>CM077001.1:83068370-88068370 GCA_039090855.1 Macrothele yani
AATATGGAGAGCACCAACTACAAGCAGCTTGTGGAGGATTTAGTAGACAATTTTGGAAGAATGGGGTGTACGAATGCACTCACATCTCGATATTTTCAGATAAAAATTTGAGAGTAGTGAGAGAAAAACATGGTGAGAGATTTCATCAAGCCATGCAAAATGTGGAAAAGAGATATCAAGGAAGATGAAACCATGATGGAGACTACATTTGGAATTTGGCGTGGTCAGGATAGTAGTGTTCATAGAAGCAAAGGCAATTCAAATTTACTTTTTAGGGCAGATATATTTCTTGTCTTTGTTTCTATTTATGCTGTGCATTGATAGATAGTATTCAAGATTTGTACTGTCTTACATCCCCTGTCCTATTGCCCAATTAATGCATTATAATACACATGATACATTATAAAACTGTAGATTTTGGGTAGAATACCAGGTTAAACTACTGGTGCTATGCAGTAGTATCAGTAGTTATTTTAAAGTATACACTTTTCTTATTTTTCTTAGTGTAAAAATAGCAGCAATTTTGAAATCCTCGCACCAAAATTAATAAAGAAACATCAAAATATTCAGATGAGCACATAATTGTTCAGATTTTGTTACACAGTGTAATCTTTAAATCCTTTGGTTGTAATAAGTAGGGAATGGACTTTTTGGTAAATAAATATTTTTATGTAAAAAAAAAAACATTTTCAAAAAATTTGTATGCAAATGCTCATTTTTCAAAATATTCAATAATAAATACATAAATTTGAATGTGTATCCTCTACTTTTTATTTTTTTAGTGTAAATAAACCTGAAGTAAAAATACAGCGCAAAGAAGAAGAAAAAAGGAACAGTATTGTAACGAGCTGAAGAACTTAAGCTAATTCTTCTCCACAAGGACTCATTTCCTCGGCGCCAGGGCATTGCCAAATGAGTCTTTTTCTGCTCAGAGAAGTGAAAACCAGAAGTCCTCCCATACCCACGAAGGCATAGATAACACAGGGGATAGGTCTCAAAGTCCAACACAGAGGGTATATACATGCTGCTCGGGACATTGTTGAAACATGTCATATGATGCAATTCTCTTTGAATTGCCGTATTCTGTATGTTCTTTCAGTGATAACGTTCTGTTCCTATATTGCATGCTAAAGTGTGGTTGTAAAGTGTACTGAGTTGATTTTTTAGGAGTTATATAACTTTGCCAAAAACAAAAAAAAAAATTCTGTGTTTAAACTAGTTAACTTTTTTTATGGGATTTATCTAGGTAGATTCTTAAAATTTCTGGCAAATTTTCGGAGAGAACTCCTCTCCTTCGTCAGGCAGTCTTTCGTTTAATCTCCGTCACAGTCTTCAGTTACGGTTAACCTCGACAGTTACGGCGATTTTGCAAAATGTCTTTGCAGATGTTAGGCAAAGAAAACCCCTTACAGTCATTAATGATGAAGTTCTGGTATTTTCCAATTCTCAGCAACTCTTTGTTCAATTTTCAAGCCTGGTGTAGTTGGATTGATGTCCAACGACAGTCAAAGAGTCCCAGTCCATGCGGTGTCTGGTTTCTCTAACGTTTCTGTCTTATCCTGTCTTGTTTGGACAAGTTTTTATTGCTACCTTGTGTTCTGCAACATGAGTTTCCAGCCTATGACCTGTTTCTCCTATGTAGTATTTTCCACAGCTGCAGGTTACTTTATAAATTACTCCTTGTATTTTTAACAAGTTTTCTTCTTTTTGAATCAAGCTAGGAATTTTTTTTTTAAGTTTGTTGTCTAAACTAGAAGCTAATCTAACATCATATTCACTGCTAGCTTATTCTCTTTAAAGATTCAAACAAACTCTTTTGATACGTAATTTTTTTTGTGAACCTAAACTCCTGCTTGCTTGTATATTTTTGTTTATCTTGTTTGAGTAATTTATCTATTTCTTTTTTTTGGGTAGTTATTTTCTGTTAGCAATTACTTCCCAGTTCATTCATGTGGCCTTTTTTTCATATCTTCTGAGGGGACTAAATTATTTATTTTTTCTAAAAATTGGTTTGCAACATTTTTCTTCAATGAATATGGACAAGAGTTAAAATCTAGTATTTTGTTTGTATCCAAATGTTTTTTGTACTTTTTTGTGAGGAACTTATCTTCCTAGAAATAGATGGTCAAATCTAAGAAGTTTAATTTTCCCACAGTTTGAACCTCCAAAGTGAACTTAAGGGAATCATCTAATTCATTAAACCATCTCAGAATTTTTTGTGGAAGATTTTCATCCTTCCATATCTATAATGAATAAGATATCATCCATATATCTGTGATAAAGGCAAAAAGTATGTAGAGGTTGAACCAGTACCTTTTCTTCCAGCTTTCCCACATAGTAATTTGCCAGCAGCGAGGGAGAGTGGGGAGCCCATTGCTAGTCCAGACTTTTTGGAGGAAAAATCTTTTCTCAAATTGAAAAAAAGTTTTTTTAAGGAGAAAATCAGCATTTCTGTCAATACAGACATATGTTGTGGACCAGGAAAATCCAACAGAGGTCATCGCTCTTTCCACATTTATAAGTGGGTCACGGGAAAATTCTCATTGGCCACCACACTGGAATCGAACCCAGGGTCTTCCTAGTTATGCGCCGGAGATGTTTCCTCTGCACCACAGTGGCCTCGAATTTCTCCAGACTCGCATACACTCAACTGCCAAGTCAATTTGGTAGAAGTTAAGTTTTTTTGGAGCCCCGCACAATGCAGGGGATCTACCAAAGATGGTAAGCAGCAACTGAAGAAATAATTAGAAGGTGAATGAATAATTAATACAGACATTTAACGTGGACCAGGGAACATCAAACAAAGATCTTCGCTCTTTCCACGTTTATAAGTGAGTCACGAAAAAATTCTCATTGGCCGCCACCGGGAGTCGAACCCCAGGGTCTTCCAAGACCATTGGGCCTCGAATTCTTCCGGACTCACACACGCTAACTCACCACAGCAGCCTCGAATTCTTCCGGACTCACACACGCGAACTGCCAAGCCAATTTGGCAGGTTGCTTCTTGGAGCCCCGCACAATGCTGGGGATTCACCAAAGATGGTAAGCAGCAACTGAAGAAATAATTAGAAGGTGAATGAATAATTACTACAGACATTTAACGTGGACCAGGAACATCAAACAAAGATCTTCGGCTTCTTCCACGTTTATAAGCTTAGGCCACGGAAAAATTCTCATTGGCCGCCACCGAGAATCGAACCCATGGTCTTCCAGTTACACGCCGGATATGCTTCCACTGCACCACCTGGGTTCAATTCCCAGTAGCAGCCAATGAGAATTTTTCCGTGACACACTTATAAACGTGGAAAGAGCGATGACCTCTGTTGGACAGCATTTCTGTGTTTAGTTTTAATGAGCATTCTGCCTCTTCATTGCGAGTTAGCAAGTGAACAAGGATCCTTCTAATCCGAAGCTCAAGAAAAGTAACAAAAATATGACATCCTATCAAAACCCAAGGGAGGATTCTATGGCATTATTGTCCATAAGGAAAATAAGCCAAGAACAAATGCAAAACAAACACACTTAGCGGGCAGTTTTACTTCGTATTTCTCATGGTTATTAGCAGCGTTCATGGATTGTAAGGGGAGCCCAAATTCAAGTTTTTCTACAGTTGCAAGTTTTGATTTGATCTGGCTATATTGTTCCTTCAGTTACAGTACTCAGCAGTCTTGACCAATTGCGGGCAAGTATTACCAGCTAAAAAAATATGAAGTGAAATATAATGCTGAAAGTCAAATCAAGTGTAAGTTTTCACTTGCAGCAATGTCATGGAATACTACCAACAGAAAAACACTTATTTTGCCAGCCATGTGGGAAATCTATAGAAGTAGAGCAGCATTCCTGGGCACTGAAAACATTTGTCTAGCAATAAGAATATTGTTGCTGCTTCACATATGGCATCTAGACAAGCCCTTCTAAGAGAATCTATCCCATCCTCGTATTCCTGCAATACGAAATGCTCCATGTGTTATTTACATTTAAGTAAGGCATTTGTTCCAGAGCTCTGACATGTATTAAAGTGTAAGTGTCCCTACTCTGATGTATGGCAGTGAAACCTGGGTACTACAGAAGAAACATAACAGTCGTTTGTAAGGCGGAGAAATGCGTTACTTACGAAGGGATTTGTGGCAAGACACGTTCTTGATTGTGTGAGGAATGAAGATGTTGTATCAGGCGTATGTTGGGAAGCAAAATGTTAGCAAGGTGGAGACTAATATGCTTCGGTCATGTTGAAAGAATGAGTGATGAGATGCTTACTAAGAAAAATTTTTTAGCCGCCCAAGTGGCAGGAAGGAAAGGCCAAGGAAGTCATGGGAGGATCAGATTCAGGAGTGCCTGCATGAGAAAAAGAAGATTATGAGTATGAAGTATAGAAGATCTTGTGTACTTGGCATGTAATGGATGTCAGTGTAGTTTATAGAGTTGTATGTCAAGATCGCTGTACATGGAGGAGTTTGATACAGCAACAGTAAGTAAAAATTATCTGGTGTGTGTGTGCATGCGTGTGTGATTTCTCTGCATAAAGTACTAATCCAGAGTTGTGAAAGTTTCGTATCAACTATACAAACTCTTGACCCCCTAATAAATCAACCCTAAGGAAAAATTACCTTTCAAAGTGTTATGATGAAACTACCAATTCCAGAGACAGAAAAGTGGGAAAATGCCAGTATTCTGTGTGTCAAAAATTCATGAAATCTTTTCCCCCCCCTTTTTTCAATGTCCTTCCTGCCTCTAGTATTCAAAGTATATTTCCATAGTAAATCATGTCACAATTCCTACATTATTTAATTAATCTACACATTTGTATTGAATGCAGTGTGAAGTATGACTCCTGCTTACGGATACATCAGCATACATGAAGAAATCCGCTGACTGTCTTTCCATGAAGCTTATGAAAACAATACATGTAACATGTGTCATTCATGCTTTGCACAGATTGTATGAAAATATCTGAACCCTTTATCCCAAGTGGGCAAGTTAGCATCGAATGGGAAAAAAGCGTTTGTTAAATCACCAACAATAATCAAAGAGTAGGAGACATAAATGGATGAAATCTGAAAGAACAATTTAAAAAGTGTCAAGCATGAAACTTAGGGAAAGTTCTGGTTTTACAAATTGGGCTGGTAAATGCCAAATACACAGCTATTACCAATCGCAGTATTCTAGAAAAAGTGACAGTTTGAGAAAGAATATGAAATTCAAGAATTTAGCTACAGTAATGGTTAGCTTCAAGGATTAAAAAATTAGCAGGGATCACCACTGAGAACATGGTACGGTGAAATAGTCAAAAAACCCCAAAGTTCAGTGGATGTGACAAAAAAATGTATATATATGTTAGAAATCATATTTAGCTATGAATTAAAAAATGTGAGTATCACGGATGAATCTGGTTTGTTTTATACGATGATATCCAACAAATCAATTTCAAATAAAAATGAGAAAGGTTGCAAGAAGATGAAAGATAGAATAACAAACAGCCCACAGTGTAAGTGCCAATTGTACTGATAAAAGAAGTATTGATGTTATAGGAAAATGTAAAAAACCATGTTTTAAGAATTTTCATTGTGATTCATACTTAACACTGTGTTTTCAGTCCCTCCTAAGTTCTCAAATTGATCTCACAAATAAGTATATATATATATTTTCTTCTACATACTGTCATTTGATTTATTTTACCTTTATTTTATATGAACTCCATTAAATCGCCACCCTCAACCAGTTTAGCATGATGAACAAAACATGGCAGTTTAACAAGGTGTTGTCAACTGTAACTGGAACACGTCCTATGCTAAAACAATGAAAATCCCAAAATAGTATAACCATACTAATCCTAATTTATTGGCGTAGAACAGAAATCAAAGTTTCCAAGCTATCGTACATCAAGCAAGTAGTTTTTTCAAGGAAGGTAGACTGCAACTGAATAACAGAACACTTCAACAATTTGAACATGGTTTGACTTGACTAGATGATGAGAAGATGTGTATGTAATT
This sequence comes from Macrothele yani, assembly GCA_039090855.1. Taxonomy (NCBI): domain Eukaryota; kingdom Metazoa; phylum Arthropoda; class Arachnida; order Araneae; family Macrothelidae; genus Macrothele; species Macrothele yani. The sequence goes on from CM077001.1 coordinate 83,074,361, forward strand.
ATTTGTTCAAATAAATTATGCTGAAAATACAAGAAATTTTGAGTACAGTTGGTGCACAGGGTTCCTGGTTATTAATTAATAAAGAGCCTGTTACACCGGTAAACACAATGTTTGTCCCATGGAACATTTATTGTGTTTCTAGGGTAACTTTTTTATGCTGAATTCAAAAACACAATCAGAATTTTTCTATCACCCACAGATTATGTGTAACAATATTTATTTCAACATTGGTTACTGAATTTTTATGTATTTCTTATCAACAGAAATAATGTACATAAAAACATGTTTTTATCTATCATTATAAAGGCATTAGTGTATGTGCTTAAAAAAAACAGTCTGGGATTATTTATGCACCAAAAGTGACTTAAAACCCAGGTTAAACTTCGTCACCAAGACACTGAAGTATTACAATAATAAAACTTACACCTTAGTATTATACAACTTGAAATATTTTATTCCGTATTTATTGGTGGAACAATTTATAAAAATATACAGTCGAACTCTGTTAAGACGAGCTGTTCGGGATTGAACAAATTGCTTGTTATAGACGTTACCTCGTATAATCCGGGAAAGACCCAAAATATCAAGGAAATCATTCAAAAAATAAATTTCTGTTATCAAATATAGTACATATAATGTTTAATGTTGAGAAATACATAGTACTTGCGTTTAGTTGAAATTTGCACGGAATTCTTGAAAAAATGAGTACGTACAGTACTACATACACACAGAACTATACGTACTATTATACATACTGCAGTGCATACATATGTAAGTACATACGATGTGATGCAAATTAAGCTGAAATTATTGAATAACGGACATGTAAACTACATACGTACTGTATGAAACACAATATGTACTATAAAGTATTGTAATTTTTGTACCATACAGTACTTAGATAAAATTAAGCACAGGTACAGTACTATCTGCCCAAAGCACATATCCTTTTTATTTCGTATGAAAAAATTTGGTTAATTTTAGCTGGGTGTTGTCCTTGACTTCAACCGAAAATCCATCAGATTACCCTTAACAACTGATAATGCACTGAACACACACTCATTACCATAATTAGTTTCATAAAATCTAGTCAAAACATCCAAGGCATCTTGTGCTTGATTGTAAGTCGCAACTTCTTGTGTTTCTGTAATGTTTTTGCCTTCACTGTTGGTTTCAGTTTCTTCATTCACCGCAATGACTTGCACAATTTGTTCCTCCATTAAAATTCCAATTATTAGGACTGCAGCGTCAATGTCGATAAAATCATCAAAAGAAGTGCAATTGTTAAAGGTGCTTAAATCTCTACTTTTTAACCATTCTGATAAGGGGAGATCATCATCAACCACTTCAGTGCTTTCTACTAAAGTCTCCTTTTTAGAAGACCAGCCTTCCTATAACAATTTTTAATGGTTGTCGAAGTGACACTATCCCAAGCTTCTCTCATAAAATGAACAAGCATCCAATACGGAAATCTTAATTTCTAGCTTCTCCATTTTCTGGATTAATTGTACGGTTAGAAATCGCAAAAAATGGCACTTAAAGCTCCTAATAATCCCTTGGTCCATAGGCTGTAGAATTGATGTTATGTTTGGTGGTAGGAACACAAGTTTGATATTTGTCAAGTTTTCTACTTTCTGGATGTGCTGGGCAGTTGTCTATTAACAGCAAAATGTTTCTGTTTTTCTTTCGTAGTTCACGATCCCATTTATGAAGTTCTCCCGTAAAGATATCTGATGTCATCCACGCCTTTGTTTGCTTTATAATCAACCAGGAGATGCTGAACATTATTAAAACATCGAGGCTTTAACGATTTGCCAATCACCAATAACTTTCTTTTTTCATTTCCTGCTATGTTCGCACAAATTAGAACGGATAGCCGATCCTTTGCCAATTTACCTCCAATGCATTTCTCACCTTTAAAAGTTAAAGTCATGTCAGGGTTACCTTGTAAAAAATGCCCGTTTCATCAGGCATTGAATATGTTCTGCTCACTGAATCTCAGAAATGAAGCTCGGCCAAACGCTTTTTAGCCACTGACTTACAGATTCCGTATCCGCAGACATTGGATTCCCCCGACATTTTTGCATAAACAATATTGTGTCTGTTCTTGAAGCGATCAAGCCTCCCATTACTGTATATAAAATTCTCATGACCAAACTGTACTGCAAATTTTTCCGCTTGCACTTTAAAAATCGGTCCACTGATAGGAAAAACCAGCATCACGTTGAACTTTAAAAACCAACATAGTAAAGCTTCATCAATATCATTTTTTCATCACACTTTTTCATTTTTTTTGCAATCTAAGATTGTTTTCTTAAATGCTTACAAAACTGCATCTTTGTTCTTCCACAATGTAGATATGGTAGATGATGAAAGCTCATACTTTTTGCAAACAGCTGAATTTTTTCTCTAGTCTTGCAGTTCCTGAATAATATCCATTTTCTTCCTGATGGAGAGAGCCTTTCTTTTAACACCAACCATTTTGCTCGCAATATCACACTTAATAAAAAAAAAGGGGGAGGGAAAGCATAAGTGATGTCGCAAGGGTAGGGGCTGCGTGCAACTTTCTGGTTAAAAAAAGGTTATGATATGTCCCGTATGAAGTTGAAATACTGAATGCACTAAGAAAACATGCGTGGGATTAGGACCATAGCAGCCAATGATAGAAAGTGAATTCCAGGAACCCTCTCATAAACAGTGGCAAAGAGAAGGCTGGGAAGCTTTCCCCCACAAAATGCCGCCTCCACCTATCCTTGGGCCGCTGAAATGCAGGGCGTCATAAAACACCTCCCCGCTTTTCTCTCGAAGCAGGTGACACACAGATGGTCTTTTTGGGTAGCAGGTGGATAATTGATGCCACCTTTCAATGCTGCGCTGTCTTTACTGGGTGTAAAAAAAATCTGAGAGTCTTGCAAATTTGCTCGCTATAACAGAGTTGATACTCGTGAACAAGCGGGATAATTTAACACTCAATTGCATACGAAACCAAACTTCTTCTGGCATTTACTCGCTATAGCTTCGGGACCTCGTTATGTACCCGAGTCTCGTTCTAACTGTTCGACTGTATAAATATTATAAAATATAATATTTATAATATATTATAATAAAATTATAAAAATGCGGAATAACATTTTTATAAATATAAATTCCCGGCGGCATTCCGTACCCACTTTAGTAGAGCAATCACGATTTGCTCCCCCAAAGAAAAGAGGGACAAAGAGATAACAAACATCATCAACAAAGGGGTTACTACTAGATTCTCGGAACGGACTCTAAGATCTATCTCACACAAGATGATAACCATGAACCACAACGACACCACGCCCAAGAGTAGACAACTTTACAGTTTGCTTATTCATCTCATATAGCATCCCGAAATTTTTTGTTTGTGTTCAAGAACCTTATGAAGCGCCATGGATTACGCATTCGAATTAAATCAAGCTAATGTCCATAGCAACAACAAAAACGCATAAGAATCCCGACATGAATTCTGGAGCTGGGATGTATGAGATACCATTGGAATATCTAGATGGCTTGTCTCGATCATACATCGGAATGACCAAAAGATCCCTTACAATTAGGGGGAAAGAGCACATAAGGGACATTGAAGCCAGGAAAACACAAACAGTGTGCTATGCAAAGCAAGTAGCCCAATATGACACTGTACCGGGGTGTGGAAAAACATGAAGAGGATCGCCTCCATAGACTGACTACAGAAAGCATCGAAATATTCATGCACTCCCAACCCTTGCAACGAGAGCCCTTCCCTTGAACTCTCGGGTTGCGTGGAAGATCCTACTGACATAGGATATTAGGGGGAAAAGAGAAAGAAATGATTTAAAGGTAGGTTGCGTGACATCACCATCCGCGAGACGCAATATCAATTGGACACGCAGTAGATACACGCTGCAAGATTTCAAATTATCGTCGTTCCTCGAAGACATTCTTGTGTTAACTGGCCTTGAGAAAGCTCTCCTGCTCAGAGTGTGAAAGCTCGGCATTTACGACGTCGTGGTGCTTTGTCGATAAATTGTTACGCCATTAAATACGGAATAAAATACTTCAAGTTCTACACTAAAGTATGTCCCCCCCTTTTTTTGTAACTGCCAGGTTGAAAATATATACACTGCTGGCCACCCAAAATGCAACACCAAGAAGGACACGAGATAGCAAAGCCAGATTTACTGACACATAACAACAGATACAAAGATGAAACGATTGAGCTTACAGGCCCGTGCAATTTGCGGAACACGCAGACACTCAATAGTTCGTGTAGCTTTCCCATGGCTGGCAATAACAGCTGCTACACGCTCGCGGCGTCGAACGAAAAGAGACTTTTGGATGTGAGCTTGAGGTATGTCGGTCCAGGCTGCTTCCACATGTTGTCACAGTTCATCAGGCGTAGCTGCGGGTGGTGCTTGCCGGGCCACTCAGTTGCCGATCAGCGACCAGACGTGTTCGATGGGCGAGATATCGGGAGAACAAGCGGGCCACGGCAGCAGTGACACCTGGTGGGCTGTGAAGAATTGTTGCACGATATGTGCTATGTGCGGGCGCGCATTGTCCTGTTGAAACGTACCGCTGGCAGGTCCTGCAGGTAAGGTAGGATTACAGGCCTCCAAAACATCGGAGATGTAGCGGTGGCTGTTGAGTGTACTGGCGATGCGTACCCAGAGGGGTACAGGTGTCATATCCAATTGCGCCTCAAACCATAACACCAGGCGATGGACTGGTATTGCGATGCATAACGCAGGTGTCATACTACAGTCTCTCAGTCTCTCCCGACCATCGCGGTGTTGCAGGTAGAAGCGGCATTCGTCGGAGAAGACAAAGTCGTGCCCTTCCGTAGTCCAGTAGTCCAGGTGCAGCGTTCTCAACAACCCACTGCCGCTCGCGCACTCCGCAGGTGGTGTAACGTCAATGGTAATCGGAACAATAGGCACCGCGGTGACAAGTCCCCGCTCCTGCAGACGACGTCGAACGGTATGTGCTGACACAGGTTGTTGCGCAACATACCCTAATTCCTTCACTAAGGTTCGTGATGTGGGATGTGTACGAGCCGTCAATGCCCACTCGCACGACATGCCAGGGCTTCCCTCGCTCGGTGGTGTGCCGCGGCAATCCCTCACGTCGGTCGGTCCGTCCGTCCGTCCATCCCTCCTGCACCCACTGAATCCATACTCACCTCACTGTGGCCTGGATGTCGTCCGGACGACGGGCGCCGATGTCTTGGTACGATAAACCGCTGTCGTGATAAGCCACTGCTATTCATCCCCTGGTCGAACTCCGAAACGTGCTGGGAATGACTGCCATATTTTGCGACAAGGCATCAGGAAGCTTCCCACGCACAGGTCCGGCAGCACAACACACTTCCACTACTTGCACCCCCGCCTTCTCTGTGCACCCTTCTTAGAGTGCTTCTCGGTGGCGTGTTACACACATGATTTACATATGTCCTGGCAATGCTAATCGTTTGCATGTGTCCTCTTGCAGGCCACACATGCTTGGTGTTGCATTTTGGGTGGCCAGCAGTGTACATATCATGAAGGTTACTAAATTCAGTAACCTCATGTTTAACATGCATTCATAACAATTATTAGGCATCGGAGGTAACAAATCTTACCTCCAAAATTTTAACATATGTAGCTCCGTTGTTATCTCGGCAGACACATGCTCCAAACCAGAGAGAGGCCTAAAGCTACTTCTTAATTATTAAAATAATATAATTACAAGTTAAAATTAAGCTATTATTTGCATACTTAATTCATTTTTAATTCCATACTTTAAACATTCAAAACTACTTAAAGTTAAACACACGAAAACCGCCATCTCATCGAGCTAGGATACATCATTTGCACTGACACTCAACCATCATCACGAGCACTTTCGTCAATCCAAGATCAACATCATCAGGCAGACCACGATTCCACACAAGGATCACCTCACCTGCGCTTAATTTGAAGTTGCACACCAGGAAGAGGAAGGGGTGTGGTGCAAATCACTACGTATTTAGAACGCATGTTCTTCCACTGTGCTGCCATCTATTGAAGATCAGATTTTTTATTTATAAATGTAAAATGCCAAAGTATATATAGCATTTTTTAAATATTCAAATAATCATAACACCTCTAAAATTTTTCGGCAGTTTTAGTAGAGCCATGTTAGTTCTGGAAAATGACATTCTGGCTGTTAATTACAGTCACAGGCCCTCTTCTCTATATGTGTTATATATGATTACATGCTTCTTGGCCTCATTCTATTGAATCTCTGCAGGTTCTTAAAAATTGCATGTCATCCAGATTCCCCTTTATCAATTTTACCATGGAAGTTGAGGAATCATTTTCATTATCTTTTTTAGATCTACTTATCCAGCAAAACCCAGTCAACAACCATTTAAGTTTCTCTGTCTACTGGAAGCCCAAAACTTTGCCGGATATTATTCCAATGTGGGGTACCTCACACTCCCTTAAACATAAGCTAGCCAGTTGCCACGAGATATTTTTAGTCCAACGTGCATAGAGCTCGCACTCATCCACAGTAAAAGCTTGTAATTTTAGAACTTACAGAAAATATACACTTTAGCCACCAGACATGGCCTCAACAAAACTTGTATAAAAAAAAATTTGAATAACTGATATAGACATAGTAAACTTACAACTATGAAGCATGATGGTCTTCAACTGTAAAGAGATACGTTGCCAGCCAATGACTTATCTCCTAACTGTTACACCTCTCTCTTACACAATGCATGTAAAAAAACAACATTCGGACATCTGCATTTCAACATCAAATCTTTTTTCATTTATTAGAAAGGGACCAAGACAGAGTGGATGAACTACAAAAATGTGGAGTGTATTGGCATCTCCCAATGAAGAGTAAATGGATCCAAGTGGCTGAGGACAAAATTTCTGGGGTACATTGGATACACCTTACATAGCTTAAGTGTCAGATTGTCCTAACATCAATACACCACCAGACAATGCAGGTACTCTACCACCATGCTATCCATCCCAGCTCTACAAGTAGAGGCACCTACACACCTGTATGGAGAGGAATGCATATATCCTACTTCGCATTTAGAAAACTAAAAAGACTTACCTTATTTATGAAAGTATACTGAGTCACAAATACAGTAAACAATGTTGCAATAATGAAAGTTACCTGCAAACACACCGTTTCTCTTGGAGACACCTTATAAAATGAGGTTAGTCCAGGTGCCATCAACAACCATTACCCCCTGTCATTGGTCAGTAAAAGGCTTTCTGAATTTCTTTTTTTGTGGAAGTAGGACACTTATTCGTGAACAACCCCACGATACTGCGCTTTTAGCTATTTCACTGCGTCGTGAACTTATATATTGGTTTGCTGGGCCTTTCCTCACCGTTTAGCTCTTACCTGGAAGATGTAAGTAAATACCATGCACTGACAGCTTCAAACTTGTAATTCATCAAGTGAATAAATCACAGTAAAACAAACATTAAACAATTAAAACCATCAGCTGAAACCCTTTGTTAAATAAAACAAATGCATAAACCTGTTATTTAAATCAATTAAATTTATTTACAACCAGGGTATGCGTTTAGAATTTGATATTCAGTCAATAACTTTTGAAGTTAAATAGTGTGCCATTGATGCAGATGAATTATTTACAGTGATCATGGTAATTCAGTCTGTATATTGACACTAGGGTAGCTTTCAGTATTTTTTAGGACTGATTTACATCCAGATGGTGCTCGGTTCGACATTATAAACATTCGTTTATCACACAACTTGAAATATTTATTCCGTATTGAATGGTAAAACAATTTATAAAACATACAACGACTAAGTGCCAAGCTTTCACACTCCGAACGGGAGGCTTTTTCAAGGCCAGTGAACACAAGAATAATTTTGGGAACTACGATAATTTGAAATCGTGGAGCGCGTATCTACTACGTGTCTAGGTGATATTGCATCTCTCGGAAGATCGGTGTCTCGTGACCTACCTTTCAAATATTCTGTCTCATTTTCCCCTTAATATTCTATGTCAGTAGAATCTTCCACGCAGCCGAGAGTTCGAAGGAAGGGCTCTCGTTGCAAGGGTTGGGATGCATGGATATTTCGATGCTTTCTCTAGTCAGTGTTCTTTTGTAGTCTGTGTATGGAGCGATCCTCTTCATGTTTTTCCATACCGGTACAGCATAATATTGGGCTACTTCTTTGCAAAGCGCTGTTTGTGTTTTTCCTGCTTTAATGGCCCTTATGTGTTCTTTTCCCCTAATTGTAAGGGATCTTTTGGTCATTCCAATGTATGACCGAGACAAGCCATCTGGATATTCTAATGGTATCTCATACACCCCAGCTCCAGAATTCACGTCAGGGTCCTTATGTGTATTTGTTGTTGCTGTAGCGATGGACATTGGTGACTTAATTCCAATGCGTAATACATGGCGCTTCATAAGATTCTTAAACACAAACTAAAATTTCGAGATGTATGAAATGGATCCAGCAAACTGCAAGTTGTCGACTCCTGGGCGTGGTGTCTTGTGGTTCCTGGTTATCATCTTGTGTGACATGGATCGCAGAGTTCGTTCCGAGAATCATGTGCACTTTGTCTTGGTTTGATATTAAAAAATAAATATTTAGAAGGCTGAAATGATAATATTTTATTATATTGTAATTAAAATAATAGTTGGTTTGAGGAATATACTGTTACTATTAATAAAAATTTAAATTTAACTGGTTTTAGAAATACTTGGATTGAGTAGGGTTATTGATGCTCAAAGACTTTTTTTTTATTATTTACTTACACTTATATACCTTTATATATATATATATATATATTAGTCTTTTTTTAATAAATTTTAACCTAAAATACGGGTAGATGGGGTACACAGTAAGTTCAATCGCGAAAGCAGCTTATAATGTCGTAACCCAGGTTTTCGGTGCATCTCTTGACACAAATTAAATTTTTATTAATAGTAACAGTATTGGCATTTTACTTATTTAATTCATACTGGTCATTAATCAAAACATTCATGCAAAGACAATGGTAACTCACAAAATCAAATTTCAGATTTGGATTTTATGCTTATTTAAGCATGATTTTAGAAAAAAGAAAAAAAAAATCCTTATCCTGTTAGGAGCTGTACTGTATATCAACTTACACTGCTCAATACAGTTTTCTTTTAAATATGTTAGTATCTTCCAAGTTAATTAGTTTTCCACTGCTGTCCAAGGCATTGTTGCAGCGAACAATTAATTTGATATTACAATTTTTTTGAGTGACAAAAGCAGCTAACTTTCTTTAGCATTTTGCTACAACTTTTTTCCCCATTTTAGCATTTTTGCTAAAGCGTTTTTTGAGCCAGCTTAAACCCTGTCACAGGTGAATATGAGACAGACTACAGTGAAGCCAGGAACATAAATCATGGACTGCGGATCAATGGAAACGTGTCTTGTTTTCCGATTAATAAAGTTTCTCGCTATTCCCCACCACAGGACGGGTTTACGCGTGGAGAACCCCTGCAGAAGCCTACAACCCAGACCGACTCTTTCCTACAGTGAAGCATGGGGGCAGTTCTGTAATCATTTGGGCCATGATCTCGTGGTTTGCAGCAGGTCCCTTATCACCTTACACAGACATATCACTAGCGGTGACTATGTCCCTCTTTTGGCCGACCATGTGCATTCAATGGCGCAGACATTGTTTCCGTCAGGGGATTGCACCTTTCAAGATGATATTCCCCCGGGTCACAGAAGTCGAACAATTCAATCATGGTTTAAAGAACATGAAGATGAAGTTTCACACCTTCCCTAGCCTGCACAATCACCAGACTTAAACACCATTGAGCCCGTGGTCTGTGTTGGAAAACAGAGTGCGATCCAATTATCCTCCTCTGGCGTCTCTCAAGGAATTGGACCAGATTCTGCAGGAAGAATGGTACAACATACCCCTTACTACCATTCAGGACTTGTATACGCCCATTCCTAGGATGATTCAAGCAGTTTTAAATGCCAAGGGTGCTCCCACACCATATTAGGTTCGTAACATCTATTGTTTCAAGGTGTTTCATTATTTTGGACAACCCCTGTGTGCGTGTGTGTGTATATATATATATATAGGGATGTAAGGTCAGGTGATGCGTAACATCACAGCCTCTCCTTGACAAATGTCCACCCCGCCTTCTCGTGATGCATCCTGTTCCCACTAAAGGGGCTCTGACGACCGCCAATAGTGGTATAACTATACCATCGGGATTAGAGGAAATGCTATCCCACACTCCCCAACCCGCTTGGCCAGCATGGTGAGTTATGGCCAAACCCCTCCAAAATGACTCCACAACTTAAATCTTGGCCCTCAGTCTCTGACAGCTGGAATGTACCTGGCCAAGGCAGCGGCCAGTGCAACATGAAGGCAGAGGGTGCTAAGAATCCCCGAAGGACCAGACTAGGCTGCCATCTGATGCTGATCTTGGCTACGTATAATGGAGGCTCCCTATCTTCTGATTCAAGGCTTCTTGAATTGGAAGAGGAACTACAAAAGATTACGTGGGACATCGTCGGGCTAAGTGAGGCAAGGAGAAAAGGAGAAGATCTCATTGAACTGAAAAGTGGACATCTCTTCTATCGTGGGACAGATACTGGCAGAACTAGTGGTGTTGGATTTATAATAAGCAAGAAACTGAAGGAAAAAGTTGTAGAAGTTGAGAGTTCCTCTGACAGAGCTGCGCGACTCGTTATCCAACTCTTGAGAAGATACAAGGCTCAGATTATTCAAACTTATGCACCCACCACAAGTCATCCTGAAGAAGAAATTGAAGAATTTTATGAGGAAATTCGTCATCTAAATAATAAAGGTAAGCAGCACTTGAAGATAATTATGGGAGATTTCAATGCAAAAATAGGGCAACGGCAACAGAATGAAACTTCAGTAGGTAAATTCGGTCACGGCAACAGAAACCAGCGTGGAAATACTCTCGTTGAGTTTGCAGAGGCAGAAGGGTTTTTCATCTTGAACTCCTTTTTCAAGAAAAAGCCGCACAGGAAATGGACAAGGAGACATCCAAATGGGACAAGTGAAATTGATTTTATTATGTGTAACAAAAAATTCGTCATAGAAGACTGCAGTGTGATAAACAAGTTCAACGCAGGTAGTGACCATAGATTGGCGAGATGTAAGATGCACCTCAACACTAAACTCGAACGTGGCAAGCTCATAAGACAAACAAAATGTATTGACATAACCAACCTTAAAAAAACACCATAATAACCTTCAAGTTGGAACTGAAGAACAGGTTCTCTGCTCTAGAAGGCCTAAGATCGGAATAAGTGGATATTTCTGAAATTAATAGAAAAGTAACCAAAGCTTTTATGGAAACAGCAACAAAATTAGCTGGGTCTAAGAACAAGTTGCATGTGAACAAATTATCAGGAAATCCAAAATGTTGATGCAAAAAAGAAGAGAGATGAGAACAACTAAAGAAGATGTGACTTCCAAAGTGGAATATATAGAGCTATGTAAGACAGTACGAAAAAGTATCACTGAAGACGTACAAAAATTCAACTGTGAACTAGTGAGGAAAGCACTTGAAAACAACCAAAGCCTAAAGATAGCAAAGGGACATCTCAGTAAGGGAAGAAAACAGATTATGGCACTGAGAAAAAAAGATGGTTCTGTAACAAGAAATAGAGGCGAAATTTTTGACAAGAGTGAAAGATTTCTACTCCAAATTATATGAAAGGGATGATACATGTACTCCAGACATCATGAAAGGTACCAGTACCAGAGTTCTTCCAGTCCTCCCAGCAGAAGTTGCACATGCAATCAAGAACATGAAGCAGGGGAAAAGCTCCAGGAGAAGATGGAATTACTGTAGACATCATACAAGAATCAAGTGGAGAAATTGAAACAGTACTCGCCCAAATTTTTACTTGATGCCTTAATGAAGGGAAGATCCCTAAAGATTGGAACAACGCTACAATTATCCTGCTACATAAAAAAGGTGACATTGAAGATCTCAGGAACTACAGACCTATCAGCCACCTATCAGTGGTTTATAAAATCATCACTAAAGTTCTTTCACACTGCTTGAAGGTAACGCTGGACATGGCTCAACCGAGAGAACAAGCTGGATTCAGGAGTGGCTACAGCACAATAAATCATATCCATGTACTGAGAGAACTAATTGAAAGAGCAAGGGAATATGAACTTCCATTGTGCATGGCTTTTATTGATTATGAAAAAGCCTTTGATTCGGTGAAACCATCAGCAGTTACAATGGCTCTGAAATCCTGCGGTATTGAAGATGCATACATTAATATTATTAATAACATCTATGAAAATGCAAGTACAAAGATCTGGCTGTTTGAAAATACAACACACATAAAAATTGGAAATGGGGTGAGACAAGGTGACACCGTATCTCCGAAGCTCTTTAATGCCACACTGGAAAATGTCTTTCAATCACTGAACTGGAAAAACAAAGGGATAAAGATTAATGGAGATTATCTAACCCACCTTCGTTTTGCTGATGACGTAGTCATTTTTGCAACTACCCCATCAGAGCTGCAGAGTATGATCCAGGAACTTGCTGACAAGAGTAAAGAAGTGGGATTAAAAATGAATTTTCAGAAGACAAAAGTGACGTATAATGCTTTTACAAAAAAATGAAGATTTGACGATGATGGGGAAAAGCTGGAGATAAACAAAACCTACATTTATCTTGGACAGCAGATATCAAGTGAGGGTCACATTGATGAAGAAATTAATCAGCGTACAAAACTTGCCTGGAGAGCTTTTGGAAGAAACAGCATAATTTTTAAGAGCAATATGCCATTATGTCTTAAAAGAAAAGTGTTTGATCAATACATCCTTCCAGTGCTTACGTATGGTGCAGAGACGTGGACCTTAACTAAAAGAGACATACAAAGGCTGCAGACAACTCAAAAAAGCATGGAGAGGTGCATGCTTGGTGTAACCAGGAGAGATAAGAAGAGGAACTCGTGGATCAGAAAAATGACAAGAGTGGAAGACATCATGATCAGAGTTAAATCCCTGAAATGGCAGTGGGCTGGACATACTGCCAGAAGGACAGCCCATCGATGGACAGCCGAAATTTTGATTGGATTCCAAGGGACAGGAAAAAGACCCAGAAGAAGACCACTTGGAAGATGGGTGGATGAAATTCGGAAGTATGCGGGAGTGACATGGAGGAGACTGGCACAAGACAGACAGTTGTGGAGGAAACTTGGGGAGACCTTCATCCAGCAGTGGGTTGATAATGGTTGACAATGATGATTATATATATATATATATAAATATTGCACAACAAGGCATTGAAATCTAAGATTAAAAAGAAAATGTTCTGCAAGTGGGGACTTTGTTTTGCGACGCACATTGCAGTTTTAAGTGCTTTCTGCTCCTGAGGATTTCTTTCCTGAGAATCTAGGCATTGTCAGTAACGAACATGACCAATTTTATCAAGATATTTCAAGTTTGTAAAAGCGGTATAAGGGCAAGTTGAGTACAAGTATGATGACTGACTACTGCTACACTTAAGAGAGATGTTTCAACAAGCCAAATACACCAGGAAGTCCTCAATTGTTACATTTTAGGTAATTTATTTATGATTTATAAGTGTATGTAAATATGCAATTTATTTCAACTTAAACTGTGGGTCTCTAAAAAAAACCTTGCATGACAGAAAAAACTAATATCACATTTGAATTCAGCATAAGAAATCCTATTAAAATCACATATTTCTTGTGGGACAATATTTTTGTTTTTTGTTTTGTTAGCCAGTGTTATTATTATTACAACATGCTCATAATCTAAATGAATGTTATGGTAACAACTCACCAGAACACAATCCTTAGGGTATTTGCAATAAGTAAGGCCAGACATACATAAGTTGAAAACCCATCAGCATTATCTGTCCTCTGAATTTCCCTATACTGAGGCACATATGGAATGACACCACCAACCATCATGGCTCCTGAGCAGGACCACGAAAAGAACTTTGTTAGCGTGAAGTTATCTACAAAATCTGTGAACACGTCCATCTCTAGACCATGTCATGAGTAGCTCAACATCAACAACTGCAGTCCTCCTAAAAAGAAAAAACATTCACAATAAAATTTAAACTTGTAATTTAAAAAGTACAGTTTTACAATTAATCCTTTGTATAAAGTCAGAAAACCATCTTTGAGGGAGTGCCAGTTCACAAATAAAGGAGTCTGTTTATGGTAACCACATCTTTCCTTACAAGATTAGGGAAGCTACATCTTCAAAAAATATGCCATACCATCCACGTAATAAATAACCTCATTAGCTTCCTATAAAAATCATTTAATAATAAAAAAATCTTAAACCAAAACTTAAACTATTTCATTGCTCTTTCTACATGCAATTTTACTTTGCAAAGATTTCTTCATTAACATTTTTAAATAACAATAATTATTAGGGATTGGGACTGTCTTGGAATTTGTTCTACTTCTACTGCAACAATATCATACTGGTCCCCATGTATCTGCTTTGACACTCAAACTGCACAGCCCAAATGTGAACAGAATCAGATGAAAATCATACACAAGTCTGGCAGAAGAAAGTATATATACAAAACAAAGACAATTTTTTTCTGTTCACATATGGATTATGTGGCAATGACCAATTCATTGTAAATCCCCCAAAATTTACAACGTACGCAGATATGTACACAAGCACTTAACAGCATCCCAAGGCACCAGCTGCAAAATACCTGTTGTAGCTCAATTCTTAGGGAGGCTACACTCTGTGCTAGTTACCAAGTAAGTCTATAAATGATGCTCTACCAAATCCCAAACATATACAACAGGAAATAAATTCAAGGACCTGACCAATAATGTAAGAACATTGACAAGTTAAATATTTCTTCATGATCTTAGTGCTGTGGGCCATGGAATTATCTTTTGAATTAGGGCTCCAGACACACCTTAAATGAAGAACAATTGCATGATATCAATATAGTGCTACACAGCCAAGGTGAACATGATGTAACACAGAGACAACTTGCTATTAGAAAATATCACACCTCCCACTATATACCATATCTCCAGCAACAGGTCATTCAACAAAAGCAGCTATAGCACAGCAGTCACTGCAACATCCCCAAATTTAAATGGTGATTCACTTGTTTCCAAACTTAATAGGATTTGCAGCCAAAGATGACATGATGCAATACCACATCCAAAGTTGTTCATGGTCAGAACCCCAAAATGTTTTGTCGACAATGATAGTATTAATCAGAAAATGGTATGACACATCATGGAGTGACCATGGATGTGTTCATGGTAGTATCCCTTGATGTACATCAAACTCTCACAAAGGAGGAAGAATACTTCAGGGGTTTCTTTTCAACCTTTTCTTTGCTGCTTTTGCATGAATGATTGGTTGAGCTTTGCTTTAAAATGCACTGCTCCCTTTAAGGAATGAATAGAAGTTATCTACAACAGTGAAAATTCCAGACATGCCAACCTTCAAAATCTAAAAATCAGGAGATTTTTTACAGCTCATAAAACCACATGAGCGCTATTTTTTTATCAACATTTTTCAGATGCAGGAGCAATTTTCCAGAAGTAGTATTATTAGTACACAGCATTTTTAATGTTTAAAAATTTATTCCAAATGCAGACTATGTTTATATGCAAAATAAAAAGCATAGTGAAAATAGTAGTCAACCAGATACAATTATTAGCATTAATAATTAATACAAGATACATACTTAATTTCTGATACATTATTTAATCATAATTAATCTTTATCCTTATTTAGTGAATGTACAGTAGCCAATTTAGCTCTCTTTAACAAAAATCTACAAAAGTTTTGTTCAAAGTCTTTTTCTTTCATTCTGGACTTAACTGTCAGCAGTTTTTCCATTGTTGGAATAGAGAGAGAGACAGACAGAGGTATCTGTCAAAACAAATGTGGAAGTGTCAAGCTTTCTTCTTGGTTAGAGGTTTAACGACCACAGTGAGCACCTCAGTGGGCTATAAGCAGTCGCCCATCCCTAATTTAGGGCCACTGGTTCCAGGGAAGGGAGAGAGCCAGTGCCGTAAGACAAATACATCATCATATTTGCCAACTTTGGAAAATGTGCATCAGTAAAACTTTTGCGTGAATGCCATTTACCACAAAACAAAAAATAATTATATTAATAAATATGCAGTAAAAATATCTGCATATGCCACAATAACTAAACTAGTATTATCTGTGTTTAAAATAATTTAAAAAACCATAAAATCAAATCTTAATTTTGTTCAATGTTAGCCTTGCAAGCCTGTGGTGTTTCAATACTAAACTAAAATTTTCATTTGCTGACATCTTTGTTTCCCTGCCCATTTCTTTATTATCATCTTTTTTTCAAATGCCCTTGGATGACAATTTTATCCATCATGAATGCATGACAGCTTTCACTATTTTAGACAAATGATGAACAGTGTCACTGCTTTGAAAATATAAGTACTTTTGAACACCATGCATCAATTTTTACAAATTTTTCAGCTTAGTCACTTTCGTTTTCGGACAACCCCCCCCCGCCCCCGGCCCGTTTATCAAACTGAAAATGCAAAACTTTTTGGGGAGGAATATTTAAGAATACAGGATACATGTTATGACAGCGTTGGGGGAAAAAATTACAGTTACAGAGTTACAGGGATATCTTTGCTACGTCCGATTTCCGTTTTTCGGCCATTTTCCCTTCATTTTCAAGTTGAAATACAAATATTTATGAAATAAAATGATATTTAACAACAATATTAGGCAGAGGAAACATCACATGAAAAATAAAATTACGATTACGTGCGAAATCTTCACTGCGTCTAACTCCCGTTTCCGAAAGTTTTGAAAGACGAAACTTCCTCTCTCGAAAGTTTAGAAAGTTTGAGGCGGAAAACATCCTCCACCACCACTACTAATTGCCCCAAAATTTTTAGTCAGTTATGCATCGATCTCGTGGATAACTCAAATTACGACGGAAAAGGAGAAATTCCTCGAAGCCGTCGCACTCTCATGCCTAAAAGATTACAGCGAAATTTTTTCGCCCTCGAATTTCCGTTTCGGAAATTTTTCCTACATTTTCAAACTGAAATACAAATATTTACGGAATAAAATGATATATAACAACAGTACTGGACAGAGGCAACATCACAGGAAAAAGAAATTACGATTACGGAAAAAATCTTTATTTCGTTTACTTCCGTCTCTGAAAGACGAAATACCGTCCCGACGCGTATTTTTACGAATTGGTAAAATTCTTCCATGAGTAGTTTTACGCGCCAAGAAAAATTCACGATGCGTATTTTTACACGTCGAGAAAAATTCCCGATGCGTATTTTTACGTGTTGATAAAATTCCGATGCGTACTAGAGGCGTAATTAGATTACGCATTTTGGAGAACTCTGGTCGGTACGTCACTTGAGCACTCCCGTGGGGAGAGAGAGAGCTACCGCACGAAGCCGGCGAGTCAAAAATGACATCATCGCGTTACACGGCGATTTTTTTTTTTTTTATTGTAGGTTTTACGACCACCGTGAGCAACTCAATGGGCTATAAGCAGTCGCCCGTCCCTAATTTAGAGTCACTGGTTCCAGGAGAAGGGAGAGAGCCAGTGCCGTAAGACAAACACAACATCCATGCCTCACCGGGATTCGAACCCCTTTCGGACGAATGATCAGAGGCCATCGCTTAGACCACTGCGCCACCGGGGCGGGGCGGGGCGGGGGCGGCTAACACGGCGCTCGTAAGGTCCGGTAGAAAATCTAAATGGATGGTTGCAGGGGATTGAAATATTTCGATTGAGCAATCGAAATATTAAAAAAAATCCGTAAAAAAAAAAAGACATCTATCCGTAAGTCAGTAAAATTAAGCAGAAATTTGTAAATTTTACGGATAATCCGTAAAAGTTAGCAAGCAAGTATGCAACATCCATGCCCCACTCCGATTCGAACCCGGACCCATCTCGGACAATTTGTCGAAAGCCGGCGCTCAGTTTCACTTTATTATGCAGCAAAGACAATAACAGCTAATATGTAAAGAAGAAACAAATTGCCAAAGATATGACAAAATAAAACATTAAAAACCGCGAACGTGCCTTAATGCAAAAGAAAAAATCTCCCGCAAAAGTAAGCTAAAGGAATGAGAAAAACAACAAATTCACAAACTAAGTGTACACAAAATGCTACAATAGAAGATAAAACAAAGCTGACAATAACAGATTCGCAATTAGAGATGAACAAAGAAGCACATTAATCTTCTACAAAATGTGACGAAGAAGGAAAAAATGGTGCAAAACAAGAAATAAAAATCTTCACAGTAAAGCAAAATTGAAAAGTACTCTACAAAACTCTGAAGAAAACACAAACAGAGCTCGCAGCTAAGAGCGGGGAGAAGTGAAACTAATTAGGTCACACCTGGCGCGCGAGTGTGTTTGTAACCAACATAAAATACACCACTGCGGCACCGGGGGTGGCTTTCTTTTTGCAGATATGAAAGGAAAAAGTATGATACTGATGACTGTAAATGCCGTCTTGCATCGACGCAGAAAGAAAAATATTTCACAAGCGGTTCGAAATCTTTTTCTTCTGCATCGATCCAAGACAGTGGTTGATGGAATTTCGACCATCGCAACGGCTAATTATCGGCGAAAAGCGGGAGAACTTGACATTTCTCTGGAGGGCAGGAGAGGAGGAATGGTTGAAAATCCGGAGAGTTGGCACGTCTGAAATTCTTTTATTTTTTTTATATCCACAATAATGAACATTTGGATATGAAAAATTTGGGAAGTTCCTAATCACCATTGTCAACCATTCCTAATCTACGGCTGGATAAAGGTCTTCCTAGATCTTTTCAACTCTCTAACTTGAGCCACTTTCTTCTATGTAACTCCAGCATGCTTTTTGAATTTCCTCCACCCATCTTCCACATGGTGTTCTAAGATTTTATCTACCCCTTGGAATTCAATCTAGTACTTCAGTTGTCCAATAGTGGTCAATTCTTTAAGCAATATATGTTCAGCTGATTGCCACTTGAAGGTCTTTGATCACTGTAACATTGTTCAAATAAAATGCAGGGGAGTCAAATAAATGGTTTTTAATAAAAACCACATGAACACAATGACGGTACCGCATATACAGAAACATTAAAATGAAAATATGCTGGCATTCTCCTCCTACAGAGAGAAACAACAGCTCAAAATGCCAAGCGAAATCTGTCCGCTTGCATCACTTTCAAAAAAGCAAACCCATCACCAAATCACTTCTTGATTTTACAATTCGCCATTCATTCACAAGGTCAGCACAAACAAACAAAACTCCATGCAACTAGCATGCATTAAATACATGATCAGTCAGCACTTAATTTACTCGCAAAAACTTCTCTGCTTCACTCAATTTTGATCTGCTGTGGGCAGTTATTCGCATAAACACACCAGTTCTCTCTCTCTCATTTTTTATAATGGCTGTTCCACATCATCCCACTTATGTCATTTTCCTGGCTCATGAGTTCTCCTTTCCCCATCTTTCTTGATTACACCAAATATGCATTTCTGCATGCTTGTTTGAGTTGTTCACAACCTCTGTAGTCCTTCCCGCCCCCCTCCCCAAGAATTTGGAAACCACTTCTGGCACAACATATGAACACTAATTTTTCTGCATATAAATAATGACAATTCTATGTACTTGATCAAGGCTACTACATTAACAAAATATCACAAATGTGTATTCTGTTAACATCTAAAACACACAAATAAAGCATCTGTCAGTAGTTCATTACAAGCATTTAAAAAAGTCACTACCAGGTGCTAATACTTAAGATTTTACAATTTCACTCCAATAAAAGTGCTACATAACTTATAAATTTACACACACACACACACACACACACAGAGAGAGAGAGAGAGATTTCTACCAGTTCTCAGAAATTAAAACAATTTTCCAACATGATATATTAATGCTTCTTTATAACTAATATGCTAAAACTTATTTCTGGGTTAATTTTATCATAACCTACAGCTTTACAACATTTTAGGAGAAAACAGCATCTCCCATCATCAGCACTTCTAGCACACCAGTTATCATGATGACCAATAATAACAGCTTTGTCATTAAAGGAGAAGTAAGTTCTTCAATTAGAGAAAACATCTGACAAGAAAAGTGTCTTTTTGTCCCTCTGAAATTTTAACCAAACTTGGCACAAATGTTCACCAATGATGGACACATGTAAAATATTTCTACAGAAATCCAATAGGTTAGGGAGATACAGAGCGTGGAAGTTTTTGCATGAAGAGTAACAAACATACAAAATTTGACTAACATTTTATTTTAAAAAATTGAGTGAAATTATAAGATTAACCATTGGATGTTTAAAAGCAGAATATATATTTGCAATGAGCACATTGGAAAAAACTAAAATTAGAACAATTATCAGTACTACAAATGTCTAATTAGGGTTTGAATCAATATTTTAATGGTGTTGCATAATGAGTCTAGATGAGAAGATAGAAAGCCTCCCTCAAAACAAACCTATTGAAAGGTATCACATCCCTGAATGTTGTACTGGTATTATTCAGCCTTTGAATGTAGGATTTTTCAGATCATACAAGCAATTTGCTTGGTATATTACTGATAACAATAATAAAGGATCAAAACTTATGTGGCAGCCAGACAAATTGGTCATTTTCTTCCTTCCAATTTAAGGATCCTAGATTCAGAAATTTTATCAAGCACACTTTTTCTAAATCAGGCTTTCCATCTTCTCATTCAGGTCATTATGTAACATCACTAGAATATTGTTTCAAACCCAAATTAGACATTTGAAGTATTGATAATTATACTAATATTAGTTTTTTCCAGTGTGCTCACTGCACATATGAGTATATTCTGCTTTGAACATTCAACTGTTAATGTTCATAATTGTATTTAATTTCACATAAAATGTTAGTCAAATTTGTGTGTTTGTGTTACTTTCATGTGAAAATTTCTGCACCCTGTATCTCCCTAACCTATTGGATTTCTGACTATTTTACTTGTGCCCATCATTGGTAATGATGAACATTTGTGCCAAGTTAGGTTAAAATCCAAGTGGGATAAAAAAAGACACTTTCCTTGTAAGTAAAATAGTTACCTGTTCACAAGTGCCTTGAATTTCATTCAACAGATCTTCAAAAATATTCACTTACATATTCAATACATCCCCCCCCCCCACCAATATAAAATGCTTTCCATATTATCAATCAAACTCTGAGTTATAGATTTTCTAATGTCTAGCAATACCCACAACATTTTTGGGATATTTAATTGTTCTTTTCCATAACATTTTCTGAATTTACAGATGTCTTTCACTGTACACCAACACCCAGCTTTGCCTTCGTACTAGCTGTTTTATGATTTTTACTGTATTGTAACAAACAGCTTAAGTACAGTGCCTAGAAGAATTAGTGTGACGTGCTCCATAAGATGTCCCTCACGGTTTTGTGACCAATCGTCATGAAATGACAGAGGGCGCTGGCATCGGAAGTTACGTTAGGATGCTTCATCGGCTTCATGCTATTCAATGGTGGGAAGTTTGTTTGCCAATGATTTGCTGCCTTACGAAACTTCAAATTTTCACAAAACAAAGGTTAGTGGAGGGAAATCTTTTTGGCAGTATCTTTGCTAATTCGTTGGAGCTCGATCATAACAGTAATACACTAGGTAATTCAACAGTTGATCACTAAAACGCAATAGGCTTATTCGGGTGTTAATGTGCTAGTTTTATTCAACTGTGGATTGTTTATAACGAAATTTATTTCCGAAATTAGTAACTTTTTATTCGTGAAGATGTAGAAGTTGATCAAGTATTGACTGTCACGCGTAAAACCTACTGTGTGGTTAAACTTAGTGCAGTACTGAAATCGACAGCAACAGTTATATGATCATAGGGAAATAATGTCGGCTATGAAAGGACTGGGAAATTCTGCCTTAGCAAATAATAAAAAACATAGAAAACGGAAAAGGGAAAGCAGCTGTTTTGTGCCAGGATGTAATACTGGCTATAAATCCTGCAAAAATAAAATATCACTCTTTGCTGTCCCCAAAATTCCTGATATGTTGAGCAAATGGGATAAGGCAATTCCCAGAGCTGATAAGAAACTTGATGAAAGTTGTGTTGTATGTGCCTTGTACTTTGAATCTAAATTCATGGAGATGCATTATCGTTCCACTATTCAAAGTAAGGAAGTTCTAACATGCCGAGACAAACCATTACTCAAGCCTGACGCCATAAAACTATTTTCCCAAATTTAAAAGGCGAACGACTAATTAGTTTTTCCAATTTTTTAAGGGGGGGCATGCCCTACTATGCCTTCCCCACGTTACGCCTGTGTGTTGCGCCTGTGTGTATGTAGAATGAAAAAAAGCTCAAAAGAAAGACAAAAAATAATAATTCTGACAAAATAAATAATAACATGCTACATTAATAATTTCCTTATTTTAAGGGTAAAATTAGTTTACAGGAACTGCATAGAATTTTCCCATTTAGACAGACTCCATGAATACCCACTTCTTAATTTTTTTGCTTAAGGTGCAAAAGAATTTTCCTCTCTTCACTGCAAACCCATTTGAATAGCAAATTTAATCACATAATTATTATAAGGTGAAGAAAAGTAAAGAAAAATGTTATAATTATTTTTCTTTAAAAGAATGTCATCATATACAATCATTTTTTGTATATTTACTTCTGTCCAGTATGATTCATTTTGTTTATCGTATCACAGGCAAAGTTTTTTAGGAATGATTTTTATAAATGGATTACAGTTAGTATATTATTAGAAAATAGACCAATTTTAAAAATAGTAATCGCATTTTTTGTATTCTATTTTCAACTCATTAAAAGGCTTCTTTTTCAAAGCCAACTAAATGGAGAGTTTCAATATTTATTTTGATCCCATGTTCTTACCAAGAAATTTAGTCACTCATTGCTGAAAAATGAAGTACATTATTAAATAATTTATAAAGTTTTTAGGTTACTGAATTTTAAGACATTATTGGAATGCAAATTATAAAGCCGATGTCTCATTGAGAAAATATTTCCCCCTTTTTTTTTTTTTCAAGTAAGGTTTTGAGGGGCAAAACATTTTCTTTTTTTTTAATTTTTACTTTATACTGTAAGTTGATGTTTCAGTAATTGTAAACTGCATATTGGTCTCCAGTGTTTTTGCATAATGTAACCCATGTATGACTCTAAAACTTTCGAAATATCTAACATTAATGTTGACATTAGCACAATGCAGAGCTTAACTTAAACTACGGTACCCTTATTAATGAATCTTGAGCACCCCGTTCGTTCTTTGGGGGGGGTGAAAGAGGTGTGTCGATTATTTCGTATATACTTAAGTTATCTGCTTATAAAATATCGTTCAAGGAGTACACATAATACTGACGAGCTGAGCTGGGTGTGTGTCACAGAAAGATGTGCGTTTTCGTCGTCCTTCCTCCCTGAAAAGCGACGTGACATCCGATGGCAGCGCCATCTACCGCTTTCATGATTGCGGGTAGCAAGTTTTTCTGCGAGCACGACACACTAATTCTTCTAGGCACTGTAGCTTAAGTACTTCCTATTAACTTTTTCCTTGCTCCTTTCAGTTTCACAAATTTTTGCTGTCCACCAATGTGTCCTGACATTCCCATTCTTTCTTTAACACCACACATTTCCCTTGCAACCTGAATAACATCTTTTATGTACCTGTTTCACTCAAGCTCAGTGCTTTTAATATGAAGTTGATCATGCAAAGTTTGTTTTGTTACTACCTTCAATAATTAAATCATCTGTGGAAATCGTGCAGGGAAAAAAAAAATGTTATGCAGGCTATCACTTCTGGTGTATCTTAATACCTTTACCTGTTTCTTAAGAACTTGAGAACTAAGTGCAGATGCTGTTAAAAAAATATTACTGTGTATTTAAAAATGTCTGAAAACCAGTATCCTTCACTACATTTCTTTGCAGGGTACACACACAATTCGTGAAATCAAATTCCCTGACTTTTCCAGGTAGTTTAAAGTAAAATTCCAGGGTCTGTAAAGTGGTTTTGACATATGTTTAATGACATATTTGGGGGGAAAAACTGGCTATGTTAGACATATTTTCTCAGATCTTACATTCCTGCCAGTTAAACGGGGTGGGGGAAATTTTGCGTGTTATTCAAAAAAATTAACACCCAAAATTATTTGAATTTTAAATTTTAGCAATTACTCTCGGATCTGTAATTTTCAGATATTTTATGCCAATGGCAGCAATCAGAAGGGGTTTTTTTATTTTTTTTTTTTTGCTCCGTTGGAATTCGACATTTACGAAATATACCAAAATCTGTAATAAAACTGTATAAATTTTCTTTATTTGCCAAGATACATAATACACAAAAATAAAGTAATGTTTTCAATATTGTCAGCAGATCCAGCTCCTTTAATCTACCATTCTGTCTTTGGAAAAAGAGAGAGAGAGAGCATGCACTTTGATTACATTTTATCAGAGAAGAAAAAAAAAGCTTTGCCGATATTTTACTTGGGGTTGGTTGATTTTTGACCACAACCGGCCACTACTTATGCTACACTGAGATCTAAATAGCCCGGGCCACAGTCACAGGGGGTTAGACTTGTTTATAACAAAAATTCTTTACCCGAGGACCAACTGCTTAATGAGACTTCTGGACCTTTGTGGATCTTTGGTGATTCAGTCGGATTTGGACCCAAAACTTGAAGTTCCCGAGGCGTGATCACTGACTACCAAGTCACAGTGGCCCTTCTTTTGGGAGGATGACTGCAGTTAAGGGAGACAAATTTTGGTATATCAGTTGCACTGTTTTATGCAGTACCTTTGAAAAATCGAACTTTTAGGAACCTGTCAGTCACAGCCTAGTCCTTAACCTAAAAAATGCAACACTGGAAAATAAAAACTCTGGACTATTTTAGAAATTGAAAGCATTTTTAGAAACTCGGCAGTACATAAAAATGTGATCACGATATTCCTAAAGCATACTGCATTCGGGACAGGGAAACTTAATAACTAAAAGTTTGCAGTTGTCATACGTTTATGAAGAATACGGGTCAGTATTCCACACATAAAAGTATATGTATGGCCTCCTCCATATCCCCTCTCAGCCATACCATACCTCTCTATAGGTAAGTGCATGATGGTAATTTTTTATTTTACTACAACAAAATGACATTTTATATTAAAACAATAGATATGAAATCAACTATAAAATAAAGGGAGGAACATAAAAAATCAAAGTTTAGGCAACATGGAAATCATACCATATACCTTAGAACACAACTTGGACATGAAAACAACAGAACTGCAATAATGTAGCCACTTAAAATGTTACAAAACATGTCCTACTGAAAAATAATACAATAAGCTACCAGCCTCGTTGGTTTGACGCTGATTTTCATTCAACCAAGTAAGCAATGAGACAGATGATATAAATGCTACAATATACCATTAAAAAAAAATACAAGTAAAAAATCATCAAAATTAAATACTATACAACTTTGGACTTACTTTTTTTTTTTTATACAAGCTGTATAAAACATTTGATACAAGTTGGGCATAAAAATAAGAAAAAACTGTAACACTAAATTGCACTCATGTACACATTTAGAATGTTGTAATAGGCTTACTGTAAACAGAAACATGTTAGTGGCCTTCATTCATCTTCTAAGCAAAGCAATGAGTCAGACATAAAATAAACTTAACATTTGTTAGCCTGTCCCTCCAGTTTACTCAGCGTTTTTGTTATCTCCCTAGCTTCTTCATCAATTTTCTTTTTTTTTTTTTTTTTTTTGCTTGAAGTGCACGAATTTCTTGGTCTTTTTGCTTTCTTTCTGTTCTCTTTTCATATCCCATGCTGGTTTTCTCTTTCTTTTGCTTTTCCAAAGCATGCCTGTATTGTTGGCTTGCTCCTTTGGCATACCTGATTATGTCCCTTGTAACTTCAACATTTGAGACACCCCCTGCTACAGTGACAGCATCATACACTCGTCAAAGCGCTACTAGAGACTCTTCATGAAGGTTTTCAACCAACATTTGTCTGTTCACAGAAAAGCCACGTTCTACACATGCATTCCCACAGGAGAGTATGAGAACAAGTCTAACAACATGCCATAGTTCATGGAAATCTTGTTTTGCTTTCATCACTTCTGAAAACAAATTATCTAATGTGTCATTTTCCTTGGAAAAGTTCTTAAACTTTCTCTTGAGATCACCCTTAGCTTTCAACAATGACAACAGCTCTTTGAACTGGGTGAGGGCTTTCTCTGCAAAATGAGACTTTATTCTTTTCTTTTTCTCCAGCTCTTGTAGAAATAGTTCCATTCTCTGTATACATAGAAAAGGCGACTGAATCACACGGTGAGGGGCTAAGGATGAGGCAGCTCTCACAATAGCATATTTTAGAGGACTGTTTTCTATCACTTTTTCAACAACTGTCTTCAAGAAATCCCTGCAACTCGTGTAGAAAGCAAGCTTAGTTCTCTCAAGCACTTCACATTTATCAAGAGCATTTTTTGTACCAACTTTAATGGAACAACAAGGTTCTCTTTCGCCAGTTCAATCTTTATCATTCTGTAGCCAATACCTTTAGCCTCATCCATGATATGCTTCTTCACAAATCTGTCCAATAGATCTCTAAGAAGTTTCACCAGCGAGTTGTACAGAAATGGCAGCATAGGTTTGGATGTCTGATATAATCTCAGAAAAGTTTCAAATGAAGAAGCAAGTGACATAAAAAAATGGAGTTTTGCAAGCATTAATGGATTTTGCAAGCATTAATGGATCTTGCAAATATCTTTTCAGGCTTGACATGAGTGTTGAGTTTGAGGCCTGGTTTGATTTCATTTGATGAAAGTACTTTCTTAAATGGCTAAGTACATCAATGGCTCTTTCAGCCACTTGAGCATTCTCAAGCCAACAGGTTGTACAGAACTTCTTAGGAAGTTGGCAACTACCAGTGACATTTGTGTAGTCAGCACGACGACCAGGTGAGTCCTTGAAAAAGTAGTATAGCGACCTCAAGAAGTGGTTTATTTTCCACTCGCTTTGCCGATGACCATATTGAAATGCTCCACGTACAGCATGAAGCCCACAGCTTTCCAATTCAAGCAACTCTGGGTCATTCTCCTGATTTGATATTTATTTGGCAAGTTCACGAAGAAAACTTCAGTTCACATTAGGACCATCCATTGACACATGTAGCAATTTGTTCATAGGAAATAAGGCCAAAGCTTCTATAAATCCACTTAACATGTTCTTTGCTGTTGCATGACTGAGATATACAGATGAAAAATAACGAGTTGTGACACAGCTATCTTTGTCAGACCAGAATCTGAAAACAATGTCCATTTGCTCCTTCTGAGCAACTTTGTTTAGAGCCTCGTCAAAACAGACCACAAAATAGGAGCACAACAAAATGTCATCAGCAAGAGATTGTGAAAAAAAAGGTGCCAGCCCATACACAATGAGGTAAGATGCCTTACTTGGCCCAAGAGTGAAATTCTTTGCAATAGGGGAGTTTTTAAACATTCTTGCAAATAATTTACCTAATCCTTGTTGAAAATTAAAGGAAACATGCCCTACGACCATTTGCAAAGCCCACAAAGCTTCAGCCTCCAAAACAGCATTATGAGCAAACACAAAATTATCCATTTTATCCGACATGTCAATAACATGAGAAGAAACTTCAGATATAGTTCCAGTTTTCGACCTTTCACTTTCTACATGAACTTGTGGTGTTGCCAAGGAGGACGCAGTTGCACTACTCATTCCGACTAACAAAGTATTCTGATTCTCCAGGTTTTTATGATTTTTGGAGGTGAAATACCTATGCAAGGGCAAAGTATCCTTTTTTTCTATCCACTTTTTATGAAATGTACTTTTCTCATGGCTGACAATTGCCTGGCAAGCCATATTACTGAGATATATAGTTTTTTTGGCACACTTTACACCTTGCTTTGGTATTACACTGCTGGACAATTGCTAAGGATGGATCATAAACGGCTATATAGCGCATAAAAAAGTAAGTATGGTTGGATGCCAAGTGAAATAAAATAATGTCAGAATGCCAGGACATTACAAGAAAGACAATTTATTGTGCTCTGAAATCCAGAAGGCTTTGGAACGTGTTCAAGGGACAAACAGGCCATTTTGTGCAGAATACGTAAACGTGAAAAAATGCAATTACTGTCTGCAGGCGTTCTGGCGTAAGATGTCAATACGGGATATGGCCACCATGGAGGGCGATGCAAGATTCCACACGTCGTGTCATGCTTTGCACAACATTATCAAGCAGCTGTTGGGGTAATTTATCCCATTCCTCTGTCAGTGCACGGATGAGGGTGTCCTTGTTTATTGGAGGGCATTGGCGACCAGCAAGACTCCTCCCCAAAGCATCCCACACATTTTCAATGGGATTCAGATCTGGAGAACGTGCTGGCCATACGAGGCATTGAATATTCTCGCTCTCAAGATACTCCTGGACAGCGACTGTTCGATGACGTTGCGTTGTCGTCCATGAAAATGAATCTATCACCGACAGCACCACGGAACATGCGAACATGAGGTAGCAGAACATCATTAATGTATCGTTGGCCAGTCATAGTCCCAGTTGGAAGCACATAGAGGGATGTATGGCCATTGATCATGATGCCAGCCTATACCATGGCACTACATGTCGGATATCGGTCCCTTTCCTGTATGTTTGCTGGACAATATGCAGTACCACTATCACGCCAGATCAGTTGTCGTCGACAATCAGACGATAGACTGTATCTACTCTCATCTGAGAAGAGGACAGCAAACCAGTCGTTATCAGTCCAATTGCGATGTTGATGGCACCATTGCAAACGGGCGGTACGGTGACGTCTGGACAATGGGATGCACACAACAGGACGGCGGGCGTATAGTCCTCCTTCATGCAAACGTCTGGCGACAGTTTTTCGGGAGATCCGCTTGCCAGTAGCAGCCATAAACTGATTTGCTACCTCACTAGCTGTGCTGCGCCGGTGTCTTTTTGTTGATAGCACTATGTACCGATCTTCTGCAGGTGTCGTACTGCAAACACGACCTCCCACGTGACATTTGCTACACTCTCCCTTTGTTTGAAATGATTTCCAAAGCCTTTAAACAACACTGTGGCTGACGTCAAACTCCCTGGCAACATCTGTTATTTTTCGCCCTTCTTCAATCTTGCCAATAATACAGCCACGCGTAAAATCCTCTAGGGGATGTCGGGAAGACATACTGAAAAATGCAAGTTTGTCAATTGATTCTTTCCCTTTCAACTTTGCATTTGAACAACAACGGTCAATACGCGTCAAATCCTTTATATCTCTTATCAGCGCTATGACGTCACGAACAAGCTCGGCAATCCAAAATTTGTATACGCACAACACGTCTTACTGTATCCCGCACTTATGCTAATTTCCACATTTTCCTGCCTTCCATTTTATGGTTGCTATCGTTGCTATTGTCATCCGTCCTTAGCAATTGTCCAGCAGTGTATAATTTTTCACTTCTGCAAGCCACTGTGACCACTTTGGATGAAGTTGTGGATTTATCCAATCTGAGTTGAATCTACTCCTTTTCTGGGCCATTATTCTGTGACTTTATCCAATCCCTATTTCATTTACTCATACAACCTGCAACAGAAAATAAAAGACTATATCAATATATATTGAGAGGAAAAAATATATAAAATATATGCAGTAAGACAAAGAATAACTGATTTTTTATGCAGCACACAGAATACTTCATAAAAAAACTCTGAAATCAGCTCCAGAGGCAAGGGGTGCTGAACTCCCATTTCAAGCTTTAATATCAAAATGCTCAATGCTCAGTACTGGCCTCATATCCAATTCTGTGCCTCAAAAAAGTAGGACAAAAAGTACGGCACACTGAAAACTTTATATATTCACCTCTTGGTGATGAAATAATTTAATAAAAGTAATGGCAGCAGTCATTTTTAGGACAAAAGTAGGGCACGATATAAACTTCATATATTCACCTCTTGGTGACAAAATACTCTTTTAAAAATTAATCGCAGCAGCCATTTTTACATAGCGTTTGAAAACAAACACAAAATAAAAAGACAAAATGGGTCGAATGCCCACCTATCATCCCCACCCTCTTGCATTCCTCCTTTTTCTTTTTTTTTTTTTTTTTTCATTTTGATTTTTTAACAATTTATTTAAACATATTTACAAATTATTACACCTGAATCATTCAAATTAAGTCAATGGACTAAACTGGAATTAGCTGTATGCTTCAATAACCTGCATTAAAACAGATTGGAGCATGGCAAGCCCCTCAGCTTATCTTCATTGGGGGCTTAAATAAAATTTTACTTCAATATAGCCTATTCAAGCAGAATGACAAACTGAAAAACTCCCAGGTTCTTTCTTCTGAAAGTAAAGGATTTTTTTTATATTTGAGGTCAAAAAGTAGAAACAGTAGGACTTTTCCTACTTTCCTACTGAAAAATAGGATGAATATGAGCCCTATCAGTACCACACACCAGACTTATTTTGAAACTTTAATAAGATGAAAACTAAAAATAATAAAAAAAAGTTTTTAACCCTAAATTTGTTAAATTGCTTTTCTCGTTTGTTTCTGAACTTTTTAGTTTTTACATTACTAAAATTTTTGTACCTTAAGTTCCCTCAGCACTTCTTGACACACCACCACCATATAAGCTAAAGCGATTCAACTTCTATTCACAGTAAAGAGGAGGTAAGACATTAAAAGAAATTTTTTAATTTAAAAGTAAAAAAGATAAACACGATAGAAAATACTACAAAGCTTCACTTGACACAAAACAATCTGAGTAGTGATGACAAAAAACCATTGGATCACACTGACACCTTTTGTTGTTTTTGTGCCTCCTAATAAAAAAAAGAAACAAATTCAAAGTAACATTAAAGCCAATGGTAGAATAAAAATGTTACATTTTTATGTTGGACACATGTTCTAATTCACAGTTTAGTATTAACATTTTTAATAAGTTATTTTCAAAATATCAATGCATGATAGCTGACTTCTCTCAGAATTATCCCAATAAGTAAATAGTGTTAAAGCCTGCTATAGCCATTTATTTTACTCATAAGTATAAATTTACAGAACAAAATTGAAAATAATAATAAACACCAATTAAGTAATCTACTTACCAGAACTGGTTATAAGAATGAGACCATACTGTCGTAGAAGGGGATGTCCATGATCCAACTTCATTTAGAAACACAGGCAAAGTGACAAACAACACATTCTGTTTAGGAAATGAGAAACTAAAATCATGAATGCTGTGGAGTGCCATCATTTTCCACTGCTGCTTGCTCTTCAACTGCCATGGGCTAATGGTAACTTAGCACAGAAAACAAAACACCCATTGGTTTTCAAAAAATTTCCCTGCCTTTTCCAGGTTTTTTTTATATTTATAAAATTCCCTTACTTTTCCAGGTCTGTGGGAACCGTCTTTGCAACATCTGCTCTTTGACAAAGTCTATTATTTGTTTCCTATTTTTGGCTTGTATATGCAAAGTAAACTTGTGGATTGTTTTGTGTTTAATGTTAGTGTTAGTAATTAAGAGATCACTGCCCAGACATGAATGTTTTCCCATTAGCATTTGACAAATGATTTTCTGCAATTTTGCCCACCTTTAGTTCTCCTGCTAATATTTCCAACTTTACTTGCTTAGATTCCAAAAAATAACCTTTTATTAATCAATAAAATAAAGTCACACATGGGAGAAATGTTCAATATACCCCTGAACAAGATATTTCACTGTAACTTAACAAGACTACCAGGCAACTTTATATAGGCTTAGCATACATCTTGGTCTGAATGAGACTGCCAGTCTGTTTAACCCTCTGGGCACCAAGAGCGTGTTAACGCATTTTCATTGTCCGTCCCGCAAGCGCCAAGGGCATCTGAACTCGTCCTGAAATCGGTGTTCCAATAGCGGCTTGAGCGAGCCGAGACTGCTTGTAAAAGATTTTCCAACATCGCCAAGAGCGAGTTAAGACGTTTGTTCTTTCCCCTGCGTGGTAACCTAAGACACACCCCCATGTCAAGGCGTGTCTTAGGTTACCAAGAGATAGGGAGTAATTCTATGTCAGGGCGTGTCTTAGGTTACTAGGGGATAGGGAGAATTGGGGGGGGGGGGCTTTGTTCGCACTCCTTGGGCCACAGGATTTTGTTTGGTTAAATTCCATTCATCAATTAACAACTGACATGGCGGCGTGTCTTAGGTTACCACACAGGGGAAAGGAACAAACATCTTAACTCGTTCTTGATGATGTTGGAAAATCTTTTACAGGCCGTCTCAGCTCGCTCAAGCCGCTATTGGGACACCGATTTCAGATGCCCTTGGCGCTTGCGGGACGGACAATGAAAACGCGTTAACACGCTCTTGGCGCCCAGAGGGTTAAAAGTCCAGTCCTTCCCAGTCTGTCACTTTGTCCTAGAACCCCCCCCCCCCCCCCAGAAGGCAGCTATAAAGGATATCCTATTTACTGAAAGTAACTGCCCCTATGCTCAAAATTCACAACAATTTCCCCTTTTACACAAAGTCTAAATGGAAGAGCTTATCTGGATGATTTTTTACTACTGCTAATGTTTGATATACGGGAAGACTACGAGGCAGTTAGACCGATGAAAAAGAGGGCTACAAAGATGATGAACAAGTTTAAAGATTTAATAAAGAAAGAACCTATTTGTACCTGGAAGTCTACAAACTCACGTATTGTTTGACTATTTATCTCAGATGAGTTTGTAGACTCCCAGTGGTGATGATAAAAAGAAAACAAAGTGTTCATTCATAATGATTATAAGGGACATGCATCTGATTCATTTATGCATTAGCTGGCAATTTTTTTTTCCTTAGGTTAATAAACATTAACAATTTGTAAGGTTATAAGCAGCCACCCATCACTAACTTAGTGCCACTGGTTCCAGGAATGGGAAATAGCTAGTACCATAAGACAAATGGGCGTACATGACACACAAGAGCCTAGAACTTGGTCCCATATCAGATAGTCTGAAGCATTGGCTTCTGGCCATTGGGCTAAAACTGTTCCACAAAACTATCTTGAAAACATACAATCCGAAGCTTACCCTTTAGTCTGGATTAAAAGGGGGTTATATTACGGCAAACCTAACTTTTACGTAATTATGCTGTTGCCAAGGTTTAAGGTAACATATGAGAACTTCTGCTGCTGGAGCGATGTTTGGCTACCATGCTCCAATACTGAAAGACCTGATCCACGAACATTTCCTTGTAATGCGCATTTTCGACATGTCTGTTTGTTATTACAATAAGTATTACATCAACTTTCTCCCAGCAATTGTAAGTTCCGAGTCCGAAAGAAATAGTGGGTTAGTTGATATATTAGTTGATGTAAGCAGGTGTTGCTGGAACCATGCAACAGCTGCTTACATCAACTAACCCAAAGCGAAGCGAACGTATGTACAAAAACTGAAGTGTAATGGGATTAAAAAAAAAAAAAACACTCCGAGCGAGTTACGTCGCATTAAGGGATGTACGTTTAATATTAAACAACATCTTATATTACCAGCAGTCACAGGAGGTAAGGTGAAACTTGACGTCAAAACAAAATTGTCAGTTATATTTCAAAGTACCTGTCACATAAACAGGATAAACTAAAAATTATAATGTTACAGTTAAAGAAAATAAACACAACCAGTTGGTTCACCTGAAATAATCCCTAAACTTCATGCACACGGCAACATATTTGGCCTAATCGCCATAAACATTTAACGACCAACAAAGTCCTCATTTCGCACCAACCAACGATACCTAACAAGAAGCGGCGTGTCAACAGCTCACTAACGCAAACAGGCCAGGGTTTGTGTACATTAAATTGTTGCCAACTCTTATTTTCCTATCAACTTAATACAATGAGCAATATGGCCAAGAGTCATTGCGTTGGTATAGAAATCGCACCTCAAACCGAACATTTCTTCATCTTTTAGCTTTTTTTTTTTTTTTGATTGATTGAAGGTTTAACGACCACCGTCAGCAACTCAATGGGGTATAAGCAGTCGCCCGTCCCTAATTTAGGATCACTGGTTCCAGGGAAGGGAGAGAGCCAGTGCCGTAAGACAAACACAACATCCATGCCTCACCGGGATTCGAACCCGGACCCCGTTCGGACGAATGATCAGAGGCCATCGCTTAGACCACTGCGCCACCGGGGCGGCTTTTTTAGCTTTTTGGAACCAGGTAGATGGAAGGTAATCAAGGCCACCATCTTTATACAGCATCTTGATGTAACGCCTTCTATAATTATCTTAGCTCCCAAGGAGCCATTCGCTCGTTCATTACACAGATCGGGGCCGCGGCCCCAGTTAATTTAATATCCTATTAGATTAACCCATGGATTAGCTAGTGATGGTGGCTAGCTATCACCGGCCATCACTAGTTAATCTAATAGGAGGACGCGGAGACCTCTCCCACTTAAAACTTTTTGGTTTTGTATCCATTTAAACGTTTTTTTTTTAAAAACCCTCGGAGTTGAAAATTTACAACATCTCAACTTAATGCCAGTATTTCCAGTTTTTAATTAATTTAAATTTTTTTTAGTACGTATAGTTCAAGAGGAGAAAACCTTTCATTTTGTAATTCCAAGGTGTGTAAACAATGTTTTGTAATCAGAATTTTATAAAAGACAACTTATTTTTGCAATTTTTTTTTTGATTGGAGGTTTTTTTTTTTTATTGAAGGTTTAACGACCACCGTGAGCAACTCAATGGGCTATAAGCAGTCGCCCGTCCCTAATATAGGATTACTGGTTCCAGGGAAAGGAGAGAGCCAGTGCCGTAAGACAAACACAACATCCATGCCTCACCGGGATTCGAACCCGGACCCCTTACGGACGAATGATAAGAGGCCAGCGCCTTAGACCACTGCGCCACCGGGGCCGCTTTTTGCAGTTTTTGTGTCACTGACTTGCTGCTTCGTTTCCGTGTGATTTTCCTGTTGGGCTGGGAACCTCAACGAACTATAGGGGCGCTGCGCAAACGTAAACAAACTTCTCTAGTACGGGTAACGTCGCACGTGTTTCCATAAAGTGGAATGTTAGAATGTCTGGTTTGTCGCTTTCAATCCTTGAAATAATGAAATTTGCGGACGCTTCCAAAAATTCAAGATGCCTTAAAGAAGGGGAAGTGATTGTTAATGTAGGCCATATAATTTCTTGTGGAATTAAGAAGGAAGATGGAAGAGAAATTTTCATAGTTTCGCACTGCATTTAGTCCACGGCAATAACGTCGTCGCCTCACTCCATCAACGGTGTTTTAGATACAAGTAACAGTGAAATTTCTATAAAGTCATTTCAGTGCTCTTGTAAAGCGGGCAGAAGTGGAACGTGTAAGCACTGTGTAGCAGTAATGCTTTACTGTAACAGGTAATTTTTATTTTTACATTTTCAGGCAAGTGATATAGTAATACCGACAGGGGTGCTTTAATCCGGATTACTATTAAAAGCTGACATTTCGTTTCACTTGACGTTTCCCAGGACCCATTTTCAATACTGTCAACAATAACATTTGTAATTTTTGAACATTCTGTTCCTAAAAGTGTTTGTGAATTGGTAATTGTTGATCATCATTGGGTTCTGCGTTTTTGAACTGATGACTGTTACCAGAACATTGCAAATCTTGTTTCATAATGAAGTTTAAATTTATACGGATAACAGCAATTATTTGTTTTCAAGATTATGTAGAAATGCGGATTTTTTAATTACTACTATGCAATAAAAACATGCTGCCTTGTTTATTATTCATTCAAAGACGTTACTAGGTTAGTAACATTTCAATGGAAGGATTTCAAACGCAAGGCACAAACGTTTATACTAACTTGTGAAAAACATAGCCGAAACCTTGGGAACGACATTGCGGGACACAACAATATGATTTGTTCTTCTTCACGGAGTTCTCCATTATACAACTCTCTAATTCCAGAATGAATGCAAAAATACACCAAACTACGACAACTGAACGTAATGAGCGATCTACCAACAGCCAAACATTGAGCCGAAAATGTTACCCGTACTACAGTAATTCTTCCTTTTGCCGCTAGAGAGAGAACGGACCGCTGAGATTGCCACCAAATCTCCTAGCTTCATACTTATAAGGGTTGTTTAAGATCTGGAGTGGGTCACAGACATTCCCTTCCTAAAATGGCTGAGGCTATATTCACGCTATGCGTGAATTTAGCCCACAGACTAGGTTCACGCTCCTTCTGTGATTGGTCACTGTGATCTCGCAGGCGTGGTCTGGGCGGTTCCTGCTTTGGCGCATTAACCAATACCGGTCCCGCTTGAATTCTGACATTTCCAAATTTTTTTTTTAAATTCACGTCGTTAGATGGCGCATTGAGCCTGTTTCTCGCCCAAAACAAACTGTCGTAGTTCACTTATAGACTTGCTTATACTTTCGCGAGCGACGTTATTTGTTAATTAATTTGAACTGAATATTTTTTGTGTATAAAATTGAGAAGGTGAATCTGAAGGTAAATTTTTGAAGCAAGAGTTCTACGAAAAAACTGGAATGGAAAAAATTGAATGAGGAAGACCATTTGAATTAAACATACACATAATACGATCGGCGGTCGGTTCTCTTTTTATTAGGCGACAATGACAAAGGTCGGTTCTGTTTTTATTAGGCGACAATGACAAACTGGTGATTCGATAGTACGCTATTCATCACTAGTTTGCATATTTACGTAATTTGTTTAAAAATGACAATAAATTTAATTGCTTTCCACAGATTTTGTAAAGCTCTTCAATTTTTTTCTATACAATTTTTTCGTAATATTTGCCATGCATAATGTTTCTGAGCATCACAGTTGCTTCCATTATCAGAGCTTACCTGATGCAAAAAATCTGATGCAAAAAAATTTGGATTTGAAGCATTTAGCTTCTTTGAAAAATATCTCCTGACGAAATATTCACATTTTTGTTAATTCATAATGAGCAGGAATATCGATAAGAAACATTAAAGTCTTTTATTTAATAAGTTTTAAAAATCAACAATAAATAAGTTTACACATTGACGAACCCAATAATTGTGTGTGATCTCGAGTACATTAAGATCTCATTTTAAAATTCAAGGAATTATCTCCTGCCATTAAAAAATACGTATACATCCGTATCAATTTGTTAAGTTTAGTCATGAAATTAAAAGGCTATTCGAAACACCTACTGCGAAAAAAAAGGAAAAAAAAAAACTCTTTGCTTTCCTCCTAGAAAAGAAACTAAAAGTACGCTAAAGTTTTAATAATTTCAGAGCATATCCTTTCAACAAAAATGATAGCTTAGAAACTTACTTCAACAAATTATACAGTCAATGGCTATTAAAATTTCCAAACATAAAGTGCCAAAGCAATTTAACAAAAAATAAAACATTTCACATCCGAAGACTAAGAAAATGAGAACTTTTTATAGTATTCCCGTAATGAATAACAGTCCCTTGCAGTGGCGCACCCATGAATTTTTGGTGGTGGGGCTGTATATATAGTTTATATAACAAGAATTTTTGTTGGACGTGGCTGTATATATATATACAGCCACCTTTATATATATATCCTTATTGTCAACCATTATCAATCCACTGCTGGACGAAGGTCTCCCCACAACGGTCTGTCTTGTGCCAGTCTCCTCCATGTCACTCCCGCATACTTTCGAATTTCATCCACCCATCTTCCATGTGGTCTTCTTCTTGGTCTTTTCCTGTCCCTTGGAATCCAATCTAAAATTTCGGCTGTCCTTCTGGCAGTATGTCCAACCCATTGCCATTTCAGGGATTTAACTCTGATCATGATGTCTTCCACTCTTGTCATTTTTCGGATCCACGAGTTCCTTTTCTTATCTCTCCTGGTTACACCAAGCATGCACCTCTCCATGCTGCTTTGAGTTGTCTGCAGCCTTTATATGTCTCTTTTAGTTAAGGTCCACGTCTCTGCA
Source organism: Macrothele yani (assembly GCA_039090855.1). Classification (NCBI taxonomy): domain Eukaryota; kingdom Metazoa; phylum Arthropoda; class Arachnida; order Araneae; family Macrothelidae; genus Macrothele; species Macrothele yani. The sequence continues at coordinate 83,112,384 of CM077001.1, forward strand.
CCATACGTAAGCACTGGAAGGATGCATTGATCAAACACTTTTCTTTTAAGACATAATGGCATATTGCTCTTGAAAATTATGCTGTTTCTTCCAAAAGCTCTCCAGGCAAGTTCTGTACGCCGATTAATTTCTTCATTAATGTGACCCTCACTTGATATCTGCTGTCCAAGATAAACGTACGTGTCTGTTATCTCCAGCTTTTCTCCATCAATCGATAAATCTTCATTTCTTGTAAAAGCATTGTACATCACTTTTGTCTTCTGAAAGTTCATTTTTAATCCCACATTTTTACTCTTGTCGGCAAGTTCCTGGATCATACTCCCATTTCCAACTAGGTCTTTGTGGAGGTGAGAAAATGCAGAGTTTTGCTTTTCCTTGGTAAAGCCAAGGCTCGGCATTCTCGACACTTTCTACATTCAGGTTTGCTATTACTTTATTTTATTGTTTACTCATGCCTGTTGGGCTTTGAAGTTTTCTATATTGTTTTAGTTCTTGTTAAATATTTTTTTTTAATGTCTCTACTTAGTAGTGTGTGAGTTCTGAATATTCATAACTGCTGCGTTGCGCGTCATGATCTTCAGGGGTTTTTTTTAAGCAAATTTAGTTTTAAATTCTTTGGTGTAAAATTTAGTCTTTGACTCTGCTCTTGGGTATATATATATATACACGACCAAGTATAGACTGTTAAAAAATAAAAAAAAAATATTTAACAAGAACAAAAAAAGTAAAGAAAAACTTCAAAACCCAACAGGCATGAGTAAACAATAAATTAAAGAAATAGCAAAACTGAATGTAGAAAGTGTCGAGAATGCCAAGCCTTGGCTTTATCAAGGACCAGCAAAAACTCTGCATTTTCTCACTTCCACAAAGACCTAGTTGGAAATGGGTTTCTGCAAAGCCATAGATGCAAGAATTAAACCCATCAAAAAATTTTAAATTTTGCAAAACCTCTTCAGAGTTGCAGGTAGAATATTTTAGTCAAAGTTTTTGCATGCATCTATAACTTTCCTGGCCCAACCCACACTCGTCATCCGCCACAAAAACCAAGAATAACGATTACAAAATCCCAAGTTGTGAGAGGGTCTGAACAAATCATCAGAATTATTCAGTTATAACACGTTGCTGAGCAACAAAGTCATCTGAGAGAGAATTTAAACTTTAAGAACAGTACTAAATGCACTACTAAGTCTTATTCTTTGTGGTGAACAAAAGTTTTACCTAAAATGCCATAAAAAAAGAAACAACAGATTAAAGATTTTATCGAGTGTGGGTTGGGCCAGGAAAGTTATAGATGCATGCAAAAATTTTGACTAAAATATTCTACCTGCAACTCTGAAGAGGTTTTGCAAAATTAAAAAAAATTTAGGGGGCAGGTGGGGCTCATCCCCCTGAAAGGCAAGCAAGAACTCATGGAAGATGGACGTTGTTGTAAATTCTCTGAACTTTTATTTTTGGTGGTTTGTAAAAATTACTCTTGTGTTCCATTACAAGCACACATACCTTATTTATTCGTGTATTGAACATTTTTGTAAAAGCAAAATCGAAGTGATACGGTACGGCTTTACGAACGATGAATGACCGAAAAAAGCTTCTCGGGCTGAATCTGTAGGAAGAGTTGCGCCAATGATTCTGAGGCACATGACTTGTCGGTGTTAAAGGTAATAAGAGAGAGAAATGCCCCTTTCTTTTTCGAAGAAACGTAAAATATCGAAGAACGTGACCATTCCACCCACCCAACCCCCGGGAAAAAAAGATAGACAGGAGGGTTGGGGGGGGGGTAAGCAGAGGCGGAGATAGAAGATGGATAAGTAGTTGCACAGAAGGATATAACTCAAGTGACTATGAGATGCAAAGCTGCTGTCATGAAACTTCTATGTAGTTAATTGCCTGCAAGTAATGTTGAGGGAAGAGCTGAATATGAAGGATAATCAGAAAGTTAAGACCACATACACTTTAATAGCGATAACTGGGACCAAATGAACTTAACGGTTATCTCACTTCTCCACATAGTCCCCCTGCTGCAGGTCGATGCACTTCTTTGAACGTCCAACTCGATTCTTCATTCCTTGGAAGAAGAAACTTTTCGGCTGCTGCCAAATCCAGGTCTGCACCGCTTCCTTAACCTCATAATCATAGGTGACCCTGCGACAGCGTAGGGCCTCTTTAAGTGGATTGAAAGCGTGATGATCGCATGGTTCCAGATCAGGACTGTAAACGAGATGTGGAAGACGTTCAAACCGCAGTTGTTGCATTGCCTCCGCTGTTGCGGCCACTAAATGGGCACGTGCATTGTTATGGTGCAGCAAGGCTGATTTTGACAGCATTCCTCTTATTTTTCTGCAAATTGGAGGTTTCCGTTACTCTCTAAGCACAGCACAGTACGTTGCACTGATCACTGTTTGTCCGTGTTCCTGAAAATGCGTCAGGATAAGACACTTCATGTCCCAGAAGAAGGTCGGTATGATTTTCTTGCAGGAGGGCTGTCGTTTGAATTTGTTCTTTTGGTGTGCACGATGTTGACGGCCAACAAAATCGAGCTTCATCGGTTGAACTTGTACTTCCCGCTTTAAACCTTTCTACCCATTCAAAATCTGTTCATTAAGTCATGGTGTTTTCACTTTCGTATTGAGCTAATATGCTTAGGTGAATTTCAGCAGGTTTCACTCCCTCTGCCCGAAAAATCTCACTACGGCGCTTTGTTCAACACTGGTGCAATCCCGCAGCAGAGCATCCATATTTATTTCACCTTGGTCTCAACTGGACTAATGGCAGAGCGCTGCGCTTTGTGTGTTTGAACTACCCATAAGCCATTGTGAAGATGTTGTATTCCGTCAGCTTCTATCCGTTGCGGATACATGTAACTTCCAAATTTCAGTTACTTTTTGATTTACCTGCGTATACATTTCTCTAGGGGTTAGAAAATAGTTATAAAGGAATTCGTTATGTAAGAAAGGGAGATCTTTCAACTTCTTCGTATTTATTGTTTTGCGGTCAGTAGGAGGGTTTTACGATGCGTGTGAGGGAGAAAAATGGTTTGATGGCGTGAATCTGAGGGCTCTTCGTTTCTAACAACTTTTAGTTGTTACCACCGTAAGAAGAGGATATCTCAGAGCACCAGTGAAGGAGAACGCGTGGAAAAAGTGGAGAAAAAATTAGAACCGAAGAAAGGGAGTTGAAAGATTCAAAATACGACATCAGTAACTCCGATGCTGTTACGATGATCCAAAGAAAGGACCAAAAGAGTGAACTAAAAAAATAAATACCCTACTCAAAAGAATTAGGGGACCAAGATATATTGTAAGGAAAGTCATGTGTGCGACTCACGTTGTTGAACGCAAAATATTCTTTTTATGTAAGATACCGTAGAATATTCAATGATATAGGCAAGAAAAAGCGCATTAGCGAATTTTTATGTAATATTATCATTTAATGCACATCATGCGATATATTATACGTATAGAACAATACGCATATCTGCACAACAAGAAAAATGACTTGTTGAAGGTGGTAACTGACCTATTGCAGGGTGTGTGTTCCACTCGAACGGCTAAGATCACTGCACACCTGTGGGCATGGACCTGATGAGATTTTGGGGGTATCTTCGCCAATCCTTAACCAGGGCAGTATCCAATCTACAAAGAGTCAACGGAAGTACCGCCGGCCGAGCTGCAATACGTCTTCCAAGTGCGTCCTAGGCATGTTCAATTGGATTTGTCAGTTGAGTATACTGGCAACCCCATACGCTGGATTCCCTCCTCTTTAAGTATGCTGTTCACTAGCCGAGCTGTATGAGGTCGAGCGTTATCGTCCACGAAAAGGAACGAATCATCGACGGCTGCAGCATACAGAATGACATCAGGTCTGAAAATCTCGTCTCTCTATCGCTGAGCCGCCAGACTACCGTTTCGGATGACATACAGGTCCGTACGTCCACCAATACTTAGGCTTTTCCAGACAATCAATCCATGTCTGCCGCAATGTGATGTGTTTTGCATAGAAGTTAGATTATTTCGCGTGCAAGTTTCTCTTCAGATAAGAACTCGTCGATTGTTGGACTCCAGACTGAATCTGGACTCTTCAGAAAAGGGGACTTGACTCCACTCGTCGTGACTATAACCACGAAGTTCCGCAGCTCAGTTTCTACGAACCGCATGGCATCGTCCGGTTAAAGGAACTCACACCATTAGCCTACGTGCATAAAGGACACATTGGTGAAGGTGATTGTTAATAGTTTGAGTTGACAACCTGTGACCTGTTGACACGAAGATCTTTCGCTGGAGTTGAGTATCATTTTCCCGTCTGTTTCGACTGCCTGTTGACAACCTGTACCCTGTTGACACAAGAAGCTCTCGCTGGTGCTGAGTAGCATTTTGCCGTCTGTTTTGACGGACTATTGACAAAAGATAACGGTCGTTCCTGGTTATAGTTTCACGTGGACGGCCTTGGCCTTGGTTTCTTCGAACACTTCCCGTATTTTGGAATTGTGTCCACAGTCGGAAAATAATGTTTCCTGATACTTCAATGCAAGGGTGCTAAAAGGGCATTTGCCTCCCGCGTGCAAGGCCCGGTGTTTCTTTCAGAACTTTTTGACCGTGGAGAGGGGGGAGATGGAACCTTAGATGGAGCAAGTTTTCCATTTGCCATATACACGGTCGTGTCAAAATAATATGACCATTCCTGGAATCACACTGTACCCGCCCAGGCGCGTCTCAGAGTGCACGTGACAAGGTCGGCCACACGGAGATGTAAGCAGACAGCCAGGACAGATGAGCCGCAGTGCGTTACGTGAGCACAATGGGCAGAGGTAGTGATTTGATGGACGTTCAAAAAGGAATGATCATCGGCTACCCCGCCAATGGTAGAAGCATCTCAGAAACAGCAGACTTCGTGTGCTGTTCACGAACTGCTGTACTAAGAATGAACCGCTGGCACACCGAGTACCTTCTGACATCATAACTGTGAAGCCCCAAAGGAGAACGTCGCCTCTGTCGACTGGTAAAGAGCAATCGACGAGCAATAGTGCAGCAATTTGTGAAAACACAAATTTGTCCTTGACGGAGATCGAAAACGCGCCCCCTCACTCCGGAGTACGTTGCTTTCTCAACTAAGCGACACGGACGCAATGTATCGCTGCAGATTTGTCGTCTTGGCACATGCTTTAACCTCTGTAGTACGTCACATAATCTCTTTCTTAATCTGTTTTTTTTAAGCGAAGAACGAATTTTTATTAATTCTAGCAGATGTGTAGAACAAACATCACACATTTTTCGAAGAACCCAACTGCCAGTACATTCATTTTTACGTTCGTACGCCAATGTGAAAACACAAGTTTGTCCGTGACAGGATCATAACCGCGCCCCCTCGTTCCTGAGTAAGTTGCTCTCCCAACTAAGCTACACGGACGGAATGAATTGCTGCAGATTTGTCCTCTTCACATGTGCTTTAACCTTTGTATACATCACAAATTGACCACGCAAATGAATGCTATAGGGCACACAGGTACGGATCCCAGATAATAGTAGAGCGAACCATGTTACGCATGGTCTCCGGAGTCGACGCTGCGTCAAGGCGCGCATGTTAACTCAGGTCCATCGGCAATGACACCAGCAGTTCGCATGGGACTACCGTCATTGGACAGTGGAAGAGTGGGAAAAGTTGCCTTCTTCGACGAATCGAGGCTTCTACTCCACAGATGTGACGGGCGGTGGCGGATATGGCGTCAGACACACGAGAACCAACATACGGACACGTTTGTCGGTCAAGTTCAGGCCGGCGGTGGCAGTATGCATGTCTGGGGGACATCTTCCTGGTATGATCTGGAACCGCTGATACCACTTGATGGGTCCCTGAACGCCAATGGCTACCTGTCCATCTCGCTGACCACATGCATCCCTTAGTGTTGGTCGTTTACCCTGGCGGTGATGGTGTCTACCAACAAGACAATGCACCGTGCCACGTAGCTAAGGAGCTGCGTAACTGGTTCCAGGAACACGACAGCGATGTCTCCGTTCTCCTTTGGCCGGCGAGTCGCCCGACCTCAATCCCATAGAGCACTTGTGGATCGACAGGTTAGACGTGCCGACCCACAACCATGTCATCTCCGGGACCTTCGTGCTCTGCTGCAGTCCGAATGGGTACGTGTGCCTCGGGAAACCTTCCAGGGCCTCATTGCGTCCATGTCTCGCAGCTGTCATCCGGGCCGAGGGTGGTTATTCCCGCCGTTATTAGGTAAGTGGTCATATTATTCCGATACGATTGTGCATATGCTGTATATAATTTTTAAGTACTATATTTACATTAATTTGCTACTATATAATTATTTTTTGTTTAAAGAGCGTACCAGATCTTTCTGGAACAAATAAACTTGAATGTTTGTGACAAGTCCCGCTGAGTTCGATCTGCCACTAGGCCTTACGGAATCCGAATTTCTCAAACGGGCCTGACGTAGGTTCTTTTGAGTGTCGATGAGTTGAACTCGACAGCTGAAATACTGGAACGTGTAGTCAGCAATTCTTAAGATCTACGATAATGAGGCACTCCAATAACAAGTCCTTGGTTAGACGAGACACAATTTAATAGATGAAAGAATGAGTTCCGTTCGATTGGCTATCTCCACGTGCCAACAGGTTTCCAGCTAGAGAACACTTCACTATCTCACCGATATCCCGGTAAACCCTCCGCCACGTGGACTTGAGTCGTTCCGTCTAAAACTCCGGCCGATCTCTTATCGCCGAAAAACCCTGACAACTCCGTCAGTGAAAACGAAAACCCGAGAGGTCTAACCGACACTCTCTGCGTAAAACACGACGTCCAACTCCGTGGAAGGTGAAACGCGTAACAGATCATATGTAGAGGATTTTAAGCAGGAAGTAACTGACCCCAGGTCTAGGAAGCTAGGAGATTTGGGCTAGAGTGCCCGATAGGGAAGCGACACGGAAGTGAGATATAAAGGGGGAGAAAGACGCCCTTATTTGTTACGGGGGGGCTGACGGTCCCCATCCGACGCACGCTAGTGAAACGCAAAATGCCTCTCTAGCAACAAGGAGTTCCTAATCTAGGTTGGGAGACCCCCGAATCCACAGCGCTTTGCGCCTTTTGGCAGGTGAAAGAGAATCTAAGAGAGTTAGGAGCAGATTGCCTTGATAGAATGGCACGAAAGAAAATTATGGAAATATTAGAGCACAAGGAGTAAACGGTTTCCCGTTAAGTAGGGAAGTTGTAAGCTGCCCTACATACTTACCTGCAACAGCAAGCCGTTCTGAGCGATATTTCTCTCTGCAGAAAAATGCCCGGTACACCGCTGCCACAGATGAACACAGGGAGAAACGAAGTGAAGGACACGGGAAAGGTAGAACCTGAAAAAAAAAAAACAAAAAAAAAAAACCCATCACACACAGAATAAGTTTCCCAGAGGAAAATCGACGTTCAACACCGGATAAAACAAAAACTGGCCATTTGCTCAGTGTTCCTCACTGGTCCACAATTGCTTCGTTACTCGTCAGCCAATGAGAGAAAAGATTTTTCCCCATTGGTTAAATTTTTTTTTGCTCAGGTTTACTTTTGCTGATTCTTGCCTGACATGTCAGAGTAACCATAGCTGAGGTGGTGTGATCACAAGATTACACCGATCGAGGTTTAAGTTACTCATTTTGAGTAAATAACAGAAAAACAAAAAAGTATAAAAACGGCCACAATCAGGGTTATTATAATTATTATAATTTATTTTTTTCATTCCTTAATTAAGGAGCCGGTAGTATAAGGGCCAATCAGTTTTTTCTTTCGCTACTTGTCTGCTACAGCGGAAGAAATTAAGTCCTGTTTTTATTTATTTATTTGTTTTTTAGTCAGAACTAAGGCGTAAGAAACAATAAATAATATAAAGACAAGACAAACAACACCTTGTTTGTCAGGGGGAGAGAAAAGACAAGACAAACAACACCTTGTTTGTCAGAGGGAGAGAAAAGACAAGACAAACAACACCTTGTTTGTCAGGGGGAGAGGTATTCAGTACAAAAGAGATAAAATTTTCAGGCAACATTTTGCTCGGCCCTTAAAAGGGCCGGTTTTTTTTTGTTTTGTTTTTTGTTCAAAGAGACCGCAAGTCCACAGTGCGACAAATCCCCCTCAGCCTCAACAGTGGTGATCAGGACAATGTGTCACAATATACAGTTCATCGCAGCCTTCTGCTCATGAGCCTGCGTAGCCGAAAAATCAGACGGGTCCCCATGCTTACTGCACGTCATCGCCAACAATGCATGAAATGGGCCAAAGATCATCGAGATTGGACCGTGGATGATAGGAAGAAAGTGGCCTGGTCTGACGAATCAAGATTCCTGGTGCATCACGTAGACGGCCGAGCGCTGATACGCCGATTGCCAACGGAGGCTATATGACACCTGCAGCACTGTTGTGAGGAAACAGGCCGTCGAGGGCGGTTTTTTCTTGGCACACTTTAGGCACCATTATCCCAATAGCACAATCCGTGACAGCTGTCAGTAGTTATCTGAACATCGGTGCGGCCCAAGTTCATCTATTCATGGCAACTGTCAGAATCGTCAAGGAGGGGGGCATGCTGTGGTGGCTTTCTGTTAATGCCCTGGCCTCCAAATTCTCCTGACATGAACCTAATCGAACATGGATGCCTATTGCCACCTCATTGAATCGATGCCTCGCCGAGGGGCCGCTGTTTTGCGGCCTAAAGGAGGTCCTACAGCTTATTAGATAGGTGGTCATAATGTAATGGCTCACCGGTGTACATTAGAAGAGCCCATTTACTAAGGGGCTCATGGGGGGCTGAAGCCCTGGCCTCGCATTCTGAAGGGCCCAGAATTATGCAGGATGCTTGAAGAATTGATATTCTACAAAAAAAAATTTCAGATAGCGCAGCGAAAACAATAATAAACTACCTTGTGATTTTTTTTTTATTTCTTTCCCCTTTTTCAGGAGGAGTCCGCAAAAGGTATAGTCACCCCCAGTCCATCCTCAAATCTTTTCGAAAGCATTTCAGATGTTTTTTTGTACACATCTGTAATTGGGAGAAATTTTCATACATTAAGAATTCGTTTGAATCATGATGTTTGGATCATATTGTTTTGTCCGCTACCACTTCCATATAATTTCAACAAGCTAAGCCCTGAAGGGGGGGGGGTATTAAAAGTAGAACTGAACTAGGTCTAAGGCCTATGAATCAAGTGAAAAAGAAATATTTATTAATAACTTGACATGTTATGTAAATATTTAGTGCTTAAGTAAGTAAACGCGCAGCGTTATTAAAAAATCCCACCTTATTATCTTTTTCTGAACACAGCATGAGTCATGCTATAATCCGTTGTTTCGTCGAACACTGTGGTTTTAAAAATTTACTAAGTCACGGCAATTTATTTCTTCAAAGCAAAGTACAATTCCCGCTTGGCTTAGATATAACTTTTACTCGAAATTTGTTTGGAGTTCCCAATTCAATTCTTAATATAGGCCAAGATACGGCAATCATCACCCCTCCCCCGCCTCCTTAAACTTGCCGTTTCTATTTCTGGCCTGTTGCCCTAAGCTAAACGGGCCTGAAAATTCCGATAAACAAAAGAACTCGGCGTTAGGCACCTTGGAAACCAGCCACACATATTTCGGAGACTTGAAAAACTACCCCACTGGAAAACTGCCACACATTCAAAGTATTCCTCGGAGGAAAGGCAATTTGTGCCCGACCCCCTTAATGTCAAACATGTGGCAGTTTTCCGGCGTGGCAGTTTACCGGCAACCGGCAAAAACGAATGGATGTAGAGATTAACAACCGAAAGGGTCGGAGCTCAAATTTAACATGTGTAATCAATGTATTTTAAATTTAAGCTCTGTCTTAAATTCAAAGAGATGTATCAAAAACAGTGTTTGGCTCAACAGAACATTTGCTACGTATTTTTTTTTTTTTTCCCTGATGCCGTCAAAGTGGTAAAATTTTTTTGTCGCTTTAGCATAACTTGGTTTTCTTCTACAAGAATACTGAGGTACAAGTATGTAAATACTTTTTTTTCTTGATTTAGCATAAATCGTAGAAGCTCAGAAGTCAGAACATGGTGGCCCACTGGGAATTCTTTCGGTATCTTGGCGGCCCAGTCCGCACTTGTGCAGTAGCTTTTGGAATGCGCGTTTGCGATGTCTTGTTGAACAGCAAGACATCGGAAACGCGCATTCAAATGCACACACCAAACCGCTCGTTTAACAAGAAGCTGTTTTACACCTTCTGAATTCAGCAGGGGATTAACGGCGGATGGGGAAGCAATTACGGCTATTTTGATGTTGCACTGTATAAAGCAGCTGTCAACCCCAGGGCTGTTAACCCTCAAGTAACACAAAGGGATTCAATCCCCTTTGGGTTGCAACGTTTCTGCCACTCAACTGCGGCTGGCTTCTGAGAGACACTATGCCGCGAAGCTTTAAATTTTTTTATGTTTGTTTGAAGGCGCTTTGCAGATAACATAACTTGGTCTTGGAGAGGTCGAACATCTACTAGACTTCAAATGCCTGCGGCGAATGACATCGGCTTTGGTTATTGGTTTGTAGTCTGGTTTTAGCCAGAGTTTTAGCGTCGGTTGCCGGTAAACCGCCACACAGGGAAACTATCACATGTTTTTCATTAAAAGCCGGGCACAAATTGCTGTTCCTTCGAGGAACACTTTGAATGTGTGGCAGTTTCCCAAGTTTTCGAAATAAGAGTTTAGGGCAACTGGCCACAAAAGTTCAGGAAGGGAGGGGGGGGTATAAAGATTGTCGTATTTTGGCCTATATTGAGAACTGAATTGGGAACTCCAAACAGATTTCGAGAAAACGTTCTATATAAGCCAAGCGAGAACTCTATTTTAATTTGAAGAAATAAATTGCCGTGACTTAGTACATTTCTTTAAACTACAGTGTTCGACGAAACACTGTAGTTTAATAATCCCACTTTATCGTCCTTTTCTGTGTTCAGCAAAAGGCGACAAGGTGGGACTTCTTAGTAACGCTGCACTTTTACTCAGTCACTAAATATTTACATAACATATTAACTTTGTAATATTTTTCTTTTACTTAATTAATTCATGATTAATTTACTTAATTATTTTTCTTTTACTTAATTGTATGGCTCATGAGTTGTGTCCCATAAACAAAGCCATTTCCTTCTATCGTGTCTGGTTCTAACATTAAAATTTGTGTTGTGTTTAAGAACTTTATAAACACAATCAATTCGTGAACATTACAATAATCAAATCTCTAATTCAAGAAGAAACAAATTCCTTTTGAGCCATACTTCAATTTCAGAAATTGTACACGCACCGTGTTAGAGGCGTAACTAGGTATTTCTGCGCCCGGGGAAAACCGTAAAATACTGCGCCCCCATCTGACTTTCAAGGCATTACAAATTTAATAGTTGTGTACATATATATATATAACTATGAAATTACTAAACATGCACATTAGTAATAATGTCGGGCAGTATAATACTCTTCTCCACAAAACAAAATTAACGTCATACCCCAAAGTTATCTCTACGCGGTAGATGCAATTTAACTGTGACTGTTTGTGTAGTTTTTCGCAATTGTTTGAGAGTTTGGACTTACTCTAAAACATCAAATGGACCGAATTCAGTTCGTAGTAGTGGCTCACAGCCACAGAAATGATCAAATAACCCCCAGAGAATCTTCAACAATGTGAACAACATTCTTTTTTTGTCTCGTATGTATAGTCGGGTACGGAGAACTGGCCACCGGAGAACTGGACACATTGCAATTTCAGTGCCATAAAATTGTTCTGCATAAACACATTTCGTGTATCTATATTCCCCACTACTTGAGCAACTATTGTTCATATTTTTTTTTAATATTTCATTTTCAGTAAGAAATTTTGACATTTCCATGATTTTTGGAGCTAAGACTAAGCGGAGAACTGGACACCGGAGAACTGGCCACCCGGAGAACTGGCCACAAAAATTTTATGGGGCCGTATAAAAATTGCGTTCTGGTCTGTTCCGTGGTCCCAGAACGCAAGATTGGTTATCTGACACACATAAAATGTCCGTAATTTCGTATTTTCTTATTTACGGTATTTTTCTATAAACTATAACTAAACAAATTCTCTGCGAGTATAAGTAAACCCAGGAAACTTGTCGGGGGCGGGGGAGGGGCTTAAGACCTAGAATATGAAATATAAAGAATTTCTGGTCCGATCGGGATATTTTAAGCCATTACAAGCTACAAGTCATCGAATTGTCTGAGGGCATCTGCTGCTTCAGGAAACTAGTGTGTGTGTGTGGGGGGCAATACCGAAACTGTTAAATATCAAGAAATTCTCATTTCTCTTCCGATCGGGAGATCTTCAGCATTTACAAGCTGCAACTCGACAAATTTTCTCAGCGTATGTGCACACACTCTCTTTAAACCTGTCGGCGGGGGGGGGGGGGGGGGTTAATATCAAAAGTGTAAAATATGAAAAATTCCTCGTCCGATCGGGAGATTTTTGGCATTTACAAGCTACAACTCGACACATTGTTTGAAGGCATGTGCCTACTCAGCAAACCTGTGTATGTGAGGGGGGGGGTACCAAAAGTGTAAAAGAGGAAAAATTATCTTCCGATCCCGATCGGAAGATTTTCAGTATTTACAAGCTGCAACTCGACAAATTTTCTGTTCTGAGCGCATGTGCCTACGCAGCAAACCCGTCCGGGGGGGGGGGGGATAATACCAAAAGTGTAAAATATGAACGATTTCGTCCGATCGGGAGAATCTCAGCATTTAGCAGCTACAACTCGACACATTATCTGAAGGCATGTGCCTACTCAGGAAACCTGTCGGGAGGGGGGCTTGTAAATTGTAAATGCTGAAAATTTTCGGATCGGACGAGAAATTCTTCATATTTTACAGTTTTTTATTACCCCCCCCCCCCTCTTCCCCTCCCCGACAGGTTTCCAGAGTAGGCACATACGCTCAGATAAAATGTCGAGATGTAACTTGTAAATGCTGCAAATCTCCCGATCGGACGAGTAATTCTTCATATTTTACAGTGTTGGTACCCCCCTCCCTCTCGTTTTGCATAGTAGGCACATGCCCTCAGAAAATGTGTCGAGTTGTACGTAGCTTGAGAATGATGAAAACCTCCCGATCGGACCAGAAATGCAGGCTTTATATTTTACACTTTTGGTACCCCCCCCTCCCCGGACAAGTTTCCTGAGCCAGCACATGCGCTCAGAAAATTTGCAGACTTGTAGTTTGAAAACCCTGAAATCTTCTGTTGAAATGTACGTCGTAAACATTTTTTCTAAAAAATGATATTAATTTCGCAATTAAGAAAAGACGAAATTACGGAAACTTTATATGACTCAGATAACCAACCTCTGGGGGTCGTGGGCATGAAGCGGTCAAAAACGCAATTTTTATACGACCCCTTAAATTTTTTGTGGCCAGTTCTCCGGGTGGTCAGTTATCCGGTGGCCAGTTCTCCGGTGGCCACTTCTCCTACACCCATGTATAGTCCATCCGACTAAAGAAAAACAGAGGGCTCCATTGTTTGTGAAATTCACAAATTTGATGGTTACCAGATGGAAACCGCGTCTCCTCACTCCGGAATGAGTCACATCATCTGCCTCTAAATTTTTTGAAGCGAAGAATTTTTCATTAATTCCAGACGATGTGTGTAACGAACATCACACACGTTTCTAAGAGCCCACCGGCCAGTAGATCCATTTTTACGTTCGAGTGCCAAAGTGAAATTCACACATCTGCCGGTGGTCTCCGGAGTGTGCCGTTCGAGCCAACTAAACTACACCGACGGAATGTATAGCTGCAGATTTGTCTTGACGTGTGCTTTACCTCCGCAGTAAGTCACATGTCGCTGACGGCCGTAGTTCTCTTTTAGTTCGACGGACCATATAACCACTCCTTCATTCCTGAATGTGAACAGCTAGAATCCTTTAAACATTTTAAGGACGAAATTCGAATTTTAAGTGTACCAAAAACTTGTGTAAAAATTAGTTTCAATTTTAATCAGACTGCATGCAGTCTCGCGGTAGTTTCGCCTCTGCACCGTTTACTACACGGTGCTATACACGCATCACTGGCTTTGTGCCTTTCATGAGCAGACCTCCGATGGCGACTCGTGCCGCTGACAATGTGCGTGCTACGACTTACCTCCCCCCCTCTTCCAGCAAAGACTTTGGAATTGATATTCAACGGGCTTAGTCTCATCATCCGCCGTAGGAAAAAAAAAAAAAAAAAAAAAAAAGCAACTCCAGATGTTTTCCGTAATTATGTACAAATTTATATGAATTGTTTGTAATTTCCTTCATCTTTTTAGCATCAGTAATTACATTAATGGTTTTTTTAATGTTAGTGGTTAAATTCATAACCATATATAAATAAAATATTAAGCCTAATATTTTGCAGAATATATAGATTTACTGTATTAATCTGCGACGACTTCAGTTGCCGAGAAAACATATTCAGCTGTGTATCATCTAAAACAAAATTATTAATTTACTCAAGTTTATTGAAAATACGTTTTTATTCATTTCCGTATTTTTAATGGCAAATATTTTTGCGGTGTCTTTGTTCAATGTACAATCAACCTTGTAATCCTATTAATTATTTGTGATTTCGGTGCACTTCCTAAGAAATTAAATATGAATTAATTATACATGAATTAACTAAATTACTGTACGAAATCACACCATAAAGAGTTTATGAAACTCAAAAAAGTATAAATAATTGCACGTGGATCAAGCTTCATTTTTACACCCTCTCCAAAAATAAGCATTCAAGAAATTAAAATATTATGAAAACTTTACACTAGAAAGAGCAAAAAGTTTAAGTGCACGAAAATAATTTAACTGATTGATCGCGCAAATTTCTTGACAGCACGGTAACAAAAAGACAAGCTTTTCTTCTGTTTTGGTCAACTACCGCATCCTGTAGAATTGTGGGTGAAACTTTGCCCTGTCCCCAGTTCCAATAGCAGAAGGAGCATCAAACAAAGGTATTCGATCTTTCCACGTTTATAAGTGGGTCACGGAAAAATTATCAATTGGCCGCTATCGGGAAACGAACCCAGGTCTTCCAGTTACGCGCCGGATATGCTTCCACTACACCTTTTGCGAACTTTTCGCGGCCAATGAGAATTTTTCCGTGACTCACTTATAAAATTGGAAAGAACGAATACCTTTGTTTGATGTTCCTGGTCCACGTCAAATGTCTGTATTAATTAAGGAGAAAGAGATTGGAGTGCTCAGAGAAGTTCAGTACGCTGCAAGCCTTTATGGACTACTTGACAACACCCAAGGACAGATGGGGAGGGGGTGGGGAGGGGGGTGACGTAAGCTGCAGCAGCAACCACACAGTATAGGCGTGCTGACCAACAAGTAGCACGAAAGGCCGGGCGCCGCGATTTCAGTTCTTAATACAATGTTTTTAAGACCGATCGGCGAACAAGAACTTTCTTTGCCCGGTTAAGAATAAGATTTTGTGTTGGCAGCAAATCATTGATGCACTTTCCGCCAAAAACAATTTGAATTGCCATTCTTATTGTTTTAATACCAATCGCTACTAATTTTTTTTTTTTTTTTTTTTTTTTAGCGTGCAACAGCATTAGCACGTAGTCGCCAGCCGCCACTGCAGACCTCTATCAAATAAATAAATAAATAAAGATAAAGCACAAATTTTAAAACTAGGTTTTCCAGATTTAAATGTTTGCAATACGGGTCATTAAAAACGGAAGCAGTGATAACAAAAATATGAAAAAGATAATGTATTTATTAATTTATTTTAAAAACCCCGAAAGTTATTCTGAACAAAATAAACGAACTTGTATTCATGTAAAAAAATATTGACAAAATAAATTGTAAACACACAGGACCAATTATTATGGAATGTAAACTTTATTTCTTAATATGGAGTTACTATATATGAGTCCATTAAGTCTTTCCATATATGAGTCCATTAAGTCTTTTCCACATTACAAAAACCAATATAAAAATATGTATTACAGGTACAACAAAGGGATTGCACGACAATGATTGTGCACAAGTAAAGTTTAATTTTTTTTCCAGTGTCAGTACACCTCCACATGGGCGCCATTTGTGGCCCGGAGGACATCCAAGCGATATTCGACTTCACGCCATGTTTTGTTTGATATCTCAGCAGAGACAGAACCAATGACGTCCGTTATTCTGCTCTTCGTCTTGACATCCGGAACACTGCTAGAGTAAACTTGGTCTTCCACAGGAAAAAGTCTAGAAGGGTTATGTTGGCGATCGAGGTGGCTATGTCATGGATCCGTCGCGGCCAATCCAACTGTCCGGAAGTCTGTCATTCAGGAACTCACGAACCATTATTATTGACCAATGTGGTGGGGCACCGTCTTGTTGGAAAATAACCGAAGGTTGGAGTGCATGCAACTGAGGTGCTACAAAAAGTTCCAGCATGTCCAGGTACACGTTACTGTAGGCTTTATGAAAAAGAAGGGTTCCATTATTCTGTCATGCATCAGGCCCAGTGGCACACCCAGGAATTCCTGTTGGGGAGGGGGGGGGGGCTAGATGTATGTGTGGTGTATACGCACATAGTATATATATATAGTGCATAAGATAGACAGATATGCATTAGATAGGTAGATAAACGAGTTGACGTACAGGGCTTTGGGTGGGGATTAAGCCCCAAAGCCACCATCCCCCGTGGGTGCGCCAGTGATCAGGCCACCCCATACGTTCACTTTTGGGCTAACCCTCTGTTGCTCAATGGCATTATGGAGATTTTCTGATCCCCAGATTCGTACATTGTGTACATATTTACTGTACTAGAGACGGCGAATGCGTCTTCATCTGAGAAACAGACAATCACTATCATGAGCTATGCGCTGTAACATCTCCGTCGCAAACGCAGCACGGCGAGGCGGTCATCAGTCAGACTGAAGAGCTTAAACGATCTGTACTTTATAAGCACAGAGATGACGTTTATGTAAAATTTTGTGAACCGTGGGACGGGGAATCCCAGTTTCCAGTGATGCACGACGAATGGATTTCCAGGGGCTTTGCAGAAATGTCTCCTGAACAGCTGCAGCTGTCACTTGTGTAACAGGTGTTCGACCCGCTCGGGGAAGATCGCCAACACTTACACTACCCGTCGCTTTAAACTTTTCATACCAAGCTTTTATGCTTATTTGGTCCGATGACGATCATCTGCACTCTTTTCTGAAATGACCGTGGACGGTAACCGCCGATTTGGTCTCATGGAAATACAACACGCATGCCGCTTTTTCTTGCATGGAAGCCATTATCGATGAAATGCTCATCTTATTCAGCAGTAGCGCTCATCTAAAGAACAGAAATAAAAAATAATTTATGAGTGCTGCTATATTATGTCGCCAACCATTTTATTTTAACTTACATAAATTTTTTTATATTAATTTTTGTAGTGTGGGAAAGACTTTACGGACACCCTGTCCCAGCAAAAACACAAGTGCTGGGAAACTGCTGGCCACCAGCTGGCAGTGATGGGTCACTGCTGGCTGAAATCGGCCGCTCACGGCCCGGTAGTGGTCCGTTGGTGGCAGCGCTATCAGTTGGCGAGCCATTGATGGCCCTGCAGCATCGCCGTGAATTGTGGGCCTCCAAGCAAGTGCCACTAATGGCCCGTTGCTGGCAACCAATGCAACCCCAACAGCAGGTGGAAGCAACGGGACTGCGCATGCGCAGTTAGTTGCTTCCGGTACCAGTTAGTTGAAGACGACGCTATCGCCATCGTGTTATTTTAGTGGATGTTAAGAAAAAAATCCATATGTAGAGAGGCGAATTAATTTCCTAATGAAATTTTGCGTCGACGAAGATATCAGATTAAGCCGTGAAATACTAGATTACAGCCATGAAATACACCCACTCCATTCCCATGAATAACAATTCATGGAATGGAGTGGATGAATAACAAGCAAAAAATTGAAACAAATGTCCTGGAAAACCATTAAAACAACGTTTGTTGGAAGAAAAGAAAAAGAATTATACGCGTACAAAATTTATTAATTATTTGAAAGAGAAAAAAAGCAACGCTATGAGGTGTACACAAGACTAAATACACAAGACTGGGAGGAATTCGCTTCTAAAAATAACGAGAAGTAAAATACAATATCTTTACTCTTTAAAACAAATGTAGCTTCGGACAACGGAAAGGAAAGACACAACTTTAAAAATGTAACAGAATGTGACATGAACCGGGGTAAATATATATTTATTCAATAATCTCTTTTCAAGACGACAAGGACAGTACAAAACTTTGGAAAGCGACTCTAAGTATGTACACTCCTTGAAAATGAGTGAAGTTTCCTTAAAGTAAAAAAAACAAACTATCGTTACGTTTAAAAAATTAATTTATGAATTATATGAAACTGACTTTTATGAAAAATACCTCGCAATATTATAAAATGAAAGAGGGACGCATTCGATTACACAATGCATACCAAACAGACAGCTTTAGGCATTCGCTCGAGCGCGGCAAATTAGTCCGGTCGGTAGAGAGCTCAGCTGCCACGCCAACGGCCCTGGTTTAAATCCTCTCTGACGCAAGCGGGCGTTTTTCCGGTCTGTTGAGAAAATTTCCCCAGCGCAGTGCGTTAATTCACAAGTTTTGTAAGGGTAAAAAAAAAAAAATGTAGCTTTGGGAAACTGCGGTTGTCCTTGATTTTTTATTATTATTATGGCTGCTACTGGGAAATTGGCGTACAAGATTCGGCAAGCCACCAGTTACGTCACGTGGTTGTTGGCTGCCACTAACGGCACACTAGCGGACCACATTAGGCTAGCCATCATTTCTGGCACGTGCTTGCAGGACCACTGAAGGGCCACTTGTGGCAGCTACTGCCTGTGATGGACAACTGATGGCCCTGTTGTGGCATATGAGAACTGATGGGGTGCCAACTGTTGGCCAGCGGTTGGCCTGAACTGCTGGCCCTTCTGTTGGCCGCCCGAACATTTTATTGACGGTTCGGCAGCGGCAACATAGTGCTGGGTCATTGTTGGCTGAGCTGGCTGCCAGCAATGGCCCAATGCTGGCCCAGCAAGACTGTTTTTGCTGGGGTATATCCCCACCTGCTTTAATTTTCCTTGGCATGTTTTAAATACAGTGGAGCACACATGGGGGGGGGGCTTTGGGTGCTTAAGCCCCCTCCCCCACGAGATTAAGAGCGATGTACGTCACAAATTAAACATTCCAAAAGATTATTTTACATGTTCAAAAAATTACATAGTCTATAAATGTAAAAAATAAAATAAAAGCTACATGAATTTAATTGAAGAACACTTTTTTTATTGCACATTGTAAAATGTTGCAATTTTACAATGTGCAATAAAACTCTGAACTGCTAGATATAGTGATCCACGCATTGAACATTATATGATTTCGTTATCTTTTCGGCACTATATGTACAATTATTCCTTCATTGGCGGTCCGATAACTTTTCAGACACCCTACGTAAACATCAATATCTACTATATCTATCAAATGTATAGGCTATGTGCATATGCTATACGTATATACACTATGTGAATATAATATGTATCAGGGGCGCCGACTTCAGCAAATTATTGAGGGGGCAGACGTGGGAGGGCACGTCTGTTCCTTTGTCAGGAGGAAAATAAAAAATAAAAGGGGGAAAGAATGCAAACAGATAAACTACGAGATTCGACGTATATTTTGAAACGCAATTGTAATTGCCCATCAGCAAATGAAAAAGGAAATATATTCTTTCGCTGAATATTATTATTTAAAAAAATGAAATTCAGGCTGTGATTTCCAAACGTTTATCAAAAATATGAAAAATTAGCTCTATCTTAAACAAAAAACGAGAAGAGCAAAAAATAAATAGATATATAAAGGTTCTAGAGATTATATGTTTCTGTATTTTTATTTTTCATAATTGTCAACGGATGGTCACTGCACCTATGCTAACGAAGGGCATTTGCATAAAAGGCTTACATTTCTAAGGCAGTATCGGAATTGGACCTCCGGCCGCCACGGTGGCGCAGTGGTCTAAGCGATGGCCTCTGATCATTCGTCCGAGATGGGTCTGGGTTTGAATCCTGGTGAGGTATGGATGTTGTGTTTGTCTTACGTCACTGGCTCTCTCCCTTCCCTGGAACCAGTGACCCTAAATTAGGGACGGGCGACTGCTTATAGCCCATTGAGTTGCTCACGGTGGTCGTTAAACCTCCAACCAAAAAATAAAATTGGACATCCGCTGATGAGCAAAGGATTGTCTTCTCCGACGAGTCACGTTTTCTGCTTCACCGAACGGATGGACGTTGTCGTATAAGGCGAGAAACATCAGAGAATAAACACTCTTCAACCATTGCTGGAAGAACACAAGCTGGTGGGGGCAGCATTATGGTCTAGGCAATGCTTTCGTGGCCTTCTCTGGGTCCACTCATGCCTGTGGTAGGCACTATGGACCGAATTCGTTATGAATTCATCCTTGCAGACCACGTACACTCATACATGCCGATTGTCTTCCCTGGGGCGGATGAGATCTTCCAGCACGACAATGCGACGTATCACACAGCTCGAAATGTCCGACAGTGGTTGGAAGAGCACGATGAAGACTTCAAAGTACTTCCCTGGCCCCCTAATTCTCCAGATTTAAACCCAATTGAGCATCTGTGGGACCACCTCGATCGTGTTGTTCGCTCTATAGATCTCCACCACGCACCCTCCAGCAGCTGTCAGATGCACTGCAGTCAGCATGCTCCACATACCTGTGAACACCTTCCAGGTGCCGCAGTGGTCTAAGCGATGGCCTCTGATCATTCGTCCGAACGGGGTTCGGGTTCGAATCCCGGTGAGGCATGGATGTTGTGTTTGTCTTACGGCAGTGGATCTCTCCCTTCCCTGGAACCAGTGACCCTAAATTAGGGACGGTCGACTGCTTATAGCCCATTGAGTTGCTCACGGTGGTCGTTAAACCTCCAATAAAAAAAAAAAAGAACACCTTCCAGCAAGTCACTCCCAGCCCGTCTAGCTGCTGTTTGTGCTGCACACGGCGGTTACTCTGGGTATTAGCTGGTGGTCACACTAATGCGACTCGACCTTGTGTGTTTGTGTGTATATATATATACACTGACGGAAAAAAAAAAATCCCAACACCAAGAAGGGGTTGTGTTAGATAAACGACAGTTGGTAGGCGGTGAGAGTACATCTGTAAGATGACGTCTATGCAAATTTCGCGCTCGGCGCATACGTGTGGCGCTAGTAGCGCCTCGGAACATGCAAAGCAGGTTTGCTGTAAATACGCGCTGTAACGTTCGTGAGCGTTAGTTATCGTTGAGATTCGACGTAGGGTGTTGATGTTAGTCAAGAATGCCTTTAAGAAGACGAAGAAGCCATTACCAACAGCTCACGGAGTTTGAACGAGGTCGTGTAATAGGGCTACGAGAAGGTGGATTTTCTTTCCGCAATATTGCAGAACGACTTTGCAGGAATGTAGCCACTGTGCATGATTGTTGGTAGCGGTGGTCAAGGGAAGGTACTGCCTCAAGAAGACCGGGTTCCGGCCGGCCACGTGGCACTACTGAGAGGGAAGACCGCCATGCACGGCGTATGGTCGTGGCGCATCGTACCGCGTCTGCGGCAGCAATTCGAGCTGCAGTTGCCACCACAGTGACACAACGAACTGTTACAAATCGGTTACTTGAAGGACAGCTCCGAGACAGACACCCTGTAGCGTGCATTCCACTTACTCCAAACCACTGCCGTTTTCGACGTCAGTGGTGTCAAGCTAGAGCTCATTGGAGGACGGAGTGATCTGTTGTGTTTTCTGGTGAAAGCCGGTTCTGCCTGGGTGCCAGTGATGGCCGTGTGTTGGTTAGAACCTTCTGGCGGTTACACCGGTTATTAATGTACCAGCATTTCACATTTAAAATGGCTCTTCTCGCGCTTACAATAAGCTGTGATCTTGAAACCTTAATCGATAAAATATGTTACCTATACAAATGTATTGTCGCCATTTCATTCCTCTACAACTATTTTTTTCGTGGTGTTGGGATTTTTTTTCCGTCAGTGTATATATATATATATATAGTCGAATCATATTATTATAGACCATCTCCTCCTACTTTTGAAGTCAACAGCGCGTACCCAACGAAAGTAGGTACGTGTCGTGAGCTGGCTTTTTTTTTTTTTTTTGAGGTTTAACGACCACCGTGAGCAACTCAATGGGCTATAAGTAGTCGCCCGTCCCTAATTTAGGGTCACTAGTTCCAGGGAAGGGAGAGAGCCAGTGCCGTAAGACAAACACAACATCCATGCCTGACCGGGATTCGAACCCGGACCCTTTACGGACGAATGATCAGAGGCCAGCGCCACCGAGGCGGCAGCTGAGCTGGCTTGGAGGGTACATATGGTGTACTGTATGCATTCTGATAACATATCACTCGCTGCTGTCATGGATAAAAGGAGCGATTTATCAGATTTGCAAAAAGGTATAATTATCGGCTTTCGGGACAGGGGTGGCAGTATTTCTGAAACAGCGCAGTTTGTGAACTGTTCGCGTGCTGCTGTGGTTAAAGTGTATTGTGATTGGAGAAATGGCACCCCTGCGAATAAGCGATCTGGAAACTGCGGAGCACTACGTGCCATTGATGTGAGAGGTGAACGTCGGCTGATAGCATAAAAAACCGCGCGAGGGCCGATCGACGCGATTCAGTGGAGCAATTCACTGGCTGAATGAACCAGGGGCTACTGGAAGTGTGTCTAAAATGACAGTTCAGCGAATCCTGCTGCGTACGGGGCTTCGATGCAGACGGATGGTTACGCCCCTATGCTAACGACAGATACAGCATAAAAATCAAGAGTTGGTTAGCCACTTGTGAAGATACACCATTTTACTGCTTTTGTGTATGTGTCATGTTTAAAAAATTGGTTTCTCAGCTCCTCGGCTGAAAGTTAACACTCTTTCTCTTCTCACTCACTCACATTTTTTTTTTCTTTTTTATGTTAGGTCATATTTGTTGTAACTTTCTATACATACAAGGCCACGCCAGTTCCTTTTAATTAAAAGAAAAACAATCCTTAAAACTCAAAAACTTCGACAGAAACGTTCAATTGCATCCATGGATTTTGCATAGGAATTTACTTGAAGATGACAATTTTGGTATTTCCATCATTATAAGAAATTTAGGTAATCATGTTTTTGTGCAAATACATCCCACACAGTGATGTTATCAGGTATCTTCTCGGGGGTGCTTAGCCCCCCACCCGAAAAATCCATGAAGGCCCCTACCCTCATTCCCCGTAGGTTTTGGGGCGATCTCCCCTTATTTTAGTCTGTGTTCGTTTATACAGATAGCTGAATATTTGGAGAAATTGATTTTAAAAAAAGTTAAGAAAATGAGGGAAAATATTATTTTAATAAAAAAAAACCCGTCCACATGGACTTCAGTCTGAAATTTCTATCATCCTTCAACAAAACATTAAACAGTCCTCGCTGAAGGGGTAATTTTTCAAGCACAGACACCTCGGATTACTTCCGCAATAAAAACCTAATTCCGCACAGTAAAGATGTTTGCACTGCAATACATCATCATATTTTGCAAGATAGCATATAAAAACAGTTTTATTTCAGTCAAGATAGCATATAAAACAGGGTTCGTACTCTTTTTGGGGAAAAAATTCAAGGACTTTCCAGGCCTTTTCCAGGCCATATACAAAAAATTCCAGGATGATTACTACGCTTTACAGTATCATGCTCAAATTAGTTTTTAAAAGCAATTTCAGTTTTAAGTAATAAAAATGACGAAAGATACAAATGGATGAGTGTGCTTTTTTACCCATTACATTTCTTTTTAATGTTTTTAATTGGCAAATTACCCAATAATGCTAAATTGAATCATGATGCAATTACCACAAGGCTATTCAGAAAATCCTTTCCCTCAATCAGAAAATGATTAATTCAATCAGTCATTTTAGCTGCATCACTATTCTGCACTATCTTCCATGTAATCAGACTATTATTGATAACAACTGAAATTATTATAAAATAAAGTGAGGGCAGATTCAGAATTTAAGAATGGGGAGGGCGCACGTCTAACAGAGGACTGGTAAAAAAATCTCTGAGATTTATTTCCTCCAAAAAAAACACGGTGGTAAAACATGGAGGACCCATAAGGGGGAGATGGGGTGCTTGCCTGTCAGAGTACATCACAAACAGCAGTTCTGAAGTACTGCTGTGTGGATCACTGAAAAGTTCGGGCCAATGTAAGACAAAATGTGGAGTTGCAAATCCATAAGTGAAAAAGTGTGATGTCTGAAAACAAGAAACGTGAGACAAAGCAAAGCACTTATCTATTTACTCACCCCCCCCCCTTTTTTTTTTTTTTGAAATGGGGCATGTGCCTGTTATGCCCACAGGTGGATTCTAGCTCTGATAAAAGTGTTTCCAATCCATACATGGGAATGATTTTTTTTTTTTCTTTTTAACATTCCCAATGACTGCCACTGGTGGATGCATATTGGGATGTGACTTTGAAGGCAATGAAAATCTTAATTACTAGACAGAATATGTTCCAGACTTGAGGAAAATTTCATCCAATTGTAGTACAGTTATGTTAAATCAAAAAGCATAAGCCACGGAATCACTATGCACCTCAAGAAATGATTCGGGAGTATGCCAATCAGTAGACAGAGTGTTGTGCTAAAAGTCTGTTACAAAGCATCACCTCTTACAGCTGGGCTCCAAACCAGAGGAAAGGAAATGTTAACAAACACTTAGTGCCTGAGGGAAGCAAAACTTTGTACTGGGTCTCCTCCTCCAAGTCTCAAATCTTTCATACTTACCCAGCTGGAGAGTGGACATAGGGCTTCAAGCTTGGAGAATGAATACTGCTCTTATATCTATGCCTTTGAATTTAATTTCGACCATTTTCAACAGGGTAGGTTCCTAGGTTGTACTGTTCAGCATACTAAAATTTCGCCAAAATCCAACCCCTTTTACGTGAATTATCGTACGGACAAATGGAAAAAACCAAAGCATAAACGTTTCTGCAACCTACAGTTCGAAAGGGTTAGTAATTTCTAAAATAAAAACATAACCAACAGCGTGAAAACTAGCTCATACACAGAATATTTGAAACTACAGTATGCGCTCTCAATTATTAGGGATGATAGGGGGAAGGGAATAGAACTGCCCATAATTAGCATGTTCTCGTTGCGCTAGGCGCTTAAGCACTGCTGAATTCCGTCAGACCCCCAATGGTCAAATGATTGAAATGTGCTGATGTTCATGAAATGAAATGGTTGATCAGCTATGATAACCGCATAAAAGTTCGAAGGGGGAGGAGGGGGGCGATTTTTTTTACTTTATGCAACATTCCTCCAGTATTTATCTTGTCATCATCAACAATAGCAATGTAACTACCACTTACGATCGCGGATATCGCCCAACTGAAAATCGGCCATACAACTAAGGGATACAACACACAGGTATCATGTTACAACAGTGTATTGTAATCGAAAAAAAAAAAAAAGATTTCAGAAATTAAAATCGAAAAAAAAAAAAAACTTTCAGAAATTAATATCATCAAGTCATGGTGTTTCAAAAATCCGCTTTCCTTTATAATGTTTAAAAACATGTAATGTTATTTCTTTTTTACCTGTCTTGTATAATAAAATGGGTTGATTTTTTTATGGAATCAGACGTCCATATGTCTGATTGTCTTCGTCTGAGTTCACACGTTAGCTACTGTGTACAAGTAGACATATTTTTTCAGCTCAAAAATATGTAGTTTTGTATGTATTCACAGTATAACTCATTCCGTATTCCCACAGAACAAAATTCAGCAGATACAAATGAAGAACATCAAGACCCACCCAACACCATGTTTCCGATTGTCTGCTGTTTATATTCAAGAAATGCGAATATGGATCAATGGTGAATGCAGCAACTATGGTTTTTATTTATTACCAAGAAAAAAAAAAAGGAGCCTGAAAGCTGTAAAGCTGAAACGGATATTTCTCCCCCTCCCGAAAACATTCCGATTAAGTTCAAACAGCAGGAGCACGCGTCCACGCACACTCAACCTCTGGAATGTCCTGATGGAACGGCTTCTTTTCATTTGGCACATCGCCATAAATCACCACCTGCAGCTCACTGAAGTGTCTTCCTATTTCACCCTAACTATAGGAGAAAACGTAAAAAAAAAAAAATGTTGACCAATTTTCGACAAAATGACCAAATTTACGTCATAACATTGCAATTTACTAAAATACGATTATCTGCTGAATTTCGCCTAAATCCATTGAAAACTTTTTAATTATAGATTTTTTTATTAAAACAGTAGCTCAGACATCTGAATAAAAATGTATGTTTGTAATTAAAATAGAGTCCATATCATCACAGAAACAAAATTTAAGGATCACTCTGTTTAAATAAACCATGGCATCTAAAAAAAATAATTTGCTTGCTTTTCCCGTAATTTATAATTGCCGTTTCTTTTTTTGAATCCGATTTTGCAACGGAAGATTTTTTTTTTTTTTTTTTGCATCTGCTAAAGTTTCAAACGGAATTCGGCGAAATTTGCACTAGAACTTTATTGTGATGTATTTTAACCACTGTAAAAATTTTACTGTGTTATTTTCAAAATTCCGGAAAATGGATTTCTGAAAATATCTTAGTCCTTTTGAGCCGTGGAAGTGATAAACAGGTGTTTGCTTTCTTCCCAACCAAGGGCTTCGGATCAAGCGCTCCCAGCTGTCAATCAACCGTTGCTATGGTAACACACTTTCTGCTCAAGGCTCACTGTCTAAAGAGGCACACATAATAAAAATTTCCAATGCTAACTTTTTAAGTTTTAAACCGATTCAAATGGAATTTTGGGAGTGAGCTTCTGTAATCCAATTATAGTAAATGTAAAAATTTCAGCCACTTTTTGTGAAAAATTCGCAAAGATAGTTTTCTTATTTTTTATCATAAGTAGCCGAAGTCTCTTGAGGGGTGGGCCGGAAGCAAGCGTCTTAATGCAATAAACAAGGAGCAGATGAATGTGTTGTTCAGGCATACTCTTCACTGGTGGATGCCAGCTGACTTGGTAAACACGCGACCGCCTTGCAAATGCTAAATGTCTCTTCTTTCCCCTTCTGTTGTTCTCAGTAGTTGTCGGACGGACATCAAGCTCAGGGCTAGAGAATGCATCAAGCTCCCCTTCCCTAACAGACCTGCTAGTAATCATCCAATTTTATTGCACTGGAAGTAGTGCTTCCCCCCCCAGCCAAATTAGGATTTGGGCACATCCGAAACACCACTGTAGCCGGCGGTTTCTTTGAGAACAGAGTGAGAGGAACTTAAAAAAATTAAGGGGTAACAGTCAGTAACACGATTTCCTAAAAAAGGGCATTTTTTTTAAGCACTAATTTCAAATTTCAAGGCTTTTCAAGACAGCATTAAAAAAATACCGTTTTTCCAGGATATTCCAGGCCTTGAAAACGTAATCATGATTTTCCAGGACTTTCCAGGTTTTCAAGCACGCGTGCGCACCCTGATAAAAACAGTTTTATTTCAGTCAAGATAGCATAAAAAAACAGTTTTATTTCAGTCTTCTGGATGCCGCCTGTCCATATTATTATTGCCTCAGTGTAATAATGTGACATTAGTGCTTCCAATACAACAAAATATTTGCCGCCTACTTTTTAACAATAGCAAATTATTAGAAATTGTTCCCCTAATGATTTTTTCTGCACCTGGCGGTGGTGGTTTTCACTCGGTGAAAAAATAAATAAAATCGAGGCATCTCAAACTGCCGTTTAAACGGTTTGTTAGTTTTTAGTTGTTTTTTTTTACTACTATTTGCTATTCTAAATAATCTAAAAAGACAAACCAAATGGCAGGGAAATGATTACACCATACGTTTTCAGTAACACTGTAATGATTCCTTAATAATCAGAAACACGCTAATAGTAAGGCGAGGACATTTTTACCACCCATAATGTCTTGGATTTTCTTCAGCACAGCCTTACCTTACTGGCATCCTCAATATTTTACACCACCCCATTGTGCAATCCGTGGTCCATTACTGAATTAAAGCAAAGGTATAACATTTTTACTCACTTGTTTTGTGTAGATTTCGTGGAATTTGCACTTGCGATATAAGAGCATAAGAAAATGTGTGTACTCTATTTAAAAATGTTATATAAATAAATAACAAAATTGTGATATATATATAATTAGTCAACAAACTTTAGCCTCCCTCCCCGAAATTTTTAATTTTCCCCTGGAAAAAACTCTCTGAATGCAACACTGATCTCACAAGCGAACATTTTCATAATTTCAAATACTGATATCTATTGATTCATCAACAATAAAAAAATGAAAGCTTTGGGGAATGACACATACTGGGGATAAGTACTTGTAAAAAAAAAAAAAATCCTGGATTTGACATGGAATGACCCACACATGATACACCCACATATGCAAGAGGCTAAGAACATGTAACAAAACTGTTACATGAACGGGTATTACATCAGTGTGTCTAATGCTGAATGACAAACATTTTCACCTACCAAAGTTCAACATGACTTGTATAGCATGTAGTTAAAATTGCCAAAGGATACAGCAGTCTATGGCTTCAGTTTACATATTACAAGTTTTAATTGCTAGAAAGGGGGGGCAAAAAAACAGCATTACAGGTAACTGTATACTATAGGTAATACTACGTAACTGAGCCAATTTCACGAAGGTAAATATTATAATTATAAAACATTTGAACTGTATCTTTCTAATCCTGAAATTTAAGTTAAATTCCAGGAGTACTGTGACCCCCCCCTTTAAAAATGACCAAAATCCTGTAGTCTAAGGATTGTATTCACTATGTGCAATGCATTTTGTGCTTTTACACAGTGGTCTGATCCAGTTATCCAAGCAGTATCACATATTTTCATTTTCACAGCCTTTAAAACTATGCAAATTCATTATATACTGATCTATTTTGTGTATCTCTCTCCCTTTCAATGCTGACCCTACACTTGCTTCTGTCTCACCAATAGCAAGTAACAAATAGCCTCTTGCACAATTGTTAATCCTGTCTTTGCTCACTGTCAGGCGGCATATCATTCTGCACAGATACCAATGTCCAAATTTGCCTTTTGGCATTCATTTCTTATACAATTGGTAATATCTTCAATATTGGCATAATGTACATGAGCCTAAGATATATATATATATATATATATATATATATATTTTTTGCATGGGCAGTCGCTAATTTAATACCTTAAGTAATTAGGGGTGTCTTTAATAATTTTACCTCACCGAATCCAAATTTGGAAGCTGTGAAAATGATAACAGAAGAAGCAAGAAACGAGTAATAACACAATGAAATGCAGACTTTAAATTGCAGTTGCATTATAACACAACAAAATGAAACTTTGCAAACTATTTTCTATAAGGGATTTTGTACATGTATTATTGTCTGTCCTGATAATTGCTTTAAAACATAATTTCTGAAGTATCAAAGTTGTACACCTAATAAGTGACTTTGGGACACAGTGTAGACCTATAAAAGAAAAACAGAAAGCACTATTCACACTATTGACTCTGACACATGAAACATTAGTCAAACCTCTTTCCACAGAAAATATGGATAATGAATTCTTGTACTGCTGTGATAATGACACATCATATTACAGGCTGGTGAGGTGACAACAGAAAATATTTAGGGGCACATAGGCAAACTGTTTAAACATGCAGTTAAAGTGAATACAGAAGGTTTTGCCATGAATACGTGTCAACATCAATTCACTCATACTGGATGTCCCATGGAAAATGTCAAGAGACTTCTTTTAACTGTAAAATAAAATGTTTTCTCATATTACAGTAAGATGAACCACTAAAGGCAATGTTCATGATGGTGAAATTTTATGACATTACAATAATGTAAAGAGCAAACAACACTTTATCACATATCTTTGTTTACAAGAATATACATGCTCCTAAAGCAAGAGAAACATGTTTTCTATCATGGGTATGCTGAAACAGTTTTGCATGCAAACAAATGTGACACAGGTTCTGATCTTGTGGAATAAGACTACAACGATGTTTTGGGAGGGTAAGTTTTTTCATACTTTAAGAGTACTTCTGCCTATTGCTTGCTTGAATCTGAGACATGGTCATGCTATAACCATCATGCAAGAACTGTGTAACTCACTACAAATATGTGGATCTGCTTATATAAGTGAATTTTTAACCACTAACCAGACATTTTGAGCAGATGTTTCTACAAGGAAGTTTTAAAAAGCTAAATGCATTAGACGTATGTTCTCACAGAATCACTGCCCACTAGCCCAATTACTTGTTCTTCCATCTTGGTGCAAATACTGTACGTATTTGGGTCCTGTACTTTGTGTGCTTATTAAAACTTCTCAGTTAACTTGTCTCAAAGTTTCAGATTTGTGTTGTGTGTGATTTCTGGTTTCTTCATCATACAATTGGTTCTTTGATTCTTCTACTAGATGTCTTGCAGCTCAGTCGGCTAGTTGCCTCTTGGATTTTGGTAAGAATGCTGCTGCTTCTGCCTCATTGATGCTAGTGTGTGTTAGACAACAATTAAGAGGAAGCTGTAATTAAGTTGAATGATGGAATCTTGATAGGAATTTTGCAGTTGGAATAATTAGTGAAATTTTATTCAGAAATAGTAATTTTGGATCAAATCAACCAAGTAGACTAACTGTGATTAACATAAATCAGGTTGGCCATATTTTTTGAAATTCTTAAAAGTACGTAGTCTGCTATATCTATTTTGCAAATTGTAGTACACATAAATAAATCTATGAACGCACACTTTCAAGATGAAACTACGGCTAAATCTGCAGTTGGAAGTTGGAAACATGGCTGAATTAGCAAAGGCAATATGTACCAAGAATCAAAGGAAGCTGCAATTAGGCTTTCCTTGAATGCATTTTGATGAATTTCACATCCAGAAATCTAAATAAATTACAAAAAAAAAAAAAAAAAAGAAAGAAAGAAACCTTTAGAGGCAACAACCTGTTTGGTTATTTTTTTATTAGTTATGCCACATTCAAAATGAATGAACTGGAAACAGCATATTTATGATAATTCTTTTTTTTCTTTTGTAAATATGTAAACATGAAAATGGATACACACTTCCAAGATTCGTATGCGTTTTAATTTCAAATCTGTCTATTAGGTCAAGCAGTCCTTAAATAACTAGCAGCTGTAATCTGGCTCCGTAAGAATGAATGCAATTATATCTGGCATTCTAAGTGTACTGTTTGTCAAAAATGATCATTTTAATCCAGATTGTCATCCTATTAAAATATGCATAGTGAATAGATCTGAGGAGTGAAACTTATCTAGAATTAGAATATTTTTTATCAATACTTTTATGACATTTCATTTTCAAATTAGTTTATCCAAATGACTGCAGATAAAGATTTCCAAAAGAAGAAATATGTTTAAAATTTAAATAATCAGAAATCCATTAGGGAAGGCAGACAATGTCTGGGAGTTGTAAATATGTTTATTGGAAATGAATTTTGATGAAATTTTATAACTTTTATCATACTGAAATTTTAATGAAAAATTATTATTCATATCAGTCTACTGCTTTTGGCCTACCATCACAAAAGTGGCCATACAGCAAAATTTTAAATGATGTGTGTGTGTGCATACATTTCAAAGATATCTGCTATCTGTGCAATATTTAGAGAAAATATATATACTGTAGCAAATAAATTAATCTGAACAAGTGAACCAAAACCAAAACTTTGTGAAGTTTTTGGTTCACAACAATGTTAGTTTTGGTTTCAGTTTACAATTGTCAGTTGTGGCTTTACAATGTTTAACTAAAACCTACATTTCTTAATAGCATTTTCCATGTTTTCTAGTGTGTACACAAAATGGATACATCTCCAAGACAAATTGCCAATGAGTGGTTTAGCCTTTACGTACTGTTAATGAAATTTAAAAGAGGTTAGACAAATACCTTTTCTCCCTGACAGAAAAAGAAAATGTGGGTGAAAAAGGAATATTATACATACTCAAGACTGGTTACTAGTTAGAAGAAGTAACGTGAATCCAAGATTGTCTGCTATAGACTTAAAGACTTAGCAGCTACTGGGTTTAATGTTTCTGACATGACAGTCTATCGAAGATTGTTGGAAGCTGAGAGGACTGCCAGCAGACCAAATAGAACAACTGTTGATGGAAGCTATGCAGAAGGGGCTCCAGTGAACAAAGGTGCACAAAGATTGTACTGTTGAGAAATGGAAGGTCACATTCTCAGATGATAGCCATTTCTTTGTCCAAGGAGAGCGAGTACCCTATGTCTTCTACACACCCAGCTAAACAGATGTTCTGGGTTGTATTAGACGTGGCAGTCCAGGATACCTGTTGACAGTATGATGAAAAGTGACTAATAGATAAAAATATTGGAAAAAAAAAAAAAAACCTTTTACCCGCAGATCTAGAAATACAAAGAACTCGTCTTCCAAGAGGATCTCACACCATGCCACACTTCGAAAAAAGTGAGGATTCTTCAAAAATCACAACATCCAAATGCTAGAGTACCAATATAACTCTCCTGTCATTAACCTAATAAAAAATTTGTGATCCATAATGAAAAAGATACTTGGAAAACTTAATTGTGATACAAAGGATTACATACATTCCATATAAAGGTATGGTTTAGAGATGCAGAAATAAAAATGCATTCTATGTTGATAGAGTCCATACCTAAGGAATTAATGAACTTATTAGGAACAGAGTAGCACACATATAAATTATTAGGAAAGTTGAAGTTTAATTTTTGTACTTATTTTCTTGCAAAATTACAACTTTTCTTTAATATTAGTGTTTGGATTAACTTGTTCACTACTGTATACAGTATATGTAGGATTGAAATTCCATATACACATTCATTCTTGAACATTACTTTTGAAATCAAGTTTGAAATTTCCACTTACCAAATTTTTATAAGAAAAAAAAAGAGTATTTATTTGTTTCTTCATGAAATATTTTTGATAAAGGATACATTTTTGAGTAGTGATTGTGTAAGTTTTAAATTTGCAAGTGTTTTGGACATCATTTTTTTTTAAATTTAAAGCAGCACATTATCTGAAAGCAAATAGTTAAGCTGAATACATACATGGTATATCTAAATGGTCTGGCCACATGCTAGAGACATGTTTTACATGTCAAAATAAGGTAAAAAATCCATATAAAAATCCATATAAAAGTGCTGATGCAGTAGAGCTAGGAATAATGCCAATTACAGTTCTGTATCAATGTTGTGTATTTCACTGAGCTGTGATTTGCAAGCAGGTTAGATGCAAGCATGGTTCATACATTCTTTCAATCGTATAATTGAAAAACTTTTCCAGGACATATGATCTAAATGCTCCTACTTAAAATATAGAGAAACCATAGGTCTGTTCAACCTGTAACCTACAACAAACAGCTCCCTACCGGCTTGAGCAAACTTAATACAACAGAATGTTGAAAACTGATGTCTGCTGCAGCTAATAAGAAACTTAGAATCACAGATAAATACTGAAATACCAAAAGTGTCGCTGAACATGTAACTAGTTTAATTTCTACAAAACTTTTATGTACATTATGCTATACTAAATTTGAGAAAAATTAATTTTTACTTTGGCTTTTAGTTCAATCATTGAAGAAAATTATAAAATAAAAAAACCCCATAAAACTTAAAAATATATAGGTATAAAATCCATAGTTAGAACATAAACGCGTCATTACTCTCGTAATGCTATCATATACCACAAAATCAATGTATAAACTAAATACTATTTATATTTAATTATTTTGAAATAATGCTGACATTGGAAATTTAAGGATAAGGAAGGTGAAATATTTGAAGAAAGACAACACTGAATTTTTCGGTTGAAATGAGCACTTCTTTTGAATCTCTCCGATGAGAATGAAATTTATCAAAGTTACTCAAAGTCAATGCAACTGGCTAAAAAAAATAATCAACTGGAGTTTTGCAATCAATAAAACATCCAGAAATAGAAACAGCTACTCACTTCCACCAGTGACTAAAAAGTACAGTATGTTACGAAAATTAAGAAATGGCACACAAAAAGTTTCTCATAGCAGAAGGAAAGTATCAGCGACAAAGAGATTTCCAAATCAGACACTTCAAAGAAGAAATACGATATGACTCTACACCTGGTAGCAGAAGAATTTTGCATAATGGAAAAGTTGAAAGTAGGCAAAAAGTAGTCTTCATGGTAAAAGCTATGCTAAGGAAAAAGACTTTTCAAATACCTGGTGGGGAAAACTATGCGCTATTTTACGCAGGAGGTATTTTCAAAAGGTTTTCCGAGGTGAGAGATATCGGTTCATGAAAGAATTTTTCCAAGAGTTTTCAGAAGAGCTCAGATTTTGCTGTGAATACATCAAAGCAGAAATAAACACTTACACCTCCTGGTGGCCAAAAAGCATTCTTTAACAGAAATTAGGAATTATGTGCAAAACATTTCCCATCAGGAGCTGTATCCGATGCGGGGAGAATTTTTGAAATAGGACTTTCATAAGCAGAGATATTAGAGAAAACACAATTTACCTTTACGCCCTCCCTAGAGCAAAATCTATGCATTACTTGAAGAAGTGACTGTACCTATAACAGTCTTTGATATAAATGGCATTGAAAGGAAAAATAATTATTTCAACTGGATATTTAGAAGCAAAGATATGAAATAAAATATATTTTGAATTCGTAGAATCTGCATTTACACCTTCTAGCGGAGGAAACGTGCATCAGAAAAAAGTTGCGGAATGCAAAGATCATCATTCTCACATTTCAAGCTTCCCAATGCAAAAGAAATTTTTCTGGTCAGACTGATAGTTGCAGAGATATGCTGTACACTGATGGATGGACAAAGTGATAACATAGGCACAATCTTTGTTTTACAAATGACGTGCTAATAACACAACTTCAGTACTGTTAACAGATAAGAAAACTAACAGTCTCCCTCATTTTGACAGAGGTGGGGAGGGAAATTTGTCAGACATAAGTTATATCAGTAGAAAAATTCTTAACTATGAAACATTGTGCAGGGACAAAAAGGCAGGAATGGATAGAATTCCAGGACATGTAACAGAATTTTAGGATATTTCCAAAGCAATTTGGAATTCCAGGACTTTTCCAGGATGCGTACAAACCATGTGCTAAGCACATATTGTGCTACACTAATCTCCTTCTGTTTTCACATGAGCATGGAAGGTTATTCATTTCATGAATTGACACAGACACATCTTTTGTATTGAAATCACTTGGTAAAAGTTGGGAGGTTAGGCATATCTACATACCATCAAACATTATCACATCAGCACCTTACACACAGGGAAACATTTGTCACTGTTTACAGTCACATGAGAATGAGAGAGAGAGAGAGAGAGAGAGAGAGAGAGAGAGAGAGAGAGAGAGAGAGAGAGAGAGAGAGAGAGAGAGAGAGAGAGAGAGAGAGAGAGCCCATTACTGCAAACAGTAGGAGACAAAGAGCCATCCGGACACTTGCTTTAGAGGAGAGAATCCTGGTGCCCAGAATAAAGAAATAGCTGCAATAGAAAATATCTCAAAAGCATGACCTTGCCAAGAGTTCTGTATGAACAGAGCTTGTACCCATACTACGTGTAGCATGTGCAGGATTTCACATCTCCTGATTATCCATCACAAACAACTGGCTAATGAAGTATGCAGAAATGGGCGGGTGACCCATTCATTTCATCAGTGCTCTTTACAGATGAGGCCAGATTCACCAGTGAGAGCATCATAAATTTTCACAACAATCACTTATGGGCAGAGAAAAACATGCATGGTGGCATCTGAAGTAGAGAATGCACCATTGATACTTCCCACAATGAATATGGTTTATGTATGTATAAATGTATATGGTTCACAATGTATATAGTCCATGAGCCCCAAGTCATTTTAGCTATATGATACAAGAACTCTTGGACAATAACTACCCTGCCCAGTGAATAGGTCACTGAGGACATTCAGCTTGGCACTAGTGCTTTCCAGATTTTCCAATGGATTTCTACTTGTGGGGACATTTAAAAACTCTCATTTACTCCACTCCATTCACTGACACGGTTCAGAAGCAAGTTCCAAACAACTGTCAGACAATCCACAACACCTCCACTAAATTTTAATGAGTTCAACAGTCAATAAAAACATATGCTCAGACTGTGTTGAGTCTCATATCAGAAATTTCAAGCACTTTTCTTCCTGTAAACATACCAATTCACTGTATGTCTTCAAAATCATTTCAACAGGCATTTTTATAGCTAACACTGGCAAGAAATTTACATAAAAAAAAAAAGGTTATAAAGGGTAAGCAAAATTGTTCCTCATTAATGTTTATATAGAGTATATGTCTCATTTTGGGGTGTAGAACATGTCCTGGGAAATTGAACAAGGTCCTTTATTTTTATTACATAATATAAAGTGGACACACACACACACACACACACACACACACATATATATATATATATACTGAAGAGCAAAACCGAAAACTAAGGAAAAACTTTAGAATTTAAAACGAAAGTTGCAAAATAACCTGAAGATCAAAACGCGCAACACAGCAGTTTTGAAAATTCAGAATTCACATTCTATTAAGAAGAGACCTATCAGAAGTTGTAGAGTAGGGGGTTTTAGAATCAAGTTTTCTTTCAAAAATCTGAGTTTTATAAAATTAATATTTCCTTTTTTAATTGCAATGTAAAAATTTGGATTTCTCTTGCATTGCTTTTCAGGTTTAAATTCTCTCTCAGGCGAACTTGGCATTTCGTTATAGCTGAAAATTATTTCTAATTATTATGCCACTCTCACAGCTTGAGTTCTCTTTAATCTTCTTCTCTCTGTTTAATAGTAACAGATGAAGAGCATGGGTCGGGCCAGGAAGGTTATGGATGCAGGCGAAATTGTTAACTAGAGCTAGGTCATATAACTCTGCGGAGGTCATGACATATATATATTTTTTAAAACAATTTTTGGTGGGCTTGTTACTTGCATCTATGGCCTTGCAGAAACCCATTTCCAACTAGGTCTTTGTGGAAGTGAGAAAATGCAGAGTTTTTGCTGGTCCTTGATAAAGCCAAGGCTCAGTATTCTCGACACTTTCTACATTCAGTTGTTTTATTTTATTTTTTTATCTTTTCTCCTTTTACTCACACCGGTAGATACATAACCTTTTCTATGTTGTACTTGGTATGAGTCAAAAATATATATATTTTTTTTGCTTAGGTCTCTTCTTAATAGAATATATATATATATATACATGCACACAGCTGCATTGGCAAACAGAAGCTTCACATCCTTAGATGTGGAACCAACGGGATCAGGAAATGTGCGAGGGGGCAGATCCAATAAGCTTGACTGTAGTGCACCTGGTAGCAAATCTGGGAAGCTAGTACCCCAAAATCTGAAAAAATGTAAATTGCAAAGTTGGGGAGCATCATGTGTTTGCTAAAATTGGTAATAAAATGTGTAGGTCAATAGGTAAAAATTAGGCTGTACATTGAGGAGGCAAATGTATGAGTGCATTTAGGTAACCATGAAAGTAAATGCCATGACGAGCTGATGAAGAAACAGCACCACTATGGCAGTG
The DNA here is from genome assembly GCA_039090855.1 of Macrothele yani. Lineage (NCBI taxonomy): Eukaryota > Metazoa > Arthropoda > Arachnida > Araneae > Macrothelidae > Macrothele > Macrothele yani. The sequence continues at coordinate 83,150,024 of CM077001.1, forward strand.
TAATATGAACACAAGATCTGAAAATAATACTCAGAATAAGTTGTAGACATTTAATAGTACACACCACACAATCAACTTACACAAATCATTAAGTGCAGCCATGTGTTGCTGACATAGAGGCCCTCAGCTATTACATTACTAGAAAGAAACATATCTATCAAAGTTAAGAGTATTCCAAATGTCCATCATTTGTTACAATGTGTTCCTGGATGTGACTTACATAGTAGGTATCAAGAATATCAGTTAACTTTCAGCACTGGTAACTACCCTGCAAGAACCTGCTCTTGCAGCACACCTGCAGGGGTTGATGTATCATATACCTTAGATTTCAAGTAACCTCAACAGGAACAAATCCAGTGGGTTAGGTCTGGTGACTCGGGCTGCCATAGCCCTAGATGTGTCAGTGGAACGTGGCGGTGAGAAAGTTGCTGACCGATGCTGTACAATGTGTGCCATTGCTTTGAAACCACATATGAGACTGTACATGAAACATCATCCAAAAAGTCTGGTATGGTACCATGGAGCAGTTGTAGATATTGTAGTCCAGTGAGAGAACCTTGGAAGAACACTGATCTGGCAAATGTTTTTCCAGATGCCACACCAGACATTAAACCACCAACATACCTGGACTTACTTGTAACCACCATTGCTCATCCATGCTCCTGTGATAGTGATTGTGCCTGTTGTGATTTTGGTCATGTGTGAATGTGAATTCATCTGTCCACAAAATGTTCGCTAGAAACTATAATAGGTTCATTGACTTTTGATTGAGGACATAATTACACCGGTCTGTATGGAACTGATGATCACCAGTATACATGGCCTGCTGGGGTACTCTGTCGTATGGGTAAAACCCATGATTCGCAGTATCTTCCATGCACATCTAGCTATCAGGCCACAGCGAGTTCTCGTACACTATATTACGGGTGGGCAAGTGCAAAGGACACAACACTCACAGCGCTCAACCTATTCAAGGATTGATGTGGTCTACCAGAGCATTACCAAGTCATAGTGTTACTTGTTTGGCAGAGATGTTATGTTGTACAAGGCGGGTGTGATCGTGGAAGGTGTAGGACAAGGACCACCAGGAAAATGCTACGAGTACAGCTGAGCAGCTGCACGTGCATTTCACCAACATTCTCCATATATCAACACTATCTCAGACCACTGTTCAGAAGTGTACTCCATTGTACATACAGTTGTCATTCAATGAAGTCATGTTACCTTATTTCACCTGCATAGGAAACCTTAAATAATATGCATTCACTGTGTGTCATCACTAAACTAGCATTCCACACATGTACGGAAGTCACAGTACTTTGCTTACTTGCACACAAGGTAATAATACCTAGGATCAACATGCTGCAGGGCCTTGCTTTTTAATTTGGAGGAAGCGACAGATAAAATTGAAAACTTTGATATTTGACAAAAATATTGCAAAAAAAAGGCAACACTTTTTCGTACATTTCTTAGTTTTTTAATTCCTTTCATAAATTTTTCATGTCATTATTTATTGTGTTAAAATGTGCACTCCACAGTCAGGTTATCCTTGCCACGGGCAAATAAGAGTTTCAGAGGAGTAAAAGTTTGCAGGATGCCCATGAATCTTCAAGAAACCGAGTTTAAGCACTCTTCAAAGCGTAAAGCTATGTTGTACTTTAAAAGATATACAAGAAAAGTGCAATAAAATATGCAGTTCACACATGCTAATGATTTTTTTGTATAAATAAGAAATTTTTGTCTCGTCATTATATAAATATAAGGATTTACTTGGTCGTACAAACCTTTGAAATTGAATATACATTTATTACATATAGCGTCAGGTGCCCACTTCACTGGCTATTTCTGAGGTGGTTTCGGCAAACAAAAAATCTATGGATATGTGCTTAGCCACTACGAAGAAAGAAAAAAAAAAAAGAGAGAGAGAAGTAGAAAGAAAAAACTCTGCCAAGATTAATTTTGTTAAAAAAAGAACATATATTTCGATGGACGACGATTGAATAAATAAATTAAAAAACAGTCTGATTCAGTTAGGTAAAACAGTCCGATTCAGTTAGGTTGAGGCTCTGCTACTGCCAGGCCTCAACGGCACCAGTTTTTTTCTCCAATCCCTAGAAAGCATTCTGATGACACTGTACTTCCATATACTGTAAATACACTTCCATACCTTGCAATCCCCACTGTGCAGTCTAATCCATCTATTCATTGGCCCCCACCTTTTATGATCAATCTGTAGCAAACACATGGTGCTCCCAAACTTCACAATTGACATTTTGTGCTATTTGTCATAGTTTCGGAGTTGGGGAACTAACTTCAAGATGAATGAAATGCTTACATGCCATGCTTTGTTTTCCTGAAGTATGGCTACATTATGATGAGCAGTAAGATAAGAATATCATTTATAATGTAATTTAAAAGTACAAGTGATAAACGTAACTATCATTTTTAACAGAATACAAAGGGTTCTATCCGACATAGTTTGCCAAATTTAAACAGACCAGTTGTAGTCTATGCCAGTACACTTTCAAAATACATAGTGTTAATGTTATGAAGTTACTGTAATTAAAACGGTAGTTACGAAGCCACTACAGCTTAAATGTCATGTACTTACTAGCATCTGGGTTATTTGCCAGATTTAAATATTAATATAAATCAGTGATTAGAAGTAATGCTGTTACTGTAATATACTTTTACAGTAGTGTCGTGTGTAGCACAATGGCATAACTAGGACAAAGTCCCCCCCCCTCCCACACACACACAATATTTACTTTAGTATCCCTAAGCACAGCAATTTTCTCTGGATTCTGAACACAATGGGGGATGTGTTTTTCGTGCGTGCGTATGTGGGAGGGGAGTTATGAAGATTGTCCGGAAAAATAAGGGGCTACCTACAGAGCCCTGTAGTTTTACCTCTTTATGTAATTTTTAGAACAGAAGTACATAATTCAAGGTTATCAATCAGCCAATCAGGATTAACACTAACATGGAGTGTGGACCAATGCATGAACATACTTTATATTAATTCAACATTTGTCGAAAACATTACGTGGTTTCAGAAATTATTAACTATATGTCAACAAAATAGTTTCCATATCATCTACTGTTTCAAGCACGTTATTAGAAATTCGAGCACGGGAAAAACGTCCATATAATAAGAAAATTTTATTTCAACTTGTCACTAATATTCTTTCTTTTTGATGTTCTTTATAATAGTTTAGAATTTTATTATGAAGATTACAAATTGATATGAAAAAATGTTTTAATATATGCATTTGACTGCACATATTAAAACATTTTTTCATATCAATTTGTAATCTTCATAATAAAATTCTAAACTATTATAAAGAACATCAAAAAGAAAAAAAGGAATATTAGTGACAAGTTGAAATAAAAATTTTCTTATTATATGGACGTTTTCCCGTGCTCGAATTTCTAATAACGTGCGAAACAGTAGATGATATGGAAACTATTTTGTTGACATATAGTTAATAAGCATGAACATACATTTTATTGCAATAAAAGGATTCGGCGGTAAAATATAGTTACACGCTTAAGGTTAATAAAACTATAAGACTTTAGTGATCATTACTGGATATGGTTGCATACAAATAGATAACTCAGTGTCCTACACCATAAGAATGCAATCCGGACTTACTAGCTACAGGCATTTATTTGCATGTTTTCTTTAGCTGATACTCAGTGGCGTATCTTGGGTCCGACACCTGGGCTGTCCCCCCCCCCCCGACATTCCCAGTACTGTTTTTTTTTTTTTTAATTGCGGTTTATTTTAATAGAAGTAACCCTTTTTTTCTAAATTTTAGGTACATGCTACTGCTAGTAAGATACAAACTAATTATACGGATTAGGATTTGAACACTTATTTGTACATGAACTTCATTCTTTTTCTGAATACTTTATTTGTACATGAACTCCATTCTTCTTTCCTTTTGTGTGGACTTCAGTGTTACGTTTACATAAAAAGTTTCTTCCGAGTACTTTTTCATATTTAAAAATTAAAAAGAATGTTTTTTCTATTGACATAACAGCCAAGTTGCTGAAATGTACATGGCTCTAAGATATATCTTGATTCTTTTTAATGTAGAAAAACTTCTTTCGGCAGTTACTGATGGAAACTAATATTAGGTCTGCTGATTTGTACACCACACTAAACACAATGTCCAACAATTTATTCATCTTTATGTAACAAGAAATGTTGGCTAAGGTTCCGTCTTCGGCTTGCTCGATAGATGGCGCCACGGTATGTACCTTAGTGGATCTTTTATTTTAACGTTACACTGCAAGAAAAATGAGAAAATGTTTTGCAATGCCTCAGATATGATGCCTTAAGGGTAAATGATTTGTCACAAACTATGCATTGAAAAGAAAATGCACCTGGGGCAGGATTGGTAAGTCTACTTATGTGATGACCTTTTATTCTACGATGTTCATCTAAACCCTGCTGCCTAGAATATTTGTGACAACTTTCACAAGCATATCATATCTTTTACCCGATTCTATTGCAATCTAAGTCTCAGATACCTTTGATATAATGAAAAATATCTATATTTATTGCAGTGTTACGTTAAAATAAAAGATCCACTAAGGGACATACCGTGGCGCCATCTATCGAGCAGGCCGAAGACCTTAACTGTGAAATGTCTCTAACCGATTTCTTTTTGTATTCATCAAGGGAATCAAAACACCTTTAGTTAATTTTTTAGTCAAGCTATATCAAAATTTGAAGCATAGGGTTCTTTAAGTTCTGATAGTAGATGTTTAGAAAAGCTTTCAAAAAATTTATCAAAACAGTTCAAATCCAACAAAGCCACAAATTTAAGATACAATATTACCGATTTTAATTTATTGACACTTCACACAAACTGAAACAACTCTCGTGAAACACATACTATTATCGGTGGGAGCAAGTGAGTGACTAATGTGTAGTCCAAGTCTTCTCTTTTCTGAGCGAACCGTTGCCAAAGCATTCCCCTTCACCTGCTCATTCATGTTCTCATGGAAATGCTAGATGGCGGTCGTATCAAAGGTCTTCGGATCAGAACAGTGAAGACTGACTGGTAGAGCTGTTTGCGTTACGATAACACCATCCTGGGAGACCCGTTGTTCTTTGCTCGCCATAGATTCTTTTAGTCAAAAGAAGCAAATCCGCACGTTTTTTGTCGCAGCGAAAGCATAGACATATCTTAATACTGTTGCTAATTGTTTTTTATTTGTGTATATTTCATTTACTTTGATTTGTGCATTCTATGGGCTTCGCAGCTAGCCTCGAATATACGCCACTGCTGATACAGAGCTTCAGTTGGACACCTTTGTGACATTTTGCAAATGGATGTCATTTGCTAGCCTATTCAAGTTTTCCTATGCAGTGAATGAGACATACTTACTATAAGTACTAAAAGGAATAGCAAAATGTAATTGTTTTGTCCAAAACTAAAATCACTTGAAGAAATCACCCATCACAAATCTGTGGCTGCCACGAAAAAAAGTTTACACCTATCATGTACGTAATTCTAGGTGACTGACTGTTTTCACACATCGTCCACAGGTGCTCTCCATGTATGCTAGTACTTTTCCTCCTCAGCACAGAGAAAAGGCAATTGGAGAGCAATCATATTATTTACAAATCATTGCAGAGCAATCGTTTTACAAGCCATGCAGAGCAATCGTATTATTTACAATCCTTTGCAGAGGGATCATATTATTTACAATTCTTTGCAGAGCAATCATATTATTTACAATTCTTTGCAGAGCAATCGTATAAAAAATATTGCAGAGTGATCGTATTGAGCCAAAGAGCTTCAATCTGTAGGAAATCTAGTGTTTTAAAAGTAACTTGACATTTATTAGCTAAGTTTATCTTAAAGAAAAATCTGATGTTTTAAAAGTAACTTGACATTTATTAGCTAAGTTTATCTTAAAGAAAAATCTGATATCTTTTAGCTAAGTTTATCTTAAAGAAAAATCTGAATCTTTGGGTTAATTATTTGTTTTTTTTTCTCCATAAAATTAGAACTAGCAGCTGCAGCATGCCACTTCATTACCTAGTAGTTATACCACTGGTGCAGCATTGCTACAAATAGAAATATATAAGTATTTCTCGATATATCGAGATGGAAAAAAATGAAAAATATGCATATAAAGATCTCCAGAATTTGTACCTTTAACTTAGGCATCAAAAGTAGCTACTTTTCAAAAAACGTAGTTGTAGCTGTAGCAAGGTACTTTTCAAGAATGTGATTGTAGCAGTAGTTAGCTACTTTTAAAAAGTAGTTTTTCAATTACTAGTTTAAATATACAATATGCAAGACATGAATACGAAGTCTTCCTCCAAACATATGACATTAGACTGATGGGGCCGAGAGTTAAGTGACTGTAATTTCTTCGCACAGCTTACCTCCGCAAATTTGCACACTTTTTAATCAGTAAAAAACTCATTTATGTTTCGAAACTGCCCCAAAAGACGCGTACGGTATGGCGAAATTACATGCCGTCTCCTATTCTAATTTAAAAATTCTTCATTGGCACCTACTCAAACATACTTACCGCTTCGCCTATGTAAACATTTATCACAATTCACAACAGAGCAAATCTCATATAAAAAACCTACAGAACAGAACACGACGCCATCTAATGACAATAATTCAAAGTGCAACAGAATATTTCGTGCAGCTGAACAGGAAGACATCAATCATCAAATCCCTACCCAAAAAAGACCACTCCCTTACAATCGTTCGGACCAATCACAGAAGGAGCGTGAACCTAGTCTGTGGGCTATATTCACGCATAGCGTGAATATAGCTTCAGCCGAGATCGGCCCATCTTGACACCAGAGGCCTTATTCACGTGACGTCAGAAGTGGAATTCTACGGACCAACATGGCTATTGATTCAATGTTTTCGTTATTTGATTACCCCTTACTGTTGGCTAATTTTTACAATCATAACGTCATAGATTTCGCCGAGGAATTAATAGAGTTAGAGGGCGAAGAAGAAGAAATTAATTTCTTAAAAGAACAAATCAAGGTTGCAAAAATATACCAAGACAATTTTGTGTTCGATGTTTATTTCGCTCAAGTTCGCATGATGCAGGAGAGCATCGCCGTTAGTCATCCTGAAGTATTTAATGTAGCATTTCTCGTTCACAGTTTATTAAAATTTCATGTTCTTATTGTCAGACGTTGGCAACATATCTGAAACATAAAAAATTGAGTACCTTGTTTTGTAAAACAAAAACATTTAGAAGCTCAGACAAATTCGTAATAAGGAAACAAACTAGGGTTTGTACGCTAGGCAATCTGTTTAAAAAATTAAATGAACACGTGACGTTAAATAAAAGAAAAATTATAGATATGTTTGTTTTGTTATTTGAGGAAAGTAGAACTTAATTCGTAATTTACCGATCCAAATATTCCATCGCCGCCCCGGTGGCGCAGTGGTCTAAGGCGCTGGCCTCTGATCATTCGTTCGTAAGGGGTCCGGGTTCGAATCCCGGTCAGGCATGGACGTTGTGTTTGTCTTACGGCACTGGCTCTCTCTCTTCCCTGGAACCAGTGACCCTAAATTAGGGACGGGCGACTGCTTATAGCCCATTGAGTTGCTCACGGTGGTCGTTAAACCTCAAAAAAAAAAAAAAAAAAAAAAAAATATTCCATCAATTTTCTCCTACCTTTTTTCCTTTTTTGAAATTTAAATTCGAAGGAATACAGCAAGGTTTCAACTGCCTATGATTCGTAGTGTCATAATATCCAAAAGTTTTTTCGTTAAAGTGGACAGAACATATTGGAGATTGCACATCGGAATGGAAATCACCGCATTTCATTTTACACAGCCATTCCTTTAATAATTTCGTCTTTTTCAGAGGAAAATTAAAGAATGTCTTTCTTTCGTCTACACAATTTAGGTTGCAGGATTTATTAGCACATCCATAAGATGAGCAAAAGTTAGACATGTTGTTAATAAATTTACAAAAAATTGCGTTTTTCTTGAACCCGTGCAGCGTAGCGCCATGTTACGTAACAGGAAAGCGCATGTAAACAAACTATTGTTGGTCCTCGGCCACGCAAAGAGCTTTCCCATGATGCGATGCGAGGGGAATAAGGCCCATTCCAACAATATTTCCCAAACCTTCCACCTTATTTGTCAAAACCTCTGGCAAGAAAGCGGAAAGTTAGTGAAACCGATGATAAGCTTGATGGAAATTTAAATAGCTTGGAATTTACTTCCCAAAGAGTTACACTGAACTACCTTCTGGATATCAACCTTCCTTCAGAATTTCGGGGTAAGCAAATTCCTGCTAATAATTCAAAGTGCATAATTTTCCATGTTCATTCATTCAAATGTGAATTGTCAAATTCATTGACAACCGAAAAACTGGTTGTTGTAACCGAAAGTGAACCAGAGGTTGCCTGTGAAGTGTATTTACGTGCATTAAAAATTAACACAGTTTCTAATATTACTTCTAAAGATGAATTACCATCCATTATTCGAAACACTGATAGGCTAACAGTATGTCATGGCGCAGGCCTCATTTCAGAATTTGAAAATCATAGGAAGTACCTCAAAAGTGGAGTTACTTTTGAGAACAATGTGTACAGAAAAATTGTGTAAGCAAAGGAACAGCAGAGACTTGCCTGAAATGTAAGTATCTGCGGCTCTTACTTGTGCACAAAATAGCTTATCATAGAAGAAAGGCTACATTTAAAAATAAGTATCAGAATAAAGTTCGGAAAATCAACAGGCTGAAGACATAGGTCATTTTGCTCTCTGATTACATAAAAAAAAATAAGAATTTTACAGAACTTTTCATTAATGAAAAAGTAGCAGAATTACCCATTAAGCAGCAGCAAATGGTTATTCAGCAAATGGTTATTCAAAAATGTTTTCAATAGAAAACATTTTTAGCATTATTCGGCAACTGTCAGCAGCAATGACCACATCACTGCAGCAGAATTTTTAGTGACCATTCAGTGTTTAAGTTTTTATAATCTGGCCAAGCCTGTAAAGTGTGGTACTAGCTACACAAAAGAAATAATCAATTCCCTTATTGAGCCAAGTGACACCATCAGTTGCAAACCTAATGTTTTGTTAAATTTAAATGAACTTTTAAGTGATGAAATGCTAGATAATGAGAGAAATACCTTGAACAGTGCTGCACATTTTGATTGTGCTTCCTTTTCCTACATAATTCCCATAACCAGTTGCTAGTTTGTTGCAGGTTATGATGCTAGGAAATGTGCTGCAATAACTAAATGCAAAGATTGCACCAAAATGTGTTGCAATAACTAAATGCAAAGATGGCACCAAAACCTGTTTAACATGCAGTATTGAAGAAAAGGCCTGATTTTCTGGTACACTGATACGAGAATTTGATAAAGGTGGCTTATTATATCCATCAAAGGAACTCCTAGTTCTTGTCAGTCAACTGGAAGGTATTGTTACACATTATTTCAGCGCCGAAAAACTACATAGAGATAGTATCGTTGATATTCTAGCTATCTTGATGATAAAGAAAATTAAATTCATTGGTTGTGCAGAACACAGTAAAGATGTGACATGCAAGATTGCAAAATTTTATTTACTGACACGGCCGCATTTCTATATAAAGGGACTTAATAAAATTCACAGTGATAATAGAGAAAAATGAAGTACCTTAAGCTGAGACGCTGCAAATAAATATGAAGTCCCTGGATCTGGGTGTTAAGGTTCTTTTTATGAGGAAGCAAGTGAGAGACTGCTTTATAATTATTGTGGAGTGAATAAATATATGTGGAGTCAGTCAATAGCTCTCACTTGTAATTACCGTTGTCAGTAAATATATACCGACTCCACAGTAATGCTACAGCTAAAACCCTCACCCCGAGACTTCCTCAAAACTACCTTAACAGTTAATAAAAGCTTTGCAACAGAACAGGTTCAGTCATTGAAAGCCAGAAGTTTGAACTTAGTCACGTTACCAGTGTTCAACTCTGAGCAAGCAGAGCAGCCACTGCTGTGTTTACTGATCTACTATATATTACCATATGTAAGCATATGACCGCATTAAAAAGAATGGAAAACTTTGGGAGTATGTAGCAGTGGCTAGTTAACTTTTCCTTCATTAAATATGATATGTATGCATATAGCAGACAGTAAGACTAATGCATATGCAAATAAAGGATCTTAGAAATTTAACCCAAACTCATGAAGAATTTTTCCAGCCTATAATGAGGTCAAGAAATGTCCAGGTTGTTAACAAACTTAGAAAAGAAAGTTACATGAACTAGTAAGTTATTTAGAGATTCAAAGTTCATTTCTATAAATGTATTAATTTAAAAAAAAAATCTCTCCCCCTTCTCCCCACCAAGTAACTGAATAGTTCAGCAGATAAGATATTAATATACAAAAATATTTTAAGGAACATATGTAGTGGTAATAATATTGCAGAGTTACTATTTTTCGTTAAAAATGTTTAGAACTGTGGGAATCTTTAGCAAACCACCCCACTCCTTCAACTTTTTTTTAATGTTCAAATCCCAAAACCACTGGTGGTAATCTGATATTAACACACTTTTTTTTTCAATCAACATTTAGCTTTGGCATTTTTTTTTATTGGAGGTTTAACGACCACCGTGAGCATTTCAACACTTTATTGACAAAAGGCATGATACAGCTCGTCACACTGGACAAGGAAAGAATACAGAGAAAAACATGAATGATACATGAAAATGATATATACATGAATAAGGGGCATAGCCACCCAAAAGGATAAATACAAAATGCTAAAAACCCACAATGGGGACAGACCTGTGACACTGAACACACGTAAAAGACTTTAGGTCAATGACCTGTGATACAGTACATAGAGCTTGAGAACACATTAAAAATACAGGATGCACAATAAATAAACAGTGAAGTTAAAGTTTCGAACTCAGCACTACATAGGAGCACAGTGCATATAACATGAGTGGTGCACATTGACATATCAGAAGATCACAAAACAGTTCAGAAACCACGTAATATACAATGCTAAGAAAAACAAGAAAAGTGAAGAGCAAGTAACATACTATACATATTTACATGCAGAAGCACAGCCTGCTGGAGCAGAACAAAAATAAGTAAAATAACTCAGTAAACAAGGTACTAGCAAGGTGAAGAGAACAGCCAAACACCAAAACAAAGACAATCCAAAAGAGGACACAATCAAGTCACCAGTAGGATGGCAGAACCATGAATAGAAAACCACCCGGTGCGCTGGGCCCAGGTGTTCCGAAAGGTGGCGATTGTGTGTGCGGAAGTTGCAGCTGTGAGTTCCAACCGGAGGCGCGCCACAAGCCGGCCCCGAAAGCTAGCCCGCAGCCGCCCACCGGCCGACAGAAGGGATGGAAGTTCAGGAGAATTCCTGAGAGATTGATGAAATGCGTGAATCACTTGCTTGGTAAGTACGAAAAGAAAGCAGCAGGCATACGGAAGGCGGGTGGGCGGATGTTTTGTGAGCAACAGCAACGGATATGCTTGAAACGGCAAGTCTTGGGAGCAAATTATGTCAGCTAAGCGGAAAACAGTATGAAGAAGTGACAGCAAGATAGGGCAGTGGCAGTACATATGAGCGACGTCTCCGTCAACGCCACAGAAAGGACAGAGAGGAGAAGAGATAAGAGACATGCGATAGAGAAGATGGGGGACAGGGAGTCGGCGATGAAGGAACCGCCAGTGGGTGTTACGTTCTAGCGGAGAAGAAAGGGGGAAGAAGAAGCAGACCAAACGGCCAGGGAGGAGGAAGGAGAAACCCCGGAAATGGGATGGGGGACTCAGAGGGAGCTCAAAGATGACGGTACAGGGCAGCGGTAGTAAAAGAAAAGACAGGGGCGACAGAGTCACGAAAAGGAAGAAAGAAAGGGAGAAGGAGGCTGGGGCCGGGGACGACGAGGAGGCCGTTGTCAGAAACAAGAGAAGGATAGAGAAGCTGAAGAGAGAAACGGAGAAGGGCATAGTCGTCCTCAAGGGAAGGAGTTGGGTTGGAAAGAATAAGTCAAGGGGTTTCTAGGAAAAATCGGGATTAATGAGGGCCTGCACGGTTAGGATGCCGGCACGGAACCATGAGAAAAAAAGAAAGAAAGGTTGATCGGGGGGGGGGGTGAACCAGGGTAGAGAAAAAGAGTGGTTCTGCAAGGAGATCCAGGGTGGTGGTAGGAGGAGAGCGAGAGAGAGGGAGGGAACGGAAAAGCGCTAGAGCCTCAGATAAAATAGTAGGAAAGTTTGAAGAGGGAATAGTAAAGTAGTCCATCCTGAGGAAAAGAAGAAAAGTGAAGGATGGATCGCGAAGAGAAAGAATAACGTCAAGAGAAAGTGTAAGAGAAGGAGAAGGCGAAGTGACGAGACGAAGGAAGGAGGCGATGCGGTATGCACGATAGTAACAGTGAACATCTATAAGATTAATGCCCCCATGCTTGGCAGGGAGATATAGTGTCGGAGCGGCTGACCAGTGCTTGGAGGCCCAGATTACTGAAGTAAAGATGCTGTTGAGTTCCGTCAGGCGGGTTGACAAGAAGACGGTGGAGGTCCAGGAATAGGTGCAGAGGGAAAGTAAGTATCGTCGAACAATGTGAGCTCGCTGACAGTAAGAAGTAATGGGAATCGCAAATCTCCAAAACGCTGCTTGATGACGTAACCTAGACTGCAAACTGGTCCATGTCAAAAGGCCCGCAGTATAGGGGTGACCGATATGGGCTCCAAGGATCTTCTGAGTCGAAGAGGACCAGACCGCACCCCAGGGGGTATCGGTGCGGCCCATCCACGACCCACACCACAAACCAGTACTTTTGGTGACATTAAGCGAAGCGCCAGAAACAGTAGCGTAAAGATGGTAGGTGGAGAGAAGATTGTCGAACTGGACGTCCTGGCGGAGACAGAAGGTTGCGTCATCTGCAAACGCTGTAAGTACGCACTCATGGTGCCTAGTGGTGGCAACTGACGGAGGAATAGTAGACAGGAATGATCTTCGAGCAGCCAGGAGGAATGGTTCAAAGACAATGGCGAAGAGTTGCCCTGAGAGGGGGCAGCCCTGCCGGATTCCTCGAAGAAAAGGTACGGGCGCCGTTAAAAAGGAGGCCGTCCGGACGTGGAAGAAAGCGCCCTGATAGAGGTTGAGAAGGAGAGAAACGAAGGAGGAAGGAAGGCCAAAGCCGTGAAGAGTGGCAGAAAGAAAGTCGTGGGAGATGTTGTCGAATGCTGAACTCTGGTCAAGGTTAAACAGGGCGAGGGGTTCTGAGAGGGTGCGGGCGAGAAAAACTATGTTCTGAAGGAAGGAGATGTTGTTAGAAATGGACCGACCAGGCACAGTGTAGGACTGGACGGGGGAGATAAGAAAGGGAAGCACAGAGTTCAAGCGGCGAGAGAGAAGTTTTGTGAAAAGCTTATAGTCTAGATTGAGAATGGAAATGGGGCGCCAGTTTCGCAAGTCCAAAAGGTCTCCCTTTTTGGGCAGCAAGATTATATGTGCTACAGTAAACTCTGGCGGCAGTGCGAAAGAGGTTTGGGCGCAAGAAAAGCAAGCGAGAAGAAAGGGCATCAAAGACGAGAGGAAGGCGCGGTAAAAGGAGAAGGGAAGGCCGTCAGGTCCCGGGGATGCGCGTGAATTAAGGGAGGCAAACGCCTCCCGAAATTCAGCAGGAGAGAAGGCGGAAAGAAGAGGATCACAGAGTCGGGGTGGGACCTGAGGCAGAGCTGAAAAAAGAGGGGAGGAAGAGATAGCATCAGTAGGCACCACCGCACGAAATTTGTCCTGGAAAAAGCGCCGAACTTCCGTGCAGAGACGTGAAGGGTCCGATGAGATAGTACCATCAGGCAGGAGAAGGTGGCGTAGCGTCTGCGACGTACGGTGTGTTCTTTCGGTACGTGAGAGCTCCTCGTAGGAAATCTCCGATGAAGAATGATGAAGCATCTTCAGCATGCGAGTAGCCTCCACGGCGAGCGGATGGAGTTTCGCTCGTAAAGCATCCTGAACAACAAGGTAAGCGGGATCTTGTAAGGGGATTGCAGCCAAGGACCAACGGAGATTACAAATATCCTTCGCACGTTCATTACGAATAGCGAACGAAAGACGGCGTACGAGCAGACGAAGATCGTGTTTGATGTCTAACCATAGACGAAGGGTACTGGAAGCGGTACTGATGAGATGTTGTCTATCAGCAAGAAAACGGCGGACGTCGGCGCAAAACGCCACATCCAAGAGTAAAGAATCATCGAAGGTCCAGGAGCGTTGTCTGGAAGGCGGGAAAGAGGAAACGCAGATGGTAAGCGCCACAGCAGAATGGTCGGAAGAGGTAGATGGATGATGTCTCGCCGTAGTGATCGCTGGAAGCAGCGGTGGAATGACATATATGCGATCGAGACGTGCTGCCGCCGAACCTTGTGCTGGAGAATTCCGCCAAGTATAAGAAATGGTGTCCGGGTGAAGATGCCGGTACGAATCAACAAAATGGAAATCGGTGATAAGTTGAGTAAGCAGATCGACAAGAAGGGAGCGGTGCTCCCCTCCTGTAGATCGACAAGAAGGGAGCGGTGCTCCCCTCCTGTAGACGTGCGGTCAAGCAACGGGTGAAGAGTGCAGTTGAAGTTACCCCCGAGGACGCAAAAGTCCCCGGGGGGGGGGGACCGCCTCAAGCGCAGCCCGAAAGCAATGAAAAAGCGGAAGGAGTTGAGAGTCTTCAGTAGGAATATACACATTAAAGATATGATATGGTACACAATTGATGCAAAATGTAAAACATTGTAATTGATCGGTAAATAAGTTGGTAACAGCAACAGAAGTGATAGATGGGCGAAAACGGTGATGTATTCCGACAGCAATTCCGCCTGAACGCAGTACACGATGGGTATGATGGAAGGTGTACTGCCATCGGCGCCACTGATGGAAAGGTGTTGTAGGCGAGCACCACGTTTCCTGGAGCAGGAGGACATCGGCACAAATTGCCGAGAGGTCCTCATGCACGGCGGAATTCACCTCGGGGGATCCAAACCCCCGACAGTTGAAGGAAACTACCGTGAAAGTGCCAGGTCACCCGGCGACGCGGTGAGCCTGGTGATAGAAATCTTGAGTCCGTGGATCTGTTTACGAATGAACTTGGCCGTCTTAGCGGAAGGACCAGATAAGTAAGAAGAATTGTCCACAAGCTTATCCAGATCGGAAAGCTGTTGCAGGATTGCAGGAAGTCCAGCTTCATGGGTCTTCGCATACTGGAGGAAGCCGTGCGCTTTTTGCGTGTAACAGGTGAGAGCATGTAACTCCTCATACGTAAGAGGCAAAGACGGGAACGATGTGTCGTGAAGATTCTGATCAAAGTCTTCATATGAAACCATTGGAGAGGAAGGGTCAGAAGTGGTATCAAAGTCTTGAAGATAAGATGGTTTCTGGCGGGTCCGGGACGAGGAGCGAGTGGAGCTCCCAGCAGCTCTCCCTCGCTTGGTGGTGTTGCGAGGAGATTTGGGCGCTGTCCTCTTATCTTGGCGAGCGCTGTGATCAGGCTCGGAGGTGTCACTCATGGTCTGTTCCGTACTGGTGGAAGCGCCGTCAGTATCTGCAATTGATACTTCAGTAGCCGACAAGACACGGTCGTCCGCGGAGTCAGCAGGTGGATCGGGGGCGCGGAATGTGGAGGACTCCGGCAGCACTGGAAAGTCAGTCGCGGAGAGAGATGGCTGCACACCAGTCGATGACGGAGCCCTTTCTCGTCTCAGAGGGGCTTCAGACGAAAGTCCTGGAGGCAAGGGCGAGTCAGAGGATTGAAGAGAAGTCACCTGCGGTGAATCTTGTGGGGCAGCATCAGCATTGCGACACTGCTTGTAAAAGTGCCCAAACTTCTTGCATTTGCTGCAGTGATGTTCAGTGAGCACATCAATATAGCGGATCTGGTTACCGCACTTGACTTTGAATTGAGTCGGGATGGTCTGGATGTCCTCCGGGGAAGAAAAAACAACTCTACCCACGCGCCGAGCGCCGAGCAGGGTGTTGTCGTCGGGGTCTTTAGGGGCAGCAGAATATGTCTGAATCGTTCCAACCACGCGGCCGAATGACGCAAGAACCACAAATAAAACTGTATCGGTCACCTCCGGGGGTACCGGGTAGAAGGACACATTCAATGGGCGCTCGGCAACTGGGCTGGGAAGAAGATGTTGATCACCAATGGTGAGACCGGCATTCGTCACAGCACGAGCAGAGTCGGCCTTGGAAAAGTAAACCACAATCGTTCGGCCTCGCCGAAACATGTGAGAAATGGCATGTTTTGGAAATTGCCGCTTTAAAGCGGTGGAATAATCTTTGAAGAAGGTGTTTGGCAAGGATTCAAAGACAACACCTCTGTCTAAGATTGTAGTGAAAGCAGTACCTGCTGGCGAGTCTTGGGGAATTTCCAAAGAAATGGTATTTCCGTCATGTTGTAGTTGTGATTGGAGAGCTTCGGCGCCAGCGTACATGCCTTGCGGGGGGCGTTGCAGAGTGGAAGAGGCCATGGCATTGGCATACGTAAACGATGACGTCAGAGGTTTAGATGACATGGGGAAGGCACCGTTGCACGAGACATCCATTACGTCATCGTCAGCAACGAAGGTGGTGGCAGCTTGAGATGAGTGAGAAGGCAACGGAATAACCTGAGGAAAGGGGTTGTTCACGTCACGAGTTGAGGGCAGTGCAACGCCGCCACGTGGGGAGGGCAGCGAAGCAGCACCCATGGAAGAAGAAGAGGTTGTCATCAACAGCGAAGGAACACCGAAAGTGAGATCCTGATCCGGGGCCTCACTGCCGGAAGACGCCATTTGCAACGGCGCCGACTATCGTAGCTTCGACCAGCTCGGCCGAGAGATAAACAAGTTGTAATAGCAAAAGAAAAAAGCAACTCACCAATCTGGGAGTAATCACAAACGATAGCTGAACCTTCCAAAGGGTAATGCTGCGAAACTTGGGATACACAACTCTCTAGAAACACACAAAATACGCACGAATTGACGGAGCTCAGAAGTCGCAACACCTACCACCGTGAGCAACTCAATGGACTATAAGCAGTCGCCCGTCCCTAATTTAGGGTCACTGGTTCCAGGGAAGGGAGAGAGCCAGTGCCGTAAGACAAACACAACATCCATGTCTCACCGGGATTCGAACCCGGACCCCGTTCGGACGAATGATCAGAGGCAATCGCTTAGACCACTGCGCCACCGGGGCGGCGGGTCTAAGTTTAAGTTGTTTGAAATGGAAATCATTAGCTTTTTCTTTCGTTTTCAGGATTGGTTTGGCGACAGTTTAATTTGCTAACAGTTTGATCTGTGATTAAGTTCAGCAAGTTGTGAAAAAAAATTGCATTTATGTAGCAGCTTCTTAAAGATACAGTACAGCAAGCAATGACAATGCAAACAATATTTGGCACTAAAATATTCCCATTGCTGCCCCGGTGGCGCAGTGGTCTAAGCGATGGCCTCTGATCATTCGTCCGAAAGCTGTCCGGGTTCAAATCCCGATGAGGCATGGATGTTGTGTTTGTCTTACGGCACTGGCTCTCTCCCTTCCTTGGAACCAGTGGCCCTAAATTAGGGACGGGTGACTGCTTACAGCCCATTGGGTTGCTCCCTGTGGTCGTTAAACCTCCAATCAAAGAAAAAATATTCACATGAATATAATATGCATTTTTGATAGCATGCTATCTATATATGCATTAGTTTAACTGCAAAAAATAGAAAACATTTTTTTAGACTCCCGAACACAGAGCACCACGATTCACCACTGTCTGAAGCACCGTTGAGCGAATGAGGCGACCACATTATTACGGTGGATTGAATGCAATATGAAACCATGTGGATTTCTTTTCTATCTTCCTTTTTAATTCCACATGAAATGATATGACCTGCATTAAGAATCTCCACCTGTGCTTTGATGCATCGTGAATTTTTCGTAACGTCCACAAATTTCATTATCTCAAAGATTAAGAGTATTAAACCAGCTATTCCTACATACGACTTCACGGCAACACGTGCCAGCCGCCCCGGTGGCGCAGTGGCCTTAGCGATGGCCTCTGATCATTGGTCCAAAAGGGGTCCAGGTTCGAATCCCGTGAAGCATGGATGTTGTGTTTGTCTTACGGCACTGGCTCTCTTCCTTCCCTGGAACCAGTGACCCTAAATTAGGGACGGGCGACTGCTTATAGCCCATTGAGTTGCTCACGGTGGTCGTTAAACCTCCAATAAAAAAACAACAACAAAAAACAACAACACGTGCGGTGTTATCGTTATTAAAAGAAGTTTGTTCACGTTTGCGCAGCGCGTCTTATAGGTCATTGATGTTGCCAAGGGGAGCAGTGTCACTTTGCGTGAAGCCTATAACCGCGAACGGGGCCATTGAAGTGTGGGAAAACTGGTGGCTTTTCAGGCTATTTCAATGCATTTCGTGTTTGCGAAATCGCATTATTTTGGCGTAAATGCTTCTATTCATTATTTTGTCGTAAATGCCGATGTGCGAGAAAATGTTGGATTTATAAAATTCTAAATTATTTTGAGGCACCTTCATATTTTTTTTTTTAAATTGAAATACATGAAACTTTAGTGACAGTTCAAAACAAAACAAAACGTTAAAATTGAAAACTGTACTGCTCTGTGGAGCGTAATGTTCTCCGGTTTGGAATTAACATGGTTCCGGCAACCCAAAACCCACGCAATTCAAAAATATTACACAGCTGAAACCCAATGAAACTCCGTAGCAGTGGTGTAGCAATTCAAAAATTAGGAAAGGAGCGTTAAAGTAATGAACAAGATTTAAAATTCGGCTTTAAAAGAGCTCTTGTGATTCGGCGTTAAAGAGAAAAATGTGTCTTGATCCCGGGGGGGGGGGGGTGATCCTTCCCTTTTCCTACGCCACTGCTCATTAGTGTATTGTAAACAACATCAAAATTCCCACACAGTGTGGCTTTACGGTTAAGAGACCCAGGGCATATCCAGAAATTTTATTTTAACCTCCTTGGGTTTTAGAAATCCGCCAGAACTACAATGGGTGCAACTTATTTATCTCGCTACGATATCTCTGAAACACGGCACTTCCACGCAGTTGAAGTGCCGGCACTTCCACGCAGTTGAAGGCAGACGGCGCAGCATGCTCTTTAAAAACAGCAATGACCAACTGCTAGCAAAGGCAGTCTTTTTTCGCTCTGCAGTCTGTCAATCTTATCGCTCAACTGAATTACAACCAAGAAGAATTAGAGAAGAGAAATCCGTTTATTGGTGCAGTGAATATACATAACAAGCCCAGTGATGTATTTCTAAATAAAAAAGTGCCTTAGCGGTGAACAGACTAGGAAAAATTACCCTCGAAATTTTCAAAATCTGATTCACTGTTTTTATAATTTATTATTATTTTATATTTTTATTACTAATTACCAATATTAATTTATATTAAATCTGCACAATTTGAGCAATTTTAAATAACAGGAAGAATGTGACGTGAGAGACATATGCTAAGATTATATATTTTTTTATTTAAATACGGCTCTGTGTCGTTCTGTACGATTTTAAATATTTGGGAATATTCGTGAACTAAGAGAGTAAAATCAATTCAATATGGCTAATGCGCCGTTTTTGCTAAGATTCTGTGGTACATGTGGAAAATTTTTGTGTCGCCTATAAGGTAAGATGACCAGATATCGGGACACCGATTTGAGGACAAACTGGCGTGGCGTCCCCAAATCGGTAGTTCATTTGAGGACACATACGAATTCAAAATAAATATGCAAATCTTTTTGTCACAAAACTGCATTGCTTCAATAAGTGTGATATTACAAATTAAAATCTGTGTCTTAAAAGGATATATCTTGTAGAATGTTGGTAATTTGTATTGACAAAGCAGAAATATGATGGCGAGAACATATTAGGAAAAGTGAAATGCATTACCTTAGGTACATGCACTGAATTAAAATTAGGCTGCACACCATACTATACTAATTGCATGGCGAATTTTTCATTTTGCCAAAGCTTTAGAGAAAATCAGAACAACTACAGTCGAAATTTGACCACGCTAGTGGTGCATTGACCTAGTGCTGGCTACTGACCATTCGTACAAGTTAGTACGAATTCGATTCCCGAATGAGGCACGGGTGGTGTTTTTGTCTTGCATCACTTGGTATCTCCTTCCCTAGAACGAATGTCTCCAAATTAGAGACAAGTGATTACTTATAGTCCTTAGAGTTGCTCGTAGTGGTCGTGAAACCCAGAAAGAAGAAAAAAAAGTCAAAATTAGTTTTCACAAGAAGCATGTTGGAAAATTAATACAATGGAAACTACTTTTAAGAACATTTTTCATCGAAAATCTAAAGGGTTAATGAGGAAGTGTAAATTCAAGGACATTTGGGGACAAACATTAAAATTTCAGGACAATTTGCTTCCCCAAAGGCTTCAGACGTTTTTGGGGACAGTAAACTAAATCCGAGGACAGTCCTCAAGAATTGGGGACGTCTGGTCAGCTTACTGCAAGGAGGCAGAGAGTGAGCCCAGGGAATTACTTTTATTGCAGCCGATACCAGTGGCGAGTTGTTTATTATAAATGTCCATCGTTTTCTCTCTGAGCACTGCAATCTTAACCCCACCGGGTAGCTATCTCCTACAAATTTATTTTGACTGCCGTCTTGACAAAGGAGTTCACCTTCTCTTTGTAATAGAATCTCATGATTTGTGATACACCCTACTGCGTGATCCAACTGTGTAGATTAATTTGCTCAGTACTTTTTGCTTGTTTATTTCTGGGTTTAACAACTATATATACCATGGGCAAGTCGTATGCCTATAAGCAGTCTCTCGTCCTTAATTTAGGCTAACTTGTTCCAGGGAAGAGACAGATTGAGCACCTTTGGCTATGCACGCCATCACATGACTCATCTGGGTTTTTTTTTTTTTATTGGAGGTTTAACGACCACCGTGAGCAACTCAAATGGGCTATAAGCAGTCGCCCGTCCCTAATTTAGGGTCACTGGTTCCAGGGAAGGGAGAGAGCCAGTGCCGTAAGACAAACACAACATCCATGCCTGACCGGGATTCGAACGCGGACCCCTTATGGACGAATGATCAGAGGCCAACGCTTTAGACCACTGCGCCACCGGGGCGGCCATCTGGGGTTTGGACTCAGTCTTAGCTCGGAAGAATGGTCAGAAGCCTGCGCTTCAGACTATTGTACCATCGAGGCGGCCATTTTTGTATTATGAACATTCGGTTAAGATACGAGTATGTTTGCATACAGAAAACAGTTTTCCCTAATTTTACATGATCATTTAGAAAAAGTTCCTTCGTTCAGATTCTCCTGCCATGTAACCACGAAAAGGGCCTTAGCGGCGCTGACCCTAGAAAAATAGTGCCTTAGCACCGCTAAGGCACGCTAAGCCCCTTCTACATCACTGTAACTAGGCAAAAAATGCTAGCTTTCACCATCACGACCAGCTAGTCGGTTTACTATGTTTTTTTAAATTTACTTCATGTTTCTAATGGAAATCAAAAGCTCTTTTCATTAAAAAAAAAAAAAAAAAAAAACTGGTGGCGCAGTGGTCTAAGGCAATGGCCTCTGATCATTCGTCCGAAAGGGGTCCGGGTTCGAATCCCGGTGAGGCATGGATGCTGTGGTTGTCTTACGGCACTGGCTCTCTCCCTTCCCTGGAGCCAGTGACCCTAAATTAGGGACGGGCGACTGCTTATAGCCCATTGAGTTGCTCACGGTGGTCGTTAAACCTCCAATTAAAAAAAAAAAAAAAAAAAGAAAACTGAGAAATTTTACCCATTCATCGTCTACTCCATATCGACTAATAAGTTGAAAAATACTGTAATTAGAAACCAAGACTTCGTTTTGAATGTAGCTGTGCAAATCGGGAAGAATGTGGGAAGAAAAAGCAGAAGCCGCCCCCGGTGGCGCAGTGGTCTAAGGCGATAACCTCTGATTATTCGTCCGAAAGCTGTCCGGGTTCAAATCCCGATGAGGCATGGATGTTGTGTTTGTCTTACGGCACTGGCTCTCTCCCTTCCCTGGAACCAGTGACCCTAAATTTGGGACGGGCGACTGCTCATAGCCCATTGAGTTGCTCACGGTGGTCGTTAAACCTCCAATCAAAAAAAAAAAAAAAAAGAAAAAGCAGAAATAAACTATATGCATAGTATATGAACTATATGCATGGTATATGAAAGTGGCCGCCCCTGTGGCGCAGTGGTCTAAGGCGTTGGCCTGAGATCATTCGTCCGTAAGGGGTCCGGGCTCGAATCCGGGTCAGGCATGGATGTTATGTTTGTCTTACGGCACTGGCTCTCTCCCTTCCCTGGAACCAGTGACCCTAAATTAGGGACGGGCGACTGCTTATAGCCCATTGAGTTGCTCACGGTGGTCGTTAAACCTCCAATCAAAAAAAAAAGTATATGAAAGTGCAGGATAAATAATGATAACGCAATGATACTATATTTCAGCAGCTTCTAGTTTAATACATATGAGGATTTAAAAGTTCTGGTAAATCACAAAGTCTATGGTAGTCAAACAATTAATTATTGTTCACGAACTTCAGAAAAAGATTTTTGTTATATGAAATGTCTTTTCTGAACACACCCACCGTAAATTTAGTTGTTCAATCTGAAACACCATTTGGGTGACAGAAGTGCGACCGCGAGAGAAATGTGAAGTGAATAACCAGTTCAAACCGGTTAGAGTAGGTACGATAAAAGTACACCGTACAGCGGCGGAAACCGAAGGCATTGTTGTTGTTGTTTCTCTTTTTTAATGTACGCTAACATCAGATAACGTAAACCGTTTTATGTGTGGTATTGAAAGAATTTATTTGTAATAGGTAAGTCACTGTATTGTTTGTTTTTGTGTTTGTTTTATGGGTGCCGCCATTTTTGTTGACATGTTCTCACATTTTTCGAAGCGAATGCACTAAAGCACATTTCAAAATCAGCGCATTGTTTCTGTGTACGTATTTATGCATGTGTGGCAGTTATTTTAAAAGAAAAGTTTGTTTGAGTTAGTAAAAAAGTCTGGTTTCTTTATATATTTGTTGTCGCTTGAATACCGTTGGTTTTACTAATAAAACAAAAGAGCGTGGTTGTAGTCACGTTCAAAACATTGCCGTTCCTTGTGTTCATGTTGGCTGGAAACTTAAGAACAGTGTTAAAATTTACATCTAAATTACCATCTTGGTTTTGCTTTTCTTTTATTATCAAGCTCAAAACGATTGTAACTTCATTTAGAGCAATACGAAATCAGGTTAATGTGCTTAAGGTAAATAAGTTGTGACTAATTTAGGCTTTGTAATTACGATGTAATCATGCCCAAATATTTGACACAGAAGGTTATTTTCGTTATAATCATATGTTAAGAACCAATTTTAAGTATGCATAGTGCTCTAGGTATGTCAGATTAATGCTTAAATATGCCATGGTATTCCAAAATTTTTGCAGTGAAATGGTAACCAGATATTGTTTGACTAGAAACACTGTTTGCCATGTTAAAGATTTTTTTTTTTTTATTCTGTTTTGTATTTTTGTTTCCTTAAGGGGATATTGGGTATTATGTATGTATGACAGAGGTTCATAAGTGCCATCAATGTAGCCAATTTTTTTAATAATGTCAATGATGCGTTTTAAGAAATCGGAACCAAAGTTTCATAACAAGAAAGCAGGCACCTATGGTTGACTTCCAAACCACTGCCCTTTTATGATTTAAATATACTAAAACCTAGCTATTGATTGAAATAAGAGTTATGTGTTCTTTCTATGACCAAGATATCCTGGGGTTCGAGCTATTGTTCCCTATAGAAGAATGCAGAGTTCAGCTGTCTTAAAAAATGCTATAGTGAGGAGGGGGGAGGAATTGTAGCAAAATGCTAAAGAAAGTTGCTTTTGTGGCTCAGAAAATTGTAACATCAAATGAATTCACTCCAACAATGCCTTGGACATTAGTGGAAAACTAATTAGCAGGCCCAGTGGTCTAAGCGATGGGTTCCGATCACGCGTCCGAAAGGGGTCCAGGTTTGAAAAGGCATGGCTGTTGTTTGTCTTACCGCACTGGCTCTCTCCCTTCTCTGGAACCAGTGGCCCTAAATTAGGGACGGACGACTGCATATAGCCCACTGAGT
Source organism: Macrothele yani (assembly GCA_039090855.1). NCBI lineage: Eukaryota > Metazoa > Arthropoda > Arachnida > Araneae > Macrothelidae > Macrothele > Macrothele yani. The sequence goes on from CM077001.1 coordinate 83,174,148, forward strand.
TGCTCACTGTGATTGTTAAACCTCCAATAAAAAAACAACTAATTAGTTTGGAAGATAGTAACATGTTTAAAAGAAAACTGTATGGGGCAGTATCAGTTGATATACGGTTAACAGGTAAGAAAAGGATATAAGGATATGGATTTATATCTAAAATCACGATTAAATAAGCATAAAATCCAAATCTCCTTAATTTAAATTTTGATTTATGTTGTTTTTGCAGGAATGATTTGGTTAATGACTAGTAGAAATTGAATCAGTAAGAAATAGCAATCACAAAAGAATAAAAACAGTTTTATAATTTATTGCTATTTAGAGGTTACAAAATTTTTAACCTTTCTATAATTTTTTTAATAGTTTATCCCCAGAAATTCCTGTGCCTTATTGATCCACCTCTGAAATACCTGCTTGAAACAAACTGTCCCCTTTGTGGCCCTTCAGTGTTGATAATTAATATGCTATATACATTGGAGACCGAAGGCCAGTTTCTAACTCTGGTTTTCACTAAATGTAGGGCACTGAAGCATCTTTCACAGTCTACAGTATGAAGAAGGATAATAGCTGCATATTTAATAAGGTATGCCTAATATGGGGTATTGCACTGGCATTTCGTTCATGAACTGTACTAAATCTTTTTATCCCGCATTTTTGCATATGGATGCCATTACGTACCTGCGCAGAGTTCGCCAAAATGCGTAAGTACGCATCGGGAATTTTTCTTGCCGTGTAAAAATACTAGTCAAGAAACGCGTAAAAATGCATGTCGAAAAACGTGTAAAATACGTATCGACGCTTAAAAATACACATCAGGACGGCATTTCATCTTTCAAAAACAGAAGTGAACAAAAAAGTTTTTTTTTCCTCGTAACATAATTCCATTTTCGTGTAATGTTGCCTCTGTCCAGTATTGTTGTTATATATCATTTTATTCCATAAATATTTGTATTTCAGTTTGAAAATGAAGGACAAATTTCCGAAAATGGAAATTCGACGGCGCTGAAATTTTCCTGTAATCTTCAGGCATGAGAGTGCCATGGCTTCGAGGAATTTCTCCTTTTCTGTCATAACTTGGATTATCCTCGAGATCGATGCATAACTGAACAAAAATTTTGGGGTAGTTGGTAGTGGTGGAGGATGTTTTCTACCTAAAACTATGGAGTTTTCGTCTAGACGCAATGAAAATTTCTCTCTTAATCGTAATTTTATTTTTCACGCAATATTTCCTCTGCCTAGTATTGTTAAATATTATTTTATTTCAGCTTGAAAATAGAGGGATTCGCCCTGGTAGTACAGTGGTCTAAGCAATGACTTCTGATCATTCACCGGAGATGGGTCATAGTTCGAATCCCGGTGAGGCATGGATCTTGTGTTTGTCTTATGGCCCTGGCTCTCTCCCTTCCCTGGAACCAGTGACCCTAAATTAGGGACGGGCGACTGCTTATAGCCCACTGAGTTTCTAACAATAGTCGTTAAACCTTAAATCAATCAAAAAAAAAAAAAAAAAATGGAGGGAAAATATCCAAAAACGGAAATTGAACGTAGCAAGGATTTCTCCCTTAACTTTCCATTGCCCTTATGTCATAACTTACGTAAAAATGTTTCGTTTGAGACAGAACTTTATCATATTGTTCTGGAAGTATACTTAACTGGTTCTGTTTAAATATCATCGAAATGGGGTCAAAGCTCAAGGCATAGGAGCGAGATTTATTCTACAGCCATGTTCCTCATAACTTGAGTAATGATTCCTGGTATTTTGGAAAGCGTATCATAATCAATGCATTGCATGATTTTACTAACTTGTTTACATAAGCTTGTATGAAGTTGCCCGCGCCTGTATGGCCTATACAACATCACGTTTAACTTTTGGGCCATGTCGGTCGTATTCAACTTCTGCATGTTTTGCTGTAAATGGACTTGTGGTCAGCCAACTACAGTAGTAGGTGGTATAAATCAGGGCTGGAAAATAAGCTCCAGATCTAGGAGCCAGGTGAAACGAAAGCAAATTTCAAAGTATCGTGCACAAACATAATGCATGGTGATGTCGGAACAAAGAGTAATAATATAAGTGTATTAAGCACTGCCTATTACCCAAACTACTTATTGCTAAATGAAATTCGAATTTGGTCTATAAATCTCAGGGTTCTAATAGTTTTGATAAAAATCTAAACATAAACCAGTGGTCCACTGAAGCTGATGGATCAAATTTATCCAGTGCTGGTCTATTCAGGCAGATCATCATTAGGTTACTCAAACTGTCAATTTCCATATTTGATCTGAACTTGTTTTTTATTAAATTTGTTGAGTTTAACCCTTGTTCACAGCACACTGTTGAAACTGGCAGCACAGCAATTATGGCCATCAGCTTTGCAAAATACCGGAAATCTCTCCTTGTGGATCAGAACTTTTTCTAGCAGCTTGTGAAATTTCATTCCTTGCCTGATAACCTTAAATTTGTACCACTCACCTAGCAGACTGAGTAGTGTGGTTTCAAGAGATTAATCAGATCCAAGCTGTTTATGGAAGTGTTTACCCAGTGTAATTTGTAAAGTCCTTCCAAAAATTTTCTGTTATTTCCTGTTGGACACGTAAATGTGTCGGAGACCTTTGTACACCTGTGAACGCTTCCAGATAGTCCTAGAAACCATTCCTCTAGATATTTGATGCCAAATTCCAGAAGCTTCTCCTTATCCATTTGAAATGAAGAATTGGCCTTTGCTGTTAAGCCCATGCAGCTGCACTTTTTGATGTATTCCTGTAAGAGTTGTATTATTAACAAAATTATCTTCATGATGGCCAGGTGCATCTTTCATTATCTGAGGTGTTGAAATGGCATTTTTAACATGAAGTTCCACTGCACTGATGATAAGTTCTTCCTTTTGAAATATGATTGACAAATTCTTAAACACAGACAGGAAATCTAAAAGAAAGTGCAGCATGATTACAAAACAAATCTTTTAACTTTTTCAGAAGACTTTGCAACTGCTGAAGCCTTGATTAAACTTTTTAACTCCCTCCTTTAAAGGATGTTTTGCCTGTTAGACATTATGCTCTGCTCTTACTATTTCCTGCAGCAATTATGCTGTATTAGGGGCATCACCAGGTGATTATTTTGGTGATCAAGTTGAAAGGGTGGGTGGGGGTGGTCCTGTCAACTTTGGAAACAAAAGTAATTTTGCCTCATTCAGCTTGATTTGTAAAACAGGAATCCATATACAAGATTTTTGTTTGAACCACAATTTGTGAATTGACCACAGTTTAAAGAAAAATTTAGTGAATTTATAAAAATGTGATTGGAGCATTTTCATTGATATAATTAAACCCCATAAAATTAAAGTGAGAAAAATGGCAAGGGTTCTTGTAAAGCAAAAAAAAAAAAAAAGCCTTTCACCTCATTAGTCTGAGATTTAACCATTTGTAAGAAAATAATACCTAAAAAAAAGCGATTTCAGCTTCCGGAATACTGCGTAATACGGCTTTGAAAACAAAGTAGCGTGTAGTTAAAAAGGCGTAAAAGTATAGTTTCAGAAAAAAAGATCCCAGATAAAGCCTTCTGGAAGTAAAAAAGATTTAAATAAGATAAAATCAACCGCCAATTTCCGAAACGCTGCATGGCCGCGGAAAAGGACGGGAAATTTTGCAAACGTTTAACAAATACAAATACGGATCTTGTAAAAAAAACAAAAAAACAAACAAACCGCCCATGATCTGAAACTACAGTATCTGGAACGCAAAAATTGCGATCAACTTCCGGAATGCCTCAAATGCGACCGTAAAAACTGGAAGACAGGCGACAAAAATGTTTTTTGAAAAAAAAAAATAAAGAGAAAGAACAACAACAACAACAAAAAAACTTATTAATCTAACTGAATACTACAGTGAAGCTATCTGGTAGCAATAGGAAAAAAGTTGTGATGCTAACTTATGGATGCCGACGGCCGCAGAAACAGAAAACGCTTTAAAAATATGGTATGGATCTTGTAATAAAAAAAAGAAAAAGGCGAAGTTGCGACGACTAGCTTCCGAAATATTAAAAAGAAAAGTTGCAACCACTAGCTTCCGAATTGTTAAAAAGAAAAGTTGCAACCACTAGCTTCTGAAATGTTTTTATGCACTTTTAACCACCACGCACATCAAACGTGCGTAATAAATTAAAAAGGAAAAGTTGCGACCACTAGCTTCCGAAATGTTTTTATGCACTTCTAACCACCACGCACATCAAACGTGCGTTAAAAGTGCATAAAATATCGTTTCCGAGATTCAAAGCTCAAGAAAAGCAATTATATCTCATGAAGTTGAAGTTAGCTTTTATTCTTCCATATTTTTCAAACAGATAAAATAAAATGGGTGAGTGATCTATCGATTACAGCTTTACATCTTAAACGGAAGCCAACGTCAAAAATGCGTGAAAATTTCCCTTCGAGTTTGATTTAGTTAATCTATCTGGAACGCAAAAATTGCTATCAACTTCCGGAATGCCTCATAATGCGACCGTAAAAACCGGAAGACTGACAATAAAAATGTTTTTTTGAAAAGAAAAAATAAAGAGAAAGAAAAACAATAGCAGCAAAAAAAAAAACCTTATCAATCTAACTGAATACTAGAGTGAAGCTATCTGGAAGCAATAAAAAAAAAAAAAAGTTGTGATGCCAACTTATTGAATGCCGATGGCCGCAGAAACAGAAAACGCTTTAAAAATATGGTATGGATCTTGTAATAAAAAAAGAAATCGCCCTTAATTTTAATCTAACTTTCAGTTAAATTAAAATTTAGGGCTCCATGCAAAAAAAAAAAAAAAAAAAAAATGGAAAACTTGCGACCACTAGCTTCCAAAATGTTTTTTTGCACTTTTAACCACCACGCACATCAAACATGCATAAAAATATTGTTTCCGAGATTCAAAGCTCAAGAAAAGCAATTATATCTCATCAAGTTGAAGTTATCTGTTTGAAAAATATGGAAGAATAAAAGCTAAAATAAAATGGGTGAGGGATCTATCGATTACAGCTTTACATCTTAAACGGAAGCCAACGTTAAAAATGCCTGAAAATTTCCCTTCCTTTGTTTTAAAATTTGCAGTATGCACACTTTTCCGAGAAGTCTACGATGGCGTCGCTGCGTCACGCTGTTTCCGCTCCCGGGCGGGCAGCTAAACCAAAGCGTGTGATCTTCAGTGCTTCCATCAGACAGGTTAGTCACGTGACTAGGAGCGTAGCCTATGCTTGGAGGGTTTCATCGCATTTCTCTGCTTGAAACACACAGATCACGATAAATGCTGACAAAACTTATAAATGCGATCAAAGCAAAAAATTTCAGAGTTTGATTTAATTAAATTACAATTTGTTCAAGTTACATTTTGCAACTATAAACTCTAAGTAATGACTGCAAATTACGAAATTTGAAGTAAAAAAGTTGGGCGCCGGGACCAAATTTCTAGGTGACCTGGCGCCTGGTAATTTTCCAGCCCTGGTATAAATATTTTGGGAATCCCATTACTGGAACTTCAGATATATACTCCTGTTTACCTGGCTCCCCCAGGGCGATTTGTACAGAAAGGCAAATTAACACTTTTGCGCCTGCTGGCAGCGAAAGTGTTAATTTGCCTTTGTTTCCCAAAATGAGTAAACGAAATGGTAGTCAAAGAACGCTTACTGCATTTTTTAAGAAGCATTGTTCCGAAGAAAACCGGATTTGCAATGAGAGTTCAATGGAAATAGTCCAACAGCAACATTTCGGTGGTAATGAGGAAATTCCCTGCAGTAGTGGTAATGAAATACCTGCAAATTCCAATTGCGTGAATAATTTCGAATCTCCCGCACATGCGAAATGCAATAGAATAAAGTATTGACCAAAAACGAAAATTTATTGGAAAATGGCTTGAGTTCAGTTGGCTTTCCTATGACAAAAATTTGGGTGTTCCAAAGTGTGTCCCATGATCTCAATTCCCCACTATCCGATGGAAGCTCTAGAATTGTAAAAGGTTGCATGGCACCTTTCAAGGTTGAAACTTTCAAAAAGCATGCTGCTTCGCAAATGCATAAAAAATGTGTGGAATGCCTTAGAAGCAAAATTAAAGCCTCGTGAAACTGCATTGGCACAATGCTCAAAAAAAAAAAAAAAGTGAATGCAAAAATGTTCCAGCACATGGAAACACTTTTTAATACAGCATATTATATTGCAAAGAAAAAACAAGCCTTTTTCAGATATGTCTTGCTAACATTGCTTAAAAAGTTGATATTGATATTTTGGAAGAATATGTAATGATAAACAGTGCAAAGAGTTCATTGAACATATTGCTCAAGGCATAAGAGAAGATCTTTTAGCTGAAATAAAGAATTGCCCCCATGTTAGTCTTTTGCTCGATTCTTCAACAGATGCATCATCAGCAGAACAGCTCATTCTCTGTATGAGATATGTAAAAGATGAAAAAGTTGAAGTGTTCTTGACTGTTGGTGAATTAAAAATTGCTACTGCAGAAGGTTACTTCAATGCAACTGCTGAAGCACTGGATTGATTAGGCTTACCGTGGCGTGATGGTAAGTGGCTTCTAGGAATTGGTACGGATGGTGCAGCAGTGATGTTTGGTCATTTTCAGCTGGCTCCTAAATTTCAAAATATTTTTCGACCCCTGATGTAGTCATTACAAAACATGATAAATTTAATGTTATTGTCTTAAAATACGAATATTATATTTATTACTAAAACAAAAAGCAAAACTGATTGAAATTCAAAATGCATTGAGTGGTAGTGAAATGTTTTTTAATAAAAAAAAATCAGGATTGATTTTTCATAATTGCTCAGCATTTTTGTAAGTTTTTTTTTCAAAGGAGTAAAAATACTCCTTTAATTATTTTTTTCAGCAAACTCTGTACCTGCCAAGTGCTATGGGATGTTCGGTTACTACGGATTTAGTTGTCTGACTACGGAACTGAGGAATCCCTCTCAAAACTACGTATTCTATGAATTTTCATTGTTTAACTATTATTTTATGATATACATGAGTTTCTTAAGCGTATTCGTGGAATTCCACGGGGGGGGTCATTGAGATTCTTAAGTGCATTAGAGGAATTCTGCTTGGGTGGGGTCATCATTTACATCATTCTCTAGATCGATGCAAAACTGAAGAGAATTTGTTTGAGGGGTCTTTTATGTCTGGGGGATGTTACTTCTTGTTTTGAAACGGTAGTTAAACGGAGTAAAGAATTTTGCCCTAAACATAATTTTTTTTTCTCCCGTGTTGCCTTTGTGCCCTCGTATTCTTGTTAAGTATCATTTTGTGGCATAAATGTTGGTATTTCAGCTTGAAATTGTAAGCAACAATTTGCGAAAACCGTTAAGTTAGACGCTGTGAAAATTTCCCTGTAATCTTCAGGCATGAGATTCTTCCGCGAATTCGAGGAATTCCGCCTTTTTCGGTATTATTTTGGTCATTCAGGAAATTGATGCGCACAAGTGAACAGAAATTTTTGAGGAGTTGGTAGTGACAAGGGGAGGGGGTTATTCGTTGGAGGACAGAATTCCATCTTTACGAACATTTCAAAAATGGAAGGTCTGCAGAATTCAGAATCTGAAAAAATATTTTCCATTAAAAACATGGAAATAAATAAAGAAAACCCATATTTTTCAAAAACTTGAGTAAATAAATAATTTTTTTAAATGATCCACAACTGAATCTCGGCGACTGAAGCGTCACAGATTAATAAATCCGTATATTCTTCAAAATATTAGGCTTAATATTTTTATTGAATATATTGCTAATAAGTTAACCACCAACACTGAAAAGGCGATTTATGTAATTACTGAGGCTAAAAAGGTGAAGCAAATTATTAACAATTCACATAAATTTGTATGTAATTACGGAAAATATCTGGAGTTACCTTTAATTTTCCTTTATTAATTTTTTATTTTATTTTGACAGCAGATGGTGAGGCTAAGCCTGTTGAATTCCAAGGTATTTGCTGGAAAGGGAAGGAGGGGGCTGTAAGTCGTAGCATGCACATTTTCAGCGGCACGAGCTACCACTGGAATTAAGTACATTAATCTCAGTAAAGCCTTCAGTAAGTGTTTTAATTACTGAAAATAACATTCTCATTTTTTAAAAATCTACAACCAAAAACTACAAAATCCGCTAATAATTTGGAAACAAACTGCGTACGTTTACATTCTGCAACTCTGATTACTACTTCCAAAATTTTTATAGCTTTTTTTTTCTATTTTAAATTGCGCATCTTTGGCATTTTCTGCAGAGCTTCCCTTAGAGATAGAGAGCCTTACAGCGTGTTTTATTTACCCATCTATGTTATGTTTACATTGCTGAAATATGTACTGTTACAAAAATTTCTTTCAACATGTAATTTCCACATTACATTTTTTTTTTTTTTTTTCAGGGCTCAATTGACTAAACTTCTGAATTGAATTGTTCGTGCATTTGATCGTTTGTGTGGCGCAAAAGGTTAGTATCTTAGATTTGTTGAACAACGTGATATGTTGGCAGCTGTTTGTTGTAAAGAAAATGTGTTATTATATTCAGCAGGGAATTGATTAATGTAAATACATCATTCTATGTTGTGAAATAATCTAGGAATAGGAATTTGTGAGCAGTCATTTCAGAAATTGGGGGAAATTGTTTTCATATGTAGTTATAAAAAAAAAATGGAATGCAGAAAAACATACACACTTTTCCAACTGAGCAAATATTGGCTATTGACAAAAGAGGGAAAAATAAGTAACTTTCTTGTTAAAAAATGTACCTTGTGTATCAGGAGCTTTTTAAGTGTTGTGAACATGCATAAATGTCAATTATCAAGGTTTTTTTTAAAAAAATATTGGGTAAATGATTAGATTTACGTAATTAAGAGATAATTAGGGTCATCTAAATAAAAGTGGCTATGGCAGCATAGTGAAAAGTGCGTGTGTGAGGCAGTAGTAGTCAAAGGCAATCGTTTAATATGCAGCTTTCGTTCTGTAACAGTCATTCTGTCTGAAAGTATCGTAACATGCAGTACTGCAGGGAAATTTGTGCTACTGTGAATGATGGATTCTCCTAAACATGCACAGAGGGCAGTAATTCAGTTTTTAACAATGAAGGGCACAACTCCTACAAACATTTATCAGCACATGCTGACCATATATGGTGAGAAATGCGTGTCAAAATGTACCATGTTTCGGCAGGGACGTGTTCAATGGCAGATGTAAGGCCAGGACAGGCGAACAGGAAAATCGCAGAAGAAAAAATTATAGTGGTTGATGTTCAGATTGAGGAGGCAAATAACCATGCATCAGTTGTGTGCTGCATTGGAACTAAGCACAGGAACTGTGCACACAATAGTCTATAAACATTTAGCGTACAGCAAGGCGAGTGCAGTGTGGGTTCCCAAATTGTCAACAGAACACAAGGCTCAACAAATAGGCCTGTCCTTGAAGATCATGCTGTGGTACAAGGAAGTGAAAAGTTCCTTGACAGAATTGTGGCCGATGATGAAGCGTGGTATCGTCACTTTGAACCAGCCACCCGTCGCATGAGCTTTCAGTGCAAGCACCTCTCATTGATCACCCCCTCATTGCAAGTCACACATCATCATCATCAGCGCCAGTAAAGTGATGCTCACCATATTTTTTTATCATATGCGGGCCAGTAAGTACTGCTGGATGCTACCACACAGTGCAACAATGAATAAGGAATGATACTGCACAATGCTTGAAAACCTGCGGCAGGCTATCAAGTCAAAACTGCTTAGAAAGTTAATGCAAGGTGTGGTTCTCTTGCATGATAACGCAACACCGCATGCCTCCTACGTTACATGCGCCAAACTTGCTAAACTGTGAGATGTCGTGCTTCATCTGCCCTATAGTCTAGATATGTCGCCTTGTGGCTACCACATTTTTGGCCCCCTAAAAAAGCACTTGAAAGGACGGCACTCAAACAGGTAGTCATGGATTGGTTCGTCCAGCAGCAACTTTCATTCTTCAATCATGCCATCTGTTCACTAGTGTCAAGATGGGACGCTTGCCTAAATGCTCATGACTGTTTTTTTCTGATTATAGCTTATCTACTTAAGTTACCATGTTCATTGGCACTTTCATTTGAACGAACCAAATATAAACCAATTATTTTGCAAGAAATTTTAATATTCACAGAAAAATGTAATTTCTTGTTCAGTTTTATTGTTACTAGCTTAATTAGATCATTTTGAATACTAGCATTTGTTTCTTTAAATCATTGTTAGGCAGAATGATTCATTTACAGCTTCTCATGTGGTATTTATCTTCGGGGTTGTACTGCCAATCGCATTCTTCGCAATTTGCGAAAAACAAATTGTTTTGGCAATGTAAAAAAGTTTTGGTGATTACCTTTTAGTATTATTATAGCACTTTGGCGGGGAAAAAAATGAATTTAGTGAATAAGTTGCCGGGAATTTAAAAAAGCCAGAGCAATCAGTGTATCTTATATCGAAGATTGCAATAAATTTCTTGTAACACATAATTGAATACTTGCAGTGTGCTTATTAATGGTTCATTATCTTGTACATCATTTCTCATACATAGTTTCACAAGAATGTAACAAATAAGGCTATTATGACATACTATTTGTCTCTCTAAATTTGTTACCTGACAAGAATTTGTTACATGTGGTGTCCTCCTTGGGTTGAAGGCAGTGGATTAGAACTTCAGTTTCGCATTAAAAGACGAAAAACAAAACAAAACAACTTCTTCCTTCACTGACTTTTATACTAAGTAAGGAATGCGAAATGCACTAAAAAGTATTAATAAATTGCATCAAAAATGTGTGTATATATGGATATATAGCTGAGGAGACTACTGAAATTTTTCATTGAAATGTGTTGGAACATCAAACTGATTTTTTCAAACTCTGTAGCTACAAGTTGAATGCATTTTGTGATATCACCGTACATGTACAAATGCTCATATGGTGGGGGGGGGATTTTACAATTTGTGAATGAAATTTCTGAATGCTAATTCTGTCGCACAAGCTGGGCGACTAATCAAAGTTCGAGTGGTGGATGCGGCACGAGTGGTGGGTTTGTCATAACAGCCCCTGACTCTCTCCCATACCTGGAACCAATGGTTCTAAATTTGGGACGGATGACTGTATAGTGCTTAATATTGCTCATGGTGGGTTTTTTTTTGGAACTCTGAAACAAAGCAACATAACTCCTGAGCTAAAGAGAAATGTGGACATCAGAAGTGGGCTGAGTACATCTTCAGTAAAAGAAAAAAATGATAATGTATTAAGGTGGTTTGGGCTTCCACATCTTGTGGGGACATGAAAGATTACCTAGGATGTCACATTTTGTGGTAGTAAGCAGTACATAAGAGGTGGTATATCTAGAACAAGTTCTATCACCATTCTCAGTCCAATATTAGATAAAGATCCCAAGTCTATTTCACATCTGTCCTGAGCTGTTCTTTTCCATGTCATTCAGGTAGACTTTCAGATTTTCCCCACCCACCATCTGTGTGGACTTCTGGGTTTTTTTCTATCCCTTGGTCTTCAGTCTAATATTTAGTTGTCCAATGGTGGCAAGTTCTAGCAGCATGCCCACCCTGTTGCCCCTTGAAGATCTTAACTTGGATCATGATGCCAACAGTGTTGTTTTCTTGATCCGTGTGTATGCAAGACATGAAATTGTCCACTAGTGATTGAGAAAGCAAAAAGTATTGTAATGGCAGGAAGAAGCAGTTGATGTTTATATCAAAAATAAACTTTTATTTATTATCTTTAAAAAACAAAGTAGTATGTGTCAAAAAGACATTTTTGAATGCTGCACTAATCCTCAAGCTTGAGATGACAGTTAACACTAGCAGTGTTTCCTAAAATCAAAACATCGAGGGATCTAAACAATAAGGTCATATTTACTGTTTCTTAAAAAAATCCACTGCTCAGAATTAATGACATATGAGGTGTGCTTTTAAAGTACTGGGACTACGTTTATAATTCAAAGTGCAAAACAGTTACAAGCTGAGTTAATGTATCTCCTTCAAAACACTTCTGCACTAATGCACTTCTTATAGCATGTTTGGAAGTCTTACTGGGACCATGTTCAATTCCTGTGCTGCATTCTCATAGACACTGTAAAGATTACAAGAGTTTTTCAATTTGGGAGAAATCATAGGAACTGAATCAGGTGAATAAGTCAGTAAGACAGGTATGGTACGACTGAGATTTGGTGTTTAGTCTGGAATACATGAATTGACAGTGCCGAATGTGCAGGCACATTATCATGACGCAGCAGCCAAGATTGAGACCCCAGTTGTCATGGTCGTTTGTGCTGGATTTCTTTTTGCTTAGTCTTTTCAAAATCTGTCTGAAATAACCCTGATTCACACAGCTGGCCCAGTTTGAGTAAATTCAAAATGGACTGCACCTCTAACGTCAAAAAAAAAAAAAAAAAAAAAAAAAAAAAAAAAAGAATCCACATTACCTTCACATCTGATTTCTTCAGCCAGACTATTTTGGGTTTAAAATAGGCTTTCATCTTCCATTTGGATGATTGTGATTTTGTTTTAGTCATAGATAGATGTAGACCCAGGAGTCATCACCTGTGATGATAATTTCTATAAACTTGTAGGTCCATTGCTGCACAATTTGTATTTGAATTTCCTAAAGTGAATGTAGTGATTTTTTTATCATGTGCGAGAAACCTAGGCACAAACGCGTGAAAATGACATGACCTAATTGAGATGCTTGTTTTGCTAGACACTCTGTAATAGTAGTCAATCAGCTTTCATTTTTTATTAATTAATTCACACAGATGATAGTACCATGTGTTCTGGAAGTTGATAGGCATCCAGAGTGAGGTTTATCTTCAATCTATCTTCACCCTTTTTTAAATCTCTTAAACTACTTGTTGAGTGCTTTAGTTTCTATCCCTAACTGCTATCTGCAACATTTCGAATGTTTCTAGTTAGTTTTTGACAAAATTTGATACATACTTGCTGGTGGTGCAAACCTGAAATTGTGCATGGCACTTCTATTTCATCTCTAAACAACTCCAGTGTCACACTCAGCACAGTAATCAGCTGTAGTTCCAGTATACTTTTAACACACCTTGTATTATACACATTGTTTCGCCTGAATCATTGCAGGGATTCTGCTTGAATTTGTGTGCCACAAGAGTTAGTGTGGTCAGCGAAAAGCATGCCTCTAACATGACCATATAGGTATATGATGTGTACAAAATAAATTAATAAAGTTGCCAGCTGATAGTTTTACAACACAAGTATGTGAAGATAAAATTAGTTATTTGTGAATAAATTCTGCATAAAATCCAGGACATGGTAAACCTGGAAAAGTTTTGGAATTTGATTTCCCTTTTTTCTGGGCCTGAAAAGGGATTTTTCATATTTTTGTGAAAGTTCCTAGAATAGTCCTGAAACTTTTTCTTGCAATGAATTTTGTTTCAAAGCTTTCGAAAACGGTAGTTAAATGGAGTAAAAAGAATTTGCCCTAATCATAATTTTTTTCTCCCGATTATGCGTTTGTGTCTAGTATTCTTGTTAAATATAATTTTATGGCATATATGTTCGTATTTCAGCTTGAAACTGTAGCAAGAATTTGTGGAAACTGAAGTTAGACGCCGCAAAAATTGCCTCCTAATCTTCAGGCTTCTTCCGCGAATTCGAGAAATTCCGTCTTTTTCGTTATGTTGGCCACTCAGGAGATCAATGCACAAGTAAACAGAATTTGGGGGGAGGGAGGATGGAATTCCGTCTTTACGAAACTTTCGACAACGGAAAGCCGACAAAGTTCAGATTTTTTCCGTAATCATAATTTATTTTTTCTCGCGATATTGCCTCTTCAGTATTTTTAAGTATCATTTCACTGCATAATTTTTTGTATTTCAGGCTTGAAAATAGGAGAAAAATTTCCAAAACCGGAAGTCGGACGGATTTCCTGTAATCGACCCCCCCCCGCGTGATGCAAAAGTATTAATATCCCCAAAGTTACACCATTTATCTAAAATAGTTGAAGCTTTGATATCATACACTCATGGTCCTCAGACTGATGGTTTTTATCAGAGGGCATAAAAAGCAAGAAAAGTGACAATGAAAAAGTAGGGAGAGAATGATATCAGCACAAAGAAAAATTAAGCAGTGGTGCTGTGAAGTTGCAGAGTCAATTAAAGACAAACTGACAGCTGTCTGTTTTGATTTTTCTTGCTGTCTGTTTTGATTTTTCACTGATCTTGCTGTCTGTTTTGATTTTTCACCAGTTAAAATATTCAGCTCCCCCCTTCTTTGGTCTCATCTTCTCCTTAAACTGCTATTTTAGAGGCAGTATGATCATGTGGTTAGTGGAGGTTCATGCACTGTGTGTTCACTTGCTTGGATTTCCTGTCTGTCAAGCATCGTGGAATCCTTAACGCATCTTACTGATTTTTACTGGTGGAAGTTTCGAATCTCGCTGAGGAAAAACCTTTGTGTTTCACACGTGTTAAGTTTGTTTCATTAGAGTCCTTGTTTGTTGTAATGTTTTGTTGAGGCACATATTTGTTTTTTACAAAAAGATGGATTATTTCATAAAATAGTCGATGTATGCCATAGTTTTAGTAACAAGGCTGTTGGCAGGTATGGACCTTTTTTTTTTTTTTATATGTTCTGCGACATGCTGCTGCAGATTATGCGAAGGGAAAAAAATGCTTTTCTCAGAATTTCACAATCTACAGATCATATGCCGCAGCGGATTATACGTGGTATTTTTTTTTTTTCACAGCCTTTGGATTATATACCCTTGTGGATCTCACAAACAAAATTTTTTTCTGAATTTTATGGTTTACAGATTATACGAAGAAAAAAAATGGCACTTTAAATTAATATGTAAAAAATGACTTCCGCAAATAGTATTTTAATAAAATCGAAATCTGAAATTTTTTGAGATCGTCTACTGAAAGAATATAAAAAGAAAATTATGAAGCAAATTGGAACTTTATTTTGCAATAAGTGGTTTGGGTAATAAGAAAAAAAAATGACAAATATGGTTTACCACTTTTCATTCCAGCGTCGTAACCAAACATGTGTTCATGCGTTATTGACTTTCTTTCACCTGGCGCCTAAATTTTGGAGCTGGCTCCTAGATCTAGAACATATTTGTTGAGCCCTGGTGCTAAGTATCATATTGCTTCGTATACATTTTATACAGATAAATTTTGCCACTTCATTGTAGATATAACACACACTGAGAAACACTTAACAATGGAACCCATAGGACTTCATAAGAACTCTAAATGCATAGTAAAATTTCATCCCAATTTGCAAAATATAAAACAAAACACTTGATTCAAAAAGTAGGAACTGTACACCAAATTAAACTCAAAATAGTATAACTATATACTAAAAATCCGAAAATTTATTGGCGTAAAATAAATAATCAAAATTTCCAAGCTTTCGCACATCAACCAGATGGCTTTCTCAAGGAAGGTAGACAGCTAACTGCAAACAGGATAATAGAATGTTTCAACACAGTGTTGAAACGTTTCAACACTGGATAATAGAACGTTTCAACACAGTGTTGAAACATTCTATTATCCTGTTTGCAGTTAGCTGTCTACCTTCCTTGAGAAAGCCATCTGGTTGATGTGCGAAAGCTTGGAAATTTTGATTATTTATTTTACGCCAATAAATTTTCGGATTTTTAGTATATAGTTATACTATTTTGAGAAAACACGTGATTCTAGTAAAAATTTAAGCTCCTGGAATTTTCTGATGAACTGCTGGAAAATCCCAGGAATTTATTTTCTGTTAATGTGTATGATCCCTGGAGTTAGTAAAACTCATTTTACCCTTTAATGTGACCCTGAATTGAATGAAGTCTTTGTGTCCAAATCAACACTTAATGAGTGTCCAGGCAGCTGATTTCCAGTGTAAAAATCTTTTACATATCCTGCCTAACTAAAAGTAATTTACAAAACTGACTAGTAATTTTATAAAAACTAGTTTTAGTAATGTAATATTTAAAGATGTATTAAGAAATTATGACTGAATTCTTTCTGTAGTAATTCATTCCCAAGATATTATTACTATTACTGTGCTAATGAAATTAACACTCACAAAAGCGTATAAAAAAACCTCATCTTTTTTTGGTTAGGAGATTTTTCTTGCTACACTATCATTTACTGCACATTATTAATTAAAATATATGCAGATTGCATCTTAAACTATAATTTACCAAGGCATATAAATACAGTTAAGGTAGTAAATAAGTAAACAGCATTGCTAGTAATGAATTCTACCAGAAGTACTTACCAGTGGAACAGCAGAAAGTCAAATGCTCAAATTTAAGTCTGTAGCAGTGATTTAGTCCACACTGCATGGCATACTTGTCTATGTAAAAATTATTTTTCTTACAAATACTGTGTATTGCAATATTATTATAAATTTTTTTTAATCATATTGAATGAAGTTTGATACCATGTGCTGGTTACTGAAAATTATTGGGGAAAAGTCATGAAAATTACTAGAAAAAGTCATCGGCTCGACTAGCCACTTCCAATAGGTTGCATCTCCGCAAGTGACATTTGCATCAGGGATTACATGGTTGTAACAAAAAATTATTTTGTGTTAGGTTACTTGAACTCTGTTCCTGTTCTTTCCCATTTCCCAATGCTATGCGAAGAACATTTTCAGCATAATTTGTTTTATCTGGCACAGTAGTTTTGTACTTCAGAGCAGATCATTAAGCACTTAACCAATAGCAGAGTAATTTTGTGGGGTTGAGAGATTTTTTTGTGTATGTGCTAAGAGAAAAAGTAAAATCTTGTTATGCAACAAAATTTTATTTACTTTTCTATAACATGATATGTGAAAGTTCACATTGATCATGCATTCACATAATTAGATCAATATCTAACTTCAGGTGGCTGATTTTCCCTTTCTTATATAACACTATATGACATCTGTGAGAGTGGATGGGATGAAGCAGCCTGTTGCGTTTGGCAGCCCAGGTAAGAATGCTATTTTTGTCTTAGTTGTTTTGAAGTTTAGTAGTTAAATGTCTTATGCTTTGCACATTTTCTAAAATTCCATTTATTGCTTAATCGCAGCCCATACTTAGTATATTAGTAAGTCCTAAATTTTAGCTTTTTCTGAGTCTGTGTGTTAATGTTATTTTAATGTATATGGCAAACATTCACTTGTTCCACATAAAATCTTTAAGGGCGATGACTGTTAATTTTTTTAATCCAGATTTTTGAATAGTGAGTTGCTTAAGCATCAGGAAAATAAAACCAGTGATCATTTTGGGGGGATTTGCTTTGTTTTTGTGATTTTACTCGATATTTCCCAAAATGGGTGCTTAAAATTGAAATTAAAAAGGCGGTAAGGAGGCTTGTAGTATCATCTATTGCCACAGGTCTGCTAGGAAGTCTTTTTTTTTTTTTAATTAGAACTTTATGTTCTTGTGTGCAAAAAAAAAAAAAAATGTGAAAACTCACTTTTAAGTTCATCCTATTTGTTGCTGCATAATCTGATCCTAGAGAAAGTGAAATTTTTTTAATGGTACCTATGCAAAGCAGGGAAAACATAACTATCAATATGAGTTGTGCAACAATTGTTACCATTTGCCTTTGTGAAAGCCCATAACTGCAAGCAGTTGTTAGCAAAAGTAGAGGATAACTTGGACACAATACAGTTATTTTTATTGATGAAAGTACAGTCTTTAGATTAGCTGCATTTAGTGGCCAGAAAAACCTCAAGCAATCAGTGAAATTCCCTTGCACCCTGTTAAAATCAGGGTAGTGTGCAGTGTCTCTCTGTAGGGTTCTGGAGCTTCTGTTTCACTAAAACACATTTAACTTGGGCACCAAATGTAATAATGCTAAAGTTCTGTGACGTGACACCTTATTAAATGAAGATGGAATTGCCAATTTTTATTTTTCGAACATGACAGTTCAACATGTTGCACTCGGAGATATTTTGCTTGGTTGTCAAGTAATTTTGAAAGGACTACAAGCCACCACAATCTCAAGATTTGTCATGACTGAATTTTTATTTGTGGAATTGCATTATAAGGTCAGTGCCTATTGTAAAACCTCACAAAACATGAATGGAAAACTGAAATTAAATTGTTTTTAACATGTTGACTGACATTTTGTCTGCAATGCTGCAGGCATTGTTTGTGAAAAATACTTTGAACATGGAAAATTGTTGCAGATTTATCAAGTGAAGATGTGTAATCTTGTCTCTTCTGGATGTAATGTTTAAGTATGTCATTAATGCACACCAGTGCTCAAAGTTAAAGGATAATTTTTAAATTCATACATAACTAGAAGTATTTAAGAGGAAATTCAATGAAATGTGGCAAAGGGGTTTATTATTACATTACTTATGTAACTCAAGCAGAGGAAAATCATATTATAATTTGCATGTGTTAATATGCTTATGTTGTGTGGTATTTTACTCACAAAGTGTTCTATAGTATGCCTTGAAACCGTCATTCCTGTAGCTGCTCCAAAGAGAGTTGCCTAGTGGACATCTCTGTTCCGTCAGCAGTCAGGCATATATCAATCGTGGCTAAAAGTCCTGCACCAGTAGACTGAAAGTCAATTTTTGATGTTTGAAATCAACTTATACAGCATAATGGTAAAGTCAGGAATATATATTATACATAATTTTAAAGGAGATTTTATGCTGAAATCAAATATTTTTACAGAATGTTATTACCAGTAATAGAAGTAAAGTTACAAGCAAAAATGTGCAAGTGAGAAAACACATCCAGTTCTGAAAAAGCGTTCGCGCCCCTTTAATCCACTATAGCTTTCTCCGACGTCTGTTAGTGAGATATAAAAGGACGTAGAATCGTCTGCTGACTTAGAAAGCAGCGGCTTGTAGTCATTTGATGAAAGTTTATGCAGAATTCCTGGTGATATTTGAATTTCGGAATGGCAAAGACCCGAAAAATTAGTCCTGCCTCTTCAAACCAGGGCAAAAATTATTACTTTGCATGAACTTGGATTCAGTAGTCGTAAAATTGCTGTTAAATGTGGCTGTGATCATTCCACTGTCTTGCGCACCATTAAAAGAGTTGCAGAAACTGGATGTGTGGGAAACAAAAAAAGAACAATTATTATATATTTGCACTTTTAAGGTATTAAAACCCCTGCAAAGTGCGCATAGTTTACGTGCAAGTCACAAATGGAAAACTATTAGAAAGCACCAATCACTCACCCTAAAGATCATGGCAATCTCTATCGACAACACACTTCCAACACGTCAATTATCGTAATGTTTCTGGCCTTAAAAGGTTTACAGACATCTTGCTTACGTTTCCTACTTCCGGGTATGAAACAGCGTTTTTTTTTTTTTTTTTAAGCCTTATAAGATGTACTATAAGCTTGTCAATTCCATAAAAAACCACGTACGCATACTACTCATTCATACAATTCAATTTAAAACTATGTACATATTTACATAACCTTACATTCCTAGGTGGTTAAACCTTTGTCAACTGTAAATATCAAACTGCTCCTTCTGTTTCAAAACCCCTGCCACTCTCACTGCAAGTGTCACACTCATTCAGCCACTCACACACAATCCTCTAGCGCTTTCAACAGACTTCTGTCGTCATCAGGAGGCAGGTGTGTCTCACCCGCCCACCACAGCTCAAGTGAGCAGAGCCATCGAGGCACGGGCCCCAGTCGCAATCTCTGAATCATTGTGTCTCTGGCGCCATCTATTGTCATTGCTGCTCTTTTTCCCCTTTTTCTTTCTAAGCTGCTGTTCAATTTTTATTAGGGCTTTCCATTGTTCGTTTAAGTTACTAGGCTCATTAATGTTGCATAATCTTGATCTGTTTTTTTCAATTAACACTGACTCTGCAATTCTTAACTGCCTTTCGTTTTTACAGCTCTTAATAATTTTAATATCCTCAAACCTTGGACTGTTGATTTTCCATACAGTATTGGGTTAATGCTGTCTTAGCTTCTTTTTTATTCCAATTATTTATATGCTGTGGTTCAATCTATACTTTAATTTATTCTTGGTGCTGCCTATATATGACACAAGTGGTTGCTGGTTTATAGGGATTTCATAAATACCTGCTCTATCTAATTGGCTGATTTTTTCATTTTTAATTACTAAATTTTTTACTGTAAGTACCCGATTTCCTACCTGTATGTCATACTTGCCACAAACTTTATTAATTTCTGCTGAAACATTTTCTACATATGGCATTGCCCCTACATATTTTACAAGTTTTAATATAAACCATTTTCTCCGCAGAGCTTACCAATATGAGCTATACCGTGAGAAAGGTTACACACAAATAATGCATAAAAATTATGCAACAGACGTCGGAAATATATTGATATTCTTACCAATCAAAGACCAGAAGAACTAATATAAACTTTTTTCTCCCTGTATAGCTTAACAATATACAGTACTGACGCTTATAAATTATGCAATTGACGTTGAAAACAGTTTTTGGAATATTGATTAATGATTTCTACAGCTCACGCAATATCTGACAGAATTTTTAGACATGAAATAGTTCTATTTCAGGAATTAATAAATTGTCTAGTTGTCCACGCCTGCTGGAAAAGAAAATGATCAAGGAATGACAGCTTGAGAAAAAAGTAATCGGGGATATATATCTCGGTGCCTATTCTTGCGAGGTAGAGGAGATATATACTGCATTTTAGTTAATGTCAGATACTTGACGTTCACAGGTGATGACGTTAGCAAGGCTCAGCGTTGGGTTAGAAAAAATGTTAGCGATTATTTTCTGGTAGATCTGGTATTTAAATGAATGAGTATATCACAGTTGTCATCTTGCCTGTTTTTTATTTATTTATTTTTTATTTCAGTTGCTTATTTAAAGATTACGCGTCAGGTGGTAGCTCACGAAACTCTCAAAAGCTCATATGAAACAAAATGCACCACAGCACCCTAAAATAAGAAAAACACAGTTTAACTGTTCGTGGTGTAGCCCAAAAATAGGAAAATACAGTTTGACGGTTACACTGAACGAAACATTTTATGCCTCCTATAATCACATCCCGGTGTCAGAGTGGTAGCAATTGGATTTATTTCCATTATTATTATTTTTCATTAATCATGCCAATAAATTTAGAAATAATGAGAAACATTAACAGACCTCGAACGTATGAGTACGTTTTCAGTAATGTAATACCCAATGTATCGCAATTATTGATTATGAATTTATGAAAAACGAGTATGGAACTCGTGTTACTATTTAGCGATCGTAATTTGTCCGCTCTGTTTTATGAGCTTCTGTTTCTCTTTATCAGTAGCAACGCAGTTATCGTCCTCATATTGACAAGTTACTTTAACTGTCTGTTGAATTAAGAATTATTTTTTGTTTTTTTGTTTAACGCATTACGCCACAATAACAATGCACAAAGACGCTGAAAAATTAAGCAGCAACTTTCAAATCACAAGAGAATAAAAGAGATCTGAGAAAATACACTACGGAGCTTTTCCACTTGTGGTGCTCTCTCTTAGAAATTTGTTCTCTGTTTGCCAGAAGTCGTAAATTAGGATCTGAGGGATTCGAGATCTGGGGCTATCCTGTCTTTAAAAAAAACAACAAAAAAACTAGAAGCAAGTGTGTCGGCCATAGCACGGATAAAAAGAGTAAATCGTCTCTAAGAAAAATAAACAGTTCTACATCTGTGGCAAGCAGAAAACGTCATACCATAATGACAAATAAGTTAACAAATGTAGGGCAGTGGCGACGCTAGTTGCTCTCTCTCTGTCTCTCTCTCTCTCACACACATTCATAAGGCTATTTATGAAGTACAGTTTGTAACCTTACAAGGAATCTCTGATCGTTTTCAACTATAATTCCAAAACGTGTGTTTGTGCTGCTCTCTTAAAAATTCGTTCAGAGGATTCCCCCCCCCCCCCCCATTTCCCTCCCATAAGTACAAAAACTAACAGCCATGAGGAATACCATTTTGCCTTTTTATTTAAGAGGCTACAATTCATTAACTTCCAAAAGCCGAAAGTTTAGAATTGACTGGTTTACATCAGTGACATGAACATTAAATTTTCTCGCGTGTCATATTTAGTTTCCACGCTACAGAAAAAGTATATTACCTTCACAGAAAATAATCGGGGATTTTGCGTGCGCATATAAAATCTTCCTAACACTTTTTTGTCAACATTTTTCATCCTGCGGCAAATGGAAAGATTATACTTTTTTTTTTTAATTGGAGGTTTAACTACCACCGTGAGCAACTCAGTCTGCTATAAGCAGTCGCCTGTCCCTAATTTGGGGCCACTGGTTCCAGGGAAGGGAGAGAGCCAGCACCGTAAGACAAACATAACATCCATGCCTCACCGGGATTCAAATCCCGACCCAATTTGGACGAATGATCATACTCATAAGCCATCGCTTAGACCACTGCGGCAAGTTTATACTTCAGGATATCTTTACGAGGAGCAATAAATTTGCGGGATGTTGATCAGACAAAGTGCGCAAAGGTCTTTAGCGTCAGGTCATTTGCAGTAACCCTCTACAAACAACATCTAAAAAGGAGAAAGGCTTCATTTCGTCGCTGGCATGATAGATCTGAAAACTAAGCACGACATAGCTTTTTGTCCATGTATACATACATACTCGCCAGAATAAATAAAAAAAGATGATTAAAAAAAATACAAGACGATTCCCAAAATTAGCCAAGAAATTTCACTGCGATCTCTTGTCTAGAGCGAAAGCATTGGCAGCAATCCCCCCCCCAATAATTTTGGTTTTGTGTCAATTTCAAGAAATGATTCAGATGATGAAACAAAACTCGGGAAAACCTTGAGAACACTGTAAAACCTGTAGATGTAAATTTTATGATAATCGCCAAATTCGTCATCGGGAAAAAAAAAAAAAAATGCGTTCCACGGAAGCTCAATTTAATAGCTTCTGTAATAGTGAAAAAGAACAATTTCGTATTTTTAAAGTTTTTTCTAGTGAAGCGCAGTTTTTGTTATTTCTAACTGCCTGTTCTTCGAAATGAATCAATACGGAAAGTGTTTTTTTCTTTTCCACTTTTTTAAAGCTAAATTAAATTTCAAAATTGGTACTTATTCCGCCCGTGATGGAATCAGCCTTTTCCGTGACCCGTAAAAATGACTCGCTGCAAAGTGAACAATACAGTACTGATTTTTGGTATATAATTTCGCTGAAAAACTTGTGTTGTTTACCCATTCCTTAGTAACATTTTACTGTATTAAGGGGCAGACAAGTTATTTTTATTTTGTTTAAAGCCAACTTCACACGTGCAAAGGAAACGCGACTCTGTGTGGATTGAAAGACGGTGTAGAAAGTGAAGTCCCGATTTTCTACCTTTGATTTCTTTTTGTAAACAAAAGGGAAAATGCTTGCCCATTTTATTTGATGATTAGCAAGAAGTGCCTAAGCAATGGAAAATCGTGCATTTTCAGAGCAACCAAACTTTAAAAACGAGCTGCTGAAGACGAGTTGTGATGCCACAGTTCCATCTAAAGCCACAGGTGTCCATTCCCGATATGGTTACTTTGTGCACAAACTTAAGTGGAAAAACAAACAGCCGCCCCCTTTCTTGAAGAGTGAATCTATAAATAGATCGTACCCACTTATTTGCGGTGGAAAGGGCTGTTTTTCACCGTGTGAGATTTGGATAATTTGAAAATACATTTCCTGTAACAGGAGTGTTTTAAAAATGCAAATTAATTCTTTAGCTATGAAAAAAGGCAAATTTTTGAGTGTGGCAACTAAAATCACTTTTTCTACTGGACATTTTATTTTATCCAGTCGCCACGTGGCGAGTGGCGACCGCTAATTTTAATCTTTACCTTATCGCCTGTTCACTTCTTATTACACTGGCGATGTTTGTGAAAACCTTCCTCAGACTTCCATCCCTTTCTGCTTCTTTTCTTTCACATCTAGCATTCCCACAGTGAAGCTTTCGTCTTTGCACAACAAATAAAGCACCCTTTCCTTCTCCTAATTTGTCACCTCATTCTTTTCTTTCTTGCTCCCTTCCAACTTATCTTTGGCAATACCACACTGTGCTTGCTTGCCAGTAGTTATTTTAAAGCTTTTCTCTTCATTATAGAAAATGAAGTTTCAAAACTTCCTCCTACATATACATTTAGGGAGGGGGCTCTGGAATAAATAAATAAATCTGTGCAGTCATAAATTTCTCCATACTCAAAATACTTGTCGTTACGGATTGTAAAATTGCAGTATCGTTTCGCAATTTTGTGACTGGAATCATAGGTGTCAACTAGTTTTTCAGTTGAGTGTCGTTGGTTGGCATCCTCACGTCCTATCATGTTTTGTGTTTATGCTTTGTTTCAGCATTCTTTGGCCAAACATTGGCTCCAAATGTTTGCCAAACAACAGCAAACATTTTGCGTGACAGTATATACTTTTAAATGTCTTTAAATGGTTGCAAGCTATTTAGGTATGTATGGCTGGTTTCCAGTGGAAATTAAATGGGTTCTCATTTTAAAAAATCTTCTTGTGTTTGTAATTTTATTTTATTTTTAATACAGGAAAAAAAAAAAAAAAAAAGGTTTTGAAACTTGTTTCTAAACTTTCTTATTGCCTTAAATCCTGGAGCATAGGTTTAAATGTCCACTTGCCTTATGTAAGGCTGATTTTTTGAAGGAATAATAAGATAATGTAAAGCAGTTTTTGATAGGTAAGTATACAGTTATCTAGGGTGAAACCAATTTACTGTATTTCTTTATAAAAATAATTCTTTTATTCAGCTTATAGGTATTAAGGATCTTCTGAAAGATAATTTTGAGTGACAGCAAATTCCTTGTGGGGCTTTGTTCAGAATAGATTCATTCTAAGTATTACTTCCACTGTCCATCTTGATCTTTCGTTTATCACAGTTGCTTTTGTCTTGTGTGTGTGTGTCCTTTGGCCATATTTTTTTTTTTTTTTTTTTTTTTGAGGTTGTGTATATGAATAATTTTTTTCTCTTTGGATTTTCATAATTGCATTTTACTTCTGATGAGGTATAATTTTGAATGCTAAAGGTTGCTTGTATATCCACAAATGTTTTCCAGCCAGGCATGTCAGACATAGGTTAGGTGTGTGAAACTTAATAATGCTTGATATCTTTTGCCTTCTGTGACCATCATTTACACGAATTTGGATAATGCAGAAAAATAATTACTAAAAAAATTACAACTCATTGTTCTGCAACAGTAAAATATCTTAATCTAAGAAAACATTAAACTGTGGTTTTGTAAGAGGAATCCTTTCAGTTCATCTTTCACCTGGGAGAAAGTCTTGTCCTATATGAAAACTATTGTTGTTGGTTGAAGATTGGAATAATTCTTTAGAGCTCTGAATAAGTAAACTGTGTGAACATAAGTGCACATTTTAAAATTACCCCCTGATGTTGCATTGGCAATGGAAACAGCTTAGTGGAATGCATCTTCCAGTACTTACATCTTGTATAGAAATAATTTCCTAGAATTTACCCCACTATGTTAATGGAAGAATTTTTGACGTGGAGAGGTTCTTCACTGTTATCTGATTTGGAAGGAAAGTACATTCTAGATACATTTATTTATATTTTAAAAACTTTTATATTTAGTGTTGAAAAGGGGTTTAAAGCTTATTAAGAGGGGAATGAAATTAATTTTTCTTTTTCATTTAATGCTTTAACAAGCATAGCTCCCAAACCGCCCATACATCGAAATGATCACAGGCACCCGGAATTCCTGTATGGATTGAATAGGATATCCTACTTCCACCTGTTCTTTGAATTTGCACTGCATCTGTTGGATTAGAAGACACCCTCAATCACCATTTGTTGTCACTAAATAAATAAGTGAGGCTGGCGCATACATGAGATTCTTCCGAGGATTCGCTGAATTCTGCTTTTTTTGTCTTCATTTGGGTAATTCTTGATCGATGCAAAACTGAAAAGAAATGGGGGGTGGGGTGGGGTGGGGTGGGGGGTAGTTTTCCGCTTGGGATATTATTTCGTCTTTCAAAGCTTTTGAAAACTGAAGTTAAACTGAGTGACGATTTTTCCCATAATCGTAATTCCTTTTTCTCATGATGTTGCCTGTTCCCAATATAGTTATTAGATAAATGTAATTTTGTTATTAAATGTTTGTATTTCAGCATGAAACTGTGGGCAACGATTTCTAAAAACAGAAGTTAAGACGGCGCGAAGATTTCCCTGTAGTCTTCAGGTAAAGATTTTTCCATAGATTCGAAGAATTCCGCCATTTCCGTTATCATTTTGGACATTCTCGAGATCAACGCGCAAATGAACAGAAATTTTTTTGGGGGGGGGTAATGTGAGGGGAAAGGGATTCATTTTTCGTTTGACAACGAGATTCCGTCTTACGAAATGTTCGACGAAAGTTAGATGCAGCGAAGATTTCTCCCGTAATCTTTTTTTTTTTTTTTTCTTGCGGTGTTCCTTCTGCCCAGTATTGTTTTTAAATATCCTTTTTATTCCACAAATACTGCATTTTAACGTAAAAATGGAAGAAGTTTCCGAAAACGGAAGTCGATCGGAGCAAAGATTTCTCCGGAAATTGCATTTTTTTCTTCCCGCAATGTTCTCATTATCCTGTGTTGTTGTTAAGTACCCTCATAAATGTCTGCACTTAAGCTTGATAAGGGAGGGAAAATTTTCGAAAAACGGAAGTGACTACTTTTGAAAATTAGTTAGAATTGATGCATGGTGTTCAGAAGTATTCATACTCTGAAAGTCACACCATTTATCTAAAGTAGCGAAAGCTTTGATATCATGCATTTGTGGTCCTCAGGCTGAAAGTTCTTTCAGCATGATGGATAAATTATTGTCATCTGAGGGAATAAAAGGGGAGAAAGTGAACAAATAGGAAGGGAATTATATCAACAGGAAGAAAAACTAAACAAAGATTGCTGTGCAGCTGCAGAGTCAACAAAAGACAAATATGGCCACGGAACTTGATGAGAAGAAAGCACAAAAGAGGAAAATTGAGTTGGATGTTCTAGCTAGTACAACAAAAAGGGGGAGGGAGGGGAGATGTGTTTGAAGCCGTGTCTTTTAAAATCACTTTATTTTGTTCTGCATTCAGTAATTTTATATTGTGAATACAATGAACAATTCCATCTTGCTCGTGCTGCTTTATATTCACCCTTTGTCACATGTTCTGATTTTTTTCTCCCGATTAAAAAGTTCAGTTTTTTAGTTCCTTGGCCAGTCTCAAGTTGGTTGCTCCTGGGGCGATATCATTCACTCTCGCGAAATCGCACCTGGAAGAACGTAGTGATTGCCTATTGAGAAGCGTCTAAAGGGCAATGCGTATCAAGTCTACAGATGAGAAGTTTCACGTGATGACCTAGCACTAATCTTTCCTTTGTTAATCTGTGAAAGTGAGGGATAGAAATACGGAAAGTAGCAACAGACAATTTTGGTCATTATGGTATTCTGAGCTACACAAAAATTTAGGGTCCTAGTCATTAAAGAGTTTAATTCATTAGTTTTAGCAGAGATCTGTAATTGACTGCTATATATCCTTGTGGTGAACTGGAGAAACATTTATCTGTATTGTTCTGTTTTTGTTGTATTCAGAGTAAAAATATGTTATACAGTATCAAACCGATTATCCAGGCCAGTGGCAGTCCGGTTTCCGGGTTTCAGAACCATTAACCCCCCCCCCCAAGTCGCCCCTGTTATTTCTCTGAAGAAAAGCTGTATCATTCACGTAAATATGCGGCAGATTCCGCCCTCTTCCAATCACGCACTGTACAACAAGGATGAATTCACACATCCTGATCTTCTGGCCTTTTTGACATTACACGTGAGATTTTTGCAGCACCGTGGAATAAACATGAACCACAGAGCACTAACCAACGAAACAAAGTGATTGACCTAATTTTCCAAAACGAAGTGGGTCTCAGTACTCTTTCTTCCTGTCTTCACAGGGAAGTCACGATTACTGCCGACCAGCCTATGACGTCACACCAATGATCAACAAATAGTGTGGTAAAGTTTTTTTGGCTTTCTTCCAAAAGCAGTCACCAGCACAAGGGAGAATAGTGACATCAACTGAAAAGGGAAACACTTCTTTTTTCTCTTGAGGAAACCGGACTTTGACGCGCGCTCTGATGGACAATAATGCCTCCGGTATTCTGAAAAAAGGATTTGGGTTTCTGCTGACTGTTCCTTTGGGGGAAAAATAGGGAGGGAGGAGGTTAAAGTTGGATGTCTGTGTCAAACAATGGGAAAGGAAAATGTATCTTGAATTGTTCTAGAATGCTGTTTTGAAGATGTATATGTACATACGACGGGGAGATTAAAGGGTATGGGCAGTCAGCTAGGGATGAATGAAATACAAGGCTGACGGGTTCCATTTCAACTCGGGCAGGGTCGTACCATCATGGTCTCAGATTTCTCTAAAAAAAATAAGGGGTGTTCTTTGACTAAAATAAGGAGACCCATATTTTTTCTTTTGGCAAGAAAAAATTTTACCTTCGAGGTAGAGGGTTTCAAATCTTGCACCGTCAAACAAGCTCTCTAGGAAACGGTTATTTTTCCTAACTTCAGCGAGTCATTGCAGCAGAGTTAAAAAAGATATCGTGTTCTTGTATTTTTTTATATTGTGTGTATAACATATAATATATGGTGCTAATATTTGCTACACATCGTATGATTAAAATAAAAAAAAAATCGTAAAACTTTGTGATTTTTAAAAAAATTGAATTTTTTAAGTTTTTTTTAAACAGGTTCGGATGGAGTTTTTTCTATATTTGGTTTTTTCGTTAAAGACATACAAATGTGCACTTTATTTGTGATTTTTTGTGTGTCTGTGAAACTGCTAGTCTCAAGACCCCCCATCACCCTAACCCCTACCCCAATGTCTGTTCACTTGTGCATCGATCTCGTAAATGACCAAAATAATAACAAAAAAGGCAGAATTCCTCGAATTCACGAAAGAATCTGAGCCTGAAGATTACGTAGAAATTTTTGCGGCGTCTTAACTCCTGTTTTCGCAAATTGCTGACTACAGTTTCAAGCTGAAATACATACATTTAAACAAAATAATATTTAATAGGAATACTGGACACAGGTAACATTGGGAGAAAAACATTATGATTACAACCAAATTTTTTATACCGTTTAGCTACTGTTTTCGAAAGTTTTAAAACACGAAATACTGTCCCCCGGCGTAAAATGACCCCCCCCCCCTCAATTTTCAGTTTTGCATTGATCTTGAAAATGATCTAAATAATGTCAAAAAAGAAAAAAGTTGAATTCTGTGAATTTGCTTGAAAATCTCGTGTATATCATAAAAATAATAGAAAATAATATCTACGTGATGCACCTGGAATCTTGATTCGTCAGACCAGGCCACTTTCTTCCAGTCGTCCACTGCCCAATTTCGATCTTGGGCCTATTTCATGCGTTGTTGGCGAAGACATGCAGTGAGCATGGGGACCCAGCTTGGTCTTCGGCTATGCAGGCCCATGTGCAGAAAGCTGCGATGAACTGAGTGCTGCGACACATTGCCCTGATCACCACTGTTGTAGCTATGGGTGATTTGTTGCACTGTGGCTCTGCGGTCTCTGTGAACTATGTGCGAGTCTCTGCTTTCCTCTGGCATCAATGAGGACGACACACGGCTGAACTACGATTCGTTGTTTGGCCATCTGTGCATCACTTTTGATACATGCTCACTACAGTGACACTTGAACAAGCTGTGCCGTTTCCGAGACGATGTGCCTTGATCACAATTTGCCCTTTATCAAACTCCGATAAATCGGCAGCTTTTCCCATTCTAACTCTGAACACTACTAACCAAAAGCTGGTCCTCAGGTTATATATATACACTGAAGAGCAATTTAATTAGAGATACCTGTCTAGTAACGTGTAGCACCACCTTTCGCCCTGATGACGGCGGGTCCGTCTTGGCATGTACTCGACAAGACACCGGAAGCGTTAGGAAGCCATATGGATCCACGACCCCTGAACAAGCTCTCACAGTTCACGAAGATTTGATGGAGGGGGTCAGAGCCTCTAACATCTCTCTCGATGGCATCCCAGATGTGCTTGATGGAATTGAGGTCAGGTGACCTAGCTGGCCAAGGAAGCGAGGTCACGTCGGTGGAGTGTTAGTCCAACCATTCGGATACAGTTCGGGAGCGATGCCACGGTGCATTGTCTTGTTGCAGGATGAGGTCCCCAATGGGATGTTGAAGACGCACAAACGGGAGCAAATGGTTGTCCAGGATATCCCGGTAGTATTGACCTGTGAAGGACAATGTCACACGTACCAGGGGTCCCATTTCAGTCCACGTAAACAGTCCACAGACGAGAATGCCATCTCCACCAGCTTGAAGAGTACCCTGCTGGCAAGAAGGATCCATCGCTTCATGTGGTTTGCGCCATACTCGTATCCTGCCATCCGCATGTACCAACGTGAATCTCGACTCATCAGTCCAGGCAACATTTTCCCACATGTCTAGGATCCAGTGGCGATGTTCCCGCACCTATGCTAATCTTTGCACCCTGTGATGTGCGGTCAGCAGCGGCACCCCCGTGGGACAATGGCTTCTGTACCCCATAGCGAGGAGATGGTTCTGGATGGTGTGGCTGCTTACACGTTTTTGTGCACCTGTGTTAAATTGCCGAGTGATTTCTTGCACTGTGCCCCGTCTATCCGCTGTTACAAGGCGAGCTAGCCGATGATGACCCCGCTCATCCACACGCTGTTGTCCACGGCAGTTGGCCCTTGCAGGGATGGTTTTACTGGATTTGATGTACTCACGGTGCACCTGTGACACATTGGCTCTTGAAAATCCCAGTGCCTGCACGACTTCCGAGATGGAGTGACCCTTTCGTCGGCCCCCGACAATATGCCCATGATTAAATGCGCTTAGATCCTTCGTCTTACCCATACTGCGTCCGACTCTTGCCGATTCCCGTCACATCACTCCTTATATTGTCGGATCGCTGCATACGTCATGTCGTTTCCGTTTACAGGACCGCCCGCAGTGCCACATTTGCGTAACGCCAGCTGTCTCTGATTCAATTGCTTTTCAGTGTATATGGCGATTACCAATGGGGGCTATGG
This sequence comes from Macrothele yani, assembly GCA_039090855.1. Classification (NCBI taxonomy): domain Eukaryota; kingdom Metazoa; phylum Arthropoda; class Arachnida; order Araneae; family Macrothelidae; genus Macrothele; species Macrothele yani. The sequence continues at coordinate 83,205,195 of CM077001.1, forward strand.
CACCTGGGTTCACTGTTGGGCAGGTACAGGCCAGCGGGCGCGGTGTTATGCTGTGGGCGATGTTTTCTTGGAACACTTTAAGGCCCCATTATCCCAATAGCACAATCCCTGACAACTGTCAGATATCTGAACATCATTTCAGACCAAGTTCACCCAGGGGTGTGAACTTCACCTGCACCACCATTCGATCTCTAGGCTGATTGTCATAATGTAATTGCTCATCGGTGTATAAGATCTTTGTTTGAAACCCAATTTGTGAATGGACCACAGTTTTAAGAAAAATTTCACCCTGGTGAATTTGTAAAAATGTGATGAGGTCATTTTTAGTGATATAATTAAACCACATAACCTAAAGTGAGAAAAATGGAAAGGGTCAGGAAACTATTTGCCTCATCAATCTAAGATGAAACTATCTGGAAGAAAATAATTTAAAAAAATTGCGACTTTCAGCTTCCGAAATATCGCCTTGGAAACAAAGCAAGGGGCATTAAAAATGCGTAAAATAATGGTTTTAGTAAAATAAAATCTGAGATAAAGCTATCTGGAAGTAAAAAAAAAAAAAAAAAAAGATAAAATAAAATGTGATCATCAACTTCCGAAATGCCACATGGCTACTGAAACGGAAGCAAATGTTCCAAATATTTAACAGATGTGGATTTAAAAAAAAAAAAAATTAGCATTAATCTAACTGAAATGAAGCTATCTGGAAGTGTTATATGGAAACATTCAAACTATATTTAAATCGCAACTTTTGTCATTTTGTGGGCCAATGACAACAGTGAGAAATTTCCTCCACAGTCAGAAAGGCGCCAAGCGCAGATCCATTTCGGAGAAAGGCCATTCCCTCGCCGGACCCCACCCACAGACAAAAGGATAGCCCCATTCTTTCCGCAGCTGTCGGCAAAATCTCTAGCCCACGGGTACAAAGGACCAAGCAATTAAGAATTTCTTCTTACGTCAAAGACAGCGTGTAAGGGAATGGGACAGAGAGGAGAGGTCTTCATGGCAATGTCGACGAAAAAGTAGGAACGGCTTTTGCTCGAAGGCAGAGCAGGAAGACTACGAAGTAGAAAGAGCTTTTCACGCGGGCTGGTAGCCACATAAGATAGGAACAGATTTGGCCGGAAAAGTGTAGAGAAGGCCATCCTTAACATCCAACTCCCGCTGGAAGTATTTACTGTCCGATCTGACCATCTATTATTCCAATATTTCCACTTCCCCCATCTGATGAATAAAGATATGTGCAAAAGGAAACCTCTGGAATAATGTTCAATTTTTAGCTACTTGTTTATTTGCTTCCCTGCTCCAACGACAGGAACCTGCAAACGATTCTTCTGATAAGTTGGCGTCTACTACAATACTAGAAATAAATCAAGCCAACATAAAAAATGGCGTCCACGACAGTTATGGAGCAATTGTGAGAAGGCAAAAGTAGTTGAAAAAAAAAAAATCTGTCATTACCCCACACACCCCTACCCGTGGATATCTTACAGTCTGGCAAATTTCATTCCAACAAATTCTTCAAAAACTCTAGTGCAAATTTCATTCCAACGAATTCTTCAAGAACTCTAGTGCAAATACTGGATTACGAGTATTTCCTGCGAAGAACACCTCATCAGCTATTCTGTAAGTACCTATTTTATGACTCTTTTGTACAACAGAACAACATGTACCAATTTATACTGAAACAGAAAAACTACAAAGTCTTAACTTTTATCTAAAATAATCTGCCAATTCTATTTACATATTGAACACCATTACTTCTCAGTTATTTTCATGTGCTAATCAAAATGTCAGATCACGAAGACAACACTGAGCAAGACCAACAAGCAATACCTGATCCATATCGCATTCCTGCATTATTAGCAAGTTGCTCACCGCTAATAGCGAACTATGATCCTGCAGATAAAAATTTTACAGCTGCACATTTCTTTCAAAGTTTGGAAGACATCGCAAACTTGGCACAGTGGCGCGATATCGACAAAATTATTATTGCTCGTACAAAGCTACGTGGAGTAGCAGCTCAATTTCTCAGCCTAAACCCCGTGCTACGGAGCACTACTGATTACTTAATCTTTAAAACAACATTATTACACAGATTTGAAGATGAACAACCGTTAGCTGTGAGATTGTCAGCTCTTTCAAACTGCCACCAGAAAGAAAAGGAATCTGTGAAGGAATATGCAACTAGATTAAATGCAGTTGCCAGCGACTATTTAAGAGAAAATCCGAATGACCCTCCGCAACTCAGAAATCTGCATGATCAAACAAAACTAGGCCAATTTTTGCAAGGTCTAAAACCTTCACTACGTAGGTGGGTGCTATCAAGTAACCCCCAAAATTTTCAAGATGCAGTTACTCGTGCCGCACAAAAGGAAACGTATAACTCAATGTCTCTTCCGCCAGCCCCTGTTGCAGCACTATCTCTTCCAACAGAAGACATCCCAAGAAATACAAGCCACAGAAAATCTCCTACAGTAGAAATGCCTTCAAATGCATCACATGCATCCATGTACAACAGCCTACTAAAAAGATTAGATACAACTGATGACATAATCAGAATCCTTACCCACGAAATTAAAGATCTGAAAATAAAAAATGCTACCCAACAAGAAGAATCACACAGGAATAGAAATAGATCTTGTGACAGAATGCCGATACCAGAACATCATACACGTAGAAACAGATATCAAAGATACCACCCAGAATATTCAGCTACCAGATTATGTTGGAACTGTAATTCACCAAACCATTTAATTTACAATTGCAGCCAACCTCAACATCAATTCTATGAGTCAACAAATGTTCACAATAGTCCACAGAGTAATTCTCAAAGAAATTGGAGACGTCCAAGTACTCCACCCCCAGCCCAGCAAAGAAGAGAACACGGAGGTACTATACCTAAAGAAAATTCAAAAGTACACTTCAGTAATACTAGTCCAAAATATTTAAACCAGTAGCGACTGAGTTTACGGGTCAGAATTCTGTCGTTTACACATCGGCTACTAATTCATATCCTACAATAGATATGAAAAAAGACCCACTACCCTTAATTTCTGCAAAAATTGGGGATGAAAACATTTCTGCCCTAATTGATACTGGCTCCATGCTTTCACTTTTATCACCATCTCTAGCTAAAAAACTAGAAGGAAATCCAAATTTAGAGGAAATAAATTCAACAGTTATGATTCGAGGAATCACAGGAGCACAATGCCCCACGGCAGGGTGTTTCTTAACAAATATCAAAATTAATCATATACAGATTCAACATCCTATGTTCATCACTCAACTCTACTTTATTGATTATGATGCAGTAATTGGTTACGACTTCCTCAGTCAGCACTCAGTCACCATAAAACTTCCTGAAAATGAAATCACCATAATCCCTAAAACCACAGTTGAATCACAGAAATCCTTCAATGTAAACAAAACGATTAAGCCTGATTCCATAGGGAAAAATGCCAAAAAAGTCTGTATATTTCCTAGATCAATACAATGTTTACTTATTAGAGATACGGAAAAAGAAACGACAACGCCGAAGTATTAATTCAACCATTAACATACAGGTTGGAAGAACACATACACATAGCTCATTCAGCAAATGTAAGTAATGTAAAAGGTCTCTACAATGTTTTAGTAGTCAACACGTCACATAACCCAACTTGGATTAATAAAGGAAAGAAAATTGTTCATATTGAAGAAATTGTCAAAACTCCTGTAAATGCAGCACAAAAGGAAGATAAATTAAGTAACCAACCCAAGAAATTGGATTTGAGTGCATTTGATTTATCACATATCCCACCAAACCAGAAAAATACTATAGAGAACTTGCTGATAAGTTATGCAGATATTTTTGCAACCTCTTACAAAGAACTGGGAACAACAAATATTATACAGCACCAAATCAAACTCAATTCTGATATTCCTACCTATTCGAGACCCTACCGCACTCCACTAGCACTCAAAAATGAGATATGCCGGCAAATTAATGAATTAAAAGATGCAGGTATTATAGAGCCAACTACAAGCCCATTTTCGAGCCCCGCTCTATTAGTTAAGAAGAAAGACCAAATTTCCTATAGACTTGTATTGGATTACCGAAAACTCAATCTTATTACTCAGATAGACAGATACTCATTACCACTCATGCATGATATCATCTATAACTTAAACGAAACCCGTTTCTTCAGCACCATTGATTTAAACTCCGGATTCCTACAGATCCCAATGGCGCCTGAAGATATCCATAAAACTGCATTTTGTACAGAATTTGGCTCCTTCGCCTTCAAAAAGATGCCTCAAGGTCTCTGCAATGCAAGTAGCACATTTCAAAGAGCCATGGACTTACTTTAGCCGGTCTCAAAGAGCATCATATTTATGCATTTGTAGATGACATCCTGATTGCCAGCAGTACATTTGATGAGCATATCGAAAGATTAAAAATTACCTTCGACAGATTAAGGGAACATAACCTTAAAATCAACTCATCCAAATGTCATTTTCTCAGAGAAAAAATCATATACTTGGGTCACCAAATCAGCCCAAGAGGAATTCAACCAGATCCTAATAATATAGCAGCCAGACAGAAATTGCCAACCCCAACTTCTGTGAAAAAAGTACAGCAAATTGTAGGAGCTATAAACTACTACAGGAACCACATTCCACAATTCTCAGATATTATAGCCCCACTCACTGATCTTATTTCAAAAATTTCAATGGTCAGAAGAAGCTGAAACAGCATTTCAGAAAATAAAAGAAATATTATCAACAGAGCCACTTCTTCACCATCCCTCATCACTCAGAACATTCCATCTACTTGCAGATGCAAGTTCTAAAGCCTTAGGAGCAATCCTGCAGCAGCCAGGTGATGAAGGAAATCTAAAACCAGTTAGCTATGCCAGCCGAAAACTAAACAAATCAGAACAAAATTATTCCACAACAGAAAGGGAATGCCTTGCATTAATTTGGGCTGTTAACCATTTCAGACCGTATCTTTACGGAAAGCATTTTGTTCTGCATACGGATCATAAGCCAATCACCTATCTACTCACAAAAAATAGTTCCAATTTCACACTCAACAAATGGCAAATACAACTACAAGAATATGATTTCGAGATAAGACACATCAGTGGAAAAGAAAACGTCTTGGCAGACTGCCTCTCCAGAAATGTAAGTGCAGCAACAGCTGAAGCAGTTGATTTAATCCCAGAAAAATTGTCTGATGAAGATATCAAAACACTGCAGCGACAAGACCCTTACTGGAAACCCATAATGGAACAAATAGAAGGAAACTCACAAAAAAATACCAAACAGAGGGAATGACTTCTACTTCCTAGACAAGGGAATATTATATCACTATTCGACTCCACATCCATCACAAATCCGACAAAGGGTGATAGAACAACTTTGTGTTCCGAACTCTTTGATAACTGCTGTTATGAAAGAAATGCATGATTCCATGTTAACCAACTGCCAACTTGCATTCGACAAAACATTGCAGAGAATCGAAGAAAGCTATTTCTGGAATAACATGTATGTGGATATACAAAATTTTGTATCTTCTTGTCAACATTGTCTCATTAGAAGAGTTTATAAACCGAAGCAGAAAGCCCCCCTACAAAGAATGCCACCTACTGACAGGCCATGGCAAAGGCTGCACATTGATATTTTTGGACCGTTGCCAAGGAGCGACGAAGGCAATATTTATGTTTTGACTATACAGGATGCATTCACAAAATTTCCTTTAGCATATCCCATCCCAGATCAAAAGGCACAGACAATTGCCAAAATTTTATTAGAACAAGTCATTTGTTTCTTTGGCGTCTTTGATACTTTGGTCAGCGACAGGGGATCCAACTTCTTATCAGGAACAATGAAAAATCTCTGCGAAAAGTTACAGATAAAGTATTCTCACAGTTCATCCTATCATGCGCAAGCAAATGGTCTGATAGAGAAATTTCACAGAGTTTTGGCTTCCATGCTAAGCCATTTCATCAATAAAAACCATACAGACTGGGATAAATTAATTCCACTAGCCCTTAGTGCGTACAGAACATCTAATCACAAGAGCACTGGTGATACACCCTCCTTCTTATTCTTAGCGAGAGATATCAAATCTCCTTTCGCTCTAATTCCACCTAGAACGAGAAAAACATATTTCTCAACAGAAGATTATGTGGAAAATATAACTGACACAATAACAACAGTGTACCACTTAGTTAAAGCAAACATCCAAAAGGCAGCAGAAAATCAAGAAAAATACCAAATGAAAACAGCCACGAACAAAAACTTCAAACTAGGCCAGCAAGTATTTCTATATACTCCAAAAATTGATCCAGGTAAATCAAGTAAACTAAGCCAAACATCATCGGGGCCGTATCGAATAGTCCAGATCATCGGACAGACAAACGCCGACCTGCAACTAGTGGAAAACCCGAATATTAAAGTAATGGCACACTTCGACAGGATATTCCCTTACCCCAAAAAAACCACCCAGAAAATTATCTGGAAGAAAAAAGCTCCGCTGACGGCGCAGAACAACACCAGCAGCAAACAATACAGGTGAGTGAAGAATCCTCAGGAAGGGGCGAACAACTATCTTCACACATTTGGGAAAATGAGCCTACGCAAAATCCAACACAGCAGTGCGATGCTCAAGTACTATTACCGACCCCACTGATTGACGGAATCTTATGTCCCACAGTGCAAAAGACTACCTCGCGTAATAGAGCATCTTAATGAAGAAATTAACACCCCGCAAGATACCGGAAACAACTACGACCTTCGCCCAAGAAACGTTTTCGGAAGAACAATGCCGCGGCGATAAGACTTCTTGTCCTGTCCATTTATAGAGCACAGGTGAAAACTCGCAAGTGCAATTTTTGTGAATCAAGTGATTAAGGGAACGGAAAACAAAGCATACAAAACCAGCATTTGGTTTCACTCCATTGTGCATTCCACAGTATGTGTGCAATCGATCTAAACTCTCAAAATACACACTTAAATTTTGTGATACAATTGCATCGACACATACGAAGCTTTTATTTTTCATGCTTCATCATTTTAGTGTAAATTTAAACACAAAAACATTATGCAAAGCAAACTGTACATATGTGTAAATTCTGCACAGAACTTTAAAAACTCATGCTTCATCCCTTTTACAAATATTCAAATTTGTGTATTTTACATAACCAAGAGAAACTTTGTTATCCTACATCAAAAATCACACAACCTTTCAATAGAACTTTAAATTCATAACCTAATTAATTCATCGAATCAATAGCTCCAGAGCTCAAAATGCAACTATAAAAAGAAAAGTATATGGCTTAACATCTTTTCTTTAAAATTTTATGTAACTTAACAGCTTAGGTACAGCAATTTCTAATTTACTTGAAAATATAAGAATAGGAGTAAAACGTTATTGCAATCGCAGCGAGGCACATGTATTGTAATGGGTATAGAAGTTCAAAGTCATTTTTACAAAAAAAAAATGCAGCGTAATGTATAAATTGTAAAGAATTAAATAATGCACAGTGATATTGAAAAGTAAGAAATGTTTTAATACAGCAAAATGTTTATAATTTCAGCGAAATGTGAAAATAATATGCACGTATGAAACGAAATGCAGCGAGAAAAGTTTATGTATATTCATCGATTGCCTCCTATTCATCGAGTAATTTAATTTTGCATATGTAATACTGTATTATAGAACCTAGCTTAATATTTTACATAATTTCATTATACGTTGTATTTTAATCTGCAGAACCTATTGTCGCATCATGTTACAATATTTATATACGAAAAAATTCAGCAAACTCATTATTGTCACGAAATATGTATTCCAAGCTTGCATGCTTGAAGCCCCATCATATGTGATACCTCAGCATGCAGGAAAAAAAAAAAAAAAATATTTATTCGCCTCTCCTTCAAAATGTCAGGTAATCTCCCGTAAACTTCCAGCGGAAGAGGAATACCCCCCCCCCCATTTATGCTGCGGCGCAAGCAGACGCATCATACTCGTTCGAAGGGAAAGATGTTATATGGAAACATTCAAACTATATTTAAATCGCAACTTTTGTCATTTTGTGGGCCAACAACAACAGTGAGAAATTTCCTCCCCAGTCAGAAAGGCTCCAAGCGCAGATCCATTTCGGAGAAAGGCCATTCCCTCGCCGGACCCCACTCACGGACAAAAGGATATCCCCATTCTTTCCTCAGCTGTTGGCAAAATCTCTAGCCCACTGGTACAAAGGACCAAGCAATTAAGAATTTCTTCTTACGTCAAAGACAGAGCGTGTAAGGGAATGGGACAGAGAGGAGAGGTCTTCATGGCAATGTCGACGAAAAAGTAGGAACGGCTTTTGCTCGAAGGCAGAGCAGGAAGACGACGAAGTAGAAAGAGCTTTTCACGCGGGCTGGTAGCCACATAAGATAGGAACAGATTTCGCGGGAAAAGCGTAGAGAAGGCCATCCTTAACATCCAACTCCCGCTGGAAGTATTTACTGTCCGATCTGACCATCTATTATTCCAATATTTCCACTTCCCCCCATCTAATGAATAAAGATATGTGCAAAAGGAAACCTCTGGAATAATGTTCAATTTTTAGCTACTTGTTTATTTGCTTCCCTGCTCCAACGACAGGAACCTGCAAACGATTCTTCTGATAAGTTGGCGTCTACTACAATACTAGAAATAAATCAAGCCAACAGAAGCGAAGAAAAAGGCAACATTGCGAATATCAACTTCCGGAATGCCTCATAATGCAGCTGTGAAAATGGAAGACTGACGATAAAGATGTGTAAAAGTATGGTTTTTGAGGAAGAAAACAAGGAAACGCTTTAGCAATCGAACTAAAGTGAAGCTGTCTCGAAGCAAAAAAAAAAAAAAAAAAAAGTTGCGACATCAACTTATGAAATGCCGACGGCTGCGGAAATGGAGAAAACGCTTTGAAATATGGCTCTTGTAGAAAAAAGGTCACCTTACTCTAACTTTCAGTTAGATAAGATTCAAAGCTGAGGAAAAGCAATTTATATCTCATCAAGTTGAAGTTATCTGTTAGAAAAGTATGGAAGAATGAAAACTAAAATTGAGGGATGGGGGGGTCAATTGAGTATGTGATCCATCGATTACAACTTTGTCTGGAACAGGAGCTACTGTTAAAAGCACCTGATAACTTCCCTTTTGTTTTAAAATTTAAAGAAATATTAAAAACAATGTTGAGAAAATAGGAAAACCATCTGCATACCTTTCTGAGAATCTGTGGTGGGCGTCACCACGTCACACTCTTTCTGCTCCCGGGGTGGCTAGTATTGGAAAGTGAATGCAGTTTATATTGTGCATTTGACATTCCCACAGGATTAGTTTGGTCTCAAAAGCTCTTAACATAGTCATACAGAATATGAACATGTTGATCTTTCCCAAGTAAATGGTTGTTCAGTTCATTGAGATGACCAGTAATATTGACAAGGAAGGCAAAGTCACTTAACCACATCTCATCATGTACCTCACGAATGAGTTTCTTTGGATTCCATGAATTGTTGAACTTCGTTCTTCAAAGAAAAAAGGCACTGAAACATCTTCCTGTGGCCCAACCAATGTACTTCCATGCATATGCAACGTCACCATGTTCAACTTCCAAATCGCTTAAGAGCTTCTGAAATTAATTCCCTGTGATTGAGATTTTTCGACTGGATAAAATTTACCACTTTCAAAACAATAGTCATCACATATTCAAAGTTTGAGAAGGACTTCACACACAAATTTTCTCGGTGGATGATTCAGTGAAAAGCCATTATCTTAGTATTGCCACACTCCATCGCACCAGATTTCATTAAAGTTGTCACTCCCTTCTTTTTGGACGTAGGAGGCTCATCATCTGTGGTTATGACAGATATGTTGCATAAGTCTAACTCATACTTAGTCAAGGTATCTCTTAGACTTGAGTACAAATCTGAAGCCCATGTCGTGTCTTTTAAGAGCAACTACACTGGCTAATTCCTCTATAATCGTGAAGTTTCTATCGACGCCGTGAATGAAAATGGCTACTTGTGCAGTATTATTGGTTGCTCCTGTAGATTCATCCATTGCTACAGAATAAAACAAACTCCTTGCATTGGATTTGAGATTTCTGAATACATTTGCTACCAAATCCTCTGTGTGCCATGCTACTGTCACACCAGACAAGTTAATGTTTGAAACAACTCAAGCCTGTGACTGGCAAAGTACATCAACTGCGCACTAAAGACATTCTGTTACAAACTCTCAGTCAATAAAGGGTTTTCCACGTTTTGCAATTTTTTCTGCTATCGTGTGGCTAATGCAAACACTATTGTTTTCAGTCTGTGTATTTACCTTGGAGAATAATGACTGCTGACAGTTTAGCTTGTCTTTTAATTCATTAACTTTTTCTCCAAAAATGTTCCTCCAATTCAGCATATTTTACATTGTACTTTGTATCATAATGTATCTTGATGTTGTATTCTTTCATTACTGCAATTGCTGTCATTGCAAAAGGCAAAAACTGCCTTATTCCTATGCTTAACATAAAAGTAATGGGACAACCACATTTCTTGTAAAAACGATGCTGTGTCTTTAACTTCCCTCCTCTTACTATCACAGCTTGCCATTGCGCACTCATTCAAAGACCAAATGCATCTGCCAACTGACTAAAGTGTTTCACCCAGCTCAGGTCAACTACTCGGCACCCTTTTTATTCCCAACGGATCCCGAGCTGTACATCCACCTCCTTCTTAACCTCAAGGTCATGCAAATGTTCTCCCGACATTCATTCCTCTTGATAAGATAGTGGCAATTTTGGGGAATAGAATATATGGGCAGCAAAAGGAGGGTGAACACTGTCAGTTCTTCGGGTACTAGCAGACACTTCTTACTTCTTCCAGAAACTAGCAGCCGACATTTACGACTCCAATAGATAGTAATTATATTTTGTTAAATTACGTAACGCAAAATTTTGTTGTAAATCATGTTTTGAAAATTGCAAAATTACTAATGTGTCTGCAATCATTGTTATTTTTTGAAACTCGATCCCCCATCCCCTCATACAAATGTATTTATTCCCCATTGTGGATTTTGGCACATACAAATCTCGCTCAAAAGAAGTGCTACCCTGATAGAATGTTTGCCTAGCTGAAGTGAAATGGCTTAGCGGGCCACAGGTTGAAGATCCTTGGGCTAGAAATTTGCTAAATGTATATTGCCTTCAGTGTGGGATTAACCTGAAATGATGTCCAGCATTGACAGCAGAAATAGGGCTGTTGCCATGTTACTAGCAAAACGGCAGATCGATCTGGCTGCTGCTTTAAGAGTTTCGCAAATTGTAATAAGTTGGCTACACACAGTATTTCTATGGCATAGAAATGTCCCAGGAATTGTTGCCCAATTATGACTGCCAGAAGGCAAGATCACTACTTGACAGTAAGTGCTTGGAGAAGGCCTAGTATCGCCATTAGCCAACTCTGGGAATCTTTTCGAGCTGCTTCTGGTGTCATCATATGTATGTAAATGGTACAAAACAGTCTTCACAAGTACAGACTCGGAGCAAGAACGCCGCTGAGATGTGTATTGTTGACATAAGCTCACCGCCGTCAAAGATGTACCTGGTTCCAACAGTACATGTTGTGGTATGAAGAGTGGTACCACATACTTTTCACAGACAAATCTCATTTTGCTCTTATGCTGATGCTCAACAAGGACACACATGAAGGAGATCCAACACACGAATGCAACCAAACTAAGCAAGTCTGTCCACCTTTTGCCAATGGCAGTCAGTTCTGGTCTGGGTAGGAGTGTATTTTAGTGGCAGTGTTTCCTTATATGCTTGTTAAGGCAGCATGAATGCCTCAGTCTACCAGAACGCAGGGTTGGGAAGTTGCACATAAAAAAGAATTTGCTATGTGTCATGTAAAATATGCATAAAAAATGCTCAATTTGTCATAAATGTAACATGTAATAAATCCAAAACTTGCTTAAAATACAATAAAAAAAAATTAAGTGTTACAATGTTGATGTGTCGAGAAATACTGTGTCTAGTGTCATGACAGCATACCCCGTGTTCGTGGTAAAATCTCGTCTGTGAAACACAATAACTGCTGGAAAATAACCCTGACTGATGGAGACAGGAGAGCATCAAAGAGGATTGTTACCCGTAATAAAATCATGTTGCCGAAAATTAGTGCGGAGCTCAATCTGCATCTCCAGACCCCGGTATCAATGAAAACAGTGTGCAGAGAACTGCATAAACAAGATATTCATAGCAGAGCTGCTATTGCAAAACCTCTGGTGACCCGGGTGAATGTGCAAAGTGATGGCAGTGATGCCAGGAGCATACAACATGGACTGCTGATACATGGAAGCGTGTAATGTGGTAGTATGAATCCACATTCACACTATTCCCCACTGCAGGACGTGTTTACGTGTGGAGAACACCGTCTGAAGCATAACACCCAGACTGATCCCAACAGTGCAGCATGGTGATGGTTCTGTCATGATCTGGGCAGTCATATTGTGGTTTTCAGCAGGTCCCCTGATCACCTTGAAAGGACGGATGACTGACAAGACAAACACAGTAAGTTTGATCGCAAATGCAGCTTATGATCTCGTAAGCCAGGTTTTTGGTGCGATTCTTTAACCATCTTCACTTCTTCAGTGCTGTTCTTATGTGCCCCCACACATGTCAAGGAATTGTGAATCGCGAGTATTTGTCCTCATCTCGATTTTTACCGGCAGCATCGATGTGCAGGTGCGCATGTGCTGTTGTTATTTTGTCTATATGAGAGATTCTCACTTTGAGTGTCTTCTATTGGGTTCAATATCGATCTGAAAATTGACTTAATTTAACTTTAAAATGGAATTATTATTGTATCATACCAGTCGGAAATTGATTTAACTTTAATTTTAAAGGATTATTAATGCTCAATAACGAATGAAAATTAACTTAATTTTAAACTTAATGGATGATTCTGAGTTTCCCATTCATTTTTATTAATTTAACTTCAGTATATTTTATTATGAGTTTTTTCAATGTTCTGCTTGCTATTGCATTTTACTTTGTGCGTTTGTTTTTATTGTGTGTGTGTGCGTGTGTGTGCGAGAAAGATTTTTTTTAATCTTTTTGAAAACCTTTTTTTTATTAATTTTTGGTAAAGAATTTTCTTTTTGTTTTTTGTTTTGAAAAGTTTTTCTCTCTTTTAATTATCTTTTTCCACACTTCGGGAAGGGTTGTTGGGTCATGAATATTGCGAACTTTATCTTTTAGTTTTAATCTATATCTATTGAAAAACTAAAAGATAAAGTTTGCAGTATTCATGACACAACAACCCTTCCCGAAGTGTGGAAAATGTTAATTAAAAAAGAGAAAAACTTTTCAAAACAAAAAGAAAATTCTGTACCAAAAATGAACAATAAAAGGTAAAAATAATATATATATCATCATCATTGTCAACTATTATATATCCACTGCTGGACGAAGGTCTCCCCAAGTTTCCTCCACAACGGTCTGTCTTGTGCCAGTCTCCTCCATGTCACTCCCGCATACTTTCGAATTTTATCCACCTTTCTCCCATGTGGTCTTCTTTTGGGTCTTTTCCTGTCCCTTGGAATCCAATCTAAAACTTCGGCTGTCCATCGATGGTCTGTCCTTCTGGCAGTATGTCCAGCCCATTGCCATTTCAGGGATTTAACTCTGATCATGATGTCTTCCACTCTTGTCATTTTTCAGATCCATGAGGTCCTCTTCTTATCTCTCCTGGTTACACCAAGCATTCATCCCTCCATGCTTGTTTCAGTTGTTTGCAGCCTTTGTATGTCTCTTTTAGTTAAGGTCCACGTCTCTGCACCATACGTAAGCACTGGAAGGATGCATTGATCAAACACTTTTTTTTTAAGACATAATGGCATATTGCTCTTCAAAATTATGCTGTTTCTTCCAAAAGCTATCCAGGCAAGTTTTGTACGCCGATTAATTTCTTCATCAATGTGACCCTCACTTGATATCTGTTGTCCAAGATAAACGTACGTGTCTGTTATCTCCAGCTTTTCTCCATCAATCGATAAATCTTCCTTTCTTGTAAAAGCATTGAACATCACTTTTGTCTTCTGAAAGTTCATTTTTAATCCCACTTCTTTACTCTTGTCAGCAAGTTCCTGGATCATACTCTGCAGCTCTGATGGGGTAGTTGCAAAAATGACTACGTCATCAGCAAAACGAAGGTGGGTTAGATAATCTCCATTAATCTTTATCCCCTTGTTTTCTCAGCTCAGCGACTGAAAAACACCCTCTAATGTGGCATTAAAGAGCTTCGGAGATATGGTGTCACCTTGTCTCACTCCCTTTCCAATTTTTACGTGTGTTGTATTTTCAAACAGCCTAATCTTTGCACTTGCATTTTCATAGATGTTATTAATAATATTAATGTATGCATCTTCAATACCGCAGGTTTTCAGAGCCATTGTAACTGCTGATGGTTTCACCGAATCAAAGGCTTTTTCATAATCGATAAAAGCCATGCACGATGGAAGTTCATATTCCCTCGCTCTTTCAATTAGTTCTCTCAGCACGTGGATATGATCTGTTGTGCTGTAGCCACTCCTGAATCCAGCTTGTTCTCTCGGTTGAGCCATGTCCAGTGTTACCTTCAAGCGGTGTGAAAGAACTTTAGTGAAGATTTTATAAACTACTGATAGGAGGCTGATAGGTCTGTAGTTTCTGAGATCCTCAATGTCACCTTTCTTATGTAGCAGGATCATTGTAGCGGTGTTCCAATCCTCAGGAATCTTTCCTTCATTAAGGCATCTAGTGAAAATTTGGGCGAGTACTGTTTCGATTTCTCCACTTGCTTCTTGTATGATGTCTACAGTAATTCCATCTTCTCCTGGAGCTTTTCCCCGCTTCATGTTCTTGATTGCATGTGCAACTTCTGCTGGAAGGACTGGAGGAACTCTGGTACTGGTATCTTTCATGATGTCTGGAGTGCATGTATCATCTCTTTCATATAATTTGGAGTAGAAATCTTTCATTCTGGTCAAAATTTCGCCTCTATTTCTTGTTACAGAACCATCTTCTTTTCTCAGTGCCATAATCTGTTTTCTTCCCTTACTGAGATGTCCCTTTGCTATCTTTAGGCTTTGGTTGTTTTCAATTGCTTTCCTCACTAGTTCACAGTTGAATTTTCTTACGTCTTCAGTGATACTTTTTCTTACTGTCTTGCATAGCTCTATATATTCCACTTTGGAAGTCACATCTTCTTTAGTTGTCCTCATCTCTCTTCTTTTTTGCATCAACATTTTCGTTTTTCCTGATAATTTATTTACATGCAACTTGTTCTTAGACCCAGCTAATTTTGTTGCTGTTTCCATAAGAGCTTTGGTTACTTTTCTGTTAACTTCAGAGATGTCCACTTCTTCCGATGTTAAGCCTTCTAAAGCAGAGAATCTGTTCTTCAGTTCCAACTTGAAGGTATTATGGTGTTTTTTAAGGTTGGTTATGTCAATAGATTTTGTTTGTCTTATGAGCTTGCCACGTTCCAGTTTAGTGTTGAGGTGCATTTTACATCTCACCAATCTGTGGTCACTACCTGTGTTGAACTTGTTTAGCACACTGCAGTCTTCTATGACGAATTTTTTGTTACACATAATAAAATCAATTTCACTTGTCGTCCCATTTGGATGTCTCCATGTCCATTTCCTGTGTGGCTTTTTCTTGAAGAAGGAGTTCAAGATGAAAAACCCTTCTGCCTCTGCAAACTCAACGAGAGTATTTCCACGCTGGTTTCTGTTGCCGTGACCGAATTTACCTACTGAAGTTTCATTCTGTTGCCGTTGCCCTATTTTTGCATTGAAATCTCCCATAATTATTTTCAAGTGCTGCTTACCTTTATTATTTAGATGACAAATTTCCTCATAAAATTCTTCAATTTCTTCTTCAGCATGACTTGTGGTGGGTGCATAAGTTTGAATAATCTGAGCCTGGTATCTTTTCGAGAGTTGGATAACAAGTCGTGCAGCTCTGTCAGAGGAACTTTCAACTTCTACAACTTTATCCTTCAGTTTCTTATTTATTTTAAATCCAACACCACTAGTTCTGCCAGTATCTGTCCCACGATAGTAGAAGAGATGTCCACTTTTCAGTTCAATGAGATCTTCTCCTTCTCTCCTTACCTCACTTAGCCCCACGATGTCCCACTTGATCCTTTGTAGTTCCTCTTCCAATTCAAGAAGCCTTGAATCAGAAGATAGGGAGCGTCCATTGTACGTAGCCAAGGTCAGCATCAGATGGCAGCCTAGTCCGGTCCTCCGGGGATTCTTAGCACCCTCTGCCTTCATGTCGCACTGGCCGCTGCCTTGGCCAGGTACATTCCAGCTGCCGGAGACTGAGGGCCAAAATTTAAGTTGTGGAATCATTTTGGAGGGGTTTGGCCATAACTCACCACGCTGGCCAAGCGGGTTGGTGAGTGTGGGATAGAATTTCCTCTAATCCCGATGGTATAGTTATACCGCTATTGGCGGTCGTCAGAGCCCCTTTAGTGGGAACAGGATGCACCACGAGAAGGCGGGGTTGACATTTGTCAAGGAGAGGCTGTGATGTTACGCATCACCTGACCTTACATCCCTTTCATATATATATATATATATATATATATATATATATATATATATACTTAAGAGCAAAACTGAAGACTAAGGAAAAACTTTAGAATTTAAAACGAAGGTTGCAAAATAAAGGTTGCAAAATAACCTGAAAATCAAAACGCGCAACGCAGCAGTTTCGAAAATTCAGAATTCACATTCTATAAAGAAGATACCTAAGCAAAAAAATACAAATATAATTTTGACTCACACCTAGTACAACATAGAAAAGGTTATGTATCTACCTGTGTGAGTAAAAGGAGAAAAGATAAAAAAATAAAATAAAACAACTGAATGTAGAAGGTGTCGAGAATACTGAGCCTTGGCTTTATCAAGGACCAGCAAAAACTCTGCATTTTCTCACTTCCACAAAGACCTAGTTGGAAATGGGTTTCTGCAAGGCCATAGATGCAAGTAACGTTCCCACCTAAAATAGTTTAAAAAATATATATATGTCATGTCCTCCGTAGAGTTGTATGACCTAGCACTGGTTAACAATTTCGCTTGCATCCATTAACCTTCCTGGCCCGACCCATGCTCTTCATCTGTTACTATTAAACAGAGAGAAGAAGATTAAAGAGAACTCAAGCTGTGAGAGTGACATAATAATTAGAAATGATTTTCAGCCATAACGAAATTCCAAGTTCGTTTGAGAGAGAATTTAAACCTGAAAATCAATGCAAAAGAAATCCAAATTTTTACATTGCAATTAAAAAAGGAAATATTAATTTTTAACGAACAGAATTTTGAAAGAAAACTTGAGTCTAAAACCCCTACTCTACAACTTATGACAGCACGAAAACGAGAATAAGTTAAAGATAATAATTAACTAAAGAAAACTTTGTGAAAGTTATATACCTTAAACAGTTAGTTGCAATATGTACAAAGTATTTCAGCAGTGCTTTAAGTGCATAATTAATTAGTTATTAAGAACTTAACTACTTTGAAAAAACAGCGCATAGACAGCGCATAGAAAAGGAACACGCTTAGCCATCTTCTGTTCCTAGGTACCCCAAAAGACGCTCAAAGTTACAAAGAAAAGAAAGAGTTAAAACCCGCAAAAATGTTAATAGACAAACCAATGCCTAAAAGCTGAAAAGCTAAAAAACGACAGAGAAAAAGTACATGAAGTACAAACATTGAACTTATAAAACCTAGAACCCAAAAACCAGGAAGAGAGCTTACCTCTTGTGTGACAAAAACTTTTCTCCTCACAAGAGAAGAACATGGCTGACCTCTTCCGCCACTCCCTAGACGCTGGGGGCAGTGAGGGTGGGGCTGATGGCCTCCTCATACAGCAAGAAACCAACGCGCGGAGATTTTAACCAAAGAAAAAAAAAAAAAAAATATATATATATATATATATATATATATATAAACTTAAGACTGTGGATCTGTATGATCAGAAAGAGCAGAATTAACTCTCCAGAATACATGAGGAATATTATAAAATACACGAGCAGTGTATTTAATAATCTTTGCATGTATTAAATCACCTTAGTGAGCTTCTATAGATTAATCAGAATCTTATTAATTTTAATGTTGGTTTTACTTTTTTTATTATAGCTATCCTAGTGATGAATAACTAGTTTTCTTTTTTATTTGTTTTTATTTTCTTTTATGAACAGATTTTTAAGCTTTTTTTGTGATTTTGTTTATATTATTTAATTTTTTGTTTTAATAGGACCGTCATATCCATAGCACTAAGGTTCCTTTAGGTAGTTAATAGGCATCCTCTAGCCAACTTCCTTACGGCTTTGATTGGTCAGAATCATATTATTAACTGTGTAGAAAATTAAAGCAGATCTGCCAACCTTACTCTATTATTCAGAATAATTTTTCTTAAAGTTCTTTTGATGAAAGAAGAAGGAATTTCGTTCTCTAGAAAACTTTCTAATAGTATATTAATGTGGTAATTGAAGTCCAAATTGTTGCTGCAAATTCTTGAAATTCTTAGGACCTGAGAAATTAGTACATTCTCAATTACTTTGGTTGAAATGTTATTATTCCAGTGTAGATATTTAATTACTTTGAAAGGAAAATTAACTCTTTTATCAAAGAGGCTAATAGATGGGTTACCTCTGTTGAGCTTAATGCTTAAGTCTAGGAACTCAAGTTCCTGATTACTGTGGTTGGTTTTACATAAGTTAAGAGAGCTAGGATAGATATTATCAAAATCACTCTCTATAACTTCTGAATTATTGATACACAGCAGATCATCAATATATCTAAAAGTGTAAAGGTAGTTATCTGAGCAGGTGGGGTGATTTTTAATGAATTTATATTCCTTAAAGAACAGGAATAGATTAGCGATATTCGTGGACGTTGATGTTCCCATGGGAATACCGTTCACTTGCTTATAGAGAGTATTGTTATATAAGATATGGTTATTTTTTATGCAGCAATTGAGATAAGAGTTCCAAGTTCCTACATCAACAAATTGGTTAAGTTTAAAATCTGCATACAGCTCTTTAAAGGTAGTGATTATATCTGATAGAGGCAGATTAGTATATAGGTTTTCAAAATCATAACTATTAATATCTAGGGGACAAACTTTGAGTATAGTAGAAATTACTTCTGCATTATTATTAATTATCCAAAAATCTCTGTACATCAAGTTAGAACAGTTTCTAATGAGTTTCAAAACCTTCTTTAAGACATCTTCAAAAGCAAGATCTATTTTCTTTTTATGACTCCTTACTCCACTAGCTATGAACCTGAACTTCACAGGATCCTTATGAAACTTAACCGTTGCAAAAAGAAATGGAAATTCAGGCTCATATCTTCTAGTTTGTGGAATTTTAAGTTTCTTGAAGAATGCCTTAAACCGATTTTCTAACTGCTTGGTAGAATAACTTACGGGCTCGTATGTTACTCTATTATTGAGTTCCATAGTTAACAATTCAAAATAGAACTTCTTACAGATAATTGCAAAATTATTGCTAGCTTTATCCGTAGTGGTAAAAATAAATTGGTCTTGTAGTTTGGAGAGTGACCTTTTAGCTTCTCCAGAGAAAAAGAGATTTCTGTCGAAACAAAAGTCCAGACCTGCCAACTCACCGGTGAAGCTATTGATTATATTATATTTCCATTCTGCGAAGGCCTCAATAGGCTGATTGTACCTTAAACTGGTTTTTACGATGTACCTATTAACATCTTGAGTGAAGCTCTCAAGAATCCTTTCTTTGGAAATTGTGAAGGAAGGTCTGAATTTAGAGCCATACTCTAATAAATTCCTAAGCTTTTCATTTTCAACAAAACTCAAGTTTCCGGTGATAATATGGTTGTAATTCTTATCATAGTGAACTGTTTCTTTATGTTCATCACAAGATCATGTAGTAATTACAGGAATGTAGCTCGAAGAGTTAAGTTTGTAGTTTTTAACTATTGACCCTAAGGTCTTAACATATTTAAAACTTACAATAGACTGGTGCCTGTAGATGGGAAAAAAAATTGCATTATTGTAGAACAGCTTCCTTACATTGAGATTATCGTAGGCTTTATTTAGGAACCTGATGGTAACAAAATTACTGGAAAATTCTTTAAGAGAAATTTTATCTTTAAGAATATGTTTAAGAATGTCCAGAACCAAAGCAAAAACATGCTTATCAACATGGTCAGCAGTTTCATTCCAGAATTTGAAAAAACTTTTAAGGACAGAGTGCTTGAAGGACTTGAGAATTTTGTAAGTATTTTTAACAAAATTAGTGCCAGTTTTAAAGCTTTCCAGAGTTTTTAGCAAGTTAGCAAAATCAACTTTGCTTGATGTGCGAAATAACCTCTGTCCTCTATTACCTCTAGAGCAGCTCTTATTATTAACAAGAAAGAAGAGTTCACGAATTGAAAATTTATGCTGATTATGCTTATTGTCAGATAGAGTGGAATTAAGGCCATAGGGATAAAGAGACTGATGCTGCAAAATTTCAAGGGATTCAGATTCTAGCCGAGCATAGAGGTCAGGGATAATATGTAGTACCTCTATTTTCACTTTGTCAAAACCATGAGTATGGAAATGCTCTAATTCAAAGGTAGAGTACTGGTTGGCGTTTGTGGAGGAGCATAATCAGCATAAATTTTCAATTCGTGAACTCTTCTTTCTTGTTAATAATAAGAGCTGCTCTAGAGGTAATAGAGGACAGAGGTTATTTCGCACATCAAGCAAAGTTGATTTTGCTAACTTGCTAAAAACTCTGGAAAGCTTTAAAACTGGCACTAATTTTGTTAAAAATACTTACAAAATTCTCAAGTCCTTCAAGCACTCTGTCCTTAAAAGTTTTTTCAAATTCTGGAATGAAACTGCTGACCATGTTGATAAGCATGTTTTTGCTTTGGTTCTGGACATTCTTAAACATATTCTTAAAGATAAAATTTCTCTTAAAGAATTTTCCAGTAATTTTGTTACCATCAGGTTCCTAAATAAAGCCTACGATAATCTCAATGTAAGGAAGCTGTTCTACAATAATGCAATTTTTTTTCCCATCCACAGGCACCAGTCTATTGTAAGTTTTAAATATGTTAAGACCTTAGGGTCAATAGTTAAAAACTACAAACTTAACTCTTCGAGCTACATTCCTGTAATTACTACATGATCTTGTGATGAACATAAAGAAACAGTTCACTATGATAAGAATTACAACCATATTATCACCGGAAACTTGAGTTTTGTTGAAAATGAAAAGCTTAGGAATTTATTAGAGTATGGCTCTAAATTCAGACCTTCCTTCACAATTTCCAAAGAAAGGATTCTTGAGAGCTTCACTCAAGATGTTAATAGGTACATCGTAAAAACCAGTTTAAGGTACAATCAGCCTATTGAGGCCTTCGCAGAATGGAAATATAATATAATCAATAGCTTCACCGGTGAGTTGGCAGGTCTGGACTTTTGTTTCGACAGAAATCTCTTTTTCTCTGGAGAAGCTAAAAGGTCACTCTCCAAACTACAAGACCAATTTATTTTTACCACTACGGATAAAGCTAGCAATAATTTTGCAATTATCTGTAAGAAGTTCTATTTTGAATTGTTAACTATGGAACTCAATAATAGAGTAACATACGAGCCCGTAAGTTATTCTACCAAGCAGTTAGAAAATCGGTTTAAGGCATTCTTCAAGAAACTTAAAATTCCACAAACTAGAAGATATGAGCCTGAATTTCCATTTCTTTTTGCAACGGTTAAGTTTCATAAGGATCCTGTGAAGTTCAGGTTCATAGCTAGTGGAGTAAGGAGTCATAAAAAGAAAATAGATCTTGCTTTTGAAGATGTCTTAAAGAAGGTTTTGAAACTCATTAGAAACTGTTCTAACTTGATGTACAGAGATTTTTGGATAATTAATAATAATGCAGAAGTAATTTCTACTATACTCAAAGTTTGTCCCCTAGATATTAATAGTTATGATTTTGAAAACCTATATACTAATCTGCCTCTGTCAGATATAATCACTACCTTTAAAGAGCTGTATGCAGATTTTAAACTTAACCAATTTGTTGATGTAGGAACTTGGAACTCTTATCTCAATTGCTGCATAAAAAATAACCATATCTTATATAACAATACTCTCTATAAGCAAGTGAACGGTATTCCCATGGGAACATCAACGTCCACGAATATCGCTAATCTATTCCTGTTCTTTAAGGAATATAAATTCATTAAAAATCACCCCACCTGCTCAGATAACTACCTTTACACTTTTAGATATATTGATGATCTGCTGTGTATCAATAATTCAGAAGTTATAGAGAGTGATTTTGATAATATCTATCCTAGCTCTCTTAACTTATGTAAAACCAACCACAGTAATCAGGAACTTGAGTTCCTAGACTTAAGCATTAAGCTCAACAGAGGTAACCCATCTATTAGCCTCTTTGATAAAAGAGTTAATTTTCCTTTCAAAGTAATTAAATATCTACACTGGAATAATAACATTTCAACCAAAGTAATTGAGAATGTACTAATTTCTCAGGTCCTAAGAATTTCAAGAATTTGCAGCAACAATTTGGACTTCAATTACCACATTAATATACTATTAGAAAGTTTTCTAGAGAACGAAATTCCTTCTTCTTTCATCAAAAGAACTTTAAGAAAAATTATTCTGAATAATAGAGTAAGGTTGGCAGATCTGCTTTAATTTTCTACACAGTTAATAATATGATTCTGACCAATCAAAGCCGTAAGGAAGTTGGCTAGAGGATGCCTATTAACTACCTAAAGGAACCTTAGTGCTATGGATATGACGGTCCTATTAAAACAAAAAATTAAATAATATAAACAAAATCACAAAAAAAGCTTAAAAATCTGTTTATAAAAGAAAATAAAAACAAATAAAAAAGAAAACTAGTTATTCATCACTAGGATAGCTATAATAAAAAAAGTAAAACCAACATTAAAATTAATAAGATTCTGATTAATCTATAGAAGCTCACTAAGGTGATTTAATACATGCAAAGATTATTAAATACACTGCTCGTGTATTTTATAATATTCCTCATGTATTCTGGAGAGTTAATTCTGCTCTTTCTGATCATACAGATCCACAGTCTTAAGTTTATATATATATATATATATATATATATATTTTTTTTTCTCTGGTTAAAATCTCCGCGCGTTGGTTTCTTGCTGTATGAGGAGGCCATCAGCCCCACCCTCACTGCCCCCAGCTGTCTAGGGAGTGGCGGAAGAGGTCAGCCATGTTCTTCTCTTGTGAGGAGAAAAGTTTTTGTCACACAAGAGGTAAGCTCTCTTCCTGGTTTTTGGGTTCTAGGTTTTATAAGTTCAATGTTTGTACAATGTTTGTACTTCATGTACTTTTTCTCTGTCGTTTTTTAGCTTTTCAGCTTTTAGGCATTGGTTTGTCTGTTAACATTTTTGCGGGTTTTAACTCTTTCTTTTCTTTGTAACTTTGAGCGTCTTTTGGGGTACCTAGGAACAGAAGATGGCTAAGCGTGTTCCTTTTCTATGCGCTGTCTATGCGCTGTTTTTTCAAAGTAGTTAAGTTCTTAATAACTAATTAATTATGCACTTAAAGCACTGCTGAAATACTTTGTACATATTGCAACTAACTGTTTAAGCAACAATTTGCAGCAACAATTTAACTTTCACAAAGTTTAGTATATAACTTTCACAAAGTTTTCTTTAGTTAATTATTATGTTTAACTTATTCTCGTTTTCGTGCTGTCATAAGTTGTAGAGTAGGGGTTTTAGACTCAAGTTTTCTTTCAAAATTCTGTTCGTTAAAAATTAATATTTCCTTTTTTAATTGCAATGTAAAAATTTGGATTTCTTTTGCATTGATTTTCAGGTTTAAATTCTCTCTCAAACGAACTTGGAATTTCGTTATGGCTGAAAATCATTTCTAATTATTATGTCACTCTCACAGCTTGAGTTCTCTTTAATCTTCTTCTCTCTGTTTAATAGTAACAGATGAAGAGCATGGGTCGGGCCAGGAAGGTTAATGGATGCAAGCGAAATTGTTAACCAGTGCTAGGTCATACAACTCTATGGAGGACATGACATATATATATTTTTTAAACTATTTTAGGTGGGAACGTTACTTGCATCTATGGCCTTGCAGAAACCCATTTCCAACTAGGTCTTTGTGGAAGTGAGAAAATGCAGAGTTTTTGCTGGTCCTTGATAAAGCCAAGGCTCAGTATTCTCGACACCTTCTACATTCAGTTGTTTTATTTTATTTTTTTATCTTTTCTCCTTTTACTCACACAGGTAGATACATAACCTTTTCTATGTTGTACTAGGTGTGAGTCAAAATTATATTTGTATTTTTTTGCTTAGGTATCTTCTTTATAGAATATATATATATATATATATATATAATAAATATAATAATAATAATAATAAAAAAACATGAAGTAAAATGCAAAAACAAGCACAATATCTATTGAAAAACTAAAAAATAAAGTTTGCAGTATTCATGACTCCACAACCCTTCCCGAAGTGTGGAAAAAGTTAATTAAAAGAGAGAAAACTTTTCAAAACAAAAGAAAATTCTTTACCAAAAATGAACAACAATAATTAAAAAATATATATATATATATAATAATAATAATAAAAAAGCACGAAGTAAAATGCAGTAACAAGCACAACATTGAAAAAATCATCATAAAATATACCGAAGTTAAATAATAAAAATTAATGAGAAACTCATAATCATTCATTAAATTTAAAATTAAATTAATTTCTGTTCGTTATCGAGTATTAATAATCCTTCAAAATTAAAGTTAAATGAATTTTCAAATCAATATTGAACCCAATAAAAGATGCTTAAAGTGAGAATTTCCCATATAGACAAAATAACAACAGCGCGTGCACGCCTGCGCATTGGTATTGCTGGTAAAAATTGGGATGAGGACAAATACTCACCATTTGCAATTCTTTGACATGTATGGGAGCACATAAGAACAACACTGAAGATTTTCACACCGAAAACCTGGCTTACGAGATCATAAGCTGCATTCGCGATTGAACTTACTGGGTACCCATATTTTAGGTTAAAATTTATTAAAAGAAAGACTAATATATAAAAAAACCAACGTATTCAAGCATCAATAACACTGCTAACCAAGTAAGTATCCTAAAACCACGTGGTTTTAAGGTAAGGTTAAATTTTTATCAATAATAACAGTATTTTCCTTAAACCAAATATTATTTTGATTACAATATAATAAATATTACCATTTGATCCCGTTAAATATTTATTTTAGTTTCAAACAAATAACAAAGTATTTTGTTTGAAATTAAAATAAATATTCAAACTGTTATAATGACAAAGGTTCATATCGCAAATCAGCAAAACAAAAACGTGCTATAAACATTTAGTTCTATAATGATTGTAGTGGAAGTATATGTGTATTTCACACATTAATTTACTTGCAAATGTTAAAAAAGGTCTCTTAAGGTTTGTACTAGCTGTTTTGAGTGACTGAACCTGTCTTACATATTGAGATTGCTAATTCCAACTTAATTGGAAACCAAAGGGGCCTACCTGTGGGATTGAGGAAAGTGTATTGAATGTAGATATGATGAATGTAGATATGATGTGTATTGAATGAATTGTTATGTGGAAAACATTGTATTGATTTTTAGGAGTAGGCTCAGTTATTGATAATGTTATTGTGAATGCTGAGTTTCATGCAGTTTTAAATATTTGCTACTGATCTGTGAATAAGAACAGTTAAACAGGGTTCCCACAAAACTGAGTTTCTAGCATTTTTAATGAACAACTAACTGGATTTGCAGATAATGTAATTTTGTATTTATGTAATTTATTTGTGATTGATGTTACATGATAAACAGTAAATACAGGCAATTCAGAGATGTCTGATTGCTGTTTTAATAATTATGAAATCACTTTGTGTTGATTACTTTTTTCACCCTCGTTGCAATATTTTGTGTGCCATATTTGGTTTTCATTGAAAATTCCTCTTGTGCGTTCCATTTAGAAATTTCCTTTTTTTTTTTTTTACGTAGCACATTCATTCATGTTGTTGACTTTAAATGTTTGTTATTTATGGTAGTTTATCAGAAGTTTCTCACTTTTTATATTTGTGTTTGTTGTAATCTCATTGTATGGTAAGCATTTGTGTCTTGTTGCTTATTTAGTTGATACTGAAAATTCCTCTTACATTTTCCATCTGTATTATTTTTCTTAGCATGTTCAATTTTTGCCATTGATTTTTATTATTTATGATAGTTTATTAAAGGTTTCTGAGTTTTTTTATTATTATTTATGTTTGCTTACATTGTAATTTCACAGTATAATAAGCATTTGAGATTTCATTTTGGCTGTGTGAAGTGCATCTTGATTTATTTGTTATTTCTTGTTATTATTTAAAAAAATTATGTACATTCAAACTGTTATAATGAGAAAGAAATTAAATTTCAGTAAATGGGAACATGGCAACACTGGTTGACCAAACAGCTCGGTTACTTGACTTCAGTCAGAAACTTGACATAAATCTTCTGGACAGTGTAGTCAACTGCATGTACACAGGAGAAGGTGCACAGGTAATTTTATGTACTTATTATAGTTTTTGTCATAAATATTAAAGACATGTAGTAAGTTCTTCACTAGTATGCAGTTAAACATCTGTGTAGTTTAATTTGATAAAAGCATAGAACAACAGTGCATCTATATACTTATAAATTTGTAATGTTTTAATAAGCAACAAACTAGATTTGCAGATCATGTCATTTATGAAGTATTGTGAACATGCTGGCTTCCACACCTCAATACCTCAAGGCAGTCTTGTTAGGGCCAGAGCATGTTTATCAACGGCTAAAAAAAAAAAAAAAAAAAAATAGTAACACTTGGTAAAACAGCTATCAGTCATAAAATGCATTTTTATCATTAACCTAGAGTGGTGGGGCTGCTACGAGAAGTACTATGCTGATCTATGATAATATTGCACAAAATTTTTAATATGCATTGATTTGTGTCTCTGAATTAGATATTTTACTAATATTGTTAAGAAATCCAGTTAATTACATAAGATTTAGGGTAAGATACATCTGTAAATCCGACTCAGCTAATGATGTGTAGTACATCTCACAAAGTAATGTAGACTTTATAAAAATAAACATATAAGTTAGAAAATGAGAAGCCTCTCCGTTGGCTTAGTGGTTGTCCTGTAGTGCTGGTTTCGCCCTTTTTCTTGAATCAGTGGCTCTGTATTTAGGTGCTCTGATCATGTGAGGAATGAAGATGTCAGTTGTGTAATGTGAGGCAAAATGTTTTGTTAGTAAGGTTGAGAACTTAATATTCTTAGGTGGTTTGGCCATGTTGAATGAATGATTGATGAGGTGTTAACTAAGGGAATTTTTTCAGCCCAAGTGGCAGGCAAGAAAGGTAGAGGAAGGCCAAGGAAATCATGGGAGGACCAGATTCAAGAATGTCTGCATGAGAAGATAATTAGTATGAAGTACAAAAGGTCTTTTGTGCATCGTGTGATGGATGTCAGAGAAACTTGAGCTGTGTGCTGAGATCGCTGTAAATGGAGATGTTTGATACAGCAACAGTAAGTTCTTTCTTTGAGAGGCCAACCTCTGAATATCAGAGAACAGCTTAGTGATATGTATTTAGATGCTCTTGGAAACCATAAAACACGAAGTGCAATAATTGAACTGCATTGAGGTTGAGTTATAGTTATGCAAATTTTATAAGTTCTTTTTAGCAGATTTTGTGCCTGCATAGCTTGTAGCAATTGTATGTAATTTTGTTTGGATGACTTGTTGGTTTTTAAAAATGGTGACAAAAAGAAAACAATTAACATTAAAAGAAAAAATTTAAATTGGCAAACTGCCTCCCCGGTGGCGCACTGGTCTAAGTGCTGGCTTATAATCATTCATCCTTGTGGGTCTAGGTTCAGGTCATGGTGAGGCATGGATGTTGTGTTTGTCTTACGGAACTGGCTCCCTCCCTTCTATGGAACCAGTGGCCCTAAAGTAAGGACAAGCGACTGCTTATAACCCATGGAGTTGCTTACGGTGGTTGTTAAACCTCCAAACAAAAATTAAAAATATAAACATCAGCAAACTGTGGATTGTCAACTTACACAAGAATATTAAAATTATCAAAGCCGAGACTAACTTTAAAAGTGTGAGATACTGATGCGAAACTTGTAAATTTTGCATGTGGTATATACAGTGCTTTTTTTTTTTTCTAAAAAAATGTTTGGTGGTACTCTCAGTTTGACTCAAGGAAATCGCCATTTTATAGTTCAAATCGGGAAAAATAAATACAGTGAATGGACAAGATTACCAAGAACCTTTTTTTTATTATTATTATTGGAGGTTTAATGACCACCATGAACAACTCAATGGGCTATAACCAGTCGCCCGTCCCTAATTTTGGGTCACTGGTTCCAAGGAAGGGAGAGAGCCAGTGCCTAAGACAAACACAACATCCCTGCCTCACCGGGATTCAAACCCGGATCCCTTTCGGATGAATGATCAGAGGCCATCGCTTAGACCACTGCGGCACCAAGAACATGCATTACCTCATACACTGGCGTGCAAAAATTAAGGACTAGATGGTTTTTCGAATATAACGTCGTGCAGAAGTGCTCCACATCGACTCAAATTATACCATAAGATCCCCAAGATGTAAGAATATGGGACAAGTGAGCAAAACCGTCCAAATAAGGAATCCAAAGGATACAAAGGCACTTTATTAAAAAGATAGCTTCTAGCACAATTGGACAGAAAACAGAAACGTCCATGTGACAGGCGGTTGCAAAGAAAAATCCAGTCTTTAGTAGGGGATATGATCACCCCTGATTGTGTTGCAGGATTTACAATGTCTATCCATGCTAAGTACGAGGTTGTCAAGGAGCTGTTAAGGCTTTGCGGCCCATTCTTCTTGTAGCGCCAATCGCAGCTGCGAAATCGTTGCTGGTGGCTGGTGGCGTGCTGCCAAGCGTCTCCCGAGAAGGTCCCACACTTGTTAGATTGAATTTAGGTCCGGGGACCTTGAGGGCCAATCCATGCATTGAATATCTTAACTCTCCAACAGCTCTGCGACATCTACTGTACGATGAGGTGTAGCGTTGTCGTCCATGAAGAGGAGCTTACGACCCACAGCACCTCTAAACAGACGCACATGATGCAGGAGAACCTCGGTACAATAGCGGACTCCAGTGACTGAACCGCCTTGGAAGATGTGGAGGTCAGTACAGCTACCAAGCATGATACCGCCCCAAACGAGAACTACGGCACCTCCAAACCGGTTCCTTTCGATGATGTTGGAGATGTGATTGCGTGTTCCCCTATCACCAGATGTGTATACGTCCAGAATTGCTCGGCAGACTAAATCTGCTCTCATCTGTAAAGAGAACTCGACCCCATTGCTGATGTGTCCAGTTCTTGTGTTCCTGGCACCACAGAAACCGCTGTCTCCGATGAGCAGGCGTTATTGGCACACACCGTACTGGTCGTCATGCAAATAGACCACCTTTGTGCAACCTCCTGGCCACGGTAAAACAATATAATGGACGTCCAGTTGTCTCTTGCATGTGCCTTTCGATTTCTCCCACTGTCTGCCGTCTGTGTCTTCTTGCCTGTAGGACAATATACCGGTCGTCCGCCGCCGTGGTTGCTTATGGACGACCACTGCTAAACTCTCAGACAGCTGTTCCTGTCGTTTGAAATGCTCTCCAAGCTCACGAAACAATGCTGTAAGCGATCCCAAACTCCTCGGCCACACTAGTCACACTTCGACCTTCTTCCAACTTCCCAATGATGCAACCTCAGATAAAATCATCCAGATGTTGTCTACTGGATTGCGTGTTGGCCATATCACATGGTGGCAGCAACTCGACCTGGCTCAAACTGATGTACACCTGCAATGGCTTTCACCGGATTGCTGAGCGTACAGCGCCCATGTGCTTTATACCCTTCCGACACTCCCCACGTCATGCTGCATATATGCGCATGTCCTACCGTACCGGACCCTAGTCTATCTTCTGAGTGGTCGTTTGGTCTATTCTGCCTGCTCACTCCGCTGTTATGCTAATTTCTCCTCTTCTTCCTTAATTTTTGCACACCAGTGTATTACACAGCTCACACTAACTTCCACATTAGCATGAGGTTGTGTTCACTAACATCTTCCCGATTCCTCTGCTTGCTTTTGGTGTCAGTCGTCAGATGAGTCTCGTCTTTTCAGAAACCACGAATTTACATTCACGGAAGGCTTAAACAAACTCAAAGGAAGGCCTAGCAATTTTATAAACCTTAAGTTGGCTACAGTGTTTAAATGCAATGGAGCTCTTGTTGGAGTCAGTATTAAATTCATCTGAGAGAAGCCAAGTTCACACTCACTTGTTGAAATTGGGATGTTCTTGATTGCCTTTAAAAGAGGCATAAGAGATGATGGAATCTTCTTTTCTGAAAGATACTCTCGAAAACCCCTTAAGATTTGTCTATCGAGAAGTCCAAATCTGTCGCACAAGTTCATTATTTCTGTTTTACGAAAGGTTAAAGGAGGATTATCTGGCCAAGTTTTACAATCCAGCGCCTTGGCCCATTGTGGAATTTTAGCATTTTCTCATGCTAAAAGTCTGCTCTCCATACGGGTTTTCAAAGTGTCGTAGAATTTTACTGGATCAATACGATTTCCCTGTCTTTGTCTTGCAACTCTTGCTAAATTTCCAGTGAAACTCCTTTTAAGTCCAAACATTTTTTTCTGCTTTCAAGGCTTCCAGATAATAAGGTCCCATGTTTGTCTTCCTTTCATCAAACAATTTAAGTTGATTGGTTATTTTTTTGTGAGCAGAGTACAGTGTGATATCACATGCTTGCAATTCTGTACTAAGTTCTGCTAATTCTTCAAGAACATCACACACCAAGGCAAGATGTAAAATGAAATCGATATTGGTCATTTTTCGTAGCAGTCGTTCATACAAGCTTCGCTCAGTTTTGTCTCTATTCTCATCTACTTTAGCACTTTTGAAATGGGCAACCAAAGCCTCAAAAATCGCCAAACAGCAGGAACACTTCTGAAACTGGAAGAAACCCATCTACTATCTAAAATCCTCCCAATTCTTACAATTCACTGTCAAGCTGTTCCGCATGACAATTCCCTTGTATTTTTAGGGGAATGGTGATACAGTGTGTGCAGTTCATCAATTAACGATTTGAAGTGGTTTATTTGTGATGGGAAGACTTTGTTTATTACATATAGCACAGAAAGTTCTAATTCGTGATTAGCACAACGCAAAAATAAAATTTTGGGAACTGACTTTTAAGTAGTGTCGCTACACCTTTCTTTCGGCCAAGAATTACTGCAGCCCCATCAGTTGCAATTGCCAAGAGATTTTATTTCAGAAAATCGTCATGAAAACCAAGTTCCTTTTAAACAGGACATCCGCGACTTGCATATTTCTTCAGCAGTGACATCTTTTGAGTTCAATGATATCAAGGTACAGGTTGGTAGGCTCATTCATGTCTGGAAATGTGGTTCTTACGTAAATAATGGACGAGGACAACTGACTTATTGTGGTACTTTCGTCTATAAGGAGGGCGATTTTATTATTCGACTCTATTATGTTCTTAATGACAGTGCTTTTCATTTCCACTGCAATATGGTTCACAATATTAATGCATGCATGCAATAGTCAAATGTAAAATACAGCCCATATTGATTCAACTCAGCTCTTGCACATCAATTTCTGACTCAAAATCAGGAAACGCTTGATTATTTTTAACTGCTTTGTATGCTGATCTAAATATATTGGCGGTTACTTCCTATTCATTCTCGAAAACTTTGGTGCATACACTTTCCAAAGATTAAGTTTTTGCTCTTTCCAGTATTGAAAGAGCTTCCTGATGAGCTGAACTTACTTTGTTTGAAAATTTTCTTTCGGAGAGAAAGCATCTGATCTGATTTATCCTCACCTGTTGCACTAATTAATTCTGAAGCCCATTGTTAAGAAATGTTCATGACTTGCATTTTACGCTGTGGTCCCAAAGCACCAACTTCTTTGCAAGCTCTGCAACCAAGCCTTTTATTTTTTAACCACTAACCAGTCTTATTTATTGCAGAATTAATTTTTCTTATTAAAATCCTAACATTCAGGAAGATCCTCAGAAGGCGAGGTCGTGTGCTCACTTTCCATATTGTCAACAGACGATGCTGTATCACACAACACCGTTGTCCCATCTGTTGTTTTTACAGTCATCATTCACTTTATTACACTTCTTTGCTGGCTATGATAATGTAAAATAGTTACTAATTTTCCTACTCATAATGAAATACTGCCACTCAATGAGGCCAAACTTTCCACAGTGAAACACCACACATTCACACTGCTTCACACATTAAACGCTCACTTCCGTCGAAGACTCGGGGAAACACCGTGAAAGGAAATGAGGCCGCCATCGGGGGTAGCAACGGAACTGATGAATCATTGTGCTAGAGTCCAAGAGATTTCAAATATAACGAAACATCTTTGTTACGTTATTATAATAAACATACGCGACATAAAACTTACGTAATCACATAAATATCCATAATACGTTTGGAGTTGATTTAGCAGAAAATCTAACATTTTAAAATTTTTAGTTTCTCCCATTAGATTCACAAAATGTTTCCCCCAGAAAAAAAGCACTGGGTATATATAACATTTTAAACTTGTATGAAAGGACTGCAACCCAGGATGTAACCCTAACATTATTAAACTTATGTTGCTTTACTTCAAAAATATTTAAAATAAGTTAAAAGGTTAAAAAGTGAAGCTCATTTTTATCATTTTCTTTGTTAAAATTTATTCCCAAAACTCATACAACTGACTCTTTATCTAACACTGTTAAAAAATTCTTCGTACAAACAGACCTCATGGTCAGGAAATTCTTAAGGTAATTACACAATACTTAATACAGTAGGGTTCGTACGGTCCTTAAAAGTCCTTAAGAACTCCTTTATTTCCATTTACCTTTTTAAGGGCCCTTAAAAAGTTCTTAAGAATTCCTTAATTTCTGTTCTGTTTTTAAGGGCTCTTAAAAAGTACTTAAGAATTCCTTAATTTCTGTTCTGTTTTTAAGGGCTCTTAAAAAGTCCTTGAAAACACCGTAATTATATTATATTCGGGCGTTAAAAGAGGTCGTACATTTTTTTAACCAAAGAAATGCGTGCGTTGTGCAGGCCAGCTGGTTTCATTGATTAGCGTACTGATGATGGTTTTACGTCACTAGATCGCATGTCGCAAAAGTTTACCCATGTTCTGTATTGCTTTTGGCAGTTTGCCAACCAGTTACCTTCAAAGTCCCTTTGGTTTAGATTAGATTTATTGCTGGCTTCTTGATTTCTTTGCGTGGGGTCAGTGCTGTTCAGATCGTTTTCTTCTGTTATTTATTAGAGAATGTGGTGCAATTCCGAAAATCCGCGTGGATTCGAACACCGGTTACAGTTAACAGACGGGTAAAAAAAGGTTTCAGAAATCGAAATTTTTTATTTTCCAGCTGACAAAAAAAAAAATGTTTAAGATATTTTTAAAGGTTTAAAAAATATTTTGTGTTTTCTCCATTTGAAAAATATTACCCTCCTGCCTGCCCAGCTGACAGTGTTTAAGCTGCCTATCACTTTTTCACCAAATCGTGACAAGCACAATACGCCAAAAAAGTTCACCTGAATCGTCAAAAAACAAATGCTAAAAATTGTGTTTTGTTTGTTTTTTAATCCTTGTTACCATTAAGAAATTTGCTCATTTTTATGTGGGTAAAAATAAAACGTTTAATCTTGCATCTCCCGTGCGTGCGCGTTCTCCTTACTGTGAATCCATGACTTAGTTTTGTTAACTGCTAGGAGTCTGACATAAGGGGAGGGTGTGTGTTGGCTGCTTTCAAGTGTGTTAGTGAACTGGGGGAGATAGATGGCAGAAGAGGGGAGGGTGATATTGGGTGGGGCCAGCAGAATGCCACAAGAGCAAGAGGGAAAAACTTCCTCTTCAGCTCACATGACGCAAAAATGCATTTTCGCGAATTTTTCAGACAGGTGTCTGAAATTTCTATAAGCACCATAAATCCTTGTTACGAATGGATCTGCAAAATTTCGCCTGAATTGTTTAATAACTTTTTAAACTAGCTATGAAAATTTTAATTGAACATTCCCGTGTGCCTGTTCCTCGTTAATCTCTTAATAAAAATGTTCAAGGCTAATTAAAAAAGTTTTTAACCAATTAAAGCAAAATTTTAAGAGTTGACTACTCTTAGCTAATTATGGAGTGTGTAAAAATTTCAGTCAGTTTCATAAAGAATTGACAATGATGAGTTTTATTTTTTTATCCAGTCTACTGGCAAAACCTTTGTAGCAAACGGGGAACCCTGCTCTTACGTAATGCAGTTATGGGAGATGGAGAACCCTGCTCTTACGTAATGCAGTTATGGGAGATGGGGAACCCTGCTCTTACGTAATGCAGTTATGGGAGATGGAGAACCCTGCTCTTACGTAATGCAGTTATGGGAGATGGGGAACCCTGCTCTTACGTAATGCAGTTATGGGAGATGGGGAACCCTCCTGCTTTCCCCACCATCCCACTTGTTGAATTTAGAATTTAGCGGACAACAACATGTTTTGTTTCAAAGTTGTAAGCTGCTCTTTCCTTTGTATGCTACACTATGGATATTTGTTGAATACTGTATAAATAAAAATATGCTTTTTTAATGTGAAACATTTGAGCATGATACAGTATTTTGTCATTTACAGTAGTACAGGAATTGCGATAGTTCAAAAGAAAAATGTACAGCGTGTGAACAATGGACAGAATGTCACGCAGGAACGGGGTGCTGGTTGATGAATGTCATATAATTCCCGCACTTCAAACCGCAGTGCTGCACGCTGGTGAAATTAAAAAAGGGGGGGGGGGTTATATACGTACGTATGATGTTTACCGCGATGCAATTACTTTACTTTAATGTCAAAACAATGATGAAATTAATTCAACTACAGAGAAATGTGCCGTCCGCTAGATTTAACAAGCGATCAGCACTTTCATTGTGCAATTGTGTTCATCACTTCAAGCTTACTTAGCATTAGTTTTTTGATGGAATGTTTGCCAGCCAGAATGTTTGATTGACATATACAGTATTTCGTAAATAAAAATTCAATTAATTAATATAGTACTGTATTATGAATTTGTTCCCTATATTTACTTACTTATTAAAAACTGTACATATATCTACTTAAATTCCAAATACTACTAATTATTTGTTTAATAATTAGTAATATGCTTTCATTTGTTTAATAATTAGTAATATGTATTAAATACATATTACTAATTATTAAACAAATGAAAGCCTATAATACATACATACCATCCTATTTGAATTAGTATTATATAGTTTGGAGAACCTGTGTGTTTACAGTACATATGTACTAGTAAACACACACAGGTTCTCTAAAATCCACAAAATTCTAAAATCTGCACAACCTCTGGAACCAAGTTGTGAGGATTTTCGGAATTGTACTGTACTAAGTAAAGAGCTTAGAGCTTCTGTCTTTTCAGCTAGACAGAAATATGTTCAATATTTAGATGCTGAAAAAAAAAAAAATGTGCCGAGAAACATCTGGGAGGAAACGTAAATTGATTGAGGAGGAATTGCAAATGCTTAGTACAAAAAAACTGCCAAATTAGAGGAAACGTGCAGATGACCTTGCCGCCCAAGGGGAATTGATTAGAGATATGAACTGATTCCTTCAATCAAATAGTTTTCAAAAATTAATAAGGAAAAAAATTAAGAATTGGCAGAAATTACCATGTCAGTAGTTGCAAAAAAGGAGCTGAAAAATTGATTTCATTGTAGGCCTACATCCTTTGTTTGACCTCAAAAAAGTGAATATGTACATAATATAATTTCTTTGTAGTCATTGTTAAATCGCATTACTGTTTTTAGCACATCTTTTGTAAAAAAAGATCGTGCTTATGTTATCGGTTTGTCCGACCGTCAGTCCGTCCGTGTGTACCCATGAAATCTCTGCAACTATTAGTCCGATTTGAAAAATTCTTTTTGCATTGGGAAGCTTGAAATATGCGAATGGTGATCCTTTATTTCATTTTTTTTTTTACGGTGTGCAATTTCGCTGCTAGAGGGCGTAAATGCAGATGATGTCGAATTCAAAAATATGTTTTATTCCACATATTTGCTTCTAAACATCCGATTGAAAAAATTCTTTTATCTTTCAATTCTATTTATGTCAAAGAGTATTTTAGATATAGTTACATTTTTAAATTACGCATAGATTTCACGTTAGGGGGGTAAAAGTAAATTACATTTTTCTCGATAATTCTTCTTCCAAAACTCCGATTTGAAATTTTTTTTCTTCAACGGATACACCTCCGGATGGAAAATCTTTTGTATATAATTTCTAATTTTTGGTAAAGTATACTCTGGCCACCAGGGGCGTAAGGGTTAATTTTTGCTTCTGATGTGTTTGCCATAAAATCTGAGCTTCTAAAATATCGTTTGAAAAAATTATTTCGTGGACTGATGCCACTCACATCGATAAACCTTTTCGGAACATTTTCTTTTTAAAATGTTCCACAGTTTCTCCGCCAGGGGCGTAGATGTATATCTTATTTTTGTGAATATCTCTACTTCTAGGAGTCCGATTTGAAAAATTCCTTCTTTGTTGAATAGTGTTTTCAGTGTGACATGTTTTTCATATAATTTAAAAATTTTCAAGTAATTCATAGGCTTTCTGCTAGGGGCGTAAAGGTAAATTGCTTTCCCCTATATCTCTGCTTCTAAATCTCAAATTTGAAAAAATTCTTTCTGCACTGAATACAGCTCCTGATAGAAAATCCTTTGCACATAATTTCTAATTTTTGTAAAAAATGGTTTGGCCACAAGGTGGCGTAAGTCTTAATTTTCGCTTCTGATGTATTTGCAGCAAAATATGAGCTTCTAAAATCTCGATTGCAAAAAAGTAGTTTGTTGACCGATGCTACTCATGTCTACAAACCTTTTAGGAACATTTTCTTCTTGAAATAATGCATGGTTTCTAGGCCAGGGGCGTATATGTATATCTTATTTTTGTCAATATCTCTACTCCTAGGAGACCGATTTTAAAAATTCTTTCTTTGTTGGATAGTGTTTCCAATGCGAAATGTTTTTCCTATAAATTCAAAAATTTTCAAGTAAGTCATAGACTTTTCCGCTAAAGTGCACAAAGGTAAATTGCATTTTCTGCGTTATTTCTGCTCTAAAACTCCGATTTGAAAAATTCTTCCTGTATCGCATACAAGACCTGATGGAAAATATTTTTTACCTAATTTCTAATGTTTGGTAAAGAATGGTTTGACCACCAGGGGTCATAAGTGTTAAAGTAGCGTAAGCTACAAGCATCTGTAAATATTTTTTTTTGTCATACATCATTTGAGATGATATATTCAAGCACATATCCTGTATCTTTCTTCTAATAAATACTGTTTCTAAGAGTTCGTTCGTAAGCTCATGATTCCGTTTACAGCAATATCTGAGGGATTAAAAACCCGATTGAAAAACTTCTTTCTTCCGTCAGATACTATTGTTTTCCATACCGGTTCCATTAATTTTGAATAGCTTTGATAAATTTAATTTGCGTCAGAACGGATTGAAAAGACTTGCTTATTACACCTGAAAATTCGGTGTCATCTTTCTTGTTTAAGTTAAGAGCAACAAAAGATGTATAATAGAAGTAAAAATTCTGAAGGAAATTTCATAGGTATCTTGTTGTTACTGCAGTTTGTTTCAGCTTTTACACCTATACACTATTGCCAAATGTTTAAAATCAACCTGCATTAAGTGTATGGAAGAAGTTACTACAAGTGCTACAGCTGTAGAATTAAAAATGAAATAAAAATAAAAATGCGACAGTTACACAAGCAAAAATGATTTATTCATCCAAATCTACGAAAACCAAATTTTTATCCAGATTTGGGAATCGGAAGCTGTGTAGTAAATAAAAAAATAAATAAATCAATACTTAAAAGAAAGTGATGCTTCACTGTTCAGTTTTGATTCTTTGAATTCTGCCAATGTAGTTTTGAAATTTAGGCAAGCATTTTTATCGAACTTAAGGCTTTCGATTCCGATGATATGATTTAAGTTAAGATGAACTTGTGTGTTTCGATTTGATTTAGATAGTGTGTTTACTTGCTTCATTATCCTAAAACAGGTCTAACAAGCTGTGCTGCAATTTTATAAAAGTATTATTTTTCCAGCTGCGGCACTTGTAGTGATGCCACCCACAGAATTAATGCATTTAGTTTCTTAGCCTGTGTCCGTACATATTTGTAAAAGTAATTCTAATGGAAGGAATTAAGTTATTGAATGGAAAGGTAAAGATACCAAAAATTTTAAAGACTGACAACCACAGCCATATGAAATTCTAAGCTGTATTTGTAATACTGTTTTTGTTAAAATGAATTTGTAAATTAATAAAAAAATATAAATTCGGATAAACTTTGAAGGAAAAACAAATGCAAATTTTAAAAGTTCCTGAAACCACAAAGATGGGCCTATAATCACAATTAATGGGTGAAAATTTGTTGAAAATTGAAATTCCAAAGTAAATAAATTTTATGCTTCACACCGCAATACGAAGAAGCAGAGTGTTAGTTCTGTAGATGCAAAGATATGCTTCAGGACAAATAATGGATCCAGCATTACCAGTAAGAATGCATATAAGGAACTGTTAAGTTAGTTGGTTTTTCTGTTGGAGTATTTAGGTTTATTTTAGTAGAACTAATTTTAATTTATATAATTGTGCAACGGAATATTCATTAGTTTCAACAAAATTGATTTATTGTGTTAAAATGACTTGTGTTGTAATAGTTAACTCACATTTTGTGTATTGTGTATTTTGCATGCAGCAATTATGAAGTCCTTAAGAAATATTTAAAGGTCCTTAAAAATAGCCTGAAGGTCCTTAAAAAGTCCTTAATTTTCATTTTCAAAAAAGAGTATGAACCCTGTACAGGCCTGCCAACTCTCCGGGTTTAGGCCGGCCATGCCGGATTTCATTACATTTCCCGGAATTCCAGATTGTAAATTAATATTGCTGGATTCTATCATGATTTCCGTAGCGTAAATTAAAAAGTAACGAGGAGAAAAGTTGGAAGGTCTCGGAGGCATCTGTTCATTAGTGGAGAAGCGAACTTTTCACTCTGAGTCAGCAGTTCTGCTCTGCGGTTGGCAGCAATGTTTACTCTTCTGTCCGCTAATGATCTCTGGTGCTGTGCAGGGACAGGCTTGGCATTGGTGGGCACTGTACGTACTGATGCAAATTTCTTGTCTGTTGACGATATCGGAAGCATGTGGTAGTGTTTTAGTATGTTTGTGTACTTCGTCTCTCTTCACAGGAATTTCTGAGAACTTTTCGTGCACATGTTTAATCACGTGTTGGCTGGTAGAAAATATCAGTCTGTTTTTAAGAAGTGTTATACGACAGATTATCCGTGTAAATCGAATCAAGGAAGGGTCAACAATTTGCCTTTTGCTCTATTTTGTAGGTGTGATTTTTCCGTTGTCCACTGGGGCAAAGGAGATATCGTTAATCACATTCGTATGCAAAAACAAGCTGACAATTCTAAGTGCGTAGAAAATAACAAAGCATTAAATTTTGCTCGAGATAGTTCCTCTTCCGATGCCATTATCTGTGCTGAGTACTTGTTTACTTTATTCCTCATGGAACATAACTTACCTTTAAGCTGTGTGACCATGCAAGTGTGCTTTTTAAGAAAATATTCCCAGATAGTATTTGCAAAAAAATATGCATGTGCCAGGACAAAAACATTGTGTGTCGTTGCCAAAATGGGGAAATCTTCAAAAATGGACTTGCATACTTGCCAACTTTAATTTATTAAATTCTGCTTAATTTTACGGATAGGTCTTTTTACGGATGTTTTAATATTTCGATTGCTTAATCGAAATATTTCAACCCTGCAACCACATACTGCCAACATTGGGTAGAGCCTTGTCAGTAGTAATTAGTATTATAGTGCGGCATACATACACGCTTTTTTTACGAAACAATCCACCTCTTTGTGAAAAAGAAATGCACACCCAACAAAACATTACAACAAACAAGGACACTAATGAAACGAATTTGACACATGCGAAACACAAAGTTGATTCCTCTGGTGAGAGCACGATAGGTAACATTGTGAGATTTAATTCCAAACTTCCACCATTAAAAATCAATCGGATGCATTCAGAATTTCACGCTTGACAGATGGGAAATCCAAGCAAGTGAATGCACAGTGCGCAAACCTCCACTTACCATTTGATCATACTTCCTCTGACATTACAGTTTATAACAAGATGAGACCAAAGAAAGGAAAAAAACTGAATGTTTTAAAAAACTGGGTGAATAATCAAAACACACAGCAAGAATGTGGACTACTGTCAGTCTGTCTTTTGCTGACTCTGTAACTGCACAGCATCCATTGCTTAATTCTTCTTTCTGCCGATATTTTTCTCTCCCATTTCTCCATTGTCGCTTTTCTTTCTTTCCTTTTCACTTTCCAACCGTAGGTTGAAGAAGCGTATATGCTCCAGCTTTGTCCGTCCGTCTGTCCGCACGATAACTGGCGTAAAAATGGTTCGATTTCGATGAAATTTTAGAGTGTGGTAGGGGACCACCTGGGGACGAACCCTATTGAAAATAGGACAAATGGGGTCAAAGGTCACGACGTAGGAGCGGGATCATTTCATTGCCCTTATGCGTCATAACTTGCGTAAATATGGTTCAATTTCAATGAAAGTTTACTATGTGGTAGGAGACCACCTAGGGACGAACCCTATTGAAAATGGGACAAATGGGGTCAAAGGTCACTACGTAGAAGCGGGATCATTCCATTGCCCTTATGCGACATAACTTGCGTAAATATGGTTCGATTTCAATGAAAGTTTACTATGTGGTAGGAGACCACCTAGTGACGAACCCTATTGAAAATGAGTCAAATGGGGTCAAAGGTCATGACGTAGGAGCGGGATCATTCCATTGCCCTTATGCGACATAACTTGCGTAAATATGGTTCGATTTCAATGAAAGTTTACTATGTGGTAGGAGACCGCCTGGGGACAAACCCTATTCAAAATGGGTGAAGTGGGGTCAAAGGTCAGGACATAAGATCGGGATGCATTCCGTTGCCCTTATGCGTCATAATGTGCGTAAAAATGGTTTGATTTCGATGAAATTTCGGTATGTAGTAGGGGACCACCTGGGGACGAACCCTATTGAAAATGGACGAAATATGGTCGAAGGTCAGGACATAGGATTGCGATCCATTCCATTGCCCTTATCCCATATTATTAAGGTGGACGTCAAGAAATTTTGCTTCCTATACTTCCAATGGAAAAAGTTTTGTACACATTTCCTTCACAATTAATGTGTTCCCAAGATGAAAATTTGAACATCGATTAAAATAACTTCATATTATAACTTGGAAAACTTAATATTTTCTAAAACATAACCATAATTATATTAAAAATCAATAACTTTTCCTTTTGGTGGTGTTGAAACCAGAGAAAAGATGGCGCGACCTGTACTTTGATGACATCAGTTGACAAAACAATGTTGGATTGCATAATTATGGTTATGGTTTAGAAAATCTTAAGTATTCCAAGTTATGAAATGAAGCTATTTTATTTTAATCGTTCAAATTTTCATCCTTGTGAACGCATTAATTGTCCAGAAAAAAGATGGCGTGACCTGTATTTTCATGACGTCAGTAGACAAACAAATGTTGAATTGCATAATTATGGTTATGTTTTAGAAAATATTAAGTATTGAAAGTTATAAAATGAAGATATTTTAATCAATGTTCAAATTTTCATCCTTGGAAACGCATTAATTGTGAAGAAAATGTGTACAGAAGTTTTTCCATTGGAAGTATAGGAAGCAAAATTACTTGACGTCCACCTTAAAGTAGCAATTCTTGTATGTATGTATGCATGCACATTTTATCTTCAAAACGGCTCTAAGAATTTTGATGAAAGTCGTTAACCTACCGTTTTCTGGTACTAGAAATCAATTTAGTTTGATCTCGACTTTAGGAGAATTCGTTTAGTGGGTTAAATAACCACTCCGAATTATAACGTTTTTAGTGATGGCGTTGTTCCATTAAAGTTACCAATGCTTAGAAATCTTATGACGTCACAATGTTGGCGCGCGGTCACGCCATCTGTCTCATCACGTCACGCGTTGTGTGTGGATCCTATTAAAGTTTTATGACTTCACACTCTTGCGGCAAGCAAATGGTCGCGATTCTCATCTGCCTCATTACATCACACGTTGTGTGCGTATGTCCGTCCGCACGATAACTCGCGTAACAATCGTTCGATTTCGATGAAATTTTAGTATCTGGTAGGTGATCACCTGAGAAGGTACCCTATTTAAAGTGAACGAAATGGGGTCAAAGGTCAGTACATAGGAGTGGGATCCATTCCACTGCTTTTATGCGTCATAACTAACATAAAAAAGATTCGATTTCGATGAAATTTTAGTATGTGGTAGGGGACCACCTGACGACAAACCTTATTGGAAATGGGGTCAAAGGTCAGGACATAGAAGCGGAATCACTTCCATCGACATTATGCGTCATAACTTTTGTAAAAATGCTTCGATTTGGATGAAATGTTAGTATGTTGTAGGGTCTTGCCTGGGGATGAATTCTATTAAAAATGAGCGAAATGGGGTCAAAGGTTAGGACACAGAGCGGGATCTATTCCATAGCCCTTATGCATCATAACTTGCGTAAAAATGCTTCGATTGCGACAAAATTTAATCATGTTATTTCGGAGGTCGACCAAACCGGTTCTGTTGAATATCATCAAAATGGGATCAAAGGTCAGGGCACAGCACCGAGATTTATTCCACAGCCGTTATTCTCATAACTTGAGTGATAACTTGAGTAATGATTTCTGGTATGTTGGAAAGCGTATTATAATCAATGCATTGCATGATTTTACGAACTTGTTTTTTATGCCCTCCGATACAAAAATTTCATCCATCGTGCTGAAATAACTTACAGCCTGAGGACCACGAATGAGTGCATGATATCAAAGCTTTAACTATTTTAGATAAGTGGTGTAACTATGAGAATAATAATACTTTTAAACACCATGCATCAACTTTTACAAATATTCCAATTTTGTCACTTCCGTCTTGGGGAAACCCCCCCCCCCATCAAGCTTGAATGCAAAAACTTATGGGATGGGAAAACGCAGGAGAACGGGGACATTGGGGGGGGGGTTACGGGAGAAATCTTTGCTTTGTCCAACTTTCGGGTTTGAAAATTTTCCCCTTATTTTTAAGCTGAAATACAAATATTTATACAGTAAAATGTTATTTAACAATAATTCTGGAGAAATTATGATTACGGAAAAACTCCGACAACCTTCCATTTTCGAACGTTTCGAAAAAACGAATTCCGGCCCCCTCCCCTCCTTGCAGCTGCAACCAACTCCCCAAAAATCTCTGTTACTTGTGCATCGATCTCGCAAATGACCAAAATGATAACGAAAATGGCGGAATTCCACAAATTCGCAAAAAAAGATCATGAGGTAATTTTTGTGGCGTCTAACTTCCATTTTCGCAAATTGTTGCCTAGTTTCAAGATGAAATACAAAGATTTTTGCAATAAAATTATATTTAACAAGACTATTGGACACAAAGGCAACGTCGGGGGAAAAAAATTATGATTGCGGAAATTTTTTTACTCCGTTTAACTGCGCTTTCGAAAGCTTTGAAACACGAAATACCTTCACCAGGCGGAAAACTACACCCCCCCCCTTCTCTTCAGTTTTACACCGATTTAAAATGACATGTAGCAAGACTACTTACTGCACACAAATGCAACATCGGAATAAAAACATTACGATTACAGCAAAACATTTTACTCCGTTTAACTACCATTTTCAAACAGTTTGAAACACGAAATGCCGTCCCCAGACGTTATTTCGTAGTAGCAAAATATAAAAATAAAATAAAATTAAAATTCGTAGTCAGTAGTTTCGACACGACAGTGAATTCCGTAGTTCCATTAGTAGTTCAGTGAATTCCGTAGGGCATTCCATAGTTGTTGGCAGGTATACAACCATCCACTTAGATTTTCTACCGAATCTTACGAGCTCTGTGTCACGCGATGGTGTCATCTTTGGCTCGCTGGCTTCGTGACATCGTGGGTAGCTCTCTCCCTCTCTCCACGTGAGTGCTCAAGTGATGTGCCAACCAGAGTTCGCCAAAATGCGTAATTACGCGTCTAGTACGCATTGAAATTTTACCAAATTTCGATGTGGTCTTTCACATTCATCATAATGGCATCTTGAAAAGTCACAGTGGCACCATCTGCAGTACAACAGAATAAACTGATGTTACTTCTCTTTTTTTCAACTTTTATAAGTTCTTTCCATGGGATTGGCAAACTATTAGTCATTGGATTTATGAGGTCAAACAAAAATTATAGAAAAGTTGGACTTTTTCTCTTTAAATCTGGCAAAAGAAATCAGTGTAAAAGGAAAATTTTTTTTTTAATTTGGTCAGTCTGTGAACACTAAAAAAAAGATGCAGTAGATTCCGGTTAATTGTAGCACATCAGGGCTATAGAACACTTTGGCCCAATTGAGTGGCTGCCCCAATTATGTAAAGCTTTATCCCAAAGAGCTAATTTGGGATATTCTTCAAGAATTGTCCTAAATAAACAG
The DNA here is from genome assembly GCA_039090855.1 of Macrothele yani. NCBI lineage: Eukaryota > Metazoa > Arthropoda > Arachnida > Araneae > Macrothelidae > Macrothele > Macrothele yani. The sequence goes on from CM077001.1 coordinate 83,250,029, forward strand.
CTGCCCCGATTAACCGGTGGCCTATTTAACCAAAATCTACTGTATTATAATAAAAACAAAAACAAAACACGAATGTGTTAGTTACACTGTGCAGGCATTTATGAAATTCAGACTTGAGTAACTTTGCTAGCACTAGAAATAAGTAACAAAAATTGATTAAAACATATGAAAAATTGGCAAAAAAAAAAAAAAAAAAATAGGACTATTGATACAGTACTGTGTGAAAAAATAAGAAATTCCTTTAATTCGAAGAAAGTAAATTTTATCTTCAAACAAAAATGAAAGGCAATTATGAATAGTGGAATCTGTGTCGAAGAAAATAAAGAAAAAAGAAAGGTCTGTGATAATAGTGACCCTAATAGTTTACCAATCCCATAGAAGGAATTTATAAAAGTTAAAAAAAAAATAAAAAAATAAGTAACTTGTTGTGAATGTCAGCACGAGTCTGACGGAAGTTCTCCAAGTGGAATTATATAAAGGTTTCTTAGAGTTTTATAATTGCTGTCTTCTTCCTCTTGTACTTATCTATGTGATGTTAATCTGTGATATGATGGCAACAGCTGAAATGTGATGTACAAGAAAAATAAAGATTCCAGGGAATGTTACTGTATTAGGCATTTGCATCAGAATTGCACTTGTATATTCACAGTGTAGCTATTATAAAAACCGAAAATATTTTAATTGAAACCATAAATAGAAGTGGAATTCATGGTTCCCTTCTTTTTACTAATTAACTTATTTGTTAGAAATTATATAAATTCTGTGTGAAGGGACTGTAGGTTAATTGCCATTAAACCAGGGCTGGAGAAATATGGTAGATAAAATGAATTCAAATTCCAAAAAATACACAAACATAATATGTTGTGATGGTGGTCTAAAGCAAAGTAATAGTGTATTTGTTGCCTTTTTTTCTCTACCCAAACCACTTCAATTTAATTCATAATTTTTTCCCCCTTTCTTCCAGTCACTCTTCTCATAAAATTGTAATTTTAGATTTTGATTTTATTAAAATATAATTCATTCAAGTTAAAATTCTCACACATAAACTCGAAGTATTGTATTTTCCTTCATATAATCTGCTGATCAGCATTGTATTTTCCTTCATATAATCTGCAGATCATGAAATAAAATAAAAATTGTTCATTTAATCTGCTGCATCATACGTCATGCTAGTCGCGAATTTAGAAAAGAGTAATGAAAGTCACTAATTTTGTTTTGGGGTCATAAATTTCTTTTTATTTTTAATAATTATTCATTTTCTAGTAACAGTCTAAGTAATTCTCCATGGACACAGACCACATAAGATGTAAATGTGGTTTCCATCTTATGATCTAAGTATGAAAAAAACAAGACATATTATCTAAAAACATTAATAACAATTGAAAAGGTTCTACTGAAGATTTTGATGTCGAAGCCTGTATTCTGAGACAAAGGAACGGCAGAATAAAAAAAGTCGCCTGATGGAATTGCGCGATTAATGATGTATGTCTTTTTGTTTATGTTTTAATTTCTGCATGCTTGCACATAACATTCACAGCACGCCGCTGGGGGGGGGTATTTTTAGACAAGTTACTGCTTCTAACTGTACGAGTTGGTCATGGCCATGGTTTTTGTAAAACCTCGAAACAAAGCGAAAATATAACAAGAAAGATGACACCGAATTTTCGGGTGTAATAAGCACGTCTTTTGGATCCGTTCTGACACAAGTTAAATTTATCGAAGCTATTCAAAGTCAGTGGAACCAGTATGGAAAACAATAGTATTTGACGGAAGAAAGAAGTTTTTCTGTCTGGTTTTTAATTCCTCGGATATTGCTGTAAACGGAATTGTGAGCTTATGCCCTATGGTTGCAGACTTGTACGTTAAGAAAAACATGAATTTATATGAGAAACATTTCACACTGGAAACGCTCTCCAACATAGAAAGAATTTTTCAAATCAGACTCTTAGAAACAGAGATATCGACAAAAGTAAGATGTGACTTTACGTCCCCTGGTGGGAAAACCATGCATTATTTTAGGAAGAAAGTATTCCAAAAGGTTTTTCCATATGAGCGGTATCGGTCCAAGAAAAAAAAATATTCGAGTTTTCAGGAGCCCAGATTTTGCTACAAATACATCAGAAGCAGAAATTAACACTTTTGCCCCCTGGTGGCCAAACCATTCTTTACCAAACATTAGAAATTATGTGAAAAATATTTTCCATCAGGTCTTGTATGCGATACAGGAAAAAATTTTCAAATCGGAGTTTTAGAAGCAGAAATAACGCAGAAAACGCAATTTACCTTTGTGCCCCCTAGCGGAAAGTCTATGATTTACTTGAAAATTTTGAATTTATAAGAAAAACATTTCGCATTGGAAACACCATCCAACAAAGAAGGACATTTTAAAAATCGGTCTCCTAGAAATAGAGATATGGACAAAAATAAGATATACATCTACGCTCCCTGGCGTAGAAACCATGCATTATTTCAAGAAGAAAATGTTCCTAAAACGTTTGTCAACATGAGTAGTATAGGTCCACAAACGACTTTTTTTTTTTTCAATCTAGATTTTGGAAGCTCATATTTTGCTGCAAATACATCAGAAGCGGAAATTAAGACTTACGCCACCTGGTGGCCAAAACATTTCCAAAAATCATAAATCATGTGCAAAGGATTTCCCATCAGGAGCTGTATCCGACGCAGAAAGATTTTTTCAAATAGATTTAGAAGCAGAGATGTAGGGGGGAAAGCAATTTACCTTTACGCCCCTAGGGGAAAGTCTACGAATTACTTGAACATTTTGAAATGATATGAAAAACATGTCACACTGGAAACACTATCCAACAAAGAAGGAATTTTTCAAATCGGACTCCTAGAAGTAGAGAAATTGAAAAAAAATAAGATATACATCTACGCCCCCTGGGGGAGAAACCATGTATTATTTTAAGAAGAAAATGTTTCTAAAAGTTTTGTCGACATGAGTACCATAGGTCTACAAACGACATTTTTTTCAATCGAGAATTTAAAAGCTCATATTTTGGTGGAAATACATCAGAAGCGGAAATTTAGGTTTACGCCCCCTGGCGGACAAACTATTTTTTTTACAAAAATTAGAAATTATGTTCAAACGATTTCCCACCAGGAGCTGTATAAGGTTCAGAAATAAGTTTTCAAATCTAAGATTTAGAAGCAGAGATATAGGGGGAAACCCAATTTACCTCTACGCCCCCTAGCGGAAAGTCTATGACTTGAACATTTTGAAATTATATGAGAAACGTGTCACACTAAAAACACTATCCAACAAAGAAGGAATTTTTCAAATCGGATTCCTAGAAGTAGACAAAGAAAGGTGACTTGATCACGCTAGTTACGTTAACTAAAACTTTTACAAAAGTTCGTAAGTTGGAAGCTTTCGACCTTATCTTAGGTCTTCATCACGCCAATGGAGGACTAAGATTGTTGCCAGATTCTACATTTGAATTTTTCCTACCGAATCTCCTCTCTACATTCCGTTGATCTGGAGATCAATTCTAAGTTTTGGCAACAAAAATAGGAAAAATTCAAATGTAGAATCTGGCAACAATCTTAGTCCTCCATTGGCGTGATGAAGACCTAAGATAAGGTCGAAAGCTTCCAACTTACGAACTTTTTGTAAAAGTTTTAGTTAACGTAACTAGTGTGATCAAGTCACCTTTCTTTGTTAATATTGTTACGTGTTTTGCCCATAATCGTCCTAGAAGTAGAGATATTGACAAAAATAAAATATTCATCTGCGCCCCCTGGCGGAGAAACTGGAATATTTTAAGAAGAAAATATTCCAAAAAGGTTTATCGATGTGAGTGGCATCAGTCCACGAAAGAATTTTTTCAATCGATATTTTAGAAGCTCAGATTTTATGGCAAATACATCTGAAGCAAAAATTAACACTTACGCCCCCTGGTGACTAAAGTATTCTTTACCAAAAATTAGAAATTATATGCAAACGATTTTCCATCACGCGGTGCTTCCGCTGAAACAAACATTTTTCAAATCGGAGTTTTAGTAGAAGAGTTATCGGGGAAAATGTAATTTACTTTTACGCCCCCTAGCGGGAAATCTATGCGTAATTTGAAAATGTAACTATAGTTAAAATACTCTTTGGCATAAATGGAATCGAAAGATAAAAGAATTTTTTCAATCGGATGTTTAGAAGCAAATATGTGGAATAAAACATATTTTTGAATTCGACATCACCTGCATTTACGCCCCTAGCGGCAAAATTGTAGATCGTAAAAAAAAACAACAAAAAAAAAAAACACGACGGATCATCATTCGCATATTTCAAGCTTCCCAGCGCAAAAAGAATTTTTCAAATCGGACTAATAGTTGCAGAGATTTCGTGGGTACAGACGGACGGACGGACGGACAGACGAACAAACCGATAACAGAAGCACCATCTTTTTTTACAAAAGACGTGCTAAAAAAAGAGGAAAAAAATGCACTTTATGTACCCCACATAGGAAACTGTTAAAGCAAAAAACCTTTTAGCATAGAAATAAATGTACAAAAATTTGAGATCAACTGAGCAATTTAAATCGTGCTACTTATAAAGTCCTGAAATTTTTTCCGGGTATATATGTTAAAGAAAGGTGGGTTACGAAATCATGTTACACAATAGCAAGCATTTCAACTTATTTTTAGGCACCATCAAAGTATGCTGTCAGTTTTTTGTTACTAGCAGTAGGGCAGGAGTCACTTTTTATAGAAAAAGGTGGGTGGGGTGTGTCCCCCTTTAATTATAATACTTACTTTTATGTGCATGTGTGTGCTTGCATATACTGCTGCTTTAGATAGAGCTATATATGTATCGAGAGAGAGAGCTAGCTTTTAAAAATGGCAATGACAATTGTTAATTGGTCATGAAATTACATTTCCCGAATTTGGTAGACACCCTGTCATATAATCCACAGGCCGTAATATTCAGAATCTAAAGAAAAAAAAATGTTTTGCATTATCTACAGCAGCGTACAATTCTTAGATTATGAAAAATTCAGAAATCTTATTTTTCTTCCTGTAGTCTGCTGTTACACAAGTGTGTGACAGTGAAATTAGGTAGGGGGTGGCGGGGTGTGTGTGTGTGTGTTGTAGTCATAAAGTCTACATCTGTTGGTTTAATCCCGAACCGTAATTCTCAACAGAAAAATCGCTGTTTATGGTGACTCAAAAGTCCTAAGCAATAAGGAAGAAACTATCTTCTTGTTAAAAAAAATGAAGCTGTCATTTTTTAAATGCTTTTGTGTTAGTTTCACTGCATCTTAATCACTTGCCATCTTCAAAGTATTTGCCATAGCTGAAATGTTTGACTCATTATTGTGGGAGTTTTGAATAGTTACAAGATGCAGAATGAATTCTGTAAATGAAAATTGCTTTGAATATTTTTGAACTTCATGATATACTTACTGTTCAGCTTAATTGTGTTAAATATGAGAAAAGGTTAAAATTGCTAACATATTATCATTGACTTAATTTGTTGAAACCGAAGGTGAATTTGTTGATTCGATGGGGGAGGGGGGATATAGTCATTATTCTTTTGTCTTTTTTTTATTTATTTCGGTAAAGTTAAAAGACATTTCTTTTAAAAGTTGGATTGTGATCATCCGTTTTTATGCATGAACTGTTCTTAATATTTCAGCAAAGGATAGCTCAGGAAGTTCTGACTTCATTAAAAGAACATCCAGATGCTTGGACAAGAGTTGATACCATTCTTGAATTCTCCAAAAACCAACAGACCAAATATTATGGACTACAGATCTTAGAGACAGTTATCAAGACAAGATGGAAAGTCTTGCCAAGAAATCAGTGTGAAGGTAAGAAAAAAAAAAAAAGTGTTAAGTCTTACACTTGTGTGTATCACCAGTAAGAGAACATCAGTTGAAGTTATCAATTATTTGAAATTGTGATACATGGCATAAAACTGTTTGCAACAACAACAACAACAACAACAACAAAAAGTTCCTTTCACTCTATACAGATAAGTTCTGTTAATTTTGAGTATTTTAAGTTATTGTTAGGGGCTCAACTTTCTTTTTTTAAATTTGTTTACAGATCAATGTATTGCATCTAGGTAATAACTGCTTGCTCCTGTAAAATGTAAAATCTGTGTGAATTTTTATTTTACCCCAAAATGTGCATATGCACAGTTCTTCTGTATAACAAATTCTTATTTTAGTGAATCTCCCTATTTAACAAACATTTTCGGGAGTCTTCGAAACTCGTAAAATAGCTTCTGTTTAACAAAGCCAATTTCTATTTTGTGAAGTTTTATTTCAGAATCTCCATGTGTTGGGTAGTTTACTCTGGGATTTGCAAATCACTTCACTTCCTGTTTTCTCATCTCTAGTTTTGTCCCTTTTATTCACAGGCTCAACAACTGTAAAATCGTACAGGTTTTATTCGTCAATAATTTTTTTTTTCATATCACACTGGTAATTGGCTACACTGTGTGACCAAATGTAAAAAAAGAACACGATTCTTGAATGCATTGTAGAGAAATAGTGAAACTCAAAAACCATAGTAGTCATACAGTTGTTCCAGAAGAGATAGGCAGTGAATTCTGGATAAAAATTAAGCTTTAAAATCCTCAGTTGTGTTAAAAATTTGAACAAAATGGTGCCTGCAGTATGATACTATTATCCTAATTCTGAAATAATTGTTTTGACTCAGCTCTTTATAATAGAGCAGGCAATTTTAAATAGTGGTTATTGATACAACAGCATTGGCACACTTCCTTGGCTGACCATTTGTGAATGTGCCACAGAAACAAAATAGCATGTAGCTGAAATGAAACAAAAATATTGCAGAGAGATCACTGATTTTAAGAACATGTCTCGGAGGAGAAATATTATTGAAGCTGTGATTCAAGTTTGGATCAGGTAAATCTTGTTGCTCAAGAAGTGTTACATCACAATGCCAGCCACCCAGGTGATGCAGTGGTATAAGTGCTGACTTCTGACAATTCGTTCCAAGACGGGTCTAGGTTCAAATCCTGGTAAGGCATGCATGTTGTATTTGTTTTATAGCACTGGCTCTCTCCCTTCCCTGGAACCACTGGCCCTAAATTCGGGACAGGCGATTACTTATAGCCCATCAAGTTGCTCACTGTGGTCATTAAACCTCAAACAAACAAAAAATCACAATGTCACAGTGATGTCAAGCTATAGTAAAGGAATATTAAAAAAATCCTATAAATTACTAAATCTTTTGTAGCAGAGCAATACAAAGAGTCTGAAGTGCCCCATAGCAAAAAGATTCTGATCAGTCTGTGACAGATATCATGGTGTCACAATAACTTTGTGGGAGTCACTGGGTAAGATACCTACTAGTTGTGAAAAACAATAACAATTTGCACGGGTAGAAATTAAAAAACAACAACAAAAAACAAACAAACAGGAAACTGACTACCTTATATTTCTTCTACATAAAAAAACAACCTAGCCTAGGTACTACAGTAACTGCAATGATAACTAGAATCAGGAACACTCTGCCCTCTGTACCTAAAATTTTGCCTCTGTTTTCAAGCTGAAACTTGAAAGATTTGTGGAATAAAATTATATTTAACAATAAAGTACAGAGGATACATCGCCAGAAAAAATAATTGTGATTACAAGAGAAATCTTCGCTCCGTCCTACTTCCGTTTTCAGAATTTTTTTCTCAGTTTCCAATCTTAAATACAAACATTTATGTAATTAAATGATGTTGGAACAATAACACAAAGCAGGGAAAACTGGGGGGGGGGGGAACAAAATACAAAACAAAAAGATAGCGGGAGAAATCTTCGCTGCCATTTGCTTCCATTGTCAAAAATTATTTTTGTGTCCATTTTATGATTACCAGAGAAATCTTTGCTTCATCCAACTTTTGTTCTCAGAAAAGTTTTCTCCATTTTGAATCATAAATACAAATATGTATGTAATATAATAATATTTAACAACTGTATGGGTCAAAGTGGACATCACGAGAAAAAGAATTTAAGATTACTTGGGTCCGTGTAACTTCCATTTTCAGGAACTATGCCTCACTTTCAAGCTAAAACACAAACATTTATGCAATAAAATGTTTAGCAATAATACCAAACATATAGAACATCATGAGGGAAAAAAATTAAGTTATGATTACAGAAGAAAACTTCACTCTGTCTAAATTCCATTCTTGAAAAGTTTTGAAAAACAGAATTTTGTCTGAAGATCTGAAAACTTGAATCTACAATCAAAAGACTGCAAGAGTAGTGTTCTCCCTAGATTATTTTTACAGCTGGCTGACAAGAAATTTTAGTTGGATGGTACTTTTAACGACCCCCTCCCCACTGCAAACGAAGATAAAAGGATTTTTTGCTTAATATTATTATGCTTATTAAATATCTTCACAGCAGTGTGGTAGGCATTAAGGTAACTAACATGATAAATATTAAGAAAATTGTACATAAATGATAAAAAAAATGGGTACTTACTAATAAATAAAATTTGATGCAGATTTCAGCCAGTTTTCATCAGTATTTATGGTGTATGTGGGAATAAGTTTTCCACTCTTACTATTATGTGCACTTAATATGGAGTACAATAAAGAAAGGAAATCACAACTTATTCAATTTTTGAAATTTTACTGAATTAGCAATAAAACTATAATTTTTATTCTTGCCTGCAGGGTTAAAAATGGAAACAATTATTTAAGGTGGCAGCCAGAGTTTACATTATTCTTAATTTCACGTGTGATGTTTATGTATAAATAACCAAGGTGTTCAGATATGTATTTTTCTTCTTTTCTTCCCTGCCCAGTTATCAGCATCTCGATCATAGTCGAAAGTTGAAGGACCAGGACCTTCTAATGCAATCATCAATAAATTATTTAGAGTTTTCTGGCTCATTCTGTTTTCATAGGCAAGTTTTAATTCTTTTCAAAGCAGAGAATCCCTTTTCACATTCTGCAGTTGACACTGGTAAAGAGAGATAAATTGTTGCTAATTTGCATAAATTAGGGAACGATTCTCTAAGTTCATGATTTATAGATAGTTTTTTGAGACAGTTTATTTACATATCTTTATATGAGTCACTTCTGATCATCACTGAGGTCACACTTCATTCTGCTTTTGTGGCAGTTTAATCAAGAGGAGGGGGATTTCCATTTTTTGAGTAGTAAATAAATAACTCTTCGCATACTCACTTAACCCTCTCTAATGATGTTTATTTTAGACCAACAGGGTTAAATATGATAGAAAATGCTGACGTTATTGGCATATCTGGGAATCTGTCTTCTAAATGAATTTGTATCACATCCAGATATTTATCATAAACATTTTTCTTGTACAGCTCTACACTTTCCTCATCTACTTTGACAGCCAGGTCCATCCGCTCATATTCCAATAGCAAGGTTAGATTTCTGAAAATTTCTCCTGGGTCAGATTTCAGTAAAATTATTTTAGATTTGGTTGCCTCTAATATTGATTTAACAGTGGTTAAGTCTGTATCTTGCTGTAACCATGATCTAGATAGGTTGCTCAAAATTGGCAGTATATCACACATCATCATTAATGTAGCAAGAAATGAGTATGTTTTTATAAATTTACTTAAACCTTCTGCAGTGATATCATTTTGTTCAATGGCTTCTCTCTGGTGCAGCCACATCACTCATTAGTGTTTTACGAAGTGACTGAACAGCAGCCTCATGAGAAAACCATCTAGTATCACTGACCATTTTCAGTTTCATCTGAGGTATGTTAAAACTGTCTTGTATTTGGTGCAATTCAGCCATTCGAACACAAGAATTTTGAAAGGAAAAAAATAAGTTCTGCAGAATGTCATTAAATATTACTAAATACTTGACTTCTTGTGCAGCCTGGGCACTAGCCAAAGCTAGACGGTGATTTACACAATGACAATTAATTAAAATATTTTGAGTTTCATCCTTCAGCAATTTTGCCACACCATTATTCTTGCCAATCATCACTGCAGCACCATCAGATCCCAAACCAACCAGCTTTTCAAGTTGTAAATTTAATTCACCTAATGTTTCAGTTAAATTCTTTGGAATTGTAGCTTTTCCACCATTTATGCATTTAGTGGTCAGGAAAGCAACTTGAACTTCTTTTGTTTTTGTGGACACAAATTTTGTATAAATTATTAACTGCTTTACAACTGAAATATCGGTCGTTTCATCACACAGCACACTAAAAAACTGACTTTTGGCTAACTCGCTTACTATAGTAGAGCGAATTGCTGAAGCTAGCACCTCTAAGAGCTATTGAACAATTCTCTCAGAAGTGTAATTAGCATTTTCTGCCACTTAATTACTTAAGTATGTGCATCCCATTAATTTGCAGTGCTCAAATAATTTTTCATTTAAAGTTGTATGAGGCAATTCATTTTTGGCAAGCCAATATACACTTTTCAGTGCACCTAAAAAAGCATCACATTGCAAATTATTTAAAGCTGAAACAGATCTTTCAATCTCTCGAACTCCAATATTTTTCAGTAAAGCAGCAGATGAACGTGAGCAGGTATCAGAGTGCATCTTACTTTTTTCATGATTTAAAAGGCTTTCTTTCCTCAGTCGAGCACAAGGAGTATCCACCCATGTTAATTCTCGATTAGCAGTTTTTGTAGCATATTTCAGGCATATGGTGCATAACATTCCATCTTCAGTCACAGTTAACCATTTGTACTACTGATGCCACTAGAACGGTGCTTGGAATTCACAGTACTCACCTGCTGATCTTGAGTTGGAAGATGTTCAGTTTTTTCAGCACTTCCTGGAACAGAAGAATCATTCAACTGTTCACTGGTTGAGGGATGTTTTCTTTCAGTGGAACTTTTAGAGGACTTAGAAAAGTAGTGAAGTAGTGTTTTTTCTATTTTTGATATGCACTGGACAAATGTAAAAAAGAACTGATAACTTCCTTATTTGCTACTACGGTTTACTGCCTTCTGTAGCTCATCACAGTCAGAATGACAATGATCATTCTGGCGACTTCTGCATTTCCTCTGTTAAAAAATGACTGAACTTTTCAGCAACATCTCAGTCTTAGTCAAACAGACATGATTCATCAATAGAGATCAAGTCCCTACCTCCTGCTTACTTCTTTGAATAGATTACTCTTCTTCCCCCCCCCTTTCCACACCCATCTCTTTCTTGGTCTTAGAAGTACCTGAAAATTGTGAGAGCAAGAACAGATTAACATTCTTGCAGTTGGATGCACAGGTTTAAGCTGGCTCAGAAAATGCTGTAGCAAAACTGCTAAAATGGAGAAAAGTTGTAGCAAAATGCTAAAGTTAGCCGCTTTTATCTCTCGGAAAATCATAACATCAACTGAATTATTCACACTAGCAATGCTTTGGACGTCGGTGGAAAACTAATGTTGATGGCTTTGGTGAAATGCCATAGATGTCAGGGTTGACTCTGGTTTAAACTTAAACTTTGAATAGGGTGAAGGGGTCCATAATTTACCCTGTGGCCTTTATATAATCTTACCCCACCCATCTTTTATGGGGGTGCTCTAGAGTGTATGGAGGAGGGGAGGGAGTGATTAAGCAAACGGATACTGCAGGAACATACCTTAAGGATTAAAAAAGTAACATTAGCGGAGTGCGAATCGCTGCCAGAATTTCAGAAATTTTAGTTTTCACACAAATAGAAAAGCTGTAGCAGAATATTCTGATGTGTTGATATTTAAATGGCTGGTGCCATTTTGCTACGGGCATTAATTTTTCTAAAAAAAAACCCCACCCAGTGAGTTGGGGTCTTTTTGCCAATGTCACACAGAACTAGCTTGCACCTCTTCAAGATTCACAGAGTTAGAATCCTTAGGTTGAATGACCAACTGGAACCCTCAGCTGTGGGCTAATCCCCCACACTGATGTACTTACCTGATTAAAAAGACAAAAAGAAATATTAAGAATGACTCAAGTGTGGGATATGGTGGACCTACCACACTTGAGAAGGACTGTCCACCACGGAATCGACCTGGACTTTCTAAACGGCGTATGAGAAAGAGATCTCAGCTGAGTGAATGTAAGATTGGTGTATGGAATACTAGAGGTATAAATGGCAAGATGAGTGAGGTGATTGAGGAGATGAGTAAGTATAGACTGGATGTGCTGTGTGTAAGTGAAACCAAAAAGAAGGAAATTGGGGTAGAAGAAGTGAATGGCACGGTGAGTGTGTGGTCTGGAGTATTGGATAATATGAGAGGACAGGCTGGTGTAGGTGTGATTTTAAGTGAAAAGATGAAGAACAACTTGATTCACTATAGTTGCATAAGTGAGAGAATTCTCTGGTTTCGTTTGAAAGTGAAACTTCAGAGAATTGTAATTGTTGTAGTGTATGCTCCTTGTGACTCGGAACCTTCCGATAAGAAACAAGATTTCTGGAATGAGCTAAAAGCTGTTTTGAGCCAGTTTGGTGCTAAAGAAAAAGTTATAATAGCAGGGGATTTCAATGCTAGAGTAGGTGTGCAGAATGCAATTTCTGACAATGTTCTGGGTAAGTTTAATGATCCTTGTGTGAATGATAATGGTGAAAGATTAATTGAACTCTGCATTGAGAATGATTTGTGTGTATCTAATACATTTTTCAACCACAAGTATATACACACATATACTTGGAAAAATCGTACTCTTGGTCAAAAGAGTGTGATAGATTTTGTTGTTTACGATCAGCGTTTGAAAAACTTAGTTGTTGACACCCGTGTGATGAGAGGTGCAGATATTGGTTCTGATCATTACTTGATAGTGTCACGAGTGAAACTTAATGTTGGTTGGGGGAAAAGGAATAGGAAGAGACCCAGGATAGAAAGAATAAAGGTTGATAGGCTCCTTGAAGATCATCAGTGGTATTCTGACTTACTCAGAGAACGACTGAAGGATCTGAAATTTTGTGAGAGGGATGTAGAAAAGAAGTGGGAATGTTTTAAGAACTGTGTTGTTACTGCTGCTAAAGAGGTCTGTGGCACCACAATAGTGGGTAACAGTAGAGGTGATGCTTGGTGGAATAGTGTGATTGATGAGGCAGTAAAGAAAAAGAAGGAAGCCTATTTGGGGATATTGCAAGGTAGAGTCTCTGTGGATGAATATCGCTGTAAGAAGCGTGAAGCTGCTAAGCTGGTTCGCCACAGTAAGACAAAAGATAGGAAAGAGAGAGTGGAAAGGCATGAACTGGCTTTTTGGAAAGATAGAAAGTCCTTCTGGAAGTACATGAGACTCAGAAAAAATAGGGGAAACAAAGTGTTAAGTTGTGTGAAGAATAGGGTTGGGGAAATGATATGGGAGCCCAATGAGTTAAGTGAAAGATGGGGTGAATACTTCTGTGAGTTATTAGATCAGGAAAGCAAAGATGATTCTGATGCAGATGATGACACAGGAAAGGATGAAAGCACAGGAGGGATCTCAAGAGAAGTGTGTAAAGCTCTAAAATCTCTTCAGAATGGTAAGGCTCCAGGAGTTGATGGCATAACTGCAGAGATGTTGAAGTATGGTGGTGACTCTATAATTGACTGGTTAACTGAAATTTGCCAGTTGTGCTGGGAGTTAGGAATGGTCCCTCGGGATTGGAAGGATGCTATCATTGTTCCCTTGTATAAAGGAAAAGGTGATCAGACTGAATGCAAGAACTATCATGGTATTAGCCTACTGAGTGCGCCAGGGAAAGTGTTTAGTAAGGTTGTTATTGAAAAAGTACGCTTCTTACATCAGAGAAAGTGTTTAGTAAGGTTGTTATTGAAAAAGTACGGGTCTTACATCAGAGAAAGTGTGGGATGTTCAGAGTGGTTTTATGCCTGGTAAAGGCTGCACTAACCAGATTTTTGCATTACACATGATGATTGAAAAGTATCTGGCTGTTGGGAAGAAAGTTTTTACTGCCTTCATAGATTTAGAGAAAGCTTACGACCGAGTCAATAGGACACTTTTGTGGAAGGTACTGAATGAATATGGTGTTACTGGGAATCTACTTAATAGTGTAAAAGCCATGTATGCTGGTAGTAGAGCTTGTGTACGAGTGAATGGTGTTTTATTAAAATGGTTTTCCATTGGTGCAGGAGTTAGACAAGGTTGTGTAATGTCACCATGGCTGTTTAATATATTTATGGACGCATGCATGCGTGAGGCCAAAATAGATAATAGAGGCTTATGTCTTGGTGATATCCGTGTGTGCAGATTGCTGTATGCTGATAACACTGTCCTGTTGGCAGAGAGCAAAAGTTAGTTGCAGAGTATGTTGACTCGGATGCACGAAGTTTGCATGAAATTCAAACTGAGTATAAATAAGGGAAAAACCAAAGTTATGGTGTTTGAGAGAGGAATGGGTAGCACTGAATGTAATGTAAGTATGAATGGCACTGTGATTGACCAGGTGAGTGAGTTTGTGTATTTAGGAAGCATGTTTGACAGAGAGAACAAGTTGGATGGTGAAATCAGTAGGCGAGTGAATTCTTCTTTGAAAGTCATAGCTGCTCTGGGAGTTTTTCACAGGAATGATGGGTTCTCTAGAGAGTCCCGCATGGCTGTGTATGAAACAGTAATTGTTCCTACTCTGATGTATGGCAGTGAAACCTGGGTACTGCAGAAGAAACATAGGAGTCGTTTGTGTGCTGGAGAAATGCGTTACTTACGTGGGGATTGTGGCAAGACACGATCTGATTGTGTGAGGAATGAAGATGTATTGCAGTTGTGTGATGTAAAGCAAAATGTTGTTAGCAAGGTGGAGACCAATATGCTTCGGTGGTTTGGCCATGTTGAAAGAATGAGTGATGAAATGCTTACTAAGAAAATATTTTCAGCCCAAGTGGCAGGAAGGAAATGCAGAGGAAGGCCAAGGAAGACATGGGTGGATCAGATTCAGGAGTGTCTGCATGAGAAAAAGATTATGAGTATGAAGTATAAAAGATCTTGTGTACGGCGTGTAATGGATATCAGTGAAGCACGAGTTGTATGTCAAGATCGCTGTAAATGGCGAAGTTTGATACGACAACAATAAGAAAAAATATCTGGAAGTTTGTATTTCTTTTTGGAGCTAACCTCTGAATCTCAGAGAACAGCTTAGTGATATGTATGTGTGTATGTATTAATTTTTCTATTTTGCTATGGACACTAATTTGGCATAGAAGAAGTGAATGGAACGGTGAGTGTGTGGTCTAGAGTATTGGATAATGTGAGAGGACAGGCTGGTGTAGGTGTGATTTTAAGTGAAAAGATGAACAACTTGATTCACTATAGTTGCATAAGTGAGAGAATTCTTTGGATTTGTTTGAAAGTGAAACTTCAGAGAATAGTAATTGTTGTAGTGTATGCTCCTTGTGACTCTGAACCCTCGGATAGGAAGGAAGATTTCTGGAATGAGCTAAAAGCTGTTTTGAGCCAGTTTGGTGCTAAAGAAAATGTTATAATAGCAGGGGATTTCAATGCTAGAGTAGGCGTGCAGAATGCAATTTCTGACAATGTTCTGGGTAAGTTTAATAATTCTTGTGTGTATGATAATGGTGAAAGATTAATTGAACTCTGCATTGAGAATGGTTTGTATGTATCTAAAGATCCAGACTTACAAATTTTGCTAGTAGACATTGGCCACAAAGACCAAAATTGTTAGTGGCCATTAAAAAAAACTCAGTGGCCAAACTTTGAAAAAAAATCAAATTGTATATTTCATACTGAATTATTTTTGTAAAATTGCTTAGTATGATATCAGTATGTTTTATGTTGCATATTTCAGTTATAGTATTCTTAAAAGTTGAAACTAAAGTAATAAAACAATGCAGGAGAGTGGGAACATCGCGCAGGGAGGGGAGTGTGCTTACGTGAGAAATCTTTGCACCGTACGACGTCCGGTTTTGGAAAATTTCCTGCTATTTTCAAGCTGAAATACAAATAATTATGCAGTTAAATATTACTTAACAATACTGGGCAGAGGCAACATCGCGAGAAAAAAGCAGTTATGATTGCGAAAAAAATCTGAACTCCGTCGACCTTCCGTTTTCGAAATTTTCGTAAAGATGGAATTCCGTCCTCAGACGAACATCCCCCCCCAAAAAAAAAATTGTGTTCACTGGATCATTGATCTCGCGAATGACCAAAATAATAACGAAAAAGGCGTAAAAAGGCGGAGTTCCTCGATTTCGCGGAAGAATCTGATGTCTGAGATTACGGGGAAATTTTTGCTGCGTCTAAAGCTCCGTTTTTGCACATTTGTTGCCTACAGTTTCACGCTGAAATACTTTTATGCAATAAAATCATATTTAAAAATAAAACTTTCACTAAGGCAACATCGGGAGAAAAAAATTACGATTACTGTAACTCCATTCAACTACCGTTTTCGAAAGTTTTGAGACACGAAATACCGTCTCCAGATGGAACTCCACCCACCCGCAAATTGTCTTCAGTTTTATGCTGATCCTGAGAACGATCTAAATGATGAAAAAAACCCCGCGGAACTCCGCGAGTCCGCTTAAAAATCTCGTGCATATCATAAAACAATAAAATTTAAAAAAAAATGAAAATTCGTAGAATCCGTAGTTTCGACAGCAAGGTCCGTAGTCAGCCAGCTAAATCCGTAGAAACTACGGACATTCCGTAGTAGTTCACAGGTATTGAAATATTAGTACAACCTCGAAAATCCGGAATCATCCGGACTATGGCAATTCCGAATTTTAGAATTTTCCTATGGAATATGCAGAGGCTTTCAAGCGAACATTCATTAAAAATAATAAAAAGAAATGCTTAACTTCTAAAGTTTTCTTCGGATTCTGACGAAATTTCACATGGGAGTTTATTTTGACGTGTCTTAGTTACTGTTAAATTTGCATTTAGTTATTTAAAAAATTCGAGAATTTTTTAAAATAAAAATTTCTCAAGTTGGACTTTTCCGACGCAGACAGTTGAGCTGTCCACCACCAGCTTTCATCCCCACCGCAACCTCGTTCTCCTACGATGAACCATCAGCCTTGGCGCATTCTTTGTGATCAAAAACCGACTCTCTCGCCTTTTTTATAAACTTTTTTCTTTTTCTTTTCTGCTGTTCAAGCAGAATGAAAAAGGTGATGGTCGACTTCCATACAACTCAAATTTTGTGCCATTCCGTGCGATTTCCGTTCATTTGGAGTAAAATTTTTTAAAAATGTGCGAGTTCCGTACAAGTTAAAAAAATTCCATACAATACAAGTTAAATAAAATAAATGTTTTCCCCGTACAGGTTGCCAGAATTGGCAATTGAATAAAACATTTTTAGTTGCCACGATGATGAAGTTTATAGCCAGTGGCGACCTTGAGTCTGGATCTTTATATGTATCTAATACATTTTTCAACCCCAAGTATATCCACACATATATTTGGGAAAATTGTACTCTTGGCCAAAAGAGTGTGATAGATTTTGTTGTCTACGATCAGCGTTTGAAAAACTTAGTTGTTGACACCCGTGTGATAAGAGGTGCGGATATTGGTTCTGATCATTACTTGATAGTGTCACGAGTGAAACTTAATGTTGATTGGGGGAAAAGGAATAGGAAGAGACCCAGGATAGAAAGAATAAAGGTTGATAGGCTCCTTGAAGATCATCAGTGGTATTCTGACTTACTCAGAGAACGACTGAAGGATCTGAAATTTTGTGAGAGGGATGTAGAAAAGAAGTGGGAATGTTTTAAGAACTGTGTTGTTACTGCTGCTAAAGAGGTCTGTGGCACCACAATAGTGGGTAACAGTAGAGGTGATGCTTGGTGAAATAGTGTGATTGATGAGGCAGTAAAGAAAAAGAAGGAAGCCTATTTGGGGATGTTGCAAGGTAGGGTCTCTGTGGATGAATATCGCTGTAAGAAGCGTGAAGCTGCTAAGCTGGTTCGCCACAGTAAGACAAAAGATAGGAAAGAGAGAGTGGAAAGGCATGAACTGGCTTTTTGGAAAGATAGAAAGTCCTTCTGGAAGTACATGAGACTCAGAAAAAATAGGGGAAACAAAGTGTTAAGTTGTGTGAAGAATAGGGTTGGGGAAATGATATGGGAGCCCAATGAGTTAAGTGAAAGATGGGGTGAATACTTCTGTGAGTTATTAGATCAGGAAAGCAAAGATGATTCTGATGCAGATGATGACACAGGAAAGGATGAAAGCACAGGAGGGATCTCAAGAGAAGTGTGTAAAGCTCTAAAATCTCTTCAGAATGGTAAGGCTCCAGGAGTTGATGGCATAATTGCTGAGATGTTGAAATATGATGGTGACTTTGTAATTGATAGGTTAACTGAAATTTGCCAGCTGTGCTAGGAGTTAGGAATAGTCCCTCGGGATTAGAAGGATGCTATCATTGTTTCCTTGTATAAAGGAAAAGGTGATCAGACTTACTGCAAGAACTATCGTGGTATTAGCCTATTAAGTGTGCCAGAAAAAGTGTTTGGTAAGGTTGTTATTGAAAAAATACGGGGTCTTACATCAGAGAAAGTGTGAAAAGTTCAGTATGGTTTTATGGCTGGTAAAGGCTGCACTAACCAAATTTTTGCATTACGCATAATGATTGAAAAGTATCTGGCTGTTGGGAAGAAAGTTTTTGCTGCCTTCATAGATTTAGAGAAAGCTTACGACCAAGTAAATAGGACACTTTTGTGGAAGGTATTGAATGAATATGGTGTTACTGGGAAAATACTTAATAGTGTAAAAGCCATGTATGCTGGCAATGGTGTTTTATCAAAATGGTTTTCTATTGCTGCAGGAGTCGGGCACGGTTGTGTAATGTCACCATGGCTGTTTTATATACACTGCTGGCCACCCAAAATGCAACACCAAGAAGGACACGAGATAGCAAAGTCAGATTTACTGCACGCATAACAGATACAAAGATAAAACGACTGAGCTTACAGGCCCGTGGACTTGCGGAACACGCAGACATCAATACTCCGTGTGGCCCCAGTGGCTTGCAGTAACGGCCGCTACATGCCGCGGCATCGAACGAAAAAGGGTTTGGATGTGGGCTTGGGGTATGTCGGTCCAGGCTGCTTCCACACGTAGCCACGGGTGGTGCTTGCCCAGGCCACTCGGTTGCCTATAAGCGACCAGGCGTGTTCAATGGGCGACATATCAGGAGAACAGGTGGGCACATGGCAGCAGTGACATCTGGTGGGCCGTGAAGAATTGTTGCACGAGGCGTGCCACGTGTGGGCGCTCATTGTCATGTTGAAAAGTGGCAGGTCCTGCAGGTAAGAGAGGACTACAGGCTCCAAAACGTTGGAGATGGTGCACTGGCTGTTGTGTGTACCGGCAATGCGTACCAGAGGGGTGCGGGTGTCATATCCAATTGCGCCCCAAACCATAACGCCAGGCGACGGACCGGTATGGTGATTCATAATGCAGGCGTCATACAGTCTCCCCCATTGTCGCCACACACGGATCCGACCATTGAAGTGTTGCAGGCAGAAGCTAGATTCGTCTGAGAAGACGATGTTATGCCATTCCGTAGTCCAGGTGCGGCGTTCAACGGCCCACTGCTGCCGCACTCGCCGGTGGTGTAACGTCAATGGTAATCGGAGCAATGGGCGCCGTGCGTTAAGTCCCCTCTCCTGCAGACGACGTCGAACAGTGCGTGCTGACACAGGTTGTTGTGCAACACACCCTAATTCCTGCACTAATATTCATGAAGTGGGGGTGCGAGACGTCAATGCGAGCCACACAACATGCCGGTCCTCTAGTTTGGTGGTGTGCCGCAGCTGCGGCAATCGCTCACATCCGTCCGTCCCTCCTGCACCCACCGAATCCATACTTGCCTCACTGTGGCTGGATGTCATCCCACACGGGCGGCAATGTCTCGGTACGATAAACCACTGTCGCGATAAGCCCCTATTTGTCCTCTGTCGAACTCCGAAACGTGCTGGAATGACTGTCTTATTCTGCGACGAAGCATCAGGAAGTTTCCCACACACAGGTTCGGCAGCACAACACACTTGCACTAGTTACACCCCACCTTCTGTCCACCCTTCTTATAGTGCTTCTTGGTGGCGTGCCGGGCGCACATGATTTGCATATGCCCTGCAATGCTAATCGTTTGCATGTCCTCTCGCGGCCGACGCGTTCTGCGAATTTCAGGCCAATCGGATGCTTCCTTCTTGGTGTTGCATTTTGGGTGGCCAGCAGTGTATTTATGGTTGCGAAATGCCAAAATAGATAATACTGGTTTATGTCTTGGTGATATCCATGTGTGCAGACTGCTGTATGCTGATGACACTGTCCTGTTGGCAGAGAGCAAAAGTGAATTGCAGTGTATGTTGTTTCGGATGTACGAAGTTTGCATGGAATTCAAACTGAGTATAAATAAGGAAAAACCAAAGTTATGGTGTTTGAGAGAGGAATGGGTAGCACTGAATGTAATGTAAGTATAAATGGCACTGTGATTGACCAGGTGAGTGAGTTTGTGTATTTAGGAAGCATGTTTGACAGAGAGAACAAATTGGATAGTGAAATTAGTAGGCAAGTAAATTCTTCATTGAAAGTTATGGCTGCTCCGGGGAGGTTTTCACAGGATTGATGGGTTCTGAAGAGAGTCCTACATGGCTGTGTATGAAACTGTAATTGTTCCTACTGTGATGTATGGCAGTGAAACCTGGGTACTGCAGAAAAAACATAGGAGTTGTTTGTGTGCTGGAGAAATGCGTTACTTACGCGCTTTGGGTTTGTGGGAAGACACGTTCTGATTGTGTGAGGAATGAAGATGTGTTGCAGTTGTGTGATGTGAAGCAAAATTTTGTTAGCAAATTGGAGACTAATGTGCGTTAGTGGTTTGGCCATGTTGAAAGAATGAGTGATGAGATGTAAATGGACGATGTCATCGCTCTTTCCACGTTATTGTTTTTTTTTATTTTTTATTTTTTTTTTTTTAACAGCGCATAGTGACTGAAAAATTGTATTCCGGCACCGCTGGGATGGAACCCCAGAACTCTCGATAACTAGTCGAGTGCGTTCGAATTTACGCTACAGCGCCAACAATTCTCAGCGCCATGCGTGGGTTTATCAGTCAGCATCTGACTACACGAATACGTATTGATGGTCTTAGCAACTGAGATGTCGTCATCTGGTGGCATTTAACGCAACAGCTATTTAATTGTAGCTGATAAATTCAAAGGGCGATAGAAATGGTTAATATATATAAAATATGTGGAGATAATGTAAATGGACGATGTCATCGCTCTTTCCACATTTTTTAAACAGCGCATAGCGACTGGAAAATTGTATTCCGGCACCGCTGAGATCGAACCCCAGAACTCTCGATAACTAGTCGAGTGCGTTCGAATTTATGCTACAGCACCTGTAAATTTGGAGTGATGAGATGCTTACTAAAAAGGCAGAGGAAGGCCAAGGAAGTCATGGGAGGATCACATTCAGGAATGTCTGCATGAAAAGCAAATTATGAGTATGAAGTTTAAAAGATCTTGTGTATAGCGTGTAATGTATGTCAGTGAATGTAGAACTGCTATTAAAAGCAGCTACAATACTGTTTGTCACGTATATTTTGTTTAAGTTTGCAGGGTGGAGTAGTTAGGCCCATATAATGATATGAAAATACAAAACGAACATTAATGGTAAAAAATTTTTACTTACTCCTAATAATTTTGGCATTTTTAGTCACTGTGGCAAAGCTTCTGCTAGATAGAATGGACATTTGCTTATTTAGATTAGATCTAAGTTCTTGCTTATTTAGATGAGATCTACCTTAATGTTTCCATGGAGGAAGGCAAAGTTCTTGCCGAAACATGTTTGGAAGTGTGTTGCGGTGGTGAATTAAGTTTGAGTCCATCTTTTATTTCTTTGTGTCCTTTTTATTCATTTGGGTTTTTTAACTTTCACGTTTTTAATCATCATACCTTGCAAACACCTACACAAAGGCATAGAATTTTAACTCGAAATAGGGTTTTTTTTTTTTTTGTTTTTTTTTTTTATCTGTGAATCCTCTGTTCAGGCAGAACTTACATCTCATCTAAATAAGCAAATGTCCGTTCTATCGAGCAGAAGTTTTGCCACAGTGACTAAAAATGCCGAAATTATTATGAGTAAGTAAAATTGTTTTATCATTAATGTTCGTTTTATATTTTCATATCATTATATGGACCTAACTACTCCACCCTGCATACTTAAACAAATTATACGTGATGAATAGTATTGTCGCTGCTTTTAATAGCAGTTCTACATTGAAGTCTTTGGCCACGTAATATCGTGCCATATACCTTTTTTGCGTATGGGAATATAAGGATGTCAGTGAAGCCCGAGATGTATGTCAAGATCGCTGTAAATTGGGAAGTTTGATACGGCAACAGTAAGTAAAAACTATCTGGTAGTTTGTATTTCTTTTTGGAGCTAACCTCTGAATCTCAGAGAACAGCTTAGTATGCACAAATTTTTCTCTTGTATTTTAGAATAACTAATCACATTTCGTGAAAATAGCGACCATAACTTGACCTTTGCTGACACAGGGTTATGGGATTCAGAATATTTTTCTAAATTCAACGTCGCCAATGACACTGCAACAAGTTTGAGAAATTACACCGAAATAAAATTATTTGAAACTAAAATTCTCTAGGAATTTTATAGACATGCAGGAAAAACTAAAGTGATTTTTGCAGCAAAATTCCGAATATGGCTCACGGTAAGCGCATTTATAATACAGGCACAGGATTTAAAAAGTGGCAATCGATTCTGTGGGATTGTTTTAGGCACAGCATTTTGACACCCAACTCCTTGGCTTGTAGTACCTGCCTGAATCATTTTAACTTGGTTAAAAGGGGGTAAGGGGAAATTCATAATATATTACATTAAATGTTTGCACTTTTTTTCTGGGCAGCAGTTTTTACCTGTTCGTTGTGTGCCATTAATCGCAGTATTTTCCTCTCCCCCATGTGCTATTTTAAGAAAGTATCACATAAAAAGCGCAAATTGAATAACACACAGTTCAGAGAAATGAACCGGATAAATGTCTATTTAGCATGTGCGATGATTATTTTATGCCACAATTTAGGTACATTTTATAACAAAATATATTCACAAAAGGACTTTACTAGTATGTGCAATTGTTGCATTTTCGGAGTTTCGAAGTTCAGCGGCAGAATGAAAATCTTACTCTAATACTTGTCCATATTTTTCAGTGACAGGTAATTGTGTCAAAGATTTAAACAGCTTGGATGTCTCTTTGGGGGAGAAAAAAAAATCATCTTTTACTTATACAGGGGCGGTCTTTCATCACAAAGGAGGAGTCAGCCATAGCCTGGAAGTTCTCAAAAGCCAACGGGGCGATCAGTTCTGTCTGTCAATCAATCGTGCGCCTACCGTGGTTCAGGCAAGTGCTCGATCCTACGCCAGCAACAGGACTGGGATAAAATTTTCTAAAGTAAAATTTCTCTAAATTTTAAAATATCTGAATGCAATTTTCATGGAGGCCAAATATATGTTAAAATAATGTTCTGATTTAAATTTCATTAAAATCTGTTGAAAACTTTAAAAGTTACGCATTTATTTAAAAAATTATTCCGTTCCGCTATTACGACTTACTGTTTTAATAATTTCAAAAGTAGTGAATAGATTTTTTCAAAATCAAAAATGATATTTTAGCTTTGATAATCTTTTTTACGCTTTCCAACCGTAGGTTGAAGAAGCGTATATGCTCCAGCTTTGTCCGTCCGATAACTGGCGTAAAAATGGTTCTATTTCGATGAAATTTTAGTATGTGGTAGGGGACCACTTGGGGACGAACCCTATTGAAAATGGGACAAATGGGGTCAAAGGTCACGACGTAGGAGCAGTATCACGCCATTGCCCTTACGCGCCATGACTTGCGTAAATATGGTTCGATATCAATGAAACTTTACTATGTGGTAGGAGACCGCCTGGGGACGAACCCTATTCAAAATGGGTGAAGTGGGGTCAAAGGTCAGGACATAAGATCGGGATGCATTCCGTTGCCCTTATGCGTCATAATGTGCGTAAAAATGGTTTGATTTCGATGAAATTTCGGTATGTAGTAGGGGACCACCTGGGGACGAACCCTATTGAAAATGGACGAAATGTGGTCAAAGACTCAGGACATAGAATTGCGATCCTTTCCATTGCCCTTATCCCATATTATTAAGGTGGACGTCAAGTAATTTTGCTTCCTATACTTCCAATGGAAAAAGTTTTGTACACATTTCCTTCACAATTAATGTGTTCCCAAGATGACCATTTGAACATCGATTAAAATAACTTCATATTATAATTTGGAAAACTTAATATGTTCTAAAACATAACCATAATCATATTAAAAATTAATACCTTTTCCTTTGGTGGTGTTGAAACCAGAGAAAAGATGGCGCGACCTGTACTTTGATGACGTCAGTGGAAAAAAAAATGTTGGATTGCATAATTACGGTTATGGTTTAGAAAATATTAAGTATTCCAAGTTATGAAATGAAGCTATTTTAATCAATGTTCAAATTTTCATCCTTGTGAACGCATTGATTGTCCAGAAAAAAGATGGCGCGACCTGTGTTTTCATGATGTCAGTAGACAAACAAATGCTGAATATCATAATTATGGTTATGTTTTAGAAAATATTGCAAGTTATAAAATGAAGTTATTTTAATCTATGTTAAAATTTTCATCCTTGGGAACGCATTAATTGTGAAAAAAATGTGTACAGAAGTTTTTCCATTGGAAGTATAGGAAGCAAAATTACTTGACGTCCACCTTAAAGTAGCAATTCTTGTATGTATGTATGTATGTACATTTTATTTTGAAAACGGCTCTAAGAATTTTGATGAAAGTCGTTAACCTACCGTTTTCTGGTACTAGAAATCGATTTAGCTTGATCTCGACTTTAGGAGAATTCCTTCAGTGGGTTAAATAACCACCCCGAATTATAACGTTTTTAGTGATGGCGCTGTTCCATTATTCCATTAATGTTACCAATGCTTAGAAATCTTATGACGTCACAATTTCGTTGAGAATGTTGGCGCGCGATCACGCCATCTGTCTCATTACGTCACGCGTTTTGTGTGGATCCTATTAAAGTTTTATGACGTCACACTTTTGCGAGCAGATGGTCCAGATTCCGATCTGCCCCATTACGTCACGCGTTGTGTGCGTATGTCCGTCCGCACGATAACTCGCGTAACAATCGTTCGATTTCGATGACATTTTAGTATCTGGTAGGGGATCACCTGGGAAGGAACCCTATTTAAAGTGAACGAAATGGGATCAAAGGTCAGTACATAGGAGCGGGATCCATTCCACTGCTGTTATGCGTCATAACTAACAAAAAAGGTTCAATTTCGATGAAATTTTAGTATGTTGTAAAAGACCCTGGCGACAAACCTTATTGAAAATAGGCGTAATGGGGTCAAAAATTAGGACATAGAATCACTTCCATCCCCATTATGCGTCATAACTTGCGTAAAAATGCTTTGATTTGGATGAAATGTTAGTATGTTGTAGGGTCTTGCCTGGGGACGAATTCTATTGAAAATGGGTGAAATGGAGTCAAAGGTTAGGACACAGGAGCGGGATCTATTCCATAGCCCTTATGCATCATAACTTGCGTAAAAATGCTTCGATTGCGACAAAGCTTTATCATGTTATTTCGGAGGTATACCGGTGGTGTTGAATATCATCGAAATGGAATCAAAGGTCAGGGCACAGGACCGAGATTTATTCCACAGCCATTATTATTCTCATAACTTGAGTAATGATTTCTGGTATGTTGGAAAGCGTATTATAATCAATGCATTGCATGATTTTACTAACTTGTTATTTAGAAACTTGGACTTTTTTTTTTTCTGATACTTTCAAATAGTTTAAAACAAATGACAATTTTTAACAGTTTAAAACTGTAGGTTGAAGCAGCGTTTATTTGATATTCTGAAGAATAGTGTGAACTTTTCGTAACTACAATACATAAATTCTTCAGTTTTTGGCATCAAGACACTTTTAAGGCTTTCGAACTTCACGACTGTCTGTTCCATCCACATGCATTTTTTAGAAAAAGATGCAGTTTCGTTTGTCACAGAAATCAAAAAGCAAATGGAATCAAAATTAAATACTATCAAATCACTCAGATATAATAACTCCTTCAGAAAATTATACCAGATTAAAATTCCTAACTTTTTTTAAAGCACTTGTGATCTAGAAATCTTTGATTTCAGTAGCAGTCTCCGAAAATGCACGTGAACAGCAGCAACCGATCATGTGACCATATGTATTTGGAACCTCACTATCTCCCTTATGAGTCACGTAGGCTTGAACAAATGGGACCAAAAGAGGGGAGATGTTGAGATGATAATCTCCTGTCTTTCACGCGGGAGAGTGACTTACCGCCCCCTCCCACACCTGGTCACCAACAGCACCCACTTTTCCCTCCGACTTTGTTTTACTGAATTTGGGAAGGGAGTAAGCGACACTTTGTTTAACACTTAGTCTTCCTACATTTTGATCTTGAATAGCAGAGAAAGAAAAGTAGCAGTAGCAGCCGCAATGTAAGAGTTCACTATTGAGGTGAAAAAAACACCCCAAAAGTGGCTGAGTGCTGCAATGATAAAGTCGTGTGTATGGGGACTTTTCCATCTTCCCATAATTGCATCCACAGTTGGGCGGCAGAAAAATTTAGCTGGGTGGGCTGCCCAGTAAAAAGGCTCTAGGGAGAACACTAAAGAGAGAATATAACAGGTGTCTGGAGATATTATTTTTGTCTGCTGGACCAAAATAAAATCTGCGACGCACATCGCCCGTAGCTGCCATTCTGCTATGGTGCTGAAAGGATGTTGCATTTATTTTAATTTGTTTTGACATGTATATTTACAAAAACAATGCATTCTTGCAGTCCAGCCTGATTAATACTGTATTTTCCAGCTCATTATCTTCAGATTATTTGTTCCTAAATGCTTAAATTCTAAGCCACTGTGGATTATACGACGGTGCACATAATACGGAGTCCCTCCCCCTCTGTAAACTTCAAAAATGAAGCAGTTTTGCTCTTCATACCGTGGCATATGAGAGAAATCTGTATCACGTCAAAGCTTTAACAATGCCATGTGTTCGATTATAAATTCGCAGTGTCACTGCATCAACATACCCCTCCCCTCCCACCCCTTGGCTTTGACAAAAACGTCTGTGTGTGTATGTGTATGCAGACGTTTCCTCTCTGTGGATTGTTGCTTTGTAAAAGTTAGAGGCGAAAACATTGCCTGCAGCAAAGCGCGTTGACCTTGAAAAGGGGGGGGAGGTGCCATTTCCATTCCATAGAACATTGGATTGCTGCACCTCTGATGTCACCCCTCCAACCACCCTTCACGATGTTCCAACCCCACTCCCACTTGTTTATTTTGCTCTACTCAAAGAGAATGCCTCTGGCACTTCTGCTACAGCTGACAGGGAGAACTTTGACACCATCACAAATTATTTATGGTCAGAAATCCAGTGTTTCAGTTGTTGATATAATTTAAGCAGTACTCAGAGTTACAGCACGATTGCCACAGAAATTAAAAATATATATCGTAACCGTTTGAAAGTTGCGGGGTCTTTCTTGTAATTAACTTTTTTAAATTTTCAAAAAAATTCAGCAATTTTATATTTTTTTAAGCTCATTAAATGGAAAGAAAGTATATATATATATATATAACAAAAGCAAATTATGTGAATAAACAAAAACCTTTGAACAAATTTAAAATTCCATAGCGCCAGAGGCTGCATAAGAGAAAGATAAAATAACATTAGTGTGAAACAAAGCAAAATTTTGAACTAAAAAAAAAAAAAAAGATCGGCAATCACCAAATCCATCACCCGAACCAGGCTAGCTTCAAGCGATGAAAAAAATACCGAACGTAAAAATGCAGGGAAGCATATTAATGACTGACTCCTTGTCAGCTTCGTCAAGGGCAAGCAACAAGAAAATCATTCACTAATCTACTGAGACCAGAGAATTGTGGGTTTCTGCTATTTTAATTTGCTAAAAGGACCAATTAAATTTAGGGGAATAATGTCAATAAAAAAAGGGATTACTAATAAAAACCCCAACCTAGCAAACTAAAACACATTTGCCCGACCTCACAACAAAAAATAATAAAGATGAAGAAAGAGCCAAACTCCCTTAACACAAATCCAGTTAATAAAAAACCTAACCAATAAATGGTACCAAAGGGATACTTAAAGCTGTTGCTTACTTTTCAATTTGGTTATTTGCATTTTCTGGTTTTATTTTAATTTTTGTTAATGATTATTTAAAAAAATTTTTTTTTGGTACTTACTGGTTATTTTTTGGCTGGTAGTTTGATTTCACCTTTTTTGTGACAAGTTTAAAGTATCCCTTTGGTACCATTTATTGGTTAGGTTTTTTATTAACTGGATTTGTGTTAAGGGAGTTTGGCTCTCTTTCTTCATTTTTATTATTTTTTGTTGTGAGGGTGGGCAAATGTGTTTTAGTTTGCTGGGTTTGGGTTTTTATTAGTAATCCCTTTTATTGACATTATTCCCCTAAATTTAATTGGTCCGTTTAGCAAACTAAAATAGCAGAAACCCACAATTCTCTGGGCTCAGTAGATTAGTGAGTGATTTTCTTGTTTGCTTGCCCTTGACGAAGCCGACAAGGAATCGGTCATTAATATGCTTCCCTGCATTCTTATGTTCGGTATTTTTTCATCGCTTGAAGTAGCCTGGTTCACGTGATGGATTTGGTAATTGCTGATTTTTTTTTTTTTTTTTTTTTTTCTAGTTCAAAATTTTGCTTTGTTTTACACTATATATACAGTAAAACCTCCAAATTCCGGCATTAACAGGACCAGACGAGTGCAGGATTTCTGAAGCTATCCAAAAATTGCGTAATGGGTATTACGTACAGGACGCACTTGCATGTAAAAGGTCATTTTAATGAAAATTTGCACGTCAGTGCCTTATGAATATGCAGGGGTCACACTGCCGATCACATTCTTTGCAATTTACAAAAAAAAAAAAAAAAGGTTTGGCGAAAATATTGATTACTTTTTTGTATTATTTATTATAAAACTGTTGTGGATTATGCATCTGTTTTTTAACTTTTACTATGAATTTTGTCTACGGATTATATGTTGACTTTTTTTTTTTCTCTTGCTGAATTTTACCGTCTGTGGATTATATGCCGAAAAATACAGTAGTAGCAGCTATAACCTAAGGTATTTGGACACCAAATAAGAAACAAAAGTTAGTCATAGTTCAATGAACACATTCAGTTCACAGTTCTGACATTTCAGTAAATCACAGCTGTTGCATTAAATTTTACAACATGCACTGTAATCTTAACAGAATTAAATAGATGACTTTCAGAGTAGTATAATATGCTAGTTATTGCTAAAAAATGGATGCAGTATAATATGTTTAAGAAGTTTTATATATGAAACTGGGTGTTGTAGAATGATTTTAATGATTATATTTAATCATGAAAATCTTTTCCTCCTCAAATTTGCAATGCGTGCAGAATTCTGCATGCGATTTTTGTAGGCTGTGTGTTTTTAAAAAGGTGTACTGTATATTTAAGTGGAAAATCTTAATGTGTTTTGTTCTTTGATCTTTTTCATGCAGGTATAAAAAAATATATTGTTGGACTTATAATAAAGACTTCTTCAGATCCTGAAATTTTAGAAAGGGAAAAGGTTTATTTGAATAAACTGAACATGATCTTAGTACAGGTTAGTGACATTTTTTCATTTATAATTTTTTTGCTGTGGGAAAAACTGAAATCATAAGTATCATATTCCTGCAATACTGATTTTATAAATACATGCTACAAACATAGAAATTTGAAAGTCTGAAGTTTACAAAGGGAAATTTTAATATTGGTGTATCAAACGCAGTAGGACCGCGATTATCCGAGCTATTATGGACCGGGCCTAGCTCGGATACCCAACAAAAACTCTGTTAATACAGATCCTATTGCAATTTGAGGTTATAAATAAAGACTCATATGGTACAAGTTACGTTTATTTTTATTATTAGGTAACTTGTTGCAAACATTTAAACGCAAAATTAAGTATATACAGGGTGCATAGGAAAGTCCCTTTAGCCTGAAATAACTTGCGAACGGAAAGAGGTACAGTTATGCAAGTGAGATAATGGTGTAGTAAAGTGACTGCGCCCAATTGAATGCAACCGATAGCAGCGCCCCTAGTGGGGAGATGTGGAAGTTAGCCATTGCAAATCAAAAACGAAAAAAGATAAAGCGAAATTTCCAATTACTAAGTTGTAGAGCATCAATTAATTAGTACAAAACAACAATTGTTTCACACAGAGAAGATAAATTGTCGCCTGAATTACCCTAAAATGTCCGATAAAACAAAAACTTACATCATTTTAAAAGATTTATTTAGAAAAGTAGTCCAAAGTTTTCTGCTTGGACGCTCGCCCTCTTCGTTTCCTCCATTTCACGCCAGCGGCGCAGTAGCAGAAGGTCCGTTGAAGTGGCCTTTGGTTGTTGCTCAATGTACTCCCTTTCCTTCTCGTTTGTTTTAAGTCCAACTGAATGGGCTTTTCAGGCATGTGATTCTTCCGCTAATCAGCGGAATTCTGTGAATTCACTTTTTAGAAAAAACGGAAATCCGCTAAACTTGTCATCATTTGCAATATCGTGCTTTTGATAAAAGTTTGTGATTGTTGATATGTTGGGGGGAAAAATTGGGGCAAAAGAGAGAAGTATTCGTTGTGTAGGTGGTGATATTTTAGTCGTAAGGCGTAATCTTTCTGCTGCTGTGCGGCTTATCGGCATCTCCGGGGTGACACTGCTGCTCAGCCAAAGAGATAGCTGCGAGTGACGTCACTTCAAAGTCTTGGTTTGCTCGAAACCATTTTTTTTTAGGGAAACACTTTGCTATTTCAATTCACCTCTGTCCTTTCCATTGCTATTTGTTTTATTTATTTGCTGGGGGGGGGGGGCAAAATCCGTTGAGAGATTGTGCGGAGCCTTAAACCATCCTACGCAAAGAAAAATTCTGTTCACGTGTGATTTAACATTTATGTATCTCTCTCTCTCTCTCTCTCTCTCTCTCTCTCTCTCTCTCTCTGGCGGGCGAAAGCGTTGTAGGTGTTCCGAGATGCCAACCATTGTAGACCCCTCCCCCGGAATTATGGGTGACTAACGAAAAATTACGGAAATTCGGATTTTTTTAATATTAAAAATGTTTTACTGGTTTTTAGAATAATTCCGTAATCCTCCGGGATTACGGATGACTAACGAAAAATTATGGAAATTTAGTTTTTCGCTGATATTAAAAATGTTTTACTGGTTTTGTAATTAATCAATGCAAAACCCTCTGAATAAAGTTCGTGACGCTGCTCCTTATTTCTTTTTTTCCGAGGAGGAGGAATTTGTTTCGCTTGGTTGAAAACTAAGTGGAAAGAAAGCACGGTGCCAGGCCGGGATTACGTCAGCCCGGCGTGTTTCTTTCTCCGTGGCGTGATTACATCGTCCCGAAGCCTCTGAACAAAGTTCGTGATGCAGCACTTAGTTTCTTTTTCTTTCAGAGAAGGAGGATTTATTTATTATTATTATTTTTTTTTTTTTTTGCTTGTTTGAAAGCTAAATGGAAAAAATGCACCCAGGACAACCTTGAAATGCACGGCGCCGGGCCGGGATTACGTCGGCTGGAAGCCTCTGAATACAGTTCGTGACACAACTCTTAGTTTCTTTTCTTTCTTTCTTATTTTCCGAGGAGGAGGAATTTGTTTTGCTTGTTTGAAAGCTAAGTGGAAAGAAAGCTAGGCACCAGGCCGGCGTGCTTCTTTCACCGTGGCCCGAGATTACGTCGGCTGCCTCTGAACAAAGTCCGTGACGCAGCTTTTTTTTTTTTCTCTTCTTTTTTGAGGAGGAAGAATTTGTTTTGCTTGTTATAAAGCTAAGTGGAAAGAAACCACGTCGCCAGGCCGGGATTATGTCGGCCGGAATCCTCTGAACAAAGTTCATGACACAGCTCTTTGTTTCTTTTTCTTACTTGAAAGAGTAAGTATGTTTGTCACTACTAAATAGTATCAATTAATTTAAAGGTTGATTTAGTAAATGGGATACTGTGCTGGAAAAAATAAGAAATGATATGTACTTTTATTAAATCTTATGTTAGCAAGAAAATTTGTACTTAAAAATGTAGATGGGTAAGTAAAACAATTTAATAGTTCAGTATTGCTATTTTTTCATTTAATTTTACTTGCTTTTAAGCACTTAGCAATTAATTTACTTTTGCACACTTTTGTATTTAATTTTATTTAAACACACGCATATAATAAAATTAGCGATAATGATTTTTAATATTTGCATTTGTCACATTTGTTTTATTTATGTGTATCTTGGAACAGCTTTTGGTGTTTTCAGGTAATTGGATGCTTAGACAATCACATGCCTGGCTATTTTTTTAGGAACTATACCGTCATTTTCATAGTCACTGCTACCACTCGTCTTGATTTACTGCCTCCATGATCATATCATCTCTTAATTCTAGCTGTTCGTCTCCATTTACCCACTCTGCTATATCGTTTTCATTTAGTATTGGTTCAGCTGCTGGGATATTTTGGACTAGCTACAAAATATTGTCCTTAATGTTGTCTTCAGGTGTGTTCTGTGGTTGTTCAGGTGTATTGTGCAGTAGTTTTTTTCCATGATTTTTCTAGCATGGCAGGTCAAATTTCCTCCCATGACGCTACTGCCATATAAACCGCATCCTTGTGGTTTCTTTTAAACATTCGACAATTCCTCTTCCTTCTTCCTTCTTGGCAATGAGATTTTTCAACAGCTTACGCTTGTAGTTTCTCTTGATGTTTTATAACACCCTTTGGTCCATCGGCTGAAGAAGGGAGGGGGTACATGGGGGGTTAAAACATAGCCTTGATTTAATCAGAAACAATTTCCTCATCATCAGGATGGGCAGGACAATTATCAAGGAGTAAAATTGCTTTTCACGGTAAGTTCAGGTGTCGTTGTCCTGAAATTCCTGAAAAAATTTTGTTTGTCCTGAAATGTCGTTAATTTTTGCTAATTTGATTGAAATTCCTGAAATTTTTTAGTAGTTTCCAAAAATGATATTTTCAGAAGCTACGAAAAGTTCTGAAATAAAATTTCATTTATTTCTGAAAATTATTGCCGAAAATATTTCAGATTTGGATTTGCGACTTTTCATAATAATTTTCCGAAATTTCAATTGATTTTCGCCAAATGTTGGCAATCGTCCAAAGATCCTTGTATTGACTAACATACAGGACAGCGATAATGCTGCACCATTCCTGCTGTCAGCGACTTTTCTGCCCACCATATGTACAATGAAGTTGCGCAAACCACATCGCTACTGGTTTGCGCAACTTCATTGGCTGTGACTGGTTTGGTGCGTATTAAAGAAAAGAGGGTGGGTTGGGTTACTGCATAAAGTGGAATCAGGCATAGAAGCCTGTTGAAACTCCTCCCATAGAACGTGATGCCCCCAGCCACCTGCAGCAAAAGCAAAATGTGACCAGACCCCGTGATGTCGGCAAAAGTTGCTAATAGCAACACCCAGCCCTGGCGGCATGGGGTTCAGCAGCTCCGCACCCTTCCTTCTTTCTCCCCACAGCCTTTGTCCTCAACTCCCGTCCCCAATCTAAGCCAGGCAGTAGCCAAGCGAACTGAACTCCCACTTCCATAATCCTTGAGAATCCGATCGTGTATAAGCTATATCATCATCATCATCATTGTCAACCATTATCAATCCACTGCTGGACGAAGGTCTCCCCAAGTTTCCTCCACAACGGTCTGTCTTGTGCCAGTCTCCTCCATGTCACCCCTGCATACTTTCGAATTTCATCCACCCATCTCCCATGTGGTCTTCTTCTGGGTCTTTTCCTGTCCCTTGGAATCCAATCTAAAATTTCGGCTGTCCATCGATGATCTGTCCTTCTGGCAGTATGTCCAGCCCATTGCCATTTCAGGGATTTAACTCTGATCATGATGTCTTCCACTCTTGTCATTTTTCGGATCCACGAGTTCCTCTTCTTATCTCTCCTGGTTACACCAAGCATGCACCTCTCCATGCATCTTTGAGTTGTCTGCAGCCTTTGTATGTCTCTTTTAGTTAAGGTCCACGTCTCTGCACCATACGTAAGCACTGGAAGGATGCATTGATCAAACACTTTTCTTTTAAGACATAATGGCATATTGCTCTTGAAAATTATGCTGTTTCTTCCAAAAGCTCTCCAGGCAAGTTTTGTACGCCGATTAATTTCTTCATCAATGTGACCCTCACTTGATATCTGCTGTCCAAGATAAACGTACGTGTCTGTTATCTCCAGCTTTTCTCCATCCATCGATAAATCTTCATTTCTTGTAAAAGCATTGAACATCACTTTTGTCTTCTGAAAGTTCATTTTTAATCCCACTTCTTTACTCTTGTCAGCAAGTTCCTGGATCATACTCTGCAGCT
Organism: Macrothele yani; assembly: GCA_039090855.1. Lineage (NCBI taxonomy): Eukaryota > Metazoa > Arthropoda > Arachnida > Araneae > Macrothelidae > Macrothele > Macrothele yani. Next base: position 83,284,417 of record CM077001.1, read on the forward strand.
CTGATGGGGTAGTTGCAAAAATGACTACGTCATCAGCAAAACGAAGGTGGGTTAGATAATCTCCATTAATCTTTATCCCCTTGTTTTCCCAGCTCAGCGACTGAAAAACACCCTCCAATGTGGCATTAAAGAGCTTCGGAGATATGGTGTCACCTTGTCTCACTCCCTTTCCAATTTTTACGTGTGTTGTATTTTCAAACAGCCGAATCTTTGCACTTGCATTTTCATAGATGTTATTAATAATTTTAATGTATGCATCTTCAATACCGCAGGTTTTCAGAGCCATTGTAACTGCTGATGGTTTCACCGAATCAAAGGCTTTTTCATAATCGATAAAAGCCATGCACTATGGAAGTTCCTATTCCCTCGCTCTTTCAATTAGTTCTCTCAGTACATGGATATGATCTATTGTGCTGTAGCCACTCCTGAATCCAGCTTGTTCTCTCGGTTGAGCCATGTCCAGTGTTACCTTCAAGCGGTGTGAAAGAACTTTAGTGAAGATTTTATAAACTACTGATAGGAGGCTGATAGGTCTGTAGTTTCCGAGATCCTCAATGTCACCTTTCTTATGTAGCAGGATCATTGTAGCGGTGTTCCAATCCTCAGGAATCTTTCCTTCATTAAGGCATCGAGTGAAAATTTGGGCGAGTACTGTTTCGATTTCTCCACTTGCTTCTTGTATGATGTCTACAGTAATTCCATCTTCTCCTGGAGCTTTTCCTCGCTTCATGTTCTTGATTGCATGTGCAACTTCTGCTGGAAGGACTGGAGGAACTCTGATACTGGTATCTTTCATGATGTCTGGAGTGCATATATCATCCCTTTCATATAATTTGGAGTAGAAATCTTTCACTCTTGTCAAAATTTCGCTTCTATTTCTTGTTACAGAACCATCTTCTTTTCTCAGTGCCATAATCTGTTTTCTTCCCTTACTGAGATGTCCCTTTGCTATCTTTAGGCTTTGGTTGTTTTCAATTGCTTTCCTCACTAGTTCACAGTTGAATTTCCTTACGTCTTCAGTGATACTTTTTCTTACTGTCTTGCATAGCTCTATATATTCCACTTTGGAAGTCACATCTTCTTTAGTTGTCCTCATCTCTCTTCTTTTTTGCATCAACATTTTGGTTTTTCCTGATAATTTGTTCACATGCAACTTGTTCTTAGACCCAGCTAATTTTGTTGCTGTTTCCATAAGAGCTTTGTTTACTTTTCTGTTAACTTCAGAGATGTCCACTTCTTCCGATGTTAGGCCTTCTAAAGCAGAGAACCTGTTCTTCAGTTCTAACTTGAAGGTATTATGGTGTTTTTTGAGGTTGGTTATGTCAATAGATTTTGTTTGTCTTATGAGCTTGCCACGTTCAAGTTTAGTGTTGAGGTGCATCTTACATCTCACCAATCTATGGTCACTACCTGTGTTGAACTTGTTTAGCACACTGCAGTCTTCTATGACGAATTTTTTGTTACACATAATAAAACCAATTTCACTTGTCATCCCATTTGGATGTCTCCATGTCCATTTCCTGTGTGGCTTTTTCTTGAAGAAGGAGTTCAAGATGAAAAACCCTTCTGCCTCTGCAAACTCAACGAGAGTATTTCCACGCTGGTTTCTGTTGCCGTGACCGAATTGACCTACTGAAGTTTCATTCTGTTGCCGTTGCCCTATTTTTGCATTGAAATCTCCCATAATTATTTTCAAGTGCTGCTTACCTTTATTATTTAGATGACAAATTTCCTCATAAAATTCTTCAATTTCTTCTTCAGGATGACTTGTGGTGGGTGCATAAGTTTGAATAATCTGAGCCTGGTATCTTTTCGAGAGTTGGATAACAAGTCGTGCAGCTCTGTCAGAGGAACTTTCAACTTCTACAACTTTATTCTTCAGTTTCTTGTTTATTATAAATCCAACACCACTAGTTCTGCCAGTATCTGTCCCACGATAGTAGAAGAGATGTCCACTTTTCAGTTCGATGAGATCTTCTCCTTTTCTCCTTACCTCACTTAGCCCCACGATGTCCCACTTGATCCTTTGTAGTTCCTCTTCCAATTCAAGAAGCCTTGAATCAGAAGATAGGGAGCGTCCATTGTAAGTAGCCAAGGTCAGCATCAGATGGCAGCCTAGTCCGGTCCTCTGGGGATTCTTAGCACCCTCTGCCTTCATGTCGCACTGGCCGCTGCCTTGGCCAGGTACATTCCAGCTGCCGGAGACTGAGGGCCAAGATTTAAGTTGTGGAATCATTTTGGAGGGGTTTGGCCATAACTCGCCACGCTGGCCAAGCGGGGTTGGTGAGTGTGGGATAGAATTTCCTCTAATCCCGATGGTATAGTTATACCGCTATGGGCGGTCGTCAGAGCCCCTTTAGTGGGAACAGGATGCACCACGAGAAGGCGGGGTTGACATTTGTCAAGGAGAGGCTGTGATGTTACGCATCACCTGACCTTACATTGCGTTTCTAACATGGGATTTTCTCAACTTATTTCGCATGCTAATAATGTTAAACTTAAGGAGAACATGAATAAGAGATTGAAGCTATATATATATATATATATATATATTTAGAATTGCGCTAATTTTTATTAACTTCTCGAACCTGCTTCCACTTATAAGGATGCTCCACTTATTACAACGTTTATTCCACTTATTGGGATGTTAAACTGAAAAATGATAGCACAGTAAATCTTCGTCTTTGGTCTAGGAGTTCCAAAATCGGTATGGAAGCAGTCACGTTATTCCCAGGAAACTCCTGCTGTCAATCAACGGCTAATTCTGCTGCAGGTTGTTGAGGCACTGCAGTCGACTTCATGACGCCAGCAGAGTTTCATCTTACGCTGCGTTCGTCTTAGTACAGGTTGTGTCCGCTGCATATATTTACTTTAGGGTTACGTAATTTCCCAACCACATGTTTCAGTCGTGTACATGTATAAAGACATGGTGATTGGCAAGTAATTACTCGGTTAATCAGTTTCTCGTGATTTCACTGGAAGTATTTTCGTGATCATGCCCTGAAAAACAAAATTCTCAGCATCATGGCTTTGTGATAGTAAACGAGATAAGAGTGGGAGCAATTTGAATACCTGGTGTACGCCATGTGAATATGATCCATATTCAGCATTTTGTGTTGCTTGCAACAAAACGATCAGCGTTTCTAACATGGGATTTTCTCAACTTATTTCGCATGCTAATAATGTTAAACATAAGGAGAACATGAATAAGAGATTGAATCAGTGTACCCTTGTAATGCAAAATAACATTGAAAGTGAAGGTGAATCTTCAAAATGTTTGACACTATCGGCTCCAAAGGGAATAACATGGCTACCATCCAATACTAAAGAAAAGGCAGTAAAAGCTGAAATTTTGTTGCTGTTACAGTCAATTAAGTGCAATTATCCATTTTCTAATTTGGGAGGATTGGTTGAAATTTGTGCAGCTGCATTTGAAGATTCAACAATAGCAAAGAATGTTGCACTTTCGGATGCGAAAGCACATTACGTCACAAAATTTTGACTTGCACCACATTTTTTTTCGGAAAAAAATCCTTCAAGATATTGGTAAGTCATTTTTCACCCTTTATTTTGATGAGACCACAACGAAGCAAGTTAAGAAACAGCTGGACATACATATTTCATATTGGTCGGAGAAATTAAAAAAAATTGTGACATCATACTGTGAATCAGAATTCCATTGGCTATGCAGAATCTGACAACAATTTTCAAATTATTTTAAATTTTATTAAAAATAATGGCCTAAACATTGATAAATGTTTACAATGCTCTATGGACGGTCCCAATGTTAACTTGTCGTTTTTGAGAAAATTTAATTCTCATTTAGATTCGCTGAATTTTATAAATGTCATCGATATCGGAACTTGCTCCTTACATATTTTGCACAATGCAATGAAGAGAGGCCTGTGCAAGTTAGATTGCGATGTGGAAACTTTGGTGTTTGATATTTTTCAGTTTTTTAAGATGTCTGCTGCTAGGAAAGAAGATTTCCACAATATCCAGATGGATGTTTTGATGGATGAACAAGCTGACCACACGATTTTAAAACATGTGAGCAGTAGATGACTTACTTTTGCACCTGTTTGTGAGAGGATAATTGAACAGTATCCAGCTCTAACGGAAATTTTTTTGGATTTTCTTCCAAAAAACAGCTCAGCTAAACTCGGTGAAAAATATCGTAGCATATCAAAGTTTCTTAAAGATCCACTTACACTTATGTATTTATATTTTGCAAGTTTTTTTGCTTCATGCTTCATTCCTTATTCCTCTTTGCTTCAAAAAGATACTCCCTTAATTCATATACTGTACCCTAAATTGAATGAACTCTTAAGAAATATAATGTATAAGTTTATGAAAAGGGATGTTGTAAGCAAAAAAGGCCTATCATTGGCAAGTATTAATTGTCGCGATTCCAAATTTTGGGTGACAAGAAAGCAAATGAATATAGGATCTAGTGCCAGTAGTTTGCTTGATGGTGATTTTGAAAAGCCTGAGCATAAAAAAAATTCCTTTTAAGCATAAGGAGTTGTTTCATGGAAACTTGTGAATTCTTGCAGAAAAAATTACCACTGTCGAATGTTATCCCTAAGGATATACAATGCCTTCATCCTAATCTACGTCATAAAGAAAGTTCAAAACTTGCTTTGCAACGTCTTACACATCATATGATGGTTTCAAAAACAAACACCATATCTGATGCAATAAACACAGAGTGGTGTATGTATGCATGTGAAGACTTACAAAATACGTATTCTGAAGATCAGAATATATATGCAAGTACTGGGCAGAAATTTCAAAAATTAAAGATTCTGCTGAAATATCCTAATCTGTGTACATTTGTTAAAGCCTGCTTAACACTCGCATGGGAATTCCATACCAGAACGTGGATTTTCTATCAACAACACCATAGTGACATCAAACAGAGCTTCTATTTCTGAACTGTGTATTCGTTCCTTGCGAATATGCAAAGATTATATTAACAAGTTTGAAAATGTTGCTGAAATCCCATTAATTAAGGAGCTCATTCAAATTGTTATGAAATTGCATAGTGCATATGCTGCACATTTACAACAACTTAAAGAAGAAAAGAACAAACAAGTCAAGCGCAAGATGGATACAGAGAGAGAGCAAGAAGAGGGGCGAAAACAGAAAAAGAAGGCTGAACAGAATGAAAAGCTTATTGAACTGACCAAGATTGAAACCAACACCCTACAAGATGAAAATGCAGCTCATCGTTTACTAAATGATGCCAATGAAAAATTACAGCTAGCCATTTCACAAAATGATATGAATGGCATAAAAGTGGCTTAAATGTTGCTCAGCACTGCAAATGAAAATATTAATATTTCAAAGAAATTAACCATTGTCCACAATGATAATTTTTATCAAGAATTTTCTACTGATGTTTTAAAGTTTCATTCTAATTTTTAATCATCATCATAATCATTGTCAACCATTATCAATCCACTGCTGGACGAAGGTCTCCCCCAAGTTTCCTCCACAACGGTCTGTATCGTGCCAGTCTCCTCCATGTCACTCCCGCATACTTTCGAATTTCATCCACCCATCTTCCATGTGGTCTTCTTCTGGGTCTTTTCCTGTCCCTTGGAATCCAATCTAAAATTTCGGCTGTCCATCGATGGTCTGTTCTTCTGGCAGTATGTCCAGCCCATTGCCATTTCAGGGATTTAACTCTGATCATGATGTCTTCCACTCTTGTCATTTTTCGGATCCACGTGTTCCTCTTCTTATCTCTCCTGGTTACACCAAGCATGCACCTCTCCATGCTGCTTTGAGTTGTCTGCAGCCTTTGTATGTCTCTTTTAGCTGAGGTCCATGTCTCTGCACCATACGTAAGCACTGGAAGGATGCATTGATCAAACACTTTTCTTTTAAGACATAATGGCATATTGCTCTTGAAAATTATGCTGTTTCTTCCAAAAGCTCTCCAGGCAAGTTTTGTACGCCGATTAATTTCTTCACCAATGTGACCCTCACTTGATATCTGCTGTCCAAGATAAACGTACGTGTCTGTCATCTCCAGCTTTTCTCCATCAATCAATAAATCTTCATTTCTTGTAAAAGCATTGAACATCACTTTTGTCTTCTGAAAGTTCATTTTTAATCCCACTTCTTTACTCTTGTCAGCAAGTTCCTGCATCATACTCTGTAGCTCTGATGGGGTAGTTGCAAAAATGACTATGTCATCAGCAAAACGAAGGTGGGTTAGATAATCTCCATTAATCTTTATGCCTTTGTTTTCCCAGTTCAGTGATTGAAAGCCATTTTCCAATGTGGCATTAAAGAGCTTCGGAGATATGGTGTCACCTTGTCTCACTCCTTTTCCAATTTTTGTGTGTGTTGTATTTTCAAACAGTCGAATCTTTGCACTTGCATTTTCATAGATGTTATTAATAATATTAATGTATGCATCTTCAATACCGCAAGATTTCAGAGCCATTGCAACTGCTGATGGTTTCACCGAATCAAAGGCTTTTTCATAATCGATAAAAGCCATGCACAATGGAAGTTCGTATTCCCTCGCTCTTTCAATTAGTTCTCTCAGTACGTGGATATGATCTATTGTGCTGTAGCCACTCCTGAATCCAGCTTGTTCTCTCTGTTGAGCCATGTCCAGTGTTACCTTCAAGCGGTGTGAAAGAACTTTAGTGAAGATTTTATAAACCACTGATAGGAGGCTGATAGGTCTGTAGTTCCTGAGATCCTCAATGTCACCTTTTTTATGTAGCAAGATCATTGTAGCATTGTTCCAATCCTCAGGAATTTTCCCTTCATTAAGGCATCGAGTGAAAATTTGGGCGAGTACTGTTTCAATTTCTCCACTTGCTTCTTGTATGATGTCTACAGTAAGTCCATCTTCTCCTGGAGCTTTTCCCCGCTTCATGTTCTTGATTGCATGTGCAACTTCTGCTGGAAGGACTGGAAGAACTCTGGTACCTTTCATGATGCCTGGAGTACATGTATCATCCCTTTCATATAATTTGGAATAGAAATCTTTCACTCTTGTCAAAATTTCGCCTCTATTTCTTGTTACAGAACCATCTTCTTTTCTCAGTGCCATAGTCTGTTTTTTTCCCTTACTGAGATGTTCCTTTGCTATCTTTAGGCTTTGGTTATTTTCAATTGCTTTCCTTACTAGTTCACAGTTGAATTTCCTTACGTCTTCAGTGATACTTTTTCTTACTGTCTTGCATAGCTCTATATATTCCACTTTGGAAGTCACATCTTCTTTAGTTGTCCTCATCTCTCTTCTTTTTTGCATCAACATTTTCGTTTTTCCTGATAATTTGTTTACATGCAACTTGTTCTTAGACTTAAATTTCAGCTTTGATTTTTCAGCTTAAATTTCAGCTAATTTTTTCAGCGTTTAAAAAAAATCCTAATTTTTTTTTATTTAAATCAAATGCAGTATATATTATTTACTCTTTACCTGAAATAAATTATACATTGTTGATACTTAGTAATAATCATTTATATGAATGTCTAGAAAACTTTTGATAAAACTTATTTCTTTCTTTAATATTTACTTTAATGCTTTTAAAAACCTGGTAATTTCTTAATGCTAATGCAAAGTCTGGCATAGCACTACTAACACAATTTGCTGTTAGTAATGTTTATATCTGAAAAATTATCTAAAATGGCAAATAGTCACAGTATTACTTTACATAAAAGTATGTATAGATTTTACAAGTAGGTAATAAAAAATCTCGATTCCCCCATTTTAAACATTCCAGTTATTATATAATCTTATATAGTTATAATAATTAGAGAAGACACATTAAAAAATTAAATGATTGACATTTTTTTTGTGCAATTTATAAATCTTTTGATTTAAAGGATTTTTTGTGTGATATAAATCATCAAACCCTGAATTTTTGCTCCAAAAATGTCCTGAAATTTTATTTTTTGCACTACTACCCCTGTTAGTTTTTTTCCTTTAGGTACGAGTCTACATGGGGCACAAAGTGATGGAAGAACCAGTCCTTGAAAATCGCCGAATCCATCCAAGCACTTTTCTGATTTCTAAAAGCACTGGCAAGCTTGGAATTAAAATGTGCTTAAATGCTCTTGGCTCGGCAGATTTTCCAATGAACACTAACTTCAATTTACAGTTTCCAGTAGCATGCGAACAGGCCATGAGGGTGAATCTTTGCTCTTTTTAAAGCCAGGAGCAGATGCCTCTTCCTTAGCAGCAAGTGCCTTAGTTGGAAGCATTCTATAGTTGAGGCCTGTTTCATCACAGTTGAACACCTGCTCCAAAGACAAATTTTCTTTTTCAATCAGGGATTTCATTTCCTGTTTAAAAGTTACTACAACCTCATGTGATGTTGAGCTGTCTGATATCGTGCCTAGTTTTCCAATGATGAAGCCATCTTTTACTGGCAGTGAATACTGCATCTCCATCTTTAAAAAATTTTGTGAAATTCCAGTGCTTTTTCTTGTAACCCATTTACTGGACTACCCTTGTTCCTTAATTGGGTGAACCACATAAACAACACACTCGATGTTTTTTCGAAGTCAGACGTTTTCATAGTTTTCCTTGCTGTTTCATTTTTGTCCTTTGCACCGCCACTTTCTCCACTCCCGCTGGTTTTGAGAGCACCGTTTTTCGATTTTATCCTGATTTCTTTTCCAGTTTCCTACAGTAACCTCGCCTACACCTAAATCTAAAGCAACATTTTTTATTGTCTCCTCTTGATCGATTCTTTTAATGGCTTTTAACTTGGTCTCTAATGAAACAACAATCTTTTTTTCTTTTAGCACTCATGTTGCTTTGAATCGCAAAACAGAACAGCACAACTTTACACATAGGCCTCAAATAAAAACAGACAGTCATTTTACAAATGAAACATAACACTGCACAGTTAACTGATGCACGCGAATAGCAGAAGACACCGACTGACCTACATCCGGTACCCTGCGGGAGAGTCATAGATCAGTGACCTTGGCAAAAGTACACCACCACTGCTGTGTGCGTAATTTCGCTGGTACCTCAGATAACCCAAAACTCGGATGATCATGGCTCGGATAATCGCGGTTTTACTGTACTTCCTTTATCAGTGATCTTAGCACACTAGGAGCTTCAGATATATCCATTATACAAGGGTTGTTCAAAAAGTAACAAGACTCATTTTACATGAGGCAGAAGTCTAATGCAGTAAACAGGGTGTGGTACGAAATGGCGACGGTCAAAGTGTCAACACTAGTATATCGTTGCTCAAATTTCGCCAATTTGTGATGAACATAGTTCTTACGTGGCCACAATAGTGTGATTTGATAGACATTAAATGTCCGTCATTACTGTTTCACACGTTACGCAAGTTCTGCAATCGACAGATTGTTAGATGATGTTAGATACGTATGGGGCATAGTATTGGCAATTGAAATCAAGAAACAATAAACTATATATGTACTTACAATATTCGTAGTGGCTGTCGGGGCTTCATATGTACGTCTTCAAAGAATGGGAACTTTTTCAATTGTAAAGTTTAGAAGAAAATTCATGATATTGTAAAATCTGCACCTGAAAAAATTGAACAAGATTAATTTTTACAATGAAGGTAAAAAAAATCCTTTAACAACAACGAAATATAAAACTGAATTAAAACCTTGTCGAATTTTTTTAAAAAACGAACTATAATATCGAAGAGGAAATCATCTTCATTGCGAAGCACCACGATAACAACAAAAACATGAAAACGAATTATAATTTTGCCGAAATTTTAAAAAACAAACAGTCTTGAAAAAGAAATAATCATCTTGATTGCAAAGCATACAGAAATAAATCTCCTGACTGCGAAGCACCAAACTAGTTTCTGCTAATATTCATAGCTATCATCAGTGGTAGGTGCACGGATATTGGAATTACCGCACTCACTCGCTCAGGTATGCTGCTCAACCCGAATGCATGTTCAGCCCTATCATGTAGATATTTGCGCATCATGGTTTGGGTTTTACTGCGCACATTTATGGTGTCGCCATCTGTAGTTAAACAAAATAAACAAGTAGCATTTATGAAGTAGAAATATGCACGTGTATTTTTAAGTAACATTTGATGTTAGCTGTTTTATGTTATTGTTTTTCTTCTTGAAATGTTTTTTTCTCCTGTTCAATAAGGTACCTACCTCCATGCAAACTGAAGCTCTACTGGACTATTAACATCACAGTTGTATCTTTTGGTTTTCTCAATGACTACAGCCTTGGAGGTCAGAATCTGGGCACATGATCTATGCGATGTTATAATTTTCGTGTTAGTCCAATCAGGAGTTACGTGATTTCTGATACAATGTTATATTAATTAAGTTTTTTCATCTTATTACAAATTGGACAAGAAAAGATGAAAAAACTTCATTAATACAACATTGTATCAGAAATCATGTAACTCCTGATTGGACTAACACGGAAATTATAACATCGCATAGATCATGTGCCCAGATTCTGACCTCCAAGGCTGTAGTCATTGAGAAAACCAAAAGATACAACTGTAACGTTAATAGTCCAGTAGAGCTTCAGTTTGCATGGAGGTAGGTACCTTATTGAACAGGAGAAAAAAACATTTCAAGAAGAAAAACAATAACATAAAACAGCTAACATCAAATATTACTTAAAAATACAAGTGCATATTTCTACTCCATAAATGCTACTTGTTTATTTTGTTTAACTACAGATGGCGGTACAATAGATATGATGTGCGCAGTAAAACCCAAACCATAATGATGCGCAAATATCTACATGACAGGGCTGAACATGCATTCGGGTTGAGCAGCATACCTGAGCGAGTGAGTGCGGTAATTCCAATGTCCATGCACCTACCACTGATGATAGCTATGAATATTAGCAGAAACTACACTGCCAGACAATTGCTAAGGACGGATAACAATAGCAACGATAGCAACCATAAAATAGAAGGCAGGAAAATGTGGAAATTAGCATAAGTGCGGGATACAGTAAGACGTATTGTGTGTATGCAAATTTTGGATTGCCAAACTTGTTCGTGACGTCATAGCGCTGATAAGAGATATAAAGGATTTGACGCGTATTGACCGTTGTTGTTCAAACGCAAGTTGAAAGGGAAAGAATCAATTGACGGAACTTGCAATTTTCAGTATGTCTTGCCGACATCGCCTAGATGATTTTACGCGTGGCCGTATTATTGGCAAGATTGAAGAAGGGTGACAAATAACAGATGTTGCCAGGGAGTTCGACGTCAGCCACAGTGTTGTTTCAAGGCTTTGAAAATCATTTCCAAACAAATGGAGAGTGTAGCAAACGTCACGGGGGAGGTCGTGTTCGCAGTACGACACCTGCAGAAGATCGGTACATAGTGCTATCAACAAAATGACACCGGCACAGCACAGCTAGTGAGGTAGCAAATCAGTTTATGGCTGCTACTGGCAAGCGGATCTCCCGAAAAACTGTCGCCAGACGTTTGCATGAAGGAGGACTATATGCCCACCATCCTGTTGTGTGCATCCCATTGTCCAGACGTCACTGTACCGCCCGTTTGCAATGGTGCCATTAACATCGCAATTGGACTGATAACGACTGGTCTGCTGTCCTTCTCAGATGAGAGTAGATACAGTCTATCATCTGATTGTCGACGACAACTGATCTGACGTGATAGTGGTACTGCATATTGTCCAGCAAACATACAGGAAAGGGACCGATATCCGACATGTAGTGTCATGGTATGGGCTGGCATCATGATCAATGGCCCTACGTCCCTCTATGTGCTTCCAACTGGGACTATGACTGGCCAACGATACATTAATGATGTTCTGCTACCTCATGTTCGCGTGTTCCGTGGTGCTGTCGGTGATAGATTCATTTTCATGGACGACAATGCAACATGTCATCGAACAGTCGCTGTCCAGGAGTGTCTTGAGAGCGAAGATATTCAACGCATCGTATGGCCAGCACGTTCTCCAGATCTGAATCCCACTGAAAATGTGTGGGATGCTTTGGGGAGGAGTCTTGCTGGTCGCCAATGCCCTCCAATAAACAAGGACACCCTCATCCGTGCACTGACAGAGGAGTGGGATAAATTACCTCAACAGCTGCTTGATAATGTTGTGCAAAGCATGACACGACGTGTGGAATCTTGCATCGCCCTCCATGGTGGCCATATCCCATATTGACATCTTATGATGGAACGCCTGCGGACGGTAATTGCATTTTTTTCACGTTTACGTATTCTGCACAAAATGGCCTGTTTGTCCCTTGAACACGTTCCAAAGCCTTCTGGATTTCAGAGCACAATAAATTGTCTTTCTTGTAATGTCCTGGCATTCTGACATTATTTTATTTCACTTGGTATCCCACCACACTTACTTTTTTATGTGCTATATAGCCGTTTATGATCCGTCCTTAGCAATTGTCCAGCAGTGTAGTTTGGTGCTTCGCAGTCGGGAGATTTATTTCTGTAGGCTTTGCAATCAAGATGATTATTTGTTTTTCAAGACTGTTCGTTTTTTAAAATTTCGGCAAAATTATAATTCGTTTTCATGTTTTTGTTGTTATCGTGGTGCTTCACAATGAAGATGATTTCCTCTTCGATATTATAGTTCGTTTTTTAAAAAAATCAACAAGGTTTTAATTCAGGTTTATATTTCGTTGTTGTTAAAGGATTTTTTACCTTCATTGTAAAAATTAATCTTGTTCAATTTTATCAGGTGCAGATTTTACAATATCATGAATTTTCTTCTAAACTTCACAATTGAAAAAAGTTCACATTCTTTGAAGACGTACATATGAAGCCCCGACAGCCACTACGAATATTGTAAGTACATATATAGTTTATTGTTTCTTGATTTCAATTGCCAATACTATGCCCCATACGTATCTAACATCATCTAACAATCTCCCGATTGCAGAACTTGTATAACGTGTTAAACAGTAATGACGGACATTTAATGTCAATCAAATTACACTGTCCACATTAGTGTTGTCGACAGGGTCTAAAGATTTTTTTAAATTAGAATGTAGCTGTTGAAATTCGGTGCTTCTTAAATGGACAAACAGATAAGGAATTTGTCCCCCCCCTCTGCCCATACTTAATGCCAATCCTATCTGAGGATCACTAGGATTCCCTTTTGTGGTCTGGTAATACCCTGTAAATCCTCATTGTTGGTCTTGGCCAGAAGTCTTGATACTTGGTAGCTTTAAATTTGCATGCTTCTAAATATGTCAATGGAATTAAGGTAGTGTCCTTGAAACTTGATGTCCTTGCATATATATCACTAAGCTGTTCTCTGAGATTCAGTGGTTAGCTCCACGAAGAAATACAAACTACTAGAAAAATTTTCCACCTTACTTAATTACTGGGCTATTGAATAACCAAGCACTTACTCTCTCAATGTGAAACATAGATACAGTATTAAATTTCGTATAGAACCGTAAACAACAGGGTTTCTAAAACATTGCTTCCCATATGTTTTAACCTCCCCTACAAGAGCAGTGTAAAAAGATATATACTATCTACAATGATAATCCCTTAATGAGGACTTTATATGTTTTTTGAATATATTAAATCAATTTTTCTTCCTTTTAAAGCTGCAAATTTGTTGATTATGTCATCATAAGATGGTTAGATGGTTGTTTCTTCGTGAGCATCAATAAAATGTCTTCTTGAATAGAAATATTTGCCAAAGAAGCAAGTCTATCTTGGGACTAGTGTTTCTTGAGCAAGAATGTATTCTTTTAAGAACACTTCTTTCCACTGGCACACTTGTAGATGGAATTGTTAAACTGAGGAAAACCAATTTATAATCTTCTGTAAAAATGTCTTTGTCTCCGTGAAACACTCGAAGGAGTTCTTGAGTCAATATATTCCTTAATTTTTCATTGGCATATACAAGACTCAGTTCATTTTTAAGGCGCTGGTGTTTAGTAAATATGTTTCCGTAAAATGTAGATTTTCAAGAGCGTGAGTGGGAAAGCATGCATTAAATTATTCGAATTTGGTTGTGTCAGCAAGTCAGACAAATTGAAGTTTCTTACAGTCTTGAAATCTTATATCCATTTCCATAAGAATGTGGTCCAAAATTTCAAAATGCAACTGTTTATAATTTTGAAAAATTGTTTCCTGTGTAAGAGCAGCATATTCTCGTGCTTATTTCTGTGATTTTGCTAGCTTTTCCAAACTGTGTTTCAAATAACTCATCCTTCCTTTTATGGCTCACAATTTCACAAGTTTTTTTTTTTTTTTTTAATTTGAGTTACACAGTAGTTTATGGTTAGTTATTTTTTCTTCAAAAGTTCAAATAATAGATCGGTGGAGCCAAAAATGTAAATTCGAAAGTGTTCATATCATTAAAAAACCCCTTGGCAAGATGAATTGGTTTTTTGTTTGATTATTCGCTATTCGTCAGAAATCCGAACACTTCCTTCAATTTATCCCAATCTTCAACAATTACACTTTCTAATTTCGAAGTGGAGGACCATAGAGTTTCTGTTATGGTTGGTCTGCGTCTTGCGGTTGTTGATAAAGTGTATAAGACCGCTTCACAGAATGGTGAACAAACGAAGCAATTCCACTGAGGCTTGCAAAAAGTATTCGGCACTTAGAAATTTTAGAAAAACTCTGGTGTAATACAAGATTCAAACGATGAACTAAGCAATGAACAAAAAAGCTTGAGAAGCTTTATCCTTGACTTTTTATTCTGTAGCCCATTTAAGTGTCCAGACATTATACTTGCCCCATGGTAGCATTGTCCTATTTATTTGTGTTGGTAATCAGACTGTTCCAAAATTTTGTCTAGCATTTTGTATAAAGCTCCTGACGTTCTATCTTCATTCACCTCATGGAAACCCAAAAATCCCTCAACCAATACACCTTCCGAATCAACAATAAAAAAATTATTTAATTTTTGACGTAATCATTTATATATTCAGAAATACATTCAATTAATTCATTTTGAATAGTTTTTTATCCTTTCGTATTGATTTTTAATTTCTAAACAACTTCTTCTCATCAACAATGAAAGTAATTCAATGAAATCTCCACGATTTATTGAGCCCATGTTTTCATCATGGCCATGGAATGCTAGTTCTTGTTTGCTCAAATACAGTATAGACTAATACTGCATCAATCACTCTGTGCAGGAAAAGTTTATTTAAACGAACGTTTTCGTTAAAATGCGTTTTCAAAAGACTAGCATTCTTCCTCAGGGCATTGGCAATGGTGTTTTGAATTTTTTCAAAATTCCTTAATATTAATACGCATTTCAGGTGTTCGATAGAATCACTATGTTTATGAAGTGGTCGTGTTACACTAAATAAATCTGAGAATCAGTCTTTATTCCATGCCGAATGTTTATTACTAAAAAGTAAGCAGTGCCGAAAAAAAGAATTGTTAATACAGAAGTGCTGCAAATCCATTTATATTCAGTAAACCAACAATTTTTAAAATTGATATTGTTAGATTTACTGCTGTTCTTGATTTCGTTCTTGGCAACAATTGTCAGTGAATCCTTTGGTCGTCCTTGAAGCAAAATGTCTCTTTTATCTTCATCTTTCCACAGATTAAATGGAGTTTGCAATAAATTACAAACAATGTGGTCCACAGGGTGCATACTAAAATCTATCACTATCAGTTAAATTGTACACAAACCTAAAATATCAGTTAAAGCTTTCAACAAGCAATCGCAAAGCATCAAAGAACAAATTCCTTTCGTAAAATAATGTACCACAGCACCACAAGGCAAAAGCCCTAGCAGATTTCAAGGTACCCTGGTAGTACGCCCGCTCCACCATGATCTCTCACGACTTTACGCTCAAAAACTGAAAGATGCAGAGGTAAGGCGCCTGAAGCTAAAACACTTCACTTGAGCGAGCAGATTGGGGAGGGTGACGTCACGGTTACCATGACAACTCGGCGGAAAACTGCAGACTTCCAAGCATTCTAATTTTCGGCTCTTCACTTGCACTGTTTTGCGTATAAGGATTTATTTTCCGTATTGAGCACGCCATGTGAATTAATATCTATTCAAAATTTTGAGTATTTTGGAACTGAATAAAGGCAAAAAGAATATATTATAAAAAAATACTGAATAAAACTTTATTTTGAGTAAAATAGGTGAAGAGGCACTTCACCTACTTCGTTTGAAAAGCTGCCACTGATCTGTTCTAGCAGAGGAACCCTGTTATATGTCAGATATCATGAAGATGCATTGAATGACAGCGGCATGCAGAAGCTAGTAAGTTCTTTTGTACATACAAAATGCATTTAAAAGCTAAAGTAATCTAAAATTAAAACAAAAACCAAATATTTGAAGAAAGAAAAGGTAAGGAAGTGGGCATTGTTAGTGTTGACAGTCTTTATCTTTTGACTCTGTCAGCATTACGACCACCACCGAAAGTAAAATGCCCAAAGTATAACAAAAATGCATGTAAGATGTGCAACACAGAAAACAATGCCAAAATATAGTAATAATGTGAAAAGCACAATAAAGATGAAATAAAAAAACTGCGGTCGGAGTGTAAAATTTTCAAAACTTAAAAAAAAAAAATATATATATATATATATATGTCAAAACTGAAATAAATAAAAGTGAAGAAAGGAAAAATTCCACATTTCATTGTTATTTTGCACATTTTGACCCTGTCAACATTTTAACTATGTTTTGATCCTGTCAACATTTTGTAACATGTCTCATATTCATAAGTCACATTAGCCAAGAATGATTTTGCACTTGTATTCGGTTACAAAATACTAATTACAAGGCATAAAGGTCTCTTTAAAAAATTTTAATCGCCGTGCTCCTATTTATAAGGTTTGCATGGCAAGTCAAGTTAATGTTGCGCTTTCACTTAGGCACCAAATATTAATTATTAGTCTCTAGGCCTTTTAAAGAATGTTTCAATAAGTGTAACACTCTGGATTTGTAATGCAAGCCTTATGAATATGATCATGGCCAGGGATAGAAAAATAATCTGAAATCTGGTTTCATTGCCATTTTCCCCGATAACTCTTCTTCTAAAACTCTGTTTTGAAATTTTTTTTCTTCAGCGGATACACCTCCTGATGGAAAATCTTTTGCATATAATTTCAAATTTTTGGTAAAGAATACTTTGGCCACCAAGGAGCGTAAGTGTTAATTTTTGCTTCTGGTGTATTTGCCATAAAATCTGAGCTTCTAAAATATTGATTGAAAAAAATTCTTTCACAGACTGATGCCACTCACATTGATAAACCTTTTCGGAATATTTTCCTAAATTATTCCAGTTTCTCCACCAGGGGGCGTAGATGTATATCTTGTTTTTGTCAATATCTCTATTTCTAGGAGTCCGATTTGAAAAATTCTTTCTTTGCTGGATAGTGTTTTCAATGTGACATGTTTTTCATATAATTTCAAAAATTTGAAGTAATTCATAGACTTTCTGCTGGGGGGGGGGGGGGTGTTAAGGTAAATTGTTTCCACCCTATATCTCTGCTTCTAAATCTCCGATTTGAAATTTTTATTCGCACCAGATACAGCTCCTGATGGGAAATCCTTTGCACATAATTTCTAATTTTTTGTAAAGAAATGGTTTGGCCACCAGGAGGCGTAAATCTTAATTTCCGCTTCTGATGTATTTGCAGCAAAATATGAGCTTCTAAATTCTCGATTAAAAACAAAACTTCATTTCTAGACTGATACTACTCACGTTACAAACCTTTTAGAAATATTTTCTTCTTAAAATAATGCATGGATATACATCTACGCCAGGGGCGTAGATGTATATCTTATTTTTGTCAATATCTCTACTTCTAGGAGTCCGATTTGAAAAATTCCTGCTGTGTTGAATAGTGTTTCCGATGCGAAATGTTTTTCCAATAATTTTGAAATTTTCAAGTAAATCGTAGACTTTCCTCTAGGGGGCACAAAGGTGAATTGCGTTTTCTGCGTTATTTCTGCTTCTAAAACTCCGATTTGAAAAATTCTTCCTGTATCGCATACAAGACCTGATGGAAAATATTTTTTACATAATTTCTAAGGTTTGGTAAAAAATAGTTTGGCCACCAGGGGCATAAGTGTTAATTTCTGCTTCTGATGTATTTGTAGCAAAATCTGGGCTCCCGAAGACTACTAATTTGGGGGGGGGCGATACCGCTCATATGGAAAAACTTTTTGAGAATACTTTCTTCCTAAAATAATGCATGATTTTCCCACCAGAGGATGTAAAGTCATATCTTGTTTTTGTCGATATCTCTGTTTCTAAGAGTCCGATTTGAAAAATTCTTTCTGTGTTGGAGAGCATTTCTAGTGCGAAATGTTTCTCATAAAAATTCATGTTTTTCTTAACACACAAGTCTGCAACCAAAGGGCGTAAGCTCACGATTCCGTTTACAGCAATATCTGAGGGATTAAAAACCCAAAACTTCTTTCTTCCGTCAGATACTATTGTTTTCCATACCAGTTCCATTGACTTTGAATAGCTTTGATAAATTTAATTTGCTTTAGAACGGATTCAAAAGGCATGCTTATTACACCCGAAAATTCGGTGTCATCTTTCTTATTGTTGCTGTTTCCATAAGAGCCTAGATAAGTTTTCCAGACGTGCCAACTTTCCAGGTTTAGGCCAGTAATGCCGGATTTTATGACACTTCCCAGAATTCCGGATTCGAAAATAATATTGCCGGATTCTATCATAATTTCCGTAGCGTAAATTAAAAAGTAATGAGAAAAGCTCGAAGTTCTCCAAGACATCGGATAACTTCGATGATTACTGTAGCGTAAAAAGTAACGAGGGTAAAAGTTCGAAGTTCTCTGAGGCATCGGTTCATTAGCAGAGAAGCGACCTTTCCCTTCTGAGTCAGAGCCAGCAGTTTTGCTCTGTCGTTGGCAGCGATGTTTACTCTTCTGTCCGGTAATGATCTCTGGCGCTTCACGCACGGAGTAGGAGCGGGCTTGGCCTTGGCGCGCACCGTACGTACTGACGCAGATTTCTATCGTAAGCGCGCGGTAGTGTTTTGGTTTGTTTCATGTACTTCGTCTGTCTTAACAGGAATTTCTGAGAATTTTTTGTACGCACGTTTAATCAAGCGATGGCTGGTAGAAAATATCAGTCTGTTTTTAAGAAGTATACGACAGATTATCCGTGTATAATCGAATCAAGGAACCGCCAACGATTTGCCTTTTGCTCTATTTGTAGGTGTGATTTTTTTCGTTGTCCACAAGGGAAAAGGAGATATCGTTAATCACATTCTTACGCAAAAACACTTGGCCAATTCTAAGTGCGTGGAAAATAACAAAACATTAAATTTTGCTCGAGATAGTTCATCTTCTGATGCGATTATCCATGCTGAGTGCTTGGTTACTTCATTCCCCGTGTAACATAACTTACTTTTAAGCTGTGTTGACCATGCAAGTGTGCTTTTTAAGAAAATGTTCCCAGATTGTAACATTTCAAAAACATATGCATGTGTAACAGGACAAAAAACATCGTGTGTTGTTGCCGAAATGGGGAAATCTTCAGAAATAGACTTGCATACTTGCCAACTTTTATGGATTACCCGTAAAATTTACGGATTTCTGCTTAATTTTACTGATTTACGGATAGAGGTCTTTTTTAACAGATTTTTTTAATATTTAGATTGCTCAATCGAAATATTTCAACCCCCTGCAACCATCCACTTAGATTTTCTAACAGACCTTACGAGCGCTGTGTCACGCGATGATGTCATCTTCGACTCGCTGGCTTTGTGACATCGTGCGGTAGCTCTCTCTCCACGGGAGTGTGCTCAAGTGATGTGCCGACCAGAGTTCGCCTGAATGCGTAATTGCGTGTTTAGTATGCATCGAAATTTTACCAACGCGTAAAAATACGGATCAAGAATTTTTCTCTGCGTAAAAATATGCGTCGGGAACTTTTTTTCTCGCGCATAAAACTACGCATCGAATAATTTTACCAATTCATGAAAATGCACATCGGGACGGTACAGAAACGGAAGTAAACGAAATAAAGGTTTTCTCCGTAATCAATAATTTTTTTTTCCTGTGATGCTGCCTTTGTCCAGTATTGTTGTTATATATCATTTTATTCCATAAATATTTGTATTTCAGTTTAAAAATGGAGGAAAAATTTCTGAAATCGAAAATTTGACGGCAAAAAAATTTCGCTTTAGGCACGAGAGTCCGACGGCTTCGAGGAATTTCTCCTTTTCCGTCTTAATTTGAGTTATCCTCCAGATCGATGCATAACTTAGCATAATTTTTTTAAATATTTGTTAACAGAAATTGTTTTACATTTTTTATATACCTTAACGTAACATTAGTGCTTCAAATTATGTCCATTGATATTTCAAACATACGAAAATAAGCTTGCAGGATTTTTATAGAAAATTGCAGGATTTTTCTCTTCTTAAGGTTGGCAAGTCTGGTTTTCTGTTAGCTTCAGAGATGTCTACTTCTTCCGATGTTAGACCTTCCAGAGCAGAGAATCTGTTCCTCAGTTCTAATTTGATGGTATTATGATGATTTTTAAGGTTGGTCATGTCAGTACATTTTGTTTGTTTTATGAGCTTGCCACGCTCAAGCTTAACTTCGAGGTGCATCTTACATCTCACCATTCTATGGTCGCTACCTGTGTTGAACTTGTTCAGCACACTGCTGTCTTTGATGGCAAATTATTCGTTACACATAATAAAATCAATTTCACTTGTCATCCCATTGGGATGCATCCATGTCTATTTCCTTTTACTAGCTATGTATGTATATATGTTTATACACTGCAAGAAAGTGAAAAAAAGAACAAGGTATTGGCGGACGATCATGAAATTTACATATGTTAATGGGGTCGGGTTTACGTAGGTGTGATGTTAATTTCGGGACCAACCAGGACCGTTTACGCCACAGCAAGGCATAATATGCAAATTATCGTCAGTGGTATGTAAGGAGTACACCGAAGTAAATGTAATCAGTCGTCGGTGTACGGACATGTGCGAAGACCCTGAAGAAGCTGCAAATCCTGGACATGGAAGACTTGTGCGATTTCAGCAGTTATCGGACTTTGAGCGAGGTCGTCTAGTCAGATTCTGCGAGACCGGGTGGTCGTATCATCGTATTGCGGTGCGAATTGGATGGGAAATATCGGTGGAGGTACGATGGTGGCGTAGATGGTCCGAGGAACATTCCCACACGAGAAGACGTAGAACCGGGAGTCACAGACTGACTGATGAGCGGACCAATCGACGCATAAGAAGAGCGGCTTTGTTAAGCAGAACATCCATTGTGACGCAAATCCGAGCTGCCGTTGCACCTGAGTGACTGTGCGAACAATCCGCAACCGTCTACTGGATGCAGAACTACGTGCACGTGTGTCTCTGGCATGTGTACCTCTGACTCCAGCCCACCGTCAGGAACGGCTGCAGTGGTGTTGCCAACGTCTGCACTGGAGAACAGAATGGGGTTCTGTCGTGTTCAGCGATGAAAGCAGATTCTGCTTGGGAGCCTCCGATGGCCGTATGCGTGTTCGCAGACGCACAGGGGAGCGTCTCCACCCTTCTTTCATCTGCCAGCGACACCCAGGGCCTACACCTGGTGTGGGGAGCGATCAGCTATCGCTCCTGTACACAACTAGTGTTTGTACTGGGTACGCTAAACAGCACCTCCTACATCAACATCATTCAGCCTGTTGTTGTGCCATTTGTAAAGTCGGTCCATCATGGTGTTTTCCAGCAAGATAACGCACGCCCACACACGGCACATGCAACGCAACATGTACTTCAGGGTGTGAGACAACTTCCATGGCCTGCACGTTCACCGGATTTGTCCCCCATTGAGCACGTGTGGGATTTTATGGGACAACGACTTATCCGGTCTCCACAGCCATCCACGACCATCCCCGATTTACGCGTCCAAGTTGAGGATGCTTGGAATTCAATACCCCAAACTTGCATCCAACATCTGTACGACAGACTCCATGCCAGAATTGCACAGTGTGACGCAGTTCATGGCGATTCATTTGTCTCCCATTGAGCACGTGCGACAACGACTTATCCGGTCTCCACAGCCAGCCATGAGCATCCCCGATTTACGCGTCCAGGTTGAGGATGCTTGGAACTCAATACCCCAAACTTACATCCAACATCTGTACGACAGACTCCATGCCAGAATTGCACAGTGTGACGCAGTTCATGGCGGTTCAACCTCGTACTAACCATGTTACATGGAAATGTTATTTTTCAGTTTACCAGCAAATACAGCTGTATTTTGCCATAATGTTTTGATCACGTTATCCTCTGTGTTCTGTTATTATGCTGGGTAAATTTCGTTGGTATCGGACGTCTCCTTCTTGGTGTTCTTTTTCGCTTTCCGCCAGTGTATTATCCAGTTATCATTATGGAAGATATATTCTTCACAAACACGTGGCAAAATTCTGGAGTATCATATTTTGAGATCAGATTTTGGTGCTGATTTGCTTTTACTTCACTGTTTTCATTGTAACATTCCCTCAGAAAACTTGAAAATTATATTGCCTTGAAGTGGGAATCAAACCCACATCTCCTGATTTTTGTTTGAGCGTGCTACCCTTACTCTACCCAGGACAGCGGCAGAATGAAACTGCGTTTCATCCAGAGTGTTAGTACTTGTTGTTTTCAGCGTGAAACAGTGCTTTTTAAAGCGCTGTTAAAAAAATCCATCACATACAAAATTAAGTAATCAGTGACAATATTTAGATCATTACAGAACCACTTTAAAGTGCCTGTGTTCTGAACATTTTTTGATGTGTGTGATATATATATATATATATATATATATATATCTTCTTTTTAAAACTTGATTTTTGTAATTTTTTGTGCTATTAGAATTTGGTTTTGTGGCCTAGGGAGCATGACCAACCGACAATTTTGGCTTGCCTTGTTGCTTTGTTGGTACTAGAAAGGTCACTCCCACAGGTTGATGCTCTCCTGATGACGGCAACCTGTTCCAGTTTTCTACTTGTTTCAAAATTTTGTATTTTTGTTCTGTAATATTTTCATTCTATGGTCAGGTGATGCGTAACATCACAGCCTCTCCTTGACAAATGTCAACCCCGCCTTCTCGTGGTACATCCTGTTCCCACTAAAGGGGCTCTGACGACCGCCAATAGCGGTATAACTATACCATCGGGATTAGAGGAAATGCTATCCCACACTCACCAACCCGCTTGGCCAGCGTGGTGAGTTATGGCCAAACCCCTCCAAAATGACTCCACAACTTAAATCTTGGCCCTCAGTCTCCGGCAGCTGGAATGTACCTGGCCAAGGCAGCGGCCAGTGCGACATGAAGGCAGAGGGTGCTAAGAATCCCCGGAGGACCGGACTAGGCTGCCATCTGATGCTGACCTTGGCAACGTATAACGGACGCTCCCTATCTTCTGATTCAAGGCTTCTTGAATTGGAAGAGGAACTACAAAGGATCAAGTGGGACATCGTGGGGCTAAGTGAGGTAAGGAGAAAAGGAGAAGATCTCATCGAACTGAAAAGTGGACATCTCTTCTACTATCGTGGGACAGATACTGGCAGAACTAGTGGTGTTGGATTTATAATAAACAAGAAACTGAAGGATAAAGTTGTAGAAGTTGAAAGTTCCTCTGAAAGAGCTGCACGACTCGTTATCCAACTCTCGTGAAGATACCAGGCTCAGATTATTCAAACTTATGCACCCACCACAAGTCATGCTGAAGAAGAAATTGATGAATTTTATGAGGAAATTCCTGATCTAAATAATAAAGGCAAGCAGCACTTGAAGATCATTATGGGAGATTTCAATGCAACAATAGGGCAACGGCAACAGAATGAAACTTCAGTAGGTAAATTCGGTCACGGCAACAGAAACCAGCGTGGAAATACTCTCGTAGAGTTTGCAGAGGCAGAAGGGTTTTTCATCTTGAACTCCTTTTTCAAGAAAAAGCCACACAGGAAATGGACATGGAGACATCCAAATGGGACGACAAGTGATATTGATTTTATTATGTGTAACAAAAAATTCGTCATAGAAGACTGCAGTGTGCTAAACAAGTTCAACACAGGCAGTGACCATAGATTGGTGAGATGTAAGATGCACCTCAACACTAAACTCGAACGTAGCAAGCTCATAAGTCAAACAAAATGTATTGACATAACCAACCTTAAAAAACACCATAATACCTTCAAATTGGAACTGAAGAACAGATTCTCTGCTTTAGAAGGCCTAACATCGGAAGAAGTGGATATTTCTGAAGTTAACAGAAAAGTAACCAAAGCTCTTATGGAAACAGCAACAAAATTAGCTGGGTCTAAGAACAAATTGCATGTGAGCAAATTATCAGGAAAAAACAAAATGTTGATGCAAAAAGAAGAGTGATGAGGACAACTAAAGAAGATGTGACTTCCAAAGTGGAATATATAGAGCTACGCAAGACAGTACGAAAAAGTATCACTGAAGACGTAAGGAAATTCAACTGTGAACTAGTAAGGAAAGCAATTGAAAATAATCAAAGCCTAAAGATAGCAAAGGGACATCTCAGTAAGGGAAGAAAACAGATTATGGCACTGAGAAAAGAAGATGGTTCTGTAACAAGAAATAGAGGCGAAATTTTGACAAGAGTGAAAGATTTCTACTCCAAATTATATGAAAGGGATGATACATGTACTCCAGACATCATGAAAGGTACCAGAGTTCTTCCAGCAGAAGTTGCACATGCAATCAAGAACATGAAGCGGGGAAAAGCTCCAGGAGAAGATGGAATTACTGTAGACATCATACAAGAAGCAAGTGGAGAAATCGAAACAGTACTCGCCCAAATTTTCACTCGATGCCTTAATGAAGGGAAAATTCCTGAGGATTGGAACAACGCTACAATGATCTTGCTACATAAAAAAGGTGACATTGAGGATCTCAGGAACTACAGACCTATCAGCCTCCTATCAGTGGTTTATAAAATCTTCACTAAAGTTCTTTCACACCGCTTGAAGGTGACACTGGACATGGCTCAACCGAGAGAACAAGCTGGATTCAGGAGTGGCTACAGCACAATAGATCATATCCACGTATTGAGAGAACTAATTGAAAGAGCGAGGGAATATGAACTTCCATTGTGCATGGCTTTTATCGATTATGAAAAAGCCTTTGATTCGGTGAAACAATCAGCAGTTGCAATGGCTCTGAAATCCTGCGGTATTGAAGATGCATACATTAATATTATTAATAACATCTATGAAAATGCAAGTGCAAAGATTCGACTGTTTGAAAATACAACACACATAAAAATTGGAAAAGGAGTGAGACAAGGTGACACCATATCTCCGAAGCTCTTTAATGCGACATTGGAAAATGTCTTTCAATCACTGAACTGGGAAAACAAAGGGATAAAGATTAATGGAGATTATCTAACCCACCTTCGTTTTGCTGATGACATAGTCATTTTTGCAACTACCCCATCAGAGCTACAGAGTATGATCGAGGAACTTGCTGACAAGAGTAAAGAAGTGGGATTAAAAATGAACTTTCAGAAGACAAAAGTGATGTACAATGCTTTTACAAGAAATGAAGATTTATCGATTGATGGAGAAAAGCTGGAGATAACAGACACGTACGTTTATCTTGGACAGCATATATGAAGTGAGGGTCGCATTGGTGAAGAAATTAATCGGCGTACAAAACTTGCCTGGAGAGCTTTTGGAAGAAGCAGCATAATTTTCAAGAGCAATATGCCATTATGTCTTAAAAGAAAAGTGTTTGATCAATGCATCCTTCCAGTGCTTACGTATGGTGCGGAGACTTGGACCTTAGCTAAAAGAGACATACAAAGGCTGCAGACAACTCAAAGAAGCATGGAGAGGTGCATGCTTGGTGTAACCAGGAGAGATAAGAAGAGGAACACGTGGATCTGAAAAATGACAAGAGTGGAAGACATCATGATCAGAGTTAAATCCCTGAAATGGCAATGGGCTGGACATACTGCCAGAAGAACAGACCATCGATGGACAGTCGAAATTTTAGATTGGATTCCAAGGGACAGGAAAAGACCCAGAAGAAGACCACATGGCAGATGGGTGAATGAAATTCGAAAGTATGCGGGAGTGACATGGAGGAGACTGGCACAAGACAGACCGTTGTGGAGGAAACTTGGTGAGACCTTCGTCCAGCAGTGGATTGATAATGGTTGACAATGATGATGATGATGATTAAAAATTAGAATGAAACTTATTGTCATCATCATTGTCAACCATTATCAATCCACTGCTGGACGAAGGTCTCACCAAGTTTCCTCCACAACGGTCTGTCTTGTGCCAGTCTCCTCCATGTCACTCCTGCATACT
Source organism: Macrothele yani (assembly GCA_039090855.1). NCBI lineage: Eukaryota > Metazoa > Arthropoda > Arachnida > Araneae > Macrothelidae > Macrothele > Macrothele yani. The sequence continues at coordinate 83,310,704 of CM077001.1, forward strand.
TTCGAATTTCATCCACCCATCTCCCATGTGGTCTTCTTCTGGGTCTTTTCCTGTCCCTTGGAATCCAATCTAAAATTTCGGCTGTCCATCGATGATCTGTCCTTCTGGCAGTATGTCCAGCCCATTGCCATTTCAGGGATTTAACTCTGATCATGATGTCTTCCACTCTTGTCATTTTTCGGATCCACGAGTTCCTCTTCTTATCTCTCCTGGTTACACCAAGCATGCACCTCTCCATGCTGCTTTGAGTTGTCTGCAGCCTTTGTATGTCTCTTTTAGCTAAGGTCCAAGTCTCCGCACCATACGTAAGCACTGGAAGGATGCATTGATCAAACACTTTTCTTTTAAGACATAATGGCATATTGCTCTTGAAAATTATGCTGTTTCTTCCAAAAGCTCTCCAGGCAAGTTTTGTACGCCGATTAATTTCTTCACCAATGTGACCCTCACTTGATATCTGCTGTCCAAGATAAACGTACGTGTCTGTCATCTCCAGCTTTTCTCCATCAATCAATAAATCTTCATTTCTTGTAAAAGCATTGAACATCACTTTTGTCTTCTGAAAGTTCATTTTTAATCCCACTTCTTTACTCTTGTCAGCAAGTTCCTGCATCATACTCTGTAGCTCTGATGGGGTAGTTGCAAAAATGACTATGTCATCAGCAAAACGAAGGTGGGTTAGATAATCTCCATTAATCTTTATGCCTTTGTTTTCCCAGTTCAGTGATTGAAAGCCATTTTCCAATGTGGCATTAAAGAGCTTCGGAGATATGGTGTCACCTTGTCTCACTCCTTTTCCAATTTTTGTGTGTGTTGTATTTTCAAACAGTCGAATCTTTGCACTTGCATTTTCATAGATGTTATTAATAATATTAATGTATGCATCTTCAATACCGCAAGATTTCAGAGCCATTGCAACTGCTGATGGTTTCACCGAATCAAAGGCTTTTTCATAATCGATAAAAGCCATGCACAATGGAAGTTCGTATTCCCTCGCTCTTTCAATTAGTTCTCTCAGTACGTGGATATGATCTATTGTGCTGTAGCCACTCCTGAATCCAGCTTGTTCTCTCGGTTGAGCCATGTCCAGTGTTACCTTCAAGCGGTGTGAAAGAACTTTAGTGAAGATTTTATAAACCACTGATAGGAGGCTGATAGGTCTGTAGTTCCTGAGATCCTCAATGTCACCTTTTTTATGTAGCAAGATCATTGTAGCATTGTTCCAATCCTCAGGAATTTTCCCTTCATTAAGGCATCGAGTGAAAATTTGGGCGAGTACTGTTTCAATTTCTCCACTTGCTTCTTGTATGATGTCTACAGTAAGTCCATCTTCTCCTGGAGCTTTTCCCCGCTTCATGTTCTTGATTGCATGTGCAACTTCTGCTGGAAGGACTGGAAGAACTCTGGTACCTTTCATGATGCCTGGAGTACATGTATCATCCCTTTCATATAATTTGGAATAGAAATCTTTCACTCTTGTCAAAATTTCGCCTCTATTTCTTGTTACAGAACCATCTTCTTTTCTCAGTGCCATAGTCTGTTTTTTTCCCTTACTGAGATGTCCCTTTGCTATCTTTAGGCTTTGGTTATTTTCAATTGCTTTCCTTACTAGTTCATAGTTGAATTTCCTTACGTCTTCAGTGATACTTTTTCTTACTGTCTTGCATAGCTCTATATATTCCACTTTGGAAGTCACATCTTCTTTAGTTGTCCTCATCTCTCTTCTTTTTTGCATCAACATTTTCGTTTTTCCTGATAATTTGTTTACATGCAACTTGTTCTTAGACTTAAATTTCAGCTTTGATTTTTCAGCTTAAATTTCAGCTAATTTTTTTCAGCGTTTAAAAAAATCCTAATTTTTTTTTTTATTTAAATCAAATGCAGTATATATTATTTACTCTTTACCTGAAATAAATTATACATTGTTGATACTTAGTAATAATCATTTATATGAATGTCTAGAAAACTTTTGATAAAACTTATTTCTTTCTTTAATATTTACTTTAATGCTTTTAAAAACCTGGTAATTTCTTAATGCTAATGCAAAGTCTGGCATAGCACTACTAACACAATTTGCTGTTAGTAATGTTTATATCTGAAAAATTATCTAAAATGGCAAATAGTCACAGTATTACTTTACATAAAAGTATGTATAGATTTTACAAGTAGGTAATAAAAAATCTCGATTCCCCCATTTTAAACATTCCAGTTATTATATAATCTTATATAGTTATAATAATTAGAGAAGACACATTAAAAAATTAAATGATTGACATTTTTTTTGTGCAATTTATAAATCTTTTGATTTAAAGGATTTTTTGTGTGATATAAATCATCAAACCCTGAATTTTTGCTCCAAAAATGTCCTGAAATTTTATTTTTTGCACTACTACCCCTGTTAGTTTTTTTCCTTTAGGTACGAGTCTACATGGGGCACAAAGTGATGGAAGAACCAGTCCTTGAAAATCGCCGAATCCATCCAAGCACTTTTCTGATTTCTAAAAGCACTGGCAAGCTTGGAATTAAAATGTGCTTAAATGCTCTTGGCTTGGCAGATTTTCCAATGAACACTAACTTCAATTTACAGTTTCCAGTAGCATGCGAACAGGCCATGAGGGTGAATCTTTGCTCTTTTTAAAGCCAGGAGCAGATGCCTCTTCCTTAGCAGCAAGTGCCTTAGTTGGAAGCATTCTATAGTTGAGGTCTGTTTCATCACAGTTGAACACCTGCTCCAAAGACAAATTTTCTTTTTCAATCAGGGATTTCATTTCCTGTTTAAAAGTTACTACAACCTCATGTGATGTTGAGCTGTCTGATATCGTGCCTAGTTTTCCAATGATGAAGCCATCTTTTACTGGCAGTGAATACTGCATCTCCATCTTTAAAAAATTTGTGAAATTCCAGTGCTTTTTCTTGTAACCCATTTACTGGACTACCCTTGTTCCTTAATTGGGTGAACCACATAAACAACACACTCGATGTTTTTTCGAAGTCAGACGTTTTCATAGTTTTCCTTGCTGTTTCATTTTTGTCCTTTGCACCGCCACTTTCTCCACTCCCGCTGGTTTTGAGAGCACCGTTTTTCGATTTTATCCTGATTTCTTTTCCAGTTTCCTACAGTAACCTTGCCTACACCTAAATCTAAAGCAACATTTTTTATTGTCTCCTCTTGATCGATTCTTTTAATGGCTTTTAACTTGGTCTCTAATGAAACAACAATCTTTTTTTCTTTAAGCACTCATGTTGCTTTGAATCGCAAAACAGAACAGCACAACTTTACACATAGGCCTCAAATAAAAACAGACAGTCATTTTACAAATGAAACATAACACTGCACAGTTAACTGATGCACGCGAATAGCAGAAGACACCGACTGACCTACATCCGGTACCCTGCGGGAGAGTCATAGATCAGTGACCTTGGCAAAAGTACACCACCACTGCTGTGTGCGTAATTTCGCTGGTACCTCAGATAACCCAAAACTCGGATGATCATGGCTCGGATAATCGCGGTTTTACTGTACTTCCTTTATCAGTGATCTTAGCACACTAGGAGCTTCAGATATATCCATTATACAAGGGTTGTTCAAAAAGTAACAAGACTCATTTTACATGAGGCAGAAGTCTAATGCAGTAAACAGGGTGTGGTACGAAATGGCGACGGTCAAAGTGTCAACACTAGTATATCGTTGCTCAAATTTCGCCAATTTGTGATGAACATAGTTCTTACGTGGCCACAATAGTGTGATTTGATAGACATTAAATGTCCGTCATTACTGTTTCACACGTTACGCAAGTTCTGCAATCGACAGATTGTTAGATGATGTTAGATACGTATGGGGCATAGTATTGGCAATTGAAATCAAGAAACAATAAACTATATATGTACTTACAATATTCGTAGTGGCTGTCGGGGCTTCATATGTACGTCTTCAAAGAATGTGAACTTTTTTCAATTGTAAAGTTTAGAAGAAAATTCATGATATTGTAAAATCTGCACCTGATAAAATTGAACAAGATTAATTTTTACAATGAAGGTAAAAAAAATCCTTTAACAACAACGAAATATAAAACTGAATTAAAACCTTGTCGAATTTTTTAAAAAACGAACTATAATATCGAAGAGGAAATCATCTTCATTGCGAAGCACCACGATAACAACAAAAACATGAAAACGAATTATAATTTTGCCGAAATTTTAAAAAACAAACAGTCTTGAAAAAGAAATAATCATCTTGATTGCAAAGCATACAGAAATAAATCTCCTGACTGCGAAGCACCAAACTAGTTTCTGCTAATATTCATAGCTATCATCAGTGGTAGGTGCACGGATATTGGAATTACCGCACTCACTCGCTCAGGTATGCTGCTCAACCCGAATGCATGTTCAGCCCTATCATGTAGATATTTGCGCATCATGGTTTGGGTTTTACTGCGCACATTTATGGTGTCGCCATCTGTAGTTAAACAAAATAAACAAGTAGCATTTATGAAGTAGAAATATGCACGTGTATTTTTAAGTAACATTTGATGTTAGCTGTTTTATGTTATTGTTTTTCTTCTTGAAATGTTTTTTTCTCCTGTTCAATAAGGTACCTACCTCCATGCAAACTGAAGCTCTACTGGACTATTAACATCACAGTTGTATCTTTTGGTTTTCTCAATGACTACAGCCTTGGAGGTCAGAATCTGGGCACATGATCTATGCGATGTTATAATTTTCGTGTTAGTCCAATCAGGAGTTACGTGATTTCTGATACAATGTTGTATTAATTAAGTTTTTTCATCTTATTACAAATTGGACAAGAAAAGATGAAAAAACTTCATTAATACAACATTGTATCAGAAATCATGTAACTCCTGATTGGACTAACACGGAAATTATAACATCGCATAGATCATGTGCCCAGATTCTGACCTCCAAGGCTGTGGTCATTGAGAAAACCAAAAGATACAACTGTAACGTTAATAGTCCAGTAGAGCTTCAGTTTGCATGGAGGTAGGTACCTTATTGAACAGGAGAAAAAAAACATTTCAAGAAGAAAAACAATAACATAAAACAGCTAACATCAAATATTACTTAAAAATACAAGTGCATATTTCTACTCCATAAATGCTACTTGTTTATTTTGTTTAACTACAGATGGCGGTACAATAGATATGATGTGCGCAGTAAAACCCAAACCATAATGATGCGCAAATATCTACATGACAGGGCCGAACATGCATTCGGGTTGAGCAGCATACCTGAGCGAGTGAGTGCGGTAATTCCAATGTCCATGCACCTACCACTGATGATAGCTATGAATATTAGCAGAAACTACACTGCCAGACAATTGCTAAGGACGGATAACAATAGCAACGATAGCAACCATAAAATGGAAGGCAGGAAAATGTGGAAATTAGCATAAGTGCGGGATACAGTAAGACGTATTGTGTGTATGCAAATTTTGGATTGCCAAACTTGTTCGTGACGTCATAGCGCTGATAAGAGATATAAAGGATTTGACGCGTATTGACCGTTGTTGTTCAAACGCAAGTTGAAAGGGAAAGAATCAATTGACGGACTTGCAATTTTCAGTATGTCTTGCCGACATCGCCTAGATGATTTTACGCGTGGCCGTATTATTGGCAAGATTGAAGAAGGGTGACAAATAACAGATGTTGCCAGGGAGTTCGACGTCAGCCACAGTGTTGTTTCAAGGCTTTGAAAATCATTTCCAACAAATGGAGAGTGTAGCAAACGTCACGGGGGAGGTCGTGTTCGCAGTACGACACCTGCAGAAGATCGGTACATAGTGCTATCAACAAAATGACACCGGCACAGCACAGCTAGTGAGGTAGCAAATCAGTTTATGGCTGCTACTGGCAAGCGGATCTCCCGAAAAACTGTCGCCAGACGTTTGCATGAAGGAGGACTATATGCCCACCATCCTGTTGTGTGCATCCCATTGTCCAGACGTCACTGTACCGCCCGTTTGCAATGGTGCCATTAACATCGCAATTGGACTGATAACGACTGGTCTGCTGTCCTTCTCAGATGAGAGTAGATACAGTCTATCATCTGATTGTCGACGACAACTGATCTGACGTGATAGTGGTACTGCATATTGTCCAGCAAACATACAGGAAAGGGACCGATATCCGACATGTAGTGTCATGGTATGGGCTGGCATCATGATCAATGGCCCTACGTCCCTCTATGTGCTTCCAACTGGGACTATGACTGGCCAACGATACATTAATGATGTTCTGCTACCTCATGTTCGCGTGTTCCGTGGTGCTGTCGGTGATAGATTCATTTTCATGGACGACAATGCAACATGTCATCGAACAGTCGCTGTCCAGGAGTGTCTTGAGAGCGAAGATATTCAACGCATCGTATGGCCAGCACGTTCTCCAGATCTGAATCCCACTGAAAATGTGTGGGATGCTTTGGGGAGGAGTCTTGCTGGTCGCCAATGCCCTCCAATAAACAAGGACACCCTCATCCGTGCACTGACAGAGGAGTGGGATAAATTACCTCAACAGCTGCTTGATAATGTTGTGCAAAGCATGACACGACGTGTGGAATCTTGCATCGCCCTCCATGGTGGCCATATCCCATATTGACATCTTATGATGGAACGCCTGCGGACGGTAATTGCATTTTTTTCACGTTTACGTATTCTGCACAAAATGGCCTGTTTGTCCCTTGAACACGTTCCAAAGCCTTCTGGATTTCAGAGCACAATAAATTGTCTTTCTTGTAATGTCCTGGCATTCTGACATTATTTTATTTCACTTGGTATCCCACCACACTTACTTTTTTATGTGCTATATAGCCGTTTATGATCCGTCCTTAGCAATTGTCCAGCAGTGTAGTTTGGTGCTTCGCAGTCGGGAGATTTATTTCTGTAGGCTTTGCAATCAAGATGATTATTTGTTTTTCAAGACTGTTCGTTTTTTAAAATTTCGGCAAAATTATAATTCGTTTTCATGTTTTTGTTGTTATCGTGGTGCTTCGCAATGAAGATGATTTCCTCTACGATATTATAGTTCGTTTTTTAAAAAAAATCAACAAGGTTTTAATTCAGGTTTATATTTCGTTGTTGTTAAAGGATTTTTTTACCTTCATTGTAAAAATTAATCTTGTTCAATTTTATCAGGTGCAGATTTTACAATATCATGAATTTTCTTCTAAACTTCACAATTGAAAAAAGTTCACATTCTTTGAAGACGTACATATGAAGCCCCGACAGCCACTACGAATATTGTAAGTACATATATAGTTTATTGTTTCTTGATTTCAATTGCCAATACTATGCCCCATACGTATCTAACATCATCTAACAATCTCCCGATTGCAGAACTTGCATAACGTGTTAAACAGTAATGACGGACATTTAATGTCAATCAAATTACACTGTCCACATTAGTGTTGTCGACAGGGTCTAAAGATTTTTTAAATTAGAATGTAGCTGTTGAAATTCGGTGCTTCTTAAATGGACAAACAGATAAGGAATTTGTCCCCCCTCCGCCCATACTTAATGCCAATCCTATCTGAGGATCACTAGGATTCCCTTTTGTGGTCTGGTAATACCCTGTAAATCCTCATTGTTGGTCTTGGCCAGAAGTCTTGATACTTGGTAGCTTTAAATTTGCATGCTTCTAAATATGTCAATGGAATTAAGGTAGTGTCCTTGAAACTTGATGTCCTTGCATATATATCACTAAGCTGTTCTCTGAGATTCAGTGGTTAGCTCCACGAAGAAATACAAACTACTAGAAAAATTTTCCACCTTACTTAATTACTGGGCTATTGAATAACCAAGCACTTACTCTCTCAATGTGAAACATAGATACAGTATTAAATTTCGTATAGAACCGTAAACAACAGGGTTTCTAAAACATTGCTTCCCATATGTTTTAACCTCCCCTACAAGAGCAGTGTAAAAAGATATATACTATCTACAATGATAATCCCTTAATGAGGACTTAATATGTTTTTTGAATATATTAAATCAATTTTTCTTCCTTTTAAAGCTGCAAATTTGTTGATTATGTCATCATAAGATGGTTAGATGGTTGTTTCTTCGTGAGCATCAATAAAATGTCTTCTCGAATAGAAATATTTGCCAAAGAAGCAAGTCTATCTTGGGACTAGTGTTTCTTGAGCAAGAATGTATTCTTTTAAGAACACTTCTTTCCACTGGCACACTTGTAGATGGAATTGTTAAACTGAGGAAAACCAATTTATAATCTTCTGTAAAAATGTCTTTGTCTCCGTGAAACACTCGAAGGAGTTCTTGAGTCAATATATTCCTTAATTTTTCATTGGCATATACAAGACTCAGTTCATTTTTAAGGCGCTGGTGTTTAGTAAATATGTTTCCGTAAAATGTAGATTTTCAAGAGCGTGAGTGGGAAAGCATGCATTAAATTATTCGAATTTGGTTGTGTCAGCAAGTCAGACAAATTGAAGTTTCTTACAGTCTTGAAATCTTATATCCATTTCCATAAGAATGTGGTCCAAAATTTCAAAATGCAACTGTTTATAATTTTGAAAAATTGTTTCCTGTGTAAGAGCAGCATATTCTCGTGCTTATTTCTGTGATTTTGCTAGCTTTTCCAAACTGTGTTTCAAATAACTCATCCTTCCTTTTATGGCTCACAATTTCACAAGTTTTTTTTTTTTTTTTTTTAATTTGAGTTACACAGTAGTTTATGGTTAGTTATTTTTTCTTCAAAAGTTCAAATAATAGATCGGTGGAGCCAAAAATGTAAATTCGAAAGTGTTCATATCATTAAAAAACCCCTTGGCAAGATGAATTGATTTTTTGTTTGATTATTCGCTATTCGTCAGAAATCCGAACACTTCCTTCAATTTATCCCAATCTTCAACAATTACACTTTCTAATTTCGAAGTGGAGGACCATAGAGTTTCTGTTATGGTTGGTCTGCGTCTTGCGGTTGTTGATAAAGTGTATAAGACCGCTTCACAGAATGGTGAACAAACGAAGCAATTCCACTGAGGCTTGCAAAAAGTATTCGGCACTTAGAAATTTTAGAAAAACTCTGGTGTAATACAAGATTCAAACGATGAACTAAGCAATGAACAAAAAAGCTTGAGAAGCTTTATCCTTGACTTTTTATTCTGTAGCCCATTTAAGTGTCCAGACATTATACTTGCCCCATGGTAGCATTGTCCTATTTATTTGTGTTGGTAATCAGACTGTTCCAAAATTTTGTCTAGCATTTTGTATAAAGCTCCTGACGTTCTATCTTCATTCACATCATGGAAACCCAAAAATCCCTCAACCAATACACCTTCCGAATCAACAATAAAAAAAATTATTTAATTTTTGACGTAATCATTTATATATTCAGAAATACATTCAATTAATTCATTTTGAATAGTTTTTTATCCTTTCGTATTGATTTTTAATTTCTAAACAACTTCTTCTCATCAACAATGAAAGTAATTCAATGAAATCTCCACGATTTATTGAGCCCATGCTTTCGTCATGGCCATGGAATGCTAGTTCTTGTTTGCTCAAATACAGTATAGACTAATACTGCATCAATCACTCTGTGCAGGAAAAGTTTATTTAAACGAACGTTTTCGTTAAAATGCGTTTTCAAAAGACTAGCATTCTTCCTCAGGGCATTGGCAATGGTGTTTTGAATTTTTTCAAAATTCCTTAATATTAATACGCATTTCAGGTGTTCGATAGAATCACTATGTTTATGAAGTGGTCGTGTTACACTAAATAAATCTGAGAATCAGTCTTTATTCCATGCCGAATGTTTATTACTAAAAAGTAAGCAGTGCCGAAAAAAAGAATTGTTAATACAGAAGTGCTGCAAATCCATTTATATTCAGTAAACCAACAATTTTTAAAATTGATATTGTTAGATTTACCGCTGTTCTTGATTTCGTTCTTGGCAACAATTGTCAGTGAATCCTTTGGTCGTCCTTGAAGCAAAATGTCTCTTTTATCTTCATCTTTCCACAGATTAAATGGAGTTTGCAATAAATTACAAACAATGTGGTCCACAGGGTGCATACTAAAATCTATCACTATCAGTTAAATTGTACACAAACCTAAAATATCAGTTAAAGCTTTCAACAAGCAATCGCAAAGCATCAAAGAACAAATTCCTTTCGTAAAATAATGTACCACAGCACCACAAGGCAAAAGCCCTAGCAGATTTCAAGGTACCCTGGTAGTGCGCCCGCTCCACCATGATCTCTCACGACTTTACGCTCAAAAACTGAAAGATGCAGAGGTAAGGCGCCTGAAGCTAAAACACTTCACTTGAGCGAGCAGATTGGGGAGGGTGACGTCACGGTTACCATGACAACTCGGCGGAAAACTGCAGACTTCCAAGCATTCTAATTTTCGGCTCTTCACTTGCACTGTTTTGCGTATAAGGATTTATTTTCCGTATTGAGCACGCCATGTGAATTAATATCTATTCAAAATTTTGAGTATTTTGGAACTGAATAAAGGCAAAAAAGAATATATTATAAAAAAATACTGAATAAAACTTTATTTTGAGTAAAATAGGTGAAGAGGCACTTCACCTACTTCGTTTGAAAAGCTGCCACTGATCTGTTCTAGCAGAGGAACCCTGTTATATGTCAGATATCATGAAGATGCATTGAATGACAGCGGCATGCAGAAGCTAGTAAGTTCTTTTGTACATACAAAATGCATTTAAAAGCTAAAGTAATCTAAAATTAAAACAAAAACCAAATATTTGAAGAAAAGAAAAGGTAAGGAAGTGGGCATTGTTAGTGTTGACAGTCTTTATCTTTTGACTCTGTCAGCATTACGACCACCACCGAAAGTAAAATGCCCAAAGTATAACAAAAATGCATGTAAGATGTGCAACACAGAAAACAATGCCAAAATATAGTAATAATGTGAAAAGCACAATAAAGATGAAATAAAAAAACTGCGGTCGGAGTGTAAAATTTTCAAAACTTAAAAAAAAAAAAATATATATATATATATATATGTCAAAACTGAAATAAATAAAAGTGAAGAAAGGAAAAATTCCACATTTCATTGTTATTTTGCACATTTTGACCCTGTCAACATTTTAACTATGTTTTGATCCTGTCAACATTTTGTAACATGTCTCATATTCATAAGTCACATTAGCCAAGAATGATTTTGCACTTGTATTCGGTTACAAAATACTAATTACAAGGCATAAAGGTCTCTTTAAAAAATTTTAATCGCCGTGCTCCTATTTATAAGGTTTGCATGGCAAGTCAAGTTAATGTTGCGCTTTCACTTAGGCACCAAATATTAATTATTAGTCTCTAGGCCTTTTAAAGAATGTTTCAATAAGTGTAACACTCTGGATTTGTAATGCAAGCCTTATGAATATGATCATGGCCAGGGATAGAAAAATAATCTGAAATCTGGTTTCATTGCCATTTTCCCCGATAACTCTTCTTCTAAAACTCTGTTTTGAAATTTTTTTTCTTCAGCGGATACACCTCCTGATGGAAAATCTTTTGCATATAATTTCAAATTTTTGGTAAAGAATACTTTGGCCACCAAGGAGCGTAAGTGTTAATTTTTGCTTCTGGTGTATTTGCCATAAAATCTGAGCTTCTAAAATATTGATTGAAAAAAATTCTTTCACAGACTGATGCCACTCACATTGATAAACCTTTTCGGAATATTTTCCTAAATTATTCCAGTTTCTCCACCAGGGGGCGTAGATGTATATCTTGTTTTTGTCAATATCTCTATTTCTAGGAGTCCGATTTGAAAAATTCTTTCTTTGCTGGATAGTGTTTTCAATGTGACATGTTTTTCATATAATTTCAAAAATTTGAAGTAATTCATAGACTTTCTGCTGGGGGGGGGGGTGTTAAGGTAAATTGTTTCCACCCTATATCTCTGCTTCTAAATCTCCGATTTGAAATTTTTATTCGCACCAGATACAGCTCCTGATGGGAAATCCTTTGCACATAATTTCTAATTTTTTGTAAAGAAATGGTTTGGCCACCAGGAGGCGTAAATCTTAATTTCCGCTTCTGATGTATTTGCAGCAAAATATGAGCTTCTAAATTCTCGATTAAAAACAAAACTTCATTTCTAGACTGATACTACTCACGTTACAAACCTTTTAGAAATATTTTCTTCTTAAAATAATGCATGGATATACATCTACGCCAGGGGGCGTAGATGTATATCTTATTTTTGTCAATATCTCTACTTCTAGGAGTCCGATTTGAAAAATTCCTGCTGTGTTGAATAGTGTTTCCGATGCGAAATGTTTTTCCAATAATTTTGAAATTTTCAAGTAAATCGTAGACTTTCCTCTAGGGGGCACAAAGGTGAATTGCGTTTTCTGCGTTATTTCTGCTTCTAAAACTCCGATTTGAAAAATTCTTCCTGTATCGCATACAAGACCTGATGGAAAATATTTTTTACATAATTTCTAAGGTTTGGTAAAAAATAGTTTGGCCACCAGGGGCATAAGTGTTAATTTCTGCTTCTGATGTATTTGTAGCAAAATCTGGGCTCCCGAAGACTACTAATTTGGGGGGGGGGGCGATACCGCTCATATGGAAAAACTTTTTGAGAATACTTTCTTCCTAAAATAATGCATGATTTTCCCACCAGAGGATGTAAAGTCATATCTTGTTTTTGTCGATATCTCTGTTTCTAAGAGTCCGATTTGAAAAATTCTTTCTGTGTTGGAGAGCATTTCTAGTGCGAAATGTTTCTCATAAAAATTCATGTTTTTCTTAACACACAAGTCTGCAACCAAAGGGCGTAAGCTCACGATTCCGTTTACAGCAATATCTGAGGGATTAAAAACCCAAAACTTCTTTCTTCCGTCAGATACTATTGTTTTCCATACCAGTTCCATTGACTTTGAATAGCTTTGATAAATTTAATTTGCTTTAGAACGGATTCAAAAGGCATGCTTATTACACCCGAAAATTCGGTGTCATCTTTCTTATTGTTGCTGTTTCCATAAGAGCCTAGATAAGTTTTCCAGACGTGCCAACTTTCCAGGTTTAGGCCAGTAATGCCGGATTTTATGACACTTCCCAGAATTCCGGATTCGAAAATAATATTGCCGGATTCTATCATAATTTCCGTAGCGTAAATTAAAAAGTAATGAGAAAAGCTCGAAGTTCTCCAAGACATCGGATAACTTCGATGATTACTGTAGCGTAAAAAGTAACGAGGGTAAAAGTTCGAAGTTCTCTGAGGCATCGGTTCATTAGCGGAGAAGCGACCTTTCCCTTCTGAGTCAGAGCCAGCAGTTTTGCTCTGTCGTTGGCAGCGATGTTTACTCTTCTGTCCGGTAATGATCTCTGGCGCGCACCGTACGTACTGACGCAGATTTCTATCGTAAGCGCGCGGTAGTGTTTTGGTTTGTTTCATGTACTTCGTCTGTCTTAACAGGAATTTCTGAGAATTTTTTGTACGCACGTTTAATCAAGCGATGGCTGGTAGAAAATATCAGTCTGTTTTTAAGAAGTATACGACAGATTATCCGTGTATAATCGAATCAAGGAACCGCCAACGATTTGCCTTTTGCTCTATTTGTAGGTGTGATTTTTTCGTTGTCCACAAGGGAAAAGGAGATATCGTTAATCACATTCTTACGCAAAAACACTTGGCCAATTCTAAGTGCGTGGAAAATAACAAAACATTAAATTTTGCTCGAGATAGTTCATCTTCTGATGCGATTATCCATGCTGAGTGCTTGGTTACTTCATTCCCCGTGTAACATAACTTACTTTTAAGCTGTGTTGACCATGCAAGTGTGCTTTTTAAGAAAATGTTCCCAGATTGTAACATTTCAAAAACATATGCATGTGTAACAGGACAAAAAACATCGTGTGTTGTTGCCGAAATGGGGAAATCTTCAGAAATAGACTTGCATACTTGCCAACTTTTATGGATTACCCGTAAAATTTACGGATTTCTGCTTAATTTTACTGATTTACGGATAGAGGTCTTTTTTAACAGATTTTTTTAATATTTAGATTGCTCAATCGAAATATTTCAACCCCCTGCAACCATCCACTTAGATTTTCTAACAGACCTTACGAGCGCTGTGTCACGCGATGATGTCATCTTCGACTCGCTGGCTTTGTGACATCGTGCGGTAGCTCTCTCTCTCCACGGGAGTGTGCTCAAGTGATGTGCCGACCAGAGTTCGCCTGAATGCGTAATTGCGTGTTTAGTATGCATCGAAATTTTACCAACGCGTAAAAATACGGATCAAGAATTTTTCTCTGCGTAAAAATATGCGTCGGGAACTTTTTTCTCGCGCATAAAACTACGCATCGAATAATTTTACCAATTCATGAAAATGCACATCGGGACGGTACAGAAACGGAAGTAAACGAAATAAAGGTTTTCTCCGTAATCAATAATTTTTTTTTCCTGTGATGCTGCCTTTGTCCAGTATTGTTGTTATATATCATTTTATTCCATAAATATTTGTATTTCAGTTTAAAAATGGAGGAAAAATTTCTGAAATCGAAAATTTGACGGCAAAAAAAAAATTTCGCTTTAGGCACGAGAGTCCGACGGCTTCGAGGAATTTCTCCTTTTCCGTCTTAATTTGAGTTATCCTCCAGATCGATGCATAACTTAGCATAATTTTTTTAAATATTTGTTAACAGAAATTGTTTTACATTTTTTATATACCTTAACGTAACATTAGTGCTTCAAATTATGTCCATTGATATTTCAAACATACGAAAATAAGCTTGCAGGATTTTCATAGAAAATTGCAGGATTTTTCTCTTCTTAAGGTTGGCAAGTCTGGTTTTCTGTTAGCTTCAGAGATGTCTACTTCTTCCGATGTTAGACCTTCCAGAGCAGAGAATCTGTTCCTCAGTTCTAATTTGATGGTATTATGATGATTTTTAAGGTTGGTCATGTCAGTACATTTTGTTTGTTTTATGAGCTTGCCACGCTCAAGCTTAACTTCGAGGTGCATCTTACATCTCACCATTCTATGGTCGCTACCTGTGTTGAACTTGTTCAGCACACTGCTGTCTTTGATGGCAAATTATTCGTTACACATAATAAAATCAATTTCACTTGTCATCCCATTGGGATGCATCCATGTCTATTTCCTTTTACTAGCTATGTATGTATATATGTTTATACACTGCAAGAAAGTGAAAAAAAGAACAAGGTATTGGCGGACGATCATGAAATTTACATATGTTAATGGGGTCGGGTTTACGTAGGTGTGATGTTAATTTCGGGACCAACCAGGACCGTTTACGCCACAGCAAGGCATAATATGCAAATTATCGTCAGTGGTATGTAAGGAGTACACCGAAGTAAATGTAATCAGTCGTCGGTGTACGGACATGTGCGAAGACCCTGAAGAAGCTGCAAATCCTGGACATGGAAGACTTGTGCGATTTCAGCAGTTATCGGACTTTGAGCGAGGTCGTCTAGTCAGATTCTGCGAGACCGGGTGGTCGTATCATCGTATTGCGGTGCGAATTGGATGGGAAATATCGGTGGAGGTACGATGGTGGCGTAGATGGTCCGAGGAACATTCCCACACGAGAAGACGTAGAACCGGGAGTCACAGACTGACTGATGAGCGGACCAATCGACGCATAAGAAGAGCGGCTTTGTTAAGCAGAACATCCATTGTGACGCAAATCCGAGCTGCCGTTGCACCTGAGTGACTGTGCGAACAATCCGCAACCGTCTACTGGATGCAGAACTACGTGCACGTGTGTCTCTGGCATGTGTACCTCTGACTCCAGCCCACCGTCAGGAACGGCTGCAGTGGTGTTGCCAACGTCTGCACTGGAGAACAGAATGGGGTTCTGTCGTGTTCAGCGATGAAAGCAGATTCTGCTTGGGAGCCTCCGATGGCCGTATGCGTGTTCGCAGACGCACAGGGGAGCGTCTCCACCCTTCTTTCATCTGCCAGCGACACCCAGGGCCTACACCTGGTGTGGGGAGCGATCAGCTATCGCTCCTGTACACAACTAGTGTTTGTACTGGGTACGCTAAACAGCACCTCCTACATCAACATCATTCAGCCTGTTGTTGTGCCATTTGTAAAGTCGGTCCATCATGGTGTTTTCCAGCAAGATAACGCACGCCCACACACGGCACATGCAACGCAACATGTACTTCAGGGTGTGAGACAACTTCCATGGCCTGCACGTTCACCGGATTTGTCCCCCATTGAGCACGTGTGGGATTTTATGGGACAACGACTTATCCGGTCTCCACAGCCATCCACGACCATCCCCGATTTACGCGTCCAAGTTGAGGATGCTTGGAATTCAATACCCCAAACTTGCATCCAACATCTGTACGACAGACTCCATGCCAGAATTGCACAGTGTGACGCAGTTCATGGCGATTCATTTGTCTCCCATTGAGCACGTGCGACAACGACTTATCCGGTCTCCACAGCCAGCCATGAGCATCCCCGATTTACGCGTCCAGGTTGAGGATGCTTGGAACTCAATACCCCAAACTTACATCCAACATCTGTACGACAGACTCCATGCCAGAATTGCACAGTGTGACGCAGTTCATGGCGGTTCAACCTCGTACTAACCATGTTACATGGAAATGTTATTTTTCAGTTTACCAGCAAATACAGCTGTATTTTGCCATAATGTTTTGATCACGTTATCCTCTGTGTTCTGTTATTATGCTGGGTAAATTTCGTTGGTATCGGACGTCTCCTTCTTGGTGTTCTTTTTTCGCTTTCCGCCAGTGTATTATCCAGTTATCATTATGGAAGATATATTCTTCACAAACACGTGGCAAAATTCTGGAGTATCATATTTTGAGATCAGATTTTGGTGCTGATTTGCTTTTACTTCACTGTTTTCATTGTAACATTCCCTCAGAAAACTTGAAAATTATATTGCCTTGAAGTGGGAATCAAACCCACATCTCCTGATTTTTGTTTGAGCGTGCTACCCTTACTCTACCCAGGACAGCGGCAGAATGAAACTGCGTTTCATCCAGAGTGTTAGTACTTGTTGTTTTCAGCGTGAAACAGTGCTTTTTAAAGCGCTGTTAAAAAAATCCATCACATACAAAATTAAGTAATCAGTGACAATATTTAGATCATTACAGAACCACTTTAAAGTGCCTGTGTTCTGAACATTTTTTGATGTGTGTGATATATATATATATATATATATATATATATCTTCTTTTTAAAACTTGATTTTTGTAATTTTTTGTGCTATTAGAATTTGGTTTTGTGGCCTAGGGGAGCATGACCAACCGACAATTTTGGCTTGCCTTGTTGCTTTGTTGGTACTAGAAAGGTCACTCCCACAGGTTGATGCTCTCCTGATGACGGCAACCTGTTCCAGTTTTCTACTTGTTTCAAAATTTTGTATTTTTGTTCTGTAATATTTTCATTCTATGGTCAGGTGATGCGTAACATCACAGCCTCTCCTTGACAAATGTCAACCCCGCCTTCTCGTGGTACATCCTGTTCCCACTAAAGGGGCTCTGACGACCGCCAATAGCGGTATAACTATACCATCGGGATTAGAGGAAATGCTATCCCACACTCACCAACCCGCTTGGCCAGCGTGGTGAGTTATGGCCAAACCCCTCCAAAATGACTCCACAACTTAAATCTTGGCCCTCAGTCTCCGGCAGCTGGAATGTACCTGGCCAAGGCAGCGGCCAGTGCGACATGAAGGCAGAGGGTGCTAAGAATCCCCGGAGGACCGGACTAGGCTGCCATCTGATGCTGACCTTGGCAACGTATAACGGACGCTCCCTATCTTCTGATTCAAGGCTTCTTGAATTGGAAGAGGAACTACAAAGGATCAAGTGGGACATCGTGGGGCTAAGTGAGGTAAGGAGAAAAGGAGAAGATCTCATCGAACTGAAAAGTGGACATCTCTTCTACTATCGTGGGACAGATACTGGCAGAACTAGTGGTGTTGGATTTATAATAAACAAGAAACTGAAGGATAAAGTTGTAGAAGTTGAAAGTTCCTCTGAAAGAGCTGCACGACTCGTTATCCAACTCTCGTGAAGATACCAGGCTCAGATTATTCAAACTTATGCACCCACCACAAGTCATGCTGAAGAAGAAATTGATGAATTTTATGAGGAAATTCCTGATCTAAATAATAAAGGCAAGCAGCACTTGAAGATCATTATGGGAGATTTCAATGCAACAATAGGGCAACGGCAACAGAATGAAACTTCAGTAGGTAAATTCGGTCACGGCAACAGAAACCAGCGTGGAAATACTCTCGTAGAGTTTGCAGAGGCAGAAGGGTTTTTCATCTTGAACTCCTTTTTCAAGAAAAAGCCACACAGGAAATGGACATGGAGACATCCAAATGGGACGACAAGTGATATTGATTTTATTATGTGTAACAAAAAATTCGTCATAGAAGACTGCAGTGTGCTAAACAAGTTCAACACAGGCAGTGACCATAGATTGGTGAGATGTAAGATGCACCTCAACACTAAACTCGAACGTAGCAAGCTCATAAGTCAAACAAAATGTATTGACATAACCAACCTTAAAAAACACCATAATACCTTCAAATTGGAACTGAAGAACAGATTCTCTGCTTTAGAAGGCCTAACATCGGAAGAAGTGGATATTTCTGAAGTTAACAGAAAAGTAACCAAAGCTCTTATGGAAACAGCAACAAAATTAGCTGGGTCTAAGAACAAATTGCATGTGAGCAAATTATCAGGAAAAAACAAAATGTTGATGCAAAAAAAGAAGAGTGATGAGGACAACTAAAGAAGATGTGACTTCCAAAGTGGAATATATAGAGCTACGCAAGACAGTACGAAAAAGTATCACTGAAGACGTAAGGAAATTCAACTGTGAACTAGTAAGGAAAGCAATTGAAAATAATCAAAGCCTAAAGATAGCAAAGGGACATCTCAGTAAGGGAAGAAAACAGATTATGGCACTGAGAAAAGAAGATGGTTCTGTAACAAGAAATAGAGGCGAAATTTTGACAAGAGTGAAAGATTTCTACTCCAAATTATATGAAAGGGATGATACATGTACTCCAGACATCATGAAAGGTACCAGAGTTCTTCCAGCAGAAGTTGCACATGCAATCAAGAACATGAAGCGGGGAAAAGCTCCAGGAGAAGATGGAATTACTGTAGACATCATACAAGAAGCAAGTGGAGAAATCGAAACAGTACTCGCCCAAATTTTCACTCGATGCCTTAATGAAGGGAAAATTCCTGAGGATTGGAACAACGCTACAATGATCTTGCTACATAAAAAAGGTGACATTGAGGATCTCAGGAACTACAGACCTATCAGCCTCCTATCAGTGGTTTATAAAATCTTCACTAAAGTTCTTTCACACCGCTTGAAGGTGACACTGGACATGGCTCAACCGAGAGAACAAGCTGGATTCAGGAGTGGCTACAGCACAATAGATCATATCCACGTATTGAGAGAACTAATTGAAAGAGCGAGGGAATATGAACTTCCATTGTGCATGGCTTTTATCGATTATGAAAAAGCCTTTGATTCGGTGAAACAATCAGCAGTTGCAATGGCTCTGAAATCCTGCGGTATTGAAGATGCATACATTAATATTATTAATAACATCTATGAAAATGCAAGTGCAAAGATTCGACTGTTTGAAAATACAACACACATAAAAATTGGAAAAGGAGTGAGACAAGGTGACACCATATCTCCGAAGCTCTTTAATGCGACATTGGAAAATGTCTTTCAATCACTGAACTGGGAAAACAAAGGGATAAAGATTAATGGAGATTATCTAACCCACCTTCGTTTTGCTGATGACATAGTCATTTTTGCAACTACCCCATCAGAGCTACAGAGTATGATCGAGGAACTTGCTGACAAGAGTAAAGAAGTGGGATTAAAAATGAACTTTCAGAAGACAAAAAGTGATGTACAATGCTTTTACAAGAAATGAAGATTTATCGATTGATGGAGAAAAGCTGGAGATAACAGACACGTACGTTTATCTTGGACAGCATATATGAAGTGAGGGTCGCATTGGTGAAGAAATTAATCGGCGTACAAAACTTGCCTGGAGAGCTTTTGGAAGAAGCAGCATAATTTTCAAGAGCAATATGCCATTATGTCTTAAAAGAAAAGTGTTTGATCAATGCATCCTTCCAGTGCTTACGTATGGTGCGGAGACTTGGACCTTAGCTAAAAGAGACATACAAAGGCTGCAGACAACTCAAAGAAGCATGGAGAGGTGCATGCTTGGTGTAACCAGGAGAGATAAGAAGAGGAACACGTGGATCTGAAAAATGACAAGAGTGGAAGACATCATGATCAGAGTTAAATCCCTGAAATGGCAATGGGCTGGACATACTGCCAGAAGAACAGACCATCGATGGACAGTCGAAATTTTAGATTGGATTCCAAGGGACAGGAAAAGACCCAGAAGAAGACCACATGGCAGATGGGTGAATGAAATTCGAAAGTATGCGGGAGTGACATGGAGGAGACTGGCACAAGACAGACCGTTGTGGAGGAAACTTGGTGAGACCTTCGTCCAGCAGTGGATTGATAATGGTTGACAATGATGATGATGATGATTAAAAATTAGAATGAAACTTATTGTCATCATCATTGTCAACCATTATCAATCCACTGCTGGACGAAGGTCTCACCAAGTTTCCTCCACAACGGTCTGTCTTGTGCCAGTCTCCTCCATGTCACTCCTGCATACTTTCGAATTTCATCCACCCATCTCCCATGTGGTCTTCTTCTGGGTCTTTTCCTGTCCCTTGGAATCCAATCTAAAATTTCGGCTGTCCATCGATGATCTGTCCTTCTGGCAGTATGTCCAGCCCATTGCCATTTCAGGGATTTAACTCTGATCATGATGTCTTCCACTCTTGTCATTTTTCGGATCCACGAGTTCCTCTTCTTATCTCTCCTGGTTACACCAAGCATGCACCTCTCCATGCTGCTTTGAGTTGTCTGCAGCCTTTGTATGTCTCTTTTAGTTAAGGTCCACGTCTCTGCACCATACGTAAGCACTGGAAGGATGCATTGATCAAACACTTTTCTTTTAAGACATAATGGCATATTGCTCTTGAAAATTATGCTGTTTCTTCCAAAAGCTCTCCAGGCAAGTTTTGTACGCCGATTAATTTCTTCATCAATGTGACCCTCACTTGATATCTGCTGTCCAAGATAAACGTACGTGTCTGTTATCTCCAGCTTTTCTCCATCAATCGATAAATCTTCATTTCTTGTAAAAGCATTGAACATCACTTTTGTTTTCTGAAAGTTCATTTTTAATCCCACTTCTTTACTCTTGTCAGCAAGTTCCTGGATCATACTCTGCAGCTCTGATGGGCTAGTTGCAAAAATGACTACGTCATCAGCAAAACGAAGGTGGGTTAGATAATCTCCATTAATCTTTATCCCCTTGTTTTCCCAGCTCAGTGACTGAAAAACACCCTCCAATGTGGCATTAAAGAGCTTCGGAGATATGGTGTCACCTTGTCTCACTCCCTTTCCAATTTTTATGTGTGTTGTATTTTCAAACAGCCTAATCTTTGCACTTGCATTTTCATAGATGTTATTAATAATATTAATGTATGCATCTTCAATACCGCAGGTTTTCAGAGCCATTGTAACTGCTGATGGTTTCACCGAATCAAAGGCTTTTTCATAATCGATAAAAGCCATGCACAATGGAAGTTCATATTCCCTCGCTCTTTCAATTAGTTCTCTCAGCACATGGATATGATCTATTGTGCTGTAGCCACTCCTGAATCCAGCTTGTTCTCTCGGTTGAGCCATGTCCAGTGTTACCTTCAAGCGGTGTGAAAGAACTTTAGTGAAGATTTTATAGACTACTGATAGGAGGCTGATAGGTCTGTAGTTTCCGAGATCCTCAATGTCACCTTTCTTATGTAGCAGGATCATTGTAGCGTTGTTCCAATCCTCAGGAATCTTTCCTTCATTAAGGCATTGAGTGAAAATTTGGGCAGTACTGTTTCGATTTCTCCA
Organism: Macrothele yani; assembly: GCA_039090855.1. Lineage (NCBI taxonomy): Eukaryota > Metazoa > Arthropoda > Arachnida > Araneae > Macrothelidae > Macrothele > Macrothele yani. The sequence continues at coordinate 83,332,714 of CM077001.1, forward strand.
CTTGCTTCTTGTATGATGTCTACAGTAATTCCATCTTCTCCTGGAGCTTTTCCCCGCTTCATGTTCTTGATTGCATGTGCAACTTCTGCTGGAAGGACTGGAGGAACTCTGGTACTGGTATCTTTCATGATGTCTGGAGTGCATGTATCATCCCTTTCATATAATTTGGAGTAGAAATCTTTCACTCTTGTCAAAATTTCGCCTCTATTTCTTGTTACAGAACCATCTTCTTTTCTCAGTGCCATAATCTGTTTTCTTCCCTTACTGAGATGTCCCTTTGCTATCTTTAGGCTTTGGTTGTTTTCAATTTAGCTTTCCTCACTAGTTCACAGTTGAATTTCCTTACGTCTTCAGTGATACTTTTTCGTACTGTCTTGCATAGCTCTATATATTCCACTTTGGAAGTCACATCTTCTTTAGTTGTCCTCATCTCTCTTCTTTTTGCATCAACATTTTCGTTTTTCCTGATAATTTATTTACATGCAACTTGTTCTTAGACCCAGCTAATTTTGTTGCTGTTTCCATAAGAGCTTTGGTTACTTTTCTGTTAACTTCAGAGATGTCCACTTCTTCCGATGTTAGGCCTTCTAAAGCAGAGAACCTGTTCTTCAGTTCCAACTTGAAGGTATTATGGTGTTTTTTAAGGTTGGTTATGTCAATAGATTTTGTTTGTCTTATGAGCTTGCCACGTTCAAGTTTAGTGTTGAGGTGCATCTTACATCTCACCAATCTATGGTCACTACCTGTGTTGAACTTGTTTAGCACACTGCAGTCTTCTATGACGAATTTTTTGTTACACATAATAAAATCAATATCACTTGTCGTCCCATTTGGATGTCTCCATGTCCATTTCCTGTGTGGTTTTTCTTGAAGAAGGAGTTCAAGATGAAAAACCCTTCTGCCTCTGCAAACTCAACGAGAGTATTTCCACGCTGGTTTCTGTTGCCGTGACCGAATTTACCTACTGAAGTTTCATTTTGTTGCCATTGCCCTATTTTTGCATTGAAATCTCCCATAATTATTTTCAAGTGCTGCTTACCTTTATTATTTAGATGACAAATTTCCTCATAAAATTCTTCAATTTCTTCTTCAGGATGACTTGTGGTGGGTGCATAAGTTTGAATAATCTGAGCCTGGTATCTTTTCGAGAGTTGGATAACAAGCCGTGCAGCTCTGTCAGAGGAACTTTCAACTTCTACAACTTTATCCTTCAGTTTCTTGTTTATTATAAATCCAACACCACTAGTTCTGCCAGTATCTGTCCCACGATAGTAGAAGAGATGTCCACTTTTCAGTTCGATGAGATCTTCTCCTTTTCTCCTTACCTCACTTAGCCCCACGATGTCCCACTTGATCCTTTGTAGTTCCTCTTCCAATTCAAGAAGCCTTGAATCAGAAGATAGGGAGCGTCCATTGTACGTTGCCAAGGTCAGCATCAGATGGCAGCCTAGTCCGGTCCTCCGGGGATTCTTAGCACCCTCTGCCTTCATGTCGCACTGGCCGCTGCCTTGGCCAGGTACATTCCAGCTGCCGGAGACTGAGGGCCAAGATTTAAATTGTGGAGTCATTTTGGAGGGGTTTGGCCATAACTCACCACGCTGGCCAAGCGGGTTGGTGAGTGTGGGATAGAATTTCCTCTAATCCCGATGGTATAGTTATACCGCTATGAGCGGTCGTCAGAGCCCCTTTAGTGGGAACAGGATGCACCACGAGAAGGCGGGGTTGACATTTGTCAAGGAGAGGCTGTGATGTTACGCATCACCTGACCTTACATCCCGATGCTATATATATATATATATATATATATATATATATATACTATAAAGATACCTAAGCAAAAAAATGCAGAAACCCATTTCCAACTAGGTCTTTGTGGAAGTGAGAAAATGCAGAGTTTTTGCTGGTCCTTGATAAAGCCAAGGCTCAGTATTCTCGACACCTTCTACATTCAGTTGTTTTATTTTCTTTTTTTCTTTTCTCCTTTTACTCACGCAGGTAGATACATAACCTTTTCTATGTTGTACTAGGTGTGAGTCAAAATTATATATGTATTTTTTTGCTTAGGTATCTTTATAGTATGTGAATTCTGAATTTTCAAAACTGCTGCGTTGCGCGTTTTGATTTTCAGGTTATTTTGCACCCTTCGTTTTAAATTCTAAAATTTTTTCCTTAGTCTTCAGTTTTGCTCTTAAGTATATATATATATATATATATATCATCATCATCATCATTGTCAACCATTATCAATCCACTGCTGGACGAAGGTCTCCCCAAGTTTCCTCCACAACGGTCTGTCTTGTGCCAGTCTCCTCCATGTCACCCCTGCATACTTTCGAATTTCATCCACCCATCTCCCATGTGGTCTTCTTTTGGGTCTTTTCCTGTCCCTTGGAATCCAATCTAAAATTTCAGCAGTCCATCGATGATCTGTCCTTCTGGCAGTATGTCCAGCCCATTGCCATTTCAGGGATTTAACTCTGATCATGATGTCTTCCACTCTTGTCATTTTTCGGATCCACGAGTTCCTCTTCTTATCTCTCCTGGTTACACCAAGCATGCACCTCTCCATGCTTCTTTGAGTTGTCTGCAGCCTTTGTATGTCTCTTTTAGTTAAGGTCCACGTCTCCGCACCATACGTAAGCACTGGAAGGATGCATTGATCAAACACTTTTCTTTTAAGACATAATGGCATATTGCTCTTGAAAATTATGCTGTTTCTTCCAAAAGCTCTCCAGGCAAGTTTTGTACGCCGATTAATTTCTTCATCAATGTGACCCTCACTTGATATCTGCTGTCCAAGATAAACGTACGTGTCTGTTATCTCCAGCTTTTCTCCATCAATCGATAAATCTTCATTTCTTGTAAAAGCATTGAACATCAGTTTTGTCTTCTGAAAGTTCATTTTTAATCCCACTTCTTTACTCTTGTCAGCAAGTTCCTGGATCATACTCTGCAGCTCTGATGGGGTAGTTGCAAAAATGACTACGTCATCAGCAAAACGAAGGTGGGTTAGATAATCTCCATTAATCTTTATCCCCTTGTTTTCCCAGCTCAGTGACTGAAAAACACCCTCCAATGTGGCATTAAAGAGCTTCGGAGATATGGTGTCACCTTGTCTCACTCCCTTTCCAATTTTTACGTGTGTTGTATTTTCAAACAGCCTAATCTTTGCACTTGCATTTTCATAGATGTTATTAATAATATTAATGTATGCATCTTCAATACCGCAGGTTTTCAGAGCCATTGTAACTGCTGATGGTTTCACCGAATCAAAGGCTTTTTCATAATCGATAAAAGCCATGCACAATGGAAGTTCATATTCCCTCGCTCTTTCAATTAGTTCTCTCAGCACGTGGATATGATCTATTGTGCTGTAGCCACTCCTGAATCCAGCTTGTTCTCTCGGTTGAGCCATGTCCAGTGTTACCTTCAAGCGGTGTGAAAGAACTTTAGTGAAGATTTTATAAACTACTGATAGGAGGCTGATAGGTCTGTAGTTTCCGAGATCCTCAATGTCACCTTTCTTATGTAGCAGGATCATTGTAGCGGTGTTCCAATCCTCAGGAATCTTTCTTTCATTAAGGCATCGAGTGAAAATTTGGGCGAGTACTGTTTCGATTTCTCCACTTGCTTCTTGTATGATGTCTACAGTAATTCCATCTTCTCCTGGAGCTTTTCCTCGCTTCATGTTCTTGATTGCATGTGCAACTTCTGCTGGAAGGACTGGAGGAACTCTGGTACTGGTATCTTTCATGATGTCTGGAGTGCATATATCATCCCTTTCATATAATTTGGAGTAGAAATCTTTCACTCTTGTCAAAATTTCGCCTCTATTTCTTGTTACAGAACCATCTTCTTTTCTCAGTGCCATAATCTGTTTTCTTCCCTTACTGAGATGTCCCTTTGCTATCTTTAGGCTTTGGTTGTTTTCAATTGCTTTCCTCACTAGTTCACAGTTGAATTTCCTTACGTCTTCAGTGATACTTTTTCTTACTGTCTTGCATAGCTCTATATATTCCACTTTGGAAGTCACATCTTCTTTAGTTGTCCTCATCTCTCTTCTTTTTGCATCAACATTTTGGTTTTTCCTGATAATTTGTTCACATGCAACTTGTTCTTAGACCCAGCTAATTTTGTTGCTGTTTCCATAAGAGCTTTGGTTACTTTTCTGTTAACTTCAGAGATGTCCACTTCTTCCGATGTTAGGCCTTCTAAAGCAGAGAACCTGTTCTTCAGTTCCAACTTGAAGGTATTATGGTGTTTTTTAAGGTTGGTTATGTCAATACATTTTGTTTGTCCTATGAGCTTGCCACGTTCAAGTTTAGTGTTGAGGTGCATCTTACATCTCACCAATCTATGGTCACTACCTGTGTTGAACTTGTTTAGCACACTGCAGTCTTCTATGACGAATTTTTTGTTACACATAATAAAATCAATTTCACTTGTCGTCCCATTTGGATGTCTCCATGTCCATTTCCTGTGTGGCTTTTTCTTGAAGAAGGAGTTCAAGATGAAAAACCCTTCTGCCTCTGCAAACTCAACGAGAGTATTTCCACGCTGGTTTCTGTTGCCATGACCGAATTTACCTACCGAAGTTTCATTCTGTTGCCGTTGCCCTATTTTTGCATTGAAATCTCCCATAATTATTTTCAAGTGCTGCTTACCTTTATTATTTAGATGACAAATTTCCTCATAAAATTCTTCAATTTCTTCTTCAGGATGACTTGTGGTGGGTGCATAAGTTTGAATAATCTGAGCCTGGTATCTTTTCGAGAGTTGGATAACAAGTCGTGCAGCTCTGTCAGAGGAACTTTCAACTTCTACAACTTTATCCTTCAGTTTCTTGTTTATTATAAATCCAACACCACTAGTTCTGCCAGTATCTGTCCCACGATAGTAGAAGAGATGTCCACTTTTCAGTTCGATGAGATCTTCTCCTTTTCTCCTTACCTCACTTAGCCCCACGATGTCCCACTTGATCCTTTGTAGTTCCTCTTCCAATTCAAGAAGCCTTGAATCAGAAGATAGGGAGCGTCCATTGTAAGTAGCCAAGGTCAGCATCAGATGGCAGCCTAGTCCGGTCCTCCGGGGATTCTTAGCACCCTCTGCCTTCATGTCGCACTGGCCGCTGCCTTGGCCAGGTACATTCCAGCTGCCGGAGACTGAGGGCCAAGATTTAAGTTGTGAAATCATTTTGGAGGGGTTTGGCCATAACTCACCACGCTGGCCAAGCGGGTTGGTGAGTGTGGGATAGCATTTCCTCTGATCCCGATGGTATAGTTATACCGCTATGGGCGGTCGTCAGAGCCCCTTTAGTGGGAACAGGATGCACCACGAGAAGGCGGGGTTGACATTTGTCAAGGAGAGGCTGTGATGTTACGCATCACCTGACCTTACATCCCATATATATATATATATATATATATATATATATATATATTCTATAAAGAAGATACCTAAGCAAAAAAATACATATATAATTTTGACTCACACCTAATACAACATAGAAAAGGTTATGTATCTACCTGTGTGAGTAAAAGGAGAAAAGATAAAAAAATAAAATAAAACAACTGAATGTAGAAGGTGTCGAGAATACTGAGCCTTGGCTTTATCAAGGACCAGCAAAAACTCTGCATTTTCTCACTTCCACAAAGACCTAGTTGGAAATGGGTTTCTGCAAGGCCATAGATGCAAGTAACATTCCCATCAAAAATAGTTAAAAAATATATATATATAAGTCATGTCCTCCGTATAGTAGCATGACCTAGCACTAGTTAACAATTTCGCTTGCATCCATTAACCTTCATGGCCCGACCCATGCTCTTCATCTGTTACTATTAAACATAGAGAAGAAGATTAAAGAGAACTCAAGCTGTGAGAGTGACATAATAAATGGAAATGATTTTCAGCTATAACGAAATTCAAGTTCGTTTGAGAGAGAATTTAAACCTGAAAAATAATGCAAAGGAATCCAAATTTTACATTGCAATTAAAAAAAAAGGAAATGTTAATTTATACCGAACAGATTTTTGAAAGAAAACTTGAGTCTAAAACCCCCTACTCTACAACTTATGACTGCACGAAAACGAGAATAAGTTAAAGATAAATATTAACTAAAGAAAACTTTGTGAAAGTTATATACCTTAAACAGTTAGTTGCAATATGTACAAAGTATTTCAGCAGTGCTTTAAGTGCATAATTAATTAGTTATTAAGAACTTAACTACTTTGGTTTTAACTCTTACTTTTCTTTGTAACTTTGAGCGTCTTTTGAGGTACCTAGGAACAGAAGAAGGCTAAGCCTGTTCCTTTTCTATGCGCTGTCTATGCGCTGTTTTTTCCAAAGTAGTTAAGTTCTTAATAACTAATTAATTATGCACTTAAAGCACTGCTGAAATACTTTGTACATATTGCAACTAACTGTTTAAGGTATATAACTTTCACAAAGTTTTCTTTAGTTAATATTTATCTTTAACTTATTCTCGTTTTCGTGCAGTCATAAGTTGTAGAGTAGGGGGTTTTAGACTCAAGTTTTCTTTCAAAAATCTGTTCGGTATAAATTAACATTTCCTTTTTTTAATTGCAATGTAAAATTTGGATTCCTTTGCATTATTTTTCAGGTTTAAATTCTCTCTCAAACGAACTTGGAATTTCGTTATAGCTGAAAATCATTTCCATTTATTATGTCACTCTCACAGCTTGAGTTCTCTTTAATCTTCTTCTCTATGTTTAATAGTAACAGATGAAGAGCATGGGTCGGGCCATGAAGGTTAATGGATGCAAGCGAAATTGTTAACTAGTGCTAGGTCATGCTACTATACGGAGGACATGACTTATATATATATATTTTTTAACTATTTTTGATGGGAATGTTACTTGCATCTATGGCCTTGCAGAAACCCATTTCCAACTAGGTCTTTGTGGAAGTGAGAAAATGCAGAGTTTTTGCTGGTCCTTGATAAAGCCAAGGCTCAGTATTCTCGACACCTTCTACATTCAGTTGTTTTATTTTATTTTTTTATCTTTTCTCCTTTTACTCACACAGGTAGATACATAACCTTTTCTATGTTGTATTAGGTGTGAGTCAAAATTATATATGTATTTTTTTGCTTAGGTATCTTCTTTATAGAATGTGTATTCTGAATTTTCAAAACTGCTGCGTTGCGCGTTTTGATTTTCAGGTTATTTTGCACCCTTCGTTTTAAATTCTAAAATTGTTTCCTTAGTCTTCAGTTTTGCTCTTAAGTATATATATATATATATATATATATATATATATATTCTTTTTGGTAATTTTGTAGCTGTGATACTCATTATTCAATGCATTACTTACAAAGAGGAGCAGTTAAGTTAAGTAACTAAGATTAATCATCATGTTCCACTTGTAAATGGTATACAGTGTATTTGCACCTTCAGAGTAATGGCAAAGATACTGCAACAGCTTAATAACCCAGTTGGCCTTGACTCAAATGTCATAGGTGGAAGAGTATCACAAAGAGGAATAGCATCTAATTTCATTTGTGTATTATAAAATTAACCCTTTTCAGCAAGATATTAGGATTGACTCTGATCTAATATGCCGTGATCCTAAATCATAATGAAGCAAAATAGAATACGCAATAAAACTTTAAATTCATGAACTCCAGATTTGGAAAGTGTCTACTTTTCCCTTGCCTGCTATTCATCTAATTTGGCACATAATTACACAACTGATTGGACCTAGTATTTTTGTTGATGTTAAAGTCACTGATTGTGCACACATGTTCAAGTTGTGTTGCTTTCTCAGTTTCCTGTATATTTCCTCATTGAGCCAAACTGTAAGGATCAATTTACTATCCTATTGATGCTATGCATCAATAGGATGTGGAGTTGTGCATAGCAGACTGAAGTTACATATATTCATTATTACCAAACAGAAGCTGATAAATACCAGTATTTTGGATATTTCATTCTCCAATTAAGCATTTTCTTATCTCAGGCAGCCATCATATCTTTTCGCTTACCTATTAGCTGTGCTTCAATTTCAGCGTTGAGCGGTGCATTTTGTGCTTCGCCTAAAATTTTAAAGGATAAAGAAATAAAATGTGCTGTTTTTATGCAGAACCTTTTAAAATGCTTAGGAATTATCTGTTTTGTGATAGTATCATAGTAGTATGAAGGATTTTGAGTGTTTATAGTAAAACACTGGTAGATCCCTCCACCACAGATAATTGTGTCAATTAACAGATTTCTTCCTGCTGCTGCGTGATTGCTTAGATTTGTCGTGTTTTTGCTGCCTGTTTTGTCATTGATCAATGTTATATGTAGTACAGTTGTTAATTTTTGAGTGATTTTTCATTTGTTTTTAGATTTTGAAACGAGAGTGGCCGAAGAATTGGCCAACTTTCATCAGTGATATTGTTGGAGCAAGCAAGACAAATGAGTCACTCTGCCAGAATAACATGAATATATTAAAACTCTTGAGGTAAGCACTGATCTGTACTTTGCATGTATTAAGCTGTACATCTTTGTGCTCTGGCTGGACATTATGTTATCACTGTCTGTCCGGCCAGGGACACCATATCTCTGCAATTATTATTGGGTTGTCGGAAAAGTCATGATGTATTTTGGCACCGGATGGCGGTTGGGCGGTTTTGGAAGTACTAAAAGAGGCATGCACATCAAGTTGAAGGTGGAAAACCAAACTGCATTTTCACCGTATTTTACTGTTTTACTTCCGTAAAGAGAAGAACGCGTAGCAAGCTTGTGAAAAGTTGCATAAAGTGTACAGTGATAATGCTGTACAAGAACGTCGGTGCCAGTGGTGGTTCGCAAAATTCTGTGCTGGTGATTTTGACCTCAATGATGCTCCTTGGTCCGGGAGGCCCACCGAGGTTGATGACTACCAAATCAAGGCATTCATAGGGTCAAACCCACGTTACACGACATGAGAGATTGCAGACACATTGCACATCTATCATTCAAGCGTTCATGACCACCTGAAGAAACTGGGATACATAAGCAAGTTCGATGTGTATGTTCCTCATGAACTCAAAGAAGCTGAATTGACGGCGCGTATAAACATCTGCGATATGCTCATTAAACATGAGGAAAACGATCCTTTTTTGAAGCGACTGATAACTGGTGACGAAAAGTGGATTGTGTACAACAATGTGCTGTGCAAACGGTCTGGGTCCCGACGTGCTGCTTCGCCTCAAACGACATCCAAAGCAGACATTCATCAGCGGAAGGTTCTGCTCTCAGTGTGGTGGGATTTTAAAGGTGTGTTGTTTTTCGAGCTCCTACCACGGAACCAAACAATCAATTCAAATGTGTACTGTCGGCAGTTGAACAGTTTTAATGAATCCATCATCCAGAAACGTCCAAAGCTCATTCATCGTAAAGGTGTGTTCCATCATGACAACGCGAGACCACACAGAAGTTTGATCACATGCCAAAAATTATCGGAACTTGGGTGGGATGTGTTGCCACACCCAGCATACTCGCCTGACCTTGCACCATCAGACTTGCACTTGTTTCGCTCTCTTCAACAGTCCTTGCGTGGTATAATGTTTAATTCAGATGAGGCTGTAAATCAGCACCTTGTACAGTTTTTCGCCATGAAAGATAGGTCCTTCTATGAACAAGGCATTCTGCAGCTCACAGAAAGATGGCAAAAGGTTATCGAACAAAACGGGCATTATATCATTGATTTATCTTTGTTCTTTCTATCGATAAATGACCTTTGCAAAATATGGCTTAAATACGTCATGACTTTTCCGACAACCCAGTAGTTCGATTTGTAAAATTATTTTTGTATTGGGAAGCCCCCCCCTCCGGATGTACAACTTTGCCGTAGAGGGCATAAATACAGATCCTATCAAATTCAAAATACATTGTATTTCATATATTTGCTTCTAAATATCCAAGTGGAAAAAAAAAAAAAGAAATGTTTTTTCCTTTTGATGCCATTTATGTCGAAAACTATTTTAGTTAGTCTCATTTTCAAGTAATGCATAGATTTTCCGCTAGGGGGCGTAAAGGTAAATTGTGGTTTTTCCGATATCTCTGCCTTTAAAAGTATGATTCGAAAAAAATCCTTCCTGCTTAGGATACAGCTTCTGCTGCAAAACATTTTGCATATAATTTCTCATTTTTGGTAAAAAATGGTTCGGCCATCAAGGTGCATAAGTAGTTATATTTTGGCTTTATTTGCTACAAAATCTGAGCTTCTGGAAACTCGATAGTTTGTATTTTTTCCACCAGAGAACATAGATGCATATCTTATTTTTGTCTGTGTTTCTACGATTGATTTGAAAAAAATGCTTTGTTGAAGAGCGTTTTTGGTGCGAAATGTTTCTTATATAATTTTAAAATTTTCATAATGCACATCTGTGCCACTAGAGGACGTAAGTTCGCAGTTCTGTTTACAGCAATATCTGTGGGGCCAAAAACGTGATTGAAAAAAAAAATTTTTTTTTTTGGTCTGATACTACTAACTATGAAAACTGCTTGTATGTATTTTCTTTCCAAAATAATGCACAATTTCGCCATTAGGGGCATAAATATTTAATCTATATTTCTCAATATCCGTACTTCTAAATGTCCAATTTAAAAAATTCTTGTAACACCGGATACCATTTTACCTTATGAAACATTTTAGGTTTCTATTTGAAGACGTTTGTAGTTCACAGTTCTGCCACTAGGTGGTGTTTGTGTACTTCTGTTTGCAGCTGTATCTTTGCTTCTAAAAACACTATTGAGAAATTTCTGTTTTTACTGTATGCCATTCACTACAATGAAGATGGGGGGGGGGGCAAAATTCTTCTGCTAGAAGGCATAGAGTTATATCATGTTTCCTTCTATATCTCTTCTTTTAACTGTTCGATTTGAAAATCTGTCTCTGATACCTTCCTTGTGCTATGAGAAACTTTTTGTGCACTTTCGTTCAGTTTTTGTAACATACTTTTTAGCCACTGGTGGAAATAAGTAGCTGATTTTTTTTTGTGGCCTATTTTGATCTTTACTGAAATTTGCTAGTGAATGTTTTATGTAAAATGTTGCCATAAAATCAGATTGCTTTCTAATATCAGAATCTTAAATCTAGTTGTTTCTTAGTATTTTTGAGCTAAGTAATCACTTTGCATCTTCTATAATTAGCTTTTTAATAATGCCTAATTAAATTGCCTTTGTCACTGATGAATGCAGCTGTACACATAGCCCTTGAATTAAAGGTTTTCCCCGTTATTTTCTTTCATTTCATTTTGGAAATTTTTGTGCATACTTTGTTTGCTGGTGAATACAAATTTAAAATATAGCTAGATTATCAATATGATGCTGAAAATTGATTCCCTAAATAAAATGTAGCACAAATCCTTACTCCCATGAATATTGGTTTAAGAAAGAATAATCCCTTTGTTCTTCCCCTTTGAAAAAGTTTTCAGATATTTAACCTTTCCTTATCCTTAAATTTCTAATATAAGCATTATTTCAAAATAATTAAGTATAGTGTTTTATATATTGATTAAGTGTGGTATGTGAAAGCATTTCAAGAGTAATGCCACATTTATGTTCTAACTATTATAGATTTCATACCTATATTTTTCAGTTTTATGTTTTTTATTCCATAATTTGCTTCAATAATTGAACTGAAGACAAAGTAGAAAAATAATTGTTTCTTAAAATCAGTGTAATATAATGTATAAAAGTTTTGTAGAAATAATTAATTTACCTGGTTAAATTTTCAGTGACAGTTTTGGCATTTCAGTATTTGTCTGCTATTTTAATCTTATTAGCTGCAGAAGACATCATTTTCAACATTCTCCATAAGTTTGCTCAAGCATGTAGGGAGTTGTAGGTTACAAGTTGAACAGACTTAGGGTTTCACTATATTTTTAGTAGGAGCATTGGGATTGTATGTCCTGGGAAAGTCCTGGTATTCTGTGATTGAATAAGTTTATGTTTAGTTAGAATGCATTTATATTGCTGATAAGTGATGTACTCTTCTTCAATCATGTTTGTTTTGTTATGTAGCTTTTCTGTTCCATCAATAACTACACCCAAAATAAATGAAGTATGTTACTCCCCTTGTACTCATCAGCATCTCTCATTCGTATATGAGTATAATTTTTGATATATTTTTCGCACAAACCAGAATTATTATTATTATTACTGTCTCTTTCCCTTTCTGTCTATTGCAAAATTTCTGGTATCGAACGCATTGATATCATTATTAAAGCGTAATTACCTTCATTTCATATTTTTGTGTGCAGCTTGATGCCATGGAATGGTAGTGCCTGTCTTTGTCATCTTTATCATCCAAGCAAAACCCATACCAAATCACCCTAACACACTGTGTTTGTTGTATTTTCTGAATTGTCGATTTTAAAATGTATACTTCATTTTAGTTTGTGTTTCAGGATTCTGTTATGTGATCATTTATATATATGTATTAAGCTGCTGCTTGGCACCACAAATTACCAATCAACAAATATTTGACTTTCAATTGCTTTCTGTAAGCAATTATCCATACAGATTGCAAACAAAAACGGAGTAGACGGCCTACATACTTGTCTTTACTCTGATGAATTTTACACCACTTTAGTTGTTTCGAATATCTGATTGCAAAGCAAATCTTACCTTTGAGGAGTCACTCGGACAAAGTAATAGGTGACAAGGATATTTTTAATCCATTTATATGCACAGATAAAAACACAAAGACACTGACTCTCACAGAAACATTTTACACAACAAGATCCCAAACTTCTTATTCAACTCTCAATCGTGCATCTGTCTATGTTCGCACTCCATCCGCTCCTCTCTCATTGAGGGTGAACCAGAACCAAAACCACCAGCGTTCCGTGGTTACGGTTTTTGTGTCACTCACTAGCAATTACCAGTGGCTGGGCTGCCTCTGCTAAGTCCATGTTCCAACAATAGTATTTGATTCTATGCATATTTTTCAAGATTTGGCATACTGAGGTCTGACTCACTCCAGTGTTTCACCTGAAACTCCATAATAGTTTGATGCATCAGTACAACTTGTTTCACAATTCCTAATAAAAAAATAAGCAGTAATCTACAACAACAATAGTAATAATAATAATAATAATAATAATAATAAAATTGCTGTGTTTGTCAGTCACCTACAGAAAAAAGACTGAACATAGAAGTTTAAAATTGGCAAAAACTTCAAAAAATGAAAGGGTCTCCAAGGTTTTGCAGTGTTTTCATTAATTCTTAAAACTTTAACTATTATCTAAATTTGATTTTGCTGTGTATTGTGTTATAAAGGTCATGCAACAGTATTTCATTACACATTTGTGTAAATTACAAGAACCTTATGCCAAATGTGTTAAAAGTGACAATAGGTTATGCCAAAATTTTGGGCTAGTTTTATGAAGTGTTACATGCATCCTTCCGCCACAGTAGCAGGCGAGTCTTTGTTTTAGACTGTGACTCTCCATGTGCTGCTATGCAATATAAATAGCTTCACTATTAAAAGAAAAAAGACTTAGTTCCCCACAGTACATTTCAAGAGGAAATATTTCAATGAAATACAAATAGAATACACGAGAGTGAAGTGAAATGTGAGGGAAAATATGAATTTTCTTGAATTTTAAGGCTTAACATTGCTTTCTTCTACCTCACCTTGACTATTTATTTTATCTTGATTCAAGGCTTCTTGAATTGGAAGAGGAACTACAAAGGATCAAGTGGGACATCGTTGGGCTAAGTGAGGTAAGGAGAAAAGGAGAAGATCTCATTGAACTGAAAAGTGGACATCTCTTCTACTATCGTGGGACTGATACTGGCAGAACTAGTGGTGTTGGATTTATAATAAACAAGAAACTGAAGGATAAAGTGGTAGAAGTTAAAAGTTCCTCTGACAGAGCTGCACGACTCGTTATCCAACTCTCGAGAAGATACCAGGCTCAGGCTCATCAGTATACATTCAATTGTTTGAGATAATTAAACGTCTTTGCATCATTACACACTTTTCTTTTATAGTTTCCAGCTCAGGACCTTGTAGATCTACCCTGGCGGAAAGTGAAAAAAGAACACCAAGAAGGAGACGTCTGATACCAACGAAATTTATACAGCATAATAACGGAATACAGAGGATAACGTGATCAAAATATTATGGCAAAATACAGCTGTATTTGCTGGTAAACTGAAAAATAACATTTCCATGTAACATGGTTAGTATGAGGTTGAACCGCCATGAACTGCGTCACACTGTGCAATTCTGGCATGGAGTCTGTCGTACAGATTTTGGATGTAAGTTTGGGGTATTGAGTTCCAAGCATCCTCAACCTGGACGCGTAAATCGGGGATGCTCATGGCTGGCTGTGGAGACCGGATAAGTCGTTGTCGCACGTGCTCAATGGGAGACAAATGAATCGCCATGAACTGCGTCACACTGTGCAATTCTGGCATGGAGTCTGTCGTACAGATGTTGGATGCAAGTTTGGGGTATTGAATTCCAAGCATCCTCAACTTGGACGCGTAAATCGGGGATGGTCGTGGATGGCTGTGGAGACCGGATAAGTCGTTGTCCCATAAAATCCCACACGTGCTCAATGGGGGACAAATCCGGTGAACGTGCAGGCCATGGAAGTTGTCTCACACTTTGAAGTGCATGTTGCATTGCACGTGCCGTGTGTGTTCATGCGTTATCTTGCTAGAAAACACCACGATGGACCGACCTTACAAATGGCACAACAACGGGCTGAATGATGATGTTGATGTAGGAGGTGCTGTTTAACGTACCCGGTGCAAACACTAGTTGTGTACGAGAATGATCGCTCTCCACACCAGGAGACCAGGTGTAGGCCCGGTGTGTCGCTGGCGGATGCAAAAAGGGTGGAGACGCTCCCCTGTGCATCTGCGAACACGCATACGGCCATCAGAGGCTCCCAAGCAGAATCTGCTTTCATTGCTGAACACGACAGAACCCCATTCTGTTCTCCAGTGCAGACGTTGGCGACACCACTGCAGCCGTTCCTGATGGTGGGCTGGCGTCAGAGGTACACATGCCAGAGGCACACGTAGTCCTGCATCCAGTAGACTGTTGCGGATTGTTCGCACAGTCACTTCAGGTGCAACGGCAGCTCGGATTTGCGTCGCAGTGGATGTCCTGCTTGACAACGCCGCTCTTCTTATGTGTCGATTGGTCCGCTCAACAGTCGGTCGGTGATTCCCGGTTCCACGTCTTCTCGTGTGGGAATGTTCCTCGGACCATCTACACCACCATCGTACCACCACCGATACTTTCCGTCCAATTCGCTGTGCAATACGACCACCCGGCCTCGTGGAGTCCGACTAGACGATCTCGCTCAAAGTCTGATAACTGCTGAAATCGTACACGTCTTCCATGTCCAGGCTTTGCAGCTTCTTCAGGGTCTTCGCATGTGTCCGTACGCCAACGACTAATTACATTCACTTCGCCGTACTCCTTAAATACCACCGACGATAATTTGCATATTATGCCGTGCTGTGGCGTAAGCGCTCACCGGTGGTCCCGAAATTAACATCACACCTACGTAAACTCGACCCCATTAACGTATGTAAATTTCATGATCGTCCGCCAATTCCTTCTTGGTGTTCTTTTTTCACTTTCCGGCAGTGTATTTACATAAATAAATATCAGCGAATCCCAAAACATGCACTTTTTAAGTTAAACAAATTCAGTGCCCTCTCAAAAATAATGAAGACATTATTGAGTTGTTTTCCTAGCTCTCAAATGGAAAATTGCTTTAGTATGATGGAGGATGTACTTGATAAAGAATCCAGCAACATGAAAAATTGAAACATTTTTATCTGTTCAAACCATGAAATATAAGCTACTGAATCATGATAAGTCAGCCTCGGAGTTTTTTTAGGAAAAACGATTATTTGCATGACCATGTAAATAGAGATTTATGCCAAAATATGAAATTGTCATATTCAGAATATAAGAAAGAATTACAAGATAAGGAAGAAGAAATGAAAAGAAGATAAAAGGAGCTAAATATCTCTAATAACTTATGCAGCAAATTAAAATCAAATGAATTGGTTCAAGAGAAGGAAAACTCGTGCTGACTAATTCATAAAAGAAGGTTAGAAGAAATTGTTGGACAGAAACAACTTAAGAAAATGAAATTTTATTAGTTGTGAGTTACTTTTATTATTTATCTACAAAATGCCTATTGTTTTTGCAAGCATTTATCATATTTCTTCATTAATAATTTTGTGTCAAATGAAGAATGAACATTTATTATTCATCAAACTTTTATTACTTATCAACAAACATGTCTGAAGTTTTTCAAACCTTCAAGATTTCATTTCCATACAACATTGTTATCCTACAAAGACATTTGATTAATTTCCCTCATTTGATTAAAGACATCGTTCTGTACTAAGGTGAGTGATTTTCTATGCATATGACCTCATGAGCAATTTTCCACATTACATTATATTGTACTATATATTTAATGTTCTTGAAACAAAATACATACAATAAATCTGTTTAGTTGGCAGGCATTGACCAATACCTAAATGTCATGGTTGTATACATTAGAGATTGAAATGCAAGATTCCACACTTTGTTACTGCCCCCCTACGTGTGGAAGTTCAGTTTTTTTCTATCAGTGCCTACTTTCAGGCGAGAATTGCATTTGTTAGTTTTGCCATGGTAATAGTTTTATTTTTGGATTTATTTCACTATTCCATTGAAACATATTCAGAAAAGAAACGATTGCTATGAATTGTTGGTAATTTCTACGGATATTTTATGTCTAACTCATAAACTATGGTAATGCAAAAGCCAGGGATTTTTAGTTCTTTGTTTGATTAAAAGTAACACAAAAGTACTTAAAAATAGCAGTTGCTTTTTTAAATAAGATAATCGTTTTTCTTCTTTGGACTTCTGTGTCAGTCGTCCTAAGAATTGTGGCTTTTCTGTCGGAAATTATGGTTCAAGACGAACATGACAGGTGCAGATTATTAGACCCCCTGAATTTCATGGTCTACAGACATGCCGCCAAGGACAATACGGAGGGGGAAAAATTCTCAAAATGTCACGATCTACAGGTTATACGCTGCCATGGATTATTATTCGGATTCTTAGGAAATACTTTTTTTCCCTGAATTATATGGTCTACAGATTATACAAAGGAAAATACTGTACTGTGAATCAAATATGCACAAAGTCTAACTTCCACAAATTGTGTTTTAATGAAATCAAAATCTAAAATTTTTATTTTTTGAGAGTAACAACTGGAAAAACAGGAAAAGAACATTATGGAGTAAATTGAAACTTTATTTCCCAGTGGTTTGGGTAAAAAAAAAAAAAAAAAAAAAAAAAAGGCAGCAAATACACTTTACCTTTTCTTCCAGCACCATCAACACAAATTGCATTCATGTGTTATTCTTTGAAATTTGACTTCGTTTTAGCGGGCTCCTAGATCTGGAGCATATTTGTCAAGCCCTGCTTGTGACAATGTTGTTATTGTGATGACCTTAGTTGAGGGGGAAAGCAGAGGATCCCAAAAACTACTTGCTACTTTTAGGAGTCTATTCTGTGATGCAGGCCGTAAAAATTCGGAAGTGCTTTAGTTAATGGCCCAACACACTTCACTGCTCAGTACCTTTAGTCTTGCGGACCTTCTTGTCACCAACATTCCTGACATCATTAGTTTGTTAGCTATCCACTAGTTGCTGTATTTTCATTCAACTGGTCTTTAAATGGTATTTACTCCATCTGTTTATTGGTATTTCCTGCTAACGTAAAAAGCTGCATATCTTGTACAAGTTGACTGTGAGCTACAGACTACTTCCTTTCTCATACGTTGAACAAGATTCCAAAACTCTTGTATGACAACTTGGAACTTCTTTTCCACTCAACAAACAAAATCTGTGTGCATGTTCCCTTTTCCATTCCTAGCACAGTTCCTTGCCTTTCGACAAGGCCCGTCCTATGGTTGTCCTCATTATGATATTCAGCTTAAATACTTCCATTAAGCTTTTTTCTTTTTGCGGTGGCCCTTTCTGCCAAGAGGGTTAACACACTTCATTCATCAGTACCTATAATTCTTCCTTCACTGTTTAACTTCTGTCCACCAAGGATGTCCTGGCTTTGCTGTCCTTGCAAGACTGCCACACAACATGCCACATGTGCTCTCCTTACATTATGTGCTTATTATTTTTTTATACCTGTCGCACTTGCCTGCATTGCTTTTGCAAATTTTTAATTTTGTTAGAACTTCCAGCAAATTGCATTTGGACTCCCTGCTTCACTTTTGTGCTTTCAGTCTGTTAATCTTAATGTATCACAATATCTGTGGTTTTCTCTTAAAATTTAATGTAAGAGTAGGTGCTATGAAAATTAGCAACTACTAAAATATCTTTGAATCTGTTGTCTGTAACCATATTTCTTATGGGCATCTCTGCTATGCCATAGTCAATTATACTTTTCCTATTTCTAGCATTTCTCACCAGGTGAACTTGTGGGTGCTTTTGTGCCTGTGCACTGAAATATGAAGTCACAAATATCTGAAGGTATTTATTTTTATCATGTGAAAGGCAGACCATGATTTTGGTATTCTTTGCCTGTCTTTCACTTTTAATATTTTAGTAACACATTTGGAATCAGTCCTGCAGTTATCATAATATTGGTTAAAGGTTTTTGTTCTGTACAAAGAAATAGTTATTGTAAATATGCAATATTTTTTTCAGTGTAAGCCAGTGATGTAACATTAGTTGTCAGGTGTCATGAGGTTTTCAAAAGAGTAGGACTTCAAAATTAAATTCCACACTTTTTCTTTTGTCAAGAATTCCAGGTGTTTCGCACAGAAACTATAACCTGTAATGTGTCTAGCTCCATCAGTTTTAAACTTTAATCTAGCAGATCAGCTTTCTTTGAGGAGCTAACATCTGAATCAGAACAGCATAGTTATATGAATGTAATACCTGTCATATGTGGTTTTGAAATCCTTTTGATATATTCATGTGAGTGACTCTTGTGATATGTTTGAAACTGACATGTGATAGGATACTTTTGGGGAGTAGCAATTTACATTTGTAAGCATTTGTAAAAATCTGGCAAAAAGATGTTAATTCAGACTTTTCCAAGTAAAACTAGATGTTTTCCAGGTAAAAGTTCATAAATTCTTTTATTTATTATTTTTGTCTCCACTAATAGACAGTTCTCTCTTTTTTTTTTTTTTTTTCGATATTGGATAGTGAATGTAGAAACTTATATTTTTTATTTGGTGTAAATAAATTATAAAAGCATCAAGAACATATCTGAAAATTAAAATGCTATACTTATTAGTACAGCAAATGTGTCCCCTTTTGAAGTTGACTCCGAGATGAAAGCTCTGGCAGGAACAGTGGAAAACTTCCTCCGCAGCCATTTTTTTAAATCTTCACACTTATTTCTTACATTGTTGTTTACTGTGTTGCTAATTTTCCTA
The DNA here is from genome assembly GCA_039090855.1 of Macrothele yani. Classification (NCBI taxonomy): domain Eukaryota; kingdom Metazoa; phylum Arthropoda; class Arachnida; order Araneae; family Macrothelidae; genus Macrothele; species Macrothele yani. The sequence goes on from CM077001.1 coordinate 83,352,149, forward strand.
TTATATACTATGTACTTAAATTCCCTTTCATGTCTGTTCTAGTGAAGAAGTTTTTGATTTTTCAAGTGGTCAGATGACACAAGCTAAGGCAAAGCATTTGAAGGATACAATGTGCAATGAATTTTCACAGATATTTCAGCTTTGTCAATTCGTTATGGTAAGGACAATTTTGGTTGCTTTTACTTTTTTTTTTTTTTTTTAGTACTTTGTAGAGATTATGAAGTTACAGAAACAGCTGGGAAAAGAAAATTTCCAATTTTGGTTAATATTTCACAGAAATGAAAAAAAAAATCCCATAGTTCTGCTAAACATTTCAGTATATCATTTTTAACAGTATGATTGTACAAGTAATATTTGATTTAAAATTAGGTAATTAATAGTACATCTTATCATTTTTGCTTGCATTCTCCAATGTAGCAAATGAATTATAAATGTAATATGTGCATTGTAACTATATGAACATACCAGTCATCCCATAGACCAGTCAATCACCAAAAAAAAAAAAAAAAAAAAAAAAAAAAGAGAAAGAGAGAGAGAGAGAGTTTAATTAGCTAATGCATCCCTCATTAGAGCTGGTGACATTGTGCAGCTACAACATGTTTTCTATTCCACTTGGTAAAAGTTTGCAGGTTTAGAGGAGTAAAACAATAAGATGCCTACCTGGAGTCTGTCCACTTGCTGAAAAGTTTCTCAATTGAGTTTTGTCTGCACTGAAGATAAAATGGGAAAATGTTTTGGATTATGTGCCAGATGGATCATTTGTTCCCTGACAAATCTTTGACCTTTTGGATGTTCTTTATTGCTGCACAAGAGTGAGTTTTAGCTTGGTGAAATGTGACTCCCTGTTGAATGTCTTCAGTTGGTAAACTGGTTGTATTTGATTAGTGGTAATGAATTGCAGCTGAGCACTTTCTTTAATACAATTATTCAAGCAGTAATCAGAATCTGGCTCTGAATTGCACAAGTTTACTGTTCACCATGTAACATCATATGCCCTAGAGTGGGAATACTGATTACTTTGTGTACTATGCCGATGCAGTATTTGTTTTGAATAGCAAAAATCAGTTGTTCAGATTCCTAAACAGTAATTGCTTTAGCTTCAGTTACTTGGAACTTCATTGTCTTGGGTGGCATAATGGATGATAGCTTGCTGTAATGGAAATCAGGAGATGCTGGTTCGATTCCTGCTCGAGGGCGATGTAATTTTAAAGTTTCATGACCTGATGTTACGATAAACTAGTGTAATTCCAAGTCATATTCTGATTAGTGCTTGAATAATTGTATGAATATCTCATGCATTTATGAAGAATACTTCTTCCTTCATTTCCATACAATAACTTGAATATCTCACCAGATACTCATTGGTACTTTCTGTAAGTGCAGACCATTTCTTATTTGCATCAGCACAGCAATGAACTATTTAGTTACTAGTCTGCTGTATGTTCTTAACATTAGTGTAAAGTACCACATCCATGGTGACAATGCCATTCAGAGAGCAGCTTTGCAACAAAAGTCAGATGTTTCTCACTGCATGCAGTTTTGCATTTTGTTGCAGCTGTTTATGCAGAACCTACCAATTGAGCTGGGGCACTTACATTGCAAGGTGATGATGATGATAGTGTTAAATGAGTGGCTTTCATTCTGTATTGGATGGCAATTTCTTCCACTGTTAAGCTTTGTTGAATTCTGATGGTGTGTTGGTGTGCTCCATGTGTAAGATGTTGCAATCACTATGTTTGAATTTTTTAAAGCAGTTGTGGCAGGTTCTTGAGAAGCAACTTCTCCTGTAGATGCTTGTGATTCATCACAATTCATATTCATGATTCATCAAAATTTGAATCATGCAAAGAAGGTAATGCTTTACATTAAGTTACTTATGTGGCACGAATATAATGAATCAATGGATGCTTGTGATGTTTCTCCAAGCCTATATTGCATGTACCGCTGTCTGAAACTCATTTAGCAGAGCATGTTAGAATTAAAGTATCATTGCTCGTCACTGATGCAGGGTTTGTACGCCTTCTGGAATTTAAGAACTTTTTAAATGGACCCTTTCTCCTTATTTCTCATCATCTTCCTGGAAAAGTCCTTAAATTTAATTATTAAACTTCAGACTTTTATCAATGTCTTACATTGCTAACTTAAATGACGCAAGCCACCCCCCACCCCCTTAACGCATTGGTTCCCTGTAACATCAGGGAAAAGAACTATTTTCACTGACCAAACATCAAATAAAACGGCAAAAAAATTACTAATTCATGATATAGGAATATTATATTCTCTTCCTCTGTAAAAGAATTCAGCAAAGAGAAATTCATTTACTTTGCATGCAAAATATTCTTGCAGTTTCAAATGTTAGTTATCACTGCTCAAAAACATGGATTTTTTTTTTGCCCACCCCTACTCAGATTAATCTTTGCTGTACTGGCCAGGATTCCGAGAAGCATTTTACAATTGTGAGGAGAAAAGCATGATGGGGAGGTGCTGATTGTTTTATGGGGAACCAAGGTGTGACATATGAGGAACTTTTTTAAATGTTATTTTAGTTAGTGAGGCATTTCTTTTCCCCCAGAACTAATTTTGACCTTTAAATGACTTTCCTGGGTTAAATACAACCTGGTGATCCCCCCTCCCCAATCTCACCTGGAGTATAATCACAGAATTGTATTAAAAAAAGTTGTATCTGTGTACACAATCGTCAAAATAGAAAACTTGCTGCAAATCTGGAAAGCATGAACCATGATTACCAATAGAATAAGAATAAATTAAAATAATTAAAAAAAAACAGTTACTTTCAGAATAGATAAGAGGATTAAAATTGCTCTAAACACAAAAATATGCCAAAGTTCACAAAAATGGGTATCTTTAAAAACCTGGATCAGCCCCTGGTTAAGAAAAATTAATTATATGGGAAACATTTCTTACCGGAAACGCTGTCTAACAAAGAAATCATTTTTCAAATCGAACACTTAAAAGCATAGATATCGACAAAATTAAGGTATATATCTATGCCCCCTGGCAGAAAAACTATTCACTATTTTCAGCACAAAGTATTCTCAAAAGGTTTCCGAGGTGAGCGGTATCTAGACTTGCACACACAAAAATTTCAGTTGGGAGTTTTCTGAAGCTCAGATTTTGCTGCAAATACATCAGAAGCAGAAATAAACACTAATGTCCCCTGAAGGCTAAACCATTCTTTACCAAAAATTGAAAATTACATGCAAAAACATTCCCCATCAAGAGCTGTATCTGATGCAGGAGTGTGGTGATTCCATGCCAAATCAACCAGTCACTGAACCTGACCATTTCTGATTTCAATGAAACCTTCAGGGATCATTCACCCTGGTGATATAAATGAGAATGTATTTTTAAATTTTTTCTATCTGATTGGGTTTTATGTAATTAATTTTTAAAGTTGTGAAAAGTGATAAAATATTAAAGTAGCTAAATGTGTGCATTAGCTTCTATTTATTCATGTCTGAAGGCATGAAACATTGTCATTTCTTGGCTTGCATAAACTTTTTCAATCTTGAATTCCTCAAGTTCTATAAGGCCTAGAGAGTTGTTTTACCCCTCATTTAAAAGAGAATTTCATAAGTTTTAATTTGATATGCAACTTGACTATGCTTGATAAAAAAAAAAATAATTAAAAAAACTTTTAAAAGTGTTTTTTTAATTATTATTTGTTTGTAATATTATTTGCTTTAAATCCTGAAACTTTTAGAGTGGGATCAGGAGTTATGGTACCAATAGTATTGTTTTAAATACCAGTTAGGGTTACATTGCTACCTTTAACTTTTGTAAGGTTAAAAATAAAAATTAAATACATTGGCTATAAGGTAGCCAATTTACATTACGGTCTATCACATATAATGATTTACTAAACCTACAGACAAATTAGGAATAGCATGTGAGTAAATAGTATGCTAAACACAGGTGTTCTGGCACAAGCCTGTACAGACTTGTCTGATTCATGTTCTTGCAGGAGTGTGACTCATGCCTACTCTAGCTCAATTTTTTGCTTAGTTTAAGATCTCAGTGAGTGAACAGTTAGTTGTTGGCAGTGTTACTTAAAGTTTTTCACATAAAAATATGATTTTTATAAGTTAATAGTTTTTTTTCAGTGGAAGTGAAATAAGTGTTATGTGTTTATTAAGTAATAAGTTTAACCATTTTTGACATCTTCTGTTGGGAACAACTAGGCCTCTTTCCAGTTCAAAAGTACAGTCAGTTCTATTTAGTCTTAAAGGCCTATTATTATATAAGATATTTTTTTATTGTTTCAGACAATTTGACTTGTACTATTATGTATAATTTTAACTCTATTCTATTATTAGGACTCTGTGACAATATGAGTGAACCCAGTACATCAAAGCATTTTTTGGTATATTGTTGTAACCCATTTAAGAAACCTGGTCATAATTATTATAAGAACAATTGAGATCTGTAAATGAAAATATTTTGAGACATAATGCCAATTTACATGAAAATGACAAGATATGTGATGGGTGTCGTAAAGCTTTACTAATACTTCCAGATATTTTAACTGAGCAAGAAGGCTTGCATTCAGACAGGTCAGAATCACAAGACCACTTGAATGTTCCTGAAGTACTAGTTCAAAATACATTGTCAACTCCAGAGATAAAAGAGGCAATTGAAGCTTTGAACGAAAGTCTGACTGCTATCGAAGAAACACCTATTAAAAGAAAACATTTGATTGAAAAAAAAATACCCAGAAGCAAAGATTAAAAATAAGTGATGGAAGCTTTTTGAACGAAAGTACTTAATTTAAATCCAGATACCACTGAATCTGACGCTGCAAAAAATTATGACTATGAAATTATTAATCAATTGAAAGAGAAGTTCAATGGTACTAAAGACAAAAGTGTTAGAATGCAGGTTCTAACTACACTTCCCAAAAGCTGGACTCTAAAAAAATTGAAACTGAATTTGAAGTGTCTAATTTTACTGCTAGAAAGGCAAAAACAGTGTTAAATGAAAAAGGTATTATGTCATCCCCTGACCCAAAGCCTAGAAGAACATTGCACCCTGTAACGATAGCCCTAGTCAAAGAATTCTATCAAAATGATAAGGTTAGTCGTCAAATGCCTGGTAAAAAGTCTTCGTTTCAGTAAAAAGAAAATGGCAAACATGTACATGTTCAAAAGTATTTAATTCTAAGTGCATTAAAAGAATCATATGTACTATTTAAGGAGCATTACCCTGATCAGAGAATTGGAATTTCTAAATTTTGTGAGCTTCGTCCCAAGCATTGTGCTCTTCCTGGGTCCAGTGGGACACATTCTGTGTGTGTTTGCACAATACATCAGAATGCCAAATTAATGATGGGTCAGTGTAAAATACCTGAATTGACAAATGGTGAATTGACAATTGACAAATGGTGAACTCCCGATTAAAACATACAAAGATATAACAAGAAATATAATTTGCAAAACGCCAACATCTAAATGTTACTTTGCAAATTGTGTTAATTGTCCAAGAAGTGATGATTTGAAGGCTCGGTTTGAAGAAGCTTTTGAGCTTAATAGCATTGAAAATGTGAGTTTCAAACAATGGATGCAGATTGATAACAAGTGTGTTCTGGAAACTATAATAAAACCGACAGAAGGGTTATTGGATTATTTGTTTCAGAGTTTGCCAAAACTTTTAAGACACTCTTTCATTGCTACTCAACAGTCTTCCTATTTGCGACACTTGAAAGAAAATCTACCTCAAAACCAATGCATTGTACTTTGTGATTTTGCTAAAAATTATGCATTTGTGCTTCAAGCTTCAAGATTCTGCACAAGCCTTTCATTGGAACAATGCTCAACCAACAATACATCTGTTTGTTATATACTACGTTGATGAGGAAACCAAAAAGTTGGCGCACCTGAGCTTAGTTATTCTTTCTGATTGTATGGCACATGATACAGTAGCTGTTCATTTGTTTCAATGCCTCATGATTGACTTTCTTAAACAGAATCTGCCCCATATAAAGCCCCAAAAAAACTGAATTACTTTTCAGATGGAGCATCATCACAGTACAAAAACAAATCAAACTTTCACAATCTCTGCCATCATGAGAAATATTTTGGCATCAAGGCGGAATGGAACTTCTTTGCATCGTCACGCGGAAAAAATGCATGTGATGGTGTCGGAGGAACTGTTAAAGGATTAGCGGCATTGGCCAGTCTACGAATGATCTACAATGATCAAATTATGACCCCTCGCGAACTTTATGATTGAGCTAAAGACAATATTGTCAACATCAGTTTTTTTGTATTCCACTACAGACAAATGCGAGGCAGAGGAAAGACCTTGAAGAGTAGGTTTGAAGAAGCAACAACAATAAAGGGTACTCAACAATTTTCGCAGTTACAGTCCTGTGAATGAGACTAGAGTTTTATTGAAAAGCTACTCATTTTCAGAGGAATCAAGTGTAGAAATAGTTTCAGTTGATGACACTGATGATGATCTGGACATTAATGAAATTGTTGGCTTTGTTACATGCCAATACTCAGACAAGTGGTGGTTAGGTTGTGTGTTAGGAATAGAAGGAGATGCAGTAAAAATAAGTTTTTTGGAACCACATGGCCCTTCTCCATCTTTCAAATACCCACAATTTACTGACATGTTAGTTGTACATACAAGTGAGGTTTTAACAAAAGTTGATCCTACAACAGCTACAGGAGGAGTTTATCGATTTACAGACTTGGAAACCAAAAAGGCAAACAAGAAATTATTTTGTTAAATTAAAGAACTAAGAGATCGCTTTTTTGGCGTAGCAACTCTGACTGCTAACTAAACAAAACTTTTATTAATTTTACCAGGTAAAACTTTTAGCCTGTTGGGACTATCCTTCCCTTGTTTTATGTTTGACTATGTATTAGTATGATGCATTATGTAGATTTTAAAACTCAGTGTCTGTTATCATGTAAACACACTAAAACGAGAATTATAATCCGTTATGACTTGTACATTAACTTTAAGTTTTTTGCCATAGCTCCCGATCCCATCGAGATCCCACTCTAAAAGTTTCAGGATTTAAAGCTTATAATATTATAAAAAACACACATTTCTTTCAAACTTAAAAGAAAACACTACGTTAAAAATGTTAAAACATTTTTTTTAATTATTTTTTTTTATAAGGGATAGTTAAGTTGCAAATCAAATTAAAACTTATGAAATTTTCTTTAAAATGAGGGATCAAACAACTCTCTACTCTAGGCCTTATAGAACTTGAGAAATTCAAGATTGAAAATGTTTATGCAAGCCAAAAAACGATTTTTCAAAATTTAAAAAATTATTTATTATTAACATGAAAACCCAGTGAGAAATTTTTTAAAAAATATATTCTCATTTATATCATTAGGGAGAATGATCCTGAAGGTTTCATTGAAATCTGAGATGGTCAGGTTCAATATTAAATATTTTTGGTTGATTTGGCATGGAATGACCCAGGAAGAATTTTTAAAATTAGGATTTTAGAAGCAGAGATACCTAAGAAATGAAATTTACCTTTACACCCTCTAGCAATGAAGTTGTACATTGGGGGGGGGGGGACCGGGAATGCAAGGATAGTCATTCTTACGTTTCAAGCTTCTCAATGCAAAAAAATTTTGAAATTGGATTAGCCGCCCCGGTGGCGTGGTGGTCTAAGGCGTTGGCCTCTGATCATTCGTCCGTAAGGGGTCCGGGTTCGAATCACGGCCAGGCATGGATGTTGTGTTTGTCTTACGGCACTCCCCCTTCCCTGCAACCAGTGACCCTAAATTAGGGACGGGCGAATGCTTATAGCCCATTGAGTTGCTCACGGTGGTCGTTAAACCTCCAATAAAAAAAAAAAAAATTGGATTAATAGTTGCAGACATAGTGTCCACAGACGGAAAGACAAAGTGATAACACAAGCATAATCTTTTTTTTTTTTTTTTTTTTTACAAAAGATGTAAAAATATGAAGGCATAATATGCTTGTTAGCTTGTTATTGTATTCCTTTTATTCTCATTTGGTTATTTGTCTGAATGGTGTATAAACAGTAGTGTAAAGTTCATTATTTAGCATTGAAAGAGTAACTGTCCTGTTGGTAAAAGAACTGCTGATTCATAATACCTTTTTGAACTTTTGGTGTCAGCCCATCTCACTGAATATAGTAGGGTTGAGTCAGAAACATAGAAAACAGCAGTTTTGATAACCCCATATTCCAAGAATGCTGATATAATTTGTGTTTTTAACTTCAGTCTCATTGTACTTGCAACACAAGATAGTTGTGCTATTATGTTAAGATGTGTGATTTTTATAAAGTGGATCAAAATATGTGAAAGCCATGCAGTAAAGGTATTGCTCTGTTAATATTTTGTATTTAATTTTTGGAACTAAATGTGAACTTGTATTTTTGTAGGAGAGTTCACAGAATGCCCTGCTTGTCCATGGAACACTTGAAACGTTATTGAGGTTTTTAAATTGGATACCACTTGGTTATATTTTCGAAACTAAACTTATTAGCACTTTAATTTATAAGGTAAGCTTGTGTTATTGATCATGCTAAAGTGTTATTGATCATGCTAAAAAAATTTGTAATTTTTGTTAATTTCTTTATGAAATGTTTAAATGTGCTACATTTTATTGGTTATTTTTTGAATGATTTTTGCTGTAGGTACATTGCACTCTGCCAGACTTTGTATTATATCTTCAGCAAAATGCATAAAAAAGCGTAACTTTTTAGGCTGTTAACATTTATAAGACAGTTGAGAATGTTGAAGAGGTACAAATTAAAGAAATCTGTTAACAGCATGTAATTTTAATATGAATTAATATTTTTTCATGATGGAAACTTTGAATGATGAAATTGATTTTTCTTTCTGAAAGCAGCTTTTCAAGTATTTAAAAAATATAAAATGCAAGGACAGTGGCCACATTAGTTCATTCATTGTTTGTTTAATAATTATTCAAAATTTAATAAATTTGAAGAATTATTTGCAAAAGTGTTTCCTGGCACTGTGCCTCCCTGTTGTAATTGATGAATAACTTTTGCTAAATTTACATACTTGTATATAGTAGGTGCTATCAGATTAAGTGCATAAATGTTAACAAGGCCATAAAAGTGTAAAATTTAATGAATGTGTCTGAAATTCAGCACATTTTATGATAGTTTTAAATTCACACAGGACTTAGAAAATCAGAATCACTGAAATGTTTCTGTTGACAAACATTGTGCATTTTTTATAATTGTATTACACACACTGCCTTCGTGAAGGAAAACTGTATTAAAAGAAACAGAAATTCTTTGGTTACGCTTGCTTCTGTATGCTCAAGCAAGGAGAAGACTTATCCATCTTCTGGAAATAGAGGTAAATAAATGAATTTAAAATAACTGGTATTAAAATTTTGCATTAGAAAAAGCAGAAGTTGTGAACATATTTAATGAACATCTGTCTGGTCATTTCCAGTTGCAATTCTGCATGTGGAGTGAGTATTTCCGTTTCTATGCTCATCATCGCCAGATAAACCTTTAGGGACATTCCTTTGCTTGTCTGGCATTCTAACTAGAATTCTGTGGAAAAAAAAAATAATTAACTGTCTGTTAATATAGACCTATTTTCTAGTCATTAAAAAGATAAGTAGTATTAAAAATAAATTCATATTTTTATTATGTAAATGTAATGAATAGAGCACTTTTCGAGAAAATGGGACACCTTTCAATGAACTGTCAGTACAAAAGATATATAAAAATATGTATGAAATATCAATTGAATATTTTTTTAAATGTTTCAGAGGCAATGTTTACAGGTTGCATACCTTCAAAAGAATGGTACTAGGCGATCTCAAGCTAATGAAAGCACTAGCAGAATGTGTTGTGACCATCTCTAATTTTTAAAGATTAATACAGGGGATGTTGCTGTAAATAAGTGTAAGGTGTCAAAAAGTATTAACACTTTTGGCTTAGCTTAGCTGATTGAGTTTATACTGTAACTTAATTACACTCTCGGAAAGTAGCACTATGCCATCAGCATGCATCTCTAACTGCTGTTGTTAGATTACCTGTTTCAAGGTAATTTAATCACACTGAAAAAAATAACAGTAATGACCCCATTTGATCCGTATTTTGGAACCCCTGGTAATAGCTTAAATTCATTAAGACAACACGTGGGTAACAGACATGGGATTTTTTTTAACCATGCATTAGCTGCCATTGATACTTTCTTGCTCTTAGGAAGGAGTGTCTTTTTCCTTCATCAGAATTTCAGTGAATGGCTGTTCTTTCTGCATGTCCTTCTGTTGGAAATTCTTCATGCTGAACAGTCCTTTTTCATTCATAGTTTGCTTTGTTCACATTGTGCTGCCCTAAGAATATAAAAGTTTAGGTCACAGCTGAGAAGCAGGGTGTCTTACTTTAGCTCAGTAACCCCTCTAGCTTTATTTTTTCTTCCAACGGATGGGGAAGGGTGAACCTAGAGGGGCTACAGACATGTTGCATTGTACCATACAGCTGGCTGATAAGCAAAGACTTTACCTCTATCATTGGGTCACCCTGACCAGAAGATTGCATAATTTATCCACACAATGACAGTATTCACATTCCAGGAGTCAGGTGATAAGTGCATTAATCTTCCTGTACTTGAGGTGAGGGAAGGGAATTTTTTTGTTTAACTAGTTCTGCCTGATGTTAACCTTTGACTTTAGGAATGAGGCTTTTTCTGAGAATTTCCAGAGATGCACCTCCAACATGTGACTTAAACGTGCTTTTATACCTTACTGCCAACACAACTGAAAGGAACAAAGTTGACTCCTAATGGCATTTCTGGTGTCCCTCTCAACTAACAGTTTAGCATGAAAAACTATTATATGCTCACAATGCCACTGTTCTTTCCTCATAGTTCCAGGGCTGCCAGACTCGCGCCAAAACGTTGTTCTTGCACCATTCTGCTAAAAAAAAAAAAAAATCATGATTTTGACGAAATCCGCACCAAAAGTTAAATTTTACCGGTCATCGATATTCTAGCGTAATTTTAGGACATTCGAAATCGATTCAGCGGTTAATTCGTACGTGATATTTTTTTGCAGAGCTCCCTCCCTTATTTTCCCTCCAAGATCTATGCAAAAGTGAAGAAATTTTTGGGGTATTAGTTGGGGGGGGGGTCGGATTCCGTCTGGGGACGTTGTTTTGCCTTTTTAAACGTTCGGAGACTGAAGTTAAACAAAGTGCAGATTTTCCCCATAATCATATTTTTTTCTTTCTCTTGCGCGATGTTGCATCTGTTCAGTATTGTTGTTAAATATAATTTCATTGCATAATTTCAGCTTGAAATTGTTAGCAACGATTTCCGAAAACGGAAGTTAGGCCGCCTGAAAATTTCCCCGTAATCGTCAGCCATGAGATTCTTATGCTGATTTATGGACCATTCACGAGATCGATGCACAACTGAACTGAAATGGGAGGGGGAGGGGCGGGGGTCATTTCCTTCGTCGGAGGACGGAATTTTATTCTTTGAAAAGGGGAAGTAGACAGAGGTAAAATTTCTCTCATTATCGTAATTTTTTTTCTCGCGGTGTTTCCTCTACCCAGTAATGTTAGATATAATTTTATTCCATAAATATTTGTATTTCAGCTTCAAAATGTTGAATAAATTTTCGTAAACGGAAGTCGGACGGAGCGAAGATTTCTTCCATAATTGTATCCAACCCCCACCCCCAGCGATTTTCTCACTCTTATGTAGTTGTTAAATGTCATCACCCTCATAAATGTGTGTGCATTTTAGCTTGACAACGGTTTGAGAAATTACCAAACACGGAAGTGACGAAGTTTGGAAATTTGTAAGGATTACTGCATGGTGTTAAAAAAAAAAAAGTATTTGTTCTCTGAAAATTACACCATTTATCTAAAATAGTGAAAGCTCTAATATCAGAATTCATATTTCTCAGGCTGAAAGTTTTTTAAGCATGATGGATAAAATTGTCATCTGAAGGAATAAAAAAAACGAAAAAAGAAAGGAAAGTAACAAAGAAAAATGGTAAGGGAGAGAAAAAAAAAGTAAACAGTGGATGCTGTGCAGTGGCAGAGTCAACAAAAGCCAAATATGGCTGTGGAACTTGCTGAGAAGAAAGTAGGGTTTGCTTGCAAGAGGAAACCAAAGCTAAGTTTCTAGCAAGTACAAGAACAAAACCAGGAAAAAAACTGTTTGAAGATATGTCTTTTAAAACCACCCTATTATATTTGGAATTCAGCAATTTTATAATTGTGAATACAGTGGTGTGATCTAGTTAAATATTTTCATAAATAATTACAGTGAACGATTCAGTTTTGTTCATAATATTCACCCTTTCTCATCGCGCAGTGAAAGTCATAAACTGATTCTACTACTACTAAAGAGGGGGGGATAATCCCATGCCAAAATGTCACTGCACAAGCTTTCTAAGCAAGTACAAGAACAAAACCAGGAAAAAAACTGTTTGAAGATATGTCTTAAAACCACCCTATTTTATTTGGAATTCAGCAATTTTATAATTGTGAATACAGTGGTGTGATCTAGTTAAATATTTTCATAAATAATTACAGTGAACGATTCAGTTTTGTTCATAATATTCACCCTTTCTCACCGCGCAGTAAAAGTCATAAACTGATTCTACTACTACTAAAGAAGGGGGGATAATCCCATGCCAAAATGTCACTGCACAAGCGTTAAGCGATGGAAAAAGCTTTAATCTAACCAATTTTACTAAATCTTACTGTTATCTTATAGTTTTGGTTCCAGTTGTAATTGTTCACAGCAATAACGAAAGTTAGACGTCGTCTGCAGAGCGGGAACTTATAGCACGGCGGCCATCGCTCCGATTACCATTGACGTTACACCACTGGCGAGTGCGGCGGCAGTGGGCCGTCGAATGCTTCACCTGGACTACGGAATGGCACGACATTGTCTTCTCCAACATATTCCGCTTCTGCCTGCAACACCACGATGGTCGGATCCGCGTGCGACTGCAGTTGCGACGGCACTGCAGCGAGGGACTGTATGACGCCTGCATTATGCATTGTCATACCAGTCCGTCGCCTGGCGTTATGGTTTTGGGTGCAATTGGATATGGCACCCGCACCCCTCTGGTACGCCCCGGCTGGTACACTTAATAGCCACCGCTACATCCCCGACGTTTTGCAGCCAAGTATCTGTTATGTGTCCAGTAAATCTGGCTTTGCTATCTCGTGTCCTTCTTGGTGTTGCAGCATTTTGGGTGGCCAGCAGTGTAGATAGGTAAGAGGACCACTGTATTCATGTAGGTGTTAATTCGATGTCAGTATGGACAAACATTAGTAAATGGAGTTTGAAAAAGGGATAATAGTGGGCACCTGATGCATGGGTCACTCAATTGTGGAGGTGGTAAAGGAATTGCAGGAACTTGTTCGACAGTATAAATAGTATATTGAGAATACGCCATTTCTGGAATAACATTGTATCATGGACAGCACTGTGGGTGGAGGAAGATGGTGGGTGAATGTGGCCATCAATGTCTTTCTTGCATATTTGCAACCAACTGGAGAGCAACAGTGGCACAAATCACTGGAAACTTCAAGGAGAGAGGTGTCAGAAAATGTCCCCACCAAGACAGTCAGGTGATCATTAGCCACAATAGGTTATTGGAGCCTCGGACCCACCAGAGTCCCATTGCCTATGCCACAGCACTGGTCTGTATGCCTCAACTGGGCAAAAGAACATCAGTAATGGATCTTAGATGAATGCAAACAGGTCTCCTAGCCTGACAAGTCTTCGTTTCCAGGTTTTTCAGAAGGGTGCAGATTTGGCAGAAGCTGCTTGAAGCAATGGACCTTGCATATCAACAAAGTACTGTTCAGGTTGGTGGAGGCTTAGTAATATTCTGGGGCTGTTAAACTAGCACAATTATTGAAATGTTTAAATGCATCTGTGAATAGTGCATGCTTATATGTCCATCCTTGCAGACCAACTGCATTAGTTCATGTTCATCATGCACCCACACAGGAAAATGGCTTTTCCAGCAGGATGAGGTGCCACCCCACAAAGCCATGGTGAATAGAAGAGCGATATGCATAAGTTCCCACCCTGGAATACCCTCCCAGTTCATGAACCCTGTGGAAAATATTTGGGATTATGTGGAAAGGCCTGTTTGAGCTTTAGATCTTCCACCCAAGTATGCAGCAGAATTATGGGCAGTGGTGCAGCAAGCATGGGTGGTGATACCTGTGGAATGCTTTGGTGACCTAATGGACCCAATGCCTTTCCATGTGATTGCCTTAATAAAAGTGGGGCTACCCTTTATTAGGTGGGTAGGTATCCCATGATTTCTGTCCACCAAAGTGAATATTGTGCTCTATAGGTAGTGTAGTAGTACTACAGGGTTCTAACTCTTTTTCAATTGCAAAAAATAAGCACTTTTTAAGGACTTTTAAGCACCTCGCTAACATTTTTTAATGATTTTTTTAAGGAACTTACTAACTGCATACACAATAATCACCTGTATCCGAATATACTTTAACTTACACACAACGTAACTATGCAAACTGAAGTATGCTGATGAAGTTGGCAATATTTTCTCATATAATTTAAGCTTGTGAATGTAATAAATTAAAATTTATGCAATTTAAAGATAGTTAAGGTCGGTCAATTTAGTTTTGCTATCTGAGAGAATAATCACACTTGCAATAAAGTGTATGTAAAAGGTGAAACTACAATATTTGAATTTTGCACAATCATCTCATGATATAAATTGCATGACCTAAGTCAAAATTATATATTCAAGATTTCAATTCTGCCCTTAATTTTCTCATGGTAGAACTGAAAAATTATTTTTACATATGCAAAGAGGGGAATACATAAGCGAAATACCAGTACCAAGAGATGTTGATGGCCTTGTAGGATTGAATCTGGTAGATGTGTTTAATTTAACCCATGTTTTTTTTTTTTAATAGCAAATTATGCATCTCATACTGCCCTGTGCTTTTTCACTGGCTTTCAGCTGACATCATCAACACAGCCAACCAGCAGCAGAAGTTCTATTCATTACTTCACAATTTCTGGATTTTGAATTTGCACAGCCAGTTAGGAAAAACGTTGTTTTGCCATTTTTGGTAAAAAATAAGGCCTTCTAATTCTAAGCACCAAAGAAAGAAAGAAAGAAGAAGAAAGAAAGGAAAAAAAAAGCACTTTTTAATGACCGTGGGAACCCTATAGTATTAAGTAAGAATAGCAAATAAGTGCTCAGTGATGGAAAGTTGCAAAACCATTTCTGGAGCAGGTAAAATACATTTTTGGAGCAGCAAAATGCATTTTTGGAGCAGGTAAAACACATTTTTGCAGCAACAAAATGCATTTTTAAAGCAGATAAAATACATTTTTGGTGTAAGAAAACATTTTTTAGAGCAGGTAAAATATTAGTAGATAGAACAAACTCTTAAGCAAAAAATGTTTTGGAAATAGATGCACCCTACTCAAATTTAAAACATCTTGCATTGAAATACACACACACATATGCAAACATTTTAGTTTTCAAATAGATCAAAAAATCTGTAACCATAGCAGAATTCTACACTGCTGGCCACCCAAAACGCAACACCAAGAAGGACAGGAGATAGCAAAGCCAGATTTACTGGACACATAACAACAGATACAAAGATGAAACGATTGAGCTTACAGGCCCATGCGACTTGCGGAACACGCAGACATCAATAGTTCGTGTGGCCCCCATGGCTGGCAATGACGGCCGCTACACGCCGCAGCATCGAACGAAAGAGGCTTTGGATGTGGGCTTGGGGTATGTCGGTCCAGGCTGCTTCCACACGTTGCCACAGTTCATCAGGCGTAGCCACGGGTGGTGCTTGCCGGGCCACTCGGTTGCCGATCAGCGACCAGACATGTTCGATGTGCGACATATTGGGAGAACAAGTGGGCCACGGCAGCAGTGACACCTGGTGGGCTGTGAAGAATTAGTGCACAACGTGTGCCACGTGCGGGCGCACATTGTCCTGTTGAAACGTGGCCGCTGGCAGGTCCTGCAGGTAAGAGAGGACTACAGGTTCCAAAACGTCGGAGATGTAGCGGTGGCTGTTGATTGTACAGGCGACGCGTACCAGAGGGTTGCGGGTGTCATATCCAATTGCGCCCTAAACCATAACGCCAGGCGACGGACCGGTATGGCGATGCATATTGCAGGCGTCATACAGTTTCTCGCCGCGGTACAGCCACACGTGGTGTTGCAAGCAGCACCACGTGAAGAAGACGAATGTCGTGCCATTCTGTAGTCCAGGTGCGGCGTTGAACGGCCCACTGCCGCCGCACTCGCCTGTGGTGTAACGTCAATGGTAATCGGAGCAATGGCCGCCGTGTGACAAGTCCCCGCTCCTGCAGACGACGGCGAACGGTACGTGCTGACACAGGTTGTTGCGCAACACACCCTAATTCCTGCGCTAACGTTCGTGATGTGACGGTGCGAGCCGTCAATGCCCGCCGCACAACATGCCTGTCCTCTAGATCGGTGGTGGGCTGCGGCAATAGCTCACATCGGTCCGTTCATCCCTCCTGCACCCACCAAATCCATACTCTCCTCACTGTGGCTGGATGTCGTCTCACACAGGGTACGATAAACCGCTGACGCGATGAGCCACTATTTGTCCTCTGTCGAACTCCAAAATGTGCTGGAATGACTGCCGTATTCTGTGACGAGGCATCAGGAAGCTTCCCACACACAGGTCCGGCAGCACAACACACTTCCACTTCTTACACCCCGCCTTCTGCGCACCCTTCTTATAGTGCTTCTCGGTGGTGTGCCGGGCACACATGATTTGCATATGCCCTGCAATGCTAATAGTCTGCATGTCCTCTCGCGGGCGACGCATGCTGCAAATTTCAGGCGAATCGGCTGCTTCCTTCTTGGTGTTGCATTTTGGGTGGCCAGAAGTGTATATTCCTGCCATGCATTAGGTCTGTCTGCTAGCAAGATGAGTGACAGCATTATGTTGCTCAGGAACCAAGTATCCCATGCTTTCAGTTTTCTCAGTGCATTTGGATGTAACTAAGGCAGCAATAACACCTTTCAGAAGCAAACCGAAGCAAAAGAAATAAAAAATTTATAACTTGTCTTGACAGTCAAACAAAGGTCTTCGCTCTTTCCACGTTCATAAGTGAGTCACGGAAAAATTCTCATTGGCCGCCACCGGGAAGAGAATTTTTCCGTGACTCACTTATGAACTTGGAAAGAGCGGAAGACCTTTGTTTGAATTTCCTGGTCCACGTTAAATGTCTGTATTAATTGTCTTGACAGTTACAGAAAAGAAGTTACTGCTCACAGATCATAAACTTAAATTCAAATAGGATCTAGGGGTAAAGTGTGGAAAAAAACAAACAAACCCAGATTAATCCTTATTTTTTTCCCCCATTCTCTATTTTTTTCCTCACAAAAGTAAACAAGAGGGACAAAAAAAATTATTTTGTAGTAACACTTTAGTTAATTAGAGTAGCATATTGAGAGTACCTGGAACATTGTTGTTGTATTTTCTAATCAGAAAATATTTTGGCCCAAGTAGTTTTCAGATTGCAAAAACAACAACATATTGCATTTATTCCACTTAGCCTAAATGCTGTCATTGGGTTTTTGATTGTGCTTTAACCTTCAATAATATGTATTTGAAAGTTCATTTCCATGTAATTTGGTCTGTCAGCTTTGATGCATTGTACCTTGGCTTGTTCTTTAGCTACTTGACAACTAACTCTTACAAGCAGATGTTATAAAAACATAATAATAGTAAATTCATCAGCCATTACATATTTCAGAACCTGAAAATCCAGATTCTTAATGGCTCTGAAATGCATTTTTGGTGTCACAATTCAATTCCTTTGCTGAAGACAGCAATTATGAGCTCTTCCTCTGTGATTTAAGCTAAAATTTACATACGTTAAACATACATAAGTGTAGTTAACTGATCAAGTTTTGAAAATTCAGATTGCATGTTTTCTAGTTTTTCAGTGAAACTAGCATTTGTGTGTTAACCGGAATATGGTTTAAATACAAATATTCTTGTTTTCTTGAAAAACAAAAAATCTTTTATCTCCTTGGTCTCAGGCTTTCCTTTCGTCATGCAGTCTTACAAGTTACTACTGTTTTTGTGCATCAGAGTTATAATGTTAGTTTGCCTTAGTTATTGCATATAGAGTATTTAACACTGTTGCACTTGACGGATACAAGTTGATATACAGAAATGTAACAAATTTAACTACTTGCTTTTGAGTCACCAGCATGAATATGTAAAGTGCACGGAATGGGAGGATGATGGTTCGAAGTGGGAGAACTGCTGTACATTTTATGATTTGGTGCACCTAGTTAAAATTTATGGTGGTTGTACAAATTTCCAGATGCTTTAATGCTGGATAATTGCAAGTTTACTTTAGGATCTTTGTGTGATTTGTTTTATTAAAATGTTATGTTGTTTTGATCTATTGTTCAAAAGTTATGTGACATTCTCATGATGGGTTATTTAATTTTCATTTTAGTTTTTGAATGTACCGTTGTTCAGAAATGTTACCCTGAAGTGTTTAACTGAAATCGGTAAGATATTTATTATTATTTTTACATATTTTATTCAATCTGACTTTTTTTAATGCAATAAGCGACATATTGTAACATGGGAAAGAAGCAGACCAATAAGTTTGGTATGATTGCAACATTGAATTATCACAATAATGGAACTTGCACCTTAGTATTACACAACTTGAAGTATTTATTTCGTATTAAATGGTGTAACAATTTATAAAACATACAACGACTAAGTGCAAAGCTTTCACACTCCGTACGGGAAGTTTTTTCAAGGCCAGTAAACACAAAAATAATTTCGGAAACTTCGATAATTTGAAATCTTGAAGCGCGTATCTACTGCGTGTCTAGGTGATATTGCGCCTTGCGTAAGGTGGTGTCTCGTGACCTACCTTTCAAACATTTTCTCTCATTTTCCCCTTAATATTCTATGTCAGTAGGATCTTCCACGCAGCCGAGAGTTTGAGGAAAGGACTCTCGTTGCAAGGGTTGGGGTGCATGGATATTTCGATGCTTTCTCAAGTCAGTGTTTCTTTGTAGTCAGTGTATAGAGCGATCCTCTTCTTGTTTTTCCACACCGGTACGGCGTCATATTGGGCTACTTGTTTGCAAAGCGCTGTTTGTGTTTTTCCTGCTTTAATGTCCCTTATGTGTTCTTTCCCCCTAATTGTTAGGGATCTTTTGGTTATTCCGATGTATGATCAAGACAAGCCTTTTGGATATTCCATTGGTATCTCATACACCCCAGCTCCAGAATTCACGTCAGGGTCCTTATGCATATTTCTTGTTGCTGTGGCGATGGACATTGGTGATTTAATTCCAATGCGTAATCCATGGCGCTTCATAAGGTTCTTGAACACAAACGAAAATTTCGGGATGTATGAAATGGATCCAGCAGACTGCAAGTTGTCTACTCTTGCGCGTGGTGTCTTGTGGTTCCTGGTTGTCTTGTGTGAGATGGATTGCAGAGTCCGTTCTGAGAATCCGGCAGTGACCCCTTTGTTGATGATATTTGTTATTTCTCTGTCCCTCGTTTCTTTGGTGGAGCAAATTGTGATTGCTCTATTGACGTGGGTACAGAATGCCGCCATTTTATGTGAGCTAGGGGATACGGACTTAGGAGGGATGAAATTTGTCACTGTTGTTGGTTTGTAATATACTTTGGAGCATAAGCGGCCATCCTGAGATCTGCTTATCTCAGCGTCAAGAAACAGAAGCTTCGCATCTTGTTCTTTTTCACAAGTGAATTTAATGGAGGGGTGGATGGTGTTGATTCGCTGTCGAAATTCCTCGAGGTCTCTGTAGTCATGTTGCCAAATTAAGAACACGTCGTCTGTATATCTAAGTCATAATTTCGGTTTCTTGCCACTGCTTAAGAAGATATTTTCCTCTAGCGGGCGTAGGAGAGCTTCCGCGAACACTCCAGATGTTGGAGACCCCATGTGGCACTTTTTGTCTGCTTGCAGTGTGTTGCTAGGAACTGGAAGTGGTTATTGTTTACAATCCGGTCCAAAACCCTTCGTATGTCTTGCACTGCCTCCAGAGTTTGTTCACCATCTCTGGTAAGAAAGTTCTCTAGGTTGTCACACGCTTCTTTGACCAGGATTGACGGGTACAATGATGCCACGTCGAAACTAACCATAATCTCCTTTTTATCCAAACTTATGTCTTTTATTCTGCTTATAGAGTCCGCAGTTGAGCGTAGGGCATGTTGGGAGGCAGGTAGGTAGGTTTTTAGGAAGCTCTTTTTCTTCGTAATACGTTGGTGCTCTTATTTTGCTAATAATGGGTCTGAGTTTAAAGCCAGGTTTATGGTGCTTCAGTCACTGTTACAGTGACAAATTTCATCCCTCCTAAGTCCGTATCCCCTAACTCATATAAAATGGTGGCATTCCGTACCCACTTCAATATAGTAATCACGATTTGCTCCACCAAAGAAACGAGGGACAGAGAAATAACAAATATCATAAACAAAGGGGCCACTGCCGGATTCTCAGAACGGACTCTGCAATCCATCTCACACAAGACAACCAGGAACCACAAGACACCACGTGCAGGAGTAGACAACTTGCAGTCTGCTGGATCCATTTCATACATCCCGAAATTTTTGTTTGTGTTCAAGAACCTTATGAAGCGCCATGGATTATGCATTGGAATTAAATCACCAATGTCCATCGCCACAGCAACAAGAAATATGCATAAGGACCCTGACGTGAATTCTGGAGCTGGGGTGTATGAGATACCAATAGAATATCCAGATGGCTTGTCTCGATCATACATCGGAATGACCAAAAGATCCCTTACAATTAGGGGGAAAGAACACATAAGGGACATTAAAGCAGGAAAAACACAAACAGCGCTTTGGAAAGAAGTAGCCCGATATGATGCCGTACCAGTGTGAGAAAACATGAAGAGGATCGCTCCATACACTGACTACAAAGGAACACTGCCTAGAGAAAGAATCGAAATATCCATGCACCCCAACCCTTGCAACGAGAACCCTTCCCACGAACTCTCGGCTGCGTGGAAGATCCTACTGACATAGAATATTATTAAGGGGGAAATGAGAGAGAATATTTGAAAGGTAGGTCAGGAGACACTACCTTCTGCGAGACGCAATATCACCTAGACGTGCAATAGATACAGGCTCCAAGATTTCAAATTATCGTCGTTCCCAAAATTATTCTTGTGTTCACTGGCCTTGAAAAAGCCTCCCGTTTGTAGTGTGAAAGCTCGGCTCTTAGTCGTTGTATGTTTTATAAATTGTTACACCATTAAGAAATTGTGGTATTTTGAAAACACTCCGCTGTGAGAATCTTCATGGAATTCTTATGTTTGCATTTTTTTATATAATTCTGATGAAATATTGGTTTAAAAATATGATGTACAGCATGAAAATTAAAAGTGATTGCAATATCAATTCTCACAATCACTGGTACCTTCCCACATTTTAGGGTCTGCAAGGGTATGTGTACCTTGCCTTCACAAAGCTTGTCTACTCATAAAAAAAATAAAAGCTTTTGTCACTTCATAAATTTTCAGTAGTATTCCTTTAGGCTCTTAGCTAATTTTCAGTTGTATTTAGACTCCTGCCAGCATCCCCAATTATATTATGTGCAAGTAAATTGTTCTGTCTCTCCTGTGTATGTCGTGTGGTTCCATTTGCTGACAAAACTTTCATATTTCAATTTCTTTCTTTTTGAGTTTTGCATCTTTTCTGGTTTTATTTGTAACTATCAATTAAATTACCAACTGTTAGTTACAAACAGAACATAAATGAACATACAAATAAAGCAATCATAATATGAGATATGCATCATTAAATAAAACGACTGGAAATAAGCTTCAGTGTTGTATGGGAACAAGGATCAGACCTAGGACATGGAAACATGTTGTATGCCAATGATGTGTTAGAATTTGATATAAGCACAAGTGTTCCACTTGATGACAAACTAGTAAGTAAAGCAGTAAGTACTGTTGATGTTTTATTGCAAAACGTCATTGTTGCATCCACTACAGGGTGCGCACGCGTGCTTGAAAACCTGGAAAGTCCTGGAAAATCATGATTACGTTTTCAAGGCCTGGAATATCCTGGAAAAACGGTATTTTTTTAATGCTGTCTTGAAAAGCCTTGAAATTTGAAATTAGTGCTTAAAAAAAATGCCCTTTTAGGAAATCGTGTTACTGACTGTTACCCCTTAATTTTTTTAAGTTCCTCTCCTCTGTTCTCAAAGAAACCGCCGGCTACAGTGGTGTTTCGGATGTGCCCAAATCCTAATTTGGCTAGGGGGGGGGGGGGGAGCACTACTTCCAGTGCAATAAAATTGGATGATTACTAGCAGGTCTGTTACGGAAGGAGAGATTGATGCATTCTCTAGCCCTGAGCTTGATGTCCGTCCGACAACTACTGAGAACAACAGAAGGGGAAAGAAGAGACATTTAGCATTTGCAAGGGTCTCGTGTTTACCAAGTCAGCTGGCATCCACCAGTGAAGAGTATGCCTGAACAACACATTCTTCTGCTCCTTGTTTATTGCATTAAGACGCTTGCTTCCGGCCCACCCCTCAAGAGACTTCGGCTACTTATGATAAAAAATAAGAAAACTATCTTTGCGAATTTTTCACAAAAGTGGCTGAAATTTTACATTTACTATAATTGGATTACAGAAGCTCACTCCCAAAATTCCATTTGAATCGGTTTAAAACTTAAAAGTTAGCATTGGAAATTTTTATTATGTGTGCCTCTTTAGACAGTGAGCCTTGAGCAGAAAGGGTGTTACCATAGCAACGGTTGATTGACAGCTGGGAGCGCTGATCCGAAGCCCTTGGTTGGGAAGAAAGCAAACACCTGTTTATCACTTCCACGGCTCAAAAGGACTAAGAGATATTTTCAGAAATCCATTTTCCGGAATTTTGAAAATAACACAGTAAAATTTTTACAGTGGTTAAAATACATCACAATAAAGTTCTAGTGCAAATTTCTTACTAATTCCGTTTGAAACTTTAGCAGATGCAAAAAAAAAAAAAAAAAAAAAAAAAAAATCTTCCGTTGCAAAATCGGATTAAAAAAAAAAAAAAACGGCAATTATAAATTACGGGAAAAGCAAGCAAATTATTTTTTTTTAGATGCCATGGTTTATTTAAACAGAGTGATCCTTAAATTTTGTTTCTGTGATGATATGGACTCTATTTTAATTACAAACATACATTTTTATTCAGATGTCTGAGTTACTGTTTTAATAAAAAAATCTATAATTAAAAAGTTTTCAATGGATTTAGGCGAAATTCAGCAGATAAACGTATTTTAGTAAATTGCAACGTTATGACGTAAATTTGGTCATTTTGTCGAAAATTGGGCAGCATTTTTTTTTTTTACGTTTTCTTCTATAGTTAGGGTGAAGGAGGAAGACACTTCAGTGAGCTGCAGGTGGTGATTTATGGCGATGTGCCAAATGAAAAGAAGCCGTTCCATCAGGACATTCCAGAGGTTGAGTGTGCGTGGACGCGTGCTCCTGCTGTTTGAACTTAATCGGAATGTTTTCGGGAGGGGGAGAAATATCCGTTTCAGCTTTACAGCTTTCAGGCTCCTTTTTTTTTCTTGGTAATAAATAAAAACCATAGTTGCTGCATTCACCATTGATCCATATTCGCATTTCTTGAATATAAACAGCAGACAATCGGAAACATGGTGTTGGGTGGGTCTTGATGTTCTTCATTTGTATCTGCTGAATTTTGTTCTGTGGGAATACGGAATGAGTTATACTGTGAATACATACAAAACTACATATTTTTGAGCTGAAAAATATGTCTACTTGTACACAGTAGCTAACGTGTGAACTCAGACGAAGACAATCGGACATATGGACGTCTGATTCCATAAAAAAATCAACCCATTTTATTATACACGACAGGTAAAAAAGAAAAAAACATTACATGTTTTTAAACATTATAAAGGAAAGCGGATTTTTGAAACACCATGACTTGATGATATTAATTTCTGAAAGTTTTTTTTTTTTTTCGATTTTAATTTCTGAAATCTTTTTTTTTTTTTTTTTTTTCAATTACAATACACTGTAACATGATACCTGTGTGTTGTATCCCTTAGTTGTATGGCAGATTTTCAGTTGGCCGATATCCGCGATCGTAAGTGGTAGTTACATTGCTTATTGTTGATGATGACAAGATAAATACTGGAGTAATGTAGAATGTTGCATAACGTAAAAAGAAATCGCCCCCCTTCGAACTTTTATGCGGTTATCATAGCTGATCAACCATTTCATTCCATGAACATCAGCACATTTCAATCATTTGACCATTGGGGGTCTGACGGGAATTCAGCAGTGCTTAAGCGCCTAGCGCAACGAGAACATGCTAATTATGGACAGTTCTATTCCCTTCCCCCTATCATCCCTAATCCATTTGCATCTTTCATCATTTTTATTACTTAAAACTGAAATTGCTTTTAAAAACTAATTTGAGCATGATACTGTAAGCGTAGTAATCATCCTGGAATTTTTTGTATATTGGCCTGGAAAAGGCCTGGAAAGTCCTTGAATTTTTTCCCCCAAAAAGAGTACGAACCCTGCCACTAAGAAAGAAACACTTAACCTAAATAGACGTTATAGTTAAATTGTCAGGAGAGATGGGAAAATACTACCACACCAACACAATAGTCTCCAAAGATCCCAATGATGCATTCTGCATGGAACTGACCCCATCCCATTTGCCACCACGTACGTTAGTGATTAAAGTCGATCATAATGCTGCTTAGGAACCTGGATTTGATAAAAAGAGCACTATGTAAAGAACGGTGCCTTTGAATCGCAGCTTTGCACAGAAATGTAATTGAAGTTGTAATAATATCTGAATGCAACCATGGCAACAGTCTTTATACCAAGAATTGATTTTTCACCAAGCAATATAAATCTTCCTTTCATTTTTAAACAGTTCCCGATAATTCCTACTTTTACACCATGTCAGTCATCAAATCTGAAGGACAAACTTTTGAATGCAGCATCTATTTTGATGAACCTGTCTTTTCTCATGGCTAACTTTTTAGGTTCACTGTCAAGATCCAGAAAACTGCAAAAAAATCAAAGGTTTATGTTCAGAAAACTCAAGTGCAAGAAAATATCTTAAGCAATAATAAACAATATACACAAAATAAGGTTTATTGCAAGGTCTTTCAGGTCCCTTAGAAAATAATCTTTTAACATATTTTTTAAAAACTGAATAGTAAAGTTATCAGCAGTTTAACAAGAAATGAAGTACTTTTTTATCATTTTAATTGAAACATGTTTCACCCACATAACAGAATTTTTTAGTCACAGCTTTTTCACTCGTCCATGGCTGAAGTTACCAGCTAGTTTATTATATTTTTAATAGTATGACAGCCTGTAAAATATATTTTTTATTGTGCAGTTCATTCAGCTGTGTTTACATATGGTTTTACTGCTCATTTTCTGGAAATTTAATCTATATCTTTAGGGCTGTTTTAAATTGCATACATTTTTAAATAATTACTGCTTAATGTATTTTGTAGTATACATATTAAAACTTCTGCCATTCCCAGGGCACTTTCACCTGCGGTACTGTGTCCTGTACTTGCATGCAGAAAGTCATTTGTACAGTTTCTTTGTTAGTTTTGTGTTAGCTGCTCTGGTGGCTGAGTGATATGAAGCTTCGGCTGTGAATCATTCATTCGCAATGAGTCTGGGTTCGAATTCCAGATGAGGCATGGATGGTGTGCTTTCCTAGTACTGGTCCTCTCCCTTACTTGGAACTAATAGCCATATACCCTGACTATACATTTGGGATGATCGGCTGCTTAAGCTCACTGAGTAAATCAGTGGTCATTAAATCCCAAATAAAGCAAAATTGTTACAGCATTGCACAAAATGACTGATATATTTTTGTGTTTTCAGTTTTAAAGTTATAATGGGGGATAGACAGAAAAATGAAAACGTTGCAGGAACTGTTGAATATACAGCTGCCACACAGTGTGGCATGGACTCCTTATATGGTTCTGGAGGCAAAAATTTTTTTTTTTTTTTTATTATTCTTTCATGAGGAAAGTAGATGAATACATATTAGAGAACGAGCCTTTCTGCAAAATTTGGGTGTACTCATTGGAATTGCATACTTGCCAAGTTTTATGTTTACCCATGAAATTCACAGAACTTGTACATGTTTTATGCTTATATTATAGTACAACATATTTTATCATTTTTTATCACCCACCCCCCTCCTCCCTCCAAGAGGGGTTTGTGCTATATATACATATAGGGATTAGGGTAGGCAAAAACTGCTGAAAAAAGAAAGAGCAAAAGTGAGAAAAAGCCGCCCCGGTGGCGCAGTGGTCTAAGCAATGGCCTCTGATCATTCATCCGAAAGGGCCTGGTTCAAATCCCGATGAGGCATGGATGTTTTGTTTGTCTAACGGCACTGGCTCTCTCCCTTCCCTGGAACCAGTGACCCTAAATTAGGGACGGGCGACTACTTATAGCCCATTGAGTTGCTCACGGTGGTTGTTAAACCTCCAGTAAGAAAAAAGAAACATATCAGCCTCACATAAAACTTAAAAATGCGTTCTTTTAAAAGGTATTTGAACATGCTGGTACATAAATTTAAGTACAAAACCTCTGTTAAAGTTAAATGCCACTGCAATACATCGCTATAATTTTGCAGTTAAAAAAACAAAACAATTTTTCTCCATTTATATATTGGGTTGTCGGAAAAGTCATGACATATTTTGGCACCCGATGGCGGTTGGGCGATTTTGGAAGTACTAGATGCATGCGCAGCTCCTTTATCGCTATGGCATTCGACAGGTGCTAGTTCTAACTGCAGTCTTAAAAGAAATAGTGAGTGATTTGGTTGATTTGCAGAGATTTGACATCAAGTTAAAGATGGAAGACCAAACTGTGCATGTTCGCCATATTTTACTGTTTGACTTCCGTAAAGGGAAGAACGCGTGTCAAGCTTGTGAAAAGTTGCGTAAAGTGTACGGTGATAATGCTCTACAAGAACGTCAGGGCCAGCGGTGGGTCGCAAAATTCCATGCTGGTGATTTTGACCTCAACGATGCTCCTCAGTCGGGGAGGCCCACCGAGGTTGATGACTACCAAATCAAGGCATTGATCGAGTCAAACCCACGTTACACAACACGAGAGATTGCAGACACATTGCACATCCATCATTCAAGTGTTCACGACCACCTGAAGAAGCTGGGATACGTAACCACGCTCGATGTGCGAGTTCCTCATGAACTCAAAAGAAGCTCAATTGATGGCGCGTATAAACATCTGCAATATGCTCATTAAACGTGAGGAAAACGATCCTTTTTTGAAGCGACTGATAACTGGTGACGAAAAGTGGATTGTGTACAACAATGTGCTGCGCAAACGGTCTTGGTCCTGACATGCTGCTTCACCTCAAACGACATCCAAAGCAGACATTCATCAGCGGAAGGTTCTGGTCTCAGTGTGGTGGGATTTTAAAGGTATCGTGTCTTTTGAGCTCGTATACCACGGAACCAAACAATCAATTCTAATGTGTGCTGTTGGCAATTGGACACTTTGAACGAATCCAGAAACGCCCAGAGCTCGTTCATCGTAAAGGTGTTGTGTTCCATCACGACAACGTGAGACCACACACAAGTTTGATCACCCGCCAAAAATGATCGGTGCTTGGGTGGGATGTGTTGCTACACCCAGCATACTCGCCTGACCTTGCGCCGTCGGACTTCCACTTGTTTCGCTCTCTTCAACAGTCCTTACGTGGTATAACGTTCAATTCAGATGAAGCCGTAAATCAGCACTTTGTACAGTTTTTCGCCACGAAAGATAGGTCCTTCTATAAACGAGGCATTCTGCAGCTCACTGAAAGATGGCAAAAGGTTATCGAACAAAACGGGCATTATATCATTGATTGATCTTTGTTCTTTCTATCAATGAATGGCCTTTGCAAAACATGGCTAAAATACGTCATGACTTTTAAGACAACCCAATAGCATAGTAATGAGTAATGAGTTAATTATGTATTGATTGCATCTTAATAATTATAAGTGTGAAATAACATTTTTAATTGCAGCATATAAAATTGATATATCATTCGCAAAATAAATCGGCTTTTAGTCAACATGCTTTGATACATTTAATCAATTCCATGCATTAGTTTCATTAACATATCAAGTAAACTGTCACTGAATTGTTTTTACAGATTTCACTGCTTGAAAGTTTGGAGGTTAGGAATTGAGGTGTGACATTTGGGAAGGCCAAATGTGTCATTATGTCCTCATGCACTTAGGACCACATGCGTTGCACCTTGGTAGGGTTGGGGGAAGGGAGGTCTAAAGTGTCATTGAACAGTTAACTGCAGTGGTTACCTTGCCTTTCTAGAGGGAGAAGTGGAGTACGCAAGTTCTCCCCTCAATGTGTCCTTTACTGAAGGGACAAGATACTAGAAAGTACTTTTAATCGGGCTGTGACTTTGCATGCAGCTACCTGCATAAAGCTGAATATGGTGTTGGTGGATTAATTTGATCATACTGCTATTTCACCACTGCATGCAATCAGTTGGTTACTGACTTATTTGTTACATAGGCCCCAAGGATTGCATCTGTTCAAAAAATCAGCAAGATTATTTCTTGTGAATCCAGTCTCATTGTTTACAAGGAATGTACCACATTGACTGCTATCAATGCATGTGTTAGCCTCATTGGAATAGCATCAATGTGGATCACCAGCAGAGGATCCACATTGCTGGTATTTTTTTTAGGTAGGTTGGTCTAAAATGGTTAGATTTTTTGTTTGTAGTACTGTAAATGCTCTTGGTAATGTTATTTACTCTCATTGTTTTACTTTCTAGCTGGAGTCACAGCAACACATTATGATGAAATGTTCATTTTACTTTTCACCCAAACTATGGCACAGCTTGAACAGGTAGGTACCATTCCCTTTTCAATTTTTTGTGAATTTATTTTTCACTTTATATTTATCTCACAATAGTCATAACTTGTGCATTGTTTATGTTAACCCGTTTGCATTTTACCTCTATGTAATAAATTAAACTGAAAACTGAGCAATTGCTGTACTATTTCTAGCTTTGTATGACAACATAATTATGTTTTTCAAATTAAAAAAATTAATGCCAATGTATTTATCACTGCAATTTTCATAATTTTTTTTGCTAATATTTTCAATATACTGTATTATTTACATGCATCATGCTGTAACTAAATATACATACATGAAATTCTTCCGTGAATTCGCGGAATTCCGCTTTTTAATCATCATTTGGGTCATTCTCGAGATCGATGCAGAACTGAAGAGAAATTTTTTTGGGTGTAGGGAAGGGCCGGAAAACGACACTTTTATTTTTGCATACATGAGATTCTTCCGCAAATTTGAGGAATTTCTCTTTTTTCGTCATCATTTGGGTCATGCTCGAGATCAATGTCACTTTTTATTTTTGCATACATGAGATTCTTTCGCGGAATTCCACCTCTTTCGTCATCATTAGGGTCATTCTTGAGATTGATGCAGAGCTAAACGGCAATTTTTTGGGAGAGGGGCTATAGTGGGGGAGGGGATTTGCTTTTGTTTTCCATTTGAGGACGGAATTCCGCCCTTTGAAATTTTTGAAAAAAAGAAATCTTGGAATGAAAACTTCTCCCGTAATCGTTTTTTTTTTTTTTTTTTTTGCGATCTTCCTTTAGCCCAGTATTGTTTTTATATTAATATATGGTTTTATTCCAAAAATACTGCATTTCAGCTAAGAAATGGGGAAAGAAGTTTCCGAAAACGGAAGTCGATCGAAGGGAAGATTTCTCCCCGTAATCATATTTTCTTTTCTTCCAGCGATGTTCTCACTATCCAGTGTTGTTTTTAAATGTTAACCCCCCCCCCCCATAAATGTTTGCACTTAAGCTTGATAAGGGAGGGGAAATTTTCCAAAAACGGATGTGATGAAAATTTGTTAGAATCAATGCATGGTGTTCGACTGTATTCATATTCTGTAAGTTACACCATTTATTTAAAGTAGTGAAAGCTTTGATATCATGCATTCATGGTCCTCAAGCCAAAAGTTTTTTCATCATATGATGGCTAAATTATTGTCATCTGAGGGAATAAAAGGAAATAAATAATAAGAAAAGTGGTGAAGAAATGGGAAGGGAATGGTATCAGCAGAAAGGAAAACTAAGCAAAGATTGCAGTGTAGTTGCAGAGTCAACAAAAGACAAATATGGCTATGAAACTTGCCCAGAAGAAAGCAACACAAGAGAAAAATCAAGCTGATGTTCTAGCAAGTACAAATAAAAAGGAAAAAAATAAATAGTGGTGTGCTCTAAATATCTACATAAATTAGAGTGAACAATTCCATCTTGGTCGTGTCGTGTTGTGTTATATACACACTTTCTCATTGCATGTCCTGATTTTTCACCTGGTTAAAAAGTTCAGCTTTTTTGTTCCTTGGTCTGTCTCATGTATGAATATATTATCTTTTCATATTACTAGTCTTCCACCTCTTTTTCCTATTTCTTTCTCAATTTTGTGGAAAATAATGGCCATGGTGTAACACCCCTACTTTAGTAAGACATTTTCTTCCCTGGTATTATATCCTTTTTGGGCATGGAGCTAAATTACAATGATAGGTCACCCTGTCTACATTCTGTTTTGGAAAGATGTATGCAAAGAAAGCTCATCACTAAGTGCAGACATTATTTAAAAAAATATTTCTTAAACAAAAAATGTTAAATATGAACTCCAGTAGCTGTGTATTATTGTATTAAAAGACTAAACTATCTAATATTGCTATGAAATTTTTGTACTTCTATATTTTAGGTTAATCAACACAAGCATTTCTGAATATATTAAGATTAATAAAATATTTATTTAAACCTTCCATGAATGATCAGCAGTTAGTGAGGGGTAAAAGAAAGAATGAGAAGAGAGAGAGAAAAAAAAAGTGTTAAAATGAGTGTATATTTATAGTGTGTGCAAGAGAAAATTTTCTATCAATTTGGTTGATCACATTTTGAAAAAAATTGCTTAAGGTAAGTCATTTTGAGAAAATAAATTCGTGAAAGTTAAAATTTTCTCTTTCACAATGTTTAATACATCAAAATATTTTTTGATATGCATAACATATTTATTATTATTCTCTAAGACTCAACGTGTATGTGGTCATGATTCATTTCTAATTTGTAAATATAGTGGAGCTACGTTTATACATTTCTCTTTAAAAGGGATCGAGTAAAATTAACATATAATTGGAAAAAAATGTATAAATGAAACAAAAAAAGTTTAACATTAAGGGCAATTCAGAATTTTTGGATTGGTGATATTTTATGTATAAATGAAAAAAAATGTATAAGAAAGAAACGTAAAAATGAAATTCTGGGTCAGCTGGCATGACTTGGACACCTTTTTAAACGTTCGGCAAATTGCCTTTCCAAATGTTTACTAGTGATGAAGACCCAAGCTGGGTTAAAAGCTTCTGTGTTTCTTAACATAGCTTGCGTGTTCTGCTATAACTTACATTTATCTGTTATGCATGTATTGCATTTTTTTCTGTTTATGACTGGCCAATACAGTCAAAGACCTAACAAACCAGTTCCCACCTGAATTCCGCATCACACACTCCAGTGGGTACAAGAGTTGCAGACTCATTTACCAGCCTGTTGTCACTGTTAGACAAAGACAACTCTAATTTTTGGTGTCACGATCACCAACACTAGGGGACCCATTTGTGTCCGGCAAAAGTTTTAATGATCTGCTGATTCCAGATATCTGGTGTATTATGCTGATTGCTGGTACGCATCTAAGGAAAATGAAATGGGTGTGTGTACTTCTTTTTCCTTGTTCAGAAATCTCTCATGTAGCTGGTGGTGGTCATTTAACGGTGCGGGGAATCAATCTTCTGATAGGACTCTTTGAGCCAAGGATGGGAAAACTTACTTATGGCAGAGCCAAATATGGGGGGGGGGGGGGGGGCTGTCTTGGTGGACATTTTTTCATTAATTTTTCTTAAATTCATTTTAAAAAAATGACAAACACATAATAGACTGACATAGATAAGTAATATATTGAGAATGTAAAACAATCATATATAATTTATAATGAGGAACAGTACACCAATTAAGCAGTAA
Organism: Macrothele yani; assembly: GCA_039090855.1. Classification (NCBI taxonomy): domain Eukaryota; kingdom Metazoa; phylum Arthropoda; class Arachnida; order Araneae; family Macrothelidae; genus Macrothele; species Macrothele yani. The sequence goes on from CM077001.1 coordinate 83,384,351, forward strand.
ATAGTAACACTGTACTAGTGATCCGATTTATTGGCGTAGGAAATAAACACAAGCGTTTCCAAGCTTTTGCACATCAACCAGATGGCTTTTTCAAGGAAGTTAGAAACTGCAAACTGAAAAATAGAACGCTTAACAATTTGAACGCGAGAACTTGACAATAAATAGATGCGACGTAATATTCATTTAAAGATACGAGGCATCACGTTGGTTGCACGCGGGATCCTGGTAGAGAAAAGGCGTTACTTAAAGAATTGGTTCCAAATTCGTGGCAACTCGAGCGAGACACAATCGTTGCAAGTATCGCTGTTGGTAATGATCTCCAAGGTTTCCCGAATGGCTGTACATTTAGGAGTACAGTAGCTAGCTAATTTCTTTATATCATCCCACATAGGAGTAGCTGACTTGAATTTGACTTCTCTGGATAGTGCCGTGGTTACTTTACCGTATTTTGTGTCCCTTTTATGTTCGCTGACTCTGATTCCAAACGAACGCTTGGTCATTCCAATGTAGTAACGTTTAGAGCCGTTCGGATACTGTAGGGGGATCGCATAAACGCCTGCTTCGCAGGAGAGAGGTGGTTTTTCATCATTTCTCTTTAGTATAGTATGTAAAGATGCAGGGGACCTTACAGTATCCGAACGGCTCTAAACGTTACTACATTGGAATGACCAAGCGTTCGTTTGGAATCAGAGTCAGCGAACATAAAAGGGACACAAAATACGGTAAAGTAACCATGGCACAATCCAGAGAAGTCAAATTCTAGCTAGCTACTCTACCCCTAAATGTACAGCCATTCGAGAAACCTTGGAGATCATTACCAACAGCGATACTTGCAATGATTGTGTCTTGCTCGAGTTGCCACGAATTTGGAACCAATTCTTCAAGTAATGCCTTTTCTCTACCAGGATCCCGCGTGCAACCAACGTAATGCCTCGTATCTTTAAATGAATATTACGTAGCATCTATTTATTGTCAAGTTCCCGCGTTCAAATCGTTAAGCGTTCTATTTTTCAGTTTGCAGTTTCTGTCTAACTTCCTTGAAAAAGTCATCTGGTTGATGTGCGAAAGCTTGGAAACGCTTGTGTTCAATTCCTATGCCAATAAATCGGATCACTAGTTCAGTGTTACTATTTACTACAATCATACATACCTACTAAATTGTATTTAAGCTCATTCAGAAGATTTATATGATAGGGTGTGAGATGAGTGAAACAGTGATTGAGCTTCCTGCATTTAAGACAGAAGCTCATCAGTAAATCAGTTTCCAGGATCGTTTTTCCTAAGTTTCATGGTTGAAAACATTTGCTCGCATGAATATGAGAATGCAAAAATTGCCATATATTTTTGGTCATGATTTACCAAGTTTGGAAATGCTGATTTCAACATTGATTTTATATTTCATTATTAAATAAAGAGGGGTTGCAGCATGTATCCATGGTTTGTATGCTCCTTAAAAACCTTAAAATGTCCTTGAAAAAAATTTCATTTTGAAGTCCTTGAAAGTACTTGAAAGTTCACGACTATAAATAGTACTTGAAAAATCTTTTTTGTTTTTTAAGTAATGATATGAAAGAGCATGTGTAAAATAATTGTTTGTGGTAAAAAGTTTTGGGTGATTTCTGTATAGTAAAAACACCAAGCTGATCAAGTAAGTGCAGAACTTGGGTTCAACTCAGGGGAGTGTGTGGACTGCTGGTACCTTGGCTATGACATCACTACCGAGTAAAATAAATGGAGTGATGTATTCGTAAATCGTAATGGGCTTCTAGTGACTGGGGTTAAGGATGCATTCTTGCCGAAGTGTAGAGTTTCTAGGAATTGCTTATACTTCATGTCTGTAGATCCTTTGTCTCTTCGCTGCGTCATATTTAAGTACATTAATACAAAAATAATTTACCTTTTCAAAATATTACACAAAATAAAGTGATTTCCAAAAATAACAAAGCAGAAGGGAAATTCAAAATTAATAATACAAACTTTCAGGGAGTAACCGGTAAGTCATTGAAGGTGTGCCGGTCCCAGCTAAGTTTAATGGTTTGAACTTGCTAAAATACTTACCCACTGACCTACCGACAGTGCATACACATATGATAATTTCGTTTAAAAAGTCCTTGAAAAGTGCTTGAATTTATTTTGCTGGGAAGAGTATAAACCTTTGTATCATAAGCCAGAGCTGCCAAATCTCTCGGTTTACACAGATTCCGTCCGATTTCGAAAATTCTGAAATGCAATTTTTCTACAAAAAATCTGCTTTGTGGTTTTCTTAATTTTTTTGCTTTCTTTGTTTATTTCTTATGCACGATATTTTTTTCCTCAATGATATCAGCCACCAATTTTCTCCAAATGAATGGAGACAATTTTTTTTGTTTATATATATATAATCCATGGCACTTAATCGTTATCCCACGATGGTAGTAAGGCCGTCGGTGACTTGTAAAGTTGAAGTATTAGTTTATGACTTCACATCCACGGTGCTTGTGCTGAGCATCTTGGGGGTTGGATGCTGTTTATTTGTTTGCTAACGCTTGGTTGAACACCGATTCCTGTACTTTGTTTGATCTTTCAAACCGAACAAGTTATTGTTTCAGTTCAGATCCCCAGAATGGGGGCACAAACTTCAGAACCAAAGATTTTTGAAGAAATGCTCCGAAGAATTTAACTTTGTAAAACCATCACATAAGGGTGAGTTTCATGCATATTGCACTTTGTGTAACGCTGATTTCTCTGTTTCGCACGCTGATCGCAGGGACATCATTGTACCTGTTGGAACTAACGAGCACATAAAAAAATCGTGTTGCAGGGTGTCTAGCAGGTCACGGAAGTTACCGAAGAGTCACGAATGAGAAAACGGTCAAGGAAAGGTCATGGAATTAAGGGCATAGGTCACGGTAAATTTTTCGTCCCCTCTCCCTTGCGCCTTACCCTGAAAAAATCAAATTTCAGCTTTGAGCTAGAAAGGAGATGTCTTTGCCAATGATGATGATGTCAATTCCTTCCTTCAGACAAGTTCTGAAGGGATACACTGTGATACCGTTCTCCCCTTCAGCTTTCATAGACTCCGCTTGACACTTTGCTAACCACGGTTCCCAACTGTGGGCCGACAGCAAAGGTCTTTTTGTTGAAAGTAACCAATAACCTGCTTGTTTGCTTCGCAAAAAAATTCGTCGCGGGTGATTCGGTCTAAGCAATGTACCAGTATAACGCGAAAAACTGGTTTAAGTTTTACATCGAGGCTCCGATTTTTTAGCTAATGTACTACGATGCGTCGTGCCTTGCGAGTATCGTGAAGTACAATGTTGATGAAATCACACGATTGCGTCGCAGACATCGGACGTCCTTCAGGAATGATGGGAATCCATCACGAAGCAAACCTGTTTAAACCGGTTCTTATCGAGCCGCCGCATGTCGATGATGCCATAAATCGAGGAATTCGCATGTACTGCCAGCAGGCTTTGATCAGTACGATTCCAAAACTGCAAATCGTTTTAAGTCATAATAAACGCTGCTGCATGTGTGTATTCCGTGACTGCAAGACTGAAATCTCCGGGATCTCGGGAATTTACTGCAGTCTGGGAAGTAGTTGGCGGGTAATTAGCACATCTTTTGTAAAAAAAGATCGTGCATACAAATCGGTTTCTCCGTGGACACCATATCTCTGCACCAACTAGTCCGATTTGAAAAATTCGTTTTGCATTAGGAAGCATAAAATGTGAGAATGACGATCCTGGCATTCTGAGTTTTTCGGATGCGCAACATCGCCGCTAGTGAGCGTAAATGCAGATGATATCAACTTTAAAATGCATTTTATTGCATATATTTGCTTCTAAATATCCGATTGAAAAAATTCTTCCTTCCTTTGGATGCCATTTATAACGAAGACTGTTCTAGATGCAGTTTCTTTTTCAAGTAATGCATAGATTTTCCACTAGGGGGCATAAAGATAACTTGTGTGTACCCTGATATCTCTGCTTCTAAAACTGTGATTTTGAAAAATTCTTTCTGCATCGAATACTGCTCCTAATGAGAAATGTTTTTCATGTAGTTTCAAAATTTTGATAAAGTATGGTTTGGCCACCAGGGGGCGTAAGTGTTTATTTCTGCTTCTGATGTATTTGCAGCAAAATCCGAGCTTCTGAAAAAGTCGACTGAAAAAATTCTTTCATAGACCACCAATAATACAGCTCACCTCTGAAAACATTTTGAGCACACCTCCTGCTTAAAATAGCGCATAGTTTTTCCGCCATGGGGCGTAGATATATATCTTAATTTTGTTGATATCTCTGCTTCCAAGAGTACGATTTGAAAAATTCTTTCTTTGTTAGAGAGCGTTTCTGGTGCGAAATGTTTCTCATATTGTTACAAGTTTTTCAAGTAATGCATTGATTTTCCACTAGGGGGCGCAAAGGTAACTGAAGAAGTTTCCTCGATATCTCCGCTTCTAAAGCTTAGATTTGAAAAATTCTTTCTGCATTGGATACTGCACCTGGTGAGAAATGTTTTGCATATAATTTCTAAATTTTGATAAAGTATGGTTTGGCCACCAGGGGCGTTACGCATTTATTTCTGCTTCTGATGTTATTTGCAGCAAAATCTGAGCTTCTGAAAAAGTAGACTGCAAAAATTCTTTCTTAGACCGATACCGCTCTCCTTGGAAAACGTTTTGAGAAACACCTGCTGCTTAAAATAGCTCATAGTTTTCTCGCCACGGGCATACATGAGATCCTTCCGCGAATTAGCGGAATTCCACTTTTTTTTTCCATCATTTAGGTTATACTCGACATCGATGCAAAACTTAATTTTTTTTTTTTTGGAGGATTAGTTAAGTGGGGGAGGGGGAGAGATTGTATTTCGTTTTTCAAAACTTTCGAAAGCGGAAGTTAAAGGAGTGAACATTTCCCCCGTAATCTGCGTTTCTTTTTCTCGCGAGATTTCTTCTGTGCAGTATTATTTATTGTTAAATATCATTTTGTTCCATAAATATCTGCATTTCAGCTTGAAAATGGAAGAAAAATTCCGATAATGGAACTTTACGCGAAAATTTTTCTGATCTTCAGGCACGAGACTCTTCAGTGGATTCGAATAATTCATCGTCATTTCGATGTTCTCGAGATCGATGCAGAACTGAACAGAAATTTGGGAGAGATTGGTGGAGGTAGTGATGTTGGTGGTGGTGGGGTGGTTTTCTGTCTGGGCGGAATTCCGACTTTCAAAGCTTTCGGAAACGAAAGTTAGACGGAGTAAAGGTTTCTCCCGTAACCGTAATCCTCTTTTCATGGCGATGTTTCTTCTACCCTGTAGTGTTGTTAAATATAATTTTATTCCATAAATACTTGTTTTGCAGCTTCAAAATGGAGGAAAGCTTTCCTAAAATGGAAGTTGGACAGAGCGTAGATTTCGCTGGTAATTGTAAAAATTTTTCTCTGTGATGTTACATTTATCGTGTGTTGCTTTTAAATAGAAAAAAGAGAAAATAATATATTTTGAATACAGTGATGTGCTCCAGCTTAATATTTACATAATAAATTTCAGTGCACAATTTGATCTTGCTCACGCCGCATTATATTCACGCTGTTTCACAGTACGTTCTTATTTGTTCACCCGTGCGGTTAAAGAAGTTCAGCTTTTTCCCTCCTTCGGCAGTTTTATGTATGCACGGGGCATATATCTTACTTTTGTCAATATCCCTGCTTCTAAGTGTCTGATTTGAAAAGTTCTTTCTTTTGGGGGAATGTTTCTGCTGGGAAGTGTTTCTCATATAATTTAAAATTTTTCTTAACACACAAGTCTGCCACTAGAGTGTATTGGCTCACATTTCCATTGACAGCAATATCTGCGGGACTAAAAACCCGATATAAAAGATTCTTTCTCTGTCGGATACTACTAACCATGAAAACTCTGTGTATTTTCTTTCCAAAATAATGTCCAATTTCGCCGCTAGGTGGCGCCAATGTTCATTCTGTTTTTCTTAATATCTCTGCTTATAAATGTACAATTTAAGAAATTCTTTCAGCACCGGATGCCATTTACCTTGTGGAACACTTTAGGTTAGTATTTGAGGAGTTTTATAGTTGACAGTTACACCACTAGGTGGTGTTTGTGTACTTCTGCTTGCAGCTGTATCTCTGCTTCTAGAAATCCTATTGAGAAATTTCTTATTTTTATAGTATACCATTCTCTACAATAGAGATGTGGTGCATTAACCTCTTTAAACAATGCACAGAATTCCTGCTAGTGTGCATATAAAGGTCAGTACCTTTCCTCACTGTCTCTTCTTCCGGGAGCCGTATTTGAAAAGTTCTTTTTCGTTAGCATATTTTTTTCCATGAATATTTTTTACTTTCCCATTAGGCGTAGAGTTATATCAGGTTTCTTTCTTTATTTCTTTTTAACTGTTCGATTTGAAAATCTGTCTCCGCTACCTTTCTTCTGCTGTGAGAAACTTTTTATGCACAGTTTAATTTTCATGACGTACTTTTTAGCTGCTGGTGGAAGTAAGTAGCTGTTTCTATTTCTGGATGTTTCATCAATTGAAGAAATCTAGTTGATGTTTCTCTAACCGGTTGCATTGGCTTTGAATAACTTTTTATAAATTTAATTCGCATCAGAAAAGATTCAAGACGTGCTCATTAGAACCCAAAATTTGGTGTCATCTTTCTTGTTTTCTTTTTTGTTCACGTTGTAACATAACAGTATGAAGAGATGTATAGGCATTTAAAATTACATCTGTATAATTTTCTGAATATCAGTCAGTGCCCTTCCACTCTTTCGGAGAATTATTTCATTTTTTTCAACATTTTTAAAATATTTAATCAGGCCTAAGCTAGGTAGAAAAAAAGCAAGCCTAACTGCAGATTTTGGTACTTCCTGATGAAATTGCGTCATCAAAATTGGTATAAATGCACTGCACGTTGAATAGACAGACGCAAAAATATTACACTTTCAAATTTTTTAGTCAGGCCTAGGCTATGCACAAAAAAAGGAAAGGCCTGACTGCAGATTTGGATACTTTCTAACGGAATTTCACCATGAAAATAGTTATAAATGCACTGCATGTTGAGTAAACAGACTCAAAATTTTTAATAGAACTAAGCTAGGCACAGAATAAATAAATAAATAAAAATAAAGGCCTAACCATAGGTTTTGGTTCTTCCTGATGGAACTTCACCCGAAAAATCTGTACAAATGTACTAAGCATAAAGTAGATGGACAGAATAACATTATATTAAATAATAATAATCAGGTCACATATTCAACATATATTCAAAATAATAAAACTAAATGCTGCATCAAAATGTAAAGAAGCACTAAGAAAAGAGAAAAGTCAACAAGCAGAGAAAGAAAAGGAAATCAGATGTGCTGTGGGAAGAATTAAAAAACTGAAAGAAATAAAAAGTTATTGGAATAGGCTGAAGAAGCTAATGCAAAAGAAACAGAAATTAAAGCAGCATACACATACAAACAAATTGCAGAGTTAAAGCTATGTCATACATTGCATTTGGGATGTCATGCATTCCATTAGTGCCCTGGGGGCTAAATGTTATCCAATGAGGAAGTGTTTGATTTAGATATTTTTTTTTGGTTTTATGTATGCACAGTAATGCCGAGCCTTACATGTCTACTTAATCCATGTTTGTTATAATGTATGTACAACATTTTTACCCATTCCCGACATAACTTATTAACATCATGCTGAAAATTTCCACCAATTGGAAGCAGCATACTTTGAAGTCTAGAAATCTTTGTTTACGGTACACTTATTTCTGGCTTCTCTCATCAGAGAAGGAGAAATTCTAATTGGTTTTGCATTTTTATTGATTTAGTAAGGACATTCTTGTAAAATTGTCTTTCAATAAAAAAAAGTGATGCTGAAAGTGAAATATTGGTAAAATGCCACAGAAATCCATAAAATTATAAGGAAAAGTGGATATAATAAATATGAGGCTGGTGAGTTAATTACTAAACTTTCAAACTCTATGAAATGGTTCTAGCCACCCCACATATTCAACAGACCATACTCTTATGTAACTTTTTTCTTTTGCTACGTAACAAACACACCTTAAGTTCAACCTATGGAACAAGGAGCTATTGCCACTTTTGAATCTTACTAACGGTTACTAATATGAATCGTAAATTTTAGTAACCGTTAGTAAGGACAAGGCAACTGTTCAACAGTTTAGTCGTGATTATAATATTTTATATGCAATATCACAGGAACTTCGATAGTGCATGGAAAATGATGACACAGTAATGCATAGTTGGAATTTGACATAAACATTTTGTCCCCATTTTGTGACTGATTTGGAAGGATTTGAACCAGCTGTTAGATTAATAATATTGTTCAAGAAATTCTCTAGCTACCTGAAAAGCTTGATTTGGAAACTGATGATGTGAAAGAATTGTTAGCTCACACAGTAAAAGACTTAGCACTGTGGGCTTGATTGAACTGGAAACATGGTCAGGGAAAATGGCTCATAAGAAGACTCAGTTGAATAAATTACTATAGAAAATGTACACTAGCAAACATTCTCTTTAAAACTAAAATTGATAAGTGTGGCCCTGATATTGAGTGCAGTTCTTCAGTTGTGCATATGTTCAGATACTTTGTGCAAGAGTGTGAAGCTTGTTTTGAATAGCATTTATTTGCTGAGTAAATAATGTTATCAAAAATTTAAATAAATTGCTACTAATTTTAATTGTTGATAAGTCTAAACCTTTATAATGTACTTCCTATACTCGCTCAACATGCTTTTGTGTGACGTGCAGGTTTCCCGTTTACAAGTAATTCTTTATAGTGCGATATTTTGAGTTTTTCACTAAATGCAAGCTTATTGGTAAAAAAAGTGCTATTTATTTTAACTTTTTAGAAATTATTTTATATACTCAATTTACCCTTTTAATTTCTGAATTTCATAATCAGATTTTGTATTTAATTAATTAAAATGGCTAGACTCCTACACTGTTGACAGAAAGAGTAGTCTAGAAAACTTAGCTGTAGGGTCAAGAAATGTCCCGTAAAAGTCAAGGAAACGTCAAGAAATTGAGTCTCCTGAAAATGGTAGACACCCTGTGATAATACAAAAAGTGTGTGCAACTTGGATCGTTTTGTTTCAGTGCTGAATGATTTTCAAACAATTCATGCAGAAGTTCTGTTTACCTGATTTTTGTTGGAGCACAAGATACCACTAGCGGCAGCTCATCCACCATGTTTCCCGATTGTTGTCAGCTATGTTTCCTAACATCCCAGAAGTAAAAAGATATGCATATGGCAGAACAAAAACTTTGCATAATGTTCAAGAAATGGCAGAATATCATTCAAGAGTGTCATCTGCTGTTAAAAGTGGACCATTTTCTGTTGCAACTCTCGGTAGTAATGATGCTGACGATCACATGTATCCAATTGTGGTGACCAGAGTTTAAGCTGGCTCAAAAAATGCTAAAAGGAAGGAAAAGGTTGTAGCAAAATGCTAAAGAAATTTATCCTCTTTTGTCGGCGAACTGACTGAGGCGGAGAATTGGTGCGACACCGTCAGACCGAACAATGGATGACAGAGTTTCCGTTGTATGACAGAAAACTTTTGCCCACGAATTAGCGGCGCGATTTAAATTTTTCCCCTGGACTATGGGAGTTCAAATTTTCGGAAATTTCGGAACACAATCACCTCTGTGATATTTAAATGTCTGGTGCCATTTTGCGATGGGAAACTAATTTTCTCGTGCATTTTAAATTTATTCATCGCATTTTGCGAAAATAGCGATCATAGCTTAACCTCTGGTGGTGACATACTTTGGTAATGATTGCAAGCAAGTGAGATGTATGCTGCAGTTCAACAGGTGAAACTATTGCCAAACTTGTGTCTGAAGAATTTCAGCATCATGATATTCCATGGATGAACTGTCTTGCTTTATCCTGTGATAATGCTCTCTGTTATGGTGGGGAGAAAAATGGTGTAGCAGCATTTCTGAAAAAGAACAGCCTAATCTTATTGTGTGTGGTTGTGTTTGCTGTCTGTTAAATTTGGCTGCTGAAAAGGGGTCTGCAACATTCTTTTCAAGTTGAGTTTTTGGTTGACATTTATTTTTTTGGAGGAAAGTGTAAAGAGAAAAATGAACTTATAAGAAATTTTAAGCTCTTTGTAATGTGGAATCACAAAAAATTCTTAGATAATTATCCTTTGGTAAATGCTTACACCGGGTTTTACAGCAATGGAGATGCCTTGTGTTATATTTCGAAGAGTGCAACAGCAATAAGAAAGGGCCAAAACTTTCCTCATGTTTACTTGGCTTTACTATTCCGAAGGTTAAAAATCGTGCAGATTTAACATCTCAAACAACCTTCAATTTGTGGTGTAAAAAGAGGAGCCTCACACAATCTACATTTCCCTTGTAAAAAGAAATCAGCTGAGTCTCACAGTACAAAATCTATGGTCTTGGGAGCAAAAAAAAAAAAAAAAAAAAATGTACTGTCAAATAGTCCATATGGCTGAAAAAAAGTGGGATACGAATGGAGTTCCTTACACAAGCATTGTTAAAGAATATTTATAAACAAGTCTTTGCAATGACATGAGCGTATTTTCCTTTCTTTAGGCTCTGCATTATGCCATGCATATTCTTTGTTCATTAAAAATGTCATCAGTATCTTTGATTAACATAACTTACTGTTACAATGTGAAAGAGTCTAGAATTCACAAGTTGAAAGCTGATCTTGAAATTTTTTTCTGTGAATTGCTAATCCGATTTATAAGACCTGGTTTAGTTGCAAAACCCCGTCTCTGTTAAATATAGAATATTTTGATCGGGATAATCAAAAAGATGACACCGATCTGACCATAGGGAGTGAAACTACTGAAATAGTTAGTACATTGGCACCAAAATGAAAAAGAAGAATTTTACACCTCAGTTTGAAAATACTTTATCAAAGTGTGTGACTATGTGCTATCTTCATTTCCGCTATGATCTACAGCATGCTAAAGTTGCGGATATTTCAAAACGTGAAGAGTTCAAATTTTTTATTGACATGTTTCCATGCTTACTATTGAAAGGGGAGGGAGACTACTTTCACTGCTGTGGATAAGCTGGCTGGATATTGAAGTTCTGCATTATCAGCATTCAAGCGTACCAAGGAATGTAAATGATGTCAGCAGAGCAGTGGCATATTTTTGATGAGGAAAAAGGACCATGTAGAAAGCATAAATCTACTCATTGATCTACTCATTGACTGAGTAGATTTATATTGGGTGTGTTAGATTTGCCACATAGCAATATGCTCCCTGTGAGAGTGTTTTTAGTACGGTGCGGCGAAATAAAATTGACTTTCGTGGTTCAATGAAATATTGTACCCTACAAGCCATTTCAGTGTCAAGATCTAATATGAGGGATTCATGTTTTTCCCAGAAGTATGATGATAAATTTCTAAGAAAGGCCAAATCTACAACATCCACAGCACTATCTAAAAATGAAACTCATTAACAAGGTTTGTTAATCTTATTTTATACTTAAACACTAATCTTTTGTAAAAATTCCTTTATTTGTACTAAGAAATTAACTGTAATAAAAAAATAAAGAAACCTATAATATATAATTTTATTCTTTATAAATTACAAACACGTGCACCACTGAGCACGCATTGATGTCCCAGTTTTTGATTTTGAAAATTTGGGAGCTCTGGTAAGCAAATCGAAAAAGGCACTTCTGAAAGGTGAAATGTGTCTTATCTTAAAACTGTACCCAGAAATTAATGAGGAATATTTCAGAATATAACGAGCAATGTTTTACAGATTAAATTATGTGTCATGCCTAATAGAAGCAACACTTTTAAATTTTTATCCCCTGGGATTGAACACACTGGCCTCAGGCCATAGTTTGCCCATCCTTGCTTTAGGAACTTTGGTGTACGAGTGCATCTGAGTGACAAGGACTTCAGTGACTTGACAACAGATTGTTTTCAGTCATCACATTCATGTTTCCATTATGTGCAGAGTTGTATAAAAATAAAATGTATCTGCATACACAACCGTTGAAACAGAAAACTTGCTGCAAACCCTCGAATCACACACACGATAACAGTAGAATAAGATAATTTAAAGAAAAATTAAAACAATAAATAATTATTAAAACTTATAGATTTTAGTGAAGACAAAATAAATAAGTACATTACAACTGAATGTGCAGCAATGTGTGCGAAATAGACCTTTAGGGCAAAATATTAAAATATTGAACTTGTGAACCTCATAAAAACCAGAGACTAAAGAAAGTTTTTATATCTGAAAAAACAATTCCATTAATGAACCTTAAAAAATTATAAATAGCATTTTCAACAACTTAATTCAAAAATTGTAGACTTACAAAATACATAAAGAAATTACTTTAATTGAAATAACTGTGGCAACTACAAGAAGAACTTGGCAATAAAATTTAAGTTCTTTCTCTGTAAACAAAACTTTTGATACAGTTCCTATACATTGATAACAGGCTTTGATTAAATCTGGAGGCCAGAAAAGTCTGTAAAAACAAAAGAAATCAGAAGATGTGAAATAAGTGAAATTTCTTCACATTAAAATAGAATTAAATATATTAATCGGAGTGATGCCTTGAGTAAGTGTTTTAATTGCTGTAAATAAATTTGTTTTTTAATCTACAAGCAAAAACTATCTACAAAATCTGTTAATAATGTGGAAACTATCCGTGTATAGCGTACGCGTGTACGTCTACATTCTGCTACTCTGATTATGCGATGGTGTCTTTCTTCAGAGCAGTGAATGCTATCACCATACCTGTTAGTTGGAAGAGCAGTGTGTGTGTGTGTGTGTGTGTGTGTGTGTGTGTGTGTGTGTGTGTGTGTGTGTGTGTGTGTGTGTGTTTTCTCTCTCTTTGCCACTGCACTTCAAACTTGATTCTCTTGTAACTATTGTTTAAAAAACATTTACTAAATATAGCAGCCATAATTTATTTAATTTATTTCTAAGTGTGTAAGAGTAGATATGTATGTTTATTATGTATCCCCCCCCTTCATTGCTTGGTAAAATTCCCAACATTAGCATTAAACAAAGGAGCTGGTGCATTATGAATAAAAAAAAAAAAATCTGTACTGGTGCATGGTATCATGGAAAACAGAAAAAAAACTTTCCCAACAGACAGGTACATTGTTAAGAGCATGTTGAAATAAGTCTCAGAACACGAAGCAGCAAAACACATAATCTTATGTAAAAAAAGTCTACGACAGAGGATATAAGTAGTGTTTAATTAAAAATATCAGTTGTTGCTGAACTAATGACAGGGTTCCCACGGGTCAGAGAAAACCTGGAATTATCAGGAGAAAATTTGCACAACTATCCTGGAAAACGAGTGATTGATCCCTTGTCAGACCTTCCAAGTGTTAAGATTTTGTCGTATTTTGTACCTGAATCCTCCTTCACTAGCCGGGTTCTGTTCGCTGCTGAACCCGGAAGTCCGAGGGAGAAACAAGGTCATGTGCTGCTCTTGCTGGGAGAGAGAGAAGGGGGGGGGGGTGAGCAGGGAGGAGTGCACAATATTTGCACCAAGGTGAAAATTTCCCACACCTGCTGTCTTCTCAGGATAGGGGGAAGAGAATGCCAGTGCTAGCGGTGTACGTGAGGTCAGGCGAAAGTTACATAATCTTTGATTGGTTAGATCACTTGTTGCTAGGTGCATTTCACCCAATCAAGCGAGATTCCTTACAGCGAAACTGGGACGGACCCCCGTATAAGACCCAAATTCCACCTCCACGTCTCTCTTCACGGCACTTCCTTCCTTACTTTTTCGGTGTGCTTACGCTATCGCTCACTCTGACAGAACAAATAAAAGGATCCATCTCGCCTTTTCGCGTATAAAGTCAACCGGGGGCCTGCCAGCTGTTTCGGACGCCTGCAGGTGTCCCGTTTCAGTTTGGCTAGCTGGTCCCTAGAGAGAAATAATCCAAGAGAATGTTTGAAATTGGTCGGGGTAGGCAAATAGGCATACGAAAGGGAGGTGTTGCAAAAGCAGGAAACAAGAAGCTCTGTCAATTTTGCGTCAGTGTTTGTGAGCTGACAAAGATGGTCATTACGAAAATCTCTGCTGTCCGGAGGCAGAGTGAACCGTATTAGTTTACGCTAGCCGAATTACTGTATCCGATTAAAAGTCGCCCTTGTGCCTGAACCACATCCATCGAAGGACGTCATTTTCAAAACAAGAGAAGTTTCCCCAACAGAGGCCCATGTGAAGCCTCGACCCAGCCAGGAGCCATGCAATTATAAAGATTCCATTGGGACTGCAGATGGTTGTAATTTTTCTCTCTCGGGGCCAGGAGATAATTTTTCCTTGGAACGTTCTGAGATCTCCATTTGACCTTAGAGACATTGAGTGACTGCTAGAAATAAACTGTCATCTCTTCACCCCAGCTGAAAAGTGAGTGAGAAAAAGAAAAAATAATTTTTGGTTTTTGTTTATCAGCACTGGCTTGGTCTTATATCCTTGTTTTGCTAAAGATGTAGAAGTGATGCTATAAGTGTGCACTCATAAAATCCTGATTTTAGTTTTGCTAAGTTAGAAAAATTTGTTCTACCAAATTATAATTTCAGTAACGTCTAAGGAATTTTGATGATATTGTTTTGGCATTTGTGTATTTGCACAATTTTTATATAACACTACTCATATTATCAGTACTTTTGTGAAAAGCCAATGTAAAATGGTTGGAAAAGAATTATGAGTATTATTTGTGTAGTAAGCTGTAATCTGGTTAGGCTGAAAGTTTGAAGTACACAGTCATGTGATTCACGAATAAGGGCTGTATCTTTCAATTAATTTGTTGGACTTCAACCTAAATTTCCTATCAGCCACAAGAAAATTTTTCTTTTCACCAACAAATTGTTATTGAAATTCTTTGTTTTGAGCCAAATTTACTATAATTTCCATTTAAAATAAAGGTGAACCCAATGGGTTTTTCAAAAAATTAAAATCAGAGTGGCAGTAAGACTATTGAGTTAAGGGTTGTTGTTTTTTTAAACTGTTTCTCTAGAACTTGTATCCACCTCAGCCTAGCCTGAGGGTGGAGATGTTCCTGGTTCTTATTGTAGCATAATTGCTGTGTCCTGCAATCACCGCCAGAACGAGTACAATTGTACTTTGATTATTTAGTGTTACAAATTTCCTACACATGTAACAAAAACACCTTTTAGCACTTTCAGGCTGTCAACTCTGCAAACACAAACAACACAACCAGTGAATAATCATTGTTGAACTTTAAGCACTGTTGCTTTAACCCACTCATGTAATAAAACTAAAGAAATTTTAGAAATTCACTGGATAACCGAAACTGCTATGAAGTTTGGATACAGAAAAAAGATTATTGAAGAAATACTTGAAAATACGAAAAAATCTATTAGTAACAATAACACTAAACATAAGACTGAAATGAAATTTGCAAGTAAATTTCCCTACATTCCTCCACTAACAAATATATTAAAGAAGGAATGCGCAAAAGAAAAAATGATACTAGCAGAAACCAGTTATCGATAACAAAACCATATTGACAACTGGAAGCGAAAAAAGATCAATACTTGATAAAGCAGTTGTATACTGTATACCAACAACAAAAAAACTACTGAAACGAAAGGAAGTGAAGAAAAAAATAAAGTGTAAATCGGAAGTACTAAAAGAAGATTTAAGACCAGATTGGGAGAGCATATATCCAACTGGAACAAAAAAGAGAACAAAACATCTTTAATTCAACATTGCATAGAAAATGAGGCTATCCCAGATTGGCCAGAAGCAAAATTAATAACATCACATAAAACAAAGAATCAAATTTTTAACATCGGAAGCAGTGATGATAGTAAAAACTAGGGAAACAAATTGTAATTATAACGACCCAATGGATCTTCCATGTGCTTGGAGATACCTTAAAGAAAGAAAATGACCATAATAAAATTAAAAAATACAGAAACAAGATAAAATATAAATCTATCAACAAACAGAAGATGGCGACACCTGAGGAATTGGAATCAGAAGCAAATTCGAACGATCCAATTAAAAACACGCACGATGTGAGGTGCGCAATCAAACCAAAAACTGAATGCGCGGTGGTTCTGCTGACATGGAACTTTTGACTGCCAGTAGATTCGAAATGAGTGGCCAAGAAACAACATGAATGAGAAATACCTCATTTATACCCACTGAAGATGATTACAAAATGGTGCTAATTGAAACTAGTATGGGAACTTTGCTACGGGAAACGAGGATTGAACCGTCATCAATACAAGATATTTTCTTACCAATTCGACTCACCTTCAACATAAGGTTCTGAATATTTAGTTCTTTTAACGTTTATAAATCATCTTTTAAATAATGACTCAAAAATAGTGATAATCATTTGCAGCTGTTTACCTACCCATTTGAAGACTTCGTCACATTCATGCAGCTTTTTAACTATCCATTTGAAGACTTCTTACCTATCCATTTGAAGACTTCAACTGCAGAAAACTTTGCAATATCCTGAAAACCTCATAACGAAATGTGAGTAACATTCTGAAACTTTTATTATATATTTATATTATTGACGTTTCCCCGTGGGCATTTCAATGATAACATGAGAAACAGTAAATTATGCAACAACAGAATTGTTGACATATGTATAACGTAATAGAATGAATTGGTCTTTAGGAAATGAAATTGATAAAAGTAGTAAAAGGACCTAAAACACACATACAGCACATAATGTTAAACTTTTATGTGAAGTCATGTTTAGGATGGGGATAAAACATTCTTCGTTTTTCTGTCTTGTAAATCCAACTGAACGCTTGTGACATAAAAGTATGTTATGTGTTTTAAAAGTAGCACGTGAGAGCTATTTTAAATATAATTTACTTGGCTCCATAATTAATATACTCATCACATGGTGAATGAGCTTGAATTATTATCAGTATATATACACTTTTGCCAAAACAGAAAAAAAGAAAAAAAAAAAGCACTTTGAAAAAGTTGTTCAATCTTAATGAAACTCCAAATGCAAGTACCTCAGAGCCGAATATGCAAACGATTAAAAAATAACGACCAGTAATGAAATTCTTGGGCTCCGCACAGCTCTTGGGAACCGCACATCAAGGAGGGTATATTAAGAGCAAAGCTCATGCGTAGAGATAATTGTGACAGCAGATTACAGTTGCATTACCCTCCACAGACTGTGAGGATGCCACAACGTCGGATCTGTGTACAACAAGAGGGGTTGAGCGAGTTTGAGAGAGGACATACAATTGGACTGAGATAGTCTGGTTGGTCAAATCACTGTATTGCCGGGCATTTGATCAGAACAACATGGCATTTAGATGATGTTGGCACCAATGGGTCCAGGAGGGCACAACCCAGCGGCACTCTGGCACTGGATGGCCGAGGACACAATGACAGAACTTGAGGATTGAGCGATTGTGAGAGCCGCACGAGCAGAACCGAATTAGTCACTCTCAACCCTCCATGGCAATGTTACTTCATCAACAGGTATATGCAATGGCCATCCTGACTGTTGCCAGTGGACTTGTGGCACGGGGACTATATTTCGAGGACTGCCATCCACTGACTAGCCAGCATCTCCAACACCGGTCGCAGTGGTGTTATGCCCAATCAATGTGAGATAATATCCAGTGGCATCATGTTATCTTGAGTGAAGAGTCATAGTGCACTTGGCGCCGATGACCAGCGCATATGTGTCTGAAGACGAGCCAGCCATCACACGGATCTTCCACTTACAATGGAATGGCTCGAACATCGGTAGTGCGTGTCTGGGAAGTCATTTCGAATGATAGCTGGACACCCTTGGTAGTCCTCCGTACCAGCCTCACCGCTCACACGGTACATCGACATCCTACAATGTGTTGCCATTCCTGTCGCAGTATCACCGAGCAAATTTTCAACAGGATAATGCCTGGCCACACACTGAACGGCAATCACAGGCCTGTCTCCATAGTGTCAACACCCTTCCGTGGCCAGCCTGATCAAACATGATAGGACGCCACCTATCCCCATCGCGAAATGTAGGTGAACTAGCTCCAAGTTTGGACACCATCTGGCATGATGCTATAACCTCAGGACAGTATCCGTGAACTGTATACGACTTTGCCACGCCAAGTAACCACTCATATCTAAGCCAGAGGTGGCACTACAATGTACTGACTTGTTCCACTCACGTAGCTGTTTTATTCAAATAAATGGCCCAACTGCTCTGGAATTGCAATAATTTCCTTTCCTATACATGCACATTGCACAATTTTCATCTCGATTGGGTGATTTTTTTCAGGGTGCTTCATTTTCGTCCCCCCCCCCCCCCCGGCGAAGAGTGTATATTCTTTTTTTTTTTTTTTATTTTCTCTCTTCCAAAGTTTCAGGAGTGGTAGTTTCATTGTTCTAGCGACAGCATTCCTCTATAGGGAAGCAGACTTCCAACTGCCGTTGTCAGAATTATCTGTTTACATTGCAAATACTTTTTCATTTCTGTGCCACTGACTTTTTGGGGGTAATACAATCAAATTATGCATGTGACAACAAATAATTATGTAATATAAAACCATTTCATTTCAGTGGCCTTTGCCTTATGCTTTCATTGTGATTCTTTATAAATCAAGAGGTGGTGTCATAAAAAGAATGTTATGCAGTTTGGGAGTATTCTATTTTCCCATTTTATGAATCATTGTGTTTTATCCCTTTATGTGTGTTGTACACTTTGACTAATATTGCTCCAGTTATTTGCATATGTATGTGAAGAATGTGGACTTCAGTGTGGGTAATTTGCTTTGTCATTTGTGTAACAACAATTTTTTTCTGTAGATGTTGCCACCAAGAACGAACATCAGAGAAGCGTATTCCAATGGACAAGATGATGAGCAGAAGTTTATTCAGAATCTGAGTCTCTTCCTATGCACGTTCTTGAAAGAGCATGGAAACACTGTTGAGAAACGACCAGACTTAACTGAAACTTTACTTGCTGTAAGTAAAATTAATTTTTGCTGTATTTCTTTAAAGGCAGTTTATAACCATACAGTAGATTCAGTGCTTACCTCAGAATGGAAGCATTCTGATAATAACCAGGTGATAATGTTATTAACCAAGAAAAGAAAAAGCAGCAAAGTTTTTGTTGACTAGAGGGATGGTAATGATGGAAATAAAGTTTGCAAGTCATTATTTTTAGCATTTTTGATATAATTTAAAATAGATGAAAAAAAAAGAATTAAAGCTGTTCAGTTTTGTGAGCAGCGTAATGAATTTTTATATTCATACTCCATGTGAAACTTACCCGATCTCTGTTGCCCAAGTTGCCAAATTGGAAGCCCTTCCCTCATTTCAACATTTGTTGTAGGGTTGATCTACTTCAAAGGCTAGTCTCACAGTTGTCTACTTTCTTAAGCCTAACAGCAACTCAAACTTTCTTCTATTGCCATTCAAGCTGTAGAACCACTTGTAGTTATGTTAGTTGGTTGGTATACATTGTATTCTGTCTTCTCCTGAAAATTAACTGTGAGTAGAACAATCACACTTGATTCTATGACATTAAAACATCAAAGTTTTCATTTGTTTCTGTAAATAATTTGCACACCGTTGTTGCAAGTCCTGCCATTAACCTATACTACAGCAAATTCAACTTCTCTGATGTCTTGAGATTTTCCAAGGTCAGTGTTTTTTGGTTTGGGGCACTGTTACTACTTTTTTTTACACCATTATTTGTTTGTCCCGATTCATCTGCTGTTGATGAGGTAACAGCAGGAGTTGGTGTTGGCTCAATTCATTTTCTGATAACAAATCTGTCTGTACTGCTAAGAAATCAAGCTCTCATAAGTAAATCTGGTGAAGCAGCTTGATTCTTAAGAGTAAAGCTCACCAAATAAAAATAATTCAGGTGAAAATGACTGAAAGGGTTTGATCGGAAGTGATGCCTAACAGACCAAGTAAAGGAAGGATAAAAGTTGTTCAATAGGTTGCCATCATCTTTGGCAGAAAAGGACTTTCGCATCACATGCATTTGATGTCCTATTGATCTGCTCACTGCGTCATGACACAACAGACACGATGCTTTCTGCTGCTGCATTGAACTCGTGCATCTATTTATCTAGGGGGGGGGGCTGAATGTGAAGCTGGATATTGTTTTTATTGATGCATCACTTTCAATTTTTTTTTCTTCACTTTTTTTGGATTTTTGTGATTTTCATTTTTACCATGTGGCAAATTTTGACTGGGTTGGCCACAACTAATCTAAGGCTATAAAGAGACTCCCTTCACATCACCCATGTGTTATAGAGACCTCAAACTCTGAATCAACTCAATTAGCAAGAAGTTGCACGTCCGACCACTTGACCACCAGGGCAACCACAAAAATTGTGAACCAAAGCTTTAATGCTGATTTAATTTTGACTTCTTTTTTTTTCACTATTTTATCTCTTAGTTTGGATTTTTGCCAGTAGGGGTTAGGAAATCTTGAATTGCACTTCTACATTGTATGAGTTTTTGTAGGTCACACTTATGTTTTAAAGTGACAACTCATAAGATCTTTCAATTTCTTCTGAGCTACATAGCAATGGAAATGTTGAGTCGGGCCATACAACATGTTGTAGAAGGGTTTCAGTGTAATTCATGACACATTTACTTTGTTATGTTCCAAGAAACTGCAGGTGGATTTCCTGTTAGGTGGAAAGTGTGTGTATTAAATATAAGAGATGTTAACTTCAGCTCTGAAAATGTGTACATTAATAACATTTTCAGTCTTTCTGAAGAGTGTAGGATTCCTCCTCCAAAAGAAAGAAAGGATTTGTGTTGAAACTGTTTGCTTTGAGACACCCCCTACTTTTGAAGTTATCACTAAACATTAATTAAACCAGAGCATGATAAAGATGAAAATAAATAAATAAATAATAATAATAATAATAATAATAATAAAAAAAAACTAGCGATGAATGCTCAAAGAATCCAAACCATGCTCCACTATCTAGGTGTCAGTTGTACATCCAGTGGCACTACAAAGATATGGATCCTTGGGAATTGTCTGTAAAAAATACAGTGCTTTGAATGTTGTTCACATGTTGAGTGTGTAAAGGGATTATTAACTTTGGTTAGTAAAAATCCTTTCTGCCTTGTGTACTTTTTATGCACACTAGTTTGGGATGTAGTAATCCTGATATCATTATCAGGGTTCTCACGGTCTTAAGTCTTTTTAAAAAGTGCTTATATTTTTTTAGAGTGCTTAGAAATCCATATTTATGGCCAAAATTTGCAAAAAGTACTTATTTTTGGGAATCCAGAAGTGACAATATATGTGTGGAATCCAGAAGTGACAATGTAGTATTGCCTATAACTTCTGCTGCTGGTTGGCTGTGTTGTTGTTGATGATGATGATGATGCCATGTGACATCAGCTGAATGCCAGTCGGAGAGCATGGGGTTGTGTGAGATAAGTAATTTGCTGAAAAAAGTGAAGGACCGTGGGCTAAGTTAAACACATCCAGTAGATTCCACTCAACAAGCTCCTTTGCCATTTTTTGGAACTCACATCACTTTTGTAATCTCCCCTTTCCCCTTTTTTCTTGTATGTACAAATAATGACTACTTTTTACTTATACCATGAAAAAATAAGTGCAAAGCTGAAATTGTCTACATGGAAATGTTGAGATTATGTGCAGAATTCAAATTTTGAACTCATAACTTTTAACTACAGTTTGCATACATTTTATTGCATATGTGATTATTCTCTCAAATAGGAAAACTGATTTCACCAGCAAAACTCTCTTAAATTGTATAAATGTGTTACATACACAAATTTAAAATTATGTGGAAAGTTTTTTGCAAACTTGATCAGCAAACTTCATTCAGTTGGCATAGTTAAGTTGTGTGTAAAATTATATTTGTGCATATGTCAATTTTGTGTATGCAACTGGTCCCTTAAAGATATTTTTTGAGGTTGCTTCAAAGTCCTTAAAGAGTAAATTAAGAAGAAGGTAGTGTAGAACACGCTAAGTTACATATAAAAAGTTTAAGGCAAATATATTTCAGCCATTACTATGGCCTTCATCAGTGCGACTAACCACAGTTTTTTTCAGCCATTACTATGGCCTGATGAAGGCCATAGTGAAGGCCTAAAAAAAATCATTCAAAATGAATTACTATGAAGGCCATAGTAATGGCTGAAAAAAACTGTAGTTAGTCGCACTGATGAAGGCCATAGTAATGGCTGAAATATACACTGCTGGACAATTGCTAAGGACGGATCATAAACGGCTATATAGCGCATAAAAAAGTAAGTGAGGTTGGATGCCAAGTGAAATAAAATAATGTCAGAATGCCAGGACATTACAAGAAAGACAATTTATTGTGCTCTGAAATCCAGAAGGCTTTGGAACGTGTTCAAGGGACAAACAGGCCATTCTGTGCAGAATACGTAAACATGAAAAAAATGCAATTACCGTCCGCAGGCGTTCCGGCGTAAGATGTCAATACGGGATATGGCCACCATGGAGGGCGATGCAAGATTCCACACGTCGTGTCATGCTTTGCACAACATTATCAAGCAGCTGTTGGGGTAATTTATCCCATTCCTCTGTCAGTGCACGGATGAGGGTGTCCTTGTTTATTGGAGGGCATTGGCGACCAGCAAGACTCCTCCCCAAAGCATCCCACACATTTTCAATGGGATTCAGATCTGGAGAACGTGCTGGCCATACAAGGCGTTGAATATCCTCGCTCTCAAGACACTCCTGGACAGCGACTGTTCGATGACATGTTGCGTTGTCGTCCATGAAAATGAATCTATCACCGACAGCACCACGGAACATGCGAACATGAGGTAGCAGAACATCATTAATATGTCGTTGGCCAGTTATAGTCCCTGTTGGAAGCACATAGAGGGACGTACGGCCATTGATCATGATGCCAGCCCATACCATGACACTACATGTCGGATATCGGTCCCTTTCCTGTATGTTTGCTGGACAATATGCAGTACCACTATCACGCCAGATCAGTTGTCGTCGACAATCAGACGATAGACTGTATCTACTCATCTGAGAAGAGGACAGCAGACCAGTCATTATCAGTCCAATTGCAATGTTGATGGCACCATTGCAAACGGGCGGTACGGTGATGTCTGGACAATGGGATGCACACAACAGGACGGCGGGCATGTAGTCCTCCTTCATGCAAACGTCTGGCGACAGTTTTTCAGGAGATTCGCTCTGTCAGTAGCAGCCATAAACTGATTTGCTACCTCACTAGCTGTGCTGCGCCGGTGTCTTTTTGTTGATAGCACTATGTACCGATCTTCTGCAGGTGTCGTACTGCGAACACGACCTCCCCGTGACGTTTGCTACACTCTCCATTTGTTTGAAATGATTTCCAAAGCCTTGAAACAACACTGTGGCTGACGTCGAACTCCCTGGAAACATCTGTTATTTTTCGTCCTTCTTCAATCTTGCCAATAATACGGCCACGCGTAAAATCATGTAGGTGATGTCGGGAAGACATACTGAAACTTGCAAGTTCGTCAATTGATTCTTTCCCTTTCAACTTTGCGTTTGAACAACAACGGTCAATACGCGTCAAATCCTTTATATCTCTTATCAGCGCTATGACGTCACGAACAAGTTCGGCAATCCAAAATTTGCATACGCACAACACTTCTTACTGTATCCCACACTTATGCTAATTTCCATATTTTCCTGCCTTCCATTTTATGGTTGCTATCGTTGCTATTGTCATCCGTCCTTAGCAATTGTCCGGCAGTGTATTTGCCTTAAACTTTTTATACAAACCTTAGCGTGTTCTACACTACCTTCTTAATTTGTTTGTTAGTTACGTGCATTGCCTACCACTCATTTACATTGCCTACCACTCATTTATGATCCTTAAAAAGTGCTTATTTTTGTAGAAGAAAAAGTGGGAACCCTAAATATCATTGATCACATTAAGTTGTATCCATTATATTTATAATTCACTCAGTTATGATTTCAGCAATGTATTATAAGTCTTATACATCTGCATCACTAAGTTGTTCCCTAAGAGGTA
Organism: Macrothele yani; assembly: GCA_039090855.1. Taxonomy (NCBI): domain Eukaryota; kingdom Metazoa; phylum Arthropoda; class Arachnida; order Araneae; family Macrothelidae; genus Macrothele; species Macrothele yani. The sequence goes on from CM077001.1 coordinate 83,408,377, forward strand.
GGTCCTCAAAGAAAGTTTGTCTGCCAGATTATAGTTTAAAACTGATGATGGTGATAGATTTTACTTACTGTTGATGTATCAAGCATCTGTCTTTCCAATGATCTCTGCACACAACTTGAGTGAGCTTCACTGACATCCATCACACAAGACCTTTTGTACTTCATACTCATAATCTTTTTCTCGTGCAGACATTTCTGAATCTGGTCTTCCCACGATTTCCTTGGCCTTTCTCTACATTTCTTTCCTGCTACACCGGCTGAATAATTTCTTTTAGTATCTCACAGGTCATTATTTCAATATGTACAATCAACATTTTACTTTACATTACACATCTGCAACACATCATCATTCCTTACATGATCAGAATGTGTCTTGGCCACCCTTACCCCCGTAAGTATGGCATCTCTATAGCACAAAACAACTCCTATGTTTCCTGTGGTACCCAGTTTTCACTGCTGAACATCAGATTAGGAACATATACACATTCATACATAGCCGTTCTGGACCTTTTTCAGAACCTACCAGACTTCTGAAATCCTATAGCAGCTATGGCATTCAAAAATGAATTCACTCACCCACTAATTTCATCATTTAATCTGTTTTCTCTGTCAAACATGCCCCATAAATGTACGAATTCATCATTCACTTAGTCTATACCATTTAGATTGATCTTTCATATGGTACATTGCAAATGAAAACTTAAGGTTTTTTATTTTTGAAAGAGTAGGATTGATAGCAGCACATTCCATTACTCATGCTTTCATGCTGACATCACTGCATACTTGACAAAAGATATTACTTTTAATTTTCCTAGGAGCTGAACAACTTGTAGATCTGACTGAAGTTGAATTGAAGAATGTCAACACACGGCAACATTCTTTGGGGGCAGTCTTCAGCCGCAAGATATTAGCATGGTCTAATGCACAGTCTCACAAAGCTGTGTAAACATAACAGCCTTTCTGTATGAAGACCTGCAGTTATTGTTGCAAAAACATCACACAAGAGGGTCTTGTTTGACATGAAGCAGAGAATACCTAATTGGGATAGTGATGGGATACTAGTGGAGTGAAGTTGTTCTCTGGGATAAGAGCCATCCCATGCCAAATTAGTAGAGTAGTAACATATTTAACCAGACCTCTAGGAAAACGATTCGATAAGCTTTTGAAATCCCAGAGGTAAGGATTTTATGGACCAAAGTTCCCCTTTTCAAAATGCTGCAACCTCCAGAAAATGCTTGAATAAAACAAATTTTGCAGATAGTAGCAACTCTTTCTGCCCGACCTTAATGTATGAGTGAATTTTCAAGATCTTTTCAGTTTGACTTTCGATCGTACATTTAAAAAAATCATCCCCTCCCCATTTTAAAATTATGTTGGAACAGGCGTGGGTGCAGTTCTTGCAAACTGTACAAAAATTCCTGTGAATATACGCACTTCAAAATTTGCAATAAAAAAAAATTGAGTTTAATGTTTTATCTTTTGTGTCAGATTTATGTTGAAACAAGCTTTGGTTGAAGAACTAAGAAAAAAACCCCACAGATATAATGCACTTTAAAAATATCATTAAATTACCAATAAGAAGGCAGAGGCGCAACCCTGTTAAATATTTAGATGTAAAAATAACAGCTGGGATGCTTTATAATCAAAAGGGTTCCAGTCAGCTTTGTTTCAACATTTTGAGTGTAAGAAATATGCTGATAAAAACTGATTTAAAATTGCGTTTGAAGATATGTAATATAACATTATAAAACATCTAAGTTGTAATTAAGTAATACTTTGTTTCTGTTAATGCTACCTCCATGGAATATAAGAAAAGTAATTATATATGCAAGTACTGAAATGAGTTAGAATTTTGTTTTATTGTGTTTTTAATATTTTTATTTATTTCAGGCTCTCCATTATTTACTCCTTATATCTGAAGTAGAGGAAGTGGAGATATTCAAAATATGCCTTGAGTATTGGAATGCTTTGTCGGCAGATTTGTATAGAGAGAGCCCATTTACCGGAGTTCCTGCATCTCCACTTATTCTTACTCGTGGGCCACATTCAGTAGTTCCTCTTAGAAGACAATTATATCAGCCAGTCCTCACCAAGGTATAGAACAAACTTTTGCCTTTATTTTCTACTTTTTATAATTATGACTAATGGGATATTTGGGGTTGTTTCTTAAATTTAAATCTTTTCTGTTTCAATAAAACAAGCTTGCTTTTGTCTTTCTGAACCAAATGGAAAATAATGGTGTTTCACATAAAACAAAATTCATATTGGCTTGTTTGGACTTAAGTAATTCGATAGTCTCCCCTTTGAAATGGGTTTGTTTCACACACCAAATTAATGACATGTATTGCCATAGAGCTAGTCAGACAAGGACCCAAAACAAAAAAACACATCTGGAAAATTACTGCACCCGTCTGTACAGTGGTGTTTGTTCCGTGTGCCCATGACCAAGTAAACAAAATCACTCCAATGGAGCTGTAAAATAAACTGTACTTAAGCACAGTAATTTCCTTTAATCTGCAAAGTACCTATTGTGTAAATCAGTGGTTCTAAAATTTTTAACTCCTGTACACATATGACCCCCCCCCTCAATGTTAGTATATGAATATATTTTTTTTTACAGTGTGTATTATTTCTGTTCGCACACATTCATGTATGTGCATGTTTCAACATTTTATAAGGAAATGAAGAAAACATTGTTCAAATTAGAACAGTTTCATTAAATAAATTCAGTATCCAACTCAACCCAAATAATATTTTAGCTCTTAAGCATCAGCATTTATGGCACATTTTACAAATTCTTATGGTACTATTTACGTTAGTTTGTAATTATAAAATCATTTAATGTTTGTTTTATTATAAATTTTCCCAAGTTATAATTTATACTTAATGTGATGGTTGTGCTTGTTTCTGAGTGCAAAGTTTACTAAAATGAGGAGTAATATTAGAAAGAGCAGCTCTTAGTTCTTGGATGTCATCATTGATGCAGCTCTTAGTTCTTGGATGTCAAGCTGAAAAGCCAGTTTCACATAAGTAGATGGTAGCAAAAGGTAGGTATGAGCACTTTCACAGCCTTTTCGCTTAATGCTGGGAATTCTTGTTGAACACTAATCCAAATATCTGTCAACGAGCTTTCTTTAAATTTTATTTTTAAAGAAGCATCAGTCTGTAGATCAATAAGATGTTCTTGATCAGTCATGTTTAATGATCTTGGCTGTGGTGCATTTTCAAATGGACTTTTTTTTTTTTTTTTATCCAGCTCAATTCCTTCAGGTTTTCGTAAAAATATTTTTTTAAATGTTCTGGTAACATAACTAGATGGTCAGAAAAATAACTTCCCAGCTGTAAGGGAATTACTTGGTCTGTTTAAAAACAGCATGTTGAAAACAGTAGAAAACATTTCTAAATCGTTACTTTTCAAACCATTTGTCCAAAGTTGTCTTTTTATAAATGCCTGAACTTTATCATTCCAGCAAAGTATGGTTGCTCTTTTTTTTTTTTTTTTTAAGTTATTTGTTTAGAATGATTAATTTTTCAAACATATCTGCAAGCTAAGCCAGTTTCAAAAGGAAATCAGTGTTGCAGTATAGCATTGCCATTGGACGATTTTGCTTTAGCAAAAAGTAGAATACCTCATGTCTCAACTGAAACATTCTATTCAACACCTTGTCTCTTAACAACCATCAGGTTTCAGTGTGCTCTGAAACCCATATCTTCACACAAATTCTCAAAAATTCTAGATTTTAATGGATTGGCTTTGATAAAATTTACAGTTTTGACAACTGCCTGTAACACTTAATTCAGAAAAAACAAACAGTGCTAGTGGAGGTTTTTAACTTGTTAAATAGATTTCATCTTTTAATTAAATATCGCACATAGACGGTGGTGTGTTTGTTTTTATGACATATTGTACGAATTGTGCTTTTTCTACACTTAATTCAGAGGAGAGCTTAGCTCTTTAGATGCGAGTGTAACTCAATGTATTGTGCAGGGTTTCCATTTGGTTTCAGGAGAAAATGCATGTATTGTTAAAAAAAGGCTGGCAAAAAAAGAAAATTCTTGCAGCTTTGAATTGGACATATGCAATTTGATGGCCATCTCTATGCACATCAGTTGCTTCATCAACTTGAAATGCATAGTAATTGTCTCTCAACTTGTCTATTAACTGAAGTCCTTAATTTTTTTATATTTGCCGGGATACTGTGTCAATAGAAAGGGGGACATTTTTTAATTGCTCCGCCATAGATTCACCAAACATAGTAGACAACAGTTCCATCTATTGTGTGTGATAAGGAGCCAAAAGAGCTTTATCTGGTACATTTGTTGTTTTAGTAAAGCTTTGTTGGGTAGACTTGAAAATTAATAAGTTTCTTGGTAAAAAAAAAAAAAAAATATATATATATATATACTGCAGAGCAAAGCAAAAAAGCTTAAAAATCTGTTTATAAAAGAAAATAAAAACAAATAAAAAAGAAAACTAGTTATTCACTCACTAGAATAGCTATACTAAAAATAGTAAAACTAACATTAAAATTAATAGGATTCTGAATAATATATAGAAGCTCACTAAGGTGATTTAATACATGCAAAGATTATTAAATACACTACCGGTGTATTTTATAATATTTCTCATGTATTCTGGAGAGTTAATTCTGCTCTTTCTGATCATACAGGGCCACAGTCTTGAGTATATATATTTTTTTCTCTGGTTAAAATCTCCGCGAGTTGGATTCTTTCAGTGTGTGGTGGCCCTCAGCCCCACCCACACTGCCCCCCAGCGACTAGGGAGTGGCAGAGGTTTGTTGGAATTTTGGGGTAAAGGACGGCCATTTTCCTCTTGTGTGGAGAAAGTTCAGCTGCATAAGAAGTAAGCTCTCTTCATTGTCTTTGGGTTTTAGGTTTTCCAAGTTCAATGTTGGTACTTCTTGTACTTTTTTCTCTATTTTTTGCTTTTTAGCATTTAGGCACTGGCAAGTCTGTTAACTTTTTTGCGGATTTTAACTCCTTCTTTTCTTGGTAACTTTGTGCGTTTTTAGGAAACTTAGGCCAAGCAGCTGGCCATTCATAGTTCTTGTACTTTGCGCTGTGTTTTCAAAGTAGTTAAGTTCTTAATAACTACTTAATTATGCACTTAAAGCACTTCTGAAATACTTTGTACATATTGCAACTAATTGTTTGTCATTTAACCTTCACAAAGCATTTCTTTAGTTAATTATTGTCTTTAATTTATTCTCGTTTTTGTGTTGTCAGAAGTTGTGGAGTAGGGGGTTTTAGAATCAAGTTTTCTTTCAAGAATCTGAGTTTTAAATAATTAATATTTACTTTTTTAATTGCAATGTAAGAATTTGGAAAACTTTTGCATTGCTATTCAGGTTTAAAATCTCTCTCAGGCGAACTTGGCATTTCGTTTTTGCTGAACATTATTTCTTCTTATTATGTCGCTCTCACAACTTGAGTTTTCTTTAATCTTCTTCTTTCTGTTTAATCGTAACAGATGAAGAGCATGGGTCGGGCCAGAAAAGTTATGGATGCAAGCTAAATTGTAAACTAGAGCTAGGTCATACTACTCTGCGGAGGGCATGACTTATATATATATATATATTTTTAAAAATTTTTGGTGGGCTAATTACTTGCATCTATATCTTTGCAGAAACCCATTTCCAACTAGGTCTTTGTGGAAGTGAGAAAATGCAGAGTTTTTGCTGGTCCTTGATAAAGCCAAGGCTCAGTATTCTCGACACTTTCCACATTCAGTTGTTTTATTTTATTTTTATTTTTTTTGTCTTTTTACTCACACTGGTAGATACATAACTTTTTCTATGTTGTACTTGGTATGAGTCAAAAATATTTTTGCTTAGGTCTCTTCTTAATAGAATATATATATATATATATACTTAAGAGCAAAACTGAAGACTAAGGAAAAACTTTAGAATTTAAAACGAAGGTTGCAAAATAACCTGAAAATCAAAACGCGCAACGCAGCAGTTTTGAAAATTCAGATATTCACATTCTATAAAGAAGATACCTAAGCAAAAAAATACACATATAATTTTGACTCACACCTAGTACAACATAGAAAAGATTATGTATCTACCTGTGTGAGTAAAAGGAGAAAAGATAAAAAAATAAAATAAAACAACTGAATGTAGAAGGTGTCGAGAATACTGAGCCTTGGCTTTATCAAGGACCAGCAAAAACTCTGCATTTTCTCACTTCCACAAAGACCTAGTTGGAAATGGGTTTCTGCAAGGCCATAGATGCAAGTAACATTCACACCTAAAATAGTTTAAAAAATATATATATAAGTCATGTCCTCCGTAGAGTTGCATGACCTAGCACTAGTTAACAATTTCGCTTGCATCCATTAACCTTCCTGGCCCGACACATGCTCTTCATCTGTTACTATTAAACAGAGAGAAGAAGATTAAAGAGAACTCAAGCTGTGAGAGTGACATAATAATTAGAAATGATTTTCAGCCATAACGAAATGCCAAGTTCGTTTGAGAGAGAATTTAAACCTGAAAATCAATGCAAAAGAAATCCAAATTTTTACATTGCAATTAAAAAAGGAAATATTAATTTTTAACGAACAGATTTTTGAAAGAAAACTTGAGTCTAAAACCCCCTACTCTACAACTTATGACAGCACGAAAACGAGAATAAGTTAAAGATAATAATTAACTAAAGAAAACTTTGTGAAAGTTATATACCTTAAACAGTTAGTTGCAATATGTACAAAGTATTTTAGCAGTGCTTTAAGTGCATAATTAATTAGTTATTAAGAACTTAACTACTTTGAAAAAACAGCGCATAGACAGCGCATAGAAAAGGAACAAGCTTAGCCATCTTCTGTTCCTAGGTACCCCAAAAGACGCTCAAAGTTACAAAGAAAAGAAAGAGTTAAAACCCGCAAAAATGTTAACAGACAAACCAATGCCTAAAAGCTGAAAAGCTAAAAAACGACAGAGAAAAAGTACATGAAGTACAAACATTGAACTTATAAAACCTAGAACCCAAAAACAAGGAAGAGAGCTTACCTCTTGTGTGACAAAAACTTTTCTCCTCACAAGAGAAGAACATGGCTGACCTCTTCCGCCACTCCCTAGACGCTGGGGGCAGTGGGGGTGGGGCTGATGGCCTCCTCATACAGCAAGAAACCAACGCGCGGAGATTTTAACCAGAGAAAAAAATATATATACTACATTCAGTTGTTTTATTTTATTTTTTTATCTTTTCTCCTTTTACTCACACAGGTAGATACATAACCTTTTCTATGTTGTACTAGGTGTGAGTCAAAATTATATGTGTATTTTTTTGCTTAGGTATCTTCTTTATAGAATATATATATATATATATATATATTGTATTGTTGGCAATCTCTACATGTCTTTTTAATTTATTAGGCTTCATGCTAGAACTCTTAAACATATTACACTCTGTGGACACTCTTCACTGTTGAAGATAGTTCTTGTGAAACCCAGAGATAGTTGTAGTGGTAGAGTCTGTAGGTTCCTTCTCACTGCTGCCATAGTAGGTAGAGCAATCATTTTTGTCTTTTCTTTGTGCACTGATTAAGAATTTCATTTTCAAAACAAATATTATTTGTTTTACAATAATGCTTCTACATTGATTGAACAGGAACAAATACAAACATGTTTTGTATCACACGAAATATGCAATGTAGAGAAGTGATGCCATTCGCAGAGCTGCCAAGTGTCCCAGTTTACCCGGATTCCATCCAATTTCAAAAATTCGATTTTTCTGAAAAAAAAAAAAAAAAAAAAAAAAAATATCCGGTTTTGTGCTTTTTTTTTTATTATGCCTGGTAACCCCCCCCCATTATAGATATCAGCAGTCATTTTTCTCCAGCATTAATATAAGCTGTGGGAGTCTGTAACAAATGGTGACATTTTTTGTTGTTAATCAACGGCACTTCAAGCGCTGAGGTGTCATGAGCTCTGCGATGGCAGCAAGACAGTCAGTCAGTGGCTTGGGAAGTTGGAAGTACTGGTTTATGACGTCACAACTATGGCGCTTGTGTGGTGCCTCTCGCAGGGATGGGAATTCTGTGCCAAGGTGCAACAAAACAAAAATTTTGTGCTATCTTGCTGCAAAAGGCAGATTTTGCACCAGAACCACTGTGCCCTGTCGTCATCGTTGGGACTTTGGTGCAGTAAATTCTCCGTGTACACCGTTCCATTTGACGCTGAGTAAGACCATGCTGTGGGAAGAAAGATTAAGAGACTTGGGGTACTACAGATTTTACGTAGTTGCTATGGAAATTCAGTCCGCTCCAGACTATGAAAAACATCCTATGCTATGGAAATCAAAAATCTCAGTGAAATAATGTTATTGAACATCTGTGTAAAGTTTATTTTCAAGATGTATCGATTGAAAATCAGGAAAAAAGCTCGACAAATGTTTGTAATCACACTGAAAATTACTGCTGTAGCAACGATGAGAATGTCACGTTATTTTCCGTTTCAGCATGTTAAATTTTTCCAACTTTCTCCTTTTTTTTTTTTTTTTTTTTTTTGACTGTCTCACTCTCTCTCTCTCTCTCTCTCTCTCTGAGTGTGTGTGCATGTTTTTAATATCTTCAGTGATAGTGGAAAGGAGTGACTTCGTATGTTTTAAAAAAAAATTTTCTAATGAAATGCATGTTACCCTATTTCTAATGCATACTTCTTCAAAACTAATCAATAAAGCAATCGTTTCCCCCCTTTACCTTTATTAAACGGAATTAAATTTATAGGTGGGTATTTAATCTGTCCGTGGTGGAATCCGCACCATTTCCGTGCCCTTAAAATTGTTTCATGGCAGATTGAGCAACTCAGTGTCGGCTTTTCACATTTAATTTTTCATAAAATTCGTGTTTTTCAATTTCTTAGCCACTTCATCCTTATGCACGAGATTCTTCCATGGATTCGCGCAATTCCGCTGATTCTGTCGTCATTTTTGGTTCTTTGTCAAAAAAATAGTGGCACCCAGAAGGAAGCAACAGACAGGAATGAAACATGGTGGGTTGATTTGACATTGTGAGGCATGCAAAGGATTCGGGTATTACTCTCGGCTGCGCATGTGATGCAAGCAAGGAGGGGGCGTAGCGCTGTGCCTGACCGGCTATATAAGGCCGTCCAATTGCGCATGCTGCTGTGTTGGTTGCATTTTTTGCAAGTGAAGTGTGCCTCGGAGAAAAGTTTGGAAGCAATTCGAGCAGTTGCAGGAGTTTGTGAGACGCTGCGTCGTCGTGCTCCGGGAAGCGGGATGGTCTTTTCGCTGTATTGCGCGCCATACTGGTTGTGTGGATATCACTGTAGCATGCTGTTGGCGGCAGTGGAGAGAACAAGGAACACAGCAGCGACAGGAAGGGTTTGGAGACCTAGACACAACTACGAAGAGAGAAGGCCAACGGGTTGTCTGACATGCGTGGAGTGACCCAACAGCCACGATTGCGAATATCCATGTATCATCTGATTAGTGCCATTGGCAGATGCTGCACGACGTAGGACTTCACGCATGCAAACCGTTACAATGACTGCCCCTTAACAACAGTGCATCGTGGCCAAAGACTGCAATGGCGTTGTGTCACACTGTCGTGGAGCCACTCAGAATGGCAGCGGGTGATCTTCAGTGACAACCAACAAATCTGTTTGTTGTCGAATGTCACACGTCCAGAGAAGGCCTGCTATCGTGGTGTGGGGTGCAATTGCCTACGATGCCAGATCACCTTTGGCATTCATTACAGGCACTTTGACAGCCCAACGTTACGCTAATGAGGTCCTGCAACCAGTGGCCCTACCTTTTCTCAACGCTTACTCCGGTGCGATTTTCCAACAGGATAACACTCATCCGCATACTGCTGCTGTCTCGAGAGCTTGCCTTTAAGGCATTGACACTCTGCCATCGCCAATTGAAAATGTGTGGGAATGGTATTGGACGTGCTATCCACACTCCACCCCTACTGCACAACTGCAGGAACAGCGTGAGAAGATTCAAACTCTATGGGATGGCTTATCACAGGAATTTGTACAACTCCATGTCGAGACGTCTGGCATGCTGTGTGAGCAAACCTGGCTGCCCCATGGCATACTGAGAGACACTACTTATTGGAGTGTAGCTCAATAAATATTACCCATACGAGTCTCAATGTTTACTCATTTATTGTTCCTGGTAACCTTTACCTTCCTCCCGAACAGCATTGCAATCCAACATGTTTTTGTGGGTGTAACTATTTTTTTGATGTAGAGTGTATATGCATTGTGCTGTGCAAGTCTTTTATCTTAGCAAAAATAGGTGTTTCTGCACTGAAAAGCCACATGAAAGGAGCTAAGCACACCCAGTTATTATCGATAAATTTTTCTTTTCTTTTTTTTTACTTTTGTTAGTAATGATTTCATAGCTTTCAGTTAGAAGTGGGAATTCTGCAGGGTAAGTTACTTGTTTAAATCATAATTTCTTGTTTTATTTTACATGTGGCTGTTTAAAGCTGGACAATATGGCATTACTAGTGTAGTATGCATTCAGGATAAATAATGTCACACACCCAATGTTTTACACAAATGTCCCAGCTTAAGTTTCAAAGCAACATTTTTCCAAAGTAGCACAGAGTTATCAATCTTCAGACTGTTTCCAAAATTTTGTGTAGATGTGCTAACATTGCAGTGTTATTAGTAATGTGTTTCAAACTCTTTAGGCCACTGTAGTAATGCTATAACTGATCCTGTTTTACATAAACAAACTTATGCACATAGTAATCCCCCCCCCCCCTTTTTTTTTTTAATATCTTATCACGCAACACAGTTACCTGTTTGTTATAACAAAGTTAACTTCAGTTTTTTGCAATATTCTTTTGCTTGTTCCTGTAGCATATTCATAAACAACACAAAAAGTTTTGTGTTTATTCAGTTATTAATTAGAACTCTTTCTGGCCAAATGCACTAGTAAAATAAGTACAAGTAGTTCAGACTAAACTTGCCAAAGCCAGTAACTCACTGGGGAATTCAAACACTGTTTCCAGCCAAATAAATATTGCCAATAATGCCCTTGAGTAGTCCTTGAATGCTTTTTTCTTGATTAATTGTACTCACCATGATGCCATTATGACAATTTTAGCTTGTTATGTAAGGTCATGGGGAAAAATATTGACAACTACAAAGTTGATGATATTGGCATACTTGCCAACTTTTACAGATAGAAGTATTTTTTTACGGATTTTTTAATATTTTGATTGCTCAGTCGAAATATTTCAATCGCCTGCAACCATCCACTTAGATTTTCTACCGGACCTTATGAGTGTTGTGTTACGCGATGTCATCTTTGACTCACCGTCTTCGTGCAGAGCCATCAAGTATAACAATGGCTCAACTTTGTGCAGTAACTATCTCCACGGGAGTGCTCAGGTGACGTGCTGACCAGAGTTCTCCAAAATGCGTAATTATGCGTCTAGTACGCATCGAAATTTTACCAGCAAGTAAAAATATGCATCAGGAATTTTTCTCTGCGCGTAAAACTACACACATGTTGAAGAATTTTACCAATTCGTAAAAATATGCATCGGGACTGTATTTCGTCTTTCGGACACGGAAGTAAACGAAATAAAGATTTTTCCCGTAATCATAATTTCTTTTTCCTGTGATGTTGCCTCTGTTCAGTATTGTTGTTATATATCATTTTATTCCATAAATATTTGTATTTCAGTTTTCAAATGGAGGAAATTCGAGGGCAAATTTTTTTGCTGTAATCTTTCCTGAAACTTTCTAAACTTTCGAAAGAGGAAGTTCTGTTTTTCAAAACATTCGAAAACGGAAGTTCGACGCAGTAAAGATTTCTCCCGTAATCGTAATTTTATTTTTCACGTGATGTTTCCTCTGCCTAGTATTGTTGTTAAATATCATTTTTATTTCATAAATATTTGTATTTCAACTTGAAAATGTAGGGAAAATGTCCGAAAATGGAAATCGAACGTAGCAAAGATTTCCTTCGAACCGTAATTTTTATTTCCCCAACGAGTATCAGAAAATGTATCCTATATTGTTAAATATCCCTCCCCCCAAAGTTGGGCATTTCAGTTTGATAAATGGGGGGGGGGGTTGAAGTCTTTAACAATACAGGATACATTTCTGATCGTCGAAAGAAAAGTGACGAAGCTGAAAATTTTGTAAAAATTGATGCATGGTGTTCAAAAGTATTTATATTTTCAAAGTTACACTATTCATCTTTTATCTAAAATAGGGAATGCTGTCATGCATTCATAATGGATAAAATTGTCATCCAAGGGCGCATAAAAAAAAAAAAGACAATAAAGAAATGGGAAGGGAAACAAAGATATCAGGAAATGAAAATTTTAGTTTAGTATTGAAACACTGCAGGTTTGCAAGGCAAACATTGAACAAAATTAATATTTTACTTTATGGTTTTTAAATTATTATTTTAAACACAGATAATACTAGTTTAGTTATTGTGGCGCATATGCAGAGATTTTTACTGCTTATTTATTAATATAATTATGTTTTGTTTTGTGGTAAATGGTGTTTGAGCAAAAGTTTTACTGATGCACATTTTTTAAAGTTGGCAAGTATGTATTGGTAGATTTACTAATGAAACAGAAGAGTTAACAGAATTGCCGCATTAAGTTTTTGATTGTAAAGAACCTGTTATAAATAGTCAAACCGTGGTGTGAGTTTCACGTTGTGAGTATGCATAATAGAGAAGGGCAGAATGGCAACAAAAATTAGGGGACATCTAGTTAACAGGGATAAGATCCGACAATCACTTAGACAAGCTCGTGGGCATGGACTATTTATTTATAAATTGATAAAGATGTGTGTATATTGTGTTCTAATCTAAAATTGGATAGCTCAAACTGTGAAAAATAGTATTAAAGGAATATTTCTTTGGCTATTTTTCAATATACAAGTAGTGGTTTATTTGTTTTTAATATTTTATGAGTTCTGTATTTTTATGGGGTTTTTTTTTGTATATTTTTTTTTATATTTTTTTTAAATATTTTTTATTTTTAGTTATTGATTGCTAAATTTCATTACTTTTATGTTATGCAATGTGTGTAAAATGATAAATATGTTCTATAATGTGTGCCACAAAATAATGAGACTAATAGTGAAAACATTATTAATCACATTTTTACTTTTCATTGTGATCCCCTTCAGAAGCAACGCCCCATTGGAAGCAACTCTTTCACTTTTGGAAGTATTGCTGGAAATAGTCCTCTGTGAAGTCTTTAATTGTGTCATTTACTTATCACCAGAAGCTGTCAATTGTCTGAAAATTACATCCTCAGAGGCAGTTCATGAGTTTTTGGAAGAGAATAAAGTCCTTTGGGCTCACACCCGGGGAATGTAAGGAATGCGGAACCACTGCAATGTTCATGGACATCCAGAAAAGCCCACACATACAAACAACGCAGTGTAACATTAGGGGTAGAATTTGAAAATATATATATATATATATATATATATATTCTATAAAGATACCTAAGCAAAAAAAATATACAAATATAATTTTGACTCACACCTAGTACAACATAGAAAAGGTTATGTATCTACCTGTGTGAGTAAAAGGAGAAAAGAAAAAAAAATAAAATAAAACAACTGAATGTAGAAGGTGTCGAGAATACTGAGCCTTGGCTTTATCAAGGACCAGCAAAACTCTGCATTTTCTCACTTCCACAAAGACCTAGTTGGAAATGGGTTTCTGCAAGGCCATAGATGCAAATAACATTCCCACCTAAAATAGTTTAAAAATATATATATATATAAGTCATGTCCTCCGTAGAGTAGCATGACCTAGCACTAGTTAACAATTTCGCTTGGCATCCATTAACCTTCATGGCCCGACCCATGCTCTTCATCTGTTACTATTAAACAGAGAGAAGAAGATTAAAGAGAACTCAAGCTGTGAGAGTGACATAATAAATAGAAATGATTTTCAGCTATAACGAAATTCCAAGTTCGTTTGAGAGAGAATTTAAATCTGAAAAACAAATTTTACATTGCAATTAAAAAAGGAAATGTTAATTTATAACGAACAGATTTTTGAAAGAAAACTTGAGTCTAAAACCCCCTACTCTACAACTTATGACAGCACGAAAACGAGAATAAGTTAAAGATAATAATTAACTAAAGAAAACTTTGTGAAGAGCATGGGTCGGGCCATGAAGGTTAATGGATGCAAGCGAAATTGTTAACTAGTGCTAGGTCATGCTACTCTACGGAGGACATGACTTATATATATATATATTTTAAACTATTTTAGGTGGGAATGTTATTTGCATCTATGGCCTTGCAGAAACCCATTTCCAACTAGGTCTTTGTGGAAGTGAGAAAATGCAGAGTTTTTGCTGGTCCTTGATAAAGCCAAGGCTCAGTATTCTCGACACCTTCTACATTCAGTTGTTTTATTTTATTTTTTTTCTTTTCTCCTTTTACTCACACAGGTAGATACATAACCTTTTCTATGTTGTACTAGGTGTGAGTCAAAATTATATTTGTATATTTTTTTTTGCTTAGGTATCTTTATAGAATGTGAATTCTGAATTTTCAAAACTGCTGCGTTGCGCGTTTTGATTTTCAGGTTATTTTGCACCCTTCGTTCTAAATTCTAAAATTTTTTCCTTAGTCTTCAGTTTTGCTCTTAAATATAATAGATCTTGCTTTTGAAGATGTCTTAAAGAAGGTTTTGAAACACATTAGAAACTGTTCTAACTTGATGTACAGAGATTTTTGGATAATTAATAATAATGCAGAAGTAATTTCTACTATACTCAAAGTGTGTCCCCTAGATATTAATAGTTATGATTTTGAAAACCTATATACTAATCTGCCTCTATCAGATATAATCACTACCTTTAAAGAGCTGTATGCAGAATTTAAACTTAACCAATTTGTTGATGTAGGAACTTGGAACTCTTATCTCAATTGCTGCATAAAAAATAACCATATCTTATATAATAATACTCTCTATAAGCAAGTGAACGGTATTCCAATGGGAACATCAACGTCCACAAATATCGCTAATCTATTCCTGTTCTTTAAGGAATATAAATTCATTAAAAATCACCCCACCTGCTCAGATAACTACCTTTACACTTTTAGATATATTGATGATCTGCTGTGTATCAATAATTCCGAAGTTATAGAGAGTGATTTTGATAATATCTATCCTAGCTCTCTTAACTTATGTAAAACCAACCACAGTAATCAGGAACTTGAGTTCCTAGACTTAAGCATTAAGCTCAACAGAGGTAACCCATCTATTAGCCTCTTTGATAAAAGAGTTAATTTTCCTTTCAAAGTAATTAAATATCTACACTGGAATAATAACATTTCAACCAAAGTAATTGAGAATGTACTAATTTCTCAGGTCCTAAGAATTTCAAGAATTTGCAGCAACAATTTGGACTTCAATTACCACATTAATATACTATTAGAAAGTTTTCTAGAGAACGAAATTCCTTCTTCTTTCATCAAAAGAACTTTAAGAAAAATTATTCTGAATAATAGAGTAAGGTTGGCAGATCTGCTTTAATTTTCTACACAGTTAATAATATGATTCTGACCAATCAAAGCCGTAAGGAAGTTGGCTAGAGGATGCCTATTAACTACCTAAAGGAACCTTAGTGCTATGGATATGACGGTCCTATTAAAACAAAAAAATTAAATAATATAAACAAAATCACAAAAAAAGCTTAAAAATCTGTTTATAAAAGAAAATAAAAACAAATAAAAAAGAAAACCAGTTATTCATCACTAGGATAGCTATACTAAAAATAGTAAAACCAACATTAAAATTAATAAGATTCTGATTAATCTATAGAAGCTCACTAAGGTGATTTAATACATGCAAAGATTATTAAATAAACTGCTCGTGTATTTTATAATATTTCTCATGTATTCTGGAGAGTTAATTCTGCTCATTCTGATCATACAGATCCACAGTCTTAAGTTTATATATTTTTTTCTCTGGTTAAAATCTCCGCGCGTTGGTTTCTTGCTGTATGAGGGGGCCATCAGCCCCACCCTCACTGCCCCCCAGCGTCTAGGAGTGGCGGAAGAGGTCAGCCATGTTCTCCTCTTGTGAGGAGAAAAGTTTTTGTAACTCAAGAGGTAAGCTCTCTTCCTTGTTTTTGGGTTCTAGGTTTTATAAGTTCAATGTTTGTACTTCATGTACCTTTCTCTGTCGTTTTTTAGCTTTTCAGCTTTTAAGCATTGGTTTGTCTGTTAACATTTATGCGGGTTTTAACTCTTACTTTTCTTTGTAACTTTGAGCGTCTTTTTGTGGTACCTAGGAACAGAAGATGGCTAAGCTTGTTCCTTTTCTATGCGCTGTCTATGCGCTGTTTTTTCAAAGTAGTTAAGTTCTTAATAACTAATTATTTATGCACTTAAAGCACTGCTGAAATACTTTGTACATATTGCAACTAACTGTTTAAGGTATATAACTTTCACAAAGTTTTCTTTAGTTAATTATTATCTTTAACTTATTCTCGTTTTCGTGCTGTCATAAGTTGTAGAGTAGGGGGTTTTAGACTCAAGTTTTCTTTCAAAAATCTGTTCGTTATAAATTAACATTTCCTTTTTTAATTGCAATGTAAAATTTGTTTTTCAGGTTTAAATTCTCTCTCAAACGAACTTGGAATTTCGTTATAGCTGAAAATCATTTCTATTTATTATGTCACTCTCACAGCTTGAGTTCTCTTTAATCTTCTTCTCTCTGTTTAATAGTAACAGATGAAGAGCATGGGTCGGGCCATGAAGGTTAATGGATGCAAGCGAAATTGTTAACTAGTGCTAGGTCATGCTACTCTACGGAGGACATGACTTATATATATATTTTTTAAACTATTTTAGGTGGGAATGTTACTTGCATCTATGGCCTTGCAGAAACCCATTTCCAACTAGGTCTTTGTGGAAGTGAGAAAATGCAGAGTTTTTGCTGGTCCTTGATAAAGCCAAGGCTCAGTATTCTCGACACCTTCTACATTCAGTTGTTTTATTTTCTTTTTTTCTTTTCTCCTTTTTACTCACGCAGGTAGATACATAACCTTTTCTATGTTGTACTAGGTGTGAGTCAAAATTATATATGTATTTTTTTGCTTAGGTATCTTTATAGTATATATATATATATATACTGGTGAGGCGGACCAGTGAAAGGTAAAGTCAGTGTTCTGCATGAAATTCTAGTGGTCCGTTTTGTTGCGATAATTTATTTACAACCGTATATACATTTATTTCAATTGTTTATACTTAAAACAATAAAGTAATCAATTACAAGACAAATGTGATGTGGTACTTGCATATTATTTAAAGTTCTCAATTCATTATCTGAATCAAAACCATCATTGCATTGTCCATATGGTTTCATATCTAGTGCATCTGTAGGGTCAAAGTCATCTATACTGGGTGTGTCTAATTTCACACTCATCAAATCAGTTAGGGTTTGTACACCTATGGAGCGTCTCAATTGGCGCTGCCCTGAGAAAAGCTATTGGTCAAACGGATCACCTGATTTGGGCATATTGGTGGCCTGAATGATTTTCCACTGGTCCAGGACCACCAGCAAATTTGAGCCCTGTAATGTGATGCAAAAGCCAATTGGCAGTAAGCGATATTTATTGAATATACAAAATCCATTTTTGTAGTCCTTCCAGAACTTCTTAATAAGTCTGGTTAACATTTTGACCTTGGGACACACACTCTTTGATGATTAAGAAAAACAAAACAAACACAGAAAATTCACCTCACTATGGATATACTCTTGCTTTCTCTGGACACTGCAAATCTTTTGTGGTCTGTTCTTCAATGTGACTGGGGAGGAAGGGGAATATCGTTCAAATACCATGGTTTCGTTGCCTGCGTCAGCACTCACTTAAATTCTCGCTCAGTTCCAAGTCGCTGAAGGAGATCCATACACACACATTTTTGCAGTTTTCCTTTCTGCTCAGAAATGAGTTTTTTTGCTCCAAATTTTCTGCAATCTTAGACACTGCATTAAAATTTTATCAACTGCTCAATGATTCATCTTGAATTCATTTGCCATCAGTCTCACTGTCAACCATTAATCTGATGTGATCATATCTGTTACCCTTTCTACATTTTCTGATATTGCTATGACAGGTCTTCCTGCACTTCGATGGTCTTCAATTATTTCCTGCCATTCCGAAAAGCTATTGTGCTATTGAAAAACTTGTGCTTGGGTTAACGGAATCGCACATAAAGTTGCTTTTGCAACTTTATGTGTGATTCCGTTGCGCTTTCATAAAGTTTGACAAAAAAACATTTAGTGGCATAATATTGCTGGATACTCCTGTGCTGTGTTTTTGTTGTGTGGTCAACAAACATAGCATTCTTTTTTTCATGATGATTAATTGGTGGTCAGCAGTATTTGAAATCGTTGGTGGTCCATTGGTCCAAGATTACTAAAAGTCTGATTGGACCAGAAGAATAAAAATTAGGGTGATTCCGCTGGACCAGTTGCTAAAATGAGAAAGCTAGTGCATGTCTTCATCACAAAACAAAGACCCCAACCTGCTAGCACCATGTAGTTTTGAAAGCCAGACATTCATCCCCAACCTTGCTTTTGGCCAGCTGCCAATAGCATTGCTCTGGTGTCGCTTGGTCGTTGCATGCTGCATGCCTCCGCCGAGTCCACATGCTTGCTAGCTCTAATTCCTTACTTGTCATGCATTCTGCAGAGCCATCAAATGATTGAATTTATCTGCTGAGCAAATTGGATGTTTTGAAAAGTTTAAACTTAGAAATGTAGCTGTATGGAATTGGTCAGCCTCCAGTGAAACAGATGATTTATCTGAATTATCAAAAAGGGAGCAAGATATAATAATTACAATGTCGGATGTTGAACTTATGTATTTCCAGAGCAATGGTAAATTTTTTTCAAGGGGTTGGGGTACGACTGAGAGAGTAATATAATGTTTTGCTTAATTTGCAAAGTTCCAAAACTTGCAGATAACAAATCTATATTCATTGTTGGATCAAGGAATTTCAAGATAGATTCTAACAAAGCACGTGCATCCAGTGTGCACCACATTTACATGTAGTAGAAACTTTAATCAGCTGAAAAAAATCAAAATTTGTTTTTCTTCCAATTTGAAATCAAATGTTGTTTTTATGTGTAAAATAATAAATTCTCTCTCATTAATGCTCTTCATTACTGTGTAAACAAGTGATAAGTGCAGAAACAAAATAAGTCTTTAAGATATCTTAATTTGTTATTGAAGCATCGGGCCCGTTATGACTACTGCAGACCAGTATTTTCTTGTACGTACTGGTCATTAGGACCAGTGACTTTTATTATTCATTCCAAACGCTGGTCAGTGAATAGATTGAGTTACGCTAATCCAATCTTGTGTTGGCAAGGTTCTAAGGGCAAGACTTCATTGCAGTTTTAATTCCCCATGTTACCACACCACTTTCTGAAAGTGCAGTTTCATTACTTTTGTGACAGACCTCATAAATAAATGTCAGGTGTAATTTTAACTAGCGTATCTACCAGGGCTCGAAATACCCGGGTGCACAGGTGCACTGTGCACGCACAAATTAAATTGTGCACCCAATTTTTTTTTCTGCAAGGTGCACTAAAGATATCTATATTTCATGAAAGAAATATAGTGTTTTACGCTATTTTGATGTTTGAACAAAATGTCGTGGGCCCATATCGCGTGAATGTAGGAAGAAGGCTTATTACAACACCCTCATCCGAACCGTGGCACACGAGAGAGAGAGCCCGAACTTTCCGATGAACGAAACAGTTCCGAGGGCGAAGGCTGTGTCAAAGCAAGGCTGAGCTGGATTGGTCAAAGCGATCAACTCTGGAGAAGGGAGAATTTAGATCACGTGAGAACCCGGCGACAACAGTGGTAGCGTGCATGTGCAGCCGGTCTCGTCCGATGCATCAGTTTCTGTAACACTGAGGGAAAGCACTCGATTTTTGCTGGTGAAACAGCGAAAAACCCACCAGTTGATGGCATAAGATGATGATATTACCTTTCTCTTTATAAGAGTGCAACAAAGATAAATTCATTTGCGTTGTGCGAAAATATTCTTTCGCACTTATAAACATCGATCATGAAACTATCGATGTTTTTTCGATGCGCCTCCACCTATAACATCAAAGTTAAAACATTGTGGTTTTTTGCCCATTACTAGTCCAAACAATATAAATATCCTTCTCCAATGTTACAGTGCAGACTTTTGGTTTGTGCCTGGTTGTACGTTTTTGATTTTAATCTGTATCCATTGGATGATAATTAAAACGCTTTTTTAAAATGCCACCGAAAAAGCGTCCTGCACCACCTAGCTTGAAAAATAATACTTTGCAGAAATATTTTCGTAAAAACATGAGCAAAATCCCTAAAGCAGCAGTCGTGGACCAAAGTGATTCCTTACTGCTTGACAAACAGATGAAAGGAATAAGGGGAAATGATGAAGTGAATAAAGTAATAGCAGAAAAAGATAAAGAAGAAATAATTGTTGAGAAAGAAAAGGCTAAAGAAATAATGGAAATCGTTGATGAAAATAAAGCCAAAATTTTTGAAATTGTAGATAAAGAAAAGCCCAAAGAAATAATTGAGAGAAATAAAGTGGAAGAAGTAATTTGAATTAAAACGTATGCTTTCCAAGAGACTTGGAAAACTGGACATGATTGGCTTTCCTACAATGAACTCTTGAAAGCAATGTTTTGTACTGTTTGCCGGTCATATGACAAAAATCACGTTCAAATACTTTTCGTGATAAAGGTTGAAGTACATGAGAAAACACCAGCTCGTCTTAAAGCAATGGAAGCAAGAACTGCACTTGCCAAAGCAAAGGATTTTCAGACCCCTATGCAGAGATCCATATTGAGGTTAGAAGAAAAGGAAATAAAGCAGTTACACACACTCTAAGATTGCTTTTCACATAGCCAAACAAAATATGCCATTTACAGCATTTAGAAATGAAATTTTAATTAGGATGTGTTGGATGTGAAGTAACCAAAACCTATAATACTTGATAACCAAGCCAACTCCTGGACAGCGACTGTTCGATGACATGTTGCGTTGTCGTCCATGAAAATGAATCTATCACCGACAGCACCACGGAACATGCGAACATGAGGTAGCAGAACATCATTAATATGTCGTTGGCCAGTTATAGTCCCTGTTGGAAGCACATAGAGGGACGTACGGCCATTGATCATGATGCCAACCCATACCATGACACTACATGTCGGATATCGGTCCCTTTCCTGTATGTTTGCTGGACAATATGCAGTACCACTATCACGCCAGATCAGTTGTCGTCGACAATCAGACGATAGACTGTATCTACTCATCTGAGAAGAGAACAGCAGACCAGTCGTTATCAGTCCAATTGCGATGTTGATGGCACCATTGCAAACGGGCGGTACGGTGACGTCTGGACGATGCGATGCACACAACAGGACGGCGGGCGTATACTCCTCCTTCATGCAAACGTCTGGCGACAGTTTTTCGGGAGATCCGCTTGGCAGTAGCAGTCATAAACTGATTTGCTACCTCACTAGCTGTGCTGCGCCGGTGTCTTTTTGTTGATAGCACTATGTACCGATCTTCTGCAGGTGTCGTACTGCGAACACTACCTCCCCCGTGACGTTTGCTACACTCTCCATTTGTTTGAAATGATTTCCAAAGCCTTGAAACAACACTGTGGCTGACGTCAAACTCCCTGGCAACATCTGTTATTTTCCCCCTTCTTCAATCTTACCAATAGTACGGCCACGCGTAAAATATATAGGTCATGTCGGGAAGACGTACTGAAAATTGCAAGTTCGTCAATTGATTCTTTTCCTTTCAACTTTGCGTTTGAACAACAACGGTCAATACGTGTCAAATCCTTTATATATCTCTTATCAGCGCTATGACGTCACGAACAAGCTCGGCAATCCAAAATTTGCATACGCACAACACGTCTTACTGTATCCCGCACTTATGCTAATTTCCAAATTTTCCTGCCTTTCATTTTATGGTTGCTATCGTTGCTATTGTCATCCGTCCTTAGCAATTGTCCGGCATTGTAGTTTATATCTGCTAAAGTTGCATCGTCAATTTTAACATCATTGTCATCAAAGTCATTGTGGCTGTTTACTCCACCTGAATCATAAAACAAATCATCCTCTACCATCCGTGGCTTTAGTTATGCAGCATTTTTTTTTTTTTCTTTTTTTAATGTGGAAGAGATCATAACTGAACTTTTGTAACAGTGATACCACTGGTGGTTGCATGACTAGCTCTGGAAATACTGAAGATGGCTGATTCATATTGTACCCCTCCCCAACAGTGAAGTGAGTTATCTGGTGAGTGTGAGACCAACTCCACTGTGTCCTATACTAAAAGTGGGGTGTCATGCTCAAAGTCCTGCACTGGAATTAACATGAGGATTACTTGCTTTCTTGGGAAGTAAGAAACTCAGTGGTTGTTTCACTTTGAAATGGGATTAGGTTTTGCATATATATTAGCTACAACTATTCTTTCCTAGGACTGAAGTGGATTGTTTCTTTCTTGAAATTGTGTGCTGGGTGCAAAAACATTTCATTATTTATATTTTTAACTGACTTGTGGCCCATTCCATCTCAATTCAGGCAGAGAATACCAACATGTGTCAGTTGACCCACTTATATTTGTTCCAAAAAATTACAGTAGCTACTCCTACTACAGATATAAGATATTCCAAAGGGATTTGCTCCAAAAAAATTTATATCACTTGCTGCGCCATTTTGAAATTTGGTGAAAAACGCGTTTTTTGAAAGGAATATCAAAAACGGCATATTTTAAAAATGTTATTGTGTTTAAACTATTTGGGCGATTCAGTTCATTTTTGTTTTGTTTTGTAGCTAATGAATTGATTTTTAACTTGACATACTTTAAATATGCATGTTATAATTATTTGGAATTAAAAAAAATCCACTTTTTAGGTACAAAATTTTGGTTTTTCTGACATTTAACGATTTTTTTTCGTACACTAAGAAAAGTTTTTTTAAATAAATAAAGATGGCAATGTGTAGTCCACCAATGGTAGTTTTACAGCAAATTTTATTTATTGCCTAACATATATACAGTCTATACAATTCAACTTCAAAATATGCAAAAGCACGAAAATGCACTATTTTCAAGTAGCAATAACTCAAAAACCCCATTTTTTTTAAATCTTAAAATTGACCTTATGTTGTCCTATTAGTATATTATCAATTGGTGGAGGCAGAATTGTGTGTTTTTGCCTCGTAAATTTTGAACGTTTTTTTGAAAATGACAGTTCTCCAGCATTTGCGGGTCGCAAATAGAAACGTTACAAAAACGTATACAATTGTTCTTTACAATGAAATTTTAAAGCCACCCTGATTTTTAAGCTCCACTGAACACTTTTATAAGTAAACTTAAGTTACTCATTTAGAAAAAAATAATGAAAAAATAAAAAGAAAAACATAGAAAATGTGGAAAACCGAGAACTCATTGAACTGTTTGTCTTTTTACAATTTTCTGATTTCTGTAACACTAAAACAAATAATCGTAAACAACTACATGTTAGCTGAGATCTATAAACATTATACTAAGATAATTACAGAGTAAGTTTACATAAAGTTCACACACTGCAGATCTGTTGGATCTGGTTCAGCTCCTTGGTATAGAAAATGTGGAGTCGAGCGGATTGTCCGCTGGGAGTGGGTTCCTTCACCTTTAGCGCTACATTGTTTAATGGCACTGCACATACATCCTCTCTCTCTTTCCACATTCCTCTGGCCATTGGAACCCTTTAGCTGGGCCATGGGGATGCATAAACGACACAGTAATGTCTTTGAGCTCTAGAGATATGCTCTTTATCTGTCCCATCCACCAATAATCATTATATACACACCCAACAAATTGACCTACTATGAAATCACTCAAAGAGTACCTGTTTTTTATTTGGCTTGTTATTTCTACTTTCTGCACATTATGTTTAATTGTTCTTGCCATATAAGCTTCATTATTTTGCACCAACCAATAATGCTGAGATTGTAATCCTACAACGGGTTTTACAGTGATCCATTCTTTTTCTTTACAAGACCTGAATTTTTGAACAACTTCACTTTTGAGGTGTAGTATTTTCGTATTACGTATAAGGTTTGAAATTATACAAACAAATGAAGCTGCGTCTCTTATGGCTTCCACAGATTCTTTTTGTAGATTAAATCTTGTAGCATAGTGCTTGCATATGCCACCTATACCATCGCATGCACTCTTACCATGCCCAGTAGCTGAAAATATCCACTTTCTTTCTATAGTTGGATTACCCTTAGACAACTCATGAAGTTGATATCGATTTTTGAAATGTGCGGCAGCTCCATCTGAAACGTAAACTACTGATATCTTAGTTTCCAATGGATACGATTTTGAAATGTCATTTTTTATAAGACCTATGGCACAGAGAGCATGAGCTGTGTCATGGGTTATATCATCAGACACTACTGCAAAACTTTCTTTCAGTTGACCAATTTGTGCAACACATGTAAACAATGAGATTTGTACATTTTGCCAGTGATAGCTTTGTATCTCATCAGGCAATATAACTGACCAGTTCTTTGCAAAATCAAAATGCAAAACACACACAGAACTCCTTTTCGTAGAGATTTTAGCTTTGGCTATTCCTTCTCTCTGGATTTTTCGGATATAATTATGAGGAATTGCTTTATTAATCCAATGTCTAGCATCTTCGAGGAACCTTTCAGTAGGTACAGTTTTCTTTATAAGGTCATTACGTTCCCAAATAGCATATGTAACTTCTTCTTCATTCAACAAGCCAAGAGTATCAGCTGTCAGTGCATCTGTACCGAGACAGTCGCCACACATTTGGAGCCAACAATCTTCATTGTCTGTTTTGTTACACAAACACTTAAGTAAAAGAGCCTCTTCAGTATACTTTTCATTAGTTACATTTTGGAGAGCTATGCTTATTAGTGTAAGATTACTACAGTAAATGCAAGTACAAACTGCTTGTATAGGTTGAATTCTCACCCACTTTGGACAGAGTGAATAAAAGTTTGAAAATCCAATTTTTATTCCTTCGTTTTCCTTTTTCAATATACTGTATGTCTCTTTGATTGATCTTGTCATAAATCTTTTTGCCTTTTTAACTTTCTTACCATTACCATCTTTTAACACATATAACATCTTTTTTGTTTGGACTCTCTCTTGGGCAGTCTTTGCTGTCATCTAGGTAGTATGACAAAGCAATTGTCTTAGTATCTGCAGACAATGGATGTCCACTGTAGGGAACAGGTTTAGCATAAATTCCTTTTTCTTTTTTAACACTATGTGACTTATCTATGATGTACTTTGATACTGAAGGTAACTTTGCCTCCAGTTGCATTTTAGTAAAAGTATGTGGTAACAGTGTCAACAATTGCACTTTTTCATTGTATTTAGAATTTTGAAGAGCTGTGTTAATGTTAAAAAACCACTGATTGCAAGTATAACAGTCAGGTTTTTTAGCAGAAGGTTCACTTGAAATGTCATCATTGACACTATACACTTCTTTAATTTCTTCACAGATGCAGTTACTAGTACTTCCTCTAATTTCAACTTTTTCTTTTTACATAACTTTGCCTCCTCTCAGGCCTAACTTGTGAAGGGAATTTCAGTGGCAACATATTTACATCAAGAATGTTAATACTTTTGTTGACAGCATTTACAATCTCCTCACTTGCAATAAAAGATTCATCAGATGAAATTTCTTGTTCAGGTTCATTTGTAAGTTCCCCAAGTTTTTTTTAATAAAAAACAACAAATTACTACACAAACTGTCATTACTTTTTACAATAACAGACCTACCTACAATCCTTTGAATTGAATCAGCTAAATCACCAACACCACATAACCTCACACTCTTACTTTTGTATACAGTTTTTTTTTTGTGTCTTCTAATATAGTGCACACACTTAATTCGTTCAGAACTATGATAATCTGACATTATTAAATATGCCTATTCAGCAAAAATGTAAAAAACATATCTGAGAAATCACAAACACATATCAAGTGTTACTCTTCCAAACAAAAGAACACACCGGTGGGTGTGGCCATGGAGGGAGAGGGGCTAGTGAGACAGTTGATTAGCTGTGCAGTGAGCAAACACTGGTCGTGCATGTGCATGTATGATCCTGTTGATTCAGCATTGCACAGGTGTAGAACAAGCTTATTTGTTGTTTAAGCATTAAGACTAGGTCAGTTCATTTAACAACTGTAACTTTATTACAGAATTTATTATATAATAATTAAAATTATTTTATATTTTTTATTTACTAGATTAATATTTTAAATATTTTTACTTTAAGTATTATAATTAGTATACTAGCCTATATTTTAACTTTCAGAGCTAATTTAAAACAAAACTTTGTAGTGTTTTTCTGCGACCTGCAAATGCTGGAGAACTGTCATTTTCAAAAAATGTTCAAAATTTACGAGGCAAAAACACACAATTCTGCCCCCACCAATTGATAATATACTAATAGGACAACATAAGGTCAAGTTTTAAGATTAAAAAAAAAAAAAATGGGTTTTTGAGTTATTGCTACTTAAAAATAGTGCATTTTCGTACTTTTGCATGTTTTGAAGTTGAATTGTATAGACTGTATATATGTTAGGCAATAAATAAAATTTGCTGTAAAACTACCATTGGTGGACTACACATTGCCATCTTTATTTATTTAAAAAAACTTTTCTTAGTGTAAGAAAAAAATCGTTAAATGTCAGAAAAACCAAAATTTTGTACCTAAAAAGTGGATTTTTTTAATTCCAAATAATTATAACATGCATATTTAAAGTATGTCAAGTTAAAAATCAATTCATTAGCTACAAAACAAAACAAAAATGAACTGAATCGCCCAAATAGTTTAAACGCAATAACATTTTTAAAATATGCCGTTTTTGACATTCCTTTCAAAAAACGCGTTTTTCACCAAATTTCAAAATGGCGCAGCAAGTGATATAAATTTTTTTGGAGCAAATCCCTTTGGAATATCTTATATCTGTAGTAGGAGTAGCTACTGTAATTTTTTGGAACAAATCTAAGGGGGTCAACTGACATGCTCTGCCTGAATTGAGATGGAATGGGCCTTGTGTATAAACTGCCCCCTTAAAAAAAAAAAAAAAAAAAAAAAAAAAAGAATTCCGAAAACTTTCACCTTTGGCTTACATGTGAGCCTGTAAGGTAATTCAGTTTATGATTAAGTCCACTTTGCCTAATTTTCTTTTAAATATACTTTCATCTGTGATCTCCTCCATTTCACTTAACTGCTGTGAGTTGAGAATTGATTATGTTTACCAAAAGTACTTGTAATAAAGTTAATGTATGTGGCAAGAGTGCAGCTCACTCATATTCACTGTTTATGGGTTAAACATGTAATTGTAAGAGAATAAAACAAAATGCTTATTCTGTTCACACATTATTTTATTATAAATATAATGTACCTAGCTTAATTAATTCTGCCATAAAGTTTCTATTACTTTAATCCTGCACAAAAAAAGTTTTATCATTGTGGTTACAAAGCTTTTTTTTTTTCTTCTTCTCCAGTTGCGTTATACCATGATTGGAAGAATGGCCAAGCCCGAAGAAGTGCTAGTTGTAGAAAATGAACAAGGCGAGGTTGTTCGAGAATTCATGAAGGACACAGATTCTATACAGTTGTATAAAAATATGCGGGAAACTTTAGGTATGTGTATTCAGATTGTTGTTACTATTTTATGTAATTTGAGAAGTATGACAACTGTGTTTGTTTGTTTTCCTAAAACAATATCACCAAAAAATAAGTGAATTTATATTGTAAATCCTGAAAAAGGATTTTTGTGCACTCCTACCTTTGTCATCAGATGTCATTGTGATTCGAAGAATTAATGTATGGCACTAAAACAAGGAAATATTTGCCTTAAAGTGGCAGCAGGCATTGCATTGTGTATCAATCAGTTGCAAGAAAAAGCTGAATCAAGAGTGACTGGAAGACAAATGGCAGTGTTTTGTTAAAGAACTGACTTCTCTCTAATTTATTTTTTTCAGAAATTTGTGCAAGAAAATACATAATTCCCAAGTTTCATGCAGAAGAAAACAACTTATTTTTAAACACTTGAAAATAAAGATACCTCCAATGAAACTCAACAAGTAAACTTTTTAAATGTTGGTGTGCAAGATTATTCTGGCACTAAAGATTTACATTTGGATTTGTTTTATTCTGGTCCTCCAGATTCACAAATGGTAATGTACAGAGCTCGACAAATCAAAAACTGGTGCTGCATTTTAAAAAGTTCGTGAACTAATTGTCAGGAGAGTTGGTGTTACTGGGAAAGTACTGAAAATGCGGTAACAGAAAAAATGTAACTTAACAGTGAGGTAGAAGACTGCAAAGAGATTGTAAGAATATATATACATATTTTTTTACTTAGAAGCATTTTGACAAAAAAATATGACTCATGGAAAGCGTTACTATTTGCGCGTGTGGAAGCCTACGTGATGTGAGAATCAGTGACTGTTGCGAATCCCGCAAAGCTATTATTCCGTAGCATGTAACTATTCTGTGATCGCACTGGCCAATATTGTT
The DNA here is from genome assembly GCA_039090855.1 of Macrothele yani. Classification (NCBI taxonomy): domain Eukaryota; kingdom Metazoa; phylum Arthropoda; class Arachnida; order Araneae; family Macrothelidae; genus Macrothele; species Macrothele yani. The sequence goes on from CM077001.1 coordinate 83,436,987, forward strand.
CACTTAATTTCCTTCATTAAATTGGTTAAATGCGAATCGCATTGCCTAGTTTTGGTGCGCTAATTGTATTAGTTAAGGATTTTTTTTTCTTTCAATATTCAGTTGAAACGTATTCAGAAAATAAGACAATGCTATGGACTGCCCACAAGTTCATGGATTTTTTACTGTAACTAATGAACTACAGCAATGCTGCAACAGCTAGCAATTTTAGTTCTTAATTTACTTAAAAGTAACACAAAGGTACTTCAAAATGACAGTCACTTTTTCAATAAGACAATCATTTCTTTTTTACATCTTTGGATTTCTGAGTCGGTCCTTGAATCGCTGTTTTCTGTCGGAAATTACGATTCACGATTAACATGATAGGTACGGATTATACCGGTGTCATTCATGCCAATTATGACTGAACTCACTCTCTAAACTAGGAATTCTACAAATTTTCATTTTGTTAAAAAAAAAATTATTTTGCTTTTATTTTATTATATATATAAGATTCTTAAGCGGATTTGCGGAATTCTCTAGGTTTTTTTTTTTTTTTAGTCATCATTTAGATGTTTCTCAAGATTTGTGCAAAACTGAAGAAAGTTTGAGGGGTGGGTCATTTTCCAAGTCTGGGGACGACGGTATTTTGTGTTTCAAAGCTTTCGAAAACAGTAGTTAATTGGAGTTAAAAGAATTTGCCCTAATTATAATTTTTTCCTCCCGATTATGCGTTTGTGTCTAGTATTCTTGTTAAACATCATTTTATGGCATACATATGTTCGTATTTCAGCTTGAAACTTTGAAACTGTAGGCAAGAATATGCGGAAACGGAAGTTAGACGGCGTGAAAATTTCCTCCTAATCTTCAGGCACGAGATTCTTCTGCCATTTTCGTTATTTGGGCCACACAGGAAATCGATGCATAAGTAAACAGAATTTGGTGGGGGTTGATGTTCTTCGGAGGACGGAATTGCATCTTCACAAAACTTTCAAGAACGGAAAGTCGACAGGGTTTAGATTTTTTCCGTAATCCTAATTTCTTTTTAACAAGCTCCCACAGTTCACAGAGATTTGATGGAGGGGGGTCAGAGCCTCGAACATCTCTCTCGATAGCATCCCAGATGTGCTTGATGGGATTGAAGTCAGGTGACCTAGCTGGCCAAGGAAGAGAGGCCACGTCGGTGGAGTGTTCATCCAATCATTCGGATACAATTCGGGAGCGATGGCACAGTGCATTGTCTTGTTGCGGGATGAGGTCCCCAGTGGGATGTTAAAGACGCACAAACGGGAAGCAAATGGTCGTCCAGGATATCCCGGTAACGTTGATCTGTGAGGGACGACGTCACACGTACCAGGGGTTAAAGATTAAAATTAATGGTCACCACTCGGCATGTGGCGACTGGATAAAATAAAATGTCCAGTAGAAAAAGTTACTTTAGTCGTCATGCTTGAAAATTTGCCCTTTTTCATTGCTAAATAATTTATTTGCATTATTAGAACGCTCCTGTTCTAGGAAATGCATTTTCAAATCATGCAACTCACGCGCGGTGAAAAACAGCCCTTTCCTCCGCAAATAAGTGGGTATGATCTATTTATAGATTCACTCTTCAAAAAAGGGGGCTGTTCGTTTTACCACTTAAGTTGGGGCACAAAGTAACCATGTCGTGAATGAACACCTGGGGCATTACATGGAACTTTGGCTTCACAACCCGTTGTCAGCGCAGCAGCTCGTTTTTTAAAGTTTGGTTTCTCTGAAAATGCGCGATTTTCCATTGCGTAGGTATTTCTTGCTTACCTTCAAGAGCCATTCCATGTCAAATCAACAAGGCTCACAACCCGACATTTTTTTATTTTCATGAAACTTGGTATAATTGTAGTATTCATCAATATAAACAAACATGATTTTTTCCAGAATTTTTGATGCATCCGTTTTTGAGTTATCGATTTTTGAAATTTCAAAAAAACCAACCCTTTAACTGCCAATTTACTTGGGTTCTAGTAGAGCTAGGGTCATGAATTATGGCTCATTTTAAAGATCTTGAATTGGGCTTTCATTTGATATGTCACATGACACTATTAAAAAAAATTGATGTCAATTTTAAAATTTAAAAATGAAATATTAAAAAACGTGTTTTTTAAAAATTGAAAAAAATGTTTAACAAACATTATTTTTCTTCATATCCTGAAAGTTTCTTAATGGGATCGCTATGGGATCACTATAAAAGAAAATAATAACGTAGAACAATGTAACTGAAATGTGCCAGATGTAATTATCGGTCCACCCATGACTGGAAGGGTATTCTTTATGTGGTTTGTGTAAAATGTCATACTACTTCTTTTAAACATTTGAATGTCAAAGAATGAAAATAAACATCTAAGTAATTTGAAATTGTGTCCCAAAGTAATTCATTTCATAATTCAGTATAAGGTTCTGTGTGCATATTTACACTTACAAAATTATTTTATCTTCTATGTGTATCCTGCTTTTTTTCTTTTTTTTTAAATTTTGCCGCACTTGTATGCCAGTGCTTGATTTGCCTTCTTTGTCTCAGTCATTGTTAAATTATATACTCTTCCAGTAGCTGTTGTCGGGTCAACTTTTAACAAAACATCAGATTTATGAACCAACAGTATATCCGGTGATTGAGGATACTTGTATGATGGAGATGGACCATGTGGCTCCAGGAAACTCACTTTTACCTCTTCTGTGTCCTCATTCACACCAAGTACACATCCCAACCACCAGTGCTCTGAGTACTTACTAATCACAAAACCTACCATATTTTCAAAACTATTGTTCTCTTCTCCTTCATCTGTTGCACATATCTCTTCTTTAAAATGCTCAGAAAGTGAGTAAGTTTTGACTAGTAATTTTTGTTTCCTGCAGGAATGAAACAATGGAGTTTCTGAGTACCACTTATTGTCTTAGCAGAAGCTATTCTACTTTTAAGGATAATTTCCTCCTCTTCGTAATTTTCTGTTGTTGCAAACCAAAAGTGAATGGAGGCAATATTAGCAGTGGCCCATTCAAAGAGGGTCCGGGTTCGAATCCTGGTGAGGCATGGATGTTGTGTTTGTCTTACGGCACTGGCTCTCTCCCTTCCCTGGAACCAGTGACCCTAAATTAGGGACGGGCAACTGCTTATAGCCCATTGAGTTGCTCACAGTGGTCGTTAAACCTTTAATAAAAAAAATCTCCCTTTAAAAAGAGTATACAATTCACGCAAATTACTCGGAAGCAATTTTTTTTTTACCTGTTGACGCTTATTATCTATTTTAATGGAAACAAAGTATTTTTTTCCTGGCATTTGGCGTCTTACATCGTCACTCTCATAAAATTCTTGTATACAATTTGCTGTGTCTTTGTCTAAAGTCTTTCTTGGCTTTGGATCAGGAGAAGACATACCTTTTTCTTTTACTAGCTTTTAAAGCCTTTCTGGCCATAAAATTTGAAACTCTAAATTCTGTTTCAATTCGTTTCTGTGACCAAGATTTAGGCAGTGTACTCAACATCTGCATTCTTATGCTTTTATTTTCTGTGGAATGAAATTTTTCTATCAACTGTCTTATAATTTCTGGTTCAGGAGATGAAATATCCTTTGGTTCTGATGTAGGACTTAACTTTAATAATTTTTCTCGAAATTTTATATTTCTCTTCAGGGTATTTTTTTTTTTTTTTCTTGCAGGCGTTTTTTCTTGATTGGTGTTATATCCAGACATTGTAAACTTCTGTTAAATGCTTCTATAGCATGCTCTTTCAGGAGTTGATACTTCAATGTTTTCAAATGGAACAGCATGGCCTTTGGCTTCTTGTTCATTTTAGCTGTCAGAAGATGAAGAGGAATATTCAGCAGCTTCAGAGTGAAATTTCTAGATTGCTTTACGACAACTGTCACAGATCTATAATTATAATTAATTCATTAGCATTTGGAATGATAATATTAGACCAGGGATAACATTTTAGACAGACAAAATAAACAATTCCTCAGTCACTGATGGTGCGTTTAGTAACGTCCTTCTATGTTATTTTTTTTTATAGTGATCCCATAGCGATCCCATTATGAAACTTTCAGGATATGTAGAAAAATAATGTTTGTTAAAAATATTTTTTTTTTTTCAGATTTTTTAAAAAACATGTTTTTTAATATTTCAATTTCAAAATTTTTTCAATTGACATTAATTTTTTTAATAGTGTTATGTGGCATATCAAATGAAAGCCCGGTTCAAGATCTTTAAAATGAGCCATAATTCATGACCCCTAGCTTTTACCAAAACTCGAGTAATTGGCAGTTAGTTTGCTCAGATGATGAAATTTCAGGGTTTTTTTGAAATTTCAAAAATCAATAACTCAAAAATGCATGCATTAAAAATTCTGAAAAAAATCACATATGTTTGTATTGATGAATTCTACAAATATACCAAGTTTCATAAAAATTAAAAATGGTCAGGTTGAAAATGGTATTTTTGCTGGTTGATTTCACATGGAATGACCCTCAAGCAAAATGCGCAAGCATTTTCCCTTTTGTTTACAAAAAGAAATCAAAGGTAGAAAATTGGGACTTCACTTTCTGTCGCTACGCGCCTGTCTTTCATTCCACGCAGAGTCGCGTTTCCTTTGCAAGTGCGCCGTCTTTCAGTTCGCTTAAAACAAAATAAAAAAAAAAAAAAACTCTTGTCTGACCCTTAATACAGTAAAATGTTACTAAGGAATGGGTAAACACAAGTTTTTCAGCAAATTTTAATATTAAAAATCAGTACTGTATTGTTGTCAAGGAGGTTAGAATAAGATATCTGGAGATGCCCTTGTTAATGAAGCAGTACCACTTTGCGTGAAGCCTATAACCGCGAGCGATGACCGTCAAAGTGTGGGAAAGCTGATGCTTTTGAATGCTATTGCAATGCATTTTGTGTGGGCCGAATCACCTTCTTTTGTCGCGAATGTTACCAATTTCGCATCGTAACTGGTTGTGAATGTGTGAGAAAATGCTGAATTTATAAAATTTTTAATTATTTTGACGCTCCTTCCCATTTTTATTTTAAATTGAAATACACGAGCGTTAGTGCGATTTCTAAACAAAACATAACGTTAAAATCGAAAACTTCACTCGTGTAAGAAGTACAATTCGTTCCGGTTTGATATTAACACGGTTTCTGCAACCAAAAGCCACGCCATTCCAAAATACACACAGTTGAAATTAGATAGGTATCATGTAAACAATGTCAAATTTCCAGTTTGCTGCTTCACAGTTAAGAGACTCAGGGCATCTCCAGAAGTATTATTCTAACCTCCTTGATTGTTGTTCACTCTGCCATGATAGTCATTTTACTGGTCACGGAAAAGCCCAATTCCATCATGGCGGAATAAGTACCGATTTTGAAATTTAATTAAGCTTTAAAAAATCGGAAAAGAAAAACTATTTTCCGTATTATTAGTTTGGAAGTACAGGCTGTTAGAAATAACAAAAACTGCGCTTCAGTAGAAAAAACTTTTAAAATACAAAGTTGTTCTTTTTCACTATTTACTGAAGATATTAAAAACGAGAAACATAATCAGACAAAATATAACAAATAAGAATATAACCAGAAAGTGAAAAAAGCGCATCTTGGGGTAAGAAAAATTCGAAAACTATGAAACATTTTATATCGAACAAATGTCGTGACATTAAAAAACATCCAATAAACAGTCCCAAAAATGTTTGATGAATACTAGAATTTTGAAAACATGAAAATAAACTTTGAACAAATGTTAAATAACATTATTTCATAGATTTTTTTTATTTACGTAGTATATTGGATGTTTCCCGTATTCCATAGCGATCAACGATTTCCGTAGTGACTATGGAGAGTTTGTAGCATTTGGAAGACCTGAGGTGGACAAACAGGAAAAAATGACAGATCATTAAAATTCTACCAAAACAACGTTTTCTGAAGGAACAAAAAAAAAAAAAAAAAACTGACAACCTGGTTTTTTTATTTCCGTAATATATTCGATGTTTCCCGTACTCCGCAGCTATCGACGATTTTCGTAGTGACTGGAGAATTCGTAGTATTTGGAAGGTCTGTGGTGGGCAAACCAGAAAAATGACAAATCATTAAAATTCTACCAAATCAACGTTTTCTGAAAAAAAAAAAAAAAAAACAGCAACAAACAAACCTGACACTAGAAATTGGACAGAATACGATGGAATCAGGATACTCTGCAAGTGTTCTTATTTGGTATGACTATTTTTCAACACCTGTGAAGGTATATCAATGTTTTTAATGTATTATTTTTAGAACAACCCAGGAAATTACTGAATATTTTGTGTTAGTGGTCAGGAATCATTGTGAGTGTAAAATGAAGTGACCAGGTTGGTATCACATTTCTCCCAATCTCAGCTGTACGAAAAAATGATTCTGCTAGAAGGTATGAAATTCAAGCCATACTGCCAGTTTTCATTTTGACACCAAGAAGAACCTAACCAAAAATAAATGGAATGAAAAGAAAAATTTAGCAGAATGGTAGCAGCTTTGAAATATAATGTCTGAACATTTTTGACCATCAATAACTCGCCAAAAACTGATAGAGAAACTAAAAACAAGCAATTTTTAGTAAATGAAGGTCATATCACAAATTGTTGAAATATTGCTGACTATTATGGCAAGCAATGCAGAAGTTAAGAGAATGCAAGCATTGTGGGCAATGTTCTTGATGACAAGACAATGCTCATGCAAAGAATGACTTTAGAAAATACAGCAAATTAAATAAAGTATGCCAAGGTAAGTACTGCTTGAAAATTTTGAGCAGTCCACTGCTATCAATTTATGGTGGAGAGATTGAGAGATTTTATTTGTGAACATAGCGAGAGGCCAAATAAAAGTGATTAAATTATCTTTCCAATAAAAACTGTCTAGAAAATTTGGTTGATGTGGTTGAAGAAAAATATAACTTTTAAGATTATATTTCATTCATTTAATTGCACTGGACAGTAGACAGTGGGCCCTTGTAACTACTAAGCTTAAATTTAATTGTCTAAATAAATGAAAAGTATACAGTGCAGTGATAAAATGTGTATACAACACGAAATAGCCGTAAGGAAAGTGGCCACTAGATTTTGTCCACCCACTGGCCAATGGCCACTTGAAAAAATCACCAATTTTAATCTTTACCAGGGGTCCCATTTCAGTCCACGTAAACAGTCCCCAGACGAGAATGCCACCCCCACCAGCTTAAAGAGTACCCTTCTGGCAAGAAGGATCCATCGCTTCATGGGGTTTGCGCCGTACTTGTATCCTGCCATCCGCATGTACCAACATGAATCTCAACTCATCAGTCCAGGCAACATTTTCCCACATGTCTAGGGTCCAGTGGCGATGTTCCCACGCCCATGCTAATCTCTGCACCCTGTGATGTGCGGTGAGCAGCGGTAACCTCACGGGACGATGGCTTCTGTACCCCATAGCGAGGAGATGGTTCTGCTTACACGTTTTGTGCACCAGCGTTAAATTGCTGAGTGATTTCTTGCACTGTGGCCCGTCTATCCGCTGTTACAAGGCGAGCTAGCCGATGATGACCCCGCTTATCCCCCGCTTATCCACACGCTGTTGTCCACGGCAGTTGGCCTTTGCAGGGATGGTTTTACAGGATTCAATGTACTCACAGTGCACCCGTGACACAGTGGCTCATGAAAATCCCAGTGCCTGCATGACTTCCGAGATAGAGTGACCCATTCGTCGGGCCCCGACAATTTGTCCACGATCAAATGCGCTTAGATCCTTCATCTTTCCCATACTGCGTCCGACTCTTACTGATTCCCCGTCGCATCACTCCTTATGTTGTCGGATCGCTGCATACTTCATGTCGTTTCCGTTTACAGGGCCGCTCACAGCTTCACATTTGCAGAACGCCAGCTGTCTCTAATTCAATTGCTGTTCGGTGTATATAATATAAGTTAGCGATAATAATTTTGGAATTTTTGCAGGGTTTTTTTTTTTTTTTTTATGTGTATCTCAGAACAGCTTTTGGTGTTTTCAGTTAATTGGATGCTTAGACAATCACATGCCTGTGTGTGTTATCAGAACAAAATTTAAAGCAAATCAAATCTAAAAATTCTTATTTAGGTTTTAGTAAAGTCTCTACAGTACTGAGAGTGATTGCTTATACAGTTCTGGCCAGAGTAGCAGAAAGTTGATGTGCGCGCGCATGCTGTACACGGATAGTTTCCGAAATATTAGCAGATTTTGCAGATAGTTTTTCCTTGTAGAATAAAAAATTGAAAAAAGTATTTACAGGAATTCAAACACATAGCTTTACTCAGATTAATATACTTAATTCTATTTTAACTTGAAGAACTTCAATTATTTTTCATGTCTTTTGAGTTCTTTTGTTTTTACAGACGTTTCTGGCCTCTAGATTTTATCAAGGTTTGTTCTCAATCTACAGGAACTGTATTCAAAATTTTTGTTTACACAGAAAAAAAATTTAATTTTGAAGCCAGGTTCCGTTTTCAATTGTCAATTATTAAATTAAAATATTTTCACTATGTATTTTGTAAGTCTATTTTTGAATTAAATTGTTGAAAATGCTATTTATAATTTTTGAAGATTCATTGATGAAACTGTTTTTCTGGATGTAAAAGCTTTCTTTAATTAGTCTTGTTTTTATGAGGTTCATAGTCCAATACTTCAATAATTTGCCATAAATAGGTCCATTTCACACATATTGCTGCACATTCAATTGTAATGTACTTAGTTTGTCCTCAGTGGAATCTGTGAGTTTCTAATAATTATTTATTGTTTTACATCTGATTTTCCTTTAAATTATCTGATTTTACAAATTTTGAAGATGACAATCCGATTTTTGGCGCAAATGTGACAAGGATGGTAAGTCAGATAATATCCGAAAACTTGAAAATTTTCATCGTCCTGGAGCGGGATTCGAACCCGCGTCTCCCAGAAAACGCCCGGGTATGCTATCCACTACATCACCCAGAACGACCAAGTTTCAAGTTTCCGATCAATTTGAATATAACCATCACAGGATTCGTTAGTCGAAGCAACCGGCATTAATGTTTAGCGAATCTGGAGGTTAAGAATCTTATCCCGTGATAAGATTCTTAACTCCAGATTCGCTAAACATGAATGTCGGTAGCTTCGACTAGCGAATCCTGTGATGATTATATTCAAATTGATCGGAAACTTGGTCGTTTTGGGTGGTGTAGTGGATAGCATACCCAGGCGTTTTCTGGGAGACGCAAATTCGAGTCCCGTTCCAGGACGATGAAAATTTTCAAGTTTTCTGATAATCTGACTTACCATCCTTGTCACATTTGCGCCAAAAATCGGATTGTCATCTTCTAAATTTGTATTATATGGCGTAATCCCGTATTTCTTTCATGATTTATCTTATTTTATTAGATCGTGGTTCGCATTTTGCGGGTTTGCAGCAAGATTTCTGTTTTCGTGGTTGTGTACGCAGATACATTTTATTTTTATACCACCCTGGTTCTGGCATAAAAATGTGTTAATTGTGTTTTGATAATAAGCATTCTAGACCTTTCTTGCATGTTTTCACTTCAAACATCAAAAGTGACTAATCTGTAGCAGTTTTAAAATATTTGGTAAGAATATTTGATGCTTAAAGAAATGGCATTTTTTAAAAATAATAACTGATATGTTCTGTTATTCTGTACTCTCGGATGAAACATGACCATTGGATCTGATGCCAGTATAATGATTCATTGCAAAATGTAATAACATTACATTTTTTCAAAAATGTCAAAATGTCAGTTACTTTAAACCATTCATAAAATATTGCTTTAGTGTTAAATGCAATCAGCTGTCACCATAAAAGCCCAATCTTGTAATTTTATGTGGTCTTGAAAAAGAAAATAATTGAAATGTATAATTTCATTACCTTTTCATTCAGATGTTTATTATCGGTACCTAAAGTGTTGCAGTCCCAGTTTTTTTTATTATTAAATTAAAAATATTTATCTTAAATGATGTACTTCCCATTCCAATTTATCTATTTTGCTTTATGTTCTGATTTCTTTTTTAGTTTATCTGACTCATTTGGACTATGCTGATACCGAAAGAATCATGACTGAAAAGTTGCATAACCAAGTGAATGGATCTGAATGGTCTTGGAAAAATCTTAATACGGTTAGTTTGATTTAACAATTGTGCACTATTATTATTTCTCTTGTCACCGACTTTCTTGGTCAGCGCCGGTGACGAAAGGCGGAGATGCTCATCTCAAGCCTAGAAATTCAAGAATTTTCTACTAGGGGATGCTGAAAAGTTCTTGGCCTAACCCACTTCCTATAATTGTAGCATTATTTTGTCACTGCAGCTCCAAAGAGTGTTCTTTTGTATTGTAATGTGCCAATTTTCAGGCTAATAGCTCTCTGGGGGGGGGGGGGGCAGATGTTTGATGTCCTGAACTAAATCATGTCAATGCAAAGTGTACAATTTTCGAACGTGGAACTCCGGGCTGTCATGAAATTTCTGTTCCTGCAGAAGAAAACTGCAAAGGAAATCTTATAAGTGTGTGACGGAAACATTAAGTGACAAGTGCCCTTCATATTCCACTGTGAAGATATGCTGTGCCAACTTTCAGCATGGAGACTTTGAGGCCGAAGATGCAGCAAGATCTGGGCGCCTTCAACAGTGACAACACCCGAAATTGTTGATCACGTTCATGATTTGATTTTGTAAGATCGGCGAATCTTGGCTAAAACAATGGCTGAGACACTGGCACGGTTCCCAAAACTGCACCAATTGTGCCAGACCGCGCCAAAATGTTGTTCTTGCGCTATTCTGCTAAATAAAAATCATGATTTTAACGAAATCTGCGCCAAAATTAAAAATTTACTGGTCATAGATATTTTAGCGTAATCTTACAACATTCCAAATCGATTCAGTGGTTAATTCGTACATGAGCCTTTTCCGCAGTTTCGCGGAGCCCTTCCCCCTCCACTTGTCATTTTCGAGATTGATGCAAAAGTAAACAAATTTTCGGGGTATTAGTTGGGGGGTCGTATTCCGTCTGGGGACTTTATTTTGTCCTTTGAAACGGAAGTTAAATGGAGTGCAGATTTTCCCCCGCAATAGTTTTTTTTTTTCCTCGCGCGATGTTGCTTCTGTTCAGTATTGTTAAATTTAATTTCATTTCATAATTTCAGCTTGAAATTGTAGGCAACTATTTCCGAGAACGGAAGTTAGGCCGCCCGAAATTTTCTCCGTAATCTTCGGCCACGAGATTCTTGCGCTGATTCGAAGAATTTTGTCTTTTTTGTTATCATTTGGACCAATTTACGAGATCGATGCACAACAAAACTTAAATGGGGGGGGGGGGTATCGTTTTCTTCGTCGGAGGACGGAATTTCATCCTTCAGAAACGGAAAGTAGACTGAGGTAAGATTTCTCTCATAATCGTAGTTTTTTTTTCTCGTGATGTTTCCTCTACCCAGTATTGTTAGATATCACTTTATTCCATAGTGAAAATGTTGCTTAAATTTTCGAAAACGGAAGTCGAACGGAGCGAAGAAATATTATGAAAAAAACAATCTCACTAATGTGAAATTTATTACTGGTGAAAATGTCTCAACATAATCAAGACCTTCAACTTGTCCACAACCTTGAGCTACAAGGCGAGCCTTATACCTTTGTACTAATCTATTTGCATCTTCTTTTACTGCATATACCCATCTACACCCAATAACCTTCCTATGTGATGGAGGTGGAACTAGTTCCCAAACATATCCTTTTTGTAGAGTGTTTATTTCTTCCTCCATAGTTTTCATCCATTTGTCTTTGTTTGGGTTCTTCAATGCCTCTTCATACATACGAGGAATATCTATGCACATTGCTACAGGATCAGAATCATTATTTTGATCAAGTACAGGCTCCAATACATCACATCTTGTTTGAAAGATCAAGATTACTTGAGTTCATGCAAGACGTTCTTTATTGCAAAATCTTGCACATCCCTCAAACTTCGCAAATGTACACCTGGTTTAGGATAATAGTAAACACTTATACGACCTGCAGTTTTACCAGTTTGTCTGGGCACTACCACCCTCTCCTAATGTACTGTGTCTACTTGTGGAGTAGATATTTCACCTTCTGGAACTTTTTTCTGAGAATCTTCTGATTGAGTAGGTACTTGTCTTTCTTTCTGAGGTTCTGTACATCTTGTGTATTCAATTCCATTATTATGGAAAATAAATTTTTCCAGTTTTAACTTAAGATTGGAAAAACTATTTATTCCCAATTCCTTTTCATTGAAGACAACCTGTTTAGTTTCTTCTACTGTATCTGTGTCAGGATACCAGATTTTATATCCACGTGCCTTAAGTGTATAACCAATAAATATGCCAGGTCATGCTTTATTTTGTAGCTTATTCCTATGTGGATTTGGTACATACGTAAATGCAAGACATCCATATTGTTTTAAATGACTGGCTGATAGCTTCTTTCCAGTCCACAGTTCATAAGGAGTTTTGTTTCCTGTTAAGCTATGAACAAATCTGTTCTTCAGGTAAGTTACTGTTAACAATGCTTCAGCCCACATATTCTTTGGCAGCTTACTCTCTTCTAGTAGAGCACGAATGCCTTATAACGCAGTTCTGTTGTAGCGTTCTGCCACCCCATTCATTTCTGGGCAATATATGTTAGTCCTGTTATACCAGAGCTCTTTAAATAGTTCATAAAGTCTCTTGAACAGAACTCCATACTGTACAAATTTGCTTTATCTTTTTATTTTAGCTGTCGTTCTGCGCTTGCCTGATGTTCTTGAAAATATTTCAATACATTTTTCTTGTCTGGCATGAGATAAACACATATACCTTGAGTAATCATCAATAATACTCAAGAAATATTGAGCTCCTCCTTTTGATTTTGTAGGTGAAGGCCCCCATATATCCATATGTATTAACTGTAATGGCTGGGTGGTTACCCTGTCAGTTAGCTTATGTGATGATTTCTTTATTAATTTGGACAGCTTACAAACATCACAGTCTTCCATTGAACCAGAGATTCCCTCTAAACCAAATACAGACTCATTTTGAGACATTTTTACTAAAGTAGTAAAATTTAAATGACCAAATCTAGAACACCATAATGCTTTCTTGCCTTTTGCTTTAGTACTATGAATTTCTTTTGGATAGTTATTACAACTATAAACACTTGCTTCTATAACATAAAAGTTATTCTTTAGTATTGCTGTGCAAAATATTTGTTCCCTTGGGATCTTGTATGACTATCTGTCTGTTACCTAGTGTAGCGGTAAACTTAGCTTGATCAATTAGTCTTACGGATATTAAATTCCTTCTTAAATTTAGAGTATAGTATACATTTCTCAATGTGAGTTTCTTCTTTGTTGAATTCTTCCCAATGGTTTGGTCAATGGTTTCCATACTTTGAATTTTAGTATTCTCTTCACCAAGAGTAGCATTCTTTTCAGGTATACACTTAAAATCTTTAAACCATTCCCTGTTGTTACATAAATGATAAGTGGCTGCTGTGTCATTGGTGCATTCCATTGCATTGGGAATTAGAACCATAGCTGAAACTAAGTTTGATGTAACATATCTTTTTGTTGGGTTCATAGTCCTTTTCCTTCTACAGTCCCTTGACTGATGTCCATATGCACAACATATGAAACATTTCCCTTTAAAAAGCTTTCTTGTGTTATAACCTTTAAGTGGTTCTGTAGGTGTTGGTTTTCTGTTATTTAACATTAAACAGGGTGCACACGCGTGCTTGAAAACCTGGAAAGTCCTGGAAAATCATGATTACGTTTTCAAGGCCTGGAATATCCTGGAAAAACGGTATTTTTTTAATGCTGTCTTGAAAAGCCTTGAAATTTGAAATTAGTGCTTAAAAAAAATGCCCTTTTAGGAAATCGTGTTACTGACTGTTACCCCTTAATTTTTTTAAGTTCCTCTCCTCTGTTCTCAAAGAAACCGCCGGCTACAGTGGTGTTTCGGATGTGCCCAAATCCTAATTTGGCTGGGGGGGAAGCACTACTTCCAGTGCAATAAAATTGGATGATTACTAGCGGGTCTGTTAGGGAAGGGGAGCTTGATGCATTCTCTAGCCCTGAGCTTGATGTCCGTCTGACAACTACTGAGAACAACAGAAGAGGAAAGAAGAGACATTTAGCATTTGCAAAGGGGGTCGCGTGTTTACCAAGTCAGCTGGCATCCACCAGTGAAGAGTATGCCTGAACAACACATTCATCTGCTCCTTGTTTATTGCATTAAGACGCTTGCTTCCGGCCCACCCCTCAAGAGACTTCGGCTACTTATGATAAAAAATAAGAAAACTATCTTTGCGAATTTTTCACAAAAGTGGCTGAAATTTTTACATTTACTATAATTGGATTACAGAAGCTCACTCCCAAAATTCCATTTGAATCGGTTTAAAACTTAAAAAGTTAGCATTGGAAATTTTTATTATGTGTGCCTCTTTAGACAGTGAGCCTTGAGCAGAAAGTGTGTTACCATAGCAACGGTTGATTGACAGCTGGGAGCGCTGATCTGAAGCCCTTGGTTGGGAAGAAAGCAAACACCTGTTTATCACTTCCACAGCACAAAAGGACTAGGAGAATATTTTCAGAAATCCACTTTTCTGAATTTTGAAAATAACACAGTAAAATTTTTACAGTAGTTAAGATACATCACAATAAAGTTCTAGTGCAAATTTCGCCAAATTCCGTTAGGAACTTTAGCAGATGGAAAAAAAAAAAAAAAAAAAAAAAAAAACGTTGCATAATCGGATTGAAAAAAAGAAACAGTAATTATAAATTACGGGAAAAGCAAGTGAATTATTTTTTTAGATGCCATGGTTTATTTAAACAGAGTGAGCCTTAAATTTTTTTTCTGTGATGATATGGACTCTATTTTAATTACAAACATACATTTTTATTCAGATGTCTGAGTTACTGTTTTAATAAAAAAATCTATAATTTAAAAGTTTTCAATGGATTTAGGCGAAATTCAGCAGATAAACGTATTTTAGTAAATTGCAACGTTATGACGTAAATTTGGTCATTTTGTCGAAAATTGGGCAGCATTTTTTTTTTACGTTTTCTCCTATAGTTACGGTGAAGGAGGAAGACACTTCAGTGAGCTGCAGGTGGTGATTTATGGCGATGTGCCAAATGAAAAGAAGCCGTTCCATCAGGACATTCCAGAGGTTGAGTGTGCGTGGACGCGTGCTCCTGCTGTTTGAACTTAATCGGAATGTTTTCGGGAGGGGGAGAAATATCCGTTTCAGCTTTACAGCTTTCAGGCTCCTTTTTTTTTTTTCTTGGTAATAAATAAAAACCATAGTTGCTGCATTCACCATTGATCCATATTCGCATTTCTTGAATATAAACAGCAGACAATCGGAAACATGGTGTTGGGTGGGTCTTGATGTTCTTCATTTGTATCTGCTGAATTTTGTTCTGTGGGAATACGGAATGAGTTATACTGTGAATACATACAAAACTACATATTTTTGAGCTGAAAAAATATGTCTACTTGTACACAGTAGCTAACGTGTGAACTCAGACGAAGACAATCAGACATATGGACGTCTGATTCCATAAAAAAAATCAACCCATTTTATTATACACGACAGGTAAAAAAGAAAAAAACATTACATGTTTTTAAACATTATAAAGGAAAGCGGATTTTTGAAACACCATGACTTGATGACATTAATTTCTGAAAGTTTTTTTTTTTCGATTTTATATTCCTGAATCTTTTTTTTTTTTTTTTTTCAATTACAATACACTGTAACATGATACCTGTGTGTTGTATCCCTTAGTTGTATGGCAGATTTTCAGTTGGCCGATATCCGCAATCGTAAGTGGTAGTTACATTGCTATTGTTGATGATGACAAGATAAATACTGGAGTAATGTAGAATGTTGCATAAAGTAAAAAAAAAATCGCCCCCCTCCTCCCCCTTCGAACTTTTATGCGGTTATCATAGCTGATCAACCATTTCATTCCATGAACATCAGCACATTTCAATCATTTGACCATTGGGGGTCTGACGGAATTCAGCAGTGCTTAAGGCGCCTAGCGCAACGAGAACATGCTAATTATGGACAGTTCTATTCCCTTCCCCCCTATCATTCCTAATAATTGAGAGCGCATACTGTAGTTTCAAATATTCTGTGTATGAGCTAGTTTTCACGCTGTTCCTTATGTTTTTATTTTAGAAATTACTAACCCTTTCGAACTGTAGGTTGCAGAAACGTTTATGCTTTGGTTTTTTCCATTTGTCCGTACGATAATTCACGTAAAAGGGGTTGGATTTTGGCGAAATTTTAGTATGCTGTTAGGTACAACCTAAGAACCTACCCTGTTGAAAATGGTCGAAATTAAATTCAAAGGCATAGATATAAGAGCAGTATTCATTCTCCAAGCTTGAAGCCCTACGTCCACTCTCCAGCTGGGTAAGTATGAAAGATTTGAGACTTGGAGGTGGAGACCCAGTACAAAGTTTTGCTTCCCTCAGGCACTAAGTGTTTGTTAACATTTCCTTTCCTCTGGTTTGGAGCCCAGCTGTAAGAGGTGATGCTTTGTAACAGTCTTTTAGCACAACACTCTGTCTACTGATTGGCATACAGGTCATAAAACAGTAACTTCACTAAGTGTTGTTTCCTTGTTTTGAATGAAGACTAAATCAATGCCAAAGCATTTGCAACCCAGGCTGCCTAAAGGACAGAGCTGGGGGAGCAGGAAAGAACATAGCAGTAAGACCCCTTTTTCTTTAATTACTTAAAATCTGGCCTATAGTAATTGGTCACATGTGTAGCCCCTTACTCAGGGGAAATTCTCAATTTTTAGTTGTGTGGTTCCTGATCTTAGATATTTTTTTGGTTTTCATTTACTGTTTCAGTTGATTTACCCATTTTTTTCACACCTCCCATTAAATATGGGTAAGTGTACTTTTAGTGATCTTTGGCTAATAAATCCTAAATATGCTGGATGGATTAAAAAAGATGAAAGCAATTGCCATGTTGCAAAATGCATTTTTATCCATTAAAATAATAGATGTTTCGAATATGGGGGATCCGCTTTAAGAAGCCACATGAAAGGAAAAAAACATAGTATGTTGACAGAAAGCTGCAAAAATGTTCCACTAACTGTTGATAAATTGCTATGTGTATCAAGTGATAAACAAGTACAGCCTATTGCATCCACATCTAATCCTCTGCATATTCCTCTTGAAAAAAATGCAACCATTAAAGCAGAAGCATTGTGGTGTTTAAAAGTGGTTAAATCCCATTACTCTTACAGGTCTTGTGCAGGTAATGATGTTTTATTCCGCCTAATGTTTTCTGACAGCAGAATTGCTGGAAACTTCAGCTGTGGCGAAAAAAAATGTTCCTACATTTGTTGCTTTGGTTTGGCACCTCACTTTAAATCAGTGTTGGTTCAGGAAGTCAAAACTGAAAATGAAAATTTTGTGATTTTGTTTGACGAAAGTTTAAACAAGTTTAGTCAGTCAAAACAAATGGATATACATGTTCGTTTATGGGAAAAAGGAACAGTTTCAACCAGATATTTGTCATCAGTTTTTTTGGGTCATGCTAGTGCAGACATAATGATGGAAAAATTTCTTGAATGCATGGCGTGCCTCCCACTGTGTAACATTGTGCAGTTATCAATGGATGGACCCAATGTTAATTGGAAGTTTTTTTAATATGCTGCAATCAACACTTAGTGCTGACTCAAATGTCCAACTCCTAAACACAGGGAGCTGTGGACTTCACATTGTAAACAATGCCTTTCGACATGGAGCCTCAGCAACAGGGTGGGAAATTCAAAAGTTGCTTTCATCATTATTTAGGCTTTTTAAAGATTCACCTGCAAGGAGGGAAGATTTTTCTAAAATAATTTTAGCCAGTAAGATGCCATTAAAATTCTGCCCACACAGGTGGCTAGAAAATACTCCTGCCTGCGAGCGAGCATTAGAAATTTGGGCAGACATTGAAAATTATGTTAACCAAGTTGAAAAGAAGTGCATCAAGAATCCCCACACTGTATCATTTGACGCTATCAAAACTTTCACTAAAGATCCTTTTGTTTTGGCTAAACTACATTTCTTCAATTCAGTTTCAAAACAGCTGGTACCATTTCTCAAGGCATATCAGTCAGATAAGCCAATGATGCCTTTTATGGCCACAGATCTTGAAAAGATGCTAAGAAATATGATGAATCGCTTTGTTAAAAGAACCGTAATGGCAGAAGCTAACTCTGCTTTAAAGCTGTTACAAGTAGACCTTACAGATGCATCTCAGTGTTGTCACTATAAAGAAATTGATGTTGGGTTTCAAACAGAGAAGTTATTGAAAGAATTAAGTGCTAAGAACATTAGTGAACGCAAACTTATGGAGTTTAGAATGGAATGCCGAATATTTTTGCAAAAGCTAGTTGTGAAGCTATTGGAAAAAAATCCACTTAAGTACTCCCTTGTTCGCCACATGGAGTGTTTAGATCCTCGGTTGATGTCAAAAAATAGTGAGACTTTTATTAAGAATCTAACATCCATTCTCACACTTCTTGTTGATGCTCATAGAATACAACCAGAATTATGTGATGGTGTAATATGGCAGTTTAAGGAATTTGTGACCAGTGTTGCAGCAGTAAAATCTTCATTCATAAACTTTGATCCAGAAGATAAACAACAAAGAGTAGACACATTATTGTATGAGTACATGTCTTCTACTAAAGCTTTTAGTGAACTGTGGAAAGTTGTGAAACTTCTTTTACTGTTGTCACATGGGCAAGCTTCTGTTGAGAGGGGTTTTTCAGTCAATAAGGAGCTCATTGTAGAAAACATGAGAGAGGAGTCAATTGTAGCACAGAGAATTATTTATGATCATATATCCTATGTAGGTGGTATTGATAAGGTAAATATCTCAAAATCCCTTCTGTTATCAGTTGGAGCTGCAAGGCAAAAATACATACATTATTTGGATGATAAGTCCAAAGAAAAGGAAAAAGCAGCCATATGTGGAAAAAGGAAAGCTATTTTAGACGAAATTGATAGCATAGAAAAGAAAAGGAAACTCATTGAAGGAGAAGTCAAAGAATTACTTAACTCTGCTGATGATTTAGCTTTAAAAGCTGAAACTACAAATAACATTACATACATTGTAAAATCTAATAGCTTTAGAAAAACTGCTCATGAGAAAAGAGCAGTACTTAAAAAAATGGATATGGAACTTGAAACCAAAGTCAGCAATCTTAAATCTGTATAACCATCCATTGATACTCCATATTTGTGGTATCTTCCAAGCATATAGAGAATTAATACTAAAACATAAAATTTTTATATTTGTACAATTTACAATAGAAATGAACTTTTTTTTTCTTTGAAGCATGTTGAACTTCAAACCAGTTTTGATCTTATATCTTCATAATTATTTAGTGTTTTTCATATGAAGTTCATGTAAATAGACTAATGAACTCTTCTGTTCCAAAAACTTATAACTTTCTGCAACTAACTTCCACAATTGGGCTTCTTATTGGACTAAAACTTTGGTAAGTAATATAAAACCTTATATATACTTGTACAGTAAATACTCATGGGCTCCTAAAACATATTTTTGCTGTACATTTTACTATGAATTTGTGGCCAAAACAATTCAATCAATTGTCCTTAATGCATTGATCAGATTTTGGTTTATATAACTGACAAACTTCAATTTTTTTTAAAAAGGCTTTTAAAAACTTAATTCATATAATTGTCTTATGTTTTGGGAGTTGAACCAAAAGTGGTTATTCTGATTCTGGTTATGATTGAAGCTTAACTGGAGGTAGAGATTCCTTATGCTCATCATTTTTCATTTATGCAAAATACTTAAGAATATCCTAATTTATACCATGCAATCAAGAACATGAAGCGGGGGAAAGCTCCAGGAGAAGATGGAATTACTATAGACATCATACAAGAAGCAAGTGGAGAAATTGAAACAGTACTCGCCCAAATTTTCACTCGATGCCTTAATGAAGGGAAGATTCCTGAGGATTGGAACAATGCTACAATGAACCTGCTACATAAAAAAGGTGACATTGAGGATCTCAGGAACTACAGACCTATCAGCCTCCTATCAGTGGTTTATAAAATCTTCACTAAAGTTCTTTCACACCGCTTGAAGGTAACACTGGACATGGCTCAACCGAGAGAACAAGCTGGATTCAGGAGTGGCTACAGCACAATAGATCATATCCACGTATTGAGAGAACTAATTGAAAGAGCGAGGGAATATGAACTTCCATTGTGCATGGCTTTTATCGATTATGAAAAAGCCTTTGATTCGGTGAAACCATCAGCAGTTACCACGGCTCTGAAATCCTGCGGTATTGAAGATGCATACATTAATATTATTAATAACATCTATGAAAATGCAAGTGCAAAGATTCGGCTGTTTGAAAATACAACACACATAAAAATTGGAAAGGGAGTGAGACAAGGTGACACCATATCTCCGAAGCTCTTTAATGCCACATTGGAAAATGTCTTTCAATCACTGAACTGGGAAAACAAAGGGATAAAGATTAATGGAGATTATCTAACCCACCTTCGTTTTGCTGATGACGTAGTCATTTTTGCAACTACCCCATCAGAGCTGCAGAGTATGATCCAGGAACTTGCTGACAAGAGTAAAGAAGTGGGATTAAAAATGAACTTTCAGAAGACAAAAGTAATGTTCAATGCTTTTACAAGAAATGAAGATTTATCGATTGATGGAGAAAAACTGGAGATAACAGATACGTATGTTTATCTTGGACAGCAGATATCAAGTGAGGGTCACATTGATGAAGAAATTAATCGGCGTACAAAACTTGCCTGGAGAGCTTTTGGAAGAAACAGCATAATTTTCAAGAGCAATATGCCATTATGTCTTAAAAGAAAAGTGTTTGATCAATGCATCCTTCCAGTGCTTACGTATGGTGCAGAGACGTGGACCTTAACTAAAAGAGACATACAAAGGCTGCAGACAACTCAAAGAAGCATGGAGAGGTGCATGCTTGGTATAACCAGGAGAGATAAGAAGAGGAACTCGTGGATCCGAAAAATGACGAGAGTGGAAGACATCATGATCAGAGTTAAATCCCTGAAATGGCAATGGGCTGGACATACTGCCAGAAGGACAGACCATAGATGGACAGCCGAAATTTTAGATTGGATTCCAAGGGACAGGAAAAGACCCAGAAAAAGACCACATGGGAGATGGGTGGATGAAATTCGTAAATATGCGGGAGTGACATGGAGGAGACTGGCACAAGACAGACCGTTGTGGAGGAAACTTGGGGAGACCTTCGTCCAGCAGTGGATTGATAATGGTTGACAATGATGATGATGATACCAATAAAAAACTGAAATTGTTTTATGTTTAAGGTTTTTATAAATAGTTTAGCTAGTTCCACATTTTGGGGTAGCACTTCATAAATTTAGTTTAGCAGTGATTTTGATTTAAAAAAATAAAAGTAAATTGAGGCAATCTTGTTTGATATGAAAAATAATTTTTGGAAAGTAATATGAGGCAAGTGTACTGGTAGACATAAAGGTGGTTAGATTCTTTTGGGTTGGGTGGTGGGCCAGGACTTTCTGACTTGTATGATGAAACTTATTTGAAATTTGTTGCCATGTTCCTAAAATTACACTTTCTGTTTTAAACTCTATTGGTTCACCTTTCTACGATCGTCCACTCCCGAATCATTTCTTGAGGTGCATAGTGATTCCGTGGCTTATGCTTTTTGATTTAACATAACTGTACTACAATTGGATGAAATTTTCCTCAAGTCTGGAACATATTCTGTCTAGTAATTAAGATTTTCATTGCCTTCAAAAGTTACATCCCAATACGCATCCACTAGTGGCAGTCATTGGGAATGTTAAAAAGAAAAAAATCATTCCCATGTATGGAAACACTTTTTATCAGAGCTAGAATCCACCTGTGGGCATAACAGGCACATGCCCCATTTCAAAAAAAAAAAGGGGGGGGGGGTGAGTAAGTAGATAAGTGCTTTGCTTTGTCTCACGTTTCTTGTTTTCAGACATCACACTTTTTCACTTATGGATTTGCAACTCCACGTTTTGTCTTACATTGGCCCGAACTTTTCAGTGATCCACACAGCAGTACTTCAGAACTGCTGTTTGTGATGTACTCTGACAGGCAAGCACCCCATCTCCCCCTTATGGGTCCTCCATGTTTTACCACCGTGTTTTTTGGAGGAAATAAATCTCAGAGATTTTTTAACCAGTCATCTGTTAGACGTGCGCCCTCCCCATTCTTAAATCCTGAATCTGCCCTCACTTTATTTTATAATAATTTCAGTTATCAATAATAGTCTGATTACATGGAAGATAGTGCAGAATAGTGATGCAGCTAAAATGACTGATTGAATTAATCATTTTCTGATTGAGGGAAAGGATTTTCTGAATAGCCTTGTGGTAATTGCATCATGATTCAATTTAGCATTATTGGGTAATTCGCCAATTAAAAACATTAAAAAGAAATGTAATGGGTAAAAAGCACACTCACCCATTTGCATCTTTCATCATTTTTATTACTTAAAACTGAAATTGCTTTTAAAAACTAATTTGAGCATGATATTGTAAAGCGTAGTAATCATCCTGGAATTTTTTGTATATGGCCTGGAAAAGGCCTGGAAAGTCCTTGAATTTTTTCCCCCAAAAAGAGTACGAACCCTGATTAAAACACCTTTTTGTTCTTGCACTAACTCAGGTGGTCTCTTTAAAATTAAATGCCCCTCTTCTGCTAGCAAATGTGTTCTAATTTTCTCAGGCATAAAATCAGTACCCCTAACTGATATAATTGTTGTACAACACTATCAAATTCAGGGGGTAAACTTTCAATAATGTGATATGCAACTTCATCTGATAATAGTCTTACCAGCATATTCTAATGCTTTAGTTGCTTGCATTACTCTAGATAATTATACTCCCATGGTTTCATCACCACTTATTCTTATATTGAAAAATTCTGATCTGGGTGCAGCTATCCTAGCCCTAGACTTTGGTTCATAGCTTTCTTTCAACAATTTCCATACATCTGCAACTGTTAAGGCATCTACAATTAAGTCCTGAGGTTCTTCCAAACATAAGTAAATAGTAGCCAAAGCTTTATATTTGCACTTTACAAATTCATCTGTTTGCTCATGTTTTTTCCCTGATGTGGTAAAGCCAGTGTTATCTATAAAGTTAAATAACACCCTATCCATTAGGAGCATTTTCATGTCACGTTTCCACTGCCTATAATTAAGGCCATTTAGTTTGGGAAAATTAAAAACATGAACACCTTCATTATATTCTGCCATATTGGTATTCATACAGTTGAATTCAAATATGCCGCCCCGGTGGCGCAGTGATCTAAGCGATGGCCTCTGATCATTCGTCCGAAAGGGGTCTGGGTTCGAATCCCGGTAAGGCATGGATGTTGTGTTTGTCTTATGGCACTGGCTTTCTCCCTTCCCTGGAGCCAGTGACCCTAAATTAAGGACGGGCGACTGCTTATAGCCCATTGAGTTGCTCACGGTGGTCGTTAAACCTCCAATCAAAAAAAAAAAAAAAAAAAGAAAAAGAATTCAAATATGTAATGAAATATGCATACTTGCTTGACTATAATAACCTACTTTCTTTAGGTTTAAACACCTTAGGTTTATAGACATGTGGCTTAAACAAGTTTACTTCTATTACTTTGAACTTATTCACTTTAGGCCTAACCAAAATAATGTGCTTCAGCTGACATGCTGCAGAACCAGCCATTCACCAAAAATATTCTGAGTTCTGGGCCCATAACCAAATGCTGAAAATTTATGTTTTAAATATGCTACAAATACATTAGTGAATGAAAATCTTTAAGCAAAGTGACTGGAATTTTGTTTCAGTACTGAAATCATGGACATTATTCCTTTTTGAATGTAAACACTTTAATATAGAAAATAATTTACGGACCTTTTCCTTTAGGGTGTATACAGACTACATACTAACATTCAATCTTACTCTTGAGCTGATAAAAAAAAATGAAATGAAGAATATTGACACCAGAGTAAGTTAACTGAACATGACCTGAGTAAGAGGACAACATGCAAGAAGAATGACTGTCAAAAGCTAGCAACCACCTGGTCACCCAGACCATCATGCCCCAGCATCCAGCAATGCATGCTGGGTACTCGTGATATCACACAGTCTTACCAGCATATTCTGCTGGATTGTAGCTGATTTACATATACCGTAATTTTTGGGCTAAGAGCCACGGCTCTTACGTTACTAAAAGTGACATTTTTCAGGTGTGCGGCCCTTATGCCGAATTTGTTTTCGATAAGACTTTCTCCTCCCCCCCCCTTTTTCATGCAGATGCTTAGTAAATTTTTTCAAACCACGTCTTTTTTTGTTCACGAACTCGACTGTGATCATGTCCCCCACCCCCTTTCTACTCATACGTTAGACAATAACTCCACTGTCCTGATGTTGGTGTTTAGGAGGGAAAGTGGGGGAGAACAGGAATGCCTGACTCAAACGCCCTTTGCATGGGGGATGGAATGGGGACATAAGCACACAGACGAGTAGCGTGACGTCCGAGGCTTTCGTGGATAGCGCGCCCAGCGGTAACAGCTCACTGCGCAGTAAATGAAAGTAGATCAAACCACTTGAAAGAGAGAAAGCGCACCGCCATTTCGAAGTGTTGGCGGCAGATCAGAACACGTGCGAAGCAGCTGGTAAAAGGAAACGTCTCTACATGAGAAAAAAAGCATAACATAGAAGGAACATATTATTAAAGAAAACATTAATCGAAAGCATAACAAGCGATAATTTATAAGTTAATTACTTCTAAGACGGATTCTATTGCGGTGAACAGAGAACCATCCTGTAGCAGACATCCACATTGAATGGAATTTAGACAATTGTGCGGTTTTACGAGCAATGTGATATTCTAACGGGAGTCTTAGATTAACTGTGATGTATATTGATTATATAAATGGTTCTGAGCATTTAATAAAGGCAAACAAATAACATCATTAGCATGATTAATAAAAATGTATAAATAAAAATGTTTGCCAGTATGAAAAAATAAGTGTATAAAGCAGATCGATACTGAGTTGCAGAATTAGCCTTTGAAGTATACATATAATCACGTTGGGCGTGAGTTAATTCATGAAAATAAGGAAGATAATTTAGCTTTCTGAGCCACACCACGACTTCACAGGTGCAGCCCTTATGGCAACTTTTGCTTCCAAGATTGGAAAAATTCTCACCTGCAGCCCTTATGCCGATGCGGCTCTCAGTCCAAAAATTATGGTACATGCAACCTATACACTACTATTTTACAATGATACACAAAGACAAAATACAACTAAATAAATATAAATAAATACTAGGGAGATACCATATATTTATACTTTTTTTTTTTTTTAGTACTGTCAATAAATGGTGTTTGCGCAAAAGTCTTACTGATGCACATTTCCCAAAGTTGGCAAGTATGTTAATGTGTTAGGAGCTTTCCACATATACCGGAACTCTTCACGGCTTTTCAACGATATGTCGTAGACTCCTTTTCTTTTAAGCATGTGGAAACAACTCGCTAAAAACCGTGACCATCAGAACTCTGATGATGTCACAATTATTTGAATGTTTACACTCCATTCGTCTTGATGATGCCGAGCCAAACGCTCGGTGAAACTATAGTCAATGTATAATAAACCTTTGATTGTGGCAAACGTTGGTATTTTTATTTGATCTCAACACCACAAGTTGTGTAGTCATAAATTATATCAATTAGTATTAGCAACAGTCAAATTCCACATGCTGTATGTAATGCACGACGCACATGTTCAGTTTCTTTTTTTTTTTTTTTTTTTTTTTTTTTATAATCCTCCTGCCTCATGCAGCTTTCAAGGACTCCTATGTTAATCTGTTCAAACCACACATTAACAATCTATGTTATATGACATAGCACATTGTCATGTATGTTGGAAGTGTAAGATGCAGTTTTTTGAGTTTGCCACCATATGGGACACATAAAGCTATCCAGCACATTAATGTAAGATGAATCTGCTGCTGAATTGCACAGTTGGAAATACACATGCAAGTATTAAATTATCCTGGACCCATGGCTTATATCTGATTGGAAAATACAAGTAGTGTGATTTTGTACTTAACAAGATGACTGATTTCTACTTTCTGTATTCCATGTGCTTTTCTGCTGAACTTGTACTGTTATTGGCTTGTAGATCGCTATTGTATCACGATAACTCGATAATTCCTGGCAGGCAACTCTTTACCCACTGTGTAAATGCATACAGGCTTGCCTACCAATCATATGTACTTAGAGAATTTGAATTTGTCGGGTCTGCTGGTTAGATAAAATCGGCTCCCTTCTCATGACACTTTTGGCATATTAGTATTTTTGGTTTACAAATAGCTCCATGGGTGGAGTAACATTTCTAGACTACCATATATTTGGTACATTACCTGCTGTAAATTTGAAAATGTCGAATGCTGAAATATTTTCCTAATATGATATCCAGGAGTCAGTCCTAATTGAGACTTAACTCTATCAATGAACACATTCTACCTTGTGCTGCATGTGATGTCTTAACATGATAGATTACATAAAATGTTATTTATTAAGAAAGTTTTCAACAGATAGCTTCAGTCTTTTTCAACCTTAGGAATGCTTAAGAAAGCATTTCTAATAAAAAAAAAAATCCTCATTGAAAGCTTCCTTAATAAACCCTTTTTTACATAACTTAAGCAAGTTGTTTGCAGTTCTAATGCTTGTTAACTGATGCTTTAGCAACACATTGCCATACTGCTTGTATAGGCTTTGTTTTTGTTGTCATTCACAATTTCTTTCAAACACAAGGATGTCTCTGATTCCTGAATGCATAGTATCTGCATGTGGCATTTTAATTTGATTTTGTTTTTCCCTTTTAATGGTTCAGAAAAGGACCAGTAGGGAGCATGGTTGTCTTATCAAACTGTAGGAAGGAAATGCATTATGAAAACATACATACACACACATATCACTAAGCTGTTCTCTGATATTCAGAGGTTAGCTCCTCTGGATTATGTTCCAGGATCCGTAGGTGGAACGACCAACTGGGACCGTTAGCTGTGGGCTGATCACCTGCACTGATGTACCTTTATGATTTTTATGACGCAGAAATTATGAAAATGTCCTGAAAGTAAACAGAAAATTACTGTGATCGCAGGAGAAGGGTAAAACTTATATAAATGAAGTGGTTGAAGAAGTGGATACTTGAGAAGTTTAATGTGAAACTAAAACTGAAGTCTTTGCTGTTTGTGTTATCTAGTGTGAAGAGATGGGTGTGTTTGTGTGTGTGTGTGGGGGGGGGGGGGGGGGTGTCTGGTTTTAAAGTAAAAATTTAAGGACATTTGCTCCCCACCCCCACTCTTTGTTGCAAGCTCCTCAATTGTCCTCGGCTATTTGCTCGGTCAGT
This sequence comes from Macrothele yani, assembly GCA_039090855.1. NCBI lineage: Eukaryota > Metazoa > Arthropoda > Arachnida > Araneae > Macrothelidae > Macrothele > Macrothele yani. Next base: position 83,464,452 of record CM077001.1, read on the forward strand.
AGAGCAGTGGCACTGGGATTAAATGAAATTTCATTTTGAGAATAGTTTAATAACTTCTAAGTTACATTTTCTGCCATTTTTAGTATATTATTGTTTTTTATTACAATATTTGAATTAATATTCACAAGAGAGACTTATTGTCATGATGTTATCACACTTCATTATCACAGTAGCATTTATAGTTAACCTCTCAAGATCATTATTCTGGTTGCAAGGAACCAGGGTGATAATCAGTGGTGGAGCCTCCTTCAAACTCTTTCTCAATTTGAAATTCTTCCTGTAATTTTCTTCTGTTTAATATGACTTTATTAAGACAACTTTTAATAGCTGTTTTATGTTCATTCTCATATCTTGTATAATTATGAAATTTGTACTTTTTTTATGGTAGGTAGTTCATTGTAATGCACTTGAGTTATAATTATTGGAGCAAATTGCTTTTTGATTAATTTTTTGTTCTTCAATTCATTTTGTTTGTTTTTCCAGTTGTGCTGGGCTATCGGCTCAATCAGTGGAGCAATGTATGAAGAAGATGAGAAGAGGTTTCTAGTCACTGTCATAAAGGTACGTATATAGTAATCTGTTCCTTCCTTAAATGTCTGTCTGTATTGGGGCTGCTGTACATAAGTATAGTCCCAGTATATATGTGTTTGTGTGCATGTCATTTGTGTTTTTGTATGTGTGATGCACTTCCCTCCGTTGTTTAGTAACCACTGGAGCATTTCGCTTTGTGAATTAATTTCCTTGGTTTTGCATACCCATCATATCTGCTATTTCTTCATCAACTTAACACAAATAATAATCGACACATGATGGTGCTATAACTTCCAGGAGAATCTGAAATTGAATTTTGTCGTCGTTGTTTGAAATCCCTAACCATCCATTGTGAGAACATGTTGAGTGTAGATATTAAGCGTGATTGTGTAACAAAATGTTCACAAATTTTGTAGTGAAAAGTAGCTATAAAATTGACTAAAATCTGTCTGTGCATTTGAATTTCTTATCACACACTTGCAAAGTTGATGCTGAAGTGTTTAGTGTGAGGCTTTGCTTCCACTATTTCTGTAGTAGTTAGTACCCTGCTATTTAAGTATGTTTCTGTCTTGATGTGTAATCTTGTTCATTTATAGTTTGTTGTGCTTTCACAACAGTTACAAATTTGTCAGCTTAATGTTGTGTATAGTATTTGCAAATTTCCAAGCGAACAGATATTTCAGCAATGTTATTAAATGGTTAGTGTTCTGATAATGTTGTTAACCTCAAGGGAATGGAAGCAGTGTTATTAAAAAAAATTAATTGATCCCTAACATTTTGGAGAGCAAATAGGTCTTATACAAAAAGATAATAATAAAGGTGTGAACAAAGAAAGCAGTTAGTGGGGGGGGGGGACATCAAGCAAGAGTCAATAAAGATTAAATTTCAGGAAGAAATAGTAATAAGATTAGTTGGATAACAAATTAATATCTTTGTTTGCTTTAGAAAAGCTCATCAGTTCCACAAATTTAAAAAAGGTATTTGGTGACATCATCACAAATTTGCCATGCACTTTGAATTAGTTGGCAATCTTATCAGATGATAAAATTGCCAACTAAGTCAAAGTGCATGAAGTGCAATCCCAATGATGCAGAACAATGTCAGAAAATGATCAATGAAAGTGTAATACAAAAACTTCTTGAATACAAGAGGACAAGAAGTTCATAAAAAAAAAATCCTCCTATTTGTTTGATACTGTTGTCTTTGACTCGATATGAAGTCAGACACCTAAAAACAGTTTTTTAGGCTAGTTTGATGTGCTTACAGAAATTTAACTTTGCAAGTAAATTTCACCCTACATTCATTGTAAGACTAACACTATTTCTAGTAGCATGTTTTTTTTTTTACCAATTCGCGATATGAACCATGTGTAACTTTGCCTTTGTTTGATATTTAAAAAATATATATTTAGAAACATCGAATGTTAATAATTTATTATAATGTTAATCAAAAGGATATTTGGTTTAAGGAAAATACTGTTACTATTGATAGATTTAAATTTAACTTATCTTAAAACCACATGGTTTGAAAATACCTACTTGGTTAGTTGTATTATTGATGCTGAAAGATGTTTTTTACACATACGTACTTTTTAAGTTGCTTTTTACTAAATTTTAACCAAAAATACGGGTGTAAGAGGTACACAGTAAGTTCAATCACGAGCTGCTTGATAACTCATAACGCAGGTCTTTGGTGCATCTCATGGTACCATGGTCAGCGTTGTTCTTACATGCTTGCATACACACTAAGGAATTGCAAATGGCGTATTTGTCCTCATCTCAATTTGTAGCGGAATTTTCGATCTGCCGGCGTACATGCGCTGTTGTTGGTTCGTCTAAAAGAGAGATTCCTGGGTCAAGAGTCTTCTATTGGGTTCAATAATGGTCGGGAAATTTATTTCGTTTAATTTTATTGGATTATTGCTGCTTTGATACTGGTTGGAAATTAATGTAACTTTAATTTTAAAGGATTATTGATAGATTCTGGGGTTTCCAAAATTTCAAGTGATTCATAGTAATTCAGGTATGCTGATCACGAATATCGCATCCAATGGATGGATAAATTTTAACTGGAAAGTGATACAATAGATGGTGCCTCTATATCAATGAATGAAACATTGCATGTTTTTGAGATTTTGAACACTGTGTTTCAAACGATAAGACCAAAGTGTATTTCGCTCAGTTTAACTGTTGTGTTCATTATTACTGCGTTATGGGGTCAAGAGGCTGTGTTAATAGTCCCGATTCATTTTGTTATATATGTGGTAGTTTTGTGGTGAGGGAGTGGGGTACAAAATAACTGATTTTGTCAAAAAGGCGTATCAGGCTTATTTAGATATAATAAAGCTTGGAGACCAGGACAAGAAATGGGTGCCACATCAAGTTTGTCACACGTGTGTTGAGCAACTGAGAAAATGGACTCAAGGTAAGAAAAACTTCTATTTGCTATTCCAATGGTATGGCAAGAATCAGTGAGTCATGAGGAATGTTATTTTTGCTTAACCACACCAGTAAAGGGCTACAGTTGCAAAAACATGAATAATATTGTCTACCCAATGACTCCCTGTGCTATCAGACCTGTACCTCATGATCCTGATTTACCTGTTCCATCACCTCCTACATCATTAGATTTACTAATTAAATGTTCTGTCTTGTTTTATGTTGATTTTTTATGTTGATTTCTGCCGTCTTTACATGATCTTATTCTATAACAGATTTAAAATAACACATTTGCCTGTTTAAAAGATTTAATTTGATGAAGGTAATTATTAATTCATACAGTAAACATTGGTGGAACTTTTGGTCCTGCAACGGACCCATCTTTAGATGTTATTAGGAGAATGGAACTGAGTATGATTTGAATACAATAATATGTGATATTTCTTGATATTGTCATATGCTCATGATGGACAGCATATCTCGTGAATGATTTGATAACATCGACAAATACACGTCAAGCAATGTATTAAAAATTATAAATGAAGGAAATAATTGGTGTAAGTCTCTATATGTTAAATTCATTAAGCACCATTTTCCAAGGTAAAGGGATGTGACAAGGAGTACCATCATTGCAACGTGCTTCGCCATATTTGTGAATAAATAGACTTTCTGTTAGGAGGATTGATACTTTTCAGTAGGGCGTGGCGAGGATGTTGGCTTCGCTTCAACATGGGTAATGAGATCCATTGTGTGATAGCCTTGATATGGAAGTCTTTGGTGAGTTTGTCCTTATGTTATATTGATGCTCCTTTAAGCGAGTTTTTAATGAGCAAAGTGTAGATCCAACATATTTACGATCTTCATCTTGAATGTCTATAGTCTTCAGTGGGATGATATATACTCCATATCGGTTGCCCAATGGAACAAGGTCTCTATCATTTTTATTCCTGATAGTACATTGTGTGTTCGTATACCGAAACCAATATTGTGACAATAGCAAACGTTTTTGAGTATATTGATGATTTAGGGAATGTATGGTAGTGATCCCACATATTTAATTGGTCTACGATCTTTTATTGAAGTAGTAGCTAATGTGCGATTGATTTTCTTTACAATAGAATTAACAATGTCATCTGAGTAGTCATGATGAGATGCAGATATTTTAATTTTGGCTATTTCTTGATTTCGCAACGTTACTGTCGATGAGTGGCTAAATGCTCGTCGCACTTAAAATTGGGTGGATGTGAGTTTTTGGTTATATGGATGAGCTGATTGAGATGGAATCATGACGGTAGAGGATGTGGGTTTTTGATACACTGAATATTGAATAGTTTGTCTATGAGGGTCTCATTTTAAATAAAAATCCAGAAATGGTAAGGTATAATTCTTTTCAAATTCCATGGAGAACTTAATAGATGGATATTGAGATGATAAGCAGTCTATGAACTGGTTCAACTCTTCTTTAGTGAAGGCCAAACAATGAGAATGTCATCCACATAGCGTAAATAAAGTCCAGGGGTAGTTGGAAATGATTCAAGTAAATGATTCTCCAATTCCTGCAAGAGAGTTTCTGCTAAGATGGGCGAGAGTGGGGAGCCCATTGGTGCACCTTCAAGTTGATGATATATATTCCCATTAAAATGGAAATATGAGCAATTTTGTATCAAAGTAGCTCCTTTAGAAGAAAATTCTCTGATTTTGGCCAGGGTTTGACATGAACTGGAAATCGAGAATTTAGAAAATTTTGTTAATTGCGAGAGCAATTTGGCTAGCGTATCTTCTAATGTCCTAGTTTGACTGGCATAACTAGACCCTAGTGGTCTGACAGGATGTCCTTCTTTATGCAGTTTTAATTTCCCAAAGAGTTCAGGGACTCTAGGGTCTGGAGGTATGTGCATGGCATCTGCAACAGTAGGTGGAAGAGTATGTTTACTTTTTAACCTACTTAATGCTGCTATTGTACGGCGAATTGAACGGCACTTTTAATGCCGCTATTAAACGGCGAATCCAATGACACTTTTTTAAGGCCGACTCGTAATTTGGTTAAACGTGTAACGACGCTTAATCAACATGTACCGCCAATCCCAATATTTCGGAATGTTTTTCACCTACTTTCTAATTCGTTGGGGTTTTTGGGGGGGGGCATAAGTGACTAGTAAGTTTTGCAACGTAATGTGGAGCTTATGGAGGTGTTTTGTTATAATCACATGGTATGTAGGAGAAACGATGCTGTACGTTATGAAATCCTGATGAAGATTGTTTACAGATGGTTTGGTGGTCTTTCGGAGTGTTGTGCAATTGAGATTGTTTATATGTCGTTCTCTGCTCTTTGGGATGGTGCAGTTATTTTGTTCATGGCGAGGTGTGCGATTAAATACAGCATAAGATCAGTCGTTAGCTATTTTGTTGATGCGGAGGACGACTGAAAATGGCTCTCCTGTGCAAGGATACGTTTGTTCTGTTTCTAAAGAGTTCATAGGTATTCAGAGATGCTACTTCTACGGATTTTCCGTAGTTTGTACGGAGTTTCACTCCATCTTACGGTTTTACGGAAGTCACCCAAAAAGCTACAGAAAAGCGCATGCAATTTTCTATTTTTTACCGTCTTTCGGTTGGAAAAAAATATGCACTTTTACAGCTAGTCCCTATACACCTTCAATCTTCTGACTTCCCCCTCCAACGGAGGCGGAGTTTTGTCTCGTAATTCCTCGTACAGCCATTTGAGAGTGCCGTACGTAAAAGCCCTAGAGAGAGCTCAGCTCTGCGCCTTTTGCAAACTCTTTACATTGATTACATGTGGCTTTGTGCTTGTGAAAATTTCCGTGCAAACTTTTAACCTTTTCCACTCGATTATCGGGTAACACCCGACATTACGAAATCGCCGAAAAGCTTGCGTGGTGGGTGTAACCCACAACACCAATGACGGCTCTATAGCTTGCATGTAGGCGCTCGCGAGACATTTTTTTGTCGAATAGGTCAGGTGTCACTTGCCACGCCGATGACGCCCATGTAGCTTGCATGTCGGGGCTTGTGAGACTTTTCTTTTTCACCAAATGAAGAAAAAGAAACAGTCAGGTGTCACCTGCCACGCCTGTGAGACCCCTCTATAGCTCGCATGCCAGCACTTGCGAGAAATTTGTTTTTCGACGAATACGTTGGGTGTCATCCTCCGCTCCTACGACACCTCTATAGCTCGTATGTCGGGGCTTGCAAGACATTCCTTTTTTGGCAAATATGTCGGGTGTCACCCTCCATGCCGATGATGCCTCTATAGCTCGCATGTGAGCTCTCGCGAAGCATTACTTTTTCCCCGTATAGCCCACATTTAGGATGTCATCTGCCATGCCCATATGATGCCTCTGTAGCTCTTGTGTCGGGGCTGGCGAGACATTTCTTTTTCGCCGAATATGGCTCTTGTTGGATGTCACTCTCCATGCTGATGATGCCTCCGTAGTTGATATGTCAGGGCTGATGAGCCAAAGCTGAGTTTTCACTGCTAGTGGCCCTACTGCAGAATAAAAAAACAAAACAAAAAAAGAAACTAGTGCTGAGTGAGTATGGGTGAAAAGTTATTCGAGTGGAAAGGGTTAATTTAGATTAAAATTAAATGAAACGTAGCAGTGAAATAGCTATGACCCAAAAAAAAAAAAAAAAAAAAAAAACGAAGTCTGATAAAACTTATTGTCTTAAGTGTATCGCAATTGTATATAGTAAAGAATGGCCTTTTTATAAAGCATCAAAAGTTTTGCTGAATCACATTAAGCCATGTGACCGCTGTGATTGTAGGCGTCATGCAAAGAGCAAGAAGCACAAAGATCATGTCAAGAGACTAAATGGACATGTGAGTAGAATTAATGTAACCAAAAAACTTCTGAAATATTTTAAAGAATCCTGAAAAAAATATCAAGAGCGGATTAGCGCCGGAAAACTGCAGCAAAATAAGCAAAAAAAGAGAAGAAGAAATTGAATGTTCACAAGGGGATTTGAAACTGGAAGAAGCTGAACTTTTGCAGCAGTTGATGCCTCTCATAAATTGTTAAACAATGCTGAGATGAACATTGAATGTGGCATAAAAAAGACATGAGTGTAAAAGAAAGTGGACAGGTACTATTAAAAGAAGCAAAACAAAACATTGATAACTATCTTAAAAAATTTGAAAAAAATAGAAGTGAGCAATTAAATATTGTGAAAAGCTACAAAAAATCATTTTTTTTAAATAAATGATTAATAATAGAATCCTGCTATGGTTACAATTTTTTTTATTTATTTGAAAACTAAAATCTTTGCATGTGTGTTTGTGTATTTCAATGCAAGATGTTTTAAATTTGAGTAGGGTGCATCTAGTTCCAAAGCATTTTTTTGCTTAAGAGTGTTCTATCTACTAATATTTTACCTGCTCCATAAAAATGTTTTCTTACACCAAAAATATATTTTATCTGCTCCAAAAAAGCCTTTTGTTGCTCCAAAAACACATTTTGCTGCTTCGAAAATGTATTTTATATGCTCCAAAAATGCATTTTGTTGTTCTAAAAATGTATTTCACTTACTCCCAAAATGCATTTTGCTGCTCCAAAAATGCATTTTACCTGCTCCAAAAATGATTTTGCAACTTTCCATCGCTGCTTTTTTGAGGTCAAGACTCAAAAACAAAAATCTTATCTGCTCCAGGAACAACATTTTCATGGTACAGAAACCGAGAACAGGAATTTGTTGAATATTTCGCCCAAGAAGAATCGCTTGTATTTTGCAGAGACATTCCTGGACTTACAATGCATTTGTCTTCCACTGTTCATGATCCATCACAGGAGATTCTTCATTGAATCTAGTAAGCGAAGCTTAGAAGGAGTTCTTTTGCATAATGGCTGCATTTCCCCCTCAATATCAGTTGATCATTCGGTACATCTGAAGAAATGTCATGAAAATCCGATGTTCTCCTTAATAAAATAAGATATCAGGAATACAACTGGCAAATTTGTGGAGATTTTAAAATTCTGAGCATGGTATTAGGGGAGCAAAGTGGCTACACAAAAATGCCATGTTTCATCTGTGAATGGGACAATAGACTTATTAAGCAACATTGGATCATAAAAAAATGACCTAAAAAAGAAAACTTGTTTCCAGGATCCACCTGAACCTAGTAGATCCAGAAAAAGTTATTTTACCACCCTTGTGTATTAAATTAGGATTGATGAAACAATGTGTCAAGGCTCTGGACAGAAATGGTGAACGTTTTCAATATTTGATTAATGTTTTTCTGCATTTATCAGAAGCAAAAATCAAAGGAGTGTTTGTTGGCCCAGATATAAGGCAGTTAACTAAAGATAAAACTTTTGAGGAAAAAAATTACTACAACAGATAAAGAAAAGCATGGATTAGTTGTAGAAATGTCATTCAAAATTTTCTAAGCAATTGCAAGGATTCGAATTACAGAGCCATCATAGCAACTATGCTAGAAAAATTTAAGAACCTGGGTTGCAACATGAGCTTGAAAATTCATTTCTGCATTCTCACCTTGACTCACTATCTATCAACAAGTAATTGGGCACCCCTACAATCGACGATATCTGCGGTCCTGATACAAGTCACAGCTGCAGCCGTTAAATATCGCGTGGGAAACAACAACATAACCAGCCGCATGCAAGATACCACGCAGTTCGGTGCTCTCTGATTTCGAGAGAGGTGTAATCGTCGGGTGTCGCAGAAATGGCCAATCCATACGTGACATATCCAACGAGTTGAAGTACCCAAAATAGACAGTGGCCTACGTGATTGGCAAGTGGAAGATGAGAGGTGACTGTCAGAATGTGCCCCGACCTGGCAGACCCACAAACCTGGGAGTCAGAGACTGCCGGCACACCAAATCGATGGGCCACATCAGCGAGGAGTTTCAACAGGCATCCGGGAGTGTTCTTTCAATGAATACCACCCGTAAGGAAGGCCATCTGCTCGGTTATCATGGACGTGCTGCCCCCACAAGCCTTTGATCCCCCAAGTCCAATAGCGCTGCTGGGCTAACGTGGTGCAAAGAACGTTGACAGTGGACCGTTGAACAGTGGAAACAGGTTCTCTGGAGCGACGAATCAAGGTTCATCCTCTACCATTCGGATGGTAGGGTCTGGGTTTGGCGTCTGCCTGGAGAACGCCTCCTGCCGGAATGTATTGTGCCAACTGTGAAGTTCGGCGGAGGTGGAATTATGGGGGTGTTTCTCCTGATATGGCACGGGATTCCTTGGTCGCAGTTCTTGGTAGACTCAACGCCAAGACCTACTACACCATTTTGGATTACCATGCGCTTCGTACGTTGTGGCAGTTTTACGGGGTGGACCCATATTACTTTCAGGATGACAATGCCACCTGTCATGTTGCGAGGTCCACCGTGGCTTGGTATGGTTGCAATGTGGTTAATCGAACGGACTGGCCTGCGCAGAGCCCGGATCTTAACCCTAACGAGCACCTCTGGGACTAGTTGGAGCGTCGACTTAAGAGGTGCCCCCACCGTCCAAAATCGGTGAAGGAACTGACCTGTCTTCTCTAAGCCGAGTGGAAGAAAATACCGCTAGCCGTCGTACAACGCCTGGTTGAGAGAATGCCCCGGATGGTCGCAGCTGTAATTGCCGCTCGTGGAGGCTCCACCAACTATTGAAGGTGAATAAACTTTGTTTTCCTTTGCTATCACAGGTGTCCAATTACTTGTTGGTAGATAGTGTATAACATGTATGGAAAAACGATATCAAGGATAATGGAATGTAAACATGATGGAAGATTACTGCTGGAGTTTAAAGAGAGATTCTGCTTCTAAAATTTCACTGTGTAAGAAAAGCCGTAAATGTTCGTTTAACGGAAAAGGAAAATGATTTTGTAAGAACACACTAATTAATTTTGATTTTCTTTTTTATATTTTTTTTCATATTTGTATTTAGATTGTATAAATATCAATGGGTCGTGTATTGTACATTCTCTTAAGAAAATGAAACAAATCTTTTCTTGTTCTTCAAAGAATTTCAGTTTATTTAGAACAACCCTTCTAAAAATAACAGCTATCTTTACACTTATAGATATATTGATGACTTCTCTGCTTGAATAGTGCTTGTGGTTGATTTTCCTGGCATTTTTCGAGGCTGCCTTAAGTTAATTAAAACCAATTCTAGTAACCAGGAACTTGAATTTCTGGACCTGTCCATTAATCTCAATAACGGAAACCCTGTCATTAGCTATTATGATAAGAGAAGTAACTGAAGATACTTCTCTTATCATACAAGCTAATGACAGGGTGGGTTGTATATTCTCTTAAGAGAATATACAATCCACGTTTTAAAATTTTAAAATTCATAAATTGGTCTAGTAATATCTCTTGCAGGGTAGTAGAGAACGTTTTTATCTCACAAGTCCTTAGATTGTCTAGAATTTGCAGCTTGGAAAAAGACTATTCAAAATGTCCATTTACTAATCAGTCCATTTTATTGCCAACCAGGCTCCAAAAGCTTTCCTTAAAGCCACACTAAGGAAAATAGCACTTAATTACAGTGTCAGGATTGCAGACCTACTCTAATTTAGCAATCTTGTAACCGAATGAATCACCTAAATGAAAGCTATAACATAGAAGTTTAGGTGAGGATGTGGGTACATTCTCCTTTTCAGGGACCCAATAGGCTCTCACTACCCCCTTCTTTTTAATTCAAAGAAAGTTAAAAATGACAAAAAATAAAACCAAAAAAAGTTTTATAATGGTTAAAAATACATAAAAAGTATAAATATTTAAAATTACAAAAAAATAGTAAAATTAAATTAAATTAAAATAAGGGGAAGGATGTTAGTTCTTAGGGTATTTTAACTTTTAAACTACATTTGGGAACAGCTTTAGTTGTTCCCAACTAGAATTTTTGAAGTATTCTGGCTGGTTAATTTTAACCTAAAAACTGTCGGAATTATACTACATGGCTGCAATTACAGAATTAACTGGGAACCTTGTGCAACCTTTGAGCAGCAGATGGCAGTGCGGTCGTTATTCTTCGAGTGGCATTCATTTTAGTTTTGTAAGACGAGGTAGCAGCCTGCGGTAATGGTAAGTGGTTTGTTTAATAATTTGCTTTGTGCAGTTTTCTAATTTAATTTTTGGTTTCAGGTGCTCTTTTCTTGCCTGCTTTGTTTTTCTAAAACAGTTGGTGATTATTGCCTCGGATTTTAGGACAGATTCTTTAGCTTTCGAGGTGTTTCATACTTGCCTTGTTTCGCACATCGTTTTAGGCGTAACCGTACAGTGTTAACATGCTTCTTTTCTTTCCATAATACGATTATTTTTCTCAGTAGGCAATTTTCTTGTAAATAAGTAACTTTTTTTAGTCGTTATCCACCATTAGGTTTCGTGTTTTGCTTATATGTAATTACGGTTCGTGTTAAATGGTTGTAATTTATTTCCTTTGTAATTGGCATCTTTGCTTATTTTTGGGGTTTGCTCAGTATTTTTCGATTCAGATATGAGGTCTGGCCCCGTGGAATTTAGTCTGCTGTGGGTTGTGTCTAGTTATTGAATGTTTTTTTTTTTTTTATCACTATTAGGATTTCCATTTTTAAATAAAATTCTTTTCATTTTTTTTGTTGGTTGTTTTGGACGATGCTTGGTCGTTTATCTGGGGTGTTTGTTTTAAATTTTTATTTTTGTTTTAATTCTTATTTTTAACTAATTTTTATTTCTTCTTTATTATTATTTTTAGTGGGATTTTTATTTTTTTATTTTACTTTTTTTCTGTTACTGGTTCAGGCTGGCTCGTTGCCGCTATTTATTTTACTTTTTTCTGTTACTGGTTCAGGCTGGCTCGTTGGGTTCCTGTGAGAATCTAGGCAGACTAGATTCTCACAGAAACTCGCACTTTCAGGTCTCTGTAGAGCCTGGTTGGGTGTTGTCTGTGCCTGGCCCTTCACTAAGCCACGGAGAACGGCTTACCATTGCTCTATATCCTTCTCTTATCCCAGTGGTTAATAATGTTTGGTCTTGCTTTTCAGTATTTATTGAAGAAATATATATATATATATATATATATATATATATGGATGTAGGTCAGGTGATGCGTAACATCACAGCCTCTCTGTGTGTCTCAACCCCGCCTTCTCGTGGTGCATCCTGTTTCCCACTAAAAGGGGCTCTAGCCGACCGCCATAGCGGGGTATAACTTCATACCATGTAGGGATTAGAGAAATTATCACACTCACCAACCCGCTTGGCCAGCGTGGTGAGTTATGGCCAAACCCCTCAAAAAAATGATTCCACAACTTAAATCTTGGCCCTCAGTCTCCGGCAGCTGGAATATGCCTGGCCAAGGCAGCGGCCAGTGCGACATGAAGGCAGAGGGTGCTAAGAATCCCCGGAGGACAGGATAGGCTGCCATCTGATTTGACCTTGGCTACCCAATGGACGCTCCTTATCTTCTGATTCAAGGCTTCTTGAATTGGAAGAGGAACTTCTAAAGGATCAAGTGGGACATCGTGGGGCTAAGTGAGGTAAGGAGAAAAGGAGAAGATCTCATCGAACTGAAAAGTGGACATCTCTTCTACTATCGTGGGACAGATACTGGCAGAACTAGTGGTGTTGGATTTATAATAAACAAGAAACTGAAGGATAAAGTTGTAGAAGTTGAAAGTTCCTCTGACAGAGCTGCACGACTTGGTATCAACTCTCGAGAAAAGATACCAGGCTCAGATTATTCAAACTTATGCACCCTGCACAGAAGATCATCCCTGAAGAAGAAATTGAAAGAATTTTTATGGGGGAAATTTGTCATCTAAATAATAAAAGGTAAGCAGCACTTGAAAATAATTATGGGAGATTTCAATGCAAATAGGGTAACGGCAACAGAATGAAACTTCAGTAGGTAAAATTCGGTCAGCAGCAGAAACCAGCGTGGAAATACTCTCGTTGAGTTTGCAGAGGCAGAAGGGTTTTTCATCTTGAACTCCTTCTTCAAGAAAAGCCACACAGGAAATGGACATGGAGACATCCAAATGGGACGACAAGTGAAATTGATTTTATTATGTGTAACAAAAAATTCGTCATAGAAGACTGCAGTGTGCTAAACAAGTTCAACACAGGTAGTGACCATAGATTGGTGAGATGTAAGATGCACCTCAACACTATTTCAGTATTAGCTCATAAGACAAACAAAATCTATTGACATAACCAACCTTAAAAAACACCATAATACCTTCAAGTTGGAACTGAAGAACAGGTTCTCTGCTTTAGAAGGCCTAACATCGGAAGAAGTGGACATCTCTGAAGTTAACAGAAAAAGTAACCAAAAGCTCTTATGGAAACAACAACAAAATTAGCTGGGTCTAAGAACAAGTTGCATGTGAACAAATTATCAGGAAAAACCAAAATGTTGATGCAAAAAAGAAGAGAGATGAGGACAACTAAAGAAGATGTGACTTCCAAAGTGGAATATATAGAGCTATGCAAGACAGTAAGAAAAAGTATCACTGAAGACGTAAGGAAATTCAACTGTGAACTAGTGAGAAAGCAATTGAAAACCAAAGCCTAAAAGATATAAAGGGACATCTCAGTAAGGGAAGAAAACAGATTATGGCACTGAGAAAGAAGATGGTTCTGTAACAAGAAATAGAGGCGAGAATTTACGACCAGAGTGAAAGATTTCTACTCCAAATTATATGAAAGGGATGATGTATATGCACTCCAGACATCATGAAAAGATACAGTACCAAGAGTTCCTCAGTCCTTCCAGCAGAAGTTGCACATGCAATCAAGAACATAGAGCGAGGAAAAGCTCAGGAGAAGATGGAATTACTGTAGACATCATACAAGAAGCAAGTGGAGGGAAATCGAAACAGTACTCGCCAAATTTTCACTCGATGCCTTAATGAAGGAAAGATTCCTGAGGATTGGAACACGCTACAATGATCCTGCTACATAAGAAAGGTGACATTGAGGATCTCGACTTCTGAACCTATCAGCCTCCTATCAGTAGTTTATAAAGTCTTCACTAAAAAGTTCTTTCACACCGCTTGGAAGGTAACACTGGACATGGCTCAACCGAGAGAACAAGCTGGATTCAGGAGTGGCTACAGCACAATAGATCATATCCACGTGCTGAGAGAACTAATTGAAAGAGCGAGGGAATATGAACTTCCATTGTGCATGGCTTTTATCGATTATGAAAAAGCCTTTGATTCGGTGAAACCATCAGCAGTTACAATGGCTCTGAAAACCTGCGGTATTGAAGATGCATACATTAATATTATTAATAACATCTATGAAAATGCAAGTGCAAAGATTAGGCTGTTTGAAAATACAACACGTAAAAATTGGAAAGGGGAGTGAGACAGGGTGACACCATATCTCGAGAAGCTCTTTAATGCCACATTGGGGTGTTTTCAGTCGCTGAGCTGGGAAAACAAGGGGATAAAGATTAATGGAGATTATCTAACCCACCTTCGTTTTGCTGATGGCGTAGTCATTTTTGCAACTAGCCCATCAGAGCTGCAGTATGATCCAGGGAACTTGCTGACAAGAGTAAAGAAGTGGGATTAAAAATGAACTTTCCAGAAGACAAAAGTGATGTTCCAATGCTTTTACAAGGAAATGAAGAGTGTCGATTGATGGAGAAAAGCTGGAATAGGACACGTACGTTTATCTTGGACAGCAGATATCAAGTGAGTCACATTGATGAAGAAGTGTCAGTGTAAAACTTGCCTGGAGAGCTTTTGGAAGAAACAGCATAATTTTCAGGGCAATATGCCATTATGTCTTAAAAGAAAAGTGTTTGATCAATGCATCCTTCAGTGCTTACGTATGGTGCAGAGGCGTGGACCTTAACTAAAAGAGACATACAAAGAGGCTGCAGACAACTCAAAGAAGCATGGAGAGGTGCATGCTTGGTGTAACAGGAGAGATAGGAAGAGGAACTTCGTGGATCCGAAAAATGACAAGAGTGGAAGACATCATAGTCAGAGTTAAATCCCTGAAATGGCAATGGGCTGGACATACTGCCAGAAGGGACAGATCATCGATGGTGTAGCAGAAATTTTTAGATTGGATTCCAAGGGACAGGAAAGACCCAGAAGAAGACCACATGGGAGATGGGTGGATGAAATTCGAAAGTATGCAGGGTGACATGGAGGAGACTGGCACAAGACAGACCGTTGTGGAGGAAACTTGGGAGACCTTCGTCCAGCAGTGGATTGATAATGGTTGACAATGATGATGATGATGATGATATATATATATATATATATATATATATATATATATATATATATATATATATATATATATATATATATATATATATATATATATTTATATATATATATATATATATATATATATATATATATATATATATATATATATATATATATATATATATATATATATATATATATATATATATATATATATATATATATATATATATATATATATATATATATATATATATATATATATATATATATATATATATATATATATATATATATATATATATATATATATATATATATATATATATATATATATATATATATATATATATATATATATATATATATATATATATATATATATATATATATATATATATATATATATATATATATATATATATATATATATATATATATGTATATATATATATATATATATATATATATATATATATATATATATATATATATATATATATATATATATATATATATATATATATATATATATATATATATATATATATATATATATATATATATATCTATATATATATATATATATATATATATATATATATATATATATATATATATATATATATATATATATATATATATATATATATATATATATATATATATATATATATATATATATATATATATATATATATATATATATATATATATATATATATATATATATATATATATATATATATAAATATATATATATATATATATATATATATATATATATATATATATATATATATATATATATATATATAGATATATATATATATATATATATATATATATATATATATATATATATATATATATATCTATATATATATATATATATATATATATATATATATATATATATATATATCTATATATATATATATATATATATATATAAATATATATATATATATATATATATATATATATATATATATATATATATATATATATATATATATATATATATATATATATATATATATATATATATATATATATATATATATATATATATATATATATATATATATATATATATATATATATATATCTATATATATATATATATATATATATATATATATATATATATAGATATATATATATATATATATATATATATATATATATATATATATATATATATAGATATATATATATATATATATATATATATATATATATATATATATATATATATATATATCTATATATATATATATATATATTTATATATATATCTATATATATATATATATATATATATATATATATTTATATATATATATATATATATATATATATATATATATATATATATATATATATATATAACACACACACACACACACACACACACACACACACACACACAAATAAATGTTATTTTTGAAATCAGCGTAGCAAAATGAATCTATAATAAATCACTTGAAGTAATGTAAACCCCAGTCCAAAAGCTCAATTTTTTAGGATAGTGCAATGATCGGAAATTAATTTAATTTTAATGGAGAATTATGAGTTTATCATTTATTTGTGTTATTAATCTAACTTCAACATGTCTTATGATTTTTTCATTGTTATGATTATTATTGCTTTTTCTCCCATGCTTTTTTTAATTTTATTATTGTTCATTTTTGATAAAGAATTTTCTTTGATTTTTGTATTGAAAAGTTTTTCTCTTTTAGTTATCTTTTTCCAAACTTTGGGAAGGGGTGTTGGATCTTGAATATTGCAGACTTTATATTTTAGTTTTTCAATAGAAATAGATTCAAAAAATCTTAATTCTTTTTCAGATTTATGAGCCAAAATCAATTTTACTTTTCCAAATTTTGGAAATTTTTAATACAATATTGAACCATGGTTGTTTTTTCTTCTTTTTGGTTCCAAATTTTTATTTGTTGATTCAATCTCTGCCTCAGTTGGGTTTTGGTACTGCCTTTGTATGAGATGGAAGGGTTAGATAGTTTTAAGGGAAAGTTTTTAGTTGAAATTTAGTATTTACAGGCATGTTTTTGATGGCTGAGACAGAATGGCTGAAGTAACAGTTGAATTTTTTATCCAATTTGCGAAGCTTAGCAGTAATTGCTTTTATATAAGGAAAAGATCTGACATATTTTCTTTTTTCTTCAGTTTTTGAAGTGTTTTTGTTTATTGAGGCAGGGTTTTTAATTTTATTTTTGACTTTACAACTTTTTTACCATATCCAAACGTTTTTGCTATGGATTTAATCCAATTTAACTCTTCATCTCAATACTTCTTTTTGGAAGAATGAGTAAACGCACTTTTAACCCATGTACAAAAACTATTTATCTTGTGGCTAACTGGGTGAGCTGAATATGATGGAATTCTTACTGGCACAGCAGATGGTTTTCTGTATACCTTAAAGTCTAAGAAATCAGCATTTTTAATCACTAATAGGTCAAGGAAAAGTAAGGTATAATGCAGATGGTTATGAGTTATTGGGTTGGTGGAAATGAAATGTCTGGTGCGAACAAGTAGTGCAGACAGGCCCCCACCACAGCGGAGTGGAATTACGCACAGGTGTTGTGGGTATTACGTCACAGAGTTACTATAAATAGCTAGCGCGTGTGTGAAGAAAAAGGTTCAGGCGTGGTTTGTTTGGACGTAACGTGGCTTGCAAAGGAAACATGCAGGAGCCATATTTGAGTTATTTCCCTGCATGAATTTAAACTGGGCCATTCTGCAAGAATTGCTGCTCGAAACTTTAGCAAAGCGTTTGGGGAGAATACAGCCAACGAACGAACCATTCGGTGATGGTTTGTGAAGTTTCAAAGCAGAGATACAGACCTGCAAAATGAAGCAGGTGGTCACTGACCTGTTGCTGTTTCTGACGATGTTCTGTTACGTGTGGTTGAAGTGGACCCCCGAAAAATTTATCGTGAGATAGCAGCAGAGGTAGGTATCCACCTCACGACTTGTTCGGTGTCTGGCTGCCTCATGAGTTGACAACTGCCAACAAGACTAAGTGTTTGAAAGTCTGCATGTCGCTGCTTGCCAGGAATAAACAGGAACCTTTACTGCATCAGATTGTCACCTGTGATAAGAAGAGAGTCCTTTATGATAACCACCCCTACGCACTAAGATGATGATGCTCCTTGTCTGGTGATTCACAGCCGAGATAATTCATTTGAGTTTCTTGGCAAGAGATCAAACCATCAATGCAGAATGTTATTGTGCTGAATTGCACGAGATGCACCGGAAATTGCTGCAGAAACAACCTGCTTTCGTCAACAGGCATGGCGTACTTCTGCTCCAGGACAACGTCCGCCCTCATGTCGCACAACAAATGAATGCTGATACTAAATGCCTTGGGCTGTGAAGCACTGTCTCATCCTGCCTATTTCCCAGACTTGTCTCCGACAGACTATCACCGTTTCATCGCCTGGTACACTTCCTGTCCGGGAAACAATTCACGACACGAGGTTCAACGTGCAGTTGATGACTTCTTCGGGTCCCAGCCACAAGACTTTTCGTTCCGGGATCATGGCCTTGCCGGACAGATGGCAACTATGTGTCAATGTCAAGAGGGATTATTTTGCCTCGGTAAGTTGTCCTACTTTTCCGTTCTTGCCGTCCATGTGTGCTGGTCCTTTGCCTGACTTTTCATTCGTGCCAACCCAATATTAAGCTGAATTTGCGATAGAGTTTCCTGTGTACTGCATATACCCATATTTTCGGTTAAAATTTAGTAAAAAGCAACTTAAAAAGTATGTATGTGTAAAAAACTTCTTTGAACATCAATAATGCAACTAACGAAGTAAGTATTCTCAACTACTAGTGAAGTTTTATCGTGTAGCATTGTATCTTGAAATAAATCTCTGCCGTCTGTACACGATCGTAGTGGAGTCCAAATTAAATAGTTGAGGTTAAAAGCACTTTATTTTATAAATGGCATTTTAATATTTAACACATTGACATTAGATCTTTCAGGTACGCAACGGACCCATCCTCAGATGTGTGTAGTGCGATTGGAACAGAATGATAACATTTACATACAATAACATGAGACATGAACATGTGATAACATCGCATGCATATGAAGGTGATCCGCTATCATGAAATGATATGGTAACAATCAATATACAAATTAGAAACAAGTCATGAAATGTTTTAGTATAATTTTTATGAAGGAATGATAGATTTAAGTCTCTTTGTGTTCATTCCCATTAAGCAGCATTTTCCAAAGTAAAGGAATGCAGGGATCGCATTCCTCCTAAAATTCCTAAAATTCCTAATATTTTGTGACCCTCCTTAAATTCCTAAAATTAGACCTAAAATTTGCTATTCATCCTAAAATTTTCGTAAGCTTATTTATTAAAAACACAACCGTTATTAACGCCAATAAATTTACCATTAGGCAGGGTGCGCACGCGTGCTTGAAAACCTGGAAAGTCCTGGAAAATCATGATTACGTTTTCAAGGCCTGGAATATCCTGGAAAAACGGTGTTTTTTAATGCCGTCTTGAAAAGCCTTGAAATTTGAAATTAGTGCTTTTATGCCCTTTTAGGAAATCGTGTTACTGTTACCCCTTCAGTTTTTAAAGTTCCCTTTCTCTGTTCTCAAAGAAACCACCGGCAGCGGTTTCCGATGTGCACCAAATCCTAATTTGGCTGGGGAAAAAAAAGAAAAAAAAGGCACTACTTCCAGTGCAATAAAATTGGATGATTACTAGTAGGTCGAAGGGGAGCTTGATGTCCGTCCGACAATTGAGAACAGAAGGGGAAAGAAGAGGCATTTAGCATTTGCAGGGGGTTGCGTATGTACCAAGTCAGCTGGCATCCACCAGTGAGGAGTATGCCTGAACAACACATTCATCATCTTCTTGTTTATGTGCATGCCACCCTCCCTCCCCTCAAGAGACTTCCACTACTTATGATAAAAAATAAGAAAAACTATCTTTGCGAATTTTTCACGAAAGTGGCTGAAATTTTTACATTCACTGTAATTGGATTACAGAAGCTCACTTCCAAAATTCCAGTTGAATCGGTTTAAAACTTTAAAAGTTAGCATTGGTAATTTTTATTATAGACAAGTATGTGTGCCTCTTTGGACAGAGTGAGCCTCCAGCAGAAAGGGTGTTACCATAGCAACGGTTGATTGACAGCTGGGAGCGCTGATCTGAAGCCCTTGGTTGGGAAGAAAGCAAACACCTGTTTATCACTTCCACAGCACTAAAGGACTAAGAGAATATTTTCAGAAATCCATTTTTCTGAATTTTGAAAATAACACAGTAAAATTTTTACAGTAGTTAAGATACATCACAATAAAGTTCTGAGTGCAAATTTCGCCAAATTCCGTTAGGAACTTTAGCAGATGCAAAAAAAAAAAAAAAACGTTGCATAATCGGATTGAAAAAAAGAAACAGTAATTATAAATTACGGGAAAAGCAAGTGAATTATTTTTTTTAGATGCCATGGTTTATTTAAACAGAGTGATCCTTAAATTTTTTTCTGTGATGATATGGACTCTATTTGAATTACAAACACGTTTTTATTCAGACGTCTGAGTTACTGTTTTAATAAAAAAATCATCTATAATTAAAAAAAGTTTTCAATGGATTTAAGCAATATTCAGCAGATAAACAAACGTATTTTAGTAAATTGCAACATCATGACGTAAATTTGGTAATTTAATTTTGTCGAAAATTGGGGAGCATTTTTTTTTTTTTACAGTTTCTATTATAGTTAAAGTGAAGGAGGAAGGATGCAACTTGACAGTTCAGTGAGCTGCAGGTGGTGATTTATGGCGATGTGCCAAATCAAAACAAGCCATTCCATCAGGTAATTCCAAAGGTTGTGTTGTGTGGACGCGTCCTCCTGCTGTTTGATCTTAATTGGAATGTTTTTGTGCAGGGGGGGGGGGTCGAGAGAAATATCCGTTTCAGCTTTACAGCTTTCACGGCTCTTTTTTTTTTTTTTTCTTGGTAATAAATAAAAATCATAGTTGCTGCATTCACCATTGATCCATGTTTGCATTTCTTGAATATAAACAGCAGACAATCAGAAACATAGTGTTGGGCGGGTCTTGATGATCTTCATTTTGCATATGCTGAATTCAGTTCTGTGGGAATAAGGAATGACTTATACTGTGAATATATACAAAACTACATATTTTTGAGCTGAAAAAATAGGTCTACTTGTACACAGTAGCTAAAGTGTGAACTCAGATGAAGACAATCAGACATACGGACGTCTGATTCCATAAAAAAAAATCAACATAGTTTTTTTATTTACACTACAGGTAAAAAAGCAAAAACATGTTTTCAAACGTTATAAAGGAAAACGGATTTTTGAAACGCATGACTTGATGATCTTAATTTCTGAAAGTTTCTTTTTTCCACATCCTTTTTTTCAATTACAATACACTGTAATAGGATACTGTGTGTTATATCACTTAGAGATATGGCAGATTTTCGGTTGCTGATATCCGCGATCGTAAGCGGTAGTTGCATTGCGATTGTTGATGATGACAAGATAAATACTGGAGTGATGTAAAATGTTGCATAAACTAAAAAAATAAAAAAAATAAAGCCCCCCCCCCCCCACCCCGAACTTTTATGCGGTCATCATAGCTGATCAACCATTTCATTCCATGAACATCAGCACATTTCAATCATTTGAACATTGGGGGTATCTGAAGGAATTCAGCCGTGCTTAAGCGCCTAGCGCAACGAAAACATGCTAATTTTGGATAGTTCTATTCCCTTCCCCTCTACCATCCCTAATAATTGAGAGTGCATACATTGAGAGTGTTTCAAATATTCTATTTATGAGCTAGTTTTCGCGCTGTTTGTTATGCTTTTATTTTCGAAGAAAGAGAGGAAAATAAGGAAAAGCAGCTAGAGAAAAAAAGAAAAGCTGAGTTTGATGACAAAATAAAAGAAAATGATGCAGAAATAAATAGGCTTAAAAAAGATAAAGAAGCCTCCCTAGCAGTAATTCAAGAGGGAACAGAAAGAATGAGAAAAGCTGTAGAAAAACAAAATACTGTTGAAATAGCAGTTGCACTCTAACTTGATCATACAAGTTTCAGCTGAAATAAAGAAAACTGAAAGTAAATTAGTTGTGGTGGAAGCAGAAAAAGATAGGCTAATCAGGAAAAGGTTAAAACAATAATATGAAA
The DNA here is from genome assembly GCA_039090855.1 of Macrothele yani. Lineage (NCBI taxonomy): Eukaryota > Metazoa > Arthropoda > Arachnida > Araneae > Macrothelidae > Macrothele > Macrothele yani. The sequence continues at coordinate 83,486,817 of CM077001.1, forward strand.
AAAGTAATTCAGTGAACAATTGTACATAGTTCTTGGTTTTCAATTACCTTTTTAGGATATTATAGTTTAATGTGAAACCTGAAAACTTTACTGTGAAAATCGTGGAATTGCTTCTGGTTCAACAGCATATTAATGTTCAAAGTGAAACTTGAATGTGGTAAATATACTTGAATATGATAATAACACGTGAAAAGATAAGAACTGAACATTAGAAGTAAATCATACTTAAACTTTAGACATTAGACGTTATGCAAAAAATTTGGGTGTGAACTTTGACCATATATACTAATGGACTGCGCATTGGCAATAGCTGCATCAAAGCCGCCATGGCTCAAACATTGGGCACGTCATCATCAGACTCCAAATTTCGTGTACAAATGCTGTTATGATTACTAATTTACGCTGCAGAACTTCAGTGTTTTCGGTGTATTATGTGAATGCACCTCATATATAATGAAAACTCTTCAGGTAAGTTTACTTATGAGCTATATACATGCATGATCGTGTTGTTTACATTTTGTGATTTATAATGTGATGAACATTTGCGAAGAATTTGGAACATGCATTCCATTTTTTTTTCTTAAGTTACTATATTTTTATATCAATAGCTGCAAGTTTCTGGTTAAGTAATTGAACTTTATTGACTTAGGTATTTAATTCGTTTCTTACCCATGAAAAATCATAGAACTTTCTTTACTATATCGGTCAGAGCAACCATAAGCACAGCAGGTGTAACCCATCTTTTTGACTGTTGTCATGTGATTTTATGTTGGAGCCAGAAATTTTGATGTCATGCGCAGTCTATCAGTATATATGGTTGAAGGGTGTGAAGCAAATTCTTTACAATGCATACAAAGTTGTTTTACTAGATGTATACAAATATACATCTAGTTTTTATTGAAATACACTCCTAAAATTTTCCTAAAATTTTTCTAAAAATTCCTAAAATTCCTAAAATTCTTACCTAAAATTTTCCAGAAGTATGCTATGATCCCTGGGAATGTAACAATGAGTATCCTCATTACAACTTACTTCACCATATTTGTAAATATACACAATTTCCATTAGGAGAACTGAACAGCAGTAATTCATTTCATGCATCAGTGATCTTAGTTATATTTTATTTTACTGTCTATACACGATGAAGATTTTGAATCTAAATATTCAAATCCGAAAAAGATCTTAAAACAACCTGAAACTAGATAAATATCTTTATTTGATTATTCACACACTACTAGATCTTTCAAAACGTGAAGCGTTTCATCTTTAGGTATTAGGTGATCAACAAAGATTAGAAACATTATGTTTATATTACAGCAGTTTGAACTGCTGTAATATAATCCCTAGCCAAGTTCAAATAGTTTTGTTCTGACTGTGCCATTTTTACGATGGCTTCTTTGGATGTCGTATAACTTTTTCCAAATGTTCTAGTCCAAAATGTACATGAAACAAAACTGGAATCACTGGGTACTTACTCTGCCACTGAGATTAGGGCTATAATTTCTGCCTTATGCTTGATACAGTACCGCTGTTACTTCCAATATAATCAAATTATTTATCGTGAACTTGTGGGTGCCCCAATGGGTTCTCTTCTCTCCCCTCTCCCGGCTGAATTCATTTAGATTCATGTTCTGGATTCATTTCCGACTATCCCAGATCTATATATATATGGTACTTGGATAACGTTCTTGTTTTCTGGCTTTCCACTAAGGATGAGTTAATTCAGTTTGCAGACTGCTTATTGTCTCAGTATTCATCTATTGTGCAGAGGTGCCAACTATTACGGATTCGACTGTGAGATTACGGAATTACGGATAGGTTGGAATAATTACGGATTTCAGTGTGTATTGGAAAATCTCAATTTTGTATCCTTTTGTGTTAAAATATTATGAATTTAGGGAAAATTTGTAAAACTAAATAAGAAAAACATTTAACGTTTTCTTAAAAAATCTCAAAAGCCAACTTTTTTTTTTATCTGCTGCTTGCGGAATGATTGCTTTGCATGATTACAACATTCTGCGTGCTTAGATAGGTGTCTGAGTAGTGGATTGATTCTTGCATTCTCATTGGATAGACTTCCCACCGCAAGACATCTCAAACGATGACGTCGCACGGGTTCCGCACATACACAGGCACTCGTAACGTCACGAGGTGGGAGTTGATGCACAAGTCAGCCTATGACCCGGATGTTTACCGGCTGTTGCAGTGCATTGAGGCCGAGTGGGGGAGATAAACCAGTTTTTGTAGGAGCAGTGTCATTTTATTTTTCTGTGGCACTTTGCTGGAGATAAGCGTCAACGCGCTCTTTAGTGACATCATCGACAAACATCGATAGTTTTTTATTTCTTCTGATAGCAGTAAGGTTTTTTGTTTTTCCTTAATTGTCTGTTTTTGACAATGAGTGGAAATACGAAAGGGAGTAAGAGAGTCAAAGTCCAGCAGCGTTACCGGGATGAATACTCTAAAACATGGCAGTGCATAATGAAATTGAATGTTTCCGAAAACCACGTGTTTTGTTCCGTGCGTGGCTGCGATTTTTCAGTAGCCCATGCAGGACGAGATGATTGCCGAAGGCATATCCAGTCAAAAAAACATGAGGATTATGTAAAATCAAAGACTCAATCAAAGGCTTTGGATAACTTTTTTGTAAAGAAAAATGAAAATAGCGTGATAGATGCTGAATTGCTGTTTACTACATTCGTTGTGGAGCATAACCTACCTATAGCAAGTTGTGATCCTGGTGGTCCCTTGTTTCGTGCTATGTTCCCAGATTCGGATATCACGAAAAAATATGGCTGTGCTCGAACGAAAACTGGTGCACTAATCCAAAACATGGCGAGCTCAACACAGCAAGATATTGTCTCTGCTTTGCAGAAAAAATCATTTTCGTTAGCAACAGATGGGAGTACCGATTCAGGTGATCACGAGTTATATCCACTTGTGGTATCGTATTTTGATGAAGCCATCGGTCAAATCTGCACTTTGTTGTTGACAATACTAGAGTCCAACGACAACACAGGTAAGGGCATTTTTAAAAATATAAATGCTGAATTCAGTAAGAGGAATATTCCATGGAAAAACTGTGTCTTTTGCATGTGATAATGCAAACACAATGTTAGGCCATATTAAAGGCATTGCTGCTTTTTTAAAAGAAGTTCAACCCACAATAGTTATTCAGAGTTGTGCTTGCCACGTGATTCATTTGGCTGCAAAAAAAGCCACAGCTGCTCTTCAGGAAATAAATGTAGAACAGTTTTTAGTACAGCTGTACTATTATCTTGATAAAAGTTCAAAAAGGAAAAACAGTCTTAGCTTGTGTAAGGCAGTCTGTGGTGCTAAAGGTCATAAATTTTTAAAGCATGTCAGCACTTGTTGGCTGTCACTTCTTGATGCTGTGAACAGGGTCCTGGAGCAGTGGGAAGCTTTGCAGCAGTTTTTGGGGAAATGAAGAAAATGTACAACTTACTGCCCAAATTAAAGATCCGATGTTGAAACTGTATTGTTTATTCCTTAGCAATGCACTCCCAGTGTTCACTTCTTTCAATGTATTTTTCCAGTGTGAAGAACCTGCCATACATCTCTTGCACAGAAAATTAATAAGCCTTTTCACAGATCTATTAGCAAGGTTTGTCAAACCGTCGGCGTTATGTGAAACATCAGCCTCAATCATAGATGTAAATTTTGCAAGAATGAAATATCAAAAAGAAGATTGTGACCTGGCAATTGGTGGGGCAGCCAGAGCTTATATACGCTCCAGTAGTTTTTCTAGTATGCAGTTAAGTAAGTTCTATTCTAGTGTCGGAAACTTCTACAAAGCGGCCTATGCATATATACTGAAGAAGTTTCCCATGCAAAGTGAACTTCTGAAGCATGCTGTAGTAGCGGATATCTCAATGCGAAAGAAGGCTTCTTATGCTTCCATAGAATACATGGTCTCCTCATTTCCAAATGTGCTGAATTCTGAAGAAGTAAATAAACTAGATGCAGAGTTTGCTGCTTATCAGTTTGAATCTATCTGTGAAGCTGTATATCCTAGAACAGATGTGGCATGGAATGAAATATCTAAGATGAAGGATTCATCTGGCCTTCCCAAGTATTCTGCATTGCCTAAACTAATGTTGGCAATATTGACTATCCCTCACAGCAATTCCTCTACAGAGAGAATATTTAGTATAGTGAGGAAAAACCACACAGACTTCTGCCGAACAATGAGCACCAAAATATTAAGTGTCCTTCTTGTACAGAAAAGTAAAGCATTTTCCTCAGGTGAGTCATGTTATAAAAAGAAGTTTTCTGAAAAAGAATGTACCACTGCAAAACAAGCGACAAGGGAGTCTTTATGTCAGCAATGATATGAGGTAAGTAGAATATTGATAATTTAATTTCATAATTTTTTGTCAGGATAGTGTAAACATATAAGGTTATTACACATTTCACGCATTAATTTCTCATGAAATACCCTTTCTGTGCGTTAATGATGAGGCTTCGTATGGTGATTACCAATAGGCACCTCATACAAGTATTACAGGTTACACAGTAGTACTTGACGATTATGGGCAAAACACGTGAACAATATTATCAAAGAAAGGTGACTTGATCACGCTAGTTACGCTTAACTAAAACTTTTACAAAAAGTTCGCAGTTGGAAGCTTTCGACCTTATCTTAGGTCTTAATCACGCCCAATGGAGGACTAAGATTGTTGCCAGATTCTACATTTGAATTTTTCTTATTTTTGTTGCCAAAACTTAGAATTGATCTCCAGATCAACGGAATGTAGAGAGGAGATTCGGAGTTGCAAGTCATTGAGTTGAAAATAATTTCTATGCTTTCACGGTAACGGAGGGCAAAACGATTGTCAAACGAAGCAATTCGCTTTGCTTCGTTTCCAGTGGGGAACTGCAGATGTGTCTTCCATTGTCAAAATAGACAGGCAGTGTTGGGATTGCCTTTCGAAACATCTTTTCTATGTTCTAAAATTTATGGTTAATGCCCCTGTATGTGCTTCCAATGTATAGGTTATCCCCAGTAGAAGAAGAGATAGGAATGCAGTAAACTCCTGGGAGGTTCAGGCTTTCAACTTTGTCCCTATCCCTTTGCAGAAGTTTCAAGATGTTTGGGGTAGATTTAATGGCAAGATGGTAAAAAACTTCTAAAAAGAATCTGTAACTTATAAGCATAGGAAGGATGGTAAGGAACAGAACCACAGAATTTCAGGTCTTCTTTCTTGTGAGGAAGCAGGCATTCGATTTTCGAATGGTTTTCATATTTCTTTATGAGGGAGTTGACTGTAACAGCAGGAAACCATGAGAGAGGGCTATTGTAGAAATTTTGAGAGTTCTTCTGAAGAGAAAGTTGGCTGTTGCAAATGATATGAGCCCGTGGATGTAGGACTTCATCGCTGCAAGCTTGTAGAGATGCAGGGTGCAAGATTTGTAGGGAATGATGTTAGTGGCTGCAGAAGGTTTTCGATAGACGGAACCAGTAATGGAGAGATCAGCGCTTCTGCAGATAGATACATCAGGAAATCAATTTTGTGATTTACTTCCTTAGATATAGTGAGTTTAATGGAAGGAAATTTTTCTGTAATGGAGTTGATCAGTATCTGTAGCTCAGACTCGGAATGTGGCCAGCTAATGAAAATGTCGTCTACATATCTTAACCATAGGGAAGGTTGAAAAGGGTGCAGAGGAATTATGGAAACTTCAATATGTTGCATGTAGATTTCAGCAAGCAGAAAAAGGTGAGCCCATGGGGAGACCAGATTGTTGCCTATACACAATTTTGTTGAAAACAAAACAACTATGTTGATGAATAGTGTGAAACAATCATAAAGATCTTTGATAAGAGGACGGGGTTTAAAATGAAGAATCAATTTCTTCATGAGGAAAGCATGTGAATCAAATATGGTACAGAGGGAAACAAAGATTCTACATCAAGAGTATACAGATTATCACAAGGAGGAAAGGAATTAGGAAGGTTGTGGATTTGAAGTTTGAGTAGAGACAACTGTATGAGGATGGTTGGCTGCCAGGGATTTGCATTTGAGGACCAATCTCTTTCAAGGTTTACTGCTTTAGAAAAGAATATTCCACTAAAGGTCTGATGGGGTTACCAGCTTTATGCAGTTTCACTTGCAGGAAGAGCCTGGGAGTTCTAAAGTAGGAGGGGGTGATATATCACCAAGGAAGGATTGAAGAGTTTCTTTCTTAGCTAATCTGTCAACTGAGTTTTTGAGTGAGTTGGTGGTGTCTGACTGTAAAGGGATGCAGTTAGCAGATGTGAAAAGAAAGCACTTTTTGGTTTAGAGTTTCTACCAATGATGACTGGGCAACCAACTTTATCTGCTTTGCATACGGCTAGGTCATTTTCTTGAATAAATGACCTGAATTCTTTTAAACAAGAAGAAGAGTACTTGATTGGCACAGAATTTTGCTTGGATAAGATAATAGCGTTGGCACGAAGGATAGGCTGCTGAACAGTCTCAGTTCTGTGGATGGCTGATTCTATAACAGAAACAGTTTGTGGAAGATTGATAGGAAGAGCAGGTGAAAATTTTGGGCCTAATGATAAGAATTTATCCAAGCTAGGAGGAATAGTGACAGGAAGAAAGATTTACATACTTTGGCTTGTCAGTAGAGGCTGATGACGGAGATGTTGCTTGACTTTTTTTGCTTGGAGAGTAGAAAATTGAATTTCTTTGTATGGCGAGCATATTCATTTACTTCAATTGTTGAGAGGGTTTGGTTGATGAGGTAAGTAGAATATTGATAATTCGCATCAACCAAACCCTCTCAACAATTGAAGTAAATGAATATGCTCGCCATACAAAGAAATTCAATTTTCTACTCTCCAAGCAAAAAAGTCAAGCAACATCTCCGTCATCAGCCTCTACTGACAAGCCAAAGTATGTAAATCTTTCTTCTGTCACTATTCCTCCTAGCTTGGATAAATTCTTATCATTAGGCCCAAAATTTTCACCTGCTCTTCCTATCAATCTTCCACAAACTGTTTCTGTTATAGAATCAGCCATCCACAGAACTGAGACTGTTCAGCAGCCTATCCTTCGTGCCAACGCTGCTGTTATCTTATCCAAGCAAAATTCTGTGCCAATCAAGTACTCTTCTTCTTGTTTAAAAGAATTCAGGTCATTTATTCAAGAAAATGACCTAGCCGTATGCAAAGCAGATAAAGTTGGTTGCCCAGTCATCATTGGTAAAGAAACTCTAAACCAAAAAGTGCTTTCTTTTCTTACATCTGCTAACTGCATCCCTTTACAGTCAGACACCACCAACTCACTCAAAAACTCAGTTGACAGATTAGCTAAGAAAGAAACTCTTAAATCCTTCCTTGGTGATATATCACCCTCCTTACTTTAGAACTCCCAGGCTCTTCCTGCAAGTGAAACTGCATAAAGCTGGTAACCCCATCAGACCTTTAGTGGAATATTCTTTTTCTCCAGCAGTAAACCCTTGAAAAGAGATTGGTCCTCAAATGCAAATCCCTGGCAGCCAACCATCCTCATACAGTTGTCTCTACTTCAAACTTCATCCACAACCTTCCTAATTCCTTTCCTCCTTGTGATAATCTGTATACTCTTGATGTAGAATCTTTGTTTCCCTCTGTACCATATTTTGATTCCTACATGCTCCTCATGAAGAAATTGATTCTTCATTTTAAACCCCCCGGTCCTCTTATCAAAGATCTTTATGATTGTTTCCACACTATTCATCAACATAGTTGTTTTGTTTTCAACAAAATTGTGTATAGGCAACAATCTGGTCTCCCCATGGGCTCACCTCTTTCCCCTCTGCTTGCTGAAATCTACATGCAACATATTGAAGTTTCCATAATTCCTCTACACCCTTTTCAACCTTCCCTATGGTTAAGATATGTAGACGACATTTTCATTAGCTGGCCACATTCGAGTCTGAGCTACAGATACTGATCAACTCCATTACAGAAAAATTTCCTTCCATTAAGCTCACTATATCTAAGGAAGTAAATCACAAAATTGATTTCCTGGATGTATCTATCTGCAGAAACGCTGATCTCTCCATTACCTGCCGTTCCGTCTATCGAAAACCTTCTGCAGCCACTAACATCATTCCCTACAAATCTTGCACCCTGCATCTCTACAAGCTTGCAGCATTGAAGTCCTACATCCACAGGGCTCATATCATTTGCAACAGCCAACTTTCTCTTCAAGAAGAACTCTCCAAAATTTCTACAATAGCCCTCTCTCATGGTTTCCCTGCTGTTACAGTCAACTCCCTCATAAAGAAATATGAAAACCATTCGAAAATCGAATGCCTGCTTCCTCACAAGAAAGAAGACCTGAAATTCTGTGGTTCTGTTCCTTACCATCCTTCCTATGCTTATAAGTTACAGATTCTTTTAGAAGTTTTGGTTACCATCTTGCCATTAAATCTACCCCAAACATCTTGAAACTTCTGCAAAGGGATAGGGACAAAGTTGAAAGCCTGAACCTCCCAGGAGTTTACTGCATTCCTATCTCTTCTTCTACTGGGGATAACTTATACATTGGAAGCACACACAGGAGCATTAGCCATAGAATTTTAGAACATAGAAAAGATGTTTCAAAGGCAATCCCAACACTGCCTTGTCTATTTTGACAATGGAAGACACATCTGCAGTTCCCCACTGGAACGAAGCAAAATGAATTGCTTCGTTTGACAATCGTTTTGCCCTCCCTACCGTGAAAGCATAGAAATTATTTTCAACTCAATGACTTGCAACTCCAAATCTCCTCTCTACATTCCGTTGATCTGGAGATCAATTCTAAGTTTTGGCAACAAAAATAAGAAAAATTCAAATGTAGAATCTGGCAACAATCTTAGTCCTCAATTGGCATGAAGACCTAAGATAAGGTCGAAAGCTTCCAACTTACGAACTTTTGTAAAAGTTTTAGTTAACGTAACTAGCGTGATCAAGTCACCTTTCTTTCACAGTAGTACTATAATATTGTCCTTAACTTTGAAAAAAAGGCGTGTTACATTACTGAAAAATCCCTTATTGATTACTGATGCGTTCTGCTAGAGGTTGGCACCTCTGATTGTGTTCGCCATTGAATTCGAAAATAATTTTGCTTTACTGTTTCTGGATTTTTGTTTAAAATGGGATCCTCACACACCTACTGTTCAATATTCAGTATATCAAAAACCAACTTCTTCTACCGTAATGATTCCTTTTCAGTCTGCTCATCCATCAAGCCAATAACTCAGTTCCATTCAATTTCAAGTATGGCGTGCCTTTACCCATTCGTTGGCAGTAACCTTACGTAATCAAGACATTGGGAAGATAAGATTGACTGCTTTTCATCATGGTTACTCTAATGACATCATTGATTCTGTCCTAAAGAAAATTTATCTGTCGTCACATACTACTTTGATAAGTGAACGTAGACCAAATAAATATGTGAGATCTTTACCATACATCCTGAACATTATAAATATCCTCAAAAATGTTTGCCACCATTATGATATTGGATTTGGACTACTAGCACGTAATATATTATCAGCAATTAAAAATTATAAGAGACACTGGACAATCGCTATGGAGTTTATATGATTCCATTGAAGACCTTGGACCTCGAAGGCTTTGATTGCGTTTATGTTGGTTCTACACTCCGATCCTTAAAGACACATATAAAAGAACATCAATATCGTGTAAAATCTGGCTCATAAAAAATATCCTTATCATGTGTATTGCATGGCATATCTCATTATCCATGTTGGAAAGAAGTCATTCTCGCTACCCCCTACTCCAAAGCTTCAGTTGTCCTAATGGAAAATATGTTTATTTACAAATATAGTGAAGTAAGTTGTAATGAGGATACTCCTTGTTACATTCCTTTACCATGGAAAATGCTGCTTAATGAGAATGAACACATAGAGAATTAAATCCATCATTCCTTCATATAAATTATACTAAAACATTCCCTGACTTGCTTCTAATATGTATATCGATTGTTACCATATAATTTCATGATAGAGGATCACTTTCATGTGTATGCAATGTTATCACATGTTCATGTCTCATCTTATTGTATTTAAATGTCATCATTCTGTTCCAATTGCACAACTTACATCTGAGGATGGGTCCATTGCAGGCCTGAAAGATTTAATGGTATGTGTAAAATATTAAAATTTGTCATTCATAAAATAAAGTGCTTTTAACCTCAACTATTTAATTTGGACTCCACTACGATTGTGTACAGATGGCAGAGATTTATTTATACGAGAAGTATTCTCAAACCATGTGGTCTTAAGGTAATTTAAATTTATCAATGGTTAACAGTATTTTCTTTAAATCAAATATCATTTTGATTATAGTATAATTAATTATTTATATTCAGTGTTTCTAAATATATATTTTTTTAATATCAAACAAAGGCACATAGTTCATATCGCGAATCTGCAAAAAAAGGTGTTATAAAAATAGTGTAATATTGTTAGTCCTGCAATGAATGTAGGGTGAGTATATGTGTATTTCACACATAAATTTATTTGCAATGTTAAAATCATTCTATTCATCATATGTGCTTTAATGTTATTGTAGCCTCATAAAAATATCATGTCAATTTCGCTGCTACTTGTATTTTAAAAAGAAAGTTCTGATGAGTTTTCCTTCAAAAATGGTGATGCTCATTGTAACTTCAAGAGTTGTTAACAAGTCCAGAACTTGGGTTTTCATAAAAATTTAAGAAAGTATGTGTAGATAATTAAAACAGGGTTGCCAGCCAACCGGAAAACCGGGAAAAATCAGGGAATCTGAAAATAAGGCTAAAAATCAGACAAAACTCGGGGAGAAATAAATTTTTTAGCAGAAACCTGGAAAAGTCAGAGTAAATTAAACTGATAATGTTTTGCGTAATGCATATGCAATTACCAGAGATAAGAATTCTGCGCCAATTTTCGCCAAAACAAAAATCTTGCGCCATCTTGCTACAAAAGGCAGATTTTGCGCCATTGTGCTCCAGAATCGCCGTGCCCCGTCGTCATCATCGGTACTTCGGCACACTACATTCTCCGACGCTGAGTAAGACCATGCGGTGGAAAGAAAGATTGAGCGATTCCAGGTTCTAAGGGTTTTACGCAATTACTATGGAAATCGTCGGTCCGCTACGGTTGACGGAAAACATCGAGTATGATATGGAAATCGTCGGTCCGCTACGGTTGACGGAAAACATCGAGTATGATATGGAAATTGTCGGTCCGCTACGGTTGACGGAAAACATCGAGTATGATATTGAAATCGTCGATCCACTGTGGGTGACAGAAAACATTGAGTATGATATGGAAATCGTCGGTCTGGACAACGGAAAACGTCGAGTATGCTGTGGAAATCAAAAATATTGGTGAAATAACATTATTAAAGATCTGTGAAAAGTTTATTTTCAAGATTCTAACACTTGTTAAAATTTTTCAGAAATATTTCTTGCATGTTGAGAAGTCACGTCGTCTTTTGTTTCCGCATAATAAATTTTTCCGTCCAAGCTTCCCCCCCCCCCTTCTTTTTTCCTATGCCTGATTATATTTTTATTTCTGATATTTCCTGATCGTGTTCCTTGTTTTTCGTATCTTCAGTAATAGTGAAAAGGAGTGACCTCGTATTTTTGAAAGTTTTTTTCTAATGAAATGCATCTTTTCCTATTTTTAATACATACTTCTTCAAAACTAATCAATAGAGACCAATCGCTTTTGCCCCTTTCCCTTTTATTAAACGAAATTAAATTTCTAGATTCGTACTTAATCTGTTCGCTGTGGAATCCGCACTGTTTCCGTGCCCTGTAAAATTCTTTCACGGCAGAGTGAGCAACGCAGTATCGATTTTTCTCTTTAATTTTCCATAAAATTTGTGTTTTTACATTTTTTAGTTACTTCTTACTCATATGTGATATTATTTTGTGGATTTGCAGAATTCCGCTTTCTCTGTCATCACATTTGGGTATTCTCAAGATCGATGCAAAACTGGTAAAAAAAAATGGGGGGGTGTCCTTCGCGCCTGGGAGACTTTCATCTTTCAAAACCTTTGGAAACGGAAGTTAAACGAAGTGAAGATACCCCCCCAATTCTAATTTATTTTCCTTGCGATGTTTCTTCTGCCCAGTATTGTTATTACATTTCATTTTAATTCATAAATCTTATGTTTTAGCTTGAAAAATGGAGGGAAAATGTCCGAAAACAGAAGTCGGACGAAGCGAAGATTTCGTCGGCAATCGTAATCCCCGCTCGTGCGACGTTTTCTCTACCCTGTGTTGTTGTTAAATGTCAGTAATTTTAGTTTTAGATGCAGTGATTTGCTCCAGTTTAATATTTGCATAAATAAATTTCAGTGAATCCCAAAACATTCACTTTTTAAGTTAAACAAATTCAGTGCTCTCTCAAAAATAATAAAGGCATTATTGAGTTGTTTTCCTGGCTCTCAAGTGGAAAATTCCTTTAGTATGATGGAGGATGTACTTGATAAAGAATCCATCATCATGAAAATTGAAACATTTTCATCTGTTCAAACCATGAAATATAAGCTACTGAATCAGGATAAGTCAGCCTTGGAATTTTTTAAGAAAAACGATTATTTGCATGACCCTGTAAATAGAGATGTATGCCTAAATATGAAATCATATTCAGAATATAAGAAATAATTATAAGATAAGGAAGAAGAAATGAAAGGGGCTAAATATCTCTAATAACTTACGCAGCAAATTAAAATCAAATGAATTGGTTCAAGAGAAAGAAAACTCTAGCCGGCTAATTCATAAAAGAAGGTTAGTTAGAACAAATTGTTAGACAGAAACAACTTAAGAAAATGAAATTTCATTAGTTATGAATGAATGAATTTGGTGTTACTGGGAATCTACTTAATAGTGTAAAAGCCATGCATGCTAGTAGTAAAGCTTGTTTAAGAGTGAATGGTGTTTTATAAAAATAGTTTTCCATTGGTGCAGGAGTTAGACAAGGTTGTGTAATGTCACCATGGCTGTTTAAGATATTTATGGATGCGTGATGCCAAAATAGATAATAGTGGTTTATGTCTTGGTGATATCTGTGTGTGCAGATTGCTGTATGCTGATGACACTGTCCTGTTGGCAGAGAGCAAAAGTGAGTTGCAGAGTATGTTGACTCGGATGCACGAAGCTTGCATGAAATTCAAACTGAGTATAAATAAGGGAAAAACCAAAGTTGTGGTGTTTGAGTGGAACGGGTAGCACTTGAATGTAATGTAAGTATAAATGGCACTGCAATTGACTAGGTGAGTGAGTTTGTGTATTTAGGAAGCATGTTTGACAGAGAGAACAATTTGGATGGTGAAATCAGTAGGCGAGTGAATTCTTCTTTGAAAGTCATAGCTGCTCTGGGAGGTTTTCGCAGGAATGATGGGTTCTCTAGAGAGTCCCGCATGGCTGTGTATGAAACTGTAATTGTTCCTACTCTGATGTATGGCAGTGAAACCTGGGTACTGCAGAAGAAATATAGGAGTCGTTTGTGTGCTGGAGAAATGTATTCCTTACGTGGGGTTTGTGGCAAGACACTGTCTGATTGTGTGAGGAATGAAGATGTGTTGCAGTTGTGTGATGTGAAACAAAACGTTGTTAGCAAGGTGGGGACCAATATGCTTCGGTGGTTTGGCCATGTTGAAAGAATGAGTGATGAGATGCTTACTGAGAAATTTTTTTTAGCTCAAGTGGCAGAAAGGAAAGGCCAAGGAAGATAAGGGTGGATCTGATTCAGGAGTGTCTGCATGAGAAAAAGATTATGAGTATGAAGTATAAAAGATCTTGTGTACGGCGTGTAATGGATATCAGTGAAGCACGAGTTGTATGTCAAGATTGCTGTAAATGGAGAAGTTTGATACGACAACAATAAGTAAAAATATCTGGAAGTTTTTATTTCTTTTTGGAGCTAACCTCTGAATCTCAGAGAACAGATTAGTGATATGTATGTGAATGACTTTTATTATTTATCTACAAAATGCCTAACGTTTTCGCAAGTATTTATCATATTTCTTCATTAACAATTTTGTGTAAAATCAAGAATGAACATTTATTCTTCATCAAACTTTTATTACTTACAAACAAACATGTCTGAAGTTTTTCAAACCTTCAAGATTTCATTTCCATACAACATTGTTATGTTATAAAGACATTTGATTAATTCCTCATTATATTAAAGACGTCGTTCTGTACTAAGGTGAGTGATTTTCTATGCATATGACCTCATTAGTAATTTTTCCCATTACATTATATTGTACTATGTATTTAATTTTCTTGAAACAAAATGCATACATTAAATCTATTTAGTTGGCAGACATGTGACCAATACCTAAATGTCATGGTGATATACATTAGAGTGAAATGCAAGATTCCACACTTTGTTACTGCCCCGCGCACCCCATGTGGAAGTTCAGCTTTTCGTATCACTGCCCACTTTCATTGAAGCCTGATGTTTGCAAAAAAAAAAAAAAATGAGTGATTCATAATATGTGTTTCTATGATATTTTTTCTGGACTTCTCAGATATTCCATATGATGTAGGTTTACTAATGCTTTCATAAAAATGTAAAATAGTGTATAATAGTGACATTATATTTAATACACCAATATGAATACTCAAGAAACGCATATTGCATATTAAATGCGTTTATTTTGATAGTGTAATAAGCACAGAGATTCGGGAAGCGTTCACACTCGACTGGGAGGCATTTTCACGACAATGGTAGACATAAAAATGCAGAGAATTGGAACACATATGGAACAAAGATGATTTTTGAAAATAACCAAAAATAGGGCCGTGTAATTACGTGTTATTCATTTAAAAATTTCATGAAATATGCTCGTGATGTCACCCACGTTATTTTCAAAAATCATCTTTGTTCCTTATGTGTTCCAATTCCTTGCATTTTTATGTCTACCATTGCCTTGAAAAAGCATCCCAGTGGAGTGCGAAAGCATGGTGAATCTCTGTGCTTATTACACCATAAAAATAAACGGATTGAATACGCTATATGCGTTTCTTGAGTGTAGTGTATATGGATAAAAGTGTATATGTTGTAAAATGTGAAATAGTGTAAATGTATCTCCCCCCTTCCATTTTGAAATATTGCTTATGTATTGGTATTCATTGCTGTAGTTTACCCATTTACAGCTGACCATGATCTGCTTTCTACACTGGTAGTCACTGTAAAAAGGGGGATGGCAAGTACTGTTTCCTGTTTTTGTTGAATGCATGTAGCTTTCATAAAAATGTAAAATAGTGTATAATAGTGGCATTATATTTAATACACCAATATGAATACTCAAGAAACTCATATTGCGTATTAAATCCGTTTATTTTGATGGTGTAATAAGCACATGGGGTAATAAGCTCTTTCTCTAAAATGAGCAGTGGATATCCAGATAGAAAAATTTAATCTTCATCCTTGTATTTGAAATATTGTTTGTAATAAAATGTTTCCTAATTGGTGTTCTGATTTAGTTCGGGAAAAAATTCCTTCTGTACAGAACTCAATAATTGCATTTATATAAATGCATGAGAACCTGAATTAACTAATGCAGTGGGACAAAAGAAATATTTTGTACTAAGGGCAAATTCTTGTGATGTTAATCAAATTAGAAGTGATAAAATTTAGCTTCTTCCTTATAAATTGCACAGAAAAAATACAATGTCTTGAACTAAATGGAAAAAGAACTATTCCCTTACTAGTGTCCTATGGGTATTATTGCTATGTGTGGTAGGTATATTAAAAGTTGCAACCATATTGGAACTGTTAATGTGTAGAAATAGAAAGATCTGCATGTTTTTTTTTTGTTTGTTTGTTTTTTTCTTTTTTTACAGTGGACTGTGGCATTATTTTAAAAGTTTTTTTTTTCTTCTTCTTTATGTTGATTCCTTTTGTTAAAGTTAATGAAATTTGTTGTTTTCCTTTTGTTGAAGTTAATGAGAGAAGGTAAGGCTGGAAAGAGAAATTGAAGGGATATTTTTTATGGCATTGCATCACTTTAAGATCTGTTATCCTTACATAAATAAAGGTATTGGAAGTGTATATACACTTGGCCAGAGGTTTAATTGAAGTGTTTGGAATTGATCTACTGCTCTTATCAGTAAGCAAGATCAAGCCTGCTGTTCAAAATTATAATTAGTTCTATTCTCCATTGCTGGTTTATGTTGGAAATATATGAAGAATCTTACCTAATGGGTAAAGGTTGAGAACAAAGCTGGTGAATTTTGGTTATATGCTTATCTGTTTTTCTATCGCTCTCCTTCCCTCTCCCCTTGTTTTTGAAGTTGATCAAATTATTTTGAGAACTAAAATGTTGATGATATGATTATTTCATTGATGGAAACAATGTGTTGTATTGAGAAAAATAGTTTTTCTGTATATTGTTAAGTTAGTTTTTGACAGGGAAGTTTTGCATAGTTTTGCCAATTCAGTTGCTAATGTATTTTATGTGGTTTTTTTTTATCCAGTCTCACAGTAGATATAATATTTAGTTGTGATCTGTATTTCACAGGATTTGTTAGGTCTCTGTGAACAAAAGAGAGGCAAGGACAACAAAGCTATCATTGCATCTAATATTATGTATGTTGTTGGTCAGTACCCTCGTTTTCTTCGAGCACACTGGAAATTTTTGAAGACAGTAGTCAACAAACTATTTGAATTCATGCATGGTAATTATCAACTCTTCTTGGCCATTAAACATATTTTTTCCTGTTTATTTTTAATTTAATACCATTTTTAAATATCTTTAAAATGTGTAATATATACTTCAGATTAACGAGATTGGTAGATAGTAAAAGAAAACATTGCTACAATATTATGACTTCTAGAAGGAAAGGCATCTCTCTATGGCATTTTTTGTAGACACAGTAGGACATTTTCCTTTTCTAAATTATTATTGTTTTGAAAAGAATATTCAGAGAAAATGTGTGTGCTACAAATAATGTAATTTGCCTCGGTGGCACAGTGGTCTAAGCGTTCGCTTATGACCATTCTTCATCCAAGATGGGTCCGTGTTTGAATCCTGGTGAGGCATGGATGTTGTGTTTGTCTTACAGCACTGGTTTTCTCCCTTCCCTGAAACCAGTAGCCCTAAATTAGGGACGGACGACTGCTTATATAGCCCACTGAGTTGCTCACAGTGGTCGTTGAACTTTCAATAAAATAATAATAATGTAACAATAAATTTTGGGGATATTGGTAACAATCTTTGTATTATTCTTTATAAAGCAGAAAACATGAAATGTTTAAAAAAATACTTGTCCAAAATCTAAGGCTTTTAAGCTCTGAAATTTTTTTATCCTTTATGCATTGCTGAACGCCTTGAATTTCTATTACAGAAAAAATAAAAAATAAATTAACATATAAATTTCAGCCTAATTTTCTCAATATTACGTAGCAGTTGCCCTGAAAATTGTTTTAGCTGGATGGTGCTTTTGCCTCCTTTTTTCTCCCTAATATCTTTTAGACAGGCCAAAAAATAGCACAGCGCATTGCTTTCATTTGTAAAAAATTTTGTTGTCCACTCAAAAATTTTACAAAGATAGAAGAATGGGTAAAAACATTCACATCAGTGGTAAAAGGAACAAGAATATAAATTGAATACTCACAATTTTAAGTTCACAAGGCTTGCCATAATTTTTCATGTAAACAGAAAAGTACTTAAAAATCAGTGGTGGGGATGCATAAAATTCATACCTTTACTTACACGAGGAATGAGTCATATATCTGATCCCTCCCTCTATTCTCAGAGTAATGCAACTTGTTAGAAGCCTGAAACTGCACTGAGACTAGACTTAGATGCAGACCAAACTTAACTTTACTCTAAGAAAACGTTTGTTAAAATCCCACATTTATGTAGCACACCACTAGAAATTAATTACAGAAATGATGTGATGATAAAGAATTTAGGAGTATTATTATTCATGAGCAAACTTAAAAACAGTTCATATAATTTTTTTCAATATCCCAGCAGCTGGCCTTTAAAGGAAAACAACTAAGTATGCCACGTGGTCAAAAGGCTATGGAGAGAATACAAAATATCAAAACTCAAACTTTTTTTGTAATATATAGAATTGTAAATGTTGTCTGTAAATCACATTACCTAAATGAACATAGGAGGTCAAACATTCTTGCACTTAAGATAAACAGTAAGAGATGAGCACAAAAATACAGCAAGTTAATAAGGTTAGGAACAAATCCGTAGGTTTTTATTGGTGTAGGGAAACAAGATGGTATGGCCGAGCTTTTGCACACAAACATGTGGCTTTGTCAAGGCTGATTAATATCTAATGTGGAGAGAATCAACATTGATCGTTAACATTTGAAAATAAACACATACATATACTTATTGAGTTAAGTTCACATTGTTCAGAACGGGAAAAGCGCGGGACAAAATGCCAACAAAGTAAAAACAAAACGTAATGAGAATTCGGTCTTGACATTACAAGAAATCTGTCCACATCATGCATCAATTCTTACAAATTTCCAAACTTAGTCGCTTCCATTTTTGGAAATTCACCCTACCCTTGTCAAGTTAAAATGCACACACATTTATGAGGGTGATGACATTTAACAACTACATAGGAGTAAGAACATTGCCGGGGGGGTATAATTACGGAAGAAATCTACGCTCCTCCAACTTCCATTTTCGGAAATTTATCCAACATTTTCAAGCTGAAATACAAATATTCATGGAATAAAATGATATCTTACAATACTGGGTAGAGGAAACATCACAAGAAAAAAAAAAAAAATACGATTACGAGAAATTTTTTACCAAAGTCTTCGAAAGATGAACTTTCGTCCTCTGAAGGAGAAAACCTTCCCCACCACCACCAATCCTCCCAAAATTTCAGTTCAGTTGTGTGTCAATCTCATGAATGGTCCAAATCATAACAAAAAGACTGAATTCCTCGAATCAGTGTAAGAATCTCGCTGTCGAAGATTACGGGGAAATTATCGGGCGTACTAACTTCCGTTTTCAGAAATCGTTGCCTACAATTTCAAGCTGAAATTATGCAATGAAATTATATTTAACAACAATATTGAACAGAAGCAACAGTGAGAGAGAAAAAATATGATTATGGGAAAAATCTGTACTCTGTTTAACTTCCGTTTCCGAACATTTAAAAAGACTAAACAACGTCCCCAGATGGAATACTACCCCCGCCCCTTGACTAATACCCCAAAAATGTCTTCACTTTTGCGTCGATCTCGAAAATGACATAAAAGGGGGGCTCCGCGGTGAATCTCGCGTACAAATTAATCGCTGAATCGAATGTTGTAAGATTACGCTGAAATATCTATGACCGGTAAATTTTAACTTTTGGCACAAATTTCGTCAAAATCGTGATTTTTTAGCAGAATGGTGCAAGAACAACATTTTGCCATGGACCGGCGTAGATCTGGCAACCCTGCAATATTCTCCAGTGGTCGTGGTCAGATGTCAAAGGCTACCTTACTTTTTGGCCAAAATAATTTTTCTTTGAGAAGAAAAAATTAACTTAGTTCTACTTGGCATTTTCTGCGCCGCATCTAGAAAATGCCAAGTAGAACAAAGTTAATTTTTTCTTCTCAAAGAAAAATTATTTTGGCCAAAAAAAGTAATACCGCCTTGTTCATGGAGGAAGGAGCTCTGTGTCATAGTGCAAAATGTACTTAAACATGGCATGAACAAAACATCATCCAGAAACTGTCGTGCCCAAGCTAGAGCATTGATACAAACCCAATTGAACACCTGTGGGCAATATTGGAAGGGAAATCACGATGTATGTCACAGAAGCCAACCAACAAAGCACACCTGGTGGCTTTGTTACGTGAATTCTGGGATAAAATTTCACAGAGTGCCATTGCCGATCTCATTTTCACAATGACTGACAGGGTGAAAGCGCTACGTACTCATACTGCAAAGAGTATGTCTACCAGATATTAAATCCAGCTACAACTACTGCTCCTTCCATTCCATATGGACAGAAAATAAATATTATTAACAAATGAGGTGTCTATTTACTTATTTCATGTCTGTGTATATATATAAAAACAATTCTGAGACAAAGTTACATAACTTTTAAAATCCAAACGATAGGAGCCAGGTTGGTTTCTATTTCTGCTAAAATAGTATTTCTAGCCTGGGAGCAACATGCACGAGAAATGACCTTTGGTATAATGTACGTGTTTCACTACATGGGAATATGCATTTCCTAAGCATCTGAATGATCTTTGGTATACTGTAGGCGTTTCACTGCTGTGATAACAAAATTAATTTCTTTCCATTACGACATCTCGCACACTCAAATTGTTATAAGTTATTTTGAAAGTTATCTAAAAACTCTCACAAGACTTATTTAATAAATTATTAATCTTTGAAAATAGTCTGCAATGCTTACTGCATAAATATGTGCATTAGGAAAAACTAACGCTATATTAGAATTTAGCATAATGGCAAATTAAGTATGTTGTCCTCAACAAAGAAGTGCAAGAATGAGGTTAGGAAAAATCCGTAGGTTTTTATTAATGTAGAAAAACAAGTTGGTATGGCCGAGCTTTCGCGAACAGATTTATGGCTTTGTCAAGGCTGATTAATGTCTAACTAATGCAGAGAGAATCAACATTGATCGTTAACATTTGAAAATAAACACATACATATACTTACATTCAGTTCACATTGTTCAGAACAGGAAAAGCGCGAGATAAAATGTCAACAAAGTAAAAACAAAACATATTGAGAATACGGTTTTAACATTACAAGAAATCCGTCCACAGAGGGTGCAAGTGTCACAGGAAACAGTATCGTTGCATGCGGAAGTCGTGAGGATTTCAACTGATTCTCTATAGGCTGTTTCAAAGTGAGTGGTGTATGGTGCTATCTGTTTATAACTTGCCCATTGTGGTATTGCGTTTCTTAGGCAAACTTCTGGAGAAGGCAGAGTTGAGGGCAGAGTTTCTCATGGTGCTCTGTTACTCTGGTACCAAATGACCTTTTTGTCATCCCTATGTAGCACTTTTGCGTTCCGTCGAGATATTCTAGTGGAATTTAGTAAACACCAGCTTTCTGGTCAAGGCAAACTTCTCTCGTGGGGGAGAGCATATTCATAACTGAGGTAGTTGTTTTAATGCCGATGTCCATTCCTAGTTTCTTTAAGCCATTTCTTTTCAAAGGCAACGCCAGGTATGTTTTGTAGAGATCCTATAAAGTCTAGATGGCGCTTGCGGATCGGTGCATTAATCCGGTTCTTTATTTTATCAAGGATCGAAGTTATGAGTTCTCTCCTGAAACCAGCAGATGCTGGTAGATTAAGGATGTTTCTAATTTCTATTTTTTGGCTTCATTTTCTGAAGAAAACTGGATTGCTCTTCTTAGACGGGTTCAAAATACGCTGGTTTTATATTCCCAAGGTGAAAATGTGTCTGATGCAGGAAAATATGGAACTGCACACGGTTTATAATATACACTAGTGTAAAAATTTCCATTTTCTGATCTGGGCAAAAGCACATCAAGATACGGTAATTTACTTGCATTTTCGAGTTCCATGGTAAAGTTGATAGAGGTATGTATTCTGTTAATCCTTCTCAAGAAAGAGTAGTGAATTTCTGCCATGAGGCCAGATGAAAAATGTCATTACTAACCTGTACCATGTTGAAGGCATTGGTTCAGGGTCATTTAGAATTTTATTCTCGAGAGGACGCAGCACTGCTTCTGCAAGAACAGCAGACAGAGAAGAGCCCATTGGTGTGCCTATGGTTTGCATGTAAATTTTTCTGAGAAATGTGAAAAAGTTGTAATTTGTTACTAGGTTTAGTAGGCTATTAATGGCATTTAGCCTACTAAACCTAGCGACAACTTGTGGTTATGATGTTCGCGCCAAAACATCACTGCGTAAGCGATGGAAGCAGCTTTTATCTAACCGACTTTACTAAATCTCAGTGTTATCTTATAGTTTTTGTTTCCAGTTGTAATTGTTCACAGCAATAGCAAAAGTTTGACATTGATAATTACTGGATGAAAAACATTATATGAAGAGTATCATGGTGCAACTGCTGAAAGGTGGATTTTACAATTTGATTATTAAATGTTACATTGAGTTTCCTTTTATATTGAAAGTATGCTTTCCTTCAGAAAGCCTTGGGAGTTTGTAAGGCACACGCAAACCACGTATGTGTGGCTTGCCAGTTGGTTGGTTTCAGAAATAATGTATTTTTATCTGAATGCCATGAATCTCGAAAAATATGCTGCTAAAAACCAAGCAAACAGGAATTAGATATTTTTTATTCTTCCTAAGTGTATATTCGCAAGCGTTCAGTAACGATAGCAACAGTTCTTGGATGCGGCAGCATCCTGTTCGCGTTACAGCGAAACAAATGCATTCAGAAGAAAATCCCTGATATTAATGTGTTACACTTAAAATATTGCAGGCCGTTAAGTTTTTAATAAACTGCTGATAGCATAACTGTTTTTCCATTTATCTCACTGTAGGAATGACAGAAATACTAATTCATAGTCGTAAGAGAAGCAGTAAAATGTCAACAAACCTGAAATATAAAATTTTTTCATAGTTCATAAAATAATGGTAATTCAGTTTATAAACATAACATAAAGCACAACATGGACTTTAAACAATTAAAAATGCTATCGTTAGCTGCTCCAAAACCAGAGTTCTGCTTCAAAATGCAAATTTTCTCGCTCCAAAACCTAACGTTTCTGCTCCAAGAATTGCTCCGAAACACGGTAGGGGCAGTAACGCCCCTGATATTTGTAGCACACCCTTCTCAAGGATGGTTGTGTATGTCCCACAGTTGGCTGCAAGGGCTTCAAGCTGAATTCCTGGCTGGAGAATCGCCACACGAAGCCCCTTCCACTATCTGAAAATTGGCAAATCGGTACTCATCAAACAATATGACAGTGTGCCAAAATGCTAAGGGGTCTCTCAATTATGTCTGTTGCCCATGCCAATCTGAGATGAATATTTGCTTAGGTTTACATCAAGCTGCTCTCACATGATAACAAAGTCAGTTAAGATACTGCTAAGCAGTTCTAGAACTCACTTTGAGCTGTTCTACAATCTCGGTGACCTTGCCACGATGATTGGTTTCCACAGAATGCTTAACAGCTCAAAGACACCTCTGTGGTGGCCCACGGCGATTCATGCATAATGCTGATGCTTCCTTGCCTGCCTTCTTGAATTCCACTAATAGTCGATTACCTGTGGCAAGAGGAATTTGTAGGTTTGCAGTAATCTGACACTGGCTGGCTACAAGATCTGATTGCCCCACGATTCGTTCTCCCTGAAAGTCTGTCAGTTCCTTGGCTCCCTTGGGTTGAGGCATGTTCGTTTGGCGTCGCCTATTCACTGACGTTGTCCTGTAAAATATAGTACAGGGAATTCAAGCATGCAATGCAATATAGACTCCACTACATAGCAAAAAAGACATTACGACAGGTGTCTATTTACTTATGTCATTTTTCTATGTATCTCGTACATTTACGTATACAGGATAAATACCATTGTTAAAATAGTGTAACAGCAAACACCTTTGGTTACTTACCAGAAAAAGTCATTTAAAATTATTGAAAATACATTTTTAGTTGCATATTCTGAAATTTTTATAATATGTCAAGAGTAAAAAGAGCGCTAGCTAGCAGCAAAATTATAATTTACCTGTATTGCACCTTTTTCATTCATTGTGCAGCTGTTGTATAATACTTAGTGTCAGATGTAAAATAAGTTATAGACTTCTGATTCAAATAATAGGAATCACTTCCTCCCATATATGTGTTTTAATCTGCTTAAATTATGTTCCAGTAGTTAAATTTTTCTAACATATATTTACTTGTATTTCAGAAACTCATGATGGAGTGCAAGACATGGCTTGTGATACCTTTATCAAAATTGCACAAAAATGCCGTCGACATTTTGTACAGGTAAGAAATGCTCATACTGTAGCTTTCCTGTAGTTCTAGTTACAGTAATGCAGATGCAATAAGGAAAAGAAGAAAATTATGTAAGCAAGTAAGAGTGTGGTTTCAAAATAAAGTGTGTGTGTGTGTGTGGGGGGGGGTTCATGCATTTAATGTTCATAGGGCAACATCTGCAGAACTGCTACTGTCATTTTGTTTGTGCTTCCACACCTGCAACCGTAAGCATTTTTTGAATAAAAATCTATGAATACGATTTTTTAATTCCTTTCATATACAAACCAGTTAGCTAGTCATGGTATAGGTGAATCACATATTTTACTGCCCTTAATCCTGTAAATAAGGAGTAGTTATTTCCAATAAAGTAAGAGTTGAGTTGTACCATATAACAGTTTCATTTTTATGGGTATTTTTCCCACTGCAGCAGTACAGTTTGATCTGTCATTCTAAGAAGTGATTGTTTAATAATCAGCATGTGACCATACAGCTTAATAACGGCAGGGTGAGGTTGTTACGTGTTGGTTACATTATATGTCACACTGGCAAAACTGCAAGAAAGAGAGTGGAATTAGCATTATTAACTATATGTCAACAAAATAGTTTCCATATCATCTACTGTTCCGCACGTTACTAGAAATTCGAGCACGAGAAAAACGTCCATATAATAAAAAAATTTATTGTATTAATTTCGTGAATCGTGAGTTAAAAAACTGGAATAATGTTAATCATTTAATACATTATTGTCTCTACGTATTGGAGGACTTTGACAACTTATGATGCATATGACTGTACATATAAAAACATTTTTTCATATAAATTTGTAATCTTCATATAATAAAATTCTAAACTATTATAAAGAACATCAAAAAGGTATATTAGTGACAAGTTGAAATAATTTTTTTTTATTATATGGACGTTTTTCCCATGCTCGAATTTCTAGTAACGTGCGAAACAGTAGATGATATGGAAACTATTTTGTTGACATATAGTTAATAATTTCTGAAACCACGTAATGTTTTCGACAAATGTTGAATTAATATAATTTATGAAAAACTAAGGATTTAAAAGGCTCATAATGTTGATTTTATTGGAGAGAATCTGAATTTCACGGATGAAACCATAATAGATATACAAACTGAACAAAATGAATATCAAAAACTTTAAAAAGAATAGAATCCTGTTGAGCAAAGAAGTCGAACATTTAAACTTTTTGACAACTTGTAAAAACAATGGAATTACACCTAAATTTTTTACAGATTAGAAATAAACCAATGAATTATAAAGATAAAACCATTTTACAAACCTGTGAAATTAAAAGATTAAGAGCCTCTATTAGAGAAAACAGAAAATGCATTGATATATTGAGTAAGAAAAACTACAGATTATATAATCAATGTATGCAAGAGAAAGATAAAGAAGAAACAAAAATAGCATTAATTAAAATATTTGCTATTATAGAAAGACAACAATTTAAAGATAGGAGACACTTTCATAAAATTGAAAACTCATAAGAGAAAAATATAATAACAAAGAAGAAAAAGAAAAAATACCAACATTAGAAGACAAACCAATGTTCATTAATAAATCTAATAATGAATTGACATATCTACAAGTTAAAGCACTCAATACAGGAATGAGATATGCATATAAACAAAAAATTCGGAAAGCTGAGATAATAATCCCATATATAGAAGACATCAAGAAACTACCAAATAAAAGACAAAACCCTACAAGATTTAAAATATTAAGAGAAATCAATAACAAAGAAGAACAAATACCAGCTATAAAATATGAGAGACAAGAGCTAATGAACCTCAAGAACAACCCAGCAATTAAATGCGTAAGCGCTGATAAAGCCAAACAAATTATTATATTAGACAAAGATGATTATGATATAAAAATGAAAAAGGCTATAGAAGAATTGGATATCGAAGAAACTACACTTGACCCAACAGATACAATTCTAAGAAAAATGGCTTATATAAAAAACCATGGACATTTGCCTGATAATATTAAAAATAAAGCCATTCCGCCCGTTGGAGCATCTATTCCAAGCATATTCAGCAAAATCAAAAAGCATGAAAAAAAAAGAACCATTAAGACCAATAGTAAATAAAACAACGGCTCCAACTATTCTCCTTGAAAAAGAACTATTTAAGCATTTAAAACAGTATTACTTTCAACATATTTATACAATTAACAATTCCATTGAAGTGATTAAAAAAGTTAAAGAACTAAAAACAACCGATTTTCTGATGATCAGTCTAGATATTGTTTCCCTATATCCAAATACTCCTGTTTATGAAGCAATTTAATTATTAGATCAGAAGTTAAAAGATGAAAAAATACCTGAAGCACAAAGAATTAGTATTATCCAGGCATTGAAACTAGTAGCTGATAATAACTACTTCACATATAATAAAAAAATATACCGACAAAAACAAGGTGCACCAATGGGATCACCAATTTTGGGACTTCTTGCTGAAATAATATTACAAGACATAGAAAATAAACTCTTGGATTCATTCAATCAAAAACAACTAATACTATACGTAAGATATGTTGACGATATCCTTATCTTCTGGAAGCAATCTGAAAAAGAACTTGAAACATTTGTAAAAAAATACAATAGTTTTTATCCTACAATACAAGCTACTATGGAAAAAGAAGTTAACAGACAACTACACTATTTAGACATTTCTTTATTCAGGCGAAATAATATGATTGAATACGAAGTATATCGAAAACGAACTTATACTCCAACGATAATTCCGATTGATTCAAATCATCCTTGGAAATATAAAGGGCAGCACTTCAATTTTACATGAGCGTTAACCCATTCCTGTAATAAAAACAAAGAAAAGATAAAGATTAACTGGATAAAAAGAACTGCTATGAAATTCGGATACAAGAAAAAGATCATAGATGATATACTTGAAAATACAAAGAAATCTTTAAATGAAAGTAAAAATAAACAAAAAAATGAAATAAAATTTGCTGGTAAAATTCCCTACATTCCTCCAATAACAAATATCCTAAAGAAGGAATGCGTTAAAGAAAAAATGATATTAGCAGAAACTGTCATAGATAACGAAACTATATTAACTACAGGAAATGAAAGATCAATGCTTGATAAAGCCGGAGTATATTCTATACCAACAAAATATTATACAGAAATAGGAAGAAATGAAAGAAATAAAGTATACATAGGAAGTACAAAAAGAAGGTTTAAGACCAGATTAAAAGAACATATATCCAACTGGAATAAAAAGAAAACAAAACATCATTAAATGGACGATGTCATCGCTCTTTCCAAGTTATTTTTTAAACAACGCATAGCGACTGAAAAATTGTATTCCGGCACTGCTGGGATCGAACCCCAGAACTCTCGATAACTAGTCGAGTGCGTTCGAATTTACGCTACAGCGCCAACAATTCTCAGCGCCATGCGTGGGTTTATCAGTCAGCATCTGACTACACGAATACGTATTGATGGTCTCAGCAACTGAGATGTCGTCATCTGGTGACATTTAACGCAACAGCTATTTTAATTGTAGCTGATAAATTCAAAGGGCGATAGAAATGGTTAATATATATCAAATACGTGGAGATAATGTAAATGGACGATGTCATCACTCTTTCCACGTTATTTTTTAAACAACGCATAGCGACTGAAAAATTGTATTCCGGCACTGCTGGGATCGAACCCCAGAACTCTCGATAACTAGTCGAGTGCGTTCGAATTTACGCTACAGCGCCAACAATTCTCAGCGCCATGCGTGGGTTTATCAGTCAGCATCTGACTACACGAATACGTATTGATGGTCTCAGCAACTGAGATGTCATCTGGTGGCATTTAACGCAACAGCTATTTTAATTGTAGCTGATAAATTCAAAGGGCGATAGAAATGGTTAATATATATCAAATACGTGGAGATAATGTAAATGGACGATGTCATCGCTCTTTCCACGTTATTTTTTAAACAACGCATAGCGACTGAAAAATTGTATTCCGGCACTGCTGGGATCGAACCCCAGAACTCTCGATAACTAGTCGAGTGCGTTCGAATTTACGCTACAGCGCCAACAATTCTCAGCGCCATGCGTGGGTTTATCAGTCAGCATCTTACTACACGAATACGTATTGATGGTCTCAGCAACTGAGATGTCGTCATCTGGTGGCATTTAAAACATCATTAATAAATCTCAGCAACTGAGATGTCGTCATCTGGTGGCATTTA
This sequence comes from Macrothele yani, assembly GCA_039090855.1. Classification (NCBI taxonomy): domain Eukaryota; kingdom Metazoa; phylum Arthropoda; class Arachnida; order Araneae; family Macrothelidae; genus Macrothele; species Macrothele yani. The sequence continues at coordinate 83,514,990 of CM077001.1, forward strand.
AAACATCATTAATAAATCATTGTATTGAAAATGAAGCTTATCCTGATTGGTATGATGCAAAATTAATAACCTCACATAAAACTAAAAATCAAATATTAACCTCAGAAGCAATAATGATTGAAAAAACTAAAGAAATGAATTGTAATAATAATGATCCAATGAGTCTACCGAACGCTTGGAAATATTTTATCGAAAAAGAAAATAACGCTAAAAAATATAATAAAAGACCTTATTAATTGTTTTCAACAAACGAATGGCAACACCAATTAATTTAGAATCAGAAATTCATATCATCCAATTATATCAAAACACGACTAAGAATGAGCATTAATACCAAAAATAGCATGCGCAAGAGTACAACTGCCGTGGAATGTCGGACGCCGCCAGTAAAATCGATGTAAGTGGCCGAAATACAACGTGTATGAGAAGTAGATCATAACACCCACTGAAGATGATTCCAAAAAGAAGGAATTGAAACTAGTTTGGGATATCGAGCCACGGAAAACGAAACATGCAACCATCATCTATAATAAGAAATTATAAGATCGAAGTTCATCTTGGAAGCTGATACCACAGGAAAGAAAAATTGTGCCTTCTTCGATAACAAGATGGCTTATTACTGATTTAACGCATCATAATCAAGAGGTTCGAAAGTTCTTTTCTATTGTATTAATTTCTTGAATCATGAGTTAAGAAACTGGAATAATATTAATCATTTAATACATATTGTCTCTACGTATTGGAGGACTTTGACAACTTATGATGCATATGACTGTACATATAAAAACATTTTTTGTCATATAAATTTGTAATCTTCATATAATAAAATTCTAAACTATTATAAAGAACATCAAAAAGGAATATTAGTGAGAAGTTGAAATAAATTTTTTTATTATATGGACGTTTTTCCCATGCTCGAATTTTTAGTAACGTGTGAAACAGTAGATGATATGGAAACTATTGTGTTGACATATAGTTAATAATTTCTGAAACCACGTAATGATTTCGACAAATGTTGAATTAATATAATTTATGAAAAAAGGAATTAACATTGTTATCCGTCGGGCATCATAGATTATAAGTAGGGAAAGAAAATGAGAACTAGCTGCATCAACTCATTCAGCATTTAATCATGTCACAAACAACACATTTTAAAGTGGCATCAATTTGAGTTCTTTGCAATATCAGAGCAAAGAGTTTTGCCTGTAAAAGTATCCTTGAGGTAGAAGCGGGATGTGGGGGTTGCAAAAAATGCATGCCGGGTATTCCTAGATATGGCATGATACACATTCTTCGCAAAGAAAAACAATAGAAAATTCTTGTAGCTGAACAATGGCCAAAAAAAATTGAGTGAATAAGAAAAAATCACATTTCAAGAAGAACGAGTTAAACTCACAGTAAATGTTGTCTCATTAACTGGAAAAAACGTACGAATTGCATAGATGCCAACCGGTATGGGCATGATGACAAAGTTACTGAAAATCGCCATTTGATTTTTCTGCTTTGGAAAAACAGGCATGACATTCTTCCAGGTAATTAAACTTTTTCATCACCATTTGGGTTATTCTCAAGATAGATGCTATACTGAATAGAATTTGAAAAGGGGGGGTCATTAGAGGATGGAATTCAGTCTTTCAAAACTTTCGAAAACGGAAGTTCAATGGAGTAATCGATTTATCCCGTAATCGTTTATTTTTATTTTATTTTCTTACTTTCGATGCCTCTGTCCAGCACTGTTGTGAACTATTATTTTTTGCATAAATGTTAGTATTTCAGCTTGAAAATATAGGCAACAATCTTCAAAACCGGAAGTTAGACAGAGCAAAAATGTCTCTGTAATTTGTAAATTCTGGTACCCGTGATGCCCCTTGTGCCCAATATTGTTGTTAAATATAATTTTATTCCACAAATATTGGTATTCCAACTTTAAAAATAAAGGAAAAACTGCCGAAAACAGAAATGAACAAAATTTCTGCCAATTTCTCCCGTAATCTTTTTTTTTTTTTTTTTTTTTTTTTTTTTGTGATCTATCTATTGACCTGTATTGTTGTTACATATTATTTTCCCTCATAAATATTTGCATTTCAGCTTGGTAAGGGAGGGGAAATTTTCTGAAAACGGAAGTGACGAACGAAGTTAGAAAATTCGTAAGAATTGATGCATTCTGTTGAAAAGTATTCATGTTCTAAAAGTTACACCATTAAAATGTGAAAGCTTTTTATTATGCAATCATGGTCCTCAGGTTGAAAGTTCTGTGAGTATGATGGATGAAATCATAATCATAAGTCAGGAAGAATGAACATCAGAACTTATTTGGCTATACAAACTGTGAACCACAAAACACAGGGTAAGTTTACAGTCCAATTGTTTAGTAAAATGGGTTATATAGGAGAAGCAGTTGAATCCAACTGCACCAAAATTTGAGAGCATTAAAAAAGAGAGAGAAAAAAATGTGAAAGATTACCTTCAGTATTTTTTTTAGAATATCCCTGTAGACAGCATTTTTAATTTTACCACTGACAAAAATTATTGTTTAATGCATTCATTTTTTTTTTCCATAATTGTTGTGACAGACTGGAATTTGTTGCCATGCTAGATACCTAAATTCGCTGCCATGTGCTGAATTACTGAAAAAAAAATCATTTTTATTACTAAAAACAACTTCCAGGGGTTGGCATCTATGGAATTGGTACATCATATATACACTCAGTAGACAAAGAATTAGAGATTGAGGTGATGGGCAGTTGACGTGGGCATCCCCTGTACAGAATGAAACAGGGACAAATAGGCAGACAGTAGGGCTTCCCAATAGCGTATTGTAATTGACAAACATGGGTAAACATGTTGATCTGAGTGAGTGATTGTGGACCGCGTTGTTGGCACAAGACAGGTGGGTTATTCTAACTCCCAAGTAGTAAGAACCCTAGGGTTCCCGAGGGCAACCATATCCAGTGTACCACGAGTATACCATCCACGGGCGTACCAGTGCCCAGAGAGCAAGTGGTGGCTGAGCACACACCATTGATGACCAGCATTGATATAGACTATTCGGGCTAATACAGACTGATCAGTTGGCAACTGTGGCACTAATATTGCCGAATTAGAGGAAACATGCAGATGACCTTGCCGCCCAAGGGGAATTGATGAGAGATATGAACTGCTTCCTTCAATCAAATAGTTTTCAAAAATTAATAAGGAAAAAAATGAAGAATTGGCAGAAATTACCATGTCAGTAGTGTTGCAAAAAAGGAGCTGAAAAATTGATTTCATTGTAGACCTACATCCTCCGTTTGACCTCAAAAAGTGAATATGTACATAATATAATTTTCTTGCAGTCATTGTTAAATTGCATTACTGTTTTTAGCACGTCTTTTGTAAAAAAAGATCGTGCTTATGTTATCGATTTGTCCGTCCGTCTGTAACTACAAAATCTCTGCAACGATTAGTCTGATTTGAAAAATCCTTTTTGCATTGGGTAGCTGAAAATGAAGAATTGGCAGAAAAAATATGTGAATGATCTTTTATTTCGTTTTTTTTTATGATGTGCAATTTCGCCGCTAGAGGGCGTAAATGCAGATGTCGAATTCAAAAATACGTTTTATTCCACATATTTGCTTCTATAAACATCAGATTGAAAAAATTATTTTATCTTTCAATTCCATTCATGTCGAAGAGTATTTTAGAATATAGCTACATTTTTAAATTACGCATAGATTTCCCGCTAGAAGGCGTAAAAGTAAATTACATTTTTCCCAATAATTCTTCTTCCAAAACTCAGATTTGAAATTTTTTTCTTCAGCGGATACACCTCCAGATAGAAAATCTTTTGTATATAATTTCTACTTTTTGGTAATGCATACTTTGGCCACCAAGGGGCATAAGGGTTAATTTTTGCTTCTGATGTATTTGCCATAAAATCTGAGCTTCTAAAATGTCGTTTGAAAAAATTCTTTCGTGGACTGATGCCACTCACATCGATTTTCTTTTCGGAACATTTTCTTTTTAAAATATTCCACAGTTTCTCCGCCAGGAGGCGTAGATGTATATCTTATTTTTGTGAATATCTCTACTTCTAGGAGTCCGATTTGAAAAATTCCTTCTTTGTTGAATAGTGTTTTCAGTGTGACATGTTTTTCATATAATTTCAAAATTTTCAAGTAGTTCATAGACTTTCCGCTAGGGGCGTAAAGGTAAATTGCTTTCCCCGTAAATCTCTGCTTCTAAATCTCCAATTTGAAAAATTCTTTCTGCACTGAATACAGCTCCTGATGGAAAATCTTTTGCACATAATTTCTAATTTTTGTAAAAATGGTTTGGCCACCAGGTGGCGTAAGTCTTAATTTCCGCTTCTGATGTATTTGCAGCAAAATATGAGCTTCTAAAATCTTGATTGCAAAAAAAGTCGTTTGTTGACCGATACTACTCATGTCGACAAACCTTTTAGGAACATTTTCTTCTTGAAATAATGCATGGTTGTTTCTACGTCAGGAGGCGTAGATGTACATCTTATTTTTGTCAATATCTCTACTTCTAGTAGTCCGATTTGAAAAATTCCTTCTTTGTTGGATGGTGTTTCCGATGCGAAATGTTTTCCTTATAAATTCAAAATTTTCAAGTAAATCATAGACTTTTCCGCTAGGGTGCACAAAGGTAAATTGCGTTTTCTGCGTTATTTCTGCTCCAAAACTCCGATTTGAAAAATTCTTCCTGTATCGCATACAAGACCTGATGGAAAATATTTTTCACATAATTTCTAATGTTTGGTAAAGAATGGTTTGGCCACCAGGGGTCATAAGTGTTAATTTCTGCTTCTGATGTATTTGAATTAAAATCTGGGCTCCTGAAAACTAGACTAATTTTTTTCTTCCTTTTTTTTTTTTTTTTTTTCTTGGACGATACCACTCATATGGATAAATCTTTTGAGAGTACTTTCTTCCTAAAATAATGCATGGTTTTCCCACCAGGGTACATTAAGTCACATCTTATTTTTGTCGATATCTCTGTTTCTAAGAGTTGGTAAGCTCATGATTCCGTTTACAGCAATATCTGGGGAATTGAAAACCCAATTGAAAAACTTCTTTCTTCTGTCAGATACTATTGTTTTCCATACCGGTTCCATTGACTTTGAATAGCTTTGATAAATTTAATTTGCGTCAGAACGGATTGAAAAGACGTGCGTATTACACCTGAAAATTCAGTGTCATCTTTCTTATATAAGTTTAAGAGCAAACAAAGATGTATAATAGAAGTAAAAATTCTGAAGGAAATTTCATAGGTGCCTTGTTGTTACTGCAGTTTGTTTCAGCTTTTTCACCTATACACTATTGCCAAATGTTTAAAATCAGCCTGCAATTATTAAGTGTATGGAAGAAGTTACTACAAGTGCTACAGCTGTAGAATTTAAAAAAAAAAAAAAAATGCAACAGTTACACAAGCAAAAATGTGTTATTCATCCAAATCTACGAAAACCTATTTTTTCTCCATATTTGGGAATTCGGAAGCTGTGTAGTAAATAAAAAAATAAATAAATCAATACTTAAAAGAAAGTGATGCTTCACTGTTCAGTTTGATTCTTTGAATTCTGCCAATGTAGTTTTGAAATTTATGCAAGCATTTTTATTGAACTTAAGGCTTTCAATTCCGATGATATGATTTAAGTTACGATGAACTTGTGTGTTTCGATTTTATTTAGATAGTGTGTTTACTTGCTTCATTAACCTAACACAGGTCAAACAAGCTGTGCTGCATTTTTATAAGTGTTATTTTTCCAGCTGCAGCACTTGTAGTGATGCCACCCACAGAATTAATGCATTTAGTTTCTTAGCCTGTGTCCGTACATATTTGTAAAAGTAATTCTAATGGAAGGAATTAAGTTATTGAATGGAAAGGTAAAGATACCAAAAATTTTAAAGACTGACAATCACAGCCATATGAAATTCTAAGCTGTATTTGTAATACTGCTTTTGTCAAAATGAACTTGTAAATTAATAAAAAAAATATAAATTTGGATAAACTTTGAAGGAAAATCAAATGCAAATTTAAAAAGTTTCCAAAACCACAAAGATGGGCCTATAATCACAATTAATGGGTGAAAATTTGTTGAAAATTGAAATTCCAAAGTAAATAAATTTTATGCTTCACACCACAATACGAAGAAGCACAGTATATTAGTTCTGTAGATGCAAAGATATGCTTCAGGACAAATAATGGACGCTGCATTACCAGTAAGTAATGTATATAAGGAACTTTTAAGTTACTTGGTTTTTCTGTTGGAGTATTTAGGTTTATTTTAGTAGAACTAATTTTAATTCATATATTTGTGCAATGGAATATTCATTAGTTTCAACAAAATTGATTTATTGTGTTAAAATGACTTATGTTGTAATAGTTAACTCACATTTTGTATATTGTGTGTATTTGCATGCAGCGATTGTGAAGTCCTTAAAAAATATTTAAAGGCCCTTAAAAATAGCCTGAAGGTCCTTAAGAACTCCTTAATTTCCATTTTCAAAAAAGAGTATGAACCCTGTATTAGTTAGATATCTCAAATGTTTTGTCCATTGAGTATATAAGTCAGTATTCATAACTGTTAGCAAAAGGTGCTTATATTTACTTAGTTGTACTGTAACATGTAATGAATTTAGATAAATGTACTTAGTCTTCATTTTAATTTAGTGGTCTAGCAGGGGAAATTATGATTTTATCATGAGAGGTATTTAATGTTTTTTTGTTTTGTTTTTTGCATTTCTTAAGCATGTTTTTTTATTGTTTTGTGATTTGTTCAGAATTAAATTTTTAATGCTATTGAAAATTTACAGGTTCAGGTGGGTGAAGTGATGCCATTCATTGAAGAGATACTGAATAACATCAACACAATTATATGTGATCTACAACCACAGCAAGTAAGTTATGAACTGTATTACTTTACTTGCATATAAATTCATAAATATAAGTGTTTCTCAATATAATGAGATGGAAAACATGTTGAAAAATGCATCTTTTTTAGTTTAATATCCATTTAATGATAATGGTTTAACTGTTGTAACTTTTTACATGTTATTTTTCTTTTGCGTCAAATGCATTTCTCGATTGGAAAATACTGGGATTAACTGCAAGAAATTTGATAGACAAAGTCATAACGTACCTTTGGGTTGTAACAGTTGTTGGGTCTGGTCGTTGGTGCTTTTTTTTTTTTTTTTTTCTCACTCGGTTCTTGTGTTCAAACACTCCAAAAGCAGCGGACATATTCTTCACAGAGGTGTGCGAACTCATTGGTTACGAAGTCCAAAAGAGGGGGCCATTTTCAAGAGTACTTTGGACTAGAATACTATTAGGTCTAAAATTCCCAAGGCCAACGAGGTGAAGGGGTTCAGAAATCCATTAGACCAGTATAGAAAATGTCTCTTCTAGAGCAGTTGTTCTGTAAAAAGGACATTTTTTTATACTGGTCTAATGGATTTCTGAACCCCTTCACCTCATTGGCCTTGGGAATTTTAGACCTAATAGTATTCTAGTCCAAAGTACACTTGAAGAAGGCCCATCTTTTGGACTTCGTAATCAATGAGTACGCACACCTCTGTGAAGAATATATCTGCCGCTTTTTTAGTGTTTAAACTGAAGAACCAAGTGAAAAACAACGCACTGGCGACCAGGCCCAACAACTGTTACAACCTAAAGGTACTTTACGACTTTGTTTATCAAATTTCTTACAGTTAATCCTAGTATTTTCCAATCAAAAAATGTATTTGACGCAAAAGAAAAATAACATGTAAAAAGTTACAACAGTTGAACCACTATCATTAAATGGATATTAACTAAAAAAGAATATATATAAATTCATTTGGTGCTTGGTGGGTGCTGTGGTACAATAAGCTAGGCATCTATTATTATTGTTGTTGTTATTATTATTCCCAAAATTTTAAGATTAGTCTGTTCAAAAATATTTTAAATTGATGTATTTTTTTTGGGGGGGGGGGATGTTAAGTGAAATACTGCAATGCACAAGGCTAACTTGGTAGAAGCCTCAAGGCCATAATGAAAAGTATGTCAGGGGCTAGCTGGAAGACATGCAGCCTTTTTCTAATATGTTGAAGGTAATCACTAGGGTAGCTTTGTTCCTTGTACTGTTTAAAAGTTCTCGGTTTGTTTGTTTTCTCTCTCATTTCACTGGCTTGGAATTTCTTAGTACACTCAAAAATACCTTTATTTGTAAAACAGTTTTAAATTTGCTTTTATGTCTGTAGAAAGTGGGGGCCAAGTTTCTCCAAGCAATCCTCCCCCTCTTTTTTCTCTGTAGATGTCAGGCTTTTGAAAAAAAGCTGTTTTATTGGTAGCGGCAAAACACATTAATTCACTGTAATCTTTCTAAGAGGTAAATTTTTTTGTAAATTAGTAAATGAAAAAAATTCTTGTTAAACAATCTAAGGATCTTTACACAGATTTCCCCAGATTTTTTCCACAACTTTCTGTCTTCAGAAAGTTATGAAAGAAATTTTGGGTTACCTTCATCTGGCAGTGGATTGATAATGGTTGACAATGACACACAATTTAACAGCTGTGTTTAAACATTTTCAGGCTGAGCAAGTAATTAATACAATGTGTGGTTGCCTCCGTTGGATGTAATCAACCAGCAGTAATTTGCGAGGCATATACATTTAGAATTTTATATAGAATGTTTGCTTTATTATTATTATTTTTTTAATTAGTGACACACATGCTTCCAATTTTGTATGTACATAATATGATGTAGGAATCATGTTTCCTTAAATATTATTGCTGTTGCCATTTTTGTAGGTTCATACATTTTATGAAGCTGTGGGCTGTATGATAGGTGCACAAACAGACCAAGGTGTACAAGAACACTTGATTGAGAAATATATGATGCTACCAAATCAAGTCTGGGACGACATTATTCATCAAGCAACCAAGGTATGTAATTCCTGTATAATCTAAATAGAATTAGCTGTGGTAGTTTCATGTGCTATTTGTGTTTGTTTTTATATTCTGTTTTAGTTTCAAATATGTTCTTACAGTGTATTCATATGTGTAAGTTCTGCTGCTTTATCTTAAATGTTAACTACTGTTTCAAAAATGGGAGTGGTCAGCTTTATATAATATAAACATACCATGAGTACTGCAGTTTTGTTCATATTAGTATGTATAATTCTAGGTTTTTGTAAGGCTTTTATCTGGAAATTGCGGTTTCTACTTCCTGTTCTTTTAGTCATCATGGTTCGTACGCTTCCTGGAAAAGTCCTGGAATTCCTTGTTGTCATGGAAATGCCCTAAAATTCTGTTACGTGTCCTGGAATTTAATCGATTCCTGTCTTTTTGTCCCTGTATGATGTTTTGTAGTTCAGGATTTTTCTGCTGATATAACTTATGTGTGCCAAATTTCCCTCCCCACTCCCTGCAAAATGCAGGGGACTGTTGATTTTCTTGTCTGAGTACTCAAGCTGCATTATTATCACATCTTTTGTTAAAAATGTCATGCTTATCAATTTATCTGCTCGGCCAGGGACACACTATTTTGATTTGTAAAATTATTTTCGTATTGCGAAGCTTGAAATGTGAGAATGATGACCCTTGCATTCCAGCTTATTTCCTATGCATAACTTTGCTGCTAGAGGGTGTAAAAGCAAATCCTATCAAATTCAAAGTACATTTTATTTCACATTTTTTTTAATTTAAATATCCGATAAAAAAAATTATTTTTCCTTTTGATGCCATTTATATCAAAGACTATTTTAGTTACAGTGTCTTTTTCAAGTAATGCATAGATTTTACCGCTAGGGGCATAAAGATAAATTGCTGTTTTCCCGATATCTCCGCTTCTAAAAGTCTGATTTGAAAATTTCGTCCTGCGTCGGATACAGTTCCTAATGGGAAATGTTTTACATATAATTTCTCACTTTTAGTAAAGAATGGTTTGGCCACCAGGGACATAGGTTGCTTCTGATGTATTTGCAACAAAATTTGAGCTTCTGGAAACTCTACTGAAGAAATTCTTTTGTGAACTGATACCGCTCACCTCAGAAAATGTTTTGCTAATATCTCCTGCTTCATATAGTGCATAGTTTTTTCCACCAGGGGCGTAGATGTATATCTTATTTTTTGTTGATATCTGTTTCTACGAGTCCAATTTGAGAAATTCTTTGCTGGAGAGCATTTTCAGAGCGAAATATCTCTCGTATATTTTCACATATTTCTTAAATGCACAAATGTACTTCTAGAGGGCATAAGTTTTCATTTACAGAAGTATATCTGTGGGACTAAAAACCTGATTAAAAAAATTATTTTTGATCAGATACTGCTAACTGTAAAAATGTGCTGTGTGTATTTTCTTCCTAAAATAATGCACAATTTCACCGCTAGGGGGCACACATATTTAATCAATTTTACTCAGTATCTGTACTTCTAAATGCCAGATGTAAAAAAATATTTTAATGCCGGATAGCATTTACCGTATGGAACACTTTAGGATTGTATTTGAGGAGGTTTGTAGTTCACAGTTCTGTTACTAGGTGGTGTTTGTGTACTTCCGTTTGCAGCTGTATCTCTGCTCCTAAAAATCCTATTAAGAATTTTGTTTTTGTTTTTTATTCTGTATGCATTTGCTACAATAAATATGGGGAGCAAATTAGGGTTTCCTACAATAAGAATACCCTGTTTAAATAATGCACAACTTTCTCCCTAGGAGGCCGGGCATAAGGGCAAAACCTTTTTCTTGCTATCTCTGCTTCCGGGAGATGTATTTAAAAAAATTATTTTTCCTTAGCATAGATTTTGCCATGAAGAATGCTTTTGCCTATTTTCAGCTTTTCCATTATGCAAAATTCTTCTGCTAAGATGCATAGTTATATCATGTTTCCTTCTATATATCTCTTCTCTTAGCTGTTCGATTTAAAAATCTCTGTCTCTGATACCTTCCTTCTGATGTGAGAAATTTGTTTGTGCATTTGTTAATTTTCATCATAACATACTTCTTTAGCCACTGGTGGAAGTAAGTAGCTGACTTTTTTTTTGTGACTTAATTTGTCCTTTACTAAAATTTGCTACTGAATGCGTTTGCCATAAAAATAAGATTGCTTTTTTAAAATCAGAAACTTAAATCTAATTGTTTCTTTGTATTTTCTGAGCTAACTAATCACCAGAGTAGCAGAGTAAAGACGTACACAGATACTTTCCAAATTATTAGCAGATTTTGCAGATAATCTTTGCTTGTAGATTAAAACACTAAAAATGTTATTTGCAGCAATTAAAACATTTACTCAAAGCTTTACTCAAATTAACATACTTGATTCTATTTTAACTTGAACTTTCACTGATTTTTCACATCTTCTGAGTTCTGTTTTTACAGACATTTCTGACCTCTAGATTTTATCAAGGCCTGCTCTCAATCTACAGGAACTGTATCAAAAGTTTCGTTTACACAGAAAGAATTTAAAATTTTTTGCCAGGTTCGTTCCGTTTGCAGTTGCCAATTATTAAATAAAAATATTTTCCTTATGTATTTTGCAAGTCTACTCATTTTGAACTAAGTTGTTGAAAATGCTTTTTATAATTTTTGAAGGTTCATTTATCAAACTGCTTTTCTGGATATGAAAACTTTCATTAATTAATCTCTTATTTTTATGAAGTTCATAGTCAAATACTTTAATATTTTGCCATAAAGATCCATTTCACACACACATTGCTGCACACTCAATTGTAATGTATTTATTTTGTCCTCAGTGGAATCTGAGGACAAAATAAATTATAATATTCTAATAATTATTTGTTTTATTAATTGTTCTTTAAATTATTTTATTATCGTGGTTCGTGCTTTGTGGGGTTGCAGTAAGTTTTCTGTTTCAATGGTTGTGTATATAAGTACATTTTATTTTTATACAACTCTGCTAATCACTTTACATCCTTTATAATTAGTTTTCCAATCATGCCCAGTTAAATTGCCTTGATCTGATAAATGCAGGTATACACATAACCCTTGGATTTAAGGTATGAAAACTTTCATTAATTAATCTCTTATTATATTTGCGCACTTTTAAGGTATTAAAACCCTGCAAAGTGTGCATAGTTTACATGCAATTCATAAATGAAATACTATTAGAAAGCACCAATCACTCACCCTAAAGATCATGGTAATTTCCATCGACAACACACTTCCAACACTTCAATTATCGTAATGTTGCTGGCCTTCAAAGGTTTACAGACATCTTGCTTACGATTCCTACTTCCGGGTATGACACATCGTACTTTTTTTTAAGCCAAATGAGATGTAACTATAAGCTTGTCAATTCCATAAAAAACCACACAAGCATACTACTCATTCATACAATTCAATTAAAAACTATGTACATATTTACATAACCTTACATTCCTAGGAGGTTAAACCTTTGTCAACTGTAAGTACCAAACTGCTCCTTCTGTTTCAAAACCCCTGCCACTCCCACTGCAAGTGTCACACTTATTCAGCCCCTCACACACAACCTCTAGCGCTTTCAACAGACTACTGTCGTCATCAGGAGGCAGGTGTGTCTCACCCGCCCACCACAGCTCAAATGAGCAGAGCCATCGAGGCACGGGCCCCAGTCGCAATCTCTGAATCATTGTGTCTCTGGCGCCATCTATTGTCATTGCTGCTCTTTTTTCCCTTTTTTCTTTCTAAGCTGTTGTTCAATTTTTATTAGGGCCTTCCATTGTTCGTTTAAGTTACTAGGCTCATTAATGTTGAATGATCTTGATCTGTTTTTTGTTTTTTTTCAATTAACACTGTCTCTGTAATTCTTAACTGCCTTTCGTTTTTACAGCTCTTAATAATTTTAATATCCTCAAACCTTGGACATTGTTGATTTTCCATACAGTATTGGGTTAATACTGTCTTAGCTTCTTTTTTATTCCAATTATTTATATGCTGGTTCAATCTATACTTTAATTTATTCTTGGTGCTGCCTATATATGACACAGGTAGTTGCTGGTTTATAGGGATTTCATAAATTCCTGCTCTATCTAATTGGCTGATTTTTTTCATTTTTAATCACTAAATTTTTTACAGTAAGTACCTGATTTCCTACCTGTATATCATACTTGCCACAAACTTTAATAATTTCTGCTGAAACATTTTCTACATATGGTATTGCCCCTACATATTTTACAGGTTTTTTATCAATCTTGGCTTTATTGTTAGCTTGAGTTACTTCATAAATCAATTTTTTAATACCTGTTTTGGGTAACCAAAAGCATATGCAATTTTTTCAATATATTCAATTTCTTCTTTTTTATATTGTTCCTTTGATGAGTGTGAAATTTTATTGTACATATATGAAAATAACATTTTTAAGTTTAACAACAAGATGTACAAACAAAATCATGGAGAACCTATGGGGTCACCACTGTCAACTTTATTTGCTGAAATTATAATGAGTGACATAGAGGAAAAAATAATAAGTAAACTAAAAGATCCACCACTGATATACTGCAGATATGTTGATGACATTTTTCTGTTGTCCAGGCTAAAAAATGATGAACTTTTGAGGACTTGACAAAAAAGTATAGTGAAATTTTATCCATCTATTGAACTGACAGTAGAACAAGAACATGACAATACTTTGGCATTTTTGGATATTTTGATTATTAAAACAAATGATAATATGCAATTCAGAGTGCATAGAAAATCTTCATATATCCCAGTACTTATACCATTTCAGTCATCGCATCCATTAACACATAAAAGAAATAGTGTTAAAACACTAATTAAAAGAAGTTTAACACACCCATCAATGGAACAGTATAAAAAAGAGGAAATTGAATATATTGAAAAAATTGCATATGATTTTGGTTACCCTAAACAGGTATTAAAAAATGGATTTATGAAGTAACTCAAGCTAACAATAAAGCCAAGATTGATAAAAAACTTGTAAAATATGTAGGGGCAATACCATATGTAGAAAATGTTTCAGCAGAAATTATTAAAGTTTGTGGCAAGTATGACATACAGGTAGGAAATCAGGTACTTACTGTAAAAAATTTAGTGATTAAAAATGAAAAAAATCAGCCAATTAGATAGAGCAGGAATTTATGAAATCCCTATAAACCAGCAACCACCTGTGGCATATATAGGCAGCACCAAGAATAAATTAAAGTATAGATTGAACCAGCATATAAATAATTGGAATAAAAAGAAGCTAAGACAGCATTAACCCAATACTGTATGAAAAATCAACAATGTTCAAGGTTTGAGGATATTAAAATTATTAAGAGCTGTAAAAACGAAAGGCGGTTAAGAATTGCAGAGTCAGTGTTAATTGAAAAAAACAGATCAATATTATGCAACATTAATGAGCCTAGTAACTTAAACAAACAATGGAAGGCCCCAATAAAAATTGAACAGATTAGAAAGAAAAAAGGGGAAAAAGAGCAGCAATGACAATAGATGGCGCCAGAGACACGATGATTCAGAGATTGCGACTGGGGCCCGTGCCTCGATGGCTCTGCTCATTTGAGCTGTGGTGGGCGGGTGAGACACACCTGCCTCCTGATGACGACAGTAGTCTGTTGAAAGCGCTAGAGGTTGTGTGTGAGGGGCTGAATAAGTGTGACACTTGCAGTGGGAGTGGCAGGGGTTTTGAAACAGAAGGAGCAGTTTGGTACTTACAGTTGACAAAGGTTTAACCTCCTAGGAATGTAAGGTTATGTAAATATGTACATAGTTTTTAATTGAATTGTATGAATGAGTAGTATGCTTGTGTGGTTTTTTATGGAATTGACAAGCTTATAGTTACATCTCATTTGGCTTAAAAAAAAAAAGTACGATGTGTCATACCCGGAAGTAGGAATCGTAAGCAAGATGTCTGTAAACCTTTGAAGGCCAGCAACATTACGATAATTGAAGTGTTGGAAGTGTGTTGTCGATGGAAATTACCATGATCTTTAGGGTGAGTGATTGGTGCTTTCTAATAGTATTTCAATTAATCTCTTGTTTTATGAAGTTCATAGTAATATACTTTAATATTTTGCCATTCTCTTCCGTTTCATTTTGGAAATTTTTGAGCATACTTAGTTTGCTGGTCAGTACGAATTTAAAACGTAGCTAGAGCATCAATATTATGTTGAAAATTCCTTCCCTAAATAAAATGCAACACAAATTCTTGCTCCCATGAATATTTGTTTAAGAAATAATAATCCCTTTGTTCCCCTTTGAAAAGGTTTCAAATATTTCACCTTTTCTTTTCCTTAAATTTCCAATGTAAGCATTATTTCAAAATAATTAAATATAAATAGTATTTTATACACTGGCATGCAAAACGTAAGGACAGACTCTAGTGCCGCAGATTATAGCTGCACAGTGAAACACACAAGCTTGAGGCGAATTTGCATAACTCAAGCGGATCAGTAAAAAGACGATGCATTTGTAAATTTCCAAAATGTGTTTTCACATGACAGCGCTGAAGTAGATATAAGGAGCATCTCGCAGGAAAGTGAAAGTGTACTGTGTTGTAAAGAGGTTTGAGTGGTTTGTTAGTGTGCCGCAGACAAGAAAATGCCCACGTGAAGACATTTAGATGACTTTCCACGTGGTCGAATAATCGGAAAGCTGGAGGAGGGGCGAACCGTAACAAGTGTCGCCGACGAGTACTGTGTGATCCATAGCATTGTTTTACGTGCGTGGAAGACCTTCCAAACGACAGAAACAGCTGTTAGAAAGGTCTGTGGTGGTCGGCCATGGAAAACAACAGCAAGAGATGACCGATATATGGTCCCACAGGCCAAACATGATCGGCTACAGATAGCGAGCAATATTGCGAATGAACTGCAGATGACTACAGGACACACTATATCGCGGTTCACCGTTGCCAGACGTCAACATAAAGGTGGACTACTTGCCCGACAACCTGAACGTTGCATCCCATTAAAGCCCACCCTCGGAGACATCGATTACAAGGATGTAAGGACCACAAGGATTGGACCATAGAGCAATGCTGTACGGTACTCTTCACGCATGAAAGTCATTTCAGTACCACGGGCGATTTTGGATGTCTGGTGATCTGGGGAGAGGTGGGAACACGTTATCGACCGGCTAACATTACCGAAATAGATCAGTATGGTGGTGTTCGTGTGCTCATCTGGGGAGGCATTACGCTGAATGGTCATACTGAGCTCCACATTTTTGAAGGAGGTTCCGAAACCGCTACTGTGAGGTGCTCCTTCCCCATGTACGCCTATTCCGAGGTGCCATTGTTTCAGTTTGTGTTTATGGACGATAACGCAAGACCCCCATCATACACGTGCAGTAGATGAACTGTTGGAAAGTGAAGATATCATTCGTATGGATTGGCCTGCGTACACCCCTGATCTAAATCCCATAGAACATGTGTGGGGCGCTCTGGGGAGGCTTCTTGCGGGACGTGCACTGCGAGAGAAATGGGCAAAGTTGCCCCAAGAACTTGTTGACGGCCTTGTGTTAAGTATGGCTAGACGCTGCGATGCAGCCATTGCTGTTATGGGACATCAGATTCCTTACTGACGACCACCTCTTTGCTGTAATCCATCTGTGGAAACGGTGGCTTTGTATCATTGTGTTTACTGCTTTACGGTCATTTCTTAGTAAAGTCCCAGTGTGCACTTTTGTATTCATTTTTGCACCTGTGTTTGTTCATACCTTCATTTGGTACATAATGAGGTCTCTGTGGTTGACATTCAGCTATCCAGGCTGCTCCATTGCGAAGCTACGCCGAACAAATCGAACGGTCCTTAAGTTTTGTTTAAAGCAAAATGAGTGTATAATCATGGGCGATTTCAGTGAAAACTTCACATACATAGTCCAAGACGAAGTGCAATCATTTCATTGGGAAACTGATCAAGTTACTTTCCATCCTTTTGTGGTGTACTTCAAGACCAATAATGAAGTCAAATGTCAAAGCTTCTGTGTGGTGAGTGACCATTTGTCCCACAACACTAATGATGTCTTTACCTTCCAGAAGAAGCTGCTGCCACAAGTAAAGGAGCTCATTGCCCCCCACCTCACCAAAGTGTTCTACTTTTCTGATAGTGCAGCCAGCCAGTATAAAAATTATAAGAATTGCTGAAATCTGTTCTGTCACAAGGTTGATTTTGAGCTTGATGCTGAATGGCATTTCTTTGCAACTGCACATGGCAAGAACTCACGTGATGAGATAGGAGGTACTGTCAAATGTCTGGTAAGGAAAGCTTCACTTCAAAAAACCTATGCAGTGGCCATTCTTACAGCTCAAGCTCTTTATGAATTTTGTGTTGGTAATATTCAAAGAAGTCCATTTCATTTTTGTTGAAAGTGCTCAGCAGGGTGCGCACGCGTGCTTGAAAACCTGGAAAGTCCTGGAAAATCATGATTACGTTTTCAAGGCCTGGAATATCCTGGAAAAACGGTATTTTTTTATTGCTGTCTTGAAAAGCCTTGAAATTTGAAATTAGTGCTTAAAAAAAATGCCCTTTTAGGAAATCGTGTTACTGACTGTTACCCCTTAATTTTTTTAAGTTCCTCTCCTCTGTTCTCAAAGAAACCGCCGGCTACAGTGGTGTTTCGGATGTGCCCAAATCCTAATTTGGCGGGGGGGGAGCACTACTTCCAGTGCAATAAAATTGGATGATTACTAGCAGGTCTGTTACGGAAGGGGAGCTTGATGCATTCTCTAGCCCTGAGCTTGATGTCCGTCCGACAACTACTGAGAACAACAGAAGGGGAAAGAAGAGACATTTAGCATTTGCAAGGGGGTCTCGTGTTTACCAAGTCAGCTGGCATCCACCAGTGAAGAGTATGCCTGAACAACACATTCTTCTGCTCCTTGTTTATTGCATTAAGACGCTTGCTTCCGGCCCACCCCTCAAGAGACTTCGGCTACTTATGATAAAAAATAAGAAAACTATCTTTGCGAATTTTTCACAAAAGTGGCTGAAATTTTTACATTTACTATAATTGGATTACAGAAGCTCACTCCCAAAATTCCATTTGAATCGGTTTAAAACTTAAAAAGTTAGCATTGGAAATTTTTATTATGTGTGCCTCTTTAGACAGTGAGCCTTGAGCAGAAAGGGTGTTACCATAGCAACGGTTGATTGACAGCTGGGAGCGCTGATCCGAAGCCCTTGGTTGGGAAGAAAGCAAACACCTGTTTATCACTTCCACGGCTCAAAAGGACTAGGAGATATTTTCAGAAATCCATTTTCCGGAATTTTGAAAATAACACAGTAAAATTTTTACAGTGGTTAAAATACATCACAATAAAGTTCTAGTGCAAATTTCGCCGAATTCCGTTTGAAACTTTAGCAGATGCAAAAAAAAAAAAAAAAAAAAAAAAAAATCTTCCGTTGCAAAATCGGATTCAAAAAAAAAAAAGAAACGGCAATTATAAATTACGGGAAAAGCAAGCAAATTATTTTTTTTAGATGCCATGGTTTATTTAAACAGAGGGATCCTTAAATTTTGTTTCTGTGATGATATGGACTCTATTTTAATTACAAACATACATTTTTATTCAATGTCTGAGTTACTGTTTTAATAAAAAAATCTATAATTAAAAAGTTTTCAATGGATTTAGGCGAAATTCAGCAGATAAACGTATTTTAGTAAATTGCAACGTTATGACGTAAATTTGGTCATTTTGTCGAAAATTGGGCAGCATTTTTTTTTTACGTTTTCTTCTATAGTTAGGGTGAAGGAGAAAGACACTTCAGTGAGCTGCAGGTGGTGATTTATGGTGATGTGCCAAATGAAAAGAAGCCGTTCCATCAGGACATTCCAGAGGTTGAGTGTGCGTGGACGCGTGCTCCTGCTGTTTGAACTTAATCGGAATGTTTTCGGGAGGGGGAGAAATATCCGTTTCAGCTTTACAGCTTTCAGGCTCCTTTTTTTTTCTTGGTAATAAATAAAAACCATAGTTGCTGCATTCACCATTGATCCATATTCGCATTTCTTGAATATAAACAGCAGACAATCGGAAACATGGTGTTGGGTGGGTCTTGATGTTCTTCATTTGTATCTGCTGAATTTTGTTCTGTGGGAATACGGAATGAGTTATACTGTGAATACATACAAAACTACATATTTTTGAGCTGAAAAAATATGTCTACTTGTACACAGTAGCTAACGTGTGAACTCAGACGAAGACAATCGGACATATGGACGTCTGATTCCATAAAAAAATCAACCCATTTTATTATACACGACAGGTAAAAAAGAAAAAACATTACATGTTTTTAAACATTATAAAGGAAAGCGGATTTTTGAAACACCATGACTTGATGATATTAATTTCTGAAAGTTTTTTTTTTTTTCGATTTTAATTTCTGAAATCTTTTTTTTTTTTTCAATTACAATACACTGTAACATGATACCTGTGTGTTGTATCCCTTAGTTGTATGGCAGATTTTCAGTTGGCCGATATCCGCGATCGTAAGTGGTAGTTACATTGCTTATTGTTGATGATGACAAGATAAATACTGGAGTAATGTAGAATGTTGCATAACGTAAAAAAGAAATCGCCCCCTTCGAACTTTTATGCGGTTATCATAGCTGATCAACCATTTCATTCCATGAACATCAGCACATTTCAATCATTTGACCATTGGGGGTCTGACGGAATTCAGCAGTGCTTAAGCGCCTAGCACAACGAGAACATGCTAATTATGGACAGTTCTATTCCCTTCCCCCTATCATCCCTAATCCATTTGCATCTTTCATCATTTTTATTACTTAAAACTGAAATTGCTTTTAAAAACTAATTTGAGCATGATACTGTAAAGTGTAGTAATCATCCTGGAATTTTTTGTATATGGCCTGGAAAAGGCCTGGAAAGTCCTTGAATTTTTTCCCCCAAAAAGAGTACGAACCCTGGCTCAGGTCCCTTGCTCTGGAGAATACACTTGAAAAGCATTATGCTAACTTCAGAAAGTTGAAAGGAATACATGAGATGCACTGTGTTATTCCTATCCCAACCGAAAGCAAAATACTAACAAAAACAACCTCAACATCTATGGACTTCAATGAACATCAACTCTGTTGCTTATCATCAGTTGTGACTCCAAAACAAAGAGACGACATTGCATACATCTATGCCCCCTCCCCGAATTTGAGAAAAAACACTCCCAATTTTTGAGGTATTATATCTCTGGCGGGGTGAGATACAATAATCTGAATTTTTGTGTACATAGTGTTGGATCTTACCTTTACAGGCTGATGTGGCCGCAGCACCAGGTGAAGTATCGCCTGCAGTGAAGCCCCCGATATCTCCACCGAGAAAAATAAATAAATAAATAAAAGTAAAAGTAAAAAAAAAAACTAAAGAAAATTTTGTCAAAAATTTTGCCCTCCTCCTCTGCTGCTAGAGGCTAGCAAGGAGTTCTCCTACTTGCGTTGACAACCGAAAATTATGCAACAACAAATTAATTATTTGATTCCAATAATTAATAATGACCTCCATAATTACTTATAACAAATTAATTATTAACCTCCCGCAAAACCCGTACCGCGATTGGGCGTGGATGCCTGGATTTAACTCCAGCACGTCCCAATCTACCGAAAAGTCACAGCAACGCACACACACACTCAAGAAAAATACCCAACGCTCATTTCACGTACGCTTGACATTTAATATCCGACATTATATTATATACACTGCCACCTTTATCCATGAAGTGGCACAAAAATCTGCTGAGATGAATGTATGGTGGGCTGCTCTATCGGCAGCATAATTATGCACAATGATTTAAACACTCTATCACTGATTCAACTAACTCGGATTTAACAAAAAACACTGACTCAAACACTGTTCACTGATGAAATTCTAGCATGCACAATAAACAAATAGAGCGAAAGAAACATATGTGAGAGATTACCCAAAACATTTAAATACACACTTTAGAAAACGATAATTGAGTACGAGCGTGAGTACCAGTGATTAAAATGATACAGTAAGTATCATGACTGCCGCAGTTTAATTGTAAGCTATATATATATACCATTACATACACCTGCATAGGCTTGATGCCAAATTAGCAGGGAAGAGCTCTTAATACTTATGGCCATAACACAAATAAAAAAAAAGCACAAATAAAATGTGTTGGAGCGTACTCCTCTGTCCCCTGTGAAAGGGAGTACGCTTTCGTGCATACTCCCTTTCACAGAGGACAGAGTTCTATACACTGTTCACTGTCCGACGGCACTTGCAAGTCGTGAGCAAATGTTCATATAAAGTCCACATACCTTGGCAATCTTTTTCTGAGGTCCTTAGCGCAGAGAAGTGGCAAGAAATATCCTGCCTGTTTTTGTGTGTAGACAGCCTAGGCAAAAGTGCGCTAATGTCGACCTAGTATCGGTGGAGAAGCCCCATGTCCGAGGGATTCCAATGTCGCTCATTTTTCCGAGGGGATCATTCCTATCCCTCCTTACTTGCTTCGCTCCGGGGACTTTCTTTTAGGCTCTCCCAGCGGTCAGCTCTCAGGCCTTGGTTCCATGCACCTCGCTGATGCTTTTCTCGTGCGTGTTTTTGCCTTCGAATCCGTCCTCAGAATGTCTCGCCGCTTGTTTTTCTCTTCTCCTCGGTTCTCTCCTCTTTGTCCTGTCACAGGGCTCCTCTTCGCCACTTGAAGAAAGATTTATCACCTTGTTTTCAACTGTGGGTGGTAGTCGGTTCTCCGCTTATCCCGTTCAGTTCGGAGAAAAATGCAACCACCAGAATGTCTCTTGGCTTCCAGAGGGAATTTTGGGGTGAGTTTTGCAGACTTTCGTTAGAGTTGAAAATGCACAAGACTTGGTATGAGTCCAAAATAGAGATGGTCTGTCGCCATGTGGCCTTTCACAATTCACGTTTGACAGAAGGCTACGAATTATGCGCTTTTCAAATAATGAACAAATT
The DNA here is from genome assembly GCA_039090855.1 of Macrothele yani. Classification (NCBI taxonomy): domain Eukaryota; kingdom Metazoa; phylum Arthropoda; class Arachnida; order Araneae; family Macrothelidae; genus Macrothele; species Macrothele yani. The sequence continues at coordinate 83,536,877 of CM077001.1, forward strand.
TTAACAATGGCAGTGATGAACAAATTAGAGGATCAATTACCGTAATTAATTATAACTGAGTGCCACCTTGCGGTTACATCGAAACAAAATTTATCGCATAAATGAAATATAAAAATTTTCCACAAGTTAGGCTGCACCCTATAACAATAGCTACCTGCATGATGGCTATTATTAACTCACAAAAATTGGTTATTGTGTTCAGCCTTGTTTTGATATACGGGGCTTGCTATATCAGGGAAAATATTGTTATCAGTACATTTGTAATACTTGTTTAAATTATATCAATATCAAGTTATATTTTTATTAAATGCTCACAAATGAAAAAAGTTAACAGTTAGCCATAAAATACTCCAAGAAAAATCTGTTATAATACCTTTATAACTCTCAACAGTCAATGTCTCTGGATTTTAGAGTGAAGAGAAAAGATATCTCGCTCTTCAGTTTTTCATCAGTTTTGTAGACTGCAAGAACCTGAAGTATAGAACTCAAATGGTGTCAAGATCTTTCAAGATTTTGCTGTTTGGTATCCATGTTAATGTCCTGTCATCATTGTTAGGCATAAAGGACATGGCAGGTCCAGGAGGACTATAAAAATCGATGTAGGATTCCAAATCCACTGTGTCGCGTACATGTCCAACCCACCAGTTAGAGCCATGGATGCATGCAACATCGTCTCTTTGTTTTGGAGTCACAACTGATGATTGATAGATTTTGTTGTCTAAGATCAGCGTTTGAAACACTTAGTTGTTGACACCCGTGTGATGAGAGGTGCAGATGTTGGTTCTGATCATTACTTGGTAGTGTCACGAGTGAAACTTAATGTTGGTTGGAGGAAAAGGAATAGGAAGAGACCCAGGATAGAAAGAATAAAGGCTCATAGGCTCCTTGAAGATCATCAGCGGTATTCTGACTAACTCAGAGAACGACTGAAGGATCTGAAGTCTGATGAGAGGGATATAGAAAAGAAGTGGGAATGTTTTAAGAACTGTGTTGTCACTGCTGCTAAAGAGGTCTGTGGCACCACAATAGTGGGTAACAATAGAGGTGATGCTTGGTGGAATAGTGAGATTGAAGAGGCAGTAAAGAGAAAGAAGGAAGCCTATTTGGGGATGTTGCAAGGTAGAGTCTCTGTGGATGAATATCGCTGTAAGAAGCGTGAAGCTGCTAAGCTGGTTCGCCACAGTAAGGCAAAAGATAGGAAGGAGAAAGTCGAAAGGCATGAACTGGCTTTTTGGAAAGATAGAAAGTCCTTCTGGAAGTACGTGAGACTCAGGAAAAATAGAGGAAACAAAGTTGTAAGTTGTGTGAAGAATGAGATTGGGGAAATGATATGGGAGCCCAATGAGTTAAGTGACAGATGGGGTGAATACTTCTGTGAGTTTATTAGATCAGGAAAGCAAAGATGATTCTGAGACAGATGCAGATGATGTCACAATGAGGGATGAAAGCACAGGAGGGATCTCAAGAGAAGAAGTGTGTAAAGCTCTAAAATCTCTTCAGAATGGTAAGGCTCTGTGAGTTGATGGCATAACTGCAGAGATGTTGAAATATGGTGGTGACTCTATAATTGACTGGTTAACTGAAATTTGCCAGTTGTGCTAGGAGTTAGGAATGGTCCCTGGGGATTGGAAGGATGCTATAATTGTTCCCTTGTATAAAGGGAAAGGAGATCAGACTGACTGCAAGAACTATCGTGGTATTAGCCAACCGAGTGTGCCAGGGAAAGTGTTTGGTAAGGTCATTATTGAAAAAGTACGGGGTCTTACATCAATGAAAGTGTGGGATGTTCAGAGTGGTTTTATGCCTGGTAAAGGCTGCACTAACCAGATTTTTGCATTGCGCACGATGATTGAAAAGTATCTGGCTGTTGGGAAGAAAGTTTTTACTGTCTTCATAGATTTAGAGAAAGCTTACAACCGAGTGAATAGGACACTATTGTGGAAGGTATTGATTGAATATGGTGTTACTGGGAATCTACTTAATAGTGTAAAAGCCATGTATGCTGGTAGTAGAGCTTGTGTACGAGTGAATGGTGTTTTATCAAAATGGTTTTCCATTGGTGCAGGAGTTAGACAAGGTTGTGTAATGTCACCATGGCTATTTAATATATTTATGGATGCATGCACGCGTGATGCCAAAATAGATAATAGTGGTTTATGTCTTGGTGATATCCATGTGTGCAGATTGCTGTATGCTGATGACACTGTCTTGTTGGCAGAGAGCAAAAGTGAGTTGCAGCGTATGTTGACTCGGATGCACGAAGTTTGCATGAAATTCAAACTGAGTATAAATAAAGGAAAAACCAAAGTTTTGGTGTTTGAGAGAGGAATGGGTAGCACTGAATGTAATGTAAGTATAAATGGCACTATGATTGACCAGGTGAGTGAGTTTGTGTATTTAGGAAGCATGTTTGACAGAGAGAACAAGTTGGATGGTGAAATCAGTAGGCGAGTGAATTCTTCTTTGAAAGTCATAGCTGCTCTGGAAGGTTTTCACAGGAATGATGGGTTCTCTAGAGAGTCCCGCATGGCTGTGTATGAAACTAATATGAAACTGTAATTGTTCCTACTCTGATGTGTGGCAGTGAAACCTGGGTACTGCAGAAGAAACATAGGAGTCGTTTGTGTGCTGGAGAAATGCGTTACTTACGTGGGGTTTGTGGCAAGATACGATATGATTGTGTGAAAAATGAAGATGTATTGCAGTTGTGTGATGTGAAGCAAAATGTTGTTAACAAGGTGGAGACCAATATGCTTCGGTGGTTTGGCCATGTGGAAAGAATGAGGGATGAAATGCATACTAAGAAAATCTTTTCAGCCCAAGTGGCAGGAAGGAAAGGCAGAGGAAGGCCAAGGAAGACATGGGTGGATCAGATTTAGGAGTGTCTGCATGAAGAAAAGATTATGAGTATGAAGTATAAAAGATCTTGTGTATGGCGTGTAATGGATATTAGTGAAGCACAAGTTTTATGTCAAGATCGCTGTAAATGGAGAAGTTTGATACGACAACAATAAGTCAAAATATCTGGAAGTTTGTATTTCTTTTTGGAGCTAACCTCTGAATCTCAGAGAACAGCTTAGTGATGTGTATGTATGTATGTATTCCTTTCAACTTTTTGAAGTTAGCATAATGCTTTTCAAGTGTATTCTCCAGAGCAAGGGACCTCAGCACTTTCAACAAAAATGAAATGGACTTTTTTTAATATTACCAACACAAAATTCATAAAGAGCTTGAGCTGTAAGAATAGCCACTGCATAGGTTTTTTGAAGTGAAGCTTTCCTTACCAGACATTTGACAGTACCTCCTATCCCATCACATGAGTTCTTGCCATGTGGAGTGGCAAAGAAATGCCATTCGGCATCAAGCTCAAAATCAACCTTGTGACAGAACAGATTTCAGCAATTCTTATAATTTTTATACTGGCTGGCTGCACCATCAGAAAAGTAGAACATTTTGGTGAGATGGGGGGCAATGAGCTCCTTTACTTTTGGCAGCAGCTTCTTCTGGAAGGTAAAGACATCATTAGTGTTGTGGGACAAGTGGTCACTCACCACACAGAAGCTCTGACATATGACTTCATTATTGGTCTTTGAAGTACACCACAAAAGGGTGGAAAGTAACTTGATCAGTTTCACAATGAAAAGATTGCACTTCATCTTGGACTACGTATGTGAAGTTTTCACTGAAATCGCCCATGATTATACACTCATTTTGCTTTAAGTTTTCTTACAGGGTTCCCGTGGTGCTTATAAATCCTTAAAATTCCTTAAAAAGTGCTTATTTTTTTTTTTTTGGGTGCTTAAAAGTCCTTATATTTTCCCAAAAAGAGCAAAAAGTACTTAAAAGTGCTTATTTTTTATTTTGTTCGGACTTTTATTTTTTTTCAATTTTTCCACATTTGCCCATAAACTCTCGATCGGTCGTTTTCGTGGAGCACATGAGTTCATATGAAATGCTATACCTAATTAATATTTGGAACCTAGACACTGAGAAAAAAAAAAAAAATTGGTGCTTTTACACTTTATTATGACCACCCCCTCAGTACTTCATCGGGCCACCTTTCGCCTTTAATACTGCGTCGATTCTTCGTGGCCTGGACTCCATGAGATGTTGATAGGTGGTTTGTGGAATCTGAGACCATGCTTGATGAATAGCACTTTCCAGGTGTGTGGGATTGCAGGGTTGTGGATCCAGCTGTCTGATGCTGACAATGGTGCCAACTATTACGGATTGTCCGTAATTATTACGGTTTCGACTGTCAGATTATGGAATTACGGACAGGTTGGAAGAATTATGGATTTCAGGGTGTTTTGGAGAATCTTGATTTTGTATCCTTTTTTTGTTATAAACCCTTCTAGCGCAACGCTGCTGATTCGTCAGCCTTCGATTTTGATCCGCATATTTTCCGAATCTGACTGCAGATTTCGGTGTCTCAACGATCATATCGTTTTGAAATGGAATGTCCATTAATCATATCGTCAAACAGCGATATTATTGGAAGAATGGTACCGTAATTTTCGTCGTATAATCTGCTAAAAAAGTTTTAAAATATAGGTTTTGCGGATTATATACACTGACGCGGTTAATACGCCGATTTAAAAAAAATAAAATTAAGACCTTCTGATTTTTAAAAATACTGCAGCATAATTGTGCAGGAAAGGGTGTATAATTGGAAAAGGAACTCCCTCGGAAGAATTTTCCTCAGTTCAGGAGTTTGTACGGAGCGGGGAGGAATGTCATAACGAAAGATCGGGAAAGTTGTGGGGAGGGACAGCAAGGGTCATTTTGTTATCGTTGAGGAGAGCTCTGACTGTCGTGCCGGCTCTGTTTTTGGCAAAAAGCCAAAGAAGTGCGCACAGCGCTTGCTGCACGAACCTGTGCATTTCTCCTTTAGGATTTCATGTGTGTGACCTTGTGTCTAGTTCGCTTTCGTTGTTTTGACGAACATCGTTGCTGCTGTTTTCCTTCATTGCTAATCACGATGTCTCTGAAAAGGAAACGTTTCAGTTACACTGCCAAATTTAAACTTGAAGTGGTGGACAGAATTGAGGATAGGATCGTGTCACTGCACGATAGTTTTGAGGTCAGAACACAATTCTGCAGCAACATGTGGAAAGCCTCTGTGTCGCGATCTAAAACGTAAACAAATCCGTCTGTAAATTCTGTGGGAGAATTCACGGAAGTTTTTAATTGGTCCACGTATAAGACGATCTCTCAACTCTGAAAGCAGGAATTCCTCCAACAACTTTTGACTTATACGCGAGTACATGCGGTATTTCTACGACTTGTTCTGTATTAGCCTTTCGTCATTGACAAGGTGTAATGCAATATTCTGGGGCTGCATCGGCGTGATCTATGGATGCCACACACTTTATCTGTTCGGAGATAAAAATATAAAACGGTAACCTTTAAAAATGAATTTCTTCATTTAATAAAATCGTTTTTTTTTCTCTTACATCTTCGGACTCATTATGTGTTTCTGGAACGTGGAAAGAGCGATGTATTTATTTATTTACTGACGTCACGTATTTGGAGGATTTTCACCTTGGATCTCGCCCTTTGGATTTAACTGCTATAATACATATAGCCAGTGCCGTTAATGCCCACCAGATGGAGACGTCTCAGTAGCTGAGCCCATCTTACGGATTTATGTCAGAAGCTGACTTAAAAATGCACATAGCACCGTGGATTATTGGCTACCATGGTGTAAAGCTAACACACTCGGCAAGATCTCGAGAGATCTGTGGGTTCAATTCCCCGGCGGCAGCTGAAAACAATTTTTCGATTCCTGTGTGTTTCTGGAACGTAGAAAGAGCGATGTATTTATTTATTTATTTATGTGACCGGCTTTTCTGTGCGGATTATACTGCGATTTTTTTCCCTGAATGTCACAGTCTGCGGATTATACAAAGGATTTTTTTTTTTTTTATGTGAATTTCGCGGTCTGCGGATAATACGACGAAAATGACAGGTAATATGCCGTAAGTGTCATCGTAAAAGAGTTTGCGCTTGCTGTCGGTTTCCCACGCACTTTCTCCGAGTGACAGGAGAAAGGTTACTTTATCCAAAACTTTTCCTACTGCAGTGAGGCAGGGCTGTTCACTTATCATTGTTGGTGAATTATAAGACATCATACTGTCGGAAATCATTTTTTCGAGCCCTGTTCGAAGTGCAATGACGATCAACTCGTTGCAACGCATGGTCGCACGATGACAGATGTTTATATTTCTTGCGAACTTTCGCCGTGCGGGAGAATGAAGTGCGGGGTTTTATTACTAGAAGCTCTTCACATTATGCATTTCTTTTTTCCCAAACAAACGGACACAATCGCAAAACTCCGTGAATTACGAATTCCCCTCTTTTTCCAAACTTGTGTTAGCAGAGAATGACTTTGACAGCTTGTTCCTCAGACTAGCAGACATGCTTTTTCCTACTGCGTGAAATTTTTTTCTAAGGTTATTTGAAATGGCTTATAGTGAGAGTGAAAGTTTGCGAAGTGATGGTGATGATTTTGAATCATCCGAGAGTGATATTGGCTAAGCAACATCAAGCCAGAAAACTAGCCACCGTGCCAAGCACACCATATCTTCTTCAGAAGGTGAAGATCTTGATAGTGAATCTTCAGATCATGAAAGTTCTGAAAGTGAATGGGAGGATGTGATAGAGGGAAGTGATGAATAACCTCAGCATCCTTTTGATTGTCATGAAATGCAGGGGCCCAAACATGCTCCTGCAACTGATGTGGCACCTATTGCATATTTTTACTTGTTTTTTTACCAATTTCATCCTTGGAATTATCATTTCTGAAACAAATAAATATGCAAAGAGGTTTCTCCAGGAACATTCAAATCTTTCTCCCAAATCTTGAGCAAGGAAATGGAAAATGTTACAAATGCTGAAATAAAGGTTTCTTTGTGTGCCTTCTAATATGAGAGTAATCAGTAGCCCATGTAGGACGAGATGATTGCCGAAGGCATATCCAGTCAAAACAAACACCAGGATTGTGTAAAATTAAAGACTCGATCAAAGCCTTTGGATAATTTTTTTACAAAAAAGAATGAAAATAGCGTGATAAATGCTGAATTGCTGTTTACTACAATCATTGTGGAGCATAACCTACCTATAGCAAGCTGTGATCATGCTGGTCCCTTCTTTCATGTTATGTTCCCAGACTCTGATATTGATGAAGCTAGATATCCTAGAGCAGGTGTGACGTGGAATGAAATATCTAAGAAGGATTCATATGGCCTTCCCAAGTATTCTGCATTGCCTAAACTAATGTTGGTAATATTGACTATCACTCACAACAATTTCTCTATAGAGAGAATATTTAGTATAGTAAGGAAAACCTCACATACTTCTGCCCAACAATGAGCACCAATACATTAAGTGCCCTTCTTGTACAGAAAAAAAAGCATTTTCCTCAGGTGAGCTGTGTTATAAAAAGTTTTCTGAAAAAGAATATACCACTGCAAAACAAGCAACAAGGGAGTTTTTATGTCAGCAATGACATGAGGTAAGTACAATATTGATAATTTAATTTCATATTTTTTTGTGAGGAAAGTGTAAACATATAAAGTTATTACACATTTCACGCATAAATTTCTCATGAAATACCCATTCCACGCGTTAACGATGAGACTTCGTATGGTGATTACCGATAGGCACCTCATACAGGTATTACAGGTTACACAGTAATACTATAATATTGTCCTTAACTTTGAAGAAAAAGTGGTGTGTTACATTACTGAAAATATTACTGATAGTTTGTGTTTGGTTACTGAAACATTACTGAAAAATCACTGAAAAATCCCCTATTGATTACTGATATGTTCTGCTAGAGGTTGGCACCTCTGTGGCTCGTTCAACTTCATCCCACAAATTCTCAATGGGGTTGAGATCTGGAGATTGTGGGGGCCACCTAAGCAAAGTAAACTCACCGGCATGTTCCTGAAACCAATCCTGTACAATACGAGCACTATGGTAGGACGCATTATCTTGTTGAAAGTAGCCATCGCCATTGGGATAAACCATCCACATAACAGGATTCACTTGGTCTGCAACGATGTTTAGTTATGATGTGCCAGTCAGATGTTTATCAGCATGAATTAAAGGGCCCAAAGCATGTCAGGAAAACGTTCCCTAAACCATAACGTTGCCTCCACCAGCTTTGAAGGGTTGTAGCAATGCATTTGGGGTTCATGCTTTCGTGCTGTTTCCGCTGAATTCTCACTCGACCATCGGCACGGTGCAACTAAAAATGTGATTCATCGGACCACATAATTTGTTTCCAATTATCGAAAGTCCAATCCTTGTGCTCCTGTGCAAACTGGAGACGTTTTCTCTTGTTAACTGCAGACAGCAAAGCTGTTTGAACAGGGGTCCTTCATTCCATGCCAAATCAACCAAAAAATTTCAATATTCAACCTGACCATCTCAGATTTCAATGAAACCTTCAGGGATCATTCTCCCTAATAATATAAATGAGAATATACTTTTAATTTTTTTATCTCATTGGGTTTTCATGTAATTAATTCTTAAAATTTTGAAAAATCGTCATTTTTTGGCTTGCATAAACTTTTTTAATCTTGAATTTCTCGAGTTCTATAAGGCCTAGAGAGTTGTTTGACCCCTCATTTTAAAGAGAATTTCATAAGTTTTAATTTGATATGCTACTTGACTGTGCTTGGTGAAAAAAATATTAAATTATTAAGAATGTTTTTTAAAATTTTTGAATTTTTTTTTGTAATATAAGCTTTAAATCCTGAAATTTTAGAGTGGGATCTCAATGGGATCGGGTGCTATGGTTAAAAACTTAAAGTTACTGTACAAGTAATAATGGATTATAATTCTCGCTGTAGTGTGTTTACATAATAACAAACACGGAGTTTTAAAATCTACGTAATACATCATACTAATACATAGTCAATCATAAATATAACACAAGGGAAGGACAGTCCCAACATGCTAAAAGTTTTACCTGGTAAAATTAATGAAAATTTTTTAGTTGGCACTCAGAGTTGTAGTTACGCCAAAATAGCGACTTCTTAGTTCTTTAATTCTACAAATAAGTTCTTGTTTGCCTTTTTGGTTTCTGAGTCTGTAAGTCGATAAACTCTTCCTGTAGCTGTTGTAGGATCAACTTTTGTTAAAACCACCTCACTTTTATTCACAACTAGTATGTCAGTAAATTGTGAATATTTTAAAGATGGAGAAGGGCCATGTGGTTCCAAAAAAACTTATTTTTACTTCATCTCCTATTCCTAACACACAACCTAACCACCACTTGTTTGAGTATTGGCATGTAACAAAGCCAACAATGTCATTAATGTCCAGATCATCATCAGTGTCATCAGCTGAAACTATTTCTACACTTGATTCCTCTGAAAATGAGTAGCTTTTCACTAAAACTCTAGTCTCATTCACAAGACTGTAACTGTGAAATTGTTGAGTACCCTTGTTGCTGCTTCAAATCTACTCTTCAAGGTCTTTTCCTCTGCCTCGCATTTGACTTTAGTGGAGTACAAAAAACTGATGTTGACAATATTGTCTTTAGCCCAATCATAAAGTTCGCGAGAGGTCATAATTTGATCATTGTAGAGCATTCATAGACTGGCCAATGCCGCTAATCGTTTAACAGTTCCTCCGACACCATCACATGCATTTTTTCCATGTGACGATGCAAAGAAGTTCCATTCCGCCTTGATGCCGAAATCTTTCTCGTGATGGCAGAGATTAAGAAAGTTTGATTTGTTTTTGTACTGTGATGATGCTCTATTTGAAAAGTAATTCAGCTTTTCGGGTTTATGGGGCAGATTCTGTTTAAGAAAGTCAATCGTGAGGCGTTGAAACAAATGAACAGCAACTGTATCATGCACCATACAATCAGAAAGAATAACTAAGCTCAGGTGCACCAACTTTTTGGTTTCCTTGTCAACATAGTATATAACAAACAGATGTATTGTTGCTTGAGCATTGTTCCAATGAAAGCCTTGTGCAAAATCTTGAAGCAGAAATGCATAATTTTCAGCAAAGTCACTAAGTACAATGCATTGGTTTTGAGGTAGATTTTCTTTCAAGTGTCACAAATAGGAAGACTGTTGAGTAGCAATGAAAGAGCATCTTAAAAGTTTTGGCAAACTTTGAAACAAATGATCCAAAAACTCTTCTGTGGGTTTTGTAATAGTTTCCAGGACACACTTGTTATCAATCTGCATCCATTGTCTGAAACTCACATTTTCAATGCTATTAAGCTCAAAAGCTTTTTCAAACCGAGCCTTCAAATCATCACTTCCTGAGCAATTAACACAATTTGCGAAGTAACATTTAGATGTTGGCGTTTTTGCAAATTATATTGCTTGTTACATCTTTGTATGTTTTAATCGGGAGTTCACTATTTGTCAATTCAGGTATTTTACACTGAGCCATCGTTAATTTGGCATGCTAATGTATTGTGCAAACACACACAGAATGTGTCCCACTGGACCCAGGAAGAACACAATGCTTGGGATGAAGCTCACAAAATTTAGAAATTACAATTCTCTGATCAGGGAAACAACGCTCCTTAAACAGTACATATGATTCTTTTAATGTACTTAGAATTAAATACTTTTGAACATGTACACGTTTGCCATCTTTTTCGACTGAAACAGTCTTTTTACCAGGCATTTGATGACTAACCACATCATTTTGAAGAATTCTTTGACTAAGGCTACCGTTGCAGGGTTTAGTAAATCATTATCTGTAATAGACCCCATTGTAAATTGGTTGCCTTACAGCCAATGTATTTTTTTCTTAATTTTTTTTTTTTTTTTTACCTTACAAAATTTAAAGGTAGCAATGTAGCCCTAACTGGTATTTAAAACAATACCATTGGTACCATAACTCCTGATCCCATTCAGATCCGACTCTAAAAGTTTCAGGATTTAAAGCTTATAATATTACAAAAAACATATTTTTTTTAAATAAAAAAAACCTATCTTAAATATATTTTTTAACTAAATTTTTTTTCACCAAGCATAGTCAAGTTGCATATCAAATTAAAACTTATGAAATTCTCTTTAAAATGAGCAGGGATCGCATTCCTCCTAAAATTCCTAATATTTTGTGACCCTCCTTAAATTCCTAAAATTATACCTAAAATTTGCTATTCATCCTAAAATTTTCGTAAGCTTATTTATTAAAAACACAACCGTTATTAACGCCAATAAATTTACCATTACGGTAAGGTAAAAAGACCTGTTATTGTAGAAACACAGCCTATATGCTGTGCTGCTGAAGGAGGGGAAATGACGCCATCGAGATGCACTTGCTTCGGGGCGGGCGCTCCACTTTTTGCCTTCGGACAGTTTTCGAGAGTAACAAGAGATCTAAGGGAAAAGGGGAGGGGTCATTTTCACCCCTGGTTTGCGCTTTGCAGACGAACTCCGTGGCACGCAGAAGATCGTACTTTATTTTTGTACATGCCTTGTGGAACCTCCTCTTTCTGCTGATGTTTTGTTATTGTAAACCGCAGGTGGGTGGAAGCAAAGAGGAAACATGTGATCTCCTTCCGTAACCTCCGGTAATGACGATGGGATGGTAGCTGAGTGTTATCGTGACAGGCAGTAGAGCACGTGATCATTGACCTTCGATGCGCAATATATCTCGGCTCCGACTCACTTTGACTGAACTTGCGCGAGATGCGTATGATAGTTTCTGGTTTTGTGTCTTTTATGGTGTTCTCTGTGCTGTGTGCAGGTTCAGTTCTCTAGTGGTGACCTGCTTTTTTTTGTATCTTCTGACATCCTTGCAGCCAAACTTCGGGAAGTTGTCTGGTTTTGCAATATTGGAACGTGTTTTTGTACTTCCCTTTCATTTTCTGGTTAGTAATACAAGTGTTTAAGATGCCTAAATCCAAAACGAAATTTCAAGATGCGTGGCTCGCCAAAGAATTGGACGGAGTGAAGTTGAAAGAATGGTGTTCTGCAACTGAAACAATATTTTCTGCTAAGTGTATATTGTGTTCAGAAATTTTCAACATTTCTAATAGTGGCTTTTCACAAGTAAAAGCGCATCATAAAGGAAAAAAAAAACATTTGCAGAAATTTCAAAGTAAATTTCAAAATAAGTCCATCCTGTGAAAGCCTTTGGAGGACGGGATCTTCAGCCCAAAACAAATATTAGTGAAGTACTGAGTCATGATTTACAGTTGGCTAAAGCCGAAGCATTATGGGCCATGAAAGTTGCTAAGGACAATATGTCTTATGTTTCATGCACTGAAACAGTTGAACTTTTCAAAGAAATGTTTCCTGATTCTGCTATTGCAGCCAAAATGCAACTTAAAGAGAAAAAAGTTGCTTATGTAATATCACATGGATTGTCAAAATATTTTGAAAAGGATTTGAAAAAGACATTGCATCTAGTAGCCCAGGAAAGGTTACTATAGCATTTGATGAAACTACAAATACACAAGTGAAACGGCAGTTGGATGTGTATCTCAGGTACTGGTCTTCAGAAATAAATTCAGTTTCTTGCCGATACCTAACAAGCGTTTTTCTGGGTCATGCAACAGCAGATATTTTGCTAAAAGAAATTCTTGATGTGTTATCATCCTTCAATATTTCGTTGAACAGAATTATTTGTGTATCCATGGACAGCCCAAATGTAAATAAGTGTTTTTTACGCAAATTCAATGAAGTTGTAAAACAAGAAACAGGCCAGAAATCTTTGGAACTAGGTTTTTGCAACCTGCATGTTGTTAGTAATGCATTTAAAAATTTTTTGACAAGCTTAAATATAGATTTTGATGAATTTGCTACTGATATGCATTACTTTTTAAAGAGTAGTGCTGCAAGACGAGAGGATTATAAATCTGTCGAGGATGTAACATTGGTCACTGCTAAATTTCTTTTGCGTCATGTCAGCAACAGATGGTTAACCGTTGGTTCTGTAGCCCAGAGGCTCTTGGATCAACGGCTAAATATTACAGAATATTTTTTTAACTTCTTGCCATCTCAAAAAATATTTGAAAAACAACTACGCAATTCGGCAAGGTATAAAAGAATTCACTGTTTCCTGAAAAATGAGCTAACTCCTTGCTATTTAGCATTAATTTCATTTTCACACCAAAATTTTGAAAAGTTTTCATTATGTTATCAGAGTGAAGAACCAAAAATACACCAGTTATATTCTGATTTAAATACTTTAATGAGGAATGTTATGGCTCAGTTTATCCAAGATGATGTTATTGCAGGGAAATTTGGAGAAGACCTAAAGAATGTAGATTTTGAAAACAAAAATTCATGGAAAAAACTAGGGGAGTTAGAAGTTGGTATGAAGACAAAAAATCTCCTCAGGAATGTTCAGGAGACCAGGCAGAAATTATTTCTCTTAGATGTAAGATCATCACTAATTGCAACCACAAAATATTTAAAGTCAAATTTGCCATTCTGCAATCAAAAGCTAAAAGGGCCATTAAACACTATGGATGTGTAAGTAAAGTTCCCATAACAAGAAATTTGTTAAATAGTGTTCGTGATTCACAAAATTTTATAAAGAGTATGTTGATAAGCTGAAGGAAGAAGAATCAAAAAAGGTAAAAGAAAGGAAGCAGAAAGAGAGGGAAAATAAGGAAAAGCAGCTAGAGAAAAAAAGAAAAGCTGAGTTTGATGACAAAATAAAAGAAAATGATGCAGAAATAAATAGGCTTAAAAAAGATAAAGAAGCCTCCCTAGCAGTAATTCAAGAGGGAACAGAAAGAATGAGAAAAGCTGTAGAAAAACAAAATACTGTTGAAATAGCAGTTGCCTCTAACTTGATCATACAAGGTTCAGCTGAAATAAAGAAAACTGAAAGTAAATTAGTTGTGGTGGAAGCAGAAAAAGATAGGCTAATCAGGAAAAGGTTAAAACAATAATATGAAAAAAGTAATTCAGTGAACAATTGTACATAGTTCTTGGTTTTCAATTACCTTTTTAGGATATTTAATTTAATGTGAAACCTGAAAACTTTACTGTGAAAATCGTGAATTGCTTCTGGTTCAACAGCATATTAATGTTCAAAGTGAAACTTGAATGTGGTAAATATACTTGAATATGATAATAACACGTGAAAAGATAAGAACTGAACATTAGAAGTAAATCATACTTAAACTTTAGACATTAGACGTTATGCAAAAAATTTGGGTGTGAACTTCGACCATATATACTAATGGACTGCGCATTGGCAATAGCTGCATCAAAGCCGCCATGGCTCAAACATTGGGCACGTCATCATCAGACTCCAAATTTCGTGTAAAAATGCTGTTATGATTACTAATTTTATGGGAGAAAAAGAGTGGGAACCCTGCTGTACTTTTAAGGAAAGAGGACTGCTGTTTTGCTACAAAATGGTGTTTCTTTTAGGTCCATCACTTTTTCTATTACCTTTTCAATGAAATCATCTGATGAAAGGGAAACATTAACCATCTGTGTTCTGTCTGTAGTTATCCACTGAGGGAAAGTCAAAGTGTGTTCATAAAGATCCTCACATATTTCTTCAAGCATATTCCTGATTACATCTGGTCCTGGACAATTAAGGCATTTTTTTCATCATACAGTTTTCACTCTGTTTACACATAAAACTCTCAAGTCTTTGTAAGAAATATTCATTCTTGTTCCACGCAGCATTAATTTCAAGTTCTGATGGTAAAGGCAAACACAGACAGAGTGTTTCCCCACTTGCTCCTGCAAGAACACCCCACTTCGGTCTGAAAAAGGCAAACATGGAGAAACCAATCTTGTCGTTTAGATTTACACTCTTGTAGTTTGTGTACAGTTCTCTGATATTACACAAGACCAGTCTCTTTTGTTTCAAAACCTTTCTACCTTCATTGTCTCGAACAGAAATACAGTCTTTTGCTCTGGGGCAAACCCTTCTGTTCTCATCATCTGTATAAAACTGTATGACTTTCTGAGTTATCTCAGAACTAAACATTCGTTTTGCAGGCTTGGGAATGTCAGGTAGGATACCAAATTTTTTCATAAGTTTTTTAGTTTCCTTTACAATGTATTTTGTGCAATTAAATTCTTCACAGATATGAGCAGTAGACTGATTATTTGTATTTTTCTTTATGTGCTGTAGTTAACTTCTCTTTCAATTTTCTTATCAGAGCATCATACCCATCCTCTTCACTTAACTCATTCACGTCATTTGTCATCAGATAACTCTCCGTTCTCAAATGTAAGTGCCAATTTTATCCTAGCTGCACTTGCTATCCTTTCAGATTTTGCCACTCCTGTGCTCTTCGTTTTGCTGGCAATTTCTGAATGCAAATTGGAGAGAGATGTGGGAGTGAGCAGGCCGTATTGATTTCTTTCACCTTTTGAATTGCAGGCCTAAAATCATCGTCGTCCTCATCATAATTTGCTTTGTTGTTCAGTTTTTTTTTTTTTCAGAACAAGAACACATGAAGGTAAAAAAAGCTTTCCTCTGGTATTGAAATCACAAAACTGTTGTAGTGTTCTCTCATTTCAGTTATTATTCTCAGAGAACCTGATACTCTGGTCTTCCTTTTTTTTATTTTTAGCTGAATTTTCGTGAATTTTTAGTGGGTCACAACAACTATTTCCATAAAGGTGCTCAAATTTCAGTAAAAAAATTTCTTATGATACTCACAAATAGAGGTGCTCTCTGACCATGTCCTGAGCTTTAGAAGGTTTTGGTCCTCTTCACTAAGCTCTGTAAGTTGTAGCACCTGCTTAGGTACTTGACCATAACTTAACTTATGACAAGGCTCTTTGCACCACAATCCAACAGCACACTCCATATTAATTAACTGAATTCATTTTAAGAATGAAACATTAAGAACACAGTCTGAAAGCCTAAACAGGAAGATCTGGGTCTAAAAGTAATCCAATAATATAAATAAAACAATAAGAAACTTTACTTTCACTTTAATAACATGGAAACTGTGAAGCTTACTGAGCACATGTTCACTCCACAAAGACAAGCAGCAGACTGCAGCTGATTTGTGGCTAACTCTGAATGTACAGGTTGAGACACTTCCCAACTAGTCTGAGCATGCTGATTTCTGCTGGCTGTCAATGAAGTCGGGAATAGGCATGTTCAGACAGGTTTTGCCTGCCTGAACCTTGCTGCTTGTGTTGTGTAAATATGTCCAGTGTTTATAATAATTTTGCTCCATCACATGTAGCTTTAGATATTGGGTCATAAAAATGTTCACCCTTTTGCAAATAAAGAAATGCAACATTAAACACAAGTAATTTTATAAAATGTTAATAAACATAAGATAAACAAATTTAATGTAATTTTCCACTTTTTTTTTCTTTTGAGTTTTTTTCCTTATCTGAGCTATTGTATCTCAGTAACTAGGCTGAAAACAAGAACCAAATTTATTTAACAGATTTTTCTTGGAGCATTTATGGTTAACTGTTAATTTTTTTCATTTGTGTGCATTTAAAAAAAATGAAACATGATATTTATATCATTTAAACAAGTATTACGAATGTACCAATAACAATATTTTCTCTGATATAGCAAGCCCTGTATATAAAAACTAGGCTGAACACAATAACCAGTTTTTGTATCTCACCCCACCAGAGATATAAGACCTCAAAAATTAGGAAAGTGTGTTTTTTCTCAAATTCGGGTGGGTGGGGGAGGGGACACACACAAAGGGGTACCTAATTTCAGGATTTTTTGTGTGTGTGTGTGTGTGTGTGTGTGTGTGTGTGTGTGTGTGTGTGTGTGTGTGTGTGTGTTTCAAGGGGGCAAGGTTTCTACAATATGAATTGCAACTTTGTATATGTTTCCTGTGTTTCATAAAAAAATCAAAGTAAGACAAAATCAGCATTCAATCATCATTGTTTAAAGGACTTTTAAGTAAAGAATGTGACTGATTTCTGAACGTTTTCTTAGTGTTACAGAATCCTCATTTTATACTTAACAAAACCTTTTTTGAATCATTCCAATATCTGTATTGGTTCAGGAGATATAAGAAATATTGGAAAGGCTTCAATATGTTAAAAATTGTGACGGTCGCCATCTTTGAAACAACCTTGGGGGGGGGTAAATTGTTTTTATTATTTTTGGCCATTCAACCACACAAATAAATGAGCAAAGTTTCAAATTTTTATAAAATCATGCAGCACAACACATGGGTGAATCTCCATGGAATGACCCTATATAAAAAGTTTTGTAGTTATTAAACCTGGTTACACTTTCAGTGACAGTTTTGGTATTTCAATATTTATCTGTGATTCTTTTTATTAGCTGCAGCAGACATCATTTTCAGCATTTTGTATTAAGTTTGCTCAAGCATATAGGGAGGTATTTTTGTAGTTACAGGTTGAACAAACCTATGGTTTCACTATATTTTAAATTGGAGCATTTGGATCAAGTATGTCCTGAGAAAAAATGCCAAAACTCTTTTAATTCTGTGATTGAAAAAGTGTATCAGCCATGTCTTGTGTTATTTGTCTAATTTCATTGCTCCCATTTCTATCTTAGTGGAGCTGACCTCTGAATCTCAGAGAACAGCTTAGTGTGATTGTAGTTTCATATTTTGCCATTTTGTTTGTCAAAGTGCTTTGTGTGAACTCCTATGAGGAGGTGGGAGACAGTTAGGCATTGCCAACACCAACAGAAGACATTACTGTGATAATCCCTGAAGCAAATTGTTATGAAAGGTTATTTTATTGGTTTATGATACAGGCAACAAATCATTTAATTGTTTCTGATGGGCACTTAGTACTTCAAGCCACTAAGGCATTTGAGAGGGAAGAAACCATTGAAGTTCACTGTTGAAAGGAAAGCAAGAGGATTCTGAATATGAAGTGAAAACTGACGTGATGCAAGACTGAGGTGGGCAATGTCAGGGCTGCCTGACCTGCGGCAAAACGTTGTTCTTGAGCCATTCTGCTTTTTAAAAAAAAATAGAGATTTCGACGAAATCTGCGGCAAAAGTTAAAAATTACTGGTCATCAATATTTTAGCAAAGTCTTACAACATTTGAAATTGATTCAGCGGGGTTAATTCGTATGCAAGATTCTTCCGTGGAGTCTCCACCCGTTTTTTTTGTCATTGAAAAAAGCTGAAGCTGTTTTTTTTAAAACCACCCTATTTTGTTTGGAATTCAATAATTTTATAATTCTGAATACATGGTGTGATCTAGTTAAATATTTACATAAATGATTTACAGTGAATGATTCAGTTTTGTTCACGCTGCGTAATATTCACAATTTCTCACCGCGCTGTCTGATTTTTCACCAAATTAAAAAGAGCGGCTTTTTTTCTTTCTTCAGCAGTCTTGTGTATGTTAATTAAAATCGCTCATGAGTGTTATGGATAAATAAAAGGATTGTTTATATCGCATAACTTGTAATGGAATATCAGGAATGCCGATCTTTTGGTTCTTACTTAAAGTCTGAATTTTGCCCCGTACGTTCAGGGAGCAGAATTTTCAGGTTTTCTTTTTCTCATTTTGACCTACCTTAGGGAGCATCTTCCCTTCCTTCACACTTTTCTTTTTCCAGATGGAAGGTGTGTGGAACCAGGTACTATCTTGCAATCGTCTGTTTGATGTCTATGTCCATACATGCGGAACTGCACGCATGCAAAGAGCAGTGGCCTCTTTCAGACAGCAACAACAACAAAAAAAGTTATAATCTGATTCTACTACTACTGAAGAAGCGGGGGGGGGGCAGCAATCCCATGCCAAAATGTCACTTCTTAAGCATTAAACGATGGAAGCAGCTTTTATCTAACAACTTGACTAAATCTTATTGTTATCTTATAGTTTTGGTTCCAGTTATAATTGTTCGCAGCAATAACGAAAGTTTGGCATTGATAATTACTGGATGAAAAACATTGTATGAAGAAAATCATGGCGCAGTTTCTGATTTCATAATTTGATTATTAAATGTTACATTAGTTTTCCTTTCATATCGGAGGTGTGCTTACCGTCGGAAAGCCTTAGGAGTTTGTGATGCACATGCAAACCACATGTGTGGCTTGCGTGTGAATGTATTTTCATCTGAATGCCATTAATCTTGTAAAGTATGCTGCTAAAAACCAACCAAACACATGGTTTGCATGCTGCTTGAGAAACTTGAAAAGTCCTTGAATAAAAAAAGTTAGTTTTAAAGTCCTTGCAAAAGTTTAAGGGTGTGTAAATAGTACTTGATGGTTTTTTTTGTTTTTTTTTATAATTTAAGTAATGATATGAAAGAGCATGTGTTAAATAATTGTTTGTGCTAAAAACATGTATAGGAGATTTCTGTGTAGTTCTGATAAAAACACCAAGCTGATTAAATAGTGCAGAACTTGCATTCAACCCAGGGGAGCTTGTGGACAGTTGGTACCTTTTATATAATATCACTACAGAGTAAAGCATCAGCCATGTGAGTAAAATAAGTGGAACAATGTATTCACAAATTGTGATGGGCTTTTGTTTACTGGAGTTCGGGACACGTCCTTGCCTGAGGGTGGAACTTCCAGGAATTGCTTGCACTTCATACGTGGACCCTTTATCTCCTGACTGCATCAAAAATAAAAAGTTAAAGCAAACGATAAGAGTCATACCAGCAGATGAATATAAAAATACTGTACCCTTTCAAAATATTCCACAAAATAAAACAATTTCAAAAAACCCAAAACAGAGGGGCGATTCACAGTTAATAAAATAAACCAACTGGGGGTGGAAGGGGTAACAGGCAGGTCACTGAAGGTGTGCCTGCCCCAGCTAAGATTAATGGTGTGAAGTTACTAAAATACCTACCTACTGACCGACCGACAGTACACACACACAGAATAATTCAGGTTTAAAAAGTCCTTGAAAAGTGCTTGAATTTATTTTGTTTGGAAGAGTGCGAACCATGAAACAACAAACAGTAATTACATGTTATATATTCGCAAGCGTTCAGTAACAATAGCAACAGTTCTTGGATGTGGCAGCATCCTGTTTGCGTTACAGCTAAACAAATGCATTCAGAAGGAAATCACTTGTATTAATGTGTTACACTTAAAATATTGCAGGTCATGTAGTTTTCAATAAACTACTGGTAGTATAACTGTTTTCCCATTTATCTCACTGTAGGAATGACAGAAATGCTAATTAACAGTCATAAGAGAAGCAGTAAAATGTCAACAAACTTGAAATATAACATTTTTTCATACTTCATAAGATAATGGTAATTCAGTATATAAACATAACTTAAAGCACAGCATGGACTTAAAACAATTGAAAATGCTATCATTAGCTGCTCCAAAACCTGAGTTCTGCTTCAAAATGCAAATTTTCTCGCTCCAAAACCCAATGTTTCTGCTCCAAATTTAACATTTTCCCGCTCGCAAGAAATGCTCCGAAACATAGTAGGAGCACTAACACCCCTGCAATGTTGACTACATCTCCAGTTTGAGGGACTGTGCACAGAAAGCAAACTGCCTTCTGTGCTAGTAGGAGGAGAACAGGTTGTTGTCCTAGACCACTGTTTCTTCACTCGGTAAGAAATAAGATAGTGGAGGAATGACTTTGATTGTCTCCCATACACACGATAGCCACGACACGATGCAATGGAAACAGTTTTGCTGGGACAGGAAAACACTCAAACTGTTTATTTTTGAACTTGAATTTTGAGTTTTTCCAACTGGATTTTGCTAGTTCCTGTGTCAGTTGATTTGGTTATCAAATCTTTGCTGCTGGTTCTGTTATCAGATTATATAGCAAAGATGTGAACCAAGAAAGTTCCTGAAAATCAAAGAGGTTTCTGTTTGGTCAACTGCAAGGTGATCTTACACCTTCCATGCTTCTTTGCCCGAATTAGTAATTTTATTGCCAGATTTCTAGTTTCTCTTGTAATGCATTAACTGATGATTGAGTTGTCTGCACTTTTTGTTACAGTTGCTTTGTAAGCTCTGTCAGCTGTTCCAAAGCAGATATTTGTGTTATGAATGCATGTTCTTTGTGACACTGACTCCTCCTTATTGATGTGGCACAACCATAAGCAAAGTGTATGACTCATTTGAGCAGGAGGCTATGTGTGCCGCCCCGGTAGCGCAGTGGTCTAAGGCGCTGGCCTCTGATCATTCGTCCGTAAGGGGTCCGGGTTCGAATCCCGGTCAGGCATGGATGTCGTGTTTGTCTTACGGCACTGGCTCTCTCCCTTCCCTGGAATCAGTGACCCTAAATTACCTAAATTAGGGACGGGCGTCTGCTTATAGCCCATTGAGTTGCTCATGGTGGTCGTTAAACCTCCAATCAAAAAAAAAAAAAAAAAAAAAAAAAGGCTATGTGTTTTAGGTGTGAGGTAGGCATACCCCATGCAGTAAAGCACTTTTAAATTTTCTGTTGGTGGCTGTACAGAGTGGTTAAATCCAAATGATGTGAACAGGAGAGTCACTCTGGTGTTGATTTGATGTTCTCTTAAATAATTAGTGAGATCTTGCTTTAGAAACAACTAGCTGTAAATTAGGATTTGGGCTACTTCTAGTTGCTGTAAAAATTGCATATGAGATTAAATAATAAAACAAATACTCTGACACTTTTACTGGCACTACCAAATTTTAGTTACCTTGTTTTTTCTGTTGCCAAAATGATGATCCACACCTGGATAATCAAGAACATTCTACTGTAGAAAACAACACATACACATGTTACTATTATTGGTAGATAGCAGTGCTGCATATTTAATTCAGCACTGTTAAATGTCTTCTAGTTCACTGGATGTTGGCTTCTCCACAGCTTGAGACTGCCTTTTGTGTTCAGACTGAAGTGTTAGATAAGGTGCAATGCTTCACAGCAGAGTAGGTGTGGAATGTAATGAGTATCATTCCTGATAAATCAGGGTGAACACGTGTGCTTGAAAACCATGATTACATTGTCAAGGTCTGAATATCGTAGAAAAACTTTTTTTTTTTTTTTTTTTTTTTTTTACTGTCTTGAAAAGCCTTGAAATTCGAAATTAGTGCTTAAAAAATGTCCTTTTAGGAAATCAGTGTTACCCCCCCCCTTTTTTTTTCTTTCTTCGTTTTCTCTCCTTTGTTCTCAAAGAAGCCACTGTGTCGGACGGACGTGTCCCAAATTCTAATTTGGCTTTAAAAAAAAAAAAAAAAAAAGGCACTGTTTCCAGTTCCTGTTAGGAAGGGGAGCTCAAAGGTCAGAGAGCTGGTCATCTGGTCCTTGTTTAAATGTTTTTGCGGGAAACTTGCTTCCACCCCTCCCAGGCTTTGTTTGTATCAAGAGACTTCCGCTACTTGTGATAAAAATTAAGAAATCTATATCTTTGTGAATTTTTCACAAAACTGGCTGAAATTTTTACATTGACAATAATTGGATTACAGAAACTTGATCCCAAAATTTGAAGTGAATAAATTAAAAAGTTAGCATTTAAATTTTTTATATCTGACATGTACGTCTTTCTGTGATAATCAGCGCGCAACGGTTGATTGGCAGCCGATAGCGCTGATGAATGAACCTTGTTTAGGAAGAAAGCGAACCACCTGTCACTGATTCCATCCATTGCTTTTGGACTAGGCGAAAAATTTCAGAAATCAATTATCCCGAATTTTGAAAATAACACTAAGATTTTTACAATGGTTAAGATATACACCACATGAAGTTCTAGTGTACATTTTGCCAAATTCTGTTTGAAACTTTAGCAGATGCAAAAAAAAAAAAAAAAAAAAAAAATCTTTGGTTGCATAATCGGATTAAAAAAAAGAAGAAAAAGCAATTATAAATTACGGGAAAAGCAAGTGAATAATTTTTTTAGATGCCGTGGTTTATTTAAACATTGACCCTTAAGAATTTTGCCGTGATAATATGGAAACTATTTGAATTACAAACATACATTTTTATTCAGACATCTGAGATAACTGTTTTAATTTAAAAAAAAATTTATGATTAAAAAAGTTTTCATTGGATTTAAGCGAAATTCGGCAGATGGACGTATTAATTACAACATTATGACGACTGGTCATAATGACAGAGAGAGAGAGAGTTTGAAGCAGTGTCTTTTAAAATCACTTTATTTTGTTTTGAATTCAGTAATTTTATGTTGTGAACACAGCGAACAATTCCATCTTGCTCACACTGCTTTGTATTCACACTTTCTTGTCGTATGTTCTAATTTTTTCACTCGATTAAAAAGTTCAGCTGTTTTGTTCCTTGGTCAGTCTCGTATGTATTTAAGGCTTTTATAAATATTTTGGCTAGTTCTACATTTGGGGTAGCTAGCACTTTACAAATTTAACTTAGCAGTGGTTTTGATTTAAAAAAAAGTAAATTGAGGCAATCGTATTTGATTTGAAAAATAATTTTTGGAAAGTAATATGAGGCAATTTTTTTTATTATTATTTTTACAGAATTTTAGTTTTCATTGCTTTTTCTCCTTCCACAATGATGCACTGGCTGACATATGGTGGTTAGATTCTTTTGGATTGAGTAGTGGGCCAGGACTTTCCTTCTGTTATGAAATTTGTGGCCATGTTCCTAAAGTTACACTTTCTGTTTTAAAATTTATCGGTGCATCCATCTACGATTGTCCACTCCCAAATAATTTTTTGAGGTGCACAATGATTCTCTGGCTTATGCTTTCTCATTTATGATTTAACATAACTGTACTACAAATTGGGGGAAATTTTTCTCAAGCCTGGCACTATTCTGTGTAGTAATTAAGATTTTCATTTCCTTCAACAGTCACATCCCAATATGCAGCCACCAGTGGCAGTCATTGGGAATGTTTAAAAAAAAAATGCATCCCCACGCATGGAAACACTTTTTATCAGGAGTAGAATTCAGCTGTGGGCACAACAGGCACATGCCCCATCCAAAAAAATAAATAAATAAATAAATAAAAAAAAAATAAAAAAAAAAAAAAAAAGTGATTGAGTAAGTACACAAGTGCTTTGCTTTGCCTCTCGTTTCTAGTTTTCAGACATCACACACTTTTTCACTTATGGATTTGTAACTCCACGTTTTGTTTTATATTGATCCGAACTTCTGAGTGATCCCCACAGTAGTTACTTCAGGACTGCTGTTAGTGATACACTGACAGGCAAGCACCGCATCCTGCTGGGTGGTTTTTAGGGGGGGGGGTCGTGCCCCATGTCTCCTTATGTGTCCTCCATCTGTACCACTCTGTGTTTTTTGGAGGATATAAATCTCAGGGATTGTTTTACCAGTCCTCTGTTAGATGTGTGCCCTCCCCATTCTTAAATTCTTGATCTGCTCTTGCTTTATTTTATAATAATTTCAATTGTTATCAATAAACTCATTACATGGAAGATAAGGTAGTGTGAAATAGTTATGCAACTAAAATGTCTGATTGAATTAATCGTTTTCAGATTGAGGGAAAGGATTTTCTGATAGGCCTTGTTGTAATTGCACCATGATTCATCTCCAATTAAAAACATTAAAAAATGTAATCAGTAAAAAAGCACATTCATCCATTTACATCTTTCGTCATTTTTATTACTTAAAACTGAAATTACTTCAAAAAAATAATTTGACCATGATACTGTAAAGCGTAATCATCATCCTGGCATTTTTGTGTATATGTCCTGGAAAAGGCCTGGAAAGTCCTTGAATTCCCCCCCCCCCCCAAAGTGTACAAACCCTGTAAATGCTGCACAACGAAATTTTGGCTTTTTTTTTTTTTTTTTTATGATTGTTAATAATCTCTATTGGTAAATTTTTACTTCCATTGTAAAAAGCTTATGGCCGAGGGGACGCAATGTGCTTCTGTGGAAGACTGAATTATTATGTAACTGGAAATCATCTGGTTGAATATGCGAAAGCTATGTCTACTGGCAGAAGAGCACGTGTGTGTGAATGGTGTTTTTATTAAAATGTTTATCTTTATTGACGCTGGAATAAGACAAGCTTGTGTAATGTCACAAAAACTTTTCAGTTTATGTTTGGATGCATGCATTTGTCATGCCAAAATAGACAATTACGAGTTTGTCTTAGTAATTAATATCTGTGTGTAGATTGCTGTATGCTGATGACACAGTCCTGTTGGCCACGACTAAAGAAATTTCCTCTTTTGTACTGTTAACATATGAGATGTTTTCAGGATATGCAGTGCACCCAGGAGGGTTTGTGAGCTACACTAAACAGGTTTGAAAGATAAGCTTTTGACTGTTCAATTAATTTGCAACTAAAAATTGAACAGTGATTGCAAGGTTTGTGTACTGTTGGCCTGGGACCTTTGTGGAGAAACAAACGGGAGAAGGTTCATTGCAAACCAGCATAATTCACACACACAAACTAATAACATCTTCACAGAACAAAAGTAGGTATTGCAAAATGTTGGTGATCTCAACCCAGTTTTATTTAAAATATTATTCTGTTTTATCTATTGAAATTTAATATGTATGTATGCATGCAAAACATTGAGAAATTTTATCAAATTTTGCGTTTCTAATTTCATAATAAAAATATTCCCCATTGTGGTGGTAATAATAATAATAATCCTACTCTCTAGTCTGTTGATGTTTTAAAAGATCCGGATGCTGTAAAGCAGTTGGGAAATATTTTGAAGACAAATGTAAGAGCATGTAAAGCCCTTGGACATCCCTATGTTATACAGGTAAGTAGCCACTATAATTATTGTAATCATTTGTTGCGTTCGTTGTACTAAGTATATTGCCTTTTGCTGGATTCTTCTACCTTGTGATCAGAATTTTTCAATAAAATTGTGTTAGTTGCACTACAAATGTAAACAGTTTTTCCTTAAACGTCTTCACTATGGTGATCATGTTGATTTTAGTCTTGCACTTTCACTGAAGTTGAAGATTTAACTTATTTAACTTCTTTGTAATTTCACATGGAGAAGCAATGTTGAGCAGCTATTTGTCTTCCAGTTATATAATTCTTGTTTTGTCACCAGAAGCTGTTTTAATTTGGTTAAAAGATACCTGAATGCATTTAAAAATTTAGCACTGCTAAGCCATTTGATTTTATATCTGTGTGTAACAAAAGGTTGTGATGTTCATCTTCGTATTCTTCTGGTAAAGCTCGAAACTGACATCTTTTCAAGCTTTCTGCACATATGGAATTAATGGTTTTGAAGGCAACATGCGTCACCTGATTTGAATTCAGTACTTTTGAACAGAAGGACAGGTGATGGATGATACAGTGATAACTAATAAAGCTTTCGATCTAGTGTTGGGGGGGGGGTCATGAAGGAGGATTTCAAAATGTAGCAGTGCAGTGTGGAAAATCTTTAGATCATGATTCAACTGAATTTCTTCATTTTTACCAAGGGTAAGGAACCCATCTTCATTACCAACCATAGCAGGAGCTCCAACAAAAATAAAAGACTTAACTGAATGTTAAGTATCTTGACCTCTTGTTTGTCCCTTCGTATGAATAACTCTTTTGTGGCTCAAACCTCCATTGGAAAGAGTAAGAAATAAAAATTTAGAAATAATTATTTTTTAAAAATGCAATTCCTTTAATTCACCAATTTTGGATTATTTTTTATTTATTTATTTATTTATTTATATGTATGGTTAGCAAGAAATCTTTCTGTCATACTTTTAGCAAAAGCACCCCATCCATCATGAAAAAATGCTGCGAAGCACTCTTTCATTGCCCCAACAACGTGGATGCTCTTGCACCCATTAAGGCTTCAACAACTATACCGACCCCCTCCCTCTCAGAAAAAAAAAACAGCTGCAAAAGTTTGTAACTATAAAATGTGCACAAGAAAGAATAATTCAGTCCAATTTTAAAAACAAAACATCACAGATCGAATTTTTATGCCTCATTAGCATAAAATTGGCATTCCACTGTAGATTTATGCATGCACATGCTAGTATGTAAAGAATTTAGGAACCCATTGGATTTATGGAAGGTCGGTGCCTTTGCTGTGCCAGACGTATTGAAGTAAATAGGCATAATTTGATGAATCAATACATTGATTCATCAAATTGCAGGTCAGAACATTACTTTTATTAATATTTTCTGAAAAATCTCTTTCAAATTTTGACTTATGTTGTTTGTTCTATGCATGGTGGTATTTCATGACAGTGAAATATTGATAGAAGCCAGTATTTCAGATTTATTTTTTAAATTGTGAAAATAATTTGGTTTTGCCTTATGAAAGCCTCTTCCTGTATTTCACCATCTTCAAAAGCCTTAAGTGGTGCTGTGGTAGCAGCTTCTGAGTTTGTATTAAATTTGGCAAGAAAGGACTGTTGCACAGATAATAGTCACTCTAATTGTCAGACTTTTGCTTTTGTAGCTTAGTGAGTGGTGGGTAGTAAGTCATTGTTGTACTGCTTGTGGGTGATTTGAAAGTGTTATTTGCTGTTGGCTCTTTTCAGCAGTGCTACATTTGTGTTACAAATATTGTAAGCACAGTTATCTTTAATCATAAGGGGAGGAGGGAAAACTGCCATTAATTATGATAGTGATGTGTCTTAAATTTTTTGGCACTTGTGCTCAGATGACTCACTGGGGCAAGTAATAACTTAAATATGTTTAATTATGTGTATTAAATACACTGTAATAAGAGTATAACAGAATGTTGCTTACTTTTACTTGAGCACAAACTACAATTAATGTCGAACATATCTCTACTTGCGAGTGCGGTGAAATATAATTTCAAACTGTTATGGCATATATGGGAAATGTTTATTTGTACATATCTGCCACACTCTTGTGTGTTCCTAAAGTTTTCAAGACTACATTGAGTGCTGGTTTTAACGAATCTCATATTATTTAGCTTTTGGTTCATGTAAGCTGTGACAGAAGAATATATTTAACATTAAAGCGAAATGTAATAAAAACAAATTACTTTTTTCATCAAAAAAAAAAGGCATTAGGTTACTAAAGTAAATATTATAACTAAAGAGGCAAGTGTTGTCATTTAACAATAAACAAGTTAATGGAATAATTAGATTATAATTTTTAGCATGCAATAGGTTTATTCTTGTTTAATTTTATATTTGATATGTTGTGTTAGCCAAAATTATAGCAGTCTAGCATGTGAGAAATTCAGTAGATTGCATTGTAAAAACAGTAAACAATACAGCATGTCAACACAATTTTTGTTTTAATAGGTTGTGTTAGCCGAAATTTATTTCCAAGGGACTGTGTAAGTGGCTGCACAGTCAGCATTAAATAGAGTTTGTATGGGGTTCCCACTGTCTTTATAAATCCTTAAAAGTGCTTAATTTTTTGGAGTTTTTTTAAGTCCTTATTTTTTGACCAAAAATTCCTAAAGGTACTTAAAAAGTGCTTATTTTTTCTTAATTGGCTGCATGAAATCCAGAAACTATGATGTGCCTAGAACTTCTGCTTCTGATTGACTATGTTGATGTCACATGGTAGTCTGTGGAAAAGCACAGAACAGTATGAGATAAGTAATTTGTTGGAAAAAGCGCAAGGCCATGGGCTCTCTAAATAACACATCCAGCAGTTTCTGGATATTGTTTGTTCAGTGTTAAAGTCCTATCACCATCTCTTGGAGCTGACAGCTCTCACTTTTGTTTTCCCCTTTTTGTATATGGAATAACAATAATTCAGTTATACTAAGAGAAAATTAAGTGCAAAATTGAAATCTTCAACTCAAATATTTGAATGTGGTTTTTCAATTTAAACTATAAAATGACTAGCTTTACTACCTGACTTTGCCTGGTCTTTTCCTTTTGGGCATTGCTGTCACAAATATTTGTCGAGTTAAAGCAACGAAATGTACAGAATGTATGGAATCTCTGGAATCAAACGGACCAAAAACGTTATCAAGTGAACATTCAATTTTTACTCTTTGTTGATTTAGCTCAGCAATAATGCTTGACCTAGAAATTCCAGTATTAATAAGCTGTGCAAATTTCATGATACCAGAGTTTGGTGTTCAAGAGTTTTTGCTGCTTCAGACAAACAACAAACAGACACAAGAATTTTCTGGGTTTTTTTTTTTTTTTTTTTTGTTAAGATGTGTAAAATTCAAATCTTTAACCCATAACTTATAATTTATAAAGTTTTATAATTTGTGTCCTTTATTGCATATGTGATTATTCTCTCACTTAGGAATGCTGATTTGACCAGCAGAACTCTCTTAAATTGCATAAGTTCAACTTTATTGCATCTTCTAACTTAAATTATACGAAAAAATATTGTAAACTCCATCGGCATACTTCAATTTGCATAGTTAAGTTGTGTTAAAGTATTTGGGCATATGCTTAAGTTGTGTATACAGTTGATAAGGTCCTTAAAAAATTGGGAGGTAGGTGCTTAAAAGTCCTATTTTTTGTGGGAGAAAAAGAGTGGGAACCCTGTTTTATTTTTAATTATTTGTTCTGTTCATGTGTACTATTTGTGATTTTATTAAATTTATTCTCTAAGCATTGAATTTCCTGGTTTTTGGCATGTAATTCTTTGAATTTTCTTTTGTAGTTGGGTCGTATTTATCTTGATATGCTGAATGTTTATAAAGTTATGAGTGAAAATATTAGTGCTGCTATTGCCGTGAATGGAGAAAATGTTACGAGGCAACCATTAATACGAAGTATGAGAACTGTGAAGAAAGAAACGCTGAAGCTAATATCTGGATGGGTTAGCAGGTCTACTGATCCTCAAATGGTAAGTTTTTATTTCCACATTTTCTGTGTGCTTTTAAATATACTACTAAATCCACAAGGCAATTTTAATTGATTTATTTACTAAAAGTTTTAACAGCAGAATGTTGCCCAGTAATTGAGATGTAAGACATGGTTTGTTTGCAGACTCCTTGTAAATCTGGGTCTGAACTTCAATCTCAGGGCAAGACATGGGTGCAGTGTTTATCATGCCAGTAGTTCTAAATTTCAACTTAGTATATAATATTTGCTAATCAGTTGTTTAACATCCACCCACTAGAATTAAAAAAAAAATAATGGAGGCAATTTTGCAAAACTTATTTTGGTTTACTTCCAACATTTCTTGGTGTTGTATTCACCATTTCTTGGTGCCTGCCTTGTTTTTGTTATAATATTTTTAAGCCTCAAATGCCATTTTGTGTGCATGTGTATTTGTGCTATATAAAATTAGTTTTTATTTTTACCATCTTTTGGTTTTTGCAGGTCTTAGAAAATTTTATTCCACCCTTGCTTGATGCTGTGCTGTTGGACTATCAGAGGTGTACGGTGCCATCAGCTCGTGAGCCTGAAGTTCTCTCTACCATGGCAACTATTGTTAATCGACTTGAGGTTTGTATGGATTTTTTTATGACTTCAGTCTGTTTTCCTTAATTCAGTCAACTTAGGCACACATGCATGCACACTCGCACACACAATTACTTTTATTTTGATTTAGTTGGTATGCTGCTGAAACAGGAGTCATTTAGAACAGACAGGAGATTCTTCTGAAGATTCATGGAATTCTTTTTTTCGTCATTTCAATCATTCTCACAAGGCTGCCAGACCTGCGCCAATTGCACCAGCCAACGCCAAAACGTTGTTCTTGCAACATTCTGCTAAAATAAATTGCAATTTTGACGAAATCTGCGCCGAAAGTTAAAATTTACCGGTCATCGATATTTTAGCATAATCTTACGACATTCGAAATTGATTCAGCGGTTAATTCGTACATGAGATTCTTCCGCAAATTTGCAATCAACTCCTTTCTTTTTTTTTTCTTTTTTTTTTTTTTTTCGATAATGCAGAAGTGAATAAATTTTGCGGGTTTAGTTAGGGGGTTTGTATTCCGTCTGGGGACGTTGTTTTGTCTTTTTAAACGATCGGAAACGTAAGTTAAACGGAGTGCAAATCCCCCCCCCTAATCGTTTTTTTTTTTTTTTTTTTTTTTCTTTCTTGTATGATGTTGCTTCTGTTCAGTATTGTTGTTAAATATAATTTCATTGCATAATTTCATCTTGAAATTGTAGGCAACAATTTCCGAAAACGGAAATTAGGCCGCCCAAAAATGGAATTACGTCTTTTTCTGTTATCATTTGAACCATTCACAAGATCGATGCACAACTGAACTGAAATGTTGGTAGGATTGGGGATTGGTACCGGAGGTGTGTGTGTGGGGGGGGGGGGGATTGTTTTCTCCATAAGAGGACGAAATTTCGTCCATTTAACGAAAAGTAGACTAAGGTAAGATTTCTCTAGTAATCATTTTTTTTTTCTTCACGATTTTTCCTCTACCTAGTATTGTTAGATATCATTTTATTCCATAAATATTTGTATTTCAACTTGAAAAGGGTTAGATAAATTTCCGAAAACGAAAGTCGGACGGAGTGAAAATTTCTTCTGTAATTGAACCCCTCCCCCCTCCCAGATGTTTACCACTCCTATGTAGTTGTTAAATGTTATCACCCTCATAATTGTGTGTGCATTTTAGCTTGATAAGGATGGGGGAAATTTCCAAAATTGGAAGTGACAAAGTTTTGAAATTTGTAAGAATTGATGCATGGTGTTCAAAAAAAGTATTCATTTTCTGAAAATTACACCATTTATCTAAAATAGTGAAAGCTCTGATATCAGAATTCATGGTTCTCAGGCTGAAAGTTCTTTAAGCATGGTGGATAAAATTGTCATCTGAGGGAATATAAAAAAAAAAAGAAAGAAAAAAGTAGCAAAGAAAAATGGTAAGAAAAAACTATTAGCGTAAAAAAGAGTAAACAGTGGATGCTGTGCAGTGGTAGAGTCAACAAAAGACAAATATGGCTGGGGAACTAGCTGAGAAAGAAGTAGGTTTGCTCGCAAGAGGAAACCAGAGCTAATGTTCTAGCAAGTACAAGAACAAAACCAGGAAAAAACTGTTTGAAGGTCTTTCAAAACCACCCTATTTTGTTTGGAATTCAGTAATTTTATAATTGTGAATACAGTAGTGTGATCTAGTTAAATATTTTCATAAATAAATTACAGTGAACGATTCAGTTTTGTTCATGCTGTGTAATATTCACACTTTCTCACTGCGCTTAAAAAGCACAGCTTTGTATTTTTCTTTGTCAGTCTCGTGTATGTTAATTAAAATCACTCACGAGCGCTATGGATGAATGAAAAGATTGTTTATATTGCATAACTTGTAATCAATTATCAGGAATACCAATTTGTCCCGTATGTTCATGGAGCAGAATTTTTAGGAGGTTTTCTTTTTCTCATTTTGACCTACCTTGGGGAAGATCTTCACCCTCACACTTTTCTTTTTCCAGATGGAAAGTGCGTTGAACCACTTACTAACTCGCAACCATCTGCTTAATGCCCATGTCCATGTCCATACATGCAGGACCCCACGTATGCAAGAGCAGTGGCTCTTTCAGACAGCAACAATAAAAAAAGTCATAAACTGATTCTACTACAATTGAAGAGGGGGGGGGCAATGCCATGCGAAAACGTCATTGTGCAAGCGTTAAGCAATGGAAGCAGCTTTTATCTAACCAACTTTACTAAATCTCACTGTTATCTTATAGTTTGGTTCCAGTTGTAATTATTCACAGCAATAACGAAAGTTTGACATTAGTAATTACTGGATGAAAAACATTGTATGAAGAGTATCAATGGCGCAACTGCTGAAAGGTGATTTTACAATTTGATTATTAAATGTTACATTAGTTTTCCTTTTATATCGAAGGTACGCTTTCCTTCAGAAAACCTTAGGAGTTTGTGTGCACACACAAGCCACGTACGTGTGTAGCTTGCCAGTTGGTTGGTTTCAGAAATAATGTATTTTCATCTGAATGCCATGAATCTCGAAAAATATGCTGCTAAAAACCAACCAAACAGTAATTACATATTTTATTTATCCTTCTTAGTGTATGTTTGCAAACGTTCAGTAACAATAGCAACGTTTTTTGGAAGCGGCAGCATCCTATTCGTGTTACAGCGAAACAAATGCATTCAGAAGAAAGTCCCTGATATTACTGTGTTTGTTACGCTTAAAATAGTGCAGGTCATGTAGTTTTCAATAAATCATGGGTTGTATTGTTTTCCCATTTATCTCACTGTAGGAACGACAGAAATGCTAATTAACAGTCGTAGGAGAAGCAGTAAAATGTCAACAAACCTGAAATACAACATTTTTTCATAGTTCATAAAATAATGATAATTTCAGTTTATAAACATAATTTTAAAGCACAGCATGGACTTAAAACAATTAAAAATACTATCATTAGCTGTTCCAAAACCTGAGTTCTGCTCCAAAATGCAAATTTTCTTGCTCCGAAACAATGGTAGGTGCACTAACACCCCTGTTCTCAAGATCAATCCAAAACTGAAAAGAAATCCATGGAAAAGAAACTGGATGTTAGGTTGGGGGTCTTTTTCCATCTGGGGACAAGATTCCAAAACAGAAGTTAGAGTGAGCATTTTTTTCATAATTGTGATTATTTTTTTTTTTTTCTTTCTTACAATGTTTCTTCTCTCCAGAACTGTTGCTGAATATAACTTTATTTCATAATTATTTGCATTTCGGCAAGAAACTGGGCAACAAATTCCAAAAATGAAAGTTAGATGGAGCAACAATTACCCTCTAATCTTAAATTCTGTTTCCTTTTGTTCAGCATTGTTAAATATCATTTTACCCATTAATATTAGCATTTTAGCTGGAAAATGGGGGCAAAATTTCCAAAAACGGACAGAGAAGATTTCTCCTGTAATCATAATTATTTTTTCTCACAATGTACCCGCTATCCGCAGTCCTTTTTTTTTTTTTTTTTTCGTTTTTACATAAATGTGTGCATTTCAGCTTAATAAGGAAGAGGGAAATTTCAGAAAATGTGGAAGTGGCAAAGTTCAAAAGTTTGTAAGAATTCATATATGTTGTTCACTGGTGCTCATCATCTCAAAGTTACACCATTTATCTAAAATAATGATTAAAGCTTACACTAAAAGTTCTTTCCTGATAGATGACACTATAGTTATGAAATCAGAAAGAATGAACATCGAAACCTATTCTGCTGTACAAACTGCGAACTACAAACTTAAAGGACAAAGTAGGTTTGAAGTTCAGTTCACGGGCAAAAAGGTGTTTGGGAGCCGCAATGTTGATCCCTACTTTGCTGAAATCTGAGGGCATAAAAAAGAAAAGAAATAATGAGGTGGGTGGTGGGGATGTAAAGATTTAGCAATTGATGCTCAGCAGCTACAGAGTCAACAAAAGACAAATATGGCTTTGGAACTTGCTGAGAAGAAAGAGCAAGTCCTGCTCGCAAGAGGGAACTTGATCTGATGTGCAAGCAAGCACAGACAGAACAAGAAGAAAAACAGTGTTTGAAGTAATCACTGGCCAGACACACAGTATTCAGAGCTGAATCGCCAAGTGCTGACAAAGTCGCTTGTCCTTAGTCACAACACTCACCACCAAGTTCCAAAATACCTCTGAAAACACCACCACCAAAATGATTTGTCTAAAGCTGAAGGGAATGCGTTTCCATGGCCAGGTTCATTTGGAGTGGTATAAAGCTCAGCACCAGTAAACTCTGGTGCAGTGGTAACATGGTCTCGAAAGTAATGCATCACGCTTCACCATCTGACAGTCCAATGGATGAGTCTGGGTATGGAGAATGTCAGGTAAATTCTGCCAGCTGCGCTGTATTGTGCCATGAAGTCTGGTAGAAGAGACATGCTCTGGGCCTGTTTTTTTTTTTTTTTTTTTTTTTTTTTTAATGGTTCAAGATGAGATCCCAGTTCCAGTGCCCAGGAATCTTAATGTTGTGCCCTATAATGACATTCTCAAGAGTTCTGTTCTCCCAACATTATGGCAAGAGTTCGATGAAGGCCCTTTCCTTTAGTAATAGGGCAAATGGCCCTCTTCCCACAAAGCAAGGCCCATGCAGGAATGGTTTGATGAGATGGGTGTGGAAGAACTTCAGAGGCCTGCACAGAGCCCCAATTTCATTCCATGGAACATTTTTGGGAGCAGTTGGAATGCTGACTGCGAGTCAGGCCGAACTGCCTGATGTCTGTGACAAACCTGACTACTGCTTTTGTGACAATGAAGACAATTTTCACTACAGCTAACCAAAATCCAGTGGGAAGCCTTCCCAGCAGAGTGGAGATTGTGGTAGCATCAAAGAATGGACCAATTCGGTATTGATTTCTTTCCTATTGCAGGGAGTTTGTCGATATACAAGCATCTGGATACTTTTGATCAGATAGTGTATCTTCATTATATTTTTCGCAATAATGTGTTTTGATGAAAAATATTCTTTATCGTAAATGTTTCAGGGAATTCTCTCTCTCTCTCTCTCTCTCTCTCTCTCTCTCTCTCTCTCTCTCTCTCTCTCTCTCTCTCTCTCACACACACACACACACACACACCTTTAATTCATGGTTTATGCCTTTGTGAATATAAGTAGATGGAATGCTTGAAATTAGACTGTAATGAGCTAAGTAGTAACTGTCATTTATCAGGCGGGAACAAATTGTTACAAGATAGAGGGGAAGGGCTTACTATTGTATTCTGCCTGTCTGTGCTCACTGATGGATTGGAAGATTTATCTGCTGCCTTCAAGAAGTACCTTGATTTACTTGTAATCTAGTGAACACAAGATTTGCAATTTTGTCTTTGTAAAAAAATGGAACTGTCATCCATTGTTTTCTGTAATCATTGCAGAAAACAATGGATGACAGTTCCTTACAATCAGTACCCAATTTTCATTTGGGTACTGATTGTAAATTTGGGTACTGATTGTAAGCGATGTTTTTAAAGTTTACACCTGCAAGTTTACTGTGTTGACCAGCATGTGTACTCACTGAAACAGTAGCCCTTTGTGTATGTGTTTCAGTCAGAGTAAATGTGTTGCTTGGACATCTAAAAACAGAATGTGTGCAAAAATCCTGTTTTGGATAAGATTGGCAAGTCCCTTTACTACAAATAAGTTAATTAGTGAACTTAACTGTACTAAAAATAGTATAACTATACAGGGTTCGTACACCTCCTGGAATCAAATTTTTATTTTCCAGTGCAATTTTTAATTACTCCTGGAATTACTGTATTTCTGTTTATACTGAACTAGTTTGGTTAAAAGATTTGGCAGCCAGTGTTGCATCAGAAACATTAGCCCTTCTCCAGTTGTGTGTGAACTGAAGTGAGAGTAGGGGGAACGGGGTTGCAGAAACTTCCTTGCCTAAACTGGTGTGCAGGGCCAGCATGGCCGTTGACTGATAATAAGCATATCCTGCATGCTAGTGGAATAAAAAATATGATTTTCTATCTTCGCGGAATTTCGACAAAACTGGCTGAAAATTTAATGTGCTTAATAAATTTCTAAAAGGGATGAACCCATCAAATTTCGTGTGAATCGAATAAAAATTGTGAAAACTAGCCACTAAAGTTTTTAGTCATGTCTGCACTACAGTGGCAGTACATCGATAGAATAAAAATTTATGTGCAATTCAAAAAGTTTTCATTTAATTGTAGTGAAATTTGCGGGCAACCTTATATGACCTAGTTATGACATCTGTGAAAATTTCAGATTTTTTAATTGAAAATTTGGAAAATTAATTTTTAAGTTGCACATAGATTTTCCACTAGGGGGTGTAAAAGTAAAGTTTGTTTTCCTCTATATCTCCACTTCTAAAACTCCGATTTAAAAAATTCTTTCTCCAGCAGATACAACTCCTGATGGGAAATCTTTTGCATATAATTTCTGATTTTTGGTAAAAAACAGTTTGGCCACCAGGGGGCGGAAGTGTTAATTTCTACTTCAGTTGCATTTGCAGCAAAATCTGAGCTTCTAAAATCTCAATTGAAAAAATTCATTTGTGGATCGATACTGCTCATGCCGGTATACCTTTTCTGAATATTTTCTTCTTAAAATAATGCATGGTTTTTCTGCCAGGGGGTGTACACATATATCTTATTTTTGTCATTATCTCTGCTTTTAAGAGACTGATTTGAAAATGTCTTTCTTTGTTGGATAGTTTCCACTGCGAAATATTTTTCATATAATTTTGTAATTCATAGACTTTCCACTAGGCGGCGTAAAGGTAAATTGTGTTTTTCCCAATATCGCTGTTTCCAAAACTTTGATTTGAAAAATTCTTTCTGCACCAGATAAGCTTCTGATAGAAAATGCTTTGCATGTAATTTTTAATACTTGGTAGAGAATGGTTTGGCCACCAGGGGGCATAAGTGTTTATTTCTGCTTCTGATGTATTTACAGCAAAATATGAGCTCCTGAAAACGCAATTGAAAAAATTATTTCGTGGAACTATACCGCTCAAATTGACAAACCTTTTGAAAATACTTTCTTCTTAAAATAATGTGTGGCTTTTCCAGCAGGAGGCGTAGATGCATATCTTATTTTTGTCAATATCTCTACTTCTAAGAGTTCAATTAAAAAAAATTCTTTGTTGGACTGCTGCGAAATGTTTCTCATACAATTTAAAAAATTTCGTAATGCAGAAGTCTGCCACCAGAGGGTAAAGTTCACATTTCGGTTTACAGCAATATCTGCAGGACTAAAAACACGATTGAAAAACTTCTTTATCATATTATTTGCATCTTTAAAGGCATTAAATACCAACAAAGTGCGCATACACAGTGTGTCAAAGAATTTTTAAGACTGGCGCTAGATTTCAGCCTTTGGTGGCGCCACCAGTGTAATCGCGATTGCGTTATAAACTGTGACCATCTGCTTGCTTTCTGCCAAAAGTAATGTGCAGTTGTCAAAGTAACTTAAACAAAATGGCCATTCATTAGAGAAGTAAAAATGTTTTCATGTTGAATTATTAAGGTGGAACAAAGAAAGGGCTGTTATTAAATTTAATGCAAAACTTGGTAAAAGTGCCTCGGAAATGTACCAAATGATGAAACAAGTTTACGGTGAGTTTTATTTAAGTAGATCAAATGTTTTCCTGTGGCAGAAACGTTTTTTGGATGGAAGAGAGACGCTAGAAGAAGATAAGCATGCCAGAAGACCAAGTTCATCTAGGACACCTGAGATAATTGAAAAAGTGTGTGATTTTGTGGCAAACAATCAATGTGCGTCACTAAGAATGATGGAAGAAGAGTCTTTAAACATCAACAAAGAAACGATTCGAACCATCCTGCATTAAGATTTGGGCAAAACAAAAGTCTGTGCTAAATTTGTTCCACCCACGTTAACCAATGAACAAAAATCAAGGAGAAGTGCACATTGCAGAGACATCATTTCAGCCGCTGAAAATGATCCAAACTTCTTAAAATCGATTGTTACTGGTGATGAAACATGGTGTTTTCAATATGATCCTAAAACAAAGCGACAAAGTGCGGAATGGAAGTCAAAAAACTCGCCACAAGCCAAAAAAAAAAAAAACAAGAAAAGTTCCGTCAAAAATCAAAACAATGCTCATTACATTCTTCGATAGTAAGAGTATTATCCACAAAGAATTTGTTCCAAGTGGACAAACAATTACTGGTTAGTTTTATTTAAATGTTTTGAGGCGTTTGATGGGCAGAATTTGTCGCATTAGTCCAGAATATCGAGTGAAAACAGTTGGTGTTTGTTGCACGATAATGCACCCAGTCACACCTCACTTCTTGTTCGTAGATTTTTGGCGAAAAATAACGTCTGCGTGTTGAATCATCCACCGTATTCGCCTGATTTAGCATCCTGCGACTTTTCTTTGTTCCCAAAACTTAAAATGACGTTAAAAGGGTGTTTTTTTTTTTTTAATGATATTTCTACCATACAAACAGCTTCGACGCATGCATCGGAGGCAATTCCGCAAAGTGAACTAGAACAGGCATTCGAATCATTATTAAATCGCTGTAACAAGTGTATTGAAGCCGGAGGGACTTATTTTGAATAACAAACCAAAACATTATAATTTCTTGTTTCTATTTCATTTTACAGACCCAGTCTTAAAAATCTTTGACGCACTGTGTATATACGTGCAAGTCATTAATGACTCATCAATCAGAAAAGCCAAACACTTACCTAAAAGCTCTTGGCTACTTTCCTGCTATACACTTCATGCACGTTAATTAGAACATCCTGTCATGTAGCTGGCCTTCAAAGGTTGAAACTTTCAGCTTTATAGGGTGTTGTTTCGTATACATTCTTCCGGTCACGAAACATCGTATTTTATTCACAGGACAAAAGAACGCTGACTTCTGTCTGCCGTCCGACATGCAACATAGCTCGTCATCACTAGGTGTATACTCACTATTACGCGAGTGTTGTCAACTTTCATTACGTCTATTTATTAATTTTTAATTCCTCCTTCACTCCTCCATGTGCAACTTGCCTTCAAAATTCACAATTAAAAAAATGGTACTCACTTTGAAAACACATCCACATACCCAATAAATACTCACATACAATTTACACACCCCATACGACCACATTTAAGTACAATATATACAACGCATTTGTACACTCAATCAAAACCACTATTTACATTCCACGACAGTCAAACCGCTGTCAACTGTGATTTATGTAGTGCTCCGTCTGCCTCGTATATCGTAAAAACCCTACAGCAAACACCAACCCCATTCAGCTAATCACACACAATCCCCAAGCATCCTCAGGAGGTCGCTGTGTCCTTCTGCTCTGCTAACCACAGCTCAAGTGAGCAAGCTCGTTGAGGTTCGGGCTTCAGTCGCAAACTCTGCATCATTTAATCTCTGGCACTCTTTTCTTTTTCTCTTTCTCTTAATTGTTATTCCACTTTGGATTAAGGCTTTCCAATGGTCATTGATTAAGGCTTTCTAATGGTCATTTAAGTTGTTCGGATCATTAATGTTACACACTCTTGATCTGTTTTGGTTTTTTTTTTTTTTTAACTTTTTTTTTTTTTTTGGTCAGATACCAAACTATGCAAACTCTTTGTGTGTATTTTCTTCCCAAAATAATGCTCAATTTTGCCGCTAGGTGGCGCAAATGCTTAATCTGTTGGGGATTTTTTTTTCAATATCTCAGCTTCTACATGTGCAATTAAAAAATTATTTCAACACCAGATGCCATTTACCTTGTAGAACACTTGAGGGAGTAGAGGAAAAAATAATTCTGTGTGTCATTAAAGAAAGTTGCCTTGTGATTCTTCTAGGGGCTGCTTGGCATATTTAACACTAATTTAAATATTCTGATCTTTAAGAATATTTTAAGTTTCTTCAATTTTTGACCGAAATTATGTTATTTAAAATAAGATATTTTTTAAATTATCATGATTATTCAAACCTGGCAAAGTATTCTGTCAAAAGATTTGGCATTTAGTTGAATACTAAAGAAAACTAACTGCAGATTATTACAGTCTCACATTTGTAACCAAGCTGTGGGAGGATTAACAAGCATCCCCCTCCCCTTCCAGTTTGTTCCAATTGTATTAAAAGCATACCTATTACCTCAAATTGCTTTTTCCTGAATCACTGAGAGAATTCTTTTGTTCACCCTAGCGTACTATCGTCTGTAGTAATTCAAAAAGAGTTGTACCTTTAGACAATTTAAAACTTTGTATCATGATGTCACTCAAGGGAGTTTCACCGAAGAATGGCACCTTTAGATCTGCTATCACCTCTAATAGTGGGAGAGTTCAATTTCGCCGACTGCAAAGTTCGCATGGACTGAGAATAAATGTAGAAGGAAAGGGAACACTAACCATTTGAAAACACAACTGCTATTGAAAGTGAAAAACATTGTAACTATCAAGTCAAACATTTTCATGTATTAAATTACCTAAAATTTTTAACCAGTAGCCATTTTTCAAAAGTTAAATATCAAAAAGAAACAGTAAATCCAAGTAGAGAAGGTAAAGTACATGTAAAAATATGCATTTAAATGTTTCCCCTCATGCTAAGTAGGCATACAGAAACATAAATATTTCACTGTGTGTCATTCAATGGAGTCATGTTACATATTGTAAATAGAAGGTTCGGAATATTTTTATACAACTAAAAACAGAATCTTTTTTTTTTTTTTTTTTTTTTCCCCTCTTGAAGGGTTTGCATTCCAGCTTTTTGGGTTCTTATTTCTTGAATTCCAGAGTATAGAATATCCTGCCATTTAGGTTTGTATCAAAGTGGTTAAAAAAAAAAAAAAACTAAATCCTGTGAAGCTTGGTGATGCACAGGGTCGTTGTGGTTTTCATGATTCATGCTCTGTGAATGCTTTGGGGTCTTTCACTTTAATTCAGTGCCTGCACTCTGATATGTAGGCACTGTAAAAAAATATTGTGTTACAGGGAAGAAAATTGTCAGTATCAAGCTTGTATTTTATTTTGTTTGTTTCAGAAATACAAGGAAGCATGTTAAAGATTTTAATGAATCGGAAAGTAATTAAATCAAACAGCTGTCGAAGCACGATAAAATATATGATGCAAGTCTCAAAGCATTTAATAAATCCAAAAATATATACATGATAAAAACGCAAGATCTTTCACATGTGTCATTTTCAGTCAATGTATTCAAAGTGTGTAGTAGAGCCCCTGTTGCCATATGGTCTGATGCACTTCCTCTGACCATTCGCCCAAGGTGGGCCTGGTTTCAAGTCCCATATGAGGTATGGGTGGTGTATTTGTCTGATGGCACTGACTCTGTTCCTTCTCTGCAACAAGTGGCCCAAAATTAGAGATGTGCTACTGCTTATAGCACCCAGAGTTGCACATGGTGGTTAATAAACCCTAAAACACGTAATAAAAAATAATAAGTAGTAGTAAACTTCACCGCAAATTACAATATAGGCACAAAGCACTGTGATTTTAGCAAAAGTTTGAGCTCCTGCAATTTATTTTCTGTAAAAGTGTACCAACCCTGACTATACTAGTAATCTGAAATTATTGGCATAGAATAGAAATCCAAGCTTTCGCATATCAACCAGATGGCTTTTTCAATGAAGGTGGACAACAAACTGAATGAATCTTGAAAACTTATTTCTATTCTACACCAATAAATTTGGATTACTAGTATAGTTACACTATTTTGAGTATAGTTAGTGTATAGTTCCTGTTTATTAAGAACTTAACTATATTGTATTTTCCTGTTGAGGGTGTGTAACTTTGTGTCAGAGAACCACATGCCCTGATTATTTTTTTTTTCCTTTTCATGCTCACTGCTTTTTTTTTTTTTAGTTGTTTACATGTTTTTCATTGTACTAGTTTGTTAACTTGTACATTAGTTATGATTCGCAGGTTTGTGGTGATGTTTTAACTTAATTATTACATAGTGTAAATTGTCAGTCTTTGAGGATGGTTCAAATTAAAGTCGCAAAAATGAATGTTTTATGTGAACAGAAGAGTTTGAAACTCTTGGTAAATTGGAAAAGTGAGGAAGTTTTCAAGCTGTAAATTGCAGATCAGCATATAAGATGACGGGCAAAACTGCATGTAAAAGCATTGAGATTAAGTTGTGGAAAGGAAAGCATGACATGGAAGAAAATTAATGGAGTTTCTCAGAAATCATTTGGAATCTTGCTAAACATTAAAAATGCGAAATGTCTGTAGTATAAAATTTGTTTGAACTGTATGGTTAGTTTCTGATACCGTAAAGAACATATTGAATAGGTTGAATGATTATTTTATAGTTATGTTGAATGAAACTGGGGACAAGTAAGCAATTGAATGATAGTGTATATATTTCAGCAATGTAAATGAGTAATATTTGTAAACATACAGGTTTGTAACAAGTAAGGGCATTCTGTTTTGCCCATGAACTGTGGTGCATCTGAAGGTTAAAATTAAGATAATCTGAAATTGTTTAAGCACAGTGGATTGCTAGGTGTTCTTTGATCTCGTAGAAACATTAAGGTTTCGTAGCAAACTGGATTTTTCACCTAAGAATTGGCAGTAGTTTGTCATCAGGCCAATTTAAAACAAAAAAATTTAATAACTACTTACTAATATCTTGACAATTACTGGGTGTAAAGTTGGAATCTGATAAAGGAAAGTAGGATTTGTGTGTTTGGTACATAGGTGATAAAGCTTTGCATTATTATGTTAAACATAATGGTTTATTTTAATGGTAATACATTATGTAGGTTTTGGGACCAAAAAGCAAAACTGTCATGTTAAATCTTTAAGGTATATGTAAAATTTTCAAAACATTCAACTGATTTATTTAAATCTGTCAGAATTATTTTTTCTTCATTGATAATTGCAATTTTATCTTCTACCTCTGACATAAATAATCAGTTTTATTTTGTTCTTTCTCTTCTATGTTTAAAAATGATTTTTCATGCTGGAATTGTGTGTATTTATTAGATCATTTATTTTCCAGTTAATTATTCCTTTATTTTTATTTTTAGAGTCATATCACCCCTGAAACTCCAAAGATTTTTGATGCTCTTTTTGAATGTACCCTTGATATGATAAATAAGGTAATTAATGTTTGTTTTTTTCATTGTTATTTAAAAGATCTGGTATGCCTTGTTGAATTGTAAGTGGAGAGTGATTAAAAAGTCATGCAACCAAGATGATAACATTAATTATGCAATTACAAAGATTTTGCATTATGGGAAAACATACCACTTAATATTTTTGTGGTTACAAGATTATGGTCAAAAGTGGGCTTGAATTAAAATGAATGCATTGCACAGTTTTGACACTGTTTTGGCACTTAATGGATCATAATTAATCTTAGACTAGTGGTTTGGTGGGGCAAAAACCCCAATCTAGTAAAAAGTGTTTTTCACAGTATTCAAGAA
This sequence comes from Macrothele yani, assembly GCA_039090855.1. Lineage (NCBI taxonomy): Eukaryota > Metazoa > Arthropoda > Arachnida > Araneae > Macrothelidae > Macrothele > Macrothele yani. Next base: position 83,580,415 of record CM077001.1, read on the forward strand.
AGTGTTAATAAAATTATTCCTTTTTTTTTTTTTTTTATTATTATGTATTCTGTTGAGGGAATATAGAGAATTTGCAAATATATCGTCAACAAAACACAGATCCAGGTTGTGTCCTGCAACTTCATGTTCAATTTCCTCAGCTGCAGTCTTGGATGCTTTGGGCATAAGGATTGTTAGCCAGAATATCTGCCTGGGCTGTCAATATCGATCGCTTTAATTCTTTATTTTCATTACAACCAATACATATATCAGTTGCTGCCGAGGGATCTATAAATTACAAATTTTACCAGTAAGTACTAACAAATCTGAGATGTACCGGTGCAGTTACGTACCCAGAGGGCGTGCAAAGGGCCATATGCACCCCCCAAAATAATTTTGTCTAGTAATAAAAATTGTCGGTGACATTATTTTAGTAGTGTCGCCATTTTGGTTTTCCTTAAATTGCCATTATTTACTTCTTTATTTAGAATGGTAAGACGAGGTCACAAATGCCTATTGTTAATGCCCCCCCCCCCCCCACACACACACACAGTGCGCATTTGCCACTTGTATGCCACCAAAGAAAGCGAACTGGTGTTGCATGTTGTAGTGGTCAGGGCGTCAGTCTGACGAATGGTGGTGGGGGGGGGGGGGTAAGCCTTTTATCGTGAGTACATACCATAGCAGGAAAACAAAAACGTAGAATGAACGTTACTTTGTAGTTAATAGTATTTGAGAAATATAAAAATGCTTGTTCTCATGCACATTTTTTTTGTCACTTTAGGAAGGAAGGATATCGTAGCTGCAGTGATAAAACCAAGAGTGTGAGAATTTTTCGATTGTTGACTTTACATCATATAAAATTTTATTTACTGATGCATAATACAAATGCAACTTGATGTAAATGTTATGTATAGTGCTTGAACAGTCTGATGTAATTGCAAAAGTTATTCTTTGATCAAATTGAATTTTTAAATAGTGATAATTCAAACAACAAAATTTCGCATTCGTGATTCTGACATTGCGGCGACGATACCCCCCCCCCCCCCCAATAAATTTCTGGGTACGCCACTGTACCGGTGGGAGGTAAGTGAATGATGTTGCACTATTGCATTTCCGAATGTGTTGGACAAAATTAGGAATGTACAGAAGTATGTCCTTCAACCCCGTATTCATCTGTAGTTCTTGCAAGGGAAGTAAGACTGTTATGACAACAGGAATGAAAATGACCTATCATTTACTCATAGGTGAAATGCAAAGCGTGGCCGTGCGTGCACTCAATATCCATTGCACCCAAGCTGTGCTCATGTATGGCAGTTTCCCAATAATATATTTATTACATATGGCAGTTCCGTCCGATAAAGCTTTTCGGAAAGATAGGTTGCCATGTGCATTACTGCGATCATTACATGCATGTGCTGTCATAATTCCTTCACTCGCGTACATTACAAAAAACACCCTCGTTTTGATGGTCTCCCTCAAACGCTACTCATAATAAAACCATGGTTCGTATGCATCCTGGAATTCCTGGAAATGTCCTAAAATTCTGTTACATGTCCTGGAATTTTATCCATTCCTGCCTTTTTGTCCCTGTGCGATGTTTTGTAGTTGAGGATTTTTTGCTGATATAACTTACATCTGACAAAATTCCCTCTCCACCCCCTGTAAAATGCAGGGGGCTGTTGGTTTTCTTGTCTGTTAGCAGTGCTAAAGCTGCATTATTAGCACGTCTTTTGTAAAAAATAATAATAAATAAATAAAAAGAAACCAGATTGTGCTGATTTTATCACTGTGTCTGGCTGGAGATGCCATATCTCTGCAACTATCAGTTCGATTTATAAAATTCTTTTTGTATTGGGAAGCTTAAAACTTGAGAAAGATGAACCTTGCATTCCGTTTTTTTTTCCAATGCATAACTTTGCTCCTGTAGGACATAAATGCAGATTCTATTGAATTCGAAATACATTTTATTTCATATATTTGCTTCAAAACATCCGATTGAAAAAATTATTTTTCCTTTTGATGCCCTTCATATTGTTGGCTATTTTAGTTACGGTCACATTTTTAAGTAATGCATAGATTTTCCACTAGAGGGTGTGAAGGTAAATCGAAGTTTTCCCGATATGTCCGCATCTAAAAGTCCGATTAGAAAAAAATTCTTCCTTTGCAGATACAACTCCTGACAGGAAATGTTTTGCATATAATTTTACATTTTTTGATAAAGAATGGTTTGGCCGTCCGTCAGGGGGCTGTAAGTGTTTATTTCAGCATCTGATGTATTTGTAACAAAATCTGAGCTTCTGGAAACTCAATTGGAAAAATTATTTCATGAATCGATGCCACTCACCTCGGAAAACCTTTTAGGAGTACTTCCTGCTTAAAATAGTGCATAGCTTTTCCACCAAGGGACATAGTTAGCCTTTTGAGAATACCTCCTGCTTTATAGTGAATAATTTTTTCCGCAGGGGCGTAGATGTATATCTAATTTTTTTTAATATCTCTGTTTCTGTGAGTTCGATTTGAAAAATTCTTTCTTTGTTAGAGAGCATTTTTCGTGCAAAATGTTTCTCATATAATTTCAAATTTTTCTATGCCACTGTAGGGTGCAAGTTCACATTTCCGTTTACAGCAATATTTGCCGGACTAAAAACCCGGTTGAAAAATATTCTTTTTCGGTCGGATACTACTTACTATGAAAAATCATGTTTCTTCACAAAATAATGCACAATTTTGCCACTAGGAGTCAGATATTTAATCTATTTTTCTCAATATCTGTACTTCTAAATGTCTGATTAAAAAATCATTTTAACACCGGATACCATTGACTTTATGGAACACTCTAGGTTTGTATTTGAGGAGGTTTGTCGTACACAGTTCTGCCACTAGGTGGTGTTTGTGTACTTTTTTGCAGCTGTATCGCTGCTTCTAAAATCCTATTGAGAAATTTCATTTTTTTACTGTATGCCATTTGCTACAATAAAGATTGGAAGCAAATAAGGTTTTTGCTACAATAAGATCCTCCTCTTTAAATAATGCACAACTTTCCCCCTGGGGGGGTGTGAAGGTCAAAACCTTTTTCTTGCTATCTCTGCTTTCATGAGACATATTTGAAACATTCTTTTTACTTAGCATGTCTTTTGCCATGAAGAATACTTGTCACCTATTTTCAACTTTTCCATTATGCAAAATTCTTCCACTAGAAGGCATAGAGTTGTTTCCTTCTATATCTCTTCTTTTAACTGTTTGATTTGAAAACCTGTCTCTGATACCTTCCTTCTGTATTGAGCAACTTTTTGTCCACTATTTGTAAATTTTCGTAGCATACTTTTTAGCCACTGGTGAAAGTAAGTAGCTGATTTTTTTTGATTTTTTATTTATTTATTTATTTATTTTTTTTTTTTGTGGCTTTTTTTGACCTTTACTGAAATTTGCTAATAAATGCTTTCTGTAAAAATTTGCGATAAACTCAGATTGTTTTCTAATACTAGGAACTTCAATCTAGTAGTTTTTTTAGTGTTTTCTGAGCTAACTAATAACTTTCCATCTTCTATAATTAGTTTGTTAAATTTACTGATGAATGCAGCTGTATACATAGCTCTTGGAGTTGAGGTTTTCCCATTCTCTTTCGTTTCATTTTGGAAATTTTTGTGCATACTTTGTTTTCTTGGTGAGTACAAGTTTAAAATATAGATAGATCATCAATATTATGTTAAAAATTCCTTCCCTAAATGAAATGTAACACAAATCCTTGCTCCCGTGAATATTTGTTTAAGAATTCATCCCTTTAATCCTTTGAAAAGTTTCAAATATTTCACCTTTCCTTATCCTTAAATTTCCAATGTAAGCATTATTTCAAAATAATTAAATATAAATAATGCTTTATATACACTGCTGGACAATTGCTAAGGACGGATCATAAACGGCTATATAGCGCATAAAAAAGTAAGTGTGCTTGGATGCCAAGTGAAAGAAAATAATGTCAGAATGCCAGGACATTACAAGAAAGACAATTTATTGTGCTCTGAAATCCAGAAGGCTTTGGAACGTGTTCAAGAGACAAACAGGCCATTTTGTGCAGAATACGTAAACGTGAAAAAAATGCAATTACCGTCCGCAGGCGTTCCGGCATAAGATGTCAATTCCGGATATGGCCACCATGGAGGGCGATGCAAGATTCCACACGCCGTGTCATGCTTTGCACAACATTATCAAGCAGCTGTTGGGGTAATTTATCCCATTCCTCAGTCAGTGCACGGATGAGGGTGTCCTTGTTTATTGGAGGGCATTGGCGACCAGCAAGACTCCTCCCCAAAGCAGCCCACACATTTTCAATGGGATTCAGATCTGGAGAACGTGCTGGCCATACGAGGCGTTGAATATCCTCGCTCTCGAGACACTCCTGGACAGCGACTGTTGGATGACATGTTGCGTTGTCGTCCATGAAAATGAATCTATCACTGACAGCACCACGGAACATGCGAACATGAGGTAGCAGAACATCATTAATGTATCGTTGGCCAGTCATAGTCCCAGTTGGAAGCACATAGAGGGACGTACGGCCATTGATCATGATGCCAGCCCATACCAAGACACTATATGTCGAATATCGGTCCCTTTCCTGTATGTTTGCTGGACAATATGCAGTACCACTATCACGCCAGATCAGTTGTCGTCGACAATCAGACGATAGACTGTATCTACTCTCATCTGAGAAGAGGACAGCAGACCAGTCGTTATCAGTCCAATTGCGATGTTGATGGCACCATTGCAAACGGGCGGTACGGTGACGTCTGGACAATGGGATGCACACAACAGGACGGCGGGCGTATAGTCCTCCTTCATGCAAACGTCTGGCGACAGTTTTTCGGGAGATCCGCTTGCCAGTAGCAGCCATAAACTGATTTGCTACCTCACTAGCTGTGCTGCGCCGGTGTCTTTTTGTTGATAGCACTATGTACCGATCTTCTGCAGGTGTCGTACTGCGAGCACGACCTCCCCGTGAAGTTTGCTACACTCTCCATTTGTTTGAAATGATTTCTAAAGCCTTGAAACAACACTGTGGCTGACGTCGAACTCCCTGGCAACATCTGTTATTTTTCGCCCTTCTTCATTCTTGCCAATAATACGGCCACGCATAAAATCATCTAGGTGATGTCGGGAAGACATACTGAAAATTGCAAGTTCGTCAATTGATTCTTTCCCTTTCAACTTTGCGTTTGAACAACAACGGTCAATACGCGGCAAATCCTTTATATCTCTTATCAGCGCTAAGACGTCACGAACAAGTTCGGCAATCCAAAATTTGCATACGCACAACACGTCTTACTGTATCCCGCACTTATGCTAATTTCCACATTTTCCTGCCTTCTATTTTATGGTTGCTATCGTTGCTATTGTCATCCGTCCTTAGCAATTGTCCGGCAGTGTATTATTGCGTGGTATATAAAAGCATTTCAAGAGCCATGCCACATTTATGTTCTAACCATAAATTTTATACCTATACATTTTTTTGTTTTATGTTGTTAACGTAAGACAAATATGGCTAGTATAATATGTATAAAAGTTTTGTAGAAATTAAATGTGATTACATTTTCAGTGACAGTTATGGTATTTTAGTATTTATCTGTGATTCTAAGTTTCATATTAGCTCCAGAAGACATAGTTTTCAACATTCTTGATTAAGTTTGCTCAAGCATGTTTGTTGTAGGTTACAGATTGAACAGACCTATATAATTTCACTGTATTTTTAAGTAGGAGCGTTTGGATCGTTTGTCCTGGAAAAAATCTGAAAGTCTTGGAAAATTCCTGGAATTCTGTGATTGAAAAAGTGTATGAACCCCGTGTGAAACGTTTTGTCCTCACTGTAATACAGTTTATTTACAGTTGAATGGCAGTGGAACCATGTGTAGCAGAGTTGTTCTTGACAATAGCGAATCAGCTTCTTGGCTCCAGCTGGTGCCATCTCCCAAGACCGTACGGCGTACCCATCTGCCTGTGTTGCGATGGGACAAAGTGAAATTACCTGGCAAAGCTAGACAGAGTGTTCTGACAGGTACAGCAGTCGACTGATTAAATTTAGAAGAAAACTTTTATTTTCCCCCCAATTCTTGGGAGCAGAGTCTGTAAAGTGAGGCATCTCCCAAGTTCGTACGACATAACTGTGTCTCACAATTTTGTTCAACACTAAATTATATATAAGATTGTTTATATTGCCAGTGAAATTAGTTCCCAAAGCTTTTTGTGCATTTGCAAAGCTAGGTTTTAAAGACTTTGTAAACTTTGCCCCTTAGACTTATGTAAAAATTTCATTGGATTAATGCTATTGATTTCACGTACTTCAAACTACATGAAAACAGTCACCTGTAATTTAATAGTTGTCTTAATAAAAGATATCAGGATAGTTGCATTGGTGCACATCACTTTTAAAAAACAGGTATGAACATTTCTTGGCTTAGCAAAGCTTGGTTGCTCTTCCTAAAAGGATTACTGACACAGTGTAGAATACAGAACCCTGACCTTTACCAGTGCGTATCATTGCAAAGCACACGTAGTACAATCTGTAGTCAGCAAAGAAAGTTCAGATAGATGTATCATTGGTTGCTGAATTGGATGTTTTCACTGTATTTGATTGTTTAGTAATTTTTTTTCCCTTTGATTTTAGGAGTATATTGTTGCTTAGCAAAAGTAAACTAGGAAAAGCTCAATTTCAGTTTCTTTTTATTCTCACTCTACATAAAGCATTTCTTTAAAGCTCTTTCATCAGTATAATATTGCAGTTTTTTTTTTTTCTTAAATGAAATAACTTCAGCAAAAAAATCGATTGCCATGAAAATGAGTTTTTATTTCGACTAAATGTTCTGTAGTTTAGTTAAGTGTGCCAGAAATGCATTTGCTAATGCTGCTGCTTCTCCTGCATGATAACAAAAGAGAAAAATCTACCTACTTAAGGTATAAGTGGACAATCATGGTAAGATATGAAAAAGTTGCAATGGGTTTTCATTATATGCTGAATGTTATTCATATTAGACTGAGAACTTTCTGGAAATGAAAAAATGCTACAACAACAGTATGATGAAATAAATTAATAGAAAAGAAAGTCCTGTAATCTATCTGTTTTGTAGTAAAGAGAAAATATGCTGCAGTTCAGAATTTTGTAACTGATAGCAGATACAGTCTGTGTTTACCTGATTTCAGTGCAGTTCTCAGCTGGAAAATTGTTTGCATTTAACCTCATAGATTTCAGTTTTTACTTGATCTTCCAGTTCACCCAGATATTATTATATTAAACAATGAAGGATATCAACTTCAAAAATTCACTGATGTAACAAAAAGATTTTTATTTTATTAATACACAAAATGTCACACGTCCTAAAATATGAAACTGTGCAGTGTGGAAAGAAAATTTTGATTCACTAGAAAGTTTTTCTCCTGCCCTCCACCAGACTATAGGGAATTTAAATATTTTCATTCAGGAAAGGTTTGTTTAAATTGAGGATTGGCTTTCAACTTTAACAAATTCATAAGGACATGCTATTTTTCAGGTCTGTTTATTATTCAGGCTATAATTAGGATTTCAGGTTTTGAGAGTCTGCTGTCCTAAGCTTACAACAGCAGAAGTTGATTTTCTTATCCTCTTTAAATTTCAAAGTGGCTTAGTGTGCACAGGCTTTCATGGAATTTTAAACATTTTTGTCACAGTAGTATTTCTTAATGTATTAGCCACAGGTGGTAGCCTGTTCACACCACATGCTAGTACCAAACATGTGATGCCATAGATCTAATGCTTGCAGTTGTCACATTTTGTTACAAGACCATGTCATGTTATATACAAAAGGTATTTATTTGTTGCTTAAATAAAATTTATCTGTGTGCTAAGTTCACTGCTACAACTAAACAGATTATATTATATATTATATTATATATTTTATATATATATATATATATTTCAGGAGTGTAAACAGATTATATCAGGATGTGTGAAATAAAAATTATTAACTACTTTGAAGCAACAAGAAGTATATATATGGTATCAGTAAGCTAGATGTACTGTTTTCCTGACATATGAAGGCTGTAATGCAGCTAATTGTGTTTATTGGACACAGTCTTAAAGCAGGGTGTCTCACTGGTTAATAAAAATCATGAAAGTCACAAAGTCAGAAAAGGGTCATGAAAGCCATGAAAAAGTCGTGAATTTTGCTTTGGGGTCATGAATTTATTTTTATTTTTAGTACCTGTTCTCATTTTCTATCAAAAAACTTAAGTAATTCTCCATGCACCTACCACAAAGGCATAGATGTGGTTTCCATCTAACAATTCAAGTTTCAAAAGAGAGGGCACAACCACAAAAAAAAGTGATAAAGAAAAAAGTGTCATAGTGTGGAAGTACATGTACATAAAATGTTTATAAAATTTTGAGATTAATTTAGTAATTTAAATTATGCTACTTATGGAGTCTTTCAGGATATTTTTCAAGTATAAATGTAAAAGAATGATAGGTAATAAAATCTTGCAGCATAATAGTGAGTATTTCGACTTATTTTTGTTATATTAGCAGAGTGGTGGGGGTCATTAACATTACATGTCAGATCACTGAGGCCATGTCACCCACTGACTCGGATTTTAATGAAACTCGGCAGGTAGATATACCCGATAAAGATATGAAAAAATCCTAAGTTTGTTTTTTTAAACCTCATGGTTTTTAAAATACAGTGCTCCAAAATTTAGCCGAACACCCACTTTTGCAGCTGTGCAGTAGCACGCCACTTTTTACATAACATGCTGTAGTTTGTATGCTACTGAATCTAGGAGAATGAAACTTTGGAATCACATGGAAAAGGGTCCCTACATATTGAAAACACTTTTCATTTTATCTGAAACACCAGTTAAGTAAGTGCCACCTAGTGGTGAAGTGAAAAATTACAGCAAAATTTAGACATTTTATGGGAGGCTCTGTAAAATATTGCTCTGACATGAGGGAGATATATTTTTTTTATATTGATGTTTAACACATCCTATAACATATTTGAAAAAAAAATGGTGGTTATCAGCATATTTTCTCAGATAGTTAAAATTATCTGAATTTCATAGAGGGCTCTCCTTCGATAGTTCAGCCACTTTGTTCTACAAATCTCACCCACCGTTTTGGATTTTGCTGAAAATTAGCATGTAGGTTTACCTAACAAAGCTGCAAAACACTGCAAATTTTATATTCAGGGAGCAGAATTTTTTAGGTTTTCTTTTTCTCATTTTGACCTACCTTGGGGAACATCTTCACGCTCACACTTTTCTTTTTCCAGATGGAAAGTGCGTTGAACCACTAACTCGCAATCGTCTGCTTAATGTCCATGTACGTACATGCAGGACCCCATGTATGCAAGAGCAGTGGCTCTTTCAGACAGCAATAATAAAGTCCTGAACTGATTCTACTACTACTGGGGGAGGGGGGGCAATCCCGCGCCAAAACCTCTCTGCGCAAGCGTTAAGTGATGTAAGCAGCTTTTATCTAACCAACTTTACTAAATCTCACTGTTATCTTATAGTTTGGTTCCAGTTGTAATTATTTACAGCAATCGCGAAAGTTTGAAATTGATAATTACTGGATGAAAAACATTGTAAGAGTATCATGGCGCAACTGCTGAAAGGTGATTTTACATTTTGATTATTAAATGTTACATTAGTTTTCCTTTTATATCAAAGGTACGCTTTCCTTCAGAAAACCTTAGGAGTTTGTGATGCACACACAAGCCACGTACGTGTGTGGCTTGCCAGTTGGTTGGTTTCAGAAATAATGTATTTTCATCTGAATGCCATGAATCTCAAAAAATATGCTGCTAAAAACCAACCAAACAACAAACAGTAATTACATATTTTATTTATTCTTTCTCAGTGTATATTCGCAAGCGTTCAGTAACAGTAGCAACAGTTCTTGGACACGGCAGTATCCTATTCGTGTTACAGCGAAACAAATGCATTCAGAAGAAAATCCCTGATATTCGTGTGTTACGCTTAAAATATTGCAGGTCATAGTTTTCAATAAATCGTGGGTAGTTATAATTGTTTTCCCATTTATATCACTGTAGGAATGACAGAAATGCTAATTAACAGTCATAAGAGATATGTAGTAAAATGTCAAAAAACCTGAAATATAATATTTTTTCATAGTTCATAAAATAATGGTAATTCAGTATGTAAACATAACTTTAAGTACAGCATGGACTTAAAACAATTAAAAATACTATAATTAGCTGCTCCGAAACATGGTAGGGGCACTAACACACCTGTTATCCACTACAAGCACTATGATAGATGATGGTAAATTCAAGACATACATTTCTAAATAGTGTCTTGGGCATCTTAGTTTTGGAAAATTACTCTTAGAGACTCACTCTTCAAAAATTTGGAATAATTTATGGGTGTTTTGATAAGGTGTAGATCGTAACCCCCCCCCCCTCTCTCTCTCTCTCTCTTTCTCTCAAATAGCGTCTCAGGGATCTTAGTTTTGGGAAAATTTCTCTTTGAGACTCACCCTTCCCTTCAAAATTTTTTGAATAATTTATGGGTGTTTTGATAAGGTGTAGCTTGTATATATATACACACACCTCTCTCACTCTCTCTCTCTCTCTCTCTCTCTCTCTCTCTCTCTCTCTCTCTCTCTCTCTCTCTCACTCACACACACACACAGAAATTGCAGTGTTTGGAAACACCACACTTCCATGGGGGATAGATGGTGAATGGAGACAATTTGTGACATCTTAAGAGCTTGTTTGATAATTACTTTTAGAAAAATGAATTCATAAATAATTTCATAGTTTGTTGTGTGTTATATTAAAATTGTGAATGATATTGTAATTCAGAATTTGATTTGCTTCTCCCTAATGTTATCTTTATTTACAGGACTTTGAGGAATTTCCTGAACACAGAACAAATTTCTTTTTATTACTTCAGGCTGCTGTAACGCATTGTTTTCCAGGTGAGTCAGGTATGCTTCTGTTACAAAGAAAAAATGCTGTCATTAGCATATTGACTTTCATTTCCATCTTATAGGTTAAGGTTGTAATGGTTTCAGCTTGCTTCCTGGTCATATGACTGGTACAGAAGGTGCAGATTCATCCTGTGGTTGCAGTACAGTGAATGTACTGATGTTAAATATATATAATAATGTTAATAACCTTTGGTGCAGAATGTAAGTTTGGTTGATAAACACTTTCAGAATTTCATGTGAATGTTACTATTTAAAATTTCTAGTCTCTTTTAAATAAATTGTAGCAGAAAAAGTTCTTAATTAATAATTACAGTGGTAAAAAGATGTCATGTAGGTGAATGAAATGGAAATAGTGCATACTCAGGGTAAAGCGAGAGCTGTAAAATGTGCATTAAAAGTTCAGCAAATGTGGTATCTTTGCAGAAGAAATCCTTTTAAAATAAATGTAAATCTTCAAGTCATTTCTAAAAAGTAAATTACTGAAACAGTCCAATGTAACATTGAATTGTTTTAAGAGTAAAAACTGTTCTAGCTGTTGTAAACTGTGACTAATATGTAGCAAATGCAGTTCAAAAGTATAAAAATCATAATTGTTTCACAACATAAAACTGTTCCCTTTGGTAGAAATTTCACTTAGTACTGTAAAACCTGGTGAAGTGACCAATTTCACGAAGAATTGTAGAACTCAGCTGCAAGTGCATCATCTACATATAAAGTCCACACCCATTCCTTGTTTAGTTCAATATCACTTTGCTTTTCAACTTTCACTCCTTAATACAGCATTCCTTGCAAGTGGCAACTGGATCTGTGTAAAATACTTATATGAACATGCATGTGTGTAGTTGCTATTGTCATCAAAAATTGAATTCTTGTTGGATTTGTTGCAACTTGTATCCATTAAGGTTGGTTTCTCACTTCCATTTAAATTTATTTTCTCTGCAATTCCTATCAAAGCAGTGCAGGCATAAATGTTATCACCACTTCTTTGCTGTGGTCAGTGTATGTATGTGAATCAGTGCAACTGTCAGTAAAACAGGTTTTTCTGTCATCATGCTGAAATTTATTTTATGACAATCAAATGATAAATGTAAGGGGTCACAAAGGCATGGAAACTTGTTAAATCAGTTGTGATAATGAGTATATATATATATACAACTATACATAATTTATTTGGGGAAAGAGAGACTTAATGATCTTAAAATTAAAATCCCTTAAGTGAATCTTTTGTCTTTAGGGTGTTATGCAATGTATATCTTTTGAAAGTCCTGATTCTTTTTTTATTTTTTTATTTTTATTATTATCGGGACTAGGCCTAATGAAAACAGTGCCACTTTCAGATTTTGGTGTACACTGTATGATGCATGATAAATTACTTAATGTAGATATCGTCATCGTCGTCAATCATTATCAATCCACTGCTGGACGAAGGTCTCCCCAAGTTTCCTCCACAACGGTCTGTCTTGTGCTAGTCTCCTCCATGTCGCTCCCGCATACTTTCGAATTTCATCCACTCATCTCCCATGTGGTCTTCTTCTGGGTCTTTTCCTGTCCCTTGGAATCCAATCTAAAATTTCGGCTGTCCACCAATGGTCTGTCCTTCTGGCAGTATGTCCAGCCCATTGCCATTTCAGGGATTTAACTCTGATCATGATGTCTTCCACTCTTGTCCTTTTTCGGATCCACGTGTTCCTCTTCTTATCTCTCCTGGTTACACCAAGCATGCACCTCTCCATAATGTAGTTATATGAAGTGTTAAGTTATCACTCTAATGCTGTTTGTGAGAAAGGAATTCATAAGTGGTATAACTATTTAAATAGCCTTTTCTGATGAGAACTTCTCAAAGGGATATTGAACTACACTGCTGGACAATTGCTAAGGACGGATCATAAACGGCTATATAGCGCATAAAAAAAGTAAGGGTGGTTAGATGCCAAGTGAAATAAAATGTCAGAATGCCAGAACATTACAAGAAAGACAATTTATTGTGCTCTGAAATCCAGAAGGCTTTGGAACGTGTTCAAGGGACAAACAGGCCATTTTGTGCAGAATACGTAAACGTGAAAAAATGCAATTACCGTCCGCAGGCGTTCCGGCGTAAGATGTCAATACGGGATATGGCCACCATGGAGGGCGATGCAAGATTCCACACGTCGTGTCATGCTTTGCACAACATTATCAAGCAGCTGTTGGGGTAATTTATCCCATTCCTCTGTCAGTGCACGGATGAGGGTGTCCTTGTTTATTGGAGGGCATTGGCGACCAGCAAGACTCCTCCCCAAAGCATCCCACACATTTTCAATGGGATTCAGATCTGGAGAACGTGCTGGCCATACGAGGCGTTGAATATCCTCGCTCTCAAGACACTCCTGGACAGCGACTGTTCGATGACATGTTGCGTTGGCATCCATGAAAATGAATCTGTCACCGACAGCACCACGGAACATGCGAACATGAGGTAGCAGAACATCATTAATGTATCGTTGGCCAGTCATATTACCAGTTGGAAGCACATAGAGGGACGTACGGCCATTGATCATGATGCCAGCCCATACCATGACACTACATGTCAGATATCGGTCCCTTTCCTGTATGTTTGCTGTACAATATGCAGTACCACTATCACGCCAGATCAGTTGTCGTCGACAATCAGACTATCGACTGTATCTACTCTCATCTGAGAAGAGGACAGCAGACCAGTCGTTATCAGTCCAATTGCGATGTTGATGGCACCATTGCAAACGGGCGGTACGGTGACGTCTGGACAATGGGATGCACACAAGAGGACGGCGGGCGTATAGTCCTCCTTTATGCAAACGTCTGGCGACAATTTTTCGGGAGATCCGCTGGCCAGTAGCAGCCATAAACTGATTTGCTACCTCACTAGCTGTGCTGCGCCGGTGTCTCAGTATACAGTATATACAACCTGAGGGGACCTGCTTTCGGTTAGTAGAGGGTTCGTAGTCAGAATGAGAAAAGCTACCCAGTTATCGGAGTTCAATAAAGGACAAATTGTGATGAAACAGCGCCTCAGAAACGACGCATCTTGTGGGTTTTTCAAATGCCACTGCTGTGAATACGTATCAAAATTGGTGCCCAGATGGTCAAACGACGAATTGTTGTCCGCAGCTCATCAATGCCAGAGGGAAGCAGAGACTGTCACTTATTGTTCACAGCAACTGCAAGGCCACAGTGCAACGAATCACCCACAGCTACAACAGTGGTGATCAGGGCAATGTGTCACAGCACACAGTTCATCGCGGCCTTCTGCTTATGGGCCTGCATAGCCGAAGACCCCGCCGGGTCCCCATGCTCACCGCATGTCATCGCCAACAACGCGTGAAATGGGCCTAAGATCGTCGAGATTGGACCGTGGATGATTGGAAGAAAGTGGCCTGATCTAACGAATCAAGATTCCTGGTGCATCACGTAGACTGCCGAGCGCAGATATGCTAATTACCAATGGTGGCTATAGCACCTGGATGCATTGTTGGGCGGAAACAGGCCGGTGGTGTTATGCTGTGGGCGATGTTTTCTTGTGACACTTTAGGCCCCATTATCCCAATAGCACAATCCCTGACAGCTGTCAGGTATCTGAACATCGTTGCGGACCAAGTTCACCCATTCATGGCAACTGTGTTCCCTGCTGGTGATGACCATTACCAACAGGCTAATGCGCCATGCAACACTGTCAGAATCGTCGAGGAGTGCAGTGGTGGAAGAGCTGTGCCGAAGTGCGCAAATTTTCAAGTTCTGCGCCGTGTTGCTCCGAAATGCACAATTTTCATCGAATTGTGTCAAAATATAGTATGTTTTACAAAAAAATGTTTTGATATAGAAATAAATTTCTTAACGTCCTGAAGTCTTAAAACGCTCTCAAATCAATTTTTAAATGGCTGTGATTAAATTGTTATACATTTGGCGATTTTTTTTTTTTTCCTGCGGAATCGCCCCCTGCATTTCCTCTGTTCTGTATAAAACTGTCACCTACTTACATTCTCACCGTAATAATAAGTTCAGTTCTCATATACACCAACCTTCATCACATGACTTTGACATGAAGATTTACTAGCATAAAATTGACAATTTTAAATCACATTTAGTAGCACAGTGATGTAGGATTATAAATATGAATCTCATTCAATGGAAAATGAAACAGCAAAGCTGTAATTAACTGGTGAGCATTTAGTTATTAAATAGTTTTAATTTGTGAAAAAGGTTTAGAATGTATAATTAAAAGATTAAGATGAAAAGACTGATAGTTCAGAATTTTCACTTTTGAAGTGATTTTACATAATGTGAAATTAGAACTACCATTATTGTGTGATTGTGAATAATCATGCTTGGAAATTTTGCTGTGTCCTTCCAAGTATTGATTGGTGCTCAAAAATATAGCTTTCCCCCTCCAAACGACACTCAGGGTATCATTTTATTAGCTGTTCCGAAATGTAGATTTTCCTGCTCCAAAATGGGTAGTCTGCACTTCCACCACTGGGAGTGGTTCGAGGAATATGCTGGTCACTTTCTGTTAAATGCCCTGGCCTTCAAATTTACCTGACATGAACCCAATCGAACATTTGTGGTTCGACTTGGAAAAGCAGGTTCGCGCTAAATCACCACCACCCCGAAGTGTACAGGAACTGGGGGACTTCTGTTGAAATTATGATACCAGATACCCCAAGATATCTATCGCCACTTTTCTGAATCGATGCCTCGCCAAGTGGCCACTGTTTTGCAGGGTAAAGGGGGTCCTACAGCTTATTAATGTAATGGCCCATCAGTGTAAATAGGTATACCTGCTGTGTACCACTTCAACATTCCTGCAGCTATGATGATGGATGAATGTGGTGGTCTGAGATTGTGGGCAGGTGATCAATCAGTGCAGAGACTATGGGAAGCTATATGTCTGTGACTGAAGAATGTCTGGAATTTTCCTGTTGATTTTGAGTCATTCCATGTGAAATCAACCAGCCTCACAACCCAATTATTATTATTTTTAATGAAACTTGATATATTTGTACTGTTCATCAATATAAACAATCATGTGGGTTTTTTTGGGTTTTTTTTTTTTTTTTTTGAGATTTTTATTGCATCCATTTTGAGTTATTGATTTTTGAAATTTCATCTGCCGAGCAAACTTGAACTGCCAGTTACTCTAGTTCTAGTTGAGCTAGGCTCACAAATTATGGCTCATTTTAAAGATCTTTAATTGGGCTTTCATTTGATATGCCATGTGACACTTAAAAAATTAATTTCAAGGTCATCCAAAAAATGTAATATTAAAAAATGTGCTTTTTAAAAAAATATGTATTCAGATATACATTATGTTTCTACATCTTAAAGTTTCATAATGGGATCATAAAACAGTAAGTAACATAGAATATGTTGCTAAAATGCACCACCAATAACTGAGGAACTGTTTATTTGGTTTGTCTAAAATGTTATCCCTGGTCTTTCGAACACTGTGAATATTAATGAATTACAGTATAATTCGTTAAAAAATTGAATACATATCCATACGGTAACAAACTGTGTTTGTTTGGTTTTAAAGAGCCAAATTTAAAGATGGATGCCAGCAGACCAGCCACATTAAAAGTTTCTAGTGCAGTTTACTGCTGTAGCTACCTTGAGACACCAAACCATAAATATTACAACACAAAAAAAAAAAAAAAAAAGATACCACCAGTTTCGAAAAATCTTATCGGTACAGAACAAGTTGCCCAAAACTGGAGACAAGATCTGTGGCAGTTGTCGTAAAGCAATTCAGAAAATTTTCATAGATTTAGAGAAAGCTTATGACAAAATAAATAGGAGTCTTCTGTGGAAGGTACTCAATAAATATATTACTGGGAATCTACTTAATGATGTGAAAGCCATGTACGCCGGCAGTACAACATGTATACAAGTAAATGGTGTTTTATTGAAATGGTTTTCTATTGGTGCAGGAGTCAGACAAAGTTGTGTAATGTCACCAATGGCTGTTTAATATATTTATGGATGATTGCATGTGTGATGGCCAAATGGACAATACTGGTTATGTTTGGGTAATATCTGTGTGTGTTGTATGCTGATGACACTGTCCTGTTGGCAGAGAGCAACAGAGTATGTTGTCCCGGATGTACAAAGTTTGCACGAAATTCAAACTGAATATAAATAAGGAAAAAACCAAAGTTATGGTTTTTGAGTGAAAAGCTGTTAGTACTTGAATGCAAGATAAGTCTTAATGGCACAAAGAGTGACCATGTGAATGAGTTTATATATTTATGAAGTATGTTTGACAGACAGAACAAATCAGATGGTGAAATTAGTAAGTGAGTAAATTCTTCATTAAAAGTCATAGCCTGCCAGAAGGATTTCACTAGAATGTTGGGTTCTCAAGAGAGTCCCGAATGGCTGTGTATGAAAGTGTAATTGTTCCTACTCTGATGTAGGAAACAATTACACTTTCATATTTCCACTATTACACTTCCAGTATTTTTTTTTTTATGGCCAATTCTTTGAATTGGCCAGTGGTAATATTGGAACCATTCACTTTCAGGTTTGCAGCAACAGAAAATTACAAAGAGGAGAAAATTATCCTTAAAAGTATAATAGCTTCTGAGCCATTAAGTGGTTCTCAGAAACACCATTGTTTCATTCCTGCAGGAAAACACAAATCACTGGTCAAAATTTGCTCGCTTTCTGAGTATTTTAAGGAAGATATCATTAATTTGGAAAATATTGTAGGCTTTGTTATTAGTAAGTACTCAGTGCACTGGCAGTTGGGATGTGTACTTGGTGTGTATGAGGACACAAAAGGTAAAAGTGAACTTCCTGAAGCCACATGGTCTACCTTCATCATACAAGTATCCTCAATCACCAGATATGCAACTGGTTCATAAATCTGATGTTTTGTTGGAAGTTAACTCGACAGTTACTGGTAGGGTATATAATTTGAAAATGACAGAGACAAAGAAGGCAAATCAAGCACTGTCATACAAGTGCAACAAAATTTAAAAGAAATAAAAAATGCAGGGTACATATAGAAGATAAAATTATTTTGTACATGTAAATATGTACCGTATATACTCACGTATAAGTCGACCCCCCACTTTCAGAGGAAAAAATCGTAAGAAATCAGAAACTCGCGTATAAGTCGATCCCGGAATGAGAAAAAAAAAAATCAATGAATTTATTCAAAAACATTTGAAAACGAAAAAAATTATATATATATATAATACTAAATTTAATTTGCATACCCAAAAACTTCATCGGAACCCTTCAAAATCCGATTCCGAGTCAGACTCGCCAAACAGTTAAAAAAATCTTTCTCCGTCATCGGCGCGTCATCATAAACATCAGTATTCCCATCTATGCCTGTGGCATCAGAATCACTGTCATCATCACTCATAAAGATCTCATCATCCTCTGTGCCATCAAGTTTGTTACTAATGCAATATTTCTTGAATGATTTCATGACCATTTCCGCAGGTATCGCATCCCAAGCATCCTTGACCCATCGCGCAATCAAAACGATATCCGGCTTCTTTAGATTTCCGCCCTTGGTTTCAGTTGGCAAATCGGAACTTATCCAATCTGCCCAATACCTCCGCACATTGTCCTTGAAGGGCTTATTAAGGCAGACATCTAGTGGTTGAAGAACAGATGTCAACCCACCTGGGATGACAGCAAGAGTTGTTTTTGAATTTTCTGTAGTTTTTATCACTTCTGCACAACGGTGTGCAACAAACATATCCCACACCACAAAAGAGAAGGTTTCCTCAAAAGTGCACCTGGCCTTTTGTTCCACACATTCTTTAACCAGTCAATTGTTCCGGATTCGTTCATCCATCCTTTTTCATGGGCACGAACGAGCACACCAGACGGAAAGACAACGCTTTTCGGCAGAGTTTTGCGTTTGAAAATAATTACCGGAGGTAGCTTACTGCCGTCGGCCAAACAGGAAAGAACAACCGTGAAACTGGATTTTTCGTGGCCAGTCGTTTTGATTAAGATATTTTTTTCGCCCTTTTGGTTCACCATCTTATTTCCAGGAAGGTCGAAAAACATGGCGGTTTCATCCATGTTCCCTATTTGGGAAAGTTCAAAAGCAGTCTCTTTTCTCTTTTGAATTACCGTAATTTTCGGACTAAGAGCCGCATTGGCGTAAGGGCCGCAGGTGAGAATCTTTGCAATCTTGGAAGCAAAAGTTGCCGTAAGTGCCGCGCCTGTGAAGTCGTGGTGCTGCTCAGAAAGCTAAATTATCTTCCTTATTTTCATGAATTAACTCACGCCCAACGTGATTATATGCATACTTCAAAGGCTAATTCTGCAACTCAGTGTCTATCTGCTTTATACACTTATTTTTTCATACTGGCAAACATTTTTATTTATACATTTTTTATTAATCATGCTAATGATGTTATTTGTTTGCCTTTATTAAATGCTCAGAACCATTTATATAATCAATATAAATCACAGCTAATCTTAAGATTCCCGTTAGAATATCGCGCATTGCTCGTAAAACCGCACAATTGTCTAAATTCCATTCAATGTGGATGTCTGCTACAGGATGGTTCTCTGTTCACCGCAATAGAATCCGTCTTAGAAGTAATTAACTTATAAATTATCGCTTGTTATGCTTTCGATTAATGTTTTCTTTAATAATATGTTCCTTCTATGTTATGCTTTTTTTCTCATGTAGAGACGTTTCCTTTTACCAGCTGCTTCGCACGTGTTCTGATCTGCCGCCAACACTTCGAAATGGCGGTGCGCTTTCTCTCTTTCAAGTGGTTTGATCTACTTTCATTTACTGCGCAGTGAGCTGTTACCGCTGGGCGCGCTATCCACGGAAGCCTCGGACGTCACGCTACTCGTCTGTGTGCTTATGTCCCCATTCCATCCCCCATGCAAAGGGTGTTTGAGTCAGGCATTCCTGTTCTCCCCACTTTCCCTCCTAAACCAACATCAGGACAGCGGAGTTATTGTCTAACGTATGAGTAGAAAGGGAGGGGGGCATGATCACAGTAGAGTTCGTGAACAAAAAAGACATGGTTTGAAAAAATTTACTAAGCATCTGCATGAAAAAGGGGGGGAGAAAGTCTTATCGAAAACAGATTCGGAATAAGGGCCGCACACCCGAAAAATTTCACTTTTAGTAGCGTAAGAGCTGCAGCTCTTAGCCCAAAAATTACGGTACATGCTTTTGAAATTCCATTATCTTTGCTTCGAGGTCACGAGGTAACTTTTGTGCAATTTTGGTGCGCTGGCGTAGACATGAACCTTGTGCACCAACCTGGTGAGGCACGAAAAGTGTTATTTGCGGCTGCAAACTTTTCATCTTTTGCGAGCTTCATTGCTCGCAAACGTATACCAGTTTGCGTTACAATGTAACCATTTTGTCTGCAGCCCACAATCCAATCATTCAAGACACTTTCCAGCTCTGGGAAAGATGTCGTTCCACAGTGCAGCGCCTTTTGGGATTTTCACCAAGTCCTTTTTTTTTTTTCGCCAATCTCGAATCAGTTTTTCGTTAATGCCAAATTGACGTGAAGCAGCACAGTTGTTAGTATTTTCTGCAAAAGAAACCACTTTCAACTTGAATCAGGCGTTATAGGACATCCGTTTCTTTACACAATCCGTGTCACCCATAATTGGAGAAGCGAGACACGTGCGATTAAGAACAAGCAACACTTAACACTGGCTGTCGCATGGCTCCGTTATGTCAAAGGTCAGCGCATTCAACTGGTAGTCGGAAGGGCGGAGCTTTCTATGCGCGGCTGTGACTGCGCTGTGGATACGCAAAGCCAGGAAAGAGGAGACTTTTCAAAGCGCAGAGAAATTCGGAGGGTCGCAATTTCGTAATTCTACCATATCGGTGTTCTTTCTTTCTTTTTTTCTTTCTTTCGGAGGGTTGCGATTTCGTAATTAATACCGCATCGGCATTTTTATTTCTTTTGGGATGGATTGCCTTTTGCCTCACGGGAAGAACTTTTGGACTTGTGATTTTTTTAGACCCCGCGTATAAGTCGACTCCATTACTTTGAAGCTCTCATTTTGTCCCAAATTTCTCGACTTATACGCGAGTATATACGGTACACAGAACTTTAAATTATACTGGAACATAGTTTTATACTACGTTGATGCTTATTTTTTTCTTTAACATTCACAATGTTTGGAAGAACATGTATGAAATTTTACACACAAACCGAATAAAGAGTACCCTACTAGTCATGAGTAGAGCCAGTAAGTACATCTGGCATATTTCAGTTGCATCATTTTATGTTATGTATTGTTTTAGAGTGATCTCCCATTATGGAACTTTCAGGATATGTTGAAAAATAATGTACATGTAACATACCTTTTTTTTTTTCAGATTTTTTTTAAAAACACTTATGTATTATTTTTTAATTTCTTTGCATGACCTTGAAATTTTAAAATTTTGAATAATGTCTTGTGGATTATCAAATGAAAGCCCAATTAAAGTTATTTAAAATGAGCCTAGCTGAACTAGAACCAGAGTAAATGGCAGTTTAAAGATTTTTATTTCAAAAATCAATATCCCAAAAATTAACGCATTAAAAATTCTGAAAAAAAAATCGCGATTCAATAGTACAAATATACCAAGTTTCATAAAAATCAAAAATGGTCAGATTGAAAATGTTATTTTTGTTTGTTGATTTCACGTGGAATGACCCTGTTGCACATATGTTCCACAACTACATCAAGCAAAACCAGCAACCTCCAGGAGGAAATGTGGCCATTAAAGGGTGACTGATGTTAGTGGTGAACACTGCCTTCCTCACATCGAAATAGAGGGCCATGGAGAGGTCAATGTCTGCATTCTGTGATAGAGATGCCTGTGAAGATGCAAATACCATTTGATGCATGGCTGGGCTATGGCAAACAAAGCCCACTTCAAATAACGTTAACTGCACATCTTCGCAATTTTCATGCAAACACTGTTGCCACTGCAAAGCTGATAAATTCATTTGAGAGGAAATATAATTTTCTTAAAGATTGTTTTGTTTCATGTATTTGCAAGAGTTATTTTATGTTATTTTGTTAATTTTAGTTGAAAAGGAAAAGTTATTTTTGTAAACTGTTGAAAAATTACATTTAAGCATTTTATAGCATTCAAAACATCACTGGTTTGTCAAGATCAGCAGCTTGGCTTTTCAAGCAGTAATTATCTTGCTTTTTATATTGTTAGTCAGGTAATCACACTTAATGTGTTACTTGGACACACTCAATGGATATGCCTTTTCTTTAATCAAATCGTTGCCTTTATTGTGAACATACTCCAGACATAGGGATTTGGAACAAAATTTGTTTCTTGCAAGAGAAAAGTGGCTGCAGCAGATTTAGTTTTCTATTATAAATTTCCCTGAGTCTTCACAGTTCACCCCTAATCTTTGACTTTTAGGACTACTCGTTCAGTGGAACTTAAAAGTAGGTGAGTCTTTGGCTGTTTTGTTATTGGCCAATTCTTCCTTGCTTGTCGTGAAGCAATTTATCGATTATCGCTTTAAGAAATGTGAACAGGAAGGTGGCTTTATATGACCTAAAGATTACTTTGTAATTGTCAAGAATGTTGCTTAAAAGCATGAATAAGAATTTCTGGTGGAAGGGTTTAAAACACTCACAAAAATTGTAAGGTAAGTTGCCACTTGAAACTCATACCATCATTATATTATGCCCAAGCTTAATCAGTATGTTTAAATATAAATAATAAAAGAAGACTATGTAGAATGCAGTAAACAAAATTAAAAAATAACTAGGTTTAAAACTGAAGAGTTATTAACATGCATAAAACTAAGCTATTGCATTTCTGTTCCACAATGTATTTTTATCCATGTAGATAATTCTCGAGTTTTTGAAGAATCCAGTTCAGTCAAAAATGTGGGAATCGCATGTGGTTCATTAGTTTTAGAATACAGCATGTCCGAGAATTATTGGACACATTACAAAATTGTGTACCAAAAAAAAAAAAACTATGAGCATTGTCTGTTTTTCTATGTCACGTATTACTAACATGGTTTCTATATTTTTGTTTTGCAGAATTGTTATTCCCAGAATCCAATAGATGGCACTAGGTGTGGCCTGATGAGGAATGTATGAGAAATGCGCAGTCAGTAGTCATGTCATACGTACAGCAGAAGGCAATGTGTGTGTTATGGCTTGCGGAATTAAAGTGTGTCATTAAAGTTAATAGACGG
Organism: Macrothele yani; assembly: GCA_039090855.1. Classification (NCBI taxonomy): domain Eukaryota; kingdom Metazoa; phylum Arthropoda; class Arachnida; order Araneae; family Macrothelidae; genus Macrothele; species Macrothele yani. The sequence goes on from CM077001.1 coordinate 83,603,569, forward strand.
TACTGTTTAGAGTATGGTTGTAATCCTCCGTCAACGAATTCAATTAAGCGGTGGATGAAACAGTTCAAAGAAACTGGCAATGTGGAACATCGTGGAGGAGCCGGTAAGCCTGGCGCCAGTGGTGAGACGGTTGCCGAAGTTAATGAAAGTTTCCGATGAAGCCCCAGGAAATCTGTTCGTAAAGCAAGCAGAAAACTGTGCATTCCGAAATAGACAGTTCATGATGTCTTGCACGAGAAATTAAAGTTTCGTGCTTATAAAATTCAAATAGTGCAAAAGATGCATGTAAATGATCACACACTGCGATATGATTTCACTGTGGATATGCTGAAACGAGTGAAAAACAACGAAAACTTTCTCAGTACTGTAATTTTTAGTGATGAATCCACATTTCGTGTATCAGGTATTGTGAATCGTCACAACTGTAGGATATGGGGCAGTGAACTGCCTCTATCAAAAAGAGAAGTGATTGGCCCTTTCTTCCCGGGCATTTATGAAGAAACCACTTCATGCACAAAAAATTGGAGTGTGGTGCACACTGTCACATTGCAGCATTGCAAAGTTGTGTAGAAGAAAAAAACATAAATGGTGACATTTACTTGGATATGCTAGAAAATTTCGCTATACCCCAGATCAAAAGATATGACAGCGTCGTTTTCCAACAAGCCTCCGCATTGGTCAGCATGTGTACGTAAGTGCCTCACATTGGATTATTTCATGTGGGGTTATGTGAAGGATCGTGTCTATCAGATGCCTTGTACTGATTTGCAGGAACTGAAGCAGTGTATCACACCTGCTATTAATTCCATAACTCCTCAGATGTTTGCCAATACATGGCATGAAATCGAGTATCGCTTGGACGTACTACGAGCATCCAAGGGATCTCACATTGAAATTTATTAACTTGTGTAGTTACATTGTAAGTTAGTACAGTCAGTTTCTTTCTATCTGTTTAATGTTTTGTTTTATATAATTTTGTAATGTGTCCAATAATTCTCGGACACCCTGTATATTTCATTTACATAGCTTATCCCAAAACAACTGAGAACGTTTTTATAAAAAAATTTTGCAGTACTGTGTTTGACCGTGGCACAAGTCTCGAAACAACAGTAGCTATTGTAGTAACCATAGCAGCCAGCCACGCCCTTTTATCAGGCATGCATTGTCAGTAGTGCACAGTTTAATAAGCATTGTTTCGTGAATCCCTAACAAGTGTTTTTGCGCTGTGTTTTTCCAAAAAGTGGATGCCAAAGAGGAACAAAGATGCCCCCATTAAACTTGCTGGGTTTTTTTTTTCTTAAGAAGTCTGTCGGAGAGACTTTCTGTCTTGTGCAAGAGGCTTAAAGATGAATGTCTAGTAAAATCAGCCATTTGCAGATGACAAAGAATTTATAGAGGGTTGTGAGTCGGCAGCGTTAATTTTGCATGGAGGAAGACATTCAATGAGTGTTGCAGAAGTAAGCATCGGTACAATAGGTGTTATTATACGGGAAGACGGACGCAACTCAATTAGAGATACCTAAGATATGGTTCACATTTCAAACTCCTCAATTCACAAAATTTTAACTGAGCATTTGGGCATGAAATAGTTTTTTCAACTTCGGCTCCCCATTTCTTGAAAAAGGAACAAATGGATCGTCAAGTTCAGGTTTGTCAGCAAGTATAAAGCAAATGTTAAACTAAGATCCGAAATTCGTGCCTCAGCTTATTACAGACGACGAAACTTGGCTATACTATTTTGAACCACACTAAAGCAAAAAGCTGTGTTTGGAAATCGTTGTCGCCTGAAGCGAAGAAAGTTCATCAATCAAAATCAGCGGGAAAGGTCATGTTGGTTGCATTCTTTGATTCTCAAGGTATGATCTATCAACATATTGTTCCTCCAAAAACTATGATAAATTCTGACTACTACAAAACAATCCTACAAAATCTGCAGAAACATGCGACAGCAAAATGACCGCACCTGAAAAAGAATTGGGTGTTAACACCGCGATAATGCAAGGCCACACATGGCCAGCTCTGTCATTTTTTATTTAGAGAAAATGAATATGAAGTTGATGCTGCAAATTTCATGTAGTTCAGACTTGTCACCATGTGACTTCTGGTTGTTCCCCATTTTAAAAAGAATCTATGGGACAACAATTTCAGAGACTGATCAACAACTTTTAACAGCTGCACAGAGGTGCTTCAACAGCATTTCAGAAGAATTCCAGAAGACATTCAGAAAGTGGGAAGAACATGAGGACACCTGTATTCGATGTAATGGACAGTATTTCAAAAAGAATGACCACTTCCTTGATAATTAAGGTATGCATATATTTTTTTTATAAAAACATTCTCAGTTGTTTTGGGACAACCCTTGTGTGTCCATTGAAATGAAATAGAGATTGAGAAATGTGTATCTAATATTCTTTCTTTTTTCAGCTCTCCTTAATATTCCTGCACCAGAATTTAAATTAGTCATGGATTCTATTATTTGGGCATTCAAACACACAATGAGAAATGTTGCTGATACTGGTAAGTTTTAATATGTTCCAGCCTTTTCATTAAATTCATGAAGCTGTCGTATGACATTCAATTATTTCACGAGACAAAACATAAGATCAAAGATTAAACTGTCACCCAGAAATACTTCCAAAGTGGGTTAATTTTTTCAATAACAAATGCGTTGTTTCCATACAAAAATTAAAGTTAGTCTTTCCAGCTGTAATTGTGTGTTTGAATCTTTTCTCCTGTATTCATATTATGCATGATCCTTCAACTACAGAGTAGAAGTGATCTCACACTCCGGTTAACTATCATGTCCAGTGTGGATTCCTCTTGTTACATTTCAGTAACCAAGCCATATTTTCATGCTACTGCACAAGCATGTACTAAGTGAGACTTTTATCACCTTTACTTTTTCGTTGCACTTTTGTTGTCGTGATTTTCATAGGAAACAAATGGATTAAAGGTGATCACAAAGCCCAAAAGTGAAGGGAAGTGCCTTACCTGTTTATTAAACCTCTGCACTTCCCTTTCCTGTTCAATGGAGCATACAGTTTATGTTAACAAGTTAAAACTTCAGATTTGTTGCTGATTTATGAGAAAGCGCTATAAGCAGTTTCTCAGTCCTATATTATACTCCTAAATTAGGGAAAATGTGTGTGTACTTATGCTCATAATGGAAGTATCGTGCATTGCAGAAAATATATGTCAAACATTTGCCAAAATGGAAGCTATCTGACGTAACAGGAAGTTTTCTGTGTCTGACCAATTTGTACATTCATTTTCAGTGACAGTAATTTATCACTGCAGGTACATTCGGCTTAAAATTTTTGCTTAGATGTATTGAGTATAAAAGTATATATTTGTATGCGTCGTGGAATCCATTTAATATCGGTCTGCTTTGCATTCTTCAACAATCTTTGCTCTGTAGAATAATATACATTTGCCGTTTTCACATACTTCAGAGTTATTTCTTACAAAACATTTGTAATAGTTAGAAATTATAAATCACTCATAAATAACTTTTTAAATAATTCATTTGATAACTGTGTTTAAAATTTAAAAAAAAAATAGTATTTAAATGTAGTTGTTGCAAAATTGGCTACATAAAATTTAGATTTCCAGCTGCAGATGTGCTCTGAAACATAGCACGCTTTTCGATGGCATATGCCTGAGAATGAATATCTTTGATGGAAAGGTACATTACATAGTGTGTGTGTGTGTGTGTGTGTGTGTGTGTGTGTGTGTGTGTGTGTGTGTGTGTGTGTGTGTGTGTGTGTGTGTGTGTGTGTGTGTCTTGTTATGTGAGTACTTCTGAAAGAGTGGTGTGTAAAATTGCTGTAGATGGAAACCTTTCATCTGAAATCATTAAAACACATAATTATTTTATAATTATTTTGCCTCCCTCAGAATACTTAATTTATCTGCATGTTGTACATACAACGTATGTTCACACGTATTTACACTAAGTTCTATCATGAATTCATGTTATTCAGTAAATGCATTGTGTTGCTTCTGTTGTGCAGTACTATATCCAAATAAATATGTGTATACAGAGCTGCCAAGTGCCATGGTTTACCCTGATTACATCCGATTTCAAAAATATTTTCTGGAAATCTGATTTTTCTACAAAAAATCGGGTTTTGTGGTTTTCTTTTTTTTTTTTTTTATTTATTATGCATGGTATTTTCCTCTCATTATATCAGCCACCATTTTTCTACAGTGTCAATGCTTGCTGTGGGAGTCTGTAATGAATAGAGACAAATGTTTTTTTTTCTTAATCCATGGCACTTCAAGTGCCAAGGTTGTGAGCCCTGTGATAGTAGCAAGACAGTCAGTGTCTTGTAAAGTTGAAGTACTGGTTTATGACGTCACATCCACGGCACTTGTACAGTGCTCACTCAGGGATGGGTATTCTGGGCCAATGTACACCATAACAAAAATCTTGCACCATTTGCTACAAAAGGCAGATTTTGCACCATTGTGTGCCAAAAATGTGCCCAGTCGTTATCGACGGGGCGTTGGCACAGTAAATTCTCCGTGCATACCGTTCCATTTGACGCTGAGTAAGACCATGCAGTGGAAAGAAAGATTAAGACTCCAAGGACTACGGATTTTACATAGTTCCTATGGAAATTGTCTGTCTGGTGCGGACTATGGAAAACAGAGTATGCTATGAAAATATCTCTCTCTCTCTCTCTCTCTCTCTCTCTCTCTCTCTGTCTCTCTCTCTCTCTCTCTCTGTCTCTCTCTCTCTCACACACACACACACACACACATAGCAGGGCTTGCAAAGATGCCTATATCTGAAAGTAGTCATCAGTGGTGCATGGCATCCGTAGTTTCTCCGTAATCAAGTTCCTGCATTAAAATTTGCAGGGTAGGGTGCCTATTTCCCTGAGTACTACACTTTTCTCGCAACATTTTAATCCAGAGATGCCAAGTCAAATTGATGGTATGAGTAGTCGTGGTGTAAACGGGGAAACAAATCGCCAAAAATACACTTGTAATAACATGATCAGCGGCAGAAATTGACAAATTATGTTCGATTAAAAATCGAGGGAAATAACTTTCAGCTTGAATAACAGTGGTCTCATCACTTTTTTACGAAGTAATTGGATATGGAATTATTCTTTTATTTTAATAAGCCATATTGTTCATGTTTTTTTTTTCCCTCTCTCTCCTCTTTGAAATTACATACCTCTGGCAATCCTCCTGTCTGTCCACCATGAGCCACCGAAAAATCACAATTTCACACGCTACAAAATACATAATTCACAGAAACACGCGACTGCTGTAAAGATGGAAGTTCCACCAAATAACATTTCCTTGCACTCCTGTGAATTTTTTTTTTTTTTTCTTGCGCCATGGAAATTGGAAGCCACTGAAGCATGCTTCATAACTACAGTAATTCACGTCACACCACAACTAATCAACTTAACAAGAAAAACAACAACAACATGAAATCGAGTCTGCCTCTGACAGTTTACGTTAGTTCAGGGCTCTGTCAAGGTTTTCTCGAAAGTTAAGACTTGCATTGCAAATGCCATCCTTTGGCAAGCCAAGTCACGTGATCATACAGAACAATCTCCACAGCAACATTTTAGCTTACATGCTTACCATGTGACAACTTCATGACGTTACTTCAAGAATCACTATATTTGACTATGCTTGAAAAAAAAAAATGAAATGCTAAGGTCAAAAAAAAAAAAAAAAAAACTTTTGAACTTAGCATTTTATTTTTACGGCATACCCTTTAATATGGAATAAAAAATTATCTGTAACCTTCAATCCGTAACCAGGTTGTTTGCCTGGAGTGAAATTGGGTGTTATCAAAACATAGTGACCACATGACTTCCCGCTCTTAAACATAAAAAAAAGTTTTAAGCTTTAAATACGTCTGCAAAAAAAGCATGGTGAGGAAGTCGATTTACACACGATATGTGCAAAATATATCATCATCATCATCATTGTCAACCATTATCAATCCACTGCTGGACGAAGGTCTCCCCAAGTTTCCTCCACAACAGTCTGTCTTGTGCCAGTCTCCTCCATGTCACCCCTGCATACTTTCGAATTTCATCCACCCATCTCCCATGTGGTCTTCTTCTGGGTCTTTTCCTGTCCCTTGGGATCCAATCTAAAATTTCGGCTGTCCATCGATGATCTGTCCTTCTGGCAGTATGTCCAGCCCATTGCCATTTCAGGGATTTAACTCTGATCATGATGTCTTCCACTCTTGTCATTTTTCGGATCCACGAGTTCCTCTTCTTATCTCTCCTGGTTACACCAAGTATGCACCTCTCCATGCTACTTTGAGTTGTCTGCAGCCTTTGTATGTCTCTTTTAGTTAAGGTCCACGTCTCTGCACCATACGTAAGCACTGGAAGGATGCATTGATCAAACACTTTTCTTTTAAGACATAATGGCATATTGCTCTTGAAAATTATGCTGTTTCTTCCAAAAGCTCTCCAGGCAAGTTTTGTACGCCGATTAATTTCTTCATCAATGTGACCCTCACTTGATATCTGCTGTCCAAGATAAACGTACGTATCTGTTATCTCAAGCTTTTCTCCATCAATCGATAAATCTTCATTTCTTGTAAAAGCATTGAACATCACTTTTGTCTTCTGAAAGTTCATTTTTAATCCCACTTCTTTACTCTTGTCAGCAAGTTGCTGGATCATACTCTGCAGCTCTGATGGGCTAGTTGCAAAAATGACTACGTCATCAGCAAAACGAAGGTGGGTTAGATAATCTCCATTAATCTTTATCCCCTTGTTTTCCCAGCTCAGTGACTGAAAAACACCCTCCAATGTGGCATTAAAGAGCTTCGGAGATATGGTGTCACCTTGTCTGACTCCCTTTCCAATTTTTATGTGTGTTGTATTTTCAAACAGCCTAATCTTTGCACTTGCATTTTCATAGATGTTATTAATAATATTAATGTATGCATCTTCAATACCGCAGGTTTTCAGAGCCATTGTAACTGCTGATGGTTTCACCGAATCAAAGGCTTTTTCATAATCGATAAAAGCCATGCACAATGGAAGTTCATATTCCCTCGCTCTTTCAATTAGTTCTCTCAGCACATGGATATGATCTATTGTGCTGTAGCCACTCCTGAATCCAGCTTGTTCTCTCGGTTGAGCCATGTCCAGTGTTACCTTCAAGCGGTGTGAAAGAACTTTAGTGAAGATTTTATAAACTACTGATAGGAGGCTGATAGGTCTGTAGTTTCCGAGATCCTCAATGTCACCTTTCTTATGTAGCAGGATCATTGTAGCGGTGTTCCAATCCTCAGGAATCTTTCCTTCATTAAGGCATCGAGTGAAAATTTGGGCGAGTACTGTTTCGATTTCTCCACTTGCTTCTTGTATGATGTCTACAGTAATTCCATCTTCTCCTGGAGCTTTTCCCCGCTTCATGTTCTTGATTGCATGTGCAACTTCTGCTGGAAGGACTGGAGGAACTCTGGTACTGGTATCTTTCATGATGTCTGGAGTGCATGTATCATCCCTTTCATATAATTTGGAATAGAAATCTTTCACTCTTGTCAAAATTTCGCCTCTATTTCTTGTTACAGAACCATCTTCTTTTCTCAGTGCCATAATCTGTTTTCTTCCCTTACTGAGATGTCCCTTTGCTATCTTTAGGCTTTGGTTGTTTTCAATTGCTTTCCTCACTAGTTCACAGTTGAATTTTCTTACGTCTTCAGTGATACTTTTTCGTACTGTCTTGCATAGCTCTATATATTCCACTTTGGAAATCACATCTTCTTTAGTTGTCCTCATCTCTCTTCTTTTTGCATCAACATTTTCGTTTTTCCTGATAATTTATTTACATGCAACTTGTTCTTAGACCCAGCTAATTTTGTTGCTGTTTCCATAAGAGCTTTGGTTACTTTTCTGTTAACTTCAGAGATGTCCACTTCTTCCGATGTTAGGCCTTCTAAAGCAGAGAACCTGTTCTTCAGTTCCAACTTGAAGGTATTATGGTGTTTTTTAAGGTTGGTTATGTCAATACATTTTGTTTGTCTTATGAGCTTGCCACGTTCAAGTTTAGTGTTGAGGAGCATCTTACATCTCACCAATCTATGGTCACTGCCTGTGTTGAACTTGTTTAGCACACTGCAGTCTTCTATGACGAATTTTTTGTTACACATAATAAAATCAATTTCACTTGTCGTCCCATTTGGATGTCTTCCATGTCCATTTCCTGTGTGGCTTTTTCTTGAAAAAGGAGTTCAAGATGAAAAACCCTTCTGCCTCTGCAAACTCTACGAGAGTATTTCCACGCTGGTTTCTGTTGCCGTGACCAATTTACCAACTGAAGTTTCATTCTGTTGCCGTTGCCCTATTTTTGCATTGAAATAGGGCAACGGCAACAGAATGAAACTTCAGTTGGTAATTCGGTCACGGCAACAGAAACCAGCGTGGAAATACTCTCGTAGAGTTTGCAGAGGCAGAAGGGTTTTTCATCTTGAACTCCTTTTTCAAGAAAAGCCACACAGGAAATGGACATGGAGACATCCAAATGGGACGACAAGTGAAATTGATTTTATTATGTGTAACAAAAAATTCGTCATAGAAGACTGCAGTGTGCTAAACAAGTTCAACACAGGCAGTGACCATAGATTGGTGAGATGTAAGATGCACCTCAAAATATATATATATATATATATATATATATATATATATATATTCACGTAAAAAACGGGGTGTTTACTAATTCAGAAGCATAGCTGCCATCTCCCTGTCTCCTGATTTTACGCCGTAATCTCCTGGTTTTTCCTGAATTTCCCATAATTTTTTTTATTTGTATTATATGTATTTAAATTCTGTAATATTTCCAAAACAAAAAGAACTCCCTCAGTGGAAAGGTGTTGTAATTTTGTCGTATGGAATTGAGTATGTCATTCATAGCCCAGGTTCCGATTCCACTGGAATCCGAAATGCATTGGCATGTGCACTGTGCCTATGTGCTGCGTCATTGGTGCTTGACTATTACCCATGATTCCACTCTCAGTGTAGCAGGGACTTGGATGGCTGCGCGAAGCGAACCAGAGGTGCGACATTACCGAGAAAAACGAGTAGTTTTGGCGTTGGGGTTAGTGACTGCAAGTTTGCTGTGGCTGTGTATGTTTGAAACAAAGCGACGTTAAGTCGTGTGTGGGTGGGTGATGGTGTGTTTTATTCGTTGTTTGTAATTTTTTCACATTTCACTGAGGCTGTAAGTTAAAAAAAAAAAAAATGGCACAGAAGAAAAAGTACTTACAGACCTTCAAGGAGACTTAGGTACAGATTTTGAGTGCATATCGAAATCCCGGAAAGGTGAACATTTTGCTTTTTGTACAGTATGTGCTGCCGATATAAGTATATCCGATGGTGGTAAAGGGGATTTAGTTAACCACAACTTTTTTTTTACAGTGAAGATAACGGTTTAATTCGATCTGCGTGTTATTTTACAGCATTTGTAATTCAACATAATTTACCAATCAGTGCACTGATCATGCGCTTGGTTTCGGAAAATGTTTCCGACATGTGACAGGCGCTAAACAATTATGTGTGTGCACGCACTGAAACAACAGCAATTATTGGGGAATTTGCGGCAAAAGAAAAAAAACCTCAGTGGTGGCCACTTTATTTCAGTATTTCAGTGGTATCCCACAAAAATCTCGTGTTTTTTATTTTATTTTAAAATGTTGGCAGTTATGCACAAGATATACAAAAACCACAGATATTCACATAAATATCGGTGGGTCGACCTATACATGAGCAGGGATCGCATTCCTCCTAAAATTCCTAAAATTCCTAATATTTTGTGACCCTCCTTAAATTCCTAAAATTAGACCTAAAATTTGCTATTCATCCTAAAATTTTCGTAAGCTTATTTTTATTAAAAACACAACCATTATTAACGCCAATAAATTTACCATTACGGTAAGGTAAAAAGACCTGTTATTGTAGAAACACAGCCTATATGCTGTGCTGCTGAAGGGAGGGGAAAATGACGCCATCGAGATGCACTTGCTTCGGGGCGGGCGTTCCATTTTTTTGCCTTCGAACAGTTTTCAAGAGTAACAAGAGATCTAAGGGAAAAGGGGAGGGGTCATTTTCACCCCTGGTTTGCGCTTTGCAGACGAACTCCGTGGCACGCAGAAGATCGTACTTTATTTTTGTACATGCCTTGTGGAACCTCCTCTTTCTGCTGATGTTTTGTTATTGTAAACCGCAGGTGGGTGGAAGCAAAGAGGAAACATGTGGTCTCCTTCCGTAACCTCCGGTAATGACGATGGGATGGTAGCTGAGTATTATCGTGGCAGGCAGTAGAGCACATGATCATTGACCTTCGATCATGCGTCGGCGACAGCGACCTTCGATGCGCAATATATCTCGGCTCCGACTCGCTTTGACTGAACTTGCGTGAGATGTGTATGATAGTTTCTGGTTTTACGTCTTTTATGGTGTTCTCTGTGCTGTGTGCAGGTTCAGTTCTCTAGTGGTGACCTGCTTTTTTTTTTTTTTTTTTTTTTTTCATATCTTCTGACATCCTCGCAGCCAAATTTCGGGAAGTTGTCTGGTTTTGCAATATTGGAACGTGTTTTTGTACTTCCCTTTCATTTTCTGGTTAGTAATACAAGTGTTTAAGATGCCTAAATCCAAAACGAAATTTCAAGATGCGTGGCTCGCCAAAGAATTGGACGGAGTGAAGTTGAAAGAATGGTGTTCTGCAACTGAAAGAATATTTTCTGCTAAGTGTATATTGTGTTCAGAAATTTTCAACATTTCTAATAGTGGCTTTTCACAAGTAAAAGCGCATCATAAAGGAAAAAAACATTTGCAGAAATTTCAAAGTAAATTTCAAAATAAGTCCATCCTGAAAGCCTTTGGAGGACGGGATCTTCAGCCCAAAACAAATATTAGTGAAGTACTGAGTCATGATTTACAGTTGGCTAAAGCCGAAGCATTATGGGCCATGAAAGTTGCTAAGGACAATATGTCTTTTGTTTCATGCACTGAAACAGTTGAACTTTTCAAAGAAATGTTTTCTGATTCTGCTATTGCAGCCAAAATGCAACTTAAAGAAAAAAGTTGCTTATGTGATATCACATGGATTGTCAAAATATTTTGAAGAGGATTTGAAAAAAGACATTGCATCTAGTAGCCCAGGAAAGGTTACTATAGCATTTGATGCAACTACAAATACACAAGTGAAACGGCAGTTGGATGTGTATCTCAGGTACTGGTCTTCAGAAATAAATTCAGTTTCTTGCCGATACCTAACAAGCGTTTTTCTGGGTCATGCAACAGCAGATATTTTGCTAAAAGAAATTCTTGATGTGTTATCATCCTTCAATATTTCGTTGAACAGAATTATTTGTGTATCCATGGACAGCTCAAATGTAAATAAGTGCTTTTTATGCAAATTCAATGAAGTTGTAAAACAAGAAACAGGCCAGAAATCTTTGGAACTAGGTTTTTGCAACCTGCATGTTGTTAGTAATGCATTTAAAATTTTTTTGACAAGCTTAAATATAGATTTTGACGAATTTGCTACTGATATGCATTACTTTTTACTTTTAAAGAGTAATTTCTTTTGCGTCATGTCAGCAACAGATGGTTAACCGTTGGTTCTGTAGCCCAGAGGCTCTTGGATCAATGGCTAAATATTACAGAATATTTTTTAAACTTCTTGCCATCTCAAAAAATATTTGTAAAACAACTGCGCAATTCGGCAAGGTATAAAAGAATTCACTGTTTCCTGAAAAATGAGCTTTCTCCTTGCTATTTAGCATTAATTTCATTTTCACACCAAAATTTTGAAAAGTTTTCATTATGTTATCAGAGTGAAGAACCAAAAATACACCAGTTATATTCTGATTTAAATACTTTAATGAGGAATGTTATGGCTCAGTTTATCCAAGATGATGTTATAGCAGGGAAATTTGGAGAAGACCTAAAGAATGTAGATTTTGAAAACAAAAATTCATGGAAAAAACTAGGGGAGTTAGAAGTTGGTATGAAGGCAAAAAATCTCCTCAGGAATGTTCAGGAGACCAGGCAGAAATTATTTCTCTTAGATGTAAGATCATCACTAATTGCAACCACAAAATATTTAAAGTCAAATTTGCCATTCTGCAATCAAAAGCTAAGAGACATAGAAGTTTTAAAGGTAAAAGAACCAAAGAAAGAGTCAACTCAACTTTCAGTCACTGAAGGACTTTCGGAAATAACCAGAATTTCAAGTGTTTTGCATCTTTCTGAGGAACAAATTGATAGAGTAAGAGAAGAGTGGAAACTTTTAAATTGCGATAAGCCAACTCTAGATGAACTAGTGAAATTTTCAGAGGAAGGGCATATTCCAGTGCGGATTGATCATTACTGGCGTAATATATTTAGTATTAAAGACTCTAGCGGAAAAGAAAAATACTCAAATCTTGCTAAACTCATAAAGTCAATTTTAGTTTTACCTCATGGTAATGCTGATGCAGAAAGGGGATTTTCGGTTAACACTGCTCTGTTAAGGAAGGACAAGGCTAACTTAAAAGACTCAACTATAACATCATTAAGAATAGTTAAAGGGGCCATTAAACACTATGGATGTGTAAGTAAAGTTCCCATAACAAGAAATTTGTTAAATAGTGTTTGTGATTCACATAAATTTTATAAAGAGTATGTTGATAAGCTGAAGGAAGAAGAATCAAAAAAGGTAAAAGAAAGGAAGCAGAAAGAGAGGGAAAATAAGGAAAAGCAGCTAGAGAAAAAAAGAAAAGCTGAGTTTGATGACAAAATAAAAGAAAATGATGCAGAAATAAATAGACTTAAAAACGATAAAGAAGCCTCCCTAGCAATAATTCAAGAGGGAACAGAAAGAATGAGAAAAGCTGTAGAAAAACAAAATACTGTTGAAATAGCAGTTGCCTCTAACTTGATCATACAAGGTTCAGCTGAAATAAAGAAAACTGAAAGTAAATTAGTTGTGGTAGAAGCAGAAAAAGATAGGCTAATCAGGAAAAGGTTAAAACAATAATATGAAAAAAGTAATTCAGTGAACAATTGTACATAGTTCTTGGTTTTCAATTACCTTTTTAGGATATTATAGTTTAATGTGAAACCTGAAAACTTTACTGTGAAAATCGTGAATTGCTTCTGGTTCAACAGCATATTAATGTTCAAAGTGAAACTTGAATGTGGTAAATATACTTGAATATGATAATAACACGTGAAAAGATAAGAACTGAACATTAGAAGTAAATCATACTTAAACTTTAGACATTAGACGTTATGCAAAAAATTTGGGTGTTAACTTCGACCATATATACTAATGGACTGCACATTGGCAATAGCTGCATCAAAGCCGCCATGGCTCAAACATTGGGCACGTCATCATCAGACTCCAAATTTCGTGTAAAAATGCTGTTATGATTACTAATTTATGCTGCAGAACTTCAGTGTTTTCGGTGTATTATGTGAATGCGCCTCATATATAATGAAAACTCTTCAGGTAAGTTTACTTATGAGCTATATACATGCATGATCGGGTTGTTTACATTTTGTGATTTATAATGTGATGAACATTTGCGAAGAATTTGGAACATGCATTCCATTTTTTTTTTCTTAAGTTACTATATTTTTATATCAATAGCTGCAAGTTTCTGGTTAAGTAATTGAACTTTATTGACTTAGGTATTTAATTCGTTTCTTACCCATGAAAAATCATAGAACTTTCTTTACTATATCGCTCAGAGCAACCATAAGCACAGCAGGTGTAACCCATCTTTTTGACTGTTGTCATGTGATTTTATGTTGGAGCCAGAAATTTTGATGTCATGCGCAGTCTATCAGTATATATGGTTGAAGGGTGTGAAGCAAACTCTTTACAATGTATACAAAGTTGTTTTACTAGATGTATACAAATATACATCTAGTTTTTATTGAAATACACTCCTAAAATTTTCCTAAAATTTTTCTAAAAATTCCTAAAATTCCTACCTAAAATTTTCCAGAAGTATGCTATGATCCCTGCATGAGTATATACGGATTCTTGACGATCTGAGTGCGGAAATGTCGCAGAGGAGAGAGATTTAGCGTGATCTGCAGGCAAGATCAGGAGATTGTGCTCTATCAGAAATCTTACAAAGTTTCAGCCTTTACACTGCTGCTGGAAGAATCTTCACTTTTGAAGAAAACGGATAATTGATAATTTATCAGTCTGTTCAACGGCCTTGGCACATTCCATATGGTTTTTAGACTAAACAGGACAACGATAGTCATCACTACCTCTGTGAGCGATATTCAAATCTTTTGAGCATGTGCTACAGAAAGAAAGCCATATCAAGGGATTGTTTCAACTGTTTCAGGCATGGAAATTTGTTTGAATAAGAATCCTTGAATGTTTGGCAATTCATCTTTTTAGTTGGTGGCTCTAATTTACAGTTATCCATAATTAGTAATTATATCTGTTCACGTCCGTACAACAAAATTCCAGCCGAGCCAAGATGTGTTTATGCACTGCACGTGACGTTAACCACTAACCCGTTTTCCCTATTTCCTGATTTGAAAGGTATCTTATTCTTACGCGCAGTAGGTGAAGAGCTCCGTGAGGCGCAAGTTTGATAGTGACATTGTTAGCCACGAATGCCGTAGTGTGGTCAAGGTGAAAAAAGCAGAGCACACTGAGGTGTGGGTCTGCAATGCTGCAGGTGCACTAAGCCTTGTGGAAGCATCTGCTCTGAACCCAGTGTCAAAGCTTTGATAGCAGCCATTTGTAGTAATCTGCAATAAAAAGAAATCGTATGTTACTAAATTCACCATAGAAAAAGTAATAAAATGCGTAGTTCGTAGTATGTGGTTGGTAACCATAGAAACTATGAAGAATTCGTAGTAAACGGCATCTGTGAGCATGTAAATTATTGGCCTGAGCAGGTAAATAAAAAATCTGGTTGCTTGGTTTGTGAACTGGATTTAAAAATAAATTTTGGAATAGAATTTTGTTCTACAAGAAAAAAAAAGGGCCAGTCTTTCGCATGTCGTTTTTTGTTTCACTGCTAATCACCGAGAGCTGTGTTATTGTTACAGAATGCCATGGACAGAAGAATATCACTTCTTTACATATATTGTGCTCTAGATCCAAAAATTCGAACCATATATAGTTTTGCTCCAAATGTTGTATATGCATAGATGCCAACTATTACGGATTTTCCGTAATTCTACGGATTTTTGGTTGCTGTTACGGAAGTACGGAAACACCGCTGAAATTACGGAAAATCGCCATTTGATTTAATTTTCTGAGATGGACAGCAAATTTTCATCAACTTAAAAATTTTTGTTGGGTCTTCAAGTTTTTCTGGGGGGAAAAATTAAATGCTACATTCAGGGCTGCCAGACCTGTGCCAATTGCGCCAGCCGCGCCAAAACGTTGTTCTTGCGCCATTCTGCTAAAAGATCGTCATTTCGCCGAAATCTGCGCCCATTTTGCGCCAAAAGTTTAAATTTACCGGTCATCGATATTTTAGCGTTATCTTACGACATTCGAAATCGATTCAGCGGTGAATTCGTACGTGAGATTCTTCCGCGAATTCGCTGAAGTCCCCTCCGGTTTTTTTTCCCCCGAGATCGATGCAAAAGTGAAGAAATTTTCTGGATATTAGTTGGGGAGGGGGGCTCGTATTCCGTCTGGGGACATTGTTTTGTCTTTTTAAACGTTCGGAAACGGAAGTTAAACGAAGTGCAGATTCTTCCCGTAATCGTATTTTTTTTTTTTCTCGCGCGATGTTGCCTTTGTTCAGTACTGTTACATATAATTTCATTGCATAATTTCAGCTTGAAATTGTAGGCAACGATTTCCGAAAACGGAAGTTACGCCGCCCCTAAATTTCCCCGTAATCTTCGGCGACGAGATTCTCATGCTGATTTGAGGAATTCCACCTTTTTTTGTTATCATTTGAACCATGTACGAAATCGATGCATAACTGAACTTAAATTTTGGGAGGATTGGTGGCGGCAGCGGGGGGGGGGGGGTCGTTTTCTCCCTCTGAGGACGGAATTTCATCCTTCGAAAACGGAAAGTAGGCAGAGATAAGATTTCTCTGGTAATGGTAATTTTTTTCTCGCGATGTTTCCTCTACCCAGTATTGTTAGATATCATTTTATTCCATAAATATTTGTATTTCAGCTTGAAAATGTTGGATAAATTTCCGAAAACTGAAGGCTTGAAAAACCGTTATTTCAAGCCATGTTTCCCGATTCAGCGATCACAAAAAAATATTCGTGTGGAAGAACCAAGGCTACTGCACTAATTCAGCACATGGCCAGTGTTTCTACAAGTAACATCGTATCTGAAGTTAAAAAAATCCTTTTTCTCTATCTACAGATGGAAGTAATGATGCTCAAGCAAATAAACTGTATCCCATTACAATAACATATTTTGACAAAAAAATAGGGAAAAATTCAACTGTTTTGTTATCATTGGTTGAATCAAGTAATAATACAGGTGAAGGAATATTCAACGTTTTGAACAATGAGTTTGTTAAAAAAAATATCTCATGGAGCAACTGTGTGTCATTTTCCTGTGACAATGCTAACACCATCATAGGTCAAGTAAAAGGTGTTGTTTCTCACATAAAGAAGGTTCAGCCTGCAATCATAGTGCAGCAATGTTCATGCCATTTAGTAAATTTAGCTGAAAGGATTTAAATTTAACTGAAAGGATTTAATGTTGAGCAGTTTCTGAAACAGTTGTTTTTTTTTTTTTGTTTTTTTTTTTGTTTTTTTGAGAAAAGTTCAAAGAGGAAACACAATCTAAAACTGAGTCAAGCTGTTTGTGGTACTAAACCACACAAAATTCTAAAGCATGTCAATACTCGCTGGTTATCACTTTTGGAATCCATTGACAGAATTTTAGAACAGTGAGAGGCTCTAGAACATTATTTTAGTGACAATGAAGAAGTTAATTCACAGTATAAGAACCTTGCAAGTATGATTGGAAATCCTTCATCTAAACTTTGTCTTTTTTTATCTGCTACTCTTCCTTTGTTTACATCTGTTAACGTGTTCTTGCAGCAGGAAGCTCCGCTTGTGCATGTATTAAAAAGAAAACTTCATAGTCTGTTATCTGAATTGCTTGTACGATTTATCAAGCAATCGGCATTTGATGTGACAGCAACATCTCTTGCAGATGGAAATTTTGAAAGAAGGAGAAATCAAAAAGAAAACTGTGATCTCGTAATTGGGTCAAAAGTGAGATCTTATATAGACACAACTGCAGATCTGAGTGAAGACACAGTGGCTACTTTTTATTCTGAGGTAAGGGAATTTTACAAGGCAGGCTGCAATTACATTTTAAGAAAATTTCCACTTAATGATGAATTTCTGAGTCATGCTGAAATTGCAGATGTAGCATTAAGGCAAAGTGTTTCTTTTGCATCAGTCCAATATATGTGTTCCCTGTTTCCAGTTTTGAAACCAGAAGAATCTGACAAGGTGGAATCTGAATTTACTCACTACCAGTTTGAAAATTTTAACTGTGCTGTTACTTCTGGGAGAATGGATGAAGTGTGGCACAGAATTTCTTTAATGAAATTGGCCAGTTAAAGTATGAATCATTAAGCAAAATTATGAAAATGATTTTAATAGTGACTCATAGCAATGCAAGTACAGAAAGAATTTTCAGTATTGTGAAAAAAAACAAAAACATGAATGATTCAGACCTAATTTAAGTAGTCATTTGCTGTCTTCTTTTATTAGTAGAAAAAATAAGCAGCAATCCACACAGTGAACTATGCTATCAGAAGAAGTTTTTTGCAAATTGAACTAAGGAAGGCCAAAATGGCAACTACAGTCAGTTTATCATAATAATTTGGCAACATTTCAAGGAATAATTTTTCTTCATGTCTGGAGGTAATTTATTATATTTTCCTGGTAGACAGTATTTTAAATTTTCCCACTAGCAAATTATTTTTTATTGTATTATTATTATTATTATTATTTTGTTAATAGTTCTGACAGATTAAAATTTGTTGCAGTGTTAAATACCCAAATTTGCCGCTGTAGACTGGATTACTGAAAATTACTGAAAAAAAAATTGTAACTGAAAAATGAACATGTTGGTTACTGAAAACTACTTTTAGAGGTTGGCATTTATGTATATGGTCAGTGATGGGGTGCATGCCTCTAATGGAACTAGACTGGCCTCTGGTGTTTAGTGACAAAGGGCGAAAACTTCAATGAAAGGAACACGGCAGAATCACTAAATTTCTCAAATACCAATTTCAAGATCATCATCTTAAAACTTAAAATAAATGCTTTTGTGCATTGAACATTTTGAATACATACATACATACGTACATATCACTCAGCTGTTCTCTGAGATTCAGAGGTTAGCTCCACAAAGAAATACAAACTACCAGATAATTTTTACTTACTGTTTCCCATATCAAACTTCTCCATTTACAGTGATCTTGACATACAACTTGAGCTTCACTGCCATCCATCACACGACATACACCAGATCTTCTATACTTCATATTCATTATCTTTTTCTCATGCAGACACTCCTGAATCTGATCCTCCCGTGACTTCCTTGGCCTTCCACTGCCTTTCCTTCCTGCCACTTGGGCTAAAAAGATTTTCTCAGTAAGCATCTCATCATTCTTTCTTTCAACATTGCCAAACCACCCTGAAGCATATTAGTCTCCACCATGCTAACAGCATTTTCCTTCACATTACTCAACTCCAACACATCTTCATTCCTCACACAATCAGAGCGTGTCTTCCCACAAACCCGAAATGCGTAAGTAACGCATTTCTCCAGCATGCAAACGAACATTTCTTCTGTTTTTTCTGTAGTACTCAGGTTTCACTGCCATACATCACAGTAGGAACAATTAAAAAAAGTCCTTTTTATTTTTATTTTTTTAAATGGAGGTTCTGATAAGTTTTGCACATGCCCAATTGGGCATGTAACTTTTCAGATATTTTTCAAGCCCTGTGTGTGTGTGTGTGTGTGTGTGTGTGTGTGTGTGTGTGTGTGTGTGTGTGTGTGTGTGTGTGTGTGTGTGTGTGTGTGTGCATGTGTGTGCGCACATATGAATTACAGTTTCTGCATAATTGTATTGCACTTTTTCTGTTATTAGGTCTTGAAATATTATATCAGCTACTGCAAAACATTGCCCATGAAGAAGCAGCCTTGCCAAGTTTCTACCAGACTTATTACACTGACATTCTACAGCATTTATTCTCTGTTGTCACAGATACCTCACATACTGCTGGTAAGTTACTTTTCCTTTTGTCCATGAAATTACATGCAGATTGTTTACTTATCATTATTAGTAATATTTCTTTTTCTGTTTTTGTTTATTCGTTTGTACAAAAGTTGTTTTGCTTTCATAATAGGAAAATTCTGGTATAAGTGACTTTTTTTATATATGTAAAAAACGTACATGCATATCACTAAGCTGTTCACTGAGATTAAGGGGTTAGCTCCACAAAGAAATAAAAACTACCAGATAATTTTTCCTACTGTTGTTGTATCAAACTTCTCCATTTACAGCGATCTTGATATACAACTTGGACTTCACTGACATCCATCACATGCCGTACGCAAGACCTTCTACTTCATGGTCCTACTCTTTTTCTCATGCGGACACTCCTGAATCTGATCCTCCCACGACTTCTTTGGCCTTCCTCTGCCTTTCCTTCCTGCCTCTGAGGCTAAAAGATTTTCTTAGTAAGCATCTCATCACTCATTCTTTCAACATGACCAAACCACCGAAGCATATTAGTTTGCACCTTGCTAACAACATTTTGCTTCACATTACACAACTGCGACACATCTTATTTCCTCACACAATCAGAACGTGTTTTGCCACAAACCCCCCAAGTAACGCATTTCTCCAGCACACAAACGACTCCTATGTTTCTTCTGCAGTACTCAGGTTTCACTGCCGTATATCAAGAGTAGAAACAATTACACTCTCATACACAGCCATGCAAGACTTGAGGACCCATCATTTCTGTGAACACCTCCCAAAGCCGCTGTGTCTTTCAATGAAGAATTCACTCGCCTACTAATTTCACCATCCATTATTTGTTCTCTCTGTCAAACTCTCTCAAAAACCATAACTTTGGTCTTTCCCTTATTTATACTCAGTTTGAATTTAATGCAAACTTCGTACATCCGGGACAACATACTCTGCAACTCACTTTTGCTCTCTGCCAACAGGACAGTGTCATCAGCATACAACAATCTGCACACACGAATATCATACATATATATACATACATACATACATACATATCACTAAGCTATTCTCTGGGGTTCAGAGGTTAGGTCCACAAAAAAAAAAAAAAAAAAAAAAAAAAAAACCTACCAGATAATTTTTAACTGATTATTTACTTGCTGTTGCCATATCAAACTTCTCTATTTACAGCGATTTTGACATACAACTCGGGCTTCACTGACATCCATCACATGATGCACACAAGATCTTCTATACTTCATACTCATGATCTTTTTCTCATGCAGACACTCCTAAATCTGATCCTCTCATGACTTCCTTGGCCTTCCACTGCGTTTCCTTCCGGCCACATGGGCTAAACAAATATTCTTAGTAAGCATCTCCTCCCTCATTCTTTCAACATGCCCAAACCACCAAAGCATATTAGTCTCCACCTTGCTACCAGCATTTTGCTTCACATTACACAACTGCAACACATCTTCATTCCTCACACAATCAGAACATGTCTTCCCACTTACCCCCCCCCCCCGCATAAGTAACACATTTCTCCAGCACACATACAACTACTATGTTTCTTCTGTAATACCCAGATTTCAGTGCCATACATCAGAGTAGGAACAATTACACTTTCATACACAGCCATGCGGGGCTCTCTTGAGAACCCTTCATTCCTGTGAAAACCTCCCAAGGCAGCTATGACTTTCAATTATAAGAATTCACTCGCCTACTAATTTCACCATCCAATTTGTTCCTAAATACACAAACTCACTCATCTGGTCAATAAATGTGCCATTTAGACCTATGTTACATTCAGTACTACCAGTTCCTCTCTCAAAAACCATAACTTTGGTTTTCCCTTATTTATACTCAGTTTGAATTTCATACAAACTTCGTACATCCGGGACAACATACTCTGTAACTCGCTTTTGCTCTTTGCCAACAGAACAGTGTCATCAGCATACAGCAATCTGCACACACAGATATCACCAAGACATAAACCAATGTTATCTATTTTGGCATCACGCATGCATGCATCCATAAATATATTAAGCAGCCATGGCAACATTACACAACCTTGCCTGACTCCTGCACCAACAGAAAACCATTTGGATAAAACACCATTCACTCTTACACAAGCTTTGCTGCCAGCATACATAGATTTTACACTATTAAGTAGATTCCCAGTAACACGATATTCATTCAATACCTTTCACAAAAGTGTCCTTATTTGCTCGGTCATAAGCTTTCTCTAAATCTATGAACGCAGCAAAAACTTTCTTACTAAAAGCCAAATACTTTTCAATCATCGTGCATAATGCAAAAATTTGGTTAGTGCAGCCTTTACCCGGCATATAACCACTCTGAACATCCCACACTTTCATTGATGTAAGACCCCATATTTTTCAATAATGACCTTACCAAACACTTTCCCTGGCACACTCGGTTGGCTAATACCACGATAGTTCTTGCAGTCAGTCTGATCACCTTTCCCCTTATACAAGGGAACAATGATAGAATCCTTCCAATCCTGAGGGGCCATTCCTAGCTCCCAGCACCACTGGCAAATTTCAGTTAACCAGTTAATTACAGTCACCACCATATTTCAACATCTCTGCAGTTATGCCATCAACTCCCAGAGCCTTACCATTCTGAAGAGATTTTACAGCTTTACACGCCTCCTCTCTTGAGATCCCAAGAGAAAGAGAGGAGGTGTGTAAAGCTGTAAAATCTCTTCAGAATGGTCCGCTTAGTTGACACCTTCTCTGGACTCTTTATTTGCATTTGCTTTCCAAGTGAATCTACACCACAAGAAGATATTTTTACAGTTTAAGTGGGGTGCTTTACTTAAAAAAGGAAGATGCATTTATCTTTTGAATTATGTCAATTGCGACTAAGATTTAACAGCTTCATCACTCATGACTCTAGATGAAATGTTCGAGAAAAAAATTGTAATGAGAACATCTCCAGTGACGAGTGGTAATGTGATGATTCTCAAGTAAGTGCATTAATAGCCAAATTTAGCAATGTACTGAAATCATTCGGTTTCACCAAGGTCTTCTTTTATAGCCGTAATACTGACGAGAAAACAAGACAAGCACTCAGTAGCTTTGGAAATGCAATGTTTCAAGTTAAAAGGAAACCACATTAAAAAAATTTATGACTTTTTTAAACCACTTTCAGCAGTTGCTCTGGCTTTTTTGGTTTTCACCAAATTCATTTTTTTTTTTTTTTTTTTTTCGCAAATTGCAAAGAATGCGATTTGCAGTGCGACCCTGAGTTTAACAAATATGTATTTCTTATAACATTACTACATCATATTTCCTTGTGTAAAAAAATGTAAATGAATTAGTAGTTATGCAATGTGATTGAAATCAATAAAGTCAACAAAAAAACTTTGAATAAATAAAGATAACTGAAAAAATACTAGAGCATGAAATAATACTGCATACAGTGATGGAAAGTTTGCGCCGAACTGTGCCAATTTCATTATCTTGCCCCAAACTGCTACAAATTACGAAAAAATTAATATTTGCGCCCAACTGCGCGGAAATGGCAATCCTCAGCAAAACTTGAAGGAGCAAAAAAAAAAATTCACGGCAAAAAATGCAGTTTTAAACGTCGAGTCGAATGACGCTTTTTTAAGGTCTACGCCTAATTTGGTGAAAACAACGCTTAATCAACACATACTGTACCACCAATCCCAAAATTTTGGAATATTTTTCACCAACCTTCTAATTCGTTGTTGTTTTTTTTTTTTTTTTTTTTTTTTTTTTGGCAAAAGTGACGAAAAAACGATGATTTTCGTGATGTAGGAAATTAAGTTGTTTTTGCTTATGGAAAGAAGAGTTTTGTTGTAATCACGTGGTATGTAGGAGAAACGATGCTGTACGTTATGAAATCCTGATGAAGATTGTTTACTGTTAGTTTGGTGGTCTTTCGGAGTGCTGTGCAATTGAGATTGTTTATATGCCGTTCCCTGCTCTTTAGGATAGCGCAGTTATTTCATTCTGGGCGAGGTGCGCTATTACGTAAATACAGCGTAAGGTCAGTCATTAGCTATTTCGTTGACGCGGAGGGCGACTGAAACTGGCCCTCCCGTGGCAGGATACAATGGTTCTGTTTCTAAAGGATTCATAGGTTTCTAAAGGATTCAGAGATGCCAACTTTTGCGGATTTTCACTCCATCTTACGGTTTTACAGAAGTCACCCAAAAAACTACGGAAAAGCCTTTGCAAGATCCCTGCACGCAATTTCTAATTTTTTTTACAGTCTTTTGGTCGAAAAAACGCACTTTACAGATAGCCCTTATGCGCCTTCGATGTTCTGGCTTCCCCCGCCAACATAGGCGGAGTTTGTCACGTGATTCCCCATACAGCCATTTGAATGTACCGTGCGCAAAAATCAAGAGGGAACTCAGCTCAGCGCCTTTTGCCAACTCTTTACATTGATTGCATGTGGCTTTGTGCTTGTGAAAATTTCGGTGCAAACATTTTAACCCTTTCCACTCGACTGTCGGGTGACACCTGACATTACGATGTCGCCGAATAGCTCACCCGCCACTCCGATGTCGCCTCTATAGCTCGCATGTCGGTGGCCGCTCTTATATCTCGCATGTTGGGGCTTGCGAGACGTTTCTTTTTCACTGTATAAAGAAAAAGAAACTTCATCTTCGTGTCGGGTGTCACCCACCATGCCGATGACGCCTCTATGGCCCGCATGTCTGCGCTCGCGGGAATTTCGTTTTCACCGAATAGGTCGGGTGTCATCCGCCGCATCTATGACGCCTCTATAGCTTGTATGTTGGGACTTGTTAGACATTTCATTTTCGCCGAATATGTCGGGTGTCGCCCTCCATGCCAATGATGCCTCTATATCTCGCATGTTCGTGCTCGCGAGACATTTCTTTTCGCCGAATAGCTTGCGTGTCGAGTGTCATCCGCCGTGCTCATTACGCCTCTATAGCTCGTGGGTCGGGGCTTGCGAGACATTTCTTTTTCGCCGAATATCGCTCGTGTCTGGTGGCACAATCCATGCCGATGACGCCTCTATAGCTCGCATGTCGGTTCTCGCGAGACATTTCTTTTTCGTCGAATAGGCTGGGTGTCACTTGCCACGCCAATGACGCCCCTATAGCTCGCGATACATTTCTTTTTCACCGGATAAAGAAACATCTGGGTGTCACCCGCCATGCCGATGACGCCTCTACGGCTCGCATGTCGGCGCTTGCGAGGAATTTCGTTTTCACCGAATAGCTCGCGTGTTGGGTGTTATCTGCCTCGGGTGTCATCCACCATGTCTATGACGCCTCTATAGCTCGGATGTTGGGGCTTGCGAGGAATTTCGTTTTCACCAAATAGCTCTGGTGTCACCCCCCATGCCGATGACGCCTCTATGGCTCGCATGTCGGCGCTCGCGAGGAATTTCGTTTTCACCGAATACCTCGCATGTCGGGTGTCACCCTCCATGCCAATGATGCCTCTATAGCTCGCATGTTGGCGCTCGTGAGACATTTCTTTTTCGCCGAATAGCTCGTGGGTCAGGGCTTGCAAGGCATTTCTTTTTCGCCGAATATTCGCACGTGTCGGGTGACACCCTCCATGCCGATGACTCCTCTATGGCTCGCATGTCGACGCTCGCGAGACATTTCTTTTTTGCCGAATGGGTCGGGTGTCAGCCACCACGCTGATGATGCCTCTATAGCTCGTATGTTGGGGCTGGCGAGCTAAAGCTGAGCTTTTACTGCTAAGTTGTGGCCCCTCCTACAGAAAAGAAAAAAAAAATGCGAGTTCTGTGTGAGTATGGGTGAAAAGTTATTTGAGTGGAAAGGGTTAATTTAGGTTAAAACGAAACGAAACGTAGCAGTGAAACAGCTATGACAACAAAAAGAATTCGTCAGATAAAACTTATAGACAAGTTCATCGCGGTATGTATAGTAAAGAATGGCCTTTTTATGAGGCATCTAAAGTTTTGCCGAATCACGTTTTATAAGCCATGTGGCTGCGATTTTAGCCTGTCGCAAGGCGGCCATGATGATTGTAGGCTTCATACGGAGAGCAAGAAGCACAAAGATCATGTCAAAAGATTAAATGGAGATGTGAGTAAAATTAATGTAACCAAAAAACTTCTGACAGCTTATAAAGAATCCTGGAAAAAATATCAAGAGCAGATTAGTACTGGAAAAATGCAGCAAAACAAGCAAAAAAGAGAAGAAATTGAATGTTCACAAGGTGATTTAAAATGGGAAGAAGCTGAACATTTGCAGCAGTTGGTTTCCCTTATAAAATGTTAAACAATGCTGAGATGAACATTGAAAGTGGCATAAAAAAAGGACACGAGTGAAATAGAAAGTGGACAGATACTATTAAAAGCAAAACAAAACATTGCTAACTATCTTAGAAAATTAGAACAGAATAGAAGTGAGCAATTGAATATTGAGAAAAGCAGCGAAAAATTAAACATTTTTTGTAAAATAAATGATTAATAATAGAATCCTGCTATGGTTACAAATTTTTTGATCTGTTTGAAAACTAAAATGTTTGCATATGTGTGTGTGTATTTCAATGCAAGATGTTTTAAATTTGAGTAGGGTGCATCTATTTCCAAAACATTTTTTGCTTAAGAGTTTGTTCTATCTACTAATATTTTACCTGCTCCAAAAACGCATTTTGCTGCTCCAAAAATGGTTTTGCAGCTTTCCATCACTGCTGCATACTATGTAGCATGCAGGATAATAACACTGACAGCTATGCTATACATTGCAACAGAATAATATGCTACCATCTAGGTACAGAAACATGCCTTTGTTTCGCTTATCCGTTTTTCAGTTATACATTAATTTTACTTTGTCCCTTGAAAAACATAAATGGGGTTTCACTGTGTTTGGGTTATTGCTAGGATTGTAATAAAGTAAACTTATAAAGACATACTTGTGTTCATCTCATTTTGGTGTCTTTGTTTTTGCAGTACATAATTTTAAATGCTTGCTGTTCAGGTATTGGCACTTAACTTACCAACAGACCCAGTTGTGCTGACTTATCATTTCAAATTCCTCATCTGACGATATCATCAAACTATACTGTAGGTTGTAGGTAAAAATGATAAATTGAAAATTATTAGAGGTGAAATAGGAAGGTTTAAATCAGTAGGAAACAGCTTTTTCTAAAGAATAAGTCAGGTCTAGCATTGTACCAGCCAATGTATTTAGTTTTTCCCCTGCAGCTCATCATTGCTATATCATGTCCTCAAGCTTCAGAATTTCTGGCATCTTTTGTTAGAAATACAATTTGTTGAAGGTGTCGAGCAACTTGACTAAGTTGATTAACTTATATAAGGTAAGGTAAAGGCAGACAAGTCCTGTCATGAGTCTGGATTAAAAAAACAGCCAGAGAGAGAGGCATTATATTTTACTCTTATGGCATAACATCTTTTACTGTACTAAGCTTAGACCCTGGTAAATGTTGTGCTTCATGAAAAGGAGATAAAAACAGAAGTTCAAAACTTTGAGACAAGCTTCTGCATACAAAGGGTGGAGGTTATGTGGGTGAGGGCTTCATTTCAATGCATGTGAACTTCGCTTGCCTCGTGATAAACATAGCTTTTAAAATGCATAAAATGTGAGAGTGTACTAGCTGTTCAGGGACGTAATTGCAGTTAACATTAGCTGGAAATTTTAGCATATACAGTTAAACTGCAGCAAAAGTACATAATGGACTATGTCCTTAGTACTCAGTATCTAAAGTAGATGCGCTCTCTCTCTCTCTCTCTCTCTCTCACTCACATATGTGAGTTCCACACAATGTGGATCTATGTAGATGAAATATATTGGGAATTAATTTAATTTTTCTCCCTTCGCATTCCTTTGAGAGGGGTGTAATGTTGGTTAACTTTATTTTCCCAAAAAGTAATTTTTTTTTTAATTTTTTTTTCATTGCTACCTGTTCTTAAGTTTTTGGTTGTAATATTTTTCTTCTGACCTAGGTAACAAAACCTGAATTTTAAGTTTTACTTCATATTGGTAATATTCATTATCTGGGCTACTTATATTATTTGGTTTTTATTTTTGGTTTATTTGTATATTAAAAAATTAAATTGTTTTGTTAGTCTTGGGCAACAGCATTTCCAGAAAGTTCTGATGACCTAAAGATTTTGTCTTGTGATCGATCATAAGGAAAATGTGATTGTAAGGATCGTAAATATTGATGACACACTCCTATTTGTGTTTTCCAAGTGCTTAGTCCATCGTCTTTATGGTAAATACAAATTCAAAAATCATTTTTCGGATTTGTTTATAATTGAGTGTTTTCTGTAGTCAGGGAGAGTTACAGCATGTTTGTGAATTGATTTGTAAATTTCAGCATTTCTCAGTCTTATGTAAAAATGTACCGTTTACATTGATCTTGTATTTTGGTATATGTGGATATTGCATTTGTTTCGTATTTTGAAAAGGAATATTTTTTTCTCTACATAGTTCTTTAAAATATTTTCTAGGTTTAACCATGCAATCAACTATTTTGGCATATATGTTTGGAATTGTTGAAAGCGGAAAAATTACTGTTCCCTTAAATCCTATAGAGCAGGCAACAGGCCAAGCCAATATGTTGTATGTTCAGGAGTTTGTTGCACGTCTCTTAAAAACCGCTTTTGTTCATCTCACAGAGTAAGTCCAATGTTTTCTACTGTTGGTGTATTATTTGTTTCAGATAGATTTTGTTGTGTTAAAATTCTTATTGCTGGGGTGGGAGAACAGGATAAATTTTGTATATTTATGCTTGTATCTAGTATGTCAAAATATTTATTTGATTAAGGGGGTGGGGATAATCATTGCCAAGGTTTTTTCAATTGCGAGAAATAACTATTGGCTTGAGAAGCCATAGGTCACGAACATTAAATATGAATTATGTATGCAGTTAAACTTTGAATCTCTATGAAGTTTACACTTATCTTGTTTTTATTCTCTTCCTATTCTTCTCCTGGCAAAAGAAAAAAATAATTTGGTTTGATGCCAGCAATATGGTGATTTATATATCATTTTGGAGTTAAAATTTTGTTATTTATTGAAATGTTTCAAAATCCATGTTTTCACAAAATACTAATACTAGGCAATTAATGGAACACCCATGATAAAATATTTTTAACATTTGGACTTAATACCTTGTTTACTCTTAAGTAGCATGATTACAATACATGGAAATTCATTAGTAACACTTTTTTAGAAAATTCTGAGGTTCTAAGAAAAAGCACAAGCCATTATGAGAAGATTCTAAACCACGAAATGTTGCATTCTGAAATCGGCAGGACTATCGCATTAATGTTTATAAGATCTGGTCAAAAGAGTCGGCACAACTGAGCTAAAGAAATCTGTGTATGTGCGTTTACATGTGTCAGTTTTTAAAATTTGATACTGAAAAAATACTTACAAAACTGAACTGTTTCAGAAACCAGTATACACTAACAATGATAAATTTAAACAGAAGTCAGTAAATATAATGTGCGTTTGCATGCTATAAACTGTAGAGACAGGATATTTTCAAACTTTTATGCTCTGAATGAGAATTTGTGATATTTATTATTAAATTTTAACTGGATACATAGTAAAAAGCTGTGGATTAAAGAACTAACTGTTGCAAGTTGGTTGCAAGCCTTTTACTTATAATAGTGTGGAATACTGTGAGATAGTCTGAGAGTTAAGTATTGAAGTAAGACAGGTGGATGTTCCTATTTTCACTTGTTTTGGTATATAGTGAAACTTCCTTTATTGGACACCTATAAGCAATGGCAGGTTTTGGATGGTACAGCTGCAGTAGGTTTAACATTGACAATAACCTCTGAACATGGAACCTTCTGACAGCCGTCAATAACCATCTCAGTTGGAGGAGGCCCAATGCTCACTCTGTGCTGGCTTGAGATTTTACATACTTCACGCAATTGGAGAATAACATTACTTACTGTTCTTACTGTGTACTTCAGTAGGAAATGGGAAGTGAGGAACAAACAATTTTGCTGAAGAAATGCTGCTTTAGGCAGTTTGTTGGAGTTCAAGAGGAATTCAATTGGCACGCTTAGGTGATAAGAAAGGCTTTATTTAGGCTGCGCTGGAGATCAAGTTTGGGAACCATTTTTTGCTGGATATTGATTTTACTCCCTCAAAAATTTTGCTGCAAAAAAAAAAAAATTATTCATTCTGATTTACTGTTCTAAATTTTGAAATTTTTGATCTTGAACTAAGGTACTAGGTTCACTTTTGTGTTAGCGCATAAAAGTTTGAAAACATTATGCAGTCTGCATTGTAATCACTGCACATCATCATGCACTGACCAGATATGCCTGGGATTCATCAACTCCGCTGATTTCTTTGAGATGACCCCCGCACGGGGATAACTGGTTTTCCAGTTATTTGGGGAGCGGCGCCCCCACGGCCCGAGCTCACCTTGTGACGGAGTCCTTTTCGTTTACTCATGACCGATACCATCACCGAAGGGACAGCTGTTCATCCAGCTGATGGGGATGGCGTCCCCACGGCCCGAGCCGATTTTCTCTTATTGTTTTGTTTTTTCCGTCTTTCGTTCTTATCTTGACATGTACCCGCCTCAGTTGTAGGCTGCTGAGGTTGTGATGAGGCGCCAGCTCTGGGTTTTCTTCCTCGTTCTCTTCCCTGTCTTTTCTCTTTTTTGTTGCATTTTCTATTTTTTTTTCTGGGGCTGGTTAGCTTAGACCTACCTGCATGTTTGCCGTGTGCATGACCCGTGCAGGTGGAAATGAGGATGCTGGAGGCTGAGGTATTTGGGGGCCGGGTTGTTGTGTCTCCATATGCCAACACTCCTCTTTGCCCTCTGCTTCACCCTAAACGGGAGGCTGGGAGCTAACCCACTTCTGGTCAGGAAGTCTGTGGCCGAGTTGCGTCCAGACTTCTAGCGGCTTGTCGTTCTGTTCGGCTGGGTGAGTTTGGGGGTAGGGTGGGCATGCCAAAGGGGTGTTCTCCGGGCACGGGAAAGTCTGGGTGCACGCTGAGCGTGTGTCTGCCCTACCAACTTGCTATATCCGCTGACTATCCCTAGAGACGTGTCCTGCGTCCTCTTGGGCTTGCGGACCTCCGGCTCTCCCTCGTTGGGCTCGGTAGTGGGTGGGGAGGTCGGCGGATGAATCTTCTCTCTGCTTTATGGGTTCCAAAGATACTTCCCATGGTGCGACACCAAAGCGTCCAATGGAGGATGGGATTATCCCTTCCACCAAGAAACTTGTCTCTGACACTTGCCATGCTCTGTTTCTCTTGATTCACTCTGTCGATCCTTTACAACCTTTGAGTGCGAAGAGCCCCTTCTGGATCAATAAGGCTCTTCAGGCCGTTGCTGGCTCTCCGCGCAATGTCAAGAAGCTTCCTTCAGGGGATCTTCTTGTCGAAACCTCTCATTCCAGACATAGCACCACTCTGCTTACCACGACCGCACTGTTGGGTATTCCGGTTCAAGTGACACCGCACGGCTACTTGAATTCCTCTCGAGGAGTGGTCACCTCCAGCGACTTAATTGACTGCAGTGATGAGGAGCTACTTGCCGAACTAGGGGAACAACATGTCACTGGGGTTCGCCGGATTCTGTTTCGGCGAGATGGGAAACTTGTTCCATCTCGCAATATCATCTTAACCTTTGACTCCCCAACCCTGCCGACTTCCATCAAGGCAGGGTACTTACATCTTGACGTTCGACCCTATATACCCAATCCCCTCAGGTGCTTCAAGTGCCAGCGTTACGGACACTCCCAGCAGTCGTGTCGTAATGTGGCTAAGTGTGGTCGCTGTGGCTCTGCGGATCATCTTTTGCTGGAATGTTCGGCAGCTTCTGAACACTGCACTAACTGTGATGGTGCGCACTCTGCAGCTTCTAAGCAATGTCCCAAGTGGGTAGAGGAGCAGGCGATTCAACGTCTCAAGACCGTTGAGCATCTCTCCTATCCAGAGGCCAGACGGCGGATCGCCCTGGGCCACCAGGTCGACGTTCGTATGCCTCAGTGGTGGTCCAGAAGGCTACTGTTGCTGTCCAGACTGAGGCTCACATCCCAGCGCGGTGTCCCTTCGATTTCGAGGACGTCGTTGCTGCTGGATTGGAGGCACTTCAGTCTCGCCGTCTTGACTCCAAGGCGACATCCACCCCGTTGCCGAAATGCTCCTCTGCCAGCACCGGGTCCCAGGTTCAGGGCAAATCGAAGCTGAAACCCGATCCGGTGAAACCAGGCGCATCCTCACCGAAACACACCTCTAACACTCAGAGTCGGGCAAAGCCTAAAAAACACACGGGGAGTAAGCACAACCCTGTCTTACCCCCTGACCCTGCAGACGGCCTGGAGCTCATGGATTCTGAGACGTATTATGAGGCGTCTTAGTCGTCTCTGCATTTTCTTTCCTTTTTTTTTTTTTTTTTTTTTTTTTCGCTTTATGGCTTCCATCATTCAGTGGAATTGCCGGGGTCTGCGACGCCACCTTGATGATCTGAAAGGCTTACTGTCTTCGCATACACCTGTGTGCGTGTGTCTCCAGGAGACGAAGATTCGCACGGCGGACACTCTTTCGCTGCGCCGATACTCTATTTTTCGTAACGATCACCAGGACGGCGTTATCGCCTGCGGAGGAGTGGCCGTCGTTGTTCCTCATGGTGTCCCTGTCACTGCGGTTGCCCTTCGGACGACTTTGCAGGCGGTGGCAGTGCGACTATCTGTGAACACTCTGCTCACGGTGTGTTCCATCTACATACCACCAACTGAAGCTGTAGGCCTTTCGGATCTGGAAGATTTAGTTGACCAGCTGCCGCCTCCTTTCTTCATCTTGGGAGATTTCAATGCACACAATCCGTTGTGGGGTTCTGCCACCTCGTGACTCCAGGGGCCGTGTTGTTGAGTCCCTTCTCTCCAACACGTCCCTCTGTCTCCACAACACCGGGGCAGTCACTTACTTTCATGAACCCACCCGCTCGTACTCAGCCATTGATCTGTCCTTGAGTTCGCCATCGTTATATCCTGACTGGTCCTGGAGCGTGTCTGATGATCCCCTTGGCAGTGATCATTTTCCCATCTTTCTCCGTCTAGCAGGTGACGGGTACCGTCATCCTACTCGCCCTGCTAGATGGGCTATCGATCGCGCCAAGTGGGACTCATTCACGGCTTCAGCGACCATTACTCCAGACATGGTGACCTCGGGTACGATCGATGAAGCTGTTGCGGCGGTTACGGATTGTATTGTGCTAGCGGCAGACTTTACCATCCCTAAGTCTTCGACTAAACTTCCACGTTGTCCGCGACCTTGGTGGAATTCCACTTGCAAGGCAGCCTCGTCAGGCCCAACATCGGGCTTGGGGTAGGTTTCGTCGGTACCCCACCGACGCGAACCTACTTGCTTTCAAGAGAGCCAAATCTTACGCGCGTTTGGTCCGTCGTCGTAGCCAACGGGAATCTTGGATACGATACGTATCCGGGATTACCACCACTACCAGCTCTAAGATCGTTTGGGACAGGATCCGCAAGATTCGGGGTAAGTACCCTTCTGGGGAAATCTCCATTCTTGAGAGTGGTGGAGGAACGGTTGCTGACGCTCAGGGTATTGCTGACTGTCTGGGCGCCGCATTTTCTTCGGTGTCCAGCAGCCGCAATTATGCTGCTTCGTTCCGGCAGGTACAGCCGCGGCTTGAACGGTCCAAGGTTTCCTTTGGCCTGTTTTCCGCTACCGATTATAACAGCCCGCTGACTGCCGTCGAACTGAAGATTGCCCTCAATCGGTCCGGCCGAACATCTGTCGGACCGGACAACATCCATTATGAAATGCTGAAGCACCTTTCTCCGTCCTCTCTTGAATGTCTGCTGGTCCTGTTTAACAGGATCTGGCACGAGCGTGACTTTCCCGAATCTTGGCGCACTGCCATTGTCGTTCCTGTTCTCAAACCTGGTAAAGATCCCGCTAACCCGTTGAACTACCGACCAATTGCTATGACGAGCTGCCTCTGCAAAGTTCTAGAGCGCATCATCAATTTTCGTTTCGTTTTTTATTTGGAATCACGTCACCTTCTTTCACCTCATCAGAGTGGTTTTCGGAAATTCCGTTCCACCTCCGATCATCATCTTCGCCTTGAGACATCTGTCCGGGAGGCGTTTGTCCGGCGTCAGCACATGGTCTTCGTGTTCTTCGACATGGAAAAAAGCACGATCGAACCTGGAGATACGGCATTCTCCGTGATCTGCGTGACTGCGGATTGCGGGGAAATTTGCCAACCTTCATTGCCGGATTTCTCCAGAACCGGATGTTCCGTGTGCGCGTCGGATCGACCCTCTCTGCGTTATACCCACAAGAGCAGGGTGTCCCTCAAGGCTCCATTCTTTCTGTGACATTGTTCATCCTTCGTGTAAATCATATTTTCACTCTACTTCCTCCGTCGGTTCGTGGCTCCATGTACGTGGATGATCTGCAGATCTCTTGCGCATCTGTCAACATGCGCACCATTGAGCGGCAGCTGCAGTCGGCCATTAATAAGATCTCTACCTGGGCCTCCCACAATGGATTTGGCTTCTCGACCCAGAAGACCGTTTGCGTGCATTTTTGCCGCAAACGGGGTCTTCACCCAGACCCTAACCTCCGTCTGGGGTGTTCAACCATCCCTGTGGTGTCAGAAGTCATGTTCCTTGGGCTAACATTTGACCGAGCACTCACCTTCCGACCTCACATCCAGTCTTTAAAGGTGAAGTGCACGAAGTCCTTGAGTATCCTGAAGGTCCTCTCTCGTACATCTTGGGGGGCCGACAGGTGCTCAATGCTTCGCATTTACCATTCTCTGATTCGGTCAAAGTTAGACTTCGGTTGCATAACGTACGGTTCGGCACGTCCTTCCGTGTTGCGGCCTCTGGATCCTGTCCATCACCAGGCTCTGCGGCTATGCACTGGTGCTTTCCGTACCTCTCCCGTGCATAGCCTGTATGTCGAGGCCCATGAACCGCCGTTGTGCATCCGACGTAAGCAGCTGTCTCTTCAATTCTTCACCAAGTTGAAGTCTCTTCCTGATCATCCTCTGCATGGCTCCATTTTCCAACCACAATGTGTCCGCCTATTCTCACACCGGCCTTCCTGTGTTCCGACGTTTGGGATTCGGTTGTCGACCTTGGTGCGCGATGCTGGTCTAGACTTGTCAAGGATTGGTTTGACCCGGTTCTACAATGAACCGCCTTGGCTGCCGGTTCAAGCAACGGCTGACCTTTCCCTTTGTGTGTGGCCAAAGTCTTCCACTCCTGCTCTGGTGTACCAGCAGCTCTTTGCCGAGATACTGTCTCTCTTCCCGGATTTTGTGCCTGTATTTACTGACGGGTCGAAATCCGGTGAGGTTGTTGGATCCGCATTCGTGTGTGGCGATGCCTCCCATGCTGAGAGGCTTCCGCCTGAATCCACCGTCTTTTCGGCAGAGATGCGTGCGGTACACCTCGCTTTGTGTCACATACAGTCTAGATCTCATCGTCGCGCTTTGATTTGCTCCGATTCCCAGTCCGTCATCCAAGTTTTATCTTCTCCAGAGGACACGGACTCTCCTGTCATCCGTGATGTCCGTCGTCTTCTTGGAACTTTGGAAGGTGCTGGATTCCTGGTCCGATTCTGTTGGGTTCCTGGCCATGTTGGGATCCGGGGTAACGAGCTGGCAGATCTTTCTGCCAGGTCTGTTTCCTCCATGTTGTCAGCTCGGCTGCCCCTGTCTTTCCGTGATTTTAGACCTTTGATCCGGACATTTCTCCTGGACGAGTGGCAGTCCCTGTGGTCTCAGCAGAGCAGCGATAAGCTGCATTCTCTCAAACCACGGATCGGACTATGGAAGTCTAGTTTGCAGAAGAACCGTCGTGAGGAAGTTGTTCTTGCACGTCTCCGCATTGGGCACTGTCGTTTTACTCACCGCTTTTTGCTGTGTGGCGAGAGTGTCCCGGTGTGTGAGGCGTGCGACTGTCGTCCTCACTGTCCTTCATGTTTTGTGTACTTGTGTTCGGTTTTGTGATCATCGTTTTTGGCCATTTTCACTCTCATCTGTTGGACGAAGGAGCAGCTACGCTGCAAACCATTATTGGCGAAGCCTGCGACATGAAAGCAGTGTTTTCGTTTTTACAAGATATTGACTTTTTTAAACTTATCTAGCTTTTAACTTGTTCACTATCATATTTCATTTTTACCACATCAGCCTGTTTTTAACCTTGTGTACGTTTTTTATTGATTTTGTTTTGTTTTGATGTCTTTTGTTTGGCGCTCTTTGGCCAACCATGGCCCTTGCGCCATTAACATCAATTAAACCAACCAACCAATTTTTACTACATCAGCCTGTTTTTAACCTTGTGTACGTTTTTATTGCTTTAGTTTTGTTTTGATGTCTTTTGTTTGGCGCTCTTTGGCCAACCATGGCCCTTGCGCCATTAAAATATATTAACCAACCAACCAATCTTTGAGATGAATTGTGTGTAACAGAATCTCTTTCAAAACCCTGTTTTGCTGCAAGCTTGAAATGCCCATGTTATCATTAAATTTTGAAACACCTATACCCGTGAAAGGGGAAACCTACTGGCAAACCTCAACAATCACAGGAAGCTCATTTCTTCTGTGATTTTAATTTCTGGCGTTTTTGTACTTTAAAAGTAAGAGAAAAACAATGGCAGAAACATTGATCCTAAAATTAATATTGGGGTATTTTCAATGGTTATAAACAGGGGTAGAAAAATGTTCTGAAATCTGGTGGCCAGCTAAATTGTTTGGTGGCCAGAATCAAAACATTGGACCAGTGTGCATGGGGGGGGGGTATATATAGTATCAAAATCGTGTACACTTCTGTCCAAAAAAAAAATCTTTTTTTTTTTTTTTTTTTTTTTTTTTTACTTCGGGGCTTGCAAATTCTTGAACTATTGTAATGCAGACCCTGGAATTCGCACAATTTTTTTTTCCCTTCCCCCTTTGTATAATCCGCAGGCTGTGACATTCAAAAATCGCCATACAATCCCCACATCACAAATGTTGATCCAGAATCGTAATTCCCGACACAAAAGGTGGCCATATATTAAGGGTGGGGGGGGTCTTATTAAATCAAGACATTCATTTTTTAAGGTTACTTTTTTTTTATATTTTTATCTCCAGACTCAAAGTTTAGTGGTGTGGCATCCATAGAGCATAAAATTCAATCACGCCCATGCAGCTCTAGAGTATTGCAAACATGACTAAAGGCTGATACAGGAAAATTCATAGAAATTGACAATTCATACTAACATGTAAGTTGAAAATTTTTGGAAGAAATTCTGCTTTCAAAGCTGGGGACTCTGCTAACACACTGGTCAGTAAAAAGGAGTGCTGGACTTATGTGAATTCTCTTGTGGAGTTTATGAATGGCTTTGTTTACGTTTTAGACTAGACCCTGGCATTTCACGTGTCACTGCATGTTAGTTTTCTGGCCTCTTGAAAACGATTGTTCATTGACACGATCGCATCCCCTCTCTCTCTCTCAGCTGTGTGTGTGTGTGTGTTTTCAGCAAAACGTCTCTAAAAGCTGATGCCAGTAAAAGAGGTGAAAGAAAGTATCTGTGACTCGCTATGGCAGTATTGCTGTAGTATGTAAAGAATATGGCCCCACACACGCACATATTATTGAAACTGAAGTTTACTGATTTTCAATAATATTAGAATAGGTTTCTATGTGTATAAGTTTCATAAGCCATTCTTTTCTCTTACATAAATGGAAATTTGATGTACAAAGGCTGTTCCATAAAAACAGTAATTTTTTTTAGTTGGCAACAGTGTGAAGGGGAAAAATGACTATGCAGACGACTAACTGAATTAGGAAGTATCTATAGCAACAGTTTTTAGCTGTGGCGGATGGTTCTGATTTTGTTATTGCGCAGTTGTTTAAGGTACATCCGCATTTTCGCCATACAACTATGGAGGTGAGTGATTCAGAGTTAAGAAGTGAAATGTATTGTGCGATAAAATTTTGCTATCGTTTGAGTAAAATTACCCCAGAAACAGTTGGTTTAATGAAAAAAGCTTACAAAGTTAAATGTTTAGGTGCGTTTGGGCAATCCTGCAAGAAGATGGATGAATGACGTGTGAAGACATAGCGATATCTACTAATATTTCAAAAATGTCGGCATTCTACATGACAAATTACTGCTGCATTGTGTGTAGTGGTGCCCATATGAGTACTTTTAGGGGAAAAGGGGGCTAAGAAAAATCTTTACCTCCTTCAAGACTGTCAAACATTTTGGTAAATGTACAAGATAATAAAATACAACAAAAATAACGGATACATTCAATCATTAATATCTTATTTTTAAAAATGCTTTAAAAAAAAGGGTTTCGTCTATTTTAGTGTTTTAAATTTATCAAAAATTTGGCTATACCAACTGCTGGGGGGGGGCTCTACACCCCCCGGCTCCCTGATTGTGTGTGCTCCAGATGGGTACCTCATCACCTGACGAGACAACAGTTGTTAGCTTAGAGTTAGAAGTGTCACGAGTGGAAACAAATGATTGCAAAGGATCCAAACTTTTTTTTGCCGCCCCAGTGGCGCAGTGGTCTAAGCGATGGCCTATGATCATTCGTCCGAACGGGGTTCGGGTTCGAATCTCGGTGAGGCATGGATGTTGTGTTTGTCTTACGGCACTGGCTCTCTCCCTTCCCTGGAACCAGTGACCCTAAATTAGAGACGGGCGACTGCTTATAGCCCATTGAGTTGCTCACGGTGGTCGTTAAACCTCCAACCAACCAAAACAAAAACAAAAAACAGAAAAAGATCCAAACTTTTTAAATAACTGCCAGTGAGCCAGTGAAACATGGGTCCATTATTTAAAGCCTCTCGTGAAGTGCGCAACGAGTGTTTGAAAACACAGAGGCTCACCTCCTCTGAAAAAAGTCCACGAAACCAAATCAGCTGGAAAGGTGATGATGATAATTTTCTTTGATCACAAAGGTGTGTAGTCTACCAGCATGCCATTCCTCCATAAATTACTGCCAGTGCTGAGTATTACATTTCAGTCTTGACGCGGTGCAACAATACATATTGATTAAGCAACTGGAACTGGTAGGCAAGTGGAAACTACACTATGATAGCACGACACGTGGCTGCTTGTTTTCAACAGTTTCTTACAAAATGCAATATTGAAATCATGCCACAGCCTGCCTACAGTCCTGACCTCGCCTAGTGCAATTTCTGGTTGTTTTCAATAATAAAGGAGAAATTCCATGGTGCAAAATTCAACACAGATGCTGACGTTATTCAAGCTGTACAGGGGTCGCTAAAGCAGCTTTTACAAAATGCCTTCTCCACATGCTTTGAAAAGTGGACTGAACAATGGGACCATTGCATATGATTCGAGGGAAGACACTTTGGGAAAGAATAATGTATATTTCTTCTTTTTGTGTGATTTTACTGTTTTTATGGAACGGCCATTATACAGGGTGGTCAAAAAATCCCCTGGAGGTTTCGATTGACAACTGAACAAAAATGAACAGGTCTACCGCAATGTGGTTTGCGTCATTTCCAACAGATGGTGTTACATTCTTGCAAATACCAACGCCGACTGCAAAACAACTGAAAATGTCACCGCAGGAGAAAGCAATGTGTGTGTGTTGGTTTTTGAGACAAAGTCTGCAGTTGCGGTACCAAAAAAATTAATGCTGGACATATGTGAAAGATCCATCAAATGATTTCAGTATCAGCATGACAGAAGACATTCTTGGATACTGGTAGCATCCTGGACCATCAAAGAAGTGGCAGGCCCCCTGTCAGTGAAGAAACTATGCAGAGCATACAGAAGGTTTTCACTCGCAGTCCTAGCAAGTCCATTAGAAGGGCCTCTTTACAACTAAATGTTCCACGATCCACATTGATGGGAGTGCTTCACAAACACCTGAAACTAACCGCATACAAGGTGCAACTCCTACACCAGATTAAATCGAAGGATGGACCTCAGTGCTTAGCATTCGCTTGGGATATGTTGAAGAAGCTGGAAGTCTATGAAAGTTTCCTACGCCGTATAATGTTCTCGGATGAGGTAACCTTTTACGTGCATGGGAAAGTCAACACTCAGAGCGTTCATACACTATCTACCAACAAGTAATTGGACACCCCTGCAACCGACGATATCTGCGGTTCTGATGCACGTCACAGATGCCGCCGTTAAATATCATGTGGGAAACAACACCGCAACCAGTTGCATGCAAGATGCCACGCAGTTCGGAGCTATCTGATTTCCAGAAAGGTGTAATCATCGTGTATCACAGAAATGGCCAATCCATACGTGACATATCCAGCGAGTTGAAGTACCCAAAATCGACAGTGGCCTTCGTGATTGGCAAGTGGAAGATGAGAGGTGACTGTCAGAATGTGCCCTGACCCGGCAGACCCACAAACCTGGGAGTTAGAGACCAACGGGTGCTGGCCAGAGAGATTCGGAAGAACCGCACCAAATCGATGGGCCACATTTGCAAGGAGTTTCAACAGGCATCCAGGAGTGTTCTTTCGATGAATGCCATCCGTAAGGAAGCCCATCTGCTCCGTTATCATGGACGTGCTGCCGCCCACAAGCCTTTGATCACCCAAGTCTAATAGCGCTGCTCAGCTAACGTGGTGCAAAGAACGTCTACAGTGGACCGTTGAACAGTGGAAACAGGTTCTCTGGAGCGATGAATCAAGGTTCACCCTCTACCGTTCGGATGGCAGGGTCTGGGTTTGGCGTCTGCCTAAAGAACGCCTCCTGCGGAATGTATTATGCCAACTGTGAAGTTCGGCAGCGGTGGAATTATGCTATGGCGGTGTTTCTCCTGGTGTGGCATGGGACCCTTGGTCGCAATTCCTGGTAGACTCAACGCAGAGACCTACTGCACCATTTTGGATGACCATGCGCTTCCTACGTTGTGGCAGTTTTACGGGGTGGACCCATGTTGGTTTCAGGATGACAATGCCACCTGTCATGTTGCGAGGTCCACCATGGCTTGGTATGGTGACAATGGGGTTAATTGAATGGAATGGCCTGCGCAGAGCCCTGACCTTAACCCTATCGAGCACCTCTGGAACGAGTTGGAGCATCAACTTAAGGGGTGCCCCCACCGTCCGAAATCGGTGATAGAACCTGTGTTCTGTAAGCCGAGTGGAAGAAAATACCGTTAGCCGTCGTACATCGCCTATTTGAGAGTATGTCCCGGAGGGTAGCAGCTGTAATCGCCGCTCGTGGAGGCTCCACCAACTATTGAAGGTGAATAAACTTCGTTTTCCTTTGCTATCACAGGTGTTCAATTACTTGTTGGTAGATAGTGTATATGGGGTAGTAAAAACCCGCATTCGGTTAGGGAGCACGTCATGCACAGTCCAAAGGTGAGTGTTTGGTTTCAGCTCATGCATAATCGTGTAATTGGGCCATTCTTCTCTGAGCCCGCAGTGCAAATGAATAATTGCCTGGACATAAATACACAGTTGACGTGGATTAGAAACATCAAGTAGAAGTCATTGCTCTTTCCACGTTTATTAGTGAGTCACGGAAAAATTATCGGCCGCCACCGGGAAACGAACCCAGGGTCTTCCAGTTACGCACCGGACATGCTTCCACTGCACCACAGCTGCCTCGAAATTCTTCAGGCTCAAATCTCTGTGGCGGCCAATGAAAATTTTTCCGTGATTCACTTATAAACATGGAAAGAGCGATGACTTCTACCTGGACATGCTTCAGAACTTTGCAGTTCCTCTGCTACAGGATATGCAACCAAACGTCATACTGCAACAAGATGCCACATTAGGAACTTGACATTCGTGAATACCTGAACCGTGAGTTACCTGACAGACGGATTGGCAGAGATGGTACCATTTCTTGGCCACCCTGGTGCCTGGATGTCACTCCTTTAGACTTCATCTGAGGCTATGTCAAGGACATGGTTTACCCGGAAAGATTAAGCAGCCTTCAGGAGCTCAAACAGCGCATTAGAGCAGTGTTTAATAGAATTGATCCTGACATGTTACGTGCCACCAAAGGCACACGTGTAGAGGTGTATTAAGGTAAGATTATTAAACTCGAATATTTACTCTTTTAAATGCTGCAAACCTCATTGCTGTAGATCTGTTTGTTTTTGTACAGTTGTCAATCAAAACCCCTAGGGGACTTTTTGACCACCCTGTACAATAATAATTTAAGCCTAACCTCTAAACAATTTTTTTTTGGATGGGGGGGGTGCCATATTTGGAGGTTTTGCTGCATTAGTCTTACTGACTAAAAAAAAAAACAAGTTGGTAATAGAATTGAATGGCTTGCAATCTGTGGATGACTTGGTTCTAATTTCTAAGGGTGTCAACAATTTGCCATATAACCTTAGTCACATGAGTAGGCTTTGTAAATATGTGAGGATAAAAATAAATGTTGGGTTGTCTAAACCAGTGGTTCTAAGCCCCGAAAGTTGTCGTGTGTAGTACAGGAGAAGCAGTTGAACAGGTAACCAAGTTGGATTGGATGTGGTTATTAGTGCAACAAAGAAACATGATATGAACAACTGGACAAAAATAAGCTAAGGTTGTGGTAGTGGTGGGGGGGGGGTTGAATCAGTTGTAATCCTTGGCCATTTTTTTATTGTTTTCAATAAACAGAATGGCCAGGGAATACAACTGCTTGTTCTGGGCCAGGTTAATGCTTACCCACTTTTATGGCAGCTGTAACTGAATAAAAGTACATAAGGCTTTTAGAAACTGCTGACATGAGAAGGTTTTAAGGGGTGTGTGTCAGAGAAATAGTTCTGTGGCAAAACAGAATTCTTGATATGCATGTTAGAACAGAGCTGCATGCTTATATAGAAGAAAACAGGTTTCCCACAGTCCTTAAAAAGTGCTTAATTTTTTTCAGGGTGCTTAAAAGTTCTTAATTTTTGCCCGAAATTCCCCAAAGTGCTTAAAAAGTACTTAATTTTTTCCTAGCTGCCTGTGTGAAATGCAGAAGTTACAATGTAATGCGTACAACTTGTACTGATGCTGGTTCGCTGTGTTGATGATGATGGCATGTGATGTCAGTAGAAAGCCCGTGGGAGAGCATAGGGCAGGAGGAGCTCTCATCAGTGACTCATGGGAAGCTTGACTTTGACGTAATTTTGACTGGTTTTACAATTCAAGCCACAAAATAGTTATGTGCAATATCCAAATCTATATCTTATAACTTTAACTACATTTTTATGATTACAGTGTTATTCATGATTTACATTCTTTTTGTGGCATATGTAATTATTCTGCCATATGAAAACTGATTTGACCAGCAAAACTATCTTTTAAATTGCTTAAATTCTAATTTGTTACATCCACAAACTTGAATTATATGCAACGATATTAAAAGCTTCATCAGCAGACTTTAGTTTATATAGTTGTCATGTGTAAAAGTATATTTGTTTACTTATTATTTTTGCATGTGCAGTTTGTAAGTTAATGTAAACATTGTCATGTTTTGTACATGTGTGCTGCATAGATGATTATGTACCCAAGTAGGTGTTTGTGCAATACAAAGTTGCAAGCCAAGACTCTGAAATATAAACAAGGTAGATTGAAATGTAAAAGCTGCCTTGGTGTGGCACAGTGATCTAAGCTGCTGGCTTTAGACCATTCGTCCAAAGATGGCTCTATGTTCGAATCCCTGTGAGGTACAGATGTTGTGTTTGTCTTACGGCACTGGCTCTCTCCTTTACCTGGAACCACTGGCCCTGAATTAGGGACGGGCAACTGCATGTAGCCCATGCAGTTGCTCATAGTGGTCGTTAAGTTCTTGAAAAAGAAATGTAAAAACCATTGTGCGTCATAGTGTTATGCAGCAGAACAGATGAGATGGAATAAAGCAACCAGCTGCCCGAGAGATTCTCAACATCAGACTGATGCAGGTGTAGGATGAGAAGCATGATATAAATAGATATAGCAACAAAACTGGTTTGTTTTTTTGCAGTAGTATTAAAACTACTATTGCTCTTCTAAGCTTTGAGTATTGCATGAAGAGGGTAGCAATAAAAACTCCTTGCTGACATTTCTTTTTTAAAACTTTGTCTTTGGCAACTGTGAAACCTCTACAAAGAAAAAGCTGTTTGATAAAGCATCTGTTTTACACTATAAGTGCAAAATAAAATTTGCTGGGACAAGTGGTAATTGAGTTCAAGTTTGTTTGCTGCTTGATTTTATTTGCAACTTGCATACCAGTCTGACCTAAGATACTGTATATTGTGTATGTGCACGTATGAACACTTTCCCTTTCCCTCCCTGCATCCTGTCAACTTTTAGGAAAAGTAACATTTTATCTTTTCAAACGTACAGTTCCTTGGTCAACACAGTCTGAGGCAGTAAGTGAAATAGTTTTCAAGTTTCATGGGTACCATATTCTCTGGTACTCTTTGGCCACACATGGCTCTTGCACCATAAAAATTTAACAACCATATTCTCTGTATGCAGTTGCTCACGTTATTTTCCTTGCTATTTTTTGAATCGTGTTCAGATGCTTTTGCAGAATGAGAAAGGTTGTTTTGTTGCCTAAGAAACTGATGCTGAAACAAATTTGCTTGGATGTCACCTTCTTACAGTAACATTCCGCTTTTTAGTTATCTGGTCTGGAGTACTTGTGCGATCAATGTCATTTGGCCACACACACACCACAACTTGTGGACTTACCACAGAAAAGGGATGCTGAGACAGTTTACTTTATGTTGCAGTTTTCTACTTGCAGCATTAAATATACTTAATCAAGTAATTTTTTATGTATTATTATTATTATTATTATTAACAGCCCTTGTATTACAAAACTGTCAATGTGTGTATGTTTCTGTTCATGCTAGTGG
This sequence comes from Macrothele yani, assembly GCA_039090855.1. Lineage (NCBI taxonomy): Eukaryota > Metazoa > Arthropoda > Arachnida > Araneae > Macrothelidae > Macrothele > Macrothele yani. The sequence continues at coordinate 83,647,620 of CM077001.1, forward strand.
AACATACCTGGTGGAATCCCATACCATTGCAGTGGTATTTTGCCAATGAAAGTTACACATATGGTGCTTGAACCATGAGGTTTTTTTTGTTGTTGTTTTTTCTCTTGTGATCTGGAAACTGTGAACTGTTGTGTGTTGTGGACAATTGATCATGTAGTTATTCACTAAGAAGCATCTTTGATAATTTAAATATCCATCCCACACTCTAAAATCTATAATATATCATGGAAGTGTTACTGTATGTTTTGTGAAAATACTTAGAAGCCTTTTCAGTTCAGGTGTTTCTCTCACTTCTGCAGACAGATTTTTTGGGTGTGACATTTGGTGTTTGAGGTCAGCATGTGATTGTGGCCTAAAATCTTCAAAAAAAAAGGTTGCTTCCAAGATAGGTTATGTACTGCTTTTCTTTTCTTTTTTATTTTTTTTAATAAGGAATTTGGGGGGGGTGCGTGCATGTGTGCATTATCTGCATTCTAAGATTTACAGGTAGAATAAGCCAAGTCTTCATTGAAAATGTGTCTTCTTAAGTAGCACGCTCATGATTCCACTGGCTTTTGATATAAAATTACAAACTACCAGAACTACATAAAATAAAAAGTAAATCCTAAGATTTCCTTTTTAATTTAGTGCTATAAGAAAAAATTGGCACACTTCAACACCATAAGCGAACAGAAGTATTATGTGCTCTTTTGAAATCATCCTGATTTTTACCTGTTTAGAACATCTGGTGTAATCTATTCTGACAAATTTTCCAGTTGCGCATGATGTTTATGAGGGTGGGACAGTTTGAACCTTGTACCTGATTGTCATTTTGTGCCATCTCACATGTCTTCAATTTATTGTTATTGTTCTTGTGCATTTATTTAGTTATGCTTTATTTCTAGCGCTCAAATTAAAATCACAGTTCAAGGATTTTTCAACTTAGATCAAGATATTCCAGCATTTAAGGAACACCTAAGAGATTTCCTTGTTCAAATAAGGGTAAGCTAACCTTTACAATATCCTATGTGCAGTTACTTGTGTTTCTGAGAATTAATGTAATGGAAAATTTATGTTGATGTGTAGTAGTATTTTACTCTCCCTGTCTTAAAAAGTTAAGTGCTGTCCACTCAATCATTTATACCAACACATTTTCTTTTTTTTTTAAGGATTTCCTGATTAGTTTTTTTATTGTTAATTGTTACTTTGGAGATTTTTTAGGGCAAGTTACTTCCATTTTATTAGTTTTTTTAATAAAAAATCATAGGCTGACTTAAAAATAACTTTTTAGATTTGTTTAGATCCTAAAAAACTTTCTATATCAGATCAATACCCACAAACTCCCGATCTAAAACATAATGAAATTGGGTTCACTTACTAAATTTCCGTAGGAAAAAAAAACATGCCAAATTTTGGGGCCCTGTTTTTCCTTAAGTTAGAAGAAAGTTAAGGCAAATTTGAGGTTATAATTGACGATAGCCTTTGTTTTTGTTAGTCGGAATTAGTTTTATATTAGTGAAATTTTAAATATATTTTTATAGACTTATAAATAAAAATGTCACATTAAACTTCTTTGGAATTACACTTAAGGTTGCACAGTTTAATTTCTCACCCAGGCTACCCATGCTGGGCACTGGTTCTGTCCCTTACCTGGAACCAGTGGCTCTAAATTAGGGGTTGGTAACTGCTTATAGTTCAACAAGTTGCTAATTATGCTCGTTACCCCCAGCCTCTCTTCAAGCTATTTTCCGTTGGGGGGGGGGGGGATTTTTATTTATGTATGCTTAATCTCTACCAAGGTTCGTACGGTCCTAAGAACTCCTTATTTTTTATTTCTATTTCTAAGGCCCTTTTTAAAAGTCCTTGATTTTTTTAAACAAGTGTTGTTGTTGTTGTTTTTCTTTCTGGTCTTGTTTTTGCACAGCAGTAATGGCCATCACAACCCTGCCCCCATTTTTGTTTGTGTGTCTGTAAATATGCTAACCCATTCTCCAGGGGAGCTTTCTTCTAGCTTATTGAAAGTAGATAATCCCCTGGAATGTTCTTAGAAATGATCTCCCTTCAACCCCACTCCCCCAACACACACACACACACACACACACACACACACACACACTTTTCCCATTGTAGCCTGCATGGCTTACCTTGCATAACGTTTACCAGTGGGATCAACATCTGCGTTGTGTCTTTTCAAGGGTCAGAAGGTCAAGTTGTCTCATGTGGTCTGATCTATCTAGTGTCTACTGCTCTACTCAACTCACCTTGCTCATTGTCGCTGTGTCACCTGCTTGTCCTTTTTTCCCGGTGTGCATTTCATTTCTTTCTTTGCAGGCAAAGTAGTTTATGTTTGGGGGCAAAATGCCTGGTAAATGGCCACTAGCGCTGTTTAATCCACTACATATGTATCACACACACACACCTGGTGATATTCCAATGCCCTCCCTCGCAGAAAACTCTGTCTACAATATGTGCAAATCTCATTTTGGGATCACAAAAGACAACTGAAGCTATGGAAATTGAGTAATGAACTCGAATGCAAAAAAGCATCAACTGCCTTGTGATGCATATGAACTTGTAAATGGAATGCAAGGCAGTGGATGTTTTTTTCATTCAAGTTCATTACTCATATGAATTTGAATGCAAAAGCATCAACTGCCTTGTGATGCATATGTTGTAAACAGGTGAAATGTGACAAAGGAGTTAGTTGTAGCATATCAATTGTTACAGTGGAATCATAGAACAAATGAGTTTCTCAGACATAAACATCTGAGTTTGTTTTTGGATCAGTGAAAAAATAAGATTGCTGCATATATATATAAATGAGTGTCATGACATTGTATGTTTTTCCTAAAAATGTATCGATAAATTATATCTATAACTACAGATAGAATTTCCAAGATAGATAGATCCATCCACATTTGCTCGTTGTATTCTGAATACTTAGTGCAATTGAAAAGTGTTTCAATGAATATGTTTTAAAGTCATCAGATTCTGTAGAGCTCACGAAGTCTCCAGGGTGAATTTTAGTTTTGAAGGCTGCAAATTGCTTACTATCTTACCAGGGTGTAAAGTGTATGAATAGTGCCCCCAGTTTTGTACAGTCTGTCAGGTCAGTCCCAAGTTAACATTAATTTAACATTCTGTTAGCATGACATAGTAGCAAGATAGATCATAGGAAATTTTAAATTGCCCAATTTTTTTTAATTTTTTTTTCCCTTGTGTGTGTGACCTAATGTCACAGAACATAGTTCTCTTAAGGCATTTCTCCAATACTGCATAAGCTTTAATTCCATGTGAACAAGACTTACTGTAATATTTCACTTTCTCAGTGTTCAATAAGTGTCACTTTCTATGACATCACAGATTTTGTTGTCTGTACTCAAGTTGTCATGTTTCAGAGTAGCCATCTATGACATTGTTTTCTTTAATTTTTTTTTCTTACATTATAATTAGTCAAGTCTCTTCACATGAATTGAAATAAATATTAAATTTAGTTGGATCCATATTCACACACACACACACACACACACACAGTATGTTTTGTGGCTGTACATAGCATAAAAGTATGTGCTGGTGAAAAATGCCCTTAAATTGCTCAGAATATTGAAAAACCTAGACAAAGAGAAGGATTGAAAAACAAAAAAATCTTCCAACCATCATCACTGCACAAACTAATAAACTTATACATTTCCAATATACTTTGCTTAGAATTTAAAGGGCTCTATGGGGGGAAACATGTTTTAGAAATGCAGTATTTTGTTTATCTCTCCATAGTTGTGCCATGACTTATTTGAAGAGATGGGAAATGAACCCCTTATATGGTGATGTGTGTACATATTTTTTACTTCAGATATTCTGACTGAAAAGGTGTTCTTGTTGATTTGAGCATGTTAAATTTTGGATTTCATGAAGCTGCAGTTAGTTGAAAATTGTGAGGGGAAATTTTAGGTCTAGGATATTGGAAATGCACTCTGGCAACTACAATTTCACTAAAATATAAAGGATTGTGAGTTTTTATTTTGTGTAAAATGCTTGTATATTGTAAGGAATTTTTAAGGTTAAGGTGAGTAATTTATCAGAATTTCAGCTCATAAATTTTCAAAAAAATATGTATATATATTACCTCCAGTTGTTGCTAGTATTTCTCAACATTGCACTTAATCTTTTGGCCAAACAGATATGTCTGAACTAAACAGAAAATCAGATGTTAATCTAATTTTTTAATAATTCCAAGCCATGTTTGCTCACACAGCATGCCAGACGTCTCGGCATGAAGTTGCACAGGTTTCTTATGGTGTCCTGCGATAAGCCATCCCATGCAGCTTGAATCTTCTCATGCAGTTCCTGCAGATTGTGCGGTAGGGGTGGAGTGTGGATAGAGCGTCCAATAGCATCCCACACATTTTCAATCGGTAATAGGTCTGGCAATGCGGCTGGCCATTGCAGTGTCAGTGCCTTGAAGGCAAGCTCTCTAGACAGCAGCATGCGGACAAGCGTTGTTCTGTTGGAAAATTGCACCGGAGTGAGCATTCGGAAAAGGTAGGGCCACTGGTTGCAGAACCTAAATAACGTAACATTGGGCTGTCAAAGTGCCTGTAATGAACACCAAAGGTGATCTGATCTGGCATCATAGGCAATTGCTCCCCACACCATGAAAACAGGCCATCTGGACATGTGACGCTTGACAACAAACAGTTCATCTTGGCGCTGACCACTGTGCCTCCACACACGGATTTGTTTGTCATCTCCTCCAAGACAAAAGCGGGACTCATCACTGAAGATCACCCGCTGACATTCTGAGTAGCTCCTCGACAGTCTGGCACGACATCATTGCAGTCCTTGGCAATGGTGTTAAGGACAGTCGTCATAACTGTGTGTGTGTGTGTGTGTGTGTGCGCGTGTGCTAATATATTTTTTTTTGCTTCAGTCTCTTAATAGAATATATATATATATATCATCATCATCATCTTCAACCATTATCAATCCACTGCTGGACGAAGGTCTCCCCAAGTTTCCTCCACAACGGTCTGTCTTGTGCCAGTCTCCTCCATGTCACCCCTGCATACTTTCGAATTTCATCCACCCATCTCCCATGTGGTCTTCTTCTGGGTCTTTTCCTGTCCCTTGGAATCCAATCTAAAATTTCGGCTGTCCATCGATGATCTGTCCTTCTGGCAGTATGTCCAGCCCATTGCCATTTCAGGGATTTAACTCTGATCATGATGTCTTCCACTCTTGTCATTTTTCGGATCCACGAGTTCCTCTTCTTATCTCTCCTGGTTACACCAAGTATGCACCTCTCCATGCTGCTTTGAGTTGTCTGCAGCCTTTGTATGTCTCTTTTAGTTAAGGTCCACGTCTCTGCACCATACGTAAGCACTGCAAGGATGCATTGATCAAACACTTTTCTTTTAAGACATAATGGCATATTGCTCTTGAAAATTATGCTGTTTCTTCCAAAAGCTCTCCAGGCAAGTTTTGTACGCCGATTAATTTCTTCATCAATGTGACCCTCACTTGATATCTGCTGTCCAAGATAAACGTACGTGTCTGTTATCTTCAGCTTTTCTCCATCAATCGATAAATCTTCATTTCTTGTAAAAGCATTGAACATCACTTTTGTCTACTGAAAGTTCATTTTTAATCCCACTTCTTTACTCTTGTCAGCAAGTTCCTGGATCATACTCTGCAGCTCTGATGGGCTAGTTGCAAAAATGACTACGTCATCAGCAAAACGAAGGTGGGTTAGATAATCTCCATTAATCTTTATCCCCTTGTTTTCCCAGCTCAGTGACTGAAAAACACCCTCCAATGTGGCATTAAAGAGCTTCGGATATATGGTGTCACCTTGTCTCACTCCCTTTCCAATTTTTATGTGTGTTGTATTTTCAAACAGCCTAATCTTTGCACTTGCATTTTCATAGATGTTATTAATAATATTAATGTATGCATCTTCAATACCGCAGGTTTTCAGAGCCATTGTAACTGCTGATGGTTTCACCGAATCAAAGGCTTTTTCATAATCGATAAAAGCCATGCACAATGGAAGTTCATATTCCCTCGCTCTTTCAATTAGTTCTCTCAGCACGTGGATATGATCTGTTGTGCTGTAGCCACTCCTGAATCCAGCTTGTTCTCTCGGTTGAGCCATGTCCAGTGTTACCTTCAAGCGGTGTGAAAGAACTTTAGTGAAGATTTTATAAACTACTGATAGGAGGCTGATAGGTCTGTAGTTTCCGAGATCCTCAATGTCACCTTTCTTATGTAGCAGGATCATTGTAGCGGTGTTCCAATCCTCAGGAATCTTTCCTTCATTAAGGCATCGAGTGAAAATTTGGGCGAGTACTGTTTCGATTTCTCCACTTGCTTCTTGTATGATGTCTACAGTAATTCCATCTTCTCCTGGAGCTTTTCCCCGCTTCATGTTCTTGATTGCATGTGCAACTTCTGCTGGAAGGACTGGAGGAACTCTGGTACTGGTATCTTTCATGATGTCTGGAGTGCATGTATCATCCCTTTCATATAATTTGGAGTAGAAATCTTTCACTCTTGTCAAAATTTCGCCTCTATTTCTTGTTACAGAACCATCTTCTTTTCTCAGTGCCATAATCTGTTTTCTTCCCTTACTGAGATGTCCCTTTGCTATCTTTAGGCTTTGGTTGTTTTCAATTGCTTTCCTCACTAGTTCACAGTTGAATTTTCTTACGTCTTCAGTGATACTTTTTCGTACTGTCTTGCATAGCTCTATATATTCCACTTTGGAAGTCACATCTTCTTTAGTTGTCCTCATCTCTCTTCTTTTTTGCATCAACATTTTCGTTTTTCCTGATAATTTATTTACATGCAACTTGTTCTTAGACCCAGCTAATTTTGTTGCTGTTTCCATAAGAGCTTTGGTTACTTTTCTGTTAACTTCAGAGATGTCCACTTCTTCCGATGTTAGGCCTTCTAAAGCAGAGAACCTGTTCTTCAGTTCCAACTTGAAGGTATTATGTATGTCATCATCATCATCATTGTCAACCATTATCAATCCACTGCTGGACAAAGGTCTCCCCAAGTTTCCTCCACAACGGTCTGTCTTGTGCCAGTCTCCTCCATGTCACCCCTGCATACTTTCAATTTCATCCACCCATCTCCCATGTGGTCTTCTTCTGGGTCTTTTCCTGTCCCTTGGAATCCAATCTAAAATTTCAGCTGTCCATCGATGATCTGTCCTTCTGGCAGTATGTCCAGCCCATTGCCATTTCAGGGATTTAACTCTGATCATGATGTCTTCCACTCTTGTCATTTTTCGGATCCACGAGTTCCTCTTCTTATCTCTCCTGGTTACACCAAGCATGCACCTCTCCATGCTTCTTTGAGTTGTCTGCAGCCTTTGTATGTCTCTTTTAGTTAAGGTCCACGTCTCCGCACCATACGTAAGCAATTATGTATGTGTATATATATATATATATATATATATATATATATATCATCATCATCATCATCAACCATTATCAATCCACTGCTGGACGAAGGTCTCCCCAAGTTTCCTCCACAACGGTCTGTCTTGTGCCAGTCTCCTCCATGTCACCCCTGCATACTTTCGAATTTCATCCACCCATCTTCCATGTGGTCTTCTTCTGGGTCTTTTCCTGTCCCTTGGAATCCAATCTAAAATTTCGGCTGTCCATCGATGTTATATATATATATATATATATAGAAGGCCTAACATCGGAAGAAGTGGGCATCTCTGAAGTTAACAGAAAAGTAACCAAAGCTCTTATGGAAACAGCAACAAAATTAGCTGGGTCTAAGAACAAGTTGCATGTAAATAAATTATCAGGAAAAACGAAAATGTTGATGCAAAAAAGAAGAGAGATGAGGACAACTAAAGAAGATGTGACTTCCAAAGTGGAATACTTAGAGCTATGCAAGACAGTACGAAAAAGTATCACTGAAGACGTAAGAAAATTCAACTGTGAACTAGTGAGGAAAGCAATTGAAAACAACCAAAGCCTAAAGATAGCAAAGGGACATCTCAGTAAGGGAAGAAAACAGATTATGGCACTGAGAAAAGAAGATGGTTCTGTAACAAGAAATAGAGGCGAAATTTTGACAAGAGTGAAAGATTTCTACTCCAAATTATATGAAAGGGATGATACATGCACCCCAGACATCATGAAAGATACCAGTACCAGAGTTCCTCCAGTCCTTCCAGCAGAGGTTGCACATGCAATCAAGAACATGAAGCGGGGAAAAGCTCCAGGAGAAGATGGAATTACTGTAGACATCATACAAGAAGCAAGTGGAGAAATCGAAACAGTACTCGCCCAAATTTTCACTCGATGCCTTGATGAAGGAAAGATTCCTGAGGATTGGAACAACGCTACAATGATCCTGCTACATAAGAAAGGCGACATTGAGGATCTCTGAAACTACAGACCTATCAGCCTCCTATCAGTAGTTTATAAAATCTTCACTAAAGTTCTTTCACACCGCTTGAAGGTAACACTGGACATGGCTCAACCGAGAGAACAAGCTGGATTCAGGAGTGGCTACAGCACAATAGATCATATCCATGTGCTGAGAGAACTAATTGAAAGAGCGAGGGAATATGAACTTCCATTGTGCATGGCTTTTATCGATTATGAAAAAGCCTTTGATTCGGTGAAACCATCAGCAGTTACAATGGCTCTGAAAACCTGCGGTATTGAAGATGCATACATTAATATTATTAATAACATCTATGAAAATGCAAGTGCAAAGATTAGGCTGTTTGAAAATACAACACACATAAAAATTGGAAAGAGAGTGAGACAAGGTGACACCATATCTCCGAAGCTCTTTAATGCCACATTGGAGGGTGTTTTTCAGTCACTGAGCTTGGAAAACAAGGGGATAAAGATTAATGGAGATTATCTAACCCACCTTCGTTTTGCTGATGACGTAGTCATTTTTGCAACTACCCCATCAGAGCTGAAGAGTATGATCCAGGAACTTGCTGACAAGAGTAAAGAAGTGGGATTAAAAATGAACTTTCAGAAGACAAAAGTGATGTTCAATGCTTTTACAAGAAATGAAGATTTATCGATTGATGGAGAAAAGCTGGAGATAACAGACACGTACGTTTATCTTGGACAGCAGATATCAAGTGAGGGTCACATTGATGAAGAAATTAATCGGCGTACAAAACTTGCCTGGAGAGCTTTTGGAAGAAACAGCATAATTTTCAAGAGCAATATGCCATTATGTCTTAAAAGAAAAGTGTTTGATCAATGCATCCTTCCAGTGCTTACTTACGTATGGTGCAGAGACGTGGACCTTAACTAAAAGAGACATACAAAGGCTGCAGACAACTCAAAGTAGCATGGAGAGGTGCATACTTGGTGTAACCAGGAGAGATAAGAAGAGGAACACGTGGATCCGAAAAATGACAAGAGTGGAAGACATCATGATCAGAGTTAAATCCCTGAAATGGCAATGGGCTGGACATACTGCCAGAAGAACAGACCATCGATGGACAGCCGAAATTTTAGATTTCATTCCAAGGGACAGGAAAAGACCCAGAAGAAGACCACATGGGAGATGGGTGGATGAAATTCGAAAGTATGCTGGGGTGACATGGAGGAGACTGGCACAAGACAGACCGTTGTGGAGGAAACTTGGGGAGATTTTCGTCCAGCAGTGGATTGATAATGGTTGACAATGATGATGATGATGATATATATATATATATATATATATATATATATATATATATATAGTCCTCCGTCATGCGACCATATGCCAATGGTGCTGGCACTAATCGGACGATGCATGGAGGGCACCACTGCTCACTGAATATCCACATGCTTGGCTGTTGGGTCACTTCGCGCATGTCGAACAACCTGTCTGGCCTCTCTCTCCGTAGTTCGTCTAGGTCACCCAAACCCTTCCTGTCGCTCCTGCATGCCTTGTTCAATCCACTGCCTCCAACAGCATGCTTTGGTGATATCCACATGACCGTTGTGGCACACAATACAGCAATAAGACCACCCGGCTTTCCCGGAGGCCGACGATGCGGCCCCTCTCGAACTCCTCCAACTGCTCGAATTGCGTCCGAACTTTTCTCCGAGGCATACTTCACTTGCAAAGGATGCAACCAACACAACAGCATGAGTCGCAATGGCAAGCACGCATAGCGGGACGACCTTATATAGCCAGTCAGGCACAGCGCTACAACCGCTCCTTGCTGGCATCACATGCGCGGCTGAGCACGATACTTGTATCATTTGCATGTCTCAGGATGTCAAACCTACCCTCCAAGTTTCATTCCTGTCGATTGGTTCCTTCTGGGTGCACCTATTTTTTTGACGACGAGTGTACAGTCGTGGCCAAAAGTCAATTTTTGATGTTTGAAGTCAACTTATACAGCGTAATGGTAAAGTCAGGAATACATATTTTACATTATTTTTTAAAGGAAATTTTATGCTGAATTCAAATATTTTTACAGAATGTTATTATACTAGTAATAGAAGTGAAGTTACAAGCAAAAGTAGTGTCTACTCATAAAAAGCAAAAAATAGTGAAATTAGTGTACATGCATTTAACATAAAATTACTGTACAGTACATTATTGAAACTTGCAGGACACTTGAAATAACTTACTCACAAGCAAAATAAGCTTTAATATTTAATTGGATAACTACGGTTTCTTAGTAACGAAGTGCACCTCCTTGGCATGAAACTAATGAGCTTCTCTAGTTGTCCATTGGTGATAACACAGTGCCATATGGCCCTTACAGACTCAATTAATGCTGTGTTAGATGTGGGTCCTTGTTGACGGATATTTTGCTTCAATCTCACTCACTCAGGTTTTCTATAGGATTGAGATCTGGTGACTGTGCCAGCTACTGAAGTTTTCTTATAACTTTTCGATTAAGCCACTCATCAACCGACGTTGACTGATGATATGGCATGTTATCCTCCTGAAAGATTAAGTTCCACAAACCCACGTCTTGTGCAGATGGCAGCAGTTAGGATTCCAAAATATCCACATATTTCGATCCATTCAATGTGCTATCAACAATGTGCAGATGGCCAACACCACTGGCTGAAATACAGGACCCTGGCATCACCGAATGTGGGTTCTTGATTGTGTTGGCTGGGTGCAGCATAGCATGTCTTATGTCTTTCACCAGCCCTACGATGTACATAATTATTTCCATTATTAGCAGAAATAGTAACAGTTGTTTTATCACTGAAAAATAACATTTTCCCATTCATCAACAGTCCAATTCTTGTGTGCCTTGGCCCAAGCAATTCTTTTGAGCCATTGTTGTTCAGTAAGGAAAGGTTTTCGTGCAGTCAGTCCATTCTTGTAGCCTAAGATGCAATAATGCCTACTTCATTCTCCCACTCATTTCTTAAATCAGTGGCTGTTTTAAACCTTGATTTTAAGAAACGACGAATGAACATGCGATCATCACTGTCAGTACACAGCCTTGGTCGACCTGTTCTTTTTCTGTTTCCACACATCCAGTTTCTGCAACTCTTTTAATGGTGTGCAAGACAGTGGAATGATCACAGCCACATTTAACAGCAGTTTTACGACTACTGAATCCAAGTTCATGCAAGGTAATAATTTTTTGCTCTGGTTTAAAGAGGCAGGACCAATTTCCGGGTCTTTGATATTCCGAAATTCAAATATCACCAGGAATTCTGCATAAATCTCCGTCAACGGACTACAAGCAGCTGCGTTCTAAGTCTGCAGACAATTCTGCATCCTTTTATATCTCACTAGCGGACATTGGAGAAAGCTATAGTGGATTAGAGAGGCGCAAATGCTTTTTCCGAACTGGATTTGTGTTTCCTCACTTGCACATTTTTGCTTGTAACTTTATTTCTATTACTGGCAATAACGTTTTGTAAAAATAATTGAATTCAGCATAAAATTTCCTTTAAAATGATGTACAATATAATATGTATTCCTGACTTTAACTTACACTGTATAAGGTGACTTCAAACATCAAAAATTGGCTTTCGGTCTACTTGGGCAGGACTTTTGGCCATGATTGTACAGTAGTGGCCAAAATTGTGGAAACTTCTTGGGAAAAGTGTATTTTTGAGGTTTGATGGCTTATAACACCTTTTTTTCTTTTTTTAGTAATACCATAAAATTATATATCAATGGAAAGATAATTTTATCCAGAATGTAATAAAACAAAGTTTGTTTAATTATCTATGTTCTATAAAAAGTTATTGCCAAATGACCAGAAAAAGGAAGTACAACTCTTAGGTTGATATAAAGTAGCTTTCCTTCATTTCAATGTAGCCAATGGGCATGAATGTTTAGAAAGCCAATCAGGTGTCATCTTGTTTGGGCAATGAGCCCATGGTTTGTACGCTCTTTGAAAACCTTGAAAAGTCTTTAAATAAAAAAAGTTCATTTTCAAGTCCTTGAAAGTACCTAAAAAGTTTAAGGCTCTGTAAAAATAGTACTTGAAAAAAAAATGTTTTTTAAGTAATGATATGAAAGAGCATGTGTAAAATAATTGTTTGTGCTAAAAAGTTGTATAGGAGATTTCTGTGTAGGCCTAATTCCAATAAAAACACCAAGCTGATCAAATAGCGCAGAACTGCGTTCAACCCAGGAGAGTGTGTGGACAGCTGATACCTTGGCTATGATATCACTACAGAGTAAAGCATCAGCCATGTGAGTAAAATAAGTGGAATGATATATTCCCAAATTGTCATGGGCTTCTGTTTACTGGGGTTAGGGACGCATTCTTGCCGGAGGGTGGAACTTCCAGTAATTGCTTGTGCTTCATGCGTGTACCCTTTTTTCTCCTCACTGCATAAAAAATAAAAGGTTAAAACAAACAATAAGCATTATACCAGCAAATGAATACGAAAATAGTGTACCCTTTCAAAATATTTTGCAAGATAAAATAATTTCAAAAAATACGAAAACAGAGGGTCAATGCAAAGTTAATAAAATAAATGAATTGTTTGTAAGGAGAAGGCGTAATGGCAGGTCATTAGAGGTGTGCCAGCCCCAGCTAAGATTAACGGTCTGAACTTACTAAAATACCTACCTACTGACTGACGGACAGTACACACATATGATAATTCGGGTTTAAAAAGTGCTTGAATTTATTTTGCTTGGAAGAGTACGAACCATGTGAGCCAATCAGGTCACAGTAGGATTCAGCTATTGATGTCATGTATTGGAGCTGAGAGGAGGACATTCGTCAGTGTGTTATGTGATTGCTATCAAGTTGGTTGGGTTTTTTAGTGAGCTTGTAAAACGTAATATAATTAAAGAAATGGTGCAAAGAGTTGACTGGTCACCCAGAAAGTGATGTAAAATAGTACTATTAAGTGAACAAAACTTCAGTTATTAAGCAATTAGTAGAAAAATTGGTGGAAACTTAACCAAAGGTGGCATTTCTAAATTTTTGAAGAGGTATAAGGAGACTCAGTCACTACAAAACCAGACTGGTAAAGACAAGTAAAGGTGCACAATAGCAAGTGATGATAAAAGAATTAAGAGACTGTACCTAGGTGACAGAAGAAAATCATCTGGGTGTACAGAAGAAGAAATGGCGCAATGTAATGTGAAGTTGAGTGCAGGGACTGTTCGGCACAGACTGCAGGAATTTGGTCTAAAAACTAGAATTCCACAAAAAAGCTATTTTTATCTCTCAAACAAAAGTTGAAAAGATTAAACTGGGCTAAAACCCATGTTAACTGGACAGTGTTATTTGGAGTGATGAGACCAAAATCTCCCTGTTTGGTAGTGATGGCATAAAATATGTAAGGAGAAGAATCAGAGAAGATTTGCATCCTGATTGCATTACATGTACTGTGAAACATCCAGTTGATCTGGGGTTGTATGACATCAAAAGGTGTGGGCAGAATTTGACTGTGTGATTAATGGGAATGTAAATGGCCAAAAATACATTAATGAAATACCTGAGCCCAAACTGAAACCTTGTGCACATGATCTTTTCCAAGATAATGAAGCCTTTATATTTCAACAGGATTCAGCTCCATGTCACGTTGCTGCTGTGTACAAAAAGTGGTTTCAAGATAATCATATTCCACTGCTGGAATGGCCTAGGAATAGCCCAGACCTTAACCCCATAGAAAATGTATGGAGCCGACTACAGGAACTTGTTAGTTGGTAGCAACCCAGCGGTAAAACCCAATTAATAGAAGCAATAATTCAATCTTGGTTTCACATTATAACAGCTGCAGAACTAAAAAACTTGGTTCACTCCATGGGAAGGTGTTGTAAGGCTGTAATTAATGCTAAAGGTTACCCAACTAAGTATTAACTGACATGGTGAGAATTTTTGCATATCTCATTTTTTCTGTGTTTCACTTTTCTTCTTTATAACTGCTGTTCTAATACAAAATCCTTTGTAAAAGTTATTGCATTACATTCTTGATGAAATTATCTTTCCATTGATATATAATTTTATGGTATTACTCCAAAAAAAAAAAAAAAAAAAGGGTGTTATGAGCCATCAAACCTCAAAAATACACTATTTCCAAAAGGTTTCCACAATTTTGGCTACTACTGTATATATGTGCACACACCGATGAGCCATTACATTATGACCACCTGCTTAATAAGCTGTAGGACCCCCTGTAGCCTGCAAAACAGTGGCCACTGTGCGAGGCATCGATTCGATGAGGTGATGATAGGTATCGTGGGGTATCTGGAACCATAATGTCAACAGCAGGTCCTCCAGTTCCTGTATATTTCGGGGGAAGGGGGGGTTAGCGTGTACCCGCTTTTCCTAGTCAAACCACAAATGTTCGATTGGATTCCTGTCAGGTGAATTTGGAGGCCAGGACATTAACAGAAAGTCACCAGCATGTTCCTTGAACCACTCCTTGACAATTCTGGCACTGTGGCATGGTGCATTGTCCTGTTGGTAATGGCCATCACCAGCAGGAAACAGTTGCCATGAATGGGGGAACTTGGTCCTCATCAATGTTCAGATACCTGACAGCTGTAAGAGATTGTGCTATTAGGATAATGGGGCCTAAAGTGTCACAAGAAGACATCGCCCACAGCATAACACCACCGGTCTGTTTCCGTCCAACAGCACATCTAAGTGCCATAGCCTTCTTTGGTAAGCAGCGTATCTGAATTCGACCATCTACGTGATGCACCAGGAATCTTGATTCGTCAGACCAGGCCATTTTCTTCCAATCATTCACGGTCCAATCTTGATCTTGGTCCCATTTTGTGCGTTGTTGGCGATGTGCAATGGGCATGGGGACCCAGCTGGATGTTCGGCTACTCAGGCCCATGCGCACAAGGCTGTGATGAACTATATGCTGTTACACATTGCCCTAATCACCACTGTTGTAACTGCGAGTGATTTGTCGCACTGTAGCCCTGTGGTCGTTGTGAACAATGATTGATAGTCTCTGCTCCTCTCTGGCTTCAATGAGCTGTGGACTACAAATAGCTAGACGACGGTTTGGCCATCTGTGCACCACTTTTGATACATATGCACTACAGCAGCATGTGAACAAGCCACGTCGTGCCATCACAATTTTTCCATTACCAAACTGATAAATCAGCAGCTTTTCCCATTCTGACTCCGAACACTACGAGCCAAAAGCCGGTCCACGGGTTGTATATATACTGCTCTGTGAACTTGCCCTGCACCACCATTCAGTCTCCAGGTGCGCTTATTTCTATAGGCTAGGGGTGGTCATAATATAATGGTTCATCAGTGTGTGTGTGTGTGTGTGTGTGTGTGTGTGTGTGTGTGTGTATTTATTCAAAATGAAGTTAAATAACTTGAGTAAAACGCGAGATTTGCTTAAATGCTAGGAACCTCAAGGAAAAAACAGTACACCTTCTAATTGTGACAAGAACAAGAGGTAGAGTAAATAGAAAGTAAAATTTGAATTCGAATGAAATATTAGCAGTCTGGCCTTTCCACAATTGACTTGTCAGGAAAGAACCAGTGGAATGTTGGGTTTCATTGTTTTTGCTGACAGACCGTAAATATTCCAGAAACTGTCTCAAATGAAGTAGTGTTAAGAATGCTTTTGTGTGTGCATGTGTGAATATAACAACAAAGGTGGGGTTGTTGTTGTTTCTCATTATGTAAATGAAAATTGGATATAATTCAGTATAAATAGGATATAGTATTTAGGCTTGTTAGCAAAAACACAGGCTCTGGCCTAGCCATAGACCTAAATTTGGGTGTTCTTAGTACTGCTGTATGTGACAAGTTAAAAGTGTACCCTTTATTCAGGCTCGCTACATTTAGGCAAACTCTCACTTTTTTTAGTTTTAAAGTTTTTATCTGCTGCTTTGTGCAGTTTTTTTTTTTTTTTTTTTTTGTTATTACCTTCATATGTCGTCTTGTTCAGCTAAAAGTAAAAACTTTCTTAACATATATATATTTATTTATTTTTAAGGAATTTGCTGGTGAAGATGATAGTGATCTATTCCTCGAAGAACGAGAAGCAGCTCTTCGGTCAGCAGAGGAGGAGAAAAGAAAAATACAAATGTCTGTTCCGGGCATCCTCAATCCACATGAAATCCCAGAAGAAATGCAGGATTGATAGTGGTTTGCCATTAGATGGGGTGCACTTTGCACGTCTGTCTCTAGCGTTGCTTACGCCATGTTCACTTCTCTCTCATCATGTGTTGGGCTGTGAATGCCATTAAGTTATGTTTGTGAAATAGTATGCTAAATTACTTTACAGAACTGTATGTTTGTTACTGCGTGTCTGTGGATTGAGTGAAACTGTCATCATGCCCATATTTTGTAGATAAAAACCCATTGACTATGATCCATAGTCATTGGTGCTGAAAGTGTTTAACTGCTGTGTGTGTGTCTTCAGAGGTGTGCCACCCTATCATAGGGATAGTTATGCTGGGTTGTATCTGACTGTAAATAGAGCATCATTCACGCTTTCAGCGACATATTGTATTTGCAATTCAGATATTTTATTTTTAATTGTTGGCCTTTTTTTAAGGCTCATTGAGTTTTGAATGATTGTGTACTGTGTGTCTTCAAAGTATGACTCAAATTGGTTCAAAAATGCTCTTTTGAGTGGTAAAACTAAAACAAACAAAAAGTCTACATAACAAAAAAAAAAATTAATTTTAAAATCCACATGATACCATAAATTTCAAAATACTTATATTGGCTCTTCCTACCCATTAACTCACTATCACAGCTGATTACATGAACAGTTAGTTTGCTTTGTTGTAAAACATAGATTGGAAGTATGCAAGATAATTTGAATAAAGTATTTCTTAAATAAAGAACTTGCAGTTATTGTTATTACTATATTGTGTAATTTGTGCTTTTTCTCTTTGTGTTTGTGCAGTAACTCCTTCTTGTGTGCAGGCTTTCCTTTTATCATATACAGGGTGTTTCCCAAAGTTGCGACTGACTTCAATAACTCGAGAATGAATTGGAACAGAAAAACAGGGTCAACGGGTATTAATAAGGGATGATATGATCTATTTCAGGGATATGTTAATGACCACACACACACACACACACACACAGGGGCTGGGGGGCTACTCATAAACAAAGCAAGTTATGAAAAAAAATTACAATTACAAAGTTATACAGCATTTTTACCTTAGTGTAAATCCGCAGAAAAAATTCTAATAGCTCTCCAGGTTTGGACTGTGCCCTCTTGAGCTATTGCACATCTACAAGGAAAAGTTGTTTTCCCCGTAAATCTTGAAATGTTTCTGCCTTTTCGTGAGATTCGTAAGAAAAAGCATTTGAGGGGGTGATTTTCTCGTTGACGAAACTAAGGGTTCGAAAGCCCCCACCCCAACTTCTCTCGCTTTTCGCCAAGAAGTTGTAAAGTCACTTAAACAAAGTTGAGAACAGTAAATACACACACACACACACACACACACACACACACACACACACACACACACACACACATAGGGCTGGAAAAATATCTGAAAAGTAGCATGCCTGGCTCGACATGAGCAAAAATTATTTACCTACTCAGATAGTAAAAGCTGGATGCCCAGGAAAATTTATCTTTTAAGATAACAAATCAGAACCCCCATTTTTTTAAGTTAAAAAATATGACCTTTTTTCTTTTTACATGATTTGCATTTTCGTTTTAAGGGTACATATTCAAAACGTTCAATGCATAGAACCGTATATCTCAAGTTCTAAGATGATGATGCTGAAATTGGCAAGAACTGCCTCATATTATGATGATGAAAAGGTATTTGAGGAATTTAGTGATTCCTTTCCATCGAAGTTTTCGCTCTTTGTCACTAAACACAGGAGGCTAGTTCCATCGGAGGCATGCATACCGTCACTTACTATAAACGACATTTGGGGCAAAACTACATATGGTACCAATTTCTGGAGCTAGAGCATAATATAATTATGGAAATGATATTCTTCTGTCCTTGGCACGCTGAAACAATAATACGACTTCCAGTGATTAGCGGTGAAATGAAACACGGCGTGCGACGACTGTCCTTTTCCTTGTAATATGAAATTCTATTCCAAACTTTTTGATTTTTAAATCTAGTTGACTGACATCGCAACTAGATTTTATTTACCTGCCCAGGCCAATAATTCACATGTCCTGGGCATCTCGTGCATGGTATTTTTCAAGCCCTGATAGATATACAGAGATGCCAACTATTTCCATAGGAACTACGGAAATAGCTCTTGTACTACAGAAAACCGTGGTTTTTCTGCGAAAAATTAACAGAAGTTATTAATTTTTATTTTGCTTGTTCCCGTTCCCAATGCAACGGCGGCCTCTTGACGATCCGTCATTTGTCTTGCTTGCGATGCTGCCTGCACCTCCAGTTCTGCCTCTCAAAGCTGCTCGGATCTTAGCGCGAGCGATCGGCACTCGATGAGCGTGGCCTTGCGCTGAGTCATTCTAAGTGAAAACCCTCCCTTCCAGCATGCTACATTCTGGGGACATTGAGTGTAGCTCGCTTTGGTGGATGTGGGCGGAGTTCAGCCTGAAGCTCTTTCGCAGTGCAGTGACAAGCTCTTGAAAATCGTTTGGTGCAGAACGTGAGTGTCATTGCCTGGCATCGGAGGGGTTTTTTTTAGAGTGCGTCAGCCATTCATGTCATTAATTAATATTTTGAAGCTTTTGCAGGAAAGTATGCTTGGATTTCGTACTTATGTGCAGAGTTCGCCAAAATGCATAACTACCCATCTAGTACGCATCTAAATTTTGCCAACACATAAAAATATGCATTGGGAACTTTTTGCGACACGTAGAAATACATGTCGAGAAGTGCGTAAAGTGCGCATCAACACATAAAAATACACATCAACGCGTAAAACTACTCATCGAAGAATTTTACCAACGCGTAAAACTACGCATCGAAGAATTTTACCAACGAGTAAAAATATGCATCGTGACAGCATTTCACCTTTCAAAAACGGAAGTGAACAAAATAAAGATGTTTTCGTAATCGTAATTTCCATTTTCCTGCGGTGTTGCCTCTGTCCAGTATTGTTGTTGTTGTTATACACTGGTGTTCAAAATTAACGATAATTTGCACATTTTGTCGATTTTCACAAAACGCGTGGACCCAAAGGTGCAAATTTGCAGTGTCTAATACGTAAGCGTACACGTGCTTGTGGGTGGAGCTGTGACAGCGGATGGCATGAAAAGCACACGTAGCTATTTCCGCTATTAGTTCGCTCGTACTCCACAGCGACATTCGTTGTGTTTCTTGCAGGAGTTGGTTCAATTTCATAAGCAATCGGGTAAAATGAGTTGCCACGGACGTATTGGTGACGGAATGAGGTGGAGAATCGTCGGTAGATTGAAAGCAGGGTAATTGCAGGTTGCTACAGAGCCCAGTGTCGTCTGCAATTTGTGGAAACAGTTTAAGGACACTGGATTCATATCAAGAAGGCATGGGCAAGGTCGTCCAAGAGCTACGGCGGCCATGAAGATGGTTATTTGGCACTTTTGGTGAGGCGCCACAGGACTGCACAGCTATCTCGTGAGCTGCATGCCGCCACTGAAACCAGAGTTTCAAGGGTTACTGTTTCTCGAAGGCTTCATGAGAGAGGGCCTTCTGCCAGAAGACCCGCTGTTTGCGTCCCTCTCTCTTCAGCACACAAGACAGCGCATTTAGCATGGTGCAGACAGCATCAGCCTTGGTCCAGATTTCAGGGGAATAACGTTCTCTTCGAAGACAAGTCGCGATTCAGCCTGGACCCTGATTCTCGACATACCTTCGTCTGGAGAGAACCTGGGACCCGATACTTTTCCTCCAACATCCGAGAAAGGGACCGCTATTGCAGCGGAGATGTCATGGTCTGGGCAGGCATCGCGTTGGACGGCCGCACACCTCTCCATGTGTTTGACAGAGGCTCCCTGACTGCTGAGAGGTATAGGGATGAGATCTTACTGCCCTATGTTCGACTTTTCAGGGGCGCAGTTGGCCCTCTGTACCTTTTTATGGACTACAATGCTCATCCACATAGGGCTCACCTGGTCGACAATTATCTTGAAAGTGAGGATATTTGCCAGATGGATTGGCCAGCCAGATCACCAGACCTAAACCATATCGAACATGTCTGGGACGCTCGTGGGAGGGCAATTGCAGCTCGCCATCCCCTCCGAGAACCATCCAGGACCTGAAAACTGTGTTGCTGCAGGAGTGGGACCGACTGTCACGGGGACTCGACCGCCTCGTTTCCAGTATGACGTCCCGCCCATATTAGTCATTTTATGTTCGATCTTGCAACGTGGATTTTGGACATTGCTGCGCTTGATGAGCCTTACTGACGATCATGAATGCGTACCAAGACTGTTGGTATGGTATAATTTTTTCTCTTATATAACTGTGTGTCCATACCAAATTTCATTAAAATGTGTCCATTAGTTTTTCAGAAATTCTACAAAATGTGCAAATTCTCTTAATTTTGAACATCAGTGTACATCATTTTATTCCATAAATCTTTGTATTTCATTTTGAAAATGGAGGGAAAACTTCCGAAAATGGAAATTTGACCGCGCAAAAATTCCTGTGTAATCTTTTAGGCAAGAGAGTGCCACGGCTTCGAGGAATTTCTGCTTTTTCGTCGTAATTTGGGTTATTTTCAAGATCGATGCATAACTGAACAGGCAATTGGTAGTGGAAAAGGATGCTTTCCGCCTGAAACTTTCAAAAATAGAAATTTCATGTTTCAAAACTTTTGGAAACAGTGAAGATTTCTCCCGTAATCGTAATTTTATTTTTCGCGCGATGTTTCCTCTGCCTAATATTGTTGTTAAATTTCATTTTATTTCATAAATATTTGTATTTCACCTTGAAAATGGAAGGGAAATGTCTGAAAACGGAAATCGGACGTAGCAAAGGTTTCTCTCATAACTGTATTTTTTTTTCCAACAATGTTCCGAACGTGTATCCTGTGTTCTTAAATATTCCCCCAAAACAGGTTTGCATTTCAGCTTGATAAAGGGTGGATCTTTCCCATAGGACACAACTGGTAATTGGCTGCCCCGGTGGCGCAGTGGTCTAAGCGATGGCCTCTGATCATTCGTCCGAACGGGGTCCGGGTTCGAATCCCGGTGAGGCATGGATGTTGTGTTTGTCTTACGGCACTGGCTCTCTCCCTTCCCTGGAACCAGTGACCCTAAATTAGGGACGGGCGACTGCTTATAGCCCATTGAGTTGCTCACGGTGGTCGTTAAACCTCCAATTAAAAAAAAAAAAACAACTGGTAATTGGGTTAAAAACAGGAATGTGTTTAAGCGAAATCATTTTAAACGAAAATGAACTTTCTCAGTTCTATACATTTATCGGAAAATTTTACATTGAAGAATGTTCTTATATTCAAGAAAAGATACTGATTTATGATGAATTCTTAAAACATGCAGAAGTAGCTGATCCTTATCTTAGAACCAGAACATCGTTTACTTCTTTATAGTCAAGCGCTTTGCATTTATAATAACTGAAAATGAACTTGATATACTGGAAGCGGAATTGCTTTGTTATCAAGCTGACAAATTAGATACCATAGAAGAAACAGAATAGATGTCACTTGGTAAGAAATCTCAAAATTAAGAGACTGTAATGGAGCTGTTAAGTATAAATACACAGTCGACGTGGATTAGGAACATCAAATAGAAGTCATCGCTCTTTCCACGTTTATAAGTGAGTCACGGAAAAATTCTCATCGACCGCCACCGGGAATCGAACCCAAGGTCTTCCAGTTACTTGCCTGACATGCTTCCACTGCACCACAGCGGCCTCGAAATTCTCCAGACTCGCATACGACAAACTGCCAAACCACTTGGCAGGTTGCTTCTTTGGAGCCAATGCTGGGGATTTACCAAAGATCACAATGCTGTGAATTCACCAAAGATGAGCAGCAGCAACTAAGCAAATAACTAGAGGGCAAATGAATAATAAATACACAGTTGACGTGGATTAGGAACATCAAATGGAAGTCGTCGCTCTTTCCACGTTTATGAGAATTTTTCCGTGACTCTCTTATAAACGCGGAAAGAGCGACGACTTCTATTTGATGTTCCTAGTCCGATGAGAAGTTTTCCGTGACTCACTTATAAACGTGGAAAGAGCGATGACTTCTATTTGATGTTCCTAATCCACGTCAACTGTGTATTTATTATTCATTTGCCCTCTAGTTATTTGCTTAGTTGCTGCTGTCCATCTTTGGTGGCTTCAAAGAAGCAACCTGCCAAGTGGTTTGTCATATGCGAGTCTGGAGAATTTTGAGGCCCCTGTGGTGCAGAGGAAGCATATTCGGCGAGTAACTGGAAGACCTTGGGTTCGATTCCTGGTGGCGGCCAATGATAATTTTTCTGTCTTTTATTTGATGTTCCTACTCCACGTCAACTGTGTATTTATTATTCATTAGCCTTTTAGTTATTTGTTCAGTTGCTGCTGTTCATCTTTGGTGAAATCCCCAGCATTGTGCAGGGCTCCAAAGAAGCGACCTGCCAGATGGTTTGGCAGTATGTCGTATGCGAGTCTGGAGAATTTCGAGGCTGCTGTGGTGCCGTAGAAGCATGTCCGGCGCGTAACTGGAAGACCTTGGGCTCGATTCCCAGTGGCGGCCGATGAGAATTTTTCCTCGACTCACTTATAAATGTGGAAACAGAAATGATTTATATTTGCTTTTAAGTATACTATTCTCTCAAAAGTAATGTTTACAATACTTGTAGTTCCACGCTCGAATGCTGCGAGTGAGAGAGGTTTTAGTTTAGTGTGAAAAAATAAAGCCCCTTTCCAACCTAATTTAGGTTTAGAAACTGTAGAAGCACTTCTTATTGCAAAATTGAATATGTTCTCCTCTGGGCAAGTGTGTTATGAAAAAATATTTTCTGCTGTAGAACTAAAATCTGCAAAACAATGTACAGCCAAATCACTAAAGAAAGCTGTTTAATCAATTTTTTGTTGTCACCCTACATT
The DNA here is from genome assembly GCA_039090855.1 of Macrothele yani. NCBI lineage: Eukaryota > Metazoa > Arthropoda > Arachnida > Araneae > Macrothelidae > Macrothele > Macrothele yani. Next base: position 83,671,026 of record CM077001.1, read on the forward strand.
TTCTAGTAAAACACACTGTAATGATTTCTTAATAATCAGAAACACGCTTGTAGTAAGGCGAGGATATTTTTATCACTCCTAATGTTTTGGGGTGGGAATTTCTCCAGCAGTGTTATCTTACTAGCATATCATTAATATTTTACAACACCCTGTGGCAGGGCCAGTTCTGGGATGTTTGCCACCTGCGTGCCACAGATATTTGGCCGCCAATGCAGATCGAGTACAAGTAAATATGCTATTAGATTCCTAACCTAACCCACGGCACGGGGGACATTTTTTTTTTCACTGTTCTATATTTTTGTCAGAGGTACAACGTACAAATATTCTAAAATAACAACGTATACGCTTTTTTTTTTTTTTTTATCTACACTGCTGGCCACCCAAGATGCAATACCAAGAAGGACATGAGATAGCAAAGCCAGATTTACTGGACACATAACAGACACAAAGATGAAACGATTGAGCTTACAGGCCTGTGCGACTTGCAGATCACGCAGACAACAATAGTTCATGTGGCCCTCATGGCTGGCAATAACGGCCACTACACGCCGTGGCATCGAACGAAAGAGGCTTTGGATGTGGGATTGGGGTATGTCGGTCCAGGCTGCTTCCACACGTTGCTACAGTTCATCAGGCGTAGCCGCGGTTGGTGCTTGCCGAGCCACTCGTTTGCCGATCAGCGACCAGACGTGTTCGATGGGGGAAATGGGGAGAACAGGCGGGCCACAGCAGCAGTGACACCTAGTGGGCCGTGAAGAATTGTTGCACGATGCGTTCCGCGTGCGGCCGCGCATTGTCTTGTTGAAATGTGGCTGCTGGCAGGTCCTGCAGGTAAGGGAGGACTACAGGCTCCAAAACGTCGGAGATGTAGCGTTGGCTGTTGAGTGTACCGGCGATGCGTACCAGTGGGGTGCGGGTGTCACATCCAATTGCGCCTCAAACCATAACGCCAGGCGACAGACTGGTATGGCGATGCATAATGCAGGCGTCATGCAGTCTCTCGCCGCGGATCCGGCCATCGTGGTGATGCAGGCAGAAGCGGGATTCCTCAGAGAAGACAATGTTGTGCCATTCCGTTGTCCAGGTGCGGCGTTCAACGGCCCACTGTTGCCGGTGGTGTAACGTTAATGGTAATCCGAGCAATGGGCGCTGTGCAACAAGTCCCCTCTCCTGCAGATGACGTCAAACGGTATGTGCAGACACAGGTTGTTGTGCAACACAGTCTTAATTCCTGCGTTAACGTTTGTGATGTACGGTGCGAGCCGTCAATGCCCGCCACACAACATGCCGGTCCTTTTATTTGGTGGTGTGCCGCGGCTGCAGCAGTCAGTCCGTCCGTCCCTCCTGCACCCACCGAATCCATACTCTCCTCACTGTGGCTGGATGTCGTCCCACACGAGCGGCGATATCTCGGTATGATAAACCGCTGTCGCGATAAGCCACTATTCATCCTCTGTCGAACTCCGAAACGTGCTGGAATGACTGCCATATTCAGCGACGAGGCATGAGGAAGCTTCCCACGCACAGGTCCGGCAGCACAACACACTTCCACTACTTACACCCCGCCTTCTGTGCACCCTTCTTATAGTGTTTCTTGGCGGTGTGCCGGGTGCACATGGTTTGCATATGCCCTGCAATGCTAATCGTTTGCATGTCCTCTCGCGGGCAACGCATGCTGCGAATTTCAGGCCAATCGGATGCTTCCTTCCTGATATTGCATTTTGGGTGGCCAGCAATGTATATTCAAAACAAAACTGTTCAAAATTATCACACAGACAGTGACACATAAGTACCATAACTTAACAAAATGTATGCATCCGTGGAGTTTTTTAAAAGTGCAATCTTCTTACTTGCCAATTCGTCAATTACATCTGATAATTCCAAACTTTTACACAATTCTTTGTCTATAGCCAACAGTCCTAGATCACTAAACCTCTCTTGAGTCATTGACGTTCTTAAAAATGTCTTTACAAGTTTAAGTTTCAAAAAACTCCTTTCACCTGGTACTACACCAACTGGTAATGTCAGAAGAATTCTCGAAGCTATAAGCAGAATAGGAAATGATGACATTAAGTTATTTTTGTTTTATATGTTAAGCTTTTTAATTGGTCTTCCCCATCTGCAATTCCTATGCTCAAAACTCCATACGTTATCAGCTTGTTGAAATGCTGAAGACCATCAATATCCTTAAAACTTTTGCTTCCTTTGTTAATTAAAAGGGAGACATCTAAATCAAAGCAAGATTTTTTAATTTTCACTTCAGGCATTTCTCGAAATTCAGAAAGAATTTTTTTAAATACATTATGATATTCCTGTAGATTTTCAAACCTTTCCTGAATGGAATTTAAGGCTGTATCAATAATCGTTAGATAAAATTGTATTCTGAACAATTCTTTTGTATTTTTGATAGATTCATCAGGACTTTCATAATCAGAAAGGCAAACTTTAGTCCTACTCCTTACAACTGGAAATTCTGCCTCGACATTTACTTCTGCACCCCTAATATATTTACTAAATGCCTCATCATATCTGACTGCACTTAGAAATTTAACAAGCTCACTCAAAACATTAAGAGAATCATTTATGTGGATTGAGGGCACTGAAACATTTTACTTACAACATCAATTTTTGACAGAAAATTGTTCCATATAATGATTGAGATGAACTTAAAAGACGCAATCCGATCTGAAAAACATTGAGCTGTATGTTTTGTTTTTATGTCTCTGGAATTGTCGTCTATTAGAACATTTATTCATGACTTCACCTGATTGCAATCCCAGAGGTCTCACTGCTCTTATTCTACTCTCCCACCTTATGTAACTTGCAGATTTCAGTTTTAATCTACTAATATTACGCTTTATTATATCCCTCCTGTAAGGGGATGCAGAAAAAAATGTGTACAAATCTTCAATAATGTTAAAACAATTAACTGTTTCAAATGTTACTTTGGCAGCATCATTTACAACTAAATTTAATGAATGGGATGCACAAGTACAAAAAAGGCTCTAGGATTTTTGCTCCTTATTTTCTTCTACAAGCCATTATGTTTACCACGCATATTTGCCCTGTTATCGTACCCCTATCCACGCATATCTTGAATACCTAGTTCATAATCTGTTAAGAGTTCATTTAGAAGATAATTACATAATCCTTCCCCATAGTATCTGAAACTGGATAAAACCCAAGAAATAATTCTCTAACTGCAACATCAGCATTGTCAATATTTACAATTCTAACTACAAATGCTATCTGTTCAATGTGACTGGCATCTGGCGTGCAGTCAAGAATTACCGAAAAATATTTTGCTTTCTTTACAAATTCCTTGATTTTTGATTTTATGCCACTTGCTAAAACAGATATGGTTTCATTTTGAAAAGCATGGCCTAAGCAATGAGGCACATGACTTTTAGCAGGTTGAGATTTTGTTATGCTATTAACATGCTGTGAGATAACGGGGTCAAATTTTGCTAACATTTCTATAGCCTTTAAAAAGTTCCCAGTGTTTGCTTCATATAATTTATCATTTTCACCCCTGAAAGCTAAACACTGCCCTGCTAGAAACTGGACAGTTGCAATGATTCTCTATATAATGTATCACCATCGTCATTTCACAGATTCAAAGTACCGTTGTTCTTCTTTATCAACTGCACAACTGTTGTAGAGGCGTGTTTTTAATTCATACCACTTTTTACAATTTTGTATATGTTCTACATTCGCTTCATGCCGTGATAAATAGTAGCTAAATGTCTCCAATCTGAAAAACCCTGACAATCTGTTAGTTTGGTTTGTTTTAAAGCAAACAACTTGCAACAAAAATAAAACACTATTGGATTTTGTAGAATAGATTAACCAAGCTCTTTAAATTTTTTCACCATTAAGTAACTCGTGTTGCCAACCTGAGCTAGAGTAAAAATTCTGAAAATGGTGGGTCTGCGAATGTACCGCCGAAAGAGGCCGCTCCAGCCGTCTGCGTGCATGCACGCACGCACGCACACCTGCCAGAACTGGCCCTGCCCCATGGCTAAATCTGTTGTGCATTATTGAATTAAAGCAAAGGTGTAAGCGTTCTACATTTTTAGTTGCTTGTATGTGTGGATTTCTTGGAATCTGTATTTGTGATATACAAGCATAAGAAAAATTTTATATGTATTAATGTCTATATAAATAACAAAACTGTGATTATATGTATATAACAAGTAAACTAGTTTCAACCCCCCAAAGCCGCCCCGGTGGCGCAGTGGTCTAAGCGATGGCCTCTGATCATTCGTCCGAACGGGGTCCGGGTTCGAATCCCGGTGAGGCATGGATGTTGTGTTTGTCTTACGGCACTGGCTCTCTCCCTTCCCTGGAACCAGTGACCCTAAATTAGGGACGGGCGACTGCTTATAGCCCATTGAGTTGCTCACGGTGGTCGTTAAACCTCCAATCAAAAAAAAAAAAAAAAAAAAAAAAACCCAAAATTTGTATAATGCAACGCAGGGCACAAAAGTGTGACTTTACTTGTCGAAAGCCTACATATCTTTAAAAATGCTACATCAAGTTGCAATGATGATTTACCTAAGTTTATTCCAGCCCTTGGCGATTGTTGTTTGGAAGTGCCTTGGCGGAATCAAAATATTACCATACTACATAATTTTGGATTTACCTGTGATTAACGTGGACTGACTTATTGTGGACTCTATGTTTCTATGCATGCTCCAATGTCGTGCATCATTGACTACGATTTGTATAAATAGCAGTAATTTCTCCTGTAAATCAATTTAAGGTTTTAACATTTGTGTTTTTAACCATGACCTGAGGATGTGTCAGGTGCTGGCATGAAAGACCTTGTATTTTCAATCTTGTCAAGGTAGTTTTAATCATCCACTTTGATTTGCAGTAGTGTTTTACATTGTGCAAAGACTACGTTTCCTGATATACAATTAAACAATTGCCTTTCATGACCAGCAGGACAGCACAAAACTTTGGAAAATGTCTTTAAGTTGGTACACTCGTTAAAAGTGACTGAAGTTCCCTTAAGGTAAATGAAAAAAATTGTTATGAATTATATGAAAGAGAGATTTATGAAAACTAACTCACAGTACTGTGAAATTAAAAAGAGAACCCTTCGTTTCAGTTCATGCAGAAAACGGGAAAAACATCCAGTGTATCCAGCTGGCATCGAACAACGACATCTCGTCCGCTTCGCAAACAAGATGTTGGTTCGATGCCAGCCGAATCCACCGGGTGTTTTTCTGGACTTGTCGAGAAAATTTCCCCAGCTCCGTGACGTCATGCAGATGAGCTTCTTTGGGATAGAAAGTGAAGTTGTACCTTTGGGGAACTGTGAAATCTACAGTCACTGCAAGCTTTTTTTTTTTTTTTTTGTGACACATATCCTGCAACAATAACTAAAGTTTTCTTGATATACTGAATATTTAGCAATATCATAATTATGATTGCAAGAGAAAGCTTTCTTGAAATGAATCAACCTGCTTTTGGAGAAATTATTTTATATCAGGTTAAAAATATCTTTTATGTTTGTGTTCCAAAAGAAGCTTCATGTTTCTTCCTGGTAGGGATGAAAAAAGTGAGGGAAATTATTAGAGTGGTAGTCTGTTGAGTAAATGAAAATCCTAAGAATGTGAAATCACTGCTGAAACATCCATCAAGAAAGGTCACCCAAAAATGGAATTCTAAGGAAGTGAAAAAAAAACTTAATCCACCACCACACATTGTTCCAGACACAAGTAAAGATTGCTGGGAGTTAGGGCCGGGTTAAGGCCTTAGTGGGTCTTTAGGCTAAGACATCGGAGTAGATTACCAAGGCTAAGATATTTGAGTGGGCCCTCAAAAAATTTCTGACTGAGAATCATTATGAAGTCCGTTAAAACACGAAATTGTAGCAATATGATTGTTCAGTTTCGTGTTTTAATGTAATTAATACGTAATGAATTCCACATAACTAGTAAGTTATCTGCAGAGTTTTCATAAAAAGTCAGTGTATTTTCCACTATTCTCACAAGAACTTGAGTTAAAAGCTTAAGATTCCTATATTATGTCTTGGAATTTTTAATAATTTAGCATTGTATACTTTTTCTTGGTGCATCATTTTGTTATGCAGTGCAAAGTCACAGTGGATTTCGCCCATTAATGGTTCCAAGCGCAAGTAGGGAGGTGTGGGTGGATGGTAGTGAAAAAGATGAAACTGCCTCGCTGTACAAAACGACATGGAACGTTTACTCTTAGTGAGGCGCTCACTGCCTTGAAATCTGTTAGTCTTCTAGCTTCTGTTTGTAATCGAATGGAAATCATACGAGACAAAACTAAAACAATTTTACTTATCTTTCTATAAAAATATACGAGTTGTATATGCATCCTGGGCCCTTGGTAAGGGTGTGCGCAGTGGTCTAAGCGATGGCTTCTGATCATTCGTCCGAAAGGGGTGCGATTTTCGAATCCAGTGAGGCGTGGATGTTGTTTGTCTTAAGACACTGGCTCTCTCCCTTCCCTGGAACCAGTGGCCCTAAATTAGGGACGGGCGACTGCTTATAGCCCATTGAGTTGCTCACGGTGGTCATTAAACCTCCAATTAAAAAAAATGGTGGGCCCCGTTAGACCGTCCCTGCTGGGAGTGTGAAATATGAAGAAAATTCCATTATTAAAAGACAATTGCACCTGCATACAAATGAAAAATCATTCCAGTATGATGTGTGCTTTTAAGAAATTCATGGTCAAAAGAAGTCTTAAGGCATGCAAAGGTCCACACTGGTGAACAACCTTACCAATGTGATATTAGTTCCTATGCATTCACCCAGAATTCTAATATCTCAACACATATGCTATTTCATACTGGTAAGAGTGGCATCTATGCAACTTATGTTCCAAACAATTAACTCAGAAAGCTCATCTTTCAAGAAATATGCTTCTTCACACGCCTAAGAAACCTCATCAGTCTTCTGTATGTTCTGGGCAATTGACTAGGAGTGTTCATCTCTCAAAATACTTGCACCTTCACAATGGTGAAAAACCTTCCGAAAGTGACAATGTTGCAAGCAAGTCACACGGAGATCTTATCTTTCACATCATAAGCTTCTTCACATAGGTGCAGAGCAGATTTAAGGAGACTGGGTCCCGGGGGCTAGACAGTATTTGGGGCCCCAGTATTAGTGTCACATCTAGGATTCCATTATGGGTGGATGAATAAAAATACTACGAGAAAACATTCCCAAAATATGATGAGGAAGCCATAAAAATATCCCAAACGTATTGAAGCGTGTATCCCATGATTCATGGACGAATCAGTTTCAGCCGCCCCGGTGGCGCAGTGGTCTAAGGCGCTGGCCTCTGATCATTCGTCCGTACGGGGTCCGGGTTCGAATCCCGGTGAGGCATGGATGTTGTGTTTGTCTTATGGCACTGGCTCTCTCCCTTCCCTGGAACCACTGACCCTAAATTAGGGACGGGCGACTGCTTATAGCCCATTGAGTTGCTCACGGTGGTCGTTAAACCTCCAATCAAAAAAAAAAAAAAAAAAAAAAAGAATCAGTTTCAGCAAGAAAATGTACAAATGCATGGTTCAAAATGGATACCTGCTCAGTTCTTTAATCTCTCCGCAGGGTGCAGCTTGTTGAAATTATATCGAAGTACTGGGCACCATGGTTTTTAGAGAACTACTGTGTTTCCAAAGACCTTTAAGATACATTGACTGGAAGTTCTTGTGTAAATGAGTGGCAGCAGCTGACGGCATTTTGATCGCAGAGCTTGTACGGTAAAAACGGCAGGCCGAGTGGGCAACGTTAGTGACTGCCACGGGAAGGGCCTCAGGTTCGATCCACTAAATACCCGCCGTGCGTCGGATGGGCACGTTAAGCCGTCGGACCCCGGGTACTGGCCCCCGGTAATAAATAAGGGCGTCTTTCTCCCCTTTTCTACTTCGCTTCCGTGTCACTTTCCTATCGGGCGCTCTAGCCCAAATCTCCTAGTTTCCTATTTCTAAGGGTTGTTCAAGACCTGGGGTGCCGCCCCGGTGGCGCAGTGGTCTAAGGCGCTGGCCTCTGATCATTCGTCCGTAAGGGGTCCGGGTTCGAATCCCGGTGAGGCATGGATGTTGTGTTTGTCTTACGGCACTGGCTCTCTCCCTTCCCTGGAACCAGTGACCCTAAATTAGGGACGGGCGACTACTTATAGCCCATTGAGTTGCTCACGGTGGTCGTTAAACCTCCAATCAAAAAAAAAAAAAAAAAAAAAGACCTGGGGTCAGACACTCCCTTCCTAAAATCCTCTACATATGATCATGGTAAAAACGGCATGTGTTGTATGTGAGCAACGCTAATTAAGCTCTTTTACATGCGCGAAAGAAGAAATTTTACGTTTTTTTAATACTGCGTATTATTTTTTTTTCAGTGGGGTATAAATTAGACATTGCGCCTTTTAACTTACGATTAAAGAAAACATCATTGTCGTAATTTTGGGGGGATATGAAATAACTAAAGGGAAACGTCGCTGGTCCCACGTGTAAAATATATTTGGGTTTCAGTTGCTTGCAAACTGCGTGATCTAGTTGCATGAAATTCGTATTTCACATTCTAAGAAATGTCAAAAATTATTTTAATGTGGCCATTTGTTTATTCTTAAGAAAAATTGCAGAGAGCAAAACTTTTAATTTCGGAAGTTTTTCCCGCAGTATTATGAGTTCGTAATAGCCACTCAACGGGAGAAAAAATAAGTAAAATTAAATATGATAGAAAGAAATGCCCTCTTCATATAATTTAGAGTTTAGACAATTACAAACCTCGAAGATGAAAAGTCTGGGAAAAGAAACAAGATTTAACAAACCATGTGTAGGTTTAACCAGAAACCTTCCCTTTAGAGCCATACACAGTCTGGTGAATGACCCAAGGGTTTAGTATTTAGAGATCAATTTAATATTTAGATTAATATTTAGAGATCAAATAAGTGAAAAGGGTTACCTTACTGCATTGCACTTAAATTACTAAAACACCTCTATTATTTCAAGAGAAAGATTAGAATGAAACTGGAAGTCACGGTAAATGAGAAAAGGTTCTAGTAAAAACAGTCCCTCAACTTAATATTTAGGGATAAAGTAAGTGCAAAAGGTCACTAGCTAATTATCCTGCACTTAAAATACTAAAAGACCTCTATTATTTCCAGAAAAAGATTAGAAAAGAAGGGGAGAAGCCTAAATTGAAACTGCAAGTCACGGCAACATTGCTGTGACTAACGCTTAAATCCGGATGAAAATATGAATTTTTCCTCTTTTTTTTTTTCACGCTTTTTTTCTTAATGACAACTTGTTCGTCGCACTTCTCATTTCCATTTCCAGACCGGTATATTGAGACTGCAAAGGTGTGCGATACCCCTTGCTAAATGGCAATCGTCAGATTTTGGCTTGGCTTAACTTCATTTTCAGTGATTACGTCATAGAGTATTTACACACTTCCCCAAAGTATGGCAATTATTATGAGGAAACCTACAAAATGAAAGTGTCTGCTGGCCAGTTGTTTGTTTATTGGTACATCCGTACACTACGCAAGGTATAACCGTTTTAAAAATCTGTTTAGCTCATTAAATTTGGCTATATTATTTTCTGAAATATTTTAAAAATATATACACACTATTTATAAAAACAAAAAATTAAATCTTACTGGTTATACATTAAAAAAAATTGATATAAACACACGAACGCCTATAATAAAGAACGAGATGTGACAGATTCTTTCCGTACAACGCTGAACTTTTTTTGTTTTGGATTGGAGGTTTAACGACCACCGTGAGCAATTCAATGGGCTATAAGCAGTCACCCATCCCTAATTTAGGGTCACTGGTTCCCGGGAAGGGAGAGAGCCAGTGCCGTAAGACAAACACAACATCCATACCTCACCGGGATTCGAACCCGGACCCCGTTCGGACAAATGATCAGAGGCCATCGCTTAGACCACTGCGCCACCGGGGCGGCAACGCTGAACTTCAAATGTCGCCACTCGCCTGGTTAACTTAAGGTTTCCAGTATATGTATCTTAAAGGTCTTTGGTTATAAGCAGTCGCCCGTCCCTAATTTAGGGTCACTGGTTCCAGGGAAGGGAGAGAACCAGTGCCGTAAGACAAACACAACATCCATGCCTCAACGGGATTCGAACCCGGACCCCTTTCGGGCAAACAATCAGCAGCCATCGCTTAGACCACTGCGTCACCTGGGCGGCAAATATTATTCAAACGAATTCTTGTACGAAAATGTCCTCCAATTACAGATTTGTAAAAAAATCCGCAATGCTTTCGGAAGATTTGAAAATGAGCTGGGGGTGACTACACATTTTGCGGACTCCTAACAAAGGGGAAAAAGGCCACTCCGGTGGCGCAGTGGTCTAAGCGATGGCTTCTGATCATTCGTTTGATAGGGGTCCGGGTTCGAATCCCGGTGAGGCATGGATGTTGTGTTTGTCTTACGGCACTGGCTCTCTTCCTTCCCTGGACCGAGTGACCCTAAATTAGGGACGGACGACTGCATATAGTCCACTGAGTTGCTCACGGTGGTCGTTAAACCTACAAAAAAAGGGGAAAGAAAAAAGAATTATTTTTACATAATACAATTTCTTCTAGTTTTTGCTGTGCTATCTGCAAAACAAAACAAAAACCTGAAGAACTCTGTCAATTCAAGCATAGTTGAAAAACCTCACCAATGTGTTGTATGTTCTAGGGAGCTTATTCAGAAAGGTCAGCTTTCAAAATGTGTGTTCAATCACCCAGGTGAAAGATTAAAGACACTGGAGAGAGACTGGCGAACATAATGCTGTCCCTTCTTAAATGACTGGAACCAATTGAGTTTGCAGCACCATCTGTGACGAATTGGATAGGTACAGTGTTTGATTCAACTCATGATGTATCGCATGAGTAACGTACATAGAATATTCGTGCATGCATCAGCAAATTTTTATATCAATGTAATTAGCAAGTTCTCACTTTCAACGAAAATAAACGATTAAATAGAAAATACGGCGTCACGAATACCAAACAATCACGCTGCCCCGGTGGCGTATTTCACAAGTGAATGTACGAAATTGCGATTAAGGCCATTCCGGCACGCGATTGGTTCAGAGCCACTTTGGAGATTGCGAGTGGGCGGGGCCTAAGAGGAGAGTCATGTGAGTGAGACATGTAAGCTTTACTGCCCAGTGCACACGCCATATGTCATTTTAATGTTCGGGTCAAGGAGGTTAGCCGCCCCGGTGGCGCAGTGGTCTAAGCGATGGCCTCTGATGATTCGTCCGAAAGGGGTCCGGGTTTGAATCCCAGTAAGGCATGAATGTTGTGTTTGTCTTACGGTACTGGCTCTCTCCCTTCCCTGGAACCAGTGACCCTAAATTAGGGACGGGCGACTGCTTATAGCCCCTTGAGTTGCTCACGGTGGTCGTAAAAACTCCAATAAAAAAAACAAGGAGGTCATGTTACTGGAGACACCATTCCTATCCACGCAGCATTGGCCGCCATAAGTCACCGTCTGTGCTGCAAATGACGTCATGATCAGGCACGACGCAGCCGCAGAAAAGAAGCTGCTTGGAAACCAATGGAACAAAAGCTTCTAAGCGTATAAGCAGATAAAATGAGTAATTCAATAATCTTTGTCAATAATACACAAGCTCTTACTGTTTCATCAACGGTATAATTTAGTTCATTTTTGCCTGCTTGTGACGGCATACCACAGATTAGCTGTGACCTATGGCGGCAGAGCCAGTGGTGTCTCCAGTAATATAACCTCCTTAGTTCGGGTGTTTTCATTGCGACAATGGTTAACCCCAGTTGTTTTACCCGTACAGTCGGAATGCGAAAGGAGGTAAATAGCGAGTGTACTTTATTGGTAGGGGAACTTTTGAGTTTTTATATCAACATGACTTAATAGACTTGTGACTTATCTTTGATTAATCGCAGAAAGCCATGCTTCAATCTATATAGTTTTTTTGTTTTTTGATTGGAGGTTTAACGACCACCGTGAGCAACACAATGGGCTATAAGCAGTCGCCCGTCCCTAATTTAGGGTCACTGGTTCTGGGGAAGGGAGAGAGCCAGTGCCGTAAGACAAACACAACATCCATGCCTCACCGGGATTCGAACCCGGACCCCTTACGGACGAATGATCAGAGGCCATCGCTTAGACCACTGCGCCACCGGGGCGGCCTATATAGTTCTCACAGAGCCGATAGATGTCAGCACGTCAGCGCGCACTGCTGTAGAACAGGATTAGTACTGATGTGTTTTTTTGTATGGGGAACCATTAGCTGTTTCACGGTTTTTTTTTGTTTTTTGTTTTTTCGTGGAGAAGGCGGGCTGAAATGTGGAATTGAAGTCATTTTTGATTAAGTTTGGAGGGAAAAAAATATGAGGAATTTCCTGAATATTAAATATATATATATATGACAGATCACTTACTATTTTATCAGACACAATATATGGCAAACAACATTCTGGAGTATTTATTCCAACGGAAGTGTCTTATTTCAACAGAACACTGTCTTGACGTTGCACTCAGCGTTACATTCAGAGAGTTTTTTTCCGGGGGGTCAATCTCAAATTTTGAGGGGGCTCAAACTTGTTATTATTTATTTATTTATACATTAATACATATTATATTATTTATACATTAATACATATTATATTATTTATACATTAATACATATAACAAATTTTCTGAAATCTACACATGCAAGTGATTAAAAATGTTAAAAAGTTATACCTTTATTTTAATTCAGTAATGCACCACGGATTTCACCATGCTGCGGTGGTGTAAAATATCAAGGATGCTTGTAAGATAACCCTGCTGTGCTGGAGAACCCCCCCCCCCGCCCTAAACATTAGGAGTGGCAAAAAATATTTTAGTCTTACAACAAGCGTTTTTCTGATTATTAAGGAATCATTACAGTGTTATCTGAAAACGTATGGTGCAAACCATTCCGCTGCCACTTGGTTTCAGCCCCTTTAGGTTAGCACATAGTCGTAAAAAAAAACCACATACCGCCAGGAAAAAAAATATGGGAATCATTTTTAATAATTTGCTATCGTTAAAAATTAGGTAGCGCAAATATTTTGTTGTATTGGAAGCCCTAACGTCACGTTAGCTACATTGAGGCTTACTTTAACCGTATGCATGAGAAGTCGGCATCTAGAACACAGAACTAAAGCTGATTGCCAGCTTCCAAAATATGATGATGTATTGCAGTGCAAGCAGCACGCCGTTGGTCATTACAAATCCACAGTAAACTTAACTATCGAATACAAAGGCTCTAAAAAATTTACCGAATTGTGAAACCATGCTTGGTTTTCTTGTTTGCCCCTCTTGCATATGTGATCAAGATGAACTGGTCTTCTTCTATTTTCCTGATTTTTATCCGGAGAAAGTATTGAGTAATTTTGGTAGGACTTCCTAATAGCTTTTTTAACATGGACAATTGTTCCATTTATAAACAAATTTACAAAAGCATTCTCATCTAGGGCACCAAATTTTTCTATAGATTATGTATATTTTCATAACTACTTTGATTTCAGAGCTACATTTAAAAAAAATGTTATTTAAAGTGTTAACACTTTATGCCATTTATGGCTCTAATTAACAACGGAAATTCCGTTTTTTGGGGGTTTTTTCTCGAGGTATTGTATATATTATTGGCTGCATTGACTCGTCGGATTTAGAAAACGTAAATATACATGCCGATGGCAATTTTAGTTTTAGTGTATAAAACAAAGCAAATTTAATACTTCAAATAATCTTAATGCTACTGAGATATAAAGTCCATGTGAATGAGTTTTTTTTTATTATAATATTTTCCTCCGTTTTCTTAAATTTTTAAAATTAATTTCTCCAAATTTTCATCTATAAACAAAAAATTAGACTAAATATAAAGGGTGATCACTCAAAAACCTATGCGGGGGTGACGTCCATGGATTTTCGGGGGGCTAAGACTCCCGAAAAGATGCCTGAATACATCACTGATCGTACTTCGTGCCATTAGGTAGTTCTTTGCTAACACAAAATCACTCTATTTGATTTTATTTTCTAACTAGACCTCCTCACTTTATGAGGAAAAAAACTTGATCGTCAGAATATTTCCTTGTGGAGACATACTTTTCATTGTTAGAGGTCATTTGAAGGGTAATAGAAAGGACCTTTAAAAGGATACTTTTTAGTATCCTTATATACGCACTTTCACAACGGCATGAATCGTGATGGGTAGTTGACGTGCTGTCATCTATTGGCCGATACGGAGTATGGTATTCAACTGATTAGTTATTAAAGTCGTCCTCAATTTTAATATTAAGATAGATTTCGACTTGTATTCATCTGAGAAACTGCAGATATTCCTTATGATATCGTGCACAAAATTACTTTACCGTATTATTCAATATGATCATTTGTCACATTTCTTAAGTAACCTCACTGAATTTCTTACGAAGCAGAACTTCCCACGATAAAACTTCTCATGATATAATTCAATATGATCATTTCGCACATATGTTAAGTAACCTCACAGTGAACTTCTTAGGAAGCAGAACTTCCCACGATATAATTCAGTATGAATTATTTGTCAATATGTTAAGTAACCTCACAATGAATTTCCTAGCAAGCAGAACTTCCCCAGTGTTCCTGTCACATGACTCTCTTCATAGGCCCCGCTCACTCGCAATCTCCAAAGTAGCTCTGAACCAATCACGTGGCGGAAATGGCTCTAATCGCAATTTCGTACATTCACTTGTGAAATACGCTCCCCGGTGGCGCAGTGGTCTAAGCGATGGCCTCTGATCATTCATCCGAAAGGGGTCCGGGTTCGAATCCCGGTGAGGCATGGTTGTTGTGTTTTGCCTTACGGCACTGGCTCTCTCCCTCCCCAGAACCGGTGACTCTAAATTAAGGACGGGCGACTGTTTATTGCTCACGGTGGACGTTAAACCTTCAATAAAAAAAAAAAAAAAATAAAAAAACGCTCACAAATAATCAGAATGTGCTTTATGAAAAAGTTGTAGATATATATATAGCCATTTCAACCGAAAGCACGAATGAACATAATAACTGTATGATAGAATTAAACCTTCAACAAACAGTAACACGATGCACAAAATGAGAACAGTCAAAGCATTAGAGAGCTACAGTGAATCTCTGATGTGCATAACATAAAATGTAATGTTAGAAACTTATAAGTGCTCCATTAAAAAAATCATTCTATAATATCTGTACAACAAATCTGAGCAGCCCCGGTGGCGCAGTGGTCTAAGCGCTAATCACTCGTCCGAGATGGGTCCGGGTTCGAATCCCGGTGAGGCATTGATGTTGTTTTGTCTTACGGCGTTGGTTCTCTCCATTCCCTGGAAACCAGTCTCCCTAAATTAGGGACGGGCGACAACTTATAGCCTATTGAGTCACTCACGGTTGTCGTTAAACCCCCAGTAAAAAAAAATCTCAGTATTGAAATAATTTATACAACAGCCCCTCAACATGCGGCTTTTGGCTAAATAGCGCTGGTAAATCAATCGACTTTTATGTATAAAACATCAGTATTAACAGGGTTAGGGGATCTAGTGTGCATACTATTTAGGGAACTGATGAGGTTTAATCATTATAAAGAATATAATGCAATCAGTGTAGCAAAATACTGTATATTACTGAGATATAGCAGAATAACAATTATGCTCTGAATCCTTGGAGTGAAGAGAAATCTCACAAACACTAAATCGTTTAAAACATCCAAGCATTTGGGCAGGGCCGTATTAAGGGGAGTGGGGTGTAACGGGGCTATGCACAGATATCATACAAAGGACTAGATTGGCTGCCCGCTATTTGTGTAACACTCTTAGGATGTGGCATCAACGAGCCACATTGAGCGGGTCAGTTTGAGCGGTTTGAGAAAGGGCTGTGCATGGTTCTGTTATATCTATGTATGTTATATGAGATATCCAATATGGTCAAAGCGTGTTCGGCGATAAATTGCAGTGCTCGTGATAATGAAAAGAGCAAACAAAGTGGGATACCCTTTCACAGGTGAGTTTTTGTAGTCAGTTTTACGAATTTTAAGATGTCTGTCCAATATGAAGTTGACCCAGTGGTAGTGTGTAAGATTTATCTGAGTGGAAAATACCACCTGTTAATTAGAAATAGCGTTGAAGTCTAGTTAATTAATATTAATTACAGTTTGTAAATGAACATTGCAATAGTTCGAACAAAATATTGACAGTTATTTTATTAAATGCAAGACATGCCACTTCACACAAGTAAAACATCTTTCCATCACGATGAATGCTCAATACAATTTGTTCATAAAAGTGATCTTTCACCGCATATGCTTCCTAGGTGAAAAACTTCAGGAATGTGACGTATGCTCCAAACAACTTGATCATGAAGTTCATTTTTCAGGGTATATGCTTCTTCACACAAGTGAAAAGCATCACCAATGTTCTTTATGCTCCAATGTGCTCCTAGCAGTTTTTTTTTGTTTTATTTTTTTTGTGGGTTGTGCTACTGTGATAAAACTCTATGCTCATTATGGGGTGAAATACCTAGGTAATTTTTTTTGCTGGTGGCTGGAAAATATAATGTCTAGTTGATAAGTATAACAACATAAATTTTCAGTACCACTTTAGCAGAACGACGAAATAAAGTTTTTATTTTGCTGGATAATACTCATTATTTTAGTGAAAGAAGTCATTAACCATATGTTCAGCTGGCGTATTTTTCGTAGATTTTTAAATCAACACTTTTTTTTATGCCATATTGTTTAGTGCTAATGGCGGATGAATACTTGGCGTCATTAGATTTTTAATATACTTAATGCTGTATTTAGAGAAAATTGATTGGTTACAGTATTATTTTCAGAAACTATTTTATGCTATAATTTCAGATTCCCTAAAAATGAGAAATTAAGACACGAATGGGCTCTTGCAACAAAAAGAGAAGGCAAAAAGAAAGGCTCTGTTTGGAAGCCAACACAGTTCTCTTGTGTTCAAAACATTTTATTCCAGGCTTCCAGCAGATTTTGAAGTTCTTCAGCAGCGCAGGATACTAAGAAATAATGCTGTACCATCAGTTTTTAATATTCCTGTAAACATAATGCCACAACAAAATAATCAGGTGGTCACTACTAAAATTCCTAAGCCTAAAGTAAAAAGTGTGTACATTGCACATGATCACTCATACTCTATAGCAACCGATGAGGTAACTCATTTGAAACGACAGCTTAGTCAGTCTGAAGAGAGCCCTTTAAGATACATAGCATGAACATAGCATGACATACATAGCATAACATACATAGCATAACATACATAGCATGAACATTTGATATTAACATGTGAATAATATAATGCCTGTAGTAAGGTTCTTTAAATAGTGTAACTTTCTATTATGCAACATATTCTAGCTAGATACATCCACAACGGTTGGTGCATGCTATGTTTGGTTTAGTCTCTTGAAAGTTTCCTTATATGACATTGAAAAGGTGAAAAAATGAATAGAGCAAATTCTGAACCCATTTTATTATTTGACTTACATTTTGCATGCTAAAAATATGGACGAAGGGTTAATCAACACACAAAAATAATCAGCCCGCATATGGGTGGCGGAAAGAATTAGTGGGTACTTGCCTCCAATAATTTCTTACGAAGTTCAGGAAGCACCAGTCCCTCCGTCCTATTTTAAAAGAAGTGAAAAGATGACCAATCCTGTGATCTGGTGGAAAGGAATTTCCAAATGTGAAAATTGTAAGACTGGTCTTGTTTCCGAACTTGTTCAAATAGAATGATTGTGCTGTTGTCCTGCCTCAATAGAGAGAATATTTTCTAACTTTGCCATTATGCACTCTAAACTACAAATTCATTTAGGTGTTAATAAATGTGCAAAATTAGTGATGTGATATATTCTACAAGGAAAAAATCAGCCAGACTTGTAATTAGTTCTAACTCTGCAGAGTGTTATGTTAAAGTAATTATTTTATGCATATAAATAAAATGAAAATGTTAACAAAAATAACACTTTTATTCCTCAGTGTTAAGAAATTTGCAAAACGAAAAAAATAAATATCTACAAGGCGAGTTCTAACTTTTAATAAATCTATTTAATGCTAATAATTTGTTAAAAAATAGTAGGTAAGACTTTATTTTTCTGTCTAGTAGTTTTTGATGATTTAAACCAGTTTTATACCCTTGTCAGGTCAAAAATTGTTTTTAACATAAAAAAACCAATGTAATTAATACTATGGGCATTAATTTACATACCCCAAATTGATGCATATAGTAAACCAGGTGAGAATTTAAGTTAAGCAATATATATATATATATTTTTTATGTGGGAATGTGATTGGGAGTTTTGCATATTTTTGAGGTTTGGCATTTTTCTGTGGATGTTTTTACTGTAGGCATTTCTTCAGTGATACCCAAAAAGTTTGGCAAGGAACTGGTCAACAGATATTTTTTTTTAACCAGAAACAATATTCCCTCTAAATTTTGCAGCTTAAGTGCAGTTGAAAATTTTCAGTCTTTTAAAATCAAGCTAATTAAAGATTGCTTTATGCAGGTGAAGAGGGAGCAAGGGTGATTGGCATTTATTGTAGAGGTTCCCATTTTTTTTTCATGGGAACAGTTCTTGATCTGTGCTGATAAATGTGCAAAAATGTCTTAGTGTTATTACAGTGTAGCGGAACCATAATTACATAATTTTTCCCACTTAAATGACTTTGCTACAGTACTTTTTCTTTTACTGCACACATGTTTTTCATAATAGAAGCTATTGTCATCCCAATAGGGGGTGAAGGCCTGCTCACGTTCATATATCGGGGCTCGTAATGTTATGATTGGGGGTTGAATTTTACTTGATTGCCACAATCTGACCAGTAATTGAAAGTACAGTGGAACCTCAGTTATATGTTTATCTCTTTTACATGCCCTTCTGCATTAGTCCCAATATTTCACTATAGTTTCTGTCGCTTTTAACTCTGTTATACATAATTCATTTATACACGTTTTATGTTTATAAGTTAAAATTTGAATTTCAGATTATCAACAATAAATGGCTCCTTGTTTCTTTTATATGTAACTCAATGTGTTACAACTTTGAGAGAATTGAGACAGCGCTGACGAGTTGGTGCAGCCAAAGTTAAACATTGTCGTATCAGAGAAGAGTATGTTGTTAACATTCAACATATCGAAACATTCGGTTTCGATGAAAAATAGGTTTCATGACACACACACACACACATATGCTGTATTTAAAAAATTGTTAAATCCCAAAGACGTAACCTTGTGGCTCCACTATTCTCTGGCATAATAGAATAGAATCTTGAATGTGTCTTCAATTTTCAACATTCTGGTTTTAAAATGAGTGCACTTAGGATCCACAGAAGAAGAAGAAAGCTGTTAATTAATGAGTTCCATACTGAAGCACTGGTCTCAGATTTTTAGTTGTGAATATTTTACTTGATCTATGGAATCAGGATTTTTATAGACCGAGAGAATCATTAACAGAAAAGCTTGTTTTTCACAGACTTTTATGATTTTCTGCAATGTGATAAAATATATTATAATTTGTAACGCTCATTTTTTTCCTTCCTGACTACCAATTTGAATTTAAATAGATCATTATTAAGGAACATCTTATTTAAAGCATAAATTTAACAATACTATTTATTCATCATCATCATCATCATTGTCAACCATTATCAATCCACTGCTGGACGAAGGTCTCCCCAAGTTTCCTCCACAACGGTCTGTCTTGTGCCAGTCTCCTCCATGTCACCCCTGCATACTTTCGAATTTCATCCACCCATCTCCCATGTGGTCTTCTTCTGGGTCTTTTCCTGTCCCTTGGAATCCAATCTAAAATTTCGGCTGTCCATCGATGATCTGTCCTTCTGGCAGTATGTCCAGCCCATTGCCATTTTCAGGGATTTAACTCTGATCATGATGTCTTCCACTCTTGTCATTTTTCGGATCCACGAGTTCCTCTTCTTATCTCTCTGGTTACACCAAGCATGCACCTCTCCATGCTTCTTTGAGTTGTCTGCAGCCTTTGTATATCTCTTTTAGTTAAGGTCCACGTCTCCGCACCATACGTAAGCACTGGAAGGATGCACTGATCAAACACTTTTCTTTTAAGACATAATGGCATATTGCTCTTGAAAATTATGCTGTTTCTTCCAAAAGCTCTCCAGGCAAGCTTTGTACGCCGATTAATTTCTTCATCAATGTGACCCTCACTTGATATCTGCTGTCCAAGATAAAACGTACGTGTCTGTTATCTCCAGCCTTTCTCCATCAATCGATAAATCTTCATTTCTTGTAAAAGCATTGAACATCACTTTTGTCTTCTGAAAGTTCATTTTTAATCCCACTTCTTTACTCTTGTCAGCAAGTTCCTGGATCATACTCTGCAGCTCTGATGGGGTAGTTGCAAAAATGACTACGTCATCAGCAAAACGAAGGTGGGTTAGATAATCTCCATTAATCTTTATCCCCTTGTTTTCCCAGCTCAGTGACTGAAAAACACCCTCCAATGTGGCATTAAAGAGCTTCGGAGATATGGTGTCACCTTGTCTCACTCCCTTCCCAATTTTTACGTGTGTTGTATTTTTAAACAGCCTAATCTTTGCACTTGCATTTTCATAGATGTTATTAATAATATTAATGTATGCATCTTCAATACCGCAGGTTTTCAGAGCCATTGTAACTGCTGATGGTTTCACCGAATCAAAGGCTTTTTCATAATCAATAAAAGCCATGCACAATGGAAGTTCATATTCCCTCGCTCTTTCAATTAGTTCTCTCAGCACGTGGATATGATCTATTGTGCTGTAGCCACTCCTGAATCCAGCTTGTTCTCTCGGTTGAGCCATGTCCAGTGTTACCTTCAAGCGGTGTGAAAGAACTTTAGTGAAGATTTTATAAACTACTGATAGGAGGCTGATAGGTCTGTAGTTTCCGAGATCTTCAATGTCACCTTTCTTATGTAGCAGGATCATTGTAGCGGTGTTCCAATCCTCAGGAATCTTTCCTTCATTAAGGCATCGAGTGAAAATTTGGGCGAGTACTGTTTCGATTTCTCCACTTGCTTCTTGTATGATGTCTACAGTAATTCCATCTTCTCCTGGAGCTTTTCCTCGCTTCATGTTCTTGATTGCATGTGCAACTTCTGCTGGAAGGACTGGAGGAACTCTGGTACTGGTATCTTTCATGATGTCTGGAGTGCATATATCATCCCTTTCATATAATTTGGAGTAGAAATCTTTCACTCTTGTCAAAATTTCGCCTCTATTTCTTGTTACAGAACCGTCTTCTTTTCTCAGTGCCATAATCTGTTTTCTTCCCTTACTGAGATGTCCCTTTGCTATCTTTAGGCTTTGGTTGTTTTCAATTGCTTTCCTCACTAGTTCACAGTTGAATTTCCTTACGTCTTCAGTGATACTTTTTCTTACTGCCTTGCATAGCTCTGTATATTCCACTTTGGAAGTCACATCTTCTTTAGTTGTCCTCATCTCTCTTCTTTTTTGCATCAACATTTTGGTTTTTCCTGATAATTTGTTCACATGCAACTTGTTCTTAGACCCAGCTAATTTTGTTGCTGTTTCCATAAGAGCTTTGGTTACTTTTTCTGTTAACTTCAGAGATGTCCACTTCTTCCGATGTTAGGCCTTCTAAAGCTGAGAACCTGTTCTTCAGTTCTAACTTGAAGGTATTATGGTGTTTTTTAAGGTTGGTTATGTCAATAGATTTTGTTTGTCCTATGAGCTTGGCACGTTCAAGTTTAGTGTTGAGGTGCATCTTACATCTCACCAATCTATGGTCACTACCTGTGTTGAACTTGTTTAGCACACTGCAGTCTTCTATGACGAATTTTTTGTTACACATAATAAAATCAATTTCACTTGTCGTCCCATTTGGATGTCTCCATGTCCATTTCCTGTGTGGCTTTTTCTTGAAAAAGGAGTTCAAGATGAAAAACCCTTCTGCCTCTGCAAACTCAACAAGAGTATTTCCACGCTGGTTTCTGTTGCCATGACCGAATTTACCTACTGAAGTTTCATTCTGTTGCCGTTGCCCTATTTTTGCATTGAAATCTCCCATAATTATCTTCAAATGCTGCTTACCTTTATTATTTAGATGACAAATTTCCTCATAAAATTCTTCAATTTCTTCTTCAGGATGACTTGTGGTGGGTGCATAAGTTTGAATAATCTGAGCCTGGTATCTTTTCGAGAGTTGGATAACAAGTCTTGCAGCTCTGTCAGAGGAACTTTCAACTTCTACAACTTTGTCCTTCAGTTTCTTGTTTATTATAAATCCAACACCACTAGTTCTGCCAGTATCTGTCCCACGATAGTAGAAGAGATGTCCACTTTTCAGTTCGATGAGATCTTCTCCTTTTCTCCTTACCTCACTTAGCCCCCACGATGTCCCACTTGATCCTTTGTAGTTCCTCTTCCAATTCAAGAAGCCTTGAATCAGAAGATATGGAGCGTCCATTGTAAGTAGCCAAGGTCAGCATCAGATGGCAGCCTAGTCCGGTCCTCCGGGGATTCTTAGCACCCTCTGCCTTCATGTCGCACTGGCCGCTGCCTTGGCCAGGTACATTCCAGCTGCCGGAGACTGAGGGCCAAGATTTAAGTTGTGGAATCATTTTGGAGGGGTTTGGCCATAACTCACCACGCTGGCCAAGCGGGTTGGTGAGTGTGGGATAGCATTTCCTCTGATCCCGATGGTATAGTTATACCGCTATGGGCGGTCGTCAGAGCCCCTTTAGTGGGAACAGGATGCACCACGAGAAGGCGGGGTTGACATTTGTCAAGGAGAGGCTGTGATGTTACGCATCACCTGACCTTACATCCCTACTATTTATTAACCTCTTGGAATTTCATTTATGTTTTTTAAGACCACCTAGAAAAACATACAACACAGGTTTCACTGTATTTGCATTATGTACCCAACTGTTATTAACTTTTGTACATTTTATTTTGAACTACGTCAGACCAGGTACTATTTCTTGAAATATTCATTTAATGATATGTCAAATGAAACATACAAAGCGTATTTAAGGAACCTTATGATTATATTGTTCCTTATGCAACGATTAAAATTTGTGAGGTTTGGGGCATTTTCTAATTTAATTTAATGAAATGTAGTGTTTGTTATATATTCTATTATTGATCACCAAAACAATTTTAGTCATTTTTTTTCATTCATTATGCAAAAGTTTTGCCTTAAAAATTTATTTTAAGTCTAAGTTTTTAGATAACTTGTGTAAATATGCATATACTTCTGAAACAGAAATTGCCCTTGTGATATAGACTTGTCACTAGATATTATTGGGAACCTCAACGAACTATAGGTGGCGCTGCGCAAACGTAAACAAACTTCTCTAGTGCGGGTAACGTCGCACGTGTTTCCATAAAGTCGAATGTTAGAATGGCTGGTTTGTCGCTTTCAATCCTTGAAATAATGAAATTTGTGGACGCTTCCAAATATTCAAGATGCATTAAAGAAGGGGAAGTGATTGTTAATGTAGGCCATATAATTTCTTGTGGAATTAAGAAGGGAGATGGAAGAGAAATTCTCATAGTTTCGCACTGCATTCAGTCCACGGAAAAAGTCGTCGCCTCACTCCATCAACGGTGTTTTAGATACAAGTAAGAGTGGTGAAATTTCTATAAAGTCATTTGAGTGCTCTTGTAAAGCGGGCAGAAGTGGAACGTATAAGCACTGTGTAGCAGTAATGCTTTACTGTAACAGGTAATTTTTATTTTTACATTTTCAGGCAAGTGATATAGTAATACCGACAGGGATGTTCTAATCCGGATTACTATTAAAAGCTGACATTTCGTTTCACTTGACGTTTCCCAGGACCCATTTTCAATACTGTCAACAATAACATTTGTAAATTTTTAACATTCTGTTCCTAAAAGTGTTTGTGAATTGGTAATTGTTGATCATCATTGGGTTCTGCGTTTTTGAACCGATGACTGTTGACAGAACATTGCAAATCTTGTTCCATAATGAAGTTTAAATTTATATAGATAACAGCAATTATTTGTTTTCAAGATTATGTAGAAATGCGGATTTTTTAATTACTACTATGCAATAAAAACATGCTGTCTTGTTTATTATTCATTCAAAGACGTTACTATGTTAGTAGCATTTCACTGGAAGGATTTCAAACGCAAGGCACGAACGTTTATACTAATTTGTGAAAAACATAGCCGAAACCTTAGGAACGGCATTGCGGGACACAACAATATGATTTGTTCTTCTTCACGGAATTCTCCATTATACAACTCTCTAATTCCAGAATGAATGCAAAAATACACCAAACTACGACAACTGAACTTAATGAGCGATCTACCAACAGCCAAGCATTGAGCCAAAAACGTTACCCGTACTACAGTAATTCTTCCTTTTGCCGCTAGAGGGAGAGCGGACCGCTGAGATTGCCAATTGAATTTGCAGCAACAGAATGTTCGTTTTAATTTTTAAATGACTGGTGTGTGTAAATATGCTTATACTTCTGAAACAGAAATTGCTTCTGAGGTATAGATTTGTGTGTTGCTAACTCGAACGTTCAGCATCAGAATGTTTACTTTTTAGATGGCTTGTGTGTAAATGTGTATATACTTCTGAAACATAAATTGCTCCTGAGATATAGATTTGTGTGTTACTAGATATTACCAAATATGTAGCATCAAAATGTATTAATTTGATTTTTATATAACTTGTGTAAATATGCATATATAATCCAGAAACTGAAATTGCCTCCGAGATCTACATTTGTGTGTACTAGATTTTACCAAATCATCATCATTGTCAACCATTATCAATCAACTGCTGGAAGAAAGTCTCCCCAAGTTTCTTCCACAACCGTCTGTCTTGTGTCAGTCGCCTCCATGTTACTCCCGCAAACTTTCGAATTTCATCCACCCATGTGATCTTCTTCTGGGTCTTTCCTATCCTTAGGAATCCAGTCTAAAATTTTGGCTGGGCATCATTGGTCTGTCCTTCTGACAATATGTCCAGCCCATTGCCATTTCAGGGATTTTACTCTGACCATGATGTCTTCCACCCTTGTCATTCTTCTGATCCACGAGTTCCTCTTCTTACCTTTCCTGATATGCAGCATCTATTAATTTTAGTTTTTAGGTAACTAGTGTAAATATGCTTATATAATCCAGAAACAGATATTGCCTCCGAGATCTAGATTTGTGTGTTAGTAGATATTACCAAATATGCTGCATCAGAATGCTTTATTATTAATTTTTAGATATGTAAATATGCACACACTTCCAAAAAGAAATTGCCCCTGAGATACAGATTTGTGTGTTACTAGGTATTGAATGTGCAGCACCAGAATGTGTTATTTATAATTTTTAAATAACTTGTGCCTCTACACGGATATACTCCAGAAACAAATTGTCTCTGCAATATATATTTTGTCTCCAAAAAAAGTAAGTTAAGTGTGAATTAACATATGGGCTGCTGTGTTAGCAACACTCGTTCTCATTAACTAAAATTAATCACCTTTATGAGTTGAATAACCACACCTTGTGTGATCCCAATTTTCACTAATGAGCAGATCTTTTTAGAACTCTTTATTTTTTAACATATGTTAGAAAAAAAATTCAGAAATTGTTGGACGAATTCTGTCTATTAAGAATCAGGAATATGAATAACACCACCACACTTTTGATCCTTCGTAATGATAAAATTTGGCAAATATGCTTGCATATTAAAAATGACATCATGAATTTTTGGACCAAATCTGTTTTTAAGAAATTGTGGATTCTTATATCGATGAACGTCGGAAATTGTTTTCCGTGACTTATTGAACCAATCTCTCCCCTCGAAAATAAGTTGCTTAGTATCTCAAATTCATTGTTTATGTAAAAAAATGAACTGCAAGACTTCCCATGAATCAGTGACTTTTTTTTTTTATCGTAGGTATCGAAACGCCGTTTCCGTGGTATTTTAAGTTGTGGTTTAATATCTGATTTCTGCAATACTTTGCAATCGCCTTAAAGCTATCACTTGTACAGTACTAACAAATATCGATTTTTCTCAATATAATTATTCGTATTTTCTCCCGGAAATGTGTACTAGATACCTATCATCTAACCTGAGCCAGCGAATCGCCATACGAAACACGTATTTCGTCGAGCTACGGGAAGCAGCGTTGACCCGCTCGACATGGCTCCTAAGCTGTCACGTCTCACAGGCCGGATGTCCAATCTAGTCCTTTATATGATATCTGTGGGGCTATGGCCTACTAGCGTCTCGCGATAGCGATATCCACATGTATCGAGTTTTCTCATTGGCAGCAATAAAACCGGCACCCACCAATTGGCGACCGGCACTGAAACGGCACTTGTTGCTTACAGCGGAACGCTAGAACAGCTCCGCGAGCAATCTACTGTTTTCGATCTGGCAAGGCTCAGTAAATATTAAGTTGTCCGTCCATATTCTCTTCGATAGTATTAAAATTCCATGAAGTTGTTGTTGAATTGGTCTGTTGTATTTTATAATGCCTCAATGGAATTTGTATAGTCTCGTTAACGATTACGTACGAGATAGAAAAACATGCATATCATGGTGAGAAAGATATGGTTCGCTACCCCCTCTTGAAATAATAAGGAATTACGAATGGCAATAAATATCGCTGCTTTTCATCTTTAATTGTCTTTTGCTATATATTTCTCAGTACGAATTAAAATACTTACTGTAAATACGAAAGTATAATTTTTTATCAGTCTCCCAACGTATATAGCCGTAAGATCGTTGATTTTTTTTTGTTTTTTTTCAACATCTCAGTTATGGTTTTCATTTAGTACACGAAATATTTTTTTGATGAAACCAACGTTAGTCATCATGATGAATAAAAAAATAAGAACAGATTGCAAAGATTCTTCTAGGCACTGTAGCAAAGATAACCATCCATAATGTTTGCATTCGAATGTAAACAACAACAGATGCATTGCCAGATCGAAAACAGTAGATTGCTCGCGGAGCTGTTCTAGCGTTCCGCTGTCTTAGCTGTGAGAAATGAGGAATGCGCCCGTTTGTGGAAGAATAGCCATATTTGGATGTATACTGCAAACAGGTTAAATTGTTCGATTTGTACCGACAGCCGCCAATGAAGAAACTAATGTTAACTAAGATGTAAACAACCTGTGTCACGACTTCGACGACGTATACGAACACTAGCGTCTGTAAACAACAAGTGCCGTTTCAGTGCCAGTCGCCAATTGGAGGGTGCCGGTTTTATTGCTGCCAATGAGATAACTCGATACATGTGGATATCGCTGTCGCGGGAGACGCTTGTCTATGGCCTTGGGGCCCATCATCACCAGGGGCCCATGAGGCATGCTCTACACAGCATATATATTCATATAGAGCGAAAGTAAAATAGTTTTAGTTTTGTCTCGTATGATTTCTACTCCATCGGAAACGGAGACTAGAAGACGAACATATTTCAAGGCAGTGGCTCACTAAAGGCAACGGTTTCATGTCGCTGTGTACAGTGGGGTCGGAGAAGGAGAGTTTCAGCTTTTTCACTATTATCCACGTACTCACACCTCACTGCTTACACTTTGAACCGTTAATGGACGAAATCCACTGGGACTTCATATTGAATACCAAAAAAAAAAAAAAAAAAGAAAAAGATATCCCACGAAAAGTATACAACGCTAAATTATTAAAAATTACAAGAGAAAATCTAGGAATCTTAAGATTCGCAAATGTCATGTTTTTTGCGAGCAGTGGAAATTACAATCTTTTTCCTAAGCCTTGTATCCCACACGCATGCCTTAGCCTAGGGGCCTACTAAGACCTTAACCTGGCCCTGATTTGAGGTCAATAATGATAATTCTACACGTGCTTGTCAACATACTACACTGTACCCATTAAGTTATCACACCTTGCATGAAACAAATCATTATTGATATCACTATATAGTTAGTAGAAAGATACACATTGCAATCCTATTTACAAGATTTACAGAAGAAAACCACCTCTGCAAATATGAATGTAAATAATTTTCAACACATGCAATGCAAATCACTCAGTAGAAAAATAATTTAAAAGATGAAAATTCAATCATAAAAAAAAGAAATAACCCGACCAAAAAAGTAACCAATCGACAAGGTTGGCAAGTTGTACCACAATCGCAGTGGTATATTGTATTCCAAGTATGAAGAGCTATATTATTTATTTAGCTTTTAATATAAAAGCGAACAATAAATATATCACTTTCCCTAACAGATACATGCAAATAGTAATATTTTCTTACCTTTAGGTTTTTCTCTGATTATTGAGACTTATGTAAATATATTTTTTCCTTCAGAAACTAGTTGTGACAAAAACAACCGCTGTGGTGCAATAGAATATCAGTAAGGACGTGAATTCTTTAAGCAAAATTACAAACATTGGCATCAAACAGACACATCTGAACAAAATTCACAATGCTACATCAGCTTGTCAACAAACCACTTTTTGCAGTATTCCTGGAAACCACTACATTGTATTCCTAGTACACTGCCGGACAATTGCTAAGGCGTAGTGGTCTAAGGCGCTGGCCACTGATCATTCGTCCGTAAGGGGTCCGGGTTCGAATCCCAGTCAGGCATGGATGTTGTGTTGGTCTTACGGCACTGGCTCTCTCCCTTCCCTGGAACCAGTGACCCTAAATTAGGGACGGGCGACTGCTTATAGCCCATTGAGTTGCTCACGGTGGTCGTTAAACCTCCAATAACAAAAAATAAAAAAAAACAATTGCTAAGGACGGATGACAATAGCAACGATAGCAACCATAAAATGGAAGGCAGGGAAATGTGGAAATTAGCATAAGTGCGGGATACAGTAAGACGTGTTGTGCGTATGCAAATTTTGGATTACCGAACTTGTTCGTGACGTCATAGCGCTGATAAGAGATATAAAGGATTTGACGCGTATTGACCGTTGTTGTTCAAACGCAAAGTTGAAAGGGAAAGAATCAATTGACGAACTTGCAATTTTCAGTATGTCTTCCCGACATCACCCAGATGATTTTACGCGTGACCGTATTATTGGCAAGATTAAAGAAGGGCAAAAAATAACAGATGTTGCCAGGGAGTTCGACGTCAGCCACAGTGTTGTTTCAAGGCTTTGGAAATCATTTCAAACAAATGGAGAGTGTAGCAAACGTCACGGGGGAGGTCGTGTTCGCAGTACGACACCTGCAGAAGATCGGCACATAGTGCTATCAACAAAAAGACACCTGCGCAGCACAGCTAGTGAGGTAGCAAATCAGTTTATGGCTGCTACTGCCAAGCGGATCTCCCGAAAAACTGTCGCCAGACGTTTGCATGAAGGAGGATTATACGCCCGCCGTCCTGTTGTGTGCATCCCATTGTCCAGACGTCACCGTACCGCCCGTTTGCAATGGTGCCATCAACATCGCAATTGGACTGATAACGACTGGTCTTCTGTCCTCTTCTCAGATGAGAGTAGATACAGTCGATCGTCTGATTGTCGACGACAACTGATCTGGCGTGATAGTGGTACTGCATATTGTTCAGCAAACATACAGGAAAGGGACCGATATCCGACATGTAGTGTCATGGTATGGGCTGGCATCATGATCAATGGCCGTACGTCCCTCTATGTACTTCCAACTGGGACTATGACTGGCCAACGATACATTAATGATGTCCTGCTACCTCAGGTTCACATGTTCCGTGGTGCTGTCGGTGATAGATTCATTTTCATGGACGACAACGCAACATGTCATCGAACAGTCGCTTTCCAGGAGTGTCTTGAGAGCGAGGATATTCAACGCCTCGTATGGCCAGCACGTTCTCCAGATCTGAATCCCATTGAAAATGTGTAGGATGCTTTGGGGAGGAGTCTTGCTGGTCGCCAATGCCCTCCAATAAACAAGGACACCCTCATCCGTGCACTGAAAGAGGAATGGGATAAATTACCCCAACAGCTGCTTGATAATGTTGTGCAGAGCATGACACGACGTGTGGAATCTTGCATCGCCCTCCATGGTGGCCATATCCCGTATTGTCATCTTACGCCGGAACTCCTGCGGACGGTAATTGCATTTTTTCACGTTTACGTATTCTGCACAAAATGGCCTGTTTGTCCCTTGAACACGTTCCAAAGCCTTCTGGATTTCAGAGCACAATAAATTGTCTTTCTTGTAATGTCCTGGCATTCTGACATTACTTTATTTCACTTGGCTGCCGCCCCGGTGGCGCAGTGGTCTAAGGCGCTTGCCTCTGATCATTCGTCCGTAAGGGGTCCGGGTTCGAATCCCGGTGAGGCATGGATGTTGTGTTTGTCTTACGGCACTGGATCTCTCTTTTCCCTGGATCCAGTGACCCTAAATTAGGGACGGGCGACTGCTTATAGCCCATTGAGTTGCTCACGGTGGTCGTTAAAACCTCCAATCAAAAAAAAAATTTCACTTGGCATCCAACCACACTTACTTTTTTATGCGTTATATATCCGTTTATGATCCGTCCTTAGCAATTGTCCAGCAGTGTATAACGAGCTATATTATTTATTTTGCTTTCCATATAAAAGCGAACACTAAATATGTCACTTTCTCTGTTACTATTTATAACAACTATTCGTCACACGAATTGAAACACCCGTGAATGCACATTAACAGCTTTCCGTCCACACACACAAAAAAATGTTCTAGGGAGTAATAGCAACAAACCAACAACGAAAAAATGAACATCAAAATGTTACAATATAAGAAGGCTCAAGTCCTTATCTGGACTTCCTGATTGCACTGTCCAATGCATTTGAGCAAATAACAGTTGCCATCATCAGGATCACAGAGTCATCCGATGTCCGTGGAGGTAGGAATAAGGGGAGATAGCACTGTCCGTTGGGCGTTGGCTCAATGCAATCCAAGTGAAGCCAGCGAAACGCCACGCATGTGACGTCACGGTAGTCATCTTAAGCCTGGCATGAGTAGACTATGCCGTAGCTAGCTATAGTGTCTAGAAGGTAAAGTGTGCCGAGCGCCTAGTATAGGTAATGATTAGCGTGGATACCGAAATTTGTCTCCTTCGTAGATGGCGCTGCGATCGCCTTCCCTCTTTCTTACTGCGAGGGAGCGGAAAACTAAATTCGTGTTGCTTACTAGGAAAAGAGAGGCAATTTAGACGAAGACGTGTTATGTTTTAGGTTTTAGAAGGAATGTGGATTACCTAAATATTGTATATAAATTATACTTAGCTCATTATGCGGAAGAGAAATAACCATTGTTTTGTGCCAGGTTGCAATACTCAGTACAAAAACAGTAAGCTGTCGCTCTTTGGAATACCCAAAAATGATAAACTTTTACAGCAATGGCAAAAATTGATTCCCCGTGCAAATAAAAACTTAGACAAATTTAGTGCTGTATGTGAAATACACTTTGATGAGAGATTTGTGGTTCGAAATTTTGTGCATAAAATAAACGAGGAGACTGTGTTAATACCCAGAGATCGGCCCATCTTGACACCAAATACAATTCCAACAATATTTCCAAACCTTCCCCATTATTTATCAAAACCTCTGGCAAAAAAGAAGAAAGTTAGGAAAACTGATGATAAGCCTGTTGGTAATTTAAATAGCTTGGAATTTACTTCCCAAAGAGTTACACTGAACTGCCTTCTGAATATCAACCTTCCTTCAGAATTTTGGGGTAAGCAAATTCCTGCTAATAATTCAAAGAGCATAATTTTCCATGTGAAATGTCAAATTCCTTGACAACTGAAAAACTGGTTGTTGTAACCGAAAGTGAGCCAGAGTTTACCTGTGAAGTGTATTTACGGGGATTAAAAATGAACACAGTTTCTAATATTACTTCTAAAGATGAATTAGAATCCATTATTCGAGACACTGATAGGCTAACAGTATGTCATGGCGCAGGCTCCATTTCAGAATTTGAAAATAACAGGAAGTACCTTGAAAGTGGAGTTATTTTTGAGAATAATTTGTACAGCAAAAATTGTGTAAGGAAAGGAACAACAAAGACTTGCCTCGAATGTAAGTATCTGCGGCGCTTACTTTTGCACAAAATAGCTTATCATAGAAAAAAGGCTACATTTAAAAATAAGTATCAGAATAAAGTTCGGAAAATCAACAGGCTGAAGAAACGGGTTATTTAACTCTCTGATTACATAAAAAAAAATCCAAAACAGAAATAAGAATTTTACAGAACTTGCCATTAATGAAAAAATAGCAGAATTACCCATTAAGCAGCAGCAAATGGTTATTCATTAATTGTTATAAGGCAGCAAAAAGGAAATCTGCAAGAGGAATGTCATATACCAAGGAATGGTTACTTGAATGCTTACTAATGCACATAAAAAGTCCAAAATTGTACGAGCACATACGGAAACACAAAATCATGATCCTACCTAATAGAACAACTATTAGAAAGTATATTTCAAATTACAACAATGGTTTTGGATTCAATGCACTGACGCTTGAAACTATTTCAAAGAAAACAAGTGAAATGGAGCCTTTTGCAAGACATGGTGGTATATTAATAGATGTAGTGAAGCTTACAAAAAAACTGCAAGCAAAATTATCTGGTGAAATAATAGGGTTTGTTGATATTGGGCCATACACTTCAGAAACTGTTAAGCATACCCCATGTAATCACGGACTGGTAATGGTGTTCCAGCCATTAAATGGAGATTGGACCCAAATAATTGGTGTTTTTGCCACAAGTAACAATATAAGTGGAACTTTGCTTGCAAAATTAATTATTGAAGCTGTTATTCTCACTGAAAATGCAGGTCTGTTTGTTGATTTCATTACGTGTGATGGGGGTTCTTGGAACAGGAATATGTGGAAAACATTTGGTATATCAGCAGATTATTCTGGAACTAAATACAGCATTATGCATCCTACAGATTGTTCTAGAAGTTTACATTTCAAATCAGATTTTCCTCACTTAATAAAATGTGTACGGAACGCATTTGTTACCAGAGGTTTTCTTCTGCCCGAAGGAGAAGCAAGACCAGAGCATGTTGAAGCAGCATGGAGGAAGGACTCTGACATAACTACTCTAAAAGCCATGCCAAAAATTACACTCGTTCTTATTCACCCGAATAACTTTGAGAAAATAAGGGCAAGCTATGCTTTGCAGCTTTTTAGCAACGAAGTATTAAAAGGCCTTTTTCTCTATAAGCATCATATTGAAATACAGTTTGGAAGTACTAATGCAACTGCATTTTTCATAAAGTTGATGATGCAGTTAATAACTGTAATGGCCTCTAGGAGTCCATCAAGTAGTCTTCGCGTAGATTCTCAGGGATGCAAAGTACTTAATGATTTTCTGTTATATTTAGATAAATGGGAAGCTTTTGCAGGAGATAAGAAGATTGGGTTTTTAAGTGCTAGCACAGCTGCAGGATTACGAGTCATTATAAGCAGTACCATCTCTCTACTAAAATATCTAACAGAAACCTTTAACTACAAGTATGTAATGACATCGCGCTTGAGTCAAGACTCAATAGAAAACATTTTTGGCATTATTCGGCAACTGTCAGGCTGCAATGACCACCACACTGCAGCAGAATTTTTAGTGACCATTCAGTGTTTAAGTTTTTATAATCTGACCAAGCCTGTAAAGTGTGGTACTAGCTGCACAACAGAAATCATCAATTCCCTTATTGGGCCAAGTGACACCATCAGTTGCAAACCTAATGTTTGTTAAATTTAAATGAACTTTTAAGTGATGAAATGCTAGATAATGTGAAAGATACCTTGAATAGTGCTGCATATTCTGATTTTGCTTCCCTTTTCCCACATAATTCCCATAACCAGTTGCTAGTTTATGTAGCTAGGAAATGTGTTGCAATAACTAAATGCAAAGATTGCACCAAAATGTGTTTAACATGCAGTATTGAAGAAAAGGCCAGATTTTCTGGAACACTGATACGAGAATTTGATAACGGTGGCTTATTATATCCATCAAAGGAACTCCTAGTTCTTGTCAGTCAACTGGAAGGTATTGTTACACATTATTTCAGCACCTAAAAAATACGCAGAGATAGTATCGTTGATATTCTAGCTATCTTGATGATAAAGAAAATTAAATTCATTGGTTGTGCAGAATACAGTAAAGATGTGACATGCAAGATTGCAAAATTTTATTTACTGACATGGCCGCATTTCTATATAAAGGAACTTAATAAGATTCACAATGATAATAGAGAAAAAACGAAGTACCTTAAGCTGAGACGCTGCAAATAAATATGAAGTCCCTGGATCTGGGTGTTAAGGTTCTTTTTATGAGGAAGCAAGTGAGAGACTGCTTTATAATTATTGTGGAGTGAGTGAATATATGTGGAGTCAGTCAATAGCTCTCACTTATAATTACCGTATTCAGTAAATATATACCGACTCCACAGTAATGCTACAGCTAAAACCCTCACCCCGAGACTTCCTCAAAACTACCTTAATAGTTAATAAGAACTTTGCAAACAGAACAGGTTCCGTCATTCAAACCCAGGGTTTGAACTTAGTCACATTACCAATGTTCAACTCTGAGCAAGCAGAGCAGCCACTGCCGTGTTTACTGATCTACTATATATTACCATATGTAAATATATGACCGTATTAAAAAGAATGGATAACTTTGGGAGTATGTAGCAGTGGCTAGTTAACTTTTCCTTCATTAAATATGATATGTATGCACCAGTGGCGTAGGGTGATATCAGACAGTGGATAATCTCACATTTTTGACCCCCATCGATATGCCTGGCACCACTACGGACAATATTGTATAACCTTTCATATCTTCGAACTTTTGATCGTTTTGATTTGCTATGTTGACCGATTGTCAACGCCTGCTGCGTTGCATCATGGGTCAAACCTGATTGTATTTAAGTGGACCACTTGTTGTTCTTCATGGCCTTAAGCCTGAAGATGGGATCTAGGGATCCCGAAAGATCTCGCTTTTAACTTGCTTTTACTTGTGAATAAAGTTTTTTAAACTAGTCTATAGTATCAGCGGGGATAATTTTTAATCGTACGTAGACAGAAATTATGACTTACATACCCCCCCCCCCCCAGTCACCCGAATAAAAAATCACAATTCATGTATATATATAAAGTTCGTTAATAAAATTATTACATAATGTAAAAGAAATATTTTTTATGAATTCATGGTTTTTAAAACTACTTTTAAAGTTGAAATATAGTTAATGCTCAACTTCCTTCATTTCCTGTCCCTCAGTAGATCTTGTGAAAGTCTAGATTCTCTTCAAAGTTGAAAATGTACGTTCTACTGTTGCTGCTGGTATTGTAAGAATAAGCAAGAAGAGCCTATAAGTCTCAGGCATCACTAGATTTAGCTTTTTTTTTAAATCATGTACTTCAACATGATATTAAGGGGTTTGTAGAGATCTGCACGGGCCGAGCTGGCCCCCCAAGCCCGAACCCGTCCCGGTGGGCCTTTTTTAATTTAGAGAACAAAGCAACGGGCCGGGCCAAGTCGACCCATTCTTTTTATCGCAATGGTAAAGAAAGAAAAAGGTCGTGTTCCCCGATTTTCTGGTGTTTTTAACTGTTTCGCTGACTTTACTTACTTCCATGACATAGCCCAGGACGTAATCAGAAAAGCAAGGAAAAGCACTCAGTGTTTTTACCAATCTACAGGTACTAAGATGGTAAACCCATTTTGATGCTTGTTGACAGCAAAAAGATTCGACCCCGAGCGTGTGTATAGAGTAGGGTGCGGAAGGTGTCTGCAGTGGGGTGGGGGTCTGTGTGTGTGTTCGTATGACAGAGTGGGACGACATCGATTTTGTCTCCTATCCCTAATCTCTAGTTCAGAGAAAGAGAAATTCTGAACGCGCTTTATCTTCATTTTTCTCTCTTTTTAAAGGTTATAATTTTCGATGATTGTCAAAGTTTAGCTAATATTTTTAGGCTTACATTCAACTAAAGATTTTCAATAATATCTCAATAAGTTCATTTCGTAGGCGTACTGAATCGAAATGTCTGTTATAAGTCTGTAAAAGGAAACTAAATTCTGTTTCAGGACATTTTTTTTTCATCTGTGGAAATCTGTGTCCCCAAAATTGTTTTGAATTCAAGATTTTTTGTAATTTCCAAATCGGTCTGTTAGTTGTTCAATTACATTGTCTAAGATTTCGTAGAACAAACTTCTGTAAAATATTTCTGGGTCTTCATTTCTTCTTTTCCTGTGCTGTTTAATGGAATTTTCCAAAATATTTTTCCAGAAATCATCGAAGGAATTTTGGCGTTTTTCTTTTATTACATTTTTCACATCTTCAACCTTTTTGCAGCAATAGCAATATGCTACATCCAAACTTTTGTTTTGCAGGACATCAAACGAAGTATCTGTATGTGAAATGAAAAAAACACGTCCAACAAGAAACATGATTTGAAACTATTTAAAAAGTATTCAAGCACACCCCCTAGCCTGTACAATAATTTCAGAATCCCATTCATCTGAACTATCTACAATACTTTTAAAAAAAAACCTGTCCCTGGTAGGGAATTTCTGGACAGTTTTTTATATATAATGGGCAGTTTTTTATTCATAAAGAGACTCAGAGCATTTGTCCTTTTAGGCGATTTGGAGAAAAATGCACTAATTCCAGACAGTGTAGTAAAAAAATTACCACATTCTGTAATATTGCGCACAAATTGTTGGAGAACTAAATTCAAGACATGACTGTAGCAGTGGACAAATAAAGCCTCTGGATATTTTTCTTTAATTTTGGCCTGTACACCTCCAACCCCTCCCGACATGATAGGAGCTCCATCGTAAATTTGTTCTATGATTTTATTTGACACTTCATATTCACAAATATCTTGATCCACAAGCTGCAAAAAGTATCCCAGCAGTCTTATTGGCACTCACGTCAGTGAACTTCAAAAATCTTTCTTGTATATCGCCTACCTCGTCAACATAACAGAAGCAAATCGATAATTGAGGTTTGTTTGCTACATCAGATGTTTCATCCAAAAAAATAGAAACAAACTCAGTTTTATTAATCTCCCTCGAACGGGTCTACGACATAACATCGCAAGTCAAAACATCGCACGACATATGATCGCCGACATAACATCGCAGGTCAAAACATCGCGGTACCATAACATCGCAGGGCAAAACATCGCGGCACCACAACATCGCAGGGCAAAACATCGTGGTACCATAACATCGCAAGTCATAACATCGCAGGTCATAACATCGCAGGTCATAACATCGCAGTAACCCCTAAATAAATTGCTTTCGATAGCTTTTGATGAATTGCAAAAAAAAAGTATATTTAAAGGGGAGGGGGACTTCATAGAAATTGATGTCCTGATTAAATTTTGGTAAAAATTGGGGTTACCCGTACCGCTTTTCCAACAGTGCCCAGGCCCGGGGTCCAGGCCCACTCAATCAAAATTATCGTAAAATCTACAGTTTTCAATTTAAAACCACCAGATTTGGTATTCTATCTCATGGTGCTTTAACTTAGACGGTAGATGGTTTATGGAAGTGGTCGGAGCCCGGGGTCGATGGGCCCCCATAGAATATTTTCGACAAATCTAGTTTCCAATTTAGAACCTCCAAATTTGGTATACTTCCTCATGGTGCTCTAACTTAGACCGTAGACGGGTTTTGCTTTGAAAGGTAGAGGGGCCCTGGGTCAAGGGGCCCCAATACGCAATATTCGTAAAATCTACAGTTTTCAATTTAGAACCACCAAATTTAGTATAATAACTCATGGTGCTCTAACTTAGACCATAGACGGTCTTGGAAAGGTAGGGGGCCCGGGGTCAAGGGGCCCCAATACGCAATATTCGTAAAATCTACAGTTTTCAATTTAGAAACACAAAATTTGGTATACTTCCTCATGGTGCTCTAACTTAGACCGTAGACGGGTTTTGCTTTGAAAGGTAGGGGGCCCTGGGTCAAGGGGCCCCAATACGCAATATTCGTAAATTCTACAGTTTTCAATTTAGAATTACCAAATTTGGTATAATATCTCATGGTGCTCTAACTTAGACCATAGATGGTTTTGGAAAGGTAGGGGGCCCGGGGTCAAGGGCCCCCATACGCAATATTCGTAAAATCTACAGTTTTCAATTTAGAACCACCAAATTTGGTATACTTCCTCATGGTGCTCTAACTTAGACCGTAGACGGGTTTTGCTTTGAAAGGTAGGGCGGCCCTGGGTCAAGGGGCCCCAATACGCAATATTCGTAAAATCTATAGTTTTCAATTTAGAACCACTAAATTTTGTATACTACCTCATGGTGCTCTAACTTAGACCGTAGACGGTGTTTGGAACGAGTCGGGGTCAAGGGGAGCCCTTACAAAATTTTCGTAAAATCTACAGTTTTCAATTTAGAACCACCAAATTTGGGATACTATTTCACGGTACTCTTAGACCGCAGATGGTTTTGAGAACGGGTCGGGGCCCGCGATCAAGGGGCCCCCTTACAAAATTTTCGTTAAAAGTTCAATTTTTTACTCTTAAGATCTGCAACACAATTCAGCACTCCAATACCCAACCTACGGTCTAAGTGTAAGACCGTAGATAACAATAAAGTGCAAAAATATCCGGTTAATGGTGTATTAAAGTCAAAAATTAATAAACGTTAGCTTTCACCACGAACGGGCGGCTTATCAGGCAGAAATACAATGTAATGTAAATAGAGAGTTCCAGATATTCAAAATTTAAAACGGTAAGAAAAAGATTATCAATATCAAGTCGCATGCACGCGACATCACACAGGTGCATTGCATTTCAGTGTCGCGGTTTCTCAGAAGCACACGCCAGATGTACGGCAGTTCTATATAGATGTCTCCTCGGAGATAAGTATTTCCATTTCTCTTCCTTTCTTTTTTGTTTCATAAAATTAAATTGACTAAATAAAAAAATTAAAGATAAGTTTACTGGAAATTTACAGGAATATCTTTTTCATTCATTAATTTTCACCCGCTGAACTTGGTGATTCCACAGATAGTAATATTTACCCGGGAAATACCACCCTGCTAGTACAAATTACATTAATGATTTCTTTGCATCCAGTTCCATTAGTATGTCCATAAGAGCGTTTGGGGCCGTTTGAAAAATACATAGTTGATTTCAACGTGAGCCGCTACGGTGGCGCAGTGGTCTATGCGCTGGCTTCTGATCACGAGTCCGAGAAGGGTCCGGGTTCGAATCCCGGTGAGTCATGGACGTTGCGTTTGACTTCTGGCACTGGCTTTCCCCCTTCCCTGCATGGAACCAGTGACCCAAAATTAGGAACTGCTGACTGCTTACAGCCCACTGAATTGATCACGGTGGTCGTTAAACCTCCCAACTAAAAAAAAAAAAAAAAGATTGCGACGTGTCCATTGCTATCTGTCATGGAGCCGTGTGAAAAGTACGTTTTTGACATCGACGTGTCCTATTACATGTGGGCTGGCCACAAAATTTTAAGGGACCGTACAAAATCGCACTTTTGTTTCACCGTGTCCGCGCTTCGGTATATGGTTGAAGTACACGTATATATAGTTGGGCCATTTCAGCACGTAGTATGGTTTATATAGAAAATAAAGATAATGCTACACTTTTACTCTGCTACAACACATTAATCCCAAAGGCGATTTCTTGAAATTTTTAATCCGTTGTGCTCATATTCACAAAGTTAACATAACATGTCAAGTTATTAATGTTGCAC
The DNA here is from genome assembly GCA_039090855.1 of Macrothele yani. NCBI lineage: Eukaryota > Metazoa > Arthropoda > Arachnida > Araneae > Macrothelidae > Macrothele > Macrothele yani. The sequence goes on from CM077001.1 coordinate 83,710,722, forward strand.
CTTTACTCTGTCACAAAACCTTAATTGCAAGACCTTAGACCTAGCCTTTTTTTAGGAATTTTAGTTCGACGTATTCATAAGGTTTCGATAACATGCCAAGGTTACGGTACTGCGTTTTTACACAGGCACAAAAATTAATAAACAGGCCTTAAGCCTTTTTATCAATTTTCAATGAACCCCAACCGCATATGCATAAAATTTTCACAGAAAGTCAAGTTTATTGTGTTGCGCTTTTACTCGAGTACAAAACTTTAAATAGCCCCTACTAGGGGCGGATCACCGCACAGGCGCAGGAAACGCGCCCTTGGGGCTTCGGAATCGAAGGGGCCTCAAAATACCAAAAATAAAACTTAAATTTTATTTTTTATTCCCGTTGTTTTGTTAATTGGTAAAAATATAGAAAAAAAAATAACGATAATATAGGCACATGATCACGTATTCTGTGGCGCTATTTTCATAGAGGGTACCAGTTTCATGCTGCGAAAGGAACCGCGTTCAGCGTCTTGTTATTCCTGGCCGTGGCTGTCGTTTCTAGGCCCCGTGTTTTGTAAGCGAAATATCCGTTAGTAGAATCTAAGAACATTCAAAACATCGGGAAGGCCAAAACTCGAATGTTCACTATTCCCAGAAGCAATGTTACAAGGTCACACAGGATGTTCCCGTGTCTAAACAATTGCGTCCCCCGTTAGTTTTAGCTCTACGGAAAAGGAATGGGGCTTATCAACAACGACACGTCTGCTCTAATCAGTCATTCAGCAAAGCCCTAAATTTGATCCACAGTACAGAGCAAAGCCGGCTGGACCATAAGGGCAACTGGAGCTTTCGTCCCGGGCCCCATGCCTTCAAATGGCTCCGCAGTTTAGAAAAAAAATCACTTTTGGTAGAATTTTTAACAATTATTTCCTTTGTGTGTAAGTAAGTGTGTAAGTTTTGGGGTGCGAAGCCCTTAAAAAGTACTTTTTCAAAAGGTTTTTTTTTTTTCGTTTACAATCCCTCCATTTTCGAATAGGTTATCGTCCTTCGCCGTACAAATACTTAAATTTGGGGATTTTAAGTTATTATTGAAACTACTTTTCTATTTTCCGCATTGATAAATAGCAAATTAAATTTCATCATTTTGTGGCCCTTACTTTTATGTATTTAACAATTTGCGTGCAAACCAGATACTTAAATTTAAAGAAATAAAAAGAACAACATCAAAGTTAATTTCTGGTTACATATAGAAGCCATTTATTCAGTGACTTTAAAAACATTACTGTAAATTAAAAAAAAATCATATATGAGCGCGTATAAAAGTTTAAAAAGTCGCTAATTTGTCACTTGCTCCACTTTGCGTTAAAAATCAATCACTAAAACCATGTATCAGGGGGAAAACAACTATTTGTACGAATTTATTTTAGAGGGATCCTTATTAATTCCTACACTAAAATATTCGCAATTCAAAAAATTTCGCTATGCAGGTATTTTTTTTATTATTTTGTAAGGAAGTTTTTATAAGAGTCATAATACAATTTCAACCTCATCTCCCCAGAAAGAAAATCGTAGATATCAACACTTTTTACTCTCTCTCTCTTTCTCTGTCTCCCTCCCTCTTCTCTCTCCCTCCCTCCCTCTTCTCTCTCTCCCTCCCTCTTCTCTCTCTCTCTATCTCTGAACTTTCTTTATAATAGTTTTCTTTATGACATACTGCAGAGGTGAAGCACATGTCAAGACGTAGAAGTTGCAACAATAAATTCTTTCGGTGTAGCTTAATTGGTAAAGCATTCGGCTCTGGAGTAGAGGGATGAGGATTCGTTGTCACCGTCAAAATTTGTGAATTTCACATCGTGTGTGTTCTTTGAGGACATTTTTCACGTAACGACTTTATTAAAATATGAGATTTATTTCCTAGTGCCAACAATGAATTATTGGTCCGGGCCCCGCAATAAAATTTCGCCCCAAGCCCTGTAAAAGCTCCCGCCATCCGGCTGTAGTTCGGAGGGAAGAGGTCGTGTGCAGAATATTTTCTTTTAATATCGGATCAAATATTCGATGTATTGCAGCTAGAATCAAATATTGATTATACCTATTACCGGCAAAGTAAGTCTGTTATTCTTGAGTAGAATTTTTCATGTTTTAACAAACTTGATATAAAATTTCCCTATCAATCACAACCCCACAAACGGGCACGGAGAAGTGGCCACCTTAGAACTGGCTACACGGAAAACTGGACACATTGGAATTTCAGTGCCATAAAATTGTTCCTCATAAACAAATGTCGCGTGGCTATATTCCCCACTACTTGAGCAACTATTGTTAATAATTTTTTTTAATATTTCATTTTCAGTAAAAAATTTAGACATTTCCATGATTTTCGGGCAAAAGACAAAGCGGAGAACTGGCCACCAGAAAACTGACCACCGGAGAAGTGGCCGCACGAAGAACTGGCCATAAAAAATTTAAGGGGCCGTATAAAAATTGCGTTCTAGATTGCTCCGTGGCTAGGTCTCCCGAGATATCTGACACACATAAAATGTCCATAATTTCGTATTTTCTTATTTACGATATTTTTCTAGGTATATAGACTACAGCTAAACAAATTCTCTGCTGGTATGTGCAAACCCAGGAAACTCGTCGGGGGGGGGGACCTAAAATATGAAATATCAAGAATTTCCAGTTCGATCGGGAGATTTTCAGCGTTTACAAGCTGTAACTCAAAAAATTTTCTGAGTACATGGGCCTACCCAGGAAACCTGTCAGGGAGGGGGAAGGGGTAATACCGAAAGTGTAAAGTGTAAAATATAAAGAATTTCTCATTCGTTCGAGAGATTTTCACCATTTACAACCAGAAATACTTTGTTTTATATTTTAGGTATTAATCCCCTCCCCCGACAGGTTTCCTGAGTCAGCACATGCCCTCAGAGAGTTTGTTGCGATGTAGGTTGTAAATGCTGAAAATCTCTCGAGTGGATCAGAAGTTCTTTATAATTTATACTTTTGGTGTTACACCCCCCCTCTTACCCCTACAGGCCTCCTGAGGCAGCAGATGCCTTCAAATAATTTGTTGATTTGTAGGCTCTAAATGCTAAAAATCTCCTGATCGGACCAGAAATTCTTTATGATGTTTTGCACTTTTGGAATACCCCCTCCCCCCCCCGACAGGTTTGCTGAGTAGGCACATGCCCTCAGATAATGTGTCGAGTTGTAGCTTGTAATTACTGAAAATTGAAAATTTCAATTTCCCGATCGGACCTAAAAAATTTTGTATTTTACACTTTTGGTATCCCCCACCACCACCAACAGGTTTCCTGAGTCAGCACTCAGCACATGCCCTCAGATAATTTGCAGACTTGTGCGTACATTGTAAACCTTGGAATCTTTTGTTGAGTTGTATATCATAAACATTTTTATAAAGAATTACATTAGTTATCGCAATTAAGAAAAGACGCAATTACGGAAACTTTATATGACTCAGATAACCAACCTCCGGTGGTGGTGGCCACGAAGCGGTCAAAAAACGCAATTTTTATACTTCCCCTTAAATTTTCATGGCCAGTTCTCCTACACCCCAATCACAACGGGCCTTGTAAATGCTTTGTTCCGACATATAAAAGTATTTTACCTGGGTCAATCACATGTTACCAAGAGCTCAGTGGCGCATTCTGGATTTCTTTATGGGGTATTCCAAAATATTAAAGATGCAAATGAAAATACCCCGAAGAAAATGTCACCCAAACTAATACGAACAAATGAAAATATATTCGACATCATCATCATCATCATCATCATTGCCAACCATTATCAATACACTGTTGGACGAAGGTCTCCCCAAGTTTCTTCCACAACGGTCTGTCTTGTGCCAGTCTCCTCCATGTTACTTAGCATACTTTCTAATTTCATCCACCCATCTCCCATGTGGTCTTCTTCTGGGTCTTTTCCTGTCCCTTGGAAACCAATCTAAAATTTCGGCTGTCCATCGATGGTCTGTCTTGCTGGCAGTATGTTCAGCCCATTGCCATTTCAGGGATTTAACTCTGATCATGATGTCTTCCACTCTTGTCATTTTTCTGATCCACGAGTTCCTCTTCTTATCTCTCCTGATTACACCAAGCATGCACCTCTCCATGCTACTTTGAGTTGTCTGCAGCCTTTGTATGTCTCTTTTAGCTAAGGTCCACGTCTCTGCACCATACGTAAGCACTGGAAGGATGCATTGATCAAACACTTTTCTTTTAAGACATAATGGCATATTGCTCTTGAAAATTATGCTGTTTCTTCCAAAAGCTCTCCAGGCAAGTTTTGTACGCCGATTAATTTCTTCATCAATGACCCTCACTTGATATCTGCTGTCCAAGATAAATGTACGTGTCTGTTATCTCCAGCTTTTCTCCATCAATCGATAAATCTTCATTTCTTGTAAAAGCATTGTACATCATTTTTGTCTTCTGAAAGTTCATTTTTAATCCCACTTCTTTACTCTTGTCAGCAAGTTCCTGGATCATACTCTGTAGCTCTGATGGGGTAGTTGCAAAAATGACTATGTCATCAGCAAAACGAAGGTGGGTTAGATAATCTCCATTAATCTTTATCCCTTTGTTTTCCCAGTTCAGTGATTGAAAGACATTTTCCAATGTGGCATTAAAGAGCTTCGGAGATATGGTGTCACTTTGTCTCACTCCTTTTCCAATTTTTATGTGTGTTGTATTTTCAAACAGCCGAATCTTTGCACTTGCATTTTCATAGATGTTATTAATAATATTAATGTATGCATCTTCAATACCGCAGGATTTCAGAGCCATTGCAACTGCTGATGGTTTCACCGAATCAAAGGCTTTTTCATAATCGATAAAAGCCATGCACAATGGAAGTTCATATTCCCTCGCTCTTTCAATTAGTTCTCTCAGTACGTGGATATGATCTATTGTGCTGTAGCCACTCCTGAATCCAGCTTGTTCTCTCGGTTGAGCCATGTCCAGTGTCACCTTCAAGCTGTGTGAAAGAACTTTAGTGAAGATTTTATAAACCACTGATAGGAGGCTGATAGGTCTGTAGTTCCTGAGATCCTCAATGTCAACTTTTTTATGTAGCAAGATCATTGTAGCGTTGTTCCAATCCTCAGGAATTTTCCCTTCATTAAGGCATCGAGTGAAAATTTGGGCGAGTACTGTTTCGATTTCTCCACTTGCTTCTTGTATGATGTCTACAGTAATTCCATCTTCTCCTGGAGCTTTTCCCCGCTTCATGTTCTTGATTGCATGGCAACTTCTGCTGGAAGGACTGGAAGAACTCTGGTACTGGTACCTTTCATGATGTCTGGAGTACATGTATCATCCCTTTCATATAATTTGGAGTAGAAATCTTTCACTCTTGTCAAAATTTCGCCTCTATTTCTTGTTACAGAACCATCTTCTTTTCTCAGTGCCATAATCTGTTTTCTTCCCTTACTGAGATGTCCCTTTGCTATCTTTAGGCTTTGGTTGTTTTCAATTGCTTTCCTTACTAGTTCACAGTTGAATTTCCTTACGTCTTCAGTGATACTTTTTCGTACTGTCTTGCATAGCTCTATATATTCCACTTTGGAAGTCACATCTTCTTTAGTTGTCCTCATCACTCTCTTCTTTTTGCATCAACATTTTGGTTTTTCCTGATAATTTGTTCACATGCAATTTGTTCTTAGACCCAGCTAATTTTGTTGCTGTTTCCATAAGAGCTTTGGTTACTTTTCTGTTAACTTCAGAAATATCCACTTCTTCCGATGTTAGGCCTTCTAAAGCAGAGAACCTGTTCTTCAGTTCCAATTTGAAGGTATTATGGTGTTTTTTAAGGTTGGTTATGTCAATGCATTTTGTTTGTCTTATGAGCTTGCTACGTTCGAGTTTAGTGTTGAGGTGCATCTTACATCTCACCACTCTATGGTCACTGCCTGTGTTGAACTTGTTTAGCACACTGCAGTCTTCTATGATGAATTTTTTGTTACACATAATAAAATCAATTTCACTTGTCGTCCCATTTGGATGTCTCCATGTCCATTTCCTGTGTGGCTTTTTCTTGAAAAAGGAGTTCAAGATGAAAAACCCTTCTGCTTCTGCAAACTCTACGAGAGTATTTCCACGCTGGTTTCTGTTGCCGTGACCGAATTTACCTACTGAAGTTTCATTCTGTTGCCGTTGCCCTATTTTTGCATTGAAATCTCCCATAATTATCTTCAAGTGCTGCTTACCTTTATTATTTAGATCAAGAATTTCCTCATAAAATTCTTCAATTTCTTCTTCAGCATGACTTGTGGTGGGTGCATAAGTTTGAATAATCTGAGCGTGGTATCTTCTCGAGAGTTGGATAACGAGTCGTGCAGCTCTGTCAGAGGAACTTTCAACTTCTACAACTTTATCCTTCAGTTTCTTGTTTATTATAAATCCAACACCACTAGTTCTGCCAGTATCTGTCCTACGATAGTAGAAGAGATATCCACTTTTCAGTTCAATGAGATCTCCTTTTCTCCTTACCTCACTTAGCCCGAGGATGTCCCACTTGATCCTTTGTAGTTCCTCTTCCAATTCAAGAAGCCTTGAATTAGAAGATAGGGAGCGTCCGTTATATGTAGCCAAGGTCAGCATCAGATGGTAGCCTAGTCCGGTCCTCCGGGGATTCTTAGCACCCTCTGCCTTCATGTCGCACTGGCCGCTGCCTTGGCCAGGTACATTCCAGCTGCCGGAGACTGAGGGCCAAGATTTAAGTTGTGGAGTCATTTTGGAGGGGTTTGGCCATAACTCACCACGCTGGCCAAGCGGGTTGGTGAGTGTGGGATAGCATTTCCTCTAATCCCGATGGTATAGTTATACCGCTATTGGCGGTCGTCAGAGCCCCTTTAGTGGGAACAGGATGTACCACGAGAAGGCGGGGTTGACATTTGTCAAGGAGAGGCTGTGATGTTACGCATCACCTGACCTTACATCCCTTATATATATATATATATATATATATATATATGTACTAAAGAGCAAAGCCGAAATTGATAAAGCCAAGGCTCAGTATTCTCGACACTTTCTACGTTCAGTTGTTCTTTTTTCTCTTTTTACTCACACCGGTCAATACATAACCTTTTCTATGTTGTACTCGGTTTGAATCAAAAATATTTTTTTGCTTCAATCTCTTCTTAATAGAATATATATATATATATATATATATAACAAAGTAGTTAAGTTCTTAATAACTACTTAATTATGCACTTAAAGCACTGCTGAAATACTTTGTACATATTGCAACTAATTGTTTATGTCATATAACTTTCACAAAGCATTTTTTTAGTTAATTATTGTCTTTAATTTATTCACGTTTTTATGTTGTCAGAAGTTGTGGAGTAGGGGGTTTTAGAATCAAGTTTTCTTTCAAAAATCTGAGTTTTAAACAATTAATATTTCCTTTTTGAATTGCAATGTAAAAATTTGGAATACTTTTGCATTGCTATTCAGGTTTAAATTCTCTCTCAGGCGAACTTGGCATTTCGTTATAGCTGAACATTATTTATAATTATTATGTCACTCTCACAACTTGAGTTCTCTTTAATCTTCTTCTCTCTGTTTAATAGTAACAGATGAAGAGCATGGGTCGGGCCATGAAAGTTATGGATGCAAGCTAAATTGTTAACTAAAGCTAGGTCATACAACTCTGCGGAGGTCATGACATATATATATATATATATGTTTTAAAACAATTTTTGGTGGGTTTATTACTTGCATCTATGGCTTTGCTGAAACCCATTTCCAACTAGGTCTTTGTGGAAGTGAGAAAATGCAGAGTTTTTGCTGGTCCTTGATAAAGCCAAGGCTCAATATTCTCGACACTTTCTACATTCAGTTGTTTTATTTTATTTTTTATCTTTTTCTCCTTTTACTCACACCGGTAGATACATAACCTTTTCTATGTTGTACTTGGTATGAGTCAAAAAAAATATTTTTTTTTGCTTAGGTCTCTTCTTAATAGAATGTGAATTCTGAATTTTCATAACTGCTGCGTTGCGCGTTTTGATCTTCAGGTTTTTTTGCAACTTTCGTTTTAAATTCAAAAGTTTTTCCTTAGTTTTCAGCTTTGCTCTTCAATATATATATATATATATATATTTTATTATGTGTAACAAAAAATTCGTCATAGAAGACTGCAGTGTGCTAAACAAGTTCAACACAGGTAGTGACCATAGATTGGTGAGATGTAAGATGCACCTCAACACTAAACTTGAAAGGTGGCAAGCTCATAAGACAAACAAAATCTATTGACATAACCAACCTTAAAAAACACCATAATACCTTCAATTTGGAACTGAAGAACAGGTTCTCTGCTTTAGAAGGCCTAACATCGGAAGAAGTGGACATCTCTGAAGTTAACAGAAAAGTAACCAAAGCTCTTATGGAAACAGCAACAAAATTAGCTGGGTCTAAGAACAAGTTGCATGTAAATAAATTATCAGGAAAAACGAAAATGTTGATGCAAAAAAGAAGAGAGATGAGGACAACTAAAGAAGATGTGACTTCCAAAGTGGAATATATAGAGCTATGCAAGACAGTAAGAAAAAGTATCACTGAAGACGTAAGAAAATTCAACTGTGAACTAGTGAGGAAAGCAATTGAAAACAACCAAGGCTTAAAGATAGCAAAGGGACATCTCAGTAAGTGAAGAAAACAGATTATGGCACTGAGAAAAGAAGATGGTTCTGTAACAAGAAATAGAGGCGAAATTTTGACAAGAGTGAAAGATTTCTACTCCAAATTATATGAAAGGGATGATACATGCACTCCAGACATCATGAAAGATACCAGTACCAGAGTTCCTCCAGTCCTTCCAGCAGAAGTTGCACATGCGATCAAGAACATGAAGCGGGGAAAAGCTCCAGGAGAAGATGGAATTACTGTAGACATCATACAAGAAGCAAGTGGAGAAATCGAAACAGTACTCGCCCAAATTTTCACTCGATGCCTTAATGAAGGAAAGATTCCTGAGGATTGGAACACCGCTACAATGATCCTGCTACATAAGAAAGGTGACATTGAGGATCTTGGAAACTACAGACCTATCAGCCTCCTATCAGTAGTTTATAAAATCTTCACTAAAGTTCTTTCACACAGCTTGAAGGTAACACTGGACATGGCTCAACCGAGAGAACAAGCTGGATTCAGGAGTGGCTACAGCACAATAGATCATATCCACGTGCTGAGAGAACTAATTGAAAGAGCGAGGGAATATGAACTTCCATTGTGCATGGCTTTTATCGATTATGAAAGAGCCTTTGATTCGGTGAAACCATCAGCAGTTGCAATGGCTCTGAAAACCTGCGGTATTGAAGATGCATACATTAATATTATTAGTAACATCTATGAAAATGCAAGTGCAAAGATTCGGCTGTTTGAAAATACAACACACGTAAAAATTGGAAAGGGAGTGAGACAAGGTGACACCATATCTCCGAAGCTCTTTAATGCCACATTGGAGGGTGATGTTTTTCAGTCGCTTAGCTGGGAAAACAAGGGGATAAAGATTATTGGAGATTATCTAACCCACCTACGTTTTGCTGATGACATAGTCATTTTTGCAACTACCCCATCAGAGCTACAGAGTATGATCCAGGAACTTGCTGACAGGAGTAAAGAAGTGGGATTAAAAATGAACTTTCAGAAGACAAAAATGATGTACAATGCTTTTACAAGAAATGAAGATTTATCGATTGATGGAGAAAAGCTGGAGATAACAGACACGTACGTTTATCTTGGACAGCAGATATCAAGTGAGGGTCACATTGATGAAGAAATTAATCGGCGTACAAAACTTGCCTGGAGAGCTTTTGGAAGAAACAGCATAATTTTCAAGAGCAATATGCCATTATGTCTTAAAAGAAAAGTGTTTGATCAATGCATCCTTCCAGTGTTTACCTATGGTGCAGAGACGTGGACCTTAACTAAAAGAGACATACAAAGGCTGCAGACAACTCAAAAAAGCATGGAGCGGTGCATACTTGGTGTAACCAGGAGAGATAAGAAGAGGAACTCATGGATCCGAAAAATGACAAGAGTGGAAGACATCATGATCAGAGTTAAATCCCTGAAATGGCAATGGGCTGGACATACTGCCAGAAGGACAGATCATCGATGGACAGCCGAAATTTTAGATTGGTTTCCAAGGGACAGGAAAAGACCCAGAAGAAGACCACATGGGAGATGGGTGGATGAAATTCGAAAGTATGCAGGGGTGACATGGAGGAGACTGGCACAAGACAGACCGTTGTGGAGGAAACTTGGGGAGACCTTCGTCCAGCAGTGGATTGATAATGGTTGACAATGATGATGATGATGATGATATATAAATTGGAAAAGGAGTGAGACAAGGTGACACCATATCTCCGAAGCTCTTTAATGCCACATTGGAAAATGTCTTTCAATCACTGAACTGGGAAAACAAAGTGATAAAGATTAATGGAGATTATCTAACCCACCTTCGTTTTGCTGATGACATAGTCATTTTTGCAACTACCCCATCAGAGCTACAGAGTATGATCCAGGAACTTGCTGACAAGAGTAAAGAAGTGGGATTAAAAATGAACTTTCACAAGACAAAAGTGATGTTCAATGCTTTTACAAGAAATGAAGATTTATCGATTGATGGAGAAAAGCTGGAGATAACAGACACGTACGTTTATCTTGGACAGCAGATATCAAGTGAGGGTCACATTGGTGAAGAAATTAATCGGCGTACAAAACTTGTCTGGAGAGCGTTTGGAAGAAACAGCATAATTTTCAAGAGCAATATGCCATTATGTCTTAAAAGAAAAGTGTTTGATCAATGCATCCTTCCAGTGCTTACGTATGGTGCAGAGACGTGGACCTTAGCTAAAAGAGACATACAAACGCTGCAGACAACTCAAAGTAGCATGGAGAGGTGCATGCTTGGTGTAACCAGGAGAGATAAGAAGAGGAACACGTGGATCCGAAAAATGACAAGAGTGGAAGACATCATGATCAGTTTAAATCCCTGAAATGGCAATGGGCTGGACATACTGCCAGAAGAACAGACCATCGATGGACAGCCGAAATTTTAGATTGGATTCCAAGGGACAGGAAAAGACCCAGAAGAAGACCACATGGAAGATGGGTGGATGAAATTCGAAAGTATGCGGGAGTGACATGGAGGAGACTGGCACAAGACAGACCGTTGTGGAGGAAACTTGGGGAGACCTTCGTCCAGCAGTGGATTGATAATGGTTGACAATGATGATGATGATATATATATATATATATATATATATATATATAATTTGAAATAATTGGTTTTCGTATTAAATGAAATTATAAATGAAATTATTTTTCCTATAAATTAAAAACTAAAGCTTTAAGAAAGCACACAAACAAACGTAGTTTCAGGTAAAATTAACTTTTGTAGCTTTTGTTTTTCTTTTTGTTACAAACTTTATAACAATGTCCAAATTGTCTAAGTCTGTAGCAATTTTGTTTTAATTACTAACAAAAAAAAATAGTCGTTGCTGTTTCACGTTTAATCAGAATTAACTTTTCATATTTTAAGTTCGGAAAACGATCTATCGGCGTAAGCCACTGCTACAGACAGTAAAAATTTGAAAAGAGGATTTTCTGCACCTTATTGCCGCTATCAATACTCAGGAATGAAAAAGGGGGGGGGGGCATTGTAAATTTTTTTTTAATTACAAAAATGTTTCTTTATCCTTTTTGGGTTTCAAGTTCAACAGAAAGAAAAGGAAAGATGTTTATTTTCAGGCAGTGTAAAAATCCAGAAAATCCAAAACAAATTTCGTTTAACTTAACATTGTACACGTGTCCCCCCCCCCGACAGTTTTCTTGAAGCAGCACATGCCCTCAGATAAATTGTTGACTTGTAGGTTGTAAATGCTGAAAATCTCCCGATCAGACCAGAAATGCTTTATATTTTATACTTTTGGTGTTACCCCCCTCCCCCCAAAGGTTTCGTGAGGCAGCACATGCCCTCAGATAATTAATTGCATACTTGCAGTTTGTAAATCCTGAAATCTTTTGTTCAGTTGCAGATCATAAACATTTTTTTTAAAGAATTACATTAATAATCGCAATTAAGAAAAGACAATTACGGAAACTTTATGTGATTCAGATAACCAACTTCCAAGAACGTGGCCACGAAGCGGTCGAAAACGCAATTGTTATACGGCCTGTTAAAATTTTTGTGGCCAGTTCACCGATGGCCAGTTCTCCTACACCCAATCAGTGATGGTGCTAACTGAGAAAACATTCAAACTGGACAAACTGACGTCTACTGTTAAGGGGAACTCAATTAGCAAAAGGCATTTCCACGGCTCATGCTTAGAGTCTCGTACAGTGGGGAGAAGGGAACGGTCTAGTACGCTAAGAACTTTTAAAAGTGGTGCGTTCATAATTCTAGCGAATGCTTTTTAATACTATCTCTTGCTTTAATAACAGTTTAATGCGATGTAGTACTTTATCTGTGAGGAAGGGCAGCGGAGGGGGAGGGGGCGTGACGGATACAGTGGCTACGTTAAGGACTAACCGTATAATGGTCCTCACCATGTGCACTTCTTTACACTTTTGTTGGCATGGTTATCGACATCATCAACAAGAAAGGAAAGAATAATTCTCTTGAGATATCAAGACCCACCGTTTTATTTCGGTTAATAGAAACCAAACATGAATTAGGGCAAACGCGAAATAAGGAAAACGCGAATTAGGAAAAACTTGATACAGGCAAACGTGAAATAGGGGAAACGAGATTAGGGCAAACGAAATTAGGGGAAATGGGAATTCGGGTAAAAGCGATTTCGGGGAAACGCCATTGGGGTAAACGTGTTTAGGGCAAACGTGAATTAGGGGAAATGAGATTTAGGGGAAACGCGATTAGGGCAAACGAAATTAGGGGAAATGGGAATTCGGGTAAAAGCGATTTCGAGGAAACGCCATTAGGGTAAACGTGTTTAGGGCAAACATGAATTAGGGGAAACGAAATTTAGGGGAAACGAGATTAGGGGAAACGAAATCGGGGGAAATGAGAATTCGGGTAAAAGCGATTTCGGGGAAACGCCATTAGGGTAAACGTGTTTATGGCAAACGTGAATTAGGGGAAACGAGATTTAGGGGAAACGAGATTAGGGCAAACGAAATTAGGGGAAATGGGAATTCGGGTAAAAGCGATTTCGGGGAAACGCCATTGGGGTAAACGTGATTAGGGCAAACGGGAATTAGGGGAAGTGAGGCTACGCGGCTGAGGTGGTAGGGAATCCCGTGTTATATATATCACTCGTATGTGTTCCAAAAGTTTTACATTTCAAGATGGAAAATCAAACTATTTTTCCGCTTTTTAATCAAGCAGATGTCAAAACTAGAACTTTTTTTTTTTTAATTGTCAATCTGCCTAATTACTCATATTTTTCGTATAAGAATTAAAGTATTACTACGCAAAGTAACACTAACATAGAAAAGCAGAAAGATGATTCGATGTTTGTTATACGTGAGAAAAAGAACAGGATTTCTATATATGTAATTTCGTTCTGCAAATGCGTGTTTTGAGCTGTTTTTGGAGTCGCTCTGATGAGAATAGAATACTCGAAACCGGTCAACGGCATGCAGTAACAATTGTTTCCGCCGATGTTGTATAACTAATTTCTAAGATCTCCTGATTAACTAAGGGCATTCTGTATAAGTAATGCCAATAATAATCTAACTAAAGTTCGTGTTAGTGTTGATTACTAGAAGTGATTGTTTTCATTAATCATTACAGTGATCAATACTTTAATTTAGTGATTATTTAGAAATAAAGAAAAATCCACTTTGGAACACGGTTTATTTCAACTGCTTTTTTTACTAATAATACAAAGAAGACAGGTATGTACTGCAATTTCTACGTAATATACAATGCGCTGAATACTGAAATTACATGAACAACTTAAATTACTAGATGCCATTACAATGCAAGACAGGAAAATATTATTACAATACTTGTTACAGAATACAACAGTCAAGACATGGAAATTATCACTATATTCTACAAATGATGAAAACATACAAAAGGAGAACTTGGCCAAATAAATCTGTTAAACGGTGAGAGACTACAAAATACAAAAGTGTAAATTATTACATACATCGAGATGAAATTTTGCATAATAGGACCAATGTTGCATGTTACATTGCAGGATGGCGTGATACAAATTCTTATACTGTACGCATTTTAAAGTATTAAGCTATAATTGACAGTTTCTTCTTTAATGCTTAAGTAGTCCGGTTATAATCTATGTATATAAAATGGAATGTCTGGCTGTCTGTATGTATGTATGTTTCTATAAACTCCTAGACCCTTTGACCTATCTGAACCAAATTTTCCATACTTACTCTCTAGGACCCTGTGTAAAATATAGGCTACCCTGAATGGGCCCCACTACATTGTGGCTCCTCTGCTGGTGGACTCTAACTGTATGTTCCTTATAAGCTCCTAAACCTTTTGACAGACCTGGGTCACATTTTCTAGGACCCTGAGGAAAATATAGGCTACCATGAATGCCTTGGAAAATGTAGGCTACCATGAATACCATGGAAAATATAGGCTACCATGAATACCATGGAAAATATAGGCTGCCATGAATACCATGGAAGATATAGGCTACCCACCACCCTGGCGCCCTGATTCTATAGTAGGCCCTACCTGAAAATGTTTTTCCCGTATCGACAAGTGATATGTTGTTTTAAAGGCTTTTGGAAGCTGATTCCAAAATTTTATTTCATTTTTAATTAGATTATTCCGTTGGAAACTTATAATGGTTTAAATATGGTAACGGTGTGTTGAGGTTTACAATATTTTAGGCCGTGAACTAGACATAAAACAAAAATAAATTATTTATATTTGGTATTCTCTTCATTCCGCAATCTATTACATACATACCAGTTTTCCAATAATGTGACTTGTGTTCGTGCGGCATTTTCGCCACAGATTAGCATTCGCCACTTCTTTAGCTCTTGGTCAAAATTCGCCGGTTCAAAACTTTGTTTTAGACAAGAGGGGAACATGCAAAATTGAATCTTTACGACACCATCTCACCAATATGTTAGCACTGATTTTCACATTTCCACAAAAAAAAATAAAAATAAAAAAAATTGCACATCTTGAACGAAGTCACAGCTTAAAAGGTTAGGGAAGTGCAGATCCCTTAGGTTTCAGATTCGTTTTGTTGCCTTGAAAGTGCTTAGTGAAATAAAAATTCAATATTAAATGTAATAAGATATATATCTGATATAGAAAACAGAAAATATTTAAAAAAGTATATAATTAAATACAGCGGTGGCATTTCGGCTTTCGTTTGGGGAAGCGAGACATGTATGTGCCGAAATCCACAATGAGGAATAAATACAATGTTTGTATGAGGGGGAGAGAGGGGGGGGGTGAGTTTTAAAAAAAATGACATTGTTTGCTAACATAATTATAGCAATTTTGTGATTTTCAAAACATAATTTACCATACAATTTTGCGCTATGTAATTTAACTAAATATAATTAGCATCTATTCGAGTCGTAAACGTCGGCTGCTAGTGTCTGGAAGAAGTAAAACTTTTGTAACCATATCATCATATTAAACACACTAAGGTCGGCTCAGCAACAAGAGATGCAGTTTCGGTTTATGCAGCAACAAGAGATGCATTCCATGTTTTTCCAGGAATTTTACGTACTTTACAAGTTCGAAATAGTCTCTTTCAGTTATTGTATATTATTATCTGCACGGAATTCCCAAAGGTAAATAAATAAATGAAATAAAATAAAAAAGTTCCTACAGAAAAGTAATTATTTCAGGGGAACGGCTAATTGGTACCCGGCAAATTCGTACCCGGGATTTTGTACCCGGCAAACTGGTACCCAGGAGATTGGTACCCTTCTGTTGCTACGACGTTACGGTGGCATATACAAATTGCACGGCTAACAAATTACCGTCAATTTGTAGATCTTTTAAAGCTATGGTGAAGAAGACACCTGGTAATAGAAGATACTATGTCAGACACTATGTAATTTTTTGAACACGTAAAATAATATTTTTGAATATTTAATTTGTGACGAACGTCGCTCTTAATATCCTTGGTGGGGGCTTAAGCCCCCAGCTTCCTCCGCGGGTGCGCTAATGGGCCTAGGCCTAACGACTATGAATTAATATTTGGTGCCTAAGTAAAAGCGCAATACTATTAACTTGACTTGGTTTCTAAACATTTTGAATATGACATCGGTAGAATAAAAATTGTTAAAAGAGCCTAGTGGTAGGTAAGGACTATGAATTAATATTTAGTGCGTAAGTAAAAGCGCACTATTATCAACTTGGTTTGATACGTAAACGTTATGAATATGAAGGCGATTGATTAAAAATTATTTAAAAGGCCTAGGTGTACGTCCTGTGAATTAAGTAAAAAAGAAATATTAATACCTTGAATTCTCAGTATAGGCCAAGAGACGGCAATCTTTATGCTTCACCACCCCGTTAAACTATTGCGGCCTGTTGCCGTCGTTAGATACCTTAGAAAACTGCTACACATAATTCGGAAACTTGGAAAACTGCCACAAATTCGAAGTGCCCCTCGGAGGAACAGCAACTCGTGCCCGGCCCCTTAATGAAAAACATGTGGGAGTTTTCCTGTGTGGCGGTTTATAGTGAACCGGATCTTACATGCCATTTTATGTAAGTAGGAATCTCTTATTATAATTTTATGCCACTATAATAACTCCTACACTTTAACAAATCTAGTACGAAATGTAATTTGTGTGCATTCCCTTATACGCATAAGGTATAGGAGTTTTCTGCGGTGTGTTTTGCTAACGGTGGAAGAAAGATTAGGAGTTTTCCGCCGAGAGAAAAGCTGTTCAACAACGACAATCATCAAAGAGGAAAGATCTTCCGTTAATGCAATTTGTATATGTCTCCGTAACGTCTCGCCAACAGAAGGGTACCAATCTCCCGGGTACGAGTTTTCTAAAATTCAATTTTAGGAAAATGCCGTGATTGCTTCAATTTGTGAAATAATTTACGAATTTGAAGAGGGGAAAATGTATCGGAATAGTTAGAAGGGGTGAAGATGATGCCAAATCCTGGAAATCAGGCATTAAAACTGAACAGGAGGGAACGAAACTGCATGGGTACAAGTTTGCTGGGCACCAATCTTCCGGGATCCATTATTGGATTATTTAACATTGTGTTTAAATATATTTATATTGTCTAGCATAGGCGCCGACTTCGTGGGTTCGAGACAGTTTTTGAACCCCCAATGATTTTGTTGTGGGTTCCTAAAACTCCTAATATTTTTGCGCGTATTTCGTGGGAAAAATACACGTACGCATATGTGCATAAATTTTGGTTTTCGTTATCAATTCTTCAAGGTTTTTATTATTCATCCCCCGTTTACTATATGTAAAAAGTGTGTATAGAAATTTACCCCTCAGACTGTTTATTGTGCCTCAAAAAAGAATTAGTGTTTGTTCGTATTCATAAAATTTGATGCGACAGATAATACCTCAAGTACCGTTGTTTAAGAGCATTTAAAACTGCCTCCTTTAGAAAATTCTTCGGTTTGTCTGGGTTCCCACAAAATACAAAAGTCTAGCTCTACAATCGGAGACGAGAACCTATTCGAGGTCATAGTAAAAAGGCGGAAATATGTTGTACAGTCAGTTGACCCGCCCTATCTTCAGGCAGTCAGGGAACAAGAAGGTTAGAAGAGAGAGAAGATGTCATCAGCAACTGCTGGTGAAGCCAAGTCTGATCATCTGGTTTCTTGGGCCCTCCGGGTGGGGAGGTTCAGTGGCGTGAAGTCACTTACTGAAGGCAAATTGCTGAAGAGCTGTGCTGGAGCACAGGTTGATAGCGGCCGTCTCTTACTCTCAGCAGCAGTCCCTGAAGGTCAACAAGGCTCCCACAGCTTTAGCAAGGCCGTGATTGGTTAATACGCAATATGATCCGCTCGACGAAGCATAATTTTGTTTAATTTTTTTAGAAAATATCAAACAGTACTTTTGTAACTTTTTGCAAATTTTTAGTTATGTGCATGTATATTTCGGTCTCATTTTTTCCTGACTGTACATGCTGTACAAGTGTCTCTGAAACCTCTTCAAAGTCAACGATTTCCCCATAGTATAAGTACAGAAGCAGCCCAAGTTGGGCATCCTGGGCATACACAGCTGATACGAAGTAGAGCCCACGAAAAACGCAGGGCGTGGAGCTGATGTCATGTCCTCTCCCTTCTAACCTCCTATTTTAACTCAGAAATCATTTGAAGAAAAAAAAATTGAAATTTTTAAAATTGTTAAAAAACCCTTAAAATATATTTTACATGTTTTAGTTACTTTCATAAGACAATTGAGTTGAAAATTCACATAGTATCTGTGTATTGTATATAATAATGCCGCGCCTACAAAAGCAAAATAAATTATAATTATCTAAACAAAAATAATTCTGTAATTAACTACGTATAATTGGCTCCATTTTAGCATTTCAGGCGTTTTATTGTGCTAGATGATCTCACTGAATGAAATTTAAATTAGACTTAAATACTCTGAAAAATGAATTGGTAATTAGATTAAAAATTTTCGGAACCCCCCCCCCAATAATTTTTCAAGTCGGCGCCTGTGTTGTCTACTGTTATATATAAAGTGAAAAACATCCAGTAAGGATTCAATTAAAGTATCAAGTTTATGCGGTTGCAGTTCCTTTAAGTCATGACATACTGTTTTTAAGTTATTTTCAGCGAATGATAAGGACCTTTATTTTTCATTTATTAATCTCATTTTATTGACTGATCAATAGTTTGCTTCATGTATTGATTAATAAATGGTAAGATAATTGCAACAAAACATTTATTTTGTGGTAAATTGTTCTTCCGACTTTTTATTTAAAATTTGTTTTTCCACAAAACGGAAAAATGCGCCTCGTCACTGGGTGACATGTGATCTGTAAGAATAGCTCACAATTCCCAAAGCCATCTGGATTTGGGCGGTGGAACTAATGAAGAAGCATTGGTATAGTTAAGTTTTTCACCCCCCCCCCTTGTTCATGAGGGAAGCAATCTTAGCATGTGCCCGTCGCATTGTGATTCCTTCCCCAGGAGACTACTTCCTTAAATGAGGACAATGGGTTTGGTCTTTAAAAGTAAACCGCAGCAAGTAAACATCTGGAGATGGAGTGGTTGTTTTGCTATTGTTCCACAGAACAGCGCAATTTGGAGGAGGTAAAAGAGCGTAAAAACTCAGGGCTATTGGTGCAAAGGCTGTTTCTTTTAGCGAAGCACACTTTGCTTCCCGAAGAGGGAGGCTGTGGCATAGTTGCAGTGCCATCTCTCTTCCCAAGAATAATCTAATCCCCTCCGATATCTAAGCGCACGAAGCGAGCGTGGGAAGGAATTAAATCCATGTTTATACCCCAGTAAATCCAACGAACATCACTGAAACACATAAAAACAGAAGGAATATTTGTTTTAAAATCATTAAGCAGAATGTTTCATATTCGAAGATCTAAAAGCTAAAAGTATCAGCAAATACCCATATTTTTGACCCCTGAAAAAAAGGATTATCGAAAAATGACCTCTCCATAGAAATTTCAAGTTCTCTCCACAACGTATTGCATCATCCCAAGTCAGAAATAACTTTTAGTTCAACCCCAGTAGTTTCCAAACCTTGATTTATTGAAAAAAAACAATATTTTTTTCATTTGTAAGTTAAAGAATATTGGCTGCTTCCATTGCGATAATAATCCTCGGATTAAGAAAAATTGGGCTTTCTTGAAAGGGCAAAGAATTTTGTCCATTCTGGTGTCGTAGTATAGCCTATAGAGTCAATATGAATTTCGTCAAAGCTTAAAACATAAAGCTTTACAGAGCGATTTAAACTTTCATAGCTTTTTTCCCCCATCAACAAAAAGACATCGTGTTGAATGCCTGGATTACGGGTAAATTTTGCGCACCATCATTTCAAAGTAATGGAATAATGTTTTCCCCCTCCAGAAGTCATATATGATTTTTCTAAAGAGAGCTCTTATTACGATGCATTTCGATACATCTTCAGGTGCCCATTTTATCCATTGCTTCCTTTCGTAAGATCACTTGGGCGTCGTAAATATATCATGGATACCTTTACCTAATCTTTCCAACGTACTATAGCTTCCCTTAATATCTTTTAATTGCTTCTTGAGTTGGATAATTTGTTTTGACCAGAACCTTGTAATGATGTATGCATTTCTGATTTGTGCAGAGATATTTAATAATCTCGCGTTTCTCATTCTTTAAAGCACCTAGTACACTTTCAAGATCAGATATTTTTTCCTGCGGTCTTTTATTCTCTTTCATCTTTACACATTTCAAACATACATGAAGTTGCGGAATTACATTACTATCTTGTTTCGTCCTAAATCGAATCTAACCCGCCGCTGATACGGGATTTTTTAATTTAAAGTTTGAATTCGATCCAAAGAACTTTCTAAAATTCTTGGTCTCCGATAAACCGTCACACACGAAAACTGCCACACATCTTTCAGCAACTTGGAAACCTGCCACATGCTTTTCATTAAGGGACCGAGCACAAATTTCTGTTTCTACGAGGAACACTTTGAATGTGTGTCAGTGTTCCCAGTTTGCGCGAATTATGTGCGGCAGTTTTTCAAAGTGCCTTGTGCCTAATGACGGGAAGGAGTTCTTTTGTTTATCGGAATTTTCATGCCGGTTCATACGAGTTTACGGCAACTGGCCACAAAAGTTCAACGAGGGGGTGGGGTATGAATAAAGATCGCCGTTTCTTGGTATATATATATATAAATTGAAAACTGTAGATTTGACGAATATTGCGTATGGGCCCCCTTGATCCCGCCCCCCACCCGTTCCGAAAACCCTCTACCGTCTAAATTAGAGCACCGTGAGATATTATGCCAAATTTGGTGGTTTTAAATTGAAAACTGTAGATTTTACGAATATTGCGTATTGGGTTGACCCCGGGCACCATACCTTTCCAAAAACCGTTTACGATCTAAGTTAGAGCGCCATGAGGAAGTACATCAAATTTTGTGGTTCTAAATTGAAAACTGAAGATTTTGTGAAAATTTTCTATCGGGGTCCATCGACCCCGGGCTCAGTCCACTTCCAAAAACTGTCTACGGTCTAAGTTAGAGCACCATGAGGAAGTATACCAAATTTGGTGTTTCTAAATTAAAAACTGTAGATTTTACGAATATTGCGTATTGGGGCCCCTTACCTTTCCAAAAACCGTTTACTGTCTAAGTTAGAGCACCATGAGGAAGTATACCAAATTTGGTGGTTCTAAATTGAAAACTGTAGATTTTACGAATATTGCGTATGGGGGCCCTTGACCCTGGGCCCCTTACCTTTCCAAAACCGTCTATGGTCTAAGTTAGAGCACCATGAGATATTATACTAAATTTGGTAATTCTAAATTGAAAACTGTAGATTTTACGGATATTGCGTATTGGGGCCCCTTCACCCAGGGCCCCCCTACCTTTCAAAGCAAAACCCGTCTACGGTCTAAGTTAGAGCACCATGAGGAAGTATACCAACTTTTGTGTTTCTAAATTGAAAACTAGATTTTACGAATATTGCGTGTTGGGGCCCCTTGACCCCGGGCCCCTTACCTTTCCAAAAACCGTTTACTATCTAAGTTAGAGCACCATGAGGAAGTATACCAAATTTGGTGGTTCTAAATTGAAAACTGTAGATTTTACGAATATTGCGTATGGGGGCCCTTCACCCTGGGCCCCCTACCTTTCCAAAACAGTCTATGGTCTAAGTTAGAGCACCATGAGATATTATACAAAATTTGGTGGTTCTAAATTGAAAACTGTAGATTTTACGAATATTGCGTATTGGGGCCCCTTGACCCAACCCCCAACCCCTACCTTTCAAAGCAAAACCCGTCTTCGGTCTAAGTTAGAGCACCATGAGGAAGTATACCAGATTTGGTGGTTCTAAATTGAAAACTGTAGATTTTACGAATATTGCGTATTGGGGCCGCTTGACCCCGGGCCCCCTACCTTTCCAAAAACCGTTTACGGTCTAAGTTAGAGCACCATGAGGAAGTATATCAAATTTTGTGGTTCTAAATTGAAAACTGTAGATTTTACGAAAATTTTCAATGGAGGCCCCTCGACCCCGGGCTCAGACCACATCCAAAAACACCATGTGGTAGTATACCAAATTTGGTGGCTTTAAATTGAAAACTGTAGATTTTACGAAATTTTTGTATGAGATGAGAGATTAATTAGTGCCCCCTCCTGAAATATTTTTATAAGTGCCGCATACTAGTCTTCTGCAAATTAAATCAGTGTCTGAACAAATTTTTCCTACCAAAGATCAAATGTTTAGAAAAATACAAAAGAAAAAAAAATGAAAAGAAAAAATGCCGTGTAATTAATGCCCCATCCTGAAATGTTATGGCTCGCGATGTTATGGCTTGCGATGTTTTGTCACCGCGATGTTTTGACCTGCGATGTTTTGTGCCCGCGATGTTATGACTTGCGATGTTTTGTCACCGCGATGTTTTGACCTGCGATGTTTTGTGTCCGCGATGTTATGGCTTGCGATGTTTTGTGTCCGCGATGTTATGACTTGCGATGTTTTGTCACTGCGATGTTTTGACCTGCGATGTTATGTCCGCGACGTTATGTCGTGCGATGTTTTGACCTGCGATGTTTTGACGTGCTACGCCCTGGGGGCTGCAGCTCTCGCTGGTACAGCAGATATAAGTGGTCCTCGGAGTTATTTGCGAGTGACGTAGCTACAATGCAGTCTTTCGTTGGCTGCAAATGCATCGCCGGGCCTTCAACTTTTGGTTTGTTCCTACTTTTATTCAACATGATAATTCTAACAACTGGAGATTATTCGTGTTTGCTAACAACAAATACTCAGTTGCCGAGATTTTTGCCAAAAGTTTCACTTCTGGTCAAAATGGGCATGGGAACAAATTGCGATTAAGAATAAAGTTCAGTAATGGATAAATTGAAAAATGAAAAAAAAATGACTAATTTCTGCAGCGAAATACTTGAACAAAATTAATATTTTCACTTACCAGGCACAGCCAAATTTTCGCTTTTAAACTCATGTAAATTTCTATTCATCAAAAAACATGGAAGTTGCTCCATTGGCCATATTTTATTTTTCTGCTGCATATGCATACCCCCCCCCCCCCCCAAAAAAGCTGCACATTTCAGTTGAGGTAGTGCTTTATACTTAATTACTTTGAACACAACATTTAATCAAACACAATTGCTTAGAAAATTCACGAAGTTGGCAAATTTTGAAAACAAATTGTTCTACACTAAATTGTAATGATGGCTGGAAAATTGAAACTGTGAATATGTTTGTAATTCGTATTTATTAAAGAGAATGCCTGTAAGTCAAAATTCCAAAGGGAGCGTATCAGAAGAAAAATATTTATTATATTTCTACTAGGGGTCATAATTGACACCTGAAAATGCGTATATGACGTTGGGTGCGTGTCCGCTGTCACTGGGACACGCATTATTTTTGTATCTTTAAAACTGGTTTCCTTAACTGAGTGTGTGTTGCTCTTACAGTATCTGCATTTATATATCATTTAGAACCACTATCTCGATCCACTGCTGGACGAAAGTCTCCAAGTTTCTTCCACAACAGTCTGTTTAGAGCCAGTTTTCTTCTTGCTCCCGAATTTAATCCACCCATCTCCCACATCATCTTCTGGGTCTTTTTTTTTTTTGTCCCTTTCTATCCAGTTTAATATTTCTCGCTGGCTCTTTCTTCTAGAAATATCTCCATCCCATTGCAATTTCAGGGATTCTGATAATTGCTGTCTTCCATCCTTGTAATTTTCCCGATCCACGAGTTCCTCTTTGTACCTTTCCTGTTCCTGGTTACATTAAACATGCATCTCTCATTGCTTTTTTCCGTTGTCTGCAACCTCGGTATATCTGTTTTAGTTGAGGTCCATGTCTTTGCTCTATGCTTAACAACTGGAAGGATGCACTGATTAATGAGCGTCATGTTAGGATCGGTAGCATCATGTTAGGATCGTTAGAATAAGGGTCCTGCATGGAATATATGTGGAACTAATTTCTTTGCTGTGCAATGGTGTATGCGTGGATGATGATAAAATGATCATATGTAGAGGATTTTAGGAAGAGAGTGTCTGACCCCAGGTCTTAAACAACCCTTAGAAATAGGAAACTAGGAGATTTTTTTTTTGAGGTTTAACGACCACCGTGAGCAACTCAATGGGCTATAAGCAGTCGCCCGTTCCCTAATTTAGGGTTACTGGTTCCAGGGAAGGGAGAGAGCCAGTGTCGTAAGACAAACACAACATCCATGCCTCACCGGGATTCGAACCCGGACCCCGTTCGGACGAATGATCATAGGCCAACGCCTTAGACCACTGCGCCACCGGGGCGGCGGAGATTTAGGCTAGAGCGCCCAATAGGAAGTGACACGGAAGCGAAGTAGAAAGGGGAAGGAAGACGCCCTTATTCATTACCGGGAGGCCAGTACCATCACCCCTAATAGCTTAGAAGGTCCGCGCACCGAACGCCGGAAGCTGCGTGACGTAGGGGAGAGTAGGCTGCTGTCCGTGGTGGGTGGTCGAGCATGCATGAGCTTGCTCACTCTGTGTAAGCGTGACTACGGATGTGCGTGGTTGTTGTTGTCAAATTGTCAACTAAATTTATTTTCATAGAGGAATATTAAAAGTATTCAAATTCCCTACTAATGGGGAGGTTCTCAAAATGGATTACAGCAATAAAGCGTGAAAATTTTCAACTCTAAGGTACGTGGAAACCTTTTGTTAACCTTATTTTAAACTACTCGTAAAATAAAAATTTTGAACTAGAAAATTTAAATTTGGCTAATTTTATAATCTAATGCATCTCACAGCGGGAAGTCAAAGCACTGAAAAGATTTTTGAAAAATGAAATTTATGTTTGTAATGGAAAGAATAGATTACTTGTGTTGTTGTAGTAACCCATAACATGTTTTTGCCAATGTATCAAATAAGTTCAAAGTAAAATATGTATATTTAGGAAGGGATTTTAAACTTTTTTTTATTATGGACACAGAATAATAAGGGTTGCATGTTTTTGATCCCAAGAGTAATATGTTGATACATTCGTACTTAGTTATTTAAGTGTTTAGGCAGCGTCAGATTAACTTTTTTGGGGTCCCTATTTCTGGGCACAAATGCTTGTAAAATACTTATATCCTATACGAAATATATGTATGTCATGTACACATCTAACATGCCTATGTCCTTTATATAAATGCTAAGGCCTTGTTGCCATGTGAAATACATTTTTTGTGTTTGCAGACATAGAGAATTGCATTGAATTATCATTTTTAATATTTATTACTAAAGGAACACAAACACTGAATCAAGTATAGACAGCAAAAATTAGATATGAATGCACAAAAACAGAAGTTCACACATAGTTCAGGAGTAAGTTTGCCTTTAAAATGTCCGTTTAAAGATTTTGAAGCATTTTTCTACAAACCAACACATTGAAGAACTCTCGTGTGAGCAGTGTGTATGCTCTATCTGTGGTAGGATGGGAATTTATCAAAACCATTCAATTTCTTAAAAATTAGGTGAAATATATCAGTACTACCTGGGCAAGAAATTATTTACTTGCCCAGGTAGTAAAAGCTGGATGCGCAGGAAAATGTATCTTTTAAGATAACAAACCAGAACCCTATTTTTTTAAAGTTAAAAATATGAACTGTTTTTACATGTTTGCACTTCCATTTTAAGGGTCTGTATTACAAATGTTCAATGCACAAACGTGTGTATATCAATTTTTAAGATGCTGATGCTAAAATTGGTATGAAATGGTACGATGATGAAACTGGTGTTTCGGAAATTTAGTGATTCTGCCATGTTCCTTTTGTTAAAGTTTTCTCCCTTTGTCACTAAACATGAGAGGTCAGTTACATCAGAGGCATGCATACTGTTGTTAATTATAAACAAAATTTGGAGCAAAACTAGGTTTCCGATTTCTGGGCGTAGAGCATAACATAATTAAAGATGTGATATTACTCTTTCCTTGGTACTTCGTAACAATAATACAACTTCCATTAATTAACAATGACATGAAACACGACATGTGATGACTGTCTTTTTTTCTTGTGTAGTAGGAAATTTTATTACAAACTTTTTTATTTTAAAATTTAGTTACCATGCACAGGCAATTAGATGTTTTATTTACCTGCCCAGACGAATGATTTACATGCTCTGGGCATCTCGGGCATGGTATTTTTAAGCCTTGGATATTGTTATTTTTAAGAGAAAGAAAAGTACGTGGATCGACATGAATCCACATATTGTGGAAACTATGTTCTAAACAAACAAGATTTTTAAAATACAAGTAGAAATATATACTCGCTTCTTTTTTTTTTTTTTTGAAAATATTTGCTTAAAATGAGAGATCAACTTTTTATTCATTTATCTAGACTTATCTGTTTCCAGACTTCCTGCACTGTGTCTTCACAAGCTACAGCAATAATAACTGGAACTAATATGTCTCATATTATCCGATAACTACTGGAAAGTGTGCTTCCAAACGTGAGGGTGGGTGTCAATTTTTGTATAGGGAAAAAACTTCTTCAATCCTTCATAGAATTTATTTTGAAAACAAAATCATAAAAAAAGGAAAAAACAATCTTTTTCAATAGCTTTAGCAAAGACAAAACATTTGTGCAAAATTTTATACCATTGCTTTTTATAGTTTCTGAGAAAATGGTACATCAAGTTAGTCAATTTATAATGAAACATGTACATCTTTTAAAATACATCCTATAGTACCAAAACAATCGCTTAGATTTATTCAGTACAATAACTACTGCATGTGCATTTGTCAGGTTCTCAAAAAATATAATAATTATCTGAAAAAATACTTTAAGAAATTATTGGAACAAATTTCAGATTTTCTTAGAAACGTGTCTTTGAAATTCTTCAAGGAACAGCTAACGGACACATAATCAAATTGTGCTTGTGATACACAAAAAACTACACAACCATAATTATATGTACATTGGCAGTTTTGCTGAATACTTCTTGAAAATCAAATTTCAGGAAATTTCTGCCAATAAGTTACTTGTATTTTTCCAGATAAAAAGAAATGCTTATATTGTGGATCTAAATAGTTTTGCTTAATGCTACTAATATACTTAATACAGATGTGTTGAACTTTGACAAGGTAACTTTTTTGAAATAGTGCTCTGGAAGACAAAAATTATAAACTTTACATTTGCTTATCAAAATGAAGTTGTCCAAACACGTAACTAGATGGTACTAAAATTAGAAAAACTTGTTATGTCATTATTGTACGTTTAATAATGTAGCAATGGCATAATTTTCTTGAAATCTTAATTTATTTGATGCAATCAGTGGATCAAGCAGCAATTCCCTGTATGTATGTTAAAACGTGTTTTATTGAGCCTTTGGTAATAATTAAAAAACACAGAAAAAAAATCAGTTTTTCTTGAAATTTTTATATATATTAGTGATCACGGATTGCATATAAAATACATTTTCACTAAAGGAATTATTTCATTATTAAAATTTTCATAGTCATAAGTTTGCAATGAATGAAAAATCTGATTCCTTAAATATGTCAATCGACATCTTTTGAAACGACAGCGATACTTCGTAATGGACCCTCAAACTAATCTTTCAAGTACAAGAACGATTTGTTCACAAGTACAGGAATCGTTCGGTTAACTATAAAGATACTATAACTTCAAGTGAAACTACGACAACAGTTTATACTTTCGATTATAGAAATGGTTTATCACTTCCAGTGAAATGACAGGTTGGTTGGTTGGTTGATTAATTTTAATGGCGCAAGGGCCAGGTTTGGCCAAAGAGCGCCAGACAAAGAACTATCAGCTACAGATGTTTAAAAGCGGGGAAAAGGATTAAGAGAAAACAGGCTTGGTAAAAGTTGGAAAAGAGGATGATGAAAGCTGTGAAGACACGTTAGTGAATTAGGTTTATATAAAAATTTATGTATTTAATTATTAACTAATATAATGATCATCAGTAAACACAACTACACAAAGGATGATTCACCAGGAGGGGACGAACCGTCACTCTCCTCCCCCACACTCCTCTGCAATGCTGGCAGAGGGCGGGGACAGACTGTCACTCTCCTCCCCCCCATGTTCCTCGGCAATGTTGGTTGAGGCTGGGGACGAACTGTCACTCTCCTCCCCCCTATGTTCCTCTAGAATGTTGGTTGAGGGTGGGGACCTCGCTGAGGCCGAGACAGTTGCAATGTTGGTCAGGTGGACCGCGACAGTTGGATGGACACTGCACACCTTTGCGGATTGAGGGCCGGGTCTGCCGCACGTGCAGACTTTCGGCTGGAAACTGGAAGAGACGGTCGGCTGCAAAGAGAAGGCCCAGAATCAGGTATTCGAAAAATCTGGAGCTCGGGGAAAAACACCTGTGTCGCTTGGTCAGCTGTAGATCGCTTGGCAAGGGCGGCGAGAGCTACAGGGCGCGGAACAAAGGGCTGCACGGGGTGTGGTGGAGACTGAACTACTGCGGCAAAAGTACGCTGTCGGGTGGTGGGTATACCCAACTTGGCCTTGGCAGCAGGGTACGAGAGGCCGTCCAGGGTCTTGAGGCGCTGGATCGCCATCTCGTCCTTCCATTTCATACAGGTGCGGGAGTAAGCCGCATGGGCCTCACCACAGTTAACACAGGAGGCCGCAGAAGTGCAACCTTCCCCGTCATGTTCACTGGAGCCACAAGTAGCGCAACGAGCGGAACTCTTACAGAAACGTTGTGAATGCCCGTACCTCTGGCACCTGAAACAGCGCAGAGGACTGGGAATGCACGGGCGAACTGCACAGACCAAGTAGCCTGCTTTGATTTCTGTCGGAACTTTCGGGGAGTTAAAAGTCAAGATTACATTTTTAGATTTAATCAAAGAGCCATCACGCCGGAACATCATACGACGTGCAGCAAGAACACCCTGATCCGCAAGTTCAGTCACCAGTTCGTCCTCACTGCATGGCAAGAGATCAAACTCCGAAATAACACCCCGAGAGGTGTTAAGAAACAGGTGAGGTGCCACTTTGACAGGAATACCTTGAAGACTAGTGAGGAGCAGAAGAGTGTTACTCTGAGAAACACTGCAAGTTTGAACAAGCAGGTCCCCAGAGCGAAGCTTCCTCACGAACTTCAAGGGGCCAACTGCAGCGTCCAAAGCTTTAGAAATGAAAAAGGGAGATCTGGTGGACAGTCTCTCATTCGGATCGATGGATTCCACAAGTAAGTGTGTAGCATGCGTAGTCACAGCAATCGAGGGGAGACGACGCTTCGGAGCGACTGGTACAGCTGCCGAAGAAGAAGTTCCACATTCTGGGTCCAGGTCATGGTCTAAAGACCGTTTAAGGTTATGAGACTTGGTAAGGTGAGAAGACGAAGGAGAGTCGTTTGCAACTATCATTGTCTCAGGCGACTTAAATTTGGAGCGTTTGTTTTTGGGTTTACCCATGGAAAAAAAGAAGGAAGATTCGTCTGCAGACTACTCCACCCACCACCGAGCCCTACAAGGGAGAACTGGAGGTCCGCAAGCCAAGAAAATGACGCTAGACACAGTTCTGGAGCTTATACGTTGCAGATATAGTCCGTTGGCTGTGATCACACGCACTCGGCGGACACTTCGGCCTCCTGGTACCGTCATGCCAACGCCTTTGGCATGATCCCACAGCCCCCGGGCTCACCCTGCCGTGCCATACGACAAAAAAGCCGCTAAAGCCCTGTACACAACTTGGTACAAGACTTCTGACTAGAGGTGGGTTAGTCTCTAGCCTCCCGTTTACAGCGAAGCCGGGGTCGAAGAGGAGTGTTGGTACACAGGAGGCACTTAACCGGTCTCCTGCGACCTCAGCCGCCAGACATCCCATTTCCGCCTCACGGGTCTCCGCACGCGGCAAACATGCAGGTAGGTCTAGCACCCAAACCAGCTAAAAGGAAAAAAAGAAATCCAAAGAAGACAAATCCTGGCAGGGAACCTAAACAGAATCTCAGCAACCTACGAACTGAGCGGTTAATATAAATCAGTTAGTTTTGGAGGGTAACAAAACCACAAGACCGGGGTGTTAGTACATAACGTGGTAGCGATTAGGTAGAGAATACAACACGGGCAACTAGCCAGTGGAGAAAATAAATAAAAACGAAAAAGCGAGACACAAGACCAGCTCGGGAACGTGGGGACGCGACTCCCCAACAGCTGGATGAACAGCCGTCCCTGCAAACACCAACAGCACCGAAACAAAAAAACAAGCGGTGGCATGACATCAGATGTTGACCAGTCACAAGGTCAGCTCGGGCCGTGGGGGCGCCGCTCCCAAATAACTGGAAAACCAGTTATCCCCGTGCGGGGGTGAAATGACAGGGATGCGTTCATTAAACTGACGAATCTGTGTTGCTTACCCTTTCAAGTCGAAATTATTGCTACGCTGAATTTTACGCTGTAATTTCTTTTTCTTCTGTATTTTAAAAGATTATTAAACAAACTTGTTAACTCTGCAGTTATTTGAAAACTAACACACAAGTTCTTATTTAAATGCAGTGAAACTCTAAAAGAACGCACGACCTGGTTAGTTGGTGTACGTAAAGACGCGTTGGTTCGCACATCGCCGTAATGCTCCTCTCCGAGACTACGGACTACTCTAGTGACGTCACAAATCGGAGCAAGACGCCCTTATTTATTACCGGGAGGCCAGTACCCAGTACCGGCAGTACCGGTGTATGCTGTATGCATGGGTACCTCTCCACGCGGTAAACAATGAGGAAATATACACGAAAATACTGGATAGCACTACGATTCGGAAGTTCACATTAAAATGATTTGTGAGTACAAAATATGCTAAACACTTTTCTTTTAAGAAATAATGCATCAAACCAAGTTTCACACGCCGATTATTTTCTTCATAAATATGGCCACCCCTTGATATCTGTTCCCTAATTCAGGTATCGGTTATCTC
This sequence comes from Macrothele yani, assembly GCA_039090855.1. NCBI lineage: Eukaryota > Metazoa > Arthropoda > Arachnida > Araneae > Macrothelidae > Macrothele > Macrothele yani. The sequence continues at coordinate 83,741,737 of CM077001.1, forward strand.
TAGAATTTCCCTATCAGTTGCTAAATATAAAAACTAAATATTCATTTCTACGAGTATATATATAAATTATTATTAAAGTGACAGCATCAGCAGGTTCAGTAACTTAGCTTTCCAAGTGATATCTACAAAATTTGAATGCAGCCCCTCCATCTCAGCTTACCACTAGCCGCTACTGAGTGATATATTTCAATTTTCCAAACAGCACGTCTTTACTTGGCACATACACGCCATTTGTTATCGTTTTGGTAGGCATTCTTCGAGGAGGTTGCATATCAATTTAAATCACGTAGAATTCTATTGTAAATTAAATTGACGACGACGCTGCACTCTGCGGCAGACTTAAAACATTTCACTGAACCGTAAAAGGTGTTTCCATAATCGCACACTTAAGAAAATCGTACACTTACATCCTAATTCAACCCCCGTTGTTTGGGTTACATACACATCACTACACACATTCTCTGACACAGACTGCAGCGCTGCGATGCGGCGTGGGACATATTTCGAATGCAGTTTTTGAGTTCGCACGGCACACTTCCCCTTTTGGACGCTATTCCATAGCTGTTAATGCTGTGCGAAGCACGAAGTTGGCAATTTTATTTTAATATTAATCAATTAGCCTTTCTTTATCACATTTATCGTTGATATACTGTTCTTAAGGATATTATTAGTTGATTTATCAATGTTTAGGGTGTTACGGCTACTCCCAGGTATTTAGGAAACATTTCGGCTGGGGGATCAGCGTAAGAACTTTTCTCATTCTGTAGGTAAAACCGTCGTGTCATATCATAGTTTTTAAAGTTGTATATTACGATAATCTAAGTTTAGTGATGTTTTACAGAGATCTGCTCTGTTAAAATGAGTAGAATATGATAGTGTACGAAAATTAATGTTAAGCTGTAATACCCCAATATTACTTTATATTAGATATATTATGATACTAGAAATGTTATTAATTTGCCTTTTCACCTGTGAACAAGCATATGTCTTGAAAGATTACTTTCCCGAGTAAATTGCTTGAAACATATATCATTTAGGTAAGGCTTTTCACCTGAATGAACAAGCATATGCCTCAAAAGATTACTTTTCTGAGCAAATTGCTTAGAGCACACATCACATGGATGAGGCTTTTTACCTGTGTGAAGGAGGATGGGCTATGAAAGAATACTTTTCCAAGAAAATTGTTTGGAGCATACATCACATTGGTGAGGTTTTCCCCCCTTACGAATGAGTAAATGCTTCGAAAAAATCCTTTTTCCAGCAAATCGTTTGGAGCATACATCACTTTGATGCGGTTTTTCCACTGTCTGAATGAGGAAATGCTTCTAAAGATCACTCTTTCGAGCAAATTATTTGGAGCATACATCACAACAGTGAGGCTTTTTCCCTGTGTGAATGAGTAAATGCTTCGAATGGTTACTTTTTCGAATAAATCGTTTAGAGCATACATCTCATTGGTAAAACTTTTCACCCGTCTAAATGAGTTAATGCTTCGAAAGATCATTTTTTCGATCAAATTGTTTGGAGCATAAATCACATTGGTGAGGCTTTTCCCCCGTCTGAATGAGTAAATGCTTCGAAAGATCACTTTTTCGAGTAAATTGCTTGGAACATACAACACGGTGGTAAGGCTTTTCAACTGTGTGCATAAGCATATGCTCCGAAAGATTACTTTTCCGAGTTTCTATTAGAACTTTTCCCTCTGTTAGCACAACAAAATGTCATACTGTTCTGTGCCATTTTGTCAATCAAAATCGGAAATTAAGCTGGTCATATCTTAATTGACTTCATATACGTGCTTTACTACTAAATGCTCTTCGGAAATTAAAAGATTTCATATTAAATATTTTTCCGTTGCTTACCTGTGAAAAGTAACTCCAGGAGGTGGTAGCCCGGAATTGTTGTGACATTCGTAAGCGCAACAACACACCGTTTCTAAAAAAATAACTTCAAATTTCGAAAATCAAACTTCTCACGTACCCCAATGGCTCAAAAGCACCATCAGAGGCTTAAGATGGCCATTCCACCGTTAGCATCGTCTGCTAAGAAAGCTTCAAGTTTGTGACGTCATACTTTCTCCCCTTCCTACTCCATGGTCTATTCCCCTCCAGTGTCTTTGCGTATTACTACTTATTTCTTTTGTGGGAATGGCAACATTTCTGTTAAAGACCATTTGGTTGTTTATGTCAGAGTTCGTCACTTGTGTTTATTTTGCGGAAGTGTGCGTGGATATCTTACGTGTATGAATTCATCAGTTATTGTGAGAAATGGTATGAATAAAATTCCTCTATGCCGGCAATAAAAGTTCGTGTTGTTTGCAGCGTGGAACTACCTGGTTGGTATTTTAATGCGGTCTTAATGTATAATTGTTGCTGTACTCTAAACGAGGTATCTTGTCATGTAATTTCTGCAGCATGTCAGAGTGATTATACGACTGAGACGGTTTCATTCTTTTTTCTGTGTAAACTTAAGGATAAAATGGGCTTTAGGTTATTGTATGATGAGACTGCATCCACAACAACATTTTTACCCTCTGAAAGTTAAATTTGTTGATCACATAGCTAGGAATGGAATAATATCGATATTTTTAAAGAGTGGAGAAAAAGTTATAAATGTGTGTTGTGTGTAACAAATATTATCCTTTGACCTAGTTGAAGTTCTGTAACAGCTTATTACTCTTTTAAAAGTGTCTGTCGGAGTGTAATCAAATAAATGCATACATGGATCAGTATGGAAAAAGTAAGATGCTGCTTTCTGACAGATGAGTGCGCATGTTGTGAGTGAGCAGAACGGTTTTGGGTTTCCAACTGTTCTGTTATGTTCTAAATTTCATTTATTGTTTTGTTTTTGTTTTGTGGGATGGTTATGTAACAATTCCCACAAACATCGAAAGCAGTAAGTAGTTGCCCTTTCGTAATTTAGGACGGTTGATTCCCAGGAATGAGCATAACCAGCAGTATTCTGCCCAGTTGGCGGAGTAGTCTGAAGCTCTGGTTTCTGACCGATCGCCCGAGATGTGTCTGCGTTCGTGTCCAAGATAATTCTTGGATGGTGTATTTGTCTGATGCTGCAGGCTGTGGCCCTTCCCTGGAACCAGTGGTAGTAAGTTAGGGGCAGGTGACTTATAGCCCTTAGAGTTGCTCATAGTTGTGAAACCCCAAAATAACCAGCTTTGTTGGACACACACTAAGCATGCCTAATCTGGAATTCAAACCATGGATGAACTCTGATGATTAGCCAGAAGCTGACATCCGATACTTAGCAGATTGAATTTCAGGTTCCTTCCACTTCCTGAAGCCATTAATGGTCAGAGGAGTTGCCCACTGTAGTGAATAAATGGTAACAACTCCTCCTAAGTGTGATTTTTAAGAAACAATGCAAACTGTTCAGTAGATTTGTTAAATTATTCCAAGGTGATATTTCAGGGTATAGTGCTTTTGCATGGTAAAAAGGGAATTGTCATTAAGGAATGGAGTGAAGTCCAGTGAACCATTATTGTTATAGATGAGACATAACTTAGTTCATACTCTTTTAGTTCACAGCTCTGCTGGCTATTGAGAGCTCATATTTTGTTAATGGGCATGTACCTCAGCTGCGATGAGCTATATCACTTATGTATAGATCATTCTGTATCAAGTCAACTAACGGAAAAAAATTAACCTTGAGTTCATTAATTTGGATAATTTCTGGCATGACCTATATGGAAACAAAATTATAATTTTCTTGTGCAGTGTGTTGCTCCTAAGGATCATTCTACATGAAATCACCAGATATTCCCAAAATTTTCTGAAATAACTTTGCATGATTTTTGTTCTCCATTACTTTTTAATCTATGGTAGTACAACATTAAACAAAGTGTACAAAAAAAAAAAAAAAAAAAAAGTCTACATTTAATTCCCACCAGGTAGAGCTTTCCAAACCCACAAATTTGTCAAAAATATGGGTTTCCATTAATTAACCCAACTTTGGCTACTTAAGAGCTGATAACAGATATCATGATAATTTTCACAGTGATAATTTCCCAAGCAGAGGTGTCAACTGTATCCCCTAAAAGCTGTACGTACTATGAGGGGTCGAGTTTAAGCTCACAGCATTAACTTTGGAAGCATTTTTATACCGGAAGGGTGATAAATCACAAAATATTTTTTGTTTTGTTTACCTTTACATGTTGCTTAGATTGTTAATACATATGTTTTTTGTTCTGGTAAGGTCTCTTCTCTGTATCAAAATATTTTGTATGTGAAGTTTTGCCAAAATTGTAGTATTGTTTAGATTGATCATCTATTGCAAATCTAAAAGCACACACAGCTTTGTTTTGTGATTCAGTGCAGTTTTCAGAGTTCATGACAATGCAGATCATCTTGCCAGTGTGTGTACAGAATATAGATGCTTACAACTTGAATAATGGCAGTGATGTAGAAAATTCTTAGGGTGTGTTAGTGACACTGAGGAACTATTTTTAGACTTGGTGCTGCTAAGACACTTTTTTGTGGTTAGATGGTAAGAGAATCTGGGTAAAGGAATATTTTTAGATGATCATGTATACAAAAATAGGGATACTGTTCTGTATGGAAATATACTCGTATCTTAAACAAAATGTTCAAGATGCAGAGATGGCCACCTAGGTGTTTGAGTGATCCGAGTCACTTGTTTCACACCACTTGACATTGTTGGGCTTGGCCAATGACAGTGGATCTGTCCCATCTCTGGCACAAGTGACTCAAAATTAGAAATAGGTGACTGCTTTATAGTCTTACAAGATCTTCATGGTAATCTTTAAACCCAGAAACAAACAAACATAAATATTGTATCTGAGATGATACATTCAGATTATACAGTATGGCTTGTTACAAATAATAAGGGTTTTAGTTCAAGAACTCCTTTGTCTTGACAGCAGTTAAAATAAAGTTACAGAAGGTGGCTATTATCTTGGGGTTCAGCTTCTACTGTTCTGAGAGAAAACATTAGTAAAGAGCATATCAACTGAACAACTGACTATCAGCTCTAATTAAAGTACTCCCCTGTGCTCACTCTGTTTTCTTTTAGAAATGGCACATTAGTTTCAGTGAATTCATGTGACTATGTTAGTTGCATCTGTTCAATGTGACTGTTATGTATGATTCACAATGAATATTTAGAATAGTGTAGAATGAGAGGGCAGTATTTAAATTAAAAAAAAAAAGTTAACACATGACTCCCACATAACTTTTTTTGTTTAAAATTGCTGAAATTATACTATTTTAATATAAATTGATAAATTAATTATTAACGAAAATTTAATAAATAATGAAAACAAGAAATCAGATTTCACAGGGCTTTTGAGAGTATTCTTCCAGGGTTGTTTTTTCTTAATCCATTCGCCGCTAAGCAGTGGCAAATCCTGACCTACATGTCTAGGCATGCTCTCATTAGTGGGAAATAATGTATAATACAATATTGCAATATATACATGGAAGATTACAATGCAGGATTAAAAACTTAATCATCATCATCGTCAACCATTATCAATCCACTGCTGGACAAAGGTCTCCCCAAGTTTCCTCCACAACGGTCTGTCTTGTTGTGCCAGTCTCCTCCATGACACTCCTGCATACTTTCGAATTTCATCCACTCATCTTCCATGTGGTATTCTTCTGGGTCTTTTCCTGTCCCTTGGAATCCAATCTAAAATTTCGGCTGTCCATCGATGGTCTGTCCTTCTGGCAGTATGTCCAGCCCATTGCCATTTCAGTGATTTACCACTGATCATGATATGATGTCTTCCACTCTTGTCATTTTTCGGATCCATGAGTTCCTCTTCTTATCTCTCCTGGTTACACCAAGCATGTACCTCTCCATACTTCTTTGAGCTGTCTGCAGCCTTTGTATGTCTCTTTTAGTTAAGGTCCTTGTCTGTGCACCATACGTAAGCACTGGAAGGATGCATTGATCAAACACTTTTCTTTTAAGACATAATCGCATATTGCTCTTGAAAATTATGCTGTTTCTTCCAAAAGCTCTCCAGGCAAGTTTTGTACGCCGATTAATTTCTTCATCAATGTGACCCTCACTTGATATCTGCTGTCCAAGATAAACGTACGTGTCTGTTATCTCCAGCTTTTCTCTATCAATCGATAAATCTTCATTTCTTGTAAAAGCATTGAACATCACTTTTGTCTTGTGAAAGTTCATTTTTCATCCCACTTCTTTACTCTTGTCAGCAAGTTCCTGGATCATACTCTGCAGCTCTGATGGGGTAGTTGCAAAAATGACTACGTCATCAGCAAAACGAAGGTGGGTTAGATAATCTCCATTAATCTTTATCCCTTTGTTTTCCCAGTTCAGTGATTGAAAGACATTTTCCAATGTCGCATTAAAGAGCTTCGGAGATATGGTGTCACCTTGTCTCACTCCTTTTCCAATTTTTATGTGTGTTGTATTTTCAAACAGCCGAATCTTTGCACTTGCATTTTCACAGATGTTATTAATAATATTAATGTATGCATCTTCAATACCGCAGGATTTCAGAGCCATTGCAACTGCTGATGGTTTCATCGAATCTAAGGCTTTTTCATAATCGATTAAAGCCATGCACAATGGAAGTTCATATTACCTCGCTCTTTCAATTAGTTCTCTCAGTACGTGGATATGATCTACTGTGCTGTAGCCACTTCTGAATCCAGCTTGTTCTCTCAGTTGAGCCATGTCCAGTGTTACCTTCAAACGGTGTGAAAGAACTTTAGTGAAGATTTTATAAACCACTGATAGGAAGCTGATAGGTCTGTAGTTCCTGAGATCCTCAATGTCACCTTTTTTATGTAGCAGGATCATTGTAGCGTTGTTCCAATCCTCAGGAATCTTCCCTTCATTAAGGCATCGAGTGAAAATTTGGGCGAGTACTGTTTCGATTTCTCCACTTGCTTCTTCTATGATGTCTACAGTAATTCTATCTTCTCCTGGAGCTTTCTCCCGCTTCTTGTTCTTGATTGCATGTGCAACTTCTGCTGGGAGAACTGGAAGAACTGTGGTACTGGTACCTTTCATGATGTCTGGAGTACATGTATCATCCCTTTCATATAATTTGGAGTAGAAATCTTTCACTCTTGTCAAAATTTTGCCTCTATTTCTTGTTACAGAACTATCTTCTTTTCTCAGTGCCATAATCTGTTTTCTTCCCTTACTGAGATGTCCCTTTGCTATCTTTAGGCTTTGGTTGTTTTCAATTGCTTTCCTTACTAGTTCACAGTTGAATTTCCTTACGTCTTCAGTGATACTTTTTCGTACTGTTTTGCATAGCTCTATATATTCCACTTTGGAAGTCGCATCTTCTTTAGTTGTCCTCATCTCTCTTCTTTTTGCATCAACATTTTGTTTTTCCTGATAATTTGTTCACATGCCACTTGTTCTTAGACCCAGCTAATTTTGTTGCTGTTTTGATAAGAGCTTTGGTTACTTTTCTGTTAATTTCAGAAGTATCCACTTCTTCCGATGTTAGGCCTTCTAAAACAGAGAATCTGTTCTTCAGTTCCAACTTGAAGGTATTATGGTGTTTTTTAAGGTTGGTTATGTCAATACATTTTGTTTGTCTTATGAGCTGGCCACGTTCAAGTTTAGTGTTGAGGTGCATCTTACATCTCGCCAATCTATGGTCACTACCTGTGTTGAACTTGTTTAGCACACTGCAGTCTTCTATGACGAATTTTTTGTTACACATAATAAAATCAATTTCACTTGTCGTCCCATTTGGATGTCTCCATGTCCATTTCCTGTGTGGCTTTTTCTTGAAAAAGGAGTTCAAGATGAAAAACTTCTGCTTCTGCAAACTATATGAGAGTATACCCACGCTGGTTTCTGTTGCCGTGACCGAATTTACCTACTGAAGTTTCATTCTGTTGCCGTTGCCTTATTTTTGCATTGAAATCTCCCATAATTATCTTCAAGTGCTGCTTACCTTTATTATTTAGATGACGAATTTTCTCATAAAATCCTTCAATTTCTTCTTCAGCATGACTTGTGGTGGGTGCATAAGTTTGAATAATCTGAGCCTGGTATCTTCTCGAGAGTTGGATAACGAGTCGTGCAGCTCTGTCAGAGGAACTTTCAACTTCTACAACTTTATCCTTCAGTTTCTTGTTTATTATAAATCCAACACCACTAGTTCTGCCAGTATCTGTCCCACGATAGTAGAAGAGATGTCCACTTTTCAGTTCAATGAGATCTTCTCCTTTTCTCCTTACCTCACTTAGCCCGAGGATGTCCCACTTGATCCTTTGTAGTTCCTCTTCCAATTCAAGAAGCCTTGAATCAGAAGATAGGGAGCATCCATTATACGTAGCCAAGGTCAGCATCAGATGGCAGCCTAGTCTGGTCCTCTGGTGATTCTTAGCACCCTCTGCCTTCATGTTGCACTGGCCGCTGCCTTGGCCAGGTACATTCCAGCTGCCGGAGACTGAGGACCAAGATTTAAGTTGTGGAGTCATTTTGGAGGGGTTTGACCATAACTCACCACACTGGCCAAGCGGGTTGGTGAGTGTGGGATAGCATTTCCTCTAATCCCGATGGTATAGTTATACCGCTATTGGCAGTCGTCAGAGCCCCTGTAGTAGGAACAGGATGTACCACGAGAAGGCGGGGTTGACATTTGTCAAGGAGAGGCTGTGATGTTACGCATCACCTGACCTTACATCCCAAAAATTTAATATACTAATCAAAATTCATATAAAAGCAACAAAAATTGAAATTGAAAAGAAACCCCACTTGAATAACAAAATGCTATAAAATGTCATAAAAATTACTTGTCTGCTTTTTTTTTTTTGCTGTTTTTTAACTTAAAAACAAAATCTACCCACCTATCTTTTTCAACGAATTTTTTAGTCACATGATAATAAAGTGTTGGTTCTTTTTTAATTGTCCGAGCAAAGTGTTTTTGATTGACATTAAAGCTAGGGAAGACAGTCTTTCTTGCCCTTGAGTACTGTTTCAGTATGTTTTGACCCTTTTCATTGCAGCAAACATCCTTTCTGCTGTAGCCATGATTGTAGGGATAGTTACAGTTAACTTTTCCAGTTTATGAACTTCAGGCAATCCCAAATTCAATTTATTTTGTTGCGTGAATTTTACCAGTTGATAAACTTGCATACTTTTGAAATCTGCAGAACAATACAAAACATCTAACTCAGTTTTCAATCTAACAATTCACAAAAGGAGCCTTGGCTCACCAAACACTTCAGTGCACAATTGAAAAACTGTTTGTTGTGTTTATCATACATAGTTCAGTAAAGAGAAGAAATCCAATTTTATGTGGGCCTGAAATCAGTCTTTTATTTGAACCAAATTGTCGTCCAAAATTTCGCTGAACAGAGCTTTGTAACGTGAATCTCCTGGCTGTTCAACTTCACACCTTCTGATGTTTTTTCAGCGGGTTCACCATACTCTTTCGATCCATTTGCATCTTGAAAAATTTATTCGAAGTATTTTCTCAGATTTTTTGCAGTTATTTAATAGTGAGTTCAACTTTTTTTTGCACAGTACAGAATATCCACACCTTTTGTCAGTAGAAAGTTGAAAAGAACACCAGTAAGGGAAAATATTGGCAAAAAGAAATTCACCAAGGACCAGGTTTCGAACTTCTGAATGAAAATATGTGAATCATTGGACTTTCCAAACGGTGTCATTGTCAAAATCCGCAGAGAAGGCACATGATGAAATATGAAATTAACAGCTCATAATATTCCTTTACATTGATCATTAGTCTTGAAGAAAAGTTCTATCTCATAGGTGCTGCCCTTGGTAATTTTTTCTCAATAAAAAACCTGAAGGACAACTGTTCATTTTGGTGACTTCAAAAAAAATGCTGCAAGACCTGAAAGAGTTTAGAAAAAAAAAAAAAATGTACTCCTTGATGCCTAAATCTGATTATCAAAGAGTTAAATTTAGCACATGGCTGTAACAGTGAACAAATGTAGCATCAGGATACAGACAGTTTCTGTACCTGTTTGTTTAAGCCACTGATTCGACCAACCATTACTGCTGCACCATCGTAAATTATCACTACACTAAGCTGTTCTCTGAGATTCAGAGGTTAGCTCCAAAAAGAAATACAAACTTCCAGATATTTTTACTTATTGTTGTCGTATCAAACTTCGCCATTTACAGCGATCTTGACATACAATTCGTGCTTCACTGATATCCATTACACGCCGTACACAAGATCTTTTATACTTCATACTCATAATCTTTTTCTCATGCAGACACTCCTGAATCTGATCCACCCATGTCTTCCTTGGCCTTTCTCTGCCTTTCCTTCCTGCCACTTGGGCTGGAAATATTTTCTTAGTGAGCATTTCATCACTCATTCTTTCAACATGGCCAAACCACCGAAGCATATTGGTCTCCACCTTGCTAACAACATTTTGCTTTACATCACACAACTGCAATACATCTTCATTCCTCACACAATCAGATCGTGTCTTGCCACAAACCCCACGTAAGTAACGAACGACTCCTATGTTTCTTCTGCAGTACCCAGGTTTCACTGCCATACATCAGAGTAGGAACAATTACTGTTTCATACACAGCCATGCGGGACTCTCTAGAGAACCTATCATTCCTGTGAAAACCTCCCAGAGCAGCTATGACTTTCAAAGAAGAATTCACTAGCCTACTGATTTCACCATCCAACTTGTTCTCTCTGTCAAACATGCTTCCTAAATACACAAACTCACTCACCTGGTCAATCACAGTGCCATTTATACTTACATTACATTCAGTGCTAGAATTTTAGAACATAGAAAAGATAGAAAAGATGTTTCGAAAGCCAATCCCAACACTGCCTTGTCTATATTGACAATGGAAGACTCATCTGCAGTTCCCCACTGGAACGAAGCAAAACGAATTGCTTCTTTTGACAATCGTTTTGCCCTCCGTTACCGTGAAAGCACAGAAATTATTTTCAACTCAATGACTTGCAACTCCGAATCTCCTCTCTACATTCCGTTGATCTGGAGATCAATTCTAAGTTTTGGCAACAAAAATAGGAAAAATTCAAATGTAGAATCTGGCAACAATCTTAGTCCTCCATTGGCATGATGAAGACCTAAGATAAGGTCGAAAGCTTCCAACTTACGAACTTTTTGTAAAAGTTTTTAGTTAACGTAACTAGCGTGATCAAGTTACCTTTCTTTGTTAATATTGTTACGTGTTTTGCCCATAATCGTCAAGACAGTGAATTTGCAGCAAATTTTCTGTTTTAATTATTGTGTATGCAAAGTTTATATACATGCATACACACACACACACACACACACACACACACACACACACACACACACACACACACACACATATATATATCATCTATGACGAATTTTCTATGACGAATTTCGTCATAGAAGACTGCAGTGTGCTAAACAAGTTCAATGCAGGTAGTGACCATAGATTGGTGAGATGTAAGATGCACCTCAATACTAAACTCGAACGTAGTAAGCTCATAAGACAAACAAAATGTATTGACATAACCAACCTTAAAAAACACCATAATACCTTCAAGTTGGAACTGAAGAACAGATTCTCTGCTTTAGAAGGCCTAACATCGGAAGAAGTGGATATTTCTGAAGTTAACAGAAAAGTAACCAAAGCTCTTATGGAAACAGCAACAAAATTAACTGGGTCTAAGAACAAGTTGCATGTGAACAAATTATCAGGAAAAACCAAAATGTTGATGCAAAAAAGAAGAGAGATGAGGACAACTAAAGATGATGTGACTTCCAAAGTGGAATATATAGAGCTATGCAAAACAGTACGAAAAAGTATCACTGAAGACGTAAGGAAATTCAACTGTGAACTAGTAAGGAAAGCAATTGAAAACAACCAAAGCCTAAAGATAAGCAAAGGGACATCTCAGTAAGGGAAGAAAACAGATTATGGCACTGAGAAAAGAAGATGGTTCTGTAACAAGAAATAGAGGCAAAATTTTGACAAGAGTGAAAGATTTCTACTCCAAATTATATGAAAGGGATGATACATGTACTCCAGATATCATGAAAGTTACCAGAGTTCTCCCAGTCCTCCCAGCAGAAGTTGCACATGCAATCAAGAACATGAAGCGGGGAAAAGCTCCAGGAGAAGATGGAATTACTGTAGACATCATACAAGAAGCAAGTGGAGAAATCGAAACAGTACTCGCCCAAATTTTCACTCGATGCCTTAATGAAGGGAAGATTCCTGAGGATTGGAACAACGCTACAATGATCTTGCTACACAAAAAAGGTGATGTTGAGGATCTCAGGAACTACAGACCTATCAGCCTCCTATCAGTGGTTTATAAAAAATCTTCACTAAAGTTCTTTCACACCACTTGAAGGTGACACTGGACATGGCTGAACCGAGAGAACAAGCTGGATTCAGGAGTGGCTACAGCACAATAGATCATATCCACGTACTGAGAGAACTAATTGAAAGAGCGAGGGAATATGAACTTCCATTATGCATGGCTTTTATCGATTATGAAAAAGCCTTTGATTCGGTGAAACCATCAGCAGTTGCAATGGCTCTGAAATCCTGCGGTATTGAAGATGCATACATTAATATTATTAATAACATCTGTGAAAATGCAAGTGCAAAGATTCGGCTGTTTGAAAATACAACACACATAAAAATTGGAAAAGGAGTGAGACAAGGTGACACCATATCTCCGAAGCTCTTTAATGCGACATTGGAAAATGTCTTTCAATCACTGAACTGGGAAAACAAAGGGATAAAGATTAATGGAGATTATCTAACCCACCTTCGTTTTGCTGATGACGTAGTCATTTTTGCAACTACCCCATCAGAGCTGCAGAGTATGATCCAGGAACTTGCTGACAAGAGTAAAGAAGTGGGATTAAAAATGAACTTTCACAAGACAAAAGTGATGTTCAATGCTTTTACAAGAAATGAAGATTTATCGATTGATAGAGAAAAGCTGGAGATAACAGACACGTACGTTTATCTTGGACAGCAGATATCAAGTGAGGGTCACATTGATGAAGAAATGCATGTAGGGCTGTTGCTACAAAGCCCATGGAAGAGGCTTTCTTGTTGGCTCGCTTGATACGCCTCCATCAGACTGTTTTACTGAAAAAGGTTCATAACGATGAAAAAAAAAAAAAAAGGAAGCACAGTTAAATACAACAAGATGCCTCTCACACCAAAATATTTTAAAGATAAAATTATACTGAAAGTGAAGACACCAACACAGTTCAAAGTTCTCAACACAGTTCTTTTTGCGAAGTTACCGTTCGAGCTAAAAATATTTTTGTTAGGATACTGTTTGAGCTAAAAACATTTTTGTGAAGATACCGCTGAATGATATCAAATACTGAACAGGAAAACAATTTAACATTTTTTCTGTTCGCCAACTATAAATCTCTAGTCACCATTGGCTACTGGGCAACTGCAAATTTTGCGCCCTGCAGTACCTGACTTGACTTACATTGTGGAAGTTAGCCAAACTGTTAACCATAAAGTATCTTCCTTACTTCATCCTATTTACAGGGCAAGCCTTCTCAGTCAGCCTGAGAAGATAGCGTATTAATACTAAATGTAGAAAAAGTAGCAAAAGTATTGTTGTTGTAGCAAGCTACTTTTTTAACAATATAATTGTAGCTAGCTGCTTTTAAAAAGTAGCTTTCCAATCACTGTTATTAGATTATGGTACACTGCAGTATAGATTTTTACCATTTGTTGTCATCAATGTTTAAATATGTACATGAATAAAAATGCATGATTATTACTTTTATTATTCAGAGAGCAAATTCCACTTCAGGAAAAAAATGAATATTCAAGTTATAGCTTGTATAATCAAGAATGTGTGTGCGTTTTTTTTTTTTTTTTTTTTTTTGTGTATGTGTTGTTGCACTTTGGAGTTTAACAGCCTCCAAAAGCAACCCCTTAGGGCTATAGGGAATCATCTGTCCCCAATTTGAGGTGACTGTTTTCAGGGAAGCGAAAGATCTACTGCCATGAGACAAACACACCATCCTGCACATGAACCCTAACCCAGCATGGATAACTGGTCCTTTTAACCATTCACCCACTGGAATGATTGTAGAGTCAAGAAAACTTAAGCTCATAGTGTTTAGGATTGTTGTCATAGATGTATTTCCTTCCTTATGTAGCAGTTTAAGTTTATTAAGGTGACATATACATTTCATTTATGGTCAAGAGCAGAGATCGTGCTAGGATTTTTTTCAAAAGAGTAAAAATGCTCCTTCACATTTTTCTTGAAGGAGTATTTTTCTTTCCAAAAGAGTAATTTTAGAGACCAAACAATTATCGCATTACATTTTTAGCAAAATAATATTTCATATAAAAACAACTAATTATATCTATATATAAATATATGCCAACATGAATTAGCATGTAATTGAATTTATTTTCTATAAAATAAGTAAATCGTAATTTATCAAAATCTTACCTACTTGTCTTGTTTTATCCACGAGGCTGCAAAAAATTTTGTTTTGCTTTTGAAAGACTGTACCAAAACTTGTGTGTGTTGCTTCACAGATTCAGATTCTACACACTCAAACTTCAAAAAGAGTTCTATTGTGGAGGAAGGAAATGTACAGTCTATCTCAATTACAAAAAATAAAATAAACCTTCATTGGATATTGTGATGTGCAAGTTTGGTATTACAAAGGTCAACTAATTTATAAATTTTGAACATGTTTTCCTTTGCTCTGAAAAAAAAAAAAATCTTCTTGAATACTATGTATGAGATGTTTACAGTTTGCATAGTTGTGACTTGGTTGATTCAACCATTCTTCTGATATGAGGAATGTCCAGTTTCTCCCTTTGCAACTATTTATAGAGGGAAAATAACATTTAACAATAATTTAGGACAGTGAAAACATCGCGAAAAAAAAATTATGATTAAAAAAAAAATCTTCACTCCGTCCGACTTCCATTTTCAGAAATTTTTCCTCCATTTTCAAGCTGAAACACAATCAGTTATATCAACAAACAAAATTATATTTTACAATAAAAATAAGCAGAGGAAATATTACGAGGGGAAAAAAATTATGATTACAGATTAAATCTGCTTTTCGTCTAACTTCCGTTTTCAGAAGTTTTGAAAGACGAAATTCCGTCCCCAGCTGGAAAATGCCCCCCACCCTTCCACCGCCACCATGCACTCACACACACACCACCCCCCAAAAATTATCTTCAGTTTTGATGACAACAAAGTCAGAGTTACTCTTTGAATCCGCGAAAGAAACTCGTGCCTAAAGTTTACAAGGAAATTTTTGCTCTGTCGAACTTTCATTATCGGAAACTATTGTTTCTGCTCTTCAACGTGACATCTGGAACATTGCTAGAGTAAACTTGGTCTTCCACATAACCCCACAGGAAAAAGTCTAGAAGGGTTATGTCAGGCGATTGAGGTGGCCATGTCATGGGGCTCTCACGGCCAATCCATCTGTCTGGAAATGTGGCATTCCAGAACTCCCGAACCATTATTGACCAGTATTGTGGGGCACCATCTTGTTGGAAAATAATCGAAGGTTGGAATGCATGCAACTGAGGTGCTACAAAAAGTTCCAGCATGTCCAGTACATGTTACCGTGGGCTCAGTAAAAAAGAAAGGTCCGATGATTCCGTCACGCATCAGGCCGCACCACACATTCACTTTCGGGCTAGCCCTCTGTTGTTCGATGACACAATGGAAATTTTCTGATCCCCAGATTTTCACACATTGTGCCTATTTACTGTAGCAGAGATGTGGAATGTGGCTTCATCTGAGAAACAGACATGGTGCAGATAATCACTATTATGAGCTATGCACTGCAACATCTCCATTGTATTATATTAATTCAACATTTGTCGATCTCCATTGTAAATGCAGCACTGCAAGGCTGGGCATCAGGCTGAGGAGCTTGAATGATCTGTACCGTAAATGCATACAGATTAAGATGTTTGTGTAAAATTTTGCGAACCATGGCTCGGGGAATCCCAGTTTCCAGTGAAGCACGATGAATGGATTTCCTGGGGCTTTGCAGAAATGTCTCCTGAATAGCTGCAGCTGTCTCTTGTATAGCTGGTGGTCAGCCCACTCTGGGGAGAGATCGCCAACACTACCCATCGCTTTAAACTTTTCATACCAAGCTTTTATGTTTTTTTGGTCTGGTGGTGATCGTCTGTACTCTTTTCTGAAATGACGCTGGACAGTAACCACCGATTTGGTCTCGTGGAACCACAACGAACACGCCACTTTTTCTTACATGGAAGCAATTATCACTAAAATGCTTCTCTAATTCAGCAGTAGCGCTAACCTAAAGAACAGAAAAAAAAACCTTTATGAATGCTGCTATATTATGTTGCCAACCAATTTATTTTAACTTGCACATATTTTTTTATATTAATTTTTGTAATGTGGGAAACACTTTATGGGCACCCTGTATAATAGTGATAAAAAAATGTGAGATTAAAAAAATGGGGTGGAGAAGGGGTATAAAGTACAAGCAAATACATTGCACAACAAATGGCAGTATAAGACAAGGTTTTGATCAAAGGGGGAATGAAAATTCCAACTTGAATGGCTCTTAGATGTAAACATATTTTCTATAAAAATACTGGATGAAGGATTGCTAGAAACATTAAAGCGTGATGGAAGAATAAGTAGCTACAGGGGCAGTCTTACTCAAAACGTGATCATTGTCAACCCAAAGAGATGGATAAGGTTACACAACAACTCAAAAAGATTGAAAAAGAAATGTATGCCAACAGAAACTTTAATCTTCTTAAAAGAGTGTACAAATGCCAAATAAATAATTATTGAACAAGAAAGAAAATTTTAACGACACAAGAAAAAATAGACTAGGTTTCTTTCAACATAGCTTCAAAACAAGCTTAAAAAGTAGTATCCATTCTTGCTAAGTATAGTGGTTATATCCTTAGGAATTTTCTGCTGGCATTATTGTGTTCAGTCTCTTGAATAAGGACTATGTTCAGTGACTTCTATGCACTGCTTAATCAATGTGTTTGAAATCATTCACACTCATTAGCCTTCTACACAAGGTAATGACTTGACAGATGATGTGAACTGAATACAGGGACATACAGGATCATTTCAGTTTAATAGATTGGAGCATTGCTTCATATGGAAAGTACTGATTATGTCCACGTGCGTGTGTGTATGTGTGTGTTGTGAAGGGATATCCATACAGAAGTTGAACTCTATCCATGTGAATGCAAAATGGGTAGACCCCAACTAACAAGTACCCAATATACACTGCTGGCCACCCAAAATGCAACACCAAGAAGGACACGAGATAGCAAAGCCAGATTTACTGGACACATAACAACGGATACAAAGATAAAACGATTGAACTTACAGGCCCGTGCGACTTGCGGAACACGCAGATGTCAAAAGTTCATGTGGCCCCCATGGCTGGCAATTATGGCCGCTACACGCCGCGGCATCGAACGAAAGAGGCTTTGGATGTGGGCTTGGGGCATGTTGGTCCAGACTGCTTCCACACGTTGCCACAGTTCATCAGGCGTAGCCGCGGGTGGTGCTTGTTGGGCCACTCGGTTGCCGATCAGCTACCAGACGTGTTCGATGGGAGACATATCGGGAAAACAAGCAAGCCACGGCAGTAGTGCTAAGTGCGGGCGCGCATTGTCCTGTTAAAACGTGGCCGCTGGCAGGTCCTGCAGGTAAGGGAGGACTACAGGCTCCAAAACGTCGGAGATGTAGCGGTGGCTGCTGAGCGTAGCAGCGATGCGTTCAGAGCGGTATGGGTGTCATATCCAATTGCGCCCTAAACCATAACGCCAGGTGACGGACCGGTAGGGTGATGCATAATGCAGGTGTCATACAGTATCTCGCCGCAGTGCCGCCACGCGTGGATACGACCATCGTGGTGTTGCAGGCAGAAGCGGGATTCGTTGGAGAAGACAATGTCGTGCCATTCTGTAGTCCAAATGCGGCATTCAACAGCCCACTGCCACCGCACTCGCCGTTGGTGTAACGTCAATGGTAATCGGAGCAATGGCCGCCGTGCGACAACTCCCCGCTCCTGCAGACGACGTCAAACGGTACATGCTGACACAGTTTGTTGCGCAACATACCCTAATTCCTGCGGTAACGTTCGTGATGTGGCAGTGCAAGCCGTCAATACCCACCACACAACATGCTGGTCCTCTCGTCTGGTGGTGTGCTGCGGCTGCGGCAATCGCTCACGTTGGTCGGTCCGTCCCTTCTGCATCCACCGAATCTATACTGGCCTCACTGTGGCTGGATGTCGTCCCACACGGGCGCCAATGTCTTGCTACGATAAGCCACTATTCATCCTCTGTCGAACTTCGAAACGTTCTGGAATGACTGCCGTATTCTGCGATGAGGCATCAGGAAGCTTCCCACGCACAGGTCTGGCAGCACAACACACTTCCACTACTTACACCCCGCCTTCTGTGAACCCTTCTTATAGTGCTTCTCGGTGGCATGCCGGGTGCACATGATTTGCACATGCCCTGCAATGCTAATCGTTTGCATGTCCTATCGCGGGCGACACATGCTGCGAATTTCAGGCCAATCGGATGCTTCCTTCTTGGTGTTGCATTTTGGGTGGCCAGCAGTGTAGTTAGGTTTTTGTTGCTTGCAGTGCCACAAGTGTCATAAGGGTGAGTTTTGGAGCTCCCCCCCTGAAATGTCTCCATATCAAATCTGGTTACATTTAGACTGCTAAATATCTCTCTAGACAGTGTTGAATATGGGTACTTTAATCATGATCACCCGGTACTTGATGTATTAACTGTTCTGTTATTAGTTATAAATCTGGTAAACTGGCACTTGTAATCTTCGATATTTATAGCAGAATGCAAATCTTAACACAAGATTGAAAGAGTTCACTGAATTTTGTAATTTTCCATTTTAAATAAATTTAAAAATGTTCTGATAATGGTCTTTATTTAATATTGGGTGTTATCAAATGAAACCCCGTTCGAGTGGCTTTATTAAGATGAACGAAAAGGTACATCAGCAGGTGTGGCAGAATTAAACAAAACAATATATAAAGAAGCAAGAATGCACCAGTGTTCATTAGAAGAAGTTGCTGTAGGCATTCAGACATGCATCTTATTGCTTGGGGTAGATGGCAGATACCGTCCACGAAGAAGGACTTTGGTTGCTCCTTGAACCATTTAGTCACCATGGCCATGATGTCTGCATTGGACTGAAATGGTTGTCTCTTTAGAGCTTTTTTTAAGGGTCTGAACAAATAAAAGTCACATTATAACAGATTGGGGCTATGGGCTGGGTGGTGCAGAATCTCCCACCAGTGGCGTACCAGAAAAACTAGAGTGCCCCCCCCCCCCCCAATATTTCTGAAATTTATTAGCTTTTAATTACTGAAATTTTTAAATTACATATTATTAACTAGATTTTATGGGCATCTAGATGATTCAAAGTCTTTCTTTTTTAAAATCTTCAGGTACTTTTCGTAAAACCAAAATTATTGCATTTTATTGCACGTAACACAAATGTGCATGTCATAATTAAAATGATTGCCCCAGTTTTATACCAATACAAACTACTACAGAACCTTTACGCCAAAGTTAATCATATCATGCAAATTTTATTCATTCAGAGAACTGAAGCCAGTCTGTTTGAAATGCCTCACGATCACTCACACACACAAAAAAAATGTATTGCTAAGTATAGTGGTTATATCCTTAGGAATTTTCTGCTGGCATTATTGTGTTCAGTCTCTTGAATAAGGACTATGTTCAGTGACTTCTATGCACTGCTTAATCAATGTGTTTGAAATCATTCACACTCATTAGCCTTCTACACAAGGTAATGACTTGACAGATGATGTGAACTGAATACAGGGACATACAGGATCATTTCAGTTTAATAGATTGGAGCATTGCTTCATATGGAAAGTACTGATTATGTCCACGTGCGTGTGTGTATGTGTGTGTTGTGAAGGGATATCCATACAGAAGTTGAACTCTATCCATGTGAATGCAAAATGGGTAGACCCCAACTAACAAGTACCCAATATACACTGCTGGCCACCCAAAATGCAACACCAAGAAGGACACGAGATAGCAAAGCCAGATTTACTGGACACATAACAACGGATACAAAGATAAAACGATTGAACTTACAGGCCCGTGCGACTTGCGGAACACGCAGATGTCAAAAGTTCATGTGGCCCCCATGGCTGGCAATTATGGCCGCTACACGCCGCGGCATCGAACGAAAGAGGCTTTGGATGTGGGCTTGGGGCATGTTGGTCCAGACTGCTTCCACACGTTGCCACAGTTCATCAGGCGTAGCCGCGGGTGGTGCTTGTTGGGCCACTCGGTTGCCGATCAGCTACCAGACGTGTTCGATGGGAGACATATCGGGAAAACAAGCAAGCCACGGCAGTAGTGCTAAGTGCGGGCGCGCATTGTCCTGTTAAAACGTGGCCGCTGGCAGGTCCTGCAGGTAAGGGAGGACTACAGGCTCCAAAACGTCGGAGATGTAGCGGTGGCTGCTGAGCGTAGCAGCGATGCGTTCCAGAGCGGTATGGGTGTCATATCCAATTGCGCCCTAAACCATAACGCCAGGTGACGGACCGGTAGGGTGATGCATAATGCAGGTGTCATACAGTATCTCGCCGCAGTGCCGCCACGCGTGGATACGACCATCGTGGTGTTGCAGGCAGAAGCGGGATTCGTTGGAGAAGACAATGTCGTGCCATTCTGTAGTCCAAATGCGGCATTCAACAGCCCACTGCCACCGCACTCGCCGTTGGTGTAACGTCAATGGTAATCGGAGCAATGGCCGCCGTGCGACAACTCCCCGCTCCTGCAGACGACGTCAAACGGTACATGCTGACACAGTTTGTTGCGCAACATACCCTAATTCCTGCGGTAACGTTCGTGATGTGGCAGTGCAAGCCGTCAATACCCACCACACAACATGCTGGTCCTCTCGTCTGGTGGTGTGCTGCGGCTGCGGCAATCGCTCACGTTGGTCGGTCCGTCCCTTCTGCATCCACCGAATCTATACTGGCCTCACTGTGGCTGGATGTCGTCCCACACGGGCGCCAATGTCTTGCTACGATAAGCCACTATTCATCCTCTGTCGAACTTGAAACGTTCTGGAATGACTGCCGTATTCTGCGATGAGGCATCAGGAAGCTTCCCACGCACAGGTCTGGCAGCACAACACACTTCCACTACTTACACCCCGCCTTCTGTGAACCCTTCTTATAGTGCTTCTCGGTGGCATGCCGGAGTGCACATGATTTGCACATGCCCTGCAATGCTAATCGTTTGCATGTCCTATCGCGGGCGACACATGCTGCGAATTTCAGGCCAATCGGATGCTTCCTTCTTGGTGTTGCATTTTGGGTGGCCAGCAGTGTAGTTAGGTTTTTGTTGCTTGCAGTGCCACAAGTGTCATAAGGGTGAGTTTTGGAGCTCCCCCTGAAATGTCTCCATATCAAATCTGGTTACATTTAGACTGCTAAATATCTCTCTAGACAGTGTTGAATATGGGTACTTTAATCATGATCACCCGGTACTTGATGTATTAACTGTTCTGTTATTAGTTATAAATCTGGTAAACTGGCACTTGTAATCTTCGATATTTATAGCAGAATGCAAATCTTAACACAAGATTGAAAGAGTTCACTGAATTTTGTAATTTTCCATTTTAAATAAATTTAAAAATGTTCTGATAATAGTCTTTATTTAATATTGGGTGTTATCAAATGAAACCCGTTCGAGTGGCTTTATTAAGATGAACGAAAAGGTACATCAGCAGGTGTGGCAGAATTAAACAAAACAATATATAAAGAAGCAAGAATGCACCAGTGTTCATTAGAAGAAGTTGCTGTAGGCATTCAGACATGCATCTTATTGCTTGGGGTAGATGGCAGATACCGTCCACGAAGAAGGACTTTGGTTGCTCCTTGAACCATTTAGTCACCATGGCCATGATGTCTGCATTGGACTGAAATGGTTGTCTCTTTAGAGCTTTTTTTAAGGGTCTGAACAAATAAAAGTCACATTATAACAGATTGGGGCTATGGGCTGGGTGGTGCAGAATCTCCCACCAGTGGCGTACCAGAAAAACTAGAGTGCCCCCCCAATATTTCTGAAATTTATTAGCTTTTAATTACTGAAATTTTTAAATTACATATTATTAACTAGATTTTATGGGCATCTAGATGATTCAAAGTCTTTCTTTTTTAAAATCTTCAGGTACTTTTTCGTAAAACCAAAATTATTGCATTTTATTGCACGTAACACAAATGTGCATGTCATAATTAAAATGATTGCCCCAGTTTTATACCAATACAAACTACTACAGAACCTTTACGCCAAAGTTAATCATATCATGCAAATTTTATTCATTCAGAGAACTGAAGCCAGTCTGTTTGAAATGCCTCACGATCACTCACACACACAAAAAAAATGTATTGCTGTGTGACAGTGTCTTATGACCGTTTCCAATTTATACGAAAATACAGAACATAAATAAGCAAATAAATAAGTAACAATCAAGATTTGTAGCCCAAAAGAAGGGAAAAAAGTAAAACTACTTAAATTATTTACTCTTCAACATTAAAAACACACTTAAGAGAATGCCACAATGTTTTGCACATAGTTAAAAAAAAAAATTCTCTTAATACTGTTATGAAAAAAATAAGGCGTCTCCATTTCTTCATTTCCGTAAAGAACACCTATTTCTGAAAGATGCGTAGTCATGTGTAAGCAACTGTAATACTTATATACCTTATCGTCATTGGTATTAAAATTTCAGTCTTTAAACTGATATTTCTATCACGTTCTCTTGTATAATATTTATATTCATGTGTATTACTATGGCTACAAAAAAGGACCTCAACCCCTCTGGAACAGCTGCTTTCCTGCCATTCAGTGTGTATAAACTAAAACTGTGAAAATAATTTATAAATATTTTATGTGTATTGAAACAAAAAATTACCAAAAATCACCTTTCTTTGTAATACTTCATTCAAAACTGCTGTCAAAAATTCCTGGCTATTTCTTTAACAAATTTCAAGTAAGTTTCTGCAAAAAAAATTTGTAAAATCTTTGCGTGAGGGGGGGGGGCTCACAATTCTGGGGTTGCGGGGGCTATCAGTATGCCCCTGCATCCCGCCCTTTCCGTGCTAACGCATCCTGTACAATGTTCACAACATGCAGATGAGCATTGTTGTGCAGCAGAATCACACCACGTGAAAGCATGCCTGGTTGCTTATTCTTGATGGCTTTATCCAGCTTGTCCACTGTGTCCTTGTAGCGGTTGGCATTGATGTCCATGTGAGGCTCTTTAAAGTCCACCAACAAAAGTCCTTCATGGTGAAAAAATGTGATCAGCATAACCTTACTTACTGGCAGAAACCTGTGACTTGAATTTTTTGTGTTTTGGTGATCTGGGATGTTCCCATTGCATGGTCGCTGGTTTGCTGGACAGCTCAAAGTGGTAGCACCACGATTTGTCTTCTGCCACTATGCGCGACAAAAACACATCACCCTCCACTTCATAATGAAGCAAGTGGTTCAAACTCCAACCTATGTGTTCTTCGTTATGGTGCTCGGTCAGAATCTGTGAGATCTGTTGTGAACAAACCTTCCGATGCTGCAGTGTCTTCGTAACCACCATTTGAACTGTCCCAAATAACATAGTGAATTTCCCCGCTAGCAAACGTAAGCTCCAACAACAGTCCACCTGTATTGCTGCATCAATCTTGGTGACGGCTTCATCTGTCACAACAACATGTGCCTGGCCCAGCCGTGGAAGATCTTTCATTTCCTCACCTCCTTCTCGAAACATTCGCACCCAGTCTGTCACCGTTGTCTTCGACACACATTGGTCACCCTACACTGCCTGCATTCTGCGATGAATGTCGACTGTTCAACATCATTCTGCTGTTAGGAACTGAATCACCACTGGCTGATCCACCTTGGATGGATTTGGAATCACACCAGCCATGTCAATGATCTGCAGTACAAACCACTTATGTGAGGAGAATGAATGCATGCTCGCTTGTTCATTGGTCTGCGCTTATCACACAAGCTGTGACATCATCATGCTCCCCATTCGCCAGTCCACATGACGTGACATGAACGGGTTTCATTTGATCATGCCTCATAATAAAAATATACACTTTCATTTTGACCAGTGTTTGAATTTCTGATGCTCTCTTCTTCCCATTTTGCATTTTATGGACATTTTCTTTGTATAATACACTGATGTCAGATGAGATCAATATACAGGGGCTACACAAATTAGTTGGGCAAAAAGAATGGTTTATTATGCATAGTTATATAGGCATACGAGAGTGAACAAGATTATAAGATAGTGAAACATACCAAGTTTACCTTTTCCTCAAATGTTCGATGTGGCTGCCCTTCATTACTCAGCAAATGTCCCATCGGTACATCAGTTCTTGCCATATGTTAGTGAGCATGTTCACGTCGATCAAACCAAGTGCAGTGCTGATTCGTGATTTCAATTCAGGAATGGATTTCGGAAGCGGCGGACGGAAACCTGGTCTTTAACAAAACCCCCATACACTGAAATCTAGGGGTGAAAGATCTGGTGATCGTGCTGGCCATGGACAATGGTGTCTCTTTTCGGTGCACTTTTGTGGTATTCTCGATGGAAATTTCGTTGCACTTGCACAGCGGAATGCGTTTCATGGAACCACAGACAGCATTTCGCTTTTTCACCGCCGGTATACGTCTGCATCGTTACGCAAACACAGAACGGATGATGAACAACCGTGACCTACAGCTCACTGAAACGTGGACATGACACACCTAGCGCCATCTATCTGCAAACTTAGGATACACTAAGACTCGTCTGCATTTGAACCGGTAACTTACAATTAATATTTCGCACATTATTCACTTACGAAATTGCCTAACTAATTTGTGTTATACATGTATGGATACTCAAAGTTTAATTTTTACTGTTAAAATGCAGTCCATATTAATTTGAATTTATAAAATGTCTTCTGGTATTTTTAGTGATATGCAGACACTGAAATATTCAAGATGTCATGGTTTGCTGATATAGCAGGAAAAGCTGAGGATCTACTTAATCGTGTGGATAAAACTGCTGCCACTGCTTTGCAGAACAAACAGAAGACTTCTTACACTAACAACAGTTCTGTCACTTCTGGAGCTCCTTACAGCCTCTATACTACACCTGAAGCAGCATCAACATCCTTTAACTCACGCACAGATAGTTCCTTTAGAGCCTCACCTGTACGCTCTCCTAACATCGCCATCAAGACAGCTAAGAAAGCTTTGCCCAATCAGACCAGCATAGAGAGTGATGAAAAACTTATGGAATTTCTTAACAGTCGTGAGCCACTGTCTTATGTTCCTAGCAACAGAGCAATAAAAATTCTAGAGAAAGAAAGTAATTATATTCCAGCAAATAATGAGAGCTCTGCTGCTCAGACTGTTTCCCAAGAAGCTATAGAGATTGAAGAGAAAGTGCCAGCTACAGGTAAGCCAGTTAGCTTTAATTTATTTTCATCATCTGTTGTTAATTTTGAACTCTCAATTCTGAGCTACAGTTTGTGGAATGTGAACAAAAGCATTATTAAGTAATGTTATTTGTATTAGTTATAAATGTGTTTATAACAAACTCTGAAGTGCTAATCCAATATGACCTTCATTAGAGTCATCTATTATGGACTTGATTTAAAACTTTAATAATCTTAATAAACTTTTGGAATACCCTGTTGGAAATGTTTTATTAGGATGTACCAAAAATAGTGAAATGTAAGAAATCAAATTGTATATATACACTGAAGAACAATTTAATTAGAGACAGCTGGCGTTATGCAAATATGGCGCTGTGGGCGGCCCTGTAAACAGAAATGACATGACGTATGCAGTGATCCGACAATATAAGGAGTGATGCAACGGAAATCAGTAAGAGTCTGATGCACTATGGCTAAGACAAAGGATCTAAGCGCATTTGATCATGGGCAAATTGTTGGGGCCCGACGAATGGGTCACTCCATCTCGAAAGTCGTGCAGGCACTGAGATTTTCACAAGCCACTGTGTCACGGGTGCACCGTAAGTACATCGAATCCGGTAAAACCATCCCTGAAAGGGCGAACTGCCGTGGACAACAGCGTGTGGATGAGGTGGGTCATCGTCGGCTAGCTCGCCTTGTAACAGCGGATAGACGGGCCACAGTGCAAGAAATCACTCGGCAATTTAACGCTGGTACACAAAAACGTGTAAGCAGTCACACCATCCAGAACCATCTGCTCGCTATGGGGTACAGAAGCCATCGTCCCACGAGGGTGCCGCTGCTGACCGCACATCACAGGGTGCAAAGATTAGCGTAAGCGCGGGAACATCGCCACTGTACCCTAGACATGTGGAAAAATGTTGCCTGGACTGATGAGTCGAGATTCACGTTGGTGCACGCGGATGGCAGGATACGAGTACGGCGCAAACCACATGAAGCGATGGATCCTTCTTGCCAGCAGGGTACTCTTCAAGCTGGTGGGGGTGGCATTCTCATCTGGGGACTGTTTACGTGGGCTGAAATGCGACCCCTGGTACGTGTGACATCGTCCCTCACAGGTCAACGCTACCAGGATACCCTGGACGACCATTTGCTCCCATTTGTGCGTCTTCAGCATTCCACTGGGGACCTCATCCTGCAACAAGACAATGCACCATGCCATTGCTCCCGAAATGTATCCGAATGGTTGGATGAACACTCCACCAACGTGACCTCGCTTCCTTGGCCAGCTAGATTACCTGACCTCAATCCCATCGAGCACATCTCGGATGCCATCAAAAGAGATGTTCGAGGCTCTGACCCCCTCCATCAAATCTTCGTGAAATGTGGGAGCTTGTTCAGGGGTCGTCGATCCGTATGGTTTCCCAACGTTTCTGGTGTCTTGTTGAGTCCATGCCGAGACGAATCGCAGCCGTCATCAGGGCAAAAGGGGGTGCTACCTGTTACTAGACAGGTATCTCTAATTCAATTGCTCTTCAGTGTATGTCATCAGTTACTTTAAACAAGTCTAGAAAAAATCCTCTCCTAAACTTGATAATCAGAAGTAACATCTTGTCCCTGAGAATGGTGCTCAAGACTTCAGTAGCACTGAAATGCATAGATCTCAAGCAATTGTAGGTATGGACTGGTGTTCAAGCATTACTTCAATCTGTTTTTGAAGTTTCTCAAAAAAATTTACATTTTGGGGTGTGACTGTGCAGCACTTTTAACATTTTAGCTCAGCATAATCTACAGGTTTCCTAGGACTTTTGTGGAAGTATTTGGGCTCCCTTTCACAACAATTTTGGACTTACAAACTTAAACATAAAACAAAGTTGAATTAGCCGCCCCGGTGGCGCAGTGGTCTAAGGCATTGGCCTCTGATCATTCGTCCGTAAGGGGTCCGGGTTCGAATCCCGGTGAGGCATGGATGTTGTGTTTGTCTTATGGCACTGGCTCTCTCCCTTCCCTGGAACCAGTGACCCTATATTAGGGACGGGCGACTGCTTATAGCCCATTGAGTTGCTCACGGTGGTCGTTAAACCTCCAATCAAAAAAAAAAAAAAAAAAAAAAAAAAAGTTGAATTAGGCCTAACACATGAAGAATCAACTAGGCCTGACATGAAAGCTGCAAAACCCTGCTGGTTCATCAACTTTTACAGATATCACTGTTGCAATGTACAGTTTTTAAAAATGCTTTATTTTAATTTGATTTCTCCTTATTTTTGGTACACCCTATTGGAACATTTTCAAAAGGGTGCTTCAAAAGATTAATAACATAATGAAGTTTTTAATCAAGTTCATAATGTCTCGAATGAAAATCATATTGGACTAGCACTTTGGAGTTTGGAGCTTTTGTAATGACAAATAGAAAAGATTATCTCATTAATCAGTCATAACTTCAGGTTAAAAGCTGTTGAGGCAAGAGATCAAAACTAGGTCCCCAGAAAAGAGTTCAATAAATGTATTATATAATGCATTGTGAACGTTCTGTAGTTTAAATATTAACAAGGTTACAAGTTTTTGATTTTTTTCATGTTTGTATGCACACAGAACTGTGTTGAATTCTTGAATTAATGTGTTTCAATAATTGAATTTTTTTCATTTACATTGTACTCTACTGAAAAATAGGAATTTTACATCATTACTTAAAAAAAAAATTGGAATGACTTTTTTACTCATGAAAATCCCCAAACTTTGAAATGACCTTGATGTTTTATCACCAAATTTACTATTTTTAGGAAAGCTGATACTTAATCAGTGCTACTGTTAGATTTTAATATCTTTTTCTGGTCATCACATTTACTCATTTTGTTTGATTTTAAACTTCTTTCATTGGACTTCAAAGCTTCGGATGTAGGTGTTTTGTAAGAGAAGTGCATTGAAATAGCAGCTCTCTTGAGTCAGACATGTTTGTTTATTTTGACAATACATATCTAGTCAGTGATAAATTTGCATGCAAAACACATTTCTGCCACCTTTGTAGAAGTGCTGTAAATTTTTTTCCATGTAAATCTTGCATTTGCTTTTAAGTGGAAGTTCTCTGCATGTCATCATTGCAAACCTTGCACTTTGCATGGAACAAATTATTGTATAATGATATTAAAACTATTCTTTTATTGTATGCTATTGAAATGGAAAGGGTGAAAATCCACAAGCAGTATGTGACATAGAAGTTTGCAATATTTCAAGGAGCTGCAGATTTTATGAAAATGATTGAAATCATAGTATTTGAAAAAAATATGTAAAAAATGCTTGCATTTTGAATATTGTGCAGTTTCTGAATAAATTAACTCTTGAAAATGATTGACTCATCGAAATAAGTTCAGGTGCGCAGCTTATGAGTTTTTTAGGAGGAGGTTTTGAGAATAGTGTAAATTGTAACAAAGTATGAGGGTTGTTCTATATGTTTTGAAACCAGAGCTGCTGTGACTAAATTACTCTTAAACACAGCTTGGCTTTTATTTTCCTTCAAAATATGGTCCTTCCTTTTCAGTACAGTAGCCCCAGCATTTTTTTCACTGTCCAAATGCATGAGCAAATCCCTTCTTTGACCAGGTGTGGATAGAAGTGGCAGGCTGCCCCCTGGAGAGTTTACTGAGTTAAATTTTAATATACCTTACTTCATACAGCCTATATTACACTTGTTGCAATGATTTAATTTTGAGAATGTTCTGGTTTGTTGCAGGATATGAACAGACTCTTTACATCCATAAAATGTATTTTTATTTAAATGATGAGCATTCATTGTTTCACCACATAATTTAATTCTGTAAATTTAAGTTACATTTCTATGACCTTCCTCTTGGAAGTTTTCTGGGTCTGCCCTTGTCTTTGGAATAGTGTTAAGTATACCCATTACAGCATTATTTAGCTCATCATTGGTCTGCAAATGTCATTCATTTTTTGACTATGGGAAACAAAAGGAAATTACAGGAACCAAGCTCTGGGAAGTATAGTGGATGAGACACCACTTCTATGGCCAAATTGGCAGTTGCTTGTTTAGTTTTGAGCGTGATGAACTGGAGTGTTATGTTGATGGAGCACCTACCATGTCTGCAAAAAATAGGGTCACTTTTTTTGTCAGCTTTTCATTTCAGGTTATCCTTGAAAATATGTGCATAGTAAGAACCAGTGACAGTTTGTCATTATGGAATACAGTGGTCATAAATCACATCTATTTTATCAAAACACAAACAAACAAACAACCAGGTGCATCATCTTTCCTACTCTGGGCTGTGCTGTATTTCAGTCTTCTTGGATGTTTTTGTGGTGATGATTTCCACTTTGTCTGTGGGTTGTAATGTTGAAACCATGTCTCATCACACGATTACCCTATTTAGGAAAATAGGATCATTTTTCTCAGCTTGCTTTTCCACTGCTGACAGGTCACAATATAACGGCCTTCAACAGTTGTCGTGATACCCACTTAGTAGTGACTTTCCATTTACCAAGAGCACAGTGAATAATCATATGGACACATTCCATGCTAATCTGCATATGCTGAGCAATAGTATGGACTGTTAAGTGGAGATCTTATCATATCATTGCATCAGTTGCCTTTTGTTTGAAGTCAGTGTTTGAGGTGTGAATGGTTTTCCAGTTTACAGTTCGTCTTTGCAGGTTTCTACACCACTTGAAAAACACTAGCATGTGACACTGCTGGATCTCCAAAGGCCCTTTTTATCAGACCAGATGCTTCAGTCAACATTTTACCAGGCACATATAAAATTCCACAATCACTCTCTTTTCATGTTTAAAATTCATATTGTATACTGCTGACAGGTCTGAACTCAACAGGAGCTAGAAAAAGAATGACACAACACTTGAAAGTGAAAACATCGTACAACATGCAATGCTGCATCTGACCTGTCAGGAAAACTGTTTTGAGTCATGTGGCATCATGGGCTACTGTGTACCTCGGACTATCTCAAAACTTTTCAGAAACCTGTCATAAATATCACACAAAAATTTATCATCATTAAACTGTTCATTGTAGGTGTTCAGTGGCATAAATATATTGAATTTATTAATATTACTTGTTTGGCATGATTTATTAACTTGTAAATAATATTCATTAACTTACAAAATACAAATAGTATATATAATATATATATATATATATATATATAAGACAATTTCACTCAGACTTACCATATTCAGAGAGAGAAAGTGTTTTATCCTAAATTAACAAAATCTAAATAGACATCTTATTGGGCTAGTTATATAAAAGATTGGTTCCCAGTGGCCGACTACATTATTTTTTATGCATTTTTATAGTTGGTGATTTGACTTTCAGTGTTTTGTGATTTTTGTGTTGTCATGAATATGGTAAGTCTGAGTGAAATTGCCTTTTATATATTATCTATCTTCAATTCTTGCAGCAAGGTGCAGTTTTGAAATGGTTTGGACCTTACATTGTTTTTATGATTTGATATATGATATATATATACAGTGTATATAAATGTAATGATCAGATGCTAAAGAATACAAATTTATGTTCTTGTTTAGCATCTGATCACTATATACATAGCCTGTCCAAAACAACTGAGAATGTTTTATAAAAAATGTGCAATACTGTATTCGACCTTGGCACAAGTCTCGAAAAAATGGCAGTCATTGTAGTAACCACAGCAACTGGCCACATATGTTTGTCACTCATGTGTCGTTGGTAGTGCACAGTTTAAAAAGCGTTTTGTGAACCCCTAGCAAGTGTTTTTCTGCTATGATTTTTTGAAAAAATGGTTGTGAAAGAGTAACAAAAATGCACCATTAAATTTTGCTGTTGACTTTAGAAGTCTGTTGGAGAGATTTTCCCTCTTATGAAAGAGGCTTATAAAGATGAATGTCTAGGAAAATCAACAATTTACAGATGACAAAGAATTTGTGGATTGTCATGAGTCGGTGGCTTTAATCGTGCATGAAGACTTTCAATGAATGTTACAGATGTAAACATCAATACAAATAGGTGTTATTATATGGGAAGACAAACACTTATCAATTAGAGATATTTAAAATACTGTTCACATTTCAAAATCATCAATTCACAGAATTTTAACCGAGCACTTGGGCATGAAATGAGTTTGTTGAACTTGGGTTCCCCATTTCTTGACAAAGGAACAAATGGATCGTGACGTTGAGGTTTGTCAACAATTAAAGCAAATGGTAAACGGATATCCAAAAGTTGTGCAACAGGTTATATTACAGGTGACAAAACTTGGCTACATTTGTTTTGATCTACACACCAAGGCAGGTTTGTCAACAATTAAAGCAAATGGTAAATGGATATCCAAAAATTGTGCAATGGGTTATTACAGGTGAGCCGTGTTTGGAAATCGCCATCATCAACTAAAGTAAAAAAAGTTCATCAATCAAAATCAGTGGGGGAAAGGTCATGTTGGTTGCATTCCCTGTAGCGGAATCGCGGTGATGGGCAACAACAAACTTCGCAGATTTTATTTTGGTCCTGCTGACAAAAATGATATCCTTCCAAACCCCTATTAAATCCTTTCTTGCAGACTCCCAATCTTGGATGCCAGTTTTTCATCTTTCAAAACTTTTCGAAAATGGAAGTTGGACGGAGTAAAGATTTCTCCCGTAATCGTAAAACGGAGGCAAAAAATTTCGGCAACGGAAGCTAAAGGCAGCAAATATTTCTCCCATAATCATATTTTTTTCCCGCCCACAGTGTTTTCCCTGCACTGTGTTATTTTTTTAAACATCATTTAATTGAATAAATGTTTGTATTTAAGATCGAAAATGGTGAAAAAATTTCCGAAAACAGAAGTAGGAGGGAGCGAAGGTTTTCCCATAATCATCAGTTTTTTTTTTTTTCTAGTGATGTTCCTTCAGACTTGTATTGTTGGTAATATAATTTTATTCCATAAATCTTTGTGTTTCAGCTTCAAAATGGAGGCAAAAGTTTTGGTACAGAGGGCAGAGTGTTTTTGATCCTGGTTATTGTAATTGTTATAGTACCTAGGCTAAGCTTCTTTTTTTTTTTTAGGTAAGAAAAATATTAGGTGGACTTTTTTTTTAAATCTCTACCCCACCCCTGCAAATTTTTATTGTTCTTCACACCCCACAATTATATCGCCCAGTGACCACCCACAGATTTATTGTGGCAACATAGTATCTGTTACAAATTGATCAGTAACTTTCTGCTATCAGGGTTGTGTTCTTTGATTGTCAAGGTATCAACACATTGTTCTTCCAAAAACTATGATAAATGCTACAAAACAGTGCTACAGGATCTGCAGAAACACGTGACAACAAGACAACAACACCTGAAAAAGAAGTGTGTTTTGCACCATGATAATGCAAGGCCACACGTGGCTGGTTCTGTCACTTCTTATTTGGAGAAAATGAATATTAAGTTGATTCCCCAACCTGCATATAGTCCAGACTTGTCACTGTGTTACTTCTGGTTGCTCCCCATTTAAAAAAAACAAAAACATTACATGAATGACAATTTGAGACTGATCAACAACTTACTACAACTGTGTAGGGGTGCTTCAACAGCATTTCAGAAGAAGAATTCCAGAAGACATTTAAAAAGTGGAAGGAACATTGGAACATCTGTATTTGATGCAATAGACAGTATTTAAAGAAAGATGACCACATCCTTGATAATTAAAGGTACGCATATATATTTTTTATAAAAACATTCTTAGTTGTTTTGGGACAACTCTTGTAAAAGCTAATAGCATGGATTTCCTCTTTAATTTTCTGATTTTTCATATTTTTCTTTTGTTTCTTCTCTGAAGCACCTTGAGACTCATATTTCAAAGTAATGTCTCGTTACACCTTTCTAATGTTATTTATACCTTGGCATTACTGTCCAAGGGGCACACTGATAAATGAAACTGGAGATTTCCACCAGAGACCTTTAGTTGGTAACATATACAGGGTGTTTCATAAAGAATGTCCCGATTTAAAAAGTGGATATCTCGGCAACCATGAACCACAGATGAATGCAAATCGTATCATGTCTATGGGCATGGCCCAGAGTTTGTTTTGACTACCGCTAGATGGCAGCATGAGCGTCCAAACAACCGCTACGCTTAGTGAGTGAGAAGATGGCGTCGAGGCAACAGAAGGCGTTTTGTATGCTCGAATTTAGCAAGACCAAGTCCGTGATTACGGTGCAGCATGCGTTTAAATGGCGTTACGGCAGTGCTCCACCAGTGGGCAAAAACATTCGTCGTTGGTATCGACAATTTGAAGAAACAGGGTGTTTATGTAAGGGAAAAAGTCCTGGACGACCAACCACCTTAGCGACGAATGTGCAACGAATTCACGAGGCGTTTCAGCGAAGCCCATGGAAGTCTACTCGTCGTGCGAGCCGCGAACTTGCCATCCCTCATATGACTGTTTGGTGTGTTTTACGACGACGTTTGCTGCTGAAGCCGTACAGATTGCAACTGGTGCAAGCTCTTCGTGGAGGTGACAAAACACAACGAAAAGATTTTTGTGCAATTCTGTTAGAGGACATGGAGGACGACACCATCGTACAAAGGTTGATTTTTAGGGATGAAGCAACCTTTCATGTAAGTGGGGAAAGTTTCGTGCCACAATGTTCGCATATGGGGACTGGAGAATCCACATGAAACTCTCCAACATGAACATGATTCACCAAAACCGAATGTTTTTTGCGTGGTTTCTGTTAGAAAGGTTTATGGCCTTTTCTTTTTTTGCGGACAACGCGGTTACGGGCAACTCCTATCTTGCAATGCTGAAGGACTGGCTACTTCCACAGCTGCAGGAAGACTCTGAAGATTACATTTTGCAGCAGGATGGCACACCGCATCATTGGAACCTCCAAGTTCGTCGGTTTCTAAACGACACATTGCCTCAGCGTTGGATTGGACGCAGTGGACTCCATGACTTGGCACTACACGCTTGGCCTCCGAGATCTCCAGACATCACACCATGTGACTTTTTTTTTATGGGGATACGTAAAAGACCGTGTTTATGTTCCCCATTTCCCGGCTGACTTGGATGAGCTCCGAACGAGAATCACGGCCGCGGTAAATTCTGTGACTGAAGACACTCTTCGACGCGTTTGGATGAATTCAGCTATTGGCTTGATGTTGTCCATGCAGCAGGTGGAGGGCACATTGAGCATTTGTAATTGTGGTGAGTGAAACTTTAGACCTTCCTTCATACTTGGCTCTTTGTTTTGAAGCTATCCCACATTTGCCTTATTAAATGTACGACTTTGAAATCTGGTCATTCTTTTTGAAATGCCATGTATTTCTGTAGGACTGCCCACAGTGCAGCATAATTCCTAAAAGGAAAAACAAGTGATGGGTAACATGCCATGTGAGATGAATTTGTGGGATCTATTGTGATGCACTAACACATTTGATTTCACACCATTCAGTGATACTTATTGTATAACTGAATTGTTACAGATTTAGGTCTAGTCGAGTGCCATGATTTTAAAATTTCCAACTATAATTTCCATTCATCGCTAACTGTGCATCTCAAAGAAACCTTCCAAAGGTATATGAAAATCAGCACTTGACCTTATACCAACAAAAGTGAACTTTTCTGATTTATTTGTGTTTTTTTATAATCACTGCAGTCATGCCTCTATAACACCAGAATTCCTGGTGGGCAACCATATCCTAGGCTGTTAGTTTCCATGCTAATCCACAATAAATAAATAATAATAATAGTAATAATAATAATTCCTTTGTACTTGACTGTGTATATAAAAGAAAATCAAGCTGTGCTATAAAGGTGAAGTTTGTTTACTACTTCAACTGCTTCAAAATAAAGAAAGAAAAACTTACATAGCAAGTAATATATTAAGCTGAGTATTGTTTTTCTTGCAAAGCTTTTTCATGTAATGTTATTAACTAATTATTGCTCAACACAAATGCTGAAGTAGCTCTTACTTAGACTTGTGTTGAAAAGACATTTAAACATGAAATGAAGATGGTGATGTATTGTTAGTTTTAGGGTACCTTGATAATGCTTTCCAACATACAATAGTTGGGCACAAAAAATCTGCTTCCAAGACCATTTATTGACAGCCAGTCCTCCACTGATTTGGTGTTCTTTGCACCAAACTATAAATACACATCTACAGGAGTGGAGTTCCTTTGA
Source organism: Macrothele yani (assembly GCA_039090855.1). Taxonomy (NCBI): domain Eukaryota; kingdom Metazoa; phylum Arthropoda; class Arachnida; order Araneae; family Macrothelidae; genus Macrothele; species Macrothele yani. Next base: position 83,777,379 of record CM077001.1, read on the forward strand.
CATTAATTGGAATATAAGAATGCCATTCACACATATCTGATGTAGAATATTAGTGCTTTCACATTTGAGGCACTAAAAATATTATTGTTGAGCTTTTGTAGTCTGCTGTCTACAAGAAAACCAGGTAAATTTTTATGTGTCTGAGTATCAATGCTTTTTTCTTTTTTATCGAAGAAAATGATTGTCATGAAATAGTTGATTTTGTGATCTGTTGCATTAATTTCCTTTTCTTTAACAACAGAATGTGAATTACAATTAAATGTTCAATACCTTGGTTTAAAAAGAAATTGTTCACATTTTCCCTTGAAGCAGTTTTGTTTTTAAGAGAACTGCTATCTGAACATTTGAAGACTGCAGTGTGACTTAGCATTAGGGTGGAGTGAAAAAATATTTTTTTGGAAATTCATTTCAGCTGGGGTTGGGAAATTTGAAGACACCCAACATGTGTCTAGCACTCCATCTTCAGGTGCCCCACGGGAGGTGAAATTTTGCAAAAAACATCGTTTTTACGTCATTTATAAGAATTTTTTATTTGCATTATTTAAAAAAAATATTAACTAGCCTGGGGTTGTAAAACACAAATAAATGATTTATAATTGATATATATATATAAATTCAGAATTTTCAGCATTCATCTTCAGGTGCCCCAAGAAGCTTAAATTTGAACAAAAAGTAAGATTGTAGTGCAATTCTTTGGTTACAATTGTGAACTAGGGTGAAAACCATAAATATTATAATGTGTAAATGAAAAACCATAAATATTATAATGAACTTATAAACAGGTGCACTTAGAGTAAGCTGAGAAAGCATAAAGTACCTTTACTGCAATGTAGGTATATACTAGTTACAAGAGGCAAAGTTAGTAGTAATAGCACAGGTAAAATATACGTTAGGCGAATGTTGTAAATAAACACACGAAAAATTGTATGGAATTTCAATTTGGATTAAAACTTATATTAAAAGAACACTAGTAAAAATATCAGTACAAAATATATTGCTGGTTACACTTAGAGTTCAGACTTTGTCCGGAACGTTTTCATAATGTTGCTTGATTAATTCCTTGTGATAATGAATCCATGTCTGTGCTCTGCCCCACAAACTGCTGTTAAAGCTTCAGTGACTAGATGAACACACCTTTCAGTTCCTTGGGAGTGACAGGGAATCTGTATGGTTCTCTCCAAACACTCATAAAATTGTGTGACCTCAGGGGGTTATATATAAATTTGTCGACTACGACCACGACGGTTCGTCGAGCTTCAATTTGTCGCGGACAAATTCGTCGCGTTTACAAATTTTGGTTACATACAAAACGCATGCAGGAAAACGTACGATTTCAAACTTCTTCTGCCCTGATCATATTTATAAGGTTTGGACACTCAGACAGGATATCTAAGAAAAAATTAATATGTCTATCACCTAAGCTTGGGCCTTTTTAACAGTTTTTATTCCATCGTGCTCATATTCATAAAGTTTACACACCAAGTAACTAGGTATTATTGCAATTTTGTTTAGGCATTAAATATTAATACTTTGGCCTAGGCCTTTTTAACAGTTTTTCTTCCGTAGTTTTCATATTCATAAGGTTTAAACACCAAGACAAGTTAGTATTATTGCACTTTTACTTAGGCAATAAATATTAATACATTGGCCTAGACCTTTTTAACGGTTTTTATTTCATCGTGTTAATATATATAAGGTTTAGACACCAAGCCAAGTTAGTATTATTGCGCTCTTACTTGGCATTAAATATTAATGCCTAGGCTGTTTTTCTTCCATTGTTTTCATATTCATAAGGTTTAGACACCATGTCAAGTTAGTATTATTGCAATTTTGCTTAGGCATTGAATATCAGTACCTTGCCCTAGGTTTAGGCCTTTTTAACAGTTTATATTCCATCATGTTTATATCTATAAGGTTTAGACATCATATCAAGTTAGTATTATTGCGGTTTTACTTAGGCAATAAATATTAATACCTTGGCCTAGGCCTTTTTAACAGTTATTTCATTGTGTTCATATATATAAGGTTTAGACACCAAGCCAAGTAAGTATTATTGCACTTAGGCATTAAATATTAATGCCTAGGCCTTTTTAACAGTTTTTATTCCATCCTGCTCATATTCATAAAGTTTACACACCAAGTCATGTAGGTATTATTGCAATTTTGCTTAGGCAATGAATATTAATGCCTAGGCCTTTTTAACAGTTTTTCTTCCATAGTTTTCATATTCATAAGGTTTAGACACCAAGTCAAGTTAGTATTATTGCACTTTTACTTAGTAAATAAATATTAATACCTTGGCCTTGGCAACAGTTTATATTTCATCCTGCTCATATTCATAAAGTTTACACACCAAGTCAAGTTAGTATTATTGCAATTTTGCTGAGGTATTAAATAATAACACCTTGGCCTAGATTTAGACCTTTTTAACAGTTTTTATTCCATCATGTTCATATCTATAAGGTTTAGACCTTTTTGACAGTTTTTATTCCATCATGTTCATATCTATAAGGTTTAGACACCATGTCAAGTTAGTATTATTGCACTTAGGCAATAAATATTAATGCCTTGGCATGGGCCTTTTTAACAGTTTTATTCCATCGTGTTTGTATCTATAAGGTTTAGACACCATGTCAAGTTAGTATTATTGCGCTTTTACTTAAGCATTAAATATTTATACCTTGGCTTTTTAAATGGTTTTTATTCCATCGTGTTCATATATATAACGTTTAGACACCAAGCCATGTTAGTATTATTGCGCTTTTACTTAGGCATTAAATATTAATACCTTGGCCTAAGCCTTTTTAACAGTTTTTATTCCATAGTTTTCATATTCATATGGTTTAGACACCAAGTCAAGTTAGTATTATTGCGCTTTTACTTACACAATAAATAGTAATGCCTAGGCCTAGGTCTTTTTAACAGTTTTTGTTTCATCGTGTTCATATCTATAAGGTTTAGACTCCATGTCAAGTTAGTATTATTGCACTTCTACTTAGGCAAGAAATATTAATGCCTATGCCTTTTTAACAGTTTTTCTTCCGTCGTGTTCATATCTATAAGGTTTAGACACCAAGTCAAGTTAATATTATTGCGCTTTTACTTAGGCATTAAATATTTATACCTTGGCCTAAGCCTTTTTAACAGTTTTTCTTCCATAGTTTTCATATTCATATGGTTTAGACACCAAGTCAAGTTAGTATTATTGCGCTTTTACTTACACAATAAATATTAATGCCTAGGCCTAGGTCTTTTTAACAGTTTTTTTTTCATCATGTTCATATCTATAAGGTTTAGACTCCATGTCAAGTTAGTATTAATGCGCTTTTACTTAGGCAATAAATATTAATACCTTGGCCCAGGCCTTTTTAACAATTTTTCTTCCATAGTTTTCATATTCATACGATTTAGACACCAAGTCAAGTTAATATTATTGCGCTTTTACTTACGCAATAAATATTAATACCTTAGCCTAGGCCTTTTTAACAGTTTTTATTTCATCGTGTTCTTATATATAAGGTTTAGACACCAAGCCAAGTTAGTATTATTGCGCTTTTACTTAGGCATTAAATATTAATAACTTGACCTAGGCCTAGGTCTTTTTAACAGTTTTTATTCCATCGTGTTCATATCTACAAGGTTTAGACACCATGTCAAGTTAGTATTATTGTGCTTTTACTTAGGCAATAAATATTAATATCTTGGCCTAGGCCTTTTTAACAGTTTTTCTTCCTTAGTTTTCATATTCATACGGTTTAGACACCAAGTCAAGTTAGTATTATTGCGCTTTTACTTACGCAATAAATATTAATACCTTGGCCTAGGTCTTTTTAAAAGTTTTTATTCCACCGTGTTCATATCTATAAGGTTTAGACACCATGTCAAATTAGTATTATTGCACTTTTACTTAGGCAATAAATATTTATACCTTGGCCTAGGCCTTTTTAACAGTTTTTATTCCATAGTTTTTATATTCATTAGGTTTAGACACCAAGTGAAGTTAGTATTATTGTGAATCGCATGGAGGAAAGCATACAATTTCTGTTGTCTTTCCATCCATCTCTGTGGCCTGCAAGAACTGTACTTATGCTTTGAAATGTTGACCTGTTCATTTTTTCTTTCTCATGGATGGAAGGAACTCTATAAAATTCCAGATTACTTCTTCTGTCTTTTTCCCAGTCAGTTTCTCTGTGTGTCCATCCACAGAAAACATATTTCTGTTTTTACCGGATAGGGAAGACACTCGGTGTGTGACTGATAGATCAGGCTCGTATAGGAGATTATTGCTGTCTATCCACACATCCATCCATCTGTCCGTCTGTCCGCAGAAACTGTATCTCTCTTTACGATCAGATCGAAGCAATTCTTTATGTGATTTACTGAGAAAGACGGCAAGATTATCGGTTTGTTCTTCCGCTTCCGCCTGTCCGTCCATCTGCGGAAATAATACTTCCACTTAGAAATGTTGATCAGAAAATATCCTCTTTCCCAAAGCTGAAGAAACATCAGAGCAAAATTTCACCAATCTCTTCTTCTGTTCATCCAACCATCCATTCTTCGCTTTGCCTGTCCGCCTTTCCGCAGAAATTCAATTTGTGCTTCTGACAGTCAGATCAAAGCAATTCGTTTTGTGCTTTATGGTGAAAAGCATGAGCATGATATTACCAATGTCTTTCCATCCGTTGCTTGGTCTGTCCATCCGTCAGTGAAAACGATATCACAGCTTCTAATTATCGGATTGAAAAAATTCTTTCTCTGAGCTACAAGGGAAAATTTAAGTGCAAGATATCACAGATCAGTCTTTCCTTCCATCTATTCCCCAGTTGATCTGTCTGTCAGTCCGTCTGTCTGCAGAAATTCCATCTCTGCTAATGACGGCCCGAACAAAGAAATTTGTTTGACTTATAAGGAAAGGCATGGTATTACTAATCAGTATCTGTCCCTTCTTGGTCTGTCTGTCCATCAGTAAAAACAACATCTCAATTTCTAATTATCGGATTGAAGAAATTCTCTGCGCTAGAGAGAAAAATGTGAATCTTAGATACACCAGATCTCTCTTTCCTTCCGTCCATTTCTCAGTAGTTCTGTCTGCAGAAATTCCATCTCTACTTATGATGGCCTGAACAAAGAAATTCGTTTTGTGACTTATAAGGAAAGGTATAGTATTACCAATCAGTATTTGTCCCTCCATTTCTTGGTCTGTCTGTCCGTCAGTAGAAACATCTCAATTTCTAATTATTGGATTGAAGAAATTCTTTCTGTGTTCTATAGGGGAAAACGTGAGCATGAGATATCACAAACCTCTGGTTTCATCCATTCATTCCACATTTTGTCTATCTGTTGGTCCGTCCGTCCGCAGAAATTCAGACTCTGCTTCTGACGGCCCAAGCGAAATAATTCGTTTTGTGATTTATAGAGAAAGGCATAAGCATGGTATTGCCAACGTCTGTTCTCCACACACTTAGTCTGTCTATTTGTTACAGGAAAAAATATCTCTGTTTCTAATAATAGGACTGAAGAAATTCCCAATTCGATGGAGAAAGCATGTGCTCAAGATTTTTGGCAGTAATAAAATACTGGTGAATGTTATAGTCTGGTGCTGAAGCAAGAATACCTTAAATTTCGGTATAAAAGATGTTTTTCTATGGTTTCTATACAAACAATGTACCCTGAATCCGAATTTGATTGGTTTCACTCTGCATCTGCTGGGCGTTTTGAATTATGACATCATCAAAAGGGCCGCCTTCTAAATTCATAATTTTACTGTTATATTAAAATAATTCATTTAGTGCTATGGTGTTTGGTATGAAATTAAAGCTCTATTTATGTAGAAACTATATATGCATGCATTTTCATAAAATTACTTTTATGACTTCATCAAAATGGCCATCTTGTAACAGCAGCAGAGTTAACAGTACTTAGCAGTGTTAGCATTAACTTTGAGTAATAATTTGAAATAAACATGTAGAAATGTGCATCCTTATGTGCAGCTCTCAGCAAATTTTAGTCTTATTTGACAATCAGTAACCCTGGTCTCACCACGGGGAGGTGGCTGCAAAGAGACCCACCTTACCCATCCGAACCACCCTACCATGATGGGTTATAGTAAATTAGGTTGTAGAATCATCACTGTCATCTCCAGTCTCCATAATCGTTTTAATATATAAATTTTCACATTCTTCACTTCCTGTGCAAGTGCAAAATGGATCTACATGAGAGCAGAGTTTGCCGAAAAAATAATTAGGAGTATTTTTTACTCCTTTGGAAAAATTTAGGGAATAATATTTAAAAGTGAGGAGTATTTTAGAAAAATTAACGAGTGAAATAAAAAAAAAAAAAAAAAAAAAAGGTGCAAAAACACCGGGAAATTGTAAAAAAAACTTTTTTTTTCATATTAAAAAATATTTCACTACTACTGAATGCATTTGGACGTTTTGCTTCTTTTTTTAGTTAAAAAAAATATATATATAATACATAAATAACGTAAGCACTACAAGCACATGGAAAGTAATCCCTGGAAATTCTTTGTACCATTTTCGTAAAGAACAAGAATGAATTTCCAACTTTGACGTCGATGTAACACAACGCATTCTTCATTTTCTAATGAAGTGTCCATGTTCGTTGGCTGCTTTTGTATTTCCACCACTAGTTTTTTGCAGATTTCATTGTTTCCTTCCTCTGCGTTTTTTCTTTTTTACACCATTGGACTAAAAAAAAAAAAAAAAAAAAAGGGCTTTAAATTATGCTGTTTCGGCACATCGTTCGATACTACAGTGTCTGATAAAGCTGTTTCAATCTCTACAAATCACGACCATGTACCACCGTCATGACGAAGTACAAATCACGACTCCACGACCACAAGCAAGGCGCTGCGCGATTGCGAAAGTGTACTTCACTCATCTGATCAAGCATGAGCTGTAGCAGCAATGACAGGAGTTTTGCGATGCGATTGCGCTCCCGATGAGCCGATGATGTCAAGGTAAGGATCGATGTCTCCCTGACGTCATGCCCTGACTGGCTGGCGGGTCAGGCCACCAAAGCTCCGGTCGCGCCAAGAAAACCATGGCCAGGTATGGTCGTCTACAACGTGTGATCTGGCCTGAGGTAACAAAGGATACCGCTGATCATATGTTTGAAATACAAAATTCGAATAATGCGTCCTAGACGCGTAATTACACATTTTGACGAACTCTGCATGAGAGATTACTCATTTGGCATTTACAACGTCTATTACAGTTCCTTTCACTGTCACACTTGCAACTTATTACCTTTAAAAGTTCATTTGGTGCTACAGCAGTTCCTGTTGGTATAGCAATTGGTGAAACTGATTTTGATTCATCATTTTTCATCCAACCATAATCACCCCAGTTGACATCAGGAGGACAATTTTTGGTTGTTGCTTGTTACCCGACAAGTATCATGGCAAGAGAATGGGTAGAAACTAGTCCCTTTTGGGAAGATATATTGGCGTCAAAATTGTCAGCTACAATTTGAACGAGACCTAAAGATGAATCAGCAATTGGAGCCACAGACCTTTCCATGACAGTATGTGATGCTGCAGATCCTTTGAAATGAAGGTATTCCTTGTATGAACAACTGACTCCAAAATCATATAGTCGTTCAATCATTTTTTTTTTTGTCTCTCAATACATTGCTGATACTCACGTGTAACTTAGTGTATCTGTCCTGTACTTGGGTGGTTAGAATGTTTTCTATCATAATACATGGTAACGACAGTGTCTGCGAAGGTGTTTCGCTAGTAACTTGAGTAAGAAGCTTCAAAATTGTTGGGCTAACTTCTCTAGCATCTGCACAGTGGTCCATTCTAGTTTGATATTCTCTTTTTATTACACTGTAAGTCTTTGTATTTCCGTCTTGATCATGTTTGTTACTACTTGAATGGAATATTGGTCATCATCGCTTTCTTGAAGGAGCAATAACTTTATGGCCGCCTTTTGAAACATAATCAAGTTTGCATATCCATTACAGAATATTGTTAACAGTTCACCATTTAAATTCCATACTTAGCTTAGATATTAATGAGTTACCGTTTAGTATTCTGTCACCCGCACCGTTATATGACTTTTCAAGTTCCACAGATGATCAGATCGTTTCTTTATCTTGGAACACCATGTTTACAACTTGATCATAAGACACATCTTTTACTTCAGATGTTTCTCGCTGAACAAATAGTACACTCCTGGGACTTGTGAATTTGTACATGCAGTCCCTGTGGTATCTTCCGTCTGCTACATGTAAATATGATACTGACACTGCTCCTTGTAGACATTGACAATCTGACACTGCTCCTTGTAGACGAAGACTAACTTCACTTAACCATCTATCACTCCGCTCGGCACACTTTTCTTCGATAGCATCTTTAAAGGTTTTAGTACCTGCAGCATATGTACAGTCCTTCGTACAACACTCACTAGTTGTATGCCATCTGCTAGGAACCCTAGGATTCTTGCTGTCCTTCTCAATTATGCAGTCTTTTCCACAAAATATACAAGGTTTTCGGAAAGAAAAGCTGCCAGATTGACTTCAACATATTTGTTTAGCAACTGGCACTGTACTCGTGGCACTACAATTCAAACGTTTCTTTATCTCCCTGTCAACGAGAACTTATTTATATACGAGGACACACAATACTTGTGACATTTTAATTTGAGGTTCTTATTGTTTTCGAATTTATTTTGAAGTTCAACATGTACGCTGTCACCACGTTTTTTACTCGTTTCTATAATAGTACGAATGCAAGCTTCACCTGACGTAATAAAATGGGCGTCTGTAATGGTGCATTTAAAAAGCACTCTCCGTCTTCTTCCATCATTAACAAAACCGGAACGACCAAAGTATTTCAAAGTGTCATTGAAGCATTTGATATTTGTTTTATTGTCTTAAACACCAATTGTTTCACCTTGGTATAATTCAAGCACAACTCCGGGATTCCTGAAAATAGATGAAAAAATAATATGCAATGCGGTACCTGTACTGTGAATATCTTAAACTGTGGTTACATGGTGGCTATTTTGATGACATCTTACAAGTAATTTTATGAAAATACGTGCAAATATAGTTTCTACATAAATAGAGCTTTAATTTGATACCAAACATGATAGCACTACATTAATTATTGTAATATAACAGTAAAATGATGAATTTAGAAGGTGGCTATTTTTATTACGTCGTAATTCAAAACCCTCAACAAATACAGAGCGAAACCCATCAAATTCGGATTCAGGACACATTGTTTGCATAGAAACCATCAAAAAACTTCTTATATACTGAAATTTTAGGGTATCTCAAAAAACGGCATTATGTATAGGATAGAAAAAACAATGTGCCAGTTTTCAACATGCCTATCGTTTCGCCTTTCCGTTGGTCGAGATATCTGTGTAAAGACGCAGTGTATATTCGTGTTGAGTCAGGATAAGCTGTTTTGTATATATCAGATTATTTGCCCCCCCCCCCCCACAATTTGTAATGGAAAATAAATGTTTAGGCTTCCTTTCCGTGAAGGTATACCAAGTGAAATGGTAATCCCTTATACATAAAAGAAATCCTGCATAAAGATGAAAGAATATTAAATACTTGTATGCAGGGTTCTCATGTAAACATCTCGAAATTTGCGCGTCATGCCGTCAAATTTCATTATATAGGTATAGTATGTAAAGAAAATGTATACTGTATTTGCCTGATGCATAATGATTATTTCAAACAATTTTTTATGGTCGTTTCTTTAGGTTTATCAGTGTTTTCATTCAGGAAAGAATAAAAGGATAAGAAAGCTAGTAAAATTCTGCATTAAAGAATTTTTATTACATATACAAATTCTAGGTAAACTTGTGTTTGCTTATTTCGGTGATCTTCTGTAGATATCGAATAAAAAAAATTTCTGTGGGCATTCTTTCATACATTCTAAAATATTTAACATTCATTCAAATGCACCGGGAAAGTACTGACATCTTCGAACTAAGACTGGCGATATGTTTACGGAATTTAACTTCAGCTCGTGTGATTAGATGCATTTCAGGCATTTTTTAAGAACAGGTTAGCACTGACTTGTGCAATAAAGAAAGCTTGCTTTGGTCGTCTAATGAGGGTAACTGTTTAAATTGTTAGACAAAAGATGTGCTTGGACATTATTTGTAACATTTCAACAAAGGGGTTGCTTGCTAAGCAAAATTAGACCTAAGCTTTTTCACTTCTTATGAGACCTCGAGAAGCAAGACAGCTCTATTTTAGAATGTATGAAAGAATGCCCACGGAAAAAAATTCCCACTTCTCAAAAATAGGAAAAATGCCCACCGAAAAAATGTCCACTTCTCGAAAATATATCAACTGTCGACTGATATCTCTTACATCTGTTAAAAACATGGTCTTTTTTTTATTTCATTAAGAAAGGCCTTAATTTCAACTTAGCAGCCAACAAAGCTGGTCAGATCGGGGTTCGGACAACTGGTCACAAAAGTTTAAGGGTCGTATAAAAATTGTGGTTTCTTGGCCCTATAATGAGAATTGAATTGGGAACTTCAAATAAATATCAAGAAAATGTTCTATGTAAGTCAAGATGAGAACTGTACTTTAATTTTGGGGAATTAAATTGCAATGACTTAGTACAATTTTTTAAAACTACGGTGTTCAACGATGATTGCAGCATGAGTCATGCTATGTTCGGAAAAAGACGATAATGTGGGATTTTTTAATAATGCTGCTCTTTTACTTAGGCACTAAATATTTACATAACATGCCAAGTTATTAATATTTCTCTTTTATTAATCACTAGGCCTTATGCCTAGGTCCTTTCAACAATTGTTTTTCTTCTGATGTCATATTCATAACGTTTATGTAACACATAAAGTTAATGTATTATGCTTTGGCACCAAACATTAATTAATATGCCCTAGGCCTTTTTAATAGCTTTAATCTATCACACTAAATATTCATGACATTTACATAACATGTCAAGTTATTGATATTGCTCGTTTACTTGGGCATAAAATATTAATTACTAGGGCCTAGGACATCGGTAGAATAAAAGCTGTTAAAAGAGCCTATGAATTCATATTTAGTGCCTAAGTAAAAGTGCAATATTACTAAATTTGCTTATGTAAATGTTATAAATATGACATCGGTAAAATAAAGATGTTAAAAGGGCCTAGGTCTAAGGCCTAGTAATTAATATTTAATGACTACGTAAAAGCGCAAAGCATTCATTTGACTTGTTACGTAAACTTCATGAATATGAGATCAGTCGAATAAACGAGAACGGTGAGTGAGCAGAAATAAAATTGTAATCTATAAAGGCTACCTATCTGGAAGGTGACAAGGTAATATCAAAAGTGCGATTTTTGTGCAACCTGCTAACAGTTTTTGTGGTGACTGTACATGAAAGTGGACATGAAAGGCGGGAAAATAAATTTTTATACGGCCCCTTAAACTTTTTTGACCAGTTGTCGGTGTGCCAAGTGGTCTTAAACTCGGTCAGAACATTGGTATACCTAAGTAAGTGATAAAAAGTAATAAGTAGGAGGCAGTATATCAGTCATCGAATGTTTAAAAAGGACCCAGGCTGCAGGCCCCATTGTAGTAATTTTGTAATTTCCCTATTTGGGGCACTGAAAGTCGTGAGTTTATGAATTAACATTTTCAAAGTATCTTTCTGGGCTCAGACTTATTACTTAGGTGCACCTTGACACTGGTACTTAGCCTATGCGATACATTGTGAGTTCTTTTTATTTAGCCACGTGTTTAAGACTCGTCAGTTTGGGGCCTAGATAAATTTGCCACTCTTTAATTCCCGGTGAAAAGAATGCTGGAGATGCTTTCCCTTAAGCATAGTTACTCTTCTTGGAAGAGCCAAGTACCTGTTAATTCGAACAATGAACGTCATCCGCCATTTTGGAAACAAATTCCAATGGCCTTATAATGCTAGGTAACGTTATATGGTTGAGCTGGAGCAGAGGAAGTGTTCTGATTAGTTTTGAAAGGCATAATTTTTTCTGTGTGCATTTCCCCCTATTTTCGAGAAGTGGGCATTTTTTCTGTGGGCATTTTTCTGTGGGTGTTTTTTCTGTGAGCGTTTTTTTCTGTGCACATTTTTTCCCTTGGGCATTCTTTACTCATGCCCTGTTATAAACCTATGTAGGGGAGCTGGTCACCCAAAGAGAACTGGCCACAAAAATTTTAAGGGACCGTATAAAAATTGCATTTTCGACCACTTTGTGGCCATGTCCCTAGAGGTTGGTTATCTAAATCACATAGAGTTTCCGTAATTTCATATTTTCTTAATTGTGATATTTAATGTAATTCTTTATAAAAAACAATGTTCATAATCTAGAAGTCAAAAAAAAAAATTCACGATTTGAAACTACAAACTACAGCTTGACAAATTCTCTATGGGCATGTGCAAACTCAAGGAACCTGTCCGGGAGGGGGAGGGTGGTGGTGGCTTAATACGAAAAATATAAAATATAAAGAATTTCTGGTCCGATCCGGAGACAAACGTACGTAACCTGTCGGGGGGGGGCTTAAGACTGAAAATGTAGAACATAAAGAATTTTCAGCATTTACATACACTACAACTCAACACATTCTCTGTGGGCATATGCTGAGGCAGGAAATCTGTCTGGGAGGGGTGATGGTTAATACTAAAAATAAACTGTAAAGAATTTCTGCTCACATTGGAAGATTTTCAGTGTTTACAATCTACAGCTCAACAAATTCTCTGTGGGCATGTGCGAATGAATGAAACCTGTCAGGGGGGGGCTTAAGACCGAGAAAATAAAATGTGAAGAATTTGCAGCCCAATCAAGATTTACGTCGTTTACAAAGTACAACCCAACAAATTATCTGACGACGCGTGCAAACACAGAAAACCTGTCGGGTACTAAGCCAACACCACACACACGCACACCAGCAGATGCCCACAGAAAATTTGTTGAGCTGTATTTAGTAAACGCTGAAAACCTCCGGATCGGACCTCATGGAATAAAACCTGTTAAAAAGGCCTAGAGGCCAAGGTATTAATATTTAATGCCTAAGCAAAATCGCAATAATACTAACTTGACTTGGTGTCTAAACTTTATGAATATGAGCACGATGGAACAAAAACTGTTAAAATGGCCTGGGCCAAGGTATTAACGTTTATTGCGTAAGTAAAGGCGAAATAATACTAACTTGACATGGTGTTTAAATTTTATAGATATGAACACGATGGAATAAAAACTGTTAAAAAGGCCTAGGTCTAGGCCAAGGTATATTTAATGCCTTATTAAAATCGTAATAATACTAACTTGACTCTGTGTGTAAACTTTATGAATATGAGCACGATGGAATAAAAACTGTTAAAAAGGCCTTGGCCAAGGTATTAATATTTAATGCCTAAGAGAAATTGCTATAATACCAACTTGACATGGTGTCTAAACCTTACAGATATGAGCATGATGGAATAAAAGCTGTTAAAATGGTTCATTCTTAGACGATAAGCATAGGCATATTAATTTATTTTTAGTGCCAAAGAAAAAGTGTAATATTCCTAACCTGTCTGAGTGTCCAAACCTTATAAATATGATCATGGTGGAAGACTTTCGAAATCATACGTTTTCCTGCATTCATTTTGTATGTAACCAAAATTTGTAAACACGAATTGACGTAGTCGATGAATTGGCGCTCGACGAATTGACGTGACACCACCTCAGGGGGCTGTCAGAACTGTACATTTTTGTCAGAATAGTCTGTATTACTTCATCAGGTATCTGTTGAATTAGAGGCAGCTGAGATCGTTTATTTGTTACTTAATCTTTCGGATATTATCTGACTTACCATCCTTGTCATATTTATCCCTAAAAAAAGGGATTGTCATGATAAAAAAATTGTATTGTATGGTGTAATTCTATAGGCCCATTCCATCTCAATTCAGGCAGAGCATGTCAGTTGACCCCCTTAGATTTGTTCCAAAAAATTACAGTAGCTACTCCTACTACAGATATAAGATTCCAAATGGATTTTCTCCAAAAAAATTTATATCACTTGCTGCGCCATTTTGAAATTTGGTGAAAAACGCGTTTTTTGAAAGGAATGTCAAAAACGGCATATTTTAAAAATGTTATTGCGTTTAAACTATTTGGGCGATTCAGTTCATTCTTGTTTTGTTTTGTAGCTAATGAATTGATTTTTAACTTGACATACTTTAAATATGCATGTTATAATGATTAGTAATTTTAAAGAAAATCCACTTTTTAGGTACAAAATTTTGGTTTTTCTGACAATTTAATTTTTTTTTTCTTACACTAAGAAAAGTTTTTTTAAATAAATAAAGATGGCAATGTGTAGTCCACCAATGGTAGTTTTACCGCAAATTTTATTTATTGCCTAACATATATACAGTCTATACAATTCAACTTCAAAATATGCAAAAGTACGAAAATGCACTATTTTCAAGTAGCAATAACTCAAAAACCCCATTTTTTTTAAATCTTAAAACTTGACCTTATGTTGTCCTATTAGTATATTATCAATTGGTGGGGGGCAGAATTGTGTGTTTTTGCCTCGTAAATTTTGAACGTTTTTTTTAAAAGGACACTTCTCCAGCATTTGCAGGTCGCAGAAAAACACTACAAAGTTTTGTTTTAAATTAGCTCTGAAAGTTAAAATATAGGCTAGTAGACTAATTATAATACTTAAAGTAAAAATATTTAAAAATATTAATCTAGTAAATAAAAAATATAAAATAATTTTAATTATTATATAATAAATTCTGTAATAAAGTTACAGTTGTTAAATGAACTGATCTAGTCTTAATGCTTAAACAACAAAAAAGCTTGTTCTACACCTGTGCAATGCTGAATCAACAGGATCATACATGCATGACCAGTGTTTGCTCACTGCACAGCTAATCAACTGTCTCACTAGCCCCTCCCCCTCCATGGCCACACCCACCTGTGCTATAACTACTGTGCAGTCTGTTCTTTTGTTTGGAAGAGTAACACTTGATATGTGTTTGTGATTTCTCAGATATGTTTTTTACATTTTTGCTGAATAGGCATATTTAATAATATCAGATTATCATAGTTCTGAACGAATTAAGTGTGTGGACTATATTAGAAGACACAAAAAAACTGTATACAAAAGTAAGAGTGTGAGGTTATGTGGTGTTGGTGATTTAGCTGATTCAATTCAAAGGATTGTAGGTAAGTCTGTTATTGTAAAAAGTAATGACAGTTTGTGTAGTAATTGTGTTGTTTTTTATAAAAAAAATTTGGGGAACTTACAAATGAACCTGAACAAGAAATTTCATCTGATGAACCTTTTATTGCAAGTGAGGAGATAGTAAATGCTGTCAACAAAAGTATTAACATTCTTGATGTAAATACGTCGCCACTGAAATCCCCTTCACAAGTTAGGCCTGAGAGGAGGCAAAGTTATGTAAAAAGAAAAAAGTTGAAATTAGAGGAAGTACTAGTAACTGCATCTGTGAAGACATTAGAAGTGTATAGTGTCAATGATGACATTTCAAGTGAACCTTCTGCTGAAAACCTGACTGTTATACTTGCAATCAGTGGTTTTTTAACATTAACACAGCTCTTCAAAATTCTAAATACAATGAAAAAGTGCAATTGTTGACACTGTTACCACATACTTTTACTAAAACGCAACTGGAGGCAAAGTTACCTTCAGTATCAAAGTACATCATAGATAAGTCACGTAGTGTTAAAAAAGAAAAAGGAATTTATGCTAAACCTGATCCCTACAGTGGACATCCATTGTCTGCAGATACTAAGGCAATTGCTTTGTCATACTACCTAGATGACAGCGAAGACTGCACAAGAGAGAGTCCAAACAAAAAAGATGTTATATGTGTTAAAGATGGTAATGGTGAGAAAGTTAAAAAGGCAAAAAGATTTATGACAAGATCAATCAATGAAACATACAGTATATTGAAAAAGGAAAACGAAGGAATAAAAATTGGAGTTTCAAAATTTTATTCACTATGTCCAAAGTGGGTGAAAATTCAACCTATACAAGCATTTAATAATCTAAAGCAACTTATGGGAATTTTCTAGGAAATTTTTTCCCATAAGTTGCTTTAGATTATTAATTCAATTAAACTAGGAAGCCATTTCTCAATATGAGCTTTATTCAAAGAACTATACAAGCAGTTTGTACTTGCATTTACTGTAGTAATCTTACACTAATAAGCATAGCTCTCCAAAATGTAACTAATGAAAAGTATACTGAAGAGGCTTTTTTACTTAAGTGTTTGTGTAACAAAACAGACAATGAAGATTGTTGGCTCCAAATGTGTGGTGACTGTCTTGGTACAGATGCACTGACAGCTGATACTCTTGGCTTGTTGAATGAAGAAGAAGTTACATATGCTATTTGGGAACGTAATGACCTTATAAAGAAAACTGTACCTATTGAAAGGCTCCTCGAAGATGCTAGACATTGGATTAATAAAGCAATTCCTCATAATTATATCCGAAAAATCCAGAGAGAAGGAATAGCCAAAGCTAAAATCTCTGCGAAAGGGAGTTCTGTGTGTGTTTTACATTTTGATTTTGCAGAGAACTGGTCAGTTATATTGCCTGATGAGATACAAAGCTATCACTGGCAAAATGTACAAATCTCATTGTTTACATGTGTTGCACAAATTGGTCAAGTGAAAGAAAGTTTTGCAGTAGTGTCTGATGATATAACCCATGACACAGCTCATGCTCTCTGTGCCATAGGTCTTATAAAAAATGACATTTCAAAATCGTATCCATTGGAAACTAAGACCTCAGTAGTTTACGTTTCAGATGGAGCTGCCGCACATTTCAAAAATCGATATCAACTTCATGAGTTGTCTAAATGTAATCCAACTATAGAAAGAAAGTGGATATTTTCAGCTACTGGGCATGGTAAGAGTGCATGCGATGGTATAGGTGGCATATGCAAGCACTATGCTACAAGATTTAATCTACAAAAAGAATCTGTGGAAGCCATAAGAGATGCAGCTTTATTTGTTTGTACAATTTCAAATCTTATACGTAATACGAAAATACTGCACCTCAAAAGTGAAGTTGTTCAAAAATTCAGGTCTTGTAAAGAAAAAGAATGGATCACTGTAAAACCTGTTGTAGGATTACAATCTCAGCATTATTGGTTGGTGCAAAATAATGAAGCTTATATGGCAAGAACAATTAAACATAATGTGCAGAAAGTAGAAATAACAAGCCAAGTAAAAAACAGGTACTCTTTGAGTGATTTCATAGTAGGTCAATTTGTTGGATGTGTATATAATGATTATTGGTGGATGGGACAGATAAAGAGCATATCTCTAGAGCACGAAGACATTACTGTGTCGTTTATGCATCCCCATGGCCCAGCTAAAGGGTTCCAATGGCCAGAAGAATGTGAAAAGAGAGAGGATGTATGTGCAGTGCCATTAAACAATGTAGTGCTAAAGGTGAAGGAACCCACTCCCAGCGGACAATCCGCTCGACTCCACATTTTCGATACCAAGGAGCTGAACCAGATCCAACAGATCTGCAGTGTCTGAACTTTATGTAAACTTACTCTGTAATTATTTTAGTATAATGTTTATAGATCTCAGCTAACATGGAGTTGTTTACGATTATTTGTTATAGTGTTACAGAAATCAGAAAATTGTAAAAAGACAAACAGTTCAATGAGTTCTCGGTTTTCCACATTTTCTATGTTTTTCTTTTTTGTTCTTTTTTCATTATTTTTTTCTAAATGAATAACTTAAGTTTGCTTATAAAAGTGTTCAGTGGAGCTTAAAAATCAGGGTGGCTTTAAAATTTCATTGCAAAGAACAATTGTATACGTTTTTGTATCGTTTCTATTTGCGACCCGCAAATGCTGGAGAAGTGTCCTTTTAAAAAAAACGTTCAAAATTTACGAGGCAAAAACACACAATTCTGCCCCCACCAATTGATAATATACTAATAGGACAACATAAGGTCAAGTTTTAAGATTTAAAAAAATGGGGTTTTTGAGTTATTGCTACTTGAAAATAGTGCATTTTCGTACTTTTGCATATTTTGAAGTTGAATTGTATAGACTGTATATATGTTAGGCAATAAATAAAATTTGCAGTAAAACTACCATTGGTGGACTACACATTGCCATCTTTATTTATTTAAAAAAACTTTTCTTAGTGTAAGAAAAAAATCGTTAAATGTCAGAAAAACCAAAATTTTGTACCTAAAAAGTGGATTTTTTTTAAATTCCAAATAATTATAACATGCATATTTAAAGTATGTCAAGTTAAAAATCAATTCATTAGCTACAAAACAAAACAAAAATGAACTGAATCGCCCAAATAGTTTAAACGCAATAACATTTTTAAAATATGCCGTTTTTGACATTCCTTTCAAAAAACGCGTTTTTCACCAAATTTCAAAATGGCGCAGCAAGTGATATAATTTTTTTTGGAGCAAATCCCTTTGGAATATCTTATATCTGTAGTAGGAGTAGCTACTGTAATTTTTTGGAACAAATCTAAGGGGGTCAACTGACACATGTTGGTATTCTCTGCCTGAATTGAGATGGAATGGGCCTATATTCCTTTCATGAGTAGGGAAGTTTCAACTACTATGGGGTTAAATGAAGTCACACTTAGTTCTTTGCAATTCATAATAGCTGTCTGTACCTATAGGTCCTGAATAGGATTTGGGGCAACAAGCACCACCATCGAGCTTTTCCATTAGATGTCTAAGTATTGGCTCATTTGTATGTAAAACACAGATCAGCCACTGAAGCAGTCTTTGTAGATCTATTTCAATTAATCTAATCACTCCTCCTTTTGAACCAACGTTGACATTGGCACTGTCGTATCCAATTGCAAATAAACCATTCATGTTAATTTGATCCTTCTAAAAAAATTCATGATGTATGTTGTTTTGATTGTTACTGCTTCTCTTGTGGTAACAGCGATGTAGCCTATATATTTAGAATCAGGTTCTTCCACAAGGGCAATGTGTTCTTGTATAGCAACCCTTGGGTGTAGCTTAGTGCCTTTCTAAACTTGTGTCTGTTTTGTCTTTTCTAACATCAAAAAACAGTACTATTATTTCATTTGGCTTAGTCGCTTGTAATTCTTTCCTTAATTTTTTACGTTCTCTCCGAATTTTACTTCTATTGACCACGGAAGAGGTATCAGTTGCAGTCACTATAACAACGTCGTGAAGAATTGCAGATATAATGGCAGCAGCACTTCTGTCGGATAGTCCGTATCTGTCGCATTCTCTTGCAACCATAGACAAACTTGAATGCGTCTGGATATTTTCTCTTGAAAAGGATGCTTCACTTGCAGCCACTGTAGTAAAATTTGCACCAATGGATACATCGTCCAAATTTTCACTGCTGTCGTCACTATCTGTTAATTCTTGGCTGTCCTCAGATTTGACAGCAGTTCTGCTTGCAGTTTGGAACTCTACCTCCCTACATTTTCACCTCATACCACAAATACAAGACAGGAGGGGGAAATCCTTGAAATGCCACCAGCGACGTGTATATTGGTGGAAGCTTCTTGAGGCACCTGAAGATGAATACCAAAAATTCTGATTTTTTTTTATATATCAATTATGAATCATTATTTGCGTTTTGCAACCCCAGGCTAGCTGATATTTTTTTAAATAATGCAAATAAAACATTCTTATAAATGATGCAAAAACGATGGTTTTTTGCAAATTTCACCTCCCGTGGGGCACCTGAAGATGGAGTGCTAGACACATGTTTGGTGCCTTCAAATTTCCCAACCCCAGCTGATATGAATTTCCAAAAAAAGTTTTTTTCACTCCACCCGACTTAGCATGCTATAAGCTAGGCAGTGGCATTAGAAATTTTGTCAACAGGGACATATATGTTGAAAGAAATGCGTAATTTAATTGATTGGAAGGGATTATTGCATAACATGGCTTTTGCTCCATTTAAGTTAGAGTGCATTTATATTATTTTAATTTGTGTAATATGTATTTTTTGGTGAAATACTATCATTCTTCATTTTTTAATAAGTATAGGAATTATGCTGGATCTTGTACAGATTAATGAAAAATAATTTTTTGCAAATACATGGCAGACATACAACCATATTGCATTTTGGCTACATAGCAGCAGTTAAATATGTTATTTCTGTGTCAAAATATAATACAGTTGATCCCATTTGCAACAAATAATTGATGATCTAATGACGATTATGGGCAAAACACGTAACAATATTAACAAATAAAGGTAACTTGATCACGCTAGTTACATTAACTGAAAACTTTTACAAAAAGTTCGTAAGTTGGAAGCTTTCGACCTTATCTTAGGTCTTCATCACGAGGTCGAAAGCTTCCAACTTACGAACTTTTTGTAAAAGTTTTCAGTTAACGTAACTAGCGTGATCAAGTTACCTTCATTTGATGATCTAATGTATATCATTTATTTTTAGCTATATTTCAACCCCATTTGCATCGTCATTCCAAGTTTATATAGCTATAAACAGGGTGTGATTGCGGCAGAGGCCTGCAGTGCTCAGGCTCTAGGCCCCCTCTTTAACAGGAGGCCCTTTTACAAATTGTTTTTTGAGATGACCTAGTCCTTACTGTCCTGTTGTTATTATTATTATTATTATTTTTTTTAATAGTAATACATGTATTTTATGTGGGGTTTTGTTGCATCCTCATGTCAGTGATAATTTGAGCATTAGCATTCAGCAGTAAGGCATTTAGACCTAGTTTCAGTATCTGTCTTACTTTAAGATCACATTCAATTTTACTTTAGAATTTATTAAAAATTATTATTATAGATTCATATGTTATTAATAAAATTCTGTGACAACTTTTCAACTATTACACAATCACATTTTCTATATAGAATGAAATATCAAACACCCTCTCAATTGATGCAAAAGTTAAAGAGGAAGAAATATGAAACAACTCTCTCATCAAGTTACATAGGATAAAATATGGAACAGCCCCCTCATACGATGCAAAAGTTAAATATGAGTATATGTGCATAATGTCTAGGTTGCAAAAAGGATGGGCTAGGCACATTGCACAGCTAAATGTTGTTGTAAAAATTGAGTTATCTAATTACTTCCATATCTTTCAAAATTGATTTTCTGTTTCTGTTTGCAGTGCTGTGTAATCTGATTGCATTTACTAAAGCCATGTTTTTTTCTTTCTGCAGAACAAAATGCAATGCCTAGTAGCAGCAACTCAGTTCCACTTGTACCTTCAACAGATTCTGATCATATTCTTGCAGATAGTGTCTCTCTAGCTATGGAGAGCGAGCCATGTCCATCTGATTCTTTACAAAGTGAATTGGTGGATGGCAATGAAGCATATTCTTTGCTACCTGAGGACTCTGTGTTATCACCAAGTGGCAGTGAAGATAATTCTTTAAAGGAGGAATTACTTCTTGCTAATAAAAGAGCTGAGCATGCTGAAGCTGGTATGTTTAAAACGTTGTATGATTGGGATTACTTGAACTTTCTGTTGAAGAGATTTGCTAAAGTAACCATTTACTTGTTTCTCTAAACAAGTTATATTTAGTTCATTTCATTTTCTGTGATATTGCTCAATGCATATTTCATTTGAATGTGTTATGTGTCCATTAATGCTGGACTCCCAGAAAAAGAAAAGTTTGGGAAATGTTAAATTTTTACTGAAAATCAGCTAAACATAATTTTTGTGGAAATCTGTAGGGAATAAAATGTATTTTAAGGTAGAATCACTCATAAATAAGGACTAAAAATTTAAATATTCATTCAAAAAATCTTTCCCCATTTAAAAAATAATATGTAGATTTTTGATGGTTATGAGGAATAATTCTATAATGTAAAATAATCGATTCCCTTGCAGTGTGAAAAAATACCGTTTTTTTTTTTGTTTTTTTTTTTTTTTTAAATCTGCAGCAAGAATTTTCTTTTATATGAGGTGTTTCTAAGCTCTTGTGGCCTTTCAAACTTCAATAATTTGAATGTGTAAACCACAGAAACTGTTTTCAACAAAGCATAGATAAAGTGTAACAAAATTTGTGTATGGTTCTAGCTTCATCTGGTTAATCAGCTTAGATGGGAGGCTGAATAGGAACTGGTTAACTGTGTGAATAATAGGTGACTGATTGATGCACTAACAGTTAGTTCATTGCCCACTATAAAAATATGTTGTAGAAATTCAGTTTAGGCATAGAAGTGTCACTAGAGTAGTTGTCATATATATGGAGTATGTAGGAAGTCTGAAAATTGTATTGTCCTGGAATGATAATTGAACCTGCAGCTTCTGATTTTTGTTCAGGTATATTAGCCATTACGTTGCCCAATGTAATGCTTTTATCAGCAACTGAAATACTTTAAGGAGTATCAACAGCTAGAATGAACTAGTGAAGATACTCATCTGATTGTTGTAGTCCCTTTCCCTCATGAAGACAAGCTTGTAAATAATAAATTATTAACTGACTGATTGAATTACATCCACAGCATGTAAATATTAGCATTTTATAAATATCTGTGTAAAAAGTGATTTACATTTTTATATTTGTGTTCTTCCATTTTTATCAAATTTTTTAATGCTTGCAAGAGTTTAGGTAACCCTTGTGGTCATGCCCTTTCATTGTATATTTTTTATTTGCTGATATCTGCCATTATTGTTACATTACTCTGTAGTTAGTAATTTGCAGTGCAATTTTTACGGGGCTGCCAGTGGCGACTAAATAGGCAACTATTGCTGCTATTTTTTGATGACAGGCGACTATGGCTACTATTTCTTACAAAAAACAGCCAAAAGCAACTATTTTAATTGTAAGGCTACTATTTTTTTTTAAAAACATAATTCAGGGTGCACACGCGTGCTTGAAAATCTGGAAAATCATGATTACATTTTCAAGGCCTGGAATATCTTGGAAAAACGGTGTTTTTTTAATGCTGTCTTAAAAAGCCTTGAAATTTGAAATTAGTGCTTAAAAATGCTCTTTTAGCAAATCGTGTTACCCCTTCATTTTTTTAAGTTCCCGTCCTCTGTTCTCAAAGAAACCGCCGGCCACGGTGGTGTTTCGGACGTGCACCGAATCTGCCATGACACCTGGTGGTCCAACAACTGCTGAGAACGGAAGAGGAAAGAAAAGACATTTAGCATTTGCAGGAGGGTCGCCTATGTACCAAGTCAGCTGGCATGTGCCAGTGAGGAGTATGCCTGAACAACACATTCATCTGCTCCTTGTTTATGTGCATGCCAGACACTTGCTTCCGCCCCTCCCGTCAAGAGACTTCGGCTACTTATGATAAAAAAAAAAAAAGAAAATTATCTGCGAATTTTTACACTCACTGTAATTGGATTACAGAAGCTCACTCCCAAAATTCCAATTGAATCGGTTAAAAACTTAAAAAGTTTGCATTGAAAATTTTTATTATGGACAAGTATGTGTGCCTCTTTGGACAGAGTGAGCCTGCAGCAGGGTTGATTGACAGCTAGGAGCGACGATTGAAGCCGTTGGCTGGGAAGAAAGCAAACACTTGTCTATCAATCACTTCCATGGCTCAAAAGGACTAGGAGAAAATTTTTAGAAATCCATTTTCCCAAATTTGGAAAATAAGACAGTAAAATTTTTACAGTAGTTAAGATACATCACAATAAAGTTCTTGTGCAAATTTCGCCAAATTCCGTTGGTAGCTTCAGAGACTAAAAAAAAAAAAAAAAAAAAATCTTTTGTTGCATAATCGGATTGAGAAAAAAGAAACAGTAATCATAAATTGTGGGAAAAGCAAGTGAATTATTATTTTTAGATGCCATGGTTTATTTAAACAGTGACCCTCAAACAAAAATTTCTGTGATAATGTGGACTCGATTTGAATTACAAACAAATTAAAAAAGTTTGCGATGAATTTAGGCAAAACTCAGCAGATAAATATATTTTAGTAAATTGCAACATCATACGTAAATTTGGTCATTTTGTCGAAAATTGGGGAGAATTTTTCTTTCTTTTTACATTTTCTCCTATAGTTAGGGTGAAGGAGGAAGGGTGCAACTTGACAGTTCAGTGAGCTGCAGGTGGTGATTTATGGCGATGTGCCAAATGAAAAGAAGCCGTTCCATCAGGACATTCCAAAGGTTGTGTGCGTGCGTGCGCGCGTGCTTCTGTTGTTTGATCTTAATCGGAATGTTTTTGTGCGGGGGGGGGGGGGAGAAATATCCGTTTCTTCAAAAAACAGCTCAGCTTTCACAGCTTTTTATTTTCTTGGTAATAAATAAAAATCATAGTTGCTGCATTCACCATTGATACATATTTGCATTTCTTGAATATAAACAACAGACAATCAGAAATATGGTACACAGTAGCTAACGTGTGAACTCAGACGAAGACGATCAGACATACGGACGTCTGATTCCATAAAAATAAAAAAAAATAAACATAGTTTTTTTATTATACACTGCAGGTAAAAAAGCAAAAACATGTTTTTAAACATTATGAAGGGAAACGGATTTTTGGAACGCCATGACTTGATGATGATCTTAATTTTTGAAAGTTTCTTTTTTTCCACATCCTTTTTTTTTTTTTTTCAATCACAATACATTGTAGCAGGATACCTGTGTGTTGGTTCACTTAGTGATATGGCCGATTTTCGGTTGCCGATATCCATGATCGTAAGCGGTAGTTGCATTGTGATTGTTGATGATGACAAGATAAATACTGGAGTGATGTAAAATGTTGCATAAACTAACCCCCCACCCCCGAACTTTTATGCGGTCATCATAGCTGATCAACCATTTCATTCCATGAATATCAGCACATTTCAATCATTTGACCATTGGCGGTAGGTGGGGTCTGAAGGAATTCAGTAGTGCTTAAGCGCCTAGCGCAACGAAAACATGCTAATTTTAAACAGTTCGATTCCCTTCCCCTCTACCATTCCTAATAATTGAGAGTGCATACTGTAGTTTCAAATATTCTATTTATGAGCTAATTTTTCGCGCTGTTCATTATGTTTTAATTTTCGAAATTACTAACCCTTTTGAACTATAGGTTGCAGAAACGTTTATGCTTTGGGTTTGTCCATACGATAATTCACATGAAAGTGGTTGGATTTCGGCGAAATTTTAGTATGCTGTTGGGTGCAACCTGGAAACCTACCCTATTGAAGATGGTCGAAATTAAGTTCAAAGGCCAAGACAAAAGTGCAGTATTCAATCTCCAAGCTTAGGAATGTTAACTCAATTAAAATCTGTTTGATTGCAACAAAGTTTTGGTATGTTATCAGGGAGGAAAAGCCTACCCTTGTAGAAAATGGTCCAAATTGAATTCAAAGGTCAGGGCATAAGAACATAATCCGTTCTTTACGATCTTGTGCTTGATAAACTTGATCAATTTGCATAAAGCACACTCATCCATTTGCATCTGTCATCATTTTTATTACTTAAAACTAAAATTACTTTAAAAAATAATTTGAACATGATACTGTAAAGCGTAATAATCATCCTGGGATTTTTTTGTATATGTCCTGAAAAAGGCCTGAAAAGTCCTTGAATTTTTTCCCCCCAAAAGTGTACGAGCCCTGGTAATTTGTGTTGCGTATATTGATGTGCTTGTATAAACATCAGTTTTAATATTGATACACATGAATATCAACTTTGATATAGATATGTATATGTCGAATCCATAGCGGTATAACTATACCATCGGGATTAGAGGAAATTCTATCCCACACTCACCAACCCGCTTGGCCAGCTTGGTGAGTTATGGCCAAACCCCTCCAAAATGATTCCACAACTTAAATCTTGGCCCTCAGTCTCCGGCAGCTGGAATGTACCTGGCCAAGGCAGCGGCCAGTGCGACATGAAGGCAGAGGGTGCTAAGAATCCCCGGAGGACCGGACTAGGCTGCCATCTGATGCTGACCTTGGCTACTTACAATGGACACTCCCTATCTTCTGATTCAAGGCTTCATGAATTGGAAGAGGAACTACAAAGGATCAAGTGGGACATCGTGGGGCTAAGTGAGGTAAGGAGAAAAGGAGAAGATCTCATCGAACTGAAAAGTGGACATCTCTTCTACTATCGTGGGACAGATACTGGCAGAACTAGTGGTGTTGGATTTATAATAAACAAGAAACTGAAGGATAAAGTTGTAGAAGTTGAAAGTTCCTCTGACAGAGCTGCACGACTTGTTATCCAACTCTCGAAAAGATACCAGGCTCAGATTATTCAAACTTATGCACCCACCACAAGTCATCCTGAAGAAGAAATTGAAGAATTTTATGAGGAAATTTGTCGTCTAAATAATAAAGGTAAGCAGCACTTGAAAATAATTATGGGAGATTTCAATGCAAAAATAGGGCAACGGCAACAGAATGAAACTTCCGTAGGTAAATTCGGTCATGGCAACAGAAACCAGCGTGGAAATACCCTCGTTGAGTTTGCAGAGGCAGAAGGGTTTTTCATCTTGAACTCCTTCTTCAAGAAAAAGCCACACAGGAAATGGACATGGAGACATCCAAATGGGACGACAAGTGAAATTGATTTTATTATGTGTAACAAAAAAATTCGTCATAGAAGACTGCAGTGTGCTAAACAAGTTCAACACAGGTAGTGACCATAGATTGGTGAGATGTAAGATACACCTCAACACTAAACTTGAATGTGGCAAGCTCATAAGACAAACAAAATCTATTGACATAACCAACCTTAAAAAACACCATAATACCTTCAAGTTAGAACTGAAGAACAGGTTCTCTGCTTTAGAAGGCCTAACATCGGAAGAAGTGGACATCTCTGAAGTTAACAGAAAAGTAACCAAAGCTCTTATGGAAACAGCAACAAAATTAGCTGGGTCTAAGAACAAGTTGCATGTGAACAAATTATCAGGAAAAACCAAAATGTTGATGCAAAAAAGAAGAGAGATGAGGACAACTAAAGAAGATGTGACTTCCAAAGTGGAATATATAGAGCTATGCAAGACAGTAAGAAAAAGTATCACTGAAGACGTAAGGAAATTCAACTGTGAACTAGTGAGAAAAGCAATTGAAAACAACCAAAGCCTAAAGATAGCAAAGGGACATCTCAGTAAGGGAATAAAACAGATTATGGCACTGAGAAAAGAAGATGGTTCTGTAACAAGAAATAGAGGCGAAATTTTGACAAGAGTGAAAGATTTCTACTCCAAATTATATGAAAGGGATGATATATGCACTCCAGACATCATGAAAGATACCAGTACCAGAGTTCCTCCAGTCCTTCCAGCAGAAGTTGCACATGCAATCAAGAACATGAAGCGAGGAAAAGCTCCAGGAGAAGATGGAATTACTGTAGACATCATACAAGAAGCAAGTGGAGAAATCGAAACAGTACTCGCCCAAATTTTCACTCGATGCCTTAATGAAGGAAAGATTCCTGAGGATTGGAACACCGCTACAATGATCCTGCTACATAAGAAAGGTGACATTGAGGATCTCGGAAACTACAGACCTATCAGCCTCCTATCAGTAGTTTATAAAATCTTCACTAAAGTTCTTTCACACCGCTTGAAGGTAACACTGGACATGGCTCAACCGAGAGAACAAGCTGGATTCAGGAGTGGCTACAGCACAATAGATCATATCCACGTGCTGAGAGAACTAATTGAAAGAGCGAGGGAATATGAACTTCCATTGTGCATGGCTTTTATCGATTATGAAAAAGCCTTTGATTCGGTGAAACCATCAGCAGTTACAATGGCTCTGAAAACCTGCGGTATTGAAGATGCATACATTAATATTATTAATAACATCTGTGAAAATGCAAGTGCAAAGATTAGGCTGTTTGAAAATACAGCACACCTAAAAATTGGAAAGGGAGTGAGACAAGGTGACACCATATCTCCGAAGCTCTTTAATGCCACATTGGAGGGTGTTTTTCAGTCGCTGAGCTGGGAAAACAAGGGGATAAAGATTAATGGAGATTATCTAACCCACCTTCGTTTTGCTGATGACGTAGTCATTTTTGCAACTACCCCATCAGAGCTGCAGAGTATGATCCAGGAACTTGCTGACAAGAGTAAAGAAGTGGGATTAAAAATGAACTTTCGGAAGACAAAAGCGATGTTCAATGTTTTTACAAGAAATGAAGATTTATCGATTGATGGAGAAAAGCTGGAGATAACAGACACGTGCGTTTATCTTGGACAGCAGATATCAAGTGAGGGTCACATTGATGAAGAAATTAATCGGCGTACAAAACTTGCCTGGAGAGCTTTTGGAAGAAACAGCATAATTTTCAAGAGCAATATGCCATTATGTCTTAAAAGAAAAGTGTTTGATCAATGCATCCTTCCAGTGCTTACGTATGGTGCAGAGACGTGGACCTTAACTAAAAGAGACATACAAAGGCTGCAGACAACTCAAAGAAGCATGGAGAGGTGCATGCTTGGTGTAACCAGGAGAGATAAGAAGAGGAACTCGTGGATCCGAAAATGACAAGAGTGGAAGGCATCATGATCAGAGTTAAATCCCTGAAATGGCAATGGGCTGGACATACTGCCAGAAGGACAGATCATCGATGGACAGCCGAAATTTTAGATTGGATTCCAAGGGACAGGAAAAGACCCAGAAGAAGACCACATGGGAGATGGGTGGATGAAATTCGAAAGTATGCAGGGGTGACATGGAGGAGACTGGCACAAGACAGACCGTTGTGGAGGAAACTTGGGGAGACCTTCGTCCAGCAGTGGATTGATAATGGTTGACAATGATGATGATGATGATGTCGAATCCATGGTTCATACATATCCTGGAATTCCATTTTGTCCTGGAAATGTCCTGAAATTTTATCCATTCCTGCCTTTTTGTCCCTGCACAATGTTTTGTAGTTGAGGATTTTTCTACTGGCATAACTTATGTCTGAAAAATTTCCCTCCCCACCCCTTTCAAAATGTGTGTGTGTGTGTGTTGGGGGTGGCTATTGGTTTTCTTGTTTAGGCGGACTGAAGCTGCGGTATTAGCATCTTTTGCGTCATGCTTATGTTATCACTTTGTCTGTCTCGCCGGGGAGACCATATCTCCGCAATTATTAGTTTGATTTGTAAAATTCTTTTTGTATTCGGAAGCTTAAAATGTAAGAATGATGACCCATTTGTTCTGTTTTTTTGGGTTGTTTTTTTTCGGTGCACAACTTCTCCACTATAGGGCACAAATGGAGATCGTATCGAATTTAAAATGCATTTCATTTCATATATTTGCTTCTAAATATCCAATTGAAAAAATTATATTTCCTTTCGATGACATTTATAGCAAAGACTATTTTAGTTACAGTCCCTTTTTCAAATAATGCATAAATTTTCCGCTAGGGTGCGTAAAGGTAAATCACGATTTTCCCAATATCTCCGCTTCTAAAAGTCCGATTGGAAAAATTCTTCCTGAGTCAGGTACAGCTTTTGAGGTTGAAATGTTTTGCATACAAATTCTCATTTCTGGTAAAGAATGGTTTGGCCAACAGGGGGTGAACGTGTTTATTTTGGCTTCTGATGTATTTGCAACAAAATCTGAGCAGGAAACTCTATTGAAAAAATTCTTCCGTGAACCGATACCGCTGAACTCGGAAAACTTTTTGAGAATACTTCCTGCTTAAAATAAGTTTGCACAATTTTTCCACCAGGGGCGTACACATATATCTTATTTTTGTCCATATCTCTGTTTCTAGGAGTCCGATTTGAAAAATTCTTTCTTTGTTGGAGAACATTTTTGGTGCAAAATGTTTGTCATAAAATTTCAAATATTTCTTAATGCACAAGTGTGCCACTAGAGAGGGCATAAGCTCACATTTCCTTTTACAGCAATATCTGCGGACTAAAAACCCGACTCAAAAATATTCTCTTTCGATCAGATACCTGACTATGAAAACTCCTTATTTGTATTTTCTTCACAAAATAATGTACAATTTCGCTGCTAGGGGGCGCAAATATTTAATCTATTTTTCTTAATATCTGCACTTCTATATGTCCAATTTAAGAAATTCTTTTAACACTAGATACCATTTACCTTATGGAACACTTTAGGTTTGTGTTTGAGGAGGCTTGTGGTCCATAATTCTGCCACTAGGTGGTGTTTGTGTACTTCTGTTTGCAGGCTATCTCTGCCCGTATAAACCCTATTAAGAATTTTTTTTTTTTTTACTGCATGCCATTCGCTATAATAAAGATGGAGAGTGAATAAGGTTTTTGCTACAATAAGAAGATCCTAAACCGTCAAGGTTAACCGTAACCGTCAAGGTAAACCGTAACCATGATAGTGACAAGTAAAAAGTACAACAACAAGACAGCCTGAAGAAGGAGAAGAGTTTTCTCCGAAAATTTGCTATTAAAGAAAAAATTTCCTAGTAAAATTCCCATAAAAGTTGCTTTAGATT
Source organism: Macrothele yani (assembly GCA_039090855.1). Classification (NCBI taxonomy): domain Eukaryota; kingdom Metazoa; phylum Arthropoda; class Arachnida; order Araneae; family Macrothelidae; genus Macrothele; species Macrothele yani. The sequence goes on from CM077001.1 coordinate 83,807,747, forward strand.
ATTAATTCAATTAAACTAGGAAGCCATTTCTCAACATGAGCTTTATTCAAAGAAGAAGATCCTCTTCAAATAATGTACTACTTTCCCCCTAGGAGTTGTAAAGGTCAAACGTTTTTCTTGCTATCTCTGCTTCCGGGAGATGTATTTGAAAAGTTCTTTTTCCTTAGCATAGCTTTTGCTATGAAGAATGCTTTTCTCCTGTTTCCATTATGCAAAATTCTTCTGCTGAAACGCATAGTTATATCATGTTTCCTTCTATATCTCTCCTTTTAACTGATCGATATGAAAATCTTTTTGTCTGTAATACCTACCTTCCTTCTGCTATGGGAAACATTTTTTGCGCCATTTGTTGATTTTCGTAACATATTTTTTAGCCACTAGTGGAAGTAAATAGCTGATTTTGTGTGTGTGTGTGTGTGTGTGTGTGTGTGTGTGTGTGTGTGTGTGTGTGTGTGTGTGTGTGTGTGTGTGAGAGGGGGGGGGGGTATTTTGTAATGAATACTTTATATAAAAATTTGCCATAAAATCAGATTGCTTTCTAATATCAGAAACTTAAATCTAGTTGTTTCTTAGTATTTTCTGAGCTTCTATAATTAGTTTTTTAATCATGTCCAGTTAAATTGCCATGATCACTAATGAATGCTATTGCACATAGCCCTTGGACATAAGGTTTTCTCCTTATTCTCTTTCATTTCACGTTGGAAATTTTTGTGCATACTTTGTTTGCTGGCGAGTAAAAATTTAAAACATAGCTACAGCATCGATATTATGTTCAAAATTCCTTCCATAAATAAAATGTAACACAAATACTTGCTCTCGTGATTATGTGTTTAAAAAATAACAATCCCTTTGGTCCTTTGAAAAGTTCTAGATATTTCACCTTTCCTTACTTTTAAATTTCCAATGTAAGTAATATTTCAAAATAATTAAATACAAATAGTATTTTATGTATTGATTGTGTGGTATATGAAAGCATTTCAAAAGAAATGCCTCATACCTATGTATTTCTGAATTTTATGGGGGTTTTTTAATGCTGTAATTTGCTTCAATAATTGAACTAAAGCCAAAGTAGAAAAATAAAAGTTTCTCAAAATCAGTGTAGTGTACTGTGTATAAAAGTTTAGTAGATATTAAACCTGGTGACATTTTCAGTGACAGTTTTGGTATTTCAGTATTTATCTGTGATTCTAAGTTTCTGATTAGCTGCAGCAGACATCAGTTTTAACACTCTGCATTCTATATTAAGTTCGCGCAAGCGTGTAGGAAGTTGTTTGTTGTAGGTTACAAATTAAACATGTATGGTTTCACTACATTTTTAGTAAGAGCATTTGGATCGTATGTCCTGGAAAAGTCCTGGAATTTTGTGATTGAAAAAGCATATGAACCATGCGAATCGTTATCGATATGTCTTGTTCAATTTATTGCTTTCTGCTTTATTGCAAATATGATGGAGGAAAGTCAGTGGCAAGTATAGACTAAACCCACATGTGATTAAAGGAACGACCTACGCAAATCAAGATATTCCGCCGAAAAAGTGTCCCATTTTTCTGTTTGGAATACGGCAGAGATTGCTGTATGGCAGTGCCAGGAGCAAGCATGTATCTGGCCTTCGCCATATTAAAGACTGTTGTTTTCTGTGCTTACTGAAGTTTATTTGCAGTTAAATGTATCAATTTCAGAACGAAAATTTTGTACCTAGAATTTCATAAATGATATGTTCATTGAAATAAATTTGCATGATTGTTTTTACAGCTTTATTTTCCGAATGACATTGAAAATGCATGTTTTCGCCAACAGACATTTGAACTCACTTTACATTATCTACAAACTGTTTAATATAAATTAGGAATTGTTCATAACGAAAAAATTAAGTGGTAATTGAAAAAACACCTGGTGAGACATTAGTGCGTATCTGTTAAAAATATCGAGACTGCACTTTTTGTCATTTGAGTAGGTTGTTCCTCTAGTCATGTGGGTCTAGGTATAGATGTACTTGTATGTATTAAAATTTATTCCAAACAGCAAAATTAGGATTGATCCTTTTTGGAGAGACATATTGTATCAAAAGACATTTGAAGACTGGAAATATCCATCTTTGGCTAAAGTTGTAAAAGCATGCCTTGCTTTATCACATGGCAATTTTGATGTAGAGAGAGGTTTTTCTGTATCACAAAGAGTTCTTTCATCAAATAGAAGTCATCCCTCTTTCCACGTTTATAAGTGAGTCACAGAAAAATTCTCATCGGCTGCCACCGGGAATCGAACCCATTGTCTTCCCTTTGCGCCCCGAAGATGCTTCCACAGCACCACAGTGGCCTCGAAATTCTCCAGACTCGCATACGACAAACTGCCAAACCACCTGGCAGATTGCTTCTTTGGAGCCCTGCACAATGCTAGGGATTCACCAAAGATGAACAGCAGCAACTGAACAAATAACTAGAAGGGGAATGAATAATAAATACACAGTTGACGTGGATTAGGAACATCAAATAGAAGTCATCGCTCTTTCCACGTTTATAAGTGAGTCATGGAAAAATTTAAGATGAAAAGGCATATATGTCTGAGAAGATGTTGAATGAGAGACTAACAATTCGAGATGCATTAAAAAGGTATAACAACCAATTTGCAAAGGTGCTAATAACCAAAGAACTAATAAAATTAGCACTTAATGCACATGGGTCATATCATATAGCAACCATTTGGAAGAGGAGCAGAGATTAAAGGAACAGCAACTGAAAGCAGAGAAAGAAAGTGCTGAGAGATTGAAACAAGAATTGCTAAATGAAGGATTTGAAGAGCAGAAAGCAAACTATAGAAAACATGGAAAACAAGATAAAAATTCTTGTTCAAGAAAAAAGAGAAGTACAAGAATCATCAGACTATGTGCTTAAAGAAGCCAGTGTGAGACTAAAGCAAGCATTAAAACATTAAAAAAGAAAAAAAGAAAACATACCCTGACGATTATGGGCAAAACACGTAACAATATTAACAAAGAAAGGTGGCTTGATCACGCTAGTTACGTTAACTAAAACTTTTACAAAAAGTTCGTAAGTTGGAAGCTTTCGACCTTATCTTAGGTCAATTCTAAGTTTTGGCAACAAAAATAGGAAAAATTCAAATGTAGAATCTGGCAACAATCTTAGTCCTCCATTGGCGTGATGAAGACCTAAGATAAGGTCGAAAGCTTCCAACTTATGAACTTTTTGTAAAAGTTTTAGTTAACGTAACTAGCGTGATCAAGCCACCTTTCTTTGAAAACATACCCGCAATACGAGTTGCACATGGCATTCTAGAAGGAGCAGAGAAACTCCGACAGAAGGAAAGACAACATGAACTTGAAGCATTAAAAATGAATAGGGTAGTTCATAAAAGAAAATCCTCCCTAATTGATGCATTTATGCAGAAAACCTCAAAAAAAGAATAAATTTAAGGAGGTTAATGAGGAAGCTTTTTTGTTAAGCCTGATATGCACTGATGGCAGTTATATAAATTCACACTCAAATTTTTTTAAATAATTTACTGCATATAACTCCTCCAAATTGCTACCATGGTATAAGAATAATGTAAACTTTAAAGAGAGCTCCCCCCAAAAAATTGCTAAATAATAAAAAACAGTTTATACATATTGGGGGGGGGGGCATATAAAAGTTAATCATTAAAAAAAATTGAGCTTTGGTTTTATTATTGTCATTAGTGGGTATAAGGATAATCTTAGTTTTACTGTTGTTAGAGCTTTGAAAATTGATCATGGTTAACATCTAGGGATTTTAACTGTCTGCTGTTATAAAAGTAACCTAAATTAGAAGAAAGTCAAGTTTTGTGTTTTCTTATTTTTGCAATTATGAGTTGAAATAATTTTACAGGATAAAGTAATTTCTTTATATTTGTCTCAAAAGCATCAAGGGACACTGTGAAGAATGACTGTAACATTATCAAGGCAGGTGTATATCAGTGTAATGTTTCATATCAATTATACCTGACAGTGTTCGAATTACCCAGTGGTCTACTGGCCATTGGCCAGTAAAACTTCTGTTGGACCTTTGAACTGTTGATTTTACTGGCCCAGATGGCCAGTAATTTTTTTTCTAAGTTCTCACAAGTTAAAAAATGAATTTCTATTTCTTTTATCTTGCTGTACGGTTTTCTTTTCAGGCTGCAAACTAGTGATAGTTTCGTGAAATTCTAAAGGACAACATCTATTTTTTTTTTTTTATCACTAATGATTTGTAAAGAGCGGAAAAAAAAAATACAGAAAGGCAGTTTCTCAGTCCTTGTCTTGTAATGACAACAGCTGCCTTTTTCTTATCTTTGCCCACCCTAGTGAATGCAGCAGATACTGACACCAGACACAAGCCAGCTTTTGTTTCTGGCCCAAAAAACACACTAGCGGGAGAGGTCAATTGGATGTGTGAAGGTAATTTTTGCAAAAGAGCAATTCACATGAAACAGTGTTTAATGGAGAACTAAAACTAACTTCATGGAAAAGTAGGAGGGATGAGCAATAAGACTTAAACTAAGGGAAAAGAAGCTAAACCCTAAACAATAAAACATATAAAAAAGGCTGCTAATGTATAAGATTTTTTTTTTTTGTACCCTTGGAGTCTCCTTGTTCTTTCTTACTTAAAAAACAGATCGGGAATGCACTCTTACTCTGTTATATCGCCAGTTCATCAGTATTTTATTCTGGAAACATTCTTTGTCCTTTCAGTTGCACTTTCAAATTAGATGTTTTAAAAACAAATACTGGAGATAATTCCATTAAAATAATACGTTATTTTCTACATATATTATAAACGCCTTCTTTTTTAATTTATTTACGGCCCAGCGGGCATTTTGGTGGACCAGTGGTTTGCAAATTCTAGTGGTCCGCTGGGCCAGTAGACGATTTATATCTAATTCTAACACTGCCTGACCTACACAGACTTGAGCTTGAATCGTAAGACAGTTAGTTGTCCATGCCCTAATGAAATGAAGACGTTTCAGATAGGTTTTTCACGTTTACCTTTCAAATATGGGAATCAAAATAAAATGTACTCTTTTATAACATAATTCAAAATCATGTTAAGCACCATTATTATTATTACTTATGAGTTAGAGTTTCCATTATTGAAGAGGGAGATTGCACTATACCCATTCCATTCCTGATGATAATAAACTGCAAGTTTTCATTTTTTTAGTTCTAGGCTTTGTGTTTTTGTTCCATACTACTAAACACATTCACAGTGTTTGATATTTATTATCATAGCTGTACAAAAGACAAGTTTGAAATATTTCCAAACATTTTTTGTTCATCTATTCGAAAGAGATTCTTGATATACCTATATCAGGCAACTACGATTATTATATGTACAGAACAAAACAAGTTATCATAATACTGAATGACCACAACTATGGCATTTGAAAGAAGAAATACACAACAATTTTTTCAACACAGTGTATTAAGCCCATTTGGAAAATCTTATATTTTTTACCAACCACAAATGCAGGAGAAAGCTCTTCGTACTGGCTTGATACAGATGAGAACATCTGACCTCCAAAACAATGACAAAGAAGGAAGTGTTTTGTAATTCCAAAGTTTGTATCAGGGTAGTTTTTGATATATAATTGAATATTTTGGGGGAGGGGGGGTTAATTTCCATAACCTTTATGGTTCTGGGTGTCTTTAGTAGCATTATATTGAAACTTAAGATGTCCTTTTTGTAGTGTATGGATGTGTGTGTATATATATATAATTTTTTTTTCACCACCAAAATGTGAACATGTGCTAATTTTGTCACCATGGTTTGAAATTAAAAAAAAAAAAAAAAAAAAAAAAAAAAAATTTTTTTTGGTATGGAGCACCTACATTCTAAAACTCACTTTTTTTGGGCAACTATTTTAGTCAGCCTCTCCTTGACAAATGTCAACACCGCCTTCTCGTGGTACATCCTGTTCCCACTAAAGGGGCTCTGACGACCGCCAATAGCGGTACAACTATACCATCGGGATTAGAGGAAATGCTATCCCACACTCACCAACCAGCTTGGCCAGCGCGGTGAGTTATGGCCAAACCCCTCCAAAATGACTCCACAACTTAAATCTTGGCCCTCAGTTTCCGGCAGCTGGAATGTACCTGGCCAAGGCAGCGGCCAGTGCGACATGAAGGCAGAGGGTGCTAAGAATCCCCGGAGGACCAGACTAGGCTGCCATCTGATGCTGACCTTGGCTATGTATAATGGACGCTCCCTATCTTCTGATTCAAGGCTTCTTGAATTGGAAGAGAAACTACAAAGGATCAAGTGGGACATCCTCGGGCTAAGTGAGGTAAGGAGAAAAGGAGAAGATCTCATTGAACTGAAAAGTGGACATCTCTTCTACTATCGTGGGACAGATATTGGCAGAACTAGTGGTGTTGGATTTATAATAAACAAGAAACTGAAGGATAAAGTTGTAGAAGTTGAAAGTTCCTCTGACAGAGCTGCACGACTCGTTATCCAACTCTCGAGAAGATACCAGGCTCAAATTATTCAAACTTATGCACCCACCACAAGTCATGCTGAAGAAGAAATTGAAGGATTTTATGAGGAAATTCGTGATCTAAATAATAAAGGTAAGCAGCACTTGAAGATAATTATGGGAGATTTCAATGCAAAAATAGGGCAACGGCAACAGAATGAAACTTCACTAGGTAAATTCGGTCACGGCAACAGAAACCAGCGTGGAAATACTCTCGTAGAGTTTGCAGAGGCAGAAGGGTTTTTCATCTTGAACTCCTTTTTCAAGAAAAAGCCACACAGGAAATGGACATGGAGACATCCAAATGGGACGACAAGTGAAATTGATTTTATTATGTGTAACAAAAAATTCGTCATAGAAGACTGCAGTGTGCTAAACAAGTTCAACACAGGCAGTGACCATAGATTGGTGAGATGTAAGATGCACCTCAACACTAAACTCAAACGTAGCAAGCTCATAAGACAAACAAAATATATTGACATAACCAACCTTAAAAAACACCATAATACCTTCAAATTGGAACTGAAGAACAGATTCTCTGCTTTAGAAGGCCTAACATCGGAAGAAGTGGATATTTCTGAAGTTAACAGAAAAGTAACCAAAGCTCTTGTGGAAACAGCAACAAAATTAGCTGAGTCTAAGAACAAATTGCATGTGAACAAATTATCAGGAAAAACCAAAATTTTGATGCAAAGAAGAAGAGAGATGAGGACAACTAAAGAAGATGTGACTTCCAAAGTGGAATATATAGAGCTATGCAAGACAGTACGAAAAAGTATCACTGAAGACGTAAGGAAATTCAACTGTGAACTAGTAAGGAAAGCAATTGAAAACAACCAAAGCCTAAAGATAGCAAAGGGACATCTCAGTAAGGAAAAAAAACAGATTATGGCACTGAGAAAAGAAGATGGTTCTGTAACAAGAAATAGAGGCGAAATTTTGACAAGAGTGAAAGATTTCTACTCCAAATTATATGAAAGGGATGATACATGTACTCCAGACATCATGAAAGGTACCAGTACCAGAGTTCTTCCAGTCCTTCCAGCAGAAGTTGCACATGCAATCAAGAACAAGAAGCGGGGAAAAGCTCCAGGAGAAGATGGAATTACTGTAGACATCATACAAGAAGCAAGTGGAGAAATCGAAACAGTACTCGCCCAAATTTTCACTCGATGCCTTAATGAAGGGAAAATTCCTGAGGATTGGAACAACGCTACAATGATCTTGCTACATAAAAAAGGTGACATTGAGGATCTCAGGAACTACAGACCTATCAGCCTCCTATCAGTGGTTTATAAAATCTTCACTAAAGTTATTTCACACCGCTTGAAGGTAACACTGGACATGGCTCAACCGAGAGAGCAAGCTGGATTCAGGAGTGGCTACAGCACAATAGATCATATCCACGTACTGAGAGAACTAATTGAAAGAGCGAGGGAATATGAACTTCCATTGTGCATGGCTTTTATCGATTATGAAAAAGCCTTTGATTCGGTGAAACCATCAGCAGTTGCAATGGCTCTAAAATCCTGCGGTATTGAAGATGCATACATTAATATTATTAATAACATCCATGAAAATGCAAGTGCAAAGATTCTTCTATTTGAAAATACAACACACATAAAAATTGGAAAAGGAGTGAGACAAGGTGACACCATATCTCCGAAGCTCTTTAATGCTACATTGGAAAATGTCTTTCAATCACTGAACTGGAAAACAAAGGGATAAAGATTAATGGAGATTATCTAACCCACCTTCGTTTTGCTGATGACATAGTCATTTTTGCAACTACCCCATCGGGACTACAGAGTATGATGCGGGAACTTGCTGACAAGAGTAAAGAAGTGGGATTAAAAATGAACTTTCAGAAGACAAAAGTGATGTTCAATGCTTTTACAAGAAATGAAGATTTATTGATTGATGGAGAAAAGCTGGAGATAACAGACACGTACGTTTATCTTGGACAGCAGATATCAAGTGAGGGTCACATTAGTGAAGAAATTAATCGGCGTACAAAACTTGCCTGGAGAGCTTTTGGAAGAAACAGCATAATTTTCAAGAGCAATATGCCATTATGTCTTAAAAGAAAAGTGTTTGATCAATGCATCCTTCCAGTGCTTACGTATGGTGCAGAGACGTGGACCTTAGCTAAAAGAGACATACAAAGGCTGCAGACAACTCAAAGAAGCATGGAGAGGTGCATGCTTGGTGTAACCAGGAGAGATAAGAAGAGGAACACGTGGATCCGAAAAATGACAAGAGTGGAAGACATCATGATCAGAGTTAAATCCCTGAAATGGCAATGGGCTGGACATACTGCCAGAAGAACAGACCATCGATGGACAGCCGAAATTTTAGATTGGATTCCAAGGGACAGGAAAAGACCCAGAAGAAGACCACATGGAAGATGGGTGGATGAAATTCGAAAGTATGCGGGAGTGACATGGAGGAGACTGGCACAAGACAGACCGTTGTGGAGGAAACTTGGGGAGACCTTCGTCCAGCAGTGGATTGATAATGGTTGACAATGATGATGATGATGATGATTTTAGTCATTAACATAAGTAGTTAAGGCAACTATTTAGGTTACTATTTTTACCATTAGTGGCTACTAAAGCAACTATTTTCTTAGCTGTGATAAGCTGGCAGCCCTGTTTTTAGCTTGGTATGTATATTGATAAAGTTAGTTATGTGCATCACATTGCAGCCGTGTTGGTATTTACTGTTTTCTTGACTTTGTTTTGTTTTCAGCTTGCATTCTGTTTGAGATCCTGAAACATCATGTGGAGCAGGGATTCAAATATTTTGTGAAGTAGGACATAACTGATGCCTATATTTACCTTGGACAACAGATATCACACAAGGGCCATGTCAAAGAAAAAATAAATAGCTGTATAAACTTGGTTGGGGAACTTTTGAACCAGTACAATTTTCAAGTGCAATTTATTACATTATCTTAAAAAAAGAAAAGTGGTTAATCAGTGCATACTTCCAGTTTGTACAAATTAGGGACATGGACCTTAACTAGAATAGACATATAAAAGCTGCAAACAACCAAAAGAAGCCTGGAGAGATGCATGTTCAATGGTGTAACCAGGAAAGATAGAAAGAGGAATTGTGGATCAGGAAAATGATAAGAGTTTATGGCATCATGATCAAGGTAAAAACCATGAAACAGCAATGGGATGGACATATTGCTAGAAGAAGTGACCGCCATTGTACAACTGAAATACTAGACTGGATTTCAAGGGGCAGAGAAAGACCCAGAAGTAGACAACATGGGAGATTTGTAGATGAAATTCCAAAGCAGGCTTGAGTGACTTGGAAGAGACAGGCTAAGACAGAAACTTATGAGGGAGGCTTGGGGAAACCTTCATCCAACTGTGGATTGAGTTGATAATGATGCAGAGGTATCAATAAATTTGTGGCCTAATGTAGAAAGGCTGGTGGTGTATGAAAAGACACTATAGTTTTATTCAACATAATCTCTTTAACTGTACACACTTAGTACAACACTCCTCTAGCTGCTTTAAACTCATTTGATAAAACTCTCTCTCTCAATTGGTCTGTAAATCATGCATTCACAGCACACACTCAACATCCTCATTTGTCTCAAAATTATGTCCCATCTGTTGTTGTTTTTTTCAGCTGTGGGAATATATAATAATCAGAGAGGGCTAATATATATTATACATGTATAAGATCTGGGGAAACAGATTTTAGAAATTTATGTAGAAGATTTTAGAAAGGGAGTGTCTGACTCCAGATCTTATAGAAATGGAAAGCTAGGAGATTTGGGCTAGAGTGCTCGACAGGAAAATCACACAGAAGAGCGGTAGGGAAAGGGAGAGGAAGACGCCTTTATTTGTAACTGGGGGCCAGTACCCAGGGTCCGATAGCTTAACATGCCCGTCCAACGAATGGCGGATATTTAGTAGTTCGAGTGTTCGTACCTGCCTGGGATTGGTCCTTAGACTTTTCTGTGGCTGTCACAAATGTTGACCACTAGGCCATCTGCAGCCCCTGGGGGGAAAATAATGCATAAGGCAGCAATTTTAAGTATGGATCTCAAAGGAGATCCGTTGTTTTTTGGGCCTTGTGCCCTAGAGCATTGTCCTGAAAAAGTTTGTTCTGCTGAAGAGTTTTCCTCAGTGTTTTTCTTTAAGTTTGTGGTGCAGTTGTCGTAGTAAGTCACAATAATAGTCACTGTTGCTGATTTTCATGGATTCCATACAATCAACAAGGATCATACCTTCACCCTCCCAAAAGACTGATAACACCTTGCTAGCATATGCCTGTCGTTGACATCAGATCATGTTGAAATTTTTTGGGTCGAGGAGATCCAGAATCCAGAATGCCACTACTCCACAGATTGTGGTTTGGTCTCTGGAACATACTGGTGAGTGAATTTAGGTTTCATCCACAGTCATAAGTTGGCTCACAAAATGGTAAGAATCCTGTGCAAAATGGTCAAAAACAGTTTTTGCACAATCAACTCTCTCCCATTTCTGTTATGGTGTCAAAACTTTTGCAGACAACCAGCAGTGCCTTACTCCAATTTTGTGTGTGTGTGTGGGAGGGGGGGGCATGTTCTTCCAAACATCAAAAGATGTATATACAGTGAAACCTCAGTTATATATTTTTTATAAATGAAATTTCAAAATTTCAAATGCCATTGTGAAATTTATGCATCAAAGGAGTACAAGATGTTCCTTAACAATGATTTATTTGAAGTCAAATTCATGGCAAAAACAAAACAAAAAAATGCTACAAATTATAATATACAAGGTGTTTCAGAAAATTTGATATCATTTGAGATTTAAATTTCTGAGTAACTAAATTGTCTAGGCAAATGAAACTAAACAGGCTTAATGTTGAGCAAAATAAGATTTATTCATCAAAATTTGAATGAGAAATTCAAAGGTATGTGGATTTCATGAACAATTTCACAAGTTTTTAATATGCACACCGCCTGTGACACGGCACACATCAAGTCGGTAGTCCAGCTCTTGCCAAACACGATGCAGCAGGTTCCTCATGTGAGAAAATAAGGCATGGGGATTTTCTTCGCCCCAAATGCAAACGTTATGCTTCTTGACTTGGCCATTCGTATAAAATGTGGCCTCATCACTGAAAACAAGACAATTTTCAAACTCTTCTTCCTGTTTCTCTTGCATATCCACACAGAATTGCTTATGCTTATGCTTTTGCTTGTCATCTGTCTTTAAGGCCAGAACGAGCTGTAGCTTGTAGGGTTTCATTCACAAGCATTTCCTTGTGACATGCCAAACTGTTGTTGGAGGAATCTGGGTTTCCAGACTTGCTCTTCTTATGGACTTCCTGGGGCTTCACAGAAATGTTTCCCAAACCCACTCAACCATCTCTTCCGCTACTAGTGGTTGTCCAGATCCTTTTGCCCTGCACAGACAGCCTTCCTCTTTGAACTTTTTGTGCCATGTGCAAATCTGCATTGCAGTTGGTGCATTTGAGCACATGAGTGACATGCTGCATCGTGTTTGGCAGGAGCTGGACTACTGACTTGACGTGTGCTGTGTCATAGGCGGTGCGCATATTGAAAACTTGTGAAATCGTTCATGAAATCCACATACATTTGAATTTCTCATTCAAATTTTGATGAATAAATCTTATTTTGCTCAACAATTAAGCCTGTTTAGTTTCATTTGCCTAGACTATTTAGTTACTCAGATATTTACATCTCAAATGATATCAAATTTTCTGAAACACCCTGTATATTATCGCATTGCAGAAGTCATAAAGCTTATGAAAATTAAACTTTTCTTTTGACAACTCTGTCTGTAAACATCTTGATTCTAGATTAAGTGAAATCCTCACAACAGAGATCAGTTCTTCAGTATGGAACTCGTGAATTAAAAGTTTTTTGGTTTTTTTTTCTGTGGATCCTGAGTGCATCCATTTGAAACCAGAATGTTAAATATTAATGATACATTTAGGATTCTATTCTACTATGCTACAAAATAGTGGAGCCACAAAGTTACCTCTCAGAGATTTATCAGTGTTTAAATAGTGCATATATGTGTGAGTCATGAAATGCGAAACCAATTTTTCATCCAAATCAAAAGTAAACAACATACTCTTTGCTGATGTGATCAAGGTCCAACTTTGGCTACACCTAGAAGGAACACAACACTGTCTCTATTTTCTCAAAGTTGTAACTACTGAGTTATGTATAAAAGAATCAAAGAAACATGTATTTTTGATAATCCGAAAGTGATATGTTAACATGTAACTGCAAAAGGTGTATAAAATGAATAACATATAATCAAGTAAAAAAAGATATAGAAACTACAGTGATATACCGGGATTAATGCAGAATTATGTATGTGCTTGGATTTTTGGAAACGTATACTGTATACGAGGGGTGTTCAGAAAGTAACGAGACTGATTTTACATGGGGGCAGAAGTGTAATGCAGTAAACATACTTACACTTATATACTTTTGAAGTATTCTCCCTCTACCTGAGTGACCCAGTCCCATCTTTCTCTCCACTTCCAGAAGGTGTGTCTGAACCCCGTGCTGAACGTGTGGTTCAGGATACCTATTACAGCATTGTTCAGTTCAGTATTTGAAGCAAACCTTTCACTTAAGGGAATAGGTGTAAGTCACACAGCACTAAATCAGGTGAATATGGAGGGTGCACCATCAGTCCGATGCCTAGATCTTGGATAACCTGCTGTGTAAGCAAAGCATGATGTGCGGGGGCATTATCTTGATGCAAAATCCAACCAGTTTGTGCATATTATGTGCGTTTTGGGGAAATTACTTTCTTTAGAGGACCTTTGAGAATTTCAGAATAATAGCAACTGGTAACAGTTTTCCTTGTGGAACAACATGGTCATATACAATCCCCTCTGTATTGAAGAAAACCATCTTGACCTTACCTGCACTTGCTTGAATCTTTGCTTTCTATGATCAGTGACTCTGTGGGTGTTTCCATTGGGTTCTGTGTTTTGTTTCTAGATTAAAATGGTGAAAAAATGTTTCATCACATGTGATGACTCAATCCCAAAAGTGTGACTCACATCATAGCTGTCACTTTCATTGGCAACAAGTGATAACACGATTTGCCTTGTGTTCATCTGTGAGAAAGTGAGGAATCCACTTTGCAGCAACTTTTTGGTACCCCAACTGGTTTCTCACAATGTCATCAGTGGAACCAACAGACATCTGCATCACATTAGCAACCTCTTCAATGGTCATTCAGCTATCTTCGTGCAGGAGTGCCTTGATGGTATTGACATTAACCTCTGTTATCGATATCAAAGGCCACTGCAAACAGCTTTCTTACGTGCAACTCATCGTGAATAATGTGATGTACACACCCATACGACAAGTTCAGAATTTCAGAAATAATATAGATGTCAATACGTCAATTTTCCATCATCAAGTTTTGCGCAGTATCAATGTTTTTTTTTTGAGTTGTGTGTGATGCTGGTTTCCTACTACAGGATCCTCCTTGTTTGGACACCCAACACCTTTTAATTTAGCCACCCAGGTCTTGACCATGCAGTAGGGTGAACAGTCATTATGCATTGTTATCTTCACATCCTCATGGATTTTTTTAGAGTTCAATCCTTTTATTCAAAAAGGTACAAAGTTCTTTTTATTCAGTATTTTTTTTTATGTAAAAAGGTACTTCATGATGGCAAACTTACTTCTTTGTCGAAATTCATGTTCACACACACTTTTGCTTCTTCACAACTGAGAAAAAACCCAGCCATTAATGATATGAACTTGGTATTTGGTTCTTTAAGTATCAGAAAAATTAACTTTGATGTGAGTGGTTTACAATTGTTTTACAATGACGACAACTACATCAGGCCACAAACTTATTAATACTTCCTCATATGTATACATCAAATTTGGTTATAGTTTCTTCATTTCATATAGCCCTCTCCTGTATAGCATCAAAATATTAATAACAATATCACCCCCCCCCCCCCCCATAGAAATTTCCATTGAAATTAACACTTAACAGCCTCACTTACAACAGTATCGTGAAAAATGCCAACATCAGTTTTAATGTAATTCATTGTTTTGCTTTCTGGTTTTTGTCATTTGTGAAGTAAATCACAAGGTTTCCAACTTAAGATGCAAACTATTACACATTCAATTATATATGCTTAAAATCCTGAATGAAAAGAGAACAGTGATGTCTAAGAGCAGGTGGATTGTTTACTGCAATGCAGATGAAGTGCTTTGGGGTTTTCCAAGTACAGTAAGCCCTTGCGTGTGTTTACTGAATGGAAAGCAATAGCCATTTGGTGGGCTGAATAAAGCACTGAGTGGCTCAGTATTTTCAACTGCTACAATTGTATACGTGTCCCAGGTATTTGTGAAGAATTATTTCTTCGAGGTATTAGTTTTCCTGACCCTTGGAATTCAGCTTGGCCTCTTTCTCAATTTCTAAGCATTTCCTCAGTTTTGATTTCACAGAAGCTGATGGCACATTTGCTGCAAGTAGCTGTTGAACAACATAAAAGATGTCATCATCAGTGGCGTTATTGCTTTTGACAGTAGATATGCCCACCAATCCAATGGAGTTCCTTGAGTTAAATTGTGAAATTGGATTCCCTTTTTATGACTTCAAGTGTAATATGGATGAAGCAGATAAGCCAAAAAAGTGTAAAGGTCCCAAAGTTTAATTGCAGTGAACCAAAAATGATTTTATACTTGCTATCACCCTTTAAGCTATCTTTCAGTTTCTTCCAGATGAGAACACTACAGTGTTTAGCACAAAAGTATTCTTCACACTCTGATTTTTTGATGAAAAGTTGATTCACCTGAAAAATTATAGAATTGGCCTTTCTTTACTGCCATTTCTAATCATTTTAAATATGATTAATTTATAATTGAAATGAGTTAAGTATTTATATTTAATTAATTGAATGATTCATTAATTTAAAACTGTTACAGAACTGTACTGATGTAATTGGAATCAAAAAATTAAATCATGCTGATTGAAATCATAAAACCTCAGTGCCTGCTGCAAAAAAGCACCTTAGATCCTCTAAAGATATTATTGAGGCTTTATAAATCATTGACAAGTGATCAACTTATATAGTGCAGAAAATAGCTGACATCGAAGACAACGTCGAATGAGTATATTGGGCTTTAGCGGAAAAGCAAACAAAAGTTAAAATATTTTTTTTACTTTGTCATGAAATTAGTGCAGATATTTGCTGAAGGGAAATCCTGTATTAATATGTATGTTGCTGTTATACAATTCGCAAAAAAAAAAAAAAAAAAAAAAACTTCAAAAGGTCACTGCTGTTTTCATAATTAAAAATGTGAAGGTATATATACGAAAGCTCTTTTTTATGAGTTTTTAACTTGATAACTTGGCTGCAAATGTGTACTGCTGCTATATGTAAGTATAACCCTATATTTTAAACCTTTTTCATTGTGATTCAAGTAAGCCTTGTGTATTATGGCACTTGACATAACATCATAAAATTTGCAGTTCCTGTGCTATGTGCTATTGTTATAACCAAGTTCTATCACACAAACACACATGCACTTAATGAACACTGGATAACTACTGAATAAAAGTTAGCATGTGATACTTAGATACTTAGAACTTCTCCTAGCAGAAATATCTTTTTATTCCAGAAAAGCAAATTGAGCATATCAATAATTCCAAATTAATGTTTAGATATGCAGTGCTTGAGAAACTGTGCTGATCATCTCTGTTTTCTTATTGTCTTGTGTTCTGTATAAAACTTAACTGAAATTTCTACTTCAGTCTTTGTATGTACCATTGAATAGCTTGACTCTCTGTGTAAATGCTGACGTAAAGTGCACAGCAATAATTTTAAAATAATGTTAAAACTATCAGTTGGATGCAATGAAAACTTGTTCTTTAACTAGTTCCTGATTTATAAATACATAAAAGCATTTGTTATGTTCCGAGTACCTGTGAGGTCTAATTCAGCAATCTGAGGATTTCCCTTCAGCAAATATCTGCACTAATTTCATGACAGAGTAAAAAAAATTGTAACTTTTGTTTGCTTTTCTGCTGAAGCCCAAGATACTCATTTGACGATGTCTTCGATGTCAGCTGTTTTCTGCACTATATAAGTTAATCACTTGTGGTCTTCAGAATTAGAAGATTTCATACACAACAGTTTGTATTCTTAAAGGATTAGAGACTATTTCATAGCAGTTCATATTCTTACAGGAGTTATTCTTTGCTTACCACATACTGTCCGTATTCCATGTAGCAAGACTTGAGTTTCATTAACTCCTTGAAGGTAAGAAAGAAAAATAAAGAGAAGGAAAAATGCATTAACTCTTAACTTTTTTTTTATCTTGTTAGATTTGATCCATATCTTGGCCTCAGGACACAGCTGTTGATTCAAAATGAAATTTTTATTCTTTACTTTCTTGTCCTTGAACTTGGGGCTGCAATTCTAGTGCTCACATATCTGAATTATGTAAACTGAATGGACAAATTACTATATACACCTACCTAATAATATGTTGCTCCACCTTTTTCTCTTACAACAGCAGCCAAACATCTTGGTAAGGACTCAATGAGGTGTTAAAATCACAGAAGTGGTATTACCACCCGTGAAGTGGAGATCACATGTCATAAAGCATCCACAGTTGCTGGTGGGGATTGGTGTGCTCTAACAGATTTTTCCAGTTTTTCCCACAAATTCTCAATGAAGTTAAGTTCCATCAATGTAGGGAGTAAATGCACTTGAATGCTTCTGAAGCTAATTGGGTGCAACTCAGGAAGTATGCATTGTGGAATTGTCCTGTTGAAAGATGGCATCATGATGTTGAAAGAGAATCATGATTAATGGATATACACAGAGACTCCAACTACTACAGGTTCTTCGTAGTAACTGAAAATTGATGGTCCTCTGCGGATTATGGAAAGCATTGAATATACTATGGAAGTTGAAAATCTCAGTGAAATAATCTTTTTAATGATGTGCATACAGTTTGTTTTCAAGGTTGTAACATTCATTAAACATTTTGGGAAGTGTTTTTTGTATGTTTTCAATATTGTGGCATTTCCTGGATGTTTTTTCAATACGGTTTGGATGTCTTAAGCATCTCTGGTCATGTGACAGAATTATCATGGCCCTAGAAATCCCAGAAATGTCCTGAAATTTTATTTTCCCTTCCAGATCTTGGAAAGTTATTAATTTTTCGTATTTTTCCATAAAGTCCTGGAGTAGTACTGGAATTATTTCCTACAATGAACAATTTTAAGAAAAAGGTCGAAAAATTAAAATAATGTGACCAGCGATTGGAAAAACCAGGGAAAGTACTGCCGGAAATGACTGTTGTAGCAGCGATGAGGTTATTCCATTATTTTCAGTTTCCAATTTTGAAATTTTTCTGATGAAGTTCCTTGTTTATTTTTTGTTGTTATTCTACCTGTATTATATTCTTATTTTTTTTTATATTTTTCTGGTCATGTTCCTTGTTTTCAGTACCTTCAATGATAGTGAAAAAACGTCATTTAAAAAAAATTCTAATGAGCTGTATGTTTTTGTTTTGTTTTGTTTCTCATAGTATGTTAAAATCAATCAGTAAAGAATTGCTTTTTTTTTTGCTCCGGTCCGCCTTTTTTAAGTGAAATTAAATTTCAAAACCGGTATTTAATCTGTCTGTGGTGGAATCTGCATCGTTTCCTTGACTCCTAAAATTGTTTAATGGGAGGGTGAACAATGCAGTACTGATTTTCCACATTTAATTTCCCTTAAAATGTGTTCTCTCCCCCCCCCTCCTTTTTTTTTTGCTTAAAGCGAAATTAAAGTTTAAAAATGGTACTACTTGCTCATTCTGCAGGAAAAACAACTTTACGGGGAATGAAAGTCTGCAACAGTGAGTTAAATTTCTGATTTTGAACTTGAATTTCTTTTTGAACAAAAGGAAAAATGCTCTTTGTGTTTCTAGATATATCAAAAGGTAATGGAAAACCATGCACTTTCAGTGTAATTAAAGTTTAAAAAGCGATGATACCAATCCTCACTGTGCTATGAAAACAACTGTACTGGTCATGGAAATAGTGCAATTTTTAGCAAAGACCTGATAAATAGCAATTTTCTGTTTAAATTTTGCCTTATTAAAAAGCAAAATTGCTTGTTCCATTGATTGATATACAAAGAAAGTACTGTAAGGAATAAGAAAAGGTACATTTGAAAATTTTTCAAAAACAATATGAAATCACTTTTGTGCACTGCTACCATTTTTAATGAATAATGTTCCTCGTTTTTCGAAAAGTCTTCAATTGAGGAACAATTGTTTAAGTAAAAATTTTCTCTTTTATGAATTCTGTTATTTTGCTGCCCTGACAATTTGTTTGCTACAGAGTGTGTAATATAGTTTTATTCATTACTACTGAAAAATGCCAAAAACAACAGATTTTTATAGTTTTTACTACTGAAAAATGCTAAAAACTGTTGATTTTTTTAATGTTTACTACTGAAAATTTCCAGTCTGGGTTGGAGTCTGTATACATAGTGAGGATGTTCATATACCTTGTACTGGTGACAGAGGTCTGGACAGGTACGAGGATCCCCAAGGAAGCCCATGTAAATGGTCTCCAAACCTTTGCACTGCCTCCACCTGTCTGTGTGACCCCAACTTGGCAAGCTAGGTCCATTACTTCATGTGGTTTATGTCACACATGCACCCTTCCATCGATATGATAGAGTTGAAACAATGATTTATCAGATCAGATGACATGTTGCCAGTGCTTTGCACTCCAGTTGTAATTGGCCTTTGCAAACTTCAGTCTAATCTGCTGATGCCTTGCAGTCAACCAGGGGACACGATGTGGCTGTTGACTGCCATAGCCTATTTTTTCCATGGCTCGATGGATATAGTCTTTGTACATAAGCTTGTAGATGTGCCCAATATTATCTATCTGCTTCGTGGTAGCTGTGCGATTACTTATAAGGTGCAGGACAGTCTGCACTCCTCGAAAGTTAATTGCACGTTTACGGCTACATTTCTTCCATTTGTTGGAAGTTTTTTGTATTTCATATAGGCTTGGTATGCACATGTGACAGTCTGACATGGAAATCCCAACAGCTCAGAAGTTGAGGTGTTTAAAACAACCAGCCTTCCTCTCGCCCATGTGACTGGACATGATACTTCTGCTCTGCATATTGTTATTGGGATGTATATAATAATTTGTCCATTCAAGTCATAACTTGCTGAAAGCAAAACTACAGTACTTTTGATGTGCACTTCTGTTACATTATTTCACGTAATTCAAATTAAACAGTTATTCATAAACTGTTCAGTCAGTCAGAGAATCTAAGATTATGCATTATTGCTGCTTACATGCTTGAAAAGAATTGAAAAGAATGCAGAGGAAGCTGGATCATTGGAATTCTCAAATATCAGGAAATGACAGACAGGTCAGAGAGCTACATGAGCGAGAAACTGATCTCCTTGCTGCCATAGATGCCAAAGATTCACAGTTAGCTGTACTGAAGGTCCGCTTGCAGGAAGCTGACCAAGAACTGCGTACTAAGAAGAGCATGCTTGAAGATCTTAGGAGTGAAAATGATCGGTAAGAAAAGATGTTATGTATCTGAGTTTCATTTTGCCATTTTGAAGTTTTTGTTGTATTTGTGAATGTATTATTGAAGTGTATTAATGTAACTGCATCCAGTTCTTGCATTGTTATGATACAATTTTATATATAAATGTAATGGATAAGTTACTAAATGCTCTTTAATGTTCCTTTCTACCCTTTTTATGTATAATGCCAATTAATGAGTATTGCATCAACTGGAAAGTAGATGTGAACTATCAAAAAGGTTACATACTTTAAAATACAACATCTTTATTTCACTTTGTTGTAAGGTAGTGCAAATAACTCAGTCTAGAATTGTAAGATAATTTCTTTTCTAGTGTATCAGTTTAGTATGTAATACTTGTGTATTTGTTCACAGATATTTTTATTTTCAAGGTAGACTTACAAATTTATTTTTGAAAGATTTCAAAAAAGGGGGAGGGGACAGATTATTTTTTCACTACCTAGTGTTCTATCAGTTTCAGTATCTTCATGCACCTGCATACCCAGATGATTCTCAGGTTGGAGTGTTATGAAATGCAAGGGCCACACACTTGTAGATGCATGAAAAATTAATTTTTCAATTCTATGCTATCCAATACTACCTTTGTAAACTAATATCTAATACATGACATGCTTGGAATGAGCTTGTGAAATACAGAATCAGATCAGTGTCCAAAATGATTCAGTTTCCTGAAAAGATAGCTATGTATTAGAAAAGATGGCTATGTATTATATGGTGTGCAACTTAATTCTCGGCCACAGGCACGATACATTGACGGCAAATTATAGCAAATCAAATACATACCTAATCAGGGAAATAATCCCCGCCGTGTTGGATACATTTGAGCCATCAGTCAGGGAGCTGCCGAATGCCACTGCAGAAAAAAGAGGGCTGTTTCGAGTTGATAAAGTCATCAATACTTGTGCAGACCTCTTCGACAGAAGTGAAGTGCGTATCACTCAGGTGATGTTGCAGAGAGAGAAAGAGGTGATAATCCGACGGGGCGAAGTCTGGAGAATACGCCGGATGGGACAAAATCTCCCATCCCAGGTCGGTGATTGTGTTTAAAGTTGTTTTCGCGGTGTGAGGATGCGCGCTATCCTGAAGCAACAGGACTGACCTTCTGCCCTTGCCAGTGTATGGCCTTTTCACCTCCATTGCATCACTCACACGAATGAGTTGGTGACAATAATGCTCAGCATTGACCGTTTTACCAGGTTTGAGCAACTCATAGTGTACAACACTGTGCTGATCTCACCATATGCACAGCAACAACTTCCTGGCATGGATATTCAGTTTGGCGGTACTGGTGGTAGGCTGACTGGATAAACCCACGATTTGCGCTGCTTAGGATTATTATAGAGGATCCACTTCTCATCACAGGTCAAAATCTTGTGGAGGAAATCCTTCTTTTTGAATCTAGAGAGCAAGGACACAGCAACATCATAGCGCCTAGGCTTGTTCGCATCTGTGAGTTGGTGGGGCACCCAACGGACCTCCTTGTGAATCTGTCCAAGCTTGTACAGGTTTTTTGCAATGGCTTGCTGTGTTACTCCGAGTTTCTGGGCAAGCTCTGACTGTGTGCAACAGGAATCCACGTCCAACAGTTGTTTCAGTTCCTCACTGTCAACTTTCTGTGGCTGTCCCGGATGTTCTGCATCATGGAGGTAGAAATTTCCCTGCTTAAACTGCTGAAACCACTTCTTACACATACTGTAGGACACAGCAGCCTCAACCAAAGCAGCACAGATCATTTGCTGGGCTTCCGCGGCACTTTCAGCTGAAACGCGAACAGGAGGCAGTGCCTCAAATGTTGCTTCTCGAACGACATTGCTTTCACCGTCAACTTTTGTTCAATCTGTCAAATACAGCTGTGAACTGTTACGGTTGCCTGGAAAGCTGTTAGATGGTGCTGCAATCAGCCATTATCGCACACAACTATTTGCATTTGCCGATGTTCTATGATCGCTTGCAGTTAGGGGCCGAGAATTAAGTTGTACACCTAATAAATGATAGTTATTTCTTCATTAGTATGTACACACTTTTGACTAATTTTGTTTTAGGTTTTTGTGGTCTGCAATATTCTACCATGATGTATCTACAAGGGGATGCTGATAAGTTCTCTGCCTCACCAAGAAGGAAATGGGCTAGAGCCATGAAACTTACAGACTATTCCACATATTCATCCTGAAGTTCAACATGCTTGGCACAGCATTTCTAGAGTTTCTTTAACCCTTCCCAAAAAAAAAAAAAAAAAAAAATATGAATTCTGTTCACTCAGCATTTTTTGAATGATTTGGAGGTGATATATCTGCTGCTGATATCACCTCCAAATCATTCAAAAAATGCTTTGCTTTCAAACTTTTTTTAAGGTTTGGGAACAAGAAATAGTCTGATGGAGCAAAGGTCTAGTGAGTAGGGTAGATGGTCTATGCACTTAAACCCCAGATCACTCAAAACACCCATTGTCTTGCCAGCCTTGTAAGCTGGTGCATTGTCTTGCCAGCCTTGTGGGCTAGTGCATTGTCCTGCAAAAAATAAAACATCTTTCCACAGTTTTCCTCACCTTTTTTCCTTCAGTGCTTCCTTTAATTGGCACAGCAAATTAGAATAGTATTCAGCATTTATTGTTTGGGCCTTTGGGAGATAGTCAGTCAGCAAAAAGGCCTTCCTAATCCAAAAAAAAAAAAAAAAAAAATAAAAAAAAATTGCTATGACCTTTCCTGCAGACCTTTGGATCTTGAATTTCTTTGGCCGTGGAGAACCCGACTGCCTCCACTGCAGGGACTGTTGTTTCATCTATGGATCATAGTGATGTAACCACGTCTCCTCAACAGTGACAAGTCACTGCAAAAAATTATCACCAGATCGCTCAAAATGCTGCAAAACCGATTTGGAAGTGTCCACTCGTTTTCATTTCTCATTGGCATTCAAACATTTAGACACCCACTTCGCTGACATCTTCTGTAAATCCAAGTGCTCATGAATTATGAACCCAACATGTTCCCTGGATATCTCCAGTGTCTCAGCTATCGTTTTAGCTGAGATTCGCTGATCTGACAAAATCAAGTCATGAACACAATCAACAATTTCAGGTGTTGTCATTGTTGAAAGCTTCCCTGATCTTGCTGCATCTTTGTTCTTCAAGTCTCCACACTGAAAGTTGGCACACCATTTCCTCACAGTGGAATATGAAGGACACTTGTCAGTTAATATTTGCATCATGCACTCATAGGGTTCCTTTGCAGTTTTCTTCTGCAGGAACAAAAATTTCATGACAGCCCAAAGTTCCACATTCGAAAATTCAACACTTTGCATTGACATGATTCAGTTCAAGATGCCAAACATCTGCAAAAAAAATTAATAAATAAAAAAATAAAAGAGCTATTAGTCTGAAAATTGGCACTTTACAATACAAAAGAACACTCTTTCAAGCTGCAGTGACAGAATAATTCTATAATTTCAGGAAGTGGGTTAGACCGAGAACTTTTCAGCTTCCCCTTGTATGTAGGGTGTTTGAAAATACGAGTAGTTTCTCCATCTTTGTATCTTTATTCTCAGACAAGGTATCAAAAATGAAACAAAAAGCAAAATATAGTTCGGAATGTGTAATTCGTTTTTGTACCTTACTTTTTCACGGTCTACTATTCGTTTGATATAATGTCACCAGATCTGAACAAGCTTTTTTATCTCATCTCTGTAGAACTTTTCCAGGTGTTCTGGAAACTGTTTTCTTGTATCAGGTTGAACTGTTTCATCACATGTGAAATGAATTCCTTTGAAATGTTTCTTGAGTGCTGCAAGCAACTGGAAGTCAGACAGTGCCAGATCTGGGCTGTAGGGAGAATGTAAAACAACTTCAAATCGGATGTTCTTTATCACCATTAAAGTCAAAGCATTGATGTGTAGCTTGGTGTTATGTTGAAGAAACATTAGTCTCCCCCCCTCTGATGAATGCTCTTGATTCTTTGTTTCAATGTCTTTAGGGTGTTTGTGTAAGCCTTAGAGTTGATTTTTGGACCTTTGAAAACATTCTGTTAGTGAATAATACATCTGTAGTCCCAGAAAACAGCAAGCTTGCATTTTTCAGTATAACACTGAATTTTGAATATTTTCTTTTGGGGAGAAGTGAGTGGGGTGATAACATTTAACTGATTGGTTTCCCATTCTTGAGTCATGGTGATGTCCTCAACTCTCATTCCTAGTAACAGTGCTGTACAAAAAGTCATGACCTTTGCTTTTGTAGTAGGTTAGCAGCCTCTGACATACTTCAAGTCTTGCTTTCTTTGTTTTGGGTATAAGATGGTGTGGCATCCATTAAGCCTATCTTTTCTTGTAACCCAGATCTGCAATAATCTCATTGATACTAGCCAAACCAATGTTTATCTTTTTTGCTATAGCTCTCTGAGTAATTTGTCCATTTTCTGTAATAACTTCATTGACTTTTTGCCTGTTCAAATCCTGAGTTGTGGTGACAGGCCTTACAGAATACAGCTGGTCATTCAGGTCCAAATTTTTGGCACCATACCTTTAATTTCTCACCCAATGATGCATGGCATTTATGTTCGCAATATGTTCACCATAAAAATTTAGTAATGGCCAGTGAATTATGATGGGAATTTCGTATTTGTGAGGTAAAAACTTGATAATTTCATCCTTTTTCATGCTCTTGAACACAATTGGAAATGTACTATCTGCTTTGACCTGAATACAGCACAAACCACCCTGTTGTTCACTGCAAACTGAAGCTCACAGAAAATGAGCAAGTTGGAAAAGTAAGTTTAGAATTAAAAAATAAACAAATTAAAAAAAAAAACATTGGAAGAGACTCATCTGATGATAGATGGCATCACAAAGGAAAAACACCCAAGGTACAGCAGGAAAAAAAGGTACGGAAAGGCTAAGGAAATCGCGTGGACCAGGTTCAAGAATATCTGCATGGGAAAAAAGATAATGAGGATGAAGTATAAAAGGTCTTATATGAGACATGTGATGGGTGTCATTGAAGCTCAAGTTGTGTACCATGATCACTGTAATTAGAGAAATTTTATTCATCAATAGCAGGTACAGTCTAACACGACGAGTTTTTAAATTTTATTTGGCAAATGATCTTTCTTTGAAGAGCTAACCTCTGAATCTCAGAGAACAGTTTTGTGATTTGCATGTATATGTTTTTGAGAAAAGCTTACTAATATGCATGCATAGGTTTTCACCTCTCTTTAAAGCCTTTTTCTGTTTTTACCTTTCTGTCATTTTTTTTTTTTTCCAAAATCTAATTTCTCTCAGTACTGAGAATACAGTGCTCGACAATCCTTGTGATGAGACAGAAAATATTTATGATAGAGTCTGAAACTTCAAACACTAAGCCTAACACTAACCTAAAATAAACTGGAATTTGATATACTAATCCTAACTTCACATCTGAATGGATCACCTGTGAAGATTCTTAATACTTTAAGGCAAATATGTGAATATACACTTTCTTGAGATGCTGAACAAAGTTTAAGGCAGTGTCGGTTTTAAAGGGTGGTACAAGCAGTCCCACTGCACCGGGCACCAAATAAAAATAAAAAGAACAAATACCCTGGGGGTGTTGTAATTTGAGACATGAGCAAAGATGATTGGAGGCAGTGAATGTTCTAGGCAGTGTGAGCTCAAGACACATTTGCCTCCAATACAATGTCTTTTTTGGCCCCCCTTTGTGAACTTTTCACTTGAGAAAATTTACGTTATGTTTTCCAATTCCATATGCACACATGCATTTAGCTCCGCCTCTCTATCCCCCAAAAGTTTGAGATATGGTGTTTTAGTCTTTTTAAAGTATATAGCGACATAGATTGTCATGTGGCAAATGCTGATTTCATTCATGAGATCCAGAAAACAGACCATGTTTGTAAAAAGGAACTAATCAACAAAATTGAAGTCTTAAAAGACAATACTAAGTCATTTTCTCACTCAAGTCTTAAAGACACATTCATTCTTCATTTGATTGCAAAATTTCAACACCTCTTAAATTTGCTTCAAACAAAACATAACACTGTTCTTTGTTTCCTCAGAAAAAGAAGATAGTGAAAGGGAGGAAAGATTCACATTGACAAGGGCAACAAGTTAGGAAGCTTGTTGCCAAACAGAAGGAGAGTAATGAAAAGTTGGTCAGAACTGTTTTATAGTTTGTAAATCACTCCTTGTGTGTTTTCCTTAGCTGTAAATGAAATTAGGCAGTAGGAACAACAGAAATATCTTACCCCCACATAAGCTACTTGAGATTTAAAGGTTTATAAGAATTGCATTATTAATGATGAGGAGGCATTGTCTGTGTCATATTGAAATGGTTTTTGGCATTTTGCACCTAAGAGTGTCCTTGATGTGAGTGTGGGCATAGGGTTCAATTTTCATACTGGTCACAAATACTGCTCATGCAAATTGTTACCATGTGAACAACCTTATGTACACTATCTACCAACAAGTAATTGGACACCTGTGATAGCAAAGGAAAAAGAAGATTATTCACCTTCAATAGTTGGTGGAGCCTCCACGAGCGGCGATTACAGCTGCGACGCTCCGGGGCATACTCTCAACCAGGCGTTGTACGACGGCTAGCGGTATTTTCTTCCACTCGGCTTGGAGAAGACAGGTCAGTTCCTTCACCGATTTCGGACGGCGGTGTGGGCACCCCTTAAGTCGACGCTCCAACTCATCCCAGAAGTGCTTGATAGGGTTAAGGTCCAGGCTCTGCACAGGCCAGTCCATTCAATTAACCCCATTGTCACCATACCAAGCCATGGTGGACCTCGCAACATGACAGGTGGCATTGTCATCCTGAAAGTAACATGGGTCCACCCCGTAAAACTGCCACAACGTAGGAAGTGCATGGTCATCCAAAATGGTGCAGTAGGTCTCAGTGTTGAGTCTACCAGGAATTGCGACCAAGGGTCCCGTGCCATACCAGGATAAACACCCCCATAACATAATTCCACCGCCGCCGAACTTCACAGTTGGCACAATACATTCCGGCAGGAGGCGTTCTCCAGGCAGACGCCGAACCCAGACCCTGCCATCCGAACGGTAGATGGTGAACCTTGATTCGTCGCTCCAAGGAACCTGTTTCCACTGTTCAACGGTCCACTGTCGACGTTCTTTGCACCACGTTAGCCGATCAGCGCTATTGGACTTGGTGATCAAAGGCTTGTGGGCGGTAGCACGTCCATGATAACCGAGCAGATGGGCTTCCTTACGGATGGTATTCATCGAAAGAACACTCCCGGATGCCTGTTGAAACTCCTGGCGGATGTGGCCCATCGATTTGGTGCGGTTCTTCCGAATTTCTCTGGCCAGCATCCGTTGGTATCTAACTCCCAGTTTTGTGGGTCTGCCGGGTCGGGCCTCATTCCGACAGTCACCCCTCATCTTCCACTTGCCAATCACATAGGCCACTGTCAATTTTGGGTACTTCAACTCGCTGGATATGTCACGTATGAATCGGCCATTTCTGTGATACCCGACGATTACACCTTTCTCGAAATCAGAGAGCTCCGAACTGCGTGGCATCTTGCATGCGACTGGTTGCATTGTTGTTTCCCACACGATATTTAACGGCGGCGGCTGTGACGTGTATCAGGACTGCAGATATTGTTGATTGTAGGGGTGTCCAATTACTTGTTGGTAGATAGTGTAATTCCATTCCAAACTGCTAAAGTATATTTTTCAGAATCTAGTATAAGATAATCTTTTTTACAACATTAATCCAAAGCTTTTTCAGTCTTGTTTGTCTTTCCAGTTATCACTACATTGGCAAAGCCTAGTTTTTAAATTGCTTTGTTGCTATGAATGTAGGATATCTTCTGTTTGTGAAGGGTTTTTTTTTTTATTATTACATTATACCATATTCACCTGCTTCTTTTAATGTTCTTGTTATATTTTCATTTTTTTTATTATTAAGTCATATTGAGTGTTATTTAAATGTTAATCTTATGCTTTTTTTCATGATTAGCAGACTTCAAAGTTTTTATTATTTCTTTGATGTACTGAAATTTTCCCACTATATTATATACTGTTTCTTTTTAGATTTAGGCTGCTTGATTTCATATGCAGCTACTTTATTTAATTTGTTCAAGTTCTGCAACTTTGTATTGATTGAAAATAGTCATTTTGACCATTTTGATTTTTAAAATACACATTTTTATTGGTTTTAAATATCAGTGTGTACAGAAAATCAAGATTTGTTCTAACATTAAAGCTAAGGGAATCTTTCAGTCTAAGTCAGATATAGTGCCAGTTTCAAGATCCTGTGGTAAAAGAAAGCATTTATCCTCCTACTCAAAAGAAAACACATTTTTGTTTCCCTTTGTTGAATTTAGTTTGACTTTTAATACATATGTATGCACTATCTGTGAGAATTCAGGAGGTCTGTGATGTGAGAGAATGACAGATTAATATGTGTTGTAGCGTGTTTGTCCCAGTCCATCAACTGTTATTATACAGGTGTTGAAATGCGAGGATGTATTTTTCACTAGTACAATAAGTATTCATTTCAGGGTATACCACCAGCCAGATTACCATTCATACTAAGTTTATGCACATGATATCTGATTCCTCTACTCATGACAATTTCCTTTCTGGTGAGGTGTTTCTTTCTTTGATATAGAAAGCATGCAGGCCAGATAATATTCTGGTTGATCCTCAGTCTTAGGGTAATGATAATTGAGGCATTATCTGTTGATAGTTCTACACTTTCCACTAAAGATGCTACTGTTTTTTTTTAAATCAGAATAGGTTTTCCTACAGATGTATATGTTAAACTAAGAACATTTTTAAACTTGATATATACCAGTACTGCCAGTGGTTTATGTACTTTTATATGCAAGGATGCAGACATTTTAGGTAGTTGTTTTTTTACAGGAATAATGCATGGTGTACACCAAAGTTTAGATTTTAGATTGGATTCCAAGGGACAGGAAAAGACCCAGAAGAAGACCACATGGAAGATGGGTGGATGAAATTCAAAAGTATGCGGGAGTGACATGGAGGAGACTGGCACAAGACAGACCGTTGTGGAGGAAACTTGGGGAGACCTTCGTCCAGCAGTGGATTGATAATGGTTGACAATGATGATGATGATACACCAAAGTGGATTTGATAATACCCATATGCTGATAATGGAATGGGTTTCATGACATTTTGGCCTTTATTTATTCAATATAATTATTTTTGTTTTATGATGAAATACAGTAGTTTGTCTGTGATAAATGCATGCATCAACAATGTACTGGTAGAATAAGTTGTTGCTCCTTATTCTTGTAGAAACCATATCCAGGGTAAGATTTAGTTTACCAGCTTTCTACTTCTCAAGGAAGTTTATGCATCAAAAGTAACTTGAAGAATTGGGGTGTGGGTTAGAACACATTGTGGAAAACAAACAGTGGCCGAGTGGTCAGAGGTTTATGTTTCTGGCTAGTTGTCTAAGCTGGGTCCAGATTTGAGTCCCAGATGAGGCATGGGTGGTGTGCTTATTTTATGGTGCTCTCCTTTCCCTGAAACTAATGCCTCCAAATTGGGAGCAGGTGACTGCTTATAGCCACAAATAAAGGTAACTTGATCACGCTAGTTACGTTAACTGAAAACTTTTACAAAAAGTTCGTAAGTTGGAAGCTTTCGACCTTATCTTAGGTCTTCATCACTCCAATGGAGGACTAAGATTGTTGCCAGATTCTACCTTTGAATTTTTCCTATTTTTGTTGCCAAAACTTAGAATTGATCTTCAGATCAACGGAATGTAGAGAGGAGATTCGGAGTTGCAAGTCATTGAGTTGAAAATAATATCTATGCTTTCACGGTAACGGAGGGCAAAACGATTGTCAAAAGAAGCAATTCGTTTTGCTTCGTTCCAGTGGGGAACTGCAGATGTGTCTTCCATTGTCAAAATAGACAAGGCAGTATTAGGATTGGCTTTTGAAACATCTTTTCTATGTTCTAAAATTCTATGGTTAATGCTCCTGTATGTGCTTCCAATGTATAAGTTATCCCCAGTAGAAGAAGAGATAGGAATGCAGTAAACTCCTGGGAGGTTCAGGCTTTCAACTTCGTCCCTATCCCTTTGTAGAAGTTTCAAGATGTTTGGGGTAGATTTAATGGCAAGATGGTAACCAAAACTTCTAAAAAGAATCTGTAACTTATAAGCATAGGAAGGATGGTAAGGAACAGAATCACAGAATTTCAGGTCTTCTTTCTTGTGAGGAAGGAGGCATTCGATTTTCGAATGGTTTTCATATTTCTTTATGAGGGAGTTGACTGTAACAGCAGGGAAACCATGGGAGAGGGCAATTGTAGAAATTTTGGAGAGTTCTTCTTGAAGAGAGAGTTGGTTGTTGCAAATGATATGAGCCCTGTGGATGTATGACTTTAATGCTGCAAGCTTGTAGAGATGCAGGGTGCAAGATTTGTAGGGAATGATGTTAGTGGCCGCAGAAGGTTTTCGATAGACGGAACGAGTAATGGAGAGATCAGCGTTTCTGCAGATAGATACACACAGGAAATCAATTTTGTGATTTACTTCCTTAGATATGGTGAGCTTAATGGAAGGAAATTTTTCCGTAATGGAGTTGATCAGTATCTGTAGTTCAGACTCGGAATGTGGCCAGCTAATGAAAATGTCGTCTACATATCTTAACCATAGGGAAGGTTGAAATGAGTGTAGAGGAATGATGGAAACTTCAATATGTTGCATGTAGATTTCAGCAAGCAGAGGGGAAAGAGGTGAGCCCATGGGGAGACCAGATTGTTGCCTATACACAAGTTACCTTTATTTGTTAATATTGTTACGTGTTTTGCCCATAATCGTCATGCTTATAGCCCTTAAAATTTGCCATTGTGGTCATTAACCCCCATTCCCCCATCCTGTCTCCCACCAAAAAAATAAATAAGTAAATAAAAATAAAGGAAAGAAAAGAAAACAGATGGTGACAGCAAAGTATACAAGTTAAAGGAGATGGGATAATATTTATTTATAATGAAGAGTTCATATTCAGGGCTACTTGCTTAACAAGACTGTGGAATTATGGCAACTGCTTAGCAGCATTAGAGCTTGAACTGCAGGGCTTACAGTATGTTCCACAGCCAAGTGCCTTAGCCACTAGGTCTGGCTAGGCCAGACTGCTTTGGTTATACAGGTATGAGATCATAAACAATAACATAGAATTTACCGAAAGCCTGTGATTTTATCTTTTGTTACAAAGCAGCTTATAAAATGTAACTGTGATGGACTTCACATTTTGGTTAAATGGAATCAATGCTTTCATTATGGTTTAAAAAAATTCTGTCGATGTACTATGTATTACAGTTATTAATACAAATTCTAGATTTTCTTTTTCATAATGGCTTTTCATTTTAATTATATGTATATTTCTGGAATAATTTTGTTCCTTATTCTACAGCAGCATACTTAATCTTTAGTTTAAAGGCTTTGGTAATATGAAAAACTTTAATTACACTTTCAGAATTATTAGAGAGCAAGCTGACTCTGGCTCCTGTCAAAATCAAATGCTGGATAATTTGCGACAAAAACTGCAACAGACAGAAACTGAATTGAGCACAGAAAAAGAATCCTATTTTGCACTCCAGGTGAGTTTTTCTTATCTCATTCACAATGAATGCTATCTTACATAAGTAAATTTTATGTAGAATATTTGATAAAAACATAAATGAAACTGACACTTTACTTACAAGCATTAGCCAAAACAATGCATTTTTTTCACTTTTATTTGCACTGAATGTGGTAATCCTGACTGCATATTTAAGTATAAATGCCTAAAAGATTCTTTTAAAATGTCTTAAACACACACATAAATCATTGGTGAGAAAAAAGTTATCATGTATGGTAAACACTTACCTTATGTTTACTGTTCTAAAACAATGTTGTTGCAAAACAGGTTCCTTGTACAAAAATTTTGGTTAGATCAGCTAATTGTCAGAAAATGAGTCCAGAAACATATTATACTGTATTTAATTCAAGACAACACACTTGTGATGTTGATTAAAAATAAATTAACAACGTTTATTCACAATTAAAAGCTTTATTAGCATCGACTATAGTTTCGCAGAGCTTCTGGCTCGGCTTCATCAGGACGAATGGAGCATAAACATTCAAATCATTATGACATCATCAGAGTCACGGTCACGGAAACAACTCCCCAAAAACCATGACCATCAGAACTCTGATGATGTCACAATAATTTGAATGTTTACACTCCATTCATCCTGATGAAGCCGAGCCAGAAGCTCCGCGAAACTATAGTCGAGTCGATGCTAATAAAGCTTTTAATTGTGAATAAACAATGTTAATTTATTCTTAATTGTACTGTATTATTGGATAATACTTGTGTGTTGGTTTGTGTTATAGAGAAAGATGTTGCATTTTCTACTTTCAGTTAAGTTCCCTTAGATTTTGGTTATGTATCTACATTTTTATCTTTCTGTCTTCTAAAAATGTCTATGGTTCAAAATATTAAATTGCCAAATTTATATCTATAGGAAGTTATGTGCACATGATCTGAGAAATTTTCTTCCTTCCATTCATCTATCATTAAGTTGGTCTGTTTGTCTGCAGAAATATCTCCATTTTAAATGTCAGACTGAAGGAAATATTTCCTTGGTAGATAGAGTTAAAAAAGCACACGATTTTTTAATGTGTATGCCTATCCATTCATTTGCTAGTCTGTGTGTGAAGAACAATATTTTGGCTCCTAAGAGTTGGTATTTTCTGTCTGAAATCCTCATTTTTTGAAATATGTGATATTTAACTTAAAAAAATAGTACTCTTCTCAGAAAAACATGGCAATTCTATACCACAAAATAGACTTATATGCCTTCCAAGTATTCCCAAGGATTTATTCTTCATTATCACCTTGTTTTATTAGTTTTATTTTCTCATTTTTCAACCCTTGTCTTAAATTTTTGTTCTTTTTAATTTTTTTTATACACTCTTTGCCCAGAAAAAACGAAGCACCCGGAGAAAGTCATTCAATCGTGATGAAAACTTTGCATGAAGGTACCTCAGGGCTGAATACACAAATGATCAAAAAATAATTACCAGTGACTAAATAGTGGCCCATCACAGCACATGGGAACTGTGCATTGAGGTGGATATATCAAGAGCAAAGCTTACACGCAGGGACCATTGCAACAGCCGATTGCTGTCGCATTAACCTCCATGGACTGTGAGGATGCCTCAATGTCTGATCCATGCCCAATACGAGCAGGTGAGCGAGTTTAAGAGAGGATGTATAATGGGCTGAAAGAGGTTGGTTTGGGGAAGGAAGGGTGGAGGGGGATGCCACCATATCGTCTGGCATTTGTGTCAGAGCAGTGTAGCTATCAAATGATGTTGGCACCAATGGGTCGGGAGGGCACAACCCAGTGACATACAGGCAGTGAGCGGCAGAGGGCAATAACAAAATGCAGGGATTGAGCCATTGTTAGAACCGTATGAACAGAACTGAATTTGTTACTCTCAACTGTCCATGGCCATACTGTATCATCTACAGGTATGGAAATGGCCATCCAGACAGTTGCTAGATGACTTGCAGCATGGGGAATATATTTGAGGAGGCCACTCCGCCGTCTAGTGCTGACCAGTTAGCATTGCCGGCACAGGTTGTAGTGAGGGCTATTGAGACAAGGGCTGGACCTTCCCTTTGAAGTTTCCTCTGCACCGCTGATACCCAACAGGGAGGTTTTGCAGTGTGAGTGATGTCACCAAGTTGCCAAACGAGAGCTTGGTGCTGAGCAGTGGAGAAAGAAAGTTGCTTATGTTTTTTGAGTTGCTGCCTGCTAAATATTGCTTACTTTTTTAAAAATGTGAAAAAGATGTTTTCTTTTTGCTGGACAATAATTATATTTCTTATATGGCTTGCTGTGCTGTTGCTGCTTACAATAATAAGTATAGGAATAAAAAGGAAGGAAATGTAATTTTGCATTGTTTTCCTCAGGACCCACAAGTATTCGGAGAATGAATAAATAGATCCAGAAGACAAGACCATATCAATGTAAAGAATGCCAGATTATGCAGTGAGCATTTTCAAAGCAATGATAATGAGGATGACATGAGGAATTGTTTACTTGGTCTGCCAGAAAGAAAGATACTGAAACCATCTGTTGTACTGAATATTAATTTGTCAACATTGAATTAAAAAAAATGAAACCAAGAGATGAGAAGCAGCACAAGAGGAAAATTTTAGCAAGTGCTCCGGATCGAATTAAAACTTTGAATCCAAAGAAATCCCATTATCAGCGACAGGGTAGATTCGATTCAGGGCGATCCTGATAGTAATTCCGCAAATTCAGAATGTTTGAAATGTTAAGAGATGAAGGAAAGTCATATATACAACTGCAGAAGAAAATATCTGATCTTGAAAGTTCACTAGAAGCTTTAAAAAGAATGAGAAATGCAAGATTACTAAAATGTCTCTGCATAAATTAAAAAGATATACATCACGTAGATGAGTCTGGTTAAAACAAATTAGCCAACTCAAGAAGCAATTAAAAGAAATTAAGAGAAAAAATGGCAAGTTGGAAAGATTAGGTAAAGGTATCCATGGTATATTTATGGACGCCCAAGTAAGTGCCCTTACACAAAGGAAGCGGTGGATAAAATGGATATCTGAAGATGTATAGAAATTCATCGTAATCAGAGCTTTCTCTACAAAATCATATGACTTCTGGATGGGAAAAATCGGCATCCCATTACCGTTTGCAAAGCACTTTGAAAAGATGGCGCACAAAATTTACCTGTAATCCAATCATTCAGCACGATGTCCTTTTGTTGATGAAGAAAAGCTGTGAAAGTTTAAGTTGCGCTGAAAAGCTTTGTGTTTTAATCTTTAACGAAATTCATATTGACTGTAGGCTATGCTACAACACCAGAATGGACAACATTCTAGGCCCTTTCAAGAAAGCCAAATTTGTCTTAATCCAAGGATTATTATTGCAATGGAAATAGCTAATATTCTTTGACTTTGATTGCTAAATGACGAAATTAGTGTTTTTTTTTGTTTTTTTTTTCAATAATTCAAGGTTTGGAATCTACTGGGGTTGAATTAAAAGCTGTTGTTTCTGACTTGTGGTGATACAATACGTTGTGGAGAGAACTTGAAATTTCCATGGACAGGTCAACCTTCGATAATTCTTTTTGCCCAGGGGTCAAAAACATGAGTTTTTACTGACAATATTTAGCTTTTAGATCTTTAAATATGAAATATTCTGTTAAGAATTTAAAAACAAATATTCCTCCTGTTTTAATGTATTTCAGTGATATTCGTTGGGTTCACTGGGGTATAAACATCGATTTTCTTCTTAATTCCTTCCACTCTTGCTTCGTGCACTTAGATATTGGAGGGGATTCCTCTCTCGTGAAGAGCGATGCCACCACAGCTGTGTCACAGATTCCCTCGTCGGAAAGCAAGGTGCGCTTCACTAAGAACCAGCCATTGTGTCAATAGCCCTGGGTTGTAGTGGTGTCAAGCCCAATCAACATGGGATAGTGCCCAGTGGCATTGTGTAGTCTTCAGTGATGAGTCATGGTTTGCACTTAATGCCGATGACCAGCGCATATGTGTCTGGAGATGAGTGAGCCAGTGCACAGATTCTGGGTTTACCATGGAATGGCACATGGCTCTCACACCCATGAGTGACTGTCTGGGGGAGCCATTTCCTGCGATAACCGGACACCCTTGGTAGTTCTCTGTACCGGTCAGGTTCACTTCGTCGACAACTCACTTCGT
This sequence comes from Macrothele yani, assembly GCA_039090855.1. Classification (NCBI taxonomy): domain Eukaryota; kingdom Metazoa; phylum Arthropoda; class Arachnida; order Araneae; family Macrothelidae; genus Macrothele; species Macrothele yani. The sequence continues at coordinate 83,843,608 of CM077001.1, forward strand.
CAACACTATACAGTATACGCAAACAGTCGATTCTTAAAAAACCGAAAAAAAGTTCACAACCACCAAATTTGGTATACTATCTCATGGTACTGTAACTCAGATCGTAGACGATTTGTGGAAGAGGTCGGGTCCGGCGTGAAAGGGGCCCTATACAAAATTTTCGTAAAATTCTATAGTTTTCAATTTAGAACCACCAAATTTGGTATACTCTCTCATGGTACTCTAACATACACTGTACACGGTTTTTGGAAGGGGTTCGGGGCCCGGGGTCAAGGGGGCCCCGTACAACAGTTTCGTAAAATCTATAGTTTTCAATTTAGAACCACCAAATTTGGTATACTATCTGATTGTACTCTTACACCAACTTAGACCACAGACGGAATAGGTCAAGGCCCGGGGTCAAGGGGGCCTCTTACAACATTTTCGTAAAATCTACAGTTTTCAATTTAGAACCACCAAATTTAGTATACTATCTCATTGTACTCTTACACCAACTTAGTCCATAGACGAAAGAGGTCGGGGCCCAGGGTCGGGGGGGTGGTGGGTGGCATACAACATTTTCGTAAAACCTACAGTTTTCAAAATAGAACCACCAAATTTGGTATACTATCTCATTGTACTCTTACACCAACTTAGACCACAGATGGAAGAGGTCAGGGCCCGGGGTCAAGGGGCCCCATACAACATTTTCGTAAAATCTACAGTTTTCAATTTAGAACCACCAAATTTGGTATACTATCTGATTGTACTCTTACACCAACTTAGACCACAGATGGAAGAGGTCGGGGCCCGGGGTCAAGGGGCCCCCATACAAAATTTTCGTAAAATCTACAGTTTTCAATTTAGAACCACCAAATTTAGTATACTATCTCATTGTACTCTTACACCAACTTAGTCCATAGACGAAAGAGGTCGGGGCCCGGGGTCAAGGGGGCCCCATAAAACAGTTTCGTAAAATCTATAGTTTTCAATTTAGAACCACCAAATTTGGTATACTATCTCATTGTACTTAGATCGTACACAGTTTTTGGAAGGGCTCAGGGTAAAGGAAGCCTCATACAAAATTTTCTCAAAAATTTCCAATTTTTTACTTAAGAGCTGCAACACAATTCTGCACTCCAATACCCTATCTGCGAGCTAAGTTAGAGTACCATGAGATAGTATACCAAATTTGGCAGTTCTGAATTGAAAACTGTAGATTTTACGAAAGTTTTGTGAGGGGGCCGCTTGACCCCGGGCCCCGACCACTCCCGTCCGGTCGCGTTCTAAGGACGTCGCCAAGGGTGTGCGAGGTTGGGCTCTAGGCCACCCTGAAAACTGCCTTGGCCATCCTGCTGCCCACCCAGTTCAAAATGTGCATTCAAAATGTGCCATATCTTAAATGTTTTTTAACTTTAAAATAATCTGGAATTTGCGAAGGAATAAATTCTCCCAGGAGCAAGATATTTTCCACAGCCATTATCCTCATAACGTGAGTAATAACTTTAGTAATGATTTCTGTGTTGGAAAGCGTACTAACTTGTTCAAGTTAGTATGATCAAGGGCGAATGAAGTGTGTGAATAGGAATTCACTGAGGTCATTAGTTGTTGCTGTGCTGTTTGTTTGTGCTACTGAGCAGGGGATTCCAACACGGACTTTCGGCTGTTTCTGCCCATTTGGGATGGGTCGGACAGGGGAAGGGGTGGAAGACCTCTCCCAACATTGACAACACAGAGACAATAAATTGCCAATCGGGAAACTGGAAGGGATTAGGTTACGTAAACAGGCAGTAGGGGAAGCAGTTCGGCCTCCACCGTACCCCCACTCACAATCTTCACTGCTTGTGAGATGTGTGGGTGGGTAGGGGAGGGTATCAGGAAGGAAACAGTAGAAGATCCCATTAACGCGTATGGATACATTTCTTGCATTCCACGACGAGTCGTGATAAGGCTCTATCGGCTTTTATAACAGTACACTTGTAGGGTGACTTGGAGTATAGTTACCCTCTTGACTGATAGTTGTGTGGTCAGGATTTTCATTTTACAATGGAAATCTCACAAGTTTGTGAGGTTCTGAAAACAACAAAAGAGAAGGATTCAATCACAGTCGATGGGTTCATTTTAACAAAAGATCGGAATCGAAATAACCGTTACTATTGGAAATGTGAAGACCGTAAATGCACACGACGGGCGATTACCACATTGGTTAATGGCCAGCACATCCTTAGTCAACACGTGGTTTTTAAACATAACTATGCATCACAAGCAAGCAGAGCTCCAGTGATCAAAGCCTGCGTGCAGACGAAGGAGATTGCAAAAATGACAAACGATCAGCCTGTTCAAGTAATACAGAATATTAAAGCAGGAATTTCTACCTAAAACCTTCCATGCATGCCCTCCAATAGTGCCATGCGTCAGAAAATCAAAAGAGCTCGCAGGGAAGAACGACCTGCTGAACCACAAACGTTGGAAGAATTTTCACTACCTGACGATTATTTATTGACACTGAATGGCGTCAACTTTTGCCGGGACGTAAAAGATGCAGACCAGAGAATTTTGATTTTTACAACAAGTGATAATCTGAAATCTCTGAATGACGCAAAATTCTGGATTATGGACGGAACCTTTAAAACTGTTCCCGTCGTATTCAAGCAACTTTATGCAATACACGCTCCGGTTGGTGGTCTATCAAATAACAAAATCTGTCCTCTAGTTAATGCATTAATGACAAGCAAAAGTGAAGAACTTTACATGAGACTGTTTCAAGAGCTGATTGAATGGGCTGAAGAATACGAACTTGAACTGAAACCAGAATTTGTTTTAACAGATTTTGAGAAAGCCGCAATCAATGCAGTAAATGCAGAATTTCCAAGCGCTCAGAGTAAAGGGTGCCATTTTCATCTGTGCCAATCAGTTTATAGGCAGGTTCAATCATGTGGATTGGCTTCCAAATATGGATCTGACAAGACTTTTAGTCTCATCATACGGCAAATACCTGCTTTGGCATTTTTGAGTGCGCTAGAAATACCAACTGCATTTGATGAATTGAAAACGATTATGCCAAGTGATGCGGAACCCATTGTTAAATGGTTTGAGGAAAATTATGTACATGGACGTGTGCGCAGAATTCTCAGAAATGGGCAAGTTATAAGAAATTCGCCTCTTTTCCCACCAGAAATATGGTCTGTTTTTGAAAACAATGCATTTGCATTTCCCCGCACACAAAATAAAGTCGAAGCTTGGCATAGGCGGTGGAAAACGTTAGTAGGTTGTGCGCATGTTGGAATCTTTGCAATCATTTCTCAAATTCGCAAGGAACAGAATGAAACTGAATCAGAAATCAAGAAAATTATACGTGGTGAACCATCACAGAAAAAAATAAAAAAGAAGAAACCAAAGAAAAGAAAATCCAAAATGTCATTTACAATAGAAATGATATGTCTACTTTGGATTTTGTTAGGGGCATTGCACATAACCTTTCTTTTTAATCATTTTGTTATTATCAATGGGAACCCACTATCAATTTATTGAATGCATTTTTATTGCACTATTTCAATTGTACTTTTATTCATTGTATTTTTATTTGTATGTATTTTTAAAGAAATAAAAACCAGGTGGTGTACTCGCTCGTACACCTCCTCGTGGTGTACCCTGGAAACGAATTTGTCGGCTGAGATATGAGCAACATGATTTTTCAGTTTTTTAAGAAACGACTGTTTGCATGTAATGTCGACGAAATGTACCTATCGACGAAGTGAACCAGACCCAATATTATTTTGAAAAAAATTACGTACCACAGAGGACTTTTTGAAAAACCAAAAAGAATAGAACAAAATATAATACCAGACTTGCCTCATATCTAAATAACAACTAACTTATACCGTAGATCGGATATTGGAGTGCTGCATTGGGTTGCAGTTCTTAAAAATAAAAAATTGAACATTTTGTGAAAATTTTGTATGGGGCTCCCTTGACCTAGGGCCCCGATCCCTTCCAAAAGCCGTGTACAGTCTAAGTTAGAGTACCATGACAAAGTATACCGAATTTGGTGGTTCTAAACTGAAAACTGTAGATTTTACAAAAATGTTGTATGGGGCCCCCTTGACCTAGGTCCCCGACCACTTCCAAAAACCATGTACGGTCTAAGTTAGAGTACCATGAGACAGTATACCAAATTTGGTGGTTCGAAATTGAAAACTGTAGATTTTACGAAAATTTTGTATGGGGCCCCCTTGACCCTGGGCCCTGACCTCTTCCGTCTGTGGTCTAAGTTGGTGTAAGAGTACAATCAGATAGTATACCAAACTTGGTGGTTCTAAATTGAAAACTGTAGGTTTTACGAAAATGTTTTATGGGCCGGGGCCCCTTGACCCCAGGCCCCGCCCTCTTCCGTCTGTGGTCTAAGTTGGTGTAAGAGTACAATGAGATAGTATACCAAATTTGGTGGTTCTAAATTGAAAACTGTAGATTTTACGAAAATGTTGTATGGGGGCCCCTTGACCTAGGGCCCCAACCCCTTCCAAAAACCGTGTACGTTCTGAGTTAGAGTACCATGAGGCAGTATACCAAATTTGGTGGTTCTAAATTGAAAACTGTAGATTTTGCTAAAATGTTGTGTGAGGCCCCCTTGACCTAGGGCCCCGACCCCTTCCAAAAACCATGTACATTCTGAGTTAGAGTACCATGAGACAGTATACCAAATTTGGTGGTTCTAAATTGAAAACTGTAGATTTTGCTAAAATGTTGTGTGAGGCCCCCTTGACCTAGGGCCCCGACCCCTTCAAAAAACCGTGTACGGTCTAAGTTATAGTACCATGAGATAGTATACCAGATTTCGTGGTTCTAAATTGAAAACTGTAGATTTTACGAAAATGTTGTATGGGGGCCCCCTCGACCCTGGGCTCCGACCTCTTCCGCCTGTGGTCTAAGTTGGTGTAAGAGTACAATCAGATAGTATACCAAACTTGGTGGTTCTAAATTAAAAACTGTAGGTTTTACGAAAATGTTGTATGGGGCCCCCTCGACCCTGGGCCCCGACCTCTTCCGTCTGTGGTCTAAGTTGATGTAAGAGTACAATGAGATAGTATACGAAATTTGGTGGTTCCAAATTGAAAACTGTAGATTTTACGAAAGCATATAGTGTATAGTGTCGACGAAATGATTGTCGACGAAGTGAACCACTCCCCTCTGTACCACCTTCATGGCTCAATGGTAGGTTGACAACATTCTATGACCTGTTGTGTTGCCATTAGGGTGCTCCAAAAAAGCTTTTTTTTTCAAAACCATGCTCCCTGGCCCTTTTCCCATTTTTGTAGCGTATATAAGATCTCACAAAAAAATTTGAATGGAATCGGAGCATTTTTAAGCCTTGCTGCCAGTATGTCACTAATTTCCAAAAATGTTCGCACTCCGTGAATGGCTTTGATAGGTAGAAACGAAACAAAAATGCAAATTAGTAAATTATAATTGTTTAATTAATTGAATAATCGATACAACACAAATCAAACTAAAGCTTCTTAAATCTTTTTCAAAGTCTTCTTTTTAGAATCAGGGATATTCTGATGGTGATTTTCAACCACCTGAAGAAGAAACTGTTGCTGTCTTCATCTTTTGTGATCTTTTGGCAAAATCTTGGATCAGCTGTACTGATCTTTCTGCCAGATCATTCACGACTTTAACGTGATGTACGAACGCCTTCGGCTTCTAAATATTCTCCACTGACTTGGTGGCTTATTCAACCAATGAGAATTCATACCAAGCGCTTGGAAAATGAACCACGGCTTTGGGCCAATTAGGGACACCAACCTAGTAGATGAGTTGAATGTTGGGAAAACAGGAACTCCTCTTTCCAATAGATGATCTGATTTTACTTTGCGAAGTTCACAAGAAATTTGAAGCTTTTCAGCTTGGGACAGGCTATTTGTAAATAATGAGAATGGAGCTATCTCTTCAGTCAAATACCAAAAAATGTCTTTCCAAAGCGGTGATAGCAGCAGCAGCAACGTCTGGATCAACCTCACGGTAATCATTCAGATCATGCCACAGTTGAAGTTCGTTAACTGGAGCATCTACCCTAATAGGAGCTGACACCATGCTTTTACATAAAAAAGCGTATTGAAGAGACATGTGTTTCAGCAATTGCATTTTGACGGCATCATACTTCAGCTGATGTCCAAATGCATACATCTTTGCTGAATAGAGGACAGTAGACATCCAGCGAGCATGGTGAAAGGCTCCTGGGCCAGGAGCCTTTGCTCGCTGGATGTCCGAAGTCGTGGCTCATTTTCCAAGTGCTTGGTATGAATTCTCATTGGTTGAATAAGCCACCAAGTCAGTGGAGTCTGGATCCTGATTATTTAGAAGCTGAAGCGTTCGTACATCACATTAAAGTCGTGAACAATCTGGCAGAAAGATCAGTACAGCTGATCCAAGATTTTGCCAAAAGCATCACAAAAGATGAAGAACAGCAACAGTTTCTTCTTCAGGTGGTTGAAAATCACCATCAGAATATCCCTGATTCTAAAAAGAAGACTTTGAAAAAGATTTAAGAAGCTTTAGTTTGATTTGTGTTGTATCGATTATTCAATTAATTAAACAATTATAATTTACTAATTTGCAGTTTTGTTTCATTTCTACCTATCAAACCCATTCATGGAGTGCGAACATTTTTGGAAATTAGTGACATACTGGCGGCAAGGCTTAAAATGCTCCAATTCCATTCAAATTTTTTGTGAGATCTTATATATGCTATAGAAATGGGAAAATGGCCAGGGAGCACGGTTTTGAAAAAAAAAACAAGTTTTTTTTTTTTTGGAGCACCCTAGTTGCCATTCCTGTTGCAGTGTCACCAAGCAATTTTTCAACAGAATAATGCCCAACCACTCATGATATGGCTCTCCCAGGTCTGCCTCCGTATTGCCAACACCCTTCCATTGCCCGACCTCTCAGCAATCGAACATGTTTGGGACATGATGAAACACCACCTATGCCCATCCCGTAATGTTGGCAAACTGGCCCACAATTTGGACATCATCTGGTATGCTATACCTCAGGACAGTATTCATGAACTGTTTGCATCTATGCCATGCCGGTTAACCACTTGTATCCAAGCCAGAGGTAGCACTACAATGTACTGACTTGTTCCACTAGTGTAGTTGTTTTACCTGAATAAATAGCCCAACTGCTTAGGAATTGCAGTCATTTCCTTTCCTATACATGTACACTGCATGTACTAATTTTAATCTTGATTAGGTGATTTCTTCTGGGTGCTTCAGGGTTTTTTGGCAAAGAGTATAAATAATCTCATTTTGTTTGTCTCTGTCCTTTCTCATCACATCACATTATTTATGTATTTGTTTTGTATTGCTGTTGTAGAATTTTGTTATTTATGATAATTTTTCTGCTTGAAATCAATTATTTCTCATATAAAAAAAAAAGAAAGACAGCATGACCACATATTGTTGGAGAAAGAAATGTTTTTGCTGAAACTCTTGTATATATTCTGAACCTTAAGCATCATTGTCTCACCCTGTTTACCAGTAACATGTTTAGGCACGTTTTCAGCACAGACCATTTTTAAAGGGGGCAGGGAGGATTAGCATTTGCAATTAACTTTCTCTATCTCTCTTCGTTCACTGCAAGATTGATTTTGTCTCTACTATGCTGTTCTTCTTGTCATTAATGGCTGATTTGACAGCTTTAGACCCCCATTTTCTTTGTCTGCTTTTTGGTCTGTGGCAAACACCATGATATCTAGCATTTGTTTAGGCAATCTTTCCTTTCCCATTCAACACACATGTTGAAACCACCTGAAAAAGTTCTCATAACATTTTCTACTGAAGAAGTACAAAGTTCATTTGTAATGTCTGCATTACTAATTCCTTTTTGCCCCTTGTGTTTTGACTTATTTTACATAGATATTCATTTCTTAAATTTCTGCACTTCTGAATCCTACTTTGTGCCTAGTTATTATTTTCATAAAAGAAGGCTGTTTGTCAAATGACTGTGGATTCCTGTAATAGGTGTATTGGACTGATAGCACAAAAATTAGAATGATGAATTAAAGGGCATAAGCCAGTTGCTGAGAAAAATAGAATGGTGCAATATAAAAAGGCATTGAAACCTGCAAAAAAATTGCAATTTTGGATTATGAACCTCAATTCAGCAGAAGGCTTATTAAGCTCTTTAAATGATTTTTAATGACAGCAACTAGGATTTAGTATGTACTCTTGGTAACATTTCAAACAGCAGCAAAATATTAATGTGGGATCTGGCAATAATTTTTGAAATGCATTCTATATCAACAATCTTCACAAAGTGAAGTTAAGCTCTGTAAACAGGTCTAGATAGTCACTAAACAACCAGAAATGTCTATAAGGAAATAAAAAATTCAGGGGAGGAGAAGTAAGTGAATTCTTCAACTAAACAATATTTTGTTATAAACTTATCTTTTAGTAAAGTGGAATCTAGTATAATAGTTTAAACTGTTAAGAGTTAACTCTTAACAGTTTAAACTATTATACTAGATTCCACCAAGTGCCTGTCACCAAGAAAAAGTCACAAGAAGTTTTTGTTACAGGCACAGATGTCCTACTCTGATTAATAAAGGACTCTTGAGAATTATGGCCTTATCTTTACCATATTCAGCCAGTTCAAGAACTTAGTGCACCAAACACAATTAAGTATTTTCAAAATTGTACATGGTCTTGGTCCTTCTTTGAAGAAAATATAAAAAAAATGTTTTCAATACCATTTTATTTATTTTGTGGTGACAAAGCATAGTTCTACTGTGATGACTGTGTAAATTGCCTGTTCTACAGAAAACCACATAGGTCACATATTAATTCCTTTCATCTTAAAAAAATTGGTGTATGGTGTGTCCTCTCATTGGTACATTTGGTTGACCACTTTTTTTTTTTCAAAGAATATTATGAAGTTTTTTTTATCCCTATATCACCTTATTGTGCCTGCTTTTTTTCTGGTCTACTTAAAGGAGCGTTTTGTATTAAAAAAATCAAACATTTCATGGACTTAGACCAACATCGAAGTTCTAAATGCAAGCATTGCAGATATAGTGCTATAGAAAGGGCTATCAGATATGGTAAAAAGATTGCAGCCTTGAATTTGTGAGCATGGATTCCATTTACACATATTATGGTCAAGTAAGAAGCATATTCTGTGGATTTTTTTGTGATAAGCTTACATTTAATGCAAAATTTGTTTACTAAATATTATGTGAATATGTAAAGTCATTTTTTAAATAAATATTGCTTAAACATGCAGTGTTAAACTTGTGTACTGTAATTAGCCTTATGCACATGTGATGTAAAATTTGTGCAGTTAATGTTATAAGCCATTTTGATAATAAAACTTTTGAATCTCTCTCTGTTGTTAAGACTCTGAGACAGATCTTAAAACACTTCAGGATTGAGAGATTCTTTAGTACTGAAGTGAATCAGTATTTTCAGAGGTGAATGCCTGGAAGCTAAATTGAGATCAAACCTCTCTCACTGAAAGTGTTGGAGTTGAATGGAATAAGCATGCAAGGTGGGTTATTGAGACTTGAAGAAAAGCATGTGGGTGAGAATTTGTTAAGATGGAAAGGTTGGAACTTCTTGTGGGGAACAGTAAATTTGCAAAGCTTTCAAGGAAAAGAAGAAAAAAAAAACTTTAGAGAGAAAATAGGTAGGGTGTTCAATGTTCACCATGCGCTACTTGAAAATATTATAAAGGGGTTTGAAGAGTATAAAGGCAAATCTATGTGTTAAGGATTACAAAAAGAAGAGTAAGAAAAAAAAAAAAGGAAGTCTTATGCAGATTTGGAGGATTATTCTGGAAAAGAGCTTCTGTAACTGCCTAAAAATGTTTGGAAGTCATGTTAAATGTATAAAAAAGGTTGTAAAGCATGTGCTCCAGGGTTTATGTGGCAGAGATGGATAGCTTCTGATATTGGATGAGGTGGAGCAAATATTTTCAATTCTTGTTCAGTGAAAATTCAGTGATTAACTGACAGATTATGGCTGATGACAGGACTGCCAGTCACTCCGTGTAGAACATTAGCAAACTTTTCTGTTGATTCATTTGAAAGAAAGCTACCTCAAGGGATATTGCTTCTTTCTTTATATATAAGGAGTTGCATTGTTTAAGAAAAACATTTTTATATATTTTATTACAATGGCCCAAAGCAAAGTCTCAAAAAAAAAAAAAAAAAAAAAAAGCACTAGATGCATTGTATTTGTTTTCATTTTGGTATAGGTTGTCGAATTTCAGAGGAATGATCAACAAGCTTCACACACACATACACACATGTATGTTAACTCACTAATAAATATGCATGATTCTTGAAGATATGTACATAATAACCCAGTTTAATAAATGTAGGAAGAATCACAGCAAAAATTGTTGAGCTTTTGCTCACTTATTACACTGGATTATTATACATATTTTCAGGCCTCATGCTTATTTATTAGTTGACTGGCATATCCATAGTATTCCAATTCATGCGGTTACTCACAATAAAATATTTGCTATGTAATACATGTCTTGGCACTGGGGGAAAAACTTATCCAAGTGTCTCTTGTCTCATTTTTCACTAATCCAAGTGCCTCTTGCTTCCAGCATGAAAGGAATGCAGATTTGTTTTCTGTAATGTTGTTCCATTTGGCCCATTTTCTGTTACATAAGAGGATGGTGACCATCTCACTGTGTGCTTGGTTAGAAATTTGCTTTAGCTATATAATTGTTGGTTATATCCAGCATGCAAATCAAATGTAGTGTTTAGTGTTTTTAGCAGTGTTTGTGCAGTGGCTAAACTCTTTAACTTTGGTTTCATGCTGAATGCCCTAGAAATCTCTCACTTTATATCTTGAAAAAAGAAAAAAAGAAAAAAACCCTTTCCTGGTGGTAGTGTGTGTGTGTGTGTGTGTGTTCATATATATGTATAAGAAAGAAGGGTAGGATTATCATTAAGTTAGCATTATCAAAGTGATTGCCTAAAATATGAAAATTTTGATGATTTGTTTCTCTTTGTAAATGAAGCTAATATTTTTCAGACTGAGCATATTCAAAGAATGAGCAAAATGGAAGAAGAGCAAAAACACCTTGCTGAAAACTTCACAAATCTTCAGAAGAAGTGGTCTGAAATGAAAGGTGATTTGCTGGCCTGATTGTACTTTTGTTGTTGAGTCTCATTTGCAACTGAATTAAAATTATTGCACATGTATTGTAGTACTTCTGCTGTTTTCAAGTGGTTATCATGTGAGAGTCATTAACTTTTTTGAATTTACATTGCATGGCTAATTTATATGCAAATGTGTTGATCAGTGACTGTAATGTGATGGCAAGATTGTGTAACTGCTGTGGTGGCAGCATGCCATACAACAAGTGAAATGTGAAGACAGCAGCAGATCTGATTAACTTAGAACAAGATTTCATCATGGGAGCTCGTGGCTGGAACTTCAATAACAAAAGTTGTGGAACTCAGTGGAAAATCATTCAGTACAGTATCCAAGATACATCATGCATGGCAACAAACATTTAAAACATCAGCAGAACAAGTAAGAATAAGATGCAACACCATCAGTCAGAACACAGCTGTTCAGCAACTGTGGACAATTCTGAATATTCTGGTGCACTCATGTCAACAAGGGCTGTGAGCAGCTTATTGAATCATACGCAGTTTGTGAACCATGTGATGACTCAAATGTCTTTCATCTACCATGTAACTCACTAGAATGACTTGGATGGTGTAAAGAATGATAAAACTGGCAAGTGGAGAACTGGACAATGAATTGTACTATGTGGTCTAAAGAATTATGCCATGTAGTCCAATGAATCATGCTGGGTTGTATACTGTGGGTGGATGATGTTGAGTGTGTCATCTACTTCCATAAAGACATAGACCCAATTTGTATCTCCAATACAATTAACCATGGAAAAAATTATCAGTTACAATATCCTACCTATCACCCTATTCAGAATAAGAAGAAAAAGAAAGGTGTAATTACATTATGTACAAATAATAGATAATTTGTGTGATCGCATTCAAACCAAAATTTGTCATTATTAACTATATGTCAACAAAATAGTTTCCATATCATCTACTGTTTCACATGTTACTAGAAATTCAAGCACGGGAAAACGTCAATATAATAAAAAAAAAATTTATTTCAACTTGTCACTAATATTCCTTTTTGATGTTCCTTATGATAGTTTAGAATTTTATTATATGGAGATTACAAATTTATATGAAAAAATGTTTTTTTATGTACAGTCATATGCATCATAAGTTGCCAAAGTCCTCCAATATGTAGAGACAATATGTATTAAATGATTAACATTATTCCAGTTTTTTAACTCATGATCACAAAATTAATACAATAGAAAAGAACTTTCGAACCTCTTGATTATGATGCGTTGAATCAGCAATAAGCCATCTTGTTACCGAAGAAGGCACGATTTTTCGTTTCCTGTGGTATCAGCTTCCAAGTTGAACTTCGATCTTATAATTTCTTATCATAGATGATGGTTGCATGATCCGTTTTCCGTGGCTCGATATCCCAAACTAGTTTCAATTCCTTCTTTTGGAATCATCTTCAGTGGGTATTATGATCTATTTCTCATACACGTTGTATCTTGGCCACTTACATCGATTTTACTGGCGGCGTCCGACATTTCACGGCAGTTGTACTCTTGCGTATGCTATTTCGGTATTAATGCTCATTCTTAGTCGTGTTTTAATATAATTGGATGATATGAATTTCTGATTCTAAATTATTTGGTGTTGCCATTCGTTTGTTGAAAACAATTAATAAGGTCTTTTATTATATTTTTTAGTGTTATTTTCTTTTTCGATAAAATATTTCCAAGTGGACGGTAGACTCATTGGATCATTATTATTACAATTTATTTCTTTAGTTTTTTCAATCATTACTGCTTCTGAGGTTAATATTTGATTTTTAGTTTTATGTGAGGTTATTAATTTTGCATCATACCAATCAGGATAAGCTTCATTTTCAATACAATGATTTATTAATGATGTTTTGTTTTCTTTTTTATTCCAATTGGATATATGTTCTTTTAATCTGGTCTTAAACCTTCTTTTTGTACTTCCTATGTATACTTTATTTCTTTCCTTTCTTTCTATTTCTGTATAATATTTTGTTGGTATAGAATATACTCCAGCTTTATCAAGCATTGATCTTCTTTCATTTCCTGTAGTTAATATAGTTTTGTTATCTATGACGGTTTCTGCTAATATCATTTTTTTCTTTAACGCATTCCTTCTTTAGGATATTTGTTATTGGAGGAATGTGAGGAATTTTACCAGCAAATTTTATTTCTTTTTTTGTTTATTTTTACTTTCATTTAAAGATTTCTTTGTATTTTCAAGTATATCATCTATGATCTTTTTCTTGTATCCAGATTTCATAGCAGTTCTTTTTATCCAGTTAATCTCTATCTTTTCTTTGTTTTTATTACAGGAATGGGTTAATGCTCTTCTTATGTAAAATTGAAGTGCTGCCCTTTTATATTTCTAAGGATGATTTGAATCAAACAAAGCCATTCCGCCCGTTGGAGCATCTATTCCAAGCATATTCAGCAAAATCAAAACGCATAAAAAAGAAGAACCATTAAGACCAATAGTAAATAAAACAACGACTCCAACTATTCTCCTTGAAAAAGAACTATTTAAACATTTAAAACAGTATTACTTTCAACATATTTATACAATTAACAACTCCATTGAAGTGATTAAAAAAGTTAAAGAACTAAAAACAACCGATTTTCTGATGATCAGTCTAGATATTGTTTCCCTATATCCAAATACTCCTGTTTATGAAGCAATTCAATTATTAGATCAGAAGTTAAAAGATGAAAAAATACCTGAAGTACAAAGAATTAGTATTATCCAGGCATTGAAACTAGTAGCTGATAATAACTACTTCACATATAATAAAAAAATATACCGACAAAAACAAGGTGCACCAATGGGATCACCAATTTCGGGACTTCTTGCTGAAATAGTATTACAAGACATAGAAAATAAACTCTTGGATTCATTCAATCAAAAACAACTAATACTATACGTAAGATACGTTGACGATATCCTTATCTTCTGGAAGCAATCTGAAAAAGAACTTGAAACATTTGTAAAAAAATACAATAGTTTTTATCCAACAATACAAGTTACTATGGAAAAAGAAGTTAACAGACAACTACACTATTTAGAAATTTTTTTATTCAGGAGAAATAATATGATTGAATACAAAGTATATCGAAAACCAACTTTTACTCCAACGATAATTCCGATTGATTCAAATCATCCTTGGAAATGTAAAAGGGCAGCACTTCAATTTTACATAAGAAGAGCATTAACCCATTCCTGTAGTAAAAATAAAGAAAAGATAAAGATTAACTGGATAAAAAGAACTGCTATGAAATTCGGATACAAGAAAAAGATCATAGATGATATACTTGAAAATACAAAGAAATCTTTAAATGAAAGTAAAAATAAACAAAAAAAATGAAATAAAATTTGCTGGTAAAATTCCCTACATTCCTCCAATAACAAATATCCTAAAGAAGGAATGCGTTAAAGAAAAAATGATATTAGCAGAAACCGCCATAGATAATGAAACTATATTAACTACAGGAAATGAAAGAAGATCAATGCTTGATAAAGCTGGAGTATATTCTATACCAACAAAATATTATACAGAAATAGAAAGAAAGGAAAGAAATAAAGTACACATAGGAAGTACAAAAAGAAGGTTTAAGACCAGATTAAAAGAACATATATCCAATTCGAATAAAAAAGAAAACAAAACATCATTAATAAATCATTGTATTGAAAATGAAGCTTATCCTGATTGGTATGATGCAAAATTAATAACCTCACATAAAACTAAAAATCAAATATTAACCTCAGAAGCAGTAATGATTGAAAAAACTAAAGAAATAAATTGTAATAATAATGATCCAATGAGTCTACCGTACGCTTAGAAACATTTTATCGAAAAAGAAAATAACGCCAAAAAATATAATAAAAGACCTAATTAATTGTTTTCAACAAACGAATGGCAACACCAAATAATTTAGAATCAGAAATTCATATCATCCAATTATATTAAAACACGACTAAGAATGAGCATTAATACCAAAATAGCATACGCAAGAGTACAACTGCCGTGAAATGTCGGACGCCGCCAGTAAAATCGATGTAAGTGGCCGAGATACAACGTGTATGAGAAGTAGATCATAACACCCACTGAAGATGATTCCAAAAAGAAGGAATTGAAACTAGTTTGGGATATCGAGCCACGAAAAACGGATCATGCAACCATCATCTATGATAAGAAATTATAAGATCGAAGTTCAACTTGGAAGCTGATACCACAGGAAACGAAAAGTCGTGCCTTCTTCGATAACAAGATGGCTTATTGCTGATTCAATGCATCATAATCAAGAGGTTCGAAAGTTCTTTTCTATTGTATTAATTTCGTGAATCATGCGTTAAAAAACTGGAATAATGTTAAATCATTTAATACATATTGTCTCTACATATTGGAGGACTTTGGCAACTTATGATGCATATGACTGTACATATAAAAATATTTTTTCATATGAATTTGTAATCTTCATATAATAAAATTCTAAACTATCATAAGGAACATCAAAAAGGAATATTAGTGACAAGTTGAAATAAATTTTTTTTTTATTATATTGACGTTTTCTCATGCTCGAATTTCTAGTAACGTGCGAAACAGTAGATGATATGGAAACTATTTTGTTGACATATAGTTAATAATTTCTGAAACCACGTAATGATTTTGACAAATGTTGAATTAATACAAAATTTGTCAGTTGTTTTGGGAGTTAGTTGTCCTTCAGGACTGGAGGGATTATATATTCTTCCTTTTTATAAAGAAAAAAAGTGATCAGACTGAATGTTAGTACTGTCATGGTATCAGCATGCTGAGTGCACCAGCAATAGTGTTTGGATAGGTTATTATTAATAGGGTACAAGGCTTTACATCAGAAAAGGTGTGGAATGCGCAGAGTGGTTTTATGCATAGTAAGGGCTGCACTAACCAAATATTTGCATTTTGTATGATGAATGAAAAGTATCTGTTTGTTCTTAAAATTTTTATTGTCTTTGTAGCTTAGGAGAAAGCTTATGACTGAGTGAACAGTCTGCTTCTGTAAAAGGTGTTGAATAATTTTGGCGTAACTAGGAATCTGCTTGAATGTGTGACTCATATATGCTGGCATTAGAGTGCAAATGATGAAGTACATGTAAATGGTGTTTTATTGAAATGGATTTTTCTATTGATGCAGGATTTAGGCAAAGTTGTATAATATCACCTTGGCTGTTCAATATACAGGTATTTATGGATGCATGTAAGTATGCATAATGCCAGCATGGACAATGCTGATTTGTCTTTGTAATTTCTGTGTTTGCATATTGATGACACTGTGCTGTTGGTTGAGTGCAAAAGTGAGTTTCAGAATATCTTGTCCCAGATATATGAAATTTAAACTGAGTATAAGTAAAGGAAAACCCAAATTTATAGTTTTTGATCAAGGAACTGTAAGTACTAAATGCAATATCAGTCCAAATGGTACGCAGTTAGACCAACTGAATGAGCTTGTACAAGGTGGTCATAGCTGCCCCGGTGGCGCAGTGGTCTAAGGCGCTGGCCTCTGATCATTCGTCCGTAAGGGGTCCGGGTTCGAATCCCGGTCAGGCATGGATGTTGTGTTTGTCTTACGGCACTGGCTCTCTTCCTTCCCTGGAACCAGTGACCCTAAATTAGGGACGGGCGACTGCTTATAGCCCATTGAGTTGCTCATGGTGGTCGTTAAAACCTCCAATCAAAAAAAAAAAAAAAAAAAAAAAAAAAGGTGGTCATAAAGTAACTTGTCCTATTTACGAGCCTCTAGTGACCACAGTTTTTGACGAATTGGGATGAGATTTGGGATTTAGACGTTTAAAGATATGTGCTCAAAGTTTATGCAGAGAAAATGAATCGTGCTCTCATGGTTGCGGTTTCAGCTCAGGAATTACGGAAACTTCCAATGGCAACACCCATTTTGTGATATCTCATTGTGATGAACACCTTAAAAAAACCACAAATGGTGTTAACAGATTCTTTCTAGCCCTAAAAGCCACTGAGCAATAGCACTTTCAAATGAGATGAGAAGTAACAACAAACGAGGAAAGAAACCGTCACAATTACCTTTGTTTACAAATGCTCAATGTGTCTGCCATCACAGGCAATGACAAATTGCATGCAGGGAATCGTGGACATTACCAAAGCATGCAACATGTTACATGGAATATGAATAACGTCTTGTTTAATGGCTTCTTTCAGGTCAGACAAAGTTCTTGGATTATCTTTGTTCACTTTTGATTTCAGAAATCTCCAGAGCCAGAATTCCTTTGATGTTAGATCTGGGGACTGTGGTGGCCATGGAAATGCAAAATGACGAGATATAATTCTGTTATTAAAGTGCTGTTCTAACAATTGTTTGACCCTTTTGCTGACATGTGGTGGAGCACCATCTTGCATCCAAATGATGTCAGATATCACATGTCATTGCTGCAGCTCTGGAATGACGTAATTCGTTAACATTGCTGCGTAGCGAGCACTCATTACAGTACATGTCCGTAACTCGTGAGGAGTCTCTTGTTCAAAGAAGTAGGAGACTAGATTGAAACTGCTTTTGATGCTGCATCACACAGTCACTCTGGCTTCTTGTAAGGGAAGAGGTAACAAATCATGGGGATGTTAGTCTGCCCAATGCACACAGTTTTTAGAGTTCACTTTGCCAGTCAACGTGAAATGGCTTCGTCAGTCCACAGAATGCGCAGTGGCCAGCTGTTGTCACTCTCATATCTTATTAAAAATTCATTCACAAATTTCAGTGTAGCTGTTCATCATGCTATTGCCACATTTGAACTCAATGGTATCTGTACAGGAACATCTGGAGTACTGATCGAAGAATCTTTAAGACTGTAGTTTTAGGAACATTCAGAATGCAAGAAGCACCTCGTGAAGTTGCATGACGATCGTCATTAATCGTGTGATGCACTTCAGCAACAAGTTCAACTGGAGTAGAAGGTTGTCCAGCTCAAGGTC
This sequence comes from Macrothele yani, assembly GCA_039090855.1. Classification (NCBI taxonomy): domain Eukaryota; kingdom Metazoa; phylum Arthropoda; class Arachnida; order Araneae; family Macrothelidae; genus Macrothele; species Macrothele yani. The sequence goes on from CM077001.1 coordinate 83,861,730, forward strand.
TATCGCATGTGCACCCCATATCTTCAAATTTATGTGCCAAGTCCTGCACAGCTTGAACAGAACATGGACCCCAACGTAAATTATGGATTCGACAAAAAACATGCAACGCCTCTTACAACCATTAATGTAATAGAGCTTGACCAGTTCACCATGATGTTTAGCGGAAACTCTCATCTTGTTCTCCTACACTTGCAGACACGATACTGACTCAACTTCCAGCCATCAATGCTACTTATCAGAACTGGTTGCGAAGACGTAAAACAAACTGTGTTCGCCAGTTGGATGTTTCGTGATAGGCGACAGTGATTTATGCAAATGACGTGCATCATCACTGCTGCAGACACGATGCAAATGAGTGAGTGACGAAAGGATGTCACCGTTTCTTTTTGACTTTTTTTTTCTCTTTTGTTGTTACTTTTCATTTCATTTGAAAGTGCTATTGCTCAGTGGCTTTTAGGGCTAGAAAGAATCTGTTAACACCATTTGTGGTTTTTTAAGGTGCTGATCACAATGAGATATCACAAAATGGGGGTTACCATTGGAAGTTTCCGTAATTCTTGAGCTGAAACCGTAACTTTGAGAGCACGATTCATTTTCTCTGCATAAATCTCGAGCGCATATCTTTAAACGTCTTTTCCCAAATCTCATCCCAATTCGTCAAAAACTGTGGTCACTAGAGGCTCGTAAATAGGCCAAGTTACTTTATGACCACCCTGTATATGTAGAAAACATGTTTGACCTAGAAAATTGAGTAAATGGGGTGAAATCAATAGGTGAGTGAATTCAGCTTTGAAAATCATAGCTGCTATAAGAGGAATTTACAGGACTGTTGATTTCTCAAAAGAGTGTGGAATGGTTGTATATGTAATTGTTTCTACTCTAATGTATGGTAATAAAACGTGGGTACTGCAGTAGAGACACAGGAGTCATTTGCATGCTGGTAAAGTGGCATTACTTGCAGGAGGTTTGTGGCAAGGCACATTCTGATCATGTAAGGAATAAAGATGTGGTGCAGATATGTAATGTGAAGCAAAATATTGTTAGTAAGGTGGAGGCAAATAGTTTGAGGTGGTTTAGCCATTTTGAAAGAATGAATGGTGAGGTGCTAACTAAGAGAATTTATTTAGGCCAAGTGGCAAGAAAAATGGTAGAGGAAGGCTGAGGATATCATGGGAGGATCATAGATTCAGGAATTCCTACTAGAAAAAAGATAATGAGTATGAAGTACAAAAGGACTTGTGTGAAATGTGTGATGAATGTCAGTGAAGCTCAAGTTGTGCACCAAGATCACTGTAAATGGAAACATCTGATAAATCAAAAGTAATCAAAATCTAACACCACTGGTAACTTTAATTTGGAAGATGAGCTTTCTTTTAGGAACTGACTGCTGAATCTTAGAGAACAGCTTAGTGATATGTATGATGTGTGAGTGTGTGCACCTACATAGGATTAAATGAGTAGGTAATTTCTGTAATCACATTCTATATACAAGTAAATGTATAAATAAAATAAATAAATATTAAAAATTACACCATTATCTTACTTCTCAATTTTCACACCAACTATTCTAATTAAACATGAAGACACTTGTCTTGATTTGCAAATGATTGCAACAGCTGCATAGCTGCACTAGCAAAAATTCAGTGTGTTTTTTGTTTTATTTAATAATGTGCAATTTATTTTAAAGCATAATAGTCTCATCCTGTTGTTATCCAAATTCAACAGTTATCGAAGAGTATGTTGGAATTCCATGTCTTATGTGAAATTTATACATACAGTTTATATGTCCATTAATTTTTAAAGCATAATGTAGCTTTGCATTTGAATATTTTTGAAGAATAGATATTTTGCTAATGTCTTATTTTCCTTTGTAGAAAAGAACAAAGAATTATCATCTCAGTTGAAGACTGCTAACATGAATTTAGAAAATTTACATGAAGAGTATATTGATTATAAGCAAAAAGCCCAGCGTATTTTGCAGGTTAGATGTAAAAATCATCTAGTTTTTGTTTTGTTTTTTTAGTTTATCTTTTTTTTAAGAACTCTAAAAAAATGAAGAGAAGTAAACGACAGATCTGTATAGCACAAATTAGAAAATACCTACACTAATATGATGAGGAGAGAAAAAATGTGTCTAACAGAATAAATGGCAGAGACCCAATTTTGTAATATGAGCAACAAACACTCTGTAAACACCACACTCATGTTGTACAAAGTTCATTTAATAATAAGTTGACTGTGTAGTCTTGGTAATACAAATACTACACTCATTGTCTTAAAAATCCACGCACCAAGAAAAAAAATGTGCAATTAATGCAAAACTTGGTGATGGCTACAGCGAGAACAGACACACAATTGATTAAAGTTTTGTGTGATTCCACATGCCCATGCATCCATGACCGGCGCTGCAATCACAATCCTTAGGGCTTATAAGGCGCTGCGCAGTGGACTCCACATTTGTGCCGAAGTGCATGGTAAGAATCAGGTGAGATCCCTGAGCGATACACATCTCGAGGAGCTGCCGTAGATGTGCGTACAGGCAACTTACAGAGTTTGGATGAGGCCGTATTGTAAGGATGAGAGAGGCAGGGTGGATGGCTCGCCGAATCGGCTGTCATTTGGGCCCGTCGGACAGTACGGTGCAATCGTGTTGGGGGCAATGGACACAGGAAAGCACCCAAACATGGCTAGCTCTGGATGACCCAGACATACCTCCAGCAGAGAGACCTGTGGGATCATGAGAGCAGCATGCACAGATGCAACGACATCCTGGTCCAATACCCAGAGATGTGGCGGCTGTACAAGGGACTCCTGTGTCCACCAGAACCATTTCCAGACGCATGGTAGAGGTGAATCTGCACTCTCAACGGCCCTTGCATTTTCTGCCATTAACACCTGACCATAATCGGTGTCGATTGCAGTGGTGTCAGCAGCGAGCAACGTGGAATATATACGACTGGTGACGTATAGTGTTCCAACGACGAATCCCACTTCTGTATGGGAACGGACGACCACCGTGTCAGAGTGTGGAGGACCGCAGGTGAGCGCTACAGTCCCAACCTCACTGTATAGTGGTGCACATCCCGAACTGCAGGTGTGGTGGTCTAGGGAGCCATCGCGTATGACAGCCGGACTTCCATCGCAGTGATCCGAGGGACGTTGACACCCCAGCGCTATGTACAGGAGATCCCGCAGCCCCATGTGCTACCTTTCCTGGCGGGGCAGCCCAGAGCCATTTACCAACAAGATAATGCCCGTCCGCACACGGCTCAGGTTTCCCAGGACTCTCTATGTCGTGCTTCAACACTTCTGTGGCCTGCCTGCCAGATCACCTAATCTCTTGCCCATTGAGCACGTGTGGGACCAGATGAGACGCCAGCTTTCTCCATGTCCCAGTGTTCATGATTTAGAGCATCAGTTGCAAGAAGTGTGGGCCAATCTGTCCCAGGATAACTTACGGCGTCTCTTTGACTCCATGCAGAACCGTATCACCGCATGTATCTGAGCATGAGGGGGTCCGACACAGTACTAAATTGACCGGAATGTGTACTGTATGTCCGCAGGAAATTGTCCTGCTGCTGTGATATTGTAATCACTTCTGTCCTTGGTATGTACCATCTCACTACTAAAATCTCATTTCAATCCGATGCCTCCTTCTTGGTGTGTGGATTTTTATGACAATGAGTGTATATCAAATATCAAACCACATTAACTTCAAAGTGTTGTTGTTTGATTTTTGCATACTTTTGACAACAGTTGCAGAGGTGTTACCATCGGTAGACCTTGTAAAGTGTGGGTTTGGGTGAAAATATTTGAAAAGCCATTGAGGATGCATAGTGTTAGTCAAGAGTATAGGTAAGGAGTTGAAACTATATCTAATAAGCTAACTGTATTATTATATTTGCACTTTTAAGGTATTAACCTCTTGCAAAGTGCGCATAGTTTACGTGCAATTCATAAATGAAAAAACCATTAGAAAGAACCACTCACTCACCATAAAGATCATGGTAACCTCCAATGACAACACACTTCCAACACGTCATTCATCGTGATGTAACTGGGCTTCCAAGGTTTACAGACTTCTTGCTTACGCTTCTTATTTTCGGGTGTGAAACATCATATTTTTTTTTTTTTTTCTTTTCCTTAGCCTTATAAGATGTTACTATAATGCTTGTCAATTCGATAAAAAATCACACATACAACTCATTCATACAATTCAAGTAAAAACTATGTACATAACCTTACATTCACAGGTGATTAAACCTTGGTCAACTCTAATTATCAAACTCCTCCTTCTGTTTCACAACCTCTGCTACTCCCACTACAAGTGTCACACCCATTCAGCCTCTCACATCCAATCCTCTAGTACTTTCGACAGGCCCCTGTCATCTTCAGGAGGCAGGTGTGTCTCACCCGCCCACCACAGCTCAAGTGAGCAGAGCCACCGAGGCCTGGGCTCCAGTCGCTATCTCTGAATCGTTGTGTCTCTGGCGCCATCTATTGTCCCTGCTGCTCTTTTTTCCCCTCTTTCTTTTTATGCTGCTGTTCAATTTTTATTAGGGCTTTCCATTGTTCGTTTAGGTTACTTGGCTCATTAATGTACTTGGCTCATTAATGTTGCATAATCTTGATCTGTTTTTTTCAATTAACACTGATTCTGCAATTCTTAACTGCTTTTCGTTTTTACAGCTCTTAATAATTTTAATACCTTCAAACCTTGGACATTTTTGATTTTCCATACAGTATTGGGTCAATGCTGTCTTAGCCTCTTTTTTATTCCAATTATTAATATGCTGGTTCAATCTATACTTTAATTTATTCTTGGTGCTGCCTATATATGCCACAGGTGGTTGCTGGTTTATTGGGATTTCATAAATTCCTGCTCTATCTAATTGGCTAATTTTTTCATTTTTAATCACTAAATTTTTTACAGTAAGTACCTGATTTCCTACCTGTATGCCATACTTGCCACAAACTTTATTAATTTCTGCTGAAACATTTTCTATATATGGTATTGCTCCTACATATTTTACAAGTTTTTTATCAGTCTTGACCCTATTGTAACCTTGAGTTACTTCATAAATCCATTTTTTTAATACCTGTTTAGGGTATCCAAAATCATATGCAATTTTTTCAATATATTCAATTTCTTCCTTTCTATACTGTTCAATTGATGAATGTGTTAAACTTCTTTTAATTAGTGTTTTAACACTATTTCTTTTATGTGTTAATGGATGTGATGACTGAAATGGTATAAGTACTGGGATATATGAAGATTTTCTATGCACTCTGAATTGTATATTCTCCTCTGTTTTAACAATCAAAACGTCCAAAAATGCCAAAGTATTGTCATGTTCTTGTTCTACTGTCAGCTAACTGTAGTTTGTCTTCTCTCTCTGGCATTTAAAAACCTAATAATTTGCCCCTCTGGCTTTTTTTTTTTTTTTTTCCAAGTGGTTCCAACTTTTATTAGGAGAAAATTTAAAATGCACTAATGGAAACTGCACACTATTAAAAAGTGACTCGGTTTTGATGAAATTTAACAATACTTCTAAAGATTATAAAAATAAATGGTTACAGGTTTTTTTAGGATATTATATTCAGTATTTTTTTAAAGTTGTGTTTCTGAACAAATCTCAAGATTAGAATTGCTGTTTTTACACCATTTTAATGAAAAGTTGCTCAAGTTATGGACCAATGCTGAGAAACATATTGCTACATAATGCCCACTTCATATACTTGCATGTCAGATTTAGGAAGTATATAGATAATAATTGCATACCTGCCAATTACTATGGAATGTCTGTTATTAATGTTTCTATAGATTCAGTTGTTTGATGCCGCTCCGGTGGAGTAGTGGTTTAAGCAATTGCTACTGATCATTCGTCCGAGATGGGTCTGGGTTCGAACTTCGGTGAGGTATGGGTGTTGTGTTTGTCTTATGGCACTGGATCACTCCCATTCCTGGAACCAGTAGCCCTAAACTAGGGACGGGTGACTGCTTATAGCCTACTGAGTTGCTCACGGTGGTAGTTAAACCCCCAATAAAAATAAATAAAGAAATAAATAAAAGTTGTTTCACTATGGAATCCATTGTTGAAACTACAGATTCTATGCATTTTTTTCCCCCAAATTAGTGTTTTGCTATTATTTCATGATATGTATAAATGCTTTTTATTGCCATAAACTGCAGTTTTGGAGACAGCCCCCTGTAATATATGATCATGTCTTAAGTGGAGGTTTTTCATGTGCTTAGAGTTCCTGTCGGTCAAGTGGTAGGGGATTCTGAATACATCTAACTGGTGCTATTTTAGAACTTAAATCTGCCAATGTTATTTATCATGCTGTCGCCAGGGAAATTGTGTTTCACACTTGTTAAGTTCATTTCATTAGTGTCCTTAGTTTGTTTTTTTTTTTGGGGGGGGGGGTCATGTATTGTTTTGTTGTGGTGCATGTTTCTTTTTCATAAAGAGATGGATTGTTTCCTAAAAAAACATCAGAATGAGGAAGCAGCTTTCATGCCATTTAAGGAACAATATTCTAAGCAGTGGCCTTGTGTTATTGCTTTGGAGAAACAGAGATATGCCTATTACCACAAGATCAAAATTTAAGCTGTACTGAGCCATTTGAGCAGTGTACTTTATAAATTCCATGAAATGTGAACCTTCACTCAACTGAAAAGGCAGCAGTAAATTAAATTATGGCTATAAAATTAAAAAAAAAGTGAAACTAGGCCATTTTGAAGCATGTAAAAAATTACTTTATCGCTGTCAGAAGTAGAAGCTGTGTATGTCGTGTAATAATATGAGTTACTTCTGACAGGGTTCTGGCTAATGTTAGCAATTATGTAATTGGATAGAAGATGGCAAAGTGTTGCAGATAGGCATAGAGATATCTACATGTCATCAGTATTGGATTCAGTGAGTGGAGGAAGAAGGCACATCTGTCTGAAGACATGTGAGTGCTTTTGAAATGTCTTATTGCTAAAAGGCACTGCCAGCATATCTTATGGATGGACTTGGCAAAGAAATCAACCATGTTTGTCTTGATTATGAATGCTCTTGTGTCCTATGTGAGCTACAGTCATTTCTGGAAACAGAGATGTGATATATGGTTTTACTGATCATTATGAATGCCTCAGTGATGCCATGAATGCATTTAATGGATTTTGGGATGGTATTGGTAATGTTTAGTGATGGGGCTTAGAAGATGCCTGGTAGGGAGGAAGAAAGAGCAGGCTATTAACAAAGAAGAGAGACACATTGCAAACTCTGAATGCAGTGGTTTGTGGAGCCATAAGATGATAAGAAAACAACTGTAGTTTCTGTGAGAGGCAGTACAACAGCTCATTATTATAATGAACAGGGATCCAAAATTACACTCGTCCACTTGTCCATGCCCAGTCAAAAATTATAGCTGACAAGTGACGCTACAAAGGAGGCATTTTTTTTTATTTCCAGCCAAATTAAACTACTGGTTTTAATTGCTGTCATAATATTTTTTAATTTCCTGCTTTTCTTTCATGACATGCATCAGAACAAGAACATAATTAACATTATATATGCCTAATTACTTCCTTGTTCTGCATTTTTGAGAATAGTGTAGTGTCAAGGCAAAGAATAAAAGTGGAAGCTCTGTTCAGCAAATGCTAACAGCTGTGCTAGGAGAGCCAGTGAGTTGCCTGGCATCATGAGCTGTGCAGGTGGTGGTAGAGATGTGAGTGAATTGGTGGAGGCATGTCCTAGAATATAGAACAAAGAGTGCGCATGTGAAATTTTAAGGTGGGAAAGAGGTATGTCACGCACACATCGGAGGATTGGGGAACGCAAGAAGTTGATGGGGAAGGAAGTCTTGTTTCTGAGGAGGAGGGATAGCAGTTCTGAACCAATGCCGAAATTTCTGACTAGTGACATTTTCTGTTGACTGGTGGACAAGTATCATATTTTTTGAACCCTGATAATGAAAATGTCATAAATTCAGTGATCATTCCATTTTTGTTAAATTTAGGAAAAACAGTGTTCCAATAGGCTAACACCCAGCTGGGATACCTTCATCATTACCAAAATATCATTGTGTTCCCATGACCTATGAGGTCACGAGATCTGTTCCAAGTTGAGCGTGACTCATGCATAAGTTTTTAAATAATGCTAACATTTCTGGGTGGCATCTCAAATAAAATTTTGTCAGTTTACTTTTCACTTTATCACTGATTTTGGTTGAAGTTGAAGGGCTCATAATGACACAGCTCCAATTTTTCTTGTAAATGGTTTTAAATGATATCAGTGATACCATTGAAGAGATAAAAGCAAGTATGGTTATGTATTTCTCTTGATATTTTATTGCTTATAGTAAAAGCATATTAAGCGATCATGAAAGCTAATTTATTTATTTTTTTTATTTTCTGATTCGTTCTTTAAGCGTATCTATTAGGGGGCAGATCCAGAAGCTTACCGGGGGGAGGGGGGTTGCTCTGGTCTAAAAAACTAAAAAAAAAAGATTGACAGAGAGACTTTATGGAAGGGTCATATTATTGTTCTAAATTTTTAAATCGTAAAGTGAGTATAACAATTGAAAAATCAATAGTGTTTCCCTGGTATTCAAATCCCTGCTTTGCAAGGAAATAAGCTTTGTGCTTTTTAAATATCAAGTCTTGGTAGCATCATTGAAAAAAAATTTGAGCCTTTCTGTTTGGGCAGCTTAATTTAATAGAAACAGTTCCAGCTTGAATCATCAAGTCATTCCTAAATAATATGACCAGTAATTCTTCTTTAAAATATTTGTTTATTCTTCCCTAATCCATGATTTCCACTTCCTTTGAAAGGAACTTCCATTTACTTCACTTCCTCAAGTCATTCCTGCACCATTCATTGTCTTACTGGTGATTTTTTCACTTAAGTTTGTGCAAATATTGCATCAAAACAAAGCACACCCATTGTCTTTCATGATAATCAAAATCTATTTTCCCTTTGGCTCTCAGCCTCCTCTGTTTCTGAAACTCTAGTTTTGTTTTTCTTCCTGCTTTTTGTCTCTTTGAAGCTGGAAAAGAACATTTAATCTCCAAACTCAGCAAAATTTAATCACTATAAAAACCTTTATGGGAATCTTTGCACCCATTCTTGTAATTTTTACAAAAATGAATATATATTTATTTTTAAACTAGAATTTCAGAAATAGAAGAAGCTGAGATCATAAGTAAAATGAATTTATTATTTATGATCTTGGCCATTTAAAAAAGAAAAGTCTGTTGTTTTAGGGGAGTTATCACCCAAGTTGCCCCTGCTGGATCTGCTACTGGTATATACATATATAGCATTAACACATGAACAACTGTAATTTTTGTTGAGAAGCTTCCTTTGAGTTTGAAAATTTGTACCTACAGACTTTTGTATGTCCTTTTTTCTATTGGAGTACATGCCACATTTGTCTTTAGGTGTTAATGTACATATCAGTGTTGTTCTTGTTCTAAAATGTCAACCAATTTATAAGTTTCTTGAAAATTTCATAGCATAAATCACAATTATTGAAAGCATTAAGGTACAACACTGTGTAATACTGTCAAGCTGTCCATATGGTAGCTTGCCAGTTTGCACATATTGTTCTGGGTGCATGGAGCTTTTATGAAATCTAGTATATATTTCTTCTGGAAAATTGAAGTGATTAAATGAATAATAATGTACACTTAAAGCTAACTTTAAAGCAGTTAAAAGGAATAATGTGGAATTATTTGCTAAGATATGATAATCAAAACTTGTGTAATAGGTATATGTAGAGCTTTGTATGTGTGTCCAGAAAAATTTCTTTAAATTTGACCATTGCAAACAAAAAGCAAGCAAAAAACTTGCAGCATATTTCATGGAAATAGGTGTCTACAAAATGAATAAAAAAAGTAAAAAAAAGTCATCAAGTAATTCCATTAAGAAACTTAATTTTTTTTTTCATTTCAGTAATTAAATATTTTGCCTATTATTAAAGTAATAATAATATTAAAATGAAAAAAAAAGTCAGCTATTGTAATTTCATTAAAAAGCTAACTTTTCGTTCAGTTTGGTAATATAATATTCTGGCTGTTAATTAATTGCTTTTAACAGTTGATTTACTGAAGAATTTGTTGTTGGTGGAAAAGTATGAGCAAACCATATAAGAAATTAGAAATAAAAAATTGTAAAGAAAAGAAATTTTTAATTTATAAAAATTCTGAGAAAAACAAATAGAATTTGTCTTTTTAGTAGACACACAAATAAAACATTTGAGAGTGAAAACTGCATGAAAGTACTAAACCTATGTAAGATTTAAATAAATAAATGGAAATGGAAGTTTATCTTAAGTCCTTTTTCATCCAGAATTGAAATGGCTAAAAACTTGTGGAAAATGCATTTGTAAAGTATAGTAAACTTTTAATAAATGAAGTGGAAGTTTTCAACTTCACCGTTTCATCTTGGCTAGAAAAAAATTCTAAAAAATTAAAAAGTTCTGACTTTATACATAAAAATTTTGCTTTGCTGATTTTTCCCCATATTGGATCCTAAAATAATCATTACTGTTTGTGATATCTAAAAGTAAACTGTTTCTAACCTAAGCATGGGAATCGCAAAGCATCATGCATTTTAATTCACACATGTTGATTTCTTGCTGTAATAATGTGATTTTTATATTCTTACAAGTTGAGGAATCTGAAAATGCATGGAATGTAATTTTTTTTCATGTACTTAATTATGCATGATTTCTATGATATATGTGTGGTTTTATTTTATTGCAGTCTAAAGAAAGACTAATCCTTAGCCTAAAAGATTCCAATGGTGATGTTGAGCACCAGGATAACAAAGAAGGAACATATGCCCTCCTACTTACAGAAACCGAGGAGGTAAAGCAAGAAAGAGATGCCCTTCGCGATGAATTGCGACGAGTTAATGAAATGATGGAGTCTTACAAAGCAGAAATTCAAGAACTTGAAAAAATGGCTCAAAATGACTCCAACACAGCTCGTGAGCATCTTAGAAATCTGGAAGAACAATTTAACCAGGAAAAGCTGTATAAAGAAGAAATAGAGCTCCTGAACAACCAACTGAAAGATGTAGGTTACCCCTCTTAATAAAAATACTGCAGTTTTTATTTTTCAATTACGTGAATTGTTTTTAGATGATAAATTTCAGTATTTTTTATTTCTTGTGAAAAATTTTACTTGAAGTTTATCTGAGCTAGACATCCTAATATATAAAAGGCTAAGTTGCGACAACGTGGATCACTTTGAAAGTCATCATAGCAACAACCGAGAAACAAATGTTTGTGTCATCATGCTTAGCTTTTCGTGTTTTCGTGCAGGTGACATCATCACCTACACACTCACAGTGCACGTGTATATCACTTTGTTTTGTTGTCATAGCAACAAAGAACACAGCTGCTGGTGTGACGTCATCTCATCTAAATCATTCTCACATGACATCAGAGAAGCGTTACGCCACACGGTCAACTTGAAAATAGGATGCCCGGGGGCTCAGGAAAAACTTATTAGTATAAAATCCTCCTCAGCACTATCCGTGGAGAAGGAATTATAGCTTTTCCTGTTGCATTCACAAGACTCGCTGCTAATCTGTTAGAAGGTGGAAAAACATACTTTAACCAATTTAAGTTAGTGCCACCTTTAAATGAAACCTCTATGTCGAATATAAAGATTAATTCCACTGACGCCAAAATCATTCGATCTGCGAAAGCCATCATTTGGGATGAAGCTACAATGGCCCCAGGTACTGCTTTACTTGCAGTTGACCGAATACTGAAAGATATTACGAGAAATCAGAAACCTTTTGGCGGCAAAGTCATTTTACTTGAAGGAGACTTTAGACAAACTCTCCCTGTTGTCAAACAGGGTGACCGAACCAAAATACTCGAAGCCAGCATTAAATTCACCCAATTATAGGGGAAGTTTGAGATTTTAAGACTCGAAAGTAATGTTCAATCTATTGATTCATCATTCAGTCAATGGCTTTTATGACTTGGTGATGGCGCCCATGAAACTGCTGATGGCCTACCAGAGGAAATGATAGAGATTCCTACAAATATTTTATATGATGGTGATATAGCCAAAAAATATTTGATGAGAACATGAAAATTTCGATTTTAAAACATTTGCACAGAAAGCCATTTTGTGTCCCAAAAATTCTGATATTGACAAATTAAATGAGAATGTTCATGATCTCTTAAAGGGGACAGCAAGCACATAAACTCTGATTCAATTGATGCCAATGGCAAAGAAAATACTGAACAGTATTATCCTATATAGTTTTTAAATGAGCAAATTCCATCAGGAATGCCACTTCCCAGACTGAAGTTGAAGATTGGAGCTATTATCATGCTCCTGAGAAACCTCAATACACAACGAAGTTTATGCAATGGAACAAGACTGATAATTAAAGAACTAAAACTCAATTTGATCATTGCAGAAGTACTCACAGGCTCAGCATGTGGTAAAACTGTTTTTATTCCACGAATTGACCTTGCACCTACTGATATAGACCTCCCATTCACATTCAAACGACAACAATTTCCTGTAAAATTCGCCTTTGCTATGATCATTAATAAGTCTAAAGGTCAAACACTGGAGAAAGTAGGTATCTACCTTCCTGAACCAGTGTTTAGCCATGGACAACTTTATGTTTCATTGTCAAGAGTTCGACGGTTTGATGATGTCACAGTTAAAGTAGTCCATGGGCCGGAACAAGGAAAACTACTTCCAGATTACAAAAAAGATATTTACAAAAACTATGGTGTACAAAGATATTTTCCAACATCATTAATAAACACTTGAATAGCAATAAGTGATTTCTAAAACTCGTTGTATTCTTATCTCAATGGGCTTTATAGCTAGTTAATAGTAATATATTATGTTGCAAAATTTTAACATTTTATGTGGTTAGAAATTCATAACAGACATAGATGGATATGAGTGTGGAGTTACTTTCATATTTTTGGTGCTGTTGGGAAGGAGGGAGGGCAGTGCATAAGTATTAGCACTGTCAGGGGTTTACTTCTTTCCTTTAGATGTAAAGGAAATGTGAATATTTGGAAATGCAGCTATTGCTAGATGTTTTCTGCCAGGTGTTTCCAGTGGATTGATGTGGTCAACTGATCACCTGATTTGAACAGTAATTCAATTACAGACCATTGATGGAAGATTTTCATTTAATCTTCCTTCCCTCTGAGTTCCTTTGGTAGACATTTTTGGCCTCTTTAGTTTTGTCAAGGCAATATCTAAATGTATAGAAAGATGTGTGGCCAGAAGCATCTGTAAAAAACCAAAGGAATTCAGAGGGAAAGAAGATTAAATGAAAATTTCTTCAACTGAAACTAGAACCAAATAAATATATCTCGGTAAAGCCTTGACTAAGTGATTTAACACGTGATGGAAAATATAGATTGAACTTTGTCCATCCATATCTTTGTATCTATGAACAAAAGAAATGTTATATTCACTGTGGTATAAGGTATTAATATTTAGCAGTACACGAGTTATTGACCATATCCCTTGTATTGTTGATCATTGTGAGGGTTTGATTCCTATGAGGAAAATAAGATTAGAGGAACTGAAGTCACAACTTTTTATGATTCCCAGGCATTTTTTTACCTATAATGAAGTAACACAATATCAGCATTAAGAAGATACAACATATGAAATAATACTGTTTAGATAGTTTTTAAACGAGTTTCTATAAACATTCAGAACTTTTTCCAGACTGAATTGATGTGAAGCATTGTAGATAATTTAATGTGTATGCGTGCCCATTAGAATTAATTTTAAAGTTGTATGTTAAGAAATAGGCTTAGAAATACTAACAAGAATTCACTTATTGCATTTCATTTGTTAAGTTATACACTTTTTCTGTTGACATATATTACATGCTTCTGCTTTCTCCCAGGAACTGACTACAAAATGCTTTGTACCAGAATGTTTTATCGTGAATAAATGTTTCATATTTGAAAGCAATATAAATTTGAATGTAACACAAAATTAAATCCAGCTGTCAGGGTCATGGAGGACTTGAATCTGGCATTTAATGGTTAAGGCAATGGGAACATAGCAGTCAGTCCACATGTACTCTGGGTGTTAAAGAGTCATGTGGTTGCATAGATCACAAATATAGGTTTATTAGGAACAATGGTAACCGAATAACAATTTATTTGTTATCGGATTTTTTTATTATTTGGTTGAACCCCCGACGGTGACTGAATAAATTTTTTTTGGTTGCTGTGTGTTGATAAAACGTGGAAAGAGCGATGTATTTGTTTATTCACTTACGCCACATATTTGGAGGATTTTCACTTTGGATTTAACTGCTATAATTAATATATAGCCAGTGCCGTTAATGCCCACCAGATAGAGACGTCTCAGTAGCTGAGCCCATCTTACAAATTTATGATGTCAGAAGCTGACTGAAAAACACACATAGCCCCATGGATTGTTGGCCACTGGGGTGTAAGGCTAACGCGCTCGGCTAGATTTCGAGAGATTCCGGGTTCATTCCCCGACGGTGACAGAATAACAATTTTTCGGTTGCTGTGTGTTGGTAAAACATGGAAAGAGCGATGTATTTGTTTATTCACTGATGCCACGTATTTGGAGGATTTTCACTTTGGATCTCACCCTTTAGATTTAATTGCTATAATCAATATATAGCCAGTGACGTTAATGCCCACCAGACGGAGACGTCTCAGTAGCTGAGCCCGTCTTGCAGATTTATGATGTCAGAAGCTGACTGAAAAACACACATAGCGCCATGGATTGTTGGCCACCGTGGTGTAAGGCTAACGCGCTCGGCTAGATATCGAGAGATTCGGGGTTCATTTCCCTGACGCAGGGATCGCATTCCTCCTAAAATTCCTAAAATTCCTAATATTTTGTGACCCTCCTTAAATTCCTAAAATTATACCTAAAATTTGCTATTCATCCTAAAATTTTCGTAAGCTTATTTATTAAAAACACAACCGTTATTAACGCCAATAAATTTACCATTACGCAGGGTGCGCACGCGTGCTTGAAAACCTGGAAAGTCCTGGAAAATCATGATTACGTTTTCAAGGCCTGGAATATCCTGGAAAAACGGTGTTTTTTTAATGCCGTCTTGAAAAGCCTTGAAATTTGAAATTTGAAATTAGTGCTTAAAAAATGCCCTTTTAGGAAATCGTGTTACTATTACCCCTTCATTTTTTAAAGTTCCTTTTCTCTGTTCTCAAAGAAACCACCGGCAGCGGTTTCCGATGTGCACCAAATCCTAATTTGGCTGGGGGAAAAAAAGAAAAAAAAAGGCACTACTTCCAGTGCAATAAAATTGGATGATTACTAGTAGGTCGAAGGGGAGCTTGATGTCCGTCCGACAATTGAGAACAGAAGGGGAAAGAAGAGGCATTTAGCATTTGCAGGGGGTCGCGTATGTACCAAGTCAGCTGGCATCCACCAGTGAGGAGTATGCCTGAACAACACATCCATCTTCTTCTTGTTTATGTGCATGCCACCCTCCCTCCCCTCAAGAGACTTCCACTACTTATGATAAAAAATAAGAAAACTATCTTTGCGAATTTTTCACGAAAGTGGCTGAAATTTTTACATTCACTGTAATTGGATTACAGAAGCTCACTTCCGAAATTCCAGTTGAATCGGTTTAAAACTTTAAAAGTTAGCATTGGTAATTTTTATTATGGACAAGTATGTGTGCCTCTTTGGACAGAGTGAGCCTCCAGCAGAAAGGGTGTTACCATAGCAACGGTTGATTGACAGCTGGGAGCGCTGATCTGAAGCCCTTGGTTGGGAAGAAAGCAAACACCTGTTTATCACTTCCACAGCACAAAAGGACTAGGAGAATATTTTCAGAAATCCATTTTTCTGAATTTTGAAAATAACACAGTAAAATTTTTACAGTAGTTAAGATACATCACAATAAAGTTCTAGTGCAAATTTCGCCAAATTCCGTTAGGAACTTTAGCAGATGCAAAAAAAAAAAAAAAAAAAAAAAAAACAGTTCAGTGAGCTGCAGGTGGTGATTTATGGCGATGTGCCAAATGAAAAGAAGCCATTCCATCAGGTAATTCCAAATTTTGTGTTGTGTGGACGCGTCCTCCTGCTGTTTGATCTTAATTGGAATGTTTTTGTGCATGGGGGGGGTTCGAGAGAAATATCCGTTTCAGCTTTACAGCTTTCACTGCTCTTTTTTTTTTTTTTCTTGGTAATAAATAAAAATCATAGTTGCTGCATTCACCATTGATCCATGTTTGCATTTCTTGAATATAAACAGCAGACAATCAGAAACATAGTGTTGGGCGGGTCTTGATGATCTTCATTTTGCATATGCTGAATTCAGTTCTGTGGGAATAAGGAATGACTTATACTGTGAATATATACAAAACTACATATTTTTGAGCTGAAAAAATAGGTCTACTTGTACACAGTAGCTAAAGTGTGAACTCAGATGAAGACAATCAGACATACGGACGTCTGATTCCATAAAAAAAAAATCAACATAGTTTTTTTTATTTACACTACAGGTAAAAAAGCAAAAACATGTTTTTAAACGTTATAAAGGAAAACGGATTTTTGAAACGCATGACTTGATGATCTTAATTTCTGAAAGTTTCTTTTTTCCACATCCTTTTTTTTCAATTACAATACACTGTAACAGGATACTGTGTGTTATATCACTTAGAGATATGGCAGATTTTCGGTTGCTGATATCCGCGATCGTAAGCGGTAGTTGCATTGCGATTGTTGATGATGACAAGATAAATACTGGAGTGATGTAAAATGTTGCATAAACTAAAAAAATAAAAAATAAAGCCCTCCCCCCACCCCGAACTTTTATGCGGTCATCATAGCTGATCAACCATTTCATTCCATGAACATCAGCACATTTCAATCATTTGAACATTGGGGGTATCTGAAGGTATTCAGCCGTGCTTAAGCGCCCTAGCGCAACGAAAACATGCTAATTTTGGACAGTTCTATTCCCTTCCCCTCTACCATCCCTAATAATTGAGAGTGCATACATTGAGAGTGTTTCAAATATTCTATTTATGAGCTAGTTTTCGCGCTGTTTGTTATGCTTTTATTTTCGAAGAAAGAGAGAGAAAATAAGGAAAAGCAGCTAGAGAAAAAAAGAAAAGCTGAGTTTGATGACAAAATAAAAGAAAATGATGCAGAAATAAATAGGCTTAAAAAAGATAAAGAAGCCTCCCTAGCAGTAATTCAAGAGGGAACAGAAAGAATGAGAAAAGCTGTAGAAAAACAAAATACTGTTGAAATAGCAGTTGCCTCTAACTTGATCATACAAGGTTCAGCTGAAATAAAGAAAACTGAAAGTAAATTAGTTGTGGTGGAAGCAGAAAAAGATAGGCTAATCAGGAAAAGGTTAAAACAATAATATGAAAAAGTAATTCAGTGAACAATTGTACATAGTTCTTGGTTTTCAATTACCTTTTTAGGATATTATAGTTTAATGTGAAACCTGAAAACTTTACTGTGAAAATCGTGAATTGCTTCTGGTTCAACAGCATATTAATGTTCAAAGTGAAACTTGAATGTGGTAAATATACTTGAATATGATAATAACATGTGAAAAGATAAGAACTGAACATTAGAAGTAAATCATACTTAAACTTTAGACATTAGACGTTATGCAAAAAATTTGGGTGTGAACTTCGACCATATATACTAATGGACTGCGCATTGGCAATAGCTGCATCAAAGCCGCCATGGCTCAAACATTGGGCACGTCATCATCAGACTCCAAATTTCGTGTACAAATGCTGTTATGATTACTAATTTACGCTGCAGAACTTCAGTATTTTCGGTGTATTATGTGAATGCACCTCATATATAATGAAAACTCTTCAGGTAAGTTTACTTATGAGCTATATACATGCATGATCGTGTTGTTTACATTTTGTGATTTATAATGTGATGAACATTTGCGAAGAATTTGGAACATGCATTCCATTTTTTTTTCTTAAGTTACTATATTTTTATATCAATAGCTGCAAGTTTCTGGTTAAGTAATTGAACTTTATTGACTTAGGTATTTAATTCGTTTCTTACCCATGAAAAATCATAGAACTTTCTTTACTATATCGGTCAGAGCAACCATAAGCACAGCAGGTGTAACCCATCTTTTTGACTGTTGTCATGTGATTTTATGTTGGAGCCAGAAATTTTGATGTCATGCGCAGTCTATCAGTATATATGGTTGAAGGGTGTGAAGCAAACTCTTTACAATGTATACAAAGTTGTTTTACTAGATGTATACAAATATACATCTAGTTTTTATTGAAATACACTCCTAAAATTTTCCTAAAATTTTTCTAAAAATTCCTAAAATTCCTAAAATTCTTACCTAAAATTTTCCAGAAGTATGCTATGATCCCTGCTGACGGTGACAGAATAACAATTTTTCGGTTGCTGTGTGTTGGTAAAACGTGGAAAGAGTGATGTATTTGTTTATTGTTTATTAGGAATTCATGTGTCACAACAAAATTAATAAACTAATGTTGGTGTGCCACAAACATTCTCCAGCTTAAAATGTCCTCAAAAGATTCTTTTTTTCCTCCATGAATTTTGTATGTCTATCACTAATGTCCAATTTTATCATCAGTATGTCTTTCGTGAAGTCTGTCATTATAGTTTAAAAGTAGCAGTTGCCCACTACCATAAAATATAATCTTTCAGGATAATTTTTCATACCCATACAGCTCATATGAACAAACTGCTTTGATATGTTTTTTATAAGTTTCATGTTCTGCAGAAGTGTTCAAATCTAAAGTAATGCATTGCTAATTCTTCCTTGTCATTGAATCCACTTATTTTCTTTCTGTTGTTTCTGTCATTACTGTCATGTCAGCCACTTCTAAATCATTAAAAAACCCTTACTGTGTACCAAACTTCCACTACCATAGAAAAGGGTATTAAGTCTCTACACACTGTAACAGCAAGTTTATTCATAGTAACACCTTGCAGGATCCTTTCCTACTTCACTAATTTTGTTGTCTGATTTCCTATCAAGCTTTGTTATCTTATCAATAACTATAATGAAATCTAAATAAAATACAATGAAAATGTTGGGTTGTTTCAGCACCATTCATGTTACATCTTTTTGAGTGTAGAGTTAGAACCACTGATTTGTACTGTTCACATTCTGGTTTTTTACATTGATCTTCATGAGTGTTGTTATACACTGGTGTGCAAAAATTAAGGACGAAGAGGAGAAATTAGCATAACAGCAGAACGAGCAGGCAGAACGGAACGAAAGACCACTCAGGAGACAGACTAGGGTCCGGTATGGTAGGGCATGCGCATATATGCAGCATGACGTGGGGGGAGTGTCAGAAGGGTATAAAGCACACGGGCGGTGTATGCTCAGCAATTTGAGCCGCGGATGGCTTAGTGGTTAGTGTTTCAGATTATCGATGCTGGGTCCCCAGGTTCTAGCCTGGGCTGATCTTTCAGAGATGGTGTGATTTACTAACAATCGCTGAATATCCGCCGTGCATCGGACGAGCACGTAAAGTGACGGCCCCCAGGCTGGACCCACTGGTTAAATGGGTATCCTTTCCTATGTCCTCCCTGAAATTCTCTCACCCATCTATGTGCAATATCGTACTTGTACGGTGGCGCCATCTACTGTACTCTAATCTCACTACAAACTGTTCTGTCAAAAGTCGCTAGACTTGCTCTCATTCCTTCCGTTTCTGTGTCCTGCCCAAAAGGCGATCTCGCTGTAGGTGGCTGGGACCTAAACTCTACTCCCTGTGGATGGAAGTCCTACATGAAAATGACAAATGCTCTCATGGCGGATGTGCTCAGCAATTCGGTTAAAGCTATTGCACAGTGTACATCGGTTTGAACGACATCGAGTTGCTGCCACTGTGTGATATGGCCAACAGGCAATCCAGTAGACAACATCTGGATGACTTTACCCGAGGTCTCGTCATTGGGAAGTTGGAAGAAGGTCGAAGTGTGACTAGTGTGGCCGAGGAGTTCGGGATTGCTCACAGCATCGTTTCATGAGGTTGGAGAGCATTTCAAACGACAGGAACAGTTGTCCGAGAGTTTAGCAGTGGTCGTCCATGAGCAACCACGGCGGCGGATGACCGGTATATTGTCCTACAGGCGAGAAAAGACAGACGGCAGACTGCGGGAGAAATCGCAAGGCACATGCCACAGACAACTGGACGTCCGTTATCGCGTTTTACCATGGCCAGGAGGCTGCACAAAGGTGGTCTGTTTGCATGACGACCAGTACGGTGTGTGCCATTAACGCCTGCTCATTGGAGATGGCGGTTTCTGTGGTGCCAGGAACACAAGAACTGGACATATCAGCAATGGGGTCCAATTCTCTTTACGGATGAGAGCCGAT
Source organism: Macrothele yani (assembly GCA_039090855.1). Classification (NCBI taxonomy): domain Eukaryota; kingdom Metazoa; phylum Arthropoda; class Arachnida; order Araneae; family Macrothelidae; genus Macrothele; species Macrothele yani. Next base: position 83,882,120 of record CM077001.1, read on the forward strand.
GTAGTCTGATGAGCGATTCTGGACGTATACACATCTGGAGAGAGCAGGGAACATGCAATCACACCTCCAACATCATCGAAAAGGACCGGTTTGGAGGTGGCAGAGTTCTCGTTTGGGGCGGTATCATGTTTGGTAGCTGTATTGACCTCCACATCTTCCAAGGTGGTTCAGTCACTGGTGTCCGCTATTGTACCGAGGTTCTCCTGCCTCACGTGCGTCTGTTTAGAGGTGCTGTGGGTCCTGAGTTCATCTTCATGGATGACAACGCTACACCTCATCGTACAGTGGCTGTCGCAGAGCTGTTGGAGTGTGAAGATATTCAACGCATGGATTGGCCCGCAAGATCCCCGGACCTAAATCCAATCGAACACGTGTGGGGCCTTCTCGGGAGACGCTTGGCAGCACGTCACCAGCCGCCAGTAACGATTCCGCAGCTGCGGTTGGCGCTACAAGAGGAATGGGCCACGATGCCTCAACAGCTCCTTGACAACCTCGCCCTCAGCATGGACAGATGTTGTAAATCCTGCAACGCAGTCAGGTGTGATCATATCCCCTACTAAAGACTGGATTTTTCTTGGCAGCCGCCTGTCACATGGACGTTTCTGTCTTCTGTCCAGTTGTGCTCGATGCTACCTTTTCAATAAAGTGCCTTTGTATCCTTTGGATTCCTTGTTTGGACGGGTTTTGCTCACTTGTCCCGTATTCTTACATCTTGGGGATCTTATGGTATGATTTGAGTCGATGTGGAGCACTTCTGCACGACGTTATATTCGAAAAACCGTCTCGTCCTTAATTTTTGCATGCCAGTGTATTATGGCACTAATGTTATAAAACAGCTATTAATTCGTCTCTTCCTCGCAGTCTTTATTTTATTTTGACTTGTGGTGAACTACCATTTGATTTCTAGTGTTCCATAACAATAGGCAATTGCACCATTTGTTCAGTAGGTATTTGAAAACCATTAGAAAACTACTTAAAAACTAGTTGGCAGCTCATCACACATTAGTGAATTGCAGCTGTGAAGTTGTAAGAAGTGTGCTGTGTAAATGCCATTGGGCTGTGAAACAGCTTGAAAGTGACAGTAGATTATGGTTTCATTGCAAGTGCCAGACATTATGCTGATCAAAGTTCAGGAAAACATTTGATATTCTATTGTACTACCAGTGGACCAGAGACTTGTTTCTCATTAATTTCAGTTTTAAGTCCTATAGAGTATTTGCATTGTGTGCTATGTGACACACCATTAATTTGTTTGTGACCATTGTCCCATTACACATAATCAACTGTTGATACAGTTTATATATTTTATTCTGCTCCAGCTCCTGGACAACAACTCTGTGTATGTTTCTATGTTCAAAACATTTTTATGAAATTTGGTTTTCTTCATCTGTATAAAAAAAAGTGCTTCATAAAATTAACCATTTGTATTTCTTCATCTGCATAGATGTTATTGCTTTTGTTCAATCAATCAATCAATGAAATGAGAGCATTACTGTTACCATGTCAGTTTGTGTTTGTGATTGATTTTCAAGAAGCTTTCTGAATAGACTTTTGATTTCAGGAGCTGAAGTTTTTAAGAGAAGACTTATCTCGAACAAAAGCTAATTTCCAAAGTCGAATCCAGGATAGAGATACTGAAATTGAAAAATTGAGAAGACAGGTATGAGTTTTTATCTGTTATCATTATTCAGAACATCCTGTGTTCTGATTACTGCCTTTTAATGTAGAAGTGGAAAATGCTTACAGCACAGTATAGTTCCATTTATTTTTTACTAGTGTAATACAGTAAATACAAATTGCAAAGCTTTTGTTCTTTACTGGGAGGCTTTTTTGAGGTTGAGGCTAGACATAAATTACAGAGAATCGGCATGTGTATGAAATGAAGTTGATTTTTGAAATAGTGTGGAAATAGTATAAGCAGTATCACATGTTATTTATCACGCCTGCATACCGTATTTACCGCCATATAAGTCAATGTGGACTTTTAGAGCAAAAATGTTGGATTTCAGCTATATTCATAGTATAAGTCGACCACCCTCCTTCCCCGTTTCACCAAACATATCCCTTCATTAAAATCACATGCGTACCGCCACAAACGAAATCCTCCTTGGAAAAGACAAAGAAAAATGCATAGAAAAGTGTACAGGTACACCAAACGCATTTTGAAGCTGGTAGGCGATTAGCCTTGTCTAAAAAACTGGTCACACCACTTTCCCGTCCCCTCCGCTGCTGTTTCTCATGGTATTGTAAGGTCAACCGGTCATTCAACACATTCGCGTTCCCCTGCAACGCTGCTCAGTCTATTGTGAATCACACTGTAAACTGCTGACATCTAAATGGCACTGTTTAACAAGAGAAAAAAATATGATGCCAGTTTTAAACTATGAGTTGTTCAGTTTGCTAAAGAATCAAACAATACTGCAGCAGGGAGGAAATTTGATGTTTCTGAAAAACTTGTTCGCAATTGGAGAACAGCTGAACAGATTTTGCAAAGCATGCCAAAGAAAAGTGTGCATTAAGAACAGGAAAAACTCTGGCCTGAGCTGGAAAACGCCATATTTGAGAGGGTGATGCAACAGAGGCAAATTGGATATATTGTGACCAGGATTTCCATGCGGATTCAAGCTTTGAAATGGGCACAATCAAATGCCGAAAAGGCCAAGGATTTTAAGGCAACAAGCAGCTGGTATTGCCAGTTTATGCAATGGAAATCCCTAAGTTTGCGTGTTAAAATTAAAATTGCACAAAAACTTCCCAATGAACTGGAAGCAGAAACCACAAATTTTCATAAATTCGTTATTGAACTAAGGGAAAAAAGCAAATTATGCTTTGTGCAGTATTGGCAATATGTACGAAACTCCCACCAATTTTGATATGCCGTGTAACAGGACTGTAGCTGTGCAAGAAGAGAAAACAGTCATGGTAAAAACGACAGGAAACAGAAAAAGAAGGTTCACTGTTGTTTTGGCCTGTATGGCCGACGGAACGAAATTAAAGCCCATGGTGATCTTCAAAAAACCATGCCAAAAGTGAAGTTTTTCTCAGGAATTTTTGTTCACGTTCATGAAAATGGTTGGATGGATGAAAATGGAATTACTTTATGGCTTAACAATATTTGGTGTAAACATGCGAAGCCTGCGTGTGAAAAAAAAATTCACATAGTCTTTTGGTTTGGGATATGTTTGGGTCTCATACAATGGACGTAATCAAGAGGCATTTAAGAAGTATGGACACATATATTTCTGTTATTCTGGGGCTTAACTTCTGTTCTTCACCTGCTAGATGTTAGCTTGAATAAACCTTTTAAAGATGCTCTTGGAAACAAGTGGACTGAGTGGATGATTAATGGCGAAAAAGCATCATGGAAAAGGGGAATATCGGTGCCGTGCCATTCGAAACATTGTGCAGCTTCATTATTGAAGCTTGGGATGCGGTAAAGACCAAGTCTGTAATTAAGTACTTTAAAAAATATGGAATATCGAACAATATGGATGGAACGAAAGATGAGTATCTGTGGCAATCCGACAGTGCCACTGACATGAACAGTGATAATGAGTGGGACCCATACGATATCGGTGAATCCGATAGCAAGTCACGCGATCTGTTGAAAAACTTTTCAAAAGCGATAGCGATGAGGAATTTTCTGAATTTTAAATTTGTTTTAGTAATTTGTATATGAACTTTTTGCATTAATGTTATATAAAAATGATTGTTAATAATATGAAAAATCGATGTACCAAAATTTTTCAGGTGGTACATTATCCTCGCCGTATAAGTAGACCTCATATTTTTTTAAATACTTTTCTCATTTTATGACCTCGACTTATATGCTGGTAAATACAGTATGTTATGTTGTGGCATGCGGTGTTCCTTATTAATGCATAATTAAATAAACACAGTATACACTGCTTGCTGTTTTGCTGAAGATGATCTCAATTGTCTCTCTGACTGCTGTCTTTTTAAAATTTGTGTAAGGGGAAACTTTTCTAGTCCTATTTCATGTCAGAGTGGTCAAGCAATATATGAATTCCCTGGCAAGTTCTATATTCTGCATATTCTGGTTGACATTTATCATGTGTTCTGTGCATATAGTTGGCTAAGGATCATTTTATCATTCTGATTTATAATTTCCCTGTAATGTCAGATTATATTAATGGTATAGTGCATGCACCCACTTTTTCTTCATTGTATTGGCCCTCCTTGCTGTTAGATATTATATGTGACAAAAAGATCAGGGATTTTACAGCTATAGTGATGTTAGGTTTATGCACAATGTTTTTAGATTTATGCAATATGTAAAGCCTGGGATATACATGATGACAGATCCTGCATATCTTGTTGTTCATGGTTATTTTGTTACTGTAGTTGTTATGCCATTCTTTAGATTGTTGTGAATTCTATTTCATCATTCTTATATCCAGCTACTGTTTCGATTTATACAGCCATTTTTCTTTTATATTATAGTTGAACCCACATATAATGAGCTTGCATAATATGAAGTTCTTCCACATAAACCAAGTTTTTATAGATCCTTTGAACTTCATAATATTCTCCCTTGTTAATTTCACCACATATTACAAACAACAATTTTTGGAAGAACTGCATATATTGAAATTTATCATGATTATCTACAAATAGAATAAATGGCATTAGCCCAATTTTTATCTCTTCCTTTTTACCAGAAAAATAGGTATTATGGGCTCTTGCAATAAAAATACCCCTTGGTTTGCCTTACATCTAGATATGTCATTTTGCTTGAGGACAAGAATGTTTCAGTTCTATTTTTAGTTTCTTCCACTCTCTTGTCACATACACATACACAACTCCTGGACAAATGCTGTCTTTTATGCCCTCTCCTCGACCTTTTTTAGTTAATCTCTGCTTGGGGTGGCTGCAAATCTGTTTGTATGGGGCTTAACATTTGTTTAATATAGTCATATTAACAAAGTGATTCCCTATTGGGAATACTTATCTCTTCAGGAATGCCATCCCTTTCTTAAATGGGTATTGCTAAAGTAGTCTCACCTAGCTAGCAAAGAATGATGTTTATCACATTTGGTAAATTTAGTTGAACTTCGACTGCTCAGTGAGAAAACTGGAGCTATCAGTTTAGTAGGAAAAGTAGGAGTGAAAAATTGAAGTTGCAGAAAAGTTTGGGTTTACCACCAAATTATTTTTTAGCAATTTAAAAAATCAAAAAAAAACAAAACAAAACAAGGGTGAGTTGAAATGAAAATTCAGTGACAGTTCTGATTTTGAGTGTTGAACGAAAGTGTTTCCAAGAAGGAATGCACAGAGATGTATGTGTACATGATTAATCAAGCAATAAAGAAGAAATCACTATAGAAATTAAAACAATTTTATACAGGCCTGCTATTAAATGTTTAGAAAATCTTAGAGATTATTTTGCATCTAGAAACATCTCTAATGTGGTCTTAGAGGAAGTTGAAAAGAAAAAGTCAATAGCTGCTATCATAAAAAGAACAAAGCAAGTAGCAATTGGCTCATATTTCTGACATAACAGGTAAACACGGAAATAAGTGAAATTTCAAATTTTTGCAGTACTTTAGTTTTTACATTAAGTGCTTTTCTCATTCATATTTTTATTGCCAACCATACTTCATAATTAAAAAGTATTATTTACCTTCACTTAGTTGGTAAATGGTTTTTGATAAACTAGTTTTAACCTGATACTATGTAATATGCCTAAAATTGCCCTTTTTTGATCTGTTGCATTGTAACGAAGTTCACATATATCGGATGTTCATAACTCTCCTTTCAACTTCGTTATATGTGGGTTTGACTGTATTAAGTATGTGATTCTGATTAGCACTTCTTAATGAAGGTCTTTCTCTTCTTGTAGTGAAGTAACCTTTCTTTTGTAATTTTTGCAATATGAAAAGCTTGAAGAAATAATTTGACACTTTTTTTGTTGCACTTCTTTCCATATCTTCATGTTGAAATTCTATTGTTCATTTCAAGAAAGTTTGTTGAAATTCTGAAAATATAGTTTTCTTTCTTTATTTCATGGAAAAGTATTGTTTTATTGTTCTAAGAAAAATATGGGAATATGATTATTGTGACAGGAAAAATGTTTTTATTACTATGACACTGAAAATTCTTCTTTCTTTATCATTAAAAATATAGCTTCTATTCTAGCATATTGCTTTAAAAAAGTTTAAAGCGGTTAGGGTGTTTTTAAAATAATGCATTATAATTCATTTAAAATCATATTGCTGAACCTGTGTTCAGAAAAAATGGGGGTCTTACAGAAAGCTCCTTTTTTTCTTCTGTCAAAATCTTCACAAATGTCAAGTAAAAGAAGGTCACAAAGGCTGAAAACTCTTTCATTGCGTCATCATTAAAAAAATGCACAAAATTGAAGATTAAATAAATTGCTCTGTGGTTTGCTAAAGAGCCTCAGGATTCATTGCTTTTTGCATATTTACAGCTTCAAAAAATTACCATAATGCAAAAACAGAAATTTATGCTCAATATAATTACCTCATTTTGAGAAACTCATGTTTTCTGTCATCCAGAGCAAGAGTCTCTCTGAGATAACCAGTAGAGAAAAAAATGTAGATAGAAGGGACAGACACTTGCTAGTGGCCACCAACATTTCCTCTACACAAATATTTTGAGGTTCCTTTTATTTGGCACTGATGGTTGGCTAGTACCATCTGCCATTATTCTTCCTAAATTTATTTTTCACTTTTGCTTTTATTTTCTAGTGACTGATTTTTCACTGTTGTTTCTTTTCGATTAGTGCTTTCCAAAATGGCAGATATTTTTATGTTGTTACTTTTGAAAATCAGTTTCTCTTGCCTCTCTGATCATTGTACCTCTTTTCAAAACAACCCTTAACAGCATTTTTATGTTGCACTGTGTGTTTTGTTTCTTCAGATTTGTATTGAATTTTTAAAAATATACCCTTTTTTTTTTCTCAGTTAATGGCTAAGTCTTTGAGTACTGCAAGTCAAGACGAGCTGGAGTCTAGGCTTCATGCGTTGACAGAGAATCTAATTCAGAAGCAAACTGTTGTTGAAGCCTTAAGTACTGAAAAAAATTCTCTAGTTCTTCAGTTGGAGAGGTTAGAGGTGAGTCATAATAAATCACATATGTTTGTGTTTTTATTCTCAAGCCTTTTTGAAAATTCTTTGTTTAGCATTTAGTTATGAAATTTGAGAAGACATCTACCAAACTATATCATATCACTAAGCTGTTCTCTGAGTTTCAGAGGATAGCTCCACAAAGAAATACAAACTACCAGATACATTTCTGACTGATTATTTACTTAGTGTTGCCATATCAAACTTCTCCATTTACAGCGATCTTAACACACAACTCAGGCTTCACTGACATCCATCACACGATGTACACAAGACCTTCTATACTTCATACTCATAATCTTTTTCTCATGCAGAAACTCCTGAATCTAATTCTCCCATGACTTCTTTGGCCTTCCTCTGCCTTTCCTTCCTGCCACTTGGGCTAAAAGAAATTTCTTAGTAAGCACCTCATCACTCATTCTTTCCATATGGCCAAACCACCGAAGAATATTAGTCTCCACCTTGCTAACAACATTTTGCTTCATGTTACACAACTGAAACACGTCTTCATTCCTCACAAAGTCAGAACGTGTCTTGCCACAAAACCCCCGTAAGTAATGCATTTCTCCAGCACACAAACTTACAAAATGTTTTATTCTGAGCGAAAGTTACAAGGAACGAAGGCGGTAGGCGGCCTGTGCCTTTACAATGCTTGAAATCATAACAGGAGTCAGTTATATACAAAGTGTGTGACATTTACATTATGCGAGGGGTATATACAATGCAAGTGAAATAGATGAGCAGACGACAAGACATAATTACCGTAGTATGTATACAAGAAGTGCGCTATTTACAGTATGAGAGGTGTGTATATACAACGAGTGCGTAAGTTACAGTATGAGAGGTGTATATACACTATCTACCAACAAGTAATTGGACACCTGTGATAGCAAAGGAAAATGAAGTTTATTCACTTTCAATAGTTGGTGGAGCCTCCAAGAGCGGGATTACAGTTGCTACCCTCTGGGACATACTCTCAACCAGGCGTTGTACGACGGCTAGCGGTATTTTCTTCCACTCGGCTTGGAGAAGACAGGTCAGTTCCTTCACCGATTTCGGACGGTGGGGGCACCCCTTAAGTCGACTCTCCAACTCGTCCCAGAGGTGCTTGATAGGGTTAAGGTCCGGGCTCTGCGCAGGCCAGTCCATTCAATTAACCCCATTGTCACCATACCAAGCCAGGATGGACCTCGCAACATGATAGGTGGCATTGTCATCCTGAAAGTAACATAGGTCCACCCCTAAAACTGCCACAAGGTAGGAAGCGCATGGTCATCCAAAATGGTGCAGTAGGTCTCGGCGTTGAGTCTACCAGGAATTGCAACCAAGGGTCTCATGCTATACCAGGAGAAACACCCCAATAGCATAATTCCACCGCCTCCCTTCACACTTGGTACAATACATTCCGGCAGGAGGCGTTCTCCAGGCAGACACCAAACCCAGACCCTGCCATACGAACGGTAGAGGGTGAACCTTGATTCGTAGCTCCAGAGAACCTGTTTCCACTGTTCAACGGTCCCCTGTCGACGTTCTTTGCACCACGTTAGCCAAGCAGCGCTATTGGACTTGGTGATCAAAGGTTTGTGGGTGGCAGCACGTCCATGATAACTGAGCAGATGGGCTTCCTTACGGATGGTATTCATCAAAAGAACACTCCAGGATGCCTGTTGAAACTCCTCGCGGATATGGCTCATCGATTTGGTGCGGTTCTTCCGAATTTCTCTGGCCAGCACCCGTCAGTCTCTAGCTCCCAGTTTTTTGGGTCTGCCGTGTCGGGGCACATTCCTACAGTCACCTCTCATCTTCCACTTGCCAATCACGTAGACCACTGTCGATTTTGGGTACTTCAACTCGCTGGATGTGTCACGTATGGATCGGCCATTTCTGTGATACCCGACGATTACACCTTTCTCGAAATCAGAGAGCTCCGAACTGCGTGGCATCTTGCATGTGACTGGTTGTGTTGTTGTTTCCCAGACGATATTTAACGGCGGCGGCAATGACGTGTATCAGGATTGCAGATATTGTCGATTGCAGGGGTGTCCAATTACTTGTTGGTAGATAGTGTATAATACAGTGCTAGTGAGATAGATGAGCAATGATACAACGTAAGTGCAACAGTGCAGGGTGTGATAATGGAAAATATATATGTCTGACTGAATAAATGTACAATTTAGGCGAAGTATATACAGATGTGTGTGAAGCCATATAAGAACAGGGAACGAACTATGTGTAGCAAGTGAGATATACATACAATGCAATGAAAATATAAATACAAATGACACAGAACATAATGATGCAATTGAAAAATGTGTACTACACTATCTACAAACAAGTAATTGGACTCCCCTGCAATCGACGATATCTGCGGTCCTGATACACGTCACGGCCACCACCATTAAATATCGTGTGCGAAACAACAATGCAACCAGTCGCATGCAAGATGCCACGCAGTTCGGAGCTCTCTGATTTTGAGAAAGGTGTAATCGTCGGGTATCCCAGAAATGGTCGATCCATACGTGACATATCCAGCGAGTTGAAGTACCCAAAATCGACAGTGGCCTGCGTGATTGGCAAGTGGACGATGAGAGGTGACTGTAGGAATGTGCCCCAACCCGGCAGACCCACAAAACTGGGAGTTAGAGACCGACGGGTGCTGGCCAGAGAAATTCGGAAGAACCGCACCAAATCGATGAGCCACATCCGCGAGGAGTTTCAACAGGCATCCGGGAGTTTTCTTTCGATGAATACCATCTGCTCGATTATCATGGACGTGCTGCCGCCCACAAGCCTTTGATCACCAAAGTCCAATAGCGCTGCTCGGCTAACGTAGTGCAAAGTATGTCGACAGTGGACCATTGAACAGTGGAAACAGGATCTCTGGAGACGAATCAAGGTTCACCCTCTACCGTTCGGATGGCAGGGTCTGGGTTTGGCATCTGCCTGGAGAAGGCCTCCTGCCGGAATGTATTGTGCCAACTGTGAAGTTCGGCGGCGGTGGAATTATGCTATGGGGGTATTTCTCCTGGTATGGCACGGGACCCTTGGTCGCAATTCCTGGTAGACTCAACGCCGAGACCTACTGCACCATTTTGGATGACCATGCACTTCCTACGTTGTGGCAGTTTTACGGGGTGGATCCATGTTACTTTCAGGATGACAATGCCACCTATCATGTTGTAAGGTCCACCATGACTTGGTATGGTGACAATGGGGTTAATTGAATGGACTGGCCTGCGCAGAGCCTGGACCTTAACCCTATCGAGCACCTCTGGGACGAGTTGGAGCGTCGACTTAAGGGGTGCCCCCACCGTCCAAAATCGGTGAAGGAACTGACCTGTCTTCTCCAAGCCGAGTGGAAGAAAATACCGCTAGCCGTCGTACAACGCCTGGTTGAGAGTATGCCCCAGAGGGGTCGCAGCTGTAATCGTAGCTTGTGGAGGCTCCACCAACTATTGAAGTTGAATGAACTTCGTTCTCCTTTGCTATCACAGGTGTCAAATTACTTCTTGGTAGATAGTGTATATACAAGATGTGTACAAAAAGTGTGTGACTGAGATACGCATAATGCAGACGGTAAAGAATGAACTTGTAGGACGGCTCCGAAAAGGAGCATACACAGTACTAAGGAATGTGTATATGTACATAATGGGATGTAAGGTCAGGTGATGCGTAACATCACAGCCTCTCCTTGACAAATGTCAACCCCGCCTTCTCGTGGTGCATCCTGTTCCTACTAAAGGGGCTCTGACGACCGCCAATAGCGGTATAACTATACCATCGGCATTAGAGGAAATTCTATCCCACACTCACCAACCAGCTTGGCCAGTGTGGTGAGTTATGGCCAAACCCCTCCAAAATGACTCCACAATTTAAATCTTGGCCCTCAGTCTCCGGCAGCTGGAATGTACCTGGCCAAGGCAGCGGCCAGTGCGACATGAAGGCAGAGGGTGCTAAGAATCCCCGGAGGACCGGACTAGGCTGCCATCTGATGCTGACCTTGGCAACGTACAATGGACGCTCCCTATCTTCTGATTCAAGGCTTCTTGAATTGGAAGAGGAACTACAAAGGATCAAGTGGGACATCGTGGGGCTAAGTGAGGTAAGGAGAAAAGAAGAAGATCTCATCGAACTGAAAAGTGGACATCTCTTCTACTATCATGGGACAGATACTGGCAGAACTAGTGGTGTTGGATTTATAATAAACAAGAAACTGAAGGATAAAGTTGTAGAAGTTGAAAGTTCCTCTGACAGAGCTGCACGGCTTGTTATCCAACTCTCGAAAAGATACCAGGCTCAGATTATTCAAACTTATGCACCAACCACAAGTCATCCTGAAGAAGAAATTGAAGAATTTTATGAGGAAATTTGTCATCTAAATAATAAAGGTAAGCAGCACTTGAAAATAATTATGGGAGATTTCAATGCAAAAATAGGGCAACGGCAACAGAATGAAACTTCAGTAGGTAAATTCGGTCACGGCAACAGAAACCAACGTGGAAATACTCTCGTTGAGTTTGCAGAGGCAGAAGGGTTTTTCATCTTGAACTCCTTCTTCAAGAAAAAGCCACACAGGAAATGGACATGGAGACATCCAAATGGGACGACAAGTGAAATTGATTTTATTATGTGTAACAAAAAATTCGTCATAGAAGACTGCAGTGTGCTAAACAAGTTCAACACAGGTAGTGACCATAGATTGGTGAGATGTAAGATGCACCTCAACACTAAACTTGAACGTGGCAAGCTCATAAGACAAACAAAATGTATTGACATAACCAACCTTAAAAAACACCATAATACCTTCAAGTTGGAACTGAAGAACAGGTTCTCTGCTTTAGAAGGCCTAACATCGGAAGAAGTGGACATCTCTGAAGTTAACAGAAAAGTAACCAAAGCTCTTATGGAAACAGCAACAAAATTAGCTGGGTCTAAGAACAAGTTGCATGTAAATAAATTATCAGGAAAAACGAAAATGTTGATGCAAAAAAGAAGAGAGATGAGGACAACTAAAGAAGATGTGACTTCCAAAGTGGAATATATAGAGCTATGCAAGACAGTACGAAAAAGTATCACTGAAGACGTAAGAAAATTCAACTGTGAACTAGTGAGGAAAGCAATTGAAAACAACCAAAGCCTAAAGATAGCAAAGGGACATCTCAGTAAGGGAAGAAAACAGATTATGGCACTGAGAAAAGAAGATGGTTCTGTAACAAGAAATAGAGGCGAAATTTTGACAAGAGTGAAAGATTTCTACTCCAAATTATATGAAAGGGATAATACATGCACTCCAGACATCATGAAAGATACGAGTACCAGAGTTCCTCCAGTCCTTCCAGCAGAAGTTGCACATGCAATCAAGAACATGAAGCGGGGAAAAGCTCCAGGAGAAGATGGAATTACTGTAGACATCATACAAGAAGCAAGTGGAGAAATCGAAACAGTACTCGCCCAAATTTTCACTCGATGCCTTAATGAAGGAAAGATTCCTGAGGATTGGAACACCGCTACAATGATCCTGCTACATAAGAAAGGTGACATTGAGGATTTCGGAAAGTACAGACCTATCGGCCTCCTATCGGTAGTTTATAAAATCTTCACTAAAGTTCTTTCACACCGCTTGAAGGTAACACTGGACATGGCTCAACCGAGAGAACAAGCTGGATTCAGGAGTGGCTACAGCACAATAGATCATATCCATGTGCTGAGAGAACTAATTGAAAGAGCGAGGGAATATGAACTTCCATTGTGCATGGCTTTTATCGATTATGAAAAAGCCTTTGATTCGGTGAAACCATCAGCAGTTACAATGGCTCTGAAAACCTGCGGTATTGAAGATGCATACATTAATATTATTAATAACATCTATGAAAATGCAAGTGCAAAGGTTAGGCTGTTTGAAAATACAACACACATAAAAATTGGAAAGGGAGTGAGACAAGGTGACACCATATCTCCGAAGCTCTTTAATGCCACATTGGAGGGTGTTTTTCAGTCACTGAGCTGGGAAAACAAGGGGATAAAGATTAATGGAGATTATCTAACCCACCTTCGTTTTGCTGATGACGTAGTCATTTTTGCAACTAGCCCATCAGAGCTGCAGAGTATGATCCAGGAACTTGCTGACAAGAGTAAAGAAGTGGGATTAAAAATGAACTTTCAGAAGACAAAAGTGATGTTCAATGCTTTTACAAGAAATGAAGATTTATCGATTGATGGAGAAAAGCTGGAGATAACAGACACGTACGTTTATCTTGGACAGCAGATATCAAGTGAGGGTCACATTGATGAAGAAATTAATCGGCGTACAAAACTTGCCTGGAGAGCTTTTGGAAGAAACAGCATAATTTTCAAGAGCAATATGCCATTATGTCTTAAAAGAAAAGTGTTTGATCAATGCATCCTTCCAGTGCTTACGTATGGTGCAGAGACGTGGACCTTAACTAAAAGAGACATACAAAAGCTGCAGACAACTCAAAAAAGCATGGAGAGGTGCATACTTGGTGTAACCAGGAGAGATAAGAAGAGGAACTCGTGGATCCGAAAAATGACAAGAGTGGAAGACATCATGATCAGAGTTAAATCCCTGAAATGGCAATGGGCTGGACATACTGCCAGAAGGACAGATCATCGATGGACAGCCGAAATTTTAGATTGGATTCCAAGGGACAGGAAAAGACCCAGAAGAAGACCACATGAGAGATGGGTGGATGAAATTCGAAAGTATGCAGGGGTGACATGGAGGAGACTGGCACAAGACAGACCATTGTGGAGGAAACTTGGGGAGACCTTCAACCAGCAGTGGATTGATAATGGTTGACAATGATGATGATGATGATGATATGTACATAATGAAAAGCGAAATATATACATGATGTGTATGTACAATTTATGTGAGCAATATGACGAACGAATGAGCAGAAGATATATGACAAAATAAAAACATTGAATATACAGGTACAATGTGAGGCACACAGAAGAAATTACTGAAAAGAACACTTATTCAGAAGAGGGCACCACAAAGTAAGTGCATGTGAATATACTACAAACACTGACAGTAAAAAGATAAACTGGAGATGGGAATATGAAGAATGTACGGAAGATCTAAGTCTGACAAGCTTAGGGAGGGAGAAACTCTCCGTATCCGGTGAGCCAGTCCAAGGTTCATCACAAAGATCAAAGCGGGAAAGGTCCCGACGTACAGGGTGGAAGTCAAAGCAGAAGATGTAGGTGTGTAGAAGGCCCATAAAACCAGCGGTGTAATGGTGACCATACACTCGGGAACTGCTGGCTCTGGTCAGTAGTCTCCACCTTGCTAATAACATTTTGCCTCACATTACACAACTGCAACACATCTTCATTCCTCACACAATCAGAACGTGTCTTGCCACAACCTGCCCCCCCCCCCATGTAAGTGTAACTCGTTTTGCCAGCACAAAACAACTTCTATGTTTCTTTTGTAGTACTCAGGTTTCACTGCCATACATCAGAGTAGGAACAAATGCACTTTCATACACAGCTTTGCAGGCCTCTCTTGAGAATCCATCATTCCTGTAAAAACCTCCCAAAGCAGCTATGAGTTTCAATGAAGAATTCACTCTCCTACTAATTTCACCATCCAATTTATTCTCTCTGTCAAACATGCTTCCTAAACACACAATCTCATTCACCTGGTCAATCATTGTGCCATTTAGACTTACATTACATTCAGTGCTAACAGTTCCTTGCTCAAAAACCATAACTTTGGTTTTTCCCTTATTTATACTCAGTTTGAATTTTATGCAAACTTCATACATTCGGGGCAACATACTCTGCAACTCACTTTTGTTCTGTGTTGTCATCAGCATACAGCAATCTGCACACACAGATATTACCCAGACATAAACCAGTATTGTCCATTTTGGCATCATGCATGCATGCATCCATAAACATATTAAACAGCCATGGTGACATTACACAACCTTATCTGACTCCTGCACCAATAGAAACCCATTTTGATGAAGCACCATTCACTCATACACAAGATCTACCGCCATCATACATTGCTTTTACACTATTAAGTAGATTCCCAGTAGCACCATATTTATTCATTGCCTTCCACAAAAGCATCCTATTTACTTGGTTGTAAGCTTTCTCTAAATCTATGAAGGCAGCAAAAACTTTCTTACCAACAGCCAGATACTTTTCAATCATCATTCATAATGCAAAAATTTGATTAGTGCAGCCTTTACCAGACATAAAATCACTCTGAACATCCTGCACTTTCTCTTATGTAAAACTTCATACTTTTTCAATAATGACCTTACTAAATGCCAGTAGGCTAATACCACGATAGTTCTTGCAGTCAGTCTGATCACCTTTTCCCTTTTACAGTTCAAGGGAACAATGATAGCATCCTTCCAATCCCAAGAGACCATTCCTAACTCTCAGCACAACTGGCAAATTTCAGTTAACCAGTTAATTACAGAGTCACCACCATATTTCAACATCTCAGCAGTTATGCCATCAACTCCTGGAGCTTTACCATTCTGAAGAGATTTTAGAGCTTTACACACCTCTTCTCTTGAGATCCCTCCTGTTCTTCCATCTTTCACTGTGACATCATCTGCTTCTGCCTCAGAATTAACTTTGATTTCTTGATCTAATAACTCACAGAAGTATTCACCCAATCTTTCACTTAACTCACCTGTAAATCAACAAAATCTTTGGGCTGTTTTTAAACTTGACAGTATGGATTTAAAAGTTATAGTGGTCTATGGACCAGTGGGAATTCCATCTGTCATCATGGTATGGTGTTTGAAACTAAAGAGCAGGAACACATTATCATTGGGAATTTCAATATAAGGAGTTAAAAATTATAACAGTGGAATTGAAGGTACAATGGAAAAATTCTGACAAAACTTTGGTAAAAAAAAAAACAATAATTGGAAAGAGACCTATTGACATAACTTCAGCCAATGAACTCAAAATTACTAATACAGTGAAACCTGTTGCGGGCGGTCGTAGTGAGCGATGGGTTTGCCTCCTCGGGGCGCTCCGTGGTAACAATGGCACACACAACAGCAACTAGGGCCTCTCTGAATCTTGGAGAGGTGCAGGCTAGTTCTGTGTGACATTAGCAAAAAGACCCCAGCTCACTGGGTTTTGTTCCAGAATCCTTAGGTTAAATGACCAACTGGAACCCTCAGCTGTGGGCTAATCCCCCACACTGATGTACTTACCTGATTAAAAAGACAAAAAGAAATATTAAGAATGACTCAAGTGTGGGATATGGTGGACCTACCGCACTTGAGAAGGGCGGTCCACCATGGAATCGACCTGGACTTTCTAAACGGCGTATGAGAAAAAGATCTCGGCTGAGTGAATGTAAGATTGGTGTATGGACTACTAGAGGTATAAATGGCAAGATGAGTGAGGTGATTGAGGAGATGAATAAGTATAGACTGGATGTGCTGTGTGTAAGTGAAACCAAAAAGAAGGAAATTGGGGTAGAAGAAGTGAATGGCACGGTGAGTGTGTGGTCTGGAGTATTGGATAATATGAGAGGACAGGCTGGTGTAGGTGTGATTTTAACTGAAAAGATGAAGAACAACTTGATTCACTATAGTTGCATAAGTGAGAGAATTCTCTGGATTCGTTTGAAAGTGAAACTTCAGAGAATTGTAATTGTTGTAGTGTATGCTCCTTGTGACTTGGAACCTTCTAATAAGAAAGAAGATTTCTGGAATGAGCTAAAAGCTGTTTTGAGCCAGTTTGGTGCTAAAGAAAAAGTTATAATAGCAGGGGATTTCAATGCTAGAGTAGGTGTGCAGAATGCAATTTCTGACAATGTTGTGGGTAAGTTTAATGATCCTTGTGTGAATGATAATGGTGAACGATTAATTGAACTCTGCATTGAGAATGGTTTGTGTGTATCTAATACATTTTTCAACCACAAGTATATACACACATATACTTGGTCAAATCGTACTCTTGGTCAAAAGAGTGTGATAGATTTTGTTGTCTACGATCAGCGTTTGAAACACTTAGTTGTTGACACCCGAGTGATGAGAGGTGCAGATGTTGGTTCTGATCATTACTTGGTAGTGTCACGAGTGAAACTGGTTGGAGAAAAAGGAATAGGAAGAGACCCAGGATAGAAAGAATAAAGGTTGATAGGATCCTTGAAGATCATCAGCGGTATTCTGACTTACTCAGAGAACGACTGAAGGATCTGAAGTCTGGTGAGAGGGATATAGAAAAGAAGTGGGAATGTTTTAAGAACTGTGTTGTCACTGCTGCTAAAGAGATCTGTGGCACCACAATAGTGGGTAACAATTGAGGTGATGCTTGGTGGAATAGTGAGATTGAAGAGGCAGTAAAGAAAAAGAAGGAAGCCTATTTGGAGATGTTGCAGGGTAGAGTCTCTGTGGATGAATATAGCTGTAAGAAGCGTGAAGCTGGTTCGCCACAGTAAGGCAAAAGATAGGAAGGAGAAAGTGGAAAGGCATGAACTGGCTTTTTGGAAAGATAGAAAGTCCTTCTGGAAGTACATGAGACTCAGGAAAAATAGGGGAAACAAAGTTGTAAGTTGTGTGAAGAATGAGATTGGGGAAATGATATGGGAGCCCAATAAGTTAAGTGACAGATGGGGTGAATACTTCTGTGAGTTATTAGATCAGGAGAGCAAAAATGATTCTGAGACAGATGCAGATGTCACAATGAGGGATGAAAGCACAGGAGGGATCTCAAGAAAAGAAGTGTGTAAAGCTCTAAAATTTCTTCAGAATGGTAAGGCTTCAGGAGTTGATGGCATAACTGCAGAGGTGTTGAAGTATGGTGGGGACTCTATAATTGACTGGTTAACTGAAATTTGCCAGTTGTGCTGAGAGTTAGGAATGGTCCCTCGGGATTGGAAGGATGTTATTATTGTTCCCTTGTATTAGGGAAAAGGTGATCATACTGAATGCAAGAACTATCGTGGTATTAGCCTACTGAGTGTGCCAGGGAAAGTGTTTGGTAAGGTTGTTATTGAAAAAGTACAGGGTCTTACATCATTGAAAGTGTTTGGTAAGGTTGTTATTGAAAAAGTACGGGGTCTTACATCAGAGAAAGTGTGGGATGTTCAGAGTGGTTTTATGCCTGGTAATGGCTGCACTAACCAGATTTTTACATTACGCATGATGATTGAAAAGTATCTGGCTGTTGGGAAGAAAGTTTTTACTGCGTTCATAGATTTAGAGAAAGCTTACGACCGAGTGAATAGGACACTTTTGTGGAAGGTATTGAATGAATATGGTGTTACTGGGAATCTACTTAATAGTGTAAAAGCCATGTATGCTGGTAGTAGAGCTTGTGTACGAGTGAATGGTGTTTTATCAAAATGGTTTTCCATTGGTGCAGGAGTTAGACAAGTTTGTGTAATGTCACCATGGCTGTTTAATATATTTATGGACGCATGCATGCGTGAGGCCAAAATAGATAATAGTGGTTTATGTCTTGGTGATATCCGTGTGTGCAGATTGCTGTATGCTGATGACACTGTCCTGTTGGCAGAGAGCAAAAGTGAATTGCAGAGTATGTTGACTCGGATGCACGAAGTTTGCATGAAATTCAAACTGAGTATAAATAAAGGAAAAACCAAAGTTATAGTGTTTGAGAGAGGAATGGGTAGCACTGAATGTATTGTAAGTATAAATGGCACTGTGATTGACCAGGTGAGTGAGTTTGTGTATTTAGGAAGCATATTTGACAGAGAGAACAAGTTGGATGGTGAAATCAGTAGGCGAGTGAATTCTTCTTTGAAAGTCATAGCTGCACTGGGAGGTTTTTTACAGGAATGATGGGTTCTCTAGAGAGTCCCACATGGCTGTGCATGAAACAGTAATTGTTCCGACACTAATGTATGGCAGTGAAACCTGGGTACTGCAGAAGAAACATAGGAGTCGTTTGTGTGCTGGAGAAATGCGTTACTTACGTGGGGTTTGTGGCAAGACACGATCTGATTGTGTGAGGAATGAAGATGTATTGCAGTTGTGTGATGTAAAGCAAAATGTTGTTAGCAAGGTGGAGACCAATATGCTTCGGTGGTTTGGCCATGTTGAAAGAATGAGTGATGAAATGCTTACTAAGAAAATATTTTCAGCCCAAGTGGCAGGAAGGAAATGCAGAGGAAGGCCAAGGAAGACATGGGTGGATCAGATTCAGGAGTGTCTGCATGAGAAAAAGATTATGAGTATGAAGTATAAAAGATCTTGTGTACGGCGTGTATGGATATCAGAGAAACACGAGTTGTGTGTCAAGATCGCTGTAAATGGCGAAGTTTGATACGACAACAATAAGTAAAAATATCTGGAAGTTTGTATTTCTTTTTGGAGCTAACCTCTGAATCTCAGAGAACAGCTTAGTGATATTGATACGATGGGATTTGGTTGTTAAGATATTATTCTATTACGATGATGAACTTACTTCTGAAAAATGCAAATATTACACAATTTAATTTTTAAAAAGAAGAAAATGGCCGGTGATCTATCTAGGGACCCCAATTAAGAATATTTTTTTCATAAACGACTAACACACAAGGTACGATCCTTAAAAACTCCAAGTAAATGGAAGGTGATTCCACCACCACCGACAAGAGAAATTCACATACGACACAAAATAAATTGATTATACATATGTTCCAGGTTAACTAAAATTTTATTTTGTGCTCCCAGGCACATGTTGGCAAACAACTCAATACAAGGAAATTTTAGGTGGCTAGGCTGAATAAAAAAGAATTTAGCTATGAATTTTAGAGTCCAGAGTATGTTAACAATCCTAAATAATCCTCTCAGAAACCCTGGTCTGCAAACAAAGTGGTTTTCACCTGTGTGGTTTAGAGGATGAGGGAGGTAAGTGGCACAATTTAGTTACCAGCCTGCCTTACAAAATCATCAAAGGATGTGATCATTCACTCAAAGAGTGTTAAGAGCTTAATGCTTGATGTGCATATCTGTTACATGTTGAACCTTGAGCTAGATGCTCTTTACAATGTAAGTTAGATGGTGAAGAGTGACATTTTAAATTTTTCTTTTTTTTTCACAATACACTGATTTTGATCAGTTACCTGGAAAAATCTCTTCTTACTTTACAGTAACCCATTATACTACATTTGTTGGTTCTGGCCAAACCTTACACACACTCAAAATAATAAAAAAAATTTCAACTTCTTTACTCCCCTCTTTGTTTAATAATTTTTCTTTCCCTTTCCAAAACAAGGAATATCTTATGATCGTGACAAAATTGACAAAGGGAAAAAAATGGGGTGTGTATGTTATTCCTATGCTCGACACTATCTCTGGTGAACTAAATAATCATTATGTGGGTTCTACCAAAAGAAATTTGGATTTGAGATTAAATGAACACAGATATGATCTAAAAATGAATCACCAAAGCACCTCTTTTGCAGGAACCATAAGTGCTGGAAATTCCATCCCAGACTGGGACAACGCTAAGATCATAAACACACCTAACTCTGTTTATTCCTTGTTATTTACAGAAAGCCTCTATATTTCGGCTTATAATACACGTTGCTGTAATGACTATTATCCTTATGTTTTACCTGAACCTTGGAGCAATCTTTTTGGGAAGGACAGCACAATAGCAATTGTTTCTGTTAAGTGATCTTCATTGGCTAATTATGCTTTTTTTTTTTTACTGTCTTGTTATCTGGTATATCATGTGACATTGTCATTACCTTTCCCATGATGCATCTACTCCACGTACTTAAGACCAGCATGTAACCACATGGTGAAATCACATCTGATGAAGGTGTCAATGTGACACTGAAAGTGCTCATGTGTTTTTTAAACTGTATATAGATTTCGTTTTTTAGCTGAATAAATATCATCGTGCAACAAGACTGATATCTTTTAATACTAGAATATCTTTCTACAAAATGTACCTTCCTATATATATTTTAATGAAATAACATCATATCATTTTTTTTAATCACATTAAACCAAAAACAATTAGGTGGTCGCCGAAAGAAAGTTTGCCGTTGATGACATTTTTTTTTTTTTTTTTTTTTTCTTTCTTCTTCCTTCTCTTTTTCTTCCTTCCTTGTTTGCTTTCCTCTCTTCTCTTCTCAAGGAAGCTTTGTCAGTTAAACAGAATGGAAATGTTTGAGCTGGGCGGAGGAATTACGTTTTTTTTTTTTTTTTTTTTTTTTTAACTGCTGAGGTTCGGCGTCACAGAGTCTGTTGGTCGCCGCGAATTTACGCAAGTTTCCTTCCTTGCTGCCGAACTGCGTGGACATATCTTTCCCTGCCCTTCAAGTGGACAATAAGAAAGGAATTAGAAGATTTCCTCGGACGAAGGTGCAAACTTAAGTATCAATGCTTGTGCCGCAATTCCTCCGGCGTCTCCGCAGGACTCCCGAACATGGCGGGTGGAAGATATCCAGCCTAGCTACAATTCTCTGTGAGAATGAGGGCTTTCAAGTAGCTTCCTCTGTTTTGGCATTTAAAAACAAATTAAAAGGTCCTACCATGACGCTGACATCTTTTTCCTTCGTCCTCCCGGAACTTGGCGGCATTTCCGATTTAGAAGCGCGGTCTCTCCCGCAATAGCTTCTTTTTCCTTCCCCTTTCTTAGTGCTTGGTGGTTTCTAGCTCCACTCTCTCTGCATCTGAAGAGCGTACCAAAAAAAACGATGCTCTTCGCCTTACGCATCGCACATGTGCGAGAAAGCGCCGACTTTCCAATTGGCTGCGTGAACGCCAAGAGGCAGAAACTTCCTCGATGGATGACTGACCTTTGAACCACGAAAACGGGCGCTGCGGTGAACTTGGCAGAATTCCGCCCAAATCCCGAAGTGTTCCTGTGCAAAGCGAAAAATGCCTTTTCGAAGTAAACAAGAGCATAAATAAATCGGACTTTCTGCACTGGTAAAGCTGGGAAAACGTCCTCACAGATGCCATTATACGAATTTATCGCTTTTAGAAAAGCGACACCAGAAACTGTAGCCATTTTCGTTCTTTCTTTCTGAACAAAGACTTTTGGAGATCACCTTTACAAAAATTCATTAAACAAATTAACTAACATTAACGAACATCGTTACAATTAACTTCGTAATGCATAAAAATCGAATTCTCTCTAGCTACAGGTGCGACGATCGGAATTACGAAAAAATCGCGTAAAGCAACGATTTGTTATTTTGCCCTGATGCATTAAGCCACAATTTTATTCTTTTACTAAATGACTATTAAATATCCTTGACGATAGCGCACGCTCAATTAACTTAGGAAAGTCATTTCATTACGGAACGATCGCCGACCCGCTTTTTCTATCAGTCGCTGAATTATACCATCACTAGTTAATACTGAGATTCCCACTAAAACCAACTAAATATTAATACTAGGCAAGATTTTAATTACACAAAGTTACTAAATTACGATCGATACACAACTACGATTTTAATACACGCTACTGACATGGCATAAACACGCGTTTTTTCTCATTAGATGCAACTACAATACGATAAAATACCTCGTACACTATATGTTTACAAATTACTTTTCAATTATTAAAGCTTACAGAATAATATAATAAAAGAAATCGCGATAACGACGGTAAATACGGAACTACAACCTTACAATTTTTCTTTTTATCGCTACGTTATCCCAACGATCAATAACGCCGAACGCCGCCGTGGCGCCGATAATTTTAAACTGATACATCTAACACTATACATATATAAACTGCACTATACACTTAAGAAACTAAGGCAAATCAATTCATATACACTACATCCTATACTGCACTAAAATAAACTTCACTAATATCTCTTCCCTGAAAGTAAACAGTGCACTAAAAAAATGCAATGGAAGGAAGAAAAAAAAAACATTGCATGAAGGAAGAACAAAAAAAACAAAAAAACAATATAGCATGATGTCAAACTTCCTTAAATCTACTTCCCAGCTAGTTACACATCCCTTAACTAGAAACAGATATCACAAGGCTAACTTACCTAGACCTATTCACATAAATTTAACTATATACACAGAGATCAATATTCCACAGATAAATCAGAAAGAACAGAAAAGAATTTACTTTATTTTTTTCCTGACTCTTCAATTCATTTATTTTTTTAACCCCCTCCTCGCCAAAGGGATTTGAGATCATCTCATGACAAAAAATCTCACTCTCATTGAGAGTGTGTGGATCTGGTGATGGGTTTTCCGATCCAAAAATATTGGCCCATTAATTTAGAGATCGGAAAAACGTCAACAGATCAATATGTATTCTCAGAGAATAGCTTAGTGATATGTAAACCTGTCTAAGATGGAATCCATGGGACTGGAACTATTTTCCATATTACTGTAGACAGGTTTCCATTTTGTACAGGAGCATCCAGGGAAGCTATTGAAATGTAAACATTTGAATTTTTGTCATGCTAATATCAAATATCCTGAATATTTTGCAATTTTTTATGGTATGTTGTTGTTTTTCTTCCTAGATGTAGTTTCTGTATTCACCTCCTCTATTTCATCATTCTCACTGCTATTGTTTTTTCCTTCAATTTGATGTTGCTCAATAATTTCTTCAAGATCTTCATTAAAAGGCTGGGTCACCACTTTGCATTGATATGTACAAAATCCTTTGCACTGATTGTTACCACACTGGCTCTGTTTAGTGCTGCTGCAGATTATTGGTGCTTTCACCACACACATCCGGTAAGTCCTCCAAATGACCACCCTGATAGCGCAGTGGTCTAGGCGCTGGCTTCTGACTATTAGTGTGAGGTGGGTCCAGGTTCAAATCCCGGTGGGACATGGGTTTTGTGTTTGTCTTATAGCTCTGGCTGTCTCCCTTCCCTGGAACCAGTGACCATAAATTAGGGACTGTCGACTTTATAGCTCATTGAGTTACTCACAGTGGTTGTTAAAACCCCTTCCCCCCAAAAAATATCCTCTAAATGAAATTTTGCTTTCTTAAAACGTTACTTAATTGTTTTGGATGACACCACACCTGGTGCTTTTGTAAATCATCCAATAGCATCAAGAATACAGTAGTTATGCATTGCATTAGTTTGCTAGAAGAGGATGCATATTTCATATTCACAAGAAGCGACTATATAACAAGTTTCCAATAATGAAATTTGACATGTTGAATGATTCTTAGATCCACTAGCTGACATATGCTGATTGGCTGATTGTGTTTGGTGGAAACCACGCAAGTTTTACATTTGATATGTCAGTATGAGGATGGCATGTTGCATTACCCCCCAAAAAAAAGAACATGTCTGTTTTGCCTTTTCGTCTTTGAATTTTAACTTGTTATGCACTCAGCCATAATTTGAACTGTAATCTAGGCTTTCTTGTTTGATTTCCACCCCAATGGTAAGCTCTTTAAAGTCCAAATTATTGAAACATTGTGGTTTGGCAGCTTTGCAAATCACTAATTGTTTTTCCATTTTCTATGACAAAAATGTAGATACAAACTGTAAAGCATTCCTTAGAACGTTTTCCTCCAGTTCAGGTTTGTCCTTTCAAATGCAAAATTTTATTCAGCAGTACCAAAGAAAAGAAAAAAAGTTTCATCACCATTAGCAATTTTTGAGGTGTTGATAATTTTTGTATTCAATCCAAAACTTTCCTCTTTGACATCTGTCACTTTTGTTGTGAATTTCCTTGATGAACAAATTGTCGTACCTCTTTTGAAAACTCTTTAAACGTCCATTAGAAGAATGGAACTCTTTTCCAAGATTTTTGGCTGCATTCCTTTTTCATGTTAGTAGCATCGGCCTGATATTGGTAAATTTTTTGTTCTTGCACTAACAAACTCCGCTCAGAGAATTTTATTCAACTTTTCATTCCTGTTTTTTTCTTCTTCGTAGAACTGTTATCTTTATGCCACAGCTCTTTAATCTTGTCTTTTTGCTTTAAAATGTCCTAAATTTGTATTTTTCCAGCATTGAACTTCTCTGCAAAATGCTTGACTCTCACACTTTCTTTTTCATGCATTTCAGTAACTTAAGTTTTTGCATCCAATGCGAGAGCATTTTCCTTTGGCACCATGGCAGGAGGCAAACAAACAAATTCATCTCTCAACAAGCAAAAACTATGGATGAGCATCTAAATGAATAAATGTTAAGAGAATTAAATTGGAGCAGCTTGTTGAAATCTGTGCAAAACAGCCATCAGCAAAGACTGTGTTTGCATCCAGGAAAGTGAGCAATGCTTGCCAAATGACTTAAACCTGAGTCAAGATATGTGCTTAAGAAGCTAAACAGTGAATGTCCTAAAGTTGCATTTGTGTAAACTACCCAAAATCAACACTTCTCTGTTTAATTATGTTATCTTCAATTTCAAGCAAATTTGTTCTATGTGAATTCATTGTTGCACTAATCATGTAATGTTTTGTATTTAAACTACTTGATGGCATGGAAACATCTGTGAACTTTCTATTTTTACAGAGTTCATTTACTGTCTTGCCATTTCCATTTCTGTGTTAGGCAGGTTCCATTTTGGGCAGGTTAAATAGAACATAATTTTCTATCTCTCATTTTGGGACTGAAAAACAGTTCCATTTTGGACAGGTTTCCATGTTATGTAGGTCCCCTCTTAAATTGGTGTTACTGTATTATTTTTAGGCATTATAGTATTTATAAGATTGCTAATATTGAAAATGATTACCTCTATCCATTACAGAAAGAACTGTTTTATGATATGACTTCTAGAAGCAGATGAACAGAGCAACAGAGTAACCTGTGAATGTAATGTGTGTGTGTGTGTGTGTGTGTGTGTGTGTGATATGAAAAAGAAAAAAGTTGCAATCTGATTTCTAGAAATATATATATTGCCTGTCCACACAGACAAACTGATAACAAGCATGCTTTCCGATGTGTGTCAAAAGACATGCTAAATGCAAGTAACAAAATGTGCTGGCATATGTATTATTAGGAGTCTTGCAAGAAATGGTATTGTCTTACTAATTCATGCAGCATGCCTTTGTCTACAACTAATATTTTAAAATTATCAATGAAATGATAAAATGATGTGCATTGTTTATATTAAGAGCAGAAAAGCAGTGTAATGTGAACTTTCTCAACTTTGCCATGTCTTGACATTTGTGTTTACTTTAATCTATTTTCACAGCAACAACTGAAAGAAACACAGTTATATGGATCTCAGCATCATACAGTAGTTGGTGTTAGTAACAATGAGCCAGGTATGTATTTTATTCCTCCTAAATATAGCTTATTTTAATACATTCTGCCTATTGAAATTCAAATTAGTATTTCTTAAACCATGTGTAATGTGCATATAAACCAAGTACAGATGAACCTTGATAAACCACCACCCCATCTTACCCTATTCTATTAGGTACAAATAAGTTTTAAAGCATTTTAAGACAATACAACATGTAATTTGAGAGAAAACAACAATACCTTTACGAATCAAAATATGTGCCGTCATTATCTATCACCTTCCGGTATCGGTCGGGCAGCTGACGGATTCCAGCCATGAAGAATACTTCGTCGTGTGATGCAATGAAGTCGTCAACCCATTTTTGCACTTTGTCACATGTCCAGAACCATACAGCAGACAAACAATGTTGCATCAATTGAAACAAATGATAGTCTGAAGGGTATATGTCGGGGCTATATGCCGGGTGCTCCAAAACTTCCCAGCCAAGCATCAACAACGTTTCCTTGACTGATTTCGCGATACGCGACCTGGCATTGTCATGCAGTAATTTCACACGACGCAATCCTTTGCCTGTGAATGGATGTTTGCGACAGATTTCCTGATTCAATCACAGCAATTGTTGCTTGTAGTGATCAGCAGTAATAGTTTGACCCTGTTCCAATAGTTCATAATAGAGCACACCCTTCATATCCCACCAGATGCACAGCAGAACTTTCTTGGAGTGAAGGTTGCATTTTGGTGTCGAAGTCATTGCTTCACGGGGTCTACACAGTGTTTTTTGCATTTAGGATTGTCGTACTGTATCCATTTTTCATCACCCATAACGATTTTCCATAGGAAAGACTTTCTGTAATGTTTATTCAACAGATTCAAATACTTCGTGATACACTCATCCTTGTTCCTCTGGCTCAGGTCATGTGGCACCCATTTTCCTTCCTTCTGAATCTTTCCCATTGCACATTATCATTATCATCATTGTCAACCATTATCAATCCACTGCTGGACGAAGGTCTCTCCAAGCCTCTTCCACAACGGTCTGTCTTGTGCCAGTCTCCTCCATGTTACTCCCGCATACTTTCAAATTTCATCCGCCCATCTTCTATGAGGTTTTCTTCTGGGTCTTGTCCTGTCCCTTGTTATCCAATCTAAAATTTCGACTGTCCATCGATGGTCTGTCCTTCTGGTAGTATGTCCAGCCCATTGCCATTTCACGGATTTTACTCTGATCATGATGTCTTCCACTCTTGTCATTTTTCTGATCCACGAGTTCCTCTTCTTATCTCTGCTGGTTACACCAAGCATGCACCTCTCCATGCTGCTTTGAGTTGTGTGCAGCCTTTGTATGTCTCTTTTAGTTAAGGTCCATGTCTGTGCACCATACGTAAGCACTGAAAGGATGCATTGGTCAAACACTTTTCTTTTAAGACATAATGGCATATTGCTCTTGAAAATTATGCTGTTTCTTCCAAAAGCTCTCCAGGCAAGTTTTATACGCCGATCAATTTCTTCATCAATGTTAACCTCACTTGATATCTGCTGTCCAAGATAAGCATACACATCTGTTATCTCCAGCTTTTCTCCATCAATTGATAAATCTTCATTTCTTGTAAAAGCATTGTACATCACTTTTGTCTTCTCAAAGTTCATTTTTAATCCCACTTCTTTACTCTTGTCAGCAAGTTCCTGGATCATACTCTGCAGCTCTGATGGGGTAGTTGCAAAAATGACTACGTCATCAGCAAAATGAAAGTGAGTTAGATAATCTCCATTAATCTTTATCACTTTGTTTTCCCAGTTCAGTGATTGAAAGACATTTTCCAATGTGGCATTAAAGAGCTGAGCTTGGGAGATATGGTGTCCCTTGTCTCACTCCCTTTCCAATTTTTATGTGTGCTGCATTCTCAAACAGCCGAATCTTTGCACTTGCATTTTCATAGATGTTATTAATAATATTAATGTATGCATCTTCAACACCACAGGATTTCAAAGCCATTGTAACTGCTGATGGTTTCACTGAATCAAAGGCCTTTTCATAATCGATAAAAGCCATGCAGAATGGAAGTTCATATTTCCTCGCTCTTTCAATTAGTTCTCTCAGTACGTGGATATGATCTATACTGCCGTAGCCACTCGTGAATCCAGCTTGTTCTCTCGGTTGAGCCATGTCCAGTGTTATCTTCAAGCAGTGTGAAAGAACTTTACTGAAGATTTTATAAACCATTTATAGGAGGCTGATAGGTCTGTAGTTCCTGAGATTCTCAATGTCACCTTTTTTATGTAGCAGGATCATTGTAGGATTGTTCCAATCCTCAGGAATCTTCCCTTCATTAAGGCATCAAGTGAAAACTTGGGCGATTACTGTTTCAATTTCTCCACTTGCTTCTTGTATGATGTCTACAGTAATTCCGTCTTCTCCTGGAGCTTTTCCGCGCTTCATGTTCTTGATTGCATGTGCAACTTCTGCTGGAAGAACTGTGGTACTGGTACCTTTCATGATGTCTGGAGTACATGTATCATCCCTTCATATAATTTGGAGAAGAAATCTTTCACTCTTGTCAAAATTTTGCCTCTATTTCTTATTACAGAACCATCTTCTTTTTTCAGTGCCATAATCTGTTTTCTTCCCTTACTGAGATGTCCCTTTGCTATCTTTAGGCTTTGGTTGTTTTCAATTGCTTTCCTCACTAGTTCACAGTTGAATTTCCTTACGTCTTCAGTAATACTTTTTCGTACTATCTTGCATAGCTCTATATATTACACTTTCGAAGTCACATCTTCTTTAGTTGTCCTCATCTCTCTTTTTTTTTTTTTTTTTTGCATCAACATTTTGGTTTTTCTTGATAATTTGTTCACATGCAACTTGTTCTTAGACCCAGCTAATTTTGTTGCTGTTTTCATAGGAGCTTTGGTTACTTTTCTGTTAACTTCAGAGATGCCCACTTCTTCTGATGCTAGACCTTCTAGAGCAGAGAATCTGTTCCCCAATTTCCATTTGAAGGTATTATGATGCTTTTTAAGGTTGGTCACATCAATACACTTTGTTTGTTTTATGAGCTTGCCATCGAGTTTAGCATTGAGGTGCATCTCACATCTTACCATTCTATGGTCACTACCTGTGTTGAACTTGTTCAGCACACTGCAGTCTTCCTTGAAAAATTTGTTGTTACACATAATAAAATTAATTTCACTTGTCCATCCATTGGGATGCCTCCATGTCCATTTCCTTTGCAGTTTTTTCTTGAAAAAGGAGTTCATAATGAAAAACCCTTCTACCTCTGCAAACTCTACGAGAGTATTTCCACGCTGGTTTCTATTGCCATGACCGAATTTACATACTGAAGTTTCATTCTGTTGCTGTTGCCCTATTTTTGCATTGAAATCTCCCATAATTATCTTCAAGTGCTGCTTGCCTTTATTATTTAGATGACAAATTTCCTCATAAAATTCTTCAATTTCTTCTTTAGGATGACTTGTGGTGGGTGCATAAGTTTGAATAATCTGAGCCTGGTGTCTTCTTGAGAGTTGGATAATGAGTCGTGCAGCTCTGTCAGAGGAACTTGCAACTTCTACAACTTTATCCTTCAGTTTCTTGTTTATTGTAAATCCAACACCTCTAGTTCTGCCAGTATCTGTTCCATGATAGTAGAAGAGATGTCCACTTTTCAGTTCAATGAGGTCTCCTTTTCTCCTTACCTCACTTAGCCCGACGATGTCCCACTTGATCCTTTATAGTTCCTCTTCCAATTCAAGAAGCCTTGAATCAGAAGATAGGGAGCGTCCATTGTACGTTGCCAAATTCAGCATCAGATGGCAGCCTAGTCCGGTCCTCCGGGGATTCTTAGCACCCTCTGCCTTCATGCCGCACTGGCCGCTGCCTTGGCCAGGTATATTCCAGTTGCCAGAGACTGAGAACCAAGATTTAAGTTGTGGAGTCATTTTGGAGGGGTTTGACCATAACTCACCACGCTGGCCGAGCAGGTTGGTGAGTGTGGGATAGTATTTCCTCTAATTCTGATGGTATAGTTATACCGCTATAAACTATTGGAAATGGTTTGTTGAGTTACCCCAGTTGTTCAGCTAGTTCTTTTTGCGTTTGAGAGGAATCTTCATCCAGCAATGCTTGCAGTTCCTGATGTGCAACCTTCTGCAGGCGCCACTATGTTTTCGATCATTAACATCAAAATCACGTGCTTTAAACCATCTAAACCAAAACTCACACATGCTTTTCAATACAATATTCTCCCCCAGGACAGAACAGATCGATGCACATGCTTTTGCAGCACTTTTTCCTTGATGAAATTCGTAATGAATGCAGTGTTGAATAAATGCAGTATCGCTTGCCATCTTTCACCTACTGATGTGCAAGTGCGTTTGACTGTTGGGCAAACTTCTGTGTCACATTTTATACTCTGGACCAGTTACGGTCACATGACAACAACACGGAGGAATGTCAGATATGTAAATTAGCGGTATACATCACACAAAAAACGCTTTAAAACTTATTTGTGCACCTAATACTAAGCGGGAATTTCTCTCTTTAAACTGCCACCTTGCTGCCTTCTATTTATCAGAACTGTCTAGGGACATTTTGGTGTTCCTCATTTGAGAATAACCCTGTTGAACCAGCTCTCTCTCTCTCAAAATATTCACTTCTAATGGACGCTCTGGAGCACCCACCAAGTCATCTTAAAGTGTGCCCCAAAAGCATGTTAGATGAATCCTCCTGAAAGAAGTTTTGAAGAATGGGTAAGATAACAGCCACTACCATGCCCACTTCCCTGAAAAAAAGAATAATGCCATTAGCAAAGTGTTGTCAGCTGCTGAAAATCAAGTGGCAGAAGTGAGACAATTGGTGTGTGTGTGTGTGTGTGTGTGTGTGTGTGTGTGTGTGTGTGTGTGTGTGTGTGTGTGTGTGTGTGTGTGTGTGTGTGTGTGTGTGTGTGTGTGTCCAGTTAAATATCGAAGTTTACTAAATGGAAAAGTAGGGAATAATTACCCTGCTCATATGTATGGTTCCCAATTACGATTTGACCAAATGACAATAGTTCAACTGCTGCATTTCAAGGCGGACGTACTCCCTCAGTAAATGACCTTCCCTGTCTCACATTTCACATTTTGGATTCTAAAACCTCTAGAACTATCCAGTGCTTTCGGGTAGTCACTGTTTGTCGCTGAGGCTGCTTGTGCATACTTATTTTATTTATCAGGTTTTGTTTATTTTAAAGCATCCTGAAATGAGTACACCGTGGTTGGATATTTATGAGAAAATTTTGATATGCAAATGTAAAGATTGTAATTCTGGTTATAGCCATCAGACATTAGCAAGTCACTTTCTCAGCTGTTTATGACTTGGCAATTAGCAGAAGAAGAGTAGGAGACATATTAAGCAATAAACACAAATGGGTGGGATTTGATAAACAACTGCATTCAGTTAAAAAATTAGCAAGTGGCAAGCCAGTACAGAATTTAGAGAAAGCTATTGTTCTATGCATTGGCCAGGTAAATGGAGTTATTACCAATGAAGTTATTCTTGAAGAAGTGAGACAGTTTGGGAAAGAATGCCAAATTCAAGAATTCAGTTACAATAATGGTTGGCTTCAAAGATCTGAAAATCGGCTTGGATTATCATTGAGAATATGAGATGGTGAAATAGCCAAAACCTCTAAAAGTTTGGTGGATGAAGCAAGAAAAATGTTAGAAATGATATTTGGCTAGGAATTAAAAGATGTGAATTGCATGGATGAATCTGGTTTGTTTTATAGGATGATACCCAATAAATGGATTTCAAACAAAAATAAGAAAGATTGCAAAAAGAGGCAAGATAGAATAATAACAGTTCACTGTGTAAATGCCAGTGGTACTGATAAATGAAGTATTGATGACATAGGAAAATGTAAAAAAGCATGATGTTTTAATAATTTTTGTCATGAACTTAATCACTATGTTTTCAGCCTCTGTGTTCTTAGAATTAGACATCAATACATAAGAATGTACGTTTGTTTTACTTCTTCCTTATACAGTACAACCTCGAAAATGCGGACCTCCAAAATTCAGACTTTTTCCTTTTTTTTTTTTTTTTTTTTTTAATTTGCCAGACTGCCGAGGTCGCGAATTTAAAACAACAGGGTAAGATTATGCATATAATGATATTTCAAAAACAAATATACTGATTATTTACTAAAAAGATGCGATAAAATGTTTACAGAAATTTATAGAATATGATGTTGTGATCCCTAAGTCAGCAACACTATGTAACCACCGCAACCATGGTAACGAAGAAAGTGTGTTGTATGGAAATAAGTTGCACATGTATGAGGAATGCTGCTTGCCAATTGGTTGCTGGAAAAGCGTGGCAAGTGTCTTCCTCTAATGCAGGGCTTTACATATAAAAATACCCTGTATTTTCTTCCTGCGAACACACTTTTGGCACTGAAAATTTCCTGCGAGTGTTCAGGAGTCAAGAATTGTTACAATCCAACGCCGCAAAAACGCAGGTCTGGTGCTGATAGGGAGCAAATAAGTGTTACCAGTGGCGTTACTACGTACCACCCCGGCAGCTGCGGTGTGGCGTACTGCAGGTTCGAAATCCAGGGAAAATTACTGTTCTAGGGGGCAAAGAAGTAAAGCTTAGGGGGGGGGGGGGCACACGTTCTAGTTACGCCACTGGGTGTTACAGTTTCAGTGCTCCACAAATCACATAAAATTACTTAACTTGTATGTACGTACATACGTACTGAGTTCTGACCAGCGACAAACAACTTTACCGTGAACTGAAATGTGCCCCTGGCCAACTCAAAAATCTTATCCGACCCTTGGCCGCGATTGGAGAAAAACTGGCAGGGGGAGGGATAGTTGCACATGCTCAGAGAGAGAGAACGTTTTCCAATTTTATTTGTTGTGCGACATGCATTTTCTCATAATCCTGCCGATTGTTCATATGTATGTACAGATGTTGAATTTTCAAGACACGAAATATCACTTTCCTTTTTTTCATTGGTTATATGCTACAGTACTTTCATACATGCGACTTCTGTACACCTCAAATTGTGTTCATTTCGTGAGATTTCCGTACGTACTGTACAGTTTAACTAAAAATGCTTTTTGTATTAAGTTATGTACTGTATACTACTATATGATTTGTGTTAAAATAAGCAACAAATTTCACAGTGGTTTCATAAAAAACTTTTCAATTAACTTGTACTGTACTGTATGGATTCAAAAATTTGACTTGTACGGAACTCGCACGTTGTTGAAAAATGTTACTCCAAATGTATGAAAATCGCACAAAATGGTACAAAATTTGAGTTGTAAGGAAGTCGGTCATTACCTTTTTCATTCTGCTTGAACAGCAGAAAAGATTAAAAAAGTTTATATGTAGTTACATAAAAAAGACAAGGGCATCGGTTTTTGATCACAAAGAACACGCCACTGGTGATGTGTCGTCAACGGAAAACGAAGTTCAGAAGGCTGCATGGGGGATGAAAGTTTCTTCCCTTTGACAATGAATCACTTCTTGGATGGTGGCTGACAGCTCAAGTGCCTACGTTGCGGAAGTCATACCAGGGAAAAAATGTTAGGAAAAAAAATTCTCCAATTTTATAAATAATCGAATGCAACTTTTACAGTAACCAAGACACGTCAAAATAAACTCCCATGTGAAATTTCGTCAAAATCCGATGAAAACTTAAGAAGTTAGGCATTTTCTTTTTATTATTTTTAATGAATGTCACTGAAAGCCTGCATAGCCCATTCCCTCTCTCTCTAGCAATCAGCTCACGTGTTCACTTAAAAGAAAATAAAACCTTTTCACAGCAACTGGCAACACAGGAGATGCATTGATCTTGCTCTTTCTTTGATTAACTGCATGTGGTAATCTCATCCTCAACAAGTTACAGCCACGTATTGGGATTGAGTACATTTGATAGTTTTTGTAGTTTTGAATAACAGTATTTCTAAAAAATGACCATCGGATACTTCAGTAGTTGCAAAAAGAAAATGTACCTTTCTAACAATTGCGAAGAAAGTTGACTTCGGAAATTGGAAAGAGGAATTTCGGTCCGTAATCTTTGCGAAGAATTCGGTGTCAGTAAATCCACGATTTATGATCTCCAAAAACGAAGGGACGACATTCTGAAATTTTTGCCGATAGTGATATGCCATTGGTGATGGACAAGAGAAGAACTTTACGCCAGGCAAACAATGAAGATTTGGACAAAGTGATGATCGAGTGGGTTTGCCAACAAAGAAGCGAGAACGTGCCATTACAGGACCAATGTTAACAGTGCAGGTGAAGATATTTCATTCAGACATGAACCTAAATACGCCATGTGAGTATTCATCCGGTTGGCTGGAAAAATTTAAAAACGTCACGGTATTCGACAACTTCGTTTATGCGGTGAAAAAGGAGCTGCTGACGAAGAAGCTGCTGAGCATTTTGTTGACGAGTTCAGCCAAATGGTAGAAGAGGAAAATTTATCATTAGAACAGATATTAAACGCTGGTGAGATGTCGCTATTCTGGCGTTATGTTCCAAGAAAAACTCTAGCAGCGGCGCAGGAAACGAATTCTAGTGGAATTAAATATGCGAAAGAACGACTTACGGTACTAGCCTGCGCTAATGCTGCTGGTACCCACAAGTGTAAACTATTGGTTATCGGCAAGTCTGCTCGTCCTGGTGCGTTTAAAGGAGTTAAAGTGTTACCAGTACATTATAAATCTAACAAGCGCGCCTGGATAACGAGAGAACTAACAACAGAGTGGTTCGAAAACCATTTTGTACCCGAAGCTCGTGCACACTGTAAAGCTATCAGGCTATCTGATGACGTCAAAATTTTATTAATTTTGGATAACTGTTCTGCTCATCCGCCAGCTGA
The DNA here is from genome assembly GCA_039090855.1 of Macrothele yani. Classification (NCBI taxonomy): domain Eukaryota; kingdom Metazoa; phylum Arthropoda; class Arachnida; order Araneae; family Macrothelidae; genus Macrothele; species Macrothele yani. The sequence goes on from CM077001.1 coordinate 83,917,277, forward strand.
ACTTTTAAGTAGACAAAACGTTCAGGTTTTTTTCTCCCGCCGAATTGCACATCATTAATACAACCCATGGATATGGTAGTATTGCGGGCACTGAAATGTCGTTACAAGAACGATTTTATGCAGAGGATGCTTCGTTTCATCAATATTTGTGATTTTGTGAAAGACTTCAATATTAGAGATGCGTTATGGTGTGCTGCAAATGCGTGGAATAGCGTAACAAAAGACACCTTAAAGAATGCATGGCACAACTTGCTACCGACAACTATATTTATGGATGACGACGGTGATGGTGATTTCGAAGGCTTTCAAATTTCAAAAGAAAAAGCAGAAATTTCTGAGCTTTTAGCTTATTGCAAAGGAACTACTTCTGCCACTTTATTGGATCTGAATGAAACTGATATAACGGAAGTTCTGCACTGTGATGATGATTCACCGATCGTGAATAAATTGAGTGATGGCGAAATTCGCAATCTGATATTAAATCAAAAAGAACAGAGCGACGAAGATGATGAAAGTGACGATGATAAATCTGGAGAAGAAAAAATACCAATTGATAATATTGTACAAATACTCGATGATGCAATTAAAGGCCTTGAACAAAGAAACTTCATAACCAAACAGGAAATAATGTCCATCTACAGAATAAAAGAAAAACTACTTTCTTATAAACCAAAATTAATGAAACAACAATCGTTAGTTGAAATGCTTAAACGAAATGATAAAAGGTAATCTTTTTTTGTATTTGTATATTTTTCTTAAAAATTTTCCTGTTCTATAATTTTGTATTAAATAATATTTTTCAATTGGTTAACTTGATTTTTTGTCATTACTTTTACAAAAATAGTGTATTTATTTAATACTAAGTTTGAATTTTATCCAAACTCTCTATAATCCGGAAAATTCTGAAATCCGGAATCGGCAAAGTCCGGACGATTCCGGATTTTCGAGGTTGTACTGTACAGTCATTTGCAAAAGTTTGAGACCACTTGTTGGTATTAGATTTCTGCCAATTGCATCAGCTACTGTCTGTGTTACTCAACTCTCTGTTGGTGCTGCATCATTCTACAGCGGCAGCTGTTGATAGACTTGGAGGAAGCGTGCGAGCATCAGTTTGCTTCTGGTTTTCATGCTGAGAGGTTTTGTATGCATTTTCTATATTGCGAAAAATGGGGAAAAAAAAATAGCGTCATTAAGTGTTACTCAGAGGGCACAAATAGTGACTTTATATCATGAAGGATACTCCGAATGAGACATAAGCAGAAAGGTGAATGTGAGCAAGACTGCTATTCATAATACAATCATGAAATATCAAAATACAGGTGAATTTTAACAACTGAAAGAAAAGTGTATGTCTAAGGAAAACAACCCCACGTGATGGCAATACCATAAGGCGAATAGTTATGCATTCTCCGAGGACTTCAGGCAAGAAAATCAAGGCCTCTCGACATTCAAAAGGGTCAGATATTAATATCAGCACTGTTTCCTGACGTCTTAGCAAAGATTTTGGATTAAAATCTTATAAACCTGCTCATAAACCTAGACTAACCTCTGTCATGAAAAAGAAGAGACTCCAGTTTGCGAATTGTCATCAGTCGTGGACTGCTGAAAATTGTAGCCAAGTTCTTTTTTTCTGATGAATCAGCTGTGCATCAATTTGAATCATGTAAAGCACATGTTTAACAACCAAAAGGTTTGATGAAAAATACATTATTTGCACCATGAGACATCTGCCTAGCCAGATGATATGGGGTGCTATGTCAGCATCCGGTACTGTTTCATTGTCCTTTTTCACAACAGGCACTACCATGACTGGTCCTTTTTATGTGGAAATGTTACGTGAGAAGCTATTAACTCATATGCAAGTGTGCAGATGCACAATCTCTATGAATGATGGTGCTCCATGTCACAGTCAAAGACAGTGAAAGACTACCTGCAGAGGAAAAACATAAATGCGCTTGACTGGCCCAGTAATAGCCCCGACCTTTACCCCATCAAAAATTTTTAGACCATTTTAAAAGACAAGGTAGCAGAAAAACAGCCATTAAATTCCCAAGCTTTGACTGACACAATAAAGTATGTGTGGTGCAAAGACATTTAAAGTGAATACTGCAAATCCCTCATTGAGAATATGCCACATAGTATTCTGTCCATTATTAAAAAAAGGGTGGCCACACAAAGTATTGATTTCAGTCTTTTTGTGTTCTGAAGAATGTAAGTATTCATCTATGGTGTTATTTTTTCAAATATTTCTGACTAGTAATTAGTTGTTTCTTTGAATATCTTAATTTTCAGAAAATAAATTGACACATGGTCTTAAAATTTTGCAAATGACTGTACTTTTGTCCAATTAATCTTACTTTTTTTTACCCTTTTCTTTTATATGAATCTCTTTCAAATGCCACTGCCAGTTTAGCACAATGAACAAAATATGGCAGTTTAACAAGGATTGACTGTATATCAAAATTGTGGAAATTCTTCATGACAGAGACATCAAGAGCAAACATGTTGCAAGTTTTGTCTTATGTAAGATGTCATAAAAGTTCAAGAGACTTTCAAATTGTTGGTCAAGCAAGACGTTGTGTTCAGGGTGCGCACGCGTGCTTGAAAACCTGGAAAGTCCTGGAAAATCATGATTACGTTTTCAAGGCCTGGAATATCCTGGAAAAACGGTATTTTTTTAATGCTGTCTTGAAAAGCCTTGAAATTTGAAATTAGTGCTTAAAAAAAATGCCCTTTTAGGAAATCGTGTTACTGACTGTTACCCCTTCATTTTTTAAGTTCCTCTCCTCTGTTCTCAAAGAAACCGCCGGCAACAGTGGTGTTTCGGATGTGCCCAAATCCTAATTTGGCGGGGGGGGGGGAGGAAGCACTATTTCCAGTGCAATAAAATTGGATGATTACTAGCAGGTCTGTTAGGGAAGGGGAGCTTGATGCATTCTCTAGCCCTGAGCTTGATGCCCGTCCGACAACTACTGAGAACAACAGAAGGGGAAAGAAGAGACATTTAGCATTTGCAAAGGAAGGGGGTCGCGTGTTTACCAAGTCAGCTGGCATCCACCAGTGAAGAGTATGCCTGAACAACACATTCATCTGCTCCTTGTTTATTGCATTAAGACGCTTGCTTCCGGCCCACCCCTCAAGAGACTTCGGCTACTTATGATAAAAAATAAGAAAACTATCTTTGCGAATTTTTCACAAAAGTGGCTGAAATTTTTACATTTACTATAATTGGATTACAGAAGCTCACTCCCAAAATTCCATTTGAATCGGTTTAAAACTTAAAAAGTTAGCATTGGAAATTTTTATTATGTGTGCCTCTTTAGACAATGAGCCTTGAGCAGAAAGTGTGTTACCATAGCAACGGTTGATTGACAGCTGGGAGCGCTGATCCGAAGCCCTTGGTTGGGAAGAAAGCAAACACCTGTTTATCACTTCCACGGCTCAAAAGGACTAAGAGGTATTTTCAGAAATCCATTTTTCGGAATTTTGAAAATAACACAGTAAAATTTTTACAGTGGTTAAAATACATCACAATAAAGTTCTAGTGCAAATTTCGCCAAATTCCGTTTGAAACTTTAGCAGATGCAAAAAAAAAAAAAAAAAGAAAGAAATATTCCGTTGCAAAACCGGATTGAAAAAAAGAAACTGCAATTATAAATTACGGGAAAAGCAAGCAAATTATTTTTTTAGATGCCATGATTTATTTAAACAGAGTGATCCTTAAATTTTGTTTCTGTGATAATATGGACTCTATTTTAATTACAAACATACATTTTTATTCAGATGTCTGAGTTACTGTTTTAATAAAAAAATCTATAATTAAAAAGTTTTCAGTGGATTTTGGCGAAATTCAGCAGATAAACGTATTTTAGTAAATTGCAACGTGTTATGACGTAAATTTGGTCATTTTGTCGGAAATTGGGCAGCTTTTTTTTTTTTACATTTTCTCCTATAGTTAGGGTGAAGGAGGAAGACACTTCAGTGAGCTGCAGGTGGTGATTTATGGCGATGTGCCAAATGAAAAGAAGCCGTTCCGTTCCATCAGGACATTCCAGAGGTTGAGTGTGCGTGGACGCGTGCTCCTGCTGTTTGAACTTAATCGGAATGTTTTCGGGAGGGGAGAAATATCGGTTTCAGCTTTACAGCTTTCAGGCTCCTTTTTTTTCTTGGTAATAAATAAAAACCATAGTTGCTGCATTCACCATTGATCCATATTCGCATTTCTTGAATATAAACTGCAGACAATCGGAAACATGGTGTTGGGTGGGTCTTGATGTTCTTCATTTGTATCTGCTGAATTTTGTTCTGTGGGAATACGGAATGAGTTATACTGTGAATACATACAAAACTACATATTTTTGAGCTGAAAAAATAGGTCTACTTGTACACAGTAGCTAACGTGTGAACTCAGACAAAGACAATCAGACATATGGACGTCTGATTCCATAAAAAAATCAACCCACTTTTATTATACACGACAGGTAAAAAAGAAAAAAACATTACATGTTTTTAAACATTATAAAGGAAAGCGGATTTTTGAAACACCATGACTTGATATTAATTTCTAAAAATTTTTTTTTCGATTTTAATTTCTGAAACCTTTTTTTTTTTTTTTTTTTTTTTTTTCAATTACAATACATTGTAACAGGATACCTGTGTGTTGTATCCCTTAGTTGTATGGCAGATTTTCAATTGGCCGATATCCGCGATCGTAAGTGGTAGTTACATTGCTATTGTTGATGATGACAAGATAAATACTGGAGTAATGTAGAATGTTGCATAAAGTAAAAAAAATCGCCCCCTCCTCCCCCTTCGAACTTTTATGTGGTTATCATAGCTGATCAACCATTTCATTCCATGAACATCAGCACATTTCAATCATTTGACCATTGGGGGTCTGACGGAATTCAGCAGTGCTTAAGCGCCTAGCGCAACGAGAACATGCTAATTACGGACAGTTATATTCCCTTCCATTTGCATCATCCATTTGCATCTTTCATCATTTTTATTACTTAAAACTGAAATTGCTTTTAAAAAATAATTTGAGCATGATACTGTAAAGCGTAATAATCATCCTGGAATTTTTTGTATATGGCCTGGAAAAGGCCTGGAAAGTCCTTGAATTTTTTCCCCCAAAAAGAGTACGAACCCTGTGTGTTGGTATACTCAGTCATTCATTCAAAATTTAAAAAACATGTGCATAAATTTAATAAGCACACTAAAAGCTTTAAGATGTTTAAGTGGTTTTCAGCCATAATGTAAATGGATTTAAAAAGGCAGGTACTTTACATCATGATCAGATTTTGAGATGGATTTCTGAACTGTGGAACTTGAGTTAAAGTTATTTCTAGATAAAGGAAAAGTTGCAGGTTTCCTATGAAGTAAAATGCAAATTGGTTAATAAAGGGAGAAAAATGTTCCTTGTATTTTTAGTGGGATCATATAGCAATATGAACTAGATTTAGAGAAGCTGGTGCGATACGTGAATTTTTGTTATTGATGTAACTTTTGTATTCACTTAGCCTGAATACATTAGTTAGTAGATGCCACACAGAGAAAGTAGAGATCCATTGACTTAGAAGATAAGATGACTAATTTTACATAGGCTGCCTCAGTGGTGCAGTGGTCTAAGCACTGGCTTCTGGCCCTCCAAGATGGGTCTGGGTTAGACTCCTGGCATGGCATGGATGCATTTGTTTACAGCACTAGCTGACTTCCATCCCTGGAAACAGTAGCCGTAAATTAGGGATGGGTGACTGCTTATTGCCCATTGAACTGCTCACAGTGGTCATTAAACCCCCACACAAAATAATAATTTTACATAACTGAAGTGCATCTTTTGCAGTTTTTAAATTGTTGATTTCCTTATATTTATGTATTTTGCCCCAAATCATCCACTCCTCTTTTTGTTTTCTTAGCAATTTTATACAATATTATTCCACTAATAACAGAAAATGTGAAATTACCATAATGTTGTTCTCAGTAAGAGTGTTTTGTTATATATTATTTTTGTTTATTACTCCCTCCCCCAAGAACTCACCATACTGTGCAATGAAATCCACAGCAGACTTTTAAGCACATAGGGTAAGCAGTAAAAATATTTTAATTCAACTTGCATAGGTAAATAAAAACGTATGGGTTAATCTTAATTGCCCCTTTCAATTGCTGCTAGCTTTGTGGGGCCAGCACAAGTAGAAAGACACTTAACTTCTGAAATAACTGAAAACAAAAAACAATAATAATGTAATTCTCTAGTATTTTGTAATATCTCCATTCTGTTCACCTCCCCCTCCCCCCCAATCAGAACTCACAAGATCTATTGTGACAAAATCTACAATAGACCTTTGAATTCCTGTGGTATGCAATGAGAAGTTTGTAATCCCACTTGCTTTGCACAAGTGAATAAAAATTGAAAATGTATAGGTCATTCTTAATTTCCACTGGCATTGTGTAGTTTAGCACAATTAGAAGTCCTTTCTTCACTATGTGAGGTGCTGTCATCATAGATTTTTTTTTCCAGAAGTCTACATAATCAACAGAAGTAATTTTTTTTTTAATTACTCTATTTAACCAGTGAGGAAAGAAGGAAAGGAATGGACCTGGACTTCTGTTTTGGTGATGCAATCAAGAAGCGAAACTTCTGTGTATTGTATTTATGCACAAATTGTAATTGCAAAAGCATTCTGGATAAATGTTGGCATCTGGTATGCATTCCTCAGCAGTGTACCATTCCAGTGTTTAACCAGCATCAGATCGTTGAATACAAGATCAATTTCAAAAGTAATTACTACTTATTCTTGTGTTCTAATAAGTGATTTCCAATTCCATAATAAATGATATGTCATTATGAAAACCTCTTTTTTTTTTTTTGTGTGTAGAAGTTTGGATGGCAAAGCATTGAAAATTCACTAAATTCTCCTTTTCTCTTAGTTTTCTATTTTCTCCTAGATGTTCTAGGCCTTTGGAGGCTTTCAGGTCTGTTTTCAGTTCATAACTTCACTCTTCAAAAGTCTGTTGACGTTGAATTCATCAATTGAATAATACTTTGCTCAAAGATATCTGAGTAAATCCAACAAAAAAAAGTTGTACACTTGTATAAATTATTCTATTCATGTCACTATACAGATCATCAGCATCTTTTTGTAAACGGGTAGATGTATTGAAGTACAGTAGAATCTGATTATGGGTAGCAATGGATGTGTGTTTGAATCTCCTTCCAATTTTTTATTTAGTTTTTAATGGCAAAGGCTCAGTAGCACTTGTAACAGCTGCTTTCCATTGCAGCTCATTGTACAACAAATGCACCCTTTTACATCTAGACCTTTTACTTCCTCACTATATCTCATTCTTTGTGTCATAACTTCACTGTAGGCATGATTCATAAGTGTTACCCACATTTTTACAGCTTAATATCAATTGTGAATAAATGCAAAAGACTCACGATTTTCATGTGCTACTTTGTTAGACTGAACTATTCTTTTGTTACACCTTCTTCTGCTCGAAGTAGCTTTTTTCATGTATGTGACCCTCATTTCACAGTATTTTTTTAAGCTTGTGTGTCCAGTATATGTGTCCTAAAATTTCTTTAAAATAGTCACTTTTGAATCAAATCCCAAAATCTTTGTCTTCACAGCTAATCAAATAATTGGAGTTCTAATTATTTGTTTTCTAGGTATTTAAAAACCTTCACTGTTGAAGTGAATGCACTGTTGGAAAGCCACATTCATTATGTTCTGATACATGTTTTGAGGCTGCCATCTCATTTCTCACGTAGTTCAAGGTAGCAGTGCTGTTGTACTATATTTGTGATGAAAATCAATTTGCCACTGACAGCAAATAATGTTAACCAGCACATTTGCAAGATACATATCTTGAAATTCAAACTACTTACATTACATAGCTTCATTTTAGCAATGATCTGTGGCTTGTACAAGCATGTGCTTTCACTTTCACAGTAAGTTAATTTTTCAACCTTAGCCATCAATTGTTGGAAGCAAGGAAGGAAATGAGTTGATGAATTTTTCATTTTCCTACTTATATTGTTTAGTGGATCATTGTAGCATTCAAGTGCATAGTTTTAAATTCATGATGTGTCTCTCTTTATCAGCTTTTTGCCATTCAACTGTACAATTTTCTTGGTGAACAGCAAAATTTAACCTGAGAGTCAATTTTAAAGTCAAGTTGAAAATTGTTGAAAATAAGATTCTCCCCACTCTTTTTTTTTCTTTGGGGGGAAACACAGTGGATCTAGATATAGCTCTTTGCTAGAGTATAAAGCACTACATCTATGTCATGCGTATTTTGCAGTGTAGATGTAGTGCACTTTGTGCTTTACATGTAGTACTATGTTAAGATTTCTTGACATAGAGCTGTACTGTGTATCTGAATTATTCAACTGTGTGTATATATATGTATCTGATACATGCACAACCAACCAACCAACTACAAATTAAATTGTGAGAGCAGCAATCCCCCCCTTCCCAAATCTAACCTAACCACACTTAACTCAGCCTCACCTATCCCATATTTTTTGAGGCATTATGGAAAAGAACTGCTGATTACATATTGTGAGAGCACCTATTATAAAATATTGCAACAACTATAATCTTAAAATTTTTGCTTGATTAGGGGTTGTCGAAAATGCAAGACTCCCTGTCTTAAGTACGTAATGATGAGAGTTGTGCCCACATGAGTTCTCCTTTTCAGATATTATGTATGTCACAGCTGTTTTGCAATGTTTTAGATCTTGATAGCTATATATGATGTGTTTTGCTTAAGTCTTCCCTTCCACACTTGGTTATAACAGATGACATTATAACAAATATGTGTTAAGATTTATTGAAGTCCACCAATGTGTTCCTCTTTTAGTAATGCTGTTTAGATTGTTTTGTATGCCCACTTGGCTGAGTACAATAGGATTTTAAAAAGGAAATACTAGATCATATCAGCTAATTATGAGTAAAATGATTTTAGGTGTATTATTTAATTTTAATTTTTTAGGAAACAATAATAAAACCATTCAGTGAGTAAATGAGTAATAAAATCTTGGTGCTGTAAAGTAGAAATAAATCATGCAAGCTAATTTCGAATTTTGTGGTTTTTTTGCTTTGGATTCTATTTGACACATTTATATCTTGTGCTTTTTTTATTTATATTATCCAGATAGAAAGTTTAAGCAAACAGTGTTTGTGGATAATCCTTTTGACAGTTCTCTTACACGAAGGGTGAAAAGAATGTATGGAAACATTGATGCATTTAGGTAAGAATAACTTTATATAAAATATAAAGTAAAAAAAAATACATTTAGGTAAGAATAACTTTAATAAAATATGAAGTAAAACATGCATTTAGGTAAGAATAACTTTAATAAAATATGAAGTAAAACATGCATTTAGGTAAGAATAACTTTATATAAAATATAAAGGGAAAAATGCATTTAGGTAAGAATAACTTTATGCATAAACATAAAAAAAGTTGGCCAAATATATGAAATATATTTGGCCAACTTTTTTTTTTTTTTTTTTTTTTTGCATTGTACCAGGCCTTCTATATGGAAAGCTCCGTAGTGGTACATTGCCAGTTTTCAAGTTTTCCCAGATTTCAGGTCCATAGTGTAGCTTGTGCTAATCATGTGGCACAGCACCTATGCTTGCCTCAAGTTAAACAAAATCAATTTTCCATCAGAACAATAATCAAGGTAACAGGAAATGAAAATAGTACATACTTTATGAAATAAATTCGTGTCAATGTATTTTTAATTAGGGTGTGTTTCTCAGGATATCTTTATAAATTCACAAATTTACCGTAATTTTTGTTTTCATTTTCTGACAAATGAAGTGATTAGTTTTAAGATCTATAGTAGAGAATAAATCCAAATTAATGAGATCAATATTTCTTTTTCCCTTTTCTTTAAAAGCTTAGATTTTATATGTGACAGTAGGTATGTTGCATGCTTCACAAAACTCATTTGAGCCATTGTTCATTGCTCAAAAAATGCTATAAATGCATAATCACAATAAAGTAAATAAAAGTATATAGCTTATTTTACAGCAAAACTGTTTTTTTCGTATTATACTACTCTTTCATTGGTCGACACGTAGAGCATCTGTAGGTCAAATAAATAAATAAAAATGTCCTCAAGCTGTCACATTGATTAGTTTTGTGTGCATTTTCAAGATGTGGCTGGCCTTGGCAACAATTGCATAAACATATTAAAAGTTTATTAAAAATTTAGTATTAAAAATCTGATTCACATGAAATTTATGGAGTTCATTCGTGTTAGTGATTTATGAAGTTCATTAAAATTTCGGCCAGTTTTGTGAATATTTCACAAAATAAATAAAAGATTTTTTATCCCAATCTCAACTGACTGATGTGGGGGGGGGGGGGGGGGCTCATCAAATCACCAGGCAAAAAAGAGAGTTGAGATATTCTGGTGTGCATGCCTGCTCTTACCATAGGAGAAAAAAAAAGTCTTCAGCCAATCTCCCTACCTTTACACACATCTATACTCAGCTATGCTTATTTTCACTACCCCAGTTCACATGTTTACTGGTACCCTAAATTGCCAATATCAGCAACACCACATATCTTGTCTAAAAAGAAATTCCCTTCCCTAAATATATGAAAAATGTTGTGGCAATAAAAAATACTCTTCCAGAAAAAAGAAAAGGCTACAAAAATTTGTTGCTTTTGGGGTCATTTGGAATTTCAGTACAAGGATAATAGGTCCATTACTGTATTATCTTTAATTGGAATTTTGTTTTTGTCTTAAATGTATGACCTTACATGAATGTAATCTGTTTAGGAAAAAACAGAAGAGGGGTTTTCTGAAGTGTGGTGTGTGAACATGTGGATGATATAATTATATTAAATAAATGTAAATTTTATTATTGAAAATATGAACCATCTTTCTGTCAACATAAACAACTGCACATGTACAACTGATTTGAAAAGCTTTTAAGTTTTTTGGTGAAGATTTGCTGATAAAATCTTAACTATTTTCTGAGCAGAGGAGTCTACCACCTCTACAGATCCCAGTAAAACATTTTGTATAGCTTCCATGTGCTTCTCATTATAAATGTATGTAATGTACTGTGTAGAAAAAAAAGTGTGTGCTGTTTTTTTACTGGTTGCGTGGATTTAATTCTTAACGGGTGTTGCCTGTCACCATTTTTTGGAAACTTGTGCTTTTACAAACATTTTCTAGAGAATAGGAGCATTAAAATACATAGCAAAAACCTTATTGGGAATTGTGGAAAAAATATTCTTCACAAGGGCATGGAACAAGTACGGAATCATTAATTAAGGTGGCAAACAAAGTAGCAATAGTCTAGATTACTGTTCAACAAGTAACATTTCACCAGAAAACTTGAAAATTATAGCACCCTGGAGTGGAAATCAAATCAGCATCTCTTGATTTCTGTTTGAGTATGCTATCCGTTACACCACCCAGTACTTTCTTGAATGAAAATTGGGAGATGCAGGTTCAATTCCTTCTCCAGGGAAATGTAATTTTGAAGTTTTCTGATGTAATTTTACATGTTGAACAATAATCTAGGCAATGGCTATTCTGTTTGCTCCCTTAGCCCTTTAAGCGGCCGATATAAAACTAAACCGAAATCTGTGCTCTTGAAACAGAAATGTTCATATAACCGCAGGGTTTTATGAAAGATACGGCAAGACAATTCCTTTCTTGCTTTCAGTCCTTGTTTCTCTGTTCCATCCTATAGTCCCATATTCTTTGATCCAATCTACAATATTCTATTCTCTGTTCCATTCCATAGACCTTTATTCTAGGCTCCATTATGAACTATTTTATTCTCTGCTTCATAACTCAAGGAATAATGTGGAAGGGCAAGTCCCCCTGACACGAACATCATGCCACTAGGTAGAAACAAGCGACTAAGACATATCTCTCCTTTCTTAGGTTCATCGACAGTGTTATAGTTCTTTTAGCAAGAACTCAATCAGAAAGTATTAGTGTCAATCATCCTCCTTAAATTATCTCTTTGAGGGGGAAAGAAACACTTTTTTATGCACAGGTTCACTCATTCAGGCCACGTTCGGCCCGCTTCTTAGACAGCAAATATATTCGTTCAAACTGATTTCAGCCCATTTTGCTAACCCTGAGTTAATCCGTTCCAACCGGTTAAAGGGTTAATAATTCTGAAAAACCTGATTAATTCATGGCTGCTTGAAACATTCATAACGTACAAAGTAATAGTTGAGCCACAAAATTGTTTTTAGTATCCACAAAATTGTTCTTATTATAACTTTTGAGCAAAGTAAGCCACATGCTTTTTTCCCATTTGTGTAGTGAACATACAAGATGTTCCGCTTAGAAGTATAATAAAAGGAAGTATCATAAACTCTGAACTTATAATTTATTAACGACATGTATTGTTCCAGGTACACAAACTGAGAATTTTTTTTTTTTACATGTCTAATAAATTTCAACATGAGCTCCACTGGTAACGTGGCAAATGTCCAACCGGTATTCTACCTCAGCCCATGCATTTGTGGTGTCACATTGTTGATTGCAGCTCAGATCCTGTCTCATAAGTCTTCCAGTTATGCACCGGTGTTGCGTACACCTTGTCCTTAACAACCCCCCACAGAAAAAAAATCGGGGGAGGTAGGTCTGATGAGCCATGCAATGAACGTTGATTCTCTCCCAATCCATCCTGTAGTGAAGTGGTCATCCAAGAATGTGCGGACATCATTGGAAAAGTGTGGGGGAGCACCATCTTGTTGGAAAATTGTTCCTACAAGCAGCTGAGGCACAGCGCATTCCTGTAACATGTCCAGGTATGTTAGTTCAGTCACTGTGGCTTCCGCAAAAATAAAGGGACCAATGATTTTGTCCTTCATGATCCCACACCAAACATTATATTTTGGAGAATCCTGTATGTGTTCATGAACAATGTATGGGTTTTCAGATCCCCAGATACGGCAGTTTATTTTTCCAGACATGTGGAATGTTGACTTATTTGAAAAGCATACCTGGTCTAGGAATGTTTCTTTAGCATCAGTTTTGGCCAACATTGTATCTGCATTTTTTATATTTTTTATTTTTTGCGCCATCCTGTCATGCAGCTTAACTTGTTGAATCTTTTACTCATGTAAACATAACCTTTTTATGGAGTGCCTGATGCATTGTTGTGGCTGGGATGTCTGGCTACACACACTAGCCTCTTGGATGGATTTCCTTGGGCTTCCCTGAAATGATTTTCGAATCCATTCAATGTTTTTCCTCAGACACCATATGCTTAGCATGTTTACCAGTCATCGGTAACAAACTTCCTGTTTCTCTGAGTTTCTTGTCTCATTTCATAATGGACACATAAGTCAGACATCTGCCGTTGCTCCAAGTTTGTACTCACAGCAAAAATGGCGCTGTACAAGCATAACAGGCTTTAATTCCGCAAGCGATAGCACACAAAGCACCTCTGCTGTGGAGTCCACATGGCGACTAACGCAAAAGCTGTAGGTAGCTTCTGTGCATGTGCAGCGTACCCAAGTTCACCTGGTTTATAAAATTCACAGTTGCTCTTCACAATGGCGCTCACCTTCTGTCATCCGAACTAGAACTTTCTATGTTGTGAATTTTTCTTTTATTGTATGTCTAAGTGGAACACCCAGTATTTTATTGTATGGCTCTTACACCAGATTTACAGTGATGTTTCCAGTAGTGAACTTGATCTCTTGCAGCCTTTCACAGAACCATTTTTTGGTTATTAAAAATAACTGCTAATCATGTACAAAGCAGTTTTGTTCAGGTTGAATTACTGGATGAACTTGATATCTTCTCTGCTACATGTACTCACACACACAATCAATCTCAGTGCTATTTCTGATTTTTTTATTTTTTTTTTTCATCTTTCCTGCTGTCCAACTGATACTCTATTTTGTTTTCTCTCCCTCTTGTAACCAGCAATCTCATTTTCCTCCCTAGTCATGTTATGCGTGTTATTTTTTGAGTAGTAACTAGGACAGACCCATTACATGAAAACAGGTAAAAAAAATGAAATGAAAGGGAACAAAAACAGAATGTGGACCTTAATGGTGCAAATCTTGTACAAAAATTAATAACTGTGTTGATATAATCTTTGAGGGATACAACGAAGTTTCTAAATAAAATTCTTAAGTGGCAGTAAGTCACCAGATACTAATTCATTGTCCAATGGCAAAAATGAAAGGACTAAATAATAACCAGGAAACATTGATAAATGGGCTTTGTTCATCCATTTGGTTGTTTGGTAACCATTGCTTACATATTGAAAATAGTTGTTAAAAAGACTGTGCTAAAAGTGGAAATTAATTATTGTAGCCCTCTTTAGCCTATGTAATAACTTCATTGGTAAAATATCGCACAACATTCATCTGATTGACCTTTATTGTCAGTGAATAATTTAAATCCGTGACAGCTATGTGAACTTCATTCATTTGTGACTAGTATAATTTCTTCCACTTTCTAGAACCCTCAGAAAGCATTAAAAATGAGGATCAAATAAATACACTCAGTAAACAAAACATTATAGATATAGGGGTAATGAGCTTTTGACATGGGCATCTCCCACACTGAGTGAAATAGACCTAAACCGAACGCAGGTGATGAAATAGGAGGACAGCAGGGTTTCCCAACAGCGTATTGCAATCGTCAAACATGGGTAAATGCAGTGATCTGAGTGACTTTGATCATGAACGCATTGTTGGTGCAAGACGGATGGGTCATTCTATCTCCCAAGTGAAAAGAGCCCTATGGTTCCCGAAGGCAACTGCATCAAGTATGTACTGCAAGTATATCATTGATGATAGTACCAGCACCCAGAGAGCAAGCGGTGGCCAACGACACACCATTGATGACCGGGGTCAACGTAGGTTATCCAGGCTTATACAGACCGATCACTTGGCAATGGTGGCGCAAATACCATCCAGGTTAAATGTCTTAGGCCCGAGCAATGTCAGCAAGCAAACAGTATGGCACATGCTACATACATACCCCCCCCCCCCGAAAGGTTTCGTGAGGCAGCACATGCCTCACGAAACCTTTCGTGAGCCCTGGGCTATGGGAGCCAGTGCCTTATTCATGTACCACTGTTGACTGCAGGTCATCAGACATCATGCCTCCCCTGGTGTCAGGAACATCAAAACTTTACCTCTACAGAGTGGTGCATGTTGTGGGGTAAGGTGTGGGTTTTCAGCTGTACCGAGCTGACAGGAGGGGGCAGGTGTGGTGTTGACAGCATGATGCCATGGTCTCTTCGTGCCAGGTCAGCTCAGCTCTGTTCAAGGTGGTGGTAGCTCAGATGATTTGGAGAGCCCTCTCATGGGACACATTATGTCCCATAGTGTGTCTGGAGAGGTCTTTAATCACTGCATGCTACCAGCATGTGCTGGCTGATCAACTAAGCTACACACTTCCATGGCCTGCACATTCCACAGTCAATGGTCTGTCCCAGCAAGACAATGGAAGCTCTCTGGAATGATGTGGAGTGGAACATCAGATTAATGGATTGTGGACCAACATCTTGGGTGGAGTTGTGGACAATGCTGCAATACACATAGCTGTCATTACCTTTGGCATCTGGTGGAATTGATGCCTTGCCGTGTACAGGCTATTATTTACACTAGAGAAAGACCAACTCGCTATTAAGGTAGGAATCTCTAATGTTTTGTACATTCAGAATATATGAACTACTAGGTTGTTAGGAAATAAGTGTTTTTGTAATTTTGGTTATTGTCATTCTATGATCTTCAAAATTCATCTTCAGTGCCAACACATAGGTTACAGAAATGAGTTGTATCCTAAATGACATACTGGAAACTGGCTTGAGATTTTGTCACTATCACGAACTAATTTTTTAATGCAATTTATTAGAACATGCATGCAGACCTGATATGATTTTATCGTATTTAGTGCGATAAATCATGCTGCAGTACGCTAATATGATTTTGCAGCCAAAAATACGATTTTTTTTTAAATAGTCATGTTTTCCCCCATTTTTTCCCTTTTCAGACAGAAGCCTTGTAGCAGAATCGTGGTGACGGGGGACATATGTCGCAGATTTATTTTGGTCCTGCAGACAAAAATGACATCCCCAAAACCCTATTAAACCATCTAGCAGACTCCCTATCGGAGATGTAAGTTTTCTGCCTTTCAAAATTTCCGAAAACGGAAGTTAGGCGTAGTGAGGATTTCTTCCGTAATCGTAATTTTTTTTCTCGCAAAGGACGATGTACGTCGCAGAATTATTTTGTACTCGTCCCGTTAGAAGAATCGCGGTGACATACATCCCCAGAACCCGATTAAACCATCTTGTAGACTCCCTAAGGTGCAAGTTTTCCGCCTTTCAAAATTTCTGAAAACGGAAGTTAGGCGGAGTGAGGATTTCCCCCGTAATCGTAATTTTTTTCTCTCCCGACATTCTCTCTATGCTTGAAGGGAGGATTATCTGATATTGTTGTTAAATATCATTTTATTGCATAAATATTTGTGTTTTGGTTTTAAAATAGGAGCAACAGTTTTCGAAAATGAAAGTTTGACGGAACCCAGTATTCTTGAATTCTTTTTCTTGCGATATTCTTTCAGCTCTATATGGTCGTTAAATGTCATTTTAGTAGATAAATGTTTGTATTTAAGATTGAAAGTGGAGGAAAATTTTCTGGAAGCGAAAGTTATGCTGAGCGAAAATTTCTCCCTCTAATAACTCTCTACTCGCCGTGCTTCTGTATTATTGTTTAATCATTATTTAATTACATAAATGTTTGCATTTGAGATGGGAAATGAAGAAAAATGTTCTGAAAACAGAAGTAGAATGAACAGAGCAAAGATTTCTCTTCTTTTGATCGTATGACAATTTTTTCCTAGTGATGCCTCTGTACTTTATTGTTGTTAAATATCATTTTATTCCATAAATCTTTGCGTTTCAGCTTGAAAATGTTGTCAAAATTCCAGATACAGAGGGCCAGAATGTTCTTGATCCTAATTAACATTGCAATTGCTGTAGTACCTAGGTTAGACATTTTTTTAGGTAGAAAAATATGTCTCTTCAATTTTTATTGTTTTTTACAACCAGTAGTTATTTTGCCTAGTGACCAACTGCAGATTATTTTGTGGCACCATGATATCTGTAGCAGACTGACCAGCAACTTTCTGCTATGGGGGACAGAAGTAGGGAAGGGGTATGTGTAATCTGTTCCTCCCCTCCTTTGAAAGAGTTTTTTTCTCAGAGAGGTTTCCGATTTCTTGACGCTTAACTTAATTTTTTAAAGAAGAGTGTTCTAATAAAAATGAAAAAAGATTGTTTTCTCTCCAAGAATTGGTTCGTATACCATTCCAAAATTGGATCATTCAAAATCAGAAAGTTGTAAACCCAATGAAACATTAAAGAGGGATAATGTGAATTTGACTTCTGTTAATAAGAAATTTAAAATGACTGCAGTTGACACTGAACATGATAAAAAATCTCAAACACATGTAATTAAAAAGCGACAAGAACTGCATGAAAAAATCTTGTAAAAAATGCATTAAGTAAGCAAGAGAGGATTTTTTTACCTTGAGTTCAACCGTGAATCAAGTTTATGCACTGTTTCTTTGCCATGTTACAAAAGTTTTTGAAAAATACGATATAATGTTTCAGCAGGAGGAACCTCGTGTGCATACTCTTAAATCTGATATTGAGTCTTTTTAATAAACTAATTAAATTTGTAAAAGTAAGTGTTATTAAGCAAGCAAAATCAACATTTAATATTAAATATAAGGAAATAGAGAACTAAAAAGACAATGCAGAGTTATCAGTCGGGTTTGAAACCAAAGAATTGATTAAAGCAGTTAGCACTGAGGAGCCGACATAATTTTTTTTTAAAGTTAGGAATTTTTTTTTAAGGACTGTGATTATATAATTTCTAAATTTCCATGGAATTTGGAAATGTTAATTTTTCATCATTTCAGTATGTAACAGATATGTTCCCATTTCTCCTTTTAAGGTGTGAGAATGAAGCAATTCCTGAAGCTGCTGATGCCATAGAAAGTGAATTTTTGACATTTCAAATAGCATCAATACCAGATAACATTTTAAATAGCAAAAGTATTAGTGAACAGTGGTATTTATTATCAAAAGAAAAGAACTCTTGTGGCAAACTTATTTATAGCAGACTTGTAAAGTCATGTTAAGGATTTTAATCTTGCCTCATAGTAATGCCTCATGTGAACGAGTTTTTAGTTTAGTAGGGAGAAACAAGATTGATGTATGATACTCTTTGTGTACTTCAACACTTGAATCACTTTGAATTGCAAAAAAACAGTATGTCTGGACCTTGCTTCCAGCAAAAATATTCTGTTGAATTTTAAAAAAAGCGAAGTCTGTCACACATGTTGGTTTAAATAAAAGTTAGATTTCTTAATGGTTGTCATGTGTGAAATTTAATGTTTCCTTGCTTTTAATGGAAAGCAAAAATCCATGAGCTACATTATAGTTTTCTAAAGGTTTCATTTTAATACATTTTTTCCCTGACCAATTAAGATTTTTGTTTAAATTTAATAAATGTTTGGAATGTTAAATATTGAATTTAATAATTAACAACATAAAAGTGTTTGCTGATTAGATTTAGTTTCTCAATCAAATTTTGATGTAGGGAAAAAATCCCTACATTCTCATCATCAATAATTTATATAGCTGAAATAGGCTTAAAAAATTATCAGCATGCGTTGTATTACGATTTTTCTATTTGAGTGTTACGTTTTTTGGTTCTGAGAGGTTGGCAGGTCTGTGTTTGTGTAAGTGACTTTTGTGATAAATGAATGATAGACATCTTGAATATAATAAGAAAATTGGTATGATTTGTCATGTACTACCCTTGATTTTCTTAATGTATTCATACAATTTGAAATTCAGTTACTGTACTTCCCTATAACAATCTGTTGCTTCTGGAAGCTGCTTTGTACTACAATTTTTACTGTATCGCAATACAAAAAATCGTGTATTGTACTGTATTATATTATAATTGCCATTGGTTGCAATGACACACTGCACCATCCTTCGTGGGTTGCCCACCAATTTGCAATCAGTATGGCCCTCCACTCCTCTCATAAAGCAGTTATTTTCTAAGCAGTGAGTTCAGTTATGATTTAGTTATTGATTTGCAGTGTACTTGCTGGTCTAGCCTGCACCTGCATTGCATACATTAGGATTCTGTGTTGGGCAATTACTTTCTGTGCATTCATACCTCACATTCAGAACCAACTGCAACAGTGCCTAAAGTGTGGTAAGGAGAATTATCTTATTGAAATTGCAAGATAATACTTCCTTTAACACTGCATAGTTGTACATGTCTGAACTAAAAAACTGCCATACATGTTCAGGTAGGCTTTTCTATTCATTGTTGCTGGATTGGTCACCAAGCTCTGCACCATTACACCAACTCATCTAAATTTCATGGCTAGCAAATTGCACTCTAGCAGATGTTCTCCAAATATTCACCATAGCTGTTCCTGGCTATCTGATTGCAATAAGCATAACATAATTTGTCACTCATGAAGTTTATTTGTATCACTATGGAGATCAATTGCACTGCCTTTGTACCTTGAAAGTTGAGAATTCTGATTGCAGTTGGGGATGTTAGGTTTTTGCACCACCATTCTTTCACGATAACCAAACCAAGACTGTGGAACTTGGTGTGCTCATACCGACTTCTATACCTGTTGATATGTGAAATTTTGGTTTCTCACCTAAACAGGTGACAAGATTTGTAAGGACGATTTTTTCAGGAACCATTCTTTGGAGTACTCTCTCCAGTCATGTGAGACTCTGTGGTCTTCTACTGTATTGTCGCATAAACTTTTATTATACTTTAAAAAAGAAAAAATCTTTATGGTAATACACTGGCATGCAAAAATTAAGGACGAGACGTTTTTTCGAATGTAACATCATGCAGAAGTGCTCCACGTCGACTCAGATCATACCATAAGGTCCCCAAGATGTAAGAATATGAGCAAAACCGTCCAAACAAGGTATCCAAAAGATACAAAGGCACTTTATTGAAAAGGTAGCTTCGAGCACAACTGGACAGAAGACAGGAACGTCCATGTGACAGGCGGCTGCCAAGAAAAATCCAGTCTTTAGTAGGGGATATGATCACCCCTGACTGCGTTGCAGGATTTACAACGTCTGTCCATGCTGAGGACGAGGTTGTCAAGGAGCTGTTGAGGCATCGCGGCCCATTCCTCTTGTAGAGCCAATCGCAGCTGTGGAATCGTTGCTGGCGGCTGGTGACGTGCTGCCAAGCGTCTCCCGAGAAGGTCCGACACATATTCGATTGGATTACCTTGCAGGCCAATCCATGCGTTGAATATCTTCACTCTCCAACAGCTCTGCGACAGCCACTGTACGATGAGGTGTAGCGTTGTCATCCATGAAGAGGAACTCAGGACCCACAGCACCTCTTAAACAGACGCACGTAAGGCAGGAGAACCTCGGTACGATAGCGGACACCAGTGACTGAACCTCCTTGGAAGCTGTGGAGGTCAATACGGCTACCAAGCATGATACTGCTCCAAACGAGAACTCCGCCACCTCCAAACCGGTCCTTTTTGATGATGTTGGAGGTGTGATTGCATGTTCCCTGCTCTCTCCAGATGTGTATACATCCAGAATTGCTCGTCAGACTAAATAGACTCTCATCCGTAAAGAGAACTGGACTCTTGCTGTCTGCCGTCTGTCTCTTCTCGCCTGTAGGACAATATACCGGTCGTCCGCCGCCGTGGTTGCTTGTGGACGACCACTGCTAAACTCTCGGACAGCTGTTCCTGTCATTTGAAATGCTCTCCAAGCTCGTGAAACGATGCTGCGAGCGATCCCGAACTCCTCGGCCACACTAGTCACACTTCAACCTTCTTCCAACTTCCCAATGATGTGACCTCGGGTAAAGTCATCCAGATGTCGTCTAGTGGATTGCCTGTTGGCCATATCACACGGTGGCAGCAACTCGACATCGTTCAAACCGATGTACACTGTGCAATAGCTTTCACCGAATTGCTGAGCATACACCACCCGTGTGCTTTATACCCTTCTGACACTCCCCCACGTCATGCTGCATATATGCGCATGCCCTACCGTACCGAACCGTAGTCTATCTCCTGAGTGGTCTTTTGGTCCGTTCTGCCTGCTCGTTCCACTGTTATGCTAATTTCTCCTCTTCGTCCTTAATTTTTGCACACCAGTTTAGTATCTCAGTCCTTTTAATTGAGATGTCTTGTGTTACAAGTTATTATAAAATTATCAGTCATTTTACATTGGACATTACTGATTTATTTATATTTTTATTTTTCAGCATCCGCTTAGGTGTTTTTTTCCGAAGGTATCCTGTTGCTAGAGTATTTATCATTGTATATATGGTGAGTTAATATTTGAATAATAGAATGAACACATCTTTATCCTTCCTTTTACATTTTTTGTATGTGTGGGACTTTATTGACAAGGGATGTTTGTTGTTTAGATGCGGTAAACCATGTGTCTGTTTCACATTGCTTCAAGTCTGATTTCAGTAGATGGACGCATTTTACACAAAATGTTTGTGGTGTGACTTCTTAATGAACCCTAAGTTGGACACATAACTGAGCCAAATTAGTTTCAAGCATGAGTTTTTATTTAAAACAATGCAAATGTGACTTTTTTGAAACCAGAAAGAAAGGTAAACTGCCATACTTCAATGTATTGAAAATAACAAAGGGAAAAACTGTATATCAGCATATAGGAAACTTATGTATAACACCCTGAAGTTTAATACAAACATAAATAAACAAATAAATAACCTTCCTTCTTGTTTTGTCAACTTCAAAGGTAAACTTTCAATGCAAGACAAAATGGATTCTTTATAAACAATGATAGAAAAAGTGTTAATTTAAATTAGAATCCTACAGCAGTGGCAATAACTACAAAACTTGAGCCCTAAAATCATAATGTAAAATCACATTTACTAATTTAAAAAATATTAAAGGAAGGAATGAAAAGAAAATGGATAAGGAAAACAGTAACTTTGAACACAAAAATAAAACAGCAATGTGATAACTAATGATAAAAAATAAATCTCCTCCTGTTTCCCTAGACAATAAATAACTATGAAGTTTGCCTATTCATTGAGCACAGTACAGGATTCCCACAGTCCTTATAAATCCTTAAAAGTCTTTAAAAAGTGCTTAATTTTTTTAGGCAGCTTAAAAGTCCTTAATTTTTTTCCAGAAATTTTCCAAAGTGCTTAAAAAGTACTTATTTTTTTCCTAACTGCCAGTGTGAAAGGCAGAAATTACAATGTAATACATACAAGTTCTGCTGCTGGTTTGGCTGTGTTGATGATGACGGCGTGTAATGGCGGTAGAAAACCTGTGGGAGAGCACAGGGCAGGAAGAGCTCTTGTCAGTGAGTCATGGCAAGCTTGACTTTGACGTTGTGATTTTGACTTTGGTTTTACAATTCAAGCCACGAAATAATTATGGGCAGTTTCAAATCTAGATCTTATAACTTTAACTACAGTTTCATGATTTACTTTCTTTTCGTGGCATATGTGATTATTCTGTCATATGAAAACTGATTTGACCAACAGAACTGTCTTTTAAATTGCATAAATTCTAATTTATTACATGCACAAACTTGGATTATGTGCAACGATATTGCAAGCTTCATCAACAGACTTTTTAGTTTGTTTAGTTGTCATGTGTAAAAGAATATTTGTGTATATGTTATTTTTGTGTGTGCTGTTTGTAAAGTCCTTAAAATATTTTGTAGGGTGCTTAAAAGTCCTTAAAAAGTGCTTATATTTTTCAGGAGAAAATAAGTGGAAACCTTGACAGTAAATATAATGGAAAACAATCACAAAAAAGAGCATTTTTAATTTGTATTAAATTTAAGAATGTTGATGATACTATAGTTAAAAATAAAGGTTAAAGCCATATAATCAAACATTTTAGCTGATGTGAAATACCTGTAACAACCCAGTCTATAAGCAGCACAAAAAATGGACTAAAAAAATCCCTAGATGAGAACAAATTAGGAACAGTATTGATAGTCTTGTAATTTAATAAAAAACACACTCAGTTTTGAGAATGTAAAATTGTTGGTCCAACATAAAATGAAGTCACAGGGGGGGGGTCACCATTTCCAGTGTGATTTGGGGAGGTGAAAAAGATATCGAATAAGAACACATTTGATGACGCTGCAAAAAAAAGAAATTACCATACTGAGGTAGAGATACGTGGAGTTGTGTGCACAGCATGTGAGAAATGTAATACAATTAAAACAACTACAGCAATGGGGCCTCATGAATGTGAGAACAAGGTCCCTGCGAGAGAGAGAGAGAGAGAGAGAGAGGGGTCTCCTGCTGTACCGTCTAGCAGTTAGTGCCAAAAGATGGTCTTGTTGTGACATTGTAATCTGCAGATATCCTGTGTTGCATTGAGAACACTTTCATCCTGTTGAATCACTGCCAGTCAAGAAATGACAATTTGTGAGACATTCAGTTCCCTGGGACATGGCTATATGGGTTTAGCTAGCCTCAGCCTCTGGTCTACCAATGATTCTGCCTTCCATAACATCATCAATATGGATTTGCTGAGCCATATTTATTTAGTATACATCACTGCCGCACCTCCAAAATGCACACCTGCTCTGACTTCTCTTTTTATATTCTGCAGTGTGCTATGTGGCATATGTCATGCTCCTAGTGCCGCCATCCATCTGCTGGAGCAACAGGTGGACTTTTGTCATTCCAGAAGAGGTATGGAGTAGTTTCCATGACGAATCACTTTGTGTAGTACAACATCTTCCTGCAATTCACAATTATCCTTAAGTTTTGAGCACAAGTGTGTGTTAATGTTGATTTTTAACACTGTTATACCTTTGATTAACAAAAACAAGTCATCACATGTTGCATTGAGTAGTTGTATCAGTGACAATGATTTAATTTTCATCTATAATAAGAAATCCACAGTCCAATCACTCATTAAATGGAGTTTAATTATATTTGGTGCTTGCCTTTTCTTGTACAGTAGAAACCGCTGATAATGTGGAGCTCGGGATATCAGAAACCCTCGTTAAATCCGGATTCTCACTAAATAAGTTTTCAAGTGAAAATTCCCACCACATAAAAATATGCTTATGTGATATATGTACATTTATATAATATATCCAATCTAAATCCAATCTAAAATTTCGGCTGTCCATCGATGATCTGTCCTTCTGGCAGTATGTCCAGCCCATTGCCATTTCAGGGATTTAACTCTGATCATGATGTCTTCCACTCTTGTCATTTTTCGGATCCACGAGTGCTTCTTCTTATCTCTCCTGGTTATACCAAGCATGCACCTCTCCATGCTTCTTTGAGTTGTCTGCAGCCTTTGTATGTCTCTTTTAGTTAAGGTCCACGTCTCTGCACCATATGTAAGCACTGGAAGGATGCATTGATCAAACACTTTTCTTTTAAGACATAATGGCATATTGCTCTTGAAAATTATGCTGTTTCTTCCAAAAAGCTCTCCAGGCAAGTTTTGTACGCCGATTAATTTCTTCACCAATGTGACCCTCACTTGATATCTGCTGTCCAAGATAAACGTACGTGTCTGTTATCTCCAGCTTTTCTCCATCAATCGATAAATCTTCATTTCTTGTAAAAGCATTGAACATCACTTTTGTCTTCTGAAAGTTCATTTTTAATCCCACTTCTTTACTCTTGTCAGCAAGTTCCTGGATCATACTCTGCAGCTCTGATGGGGTAGTTGCGAAAATGACTACATCATCAGCAAAACGAAGGTGGGTTAGATAATCTCCATTAATCTTTATCCCCTTGTTTTCCCAGCTCAGCGACTGAAAAACACCCTCCAAT
This sequence comes from Macrothele yani, assembly GCA_039090855.1. Classification (NCBI taxonomy): domain Eukaryota; kingdom Metazoa; phylum Arthropoda; class Arachnida; order Araneae; family Macrothelidae; genus Macrothele; species Macrothele yani. The sequence goes on from CM077001.1 coordinate 83,942,153, forward strand.
GTGGCATTAAAGAGCTTCGGAGATATGGTGTCACCTTGTCTCACTCCCTTTCCAATTTTTACGTGTGTTGTATTTTCAAACAGCCTAATCTTTGCACTTGCATTTTCATAGATGTTATTAATAATATTAATGTATGCATTTTCAATACCGCAGGTTTTCAGAGCCATTGTAACTGCTGATGGTTTCACCGAATCAAAGGCTTTTTTCATAATCAATAAAAGCCATGCACAATGGAAGTTCATATTCCCTCGCTCTTTCAATTAGTTCTTTCAGCACGTGGATATGATCTATTGTGCTGTAGCCACTCCTGAATCCAGCTTGTTCTCTCGGTTGAGCCATGTCTAGTGTTACCTTCAAGCGGTGTGAAAGAACTTTAGTGAAGATTTTATAAACTACTGATAGGAGGCTGATAGGTCTGTAGTTTCCGAGATCCTCAATGTCACTTTTCTTATGTAGCAGGATCATTGTAGCGGTGTTCCAATCCTCAGGAATCTTTCCTTCATTAAGGCATCGAGTGAAAATTTGGGCGAGTACTGTTTCGATTTCTCCACTTGCTTCTTGTATGATGTCTACAGTAATTCCATCTTCTCCTGGAGCTTTTCCCCGCTTCATGTTCTTGATTGCATGTGCAACTTCTGCTGGAAGGACTGGAGGAACTCTGGTACTGGTATCTTTCATGATGTCTGGAGTGCATGTATCATCCCTTTCATATAATTTGGAGTAGAAATCTTTCACTCTTGTCAAAATTTCGCCTCTATTTCTTGTTACAGAACCATCTTCTTTTCTCAGTGCCATAATCTGTTTTCTTCCCTTACTGAGATGTCCCTTTGCTATCTTTAGGCTTTGGTTGTTTTCAATTGCTTTCCTCACTAGTTCACAGTTGAATTTTCTTACGTCTTCAGTGATACTTTTTCTTACTGTCTTGCATAGCTCTATATATTCCACTTTGGAAGTCACATCTTCTTTAGTTGTCCTCATCTCTCTTCTTTTTTGCATCAACATTTTCGTTTTTCCTGATAATTTGTTTACATGCAACTTGTTCTTAGACCCAGCTAATTTTGTTGCTGTTTCCATAAGAGCTTTGGTTACTTTTCTGTTAACTTCAGAGATGTCCACTTCTTCTGATGTTAGGCCTTCTAAAGCAGAGAACCTGTTCTTCAGTTCCAACTTGAAGGTATTATGGTGTTTTTTAAGGTTGGTTATGTCAATAGATTTTGTTTGTCTTATGAGCTTGCCACGTTCAAGTTTAGTGTTGAGGTGCATCTTACATCTCACCAATCTATGGTCACTACCTGTGTTGAACTTGTTTAGCACACTGCAGTCTTCTATGACGAATTTTTTTTTGTTACACATAATAAAATCAATTTCACTTGTCGTCCCGTTTGGATGTCTCCATGTCCATTTCCTGTGTGGCTTTTTCTTGAAGAAGGAGTTCAAGATGAAAAACCCTTCTGCCTCTGCAAACTCAACGAGAGTATTTCCACGCTGGTTTCTGTTGCCGTGACCGAATTTACCTACTGAAGTTTCATTCTGTTGCCGTTGCCCTATTTTTGCATTGAAATCTCCCATAATTATTTTCAAGTGCTGCTTACCTTTATTATTTAGATGACAAATTTCCTCATAATATTCTTCAATTTCTTCTTCAGGATGACTTGTGGTGGGTGCATAAGTTTGAATAATCTGAGCCTGGTATCTTTTCGAGAGTTGGATAACAAGTCGTGCAGCTCTGTCAGAGGAACTTTCAACTTCTACAACTTTATCCTTCAGTTTCTTGTTTATTATAAATCCAACCCCACTAGTTCTGCCAGTATCTGTCCCACGATAGTAGAAGAGATGTCCACTTTTCAGTTCGATGAGATCTTCTCCTTTTCTCCTTACCTCACTTAGCCCCACGATGTCCCAGTTGATCCTTTGTAGTTCCTCTTCCAATTCAAGAAGCCTTGAATCAGAAGATAGGGAGCGTCCATTGTACGTAGCCAAGGTCAGCATCAGATGGCAGCCTAGTCCGGTCCTCCGGGGGATTCTTAGCACCCTCTGCCTTCATGTCGCACTGGCCGCTGCCTTGGGCAGGTACATTCCAGCTGCCGGAGACTGAGGGCCAAGATTTAAGTTGTGGAATCATTTTGGAGGGGTTTGGCCATAACTCACCACGCTGGCCAAGCGGGTTGGTGAGTGTGGGATAGAATTTCCTCTAATCCCGATGGTATAGTTATACCGCTATTGGCGGTCGTCAGAGCCCCTTTAGTGGGAACAGTATCCATAATGACTGGATCTAAATATTTGATGAATATCCAATATTCATACCATATCATTTCTGTTGCATCACATTGCTATCAATCTCAAATTAGGCCTCAGCAGGTGGTAATCTTGCAAAAATGTTGACACAAAAGATCGTTTTAAACATTTTAATGAGTATTACAAAATGCCTCTTACCTTGCTTTTAAGCTCCAACCTTGGATTTTATGTCAACATTTTCACAAGATTACCACCTGCCAAGGCATAATTTTAAATCGATAGTAACATGACGCAACAGAAATTAGATGGTATGAATATTGGACATTCATTGAATATTTAGATAGTTCATAGCGATGTATTAGCTTACAAGTTACTCAGTTGACTTGGTCAGTATTTTATGACTGGATGGATATACTTGACAGATTTAATTAACTATCTTTCAAATACATTCAGTTTGACAGCTATGTTAGACTGACTGCTGTTTAACTACACAACACACATGATGCAAAAGCAGCATCAACCTTTCCAATGCACCACTCACTTGAAGGTTGAAAGCACCAATGGACACAATTCCAGGAATTATTATTTCCTGTTTCCCTTCAGATGACATTTCTGTTTCATTACTCTCCTATTTTTCTTTTTTTAAAACTTAGGCATCACGCGACAATAACATAAACATATAAAACGAGCGAAACACACAGTCACATACGGTAAAAGGTTCGTTTAGCGATAGCTTTCGGTCATCCTATGACCTTGATCACCCGCGATCGACTGGATGGGCTGGTTGCCAGAACTACAATTTGAAGTTGGGGTGTTGGAACTGTTGCCAGATTTTAGAAGAGAGATCCAAATAAATGGGATTTGGTGAGGTGTCTCTGAATTGCAGTTTTTGGTAAACAAAATTTCAATGCTCTCTTGAAAATGCAGAAATGCCTTGTTGATGAAAGGGGCAACATTTTTGGTTTCTTTCCAAATGGGAACTGCAGAGGTGTCTTCAAGGGTTAGTGTAGATAAAGCTGTCTTTGGAAGACCATTGAAAACATCTCTTTTGTGTTCACCAAGTCTTGTTTTGATGCTTCGGTATGTGCTTCCAATATACACTGTGAGACCAGAGGAAGTTGAAATGGGAAATGCATAAGCTCCAGGAGTGTCCAAGGGTGAGACAGGATCCCTGTCTTTAAGCAGGCACATTATTGCTGAAGGGTTTGGTTTCGCTGTGAGAGTGTAGCCCATGGTTTTGAAAAGTTTACTCATCTTAATAGAGAAGGATCCATGGAAAGGGATGGAACCAATGAATGGTGGTTTTTTCCATTATTATTGGTGAGAGAGCTGACAGATTTTTCAAGTGGGAATTTTGGAGGAATTTTTCAATTGTAAAAGTTGGGAACTGATGAGCTTCAGCAATTTTCTTTATGGTATCAATTTCTTCATTGATGGAAGATTCAGTGTTGCAGACAATTCTGGCACGATTGATATAAGTTTTAAAGGCTGCAAACTTGTGAGCAGTTGGGGAGTGTGATGAAAATGGGATTATGTTTGCTATTGCAGAGGGTTTTTTGTAGACAGATCTGTTGAGATGATTCCCTTGCCTTGCCAGGTGGACATCCAAAATGCCAATACCTTGCTGTGATTCTTCATTGATGATGAATTTTATTGATGGGAACTTTAGGGAAATCTTTTCAAGAAGAGATTCACAGTCAGTTCTATTGTGTGGCCAAATTACAAAAATATCATCAACATATCGAAGCCAAATGGAAGGGTGTAGATTGTGTTCCATGACTATGTTTTTTTCGATATGTTGCATGAAAACTTCAGCCAGAAGTGGAGAAAGAGGTGAACCCATCAAAAGTCCTTCTTGCTGACAGTAGTATTTGTTGTTGAACTTGAAACAATTAAGATCTCTTGGAGTTTGAAAGCAGTCATACAGGTCTTTTGTTAGTGGGCCAGAGAGTGATTGGTTTTCTTTTAGCAATTGTACTAGCAGCATATGAGAGTGGAAAAGAGGGACTGAAGGGAAGAGAGAAACTACCATTTCAACTTCCTCTGGTCTCTCAGTGTATATTGGAAGCACATACCAAAGCATCAAAACAAGACTTGGTGAACACAGAAAAGATGTTTCCAATGGTCTTCCAAAGACAGCTTTATCTGCACTAACCCTTGAAGACTCCTCTACAGTTCCCATTTGGAAAGAAACCAAAAAGGTTGCCCCTTTCATCAACAAGGCATCTCTGAGTTTTCAAGAGAGTATTGAAATTTTGTTCACCAAAAACTGCAATTCAGAGACACCTCACCAAATCCCATTTATTTGGATCTCTCTTCTAAAATCTGGCAACAGTTCCAACACCCCAACTTCAAATTGTAGTTCTGGCAACCAGCCCATACAGTCGATCACGCGTGATCAAGGCCGTAGGATGACCGAAAGCTGCCGCTAAACGAACCTTTTACTGTATGTGACTCTGTGTTTCGCTTGTTTTATATGTTTACCCTATTTTTCTCTACAATTGTTGCTCAAAAATCCACGATCATGTGCACAAACCCAACCCATCCTCTCTTTGCCTTGGAGTATGTCTGCTGTTGTGATAGAGCTTTTTGTTATGATGTTTAATAACAAACACTGTCCTCTACATTAAATCAGAATACAGTCTCGTCAATACCCCATCCCTAGGGTCTGCAGTCCAATGACTTCTTGTTCATCCACTTTCTTTTCTCCAATGCATAGTTGGGAACAGATCCATAACCATATCTTGCTTGGGTACCTTCATTGGGATTCGGATAATTCTAAAACTTTAAACTTGGTAAATTACTTGTATGTATTTCTGCTGGATCAGACCAGCCATCATCTGCAGGATTTTCTTCATAAAGTGACGTGAAATCACTTTTTTTTTTTTTTTTGGTGAGTATCGATTTACAGAAATTCACGTAAAGCAGTTCGTCTTGCGTTATGTTTCTACTGGTTGTTTTATTGTGTTATATGTTATTGTGTTTTTTATTGATGCAGATTTCCCACATTCAGATCTCCAAATGGTACCCTTTTTGTAATTGTTTTTCTCTCTATAACATATATAAGAAGGAATATGTCATCAGGGCTTGAAAAATATCTGAAAAGTTACATGCCCAGCTGGGCATGTACAGTAATTATTTACCTGCCCAGGTAGTAAAGGTAAGACGCCCAGGAAAATTTATTTTTTAAGATAAAAAAATCAGAACCCTCATTCTTTTAAGTTAAAAAATATGAACATGTTTTGGATTTCCATATTAAGGGTCTGTATTCAAAATGTTCAATGCACAAAAGCATGTATCTCAAGTTGATGCTGAAATTGGTATTTGTGAAATTTAGTGATTCTACCATATTCCTTTAGTTAAAGTTTTTGCCCTTTGTCACTAAACATAGGAGGAAAGTTCCATCATTGATTATCAACAACATTTGGATTATCAACTACATATGGTTCCAATTTCAGGACCTAGAGCATATATACACTGGCGGAAAGTGAAAAAAGAACACCAAGAAGGAGACGTCTGATACCAACGAAATTTATACAGCATAATAACGGAATACAGAGGATAACGTAATCAAAACGTTATGGCAAAATACAGTTGTATTTTATATTAATTCAACATTTGTCGAAATCATTACGTGGTTTCAGAAATTATTAACTATATGTCAACATAATAGTTTCCATATCATCTACTGTTTCGCACGTTACTAGAAATTCGAGCACGGGAAAAATATTATAAGTGGGTTCTACATATATAAGAAGGAATATGTCATCAAAAAAAAAAAATAAAAAAATAATTATATTAGACAAAGATGATTATGATATGAAAATGAAAAAGGCTATAGGAGAATTGGATATCGAAGAAACTACACTTGACCCAACAGATACAATTCTAAGAAAAATGGCTTATATAAAAAACCATGGACATTTGCCTGATAATATTAAAAACAAAGCCATTCCGCCCGTTGGAGCATCTATTCCAAGCATATTCAGCAAAATCAAAACGCATGAAAAAGAAGAACCATTAAGACCAATAGTAAATAAAACAACGGCTCCAACTATTCTCCTTGAAAAAGAACTATTTAAACATTTAAAACAGTATTACTTTCAACATATTTATACAATTAACAACTCCATTGAAGTGATTAAAAAAGTTAAAGAACTAAAAACAACCGATTTTCTGATGATCAGTCTAGATATTGTTTCCCTATATCCAAATACTCCTGTTTATGAAGCAATTCAATTATTAGATCAGAAGTTAAAAGATGGTAAAAAAAAAAAAAAACCTGAAGCACAAAGAATTAGTATTATCAAGGCATTGAAACTAGTAGCTGATATTAACTACTTCACATATAATAAAAAAAATATACCGACAAAAACAAGGTGCACCAATGGGATCACCAATTTCGGGACTTCTTGCTGAAATAATATTACAAGACATAGAAAATAAACTCTTGGATTCATTCAATCAAAAACAACTAATACTATACATAAGATACGTTGACGATATCCTTATCTTCTGGAAGCAATCTGAAAAAGAACTTGAAACATTTGTAAAAAAAATACAATAGTTTTTATCCTACAATACAAGTTACTATGGGAAAAAGAAGTTAACAGACAACTACACTATTTAGACATTTCTTTATTCAGGCGAAATAATATGATTGAATACGAAGTATATCGAAAACCAACTTATACTCCAACGATAATTCCGATTGATTCAAATCATCCTTGGAAATATAAAAGGGCAGCACTTCAATTTTACATAAGAAGAGCATTAATCCATTCCTGTAATAAAAACAAAGAAAAGATAGAGATTAAGTGGATAAAAAGAACTGCTATGAAATTTGGATACAAGAAAAAGATCATAGATGATATACTTGAAAATACAAAGAAATCTTTAAATGAAAGTAAAAATAAACAAAAAAATGAAATAAAATTTGCTGGTAAAATTCCCTACATTCCTCCAATAACAAATATCCTAAAGAAGGAATTCGTTAAAGAAAAAATGATATTAGCAGAAACCGTCATAGATAACGAAACTATATTAACTACAGGAAATGAAAGAAGATCAATGCTTGATAAAGCCGAAGTATATTCTATACCAACAAAATATTATACAGAAATAGAAAGAAAGGAAAGAAATAAAGTATACATAGGAAGTACAAAAAGAAGGTTTAAGACCAGATTAAAAGAACATATATCCAACTGGAATAAAAAAGAAAACAAAACATCATTAATAAATCATTGTATTAAAAATGAAGCTTATCCTGATTGGTATGATGCAAAATTAATAACCTCACATAAAACTAAAAATCAAATATTAACCTCAGAAGCAGTAATGATTGAAAAAACTAAAGAAATAAATTGTAATAATAATGATCCAATGAGTCTACCGTACGCTTGGAAATATTTTATCGAAAAAGAAAATAACGCTAAAAAATATAATAAAAGACCTTATTAATTGTTTTCAACAAACGAATGGCAACACCAATTAATTTAGAATCAGAAATTCATATCATCCAATTATATCAAAACACGACTAAGAATGAGCATTAATACCAAAAATAGCATGTGCAAGAGTACAACTGCCGTGGAATGTCGGACGCCGCCAGTAAAATCGATGTAAGTGGCCAAAATACGTGTATGGGAAGTAGATCATAATACCCACTGAAGATGATTCCAAAAAGAAGGAATTGAAACTAGCTTGGGATATCGAGTCACGGAAAACGGAACATGTAACCATCATCTATAATAAGAAATTATAAGATCGAAGTTCAACTTGGAAGCTGATACCACAGGAAACGAAAAATCGTGCCTTCTTCGATAACAAGATGGCTTATTACTGATTCAACGCATCATAATCAAGAGGTTCGAAAGTTCTTTTCTATTGTATTAATTTCGTGAATCATGAGTTAAAAAACGAATAATGTTAATCATTTAATACATATTGTCTCTACGTATTGGAGGACTTTGACAACTTATGATGCATATGACTGTACATATAAAAACATTTTTTTCATATAAATTTGTAATCTTCATATAATAAAATTCTAAACTATTATAAAGGAACATCAAAAAGGAATATTAGTGACAAGTTGAAATAAAATTTTTTATTATATGGACGTTTTTCCCGTGCTCGAATTTCTAGTAACGTGCGAAACAGTAGATGATATGGAAACTATTTTGTTGACATATAGTTAATAACAGCTGTATTTGCTGGTAAACTGAAAAATAACAGTTCCATGTACAATGGTTAGTACGAGGCTGAACCGCCATGAACTGTGTCACACTGTGCAATTCTGGCATAGAGTCTGTCGTACAGATGTTGGATGTAAGTTTGAGGTATTGAGTTCCAAGCATCCTCAACTTGGACGTGTAAATCGGGGATATTTGTGGCTGGTCGTGGAGACCGGATAAGTCGTTGTCCCATAAAATCCCACACATGCTCAAAGGGGGACAAATCCGGTGAACGTGCAGGCCATGGAAGTTGTCTCACACCCTGAAGTGCATGTTGCATTGCACGTGCCGTGCGTTATCTTGCTGGAAAACACCACGATGGACCGACCTTACAAATGGCACAACAACGGGCTGAATGATGTTGTTGATGTACAAGGTGCTGTTTAATGTACACGGTACAAACACTAGTTGTGTACGGGAGTGATAGCTGATCGCTCCCCACACCAGGAGACCAGGTGTAGGCCCTGTGTGTTGCTGGCGGATGCAAGAAGGGTGGAGACGCTCACCTGTACATCTGCGAACATGCATACGGCCATCGGAGGCTCCCAAGCAGAATCTGATTTCATCGCTGAACACGACAGATCGCCATTGCGTTCTCCAGTGCAGACGTTGGCGACACCACTGCAGCCGTTCCTGACGGTGGGCTGGAGTCAGAGGCACACGTGCACGTAGTCCTGAATCCAGTAGACGGTTGCGGATTGTTCACACAGTCACCTCGGGTGCAACGGCAGCTCGGATTTGCGTCGCAGTGGATGTTCTGCTTGACAACGCCACTCTTCTTATGCGTCGATCGGTCCGCTCATCAGTCTGTCTGTGACTCCCGGTTCCACGTCTTCTCGTGTGGGAATGTTCCTCAGACCATCTACGTCACCATTGTACCACCACCGATACTTCCCGTCCAATTCACTCCGCAATACGACGCCCCGCACGGGGATAACTGGTTTTCCAGTTATTTGGGGAGCGGCGCCCCCACGGCCCGAGCTAACCTTGTGACGGTTTCTCTTGCCTCTGCGGCTTTAACGATTACATTACCGAAGGTACAGCTGTTCATCCAGCTGATGGGGGATGGCGTTCCACGGCCCGAGCCGATTTTCTCTTATAATTTTGCTTTTTCGTCTTTCGTTCATATATTGACATGTACCCGCCTCAGTTGTAGGCTGCTGTATTTGTGATTATTCGCCAGTTCTGGATTATAGTTTCTCGTTTTCTATCCTGTCTTCTCCATTTCATGTTCCTTTCTTTGTTTTTCCGAGCTGGTTAGCTAGACCTACCTGCACGTTTGCCGTGTGCGGTGACCCGTAAGGTGGAAAAGGGGATGCTGGAGGCTGAGGTTTCTGGAGGCCAGAGTGTTGTTGTCGCCAGTTGCCAACACTCCTCTTTGCCCTCTGCTTCACCCTAAATGGGCGGCTACGAACTAACTCACTCCTAGTCAATGAGGTCTGTAGCCAAGTGGAGCCCAGACCTCTAACGGCTTGTCGTTTCGTATGACAGGGTGAGTCTGGGGTTAGGGTGGGCATGCCAAAGGGGTGTTCCCCAGGCATGGGAAAGTCTGGGTGCTTGCCGAGCGCATGTCTGCCCTATCAACTTGCTATATCCGTCTGCTATCCCTAGAGTCGTGTCCTGCGTCCACTTGGGTTTGCGGACCTCCGGCTCTCCCCTGTTGGGCTCGGTAGTGGGTGGGGACGTCGGCGGATGAATCCTTTATTTTTTTCATGGCAGACAATAAAATTTCCCACGAACCCAAAACTAAAATAGGTATGGAGGAAGGTTCAGGTCCTTCCGCCAAAAAATTTGTCGCTGATGTTTCCAATGCTAGATTCTTTTTTGTGCACTCATTGGACCCTTCAAAGCCTTTGAGTGCCAAAAGTCCATTTTGGATCCATAAAGCACTTCAATCAATCACAAGCTCTCCTAAGAGTGTCAAGAAGCTCCAGTCTGGAGATCTTCTTGTTGAGATGTCTACTGTGGCCTACAGTTCCACACTTATCAACACCAGCATGCTGCTCGAGACTCCTGTCAAAATAACACCACACGGTTACCTAAATTCTTCTCGAGGTGTTGTCTCCTCTCGGGATCTTATTGAATGTACCGAGGATGAACTTCTCGAAGAACTGAGGAGCCAACATGTTACGGGTGTGGGGCCTTTTTTTCAGGAGGAATGGGCTGTTTGTCCCATCCTGGAACATCATCTTGACATTCAACAGCCCTTCCCTGCCTACATCCATCAAGGCAGGGTATCTTCACCTCGAGGTACGACCGTACATTCCTAACCCGTTGAGCTGTTTTAGGTGCCAGTCGTACGGCCACTCTCAGCAGTCATGTAGGAGTACTCCTAGGTGTGGACGCTGCGGTGCCACAGAGCATCTACTTTCAGACTGTGTGGCCGAGGCCGAGTTTTGTGTGAACTGCAAGGGTTCACACCCAGCATCAGCCAAAGATTGTCCCAAGTGGAAGGAGGAGAAGGAAATCCAAAGGCTCAAAACGGTGGAAAATATTTCCTATCCTGAGGCCAGAAGAAGAGTGGTTCCTGTTACATGTGATCGGCGATCATACGCTTCAGTGGTGGTTACCAAATCTATGGTTGCCATTCAGACCGACATTCAGATCCCCCTAAATGTCCATTCAATGTGGAGGAAATCATCGCAGCCGGACTGGAGGCACTCCAGTCTCAAGCTAGGGGTCTGAAAGCGGCACCCGCCACTTCACCGAAGCAGACTCACTCCAACACCAGCAAGGGAACTCAGGCCACTTCTTCTGGCAACAATGCCAACACTAACACCAACACCAAGGTCAAGGATAAGAAGAGCATTTCTTCTCCTTCAAAGTCTCAGCCAAACAATCAACGGCAAACAAATCCCGCTAAGACACTTGGGACAAAGCATTCACCAATCTTGGCCCCTGGTCACACACCCCCAAATCTGGGGGAACGCTCATCAGAGGAAATGGAGGCTGACCAAGTTTAACCATTTCCTTTTTCATTTCATTTTTAACAATGGGTTCAATAATTCAGTGGAACTGCCGAGGTTTTCGCACCAGTTTTGATGACGTTAAACATCTGCTTTATTTGTACTCTCCGGTGTGCCTTTGTCTCCAGGAGACAAAGCTTAAACCATCGGACCTGCTTTCAGTTCAAGGCTACAGTGCATTTCAGACAGATAACTCATCTGGAAATATAGCCTGTGGGGTGTCGCTATTCTCATCCCTCACAGGGTTCCGGTATCTTCCGTCGCGGTTTCCACAACTGTGCAGGCCGTGGCGGTTAGTATTTCTATGCCTGTGCCTCTTACTGTTTGCAGTGTCTATCTGCCACCGGATGAGGATGTTAGCATCTCTGTTCTGGAGAGCTTGATTGATCAGCTGCCTTCACCCTTCCTTCTTTTGGGTGACTTTAATGCTCATCATCCTTTGTGGGGTAGTGTCAGCGCCAGCGCGAGACGTCGTCACATAGAGTCTCTTCTGTGCTCGGCTTCTGTGTGCCTTTTAAACACCGGTGCTGACACTTACTTCCATGAGCCGACAAGATCCTTCAGTGCGATCGATTTGACCTTGGGTTCACCATCGATTATTGCTGACTGGTCGTGGACGGTGTGTAAGGATCTCCACGGGAGCGACCACTTCCCAATCGTCCTCTAGCACCATGCAAACGTGCCATCTTCTGCCTCCCGCCCACCTCGATGGAGGATGGATCGTGCCAGATGGGAGGTCTTCACATCGTCCGCGGTGATATCTTCTGAAATGGTGACCCAAGAGTCAATCGACGCAGCTGTACTTAAAGTCACAACTTGTATTCTTCAGGCAGCTGATCTTTCAATTCCTAAAACATCTATGAAGCTCCCCAGAATTCCGAAACCTTGGTGGAACCCTGAATGCGCAGCGGCTAGGAGAGCTCAACATCATAAGGCCTGGTCTACTTTTCGGCGTTATCCAACTGATGCTAATCTCGTTGCTTTTAAACGAGCTAAATCATATGCTTGGTTGGTGCGTCGACGTAACAAGAGGGAGTCTTGGATTCAGTATGTGTCATCTGTCACTTCACGTGCCAGTTCGAAAAGTGTGTGGGACAAGATTCGTAAGATCCGGGGTAACTACAGCTCTCACCAGATCTCCATTCTCGAGAGTAACGGCTGCACATATGCTGAAGTCGGGGAGATTGCTGATTGTTTGGGGGAGGCGTTTGCCTCCGTGTCGAGTGACCTGGCGTATCCTTCCTCCTTTCTGAGGATTAAATCCACTGCGGAACGCCAGAGAATCTCCTTTGCGCCTTTTAATGACACAAGTTATAACTCCCCCTTCAGCATGGTTGAACTCAGGGTGGCTCTGCATCGGTCCGGCGCTACATCTGTCGGTCCCGATGGCATCCACTATGACATGCTTCGTCATCTCTCTCAGTCGTCTCTCGAAAATCTGTTAATCCTGTACAATCGTATTTGGTCGGAGCACAGTTTCCCGGAATCTTGGCGAAAAGCTTTTGTTCTGCCTTTTCCCAAACCTGGCAAGGATCCCAAGTCTCCCTCTAGTTATCGTCCAATTGCTCTCACTAGCTGTCTGTGTAAAGTTCTTGAACGCATGGTTAATTTCCGGTTAGTTCATTTTTTAGAATATCACAAAGTTCTTTCACCATCACAAAGCGGCCTTTGCCGTCATCGTTCACCTCACGATCATCTCCTGCACCTTAAGACATCTGTGCGCGAGGCGTTCGTGCGTAGGCAGCACCTGGTTTCTGTATTTTTTGATATTGAAAAAGCTTACGATCGAGCGTGGAGGCATGGTATTATCCGTGACCTCCACGCATGCGGATTGCGAGGAAATCTTCCGACTTTCATCGTTAATTTTCTTCACAATCGGGTGTTCCAGGTGCGCCTGTGTACGACGCTCTCGGCACCGTTCCATCAAGAACAATGTGTTCCTCAAGGTTGCATTTTATCTGTCACATTGTTCATCCTCCGCATTAATTGTCTTTTCATAAATCTTCCTCCTGCGGTTTCGGCTACTGTCTATGTTGATGAGTTGCACATTTTCTGCTCGTCATCAAGCATGCATTTTATTGAAAGGCAGTTGCAGTCTGCAATTAACCAGATCTTTAAAGCGGCGAATAGCAATGGTTTCGTTCTTTCTCCCGACAAGACAGCGTGTGTCCATTTCTGCCGGAGGCGTGGCCTCCATCCTGACCCAGAGCTGTATTTAGACCGTGCAGCCATACAGCCATACCAGTTTTGCCGGAGACCAAGATCCTTGGTCTGACCGTCGACCGTGCGCTTATGTTCCGTGCGCACGTTCGGCGTCTCAAGATTTCCTGTCTGCGGGCTCTATCTATTCTTAAGATCCTTTCGAGAGTCTCGTGGGGCGCAGATAGGATGCCTTTACTTCACATTTACCATTCCTTAATACGGTCGAAACTGGATTATGGTTGTATCGTGTATGGCTCTGCTTGTCATTCCGTTCTCCGGCCTTTGGACACTATTCACCGTCAAGCACTGCGTCTTTGTTCGGGAGCATTTCGATCATCTCCAATTCCCAGCCTTTACGCTGACGCGAACGAACCATCGCTTGAATTACACCGTCTGCAGCTGTCTATTCAATTCTACTTGAAACTTAGATCTCTTCCAGACCATCCTTTATACGATGCAGTTTTTCATCCCCAGCATGCTCGTTTATTCGGGAACCGGCCCTCGTGCATTTCAACCTTCGGTCTTCGTATGGCGGCCGTAGCCCGTGATGTAGGGCTCGACTTGTCACTTGTTGGACAGACCAGGGGCTTTGGGGATCCTCCATGGCACCCACTTGGTGTCATGGTTGATACCACCTTTACATCTTTCCATAAATCCTCAAACCCTGCGTCAGTGTACCAGCAGCTCTTTGCTGAGCACCGTGACCTCAATTCTGACTTCACTCCTATTTTTACTGATGGCTCCAAGATGCATGGAGTTGTTGGATCCGCGGCTGTCTGTGTTGATGACGTTTCAGTAGCGCGGATCCCAGCTGAGGCCACGGTGTTTTCGGCGGAGATGCATGCTGTGTATCTCGCCCTTCTCCATGTTCAGTCGAGTTCTCATCATTGTGCTATGGTCTATACGGATTCTTTAAGTGTCTTGCAGTCCTTATCATCTGCGGATTGCTGTGACCATCCTTTTCTCTTGGATGTGAGACGATTGCTTCGTCGTTTGCTCGAGGCCGGTTTTCAGGTTCAGTTTTGCTGGATTCCTGGACATGTTGGAATCTCGGGTAACGAGTGTGCTGATGCGGCTGCTAGATCTGCTTCCTCTTTGGTTGCCACACCCTTGCCACTGTTTCACCGGGATTTCCGCTTTCTGGTTCTCGACCATATCAAGCGAACGTGGCAAGGTCTGTGGGACCAGGAGGTGGAAAATAAACTGCATCCTGTTAAACCTAATCTTGAAGTCTGGAAATCCTCATATCGTCGGAACCGTAGGGAGGAAGTGGTGCTTGCGCGTCTCCGCATTGGGCATTGTCGTTTCACTCACCGCTTTTTGCTGTGTGGCGACACTGCGCCGATGTGTGAGACGTGCAATTGCTGACTCACCGTCACTCATCTTCTGTGTACCTGTGTTCGTTTTCGTGATGTACGTTTTCATTTCTTTCATTCTCATTTGTTGAACGAGGACGCCGCTACACTGCAGCGGCTCCTAAATGACCACTGCGATACTGTTGCTGTTTTTTCTTTTTTTAAAGAAATCTACTATTTTAAACATATCTAGATTTTAGCCCTATCATCATCCTCATTTCTCAGTTTTACTGAATCAGCTAGATTTTAATCATTGTATCATGTTTTTAATACTGTTTGTTTCATTGTCTGTTTTAGCCCTTCCATCGTTCTCATTTTTCAGTTTTACATGATCAGTCAGATTTTAAGCTTTTTACCACTTTTTTAATACTGTTTGTTTGTCTTGTGTCTGGCGCTCTTTGGCCAATCATGGCCCTTGCGCCATAAAAATCAAACAACCAACCAACCAACCGCAATATGACGATATGACCACCCGGCCTCGCGGAGTCTGACTAGACGACCTCGCTCAAAGTCCGATAACTGCTGAAATCGTACACGTCTTCCATGTCCAGGCATTGCAGCTTCTTCAGAGTCTTTGCACGTGTCCGTACGCCGATGACTGATTACATTCACTTCGCCGTACTCCTTAAATACCACCGACGATAATTTGCATATTATGCCGTGCTGTGGTGTAAGCGCTCACTGGTTGGTCCTGAAATTAACATCACACCTACGTAAACTCGACCCCATTAACATATGTAAATTTCATGATCGTACGCCAATTCCTTCTTGGTGTTCTTTTTTCACTTTCCGCCAGTGTAGTTTAAAGTGATATTCTTCTGTCCTTGACACCAGGGGTGAATTGGCCCACTTTCTCATATTCTTTTGTGTGGATTTTTTAGTACTTGTGAATAATAATTGTCAACTTCATTTCTGTCTGAAACATTATTTCCTTTTAAAAATTAAACATTTTCTTGTATCTATACGTTGGGTGTTTTCTCTATACTTATGTGAGAAAAGTGCCTCCAACTACGCACACTGTTTTTAATTAATTAAGCTGAAGCCAACTACAGTTAGCCGTAGTTCGTTGTGGGCCAGGGGCATTATTAGATGTAGGAAATCAATCCTTATTTTGCTGTTTAATCTCATGTAATGACGTAATTGTTCATATGCTAGTATGTTTTGTTTATTCAAGTCAAGTGAGATTTGTATATATCATGTCACGCATTGTTTTTGTGACAAGCACTATTGATGTACATGCTGTAACAGCAAAATGTATCTTCAGAGCTGTTGTTGCCTTCATGGCATAAGATTGAAGTCAGTAGTCATAGCCATGTTCTATTATTATTTTAAATGTTTACAACTTCTTATGATTTTTATAATGTTAATAAATAATAGATTTAACTACTCAATCATGCCTTTAGTTTGGTTACTATCTCACTGTGCAATGTATAACATTTACAATGTTCCATAAATTTTCCCACAGTAGATCCTACCCTTCTTTAGAAATCTTGAAGGAGACACTAGTACCCATTGTGAAGGCCCATCATCCCCTTCATTCATAGACTGATGCTGCGTACAAAGTGATTCTCTGGCAGAGATATTCCAAAATCCATGTCTTCCCACATTTATCTTAAAAGAAAACAATGACCTACCAGTACTGGTCAACATGGGTCAAAATAATGGGTAGATTTTTAAAAGGCATCTACTCAAGGAGTAGATACTAATACCTATGTGCAGTAGGCGATCGTTGACCAAAAAATATAGAATTAATATCTTAGAAAAATGTGTACGCTTCAACTTTCAGGATGATTTTCATGATGATTTAGCTAGAAATTGGGTCTTCAAAAGACTAGAGATTTTTTTCTTGTCAAAGTTTTGATGGAAAATAATTATCTGGAATTTTAAAAATCTGCTTATGGTTGAATGTAGTGTAGTTTTGGTGCTACATTCAATCATGAGTGGAATTTTAAAATTCTTTCACCATTAAGGTTTTTTTTTTTTTTTTTTTTTTTTTTTTTTGAGGGAATTTATAAAATTTCCCTTTAAGTACAAGTTTGTTTTTGGTTTTTTTTTCAAAAAAGTGTGAGGTTTGGTTTGTAGTGGACCAAGTCTAAAATTTCCAGCCTGGTTTGTTCGTCCCAATTCACCCCTTACAAAAATACAACGTCCGCTGATTGACAGTGAAATGAAATATGACATGAGATGACTGTCTATTTTTTCTTGTGCAAGAGATCCTATTCCAAACTTTGATTAAATTTAGTAGCCCGGACAGAGCAATTAGATTTTTTTATTTACATGCCACGGGCATCTCTGGCAGGGTGTTTTTCAAGCAATGGCCATGGTTAAAGTCGAACTTTATGTGGTGACCATATAAAGTTTGACTTTAATCATTTTAACACAGTGAGCATAAAAGAAAATTAAAGCAATTAAAAATATCTGGCTTGATGCAACAGGATATTTAAATTGCTGTCTTTTCTTGGAAATAAGAAGTAATATAAGTTTTGATGGTGCCAGTTCTTGAAAATTTGGTTTGTGTAGAGCAGGGGTGCACAACCTTTTTATAAGTGGGGGCCAAGTTTATTTTTACATAATAAGTGTCGGGCCGCAAGTTACCTTTTCACATAGGCACTTGCCAAACCCTACCGCTAAAGCTAATTTTACTATTATCCGAATAACCTATTTTACCAGCAGACAAAAAATGTGTTTCAATACCATTTTTGTGTCCTCTAAATGGTTTAAATCCATTTTTGAAGTTTTTTGGCAAATTGCCTTATTAAGTTATCAAATTACTGATTTACAATCAACTTACTCCTAACTGGAAAAGGTTTAGGGGTATATAAAATAAAATAATACTATCACAAGGTTGTAAAATTTTTATTTTTACAGAAAACAGAATTCTTAACATCAAAGTATATAAAAAATTAAAATCAATATATCGTCAACTGACCATCAAATCAAGTAGTAGCCTAATGCTCCTAATGAGATGCTTGGTATTGTTTATTTTTCAATAGTCTGTCAATATCAGGTTCAATTTTAGAGATGGTAATGCGCAAGTTTCCCTCCAATAGTGTATCACTTAAACGGGAACGACACTTTGACTTTATTTGTTTCATCAAAGAAAACGATTGCTCGCATAAGTAGGTACTTCCAAACAACGTTGCCGTTTTTAAAGCATGATCTTTGAGCAATTTCATTTCTTTCGGTAAGTAATTTTTGTAAAATTCTAGGAGAGAAACTTCAGAGTATTTTGTTTTTAACTCATTGTTACACTGAAGATCAATTAATTCCATCTGGAAATCTAGTGGCACTGACGCAACGTCAGTAGTGAATGGTAGAGAAAACGTAGCATGATCTTTGAGCAATTTCATTTCTTTCGGTAAGTAATTTTTGTAAAATTCTAGGAGAGAAACTTCAGAGTATTTTGTTTTTAACTCATTGTTACACTGAAGATCAATTAATTCCATCTGGAAATCTAGTGGCACTGACGCAACGTCAGTAGTGAATGGTAGAGAAAACATATCAAACAAAACCTCAAATTTTCTTATATCTTCAAATCGTCTTTTAAACTCATTGTGAAGGTCCACTACAAGAGATGCATATTTAGCCACATTTACATGGAATTCAGAACTTTCAACAAAACTTTTCATTGTTGGAAAATTTGCTAGTAGTCCATTGCTTAGTTGTGACTGCCATAAACTGAGTTTAACCTCAAATGATTTTAATATGTAACACATGTTGTTGATCATGTTGTTTTTACCTTGAAGCTTAATGTTTAATTCATTGAGATGTTGGGTCATATCAACTAAAAAACATAAATCACTCACCCATTCGCTGTTATCAAAATGTGCTGCTAGTTGAGACTCATTACGACTGTGTAAAAACATTATGATTTCTTGATGCAAGTCATACACTCGTTTCAGCATTTTCCCAGCACTAAGCCAACGAACTTGTGTAAAATAAATAACATCATCATATTGGGATTCCATGTCTGATAAGAATTCTCTGAACTGGCGGTGATTAAGAGCTCCGGCACGAAGGAAATTGACCACTTTAATCACAACCTTCATCACATGCTCCATACATATGCTTTTAGCACACAGATTCTCTTGGTGTAAAATACAGTGAATAGTAACTAGATCACTGCACTCTTTAGCAAAATAGCTGACAGCCCCTTGTTTACTTCCAACCATGGCAGGTGCACCATCAGTTGATATGCCATGTAGTTTTTCCATATTTAAATTAAACTTCTCTAAACTATTTTTCACTTCACGATAAATATCACATCCTTTAGTTGTGTCTTTCATAGGAACCAATGCCAGTAATTCTTCTGAAATATGAAAATTCTCGTCAACACCACGCACAAAAATACAAAGCTGGGCAGTATCAGTCACATCTGTGCTTTCATCGATTGCCAGTGAGAAGTACTTGAAATCCAATATTTTTTCTTGTAGTGTTTGCTCAATGTCCACTGCCATTTCTTCTGCCCTCCTGGAAACTGTCATTCGATTAAGGCTAATTTTTGATATTATACTTTTTTTCTCTGGGAATGCCACATTTGCCACTTCTTCCAAGCATTCCTTAACTAGCTCGCCATCTTGAAACGGCTTCATTCTTTTTACTAAAATCTTTGACACAATAAAACTTGCTTTTACCGCAATTTGCGATTCATCGTTAACCTTACGAAAAAGATTTTGTTGAAATTTTAATTTTCTTTGCAGTTCTTTTACTTTCTCTTTTCGCATATTACCAGAAAATTCGTTGTATTTTGAAGCATGTTTTGTCTCATAATGCCTTCTTACATTGTACTCTTTCATAACACCAACTGTTTCTTTGCAAATTAAACACCTTGCTTTGCTGTTGTATTCAATAAAAAAATATCTCTCACTCCAGGTCTCTTGAAACACTCGACACTCGTCCGTCACTTTACGCTTTTTACAGACATGATACTGATATTATAATAATAATGTAGAAACTCTGTTAACTGCACACAAGCTGTAACAACACACAAACAACTCACAAACATGAACTGTGCCACGACAACAATGATACTCCCAGTGCACGACGTGGCGTCCAGTCAGAAATAACAAACCTATAAATAGCCTCGCGCTACACCACTTCAAGGTCACACAGCGCCCTCATCCTCCCCTGCCGCACAACGATGAGTCGGTGTGTCAGTCACGTGCTCACATCCACTTGTATTGCAAGAGTGACTCCACAGTCAGTCTGAACCTTGCAGCAGTCTGGTTATGCAAAACTTAAAATCTGTCCAATAATTGTTTACTTTTTAATTTATTTTTAACAAACATTTTTATAATTTTCTTATTTCAACTAGGGCCTACAATAATGGGAAAAAATCTCATCATTCACAATATATATATTCACGTTTTCAATAGTATAAAATAGTTATCCGCGGGCCGCATAAACTGACTTTGAGGGCCGCGGGTTGTGCACCCCTGGTGTAGAGGGTCAGCACTTGATAAGTTCAACATTTTTAACAGAATGTTCTGAAATAAAAATCTTCCTTGCAGAATAAATTACACAAAAGTAATACTTTTTCTTTTCTTTTATTGTTACAGTTACTCTTGCACTTGTGGGTGATGGTGGTGCTACTGACTTATCAGCCAGAAATTCATAACTAGGTTTGTAAAATGCTGTACAGTTCTAAGAATTTTATAAGGTGAAAGGGCTGCTGTTTACATATGCATGCATATTTCATTCAAATACAAGATGTATGAACTTAAGTTCTGAAGTATTATCTTTTTATACACTGCAAATTACATAAAACCAATAATTTTATGTACTGCGTCACCAACACTAGGCAAACAATAAAATTTAAAGTTTATTAATTGTTCAGAAATGATGTGTCACTCGTACGAATTTTCTTTTATGCAGTTATGTCAGTGTTTTTTTCCATCTTCTATTAATAACAATTTCTGCAAAGTAAAAAAAAATCATGTTTACTTTTACCAAATAATTGCAAAATAAATTCCTGCAAAGATATGTTTAGCAAAAAGTAATGGTTTTCTGTCTTTGCTGTTTAGTTTTTTAATAGTGGTTTAGAATTATCAACCAAAAATTTATAACTAGTGTTATTAAAGTGCTCTACAGTTCTGTTAGACTAAAGTTGGCTTCTAACTTATGTGTTCAAATACAGGTTATGCATACAGTAAGTATAAACATTGCTGTTGCCATCCAAAGTAATAGGAATGGATTTTTTTTTTCAAAATATTTATGAATATTTACATGCTATTTACAAAATATTGTGGATTAATCTTCATACCACATTATTGTTTCTGAATAACATAATATCCAAGGAAGATTTTGAAGTTCAACAAGATGCCTTACTGTGAACACCAAAGAATTAAAACATTAGCAGATAATTGAGGAAAACAGTTTTCTTGTAATTTACATTCTTAGACATATTCGTGGCTTCAGATATAAGTTCATACAACACCAGTAGAAGATTACTCAAAATAAATCAAGTCCAATATAACATAATTTCTTTTTATCTTCAATACTAATGGGTGATTCCATGCCAAATCAGCCAGTCACTCAACCTGACCATTTCAGATTTCAATGAAACCTTCAGGGATCCTTCTCCCTAGTGATATAAATGAGAATATATATATATTCCAAGGGACAGGAAAAGACCCAGAAGAAGACCACATGGAAGATGGGTGGATGAAATTCGAAAGTATGCGGGAGTGACATGGAGGAGACTGGCACAAGACAGACCGTTGTGGAGGAAACTTGGGGAGACCTTCGTCCAGCAGTGGATTGATAATGGTTGACAATGATGATGATGATGATGATATATATATATTTTTATCTCATTGGGTTTTCATGTAATTAATTTTTAAAATTTTGAAAAATTGTCACTTTTTGGCTTGCATAAACGTTTTCAATCTTGAATTTCTCAAGTTCTACATGGCCTAGAGAGTTGTTTGACCCCTCATTTTAAAGAGAATTTCATAAGTTTTAATTTGGCATGCAACTTGACTATGCTTGGTGAAAAAAAAAATTAAGATAGTGTTTTATAAAAATTAAAAAATATATATATGTTTTTTGTAATATTATGAGCTTTAAATCCTAAAACTTTTAGAGTGGGATCACAATGGGATCAGGAGTTATGGTACCAATGGTATTGTTTTAAATACCAGTTAGGGCTACATTGCTACCTTTAACTTTTGTAAGGTAAAACATAAATAAAAAAAAATACATTGGCTATAAGGTAACCATTTTACATTAGGATCTATTACAGATAATGATTTACTAAACCTACATACAAATTAGGGATAGCATGTGAGTAAATGGTCTGCTAATCACAGGTGTTCTGGCACAAGCCTGTACAAACTTGTCTGATTCATGTTCTTGCTGGAGTGTGACTCATGCCCACTCTAGCTCAACTTTTGCTTAGTTTCCTCTAAGATCTCAGTGAGTGAACAGTTAGTTGTTGGCAGTGTTACTTAAAGTTTTTTGCATAAAAATATGTTTTTTATAAGTTAATAGTTTTTTTCAGTGGAAGGGAAATAAATGTTATGTGTTTGTTAAGTAATAAGTTTAACCATTTTTGACATCTTTGTTTGGAACAACTAGGCCTCTCTCCAGTTCAAAAGTACAGTCAGTTCTATTTAGTCAAAGGCCTATTATTATATAAGATACTTTTTTTTATTGTTTCAGACAATTTGACTTGTACTATTATTTATAATTTTAACTCTACTCTATTATTAGGACTCTGTGACAATATGGGTGAACCCAGTATATCAAAGCATTTTTTGGTATATTGTTGTAACCCATTTAGGAAACCCGGTCATAATTATTATAAGAAACAATTGAGATCTGTAAATGAAAATATTTTGAGACATAATGCCAATTTACATGAAATTGACAAGATATGTGATGGGTGTCGTAAAGCTTTACTAAAGCTTCCAGAGATTTTAACTGAGCAAGAAGGCTTGCATTCAGACAGCTCAGAATCACAAGACTATTTGAATGTTTCTGAAGTACCAGTTCAAAATACATTGTCAACTCCAGAGTAAAAAAGAGGCAATTGAAGCTTTGAACAAAAGTCTGACTGCTATCAAAGAAACACCTACTAAAAGAAAACATTTGATTGAAAAAAAAAATACCCAGAAGCAAAGATTAAAAAAGTGACTGAAGCTTTTTGAACGAAAGTACTTCATTTAAATCTAGGTACCACTGAATCTGACGCTGCAAAAAATTATGACAGTGAAATTATTAATCAATTGAAAGAAAAGTTCATTGCTACTACAGACAAAAGTGTTAGAATGCAGGTTCTAACTACACTTCCCAAAAGCTGGACCCTAAAAAAAAACTGAAACTGAATTTGGAGTAGATACTTCATGTATATCTTCCGTATTAGGAAGTCACAAGTTATACGTGGTTAAAATACATAATACATAGAGATTCCCTATCTCTTTTAGAATTGCTATTACGCACGTTAAAATACAGACACGTGATTATGGTGTTGCAGTTATTTATGACGTTTATTATTGAAAAATTAAAGACTAAAAGAAAGCAAGAGGAGAGCAAGTACTCGCATATATTCGTCCAGAGGTCGTTTTTGTTCGCATAATACCGTAGTTCCGCAAGTTGTTTGGTCTCAGGTGTTCAGCGGCTATGCATTGCAAAAAGTCCGATGGTGACAATAATATGGTGTTTAACAATAATTGATTTTGGTTAGTAAAATAACCAAAAATAAAATATGTGGTATTATATAATAGAATAATAGCTATATACTATATTCACTACTGTTTCACACGTTATATACGTTCTGTGCGTTGTGTGCACATTTGCAGCAAAATCATCCTGGCATTTATATATCATATGAATAGGAATAATATTATAAGTTTTAATTATTATGTTATCAAGGACTCACCTTGTATCGGTATTCCAGCTTATTAAGCTTCCTCTTGTATCTTGAAAAATATGTTTATCTAGCGTGTCATTAGCCACGTATAATCCTCGTATTAAAAATAGGCCCAATTGAAATTTGCGACCAGGGTTTAAATTCAAATAAAACACAACTATGGATATCATACAAAGAGAGTGTGAAAGAATTATATACAATGTAATTAAGAAACGTGTGTCTAGCGTGTCATTAGCCACGTAGAATCATCATATTGCCAATAGGCCCAATTGAAATTTGCGACCTGGGTTTAAATTCAAATAAAACATGACTATGGATATCATACAAAGAGAGTGTGAAAGAATTATATACAATGTAATTAAAAAAACCTATACCTTCAACAGGTATTGTCAATCTTTAAAAGAATGAATGGATAACATCAATGACATTACAAACAGACCTCAAATAAAATTTTCGTCCATTATTGAACAATGCCAGACAATCTCTGTGACACGCACTTAACTCCACGTAAACCACCAGACATGTTTCGGCACGACTGACTTTCGGCCATTATCAACGGTATGCATCCTGGATCAATGTTCAAAGTTGTTATATATCTAAGTCACCTCGGCATCACCTCCGCTACAGTTGTTCCACGTCGACATTTTCCGTCATCGTTACATATACGTGTATTCACGTGTGAGTCACATCCACGCCATCTATTGTGTTAATTCCGGAATTGCTGTCGCTGTTTTTATTTCGTAAGTATATGTTATTTCTTTTATTTTCCTTTTTGTTGTTATATTTCGTATTATTTTCTTGTTGTATTATTGTATTAGATATTTCCATGGGTACGGGATATCTTTCAGAGTAGACGTATTACAATTGGATTTTTGGGTTTTCTCGATTGTTATAGCCTAAAATCCACTAAATAAGGCAGGTGTATACATGATTCCTACAATATACCCAAAGGAAAATAAGCAGGACAAATATTACATCGGTAGTACTAAAAGAAGGTTTAAAACGAGGTTGAATGAGCACTATGATAATTGGATTAAAAAAGAAGAAAAAACAGCACTTATACAACATTGTATGATAAATGAATTAATACCAGATTGGGAAAATAGTAAAATCTTAACTTCCCACAATAAACATAATCAAATTTTGTGGTCCGAGGCTATAACAATCGAGAAAACCCAAAAATCCAATTGCAATACGTCTACTCCGAAAGATATCCCGTACCCATGGAAATATCTAATACAACAAGAAAATAATACAAAATATAACAACAAAAAGGAAAATAAAAGAAATAACATATACTTACCTAATAAAAACAGCGACAGCAATTCCGGAATTAACTCAATAGATGGCGTGGATGTGACTCACACGTGAATACACGTATATGTAACGATGACGGAAAACGTCTACGTGAAACAAATGTAGCGGAGGGATGCCGAGGTGACTTAGATATATAACAACTTTGAACATTGATCCAGGATGCATACCGTTGATAATGGCCGTAAGTCAGTCGTGCCGAAACATGTCCGGTGGTTTACGTGGAGTTGTGTGCGTGTTACAGAGATTGTCTGGCATTGTTTAATAATGGACGAAAATTTTATTTGAGGTCTGTTTGTAATGTCATTGATGTTATCCATTCCTTCTTTTAAAGATTGACAATACCTGTTGAAGGTATAGGTTTTTTTAATTACATTGTATATAATTATTTCACACTCTCTTTGTATGATATCCATAGTCATGTTTTATTTGAATTTAAACCCAGGTCGCAAATTTCAATTGGGCCTATTGGCAATATGATGATTCTACGTGGCTAATGACACGCTAGACACACATGTTTCTTAATTACATTGTATATAATTCTTTCACACTCTCTTTGTATGATATCCATAGTCGTGTTTTATTTGAATTTAAACCCTGGTCGCAAATTTCAATTGGGCCTATTTTTAATAATTACGAGGATTATACGTAGCTAATGACACGCTAGATAAACATATTTTTCAAGATACAAGAGGAAGCTTAATAAGCTGGAATACCGATACAAGGTGAGTCCTTGATAATGTAATAATTAAAACTTATAATATTATTCCTATTCATATGATATATAAATGCCAGGATGATTTTGCTGCAAATGTGCACACAACGCACAGAACGTATATAACGTGTGAAACAGTAGTGAATATAGTATATAGCTATTATTCTATTTTGTTTAACAATATCAAAGTAGTATTCGACCCAAAGAATCTTGTTATATATTGTATCGTAAGCTCAAAAGAATAATATAACTGAGAATGAAAACCCTGTAATGAACTATGTCACAGGCAGGTTAAAAGGCTAACAGTGAACAATCCAAAAGAACTATAGCAAATGAATCTAAAAGGCTGATAGTGAACGAATTTAAAAGAACAAAATGAAATGTGGATGGTCAGAAGAAACGACGAGTGAACTATTTACATAATGCATGCACCACCTCCTCATGTCCACCAGCGTCCCCGGACGCGTTTCGCCCTAGTCTCTTCCTAGGCGTTTTCAACAGGAAATGAAACGTCTGTTGGTAAGTGACTACGTTTCGTACCTCCAGAAGTCATGATGTACATTGCGCATGGGTCAGTTTTCCTCTTATATGGTGGTGCCATCTGGTGTCAGTTTGATTTTCCTGTATTTGTCATTGTCTTTTGATTTTATTTTTATGTTCTTTTAATTATTTTTCGGTGTCCACTAAATTCCTCCAGGCATATGAAAGGTCATACAATGAATTGTTATTGCAATTTGATGTTTTGGTCTTCTCTATTAAGATGGATTCAGCAATCTGGATGGTCTTCCAATTTTTTTGTTGATTATCAATTTTATTTCTTCCCATAGTGGTGTGCATTGATTATTTATACAGAAATCAATAAGTGCAGTCTTATTTTCTTTTCTGAACCAATTGCTGATGTGTTCCAATAATCTTATCCTGATATTTCTTTTCGTGCTTCCTATATATTGGCTGATAATTTTGTTTTGGCTGTCCCCTATTGGAATTAAGTAAATACCCACTTTCTGCAATATCGGTGTGTTTCCGTGACCAGAAGTTAAAGTGTCCTCGATACTTCTGGTCTTTATACCAAAGCCCAAGCCAAATTTTTTGCATGCTTCTTTCAATATGCTATTAATTTCATGATTGTAAGATACTGATCCACAATATTTCATTTCTTTTTTATCAGTTGGTGTTCTGAAATGATCATAAAGCAGAAAACAGAGAAGACAAGAAATAATCATTTCAGAACACCAACTGATAAAAAAGAAATGAAATATTGTGGATCAGTATCTTACAATCATGAAATTAATAGCATATTGAAAGAAGCATGCAAGAAATTTGGCTTGGGCTTTGGTATAAAGACCAGAAATATCGAGGACACATTAACTTCTGGTCACGGAAACACACCGGCATTGCAGAAAGCGGGTGTTTACTCAATTCCAATAGGGGACAGCCAAAACAAAAAAATTATCAGCCAATATATAGGAAGCACCAAAAGAAATATCAGGATAAGATTATCGGAACATATCGGCAATTGGTTCAGAAAAAGAAAATAAGACTGCACTTATCAATTTCTGTATAAATAATCAATGCACACCACTATGGGAAGAAATAAAATTGATAAATCAGCAAAAAAATTGGAAGACCATCCAGATTGCTGAATCCATCTTAATAGAGAAGACCAAAACATCAAATTGCAATAACAATTCACCGTATGACCTTTCATATGCCTGGAGGAATTTAGTGGACACCAAAAAAAGATTAAAAGAGGAACATAAAAATAAAATCAAAAGACAACGACAAATACAGGAAAATCAAATTATGACACCAGATGGCACCACCATATAAGAGAAAAACTGACCCATGTGCAATGTACATCACGACTTCTGGAGGTACGAAACATAGTCGCTTACCAACAGACGTTTCATTTCCCGTTGAAAACGCCTAGGAAGAGACTAGGGCGAAACGCGTCCGGGCACGCTGGTAGACATGAAGAGGTGGTGCACGCATTATGTAAATAGTTCATTCGTCGTTTCTTCTGACCATCCACATTTCATTTTGTTCGTTTAAATTTTTTCACTATCAGCCTTTCAGATTTGTTCGCTATAGTTCTTTTGAATTGTTCATTGTCAGCCTTTCAACCTGCCTGTGACATAGGTCATTACAGGGTTTTCATTCTCAGTTATATTATTCTTTTGAGCTTACGATACAATATATAACAAGATTCTTTGGGTCGAATACTACTTTAACATTGCTAAACACCATATTATAGTCGCCATCGGACTTTTTGCAATGCATAGCCGCTGAGCACCTGAGACCAAACAACTGGCGGAACTATGGTGTTATGCAAGCAAAAACGTCCTCTGGACGAATATATGTGAGTAATTGCTCTTGCTTTCTTTTAGTCTTTATTTTTTCAATAATAAACGTCATAAATAACTGCACCACCATAATCACATGTCCGTATTTTAACGTGCGTAACAGCAATTCTAAAAGATATACTGAATCTCTATGTATTATGAATTTGGAGTGTCTAATTTTACCGCTAGAAAGGCAAAAACAATGTTAAATGAAAAAGGTATGTCATCATCCCCTGACCCAAAGCCTGAAAGAACATTGGACCCTGCAACCGTAGCCCTAGTCAAAGAATTCTATCAAAATGATGAGGTTAATCATCTAATGCCTGGTAAAAAAGACTTTGTTTCAGTCAAAAAAGATGGTAAACATGTACATGTTCAAAAGTATTTAATTCTAAGTACATTAAAAGAATCATATGTACTATTTAAGGATTGTACCCTGATCAGAGAATTGGAATTTCTAAATTTTGTGAACTTCGTCCCAAGCATTGTGTTCTTCCTGGGTCCAGCGGGACACATTCTGTGTGTGTTTGCACAATACATCAGAATTCCAAATTAATGATGGCTCAGTGTAAAATACCTGAATTGACAAATGATGAACTCCCGATTAAAACATACAAAGATGTAACAAGCAATATGATTTGCAAAACGCCAACATCTAAATGTTACTTCACAAATTGTGTTAATTGCCCAGGAAGTGATGATTTGAAGGCTTGGTTTGAAGAAGCTTTTAAGCTTAATAGCATCCATTGTTTGAAACTCAAGGAAAAGGTGAGTTTCAAACAATGGATGCAGATTGATAACAAGTGTGTCCTGGAAAATATTATAAAACTGACAGAAGAGTTTTTGGATTATTTGTTTCAGAGTTTGCCAAAACTTTTAAGACACTCTTTCATTGCTACTCAAGTCTTCCTATTTGTGACACTTGAAAGAAAATCTACCTCAAAACCAATGCATTGTACTTTGCGATTTTGCTGAAAATTATGCATTTGTGCTTCAAGATTCTGCACAAGGCTTTCATTGGAACAATACTCAAGCAACAATACATCCATTTGTACATTGATGAGGAAACCAAAAAGTTGGCACACCTGAGCTTAGTTATTATTTCTGATTGTATGATGTACGATACAGTTGCTGTTCATTTGTTTCAATGCCTCATGATTGACTTTCTTAAACAGAATCTGCCTCATAAACCCGAAAAGCTGAATTGCTTTTCAGATGGAGCATCATCACAGTACAAAAACAAATCAAACTTTCTCAATCTCTTCCATCATGAGAAAGATTTTGGCATCAAGTTGGAATGGAACTTCTTTGCATTGTCACATGGAAAAAATGCATGTGATGGTGTTGGAGGAACTGTTAAACGATTAGTGGCATTGGCCAGTCTACGAATGGTCTACATTGATCAAATTATGACCCCTCACCAACTTTATGATTGTGCTAAAGACAATATTGTCAACATCAGTTTTTTGTATTCCACTACAGATGAATGCAAGGCAGAAGAAAATACCTTGAAGAGTAGGTTTGAAGCAGCAACAACAATAAAGGGTACTCAACAATTTCGCAGTTACAGTCCTGTGAATGAGACTAGAGTTTTATTGAAAAGCTACTCATTTTCAGAGGAATCAAGTGTAGAAATAGTTTCAGCTGATGACACTGATGATGATCTGGACATTGTTGGTTTTGTTACATGCCAATACTCAGACAAGTGGTGGTTAGGTTGTGTGTTAGGAATAGAAGATGAAGTAAAAATAAGTTTTTTGGAACCACATGGCCCTTCTCCATCTTTCAAATACCCACAATTTTACTGACATACCAGTTGTGCATAAAAGTGAGGTTTTAACAAAAGTGGATCCTACAACAGCTACAGGAAGAGTTTATCGACCTACAGACTCAGAAACCAAAAAGACAAACAAGAAATTATTTGTTAAATTAAAGAAGAACTAAGAGGTCGCTATTTGGGCGTAACTACAACTCTGAGTACTAACTAAAATAAAACTTTTATTAATTTTACCAGGTAAAACTTTTAGCCTGTTGGGACTATCCTTCCCTTGTTTTATGTTTGACTATGTATTAGTATGATGTATTATGTAGATTTTAAAACTCAGTGTCTGTTATCATGTAAACACACTAAAACGAGAATTACAATCCATTATTATTTGTACAGTAACTTTAAATTTTTTGCCATAGCTCCCAATCCCATTGAGATCCCATTCTAAAAGTTTTAGGATTTAAAGCTTATATAAACATATATTTTTTCAAAATTTTTAAAAACACTATCTTAAAAATTTATTTATTTTTTAAATTTAAGAAACACATTTTTTTTCACCAAGCATAAGTTGCATATTAAATTAAAACTTATAAAATTCTCTTTAAAATGAAGAGTCAAACAACTCTCTAGGCCTTATAAAAATTGAGAAATTCAAGATTGAAAAAGTTTATGCAAGCCAAAAAATGACAATTTTTCAAAATTTTAAAAATTAATTGCATGAAAACTCAATGAGATAAAAAAAATTTAAAAATATATTCTCATTTATATCATTAGGGAGAATGATCCCTGAAGGTTTCATTGAAATCTACGATGGTCAGGTTGAATATTGAATTTTTTGGTTGATTTGGCATGGAGTGACCCTAATAGCTCATTATTAGAAGGTATCCATCAACAGCTTATTGAAGAATATGAAAAATGTGTGATGTCATATCAACATGTTGCTGACCAGTGCCAAAAGTATGTGGCTAGCAGGATATTGCAACAAATGGCCGTTGCAGTAGTTACCCAAGCAGCATCTTAACGTAAATCAATTCGTCCATAAGTAACAACTCTCTAGCATACACATAGCTCCTGCCTCTTTTCTGCAGCCAAGGGTGAATGTGAACAAAAATTCAGGCACAAATGAGGAAATAGATGAAGTGTTGAAATCAAATTCTTTAAAAAAGTAGCAGTTTAAGATAACAAATTACTACATGCACAATACACACACGCACACACCGAATAGCCAAAACATTACGACCAGTGCATCTTTATGCAAATTGAAGCAACTTCAGGTAAATGATGATGTGCTTTGAAGGCTGTGAGATGGTATAACATCTGATGCTGAGCTCCGTTAATCAGTTTTATTGTTCTTCAGATGAGAAAAATGTTGGATTTAAGAGTTTGACAAAGACCAAATTGTAATGGACAGCATTTCCAAGACAGCAAAGACTTATGAAATGCTCACAGTCAGCTGTCGTTAGTACCTTAAAAAAACTGACCATTGATGTGCCATGATCGACCCCACCAGCAAGGTGTGAGTTCACCTTAGCTCATCAATGCTAGAAGTCAGTGAAGGCTATCCTGTATGGTACGAGACAGCAGAAGGGATACTGTGGTACAACTTGCCGGTAATTTGAATACTGGTGACGGGAATAATGTGTCACAACCATTGAACCCTGCTGAAAATGTGGGTGTGTGGCTGCAGATCACTCTTGAGTGCCCATGCTAACCTCAGTTCACTATCGAAAGTGCCTACAATGGGCATATGAGCACCAAAACTGGACTTTGAATGATTGGAAGAAAGTAGTCTGATGAACCTCATTTTCTGTTGCACCATGTGGACTGCCAGTTCCATGTGTATCATTTACCTGAGGAAAGCTGGCACTGGGATGCACTTTGGGATAGAAGCAAGCTTGTGGAAGAAGTGTAATGCTTTGAGCAATGTTATTCTGGGAAACCCTGGGTCTAGTCATTCACGTGCTGGAAACCATGATATCTACCACCTACCTAAACATGACCAGGTACATCCTTTCATGGCAATGGTATTCTCCTCTAGTAGTGCCTTCTTTCAATGGGATAATGCGCCACTGTTCGATAATGCTTTGTGGAACATGAGGAAGACTTCCATGTATTGCCCTTGCCTCCAAATTCCCCAGACATCAATCTGATGTAGCATCTCTGTGTGGTTTGTGTTGGAACAGCAAATCCAATCTGCAGCGGCTCAACCACACAACTTACAAAAATTAAAGAGTCTGCTGATAACCTGTTGGTACCGGATACCCCAAGACGCCTTTAGAAATCTTGTAGCGTCCATGCCTTGCTGGGTAAGAGCTGTTTTGGAGCACCGTGCTACCTGAAGAGCATCCCACAATTTTGTAGTATTTGTCAGTGCAGGATTTCTGGCATAGATGACACTTTGAACAGCATCCCTGCCTGAAACAGTTGGTGCCACGATTCATTGGACCAGGGTACCTGTTTCCAGTCATCTCACATCCAATGGCAGTGTTTTGGCAGGCTACTGTGCTTTTTGTAGACAAAACACCTGTCAATCAAGGGCGATGAAAATTCCGAAACTTTCCTGTCCTCAACTGCTAGAACTGGGTATTTAAGTTCAGTCTTCTAATGGTTTCCAAGATGAGTTAACTGTCAGCAGGAAAGTTTTGGAATTTTAGTCATTTGTGGATCGACAACTGTAAACAGTCTGGACAATGGCTGAACCATAGTGAACCACTGAAACATCCTAAACCAAGACTAATGCCAAAGAAGGTTTTGTTGACAGTGTGATGGACTGTACAGGAAAAGGTCCAAGGTGTAAAAACTTTATGTGTAGCCCCAATAAAGATATTCCAATGTCACAAGCAGTTGCAGAATTTAGTGGAAGTACAAGCAAGTCTGACAGCACAATAGGGATAACAATAGAGGCTATGCTTGGTGGAATAATGAGATTGAAGAGGCAGTAAAGAGAAAGGAGGAAGCCTATTTGGGGATGTTGCAAGGTAGAGTCTCTGTGGATGAATATCGCTGTAAGAAGCGTGAAGCTGCTAAGCTGGTTCGCCACAGTAAGGCAAAAGATAGGAAGGAGAATGTGGAAAGGCATGAACTGGCTTTTTGGAAAGATAGGAAGTCTTTCTGGAAGTACATGAGACTCAGGAAAAATAGGGGAAACGAAGTTGTATGTTGTGTGAAGAATGAGATCGGGGAAATGATATGGGAGCCCAATGAGTTAAGTGAAGATAGGGTGAATATTTCTGTGAGTTATTAGATCAGGAAAGCAAAGATGATTCTGAGACAGATGCAGATGATGTCACAGTGAGGGATGGAAGCACAGGAGGGATCTCAAGAGAAGAAGTGTGTAAAGCTCTAAAATCTCTTTAGAATGGTAAGGCTCCGGGAGTTGATGGCATAACTGCCGAGCAGTTGAAATATGGTGGTGACTCTGTAATTGACTGGTTAACTGAAATTTGTCAGTTGTGCTGAGAGTTAGGAATGGTCCCTCGGGATTGGAAGGATTCTATTATTGTTCCCTTGTATAAGGGAAAAGGTGATCAGACTGAATGCAAGAACTATCGTGGTATTAGCCTACTAAGTGTGCCAGGGAAAGTGTTTGGTAAGGTTGTTATTGAAAAAGTACAGGGTCTTACATCAGAGAAAGTGTGGGGTGTTCAGAGTGGTTTTATGCCTGGTAAAGGCTGCACTAACCAGATTTTTGCATTATACACGATGATTGAAAAGTATCTGACTGTTGGTAAGAAAGTTTTTGCTGCCTTCATAGATTTAGAGAAAGCTTACGACCGAGTAAATAGGACACTTTTGTGGAAGGTATTGAATGAATATGGTATTACTGGGAATCTACTTAATAGTGTAAAAGCCATGTATGCTTTCAGTAGAGCTTGTGTATGAGTGAATGGTGTTTTATCAAAATGGTTTTCTATTGGTGCAGGAGTTAGACAAGGTTGTGTAATGTCACTATGGCTGTTTA
Organism: Macrothele yani; assembly: GCA_039090855.1. Lineage (NCBI taxonomy): Eukaryota > Metazoa > Arthropoda > Arachnida > Araneae > Macrothelidae > Macrothele > Macrothele yani. The sequence continues at coordinate 83,976,119 of CM077001.1, forward strand.
ATATATTTATGGACGTGTGCATGCGTGATGCCAAAATAGATAATAGTGGTTTATGTCTTGGTGATATCCGTGTGTGAAGATTGCTGTATGCTGATGACACTGTCCTGTTCGCAGAGAGCAAAAGGGATTTGCAGAGTATGTTGTCTCGGATGTACAAAGTTTGCATGAAATTCAAACTGAGTATAAATAAGGGAAAACCCAAAGTTATGGTGTTTAAGAGAGGAATGGGTAGCACTGAATGTAATGTAAGTATAAATGGCACTGTGATTGACCAGGTGAGTGAGTTTGTGTATTTAGGAATCATTTTTGACAGAGAGAACAAATTGGATGGTGAAATTAGTAGGCACGTGAATTCTTCATTGAAAGTCATAGCTGCTCTGGGAGGTTTTCACAGGAATGATGGGTTCTCTAGAGAGTCCCGCATGGCTGTGTATGAAAGTGTAATTGTTCCTACTCTGATGTATGGCAGTGAAACCTGGGTACTGCAGAAGAAACATAGGAGTCGTTTATTTGTGGCAAGACACGATCTGATTGTGTGAGGAATGAAGATGTGTTGCAGTTGTGTGATGTGAAGCAAAATGTTGTTAGCAAGGTGGAGACCAATATGCGTCGGTGGTTTGGCCATGTTGAAAGAATGAGTGATGAGATTCTTACTAAGAAAATTTTTTTAACCCAAGTGGCAGGAAGGAAAGGCAGAGGAAGGCCAAGGAAGACATGGGTGGATCAGATTCAGGAGTGTCTGCATGAGAAAAAGATTTTGAGTAGGAAGTATAAAAGATCTTGTATACGACGTGTAATGGATATCAGTGAAGCCCGAGTTCTATGTCAAGATCGCTGTAAATGGAGAAGTTTGATACGACAACAGTAAGTAAAAATATATGGTGGTTTGTGTTTCTTTTTGGAGCTAACCTCTGAATCTCAGAGAACAGCTTAGTGATATGTATGTATGTATGTACAGGAAAGTCTGCGAAGTCTGAAATTATCTTAACTCATACAGAAAGGATGTGTTTCTTTCTTCAGATAAGGCATATTGCCTTCTTTTGTATTTTGTGTTACCCACTTTTGAAAGTACAAAGGTAACCTTGCCATCAAAAACTCTTAAAATCTATTTGTTGAATCCATTAAGCCACAGATTATAAACAACTGTTTGTCATTGCTGAAAATTGGATATAATGACAAATGTACAATCAGAAAGATGATTCTGAATTGCTGATAGGATGTTTCTTGGTAGTTAATGGTTTAAAGGCTTTAGAGAAATAAAGATTTTAATCAGAACATTTATCACTTATTGTAATTACATTCTGCACAAATTACCGTTCAATGATAAGTTTCTGAAACATGTACAGGTTGCTAACATTTCTTTTGAAAAACCAGGTGTTCATAGGTGTTAAATATTTTATTGATAAATTTCCCGTAATGTTGCCTGTTAAGGATGGAGAGGGACCAAGAGGAAGCAATAGACAAGCTACAGTCTGAATGTTGAATTACTACCTGTATATTACAATCATGACTTGAGTTCATTTTCTGAACAAACCAGCTATCAACTGCATTGCTGGAATCTGAAGAGACAAATATCCAGGCAAATCTATGAACTTCAGATAGATGATTTGCCTGGATATTTGTCTCTCCGGACTCGAGCAATGCAGTTGATAGCTGGCTTGTTCAGAAAATGAACTCAAGTCAGGATTGTAATATACAGGTAGTAATCTCTCCAGGCTCAAGCAATGCTGTTGACAGTTGGTACATACCGGAAATGGACCCAAGCCATAATCCACAAAAACAGTAATTCAACATAATATAAGGTAAATACCATGCTGAGCTATTGTGTTTTTGTGGATTACGGCTTGGGTCCATTTTCAGAATGTACCAACTATCAACAGCATTGCTTGCGCCTGGAGAGACTGCTACCTGTATATTACAATCATGACTTGAGTTCATTTTCTGAACAAACCGGCTATCAACTGCATTGCTGGAGCCCAGAGAGATTACTACTTGCATAGCTGCCAAGTTGTACGAATCATCCGTACAATGTACGAATTTTGACCGTATTGTACGATTGTACGGAATACTTGATAAATGTACGAATTTTCCTGAAAATGTTAAAAAGTAAAAATAACATGTAATTTCTGTGAGTGTGTGAAAGTTTTATGCATGAAAAATGTTACTCATCCAGAGGTGCCAACTGTTACGGATTGTTCGTAATTATTACGGTTTCGACTGTCAGATTACGGAATTACGGACAGGTTGGAAGAATTACGGATTTCAGTGCGTTTTGGAGAATCTCAATTTTGTATCCCTTTTTGTGCGACGCGGCCGATTCGTCAGCGTTCGATTTTGATCCGAGTATTTTCCGTATGAGATGGCAGATATCAGTGTCGATGTCTATATGATTTATCAATCATATCGTTTTGAAATGGAATCTCCATTAATCATATCGCGAAACAGCGATATTATCGAAAGAATCGTAATATGCCGTAAGAGTCGTATCGTGAAATAGTTTGCGCTTGCTATCGGGCTTCCCACGCGCTTTTTCCGTGTGACGGGAGAAAGGCTACTTTAGCCAAAACTTTTCCTACTTTAGTTGAGGCAGGGCTGTTCACTTGGCCTTGTTGGTGAATTACGTGTAAAAACGTCGTACTATCGGAAATCACTTTTTCGAGCCCCGTTCGAAGGGCAATAACGCGCAACTCGTCGTAACGCATGGTGATGGCGGGTGTTTGTTTTTTTTTTTTTGGCGGACTTTCGCCGCGCGGGAGAACGAAATACGGTGTTTTATTACTAGAAGCTCTTCACATTATTCATTTCTTTTTTTCCCAAACAGACACAATCGCAAAACTCCGTGAATTACGAATCCTCTTTTTCCAAACTAGTGTTAGCGGAGGATGACTTTTTGACAGCTTGTTCCTCAGACTAGCAGACGTGCTTTTTCCTACTGCGTGAAATGTTTTTGTAAGGTTATTTGAAATGGCTTGTTGTAGTGAGAGTGAAAGTTTGCCAAGTGATAGTAATGATTTTGAATCATCTGAGAGTGATATTAGCCAAGCAACATCAAGTCAGAAAACTAGCCACCGTGCCACGCACACAATATCTTCCGAAAGTGAAGATCTTGATAGTGAATCTTCACAGGTCATGAAAGCGAATGGGAGGATGTAATAGAGCATACCTGCCAACTCTTCCGATTTTGGCAGAAGTTACTTATATATAAAATTGTGCCTTAGGTTCCAAAACACTATGCCCTAGATTCCCAGGGTATTTAAATTATTGGCCTGTGCGAAAAGGAAAAAAAGGTGCCTAGTCAGGCATCTAAATGAATTGTTAAAAAAAGCATTGTGAATTTTTTTTAATTTTTTTATTTTGTAAATATGTTCTTAAGCAGATGAAATGTGTAAAGAGAAATATGAAGTGTTTGAATAGTAATCAAAATAGTTAAAAAACTTCAATACCTTGGAATCTCCACATAAGACGTTTTCATCATATGTTCCAAATGAATAGTAGGAATATTCTGTGTGATGCAAATTCCATTTGAACAAGAGAAAAAAAAAAGCTAAAGAATATTCTCATTTATGCTTTTCTACTTCAACTACTGTATGTTTGTGATTATTTCATTTGCCTAGAAAACAGGAAATATTTTGATTTTATGAATGTGCTAATATCAATGGCATTTATTTCAAATACCATTTCAGCACCATTTATTAAAAAGCTTCTAGATAAGCTACTGTGCATAGAAATAAATTTTTGATGTAGGTACTTAAAATATTATAGCAGAAAATTCAGAATGCCCTTTTACAGCTTTTAGTTTTAAACATAATTTACCTATTCAGTAGGTAAATACTGTACTAATTTTAATGTTAAGAATTATACTAATTTGTACTAATTTTAATGAAGAATTGTACTAATTTCAACATTCGTAAGTTGGCAGGTATGTACTTGTATATTGCAATCATGGATTGAGTTCATTTTCTGAACAAACAGGCTATAAACTGCATTGTTGGAGCCTGGAGAGACTACTATCCGCATTTTGTAAATGTAACAAGTTGTTTACACCGTAATGTTAAGGTAGGTGTTGAATGATTTACTTGACACCTGTTATAATATTGGTATTCCCTTTTTTTCAGGTAGAAAGACTTGGTGCACATGCACGCATGCACACATTACTAAATTTTTAGAGATTTCACTTTTGGGGTTTTTGAATTTAAGGTGCACCCACATGAAACCTGATAATTGAGGGTGTGGTCAATGGTCCTGAAGAGTGGTTCTTGGCTGCTGACCTATGAATTATTCCTGTTGTATTGTTTTTGGTTTTGTGGTTTGTAGTCATGAAGTGATTGATACATGTCTTATTAATTTTCTTTATATGCTGTCTCTAATTTTTGCTTGTAGCATAGGACTAGGGCAGTACAGATTATATATATAATCATATATTATTTTGTGGCATATATATCCACAAAATAATGTATAACCTGAATCTTGGTGTTTATATATATGTCCACAAAATAATATTGGGTATATAAATAAGTTTTGAGGGATTTGAGGTGAACAAAACACGTTAAAGGAGAACAGAAACAATATTTTAATATTAATCGAAATATGCTCCCTCTGAAGATACAACTTCACCCCATCTTTCGGGCAGTGACCGTATGCCCCAAAGGAAGAATTCCAGTTCCTTGAAAGAGATCCAGTTGTCCAGCCAATTTTTGATGTCTTCATAAGAACTAAACCATTCTCCAGAAAGTAACTTGTACAAAATTCTAGCGGATAATGCTTACCTTGGCATTCCTTTCTAGCGATGGGAACATTTCACGCACGTGTTTTCCGGTCTTTGTTGATGTTATTGTCCTAAAGTCTGTTGTATGCGATGACTGGCTTTACTTCTCACACTTTTCGCTGGGTATACTCATTGGATCTTTGCCTTAGGATTCAAACACATCAATTTTTACCGTTCTTTATACTCGAAATTTTCGCCCATCCTCTGGGCATCCTCAGGAGCGTTGCGACTTTACCACCGATGTTCGTGGTTAACTTCGCGCTAATGGAGTCCGATACTCCTTGTTGCCATTCGTCGGATATACTTTCCTGGATATATTTCGTTATAAAGCCCGGCTGGAGCCATCTATGTTTCATTAAAACAACTTTTTTTTTTTTTTTTTTTTTTAATTTTCTTCTCCTATCCTGGTTTTCTTGTCTTTTTTGCCGGTTGTTCTTTTGTTGTTGTTTTTCTTGTCTTATTAGTTCTTTCCACAGGCCCGATAATGTGCTATGGTCGTTCTGGTTACATACCCTTGCTTTATTTTTATAGATTAATATTGCTTCTTCCCTCCTCATTTGCCTTTCCGATTTTTTTATTCTTTTCTAGCATTTTAATTTCATCGAATTTTGGAAATGTCCGATTTTCCGTGCAGAATTGCACTAAAGCAGTTTTGGCTTCTTTTTTTTTTTTTGCCAGTTAGATATGTGTTTAAGTCTTTTTTTTAATCTGTTTTTCGTACTTCCAATGTACGATATTGGGGGTATGTGTGCAATTGGAATTTCGTAGATTCCTGATTTTTCTAGCATTTTTTCCTCTGTTTTTTTGTTGACAGTCATACTTTTCACAGTGTGCACTGAGCTTCCTAGTTGTAAGTCATATTTAGCACAGTGCCTATTGATTTCTTTACTCACTCCTTCCAAGTATGGGAAAGCTCCAATGTATTTAAATTTTTTATTCCTCATCTTCCTTTGGTTGTGCACTTCTTGGCCTTCTTTACTCTGAGTCATATGCTTTTTACTCTCATGTATCCATTTATTAATTAGCTTGCTCGGGTACCCATACTCTTGTGATATTTTCGAGATTAAAAAAAAGAAAATTAAACTGGTAAAAGAAGATATCCAAATAAAGTTCTTAACGAACTGTAGAGACTTTAATATTATACCAAAATACTTACGAATTTCCAACAAACCTATGCATGGAAAAGACAAAAGGTTGCTATTAACGTGTCAAGAGAAAAGACTAAGTGCAGAAATCATTTATAAAAGAAAACAACTATACCAAAACCACATTCAGTGCTATAATATGTGGAACCAGATACTGAATACTGAATATAAGAATTTTAACGGGACATGGAAAACCCTTATTATAGACGATGTTCTCACTGAAATTAACGAAATAGTCGAAAGCCAACAAAAGGCGGCAGAAAGCTCAACTGCCAAGAAATTTAATGCCCCTTTTAGATGGAATCAAAATAAGGGTTGATGAAAGTACAGAATACCCAGTGTTTGTGAATCAATCATCGAGAGCGCTAACTTTTAGTGAAAAGGCAGTGCTACAACGTGGGAAAAAATGCGCATTTCCACCTAAAACCCCAAGAACAGAATAGTACATTCCTATCTTAGAAGATATTGTGCAGCGAGTACATCCAGAGCATGCTACCGATCTAAGGTTTAAGCTATTCAGAATCATGCTTAAAGAGTATAACGCTAAGCACAAAAAAAAAAAAAAACTGCAAGATTAATAAATTGAAGTATGACAGAAAACAACTATTAAATCTTTGCAAAGACCCCACGATCAAATTCTGCGAAGCGGACAAAACAGGGCAAATTGTTATTATGGACACTTTGGAATATAATGATAAAATGCGGACGGCCATCTCAGAGCTACAGTGCGATAGCATCAACAAAGATCCCACCAACAAACAACTTACCTTCCTGGCTAATATAAGGAACCACAGCACGTTACTAACTGAAATAAAAAATGCAAACCCTCCAATGGGAGCAGGGATGCCAAAAATATTCTCAAAAATTAAAACACATAAAGAAAACACACCTTTAAGACTGATTCTATCGAAAAAAAAACTCACCACTCATCAACCTAGAAAAAAAGATATACAACTATCTATCCCCAATATTCATGAGGAATCAATATACATTAAAGAATAGCTATGAGTTTATAGAAATAATCAAATTAATTAATCAAGACCTAGAGCAAATAACTATGGCCTCCATGGACGTTAAGGCGTTATACCCAAACACTCCTGTCGAGCTAGCCATCGAATTGATTATGCAACAACTAAGCATCAACAAAGAACTAAACTTGTCACAACTGAAAGAGCTAAAGAATACCTTATATTTCATCAAGGAAAACAACATCTTCCATTTTGAAGGAAATATATTTAAACAAACGCAAGGTGGCCTTATGGGATCCCCATTATCGGCATTATACGCAGAAGTGATTATGGCATACCTCGAAAAAGAAATTATTCAAAATCTACCTGAAAAACCAATACTTTATGCTCGATATGTAGACAACATTATTATAATGTCTAAACTTAACAAAGCCGAGCTACAAGATCTAGCACAGCAGTTTAGCAAAATCTGTAACACCATAGAGCTAACTATTGAGTTTGAAGAGGATAATTGCCTATCCTTCCTGGACATTCAACTAAAGAAAAACAAAAATAGTTTTGAATACTCTGTGTTCAGAAAAGCAACTTACATACCTGTACTGATACCATACTCGTCGCACCATCCAGTGATACATAAAAAAAACAGCATAGTAAACTTGATACGGCGAGCGTACACACACACATCTAACAACAGGCTAAAAAATCAAGAGCTAGAGTTTATCTCGAAAATATCACAAGAGTATGTGTACCCGAGCAAGCTAATTAATAAATGGATACATGAGAGTAAAAAGCATATGACTCGGAGTAAAGAAGGCCAAGAAGTGCACAACCAAAGGAAGATGAGGAATAAAAAATTTAAATACATTGGAGCTTTCCCATACTTGGAAGGAGTGAGTAAAGAAATTAATAGGCACTGTGCTAAATATGATTTACAACTAGGAAGCTCAGTGCACACCGTGAAAAGTATGACTGTCAACAAAAAAACAGAGGAAAAAATGCTAGAAGAATCAGGAATCTACGAAATTCCAATTGCACACATACCCCCAATATCGTACATTGGAAGTACGAAAAACAGATAAAAAAAGACTTAAACAACACATATCTAACTAGCAAAAAAAAAAGAAGCCAAAACTGCTTTAGTGCAATTCGCATCGAAAACCACACATTCCCAAAATTCGATGAAATTAAAATGCTAAAAGAGAATAAAAAATCGGAAAGGCAAATGAGGAGGGAAGAAGCAATATTAATCTATAAAAATAAAGCAAGGGTATGTAACCAGAACGACCCTAGCACATTATCGGGCCTGTGGAAAGAACTAATAAGACAAGAAAAACAACAACAAAAGAAAAACCGGCAAATAAGACAAGAAAACCAGGATAGGAGAAGAAAATTTATAAAAAAAAAAAAAAAAGTTGTTTTAATGAAACATAGATGGCACCAGCCGGGCTTGATAACGAAATATATCCAGGAAAGTATATCCGACGAATGGCAACAAGGAGTATCGGACTCCGTTAGCGCGAAGTTAACCATGAACATCGGTGGTAAAGTCGCAACGCTTCTGAGGATGCCCAGAGGATGGGCGAAAATTTTGAGTATAAAGAATGGTAAAAATTGATGTGTTTGAATCCTAAGGCAAAGATCCAATGAGTATACCCAGCGAAACGTGTGAGAAGTAAAGCCAGTCATCGCATACAACGGACTTTAGGACAATAACATCAACAAAGACCAGAAAACACGTGCGTGAAATGTTCCCATCGCTAGAAAGGAATGCCAAGGTAAGCATTATCCGCTAGAATTTTGTACAAGTTACTTTGAAATATCGCACGTAAAAGAGAATAGTAGAATGATTAGAGCTATATAATAGTCAGAATTAGAACTACTAATTGGAATTTATTCTCCAGAAAGTGCTGACTGCATCAACCGGAACAACTGGTAATCCGATGGCGCAATATCTGGCGAATGTGGCAGGTGGGGTAGAACTTCCCAGTCGGATCCTTCCAAGTACTTTTTCACAGGTCGAGAAGCGTGTGGTTTTGCGTTGTCGTGCCGCAAGATGACTTTGTTGCGTCTCTTCTCCCATTCCGGCCGTTTTTGCGTGAGAGCTCGTTTTAAACACATTGATTGGGTTTTATACTGATCACCAGTAATAGTTTTTGACGATTTCAGCAGTTCATAGTGGATCACACTTTTCTGGTCTCACCAGATACACAGCATTACCTTTGAACCATGGATATTGCATTTTGGCGTTGAAGGACCTGGTTCACATGGCTTCACCCATGCTTTCTGTCGTTTAGGGTTATCGTACCATATCCATTTCTCGTCGGCAGTAATAATACGATGCAAAAAGAACTTTCTTTTTTGCCTTTGAAGCAGCAATTTGCAAATGGTTTTTCAACATTCAAGGTCTCTTTCCCGCAAAGCATGTGGAACCCAATTCCCTTCTTTTCAACCATTCCCATGGCAGCTAAACGTTGTGAAATGCATGGTTGACTAACATTTAATGATGCTGCTAGTTCTTTTTGGGTCTGGCGCGGATCCTCGTCGAGTAAAGCTTCCAATTCGGCATCAGCAATTTTTTTTTTTTTTTTTTTGATCCAGAACGTTCTTTATCACTGACATCAAAATCGTTCCTTTTGAATCGTCTAAACCAATATTCACATGTTTTTATAGATGGGGAATGTTCACCATAGATTTCTGACATTAAGCGATAGCTGTCGGCAGCACTTTTCTTGACAATAAAGTAATGCACTAACACTTCCCGCTAATGCTGTTTTGTCGGGACGAAAGTTGCCATTTTCCATCGAGTAAAACAAATACGTTTTCGCACCTCAATCTAACGTTGTATACTGACTCTGGCAGCTGCCGTCTCGTACTGCGATATCGCAGTGTTGCCACCTTAAAATACATGCGAGCAGTAATAAGTACGACACCAAACGGAAATCCCTCAAAACTTATTTATATACCCAATATATAAACCTGAATCTTGGTTAGGCTTATGGAGAATGGTCGTGGGAGTCTTTCGCTATGAGTAGCTTCCGACCTTTTCCCATGTGCTCCATTCTGATTCGTTTCAATTTTAGTATTTGCAATTCTCAAGGTGTTCTCTTTATTAGGTGTTATAATTCTGCTTAAATATGTACTTGACCACTGGCCTCTTTGCTTTGAATTTCAGTTAGACGTCTGGTAGTATGGTACCTTTTCGGTCTTCACTTAGAAAAGTGAGAGATTTTCTTTTAAATTGGTATTGTGTATGGGATTGGTTTGTGTTTGTTTTGGAAGAATGTAGTGAAATATATACCACCCTTGGTTCCTGCACCTTTGCGCAGAATTGGGTCGAGTTTCAAGTACATTCGATAATATGATTTCTATATTATATATTTTGTCTGCATATATGCCAGCAGCTTTGCATCGTATTTTGCTGAACCAAGTTATTAACTGTACAGGATAACATTTCTTCTATTCTTTCAAATGTGATACTAACCATGACTGATACAAGAAAGAGAGCTTACGTACAGCATCATATGTCTCGCTGGCTAAAAAGGTCTGCGTTCCCAAATAAAGCAATGAGTTTGGGTTCAAAAAATGAGGCATAACCTCTATTTAAGTTTTTTAATAAAATCAAAGACATCAGAAAAAAACTTTAAAAACCAGAATGTAAAAAATTATAAAGCCTGTAATTCTGATGATTACAAGTTTTGTGAGACCTCTCATGGCATTCAACGAGGGGGAAAGATTTTCAGCCTTCAAGATTGTTGTTTAATAAATGTAAAGATTCACATTGCAAAACTTGCTTGCTTTTTTGGGCTTGGAGCAGCTGGACATTCGTCAAAATTCACAGGTGTTTTGCACAACCAAAAATTATGTCTATTGTACAACTTGTAATAATTTAAAATATGTTGGTCAAACTTCCAATAATTTGAACATTAGGATCAATGGCCATTTATCGGATATAAAGAATAGCAGAAATGTTAGTGAAATAGAGTTGGAGCATTTCAGATTACATGATTTTAGAAATATTACCATTTCTATTTTGAAAATTAAACCTAAAGAGGAAACCAGACTATGGATGGAGAGCCATGAAATTATTTTAAAAAACAGCCTTTATCCATATGGATTAAATACCATATTTAATAATGAAAGAATGTTTCCTTATAATGAAGATAGAAATATCAGAAATATGGTGCTCACTCATAATTCTAATACACTTTCAAAAACACTCATAATTCTAATTATTGTGTACAAAGAGTTAAAAGAGGTAAAGAAAAATAAACAAGTATACATAGATTTTGATAATTTCACAGAACTGGAAAATATTATAAATGAAACCTATGGATCCTCAAAAATAATTGCAGCTTTTCATTATCTGAATAATAAAAAAATAGCTGCCTTTTATAATAAACTTAAGAGTTATAAATTTTGTAACAATATGATCAAAGACATTATTACTGATTACTGCAATTATCATCAAAAAGTTCTAAAAAAATCTACAAAGAAAATATTGTGTCATAAAATCTCAGTCCAAATGGTTTAATAAAATTCCATTTAATAAAATCTTTCACTCCAAATCTCATCTATTCCTTTTAAAGGAGAAGTTCTCAATTTTCCCCTCATATAAATACGAAATGTCTATCTTGGAAGGAGAATTTTCAGCTACAATAAGTTTTGTACGGAAATTGGAGAAAAAGAATATGATTCATTACCATGCCATTGACAAGAAAAGAAATACCAGTCATTTATCAATAAAGAATATAGTCATATCTTAACCGGAAGTACTGACATTGTGGAAAATCTTAAACTTAGAGGACTTAAATTATGGTACTAATTTTATACCTGACATACAGTATATGTGCCTAAAGAAAAAATAGAAGATACAATTTCAAGGGACATGTACAACTTTGTGTATGGACTGTCAGATAAACATAAAATCCCCGTGGAGAGCTTCTTCCAGTGGCTTTGTAATATATTGGAGGATGTTTTCAAAGCAATTGAGAAATATGGAAGGAAGTTTTGTTCTGTTAGATGTTGGAGGAGATTTAGGATCCTCTTTCTTGAACTACAAAAAATTAAGAAGGTAGTGTAGAACACGCTAAGTTACGTATAATTTTATACGTAACTTAGCGTGTTTGACACTACCTTCTTAATTTGTTTGTTAGTTACGTGCATTGCCTACCACTCATTTATGAACTACAAAAATTTCATCATCACCGCTGTGGATAAAATTAATAAAACCTATGCCTTTATTTGTAAAAAATCCTACTACCAAACTGTGATTAAAGAATTGTCAAGTGGGGAAATTTAGTCTTGTTGCTGAAGCAAACAGTACCATAATAAAGAAAAAATCATTGCCTTTAACAAACTTTTGAAAATTAAAAAAATTTCAGTTGGAATTTCCATATATCTATGCATTACCTAAATTTCACAAAAACCCTGTTGGTTTTTGTTTTATTACTTGTGGCACAACAAGTTACAGTAAACAAGTATCTTCCAAAATTGATGAACATAGTTCTTGACAAAATTTACAATAATACCTGGATTGTTAACAATAATAATAAAAATAATGGATTTCATTACTGAAAATAATAATACGGAACTTACAATAAATACATATGACTTCACAAATTTATTTACTTCAATAAACCTGACTGATTTGAAAAATGTCTTAAATCAGTATTTTTTAAAATATGGTTGCTTCTTTAATTTGGAAAAGGAATATTGGGACAGGCTTTGCAATTTCTGTATCTTCAATAACTATATATCTGATTCAAAAAATTTATATTTACAAAAAACTGGTATCTCTATGGGAACTTGTTCCTTTAGTGTCCTAGCAAATATATATCTGCATCATTATGAAAATAAAATTGAGACTAATTTGACTTTCTTCTGTAGATATATTGATTACCTTTTATTTAAACTCTGTTTTATTGGGTTGATGCATAAGTTGATGCCGTTTTATTTCACGAGTGTTTCCCAGGTCAGTAGTGACGGTGCAGATGGTCAGTTGGATATCAAAATGTAGCCTATTAATGGGTTGATGCATAAGTTCATGCAGTTTTATTTCACGAGTGCTTCCCAGGTCAGTAGTGATGGTGCAGATGGTCAGTTGGATATCAAAATGTAGCCTATTTATTGGGTTGATGCATAAGTTCATGCCGTTTTATTTCAAGAGTGTTTCCCAGGTCAGTAGTGACGGTGCAGATGGTCAGTTGGATATCAAAATGTAGCCTATTAATGGGTTGATGCATAAGTTCATGCAGTTTTATTTCACGAGTGTTTCCCAGGTCAGTAGTGACGGTGCAGATGATCAGTTGTATATCAAAATGTAGCCTATTTATTGGGTTTATGCCGTTTTATTTCAAGAGCGTTTCCCAGGTCAGTTGTATATCAAAATGTAGCCTATTTATTGGGTTCATGCCATGTTTTATTTCATGAGCGTTTCCCAGGTCAGTAGTGACGGTGCAGGTGGTCAGTTGTATATCAAAATGCAGCCTATTTATTGGGTTGATGCATAAGTTCATGCCGTTTTATTTCACTAGTGTTTCCCAAGTCAGTAGTGACAGTGCAGATGGTCAGTTGTATATTAAAATGTAGCCAGTAATATCGTGTATCTAAATTATATTGTGTTGTGTGATTGTGGCTAATGGTTTTTTTGGTTTTCAGGTCAGGAAGTGTGGAGTGTCAAGTAGAGAGGAATTAACATTTCCGACATCTGCTCCTCTACAAGTTTAACGAGGGGTCGACAGCCGCCAAGGCCACTCGACAAATTTGTGCTGTGTATGGGGAGGATGCTATTGCTCCAAGGACAGCCCACAAATTGTTTGAGCAGCTCTGAGGTGGCAATTTCAACTTCAACTACTCTCCACGCTCAGGTCGTCCATCTCACTTTGATGAGGATTGTTTGAACCATCTCATCTAGTTGGATCCATGTCAAACCAAACGCGAATTGGCCACTGAGATGGGCTATGATCAGACCACTGTGGTGCAACACATGGAATGTATGGGAAATGTCCAGAAATTGGGGTCTTGGAACAACAAGAATCAGCGTGTTGGCATATATGGTTCATTGCTCGCCCATTATCGCGAATGTTCTCAGCAACACAAACCCTTTCTGTCACGTATTGTTACTGGAGATGAAAAGTTGTGCCTGTCGGCGAATTTCAGGTATTGGAAGGAATGGTTAAGCACAAACAAAGATGCCCACACCACGTCCAAAACATGACCTTTCATCCTGTGAAGATCATCTTCTGTGTCTGGTGGGACATAGAAGGCATTATTCACTGGGAAATGCTGCCTAGGCATTCGACCATCAACGCTGCACTCTATTGTGAGCAACTCCGCCGTGTTGAGGGAGCAGTTCAGCAGAAACAGCCACACTGGCACCATGGTGTCCTTCTCCAACATTATAATGCATGTACTCACAGTGCAAACGTGACCAAAATGGTCATTCAGGACATGAAATAGGAGATCCTTCCACATCTGGCATATTCCCCAGATATCGCTCCTTCAGACTATCACCTGTTCCGATCTCTGTTGAATGCACTCCGTGGCAGAATGTTCAAAAATGATGTCGATCTCCAAAATTTCCTTGATGATTTCTTCCCAACAAAACCTGCACGTTTTTTCAAGAATGCCATTGCAGACCTATACAGACATTGCGACATCATCGTAAACAATGGGGGTGGGGGTGGGGGGATACCTTCTGATGTAATACATTCCTGTAGTGCGGTGGAAAAACCAGTATGAACTTGTGCATCAACTCAATATTTTATTTGAGTGGAATATATCCTTTAGATTTGAAATTAGTGAAAACCAACACAAACCAATGTATTACTTTTCTTGATCTCTTGATAAAGCTTAACTGTCGATGTATTACAGTTCATGTATATGATAAAAGAAATAATTTTGATTTTGAGGCAAATGTGATGGGTAATTGGCACTCTTGTGTTTCCAAAAAATTCATAGAAATATAATAACTTCTCAGTTTTTTGAATGTGCAATAATAAACAAAATACTATTAAAGAATTAAAAATTTTGTTCTTCACCTGCATAAACAATAAACATCCTTTGAAATTTTGTTAGTTTCACTATAATAAACTTCTATATTCTTATAATGAAAGAACTTCTCAAAATATTAGATAATGCAATATCACTAGTCTGTCTACTATTAACCAATTTTTCAGGGCTACAATAAAAATATAACTTCCTCCGAGTCGCACCGAAAACTATAAACATCTCACCATCTTTCATCCAGATTCGGTTTTAAAATTTTGGTTTTTGTTTTACACTCTTCTTTTTTTTTCAAAACTAGGTCTCATCACCAGGTTAGTGAGTTCTAGAAATCTTAGGTTTAGCTAATAGTATTTCTTTCAGTTTTGGAATTCTTCTGTGTGTTGGCTCTGAGTTCTTGTGTTGTTCAAGGAGTTATCGATTGGTATTCTGTTACTTAAGTTTGTCTTGACTTATTTTGGATTCACCTGGATTAGTATTCTTTGAATATTTGTGAATTGAGCTAACAGGTAATTTTTTTCATTTTTTGTATTTTAAGATGTGTGAGAGCTTAACTTTAGTTGTATGTCAGAAATTAATTTATCAATTTTCATTGTGTTAATTATTGTGCTTTACCTCCTTTGTGATATTGATTTTCATTAAGTTCGGGTTGGGAAGACTGGGTGCAGGGGATAAAAGTATTTTGAAAATATTTGTATACTTGGCATTTCGACTTTTGCACCCACACAAAACCTCAATCTTGGTTAGGCTTATGGGGAATTGTCGGGGAGTCTTCCTGATGAGTGGCTTTTGACCTTTTCCCATGTGGTCCATTCTGATTCATTTCAATTTTAATATTTGTGATTCTAAAGGTGTTCTGTTTAAAAGGTGCCATAATTTTGCTTATATATACTTGACCACTGGCCTCTTTGCTTTGAATTTCAGTTTGACGTCTGGTCTTCACTTAGAAAAGTGAAAGAGATTTGCTTTTAAATTGGTATTGTTTATGGAATTGGTTAGTGTTTGTTTTGGAAGAATGTAGTGAAATATATACCTTCCTTGGTTCCTGCAGCTTTGCGTGGAATTGGGTAGAGTTTCAAGTACATTGGATAAATATGATTTCTATATTATTATTATATATATATATATATATATATATATATATATCATCATCATCATCATTGTCAACCATTATCAATCCACTGCTGGACGAAGGTCTCCCCAAGTTTCCTCCACAACGGTTTGTCTTGTGCCAGTCTCCTCCATGTCACTCCTGCATACTTTCGAATTTCATCCACCCATCTCCCATGTGGTCTTCTTCTGGGTCTTTTCCTGTCCCTTGGAATCCAATCTAAAATTTCGGCTGTCCATCGATGATCTGTCCTTCTGGCAGTATGTCCAGCCCATTGCCATTTCAGGGATTTAACTCTGATCATGATGTCTTCCACTCTTGTCATTTTTCGGATCCACGAGTTCCTCTTCTTATCTCTCCTGGTTACACCAAGCATGCACCTCTCCATGCTGCTTTGAGTTGTCTGCAGCCTTTGTATGTCTCTTTTAGCTAAGGTCCACGTCTCTGCACCATACGTAAGCACTGGAAGGATGCATTGATCAAACACTTTTCTTTTAAGACATAATGGCATATTGCTCTTGAAAATTATGCTGTTTCTTCCAAAAGCTCTCCAGGCAAGTTTTGTACGCCGATTAATTTCTTCATCAATGTGACCCTCACTTGATATCTGCTGTCCAAGATAAACGTACGTGTCTGTTATCTCCAGCTTTTCTCCATCAATCGATAAATCTTCATTTCTTGTAAAAGCATTGAACATCACTTTTGTCTTCTGAAAGTTCATTTTTAATCCCACTTCTTTACTCTTGTCAGCAAGTTCCTGGATCATACTCTGCAGCTCTGATGGGGTAGTTGCAAAAATGACTACCTCATCAGCAAAACGAAGGTGGGTTAGATAATCTCCATTAATCTTTATCCCCTTGTTTTCCCAGCTCAGCGACTGAAAAACACCCTCCAATGTGGCATTAAAGAGCTTCGGAGATATGGTGTCACCTTGTCTCACTCCCTTTCCAATTTTTACGTGTGTTGTATTTTCAAACAGCCTAATCTTTGCACTTGCATTTTCATAGATGTTATTAATAATATTAATGTATGCATCTTCAATACCGCAGGTTTTCAGAGCCATTGTAACTGCTGATGGTTTCACCGAATCAAAGGCTTTTTCATAATCGATAAAAGCCATGCACAATGGAAGTTCATATTCCCTCGCTCTTTCAGTTAGTTCTCTCAGCACGTGGATATGATCTATTGTGCTGTAGCCACTCCTGAATCCAGCTTGTTCTCTCGGTTGAGCCATGTCCAGTGTTACCTTCAAGCGGTGTGAAAGAACTTTAGTGAAGATTTTATAAACTACTGATAGGAGGCTGATAGGTCTGTAGTTTCCGAGATCCTCAATGTCACCTTTCTTATGTAGCAGGATCATTGTAGCGGTGTTCCAATCCTCAGGAATCTTTCCTTCATTAAGGCATCGAGTGAAAATTTGGGCGAGTACTGTTTCGATTTCTCCACTTGCTTCTTGTATGATGTCTACAGTAATTCCATCTTCTCCTGGAGCTTTTCCTCGCTTCATGTTCTTGATTGCATGTGCAACTTCTGCTGGAAGGACTGGAGGAACTCTGGTACTGGTATCTTTCATGATGTCTGGAGTGCATATATCATCCCTTTCATATAATTTGGAGTAGAAATCTTTCACTCTTGTCAAAATTTCGCCTCTATTTCTTGTTACAGAACCATCTTCTTTTCTCAGTGCCATAATCTGTTTTCTTCCCTTACTGAGATGTCCCTTTGCTATCTTTAGGCTTTGGTTGTTTTCAATTGCTTTCCTCACTAGTTCACAGTTGAATTTCCTTACGTCTTCAGTGATACTTTTTCTTACTGTCTTGCATAGCTCTATATATTCCACTTTGGAAGTCACATCTTCTTTAGTTGTCCTCATCTCTCTTCTTTTTGCATCAACATTTTGGTTTTTCCTGATAATTTGTTTACATGCAACTTGTTCTTAGACCCAGCTAATTTTGTTGCTGTTTCCATAAGAGCTTTGGTTACTTTTCTGTTAACTTCAGAGATGTCCACTTCTTCCGATGTTAGGCCTTCTAAAGCAGAGAACCTGTTCTTCAGTTCTAACTTGAAGGTATTATGGTGTTTTTTAAGGTTGGTTATGTCAATAGATTTTGTTTGTCTTATGAGCTTGCCACGTTCAAGTTTAGTGTTGAGGTGCATCTTACATCTCACCAATCTATGGTCACTACCTGTGTTGAACTTGTTTAGCACACTGCAGTCTTCTATGACAAATTTTTTGTTACACATAATAAAATCAATTTCACTTGTTGTCCCATTTGGATGTCTCCATGTCCATTTCCTGTGTGGCTTTTTCTTGAAGAAGGAGTTCAAGATGAAAAACCCTTCTGCCTCTGCAAACTCAACGAGAGTATTTCCACGCTGGTTTCTGTTGCCATGACCGAATTTACCTACTGAAGTTTCATTCTGTTGCCGTTGCCCTATTTTTGCATTGAAATCTCCCATAATTATTTTCAAGTGCTGCTTACCTTTATTATTTAGACGACAAATTTCCTCATAAAATTCTTCAATTTCTTCTTCAGGATGACTTGTGGTGGGTGCATAAGTTTGAATAATCTGAGCCTGGTATCTTTTCGAGAGTTGAATTACAAGTCGTGCAGCTCTGTCAGAGGAACTTTCAACTTCTACAACTTTATCCTTCAGTTTCTTGTTTATTATAAATCCAACACCACTAGTTCTGCCAGTATCTGTCCCACGATAGTAGAAGAGATGTCCACTTTTCAGTTCGATGAGATCTTCTCCTTTTCTCCTTACCTCACTTAGCCCCACGATGTCCCACTTGATCCTTTGTAGTTCCTCTTCCAATTCAAGAAGCCTTGAATCAGAAGATAGGGAGCGTCCATTGTAAGTAGCCAAGGTCAGCATCAGATGGCAGCCTAGTCCGGTCCTCCGGGGATTCTTAGCACCCTCTGCCTTCATGTCGCACTGGCCGCTGCCTTGGCCAGGTACATTCCAGCTGCCGGAGACTGAGGGCCAAGATTTAAGTTGTAGAGTCATTTTGGAGGTGTTTGGCCATAACTCACCACGCTGGCCAAGCGGGTTGGTGAGTGTGGGATAGCATTTCCTCTGATCCCGATGGTATAGTTATACCGCTATTTGCGGTCGTCAGAGCCCCTTTAGTGGGAACAGCATGCACCACGAGAAGGCGGGGTTGACATTTGTCAAGGAGAGGCTGTGATGTTACGCATCACCTGACCTTACATCCCATATATATATATATATATATATATATATATAAAACCATGAATGATACAAAATGTTGTGACTGACTAGGAACTGAGTAAGTCCAACACAGGTCAGGCGTCTCTTGGGCTATCTTTTTTATGCATAAAAGAATACTTGTGAACCACTGGTCCAAGCGAGAAATGGAATCATACTCCTTTACAGCATCAGTAAATCCATCCACATCTTTATCATCCAGTTTTTCTAACAATACCTGAAAAACAAAAACAGAAAACCACTTTAAAACTAAGTCATTTCTATTTGGCTAGATATTTCTAAGTGGAAAAAAAAAAAAGAAGAAACATGCATCAAAGCAAAGTTATTTCTATTTTGCAAAGTAGTAGCCCATATAAATCATACAAAAAATGTACGGCAGAGATGGTAATTAACATAGTGAGGGAAAAAATTGAATAGCATATATGTCAAAAGATAACAAAACAGCACATACATAAAGCAAGAAAAGGAAAATAAATGTATTAAAAGCAAATTAAATTAATACTGTTACTGTAGTAGTTCAATAAACCTTTGGATCTGTATTTTTTCTTAATCTCTGCGTGTACAAAATTGTGGACAGAACCATGTTTCACCAGCATATGTGTGTTATGAAATGCACAATGTGACAATGCTGTGGAGTTGATGATGTAATCTCAACAATGTTCGAGTCAGTTGTAGTATGGGACTTGCGGATGCGGCTGGTGGCCTCATTACTCCTGCAAAGCTTGTCACTGTCAATTGAAGAGGGTTAAAAATGGCCCATGCAGACACCACAGGCACTGTGGCATATGAAGATCAATGGTTGTACATCGACAAGGTTCATACGGTCCTTAAAAGTCCTTATTTTTTATTTTCATTTCAAAGGCCCTTAAAAGTCCTTATTCTGCCCCCCCCTCTTGTTTTTTCGCTACAGTAATGGGCATCACAACCCTGCCCCCGTTTTTGTTTGTGTGTCTGCAAATATGCTAACCCATTCACCAGGGGAGCTTTCTTCTAGCTCATTGAAGGGAGATAATCCCCTGAAATCTTCTTAGAAATGATCTCCCTTAACCCCCCCCCCACACACACACACACACACACACATACACATACACACTTATCCCATTGTAGCCTGCATGACTTACCTTGCGTGACCTTACCAGTGGGATCAACATCTGTGTTGTTTCTTTTCAGGGGTCAGAAGGTCAAAGGTGGGGGGGGGGTCTGTTTGGCTTCTTCACAATTTATGGTGTCAGTTGTCTCATGTGGTCTGATCTATCTAGTGTCTACTGCTCTACTCAGCTCACCTTGCTTATTGTCGCTTGTGTCTCCTGCTTGTCCTTTTTTTCCCCGCATGTATTTACTTTTGTTCTTTGTAGGCAAAGTAGTTTATATTTGGGGCAAAATGCCTGGTAAATGGCCACTAGCACTGTTTAATCCTCTACATATGTACACGCACACACACACACACACACACACACACACACACACACACACACACACACACACACACACCTACACCTGGTGATATTCCAATGACGCAAAATATCAATTGGACTGTAGGTCCTTAGAAAGTCCTTATTTATTTATTTTTCCACAGAAAAGGGTATGAACTCTGATCAAGATTGGAATTTTATGTGGCAAAAATCCAACAGACATGCACAGTGTGAGGTTCGTGGTGATGAAACAGTTGACCAGAGTACAGTTTCCTACTGGGCTACTCACTTTTGTGAAGGACATTTAAGCATAAATAATGACCAAAGTCAGGGATGCCAGCAATGACAACAGATGAGCAAAGTGTGAAACTTGTTGCAGATTGTGTTGAACAAGACCATCAAGCAACATGCAAGAAAATTGCAGGAGGTACAGGAAGAAACTTCAGCAGCATCAGTATTCCGTATTTTAATGAACGTTTGCAGAAAAGAAAATTTTCAGCCAGATGGGTCCCTGATGACTTGACTGCCGCACAGAAACAGACTCATGTGGACAATGCAACATTGCTGAAGCAAAGATGTGTCACTGAAGGTGATGCCTTTCTGTTACAAATTGCTGCTATTGATGAAACATGGGTTAGGGCCCTCAAACCTGAGTTGAAATCGTAGTTGAGTGAGTGGAGAAGTCCATGCTCCCCATGACCCAAAAACTCTGATGGGCACAGTCAAAGGTCAAGCAAATCATGATTTTCGCATATGATCACCTTGGTGTCATTATGATAGATAGAGACCATGTTGAACAAGTGTCACAGCCGCCTATTACCATGACTTCTTGCAAACTTTGCACAGAAAAATCAATCAACCTGACTTGCTCAGATGTGGGCCTCTCATTTTGCATAATAATGCAAGACCACACATGGGAAAGGTGATGATAGCTTTTCTGGAGAAGTACAGGTTGGAAATGTTACCTTGTGCAACCTATAGCCCACCAGATTTTGACACTTGTTTTCCAACAGTGATGTAGAAGAGGCTTAGCGCGCCTTAGCGGTGCTAAGGAACTTTTTAAATGATCATGTGTGCAAAAATAGGGAAAACTGTGTTCGGTATGCAAATATACTCATATCTTAACCGAATGTTCATACTTCAGGAATGGCAGCCCCAGTGGTACAGTGGTTTTAGGCACAGGCTTCTCATCATTCTTCCGAGCTAAGACTGAGTCCTAATCCCAGATGAGTCATGAGTGGTACACATGGCCAAAAATGCGGAATCCATCTCCTCCCTGTCTCATAGCCATACGAGTTGCCAATGGTAGTTGTTAAAACCAGAAACAAGTTAGTAAAATCATGCAATGCATTGATTATTATACGCTTTCCAACATACCAGAAATCATTACTCAAGTTAAAACTCAACTTATGAGGATAATGGCTGTGGAATAAATCTCGCTCCTGTGCTCTGACCTTTGACCCCATTCGATGATATCAAACAGAATTGGTTCAGTGTACCACCGGGACAACATACTAAATTTTTGTCGCAATCGAAGCATTTTTAGTCAAGTTATGAGAATAATAGCTGTGAAATAAATCTCGCTTTTGTGCCCTGACCTTTAACCCCATTTCGATGATATTCAACAAAACCAGATCAGTATACCTCCAGAACAACATGATAAAGTTTTATCACAATCGAAGCATTTTTACATAAGTTATGATGCATAAGGGCGATGGAATGGATCCCGCTCCTATGTTCTGACCTTTGACCCCATTTCGTCCATTTTCAATAGGGTTCCTCCTGAGGTTGTCCCCTACCACGTACTAAAATGCCATCAAAATCAAACCATTTTTACGCTAGTTATCGTGCGGACGGACGGACAAAGCCGGAGCATATACGCTTCTTCAACCTACGGTTGGAAAACGTAAACAAACAAAAAAAAAATACTGTGTAGACTGATCTACACAATTCATTAACGCAACAGGGTGCCTCACAAATCATAAGATTTTATCACAAACAGGATGTGAATTCGTTTGTCTAGACAGTCAAAATAAATTTGTAGGAGATGGCTGCTCCGTGGGGTTAAGATTACAATGCTCAGAGATAAAGCTGTAGTGATGGACATTTGTATTAAACAACTTGCCACCGGTATCGGTTCCAATAAAAGTAATGTCTAAGCTCACTCTAACACCTTACAGGCAACACAAAAATCTTCCACATGTGCCATATAACCTTAGTAAAAATGGCACATCAGTCATTGAATTTCTTACTTTGTTATTTTGCAGATATTCCCAATGCATATTTAAAATCATATTTAATGACACAGAGCTGTATTTAAATAAAACTTCTATAATCTTAGCTTATGTTTCTCACGTTACATTCTTCCTATTATTTTTAATTTCTTAGATTACACAGCTCAAAGCAGTTTTAAAATAAATTGATATTGCTAATTAGTAATGAAAATTAAAAAATAATAATTAATAATAAAAACACCTAATCAAATTTTGAGGGTATTTTTTTTTTAGTCCGTTCACCGTTAAGGCACTTTTTCATTTAGAACTACATCACTGTTTCCCAAGCTCAAACAACCCATGTGTGGACAGTGATTTTCTTTCCTGGAGGACCTTTCTTGGTCATTCTGTCAAATCAACAAGCTGAAAATACAAAAAATTTAGGTTGATCTTTTTGAAGCTTACAGAAATAACTGTTTTAAATGTTCAAAACAAACCTTGAATATTTTAAACCAATTTTAAAATTTTGAAAAAATTGCATGACATTCTTAGAGTTTTGTAAACTGAAGTCTAAGGATGTGCCAACTTTCAAGTTGGGACCACAATGGGATCATCATTATAAAATATTTTTTTAAAAATGGCCTCAAAATGATGTAATGAAAATTGAAAGTGTTTTAGGGTTAATTAAATAGCTGATTTAAATTGAGAGGATTCATCAGTCAGGAGGTATCTCCATGATATGCTAAGTAGTGAACCTTTAATAACTGTATTTTTTAAACTAAAAATGATATTAAAAAAAAGAAACAATATAGCAGTGCCTTTAATCTTAAAAGAAAAAAATCAACAAACTATTCTGCTGATTTTGTCAGTTTTAAGAGATGTTTTGGTTAATTAGATGCCAAATGCTTAAAAAGTCACAGAAACAATGTTACTCTTTTCCAGAAGACCAATAATGAAACTTTTCAGTAAATCTGATCCTTGAGCAATATTGGCATTTACTGATGTAGCATGCAAGAAGTAAAGGATTGCATATAATTCTTACAATCAGGGTACGAAACTAAAAAAAATTGCCATGTGCTAAATGGCCCGCCCGTGCAGCTAAATTTTTAGGAGCCAAAAATTATTTTTTTTTGCATACACATTTGAACAATTTTGAATAGTAACTAAAATTCTAGGCGGGCAGTCGTAATGAGCGATGGGTTTGCCTCCTAGGGGCGCTCCGTGGTAACAATGGCACACACAACAGCAACTAGGGCCTCTGTGAATCTTGGAGAGGTGCAAGCTAGTTCTGTGTGACATTGGCGAAAAGACCCCAACTCACTGGGTTTTGTTCCAGAATCCTTAAGTTGAATGACCAACTTTAACCCTCAGCTGTGGGCTAATCCCCCACACTGATATACTTACCTGATTAAAAAGAAATATTAAGAATGACTCAAGTGTGGGATATGGTGGACCTACCACACTTGAGAAGGACGGTCCACCACGGAATCGACCTGGACTTTCTAAACGGCGTATGAGAAAGCGATCTCGGCTGAGTGAATGTAAGATTGGTGTATGGAATACTAGAGGTATAAATGGCAAGATGAGTGAGGTGATTGAGGAGATGAATAAGTATAGACTGGATGTGCTGTGTGTAAGTGAAACCAAAAAGAAGGAAATTGGAGTAGAAGAAGTGAATGGCACAGTGAGTGTGTGGTCTGGAGTATTGGATAATATGAAAGGACAGGCTGGTGTAGGTGTGATTTTTAGTGAAAAGATGAAGAACAACTTGATTCATTATAGTTGCATAAGTGAGAGAATTCTCTGGATTCGTTTGAAAGTGAAACTTCAGAGAATTGTAATTGTTGTAGTGTATGTTCCTTGTGACTCGGAACCTTCTGATAAGAAAAAGATTTCTGGAATGAGCTAAAAGCTGTTTTGAGCCAGTTTGGTGCTAAAGAAAAAGTTATAATAGCAGGGGATTTCAATGCTAGAGTAGGTGTGCAGAATGCAATTTCTGACAATGTTCTGGGTAAGTTTAATGATCCTTGTGTGAATGATAATGGTGAAAGATTAATTGAACTCTGCATTGAGAATGGTTTGTGTGTATCTAATACATTTTTCAGCCACAAGTATATACACACATATACTTGGGAAAATCGTACTCTTGGTCAAAAGAGTGTGATAGATTTTGTTGTTTACGATCAGCGTTTGAAACACTTAGTTGTTGACACCCGTGTGATGAGAGGTGCGGATGTTGGTTCTGATCATTACTTGGTAGTGTCACGAGTGAAACTTAATGTTGGTTGGAGGAAAAGGAATAGGAAGAGACCCAGGATAGAAAGAATAAAGGCTGTTAGCTCCTTGAAGATCATCCGCGGTACTCTGACTTACTCAGAGAACGACTGAAGGATCTGAAATCTTGTGAGAGGGATGTAGAAAAGAAGTGGGAATGTTTTAAGAACTGTGTTGTCACTGCTGCTAAAGAGGTCTGTGTCACCACAATAGTGGGTAACAATAGAGGTGATGCTTGGTGGAATAGTGAGATTGATGAGGCAGTAAAGAAAAAGAAGGAAGCCTATTTGGGGATGTTGCAAGGTAGAGTCTCTGTGGATGAATATCGCTGTAAGAAGCGTGAAGCTGCTAAGCTGGTTCGCCACAGTAAGGCAAAAGATAGGAAGGAGAAAGTGGAAAGGCATGAACTGGCTTTTTGGAAAGATAGAAAGTCCTTCTGGAAGTACATGAGACTCAGGGAAAAATAGGGGAAACAAAGTTGTAAGTTGTGTGAAGAATGAGATTGGGGAAATGATATGGGAGCCCAATGAGTTAAGTGAAAGATGGGGTGAATACTTCTGTGAGTTATTAGATCAGGAGAGCAAAGATGATTCTGTGACAGATGCAGATGATGTCACAATGAGGGATGAAAGCACAGGAGGGTTCTCAAGAGAAGAAGTGTGTAAAGCTCTAAAATCTCTTCAGAATGGTAAGGCTCCGGGAGTTAATGGCATAACTGCAGAGATGTTGAAATATGGTGGTGACTCTATAATTGACTGGTTAACTGAAATTTGCCAGTTGTGCTGGGAGTTAGGAATGGTCCCTCGGGATTGGAAGGATGCTATCATTGTTCCCTTGTTTAAGGGAAAAGGTGATCAGACTGAATGCAAGAACTATCATGGTATTAGCCTACTGAGTGTGCCAGGGAAAGTGTTTGGTAAGGTTGTTATTGAAAAAGTACGGGATCTTACATCAGAGAAAGTATGGGATGTTCAGAGTGGTTTTATGCCTGGTAAAGGCTGCACTAACCAGATTTTTGAATTACGCATGATGATTGAAAAGTATCTGGCTGTTGGGAAGAAAGTTTTTGCTGCCTTCATAGATTTAGAGAAAGCTTACGACCGAGTGAATAGGACACTTTTGTGGAAGGTTTTGAATGAATATGGTGTTACTGGGAATCTACTTAATAGTGTAAAAGCCATGTATGCTGGTAGTAGAGCTTGTGTACGAGTGAATGGTGTTTTATCAAAATGGTTTTCCATTGGTGCAGGAGTTAGACAAGGTTGTGTAATGTCACCATGGCTGTTTAATATATTTATGGACGTGTGCATGCGTGATGCCAAAATAGATAATAGTGGTTTATGTCTTGGTGATATCCGTGTGTGCAGATTGCTGTATGCTGATGACACTGTCCTGTTGGCAGAGAGCAAAAGTGAGTTGCAGAGTATGTTGACTCGGATGCACGAAGTTTGCATGAAATTCAAACTGAGTATAAATAAGGGAAAAACCAAAGTTATGGTGTTTGAGAGAAGAACTGGTAGCACTGAATGTAATGTAAGCATAAATGGCACTGTGATTGACCAGGTGAGTGAGTTTGTGTATTTAGGAAGCATGTTTGACAGAGAGAACAAGTTGGATGGTGAAATCAGCAGGTGAGTGAATTCTTCTTTGAAAGTCATAGCTGCTCTGGGAGGTTTTCACAGGAATGATGGGTTCTCTGGAGAGTCCCACATGGCTGTGTATGAAACAGTAATTGTTCCTACTCTGATGTATGGCAGTGAAACCTGGGTACTGCAGAAGTAGCATAGGAGTCGTTTGTGTGCTGGAAAAATGTGTTACTTACGTGGGGTTTGTGGCAAGACACGATCTGATTGTGTGAGGAATGAAGATGTATTGCAGTTGTGTGATGTAAAGCAAAATGTTGTTAGCAAGGTGGAGACCAATATGCTTCGGTGGTTTGGCCATGTTGAAAGAATGAGTGATGAAATGCTTACGAAGAAAACTTTTCAGCCCAAGTGGCAGGAAGGAAAGGCAGAGGAAGGCCAAGGAAGACATGGGTGGATCAGATTCAGGAGTGTCTGCATGAGAAAAAGATTATGAGTATGAAGTATAAAAGATCTTGTGTAAGGCGTGTAATGGATATCAGTGAAGCACGAGTTGTATGTCAAGATCGCTGTAAATGGCGAAGTTTGATACGACAGCAATAAGTAAAAATATCTGGAAGTTTGTATTTCTTTTTGGAGCTAACCTCTGAATCTCAGAGAACAGCTTAGTGATATGTATGTATGTATGTATGTATGTATGTACTAAAATTCTAGACAGCGATTTCACCCAGCATAAACTTCCCAGCAAGTACCACCGCCACATTTGTCTTTTGTTGACTCTGCAGCTAAGCAGCATCCAGTGCTTAAATTTTCATTTTGTTGATATCTTTGTTACCCTTCCCATTTCTTTATTATCACTTTTTTTTTCTTTCTTTTATGCCCTTGGGTGGTAATTTTATCCATCATGCTGAAAAACTTAGTTTCTGAGGACCATGAATGCATGATAGCTTTCGCTATTTTTGATAAGATAAAGTGTAACTTTGAGGATATTAATATTTTTGAACTTGAACACCATGCATCAATTCTACAAACTTTTCAGCTTCGTCACTTACAAGACACATGTTTGGAACATCGTTAGGAAAAAAATTATAGTTAAGGGAGAAATCTTTGCTATGTCTGATTTTCGTTTTCGAGCATTCCCCCCCTCCATTTTCAAGGTGAAATACCAATATTTATGAAATAAAATGATATTTAACAATTTTAGGCTCAGGAAACATCGCGTTAAAAATAAAATTACGATTTCGGGAAAAATCTAACTTCCATTTTCGAAAGTTTTGAAAGACAAAATTTCCGTTTTCAAAAAATTTCAGGTGGAAAGCATCCTTCACTAGTACCAATTGCCCCAAAATTTCTGTTCAGTTATGCATCGATCTCAAGAATAACGCAAATTAAGACGGAAAAGGAGAAATTCTAGAAGCCGTGGCACTCTCATGCCTGAAGATTACAGGGGAATTTTTGCGCCGTCGAATTTCTGTTTTCGAAAAGTGTTCCTCCAGTTTCAAACTGAAATTCAAATATTTATGGAATAAAATGATATATAGCAACAATACCGGGCAGAGGCAACATCACGAGAAAACAAAATTACGATTGCGGGAAAAATCTTTATTTCGTTTACTTCCGTTTTTGAAAGACGGAGTACCATCCCGAAGCGTATCTTTGCACGTTGGTAAAACCCTTTGGAGTGTATTTTACGTGTCGAGAAAAATTCCTGAAGCGTATTTTTACGCGTTGGTAAAATTTCGATACGTACTAGATGCGTAATTATGCATTTTGGTGAACTCTGGTTAGTGCAGCATGCTAAAACATGATGTGCCGTGTGGGTCTAGGTTATATTGACGCTAGATTTATAAAGAATTGATTCAAAGAACAACCGATGGGTAAAGCGATGAACAAATAATCATACAATTCTTCAGTTGCAATTACGGAATTTCAGGCAAGCCGTGGCTCCGCTCTGCTTCAGGTTGAGAGGGGCGGAGGGATGTTCGCAAAGGTCCAATGATCACTGTGGGAGGATCCTGCTCATTGTTCAAGGTCGCTTCTTTAACTTGCTTGTGTGACGTTAGTGCAGGCGAAAAGGGGAAGTCAGCAACTTGAGAGAGCGCGATTGATACACAGTTTTACGTGTTAAGTGCATCTTGAAGATGAATTAAGAAACTGAGCGGGTAAAGGGAACAATTTTTTTGCAAACCACTAAGAATCTCAAACAAAAATAGTCATTCAGATTAAAAAGAATCATAAAATGCAGTAGAAAATACATGTCGCAATTTGGCCCTTGATGTCAAATTGCTGGTCGCCAAATGCAAAATACAGTCGCATTTCGCTCATGGCCCCCGTTAATTTCGAACCCTGCTTACAATGCAATCTTTATAGCTGTTAATGGGAAGTTAATTTAGTTAATAGTTAATTATTAGCTAATTTTGTCTTCTGACACCCTAAAAGTCTCTCTCTCTCTCTCTCTCTCTCACACTCTCACTCTCTCACACTCTCACTCTCTCTCTCTCTCTCTCAAAATCTGTTTTTCTAGCTAGTACTGTTAGTGCAACAGTCTTTTTTCCCCAGCCAATGTAATCATGGTAGTAAAAATCTTGCACCAGATCAGCTACCTCCTGTTTTTAATATCTTTCCTAACTTTAGGTTTGGAGTTGATAAAATTACCATTTTCTTTCAACTCTTGCTCTTTGCAAATGGTTTTACCTTACTTGCCATGTAATTTGGAATACATTTGCAGCTTTTGAACTCTTCACTTTATATCATTTAGCATTTCTTTAAGCTGAGCAATTTCTGTTTTCAGGTCAAATGTTAGGAAAGTTCAGCATCGGGAAAAGATTAACATAACTTTCTTCTGTAAAAACCATGTAATTTTTTTTTAACTTCCATAAGGATGTTTTTATTCATGCTGCCTTTTCTTTTTTAAAGTTTAGCCAATTAACTGTAAATATACATTCAAAATTTGTATTGCATTTCAATAGTTTTCTTACTTATTTCACTTTGACTACTACTGTGGCTTATGATACGTTAAGTATCGGTTTCATCAGCATGTGAGCATGACTGGCTGTCATCAATTCAAAGTTCATAGGCGAATTCAGTTTTTAAAGATTTTTCACAACTTGTCACAGAAAATTATAGTGTCCCTTTTCTTGAAAAGAGTTGCAAAAAAAGTATGAAATCTATGACATTTAAACACTTAATTGGAGGGGGGAATCAGCAAGTTTTCCTAGAAAAATACCATCACTATTTTTTTTTTTTTAAGAAACTAATTTACATGCAGTGTAACTTATGTGTAATACCATTCGAGACCAGAACAGTAAACAAAAAGAAAAAAGGAGCATAGTAGCTTAGAGCATGTAACATATTCAAGACTTCCTGTAACAAATAACAGAATGAAACCACAGATGTGAGGTGGCTGCAGCTGACTTGTATTTAACTAATTTACTTTGTTTACTTTTGTTAATGAAAGTAAACAAAGTTGTGATTAAATAATGAAAGTCAAAAGTAAACAAAACTAAACTTGCTATTTGTCATAACCTAAGGTATTTCTGGTTTAAAAGGGATAGCAGGGTTTGTATGTTACCCCATGTAAGCAGCAATATACAAAAAAACTTGGTGCCAAAAAAACATCAACAATGCCAAAAAAGCATCAACAAACACTGGGGGTAGGGGAAGCCGGTGTTTGCTAAAAACCTTGAAAAATAAGGGAACTTGTTATCCTATGCTATGTGGGGGGGGGGTAATTTATCTCAAAAACTCATTTTCACATTTTCATTTTTACTCCCAGCAGTCCTCCCCATCACTCATACAATACCTGCAATGGAAATTGGAAAGTTGCATTTATTGGACATGTTTAAAGATGTATTTTTTGCATCATATGGAGGATGCACTTTGCATTTTATAAATATACTAGCTTCACTACCCGGCTTTGCCCGGGATTTAGGCTTATCAATTTCATATTCCCTTATATGTCACTGAAAAATCGGGGGAAAAAAATTGATGCTTGCAAGAAAGAAAAAAGCTGATTTCACTAATTCGGTCATTACGAATTATTTATTCATAGTGTGATTATTTCAGCACTTGACCGTACACAACATTTTTGGTTTCTCCTTCATCGGCGACAATATATGATTTTGTTGGATCCTTTGCTCTTGACATTCCAATATACAGCTGTCCATGTGAAAAGCATTCATCTGTCAAATCCAAGCCCGTAACTTTAAGCAATTGTCCCTGCGATTTATTAATGGTGATTGCAAATGCAAGTGGAACAGGAAATTGTAATTGTTTGAATGAAAATGGCAAATCAGTTGGAATTAACGGAATCCTTGGATGAAGACTTGCTTGCCTTGAAATGGTCCAGTTAGAATAGTTGCCTTGATGACATAAGCATTTAATGCCTTCACCGTCAGTCTTGATTCGTTACACATTTTTGGTGGGTCCAAATTTCTTAACAGCATGATGGGAGATCCAACTTTCAGCACTAATTTGTGTGGCGGAATTCCGTTTCGATTCAAAGAATTCAAAAATTCTACCGGATAGCTTGTCGCTTTGACTTCATTGATACATTTGTCAATGGCGAAGAATGTTCGTGAAAGGGCTGGAATTATTTCTTGAATGGAAGAGTCTATTTCCTCAACTTTGACATTTAGTGGTGTCATAATTTCACGCTCCTTTAGCCATTTGCGATTCAGAAGATTTGCTCCGATGTTTGGATACATGCAATTAATGAGACTCTTTAGAGTAGGACAAAATTGGTCCTGGTGTCTCGCCTGCAAACTTCAACGCATCGCAAAAACTGCACTTGAAAGACATGCTACCGATGACAATCGGAGGATAGTTTGAATAATCCAATTCAGGATCATAATTGAATGCTTCGTCCTTCAAATGTAGCCACTTACTTACCCGTGTGGTGCCTTGTTGAATTCTCTCCTGCTGGAGTCTATTTCTGTGAGCTTCAACAGTTTCAGCAAAATTTGGTTTGGTGAGCAACAGTAGCTCTCGAGTTTGAAGCTCGTTGGTGCTCGGACGTTAAGCACTTGTTTGTCTCTTCAGCAGTCTCATTGCTTCATCTTGTAGCAGTTCAAAATCATTGTTCAGCAAGTCGCTCCTCTGTTTCGTCAGCAGTTTCGTTGCTTCGTCGAACACCTTGTTGAGTTTGTCCGCTTCACGTGCTTGTGATCTTTCCTCTTCCAATTGTTTGGTTTGTGATATGTTTTGCCGTTTTGTGTAGATTCGTTTTTGATTAAAAATTGACCTCTTCCTTTTGGGCATTACTGTCACAAATATTTGTCGAGAATTAAAACAACGAAATGTACAGAATGTATGGAATCTGTAGAATCAAACGGACCAAAAGCATTACGAATTATTTAACACGTGTCCAGGAGACACAGCATTAAAACACTGACTGAACAAAATTCGTTAACAATTTATCGACAATCAAATGCATCACATGCTTTCAGTTTCAGACGTCTTTGAGGGGTGAATCTCTGGGATAAAAAAAGTTAAAAACGTATCTTTGCGAATATTTTATGAAACTGGCTGAAATTTTAATGATCATAAATCGTTAATAAGAACATGACCTCCAAATTTCGCTTGAATCGGTAAATAACTTTTTAAATTAGGCGTCAAAATTTTATTAACCATTTCTGCGTATATATTTCTGTTTACCGATGAATTAAAAATTCCATGCCTATTTTTAAAAGTTTTGACTGGATTCCGGTGAAATTTTGAGGGACTCCTCTTATTACCAATTCATGGTGTAGACAAAAATTTCAGCCCCGTTTTGTTAAGATTTCACAGAGTTCGTCTTTGCATTTTTTATGCACAGTTCTCAAAGAATAGAAACACCTGTGGGTGTGCCACGGCGATGAATGCAGTCACATGCTTTCAAATTTGGAACAGGATAACAATGACGTAGCAAACGACACTGACTTTTTGATTAGCTTATTAATTAATTCTTAACTCATGAACAGAACAACGTAGAGATCTTAAAATAGTTGCGTTGACCTAGAAATTCCAGTATTAATAAGCTATGCAAATTTCACGATGCCACAGTATGGCGTTTGAGAGTTTTTACTGCTTCAAACAAGCAGACGTTTTGTGTTTTATATATAAGATCAGGTTAAACTCATTAATTGTCAAATACAGTGTAACCCCAATTTTATGCTTTTCAGGAGACCAGCATAAAAAGTCGTACAATGCGGGAAAACGTAAAACCGAGGTCGAGGTAAAATAAACTTTACAAGCATACATAATATGTACAAAAAGAAACCAATGTACACTAGTGGTACAGTACTATACTAGTACATAGTATGAATTGTAGATACATTTATGCAAGAACCAAAAATGCAGTATAATTACATATGTACTTACATTATGGGATGTTGGTTTGGAAAAAAATCTGTAATTTCCTTTTGCTTTCTATTTTTAGTGTTTAGCTCGAAAGCAAAGCTTTCTAAATAATTGAAAGGCTTTGCAAGTGTTTTTCTTGAGAATCATAACAAAGGAAATAGTTTTTCACAAGTTTTAGTCCATTTAATGATGCTTTGAAAGAAGGCATAGGTTCTGAAATTTTGGCTACATTGTAGTCATTATCTTCTGATGAACAATCCATTACATCGGGGATAGTTTGAACCTCTGAAGTTAGCACATTTTCATCACATGCAGCATACTCTTCAAATTCGATTGCAAATTCATTGATGTAATCATCCTCTGGCTCAATTGGAATGTCAAGTCCATTTGAATCGTTTTCTGCTTCCATGGGAACTTCATGTGATGTTAGAAACCCACCCTCCCCAAACGAGTGAGAAATGCAAGCACTTGGCTCGCTATTCCATGAAGAAATTAAATGTATTGCTTCCAATATGTTGATTTTCTGCTTCCACACATCTTCAAGGTTTCCAGAATCAAGTTCAGCCAGTACTTTTTTTCACTGTTTCCAGTAAAACCCTTTGAAAGAGCAGATAATCCTCAAATCATATGGCTGAAGTTTGCTTGTGCAGTTTGGAGAAAAAAATGCTGTATGCGCACATTTCAAAGTTTCAAATCAACATAGGCAGAACACTGATCAATAAATAACAAAATGTTTTGCTTTTGTAATCCCATTTTCTTATCTATATCGTGCAAAAAATCTTGAAATATAGTTTGCATCATCCAGGCCCTTTTATTTGCTTCATATAGCTCATAAAAAAAACTTTACATATTTGAAACATGGTTTCTTAGAATTGCCGCTCACCAGAGGAGTTAATTTTTCACTCCCATTGGCATAGAATAATAGGACAGTCAATCGTATTTTTGACATTTTTCCACCGTGGCACAATTCTCCCTTCACATTTTTTGTAAGGCAGAAGGTTAAAAAAAAAAAGGCCAGTCTCATCAGCGTTGAAAATGTTTTTTGGAGCATAATTTGCAACTAAAGCTGGTAAGGTTTTCCTCTTTAATTCACCAATTGTAATTGGATCAACACTTGCAGATTCACCAGAAAGTGATCGATATACAAGACTGTGGCATTTATTTAGTCCATCCATTCAACCATTTGAAGTTGTGAAGTAGTTTCAACCATGCCAAGCAGTAGTTTCTGAGATCTTTTTCTTCAATATTGAATCCATTTAGAGGTACAGTATGTTTGTGATCAAGCTTGCCCAAACCACGTCGTTAATATTGTTTCCAGTTCACCGTAATTTTAATGACTTTGAAATTTATTAACAAAGTCATTAAATTTATTAACTACGCTAATTGTATTTTTAATAGAAAGACAATTAGTGCAGTTAATAAAGTGGTGTTATGAACTGAGATTTTTCTCCATTCATGTACACTCATGGACAATGAAATTTGTGCACCAAGAAGGAAGCATTGGATTAAACTGAAATTTTATGGACATAATGATACAGATGAATGATGCACATGATGGCAAAACCTGAGCTGCAGGAGAATTACAGAGGGATCTGTGGCAAGCAGTCCGGTCATCTTCAATAGTGCATCACACCGCCTCGTGTGGCGATACATGCTGCAATACGGCCCGGCATGGTGGCAAACAGACGCCTGATGTTGTCCTGCGGCATTATGTTGGACAGTGTGCTCCAAATCCCGGATAGTGCAGCACGACGGCAGCTGGTGTTTCAACTGGTCCCACACATGCTCAATAGGAACATGTCCGGTAAGCGGGCAGGCCATGGAAGTGTCTGGACATGACATAGGCGGTCCTGAGTAACCCAAGCAGTGTGTGGATGGGCATTATTCTGCTGGTGTAGCTCACCAGGAATCCCGGCTAGGAATGGGAGCACATGGGGCTGTAAGATCTCATTCACATACCGCTGGCCTGTCAATGACCCGCGTAACACTACTACAGCTGATCGGCTATCGTAGGCAATGGCTCTCCAGACCATAATACCTGCATTGGGGGAGGTATGGTGCTTGGTAGCAAGGTTGGGATTATGCCGTTGAACCGGGAACCTCCACACCCGGACACAATGATTACCTGTCTCCAAAACGAAGCGGCACTCATCGCTAAATGCCACATATCACTCTGACCTGGCACCACTGCACACGGAGCCAAGCGATGTTCTGGTGTTAATGACAGCACATGTAAGGGGCACTGGGATCTCAGTTTCGCTTCCGTGAGGCGTTGGGAAATGTTTCGTGGGCACACAGGAATCGCTAGATCTACCTGTATAGTGGATCGGGTTTCCGTGAGATCTGTTCATGCCTGGTGCACAATCCGTCGATCCTCTCTACCAGTGGTCCTCCTGGTCCATCCGGAGCCACTCCGTGTGGCAGTGCCATCACATGTCCACTGCTCCCAACACAGTCGGACTGTATGGTCAAAACCAAGGTACGAAACTAAAAAAATGTGCTATGTGCTAAATGGCCCATGCAGCCAAATATTTAAGAGCCAAAAATTAATTTTCCTTACATACACAATTGAAGAGTAACTAAAATTCTGGACGACGATTTCGCCCAGCATAAACTTTTCAGCAAGTACCACAGCCACATTTGTCTTTTGTTAACTCTGCAGCTAAGCAACATCGACTGCTTAAATTTTCATTTTGTTGATATCTTTGTTGCCTTTCCCATTTCTTCGTCCCTTTTTTTTTCTTTCTTTTATGCCCTTGGATGACAATTTTATCCATCATGCTGAATAATTTTCAGTCTATGTATGAGGACCATGAATGCACGATAGCTTTCGCTATTTTTGATAGGATAAAGTGTAACTTTGAGGATATTAATACTTTTGAACACCATGCATCAATTCTTACAAACTTTTCAGCTTCGTCACTTTCGTTTTCAGGCACCCCTCCCCCATCCCCTTATCAAGATGAAATGCAAACCTTTTTTGGGGGGATATTTAAGAACGCAGGACACATGTTCGGAATATCGTTGGGGAAAAAAATTACTGTTAAGGAAGAAATCTTTGCTACGTCTGATTTCCGTTTTCAAACATTCCCCCTCCATTTTCAAGGTGAAGTACAAATATTTATGAAATAAAATGATATTTAACAACAATTCTAGGTAGAGGAAACAAACGTCGCGTTAAAAAAAAAAAAAAATTATGATTACAGGAAAAATCTTCAATGCGTCTAACTTCCGTTTTCGAAAGTTTTGAAAGACAAAATTACAGTTTTCGAAAGTTTCAGGTGGAAAGCATCATTCACCAGTACCAATTGCCCCAAAATTTCTCTTCAGTTATGCATCGATCTCGAGAGTAACGCAAATTAAGGTGGAAAAGGAGAAATTTTAAAAACCGTGGCACTCTCATGTTTGAAGATTACTAGGGAATCTTTGCGCCCTCGAATTTCCGTTTTTGAAAAATTTTCCTCCAGTTTCAAACTGAAATTCAAATATTTATGGAGTGAAATGATACATAACAACAATACTGGGCAGAGGCAACATTGCGGAAAAACGAAATTACGATTATGGAAAAAATCTTTATTTCGTTTACTTCTGTTTTTGAAAGACGAAATACCGTCCCAATGCGTATCTTTACACGTTGGTAAAACTCTTTGGAGTATAGTATATTTTATTCATTTCTCGATGCATATTTTTACGTGCCAAGAAAAATTACCGATGCATATTTTTACGCATTGGTAAAATTTCGATGCATAAACACACTTTTTGATGTGTGCTAGACGTGTAATTACACATTTTGGCTAACTCTGGTTAGTGCAACATGCTAAAAAAATTATGTGCCATGTGGGTCTAGGTTATATTGACGCTAGATTTACAATGAATCAATTCAAAGGACAACCGAGGTGTAAAGCGATGAACAAATAATCATACAATTCTTCTGTTGCAATTACAAATTTCAGGCAAGCCGTGGCTACAAGTTGACAGGGGTGGAGGGGTGCTTGCAAAGGTCCAATGATCACTGTGGGAGCATCCTGCTCATTGTTCAAGGTCGCTTCTTTAACTTGTGTGACGATAGTGCTGGCAAGAAGGGGAAGTCAGCAACGTGAGAGCACGCAATTGATACACAGTTTTACCTGTTAAGTGCATCTTGAAGATGAATAAAGAAACTAAATGGGGGAAAGGGAACAATTCTTGCAAATCACTGAGAATTGCGAACAAAAATAGTAATTCAGATTGAGAAGAATCATAATAAAATGCGGTAGAAAGTACATGTAGTTGCAATTTAGCCCCTGATGTCAAATCGCTGGTTGCCAAATGCAAAAATTCAGTCGCATTTCGCTCGTGGCCCTCGTTAATTTCGAACCCTGGTCAGAACGATCCACGTGGCTGGCTATACGGTGCACCGACACCCTGCGGTTTTCAGCCTGATGATCAGGCCTCTCCCAAAGTCCATAAGTTGCGTAAATTGACATCTCTGGCATCTACCCACATTCTTGTCACTCTGTACTCTTGCTTGTGTAAGCCGGTGCCATTTGCTTTCATGGGACATCGACTACACGCCGGTTTTATATATGTGATGTTCCCCCTGGAGCCTTTTTAATGGGTGACCCACCCAGCTAAATTCCTTTAATGAACACTTTTGCAATGCACATGATAAGTAAGAGTGGAAAACTTATTCCCACATGCACTATAAATACTGATGAAAACTGGCTGAAATCTGTGTCAAATATGATTTATTAGTAAGTACTCATTTTCTTGCAACTGCCCCTTCAGAACTGCAGAGTATGATCTAGGAACTTGCTGACAAGAGTAAAGAAGTGGAATTAAAAATGAACTCTCACAAGACAAAACTGATGTGCAGTCAAACCCCTATTTAATAGACTGCGATTTTACGTACATTTTTTATGGTCTAAACGGAACCAACCACATTGAAATTAATGCTTGGCATTTCCCGACTTAACAAACACATCTCAATTTAGCAAACATTTTTTTTTTTTTTCTAAACCACCAAACTATGTTAACCAGCATTTTTACTTTAAAAGTTAACTAGAAAGAGAGCCTCACTAACAGGAATATTTTATGCATGCAGTTAACCAGCATTTTTACTTTAAAAGTTAACTAGAAAGAGAGCCTCACTAACAGGAATAATATCTGCGACACAGCTTGATGGAATCATAAATCAGTTCGCCTTTTCTCCGACTATCAAGCATAAAAGCGGCCACAGACATACACGTTTGAGTGTTACACCAGCAAATGGGAGAGTTTTGTGCGTGGAGTGAAGAGGATTTCAGACAGGCGTTGAAGAGCTCCAGACTCCTGCTTCACTCCACGCTACATTCCGCGTCAGGCACAAAACTCTCCCATTTGCTGCCATGATACTCAAACATGTGTCTCTGGCCGCCTTATGCTTCTTACAGGGAGAAGCAAATGACCAATAAGTTTCAAAGTAGTGCAACACTTTCTTTCATGGATGAGAAGCAGGAAAAAGAAAAACGGTGGGGAAGGAAATCTAGACAGGGGTTGATCCAGGATTTTAAAGATGATACCCAATTTTGTGAAATTTTGCCTATTTGTGTGAAATTTTGCCTATTTGTATGAAATTTGCTTATTTTTGTGAAATTTAGCATATTTTTGAGAAATTATCCTGGTTTTGTGTTTAGAGTAATTTTAATCCTATAGAACAATTATTCTGAAAATAAAAATTGTCTTATTTCAGTTATTTTTTAATTATTAGGAATAAAATAAGATGAAATTAAAAATTTCATTTTCTTTTATTTCTAATTGTGGTCCACGCTTTCTGGGTTTCTGTTTTGATGATTGTGCATGCCACGGCTAGAAAAATAGGTTCCGGATCTAGGAGACAGTTCCCAAAATTTAGGTGCCAGCTGAAGTAAATTCAAATTTTAAAGAATCACACTCAAAAGTAATGTGTCAAGATGATAGAACAAAAAGTTATAATGTATTTTTTCTTGTCATATTTTTTAAACCCAAATCACTTTCTGCTTAATAAAATTTCAATTTGGTGTATACCACACACACACACACCCCACCCCCCACCCCTACAATCGCATTTCTCTAGTTGGTGCTCTCAAAAAATTAAAATTTTAGGTTTTCATTTTATTTAAGTATAATTTATTGAAATTAAATTTTGCCCACATAAGCCCAAAGTACCGTATTTTCCTTCCTGTAAACGGGAGCAGCATTATAACTCATATGCTACGAAATTTAGAAACAAAACAAAAATTCTTGCGATCAAGCGAGAGTAAAAAATCCTTATGCTATATTTTCGGTGGCATATCGTAAAATTCAGAAAAACGTAATTTTTAATTTTTCAGTCATCTAATCCACGTTGACCTATTCGCAGACCGTGAAATTCAGAAATAAAATATCGGCACCTGTCATGTTGATCCTGTACATAATTTCCGACAGAAACGTCATGATTCATACGATGACCAAAAGTCCAAAGATGTGCGAAAGAAACTATTAAAAAAAAAAAAAAAAAAGGAACTGTCATTTTTTAAGTACTTTTATAACTGTTATTTTCGTTTGGAAAAAAAGCGAAGATTCCTAGTTTTTTCAGTATTACCATTATTTATTAGTTAGACCTAAAAATCCGTAGTATTTTGCATTTCTGAAAATATTTCTTAAAACCTGAAGGACGAACATAAGCCTTAGCACTAATGTCATTAATGCAACAAATTAACGAATGCGATTCGGAAAGTGATTACACGACCGCGACAGCAACAATTACATGGTGTGGAATAACTCAGCAAGCTTTCCAGAGCACTTCTCTGTCAAAATGCTTGTAAAGAAAAATGAAAATCCATCTCTTTGTGGCTCTCTAACCTTACTGCGTTACATTTTTATGTACCATAAAATCTTATTATCCGCAAAACCTAACATTTTAACTTTTTAATTGATAATTCGTGGATGTACGACGAAAGTACAGTGTATTTACTGCAAATTACACAACTTGAATCAAAAAACAAAATTGGGGAGTCTGCGACAAATTTTTAGGCACCCAGAATTTTTTCAGCCATGGTGTATGTAGATACAGTTATCATTATTATTTCTTTCATAAGGATACGTTCGAGCTGATCTGGGGAGGGGGGAGACAACAGCAAAACAAATCACTCCCGGTTGTATTAAAAAAGGAAAGTCATCAAAGGTCAAAAAATTTTTTAGTGTTGGTGGAAATGAAATAACTCATTACGCAATATACATTGTAAGTACAAGGTGCATAGGAAAGTCCGTTTAGCCTGAAATAACTTGCGAACGGAGAGAGGTACAGTTATGCAAGTGAAATAACAGCATAGTAAAGCAACTACGCCTGATTGAATGCAACCGATAGCAGCGCTCCTAGTGGCAAAATGCGGAAGTTAGCCATTGCAAATCGAAAACGAAAAGAGATCGAGCAAAATTTCCAATTACAAAGTTGTAGAGCATCAATTAATTAGTACAAAATGACATTTGTTTCACACGGATAAGATAAATTGTCGCCTGAATACCTTAAAATGTCCGCAATCAATGCGCAACGATTCGAATCTGCGTATTCACATTTCACAAATGTAACCGTATGCAAATGCAGATTGTGACATTGTACCGTACC
Source organism: Macrothele yani (assembly GCA_039090855.1). Classification (NCBI taxonomy): domain Eukaryota; kingdom Metazoa; phylum Arthropoda; class Arachnida; order Araneae; family Macrothelidae; genus Macrothele; species Macrothele yani. The sequence continues at coordinate 84,016,770 of CM077001.1, forward strand.
TACAATATAAAAACCAGCAGCAGGATGTAATCTGATCAGAAGTTTAGGTCTACGTACGTTGTGTAAGAATGGCAAGCTTCACTCACTCCCAATATTGTGAGATGGTGCTTATTTATGGCGAATGCCAACGAAACGTGGCACTAGCTGTATGGGAATATGTCATTCATTTTCTAGCTGGGCCACATCCAAGTGCGGTTACCATCGCAAGTGTAGTGAGACGGCTCGTGGGCAATAACGAACTCTACGAACATACTCAACATAAACTTTTTATCACTGTGCGCCAGTTTGCCTTTTTTGTTTTTGTTTTGTCTGACGTCATCAAACTGTATTGACATAAGTACGCATGTATGCAATAAATTGTGTGTATTTGCTGATACCTATGCCTGTTCTCTTCAAACGTTCACACAAAAGGTTGTACATCGATTTCAGACATTTTAGGTATTCAGGTGACAATTTATTTTATCCGTGTGAAACAAATGTCATTTTGTACTAATTAATTGATGCTCTACAACTTAGTAATTGGAAATTTTGCTCGACCTCTTTTCGTTTTCGATTTGCAATGGCTAACTTCCACCACTAGGGGCGCTGCCATCGGTTGCATTCGATTGGGCGTAGTCGCTTTACTATACCCTTATCTCACTTGCATAACTGTACCTCTCCCCGTTTGCAAGTTATTTCAGGCTAAAGGGACTTTCCTATGTACCCTAGTATATATTAGAAAAAAGGTCACTTATGTCACCGATCCCTCATAAAGTGAACAGTCAGCCATTTTTCACCATGTTCCTCTCCTCATAATAGTAAACACGATTCGCGGAATTTCAGTTGGTACGCAAAGATTATTAAATACACTTCCCAAATTTCTTTCTTGTGTGCAAGAACTTCAGGAACCAAACCTTCTGAAGTGATCAGCACAAGAGGGTTTGGTTTGGAGAGATGGAAACAGAAATCTAAGGTGAAGCATGTCTAAATCGCTGCAAGGTAGGAAGGACAGAGAACCAATTGCGTTTTCCGTAAAAAGATGCTCCCACAATCCTTTGGGATTCCTTTCAGCAAGCGCGAACGAGCGTCGCCTAAGCCGCCGGTACCAATGATGCAGTTTTTGATAGGCATCCGTCAAAGTCCGTTTTACTGAAAAGCAACATTTAAAAAAAAAAAAAAAGAAGTAATAGTTAGTTAAATATAATATTCAAGATGACTTACACTAAAATATTTTTTGCAAGATTAAAATTTTACGGGAAAAGAATATACCAATAATTTTGAAATATTTCTATGAAGATACCGTTTGACCACAAAAAAATTTTGTGAAGATACCGTTTGAACAAAAAAAAAATTTTTGAAGACACCGTCCAACGGTATCAAATCCTGCCTGGATTGACCCCTGCTAGAGTACCCTGGGAATTCTTGTTTTCAGCTACAGACAGAACAACAGCTTCTTGTGAGGTCATACACACATTGTACATGCCCATTCCTGAACCTCTGGAATTCTTTCCCAAATTGTGCTTCTCCTTCTTTTCTTCGCAGTGTTAAATCTACTCATCAAATTAAACAACACAGCTTGTTTATGAATAAAGTTTTGATGAACATACTTGTAGATAGCTCTAGAAAAGTTTGAAGTGAAATTGACTGAGCACTGTAGTTTGCATAAGTGCATTTTCTGAAAGTATTTTTAAAAAAAAGGAATGACTGCAGCAAAAAAAAAAAAAAAAAAAAAAAGATTTTCAGTCAGTGAAAAAATGGACATTTGTCGCAGCTTGATGCAAGCCCAGGATCAGATTGCTGCAACAGAGAAACTTGGAATCTTCAAGTCAACATTGTGTACCATAGTGAAAAATAGGAAGGAAATTGAAAGCTGTGCATCAAAGTGTGGGCAGTTTTTGAGTAAGAGGAAATCGATGAAAGCATCGCCTTTGAGTGAGATGGCAAACACTCTTGTCACTTGGTTCCTACAAACAAAAGCTAGTAATTTGTCTATTAGTGGATCACTTCTGAAGGAAAGAGGAGTTCATCTTGCCCGGCGACTTCAAATAAAGAATTCACGGCATCAAATGGATGGATTGATCATTTTAAGCAAAGACATAACATCGTGTATGGAGCTCTATCTGGTAAAAATGAACAGCTGCCACAAATTATTGAAGGGTACATGCTGTGTGACACTTTTAATGCTGATTAAACCGGATTATTTTATAACCTACAGCCAGATAAAACAGTGTTTTCAAAATGACACCTGCCATGGAGGAAAGAAATCAAAAGACAGGATCACTGTTCTTCTATCTGCCAATGCAGATGGGTCAGAAAAATTGCAGCCATTAGTTATAGGCAAATCTGCTAAACCACCTTGCTCCAAAATTGCGAAAGCTTTGCCCTCCAAATATGAAGCAAGTAAAAAGTCGTGGATTACCACAGCTTTATTCAAAAATTATGTAGAAGCCTTGGATATGCAGATGCAGGCAGAAAGATAAAAAATCTTATTCATTTACCAGTTGCTGTGCATCTTCAGGTAAACAATCTGAAAAATGTTCAAGCCATTTTTTCCCAGCAAATTGTACCAGTGAATTGCAATCGCTGCATCTAGGTGTCATAAGGTCTTTTAAAGCCTATTATTGAAAGCTTCTTGTGAAAAGTACTTTCTGTTATCAATGCAGAGGATGATGCACCTAAAGTTAACATTCTCAATGCAATGCTTTTTGTGTGACAGTCATCGAATGCAGTTGACAGATGCCAAAAAGAAAAAACTACTTTTAACAAAGCAGGCTTCTCAGGTTGTGAACAAGAAAGTGGGTCCAATACCAAAAATCCTGCTGATAATTTTGCAGATGATGATCTTGCAGAATGGAATGAAATTGCCTCATCAGGTATTGTGTTTTGTGATTATGTTGATTGTGATGCAAATGTGCATACCTGCCAAATGCAATCCCTTGATGGCATTTTGGATGAACAGATCGAACTAAATGCATCAGATTCTGATGAAAAAGATGAAGCAGAACCAAAAGTTAGCTGCTTTAGTGATTCTGCTAACAGTATAAAATGTGATAAAAACCACTTGATGTGCTTTGATATTAATGATGTTTTTCACACACTTCATAAAATTGAAGCTGCAATTTATAAAGCTAAACATTCAGAAAAAAACTAAGCAATCTTCTCTAAAGCATTTCTTTTCTACAGTGTTATCAACGCGTATGTTGTTTTTACAAGGTAATTAGTGCTAACCGATGTTCTGTTTCATGCTGTTTATAATACTGAAATCGTTATTTAAGAAGCTAAATGCTTGGAAAAAATATCAACTATAGTAATTCTCTCGCCATTTTAAGGTACGCTTAATTGAAATCTAATATCTATGAATCATGTGTTTAATATGCAAAGTAAATGTGTACATATTATAACATTTTTGATAATAAATTTCATAATTAAAAGTACTATACTAATTTAAATTTCATTGAAAGAAAGAGAACTAAGTTACTAACATATTCTGTTATGAACACTAGCTTAACTGGAATGTTTCATTCGAAAAGCTTCCTCAATTTAGCGAATTGCACGATTTTACGTACAAGACTGTTAGTCCCTTGAAGTTCATTAAATCGAAGTTTCACTGTACAATGCTTTTACAAGAAATGAAGATTTATCAATTGATGGGGAAAAGCTGGAGATAACTGATACCTACACTTACCTTGTACAACAGATATAAAGCGAGGATCACATAGATGAAGAAATTAATCGGCGTATAAATCTTGGTTGGAGAGCTTTTGGAAGGAACAATACAATTTTTAACAGCAATATGCCATTATGTTTTAAAAGAAAAGGTTTAATCAATCAAAGCACATCCTTCCAGAGCTTACATACAGAGCAGAGACATGGACCTTAGCTAAAAAGGGCAACAAAGACTGCAGACAACTGAAAGAATGCTTGGAGAGTTGCACGCTTGGGGTAGCCAGGGAAGATAAGAGGATGAACTCATGGATCAGGAAAATGATAAGAGTGGGAAACATCATGATCAGAGTAAAATCCCTGAAATGGCAATGGGTTTTTTTTTTTTTTTTTTAGATTGAAGGTTTAACAACCACAGTGAGCAACTCAATGGGCTATAAGCAGTCGTCCATCCCTAATTTAGGGCCACTGGTTCCAGGGAAGGGAGGGAGCGAAGGCCGTACAACAAACACAACACCCATGCTTCACCGTGGTTCAAACCCAGCTCCATCAGGGACAAATGGTCACAAGCCAGTGATTAGACTACTGCGCCACCGGCAGTAGGCTGGACAGACATTCGATGGACAACTGAAAGTTTAGACTGGATTCCGAGGGACAGGAAAAGACCCAGAAAACAACCAATGGGAGATGGATGGATGAAATTCGAAAGCATGTGGAAGCAACATAGAGGAAGACAGAAATGTTGTGAAAGAAATTTGGGGAGACCTTTTTTTTTTTTTTTTTTTTTTTTTTTTTTTTTTTGGAGGTTTAACGACCACCATGAACAACTCAGTGGGCTATAAGCAGTCGCCCATCCTAATTTAGGGCCACTGCAGACGTGCCAACCTTCAAAATCTAAAAAATCTAAAAATCAGGGGATTTTTTACAACTCATAAAATCACGAGTGTTATTTTTTATCGACATTTTTCAGTTGCAGGAGCAATTTTCCAGAAGTAGTATTATTGGTACATAGCACTTTTAATGTTTTAAAAGTTATTCTAAATGCAGACTGTATGTTTATATGCAAAATAAAATGCATAGTGAAAATAGTTGTCAACCAGATACAATTAATAGCATTAATAATTAATACAAGATATGTACTTAATTTTTGATACATTATTTAATCATAATTAATCTTTATCCTTATTTAGTGAATGTACAGTGGCCAATTTAGCTTTCTTTAACAAAAATCTACAAAAGTTTTGTTCAAAGCATTTTTCTTTCATTCTGGACTTAACTGTCAGCAGTTTTTCCAGTGTTGGAATATAGAGAGACAGAGGTATCTGTCAAAACAAATGTGGGTGTCAAGCTTTTTTTCTTGGTTGGAGGCTTAACGACCACAGTGAGCACCTCAGTGCGCTATAAGCAGTTGCCCATCCCTAATTTAGGGGTGGCGCAGTGGTCTAAGCGATGGCCTCTGATCATTCGTCCGAACGGGGTCCGGGTTCGAATCCCGGTGAGGCATGGATGTTGTGTTTGTCTTACGGCACTGGCTCTCTCCCTTCCCTGGAACCAGTGACCCTAAATTAGGGACGGGGGACTGCTTATAGCCCATTGAGTTACTCACGGTGATCGTTAAACCTCCAATCAAAAAAAAAAAAAAAAAAATTAGGGCCACTGGTTTCAGGGAAGGGAGAGAGAGAGCCAGTGCCGTACTTGCCAACTTTGGATAATGTGCATCAGCAAAACTTCTGTGCGAACGCCATTTACCACAAAACAAAACACAATTATATTAATAAATATGCAGTAAAAATCTCTGCATATGCCACAATAACTAAACTAGTATTATCTTTGTTTAAAATAATAATTTAAAAAACCATAAAATAAAATCTTAATTTTGTTCAATGTAGCCTTGCAAACCTGTGGTGTTTCAATACTGAACTAAAAGTTTCATTTGCTGATATCTTTGTTTCCCTTACCATTTCTTTATTGTCGTTTATTTTTAATGCCCTTGGATGACAATTTTATCCATGATGAATGCATGACAGCTTTCACTATTTTAGACAAAAGATGAACAGTGTAACTTCCCCGTTTTTCAAACTGAAATGCAAAACTTTTTTTTTTGGGGGGGGGGGGGGGTATTTAAGAATACAGGATATACAGTTCTGATCGTCGTTGGGGGAAAAAATGATTGTTACGGGGAAATCTTTGCTACGTCCGATTTCCGTTTTCGGACATTTTCCCTCCATTTTCAAGTTGAAATACAAATATTTATGAAATAAAATGATATTTAACAACAATACTAAGCAGAGGAAACATCACGTGAAAAAATTACATTACGGGAGAAATCTTCACTGCGTCAAACTTCCGTTTCCGAAAGTTTTGAAAGACGAAACTTCCTCTTTCGAAAGTTTTAGGCGGAAAACATCCTCCTTGCCGCCCAGGTGGCGCAGTGGTCTAAGGCGCTGGCCTCTGATCCTTCGTCCGTAAGGGGTTCGAATCCCGGTTAGGCATGGCTGTTGTGTTTGTCTTACGGCACTGGCTCTCTCCCTTCCCTGGAACCAGTGACCCTAAATTAGGGACGGGCGACTGCTTATAGCCCATTGAGTTGCTCACGGCGGTCGTTAAACCTACAAAAAAAAAAAAACATCCTCCACCACTACTAATTGCCCCAAAAATTCTATTCAGTTTTGCATCGATCTCGTGGATAACCGAAATTAGCCGCCCCCGGAGGCACAGTGGTCTAAGGCGCTGGCCTCTGATCATTCGTCCGTAAGGGGTCCGGGTTCGAATCCCGGTCAGGCATGGATGTTGTGTTTGTCTTACGGCACTGGCTCTCTCCCTTCCCTGGAACCAGTGACCCTAAATTAGGGACGGGCGACTGCTAATAGCCCATTGAGTTGCTCACGGTGGTCGTTAAACCTCCAATCAAAAAAAAACCGAAATTATGACGGAAAAAGAGAAATTCTTCGAAGCCGTCGCACTCTCATGCACTTGCGTCTGGGGACAGCAATGGAAATCTCGTAGGAAGATCCTCATTGGTAGGAATAAAACACAATCAACCAATTGGCGTGCGTGATGTGTATCACTAGTGCCAGGTAAGTATAAATTAATTAGCAAACTTTCTATATTTAATATAATTTTTCGAATTTTTTACTGAAAGCCATTGATAAAATTACCGGGTAAATGTGTAGATTATCGTTCTAAATTATTTCGCGAGAAAAATGTTAGTACCTGGAAAAAGTACGACGTACGGATTCAGAGTATGGATATTAAAGGCAAATGGTACAGAAATTTCATATTTTAAATGTGTTTTGAAAACATTAATCGGAATATTGACCTGTAAGTTCGATGCTGTGAAGAGACGCTGCGGTTGGCCTAATGCATCTCTACTGCGATGATGTCAACTGTGCTCCGTTAAAAGGAAGGTTCGTTGCTGAACCGAAATGACGGGCGGAAGAGTACGAGAGAAAGCGGTTACTTTTTGGCAGGAGAGCAATAAATTTTGGAGTGTACGCTACAAAAAATAGGTCCAAATTATGCACACTTTATTGGTATCCCATACGTTGTTGGCAGGAAAACCCGGAAAATAAGATCTTTGATTAGCCAACGATACGTATCAGTGAGATAGAAATTGACCTGCGACCAAAGTATCAGCACGAGAACCAAAAGTACAGTGGTACAGCAAATCAGCTACGAATGGAAGCCGTTCAAAGTAGAACCGAAGTTATGCTTCCCCAGTTTTCTGCACAACATAGAAAGGAATATTTGCACTTTCTATTTGGAATTAGGGAATGATGTGTGAAAGAACGAAACATTTCTGAACATGTGCTTCAAAAACAATGACAAAACATGAGCGAACTATATTCTGTAACGTATGAGTACATGGTGCTTCGCTCTCCTGGCAAGAGCATATGCAGCTGCACTTGTAGTCATCCGCTCGTGAATTACTCGCCGCAGGGGATCTTTCTTTCAACGGATTAAAGCTTCATATCGTCGTGGTAACGATGCGTTCAGCCTACTGCAGCGTCTCTTCAAAAAATCACACTTACAGGCAAATATTACGATAAAAATCGTTAAAAGGCATTTAAAACATGAAATGGCTACACCATTTGCCATTAATTTTCATATTCTAAAATCTATCTCTTTCCAGGTATTTTTCCGACGAAATAATTTAGGACGCTAATCTACAATTCCTTTCTATGTTGTGCAGAAAACTGGGGAAGCATAACTTCGGTTCTACTTTGAACGGCTTCCATTCGTAGCTGACTTGCTGTACCACTGTACTTTTGGTTCTCGTGTTGATACTTTGTTCGCAGGTCAATTTCTCTCTCACTGATACGTATCGTTTGCTAATCAAAGATCTTATTTTCCGGGTTTTCCTGCCAACAACGTATGGGATACCAATAAAGTGTGCATAATTTTGATCTATTTTTTGTTGCGTACACTACAAAATTTATTGCTCTCCTGCCAAAAAGTAACCGCTTTCTCTCGTATTCTTCTGCCCGTCATTTCGGTTCAGCAACGAACCTTCCTTTTAACGGAGCACATTTGACATCATCGCAGTAGAGATGCATTAGGCCAACCGCAGCGTCTCTTCACAGCATCGAACTTACAGGTCAATATTCCGATTAAAGTTTTCAAAACACATTTAAAATATGAAATTTCTGTACCATTTGCCTTTAATATCCATACTCTGAATCCGTACGTCGCACTTTTTCCAGGTACTAACATTTTTCTCGCGAAATAATTTAGAACGATAATCTACACATTTACCCGGTAATTTTATCAATGGCTTTCAGTAAAAAATCGAAAAATTATTATATAGAGAGAAAGTTTGCTAATTTTTTTATAGTTACCTGGCACTAGTGATACACATCACGCACGCCAATTGGTTGCTTGCGTTTTATTCCTACCAATGAGGATCTTCCTACGACATTTCTATTGCCGTTCCCAGACGCTAGTCTCTCATGCCTAAAGATTACAACGAAATTTTTTCGCCCTCGAATTTCCGTTTTCGGAAATTTTTCCTCCATTTTCAAACTGAAATACAAATATTTACGGAATAAAATGATATATAACAAGTAACAACAATACTGGACAGAGGCAACATCACAGGGAAAAGAAATTACGATTACGGAAAAAAATCTTTATTTCGTTTACTTCAGTCTCTGAAAGACGAAATACCGTCCCGATGCGTATTTTACGAATTGGTGAAATTCTTCGATGAGTAGTTTTACGCTCCGAGAAAAATTCACGATGCGTATTTTTACACGTCAAGAAAACACGAAAATTTCCAGATGCGTATTTTTACGTGTTGGGAAAATTTCGAGCCGCCCCGGTGGCGCAGTGGTCTAAGCGATGGCCTCTGATCATTCGTCCGAACGGGGTCCGGGTTCGAATCCCGGTGAGGCATGGATGTTGTGTTTGTCTTACGGCACTGGCTCTCTCCCTTCCCTGGAACCAGTGACCCTAAATTAGGGACGGGCGACTGCTAATAGCCCATTGAGTTGCTCACGGTGGTCGTTAAACCTACAAAAAAAAAAAAATATTAAAAAAAAAAAAAAAAACATCCTCCACCACTACTAATTGCCCCAAAAATTCTATTCAGTTTTGCATCGATCTCGTGGATAACCGAAATTATGACGGAAAAAGAGAAATTCTTCGAAGCCGTCGCACTCTCATGCCTAAAGATTACAACGAAATTTTTTCGCCCTCGAATTTCCGTTTTCGGAAATTTTTCCTCCATTTTCAAACTGAAATACAAATATTTACGGAATAAAATGATATATAACAAGTAACAACGATACTGGACAGAGGCAACATCACAGGGAAAAGAAATTACGATTACGGAAAAAAAATCTTTATTTCGTTTACTTCAGTCTCTGAAAGACGAAATACCGTCCCGATGCGTATTTTACGAATTGGTGAAATTCTTCGATGAGTAGTTTTACGCTCCGAGAAAAATTCACGATGCGTATTTTTACACGTCAAGAAAACACGAAAATTTCCAGATGCGTATTTTTACGTGTTGGGAAAATTTCGAGCCGCCCCGGTGGCGCAGTGGTCTAAGCGATGGCCTCTGATCATTCGTCCGAACGGGGTCCGGGTTCGAATCCCGGTGAGGCATGGATGTTGTGTTTGTGTTACGGCACTGGCTCTCTCCCTTCCCTGGAACCAGTGACCCTAAATTAGGGACGGGCGACTGCTTATAGCCCATTGAGTTGCTCACGGTCGTCGTTAAACCTCCAATCAAAAAAAAAAAAAAAAAAAATTTCGATGCGTAATTAGATTACTCCTTTTGGAGAACTCTGGTCGGCACGTCATTTGAGCACACTCGTTGCAGGGTATTGAAATATTTCGATTGAGCAATCGAAATATTAAAAAAGTCCGTAAAAAAAGACTTCTATCTTTAAATCAGTAAAATTAAGCAGAAATCCATGCCCCACGCGATTCGAGCCCGGACCCATATCGGACAATTTGTCAGAAGCCGGCGCTCAGTTTCACAACTTTATTATGCAGCAAAGACAATAACGGCTAATATGTAAAGAAGAAACAAACTGCCAAAGATATGACAAAATAAAACATTAAAAACCGCGAAAGTGGCGTAATGCAAAAGGAAAAATTTCCCGCAATAAGTAAGCGAAAGGAATGATGAAAAAAAATTCACAAACTAAGTGTACACAAAATGCTACAATAGAAGATAAAACAACGCTGACAATAACAGATTCGCAATTAGAGATGAACAAAGCAGCACATTAACCTTCTACAAAATGCGACGAAGAAGGAAAAAGAAACAAACATGGTGTAAAACAAGAAATAAAAATCTCCACAGTAAAGCAAAACTCAAGAAAACAAACAGAGCTGGCAGCTAAGAGTGGGGAGACGTGAAAAGATAAGTAGGTCACAGCTAGCGCGAGAGTGTGTTTGTAACCAACATGAAACACCACTGGCCACCCAAGTGGCGCAGTGTGGCTTATGACCATTCGTCCGTGAAGGGTCCTAGTGAGGCGCGGATGTTGTGTTTGTCTTACGGTATTGGCTCTCTCTCTCCCTTCCCTGGAACCAATGACCATAAATTAGGGACGGAAGACTGCGTATAGCCCATTGAGTTGCTCACGGTGGTCGTTAAACCCTCAATCAAAAAAAAAAAAACCACTGCGCCACCGGAGGTGGCTTTCTTTTTGCAGATATGAGAAGAAGAAAAGTACGATACTGATGACTGTAAATGCCGTCTTACATCGACGCAGAAAGAAAAAGGTTTTACAAGCGGTTCGAAATCTTTTTCTTCTCCGTCGATCATTTCGACCATCGTAACGGATAATTGTTTAATCGCCGGAAATCGGGAGAATTTGACATTTATCCGGAGGGCAGGAGGAATGGCACGTCTGCCACTGGTTCCAGGGAAGGGAGAGAGCCAATGCCATGAGACAAAAATAGCATCTTTGCCTCACTGGGATTCGAACCCGGCCCATCTCGGACGAATGATCAGAAGCCATCGCTTAGACTACTCATCCACCGGGGCGGTGGGGAGTCCTTCACCCAGCAATGGATTGACAATGACTATTTTTTTTATCACTTATGTACAATTTTCTAATGTTGTTTATCATGTTATGTTCCCTTAATGCTTATCACACCGCTAAAGATGTTTAATAAGTATAACGTTAAGCAAAACATCCTTTTTTTTCTCTTTTTTTTTTTTTCTTGATTGCGGAAGGGGTCGTTAATACCACCCAGCTCAAATTTCTTGCCACTCAGTTTAAAAAAAAATCTAGGAAGAACACTAGAAATATGTCCGAAAAAATCAGTCCTGTTGATGAAAAGCATGTAAAGTAAAAGGGTAAGTTTATTGAATGCCGCAATGTTAGTATCTTTTTAATAGCTTGAACTTTGTATGTCGCGATTTCATTGGTTCAACTCTCGCATCATAAATCTACAGAAGCATTTCACTGTATACAGTGTAGATAAATAGACAACATTAAATAAAAAACTTTCACAATAATTTTGCTTACCAAGAGCCGCTTCTGATAACAGGGCCGAAACTTTTCTGGATGAAGTTCAACTTGCGCAGCTTATTTTAAATTACGCTCTTCGTGGTATTTCTCATTATTCCACAGGTATGTAGTAGCCTCAGGGTCATTTTAATTTGAGACACATCTTCAGCGCCAAACCTGTTTGTGTTGAAGCCAGTCCAAAATCCCCATGCAGCATCCGAACTGCAGACCTGAATGGCGGTATAATTTCCTTTTCTTTCACTGGAAATTTTTTCTTGAAACTTTCTGAAATTATTTCCAAAAGCAAGTAACGAGACTTTACGTGAACCATTGTTCACACGGATTCATCCTTAAGAGGCATTCACAGTTTCACATTGCTTTCATAATTCACATCACCTGCTCAGAATAACCGTAGCCTACGAGGATCGTTAAAAAAGCCTGTTATTTTGGTCCGAATTTCCTGAAAAAAAGGAAGCACTTTTGATTCTCTCCAACGCCACCAGAGGCCGCTTTTACCGAGGACAACTTTGCTTTACCGTTAGTGCTTTAAGTATACTCCCGTAGGTTACGAAACTGCATACTTCTCGGTTTGTTCTATTATTTTTATATAAAGAAATGAGGTATTGCTGTGTGCCTGTTGTATATTCTTACTAGCAAGTTTAGAGCAAGTAAGTGTGGAAACTGATTTGTTTAGATGATACTCGTGCAGTTTCAGCTGTGTGCATCTTCGAGTTTCCTGGTTTTTGATAGCAGTAATTGTGTTAAATATCAAACTGGAATGAATTATGCTTCATAAAAGAGTGAAGTTTTCAATTTTAACGTTAAATTTGTTTTGAACTTGATTTTTTTTTATTGAAGGTTTAACGACCACCGTGAGCAACTCAATGGGCTATAAGCAGTCGCCCGTCCCTAATTTAGGATCACTGGTTCCAGGGAAGGGAGAGAGCCAGTGCCGTAAGACAAACACAACATCCATGTCTCACCGGGATTCAAATCCTGGCCTCTTTCGGACGAATGATCAGAGGCCATCGCTTAGACCACTGCGCCGACGGGGCACGGACGTTTTATCAATTTGAGTTTGAAATAGAAATGGGTAGGTGTCTCAAAATAATTACGAATTTTTTTTAATTCAGCAGCGTTTTCTCACACATCGGCGGCAGCTTACGATATACAATTAAATATATTTGCTACGAAAAAATGTGACTGCGAAAACAACATGCATTGCAATAACCTTGGAAACCACCAGCTTTCCCACACTTTAATGGCTGACGCTCACGGTAGTAGACTACAAGCAAAGTAGTACTGCCCGATTAACGCTATATTTGTTTTGAACTTTCACGAACGTTTCATGGCTGCATCTTCCAGATATCTCATTCTAACGTCTTTGGGTATAAGGGACTGACACATACAATCATATTCATTTGTATACAACATGCATTCTAATATGAAGAATTACTGCCCTTCTGATTCATTTTGTAACAGTGGCGGCGGAACTGCCAGGCCCGGTCAATAATTTCAACCAATATTTTTTTGTTTGTTTCGCATATGTGCGATTGTTGTGATGTGCCTTAGAAAGTTCCTCTAGGTAAGTAGTGTGGTGGTCCTAATTCCCAACAAAGCTCCTTAGGCATTATTTTTCTTCTGTTTATTCCGGGAAGCTGGAAGGGAGCAGGTGCACCATGATTCGAAATTTTAGACCCGGTCAATGAATTTCCCTTTCCGCCGCCCCTGTTTTGTAATGTAAAATAACCAAATTGTGGGCAATTCCCTTGATTTAATTTAATTAAAAATGGACAATTAAGCCAGAGCGTTACGCTCCTCCTAAATAAATATTTTCACACGAAAAATTGCGCAAACAGCAAAGCATGACCATAACGGACTCTTTAAGTGTGGAAAACGTTCAAAAAAAGAAGAAAGTAGGTAGTTATGTAATCTTACTTTTCAAAATGATTTGGGAACAGTGAATTACTAAAAAATATACATATATTAAAATTCTATATAGCAGGTCATCGATGTATTTAATGTGTCCCGAAATTTGTAACTTCGTTGATCATATCGGAATGCTAGATTACGGTAGAGGACTGATAAATTATACCATGAATGTTGTTTATTAGTCATAATATTATTCATCGCTTTCGCAAGAAAAAATAAAACAATTTTGGCAAATTATGGAAAAAATTTATGCAATTAAATTATGTATGAGAGCACACCGACCTGCCACCAGCAACGGTTAACCGTTGTTGTTATCCTCGGTAAAAGCGACATCTGGTGAGCTTTCCGGCGTAAATGATTCCTGGTTTTGAAGGCCGAAATAGCAGGCTTCTCTAACTAGCGTGATCCCCGTAGGCTACGGGGAAAACGCTAGCTCTTAAAACTTATTATGCAGTGCTGCCAACCTGTTCATCAAATTGTTCCCTAGATAATAGGCAGAAATTTACTAGTTTTCCACAGAATTTCCCTAGGAAACAAATCTCTCTCTCTCTCTATATATATATACACACACTATCTACCAACAAGTAATTGGACACCCCTGCCATCGACGATATCTGCGGGTCACGGCCGCCGCTGTTAAATATCGTGTGGGAAACAACAACGCAACCAGTCGCATGCAAGATGCAACGCAGTTCGGAGCTCTCTGATTTCGAGAAAGGTGTAATCGTCGGGTATCACAGAAATGGCCGATCCATACGTGACATATCCAGCGAGTTGAAGTACCCAAAATCGACAGTGGCCTACGTGATTGGCAAGTGGAAGTTGAGAGGTGACTGTCGGAATGTGCCCCGACCCGGCAGACCCACAAAACTGGGAGTTAAAGACAGACGGGTGCTGGCCAGAGAAATTCGGAAGAACCGCACCAAATCGATGAGCCACATCCGCGAGGAGTTTCAACAGGCATCCGGGAATGTTCTTTCGATGAATACCATCCGTAAGGAAGCCCATCTGCTCGGTTGTCATGGACGTGCTGCCGCCCACAAGCCTTTGATCACCAAGTCCAATAGCGCTGCTCGGCTAACGTGGTGCAAAGAACGTCGACAGTGGAAACAGGTTCTCTGGAGCGACGAATCAAGGTTCACCCTCTACCGTTCGGATGGCAGGGTCTGGGTTTGGCGTCTGCCTGGAGAACGCCTCCTGTCGGAATGTATTGTGCCAACTGTGAAATTCGGCGGCGGTGGAATTATGCTATGGGGGTGTTTCTCCTGGTGTGGCACGGGACCCTTAGTCGCAATTCCTGGTAGACTCAACGCCGAGACCTATTGCACCATTTTGGATGACCATGCGCTTCCTACGTTGCGGCAGTTTTACGGGGTGGACCCATGTTGTTTTCAGGATGACAATGCCATCCGTCATGTTGCGAGGTCCACCATGGCTTGGTATGGTGACAATGGGGTTAATCGATAGGGTTAAGCCCGGACCTTAACCCTATCGAGCACCTCTGGGACGAGTTGGAGCGTCGACTTCAGGGGTGCGCCCACCGTCCGAAATCGGTGAAGGAACTGACCTGTCTTCTCCAAGCCGAGTGGAAGAAAATACCGCTAGCCATCGTACAACGCATGGTTGAGAGTATGCCCCGGAGGGTCGCAGCTTGTAATCGCCGCTCGTGGAGGCTCCATCAACTATTGAAAGTGAATAAACTTCGTTTTCCTTTGCTATCACAGGTGTCCAATTACTTGTTGGTAGACAGTGTATATATATACACTGAAGTGCCAGAAAAAACTGGTATAGACGAGCTTATGCAAAATACATAGAACGTCACCTGTGCGCGTACTCGGTTGCGTGTACGAGTGCGTATATAAAGCGATAGACATCCTTGCCAGCTGTCAGAGCTGTTTTTTGGCATGAGAATAACAAGTAATAACGATTTAAGCGTTTTTAAACACGATGTCATAGTTGTGAGATGGGCCATAGTATTTTGGAGGTAGAAACGAAGTTCGGATTTTCACGGACGACCATTGCAAGGGTATACCGTGACTACAAGAATTCCGGCAAAACCTCCAACCTACGATACCAATGTGGCCGTAAAAAGATATTGGGTGAACGTGACCATCGTCGGCTGTCAAGAATCGTTTCACGCGATAATCGTGCAACACTCTCGCAGGTATAATCGGAATTCAATGCAGGAGCCTCAACAAGCATCAGCGTCCGAACTGTGCAACGTACCTTGCACAATATGGGCTTTGGGAGCCAACGCCCAACTCGAGTCCCCATGATGGTTGCACGACACAGAGCTATGCGCCTCGCTTGGGCACGGCAACACCGCCACTGGACACTTGATGGCTGGAAACAAGTAGCCTGGTCTGACGAGTCGCGTTTCCAACTGTATTGGGCAGATGGAAGTATTCGTGTGTGGCGCAAACCCCATGGATCCCGCCTGTCAACAGAGAACTGTACCGGCTGGTGAGGATCCGTAATAGCATGGGGTGTGTTTAACTGGACTTCACTGGGACCCCTGGTACATCTACAAACGTCTGTGACCGGCCACCGCTATGTGCGCATCCTTTCTGACTAGGTACACCCGTTCATGTCCTGCATTCATGCTGATAGGTTGGGCCTGTTCCAACAGGACAATGCACCTCCACACATGTGTCGGGTCGCCACATTAATGTTAGAGGAGCATTCATCTGAGTTTGGGGTGTTGCCATTTCCACCCAAGTCCCCAGATCTGAACGTGATAAAACACATTTGGGATACCATGCAACGCGCTATCGAACACAGGAATCCCAGACATCGGAATACACCCGAACTGTGGAACGCTCTGGCGGAAGCATGGTGTGCATTGCCTACAGCATATTTCCAGAAGCTAGTGGAGTCTATGCCCCGTCGTATTTCTGAAGTCCTGCGCTCCCGTGGGGGATCTACCAAGTATTAGACTGGTGTACCAGTTTTTCTGGATGGCACTTCAGTGTGTATATATATATATATATGTATGGTTGCTGAATTCATGTGTTGTTGCTGTTAGATTACCCATTACTTTTGGCCGATTTTAACGTATTGGAGTATGCCAACGAATTAATAGAGCTGCAGGGCGAAAAAGGAGAAATCGATTTCTTAAAAGAAATCAAGGTTGTAAAATATACCAAGACAATTTTGTGTTTGGTGCTTATTTCAAATGATGCAGGACGTCATTAGTCATGGCGAAATTTTTAATGTAACATTTCTAATACGCGGAATATTAAGGTGGTTCCACCTAAAATCTCTGCCTTATGTTTACAGTGGTTACATATTTTCTTCGCAATTAATATATTCTCAAGGATGAAAATTTGCACATCGATAAAACTAACTTTAAGTTTTAGCATGGGATACTTAATACTTGCTAAAACATAACCATAATTATATTAAAAATCAATCATTTTTGTTTCAGTAATGTTCAGACCTGTTAACAGATGGCGCGACCTGTACACTGAAGGTGTCAGTAGACAAATGTTGGATTGCTTAATTATGGTTATGTTTTAGCAAAATATTAATTATCCCATGCTATAACTCAAATTTAGGTTTATCAATGTGCAAATTTTCATCCTTGGGAATACATTAATTGCGAAGAAAATATGTAAAGAAATTTTACCATTGGAAACATGGGGCAGAGATTTTAGGTGGAACCACCTTAAATGTTCATATTCTTACTGTCAAACATTTTTGAAATATAAATCTGGGAATTCTTTTTGCAAAGTGAAATATTTAGACGTCCAGACGAATACGTAATATGGAAACAAACTAGAGTTAAAAAAAAAAACTCCCACTATCGCACGCTAGGCAATCTATTTAGAAATAAAATGAACGCGTAACTTTAAATAAAACAAAAATTATAGAAATGTTTCGTTCTTTGCGTAAAGAACATTGAACTTAATTCTCAACTTATCGGACCAAATATGCAATGAGTTTGCTGTTACTACCATTTTTTTTTCGAAATTGAAATCGAAGGAACACTACCAGGTGTTAACTGTCTTCAGTTCGTAGTGTCATAATATTCAAAATCCTCGACTGCACTCGAAAAAAAAAACGATAAAAAATAATTGATAAAAAAAAAAGGCTCAAGAAAAGGACTTCCTTTGAAAGTATACATAAATTCCTAGAATTTTGTGTTTTCCCTAATTCCCTAAAATATCGTGAAATTCCCTAAATCTAGGGAATCAATAGGGAATTTCACGATATTTTAAATCAGGTATTGGGACCACTGGATGAAACACTAGAAACTTACACTTAGGATCTTCGAATTCTCGTAACTCCTGCAAAGTCGACAACTTGCTTTACTACGAAGGTATCTTCCATGACCCACACCACCGCCTCTTAGATGAGCAGGCCTGGGCGATCGTTTTGAGCCATCGCGAACGGCGGCGGATCCCACTTTCTCCAGACTAAAACGTTTCACAGCTTGATCCAAAAGCTCGTGGTTATTTAAGCGATGCAATTCCCTTAGCATTTGTTTTAAACTGCAAATATATTTCTCAGGCATCGGAAATTTTAAAGATGAAAATTATCGACCGCTGACGGAGTTTTAAAATAACAGCAGTTTTATATTAAAATACAATTAATTTTTTAATTGTTACGCATACCAGGACGCGATATCGCAAAAATAAAAAAATCCGTTAAGTGATTATAAAAACACTAAAAATGAGTTGATTAATTTAATTGATCTTTAGAATAAATACCTAAATTTTCCGTTGGCATTCGGGAAAAAGGGTTTTGCTAAGTTTTCAGGTTTGAAAAAAGTTTTGCATTGTTTTTTTTACTAACTTAATATAAACAGCAAACATATGCCAATCAAATAAAATAAAATACAAAATAAATTAGTAAGTACATTTAAGAAAATGTGAAATTCTTGAAACAAACTTGATATGCCCATAATTCACATCACTCATGTCGCAATTAAACTTAACACAATCATCTGTATACCATGAATAATAAATTGGCCACAACCGATATTCTGTTGGGATTTTTTTCCAAAAGTGTTTGCCGGTATCCAGTATATTATGCTCATGCACTAATTTCATATCAATGTTGTGATAATGGCATTAGAATAACTGCAAATAGTAAAACGGGCTTATAACACATTTACTTACCACTATGTGCCGCAATAACAACATCGGTTAGTCCTATAAGGGGGAGCCATCGACCAAAAAAAAAAACTAAATGACTCCCCCTCATAAGACTAACAGATACTGTTATTGCAGAAAAGCATACATATTGTGGTAAGCAATGGTGGAAATGGGCCGGAACGCCGATCCGGGAGCGAGACCCCGCGTTCCAGCAGCAAAACCCTGCGTTCCGGAAGCACAAACCTGTGTTCCGGCGTTCCGTTATTGACACCGAAAGAAAGGGAGCATTTAATTTTCATAAAACATTTCGTAAGCATTATACATTTCAATTAATGACACAATCTTGTATTAATTGTTCTTCGTTTCAATTTTTTTTATTTTCCTCTAATAAAGCTCACTCGCCATTTGTGTAGGTACTACCGGAGTTGAAGCTGTAGTTCTCAAAAAATTTCTCTTCGCCGTCTGGCATCCTTACTTCGCGATTTCCCGCCATGGTGACGACTGCAACGCCGCTTAATTCCACGATGAGTGCGAAGTGTTTGCGTGAGAGCGAAGGTCATGACAGGAGCTGATTGGATTGCTCGATGACCTTGCAACCTCTCTCTGCTCTTGGCATAAAATGACTTCGCAGTTCCTGTAACCTGGCAACGAGCTTAATTACTACACTCTACACATGCTGTCACTTCAACTCCAGCTCCTATCGAGGTATGACATGACTTTTTGACTGATATTGTAGTCGTTGTTGTAAGTTTTAATTTGTTCTGCTGTGAGAAAAGAAAACAACTGAAAACAATGAAAAGAACACTAACAGATTTATTTGGGAAAAAAGATGAGTCAAAAGGAAAAAAAACAGAACTCGGGAATTTGGAAACCTCCCCCCCCCCCTCCTCCCTCTTTCTTCCTGTTCAAGCTCGGACTCCGTGTGAAGTATCACCAAGAAAATCGCCGAAAATACAACAGTCAAAGGAAATCACTGCATTAGGAAGTTCATTAGAAGAATCTGAATCTCGGCAAAGCTCAACAAATGGTAAACCAGAGTGTTGGACTGAGGATCAAAGTAAGTATTTTTTGAAAGAGTACTCTTGGCTTGTTTCAAAAAATGGGTGTTTAGGATGTGCCGTCTGTAAAACCGCCGGGAATATGAACGTTTCAGAATTTTTAACTGGTGCAAGGCTTTCTTAGGAGTGGACATATTGCAAAGTTAGATTTATGGCTGACGATAAGAAGAAGCAAAATACGGCTCTAAGGAAAAACATAAAGGAGCACAGAGAAAGTCACGCTCATAAAGAAGCTTCTAAAATGAACGCAAAACGTTCTGAAGACGTCTTTGAAAATATTGTTGAAAAAATAAATAAAAATAAAGTGGACAATACATACAAAATATTCAATACCGCATATTTCATTGCGAAGAACAATTGACCTTTTGCCGATTTTCCTGGTTTGATTGATCTTCAAAAGAAAATCGGCACTGAGATGGGGAAGATATTGCAGTCTAGGAAGACATGTACGGATATTTGCGATTCTATAGGAAATGACATGCGTAAAAAACTCTGTGAAGAAATCGTCTCCCAAAATATAAAATTCGGTATCTTGCTTGATGTGTGTACAACTAACTGTAAGCCGACTCTAAGTACTCGTAATCTGCATAAAAATGTCTGTAGATCCGGATGATATAAATGCCCAAACTCTATTTTTTTACTTGGTTGAATTACACGATTTGAAAGCAACAGCAATAACTGAATCAAATATGAACTGCTTGGTGAAGTACTTTCCAAAAGAGCTTATTAAAAATAATCTGATATCTTTCACTTCCGACGGAGCTGCAAACTTCGCAGGTTCCATATCTGGTGTGGCTCAACAGCTTTAAAAACAATTCCCGAACTTATTATATGGCAATGTGCAAATCATAAGTTAGAACTTGCTGTCGGGGACGTAATTAAAGAGGTTTACGGTATCATCATCATCATCATCATTGTCAACCATTATCAATCCACTGCTGGACGAAGGTCTCCCCAAGTTTCCTCCACAACGGTCTGTCTTGTGCCAGTCTCCTCCATGTCACTCCCGCATATTTACGAATTTCATCCACCCATCTCCCATGTGGTCTTTTTCTGGGTCTTTTCCTGTCCCTTGGAATCCAATCTAAAATTTCGGCTGTCCATCTATGGTCTGTCCTTCTGGCAGTATGTCCAGTCCATTGCCATTTCAGGGATTTAACTCTGATCATGATGTCTTCCACTCTCGTCATTTTTCGGATCCACGAGTTCCTCTTCTTATCTCTCCTGGTTATACCAAGCATGCACCTCTCCATGCCTCTTTGAGTTGTCTGCAGCCTTTGTATGTCTCTTTTAGTTAAGGTCCACGTCTCTGCACCATACGTAAGCACTGGAAGGATGCATTGATCAAACACTTTTCTTTTAAGACATAATGGCATATTGCTCTTGAAAATTATGCTGTTTCTTCCAAAAGCTCTCCAGGCAAGTTTTGTACGCCGATTAATTTCTTCATCAATGTGACCCTCACTTGATATCTGCTGTCCAAGATAAACATACGTATCTGTTATATCCAGTTGTTCTCCATCAATCGATAAATCTTCATTTCTTGTAAAAGCATTGAACATCACTTTTGTCTTCTGAAAGTTCATTTTTAATCCCACTTCTTTACTCTTGTCAGCAAGTTCCTGGATCATACTCTGCAGCTCTGATGGGGTAGTTGCAAAAATGACTACGTCATCAGCAAAACGAAGGTGGGTTAGATAATCTCCATTAATCTTTATCCCTTTGTTTTCCCAGTTCAGTGATTGAAAGACATTTTCCAATGTGGCATTAAAGAGCTTCGGCGATATGGTGTCACCTTGTCTCACTCCCTTTCCAATTTTTATGTGTGTTGTATTTTCAAACAGCCGAATCTTTGCACTTGCATTTTCATAGATGTTATTAATAATATTAATGTATGCATCTTCAATACCGCAGGATTTCAGAGCCGTGGTAACTGCTGATGGTTTCACCGAATCAAAGGCTTTTTCATAATCGATAAAAGCCATGCACAATGGAAGTTCATATTCCCTCGCTCTTTCAATTAGTTCTCTCAGTACGTGGATATGATCTATTGTGCTGTAGCCACTCCTGAATCCAGCTTGTTCTCTCGGTTGAGCCATGTCCAGTGTTACCTTCAAGCGGTGTGAAAGAACTTTAGTGAAGATTTTATAAACCACTGATAGGAGGCTGATAGGTCTGTAGTTCCTGAGATCCTCAATGTCACCTTTTTATGTAGCAGGATCATTGTAGCATTGTTCCAATCCTCAGGAATCTTCCCTTCATTAAGGCATCGAGTGAAAATTTGGGCGAGTACTGTTTCAATTTCTCCACTTGCTTCTTGTATGATGTCTATAGTAATTCCATCTTCTCCTGGAGCTTTCCCCCGCTTCATGTTCTTGATTGCATGAGCAACTTCTGCTGGGAGGACTGGAAGAACTCTGGTATCTTTCATGATGTCTGGAGTACATGTATCATCCCTTTCATATAATTTGGAGTAGAAATCTTTCACTCTTGTCAAAATTTCGCCTCTATTTCTTGTTATAGAACCCTCTTCTTTTCTCAGAGCCATAATCTGTTTTCTTCCCTTACTGAGATGTCCCTTTGCTATCTTTAGGCTTTGGTTGTTTTCAATTGCTTTCCTCACTAGCTCACAGTTGAATTTCCTTACGTCTTCAGTGATACTTTTTCGTGCTGTCTTGCATAGCTCTATATATTCCACTTTGGAAGTCACATCTTCTTTAGTTGTCCTCATCTCTCTTCTTTTTTGCATCAACATTTTGGTTTTTCCTGATAATTTGTTTACATGCAACTTGTTCTTAGACCCAGCTAATTTTGTTGCTGTTTCCATAAGAGCTTTGGTTACTTTTCTGTTAACTTCCGAAATATCCACTTCTTCCGATGTTAGGCCTTCTAAAGCAGAGAATCTGTTCTTCAGTTCCAACTTGAAAGTATTATGGTGTTTTTTAAGGTTGGTTATGTCAATACATTCTGTTTGTCTTATGAGCTTGCCACGTTCCAGTTTAGTGTTGAGGTGCATCTTACATCTCACCAATCTATGGTCACTACCTGTGTTGAACTTGTTCAGCACACTGCAGTCTTCGATGACGAATTTTTTGTTACACATAATAAAATAAATTTCACTTGTCGTCCCAATTGGATGTCTCCATGTCCATTTCCTGTGTGGCTTTTTCTTGAAAAAGGAATTCAAGATGAAAAATCCTTCTGCCTCTGCAAACTCAACGAGAGTATTTCCACGCTGGTTTCTGTTGCCGTGACCGAATTTACCTACTGAAGTTTCATTCTGTTGCCGGTGCCCTATTTTTGCATTGAAATCTCCCATAATTATCTTCAAGTGCTGCTTACCTTTATTATTTAGATGACGAATTTCCTCATAAAATTCTTCAATTTCTTCTTCAGGATGACTTGTGGTGGGTGCATAAGTTTGAATAATCTGAGCCTGGTATCTTCTCGATAGTTGGATAACGAGTCGTGCAGCTCTGTCAGAGGAACTTTCAACTTCTACCACTTTATCCTTCAGTTTCTTGTTTATTATAAATCCAACACCACTAGTTCTGCCAGTATCTGTCCCACGATAATAGAAGAGATGTCCACTTTTCAGTTCAATGAGATCTTCTCCTTTTCTCCTTACCTCACTTAGCCCGACGATGTCCCACTTGATCCTTTGTAGTTCCTCTTCCAATTCAAGAAGCCTTGAATCAGAAGATAGGGAGCGTCCGTTGTAGGTAGCCAAGGTCAGCATCAAATGGCAGCCTAGTCCGGTCCTCCGGGGATTCTTAGCACCCTCTGCTTTCATGTCGCACTGGCCGCTGCCTTGGCCAGGTACATTCCAGCTGCCGGAGACTGAGGGCCAAGATTTAAGTTGTAGAGTCATTTTGGAGGTGTTTGGCCATAACTCACCACGCTGGCCAAGCGGGTTGGTGAGTGTGGGATAGCATTTCCTCTGATCCCGATGGTATAGTTATACCGCTATTTGCGGTCGTCAGAGCCCCTTTAGTGGGAACAGGATGCACCACGAGAAGGCGGGGTTGACATTTGTCAAGGAGAGGCTGTGATGTTACGCATCACTTGACCTTACATCCCGTTTACGGTATACAGAGTTTTAAATCGTTTTGCGATAAATTATACTTTTTGTATCACGCTTCACCAAAGAACGCCCGCGAGTTGCATCACTGTGCTGAAGAAATTGCAGTTCTGTTTTCTTCAATCGGGAGAGTTATTGGAACAAGAGGGGTTGCATCTAGTGAACGAATAGTATCTGCTGTCTGTAATATGTTTCCAGCCTTGGCTTTGCATTTTAAAGCTGCATCTGCTGATGCTTCAAGGGATAGTAAAGAAAGAAGCATGTTTTCTGGCTTACTGAAAAAGACTTACGAGCACATGCTTCCTGGAAAATTTGGCACTAATGAAAACCGCCTTAAAGGAACTTAGTTCATTGTCACTGCGTCTTCAAGGAAATTCTGTATCGTTACCAGAAGCACATTCGCATATTTCCCTTACAGTGAATGTTTTCCAAGGTTTAGCTGATGGTGGTTTTGACGAGTGTTATTCAGTAGCATCAGATGCCGTAAAAAATATAGTGTTCAAAGGGGTGGACTTACATTCAAGGGGATATAAATCTGACGGGAAAATAAACCGTGTTCAATTTTTTTAGAGTGTTGCCAACAATTTATCTGCCAGATTATTCAGCAGCGAGGACATTGTAAATCAACTTCAGGTTTTGTATCCGTCTTTTTGGCCGACCGACATAAATATTTTATATGGAGAAGGAGAGGTTCTAAGTTTATGCCGAATATTCGGATTGGAGGAAGAAAGGAAAATCATTGAAGAGTTCAGACATTTCAAGGAAACCAAAAAAGTTTCACATCATTTAAAAGTCTTATTAAAATCTGTTGCTGCGGTTGCTTTATCAACAGCTGAGTGTGAAAGAGGTTTTAGCACCATGAATTTGATAATAACTGATTTAAGAAACGCTTTGAACGTTACACACGTCAGCAACCTCATGTTCATAAAAATAAACGGACCTCCTTCAAAGATCTTCGATCCCGAGCCGTACGTGCGGAAATGGTTGAGTGACGGAAGGAGAAATGCAGATTTTTTGGCTTGCAGAGAACGTGAAGAAAAGATGCAAGAAGACTTGTTGAAACAAAAACTTTGGAGATTATTTCAGGAGATATTTTTTTGAAATCGAAGTTATAATAGATAATGCAGCTAAATAAATGGATATTTCAGACAAAGCCAAATTTTTTTACTTTTCCACCTCATGTACAGTAGTTCCTTACATATATGTGCCTCAAATACAAGCTGACGTTTTTTCTCTGATGTTTGTTATTTGAGGACACCTCCAAAAAGGGTGATACCTTTAATTGCACCGGTACACATTCGCGTGGACTTTCTAATAAGAAACGTACTTATGAATAAAAAAAAACAGCTCTGACTTTAGCTAAATGTGACTATTTCATTTTAAAATTTAACAACGAAATTTCCTTATATGGTTTCATATGTACAGCAAATGGGTTTGCGAATATTAAATGTGTAATGCATTCACTTGTACCGTTGTAATGTTGTCGCCAAAACACGTCAAAACTGCGTTAAACCTTTTTGACGAATTCTGACGATGGAGTCAGAAATAGACAAAACGTTGCGACATCATTTTGACGGGCTTCGGTGACAAAACTACAAGTTGTACGTTGCG
The DNA here is from genome assembly GCA_039090855.1 of Macrothele yani. Taxonomy (NCBI): domain Eukaryota; kingdom Metazoa; phylum Arthropoda; class Arachnida; order Araneae; family Macrothelidae; genus Macrothele; species Macrothele yani. Next base: position 84,042,166 of record CM077001.1, read on the forward strand.
TTCCGGCAGCGAAAAATTCCCATTTCCACCACTGGTGGTAAGTAAAATTTGTATCTAAAATCCTGAGAACTCGCAATCGAGTTTACGTGTTTTTCGTGTACCATCTGTAGTGTGAAATTTATTATGTTTACACGTGTGCCAATTATGTTTGTTGGTATGTGTACTGGCTAAAAAGCCCAAGCCAAAATTAAATTGATTGCAATTAATATCATCAGGAACGAGGAGTCCATGGCAGCGCTACTGCCCTTGGGTGGAAGCGCTACTGCCCTTGGATTATATGTGGAGCCTTATTTTCAACTAATTAGCCTTGTATAAAATTGAAAAAACAAATTACCGAAAATTTCGTTGAAGTTGTGAACAGTAATTTTGGTTTTAACTAATGTGAAATTGAGCAAACGTAAATTGAAATCAATGACAGATATAAATTAGCGATGCATTGCCATTTTTAATTAACATTGGTTAACATTTATTCAACGAGATACAAGTACGTAGAGTCTGACATCGGCGAACGGGTGAAGCCACCGGAAACAAGTGGCAGCCATGTTTGATGATGCTCTCGTTGAATAAAATCCCAAGCCATAATTTTTTGACATTTCACAGAAATTTTTTGGAACAAGTTTTCAGTGAAATATGTCACCGGTAATAAGGTAAATGAAAAAAAAAAAAAAAACGGAAAGAAAAACTACAACGGTAAAAATCTTAGATATTCGTCGGTCATCACCATGAGAATGCTTAATCATGCCACTGCTTATCACTCCAAATACATAGACGCCAAGGTTATTAGATATCTCTTTAAGTTGAGCCACTTCGGAAACGAGCTGCTATTGGCTGGCGAAATGACGTCACACGGGGAACAAATCAGCGAGAGGCAAAGAGGCGAGAGCCAAGAGCCATCGCTGCTACGGGTTACACTTTAGCAAGGAATGTAAATAAACGCGATGGAAAACATTTTCCAAATACTAATAATTTCAAACTTCAAAGATTAACATATTTATCAGTGATCTGCTATTTCCTCTTTCATGAACTAATTAATTTTGAAAACAAAATAAATTAACAGCTTTTGTGTAAAGAAATATGAGGGCATTGCTGTAAACAAACATATTGCTGAACTTCGTAGTTCCGTAGTTCGCAGGAAGTTATATTTACAAAAAAGTTATTGTCAGTGCGAAAGTAAATTCTTAAAAATCCAAACTTTTTAAAGTCTAGCCTTTCGATTATCAGCGCATCAAGTAGTTAACGGGCTAAACAAACAAGAAGTAAATATGTTATTTATCATTTCATTTTTGCAAAATAAATCTTGTTGTTTACAGAATTCCACTTAGTAGCCTTCAAATACAAACAAAAATTCGCACGAAATGGAACACCCCAACTTTACAAAAATTGCCAGCCTGTGTGGAACCAATGAAAATGACATGAAGAACGAGTTTAACATTTACAGGATATATCTTGGTAATATTGAAACTCAAAGCAATCTTCTAATGCTTACATGTGGTGCACAGAGAGAAAAAAAATACATGTTCCCTTCGCTGTCAGCTGCAGCTATGCTGCTTCCTGTTGAAACTGCGTGTGTAGAAAGGACATTTTCGGCAATGCACCGTATTCTGTCATCCGAGAGGAAATGCATGCTTCCAGCACATTTAGACGCCTTAGTGAAAATTTCAATAGAAGGCTTGAAAATTCTCGATCTCAGGAGTCCAACCCATGAAGATGGTAAAGTGTACAATCATTAAACAAGCTTATCACAAATGGCTTCAAAAGGGACGACGAAATATATAAAAGATAAAAATGTTAAAAATGCTACACAACCAAAGAATTTATCTTTTTAAGAAATACTGTAATTGTTATTTTTAAGTTATTAAGTGAATATACGCGGCAAAATTATTAAGCAGAAGCTAACCTCCTTTAACATGAAAAAAATGAGATTTATTATACAAAATGCTGTGTCGTAGCTATGTTTTACATTTGGCATTTGCCTTGATAATCAACTATGACAAGGCACAGGATACAAATTTAACCTCCTAATAACTGTAAAAATGATCAATACTCAATAGTCAGTAATATTACTCATAAGAACTGACAACGTACTAAAGGGTAAGTGTTTTTACTGCTTTATATGAATTGGAAAGTTTCCTTTTTAATATTTAGATATTAGCGCCTTTTTTTATCATAAAACACAGTGGTCATTAGCAGTTACATGAATCCTCAGCTTCACATTCAGTATTTACTACCATAATGCAACAATTTTACTTTATTAAAAAAATTCGAAGTCCATGTATACCAGCAGTTCCCTCCAAAAAACCGCGAGAGCGAGGAGCCACCAGGGCGGTCAGAAACAGTGAGGGTTAACCGAGGCTTAACTATCATTACCTATTTTATAAACTTCTTCGCTTCTCATTCTGATCTTCCTTGGGAGAAGTTTAGGCTCTCGCACTCCTCGCTTCTGTTTCCAGACACGGGATATAATTCTTCCCACTATGGAATGTTCTACCCCTTATTAGCTGGCAATTAAAAAAATTATATATGTATATAGCAGTCAAATGTTTCTTTTTTAGCTTTATTGTTTAAGTCAGTCACTGCAACCATAAAATATATGTTCGCATCTCTTCATTTTAGCCTGCTACAAATTTTGCAATTATACTTTTGAATCATATCAGCATGCACAAGATTTGAAAAAATATCAGTATCTACTGTTTCAGCAACCTATGTTAATAAAAAAAATGATAACCATATGAAGCTTTAAAAAAAGAGTTTCCTTTGTAACCATTCTTAACTATAAAATATCAACAGTAGTCACTTTTGAAGTGTTCCCTAGTTTTTATTCAGGTCAAAAAACAAATATTTCACTACAAAAATTTTTAGCCTCAGAAAAAAAAAAAAAAAGATTCATGCAACACTTTTTCAGCACCCCTCGATTTGAAATTCCTGGATAAACCCCTGATCCTGCGGTATTGAAGATGCATACATTAATATTATTCATAACATCTATGAAAATGCAAGTGCAAAGATTCGGCTATTTGGGAATACAGCACACATAAAAATTGGAAAGGGAGTGAGACAAGGTGACACTATATATTCCAAACTCTTTAATGCCACATTGGAAAATGTCTTTCAATCACTGAACTGGGAAAACAAAAGGATAAAGATTAATGGAGATTATCTAACTCACCTTCGTTTTGATGAAGACGTAGTCATTTTTGCAACTACCCCATCAGAGCTGCAGAGTATGATCCAGAAACTTGCTGACAGGAGTAAAGAAGTGGGATTAAAAATGAACTTTCAGAAGACAAAAGTGATGTTCAATGCTTTTACAAGAAATGAAGATTTGTCGATTGATGGGGAAAAGCTGGAGACAACCAGTACCTACATTTACCTTGGACAGCAAATATCAAGTGACGGTCACATTGATGAAGAAATTAATCGGCGTATAAAACTTGCCTGGAGAGCGTTTGGAAGAAACAGTATAATTTTCAAGAGAAATATGTCTTAAAAGAGAAGTGTTTGATCAATGCATCCTTCCAGTGCTTACATATGGTGCAGAGACGTGGACCTTAACTAAAAGAGACATACAAAGACTGCAGACAACTCAAAAAAGCATGGAAAGATGCATGCTTGGTGTAACCAGTAGAGGTAAGAAGAGGAACTCGTGGATCCGAAAAATGACAAAAGTGGAAGACATCATGATCAGAGTAAAATCCCTGAAATGGCAATGGGCTTGACATATTGCCAGATGGACAGACCATAGATGGACAGCTGAAATTTTAGACTGGATTCCAAGGGACAGGATAAGACCCAGAAGAAGACCACATGGGAGATGGGTGGATGAAATTCGAAAGTATGCGGTAGTAACATGAAGGAGACTGGCACAAGACAGACCGTTGTGGAAGAGGCTTGGAGAGACCTTCGTCCAGCAGTGGATTGATAATAGTTGACAATGATGATGATACTGTACGTGTATATACTGGGTGATCCAAAAGTCTTGAACATTTTGTAAACGTAATAACTCGCGAAGTTTTGAGAGTAGGGCAACACGGTTTGCGTAGAAATGATCAGAATGACATCGGATTTTTTATGAAATCACAAATTTTTACTCATTTTACTTACATTTTTCATCGCCAGATGGCGCCATAGGCGAACAGGTCTGGGATAGTGGGTATAAAAGCAGCTGCTGGGAAGCAACCACAAGTCACAGCGGTCCGTGTCAGTATGCTGTCATTATCGGACAAAGCGCTCTTGGTGAAACTGTTTTATTGCAACGCTGAATGTGCGAGTGCTGCGTTGAGAGCCTACCGGTCACTGAAAGATTATCGCAGTGGGAAAGTGCTGCGCTGCGGTGAATGGTGAAAAATTTCGAGGAAACGGGATCTTTGGCAGCACGCCCACGAAGCGGTAGACTACGAACACGTGCTGCTGCATCAGAGGCGATTACGCAGGAAATGGATATGATTGCAATGTCATTCGCACAGGGCGACTCCAGTACTCGCCATGTTTCTCGGCAAACGGGCATTCCATACGGGACTGTATGGCGAACACTACGACGGATTCTGTACATGTGATTGCAATGTCATTCGCACAGGGCGACTCCAGTACTCGCCATGTTTCTCGGAAAACGGGCATTCCATACGAGACTGTATGGCGAACACTACGACGGATTCTGTACAGATACCCGTACAAACTGCAACGGCATCACGAACTGCAAGCTGGCGATTACGTGCAGCGTCAGGAGTTCACAGCATGGTTTTTTCGGCAAATGGATGTCGGCGAGAACTTGCTGATGAACGTTTTATGGACTGATGCGTGTTTACCTCTCCTTTCCCTAAACGGAGAGGTAAACACGCACAACTGCCGCATCTGGGCCACGGAACATCCCCGAGCAGTCGTTGAAGCGCCACTTCATCAGCCGAAAGTGACAATGTGGTGTGGATTCACGGCTTTCTTCATTATCGGTCCTTTTTTTATTTGGAGGTCCGCGGTATCTTCTTCGAAACCGTTTCAGTGACAGATGCACGTTATGCGAACATGTTACGAACGTACGTTATCCCTAGCTTGCAAGAGCAGGATGCAGTGAATCTGTGCACATTTTTGCAGGATGGCGCACCACCCCACATCGCACGTTCCGTTAAGCAACTGCTGCAAGAGACGTTTGGCGCAAATCTTAGGTTGAGCAGACACTTTCCGAAGGCCTGGCCTCCTCGGTCACCAGACCTGACACCCTGCGATTTCTGGAGTTACCTAATCTTGGGAGTGTACAGATGTCGCCCCACTTCATTAGCCATGCTGAAAGATGCCATTCGACACCATGTGGCAGCGATACCACCGGACATGCTCTTCAATGCCGTCCATGGTGTTTTCTCTCGTCTGCAGGCAGTGCTGGAACAGGACGGCCATCACATTGAACACCTGGTACAATGAGGTGTCTAACCTGGTACAATCAGGCAAGGTACTTAAAAAGAGAGGTAGATCCCATCGCCTTTGTTTCCGTGCCACCGGAGAGCTGTCACCCTACGAGCTGGAGTGTGTCGTCACAGTGGCCATAAACGATCTCTTGAACATTCGGAGCTTGTGCTGTGGTGTCGATTACTCGCTGCATTTCTTTGTCAATTTTTGACCTGCTTTGTCGTTTCATTCATTTTTTTCTTCATTTGTTTTCTGTGTACAACTATCTCGAAAATACCTGGATACGCTGTTGCACTTTGTCGTAATAACAGTTCAAAGGAAAGGAAGTTAGATGTTACATACCATGTTTTCCCATCGGATAGAGATTTCTTGAAGCAATGGGTAGCGAAATGCTGTCGAAATTATGTATTCGATGCAAAGAAAGCAAGAATGTGTTCAGAACACTTTGATGTCCCGAAGTAAGAGCGAGATCTTAGAAATGAATTGCTGAACTTGCCTCCCAGAAAAAAACTGAGAAAAGATGCCGTGCCTACAAAAAGTATGCATTTGCAGATGGAGGAGCAAATTTCTGTTCGAAGTGAACGGTTTAAGATCGGAGAGGTCAGAAAAAAAAATGCATTAAATCGAATTGAAAGTATATCTCCAATTAAACGTCAAATCACAATGAAAGTGACATCATTCTTGACCAACATTTATCATACCGTCAACGTTATGTGAGAAGTGCGAATTTCTGAACAAAAATGTAATGCAACAGTAGAATGAAAATAATTTACTACGGGAAGAATTATCAAACGTAAGAAAACAGTTGGTAATGGTAAAACAATGATTTTGCCTCGAGAAAAGAAGCCTGAAAACGGAAATTAATATTATGAAACGCAAATGCAAGAATAGAAATTTGCTGGGCAACAGTGAAAGGTGGCCAGCTATCATAAATTTGCTTGGCCATTGTTGTTTCACTAAAGTGCAAATTCAAACTCTTGTGTCAAAAACGAGACCAGCAAAATGGAATGAAGAAGATATAAGTCAAACACTTGTTTTGCATGCTATTTCTCAAAAAGCATATCTTTTCATCAAAAAAAAAAAAAAAAATGCACATACTGGCTTCCATGCATTTCCTCTCTGAAACGGTGGTGTGGCAAATTTACATATACCGATGGTTTAGTTGAGCCCATTTTAAAGGTGATGAAAATGAATGCTGTTCACCTAACCGAATTCGACAAAGTTTCAGTTTTATCTTTTGGTGAAATGAGCGTTGATTGCCGATAATGTTATGATGCTGCTGCAGATAAAATTTTAGGACCGCATAGTAACGTTTTAGTAGTTATGCTGAGAAGCTTCTGGAAAGCTTGGAAACAACCATATACTGTATTTTTCCTTTGATAAGCAGATAGATCAAAAGCTGCTAACTGACACAATTCGAGCCGTTGGGTAATCGGGTTATTTAGTTCATGGAGTGGTACCTGATCTTGGGGGGAGGGGAGGGGGATAACAAGGTTTGGAGGCAGCTTGGAATAACCCCAATATTGTCTTCTTTTCCAAATCCAGTAAACGCAAATCAAAAATTATGGATGTTTGCCGATGTGCCCGATCTATGAATAATTAAACTTCTCCGAAATCATATATTTGATCGCGGAACACGCTGTAGTGTGGAACCATCACTCGCCAGATATTTGACCTTTTGTTGGAACGTAATAACTCAGAATTAAAGGTGTTTCATAAAATAAAATGGATCCACACAAATGTAAGATGCCCCATCAGACAGAGAATTAGTGTCAGCGTCCCAGATGCAATCTAACAACGTAAGCAAAGCTGCAGAGTATTTTTTTCCTGAAAGAAAACAAATTGCTAATTTTATTAAATTGGTAAATGACTGATTCGACGTAATGTAATGTAGATTTTCCAGCTCCAAAAAGTCATTGCAGTGTGCTTTTGGGAAAAAAAAAGGATATTCAGCAGAAAAGCATCGAACAGTATTCATGTCATATTCCCGTTTTTCTCAGTATATATATATATTTTTCCTTCTATTTTGAAAAATAGTTGGATGTTTGTACAATTTTTACTTAAAAATTATTTACTCAAAACTAGCTCTATTATTTCGATTGAAAATTCACAGAGCACACGACACTTTCTCGTTATCTCCGTAGGAGTTACAGCTTCGCTTATGGGCCACCGTGACGTCACAGCGCAGCGAAGAGAAGCGCGAAGACGGCGCCGTTACGATGGACCTACCTCTCCTCCTAAGTACCAATCAGGTGTCTATTTTTCTCCACACTTCCAACCTGTGGTTGTTGCGCCATCTGGCGATGACAAATGTAAGTAAAATGAGTAAAAATTTATGTGATTTTATAAAACCCCAATGTCGTTCTGATCATTTCTACGCAAACCGCGTTGCCCTACTCTCAAAACTCCGCGAGTTATTACATTTTCAAAATGCGCAAGACTTTTGGATCACCCAGTGTGTGTGTGTGTATAAATATATATATATATATATAAGGACAAAAAATTTAATGCGTGTGCCAGTGGCAGCGGAGGCACACTCAAGGTCATGTATGAAAAACATTTTGTGGAATTTTGAAGGATCTGCCAGAATTTCGCGATGAGTTGTTATTGAGATACTCACACACTGCCATTCTCTTTAATAAAAACGGATTGCAAACATATTCAGTCCAGTTTTAATTTTGAAGCCATGATAACAATTTAGTGTAGAAAAATTTGTTTTCCAAAATTTACCAACTTCGTAAATTTTCTAAATGATATCTGATTAAATGTTATTTTCAAAGTAATCAAGTATAATGCACTACCTCAATTGAAATGCGCAGCTTATTTTTGGGAGGGAGGGGGATGCAGCAGAAAAATAAAAGGCATCCAGTGGAGTGACTTCAATGATTTTTGGTGAATAAAAATTTTAGTTTAAAAGCGAAAATTTCGCTGTGCTCAGTAAGTGAAGAAATAAATTTTGTGCGAGTATTTCGCTTCAGAAATTAGTCTCTCTCTCTCTCTCTCTCTCTCCCTTTTTTTTTTTTTTCAATTTATCCAATACTGAACTTTATTTTTAATCGCAATTTGTTCACATGCCCATTTTGACCAGAAGAGAAAATATAAGTAAAACTTTTTTGCAAAAGTCCCGGCAACTGAGTATTTGTTATTAGCAAACACGAATAATCTCCAGTTCGCTGGGAGTAACACTGTTGTTAGAATTATTACGTTGAATAAAAGCAGGAACAAACCAAAAATTGGAAGAAAAACAAAACAGGTTGAGTAATACATTCAAACGTACTTTATTTCAGCATTCGTCATTATTTTTAATTCATTCCCCTATTTTCTTTCTTATTCAGAAGCACAAGAACCGTATTAATCAACAAAGCACCCAGGTCCGGCGATGCATTCCCACCCAACAAAAGACTGCATTCGCGAGCAACCCTGCTAGCGAGAGTTGCCATCAATGCAGTCCCCAGGGAAGTTTTATTCAAAGGAAACGAACTGATGTGGGAATAGGTAGTTTCCCACATGAGTTGGTTTCAAAAGTCGTCAGAGCTGCAAGCAGCGCAGTCCGCCAACGCTCTTTCCACTCCCAGTGGTGTTATGCAGGAAAAACTTCCAGTTGAGTTCAGAAAATTGCAGTCGTGGGTGGCGTTATGCTAAAAAAACTTACAGCGGTGTTCACAAAACTTCTCTCTCTTGGTACGGCATGAAAAAAATACTGCTTTGGGTGGGGGATGCAGCCCCACAGCAGGAACCGCCCCTGCCTGGAGTAAACACTGTAGAAAGCAAATTTTTGATGCACACTTTCTCTGTTTTTTTCTCATCTTTCCGTAACCTTCGCAACTCTAATAATTATTTCTGCATTAGATTCTGTTTTACTTTTACATGTAAAGTTAGACTACGGTTTGAAGAACTCAAAGATAATATTTGTTTCTTCAGCTTTTCATTTTCCTTCATCAAAATATCATTTTCTTTCAATAGAATTTCATTTTCAGTATTTTCATCATCGGCACTCCACATGTCTTTCAAAATTTCCTCTTTATTATCGTTTATCAAATCGCGAACAAGATCAGTTCTTTTCCTTTTATCCTGTCTGTTCTTTCTCTCTGAATTAGAAATTTACATTAAGTTTCCCGGGAGGTTTAAACTTGGTACAACAGTGTCCTTTAGCATTTTGCGGATAGGCAAACCTAGAAGTTCATTCCTTAAATCACGTCCGTAGTCTTCCTCAGGAAAATGTTCCAAACAAATAGCTGAATTCATTTCGTTGAAACTGTTAGCTCGTTTGCATATCTCAATTTCCATGTTTTACGCCAAACTTCAATTTTCGGAAACCTATGGTAATGAATGCCATTCCTTCTGGTTTTTGAATAATAATTTGGACACGTTGCTATCGCGCACGAACCAGGCATGTTCAGTGTTTACTGTATAACCAAGAAAAAGAAAATTTGTTTGATACAAATACGGAGCTTCAAATTCTCAGAAATGAGACAATGTTTAACAGCTTTCAGACCCTGAACCAGAAAAACGGGAGCAAGCAGCCTTAGGCGCAGGGTGTGGAACGGTCCTGGACTGTGACGTCACGAAGGCGATCACTGAGACAGTGACCAGCGGAAATGTCGGATAAGCATAACCTTGGAGTCCACTCACCTGGTTCGACCAGCACGAGCAGTATTTACCGTAGTTCCTTTACAAATAGTAATTAGTGTAAGCAGACCCGTATTTAGGACATATTACGCCTCCCCCTCCCCCAAACATTAGTATCACTTCTTATCTACTCCCAGAATTAACTAGCAGATATATGGTTGTGAAAACTTATACAAATTGATCATTAATTTTCAATTTTTTTAAAATATTGTAACGTACAAGGGTTGTCCCAAAATAATCTAAGAATGTTTTCGTAAAACAATATGCATACTATAACTTAATTATCAAGAAGTCATCTTTTTCGAAATCATCATCATCATTGTCAACCATTATCAATCCACTGCTGGACGAAGATCTCCCCAAGTTTCCTTCACAACGGTCTGTCTCGTGCCAGTCTCCTCCATGTCACTCCCGCATACTTTCGAATTTCATCCACCCATCTCCCACGTGGTCTTCTTCTGGGTCTTTTCCTGTCCCTTGGAATCCAATCTAAAATGTCGGCTGTCCATCGAAATACTGTCCATTAAATCGAACACAGGTGTCCCAGTGTTCCTTCCACTTTTTCAATGTTTTCTGGAATTGTTCTTCTGAAATGCTGTTGAAGCACCCTTTGCAGTTGTAATAAGTTATTGATCAGTCGCAAACTGTCGTCTCATTCATTTTTTCTTTTTTAAATAGGGAACAACCAGGAGTCACACGGTGACAAGTCTGAACTACACTGACGTGCAAAAATTAAGGACGAGGCGGTTTTTCGAATGTAACGTCGTGCAGAAGTGCTCCACATCGACTCAAATCATACCATAAGATCCCCAAGATGTAAGAATATGGGACAAGTGAGCAAAACCGTCCAAACAAGGAATCCAAAGGATACAAAGGCACTTTATTGAAAAAGTAGATTCGAGCACAACTGGACAGAAGACAGAAAGGTCCCTGTGACAGGCGGCTGCCAAGAAAAATCCAGTCTTTAGAGGGGATATGATCACCCCTGACATGCGTTGCAGGATTTACAACGTCTGTCCATGCTGAGGACGAGGTTGTCAAGGAGCTGTTGAAACATCGCGGCCCATTCATCTTGTAGCGCCAATCGCAGTTGCGGAATCGTTGCTGGCGGCTGGTGACGTGCTGCCAAGCGTCTCCCGAGAAGGTCCCACATGCGTTCGATTGGATTTAGGTCCAGGGACATTGCGAGCCAATCCATGCGTTGAATATTTTTACTCTCCAACAGCCACTGTACAATGAGGTGTAGCGTTGTCGTCCATGAAGAGGAACTCAGGACCCACAGCACCTCTAAACAGACGCACGTGAGGCAGGAGAACCTCGGTACAATAGCGGATACCAGTGACTGAACCTCCTTGGAAGATGTGGTCAGTACGGCTACCAAGCGTGATACCGCCCCGAACGAGAACTCCGCCACCTCCAAACCGGTCCCTTTCGATGATGTTAGAGGTGTGGTTGCGTGTTCCCCTGCTCTCTCCAGATGCGTATTCGTCCGGAATCGCTCGTCAGACTAAATCGGCTCTCATTCGTAAAGAGAACTCGACCCCATTTCTGATGTGTCCAATTCTTGTGTTCCTGGCACTACAGAAACCGCCGTTTCCGATGAGCAGGCGTTAATGGCACACACTGTACTGGTCGTCGTGCAAATAGACCACCTTTGTGCAGCCTCCTGGCCAAGGTAAAACGCGATAACGGACGTCCAGTTGTCTGTTGCATGTGCCTTGCCTTTTCTCCCGCTGACTGCCGTGTCTCTTCTCGCCTGTAGGACAATATACTGGTCGTACGCCGCCATGGTTGCTCGTGGACGTCCACTGCTAAACTCTCGGACAGCTGTTTCTGACGTTTGAAATGCTCTCCAAGCTCGTGAAACGATGCTGTGAGCGTTCCCGAACTCCTCGGCCACACCTAGTCACACTTCGACCTTCTTCCCAATGACGCGACCTCGGGTATAGTCATCCAGATGTCGTCTACTGGATTGCCTGTTGGCCATATCACACGGTGGCAGCAACTCGACGTCGTTAAACCGATGTACACCATGCAATAGCTTTCCCCGAATTGCCGAGCGTACACCTCACGTGTGCTTTATACCCTTCCGACACTCCCCCTCCCCCCCCCCCCTACGTCATGCTGCTTATATGCGCATGCCCTACCGTACCGGACCCTAGTCTATCTCCTGAGTGGTCTTTCGGTCCGTTCTGCCTGCTCGTTCCGCTGTTATGCTAATTTCTCCTCTTCGTCCTTAATTTTTGCACACCAGTGTGTATGCGGGTTGGGGTATCAACTTAATATTAATTTTCTCCAAATAAGAAACAACATAACTGGCCATGTGCGGCTTTGCATTGGGCCGCATATGAAAAGAGATGAGAAACCAAAGTTGAACAAACACATTTCATGCCCAAACGCTCGGTTAAAATTCTGTGAATTGATCATTTTGAAATGTGAACCATACTTCGATATTTCTAATTGATAGGTGTATGTCTTCCAATTTACCTGTGTAATACTCGTTGAAGGTGAGCGACTAAAGCCGCCGACTAAGGACCATCCATAAATTCTTTATGCCATCTGTAAATTGATTTTCCTAGACATTCATCTTTTGTAAGTCTCTTGCATAAGACGGGAAATCTCTCGACAGACGTCTTAAATCGACAGCAAAAATTAAAGGCGCATCTTTGTTCGTCTTTCACATCCATTTTTTCTAAAAATCACAGCACGAAAACACATGTTAGGGGTTCACGAAACAACGCTTATTAAACTGCGCACTACCGATGACGCATGTGTGATAACAGATGAGGCCGGTTGCTATGGTTACTACAAGATTACCGTTTTTTTCGAGACTCGTGCCAAGGCCGAACGCAGTATTTCACATTTTTTATAAAAACATTCTCAGTTGCTTTGGGACAAGTTATGTAATTGAATAAACCATAAAAACTGAGAAATTTACCATGTTATAAAAAAATTATGCAGGAAAACTTTCATGTACAACAATTATTTGGATATCCATACTGAAGTCCGATAAATCAAAAGAAAAGATATATTCAAACATAAAAAAAAAAAAAAATGTTTTTAAAAATAATCCTCATTTATGGAGCTTACCTCAGCTGTAGGTGGTTTCCTCAGTCTTTGCGTTTGCAAACGAATTTATTAATTCTCCAAATTCCAGTTTCTTTTTGATTGGAGGTTTAACGACCACCGTGAGCAACTCAATGGGCTATAAGCAGTCGCCCGTCCCTAATTTAAGGTCACTGGTTCCAGGGAAGGGAGAGAACCAGTGCCGTAAGACAAACACAACATCCATGCCTCACCGGGATTCGAACCCGGACCCCTTACGGACGAATGATCAGAGGCCAGCGCCTTAGACCACTGCGCCACCGGGGCGGCAAATTCCAGTTTCACTGTGATGTCTGGTTCTATGGCAAGCACTCAAAGACTGATGAGTCGTTCCTTAGTTTGGGCTGATCACAGGAAATTTTTAATCCAGTACCACTAAAGTAAGAGATCTGGCAGGTTTTTTTTTTGTAAAATTTTGTTCTCCCTTCGCCTCCCCCCTTCAACAATGTGCAGCACGGCTTAACCTCGATCGTCCATCCATTTTAATTATTCTTGAGAAAAAAACTGCTTACACCAACAAATAAACTCACTGCGAACAAGTAAACAAAGCCCAGCAATATTTCACTACCTAAGATTTGGTCACAATTATCGAAAAAATCACGCAGTGCGTGCAGCACTCCAATGAGAAATTTTAAATAGGAATTTTAGGATTTTCCCCCAAAATTTCAGGACAACTTGCTGCTTTTCTTGAAAAAAAAAATAAAAAAAACAAGAACAGTAAAATGAGTATGAAACACTTAGAGAGAAAAAAAAAAACCTTCTGCCTACTTTTTTTTTTATAGTAATTTTTATTTTAAGCTTACGTTTAAAATCAGGATTTTTCCCAGTGCCTTGAAAAATTGGAAAGTCTTAAAAGATAGCGAGCAGGGCCAATAGTCCATAGGTCAAACATATTATTGCTCAGTGCATCCGATTCTAAATCTGTTGAAACTTCTACTGAATTACATAATTTTGACCCCCAGAAAATTTTGATTGTCATTTAATTTTCAGTGCAAATACGAACTTAGCAAAACACCCAGATTGGTATGGAAAACTAAAATGTTAACTGAAACAGATGTTACTGGCAGATTACTGCCAAATTCATCATGCAAGTACACATGCTTCAGAGAACTTGAAAATTCCATCGTCCTGGAATGGGAATCGAACCTGCATCTCCCGATTTGCGTTCAAGTATGTTACCCTTACACCACCACAGAGCAAGGAACCTCCAAGCTAACTAACAAGGAATCTAAAATGTTAATTTTCGTGCACAATTCACCCAATGGCAATATTAGAATGAAGCTTTGCATCTTAATTGATGGAGCACTTCTTTATTTATTTACTTCTCATTTGCAGGTGAACTAAGCTACTATTAACTAGAATCATTCTTAGTGTTACGGTTATTCACATTGTTGTTGCATGAGGGAAAAACTTCTTGTTCCATAAGAAATTCACAATTTGGGCCATAAGACAAAATAATTGCTTCAACAAGAAAACCGTACCAGTACGTTTAATAATTTTTTGCATTTATGGCACATTTTTTATAGTAAATATTTGATCACAGCAAAGCATAATACTAGATGTATTTAATACATACCAAGTATTCCTCAATATTTTTTCCTTGCTGACAGACACACATTCACGAATAACAATGTTTACTTGCAATTGCCACTGGTTTATTTGTTCTCATGTAATACCACAGGTGAAGTTTACATTTTGTTTTGTTTTTCGTCACAGGTATGAGTTTTCATGAAGCTAGGTGAAACCAGCTTGAATTCTGAGGAAATTTGTTTGGAAAAGCATTATTCCCATTGTCATTTTTCATAACAAAAAAATCTGAAATACGTGTTTTTTTTAAGTTTAACAAATCCATTAGCACGGTTTTTCACATTGGTAAAACAAAATAATACAGCGGGATCATTCCACATAAAACCTATAGATGACTGTTGGTGCACAGTTTCACATACTAATTTTTACACTATTACCATCACCAACAAAAATATTTAATGCTAACTCTTTACTAATGGAAGACAGCAAGTTTAGCTGCATTGTTAGTTATCCAACACTGTCAGTTGTTAGTTATCCAACACTGTCAGCTACTCAACCTAAGGATATCTACGGAAGCAAAAAAATATCCATCTTCCCCTTACCCTACAGTATTTTTTTTTTTTTTTTTTTTTGATTGGAGGTTTAACGACCACCGTGAGCAACTCAATGGGCTATAAGCAGTCGCCCGTCCCTAATTTAGGGTCACTGGTTCCAGGGAAGGGAGAGAGCCAGTGCCGTAAGACAAACACAACATCCATGCCTGACCGGGATTCGAACCCGGACGAATGATCAGAGGCCAACGCCTTAGACCACTGCGCCACCGGGGCGGCAACCCTACAGTATCCTGCAGCTAATGGCAAAAGTGCCCTGAGTGGTCACTGAAAAAAAAAAAAAAAAAAAAGAGGAACATTGTCTCATTTGGCCTAATGGGTATCTCACTGAGTAGGCAAAATAAAATTCCTGGACTTTTCTAAATTCTCCTGGTAAAGTTCCATATGTTATACTAATAACATTTTTACATGTACTTTATGATATACACAGTGCGTCAAAGAATTTTTAAGACTGGTGCTAGATTTCAGCCTACGGTGGCGCCACTAGTGTAATCGAGAATGCGTTATAAACCGTGACCATCTGCTTGCTTTCTGCCAAAAGTACTACGCAGTTGTTAAAGTAACTCAAACGAAACGGACATTCATTAGAGAAGTAAAATTTTTTTCATGTTGAATTATTAAGGTGGAACAAAGGACTGTTGTTAAATTTAACGCAAAACATGATAAAAGTGCCTCGGAAACGTACCAAATGATGAAACAAGTTTACGGTGAGTTTTGTTTAAGTAGATCAAATGTTTTCCTGTGGCACAAACGTTTTTGGACGGAAGAGAGACACTAGAAGATGATAAGCATACCGGAAGACCAAGTTCATCTAGGACATCTGAGAATAATGAAAAAGTGTGCGTGATTTTGTGGCAAACAATCGATGTGCGTCACTAAGAATGATGGAAGAGTCTTTAAACATCAACAAAGAAACGATTCGAACCATCCTGCATGAAGATTTGGGCAAAACAAAAGTTTGTGCTAAATTTGTTCCACACACGTTACCCAATGAACAAAAATCAAGGAGAAGTGCACATTGCAGAGACATCGTTTCAGCCGCTGAAAATGATTCAAACTTCTTAAAATCGATTGTTACTGGTGATGAAACATGGTGTTTTCAATATGAACCTAAAACAAAGCGACAAAGTGCGGAATGGAAGTCAAAAAACTCACCACAAGCCAAAAAAACAAGAAAAGTTCCATCGAAAATCAAAACAAAGCTCATTACATTCTTCGATAGTAAGGGTATTATCCACAAAGAATTTGTTCCAAGTGGACAAACAATTACGGGTGAGTTTTATTTAAATGTTTTGAGGCGTTTGATGGGCAGCATTCATCCAGAATATCGAGATGAAAACAGTTGGTGTTCGTTGCACGATACACAGTCGCACCTCACTTGTTGTTCGTAGATTTTTGGCGAAAAATAACGTGTGTGTGTGTGTGTTGAATCATCCACCGTATTCGCCTGATTTAGCACCCTGCGACTTTTCTGTGTTCTCAAAACTTAAAATGACGTTAAAAGGGTGTTATTTGAACGATATTTCGACCATACAAACAGCTTCAACGCGTGCTTTGGAGGCAATTCCGCAAAGTGAACTGGAACAGGCATTCGAATCATTATGAAATCGCTGTAACAAGTGTATTGAAGCCGGAGGGACTTATTTTGAATAACAAACCAAAACAAATTATAATTTCTTGTTTCTATTTCATTTTACAGACCCAGTCTTAAAAATTCTTTGACGCACTGTGTATAATGGAAAAGTGTGACTATATTGAAAAGTATTCCCCAAGATTCATGTGCCGGAAGCTTAATTACTGCTGTATTATTATTTCAATTTATCTGAGCTGATATTCTTGAATGAACTATCCCATAACAAAATACTGAATTTACCTTTAACTCTTGTAAGGCAGTGTGGGTTTTTTTTTTTTTTTTGCAGTGTAGTCATACACAAAACATTCTAAATAGCAAAACGGCACATACACACCAGCACACCATGCCCTAAGTTATCATGGCCTATGTAGATTTCTTTTCACATAATTCAAGTTAACATTCTCCTTTAAAAGTTAATACAAAAGTGCAGAATTGTAAGAAATTTGCCATTTTCTGAAAACAGTGGTTGGTGGAGGATTTTCATCCCCCATATTACTTTTTTCAACAAAAGGAAAGTTTCTTTCCATGTACTGGATAATTAACAAAGGTCTCTATTTGAACTTTGGTTTATCCAAAGTATACCAGTTTTTACCCACCCTTTTGAACACACAGCACATCCTTTGGAATAGATTTTAAGAAATCTCAAACATGGAGAATTTTGAAGAATCCGAGGCTGTCGTATGCACGATTGAATAGTTAAAAACTTGCATTTAAAAAATGATATTTATTTACAAGTTAAAATCAGCTACACTGGCAAGCACTTTCGAGGCTACTTTAGTCTAATCATCGGGCCCAATTGCGCGAAGGGATGGTTACAGGGATTTATATACAATCATGGAATAACAAATGGTGTTGCCAATTTGGAAATGGTATATTACAAATAATTATATGTAAATTTAACTCGCCTACCTGGAGATCCAACAGGTGAGGCATTTAGCTGGTTCAACAGCAGAATCCAAGGGCGAGATATAATGACAGGCAAATCGTCATTACAACACCTGGAGGTAAACCGTGTAATACGCAGATTTTCAGCAAGCAGTAAAGAATGTTTATCAGGTGCAGAGGCAATCAGTGTGGTACGACTCCAGTCTGGGTAATGTTGTAATGTTGACCTTGCGGCACGGTGCGGGCTAAGGCAGAAGAGGTAGAGCCAACACGAAATGCATATTCGTGCTCTGCCACCCATACTTGCACTGAACGTAGGGTAGAGCCTATATAGGAGGTGTCTTCAGAATCCAGTGAATAAGAAACAAGTGGGATGTTATAAACACCATATCTATGTAGTGGGTTAATTTTGTCACGTCCTTGCACAGCAAATTGAATAAATTGAAGGTGCGTATTCCAAAAGAAGTATGGAACCTAGCGCAGGCATTCTTAAGGATGTCGACAGTGGTTGGATTGTAGTCAACCGTACCCACATATCGTACAGTTTGCGACTCCCGTTGCAATGCTGTGAATTGAAGACGATTCATCTTTCTGTCCAGGCGGGATATGTCGTCGTGAGTGTAGCCAAACGTCGACGCAACTGCCAAAATCCTCTGAAATTCTGCTCGTTGTAAAGAGGGGTTCGAGGAATGGGAATAGGAGCGTTTGAGTAGAAATCTAAATGCAGCTAGCTTATGGCTCCATGGGTGTGAAGAGTCGCGAGGAATAAGTACAGGACACGTAGGCTTCCTGTACACGGAATATTGTAAACCTGTAGAACTATGTGAAAGAAGAAAGTCTAAAAAAGGTAGGGAGCCTTGTTGTTCCAACTCAACGGTTAATTTAATCGTAGGATACTGTGAGGATAAAAAACCTGTAAAGGAATGAAGTTGTTAAACAGAAAAAGACCAAAAACCAGAATGTCATCTACATAACGAATATACAGAAGGGGTTTGAAAGTAAAAACTGAGAGCGGTATTTTCTAATTCCTGTAAGAGAAACTATGAAAGAACAGGAGATAAAGGGGAACCCATAGGTGTTCCCCCTGTTGTTGGTAGATGACATTATTAAATTTGAAAAAAGAGCGTGAGGCCACAAGCTGTAAAGCTGACATTATGGCCTCCACTTCGAGAGGGGAAAGGCCAGGGTAAGTGGAAAGTTTCCTCTCGATAATGCTATGAACGGTAGGGATGGGCACATTTGGAAATAAAGACTCCACATCCAATGAAGCCATAAGAAATTTGCCTTGAAAAGAAAATGCTCGAATGATATCAAGAGCTTGGGTGGAATTTCTAATAGAATATGGCGAAGAACTAGTCAGGGGAGCCAAAAAGTTCGCCAGAGCTGACTCAAGGGGCCGAGATGGGCTATTTGCACTTGAGACCAGGGAACGAACTGGATAACCTGGTTTATGTAACTTAATTTTACCAAATGCAAGTGGGATACTGGGTCCGGGGGGTGGATGTAAGTTTGCAGAGATTACCTGGGGTAAACAACCCTGACCTTTTAGTCTGGAAATGGCAGATATCAATACCTTAGTCGGGTCTTGAGACACCACCTTATGAGGAATCTTTTGGATAGCTTCATGCATTTTAGTGTTATAGTCACTGGAATCCAGTATTACTATTTGCTGTGATTTATCAGCACTGATAACGGCAAGAGTAGTATTACGGGCAATTGCTTTAAGCTGACTTCTCTCATAGTGTAAGTAAGAAGATTCTGAACGAGCAGATTGTGAGGACTGAGACCTGAAGGGTTGAGAGTCAGATCTAGCCAACACCTTGGCGATAGAATGTCCAACAGGATCTCGATGAGTTTCCGGCAAGGTCCTAACTACTCGTTCAACCTGGGTAACAGTGTTAACATATGCTCCAGAACACATCGGGAAAGCAAATTTATATCCATGAGACAGACAAGGCCTTAATCTGTGGTTGAGTCAAAGGAGTAGAGCTCAGGTTGATAAACGGAAGTGAAGTAAAAGAGGTTGAGGATTCAGGTTTTGATGTACTTGAATAATGGAGGGCTGAGCCTCCATTATGGAATCGCAGAGAATGAGCAAATGTTAAGCTTCCTAAATCTGGTTTAAACATAAAAATAATGAAGCCAATTTACAGCTTTTCTCACTATCTCACTACCAGTGTTACAAGTAGTGTGAATATTAAAATCTAGAGCGGCACAAGATGAGTTGCTTGCTAATAGAAAATCTGGCTTCATATGAAATGACCCAGCTGTAGTTTTTATGCATATTGAAGTCCCCCCTCTCCTCCTAACTCAATTTCAATCATATTTTTTTTTTTTTTTTTACCAAAGTATCTTTTTCTTGTTCTAAAGATTTTAGCTTCTCCTCCAAATGTGATAACGTCTCACTACCTTCAGAAATTAACTTTTGAGCAATACACGTTTCAGCATGGTAATTCTTTGTCTTGATATCCTTAGATAATCGTTCTGTTCCTTTTTTTATCATTGTAGTTTTTTTTTTCAATTTTTAGTTCCTCTATCTTTGCATTACATGTAGCTACTTTACTGTCACAATCTAATTTAAGTTTCTTTATGTCACCAGCTTGTCTTTTGCTTCTCCATTAGCAAATTTATTTTACTTAATTTCTCTTCATCTTCTTTCAGTTTTTGGACATGTTTTTTTGTAACACTTATGAGCATTTAGAACAACACTGTTTAATAATGATCTTGTGATGGGGACACAACTTTCCCGCCATGGTATTTTATGGCACTTTTCACTATTCTTATAGCTTTGATAGTAAATTCATTGAAAGAATTCCTTTCCTTTGTTAGCATAGCATTATTGATTGAAAATCCCCTGCTCTGGATCTGCATTACCATGAGGAAGAACTAATGAAGCTTTGATAAGTTTAGCAAGGTTGCTGTATTTCACACTGCCACTTTCATCACGAAAGTCTAAAATAGCCCTCCAATAATAATGATCAGTGCATGGAATAACTTCATTTTCACATGAATTTTTGCTTATTTCTTCAACAATTTTATCCATTTGCAAAAGCTTCCATTCATACCTAATAATATCAGCTAAAGTATTGGAAAAGTATAAAAATTGACAAATACGCGTAACTGCATGTAACCCTTCAGTAACATCACAACCCTGGAATTCTGTGCATACATTTCTTGGCTTAAGCACCTGAAGATCTTTAAATTTTTGATTACAAAATGGCAGATGCTGTTTGAGATAATCTACAGTAGCAATTAAGGCTGCTCTTATATCAAGCATGAACAACTTCTTTTCAGAATCCTTCAGCTCTTGCGCTAGTCTTTTTGAAGTTGTACCGATTTCTATCTGTTTCAGGGGTTTCCAGTTACTTTCATCTCTGGTATCCACATTTTTTAAACAATCACCCTCTTTTTGAGCAACTTTATCATCATGAATAAACTTTGAAATCACATTTCTCAGTAAATCATTGGATTCTGAATAGAGTAAATGAATCATTGGGCACTCTCAGTTTGAAAAATCAGCAAGAATTTCTTAAACACTTTATGAACATAAATTATAAATGCTATATGTATAGCAAGGGACAACATTTCTGAGATAATTTCTGATTCGCTGATATCGATTAGTACTACCAATTAGTTTGTTAAAGTTTTTTGCTGTGGCAGAAACTTTAAAAAATATTCTTTCAAATTTGTGAACTGCTCATATATTCGCTCAGCAACTGGGCGGTCCTATAGTTAGCCACCTACTACTTACATGCCTTATCAAAAACTGTGACATCACATTTGTTACAACCTCAATGCTTTTATAGTCTTCTTGTCTTGCAAAACTGTTTTTCAAAAAATAGTACATGTCACAGGCAAATTCATCTAAATCAAAGTTACAATTTTCTAAAAGCTTTTTGAAGCCATTATTTACAACATGCAGGTTACAAAGTCCAATTTCCCAAGACTCTCTTACCTGTCTCATTCTGCATAACTTCATTAAATTTCTTATATACACACTGATTAGCATTTCGTTCATCCATTGATAGACACAATATTCTTTCCAAAGGAATATTATAAGTGCTAAATGCATCCAGCAATTCCTGCAAAATCTGGTCAGAGAAGGCATGCCCCATGAAAATGCTTGGTAGGTATCTGCAACAAATTTCATTTTTTTCTGCAGACTAGTACCTAATGTGTATATCCAACTGCCGTTTCATTTGGATGTTTGTTGTTTCATCAGAAGCCACAGTTACTGGTCCAGTGTTGTTTTTCAAGTCCCATTTTAATTCATTTTCAAAATACGAAGCAAGGCCATGAGATAATATGCAGGCAACTTTTTTTTCTTTTAATTGCATATCACTAGCTATTTTTGAGTCAGGAAACATTTCTCTGAACAGAACATGTGTCTCATTACAGGATTTAAATCAGTAATTATTCTGAGCAACATTCATAGCCCAAATAGCTTCTGCTTTACTAATCTGCCTATTATGACTCAATTTATCATGCACAACTTCTACTTGGTGCTGTGCTGATTACCACTGCTTTTGCTTTCTCCCACTAAAAATGCAACAATAGAATTAGTGCCAAAATTTTTTCCCCTGGAATTTAGCTTGATGCTTCTTACCATGGTGGTGAGATTTTACTTGAGCAAAACCACTGTTTGAAGTTTCAAATGTCTCCCCACATAACAGATAACTAGCACAAAAAATTGTTTCCCCTTTTCTACACCATTCCTTAACTTCAATGCCATCCAATTCCTTCAACAACCAAGAGTTGTTAAATTTTGTTTTTTCTCCCGGCATATTTAAAATTCACCTTCAAGCACGTGGATGCGTTCTCACTTCTAGCTTGGCGGGACATCACATCATCCGAGGCTTCGTCGATGATGTCCTGTTAGTAGTGCTGCACAGTCACTTTATGGGTCAGCCAAAACGAAGATCATGGTAGTTTTTTTCTTTTGTAATCTACTTAGAAACTGACTTTTAACGTTCTTTCTAGAGAAAATAACGATAAATTTAGAACTCTTTTTCCAAATCAAAGGAGACTATTGCAAGACGAAAAAGATTACTCTGTCTCATACATTCCCACTGATAAAAATCACCCCGCAGCAGGATGGATAATTGGATGACGCCAATGCAGTGCTACGGGGGAAGCCTCGCATTAGGGGCAACACAAGTAAACGAATGGACTTCATGCAATCAGTGCTTGCAGCCTCGGCAGCAAAGCGCCACCTAGTGGCACTTGCTCTGTTGTAGCAGACGACGCAGGCCAGTACGGGAGTATAGCTGAGGACCTGTCATCGTCGGCAACAGAATTCTGACTCAACTTATGGGGGAGAGAGTGGTTACTTTATATAAAAGGGAAAAAATGTAAACACCAGTTCCTTATGTAAAGACATAACAGGGGCAGGGTGATTTATTACTTTCCATACTGAATTCAAAAATTTTTTAGGATTTGCTACTCTTTTCTGAAAATTTTTACAGATTTCATGACATTAGCAAAATCTTAGGAATTTTATGATGACTGCACGCCCGATTCACAGATAGCGGCTGCTAGTGAAAACCTTAAGTAACAGTGATCATCCAGCCAACAGCGTATGTTTCTCACTCTGTCATTGCTACCCAGCATGCTCTTTGTGATTTATCACAGGGCAGTGTTAAATGTAACCGAGTGAATTTTGTTTTGGTTATTTTCTGTCTGCTGTTGTGACTTGGGCTCCTGCTACAGTGGCTACAAGGGGCAGTGTGGAAAGCGCCGTAATGCTTCAGCGGAGGAAACGGTCAATAAATTTACCCCATGTGTAGGTGTCGGCGACGGTTGTTTCCATCCTCTCCGTCTGACGAGATTGTGTTACAGTAAGTGCGTTGTCATCAATAGAAGTGGGCTTTTTCTCCACTATGATTCTAAATGTAAACTATTTGTGTTTCGATTACTATGACAAAAAATAAATAAATAAATAAATAAATAAATAAATAAATAAATAAAGGAAGTAATCACTGTTTTGCGCCAGGGTGTAATACTAAATACACTAATGATTTGTCACTGTTTGGGGGTAACCAAATGCGAAGTGCTTTTCAAACAGTGTGAAAGATTAATACACCGAGCTGAAGAGGCACTTGATAAATTTAGTGCACTTTGTGAAAAACATTTCATTGACGATCATATTAATCGGAATTTCGCTCGTAAGGTAAATGGTGCGGATGTATTCATACCACGTTATCATCCAGTTTTGGCAGATGAAGCGATTCCAACGTTTCCTGAATTGCCAAAATCTATAAATAATAAATTGAATGTTTGTTCGTATGTCCGCTATACAAATCTAGTTTTCAATTTAGAACCACCAAATTTGGTAAACTACCTCATGGTACTCTAAGTTAGACTGTAGATGGTTTTTGGAAAGGGTAGGGGCTCAGAGTCAAGGGGCTTCCACACAAAATTTTCACACAAAAATCTTTTTTTTTTTTTATTGGAGGTTTAACGGCCACCATAAGCAACTGAGTGGGCTATAAGCAGACACTCATCCCTAATTTAGGGTCACTGGTTCCAGGGAAGGGAGATAGCCAGCGCCATAAGAGAAACACAACATCCATGCCTCACTGGGTTTCGAACCCGGACCCATCTCGGACGAATGATCACAAGCCATCGCTTAAAGCACTGCGCCATCGGAGCGGCTCTACAGTTTTCAATTTAGAACCACCAAATTTGGTACACTATCTCACGGTACTCTTAACTTGGACCATAGATGGTTTTGGAAGGGGTTGGGGCTCAGGGTCAAGCGGCCCCCATACAAAATTTTTGTAAACTCTACAGTTTTCCATTCAGAACCACCAAATTTGGTACACTATCTCATGGTACTCTAACTTAGACTGTAGACAGTTTTTGGAAGGGGTCAGACCCCCTACAGAATTTTCGTAAAATCTACTTTCCAATTTAGAACCATCAAATTTTGTATATTATTTCACGGCACTTCAACTTAGACCGTAGACGGTTTCAGAAAGGGGTTGGAGTCCGGGGTCAAAAAGCCCCTACACAAAATTTCCATAAAATCTACAGTTTTCAATTTAGAACCACCAAATAATTTGGTATACTATCTCATGGTACCCTAAATTAGACCGTAGAAGGTTTTCAGAAGTGGTCAGTCAGTTTGAGGTTGGCACATACAAAATTTTTCGTAAAATCTACAGTTTTCAATTTAGAACCACCAAATTTGGTATACTATCTCATGGTACCCTAAATTAGACTGTAGATGGTTTTTGGAAGGGGTCGGAGCCCTGGGTCAAGGGGCCTTTACTCAAAATTTCTGTAAAATCTAGTTTTCAATTTAGAACCACCAAATTTGGTATACTATCTCATGGTACTCTTAAGACCATAGACTGCTTTTGGAAGGGGTCGGAGCCCTGGGTTGTAGAGCCCCCGGGCTCAAGTTAGAGCACCATGAGATAGTATAATAAATTTGGTGGTTCCGCATTGAAAACTGTAGAGTTTACAAAAATTTTGCATAGGAATCCCTTGACTCCGACCACATCCAAAAAAAAAACAAAAAACAACGTCTACGGTCTAAGTTTGAGTGCCATGAGATAAAATACCAAATCTGGTGGTTCTAAACTGAAAACTATAGATTTTATGAAAATTTTGCATGGGGCCCCCCTTGACCTCGACCGACCCTTTCCAAAAACCATCTACGGTCTAAGTTAGGGTATCACGAGATAGTACACCAAATTTGATTGTTCTAAATTGAAAACTGTAAATTTTACGGAAATTATGTGTGGGGCACCTTGACCCAGGGCCCGGACCCCTTCCAAAAATTATCTATGGTCTAACTTAAGAGTACCATGAGATAGTATACCAAATTTGGTGGTTCTAAATTGAAAATTGTAGATTTGTATACAAACAAACATTCAATTTTATATATAGAGATGGTGGTCTGGTTAAATTATTTGTATTTATAGAGGAACATGATGAACAACAGAAAAATTTCTCATAATTTTACAATAATTTTGGCAGTAATTTATGAATTTAATTTAATATGTTTATATGAATTCCTTGAATTGGCTAATCTTGTACTGCATTTGATGGGTATTTTTTATGAGTAAGGAATTATGTCAATTTGAAGCTACAAACAGATACAGGGTGTCCCACTCGCTACCGAACTTGGCATTTCTTTAATAATATTAACACCAAAGAAGACATTGCAATGAAATTTGAAGTGGACTTACCTCATTTCGTGCGAAATGTGGTGACATATAAATCAAAGACTATCATATAAAATTTTCTATAAATTTATTAAATAAGTTTATAGAAAATCAAATTTATTTAATCTGAGGCCAAAATACTGGTATGATGATGAAAAATGATTACTGTTGGGTTTCAAAATGAAATGGAGTCACAATGCAATCTGTTATTATAGTCTTTTCAAAAGGTTTCTGAACTTTTTTCTTTTTAATTTTTTCTGGCTTACCAACATGCTGTTCACTCTTGTCTTCTTCAAAGCACAGTTCTTTGCAGTCGATATATCACTCCCAGCATTTTCTTCCAGTTCAGGAAACACTGCCTGAAAGCTTGTTTCGAGATCACATGCAGCTCTGTCAGCAAATTTTCTTTTATGCTGTCTAATGTGGCAAAATGCTTACCTCTCAGTGGAATTTTCAACTTAGGGAAAAAGAAAGAAGTCTGCAGCAGTAAAGTATGGTGAATAGGATGGCTCAGAAAGTATTGTTGTGTTTTCCAAAAAGTCATGAATGAATAATGACACATGATCCGGTACATTGTCATGGTGAAGAATCAATGACTTCTTTCACCAAGCCTCACGCCAGTTCTTTCAAAGATTTTCATGCAATCACCAATGAACATCAAAGTAAAATTCTTTGTTCACTTTGTCCTTGAGGGACAAACTCATGATGTATCACACTGTTACAGTCCAAAACATGATTAACATCACTTTGACCTTTGATCTGACTTGTGCCTTTTTTTGTCTCAGCAAATCTGGTGAAACCCACTGACAAAATTGGGCCTTGGTTTCCACATCATATTCGTACACCCAGGTTTTATCGCTGGTTATAACGTTATTTAAAAAAAAACTGTCATCAGCATTAGTGCAATCCAAAAGTTCCTGACTGATGGCGATGCATTGTCATTTCTGTCCGCCAGTAAGAAGCTGTGGTGCCAATTTAGCCACTACATGATGCATTTTCAATTTTCCTGTAAAAATTTGATGACATGAATCAATAGAGATGTTGCAATACTTTGCAATCTCTCTGACAGTAAGACAATGATAAGAATTAACAGTCATTCACTAAGATGACATGATCATCTATCCTCTATTGACTACCAACCACTTTTAAAGATTGGTACTACTAATAATAATACAGTGTATGACTCATACATTCATCACTATAAACTTGCTTTAACGTTCTGTAATTTTCAGTGAACGATTTTCAGAGCCTAAAACAAAATTTAGCATTCACATGCTGCTCATGATGATCAGCCATTTTGAAAAGTCACAAACCACACCTCAACCACTCATAGACAAAACATCACTGAATAAAAAGTTAATAAGACACAGTGTTGTGCTTAGTGTCCATTTTTAGAACTAGAACCCTGCTATCACATGAAATTTGCAGGATTTCAATGCGACTTCAAATTTCCGTCTACAACCAGAAGTTCGAACAGATCTTGTATGGATGATTAAACAATATGAATGAACACATGAAAAAACATTGCATCATACCAGATATGTTAAATTGGACTTGATCAGAACTGCACAACACAACATTTTGTACAGTACACAGATTTCACTTGAATCTAATTCTATTTCTGAAATATTTTTGCCAGCTGAAGGGTTCAAAAATTAGTTTAACATTGCTTGAATTGAAATTAACTATTTTTTTGCTGTTTCTATTTTATTTAACATATATTCCCTCTCAAAATACAAATATAAGCACTCATTTTATTAACACAGTGAAAGCATTAAAATTTCTTATTTACATTACATACAATATCTGCTATGTTACAAGCAAATGCTATTATATAATTAATATGGGCTTAAGAGAAAGACTGAATGAATACAGAAATAATAATAAAAAAACAACAACTTTAAAGTCAGATGTTACAGTATCACCAATAAATTCACAGATCATGTGGTTTCTTTCTGGGCGGCATCATGGCATTTCAATTTTTAAGAATCTAATCATGTACAACATTGATACTACATAATATCAGACACATCACATTATTCATTTTACGAATTTGATTAATATCTCTGCATTATGGTTAACATTGATTATTAGAGATATACTGATTAGTATATTGAGCCAACATTTAAAGCTAAATGACAGATTGTTTTAAAATTAGTGGCAAAGGTTTCTCTGTCTCTAAAAAACCAAAATTTGATTTCATAATTAACACACCAAAAATTACATCATATTTTGAAAAACAAAAATGTTTGTTCTAATAAATGTAACTTTAACAGCTTCTGAAGTGCCATTGGAACAACTGAAGATAAATTTTCTGCCAAGTTAACTCTTACATAATTAAAGAACGAACCAAAATATGCAAGAGCTTTGAATGTACTGCATTCAGTTTGAAGCATTTTAAAGAAAACCTAAAGCAATTAATAGGACTGTGATCACTCCACAAGTACATTTGTAGGAAGTGCAACAGCCACACATATAAGGAAGTACTGTGTCGAAATGGCAATGCTATTCAGCCTGAACACACACACATACACATTTCCAGCTGTTCTGCAGCAGTTCAAAATCGCGATTAAATGTTTTGTGAGCTGCTATCCACCAACAGCTTATGGAAGAACATGGAAAATGTATGATGTCACATCAACATGTAGCTGACTGGTGTTGAAAGTTTTTGGCTAGTAGGGATATTGCAACAGAAGGCATTACCCAAGCAGTGTTTTACCAGAAATCAATGCTCCCCATAAGTAACACATGTCTCTAGTACACACACAACTCCTGCCTCTCTTCTGCAGTACACAAGTTTCACTGCTGTACATCAAAGCAGTGAAACCTGGGTACTGCAGAAGAGAGATATTTCAAGAACTTTTTGATAACTCATCAATCTTGTGAAATCCTTTGAAAGTCATAGCAGCTTTAGAAGGATTTCACAGGACATGGGTTTTCAAAATAGTTCTGAATGGCTGTTTATGAAAGAACAAATGTTTATATGGTAGGAAAACCTGGGTACAGCAGAAGACACAGGAGTTTGTATGCTGGAGAGATGGCAATACTCATTGTGGCAGTGTGTGGAATAAAGATATATTGCAGATGTATAATGTGAACAAAAATGTTATGTGTGGAGACAAATATATTTGAAGCAATTTGGGATATGTCGAAGGAATAAGTGATAACTTACGAGAAATTCTTAAGTCGTAGTAGCAGGGGGAAAAAAAGTAGAGGATAGCCAAGGAAATCATTGGAGGACCCCAATTCAAGAATGCCAACAAGAGATAAAGACAATGAGTAAGGAACACAAAAGTCTTGTGTTATGGGCATCAATGAAGCTGAAGTTGTATGCCAAGATTGCTGTAAATGGAAACTATTGATACATCAGCAAGCAGTAAATAAATTTAATACTATCAATTACTTTGTTTTGGCTGATGATCTTGCTTTGAGAAGCTAACCTGTGAAATCCAGAAAAGAGTTTACAGATACATATATGAATTGAAGAAATTATTCAAGATGACACGCAGGTAATTTTGCAACACACTGCATGTGAACTTATTTGAAAGAGCACCTGAAAGTACACTGTTTTACAATAGTTTGAAAAGCGAAAATTTGCCAAATCATGGCTCCAGCAACAGGAGAAAGCGTTTTACATGAAAGAAATGAACAAGCTCTTAAAACTTAGCAAAATGCACCTGAATGTTTTTGGTGACTATTGACCACCTTGAAAAAAATACTATATATATATATTCTATAAAGAAGATACCTAAGCAAAAAAATACATATATAATTTTGACTCACACCTAGTACAACATAGAAAAGGTTATGTATCTACCTGTGTGAGTAAAAGGAGAAAAGATAAAAAAATAAAATAAAACAACTGAATGTAGAAGGTGTCGAGAATACTGAGCCTTGGCTTTATCAAGGACCAGCAAAAACTCTGCATTTTCTCACTTCCACAAAGACCTAGTTGGAAATGGGTTTCTGCAAGGCCATAGATGCAAGTAACATTCCCACCTAAAATAGTTTAAAAATTATATATATGAGTCATGTCCTCCGTAGAGTAGCATGACCTAGCACTGGTTAACAATTTCGCTTGCATCCATTAACCTTCATGGCCCGACCCATGCTCTTCATCTGTTACTATTAAACAGAGAGAAGAAGATTAAAGAGAACTCAAGCTGTGAGAGTGACATAATAATTAGAAATGATTTTCAGCTATAACGAAATTCCAAGTTCGTTTGAGAGAGAATTTAAACCTGAAAAACAATGCAAAAGAAATCCAAATTTTACATTGCAATTAAAAAAGGAAATGTTAATTTATAACGAACAGATTTTTGAAAGAAAACTTGAGTCTAAAACCCCCTACTCTACAACATATGACAGCACGAAAACGAGAATAAGTTAAAGATAATAATTAACTAAAGAAAACTTTGTGAAAGTTATATACCTTAAACAGTTAGTTGCAATATGTACAAAGTATTTCAGCAGTGCTTTAAGTGCATAATTAATTAGTTATTAAGAACTTAACTACTTTGAAAAAACAGCGCATAGACAGCGCATAGAAAAGGAACAAGCTTAGCCATCTTCTGTTCCTAGATACCCCAAAAGACGCTCAAAGTTACAAAGAAAAGTAAGAGTTAAAACCCGCAAAAATGTTAACAGACAAACCAATGCTTAAAAGCTGAAAAGCTAAAAAACGACAGAGAAAAGGTACATGAAGTACAAACATTTAACTTATAAAACCTAGAACCCAAAAACAAGGAAGAGAGCTTACCACTTGTGTGACAAAAACTTTTCTCCTCACAAGAGAAGAACATGGCTGACCTCTTCTGCCACTCCCTAGGCAGCTGGGGGGCAGAGAGGGTGGGGCTGATGGCCTCCTCATACAGCAAGAAACCAACGCGCGGAGATTTTAACCAGAGAAAAAAATATATAAACTTAAGACTGTGGATCTGTATGATCAGAAAGAGCAGAATTAACTCTCCAGAATACATGAGAAATATTATAAAATACACGAGCAGTTTATTTAATAATCTTTGCATGTATTAAATCACCTTAGTGAGCTTCTATAGATTAATCAGAATCTTATTAATTTTAATGTTGGTTTTACTATTTTTAGTATAGCTATCCTAGTGATGAATAACTAGTTTTCTTTTTTATTTGTTTTTATTTTCTTTTATAAACAGATTTTTAAGCTTTTTTTGTGATTTTGTTTATATTATTTAATTTTTTGTTTTATTAGGACCGTCATATCCATAGCACTAAGGTTCCTTTAGGTAGTTAATAGGCATCCTCTAGCCAACTTCCTTACGGCTTTGATTGGTCAGAATCATATTAACTGTGTAGAAAATTAAAGCAGATCTGCCAACCTTACTCCATTATTCAGAATAATTTTTCTTAAAGTTCTTTTGATGAAAGAAGGAATTTCGTTCTCTAGAAAACTTTCTAATAGTATATTAATGTGGTAATTGAAGTCCAAATTGTTGCTGCAAATTCTTGAAATTCTTAGGACCTGAGAAATTAGTACATTCTCAATTACTTTGGTTGAAATGTTATTATTCCAGTGTAGATATTTAATTACTTTGAAAGGAAAATTAACTCTTTTATCAAAGAGGCTAATAGATGGGTTACCTCTGTTGAGCTTAATGCTTAAGTCTAGGAACTCAAGTTCCTGATTACTGTGGTTGGTTTTACATAAGTTAAGAGAGCTAGGATAGATATTATCAAAATCACTCTCTATAACTTCTGAACTATTGATACACAGCAGATCATCAATATATCTAAAAGTGTAAAGGTAGTTATCTGAGCAGGTGGGGTGATTTTTAATGAATTTATATTCCTTAAAGAACAGGAATAGATTAGCGATATTCGTGGACGTTGATGTTCCCATTGGAATACCGTTCACTTGCTTATAGAGAGTATTATTATATAAGATATGGTTATTTTTTATGCAGCAATTGAGATAAGAGTTCCAAGTTCCTACATCAACAAATTGGTTAAGTTTAAATTCTGCATACAGCTCTTTAAAGGTAGTGATTATATCTGATAGAGGCAGATTAGTATATAGGTTTTCAAAATCATAACTATTAATATCTAGGGGACAAACTTTGAGTATAGTAGAAATTACTTCTGCATTATTATTAATTATCCAAAAATCTCTGTACATCAAGTTAGAACAGTTTCTAATGTGTTTCAAAACCTTCTTTAAGACATCTTCAAAAGCAAGATCTATTTTCTTTTTATGACTCCTTACTCCACTAGCTATGAACCTGAACTTCACAGGATCCTTATGAAACTTAACCGTTGCAAAAAGAAATGGAAATTCAGGCTCATATCTTCTAGTTTGTGGAATTTTAAGTTTCTTGAAGAATGCCTTAAACCGATTTTCTAACTGCTTGGTAGAATAACTTACGGGCTCGTATGTTACTCTATTATTGAGTTCCATAGTTAACAATTCAAAATAGAACTTCTTACAGATAATTGCAAAATTATTGCTAGCTTTATCCGTAGTATATATATATACACACACGGACGTTTTACTTTGTAAATACCATTCAAAGCATTAACATACTGGTATGAAATACAGATTTTTTGATCAACCTATACATAGTACATTTATAATGGTATGAGCAATTCAGCACCTCTCATGAGAAATCAGTTCCTAAACCACATCATTTTATCAAGTCCTTGCACTTTATCATCCTGAAGTGCACTTTTACTGCACTGCAGACCTGCCACTTGAAATTCCATGAGCAAAATATCTTTTATACTATTAGGTACCATTGTCACTGTAATTTCAGAATAATATAATTCAGATTTTGATAAGCAAATAAAATTGCACCAAAGCCCCTGAAAAACACAAGGGTTAAACCTTCACAATTCTACTTATACTAGAGGAGAGGAGAAGAAGACATGTTCAAATGAAAAATTGGATAAGTTCTCCAGTCTATACTGTTAAAATAATATTTATGAAACATTTCTAACAATACAAACTGCTCATTTTCTTCCCTTTTTAGCCCCACCCCACCCCTTATACCAACATACTAGAAGTTTGGCTGGACTTTTCTTTCCTGAAATGATCAGCTACACAGACTGCTAATCTAGACTGGTGTAACAGCCATACCTGTGATGTGTTTGTAAAAGGGTAACCAACCTCCTGTGATCAAAAAACCTAAATGATAAATTAAGAAGAAGGTAGTGTAGAACACGCTAAGTTACGTATAAAAGTTTAATGCAAATATATTTCAGCCATTACTATGGCCTTCATCAGTGCGACTACGATTGGTTTACATTGCCAGATTGGAAAGATAAGTTTTGTAATGGTAACTTCGGGTGGCGTGATGCTATGAGGGATTATCAGATGTAAGGAATGAAAATGGGGAGCTAGGAACAAAAATGGGGAGCTAGGAACAAAAATGGGGACGGAAATGCTAAGAAAAACCAGTTGCTGCTCTTCAACCTGTTTCACCAAAAAAGGAACTAACGTTTGCTGGCTCAATCCCTTACCACGAACCTTCTGCCTACAAACTCATCAGTATCTTCAAATGAGAAGGATATAGACTTCCCCTTCAATTTCTGTTATACTCCGTAATGACAGAGACCCAAGACCTCCACTTTCTTTACCTGGAGTGTATAAAATTCCGATCAAGACTAACATTGGATTAACCGCGTACATAGGAAGTTCATTCTGGAAAATTCTCTCAAGACTTCAGGAAAACAAATCTGATGTGAAATTTGGAAAACCTTCATCTGCCTTATCTCTCCTTACCATGGCTGACACTTCCGCTATTCCACTTTGGTCCGATACTAAAAAGTTGGCTCCCTTTCAAAATTGGTATGCTCTGAGGTTTAGAGAAAGTTTGGAAATTTTATTTTCCAAAAATTGCAACTCTGAGCTCCCCATTTTCGTTCCTTACATCTGGAAATCCCTCATTGCATCACGTCACCCGAAGTTACCATTACAAAACTTACCTTTCCAATCTGGCAATGTAAACCAATCGTAGTCGCACTGATGAAGGCCATAGTAATGGCTGAAATATATTTGCATTAAACTTTTATACGTAACTTAGCGTGTTCTATACTACCTTCTTCTTAATTTGTTTGTTAGTTACATGCATTGCCTACCACTCATTTATGGCCTAAATCATACATGAAAAATAGTAAATGTTTTCAAATATGCTACCTTTCACACAAGTTGTAAATTTTTTTGTGCCTTTTAGTTACACATCTAGAAATGGAAAATCATACTAGCCACTAGCAGCACAAATATTGGCCATGTATATGTATTTCTTTCTTTTATCTTTCTTCTTGATACTTTTTTTAATAATTGAATAATTTTCTGTATGATATGTTAAAAAAAATACTGCATGGAGCTTTTCACAAATGATATAACTCAAGTACCTTTCTAGAAGTAAGTTATTTTCTTCTTTTGAGCACTAGAGCATTCAGCAAATGCTAGAAACATGATGTAATGGGGCAATGCATTTATTAGCACACAGTTCAGATGGCATGGAAACACTGAAACAGACACCACTGTAGGGAAATCTGGTTTTAACTGGATAAAGGACAGTGGTCCAAATGCGTACAACATTATGGTGAGAGAACAATATCATACAAGAATCCCATTTATCAAACAAATAAGTTACAAACAAAAACACAATTTTTTCAGCTGGGCTAAATACAATGCTCAGAAATGATCACTGATGATTTTTTAAAGTAGGCTTCAGAAAGTCGTCATTACATATCACACACTTTGTAAATTGAATAACTCTGGCTGTTAACTAACTTTCAAAGCTGTTATTTATAACTGTGACAATGCATATATGAAGCATAATGACAAGGAGTAGCAGAGATCAATATAAAATGACAACAGAGATTTGTGAAGTATTCCAAATATAATACTAAAAGTTGAAGTCTATACTTTATATTTACTTAAATAACTTACAAGTGTAGAATTTAATTTCTAAAATCACCAAATAGGATATAATATGATTGAAGTGAATCACATGAGCAGAAAAATCCCCAAATGGATGGATATAATTGAAATGATCACAAGCAGAAAATGGAAGAAAGGCCACTGCAACCCATATATTTGAGATTAGAAACAGGTCTTGCATTTTGGCTTTGAAAAAAGTAAAACTTTCCATTTCCTACCAGGTCCTTATGAAACAAAGCCCTTTATTTTACTAATGTGGGTAGTCAATACCATGGATTTTACTTTTTCTGATCATTATTATAAAATTGAAAAATAAACTGCCGATTTCTACTTATGCTATTTTAACTACTCATTTTCCCATCATGACATCACATGTGCTGTTACTAAGAGTTCATGGTTTCATAAGTTTTCAATTAATCTAGGTACACACCAAGGAGTCATCTGATCTTTCTCTTGCACACACATGCGGGAGATTTTTCCATTTCAACTGAGTCATTGCAGTTTTGTGAAAACAATAATCTTGCATTTTATGTTATGAAATGCAAGATATTGTTGAATATGCAAGAAATGCATATAGCATATTAAATCCTTTTATTTTTGTGGTGTAATAATTGTGTGTAGGCATTTTTGTGTCTACCATTGCCTTGAAAAAGCCTCTCAGTGGAGTGCAAAAGCTTGGAAAACCTTTGCGCTTATTACACCACAAAAAATAAACAGATTTAATATGCTATGTACATTTCTTGTGTATTGCATTTTATGTTTTGTGAAATACATCCTAGCACATATTTTACAAAGTTCAAGCCCTGATTTATTCACATGGTTCTTGAAATAAGAATAAATAAGGCAATTAAAACTGATTGATCTTGAATGAAAACAATCAGCCAGATTTTCAATCACAGCAC
Source organism: Macrothele yani (assembly GCA_039090855.1). Classification (NCBI taxonomy): domain Eukaryota; kingdom Metazoa; phylum Arthropoda; class Arachnida; order Araneae; family Macrothelidae; genus Macrothele; species Macrothele yani. Next base: position 84,077,946 of record CM077001.1, read on the forward strand.
CGAAATTTTTTTTCTTGATTTGGAGAAATACTTTTTAATACACACACACACACACACACACACACACACACACACACACACACACACACACACACATTAACCGGAAATAGCATGGAGATGTAGAATTAGGTGCACAGGCTTGGAAAAAAAAAAAAAAAAAAAAAAAAAGAGCAGCGGAAAGAAGTCAAATTTTATAGATTTACTTAAAAACTTTATACTTGTCTGACTGGCCAAATGATGAATTAATTACTCAAACACTAAGAAATTAGTTCTACTTTATTCTCCCCCCTTTTGGAGAAGAAGAAAAAAATACATACTTTTTATTAGAGGACATTTATGAAAATGATAGAATAGCTTTATCCATATTGCACTATCCATGTACAGTTCATTGCCTTCCTTTTCTTTTTTTTTTTTTTTTTTTTTTTTTGTGACAAAGAAAGATAAAAGCAGTCAGTGAGCCTTTATGAAAATGGTGAAAAAAAAATTCTTGAAATCTTAATACCATAGGATAATAAGTAGCTCACTCTTATGATGAAAGAAGGAAGCTAGAAGTGCAGTCAGTGTTTTCTACGAGATGTACCTAAAGAGACAGTTGGTCATACTGCTAGCTTAGACCACGTAGATGTCATGTTTTAGTCAAATCAGCAAATTTAATATTACGATAATTTATTATTTTTTTTCGATTGGAGGTTTAATGACTACCATGAGCAACTCAGTGATCTATAAGCAGTCGCATGTCCCTAATTTAGGGCCACTGGTTCCAGGGAAGGGAGAGAGCCAATGCCATAAGACAAATACAACATCCATGCCTCACCGGGATTTGAACCCGGACCCATTTCGAATGAATGATCAGAAACCATTGCCTAGACCACTGCACCACTGGGGTGGCAAAAACATTTCAAATATTTCTAAGGAACCAAGAAATTCCTCAAAGTAATGAGCATTCCTTAAGGGACCAGGAAACACTGCAAATTTTTTTCCTAAAGCAGTCTCTAGTGGTTTAATAAAAACTGGACTGCATCATTTTCTAAAACAAATATCAGTTTTAAAATACAATATCTAAATATGGAACAATATCATACAAGAATGCCATTTATCAATCACATAAATAAGTTACAAACAAAAACACACAATTTTTTCAGCTGGGTTAAATACAATGTTCAGAAATCATCACTGATGATTTTTTAAAGTAGGCTTCAGAAATTTTAGTTATGTAGTTGAAAAAAAAATAATTGCAAGCTACTGTTTTAAACCAGTGCCTTTCATCAAATCATGTAAAATTGTTCATTTGTGAAAACACAACCGGACAATTCTACAGTGGAAAAATTTTTACCACTCAACCATTCAGTCCAAATTAATTAAGGAAAATAATTCTGTATTCTTAATAAACTATTTAAAAAGAAAGTATCATGCTTACTCTGACATGAAAACCATACTTTTTCATCTCTGATACCACACCCATATTTAGTTTTGCAGAAAGCAAAACTCAAGACCAATCCCTCAATTTTGTTAAACATTATTTCAATGCATTGTTTTGTTTATTTACCTATTAACTTTACAATAATTATTTTGTAACAATGCAACTCACCCCAATATGCTTATTACGTTCATGGTAATTTGTGATAATCACTATACAGAAAATAAAATAAAAGCAGTGTTTAATGAAAAATATTTATAGTAGAATATACAGATTTAATAGATAGGCATATGCCACATACAGTATTTCTAAAACTACCAGATGGATGGGAAAGAAAAAGGAAGCTTTTTAGTGGGAATTTACGATGTCACCACAAAAATTTTTGGAATCAAAATTAAATGTCAAAAGTTACTGTGAAGTGCATTTGTACTCAATGCACATACACTTTACAATAAGATAATGATTAAGAGGTTAACCTAAGTCTTAAAAAGAAAAAAGAAAAAAAGTACAAATATGACTTTTCTTTTTCATTTATCCTGTTTTAGTCAAGGAACAAATTCTAATACTATTTTCTTTTAGGCAATATCAGTAAAGTATAAACATGTCTATGAAAGATTCATTGACAGGTATTTCACTTATAAAACTATAGCTTTCTTGCTGAAACCTCTTCCAAAAATAGCTCGCTTTTCTTAGAAAAATGATCTTTGTAGGTCATTGTTTGAATCTCCTCATTTAATTAATTTATCTGTACAGAATTCTTTTATACATATATATTTGGTGATATGAAATATTAAAGATATTAACCATGAAAATGATACAAAATGTCATGACTGACTAGGAACTGAGTAAGTTCAACGCAGGTCAGGTGTCTCTTGGGCTATCTTTTTAATGCGTAAAAGAATGCTTGTGAACCACTGGTCCAAGCGAGAAATGGAATCATACTCCTTTACAGCATCAGTAAATGCATCTACATCTTTATCTTCAAGTTTTTCTAACAATACCTGCAAAAAAAAAAAAAAAAAACTCATTTCCATTTGCAAGATATTTCAAAATCAAATAAATAAATAAATAAATAAATAAAAGAACATGCATCAAAGCAATTTCTATTTTGCAAAGTAGTTGAGGAAACTCATAAAAAAATAACACAAAAATTGTATGACAGAGATAATAATTAACATAATAGTGAGGAAAAAAACAGCATGTGCATCAAGAGAACACACACACACAATAAAACAGAAAAGGGAAGTTAGATGCTATTACTGTAATTGTTCAATAAACATTTGGATACGCATTCTTCCTTACTTCTTCCATGTATGAAATTGTTGACATGATCACGTTCGGCCAACTCACATTATATGATCAAAAGTATATGGGCACCGAGTAGTGGATTTGCCCATATATATCTCAGCCATGGTCCATGCAGGTATGGCATTTCAAACATAATACACAAAGATGAAGAGTAGAATGGGTTGTACAGCACAGCTCAGTTACGTTCAATGTGGCATAGTCATAGGATGCCATTTTAGCAACAAGTTAGACTGGGAAATTTCTGCCCAGCTGCCCTGATCAACTGCATATGATGTTATTGTGAAATGGAAATGCATAGGAGCAAAAAAAGTGCAATTGTGACCTGGTAGGCCATGTGACAAAATAGTCTGTCCTGAGTTGTAACACTCATCTCCTAGTTCCAAATTGTCTCTGGAAGTAGTGCCAACACCATAACGGTTCATGAGAGCTGAAGAGAATGGGTTTCATGGCTGAAGAGCTGCACACAAGCCTAACACCAGCAAGATAAATGTCAAGCGTCAGTTGGAGCAGTGTAAAGCTCGGCACCAGTGGACTTTGGGTAGCAAAACTGATTTGCCTACCTTTCATTGGAGGTATTTCAATTAAATTCACACTTGATGTAAATGTATAACAATTAAATTCACACTTGATGTAAATGTATAAAACAAGTCATAACAATCTAAATAAAAAAACAACACAACATGCTTTTTTACAAAAAAGAAAATCTTAGTAGGACCCTTGTGCTCGCTTTTCCTGCATTGTTTCTGAGGATGACGCCATTGTGGCGTTGAAAGTTCTTAAGCATATACTTATTTTAATTGTACATAGTTTTTTATCATCAAAAGTGTATCGTGCAGGAGACGGCATTTGTTTTCGATTTTATTGCTTTTCCTTGCTTAGTTTCTCTATACCAGGAGCATGTTTTGTAACTAAAAAGTTTCACACAGCCTTCTGAATGTGCAGTAGTCAGGCAGCTTTGATGAGGATTCAAAACTGTCTTCGTATGTGAAAATATTTGTTTATGGGTATTTGTGGATCCAAAAGCTGAAAGAAATTTGAATGTAACCCTCTTCAAGCAAACAAATTTTACAGGCAGTGTTTTCCAATAACACAGAATAGCAGCTAATCTAACTGGGCCATTTCCCTAAACAGTTCTCTAAATTTCATTTTCCATAAATCTGAAAAGCCTTAAATGAATTTTAAAAACATCAACTCTTATCCATTAAAATGAGTTGGGTCAAATGGGGTTACAAAAATCAATTGTTAGGCTTGATAAGGAAAGAAAACAATTGCCCATGCATTTCAAAATCTTGAAACTATTTTGCACCTAGAGGCTATGAGTGCCCAATGTAATCTTCTGTAGTTTGCCTGTGTTAACAGGAAAGTGAGTTGAATGTGCCTTTATGTTGAGAGACTACTTGTAACTCTTTGTGGTGACATCATGGCAAAACACATTAAGTTTTGTCATAAATCCCTTTCAATAATAATTCGCTGTTCTTCCTACAATCACAAATTTTGGTCAATCGGATGTGCTGTAAACACAGTCAGGCTCATTAGCTTGCAAAGCTAGTAACCATCACTTAGTTCTGGAAAGTTTTGGTTTTTTTCATTGAAGAACTTTACATCAAGTGTACTACAAATCTGTTCAGCATCTTGCCGTGACCGAGCCAATAAACATTACTATAAAGTGAGAGGTCTGATTATGAACTCACAATCTCCTCCAGTACAGACTGGAATTGTCTGTAAGTAAATGATGACTGACCATAAAATTCACAATTTTGACAACTGTTTCTACTACTAAGTTCAGACATGAAGTGAAAATTTTTGCACACAAACTCTCTTGGCGAACTATGCAAGAGAAGTTTTGTATTGGATGTCCAATACATTCCCGGAGAAGCTTTACAAAGTCCTTGTGTTTTCTAGTAACAGCAGGGGAACCATCTACAGTGACACAGAATATTTTATTCACATCTATGTTCTCATACTTTAAATTAATCTACAAAAAGCAGACACAATGTCCTCTCCCTTGGCTGTTCTTTCAAGTATTGTTTAAGCAGCATAATTCTTCACAAATATGATCATTTTTACAGTACCGCGAAACTGCTGCAAGGGGAACCGTACCATTCACATCAACACTTTCATTGTGACTGACACTGCAAGAGATTCTTTTAAAGTCCTTGCTTTTGATTTGTCTCACATATTTGTTAGCGATTTTGGTCAACAGTTCTTGTGGATGGATGCACACACACTCGCACATACACACACACAGAGAGGCGTGTCTTGTATCTGATACAATGTATTCTTATTCAGCAAATCACCAAGCAAAACTTCAGTACTGCTTAAAAGTTTCTTTAACTCAGTCTGTCACAGGTTTTTCCTTTTTCACTACACACTGAACAACTTTATAACTATATTCAATAGCTTTCTTTGTTTGTTTTTTGTATGTGGAAACTGCTCTTCTTGTGGCTTCAGTTTTTTCAGCCATGTCTAATGTTCTCCCTAGATTTTTTTTTTTTCCAGCTGGGTGGCAAAAAATTCTAGCTGAATGGTACTTTTAACAACTCCTTTCCCAATCGAGAAAAAAAAAAGGATGTTGTTTTACTTAACATTATTATACTTATTAAACATATTTAGCAGTGTGGTAGGTATTCATGTAACATAACATGATAAACAGCATTAAAAAATTGTCCATAAACGAAAAAAAAAAATGAAAGCTTAACTAATAAATCATATTTGACATCGATTTCAGCCAGTTTTCTTCAATATGTATGGTGGATGTGGGAATAAGTTTTTCACTCTTACTATTATGTGCATTGTGAAAACATTCATTAAAGGAAATTTAGCTGGGCGGCAGAGAAAATTAGCTTGGTGGGCCGCCCTGTAAAAAGGCTCTAGAGAGAACACTGATGTCATAAATGATGATTTGTGTTTGATTTGAAAACATATTTCAACACTTGATGCTTGGAAAACAAGCCCCTCACAGATAATGCACCAACAGCTCAATTTTTTTGTTATATGACTCCATGTTCACCAGTCCATGAAGCCTGAAAAGAACAGATATCAAGCTTTTGCTTCTGAGCAGACATTTTAGCACTAGTTCATTGAAGCAACCCTAGAGATAAACTAAACTTGCTTTATTGAGGATGAGATATGAGTCAGTCCTCTGTGTTAGTGAGAGGTTTGGATTTGGCTGATGGCTTTGGGTGTTTAAATTATATTATTTCTGGTTTCCTGTTTCATCTCGATGTATCCAAAGCACTACTCCACTTTAAATCACTTACCACAATAACATTTTAAAACGTAACACTTTATTATTACACAAAAATAACATGTAGACACGATGAGCTCTTCGCAACAAAACTCCACGACAACCTCTCTCTATGGAGGAGAACATCAAAGTGACGCTCGTACATCATACACAGTCTGTGAAATGCGATGTGCATCTGGCACCATCTATTAAGACAAATAGTACATAAAAGATTGGGAATTACAAATTTAACAACACTATGTCCCTTTTGTATTGTTACTTGCATTTCACTTTTGTTGAAACTCAGACTTGGCAGTGTACCAAGTAGCAGAGCATGGAAAAAGGAGAGAGGGGTGCTATGTTAAAGGTCTGCATGAGCCTAGCTCATAAAAAATGCAGGAACCTCCATGCCCATTTAAGTGAAAAATTCCTGACTTGTGTCAGTCCTGTACCGGAAGGTTTATCAACTGTTTCTGGATTAAATCAAAACTTTTCATCTAACAAAACAAAGACTGACTTATTAAATAATCAGTTGCTGTTCACCGAGTGAAACAAAAGACTCCATCCACCACCAGATCTGTTGATTAATTACAGCTGAAACCGACAAGCCAGGATGTAAGATGAGATTGAAATGGGACAATTTATTTCTTTACAGGTTGGAATCAAGTTTAGTTTTCACTTTATTAGCTTTAGCAACATTAGAACATGCCCCCCCCCCCTTTTTTTCCCTCAAGAAATGTTTACATAAACAGAAGTTTTAACTTCACAAAACCAAGACCAGCTTCTGGTGTGATTCATTGCTCCAACAGAAATGAAGAAGTTCAAAGTACAGTATTTGTTAACATATTTGGGGATGGAGGGCTACCTTGTTTACAGCTCAGTGTAGAAGAGGAAATGCATTTACATTTGTAACAGAATTATGTAATCAGGTGAAAACATCATGTGGGAGGAATTTGTACATGAAATGGTATGTCTCTCTGTGTCACATTCCCTCTACTAAGGCAGATCAGTTCAGAAGAGCAGCTTTATTTCTCTCGAGAAAGGGGTCTTCCAACATTTTCTGAATCCTGTGCCACATGACAAAATGGAACAGGACTCACGAGCCAAATGAAAAAGAACAGTAAAAATGTATCTGTTCATTATGAAAATCGATTATTTCAGAAAGGGTTTGAATCCTTAAACTTAACCTTTGGAAAAAGAAAAGATGCAGTTGACATGATCTATGTTATACATAAATCAGAAATAGGTACCTAATATGCCTACATTTTTCAGTACTCTTTAAAAATTTCAGTCATATAATTTATTGCAGTATTAAGAAGATTTGGGAATTCACACTCCATGTAGCCAAGGTACCTAATTTTTCCATTTTGGAAGTTCGTCGGCAGACAACATCTAGTGGGCCATTAAAATGTGCTTCATGGGCCATTGGCAGATTATGAATTGAAGGTTTGAAATAAGTCAGGCTGGGCTTCCCAAATTCAGACAACTACACAGTGGTGTGTGTGTAGAAGAAGATCATGTGCAGAAGCAAAAGGCAGAATGTGAAAGAACAGAAGAAATATGAGATGTGCTGACCTTAGTTCATGTTTTTTTGTTGCTCCTTGTTTACATGTAGTAGTGTCTCAAGTTGTCCTCATGCTTTGTGATGTTATACAGCAAAAGAATGGGAAACACTACTGGTGTGCTTTGTCTTCTGGATACATTAAATGAAGCCACCAGTGAGGATGCCATTTCTGTAAACCCAAAGAGGAAGGCCATGTCAGTAAAGGTAAGAATCTTCATGTTGGTTGAGTGGTCCCCATTTTCTGATCATTCTTTCATGACGGATGCGAGCTTGAGTTACAAATAAAGCATGGGTTGTGTTGACTGTCCTACAATGATGGTCCTGCCATTTTCCTGGAAGCATACATACATATCACTAAGCTGTTCTCTGAGATTCAGAGGTTAGCTCCAAAAAGAAATACAAACTTCCAGATATTTTTACTTATTGTTGTCGTATCAAACTTCTCCATTTACAGCGATCTTTACATACATCTCATGCTTCACTAATATCCATTACACGCCATACACAAGATCTTTTATACTTCATACTCGTAATCTTTTTCTCATGCAGACACTCCTGAATCTGATCCATCCATGTCTTCCTTGGCTTTCCTCTGCCTTTCCTTCCCGCCACTTGGGCTGAAAAGATTTTCTTAGTAAGCATTTCATCACCCATTCTTCCAACATGGCTAAACCACCGAAGCATATTGGTCTCCACCTTGCTAACAACATTTTGCTTCACATCACACAGCTGCAATACATCTTCATTTCTCACACAATCACATCGTGTCTTGCCACAAACCCCACGTAAGTAACGCATTTCTCCAGCACACAAACGACTCCTATGTTTCTTCTGCAGTACCCAGGTTTCACTGTCATACATCAGAGTAGGAACAATTACAGTTTCATACACAGCCATGCGGGACTCTCTAGAGAACCCATCATTCCTGTGAAAACCTCCCAGAGCAGCTATGACTTTCAAAGAAGAATTCACTCGCCTACTGATTTCACCATCCAACTTGTTCTCTCTGTCAAACATGCTTCCTAAATACACAAACTCACTCACCTGGTCAATCACAGTGCCATTTATGCTTACATTACATTCAGTGCTACCAGTTCTTCTCTCAAACAACATAACTTTGGTTTTCCCCTTATTTATACTCAGTTTGAATTTCATGCAAACTTCGTGCATCCGAGTCAACATACTCTGCAACTCACTTTTGCTTTCTGTCAACAGGACAGTGTCATCCACATACAGCAACCTGCACACACGGATATCACCAAGACACAAACCACTATTATCTATTTTGGTATCACGCATGCATGCATCCATCCATAAATATATTAAACAGCCATGGTGACATTACACAACCTTGCCTAACTCCTGCACCAATAGAAAACCATTTTGATAAAACACCATTCACTCGTACACAAGCTCTACTACCAGCATACATGGCTTTTACACTATTAAGTAGATTCCCAGTAACACCATATTCATTCAATACTTTCCACAAAAGTGTCCTATTCACTCGGTCGTAAGCTTTCTCTAAATCTATGAAGGCAGCAAAAACTTTCTTCCTAACAGCCAGATACTTTTCAAGTTCAATAATCATCGCGCGTAATGCAAAAATCTGGTTAGTGCAGCCTTTACCAGGCATAAAACCACTCTGAACATCCCACACTTTCAATGATGTAAGACCCCGTACTTTTTCAATAACAATCTTACCAAACACTTTCCCTGGCACACTCAGTAGGCTAATACCACGATAGTTCTTGCATTCAGTCTGATCACCTTTTCCCTTATACAAGGGAACAATGATAGCATCCTTCCAATCCCGAGGGACCATTCCTAACTCTCAGCACAACTGGCAAATTTCAGTTAACCAGTCAATTATAGAGTCACCACCATATTTCAACATCTCTGCAGTTATGCCATCAACTCCTGGAGCCTTACCATTCTGAAGAGATTTTAGAGCTTTACACACTTCTCTTGAGATCCCTCCTGTGCTTTCATCCCTCATTGTGACATCATTTGCATCTGTCTTAGAATCATCTTTGCTTTCCTGATCTAATAACTCACAGAAGTATTCACCCCATCTGTCACTTAACTCATTGGGCTCCCATATCATTTCCCCAATCTCATTCTTCACACAGCTTACAACTTTGTTTCCCCTATTTTTCCTGAGTCTCATGTACTTCCAGAAGGACTTCCTATCTTTCCAAAAAGCCAGTTCATGCCTTTCCACTTTCTCCTTCCTATCTTTTGCCTTACTGTGGCGAACCAGCTTAGCAGCTTCACGCTTCTTACAGCGATATTCATCCACAGAGACTCTACCTTGCAACATCCCCAAATAGGCTTCCTTCTTTCTCTTTACTGCCTCTTCAATCTCACTATTCCACCAAGCATCACCTCTATTGTTACCCACTATTGTGGTGCCACAGACCTCTTTAGCAGCAGTGACAACACAGTTCTTAAAACATTCCCACTTCTTTTCTATATCCCTCTCACCAGACTTCAGATCCCCTTCAGTCGTTCTCTGAGTAAGTCAGAATACTGCTGATGATCTTCAAGGAGCCTATCAACCTTTATTCTTTCTATCCTGGGTCTCTTCCTATTCCTTTTCCTCCAACCAACATTAAGTTTCACTCGTGACACTACCAAGTAATGATCAGAACCAACATCCGCACCTCTCATCACATGAGTGTCAACAACTAAGTGTTTCAAACGCTGATCGTAGACAACAAAATCTATCACACTCTTTTGACCAAGAGTACGATTTTCCCAAGTATATGTGTGGATATACTTGTGGTTGAAAAATATATTAGATACACACAAACCATTCTCAATGCAGAGTTCAATTAATCTTTCACCATTATCATTCACACAAGGATCATTAAACTTACCCACAACATTGTCAGAAATTGCATTCTGCACACCTAATCTAGCATTGAAATCCCCTGCTATTATAACTTTCTCTTTAGCACCAAACTGGCTCAAAACAGCTTTTAGCTCATTCCAGAAATCTTCTTTCTTATCAGAAGGTTCCGAGTCACAAGGAGCATACACTACAACAATTACAATTCTCTGAAGTTTCACTTTCAAACGAATCCAGAGAATTCTCTCACTTATGCAACTATAATGAATCAAGTTGTTCTTCATCTTTTCACTAAAAATCACACCTACACCAGCCTGTCCTCTCATATTATCCAATACTCCAGACCACACACTCACCGTGCCATTCACTTCTTCTACCCCAATTTCCTTCTTTTTGGTTTCACTTACACACAGCACATCCAGTCTATACTTAATCATCTCCTCAATCACCTCACTCATCTTGCCATTTATACCTCTAGTATTCCATACACCAATCTTACATTCACTCAGCCGAGATCTCTTTCTCATACGCCGTTTAGAAAGTCCATGTCGATTCCGTAATGGCCTTAAATTAGGGGTGGGCTACTGCTTATCACTCTACAAGTTGCTCATTGTGGTCATTAAACTAAACTAAAAAAAAAAAAAAAAGCTTCAGATTTTAACAACTCTGTACATGCACCCATATGGCAGCAGAAAATCATACTAACAAGAAGAACACACAACTTTCTATACTTCCCTTCACTAACTCTTTGCTGTCCTTGGGAGTTCTATTGGCTTTTTCTACTATGCCTACAAGCTCCTTCAGATAAGTATGCCCAATATGCTCATAGCAGTCTATACATTTCAATATCTGTAAATCAACAGATAAAAAAAAAAAAGATTTCAATGATGAGCACCATTTACTGAAACAGTAAATGCTTCTATTGATAGGTATGCACACTATGTTGAAACATAATGGAAACAAAAGAAACTCCAAACTTGAGCTTAGCACTCTTGACTTATCCATTTCCCGGAGGTAGTACTCACATGCATCTGCACTGAGAAAATGACTCAGTGGCAAACTTTTAGCTGCTTGCTACCTAACAGATGGAACACATGCTTTTTCTCAGCAATAGAATGCTGATGGAAACCTACAAACTAGCTAATCTTCATCTAGTATCACTGGAATTTTTACAGTAGTAATGAGAAAGAATGTTCCACAACAAAATTATCTGAATACTTGAAATATACCAAATAAAAAATTCTTCCACTTTCTGCACATTTTTCCTTTTCACATTGGAATATTTTCTTAAACAAAAGTCACTACAAACTGACTTTCATTAAACATTCTCTGGACTATAGCCATTTATTTCTCCAAACACAGGTTTCTGTTTAATACACAACCAGTTTATGATGGTTTAAACTGTAGCCTGATTCCACAGATACATTCTTATGGTCAAGCTATAGCATAATATGTTTTTTAAATTTTATGTATATTTTGTTCAAATAGTATTCATTTATTAATGATAATTATTAAAACAATTAAACAACTAAATTTTTCACCTTGAGCAAACGGCATTCTCTTGAATCAGAAAAGGCTGGACTCATTTCTTGGTACTTATTCAGCGCATGCTGAAAATAAAGTTTATTATCAACATCTATAAACCAGTTCTCAACAAAAACAACAACAACGATAACAAAGTAGAAAGATATCCAATAAAAATAGGAGCAGAAAAGGAAATCATGTAATTTCAGAGCACATTATTTACAAGAATTTTTGGTTCATTAACAGTACACCACATAATTCATGAACAAAAGCAAGTTCTCCATTAATACCTGTCGTAAGTGGAAAGAAGGAAAGCATAAATGGGCTGCTTCTTCATCCTTCAAAATTTTTAATATACAATCACTCTTTGTTTGGAAGTATTAAAACAAAAGTCAAGAAATGCTGAAAACTGACATCTGATATATAACCTACTGAAACTTCCAGCAACATGTTACAAAATATCATTTACACACACCTAATTAAGAAAACCACTTTCAGGCTGTAATGACAAAAAACATACAATGCGTTTTTGTCATTACAGCCGGAAAGTGGTTTTTGTTTTTTTAAATTCAATATGCAAAACAATAAAATATGTCAAAGCTGGTACACGCAAAATTTGTTTTTCATTTTGTGCAGTTCACAGATGAACTTTCTCTTTTGAAAAGTACTACTGCCTCTGAGGCAAACGGTGTTGGGAACAATTTATGTTAGCACATCACATGCACGCACAGAGAGAGACAGGGAGAGAGCACTAAATCATGATAAAAAAATTAATATTAGTACAATTGATACCTGTACACTACTGTTGGTAATACACAACTCACCAAATTCAAACTAATGCTCCCACACTAATTTTTTGCAGCCTCAACATTTGGTTATTATATTATTAAATATATATTTTTTAAAGATATGCCTGTAAAAAGGAAATGTTACCATAAAATTACACACAGCCACAATTCATGTGACATCCCACTTCAGAGAAACCAGGCTTCCTTTGGACAAAACACAGCTCATCTACCCAAAATATTCACAGCATTCCAGAGCTGCCAACTTTTCAAAATAAAAAACCGGGACATCGACGCTTGTTCAGCGGTGCACGTATTTACAATTTATAAATAACAAAATGACATATTATAGGATTATGACACCCCCCACCTCCAAAAAAAAAAAAAAAGTTTCTCTTCAGCTTTGCTCGATCTTGAGAATGACCCAAATGACAGAAAAAGCAAAATTCTGCAAATCCACGGAACAATCTCATGTATGAGTAAGAAGTGACTAAGAAATTGAAAAACACGAATTTTATGGATAATTAAATGTGAAAAATCAATACTGCATTGCTCACTCTGCAGTGAAACATATTCACGTGGCATGGATTCCACCACAGACAGATTAAATACTGATCTAGAAATTTAATTTTGTTTAATAAAAGCGAAAGGGGTGAAAACGTTTACTCTCTATTAATTAGTTTGAAGAATATATTAGAAATAGGGAAACATGCATTTCACCAGAAAAAATTCTTAAAAAATATGAAGTCACTCCTTTTCATTATTATCGAAGATATTAAAAATGAGGAACATGATCACCACACGAGCATACACAGAAACATCAAAAAATAAAAATATAATCAGGCAGAGGAAAAAAAATAGGAAATGCGGAAAAAATGTAATATGCGGAAATGGAAAACGACGTGACATTCTCATCGCTGCTACAGCAGTCATTTTCAGTGTGATTACGAACATTTGCGAGATTCGCCAACTTTCTTCTGTTTTTTTTCAATTGAAACAACTTGAAAATACGAAAGTAAACTTTACACAGATGTTTAATAACATTATTTCAGAGATTTTTGATTTCCATAGCATAATTGATGTTTTCTGTAGTTTGTAGTGGACTGACGATTTCCATAGTAACTACATAAAATCCATAGTACTTGGAGACTTAACCTTTCTTCCCACTACATGGTCTTACTCAGCTTCAAACGGAATGGTGTGCATGGAGAATTTACTGTGCCAAAGTCCCGACAGGAGCACGGCAGTTCTGGTGCACAATGGCGCAAAATCTACTTTTGCATAAAGATGGTGCAAGATTTTTGTTTTGGTGCACATTGGTGCAGAATTTCCATTCCTACGCGAGACACTGCACAAGTGCCGTGGATTATGACGTCATAAACCAGTACTTCAACTTTCCAAGCCATGACAGGCATGTTACCATCGTGGGGCTCATTGACCTTGGTGATTAAAGTGCCATGGAATGACAAAAAAAAAAAAAGTCTTAATTTGTTCCCGATTCCCACAGCTAGCATTGACACTGTAGGAAAATGAGGGCTGATATAATTAATAAGGGAAAAAAATGCCATGCATAATAAACGAATAAAAGAAAAATAGTAAGAAAACCACAAAACTGGAGTTTCTGTAGTAAAATCGGATTTCTGGAAAATATTTTCTAAATCGGACGGAATCCGGGTAAACCGCGACACTTGGCAGCTCTGGCATTCCTATCAGAGCACTTTGGACTTCCAAACCAAATACTTCACTGCACACGATTATGACACGCTGTGGAGGTCAGACACTTTCACAAAAAGTGGTCAGTATCTTATTTAGCCTCTGAGAAACAAAGCAATCAAGGCCATTTATAGGGTTTGGTCTAAATGGCCCCCACCAGGGTTACCCATTTCCATACGGGCAATGGTGATAGAAGTGAAAACATACTGAACATTATAGAACTGTGCTGCTTTCTCTTTTATAAAACAATCCTAGTCCTTTGCTATGTAAATTTTATATATATATCATCATCATCATCATCATTGTCAACCATTATCAATCCACTGCTGGACGAAGGTCTCCCCAAGTTTCCTCCACAACGGTCTGTCTTGTGCCAGTCTCCTCCATGTCACCCCTGCATACTTTCGAATTTCATCCACCCATCTCCCATGTGGTCTTCTTCTGGGTCTTTTCCTGTCCCTTGGAATCCAATCTAAAATTTCGGCTGTCCATCGATGATCTGTCCTTCTAGCAGTATGTGCAGCCCATTGCCATTTCAGGGATCTAACTCTGATCATGATGTCTTCCACTCTTGTCATTTTTTGGATCCACGAGTTCCTCTTCTTATCTCTCCTGGTTACACCAAGCATGCACCTCTCCATGCTGCTTTGAGTTGTCTGCAGCCTTTGTATGTCTCTTTTAGTTAAGGTCCACGTCTCTGCACCATACGTAAGCACTGGAAGGATGCATTGATCAAACACTTTTCTTTTAAGACATAATGGCATATTGCTCTTGAAAATTATGCTGTTTCTTCCAAAAGCTCTCCAGGCAAGTTTTGTACGCCGATTAATTTCTTCATCAATGTGACCCTCACTTGATATCTGCTGTCCGAGATAAACGTACGTGTCTGTTATCTCCAGCTTTTCTCCATCAATCGATAAATCTTCATTTCTTGTAAAAGCATTGAACATCACTTTTGTCTTCTGAAAGTTCATTTTTAATCCCACTTCTTTACTCTTGTCAGCAAGTTCCTGGATCATACTCTGCAGCTCTGATGGGGTAGTTGCAAAAATGACTACGTCATCAGCAAAACGAAGGTGGGTTAGATAATCTCCATTAATCTTTATCCCCTTGTTTTCCCAGCTCAGCGACTGAAAAACAACCTCCAATGTGGCATTAAAGAGCTTCGGAGATATGGTGTCACCTTGTCTCACTCCCTTTCCAATTTTTACGTGTGTTGTATTTTCAGACAGCCGAATCTTTGCACTTGCATTTTCATAGATGTTATTAATAATATTAATGTATGCATCTTCAATACCGCAGGTTTTCAGAGCCATTGTAACTGCTGATGGTTTCACTGAATCAAAGGCTTTTTCATAATCGATAAAAGCCATGCAGAATGGAAGTTCATATTCCTCGCTCTTTCAATTAGTTCTCTCAGTACGTGGATATGATCTATTGTGCTGTAGCCACTCCTGAATCCAGCTTGTTCTCTCGGTTGAGCCATGTCCAGTGTTACCTTCAAGCGGTGTGAAAGAACTTTAGTGAAGATTTTATAAACTACTGATAGGAGGCTGATAGGTCTGTAGTTTCCGAGATCCTCAATGTCACCTTTCTTATGTAGCAGGATCATTGTAGCGGTGTTCCAATCCTCAGGAATCTTTCCTTCATTAAGGCATCGAGTGAAAATTTGGGCGAGTACTGTTTCGATTTCTCCACTTGCTTCTTGTATGATGTCTACAGTAATTCCATCTTCTCCTGGAGCTTTTCCGCTTCATGTTCTTGATTTCATGTGCAACTTCTGCTGGAAGGACTGGAGGAACTCTGATACTGGTACCTTTCATGATGTCTGGAGTACATGTATCATCCCTTTCATATAATTTGGAGTAGAAATCTTTCACTCTTGTCAAAATTTCGCCTCTATTTCTTGTTACAGAACCATCTTCTTTTCTCAGTGCCATAACCTGTTTTCTTCCCTTACTGAGATGTCCCTTTGCTATCTTTAGGCTTTGGTTGTTTTCAATTGCTTTCCTCACTAGTTCACAGTTGAATTTTCTTACGTCTTCAGTGATACTTTTTCTTACTGTCTTGCATAGCTCTATATATTCCACTTTGGAAGTCACATCTTCTTTAGTTGTCCTCATCTCTCTTCTTTTTTGCATCAACATTTTGGTTTTTCCTGATAATTTGTTTACATGCAACTTGTTCTTAGACCCAGCTAATTTTGTTGCTGTTTCCATAAGAGCTTTGGTTACTTTTCTGTTAACTTCAGAGATGTCCACTTCTTCCGATGTTAGGCCTTCTAAAGCAGAGAACCTGTTCTTCAGTTCCAACTTGAAGGTATTATGGTGTTTTTTAAGGTTGGTTATGTCAACAGATTTTGTTTGTCTTATGAGCTTGCCACGTTCAAGTTTAGTGTTGAGGTGCATGTTACATCTCACCAATCTATGGTCACTACCAGTGTTGAACTTGTTTAGCACACTGCAGTCTTCTATGACGAATTTTTTTGTTACACATAATAAAATCAATTTCACTTGTCGTCCCATTTGGATGTCTCCATGTCCATTTCCTGTGTGGCTTTTTCTTGAAGAAGGAGTTCAAGATGAAAAACCCTTCTGCCTCTGCAAACTCAACGAGAGTATTTCCACGCTGGTTTCTGTTGCCATGACCGAATTTACCTACTGAAGTTTCATTCTGTTGCCATTGCCCTATTTTTGCATTGAAATCTCCCATAATTATTTTCAAGTGCTGCTTACCTTTATTATTTAGATGACAAATTTCCTCATAAAAGTCTTCAATTTCTTCTTCAGGATGACTTGTGGTGGGTGCATAAGTTTGAATAATCTGAGCCTGGTATCTTTTCGAGAGTTGGATAACAAGTCGTGCAGCTCTGTCAGAGGAACTTTCAACTTCTACAACTTTATCCTTCAGTTTCTTGTTTATTATAAATCCAACACCACTAGTTCAGCCAGTATCTGTCCCACGATAGTAGAAGAGATGTCCACTTTTCAGTTCGATGAGATCTTCTCCCTTTCTCCTTACCTCACTTAGCCCCACGATGTCCCACTTGATCCTTTGTAGTTCCTCTTCCAATTCAAGAAGCCTTGAATCAGAAGATAGGGAGCGTCCATTATACTTAGCCAAGGTCAGCATCAGATGACCTTGGCTACGTATAATATCATGCTGATGCTGATATATATATATAAACTCCCGCATACTTTCGAATTTCATCCACCCATCTTCCATGTGGTCTTTTTCTGGGTCTTTTCCTGTCCCTTGGAATCCAATCTAAAATGTCGGCTGTCTATCGATGGTCTGTCCTTCTGGCAGTATGTCCAGCCCATTGCCATTTCAGGGATTTAACTCTGATCATGATGTCTTCCACTCTTGTCATTTTTCGGATCCACGAGTTCCTCTTCTTATCTCTCCTAGTTACACCAAGCATGCATCTCTCCATGCTTTTTTGACTTGTCTGCTGATTTTGTATGTCTCTTTTAGTTAAGGTCCACGTCTCTGCACCATACGTAAGCACTGGAAGGATGCATTGATCAAACTCTTTTCTTTTAAGACATAATGACATATTGCTCTTGAAAATTATGCTGTTTCTTCCAAAAGCTCTCCAGGCAAGTTTTGTACGCCAATTAATTTCTTCATCAATGTGACCCTCACTTGATATCTGCTGTCCAAGATAAACGTACGTGTCTGTTATCTCCAGCTTTTCTCCATCAATCGATAAATCTTCATTTCTTGTAAAAGCATTGAACATCACTTTTGTCTTCTGAAAGTTCATTTTTAATCCCACTTCTTTACTCTTGTCAGCAAGTTCCTGGATCATACTCTGCAGCTCTGCAAAACGAATCAGCAAAACGAAGGTGGGTTAGATAATCTCTATTAATCTTTATCCCTTTGTTTTCCCAGTTCAGTGATTGAAAGACATTTTCCAATGTTGCATTAAAGAGCTTCGGAGATATGGTGTCACCTTGTCTCACTCCTTTTAAAATTTCTGTGTGTTGTATTTTCATACAGCCGAATCTTTGCACTTGCATTTTCATAGATGTTATTAATAATATTAAGGTATGCATCTTCAATACTGCAGGATTCCAGAGCCATTGTAACTGCTGATGGTTTCACCGAATCAAAGGCTTTTTCATAATCAATAAAAGCCATGCACAATGGAAGTTCATATTCCCTTGCTCTTTCAATTAGTTCTCTGATATGATCTATTGTGCTGTAGCCACTACTGAATCCAGCTTGTTCTCTCGGTTGAGCCATGTCCAGTGTCACCTTCAAGCGGTGTGAAAGAACTTTAGTGAAGATTTTGGCACAAGACAGACCGTTGTGGAGGAAACTTGGGGAGACCTTCGTCCAGCAGTGGATTGATAATGGTTGACAATGATATATATAAACACACACACAGCAAAGAACAAAATAAAAAAAAAATAAAAAAAAAGGAATTTGGGTGAGATTGGGTGATGGGAGGTGGGGTGCAAAGCTTCAATGCCTAGACACAGCACTGAAAACAATCATCTTTTTGCTGGTAGTCAATGTGCCTTAAGCTCTCCCATTGTGAGTCTGTAAATTGATAATTTTACTTATTTTTTACTTTTGCATTCGTGCAGATCTTTATGTGAAAATTTAATAACAAGAGTAAAAAAAAAAAAAAAAAAAAAAATGGCAAAACACAAGAACTTTCCGGCACATAGAAATGAGATATTACAGAATAACTCTGGGATGGAGAAAAAATTGCAACTGTATCATTCATGTACTTAGCATTATTCAGTATATTCAGCATTATCATCACTGAGAATTCTTAATTTCTACAAATAAATACCACCTTTCAAATTAATTCTAACCACTAAATAAATTGAACACAAATCATGTAAATACAGTACGAAAAAGGGGCATGCAAGAACCAATAAATGAACGTGTGGTGACAGGGAGATTAGAACATGGATGATGTGATGTTACTGAGATAATGAAAAAAACCTTAAATAAGCTGATTATATTATATTATAATATAAGCTGCACTTTATGCATATATCTACATAGAGAAATAATTTTCTTTTTATTTATTCTTTTGGCCAACTGCATTTATAATAAAGTGTGAGGTTTCTGTGTTTCTCCAGATACTGTGGGTAAGAATGCCTCACTTCAGGTTTCAAATTGACAATGGAATCTGGACAAGTTAGCCAGGTATTTGATAAAACATGCTGAAACAGATTACTGTTGGTAGACACATTCAACTGAGGAACAGTTACACTAACTTAATAAAGGAATGCTTATATAGCATAGTAAATCCGTTAATTTTTGTGGTGTAATATGCATAAAATTCACCAAACTTTCACTCTCCACTAGGAGGGTTTTTCAAGGCAATGTAGACATAAAATGATATTTTATGTCTACATTGCCTTGAATGTCTACATTGCTTTGAAAAAGTCTCCTAAGGGGAGAGTGAAAACTTGGCAAATTTTATGCATATTATTACACCATGAAAATAAACGGATTTACTACGCTATAAGAATTCCTTGAGTATTCATGATCTGGTGTATTTAAAATAACAGTTGTACTAACTAGTAAATCATGATCCAATTACATAAACGAGTGAGTATTTCACTAGACAAGATACTTTACCTGAGCATTTAGAAGATCAATACACATATGACAAAGAGCAGCACGGAAAAAATATTCTTTAGCAGCATATTTAAGCAGAGAACTTTCTAACGATGATGTTGCTACCTAGAAAAGAATGAAAAAAAAAAAAAGTTACAAGGAGGACATTACATGAAGAAATGTAAACAACTAGTAATGTCATAATGTAACATGGTATTTTACAAGAATTTCTTTAAAGTAATACTGAACTTCATATGAATAAAGTTAAGAAAAAATTAGAAATATTATCAAAGTACATTAAATTTCTTAGAAGTTTTCTAATGGTTCCTTCAGATATTTGAGAGCTACTCATGCCAATATGCTGGTTAAACAATAACTTCTACTGATACTAAGTTGGTTTGCATAAGTATGATGGTTCTACTTGAAGCATAATACCTACAATTTAAGTAAAATTAGTAATAAAGCCTCACCCGATTGGTAATATCTAAAACTACAACACTGCAGTTTAATTGCAGATGTTATACCTTTGTCAGATTTATGGGAAGAATGAAAGGAAAATGAAAAAGAACAAAAGTGCCACTAAAAGATTGAGACAGCTATTTGGGACACTATCAGCCACAGATTACTAATGAATGGAAGACAGCCAAAATTCAGATTTGTGATTATTCAGTTATGGAAATTTAAAACGTGGTTCAGTCTTTTTCAATCACAGAATTCTAGACTTTTTCCCAGGACATTTCCAGAACATCTGAATTTTCCCCAAGGGCTGTTTTATCTAAATACTTCTACTTAAAATATAGTGACACCACAGATCTGTTCAACTTATAAGTAACCAAAGATGCCAACATCTGAAGGAAGTCATCAGTAGTCAATATATGTGGCACCCATAGTTTTTCCGTAGTGCAGTCAAGTCAAGTTCCCACATTAAAATTTGCAGGGTAGCATGCATATTTCCCAGAGTACACTGCTACATTTTTAGCAGCATGTTAATCTCGATCGGGGACAATACTTGGATAAATTTTGCAACAGACCTACATCCCCTTAAAATGGGGGGGGGGGGTCTTAAAAAAATACATACTATTTCAACTCCACCTTTTAAAATAAATATGTTATGTTAATAAATATGTTATGTCATAAGTGTGTGATGCCAGACACTTATGGTTATTCCTCCTGTTTTTTAGAGTGAAAATGCCTCCGACAATCATCCCGTCTGCCGTGAGCCACCAAAAACGCAGTTGCACACGCCACAAAACACACGATTCACGGAAACACGCGACCGCTGTAAACATGGAAATTCCAACGAAAAGCATTCCTTGTACTGCTACGAATTTTTAATTTTTTCACATCACTGGAACTGGAAGCCACTGAAGCACGCTTCATAACTACAGCAATTCACATCACAGCACAACTAATCAACTTTCAACTTAACAAGAATAGAAAACGTGGAATAGAATGTAGCCTACCTCCGACAACTTACGTTAGTTCAGGACGCGGTTAAGGTTTTCCCGAAGTTAACAGACGTCGTGGGTTGCGTACACCATCCCACGGCAAGCCAGGTACAAAGTCACGTGATCATACAAAATGATCTCCGCTGCAACATTTCCACTTGATTGTCGGCCAGCCAAACATACTTGCTGGGTAATGGATTCATGACATTACCCCAAAACGCACTACATTTGACTAAACTTGACTTGACTTGACTTTTTTTAAATAAGTTTTCCAGAAATATCGGAGATTTTTGGAAAAATCCATAGTTTTTCACACCTTCTCCGTAAGTCCATAGTTTGAACATGATATCCGTAGAAACTACGGAGGATCCGTAGTACTTGGCATCTCTGTGTAACCAACAACAAACAACTCCTACAAGGCTTGAGCAAATTTAATGCAGAATTTTGAAAATAATGTTTGCTGCACTTAATAAGAAATTCCCAATCACATATCAAAACTGAAATACCAAAACTGTCCCTGTAAATGTAATCAAGAGTTTAATTTCTATAAGACATTTATTATAAATGTTGAACGGGAATTATACAGGATAAATTTTTAAGGAACTTTACCTCTCAAATTTTCGATCTAGACACTAGATCATCTTCAGGAGTTCTTGCATCTTACTACTTCCACAGGTCTCCTCCTTAAAGACCTGTGGAAGTAGTAAGATGCAAGAACTCCTGAAGATGATCTAGTGTCTAGATCGAAAATTTGAGAGGTAAAGTTCCTTAAAAATTTATCCCCTATAAATTCACGTACAATATTTATAATGCTGAAGTAATTAGAGGAAGCCATGAAGTCATTAATTATTAAAACATTTATGTATTTTATGCTATAACCATTTTGATAGTCATTTTCTCTTTACACTGAGCATGCCGTAGAGTTCTTAAACATTAATTTCACTTCAAACAAAAGGAAACATGTTTGCTCACGTGTCTTAATTAAACATCAAAAATTGGTATTGCATTATTCACTCTGCCGTGAAAACAATTCCTTGAGTCACGGAAATGGCTTAGATTCCACCACAGACAAATTAAGTACCAATTTTAAAATTTAATTTCACTTTAAGAGGGGAAGGAGGGCAAAAATTCTTGTTCTACTGATTGGTTTTCAAAATATACTGGTAGAAAATAGGAAAATATGCATTTCATGAGAAAAAATTCTTAGGAAATAAGTTCATTATTTTGCACTATTACAGAAGACATTAAAAACAAGGAACATGATAAGAAAAACAAAAACTAAGACTACAGTCAGACAGAGAATTTGGGGGGGGAGATAGAGGGCTTCAGGGGGAAAACATACCTCAGTTAAAAAAATTCGAAATTACAGAACATTCTCATCCCTACTAGAACAATAATTTCTAGCTTGATTCAGAACATTCGTGGCTAGTGGACGGTGTGAAGACAGAACAAATATACAGAAAAACATCAAATAAATGTCACATTATTAAAAACATTAAAAAAAAAACAATCCCCAAAATGTTTCATAAATGTTAGAATCTTCAAAACATGAAAATAAACTTTACACAGATGGTGAATAACATTACTTCACTCAGACTTTCGATTTCTGTAGCACATTTGATGTTTCTCATGCTCCATAGTGGACCAACAATTCCTGTAGTGACTACAGAGAACCTGTAGCATTAAAGTGTTTGTAGTGGTAGCAAACAAGTTATGTGTTAGAGCAAAAAATTAAAACAAATAAAAATTATTAAAATTCCACAAAAACCGAATGTTTTCTCAAAATACCAAATTCCTGGACACTCGGTTTGAAAACCGTACATAATCTGATGAAATCAAGACACTTAAGAACAACACTAGAAAAATTCTGAATTGCAAAACCACTGGCAAAAAATGGGAATGAATAAAATTCTAAGACATTTTCATGGCAACACTGAACCATGTTAAAAGAAACAATTCAAAGCAAATCAATAAAACTTTCCCTCCTCTGTTAGATTAATATTGCGGCATCTGCAGAATGCCTACCTAAAAGTGTTTTGAAATAATGGGAACCATAATAATCATTAATTTTATTCACAGAAAGTACCAAGCATTTAAACTTTAATCTGACACATGAGCTTTTTTGAGTAGCTAAAGCCTGAATCTCAGAAGACAGCTTAGTGATATGTATGCAGGGGTTATGCTGCAGATTGCATTCTTTGCAATTTTGTGAGAAAAAAACCAATAGAAATCGTTTTGGCAAAAATATTGGCGATTACCTTTTTGTACTATCTTAACACTTTAATGAAATAAGATTGAATTTGGTGAAAACTTAAAAAAGCCAGATCAACTGCTATGAATGTATAAATGCATAAAAGTGCCAAATACACTGGCGTGCAAAAATTAAGGACAAGGCGGTTTTTCGAATGTAACGTCATGCAGAAGTGCTCCACATTGACTCAAATCATACCATAAGATCCCCAAGATGTAAGAATATGAAACAAGTGAGCAAGACTGTCCAAACAAGGAATCCAAAGGATATAAAGGTACTTTATTGAAAAGGTAGTGAAGAATGTTCACTCACTAAAAACACTCGGCTCAAGAGGACTGTATTATCATATATTAGCTCTATGAGCTACTTTAATGTCACCATAATTATTGATCACTCACTCTATACTTTTCCGTAAGCATTTCTTACTCGAACAACGAACAAAAATAACCTCACAACCATTAACAACCGCTGCTACCATCATAATAAATAATAAACAAACTCTCATCACAGCACGAGACATAGCTCTGTGTTGCCATCTATTGGCTACAAATAACAATAAAAAATAAATATCTTACATTACTCCCACCTTGGAAGCTCAAGCTTTCAACACATAAAGTAATACAATCACTTTCAACGTTATAAATTAAACACAATAAGCTGAAAATTACAATTATAAATATAATCTATACATACTGTGAACATGTGGCTACAGCAAATACAACCCATTACTAATATTGTGAAAAGTTTACAGTTGACTCAAGAGAAAAGATCTGGGTACTTGTAACAAGGTTCTTTGTCTTCATTACTAACATGCTCCTTGAACATGTCTATCACTTACTTCAGTCCGAATTCTGATGGAATTTCGAGAATAACTTACAGTCAATATAATGCTAATGGACACAGTTTAACTATGGGTCTTTTGAGAATTCTGGAATCAGTTCGAATAGTCACCACTCGCACCTTGCCATCACTGCCGGGATGGGTTTCTATAACTCTGGCAAGTTTCCAACGCAATGTAGGCATCAGTTTGTTTTTGATCAGCACAAGATCACCCACTGTAAGGTCCGGTCTAGAAGTGCAGCACCATTTAGGCCTAAGTTGAAGTTGTGTAAGGTATTCTAACCTCCATCGTCTCCAAAACTGCTGAACTAAGCATTGGATCAATTCCCATCTCTTAAGGCGAGAAATAGGAACTGCAGTGAGATCTAACTCAGGGAGAGCCGTCAAGGGAGCTCCCACCAAGAAGTGTCTAGGCGTCAAGGCATCCAGATCATTAGGGTCTTCAGAAATGGGACACAGAGGCCTAGAGAATTAAGGCAAGCCTCAACTTGCGCTGAAAGTGTGAGGAACTCCTCTAGAGAGCAACAAGCATTGCCTACTGTCCGTTTAAGGTGGAACTTCATTGCGTTTACTCCAGCCTCCCAATGACTACCAAAATAAAGCGCTGAAGGAGGGTTAAAATTCCACTTGATGCCTTCGGAAGAGGAAAAGGTAGCAACGCTGTTGTCATGGGTTGCATTGAGCACTTGCTTAAGAACACGACGCAAATCACGATCTGCACTAACGAAATTCGTGGCGCAGTCACTAAATATCTCACTAGGCTTACCTCGACGTGCATTAAATCTCTTAAGCGCTGCAATGAATGCGTCAGTAGTAAGCTCTCCAACAATTTCCAGATGAATTGCTCTCATTGAGAAACACACGAAGACTGCAATGTAAATCTTGAAAAGCTTTTTCCTCGTGCCACTCTTTCTTTGCACTGGAAGGGACCTGCAAAGTCTAGACCCGTCACATGAAATACTCTAGAGGGAGTTACTCTCTTTGAGGGCAAGTTACCCATAAGCTGAGTGGCTGGAGTAGCAGAATGACGAAAGCATGTCACACAGCGACACACAAATCTTTGCGTGACATCTCTGCCGCAGAGAATCCAAAACTTTTGTCGGATGACAGCAAGCAGAAGTCGAGCGCTTGCGTGGAGGTGAGTGTGATGATAATACTTCACAACTAATTCTGTTATGTGATGCCTTCTAGGTAGAAGTATTGGGTGTTTCACATTATCTGCAACTGAGGCATTTCTAAGTCTTCCACCAACTCACGAAAGACCCTCAGAGTCAACAAAAGGATTCAATGGTAGAAAATTACTTGATGACTTGATGGCTCTTCCAGCATGAAGGCATGCCAACTCATCAGGGAACTCAGAGGATTGAACGAGCTTCACTATTACATAAGTGGCCTTAAGAAGCTCATCTCTACTCAAATGGCCAAAGTTTCTTTTACATAACGAATTAGCACAGTTTTGTGTGAACCGCAAACACCAGGCTGTCACGCGGCACAATCTGGTCCAAGACGAAAACTTGAAAATATAGGACAGATCTGTACATTGGCTGGCTGCTGTCACGTAACTCTTCCTTTCTTCTCTCAAATGTAGTTCAGAAAACGAGAACTCCTGAAGCACATCTCCATCTGAACGTTGAACACTAGGCTGCTGCAGCCAATCTGGACCTCTTAACCACATGTCACACTGAACCAACTCCAAAGCTAAAATACCTCTGGTGACACAGTCAGCAGGGTTCTTCGTTCAATGTGATTCCACTCCACAAAGGGAATCGCTTCCTGAATTCTTGCCACTCGATTAGCTATAAAAGGGAGCCAGCGTTGTGGTTCCGACAAAACCCAAGCGAGCGTAACTCTTGAATCTGACCATGCAAAAACCTTCTTGATCGGAATGTTGAGAAATGGAAGAACAACTTCCAGCAGATTTGCTAACAACAGAGCAGAGCAAAGCTCCAGCCTAGGAATCGATTGCTTCTTTAAAGGAGCAACTCTGGACTTGGCAGCTAGTAAAGATATGTGCACCGAGGAGTCCAAACCCACTGAACGAATGTAAATCACTGCACAGTAAGCTTTCTCAGAAGCATCACAGAAGGCACGAATTTCAAAGTAATCAGAAGTTGGAGTCATCACACATCTTGGAATCTTGAGATCTCTGAGACAGGAGAGTTGTGACTGGAACTTGATCCAACGGTTCCTGTACTGTTGTAGTAGCTCATCGTGCCAACTCAGATTAGAACTCCAGAGATCTTGAAGAAGAATCTTTGCCTTAATCACTATTGGCGACAGCCAACCCAAGGGATCAAAAATTTTGGGAATTTCTGAAAGTATGACTCGCTTGCTATACTCCAACTTCTCGTTGGTAGCAACAGAAAATTGGAAGGTATCCCTAGTTGGACACCGCTCAATGCCAAGTACCTTGATTGATTTGTCACAATCAATTCTCAGGGTGTCATTGCAATCCTTGAACTCATTAGGAATAGTGTCTAAAACAGATGCAGCACGAAGTGTCTAAAACAGATGGACAGAATAGTGTCTAAAACAGATGGACATCGATGTCCACTTACGCAATGTGAAACCACCCTTTTTCAACAATTCCTGCAGCTCATGCACAAGCTCAGAGGCTTCCTCCAGTGAATTGGCTCCTGAAAGGAGATCATCAACATAGAAATCTCGCAAAACCACCTTGGATGCTCGTGGGAAAACAGCCTCTCCATCCAAAGCCAATTGCTTCAAAGATCTACTAGCCAAGAATGGGGCACACGCTGTGCCATAAGTGACTGTTTTTAATCTAAAGGTCTGTATAGGATCTTCAGGTTTTTCTCTCCATAGAATTCTCTGACAGTCAGTGTTCTCTGGGTGCACAACTATTTGTCTAAACATCTTTTAAACGTCTGCACACAAAGTCACCCGGAAAGTTCCAAATCTCAAGAGAATATGGAACAATTTTTGATGAACTCTCGGACCCACCATAAGGAGGTCATTTAAGGACAGTCCCGAGGTGCTCTTGGCCGAAGCATCAAACACCACTCGGACTCTTGTAGTACTACTCAAAGGCTTCACTATACAATGATGTGGAAGATAATAACTCAGTTGTTTACAAATCTCATTTTCTGGCACTCTTTGCATATGGTCCAGGTCTTCGTATTCTCTCATAAAGAAGCAATACTGTCTGTATAATTCAGGGTTCCTTGAGAGTGAGTTCTCCAAAGACCTTAAGCGCTTCATGGTAAGTTACTTGGAATCGCCCAAATGTGAGGGAGGTAAGTGAAAAGGAAGCATCACAATGTATCTGCCAGTCTCGTCTCTTGAATGCGTATCATGAAAATGATCTTCACATGCTTGTTCAGCCTTCGTAAAAGGACTAGCCACAGGAACGGAATCCAGTTTCCAGAAATTAGATACACAATCGTTAAGATCTACTTGAATGTGGTTTACATGAACTGTAGATAACTTCTCACGAGAAGTAGTCACTTCACCTGAAACGATCCAGCCCAATTCCGAACGTACCGCAAAGGGTTTGCCGTCTTTTGCGTTAATGGTATCTCCCTCCAACAAAGGCAGAGAGATATTTACTCCTAGCAATATATCAATCGCTGAAGGTTTGTAAAAGTTGGGATCAGCCAAAGTTACATCAGAAAACAGTTCTGCTAAAGAGAAATCAAGTGGAGAGTGTGGTAGTTCTCCAATAATTTTGCTGAGTACAAAGGCTGAAGTTGAAAACGTAGGTGTATTCTTGTAATGTGGCCTAAACTTAATCTGTGTTACTCCATTGGCATGCGAGCTTGACGAACCTAAACATGAAATAGCCACTCGTGTTTTCTCTCTGCACAGGCCAAGTCTGTTTGCACAAGATTCTGAAATAAAATTTGCCTGGGAACCGGGATCTAGAAGTGCTCGACATAACTGATAATTCCCTGAGGCATCCTCAACACGAATAACTGCTGTGCATAGCAGAACTTGTTGCGGCATATTAAAATCTGAAACACACGACGCAATCGTCGATGATGTTGACTCGAGTCCCTTCCCCAAAGTGGAGTGCTTGGGCTCTTTACTATCAACAGTTGTAGTAGTTGGAGATATAACTTATGTCCTAAACTCTGGTTTTTCATTACATTGCTTAACTTCATTACGAAAGCACAGTAAGGTATTATGATTTCGAGCACAAATTCTGCAAGAATGTTTACTCTGGCAACGGCTCACTAGATGATTCGGTAATAAACAGTTGAAGCATAATTTTTGGTGTTTCACAAATTCTACTCTTTTCTGAACAGTCAGCCTTAAGAAATTATTACACTTGTTGAAATGGTGATTCAATTTACAAAATAAACACCTACTCTTTACTTCCGAAACAAACGATGAAACCTTAGGTTGAACAGGCCTTCTATAAGAGATCACCTTGTCACCTCTTAACGTACACACATGCCTCTGTATAAACTCCAACAGCTGATTTAGTTGAGGAACACTGTCTGCTTCTATGGTTCTCTCCCACCACCCACGAGTTGTCATATCCAACTTATCCTGCACAATAAACAGCAGCAGAGTGTCGGCAACTCCATCACACTTCAACTCAAGATTCTCTAAACCACGAACACATTCAATAGTGCTGTCAACAATATTTAAAAGCTGAGCAGTAGACTCACTGTTGATCGCTGGCAGCGAAACTAATTTCCATATAATATTGAAGACCAACTCACATTTATTAGAGTATCTCTTTTTCAAGAAATCCCACGCAACCTCAAAATTGGCATCACACAATGACAATGACTGAATGATACGAAGAGCATCTCCTCTCAGACACCCTTTCAAATACTGAAGTTTCTGTGAACCAGACAAATTATCATTCGATGACACAGACGCTGTAAACAAATCTTGGAAAGAGAGCCACTGAGTGGCATCTCCACCACTAAAAATTGGAATTGACAATTCCGGCAGGCGAAGTGGCACTGATTTTTCACTCGCCGTGTTATTATTTGTCAGAAGCACGGGTCCAGACACTTTCCTCAGCAGTATCAGATACAAATATCAATAATTTCCTGTAGCTACTCTGTTTCAGCTATAAATCCATCCACTTCTTCCGGAGCACAGGACTCAAAAATTCTTTCAAAAACCTCTGCTTTCTTTGACTCAATAGCTTCTAATTTCGATCTACATAACAACACTTCCGGACTAGCACTGTGTAATTGCTCAAAATCACTCGATTCAATCTTAT
Source organism: Macrothele yani (assembly GCA_039090855.1). Taxonomy (NCBI): domain Eukaryota; kingdom Metazoa; phylum Arthropoda; class Arachnida; order Araneae; family Macrothelidae; genus Macrothele; species Macrothele yani. The sequence continues at coordinate 84,107,668 of CM077001.1, forward strand.
CTTGAAGTTTTGTTAACGACGCTTTAAATACACGTTTTTTTATCTTTAATGCCTAAATAATTAGAATGTCAGCAAAAGCGCTCTAAAACTGTAAGGTAAAACCAGTCTCGAACACTCACTTTTTTTAATCACGCACCTTTCAATCTCATCTGCGACTTGCCGATGATAAACACTAAACATAAATTTGAATAGCAGCCATTATTCAAAACGTTCGAAAATGATTCATAATTAAAATGTAAACAAAACACTCAAAAAACGAAGTTTAACTCAAATAACAATAAGTTTAAATCGCCAAACCCAAATTCGAAGTAGCAGCCATCATGTAAAACTGGTCGAAGGTAATTCCGGCTGTAACGGGCCAAAAATGAAGAATGTTCACTCACTAAAAACACTCAGCAAAAGAGGACTGTATTATCATATATTAGCTCTATGAGCTACTTTAATGTCACCATAATTATTGATCACTCACTCTATACATTTCCGTAAGCATTTCTTACTCGAACAACGAACAAAAATAACCTCACAACCATTAACAACCGCTGCTACCATCATAATATATAATAAACAAACTCTCATCACAGCACGAGAGCAAAACCGAGACATAGCTCTGTGTTGCCATCTATTGGGTACAAATAACAATAAAAATTAAATATCTTACAGGTAGCTTCGAGCACAACTGGACAGAAGACAGAAACGTCCATGTGACAGGCGGCTGCCAAGAAAAATCCAGTCTTTAGTAGGGGATACGATCACCTCTGACTGCGTTGCAGGATTTACAACGTCTGTCTATGCTGAGGCCGAGGTTGTCAAGGAGCTGTTGAGGCATCGCGGTCCATTCCTCTTGAAGCGCCAATCGCAGTTGCAGAATCGTTGCTGGCGGCTGGTGACGTGCTGCCAAGCGTCTCCCGAAAAGGTCCCACAAATGTTCCATTGGATTTAGGTCCGGGGACCTTGCGGGCCAATCCATGCGTTGAATATCTTCACTCTCCAACAGCTCTGCAACAGCCACTGTACAATGAGGTGTAACGTTGTTGTCCATAAAGAAGAACTCAGGACCCACAGTACCTCTAAACAGACGCACGTAAGGCAGGAGAACCTCGGTACAATAGTGGATACCAGTGACTGAACCTCCTTGGAAGATGTGGAGGTGAGTACAGCTACCAAGCATGATACCACCCCAAACGAGAATCCCGCCACCTCCAAAGCGGTCCCTTTTGATGATGTTGGAGGTGTGATTGCATGTTCCCTGCTCTCTCCAGATGTGTATATGTCCAGAATCGCTCGTCAGACTAAATCGGCTCTCATCCGTAAAGAGAACTTGACCCCATTGCTGAAGTGTCCAGTTCTTGTGTTCCTGGCACCACAGAAACGGCCGTCTCCGATGAGCAGGCGTTAATGGCACACACCGTACTGGTTGTCGTGCAAATAGACCACCTTTGTGCAGCCTCCTGGCCACGGTAAAGCGTGATAACGGACGTCCAGTTGTCTGTTGCATGTGCCTTGTGATTTCTCCCGCTGTCTGCCGCCTGTCTCTTCTCGCCTGTAGGACAATATACCAGTCGTCCGCCGCCGTGGTTGCTTGTGGACGATCACTGCTAAACTCTCGGACAGCTGTTCTTGTCGTTTGAAATGCTCTTCAAGCTCGTGAAATGATGCTGTGAGCGATCCCGAACTCCTCGACCACACTAGTCACACTTCGACCTTCTTCCAACTTCCCAATGACGTGACCTCGGGTAAAGTCATACAGATGTCATCTACTGGATTGCCTGTTGGCCATATCACATGGTGGCAGCAACTCGATGTCGTTCAAACCGATGTACACTGCGCAATAGCTTTCACCGAATTGCTGAACGTACACCGCCCGTGTGCTTTATACCCTTCGACCCCCCGTCATGCTGCATATATGTGCATGCCCTACCGTACTGGACCCTAGTCTATCTCCTGAGTGGTCTTTTGGTCCGTTCTGCCTGCTCATTCTGCTGTTATGCTAATTTCTCCTCTTCATCCTTAAGTTTTGCACACCAGTGTAGTATTGGTACACAAATGTCCGAAGAAATCATTCAGCAATTCATAAATTTATCACCACTTAAAAACATTAAAGTTGAATATCCTTTAACAATAGCAAAAACATGCATGCAAACCATTAATAATTCTGAAGGTTAATGACTTAACAGGCCACAAAATAGATTGGGACTCTCTTAAAATAATAAAGTATCAAGCCAGCCTACCCAAAAGTTTGAAGAATCACTCAAAAACTGGCAACAAATCGTGCAGGTTGGCAGGTGCATACCATTTTTCAGTTCTCTGGAATTACTCCCGACAAGGAATGAGAGTTCCATTCAAAAATTTGAGGTATTTAAAAAATCCTTTTTCTTTTAAATATCTATAGAAACTTTTACTAAAGGAAAAATGTTTTATGTAATAATAATAATAACTCATACTTTCCCTATTACAAACATCCTTATATTTTTTTCTATTTTAATTTAAAAATGTAGCAGTCCTGCCTTCATAGGGGCCAAGCATACATAATCTAGTAGCCAATAATTGTTTTCTAGGTAAACATAAAAAACATTCATAACTCTTCATTTTAAACAACAACTTTCATCAAATTAATCATGTACTTCAGATGAGACACCACTTATGAGTTGCACCTTTTTCCTATTTGTCCAGCTTATTGCATGTACAACAACTTACAGTAAATTTTCTGTCTGAAGTATGTCTTCATTTTAAAGGTCAAAACAAAGAAGTTATATTTTACTTTCTTTAATTTGACATAGATATTTGGCCATCTTACCACCCCATCTCCTAATAAAACTGATCCACTAATACTGATGTCAAACAATACAAAAATGGAGTCACTATTTCCTGGATGGAAATAACACCTCTGATCCATATCTTACTACAATTTTTGTGTGGTGCAAAGAATATTGAAAATCAACATTACAATAACAGACTGTCATACACATATATAAATTAAATGAAAAAAAAGTGTCATGTTCTTCAAATATGAAGAGCATTGTTATAGTAATTTGTATGTAACCTCAACCTTTGTGGGGGTGGCCTGAAGGCATGTCCACTGTTAGTGGGCAATAAAGAATGGCTACATGAAGGATATAAAAGAATAGGGCAGGAAACAGTTGTTAAGTTTGGGAATTGCTAGGAAGAAAAGCTTAAATCTGGGTTGAGAGACAGGCAAGGAGTGATAGCAATCACAGGAAAGGGAAAGTATAGCCTAACAGAGAGTTGGAGGGTGGCATGAAGAGAGAATGAAAAGGGGAAAGTACTCTCTGGACTGGCCAGCCACTGGAGGAATATCTGAAAAGCTGTATATACTATGTAAAGAAAGACCAATAAATGCAAAACAAGGTAACATAACTGAAACAGAACCATTGCATCTTAAAGGTAATTAACATCTTGATGAGATCTTTAATGAGAAATGAAGGTTGAGTGTTAAAAGAGAGCCTGAGTTCACAACAATTTCCAAAAAACATAGAAAGGTGGTAGAATGGGCTATTTTTATGATACAAATATGTCATGGTTATCTGTCATATCCACATGTTCCCAACTCCTCTGAAAACTTGAGAATTTCATCATCGCTGAATAGGAAATCAAGCTTGCATTTCCTGTATTACTGTCAAAGCATGGTATCATTACACCACTCAGGACTCCAAGTAAATGAAGTCACTCACATAGGGATCATCATAAACCATCAGATTTTGGAAAATGTGGGTTTAATTCTCACTTCAAGGTGCAATTTTAAAGTTTTCTGAGGTGTCATTATGTGGATGACACTCAGTTCAGGCATCGCTGTGCCATAAAAATATTTACCAAATTTTTTTTTTTTAAACCTCCAGTTTACTGTAGCCAAATGTTCAGAAGTAATCATTATTCTAGGCACAGAAATGCTGTAGCGGTTTTCATTTACTTTGGAAAGATTAAGATTAGTTAATTTCCACCAATGTTTTTATCTACATATGAGTTATGAGAATGACAACACTAAAAACTATCATTTTTCAACAATCAATACCTGATTTTCCTGTTGCTTTAATGAAATTCATATTCTGTCGCTTTCAAAAAACTGGTTTCTATCATCTAAATTTTGAACTTCTAAAACAAGAGCTAGTAGTAACAGCAGTGAAATGAGGATGCACATAACTTATAAACATGCACTTTTTAAAAACATTCCCCCCCCACACACAAAAAAAATTGTTTCCAGTTAACTTATTAAACATTTTTGCACCACGTGGTACATAGGTATTTATTTCATGCTGTGCAATATTCTTGCACTGACCTAAAATATCTAAGTGTTGAAATGTTTGACAACATCTACTATTTAGTCTTTTGTTCCACATATTTATGCTTATTTTCGGACATAATGTTGAGCACTTCATAAAAAGACCAGACGGATTAAGCCCAGGTAGGCATTAATCCCAAAATTGCACAACTGCATAAAAATATTCATTTATAATATACCTTAACAGTAAATAATGCCCTCACCCCAGTTTCTTCGTATGTTTAGGTGCAGCAGATGAAACGTGAGCGTGGTATTATCCTCGTGATTTTGGGTAAATTATTAAAGAATTGCAATGTTTTGGTGCAGTCGTGTAAGCGGAAAGCGCACCCATGAATGAGGAAATATTCTTCCACAGTGGATGGGCACTCCGTCAGGGCAATGTTTATCCTTAAGGTGAATTATAACTGTGATGTTTTGGTGCAGTGTGGTACAAGCGGAAAGTACACCGATACACGGGGAAATATTTTTTCACAGTGGGTGGGGGCTTCCACAGGTATTCTGGAAGATTAGCATAGCTGCAGGACATATGTAAAGAAGTAGCTTGACATATGCATGAGGCACATTTATGTGACATTGGAAAGGCAGCTGGGAATATTGCCCCATGTATCCGTGCACTTTCCACTGCACCAAAACACTCCACTTATTTTTATAATTTACCTTAATGTTAAACATTGCCTTGATTAGACCCCCACCCACTGTGGAAGAATATTTTCATGTTTATCGGTGCGCCATTAATGAATATTTTTACGCAGTTGAAAAATTTTAAAATTAAAGCCTAACTGGGCTTCATTTGTTTGGCATTTTTACAAAGTGTTTGAAATTACGTCTGAAGATAAACATAAATGTGTGGAACAGAAGACTAAATAGTAAATGTTATCTGCTATACTATATTGAACTTCAATAACGTAATTTTGCACCCACTATTTCAAAATATTGAGTCAAATGAATTCAGCAAACTGGTGGAGAGCTTATTTTCCTTTTAAACAGTTTTGTTTACAATACTGACTCATATGATGCCAACTCCAAGAAATAACCACAGTTAAATATTATTCATGCAGGTATAAAAAATAATGCCCTTAGTGAATCATATACAGACCTGTTCATATATTTCAATAGCTCTTTCATATTTTTCAAGCTGAGCACAATATTTGGCAACGTTTAGTAGGCACTTGTTTGCAGAACTGAAAAAAATAAAATAAATAATAATCAGTTATGCACCAAACTGATTGCTAAAAGCTGTATAAGTGCACATAATATGTAAGGAATACCATATTAGGGATTTCATTTACTGCAGAACCATTTAAATAAGGAATAAAAAATTACAATATGTTTATAGAGACATATTAAAGCATGCATCTGTTCCCACTAAAGGGGCTTTGACGACCGCCAATAGCGGTATAACTATACCATCGGGATTAGAGGAAATGCTATCCCACACTCACCAACCCGCTTGGCCAGCGTGGTGAGTTATGGCCAAAGCCCTCCAAAATGACTTCACAACTTAAATCTTGGCCCTCAGTCTCCGGCAGCTGGAATGTACCTGGCCAAGGCAGTGGCCAGTGCGACATGAAGGCAGCGGGTGCTAAGAATCCCCGGAGGACCGGACTAGGCTGCCATCTGATGCTGACCTTGGCTACGCATAACGGACGCTCCCTATCTTCTGATTCAAGGCTTCTTAAATTGGAAGAAGAACTACAAAGAATCAAGTGGGACATCGTCGGGCTAAGTGAGGTAAGGAGAAAATCTCATTGAACGGAAAAGTGGACATCTCTTCTACTATCGTGGGACAGATACTGGCAGAACTAGTGGTGTTGGATTTATAATAAACAAGAAACTGAAGGATAAAGTTGTAGAAGTTGAAAGTTCCTCTGACAGAGCTGCACAACTCGTTATCCAACTCTCGAAAAGATATCAGGCTCAGATTATTCAAACTTATGCACCCACCACAAGTCATCCTGAAGAATGAAATTGAAGAATTTTATGAGGAAATTTGTGATCTAAATAATAAAGGTAAGCAGCACTTGAAGATAATTATGGGAGATTTCAATGCAAAAATAGGGCAATAGCAACAGAATGAAACTTCAGTAGGTAAATTCGGTCACAGCAACAGAAACCAAGCGTGGAAATACTCTTGTTGAGTTTGCAGAGGCAGAAGGGTTTTTCATCTTGAACTCCTTTTTCAAGGAAAGGCCACACAGGAAATGGACATGGAGACATCCAATTGGGACGACAAGTGAAATTGATTTTATTATGTGTAACAAAAAATTCGTCATCCAAGACTGCAGTGTGCTGAACAAGTTCAACACAGGTAGTGACCATAGATTGGTGAGATGTAAGATGCACCTCAACACAAAACTCCAACCTGGCAAGCTCATAAGACAAACAAAATGTATTGACATAACCAACCTTAAAAAACACCATAATACCTTCAAGTTGGAACTGAAGAACAGATTCTCTGCTTTAGAAGGCCTAACATCGGAAGAAGTGGATATTTCTGAAGTTAACAGAAAAGTAGCCAAAGCTCTTATGGAAACAGCAACAAAATTAGCTGGGTCTAAGAACAAGTTGCGTGTGAACAAACTATCAGGAAAAACCAAAATGTTGATGCAAAAAAGAAGAGAGATGAGGACAACTAAAGAAGATGTGACTTCCAAGGTGGAATATATAGAGCTATGCAAGACAGTACGAAAAAGTATCACTGAAGACGTAAGGAAATTCAACTGTAAACTAGTGAGGAAAGCAATTGAAAACAACCAAAGCCTAAAGATAGCAAAGGGACATCTCAGTAAGGGAAGAAAACAGATTAATGGCACTGAGAAAAGAAGATGGTTCTGTAACAAGAAATAGCGGCGAAATTTTGACATGAATGAAAGATTTCTACTCCAAATTATATGACAGGAATGATACATGTACTCCAGACATCATGAAAGGTACCAGTATCAGAGTTCTTTCCAGTCCTCCCAGCAGAAGTTGCACATGCCATCAAGAACATGAAGCGGGGAAAAGCTCCAGGAGAAGATGGAATTACTGTAGACATCATACAAGAAGCAAGTGGAGAAATTGAAACAGTAATCGCCCAAATTTTCACTCAATGCCTTAATGAAGGGAAGATTCCTGAGGATTGGAACAACGCTACAATGATCCTGCTACATAAAAAAGGTGAAATTGAGGATCTCAGGAACTACAGACCTATCAGTCTCCTATCAGTGGTTTATAAAATCTTCACTAAAGTTCTTTCACACCGCTTGAAGGTAACACTGGACATGGCTCAACCGAGAGAACAAGCTGGATTCAGAAGTGGCTACAGCACAATAGATCATATCCACATACTGAGAGAACTAATTGAAAGAGCGAGGGAATATGAACTTCCATTGTGCATGGCTTTTATCGATTATGAAAAAGCCTTTGATTCGGTGAAACCATCAGCAGTTACAATGGCTCTGAAATCATGTGGTATTGAAGATGCATACATTAATAGTATTAATAACAGCTATGAAAATGCAAAGATTCGGCTATTTGAAAATACAACACACATAAAAATTGGAAAGGGAGTGAGACAAGGTGACACCATATCTCTGAAGCTCTTTAGTGCCACATTGGAAAATGTCTTTCAATCACTGAACTGGGAAAACAAAGGGATAAAGATTAATGGAGATTATCTAACCCACCTTCGCTTTGCTGATGACGTAGTCATTTTTGCACCTACCCCATCAGAGCTGCAGAGTATGATCCAGGAACTTGCTGACAAGAGTAAAGAAGTGGGATTAAAAATGAACTTTCAGAAGACAAAAGTGATGTTCAATGCTTTTACAAGAAATGAAGATTTTTCGATTGATGGAGAAAAGCTGGAGATAACAGACATGTACGTTTATCTTGGACAGCAGATATCAAGTGAGGGTCACATTGACGAAGAAATTAATCGGTGTACAAAACTTGCCTGGAGAGCTTTTGGAAGAAACGGCATAATTTTCAAGAGCAATATGCCATTATGTCTTAAAAGAAAAGTGTTTGATCAATGCATCCTTCCAGTGCTTATGTATGGTGCAGAGACGTGGACCTTAACTAAAAGAGACATACAGAGGCTGCAGACAACTCAAAAAAGCATGGAGAGGTGTGTCATGGTGAAAATTTTAACCTCTGGTGAATTTCAGAGAGACCTGATCAATCTTGCTGTTGGTTTATCAGGGATTAATTAATGCAAAAATTTTCTCCCATGACATACGTTAGAAGAAAATTCCTGGTTGAAAGGCAGGGGAATTCGTGCGCAAAATTCGCTTGTCTTAATCACAACCAGGAAAACAAAATTTCATGTTAAAGAAAAAAAAAAAGAAAAAGAGAATAATATTTGATTTAACTGACTTTGGGGTTTTGGAAATAATTATTTTATCTGTTCTTTTATCGCGATAGGAAAAGGCGAGTAGGTGTGCAGCTCAGAGAATCAAAATTAATTTTACTTTCACATCACGGAATGGAAAGAAAAAAAAAAAACGTTTCTGAGAAGGAAAAAAAAAGTTGTGAGAAAAGGGAATCTTCTTTCAGATCGGCCATTTTAAGGGTCCTGTAGAAGTCGCTCAGAAAATGTTGCAGAAATGCTCTTAGGGGGGTTGGCGCTGTTCTATTTCTGGGACAAGGTCACAGCCGCACATAGGAAGTTACTTGGTCCCTACGTGCGAAGGTCAAGGGTTCATCTTCCCCTGGCTGACCGAAGATGCCTTGTGCCTGGTAACATTTATTTTTTTTTCCGTTGAGAGTGCTGGGCGCTGCAACGATGCTTACGTGTGAAGGTCAGAGGTCACTCGAGGCGTGGGAGAGAACCGTGGCATGCAGGGCCGCTGTTACTAGGAAAAATTTCATCCAATCAGAGGTCGGCATTTTCCAACACCCCAGAGTTCTTTTACCCTTTGAGACGCTTGTCTCAGGCACTTTTGCTCTTGGCTTGTGCTCTTGCTGGCCGGCAGAAAGAGGGGACGGCCGAGTTTTCTCCTCGCCTTTTGGTGGGAAGAGGACCCACAGAAAAAACGAGTTTTTCTTGACTGCCTTTGCTGACCACCAGTCCACCACAATGGGACACTCTGGATCTGGGCTGCCTATTGAAAGTTTTGACGATGTAGAACGCGGATAAAGCGGCATTCCGCCGGCCGGGAACTTCGCCCTGGCAAGAAAAAAAAAATGGCGAGGAGGCGACAGGCTAAGACGATGTCGCTCGTGGAGAGAACTTAGCCGAGAAAGGCAAGACATGCCTCCTCCCTTATTGATATTTCCCTCAAACACATCTGCAGCTTCTCCATTCTGTTGCTACTCCCAAAGGGGAGACCTGCTTCAAAGGCCAGAGGAAAGAATCCAAAAAACAGTTCCATCTCATTCCAAAGTTTGGGGAGGCTCTTCCCTGCAGGTCATCAAGAGGCACATTGCTGCTAATCACCAGGTGGATATTGAAGGCTCTCTCCCTTTTATCAAAAAGGTACCTCGAGTCTACAGCTGCCAGTGATGCCCTTGTTCAGAAAAAGAGAAAGAGAAAGACATTGTTGGAGGCGGAGAGAAAATCAACAGGGACAGTGTGCCGAGAGGATTTTTTTCTTTTTTTTAATTTGAAACAAGAGTTGTTCCTGCCCAGCCCAGAAGGTAAATTCTTTCTTGATTTTTTTTGTATTATGTTGTGACCGCTGTGGAATTGTTGAACGAGTGGGTCAGCAGTGTGCAATCAAATTTATAGTTCTAAAAATTTCTTTTTTGGGGTTAGCTGGGTGTAGGACAGATGTCCCCATATTGTTGTCAGGTCTGGTATTTTAGCAACTCCCCAGGCCAGTAAATTTTTAATGTATCCGAAAAATTTGGTTTAATGTTTGAGCACAGTGAATTTTGGTGCATCGATTGTAGTTTAGTTGGGCATGTGATAATTGAAAAGCAGTGTTATTGTGATGCCGTGGGTGATAAAATAATTGTAAACATTTTTCTCTAGCCTTTTACAGCGTTTAGTTTTTTTTTCTGAGTGAAGATAAATTATGGGATGATTTATATTGGGATTTTGGGAACATATGTATAGTGTGATGAAATTGGAAACCTAAAGTGCTGTTTACATTCTTGGAGTGTTGAGTGTCGAAATTAAGAGTGTTGTGGTGTGTATTTTGAGGACCAGTATTTTACATGCTCCAGATGAGTGTTAATCTCCCATTGGAAAGGGGTGATCTTAGGGCAAGCCTGGAACTTGTCCTGGGGCAGAGGGCTCTGAGTAGGGAATTTTCACCAGGATGCGATATGTGCAAAATAGAAGTTAAGGTATTTGGGTTCTCAAGTTTAGTATTTCACAAAAAGAATGAACATCATGGGTTGAGAAGACACACTTTTACTCACCAGTTCCAGTATTAATTGTTCTTTTCTTTGGCCTAAATTTTCTTGATTTTACTAAAAAGTCTAAATGTAATTTTAATTTTCAATAAGGTGAAAATATTTAGTAGGTTATGTAAATGGTCAGTGTTATTGTCTGCAGTGGACCTGCTCATTGCCATGGTACAGAAGAATTTCCTTGCTAGTGATTTTTCCTGGGATATATAGAGATAAGTGAATTTTCCTGGGATATATGTGGATAGATAAGTGATTTTTCCTGGGATATATGTGGATATGGTGATTTTGGATTTCTTGGGATATAGAGAGATAAGTGATTTTTCCTGGGATATAGTTGTGTTAGTTCTGGGCTGGATGTGCCTGGAGTATTTAGGGTTGAAGTACGACAGGCTCTTGCAGGCGTGGTTGATCAAGGTGGGATCATGCATTGGTTCGAAAAGGGGAGCCTTGAGGACGTGGTTTTTTGGGGAAAACTTGTCTTCAACCCCCCCCCCCAGTAGTTTCACTGCCCACGAAGATATGTATTGCCAGTGAGGGTCGGTCGGGCGTTGCTTCAATGGATGTTGCGAGATCATGTTAGAAGAAATTCTGTGCCTGATGAGGATGTGTCGCACTTGGGGATTTTTTCCTTTTCCCTTTGCCTAGGCTGAAATTGGATTCACGACCCAATTTCACGCCTTCAGCCTGACTGGTATTTTCGTCCTGTGTTGGTTCTCAAAACCCAGGGTAGTGTCTGAACTGAGAGTATTTGCCTCACCGCTAACTCAGTAATTCACTGCAGGTGGTAAAATTAAGTTTTGTTTGGTGTGATTTAAAGTATCTAAATTAATTTGTTTATGATATGCTGTAGTGTTAGGGATGTAAATTCTAAATTCTGGTTGTTAGTGGTGGTGAACATGATATTTAGTTTGGAAATGTAGTTAATTGGTATTTTGAGCTTTTGTTTACAGTATAGAGTAATTAAGTATCTTGAGCTATTATTTGAAGTACAGAGTGATGTGATTTTTATGAGCAAGCTAGTGCAAGAAGATTGTTTGAATTTCTGAATTTTGTTGATAATGTTATGAGTAGTGATAATTTTTAAGTCAGTTAGTGAGGTTTCTTTATAAGTGAAGTAGGTTCATTCAGGATAGTTCTATAGGTTATGTAATGTTAATTAATGCTTGTGCTCAGTGTAAATTCTGTTTTGAGGATAATTTACTTGGTTTGTTTACTTGCAGATAGTAGATTGGTTAATGTATAATTTGTGGCTCTTAAAATAACTGTAAATTTAATTGAAGTCTTTGAAGCTGGTCTGGGAGATTGTAGAGTTTGCTAAGGTTATTAAGGTGCTGTAAATTTAAATCAATAAGTGTAAAATTGTAAATTTGTCATTGAGCTAATTAGGTGAGGGAGAAGAGAGTACGTTTCAAAAGAACAGAACTTGTCCACCTTGTGGAATTAAAATAAAAAAAGAATTCAGTAAATTTTTTGTGTAAGCTATGTGAATCGTAGTATAATTTTGGATGCATAAAGTGTGTAAACTATTTGAATCATAGTATAATTTTGGATGCATAAAGTCAATGCCTGGTGTTCAAACCAACTGTGTTGAAATATGTCAAGTTGTGCTGTTCATAAGGCCAGTGGCCAAATAGAAAAAAAGATTGAGATTATGTTTTTATACTGCTGTGTTTAAACAAACAAGAAAAAAGGAAATACCATCTGATTGTCCACTAAATTACCTTGTTAAGTTTTTAAAGAAAAAAAAAATGAATTATAGGCAGTAGCCTTTCAAAAAAAAGTCCAAAATTAGTGCAGTGTGAAAATTTTTGTGTGCTGTTGTCTTCCATGACTTGGTCCCATGTATTCCCCTTAGCTTGACTAAGGCTATCGATCCGAACCCTGGTAGTATAAGGTATTTCATAACTGCAATTTTTGTCCTGTCCTTTTAAATTGACTTTCACCGCCTCCACAAGTTGTTATTGAACGAGTACATTTTATCCTATGACTTATAGTGACACATTTTCATATACATGCAACAATATTCACTTATTTTTGCACTTTCAGATGACTCAACTCTGCGTGAACACAAACAACGCAAACTTTTCAATAACTTCTTGTGGAATGTAAATTTTTAGATGCATTTTTGTTTAGGATGTTCATGGCCTTCATATACTTAGAAAATATTTTTGTTTCAAAATGCATCTACCCATCTCCCAAAGTTAAATTTTAGTCTAAATTCAAAATTTCCCTTCTGGTTTACTTTTGGCTATCTATTATAATAACCCTTATATAAAGTGGCTAAGATAACCCCACAACAGGTGCATGCTTGGTGTAACCAGGAGAGATAAGAAGAGGAACTCGTGGATCCGAAAAATGACAAGAGTGGAAGACATCATGATGAGAGTTGAATCCCTGAAATGGCAATGGGCTGGACATACTGCCAGAAGGACAGACCATTGATGGACAGCCGAAATTTTAGATTGGATTCCAAGGGAACAGGAAAAGACCCAGGAGAAGACCACATGGGAGATGGGTGGATGAAATTCGAAAGTATGCGGGAGTGACATGGAGGAGACTGGCACAAGACAGACCGTTGTGGAGGAAACTTGGGGAGACCTTCATCCAGCAGTGGATTGATAATGGTTGACACTGATGATGACATGCATCTAACATATATCAAAATAAGAAATTGTGTTCTTTCCTCGATTTAAACAATCACTTCAACAGACAAGAATGAGAAAACATTACATGTCTAAATAGTGGCCATTCAATTCTGGTTACTGAATTTTTGCTCTTCCATTCCTTTCCTTATCTGCAAGGCACACAGACTATCACAGACTGTTGGAACCAATAAAGCCTCTGGGTCCAGGTGACATACCTCCTATTGTTCTACCAGGGTAATTCAAAAGTAGTTGCTGTTTTCTGACAGTTGACGAAAACCTGTATAAATGCAAAAACGTAGAAGTTTAATCTTTGAAATAAGAGTCCATCATGCTTGATGGTCCTGCATCAATGTGATGCCATGGTTTCAAGCTGAAAAAGTCTTGGACCCCAAGTTCAACATCGTGGATTTTTTGAAGTGTTTCCCACATAGAAAATGTGCCATGGACTGGAATAAGTGGAAGTCCAAAGGTGCAATTTCCGAACTATAAGCAAAGTGGAGCGTTAGCCCAATAACCTTTAGTTCCTGTATTTTTTCCTTTGTTGACCAGGCACAATGAGCAGAAGCATTATCCTGTTGGACGGCAACGCATTTACGGTTCATCAGAGCAGGGTACTTTCAGCTTAAAGTAGCACACATCCACTCCAGCTGGCCACAGTACAGGTGTTCGTTAATGTCTCAGCCATCTAGAACCAGTTCCTAATGAATGGGGCCCCTCAAAGTTCCAACATACACATAGCATAACTTTGTGCTCAAATTGCCTCCTTTATGGGACTGGTTTTGGTCGTTTTGGGGGGTCTAACTACTGTTTTCTCGTGTCAGGATTCTGGAAAAATATCCAATTTTCATCATGTCACAATCCTCTTAAAGAAATGGTCATCCTGGAAATTTTCCAGCAGTTGGCGACACATGTGCATACGTCACTGAGCTTGAGCAGCAGGCAGTTCATGGGATACTTGTTGACAGCTTCTGCGCATCTTGCCGAGCATGTGCAGTTTTGTGAACAATTGTGGGCTGAGGTATTCCCAGTTCATTTGACAGTTGTCTAGTTCTTGTACACAAATATGATTCTACAGCTACGGCATGACATACAGCTTTGGAATTCACCGTCAAAGGTCTTCCAGCATGTGCTTTGTCTCTTCAATGCTGCATTTCCTATTTTCAAATTGCTGAAACCAAAATCTTGCAATTCTTTCAGACACTGCACTTTCACCTTCCACAGCACAAATTTCCCGCACTGCAACTGCAGCGATCAACACCTTTTTTTCAAGAAAAACCAGAACAGCACTCGAATTGTGTATTTCTTGTCCATAGCTTTTGAGAGCAGAAAATTTCCCAATAAATTATGGCAGCGTGTGCTCCTATTTATACCAACTAGGCAATATCAGCTTTCTGATCATACATTGTTCTTATCTGCATAATGCATGCACACCAAATAATTACCTGACACAAGACAACTTTTTCCAAAGGGCAATGATTTTTGAATCACCTTAATAAAATCTTGTACAACTGAACTCGCATCTATTCAAGTCATAGTTTTCTACAGAATTTTTTTCTATTCAAATCAATTACCAGGTGTTATTTCAATCATTCTTAGCCACATTTGGAATAAGACTATGGAAAGATCTCATGGGAGACTACAGTTGTGGCACTATGAAATGGTTAAACTTTGTAGCCATTCCCTGAGATTTAACAGCCATAGGAAAAGTGAAGAAGATTGATGAATGGGTCCTACACATGAGTTGATGCAACAGCATAAAACATCATCATTTGATGTCTACTTTTTCTTTGCTTTTCTGCAACCAAACGAGCGACATTTTGAGGCATCATATCATGAGTGATGAGAAATGGATGCTGTATGACATTCACCAATGTTTGGCACAATTGCTTGACCATGGTGGAGAGAGTTGAAACATATCATGAATCCAGCGCTCTATTTCAGGAAGACAATGGTTGGTGTTTGGTGGTCCAGAGTTAGACCAATCCACTTCTCCTCCTTACAACTGGGTCAAACCACCATGGCAAATAGGTATTGCCAAGAACTTGATGTCATGCATGGAAAACTGTCCACCAAACAGCTAGAATAAGACAACTGCCATAGGCTCATACTCCTCCTTGATAATGTGAGACCCACTTTGAACATCAAATGATTCAGAACCTGCACCACTTGAGGTATGAAAAGCCTTATCTCATCTGTTCCCTCTGGCCAATCACTTTTCCAAACACCTGGACATCTTACTTTCTACGTGCTAGATCATTTTCCAACCAAACATCAGTTGAAACTACATTCCATGAGTTTGTTGAACTCTGAAGCTTGGCCTTTTTTAAAAGTCTGTATACAGAAGCTTGCATCTTATTGGCAAAAGTGTGTTGATGTTGGCAGTGATTGTTTTGATTAATAAAGTTTATTTTGCACTGTATTGCCAAGTTGGATGGTGAAATCAGTAGGCAAGCGAATTCTTCTTTGAAAGTCATAGCTGTTCTGGGAGGTTTTCACAGGAATGATGGGTTCTCTAGAGAGTCCCGCATGGCTGTGTATGAAACAGTAATTGTTCCTACTCTGATGTACGGCAGTGAAACCTGGGTACTGCAAAAGAAACATAGGAGTCGTTTGTGTGCTGGAGAAATGCGTTACTTACGTGGGGTTTGTGGCAAGACACGATCTGATTGTGTGAGGAATGAAGATGTATTGCAGTTGTGTGATGTAAAGCAAAATGTTGTTAGCAAGGTGGAGACCAATATGCTTTGGTGGTTTGGCCATGTAGAAAGAATGAGTGATGAAATGCTTACTACTAGGAAAATCTTTTCAGCCCAAGTGGCAGGAAGGAAAGTCAGAGGAAGGCCAAGGAAGACATGGGTGGATCAGATTCAGGAGTGTCTGCATGAGAAAATGATTATGTTTATGAAGTATAAAAGATCTTGTGTACGGCGTGTAATGGATATCAGTGAAGCACGAGTTGTATGTCAAGATCGCTGCAAATGGCAAAGTTTGATACAACAACAATAAGTAAAAATATCTGGAAGTTTGTATTTCTTTTTGGAGCTAACCTCTGAATCTCAGAGAACAGCTTAGTGATATGTATGTATGTATTTTAGGTGATTGAAGTTTCCAACAATATTCCAACATTTCATTTACAACAGCCCAATAATTTTCCATAAAGTGGCAGAAATGCACATTTGCCTTTTACATGATATCACTGCTTCAAAGAGCCAAATGTGAAAAACTCTATTTGCTTCCAACAGCTGTGATCTCAGCTTCTACAAGTCAGATAAAAAAAAATAATAATAATATTTACATATATATATATATATTAAAACTAGCCCTACACCAAATCAACATAATCCACATACTTTCATTTATCAAATACAATATTTCCTTTTTACTAAATGACATAACACCCATGTTGTTATATACTTGGTGCTATATTTGCACTTCCAAAAACCCCAAGTCCCCATTTGAAAAATTCTGCGTATGATACCAAGGCCATGATTAGCCTGATGGCTTGAAGTGCATACTTAATAGACTGGAAACCAGTGGCGGCTCGTCCATAAGAGCACAAGAGCACGTGAACCCCCTATAAAAAATAGAAAAAGAATTATATGATATAAATAATACATCTTTATTGACGCAGTACTAAATGACTTATCTTCAGTAAGTTTAAAAGAGCGGACAATGAAAAACAGCGTAGAGCGCGCAAAGTGAGGTTAAGTGTCATGACGTGCCAGTGCCTAGGAGCGGACTGAATGTGCCGCTCTCGATACTGGACACACGGGATATGCGACCGACGGGCGAGTCCATTTGCTTGCGGTAGGGGGAACATGTCTGCAAGCGGCTTAACGGAGAATACCAAGGAGCTGCCTGTGACACAGCTCAGCTCAGTTGTTGCACTGCTGTAGTTGACGGGGATGCTCCTAACCTTTGCGCACGTGTGTTACATTTGTGTTTTGGAGTTTCCAGTTTCGATTATTTTTTTGGTCATAAAGTTTCAGTTGAAATTACACTTTATCTATTGTAGTGTAGCTAGTGAACTGTTGTTTTTATTTACTGTACAATAATGGAAAGTACCTGTACTCAGTTAGTAATTTAAAGGAAGTAGCATTTGGCAATTTACCCATGGAAGTTAAAATAGCAATAAAAGAGAGTGGCAGGCCAACGCCCCGACTTAATATAAGTCAAACATCGACATCAAGATCTAGAACTTTTAAAAGAGAATTTAAAGAAAAGCTATATGAAAAAATTCCTTGGCTTTGTGGTTGTGAACAAACAAACAAAATATTTTGTTTTCCTTGTTTGTTATTTTCCCGTGAAAATGGTGATCCTACTTGGGTGAAAAACGGCATTTGTGACTTAGCTCATTTGACACAAATAATTAAAAAACACGCAAGTTCTCATGGACACTAAGGTGCTACATAGGATTTCAATTTGCTGGGAAAGGTTGACGTTCGTCTGCAGCTTGACAGTGCTTATCGACAAAATATTAAAAAAAGCACAATGAACAAGTGACTAAAAATAGATATGTCCTTTCTAAGCTTATAGACTGTATTAAATTTTGCGGTGCATTTTAGTTGGCCCTTCGAGGTCATCGTGAGGATGACGATTCCTTAAATCCTGGCATATTTAAAGAGCTTGTAAACTTTTCTGCAGAACTTGACTCATCTTTGAAATAACACTTTAGTACTGCTACTGTCTTTAAAGGTACCTCGAAAGAAATTCAAAATGAATTGTTAGATTGTATGCTTTTTGTATGCCAAGAAAACACAATAGAAGAAATAAAAACTGCACAGTATGTTTCTTTGATTGCAGACGAAACATCAGACGTCTCGTCTGTATTTCAGTTAGTTATAGTTTTCCGATATGTTTTAGCTAATGGCCAACCAGTTGAAAGATTTTGGAAATTTGATAACCCTGAAGGGCATGATGCAGAATCTATAGCCAAATGTATTTGTGCCAGTTTAGATTATGTTTCGCAAAATCCAGAAAAACTAGTATCTCAAAGCTATGACGGTGTGAATGCAATGAGTGGGCACCATGCTGGCGTGCAGACCATAGTGCAACAAACCTATAAACATGCTTTTTTCGTTCACTGTTACGCCCATCAGTTGAACTTGATTATAGCTTAAGTAACAAGCCAAAACCAAGATGTCAGAATTTTTTTCGGACTTAAGTGATATAACAAATTTTTTTTCGAATTCCCCTCAGAGAGTGTCTGTTTTGGACAAGATAGTTGGCAAACGAATACCTCGGGCGTCAGCTACAAGGTGGAATTTTAAGAGCAGAACTGTTAATACTGTTTTTGAGTACAGAGAGAAATTAATTGAATGTATTGAGGAAATCGAATCAACCTCTAAGCAACCAACCACCATAATTAAAGCTGGTGCTCTAGCTAGTCTCCTTAGAGATAATAAGTTCATATTTTGGCTTTCTGTTTTTCATAGATTAATGCCACATGTGGATATTTTGTACAACCAATTACAGTTAACTTACACTGATGCTGTGAGAACTAAAGCCAATGTTGACCACTTCGTCAAAGCCATTGATAAGGAAAGAGGTAACATGGACAAAGTGACAGAGCTGGTTAATCAGTACCCAGAAAATGCACCTAAACGATCGAGGCGTGAAGAAGATTTTTACTTAAGTAGAACAGTGGCTGCCAAGGAAAACTGTGACATTATTACAACACAAATAAAAACAAGATTTTCATTCACAACATCTTGCTCAGCTGTATCTCTTTTTGAATCACAAAAGTTTGAAGAGTTTGAACAGAAATTCCCCGAGAAATTGCTTGAAGATACAGTAAATGTGTATTAATTTCTTGAAACAAAATCGCCTCAAGACAGAGCTTGAAATCATTTACAAAAGAACTGATTTCAGAAACATGCATGGTGCTGTTAGTCTTTTACAGTTTTTTATTGAAAACAACTTATTGTCATCATTTTCTGAAAGTTATAAACTGTTATTTAATTATTGCAACAATACCAATGACTACTACTGAAGCTGAAAGGTGTTTTTCAACCCTAAAACAGATAAAGACATTTTTGCGATCTACGATGTGTCAAAAGAGGCTTACAAGCTTTAGCCATGCTTGCAATCGAGAAGGAAATGATTTCTAACATCCATAATTTCAATGAAAGAGTTATTGATGTTTTTGTGTCAAGAAAAGATAGAAGGATGAACTTTGTTCACAAAAACTGTACTTAAAGAAAATATTTGTGTAAGCTACCATCCAAGTAAATTTGTGTAAGTAAATACTAGAGCTTACCATCATATGCAGCAGCTTTGATTATTTTCCTTTTTCTGTGTGTTTAATAATCTAATCTAATCTAATAATTGAGAGCATGAGGCCTTATGACTAACTATCTAAATATTTAACACTTAAAAACAAGCTTTCTGTTTTGCGTTTATTTTACTACTTTAAAATTAAATGAAAATAATTGTTTCAGTAAAAAAGAACAATTAGCATATAGTAACAAGTATGATCAATAAAGTAATCCTTTATTATTAAGTTGTGAAACAGTTAAAGTACAGTAATATCTATAATAACATTTCATTTCAAAATTAATATATTACATCAAGGTATAGCAGTGCCTAAATTATATGAATATTGCAAGCAACACACAAGTGTGTGGGTCTGAAAAACTGCAAATTATTCATTGTGAACCCCCTGTAGATGTACTCACGAGCCGCCACTGCTGGAAACACAATTTTCTTGAAGATGATGGCTGACACAATGGACGAGACAATTTCCAGGTTTCCCTGGATGTTCTTTATTTAGAAGTGTCACATGAAGTAACATAAATGCATGCTGGCATTAGACAATACCTCAGTTCAGGTTTCTGAGTTTGGAAAAATTCTTTACTCGTCAGATAACTGTAGTCATCAAGATTTTCATGTGCACGTGACCCTGATTGAAAAACCCTCTAAGTCAGAAACTTTATACCCCATTTAATTTGCACAAATGGCACTTCAGGAACAATACAAAATAACATGTTAAGTTCTGGGATCACTTGCAATTACATCACTATATGTCTTACTTACAAAAAATTGTGAAAATTATATAAGATAACAAAAAGCTATAAATACAACAGTTTCAAACAAATGAGTTTATATTTTTGTAAAAGACACATTAGAAACTGAAAATTTTTAAAGAATTTTTTGGAACAATCACAGAGACTTCATTAAAACCTGAGTTTGATGCTATCCATCTTATGAAGTTTCCAGCTGATAATCACTGTTCAACTCCCTGAAGAACCCTCTAAGTGTTCTTTCTCTCTCTCTCACACACACACACAGTTGAACCTTTTCTCCCATCTCAGCCAACAAACAGCTGCATGGGACTATTGCATTATTGGCATTTTTTCTGATCAACAATCCATGCGCATAAATATAGGTCTTAAACAATGCAAGGAATGAAAACAAACATTACCTGCCTGATTTATGGTTACCAGCAATGTTTGCAAAAACTACACACGCATACTAGTGGAGTGGGGAATGTAATGAATTTTTGCTAGACATGAGGTGCAGTGGGATAATCTTGGCTCCAACCACCGACTGGTAACTGAACCAACCAACCACTGACATCAACAGGAAATCATCAACCTTTCTGAAATGTGGGACGAATGCAATACAGAAACTCTTTACAAAAGAAACAGACTGGCTAGGGAATCATACACATGCTAAGAAATAGAAAAAATATACAAGGGTAAATCAAAAAGTAAGGTCAATGTTGAAGTATATTAAAGAAACTAAGAGGCATACCGATAACAATGATCTTATTTCTCAACATAGTACCCCTGTCATTCAACGCATATCTTATATCTGTCTACAAGCTTCTGGATTCCTGCAGAGAAGAATGTTTTGGGTTGTTGCTGCAGCCACGAATGCACCGATTCCTGTACCTGGACATCACTTTCAAAATGGCGGCTTCACAAAGCATCTTTTAGATGCCTAAAGAGATTAAAGTCACATGGTGCCAGATCAGGGCTGTAAGCAGGATGTGGTACACTTCAAACTTCAATCTTTTCATTTCCTCAAACTTCAATTTTTTCTGCCAATTTCCAGGCACTGCTGCTTGTGTGCATCAGACAACTGCCATGGCACCCATCTGGCACACACTTTTCACCTGAGATCATCATGAACTATTGAGAATGCAGATTCATAACTAATGTTTACCTTTTGGGAAATCTCAGACAGAGTAACCCGGTGATCTTCCTTAATGAGCACATCGGTGTGATTGAGGTGGTCCATTGTGTGTGAGGTTGATGGACTGCCCAAGCAAGCTTCATCAAACATATTCGTTCTACAAATTTTGACGATGACAATCCGAATTTTGGTGTAAATGTGACAAGGATGGTAAGTCAGATAATATCCGAACTTCTAGTTGTTAGCAATCCCGGGCGCTATCTGGGAAACGCGGGTTTGTGTCCCGCTACAGAACGATGCAATTTTCAAGTTTTCGGATATTATCTGACTTACCATCCTTGTCACATTTACACCAAAATTTTTATACATACATACATATCACTAAGCTGTTCTCTGAGATTCAGAGGTTAGCTCCAAAAAGAAATACAAACTTCCAGAAATTTTTACTTATTGTTGTCGTATCAAACTTCTCCATTTACAGCGATCTTGACATACAACTCGTGCTTCACTGATATCCATTACACGCCGTACACAAGATCTTTTATACTTCATACTCAATCTTTTTCTCATGCAGACACTCCTGAATCTGATCCATCCATGTCTTCCTTGGCCTTCCTCTGCCTTTCCTTCCTGCCACTTGGGCTGAAAAGTTTTCTTAGTAAGCATTTTATCACTCATTCTTTCAACATGGCCAAACCACCAAAGCATATTGGTCTCCACCTTGCTAACAACATTTTGCTTCACATCACACAACTGCAATACATCTTCATTCCTCACACAATCAGATCATGTCTTGCCACAAACCCCACATAAGTAACGCGTTTCTCCAGCACACAAACGACTCCTATGTTTCTTCTGCAGTACCCAGGTTTCACTGCCATACATCAGAGTAGGAGCAATTACTGTTTCATACACAGCCATGCGGGACTCTCTAGAGAACCCATCATTCCTGTGAAAACCTCCCAGAGCACCTATGACTTTCAAAGAAGAATTCACTCGCCTACTGATTTCACCATCCAACTTGTTTCTCTCTGTCAAACATTCTTCCTAAATACACAAACTCACTCACCTGGTCAATCACAGTGCCATTTATACTTACATTACATTCAGTGCTACCAGTTCTTCTCTCAAACACCATAACTTTGGTTTTCCCCTTATTTATACTCAGTTTGAATTCCATGCAAACTTCGTGCATCCGAGTCAACATACTCTGCAACTCACTTTTGCTCTCTGCCAACAGGACAGTGTCATCAGCATACAGCAATCTGCACACACGGATATCACCAAGACATAAACCACTATTATCTATTTTGGCATCATGCATGCATGCATCCATAAATATATTAAACAGCCATGGTGACATTACACAACCTTGTCTAACTCCTGCACCAATGGAAAACCATTATGATAAAACACCATTCACTCGTACACAAGCTCTACTACCAGCATACATGGCTTTTACACTATTAAGTAGATTCCCAGTAACACCATATTCATTCAATACCTTCCACAAAAGTGTCCTATTGACTCGGTCGTAAGCTTTCTCTAAATCTATGAAGGCAGTAAAAACTTTCTTCCCAACAGCCAGATACTTTTCAATCATCATGCGTAATGCAAAAATCTGGTTAGTGCAGCCTTTACCAGACATAAAACCACTGCGAACATCCCACACTTTCAATGATGTAAGACCCCATACTTTTTCAATAACAACCTTACCAACAAACACTTTCCCTGGCACACTCAGTAGGCTAATACCATGATAGTTCTTGCATTCAGTTTGATCACCTTTTCCCTTATACAAGGGAACAATAATAGCATCCTTCCAATCCCAAGGGAGCATTCCTAACTCCCAGCACAACTGGCAAATTTCAGTTAACTAGTCAATTATAGAGTCACCACCATATTTCAACATCTCTGCAGTTATGCCATCAACTCCTGCCAGCCTTACCATTCTGAAGAGATTTTAGAACTTTACACACTTCTTCTCTTGAGATCACTCCTGTGCTTTCATCCCTCATTGTGACATCATCTGCATCTGTCTTAGAATCATCTTTGCTTTCCTGATCTAATAACTCACAGAAGTATTCACCCCATGTGTCACTTAACTCATTGGGCTCCCATATCATTTCCCCAATCTCATTCTTCACACAACTTACAACTTTGTTTCCCCTATTTTTCCTGAGTCTCGTGTACTTCCAGAAGGACTTTCTATCTTTCCAAAAGGCCAGTTCATGCCTTTCTACTCTCACCTTCCTATTTTTTGCCTTACTGTGGCGAACCAACTTAGCAGCTTCACGCTTCTTACAGCGATATTCATCTACAGAGACTCTACCTTGCAACATCCCCAAATAGGCTTCCTTCTTTTTCTATACTGCCTCTTCAATCTTACTATTCCACCAAGCATCACTTCTATTGTTACCCACTATTGTGGTGCCACAGACCTCTTTAGCAGCAGTGACAACACAGTTCTTAAAACATTCCCACTTCTTTTCTACATCCCTCTCACCAGACTTCAGATCCTTCAGTCCTTCTCTGAGTGAGTCAGAATACCGCTGATGATCTTCAAGGAGCCTATCAACCTTTATTCTTTCAATTTTTATTATATGGTGTAATCCCGTATTTCTTTCATATTCGTTCTACTGGCTTGAAACTTTTTTATTTACTTGGACACATGTTTCTGGCTCATACACTTGTCCTCCCCATATTGCACAGGCATCCTATGATGAATTTCAGTGGGTCGCACACCCTCAGTCCATAAAAATCTCGCTACACTTCGCTGCTCTACAATAGAGCATTCCAACAAACGAGCGGCCATGTTTACACCCTTACAACTGCTGGGTAACTGTGGTTAGAAGATCAGCAATTGCATCCGCCACGTGTCAAGATCACGTGACCTCCCCTCCCCAAATAGCAATATGTAGCAGCTCTGCTTGCCTATGTAACGAGAGCATTGACCTTACTTTTTGATTCAACCTCGTATTTACCACAATGCTTAACTCATATGTATATCTGAACTTAGATTCTATACATAATACAGGCCTAGATATTTGCACATGTCAAAATCTGCACAAATGAAGTTACAATAATTTACATGCTTGAATTTAGGCAAATAGAAGATTGTACACATTTTTCAAATGCAAAATTTCCTTTCATTGATGAATACAAAATATATCTACACTGAATACTGAGCTATACTTTATACTGGCATAAAAAGGAAGACACCCTGGTCTGAAGGCTACAGGAGTGTATATAAGAGGTTGGCAGCTCAGATGAGGACAAAGTCATCATGGGTAAAATCAAAGATTTATTGGAATTTACAAAAGGCCAAATTGTAGGTGCATAAAAGGGTTGGTGCGACCTTTTCAGAAATGGCAATACAACCAACCGGCAACACAAATGTAAAGGGCAGTGAAAAATGAATTTTGGAGGTGAAAGATGGGTGCGTCACCTTGCACAGGGCAATTAATGCAGCACAGTTGATAGCCTAATACAATATGAGTCAACCAGAAACAAAATATCTGGCACAAGTATCTGTCTCCCCACTGGCACAGAAGGACTACAGGAGCAGATGTTCTTTATGCCTAACAACAGTCCATTGATGTGAATAACTCGCCTGGTGGGAACAAACATGCAGATTGGACGTCAGAAGATAGGAAACTGTTATGCTGGTCCAATGAATGTTTATTCATGTGTTGTCTAGAAGATTTGTGGTGTTTTAAAAAACCACTGATTATGCATTTTTAAATACCATAAAATAATTTTGTCACACAAGACTTGATACACATACATACTGTATATGCATATCACTAAGCTGTTCTCTGAGATTCAGAAGTTAGCTCCACAAAGAAATACAAACTACCAGATAAATTTTTTACTGATTATTTACTTAGTGTTGGCATATTAAACTTCTCTATTTACAGTGATCTTGACACACAACTCAGGCTTCACTGACATCCATATTTTTTACACAACATTTGATACTTCCATCAAATGACACATTTGTTACACCTGATAATTTTGTGGCATTCTTTTCATCTTAATAAGCGCATTTCAGAAGGCACAAGTTTTAAAAGTCCTACATCATTGAAGTATCGAAACATTTCAGTGTAGCAATGAATATCGTAAATAAAAAGGTATGTGAAAATATTTGAAGATAGATTTACCTGTTAGATTCTTCACCTCGGTAATAATCAGCAGCCTGTTCATAAAATGTTATGGCCTACAAAATCAAACATCTTTTATTTCAAGTTCAACACTTAGATCATATGCAACATGGTCCAGAAAGGAATTATTCATATAATCAAAATGAGCACTTACAAACTACTTGACAGAACCACAATACAAAACAATATGAATCAAATTAATTTTCAAAAACAAGGAGGTTCACAATCACATTATTTTTAGCACAGAAATGCCACAGTTGAATGTTTACCATGTAGCCAAACTTCATCTAGTATGATCAGATAAATTTTGGTGTGTCACAGTATGCAATACATAATATTTGTAAGAGAAACAAAAAGAATCACCTTCTCTTCACACTGAAAATTAAATTATTCCATGCAAATGTGGACCAAATACTTGGAATAGATTTAACTTTAGGGGACCCTTGCAAAGTAAGGCCAACCAGCCTGCAGTTTCCACTGACAGAGAATGCACTGTCGATACAAATTCCAATGACAAAGATGTTCACCTTGTAATAATGAAACACAAGCATAATCAGAAAGAAGAAAAATTCAGAGTAAAAATGAGAAATTCATTAGAATAATGCATCTGAGAATCTAACATATCATGTGAGTGGCAGCCATTCCTTCAAAGGATGCTCAGGTGAGAAAATGTTGTATTGTAAAAAAAAAAAATTAAAACAGCTCTAAAATTTCATGTCCATGCACAAAAACAGAAAGAAAATAGCAAATTTAATTGAAAATAAGTTATTTGAAAAAAAAACAAGAAATAAAAATGCACACATGAGTTTCCAACAATGATCCATCCAGTACTGAAGATTAAAGCCAGAAATGGTTATAAAAAAAAAAAAAAAAAAAAAGTGTTTGTAATGCATGAAAATTTCATTTCCACACTCTGAAATTGGATAATAGTACATTCAAAAACAAAAATTTCAAATTTTTATCTGGAGGTTTAAAAGACTACTTACTGTGTGGGCAACTTGATTGGCTATAAACTGTTGCCCATCCTTAATTTAGAGCCACTGGTTCTGGGGAAGGGAGCCAGTGTCATAAGACGAACACATCCGTGCTTCCCCAGGATTCGAACCTTGACCCATAACAAGATGAAAAAATGGTCAGAAGCCAGTGCTTAAGATCATTGTGCTACTGGGGCAGCTCAACCAAAATTAAATACATTTGAGTGAGTGAGTGAGTGAGTGAGTGAATGTGTGTGTGAGAGAGAGAGAGAGAGAGAGAGAGAGAGAGAGAGAGAGAGAGAGAGAGAAGAAAAAAAAGAAAAAGAAAAAGATTATGAAAAATGGTATCCATGGTTGCTCCAATGCCAATATAGTTCAAAAATGGAAAAAATAAAATAAATGTGAGAAAATTTCATATTCACATTCTTAAATTAAAAGAAACTGGTAGATCTAATAAAGATGAAGGTGTCTGAGAAAAAAGATTTACATCTATGAGCTTACACTGCTTACCTGTGAGTTTATTAAGGAAATGCAAAAAAGAAAGTCAAAAATGGGTGAAAATTTCAGTCTCACATTCCTATATTAAAAGAGACTAATTAATATTCCATTAGCTCCGGAATCATCACTATCACTCAGGCAAACACTGAAGTTGCATTACGATGCAACTCCTAAATCAGAGTTTTTATTTTTATCAGAAAAACCTGAATCATGAACAAAAAATAACTTTACCACAACTACTTCATTACAAACAATAAAAGTAATAATAATCACAATTGTAGCGTTTTGCCAATGAAAAGACTTCTTGTTTAAGAAATATCAAAAGATGATTTTCCACAATCACATCGACATATTACACCAGCATTGTACCCATAATGTGGTAATGCTACTAAAAAATGTAATACACTGGCAGAAAGTGAAAAAAGAACACCAAGAAGGAGACGTCTGATACCAACGAAATTTATGCAGCATAATAACGGAATACAGAGGATAACATGATCAAAACATTATGGCAAAATACAGCTGTATTTGCTGGTAAACTGAAAAATAACATTTCCATGTAACATGGTTAGTACGAGGTTGAACCGCCATGAACTGCGTCACACTGTGCAATTCTGGCATGGAGTCTGTCATACAGATGTTGGATGTAAGTTTGGGGTATTGAGTTCCAAGCATCCTCAACCTGGACACGTAAATCGGGGATGGTCATGGCTGGCCGTGGAGACCGGATACGTCGTTGTCCCATAAAATCCCACACGTGCTCAATGGGGGACAAATCCGGTGAACGTGCAGGCGATGGAAGTTGTCTCACACCCTGAAGTGCATGTTGCGTTGCACGTGCCATTTGTGGGCATGCGTTATCTTGCTGGAAAACACCACGATGGACCGACCTTACAAATGGCACAACAACGGGCTGAATGATGTTGTTGATGTAGGAGGTGCTGTTTAACGTACCCGGTACAAACACTAGTTGTGTACGGGAGCGATAGCTGATCGCTCCCAACACCAGGAGACCAGGTGTAGGCCCTGTGTGTCGCTGGCAGATGCAAGAAGGGTGGAGATGCTCCCCTGTGCGTCTGCGAACACGCATACGGCCATCGGAGGCTCTCAAGCAGAATCTACTTTCATCGCTGAACACGACAGATCGCCATTGTGTTCTCCAGTGCAAACGTTGGCGACACCACTGCAGCCGTTCCCGACGGTGGGCTGGAGTCAGAGGTACACATGCCAGAGGCACACATGCACGTAGTCCTGCATCCAGTAGACGGTTGCGGATTGTTCGTACAGTCACCTCAGGTGCAACGGCAGCTCGGATTTGCGTCGCAGTGGATGTTCTGCTTGACAACGCCGCTCTTCTTATGCGTCGATCGATCCGCTCATCAGTTCGTCTGTGACTCCCGGTTCCACGTCTTCTCGTGTGGTACTGTTCCTCGGATCATCTACGCCACCATCGTACCACTACCGAAACTTCCTGTCCAATTCGCTCTGCAATACGACGATACGACCACCCGGCCTCGCAGACTCCGACTAGACGACCTCGCTCAAAGTTCGATAACTGCTGAAATCGTACACGTCTTCCATGTCCAGGCATTGCAGCTTCTTCAGGGTCTTCGCACGTGTCCGTACGCCGACGACTGATTACATTCACTTCGCCGTACTCCTTAAATACCACCGACGATAATTTTCATATTATGCCATGCTGTGGCATAAGCGCTCACCGGTTGGTCCCAAAATTAACATCACACCTACGTAAACTCTACCCCATTAACATATAAAAATTTCATGATCGTCTGTCAATTCCTTCTTGGTGTTCTTTTTTCATTTTCCGCCAGGGTAATATCAAATGCCTCCATTTGCAGTGATCTCGGCACACAACACAGGCTTCACTGATATCTATCACATGCGCCTCACACAAGACCTTTTGCAGTTCACACTCATTACTTCTTTTCTCATGCAGTCATCCCTGAATCTGGTTTCCACATGATTTTCTTGGACTTCCACTACCTTTTTTTTCTGCTACTTGGGCTGAATGAATTCTCTTAAGCATTTCAACACTCGTTCTTTTAGCATGACCAAACCACCTAAGAATATTTGTCTCCACTTTACTAACAACATTTTGCTTCACATCACAAATTTGCAATATATATATATTTTCATTCCTCACATGATCAGAACATGTCTAGCCACGCCTCCATAAGTAAAGCATCTCTACAGTAGTATACCAATGACTCCAATCTCTTCTGCAGTATGATACTTTAAAAACATGGTTAGTTCAAATAGTGATCCAGATGTATTATATTATTTGCCAAAGCTCTTACGTTGATGACTATACCAGCGCAACTCTTATGCTAATGTGGCACTTAGCCTGGAAAATGTGGCAATTAAACACTACTTTTGCAAAAAATATTTTTGAGAAACTGAAGTTTTATTAAAATAATATATTTTTTCTTCTAATTTCACATCACCTGATGGATGACAGATTTTTTGAAAACACACACATTAATTTAGGATATTAACACATACTACTCATTATCAATAACATCAATTCTGAATTTGAGCAAAGCTATATCCCACAATAATTTCACATAAATGTATATAAGTAGCATCAGTCACTTTAACCATCCTTTTACTACATATTAAAACTAGTTATTATTTACAACACACAAACATGTAAATGCGTATACCTTTTCAATATCCACTACCTCATTTTCATAAATTTCTGCAATCGTAATTAAATGCTTGGCAGCAATTGTGAACCGCCCCTATAAAAGAAAAAAATATCTATGGTGATACTGACATTAACACAACAGCTGTGATTTTGATGGAATTACCATTTTTTAGATATACAACTCATTACAAGCATAATTAATTTTTACTTTCCACATAGTCTTACACTACAATCATCAATTAACAAAATTTAACTTGTATAGTTAAATACATTTTTGAACACAAACATGTAACACCAAAAATCAAAATAAATACATCTACAGCTTTGCACACTTTACTGAAAGTCTGTTTCAGTCCTTTGTGGAATATTTATGAGCCTTTATCACAAGTTGCCATGTGCATGTCATTGCCCCAATGTAATTTTATTTTCACATACACACCTGAAATACAACTTCAATTATATCCCTGCCCTTTTTTGGACAATAACTATTAAAAGTAGCAACATGCTGCTTTAACGGTTATTAATATTCTCAATTCTGTTATAGTGTAGATCAGAAAAGCATCCTGGTCAAAAAATTCTTAATTGCTCATCTTATCACAATCATTTAAGTTTCTGCTTTTTCTGTATGCTGTGAAATGAAAAGCTAAGTCATCTTGATAAGTGATAAAAAAAATAAAGTAGTGGTCTTATACTCTAGGCAACATTTTGTTCAAAATTTTGATATAAAGTTCAGATTTCATAATTTTGTTTTTTCACCATTATATACACAGTGCGTAAATATGTTCCTGGATTATGATAATGAAAAATCACAGATACGGATAAGAGAAGTTTTGCCTGTTTAGTAGTGTTTAACATAATCCCCTTCATGTTTGATGCACGTGTTATTGCTCTTTCTGGAAGCTTTTCTGGAATGCCTTCGAAAGAAGTCCATTAATATGCTCTATCAAATTGGTTTGTATCTTTGGATTGTGTTGAAAGCAATTCCTTTTTAGAGGAGATTTAATTTTGGGAATATGAAGTTTGCCATTATCGAATCTGGCAAATAGGGTGGGTGGTCCAATGCAGATACTTGCTTATTTGCATGAAAATGAGTATCACCACCAGCTGTGAGACACGGTGTATTATAATAAGCAGTTTTTCATCCTGTGAAATTCCAGATGAAAGTGCCGAATTAGGTTAAGTAACTAGCCATTCCATTATAACCAAATACTGGTTGTTGACAGTTTGTTCTTCAGGGGCATATTAATGGCAGGTATTGAAGCAAATGGTCAGCATAGTTTTCATAAGTGATTTTTCTATGCAAACTTTATACTAAAAATAAGCATTATAAGCCCCTCCCTTATCAATCTCTATCAGTGCTGCTTCTGCAAGATCTATTCATTTCTACTCTACTATTCCATACAGCTTAATAATATTGTAGCTAGAAATCACCAGGACCAGTAATATCTAATTTGAATGTTTGTTACTTGGATGGAAGATTCACAAGTATCAAATGGTAGGGAAAACCTTGACTTTGGGTACCCTCACTCTAGACGTTTGTGCATATTTCTATATTTCAGTTGGTTAAAAATATTTGCCCTGGATGATGTAGTGGTAAACTGCACACTCATGTTGAATTCCAGCTCCAAGACAATGCAATTTCAGGTTTTCTAAGAAGGAAGCCAATTGCTGATTCCATTTTCAAACCAGAAAATAAAGATCTCGCATTGTATGCCAAGAACTGAAAATTACCAAATCAGTATATGTGAAGGTTTAATCAGTATATATATTAGTATATGTGATTCTTTAATCCGTATATGAGAAGCAAGAAATGTCTTGGTCAAGTAAATAGAAGCAAATAAATAAATAAAAATCTGGCATATTAATTTTACTTTAGAAATACAATTATGCATTTGTCAATTAATGAAACTGTGACTTACCATATCAGTGTACATTTCAATAGCCTTCATCAGACAATTGATGGCTTCTACAAAAGATAAGACATTTACAAAAATCAATGACAATCACAAACTAGAAGAGGAAAATGTATCAGTATTCATAAGCTGGTATACAGTGAAGTAATAAGTTGCCAATAACTGTAATAATGTTTGAATATACATAATTTACAACATCACATGTTAAATTTGTTTGCATAAAATGCAGCAAAAACATTCAGGAAAAAAATTATAAACACAACAGTTTATAATTTTTTCAAATTCAAACATTGTCTTCACTACTAAAATCATGGACAATTAAATTTGCGCACCTAGAAGAAAACATGCTACAACCGCGAAGCTTTGCAAATAGCTAGAGTGCATGCTGGTATGCAAATAATCCACGTTAGGTGCGAGTGCACGCTCTATGACGGCACTGCAAGCACGAGCCGGCAGTTTTATTAACCTACGTGTAGTCGATGCCCCATGAAAGTGAAAAGCACTGGTCGACGCAAGCGAGAGTACAGAGTGACAAGAATGCCGGGTAGACGCCAGAGATGTCGATTTACACAACTTATGGACTTTGAGAGAGGCCAGATCATCGGGCAGAAAACTGCAGAGTGGTCGGCGTGGTGGATTATTTTGACCATACCGTTCGACTGTGTTGAGAGCAGTGGGCACGTGACGGAACTGCCTCAAGGCAGAGCAACTCCGGACATACCCGGAGGACCACCGGTACAGAGGATTGACAGATCATACGTCAGGCATGAACAGATCCCAGAGAGACCTGGTCCAGTATACAGGCAGATGTAGCAGCTCCTGTGTGCGCACGAACCATTTCCCCACACCTCAAGGAAGCGAATCTGTGATCCCAGCTCTCTTTAAGTGTGCTGCCATAACACCGGAACATCGCCGGCTCCGTGTGCAGTGGTGCCAAGACAGAGTGGCGTGGAATGCCACAGACTGGCGAAGTGTGGTGTTCAGCGCTTTGCCGCTTCGTTTTGGGGACAGATGATCATCACTTCCAGTTGTGGAGTTCCCTGGGCCAATGGCATAATCCCAACCTTGCTATCAAGCACCACACCTTCCCCACTGCAGGCATTATGGTCTGATGAGCCATTGCCTACGATAGCCGATCAGCTCTAGTAGTGGTACGTGGATCATTGACTGACTAGCGGTATATGGACGAGATCCTACAGCCCCACGTGCTCCCATTCCTGGCTAGGATTCCAGGTGCGTTATACCAGCAGGATAATGCCCGCCCGCGCATGGCTCGAGTTACCTAGGACTGCCTACTAGGTTGGAGCGAAAAACACTTTTATTTTTATTTGAAACCACCATGTGCAATAGTTGTGATTTTATTACTAAAATGACACCCCCCCCCCCCAAATATGGATGACATTATTCGTTAGCTTAGGCTTCCCCAAGAACCTCGAAGTTTGAAAGTTATAGGAAAAAATGCTTTAAAAATACCTGCTTTCTCCATTTTGTAAATGTAAAAAAATACTGTGCCACCATGTTATTTAATATAACCTTTCGAGAGTACAAATACGGGTAAAAATTCAGCCGATGTGAGTTAATTTCTTAGGCTTCCCCAAAGAGCTCAAAGTTTGTCATATTTCTCTGAAAATGGCATGATAAGTCATGTAAATATGATAGACACCAGCATTACGTAATAGCATAACTTGAGGAGTGAGTTTATTTCACTTGGAAATCAGACTTTTTTTTCAAAATTTGGCATCATCTATCTAAAAGTTTTGCTCTGATGAATCTATCTCTTGCAAGAAGGCCCCACACATGAGCAGAATAATGTGTTACAATATTAACCATCCTCTCTACTGCCTGAAAATGGCAGGGTATTTCTGTAAATTCGTGGCAAGAACTTGGATATTTATCCGACTGTAGTAATTCCAGAAGCTTATCGTCTTCACATTTCTGTATGGGAGTCTCAGTCGTAATACATTCTTTCCAGTCAGTTAGGTCGATGTAATCATTGCTCTGGAAATTCAGCTTAGGAATTTGAAACTTCCTAATGGTAGTTGTTTGTTCGGAAGATTTCCTGGCCTTCATGATGCGTCCAACAGCAAGTTCATGGACATACCTTCTGTCGTCAAACAACATTGCAGCGAGCAAATTTTCTGCATGGGCAAAATATGCGTTGTCTTGGAAGACTCTTTTTACAATATCCTTTAAATTATCTGCAAGATACTGAAACCAAAATATAAAAAACTGCAAATTCCTTGGACCATCTTTACAGGTACTGTTACATTTGATCGTGAACCACAATGGTGCATATACTTTCATTACGAAGATAGCGAATGAGACAAGTTATGGTGTTGAATCACTAGTTCCAACATACAAACGCAGAATGCGATTTGCGAGGGTCAGAAAATGGGCAAGTGCAAGTGTTCCAGTACCCCAATTTACCAGATCTTGTGGGCAATCAATCGCCTGCAGAGACTGTCTTACACATTTTCCACAAATAAAGTTGATCCGAACTAAGATCTCCAAAGTTAATGTCGGAGTGAAACGAAAATTCAATTTTCTGGAAATTAACCATAGGAAGGTTTGCTTACATCTTCAGGGAGCTTTCCAATCAATCCACTAAATCCTCTTGGACCTGATGTTTTCCCGTCGAGTGCTTCAGTGAGGTGGCGTAAAGGCAGTTCATTAAAATGAAGGGTGACATATAATCCAGTGCACAGGAGAATTGAGCTTTTTCAAGGCGACTAATTATACCTGCATCTGTGCTGGTATCAGTCACTTCCCCGTGATCCAATAAAGACTAACTCCGACAAGTCAAAGGCCTTCTTTTCCAATAGGCTGAAGATACCATCAGAAATGTCCTTTGCACGCTTGCTCTTCGGTGTAAAGTGTCCCAAATAGATAAAACCCGGTTCTTCAAGAAGTGTAAAATGCTCCTCCCATTTTTTTCACTTGTGCCACTTTCCATCAGTTCATCCCTTCTTCCGTCCAAAAATAGAGCTACAATCTTTTGATCAGTCGAGTTTACCTCCTCTTGAACTGTTTGACAGGTCTTTCTCCGTTCTTGTGGTATTTTATGCAGGTCAATAACAGGTGCATTACATTCTTTCGACTGAGCCTGTTCACTTACAGCATGAAGCAACGCAAATGCAAGATCAGCTGCCGCTCGATCGCCGAAGCCTCGCCTACCGCTCTTTCTAGAAAATTCAGACAGTGCCATTTGACGCCTAAATTTTGAAGAGCGACGTGGAGTGAAATCATAATCTTTCTGTGAGGCCAACAAATGACTAGGATGAGGTTCCTCTGATTTTGCCAGAGAATTCGTATTTGCATCCTCTTCTGAAGTATCATCCTCGACTCGCAGGATCGATTTCAGTGACGCAGTATTCTGTAATTTCCTACGGACATGCTCTTCCCTTTTACTCTTTCGAGCTGATCTTTTCTTTAGTACACTGGTGGTTTTTGCATCAAGGCCACCTACTATCATTCTTTTGTTTGTTCTCTGGTCTATTAGCAAGTCTCGCTCTTTGATGGGTACCTTTTTTGCAGAGCTGCATTTTCAGGTTTTAAAACATTTGCACTTGCGCGAGAATATGTCAAAGAAACGTTGCGAATGTGTGCGAAATTGTTTAACCTTCTTCCGGTAAGTTTCATCCATTCTTGGAGCGTGTTTTTTCAGCTTCTGGATTTCAGTGTTGTATGGTGAAATGCGCCTTACAATTGATTTGTGGAGCGATGTCGGAAGAGATGTTTTCTTCAATATACTCAGCACTTTGTCCGCGACAATACCTACGATTTCTGCTGCAGCAGGCTCATAATTTGCATCTTCCTGCCTAAGAGTATTTCTCACAAGGTAGTAATGGCGCATTACATCTTCATACGTAGGCAACACGTTTTCATGCATATTCTTATAACTCCCGAGGATAGGGCAATCAGCTTAATTTATTGTTTCAGCCATTTTAAGTAGTTGAACTACAAAACGAAAATGCCAGTACGACCCAAACAACATCATTAGGAGTGAAAGAAACTGTTTCTTCATTATGACGCAACACCCACCAACACTCTCTCCCAAAAGGATCTGTGCTACTGTGATGAGATGACTCAGTGAGTTTGCAAAAAGAGCTGCACTGTGAGGGAAGGGGTGGGGTGAAGAAAGTAACAAAGACAAAAGAGACCGTACGGCCGCAAGCTATGCGTCTGAAAATCAAAACGAGGTTTCCAGAAAGTATGAGAGGGGGATTGTTAATGTAAAGCTCGAATTGGTAATGGTAAGGCTGTTGTTGAACTTGATGCTTACGCAACTTATGTCATTTTTGGTGAAAAATTACATACTTTAAGAGATCGGGGAAGCCTAAGAAATGAACTAAAGTCTGCTGAATTTTTACCTGTGTTTATACACTCAAAGGTGATATTAAATAACATTGTGAAACAGCATTTTTTTTATATTTACAAAATGGAGGAAGCAGGTGTTTTTGAAGCATTTTCCCCTATAATTTTCAAACTTCGAGGTTCTTGGGGAAGCCTAAGATATCAAATAATGTCATCCATATTTTGGGGGGTCATTTCAATAATAAAATCGCAACTATTTCACATAGTGACATTTCAAATTTAGTAGAAAAGTGTTTTTCGCTCCACCCTACTGCCTTCGTCATTGTCCAGACAATTCCATGGCCTGCCCGCTCCTCTGACATGTCCCTTATCAAGCCAACACGTCTGGGCCGGTCTGCCACAGGACAGCATCAGGCATCTGTTCACCTCCATGTCAGACCGTATTGCAGCACGTATCGCCATATGAGGCGGTGCAACATGCTATTGAAGATGACCGAACTGCGTGCCGCAGATCCCTCTGTACTTGTCTTTCAGCTCTGTGTTTGCCATTATGTGTATCATTCATCTGTATCATTACGTCCATACAATTTCAGTTCAATCCAATGCTTCCTTCTTGGTGAGCAAATTTAATTGTCAGTGAGTGTACATTTCAACAGTAATATTATAGAGTCATCATCATCATCATCATCGTCAACCATTATCAATCCACTGCTGGACGAAGGTCTCCCCAAGTTTCCTCCACAACGGTCTGTCTTGTGCCAGTCTCCTCCATGTCACTCCCGCATACTTTCGAATTTCATCCACCCATCTTCCATGTGGTCTTCTTCTGGGTCTTTTCCTGTCCCTTGGAATCCAATCTAAAATTTCGGCTGTCCATCGATGGTCTGTTCTTCTGGCAGTATGTCCAGCCCATTGCCATTTCAGGGATTTAACTCTGATCATGATGTCTTCCACTCTTGTCATTTTTCGGATCCACGTGTTCCTCTTCTTATCTCTCCTGGTTACACCAAGCATGCACCTCTCCATGCTTCTTTGAGTTGTTTGCAGCCTTTGTATGTCTCTTTTAGCTAAGGTCCACGTCTCTGCACCATACGTAAGCACTGGAAGGATGCATTGATCAAACACTTTTCTTTTAAGACATAATGGCATATTGCTCTTGAAAATTATGCTGTTTCTTCCAAAAGCTCTCCAGGCAAGTTTTGTACGCCGATTAATTTCTTCACCAATGTGACCCTCACTTGATATCTGCTGTCCAAGATAAACGTACGTGTCTGTTATCTCCAGCTTTTCTCCATCAATCAATAAATCTTCATTTCTTGTAAAAGCATTGTACATCACTTTTGTCTTCTGAAAGTTCATTTTTAATCCCACTTCTTTACTCTTGTCAGCAAGTTCCTGGATCATACTCTGTAGCTCTGATGGGGTAGTTGCAAAAATGACTATGTCATCAGCAAAACGAAGGTGGGTTAGATAATCTCCATTAATCTTTATCCCTTTGTTTTCCCAGTTCAGTGATTGAAAGACATTTTCCAATGTGGCATTAAAGAGCTTCGGAGATATGGTGTCACCTTGTCTCACTCCTTTTCCAATTTTTATGTGTGTTGTATTTTCAAACAGCCGAATCTTTGCACTTGCATTTTCATAGATGTTATTAATAATATTAATGTATGCATCTTCAATACCGCAGGATTTCAGAGCCATTGCAACTGCTGATGGTTTCACCGAATCAAAGGCTTTTTCATAATCGATAAAAGCCATGCACAATGGAAGTTCATATTCCCTCGCTCTTTCAATTAGTTCTCTCAGTACGTGGATATGATCTATTGTGCTGTAGCCACTCCTGAATCCAGCTTGTTCTCTCGGTTGAGCCATGTCCAGTGTCACCTTAAAGCGGTGTGAAAGAACTTTAGTGAAGATTTTATAAACCACTGATAGGAGGCTGATAGGTCTGTAGTTTCTGAGATCCTCAATGTCACCTTTTTTATGTAGCAAGATCATTGTAGCGTTGTTCCAATCCTCAGGAATTTTCCCTTCGTTAAGGCATCGAGTGAAAATTTGGGCGAGTACTGTTTCGATTTCTCCACTTGCTTCTTGTATGATGTCTACAGTAATTCCATCTTCTCCTGGAGCTTTTCCCCGCTTCATGTTCTTGATTGCATGTGCAACTTCTGCTGGAAGGACTGGAAGAACTCTGGTACCTTTCATGATGTCTGGAGTACATGTATCATCCCTTTCATATAGTTTGGAGTAGAAATCTTTCACTCTTGTCAAAATTTCGCCTCTATTTCTTGTTACAGAACCATCTTCTTTTCTCAGTGCCATAATCTGTTTTCTTCCCTTACTGAGATGTCCCTTTGCTATCTTTAGGCTTTGGTTGTTTTCAATTGCTTTCCTTACTAGTTCACAGTTGAATTTCCTTACGTCTTCGGTGATACTTTTTCGTACTGTCTTGCATAGCTCTATATATTCCACTTTGGAAGTCACATCTTCTTTAGTTGTCCTCATCTCTCTTCTTTTTGCATCAACATTTTGGTTTTTCCTGATAATTTGTTCACATGCAATTTGTTCTTAGACCCAGCTAATTTTGTTGCTGTTTCCATAAGAGCTATGGTTACTTTTCTGTTAACTTCAGAAATATCCACTTCTTCCGATGTTAGGCCTTCTAAAGCAGAGAATCTGTTATTCAGTTCCAATTTGAAGGTATTATGGTGTTTTTTAAGGTTGGTTATGTCAATACATTTTGTTTGTCTTATGAGCTTGCTACGTTCGAGTTTAGTGTTGAGGTGCATCTTACATCTCACCAATCTATGGTCACTGCCTGTGTTGAACTTGTTTAGCACACTGCAGTCTTCTATGACGAATTTTTTGTTACACATAATAAAATCAATTTCACTTGTCATCCCATTTGGATGTCTCCATGTCCATTTCCTGTGTGGCTTTTTCTTGAAAAAGGATTTCAAGATGAAAAACCCTTCTGCCTCTGCAAACTCTACGAGAGTATTTCCACGCTGGTTTCTGTTGCCGTGACCGAATTTACCTACTGAAGTTTCATTCTGTTGCCGTTGCCCTATTTTTGCATTGAAATCTCCCATAATTATCTTCAAGTGCTGCTTACCTTTATTATTTAGATCACGAATTTCCTCATAAAATTCTTCAATTTCTTCTTCAGGATGACTTGTGGTGGGTGCATAAGTTTGAATAATCTGAGCCTGGTATCTTCTCGAGAGTTGGATAACGAGTCGTGCAGCTCTGTCAGAGGAACTTTCAACTTCTACAACTTTATCCTTCAGTTTCTTGTTTATTATAAATCCAACACCACTAGTTCTGCCAGTATCTGTCCCACGATAGTAGAAGAGATGTCCACTTTTCAGTTCAATGAGATCTTCTCCTTTTCTCCTTACCTCACTTAGCCCGACGATGTCCCACTTGATCCTTTGTAGTTCCTCTTCCAATTCAAGAAGCCTTGAATCAGAAGATAGGGAGCGTCCGTTGTACGTAGCCAAGGTCAGCATCAGATGGCAGCCTAGTCCGGTCCTCCGGGGATTCTTAGCACCCTCTGCCTTCATGTCGCACTGGCCGCTGCCTTGGCCAGGTACATTCCAGCTGCCGGAGACTGAGGGCCAAGATTTAAGTTGTGGAGTCATTTTGGAGGGGTTTGGCCATAACTCACCACGCTGGCCAAGCGGGTTGGTGAGTGTTGGTGAGTGTGAGTATTTTCTCTTAAAAATATTTTAAAGTTAAAACACAATATATACATAAATACATATATGTCATTTGAATATTTTAGCACAATAATTTTATATCCAATAAGGATGCATCAAAATAACATTCATGTTGTTATCTTCCACCATGAGATTGAGATAAAGACATTTTTTATGTTAACACTTTAGGCTTTTCTAAATACAGCTTCCCACAGACCATTCAGGTTTTCCTTCAAACAGTTTGAGTAATAAGGACAGACCTCAGCGCAGACTTCATTGTAAAAAGTAGTGAGAAAAGTGACCAATTTTTTTAGTGACTAAATAGTGACAGCTCAAATAATTGAAAACCAGACTAAACCGTTTAAAATGATAGAACACACACACAGTATCTGGATAGAACATATAATTTGCACTTTGAACGGATTTACTTTATTCTTTGCTCAACAGTGAACAATTCACTTTACATTTTGTGATAGAACATATGTTAATCAATGTGATTATCTGTTGTAAAAAACAACAATATATTCGATGGGCAAGTGATTCCTTTCAATTTTTTTTTTTTTTTTTTTCATACACTCCTGTTTGTGAAAATTGCAACACCAAGGAGGAACCATGCGATTTGAATGAAATTTATACTAAACATTACTGATATGACTATACATAAGTGATTTAATTTTCGGAACAATACAACAATTTTTACCTGCAAAAATCAGTATCTTGTGATGCCTCTGCGAGCTGCAATAAGAGCTTCGAGACGGGTTGGCATTGAATCGAAAAGGCGTTGGATGGTGTCCTGGGTAATTGCTTGCCAGGCAGCATGTATACGTGGCCTCAGATCACTGGTACTGACCGCTGGAGGACTTTGATGGGCCAGTTGCCAAGTGACCATATCCCAGACATGTTCAATAAGAGACATGTCTGGTGAACGTGCAGGCCATGGAAGAAGCAGTATCTGCTGTGCTGCGAAGAGGGCTTGAACATTCCTGGCAACATGAGGTCCGGCATTGTTCTGCTGGAATATAGCGCCAGGAGCATGCGATTTGAATGAAATTTATACTAAACATTACTGATATGACTATACATAAGTGATTTAATTTTCGGAACAATACAACAATTTTTACCTGCAAAAATCAGTATCTTGTGATGCCTCTGCGAGCTGCAATAAGAGCTTCGAGACGGGTTGGCATTGAATCGAAAAGGCGTTGGATGGTGTCCTGGGTAATTGCTTGCCAGGCAGCATGTATACGTGGCCTCAGATCACTGGTACTGACCGCTGGAGGACTTTGATGGGCCAGTTGCCAAGTGACCATATCCCAGACATGTTCAATAAGAGACATGTCTGGTGAACGTGCAGGCCATGGAAGAAGCAGTATCTGCTGTGCTGCGAAGAGGGCTTGAACATTCCTGGCAACATGAGGTCCGGCATTGTTCTGCTGGAATATAGCGCCAGGAGTGCTAGGAAGGAAGGGTTAGACTTCCACCTGTACAACTTCCCTGATGTAGTGGTCGCTGGTGATATTGCCCTCAAGTCCAAGCAGCCAAGATCGTGAATGTTGCCCAATGGCACCCCACACCATCACACTTGGCGTTCGGCCTGTATGATGCTCACCACAATACCGTCTAATGCGTATGAGGCCATCATGGTAGTCCTAATTGAATCGGAACTCATCCGAAAACACGACACGTTGTCAATTAGCACGCCATTGTCTGCATTGAAAACCCCATTGCAGCCTGAGGCGTCCGTGGTTCAGGGTCAAAGGAATCTGCCGCAAAGTAATACTTGCAACCAGTCCTCTGTGCAACAGACGCGTCGAACTGTGGAGGCAGACAATGCCACACCTGTTTTAGTGCTCCACTGTTGTGCTAACACTTGCGAATATGCGGAACGGTTTGCCATTGCCATGCGGACGAGGTGTCGGCCATCTGCAGTGTCGTAATATTTCTTGATCCACTGCCAGATTGTCAATGCACCTGGTTCTCCTCAGTCCACCGCCGGATTGTCGATGCACCTGGTTCTCCTCGGTCCACTGCCGCCACACGCGCATCACTATCATGGTGTTATGTCTCGTCCGAGTCGCAATGCCACGGTACGAAAATGCACCTTCACACAGACCAATCATTCGTCCCTGTTCAAACTCTGTCGTATAGTGATATTGCACTCTTCGTCGTCGCCAAAGCATTATTGAATCCTGGAGACACTTTCACAACTCGCTGTCTGCGATGCACTACTAGTGTCTTTCCTAAACAGCCCTCTCTTTATATCCCTCATTTGACTGTTCAGGCAGCACTGCTGGACCAAGACATGCACAATGACTCTGCATTTCTAATCATTTGAATGTCCTACCCTGCTCTGCTCTGCATATTCTGTAAGTTTCATGTGATTACCATCATTCCTTCTAGAATGGTGTTGCAATTTTCACAAACAGTAGTTTATTTTATCAGCATGATGGCATTTGACGATTTATATACTGCACTAGCATAATAAGTATGCTCTAGAAATTATTACATATACAAACTACAATAGGTTTATATGTATAATGAAAGACTAATAATAAAGAATGAATGTAATGTTTAAAAAATACAGTAACCCTTTGCATTTTTAACTCTCCACTGCCTGCATTTTTTTACAATCCTATTAACAAATTCAATTTTCAACGATGTTTCAACAAATTTGCCTGTTTTAGTTAGATTTAAATAATTTTTTACAGTAAACTACTCATACACACACATTTCATCAAACCTTTAATTTGTTAGCAGATGTGTTTTACAGTCAAACACTGGTTAGATACCTATTTGAAACATCAATGTAATCGAAAATGGAAGCACAGAGCAACATAGCAATAAAAAATGCAATTCTGCAGATTTTGGTTATAAATCAAAATGGTGCCAGATAAATTTAAACTATACTGTTTAATACAAATCTACTGTAATTTTTTAAGCTAATATTAAATTAATGATGTATTTAAATGGCAATAAGTTTAATATCCTCACTTACCACATCTGCGAGTAATCTAGTCTGATGTGCTGGTGGTTTCTCTATATTTGGTTGTTGGGTTAGCGAAATTGACATGCTTTTTAATGTCAACATTATAAAGTTTCAATCATTTTCAACTTTGCTGTCTTATAAAAGTATAATGAGTAAAATTGGGAAGCAGATTTCCTTCCCTATATTATATAAAGGCTCTTTATATACAGGGTGCTTTTAAGTGAAATCCATAATGAGTCAACAGAGTCTACGACAGGAAATTTGAATTTGTAATTGCAGTTAGCAAGAAATGTAGATTTAGGAAAGCATAAAACTCCAGGGTGTCTACCAAATTTGGAAAATGCAATTTCATGACGAATTAACAATTTTCATGACGATTTTTAAAAGTCATGTATGTGTGTGTGTCCAAGTATACATGCATGTGTGGGAACGTACATATATTAAAGATGGGACACACCCTGCTCCCCATTTTTTTCTACGGAAAACGTACACCCCTGCCCTTCTGATAGTAAAAAAAATCTGACTCATCAAACTTTGACTATGCCTGAAGTAAGCTGAAATACTAACATTGTGCTAAACAATTTCATTACACACCTTTCTTCAACATTTACATTTGAAAATGCTAATGACTCTATACGCAGTATAATTTAAATTGCTAAAAATTGACCATAAAATTTTGCAAACTACATTTACACATATATTTCTATGCTAAAACATTTTTTGCTGTAACAGTTCTTTGTGGGGGAGAGCACGAGTACCCCCCCCCTTTTTTTAAACTCTTGTATCATTATATGGAAACCACATTTATGTCTTATGCGGTTGGTGCATGGAGAATTATCAGAATGTCACCAGAAAATGAACAATTACTAAATATAAAGAGAAATTCATAACCCCAAAGCAAAATTTGACTTTTTCTTGACTTTTATTACCCTTTTCTGAATTCATGCCTTTTTCATGATTTTCATGACTAGTAGACACCCTGAACTCCTACAATTCTGAAAATACAAACACGAATCCACAATTTCTTTACTC
This sequence comes from Macrothele yani, assembly GCA_039090855.1. NCBI lineage: Eukaryota > Metazoa > Arthropoda > Arachnida > Araneae > Macrothelidae > Macrothele > Macrothele yani. The sequence goes on from CM077001.1 coordinate 84,151,337, forward strand.
ATTTATTTTTTGAAGTTTAAAATCCTAATAAAAAAAAGTGAGTTTACTGCTATTTATGCAATATTTTAAACACTGCGATGATGATGATGCTAAAATTAAAAACATTACCGGAAAACATGAACGTAACAAAATTTGCAGTTTCGCAAACTTAATAACCTTGAAAAGATTTAGATAAAAACAAAGAAAAATAGTGAGCTATTCACGATTTAGTCCCCCCCCCCACACACACACACACAAAGGGAATCTCGAATCATCAGAAAAGAAATTTAAAACAAAAAGAAACAAAACAAAAAAAATACTGAAAAAAAAAAAGACCCTCAGATTTGCCCATTATTCCTGCATTTTTCAACAGAAATTTTGTTTTTTGAGCTTATATTAAAAATGATGCCGATTCACATGAAGAAAGCAATTCCACAACTTTGCTAACCTCCCCAAGTCACGTGGTCAGCAACATTTTGGTGGTTTATTTTTCAAGGACCAGTTTGGAACAGGAGATGATAGGTTTGATTCCTGTTGCTGACTACCCTTGTCCACTGGGTTTTCTTTTTTTTTTTTTTTTTTTTTTTTTTTGATTGGAGGTTTAACGACCACCGTGAGCAACTCAATGGGCTATAAGCAGTCGCCCGTCCCTAATTTAGGGTCACTGGTTCCAGGGAAGGGAGAGAGCCAGTGCCGTAAGACAAACACAACGTCCATGCCTCACCGGGATTCGAACCCGGACCCCTTTCGGACGAATGATCAGAGGCCATCGCCTTAGACCACTGCGCCACCGGGGCGGCCCACTGGGTTTTCCATTGACATCCTTGCATGAATGGGGGGGGGGAGGATAGTTCCCATTGAAGTCAGCCCTGGACACACCCAGACCCTTCTCACCCAACACTACAACACTACCATGTGCATTAACCGTGCCCGCTTGGGTTTCAACACAAATATCAGAACTTTCACTAAATATTTTATTATCAGATTGCGTCCGCTAAATTTTTATTGGGGGGGGGGGGGGGGTCAATTCAAATTTCTGCACTTCCGCCAAAAATAAAACAGTTAGTGAAAAAAAAAGGAATAAAATTCCATTAGTTCGCATAAAAGTTAAATACACTGCCAGAAAGTGAAAAAAGAACTCCAAGAAGGAATTGGCGGACGATCATGAAATTTACATATGTTAATGGGGTCGAGTTTACGTAGGTGTGATGTTAATTTGGACCAACCGGTGAGAGCTTACGCCACAGCATGGCATAATATGAAAATTATCGTCGGTGGTATTTAAGGAGTACGGCGAAGTGAATGTAATCAGTCGTCAGCGTAGGGACACGCACGAAAACCCTGAAGAAGCTGCAATGCCTGGTCATGGAAGACGTGTACAATTTCGGCAGTTATCGGACTTTGAGCGAGGTCGTCTAGTCGGAGTCCGCAAGGCCGGGTGATCGTATCGTCGTATTGCGGAGCAAATTGGACGGGAAGTATCGATAGTGGTACGATGGTGGCGTAGATGGTCCGAGGAACAGTACCACACTAGAAGACGTGGAATCGGGAGTCACAGAAGGACTGATGAGCAGACCGATCGACGCATAAGAAAAGCGGCATTGTCAAGCAGAACATCCACTGCGACACAAATCCGAGCTGCCGTTGCACCTGAGGTGACTGTGCGAACAATCCGCAACCGTCTACTGGATGCAGGACTACGTGCACGTGTGCCTCTGGCATGTGCACGTCTGACTCCAGCCCACCGTCAGGAACGGCTGCAGTGGTGTGGCCAACGTCTGCACTGTAGAACGCAATGGCAATCTGTCGTGTTCAGCGATGAAAGCAGATTCTGCTTGGGAGCCTCCGATGGCCATATGCGTGTTCGCAGACGCACAGGGGAGCGTCTCCACCCTTCTTGCATCCGCCAGCGACACACAGGGGAGTGATAGCTGATCGCTCCCTGGTGTGGGGAGCGATCAGCTATCACTCCCGTGTGTTTGTACCGGGTACGTTAAACAGCACCTCCTACATCAACATCATTCAGCCCATTGTTGTGCCATTTGTAAGGTCAGTCCATTGTAGTGTTTTCCAGAAAGATAACGCACGCCCACACATGGCACGTGCAACGCAACATGCACTTCAGGGTGCGAGACAACTTCCATGGCCTGCACGCTCACCGGATTTGTCCCCCAGTGAGCACGTGTGGGATTTTATGGGACGAGTTATCCGGTCTCCACGGCCAGCCACGACCTTCCCCGATTTATGCGTCCAGGTTGAGGATGCTTGGAACTCAATACCCCAAACTTACATCCAATATCTGTACGACAGACTCCATGCCAGAATTGCACAGTGTGACGCAGTTCATGGCGGTTCAACCTCGTACTAACCATGTTACATGGAAATGTTATTTTTCAGTTTACCAGCAAATACAGCTGTATTTTGCCATAATGTTTTGATCACGTTATCCTCTGTATTCCGTTGGTATCAGGCGTCTCCTTCTTGTTCTTTTTTCACTTTCCGCCAGTGTAATATGAGGGTTGTGCCAAAAGTAATGCAAAAGTGGACATAACTTTTTTATTAACGTTCAAATTGCACATGTAACTCAACATAGTCTCCATCACAAGCGATGCATGTGCATCATCGTTGAACCAAACTCTCGAATCCTCTTTGAAAAAATTCAGGTGTGGACTGTTGTACCCACTTCTTTACAGCCACTTTCATCTCATCTGTGCCATCAAATCGTTGTCCCCAGAGACTGTTCTTCATTGGACCGAACAGGTGGAAGTTGGACGATGCCACAGCGTGGCTGTACAGTGGATGGAGGACCACTGACCAGCCTAATATGCTGATCACCTGATTTGTTCCCAAAGATGTATGTGGTCTTGCATTGTCATGGTGAATGTGGATCCTTTTCAGATTCGGGTTCATTCTTTTCCTTCTTACGGCTTCTCTAAGCTTCTTGAGTGTCTCAATGTACCGCTTGCTGGTCACGGTACGGCCACGTTCCATAAAATCAACAATGACACCCCTGTCATCCCAAAAAACAGTCACCATGACTTTCTGAGCTGATCGCTGGCTCTTGAACTTCTTAGGCCTTGGTGAAGAGGTGCGACACCATTCCACGAATTGATTCTTTATTCCAATATTCCAGATCGTAAAGATACACCGATGTTGCATTCCCTGTCACCAGATCGAAAAAAAAACATGTCTTCATTGGCTTCAAACGTTTCCAGCAAATCAGAGCAGACTTCCACAATTTCTCTCCTTCAAATCGGGTGTCAACTGCCGAGGTACCCACTTTGCACACACTTTCTAATACCCTAAGTCTTCCTCCATCTTCTGTATGGCATCATGAATACAGTCCAGTTGTGCAACAAGCTCACGAATCGTGATTCATTTCTCTGCGTGAATCAATTTATCCACTCACTGACTATTCGTGTTACTGGTCAAAGATGATGGTCTCCCATTGCGTGGCTTGTCGTCAATGCTGGTTTCCTCTTATTTAAAACTCCATTATCCATCTGAATACATTGCTCTTGTCAATGGTGTCATCTCTGTAAACATTCAGTAGCCTTCTGTGCATGCCGGACGGAGCGCACTCTTCCTTCGTCAAGAACTCAATGACAGCATGTTGCTTCTGCTTGGAATGCATTATTTACCTGCAATGAAGAAAAGGGGTTACTATAGAGGAACAGTTACTCTACCAACATGTGCAATTGAATGACCTCTATCAGTTCATAAAAAAGTTATGCCCACTTTTGAATTACTTTCGGTACAACCCTCGTAATTAAAAATGGTAACTGCAACTAAAAATATGGATGGCACTAAGAAAAAGTTAAGGCTTCTTCAAGATCTTCATTTTTTGGCAGCATCGTTACATGTTTTTGACTGTCCATCTTTCCACTGTAATTCAAGCCGATGCTGAACCTCACAAAAAACACTGCGCACGCACACACGTCATCCACAATCTTGAAAAAAAAAAAAAAATGGCTACTAATGCTTTGGAATTTCGGAATGATTTTCTAAACGAAAAAATCATACCAATGCAGAATGACGCTGGAAACAAACTACCGTTTGCAACCGCCCTATACCTGCCAACTTCCAAAGATGAAAACACAGAAGATTTTAGAAAATTTTCCCTAAAATTCAGAATTTTTTACAATTTAAGAATAAAAAAAAAAAAGATTCTAAAATTTGAAAATTATTTTTTTTTTAATTTGAAAAAAAAAAAAGGTAAGAAGGTTCTTTCTTGATGTGTACTACTTTATACTGAAGTGAACCATAGTACAGTGTTAAAGTTTACTATTATATATGACATTAGCTTTAATATATATCATCATCATTGTCAACCATTATCAATCCACTGCTGGACGAAGGTCTCCCCAAGTTTCCTCCACAACGGTCTGTCTTGTGCTAGTCTCCTCCATGTCACCCCTGCATACTTTCGAATTTCATCCACCCATCTCCCACGTGGTCTTCTTCTGGGTCTTTTCCTGTCCCTTGGAATCCAATCTAAAATTTCGGCTGTCCATCGATGATCTGTCCTTCTGGCAGTATGTCCAGCCCATTGCCATTTCAGGGATTTAACTCTGATCATGATGTCTTCCACTCTTGTCATTTTTCGGATCCACGAGTTCCTCTTCTTATCTCTCCTGGTTACACCAAGTATGCACCTCTCCATGCTTCTTTGAGTTGTCTGCAGCCTTTGTATGTCTCTTTTAGTTAAGGTCCACGTCTCTGCACCATACGTAAGCACTGGAAGGATGCATTGATCAAACACTTTTCTTTTAAGACATAATGGCATATTGCTCTTGAAAATTATGCTATTTCTTCCAAAAGCTCTCCAGGCAAGTTTTGTACGCCGATTAATTTCTTCATCAATGTGACCCTCACTTGACATCTGCTGTCCAAGATAAACGTACGTGTCTGTTATCTCCAGCTTTTCTCCATCAATCAATAAATCTTCATTTCTTGTAAAAGCATTGAACATCATCTTTACTCTTGTCAGCAAGTTCCTGGATCATACTCTGCAGCTCTGATGGGGTAGTTGCAAAAATTACTACGTCATCAGCAAAACGAAGGTGGGTTAGATAATCTCCATTAATCTTTATTCCTTTGTTTTCCCAGCTCAGCGACTGAAAAACACCCTCCAATGTAGCATTAAAGAGCTTCGGAGATATGGTGTCACCTTGTCTCACTCCCTTTCCAATTTTTATGTGTGTTGTATTTTCAAACAGCCGAATCTTTGCACTTGCATTTTCATAGATGTTATTAATAATATTAATGTATGCATCTTCAATACCGCAGGTTTTCAGAGCCATTGTAACTGCTGATGGTTTCACCGAATCAAAGGCTTTTTCATAATCGATAAAAGCCATGCACAATGGAAGTTCATATTCCCTCGCTCTTTCAATTAGTTCTCTCAGCACATGGATATGATCTATTGTGCTGTAGCCACTCCTGAATCCAGCTTGTTCTCTCGGTTGAGCCATGTCCAGTGTTACCTTCAAGCGGTGTGAAAGAACTTTAGTGAAGATTTTATAAACTACTGATAGGAGGCTGATAAGGTCTGTAGTTTCCGAGATCCTCAATGTCACCTTTCTTATGTAGCAGGATCATTGTAGCGGTGTTCCAATCCTCAGGAATCTTTCCTTCATTAAGGCATCGAGTGAAAATTTGGGCGAGTACTGTTTCAATTTCTCCACTTGCTTCTTGTATGATGTCTACAGTAATTCCATCTTCTACTGGAGCTTTTCCCCGCTTCATGTTCTTGATTGCATGTGTAACTTCTGCAGGAAGGACTGGAGGAACTCTGGTACTGGTATCTTTCATGATGTCTGGAGTGCATGTATCATCCCTTTCATATAATTTGGAGTAGAAATCTTTCACTCTTGTCAAAATTTCGCCTCTATTTCTTGTTACAGAACCATCTTCTTTTCTCAGTGCCATAATCTGATTTCTTCCCTTACTGAGATGTCCCTTTGCTATCTTTAGGCTTTGGTTGTTTTCAATTGCTTTCCTCACTAGTTCACAGTTGAATTTTCTTACGTCTTCAGTGATACTTTTTCGTACTGTCTTGCATAGCTCTATATATTCCACTTTGGAAGTCACATCTTCTTTAGTTGTCCTCATCTCTCTTCTTTTTTGCATCAACATTTTCGTTTTTCCGGATAATTTATTTACATGCAACTTGTTCTTAGACCCAGCTAATTTTGTTGCTGTTTCCATAAGAGCTTTGGTTACTTTTCTGTTAACTTCAGAGATGTCCACTTCTTCCGATGTTAGGCCTTCTAAAGCAGAGAACCTGTTCTTCAGTTCCAACTTGAAGGTATTATGGTGTTTTTTAAGGTTGGTTATGTCAATAGATTTTGTTTGTCTTATGAGCTTGCTATATATATATATATATATATATCATCATCATCATTGTCAACCATTATCAATCCACTGCTGGACGAAGGTCTCCCCAAGTTTCCTCCACAACGGTCTGTCTTGTGCCAGTCTCCTCCATGTCAACCCCATATATATATATATCATCATCATCATCAACCATTATCAATCCACTGCTGGACGAAGGTCTCCCCAAGTTTCCTCCACAACGGTCTGTCTTGTGCCAGTCTCCTCCATGTCACCCCTGCATACTTTCGAATTTCATCCACCCATCTCCCATGTGGTCTTCTTCTGGGTCTTTTCCTGTCCCTTGGAATCCAATCTAAAATTTCAGCTGTCCATCGATGATCTGTCCTTCTGGCAGTATGTCCAGCCCATTGCCATTTCAGGGATTTAACTCTGATCATGATGTCTTCCACTCTTGTCATTTTTCGGATCCACGAGTTCCTCTTCTTATCTCTCCTGGTTACACCAAGCATGCACCTCTCCATGCTTCTTTGAGTTGTCTGCAGCCTTTGTATGTCTCTTTTAGTTAAGGTCCACGTCTCCGCACCATACGTAAGCACTGGAAGGATGCATTGATCAAACACTTTTCTTTTAAGACATAATGGCATATTGCTCTTGAAAATTATGCTGTTTCTTCCAAAAGCTCTCCAGGCAAGTTTTGTACGCCGATTAATTTCTTCATCAATGTGACCCTCACTTGACATCTGCTGTCCAAGATAAACGTACGTGTCTGTTATCTCCAGCTTTTCTCCATCAATCAATAAATCTTCATTTCTTGTAAAAGCATTGAGCATCACTTTTGTCTTCTGAAAGTTCATTTTTAATCCCACTTCTTTACTCTTGTCAGCAAGTTCCTGGATCATACTCTGCAGCTCTGATGGGGTGGTTGCAAAAATGACTACGTCATCAGCAAAACGAAGGTGGGTTAGATAATCTCCATTAATCTTTATCCCCTTGTTTTCCCAGACTCCAATGTGGCATTAAAGAGCTTCGGAGATATGGTGTCACCTTGTCTCACTCCCTTTCCAATTTTTACGTATGTTGTATTTTCAAACAGCCTAATCTTTGCACTTGCATTTTCATAGATGTTATTAATAATATTAATGTATGCATCTTCAATACCGCAGGTTTTCAGAGCCATTGTAACTGCTGATGGTTTCACCGAATCAAAGGCTTTTTCATAATCGATAAAAGCCATGCACAATGGAAGTTCATATTCCCTCGCTCTTTCAATTAGTTCTCTCAGCACGTGGATATGATCTATTGTGCTGTAGCCACTCCTGAATCCAGCTTGTTCTCTCAGTTGAGCCATGTCCAGTGTTACCTTCAAGCGGTGTGAAAGAACTTTAGTGAAGATTTTATAAACTACTGATAGGAGGCTGATAGGTCTGTAGTTTCCGAGATCCTCAATGTCACCTTTCTTATGTAGCAGGATCATTGTAGCGGTGTTCCAATCCTCAGGAATCTTTCCTTCATTAAGGCATCGAGTGAAAATTTGGGCGAGTACTGTTTCAATTTCTCCACTTGCTTCTTGTATGATGTCTACAGTAATTCCATCTTCTCCTGGAGCTTTTCCTCGCTTCATGTTCTTGATTGCATGTGCAACTTCTGCTGGAAGGGCTGGAGGAACTCTGGTACTGGTATCTTTCATGATGTCTGGAGTGCATATATCATCCCTTTCATATAATTTGGAGTAGAAATCTTTCACTCTTGTCAAAATTTCGCCTCTATTTCTTGTTACAGAACCATCTTCTTTTCTCAGTGCCATAATCTGTTTTCTTCCCTTACTGAGATGTCCCTTTGCTATCTTTAGGCTTTGGTTGTTTTCAATTGCTTTCCTCACTAGTTCACAGTTGAATTTCCTTACGTCTTCAGTGATACTTTTTCTTACTGTCTTGCATAGCTCTATATATTCCACTTTGGAAGTCACATCTTCTTTAGTTGTCCTCATCTCTCTTCTTTTTTGCATCAACATTTTGGTTTTTCCTGATAATTTGTTCACATGCAACTTGTTCTTAGACCCAGCTAATTTTGTTGCTGTTTCCATAAGAGCTTTGGTTACTTTTCTGTTAACTTCAGAGATGTCCACTTCTTCCGATGTTAGGCCTTCTAAAGCAGAGAACCTGTTCTTCAGTTCTAACTTGAAGGTATTATGGTGTTTTTTAAGGTTGGTTATGTCAATAGATTTTGTTTGTCCTATGAGCTTGCCACGTTCAAGTTTAGTGTTGAGGTGCATCTTACATCTCACCAATCTATGGTCACTACCTGTGTTGAACTTGTTTAGCACACTGCAGTCTTCTATGTCGAATTTTTTGTTACACATAATAAAATCAATTTCACTTGTCGTCCCATTTGGATGTCTCCATGTCCATTTCCTGTGTGGCTTTTTCTTGAAGAAGGAGTTCAAGATGAAAAACCCTTCTGCCTCTGCAAACTCAACGAGAGTATTTCCACGCTGGTTTCTGTTGCCATGACCGAATTTACCTACCGAAGTTTCATTCTGTTGCCGTTGCCCTATTTTTGCATTGAAATCTCCCATAATTATTTTCAAGTGCTGCTTACCTTTATTATTTAGATGACAAATTTCCTCATAAAATTCTTCAATTTCTTCTTCAGGATGACTTGTGGTGGGTGCATAAGTTTGAATAATCTGAGCCTGGTATCTTTTCGAGAGTTGGATAACAAGTCGTGCAGCTCTGTCAGAGGAACTTTCAACTTTTACAACTTTATCCTTCAGTTTCTTGTTTATTATAAATCCAACACCACTAGTTCTGCCAGTATCTGTCCCACGATAGTAGAAGAGATGTCCACTTTTCAGTTCGATGAGATCTTCTCCTTTTCTCCTTACCTCACTTAGCCCCACGATGTCCCACTTGATCCTTTGTAGTTCCTCTTCCAATTCAAGAAGCCTTGAATCAGAAGATAGGGAGCGTCCATTGTAAGTAGCCAAGGTCAGCATCAGATGGCAGCCTAGTCCGGTCCTCCGGGGATTCTTAGCACCCTTTGCCTTCATGTCGCACTGGCCGCTGCCTTGGCCAGGTACATTCCGATATCATCATCATCATCATTGTCAACCATTATCAATCCACTGCTGGACGAAGGTCTCCCCAAGTTTCCTCCACAACGGTCTGTCTTGTGCCAGTCTCCTCCATGTCACTCCCGCATATTTACGAATTTCATCCACCCATCTCCCATGTGGTCTTCTTCTGGGTCTTTTCCTGTCCCTTGGAATCCAATCTAAAATTTCGGCTGTCCATCTATGGTCTGTCCTTCTGGCAGTATGTCCAGCCCATTGCCATTTCAGGGATTTAACTCTGATCATGATGTCTTCCACTCTCGTCATTTTTCGGATCCACGAGTTCCTCTTCTTATCTCTCCTGGTTATACCAAGCATGCACCTCTCCATGCTTCTTTGAGTTGTCTGCAGCCTTTGTATGTCTCTTTTAGTTAAGGTCCACGTCTCTGCACCATACGTAAGCACTGGAAGGATGCATTGATCAAACACTTTTCTTTTAAGACATAATGGCATATTGCTCTTGAAAATTATGCTGTTTCTTCCAAAAGCTCTCCAGGCAAGTTTTGTACGCCGATTAATTTCTTCATCAATGTGACCCTCACTTGATATCTGCTGTCCAAGATAAACATACGTATCTGTTATCTCCAGTTTTTCTCCATCAATCGATAAATCTTCATTTCTTGTAAAAGCATTGAACATCACTTTTGTCTTCTGAAAGTTCAATTTTAATCCTACTTCTTTACTCTTGTCAGCAAGTTCCTGGATCATACTCTGAAGCTCTGATGGGGTAGTTGCAAAAATGACTACGTCATCAGCAAAACGAAGGTGGGTTAGATAATCTCCATTAATCTTTATCCCTTTGTTTTCCCAGTTCAGTGATTGAAAGACATTTTCCAATGTGGCATTAAAGAGCTTCGGAGATATGGTGTCACCTTGTCTCACTCCCTTTCCAATTTTTATGTGTGTTGTATTTTCAAACAGCCGAATCTTTGCACTTGCATTTTCATAGATGTTATTAATAATATTAATGTATGCATCTTCAATACCGCAGGATTTCAGAGCCGTGGTAACTGCTGATGGTTTCACCGAATCAAAGGCTTTTTCATAATCGATAAAAGCCATGCACAATGGAAGTTCATATTCCCTCGCTCTTTCAATTAGTTCTCTCAGTACGTGGATATGATCTATTGTGCTGTAGCCACTCCTGAATCCAGCTTGTTCTCTCGGTTGAGCCATGTCCAGTGTTACCTTCAAGCGGTGTGAAAGAACTTTAGTGAAGATTTTATAAACCACTGATAGGAGGCTGATAGGTCTGTAGTTCCTGAGATCCTCAATGTCACCTTTTTTATGTAGCAGGATCATTGTAGCATTGTTCCAATCCTCAGGAATCTTCCCTTCATTAAGGCATCGAGTGAAAATTTGGGCGAGTACTGTTTCAATTTCTCCACTTGCTTCTTGTATGATGTCTATAGTAATTCCATCTTCTCCTGGAGCTTTCCCCCGCTTCATGTTCTTGATTGCATGAGCAACTTCTGCTGGGAGGACTGGAAGAACTCTGGTACTGGTATCTTTCATGATGTCTGGAGTACATGTATCATCCCTTTCATATAGTTTGGAGTAGAAATCTTTCACTCTTGTCAAAATTTCGCCTCTATTTCTTGTTATAGAACCATCTTCTTTTCTCAGAGCCATAATCTGTTTTCTTCCCTTACTGAGATGTCCCTTTGCTATCTTTAGGCTTTGGTTGTTTTCAATTGCTTTCCTCACTAGCTCACAGTTGAATTTCCTTACGTCTTCAGTGATACTTTTTCGTGCTGTCTTGCATAGCTCTATATGTTCCACTTTGGAAGTCACATCTTCTTTAGTTGTCCTCATCTCTCTTCTTTTTTGCATCAACATTTTGGTTTTTCCTGATAATTTGTTTACATGCAACTTGTTCTTAGACCCAGCTAATTTTGTTGCTGTTTCCATAAGAGCTTTGGTTACTTTTCTGTTAACTTCAGAAATATCCACTTCTTCCGATGTTAGGCCTTCTAAAGCAGAGAATCTGTTCTTCAGTTCCAACTTGAAAGTATTATGGTGTTTTTTAAGGTTGGTTATGTCAATACATTTTGTTTGTCTTATGAGCTTGCCACGTTCCAGTTTAGTGTTGAGGTGCATCTTACATCTCACCAATCTATGGTCACTACCTGTGTTGAACTTGTTTAGCACACTGCAGTCTTCGATGACGAATTTTTTGTTACACATAATAAAATCAATTTCACTTGTCGTCCCAATTGGATGTCTCCATGTCCATTTCCTGTGTGGCTTTTTCTTGAAAAAGGAATTCAAGATGAAAAATCCTTCTGCCTCTGCAAACTCAACGAGAGTATTTCCACGCTGGTTTCTGTTGCCGTGACCGAATTTACCTACTGAAGTTTCATTCTGTTGCCGTTGCCCTATTTTTGCATTGAAATCTCCCATAATTATCTTCAAGTGCTGCTTACCTTTATTATTTAGATGACAAATTTCCTCATAAAATTCTTCAATTTCTTCTTCAGGATGACTTGTGGTGGGTGCATAAGTTTGAATAATCTGAGCCTGGTATCTTCTCGATAGTTGGATAACGAGTCGTGCAGCTCTGTCAGAGGAACTTTCAACTTCTACCACTTTATCCTTCAGTTTCTTGTTTATTATAAATCCAACACCACTAGTTCTGCCAGTATCTGTCCCACACATAATAGAAGAGATGTCCACTTTTCAGTTCAATGAGATCTTCTCCTTTTCTCCTTACCTCACTTCAGCCCGACGATGTCCCACTTGATCCTTTGTAGTTCCTCTTCCAATTCAAGAAGCCTTGAATCAGAAGATAGGGAGCGTCCGTTGTAGGTAGCCAAGGTCAGCATCAAATGGCAGCCTAGTCCGGTCCTCCGGGGATTCTTAGCACCCTCTGCCTTCATGTCGCACTGGCCGCTGCCTTGGCCAAGTACATTCCAGCTGCCGGAGACTGAGGGCCAAGATTTAAGTTGTAGAGTCATTTTGGAGGTGTTTGGCCATAACTCACCACGCTGGCCAAGCGGGTTGGTGAGTGTGGGATAGCATTTCCTCTGATCCCGATGGTATAGTTATACCGCTATTTGCGGTCGTCAGAGCCCCTTTAGTGGGAACAGGATGCACCACGAGAAGGCGGGGTTGACATTTGTCAAGGAGAGGCTGTGATGTTACGCATCACCTGACCTTACATCCCCATTCCGATATATATGTATATATATATATATATATATATCATCATCATCATCATCATCATCAACCATTATCAATCCACTGCTGGACGAAGGTCTCCCCAAGTTTCCTCCACAACGGTCAGTCTTGTGCCAGTCTCCTCCATGTCACTCCCGCATACTTTCTATATATATATATATATATATTTTATAATATTGAGATCATTTATTTTAAACATAAATCTAAGATGAATAACAAAACAAGGCGATACAAAATGAAAGGTGTATCTGAAATAATTTCAATCTTTAAATATCATTTATTTTTCAAAAAAGTTTTAGCAATTTAATTTGAAAATCAAATGCGTAGAGGGTAAATTACTTTTATGCTTCTTAATGAATAACAAGAAAGATGACACCGAATCTTCAGATGTAATAAGCATGTCTTTTGAATTCATTCTGACACAAATTAAATTTTTCAAAGCTATTCGAAATCAATGGAACCGGTTTGGAAAACAATCAATTGGTTGCAACAATCAATAAAACATCCAGAAATAGAAACATCTACTTAGTTCTACCAGTGGCTAAAAAATATGTTACGGAAATTAACAAATGGTGAACAAAAAGTTTCTCATAACACAAGGAAGGTACCAGAGATGAAAAGATTTTCAAATCAAACAGTTAAAAGGAGAAATATACACTGCTGGCCACCTAAAATGCAATACCAAGAAGGACACGAGATAGCAAAGCCAGATTTACTGGACACATAACAACAGATACAAAGATGAAACGACTGAGCTTACAAGGCCCGTGCGACTTGCGGAACATGCAGACATCAATAGTTCGTGTGGCCCCCATGGCTGGCAATAACGGCTGCTACACGCTGCGGCATCGAACGAAAGAGGCTTTGGATGTGGGCTTGTGGTATGTCGGTCCAGGCTGCTTCCACACGTTGCCACAGTTCATCAGGCATAGCTGCGGGTGGTGCTTGACGGGCCACTCGGTTGCCGTTCAGCGACCAGACGTGTTCGATGGGCGACATATCGGGAGAACAGGCGGGCCACGGCAGCAGTGACACCTGGTGGCCCATGAAAAATCGTTGCACGATGCGTGCCACGTGCGGGCGCTCATTGTCCTGTTGAAACGTGGCCGCTGGCAGGTCCTGCAGGTATGGGAGGACTACAGGCTCCAAAACGTCAGAGATGTAGCGGTGGCTGTTGAGTGTGCCGGCGATGCATACCAGAGGGGTGCGGTTGTCATATCTAATTCCGCCTTAAACCGTAACACCAGGTGACGTACTGGTATGGCGATGTATAATGCAGGGGTCATACAGTCTCTCGCCGCAGTGCCGCCACACGCAGATCCGACCATCGTGGTGTTGCAGGCAGAAGCGGGATTCGTTGGAGAAGACAATGGCATCCCATTCTGTAGTCCAGGTGCGGCGTTCAATGGCCCACTGTCACCGCACTCGCCGGTGGTGTAACGTCAATGGAAATCGGAGCAAAGGGCGCCATGCGACGAGTCCCTGCTCGTGCAGACGACATCGAACGGTATTAGCTGACACAGGTTGTTGCGCAACACACCCTAATTCCTGCGCTAACGTTCGTGATGCGGCGGTGTGAGCAGTCATTGCCCGCCGCACAACATGCCATTCCTCTAGTTCGGTGATGTGCCACGCTACGGCAATCGCTCGCGTCGGTCCGTCCATCCCTCCTGCACCCACCGAATCCATACTCGCTTCACTGTGGCTGGATGTTGGTTGGTTGGTTAATTAATTTTAATGGTGCAAGGGCCATGGTTGGCCAAAGAGCGCCAAACAAAGGACATCAAAACAAAACAAAATCAATAAAAAACGTACACAAGGTTAAAAACAGGCTGATGTGGTAAAAATGAAATATGATAGTGAACAAGTTAAAATCTAGATGAGTTTAAAAAAGTCAATATCTTGTAAAAACGAAAACACTGCTTTCATGTCGCAGGCGTCGCCAATAATAGTTTGCAGCGTAGCTGCTCCTTCGTCCAACAGATGAGAGTGAAAATGTCGAAAACGATGATCACAAAACCGAACACAAGTACACAAAACATGAAAGACAGTGAGACGACAGTTGCATGCCTCACACACCGGGAGACTCTCGCCACACAGCAAAAAGCGGTGAGTAAAAAGACAGTGCCCAATGCGGAGACGTGCAAGAACAACTTCCTCAAGACGGTTCTTCCGCAAACTAGACTCTCATAGTCCGATCTGTGGTTTGATAGAATGCAGCTTATTGCTGCCCTGCTGAGACCACAGGGACTGCCACTCGTCCAGGAGAAATGTCCGGATCGAAGGTCTAAAATCGCGGAAAGACAGTGGCAGCCGAGCTGGTGACATGGCGGAAACAGACCTGACAGAGAGATCTGCCAGCTCGTTACCCCGGATCCCAACATGGCCAGGAACCCAACAGAATCGGACCAGGAAGCCATCACCCTCCAAAGTTCCAAGAAGACAACGGATATCACGGATGACAGGTGAGTTCGTGTCCTCCAGAGAAGATAAAACGTGGATGACGGACTGGGAATCAGAGCAAACCATAGCGCGATGATGTGATTGAGACTGTATGTGGCACAAAGCGAGGTGTACCGCACACATCTCTGCCAAAAGACGGTGGATTCAGGCGGAAGCCTCTCAGCATGTGAGGCATCGCCACAAACAAAAGCGGATCCAACGACATCCCCGGACTTCGAGCCATCGGTGAACACAGGCACGAAATCCGGGTAGACAGACAGTTTTTCAGCAAAGAGCTGCTGGTACACCAGAGCAGGAGTGGACGACTTTGGCCACACACAAAGAGAAAGGTCAGCCGTTGCTTGAACGGGCTGCCAAGGAGGATGGTCGAAAAAGGTGGTCAAACCAATCCTAGACAAGTTGAGACCAGCATCGCGCACTATGGCAGACATCCAAATCCCGAACGTCGGAACACAGGAGGGGCGGTGGGAAAACAAGCGGACACAGTCCGGTTGGAAGATGGAACCATGCAGTGGATGATCAGTAAGAGATTTCAGTTTTGTATAAAACTGAAGAGACAGCTGCTTACGACGGATGCATAACGGCGGCTCATGAGCCTCCGCATACAGGCTATGTACGGGACAGGTACGGAAAGCACCAGTACATAGCCACAATGCCTGGTGATGGACGGGGTCCAAAGGCTTTAAAACCGATGAACGTGCTGAACCGTACGTAATGCATCCGAAGTCTAACTTTGACCGAATGAGAGAGTGGTAAATGCGAAGCATTGAGCACCTGTCAGCCCCCCAATATGTTCGAGAGAGGACCTTCAGGATACTCAATGACTTCGTGCACTTCACCTTCAAAGATAATGTGAGGCCAGAAGGTAAACGCTTGGTCAAAAGTTAGCCCAAGGAACTTGGCTTCTGACACCACGGGGATGGTAGAACACCCCAGACGGAGGCTGGGGTCTGGGTGAAGACCCCGTTTGCAGGGAAAATGCATGCAAACGGTCTTCTGCGTCGAGAAGCCAAATCCATTTTGGGAAGCCCAGTGAGAGATCTTGGTAATGGCAGACTGGAGCTGTCTCTCGATGGTGCGCATGTTAACAGAGGCGCAAGAGATCTGCAGATCATCCACGTACATGGTTCCATGAACCATCGGAGGAAGCAGTTTGAATATGTGATTCACACGAAGGATGAACACAGTGACTGACAAAATGGAGCCTTGAGATACACCCTGTTCTTGCGGGTACATCACAGAGAGGGTCGACCCAACGCGCACACGGAAACTCCGGTCCTGGAGAAATCCGGCGATGAAAGATGGTAAGTTTCCCTGCAATCCGCACTCGTTCAGATCACGGAGAATGCCGTATCTCCAGGTGCAGTCGTAAGCTTTCTCCATATCGAAGAACACAGAGACCATGTGCTGACGCCGGACAAACGCCTCCCTGACAGATGTCTCAAGGCGAAGATGATGATCGGTGGTGGATCGAGATTTGCGAAATCCACTCTGATGAGGTGAAAAAATGTGATGAAACTCCAAATGAAAAATGAGACGAAAATTAATGATACGCTCAAGTACTTTGCAAAGGCAGCTCGTCATAGCAATTGGCCGGTAGTGCAACGGGTTGGTGTGATCTTTACCAGGTTTGGGAACAGGAATGACAATGGCAGTGTGCCAAGATTCAGGAAAGACATGCTCATGCCAAATCCTGTTAAACAGGATTAGCAGACATTCAAGAGAGGACGGAGAAAGGTGCTTCAACATCTCGTAATGGATGTTATCTGGTCCAACAGATGTCCGGCCGGACCTATTCAGAGCAATCTTCAGCTCCACGGCAGTCAGCGGGCTATTATAATCTGCGGAAGAAAACGGTCCAAAAGAAATCTTGGACCGTTCAAGCGTGGCTGTAACTGCCGGAACGAAGCAGGGTAATTGCTGCTGCTGGACACCGAAGAAAAAGCGGCGCCTAGACAGTCAGCAATACCCTGAGCGTCAGCAACCGTTCCGCCATCACTCTCAAGAATGGAGATTTCCCCAGATGGGTACTGTCCCCGAATCTTACGGATCCAGTCCCAAACGATCTTAGGGCTGGTAGTGGTGTTAATCCCGGATACATATTGTATCCAGGACTCCCGTTGACTACGCCTAAGAAACAATCGCACGTAGGACTTGGCTTTCTTGAAAGCAAGTAGGTTCGCATCGGTGGGGTACCGACTAAACCTACCCCAAGCCCGATGTTGGGCCTGACGAGCTGCCATGCAAGTGGAATTCCACCAAGGTATCGGGCAACGTGGAAGTTTAGTCGACGATATTCTTCTGGGTCCAGCTTGCTATTTTTAATTTTCCTTCATATTTATCTGACATTTTGCCAAAGTATTTCCAGTCCTTGGTGCTTAGGTAACATGGTATACTTTGGACATATACTTTGTAATTTGTACCTTAAAGACACAAATTACACTGTAAAAACAACAATATGTACATTTAATTGTGTGTGGGGGGGGGGGGGGACAAATCAGCTTACCTTGGGGATCTGACTTTTGTAACAATTTCCAGCATCTACAAAGCATGTTGCAGCATCATGACGACTTCCAGTCTTCAAGTGAAGGGCTGCAGCCTCACAATATGCACTTCCGGCAGCTACAGGTGAGAGAAAAATGTATTTTTGACAGAATTTGTATGCGATAAAATATATTACACTAAATATTTATTTATAGGTTTTTTCTTTTCACTATCAAACACGAAAGATGAGAAAAAAAAATTTTTTAACAAAAAACACATTTCAAGGTACACTTGAATTAAAAAAAACATTTCAACAAAAATTTAATATGGACGACTAAAAGGCTACTAGACACACACACGTCATTCCCTGCCAAATTACCAAGGGCTAGTAGCCGTACCGTTTGTTTGTCCCGCCCCTTCTTTTTGTCTCAATGCAAATAAAATTAATCGGGAGGGGGGGAGATGTTGAGTTGTACCATTTTACTTCTTTCAAGATAGAGGTCACCAGGCCCCATTGAAAATTGGCAAACAACAATTTCAATAATTAGTGCAACTTGACAATTTAATTGCTAGTGGAGACAAACAAAACAAAAATCTAAGAAATGGCAATTATCTGCTCTGCCAGAACGTAAAAAGCATCAACTGTGTAGCATAAAAACTGTCTGCGTCATGTGGGATCAAATTCAAGGTCATGACATGATTCAATCTGGATGCATTTTTTTTTTTTGAAGTGAGATGAAACACAAAGTTTATGCTTTACCTGGGGGCTGGAGCTGAGACAGGCTGAGCCCGAGCCCGAGCCCGAGCCCGAAAGCCCAAAGCAGAGTCCGGGCCTGAATCGGGCTCGGGCTGTAGAATATTTACTGCGGTTCAGGCTCGGGCTCTAAGAGAGAGGGAAAGCGAGATAATATTTTTTATATAGATAGATGTTATTTTATATGAAATAGCAAATGAGACACTTTATAGTTGGTAAAAGAAATTCTTCGACAACTGGTTCTGGTTGGGGAGCGGACATTCAAGATGGCTATTTATTCCCGGCTTGGGTACAAATTGCCATAGGCCACGCTTTAGTGTGTTTCTGCGGAGAAAACAAAGCTTTTTCAAGAACTATAGATATTGGGTAGTTGATAGCATGCCGACGATAATTTATCCCCTATCTCCACGCTGTAGCTCCCTGTTAATTCTATTTAGCAACGTACATATTGCAGAGCATTATGCTGCGATAATATTAGCATTTTTGAAGTAACATACAATTGCAGCACCGCCCGATCATTTTGGATGCCTGGCCGCCCGAAGCACTTCAGGTGGAAACGAACGGTCAAAGAAAATCGTACAGTTACACTGTAAAAATAGATAGAGGTCACTTCCCAAACTCCCCATTTGAGAAATACATTGGTTAATCGCAGGAGGAGCAGAGAGTGGAAGACTGGAAAAGGAGATGTTTTTTATTAATGGCTTAACAGGTTAGCCAGTCTTCGGGCTCGTTCGGGCCCGGACTCTATCTTGCGATATAAAATTCGGGCTGAGGTGGGATCGGGCTGATATACCACTGGCTCAGGCTCCGAAAATTGAGCCTGAACTCAGCTCTGCTGGGGGCACCCACAGTGCGGGTCAAGGAGAGTTAGGTGCCCTTCATTGAAATTGGAATTCCCCCCAAAATGGGGGGGGGGAAGGCAGAATAGAGAGAGAGGACATTAATTTTGATTTTTTTTAAAGGCTAGAGTATATGCCTCCAGCCCTGCTTGCTATGATCACTATGGCAAACCATGTTAGCCATAGTCCTCACTCAGCCACAGAACCCCCCCCCTCTCTCTCCTCAACTAAGCCAAACAAATGCATAGATCTAATGTACCATCAAATTCAGGGGAAGAAAATTATCATGTATCTACACTCCGGATTTGGATTCTTTGATAACTTCCCTGGAAAATATATTCTCGAATGAGAAAGAACCTTCATTTTTTCTTTTTAACTTACTTCCCAAAAAATATTAGAAAACGTTATGAGGCTAAATTTAATCTGTTGGTCAACGACATTTCAGCAACATAAGGCATGGATCTTGATAATTAAGATGCAGGATCAAGGTTGAGTTACCATCTTTGGAAAGACAAGTTGGTAGCAGAAACTGAAAAGATTTGCCTTACAGGAAGTCTGCAAGAAGCAGGGAAATTTTACCCAGCAGTATCTAGGTTACTACGGAATGCTGCAACATTCACCGCAACAACGTGAACCATTTAAAGATCTTTCAGTACCCAGCATAGGGTGAATAGGTGAGATCAACCATGACCAAGGGGAGACCAGGTGGTCTCTGAATATGAGTGTCCATTGAAATTGGGTGTATGGAAACGCAGATTTTATAAGAAAAGTTGATGGATGCGGGCGAATCATTAGAAGACTGCAATTTTTAATTTCTTCCAATGAGGAGTGACACAATCATAATTCATCTTAATAATTGTAAAAAGTTGTTTTTTTGCTAAAGGAATAGGTTCTGCAACATTTTTTTTTATTTTTTACTTAAATTGCCATTAAATACTCAATATATATACATATATATATATATATATTTTTTTAAATAAATTTATTTCCCTTTACTCAGTGAGAATGCATTTCTGTCATTTATCTTCAATGACTTAGAGCTCGGAGAGATCCAATGTGCTGGAACGTCTTTGACCCCCCCCCCAAAAGAAATTCTGCAGGTGCCCATGTCTTTACCCTCAACCACAACATGTCACATAGTAGAATGTTAGTGCACTTTTGTGTTGTGGCATGTGTATAAAAGATTAAAATCAGCGGTCCCCACTTGCCACGTGGCGACTGTATAAAATAACATGTCCAGTAGAAAAAGTAACTTTAGTTGCCACGCTCGAAAATTTGCCTTTTTTCATTGCTAAAGAATTAATTTGCATTTTTAAAACACTCCGGTTATAGCAAATGTATTTTCAAATCATCCAACTTGCGCGCGATGAAAAACAGCCCTTTCCTCCGCAAATAAGTGGGTATGATCTATTTATAGATTCACTCTTCAAGAACGGGGCAGCTGTTTGTTTTACCACTTATTTTACCACTTAATTTGGTGCACAAAGTACCATATCGGGAATGGACACCTGTGGCTTTAGATGGAACGGTGGCATCACAACTCGTCTTCAGCAGCCCGTTTTTAAAAGTTTGGTTTCTCTGAAAATGCACGATTTTCTATTGCTTAAGCACTTCTTGCTTATCATCAAATAAAATGGGCAAGCATTTTCCCCGTTTGTTTACAAAAAGAAATCAAAGTTAGAAAATTGGGACTTCACTTTCTGCGCCGCACGCAGTCTTTCATTCCACACAGGGAACCTCGCGTTTTCTTTGCACGTGTGAAGTTGGCTTTAAACAAAATAAAAAAAAAAACTCTTGTCTTCCCCTTAATACAGTAAAATGTTACTGAGGAATGGGTAAACACAAGTTTTTCTGCAAAATTATATATCAAAAATCAGTACTGTATTGTTCACTCTGACGTGATAGTAATTTTTATGGGGCACAGAAGAGACATTCCATCACGGGCGGAATAAGTACCGATTTTGAAATTTAATTTAGCTTTAAAAAGCGGAAAAGAAAAAAACACTTTCCATATTGATTGGTTTCGAAGAACAGGCTGTTAGAAATAACAAAAACTGCGCTTCACTAGAAAAAACTTTTAAAATACGAAGTTGTTCTTTTTCACTATTACTGAAGCTATTAAAAACGAGAAACACAATCACAAAAAATATAACATAAGAATATAACCAGAAAGTGAAAAGAAAGTGCATCTTGGGGTAAGAAAAATTCTAAATTTAGAAAATTACGGAATATTTTCATCCGTGCTAAAACAATCATTTTCAGGCAATGAACGGCATGAAAGATGTTCAAATTATATCGGACAAATGTTGTGACATTAAAAACATACAATAAATAGTCCCAAAAATGTTTGATGAATGTTAGAATTTTCAAATGATTGAATAACATTATTTCATAGATTTTTTTTATATCCGTAGTATATTGGATGTTTCCCGTATTCCGTAGTGATCGACGATTTTCGTAGTGACTAAGGAGAATTCATAGCATTTGGAAGATCTGAGGTGGGCAAACAGGAAAAAATGTCAAATCATTAAAATTCTACCAAAACAACGTTTTCTGAAGGAAAAAAACAAACAAACAAAAAAAAAAAAACCTGACAACCAGATGTTTCATTTTCGTAGTATATTCGACGTTTCCCGTACTCTGCAGCGATCAACGATTTTCGTACTGACTATGGGGAATTCGTAGTATTTGGAAGGTCTGTGGTTGACAAACAGGAAAAATGACAAAGCATTAAAAAATTCTACCAAAACTGAATGTTTTCCGGAAAAAAACAACAACCTGCTACTGGGTTCGAAAATCGGACAGAAACTGTCTGCAAGTGTTCTTATTTCGTCATGACTATTTTTTCAACACCTGTGAAGGTCTATCAATTTTTCTAATGTAATATTTATTAGAACAACCTAGGAAATTACTGAATATTTTCTCTTAGTGGTCAGGAATCATTGGGAGTCTGTAAAATAAAGTGACCAGGTTGGCATCACATTTCTCCCAATCTCAGCTGTACCACAAAATGATTCTGCTATAAGATATGAAATTCATTTTTGAAAGCTATACAGCCAGTTTTCATTTTGACACCAAGAAGAACCTAACGAAAAATAAATGGAATGAAAAGAAAAATTTAGCAGAATGGAAGCAGCTTCAAAACATAATGTCTGAACATTTTTGACCATCAATAACTCACTAAAAACAAGCAATTTTTATACATGAAGGTCATAGCACAAATTGTTGAAATACTCAATACTGCTGACTGTTATGCCAAGCAATGCAGAAGTTAAGAGAATGCAAGTATTGTGGGCAATGTTCTTGATGACAAGACAATGCTCATGCAAAGAATGACTTTAGAAAATACAGCAAATTAAATAAAGTAAACAAAAGTAAGTACTGCTTGAAAATTTTGACCCATCCACTGCTGTTAATTTATGGTGAAAAGATTGATAGATTTTATTTGTGAACATAACGAGACCAAATAAAAATGATTACATTATCTTTCTAATAAAAACTGTCTAGAAAATTTGGTTGATGTGGTTGAAGAAAAATATAACTTTCAAGATTATATTTATTCATTTAATTGCAGCAATAGACAGTGGGCCCTAGTAACTACTAACTTTAAATTTAACTATGTCTAAATAAATGAAAGGCATACAACAGTGCAGTGATAAAATGTGTATAAAACATGAAATAGCCATAAGGAAAGTGGCCACTAGATTTTGTCCACCCACTGGCCAATGGCCACTCGAAAAAAATCACCAATTTTAATCTTTAATGTGTGTGTGTGACCCCCCCCCTTTTTCTATACATGAAAAAACAAAATGGCAACTGGAAATTTGTCAAGGTTATTATATTTGTAGTGCAATACATCAAAGGGAGAAGAAGCCATAGAAATGAATTTTTCTTACAGCAAGTTTTACATGGTGTATCTATATCATCATCATCATCATCATTGTCAACCATTATCAATCCACCTGCTGGACGAAGGTCTCCCCAAGTTTCCTCCACAACGGTCTGTCTTGTGCCAGTCTCCTCCATGTCACCCCTGCATACTTTCGAATTTCATCCACCCATCTCCCATATATACATATAAGTCTTGCAATTCATGGCAGTTCCAGAACTAATTACACAGCAAATAGGCTTGCAACAAAATGTATGTACACAGTATAGGCTAAGTATGGGAAATGCATGCATACTGACTTAAATCAAACTGTTCTTTCCATGTAAAATAACCACAGAAATTCGAAAATTTCAAATTTCTGTGGTTATGTTAGTCAGTATTAAGTATTCCACATGTTGGTTGGTTGGTTGATTGATTGATTTTTATGGCGCAACGGCCATGTTTGGCCAAAGAGCGCCAGACACAAGACAAACAAACAGTATTAAAAGAGTGGTATAAAACTTAAAATCTGGCTGATCAAGTAAAACTGAAAAATGAGAACGATGGAAGGGCTAAAAAAGATAATGAAACGAACAGTATTAAAAACATGATACAATGATTAAAATCTAGCTGATTCAGTAAAACTGAGAAATGAGGATGATGATAGGGCTAAAATCTAGATACGTTTAAAATAGTCAATTTCTTTAAAAAAATGAAAAGACAGCAACAGTATCGCAGTGGTCATTTAGGAGCCGCTGCAGCATAGCAGCATCCTCGGTCAACAAATGAGAATGAAAAAAATAAAAATTCACATCACGAAAATGAACACAACTACACAAAAGATGAGTGACAGTGAGTCGGCAATTGCACGTCTTACACATCGGCGCAGCAAAAAGCAGTGAGTGAAACAACAATGCCCAATGCGGAGACGCGCAAGAACCACTTCCTCCCTACGGTTCCGACGATATGAGGATTTCCAGATTAGGTTTAATATGATGCTGCTTATTTTCCACCTCTTGGTCCCACAGACCCTGCCACGTGCGCTTGATATGGTCGTGAATGATAAAGCGGAAATCCCGGTGAAACAGTGGCAAGGGTGCGACGACCAAAGAGGAAGCAGATCTAGCAGCCGCATCAGCACACTCGCTATCCGAGATTCCAGCATGCCCAGGAATCCAGTTAAACTGAACCCGAAAACTGGCCTCGAGCAAACGATGAAGTAACTGTCTCACATCCAAGAGAAAAGGATGGTCACAGCAATCTGCAGATGACAAAGACTGCAAGACACTTAAGGAAACCGTACAGACCATAGCACGATGATGAGAACTCGACTGAACATGGAGAAGGGCGAGATACACAGCATGCATCTCCACCGAAAACACTGTGGCCTCAGCTGGGATCAGCGCTACTGAAACATCATCTACACAGACAGCCGCGGATCTAACGACTCCATGCATCTTGGAGCCATCAGTAAAAATAGGAGTGTTGTCAGAATTAAGGGCACGGTGCACAACGAAGAGCTGCTGGTACACGGAAGCAGAGGTTGAGGACTTATCAAAAGAGGTAAAGTTTAGAAAGTTTAGGCAGGTCCCCAACGACCCTGGTCGCTCCAACAAGAGACAAGTCGAGCCCTGCATCACGAGCTACGGCCACCATACGAAGACCAAAGGTGGGAATGCACGAGGGCCGGTTCTCAAATAAACGAGCATGCTGGGGATGAAAAACTGCATTGTATAAAGAATGGTCTGAAAGAGATCTAAGTTTCAAGTAGAATTGAACAGACAGCTGCAGATGGCGTAATTCAAGCGATGGTTCGTTTGCGTCAGCGTGAAGGCTGGGAATCGGAGATGTTCGAAATGCTCCCGTACAAAGACGCAGCGCTTGATGGTGAATAGTATCCAAAGGCCGGAGAATGGAACGACAAGCAGAGCCATACACGATACAACCATAATCCAGTTTCGACCGTATTAACGAATGGTAAATGCGAATTAAAGACACCCTGTCTACACCCCACGAGCCTCTCAAAAGGATCTTAAGAATAGATAGAGACCGCAGACAGAAAGTCTTTAGCCGCTGAACGTGCACACGGAATGTAAGCGCACGGTCAACGGTCAATCCAAGAAACTTGGTCTTGGGCAAAACTGGTATGGCTGCATGATCTAAATACAGCTCTGGGTCAGGATGGAAGCCGCGCCTCCGGCAGAAATGGACACACGCTGTCTTGTCGAGAGAAAGGACGAAACCATTGCTATTCGCCGCTTTAAAGATCTGGTTGACTGCAACTGCCTTTCAATAAAATTCATGCTTGATGACGAGCAGAAAATGTGCAAGTCATCAACATAAACAGTAGCCGAAACCGCAGGAGGAAGATTTGTGAAAAGACAATTAATGTGGAGGATGAACAATGTGACAGATAAAATGCAACCTTGAGGAACACCTTGTTCTTAATGGAACGGTGCCGAGAGCGTCGTACCCAGGCGACTGCGAAGAAAATTTACAATGAAGGTTGGAAGATTTCCTCGCAACCCGCATGCGTGGAGGTCACGGATAATACTGTGCCGCCACGCTCAATCATAGGCTTTCTCAATATCAAAGAATACAGAAACTAGGCGCTGCCTACGCAAGAACACCTCACGCACGGATGTCTCAAGGTGCAGGAGATGAATGTGAGGTAAACTAAAAAATGAACTAACCGGGAATTAACCATGCGTTCAAGAACTTTACACAGACAGCTAGGGAGAGCAATTCGATGATAACTAGAAGGAGACTTGGGATCCTTGCCAGGTTTGGGAAAAGGCAGAACAAAAGCTTTTCGCCAAGATTCCGGGAAACTGTGCTCCGACCAAATACGATTGTACAAGATTAAGATATTCTCGAGAGACGACTGCAAGAGATGACGGAGCATGTCATAGTGGATGCCACCGGGACCGACAGATGTAGCGCCGGACCGATGCAGAGCCACCCTGAGTTCAACCATGCTGAAGCGGGAGTTACATTCAGTGTCGTGAAAAGGCGCAAAGGAAATTCTCTGGCGCTCCACAGTGGATTTTATTCTTTGAAAAGAAGAATGATATGCCAGGTCACTCGACACGGAAGCAAACGCCTCCCCCAAACAGTCAGCAATCTCCCCGACTTCAGCATATGTGCAGCCGTTACTCTCGAGAATGGAGATCTGGTGAGAGCTGTAGTTACCCCGATTCTTACGAATCTTGTCCCACAGTTTTTGAACTGGCACGTGAAGTGAGAGATGAAACATACTGGATCCAAGACTCCCTCTTGCTGCGTCGACACACCAACCGAGCATATGATTTTGGTCGTTTGAATGTAACAAAGTTGGCATCGGTTGGATAACGCCGAAACATTGACCAGGCCTTATGTTGAGCTCTCCTAGCCGCTGCGCATTCAGGGTTCCACCAAGGCTTCGGACTTCTGGGGAGCGTCGTAGATGTTTTCGGTATAGCAAGATCAGCTGCCTGAACAATGCAATTTGTGACTTCAAGAACAGCTGCGTCGATTGACTCCTGGGTCACCATTGCAGAAGATATCACTGCTGACGATGTGAAGATCTCCCATCTCGCATGCTCCATCCTCCACTGAGGAGGGTGGGAGGAAGAAGATGGCATATTCGCATGATGCGAGAGCACAATTGGAAAATGGTCGCTCCCGTGGAGGTCGTTACACACCGTCCAAGACCAATCAGCAATAATCGATGTTGATCCCAAGGTCAAATCGATCGCACTGAAGGATCTTGTTGGCTCATGGAAGTACATGTCAGCAGCGGTGTTAAAAAGGCACAAAGAGGCAGAGGACAGAAGAGACTATGCGACGACCTCTCGTGCTGATGCTGACACTCCCCACAAATGATGATGGGCATTGAAGTCACCCAGTAGAAGAAAAGGTGAAGGCAGCTGATCGACCAAGCTCTCCAGGACAGAGACGCTCACGTTCTCATCCGGCGGCAGATAGACACTGCAGACAGTAAGAAGCACAGGCACAGATATTCGAACCGCCACGGTCTGCAAAGTTGTGGATATCGCAGCGGAAGACACCGGAACACTGTGAGGGACAAGAATAGCGACTCCCCCACAGGCGATGTCTCCCGATACTTTATCTGTCCGATACACACTGTAGCCTCGAACTGAAAGCAGGTCTGATGGTTTAAGTTTTGTTTCCTGTAAACAAAAGCACACCGGAGAGTACAACGAAAGTAGATGTTTCACGTCATCAAAACTCGTCCGAAAACCTCGACATTTCCACTGAATGATTGAAGCCATGGTTAAGAGTGAGATGAAAAAAAGGAAATGTTCAAACGAGGTCAGGCTTCATCTCCTCTGATAAGGGTTCCCCCAGATCTGGGGGCGTGTGACCAGGGGCCAAGATGGGAGCATGCTTTGTCCCAAGTGTTTTAACGGGAGGCGCTCGGCGTCGAGTTGTTTGCTGAGATTTTGGAGAAGAAATGCTTTTCTTATCCTAGGCTTTGGTTTTCTTTACAGAAGAAGTGGCCTGAGTTCCCTTGCTGGTGGTGGGGTGAGTATGCTTCGGCAAAGTGGTGGGTGCCGCTTTCAGACCCCTAGCTCGAGACTGGAGTGCCTCCAACCCAGCTGCAATGATATTGTCCAGCTTGTATGGACATTTAGGGGGATCTGAATGTCTGTTTGAATGGCAACTGTAGATTTGGCAACCACCATGGATGCATAAGATCGCCGATCAGAAGAAACAGGAACTACTCTCCTTCTGGACTCAGGATAGGAAATATTCTCAAACCGTTTTCAGCCTTTGGATTTCTTTCTCCTCCTTCCACTTGGGACAATATTTGGCTGATGCTGCGTGTGAACCCGTGCAGTTCACACAAAACTCTGCCTCGGCCACACACTCTGGTAAAAGATGATCTGTGGCACCACAGTGTCCACACCTAGGATTGCTCCTGCAAGACTACTGAGAATGGCCGTACGACTGACACCTAAAACATCTCAAAGGGTTAGGGATGTACGGACATACCTCAAGGTGAAGATACTCTGCCTTGATGGACGTAAGCAGGGAAGGGCTGTCGAATGTTAAAATGATGTTGCGGGATGGGACGGACTGCCATTCCGCCTAAAGAGTATACGCCGCACACCCATAACGTGTCGACTCTTCAGTTCTTCAAGTAATTCTTCCTCAGTACACTCAACGAGGTCCTGAGAGGAGACAACACCTCGAGATGAATTTAGGTATCCATGAGGTGTTATTTTGACCGGAGTATCAAGCAGCGTGGTTGTGTTAAGAAGTGTGGAACTGTAGGCCACAGTGGACATCTCTACTAGAAGATCTCCAGATTGGAGCTTCTTTACGCTCTTAGGAGAGCTTGCTATAGATTGAAGTGCTTTATTAATCCAAAATAGACTTTTGGCACTCAAAGGCTTTGAAGGGTCCAATGAGTGCACAAAAAAGAAACTAGCATTTGAACAA
Organism: Macrothele yani; assembly: GCA_039090855.1. Lineage (NCBI taxonomy): Eukaryota > Metazoa > Arthropoda > Arachnida > Araneae > Macrothelidae > Macrothele > Macrothele yani. The sequence goes on from CM077001.1 coordinate 84,179,803, forward strand.
TCAGGAACATGTTTTTTTGCGGAAGGGGATGAGCCTTCCTCATTACCTCTTTTGCTTTTTGTTTCGTGGGAAACTTTATTTTCACCCATAAAGAAAATTAATAACTTGTCCGCCGACTTCCCCACCCACAATCGAGCCCAACGAGGGAGAACCGGAGGTCCGCAAGCCCAAGTGGATGCACGACACGGCTCTAGGGATAGGAAGCGGATATAGCAAGTTGATAGGGCAGACATGCACTCGGCGTGCACCCAGACTTTCCCATGCCTGGGGAACACCCCTTTGACATGCCCACCCTATCCCCAGACTCACCCTGTCATACCAAACGACAAGCCGTAAGAGGTCTGGGCTTCACTCGGCCACAGACCTCACTGACTAGGAGTGGGTTAGTTCCCAGCCGCCCGTTTACGGTGAAGCAGGGGGCAAAGAGGAGTGTTGGCAACTGGCGACACCACCACCCTGGCCTCCAGAAACCTCAGCCTCCCCTTTTCCACTTTACAGGTCACCGCACACGGTAAACGTGCAGGCAGGTCTAGCTAACCAGCTCGAAAAACCAAAGAAGGGAACATAAAATGGAGAAGACACAAAAGAAAAAGAGAAACTAAAATCCCGAGCAGGCGCATAATCACAACCTTAGCAACCTACACCTGAGGCGGGAGCGTGTCAAGTGAAAAAAACAAAAAACATAAAAAATGTGAAAATCATCACATATAGTACATGTCAGCTCAGGCCGTGGGGACGCCATCCCCCAGCAGTTGTATGAACAGCTGTCCCTTCGGTAACATAATCCTGCAAGACAAAAAAGCAAGATGATCCATCACAAGGTCAGCTCGAGCTACCACCACGGATGCCTAAGATCACCAACACGATTTGGCAACCTCCACGGATGCATAAGATCGCCGATCAGAAGAAATCGTATGCAAATATCAAATTACTTTATGCATCCTCTAATGTTCTACCCAATACTCTTGTGTCTGTGCTTCAAATGTTAAGTTTCATGATAATAAACTGCAACTAAAACTTTTGTGATATAAACTGAGGACATTGTTTCATGGAAAATGTGACAAAATTCCACCAAAGACTAAATTTTGTCTGCTTACATAGCTGTTTGTTTTTCCTTTCTTTCACAAATCTTTAGCAACAATGATGAACTGATACACTTGAACTTGTGTATTAGAGATGAGTTCGGGCTCAATTTTAGGAACCCGGGTCCAAAGGCCTAGAGAGCCAGGGCCCGGCTCGCTTTCTTTGATTACAAGTGTTTGCTGAGCCCGGACCCGGATTCTTGGAAAATTTTGCTTATCAAGGCTTGCATTTATGCATTATACACTGGCAAAGATATGGCCCAAGCAAGGATTAGTTTAAAAATCATTAGTTTAAAAAGTTTAGTTCAGTTAATCCACTTCACAATATTAATATGTTTTTAGAAATACTACGCATAAAGTCAAATGTTCTAAAATGTGAATTTGAAAATAAATAATCAATGTGCCCTTCGACCGTATCAGGGGAATTGGTAATTTTGGTAAAAGCTGAAGAATATAAAATCAATTAGAAACAAAAAATTCCATTCGTTATTTCTTTTTGATTTCTAAATTTACTTTTATTTTGAATAAATTGCATTATAAAACGTACAACGCTGTACAGACAGTTGCAAGTGTTTGAAATTTTGACTCTAGAAAACTAATCTTTGCAATATAATTTGCATATATGCTAATTGGTAAAGGTAGTTTAGAGTGATGTAGTAGAATATAAAAAAAAAAAAGCATGTAGGGAAATTTCCAAAATTAAAAAAAAGAACATAAAAGCACTCCAGACCAGATTATTCTACATTTTGTAACATTAATAAAGCTTTGCACTTAATAGTATAATAATCACAATATTATCATGTGTGTGCAGTTTCCAGATCAAGTTCATCATGAAAAAAGAGAGAGAGAATTGCATCTAATGCCTCAGTGCTTCAACTTGATCTTCTTTTCTCTAAAACTTGACCTGCTACACTAAAAACCAACGTCACCCCAAAAATTGCGGGAGTGAGGAAATTAAAAAAAATAAATAACAATACTTCTAACTGCACAATTTTGGAAATTAATACACCACTTTAAAAATAAGGTTCTTAATTTTTAGTAAAATACAAAAAATGGGAATGTGATTTTTTCCCAGTTTTTCGATACCAGACCTCCTTAAACTAGTTCTTGCTTGGGCCATAGCTTTAGACAATGCATAATGCAAGTCTTGCTAAGCAAAATTTGTCCTGCAATGACAGCTAGCTTAGGAAATTGAAAATTTTTCCACCATGGTAACAAATCCACAATGTAATTCAACATGTGTAATTCAACCGAACTCGGAATTACGAGTGTTGAATTAATTACAGCAATGAAATTCCAAGATGTGTAATTTCGAGCCCGGGCCCGGGTTTTTCGGTAGTTAATAAATTCTGAGCCCGTCCGAGCCCGGACCCATCTCTATTCTGTATTCCCTTACATGTGGTACTCACCAAAACTTTTATAAAGCAAAATATATAAATTTTGGCAACTATTATTACATCATACAATATTTGCAGCATTCACTATTTACTCCTGTTAGAATGAACTTCATGGAACCACTGATATATTTCATTATAATGAAATTTCATAAAAAATGAAATTTGATATTTTACTGAACAATTTCAATCAAATGTGCATTTATTTTGAAAATTTCAAATTAAAAAAATTAAAGAACTTTCACAACTGATACAGAAAGAATACTTTACAGGGTTCCCACTCTTTTTCTCCCATAAAAAATAAGCACTTTTTAAGGCCTTTTAAGCACCTATTGAAATATTTTTAAGAACCTCGGCAATTACACGCGCATTAGCTTTATATACATATAGAAAATGTATGTAAATACACACACACACAATAGCTTTATAACCTTTCTTTCACAGACTTGACACAGAATTTTTTTTTTTTTCTCAGTGCCTAGGCTCCAAATATTAATTACAATATGAACTTTTTTAAGGGCATGGATAAATATTACTCTTCAAAATGGTGACTTCTGAAAACATGATGCACATTACAGTAGCTGGCACATACTAATAAAGTAAATATGGTATATGTAAATAAAACTCAAAATGAGTCATTATAAAAGCAAAATTGAACTTACCATGAAATAAAGCTTTTAAATCACAAGTCCCCTGTTTCTGATGTATGGTTGTAAGATATTTCACTAAGTCTCAACTCACTAACTTGACGAAAATGAATAACACCAAATTCAGGATAATACCACAAGCAACCGAATCAAACACCAAATTTATAACACTGCCTACGTAAAAAATCATTCTTGTGCTTACAGAATTACCCTGGTAGCAGTCATACTAAACACACAAGGAATTCAGAGTTAGGAAGGGCAGGTCAAAGACTTTCCAGACCTATCCTAGCAAGTTAGTTCCAGGAACTAGATATGAAGTGTGGGGGAGAAGGGTCAGTACAGTAAGCTGTTAGCACCTGTTGTGGACTTCACTCCAGATCTATGCTTGATAATACATTGGGAAGGGGGGCAGTTAATTTCCTAGTTTGTGTCATTTTAACTTTTTTAATTATATATCACATAGTATATATACACGGGATGTAAGGTCAGGTGATGCGTAACATCACAGCCTCTCCTTGACAAATGTCAACCCCGCCTTCTCGTGGTGCATCCTGTTCCCACTAAAGGGGCTCTGACGACCGCCAATAGCGGTATAACTATACCATCGGGATTAGAGGAAATGCTATCCCACACTCACCAACCCGCTTGGCCAGCGTGGTGAGTTATGGCCAAACACCTCCAAAATGACTCTACAACTTAAATCTTGGCCCTCAGTCTCCGGCAGCTGGAATGTACCTGGCCAAGGCAGCGGCCAGTGCGACATGAAGGCAGAGGGTGCTAAGAATCCCCGGAGGACCGGACTAGGCTGCCATTTGATGCTGACCTTGGCTACCTATAACGGACGCTCCCTATCTTCTGATTCAAGGCTTCTTGAATTGGAAGAGGAACTACAAAGGATCAAGTGGGACATCGTCGGGCTAAGTGAGGTAAGGAGAAAAGGAGAAGATCTCATTGAACTGAAAAGTGGACATCTCTTCTATTATCGTGGGACAGATACTGGCAGAACTAGTGGTGTTGGATTTATAATAAACAAGAAACTGAAGGATAAAGTGGTAGAAGTTGAAAGTTCCTCTGACAGAGCTGCACGACTCGTTATCCAACTATCGAGAAGATACCAGGCTCAGATTATTCAAACTTATGCACCCACCACAAGTCATCCTGAAGAAGAAATTGAAGAATTTTATGAGGAAATTCGTCATCTAAATAATAAAGGTAAGCAGCACTTGAAGATAATTATGGGAGATTTCAATGCAAAAATAGGGCAACGGCAACAGAATGAAACTTCAGTAGGTAAATTCGGTCACGGCAACAGAAACCAGCGTGGAAATACTCTCGTTGAGTTTGCAGAGGCAGAAGGATTTTTCATCTTGAACTCCTTTTTCAAGAAAAAGCCACACAGGAAATGGACATGGAGACATCCAATTGGGACGACAAGTGAAATTGATTTTATTATGTGTAACAAAAAATTCGTCATCGAAGACTGCAGTGTGCTGAACAAGTTCAACACAGGTAGTGACCATAGATTGGTGAGATGTAAGATGCACCTCAACACTAAACTGGAACGTGGCAAGCTCAGAAGACAAACAAAATGTATTGACATAACCAACCTTAAAAAACACCATAATACTTTCAAGTTGGAACTGAAGAACAGATTCTCTGCTTTAGAAGGCCTAACATCGGAAGAAGTCGATATTTCGGAAGTTAACAGAAAAGTAACCAAAGCTCTAATGGAAACAGCAACAAAATTAGCTGGGTCTAAGAACAAGTTGCATGTGAACAAATTATCAGGAAAAACCAAAATGTTGATGCAAAAAAGAAGAGAGATGAGGACAACTAAAGTAGATGTGACTTCCAAAGTGGAATATATAGAGCTATGCAAGACAACACGAAAAAGTATCACTGAAGACGTAAGGAAATTCAACTGTGAGCTAGTGAGGAAAGCAATTGAAAACAACCAAAGCCTTAAAATAGCAAAGGGACATCTCAGTAAGGGAAGAAAACAGATTATGGCTCTGAGAAAAGAAGATGGTTCTATAACAAGAAATAGAGGTGAAATTTTGACAAGAGTGAAAGATTTCTACTCCAAATTATATGAAAGGGATGATACATGTACTCCAGACATCATGAAAGGTACCAGAGTTCTTCCAGTCCTCCCAGCAGAAGTTGCTCATGCAATCAAGAACATGAAGCGAGGGAAAGCTCCAGGAGAAGATGGAATTACTATAGACATCATACAAGAAGCAAGTGGAGAAATTGAAACAGTACTCGCCCAAATTTTCACTCGATGCCTTAATGAAGGGAAGATTCCTGAGGATTGGAACAATGCTACAATGATCCTGCTACATAAAAAAGGTGACATTGAGGATCTCAGGAACTACAGACCTATCAGCCTCCTATCAGTGGTTTATAAAATCTTCACTAAAGTTCTTTCACACCGCTTGAAGGTAACACTGGACATGGCTCAACCGAGAGAACAAGCTGGATTCAGGAGTGGCTACAGCACAATAGATCATATCCACGTACTGAGAGAACTGATTGAAAGAGCGAGGGAATATGAACTTCCATTGTGCATGGCTTTTATCGATTATGAAAAAGCCTTTGATTCGGTGAAACCATCAGCAGTTACCACGGCTCTGAAATCCTGCGGTATTGAAGATGCATACATTAATATTATTAATAACATCTATGAAAATGCAAGTGCAAAGATTCGGCTGTTTGAAAATACAACACACATAAAAATTGGAAAGGGAGTGAGACAAGGTGACACCATATCTCCGAAGCTCTTTAATGCCACATTGGAAAATGTCTTTCAATCACTGAACTGGAAAAACAAAGGGATAAAGATTAATGGAGATTATCTAACCCACCTTCGTTTTGCTGATGACGTAGTCATTTTTGCAACTACCCCATCAGAGCTGCAGAGTATGATCCAGGAACTTGCTGACAAGAGTAAAGAAGTGGGATTAAAAATGAACTTTCAGAAGACAAAAGTGATGTTCAATGCTTTTACAAGAAATGAAGATTTATCGATTGATGGAGAAAAACTGGAGATAACAGATACGTATGTTTATCTTGGACAGCAGATATCAAGTGAGGGTCACATTGATGAAGAAATTAATCGGCGTACAAAACTTGCCTGGAGAGCTTTTGGAAGAAACAGCATAATTTTCAAGAGCAATATGCCATTATGTCTTAAAAGAAAAGTGTTTGATCAATGCATCCTTCCAGTGCTTACGTATGGTGCAGAGACGTGGACCTTAACTAAAAGAGACATACAAAAGCTGCAGACAACTCAAAGAAGCATGGAGAGGTGCATGCTTGGTATAACCAGGAGAGATAAGAAGAGGAACTCGTGGATCCGAAAAATGACGAGAGTGGAAGACATCATGATCAGAGTTAAATCCCTGAAATGGCAATGGGCTGGACATACTGCCAGAAGGACAGACCATAGATGGACAGCCGAAATTTTAGATTGGATTCCAAGGGACAGGAAAAGACCCAGAAAAAGACCACATGGGAGATGGGTGGATGAAATTCGTAAATATGCGGGAGTGACATGGAGGAGACTGGCACAAGACAGACCGTTGTGGAGGAAACTTGGGGAGACCTTCGTCCAGCAGTGGATTGATAATGGTTGACAATGATGATGATGATATATACACAGGGTGCATAGGAAAGTCCCTTTAGCCTGAAATAACTTGCAAACGGAGAGAGGTACAGTTATGCAAGTTAGATAACGGTATAGTAAAGTGACTACCCTCGATCGAATGCAACTGATAGCAGCGCCCCTAGTGGCAAAATGCGGAAGTTAGCCATTGCAAATCTAACACGAAAAGAGATAAAGCAAAATTTCCAATTACAAAGTTGTAGAGCATCAATTAATTAGTACAAAACGACATTTGTTTCACACGGATAAGATACATTGTCGCCTGAATACCCTAAAATGTCCGAAATCGATGCACGACCTTTTGTGTGAACGTTTGAAGGGAATAGGCATAGGTATGGCAAATACACACAATTTATTGCATAAATGTGTACTTATGTCAATACAGTTTTGATGACATAAACAAAAAAGGCAAACTGGCGCATAGTGATAAAAAGTTAATGTTGAGTATGTTTGAAGAGTTCGGCATTGCCCGCTAGCTGTCTCACTACACTTGCGATGGTAACCGCACTTGGATGTGGCCCAGCTGGAAAACGAACGGCATATTCCCGTGCAGCTAGCGCCGCATTTCTTTGGCATTTGCCGTAAATAAGCACCATCTCGCAATACTGGGAGTGAGTGAAGCTCGCCATTCTCACACAGCGTACATAGACCTAAACTTCTGATATGGTTACATCCTGCTACTGGTTTTTAGATTGTAGGTACGGTACAACGTCACAATCTGCATTTGCTACATTTGCAAAATGTGAATACGCAGATTCGAATCGCCGCGCATCGATTTCGGACGTTGTAGGTATTCAGGTGACAATTTATCTTATCCGTGTGAAACAAATGTCGTTTTGTACTAATTAATTGATGCTCTACAACTTAGTAATTGGAAATGTTGCTTTATCTCTTTTCATTTTCGATTTGCAATGGCTAACTTCCGCATTTCGCCACTAGGGGCGCTGCTACGGTTGCATTCGTAGTCACTTTACTATACCATTATCTCACTTTCATAACTGTACCTCTCTCCGTTCGCAAGTTATTTCAGGCTAAAGGGACTTTCCTATGCACCCTGTACATATCCACATGCACATACAGTATATGTGTATAAATTTAAGTTTTGCATATCTGACTCTGGTTTAAGTTTAGATTCATAAAGAAAAAAATCAGCCTCTTTCAAAATTTTGGAAGGATTATTACACTGATCTTTAGTACTGGCAAAAGGAAACAGAATTTTTGGTATGAACTGGGTTGGACTACTTCCTCTAATAGATAACATTCAGGCCAACAAGATTTTCTCTTAAAAATATAACAACAATAATAACTCTCTCCTGATAGACATCCTTAATTAGTTCAACTCATTCTATGAAAAATTAGATTTCACTCTAGAACTCCAGCAAGACAACCAACTCAGTTTCCTAGACTTATCTTTGATTCTACAAGGAGGAAGAATAGTTACAAGAGTTTATAAAAACACACCACAAACACCAATAAAATGTTGGATTTTCATTCAAACCATCCTGAATACATAAAATCTAACGTAATTCCTCGATTTGTGTAAAAAATAGATGTGCTTACTCCTTTGAAGTAGATAAACGGACTCAAAATAAAGAATTAAAAGTTATTATCCAGGAGAATAATTACCCTGCTCTTCTAGTTGACAAAATTCCAGCTAAAAAAGAAAAACTCTGAGACCAACTCCGGAATACTTGGTAACTAGAAAAATCACCTACCACAGAGGATTGTTTGAAAAACTACAGAGGATTAGTAAAAAATCCAAATTAGATTAGCTCCAAGTCTGGTAAATAAAATAGCAACTACCTTCCAAAATTAAAACAGAAAGAAACTAATATTATTACAAGGAGTAGCAGTCTACAATGTCAAATGCGAAGTGGTCTCAGTTATGTGGGAGAGAATGGCAGACAGCTTAAGACCAGGCTGGCTGAGTGTAAAGCAGCTATTATAAACATGACCTACAAGACTGGACTAGACAGACATGTTCAAGCTACTGGACATAAAATTCTTTGGGACTCATTAGAAGTTCTTACCCATCAGCAGCACTTTTTCAAAAGAAATCTCTTGGAAAGTCTAGAAATAGTGGGAAGAGGCACTACAAACGATTTTAAAGGTTGGAGTTTCACCCAAGGATGGCAACACTTATTATAGTGTAGTCCTGATTTTTTTTTGATTTTTTTTTATTGGAGGTTTAACGACCACCGTGAGCAACTCAATGGGCTATAAGCAGTCGCCCGTCCCTAATTTAGGGTCACTGGTTCCAGGGAAGGGAGAGCCAGTGCCGTAAGACAAACACAACATCCATGCCTGACCGGGATTTGAACCCGGACCCCTTACGGACGAATGATCAGAGGCCAGCGCCTTAGACCACTGTGCCATAGTCCTGATGAAGGGTAAGGGTTCTTCCCAAATATTTGACCATTACAACACATTTTTATTCCTAAGTAAAACCCCATAATCAGTTGTATATTCTAGTTATATGTTCTAGGAATAGGCATGAAATCAAGTATTACTAAAAATAACAACATTTGTTCAATTATAATGTGAGATTGCACACAGAAAAACTGATCATTATATCTCAATTATTAAAGATGGAATAGTTTTTAAATCTTTTAAAATGTCAACAATTACAATTCAAAAAATAAAAAACATGCACATTTTTTAGAATTTTTTTTGTTTTAATTTGGGTTCTACCTGATGTGCCGCATGATTTCTTCTTGAAATTGACTTCTTACATTAACAAAATGAACAGAACACATTTTCAGTGTACCCCCCCCCCCCACACACACACACACACTTAAATGGCTAAAAAAAAAATTACTGTTCCAAATATAGAGAGCCTATTTTAAACAAGATCCTACACAAGTGAAACAGAACTCTTCATGCTGCTGACATTGTGAAAAGTGCCACTGTCCTGCTGTACAATGGAATATAAACTTCTAGTTGCTGTAGAAATAATTATGCTAACACATACAAAAGAGCTGAGTGCTGCACTAATTACATGACACATAAGTCAGACATGATTTGATTTTGATATCATACAATTTTCAACCAAATGTGACACAATAACAGAAAAATCTTTTCTCTCAAATAAACCAAACTACATTTTGAGAAATTCAAAAAACCGGAGGAAGATGATTCCAGTTATGTCAAATGAATTAAAGTAAACCATTTTGACTACTTTACTTTGCAATCATAAGAAGAAAAATGATCGAAAGGAGCTTACCACTCCACTTTTTAGCCATCTTGAAAGAATTTGCAGCACGATGATACAATTCACATGCCTCTTCTGTTCTTGATGACCCACTAAAAATATTCATATATCAGGGAAAAAAAAAAAAAAAAACATGCATAAAAGAAAAAACAAAACATATCTTCTCAAATAAACTCTAATTCACTTTAGAAATAATATATTAATTTCCTACAAACATCTCTCTCTCACACACACACACACGTGATGAAATAATGCTGGAACTGGCCATAAAGGCACTACTTTTTGTAATAACTCTGTTATGAACACGTAGCGGTGAAAGTTTTTGTTTCTTGAAGGCAAGACAGAACCATGCATAGAACAGCAGCTTCTTTAGAGATGATAAAAAGTCATACATACAGAAGATAAAATATATTTGCCTGAATTTCACAGGGAACAAATTGTTGGAGTGCATTTAGCTGGGGCACTGACAACTGAAACTGCAAATTTGTCAAATGTATCTGGAGGAATCATATGTAAAGTTATGACTGCAATTCCCCAAGTCTAGAAGAACATCTGATAGGATAAACTATGGCAGGAAATCACAGTTGACTAAAGAGACTTCTATGTAATGAAATGGGTCTTAAAGTCAGAACTACTACTGCAAAAGCCACTCAAGAAATTAATGTGTCTCAGTAATTCAGTATCTAGCAAAAAAGTCTGCTGGGAACTTCATAAAGCTGCAATTTATGGCAAAGCCACTACTGCCAAGCCACTTGTTATTGATACTAATGTAAAAAGGAGGATGCAATGGTATCACGAGCACAAAACCTGGACAACGGATGATTAGAAATATGATGTGGTATGATGAATCATCACTCAGAATTTCCCCAACTTTGTGGTGAGTTCGCATTTGGTGAAAGCCAAAAAAAGCTCAAAAATGCACTAAATAAGTTCAACCATCAAACATGGTGGGCACTCTATAATGATTTGAGCAGAGATCATTTGGTATTCTTTATGTTCTGTTATCACCATGAATGGGTGAGTTATAGCCACCGCACATCTTGATATTCTGAGCGACCAGATTCACTCCATAGGGCAAACACTGTTACCCACGAATGATATCATCTTTCAAGATGATAATGCTCACATAACAAGATGTGTTCAATTCTGGTGATAAGGAGCATGAAACTGAAGTTAAGCGTCTCCCATGTTCGGCACAATCACCAGATTTAAACATTACAGAGCACAGAACTAGAGGATATATTATAAGTGATAAGCTGACATCTTTCCTCATCATTTCTCACGGAGATTTTGGTTTATGACGAACGGTGCAATATTTCTCTGAAAATTAAAGACAAAGCTGAACTTTCTAAAACGTTAACCTACTTTAAAATGCAGCTATTAATACAAGGTATAACATTATATTGATTTTAGTTGTGAATTTTGCACATTGCTGAACTATTATATGTAAGAAATAATACATTAATATTGATTGCTGAAGGTCACAATTCTGTATTTTTAGTTTCTGTTCAGATTGGCCATGGTTTTCCTCCTTCATCTCTTAAAAAAATGTGCTAGCACCCAAAAATCTTGGAGTTTGTCTATCCTGGCTAGTGGATGCCTTTCAAGAACTATAAAATTCTCATTTAGTTGCATGGCCACAGTGGTGGTACCTAACAGAGGACCAATGCAATACCTGGTAGATGAATATATAGTTTTGTTCCTACAGTGTACTTCGGAGTTTGCCAAAATGCGTAATTACGCATCTAGTACACATTGAAGAGTGTGTTTACGCACCGAAATTTTACCAACGCATAAATATACACGTCGGGAATTTTTCTCGAAGTGTAAAAATATGCGTCGAGAATTTTTCTCGACATGTAAAACTGCGCATCAGGAATCTCTCTTGGCACGTAAAAAACTACACATCAAAGAATTTTACCAATTCGTAAAAATATGCATCAAGACGGTATTTCGTCTTTCAGAAACGGAAAAAAGCGCAATAAAGATTTTTTCCGTAATCGTAATTTCTTTTCCCTGGGATGTTGCCTCTGTCCAGTATTGTTGTTATATATCATTTTATTCCATAAATATTTGTATTTCAGTTTGAAAATAGAGCAGAAATTTCTAAAAACGGAAATTTGGCGGCAAAAAAATGTTCGCTGTAATCTTTAGGCACGAGAGTGCGATGGCTTTGAGAAAATTCTCCTTTTCCATCATAATTTGGGTTATCCTCGAGATCGATGCATAACTGAACAGAAATTTGGGGGCAATTAGCAGTGGGGAGGTTGTTTTCCACCCGAAACTTTCTAAACTTTTGAAAGCGGAAGTTTTGATTTTCAAAACTTTCGAAAACAGAAGTTAGACGCAGTGAAGGTTTCTCCCGTAATTGTAATTTTATTTTTCAGGTGAAGTTTCTTCTGCTTTGTATTGTTGTTAAACATTTTATTTCAGAAATATTTTTATTTCAACTTGAAAATGGAGGGAAAATGTCCGAAAACGGAAATCAGATGTAGCAAAGATTTCCCTCGTAACTGTAATTTTTTTCCCCCAATGATGATCAGAATATGTATCCTGTATTCTTAAATACCCGAGGAAGGGGGGTCCAAAAACGAGTGACGAAGCCGAAATTTTTTAAAAATTGATGCATGGTGTTCAAAAGTACTCATATTTTCCAAGTTACACTATATTTATCTTTTATCTAAAATAGTGAAAGCTATCATGCATTCATGATGGATAAAATAGTCATTCAAGGGCATTAATAATGATAAAAAAAAACGACAATAAAGAAATGGGAAGGGAAACAGCAAAATGAAAATCAAATTTGGCTGAGGAACTTGCTGAGAAATTAATTAGATATTTTTAGATGCCTATAAGAACCTCAAAAGTGCAATGTTTTCACTTTTTGAACACATTGCTGTTCCATGTGGTCAATACAAAACATGAGAAATTTAATGTTATTGTTTTAAAATATGAATATTATATTTATTTCTAAAACAAGAAACAAAACAAATCCAAATTCTAAATACATTTAGTAGTGAAATAGTTTTTATATGAGAAAATCTGGATTGATTTTTCATAATTGCCTAACATTTTCGTAAGTATTTTATTTCATCTGTTAATTTTTCTAAAATACTCCCGACTTTTGAAAATTACGCCCTAAATTTTTTCAAAGGAGTAAAAACATTCCTTTACAAAATATTTTGGCAAACTCTGGTGTGCTTGCAAATAGCTCTAGTTCCCAAGTAAAGTTGCAATTCTGTGTTACACTTATGTTGTCCAATTTAAATTCGACAGTAAAAGTTAATCCTACAACTTGAAAACATACAAATAATATTTCAAAGTGCAACTTCTTACTTTGTGTGCAGTCCTGTTAATACTACTTTACTGGAACAGCAGTTTAAAATTACTATCCTCACAGAACTAGGGATGAAGATTTACAGAGATGCTTCTCATTATTACACTGCTAGCTACTGTTCAGTGGTTACCTGGTGAGAATATTCTATCATCTTGCATTGCTCATCAGCATATTTAAAATGTTTACTTACCTTTTCATCTCTTTTCTATTTCCATACTGCAGCAGCAAAAGATTAGCCTCTCCCTTGTGAACAGGGATGTTTTAAGAACCTATGGGGCTCCCGACATTTCATAACAGCCAGACCACTCCAATGTGGATGCACGCATACACGTCTTAATCTATATCATCATCTAATATCTAAAATTCATCATCATGGTCAACCATTATTAATCCACTTCTGTCTAGAGTCAGTTTTTTCCACGCCCCCATGCTTCTGAATTCCATCCACCCACCTCCCATATGGTTTTCTTCTGGGTCTTTACTTGTTCATAGGTATCCAGTCTAAAATTTCGGTTGTTTGTTCCTCTGACAATATGTCCAGCCCATTGCCATTTTAAGGATTTTACTCTGATCATGATGCCTTCCACTCTTGTCATTTTCCTTGACCATGAGTTCCTCTTACCTTTCCTGGTTACACCAAGTCTGCATTTCTCCAGGCTAGTCTCAGTTGTCTGCACCCTTTGTCTGTTTTAGTTAAAGTCAAAGTCTCTTTTTCATACATAAAAACTGGAAGAATGCATTGATAAAACAATTTTCTTTTAACACATAATGGCATACTGCTCTTAAAAATTGTACTGTTCCTTCCAAAAGCTCTCCAACCAATTTTATACACTGATTTTGCAATTTTTATTGCTTGACAAAATATTTTCCTTTCCATAAAAAAAAAAAATCCTTGCAGTGTTTTTAGTCATTACATTTCCATACGCTATTGATGTATACTAGCTGGTAAAATGCCTACCATATAAATACAGCAGAAAGAAGAAAAAAAAAATAATTATGCAATATTAATCCAGGAGCTCTTGAATTGAAAACAAATGCCGTCTCCTGCACGATACACTTTAATGATAAAAAAACTATGTACAATTAAAATAAATGTGTTTAAGAACTTTCAACACCACAACGGCGTCATCATCAGAAACAGTGCAGCAGTGAGCACAGAAATGAGTAGCCTATATACTTTGCAAGACACATAGCAGTTAATGCGCATGTGCAATAATCGGCAAAGTCCAAGTTAAGTTCAGTGGGTACAAGCATAGTTGGTGGGCGTAACCTAGCCCAAAAGTGTTCTCCAAGGAAGGGGATAAAAACAGGGGGTTCATCGTTACAGCATCTTTCACCATTGACGAATATGTGAGTACTTTCACAAAAAAGTGTTGATCGACGGTTCCTGGGAGAATCCAGAATAATGGTGTCATTCCAACATGGTAAGTAAGAACCGTTTAAACAGAGTCTCGACAAAGATGTAGCACCAGAATGCGTCCTGAGATTATACTGATGTTCGTAAATGCGGCGCCCCAAATTACGAGTGGTAGAGCCAATATAACATAAATCGTGCTCTGCAGGGTTAGCAGATTTAAGTGGAACCAAATATACGCCGTGACGGTTCACACATTCAACACAGTCTCTGTCCTTTTTAACAGTGTTAAATAAAGTATGAGACCTTACACCAAACTTGAGTTTGTACTTATGACATATGTTCTTTAAAATGTTACATACAGGTGGTATATATGGAATGGATCCCACAAATTGGTAGTCAAATTTATCTGCAAGCAAAGCTGTCTATGGCCGACCACTTGATTTCTTAACAATCAAGCGATCAATCGTGTGACCAGGGTAACCGAAAGTCAAGGCAAACTGTTTAATCCTAGCTAACTCTT
This sequence comes from Macrothele yani, assembly GCA_039090855.1. Taxonomy (NCBI): domain Eukaryota; kingdom Metazoa; phylum Arthropoda; class Arachnida; order Araneae; family Macrothelidae; genus Macrothele; species Macrothele yani. Next base: position 84,195,018 of record CM077001.1, read on the forward strand.
GGTCCCGGAGATCCTGTGTGGACGAGTGTGTAAATGCACGATTAATAAGAAAATGAAAAGCAGATAATTTTTGCGACATTGGATGAGAAGTAAAAGGTATAAACGTGGCAGAAAAAGTTGGTTTTCGGTAAACAAAAAATAATAAGGAGTTATCGGAAAGATTGCGAAAAAGGCAAAAGTCGAGAAATGGCAAAATGCCTAAATTCTCGAACTCTACCTCGAACTTGATAGAATGGTGTCGTGAAGAAAGTAAAGTGGCAAAGGAAAGAAACTCATCGAAACCTGAAGGCCAAACAACCAATACGTCGTCGACGTACCTGATATAAAGAAGTGGTTTTATGGGGGAAACAGGAATGAGGGTATCCTCTAAGTCCTGCAAAAAAACCTCAGCAAGCAATGGAGACAGGGGGGACCCCATAAGGGCACCTTCCAACTGTCGATAGATAGAACCATTAAAACGAAAATAAGATCTCTTCGAAATAAATCGAAGAGTACACATTATAGAAGAAATTACATCGGGAGAATAAATGCACAAACCAACGAGTTTGGCTTCAATAAGATCCTGAACATAAGAAACGGGGGTGTTCGGGAAAAGAGCCACTACATCTAGTGAAGCAAAACAGTAAGTGAAAATGTTGGTGGACATAAAAGAACGAATCCTAGAAAGTGCTTCGGTGGAACTGGAAACGGAGTAAGAAGAAGATCTAATGAGGGGTGCCAGAAATTTGGCTAAAGCTCCCTCAAGATTGCGGGTGGGTGCAAACAAAGATGAAACCAACGGTCGGATAGGGGTTCCCGATTTATGGAGTTTTAACTGGCCAAATAAAGAAGGAACCCTGTAACCAGGGGGAGGGTGCAAACTGTTGAACAAAGACATGGGCAAAGCTGGAAGAGACTTTAATTTTGATAAAGCTGCAACGATAGCATTAGTAGGATCCCGGCGACAAACTTCGGTACTAAGATCGGAGATGGCCTGCTGTACCTTGTCAACATATTCATTCCGATTCATGATGACAACCTGATGAGTTTTATCTGCTCGTATAATAGCTAGACTCTGGTCTTTGCGAAGAGTACGAAGACTTCTGAGTTCGTCATTCATGGTCCTAGATACAGTTGAGTGTTTCAGCTTAGCATTATTGGATGACAATACACGTGCAACACGATGTCTAGTTGAGTCCTGTATTTCCATTGCTTGCTGAGGTTTTGTTGCAGGACTTAGAGGATACCCTCATTCCTGTTTCCCCCATAAAACCACTTCTTTATATCAGGTACGTCGACAACGTATTGGTTGGTTGGCCTTCAGGTTTCGATGAGCTTCTTTCCTTTGCCACTTTACTTTCTTCACGACACCATTCTATCAAGTTCGAGGTAGAGTTTCGAGAATTTAGGCATTTTGCCATTTCTCGACTTTTGCCTTTTTCGCAATCTTTCCGATAACTCCTTATTATTTTCTGTTTACCGAAAACCAACTTTTTCTGCCACGTTTATACCTTTTACTTCTTCTCATCCAATGTCGCAAAAAATTATCTGCTTTTCATTTTCTTATTAATCGTGCATTTACACACTCGTCCACACAGGATCTCCGGGACCAAGAGTTAGCAAGGATTAAACAGTATGCCTTGACTTTCGGTTACCCTCGTCACACGATTGATCGCTTGATTGTTAAGAAATCAAGTGGTCGGCCGCAGACAGCTTTGCTTGCAGATAAATTTGACTACCAATTTGTGGGATCCATTCCATATATACCACCTGTATGTAACATTTTAAAGAACATATGTCATAAGTACAAACTCAAGTTTGGTGTAAGGTCTCGTACTTTATTTAACACTGTTAAAAAGGACAGAGACTGTTGAATGTGTGAACCGTCACGGCGTATATTTGGTTCCACTTAAATCTGCTAACCCTGCAGAGCACGATTTATGTTATATTGGCTCTACCACTCGTAATTTGGGGCGCCGCATTTACGAACATCCGTATAATCTCAGGACGCATTCTGGTGCTACATCTTTGTTGAGACTCTGTTTAAACGGTTCTTACTTACCATGTTGGAATGACACCATTATTCTGGATTCTCCCAGGAACCGTCGATCAACATTTTTTGTGAAAGTATTCACATATTCGTCAATGGTGAAAGATGCTGTAACGATGAACCCCCTGTTTTTATCCCCCTTCCTTGGAGAACACTTTTGGGCCAGGTTACGCCCACCAGCTATGCTTGTACCCACTGAACTTGACTTGGACTTTGCCGATTATTGCAGATGCGCATTAGCTGCTATGTGTCTTGCAAAGTATAAAGGCTACTCACTTCTGTGCTCACTGCTGCACTGTTTCTGATGACGATGCCGTTGTGGTGTTGAAAGTTCTTAAACACATTTATTTTCATTGTACATAGTTTTTTATCATTAAAGTGTATCGTGCAGGAGACGGCATTTGTTTTCAATTCAAGAGTTTTTGGTGCACGAGTTAATTTCTTCATATTAATCCAGGATCTTGAAACTGTGGAAAGTAAGTACCAGCATTTGATTTACATCAAAGTCAAGTAAAATTCAAGGGAAGTGAAATGCAGAAATGCAGGTAGATACATAATAATAATAAAAAAAGAAACTTACTGTAAATAAAACAATAAAGGAATTCCTAAACTGTCATTTTTTTTTTTTGTTGAGGGTTTAATGACCACCATGAGCAACTCAATGGCCTATATACACTGCTGGACAAATGCTAAGGACGGATTATAAACGGCTATATAGCGCATAAAAAAGTAAGTGTGGTTGGATGCCAAGTGAAATAAAATAATGTCCAAATTGCCAGGACATTACAAGAAAGACAATTTATTGTGCTCTGAAATCCAGAAGGCTTTGGAACGTGTTCTAGGGACAAACAGGCCATTTTGTGCAGAATATGTAAACGTGAAAAAAATGCAATCACCGCCCGCAGGCGTTCTGGCGTAAGATGTCAATACGGGATATGGCCACCATGGAGGGAGATGCAAGATTCCACACGTCGTGTCATGCTTTGCACAACATTATCAAGCAGCTGTTAAGGAAATTTATCCCATTCCTTTGTCAGTGCACGGATGAGGGTGTCCTTGTTTATTGGAGGGCATTGGCGACCACCAAGACTCCTCCCCAAAGCATCCCACACATTTTCAATGGGATTCGGATCTGGAGAACGTGCTGGCCATACGAGGCGTTGAATATCCTCGCTCTCAAGACACTCCTGGACAGCGACTGTTCGATGACATGTTGCGTTGTCGTCCATGAAAACGAATCTAGCACCGACAGCATCACGGAACATGCGAACATGAAGTAGCAGAACATCATTAATGTATCGTTGGCCAGTCACAGTCCCAGTTGGAAGCACATAGAGGGACGTACGGCCATTGATCATGATGCCAGCCCATACCATAACACTACATGTCGGATATCGGTCCCTTTCCTGTATGTTTGCTGGACAATATGCAGTACCACTATCACGCCAGATCAGTTGTCGTCGACAATCAGACGATAGACTGTCTCTACTCTCATCTGAGAAGAGGACAGCAGACCAGTCGTTATCAGTCCAATTGAGATGTAGATGGCACCATTGCAAACGGGTGATACAGTGACGTCTGGACAATGGGATGCACACAACAGGACGGCGGGCGTATAGTCCTCCTTCATGCAAACGTCTGGCGACAGTTTTTCGGGAGATCCGCTTGCCAGTAGCAGCCATAAACTGATTTGCTACCTCACTAGCTGTGCTGCGCCGGTGCCTTTTTGTTGATAGCAGTATGTACCGATCTTCTGCAGGGGTCGTACTGCGAATACGACCTCCCCCGTGACATTTGCTACACTCTCCATTTGTTTGAAATGATTTCCAAAGCCTTGAAACAACACTGTCGCTGACGTTGAACTTCCTGGCCGCATCTGTTATTTTTCGTCCTTCTTCAATCTTGCCAATAATACGGCCACGCGTAAAATCATCTAGGTGATGTCGGGAAGACATACTGAAAATTGCAAGTTCGCCAATTGATTCTTTCCTTTTCAACTTTGCGTTTGAACAACAACGGTCAATATGCGTCAAATCCTTTATATCTCTTTAGGTGCTATGACGTCACAAACAAGTTCGGCAATCCAAAATTTGCATACGCACAACACGTCTTACTGTATCCCGCACTTCTGCTAATTTCCACATTTTCCTGCCTTCCATTTTATGGTTGCTATCGTTGCTATTGTCATCCATCCTTAGCAATTGTCCAGCAGTGTATATGTAGTCTCCCATCCTAATTTAGGGCCACTGGTTCCAGGGAAGGGAGAGAATCCGTGCAGTAAGAATAACACAATATCCATGCCTCACTGAGATTCAAACCCAGACAAATGGTCATTAAGCCAGCCCTTAGACCACTACGCCACTGGGGCGGCTGATTTAGGGTTTAGTAATCAACGTGAGCAACTGGCAGTTACTCATCCGGAATTTAGAGCCACTGATTTCAGGGAAGGAAAACAACCAGTACTGTAAGACAAGTGAACAACACATACCTCATCTTGAACCCTAAAAATCCAAGCCCATCTCGGATGAATGATCAGAAGCCAGCACATTAGATTACTGGGCAACTCGAGCCGCAAATATACATCGTTTTCAACAGTAGTATCTCAACATCTTTAAGTACGTGGCACATCGATTGTATGACTAATAAAGTGAACCAAACTAAAACCATGGGATTTTAAGAGAAGAAAATAATGTAAGGTTTAAGAATAGTTTAAAACTTTTTCACAACCAAAAAAAACAGGCTTAGTTACGTTACATTTTTCTTTACAGGAAAGAGATCCTTGGCAGGCCTGCAAAAAACTGTTGCACTGTGTTAAGTCAGCATGGGAAAAACTGTGTAACACAGATATCTGGAGCAACTGTCAAAAAGGTGTTTGACAGAGGCTCCTCATCAGAGCTTGAGGATTGCTTCAAATGCTGGGTTCACCGTTCACCCACGTGATAAAACATTACTGCTAGTGATGTTAAGTCATCTGATTAATTTTTCCACCTAGAGGCCCATTTTGGGCATGCATAAATCTTTGACATTTCTCAAACACTTTTAAATGGGTTAACATTTTCTTGTTAAGTACATGGGAGGTTTCCAAACATTAAAATTAATAATGGAGACCCATAATGACAGTGGAACAACAATGAGGATGGCTATGATTACCAAAGGTTATTCCATGCAACTAGCTCCATATGTTTTGATCAAAGACTAATCTAATCATTTCTTATTTTCAATACTTTGCTTGGGGGGAGGGGGGCTCAACCTATCATCCATACACACTCACCAGCATGCACTGAGACTTCAATACACCTGCAACTGCACTATGTTGGTGAAGAAATGCTATTCTGCCTACTTGGTGGTCAAGTGATCAGAGTATTTCTAACTAGTCCTTTGAGCTGAGCGTAGGTTCAGGTCTTAGATGATGCAGGAGCAGTGTTCTCGCCCTTCCCCACTTACCGTTTCCCTTCGCTGAAACCAGTAACTCATAATTAATGATGGACAACTACTGTTAGCTCTTAGAATCGCTTACAGTGACTATTAAACTATTAAAGAACAGTTATTTGTCACACTTCTATGCCTTTTTACCCTGAACTTCAACAATTAAATGTTTTTTTTTTGTTTTTTTAATTGGAGGTTTAACGACCACCGTGAGCAACTCAATGGGCTATAAGCAGTCCCCCATCCCTAATTTAGGGTCACTGGTTCCAGGGAAGGGAGAGAGCCAGTGCCGTAAGACAAACACAACATCCATGCCTCACCGGGATTCGAACCCGGACCCTGTTCAGACGAATGATCAGAGGCCATCGCTTAGACCACTGCGCCACCGGGGCGGCAAATATGTTTTCACGGTATTCCACAAAGCAAAGGTTCGCTTTTACCATTTTTCTGTACTTTAAAAATTTCTACTACGATTCGTTCGTTTGTTTCATTTAGAGGTTTGGTGACCACCACGGACAACTCTGAGGGCTGTAAGCAGTTCGCATGTCTCAAATTTGAGTCCACTTGTTCCAGGGAAGAGACAGAGCACCGTTAATACAGGCCATCCACGCCTCACACGGGAATCGAACTCATATCGGAAGACTAGCCAGAAACTCAAGCTTTCACGCGGCCACCAAAGCAGCTACTATGATTAGTGGACGTTGGAAGTGGGGAGAATGGTAGAAAATGTCTATCAAAATAAAACTAAACTGTACTACTGTTATACATTAAATAATAGGCACTTCGTGATTAGTCACATGATTGATTAGCCACATGGTCACTGTTGACTGCAAGGAAACTGAACAGAAAACCACCATCCGAGAACGCTAAATTATCAGCCAACATATTTTTTACCACAACCTAAAAAATTACACCGATAGAACTACAACGGCATTATTATGTACAAAATGTTGCTCAATATTTTCTGAACAAAGACCCTAGGACACGTCACATTTCAGATCGACATATAACAAAATCAACATAAACTGTCGAGTGAGTATTTTAAGGAGCAACGGGTACTACAATACATTTAAAGAAATACGCAAGAAGAAGTACAAGCAGAAAAGAAATAAAATTTTCCCCCTACGCCAATTTAACACACTTACATACCCAAACAAGGAACCGAAAAATCCTGCTTTTAACTTCTTTTCCGCTTCAGCAATTAGTTGCAACCCTTTCTGTTCGTTGTCAGCCATGACAATTAATAAATTTTGATTTTTTTCTCAATAAACGAAAGACGGACAGTAATTTCAAAAATTTATATCTAAATGTATCAGCTCTGTCAACTATTGCTCTATGTACTAACACCTTCCATATTATTCAATCCTTTTAAATATATTGCCAGACCGAAAACACAAATTCTGAATTGAAGTTGTCATCTGCTCCAAATCGATGAAAACCCGATGACACAGATCGATACATGAGAAACTCAAGTTTTTGATTTAACGACCACCGTGAGCAACTCAGTGGGCTATAAGCAGCCGTTCGTCACTAATTTGGGGCCACTGGCTCCATGGAAGGGAGAGAGACAATGCCGTGGGATATACACAACACCCATGCCTCACCCGGATTTGAACCCGGACACATCTCGGACGAATGATCAGAAGCCATCGCTTAGACCACGGCGTCGCACCGAGGAGGTTAGAATAGATGGAGTAAGAGTGACGTCACAAACTTGAAGCACTTTGAGCAGACGACGGGAAGCTAATGGCCACGCCCAGTGAGACTTTACTAGTGCTTTCTAATTATAGCGGTATCATCATCACCATTGTCAACCATTATCAATCCACTGCTGGACGAAGGTCTCCCCAAGTTTCCTCCACAACGGTCTGTCTTGTGCCAGTCTCCTCCATGTCACTCCAGCATACTTTCGAATTTCATCCACCCATCTCCCATGTGGTCTTCTTCTGGGTCTTTTCCTGTCCCTTGGAATCCAATCTAAAATTTCGGCTGTCCATCGATGGTCTGTTCTTCTGGCAGTATGTCCAGCCCATTGCCATTTCAGGGATTTAACTCTGATCATGATGTCTTCCACTCTTCTCATTTTTCGGATCCACGAGTTCCTCTTCTTATCTCTCCTGGTTACACCTAGCATGCACCTCTCCATGCTGTTTTGAGTTGTCTGCAGCCTTTGTATGTCTCTTTTAGTTAAGGTCCACGTATCTGCACCATACGTAAGCACTGGAAGGATGCATTGATCAAACACTTTTCTTTTAAGACATAATGGCATATTGCTCTTGAAAATTATGCTGTTTCTTCGAAAAGCTCTCCAGGCAAGTTTGTTACGCCGATTAATTTCTTCATCAATGTGACCCTCACTTGATATCTGCTGTCCAAGATAAACGTACGTGTCTGTTATCTCCAGCTTTTCTCCATCAATTGATAAATCTTCATTTCGTGCAAAAGCATTGAACAGCACTTTTGTCTTCTGAAAGTTCATTTTTAATTGGCAATCTCAGCGGTCCGCTCTCCCTCTAGCAGCAAAAGGAAGAATTACTGTAGTACGGGTAACGTTTTTGGCTCAATGCTTGGCTGTTGGTAGATCGCTCATTACGTTCAGTTGTCGTAGTTTGGTGTATTTTTGCATTCATTCTGGAATTAGAGAGTTGTATAATGGAGAATTCCGTGAAGAAGAACAAATCATATTGTTGTGTCCCGCAATGTCGTTCCCAAGGTTTCACCTATGTTTTTCGCAAGTTAGTATAAACGTTTGTGCCTTGCGTTTGAAATCCTTCTAGTGAAATGCTGCTAACCTAGTAACGTCTTTGAATGAATAATAAACAAGGCAGCATGTTTTTATTGTATAGTAGTAATTAAAAAATCCGCATTTCTACATAATCTTGAAAACAAATAATTGCTGTTATCCATATAAATTTAAACTTCATTATGGAACAAGATTTGCAATGTTCTGTCAACAGTCATCGGTTCAAAAACGCAGAACCCAATGATGATCAACAATTACCAATTCACAAACACTTTTAGGAACAGAATGTTCAAAAATTACAAATGTTATTGTTGACAGTATTGAAAATGGGTCCTGGGAAGCGTCAAGTGAAACGAAATGTCAGCTTTTAATAGTAATCCGGATTAGAAAACCTCTGTCGGTATTACTATATCACTTGCCTGAAAATGTAAAAATAAAAATTACCTGTTACTGTAAAGCATTACTGCTACACAGTGCTTATACGTTCCACTTCTGCCCGCTTTACAAGAGCACTCAAATGACTTTATAGAAATTTCACCGTTACTTGTATCTAAAACACCGTTGATGTAGTGAGGAGACGACGTTATTGCCGTGGACTGAATGCAGTGCGAAACTATGAGAAGCCGCCCCGGTGGCGCAGTGGTCTAAGGCGCTGGCCTCTAATCATTCGTCCGTAAGGGGTCCGGATTCAAATCCCGGTCAGGCATGGATGTTGTGTTTGTCTTACGGCACTGGCTCTCTTCCTCCCCTGGAACCAGTGACCCTAAATTAGGGACGGGCGACTGCTTATAGCCCATTGAGTTGCTCACGGTGGTCGTTAAACCTCCAATCAAAAAAAAAAAAAAAAAAAAAAAAAAAAAAAAGAAGCTATGAGAATTTCTCTTCCATCTTCCTTCTTAATTCCACAAGAAATTATATGGCCTACATTAACAATCACTTCCCCTTCTTTAATGCATCTTGAATTTTTGGAAGCGTCCACAAATTTCATTATTTCAAGGATTGAAAGCGACAAACCAGCCATTCTAACATTCGACTTTATGGAAACACGTGCGACGTTACCCGTACTAGAGAAGTTTGTTTACGTTTGCGCAGCGCCCCCTATAGTTCGTTGAGGTTCCCAATCCCACTTCTTTACACTTGTCAGCAAGTTCTTGGATCATACTCTGCAGCTCTGATGGGGTAGTTGCAAAAATGACTATGTCATCAGCAAAACGAAGGTGGGTTAGATAATCTCCATTAATCTTTATCCCTTTGTTTTCCCAGTTCAGTGATTGAAAGACATTTTCCAATGTCTCATTAAAGAGCTTCAGAGATATGGTGTCACCTTGTCTCACTCCCCTTTCCAATTTTTATGTGTGTTGTATTTTCAAACAGCCGAATCTTTGCACTTGCATTTTCATAGATGTTATTAATAATATTAATGTATGCATCTTCAATACCGCAGGATTTCAGAGCCGTGGTAACTGCTGATGGTTTCACCGAATCAAAGGCTTTTTCATAATCGATAAAAGCCATGCATAATGGAAGTTCATATTCCCTCACTCTTTCAATTAGTTCTCTCAGTACGTGGATATGATCTATCGTGCTGTAGCCACTCCTGAATCCAGCTTGTTCTCTCGCTTGAGCCATGTCCAGTGACCGAGTAGAGAGCTATATTTTCTAACACGCAGCGAATATAAGGTGGCACATCTAATCATTGCATATTAATTTAAAACTATTAGAGAAGAAAACGTTTAAAAGGAACATTATTCAAATGGGAGTTCTACTGAACTTAATCGTTTAACACTACTGAATTAATTTTTTTTCGTTTTCCGTGTTGTGTGGATTTTTGCGTTTAGCCGTTCCTTTAGCAAAGTCGTATCAAGAGACATATTCGAAAGTTTTGTTGCTCGATTTAATGAAATTAACTATATTTTCTTCGTTGTCCGTGTAGTTCATTTTTTTCTTTTTTGCCTTCATGATTTTCTAGCAACAATGAAAAGCAAATTCGTTTAATAAATAGCGTACAGAATATTATTAGCAAACGGAAAACGTCAAGAGAAATCATATTGAGGTCGAATAAAAAGTGTTCCCTCATATATATATATATATATATATATATATATATATATATATATATATATATATATGGCTAAAACGTTCCTTACTAAATAAAAAAAAGTTATATTTTTTTCTTGTTCTGGAAAAAATATTGTTTTTTATATTATTGCATGTATTTTGTTTAATGGGGTTATTTCTAGGACAATGCTTCTGTACACTAAAAGTACATAATTTGGAAATATTTCCTTCTTAAAAAAAATGCTTAGGATCCCTTTTAATACAAATCATCTCTGTGCATTAGAGTTTATTTAACTTATTTCTATTTGGGGGAAGAAGAAAAATAATCCTTATCTGTATATATATCAACACTTTAAAATTATGTGACAACACATTCTGGCACAAGCTATTTTCTTGGTAATTGAAAAAAAAGTTGAATGAAGGACACTGTCACAAAAAATGTTCTCATTGTTTAGTGAAAAATTAATGCAAGAACTTTTTTTCATAAAATTATTCATTTTTATCTCTATTAAAATTTCCTTTCATTTGTAAATTTACAATTACTGTAATTGAACACTGTTAGGTAGGCCAAAAATTGAAAAAACTATTTCCATACTAGAATTTAATTCAAACTATAGTAAACAGAATTCTTGCTCACCATTAACAGAAATTTAATTGCATTATGAGCCAATAAGCAATCTGAAATTGCAGATTTAGCGCAACTGACTAACTCTTTCATACCAGAAAATTTGATAAATTCATCGCCGTGGAGCAGGAAGCGAACCTGCATTTCCCGAATTCCATTCGAGCATGCTACCGTTACACCATCCAGGATGAGGAAGTCCCAAACATCCGAGTGATTTAATCTGAATAATCTCAGATTTTCACCAGTCAAAGCGAGCCCTGCTTCATCGTAGCTCAGCTGTTTAGAGTCAGGTCGAAATTCCCAGTTATTCGGGTAAACATTGGGGAAGAAATATTTCTTCTTATTATACATGGGAAATATATCTCTATAAGTAATCTGAAATCACATATTTACTGTTGCGTAACTTAAATCAAACGATCGTCCATGGAATGGAAACATGTCACCTTTCCAACAAGGAAGACGTGAAAAGTGGCTGAAGCTATATTCACGCTATGCGTGAATATAGCCCACAGACTAGGTTCACGCTCCTTCTGTGATTGGTCCGAACGATTGTAAGGGAGTGGTCTTTTTTGGGTAGGGATTTGATGATTGATGTCTTCCTGTTCAGCTGCACGGAATATTCTGTTGCACTTTGAATTATTGTCATTAGATGGCGTCGTGTTCTGTTCTGTAGGTTGTTTATATGAGATTTGCTCTGTTGTGAATTGTGATAAATGTTTACATAGGCGAAGCGGTAAGTATGTTTGAGTAGGTGCCAATGAAGAATTTTTAAATTAGAATAGGAGACAGCATGTAATTTCGCCATACCGTACGCGTCTTTTGGGGCAGTTTCGAAACATAAATGAGTTTTTTACTGATTAAAAAGTGTGCAAATTTGCGGAGATAAGCTGTGCGAAGAAATTACAGTCACTTAACTCTCTGCCCCATCAGTCCAATGTCATATGTTTGGAGGAAGACTTCGTATTCATGTCTTGCATATTGTATATTTAAACGCCTGCGAGATCACAGTGACCAATCACAGCAGGAGCGTGAACCTAGTCTGTGGGCTAAATTCACGCATAGCGTGAATATAGCCTCAGCCGTGAAAAGTCCAACTGTCTCTGTCTGCGGGAGAGGTCATGGCGACTGTGAATCTGTTGTTTACACAGAATTTCAGTCAAAAGAGATGACCATCAATAGTGACTCATATTGCCAAACACTATTAAATTTGCGAAATTCAATTAAGGACAGATGATAGGGTAAGTTGAGCGAAGGTGTCACTCTGCTGCCCAACAACGCTACACAGCATGGAAAACAAAGGGAATTGCTGTAGTCATTCAAGTCGGAGGTGTGGCAACATCCACCTTACAGCCCCACAGATGCCAACCTCTAAAAGTAGTTTTCAGTAACCAACATGTTCATTTTTCAGTAATTTTCAGTAACAAATTTTTTTTTTTTCAGTAATTTTCAGTATTCCAAGCCTACAGCGGCAAATTTGGGTATTTAACACTGCAACAAATTTTAATCTGTCAGAACTATTAACAAAATAATAATAATAATAATAATACAATAAAAAATAATTTGCTAGTGGGAAAATTTAAAATACTGTCTACCAGGAAAATATAATAAATTACCTCCAGACATGAAGAAAAATTATTCCTTGGAATGTTGGCCAAATTATTATGATAAACTGCCTGTAGTTGCCATTTTGGCCTTCCTTAGTTCAATTTGCGAAAACTTCTTCTGATAGCATAGTTCACTGTGTCCAATGCTGTTTATTTTTCCTACTAATAAAGAAGACAGCACATGAGTACTTAAATTAGGTCTGAATTCATTCATGGTTTTTTTCACAATACTGAAAATTCTTTCTGTACTTGCATTGCTATGAGGGACTATTAAAATTATTTTCATAATTTTGCTTAATGATTCATATTTCAACCGGCCAATTTCATTTTTCATTAAAGAAATTCTATGCCACACTTCATCCATTCTCCCAGAAGTAACAGCACAGTTAAAATTTTCAAACTGGTAGTAAGCAAATTCAGATTCCACCTTGTCAGATTCTTCTGGTTTCAAAACTGGAAACAGGGAACACATATATTGGACTGATGCAAAAGAAACACTTTGCCTTAATGCTACATCTGCAATTTCAGCATGACTCAGAAATTCATCATTAAGAAACAACACTTTTTACTTGACCTATCATAGTGTTAGCAACGTCACAGGAAAATGACACACAGTTGCTCCACGAGATATTTTTTTTAACAAACTCGTTGTTCAAAACGTTGAATATTCCTTCACCTGTATTATTACTTGATTCAACCAATGATAACAAAACAGTTGAACTTTTCCCTATTTTTTCGTTAAAATATGTAATTGTAATGGGATACAGTTTATTTGCTTGAGCGTCATTGCTTCTGTCATTAGATAGAGAAAAAGGATTTTTTTAACTTGAGATACGATGTTACTTGTAGAAACACTGGCCATGTGCTGAATTAGTGCAGTAGCCTTGGTTCTTCCACACGAATATTTTTTGCGATCGCTGAATCGGGAAACATGGCTTGAAATAACGGTTTTTCAAGCCTTCAGTTTTCGGAAATTTATCCAACATTTTCAAGCTGAAATACAAATATTTATGGAATAAAGTTATATCTAACAATACTGGGTAGAGACATCGCGAGAAAAAAGTTACGATTACCAGAGAAATCTTACCTTCGTCTACTTTCCGTTTTTGAAAGGATGAAATTCCGTCCTACGACGGAAAAAACGACCCCCCGCCGCCGCCACCAATCAGCCCAAAATTTAAGTTCAGTTATGCATCGATTTCGTATATGGTCCAAATGATAACAAAAAAGACCGAATTCCTCGAATCAGCGTGAGAATCTCGTCGCCGTAGAAGCGGCCTAACTTCCGTTTTCGGAAATCGTTGCTTACAATTTCAAGCTGAAATTATGCAATGAAATTATATTTAACAATACTGAACAGAAGCAACATCGCGAGAGAAATAAAATACGATTACGGGAAAAATCTGCACTTCGTTTAACTTCCGTTTCCGAACGTTTAAAAAGACAACACAACGTCCCTAGACGGAATACGACCCCCCCCCCCCCCCTACTAATATCCCGAAAATTTCTTCACTTTTGCATAGATCTCGAAAATGACAAAAAAAAAAAAAAAAAAAAAACGGAGGGGACTCCGCAAATCCGCGGAAAAATCTCACGTACGAATTAACCGATTTCGAATGTCGTAAGATAACGCTAAAATATTGATGAGCGGTAAATTTTAACTTTTGGCGCAAAATTGGCGCAGATTTTGTCGAAACGGCGATTTTTTAGCAGAATGGCGCAAGAACAAAGTTTTGGCGCGGGATGGCGCAATTGGCGCAGGTCTGGCAGCCCTGAATGTAGCATTTATTTTTTTCCCCCCAGAAACACTTGAAGAACCAGCAAAAAATTTTAAGTTGATGAAAATTTGCTTTCTATCTCAGAAAATTAAATCAAATGGCGATTTTCCGTAATTTCAGCGGTGTATCCGTACTTCCGTAACAGCAACCACAAATCCGTAAAATTACGGAAAATCCGTACTAGTTGGCATCTATGCAGCCCCAACTTATCCCCATGAGGCTACCATTTGTTCGGTAAAATGAAACAGGACCTTAGTGGACAACGATTCCCAACCGATGAGGCTGTGAAAAGTGCGGTCCTCAACTAGTTGCACCAAACTGGACTTTTTCTGTACAGGTATGGGAAAGTTAATCGCACGTTCCGATAAATGTTTACAGTCCTTAGGCGACTATGTCGAAAAATGAATTAATGTTGTACCTTTAAACCAACATACATCCCCTGAGTATATCTTTGTTTGTTTGTTTTATTCAACAGTGTAAGTAACTTTTTGACCCACCTTCATATTATTAAAGCACTTTGCTGCAATTCAGAAATCAAATTTTTAAGTTTGCTTTAAAAATTAGCATAAATACTACATTTGGAAAAAGTGTCAACTTACCTATTGACTATCAATTTGTCTTGTATCTTCAAGCGGAACGAAGTAAAAAATACTATTAAAAATAAACAAATGGGTCCATTTTTTTACATAAATGTACCTCAAATGTCTGTTTCAAATAGCTTGAAAGAAGGAAGTCATCACAAGCTGCAACTGTATTCAGCTTCAGATTGTTTACCGCAACTTTCCTTATGTGATAGCATCTGCAACAAAGTTATAGATACACACAACAAAATAAATAAAGAATTCTTGCTAACCAATGGCAGAAATTAAGACATCTGTTTCAAATAGTTTGAATCATCACAAGTTACATCAAAATTATCTCAGCTTTAGATCCTCCAGTATGTGTTACAATTTGAATATTTTATGTATGAGTTGTGTCCATTATTTTCTTTACCTAAAATCTACTTTTGTAATGTTCATATCTAACTGTGATCTACTTTTTTATAAAACATATTTGATATCACATTTTGGATTAGACATCATTTCAACAGTATAAATAATTATTTCCCACACATTTCTAAAGGAATTAAGCACAATTGGTTAATTTTTCATAACACTAGGGAATTTATACATTTTACTAACATTCTTTACTAGAAGCCAAATTTGCTCATTATGGTAAAATTAAATTTTTACTTTCAATATACCTACTATAAAGCTAAGCACTAGTACACACACACAGTGCTGAGACGGGCCGAACCTAAACCGGGTGCTGGCTGCGTAATACTTATTGGAGTTCGAGCTTGGAGGGGAAGAATTTTCTTCCTTTTTCTTTTAATATTATGATATATGATTTAGCACACGAGGCTTTTTTTACACTTTCTAGTTGTTAAAGAGAATTATTCAGCAACTGGGTCTAAATAGGGAGTAGGAATTCTGCAGGGCTATCCATTCCGGGCTTGGATAACAAAATACCATAGGCCATGAATTACAGGATTTCTGCCAAGGATAAGTTTTAAGAAGTATAGATAGTAGATAGCAAGCTGACGGAATTTTGCTTCCTACCTCAAAGGGGCAGCTCCCTGCTAATTCTATTGAGCAACATACAACATAGTTTGTTGTGCCTCCAGATGTTTCTTGATACACCCCCACCCCCACCCCAAAAAAACATTTCAGGAAGAAATGAATGGTTAAAGAAACTATAGAAATAGATAGACATCCCTTCCCCACTCCGCAGTTGAGAAAGACATCGGTTAATTACATGGGTAGGAAAGAGTGGAAATTTGGAAGACTTTTTTTAATGCCTATACAGGTTAATCATAGTTTTCGGGCTCGTTCGGGCTGACATACCTCAGGCTTGGGCTCTTAGAATTGAGCCCGAACTCAGCTCTGACACACACACACACACACACACAGTAACACTTCAGTTAACTTATCACAGGTGTTTTTATCAAAATTTTTATGGCAATGAAGTCATAGTGGCAAGTATAAAAAATAAGAGAAATTTCCTGGAATATTTTAGTACAGTATTAAAACGTAAACAAAAATGCTACAATATTACTGCTAACATTTATTAATCTGGAAATAAGTGACATGGAACTCGTACGGATATGTGTCTTTGAGGGACTAGCCAGACCCCATGACGTGAAAGAGTACAGCATCATCTTCCACGGAAAGAAAATAGTCCATAGATTTTCAAATGAATTTGGACTGATTAAATCAAAACTGCTATTAAAATGAGGACCTCTGGCCCATTTTGCTGTGAAACGGCTTGGCAAATTAAGATGCATATCTTGGGATAGGAGAATATAAAAAAGGTAAATCACAGGCACATTGTGTAAGACGGGCAACAACTGCACGTGACTATTTCGCACCGTAGCCTGTCTTTTTCGTCAGCCTCGCTTCAAACGGAATGAAAGAACTTTACTGAAGATTTTATAAACCACTGATAGGAGGCTGATAGGTCTGTAGTTCCTGATATCCTCAATGTCACCTTTTTTTATGTAGCAGAATCATTATAGCGTTGTTCCAAACCTGAGGAATCTTGCCTTCATTAAGGCATTGGGTGAAAATTTGTGCGAGTACTGTTTCGATTTCTCCACTTGCTTTTTCTACGATGTCTACAGTAATTCCATCTTCTCCTGGAGCTTTTCCTTGCTCCATGTTCTTGATTGCATGTGCAACTTCTGCTGGAAGGACTGGAAGAACTCTGGTACTGGTACCTTCCATGATGTCTGGAGTACATGCATCATTCCTTTCATATAACTTGGAGTAGAAATCTTTCACTCTTGTCAAAATTTCGCCTCTATTTCTTGTCACAGAACCATCTTCTTTTCTCAGTGCCATAATCTGTTTTCTTCCGTTACTGAGATGTCCCTTTGCTATCTTTAGGCTTTGGTTGTTTTCAATTGCTTTCCTCACTGGTTCACAGTTGAATTTCCTTACGTCTTCAGTGATACTTTTTCGTACTGTCTTGCATAGCTCTATGTATTCCACTTTGGAAGTCACATCTTCTTTAGTTGTCCTCATCTCTCTTCTTTTTTGCATCAACATTTTGGTTTTTCCTGATAATTTTTTCACATGCAACTTGTTCTTAGACCCAGCTAATTTTGTTACTGTTTCCATAAGAGTTTTGGTTACTGTTCTGTTAACTTCAGAAATATCCACTTCTTCCGATGTTAAGCCTTCTAAAGCAGAGAATCAGTTCTCTGCTTTAGAAGGCTTAATGGTATATATGCATATTTATGCTTTTTTTTTTTGATTGGAGGTTTAACGACCACCGTGAGCAACTCAATGGGCTATAAGCAGTCGCCCGTCCCTAATTTAGGGTCACTGGTTCCAGGGAAGAGAGAGAGCCAGTGCCGTAAGACAAACACAACATCCATGCCTGACCGGGATTCGAACCCGGACCCCTTACGGACGAATGATCAGAGGCCAACGCCTTAGACAACTGCGCCACCGGGGCGGCTACTTATGCTTGATAATGGCACTGATAGTAGGCACATATTGCATTTCATGTTTCCACACCTTTATGTAATATAATTTCATTGCCGCCCCAATGGTCTAAGCGATGGCCTCTGATCATTCGTCCGAAAGGGGTCCGGGTTCGAATCGCGGTGAGGCATGGATGTTGTGTTTGTCTTTTGGCACTGGCTCTCTCCCTTCCCTGGAACCAGTGACCCTAAATTAGGGACTGGCGACTGCTTATAGCTCATTGAGTTGCTCACCATGGTTGTTAAACCTCCAATCAAAAAAAAAAAAAAAAAATCATATATAGAGGATTTTAGGATGGGAGTGTCTGACCCCAGGTCTTAAACAACCCTTAGAAATAGGAAGCTACGAGATTTGGGCTAGAGTGCCCGATAGGAAATTCACGCTGAAGCGAGGTAGAAAGGGGGAGGAAGACGCCCTTATTTGTTACCGGGGGCCAGTACCCGGGGTCCGACGGCTTAATACAACGCACGGCGGGTATTTAGTGGTTCGAGCGTTCATATCTGCCCGGAATCGAACCTGAGGTTATATTCATGGCAGTCACGAACGTTACCCACTAGGCCACCCGCGGCCTTTAATGTTGGAGAGACCAAAGTGATTGAGCTTTAAAGCGTAGCCGATTGAAGTCGTCTGGTCAAAGTGATTCAAGTTTTTGACATCATCCTCGATAGCTCAGTTCGCCGCCCCGGTGGCGCAGTGGTCTAAGCGATGGCCTCTGATCATTCGTCCGAACGGGGTCCGGGTTCGAATCCCGGTGAGGCATGGATGTTGTGTTTGTCTTACGGCACTGGTTCTTTCCTTTCCCTGGAACCAGTGACCCTAAATTAGGGACGGGCGACTGCTTATAGCCCATTGACTTGGCTGAAGCTATATTCACGCTATGCGTGAATATAGCCCACAGACTAGGTTCACGCTCCTTCTGTGATTGGTCCGAACGATTGTAAGGGAGTGGTCTTTTTTGGGTAGGGATTTGATGATTGATGTCTTCCTGTTCAGCTGCACGGAATATTCTGTTGCACTTTGAATTATTGTCATTAGATGGCGTCGTGTTCTGTTCTGTAGGTTGTTTATATGAGATTTGCTCTGTTGTGAATTGTGATAAATGTTTACATAGGCGAAGCGGTAAGTATGTTTGAGTAGGTGCCAATGAAGAATTTTTAAATTAGAATAGGAGACGGCATGTAATTTCGCCATACCGTACGCGTCTTTTGGGGCAGTTTCGAAACATAAATGAGTTTTTTACTGATTAAAAAGTGTGCAAATTTGCGGAGGTAAGCTGTGCGAAGAAATTACAGTCACTTAACTCTCGGCCCCATCAGTCCAATGTCATATGTTTGGAGGAATACTTCGTATTCATGTCTTGCATATTGTATATTTAAACTAGTAATTGAAAAACTACTTTTTAAAAGTAGCTAACTACTGCTACAATCACATTCTTGAAAAGTACCTTGCTACAGCTACAACTACGTTTTTTGAAAAGTAGCTACTTTTGATACCTAAGTTAAAGGTACAAATTCTGGAGATCTTTATATGCATATTTTTCATTTTTTTCCATCTCGATATATCGAGAAATACTTATATATTTCTATTTGTAGCAATGCTGCACCAGTGGTATAACTACTAGGTAATGAAGTGGCATGCTGCAGCTGCTAGTTCTAATTTTATGGAGAAAAAAAAAATAATTAACCCAAAGATTCAGATTTTTCTTTAAGATAAACTTAGCTAAAAGATATCAGATTTTTCTTTAAGATAAACTTAGCTAATAAATGTCAAGTTACTTTTAAAACATCAGATTTTTCTTTAAGATAAACTTAGCTAATAAATGTCAAGTTACTTTTAAAACACTAGATTTCCTACAGATTGAAGCTCTTTGGCTCAATACGATCACACTGCAATATTTTTTATACGATTGCTCTGCAAAGAATTGTAAATAATATGATTGCTCTGCAAAGAATTGTAAATAATATGATTGCTCTGCAAAGGATTGTAAATAATACGATTGCTCTGCATGGCTTGTAAAACGATTGCTCTGCAATGATTTGTAAATAATATGATTGCTCTCCAATTGCCTTTTCTCTGTGCTGAGGAGGAAAAGTACTAGCACACATGGAGAGCACCTGTGGACGATGTGTGAAAACAGTCAGTCACCTAGAATTACGTACATGATAGGTGTAAACTTTTTTTCGTGGCAGCCACAGATTTGTGATGGGTGATTTCTTCAAGTGATTTTAGTTTTGGACAAAACAATTACATTTTGCTATTCCTTTTAGTACTTATAGTAAGAATGTCTCATTCACTGCATAGGAAAACTTGAATAGGCTAGCAAATGACATCCATTTGCAAAATGTCACAAAGGTGTCCAACTGAAGCTCTGTATCAGCAGTGGCGTATATTCGAGGCTAGCTGCGAAGCCCATAGAATGCACAAATCAAAGTAAATGAAATATACACAAATAAAAAACAATTAGCAACAGTATTAAGATATGTCTATGCTTTCGCTGCGACAAAAAACGTGCGGATTTGCTTCTTTTGACTAAAAGAATCTATGGCGAGCAAAGAACAACGGGTCTCCCAGGATGGTGTTATCGTAACGCAAACAGCTCTACCAGTCAGTCTTCACTGTTCTGATCTGAAGACCTTCGATACGACCGCCATCTAGCATTTCCATGAGAACATGAATGAGCAGGTGAAGGGGAATGCTTTGGCAACGGTTCGCTCAGAAAAGAGAAGACTTGGACTACACATTAGTCACTCACTTGCTCCCACCGATAATAGTATGTGTTTCACGAGAGTTGTTTCAGTTTGTGTGAAGTGTCAATAAATTAAAATCGGTAATATTGTATCTTAAATTTGTAGCTTTGTTGGATTTGAACTGTTTTGATAAATTTTTTGAAAGCTTTTCTAAACATCTACTATCAGAACTTAAAGAACTCTATGCTTCAAATTTTGATATAGCTTGACTAAAAAATTAACTAAAGGTGTTTTGATTCCCTTGATGAATACAAAAAGAAATCGGTAAGAGACATTTCAGTTAAGGTCTTCGGCCTGCTCGATAGATGGCGCCACGGTATGTCCCTTAGTGGATCTTTTATTTTAACGTAACACTGCAATAAATATAGATATTTTTCATTATATCAAAGGTATCTGAGACTTAGATTGCAATAGAATCGGGTAAAAGATATGATATGCTTGTGAAAGTTGTCACAAATATTCTAGGCAGCAGGGTTTAGATGAACATCGTAGAATAAAAGGTCATCACATAAGTAGACTTACCAATCCTGCCCCAGGTGCATTTTCTTTTCAATGCATAGTTTGTGACAAATCATTTACCCTTAAGGCATCATATCTGAGGCATTGCAAAACATTTTCTCATTTTTCTTGCAGTGTAACGTTAAAATAAAAGATCCACTAAGGTACATACCGTGGCGCCATCTATCGAGCAAGCCGAAGACGGAACCTTAGCCAACATTTCTTGTTACATAAAGATGAATAAATTGTTGGACATTGTGTTTAGTGTGGTGTACAAATCAGCAGACCTAATATTAGTTTCCATCAGTAACTGCCGAAAGAAGTTTTTCTACATTAAAAAGAATCAAGATATATCTTAGAGCCATGTACATTTCAGCAACTTGGCTGTTATGTCAATAGAAAAAACATTCTTTTTAATTTTTAAATATGAAAAAGTACTCGGAAGAAACTTTTTATGTAAACGTAACACTGAAGTCCACACAAAAGGAAAGAAGAATGAAGTTCATGTACAAATAAAGTATTCAGAAAAAGAATGGAGTTCATGTACAAATAAGTGTTCAAATCCTAATCCGTATAATTAGTTTGTATCTTACTAGCAGTAGCATGTACCTAAAATTTAGAAAAAAGGGTTACTTCTATTAAAATAAACCGCAATTTAAAAAAAAAAAAACAGTACTGGGAATGTCGGGGGGGGGGGGGGGGGAGCCCAGGTGTCGGACCCAAGATACGCCACTGAGTATCAGCTAAAGAAAACATGCAAATAAATGCCTGTAGCTAGTAAGTCCGGATTGCATTCTTATGGTGTAGGACACTGAGTTATCTATTTGTATGCAACCATATCCAGTAATGATCACTAAAGTCTTATAGTTTTATTAACCTTAAGCGTGTAACTATATTTTACTGCCGAATCCTTTTATTGCAATAAAATGTATGTTCATGCATTGGTCCACACTCCATGTTAGTGTTAATCCTGATTGGCTGATTGATAACCTTGAATTATGTACTTCTGTTCTAAAAATTACATAAAGAGGATAAACTACAGGGCTCTGTAGGTAGCCCCTTATTTTTCCGGACAATCTTCATAACTCCCCTCCCACATACGCACGCACGAAAAACACATCCCCCATTGTGTTCAGAATCCAGAGAAAATTGCTGTGCTTAGGGATACTAAAGTAAATATTGTGTGTGTGTGTGTGGGGGGGACTTTGTCCTAGTTATGCCATTGTGCTACACACGACACTACTGTAAAAGTATATTACAGTAACAGCATTACTTCTAATCACTGATTTATATTAATATTTAAATCTGGCAAATAACCCAGATGCTAGTAAGTACATGACATTTAAGCTGTAGTGGCTTCGTAACTACCGTTTTAATTACAGTAACTTCATAACATTAACACTATGTATTTTGAAAGTGTACTGGCATAGACTACAACTGGTCTGTTTAAATTTGGCAAACTATGTTGGATAGAACCCTTTGTATTCTGTTAAAAATGATAGTTACGTTTATCACTTGTACTTTTAAATTACATTATAAATGATATTCTTATCTTACTGCTCATCATAATGTAGCCATACTTCAGGAAAACAAAGCATGGCATGTAAGCATTTCATTCATCTTGAAGTTAGTTCCCCAACTCCGAAACTATGACAAATAGTACAAAATGTCAATTGTGAAGTTTGGGAGCATCATGTGTTTGCTACAGATTGGTCATAAAAGGTGGGGGCCAATGAATAGATGGATTAGACTGCACAGTGGGGATTGCAAGGTATGGAAGTGTATTTACAGTATATGGAAGTACAGTGTCATCAGAATGCTTTCTAGGGATTGGAGAAAAAAACTGGTGCCGTTGAGGCCTGGCAGTAGCAGAGCCTCAACCTAACTGAATCGGACTGTTTTACCTAACTGAATCAGACTGTTTTTTAATTTATTTATTCAATCGTCGTCCATCGAAATATATGTTCTTTTTTAACAAAATTAATCTTGGCAGAGTTTTTTCTTTCTACTTCTCTCTCTCTTTTTTTTTTTTTTTCTTTCTTCGTAGTGGCTAAGCACATATCCATAGATTTTTTGTTTGCCGAAACCACCTCAGAAATAGCCAGTGAAGTGGGCACCTGACGCTATATGTAATATATGTATATTCAATTTCAAAGGTTTGTACGACCAAGTAAATCCTTATATTTATATAATGACGAGACAAAAATTTCTTATTTATACAAAAAAATCATTAGCATGTGTGAACTGCATATTTTATTGCACTTTTCTTGTATATCTTTTAAAGTACAACATAGCTTTACGCTTTGAAGAGTGCTTAAACTCGGTTTCTTGAAGATTCATGGGCATCCTGCAAACTTTTACTCCTCTGAAACTCTTATTTGCCCGTGGCAAGGATAACCTGACTGTGGAGTGCACATTTTAACACAATAAATAATGACATGAAAAATTTATGAAAGGAATTAAAAAACTAAGAAATGTACGAAAAAAGTGTTGCCTTTTTTTGCAATATTTTTGTCAAATATCAAAGTTTTCAATTTTATCTGTTGCTCCTCCAAATTAAAAAGCAAGGCCCTGCAGCATGTTGATCCTAGGTATTATTACCTTGTGTGCAAGTAAGCAAAGTACTGTGACTTCCGTACATGTGTGGAATGCTAGTTTAGTGATGACACACAGTGAATGCATATTATTTAAGGTTTCCTATGCAGGTGAAATAAGGTAACATGACTTCATTGAATGACAACTGTATGTACAATGGAGTACACTTCTGAACAGTGGTCTGAGATAGTGTTGATATATGGAGAATGTTGGTGAAATGCACGTGCAGCTGCTCAGCTGTAATCGTAGCATTTTCCTGGTGGTCCTTGTCCTACACCTTCCACGATCACACCCGCCTTGTACAACATAACATCTCTGCCAAACAAGTAACACTATGACTTGGTAATGCTCTGGTAGACCACATCAATCCTTGAATAGGTTGAGCGCTGTGAGTGTTGTGTCCTTTGCACTTGCCCACCCGTAATATAGTGTACGAGAACTCGCTGTGGCCTGATAGCTAGATGTGCATGGAAGATACTGCGAATCATGGGTTTTACCCATACGACAGAGTACCCCAGCAGGCCATGTATACTGGTGATCATCAGTTCCATACAGACCGGTGTAATTATGTCCTCAATCAAAAGTCAATGAACCTATTATAGTTTCTAGCGAACATTTTGTGGACAGATGAATTCACATTCACACATGACCAAAATCACAACAGGCACAATCACTATCACAGGAGCATGGATGAGCAATGGTGGTTACAAGTAAGTCCAGGTATGTTGGTGGTTTAATGTCTGGTGTGGCATCTGGAAAAACATTTGCCAGATCAGTGTTCTTCCAAGGTTCTCTCACTGGACTACAATATCTACAACTGCTCCATGGTACCATACCAGACTTTTTGGATGATGTTTCATGTACAGTCTCATATGTGGTTTCAAAGCAATGGCACACATTGCACAGCATCGGTCAGCAACTTTCTCACCGCCACGTTCCACTGACACATCTAGGGCTACGGCAGCCCGAGTCACCAGACCTAACCCACTGGATTTTTTCCTGTTGAGGTTACTTGAAATCTAAGGTATATGATACATCAACCCCTGCAGGTGTGCTGCAAGAGCAGGTTCTTGCAGGGTAATTACCAGTGCTGAAAGTTAACTGATATTCTTGATACCTACTATGTACGTCACATCCAGGAACACATTGTAACAAATGATGGACATTTGGAATACTCTTAACTTTGATAGATATGTTTCTTTCTAGTAATGTAATAGCTGAGGGCCTCTATGTCAACAACACATAGCTGCACTTAATGATTTGTGTAAGTTGATTGTGTGGTGTGTACTATTAAATGTCTACAACTTATTCTGAGTATTATTTTCAGATCTTGTGTTCATATTACACTGCCATAGTGGTGCTGTTTCTTCATCAGCTCGTCATGGCATTTACTTTCATGGTTACCTAAATGCACTCATACATTTGCCTCCTCAATGTACAGCCTAATTTTTACCTATTGACCTACACATTTTATTACCAATTTTAGCAAACACATGATGCTCCCCAACTTTGCAATTTACATTTTTTCAGATTTTGGGGTACTAGCTTCCCAGATTTGCTACCAGGTGCACTACAGTCAAGCTTATTGGATCTGCCCCCTCGCACATTTCCTGATCCCGTTGGTTCCGCATCTAAGGATGTGAAGCTTCTGTTTGCCAATGCAGCTGTGTGCATGTATATATATATATATATATATATATATATTCTATTAAGAAGAGACCTAAGCAAAAAAAAATATATATTTTTGACTCATACCAAGTACAACATAGAAAAGGTTATGTATCTACCGGTGTGAGTAAAAGGAGAAAAGATAAAAAAATAAAATAAAACAACTGAATGTAGAAAGTGTCGAGAATACTGAGCCTTGGCTTTATCAAGGACCAGCAAAAACTCTGCATTTTCTCACTTCCACAGAGACCTAGTTGGAAATGGGTTTCTGCAGGGCCATAGATGCAAGTAACAAGCCCACCAAAAATTGTTTTAAAAAATATATATATGTCATGACCTCCGCAGAGTTGTATGACCTAGCTCTAGTTAACAATTTCGCTTGCATCCATAACCTTCCTGGCCCGACCCATGCTCTTCATCTGTTACTATTAAACAGAGAGAAGAATTCTTTGAATAAAGCTCATATTGAGAAATGGCTTCCTAGTTTAATTGAATTAATAATCTAAAGCAACTTATGGGAATTTACTAGGAAATTTTTTTCATAAATTTTCGGAGAAAACTCTTCTCCTTCTTCAGGCTCTCTTGTTGTTTTCACTTTTTGCTAGTCACTATCATGGTTACAGTTTACCTTGACGGTTACGGTTAACCTTGACGGTTTAGGTTATTTTTCAACAAATCCTGCCAGATGTTAGGCAGGGAAAATCCTTTGCAGTCATTGATGATGGAATTTTGATTTTTCTCAATCTCTATTCCTTCTTTCAGTTTTCTTTTTTGGAAATTGCTTTGGAAACTGATTACTTTAAGGGAATTCCAATCCATGCTGTGCCCAGTTTCTCTAACATGCCTATCTAATCCAGTCTTGTTGGAGCAATTTTTTATAGCTGCTTTATGCTCAGCTATACGAGTTTCTAGTCTGCGACCTGTTTCACCTATGTAAGATAGTCCACAACTACAATTTACTTCATAAACTACTCCTTGCATTTTTAAAATATCTTCTTCTCTTTGAACTATTTTAGGGAAAAATTTTTTAACTTTGTTCTCTAAACTTGGAGCTAACCTAATATTGTATTTTTACTAATTCTCTTTAAAGCCTCAAATAAACCTTTGTGATAAGAAATTTTTCTAGTGAATTTTACTTCTTGCTTTTGTGGGTTCTTCGTACCATTAAAATTCAGAAGCTTCTCAATTTCTTCTTTAGGATAGTTATTTTCTGCAAGTATGACTTTAAGCTCTTCTTTATGGGCTTCTTTTTTATCTGCAGTAGAAACTATTTTATTAATTTTTCTAAAAACTGACTTGCTACATTTTTCTTAATAGAAACTGGATGATACGAATTGAAATCCAGTAGTCTTTTAGTATTCATTGGTTTTTTATACCAACTAGTGAGGAATTTTTCATCTTCATAATAGATAGTAATATCTAAGAAGTTTATTCTTCTTTCTTTTTGAAGTTCAATAGTGAACTTAAGGGAATCATCTAATTCATTGAATGAGTCTAGAATTCTTTCTGGAACAATTTCTGAGCTATCTATTATAAAAAAGATGTAATAGATAGCTCAGAAATTGTTCCAGAAAGAATTCTAGACTCATTCAATGAATTAGATGATTCCCTTAAGTTCACTATTGAACTTCAAAAAGAAAGAAGAATAAACTTCTTAGATATTACTATCTATTATGAAGATGAAAATTCCTCACTAGTTGGTATAAAAAACCAATGAATACTAAAAAGACTACTGGATTTCAATTCGTATCATCCAGTTTCTATTAAGAAAAATGTAGCAAGTCAGTTTTTAGAAAAATTAATAAAATAGTTTCTACTGCAGATAAAAAAGAAGCCCATAAAGAAGAGCTTAAAGTCATACTTGCAGAAAATAACTATCCTAAAGAAGAAATTGAGAAGCTTCTGAATTTTAATGGTACGAAGAACCCACAAAAGCAAGAAGTAAAATTCACTAGAAAAATTTCTTATCACAAAGGTTTATTTGAGGCTTTAAAGAGAATTAGTAAAAAATACAATATTAGGCCAGCTCCAAGTTTAGAGAACAAAGTTGAAAAAATTTTCCCTAAAATAGTTCAAAGAGAAGAAGATATTTTAAAAATGCAAGGAGTAGTTTATGAAGTAAATTGTAGTTGTGGACTATCTTACATAGGTGAAACAGGTCGCAGACTAGAAACTCGTATAGCTGAGCATAAAGCAGCTATAAAAAATTGCTCCAACAAGACTGGATTAGATAGGCATGTTAGAGAAACTGGGCACAGCATGGATTGGAATTCCCTTAAAGTAATCAGTTTCCAAAGCAATTTCCAAAAAAGAAAACTGAAAGAAGGAATAGAGATTGAGAAAATCAAAATTCCATCATCAATGACTGCAAAGGATTTTCCCTGCCTAACATCTGGCAGGATTTGTTGAAAAATAACCTAAACCGTCAAGGTTAACCGTAACCGTCAAGGTAAACCGTAACCATGATAGTGACTAGCAAAAAGTGACAACAACAAGAGAGCCTGAAGAAGGAGAAGAGTTTTCTCCGAAAATTTATGAAAAAATTTCCTAGTAAATTCCCATAAGTTGCTTTAGATTATTAAGAGAGAAGAAGATTAAAAAGAACTCAAGCTGTGAGAGTGGCATAATAATTAGAAATAATTTTCAGCTATAACGAAATGCCAAGTTCACCTGAAAAGCAATGCAAGAGAAATCCAAATTTTTACATTGCAATTAAAAAAGGAAATATTAATTTTATAAAACTCAGATTTTTGAAAGAAAACTTGATTCTAAAACCCCTACTCTACAACTTCTGATAGGTCTCTTCTTAATAGAATGTGAATTCTGAATTTTCAAAACTGCTGCGTTGCGCGTTTTGATCTTCAGGTTATTTTGCAACTTTCGTTTTAAATTCTAAAGTTTTTCCTTAGTTTTCGGTTTTGCTCTTCAGTATATATATATATATATGTGTGTGTGTGTCCACTTTATATTATGTAATAAAAATAAAGGACCTTGTTCAATTTCCCAGGACATGTTCTACACCCCAAAATGAGACATATACTCTATATAAACATTAATGAGGAACAATTTTGCTTACCCTTTATAACCTTTTTTTTTTTTTTTTTTATGTAAATTTCTTGCCAGTGTTAGCTATAAAAATGCCTGTTGAAATGATTTTGAAGACACAGTGAATTGGTATGTTTACAGGAAGAAAAGTGCTTGCAATTTCTGATATGAGACTCAACACAGTCTGAGCATATGTTTTTATTGACTGTTGAACTCATTAAAATTTAGTGGAGGTGTTGTGGATTGTCTGACAGTTGTTTGGAACTTGCTTCTGAACCGTGTCAGTGAATGGAGTGGAGTAAATGAGAGTTTTTAAATGTCCCCACAAGTAGAAATCCATTGGAAAATCTGGAAAGCACTAGTGCCAAGCTGAATGTCCTCAGTGACCTATTCACTGGGCAGGGTAGTTATTGTCCAAGAGTTCTTGTATCATATAGCTAAAATGACTTGGGGCTCATGGACTATATACATTGTGAACCATATACATTTATACATACATAAACCATATTCATTGTGGGAAGTATCAATGGTGCATTCTCTACTTCAGATGCCACCATGCATGTTTTTCTCTGCCCATAAGTGATTGTTGTGAAAATTTATGATGCTCTCACTGGTGAATCTGGCCTCATCTGTAAAGAGCACTGATGAAATGAATGGGTCACCCGCCCATTTCTGCATACTCCATTAGCCAGTTGTTTGTGATGGATAATCAGGAGATGTGAAATCCTGCACATGCTACACGTAGTATGGGTACAAGCTCTGTTCATACAGAACTCTCGGCAAGGTCATGCTTTTGAGATATTTTCTATTGCAGCTATTTCTTTATTCTGGGCACCAGGATTCTCTCCTCTAAAGCAAGTGTCCGGATGGCTCTTTGTCTCCTACTGTTTGCAGTAATGGGCTCTCTCTCTCTCTCTCTCTCTCTCTCTCATTCTCATGTGACTGTAAACAGTGACAAATGTTTCCCTGTGTGTAAGGTGCTGATGTGATAATGTTTGATGGTATGTAGATATGCCTAACCTCCCAACTTTTACCAAGTGATTTCAATACAAAAGATGTGTCTGTGTCAATTCATGAAATGAATAACCTTCCATGCTCATGTGAAAACAGAAGGAGATTAGTGTAGCACAATATGTGCTTAGCACATGGTTCATACGCATCCTGGAAAAGTCCTGGAATTCCAAATTGCCCTGGAAATATCCTAAAATTCTGTTACATGTCCTGGAATTCTATCCATTCCTGCCTTTTTGTCCTTGCACAATGTTTCATAGTTAAGAATTTTTCTACTGATATAACTTATGTCTGACAAATTTCCCTCCCCACCTCTGTCAAAATGAGGGAGACTGTTAGTTTTCTTATCTGTTAACAGTACTGAAGTTGTGTTATTAGCACGTCATTTGTAAAACAAAGATTGTGCCTATGTTATCACTTTGTCCATCCATCAGTGTACAGCATATCTCTGCAACTATCAGTCTGACCAGAAAAATTTCTTTTGCATTGGGAAGCTTGAAATGTGAGAATGATGATCTTTGCATTCCGCAACTTTTTTTTTTTCTGATGCACGTTTCCTCCGCTAGAAGGCGTAAATGCAGATTCTACGAATTCAAAATATATTTTATTTCATATCTTTGCTTCTAAATATCCAGTTGAAATAATTATTTTCCCTTTCAATGCCATTTATATCAAAGACTGTTATAGGTACAGTCACTTCTTCAAGTAATGCATAGATTTTGCTCTAGGGAGGGCGTAAAGGTAAATTGTGTTTTCTCTAATATCTCTGCTTATGAAAGTCCTATTTCAAAAATTCTCCCCGCATCGGATACAGCTCCTGATGGGAAATGTTTTGCACATAATTCCTAATTTCTGTTAAAGAATGCTTTTTGGCCACCAGGAGGTGTAAGTGTTTATTTCTGCTTTGATGTATTCACAGCAAAATCTGAGCTCTTCTGAAAACTCTTGGAAAAATTCTTTCATGAACCGATATCTCTCACCTCGGAAAACCTTTTGAAAATACCTCCTGCGTAAAATAGCGCATAGTTTTCCCACCAGGTATTTGAAAAGTCTTTTTCCTTAGCATAGCTTTTACCATGAAGACTACTTTTTGCCTACTTTCAACTTTTCCATTATGCAAAATTCTTCTGCTACAAGGTGTAGAGTTATATCATATTTCTTCTTTGAAGTGTCTGATTTGGAAATCTCTTTGTCGCTGATACTTTCCTTCTGCTATGAGAAACTTTTTGTGTGCCATTTCTTAATTTTCGTAACATACTGTACTTTTTAGTCACTGGTGGAAGTGAGTAGCTGTTTCTATTTCTGGATGTTTTATTGATTGCAAAAACTCCAGTTGATTATTTTTTTTAGCCAGTTGCATTGACTTTGAGTAACTTTGATAAATTTCATTCTCATCGGAGAGATTCAAAAGAAGTGCTCATTTCAACCGAAAAAATTCAGTGTTGTCTTTCTTCAAATATTTCACCTTCCTTATCCTTAAATTTCCAATGTCAGCATTATTTCAAAATAATTAAATATAAATAGTATTTAGTTTATACATTGATTTTGTGGTATATGATAGCATTACGAGAGTAATGACGCGTTTATGTTCTAACTATGGATTTTATACCTATATATTTTTGAGTTTTATGGGGTTTTTTTTATTTTATAATTTTCTTCAATGATTGAACTAAAAGCCAAAGTAAAAATTAATTTTTCTCAAATTTACTATAGCATAATGTACATAAAAGTTTTGTAGAAATTAAACTAGTTACATGTTCAGCGACACTTTTGGTATTTCAGTATTTATCTGTGATTCTAAGTTTCTTATTAGCTGCAGCAGACATCAGTTTTCAACATTCTGTTGTATTAAGTTTGCTCAAGCCGGTAGGGAGCTGTTTGTTGTAGGTTACAGGTTGAACAGACCTATGGTTTCTCTATATTTTAAGTAGGAGCATTTAGATCATATGTCCTGGAAAAGTTTTTCAATTATACGATTGAAAGAATGTATGAACCATGCTTGCATCTAACCTGCTTGCAAATCACAGCTCAGTGAAATACACAACATTGATACAGAACTGTAATTGGCATTATTCCTAGCTCTGCTGCATCAGCACTTTTATATGGATTTTTTACCTTATTTTGACATGTAAAACATGTCTCTAGCATGTGGCCAGACCATTTAAATATACCATGTATGTATTCAGCTTAACTATTTGCTTTCAGATAATGTGCTGCTTTAAATTTTAAAAAAAAATGTAAAACATGTCTCTAGCATGTGGCCAGACCATTTAGATATACCATGTATGTATTCAGCTTAACTATTTGCTTTCAGATAATGTGCTGCTTTAAATTTTAAAAAAAATGATGTCCAAAACACTTGCAAATTTAAAACTTACACAATCACTACTCAAAAATGTATCCTTTATCAAAAATATTTCATGAAGAAACAAATAAAGAAATACTCTTTTTTTTTCTTATAAAAATTTGGTAAGTGGAAATTTCAAACTTGATTTCAAAAGTAATGTTCAAGAATGAATGTGTATATGGAATTTCAATCCTACATATACTGTATACAGTAGTGAACAAGTTAATCCAAACACTAATATTAAAGAAAAGTTGTAATTTTGCAAGAAAATAAGTACAAAAATTAAACTTCAACTTTCCTAATAATTTATATGTGTGCTACTCTGTTCCTAATAAGTTCATTAATTCCTTAGGTATGGACTCTATCAACATAGAATGCATTTTTATTTCTGCATCTCTAAACCATACCTTTATATGGAATGTATGTAATCCTTTGTATCACAATTAAGTTTTCCAAGTATCTTTTTCATTATGGACCACAAATTTTTTATTAGGTTAATGACAGGAGAGTTATATGGGTACTCAAGCATTTGGATGTTGTGATTTTTGAAGAATCCTCACTTTTTTCGAAGTGTGGCATGGTGTGAGATCCTCTTGGAAGACGAGTTCTTTGTATTTCTAGATCTGCGGGTAAAAGGTTTTTTTTTTTTTTTCCAATATTTTTATCTATTAGTCACTTTTCATCATACTGTCAACAGTTATCCTGGACTGCCACGTCTAATACAACCCAGAACATCTGTTTAGCTGGGTGTGTAGAAGACATAGGGTACTCGCTCTCCTTGGACAAAGAAATGGCTATCATCTGAGAATGTGACCTTCCATTTCTCAACAGTACAATCTTTGTGCACCTTTGTTCACTGGAGCCCCTTCTGCATAGCTTCCATCAACAGTTGTTCTATTTGGTCTGCTGGCAGTCCTCTCAGCTTCCAACAATCTTCGATAGACTGTCATGTCAGAAACATTAAACCCAGTAGCTGCCAAGTCTTTAAGTCTATAGCAGACAATCTTGGATTCACGTTACTTCTTCTAACTAGTAACCAGTCTTGAGTATGTATAATATTCCTTTTTCACCCACATTTTCTTTTTCTGTCAGGGAGAAAAGGTATTTGTCTAACCTCTTTTAAATTTCATTAACAGTACGTAAAGGCTAAACCACTCATTGGCAATTTGTCTTGGAGATGTATCCATTTTGTGTACACACTAGAAAACATGGAAAATGCTATTAAGAAATGTAGGTTTTAGTTAAACATTGTAAAGCCACAACTGACAATTGTAAACTGAAACCAAAACTAACATTGTTGTGAACCAAAAACTTGACAAAGTTTTGGTTTTGGTTCA
Source organism: Macrothele yani (assembly GCA_039090855.1). Taxonomy (NCBI): domain Eukaryota; kingdom Metazoa; phylum Arthropoda; class Arachnida; order Araneae; family Macrothelidae; genus Macrothele; species Macrothele yani. The sequence goes on from CM077001.1 coordinate 84,228,059, forward strand.
CTTGTTCAGATTAATTTATTTGCTACAGTATATTATATTTTCTCTAAATATTGCACAGATAGCAGATATCTTTGAAATGTATGCACACACACACATCATTTAAAATTTTGCTGTATGGCCACTTTTGTGATGGTAGGCCAAAAGCAGTAGACTGATATGAATAATAATTTTTCATTAAAATTTCAGTATGATAAAAGTTATAAAATTTCATCAAAATTCATTTCCAAGAAACATATTTACAACTCCCAGACATTGTCTGCCTTCCCTAATGGATTTCTGATTATTTAAATTTTAAACATATTTCTTCTTTTTGGAAATCTTTATCTGCAGTCATTTGGATAAACTAATTTGAAAATGAAATGTCATAAAAGTATTGATAAAAAATATTCTAATTCTAGATAAGTTTCACTCCTCAGATCTATTCACTATGCATATTTTAATAGGATGACAATCTGGATTAAAATGATCATTTTTGACAAACAGTACACTTAGAATGCCAGATATAATTGCATTCATTCTTACGGAGCCAGATTACAGCTGCTAGTTATTTAAGGACTGCTTGACCTAATAGACAGATTTGAAATTAAAACGCATACGAATCTTGGAAGTGTGTATCCATTTTCATGTTTACATATTTACAAAAGAAGAAAAAAAGAATTATCATAAATATGCTGTTTCCAGTTCATTCATTTTGAATGTGGCATAACTAATAAAAAAATAACCAAACAGGTTGGTTGCCTCTAAAGGTTTCTTTCTTTTTTTTTTTTTTTTTTATGTAATTTATTTAGATTTCTGGATGTGAAATTCATCAAAATGCATTCAAGGAAAGCCTAATTGCAGCTTCCTTTGATTCTTGGTACATATTGCCTTTGCTAATTCAGCCATGTTTCCAACTTCCAACTGCAGATTTAGCCGTAGTTTCATCTTGCAAGTGTGCGTTCATAGATTTATTTATGTGTACTACAATTTGCAAAATAGATATAGCAGACTACGTACTTTTAAGAATTTCAAAAAATATGGCCAACCTGATTTATGTTAATCACAGTTAGTCTACTTGGTTGATTTGATCCAAAATTACTATTTCTGAATAAAATTTCACTAATTATTCCAACTGCAAAATTCCTATCAAGATTCCATCATTCAACTTAATTACAGCTTCCTCTTAATTGTTGTCTAACACACACTAGCATCAATGAGGCAGAAGCAGCAGCATTCTTACCAAAATCCAAGAGGCAACTAGCCGACTGAGCTGCAAGACATCTAGTAGAAGAATCAAAGAACCAATTGTATGATGAAGAAACCAGAAATCACACACAACACAAATCTGAAACTTTGAGACAAGTTAACTGAGAAGTTTTAATAAGCACACAAAAGTACAGGACCCAAATACGTACAGTATTTGCACCAAGATGGAAGAACAAGTAATTGGGCTAGTGGGCAGTGATTCTGTGAGAACATACGTCTAATGCATTTAGCTTTTTAAAACTTCCTTGTAGAAACATCTGCTCAAAATGTCTGGTTAGTGGTTAAAAATTCACTTATATAAGCAGATCCACATATTTGTAGTGAGTTACACAGTTCTTGCATGATGGTTATAGCATGACCATGTCTCAGATTCAAGCAAGCAATAGGCAGGTTTACAAAAAATTCAGCTACTAACTTTTTTAAAACAAGTACTCTTAAAGTATGAAAAAACTTACCCTCCCAAAACATCGTTGTAGTCTTATTCCACAAGATCAGAACCTGTGTCACATTTGTTTGCATGCAAAACTGTTTCAGCATACCCATGATAGAAAACATGTTTCTCTTGCTTTAGGAGCATGTATATTCTTGTAAACAAAGATATGCGATAAAGTGTTGTTTGCTCTTTACATTATTGTAATGTCATAAAATTTCACCATCATGAACATTGCCTTTAGTGGTTCATCTTACTGTAATATGAGAAAACATTTTATTTTACAGTTAAAAGAAGTCTCTTGACATTTCCCATGGGACATCCAGTATGAGTGAATTGATGTTGACACGTATTCATGGCAAAACCTTCTGTATTCACTTTAACTGCATGTTTAACAGTTTGCCTATGTGCCCCTAAATATTTTCTGTTGTCACCTCACCAGCCTGTAATATGATGTGTCATTATCACAGCAGTACAAGAATTCATTATCCATATTTTCTGTGGAAAGAGGTTTGACTAATGTTTCATGTGTCAGAGTCAATAGTGTGAATAGTGCTTTCTGTTTTTCTTTTATAGGTCTACACTGTGTCCCAAAGTCACTTATTAGGTGTACAACTTTGATACTTCAGAAATTATGTTTTAAAGCAATTATCAGGACAGACAATAATACATGTACAAAATCCCTTATAGAAAATAAATAGTTTGCAAAGTTTCATTTTGTTGTGTTATAATGCAACTGCAATTTAAAGTCTGCATTTCATTGTGTTATTACTCGTTTCTTGCTTCTTCTGTTATCATTTTCACAGCTTCCAAATTTGGATTCGGTGAGGTAAAATTATTAAAGACACCCCTAATTACTTAAGGTATTAAATTAGCGACTGCCCATGCAAAAAAAAAAAAAAAAAAAAAATATATATATATATATATATATATATATATATATATATCTTAGGCTCATGTACATTATGCCAATATTGAAGATATTACCAATTGTATAAGAAATGAATGCCAAAAGGTAAATTTGGACATTGCTATCTGTGCAGAATGATATGCCGCCTGACAGTGAGCAAAGACAGGATTAACAATTGTGCAAGAGGCTATTTGTTACTTGCTATTGGTGAGACAGAAGCAAGTGTAGGGTCAGCATTGAAAGGGAGAGAGATACACAAAATAGATCAGTATATAATGAATTTGCATAGTTTTAAAGGCTGTGAAAATGAAAATATGTGATACTGCTTGGATAACTGGATCAGACCACTGTGTAAAAGCACAAAATGCATTGCACATAGTGAATACAATCCTTAGACTACAGGATTTTGGTCATTTTTAAAGGGGGGGGTCACAGTACTCCTGGAATTTAACTTAAATTTCAGGATTAGAAAGATACAGTTCAAATGTTTTATAATTATAATATTTACCTTCATGAAATCGGCTCAGTTACGTAGTATTACCTATAGTATACAGTTACCTGTAATGCTGTTTTTTGCCCCCCCCCTTTCTAGCAATTAAAACTTGTAATATGTAAACTGAAGCCATAGACTGCTGTATCCTTTGGCAATATTAACTACATGCTATACAAGTCATGTTGAACTTTGGTAGGTGAAAATGTTTGTCATTCAGCATTAGACACACTGATGTAATACCCGTTCATGTAACAGTTTTGTTACATGTTCTTAGCCTCTTGCATATGTGGGTGTATCATGTGTGGGTCATTCCATGTCAAATCCAGGATTTTTTTTTTTTTACAAGTACTTATCCCCAGTATGTGTCATTCCCCAAAGCTTTCATTTTTTTATTGTTGATGAATCAATAGATATCAGTATTTGAAATTATGAAAATGTTGGCTTGTGGGATCAGTGTTGCATTCAGAGAGGTTTTTCCAGGGGAAAATTAAAAATTTCGGGGAGGGAGGCTAAAGTTTGTTGACTAATTATATATATATCACAATTTTGTTATTTATTTATATAACATTTTTAAATAGAGTACACACATTTTCTTATGCTCTTATATCGCAAATGCAAATTCCACGAAATCTACACAAACAAGTGAGTAAAAATGTTATACCTTTGCTTTAATTCAGTAATGGACCACGGATTGCACAATGGGGTGGTGTAAAATATTGAGGATGCCAGTAAGGTAAGGCTGTGCTGAAGAAAATCCTTCCAAGACATTATGGATGGTAAAAATGTCCTCGCCTTACTATTAGCGTGTTTCTGATTATTAAGGAATCATTACAGTGTTACTGAAAACGTATGGTGTAATCATTTCCCTGCCATTTGGTTTGTCTTTTTAGATTATTTAGAATAGCAAATAGTAGTAAAAAAAAAAACAACTAAAAACTAACAAACCGTTTAAACGGCAGTTCGAGATGCCTCGATTTTATTTATTTTTTCACCGAGTGAAAACCACCACCGCCAGGTGCAGAAAAAAATCATTAGGGGAACAATTTCTAATAATTTGCTATTGTTAAAAAGTAGGCGGCAAATATTTTGTTGTATTGGAAGCACTAATGTCACATTACTACACTGAGGCAATAATATGGACAGGCGGCATCCAGAAGACTGAAATAAAACTGTTTTTTTATGCTATCTTGACTGAAATAAAACTGTTTTTATATGCTATCTTGCAAAATATGATGGCCGCCCCGGTGGCGCAGTGGTCTAAGCGATGGCCTCTGATCATTCGTCCGAACGGGGTCCGGGTTCGAATCCCGGTGAGGCATGGATGTTGTGTTTGTCTTACGGCACTGGCTCTCTCTCTTCCCTGGAACCAGTGACCCTAAATTAGGGACGGGCGACTGCTTATAGCCCATTGAGTTGCTCACGGTGGTCGTTAAACCTCCAATCAAAAAAAAAAAAAAAAAAAAAAAAATATGATGATGTATTGCAGTGCAAACATCTTTACTGTGCGGAATTAGGTTTTTATTGCGGAAGTAATCCGAGGTGTCTGTGCTTGAAAAATGACCCCTTCAGCGAGGACTGTTTAATGTTTTGTTGAAGGATGATAGAAATTTCAGACTGAAGTCCATGTGGACGGGTTTTTTTTATTAAAATAATATTTTCCCTCATTTTCTTAACTTTTTTTAAAATCAATTTCTCCAAATATTCAGCTATCTGTATAAACGAACACAGACTAAAATAAGGGGAGATCGCCCAAAAACCTACGGGGAATGAGGGTAGGGGCCTTCATGGATTTTCGGGTGGGGGGCTAAGCACCCCCGAGAAGATACCTGATAACATCAGTGTGTGGGATGTATTTGCACAAAAACATGATTACCTAAATTTCTTATAATGATGGAAATACCAAAATTGTCATCTTCAAGTAAATTCCTATGCAAAATCCATGGATGCAATTGAACGTTTCTGTCGAAGTTTTTGAGTTTTAAGCATTGTTTTTCTTTTAATTAAAAGGAACTGGCGTGGCCTTGTATGTATAGAAAGTTACAACAAATATGACCTAACATAAAAAAGAAAAAAAAAAATGTGAGTGAGTGAGAAGAGAAAGAGTGTTAACTTTCAGCCGAGGAGCTGAGAAACCAATTTTTTAAACATGACACATACACAAAAGCAGTGAAATGGTGTATCTTCACAAGTGGCTAACCAACTCTTGATTTTTATGCTGTATCTGTCGTTAGCATAGGGGCAGTAACCATCCGTCTGCATCGAAGCCCCGTACGCAGCAGGATTCGCTGAACTGTCATTTTAGACACACTTCCAGTAGCCCCCTGGTTCATTCAGCCAGTGAATTGCTCCACTGAATCGCGTCGATTGGCCCTCGCGCGGTTTTTTATGCTATCAGCCGACGTTCACCTCTCACATCAATGGCACGTAGTGCTCCGCAGTTTCCAGATCGCTTATTCGCAGGGGGCCGCCCGGTGGCGCAGTGGTCTAAGGCGCTGGCCTCTGATCATTCGTCCGTAAGGGGTCCGGGTTCGAATCCCGGTGAGGCATGGATGTTGTGTTTGTCTTACGGCACTGGCTCTCTCCCTTCCCTGGAACCAGTGACCCTAAATTAGGGACGGGCGACTGCTTATAGCCCATTGAGTTGCTCACGGCGGTCGTTAAACCTCCAAACAAAAAAAAAAAAATATTCGCAGGGGTGCCATTTCTCCAATCACAATACACTTTAACCACAGCAGCACGCGAACAGTTCACAAACTGCGCTGTTTCAGAAATACTGCCACCCCTGTCCCGAAAGCCGATAATTATACCTTTTTGCAAATCTGATGAATCGCTCCTTTTATCCATGACAGCAGCGAGTGATATGTTATCAGAATGCATACAGTACACCATATGTACCCTCCAAGCCAGCTCAGCCGCCGCCCCGGTGGCGCAGTGGTCTAAGGCGCTGGCCTCTGATCATTCGTCCGTAAAGGGTCCGGGTTCGAATCCCGGTCAGGCATGGATGTTGTGTTTGTCTTACGGCACTGGCTCTCTCCCTTCCCTGGAACCAGTGACCCTAAATTAGGGACGGGCGACTACATATAGCCCATTGAGTTGCTCACGGTGGTCGTTAAACCTCCAAAAAAAAAGCCAGCTCACGACACGTACCTACTTTCGTTGGGTACGCGCTGTTGACGTCAAAAGTAGGAGGAGATGGTCTACAATAATATGACTCGACTATATATATATATATGCACTGACGGAAAAAAAATCCCAACACTACGAAAAAATAGTTGTAGAGGAATGAAATGGCGGCAATACATTTGTATAGGTAACATATTTTATCGATTAAGGTTTCAAGATCACAGCTTATTGTAAGCGCGAGAAGAGCCATTTTAAATGTGAAGTGCTGGTACATTAATAACCGGTGTAACCGCCAGAATGTTCTAACCAACACACGGCCATCACTGGCACCCAGGCAGAACCGGCTTTCATCAGAAAACACAACAGATCACTCCGTCCTCCAATGAGCTCTAGCTTGACACCACTGACGTCGAAAACGGCAGTGGTTTGGAGTAAGTGGAATGCACGCTACAGGGTGTCTGTCTCGGAGCTGTCCTTCAAGTAACCGATTTGTAACAGTTCGTTGTGTCACTGTGGTGGCAACTGCAGCTCGAATTGCTGCCGCAGACGCGGTACGATGCGCCACGACCATACGCCGTGCATGGCCGGCCGGAAACCGGTCTTCTTGAGGCAGTACCTTCCCTTGACCACCGCTGCCAACAATCATGCACAGTGGCTACATTCCTGCAAAGTCGTTCTGCAATATTGCGGAAAGAAAACCCACCTTCTCGTAGCCCTATTACACGACATCGTTCAAACTCCGTGAGCTGTTGGTAATGGCTTCTTTGTCTTCTTAAAGGCATTCTTGACTAACATCAACACCCTACGTCGAATCTCAACGATAACTAACGCTCACGAACGTTACAGCGCGTATTTACAGCAAACCTGCTTTGCATGTTCCGAGGGGCGCTACTAGCGCCACACGTATGCGCCGAGCGCGAAATTTGCATAGACGTCGTCTTACAGATGTACTCTCACCGCCTACCAACTGTCGTTTATCTAACACAACCCCTTCTTGGTGTTGGGATTTTTTTTTCCGTCGGTGTATGTATATATACACACAAACACACAAGGTCGAGTCGCATTAGTGTGACCACCAGCTAATACCCAGAGTAACCGCCGTGTGCAGCACAAACAGCAGCTAGACGGGCTGGGAGTGACTTGCTGGAAGGTGTTCTTTTTTTTTTTTTATTGGAGGTTTAACGACCACCGTGAGCAACTCAATGGGCTATAAGCAGTCGACCGTCCCTAATTTAGGGTCACTGGTTCCAGGGAAGGGAGAGATCCAGTGCCGTAAGACAAACACAACATCCATGCCTCACCGGGATTCGAACCCGAACCCCGTTCGGACGAATGATCAGAGGCAATCGCTTAGACCACTGCGGCACCTGGAAGGTGTTCACAGGTATGTGGAGCATGCTGACTGCAGTGCATCTGACAGCTGCTGGAGGGTGCGTGGTGGAGATCTATAGAGCGAACAACACGATCGAGGTGGTCCCACAGATGCTCAATTGGGTTTAAGTCTGGAGAATTAGGGGGCCAGGGAAGTACTTTGAAGTCTTCATCGTGCTCTTCCAACCACTGTCGGACATTTCGAGCTGTGTGATACGTCGCATCGTCGTGCTGGAAGATCTCATCCGCCCCAGGGAAGACAATCGGCATGTATGAGTGTACGTGGTCTGCAAGGATGAATTTATAGCGAATTCGGTCCATAGTGCCTACCACAGGCATGAGTAGACCCAGAGAAGGCCACGAAAGCATTGCCTAGACCATAATGCTGCCCCCCACCAGCTTGTGTTCTTCCAGCAATGGTTGAAGAGTGTTTATTTTCCGATGTTTCTCGCCTTATACGACAACGTCCATCCGTTCGGTGAAGCAGAAAACGTGACTCGTCGGAGAAGACAATCCTTTGCTCATCAGCGGATGTCCAATTTTATTTTTTGGTTGGAGGTTTAACGACCACCGTGAGCAACTCAATGGGCTATAAGCAGTCGCCCGTCCCTAATTTAGGGTCACTGGTTCCAGGGAAAGGAGAGAGCCAGTGACGTAAGACAAACACAACATCCATACCTCACCAGGATTCAAACCCAGACCCATCTCGGACGAATGATCAGAGGCCATCGCTTAGACCACTGCGCCACCGGGGCGGCCGGAGGTCCAATTCCGATACTGCCTTAGAAATGTAAGCCTTTTATGCAAATGCACCTTCGTTAGCATAGGTGCAGTGACCATCCGTTGACAATTATGAAAAATAAAAATATAGAAACATATAATCTCTAGAACCTTTATATATCTATTTATTTTTTGCTCTTCTCGTTTTTTGTTTAAGATAGAGCTAATTTTTCATATTTTTGATAAACGTTTGGAAATCACAGCCTGAATTTCATTTTTTTAAATAATAATATTCAGCGAAAGAATATATTTCCTTTTTCATTTGCTGATGGGCAATTACAATTGCGTTTCAAAATATACGTCGAATCTCGTAGTTTATCTGTTTGCATTCTTTCCCCCCTTTTATTTTTTATTTTCCTCCTGACAAAGGAACAGACGTGCCCTCCCACGTCTGCCCCCTCAATAATTTGCTGAAGTCGGCGCCCCTGATACATATTATATTCACATAGTGTATATACGTATAGCATATGCACATAGCCTATACATTTGATAGATATAGTAGATATTGATGTTTACGTAGGGTGTCTGAAAAGTTATCGGACCGCCAATGAAGGAATAATCGTACATATAGTGCCGAAAAGATAACGAAATCATATAATGTTCAATGCGTGGATCACTATATCTAGCAGTTCAGAGTAATGCAACATTTTACAATGTGCAATAAAAAAAGTGTTCTTCAATTAAATTCATGTAGCTTTTATTTTTTTTTTTTACATTTATAGACTATGTAATTTTTTGGTTAGTTAGTTATAGTTAGTTAATTAATTTTAGTGGCGCAAGGGCCAGGCTTGGCCAAAGAGCGCCAGACATAGAACTATCAGCCAATGATTTTTAAAAGCGGGGTGAAATGATCAAGAGCAGACAAGCTCCGTAAAAGCTAGAAAAGAGGATGATGGAAGATGTTGTGAAGACCAGTTAGTTAATCAGGTTTATATATAACTTTATTAATTTACTATTATATTTATTATAACTTTTTTTTTTTTTTTTTTTTTTTTTATTAAATAAGTTTTAAAATGTTAATCTCTTTTAAAAAGGAAAATACTGCGAAAGTGTCGCAGTGGTCGCCCAAAAGCTTTTGAAGCGTAGCTGCGTCCTCGTCCAGCAGATGAGACTGAAAATAGTGAAACCGATGATGACGAAAACGAACACAACTGCACAATACATGAGAGACGGTGAGTAAACAGTCGCACGCCTCACACATTGGGGCAGCGTCGCCACACAGCAAATAGCTATGCGTGAAGCGACAATGCCCAATGCGGAGACGCGCAAGAACAACTTCTTCCCTACGGTTCCGGCGACACGATGATTTCCAGACTCCAAGGATGGGTTTAACACGGTGCAGTTTATTCTCCACCTGTTGGTCCCACAGACCCCGCCACGTTCGTCTGATATGATCGTGAACAAGAAAGCGAAAATCACGGTGGAACAGTGGCAACGGTGTGACAACCAAAGAAGAGGCAGATCTAGCAGCAGCATCAGCAGACTCGTTCCCTGGGATCCCAACATGCCCAGGAATCCAGCAGAACCGAATCTGGACATCAGCCTCGAGCAAAGAACGAAGAAGTCTCCGTACGGTAAAAAGAAGTGGGTGGCCAGAGAAATCCAAAGATGACAATGATTGCACAACACTCAACGAATCAGTGTACACAATAGCACGCTGATGAGAGCTCGACTGCACGTGAACAAGTGCAAGATACACAGCATGCATCTCCGCCGAAAACACCGTGGCCTCGGCAGGAATGCGGGCAACAGAAACTTCGTCAATGCAGACGGCGGCGCATCCAACGACACCAGCCGCCTTAGATCCATCGGTGAAAACAGGAATAAAGTCTGCGTTGACGTAACGGTGTTCAGCGAAGAGCTGCTGGTATACTGACGCAGGGGTTGAGGACTTGTCAAAAGATGTAAAGCTGGTATCAACCATGACACCAAGAGGGTGCCATGGGGGATCCTCAAAGCCCCTGGTCTCTCCAACGAGTGACAAGTCGAGCCCTGCATCACGAGCTACGGCCGCCAAACGAAGACCGAAGGTTCGGATGCACGAGGGACGGATCTCGAACAAACGAGCATGCTGGGGATGAAAAACTGCATCGTGTAAAGTATGTTCTGAGAGAGATCTAAGTTTCAGGTAAAATTGAAGAGACAGCTGCAGACGGCGTATATGAAGCGACGGTTCGTTCGCGTCGGCATAAAGGCTGGGAATGGGTGACGTGCGAAATGCTCCTGTACAAAGACGCAGCGCTTGATGGTGGATGGTATCCAACGGCCGGAGAACGGAAGGACGCGCAGAGCCATACACCATACAGCCATAATCCAGTTTAGACCGAATGAGAGAATGGTAAATACGGAGCAGGGAAGTCCTGTCTGCACCCCAGGAGACTGAGGCGAGGATCTTGAGGATTGGCAAAGCTCTCAGACAGGAAGTCCGGAGTCGTCGAACGTGCGAGCGAAAGGTGAGCGCACGGTCGACGGTCAAACCAAGGAACTTGGTTTCCGGCAAAATTGGAATGGCTGCATGGTCCAAATAGAGTTCTGGATCGGGGTGGAGACCACGCCTCCGGCAGAAATGTACACACGCTGTCTTTTCAGCAGAAAGAACGAAACCATTGTTGTTAGCCGCTTTAACTATCTGGTTAATTGCAGACTGCAGCTGCCTTTCAATGAAATGCATGCTTGATGACGAGCAGAAGATGTGAAGGTCGTCAACATAAATGGTAGTCGAAACCGTAGGAGGAAGATTTTTAAGCAAACAATTAATGCGGAGGATGAACAGAGTCACCGAAAGAATGCTGCCTTGAGGAACACCTTGTTCTTGATGGAAAAAGGCGGACAGCGTTGTACCCAGGCGCACCTGGAACACACGGTCACGAAGAAAGTTGGCAATGAAGGTTGGCAGGTTTCCCCGCAACCCACTTTCGTGGAGGTCACGGAGGATACCGTGGCGCCATTGTAATTTTTTGAACATGTAAAATAATCTTTTGGAATGTTTAATTTGTGACGTACATCGCTCTTAATCTCGTGGGGAGGGGGGCTTAAGCACCCAAAGCCCCCCCCCCATGTGTGCTCCACTGTATTTAAAACATGCCAAGGAAAATTAAAGCAGGTGGGGATATACCCCAGCAAAAACAGTCTTGCTGGGCCAGCATTGGGCCATTGCTGGCAGCCAGCTCAGCCAACAATGACCCAGCACTATGTTGCCGCTGCCGAACCGTCAATAAAATGTTCGGGCGGCCAACAGAAGGGCCAGCAGTTCAGGCCAACCGCTGGCCAACAGTTGGCACCCCATCAGTTCTCATATGCCACAACAGGGCCATCAGTTGTCCATCACAGGCAGTAGCTGCCACAAGTGGCCCTTCAGTGGTCCTGCAAGCACGTGCCAGAAATGATGGCTAGCCTAATGTGGTCCGCTAGTGGGCCGTTAGTGGCAGCCAACAACCACGTGACGTAACTGGTGGCTTGCCGAATCTTGTATGCCAATTTCCCAGTAGCAGCCATAATAATAATAAAAAATCAAGGACAACCGCAGTTTCCCAAAGCTACATTTTTTTTTTTTACCCTTACAAAACTTGTGAATTAACGCACTGCGCTGGGGAAATTTTCTCAACAGACCGGAAAAACGCCCGCTTGCGTCAGAGAGGATTTAAACCAGGGCCGTTGGCGTGGCAGCTGAGCTCTCTACCGACCGGACTAATTTGCCGCGCTCGAGCGAATGCCTAAAGCTGTCTGTTTGGTATGCATTGTGTAATCGAATGCGTCCCTCTTTCATTTTATAATATTGCGAGGTATTTTTCATAAAAGTCAGTTTCATATAATTCATAAATTAATTTTTTAAACGTAACGATAGTTTGTTTTTTTTTACTTTAAGGAAACTTCACTCAATTTCAAGGAGTGTACATACTTAGAGTCGCTTTCCAAAGTTTTGTACTGTCCTTGTCGTCTTGAAAAGAGATTATTGAATAAATATATATTTACCCCGGTTCATGTCACATTCTGTTACATTTTTAAAGTTGTGTCTTTCCTTTCCGTTGTCCGAAGCTACATTTGTTTTAAAGAGTAAAGATATTGTATTTTACTTCTCGTTATTTTTAGAAGCGAATTCCTCCCAGTCTTGTGTATTTAGTCTTGTGTACACCTCATAGCGTTGCTTTTTTTCTCTTTCAAATAATTAATAAATTTTGTACGCGTATAATTCTTTTTCTTTTCTTCCAACAAACGTTGTTTTAATGGTTTTCCAGGACATTTGTTTCAAATTTTTGCTTGTTATTCATCCACTCCATTCCATGAATTGTTATTCATGGGAATGGAGTGGGTGTATTTCATGGCTGTAATCTAGTATTTCACGGCTTAATCTGATATCTTCGTCGACGCAAAATTTCATTAGGAAATTAATTCGCCTCTCTACATATGGATTTTTTTCTTAACATCCACTAAAATAACACCATGGCGATAGCGTCGTCTTCAACTAACTGGTATACCGGAAGCAACTAACTGCGCATGCGCAGTCCCGTTGCTTCCACCTGCTGTTGGGGTTGCATTGGTTGCCAGCAACGGGCCACTAGTGGCACTTGCTTGGAGGCCCACAATTCACGGCGATGCTGCAGGGCCATCAATGGCTCGCCAACTGATAGCGCTGCCACCAACGGACCACTACCGGGCCGTGAGCGGCCGATTTCAGCCAGCAGTGACCCATCACTGCCAGCTGGTGGCCAGCAGTTTCCCAGCACTTGTGTTTTTGCTGGGACAGGGTGTCCGTAAAGTCTTTCCCACACTACAAAAATTAATATAAAAAAAATTATGTAAGTTAAAATAAAATGGTTGGCGACATAATATAGCAGCACTCATAAATTATTTTTTTTATTTCTGTTCTTTAGATGAGCGCTACTGCTGAATAAGATGAGCATTTCATCGATAATGGCTTCCATGCAAGAAAAAGCGGCATGGCGGCATGCGTGTTGTGGTTCCATGAGACCAAATCGGCGGTTACCGTCCAGGGTCATTTCAGAAAAGAGTGCAGATGATCGTCATCGGACCAAATAAGCATAAAAGCTTGGTATGAAAAGTTTAAAGCGACGGGTAGTGTAAGTGTTGGCGATCTTCCCCGAGCGGGTCGAACACCTGTTACACAAGTGACAGCTGCAGCTGTTCAGGAGACATTTCTGCAAAGCCCCTGGAAATCCATTCGTCGTGCATCACTGGAAACTGGGATTCCCCGTCCCACGGTTCACAAAATTTTACATAAACGTCATCTCTGTGCTTATAAGGTACAGATCGTTTAAGCTCTTCAGTCTGACTGATGACCGCCTCGTCGTGCTGCGTTTGCGACGGAGATGTTGCAGCGCATAGCTCATGATAGTGATTGTCTGTTTCTCAGATGAAGACGCATTCGCCGTCTCTAGTACAGTAAATATATACACAATGTACGAATCTGAGGATCAGAAAATCTCCATAATGCCATTGAGCAACAGAGGGTTAGCCCAAAAGTGAACGTATGGGGTGGCCTGATCACTGGCGCACCCACGGGGGATGGTGGCTTTGGGGCTTAATCCCCACCCAAACCCTGTACGTCAACTCGTTTATCTACCTATCCAATGCATATCTGTCTATCTTATGCACTATATATATATATATATATATTCTATAAAGAAGATACCTAAGCAAAAAAATACATATATAATTTTGACTCACACCTAATACAACATAGAAAAGGTTATGTATCTACCTGTGTGAGTAAAAGGAGAAAAGATAAAAAAATAAAATAAAACAACTGAATGTAGAAGGTGTCGAGAATACTGAGCCTTGGCTTTATATATATATATATATATATACTATGTGCGTATACACCACACATGCATCTAGCCCCTCCCCAACAGGAATTCCTGGGTGTGCCACTGGGCCTGATGCATGACAGAATAATGGAACCCTTCTTTTTCATAAAGCCTACAGTAACGTGTACCTGGACATGCTGGAACTTTTTGTAGCACCTCAGTTGCATGCACTCCAACCTTCGGTTATTTTCCAACAAGACGGTGCCCCACCACATTGGTCAATAATAATGGTTCGTGAGTTCCTGAATGACAGACTTCCGGACAGTTGGATTGGCCGCGACGGATCCATGACATAGCCACCTCGATCGCCAACATAACCCTTCTAGACTTTTTCCTGTGGAAGACCAAGTTTACTCTAGCAGTGTTCCGGATGTCAAGACGAAGAGCAGAATAACGGACGTCATTGGTTCTGTCTCTGGTGAGATATCAAACAAAACATGGCGTGAAGTCGAATATCGCTTGGATGTCCTCCGGGCCACAAATGGCGCCCATGTGGAGGTGTACTGACACTGGAAAAAAAAATTAAACTTTACTTGTGCACAATCATTGTCGTGCAATCCCTTTGTTGTACCTGTAATACATATTTTTATATTGGTTTTTGTAATGTGGAAAAGACTTAATGGACTCATATATGGAAAGACTTAATGGACTCATATATAGTAACTCCATATTAAGAAATAAAGTTTACATTCCATAATAATTGGTCCTGTGTGTTTACAATTTATTTTGTCAATATTTTTACATGAATACAAGTTCGTTTATTTTGTTCAGAATAACTTTCGGGGTTTTTAAAATAAATTAATAAATACATTATCGTTTTCATATTTTTGTTATCACTGCTTCCGTTTTTAATGACCCGTATTGAAAACATTTAAATCTGGAAAACCTAGTTTTAAAATTTGTGCTTTATCTTTATTTATTTATTTATTTGATAGACGTCTGCAGTGGCGGCTGGCGACTACGTGCTAATGCTGTTGCACGCTAAAAAAAAAAAAAAAAAAAAAAAAAAAAAATTAGTAGCGATTGGTATTAAAACAATAAGAATGGCAATTCAAATTGTTTTTGGCGGAAAGTGCATCAATGATTTGCTGCCAACACAAAATCTTATTCTTAACCGGGCAAAGAAAGTTCTTGTTCGCCGATCGGTCTTAAAAACATTGTATTAAGAACTGAAATCGCGGCGCCCGGCCTTTCGTGCTACTTGTTGGTCAGCACGCCTATACAGTGTGGTTGCTGCTGCAGCTTACGTCACCCCCCCCCCCCACCCCATCTGTCCTTGGGTGTTGTCAAGTAGTCCATAAAGGCTTGCAGCGTACTGAACTTCTCTGAGCACTCCAATCTCTTTCTCCTTAATTAATACAGACATTTGACGTGGACCAGGAACATCAAACAAAGGTATTCGTTCTTTCCAATTTTATAAGTGAGTCACGGAAAAATTCTCATTGGCCGCGAAAAGTTCGAAAAAGGTGTAGTGGAAACATATCCGGCGCGTAACTGGAAGACCTGGGTTCGTTTCCCGATGGCGGCCAATTGATAATTTTTCCGTGACCCACTTATAAACGTGGAAAGATCGAATACCTTTTGTTTGATGCTCCTTCTGCTATTGGAACTGGGGACAGGGCAAAGTTTCACCCACAATTCTACAGGATGCGGTAGTTGACCAAAACAGAAGAAAAGCTTGTCTTTTTGTTACCGTGCTGTCAAGAAATTTGCGCGATCAATCAGTTAAATTATTTTCGTGCACTTAAACTTTTTGCTCTTTCTAGTGTAAAGTTTTCGTAATATTTTAATTTCTTGAATGCGTATTTTTGGAGAGGGTGTAAAAATGAAACTTGATCCACGTGCAATTATTTATACTTTTTTGAGTTTCATAAACTCTTTATGGTGTGATTTCGTACAGTAATTTAGTTAATTCATGTATAATTAATTCATATTTAATTTCTTAGGAAGTGCACCGAAATCACAAATAATTAATAGGATTACAAGGTTGATTGTACATTGAACAAAGACACCGCAAAAATATTTGCCATTAAAAATACGGAAATGAATAAAAACGTATTTTCAATAAACTTGAGTAAATTAATAATTTTGTTTTAGATGATACACAGCTGAATATGTTTTCTCGGCAACTGAAGTCGTCGCAGATTAATACAGTAAATCAATATATTCTGCAAAATATTAGGCTTAATATTTTATTTGATATATGGTTATGAATTTAACCACTAACATTAAAAAAACCATTAATGTAATTACTGATGCTAAAAAGATGAAGGAAATTACAAACAATTCATATAAATTTGTACATAATTACGGAAAACATCTGGAGTTGCTTTTTTTTTTTTTCTACGGCGGATGATGAGACTAAGCCCGTTGAATATCAATTCCAAAGTCTTTGCTGGAAGAGGGGGGAGGTAAGTCGTAGCACGCACATTGTCAGCGGCACGAGTCGCCATCGGAGGTCTGCTCATGAAAGGGACAAAGCCAGTGATGCGTGTATAGCACCGTGTAGTAAACGGTGCAGAGGCGAAACTACGGCGAGACTGCATGCAGTCTGATTAAAATTGAAACTAATTTTTACACAAGTTTTTGGTACACTTAAAATTCGAATTTCTTCCTTAAAATGTTTAAAGGATTCTAGCTGTTCACATTCAGGAATGAAGGAGTGGTTATATGGTCCGTCGAACTAAAAGAGAACTACGGCCGTCAGCGACATGTGACTTACTGCGGAGGTAAAGCACACGTCAAGACAAATCTGCAGCTATACATTCCGTCGGTGTAGTTTAGTTGGCTCGAACGGCACACTCCGGAGACCACCGGCAGATGTGTGAATTTCACTTTGGCACTCGAACGTAAAAATGGATCTACTGGCCGGTGGGCTCTTCGAAACGTGTGTGATGTTCGTTACACACATCGTCTGGAATTAATGAAAAATTCTTCGCTTCAAAAAATTTAGAGGCAGATGATGTGACTCATTCCGGAGTGAGGAGACGCGGTTTCCATCTGGTAACCATCAAATTTGTGAATTTCACAAACAATGGAGCCCTCTGTTTTTCTTTAGTCGGAAGGACTATACATGGGTGTAGGAGAAGTGGCCACCGGAGAACTGGCCACCCGGAGAAGTGGCCACCGGAGAACTGGCCACCGGATAACTGACCACCCGGAGAACTGGCCACCGGATAACTGACCACCCGGAGAACTGGCCACAAAAAATTTAAGGGGTCGTATAAAAATTGCGTTTTTGACCGCTTCATGCCCACGACCCCCAGAGGTTGGTTATCTGAGTCATATAAAGTTTCCGTAATTTCGTCTTTTCTTAATTGCGAAATTAATGTCATTTTTTAGAAAAAATGTTTACGACGTACATTTCAACAGAAGATTTCAGGGTTTTCAAACTACAAGTCTGCAAATTTTCTGAGCGCATGTGCTGGCTCAGGAAACTTGTCCGGGGAGGGGGGGGGGTACCAAAAGTGTAAAATATAAAGCCTGCATTTCTGGTCCGATCGGGAGGTTTTCATCATTCTCAAGCTACGTACAACTCGACACATTTTCTGAGGGCATGTGCCTACTATGCAAAACGAGAGGGAGGGCGGGGGGGGGAATGTACCAACACTGTAAAATATGAAGAATTACTCGTCCGATCGGGAGATTTGCAGCATTTACAAGTTACATCTCGACATTTTATCTGAGCGTATGTGCCTACTCTGGAAACCTGTCGGGGAGGAGGGGGGGGGGGGGGTAATACCAAAACTGTAAAATATGAAGAATTTCTCGTCCGATCCGAAAATTTTCAGCATTTACAAGCCCCCCCCCCCCCCCCCCGACAGGTTTCCTGAGTAGGCACATGCCTTCAGATAATGTGTCGAGTTGTAGCTGCTAAATGCTGAGATTCTCCCGATCGGACGAAATCGTTCATATTTTACACTTTTGGTATTACCCCCCCCCCCCGGACGGGTTTGCTGCGTAGGCACATGCGCTCAGAACAGAAAATTTGTCGAGTTGCAGCTTGTAAATACTGAAAATCTTCCGATCGGGATCGGAAGATAATTTTTCCTCTTTTACATTTTTGGTACCCCCCCCCCCCCCCTCACATACACAGGTTTGCTGAGTAGGCACATGCCTTCAAACAATGTGTCGAGTTGTAGCTTGTAAATGCCAAAAATCTCCCGATCGGACGAGGAATTTTTCATATTTTACACTTTTGATATTAACCCCCCCCCCCCCCCTCGCCGACAGGTTTAAAGAGAGTGTGTGCACATACGCTGAGAAAATTTGTCGAGTTTGCAGCTTGTAAATGCTGAAGATCTCCCGATCGGAAGAGAAATGAGAATTTCTTGATATTTAACGGTTTCGGTATTGCCCCCCCCCCCCCACACACACACACTAGTTTCCTGAAGCAGCAGATGCCCTCAGACAATTCGATGACTTGTAGCTTGTAATGGCTTAAAATCTCCCGATCGGAGCAGAAATTCTTTATATTTCATATTCTAGGTTTTAAGCCCCCTCCCCTCCCCCAGACAAGTTTCCTGGGTTTAGTTATACTCGCAGAGAATTTGTTTAGTTATAGTTTATAGAAAAATACCGTAAATAAGAAAATACGAAATTACGGACATTTTATGTGTGTCAGATAACCAATCTTGCGTTCTGGGACCACGGAACAGACCAGAACGCAATTTTTATACGGCCCCATAAAATTTTTGTGGCCAGTTCTCCGGGTGGTCAGTTCTCCGGTGGACAGTTCTCCGCTTAGTCTTAGCTCCGAAAATCATGGAAATGTCAAAATTTCTTACTGAAAATGAAATATTAAAAAAAAAATATGAACAATAGTTGCTCAAGTAGTGGGGAATATAGTCACACGAAATTTGTTTATGCAGAACAATTTTATGGCACTGAAATTGCAATGTGTCCAGTTCTCCGGTGGCCAGTTCTCCGTACCCGACTATACATACCAGACAAAAAAAGAATGTTGTTCACATTGTTGAAGATTCTCTGGGGGTTATTTGATCATTTCTGTGGCTGTGAGCCACTACTACGAACTGAATTCGGTCCATTTGATGTGGTAGAGTAAGTCCAAACTCTCAAACAATTGCGAAAAACTACACAAACAGTCACAGTTAAATTGCATCTACCGCGTAGAGATAACTTTGGGGTATGACGTTAATTTTGTTTTGTGGAGAAGAGTATTATACTGCCCGACATTATTACTAATGTGCATGTTTAGTAATTTCATAGTTATATATATATATGTACACAACTATTAAATTTGTAATGCCTTGAAAGTCAGATGGGGGGCGCAGTATTTTACGGTTTTCCCCGGGCGCAGAAATACCTAGTTACGCCTCTAACACGGTGCGTGTACAATTTCTGAAATTGAAGTATGGCTCAAAAGGAATTTGTTTCTTCTTGAATTAGAGATTTGATTATTGTAATGTTCACGAATTGATTGTGTTTATAAAGTTCTTAAACACAACACAAATTTTAATGTTAGAACCAGACACGATAGAAGGAAATGGCTTTGTTTATGGGACACAACTCATGAGCCATACAATTAAGTAAAAGAAAAATAATTAAGTAAATTAATCATGAATTAATTAAGTAAAAGAAAAATATTACAAAGTTAATATGTTATGTAAATATTTAGTGACTAAGTAAAAGTGCAGCGTTACTAAGAAGTCCCACCTTGTCGCCTTTTTCTGAACACAGAAAAGGACGATAAAGTGGGATTATTAAACTACAGTGTTTCGTCGAACACTGTAGTTTAAAGAAATGTACTAAGTCACGGCAATTTATTTCTTCAAATTAAAATAGAGTTCTCGCTTGGCTTATATGGAACGTTTTCTCGAAATCTGTTTGGAGTTCCCAATTCAGTTCTCAATATAGGCCAAAATACGACAATCTTTATACCCCCCCCCCCACCTCCCTTCCTGAACTTTTGTGGCCAGTTGCCCTAAACTCTTATTTCGAAAACTTGGGAAACTGCCACACATTCAAAGTGTTCCTCGAAGGAACAGCAATTTGTGCCCGGCTTTTAATGAAAAACATGTGATAGTTTCCCTGTGTGGCGGTTTACCGGCAACCGACGCTAAAACTCTGGCTAAAACCAGACTACAAACCAATAACCAAAGCCGATGTCATTCGCCGCAGGCATTTGAAGTCTAGTAGATGTTCGAATTCTCCAAGACCAAGGTATGTTATCTGCAAAGCGCCTTCAAACAAACATAAAAAAATTTAAAGCTTCGCGGCATAGTGTCTCTCAGAAGCCAGCAGCAGTTGAGTGGCAGAAACGTTGCAACCCAAAGGGGATTGAATCCCTTTGTGTTACTTGAGGGTTAACAGCCCTGGGGTTGACAGCTGCTTTCCACAGTGCAACATCAAAATAGCCGTAATTGCTTCCCCATCCGCCGTTAATCCCCTGCTGAATTCAGAAGGTGTAAAACAGCTTCTTGTTAAACGAGCGGTTTGGTGTGTGCATTTGAATGTGCGTTTCCGATGTCTTGCTGTTCAAGACATCGCAAACGCGCATTCCAAAAGCTACTGCACAAGTGCGGACTGGGCCGCCAAGATACCGAAAGAATTCCCAGTGGGCCACCATGTTCTGATTTCTGAGCTTCTACGCCTTATGCTAAATCAAGAAAAAAAAAGTATTTACATACTTGTATCTCAGTATTCTTGTAGAAGAAAACCAAGTTATGCTAAAGCGACAAAAAAATTTTACCACTTTGACGGCATCAGGGAAAAAAATAAATAAATAAATAAATACGTAGCAAATGTTCTGTTGAGCCAAACACTGTTTTTGATACATCTCTTTGAATTTAAGACAGAGCTTAAATTTAAAATACATTGATTACACATGTTAAATTTGAGCTCCGACCCTTTCGGTTGTTAATCTCTACATCCATTCGTTTTTGCCGGTTGCCGGTAAACTGCCACGCCGGAAAACTGCCACATGTTTGACATTAAGGGGTCGGGCACAAATTGCCTTTCCTCCGAGGAATACTTTGAATGTGTGGCAGTTTTCCAGTGGGGTAGTTTTTCAAGTCTCAGAAATATGTGTGGCTGGTTTCCAAGGTGCCTAACGCCGAGTTCTTTTGTTTATCGGAATTTTCAGGCCCGTTTAGCTTAGGGCAACAGGCCAGAAATAGAAACGACAAGTTTAAGGAGGCGGGGGAGGGGTGATGATTGCAGTATCTTGGCCTATATTAAGAATTGAATTGGGAACTCCAAACAAATTTCGAGAAAAAGTTATATCTAAGCCAAGCGGGAATTGTACTTTGCTTTGAAGAAATAAATTGCCGTGACTTAGTAAATTTTTAAAACCACAGTGTTCGACGAAACAACGGATTATAGCATGACTCATGCTGTGTTCAGAAAAAGATAATAAGGTGGGATTTTTTAATAACGCTGCGGTTTTACTTACTTAAGCACTAAATATTTACATAACATGTCAAGTTATTAATAAATATTTCTCTTTCACTTGATTCATAGGCCTTAGACCTAGTTCAGTTCTACTTTAATACCCCCCCTTCAGGGTTTAGCTTGTTGAAATTATATCGAAGTGGTAGCGGACAAAACAATATGATCCAAACATCATGATTCAAACGAATTCTTAATGTATGAAAATTTCTCCCAATTACAGATGTGTACAAAAAAACATCTGAAATGCTTTCGAAAGATTTGAGGATGGGCTGGGGGTGACTATACCTTTTGCGGACTCCTCCTGAAAAAGGGGAAAGAAATAAAAAAAAATCACAAGGTAGTTTATTATAGTTTTCGGTGCGCTATCTGAAATTTTTTGTACCCATAGCCCCCTTAGTAAATGGGCTCTTCGAATGTACATCGATGGGCCATTACATTATGACCACCTATCTAATAAGCTGTAGGACCTCCTTTAGGCCGCAAAACAGCCGCCACTTGGCGAGGCATCGATTCAATGAGGTGGCAATAGGCATCCATGTTCGATTAGGTTCATGTCAGGAGAATTTGGAGGCCAGGGCATTAACAGAAAGCCACCACAGCATGCCCCCCCCCTCCTTGAAGATTCTGACAGTTGCCATGAATAGATGAACTTGGGCCGCACCGATGTTCAGATAACTGACAGCTGTCACGGATTGTGCTATTGGGATAATGGTGCCTAAAGTGTGCCAAGAAAACACCGCCCCCGACGGCCTGTTTCCTCACAACAGTGCTGCAGGTGTCATAGCCTCCGTTGGCAATCGGCGTATCAGCGCTCTGCCGTCTACGCGATGCACCAGGAATCTTGATTCGTCAGACCAGGCCGCTTTCTTCCAATCACCCACGGTCCAATCTCGATGATCTTTGGCCCATTTCATGCAGTGTTGGCGATGACGTGCAGTAAGCATGGGGACCCGTCTGGGTTTTCGGCTGCGCAGGCTCATGAGCAGAAGGCTGCGATGAACTGTATATTGTGACACATTGTCCTGATCACCACTGTTGAGGCTGAGGGGGATTTGTCGCACTGTGGACTTGCGGTCTCTTTGAACAAAAAACAAAACAAAAAAAACCGGCCCTTTTAAGGGCCGAGCAAAATGTTGCCTAAAAGATTGATCTCTTTTGTACTGAATATCTCTCCCCCTGACAAACAAGGTGTTGTTTGTTTTGTCTTTTATTTTATTTTTTTTTCTTACACCTTAGTTCTGACTAAAAAACAAACAAATAAATAAATAAATAAAAACAGGACTTAATTTCTTCCGCTGTAGCAGACAAGTAGCGAAGAAAAAAACTGATTGGCCCTTATACTACCGGCTCCTTAATTAAGGAATGAAAAAAATAAATTATAATAATTATAATAACCCTGATTGTGGCCGTTTTTATACTTTTGTTTTTCTGTTATTTACTCAAAATGAGTAACTTAAACCTCGATCGGTGTAATCTTGTGATCACACCAGTCAGGCAAGAATCAGCAAAAGTAAACCTGAGAAAAAAAAAAATTTAACCAATGGGGAAAAATCTTTTCTCTCATTGGCTGACGAGTAACGAAGCAATTGCGGACCCATGAGGAACACTGAGCAAATGGCCAGTTTTTGTTTTATCCGGTGTTGAACGTCGATTTTCCTCTGATGGGAAACTTATTCTGTGTGTGATGTTTTTTTTTGTTGTTGTTGTTTTTTTCAGGTTCTACCTATCCCGTGTCCTTCACTTCGTTTCTCCCTGTGCTCATCTGTGGCAGCGGTGTACCGGGCATTTTTCTGCAGAGAGAAATATCGCTCATAACGGCTTGCTGTTGCAGGTAAGTATGTAGGGCAGCTTACAACTTCACTACTTAACGGGAAACCGTTTACTCCTTGTGCTCTAATATTTCCATAATTTTCTTTCGTGCTATTCTATCAAGGCAATCTGCTCCTAACTCTCTTAGATTCTCTTTCACCTGCCAAAAGGCGCAAAGCGCTGTGGATTCGGAGGTCTCTCAACCTAGGTTAGGAACTCCTTGTTGCTAGAGAGGCTTTTCGCGTTTCACCAGCGTGCGTCGGATGGGGACCGTCAGCCCCCCCCCCCGTAACAAATAAGGGCGTCTTTCTCCCCCTTTATACCTCACTTCCGTGTCGCTTCCCTATCGGGCACTCTAGCCCAAATCTCCTAGCTTCCTAGACCTAGGGTCAGTTACTTCCTGCCTAAAATATATATATGATCTATTACGCGTTTCACCTTCCACGGAGTTGGACGTCGTGTTTTACGCAGAGAGTGTCGGTTAGACCTCTCGGGTTTTTTCGTTTTCACTGACGGAGGGGTCAGGGTTTTTCGGCGATAAGAGATCGGCTGAGGTTTTAGACGGAACGACTCAAGTCCACGTGGCGGAGGGTTTACCGGGATATCGGTGAGATAGTGAAGTGTTCTCTAGCTAGAAACCTGTTGGCACGTGGAGATAGCCAATCGAACGGAACTCATTCTTTCATCTATTAAATTTTGTCTCGTCTAACCAAGGACTTGTTATTGGAGTGCCTCATTATCGTAGATCTTAATAATTGCTGACTACACGTTCCAGTATTTCAGCTGTCGAGTTCAACTCATCGACACTCAAAAGAACCTACGTCAGGCCCGTTTGAGAAATTCGGATTCCGTAAGGCCTAGTGGCAGATCGAACTCAGCGGGACTTGTCACAAACATTCAAGTTTATTTGTTTCAGAAAGATCTGGTACGCTCTTTAAACAAAAAATAATTATATAGTAGCAAATTAATGTAAATATAGTACTTAAAAATTATATACAGCATATGCACAATCGTATCGGAATAATATGACCACTTACCTAATAACGGGAATAACCACCCTCGGCCCGGATGACAGCTGCGAGACATGGACGCAATGAGTCCCTGGAAGGTTTTCCGAGGCACACGTACCCATTCGGACCGCAGTAGAGCACGAAGGTCCCGGAGACGACATGGTTGTGGGTCGGCACGTCGAACCTGTCGATCCACAAGTGCTCTATGGGATTGAGGTCGGGCGACTCGCCGGACAAGGGAGAACGGAGACATCGCTGTCGTGTTCCTGGAACCAGTTACGCAGCTCCTTAGCTACGTGGCACGGTGCATTGTCTTGTTGGTAGACACCATCACCGCCAGGGTAAACGACCAACACTAAGGGATGCATGTGGTCAGCGAGGATGGACAGGTAGCCATTGGCGTTCAGGGACCCATCAAGTGGTATCAGCGGTTCCAGATCATACCAGGAAGATGTCCCCCAGACATGCATACTGCCACCGCCGGCCTGAACTTGACCGAAAAACGTGTCCGTATGTTGGTTCTCGTGTGTCTGACGCCATATCCGCCACCGCCCGTCACATCTGTGGAGTAGAAGCCTCGATTCGTCGAAGAAGGCAACTTTTCCCACTCTTCCACTGTCCAATGACGGTAGTCCCATGCGAACTGCAGGTGTCATTGCCGATGGACCTGAGTTAACATGGGCGCCTTGACGCAGCGTCGACTCCGGAGACCATGCGTAACATGGTTCGCTCTACTGTTATCTGGGATCCGTACCTGTGTGCCCTAGCATTCATTTGCGTGGTCAATTTGTGATGTATTATACAGAGGTTAAAGCACATGTGAAGAGGACAAATCTGCAGCAATTCATTCCGTCCGTGTAGCTTAGTTGGGAGAGAACTTACTCAGGAACGAGGGGGCGCGGTTATGATCCTTTCACGGACAAACTTGTGTTTTCACATTGGCGTACGAACGTAAAAATGAATGTACTGGCAGTTGGGTTCTTCGAAAAATGTGTGATGTTTGTTCTACACATCGGCTAGAATTAATAAAAATTCGTTCTTCGCTTAAAAAAAAACAGATTAAGAAAGAGATTATGTGACGCACTACAGAGGTTAAAGCATGTGCCAAGACGACAAATCTGCAGCGATACATTGCGTCCGTGTTGCTTAGTTGAGAGAGCAACGTACTCCGGAGTGAGGGGGCGCATTTTCGATCTCCGTCAAGGACAAATTTGTGTTTTCACAAATTGCTGCACTATTGCTCGTCGATTGCTCTTTACCAGTCGACAGAGGCGACGTTCTCCTTTGGGGCTTCACAGTTATGATGTCAGAAGGTACTCGGTGTGCCAGCGGTTCATTCTTAGTACAGCACCTCGTGAACAGCACACGAAGTCTGCTGTTTCTGAGGTGCTTCCACCATTGGCGGGGTAGCCGATGATCATTCCTTTTTGAGCGTCCATCAAATCACTACCTCTGCCCATTGTGCTCACGTAACGCACTGCGGCTCATCTGTCCTGGCTGGCCGCTTACATCTCCGTGTGGCCGACCTTGTCACGTGCACTCTGAGACGCGCCTGGGCGGGTACAGTGTGATTCCAGGAATGGTCATATTATTTTGACACGACCGTGTATATGGCAAGTGGAAAACTTGCTCCATCTAAGGTTCCATCTCCTCCCCCCACCCCCACCGTTAAAAAGTTCTGAAAGAAACACCGGGCCTTGCACGCGGGAGGCAAATGCCCTTTTAGCACCCTTGCATTGAAGTATCAGGAAACATTATTTTCCGACTGTGGACACAATTCCAAAATACGGGAAGTGTTCGAAGAAACCAAGGTCAAGGCCGTCCACGTGAAACTATAACCAGGAACGACCGTTATCTTTTGTCAATAGTCCGTCAAAACAGATGGCAAAATGCTACTCAGCTCCAGCGAGAGCTTCTTGTGTCAACAGGGTACAGGTTGTCAACAGGCCGTCGAAACAGACGGGAAAATGATACTCAACTCCAGCGAAAGATCTTCGTGTCAACAGGTCACAGGTTGTCAACTCAAACTATTAACAATCACTTTCACCAATGTGTCCTTTACGAACGTAGGCTAATGGTGTGAGTTCCTTTAACCGGACGATGCCATGCGGTTCGTAGAAACTGAGCTGCGGAACTTCGTGTTTGGAGTCACGACGAGTGGAGTCAAGTCCCCTTTTCTGAAGAGTCCAGATTCAGTCTGGAGTCCAACAATCGAAGAGTTCTTATCTGAAGAGAAACTTGCACGCGAAATAATCTAGCTTCTATGCAAAACACATCACATTGCGGCAGACATGGATATATTGTCTGGAAAAGCCTAAGTATTGGTGGACGTACGGACCTGTATGTCATCCAAAACGGTAGTCTGGCGGCTCAGTGATAGAGAGACGAGATTTTCAGACCTGATGTCATTCTGTATGCTGCAGCCGTCGATGATTCGTTCCTTTTCGTGGACCTCATACAGCTCGGCTAGTGAACAGCATACTTAAAGAGGAGGGAATCCAGTGTATGGGGTTGCCAGTATACTCAACTGACAAATCCAATTGAACATGCCTAGGACGCACTTGGAAGACGTATTGCAGCTCGGTCGGCGGTACTTCCGTTGACTCTTTGTAGATTGGAGGCTGCCCTGGTTAAGGATTGGCGAAGATACCCCCAAAATCTCATCAGGTCCATGCCCCACAGGTGTGCAGTGGCCTTAGCCGTTCGAGTGGAACACACACCCTGCAATATGTCAGTTACCACCTTCAACAAGTCATTTTTCTTGTTGTGCAGATATGCGTATTGTTCTATACGTATATAACATATCGCATGATGTGCATTAAATGATAATATTACATAAAAATTCGCTAATGCGCTTTTTCTTGCCTATATCATTGAATATTCTACGGTATCTTACATAAAAATAATATTTTGCGTTCAACAACGTGAGTCGCACACATGACTTTCCTTACAATATCTATTGGTCCCCTAATTCTTTTGAGTAGGGTATTTATTTTTTTAGTTTACTCTTTTGGTCCTTTCTTTGGATCATCGTAACAGCATCGGAGTTACTGATGTCGTATTTTGAATCTTTCAACTCCCTTTCTTCGGTTCTAATTTTTTCTCCACTTTTTCCACGCGTTCTCCTTCACTGGTGCTCTGAGATATCCTCTTCTTACGGTGGTAAACAGCCAAACCTCCTCCCTTAACCACTCAGAAACGAAGAGCCCTCAGATTCACGCCATCAAACCATTTTTCTCCGTCACACGCATCGTAAAACCCTCCTACTGACCGCAAAACAATAAATACGAAGAAGTTGAAAGATCTCCCTTTCTTACATAAAGATTTCCTTTATCACTATTTTCTAACCCCTAGAGAAATGTATACGGAGGTAAATCAAAAAGTAACTGAAATTTGGAAGTTACATGTATCCCCAACGGATAGAAGCTGACGGAATACAACATCTTCACAATGGTTTATGGGTAGTTCAAACACACACAGCGCAGCGCTCTGCCGTTAGTCCAGTTGAGACCAAGGTGAAATAAATATGGATGCTCTGCTGCGGGATTGCACCAGTGTTGAACAAAGCGCCGTAGTGAGATTTTTTCGGGCAGAGGGAGTGAAATCTGCTGAAATTCACCTAAGTATATTAGCTCAATACGAAAGTGAAAACACCATGACTTAATGAACAGATTTTGAATGGGTAGAAAGGTTTAAAGCAGGAAGTACAAGTTCAACCGATGAAGCTCGATTTTGTTAGCCGTCAACATTGTGCACACCAAAAGAACAAATTCAAACGACAGCCCTCCGGCAAGAAAATCATACCGACTTTCTTCTGGGACATGAAGTGTCTTATCCTGACGCATTTTCAGGAACACGGACAAACAGTGATCAGTGCAACGTACTGTGCTGTGCTTAGAGAGAAACGGAAACCTCCAATTCGCAGAAAAATAAGATGAATGCTGTCAAAATCAGCCTTGCTGCACCATAACAATGCACGTGCCCATTTAGTGGCCGCAACAGCGGAGGCAATGCAACAACTGCGGTTTGAACGTCTTCCACATCTCGTTTACAGTCCTGATCTGGAACCATGCGATCATCACGCTTTCAATCCACTTAAAGAGGCCCTACGCTATCGCAGGTTCACCTATGATTATGAGGTTAAGGAAGCGGTGCAGACCTGGATTTGGCAGCAGCCGAAAAGTTTCTTCTTCCAAGGAATGAAGAATCTAGTTGGGCGTTCAAAGAAGTGCATCGACCTGCAGGGGGACTATGTGGAGAAGTGAGATAACCGTTAAGTTCATTTGGTCCCAGTTATCGCTATTAAAGTGTATGTGGTCTTAACTTTCTGATTATCCCTCATATTCAGCTCTTCCCTCAACATTACTTGCAGGCAATTAACTACATAGAAGTTTCATGACAGCAGCTTTGCATCTCATAGTCACTTGAGTTATATCCTTCTGTGCAACTACTTATCCATCTTCTATCTCCGCCTCTGCTCACCCCCCCCCCAACCCTCCTGTCTATCTTTTTTTCCCGGGGATTGGGTGGGTGGAATGGTCACGTTCTTCGATATTTTACGTTTCTTCGAAAAAGAAAGGGGCATTTCTCTCTCTTATTACCTTTAACACCGACAAGTCATGTGCCTCAGAATCATTGGCGCAACTCTTCCTACAGATTCAGCCCGAGAAGCTTTTTTTCAGTCATTCATCGTTCGTAATGCCGTACCGTATCACTTCGATTTTGCTTTTACAAAAATGTTTAATACACAAATAAATAAGGTATGTATGCTTGTAATGGAACACAAGAGTAATTTTTACAAACCACCAAAAATAAAAGTTCAGAGAATTTACAACAACGTCCATCTTCCATGAGTTCTTGTTTGCCTTTCAGGGGGATGAGCCCCACCTGCCCCCTGCTAGCTACAGCCGTATCATCTCTTTTTTTTTCTCTCTCTCTCTCTGATTCTTACCTGTGTACTTACAGGAAAGAATCCAAGGGATCAGTGGCGAACCCACGTAAGCCTCCTCCAAGGAGATTAAGAATGACGTACGGCACAAATGAAGCATTCAAAAACTGTGGCGTAGCCAGAAATTTTTTAATAGGGGGGTCCGGATCCGAGGATCACCGCCTTGGCTACGCCTATGTTCAAAAATATTATTTTACACGTTCAAAAAATTACATGGTGTCTGACAGAGTGTCTTCTATTACTTCTTCCCAAAGAGATTAAGAGCGACGTACGTCACAAATTAAACATTCAAAAATATTATTTTACATGTTCAAAACATTACATAGTGTCTTTCTCCCAAAGCCCCAAAGAGATTAAGAGCGTCGTACGTCACAAATTAAACATTCAAAAATATCGTTTCACATGTTCAAAAAATTACATAGTGTCTTCTGTTACATGGTGTCTTCTTCCCAAAGACCCAAAGAAATTAAGAGCGACGTACGTCACAACCGCACATAAATTATAGGCATATATATATACAAAATTTAAACTAACTTTGCAAAAAAACCACCTGAAGATCATGACGCGCAACGCAGCAGTTATGAATATTCAGAACTCACACACTACCAAGTATAGACTGTTAAAAAATTAAAAAATATTTAACAAGAACAAAAAAAGTAAAGAAAAACTTCAAAACCCAACAGGCATGAGTAAACAATAAATTAAAGAAATAGCAAAACTGAATGTAGAAAGTGTCGAGAATGCCAAGCCTTGGCTTTATCAAGGACCAGCAAGAACTCTGCATTTTCTCACTTCCACAAAGACCTAGTTGGAAATGTGTTTCTGCAAAGCCATAGATGCAAGAATTAAGCCCATCAATTTTTTTAATTTTGCAAAACCTCTTCAGAGTTGCAGGTAGAATATTTTAGTCAAAATTTTTGCATGCATCTATAACTTTCCTGGCCCAACCCACACTCGATAAAATCTTTAATCTGTTGTTTCTTTTTTTATGGCATTTTAGGTAAAACTTTTGTTCACCACAAAGAATAAGACTTAGTAGTGCATTTAGTACTGTTCTTAAAGTTTAAATTCTCTTTCAGATGACTTTGTTGCTCAGCAACGTGTCATAACTGAATAATTCTGATGATTTGTTCAGACCCTTTCACAACTTGTGATTTTGTAATCGTTATTCTGGTTTTTGTGGCGGATGACGAGTGTGGGTTGGGCCAGGAAAGTTTAGATGCATGCAAAAACTTTGACTAAAATATTCTACCTGCAAATCTGAAGAGGTTTTGCAAAATTTAAAAATTTTTGATGGGCTTAATTCTTGCATCTATGGCTTTGCAGAAATCCATTTCCAACTAGGTCTTTGTGGAAGTGAGAAAATGCAGAGTTTTTGCTGGTCCTTGATAAAGCAAAGGCTTGGCATTCTCGACACTTTCTACATTCAGTTTTGCTATTTCTTTAATTTATTGTTTACTCATGCCTGTTGGGCTTTGAAGTTTTTCTTTACTTTTTTTGTTCTTGTTAAATAATTTTTTATTTTTTAACAGTCTATACTTGGTCGTGTATATAATATTTCTCATGTATTCTGGAGAGTTAATTCTGCTCATTCTGATCATACAGATCCACAGTCTTAAGTTTATATATTTTTTTCTCTGGTTAAAATCTCCGCGCGTTGGTTTCTTGCTGTATGAGGAGGCCATCAGCCCCACCCTCACTGCCCCCAGCGTCAAGGGAGTGGCGGAAGGGGTCAGCCATGTTCTCCTCTTGTGTGGAGAAAAGTTTTTGTCACACAAGAGGTAAGCTCTCTTCCTTGTTTTTGGGTTCTAGGTTTTATAAGTTCAATGTTTGTACTTTATGTACCTTTTCTCTGTCGTTTTTTAGCTTTTCAGCTTTTAAGCATTGGTTTGTCTGTTAACATTTATGCGGGTTTTAACTCTTACTTTTCTTTGTAACTTTGAGCGTCTTTTGGGGTACCTAGGAACAGAAGAAGGCTAAGCTTGTTCCTTTTCTATGCGCTGTCTATGCGCTGTTTTTTCAAAGTAGTTAAGTTCTTAATAACTAATTAATTATGCACTTAAAGCACTGCTGAAATACTTTGTACATATTGCAACTAACTGTTTAAGGTATATAACTTTCACAAAGTTTTCTTTAGTTAATTATTATCTTTAACTTATTCTCGTTTTCGTGCTGTCATAAGTTGTAGAGTAGGGGTTTTAGACTCAAGTCTTCTTTCAAAAATCTGTTCGTTATAAATTAACATTTCCTTTTTTAATTGCAATGTAAAATTTGGATTTCTTTTGCATTGTTTTTCAGGTTTAAATTCTCTCTCAAACGAACTTGGAATTTCGTTATAGCTGAAAATCATTTCTATTTATTATGTCACTCTCACAGCTTGAGTTCTCTTTAATCTTCTTCTCTCTGTTTAATAGTAACAGATGAAGAGCATGGGTCGGGCCATGAAGGTTAATGGATGCAAGCGAAATTGTTAACTAGTGCTAGGTCATGCTACTCTACGGAGGACATGACTTATATATATATATTTTAAACTATTTTAGGTGGGAATGTTACTTGCATCTATGGCCTTGCAGAAACCCATTTCCAACTAGGTCTTTGTGGAAGTGAGAAAATGCAGAGTTTTTGCTGGTCCTTGATAAAGCCAAGGCTCAGTATTCTCGACACCTTCTACATTCAGTTGTTTTATTTTATTTTTTTATCTTTTCTCCTTTTACTCACACAGGTAGATACATAACCTTTTCTATGTTGTATTAGGTGTGAGTCAAAATTATATATGTATTTTTTTGCTTAGGTATCTTCTTTATAGAATATATATATATATATATACCCAAGAGCAGAGTCAAAGACTAAATTTTACACCAAAGAATTTAAAACTAAATTTGCTTAAAAAACAACCTGAAGATTATGACGCGCAACGCAGCAGTTATGAATATTCAGAACTCACACACTACTAAGTAGAGACATTAAAAAAAATATTTAACAAGAACTAAAACAATATAGAAAACTTCAAAGCCCAACAGGCATGAGTAAACAATAAAATAAAGTAATAGCAAACCTGAATGTAGAAAGTGTCGAGAATGCTGAGCCTTGGCTTTACCAAGGAAAAGCAAAACTCTGCATTTTCTCACCTCCACAAAGACCTAGTTGGAAATGGGAGTATGATCCAGGAACTTGCTGACAAGAGTAAAGAAGTGGGATTAAAAATGAACTTTCAGAAGACAAAAGTGATGTTCAATGCTTTTACAAGAAATGAAGATTTATCGATTGATGGAGAAAAGCTGGAGATAACAGACACGTACGTTTATCTTGGACAGCAGATATCAAGTGAGGGTCACATTGATGAAGAAATTAATCGGCGTACAAAACTTGCCTGGAGAGCTTTTGGAAGAAACAGCATAATTTTCAAGAGCAATATGCCATTATGTCTTAAAAGAAAAGTGTTTGATCAATGCATCCTTCCAGTGCTTACGTATGGTGCAGAGACGTGGACCTTAACTAAGAGAGACATACAAAGGCTGCAGACAACTCAAAGCAGCATGGAGAGGTGCATGCTTGGTGTACCAGGAGAGATAAGAAAAGGAACTCGTGGATCCGAAAAATGACAAGAGTGGAAGACATCATGATCAGAGTTAAATCCCTGAAATGGCAATGGGCTGGACATATGCCAGAAGGACAGCCGAAATTTTAGATTGGATTCCAAGGGACAGGAAAAGACCAAGAAGAAGACAACATGGGAGATGGGTGGATGAAATTCGAAAGTATGTGGGAGTGACATGGAGGAGACTGGCACAAGACAGACCGTTGTGGGGAGACCTTCGTCCAGCAGTGGATTGATAATGGTTGACAATGAGGATATATATATATATACAAAGGTGGCTGTATATATATATACAGCCACCTCCAACAAAAATTCTTGTTATATAAACTATATATACAGCCCCCACCAACAAAAATTCATGGGTGCGCCACTGCAAGGGACTGTTATTCATTACGGGAATACTATTATAAAAAGTTCTCATTTTCTTAGTCTTCGGATGTGAAATGTTTTATTTTTTGTTAAATTGCTTTGGCACTTCATGTTTGGAAATTTCAATAGCCATTGACTGTATAATTTGTTGAAGTAAGTTTCTAAGCTATCATTTTTGTTGAAAGGATATGCTCTGAAATTATTAAAATTTTAGCGTACTTTTAGTTTCTTTTCTAGGAGGAAAGCAAAGAGTTTTTTTTTTTTTCCTTTTTTTTTCGCAGTAGGTGTTTCGAATAGCCTTTTAATTTCATGACTAAACTTAACAAATTGATACGGATGTATACGCATTTTTTAATGGCAGGAGATAATTCCTTGAATTTTAAAATGAGATCTTAATGTACTCGAGATCACACACAATTATTGGGTTCGTCAATGTGTAAACTTATTTATTGTTGATTTTTAAAACTTATTAAATAAAAGACTTTAATGTTTCTTATCGATATTCCTGCTCATTATGAATTAACAAAAATGTGAATATTTCGTAAGGAGATATTTTTCAAAGAAGCTAAATGCTTCAAATCCAAATTTTTTTGCATCAGGTAAGCTCTGATAATGGAAGCAACTGTGATGCTCAGAAACATTATGCATGGCAAATATTACGAAAAAATTGTATAGAAAAAAATTGAAGAGCTTTACAAAATCTGTGGAAAGCAATTAAATTTATTGTCATTTTTAAACAAATTACGTGAATATGCAAACTAGTGATGAATAGCGTACTATCGAATCACCAGTTTGTCATTGTCGCCTAATAAAAACAGAACCGACCGCCGATCGTATTATGTGTATGTTTAATTCAAATGGTCTTCCTCATTCAATTTTTTCCATTCCAGTTTTTTCGTAGAACTGTTGCTTCAAAAATTTACCTTCAGATTCACCTTCTCAATTTTATACACAAAAATATTTTCAAATTAATTAACAAATAACGTCGCTCGCGAAAGTATAAGCAAGTCTATAAGTGAACTACAACAGTTTGTTTTGGGCAGAGAAACAGGCTCAATGCGCCATCTAGCGACGTGAATTTAAAAAAAATTTGGAAATGTCAGAATTCAAGCGGGACCGGTATTGGTTAATGCGCCAAAGCAGGAACCGCCCAGACCACGCCTGCGAGATCACAGTGACCAATCACAGAAGGAGCGTGAACCTAGTCTGTGGGCTAAATTCACGCATAGCGTGAATATAGCCTCAGCCCATTGAGTTGCTCACGGTGGTCGTTAAACCTCCAATAAAAAAAATAAAAAAAAATAGCTCAGTTCTAACTAGAGATGAGCTTACCTGTTACTTGGTGTTCACGGCGCTAACTGTGACTGCTACTCTAAAGTAACAGTGATTTTTAACTGTGATTGGAATCACAGTTTAGGACCTGTTATTTGTTTCCCTTCCGTGAATTCGTGCACCAGTAACGACTAACGAACGAGTAAAGTAACTGATAGCAGAATCACTTAATGGAACGGTGGGTTGGCCATAATACAGCGGATCCTGGGTTATATGTTTTTTACTTTTAAACATAAATCTGCGTTAACCCCGATATTTTGCTGTAGTTATAATGGCTTTTTCAGTTGGGTTATGCGTAATTCTTTCATGTGATTTATAGGTTAAATTTTGAATTCAGATTATCAAATATACAGTTCTTTTATACATAACATGGTGCTACAACTTTGAAAAAAATGAGACAGCATTTATTTTTCAGCCTTGAAATGGACGAAGCAACAAAAAAATTATCATCTAATGTTCACACACAATTCACAAATTTCTCCAAATTCAAAAAAATTAAAACAAACAGAAAGTAGTGATATTTTACCCAGCATTAATGGTAAATCAACTAGTGAACAAAATTATTTGAAAAGGGCCAAGTATTATAAGTAAATAATGTGTTCTAAGGGTGTTGAATATAAGAACACATTCGGATTTACTACCTAATATTTCAAAGGTAAGAGTTCTTTCATATATTGAAAATATGAAATCATGCAGAATTTCTTACCTTGTTTTATAATGTAAAAAAAAAAAAAAAAAAAAATTAAAGGTCAAAATAGACAGGCAAGAACAAAATAGAATGGACAGGTAGCGAACAAAGTATTCATTAGCATAATCTAAAATTGCGAGCCCTCTTCCGCTTTTTTTTCTTTTTTGGAAGCATTTAAAATTGTACAATAGTATTTAATATTTTGAAATTTCAGTCACATGTTTTTTAAGCCATTCCATAGTAAAATGTATA
Organism: Macrothele yani; assembly: GCA_039090855.1. NCBI lineage: Eukaryota > Metazoa > Arthropoda > Arachnida > Araneae > Macrothelidae > Macrothele > Macrothele yani. The sequence goes on from CM077001.1 coordinate 84,263,655, forward strand.
ACTGAGATACTACTGTCTGCCACAGATTACAAAATTATGAACTTTATAATTTTCCGACAGAAGATATGGGCACAGCCACGTAAAGTTCTCTGACAGAAATTTCAGTCGGTAGTCATAGTCATAATATCTATCAGATTTTGTAAAGTGGTTAATACCTGATGATTTTTGTAGGGAATGGAGAGGGGGGGGGATCATATAAATTGTGGACAAATATAAGACTAAATTTAAGCAACTGATTACCTCCCTGTTGGGGAAATTTCTGTGAAGGTATATCTATAACTTGCATGTGTGTGTATTATTTGGAGGGAATTGCCACACTGGCACGACCCTAAATCGGCAGTTAATAATTAACATAAGAAATGTGTTACCGAATTGTGGACTAGACCTCCATACAGAAGAATGCAGAGTCTACAGGAAATAAAGTAACTAGCATTCTAATAGTATATACAGCAGAGTTAATGTCAAAAAGCCTTCCGGTGGCGCAGTGGTCTAAGCGATGGCCTTTGATCATTCGTCCGAGAGGGGTCCAGGTTCGAATCCCAGGGAGGCATGGATGTTGTGTTTGTCTTATGGCACTGGCTCTCTCCCTTCCCTGAAACCAGTGATCCTAAATTAGGGACGGGCGACTGCTTATAGCTCATTGGGTTGCTCACAGTGGTCGTTAAACTTCCAATAAAAAAAAACCTAGGCTTCCTCAAAAACTACACTATAGTAGATGTTGCCATTTGTGAGCTAAATTCCAGCATAAGGTTGGACACCTACTAACCTAAGGGGTATTTAGCTCACGAATGACAACACCTACTATAGTGTAGTCTTGTGGACGGGTAGGGATGCTACCTGAAAATTCGATTGTAAGTAATATCCTTTTATTCCCAAGTAAATCCTATAATTTAGTGAAATTTGTAATACATCAAGTCTAGAAATAGCCATGACATCAAATTATTACCTGTTCATCAAGTTCAGGGGGAACCCTGAGCTGAACTACTTTTTTGTAATTTTTGAATACAGAAAAAGAAACAAAATAAGAAACTGTGAGTACTGATATTATGATTGTAAACATCACAATAGAGTATTACAATATTTAAGCACGAAAAGACTGTTGCTTTTGGTATTGACTTTGAGATCAACGCGCATCTAAAAAAATGTGAAAACACAATTTACTGTAAAAACTATAATACTTATGAGTTTATTTATATAATTTAAAATGTAAACCAAGATCTACAGGATTATAGCAAGTATGGATGTCAAGGCCCTTTTTCCAAGTACCACTGTACCGGAAGCAATTGAAAACATTATTAAAAAATTAAAACAGGACAAAAATCTTAATAACACACAATTTCAAGAATCAAAAGCAGTTTTGTTATACATTTATGAAAACAATATTTTCAAATTTGAAGAGAACATTGCAAACAAAAAAATAGAGGCCCAATGGGTTCCCCTCTGTCAAATCTATTTGCAGAAGTGACTATGAGCAATATTGAGGAACAAATAATCTGTACAATGGAAGAAACTCCTTTGGTTTACTGTAGATATGTGAATGACATTTTTATTTTGTCACGAATGAGTATTTATGAACTTGAATCATTAACTCAGCAATTTGGTAATATCTATCCAACGTTGACAATAGAACATGGGGAGGAGAATACTTTGATCTTCCTTGATGTTAAAGTTGTCAAGCAAAGAGACCAACTACAATACAGACTACATAGAAAACAGTCATTTATTCCTGTTCTGATTCCATATAATTCAACACATCCATACACACAGAAATACAATAGTATTAAAACTTTAATCAAAAGAGCAATGATTACACACTCCTCAAAAGAAGAATTCTTTACAGCCATTCCATGAAAAAGTGGACAAACAGGAAAAAAACTTAAATTGTATCATATTATTATTTCTGATACATCAAATTGAAGGTATGAGTACTACATAGAATTTGAATTCACAACAAAAAATGCTATATAAATTATTGTCTCCTTGCATTTCAGTCTTAAACATCCAGAAGAAAAGGTAGAATTTACATTTAGTAATTAGACAATTCTAATACCAGTTCTGGAAATGTTTTGACAACTGTTTTTCACTTGCAGTTGTATTTGCTAGATGTAGCAGAGTCCAAAACACTTTGTAATAACATATTTTACACTTAAAAATAATTGAAAATTTAAAAACATTTTTTTTTAGTCTGCTGACCGTCATTTTTTTTTAGTCTGCTGACCGTCATTTTTTTAGTCTGCTGACTGAAATTACCATAAAGATAGTTTATACTAACATACCCTTTGTGTAGAAATTTCAAACTTTGTGGAAGTTTGATTGTCAGCAGTCTGAATAAGTGTAGAAAAAGTCATGTAGAAAAACTGAGGTGTGACGTGTGTGACATTATTGAAAGTCTCACTTAAGTGTCACACTTTGGTACTGAGGTGTTGCCTGACATTGCCACAACTCTGTTTAATGAAAAAGAAAAGACTTCACGCTGTATATCAGATAGCACAAAGAAAAAGAAAAGATTTTTATGCCATAATGATATATTGTAAGTAGACAGGTACCAGGAAATGTGTGAAATCAATAAAGGACTCACTATCAAGGAGGCACAATTTAATATAAAAAAGACACATGCTAATGACTATAAGTGATGCTTTCACACAGTTCAAAAATGAAAATTAGAACATTTTAATTAAAAAACTAAGTTTTACGACCTGTGTCCTGGATATGTGACATTAATTTTGTAAACACCATGGAATTATGTGCTTGCAAATATGATGCAAATTTACATTTTTTTATACAATCCTTGGCGAGCAAAATTCCAATTCCCCAAAGTTTCCTTCAAATGAAATAGAACTGATGAGTGTTTTGTGCTGCAGCATTCAAAATGAGAACTGCATGATTGGATTTTGCACAGACTGTAAAAGTGATGTTTGCATGTGTGTTGAAGAGATACATATAGACACATTTGTAACATGGAAAGATATAGATGGTTTCAAAAAAGTGGTTGAGATTGATGGTTCTGTTTGAAGAACTGTGCTTCATAATCAGTTACATTATTATAAAATTCATTCTTTTGTAAGAACAGTTCAGTCACCAAATGAAGGTCTGCTCCAAATTGATTTTTTTGAAAATTACAGTACTATCTCCCAAGATGAAATCCAGAGTGGACACTGGAGGCACCAGCAAATAACTACTGTATATTTACCAGTTGTGCATGAAATATTAAGCATACTGTAGCTGTAATAAGTGATGAGCTCAACCATTACAAAAATGCTGTGCAGGCCTTAAAAATTGCTATAGCTACATTAAAGGCCAAATTTCCAGAAATAGAAAAGTTAACAATTTTTTCTGATGGAAGTGCAGCTCAATTTAAAAACCAATTCACTCAGTAAAATCTTTATTTGAAGCAGGACTTTGATGTCGCTGGAGAGTGGAACACTGAAACACAGAGTAAAGACAGTGAAATCTAAGGTGATGATTGTCAATTCTGCAGGATTTTTTCTAATGTGTAAATAAATACATTATATGAGTTTATTCTTTTCAGGAAAAACAAAACAAAAAAACTAACCGTCGATTCCGATGGGTTTTGTCTAGTCTCTTTTTATCTAACCATTTCTTCATTATCAAGCAATGACGATAAATTAAACTACGATTGGACGAAAATTCCCATTTTCATCTGACTTATTTCCGCAAAGAGCAATGCCTTGCCTGGCCAATGTTCTGGCAACATCAAATAAAATATTTAAAACTTTAGTATTAAATTCTTTATCATGTTCTTCTTGAAAATTACACTAGCCCTTTTATTTTTGTCTAAAAGAATATCGACGTGTTTATCTTTTTGTGAAAAATGGCAACAATCCACTAGTGCAGCTTTGTGAGCTTTAAAAGAGAAATGCTGGGATAATTTTCCTAATTTATATTTACCCACACTCTTCATTTTGTGTCATTGCCTTACACCTGTTTCATTCCAAGTACAATCTAATTTCTCCCTGTCTGGACCTTCAGGGAAAAGAAAACAAACTCAAAGCAATAAGCAGTATCTTTAACAATGCTTTACTCTATATCAGGATATTGTTTATACCAGGAAGGAGAAAAGCGTCTCGAATTATCTGAGGGCATCTGCTGCCTCAGGAAACCTGTCGGGGTGAGGGCGGATACCAAAATTGTAAAAAATAAAGAATTTTTCGTCCGATCGGGAGATTTTTGACATTTACAAGCTACAAATAGACATTATCTGAGGGCATGTGCCTACTCAGCAAACCTGTCGGGGTGGGGGTGGGGGTTAATACCAAAAGTGTAAAATATGAAAAATTCCTCGTCTGATTGGGAGATTTTCAGCATTTACCAGCTACAACTCAGCAAACTATCTGAGGTGTACCTACTCAGGATACCTGTGTGTGTGTGCGGGTGGGGGTGGGGTGGTAAATAAACAGTGTATAATATGGCGCATGCGCTCAGATAATGTGTCGTGTTGTAGCTGGTAAATGCTGAAAATCTCCCGATCAGACCATAAATTTCTCATATTTTACTATTTTACACTTTTGGTTTTACCCCCCCCCCGACAGGTTTCGAGAGTAGGCACATGCCCTCAGATAATGGGTCGAGTTGTAGTTTATAAATGCTGAAAATCTCCCGATCGGACGAGAATTTTTTTATATTTTACAATTTTGGTATTACCCCCCCCCCGACAGGTTTCCAGAGTAGGAACATGCGCTCAGATAATAAGTCGAGTTGTAGCTTATAAATGCTGAAAATCTCCCGATCGGACGAGAATTTTTTTATATTTTACAATTTTGGTATTAACCCCCTCCCCCGCCCCGACAGGTTTCCAGAGTAGACACATGCGCTCAGATAATGGGTCGAGTTGTGGCTTATAAATACTGAAAATCTCCCGACCGGACCAGAATTTGTTTACATTTTACAATTTTGGTATTACCCCCCCCCCCCCCCCGACAGGTTTTCTGAGTAGGCACATGCCCTCAGATAATGTGTCGAGTTGTAGCTTGTAAATGCTGAAAATCTCCCGATCGGGCGAGAATTTTTTTTTATATTTTACAATTTTGGTATGCCACCTCTTCCCCCCCCGCCCCCCGATAGGTTTCCAGAGTAGGCATATGTGTTTAGATAATGTGTCGACGAGTTGTAGCTTGTAAATGCTGAAAATTTCCCGATCGGACGAGATTTTTTTTATATTTTCCACTTTTGGTATACCCCCCCCCCCCCCCCCCCGACAGTTTTGTTGCCCAGTAGTCACATGCGCTCTGATAATTGTCAGACTTGTAGTTTGAAAACCCTAAAATATTTTGTTGAGATGCAGATCAAACATTTGTTGTAAAGAATTACATTAATTATCGCAATTAAGAAAAGACGAAATTACGGAAGCTTTATATGACTTAGATTACCAACCTCTGTTGTGGGGTCGTGGCCACGAGGCGGTCAAAAACGTAATTTTTATACGGCCCCTTAAAATGTTTGTGGCCAGTTCTCCTACACCCAGGCCGCGGGTGGCCTAGTGGGCAACGTTCGTGACTGCCACGGAAAGGACCTCAGGTTCGGCAGGTACGAACGCTCGATCCACTAAATATCCGCCGTGCGTCGGATGGGCACGTTAAGCCGTCGGATCCCGGGTAATAAATAAGGGATAATAAACGCCCCCGGTAATAAATAAGGGCGTCTTCCTCCCCCTTTCTACTTATCTTCTGTGTCACTTTTCTATCGGGCACTCTAGCCCAAATCTCCTAGCTTCCTACTTCTAAGGGTTGTTTAAGACCTGGGGTCAGACACTCCCTTAATAAAATCCTCTACTGAAGATCTGATCTGAGATCCTACACCCAACTTGAGTTAATACGGAATTGTTATGAATGTGACATCGATAGAACAAAAGCTGTTAAAAATGTCTAGGCCTCGGGCCTGTGAAATAACATTTAGTGCCAAAGTAAAAGCGCAATGCTACTAACTTTATTTGAATCATAAACGTTGCGAATATGACTTTGAGTAAAAACTATTTAAAAAGCCTAGGCATAGGGTAACGAATGAATATTTCGTGCCTAAGTAAAAGCGGAATATTATTAACTTCACTTGATAAGTAATAGTTGTGAATACGACATTAATTGAATAAAAACTATTAAAAAGGCCACGGCCTAGGCCTAGGGAACGTGAGAAAGTTTTTAGTGAAAAATTAAAGGCGGGATATTATTAACTTGAGTTGATACCTAATTGTTATGAATGTGGCATCGATAGAACAAAAACTGTTAAAAAGTCATAGGTCCTGTGAAATAATGTTTAGTGCTTAAGTAAAAGCGCAATATTATTACCTTGAGTTGATACGTAAACTTTATGAATATAACATCGGCAGAAGAAAGACTGTCAAAAGGTCCTACGAATGAGGCATAGTAATTTAGTGCCTAATTAAGTAAGAGAGAAATATTAATAACTTGAAATGTTATGTAAACATTTAGTACCTAAGTAAAAGTGCAGCTTTATAAAAAAATCCCTGTTTGTCGTCTTTTTCCGAACATAGTATGAGTTCTGATGTAATTGTTTTGTTTCGTTGAAACCTAAGAAATGTGTTATGTAATCATGAATATGATGTAATCCATATTCATGATTATGTGCTATGCAATTCCGATCCAGGACGACGAAATTTTCTAGTTTTCGGATATTGTCCTTCTCATATTTACACCAAAAAACGGATTTTCATCTTCAAAATTTGTGCTTTGTAATTTTTTTAAAATTCAGTTGTAATTGTCGTTTGTCTTACTGGGAACGTTATCTCCATTCAATTCCCCTCACAGCGCCAAGAAACTGCAATTTTTGTACGGCCCCTAAAGATTTGTGCCCAAAAGTCCGTTATGTCCTAAACTTGTTTTAAACTTTTATAGGTAATTCTGCGCGAATTCTGATATTTTGCTGTAGTTTTTACAGCTTTTTCAGTTGAATTATGCGTAATTCTTTTATACGTTTTTCGCGGTTAGTTAAATTTTGGATTCAGATTATCTAAAACACACTGTTCTTTTGTACCTAACATGGTATGTTGCAACTTTGAAAGAAACGAGGCAGCATTTTTTTTCAGCCTTGAAATGGATGAAGCTACTAAAGATTTACTAAGTAACGTTCACAATTCACTATTTTCTCCGAATTCAAAAAATTTTAACCCCACTCACTGCGAGAACGATGAGCTCAGAAACAACGCTGTGAAAAAAGCTGCCAAACGCAACAGCAGATAATGAGTAACAGCTACAGGAGCAGAATTCACTCGGTAACAGTTAAGACGGAGCTGTGAAAAATCACGAAGAGCATGATGGGTAGCAATAACAGAGTGAGGAACGCTTATTGGACGATCACTGTTACTCACGGTTTTCAGTAGCAGGCGCTACCTGTGACTTTTCGGTAACCGTGATCAAATCACAGGTAGTGAAATAACGCTCATCTCTAGTTCTAACCTCCTTGCGACCAAAGATTTTTTTCGGGAGGGGGGGGGGAAGTAAACCGTAGCCACTAGCCACCAAGTAAACAGAAGCTTGATTCTGCCGTATAGTTTTGGCGTTTGTGTTGTTTTTGATGTGTAGTTGACGAAGTAGTTTTAGCAATGGTTCGTGTTAAACATAGATATTTTTTGGTTGAAATAATTTCAGAAAGGTTCAAAAAGAGGTTGGAATTGCCTGTGAAGGAAAACGAAATTCTTCGCGCATTAAGATCGGCAATTGAGACGCTGCACGGCGATTTTGGGCTTGCTTCAGTACAGATAGGTTTGGCGCTAAAAATATTTAATCCTGCGACACGTGTTTTTATTGTACGTGTACGACGGGGAGCTATGAATTTTATGTCAACGTCCTTGCCATTTGTGACATCAATTGGTCGACTGAGAGTGGTTCTAAAGCTTCTACACACCAGTGGAACTATCAGGAAAAGCATGAAATATCTTATGCAGAATGACCTGCAAAAGTTGAACAGCCTCCTGAAAGATTTAGACCCTGTGACCACTGCAAAAGTAACTGCCGAAACTTTAAGTCGTTATAAGAAACTGGAAGAACCATCACTGAAGATTCCGGATGTATTAAACCTTCCTGTGAAAAAATTAGATGCATAGGACTTAATCATATGCCAAATTTATATGCAAAATGCTGGTGCTGTTCCAGAAAATACCTTAGTAAATAGTAAGGCAAAATATAATTTATAAAGATTTTTTTTCTTTTCAATCAATTTTTGATTGCATGCTAACAGATCCTTTCTCAAGAATGTAGACTGGGTTTTCCCTGATTTATATACTTGGTTATATTTTCATATGTACTTTGTGGAAATCATACTCTGCAACTCACTTTAGCCCTCACACAACAGGATTGCATCATCAGTATCTAATAACCTGCACGCATATGGGCATCACCCAAGTGGTGTGATGCATCCAAAGTATTCAAAAACACCATGCAATTCATAAGTAAAATATATGCCAGCAATTGGACTCCTTTTTCCAGCATCCAACTAATGATATTTAATTGTGTATAGTGTTTTTAATTAGATCATAAACAAATTAAATAACCAGAAGCATCCACAGCAATACCTAATCTTAGGATAAATACTGTTACAAACATTCAACAGATGGCATGGAAACGGTGTGCAACTTCATCGACCAGCCAGGAGGCATGAAGCAGCTCAGTAGCATACCCAGGGTGGGGGTGCAAAGGGCCATATGCACCCCTGAAAATAATTTTGTCTAGTATTAAAAATTGATAAAAAAATTTTGGTGACTTTGATTTGCTACTGTCGCTATTCTGGTCTTCCTTATAACAGGGATGATTGTGTTCCGGATTTCCCGAATTTTTAGAGCAATCAAATCAGCAATTTTGAAAATCTCTTTCCTTTTCATTTTTTTCCTCATAAATGTTTGTAATTTTCCCCAAAAACTGCCCGACTTTGCATAGTAAATTGGTTCGCATCAATTATTGTAGCTGCAGTGCGTAAGTACCAACATTATTGCACAGATTTATGACTGCCCAATTTATAGCAGTGCATAACTAAAGCCAGCAGCGCTGCTTTTCCCGTGATCTCGGGATTCCTCACTGTTATCCACGAGGTCCATCTCGGAGATCGTTCTTGCCATACTACCGTCCATCTGTCTGTGGACACCATATCTTTGCAACTATTAGTTCGATTTGAAAAATTCTTTTGCATTGTGAAGCTTGAAATGTGAGAATGGTGATCCTTGCATTCCGTTTTTTCCCCAATGCACAACTTCGCCGCTAAAGGGCGTAAGTGCAGATGATATCAAATTAAAAATACATTTTATTGCATATATTTGCTTCTAAATATCTGATTAAAAAATTCTTCCTTTCGATGCCATTTAAAATAAAGACTAATTTAAGCCGTCTCTTTTTCAAGTAACATATAGGTTTTCTGCTAGGGGGCGTAAAGGTAAATTGTGTTTTTCTGTATATCTCTGCTTCTAAAACTCCGATTTGAAAAATTCTTCCTGCATCAAACACAGCTCCTCATGGGAAATGTTTTGCATATAATTTCAAATTTTTGGTAATAGTTTGGCAACCAGGGGGCATAATTGTTTGTCTGCTTCTGATATTCGCAGCAACACCTGAGCTCCTGAAAGCTCGATTAAATTTTTGTTTTGTTTTCCTTGGAACAGCATTTGAGAATAACTCCTGCTTAAAATAGCGTATAGTTTTCCCACCGGGGGCGTAGATGTACATTTTTTTGTAGATATCTCTGCTTCCAAGAGTCCAATTTGAAAAATTATTTCTTTGTTGGAGAGCATTTCCGGTGCGAAATGTTTCTCATATAGTTTCAAAAATTTCAAGTAATGCATAGATTTTCCGCTAGAGGGCGTAAAAGTTAATCACAACTCCGATTTGCAAAATTCTTCCTGCATCGGATGTAGCTCCTCATGAGAAATGTTTTGCATACAATTTCTCATTTTTGATAAAGAATGGTTTGGCCACCAGGGGGCATAAGTGTATTTATGCTTCTAATGTATTTGCAGCAAAATCTAAACTTCTGAAAACTTGATTGAAAAAATTATTTCATGGACCGATACTGCTCACCGCAGACAATCTTTTCAGAATACTTTCTGCTTAAAATAATGCACAGTTTTTATGCCAAGGGCGTAAACACATATCTTATTTTTGTCGATATCTCTGCTTGTAGGAGTTCGATTAGAAAAATTCTGTCTTTGTTGGAATGGCTCTAGTATAATTTCAAATTTTTCTTAACACACAAGAGGGTGTAAGTTCACTTTTCCGTTTAAAGCAATATCTGCGGGACTAAAAACATAATATAAAAAATTATTTTTAGGTCAGATACTACTAACTGTTAAAACTCTTTGTGTGTATTTTCTTCCTAAAATAATGTACAATTTTGCCACTAGGTGGTGCCAATGCTTAATCTATTTTTCTCAATATCTCTGCTTTCACATGTGCAATTTAAGAAATTCTTAAAACTCCAGATGCCATTCACCTTGTGGAACACTTTAGGTTAATATTTGAGGAGTTTTATAGTTCACAGTTCTGTCTGTAGATGGTGTTTATGTGCTTCCATACCTGCCAACTTTTACGCATTTTAACTGTTCTTTACCATTTTACGCATAGATCACTTTTTTTTTACGCATTTCCGTATATTCAAAGAATTTTTTTTTTAATCTTCCTTGAGAAATATTTGTTAATGTTTCAGTTAAATTATCATACCTGCCAACTCTTTCGGAATTTGCGGAAGTTTTCCGGTTGTTTACATAATCTTCTGGTTTTCCGGCCAGAAGAACTTTTCTTCCAGATTTTTTAAATTTTCTGCAATTTTTGTTTAAAATATCCCTATAAAGAAAATATGTAACAGAGATGAGAATTTTGCGTCATTGTGTGCCAGAACACCCGCGCCCCGTCGTCGTCATCGGGATTTCGGCACAGTAAATTCTCCATGCACACTGTTATGCTTGAGGCTGAATAAAGATCATGCGGTGGGAAGAAAGATTCAGAGACTCCAACTACTGCGGATTTTACGTAGTTACTATGGAAATAATCGGTTCTCTACGGACGATGGAAAACATCGAGTATGCTGTGATAATCGTCGGTCCACTACGGACAACGGAAAACGTCGAGTACGCTATGGAAATCGTCTGTCTGCTACAGACGGAAAACATCGAGTATGCTATGATAATCGTCGGTATGCTACGGACAACGCAAAACGTCGAATGTGCTATGATAATCGTTGGTCCGCTACGAACGACGGAAAACGTTGAGTATGGTATCAAAATGTGATATAATTTGTTTATATTATAAACATCTTAAAAATTGTCAAATGCACAGATATTTGCATTTATTTTTACTTGTACATAGCTAAATTTATTACAAATGTTGTTTGCGCATAGTTAAAAAAATCATTATAAATGTTTGCGCATAGTTTTAAAAAAATCATCACGAATCTCATTCGCACGCAGTTTTACACATTTAAATTTTTTCAGGTTGGCAGGTATGTGCTTCTGTTTGCAGCTGTATCTCCTCTTCTAAAAACCCCACTGAATTTTTTTTTACTGTATGCCATTTGCTATAATAGAGTTGTGGAGATCTTCATTAAATAATGCACAGATTTCCTACTAGAGGGCGTAAAGGTCAAAACTTTTTTCTTGCTATCTCTGCTTCCGGGAGATGCATTTGAAAAGTTTTTTCCTTAGCATAGGCCTTTTCCATGAATATTTTTTGCCTATTTTCAACTATTCCATAATGCAAAATATGATATATCTCTATGCCTCTAGAAGGCGTAAAGATATATCATGTTGCCTTATATATATATAAAATATCTCTGTGCTTGAAAGTTTGCCGAAAAATATTTTTAAAGGAGTATTTGTACTCCTTTGAAAAAATTCAGGGAGTAATTTTCAAAAGTTGGGAGTATTTTAGAAAAATTAACTGATGAAATAAAATACTTATGAAAATGCCAAGCAATTATGAAAAATCAATCCAGATTTTTTCATATAAAAAATATTTCAGTACTGCTCAATTATTTAGAATTTGAATCCGTTTTGTTTCTTGTTTTAGAACTAATTATAATATTCGTATTTTAAAACAATAATATTAAATTTATCATGTTTTGTAATGACCACATGGAACAGCAATGTGTTCAAGAAGTGAAAACATTGCACTTTTGAGGTTCTCTTATAAGCATCTAAAAATATCTAATAAACTTCTTAGCAAGTTCCACAGCCACATTTGTTTTTCTGCAGCTGCACAGCATCCAGTGCTTAAATTTTCATTTTACTGATATCTTTGTTTCCCTTCCCATTTTTTTTATTGTTTTTTTTTTTTTTTTTCCCTTGGATGATAATTTTATTCATCAGGAATGCATGATAGCTTTCACTCTATTTTAGATAAAAGATGAATAGTGTAACTTTGAAAATATAAATACTTTTGAACACCATGCATCAATTTTTACAAATTTTTCAGCTTCATTACTTTAGTTTTCGGGCACTGCCCCCGCCCTCTTTATCAAGCTGAAAAGCAAAACTTTGGGGGGGGGGGGGGATATTTAAGAATGCAGGATACATGTTCTAATCATCGTTGGGGAAAAATATTAGTTACGGGGGAAAACTGCTACGTCCGATTTCCGTTTTCAGACATTTTTAAGTTGAAATACAAATATTTATGAAGTAAAATGATATTTAACAACAGTACTAGGCAGAGGAAACATCACGTGAAAAATAAAATTACGATTATGGGAGAAATCTTCACTGAGTCTAACTTCCGTTTCCGAAAGTTTTGAAAGACAAAACTTCCGCTTTCGAAAGTTTCAGGCGGAAAACATCCTTCACCACTACTAATTGCCCCAAAATTTCTGTTCAGTTATGCATCGATCTCGAGGTAACCCAAATTATGACGAAAAGGGAGAAATTCCCTCGAAGCCATCGTACTCACATGCCTAAAGATAACAGTAAAAAATTTTCGCCATCGAATTTCCATTTTCGGAAATTTTTCCTCTATTTTCAAACCGAAATACAAATATTTATGGAATAAAATTATGTTGCCTCTATCCAGTATTGTTGTTATACATCACAGAAAAAGAAATTATGATTACGGAAAAAATCTTTATTTCATTTACTTCCGTTTCTGAAAGACGAAATACCATCCCAATGCGTATTTTTACGAATTGGTAAAATTCTTCGATGCGTTGTTTTACAAGCCGAGAAAAATTCCTGATGCGTATTTTCATGCGTTGGTAAAATTTCGATGCATACTAGATGCGTAATTACGCATTTTGGTGAACTCTGGTACCAAGTTCTATAAAATAGCTTTCAGGAATTTTGGTCTCCACTTTCAATCACCCCTGTTATGCATTGCCATTAGTTACATCTTTATTTGGAATGGTCAGATGTGGTCACATATGGCTATTTAACAATGCCTATCCCCCCCCCTTGCGCATTTCCCACTTGTATGCCACTAAAGAAAGATGAGAGTGAACTGGATTTGTAGTGGTCAGGGCGTCAGGCTAATGAATGCTGGGGCCCAGGGGAGGGAGGGGTAAGCCTTTTATCTTGAGAACATATGATAGCAGGAATATGTCCAACCCTGCCACTGTCCCACGTGGTATTGAGGAGAAGCTGTCACTATGCTTAAGCAGAAAGTTCTATTGGTTATTTCCCAACTTAGGCTTGTGGTCTGCCATTTGTTTTTTGAATGGTTTTAAATATCAGGCGGTGTTTTTCGACACAAGCATATTCGTTGTCTTATCTTTTCCTTCGACTATTCTAGCTTTTAGCGTTGGTGAAGATATTGTGAATTTTGATGCAGTTTACAGCAAGTAACCAAGTATGTAGTTCATTTTTTGGTAAATGTGTAGATTAGCGTCCTAAATTATTTCATCGGAAAAATTTCAGGACCTGGGAAAAGTGCGTCATACAGATTTTAGTGTATGGAAAATAATGGCAAATGGTGCAGAAATTTCATATTTGAAATGTGTTTTAAATATGTTTATCGTAATATTGACCTGTGAGTCCGACACTGTGGAGAGAAGCTGCGGTAGGCCTAACATATCGCTCCAGCGAAGGTGTGAAGCTTTGGTCCATTAAAAGGAAGATTCGTTGCTTTGCCCGGGCGGAAGAGTACAAGAGAAAGCGGTTATGTTGTTGGCAGGAGAGCGATAAATGTAGTGATACGCTACAGAAAATATATCCAGATTATCCACCCTTTATTTTGTTGTATGCTGTACATTGTTGGCAGAAAACACCGGAAAAAGCCTCTTCAATTTGCAAAAGGTACGTATCACTGAGATAGAAACTGACCTGCAAAGAAAGTATTAACAGAAGAACCAAAAGTACAGTGGCACAGCAAATCAGCTACGAATAGAAGCTGTTCAAAGCAGAACCAAAAGTTATACTTCCCCAGTTTCCTGTACAACATAGAAAGGCATATTTGTACTTTCTATTTGGAATCAAAGAATCATATGTGAAAGAACGAAACATTTCTCAACATCTGCTTTAAAAACAATGACAAAACATAAAGAACTATATTCTGTAGCGTATGAGTACATGATGCTTTGCAAGAATGTACGCGGCTGCACTTGTAGTCATCCGTGCGTGAATTACACACCGCCACACCGAATCTTCCTTTCAACGAAGCAAAGCTTGACGTCATTGCAGTAGCTATGTGTCACGCCTACCACAGCATCTTTCACAGCATCGCATTTACGGGTAAATATTACAATCAAAATCTTTAAAAGACATTTAAAATATGAAATTTCTGCACCATTTGCCATTTCTAACTCTAAAATCTGTACGTCACACTTTTTCCAAGTATTAACATTTTTCCGACGAAATAATTTAGTACGCTAATCTACACATTTACCCATTTTTTTTTATTTTTTTTTTGTGTGTGATTTAAAGCTTTTTTTTTTTATTTGTGTTGCATGAATGTTTAAAAATGAGTAAGAGGAAACAACAGTCTGTATTAAATTATTTTAACAGTAACAATTGCCGCAAATCATAATCTAAAAAGCAAGTTCAAACAAAGAAGTGTTGTACATTAAGTGATATTGAGAGACAACTCGAGAATGAGAAGGATGGACAACAAGCTGAAACTTGGCTGCAAAGTTCCACAGTTGCTTTTGAATTCTATTCAGATACCTCTACAATCACTCCAGTTGCAATTAAAACTGCACTCCATGGTGAAAAATATGATACATCAAATTTTGTAAATTGTAAGTTGAGTGATGAGGAAAAAATTGATTTTCTTGAAAATACTTGAACTCCAACAGCAATGTACAAGTTTCCAAGCTCTTCATTTGGTAACAAACACGTAAATAGGAAATTTAAATACACCTTATTATTTGAATACCCATGGCTTGCTTATTCCATAACTGAAGATATAGTATACTGTAAATATTGTGTAATGTTCGCTAAGGGATGTGCCGGTCAGTCAAGAAAGTTTAAAAACATTGTTCTTGGCCGCAAACAATCCATAGTTGATGTGACTGACATCACCAGCATTCGTCAAGCTAAAGAAAATAGAAAAAAAAAAAAACTCATTCCAATAATAAAAACTGTTTTTCTGTGGCATAAATGGACTTCCATTAAAAGGTCATAATTCTGGGCAAATTAATGTAACTGATGATAATATTGACTATTGAACATCAGCATAATGAAGGAAACTTTCGCCAACTCCTTAGATTTAGAATCGATGCAGGAGATGAAGTATTGAAAGATCATCTGGAATCCTCTGGTAATAATGTAATGTATATTTCACCCAAAATACAGAATGAAATTATAAACTCTTGCAATGAAATAATTTTGAAAAAAGATCATCGAAAAAGTGAATGCAAGCAAATGCTTTTCTGTAATAGCTGATGAAACCGCAGACATTTCCTCACAAGAGCAAGTATCTATTTGTGGAAGATTTGTGGAAGAAAATGGAGACAAAAAGATCCTAGTTGAAAACTTCTTACAGTTTGTGCCAGTACTATCTACACGCGGAACAGATTTGGCAAATACCATTTTAGATACTTTGGAATCGTTAGGTTTAAACTTGAAGTACATGAGAGGTCAAGGCTATGATGGTGCAGAATATTCAATGGCTTACAAGCTAAAGTAAGAGAAAGATTTCTATCAGCACTATATGTGCATTACGCTTCTAATTCTCTAAACTTGGCAATTTCAGATGCATGTCAAATTAAAGATATTCGTAATTGCATGGGAGTCATAGAAAAATGTTATTCTTTCATGAACACTCCAAAAAGAAATTCTGTTTTGCAAGACAGTATATCAAAGTTGTGCCCATCTAACAGAAGAGAAGCTCTGAAAAAACTTTGTCCCACTTGTTGGATAGAGAGACATGAATCTGTTATGGTAATGGGGATATCACTTAAACCTTTGGTTCATGCGCTAGTAGAAGCAATAGAAAATTGGAAAGACAAGGAATCGTCTTCCGGGGCCTATATTCTCTTAAGTTCAATGAAAAGTTCCAGTTTTGTCATTGCAGTATTTTCAATCACAAAACTATTTTCATATATGTTGCCATTAATAGAATTTTGCAGCCGAAGTCCATAGATCTCAATGCAGCAGTTCAATAGTGTGATGATATTTTAAGAGAACTAGAAGTTATTCGTGACCATTCAGAAACAGTTTTCAGTGCAATTTGCGCAGAATCTGCAACAGTTCTGAAACAACTAATAGATCAAGAATTTGAAATTTCTCTTCTGCGATTAGCAAGCAAGCAAACTTGTCATTATAACATCACCACTGAAACAGCTGAATCCTATTTTTGTATATCCATTTTCAACCAATTCTTGGATGCTGTTATCTTGCATCTAAAAGAAAGGTTTATAAAGCATAAAGTAGTGTTGACTGCGTTTAATATTTTGATTCCCGTAGAGAATGAACTCCACCTCCATCCTGGATATGAAGAGAAATTAGAAACGCTTCTGGATACATACTCTTCTGATTTATCAGACTGCAGTATTAGTATTTTAATTGCTGAATATCAACTATGGAAATGAAAATTGAAACAAGAATAAAATAATAGATCTGCAATAGAAGCTTTACAGTCGTATAATATTACTATTTTACCAAATATCGGACTAGGCTGCCATCTGATGCTGACCTTGGCAACGTACAATGGACGCTCCCTATCTTCTGATTCAAGGCTTCTTGAATTGGAAGAGGAACTACAAAGGATCAAGTGGGACATCGTCGGGCTAAGTGAGGTAAGGAGAAAAGGAGAAGATCTCATTGAACTTAAAAGTGGACATCTCTTCTACTATCGTGGGACAGATACTGGCAGAACTAGTGGTGTTGGATTTATAATAAACAAGAAACTGAAGGATAAAGTGGTAGAAGTTGAAAGTTCCTCTGACAGAGCTGCACGACTCGTTATCCAACTATCAAGAAGATACCAGGCTCAGATTATTCAAACTTATGCACCCACCACAAGTCATCCTGAAGAAGAAATTGAAGAATTTTATGAGGAAATTTGTCATCTAAATAATAAAGGTAAGCAGCACTTGAAAATAATTATGGGAGATTTCAATGCAAAAATAGGGCAACGGCAACAGAATGAAACTTCAGTAGGTAAATTCGGTCACGGCAACAGAAACCAGCGTGGAAATACTCTCGTTGAGTTTGCAGAGGCAGAAGGGTTTTTCATCTTGAACTCCTTCTTCAAGAAAAAGCCACACAAGAAATGGACATGGAGACATCCAAAGGGGACGACAAGTGAAATTGATTTTATTATGTGTAACAAAAAATTCGTCATAGAAGACTGCAGTGTGCTAAACAAGTTCAATACAGGTAGTGACCATAGATTGGTGAGATGTAAGATGCACCTCAACACTAAACTTGAACGTGGCAAGCTCATAAGACAAACAAAATCTATTGACATAACCAACCTTAAAAACACCATAATACCTTCAAGTTGGAACTGAAGAATAGGTTCTCTGCTTTAGAAGGCCTAACATCGGAAGAAGTGGACATCTCTGAAGTTAACAGAAAAGTAACCAAAGCTCTTATGGAAACAGCAACAAAATTAGCTGGGTCTAAGAACAAGTTGCATGTAAATAAATTATCAGGAAAAACGAAAATGTTGATGCAAAAAAGAAGAGAGATGAGGACAACTAAAGAAGATGTGACTTCCAAAGTGGAATATATAGAGCTATGCAAGACAGTACGAAAAAGTATCACTGAAGACGTAAGAAAATTCAACTGTGAACTAGTGAGGAAAGCAATTGAAAACAACCAAAGCCTAAAGATAGCAAAGGGACATCTCAGTAAGGGAAGAAAACAGATTATGGCACTGAGAAAAGAAGATGGTTCTGTAACAAGAAATAGAGGCGAAATTTTGACAAGGGTGAAAGATTTCTACTCCAAATTATATGAAAGGGATGATACATGCACTCCAGACATCATGAAAGATACCAGTACCAGAGTTCCTCCAGTCCTTCCAGCAGAAGTTGCACATGCAATCAAGAACATGAAGCGGGGAAAAGCTCCAGGAGAAGATGGAATTACTGTAGACATCATACAAGAAGCAAGTGGAGAAATCGAAACAGTACTCGCCCAAATTTTCACTCGATGCCTTAATGAAGGAAAGATTCCTGAGGATTGGAACACCGCTACAATGATCCTGCTACATAAGAAAGGTGACATTGAGGATCTCGGAAACTACAGACCTATCAGCCTCCTATCAGTAGTTTATAAAATCTTCACTAAAGTTCTTTCACACCGCTTGAAGGTAACACTGGACATGGCTCAACCGAGAGAACAAGCTGGATTCAGGAGTGGCTACAGCACAATAGATCATATCCATGTGCTGAGAGAACTAATTGAAAGAGCGAGGGAATATGAACTTCCATTGTGCATGGCTTTTATCGATTATGAAAAAGCCTTTGATTCGGTGAAACCATCAGCAGTTACAACGGCTCTGAAAACCTGCGGTATTGAAGATGCATACATTAATATTATTAATAACATCTATGAAAATGCAAGTGCAAAGATTAGGCTGTTTGAAAATACAACACACATAAAAATTGGAAAGGGAGTGAGACAAGGTGACACCATATCTCCGAAGCTCTTTAATGCCACATTGGAGGGTGTTTTTCAGTCACTGAGCTGGGAAAACAAGGGGATAAAGATTAATGGAGATTATCTAACCCACCTTCGTTTTGCTGATGACGTAGTCATTTTTGCAACTAGCCCATCAGAGCTGCAGAGTATGATCCAGGAACTTGCTGACAAGAGTAAAGAAGTGGGATTAAAAATGAACTTTCAGAAGACAAAAGTGATGTTCAATGCTTTAACAAGAAATGAAGATTTGTCGATTGATGGAGAAAAGCTGGAGATAACAGACGTACGTTTATCTTGGACAGCAGATATCAAGTGAGGGTCACATTGATGAAGAAATTAATCGGCGTACAAAACTTGCCTGGAGAGCTTTTGGAAGAAACAGCATAATTTTCAAGAGCAATATGCCATTATGTCTTAAAAGAAAAGTGTTTGATCAATGCATCCTTCCAGTGCTTACGTATGGTGCAGAGACGTGGACCTTAACTAAAAGAGACATACAGAGGCTGCAGACAACTCAAAGAAGCATGGAGAGGTGCATACTTGGTGTAACCAGGAGAGATAAGAAGAGGAACTCGTGGATCCGAAAAATGACGAGAGTGGAAGACATCATGATCAGAGTTAAATCCCTGAAATGGCAGTGGGCTGGACATACTGCCAGAAGGACAGATCATCGATGGACAGCGGAAATTTACAGATTGGATTCCAAGGTACAGGAAAAGACCCAGAAGAAGACCACATGGGAGATGGGTGGATGAAATTCGAAAGTATGCAGGGGTGACATGGAGGAGACTGGCACAAGACAGACCGTTGTGGAGGAAACTTGGGGAGACCTTCGTCCAGCAGTGGATTGATAATGGTTGACAATGATGATGATGATGATGATATATATAAAAATATATCTGTAAAGGAAGAAGCTTAAATATTTTGCAAAAACAAAAATGTAGGATGGACATTACTTTGTAATTAATAGTATTTGAGAAAAATAAAAATGCCTGTTTTCATGCACATTTTTTTTATCACTTTAGGAAGGAATGATATTGTAGCTGCAGTGATAAAACCAAAAAAAAAAAAAAAAATTATTCACTGATGCATAATACAGTACAATGCAACTTGATGTAAATGTCATGATAGTGGAACAGTCTGATGTAATTGCAAAAGTAATTATTTGACCAAATTTAATTTTTAAATAGCGATAATTCAAACTACAAAATTTTGCATTCGTGGTTTTGACATTGCGGCAACGATATGCACCACCCCAAAATTAATTTCTGGGTATGCCACTGAAGCAGCTAATGAATCATTGTGCATTCAGTCACAGAGGAGATAACGTGTTTCGTGAAGTACTTGGAGCGATTATGAGAATCTTGTTGTACAAAGTTGGAAAATCAGTTTCTGAGATTTTGAACTTGCTGAAGAAGCCGAAAATTAGCTGAACTTTTGTTTACCGGACCATAAAAAAGTTAAGACTGGGACTGTCGCTGACTGCCCCAGAAAGGGTTGGCTGCGTACCGAGAGGACATCTCACCTTGTAAAAGCAGTGGCAGCCCGTATTCGAAGAAATCCTGTCAGAATCAGTGATGGCTCGTGAGCTGAACATTTCAAGAATGTCAATGTCACGCGTGCTGCAGAGTGACCTAAGAGTGAGAGCTTACTGGTGACATACAGGGCACTTTCTTACCCCACAACTGAAGCAGCAGAGGGTGCTAAAAGTGAAACGTTTGCTGTAGCGTTACACAAACAATTGCCACATACAGATCCTTTTCTCTGATGAAAAAATTTTCCCTATTGAAGCGACTTTCATCCGTTTAAATGACAGTGTGTATGTGCCAACCTCACAAGAAGCTCAGGAGAAAGCTCCAAGGATCATGAGGGGCCACCATCCTGCTTCTGTCATGGTTTGGTGGGGAGTCTCTTACAAGGGTACCACGGAGCTCCATTTCTGTGAGAAAGGAGTGAAAACATCTGCCAAAGTCTACCGGGACAGTGTTTTGGAGCCAGTGGTCAAAAATGTCAGTCACACCCTCTTCCAGAACTGACACTGGAGCTTTCAGGAGGATTCTGCACCTGCCCTGAAGGCCAAGTCAACCCAGGAGTGGTTTCAGGCGAATTTGCCAGACTTCATTTCTCCAGCTGATTGGCTTTCAAGCAGCCCAGACCTCAACCCATTGAACACACAAGTTGTGGACCACACTGAATGACATAACCTGCAGAAAGAGACACCCCAGTATTGACAGTCTCAAACGTTCTTTAGTGCGGGCAGTAGCAGCATTCCCTGTGGAGACCCTGCATAAAGCTGTTGATGAGTGGCCACAGAGATTGAGGGACTGTGTGAAGGCAAAAAGATGCCATTTTGAAAAATGATTGGTGCCATGTATTCACAAGTATACTACTTACGTCATATCACAGGTATATTAAAATATCTTTAAATTTCTTTTATTTCATTGAATACTTTGCAACAGTATTTATGGTAAGACTAGGTACATACGATTTTTTGGCAATTCTTTGGATTACAGGTACTTGACGCGATTATATTTTTACATCAGAATTTTTTTCAATTTTAACAATGTTTTCTTATTTCTAAGCATAAAAATAACATTCCACCTCTTTCCATTTATATTGTCATCTTATAGTTATTGGCAGTGCCGGATTTAGGTTCCCAGCCACCCTTTGCATTCACACATGCATTTTCTTTATACTAATTACTAAGGGTTCAAATCCAGTTTCATAATTACGAAAATCATATAACAACCTAAAATTGGTTATAAAACTTATCTCCACAGTAGCAGTATGTTAAAAAAGTTTAAATGATTTCTTAAATATATTTTCTTACTATAAAAAGTTAACAACAAAACAGTAATAAGGTGTGTCATATAAATATAGAGACAGTTGACTTTGTGCCGTGAACGCAATGCGAATATAGGTAGGAAGCTGAAGTGATACCTAATCAGACATAACCCTACAACAAACATTTCGATCCGTCGAGATGACCGGATTGTGTGAAAAGAACACCACAAAGTAAAATAGTGTAATTTTAGGTGTCTCATAAATATAAAGACAACTATGTAAAGTAGCCACATGCAAATGAGATGTACAAATTAGCATGTTGTACGCACGCGCATGGGCCATATTCGGTCCAGCCTACAAAAGACAGCGGACCTGTCGTCAGGCATTCATTTGCCAAAATGCCACGCAACAGTAAACTTTCTGGTGAGGAGGTGCAGAAGATTTGGAGACTGAGAGCAAATGGATTGCCTGTAGCGAAAATTTGTAAAGCCTTGGGGAGAAATAGGGCAGTCATTTATAAGACTTTATCGAAACGCGGTGCGTTAACTGCCAGAAAACAGCCTGAAAGGCATCTAATAACAACCAAACGAGATAATCGTGCCATCATGTGTTTAGTTTAATCCCAAAGGTTATCACTACGTCGAGTTTCTCGGACTGTTGGTGTCACTGTCTCAAAGGATACAGTTCATCAATGAATCAAGGAAAGTCGCGACATTGTTTTCCATAAAATGCGCCACAAGGAAGCTATATTGTTATGGGCAAGCAGCCACATGCACTGGACGAACAAGTGGATCACAACTATTTTCTCTGATGAGAAAAAGTTCAACCTGGGTGGCCCTTACGGTTGGAACTGCTATTGGCATGATTTACAACGTGAGCCATGCACCTTCTTCAGCAGACAGAAAGGAGGGGGATCTGTGATGGTCTGGGGAGCTTTTGCGTTCAATGGGACAACGAATATCACTGTTCTGCAAGGCAGGCAAAACTCTGAAACGTATCAGGACATACTCAGCAGCCACCTTCTACCTTTGCCGAAACTCTAGCGGGTGTTGATTATCTGTTCCAGCTAGACAATGCCTCTATCCATCGGTCTGCATCAATGAAAAGCTGGTTTAACACTAATCATGGGACCGTAGTGGATTGGCCAGCACTCAGTCCAGATCTGAACCCTATTGAGAACCTCTGGGAGTCTGGGGTATCCTAGCTCATAATGTGTATGCGAATGGAGGGCAGTTCTCAAGTGTGATGGCATTGAAAGAGCAGATTGAACAAAGCTGGTGCGCACTCTGTCCAGAACACTTACATCACTTGGTGGACAGCATGCCCAATCGGGTTTTCAGTGTTATTCGGAACAACGGGTCCACTATTCGTACCGGAGGTGCTCATAACTAGTAAGTCTTTATATTTTTGAGACAGCATATTTCTGTTTTTTTCTTGTACTTGGCTTTGGAATTGTTATGTTTCCGTCAAACAATTGTGCAGCTGCGTGTCCTATGCTATTTTTGCTATAAATATGAGGTGTACATTTCAGCTCGTTGTAGTCACCTTCAATAGCCAGCAGCGACAAAACATTTAACCGATCTTATCCAATGAAGTTTTGCAAATAATTTTTAACTCTCTTCAGAATGGAGAAAGAACGTTCTCCTGGGCTGTTAGTAGGTGGCACTGATAAAAAAATGCGCAGAGCAATGTCAACGTTTGAATAAATATCATGTAAGTCCTGGTTGCGCAAAACGGCCCACAGTTATGAAAGCGATATTCTCTCCTCTTTCGTCAAATGCTTTAAATGACCACTCAGATGAATGCATTTGCTGACAAAGGAATTTTCTAAGTCATCGGAAAACTCAACAACTAAATTTTCTGCAAACTTTGAAATGTCAGATATATACATTGATTTAAAGTTTTCCAGAAAGTTGAAACAATTATACAATAATATGTAAACTTCACTTCGGCATTTCGATTCTGAAATAAGTTGATCAATCACATCATTAAATATGGTTATCTGAAAATGCTTTTTTTTTTCTGCTTTTAAGTGATCAATTTCTTCTTCAATTCCTGGATTTTCCCCAGATCTTTTGCATTTTTTTAGCCTCCTTTTGTCATGCTGATATTCAGCTGTGTATCCATAAACTAGATAAAAGTGGGTAGTAGTACGCCAAACAACTAAGTAAAGAATAATAATATCCGTTTTATTGGCATAAAACAGTAAACAACTGGTTGCAAGTTGTTTTAAACCACGTCTAAGCCTGAAAAAGGCACCCGTAGGTGCTGAAAGCTTGCAGGTTGTTTTAAACCACGTCTAAGCCTGAAGAGGGCACCCGTAGGTGCTGAAAGCTTGCAACCAGTTGTTTACTGTTTTACGGTTTTATGCCAATAGAACGGATATTATTATTCTTTACTGTGTATCCATATTTGGAGAATTGTGACTTAGCAATTCCTTCATAGTAATCAAATCCATCTCTCATTTTTTTTATGAACTCTGTTAAAGAGTTATATAATTCTACAACTTTACCAAGATGAATATCGGCTTTTTGTAGTATGCTATTCGAGAATTTGAAGCATTCTAGAATAGTGCCCCTGATAGTTGACAATAAAATAAACTCAAAACAAGTTATATGGTTTAACAGACCCCTAGCTTCATTTTGCGTATCAGGCTTTTCCCAAGAATCACTAGAAATATCAGTCAAAGCTTGGATTATTTTTTTCCAGTTCTGTCATACAGCTTTGCATGCATCTTGTCTTCTAGACCAACGTGTTTTCGAATGGCTTTTTAGAGTCAAATGAGCTAGCAGTTATTTTCTGACAAAGAATTTCCCAGCGTCATGTGGATTGGAAGAAAAAAATAAACAATCTATGCAGTACATCACAAAATATAACTACATCCGTGCAACAGCAGGCAGCGCAAGACCCTGTTAGGTTTAAAGAGTGTGCCGAACATGGTACATATATTGCTGATGGGTTCATTTCCTTGATCTTGGCCAGTAGTCCTGAATACACTTCGGACATATTGTTTGCATTGTAATAAGACTGCCCACAACAGTCTTTAATATCTAGATTGTGCTCATTTCAAGTGTTTAGAACAGCTTTTGTTAACTGATCTGATTTATGCCCACTGTTAGGAATCGAGCACAGAAATCTTTCGACCGGTTCTCCACCCTGTTTTGTACGTATCTTATAGTTAAAGTTAACTGGTCACAATGTGCTATAATCAGGTGTTCAGTCCACACAATTCCAAAATATTTTGCTTTTTTCACTTCATCTAAAATAATTTTAATTAGTTTGTTTTTCATTACTTGAATGTATTCTTTGCATCTAGTTTTTCACAAATACGATGTGTTTCCACTTCCCGCTTTTCCATAACACTGCAGGTGTTCTGAGAGGAGCGGATCAAATTGCGCAATTAGTTCTAAAGTCCCTAAAAAATTTCTATTATGTAAGCTACCTACATGCTCATCTGAACCACGAAACGGTAATCCTCGAATAGCTAAAAACTTGATGACTGCTGTCACCCATTTCAAAATATTTCTCCAATATTTTATCTCATCTTGCAGCTGTTCCACAAGGTCTGAATCTATACGCCTTTTAGCGACACCTCTTATTTTAAGTATGGTGACAGATGACTTATGATCTGATTAATTTTCATAAAGCTCTAATTGGGCAGTTATGTTTTTCCAGTCATTAAAGCCTATTGTAAATACAGAAGGGTTTTTTCTGAAAAGAATTCAAGGAGCACAGATGGCATATCCTTTACTATGAGAATAAACCAGCCATGATCTGGGTTTCAATTTGCCGTTTTTCAGTTTTCTACAAAAAATATCCCTTGATGCATATCGGACATGGTTTCCATATTGCCGTTTTGAGCTAAGAAAGTCAACATGAAAATTTTGACACACATTTTGTCGAGTGGTAACATAGTCGCGCGTTTCTTTGTTAACTATCCATTCTGCTGTATTGGAAATAACACGGATAAAAGGGTTTTCGCTTTCATTCCCGATTGCCCACTCATCATCATTGCACACTTTATCGAGGTTTTCAGCACCTGCACACATGATTTTTTTTTCAGTTATGCAGCTGTCTTCCTCATTCACAGCATAACTGTCACTTATTTTTGATTCAATCATAAACTAATCATCCACAGTCTGGTGGAAGGTACTCCAAAAAAATTTGTGATATCAGGAATTTTTTTTAGCAATTCTGCATGTCGATTATCATTATCTTCTTTATTTTCCCTATAACTACAACTGCTTTCTCTTTTTTTCTACTACTTCAATTGTCATTCTTCTTAAACCGCCTATTGACAACTAATCCCTACTTTCTAAGACACCAACTGAGAACTGACTAAACACTAAAGACACTCCGGAGGCTGAATCTGCCCTTTTGTTTATGGTGAGGTGAGGGAGGGTGAGGCATGGAATTTTCTTTTATTTGATTGTTTGCTTTCCCATCTTCCGCTTACTTCCGAAGAGATTTTGCTCCTTGTGAGAACTTACCCTCCTGGGATGCATTTAGAAATTCCTTTATCTATCCCCTTCTCGATCTCCCTCGTCTTGCTTCACCTCGAGCCCCGCCCCGAGACCCTCCTCATTTGCCTTCATAAAACAATAAAATAACTTTTTTTTTGTTTTTCTTTTTACCAAAAATGTCTTTTGGTAAAAGGAAAAAGCAGATAATAAGAAATCAACCAGCTCCTCAAAGTTACTGATGATAATTTTTTTTAAATAAAAATTTTTAATGTAAAAGGAAATCATGGCCGCTCTTAAGCAACTGCCTATCGTGCCTAATTATAAATCCAGCCCTGGTTATTGGTAATCCTGAATTTTTGGCAGCACCACTCCCCAGCTGAGAAGGCAGCCGTACTTCTTGATCATCGTACGCAATTTAAAAAATTGCTTATTATAGACATCAAACTACTCTGTACATCCCACACCTTGTGAAAGACCTTTCCTTGGTAGGCTAATAATATGATACTTCTTAAATTCAATCTGATCACAATTCGTTTTATACCAAAGAATTGATAGCTTTCCTTTAATCCCGATGAACAACTGAACTCTCAACACAACTGGCAAATTTCAGCTCACCTAGCAATAAGAGCAGTTACAGTATTATACCATTTTAGCTGTTATGCCATTTACTCCAGTGTGTGTACCGTGTTGAAGAGATTTTATTGTAAATATTGGTCAGGTTAATCAGGCAACTTGAGTACGCACTATGTGGCATTTACATAGATATTGTTAACAACAATATTGTACCACAATATTCGTTTGAAATTATCTCGTTTCACACATCTCTCTATATAAAATTGAATGTTTGTTTGTATGTCTGCTATACAAATCTACAGTTTTCAATTTAGAACCACCAAATTTGGTATACTATCTCATGGTACTCTAAGTTAGACTGTAGACTGTTTTTGGAAGGGGTCGGGGTCAAGGGGTCCCCATACAAAATTTTCGTAAAATCTACAGTTTTCAATTCAGAACCACCAAATTTGGTATACTACCTTATGGTACCTTAACTTAGACCGTAGATGGATTTTGGAAGGGGTCGGAGTCCAGGGTCAAGTGGCCCCCACACAAAATTTCCGTAAAAAGTTCCATTTTTTACTTTTAAGAACTGCAACACAATTCAGCACTGCAATACCCGATCTACTGTCCAAGTTAACAAAAATATCTGTTTAATGGTGTATTAAAAACACAAATGAATTGACCATAGATAACAATGAAATGCAAAAATATCCGTTTAATGGCGTATTAAAAACAAATGAATAAATGTTAGCTTTCACCTCCAATGGACAGCAACAGGCAGAAATACAATATAATGTAAATAGAGAGTTCCAGATATTCAAAACGGTAAACAAAGGGATGATCAATGTCAAGTCGCATGCACGCAACATGACATTGTATTTCAGTGTTGCGGGATTCTCAGAAGCGCATGGCAGATGTATGGCAGTTCTATAGATGTCTCCTCGAAGGTAAGTATTTCCATTTCACTTCCTATCCCCCCTTTTTTTTTTTTTTTTTTTTTTTTTTGTGAAAGTAAATTAACTAAATTAAATATATATATATATTTTTCACATTTGCAGCTAATCTTTTTTTCTTTCTTTCTTTTTTTTTTTTTTGGCAGAAATATTATTGCATCAGCCAGTCATTGGCAGTGGCTGGCATTAATTTGGAGGAACCCTGCTTTTCACACAGACAACTCTACATTGCCTTCAAGGTATGGCAATCCGAAAAATCTCTACATTTTTGCTACCAATGGAAAACCTGAAAATATTGCTTACCAAAAAGCAGTAACCTAAATGAATTAAAAGAAATTTACTGGAAAATTGCAGGAATATCTTTTTCATTCGTTAACTTTCACCCGCTGAACTTGGTAGTTCCATGTATAGTAATATTTACCCAGGAAATACCGGGTACCCCTGCTAATTTATATATAAAATTCAGCTTTTGTCTGAATTTTATACATAAATGAAAAGCTGAATAAACCAATATTTTAGCTTTTGCTTGAATTTGGTTTTTTGGAGCGGCAGCCATTAAAGTGGGAAAGTTGGTGGTTTCCAAGACTGCTGAAGGCATTTTGTGTTGGCTGGATCGCATTCTTTCATCACAAATGTTTCTGATTTTGCATTGTAACTTGCTGCCGATGAGTGGGAAAATGCTGAATTTATAAAATTCTTGATTATTTTGAGGCATTTTTCAATTTCTATTTCAAATTGAAATTCATGAAACGTAATATAAACATTATGTCAAAGTTGAAGATACTTGTGTATGATGTATAATTCATTCCAGTTTGATATTAACATGATTTCTGAAACTCAAAATTGTGCAATTTAAAAATCCCCACAGCTGAAATGCATGGGTATCATGTAAACAACATCAAATTCCCATACTATGCAGCTTCATGGTTAAGAGACCCAGGGCATCTCCAGAAGTCTTATTAGGTTTCCTCTCTTATGTTGCACCACAAGTCTCCTTGGGTTTCCTCTCTTTATGTTGCATCATTTATTTCTACTCTTTTTTTTTTTTTCAGAACTCAAAGCAATTTAGATAACTCAATTCTTAAGGGATGTGTGAATGGTATGCAAGCAACGGCTCCCCACACTACTGTGAGTAAACTTATTGTAGGCCTGGTTTTCCACATCCTAACTGGGGGATGTTTAAGACCTGTTGCCATGCTTCCATGGCAATTGTGTGTGTACTGGCAATACTTCACTGAGCCATTAGTTAACTGTTTTGGATAGACTTCTGATTATGGCTACTTCCATGTAGTCATAATCATATGTATAGCTACGCACTGTTTACATATATCTTGTTCACACCTCCCCCCATCCATAAAGGGGGCATAGCTCTGCATGAATAATGCAGAGCTATGCCCCCTTTATGGATCCATAGCACTGCATGAATAATTGCTTTTATAGACAATTAATTTCCACACACTGACAGTTTTTTGTGTATGCAAAAATTTGAATTATTTTATATGGAAGAAATATAGAACAATATGGATATTTGGTTCCGTCAGCATGCTCATTGCAAATTTATATGTGCTTTCAGTGGTTCATGGCTATGAACTCATGTACAAAGCTAAGTTCCCAAAGGATAGAACATCTGTAAGGAAAGAGTACATTTTAGAAAATAGCTGCACTGCAGTTTACTCGTAATTTTATTTTTGAGTACTATTCATACACTCCATAGCTGTGCCCTCCCAAAAGGAGGAACACAGCTAAGGATATAACTGAAAGGTCACAAAACTATATCAGTATCTCGTGTGGTAAACAAACATGTTTGGTTTTTAGAGTTCTAGAATGTTTTTATATAAGAAGTAAATGATAAAATAAAATTAGCATGTAACCTAAGGTGACCAGACGTCCTCAATTCCGTTAAAACTGATTGAGGACATCAAATGTTCGCAATTTCTTATTTTTTGTCCTCAACTTTTGAAATTTCCCAAAATAATTGAAATAGGAAGAATGTGCTGAACATACGTCATAGAACTCAATTGAATATACCAGTGCAACTAAATTTGGCAAGAAGTACTTATTTAATTGCAAGAAAATGGGCTCATAATTGTATGGAACTATTTTCTGAAGCAGATGAATTTTTCCTTGAATTTAGAAATTATGCTATATTAATGGGAGACATGCCGAAACATCGAACTAGGTCATCTCAATAATCATGGTGTTATTTCGTTTCTGTTTTAACTGAAATATTTTTAGAATGAGCAATAAATCTCTTTTTCAGCATCCACTTTCTTGCAATTAAATAAGTAAATGAGGCCAAATTTGGTTGCATTTTCCATTGAGAGTTCTACAACTTTTGTTAAGTACATTTTTTTCATTAAACTGTTTCTTCAAGCAAAGTTACTGGACTTGGAATATTCCTTCTCGTGTACAGTAATTTTTTGGCTTCAGCTATTTTTCTTGTACAGAATCACAATGAAATTGTAGTACAAAATCAAACTGCAGCTTTGTTTTTATGTGCTGCCACCTATGAGTAACATTTAAAATTTATCAGAAGTAATATTCTGCATGATAGTACTTTATTCCTGTTTTATACTTATTTCACATGAAAATTATCCCTCAGATTCATTATACGTTTTACAATGTAACTGGACAATTATGGTACAGTTCATAAATTCTTTGCTGATCTTCGGCTTTACCATAATATGCCAAACGTTGTCCTCAATTATGTCCTCATTTTGAAACAAAATTGTCCTCAATTGTGTATTGAAATTAAGGACAAATGTCATTTTGTCCTCAATTTCGTTCTGAAAAATCTGGTCACCTTAATGCAACCCCATCTGTGCAATAAGTATTTTTAGTTCACCTTTTGTGAAGCTGCACATTTCTGTATTGCACTTCATATATCAATTTGTTCTCCGTTTCATGCTTTGAATATATTTTGTTTGAAAACAACAAAAAATCTACCAAATTGTGAAATTTCTTTTTCTGTTTTTATTGTATATTGTGGCGGAACTAGTACCTTTGCCTCTTCACGGTGTGTGTGAGTCTGCTGTCTGTAAACTTTGTGTGGAGATATGCACGAACTTGCAACTACAGTAGAGTGCCAATTATCCAGATCAGTGGGGACCAGGAGTGATCCAGATAATCCAAAATCTGGAAAATTCGATATTTTGTAAAAATAGAACGTAAATGAACATGCAAAAATAAGTACAATGCATATTCACAAAATTTTTGTAGAAATTATGTATATGTACAGTATATTAAATGATGTACTACATACTATAAAACATTGAAATATGTAAGTACATACCGTATGTAGTACTATGTAGTACCGTATGTAGTGTCGCCCTGCGATTTCCATGTGTTTGGTCCCCTGAAAAAACATCTGAAAGGGAAGCGCTTCCACTCGGACGACGAACTCAAGGATGCTGTGCAGGACTGGGTCTCGTCATGGCCACAGGAATTCTGGGAACAAGGAATCCTCCGGCTCGTTAATCAATGGGATCGTTGTGCTACAGCCTATGGTGTATACTTTGAATAAAGTCTTCATTTATACCCACAGTGTTGTTTCGTACCTTTTCATTTGAACACTCCTTGTAATTAATTTTTACTTTGCCTCTTTACTTGAAAAAATCATCTATCGTTTTCTGCTTCAATGATTAAACTCGTTTTCATGCCACTAAGTCTCACATTCTTTTAAAATGTATTAAGTCAGTAAAATTGCATTCTTCCTGCCTGTCCATCCATTTCATCACTTCTTTGAAGCATTCAAATGCCTCAGAATGTGTAGTTTTTCTTCATCAGCTTCCAAGCCCTTCAATGATGTCTTCTTTCATTAAAAGTCGATACCCTGGATCTCCCGTATGACTTTCAGCCATTCTTGTACATCATGAGGATCACACTCTAAGCTAAAGATTAAACATCAGCATTTTTTCAAGTGGCCATTGGCCAGTGGATGATCAAAATCTAGTGGCCATTTTAGTTACGGCTATTTCATGTTGTATACACATTTTATCACTGCACTGTATATCTTTCATTTTTTTAGACATAGGTAAATTTAAACTTAGTAGTTACAAGGTCCCACTGTCTATTGTCAAGTGCAATTAAATACCTAAATATAATCTTAAAAGTTATATTTTTCTTCAACAGCATCAACCAAATTTTTTAAACAGACAATTTTTATTGAAAAAATTATTTAATCATTTTTATTTGGTCTATGTTCTTGAATAAAATCTCCCCACCATAAATTTATAGCAGTTGATGGATCAAAATTTTTAAGCAATACTTTGGCCTACTTTTTTTGCTGCATATTTTCTAAAGTCATTTTTTCCTTGAGCATTGTTTTGTCATCAAGAATATTGTCCATGATGGCCATTTTTTGTAACTAATGCAATTTGTGCTATGACCATGTACTAAAATTGCTTTTTTCAGTTTCTCTAGCAGTTTTTGGCTAGTTCTGGATGTTGACCAAAAATTATAAACAAGGTAGAAGAAATATTCTTCTCATAATACGTGGCCAAGATATGATCAACACGGCAATCAGATATCGCCGAATTGACTGTAATTACTGTTCCACACGTAATATCAATCACATCAGAAAATTTCGTCACCCTGGAGCGGAATTCGAACCCGCATCTTCCGATTACCAGTCGAGCATGCTATCCGTTACACCATCCAGGACAGCAAAGTCCCAAGTATCTGAGTGTTAAGAGCTTATTTTACGCGTGGAACAGTAATTACAGTCAATTCGGCGATGTCTGATTGCTGTGTTGATTATACCATGACGTATTGGCCACGTATTATGAGAATATTTCTTCCAATTGTTTACCTGAACAACTGGATATTTGCTTAACAATGCTGGACGGCAGCACAGTATGCTTTGATCAAAAGTATGCAGTCAGAGTATATTCCGAAGCTCTTAACTCTCAGATACTTGGGACTTTGCTGTCCTCGGGAGATGTGGGTTTAATTCCTGCTCCAGAGCGACGAAATTTTAAAATTTTTTTGATGTGATTGATATTATGTGTGGAACAGTAATTACAGTCAATTTGGCGTCGTCTGATTGCTGTGTTGATTATATCATATGTTCAAACATTATGTTTCGAAGCTGCTTCCGGCCGCCCCGGTGGCGCAGTGGTCTAAGGCGCTGGCCTCTGATTGTTCGTCCGTAAGGGGTCCGGGTTCGAATCCCGGTGAGGCATGGATGTTGTGTTTGTCTTACGGCACTGGCTCTCTCCCTTCCCTGGAACCAGTGACCCTAAATTAGGGACGGGCGACTGCTTATAGCCCATTGAGTTGCTCACGGTGGTCGTTAAACCTCCAATCAAAAAAAAAAAAAAAAAAAAAAAAGCTGCTTCCGCCGCCCCGGTGGCACAGTGGTCTAAGCGATGGCCTCTGATCATTCGTCCGAACGGGGTCCGGGTTCGAATCCCGGTGAGGCATGGATGTTGTGTTTGTCTTTCGGCACTGGCTCTCTCCCTTCCCTGGAACCAGCGACCCTAAATTAGGGACGGTCGACTGCTTATAGCCCATTGAGTTGCTCACGGTGGTCGTTAAACCTCCAATCAAAAAAAAAAAAAAAAAAAAAGAAGCTGCTTCCATTGTGCTAACCCCGCACGGGGATAACTGGTTTTCCAGTTATTTGGGGAGCGGCGCCCCCACGGCCCGAGCTGACCTTGTGACTGTTTCTGTTTTGATTTCGTCTTGATACGATGATACCACCGAAGGGACAGCTGTTCATCCAGCTGATGGGGAGTGGCGACCCCACGGCCCGAGCCGACAGTAGTGTTTAAAATCTTTTTCCATTTGTGGTTGTTGTTGTTGTTATCTCGCCACGCTCCCGCCTCAGTCCTGTAGGTTGCTGAGGTTGTGATTATGCGCCAGCCCTTTCCTCTCACTTTCCTGTTTTTGCTTTCTTCTCCACTCCCTGTTCTTCCTTTTTCTCTATTTTCTACTCCTCTTCCTTTTCTTTTTCATTTTCTGTTCCCTCTTCGTTTCTTCGGGCTGGTTAGCTAGACCTACCTGCACGTTTGCCGTGTGCGGTGACCCGTACAGGTGGAAAAGGGGATGCTGGAGGCTGAGGTTACTGGGGGCCAGGCTATAGTTGTCACCAGTCGCCAACACTCCTCTTGCCCCTGCTTCACCCTAAACGGGAGGCTAGACTAACCTACTCCTAGTCAATCGGCTTGTCATTTCGTACGACGGGGTGAGTTTGGGGATAGTGTGGGCATGCCAAAGGGGTATTACCAAGACCCGGGAAAGTCGCGGTACTCGCTGAGCGCATGTCTGCACGATCAACATGCTATATCCGCCGCCTAACCCTAGGGCCGTGTCCTGCGCCCATGTTGGCCTGCGGACCTCCGGCTCTCCCCTGTTGGGCTCGGTAGTGGGCGGGGAAGCTGGCGGATGAATTTTTTTCGCATTATATATGGATTCTTCAACTATTCCCCCTTCTGTCAAACTAAAGAAATCTTTGGACACGGATCCTAACCCCACCAATAAGAAACTGCGTACTTTGCCGCCGGACACTGCCCGATTTTTTATCATCCATGCACGGGAAGAATCTCACAAGCTTGGCTCCAAATCTCCCTTCTGGACTCAAAAAGCCCTGCAAGGAGCGGTTGCGTCACCAACTAGTGTGAAGAAGTTAAAATCGAGATATATTGGTGGAAATGTCAAGTCCACGCCATGGTTCATTGCTCTTGGGTGGTGTCCCTGTGGACATCAAACCTCATCAGTCCCTGAATTCATCCAGAGGTGTCATCTCCGAGCGCGACCTCGTGGATGTTTCAGAGGAAGAATTTCTGGAGGAGCTTGCCAACCAAGGTGTCACAGCGGTTCGTCGGATCAAGTTCCGCCGAAACGGGGAGCTGGTCAACTCCAGAACAGTGATTCTGACCTTGATCGCCCGACTCTTCCATCTTCCATCCATGCGGGCTATTTGAACTGCTCTGTGCGCCCGTACATTCCTAACCCCCTTCGTTGCTACCGATGCCAAGTGTACGGGCACTCCCAGCAGTCTTGCCGTGGTGCTGCTACTTGCAATCGTTGCGGATCACACGACCATCTTCAGTCTGACTGCTCTGCTGCAGCTGCCCATTGTGTGAACTGCAAAGGCGACCATGCTGCCAATGCCAAGAACTGTCCGAAGTGGATTGAGGAGCGGAAGATTCAGGAGGTTAAGACACTTGAACACCTGTCCTACCCTGAAGCTCGACGGAAGGTCGTTCCCGCTGCTCCAAGCGCACGCACCTACTCTTCCGTTGTGGCTCCTAAAACATCCATAGCCACTCAGACAGACACCACTATACCAAAAGACTGCCCTTTCTCTCTCGAGGATATTTATGCTGCTGGGCTGAAAGCCCTTCGACTTTCCACCACTGACAGTTTATCTTTGCCACCACAGACCAATGCTCGGGGTCCTGCATCCTCGCCCAAGCGCGCTGTTGCAGAACAGGTTTCCCGTTCTAAGAGCCCTGATCCCTCGCCTGCTAGACACAGAGGCAAGACCAAACAAACCTCAGCCACACAATCTCAAACAAAGGTTCAAGCCGGAACGAATCAGTCCCGGTCTTCATCCTCAAGACACCCACCTGTCCTTCCCCCGGTTACCACGCCGGCGAGGGGCACTGCAGACCAGACAGAGGAATTTATGGACTCCGAGGCCTTCTAGGCCTGGTCAGTTCATTTGATCCACGTTTCTTTCTTCCTATCTACCCCTCAAATCATGGTTTCAATCGTTCAATGGAACTGTCGAGGTTTTCGGACAAAATATGACGACGTCAAACATCTGCTCTCGTCGTACTCTCCGGTGTGCCTTTGCCTCCAGGAGACAAAACTTAAACCATCAGACCTGCTCTCAGTTCGAGGCTACAGTGCATTTCGGAAAGATAATGTTTCAGGAGATATAGCTTGCGGGGGAGTTGCCATTCTTGTCCCCCACAGTGTTCCAGTTTCTCCCTGTTGCGGTCTCAACATCTTTACAAGCCGTTGCGGTGCGTATCTCCATGCCTGTGCCTCTAACTGTTTGCAGCGTCTATCTGCCGCCGGATGAGGACGTTAGCGTGTCTGCTCTTGAGAGCTTAGTTGAACAGCTGCTG
Organism: Macrothele yani; assembly: GCA_039090855.1. Lineage (NCBI taxonomy): Eukaryota > Metazoa > Arthropoda > Arachnida > Araneae > Macrothelidae > Macrothele > Macrothele yani. The sequence continues at coordinate 84,299,518 of CM077001.1, forward strand.
TCACCTGCTCTTCTTCTGGGTGACTTCAACGCTCATAATCCATTGTGGGGTAGTGTCAGAACAGACGTACGAGGCCGTAGGATCGAATCTCTTCTGTCCTCGACCTCCCTGTGCCTTTTTAACACCGGAGCTGACACTTATTTCCACGAGCCTACACGAAGTTTCAGTGCGATCGATTTATCTTTGGGTTCACCATCAGTTATTGCTGACTGGTCGTGGACGGTGTGCAACGACCTCCATGGGAGCGACCACTTCCCAATTGTACTTGGCTATAATGAGAGCGTGCCATCTTCTGCTTCCCGCCCTCCTCGATGGAGGATGGATCGTGCCAAGTGGGAGGTCTTCACATCGTCCGCAGTGATACCTTCTGTCATGGTGACCCGAGGGTCAATCGATGCAGCTGTTACTGATGTCACCACGTGTATCATTCAGGCAGCGGATCTCTCTATCCCAAAGACCTCAACGACGCTCCCAAGACGTCCGAAACCTTGGTGGACCTCTGATTGCACAGCGGCTAGGAGAGCTCAACATAAGGCCTGGTGTACATTTCGGCGTTATCCAACCGATGCTAATCTCGTTGAATTTAAAAGAGCAAAATCTTACGCTCGGTTGGTGCGTCGACGAAGCAAGAGGGAGTCTTGGATGAAATACGTTTCATCGATCAATTCACGTGCCAGTTCAAAAACTGTTTGGGAAAACATTCGTAGGATTCGGGGAAACTGTGGTTCCCATCAGATCTCTATTCTCGAGAGTAACGGCTGCACGTATGCTGAAGTCGGGGAGATAGTGGATTGTTTGGGTAGGGCGTTTGCCTCTGTTTCCAGTTCTGAGGCGTACCCTCTCTCCTTTCAGAGGACTAGACCAGCTGCTGAGCGCCAAAGACTCTCCTTTGCGCCTTTTCATAACACCGAGTATAACTCCCCCTTCAGCATGGTTGAACTCCGAGTGGCTCTGCATCGGTCCGGTGCAACATCTGTAGGTCCCGATGGCATCCACTATGACATGATCCGTCATCTCTCGCAGTCGTCTCTCGAGAATCTGTTAGTGCTTTTCAACCGCATTTGGTTGGAGCACAGTTTCCCGGACTCCTGGCGAAAAGCTTTTGTTTTACCTTTTCCCAAGCCTGGCAAAGACCCCAAGTCTCCCTCTAGTTATCGGCCAATTGCCCTCACTAGCTGTCTGTGCAAAATCCTTGAACGCATGGTTAATTCTAGGCTAATTTACTTCCTAGAAGAACATCAAATTCTGTCGCCATCACAAAGCGGCTTCCGTCGTCATCGTTCAGCTCCTGACCATCTCCTGCTCCTTGAGACGTCTGTTCGAGAGGCATTCGTGCGTAGGCAGCACCTGGTGTCTGTCTTTTTTGACATCGAAAAAGCTTACGATAGAGCGTGGCGTCACGGTATCCTCCGTGACCTCCACGAGAGTGGGTTGCGGGGAAACCTGCCAACCTTCATTGCCAACTTCCTTCGTAACCGTGTGTTCCAGGTGCGCCTGGGTACAACGCTCTCTGCCTTCTTCCATCAAGAACAAGGTGTTCCTCAAGGCAGCATTCTTTCGGTGACTCTGTTCATCCTCCGCATTAATTGTTTGCTTAAAAATCTTCCTCCTACGGTTTCGACTACCATTTATGTTGACGACCTTCATATCTTCTGCTCGTCATCAAGCATGCATTTCATTGAAAGGCAGCTGCAGTCTGCAATTAACCAGATAGTTAAAGCGGCTAACAACAATGGTTTCGTTCTTTCTGCTGAAAAGACAGCGTGTGTCCATTTCTGCCGGAGGCGTGGCCTCCACCCCGATCCAGAACTCTATTTGGACCATGCAGCCATTCCAGTTTTGCCGGAAACCAAGTTCCTTGGTTTGACCGTCGACCGTGCGCTCACCTTTCGCTCGCACGTTCGACGACTCCGCACTTCCTGTCTGAGAGCTTTGTCCATCCTCAAGATCCTCGCCTCAGTCTCCTGGGGTGCAGACAGGACTTCCTTGTTCCGTATTTACCATTCTCTCATTCGGTCTAAACTGGATTATGGCTGTATGGTGTATGGCTCTGCGCGTCCTTCCGTTCTCCGGCCGTTGGATACCATCCACCATCAAGCGCTGCGTCTTTGTACGGGAGCATTTCGCACGTCACCCATTCCCAGCCTTTATGCCGACGCGAACGAACCGTCGCTTCATTTACGCCGTCTGCAGCTGTCTCTTCAATTTTACCTGAAACTTAGATCTCTCTCAGAACATACTTTACACGATGCAGTTTTTCATCCCCAGCATGCTCGTTTGTTCGAGACCCGTCCCTCGTGCATTCGAACCTTCGGTCTTCGTATGGCGGCCGTAGCTCGTGATGCAGGGCTCGACTTGTCACTCGTTGGAGAGACCAGGGGCTTTGAGGATCCCCCATGGCACCCTCTTGGTGTCATGGTTGATACCAGCTTTACATCTTTTGACAAGTCCTCAACCCCTGCGTCAGTGTACCAGCAGCTCTTCGCCGAACACCGTTACGTCAATGCAGACTTTATTCCTGTTTTCACCGATGGATCTAAGGCGGCTGGTGTCGTTGGATGCGCCGCCGTCTGCATTGACGAAGTTTCTGTTGCCCGCATTCCTGCCGAGGCCACGGTGTTTTCGGCGGAGATGCATGCTGTGTATCTTGCACTTGTTCACGTGCAGTCGAGCTCTCATCAGCGTGCTATTGTGTACACTGATTCGTTGAGTGTTGTGCAATCATTGTCATCTTTGGATTTCTCTGGCCACCCACTTCTTTTTACCGTACGGAGACTTCTTCGTTCTTTGCTCGAGGCTGATGTCCAGATTCGGTTCTGCTGGATTCCTGGGCATGTTGGGATCCCAGGGAACGAGTTCTGCTGACGCTGCTGCTAGATCTGCCTCTTCTTTGGTTGTCACACCCTTGCCACTGTTCCACCGTGATTTTCGCTTTCTTGTTCACGATCATATCAGACGAACGTGGCGAAGTCTGTGGGACCAACAGGTGGAGAATAAACTGCACCGTGTTAAACCCATCCTTGGAGTCTGGAAATCATCGTGTCGCCGGAACCGTAGGGAAGAAGTTGTTCTTGCGCGTCTCCGCATTGGGCATTGTCGCTTCACGCATAGCTATTTGCTGTGTGGCGACGCTGCCCCAATGTGTGAGGCGTGCGACTGTTTACTCACCGTCTCTCATGTTTTGTGCAGTTGTGTTCGTTTTCGTCATCATCGGTTTCAATATTTTCAGTCTCATCTGCTGGACGAGGACGCAGCTACGCTTCAAAAGCTTTTGGGCGACCACTGCGACACTTTCGCAGTATTTTCCTTTTTTAAAACAGATTAACGTTTTAAAACTTATTTAAAAAAAAAAAAAAAAAAAAAAAAAAAGTTATATTATAATGGTAAATTAATAAAGTTATATATAAACCTAATAAACTAACTAGTCTTCACAACATCTTTCATCATCCTCTTTTCTAACTTTTACCAAGCCTGTCTGCTCTTAATCATTTCACCCCGCTTTTTAAAAATCTTTAGCTGATAGTTCTGTGTCTGGCGCTCTTTTTTGGCCAAGCCTGGCCCTTGCGCCACTAAAATCAATTAACTAACTAACTAACCATTGTGCTAAATTTTCATTTTCATATTCCTTTTAGTTCTGTTAGATCCTGGACGAAAGAGAACCTTTGAAATATGCATTGCAAAACAAATTCAGTTGTGAACAAATATTAACAGTTTAATGGTAAAAATACCCTCATGTTACAGTGGACCTTCCACCTAAAATTAAAAACCTGAAGAAAACTTCGGTTCATTTGGACTAATTTATCCGCCCTGCTGCTAATTGTATGAGGCAGATGGGAGCCACAGTTCGGCAGGCTCACTGTATTTATTTTTTTGCAGTTATACAGTTTTTTTCTGCTCATTTACGTTGCGTTGTTTTTCTTTGGGCTGTTCGAAGGCCGTACTAAATTCATTAACAAAATTACGGATTCGTTAGGAAGTCGCTTCAATGCTCTTGAATGTAAGAAATAAGTCGGATCTCCCCATACAGAGAGGACTCTAGTGCAACATAAAAATTCCTGCTTCGAGGGTTTTCAAGAGGGTGAAACATGAACAATGGAAAATGTGCTTTCTAATGCAGATGGGAGCCGTGACGATCTAAGTGGTTTCTCTATTTTTTCTCTTAAACCTTAAACGCCGTGGTCGATGTTTATTGCATGTTTTTAGCAGACTAACGGGATTTTGAAAAAGTTCTAAATCTTGCACTTAAGGGCTGCGGCGCGATTCGAGTGACGAAGCTACCAGACAGAAGACAAATTCCGTCAGCAAGGTGATACTCAAGCGTCTGTGGAGTACAACGTACAACGTGCAATTAAGAGTAGGGAATCACTGAAAAAGGGGGAGGTGAGAATTGGAACGTCGTTTTGGAAGGCAGTTGCTGATAAAAGAGGAAAGGCGAAAGACGTCGAGGTTCGCTGGGCCGAGAAAAACACTCGGGGGTCCGGCGAGTTCGCAACTGAAGGGGTCGATGGAAATAGAAGGCCCAAGACCAGAGTTGTGCATGTTTGGATTTGCGCACCCGGGGAGATGCCATTTTAACGGAAAGATTCCTACTACACTGCGACTGAACGTTTAAAAAAAGTGAGAGCAGAGAGACAAATAGAATCCCTCAGCAGCGGGCGTCGTCCAAGTAAAATTGGGGACCCTCACCCAGTAGAGAAGGGAAACCGAGATGTCCGGAGAAGGTCAGCATCTGCCAAAAGCGGGAGCACATCACTTTAAGGGGTTCGTTATCAGCTTCGCTGCAGCTCAACTAAAGGAGCTCGCACCACGGGAGAAACAAAATTGTTTCAACGCCCACATTTGAAATATTTACAAGTTTGCCTTCAATCAGCTGTGTGTCATCATAATAATCACAAGAGTGATCAGCAGTGTGCACCTTTAATTGTGTAACAGAGGGAGGCGTTAGATCATCTGAGCACCTTCTGCTCAATGTGTCAAAGTGTGTGCTTTATTATTTGATGCACCCTGGATTCATGTTGGTGCAAAGCTGTAAGTATTTGAACACTTTTATTTTACTCGCCACTCCAGTGGACTAGTGCATTACCTCAACTCAAAGCTGCATTAACTATAATGCAAAGACAGAGCCACCTCGCCGCCCCGGTGGCGCAGTGGTCTAAGGCGCTGGCCTATGATATTTCGTCCGTAAGGGGTCCGGGTTCGAATCCCGGTCAGGCATGGATGTTGTGTTTGTCTTACGGCACTGGCTCTCTCCCTTCCCTGGAACCAGTGACCCTAAATTAGGGACGGGCGACTGCTTATAGCCCATTGAGTTGCTCACGGTGGTCGTTAAACCTCCAATCAAAAAAAAAAAAAAAAAAAAAAGACAGAGCCACCTCCTGTGACTGAATCTTAGTGGAAGTACCCATGAAGACATCCTTCGATTCTTATAGGGCAATATTTTTCGATCTTTTACACATTCAAACGGAATCTCGACAAGGAGGAAAATAATGCTCCAAAAGAATTTCAGTCAAATCATTATATTATCATCACTAAAGCTGATAAAGGAGGACAAATTGTTATTCTGGACAAAAAACATTACGAGACAGAGGTCAAAAAATTTATTTCCGAGGGACCCTATTGGGAAATAAAAAATGATCCATCGGAGAAACAATTAAAAGAATATTCAAGCAAAGCAAACTGAATTTGAATGTACCACTTACTGGTCATCCATGTAACACTTCTCAGAAAACTTGAAAATTTCATCGTCTTTGATCGGGAATCGAACCCCGCATCACCCGATTATATCGGTAGAGTATGCTAACCCAGTAAGTGGTACAAGCAACTACAGTTTGCTTTGCTTAAATATTCCGTGAATTTTCCATGTATTATGAAGAATATTTCTTCCTTTATTGATTTATCTGTGGTACTGGTGACCTCCGACCCAAGGTACTTAGGAGGAGAGGTAGGTCCATCATAACGGCGCCGTCTTCCGGCTCCTCTTTACTGCGCTGTGACGTCACGATGGCCATAAGCGAAGCTGTAGCGCGCATGGAGCCATACCGAGAAAGTGTGTGCTTTGTGAATTTTCAATCGAAATAACAGCTAGTTTTGAGTAAATAGTTTTAAAGTAAAAACTGTACAAACATCGAACTATTTTTCAAAATAGAGTAAATAAATACATACTGTATATACTGGGAAAAAACGGGAATATGACATGAATACTGTTCGATACTTTTTTGCTGAATATATTTTTTTCTTTTCCAAAAGCACACTGCAATGGCTCTTTGGAGCTGGGAAATCTACATTTAATTACGTCGAATCAGTCATTTACCAATTTTATAAAATTAGCAATTTGTTTTATTTCAAGAAAAAATACTCTACAGCTTTGCTTACGTTGTTAGATTGCATCTGGGACGCTAAAAGTAATTCTCTGTCTCATGGGGCCTCTTACATTTGTGTGGATTCATTTTATTTTACGAAACACCTTTAATTCTGAGTTATTACGTTCCAGCAAAAGGTCAAATATCTGGCGAGTGATGGTTCCACATTATAGCGTGTTCCGCGATCAAATATGTGATTTCGAAGAAGTTTAATTATTCATAGATAGGGCACATCGGCAAACATCCATATTTTTCGATTTTTATTTACTGGATTTGGAAAAGAAGACAATATTGGGGTTATTCCAAGCTGCCTCCAAATCTTGATATCCCCCCCCAAGATCAGGTACCATTCCATGCACTAATTAACCCGATTGCTCAACGGCTCGAATTATGTCAGTTAACAGCTTTTGATCCATCTGCTTATCAAAGGAATAATACAGTATATGGTTGTTTCCAAGCTTTGCAAAGCCTCTCAGCATAACTACTAAAACATTACTATGCGGTCCTAAAATTTTATCTGCAGCAGCATCATAACAATATCGGCAATCAACGCTCATTTCACCAAAAGGTAAAACTGAAACTTTGTCGAATTCGGTTAGGTGTATAGCATTCATTTTCACCACCTTTAAAACGGGCTCAATTAAACCATCGGTAACACAAATCTACCACACCACCGTTTCAGAGAGGAAATGCTTGGAAGCAGTATGTGCATTTTATTTTTGATGAATAGATATGCTTTTCGAGAAATAGCATGCAAGACAAGTTCTTGACTTATATCTTCTTCATTCCATTTTGCTGGTCTCTTTTTTGACACAAGAGTTTGAATTTGCACTTCAGTGAAACAATGGCCAAGCAAATTTATGATAGCTGGCTACCAATCACTGTTGCTCAGCAAATTTCTGTAAGCGTTTCATAATATTAATTTCCATTTTCAGGCTTCTTTTCTCGAGGTAAAAGCATTGTTTTACCATTATCAACTGTTTTCTTACTTTTGATAATTCTTCCCGTAGTGAATTATTTTCACTCTTCAGTTGCATTATATTTTTGTTCAGACATTCGCACTTCTCACATAGCGTTGACGGTATGATAAATGTTGGCCAGGAATGATGTCACTTTCATTGTGACCTGTGATTTGACGTTTAATTGGAGATATACTTTCAATTCGATTTAATGCATTTTTTTTTCTGACCTCTCCGATCTTAAACTGTTCACTTCGAACAGAAGTTTGCTCCTCCATCTGCTAAGGCATATTTTTTGTAGGCACGGCATTTTTTCTCATTTGTTTTCTGGGAGGCAAGTTCAATAATTCATTTCTAAGATCTCGCTCTTACTTTGAGACATCAAAGTGTTCTGAACACATTCGTGCTTTCTTTGCATCGAATACATCCTTTCAACAGCAGGCCGCCCCGGTGGCGCAGTGGTCTAAGGCGTTGGCCTCTGATCATTCGTCCGTAAGGGGTCCGGGTTCGAATCCCGGTCAGGCATGGATGTTGTGTTTGTCTTACGGCACTGGCTCTCTCCTTCCCTGGAACCAGTGACCCTAAATTAGGGACGGGCGACTGCTTATAGCCCATTGAGTTGCTCACGGCGGTCGTTAAACATGCAGTCAAAAAAAAAAAAAAAAAAATTTCAACAGCATTTCGCTATCCATTGCTTCAAGAAATCTATCCGATGGGAAAACATGGTATGTAACATCTAACTTCCTTTCCTTTGAACTGTTATTACGACAAAGTGCAACAGCGTATGCAGGTATTTTCGAGATAGTTGTACACAGAAAACAAATGAAGAAAAAAATGAATGAAACGACAAAGCAGGTCAAAAATTGACAAAGAAATGCAGCGAGTAATCGATACCACAGCACAAGCTCCGAATGTTCAAGAGATCGTTTATGGCCACTGTGACGTCACACGACAGCTCGTAGGGTGACAGTTTGCCGGCGGCACGGAAACAAAGACGATTGGACCTACCTCTCCTCTTTCTAAGTACCTTGCTCCGATCTACATCCGTTTGGATGGAAATTGGGTCAAAGCGCTTTGCGGAAGCATGGATGCTTTGACTAGCAAAAATCTGAGGCCTTTCAGATTCCTAAGTCTCAGTTATTTGGAACTTCACTGTCCTGGGTTGTGTAATGGTTAGCATACTCGACCGGTAATCGGGAGATGCGGGGTTTGATTCCCACTCCAGGACGATGAAATTTTCAAGTTTTTTGAGAAGCGTTACATGGATGACCAGTAAGTGGTACAAGCAAATTCAGTTTGCTTTGCTTGAATATTCTGTGAATTTTCCATGTATTGTGAAGAATACTTCCTTTATTCAATTGAAAGAAGTTCGGAAAGTTGTAACAAGTTGTGTAATTCTTGACCAAAGCTAAAAAAAATCATCTTAAGCTCTCATATTCCCGTTGTCCACGTTTCTATGCACTTCCAAAGATACACAAGATTGGTGTACCCTTCCGTCCCGTAGTTAGCAATATCGGATCAGCTATGCATAAGTTGGCCAAATTTCTATCTTCGAAACTATCCACCTTAACGACCTTCAAACAAGACAGCTGTGAAAAATTCCACGGAGTTTGTCAATTGGATAAAGCGACATCCATTCAACGATCAGTTCATGCTATTATTTGGTGTGAAATCTATGTTCACAAATATCCCAGTATCATTGAAAACAAGTCTCAAAGAGCCGCCCCGGTGCGCAGTGGTCTGAGCGATGGCCTCTGATCATTCGTCCGAACGGGGTCCGGGTTCGAATCCCGGTGAGGCATGGATGTTGTGTTTATCTTACGGCACTGGCTCTCTTCCTTTCCTGTAACCAGTGACCCTAAATTAGGGACGGGTGACTGCTTATAGCCCATTGAGTTGCTCACGGTGGTCGTTAAACCTCCAATAAAAAAAAAGTCTCAAAGAACATCATTTCAGCCAACCGTAAGTATAAGAAATTTTGAGACTAGTGGAAATGTGTATAAGACAAAAGTTTCCTTTTTCGTGGAAGATTTTTCCAACAGACGGAAGGACTTGCAATGGGTAGCCCACTGTCACCTATTTTATGCGAAGCCTACATGCGTCACTTTGAGGACAAACTCTTTCAGCTGGTTACATTCGACCTGTGGATTCGATATGTATTAGGTGTACAACTTAATTCTCGGCCCCTAACTGCAAGCGATCATAGAACGTCGGCAAATACAAATAGCTGTGTGCGATAATGGCTGATTGCAGCGCCATCCAACAGCTTCCCAGGCAACCGTAGTCTCTCACAGCTCTAGTGACAGAAGGGATGAATGTTGACGGTGAAAGCAATGTCGTTCGAGAAGCAATATTTGAGGCACTGCCTCCTGTTCGCGTTTCAGCTAAAAAAGTGCCGCGGAAGCCCAGCAAATGATCTGTGCTGCTTTGGGTGAGGCTGCTGTGTCCAACAGTGCGTGTAAAAAGTGGTTCCAGCGGTTTAAGGAGGGAAATTTCGATCTCCGTGGTGCCTCTGATCATACGTCCAAACGGGGTCCGGGTTCGAATCCCGGTGAGTCATGGATATTGTGTTTGCCTTACGGCACTGGCTCTTTCCCTTCCCTGGAACCAGTGACCCTAAATTAGGGATGGGCGACTGTTTATAGCCGATCGAGTTGCTCACGGTGGTCGTTAAACCTCCAACCAAAAAAAAAGCGCCTGCACAAGCCTGGACGGATTTACAAGGAGGGCCGTTGGGGGCCCCACTAACTCACAGCTGTGACAAGTCTAGGCGCTACGATTTTGCTGTGTTTTTGCTCTCAAGATTCAAGAAGAAGGATTTCCTCCTCCTCCACAAGATTTTGACCTGTGATGAGAAGTGGAACCTCTACGATAATCCTAAGCGGCGCAAATCGTGGGTTTATCCAGGTTAGCCTACCACCAGTACCGCCAAACCGAGTATCCATTCCAGGAAGTTGTTGCTGTGCATATGGTGGGATCAGCGTGGTGTCGTACATAATGAGTTGCTCAAACCTGGTGAAACGGTCAATGCTGAGAGTTGTTGTCAGCAACTCATTCGTGTGAGTGACGCACTGGAGGCGAAAAGGCCATACACAGGCAAGGGAAGAAGGTCGGCGCTGTTGCTTCAGGATAACGCGCGTCCTCACACCGCGAAAACGACTTTAAACACCATCACCAACCTGGGATGGGAGATTTTGTCCCACCCGGCGTATTCTCCAGACATCGCCCCGTAGGATTATCACTTCTTTCTCTCTCTGCAACATCACCCCGTAGGATTATCACTTCTTTATCTCTCTGCAACATCACCTGAGTGATATGCACTTCACTTCTGTCGAGGAGGTCCACACAAGTATTGATGACTTTATCAACTCGAAACAGCCCTATTTTTTACGCAGTGGCATTCGGCAGCTCCCTGACCGATGGCTCAAATGTATCCAACACGACGGGAATTATTTCCCTGATTAGGTACGTATTCGATTTGCTGTCAACGTGTCGTGCATGTGGCCGAGAATTAAGTTGCACACGATGACACTTTCGTTCTCTGGAATGGCATGAATTCGGAAATATCTAAATTCGTGGAACTTATCAATTCAGTTGATCCTCATATACAGTTCACGTGTGAGACTAAAAATAATGGCTGCTTATCATTCCTTGATGTCCTTGTGTCTCGCTCTGAAGGATCCTTTAGTACAACAGTTTATCGAAAACCATTGGTTGTTTCCTTACCCCTGCATGCAAAATCAAATCATCCATGGAAACAAACGATCTTTGCCTTCTCTACATACATGTATCGTGCAATACATATCTGCTCAACTGAGGATTCCTTCCAGAAAGAGCTTGATTTTCTTAAACGAATCGCAGTACACAGAGGATACAGCCCTTCAGTTATAGACAAAGCTGTCCAAAAATTTAGGAAACCGAAGCCTGTCTGCACGCTCACGCCTATAGACCTCCCAATACGAAAGAATTGGGCGGTTATTCCATTTACTCCTCAGATTTGCTTCGGAATTTAAAAATTTCTCAAAAGTTTTAATTTCAAAGTTATTTTTAAACCCATAAACAATATGAATTTTTACGGATCAAAAGACTACGTCAAAGACACAAACCCCTGGGGAATTTATCAGATACCTTGTGATTGTGGACTTTCATATATAGGACAGACCCGTAGGACTTTTAAGTTTCCGTGTGAAGGAACACAGGACCTACATACGGAACTATGAACTGAAGAAGTCGTCTATAGCCCAACATTGTCACGAAAATAACCATAAATTTTTGTTTGGAAACGCTATGCTTATCGATGAACCTAACTCGACTATCAAGCTTAATATACTAGAAGCTTTCCACATATACCGGAACTCGTCACAGCTTGTCAACGACATGACGACACCATTTCCTTCAAGCGCGTAGAAACAACTCACCAAAATCCGTGACCGTCAGAATTCTGATGTCACAATGATTTGAATGTTTACGCTCCATTTGTCCTGAGGATGCTGAGTCAAACGCTCTGCGAAACTATAGTCAATGTATAATAAACATTTTTTTGTGAGAAAAGTTGCTAATTGTATTCTATAAGAAAGAGAGGGTATGGCCAAAATTTTGCTTTGAGGGACAGGCTCATACAATTTTTTTTTTGATTGGAGGTTTAACGACCACCGTGAGCAACTCAATGGGCTATAAGCAGTCGCCCGTCCCTAATTTAGGGTCACTGATTCCAAGGAAAGGGAGAGAACCAGTGCCGTAAGACAAACACAACATCCATGCCTCACCGGGATTCGAACCCGGATCCCGTTCGGACGAATGATCAGAGGCCATCGTTTAGACCACTGCGCCACCGGGGCGGCCATACAAATTTGGCTCAGTGTCACTGTGAGCGGGGCAGACTTATGCACGTGCATGTTTAGATATATTTAATTTTGGCAGTACAGTTCAAATCGATAATCTTGTATAAAGAAAAATAACTTGCTAGTGTATTTTTGTGTCGCAAGTGTTTTGATATGATCTTGTGCAGAGCGATTTTCTTTTCTTCCTCTTAGTTTTCGTGTTTGATATCACTTACTGTTTTAGTTATTGTGTAAGATCTCCTCGGTCGGAAAGCGGTGGGGATGCAGCTGGCCTTCGTCGCCCAACATTATAGTGTCAGTACAGTGTCCTACCCTCAAAGAAGGGGTATGTCTATGCGCCTAGAGAGCGCGGAATCTATTAATTAATCTTCCGAGGATGTTCAACTAATGATTAAATGTTGTGTCGTGCATCTGGGAGTCATGTCTTCCTTGCTAAAGTGATAGTTGTGCTGACTGGTTAGGGGTTGAGCGTACCGAGGTAAGACCCGGACAAATACACTCAGTCACGAATAGGTGTTTGCGGGAGAACCCCATCACAACCCTTTGATCCCCAAGTTTTTTGGTGACACGGTGGTTCCACCCAAGCCTCATGCTTTGGGCTATTCTTCCCATTATCAATTTCTTTTCTGGCGTGAATCTTGGAGTGCAGTGGTGCACCTGAGACTCATACCTGGTGCAGCAGCCCGCAGCCAACGAAATTGAACGACTTCTCTTCGGTGGATGGGACCCCCGCACTGGTGCGCCCGACTTGGTAGGGCCTCTATTTGTGCTGTGTAACACTCACGATTGAATGTAGCATCAAATCAAAGTGAAAATCCTCCAAATACGTGGCGTCAGTAAATAAACAAATACATTGCTCTTTCCACGTTTTACAAACACACAGCAACCAAAAAATTGTTATTCGGTCACCGTCGTGGAATTGAATCCCGAATCATAATATTAAAACACGTGTAAGGCTAACGCGCTCGGCTAGATATCGAGAGATTCGGGATTCATTTCCCCGACGGTGACCGAATAACAATTTTTCGGTTGCTGTGTGTTGGTAAAACGTGGAAAGAGCGATGTATTTGTTTATTAGCATCAAATCATATGCTCAAAATAGCCCAGATAATATTTTTTCTTTGAAAAATTTGATTTTGATGAAAAAAATTTCTAGTGTTTTGAAGACCCTATTTTCAACGAAATCACCATGAAGATCATTCCTACATAATTTTGTTTACATGATGACTTTTTTGGTCACTGATCGCCAACCGTGCAAAGGTATTGGTATCCCCTCCTTGGCTTAAAATTCAGATTTGAAATGGAAGAGAGTCTCCTCATTTGTGTTTGTAACGGAGGGGATTGAAAATTTCAGGTGGGGAGTTTTGAATACGTGACTTCATAATATTAAAAGACTAGGAAAACTTGTAATTTTTCAAACCATATAAGCTATCATGGTTCATACACTCCTTCAAAACCTTGAAAAGTCCTTGAATAAAAAGTTCATTTTCAAGTCCTTGAAAGTACTTGAAAAGTTTTAAGGCTCCATAAATAGTACTTTTTTTTAAGTAATGATATGAAAGAGCATGTGTTAATAATTGTTTATGCTAAAAAGATGTACAGGAGATTTCTGTTTAGTTCTGATAAAAACACCAAGCTGATCACAAAGCACAGAACTTCGTTCAATCCAGGAGGGTGTGGACAGCTGGTGCCTTGGTTGTAGTATGACTACAAAGTAAAGCGTCAGCTGTGTGAATAAAATAAGTGGAATAGTGTATTCGCAAATTGTGATGGGCTTCTGTTTACTGGGGTTAAGGATGCGTTCTTGCTGGAGTTTGGAACTTCCAGGAATTGCTAGTGCTTTATGCGTGGATACTTCATGTCCTGGCTGCATCAAAAATAAAAAGTTAAAGCAAACAATAAAAGTCATACCAGCAGATGAATGTGAAAATAATGTACCCTTTCAAAATATTCCACAAAATAAAATGATTTGGGGAAACCCCAGACAGAGGGGCAATTCAAAGTTAATAAAATAAACCAACTGGGGTCAAGGGTTAATAGACAGGTCATTGAAAGTGTGCCCTCCCCAGCTAAGATTAATGGTCTGAATTACTAAAATACCTATCTACTGACTGACCGATACTACACACACATGATAATTCAGGTTTAAAAAGTCCTTGAATTTATTTTGCTTGGAAGAGTACCAAACTTGGATATACTTGATTTTTAAAACAAACGGGTGAATTAGATCAAAAAATTTACTACATTCAATCTAAATACAAATTTCCATGATTCATTTTACAAAACTAGATTTGTTCGTTTTGCAGTACATTGGTATCATAAAATTGTGCCTGAAGTGTATATGTCTGTCTTTCATCCCTTGCTACAGTTAGCAAGCTTTGATCAGCTGTTGTTTTATTTCTGAGGGTTTATCTGGCCCAATTTCAGAAATATGCATTAAGATTTTTGTTGCTGAGTGAATCTGTAAATTTTGACTGAATTCTGTTTTGTGTGCTAAAGCCACATTCGCATGGTACATTTGTTAAACGCAACTAAAGACTTACTTACAGGACAACCTTTTGACACTAATGGAAATGTGTGCAGATCGTTGCTTATAAAACTTACAAAACTTAGGTCATTGGCACATATACTCTTCATTTTTGTAGAGCTACGTTTGAATAGTGAATATTCCATAACTACATCATTAATTTTTGAAAAAAAAAATACTGGTCTGCGAGGATTTTTGAAAGACTACCAAAATGTGTGTGTGTGTGTGTGTGTGTGTGTGTGTGTGTGTGTGTGTATTGCTTCACAGATTTAGATTCTACTCACTCGAACTTCAATAAGAATTCCATTGTGGAGGAAGGAAATATGCAGTCTATCTCAATCACAAAAGATAAAATAAACCTTCACTTGACATTGTGATGTGCAAGTTTAGTATTACAAGGGCCAACTAATTTATTATTTTTGAACATGTTTCCCTTCAGCTCTGAAAAAAAAAATTTCTTGAATACTATGTATGAGATGTTTACAGTTTGCATAGTTGAGACTTGGTTGATTCAACCATTCTTCTGATATGAGGAATGTCCAGTTTTCACTTGGCAACTATTTATGGAGGGAAAATAACATTTAACAATAATTCAGGACAGTGGGAATATCGTGAAAAAAAAATACAATAACGAAAAAATCTTTGCTGTGTCCGACTTTCGTTTTCGGAAATTTTTCCTTCATTTTCAAGCTGAGACACAATCAGTTATAAAAAAATTATATTTAACAATAATAATGAGCAGAGGGAATATCGCGTGAGAAAAAAATTACGA
This sequence comes from Macrothele yani, assembly GCA_039090855.1. Lineage (NCBI taxonomy): Eukaryota > Metazoa > Arthropoda > Arachnida > Araneae > Macrothelidae > Macrothele > Macrothele yani. The sequence goes on from CM077001.1 coordinate 84,314,976, forward strand.
TTACAGATTAAATTTGCAGTTTGTCTAACTTCCGTTTTCGAAAGTTTTGAAAAACGAAATTCCGTCCCCTGTCGAAAAACGCTCCCCTCCTTCCACCACCACACACCAACCTCCCCACCCCCAAAAAATTATCTTCATTTTTGCATCGTTCTTGAGAACGACGCAAATGATGACATCAAAGGCAGAGTTCCGCGGAAGAAACTCATGCCTTAAGTTTACAAGGAAATTTTTGCTCTGTCGAAATTCTGTCATCGGAAATTGGTGTCTACACTTTCAAGCTGAAATACAAACATTTATGCAATAAATTGGTATTTAATAACAATACTGGACAAAGGAAACTTCCAGAGAAAATTAAATTATGATTGTGGGAAAATTTTTCACTCTGTTTACCTTTCGTTTTCGAAAGTTCTGGAAAACGGAATACCGTTCCCCAGACGGAAAACGACCCCCCCCCCGCCACACACACACACACGCGCACGAAAATGAAACATTTTAAAGTTTTTTTGCATCAATGTGGAGTATAACCGAAATGTGGCGGAAAAAGCTGAATTCCGCGAATCCGAGGAAGAATCTCATGCCTGATTCGTAAACAGTCTGCGATATGCAAAACGAACTGCTCATGCGGCTAATATGGAAGCTGATTCACGTGTCCATAAACCGATTATGTTCCCGACATGAACAATGTATTAAATTGCAGTTTTTGGAACTATAAACGGTCCGTTTCTAACGCACATACTTTTATAAAAGACACATTTTTAACATGCGAATTTTGCTAGTGGCCCAAAAACTGACCCAAGATTTTATATTTATAAGTATTTTTTCTTAAAATTTCGTAAGGCGGGAGACTACGACCTAACAACTTTATTTTGGCGGGAATCCCACCATCCCGCCCTGAATTTTAACCCCTGAAAAGTCTTTTTTTTTTTTTTGTCTACCCATTGTATTGACCCATAAACCAGCAAGATTAATGAACCAGTATTGATAAATCATTGTTTCTTTTAAGATAAAGGTGGGTGGGACACTGATTTCAGAATATCTCTGTGAAAGAATCGCTTGTATCACAATGGTTACTAGTGTCACCTTCAAGATCACAAAGGAGGTAAGGTGCTCTTTTGAGCTCTAAACCCAACAACCTACGTTTGAATATAGTTAGCTTTAGCTCAATTAATTTATAACAGCGTGCTTGATCCGACGGCAGGATATTGCCATGTTTTTTTGTCTTTTTTAAGGGAACTAACTGTCTAGACAGAAATAAAGCTCAAAATAAGATAACGATCATTATTTGTTAGTGCCAAGATGATTATTTAAAAAAAAACAGACAAAAAGAATACTAGAAACTCGGCCATTTATCGAGTGGTCCACCAGGAAACATCCCGGTGGGCCAATCTGCCCCTGGTAGAGAATGACAATAAGAACACAAGCAGAGTTGCCAAATGTCAGGATTCAATCGAAATATGTCCGGTTTTCGAACCCAGTGTCGGGATTTTTTTTCAGAAAACATCCAGTTTTGGTAGAATTTTAATGATTTGTCATTTTTTTCTGTTTGCTACCACCAGACACTCCAAGTGCTACAAATTCTCTGTAGTCACAATGGGAATCATTGATCCGCTACGTAGTATGGGGAACATTGAATATACACTATCTACCAACAAGTAATTGGACACCCCTGCAATCGACGATATATGCGGTACTGATACACGTCACGACCGCCGCCGTTAAATATCGTGTGGGTAACAACAACGCAACCAGTCGCATGCAAGATGCAACGCAGTTCGGAGCTCTCTGATTTCGAGAAAGGTGTAATGGTCGGGTATCACAGAAATGGCCGATCCATACGTGACATATCCAGCGAGTTGAAGTACCCAAAATCGACAGTGGCCTACGTGATTGGCAAGTGGAAGATGAGAGGTGACTGTCGGAATGTGCCCCAACCCGGCAGACCCACAAAACTGGGAGTTAGAGACCGACGGGTGCTGGCCAGAGAAATACGGAAGAACCGCAGCAAATCGATGGGCCACATCTGCAAGGAGTTTCAACTGGCATCCGGGAGTGTTCTTTCGATGAATGCCATCCGTAAGGAAGCCTATCTGCTCGGTTATCATGGACGTGCTGCCGCCCACAAGCCTTTGATCACCAAGTCCAATAGCGCTGCTCGGCTAACGTGGTGCAAAGAACGTCGACAGTGGACCATTGAACAGTGGAAACAGGTTCTCTGGAGCGACGAATCAAGGTTCACCCTCTACTGTTCGGATAGCAGGGTCTGGGTTTGGCGTCTGCCTGAAGAACACCTCCTGCCGGAATGTATTGTACCAACTGTGAAGTTCGGCGGCGGTGGAATTACGCTATGGGGGTGTTTCTCCTGGAATGGCACAGGACCCTTGGTCGTAATTCCTGGTAGACTCAACGCCGAGACCTACTGCACCATTTTGGATGACCATGCGCTTCCTACGTTGTGGCAGTTTTACGGGGTGGTCCCATGTTACTTTCAAGATGACAATGCCACCTGTCATGTTGCGAGGTCCGCCATGGCTTGGTATGGTGACAATGGGGTTAATCGAATGGACTGGCCTGCGCAAAGCCCGGACCTTAACCCTATCGAGCACCTTTGGGACGAGTTGGAGCGTCGACGTAAGGGGTGCCCCCGTCGTCCGAAATCGGTGAAGGAACTGACCTGTCTTCTCCAAGCCGAGTGGAAGAAAATACCGCTAGCCGTTGTACAACGCCTGGTTGAGAGTATGCCCCGGAGGGTGGCAGCTGTAATCGCCGCTCGTGGAGGCTCCACCAACTATTGAAGGTGAATAAACTTCGTTTTTCTTTGCTATCACAGGTGTCCAATTACTTGTTGATAGATAGTGTACAACGGAAATAGAACACCTCTGTGAAATTACGTTATTCAATATTCGAACGCCGCCCCTGCGGCGCATTGGTGTAAGCGATGGCCTCTGACCATTCGTCCGAAATGGGTCCGGGTTCGAATCCCGTGAGACATGGATGTTGCAGTGGTGGCTTTTCAGGTGAAGTAAGTGAAGTGCCTCTTCACCTATTTTACTCAAAATAAAGTTTTATTCAGTATTTTTTTATAATATATTCTTTTTTGCCTTTATTCAGTTCCAAAATACTCAAAATTTTGAATAGATATTAATTCACATGGCGCGCTCAATACGGAAAACAAATCCTTATACGCAAAACACTGCAAGTGAAGAGCCGAAATGAGAATGCTTGGAAGTCTGCAGGTTTCCGCCGAGTTGCCATGGTAACCGTGACGTCACCCTCCCCAATCTGCTCGCTCAAGTGAAGTGTTTCAGCTTCACTCGCCTTACCTCTGCATCTTTCAGTTTTTGAGCGTAAAGTCGTGAGAGATCACGGTAGAGTCCTTGTAATGCTGTGGTACATTATTTTCCAAAAGGAATTTGTTCTTTCGTGTTTTGTGATTATTTGTTGAAAGCTTTAACTGATATTTTAGGTTTGTGTACAATTTAACTAATAGTGATAGTTTTTAGTATGCATCCTGCGGACGACACTGTTTGTAATTTATTGCAAACTCCATTTACTCTGTGGAAAGATGAAGATGAAAGAGACATTTTGCTTCAAGGACGACCAACGGATTCACTGACAATTGTTGCCAAGAACGAAATCAAGAAGAGCGGTAAATCTAACAATATTAATTTTAAAAATTTTTGGTTTACTGAATATAAATGGATTTGCAGCATTTCTGTGTTAATTTTTTTTGGGGGCCCTGCTTACTTTTTAGTAATAAACATTCGGCGTGGAATAAAGACTGATTCTCAGATTTATTAAGCGTAACACGGTTACTTCATAAATATCGTGATTCTAGCGAACACCTGAAATGCGGATTAATGTTAAGGAATTTCGAAAAAATTCAAAACACCATTGCCGATGCCCTGAGGAAGAATGCTAGGCTTTTGAAAACGCATTTTAACGAAAACGTTCGTTTAAATAGACTTTTCCTGCAGACAGTGATTGATGCAGTATTAGTCTATACTGTATTTGAGCAAACAAGAACTAGCATTTCATGGCCATGACGAAAGCATGGGCTCGATAAATCGTGGAAATTTCATTGAATTACTTTCATTGTTGATATGAAGAAGTTCTTTAGAAATTGAAAATCAATACGAAAGGATAAAAAACTATTCAAAATGAATTAATTGAATGTATTTCTGAATATATAAACGATCACTTCAAAAATTAAATAATTTTTGATTGTTGATTCGGAAGGTGTATTGGTTGAGGGTATTTTTGGGTTTCCATGATGTGAATGAAGATAGAACGTCAGGAGCTTTATACAAAATGCTAGACAAAATTCTGGAACAGTTTGATTTCCAACACAAATAAATAGGACAATGATGGGGCAAGTATAATGTCTAACACTTAAATGGGCTACAGAAAAAAAAAATCAAGGATAAAGCTTCTCAAGCTGTTTTTGTTCAATGCTTAGTTCATCGTTTAAATCTTGTATTACACCAGAGTTTTTCTAAAACTTTTTGTGAGTGTCGAATACTTTTTGCAAGCTTCAGTGGAATTGCTTCGTTTGTTCACCATTCTGCGAAGCGGTCTTTCACACTTATATCAACAACCGCAAGATGCAGACCAACCATAACAGAAACTCGATGGTCCTCCACTTCGAAATTAGTAAGTGTAATACTTGAAGATTGGGATAAATTGAGGAAGTGTTCGGATTTCTGACGAATAGCGAATAATTAGACAAAAAATCAATTCATCTTACCAAGGGGTTTTTGAATGACATGAACACTTTCGAATTTACATTTTTGGCTCCACCGATCTATTATTCGAACTTTTGAAGAAAAATAACTAAGCGTAAACTACAGTACTGTGCAACTCAAATTAAAAAAAAAACTCGTGAAATTTTGAGGCATAAAAGGAACGATGAGTTATTTGAAACACAGTTTGGAAAAGCCAGCAAAATCACAGAAATAAGCACGGGAATATGCTGCTCTTACTCAGGAAACAATTTTTCAAAATTATAAACAATTGTATTTTGAAATTTTGGACCACATTCTTATGGAAATGGATATAAGATTTCAAGACTGTAAGAAACTTCAATTTGTCTGACTTGCTGACACAACCAAATTCGAATAATTTAATGCATGCTTTCCCACTCGCGCTCTTGAAAATCTACATTTTTACGGAAACATATTTACTAAACAACAGAGCCTTAAAAATGAACTGAGTCTTGTATATGCCGATGAAAAATTAAGGAATATATTGACTCAAGAACTCCTTCGAGTGTTTCACGGAGACCAAGACATTTTTACAGATGATTATAAATTGGTTTTCCTCAGTTTAACAATTACATCTACAAGTGTGCCAGTGGAAAGAAGTTTTCTTAAAAGAATACAAACTTGCTCAAGAAACACTAGTTCCCAAGATAGACTTGCTTCTCTGGCAAATATTTCTATTCAGGAAGGCATTTTATTGATGCTCACGAAGAAACTATCATCTAACCATCTTATGACGACATAATCGACAAATTTGCAGCTTTAAGAGGAAGAAAAATTGATTTAATATACAAAAAATAAGTAAGTCCTCATTAAGGGATTTTCATTGTAGACAGTATATATCTTTTCATATTGCTCTTGTACCTCTTCACCTATTTTTCCAACCACGAGCCGCCACTGGGATGTTGTGTTTGTCTTACGGCACTGGCTCTGTCCCTTCCCTGGAACCAGTGACTCTAAATTAGGGACGGGCGACTGCTTATAGCCCATCGACTGCTTATAGCTCACGGCTGTCGTTAAACCTTCAATAAAAAAAACAACAACATTTGTACAAACTTTATTTTCATGTTTTCAAGATTCTAACATTCATTAAGCATTTTGGGAATTGTTTATTGGAGATTTTTAATATTGTGACATTGGTTCGATGTAATTTGGGCGTCTTCATGCCGTCTGCCGACCGAAAATGATCGTTTTAGCATGAATGGAAATCTGACATTTGAAGGCAACTTACCTTTTTGAAGTTTGTTTCCTTCTTGTAACATTTCGTACACGTTGGGTGCAAAGTTCGTGTAACGTCTCGCAGGGCCAGTTGAGGTTTATTCAGCATCTCTTCTGTAGGTTACACACGTATCCTTGCTATTCAAGATCGTCGGTATCATTTACGTAGGATTGTTGTTCATTTTGATTTCGTTTCCTTTTGTCATTGAGTTTAACTTCCTTTGACACATTTTTTTATAATACTATACACTATATACAAAACTTAAAATACAAACTCCTCAAAAAATTTCTAATACAGCAAATATTCTCAAACCATATTATCCAGGACACATACACTGAAGTACCAGAAAAACTGGTACAGACGAGCTTATGCAAAATACATAGCAACGTCACCTATGCGCGTACTCGGTTGCGTCCGCCACTGCGAATATAAAGCGGTAGACATCCTTGCCAGCTGTCAGAGCTGTTTTCGGCATGAGAATGACAATTCGGTGAACGTGCCCATCGTCGGCTGTCAAGAATCGTTTCACGCGATAGGCGTGCAACACTCGCAGGTATAGTCGGAATTCAATGCTGGAGCCTCAACAAGCATCGCCGTCCAGACTGTGTAACGTACCCTGCACGATATGGGCTTTCGGAGCCGACGCCTAACTCGAGTCCCCTTGATGGGTGCACGACACAGAGCTATGCGCCTCGCTTGGGCACAGCAACACCACCACTGGACACTTGATTACTGGAAACAAGTAGCTTAGTCTGACGAGTCGCGTTTCCAACTGTATCAGGCAGATGGAAGGATTCGTGTGTGACGCACACCCCATGAAGCCATGGATCCCGTCTGTCAACAGGGAACTGTACCGGCTTGTGGGGCTCCGTAATGGTATGGGGTGTGTTTAGCTGGACTTCACTGGGACCCGTGGTACGTCTACAAATGTCTGTGACCGGCCAACGCTATGTGCGCATCCTTTTTAACGAGGTACTCCCGTTCATGTTCTGCATTCATGCTGATGGGCTGGGCCTGTTCCATAAGGACAATGCACCTCCACACAAGAGTCGGGACGCCACATTATGGTTAGAGGAGCATTCATCTGAGTTTGGGGTGTTGACATTTCCACGCAAGTCCCCAGATCTGATCGTGATAGAGCACATTTGGGATACCATGCAACGCGCTATCGAACACAGGAATCCAAGACCTCGAAATACATCCAAATTGTGGAACGCTCTGCAGGAAGTATGCATTGCCTACAGCATATTTCCAGAAACTAGTGGAGTCCATGCCCCGTCGTATTTCTGCAGTCCTGCGCTCCCGTGGGGGACCTACCAAGTATTAGACTGGTGTACCAGTTTTTCTGGCACTTCAGTGTACATTGACACAAACACACTCACTCACACACACACAAGGAAACAAACCTCAAAAAGGTAAGTTGCCTTCAAATGTCAGAGTACAATATGCACGTAAATTAAGCAACAGCATGGACGTCAAATGGTTCATGGGGCTGTAATAGCGTATGGATGAAAATGGTTGGTTGGTTGATTTTTATGGCACAAGGGCCATGTTTGGCCAAAGAGCGCCAGACACAAGACAAACAAACAGTATTCAAAACGTGGTATAATGCTTAAAATCTGGCTGATTCAGTAAAAGTGAAAAATGAGAATGATGGAAGGGCTAAAATCTAGATGCGTTTAAAAAAGTCAATTTGTTTTAAAAATGAAAAGACAGCGACAGTATCGCAGTGGTCATCTAGGAGCCGCTGCAGCGTAGTGGCGTCCTCGGTCAACAAATGAGAATGAAAGAAGTGAAAACGTACATCACGAAAACGAACACAGCTACACAGAAGATGAGTGACGGTGAGTCGGCAACTGCACGTCTCACAAATTGGCGCAGTGTCGCCACACAGCAAAAAGCGGTGAGTGAAACGACAATGCCCAATGCAGAGACGCGCAAGCACAACTTCCTCCCTACGGTTCTGACGAAATGAGGATTTCCAGAATCCAAGAATAGGTTTAATACGATGCAGTTTATTTTCCACCTGTTGGTCCCACAGACCCTGACACGTTCGCCTGATATGATCGTGAACAGGAAAGCGGAAAACCTGGTGAAACAGTGGCAAGGGTGTGACGACCAAAAGGGAAGCAGATCTAGCAGCCGCATCAGGACACTCGTTACCCGAAATTCAAACCTGGCCGGGAATCCAGCAAAATGTTATCTGGAAACCGGCCTGAACCAAGGTACGCAGTAACCGCCTCACGCCAAAAAGGAAATGATTGTCAGATATATCGGCAGAAGAGAGAACCTGCAGTACACTCGAAGAATCCAAATAGATGATAGCTCGATGATGAGTGCTCGACTGTAAATGACAAAGGGCGAGATAGACAGCATGCATCTCCGCCGAAAACACCGTGGCCTCATCTGGGATCCGCGCTACAAAGACGTCATCAACACAAATAGCCGTGGATCCAACGACTCCATGCATCTTGGAGCCATCAGTGAAAATGGGAGTGTAGTCGTAATTGAAGGAACGGTGCTCAGAGAAGAGCTGCTGGTACACTGACGCAGGGGTTGAGGATTTATCAAACGATGTAAAGGTGGTATCAACCATGACACCAAGTGGGTGCCATGGAGGATCCCCAAAGCCCCTGGTCGCTCCAACAAGAGACAAGTCGAGCCCTGCATCACGAGCTACGGCCGCCATACGAAGACCGAATGTGGGAATGCACGAAGGCCGGTTCTCAAATAAACGAGCATGCTGAGAATGAAAAACTGTATCGTACAAAGGATGGTCTGGAAGTGATCGAAGTTTCAAGTAAAATTGAACAGACAGCTGCAGACGGCGTAATTCAAGCGATGGTTCGTTCGCGTCAGCATAAAGGCTGGGAATCGGAGATGTTCGAAATGTTCCCGTACAAAGACGTAACGCTTGATGCTGAATAGTATCCAAAAGCCGGAGAACGGAATGACGCGCAGAGCCATACACGATACAACCGTAATCCAGTTTCGACCGTATTAAGGAATGGTAAATGCGAAACAAAGACATCCTGTCTGTACCCCACGAGACGCTCGAAAGGATCTTAAGAATAGACAGAGCACGCAGACAGGAAATCTTTAGCCGCAGCACGTGCTCATGGAAAGTAAACGCACGGTTGACGGTCAGTTCACGGAACTTGGTCGCCGGCAAAACTGGTATGGCTGTTCGTTCCAAATGAAGCTCTGGGTCTGGATGGAGGCCACGCTTCCGGCGGAAAGACACACGTTGTCTTGTCGGTAGAAAGAACGAAACCATTGCTCTGCCCCCGCTTTAGAAATCTGGTTAATGGCAGACTACAACTGCCTTTGAATAAAATTCATGCTTGATGACGAGCAGAAAATGTGCAAGTCATCAACATAAACAGTAGCCGAAACCGCAGGAGGAAGATTTATGAAAAGACAATTAATGTGGAGGATGAACAATGTGACAGATAAAATGCAACCTTGAGGAACACCTTGTTCTTGATGGAACGGTGACGAGAGCGTCGTACCCAGGCGCACCTGGAACACCTGATTGCGAAGAAAATTTACAATGAAAATCGGAAGATTTCCTCGCAACCCGCATGCGTGGAGGTCACGGATAATCCCATGCCGCCACGCTCCACCATAGGCTTTTTTAATATTTTAATTCGAAAAGCCTTTCAGCACGATAAGATATATTTAATAGTACAGTCTGTACTAAAAAATAGACATTTATAAGGCACAACAACTTACAAGATCTTTCAAAGCACCATGTGCTCCATCGTCAGGTATTTCAATATACATAAACAAAACAACGGATAAAAGCAAGAAGCATTTTCAAATTACGCGAGCACGTGATAACAATAACGATGTTTACATTAGATATAGTAGAATTTTTGTCATGCGTTAAAGGGTTTCAACAAATGATACTATGAATTGCTATTACATATGCGAAGAAAATATATACACAGAGGATAATTAATAAGTTGACATTATTAGTCAAACTGTAAATGAATTATTAGGAGTTAAGTGTTGCTGGATAGGAGTATGCTGTTCTGGCCGCATTAACATGGCCCAAGGCACTGGAACGAAACGTGGAGTTTCTTCATTACAGCAGTCAGAGTTGTGCGATAATATACATAAACTCTCCGCGAATCGAAGAGATCGCTTTGTACGATTTGAGCTCAGCACACTGGCATTGGTCCAGTCTGGTCGGTAGATACCTCTATTAACTAATCGTGCAAGAGAAGTAGCATCAGAGTTATTAGTAATTGAGTACTTGTGCTCATATATTCTTGTTCGCAATGGGCGTGCAGTGGATCCAATATATGCAATTGCTGGATCTTCTGGGTCAATAGGAATTAAGGGTATTTTGTAAACCCCATGTCTGTTGAGTGTGGAAACTTGGTCACGGTCTTTTTGCACGATGGCTCGAATACTTTTCGTACTTTCACCAAACGCAATGTGATGTTTTTTGCATATGTTCTTTAGTATTGTAGTGACTTCAGGTATATAGTCCATAGTGCCAACATATTTTGTAATTCTGGTTTCCCTTTGTAAGGTACTTTTGTGTAGACATTTCACTGATCGAGCAATTTTTTTCAACGATCGTTTTATGGTAGCCATGCGCCATCGTAATCATCTGGATATGATTTAACTCATTTCTTCTAGCCTGGATATTGGAGGAGTGGGTGAAGGCTCTTCGGACCATGTACTCTATAGCTCCTAGTTTTTTTGTTTTCTTGGGTGCGATGAATTATGCGGAATAATAGCAGATTGTGTTTCAGGCTTTCTGTACACTGAATAGGATAAACAATTGGTATCTGGGTGTCTTTTTAGTAATATGTCCAAGAATGGAAGAGTATTATCATTTTCATGCTCAATGGTAAAATTTATGGAACTGTAATGTTTTTGAGAGCTCTTTAGCAAACTCTTCAATTTTGTTTTTATGATGCGGCCAGAAAACAAGTATGTCGTCTACATATCTAATGTAGAGATCAGGCTTAAGTTGGAAATATTGTAAAACATTGTTTTCTAGGTCTTGCATTAACAATTCAGCGAGCACCCCCGAAAGTGGGAACCCATCGGCGCACCTCCAGTCTGGCGGTAAATGGTTCCTTCATACCGGAAGAATGTGTGTTTCTGTACAAAACGTAGAGCATTTATAATTGCTTGAATTTCATTAATAGTATAAGAATTCAAAGCCAATAGACGGTTCTCAATAATGGAGTGTACATCTCCAATCGGCACATTGGAGTACAAAGAGACAACGTCGAGTGATGCCATAGCAAACGGCTTTCCTATTCGTAAGAATGGCTTAATGTTGTCAATAGCCTTAACAGAGCTATTAACTGAGTAGGAGGAACCTGTAGTTAATGGTTTGAGGAATTTTGCCAGAGCACTTTCGAGCTGGCGGGTTGGGCTTGCATATCCTGATAGAAGTGGGCTTACAGGAAGACCCTCCTTATGAGTCTTTACTTGGCCAAATAACTCAGGTATTCGAGGGCCTATAGTAGGGTATATATCCTTAGCAACATTTGCAGGTAAGCCTCCATGGTTTCTGAGTTTTGCCACTGCTGATACTGTAGATGAGGTTGGATCCGAAGATATGATCTTGTGCGGTATACTCGCAAAAATGTCTATTTTTAGTACAGACTGTACTATTAAATATATCTTATCGTGCTGAAAGGCTTTTCGAATTAAAATATTGTTTAGCGCACGAAGAATCCTTATTAAAGGCTTTTTTAATATCAAAGAATACAGAAACCAGGTGATGCCTACGCACGAATGCCTCGCGCACAGATGTCTCAAGGTGCAGGAGATGATCGTGAGGTGAACGATGACGGCGAAAGCCGCTTTGTGATGGTGAAAGTACTTGATGTTGTTCTAAAAAATGAACTAACCGGGATATTAACCATGCGTTCAAGAACTTTACACAGACAGCTAGTGAGAGCAATTGGACGATAACTAGAGGGAGACTTAGGATCTCTGCCAAGCTTGGGAAAAGGCAGAAGAAAAGCTTTTCGCCAAGATTCCGGAAAATTGTGCTCCAACCAAATGCGATTGTACAGGACTAAAAGGTTATCGAGAGACGACTGCGAGAGATGACGGAGCATGTCATAGAGGATCCCATCGGGGCCGACAGATGTCGCACCGGACCGATGCAGAGCCACCCTGAGTTCAACCATGCTGAAGGAGGAGTTATAACTAGTGGCGTGAAAAGGTGAAAACGAGATATTCTGGTGTTCGACTTGTGACTTATTCCTGTGAAATGAAGAAGGATAAGTCACATCACTAGACACAGGTGCAAAAGCCTCACCTAAACAATCCGCAATCTCCCCGACTTCAGCATATGTGTAGCCGTTTCTCTTGAGAATGGAAATCTGGTGTGAACTGTAGTTACCCCGGATCTTACGAATCTTGTCCCAGTCCCACACACTTTTCGAACTCGCACGTGAATTGAGAGAAGAAACATACTGAATCCAAGACTCCCTCTCGCTTCGTCGACGCACCAACCAAGCATAGGATTTTACTCGTTTAAAAGCAACGAGATTAGCATCGGTTGGATAACGCTGAAAAGTAGACCAGGCCTTATGTTGAGCTCTCTTAGTCGCCGCACACTCAGGGGTCCACCAAGGTTTCGGAATTCTGGGGAGCGTCGTTTAGGTCTTTGGTATTGAAAGATCAGCCGCCTGAAGAATGCAAGTTGTTACATCGGGAACAGCTGCGTTAATTGACTCTTGGGTCACCATGGCAGAAGATATCACTGCGGACGATGTGAAGACCTCCCATCTGGCACGAACCATCCACCATCGAGGAGGGCGGGAGGCAGAAGATGGCATACGAAGGTAATGGGCGGGCACAATCGGGAAATGGTCGCTCCCGTGAAGGTCGTTACACACCGTGCACGACCAATCAGCAATAATCGATGGCGATCCCAAGGTCAAATCGATCGCACTGAAAGATCTTGTTATCTCATGGAAGTAAGTGTCAGCACCGGTGTTAAAAAGGCAAAAAAAAGAGGTCGAGGACAGAAGAGACTCGAACGACGACCTCTGGTGCTGATGCTGACACTACCTCACAAAGGATGATGGGCATTGAAGTCACCCAGTAGAAGGAAGGGTGAAGGCAGCTGATCAACCAAGTTCTCCAGAACAGAGACGCTCACGTCCTCATCCGGCGGCAGATAGACACTGCAAACAGTAAGAGGCACAGGCACAGATATACGAACCACCACGGCCGACAAAGTTGTGGATACCGCAACGGAAGAGACCGGGACCCTGTGAGGGACAAGAATAGTGACTTCCCCACAGGTAATATCTCCTGGCACGTTATCTGTCCGAAATGCACTGTAGCCTTGTACTGAAAGCAGGTCTGATGGTTTAAGTTTTGTCTCCTGTGGACAAAGGCATACCGGAGAGTACAACGAAAGCAGATGTTTTACGTCGTCAAAACTCGTCCTAAAACGTCGGTAGTTCCACTGAAGGATTGAAGTGGGATGAGAAAGGAAATAAAATTAACTATACTGACTGCTCAAACGAGGTCAGCGTCCATCTCCTCTGACAAGTGGTCCCCCAGAAGTGGGAGTGTGTGACCAGGGGCCAAGATGGAAGTATGCTTTGTCCCAAGTGTCTTAACGGGATGCGCTCGGCGTTGAGTAGTTGGTTGAGATTTTGGAGAAGAAACGCTCTACTTCTCCTTGGCTTTGGTGTTCTTGCCAGAAGAAGTGGCCTGAGTTCCCGTGCTGGCGGTGGTGTTAGTATGCTTCGGCGAAGTAGTCGGTGCCACTTTTAGACCCCTAGCTCGAGACTGGAGTACCTCCATCCCAGCTGCGATGATATCGTCTAGCTTGTAGGGACATTTAGGGGGACCTGACTGTCGGTTTGAATGGCAACTGTAGATTTGGCAACCACCACTGATGCACATGATCGCCGATCAGGTGAAACAGGAATCAACCTCCATCTGGCCTCAGGATAGGAAATACGTGTATTTTCCACCGTATTCAGCCTTTGGATTTCTTTCTCCTCCTTCCATTTGAGACAATCTTTGGCTGATGCTGAGTGTGAACCCCTGCAATTAACACAAAACTCGGCCTCGGCCACACAGTCTGGTAAATGATAGTCTGTGCCACCGCAGCGTCCACCCCATGTAGTGCTCCTGCACGACTGCTGAGAATGGCCGTACGACTAACACCTAAAACATCTCAATGGGTTAGGGGTGTACGGACGTATCTGAAAGTGAAGATACCCTGCCTTGATGGACGTAGGCAGGGAAGGGCTGTCAAATGTTAAAATATTACGGGATGGGACGGACTGCCAGTTCCGCCTGAAAAGAATACGCAGCACACCCGCAGCGTGTTGGCTCCTCAGTTCTTCAAGAAGTTCATCCTCGGTACATTCAATGAGATCCTGAGAGGAGACAACACCTTGAGATGTATTTAGGTATCCAGTGGTGTTATTTTGACCGGAGCCTCAAGCTGCATGGCAGTGTTAAGGAGTGTGGAACTGTAGGCCACAATGGACATCTCTACAAGAAGATCTCCAGACTGGAGTTTCTTTAAGCTCTTAAGATAGCTTACAATGGATTGAAGTGCTTTGTTGATCCAAAATGGACTTTTGGCACTCAAAGGCCTTGAAGGGTCCAATGAATGCACAAAGAATCGAGCATTCGAAGAATCAGAGACATGCTTCTTGGCAGAAGGGGCTGAGCCTTCCTAAATAGGTCGTTTAACTTTAGGATCTTGGGAAACTTTTTTTTCATCCATACAGAAAAATTAAGAATTCATCCGCCGACTTCCCCACCCACAACCGAGCCCAACGAGGGAGAGTCGGAGGTCCGCTAGCCCAGGTGGACGCAGGACACGGCTCTAGGGATAGGAAACGGATATAACAAGTTGATAGGGCAGACACGCGCTCGGAGCTCACCCAGACTTTCCCGTGCCTGAGGAACACCCCTTTGGCATCCCCATCCTATCCCCAAACTCACCCTGCCGTACGAAACGACAAGCCGTTAGAGGTCTGGACTCCACTCGGCCACAGACCTCATTGACTAGGAGTGGGTGAGTTCCTAGCCGCCCGTTTAGGGTGAAGCAGAGGGCAAAGAGGAGTGTTGGCAACTGGCGACAACAACACCCCTGCCACTAGAAACCTCAGCCTCCAGCATCCCCTTTTCCACCTTACGGGTCACCGCACACGGCAAACGTGCACGTAGGTCTAGCTAACCAGCTCGGATAAACAAAGAAGGGAACATAAAATGGAGAAAACAGGAAAGAAAAAGAGCAATTAAAATCCGGAACTGGAGCATAATCACAACCTCGGCAACCTACAACTGAGGCAGGTGCGTGTCAAGAGAACAACGAAAAACATAAAAATGGGAAAATCATCATTAAGTACATGTCAGCTCGGCCCGTGGGGTCACTACTCCCCATCAGCTGGATGAACACTGTCCCTGTGGTGATATTAGCATTCCATACGAAATGACAAGATGATCCATCACAAGGTCAGCTCAGGCCGTGGGGGTGCCCCTTCTCGAATAACTGGAAAACCAGTTATTCCCGTACGGGGTGGATGAAAATGTTTGGTAATTTTCTAAATTTTGAATTTTCTTACCCCAAGATGCGTTTTTTCCCCGTCTGGTTATATTCTTATTTTTAGCACGTCTTTTGTAAAAAAGGATCGTGCTTATGTTATCGGTTTGTCCGTCCGTCCATCCGTCTGTCTGTAGACACGATATCTCTGCAACTAATAGTCCGATTTTGAGAAATTCTTTTGGCATAGGAAGCTTGAAATGTGCGAATGATGATCCTTTATTTCGTTGTTTTTTTACGATGCACAATTTCGCCGCTGGAGGGCGTAAATGCAGATGATATCGAATTCAAAATGCATTTCATTCCATATATTTGCTTTTAAACATACAATTCAAATATTTATTTTACCTTTCGATTCCATTCATGCCGAAGACTGTTTCAGGTATAGTCACTTTTTTAAGTTACGCATAGATTCTCCGCTAGGGGCGTAAAAGTAAATTGCATTTTCCCCCGATATCCCTGTTTCTCAAGTTCCGATTGGAAAAACTTTTTCTGCAGCGGATACAGCTCCTGATGGGAAATATTTTTCATATAAATTCTAATTTTTGCTGAAAAACGGTTTGGCCACCAGGGGGCGTAAGTTTGATTTCTGCTTCTGATGTATTTGCAGCAAAATCTGAGTTGCGAAAGTCTCGATTGAAAAAATTCTTTCGTGGACCTATAATACTCACGCCGACAAACCTTTTTGGAATATTTTCTTCTTAAAACAATGCATGGTTACTCCGCCAAGGGGCGTAGATGTATATTCTATTTTTGCCAATATCTCTGCTTCTAATGGTCCGATTTGAAAAAATTCTTGTTTGTTGGATAGTTTCCAGTGCGGCATGTTTTTCATATAATTTCAAAATTTTCAAGTAATTCATTGACTTTCCGCTAGGGGGAGTATTGTTAAATTGCGCTTTCCCCGGTATCTCTGCCCACCAGAAGCTGTATCTGCACCTGATACAGCTTCTGTTGGGAAATGTGTTGATTGGATTTCTAATTTTTTGTAAAATATAATTTGGCCACCAGGGGGCGTAAGCATTAATTTTAGCTTCCGATGTATTTGAAGTAAAATCTGAGTTTCTCAAAGCTTGACTGAAAAATTTCTTTCGTGGACCGATAGAGCTCATGTCGATACACATTTGAGAATATTTTCTTCTTAAAATAATGCATGGTTTCTCCGCCAGGGGCGTAGACTTATATCTTATTTCTGTCAATATATCTGCCTCTAAAAGTCAGATTTGAAAAATTCCTTCTTTGTTAGATAGCGTTTCAGGGGTAAAATGTTTCTCATATAATTTCAAAATTTTCAAGTAATGCATAGACTTTCCGCTAGGGGGTATAGGTAAATTGCGCTTTCTCCGATTTCTCTGCTTCTAAAGTTCCGCTTCGGAATTTTTTTCCTGCATCGGATACAGCTCCTGTTAGGAAATGATTTGTATATAATTTCTAACATTTGCTAAAGAATAGTTTTACCACCAGGGGGCGTAAGTTGATTTTTGTGTCTGATGTATTTGCAGAAAAATCTGAGCTCCTGAAAACTAGATTGAAAAAATTCTTTCGTCGACCAATACCGCGCTCACATCAAAAAACCTTTTGACAATACTTTCTTCTTAAAATAATGCATGGTTTTTCCACCAAGGGGCGTAAAGTCATCTTATTTTTGTCGATATCTCTGCTTCTAAGAGTCCGATTTGAAAAATTATTTTTTTGTTGGAGAGCGTTTCCGTGGGGAATATTTCTCACATAATTTCGAACTTGAACTTTTCTTAGCGCACAAGTCTGCCACCAGAGGGTGTAAGTTCACGTTTCCGTTTACAGCAATATTTGCTGGACTAAAAACCTGATTGCAAAACTTCTTTCTTCGGTCAGATACCACTAACTATGCAAACTCTGTGAGCCGCCCCGGTGGCGCAGTGGTCTAAGGCGCTGGCCTCTGATCATTCGTCCGTAAGGGGTCCGGGTTCGAATCCCGGTCAGGCATGGATGTTGTGTTTGTCTTACGGCACTGGCTCTCTCCCTTCCCTGGAACCAGTGACCCTAAATTAGGGACGGGCGACTGCTTATAGCCCATTGAGTTGCTCACGGTGGTCGTTAAACCTCCAATCAAAAAAAAAAAAAAAAAAAAAACTCTGTGTGTGTATTTTCTTTCCAAAATAGTGCACAATTTTGCCGCTAGGAGTCCAAATGCTCATTTTGTTTTTCTCAATATCACTGCTTTTACATGTAACGATTTCAAAAATTCTTTCAACACCGGATACCATTTCCCTTGTAGAACACTTCAGGCTAGTATACGAGGAATTTTGTAGTTCACAGTTCTGTCGGTAGGTGGTGTTTCGGCAGTTTGCAGCAGTATCGCCGCTTCTAAAAACGCTATTGAGAAATTTCTTCTTTACTGTATGCCATTCGCTACAACAGAGATGTGGAACATTATCCTCTTTAAATAAAGCAAAGATTTCTCGCTAGCTGCGTAAAGGTCGAAACCTTTTTTTTTTCGCTATATCTGCTTCTGGGGGGATGTATTTGAAAAGTTCTTTTCCCCTAGCATAGCTTTTTCCGTGACGATTATTTTTCATCTATTTTCAACTTTTCCGTAATGCAAAATTTTGCCACTAACAGACATAGACTTATATCATGTTTCCTTCTATATTTCTCCTTTTAACTGTTCGATTTGAAAATCTCTCTGTCTGTGGTAACTTCCTTGTAGTATGTGTAATTTTTTGTTCGCTATTTGTTAATTTTCGCAGCATGCTTTTTAGCCGCTGGTGGAACTAAGTAGATGTTTCTACAAATTTTGTATTTCTGGATGTTTTATCGATTGTTGGAACAAGTTTATTGCTTTCGAAACCGGTTCCATTGACTTTGAATAACTTTGATAAATTTAATTCGCGTCAAAACGGATTCAAAAGACGTGCTCATTACATCCGAAAATTCGGTGTCATCTTTCTTGTTTATATTTTTCTGATTATGTTAATCGTTCTTAATAGCTTCAGTATCAGCGAAAAAGAGCGTCTTCGTATTTTAAGAATTTTTTCTAGTGAAGTGCAGTTTTTGCCATTTCTAACAGTCTGTTCTTCAAAACCAATCAGTACAAAATGCATTTTTTTCGATTTCGCTATTTTTAAAGCTAAATTAAATGTCAAAAACGGTACTTGATCCGCCCATGATGGAATCGACCATTTCCGTGACACGTAAAATGATTATTATGGCAAAGTGAACAATGCAGTACCGATTTTTTATTTTTTTTTTCGGTGAAAAACCCCACTGCTTAGAACATTTTGTTATATTAAGGGGCAGAGCAAGAATTTTTTATTTTGTTTAAAGCAAAATCAGTGGCGGCTCGTGGTAGGAAAAATAGGTGAAAAGCTACAAGAACAATATGAAAAGATATCTACTGTATTCCATGAAAATCAGTTATTGAGAACTTACCTATTTTTTATACACTGGCGGAAAGTGAAAAAAGAACACCAAGAAGGAGACGTCTGATACCAACGAAATTTATACAGCATAATAACGGAATACAGAGGATAACGTGATCAAAACATTATGGCAAAATACAGCTGATTTGCTGGTAAACTGAAAAATATCATTTCCATGTAACATGGTTAGTACGAGGTTGAACCGCCATGAACTGCGTCACACTGTGCAATTCTGGCGTGGAGTCTGTCGTACAGATGTTGGATGTAAGTTTGAATTATTGAGTTCCAAGCATCCTCAACCTGGACGCGTAAATCGGGGATGGTCGTGGCTGGCCGTGGAGACCGGATAAGTCGTTGTCCTATAAAATCCCACACGTGCTCAATGGGGGACAAATCCGGTGAACGTGCAGGCCATGGAAGTTGTCTCACACCCTGCAGTGCATGTTGCGTTGCACGTGCCGTGTGTGGGCGTGCGTTATCTTGCTGGAAAACACCACAATGGACCGACCTTACAAATGGCACAACAACGGGCTGAATGATGTTGTTGATGTAGGAGGTGCTGTTTAACGTACCCGGTACAAACACTAGTTGTGTACGGGAGTGATAGCTGATCGCTCCCCACACCAGAAGACCACGTGTAGGCCCTGTGTGTTGCTGGGGGATGCAAAAAGGGTGGAGACGCTCCT
Organism: Macrothele yani; assembly: GCA_039090855.1. Classification (NCBI taxonomy): domain Eukaryota; kingdom Metazoa; phylum Arthropoda; class Arachnida; order Araneae; family Macrothelidae; genus Macrothele; species Macrothele yani. The sequence goes on from CM077001.1 coordinate 84,334,607, forward strand.
CTGTGCATCTGCGAACACGCATACAGCCACCGGAGGTTCCCAAGCTGAATCTGCTTTCATCGCTGAACACGACAGATCGCCATTGCTTTCTCCAGTGCAGACGTTGGCGACACCACTGCAGCCGTTCCTGAGGGCGGGCTGGAGTCAGAGGTACACATGCCAGAGGCACACGTGCACGTAGTCCTGCATCCAGTAGACGGTTGCGGATTGTTCGCACAGTCACCTCAGGTGCAACTTCAGCTCGGATTTGCGTCGCAGTAGATGTTCTGCTTGACAACGCCGCTCTTCTTATGCGTCGATCGGTCCGCTCATCAGTCCGTCTGTGACTCCCAGTTCCGCGTCTTCTCGTGTGAGAATGTTCCTCGGACCATCTACGCCACCATCGTACCACCACCGATAATTCCCGTCCAATTCGCTCCGGAATACGACCTCCCGGCCTCGCGACTAGACGACCTCGCTCAAAGTCCGATAACTGCTGAAATCGTACACGTCTTCCATGTCCAGGCATTGCAGCTTCTTCAGGGTCTTCGCACGTGTTCGTACGCCGACGACTGATTACATTCACTTCGCCGTACTCCTTAAATACCACCGACGATAATTTGCATATTATGCCGTGCTGTAGCGTGAGCGCTCCCCGGTTGGTCCCGAAATTAACATCACATCTACGTAAACTCGACCCCATTAACATCTGTAAATTTCATGATCGTCCGCCAATTCTTTCTTGGTGTTCTCTTTTCACTTTCCGCCAGTGTATATTAGATCAATTCTTCTTCCCTTTAAAGTTGGAAATTTGTCGATTATGTCGTCATAAAATGGCTGTTTCTTCGTGACATCAAGAAAATGTGTTTCTGAATAGAAATCTTTGCCAAAGAAGCAAGTTTATCTGGATAAAGAGTGTTTCTTGAGTAAGTTTGTATTCTTTTAAGGCATGAAAAATTTCTTTCAACTGAAACACTTGCAGATGCAATTGTTAAAATCAGGGAAACCAATTTATGAGCTTCTGTAAATGCCTTTATCTCCATGAAGCACTCGAAGAAGTTCATGAGTCGATATATTCCTTAATTTTTCATCAGCATATACAAGACTCAGTTCATTTTTAAGGTGCTGTTGAAAATCCTATTTATAATTTTTGAAGGTTCATTGATAGAACTGTTTTTCTGGATATAAAAACTTTCTTTAATTAATCTCTTGTTTTTATGCGGTTCGTAGTCCAGTATTTTAATAATTTGCCATAAAAGTCCATTTTACACACATTGCTGCACATTCAATTAGAATGTACTATTTTGTCCTCATTGGAATCTGTAATGTTCTAATAATTATTTGTTTTATTAATTTTCCTTTAAATTATCTTATTCTATTGTTATCATGGTTTGCAGGTTGGCAGCGAGTTTTCTGTTTCAATAGCTGTCTGTGTACGTAGATACATTTTATTTTTATACAACTCTGGCTGTGCGGGGACAACTGGTTGATCAGTAGTTTGTGGTGTTAATGACCCTCATAGACTCTAACTATAACAATATATCTATGACAAAATGGATGGACATCTTAATTTTAGTGAATATTGTAGTCTTGCAATGTACTGATACTTGCGTCTAGAACATGAGAACAATGCATCCAACAAAAAATGTGAACTAAAACAAGAAAAAAAAATCCATGGTGACCTCCACTGGACTTCCTCATAAATAGAGATGTGAAACTGCATAAATAATTGAAAAAGTGCTATGGGAACTCCTACTTCCAGCTTCCCGGTTTCTACCAAGATTAAATCAGCGCATCATGATCAATATATCAGAAAACTGCAAAACATAAAATTTTGTGTTGATGAGGAAGAGTTTGAGTTACACACAAAAAAATTCAAAACAAAAAACATAATAATAATAATCTGAAAAGCTGAGGGGAACACCTAGTCCGGTTCAATTTTTGGTAAATGTGTTGTACTTCGGTGTCCTAAATTATTTGGTCAGAAAAGTTGTAAAATTAAAAAAAAATAAAAGCATATTAAAGATGTTTACCGAAAAACGTACCTCCAAGTAGTCCAAGTAGGATGAATAAACACACGCTGCGGCGACGACCTGAAGCTTTGCTCCGTTGAAAGGAAGGTTTGCTGCGGCTGGGAATTCATGGGCAGAAGTGTTCAACAGGAATCAGGTACGCTCTTGTCAGGAAAGAGTAACCGAATATACTGCTACGCTAAAGAATGTAGTTTGTAATTTCGGTCTCACTTTTAAAGAAACATGCAGAGACTGTCTTCGTTCTTTGGCATGTAATTCCGTGATACGAAATAGTAAGTATGCGCATGCCTTTCTTGTTTCTAGAAAAGCGTTAGAGTAGGTGTCGCATTCTCTCTAATGGAAGTTAGATGGCAAGTCTCAAAGTAAAAGTTTGATTACTAAATTAAAAAAAAAGCTTCCACGGAGAAATGAGTTCATACAGTCAGCATCAAAGAATCCCATGTGAAAAAAACAAGAAACTGTCCGATTGCGATGTCAAGAACTGACACTAAAATTAACTATTTTCTGTAGCGTAGCACTACACTCTTTCCTGACAACAGCGTACCCGGTTCCTGTTGTACTATTCCGCCCGTGAATGTCCTGGCTGCAGCGATCCTTCTTTTCAACGGAGCACAGCTTCATGTCAACGCCTCAGCGTTGTTTAAGGCCTCCTGCAGCGTCTGCTGACTCGTCATACTTGGAGTTCAAGTTTTTCGGTAAACATCTTTAATATTCATTCTAACGATTAAATTTTTTCACCATTTCCCCTTAAATTGCATATTTTAGAATCTGTACGTCACACTTTTTAGAAATTTTGCAACTTTTCCGACCAAATAATTTACCACGCTAAACTACACATTTACCCAATTTTTACCAAAATCTAATGAGCATATAATGACACGAATGTATAAATTGTCCAATGTCAAACAAAACTGACAATATGATGACAAAGTGCTGTGTTTGGGCACCAGATCTTTTTATTTGTAATAACTCGGTTACTATTCTTTATTTTTAGGAATGAACAAAAACAATTAAAAATTTACCTCCTATATCAGGACGAAACAGTTGGGTTGAATATTTTTCTTCTACATTTCCTATATGCAAAGTCATGTATCAGAGAATCATAATTTAAAGACTGAGTCACATCACTCTCCAAAGACAGCAGAGCTAATGATGCCAGTTTCGTTTGTCGCATGGTTGATCGTAAGGGATTTTTAAGTCTTTTCAGCAAAGAAAATGATCTCTCACTTGTACAATTTGAAATCAGTAATGTCATGAACATTCTAAGTGCAGTCTCAGTGTTCGGAAATGTGGCTTCTAAATTGTTTACCTTCAAAGTTTGCAGCATCTGGGGAATGGTTGCATGCTCCCCCATCATTGAGGAGAATTGCAAAAACTCATCTGCAAACTGGTCGTCCAGGTCATTGTTAAAGTATTCCTGCAATGCTTTTGCCCCTTCAAAAATTTCAGATCTTGATTTTTTTGTAAAAAATTCAAATTTTCTCATTATATTTTCATAAGCATTTTTTTCTGCTTGAAAGCTGAGTGAGTCTTTAGTCACTCAGCTTTTAAGCAGAAAAGCACATAATGAACCTGACTTCTAAATACATCCCTTGCACTGAGTTCTATATGTTCACTGTTACATTCATCTAGGTGTTTATTCTTGGGCACTTTCTTTCTTCGGGAATCATGACCATGGTATTGCACATTTTCAGACACTAATGTTTTAGCTTCCTCTTCATAGACTTCAAAATTTTCCCTCACGAACTGAATGAATTCAATTAACGACTGGAAAATTTTAGGTACTTCAGAAATATTTCCTTTTGGATTCTGACAAGTTTGATTTGCACAGTTTAATCTCTGAAGTATTGTGTCCCAAACTACTGTGCTGATCGATATTTCCATTGTTCGCATTTTCTTCAGCAGTGATTTTGCTTCATCTCTTGTCTGTGGAGAATCATCTACATTTTCTGACAGAAATACTAAAACTTTCTCTATTTCACTATAATTTTCCTCGCTGATCGTGTAGCTGCAGCATCTGCACACCATCTGGTAACTGACCGACTCTTCAGTGTGAGTGATTAATTTCCATGTGCTTCTTGGACTTTCTCCTGAAGCATCTTCCAACGGTGAGTTGATGCAGAAAAAAAAGTATAGAGTTTTTGCAAAAATGTGAAAAAAGAGAGAACTTTACCACAACTATCTGGGCTATTCACGCCAACTAAATTTAAAGTGTGAGCAGAACATGGCACATATTCCGCTAGTGGATTGATTTCCCTAATGCGTGTTTGAACACCAGAATACTTCCCAGGCATGTTGCTGGCATTGTCATAGCTTCGGCCTCTGACATTCATAATATCCAGGCCAGCCTCCTGTAGAAAAGATATCATGGTATTTGTAATGTTTTCTGCAGTATGTCCATAGAATGGAATAAATGTCAAAAACCGTTCCTTTGCTTTACAATCTTTGTTGACATACCTTATGATAAAAGACAGTTGATCTATATGTGTAATGTCTGGAGTTGAGTCAACTATGACAGAAAAATATTTTGACATTTTTATTTTATCAGTGATTGCATTTAAAACACGTACAGCCATTAATTCAACAAATTCATCCACACATGTTGAAGATAAGTAACTGGTGTTACCACTTCCTGGATTCCCACATTTTTCCAAGTGTTGAGCTAAGAATGGATCAAATTCTGCAATTAATTCTAAGCAGCCCAGGAAATTTCCATTCTGAACTGATCCAATTGTTTCATCATCACCATACATTGGCAACACACGAACTGAGAGATACTTAACTGTTGCAACAACTCTATGCAAAACATTTTGCCAGTACTTGGATTCATTCCGATACTGCATAACTTTCTGACAGTCAATGCGTGCAGAAGCATTCATGCGTGATGAATAGTCACATACTGCTTGCCTGTGTATGTGTGAATTTTCATGCTCTGTAAGACGTTCACTTGCATGCTTCCAGTCAGGAAAACCTGTGAATCCTAATGCTGTAGTGCTTCTAGCATACAATTTGCATATCCAGCAGAATAGTAAACAAGTTGATGGGGATAAAAGAAGCCAGTCGCGTTTTACCTTCTCATTATTTTTTTATTCTGAAAAAATTACCTTCTGTTAGAAAACGTTTTTTACCACATATATCCTTCCTTGTGAATGCCAGCAACTTCAAATCTTGGACTGGTGGATTGCTCAAAAAGCATTCGCGCATTTCTTCTGTAATTTCTCCCCATAAGGCTGGATCCACTGCATTCATTGTGGAACTTGTGCTCTCTTCATTAGATGAATTCAAAAGATTTCACAAATTAGGAGCATCTGTGATGTTAGATGATTCTGAAGTCAGATTACTGGCTTCCAAAGACAAATTACATCCAAGAGACTCACCAGTAGTAAAATTAGATGAATTTGTAGAACTTTTGGGATCAAGTGAAATATCCAATTTTTTAATGGCAAAACGTTCAATACTACCATGCTGCAGGTCATCATCCTTCAGTTTCAATTGTTTGGCTTTCCGTTTAGCACTGCCGGATAAATATGTACGTTTTGACATAATTTAACTGTTAAATAATTCAACTTAAATATATTGTTACAACTAACTAAATTTGATTATATATAAAATTAACAAATATTCAACATTCCATCAGACTACAAGAAACGCAACGCAAAATACAACCAAGCCTTCGTCGTTAGATTTACGACAACGACAAGCCGTGTGCAGGAAGTTGAAGGATCAGTTGAGTTTAGGTGCTTTCGGAAAAGCAAGAAAAGGCACGTGGATCAATGGAAGCGATCCTCCTTCCCAATGGCCACCTGAAGGTTATTAAACCAGTGAAACCCATTAATGGCCACGTGTTTACGTGAAATTCGAAACTCAAACTCACTGCGTGTAAGTACCACATCTATAAACACATGACTCATGAGCATGCAAAAGTAAAAAAAAATAAATTTTGAATATACACACACAAAATTCCCATTAACCAAGTACACATTTAATTCAAATTTGGGGGCCCCCAAAATCGGGGGCCCTGGGCACGTGCCCCGTGTGCCCTCCTGTAAATCAGGGCCTGCATCCATGCTTTTCATGGAATGCCATGCGTGAGCCACCATAAGGCAGTACTTTTTTAGGTCAAACGCTTAAATTTAACAACCTGTTCATCATCGTCATCTGACATCAAAAGTTCCCAAAGAAGCTGTTTCCTATAAATGGCTTTAAGGTTTTCAACACACTCTGGTCAATAGGCTGTAAAATTGATGTCACATTTGGTGGAAGGAACATGACTTAAACATGCCCTCTTCCATTTCTAAAATACCAAACGAAGGATGTGATGGCGCATTGTCCAAAATCAGTAAAATTATTCCCCCTTTGCCAATGATTCTCTGATATTCCTTTACTTCGGAAATAAAAGTTTTGTCCTACCAATCTATAAAAATTCGAACAATCATCCATGCATTTCTCTGATTGGCATAAATTACAGGCATTTTTTTCACTTTGTTGAAAACCCTTGGTTTCTTGGATTTTCTGATGAGCAATAAAGGGAGCCTGTTTTCCACTAGTGTTACCGTAAGCAAGAATTGTCACTCACTACTTGCGCTTTTTGTAGCCTGCTCCGGCATTTTTTCCCAAGGCCAGTGTTTTTGCAGGAGGACTTTTCCAATTTAACCCTGTTTCATCAGCATTGAAGATGAAATCTAAATCGTAATTTTCTTGCTCTATAAAATCTCTTAGTTCTTGCACAAATTCGTCTGTTTCTTCCGAATGCGCAGAAAGTTTTTCACCGTGGATTTCTATCTCACAAATTCCATGTCGATCTCTGAAGTGTCTAAGCCAACCAGAACTTGCCTTATATTCCAAATCTCGTCCAATTTTTTTCCTTAAATAGAAGAGCCTTTTTGCAAAGCATAGGGCCGAGAAATCGGCTGACCTGAAGAATGCTTCTGTATAAACCACGTGTAAACGGCATCTTCCAATTTTTGGTTGGAATGTTTCACGGTTTTCACTTTCTCAGACCCTTTCTCCAAATAAGAAACAAAATTTAAAATGCTGTCACTGTTTTTCTTTATATCAGTTTTTTTTATGTTTCAATACATAAAAAAAACTGACATAAAGAAAACAGTGACAATACACCGTTCTTCAACTTTTTAATCTGCTGCTAATTTTGCATCCAATACACCGTTCTTTAACTTTATAATGAACTCTACCTTATCATTCATTGATAGAACCACACGTTTTCGTTTTGCACTCAGTTTTTTGCAAGAAATAAAAACAAGTATCCGAAGAAGCAACACACTTCAGAACGGAATGGCTTAAACTGGAAAGACTTCTAAAAGAGTATAACAAATAGCAAGGTCGCGTTTCATTAGCTTGGCCACCTTCACCATAAGTAATAGGGGGAAATGTAGTGAGGAGGAGAACCTTTCGGAATTCTAGCAATTTGTCACTTTGCTGACCCCCCCCCCCTCCCCTTTACATTTGCGCTCAAGGCCATTTATGGAAAAAATGCCTCCCAGAAACCCATGCGCTCTTTAGGTTGAAAATTGTGGCTGACATGTGGTGAGCGCCCCCGAGTTGAACCAGCTTTTTCTTTGAAAATATGCAGGGTGATCCAAAAGTCTGTGCATATCTACGCATAATACAATATATATATATATATATATATATACAGGGTGATGAAAAATTCTGTGTATATGTACGTGTAATACAATATTTATATATCATCATCATCATCATCATTGTCAACCATTATCAATCCACTGCTGGACGAAGGTCTCCCCAAGTTTCCTCCACAACGGTCTGTCTTGTGCCAGTCTCCTCCATGTCACCCCTGCATACTTTCGAATTTCATCCACCCATCTCCCATGTGGTCTTCTTCTGGGTCTTTTCCTATCCCTTGGAATCCAATCTAAAATTTCGGCTGTCCATCGATGATCTGTCCTTCTGGCAGTATGTCCAGCCCATTGCCATTTCAGGGATTTAACTCTGATCATGATGTCTTCCACTCTTGTCATTTTTCGGATCCACGAGTTCCTCTTCTTATCTCTCCTGGTTACACCAAGTATGCACCTCTCCATGCTTTTTTGAGTTGTCTGCAGCCTTTGTATGTCTCTTTTAGTTAAGGTCCACGTCTCTGCACCATACGTAAGCACTGGAAATATGCATTGATCAAACACTTTTCTTTTAAGACATAATGGCATATTGCTCTTGAAAATTATGCTCTTTCTTCCAAAAGCTCTCCAGGCAAGTTTTGTACGCCGATTAATTTCTTCATCAATGCGACCCTCACTTGATATCTGCTGTCCAAGATAAACGTACGTGTCTGTTATCTCCAGCTTTTCTCCATCAATCGATAAATCTTCATTTCTTGTAAAAGCATTGAACATCACTTTTGTCTTCTGAAAGTTCATTTTTAATCCCACTTCTTTACTCTTGTCAGCAAGTTCCTGGATCATACTCTGCAGCTCTGATGGGGTAGTTGCAAAAATGACTACGTCATCAGCAAAACGAAGGTGGGTTAGATAATCTCCATTAATCTTTATCCCCTTGTTTTCCCAGCTCAGCGACTGAAAAACACCCTCCAATGTGGCATTAAAGAGCTTCGGAGATATGGTGTCACCTTGTCTCACTCCCTTTCCAATTTTTACGTGTATTGTATTTTCAAACAGCCTAATCTTTGCACTTGCATTTTCATAGATGCTATTAATAATATTAATGTATGCATCTTCAATACCGCAGGTTTTCAGAGCCATTGTAACTGCTGATGGTTTCACCGAATCAACGGCTTTTTCATAATCGATAAAAGCCATGCACAATGGAAGTTCATATTCCCTCGCTCTTTCAATTAGTTCTCTCAGCACGTGGATATGATCTATTGTGCTGTAGCCACTCCTGAATCCAGCGTGTTCTCTTGGTTGAGCCATGTCCAGTGTTACCTTCAAGCGGTGTGAAAGAACTTTAGCGAAAATTTTATAAACTACTGATAGGAGGCTGATAGGTCTGTAGTTTCCAAGATCCTCAATGTCACCTTTCTTATGTAGCAGGATCATTGTAGCGGTGTTCCAATCCTCAGGAATCTTTCCTTCATTAAGGCATCGAGTGAAAATTTGGGCGAGTACTGTTTCGATTTCTCCACTTGCTTCTTGTATGATGTCTACAGTAATTCCATCTTCTCCTGGAGCTTTTCCCCGCTTCATGTTCTTGATTGCATGTGCAACTTCTGCTGGAAGGACTGGAGGAACTCTGGTACTGGTATCTTTCATGATGTCTGGAGTGCATGTATCATCCCTTTCATATAATTTGGAGTAGAAATCTTTCACTCTTGTCAAAATTTCGCCTCTATTTCTTGTTACAGAACCATCTTCTTTTCTCAGTGCCATAATCTGTTTTCTTCCCTTACTGAGATGTCCCTTTGCTATCTTTAGGCTTTGGTTGTTTTCAATTGCTTTCCTCACTAGTTCACAGTTGAATTTTCTTACGTCTTCAGTGATACTTTTCCTTACGGTCTTGCATAGCTCTATATATTCCACTTTGGAAGTCACATCTTCTTTAGTTGTCTTCATCTCTCTTCTTTTTTGCATCAACATTTTCGTTTTTCCTGATAATTTGTTTACATGCAACTTGTTCTTAGACCCAGCTAATTTTATTGCTGTTTCCATAAGAGCTTTGGTTACTTTTCTGTTAACTTCAGAGATGTCCACTTCTTCCGATGTTAGGCCTTCTAAAGCAGAGAACCTGTTCTTCAGTTCTAACTTGAAGGTATTATGGTGTTTTTTAAGGTTGGTTATGTCAATACATTTTGTTTGTCTTATGAGCTTGCCACGTTCAAGTTTAGTGTTGAGGTGCATCTTACATCTCACCAATCTATGGTCACTACCTGTGTTGAACTTGTTTAGCACACTGCAGTCTTCTATGACGAATTTTTTGTTACACATAATAAAATCAATTTCACTTGTCGTCCCATTTGGATGTCTCAATGTCCATTTCCTGTGTGGCTTTTTCTTGAAGAAGGAGTTCAAGATGAAAAACCCTTCTGCCTCTGCAAACTCAACGAGAGTATTTCCACGCTGGTTTCTGTTGCCGTGACCGAATTTACCTACTGAAGTTTCATTCTGTTGCCGTTGCCCTATTTTTGCATTGAAATCTCCCATAATTATTTTCAAGTGCTGTTTACCTTTATTATTTAGATGACAAATTTCCTCACAAAATTCTTCAATTTCTTCTTCAGGATGACTTGTGGTGGGTGCATAAGTTTGAATAATCTGAGCCTGGTATCTTTTCGAGAGTTGGATAACAAGTCGTGCAGCTCTGTCAGAGGAACTTTCAACTTCTACAACTTTATCCTTCAGTTTCTTGTTTATTATAAATCCAACACCACTAGTTCTGCCAGTATCTGTCCCACGATAGTAGAAGAGATGTCCACTTTTCAGTTCCATGAGATCTTCTCCTTTTCTCCTTACCTCACTTAGCCCCACGATGTCCCACTTGATCCTTTGTAGTTCCTCTTCCAATTCAAGAAGCCTTGAATCAGAAGATAGGGAGCGTCCATTGTACGTAGCCAAGGTCAGCATCAGATGGCAGCCTAGTCCGGTCCTCCGGGGATTCTTAGCACCCTCTGCCTTCATGTCGCACTGGCCGCTGCCTTGGCCAGGTACATTCCAGCTGCCGGAGACTGAGGGCCAAGATTTAAGTTGTGGAATCATATTTATATATCATCATCATCATCATTGTCAACCATTATCAATCCACTGCTGGACGAAGGTCTCCCCAAGTTTCCTCCACAACGGTCTGTCTTGTGCCAGTCTCCTCCATGTCACCCCTGCATACTTTCGAATTTCATCCACCCATCTCCCATGTGGTCTTCTTCTGGGTCTTTTCCTGTCCCTTGGAATCCAATCTAAAATTTCAGCTGTCCATCGATGATCTGTCCTTCTGGCAGTATGTCCAGCCCATTGCCATTTCAGGGATTTAACTCTGATCATGATGTCTTCCACTCTTGTCATTTTTCGGATCCACGAGTTCCTCTTCTTATCTCTCCTGGTTACACCAAGCATGCACCTCTCCATGCTTCTTTGAGTTGTCTGCAGCCTTTTTATGTCTCTTTTAGTTAAGGTCCACGTCTCCGCACCATACGTAAGCACTGGAAGGATGCATTGATCAAACACTTTTCTTTTAAGACATAATGGCATATTGCTCTTGAAAATTATGCTGTTTCTTCCAAAAGCTCTCCAGGCAAGTTTTGTACGCTGATTAATTTCTTCATCAATGTGACCCTCACTTGATATCTGCTGTCCAAGATAAACGTACGTGTCTGTTATCTCCAGCTTTTCTCCATCAATCGATAAATCTTCATTTCTTGTAAAAGCATTGAACATCACTTTTGTCTTCTGAAAGTTCATTTTTAATCCCACTTCTTTACTCTTGTCAGCAAGTTCCTGGATCATACTCTGCAGCTCTGATGGGGTAGTTGCAAAAATGACTACGTCATCAGCAAAACGAAGGTGGGTTAGATAATCTCCATTAATCTTTATCCCCTTGTTTTCCCAGCTCAGTGACTGAAAAACACCCTCCAATGTGGTATTAAAGAGCTTCGGAGATATGGTGTCACCTTGTCTCACTCCCTTTCCAATTTTTACGTGTGTTGTATTTTCAAACAGCCTAATCTTTGCACTTGCATTTTCATAGATGTTATTAATAATATTAATGTATGCATCTTCAATACCGCAGGTTTTCAGAGCCATTGTAACTGCTGATGGTTTCACCGAATCAAAGGCTTTTTCATAATCGATAAAAGCCATGCACAATGGAAGTTCATATTCCCTCGCTCTTTCAATTAGTTCTCTCAGCACGTGGATATGATCTATTGTGCTGTAGCCACTCCTGAATCCAGCTTGTTCTCTCGGTTGAGCCATGTCCAGTGTTACCTTCAAGCGGTGTGAAAGAACTTTAGTGAAGATTTTATAAACTACTGATAGGAGGCTGATAGGTCTGTAGTTTCCGAGATCCTCAATGTCACCTTTCTTATGTAGCAGGATCATTGTAGCGGTGTTCCAATCCTCAGGAATATTTCCTTCATTAAGGCATCGAGTGAAAATTTGGGCGAGTACTGTTTCGATTTCTCCACTTGCTTCTTGTATGATGTCTACAGTAATTCCATCTTCTCCTGGAGCTTTTCCTCGCTTCATGTTCTTGATTGCATGTGCAACTTCTGCTGGAAGGACTGGAGGAACTCTGGTACTGGTATCTTTCATGATGTCTGGAGTGCATATATCATCCCTTTCATATAATTTGGAGTAGAAATCTTTCACTCTTGTCAAAATTTCGCCTCTATTTCTTGTTACAGAACCATCTTCTTTTCTCAGTGCCATAATCTGTTTTCTTCCCTTACTGAGATGTCCCTTTGCTATCTTTAGGCTTTGGTTGTTTTCAATTGCTTTCCTCACTAGTTCACAGTTGAATTTCCTTACGTCTTCAGTGATACTTTTTCTTACTGTCTTGCATAGCTCTATATATTCCACTTTGGAAGTCACATCTTCTTTAGTTGTCCTCATCTCTCTGCTTTTTTGCATCAACATTTTGGTTTTTCCTGATAATTTGTTCACATGCAACTTGTTCTTAGACCCAGCTAATTTTGTTGCTGTTTCCATAAGAGCTTTGGTTACTTTTCTGTTAACTTCAGAGATGTCCACTTCTTCCGATGTTAGGCCTTCTAAAGCAGAGAACCTGTTCTTCAGTTCTAACTTGAAGGTATTATGGTGTTTTTTAAGGTTGGTTATGTCAATAGATTTTGTTTGTCCTATGAGCTTGCCACGTTCAAGTTTAGTGTTGAGGTGCATCTTACATCTCACCAATCTATGGTCACTACCTGTGTTGAACTTGTTTAGCACACTGCAGTCTTCTATGACGAATTTCTTGTTACACATAATAAAATCAATTTCACTTGTCGTCCCATTTGGATGTCTCCATGTCCATTTCCTGTGTGGCTTTTTCTTGAAGAAGGAGTTCAAGATGAAAAACCCTTCTGCCTCTGCAAACTCAACGAGAGTATTTCCACGCTGGTTTCTGTTGCCATGACCGAATTTACCTACCGAAGTTTCATTCTGTTGCCGTTGCCCTATTTTTGCATTGAAATCTCCCATAATTATTTTCAAGTGCTGCTTACCTTTATTATTTAGATGACAAATTTCCTCATAAAATTCTTCAATTTCTTCTTCAGGATGACTTGTGGTGGGTGCATAAGTTTGAATAATCTGAGCCTGGTATCTTTTCGAGAGTTGGATAACAAGTCGTGCAGCTCTGTCAGAGGAACTTTCAACTTCTACAACTTTATCCTTCAGTTTCTTGTTTATTATAAATCCAACACCACTAGTTCTGCCAGTATCTGTCCCACGATAGTAGAAGAGATGTCCACTTTTCAGTTCGATGAGATCTTCTCCTTTTCTCCTTACCTCACTTAGCCCCACGATGTCCCACTTGATCCTTTGTAGTTCCTCTTCCAATTCAAGAAGCCTTGAATCAGAAGATAGGGAGCGTCCATTGTAAGTAGCCAAGGTCAGCATCAGATGGCAGCCTAGTCCGGTCCTCCGGGGATTCTTAGCACCCTCTGCCTTCATGTCGCACTGGCCGCTGCCTTGGCCAGGTACATTCCAGCTGCCGGAGACTGAGGGCCAAGATTTAAGTTGTGGAATCATTTTGGAGGGGTTTGGCCATAACTCACCACGCTGGCCAAGCGGGTTGGTGAGTGTGGGATAGCATTTCCTCTGATCCCGATGGTATAGTTATACCGCTATGGGCGGTCGTCAGAGCCCCTTTAGTGGGAACAGGATGCACCACGAGAAGGCGGGGTTGACATTTGTCAAGGAGAGGCTGTGATGTTACGCATCACCTGACCTTACATCCCATTTATATATATATATATATATATATATATATACAGGTGATCAAAAGTCTCTGTGTGTACGTACGTGTAATTCAATATTTATATATATACAGGTGATCAAAAGTCTCTGTGTGTATGTACGCGTAATCTCTGTATTCTAAAAAAATTAACTGCCGCCGCTGTTTTAGAAATTTCGCGACACTCTTGCTTTCCTAGCTCGCAGCGCAAAACATATTGAACACAAAAATACGAAATTTACATCGTTTGTAGAGAATTGTTTGGAGAATACGCTGAAATAAATTGTTTTTCGATTCTGGCGATACTTCAAGAGTTATTGTATTTCAAAGTAAAAGTAAGCAAAAAAGTGCTATCAGGTCGCGTTCCGGACACACTAACAGGAACAGAACCACGAAACTTTGTAGGCATGTAGTGCCATGACCGAAGTTTTGCACCTCGTCGCATTTTTTTTTAATTTCGATTTCGATTACGAGAAATTAAATTTTTAAATTTCACAAAATTCTCTATTTCGCGCTGTGATTCATTTAAAGAAACGGACATATGGCAAGCTATAAATCATAACGCATTGCAATTTTTACAGCATAAATTTACAACTGTCATCCCTTTTTTGAAATTTTTTTAAGAAAAAGTCATTTTCTGATTTTTAAGCATTTTTAAAGACGCAAAGGAAAGAAACGAACGGCTTGTCTGTCTTCACGATAACCACAGAGGAACGTCCTGGTTCCGTGACCTGCTGCCATGGTGACGCAGAGAATTTGTTATGCATATGCTTTTTTCCGCAAAAATGCAACACGGAGTTCACAAAAATACCAGGTAAAAGCACAACTATCTCAGTTGTTTAACGGTTTAGCATAACGGTTAACAGTTTACGGAAATGGTTTTTGGAACGCTTTTGTTTTCCTTAGTAGTAAATTTAGTAAGTGCTATAAGTTCAAACGACAAAAGTCCGTCTTTTCAAAAAATAACGACAGTAAAAAAACTCGGAAACTTCGGAATGGCGGCGGAGCAAACTCCTTCAATAAAAATAGTAGGAAATTGAAAAAAGTTCGGCAAAAATCCAACAGGGAGTTCACCAGGAGCGAAACAAAAACTGTGAACAAGCCGCCATCTTGGAATCGATACAGCGCAAAAAGTATTGAACAATTGGGAGAACATTTTCATTTCGTTCTGATATACGTGAAGATCGGGCTGCAGGGCCCGAGCGCTACTCTGGAAACGAGCGTAGCAAGCTTATAGGCGCAGCCCCTAGTCACTAAAAAAATAACTCAAAGTGTGGTACTCAAGTATCCTCCCTATTCTACAGATTTGTCACCATGTGACTACTTTCTATTCCCTAAATGAAAGCTGTCTTTAAAAGGAAAAGTTTTCAAGACGTTGAAGTACAGAAACTGAGTGCTATATAAAGAGCTGTGGCATCAGCTCTACACCAAAAGATGACTTCTGAAAGTCTTTAACTGATTGTTCCTCTTCTTGCATTAACGCAGGAGGAATGTGCTTCGATAAAATGTATTCATGTAAGTTTTCCTACATTTGCATTTTTTTATTCATTACTTAATTACCCGCTGTGTATAGTTACGAGCTTTTCCTGAATGATTTTACAAATAACACTATCATCATAGCCATCCAATGTCACTTTAGTCTCTGATGAACATCAAGACTATTGTGCAAAATCATTCCGATAGCACATTGTAACAAAAATACCAGGTAAATGTACAATTGCTGGAAAGAATAAATTCCACTTACTCAGCGTTTCATGCCACTTAAGAATACTAATACAATATGCATATTATTGAAGTGGTATTTGAAGATACAACTACAGAACTGCTGTATATTTTATTAATTACGGAAGAATTAGCATTAGGAATTATTCATCCCTAGACGACGCTCATAACAGCAATATCGTTTACCGACCTCATAATGCACAATAGGCATGAGAGTGCTGCTTTTGATGCATTCAGGCGATCCATAATGGAGGTAAATATGCGATAAAAAAGTTGTCATACATCATGACTTTAAGGTCCTTCCACCTAAAATCTCTGCCATATATTTCCGATTGTATAAACTTCTGTAGACATTTTCTTCGCAATCAATGTATGCCAAAGGGTGAAAATCTGCACATCGATAAAAATAACTTTTAAGTTATAGCATGGCATACTTAATATGTGCTAAAATTTAACCATAATTTTTACTGAAAATAATTTTTTTCTTGAATAATGTGGAGACTTGCTAATAGATGGGGCGAACTGTATACCGATGACGATAATGGACAAGCAAATGTCTGATGGCTTATTTCAGAAGCAGTGCTGATATTTTTTCAATAATTTCATTAATTTTCGGAATGGAATCAAAATTTGAGCCTAACCAGGCGATAGTCTGGAATATTTAGAAAGATTTGAGTCACTTAGATTAAACGTTACGTAACCATTGGTAATTTTCAGTTCTCACCTGCATAATACTTGAGCAGCGCCAAGACCCTTTTTAAGAATTCTTGTTGGTTTGTGAATAATGCGTTCTTCTAGTACAAAAAAAAAAAAAAAAAAAAAAAAAAAAATGGGCCACGATCTGGATAATTGAATAATCGGATAATTGGTGTCTGGATACTCGGCACTCTACTGTACGTGAAGGCAGCCATAATTAGAAGTCCCCTCTTTGTTTCTTCTTGAGAGAGCATGTGCTGTGTTCCATTCTTTTTATTTGTGTGCAGGTAGTACACAGCTTTCAAAAAATCCCTCTGCAGTGAATGTTGAGCACTGAAATAGATTTCCTCCCGCATGCACAATGATATGTCCAAAGCTGGCTACTTGCAGCTTGTTTTGAGCACTTCATTGTTAATGTTTGTCAGACATTGGTAGAGTTAATGTTATACCAGAACAGTCTCTAAATATTGTTAGCTATGGAGGAATGGATATTTCTAGTAAAGCAAGTGTTTCAAGCAGGCGACATACAGCATGCAGGCACTATGAAACAAAAGTTCAAAGAAAGGTTTTCAGAATCTGATGTTCCACAATGTGATATTTATGGGATTTAATCAGTAAATTTCAGAGTACTGATTCAGTGGCAGATGCAGCAAGAAGAGGTAGACCCAGCGTTTTATCTGAGGAAAAACTTGATATTTCAGAAATATTGGTGGCAAGATCATCAAAATCATTAAGGAAATTGGCACAGGAGGCAGATTTCAGCTTAGGAAGTGCACACACAGTTGTAATAAAAAACTCTAGTTATTTCATGCAGTATCAACTGTGCAAGAATTAAAACCATTGGATCATGAGAAAAGGAATTTTATACTAAGGAAATCAAAGTGCTGGATGAATAATTTTACTCAGATGAGGCTTGGTTCTACCTATCAGGATACATTAACTCCAAAAACACTTGTTTATGGATAGCTCAAAAAGTCCACACAAAATTCATAGAGAACCATTGCATGATCAGAAAATCAGTGTTCGGATAGCAGTGTTCTTCCTTGATTTTTTTAACAGCCGGGCGGCAAGAAATGTTTGCTGGGTGGTACCTTTAACGACCCCTTCTCCAATTGAAAAAAAAATGTTTTGCTTAACATTATTATTCTTATCAAACACCTTTAGCGGTTTGGTAGACATTAATGTAACATAACATGATAAACAAAGTTAGAAAATTGTACAAAAATGATGAACAAAGTTAGAAAATTGTACAAAAATGATAAACAAAGTTAGAAAATTGTACAAAAATGATAAACAAAGTTAGAAAATTGTACAGAAATGATAAACAAAGTTAAAAAATGGCACAAAATTGATAAAAAGTGAGTATTTACTAACAAATTATATTCGACACAGGTTTCTTTTTCTTTTTTTCCTTTTTTTATAGATTGAAGGTTTAACGACCAACATGAGCAACACAGTGGGCTATAAGCAGTCGCCCGTCTCTGCTTTAGGGCCACTGGCTCCAGAGAAGGGAGAGATCCAGTGCCATAAGACAAACACAACATCCATGCCTTATCGGTATTCAAATCTGGACCGTTCTCGGACGAATGGTCATAAGCCAACGCTTAGATCACTGCGCCTCCGAGACGGTGACACAGATTTCAATCAGTTTTCATCAACACTGATGGTGTATGTGGGAATAAGTTTTGCATTCTTATTATGTATTATGTGTATTGTGAAAATATTCACTAAAGGAAATATAGCTGGGCTGTAAACAAAATTAACTGGACAGACCGCCAGTAAAAAGGCTCTATGGAGATCACTAGATAGCAATTTCAAGATGATGAATTGTGGGCCCCATTTTTTTCATGGATATGATAAATGCCGAGCAATATTGTTCAGACATTCTGTATCCATTCTTTGCACATCTTGAAAATGAAATGCTGAATGACTACTTTCATCAAGATGATGCCACTGTGCACATTGTTAATTCTTTGATGGCTTTACTTGAAGATGTCTGTGAGGATTGAAAAAATTCAAGGGGATTTTAGCCTCCACGATCACCCAACCTTTACTTCTGGAGAGCTACAAAAGGAGTTGTGTCTGAGAACACCCAGAAAATGATTGAAAACAGCAATATTCACATACATTGCTTCCATTACACCAAAAATGAAGTTATGTTCAAAAACAAGATTAGAAGTGATAGTGGGACATATTTTCAGACGAATTGTTCAGATATGGATACAAGTACCAAAGTTGGCACACATACTCATTGAAAATGGCACGTTTCATATAAAACGTTAGCCACTCGAAAATTCAAGATGGCCGACAGATGATAACCGAATATTTCAATGAAATCTTTCTAATATTTCTGCAAGTAATAAACTTTATCATTGAAATCACACTTTTCATGTAGACCATTAGCCAATGAAAAATTCAAGATGGCGACTTGTTTCAATATGGCCGACACCTTTACGAGGGTAGTACTCCATGTTTAATATTTGAACATTACAATAAATGTTTTGATTATTTTCCTGTTTATAATGTTAGAAACTTCAATTATGATATTCTGTTCCAGGTAGTGAAAGAATAAATCCTCGACAGTGAAGACGTACAATTCAAGAACATGGCGAATTCTTCACCATTACCTCCAATATGGCTCACTAACTGGACCAAATGCTATTTGTGCCAAATGGACAAGAACGAACAACTGAAATCACCACCAACACATTATAACTGTGAAAATGATGGATACAACATGATTGCGACCAATGTTCCTCTTTTTCATGCCATACATGATTTACCCATTGTTCTGGATCCTGGAAGACTGGATGAAGGTGGTGGTACAGAAAAAACACTGAAAAGGAACGAAGCCCAGTACCAACAGAGCTGCCGTCTTCTGTTCAATAACACCAAACTTAATAGAGCAAGAAAGAGAAAAATACATGCAGAGAGCGGTACTAAGGATGAAGGAGGGAGCAGCAAGCTCCCAAGACGTAGCCATGAACGACAAGAATCTCAATGCTTCCTACACTGGCGTGCAAAAATTAAGGACGAGACGGTTTTTCGAATGTAACGTCGTGCAGAAGTGCTCCACATCGACTCAAATCATATCATAAGATCCCCAAGATGTAAGAATATGAGACAAGTGAGCAAAACCGTCCAAACAAGGAATCCAAAGGATACAAAGGCACTTTATTGAAAAGGTAGCTTCGAGCACAACTGGACAGAAGACAGAAACGTCCATGTGACAGGCGGCTGCCAAGAAAAATCCAGTCTTTAGTAGGGGATATGATCACCCCTGACTGCGTTGCAGGATTTACAACGTCTGTCCATGCTGAAGACGAGGTTGTCAAGGAGATGTTGAGGCATCGCGGCCCATTCCTCTTGTAGCGCCAATCGCAGTTGCGGAATCGTTGCTGGCGGCTGGTGACGTGCTGCCAAGCGTCTCCCGAGAAGGTCCCGCATGCGTTCGTTGGATTTAGGTCCGGGGACCTTGCGGGCCAATCCATGCGTTGAATATCTTCACTCTCCAACAGCTCTGCGACAGCCACTGTACGATGTAGTGTAGCGTTGTCGTCCAAGAAGAGGAATTCAGGACCCACAGCACCTCTAAACAGACGCACGTGAGGCAGGAGAACCTCGGTACAATAGCGGACACCAGTGACTGAACCTCTTTGGAAAATGTGGAGGTAAGTACAGTTACCAAGCATGATACCGCCCCAAATGAGAACTCCGCCACTTCCAAACCGGTCCCTTTCGATGATGTTGGAGGTGTGATTGCATGTTCCCTGCTCTTTCCAGATGTGTATACGTCCAGAATCGCTCGTCAGACTAAATCGGCTCTCATTCGTAAAGAGAACTCGACCCCATTGCTGATGTGTCCAGTTCTGGTGTTCCTGGCACCACAGAAACCGCCGTCTCCGATGAGCAGGCGTTAATGGCACACACCGCACTAGTTGTCGTGCAAATAGACCACCTTTGTGCAGCCTCCTGGCTACAGTAAAACGCGATAAAGGACGTCTAGTTGTCTGTTGCATGCGCCTTGCGATTTCTCCCGCTGTATGCCGTCTGTCTCTTCTCGCCTGTAGGACAATATACCGGTCGTCTGCCGCCATGGTTGCTCGTGGACGACCACTGCTAAACTCTCGGACAGCTGTTCTTGTCGTTTGAAATGCTCTCCAAGCTCGTGAAACGATGCTGTGAGCGATCCCGAACTCCTCGGCTACACTAGTCACACTTTGACCTTCTTCCAACTTCGCAATGGCGCGACCTCGAGTAAAGTCATCCAGATGTCGTCTACTGGATTGCCTGTTGGCCCTATCACACGGTGGCAGCAACTCGACGTCGTTCAAACCGATGTACGCCGTGCAATAGCTTTCATAGAATTGCTGAACGTACACCGCCCGTGTGCTTTATACCCTTCCGACACTCGCCCCCCGCCCTACGTCATGCTGCATATATGCGCATGCCTACCGTACCAAACCCTAGTCTATCTACTGAGTGGTCTTTTGGTCCTTTCTGCCTGCTCGTTCCGCTGTTATGCTAATTCCTCCTCTTCGTCCTTAGTTTTTGCACACCAGTGTATGTGAGAAGCTCCAACATCCGAACTGAGACGAGTCATGACAATGCATCTTAATTAAAGACTGAAAGAATGTGCCCACAGTCTTAATGATACAGTCTTCTCACGAAAGTGATTGGTGGAGATGCCATTGCACATGAGCTGAAGTACCACATTGCATGTTTCGCTGACTTGTACAATAGAGAGAAAACACAACTCAGAAACAACAGAAGACAGGAAAAGGACCAGACACCAGAACATGAAGCTTACCCACTAGCATTTTCTGAACTAATGATCTGCATAGTGGAGACAAAATCCAGCACTGGGGGTGCTGCAGTTTTCCGTCTTGAAGACATGGTTCATCTTTACCAGCAGCGGCTAGAGCAGCTTGGTGTCAAACTCCACTAGACTGCAGGAGAAGTTGCTGGAACCAATGCTTGAGCTGGCAGACCACAAGCAGGGAAGAGATGCTCTTCTCGCTTTTACAAAAGACACTGGTTTTGCCTTATCACAAGTCTCAGACTACAGTGAAACCATCATCCTGGGTAAAGTTGCTAAAATTTTGCGAAGGCATATGCTTGACTACAAGTCTACATTTCGGTGGGGCATTCCATGATGGCTGTGTTAATGAGGCTATTCCTCCAAATCTTCTTCAGTTTGTTGGCATGGTTGAACATCGGACTGATATCAAATCTCAGCTTGCATTTGGTTCGACGAAAAACGACCTGTCATTAGCCCAGCTGTGGCAGTACAACTGCTACACAAGGATGAAGGAACGGGCGTCTACTTACAGACTCTCAATAAACCATGAAACACCATTCCCTGTTTGCATAGGGATGCTCGTCCATGCAAAGACAAGGAAGAGATCATTGGTGCATCTGCTTCATGAGCAAGGTCTCAGTATTTCCTATGACGGAGTTTTAGAAACATCAGCACAGCTAGGTGCTGCAACAGTTAGCAAATATGTGGAAGATGGGCTGGTATGTTCAACAATGTTGCAAAAACAGTTGTTCAACACAGCAGCCATGGACAACATCGACCATAACCCTACTGCAATAACAGCAACCACCTCTTTCCATGGTACCGGTACCTCTGTTTTTCAGCGCATAACCGAAAACAGCAAAGGTGGACGTCGGTGGAAGCTCAAGTTCGGCGAGAAGAAAGTGAGGAAGTTCCTGAACTCCCTGACTTTTTCATAAATATCCGCCCTGCATTCTTCACCATGAAGGATATTTCATCTCCAAAGACAAATGTCACAGATACTACAGAGATAGACAAGACTATGACAGATACTGGAACATGTCTGTTGAGATCACAACTGGCACAGGAATATGAGTGGCTGGAGAAGGTAAGTGTGACTGATGGCCCAGTGGATGTTACTTGGTCAATCCACCACGCATCAGAAAAGAGAAGCTATGCAGTTGAGGTCAACATTACCTCCCTTTTACCTCTGCTTCGAGATCAGGCCCACTCAGTTGTTACAGTCAGACATGTCATGGACAAGATCAAGGACATAGTTTCAATTCTTGAACCCAGACCAGATACCTGTTATTGCAGCTGACCAACCCATCTATGTAGTAGCCAACTAAATTCAGTGGCTCTGGCCTGAGAACTATGGGGAAGACAAATTTGTCATAATGTTTGGAGGCCTACATACAGATATGGCTGCATTAAAGTCATTCGGTACTATACTGAAGGGCAGCGGTTGGACTGGTGCTCTTGTTGAAGCAGGCATATAATCTCCCGGTACTGCAGAATCATTTCTAACAACCTTCAGTGTAACTAGGAAACGCCAGATGTACCAATTTACAGCATGCGCTTTGTACGAGGCTTTGAATGAATCCTACTCTGGCTACTGTAATGAAACAGTTGGCAACCCTAAGGGAAAACTAAGGTTCGAAGATTCGTGTGAGGAGTATGTATTGCTGTCGGCTAAGAACGGAACTTCAGGTGGTTCTCAGTACATGACCTTTATCTTTCTATTGCACTGGAGAAGAGCAGAGGGATTCTCTTCTTCCATGCCTTCACCGACTGTGATGTTGTTTCAGCATTCCGTGGTAAAGGGAAGAGAACAGCTTGGCAGACATGGTACGTATATGATGAGGCATCTGATGTCTTCATCAGACTCAGCCATACCACAAAAACAATAGATGATGATGATGACATGAGGATCTTGGAGATCTTTGCGGTCCTGATGTATGATAGGTCACGTGCATTTCAAGGGGTTAATGATGCAAGATTGGACATGTTTGCAAGGAAACAGAGGCCATACCAGGCCATTCCTCCTACTAGAGCTTCTTTACTGAAGCACGTGAGGCGTGCAACCTACCAGGCTGGCTGGATATGTGATCAGTCAGCTTTACGTCATCCAGATATACAGAGTCCTGAATGGGAATGGACCAAAAGGTGTACCGTCAAAATAACCCGGAAAGCATAGCCCGGTTCGTAATAACCCAGTCAAAACAACCCGGCGTCTGAATAACCCAGAGTCACAATAACCCAGCGTGAAAAAAACCTGTTGAAAAATAACCCAGCGTCCCAATAACCCAGCGTGAAAAAAGCCGCCCCGGTGACGCAGTGGTCTAAGCGATGGCATGTGATCATTTGTCCGAATGGGGTCCGGGTTCGAATCCCGGTGAGGCATGGATGTTGTGCTTGTCTTAGGGCACTGGCTCTCTCCCTTCCCTGGAACCAGTGACCCTAAATTAGGGACGGGCGACGGTGTTTATAGCCCATTGAGTTGCTCACGGTGGTCGTTAAACCTTCAATAAAAAAAACGTTACAAAATAACCCTACGTCATAATAACCCCAGGTCACAGTTATTGTAAGTTAGAACAACCCGCGTCATAATAAACCACCGCTTATACACTGCCGGAAAGTGAAAAAAGAACACCAAGAAGGAATCGGCGGACGATCATGAAATTTACATATGTTAATGAGGTCGAGTTTACGTAGGTGTGATGTTAATTTCGGGACCAACCGTTGAGCGCTGACGCCACAGCACGGCATAATATGCAAATTATCGTCGGTGGTATTTAAGGAGTACGCCGAAGTCAATGTAGTCAGTCGTCGGCGTACGGACACGTGCGAAGACCCTGAAGGAGCTGCAATGCCTGGACATAGAAGACGTGTACGATTTCAGCAGTTATCGGACTTTGAGTGAGGTCGTCTAGTCGGACTCCGCGAGGCCGGGTGGTCGTATCGTTGTATTGCGGAGCGAATTGGACGGGAAGTATCGGTGGTGGTACAATGGTGGCGTAGATGGTCCGAGGAACATTCTCGCACGAGAAGACGTGGAACCGGGAGTCACAGACGGACTGATGAGTGGACCGACCGACGCATAAGAAGAGCGGCGTTGTCAAGCAGAACATCTACTGCGACGCAAATCCGAGCTGCCGTTGTACCTGAGTTGACTGTGCGAACAATCCGCAACCGTCTACTAAATGCAGGACTACGTGCACGTGTGCCTCTGGAATGTGTACCTCTGAATCCAGCTCGCCGGAAGGAACGGCTGCAGTGGTGCCGCCAACGTCTGCACTGAAGAACGCAATGGCGATCTGTCGCGTTCAGCGATGAAAGCAGATTCCGCTTGGGAGCCTCCGATGGCCGCATGCGTGTTCGCAGACGCACAGGGGAGCGTCTCCACCTTTTTTGCATCCGCCAGCGACACACAGGACCTACACCTGGCCTTCTGGTGTGGGGAGTGATCAGCTATCACTCCCGTACACAACTAGTGTTTGCACCGGGTATGTTAAACAGCACCTCCTACATCAACAACATCATTCAGCCCGTTGTTGTGCCATTTGTAAGGTCGGTCCATCGTGGTGTTTTCCAGCAAGATAACGCACGCCCACACACGGCACGTGCAACGCAACATGCACTTCAGGGTGTGAGATAACTTTCATGGCCTGCATGTTCACCGGATTTGTCCCCCATTGAGCACGTGTGGGATTTTATGGGACAACGACTTATCCGGTCTCCACGGCCAGCCACGACCATCCCCGATTTATACGTTGAGGATGCTTGGAACTCAATACCCCAAACTTACATCCAACATCTGTACGACAGACTCCATGCCAGAATTGCACAGTGTGACGCAGTTTATGGCGGTTCAACCTCGTACTAATCATGTTACATGGAAATGTTATTTTTCAGTTTACCAGCAAATCAGCTGTATTTTGCCATAATGTTTTGATCACGTTATCCACTGTATTCCGTAATTATGCTGTATAAATTTCGTTGGTATCAGAAGTCTCCTTTTTGGTGTTCTTTTTTCACTTTCCGCCAGTGTAATAACCAGCGTCAAATACTATCTCATGGTATTCTTAGACGATAGATGGATTTTGGAACGGGTAGGGGCCCGGGGTCAAGGGGCCACTCAAACATTTGTTTCGAAAAATATACAGTTTTTAATTTAGAACCACCAAATTTTGTGTACAATTTCATGGTACGCTAACTTAGACGATATATGGATTTTGGAACGGGTAGGGGCCCGGGAAAACTGTAGATTTCACAAAATGTTTTGTGAAATCTACAGTTTTCAATTTAGAGCCACCAATTTTGGTATACTACCTCATGGTATTCTAATTTAGACGGTAGATAGTTTTTGGAAAGGATCGGGGTCAAGGCAATATTTTGTAAAATTAACAGTTTATAATTCAGAGCCACCAGATTTGGTAAATTACCTCATGGTATTCTAATTTAGAGGGTAGATGGTTTTGGAACGGGCCGGAGTCAAGGGTTCCCCCATACAGAATTTTCATAAAATCTACAGTTTTCAATTTAGAACCACCAAATTTGGTATACTATCTCATGGTACTCTAACGTAGACGGTAGATGGAGTTTAGAACGGGTAGGGGCCCGTGGGCAAGGGCCCCCATACGAAATTTTCGTAAAATCTAGAGTTTTCAATTGGTTGGTTGGTTGGTGATTAGATTTTATTGGCGCAAGGGCCATGGTTGGCCAAAGAGCGCCAGACAAAGAACTAGCAGCTACAGATTTTTAAAAGCGTGGAAAATGATTTAGAGCAGACAGGCGTGGTAAAAGTTGGAAAAAAGGATGATGAAAGCCGTGAAGACAAGATAGGTAATTGGGTTTATATAAAAATATATTAACTGACTATTATAAGTATTATAATTTGTTTTTTATATAACACAACTACACAAAGGATGAGTCACAGGAGGGGGACGAACCGTCACTCTACTCCCCCCACACTCCTCTGCAATACTGGCCGAGGGCGGGGACGAACTGTCACTCTCCTCCCCCCATGTTCCTCTGGAATGTTGGTTGAGGCTGGGGACGAACTGTCACTCTCCTCCCCTATGTTCCTCTATAATGTTGGTTGAGGGTGGGGACCTCGCTGAGTCCGAGACAGTTGCAATGTTGGTCAGGCGGACGGCGACAGTTGGATGGACACTGCACACCTTTGCGGATTGAGGGCCGGGTCTTCCGCACGTGCAGGCCTTCTGCTGGGAACTGGAAGAGTCGGTCGTCTTCAAAAGAGAAGGCGCAGACTCAGCTATTTGAAAAATCTGGAGCTCGGGGAAATCCACCTGTGTCGCTTGTTCAGCTGTAGATCGCTTGGCAAGGGCGGCGAGAGCTACAGGGCGCGGAACAAAGGGCTGCACGGGTTGTGGCAGAGACTGAACTACTGCGGCAAAAGTACGCTGTCGGTTGTTGGGAATACCCAACTTGGCCTTGGCAGCAGGGTACGAGAGGCCTTCCAGGGTCTTGAGGCGCTGGATCGCCATCTCGTCCTTCCATTTCATACAGTTGCGGGAGTAAGCTGCATGGGCCTCACCACAGTTAACACAGCAGGCCGCAGAAGTGCAACCTTCCCCGTCATGTTCACAGGAGCCACAATTTGCGCAACGAGCGGAACTCTTACAGAAACGTTGTGAATGCCCGTACCTCTGGCACCGGAAACAGCGCAGAGGACTGGGAATGTACGGGCGAACTCCACAGACCAAGTAGCCAGCCTTGATTTCGGTCGGAACTTTCGGGGAGTTAAAAGTCAAGATTACATTTTTAGACTTAATCAAGGAACCATCGCGCAGGAACATCATACGACGTGCAGCAATAACACCTTGATCTGCAAGTTCAGTCACCAATTCGTCTTCACTGCATGGCAAGAGATCAAACTCCGAAATAACACCCCGAGAGGTGTTAAGAAACGGGTGAGGTGTCACTTTGACAGGAATGCCTTGAAGACTAGTGAGGTGCAGAAAAGTGTTACTCTGAGAAACACTGCAAGTTTGGACAAGCAGGTCCCCAGAGCGAAGCTTCCTCACAGACTTCAAGGGGCCAACTGCAGCGTCCAAAGCTTTAGAAATGAAAAAGGGAGATCTGGTGGACAGTCTCTCATTCGGATCGATGGATTCTACAACTAAGTGTGTAGCATGCGTAGTCACAGCAATCGAGGGGAGACGACGCTTCGGAGCGACTGGTACAGCTGCCGAAGAAGAGGTTCCACATTCTTGGTCCAGGTCATGGTCTAAAGATCGTTTACGGTTATGAGACTTGGTAGGTTGAGAAGATGAAGGAGTGTCGTTGGCAACAATCATTTTCTCAGGTGACTTAAATTTGGAGTTTTTGTGTTTGGTTTTACCCATCGAAAAAAGAAGAAAGATTCGTCTGCAGACTACTCCACCCACCACCGAGCCCTACAAGGGAGAACTGGAGGTCCGCAAGCCAAGAAAATGACGCTGGACACAGTTCTGGAGCTTATACGTTGCAGATATAGTCCGTTGGCTGTGATCACACGCACTCGGCGGACACTTCGGCCTCCAGGTACCGTCATGCCAACGCCTTTGGCATGATCCCACAGCCCCGGGCTTACCCTGCCGTGCTATACGACAAAAAAGCCGCTAAAGCCCTGTACACAACTTGGTACAAGACTTCTGACTAGAGGTGGGTTAGTCTCTAGCCTCCCGTTTACAGCGAAGCCGGGGTCGAAGAGGAGTGTTGGTACACAGGAGGCACTTAACCGGTCTCCTGCGACCTCAGCCACCAGACATCCCATTTCCGCCTCACGGGTCTCCGCACGCGGCAAACATGCAGGTAGGTCTAGCACCCAAACCAGCTAAAAGGAAAAAAGAAATCCAAAGAAGACAAATCCTGGAAGGGAACCTAAACGGAATCTCAGCAACCTACGAACTGAGCGGTTAATATAATACAGTTAGTGGTGGAGGGTAACAAAACCACAAGACCGGGGTGTTAGTACATAACGTGGTAGCGATTAGGTAGAGAATACAACACGGGCAACTAGCCAGTGGAGAAAATAAATAAAAACAAAAAAGCGAGACACAAGACCAGCTAGGGATCGTGGGGCCGCAACACCCCAACAGCTGCATGAACAGCCGTCCCTGCAAACACCAACAGCACCGAAACAAAAAACAAGCGGTGGCATGACATCAGAAGTTGACCAGTCACAAGGTCAGCTCGGGCCGTGGGGGCTCCGCTCCCCAAATAACTGGAAAACCAGTTATCCCCGTGCGGGGCAGAGTTTTCAATTTACAGCCACCAAATTTGGTATACCACCTCATGGTACTCTAACTTAGACGGCAGATGAAATTTGGAACAGGTCAGGGACAGGGGTCAAGCCCCCATACAAATTTTGGGAAAATCAACAGTTTTCAGTAAAGAACCGCCAGATTTGGCAAATTACCTCATGGAATTCTAATTCAGACGGTAGATGGTTTTTGGAATGGGTCCGGGTCAAGGGTCCCCTACAAAATTTTCATAAAATTTACAGTTTTCAATTTAGAACCACCAGATTCGGCAAATTACCTCATGGAATTCTAATTTAGACGGTAGATGGATTTTGGAACGGGTAGGGAGGGGCCGTGGTCAAGGGCTCCCATACAAAATTTTCGTAAAATATACAGTTTTCAATTCAGAACCACCAAATTTGGTATACTATCTCATTGTACCCTAACTTAGACGCAGATGGATTTTGGAACGGGTAGGGGCCCGTGGTGAAGGGCCCCCATACAACATTTTCGTGAAATCTACAGTTTTCAATTTAGAGCCACCAAATTTGGTATACTACCTCATGGTACTCTAACTTAGATGGTAGATGGTTTTTGGAACGGGTCGGAGCCACGGGTCAAGGGGGCCCTTATCCAATTTTTTTAATCAAGAGTTTTAAATTCAGAACCACCAAATTTGGTATACTATCTCATTGGAATCTAACTAAGACAGTAGATGGTTTTGGGAACGGGACGGAGTCAAGGGCCCAGCATACAAAATTTTCGTAAAATCTACAGCTTTCAATTTAGAACCACCAAATTTGGTATACTACCTCATGGTACTCTAACTTAGACGGTAGATGGTTTTTGGAACGGGTCGGGGCCATGGGTCAAGGGGGCCCCATACAAAATTTTCGTGAAATCTACAGTTTTCAACTTAGAGCCACCAAATTTGGCATGCTACTTCATGGTACTCTAACTTAGACGGTAGATGGCTTTTCGAATGGGTCGGGGTCAAGGGCCCCGCATACAAAATTTTCATAAAATCTACAGTTTTCAATTTAGAACCACCAAATTTGGTATACTACCTCATGGCACTCTAACTTAGACGGTAGAAGGATTTTGGAACGGGTAGGGGCCCGTGGTCAAGGTCCCCATACAAAATTATCGTGAAATCTGCAGTTTTCAACTTAGAGCCACCAAATTTGGTATTGGTGGCTCTAAGTTAGAGTACCTCATGGTACTCCAACTTAGACGGTAGATGGTTTTGGAACGGGTCGGGGCCAGGGGTCAATTTTGTATGGGGGCCCCCATACAAAATTTTGGTGAAACCTACAGTTTTCAATTTAGAGCTACCAAATTTGGTATACTACCTCATGTTACTCTAATTTAGACGGTAGATGGTTTTTGGAACGGGTCGGGGCCAGGGGTCAATTTTGTATGGGGGCCCCCATACAAAATTTTGGTGAAACCTACAGTTTTCAATTTAGAGCTACCAAATTTGGTATACTACCTCATGTTACTCTAATTTAGACGGTAGATGGTTTTTGGAACGGGCCGGGGTCGAGGGTCCCCCCATACAAAATTTTCGTAAAATCTACAGGTTTCAATTTAGAACCACCAAATTTGGTATACTACCTCATCGTACTCTACCTTAGACGGTAGATGATTTTTGGAACGGGTCGGGGTCAAGTCACCCATCCCCATACGAAATTTTCATAAAATCTACAGTTTTCAATTTAGAACCACCAAATTTAGTATACCACCTCATGGTACCCTAACTTAGACGGCAGATGAATTTTGGAACGGGTCGGGGCCAGGGGTCAAGCCATCATGCAAATTTTGGGAAAATCAACAGTTTTGAATTTAGAACCACCAGATTTGGCAAATTACCTCAGGAATTCTAATTTAGACGGTAGATGGTTTTTGGAATGGGTCCGGGCCACGGGTACCCCATACAAAATTTTCATAAAATCTACAGTTTTCAATTTAGAACCACCAAATTTGGAATACTATCTCATGGTACTCCAACTTAAACGGTAGATGGATTTTGGAATGGGTAGCGGCCTGTGGTCAAGGGCCCCAGCATGCAAAATATTTCGTAAAATCTACAGTTTTCAATTCAGAACCACCAAATTTGGTATACTACCTCATGGTACACTAACTTAGACGGCAGATGGTTTTTTGGACGGGTCGGGGCCAGGGGCAAGGGGGCCCCCATACAAAATTTTTTGTGAAATCTACAGTTTTCAACTTAGAGCCACCGAATTTGGTATGCTACCTCAAGGTACTCTAACTTAGACGGTAGATGGTTTTTCGAACGGGTCAGGGTCAAGGGCCCCGCATACAAAATTTTCGTAAAAACTACAGTTTTCAATTTAGAACCACTAAATTTAGTATACTAACCTCATGGCACCTAACTTAGACGGTAGAAGGATTTTGGAACGGGTAGGGGCCCGTGGTCAAGGTCCCCATACATAATTATCGTGAAATCTACAGTTTTCAACTTAAAGCCACCAAATTTGGTATTGGTGGCTTTAAGTTAGATTACCTCATGGTACTCTAACTTAGACGGTAAATGGTTTTTGGAACGGGTCGGGGCCAGGGGTCAAAATTTTCGTGAAATCTACAGTTTTCAATTTAGAGCTACCAAATTTGGTATATTACCTCATGGTACTCTAAGTTAGACGGTAGATGGTTTTTGGAACAGGTCGGGGTCAACGCACCTAACCCCATACAAAATTTTCATAAAATCTACAGTTTTGAATTTAGAACCACCAAATTTAGTATACCACCTCATGGTACCATAACTTAGATGCCAAATGAATTTTGGAACGGGTCGGGGCCAGAGGTCAAGCCCCCATACAAATTTTGAGAACATCAACAGTTTTCAATTTAAAACCACCAGATTTGGCAAATTACCTCATGGAATTCTAATTTAGACGATAGATGGTTTTTGGAATGGGTCCGGGCCAAGGGTCCCCCATACAAAATTTTCATAAAATCTACAGTTTTCAATTTAGAACCACCCGATTTGGCAAATTACCTCATGGAATTCTAATTTAGACGGTAGATGGTTTTTGGAATGGGTCCGGGCCAAGGGTCCCCCATAAAAAATTTCATAAAATCTACGGTTTTCAATTTAGAACCATCAAATTTGGAATACTATCTCATGGTATTCCAACTTAGACGGTAGATGGAATTTGGAACGGGTAGGGGCCCGTGGTCAAGGGCACCCCATACAAAATTTTCGTGAAATCTACAGTATTCAATTTAGAGCCACCAGATTTGGTATACTACCTCATGGTACTCTAACTTAGACGGTAGATGGTTTTTGGAACGGGTCGGGTCCAAGGGTCAAGGTGGCGCCCTTATACAAAAAAATTTAAATCAACAGTTTTAAATTTAGAACCACCAAATTTGGTATACTACCTCACGGTATTCTAACTTAGACGGTAGATGGTTTTGTGAACGGGACGGGGTCAAGTGCCCAGCATGCAAAATTTTCGTAAAATTTACAGTTTTCAATTTAGAACCACCAAATTTGGTATACTACCTCATGGTATTCTAACTTAGACGGTAGATAGTTTTTGGAACGGGTCGGGGCCAGGGGTCAAGGTGGCGCCCATACAATTTTTAAATCAACAGTTTTGAATTTAGAGCCACCAAATTTGGTATACTTCCTCATGGTATTCCAATTTAGACGGTAGATGGTTTTTGGAACGGGTCGGGGTCGAGTGTCCCCTCATGTTATATTTTCGTGAAATCTACAGTTTTCAATTTAGAACCACCAAATTTGTATACTACCTCATGGTACTTTAACTTTGACGGTAGGTTTTTATAACGGGTAGGGGCCGGGGTCAAGGTGGCCCCCATACAATTTTTTTAAATGAACGGTTTTCAATTGAGAACCACCAAATTTGGTATACTACCTCATGGTACTCTAACTTAGACGGTAGGTTTTTGGAAAGGGTCGGGGCCAGGGGTCAAGGTGGCCCCCATACAAAATGTTTGTAAAATCTACAGCTTTCAATTAAGAACCACCAAATTTTGCATACTACCTCATGGTACTCTAACTTAGACGGTAGATGGCTTTTTGGAACGGGTCGGGACCAGGGGTCAAGGGGCCCCCATAGAAAAATTTTGTATGGGGGCCGTCGTGCGCATGCTCATGTTTAGTTGGCGTATGTACTCGATAATATTTGCTTACCTCTATGTCCGTGTTGTTTTTGTGAATGAACGCTTAGTAGTTTGTGCTGTGCTTTATAATTTGGGAACTTAAAAATAGGAAAAATATTTGCTTCATTTGTGTTAAGACTTTTAAATGTTCTTTATTAAAGGTTGATATTTCGGTTCATTTAATGTTGCCAAGGAACCATTTTCAGTACTCTGTTAAGCAATAAAAAATTCAAATTTGTACATTCTTTTGAATATATTGGTGACTATCGATAGAGCATTGAAAATCTAGCTCCTTCATCGAGTTTAAATTTATGTCCGTAAGGCCAATTACTTGTTTCCCACACAGTATGTTGAAATACGAAATTTTCGGGTACGGAAAATTGGCCACCGGAGCTGCATAAACAAATTTCGGGGCTATATTCCCCACTACTTGAACAACTATTGTTCATTTAATATTTTCTTTCTAATATTTCATTTTCAGCAAGAAATTCCCATGATTTTTGGGCCAAAGACAAAATGGAGAACTGGCGACAAAAATGTTAAGGGGCCGTAAAAGAATTGCGTTCTGGACTGCTCGGTGGCTACGTCTCCCGAGATCGGTCATCTGAACACATAAAATTTCCGTAATTTCGTATTTTCTTATTCACGATATTTTTCAAGGTTTATAAACTACAGGTAAACAAATTCTCTGCCTGTATGTGCAAACGCAGGAAACTTGTTAGGAGGAGGAGGGGGTGCTTAAAATATGAAATATAAAGAATATCTGGTCCGATCGGAAGATTTTCAGCATTTACAACCTACAAGTCAACAAATTATCTGAGGGCTGTGCTACTTCAGGAAATCTGTCGGGAGAGGGGGATATGGTGATACCAAAAGTGAAAAGTGTGAATAATTTCTGTTCAGATTGGGAGATTTTGAGCGTTCACAAACTACATCTCAACAAGCTGTCTGCGGACATGTGCTAACATAGAAAACCTGTCTCGGGAGGGGATAATTCCAAAATTGTAAATATAATAAATTTCTTGTTGAGATGTAGTTTGTAAACGCTCAAAATATCCCAATCTGACCAGAAATTCTTTACATTTTACACTTTTGATATCACCATATCCTCCCCCTACCCCCGCCGGACATGTTTTTTGAGTCAGCATATGCCCTCAGATAATTTGTTGACTTGTAAGTTGTAAATGCTGAAAACCTCCCGATCGGACCAGTAATTCTTTATACACTGACGGAAAAAAATCCCAACACCAAGAAGGGGCTGTGTTAGATAAACGACAGTTGGTAGGTGGTGAGAGTACATCTGTAAGATGACGTCTATGCAAATTTTGCGCTCGGCGCATACGTGTGGCGCTGGTGACGCCCCTCGGGACATGCAAAGCAGGTTTGCTGTAAATACGCGCTGTAACGTTCGTGAGCGTTAGTTATCGTTGAGATTCGACGTAGCGTGTTGATGTTAGTCAAGAATGCCTTTAAGAAGACGAAGAAGCCATTATCAACAGCTCACGGAGTTTGAACGAGGTCGTGTAATAGGGTTACGAGAAGGTGGATTTTCTTTCCGCAATATTGCAGAACGACTTGGCAGGAATGTAGCCACTGTGCATGATTGTTGGCAGCGGTGATCAAGGGAAGGTACTGCCTCAAGAAGACCGGGTTCCGGCCGGCCACGTGGCACTACTGAGAGCGAAGACCACCGGTATACGGCGTATGGCCGTGGCGCATCGTACCGCGTCTGCGGCAGCAATTCGAGCTGCAGTTGTCACCACAGTGACACAACGAACTGTTACAAATCGGTTACTTGAAGGACATCTCCGAGCCAGACGCCCTGTAGCGTGCATTCCCCTTACTCCAAACCACTGCCGTTTGCGACGTCAGTGGTGTCAAGCTAGAGCTCATTGGAGGACGGAGTGAAGATCTGTTGTGATTTCTGATGAAAGCCGGTTCTGCCTGGGTGCCAGTGATGGCCGTGTGTTGGTTAGAAGGAGGCCAGGTGAGCGCCTGCAACCAACCAGTCTGCGGCCGAGACACACTGGACCTACACCTGGAGTTATGGTCTGGGGAGCAATTTCCTATGACAACAGGAGCACTCTTGGTGGTTATCCCACGCACCCTGACGGCACAGTTGTACGTCGGTCTGGTGATTCAACCTGTTGTGCTGCCATTCATGAACAGCATCCGAGGGGGCGTTTTCCAACAGGATAACGCCCGCCCGCACACCGCTGTTGTAACTCAACATGCTCTACAGAGTGTCGACATGTTGCCGTGGCCTGCTTGATCACCAGATCTTTCACCAATCGAGCACGTATGGGACATCATTGGACGACAAATCCAGCATCACCCCCAACCAGCATTAACCATCCCTGTATTGATCAACCAAGTGCAACAGGCATGGACCTCCATCCCACAAACTGACATCCAGCACCTGTACGACACAATGCATGAACGTTTGCGTGCTTGCATTCAACATTCTGGCGGTTACACCCGTTATTAATGTACCAGCATTTCACATTTAAAATGGCTCTTCTCGCGCTTACATTAAGCTGTGATCCTGAAACCTTAATCGATTAAATATGTTACCTATACAATTGTATTGCCGCCATTTCATTCCTCTACAACTATTTTTTCGTGGTGCTGGGATTTTTTTCCGTCAGTGTATTTTACACTTTTGATATTACCCCCACCCCCACCCCCACCCCCGACAGTTTTGCTGAGTAAGCACATGCCATCAGACAATGTGTCGAGTTGTAGCTTGAAAATGCTTAAAATCTCCCGATCGGACCAGAAGTTCTTTATATTTTATACTTTTGATGTAAATCCCTCCCCCAACGGGTTTCAGCACATGCCCTCAGATAATGTGTCGAGTGAAATCTTTTGTTGAGTTGTAGATCATACAATTTTTTTTATAAAGAATTACATTGATTATCGCAATTAAGAAAAGACGAAATTACGGAAACGTTATATGACTCAGATAACCAACCACTCGAGGTCGTGGCCACGAAGCGGTCAAAAACGCAATTTTTATACGGCCCCTTAAAATTTTTATGACCATTTCTCCAGGTGGCCACTTCTCCTACACACGAAATTTGAAAGCGCGAACGTTTATACTCAATTGTGAAAACCACAGCTGCAACCTTGGGGACGACACTGCTGGACGCAACAATACTAATTAATGTCCTTCAGGGAATTTTCCAGTATACTACCCTCTAATAGTATAAAATTCTCTAATATACTACCCTCTAGGTAGTATACTGGAATTCTCCAGAATACTAGCCTTGATACAAATCTAACGGTTCCTCAGTACTTAACAGATTCTAATAACTTTAAGCCGCCCCGGTGGCGCAGTGGTCTAAGGCGCTGGCCTCTGATCATTCGTCCGTAAGGGGTCCGGCTTCGAATCCCGGTCAGGTATGGATGTTGTGTTTGTCTTACGGCACTGGCTCTCTCCGTTCCCTGGAACCAGTGACCCTAAATTAGGGACGGGCGACTGCTTATAGCCCATTGAGTTGCTCACGGTGGTCGTTAAACCTCCAATAAAAAAAAATAACTTTAAGTTTACAGACAAACAAGATATTACAAATTCATTAAATGAACACTTTATCTTATTTCCACAAACACTAAAAATAAATTTAATCACCCCAAAAATTCCATTCACTAATTACTTAGGGAGCTCACACAGGTCTAATAATTTTTATCTTACTGAAGTTACAGAAACGGAACTATTAGAAGAACTTAACCACATAAATCCCAGGTCTGGCGCTGGATATGATGATCTTCAACCATTTATCATAAAAAATGTCGCTAATCTTATTCTTGATCCCCTATTGTTTATATTTAATGATGTATTCCAATCTGGTGAATTTCCTGATCTACTTAAAATCACAAAAATTATCCCAAAATACAAATCTGGATCAATAAACGATGCAAACAACTACCGCCCTATAGCTAATTTATAAAATTTTGCTAAAATTTTGGCGAGATTGATTTACAACAGATTGATCTCGTACATTCATAATCTAAAAATTATTCATCCAAATCAACATGGTTTTCAATCCGGAAAGTCAACCGAAACAGCCTTATTATGCCTACAACAAACAGTCTAACATAATTTTGAACTTAACTTATATACCATCGCTTTGATTTTAGACCTATCCAAAGCTTTTGATACCACAAATCACAATATGTTACTACACAAATTACACAATGTAGGAATAAGGAACAATATCAGGTAAGCAACAATATACACACATTAACAAATAACAATCCACTCTTCAATTTATACCAAGTGGTGTTCCACAGGGTTCAATTTTGGGACCTATACTTTTCAGTATATGTATTAACGACATCTTTATTTCAATAAGTGATATTGATTTATTCCTCTATGCAGACAGGGCCGGCTCCAGGGGGAAGGGGGGGGCGACCCGTGCCACCGCCTAGGGCGGCAAATTTTGCGATGTCAAAATTTAAACAAATGTTATTTTAGGAACATATGCCATTGGTGAACTAATTCCATAACTCGAATTTTCTACATCTCAAAGTTAATCGTAGTTCCCTTGAAGACTCGAGTTATGGAAGTTTGACTGTATATACACTGAAGAGCAATTGAATTAGAGACAGCTGGCGTTATGCAAATGTGGCGCTGTGGGCGGCCCTGTAAACGGAAACGACATGACGTATGCAGCGATCCGACAATATAAGGAGTGACGCGACGGGAATCAGTAAGAGTCGGATGCAGTATGGGTAAGCCGATGGATCTAAGCGCATTTGATAGTGGGCAAATTGTCGGGGTCCGACGAATGGGTCACTCCATCTCGGAAGTCGTGCAGGCACTGGGATTTTCACGAGCCACTGTGTCACGGGTGCACTGTGAGTACATCGAATCCAGTAAAACCATCCCTGCAAGGGCCAACTGCCGTGGACAACAGTGTGTGGATGAGCAGGGTCATCGTCGACTAGCTTGCATTGTAACAGCGGATAGACGGGCCACAGTTCAAGAAATCACTCGGCAATTTAACGCTGGTGTACAAAAACGTGTAAGCAGCCACACCATCCAGAACCATCTCGCTATGGAGTACAGAAGCCATCGTCCCACGAGGGTACCGCTGCTAACCACATATCACAGGTACAAAGATTAGCATGGGCGCGGGAACATCGCCACTAGACCCTAGACATGTGGGGAAATGTTGCCTGGACTGATGAGTCGAGATTCATGTTGGTACATGCGGATGGCGGGATACGAGTACGGCGCAAACCACATGAAACGATGGATCCTTCTTGCCAGCAGGGTACTCTTCAAGCTAGTGGGAGTGACATTCTCCTCTGTTGACTGTTTACGTGGACTGAAATGGGACCCCTGGTACGTGTGACATCGTCCCTCACAGGTCAACGTTACCGGGATATCCTGGACCACCATTTGCTCCCATTTGTGTGTCTTCAACATCCCACTGGGTACCTCATCATGTAACAAGACAATGCACCGTGTCATTGCTTCCGAATTGTATCCGAATGGTTAGATGAACACTCCACCGACGTGACCTCGCTTCCTTGGCCAGCTAGGTTACCTGACCTCAATCCCAGCGAGCACATCTGGGATGCCATCGAGAGAGATGTTCGAGGCTCTGACCCCCCTCCATCAAATCTTCGTGAACTGTGGGAGCTTGTTCAGAGGTCGTGGATCCGTATGGCTTCCCAACGCTTCCGGTGTCTTGTCGAGTCCATACCGAGACGAATCGCCGCCGTCATCAGAGCGAAAGGTGGTGCTACACGTTACTAGACAGGTATCTCTAATTCAATTGCTCTTCAGTGTATATATATATGGGGGCGGGGATTCCACACAAACTTTCTTTTGTGACTTTAAATCTTTTTCTGTTAGACGCTGCCAATAGATGGCGCAACAATACTGTAAAAACTTAAGCTCACTGTGAGCTTCACATTACTTTCCCACACTAAGAGAAGAGTTAGAAAAACAACATCAGGTGTGTCGTGCTGACAAAGAGTAAGACTTTTTTTTTTAATGATAAATGAGTTTTACTGTAGTAGTGATGACAACTGTTTTCATAAAAATTTGGGTAAACAGTCTTAGTGTCGTGGTCGATTGTGCCGGTTTAACAGTCTTAGTGTCGTGGTCGATTGTGCCGGTTTAACAGTCTTAGTGTCGTGGTCGATTGTGAGTTGATTCGTGGTTTGTTATTGCTTGCTTACAGCTTACTGTTAAAAAATCAGTCTGTTATTATACCATATTTGACAATCATGGATAGTAGAAAACGCCTCTCTGGTAGTCAATATCGGAAAAGAAGGGCAGAAAAAGAAATCGAAACGAAAAAGCTGAAATTTTCGTTGTACAAATTTTTACAACCTGTGGATCGTGAACACCAAGCGCCAAGTGATGCCGATGCCGCCGCCGCCGCCCCCTCCGTCGCCAACGAGGACAACGCTCACGCTGTCCCTGGTAATGAAGGTGACTTGATTGAAAACACGGAGATCTGTGATGACGCTGTTATTATAGATTCTGATCCAGCAAAATGGCCCGATAAAATCGATGATTTTGTTAGGACAACCTTGGTAAAAAGAGGCCCACCACAAAAATTAACTGAGGCTGAATCTCTCGTGTGCCCTAAAGACGATTTGAACCGTCGATTCACTACTAATAATTACCGTTACAATTTGTGCAACGGAGAAACTGTTGAAAGAAAATGGTTGATATACTTTAAAATCAACAACGCGGTATTTTGTTTTTGCTGCAAACTGTTTTCTACTGCTAAAATATCGTTTACTGCAAATGGATATAATAACTGGCGGAATATTTTAGATGCTTTGTCTAGTCATGGTAAATCTCCAAATCACCAAGAGTCAACAAAAATGGCTGGAGCTGTCCATTAGACTAAGATCTGGCACTACAGTTGATGGAGAAACCCAACAGATACTAAATACAGAGACCCGGCATTGGAAAATGTAATTGAACGGCTCTTTGCCACAATAAAATTTTCAGCTCAGCAGTGTCTTCCTATAAGAAGTGATTCTGATGAACTGTTTTAACATAACAATGGGAATTTTTTAAAGCTGGTTGAACTGTTTGGAAGATTTGATTAATTTTTACAGGAACATATAAGAAGAACAACTGGCGGATAAAACAAGCGTCACCACTACTTGGGAAAAAACATTCAAAATGAAATCATCCAAATCCTTCAAGGCCAAATAAAAAATAAAATTTGTCTGCTTTGAAAGCTGCCAAGTATTACAGCATAATTCTGGATTGCACACATGACATTTCTGGAGTTGAACAGATGACAATTATTGTGCGTTTTGTCGATTTAGGTACCGGTACTGAAGATGTCAAAATAAGTGAACATTTCCTTGGATTTGTGTCCCTATTAGAAACAACTGCCTTAGGACTGACAGAAGTTATATTACAACAACTTCAGGAAATGGAAATACCCATACAAGATATGAGAGGTCAAGGATAGGATAACGGTTCAAACATAAAGCGAAAAAACATAGGAGTCCAAAAGAGAATTTTAGATATTAATCCAAGGGCATTTTATGTCCCATGTAGTAGCCACTCCCTCAACTTAGTGTTAAATGATGCTGCTAAGGCTTCTTAATTTGCAGTTACTTTTTTTAGTTTGGTGACCAACATTTATAACTTCTTCTCTGCATCAACTCAGCGTTGGGCTGTACTAAAAAGCCATATTTCTAGCCTTACATTAAAACTTTTATGTGAAACAAGATAGGAAAATAGGATGGACGCAATCACTCCTCTATGATGTCAAATAGAAGAGATCTACGATGCGTTGGTTGATATAAATGAAAACGAAAATACAGATAAAATGGTTGCTCATGAGGCAAGCTGCTTAGCAAACCACGTACGTGACTTCACATTTCTGTGCTCCGTAGTAATATATGGTACGACATATTACTTCATATTAATATTGTCAGCAAAACTCTGCAAAGTATTGACGTGGAAGTAACAAAAGCTGTGAGTTTACTTGAAAAGACAAGAGATTATTCCATGTCTATCAGAAGCGATTTTAAATTTCAAGGATATTTAGCGGATGCCAAGGAACTAGCTACTAAATTAGACATGTAAAACCCAACAAGCTAGAAGGAGAAAGATTAAGGCACAATTTGATTATGAGGGAAAGGCAAGAGATGAATCCATAGACGACCCAGAGATGCGGTATAAGGTTTATTTTTACTTTAAAGTTTTAGACATCACCATTAGTGCGTTAAGTAAAAGTTTCCAACAAATTAAGAGTCATAGTGAACTTTTTTGGTTTTCTGTATGATGTGAGTAAAATTAAAGACATGTCACCGGAAGTTTTATCGGATAAATGCACTAAACTGTGCAATGCTTTAACTCACGGTGAATCCAAAGGATATCGGTTTTGTTGATTTAAAAGATGAAGTGAAAGTGCTTTCAACTATTGTGATACCTAAGAGTACATCTTTAGAGACTTTAAAAGTAATAAATAAAAGAGTATGGGTGTGCGCCTAATGTTAGTGTTGCTCTAAGAATATTGTTAACACTACCTGTGACAGTGGCCAGCGGAGAAAGAAGTTTTTCGAAACTTAAACTCATAAAAAATTTATCTAAGGTCAACAATGTCTGAGTCACGCCTAAGTGGTCTAGCAACTATATCTATTGAGCATCAGATAGCTGAATCGCTGGATTATAGTGAAGTAATAAAGGAGTTTTCCAGTGCAAAGGCAAGAAGAGTATTGATTCATTACTTTTGTATTGTATATTTCAACCGTAGCATTTTATTTTTTAAGATTATGCTTAGATTACATTTCAATATCTGTATGTTTATCGTGTTTTTGCTGCTTATTCATTCTTAAAGTAAAACCAATCATGTCTGGTTTTATTCACAAATATTAAAACTGTAGATCTCTTTACAACCAAAATAAAGCGTAAAAAAAATTGTAGAATAATTTTTTTTGATGGACAGTTAATTGACAGATAATTTAGAGTAGGTCTATATATAGAGTAGGTCTATACATAGAGTAAGTCTATATGTGTATAGTACTGCGCGAGAATGTGTTTGATGTTTGTTTGGGGGGGGGGGCGCTCGTAAATACCGCTCGGGGCGGCAGAACTACTAGGGCCGGACCTGTATGCAGACGACATAACCATCCTCACTTCATTTAATTCAACTACTGACACTATTATGAATGTTAATACTCAACTTAATAACATCTCAGATTGGCTAAATTCCAATGAATTAATAATAAATATTACCAAAACAAAATATTTCACAACCTCCTTCTATCACATTATCAATCAATGATACAAATATAGAAGAGGTTAACTTTTTACTTTATTTGGGGATTGATTACGTACCTTACATAGAGACCTTAGATGGAACCAACATGTGGACTCACTGCTTCTCAAACGCTCCAAAAATATTGGAGTTATCAGCTTGGTATTCATTCACAAACCTAACCTATAAAACATTAATTCATTTATACTATACCATGTTTCAGACTCATATTAATTATGTTATCTTATCGTGGGAACAGACGACTAAATATAATTTCAATGAACTTCAAATTCTTCAGAACAAATATATAAGATTAATAGATCTAAAATTTGATAGAAATACACAACTAACACTATATAATAAAACAAGAGTTTTCCCAAACAAATACAACATTCTTACGATTAACCAATTATATTACTTCAATATCGGGAAAATTATATTCAGACGCATTAAGAATAATTTACATGCCGACATCATACAAATTATACCCCAGATACACACACATGACACACGCACTAAATCCCATATTCGACCTATTCATCCGAAAACTGAGACTATGAAGCAAAGTATAAATTACATTGGCCCACACTACTGGGACTCATTACCGACGGAACTAACTTGTTTAAATAAATTTAACATTTTTAAAAGAAAACTAAAAAACTTCATAATGAATTGCAGCTCCTCAAATTAATGGTTATAGTGGATGGAAACTATGACTAATACTATGACTTGTATATCGTGATGTCAATTGTTTTTCCAATGGTATTGTAATGTTAATGTTTATTACCTTTTCATATATCATTACCCTTTTTTTATTGTTGCTACGAAATTTTGTTTTTTGACTACAACTTGCGATCTCAATGTAACACTAGCCTAGGGAGCATGGGACCTTGTCAGGCCTGACTGGCCTTTCCCCCTGCTTCCTTGCTGTGCAGTGTTTTAATAGATATTTATGTAACACTAGTTCTTTTTTTTTTTTTTTTTTTATTGGAGGTTTAACGACCACCGTGAGCAACTCAATGGGCTATAAGCAGTCGCCCGTCCCTAATTTAGGGTCACTGGTTCCAGGGAAGGGAGAGAGCCAGTGCCGTAAGACAAACACAACATGCATGCCTCACCGGGATTCGAACCCGGACCCCGTTCGGACGAATGATCAGAGGCCATCGCTTAGACCACTGCGCCACCGGGGCGGCCACTAGCTCTTAGCTCAGCAAAATAAATGAATTGAATTGAATTGAATTACAGAATAAATGTTCCAAAAAACAAAACAAAAAAACCCAAAACAAGCAAACCAATGATCGCACTAATGTTGGCCGCTGGAGGGAGAGCGGACTATTGAGATGCCAATTGACTAGTTACGCCACTACAAGTGTGCATGCTTCAATTTGTTCAAAGTCGAAAAACATTAGGCATCCTTCTGCCCCTATACGCTTGCGGTTTTATCGCCATTCAGGATCTCCGGGAAGGGGATGAAGTGATTAAATAGCGGCCACAGATTTAATCTCTTGCCAACATTTACCGAAATCGCAGTGGCACACATTTTGATATCACACGCATATATATTTTGAACTTATATACAGGATATTAAACAGTCATTTTCATTTTACTGATATGACTATTTCGAACGCAAACGAACTGAAATACTTCCTTCACAACCACTCCAGTTTTTTTAATATATTCGGAAAATATCTTCATGCTGTGAATTATACATTTTTCATACAATTGCAGTTGCGAAACAATTAGCTCTTTGTTTGTTTTTCCGTTTGTGCGTTCCACATATCAAACGTAACATTTTAATTTATCGTAAAAATCAGTCAAAACAACAAAATGCTAAAACAAATAAATTCAATAATTGCTAGAGTTCCAATAATTCCTATTGAAGAATTGAACTGTGAGTAGCTAGGAATTGTGTTAAAAAGTTTAAGGAGTTTCAAACACACATTTAATGCTGAATATTGTAATGAATTGCCTTCTGGAAACAAATAAAATGTTAAACTGACGGAAAAGGAGTACACACAGATCAATGAGATGAGCCGCTGTTGATGGCAAATGATTAAATTATCCTAATATGTTTTCACGTTTATAACAACTAAGAAATAATTATGCCACGCTCACTTTTTTGTGCTATTTACAAAGTGCTGTGAAATTTGTCACACTGTGTGGTCATCGAGCACAGTTTTTCTTGGAACGAACCGAACGATAACCCATTTCATTAGCACAAAATGGCCAACTTCTAGATTTCTTGCCATGCGACTTAAGCAAAGGGAAACAATGTCAGAAATCTAATGTCAAC
The DNA here is from genome assembly GCA_039090855.1 of Macrothele yani. Lineage (NCBI taxonomy): Eukaryota > Metazoa > Arthropoda > Arachnida > Araneae > Macrothelidae > Macrothele > Macrothele yani. Next base: position 84,378,652 of record CM077001.1, read on the forward strand.
ACAAAGAAGTAACTACTTTGTGTTGACACTAGATTGTTCACATTTTTGTTGCCTTTGTGTTTGTACAAGTAACTACTTCAGTCACCTCTGACAATCATAATTCCCTACCTTATTGTCAGGGGTAACTAAATAGTTATTTCTACATAACTGTAAAAAAAACATTAAAAATAAAGGTTATGTAAAAAAATCAACTAACTGAAATGTGAAACGTAAACCCATTCAGTTTATTTTTATTTACCATCAGAACAAATATATATCAAGATGAAATGATGTAACATCGGACTTCACAAACATTAGAAAAAAATTACCATCATGTTTCGTAAACTGATGTTGTGTGCCGCGGCTCGAATACAGTCAAGTGCTCGCCGGTTTCCGTAATCCTCCACAATCGTTTTCAGCCGGGTAACAGCTTGAAGATATTTTTTCTACTGCGGCTGCTGTTCTGTCCTGCAATGAGCCTTTCCATTTGAATTTCTTGCACACTTTGCTCTCTCTTGATAGCGTTTAAAAATTTCCAAATGGAAGGGTGGGTTGCCTGCACAAGTTCGCTAAAAGCCCTACGCCACCCTTGTATTGCATTGTTCGTTTCTGGGAGACTGCAATTTACGGCCGCGTAGCAATTCCACATGGCCAATGGAAATTTGGGGTTTCGTAAAGTCATTCTCCCTATCCAAGTTTCTTCAAATATTCTGTTCCTCATTTTGTAGAAAAAAATTTAGAATCTATAAGCTGCTGAAAGGTCACGCTTACATCACTTACTGGTACAAAAGCCAACACTGATAGTTTTCGAATTTCCATTGCAAACACTTCATCGTTACCATAACGTTCCTGTAGGCCTACAGCTTGCACCTTTCTCCAAAGACACTGAGAAAAGTGGAAGAAACACCCTCTGTTTGCTGCAGGAAATATTTCAGCAAAGGCTGAGATAAATGCTTGCTCAAAATCGATCATTATGAATTTAGGATTCAGGTCCGGTTGTAGATCCTTGAGCACCTTTAATGCTCTAAGATAAGTCTCTTTTCTTCTATCTGCCATCAGGATAGACACAAAGGGAAACGCAAAATTTTCCTTCATGCCATGAATAGTATAAAGTTGAGAAGAAAGCGTTGGCACAGTTTCAAATGTTCCCTCGCTGAAATAATCTTCAAGAAACTGCAAGTTTTGGTACGTAGCGAATATCAAAAATCTATTTTCATCGTTGCTGTCGTATAAAAGGAACTGATGGTCTCTTTCGGTCCGAGTATATTAGGTGGGCAGCTCAAAGTCTCTAATGGTTGTTGGATTTGGCGATGGTGCTTTAGACTTAACTCTCGTCCTTTGAACTGTCCACGAAAGTAACTTCGTATCCGGCATTTTCCCAGCAACTGCCGTTGAAGCACTGGAACATGCTGTAGAAATAATATTTTTTGTTGATTCTTGGGTCTTTGTGCAAACCTGCTTTTTCAAGTCGAACCACAAATGTTCGATTGGGTTCATGTCAGCTGAATTTGGAGGCCAGGGCATTAATAGAAAGTCACCAGCATGTTCCTTGAACCACTCCTTGACGATTCTGGCTGTAGGGACGAAGAATTAATCATGTTCGTAAACTTTGTAATGGCCATTATTTTTCATAATTTATAGAAACTGATACATTCCTAAAGTGTGTGATGGACACTATCTTACATAATTTCATAGAAATAGAGACATTCATGTATGATGTGATGAACATTAATTTGCGCAATGGTATATGTGTGCGGAGGAAAGCATGGTATTTTTTTAAACAAAGAAAATGAGCCCAGCCACAGAGCTCGCTAGATTTCTTTGTCTAAGCGTGAGAAAAACCAGAACTTTAGATGGCGCCAAAAAAACCGCATTGATACATTCTTGTCATACCCACGAAACGAGGTCTGAAAATAACAGACGCCAGACAGTCTGGTAAATGTATTATTTCAACGGCATTCCAATGTATGCTGTTTGTTAATCCATATATTTACCAAGGCCATAGGTATTGTTCCTAGCCGGGCGACTTCGGGTTGCAGTAGACGCGGAAAAGCAGGAACGAGGTAAGGGAGGAGCGACTCAGCGTCAACGCGAGCAGACGTCCAAAGGTCAAGTCATGGCTCGGGGTCACGGAAGGGTGGGGAGACGTAGAGAGAGGTCAGTTAGCCATCTTTAGGCGTGCTCCACACCAGGGGTCGTTCTCGTCTCAAGGCAAAGAGGAAAGCCGGGGCCAATGAGAAGCTAGGAATATGGATCCTTGGGGGTTGCATCGAAGAAGAGCGTTAGTTGGTCTTGGGCGCTCGCAGAAGCAGGAGGATTTTTAAGAGCACGGGTTCGGGATATGAACCCATGCAGGAAAAGAAGGCGCTAGGCCTTTGTTAGAATCGTAAAGTAGATCGGCGTTCACGAAGCGACACAGGCGTGTAGTAGCTCTCGCTTACGCTATAGGGAATGTACTAGGAAATAAATTGATTTTAGAGTAAGGGACCGTGGACTGAATATGAACATTTTAAAATACCGAGTCTACGGCAACCTAATGAGCACGGACTAGCGAAAAATCGCGGCCGAAACTTAGCCATAATAAATCGTTAAGTTTTCATTTATGTCTAGTGAATAATTTATGCCTTGGTGATTTTATGCAATTCTACCCTCCCCTCTCTCGAAAAGCAGATACCTTCAAAGATAGCTGAGAGAGTGAGCGCCGGACTATCCTCAACATTTATTGGTGGATAGTTTATCTGTAAAATAACCTTATATCTTTTATCGTGGTGTGGGGTAATTATTTGAATCGCATGGAAGCAAGGCCGACAGCAGTCTATGCTAATTAGTGGACGGCCTTCCGCCCCTACACTGGCAGTGTGGCATGGAGCATTATTCTGTTGGTAATGGCCATCACCAGCAGGAAACACAGTTGCCCTGAATGGGTGAACTTGGTCCGCAACGGTATTCAGGTACCTGACAGCTGTAAGAGATTGTGCTGTTAGGATAATGGGCCTAAAGTGTCGCAAGAAAATATCGCCCACAGCATAACACCGCCGCCACCCTATTTCTGTTCAACAGTGCAGCCAGGAGCCATAGACTCCGTTAGTAATCGGCTTACACGCCTCAGTCACATGACTCTCCTCACAGGCCCCGCCTATTCGCAGTCTCCAAAGTAGCTCTGTACCAATCGCGTGGCGGAAATGGCTTTAATCGCAATTCCGTACATTCACTTGTGAAATACGCGAGCGGGCACGCCATGGAAGTGTCTGGACATAACATAGGCAGTCCTGAGCAGTGTGCGGGCGGGCATTATCCTGCTGGTATAGCACACATGGAATCTTGGCCAGGAATGGGAGCACATGGGGTCGTAGGATTTCATCCACATACTGCTGATCCGTCAATGATCCATGTGCCACTATTAGAGCTGATCGGCTATCGTAGGCCATGGCTCCACAAACCATAATGCCTGCAATGGGGGACGTGTGGTGCTCGATAGCGAGGTTGGCATTGTGCCGCTGACCTCCACACCCAGACACGATGATCATCTGTCCCCAAAACGAAGTGGCACTCATCGCTAAACACCACACGTCGCCAGGCTGTGGCGTTCCACGTTGCTCTGGCCTGGCACCTCTGCAAATGGAGCCGGCGATGGACGGTATGGTCAGAACTACCCACGTGGCAGGCTATACGATGCGCTTGCTACCCTGCGGTTTTCATCCCGATGATCAGGCCTCTCTCAAAATCCGTAAGTTGCGTAAATCGACGTCTCTTTGTCTACCCGGCATTCTTGTCACTGTGTGCTTTTCGCTTTCATGGGGCACCGACTACACGCCGGTTTATAAGGACTTCGGTTCGTTCTTGCAGCGCCACCACAGGGTGTGCGGTCATGCGCAATCGCACTAAATGCGGATCATTTTCATACCAGCACGAACTCTAGCTACTTGCAAAGTTTCGTGGTTGTAGAATGTTTTCTTCTAGGTGAGCAAATTTCATTGTCCGTGAGTGTAATTAACCTTTACAAACATATTATACCGTATCCATGCAATAAATTTATTCTTTTTTGTCTTTTGGTAAGATGCCAATTTTCATCTCATATATTAATTGTTCTCTATTTCAAGCATTTTAAGTTTTAAATATATTTTATACAAAAAATAAAGCTCCACACGATATAGTTTTGTGCCTTCTGTCAGTTATATTCTTAACTGTTGCTTCTTAGATGAGGGGTACAGCTATTGACGATAGGTCTGTATGATTAGCACCCGATATAAAATTATGGGTAAACCACATAGCTCAATTATGTTTCTTTAAAATGTGCTCATTTTCTTACGACAGAAGTTGTGCCCTTTGGACCGCTGAAGGCAAGTGAAAACCTATAGCTGATCAGTGTGAGCAGGTACAGTGCCTAGAAGAATTAGTGTGACGTGCTCCATAAGATGGCCCTCACGGTTTTGTGACCAATCGTCAGGAAATGACAGAGGGCGCTGGCATCGGAAGTTACGTTAGGATGCTTCATCGGCTTCATGCTATTCAATGGTGGGAAGTTTGTTTGCCAAGGAATTTCTGCCTTACGAAACTTCAAATTTTCACAAAACAAAGGTTAGTGGAGGGAAATCTTTTTGGAAGTATCTTTGCTAATTCGTTGTAGCTCGATCATAACAGTAATACACTAGGTAATTCAACAGTTGATCACTAAAACGCAATAGGCTTATTCAGGTGTTAGTGTGCTAGTTTTATTCAACTGTGGATTGTTTATAACGAAATTTATTTCCGAAATTAGTAACTTTTTATTCGTGAAGATGTAGAAGTTGATCAAGTATTGGCTGTCACGCGTTAAACCTACTGTGTGGTTAAACTTAAGTGCAGTACTGAAATCGACTGCAACAGGTATAAGATCATAAGGATATAATGTCAGCTATGAAAGGACTGGGAAATTCTGCATTAGCAAATAATAAAAAAGACATAGAAAACGGAAAAGACAAAGCAGCTGTTTTGTGCCAGGATGTAATACTGGCTATAAATCCTGCAAAAATAAAATATCACTCTTTGCTGTCCCCAAAATTCCTGATATGTTGAGCAAATCGGATAAGGCAATTCCCAGAGCTGATAAGAAACTTGATGAAAGTTGTGTTGTATGTGCCTTACACTCTGAATCTAAATTCATGGAGATGCATTATCGTTCCACTATTCAAGGTAAGGAAGTTCTAACATGCCGAGACAAACCATTACTCAAGCCTGACGCCATACCTACTATTTTCCCAAATTTAAAAGACATTTAAAAGGCGAACGACCAATTAGTTTCTCCAATTTTTAAGTGGGAGGGGGGGGGCACATGCCCTACTGTGCCTTCCCACGTTACGCCTGTGTGTATGCTACATTAATAATTTCCTTTTTTTTAAGGGTAAAAATAGTTTACAGGAACTGCATAGAATTATCCTATTTAGACAGACTCCATGAACACCCACTTCTTAATTTTTACCTTATTAAACTTTTTACTTAAGGTACAAAAGAATTTTCCTCTCTTCCCTGCAAACCCATTTGAATAGCAAATTTAATCACATAATTATTATAAGATGAAGAAAAAGTAAAGAAAAATGTTATAATTATTTTTCTTTAACAAAAGAATGTCATCATATACATTCAGTTTTTGTATATTTACTTCTGTCCAGTATGATTCATTTTGTTTATCGTATCACAGGCAAAGTTTTTTAGAAATGATTTTTGTAAATGGATTACAGTTAGTATATTATTAGAAAATAGATCAATTTTAAAAATAGTAATCGCATTTTTTGAATTCTATTTTCAACTCATTAAAAGGCTTCTTTTCAAAGCCATCTAAATGGAAAGTTTCAATATTTATTTTGATCCCATGTTCTTACCAAGAAATTTAGTCACTCATTGCTGAAAAATGAAGTACATTATTAAATAATTTATAAAGTTTTTAGGTTACTGAATTTCAAGACATTATTAGAATGCAAATTATAAAGCCGATGTCTCATTGAGAAAATATTTCCCTCTTTTTTTTTCCGGTGAGGTTTTGAGGGGCAAAACTTTTTCTTTTTTTTCAATTTTTACTTTATACTGTAAGTTGATGTTTCAGTGATTGTAAACTGCATATTGGTCTCCAGTGTTTTTTCATAATGTAACCCATGTATGACTCTAAAACTTCCGAAATATCTAACATCAATGTTGACGTTAGCACAATGCAAAAGCTTAACTTAAACTACGATACCCTTATTAATGAATCTTGAGCACTCCGTTCGTTCTTTTTTTTGGGGGGGGGGGGTGGGGGTGAAAGAGGTATGTCGATTATTTCGTATATAGTTAAGTTATCTGCTTATAAAATATCGTTCAAGGAGTACACATAATACTGACGAGCTGGGTGTGTGTCATAGAAAGATGTGCGTTTTCGTCGCCCTTCCTCCCTGAAAAGCGACGTGACATCCGATGGCAGCGCCATCTACCGCTTTCATGATTGCGGGCAGCAAGTTTTTCTGCGAGCACGACACACTAATTCTTCTAGGCACTGTAGAGCAGGTAAACAGACAAAGTTTAACCAAAAAAATAAATGTCTGCTCTTTTATAATTTTGTATTTTATTCATTCAAGAGAATCCACATTTTTGTGTATAAAAAAATCTGCTATTAGAGTTATGAAATCATTTTTCTATGAAAACACTGCATGAAATTTATGTGGAATTAGTTTCTTTGCCCTTCAATTCTGGGTGTGAGCAGGCTATATGTAAACAAGGTGAAGCAATACATGTAATGTTGGGAACTACTTGAAAATGTTGAGATTTGGAAGTTGTCATTGCCACCACTGTGATTATGACTTTCCCCAGCAAATTCCTAAACTACACTGAAGTGCCATTGAATTAGAGATTATAACGAAGTAAATTTCTCCGTCATTTCTATCCGCGCCAGGATTCGAACCCGGGTCCCCTCATTCCGGAATAAGTTGCTCTACCATTTGAGCTACGCGGACATTTTATTCTGATTCCTGTCTGCCTTTATGTCGTGTGCGTCCTTCTGGCAGGTACGTCACATCTCCTGGTACGTTACATCATCTCCCCCTTATTTTATTTTTTTTTTCGAAGTGCTGCTCTTATTTTTCCTATCTCGCGGTGTGGAAATAACATCACACCAATGCGAGATTTTGAACGGTCGGGTCATCCGGATAGTTCGGGCGCCATTATAACGAAGTATAAACATAAATTCATTTCCCCATATCATCCCCAGAGTAATCCGGCGGAAGGCGTTAACCGCACGCTAGTGAAAATGATTGCGACTTTTGTAATGGATCATCATGAAAGATGGGATGACCATTTGGAGCTTTTTGCGTTCGCCCTCCGCTCGTCTGTCCACGAGTCTACTAAAATTACTCCTGCAGAACTTTTTCTGGGTCGCAAAATTAAAACCCCTTTTGAAAATTTAACGGGGATTATCGACGAACTAAACCAGCGACCAACTCCGCAATCAGTACGAATCATGGCAGAAAAAGCTCGTGTTGCAATGCTAGGAGCACAAGCGGCTCAAGCAAGATATTATAATTCTAGGCGTAGGGAACCAGATCTTGTCGTTGGAGATCTCACTCTCGTGGAAACGCACTTCCAGTCTTCTGTTTCGCATACTTTAGTGAAGAAATTTGCACCCAGCTACGAAGGTCCATATCGGGTGGCAAATATCTTTGAAAATAATATTGTTCTGGAGAAACCGGACAACCAATTTCAATACGTACACGTTGATCAGTGTCGCAAGTATCATGAACGAAATATCGATTTCATAATCAACCCTACTCAACCTTCTATTCCACAGACTCAAGAGTCTATATCTCATGTTCAACCGCCAGAAATTTTGGACGAACCAACAAACATTTTTGAAGAATCTCCAGTGATTTTTCCTTCACCCTCCCCTCCTCCAGACGGGTTTCCAAACACGCAACCTGATTCTCCCATGCGACCAAGGCTCGAATCGAGTTCTTCGAATACTAGTATCGTTCCTTTCCCTCCAACCATTGCCAAGACTATTGCTGCGCCGTTTCCGGATAACTCTGCACCAACGCGGGCTACTTCTTCTTTGAATACCTCGTCAGAAAGTATTCCTATAGGCAAATCTAAACATCGCCCTGCACGACCACTGAATTACAGCAGCGACTCAGAGGCTTCGGACATTTCTGACTTATCAGTTATGAACACTAAATTTCATGTTCCAAACCGTCCAGCACCACCGAAGGCTGGGCGCAAACGTTACAAGATATATGCCTAGTAATGCGTTGGGCCAACCCTAATGATGGCAGCCACACGGCCAAGCAGGGACTCCATGAGCTTATGAAAATGTTCTTCAGATATCACCAGCCATGCCTCCTCCAAAGCTGTTCATAATTTGCTCAGGTTCGTAGCTGATGGGACACTTGCCTGGACAATATTCTAAAGATGTTCTATGGGGTCTAAATCCAGGCTTCTAGGTGGCCACTGAAGCGTCTCAAATTCAATACAATGTTGTTTTAATTATGCAGTAGCCAGGTGGGACCTGTGCGATGTGCAATTATTTGCTGGAATAGGCCATTGCTACTGCGATGTACGCTGGGCATGAACGAGTATAAATGGTTGGTTAGGATGTCCACATATTTGGGCGAACTTTAAGTTGACTGTATACATACCAAAGATCTCAAAGCATTCCAGCAAAGAGACCTTAGATCATTACTAAGCCACCACCAGCCTGTATTGCTCCCACTTGACATGAAGTGTCTAGGACTTCATGAGATTGATACCAGATTTTCACTATCCCATTACCTCTATGCAGTTTAAATTTGGATTTATCACTTCAGGCTATCCACTTCCAGTTTTCTGTGGTTCAGTGTCGGTGTGCTTTCAAGGGCATTGAGCCCGGTGTTGTGCTGTGAACAGTGGGACTCTTACTGGGCGGAGGCTCCCGAACCCTAGATATTTAAGAGTAAGTTGCACTGTCCTTGCACTAATATGGTGACTTGATCCAGTGTCCAAATCAGTGGTGAGTAGTGATATTGGGGTTATTACCAGTGGGCATGAGTGTACGTGCTCTTCACTGGTATTTTGAAATGCCACTTCCACCGGATTCATACTCTCCTTTTATTTTGCAGCTTTCGTTTTAAATTCTAAAATTTTTTACTTAGTCTTCAGTTTTGCTCTTCAGTAACTAATTTCAATTTATTATTTAGCAGCTCATGCGCAAATTCTAGTTGAAATGTTTTATTATTGTTTTATTATTTTTTTATTTTTTTATTTTTTATTAATATTTTTTATTTGGGGTTTTTTTCTTGTTCTATTTATTTACAATTCACTCTTGTTTTTATTTCTAATTTTTAATTTTAGTATGTTTTGGATGCGCCTTTTGGAGTGTAGTTTATACTCGAGTTTGGTATTTTCTTGGACTGCTTATTTCCAAAAAGTTTTTCCTAGTTGGTTTGCTCAGAATTTGTATGTTTTGGCCCAAGTGGAGTTCTAAGGACGATGAAAGGATTGGAGGTCAGCTCGGATATTTTAAGTCCTCCCGCTCGGTTAGGCTAGCACCCTTTCCCATAGTGTATGAACTCGCTGGCAAAGGTAATCTAAAGTTATGAAATGACAAACGTTGTTTGACATGTAAATCTGCAGATCCTAACCTGTATTCTTCTGTTGAGGATAGTTGCTCCAACAAGTTTTGCAAAGCCTACAATACCATTTATAAGCTCACCTGTACTATTTGCAACCTTAGCTATATTGGCCAAAGTAAAAATCCTCTTCATCTTAGGATTAATGGTCACAGGTCTCTAGTAAACAAGTTCTCTAATTCAGGGGTGAACCCCTCCACAAACGCCAACCAGTACTCTACCTTTGAATTAGAGCATTTCCATACTCATGGTTTTGACAAAGTGAAAATAGAGGTACTACATATTATCCCTGACCTCTATGCTCGGCTAGAAACTGAATCCCTTGAAATTTTGCAGCATCAGTCTCTTTATCCCTATGGTCTTAATTCCACTCTATCTGACAATAAGCATAATCAGCATAAATTTTCAATTCGTGAACTCTTCTTTCTTGTTAATAATAAGAGCTGCACTAGAGGTAATAGAGGACAGAGGTTATTTCGCACATCAGGCAAAGTTGATTTTGCTAACTTGCTAATAACTCTGGAAAGCTTTAAAACTGGCACTAATTTTGTTAAAAATACTTACAAAATTCTCAAGTCCTTCAAGCACTCTGTCCTTAAAAGCTTTTTCAAATTCTGGAATGAAACTGCTGACCATGTTGATAAGCATGTTTTTGCTTTGGTTCTGGACATTCTTAAACATATTCTTAAAGATAAAATTTCTCTTAAAGAATTTTCTAGAAATTTTGTAACCATCAGGTTTCTAAATAAAGCCTACGATAAGCTCAATGTAAGAAAGCTGTTCTACAATAATGCAATTTTTTTCCCATCCACAGGCACCAGTCTATTGTAAGTTTTAAATATGTTAAGACCTTAGGGTCAATAGTTAAAAACTACAAACTTAACTCTTCGAGCTACATTCCTGTAATTACTACATGTTCTTGTGATGAACATAAAGAAACAGTTCACTATAATAAGAATTACAACCATATTATCACCGGAAACTTGAGTTTTGTTGATAATGAAAAGCTTAGGAATTTATTAGAGTATGGCTCCAAATTCAGACCTTCCTTCACAATTTCCAAAGAAAGGATTCTTGAGAGCTTCACTCAAGATGTTAATAGGTACATCGTAAAAACCAGTTTAGCGTACGATCAGCCTATTGAGGCCTTCGCAGAATGGAAATATAATATAATCAATAGCTTCACCGGTGAGTTGGCAGGTCTGGACTTTTGTTTCGACAGAAATCTCTTTTTCTCTGGAGAAGCTAAAAGGTCACTCTCCAAACTACAAGACCTTTTTATTTTTACCACTACAGATAAAGCTAGCAATAATTTTGCAATTATCTGTAAGAAGTTTTATTTTGAATTGTTAACTATGGAACTCAATAATAGAGTAACTTACGAGCCAGTAAGTTATTCTACCAAGCAGTTAGAAAATCGGTTTAAGGCATTCTTCAAGAAACTCAAAATTCCACAAACTAGAAGATATGAGCCTGAATTTCCATTTCTTTTTGCAACGGTTAAGTTTCATAAGGATCCTGTGAAGTTCAGGTTCATAGCTAGTGGAGTAAGGAGTCACAAAAAGAAAATAGATCTTGCTTTTGAAGATGTCTTAAAGAAGGTTTTGAAACACATTAGAAACTGTACTAACTTGATGTACAGAGATTTTTGGATAATTAATAATAATGCAGAAGTAATTTCTACTATACTCAAAGTTTGTCCCCTAGATATTAATAGTTATGATTTTGAAAACCTATACACTAATCTGCCTCTATCTGATATAATCACTACCTTTAAAGAGCTGTATGCAGAATTTAAACTTAACCAATTTGTTAACGTAGGAACTTGGAACTCTTATCTCAATTGCTGCATAAAAAATAACCATATCTTATATAATAATACTCTCTATAAGCAGGTGAACGGTATTCCCATGGGAACATCAACGTCCACGAATATCGCTAATCTATTCCTGTTCTTTAAGGAATATGAATTCATTAAAAATCACCCCACCTGCTCAGATAACTACCTTTACACTTTTAGATATATTGATGATCTGCTGTGTATCAATAATTCAGAAGTTATAGAGAGTGATTTTGATAATATCTATCCTAGCTCTCTTAACTTATGTAAAACCAACCACAGTAATCAGGAACTTGAGTTCCTAGACTTAAGCATTAAGCTCAACAGAGGTAACCCATCTATTAGCCTCTTTGATAAAAGAGTTAATTTTCCTTTCAAAACAATTAAATATCTACACTGGAATAATAACATATCAACCAAAGTAATTGAGAATGTACTAATTTCTCAGGTCCTAAGAATTTCAAGAATTTGCAGCAACAATTTGGACTTCAATTACCACATTAATATACTATTAGATAGTTTTCTAGAGAACGAAATTCCTTCTTCTTTCATCAAAAGAACTTTAAGAAAAATTATCCTGAATAATAGAGTGAGGTTGGCAGATCTGCTTTAATTTTCTACACAGTTAATAATATGATTCTGACCAATCAAAGCCGTAAGGAAGTTGGCTAGAGGATGCCTATTAACTACTAAAAGGAACCTTAGTGCTATGGATATGAAGGTCCTATTAAAACAAAAAATTAAATAATATAAACAAAATCACAAAAAAAGCTTAAAAATCTGTTTATAAAAGAAAATAAAAACAAATAAAAAAGAAAACTAGTTATTCATCACTAGGATAGCTATACTAAAAATAGTAAAACCAACATTAAAATTAATAAGATTCCGATTAATCTATAGAAGCTCACTAAGGTGATTTAATACATGCAAAGATTATTGAATACACTACTCGTGTATTCTATAATATTTCTCATGTATTCTGGAGAGTTAATTCTGCTCTTTCTGATCATACAGGTCCACAGTCTTAAGTTTATATATTTTTTTCTCTGGCTAAAATCTCCGCGTGTTGGTTTCTTTCTGTATGAGGAGGCCATCAGCCCCACCCACACTGCCCCCAGCGTCTAGGGAGTGGCAGAAGCGTCAGGAAAGAGGTCAGCCATGTTTTACTCTAGTGAGGTGATTGTTTCGTCGCACAAGAGGTAAGCTCTCTTCCTTGTGTTTAGGGCTTTAGGTTTTATAAGTTCATTGTTTGTAATTCATGTACTTTTTCTCTGTTGATTTTTAGCTTTTCAGCTTTTAGGCACTGGCTTGTCTGTTAACATTTTTGCGGGTTTTAACACTTTCTTTTCTTGGTAACTTTGCGCGTCTTTTGGGGTACCTAGGAACAGCAGAGGGCTAAGCGTGTTCCTTTTCTTTGCGCTGTATTTCCAAGTAGTTAAGTTTTTAATAACTAAAATAATTATGCACTTAAAGCACTGCTGAAAAACTTTGTACATATTGCAACTAACTGTTTAAGTCATATAACTTTCACAAAGTTTTCTTTAGTTAATTATTGTCTTTAAATTATTCTCGTTTTCGTGCTGTCATAAGGTGTAGAGTAGGGGTTTTAGACACAAGTTTTCTTTCAAAAATCTGTTTTTTAAAAATTTTAAAAATTAATATTTCCTTTTTTAATTGCAATGTAAATATTCGGATTTCTTTTGCATTGTTTTTCAGGTTTAAATTCTCTCTCAAACGAACTTGGCATTTCGTTATAGCTGAAAATTATTTCTAATTATTATGTCACTCCCACAGCTTGAGTTCTCTTTAATCTTCTTCTCTCTGTTTAATAGTAACAGATGAAGAGCATGGGTCGGGCCAAGAAGGTCAATGGATGCAAGCGAAATTGTTAACTAGTGCTTTGTCATACAACTCTGCGGAGGACATGACATATATATATATTTTAAACACTTTTAGGTGGGAATGTTACTTGCATCCTTGGACTTGCAGAAACCCATTTCCGACTAGGTCTTTGTGGAAGTGAGAAAATGCAGAGTTTTTGCTGGTCCTTGATAAAGCCAAGGCTCAGTATTCTCGACACCTTCTACATTCAGTTGTTTTATTTTATAATTTTTATCTTTTCTCCTTTTACTCACACCGATAGATACATAACCTTTTCTATGTCGTACTTGGTGTGAGTCGAAATTATTTATGTATTTTTTGATTAGGTTTCTCCTTAATAGAATATATATATATATATATATATATCATCATCATCATTGTCAACCATTATCAATCCACTGCTGGACGAAGGTCTCCCCAAGTTTCCTCCACAACGGTCTGTCTTGTGCCAGTCTCCTCCATGTCACACCCGCATACTTTCGAATTTCATCCACCCATCTCCCATGTGGTCTTCTTCTGGGTCTTTTCCTGTCCCTTGGAATCCAATTTAAAATTTCGGCTGTCCATCGATGATCTGTCCTTCTGGCAGTATGTCCAGCCCATTGCCATTTCAGGGATTTAACTCTGATCATGATGTCTTCCACTCCTGTCATTTTTCGGATCCAAGAGTTCCTCTTCTTATCTCTCCTGGTTACACCAAGCATGCACCTCTCCATGCTGCTTTGAGTTGTCTGTAGCCTTTGTATGTCTCTTTTAGATAAGGTCCACGCCTCTGCATCATACGTAAGCACTGGAAGGATGCATTGATCAAACACTTTTCTTTTAAGACATAATGGCATATTGCTCTTGAAAATTATGCTGTTTCTTCGAAAAGCTCTCCAGGCAAGTTTTGTACGCCGATTAATTTCTTCATCAATGTGACCCTCACTTGATATCTGCTGTCCAAGATAAACGTACGTGTCTGTTATCTCCAGCTTTTCTCCATCAATCGATAAATCTTCATTTCTTGTAAAAGCATTGTACATCACTTTTGTCTTCTGAAAGTTCATTTTTAATCCCACTTCTTTACTCTTGTCAGCAAGTTCCTGGATCATACTCTGCAGCTCAGATGGGGTAGTTGCAAAAATGACTATGTCATCAGCAAAACGAAGGCGGGTTAGATAATCTCCATTAATCTTTATCCCCTTGTTTTCCCAGCTCAGTGACTGAAAGACACCCCCCAATGTGGCATTAAAGAGCTTCGGAGATATGGTGTCACCTTGTCTCACTCGCTTTCCAATTTTTACGTGTGTTGTATTTTCAAACAGCCGAATCTTTGCACTTGCATTTTCATAGATGTTATTAATAATATTAATGTATGCATCTTCAATACCGCAGGATTTCAGAGCCATTGTAACTGCTGACGGTTTCACCGAATCAAAGGCTTTTTCATAATCGATAAAAGCCATGCATAATGGAAGTTCATATTCCCTCGCTCTTTCAATTAGTTCTCTCAGTACGGGGATATGATCTATTGTGTTGTAGCCACTCTCCTGAATCCAGCTTGTTCTCTTGGTTGAGCCACGTCCAGTGTTACCTTCAAGCGGTGTGAAAGAACTTTGGTGAAGATTTTACAAACTACTGATAGGAGGCTGATAGGTCTGTAGTTCCTGAGATCCTCAACGTCACCTTTTTTATGTAGCAGGATCATTGTAGCGTTGTTCCAATCCTCAGGAATCTTCCCTTCATTAAGGCATCGAGTGAAAATTTGGGCGAGTACTGTTTCGATTTCTCCACTTGCTTCTTGTATGATGTCTACAGTAATTCCATCTTCTCCTGGAGCTTTCCCCCGCTTCATGTTCTTGATTGCATGTGCAACTTCTGCTGGGACGACTGGAAGATCTCTTGTACTGGTACCTTTCATGATGTCTGGAGTACATGTATCATCCCTTTCATATAATTTGGAGTAGAAATCTTTCACTCTTGTCAAAATTTCGCCTCTATTTCGTGTTACAGAACCATCTTCTTTTCTCAATGCCATAATCTGTTTTCTTCCCTTACTGAGATGTACCTTTGCTATCTTTAGGCTTTGGTTGTTTTCAATTGCTTTCCTCACTAGTTCACAGTTGAATTTCCTTACGTCTTCAGTCATACTTTTTCGTACTGTCTTGCATAGCTCTATATATTCCACTTTGGAAGTTACATCTTTAGTTGTTCTCATCTCTCTTCTTTTTTGCCTCAACATTTTGGTTTTTCCTGATAATTTGTTCACATGCAACTTGTTCTTAGACCCAGCTAATTTTGTTGCTGTTTCCATAAGAGCTTTGGTTACTTTCCTGTTAACTTCAGAAATATCCACTTCTTCCGATGTTAGGCCTTCTAAAGCAGAGAATCTGTTCTTCAGTTCCAACTTGAAGGTATTATGGTGTTTTTTAAGGTTGGTTATGTCAATACATTTTGTTTGTCTTATGAGCTTGTCACGTTCGAGTTTAGTGTTGAGGTGCATCTTACATCTCACCAATCTATGGTCACTACCTGTGTTGAACTTGTTTAGCACACTGCAATCTTCTATGACGAATTTTTTGTTACACATAATAAAATCAATTTCACTTGTCGTCCCATTTGGATGTCTCCATGTCCATTTCCTGTGTGGCTTTTTCTTGAAAAAGGAGTTCAATGATGAAAAACCCTTCTGCCTCTGCAAATTCTACCTGAGTATTTCCACGCTGGTTTCTGTTGCCGTGACCGAATTTACCTACTGAAGTTTCATTCTGTTGCTGTTGCCCTATTTTTGCATTGAAATCTCCCATAATTATCTTCAAGTGTTGCTTACCTTTATTATTTAGATAACGAATTTCCTCATAAAATTCTTCAATTTCTTCTTCAGGATGATTTGTGGTGGGTGCATAAGTTTGAATAATCTGAGCCTGGTATCTACTCTAGACTTGGATAACGAGTCGTGCAGCTCTGTCAGAGGAACTTTCAACTTCTACAACTTTATCCTTCAGTTTCTTGTTTATTATAAATCCAACACCACTAGTTCTGCCAGTATGTGTTCCACGATAGTAGAAGAGATGTCTACTTTTCAGTTCAATGAGATCTTCTCCTTGTCTCCTTACCTCACTTAGCCCGACGATGTCCCACTTGATCCTTTGAAACCAGTTTCTCCGCGAAAGAAATTGGACAGCAAATACTGCGAGTCAAAATATCTGGACATGGTGCGCTTAACAAGGAACGTGAGGCAAGAACCGCAAGATCAGTCGAATGATTTTTCCAAATGCTGTGTGAAAAGATAACTAGTGTAAGAGCCACATGTGCCTCGCTAGCTGCCGCTTAGCCAATTGCTGTCATAGATCAAGCTGTTGGGAAAGTTCTAAAACATTGAAGGATTCTTGCATCATCTACTATAGAGAGAGGAAACTGTGTTTGGTTACTGTACAATAGTTAATCGTTTAAATTAGGTTAGTGTTAAAATATTATTCGAGAGAGGTGTATAAATTTTTAACAAATCAAACTTTAAGACGCTGTCTAGACCCACATGTGATTAGGCACATGTGATTGACTTCTAATCATACGTGGGTCTAGACGCTGTTTTTCTAAACAGATTTCTTTTTAATGAGATATATTGGAAGAAAAATATCAATATATCTATCGTTTTTGTTATCTCATCCTTTGAACAACATTGTTGTTTGCAATATAAATATTTCATGTATATCTTCCGTATTAGGAAGTCACATGCTTATACGTGGTTGAAATACATAATAATAATTAGTAATTATAATTAATAATTATCATATATAATAATTATACAGAGATTTTGAATCTCTTTATATCGATTATTTGCATTTGTTGTGACTTGTATTCGTGTCAGTCTGTAACGTATACTCTATATTCACTTTCCTTTTGATTTTACTATCTCTGGTTATTTTATTTTACTATGTAAATTATCTTCTTACTGAACGAAATATTATTTCACCCGATGAATGAGATCTGGCAATGAGTGTAAGTCATGACGTGGTGGTAGCCAGTATATATAGGCGCGTTCATCGATAGCCAGGGAGCGTTGTTGTTGAGAGAGAGCGTTTGTTATACGAGGAGAGATTTTGTTGTTATAAGGAGATATTTTGTTGTATGTGATTAGTGATTCTTCATTATTGTGAAACAAGTTGTGTGTGTGTGCTTTGGATGATCAAGCGTACCGAATAAAAAAGCTGTCGTAAGTACGTCTTTCTCAATTCATAGTTTTTGTCAGACCTCTGTCTGGCTGTTAGGTTTATATCATTAATTACCATTAACAACCAGCGTTAAGACTTTATTCATGTTCTTAATTAACTAGTAACAACAACCATTTGAATTCACTATTTGAAGCTTAGTACAAGTATATCATTCAGTAGCAGAAGCATTATACTTAAGCTCAGTAGGAAAGCTTCATTATTATCATTAGCTAGCTGGTAGGAAAGCTTCATTATTATCATTAGCTAGCTGGTAGGAAGAGTTTATTCATTATAATTAGCTTAGCGGAAAGCAAATAAAGCTAATTAATTATAATTGGCGCCCGAACTTTTCTCGAACACGAGATCTTGACAATTATTACATATGTCTTCCTTACCTGAGACAACTTCAATTTTTCACCCTAAGGCAAGTCTCGATGGTGATGGTGTTTGTTTCGACAATTTGCAAGAAGCCTGTGGCTCTAAGTTTGATATGAATGATCTACACGTACTCAGACATTCTTCACAATTTCATAATGCACCAGCTTCTTATTACTCTGAGTCGCGGGTCGTACCTGAGGGAGTTCAATCCTCTCAGCGAAGCAGAATGCTTGCCCATTTCGTGCCGCATGCAGGAACAATTCATTTCAATGGTTTCTAGGGGTCCTTAAAGTTCCTCGAAGATCTGGAAGATCATTTTGATCTATATAATATTCCAGAAGACTGCAAAGTCCAAATCGCCGGCACTTGCTTGAGGGATACCGCTAAGACCTGGTATCGGCAGTGGAGAGTGTTGAACCCAGATTCTCATTATGAGAATTTCCGTGCAGAATTTTTGGAGGTCTTTCCTTTCGGCCTCAGTCGAGCTAGCCTTGCTCAACAGCTTTTTTCGCGTCAGCAAGGTCCCAATGATAGCCCTGTTGCATTTGCGTTGGAAACTACACGCTTATATAACCTATGGGATCCACATGCCAGTCATGTTGGCATGTTGGATACCCTCGTGCAGCAGCTCGACCCATTCTTACAAGATTTTCTAGAGGTTCGACACCCTGCCACAATTCATGAATGCCTTCGCCTCATACGCACGTATGAAGAGCGACATGGCAAACATGGTTCAACTCAATATGCTCGGGCACCCCGCGAGGCTTATTACGAAAACCCTCAGCGGCATAATAGGCATAATAACTTTCAGCGCGAGCATACACAAGTGCATACCCAAGCTTCATACGTTCCACCACACAGAAGAGTGGCAAACCAACAGCGAGTTTCTGAACAAGCTTCGGGATATCGTACAAATGCACAGTATGCTCGACCCCGTTTGGTTTGGTTTGGTTTTGGGTTGGAGGTTTAACGACCACCGTGAGCAACTCAATGAGATATAAGCAGTCGCCCGTCCCTAATTTAGGGTCACTGGTTCCAGGGAAGGGAGAGAGCCAGTGCCGTAAGACAAACACAACATCCATGCCTCACCGGGATTCGAACCCGGACCCCGTTGGGATGAATGATCAGAGGCCATCGCTTAGACCACTGCGCCACCGGGGCGGCAAACCCCGTTTCAATCAGCAGCATTCGGAACGTTTTCCTGCTCAGGGCAATGATGATTTTTCTGCCCGTGCTGAGGGCAGAAGTAATAGATATGAAAATGTCAACAGACACGCGGAGTTCCCGCAGCAGGGTTCACGCAGTTTTCCTCATCGTGAAAATTTTCCCGATACCCGGCAGGGTCGAGGTTTCAGACCACATGATAATCCAACCAGGATTCCTTTAAACTTCCAAAGGAAGTAGACCAAGGGTCGGTCCTACTTCCTGATACCAAGCATTTTGACCCTAAAACAGTATTAGTGACTGTTCAAACTCCTCAGTTGCCTGATGTATTCTTGACAATTGAAGATATTATTGTCAAGACAAAGTTCGACACTGGTTCTGAAATATCAGCCCTAAAAACAAAGTTTTGCACTGACAATTTTCCTGCAATACACGTTCAGCCTGTGACGCAGTATTTGCGAGGTGCAAATAACGAAATCTTCAGTATCGCAGGAACTGTCACATTATCTTTAGGGCTGGGAAAAGCTCGTTTTACGCATTCTTTCCTGCTTATAGACGAGCTACCTGTGAAATGTTTAATGGGTATGGATTTTATTCATACCTTTCAAATAACTTTGAATTTCGTACAACATGTGATTTCCTTTCCGGAACCTGTCGAAATGATTCCTACGGTTCCTGTAGATATTACGAGTTTGTTATTGAGTAACCAATTGAATGAGAGGCAACGAAACCAGCTTTCTCTCCTTTTACAGGAAAGCCCTGGTTTATTTTCGAATCAACCTGGTTTCACACAGGTGGTTTATCATGTCATTGACACTGATGGTTCGAAACCAATTGCGACGAAACCTTACCCTTGTGCTCCACATAAAAAACAGGAAATGCAACGTCAAATTTCTGAAATGATTAAACAGGGCATAATCAGGGAATCAACAAGCGCCTGGGCTGCTCCTGCCTTTTTGGTTCCAAAGAAACAACCCAATGAATTTCATATCGTGACAGATTTCCGCAAGCTCAACCAAGTCACAAAAACGATCAATTATCCACTACCTGTCATGTCGCATATTTTAAATGACCTGTCGTCAACCAAATGGATGTCAACCTTGGATTTGGCGAGTGGATATTGGCAGGTGGCAGTACATCCGGACTCTGTCGATAAAACTGGCTTTGTGACTCCTTTTGGGGCTTATGAATACTTACGTATGCCCTTTGGACTAGCTTCTGCACCTGCTACTTTCCAAAAGCTTATGGATACGGTTCTCAGACCTGTCCTGGGTCCCCATGTGCATGTATATTTGGATGATATTATTATTACATCCGAGACTTTTGACGAGCACCTTTCTCTGCTCAAACAGGTGTTCCAACTCATATACAATGCTGGCTTGACGTTAAAACCTAGTAAATGCCAGATAGCGAGGGACGAGATTGTATATCTGGGGTTGAAAATCACTCCCTACGGCTTATTTACTGATAATGAAAAAATTAGGACTATTGTTGACTTTCCTCGGCCTAAAACAGCAAAAGAACTATCACGCTTTCTGGGAATGACCGGATGGTATCAGCAGTTCGTCCCCGCTTATGCTACAATATGTGAGCCATTGTATGTTTTAAAACGTAAATACAAGAAGTTTGTTTGGACACCTGAGGCTAACGCTGCATTCGAAACACTGAAGTCTGCATTGACTCAGCCTCCTGTGTTGGCTTTCCCGGATCATACTAAGGAATTTGATATTTATACTGACGCATCCGCAGTTGGTCTTGGTTGCGTTTTGTCACAAGCTGGGCATCCAATAGCTTTTGCGTCTCGTACTTTAGGCAAAGCTGAACGTAATTATTCAGCTACGGAACGTGAATGTCTTGCTGTTGTGTATGCGCTGAATAAATTTCAGTGTTATCTTAACGAATTGACAGTTAACATAATTACGGATCATTCTGCCATTCAGTATTTGAATTCTGCTAAGCACCTATCTCAAAGACTTATGAAGTGGGCTCTGAAGTTACAAGAGAGCAATATCAAAATTTCGTATCAGCCAGGTCATAAGAATCAATTACCGGACGCATTGTCTCGCGGTCCGATTAGTGGGGTCCCCACAGAAACTACTCCTGGATGTCAGCCTTTACTTCTAATAGCTGATATAACATCCAGAGAGCAGATAATGGCAGAATTAATAAATGATCCAGATTTTGGGGATATCTATAATTTTTTGCTTGCGGGTTCGCCCCCACAAAGTGATCCTTCTCTGGCTGGAAGGTCACAGCATTTTGAAGTCATAGAGGGTCTTCTTTACTATACAAAATCTAGGACTACTAGGGCAGAGTTTCGCCCATGTATTCCGCGAACCCTTAGAATGGCCCTTTTAAACGAATTTCATGACAAACCTCTTGCATACCATTTAGGTATTCGCAAGACCCGTTGTAAATTGCGGGATGTTGCCTATTGGCCTGGCATGTACCAAAGTGTGCTCGCATACGTTCAATCATGTCACTTGTGTCAGATTAATAATTATCGTAATGTAAGACCGGCCGGTCACTTGAAATCTAGTTCAAGTTCTCATGTGTTTGATGTTATTTCCATAGATTTATTGGGACCTTATCCTTTATCTGTTAAAAACAAAGCTCGTTACGTGTTAGTATTAACTGATAATTTTTCTAAATGGGTTGAAGTTTTTCCCATTAAAGCCGCTACGGCAGAAGTTATTTGTAATGTATTAGTTAATGAAGTATTCTCTAGATATGGTGCACCTAATAAAGTAGTTTCGGATAATGGTCCTCAATTTATTTCTGACATTTTTGAAAGAATGTGTGCGAGACTACACATTAAACATAAATTCATTTCCCCATATCATCCCCAGAGTAATCCTGCGGAACGCGTTAACCGCACGCTGGTGAAAATGATTGCTACATTTGTAATGGATCATCATGAAAGATGGGATGACCATTTGGAGCTTTTTTCGTTCGCCCTCCGCTCGTCTGTCCACGAATCTACTAAAATTACTCCTGCAGAACTTTTTCTGGGTCGCAAAATTAAAACCCCTTTTGAAAATTTAACGGGGATTATCGACGAACTAAACCAGCGACCAACTCCGCAATCAGTACGAATCATGGCAGAAAAAGCTCGTGTTGCATTGCTAGGAGCACAAGCGGCTCAAACAAGATATGATAATACTAGGCGTAGGGAACCAGATCTTGTCGTTGGAGATCTCACTCTCGTGGAAACGCACTTCCAGTCTTCTGTTTCGCATACTTTAGTGAAGAAATTTGCAACCATCTACGAAGGTTCATATCGGGTGGCAAATGTGTTTGAAAATAATATTGTTCTTGAAAGACCTGACAATCAATTTCAATACGTACACGTTGATCAGTGTCGCAAGTATCATGAACGAAATATCGATTTCATAATCAACCCTACTCAACCTTCTGTTAAACAGACTCAAGAGTCTATATCTCACGATCAATCTCCAGAAATTTTGGACGAACCAACAAACATTTTTGAAGAATCTCCAGTGATTTTTCCTTCACCCTCCCCTCCTCCAGACGGGTTTCCAAACACGCAACCTGATTCTCCCATGAGACCAAGGCTCGAATCGAGTTCTTCGAATACTAGTATCGTTCCTTTCCCTCCAACCATTGCCAAGACTATTGCTGCGCCGTTTCCTGATAACTCTGCACCAACGCGGGCTACTACTTCTTTGAATACCTCGTCAGAAAGTATTCCTATAGGCAAATACAAACATCGCCCTGCACGACCACTGAATTACAGCAGCGACTCAGAGGCTTCGGACATTTCTGATTTATCAGTTATGAACACTAAATTGAATGTTACAAACCGTCCAGAACCACCAAAGGCTGGGCGCAAACGTGACTTGTCTCCCCAATCTGCTTCGCCGCAACAGCGACGAAGGCAGAAATCCTTGCATCCGCCCGGGTTTCGCCCCTGGAACCTAAGCTCAGGGCAAACAGGGCCGATGCCTGCTGCTACTCTCATGCCACGTGGGCGTAAGCGCAAGCAAACGATGTGGCCGGAGCCACGTCCGTCCAAGAGAATACTGGAAGGACACAACGGGCCCCAGCACAAAGGGACTTCATATCAAAAGCCTGGGGGAGCCCGTTCCTATCAGCCGCAGGCATTTCCGGACCGCCAGACTTCAGACGTTCCTGACCGTTCTTCTCAGCCGCAGGGATTTCCGGACCGCCAGACTTCAGCCGTTCTTGACCGTTCTTCTCAGCCGCAGGGATTTCTGGACCCACAGACTTCAGCCGTTTCGGACCGACGGATTTCCGCCATTCCTGACCGTTCCCGTCAGCCGCCGGGATTTCTTGACCGACAGCAGACCGATGTTCCAGATCCATTAAAGTCCTTGAAAAGATCGAAGCCACCTGATTTTACCAGTCCGATTAGGTCTGGAAAACGTTATCGCACTAGAGTTTTTTATGCGTCCTCGAGATAAGTAAGTTCTCGTGGACAGGTTCTTTTCTCAATTTGTTGTTTTTCCTGCACGACCAGTTGGCGTGTCAGAATTTCTTTTTTTCGTGTGGGCCTATGCATTCTTTTTTGTGTATATATGTTTTTTTTTATATTTCTTCTATGTCCATCTACTAATCCCAATTTTTTTATATATCTATGTGCTTAGGGGTAGAATAATAAAATTGTTACTGTTAGGCAGCTCCAGGTAATCTTCGCTGCTGATACAGTTGGTATGTATTCAACGAATAATGCGAACGTAATTTGAAATTAAAATAATAAAATTGTTACTGTTAGGCAGCTCCAGGTAATCTTCGCTGCTGATACAGTTGGTATGTATTCAACGAATAATGCGAACGTAATTTGAAATTAAAATAATAAAATTGTTACTGTTAGGCAGCTCCAGGTAATCTTCGCTGCTGATACAGTTGGTATGTATTCAACGAATAATGCGAACGTAATTTGAAATTAAAATAATAAAATTGTTACTGTTAGGCAGCTCCAGGTAATCTTCGCTGCTGATACAGTTGGTATGTATTCAACGAATAATGCGAACGTAATTTGAAATTAAAATAATAAAATTGTTACTGTTAGGCAGCTCCAGGTAATCTTCGCTGCTGATACAGTTGGTATGTATTCAACGAATAATGCGAACGTAATTTGATATTAAAATAATAAAATTGTTACTGTTAGGCAGCTCCAGGCAATCTTCGCTGCTGATACAGTTGGTATGTATTCAACGAATAATGAGAACGTCATTTGAAATTAAAAAAGTGATTCCTGCTAGGCAGAATAAAAGGAAGGTATGCCGATGCAGGTTTGTTTTGTTCAACAATACAAGTTTCACAGACGAATACAGATTTCTTAATTTTGTCATGCCAAGTTTGATAATGTAAATACTGCTGCCACCAAACAACAAAACAAAAAAGAGGTCGAGAAACGTCAATCAACGAAATGTAAGACTTACACTCCAAAATTGATAGGTTTTTCGGAAACAAAAAAAAAAAAAAAAAAAAAAAAAAAAAAAAAAAAAAAAAAAAAATTAAGGGGGAGATGATGTAACGTATACTCTATATTCACTTTCCTTTTGATTTTACTATCTCTGGTTATTTTATTTTACTATGTAAATTATCTTCTTACTGAACGAAATATTATTTCACCCGATGAATGAGATCTGGCAATGAGTGTAAGTCATGACGTGGTGGTAGCCAGTATATATAGGCGCGTTCATCGATAGCCAGGGAGCGTTGTTGTTGAGAGAGAGCGTTTGTTATACGAGGAGAGATTTTGTTGTTATAAGGAGAGATTTTGTTGTATGTGATTAGTGATTCTTCATTATTGTGAAACAAGTTGTGTGTGTGTGCTTTGGATGATCAAGCGTACCGAATAAAAAAGCTGTCGTAAGTACGTCTTTCTCAATTCATAGTTTTTGTCAGACCTCTGTCTGGCTGTTAGGTTTATATCATTAATTACCATTAACAACCAGCGTTAAGACTTTATTCATGTTCTTAATTAACTAGTAACAACAACCATTTGAATTCACTATTTGAAGCTTAGTACAAGTATATCATTCAGTAGCAGAAGCATTATACTTAAGCTCAGTAGGAAAGCTTCATTATTATCATTAACTAGCTGGTAGGAAGAGTTTATTCATTATAATTAGCTTAGCGGAAAGCAAAATAAAGCTAATTCATTATAAGTCGCTTAGTTGGTTGGTTGATTTTTATGGCGTAAGGGCCATGTTTGGCCAAAGAGCGCCAGACACAAGACAAACAAACAGTATTAAAAAAAAAAAGTGGCATAAATCCCAAAATCTGGCTGACCACAGCGAAGCCGGGGTTGAAGAGGAGTATTGGTACACAGGAGGCACTTCTCCGGTCTCCTGCGACCTCAGCCGCCAGACATCCCATTTCCGCCTCACGGGTCTCCGCACGCGGCAAACATGCAGGTAGGTCTAGCACCCAAACCAGCTAAAAGGGAAAAAGTAATCCAAGGAAGACAAAACCCTGGAGTGGAACCTAAACGGAATCTCAGCAACCTTTGAACTGAGCTGTTAATATAAACAGTTAGTAGTGGAGGGTGACAAAACCACAAGACCAGGATGTTGGTACATAGCGTGGTAGCGATTAGGTAGAGTATACAACACGGAAAACTGGCCAGTGCAGAAAATAAATAAAAACGAAAAAGCGAGACACAAGACCAGCTCGGGATCGTGGGGCCGCGACTCCCCAACATCTGGATGAACAGCCGTCCCTGCAAACTCCAACAGCACCGCAAAAAAAAAAAAAAAAAAAACAAGCGGTGGCATGACATCAGATGTTGACCAGTCACAAGGTCAGCTCGGACCGTGGGGGCGCCGCTCCCCAAATAACTGGAAAACCAGTTATCCCCGTGCGGGAGACAGTCGCTTACCACATTATCCTTGGACACCGTCCCAAAAACAGCGCGATTTCCGAATATTTAGGATCTAAACAGTTTTTTATGATGGCACAGAAGAAACTGTTCGTCTATTTTTACCTATTTACAACGTATTATTTTTGGCTATCTACAAAGACTATTTTTGGCTATTTACAACTGTTTGATGATGTTTGACTATTTATAATTAGCTTTCCATTTCTAGTACTGAGGGTTTTTTTCTTTTTTTGTGAGCCTTGTAGGGCTGTTGATTTTCAGCTTGCGAGTGATATATATTTACCTAGTAACTGGTGAGCCAGCATGAAAATTTTCAAGCATTGTATGTATATATATACACTGCTGGCCACCCAAAATGCAACACTAAGAAGGACACGAGATAGCAAAGCCAGATTTACTGGACACATAACAACAGATACAAAGATGAAACGATTCAGCTTACAGGCCCGTGCGACTTGCGGAACACGCAGACATCAATATTTAGTGTGGCTCCCATGGCTGGCAATAACGGCCGCTACACGCCACGGCATCGAACGAAAGATGATTTGGATGTGGGCTTGGGGTATGTCGGTCCAGGCTGCTTCCACACGTTGCCACGGTTTAAGAAATTCATTGTGAGGTTATTTAACATATGTGGCAAATGATCATATTGAATAATAAGGTAAAGTAATTTTGTGCACGATATCATAAGCAATACCTGCAGTTTCTCAGATGAATACAAGTCGAAATCTATCTTAATATTAAAATTAAGGACGACTTCAATAAATAGCTAGTTGATACCAAACTTTGTATCAGCCAATAGATGGCAGCACGTCAACCTAGCTATCACGATTTGTGTTGTGAAAGTGCGTATATAAGGATACTAAAAGGTAAAGTACCCTTTTAAAGGTCATTTCTATTACCCTTAAAAGGACCTTCAACGATGAAAAGTATGTCTCCACACCGAAATATTTATTTTGACGATCAAGTTTTCTTCCTCATGAATGTGAAGAGGTCTAGCTAGAAAATATTAAATAGAGTGATTTCGTATTAGCAAAAAACTACCTAATGACACGAAGACCTCAAAACAGTGTTCTGTTGAAATAAGACAGTTCCCTTGGAATAAATACTCCAGAACATTGTTTGCCATTTATTATGTCTGATAAAATAGTTAGTGATCTGTCATATATATATTTTTCTAATATTTAGGAAATTCCTCATATTTTTTGTCCCTCCAAACTTCATCAAAAATGCCTTCAATTCCCCATTTCAACCTCCCTTTTCCCCGAAAATTAAAAAAAAAGTTAAGCAACTCATAGGCTCTCCATACAAAACCCATCAGTACTAATCTTGAGATAAAGAACGAGTGAGCGCTGACGTGCTCACATCTCTCGGGTGAGTAATGGTACTTCGGAAGATAAGTCATAAGTCCATGAAGCCATGTTGATATAAAAACTCAAAAGTTACCCTACCAATAAAGTACACTCTCTATTTACCTCCTGTCGCATTCCCACTTTATGGGTTAGACAACTAAAGGTAACCATTGTCGCAAAGAAACACCCGAACATTAAAATGGATTAGGGCAACTGGCGAGTACAGCAATGCTCACCCAAAGTAGTTCTGAACCAATCGCGCGGCGGAAATGGCCTTAATCGCAATTACGTACATTCACTTGTGAAATACGCGTACCGGCGATGCGTACCAGAGGGTGCGGGTGTCATATCCAATTGTGCCCCAAACCATAACGCCTGGCGATGCATAATACAGGCGGCATAGTCTCTCGCCACGGTGTCGCCACACGCGGATACGACCATGGTGGTGTTGCAGGCAGAAGCGGGATTCGTCGGAGTCGACAATGTCGTGTCATTCCGTAGTCCAAGTGCGGCGTTCAACGGCCCACAGCCGCCGCACTCGCTGGTGGTGCAACGTCAATGGTAATCGGAGCAATGGGCGCAGTGCGACAAGTCCCCGCTTCTGCAGACGACGTCGAACGGTACGTGATGACACAGGTTGTTGCGCAACACACCCTAATTCCTGCGCTAACGTTCGTGATGTGGCGGTGCGAGCCGTCAATGCCCGCCGCACAACATGCTGGTCCTCTCGTTCGGTGATGTGCCGCGGCTGCGGCAATCGCTCACGTCGGTCCGTCCGTCCCTCCTGCACCCACCGAATCCATACTCGCCTCACTGTGGCTGGATGTCCCACACAGGCGCCGATGTCTCGGTACGATAAACCGCTGTCGCGATAAGCCACTATTCGTCCTCTGTCGAACTCCGAAACGTGCTGGAATGACTGCCGTATTCTGCGACGAGGCATCAGGAAGCTTCCCACGCACAGGTCCGGCAGCACAACACACTTCCACTACTTACACCCCGCCTTCTGTGCACTCTTCTTATAGTGCTTCTCGGTGGCGTGCCGGGCGCACATGATTTGCATATGCCCTGCAATGCTAATCGTTTGCATGTCCTATCGCGAGCGACGCATGCTGCAAATTTCAGGCCAATTGGATGGTTCCTTCTTGGTGTTGCATTTTGGGTGGCCAGCAGTGTATATATAAATTAGTTTGCAAAAGAAAAACAAAACGCAAAAAAGCTAATACTAAGAGAAGCGCCAAAGGCAGCTATTTTTTTTTCGATTTGAGGTTTAACGACCACCGTGAGCAACTCAATGGGCTATATGCAGTCGCCCGTCCCTAATTTAGGGTCACTGGTTCCAGGGAAGGGAGAGAGCCAGTGCCGTAAGACAAACACAGCATCCATGCCTCACCGGTATTCGAACCCGGAACCCGTTCGGACGAATGATCAGAGGCCATTGCTTAGACCATTGCGCCACCGGGGCGGCCCAAAGGCAGCTACAATCATGTAGGAGCAAATAGAGTGAATTGTAAAAAATAAGAATTGCAAAAAAATTAAAATTCCATAAGGAACACAGAGGAAAAAAAAATTCCATAAAGAATAGAAAGAATTCCATAAATATAAAATGGAAGCTCAAAATTGAAAGCCAAAAAATGAACAGAAAACAGGTTGCTGTCATCAGGAGAGCATCAACCTGCGGGAGTGGCCTTTCCACCAGACCAAATGTCAAAACAGACACAGAAATTCAAAACACAAGAATATAAAGACCGAAAAAATGATAAAAAAGGCCTACAGGCAGACCAAACTGGTCAACGCCGTGAATGAAGATCAAACCAAACTGGACCAACGACCCACAAGAGCCCAAATATACACTGAAGTGCCAGAAAAACTGGTACACCAGTCTACTACTTGGTAGGTCCCCCACGTGAGCGCAGGACTGCAGAAATACGACGGGCATGGACTCCACTAGCTTTTGGAAATATGCTGTAGGCAATGCACACCATACTTCCTGCAGAGCGTTTCACAATTCGGGTGAATTCCGAGGTCTCGGATTCCTGTGTTCGACAGCGCGTTGCATGGCATCCTAAATGTGTTCTATCACGTTCAGATCTGGGGACTTGCGTGGGAATGTCAACACCCCAAACTCAGATGAATGCTCCTCTAACCATAATGTGGCGTCCCGACACTTGTGTGGAGGTGCGTTGTCTGTTGGAACAGGCCCAACCCATCAGCATGAATACAGGACATGAACAGGTGTACCTCGTCAGAAAGGATGCGGGCATAGCGTTGGCCGGCCACAGACGTTTGTAGACGTACCAGGGGTCCCAGTGAAGTTCAGCAAAACACACCCCATACCATTACGGACCCCCCACCAGCCGGTACAGTTCCCTGTTGACAGGTGGGATCCCTGGCTTTATGGGGTTTGCACCACATACGAACCCTTCCATCTGCCCGACACAGTTGGAAACGCGACTCGTCAGACCAGGCTACTTGTTTCCAGTAATCAAGTGTTCAGTGGCGGTGTTGCCATGCCCAAGCGAGGCGCATAGCTCTGTGTCGTGCACCCATCAAGGGGACTCGAGTTGGGCGTCGGCTCCCAAAGCCTATATCGTGTAGGGTACATTGCACAGTCCGGACGCTGATGCTTGTTGAGGCTCCAGCATTGAATTCCGATTATACCTGCGAGAGTGTTGCATACCTATCGCGTGAAACGATTCTTGACAGCCGACGTTGGCACGTTCACTCAATGTCTTTTTACGCCCACACTGGTATCGTAGGTTGGAGGTTTTGCCAGAATTCTTGTAGTCATGGTACACCCTTGCAATGGTCGTCCGTGAAAATCCGAACTTCGTCTCTACCTCCGAAATACTATGGCCCATCTCACGAGCGCCAACTATGACACCGCGTTGAAAATCGCTTAAATCGTTACTTGTCATTCTCATGCCAAAAACAGCTCTGACAGCTGGCAAGGGTGTCTATCGCTTTATATACGCACTGGCGGACGAAACCGAGTACGCGTATAGGTGACGTTGCTATGTATTTTGCATAAGCTTGTCTGTACCAGTTTTTCTGGCACTTCAGTGTATATGAAAACGTTAAAGTTAACGTTTTCATATATATTTGGACTCTTGTGGGTCGTTAGTCCAGTTTGGTTTGATCTTCATTCACGGCGTTGACCAGTTTGGTCTGCCTGTAAGCCTTTCTTTTAATCATTTTTTCAGTGTTTATATTCTTGTGTGCTTTTTTTTTTTTTTATTGGAGGTTCAACGACCACCGTGAGCAACTCAATGGGCTATAAGCAGTCGCCCGTCCCTAATTTAGGGTCACTGGTTTCAGGGAAGGGAGAGAGCCAGTGCCGTAAGACAAACACAACATCCATGCCTCACCATTCTTGTGTTTTGAATTTCTGTGTCTGTTTTGACATTTGGTCTGGTGGCCAAGGCAGCATGACCAACCAATATTTTTGGTTCTCCTTGTCGTTTGTTGGTACTAGAAAGACCACTCCTGCAGGTTGATGCTCTCCTGATGACGGCAACCTGTTTTCTGTTAATTTTTTGGTTTTCAATTTTGAACTTCCATTTTGAATTTAACTCTGTATTCTTTATGGAATTTAATTTTTTTACAATTCACTGTCTCTCTCTCTCTATATATATCTCATTGTCAACCGTTATCAGTTCACAGCTGGATTCAGGTGTCTCCAAGTTTCTTCCACAACTCTCTGCCTTGAGCCAGTCTCTTCCATGTCACTCCGGCAGGCTTTTGAATTTCATCCACCCATCTCCCGCATGGCCTTCTTTGTTATTTCTTCCCTTACTATGTAGTCTAATATTTCAGCTGTCGAATGGTGGTAGCAATATGTACAGCACATTGCCATATCTGAGTTTCTACCTTGATTGTGATATCATCAACTCTAGTCATTTTCCGGATCTGTCCTTCTTGGTTATACCAAGCATGCATCTCTTGATTAATATTATAACAAATGCTGTAATACATATTGCATTTATATAGCATCTCTCCAGGCTTCTTTTGGTAGTTTTGCCGCATCTGTTTTTTTGTTTAAGGTTCATGTCTCTGATCCACATGCAAAGAACTGGAAAAGGTGCATTAATTAAACACTTTTCTTTTAAGACATAACAGTAAACTGCTCTTGAAAACTGTACCATTTCTTCCAAATGCTATCCAATCAAGTTTTATATGCCGATTAATTTCTTCCCCAATGTGGCCCTCACTTGATATCTGTTGCCCAAGGTAAATGTAGAGATATTTGTTACCTCTAGATTCCCCTATCAATAACCAATTTTGAAAAAAGCAGTGTCCCATACTCTCACCACCAACCTGCTCAACACACAACTAATATATATATATATATATATATATATATATATATATATATATATATATAATACAATGAAAACATTACAGAACAAAAATACAAAATTAAAAAAAAAAGGAACTTCAAAACAAGTGAAAACAAAAAACAGGTTGCCGTCATCAGGAGAGCATCAACCTGTGGGAGTGGCCTTTCTAGTACCAACAAATGACAAGGCAAGCCAAAATTGTCGGTTGGTCATGCTCCCTAGGCCACCAGACCGAATTCCAGAACAAGAACAAGAAATCCAAGAATCAAATTTATACAACTACAAAATAAAAAAAAAAAAAAAAAATTAAAAAAATTAATTAAAAGCTTACCGGCAGAACAAAACCACCATGACAAGACAACTAATGAAACTGAACAGAACACCCACAAGAACCCAAATATATACACTGATATAAAAAGTGGTCACGGTTAATCAACTACCTGGTAAGTCAAAAAAATGTGTGAATTGACAAGATGCAAAACTGTGTATGTAGATAAGATCTTCAGCTATTAGTGACCCACCCAATAGCACTTTATGTTGCCTATATACTTAAAATTTTTAGGTCCTAGGTTAATAAAGCATGTCAATGTATAATTTGATTAATTTTTTTTTCATTTTTCATTTTTTAGTTTTATAAATTTGATTCCTGGAATTCTTGTGCTTGTTCTGGAATTTGGTCTGGTGGCCTAGGGAGCATGACCAACCGACAAGTTTGGCTCGCCTTGTCGTTTGTTGGTACTAGAAAGGCCACTCCCACAGGTTGATGCTCTCCTGATGACGGCAACCTGTTTTTTGTTTTCACTTGTTTTGAAGTTCCTTTTCTTTAAATTTTGTAATTTTTGTTCTGTAATGTTTTCATTCTACATATGCTACTACATGAGGTTTAGCAGCCTTTGGCGCTTCTCATGGTATTAGCCTTTTTACCTAATTTCTTTTTGTGTTATATATTTTTTTTGTATACTATTTATATACTTATATATATCGAGAAAGAGAGAGAGAGAGAGAGAGAGAGAGAGAGAGAGAAAGAGAATACTTAGGTTAGTTTTGCCTAAAATATTTCATAATTGTCTATGCCCTTAATGCACATAAATGAGATTGACCAAGTAAAAAACAAGCTGAACTTTTTGCTGGATGAAAAATAAGAACATGCCATGACAAAGTTTGAACATAATGCCTAAATATTTATGCTATTATGTGCAAGTATAATTATTAACTATAATTTATTGATGTAAATACATTAAAGTGGTGCAAATTACTGTATTCACAATATAAAATTACTGAATTTAAAATGAAATGGTTCTATAAGACAGTGCTTTAACAGTTCTTTTTTTGTTTTTTTGTTAAGGTGGCAAGCAGAATAGCCATTGCCTAGCTTACTTTTCAACATGTAACTTAACATCAGAGAACTTGAAAATTACATCATCTTGGTGCTGAAATCTCCATTCTTGAATGCACTTGGAATAAACTGGAATATTGTTTAGATGTCGTTTGCACAACTAAAGGCATTTATGAAATCAATCTACTAAATCACCCCTCCCCCCCCAAAAAAACCTATCTGTATATAGCCTACAATAAAATACAGGTATGAGCATTACTTTGTGTTATTTTTCCTTTTATGACATTTTTTATGTATACCTTGTATAAAGATATACCATTAGTCCTTAAAATAAACTAGGAATGCAATGCTCACAATGCATTATTCCACTGCCACATACTATACCTTTCCACTGCATGCAGTCTTCAGACATTTTTGTGTTTTAAGATGTCTCTGACCCATAAGTGAAAACTGGTGAGAAGTAGGATGAAATCATCCTCTCCCACATGAATGCGTGTGTTTACTTTCACTTGTTCCATACTGTGAACTGGGCTGTATGTGCCCATAGTGAAAAACACATTGTTGTTTCCTATTTGATAGTCATCACATGAAATCTTGGAGAAGTGAAGGCCAAATGACAGCATCCAGTGTTATGAACAAAATGGATGATCAAAGAGGAAGACTGCATGCCAGAAATAGAATCCTGTCAGGATTAATAGCAGCTTCTGAATTACCTGTATCACCCATCTCTTCTTTTTTTTCTTTCTTAAGCATAATTTGAAAACTAAAATTCTGAATTGTGCCACAAAAATTTAAGAAGTGCAGCAACTGTGATTTGTCCAATGAAATTTTTGTTACAACGGTGAGTAATTGTTGCTCCTAAATGGCTGGCATGCTTTGGATTAGCATACCTTTGTTTGAAAGTTTCAGAGAAGCCAATTTGAGCTAATGAATCAAACTGAAATCATCTCGCTGACTAAGGATAATCTACAAAAAGAGTGTCACACACACACTGATTTTCAGTCTATAACAAAAAAATTAAATAAGAAAAAATTGCTTTTTTAATGGCATGTCCAAAACTTTAATAGATACAATTAAAGTTGCTTTTCTATGGTAAATCAAAACTTTTGTCACATAAAGGAACCACAGTAACATAGCTTGAGAATGAACTCGTAAGAAACAAAAATTTTCACTCAGGCAATAGGTTATGATTGCTGATGAACAAGAAAAGTGAAATTAATATTTCCCCCCTTTTATGTTGACCTCACTGCTTTTAGATTGCTGCTACAACCATTTTTATATTTATTTATTATTTTAGACAAGGTGTGACAAAGTTAGGTAAATGCATGGTAAAAATGAACAATAGGTAATGATATTCAACCCTTTGAGGAGTATGAACATACTGGTACGTTCAGACTTTCCAAAGGGTTGAAAAAAAAGCAGCACTCCTCAAAAGGTTAAGAAAACTTACTTTACTGGCATTGAACTTAATCCCTCCTGAACACAACACTCTTTTGGCATCAGAAGCTATGGGAAAAGTCCTTTGTTATCTTCTGCAGCTGGGTTGTCACGTTTGCTTGAATTTCTGAAATGTAAGCAAATCTCTTCCCTTATGCTAATTTCAGTCGGGGGAAATGAAGTCAGCCAGTGCCAGATCAGTGAATATGGTGGATGATTCAATGCAGCAATGGCCAAATTTGATATTGGTTCTTTGCTCCACTTTTGCCCACTAAAAATGTGAACCTTTTTTTTTTTTTTTTTTTTAATTGGAGGTTTAACGGCCACCGTGAGCAACTCAATGGGCTATAAGCAGTCGCCCGTCCCTAATTTAGGGTCACTGGTTCTAGGGAAGGGAGAGAGCTAGTGCCGTAAGAAAAGCACAACATCCATGCCTGACCGGAATTCGAACCCGGACCCCTTATGGACGAATGATCCGAGGCCAGCGCCTTAGACCACTGCGCCACCGGGGCGGCAAAATGTGAACCTACACCAGCTGGTCTGGCATGCTTTCTATCCCAAACCCTTTCTCACAGCTCTGTAATGGTTACGGACATGTTCGTTCTTGTACTTAACTGCATCGTGCACGTTACTACATCTTTTACAACGTTTCGTTTTATTTCTTATGACAGCATTCACCAAACTTTATTAACAAACCTTGTATGTGCGCTTGCAGATGCCACAAACAATGTGTATTACAAAGGTGTCAAAAGTTGTACCATTTTGTGCTACACATAATGGTGGGCTTCCATTCCTGTGAGAAATATGCATCTGCATCGACTGGGTACTGTGATGACGAGGCAGATGACATGCCTTTGATACAGAACTACATTGAGTTTTCAGGTGAGCAGAGGAAGGAGGACCATAAACATGCTGTTCAGGTGCTCCTAAGCCATTGTTGGAAAAAAGGGTTAAAACGCAGCAGCAGCACGTGAAATTTGTCAGTGGAAGGCGAGGAAACAGTGAACGGCAACACAGCATGAAAATGGTTCTGGCACTTCAATGCTGGGGATACCAGCTTCGGACATCCAACGACCACCAACACTGGCACCCTAGTCGAAGCTGTGACAGTGAACCCTCGTACCAGTGCATGACAATTGGCAGCTGAAGTGGAGGTCTTCCTAATGCACCATTGTTTATCACCTGCACCAGCTTGGTTCCTCCTCCAGGCACTATCCAATAGTTCCTCCATGAATTAACACCCCACCGGGCGGAACGTGCCGCTCTCTGTCACAGATTGCTATCAAATACACAGGATGATAGGTTTTGGCACCTTATTGTCACAGGTGGTGAAAAGTTAATATTCCTACGTTATCCTACCACTGGCAACCAGTGGCCGAGGCCATGCAAGAAATCATAGCCAGTGGTGCAAAGTGGTCAGCTCGAGAGAAAAGTTATGCTGTGTATTTGGTGGAATTGTGAAGGTCCTGTGCACAGGGAACTTGTGCCAGATGGTCAAACTGTTGATTAGAATTCCTATGCCAAAAAATTGCAGTGGGTCCATGATGTTCTGTGCCAAAGCTACCCAGTGCTCACCAATAGGAAGCAAGCATTGCTGAAAGTGGATAATGCCACAAGCCGCACCTCCAGAGTGGTCTGTCCCAAACTACAGGATTGGAATGGGGTTGGGATCCTAGCCCATCTTCTATGCAGTTCAGACCTTGCCCTATCCAACTACCACATAGCCCATTTCCTACAAGGACAGCACACCAATGGTGGATGTGGAATCTGGCATCAGCGAGATTCTGTCCTATAAAAACCTGCTGAGTGGTAGCGCTGTGGGATCGTGGCTCTGGTGGAATATAGACATAGGGTTATAGAAAAAAATGGGATATACTTTGCAAAATGAGATGAGCATGCATGGCTTTCTTGCATCATTAAATTTTTAGTTGCAAATGGGATGAATGTTTGGCTCGTCCAGGTATAAAGAAGGTACTGCTCATTTGATCCTTTCGTTGCCAGTTTTCTTTATTTCAACATTTTTAACACTATTTTGATCAATTTCTAAAAAGTTGTGCCAATGTGATAAGCAAAACTGTGATGCAAAAAAAAAAAAAAAAAAAAAAATAACCATAGGCTTTAAATGCTTTAGGAACAGTAAGACAGGTAAATAACTCTTGAAGTTAAACCAACAGCAGTTTTCACACATTGAACATTTTATCCCATGAAAAGTGGTATACGGTGCTATTTGTCACTGTATGTAGTTCAACTTTTTACATTTATTTACTGACTGAAACTCCTATGCTGAATAAATGTAGGTTGTAAGTCAGCACATAATAGTTACGTAAAGAAATAATAGAAATACAGAAGCACTTTCGACCTGACAGGTCTTGATCACCTGTCCAGCTTAAAGATTGCAATGGTGGTTGTGTAGCCTTCCAGAAATAAAATCGAGAACTCAGTCAGGTGGAAAGTATTACAATTATTTCTTTATCAAATTACTGCATGCTAACTTATAACCAACATTTATTTGCTACGTGTGAATTGCATTTTTGTATTTCTCCTGTGCTGAAATAGTGTTTATTACAATTCCTTATTTTTTAATTCACTAAAATTCTTCTGCTAAAATGGTGCTTGTGACAATTCTCTCACTCAAATAGATTTAAACATTATTCTGGGATTAAATCATAGTCAGCTCACATATTTTTTTAAAATTCGGAGCGAATCATTAGAACGCAAGACATTTCTGAGATACATTCGTCAAGATTTGCAATTGTCACATTAATTACAAGAAGATGCAGAATGAAATGTGCTTTTGTGTTTGCTTTAAATAAAATTGTAAGTGCAAAAGAGTGTTATCAAAGTATATTGGCTCAAAGAATGAAAATACTAAAATATACTGTGAAAATACTTTATTCATGCACATCAAATATATTTCTCTGGAATACAATAATAAATGCAATAATAATTTATAAGTTCTAACAATATCTGCTGAAAAAATGATAAAAAAAAAAGCAAAAGAACTCTCTTACCAGTGGGAGAGAGGAGCCAAAGTAACAGTGGAATTTCTATTCATTCGAAGTACAGGATCAGTGTGCATGCACCAATAAATCATCCATGAAGTGGTCACTCACTAGCAGTGAAAAATTAAGCTGTGGCCTACACAGATGACATACAGAAGTACATGGTCAGTGCACATGCACCAGGCAGAAGCAGTGTCACTTCTGTTTATCTACTGTAACAGCACTAGTCCTAAGTGAGTTGCAAACTACGCGTAAAACTGTTTGACATGTTCAGTATGAAGTAAAATTGTGTGAAATTTTGAAAGCAGAAAGACTACTGTAAAATGAATGGACAAATAAATAGATTTGTATAAAAACACATTTAGATATTTATGAAATAGTGATACTAATTCATAAAATGAACTGGGTATGTAGTGCCTGCCAAGTAATATGCACAATGCACTGAATAGTTTTTTTAACATCAATGCAGTATGAACTATGGCCATAATTAATTTTAAACTTATTAAAGTTTTTTTTTACTATTAAAGTTAGTCATTTTAAAGTAATAAAGTCTTATTCACTTTTATTACAGCATTACACAGCTACATACAGTATTTAATTTCATTTAAAATATTCTAAATTTAAGGAATATTTTAATACCAGTGCACGCAGCATTGTTACAAAATGTACACACTTTAGGTCTAATTTTTTTCAAAAACATAATGATACTAACTTAAAAAAATTATGAATCATCTTTCAAAGAAATCAGTATATATTTTTTTGACCTTCAGTACAAGATGTTTTTTTCAAAGTACATGTTGCACCTATTAAGATAGTGATAAATATTTTCTAGCACATTTGAATGAACTGAAGCCCATTTCAAATTATCCGAAATGCTTTGATCTTTCGTTGGTTTTGATTCACATTTGCAGTCTATCTTCAGAGTCATCAGCAATAGCAACATCTGTATGAATTTCAAGCACAACATACGGAAGCAAAATGAAAGGAACTTCTATGAAGGACTTCATTAAATAGAAAATCAGTTTGCTCAAGTTTCAAAGCTCCTCCATAAAATTAATTAAATACAGGAACTTGGAATGACAATGTTTAATTCTAGCACTCCCTCTCTTTTTTGAACTCCAAATTTTTATTCTTTGCCACAGACTAAAGGAAAAGCTTCACTACTACTAATGAAAAACCATGTTCATGGAATGAGGCATGCCATATGTGGTGAGTGCTTTTATATTTTCTGTATATACTTAATGATTAGCATAGTTCATTTCAAAGCCACTGATCCAATGAACTGTTAGCTGCTTCATGAAGTGGATCTGTAAAGTTGCATACAATAAATGTAATAAATCTGTGAAAGCAACTATGAGGCACAAATTTTGCCAACATTATTCTTGTTCTTTTCATTCATTGTTCACTCTTTTTAACTATGCTCCAAAAAGTTGTTTATTTTCTTCATCTCATGAAACATGTTTTCTGATAAACTTCACACACCACTGGATAGGTTTTAAAGCAATCTTTCACATAATTCAGTCTGGATTATATGTATAATTGTTCTTGCAATAATATTACATTGCATGAGATCCATGTAATATACCTTCAAATTATTGCATACAGATAACTAACTTGAATTTACTGGATCGGACAATTTCAAAGGTAACCCTTGGATGGAACCAGCCTGAGTAACCTTGCCAAGCTTAAGAGAAAAAAGACAAAGGTGCTAAAGTTTCATATTCACTTAAGCAATAATTAAATGCCAAGCACAATATAAAAATTCATACATACACTGCTCAACACAGAAAATGCAACACCAGGAAGTACTTGTCAGAGCATCATGCAAATTGGTGAGTATGTGTCAACAGTTGGGTTATGTAAATGATTGCAGTTGTGCACCAGTCACATGCCAGGCGAGAGAGAGAAAATGGCTCAGTATAGCTAAGTTTGGTCGTCCACAGCCGAGGGCGTGGACCACTGCATCATAGTGATCTCGGTGATGAAAGCATGTGTAAGGAGTGAGAATGCCAAGGTGACATCATCAGGAATCCTACCATCACATGGACATCTTAATCAGAGGCTTCATTATAGGGCTATGTACAGCTTGCTGGTCCATGTATCACATCAGGATGCTACAACTATTGGCCAGATGCGTTGACATTGGTTGGAGGGAGGCAATTTTTGTCACCGTAGAAGGACTGGTCATGTAGGCAGATGTCAAAACTCCTCCATCACCAGCCACATTCAATTGGATGCTGTAGCAGCCTCACAATACACAGTTGATGACATTCAACAAGGTGTACAGGCACCTATGTACATCCCTATATCAACATTGCCAGTTAATTGCAGATTGGCTGAATCACATTTGTGTAACCCCTCAGAAATGAAACCACTACATTGTCATCAGTAAGTCTCATTTTGTGCATTCCTTCATGGTAAGGAATTTTCTATGTCAAGCAGTATATGTTTCAATTACACATAAAAATTGTAAACATGCATGGATATTTTCAGGATAGTAATTAGTTAAGAAACTAAATGACCTAAATTTATGAAGAAAACAACAACAACAAAACATATTAATGAGGAGTAAATATTGCACATGTATGAAAGGTATACATACCACCATTTATTTTTCTGTACAGAAGTGCACTATTCGATTGTTACCATGCAGCTATCACCTCAAAAAAATTAAATATTGAATTCACATGGAGTGGGTATTAAACCTGTCTCTTGTTTTGCATTCAAGCATACTACCACTACACCACCCAAGACAACAAATCTCTAAGCAACTGAAATGTAGGAATATGAACAAACATCATATTTGTGCAACTCAAAGCATCCAAAGTGTCCTTGTAGCGACAATCATTTCAAATCCCAGGTGCTGTACCTGTGGCTGAGTGGTGCAAAGCATTGGCTTTTGATCATCATTTGTCTGAGATATGTGTGGGTTCACACCCCAGGTGATTCATGGACTGTGTGTTTGTGTTACGTCACTGGATCTCTCCCTTCCCTGGAACCAGTAGCCTTAAATTAGGGACAGGTAACTGCTTACAGCCAACTGAGTTGCTCACTGTGGTTGTTAAACCTCGAAAAAAAAATAAAATAAAAAAAAATCCAGGCCAAGAATTGTTGATTTTTAAAATAATATCATAGATATTTCATATACATTGAATGCATATCACTATATTACTTTTTGGCACACAAATGTAAGTTTGCTTATTTCCATGTAGTTGCGTACTTCATAAACTTGCATTACTGTAGAACGAGAAGTGAACTTCCCCCTGATTTCTGTTGAGCCATGCTAATATACCATCATCATCATCAACTATTATCAATCCACTGCTGCATGAAGGTCTCCCCAAGTTTCTTCCACAACAGTCTATCTTGTGCCAGTCTCTTCAATGACACTCCCACATGCTTTCGAATTTCATCCACCCATCTCCCATGTGGTCTTTTTCTGGGTATTTTCCTGTCCCTAGGAATCCAGTCAAGAATTTTGTTGATATATCATCATCTTCAGCAGCATCGTCAACCATTATCAATCCACTGCTGGACGATGGTCTCCCCAAGTTTCTTCCACTGTCTTGTGCCAGTCTCCTTCAGGTTACTCCCGCATACTTTCGAATTTCATCCACCCATCTCCCATGTGGTCTTTTTCTGTCCCTAGGAATCCAGTCTAAAATTTCGGCTGTCCAACTATGGACTGTCCTTCTGGCAATATGTCCAGCCCATTGCCATTTCAGGGATTTTACTCTGATCATGATGTCTTCCACTCTTGTCCTTTTTCGGATCCACGAGTTCCTCTTCTTATCTCTCCTGGTTATACCAAGCATGCACCTCTCCATGCTTCTTTGAGTTGCCCTGCAGTCTTTGCATGTCTCTTTTAGTTAAGGTCCACGTCTCTGCACCATACATAAGCACTGGAAGGATGCATTGATCAAGCACTTTTCTTTTATGACATAATGGCATATTGCTCTTGAAAATTATGCTGTTTCTTCCAAAAGCTCTCCAGGCAAGTTTTATACACCAATTAATTTCTTCATCAATGTGACTCTCACTTGATATCTGCTGTCCAAGAAAAATGTAGGTATCAGTTATCTCCAGCTTTCCCCATCAATCGATAAATCTTCATTTCTTCTAAAAGCATTGTACTTACATCACTTTTGTCTTTTGAAAGTTCATTTTTAATCCCACTTCTTTACTCTTGTTAGCAAGTTCCCATACTATACTATATCAGCATCATCATCATTGTCAACCATTATCAATCCACTGCTGGACAAAGGTCTCCTTAATTTCCTTCCACAATGGTCTGTCTTGTGCCAGTCTCCTCCAGGTTACTCCCACATACTTCCAAATTTTATCCACTCATCGCCCATGTGGTCTCCTTCTGGGTCTTTTCCTGTCCCTCGGAATCCAGTCTAAAATTTCGGCTGTCCATTGATGGTCTGTCCTTCTGGCAATATGTCCAGCCCATTGCCATTTCAAGGATTTTACTCTGATCATGATGTCTTCCACTCTTGTCATTTTTCTGATTCACAAGTTCCTTTTCTTATCTCTCCTGGTTACACCAAGCATGCACCTCTCCATGCTTCTTTGAGTTGTCTGCAGTCTTTGTATGTCTTTTTTAGTTAAGGTCCATGTCTCTGCACCATATGTAAGCACTGGAAAGACACATTGATCAAACACTTTTCTTTTAAGACATAATGCTCTTGAAAATTATACTGTTTCTTCCGAAAGTTCTACAGGCAAGTTTTATATGCAGATTAATTTCTTCATCAATGTGACCCTCGCTTAATATCTGATGTCCAAGATAAATGCAGGTATTGGTTATCTCCAGCTTTCTCCCATAAATCCATAAATCTTGATTTCTTGTAAAAGCATTGAACATCACTTTTGTCTTCTGAAAGTTCATTTTTAATCCCACTTCTTTACTCTTGTCAGCAAGTTCCTGGATCATACTCTGCAGCTCT
The DNA here is from genome assembly GCA_039090855.1 of Macrothele yani. Classification (NCBI taxonomy): domain Eukaryota; kingdom Metazoa; phylum Arthropoda; class Arachnida; order Araneae; family Macrothelidae; genus Macrothele; species Macrothele yani. The sequence continues at coordinate 84,420,982 of CM077001.1, forward strand.
GATGGGGTAGTTGCAAAAATGACTACGTCATCAGCAAAACGAAGGTGAGTTAGATAATCTCCATTAATCTTTATCCCTTAGTTTTCCAAGTTCAGTGATTGAAAGACATTTTCCAATGTGGCATTAAAAAGTTTGGGAGATATGGTGTCACCTTGTCTCACTCCCTTTCCAATTTTTATGGGTGCTGTATTCTCGAATAGCCGAATCTTTGCAAATGAATTTTTTGGGAGGGGGGGGATTGGAGGTTTAACGACCACCGTGAGCAACTCAATGGGCTATAAGCAGTCGCCTGTCCCTAATTTAGGGTCACTGGTTCCAGGGAAGGGAGAGAGCCAGTGCCGTAAGACAAACACAACATCCATGCCTCACCGGGATTCAAACCCGGACCCAACTCGGACGAATGATCAGAGGCCATCGCTTAGACCACTGCGCCACTGGGGCGGCCACATGCATTTTCATAGATGTTATTAATAATATTAAGGTATGCATCTTCAATACCGCAGGATTTCAAAGCCATTGTAACTGCTGATGGTTTCACCGAATCAAAGGCCTTTTCATAATCTATAAAAGCCATGCATGATGGAAGTTTATATTTCCTTGTTCTTTCAATTAGTTCTCTCAGTACATGGATTTGATCTATAGTGCTGTAGCCACTCCAGAATCCAGCTTGTTCTCTGGGTTGAGCCATGTCCAGTGTCACCTTCAAGCGGTGTGAAAGAACTTTAGTGAAGATTTTATAAGTCACTGGTAGGAGGCTGATAGGTCTGTAGTTTCTGAGACCCTCAATGTCACCATTTTTATGTAGCAGGATCATTGTAGATTGTTCCAATCCTCAAGAATCTTTCCTTCATTAAGGCATCGAGTGAAAACTTGGGCGAGTACTGTTCCAATTTCCGCACTTGCTTCTTGTATGATGTCTACAGTAATTCCACCTTCTTCTGGAGCTTTTCCCCTTTTCACGTTCTTGATTGCATGTGCAACTTCTGCTGGGAGAACTTGAAGAACTCTGGTACCTTTTGTAATGTCTGGAGTATATGTATCATCCCTTTCATATAGTTTTGAGTAGAAATCTTTTACTCTTGTCAAAATTTCACCTCTATTTCTTGTTACAGAACCATCTTCTTTTCTCAGTGCCATAATCTGTTCTCTTCCCTTACTGGGATGTCCCTTTGCTGTCTTAAGCATTTTGTTGTTTTCAATTGCTTTCCTTACTAGTTCACAGTTGAATTTCCTTACGTCTTCAGTGGTACTTTTTCGTACCGTCTTGCATAGCTCTATATATTCCACTTTGGAAGTCACATCTCCTTTAGTTGTCCTCATCTCTCTTCTTTTTTGCGTCAGAATTTTTGTTTTTCCCGATAATTTGTTCATATGCAACTTGTTCTTAGTACCCGCTATTTTTGTTGCTGTTTCCATAAGAGCCTTGGTTAGTTTTCTGTTAACTTCAGAGATGTCCACTTCTTCCGTCGTTAGACCTTCTAGAGCAGAGAATCTGTTCTTCAGTTTCAACTTGAAGGTATTATGATGTTTTTTACGTTTGGTCGTGTCAATACACTTTACTTGTTTTATGAGCTTGCCACGTTCGAGTTTAGTGTTGAGGTGCATCTTACATCTCACCAATCTATGGTCACTAACTGTGTTGAACTTGTTCAGCACACTGCAGTCTTTCATGACAAATTTCTTATTGCACATAATAAAATCAATTTCACTTGTCAATCCATTGGGATGCCTCCATGTCCATTTCCTTTGCGGCTTTTTCTTGAAAAAGGAGTTCATGATGAAAAACCCTTCTGCCTCTGCAAACTCTAAGCGAGTATTTCCACGCTGGTTTCTGTTGCCGTGACCGAATTTACCTACTGAAGTTTCATTCTGTTGCTGTTGCCCTATTTTCACATTGAAATCTCCCAAAATGATCTTCAAATGCTGCTTGCCTTTATTATTTAGATGACGAATTTCCTCATAAAATTCTTCAATCTCTTCTTCAGGACGACTTGTGGTGGGTGCCATAAGTTTGAATAATCTGAGCCTGGTATCTTCTCGAGAGTTGGATAATGAGTCATGCAGCTCTGTCAGAAGAACTTTCAACTTCTACAACTTTAGCCTTCAGTTTCTTGTTTATTATAAATCCAACACCACTAGTTCTGCCAGTATCTGTCCCACAATAGTAGAAGACATGTCCACTTTTCAGTCCAGTGTAAGTAGCCAAGGTCAGCGTCAGATGCAGCCTAGTTTAGTCCTCCAGTGATTATTTCTTAGCACCTTCAGCCTTCATGCCAACTGGCCGCTGCCTTGGCCAGGCATTCTAGCTGCCGGAGACTGAGGGCCAAGATTTAGGTTGTGGAGTCATTTTGAAGGAAGTTTGGAAATAACTCACTATGCTGGACAAGCGGGTTGGTGAGTGTGGGATAGCATTTCCTCTAATCCGAATGGTATAGTTATACCACTATCGGCGGTCATCAGAGCCCCTTTAGTGGGTGGGAACAGGATGCAGCACGAGAAGGCGGGGTTGACATTTGTCAAAGATAGGCTGTAGTATGTTGCGCATCACCTGACCTTGCATCCCACTATACCATACATATATACAGTATACACTGTATATATATCTCCGGAACTAGAGGAAGTGTTATTCTACACACACCAACTCATTTGGCCAGCATGGTGAGTTATGGCCAAACCTCCCCCAAGATAATTTCAAAACTGCAAAAACTGAAAACATGACCCTCAGATCAGATCATATGTACAGGATTTTATGAAGGGAGTGTCCGACCCCAGGTCTAAAACAACCCTTAGAAATAGGAAGCTAGGAGATTTGGGCTAGAGTGCCCGATAGGAAAGTGACACGGAAGCGAGGTAGAAAGGGGGAGGAAGACGCCCTTATTTATTACCGGGGGCCAGTACCCGGGGCCCGACGGCTTAACGTGTCCATCCGACGCACGGTGGGTATTTAGCGGTTCGAACGTTCGTACCTGCCCAGGATCGAACCTCAGGTTATCTCCATGGCAGTCACGAACGCTAACCACTAGGCCACCCGCGGCCTTCAGTCCCCAGCAGCTGGAATATAACTGGCCAAGGTAGTGACCAGTGTGACATGAAGGCAGAGGGTGCTAAGAACAGGGTGTCCACAGAATTATCAAACCTGATTTCCCTGACCAAATATATAAGAAATCCCTGACCTTACACAAATAGGTTTATTTGAGTGTTTCAATATATGTGCCATGATAATAAATAAAATTGAATTGGATAATTGAGAAACTTATATTATTTAAAAGTGTTTCCGTTTGACGTATAAAGTTTCCCAAATAACTGATTCATTTAATTTTTTTTTCTATCGGCCTTCACCTTCCCCATAGGCGTCCAACTCGCACCTTTTTAATTTTAAGTTTACTCTTTTTTCATGGTTTTATATTTATTGAAGAAACACTCAAACAAACAAATACACAATATTCAAAACAGTTACTATAAAACAATTACAGTAGGAACACAGTCACTGTTTTTATATTACACACCACTTTTCTTCTTTTCCCAATCTGAAATCTTCGCCTGCAATGCTGCTTCTTCCAACTCTAGTTCCTTCCGTACTCTTTGTCTTTTTTCCTTCAATTCCTTTATCTCATGATCAATTTTTCTCTTTTCCTTCAGTTTTCTTTCTTCTTCATTTTGAAGAACACTTTTTTCTCAAGATAATCCTGATATCTTCGTCTGGAGGCTCTTACAGAAAGAAGAAGCCTTCTATTGATGGCAATGTGTTCTACTCCTCCCACATTTTTAATGGCACCAAAAACTGTTCTCTGGCAAATCAGGGATTCTTCCAGGAGATTTTCCACAAGAAGAGACTTATTGACAGAAAATCCACCTTCCACTGAAGCATTTCCATGAGACATAATGAGACAAATTTTTATTACATCCCAAAGTTCACTGAATTGTTTTTGGTTGTCAAGTAGAGCACTGTAAAATTTGTCTAATCCAATGGAATCATCATGACTGTCTAAAAATTCATCAAACTGAGACTTTAAAGCAGATTGAGCTTCTACACACAATGAAGCGTACTGTTTATTAGCTTTTTCAGCACAGTCATCTGAAATCCTATTTGCACTAAGTAAAACTTTGAGCACAATTTCCACTCTCTTCTTGCCTAGACTCGGCTGCAGCACTATAATATTTGGGTCCAAACAAGTTACCCCACGGACAAACTTAAATTTTAGTGGGCTTTTCTCACGAAGTTTTTCAATCATACTGGTCACAAGTTTCCTAAATTCAAGCTTAAACTCTAATTTCTCCCTTTTTGAGCACTAAATCCAATATCAACTTTCTCAATTGAGAGAAAATTTTCACTTTTTGATACATCTAAAGTTAACAGTTTTGAGACACTATCAGCTTCACTTAATTTGTCAGGCTTCAAAGCTTTGTGCCATCAAATTTTTCATTAGATCCAGCAAATCAGTGTGTAAGAAAGGAATGAAAGGCTTTGGGCTCTGGAACCTTCTCAAAAAAGATTCACACTCTGAAGCTATAGTCCTAAATGCAGCCAATTTGCATTTTAACAGTGGACTTTCCATGAATTCTGAAAAACTCAGGATTTAATTATTATATTTGCACTTTTAAGGTATTTAACCTCTTGCAAAGTGCGCATAGTTTACGTGCAATTCATAAATGACAAAAAACCATGAGGAATAACCACTCACCATAAAGATCATGGTAACCTTCAATGGACCACACACTTCAACACGTCATTCATCGTGATGTAACTGGGCTTCCACAGGTTTACAGACTTCTTGCTTACGTTTCTTATTTTCGGGTGTGAAACATCGTTTTTTTTCTTTTTTTTTCCTTTGCCTTATAATATGTTACTATAATGCTTGTCAATTCGATAAAATCACACATACACTCATTCACTTCAATTCAAGTAAAAACCATGTACATAAACCTTACATTCACAGGTGATTAAACCTTAGTCAACTCTAATTATGGAACTCCTCCTTCTGTTTCACAACCTCTGCTACTCCCCCTGCAATTGTCACACCCATTCAGCCCCGCACATCCAATCCTCTAGTACTTTCGACAGGTCCCTGTCATCTTCAGGAGGCAGGTGTGTCTCATCCGCCCACCGCAGCTCAAGTGAGCAGAGCCATCGAGGCCTGGGCTCCAGTCGCTATCTCTGAATCGTTGTGTCTCTGGCGCCATCTATTGTCCCTGCTGCTCTTTTTCCCTCTTTCTTTTTACGCTGCTGTTCAATTTTTATTAGGGCTTTCCATTGTTCGTTTAGGTTATTTGGCTCATTAATGTTGCATAATCTTGATCTGTTTTTTTCAATTAACACTGATTCTGCAATTCTTAACTGCTTTTCGTTTTTACAGCTCTTAATAATTTTAATATCTTCAAACCTTGGACATTTTTGATTTTCCATACAGTATTGGGTCAATGCTGTCTTAGCCTCTTTTTATTCCAATTATTAATATGCTGGTTCAATCTATACTTTAATTTATTCTTGGTGCTGCCTATATATGACACAGGTGGTTGCTGGTTTATTGGGATTTCATAAATTCCTGCTCTATCTAATTGGCTAATTTTTTCATTTTTAATCACTAAATTTTTTATAGTAAGTACCTGATTTCCTACCTGTATGCCATACTTGCCACAAACTTTATTAATTTCTGCTGAAACATTTTCTATATATGGTATTGCTCCCACATATTTTACAAGTTTTTTATCAGTCTTGACCTTATTGTAACCTTGAGTTACTTCATAAATCCATTTTTTTAATACCTGTTTAGGGTATCCAAAAGCATATGCAATTTTTTCAATATATTCAATTTCTTCCTTTCTATACTGTTCAATTGATGAATGTGTTAAACTTCTTTTAATTAGTGTTTTAACACTATTTCTTTTATGTGTTAATGGATGTGATGACTGAAATGGTATCAGTACTGGGATATATGAAGATTTTCTATGCACTCTGAATTGTAAATTCTCCTCTGTTTTAATAATCAAAACGTCCAAAAATGCCAAAGTATTGTCATGTTCTTGTTCTACTGTCAGTTCTATAGATGGATAAATTTCACTATACTTTTTTGTCAAGTCCTCAAGTTCATCATTTTTTAGCCTGGATAACAGAAAAACGTCATCAACATATCTGCAGTATATCAGTGGTGGATCCTCGAGTTTACTTATTACTTTTTCCTCAATGTCACTCATTATAATTTCAGCAAATAAAGTTGACAGTGGTGACCCCATAGGTCCACCATGATTTTGTTTGTACATCTTGTTGTTAAACTTAAAAATGTTATTTTCATATATGTACAATAAAATTTCTCTTAACTCCTCTATTTGTATTGCATTCATTGTCTGTAGCACATACAATTTTTCAATAATTATTTCTATTGCCTGAGGTACTGGTGTGCTAGGAAAAAGAGCTCTCACATCCATACTAGCCATATGATATTCACTTAAATCTTGTTTAATTACTTTAATTTTCTCAATAAATTCGTATGTATTCTTCACAGTGAACCTTGTCTTCATGAACACAGGTGCCAAAAATTTGTAGATATTCTTTTCTAGTTTTATTAGTGGGGAATTCCTTTTTGATACAATCACTCTCATAGGTGTATCAGGCTTATGAGTTTTTATTTTTGCAATCATTTTTGGTATTCCAGTACCCATTGGTGGGTATGCTTTCTTTATTTCATCAGGCAAGGTGCTGTGATTTCTTATTCTAGCTAAGTACCTTACTTGAGATTCGGTTGGGTCTTTTGTTAGAATGCTGCAATTTAGTTCTTCTATAGCTCTATTCATTTTTAGATCATATTCAGTTGTGTTTAATATTACAATTTTCCCTGTTTTATCAGCTTCACAGAATTTAATTGTTGGGTCATCTCTTAATTTAATCAGTTGTTCTTTCTCATACTGAATTTTATCTATATGATATTTCTTTTTCTTACTTTTTTTTCATTAAATTCTTTCAAAACAATTCTATACAGTTTACTTCGAAAATTTTCACGTTCTTCTGCTGGTACACTGCGTGCCATTTCTTCTAAGTTGGGTATTAATTCCTCCGTCCTCGGCAGGCTCCGTGGAAACGCAAATTTTTTACCTCTCTGCAAAATAGCTCTTTGCGTGAAGCTCAAGGTCAAGTTGGAGTTATTCTGATATACCTCATACATATTCTCCCGTTGTTCTTGTACACGTTGTCTGTCAATCATCACGTGCAACTTTTTTCCATGACTGCTCTTGAGTATTTTTTTTCGTATTCTACGATGTCAAAAATTTCTCTGAAGGTTACATCCAAAATCTCATCTCTCCAATTACCGTCGAACTTTCTATACTTTTTATAACATATCAAATCGATTAAATGTAAACATTTCATATTCAAGTTAAAAATCAGTTTCCTTTTATTGACAATTTCAGCTCTTAATCTCTTTTTTTGGCACTCCTGGATTATTCTATTATCCTTAGCAGTGACTGGGCAATTCCGTATTTTTAAATACTTTGGTGTTATTTCTAGGTCACGGCACGTCACCAAAAATTCTTCTTGATTTTCTGACTTTACTAATTTAATTTTAGCCTTCTTAAACGCCTTAATATCTCTCATCTCGAAGTTGTGAAATTGATTCCTATAGCGCATAATTCCAGAGTATGATAGCGACTGTAAACCCCTCACCTGAACTATCCCAGCTCAGAATTTTGCGTGTAATTCTCAATTATTATATTTGCACTTTTAAGGTATTTAACCTCTTGCAAAGTGCGCATAGTTTACGTGCAATTCATAAATGACAAAAAACCATGAGGAATAACCACTCACCATAAAGATCATGGTAACCTTCAATGGACCACACACTTCCAACACGTCATTCATCGTGATGTAACTGGGCTTCCACAGGTTTACAGACTTCTTGCTTACGTTTCTTATTTTCGGGTGTGAAACATCGTTTTTTTCTTTTTTTTCCCTTTGCCTTATAATATGTTACTATAATGCTTGTCAATTCGATAAAATCACACATACACTCATTCATACAATTCAAGTAAAAACCATGTACATAAACCTTACATTCACAGGTGATTAAACCTTAGTCAACTCTAATTATGGAACTCCTCCTTCTGTTTCACAACCTCTGCTACTCCCCCTGCAATTGTCACACCCATTCAGCCCCGCACATCCATCCTCTAGTACTTTCGACAGGTCCCTGTCATCTTCAGGAGGCAGGTGTGTCTCATCCGCCCACCACAGCTCAAGTGAGCAGAGCCATCGAGCCTGGGCTCAGTCGCTATCTCTGAATCGTTGTGTCTCTGGCGCCATCTATTGTCCCTGCTGCTCTTTTTCCCTCTTCTTTTTACGCTGCTGTTCAATTTTATTAGGGCTTTCCATTGTTCGTTTAGGTTATTTGGCTCATTAATGTTTCAGCAGAAATTAATAAAGTTTGTGGCAAGTATGGCATACAGGTAGGAAATCAGGTACTTACTATAAAAAATTTAGTGATTAAAAATGAAAAAAATTAGCCAATTAGATAGAGCAGGAATTTATGAAATCCCAATAAACCAGCAACCACCTGTGTCATATATAGGCAGCACCAAGAATAAATTAAAGTATAGATTGAACCAGCATATTAATAATTGGAATAAAAAAGAGGCTAAGACAGCATTGACCCAATACTGTATGGAAAATCAAAAATGTCCAAGGTTTGAAGATATTAAAATTATTAAGAGCTGTAAAAACGAAAAGCAGTTAAGAATTGCAGAATCAGTGTTAATTGAAAAAAACAGATCAAGATTATGCAACATTAATGAGCCAAATAACCTAAACGAACAATGGAAAGCCCTAATAAAAATTGAACAGCAGCGTAAAAAGAGGGAAAAAAGAACAGCAGGGACAATAGATGGCGCCAGAGACACAACGATTCAGAGATAGCGACTGGAGCCCAGGCCTCGATGGCTCTGCTCACTTGAGCTGTGGTGGGCGGATGAGACATACCTGCCTCCCTGAAGATGACAGGGACCTGTTGAAAGTACTAGAGGATTGGATGTGCGGGGCTGAATGGGTGTGACAATTGCAGGGGGAGTAGCAGAGGTTGTGAAACAGAAGGAGGAGTTCCATAATTAGAGTTGACTAAGGTTTAATCACCTGTGAATGTAAGGTTTATGTACATGGTTTTTACTTGAATTGTATGAATGAGTGTATGTGTGATTTTATCGAATTGACAAGCATTATAGTAACATATTATAAGGCAAAGGAAAAAAAGAAAAAAACGATGTTTCACACCCGAAAATAAGAAACGTAAGCAAGAAGTCTGTAAACCTGTGGAAGCCCAGTTACATCACGATGAATGACGTGTTGGAAGTGTGTGGTCCATTGAAGGTTACCATGATCTTTATGGTGAGTGGTTATTCCTCATGGTTTTTTGTCAGGATTTAATGTTCGTCCAACCAACCAGAAAACTCAGGATTTAATTGTTCGTCCAACCACTGTTCATTAAACACACAACGCTTTGACATTGCTGCAGTCTCAATTGCCTTTTAACAAGGTATAACTTGCACATCACAACTTTTCTTCTACTCCTTTGACCTAAAACAAAAAGAGAAATGTTAACAAGTAATGTAACACAACTTACAACAATAGGTAGGAAATACAAGGTTACATTAGTAGGAAGGGGAAGTTAGTGACTGTCTGCAACATCAATGCAAGTGTGTTGGGCGATGAGGGAGTCGCTCCCCGACGCCGGGTAAAACTAGCTGTAGTCTAACTGTGATTGAAATTTCCGTGACTTTTTAAAAAATATCACTGATTTTCCCTGACTTTTACCAACATTTCAGGCATTTCCCTGATTTCCCTGACTTTCCAGAATGTGGACACCCTGAAGAATCACTGGAGGACCGGACTAGGCTGCCATTTGTTGCTGACCTTAGCTACGTTTAACATATGATCTCTATCTTCTGATTCAAGGCTCCTTGAACTGGAGGAGAAACTACAAAGAATCAAGTGGGACATTGTCGGGCTAAGTGAGGTAAGAAGAAAAGGAGATCTCATTGAACTGAAAAGTGGACATCTCTTTTACTATCATGGGACAGATACTGGCAGAACTAGTGGTGTTGGATTTATAATAAACAAGAAACTGAAGGATAAAGTTGTTGAAGTGTAAAGTTTCTTGGGCAGAGCTGTGCGACTCTTTATCCAACTTTCAAAAATGTACCAGACTCAGATTATTCAAGTTAATGCACACCCAACAAGTCATCCTGAGGAAGAAATTAAAGAATTTTACAAGGAAATTTGGCACCTAAATAACAAGGGCAAACAGCACTTGAAGATCATTATGGAAGATTTCAATGCAAAAATAGGGGAACAGCATAAGAATGAAATTTTATTAGGTAAATTCGGTTATGGCAACAGAAACCAGCATGGAAATACTCTCGTAGTGTTTGCAAAGGCAGAAAGATTTTTCATCATGAACTCCTTTTTCAAGACGAAGCCACATAGGAAATGGACATGGAGACATTCCAATGGGATGACAAATGAAGTTGTTTTCATTATGTGTAACAAGAAATTTGTCTTCGAAGACTGCAGTGTTCTAACAAGTGTACCACAGGTAGTGACCATAGAATGATAAGATGTAAGGTGCACCTCTACACTAAAGTGGAATGTGGTAAGCTTGTAAAGCAAAGAAAATGTATTCACATGGCCAACCTAAAAAATCATCATATTACCTTCAAGTTGGAACCGAGGAACCGAATCTTTGCTCTACAAGGTCTAACACTGGAAGAAGTGAACATCTGTGAAGTTAACAGGAAACTGACCAAGACTCTCATGGAAACAACAAGAAAAACAGATGGTACTAAGAACAAGTTGCATTTAAAGAAAATATCAAGAAAAACAAAAATTCTGATGCAAAAGAGAAGGGAGACAAGAACAAATAAAGAAAATTGAACTTCTGAAGTAGAATATATATAAAGCTATGCAAGATAGTTAAAAAAAAAATATCACTGAAGACATAAGACTCTGGAAAGTTAGTGAACTAGTGAAAAAAGCAATTGAAAATAATCAAAGCCTGAAGAAAGCAAAGTGACATTTCAGAAAGGGAAGAAAACAGATTATGGCACTGAGAAAAGAAGATGATTTTGTAGCAAGAAATAGAGGTAGAATTTTGACAAGAGTGAAAGATTTCTATCTACACACACACACACACACACACACACACACACACACACACACACACACACACACACACACACACACACACACACACACATCACTAAGCTGTTTTCTGAGATTCAGAGGTTAGCTCCACCAGATAATTTACTACCAGATAATTTTTACTTACTGTTGCTGTGTCAAACTTCTCCATTTACAGCGATCTTGACATACAACTCGGGCTTCAACTGACATCCATCACACGCCGTACACAAGATTTTCTATACTTCATACACAATCTTTTTTTCATGCAAACATTCTTGAATCTCATCCTCCCATGACTTCCTTGGCCTTCCCTTCCTAACACTTGGGCTACAAATTTTTTCTTAGTAAGCATCTCATCACTCATTCTTTCAACATTGCCAAACCACTGAAGCATATTTGTCTCCACCTTGCTAACAACATTTTCCTTCACTTCCACTTAGTAGTTCTAATTCTGACTATTATATAGCTCTAATTATTGTACTATTCTCTTTTACATGCGATATTTCAAAGTAACTTGTACAGAAAACTAGCGGATAATGCTTACCTTGGCATTCCTTTCTAGCGACGGGGACATTTCACGCACGTGTTTTCCGGTCTTTGTTGAGGTTATTGTCCTAAAGTCCGTTGTATGCGATGACTGGCTTTACTTCTCACACTTTTCGCTGGGTATACTCATTGGATCTTTGCTTTAGGATTCAAACATCAATTTTTACCGTTCTTTATACTCGAAATTTTCGCCCATACTCTGGGCATCTTCATGAGCGTGGCGACTTTACCACCAATGTTCGTGGTTAACTTCGCGCTAATGGAGTCCGATACTCCTTGTTGCCATTCGTCGGAAAAACTTTCCTGGATATATTTCGTTATCAAGCCCGGCTGGCGCCATCTATGTTTCGTTAAGAACACTCCCCCCCATATTTTATTTTTTTTAATTTTTTAAATTTCTTCTCCTATCCTGGTTTTCTTGTCTTTTTTTGCCTGTTTTTCTTTTGTTGTTGTTTTTCTTGTCTTATTAGTTCTTTTCTCAGTGCCATAATCTGTTTTCTTCCCTTTCTGAAATGTCCCTTTGCTTTCTTCAGGCTTTGATTATTTTCAATTGCTTTTTTCCTTCACATTACACAATTGCAACACGTCTTCATTCCTCACATAATCAGAATGTGTCTTGCCACAAACTCCCCGTAAGTAATGCATTTCTCCAGCACACAAACAATTCCAATGTTTCTTCTGTAGTACCCAGGTTTCACTGCCATGCATCAGAGTAGGAACAATTACACCTTCATACACAGCCATGCGGGACTCTCTTAAGAACCCATCATTCCTGTAAAAACCTCCCAAAGCAGCCATGACTTTCAATGAAAAATTCACTTGCCTACTAATTCCACCATCCAATTTGTTCTCTCTGTCAAACATGATTCCTAAATACACAAACTCATTCATCTGGTCAATCACTGTGCCATTTATACTTATAGATTTAAACCAGTATTATCTATTTCGGCATCAAGCATGCACGCATCCATAAATATATTAAACAGCCAGGGTGACATTACACAACCTTGTCTGACTCCTGCACAAATAGAAAACCATTTTGATAAAACACCATTCACTTGTACACAAGCTCTACTGCCAGCATACATGGGCTTTACACTATTAAGTAGATTACCAGTAACACCACATATTATGCTATTCTAGAACAAAAAATTTTAGAGTACATCCAAATCCGCAAGGGCCCTAACAAAGTAGTTTTTAGAAACACTATCAAACTATTCACCAGGGCTCTAGTGGTAACAGAAAACATAAACCTTTTCTTTTCAGCTTCCTTCCCGGCCCTAGTGGTAACAGAAAACACAAACCTTTTCTTTTCAGCTTCCTCCCCGGCCCTAGTGATAACAGAAAACATAAACCTTTTCTTTTCAGCTTCCTCCTCGGCCCTAGCTTTTATTCTTTTATTGATCTGATCCCTTCTTCCATTTTCCTCTAACAGAGTCCTTCCACAAAAGTGCCTCTTTACTCAGTCGTAAGCTTTCTCTAAATCTATGAAGGCAGCAAAAACTTTCTTACCAACAGCCAGATACTTTTCAATCATCATGTGTAATGCAAAATTCTGGTTAGTGCGGCCTTTACCAGGCAAAAAAAAAAAAAATCTCTCTGAACATCCCACACTTTCTCTGATGTAAGACCCTGTACTTTTTCAATAACGACCTTACCAAACACTTTCCCTGGCAGATGCACCTATTCCAGTCATTAAGAAAAGTACCAGTACCAAAGTTCCTCCTGTCCTCCCGGCAAAAGTTGCACATGCAATTAAGAACATGAAATGGGGAAGAGCTCCAGGAGAATTATTATGGACATTATACAAGCAAGCAAGCAAAGAAACAGAAACTACACTTTCCCAATTTTTCACTGATGTCTCAATGAAGGAAAGGTTCTTGAGGATTGGAACAATGCTACTGCTACATAAAGAAGTTGGCACTGAGGATCTCAGGAACTACAGGCCCATCAGCCTCCTTTCAGTGGTTTATGAAATCTTAACGGAGGTTCTTTCACATCGCTTGAAGGTAACATTGGATGTGGCTCAACCTAGAGAACAAGCTGGATTAAGGAGTGGCTATAGCACCACAGATCATATTAATGTACTGAAAGAACTAATTAAAAGAATGAGGGAATCTGAATTCCCATTATACACAGCCTTTATTGATTATAAAAAGGCCTTTGTTTCTGTGAAACCATCAGCAATTACAATGGCTTCAAAATCTTGCGGTATTGAAGATGCTTACATCAACATTATTAATAACATCTAAGAAAATGCAAGTGCAAAGATTCGGCTATTTGAAGATACTGCACCAATAAAAATTGGAATAGGAGTGAGACAAGATTATACCATATCTCCCAAACTTTTCGATGCCACACTACAAAGTGTCTTTCAATCATTGAACTGGGAAAACAAGGGGATAAAGATCAATGGAAATTATTTAACTCACCTTCATTTTGCTGATGACATAATTATTTTTGCAACTAACCCTCCAAAGCTGCAGGGTATGATCCAGGAACTTGCTGACAACAGTAAAGAAGTGGGATTAAAAATGAACTTTCTGGAGACAAAACTGGTGTACGATGGGTTTTCAAAAAATGAAGATTGTGCGATTGATGGGGTACAGCTTGAGATAACCAATATCAACATGAACCTTGGACAACAGATAGCAAGCACGGGTCACATTGATGAGGAAAGTAATCTGCATATAAAACTTGGCTGGAGAGCTTTTGGAAGAAGCAGTACAACTTTCAAGAGCATTATGTCTTAAAAGAAAAATGTTTAACCAATGCATGCTTCCATTTTTTACATATGGGCAGAGACATGGACCTTAACTAAAAAAAAACATACAAAGACTGCAGACAACTAAAAGCAGCATGGAGAGATGCATACTTGGTGTAACCAGGAAAGATAAGAAGAGGAACTCATGGATAAGGAAAATGACAAGAGTGGAAGGCATCATGATCAGAGTAAAATCCCTGAAATGGCAATGGGCTGGACATGTTGCCAGAAGAACGGACAACTAATGGACAACCAAAAATTTTTGACTGGATTCCAAGGGACAGAAGACCACATGGGAGACGGGTGGATGAAATTCAAAAGCATGCTAGAGTGACATGGAGGAGACAGGCTTAAGACAGACAGCTGTGGAAGAAACTTGGGAGACCTTCATTCAGCAATGGATTGATAATGGTAGACAATGATTATTATATATATATATGGGTATGTAAGATCAGGTGATGCACAACACCACAGCCTCTCCTTGACAAATGTCAACCCCGCCTTTTCGTGGTGCATCCTGTTCCCACTAAAGGGGCTCTGACGACTGCCAATAGCGGTATAACTTATAATATTGGGATTAGAGGAAATGCTATCCCACACTCACCAACCCGCTTGACCAGCGTGGTGAGTTATGGCCAAAACCCTCCAAAATGACTCCACAGCTTAAATCTTGGCCCTCAGTCTCCGGCAGCTGGAATGTACCTGGCCAAGGCAGCGGCCAGTGCGACAGACATGAAGGCAGAGGGTGATAAGAATCACCAGAAGACCGGACTAGGCTGCCATCTGATGCTGACCTTGGCTACTTACAATGGACGCTCCCTATCTTCTGATTCAAGACTTGTTGAATTGGAAGAGGAACTATGAAGGATCAAGTGGGACATCGTCGGGCTAAGTGAGGTAAGGAGAAAAGGAGAAGATCTCATTGAACTGAAAAGTGGACATCTCTTCTACTATCGTGGGACAGATACTGGCAGAACCAGTGGTGTTGAATTTATAATAAACAAGAAACTGAAGGATAAAGTTGTAGAAGTTGAAAGTTCCTCTGACAAAGCTGAACAACTCGTTATCCAACTCTCAAGAAGATACCAGGCTCAGATTATTCAAACTTATGCACTCACCACAAGTGATCCTGAAGAAGAAATTGAAGAATTTTATGAGCAAATTCATCATCTAAATAACAAAGGCAAGCAGCACTTGAAAAGAATTATGGGAGATTTCAATGCAAAAATAGGGCAACAACAACAGAATGAAACTTCAGTAGGTAAATTCAGTCACAGCAACAGAAACCAGCGTGGCAATACTCAGGTAGAGTTAGCAGAAGGGTTTTTCATCATTGAACTCCTTTTTCAAGAAAAAGTCACTAAGGAAATGGACATGGAGGCATCCCAATGGAAGGACAAGTGAAATTGATTTTATTATGTGTAACAAGAAATTTGTCATGGAAGACTGCAGTGTGCTGAACAAGTTCAACACAGGTAGTGACCATAGAATGTTAAGATGTAAGATGCACCTCAATGCTAAACTTGAGCGTGGCAAGCTCATAAAACAAAGAGTATTGACGTGACCAACCTTAAAAGGCATCATAATACTTTCAAATTAAAACTGAGGAACAGATTCCCTATTCTAGAAGGTCTAATATCAGAAGAAGATCTCTGAAGTTAACAGAAAAGTAACCAAAGCTCTTATGGAAACAGCAACAAAATTAGTTGGGTCTAAGAACAAGTTGCATGTGAACAAATTATCAGGAAAAAACCAAAATGTTGATGCAAAAAAGAAGAGAAATGAGGTCAACTAAAGAAGACATGACTTCCAAAGTGGAATATATAGAGCTATGCAAGACAGTACGAAAAAGCATCACTGAAGACGTAAGAAAATTCAACTGTGAACTAGTAAGGAAAGCAATCGAAAACAACCAAAGCCTAAAGATAGCAAAGGGGCATCTCAGTAAGGGAAGAAAACAGATTATGGTACTGAGAAAAGAAGATGGTTCTGTAACAAGAAATAGAGGCGAAATTTTGACAAGAGTGAAAGATTTCTACTCCAAATTATATGAAAGGGATGATACATGTACTCCAGACATCATGAAAGGTACGAGTACTAGAGTTCTTCCAGTCCTCCCAGCAGAAGTTGCACATGCAATCAAGAACATGAAGCGGGGAAAAGCTCCAGGAGAAGATGGAATTACTGTAGACTTCATGCAAGAAGCAAGTGGAGAAATTGAAACAGTACTCGCCCAAATTTTCACTCAATGCCTTAATGAAGGCAAGATTCCTCAGGATTGGAACAATGCTACATGATCCTGCTACATAAAAAAGGTGACATTGAGGATCTCAGGAACTACAGACCTATCAGCCTCCTATCAGTGGTTTATAAAATCTACACTAAAGTTCTTTCACACTGCTTGAAGGTAACACTGGACATGGCTCAACCGAGAGAACAAGCTGGATTCAGGAATGGCTACAGCACAATAGATCATATCCACATACTGAGAGAACTAATTGAAAGAGCAAGGGAATATGAACTTCCATTGTGCATGGCTTTTATCGATTATGAAAAGGCCTTTGATTCGGTGAAACCATCAGCAGTTACAATGGCTTTGAAATCCTGTGGTATTGAAGATGCATACATTAATATTATTAATAAGCATCTATGAAAATGCAAGTGCAAAGATTAGGCTGTTTGAAAATACAACACACATAAAAATTGGAAAGAGAGTGAGACAAGGTGACACCATATCTCCCAAGCTCTTTAATGCCACTTTGGAAAATGTCTTTCAATCACTGAATTGGGAAAACAAAGGGATAAAGATTAATGGAGATTGTCTAACTCACCTTCGTTTTGCTGATGACGTAGTCATTTTTGCAACTATCCCATCAGAGCTGCAGAGTATGTTCCAGGAACTTGCTGACAAGAGTAAAGAAGTGGGATTAAAAATGAACTTTCAGAAGACGAAAGTGATGTACAATGCTTTTACAAGAAATGAAGATTTATCAATTGACAGAGAAAAGCTGGAGATAACAGATACGTATGTTTATCTTGGACAGCAGATATCAAGTGAGGGTCACATTGATAAAGAAATTAATTGGCATATAAAACTTGTTGGAGACCTTTTGGGAAAAACAGCATAATTTTCAAGAGCAATATGCCATTATGTCTTAAAAGAAAAGTGTTTGATCAATGCATCCTTCCAGTGCTAACATATGGTACAGAGACGTGGATCTTAACTAAAAGAGACATACAAAGGCTGCAGACAACTCAAAGCAGCATGGAGAGGTGCATGCTTGGTGTAACCAGGAGAGATAAGAAGAGGAACTCGTGGATCCGAAAAAGGACAAGAGTGGAAGACATCATGATCAGAGGTAAATCCCTGAAATGGCAATGGGCTGGACATACTGCCAGAAGGACAGACCATCGATGGACAGCCGAATTTTTAGATTGGATTCCAAGGGACAGGAAAAGACCCAGAAGAAGACCACACGGGAGATGGGTGGATGAAATTCGCAAGTATGTGGGAGTAACATGGAGGAGACCGGAACAAGTTAGATCGTTGTGGAAGTAACTTGGGGAGACCTTCGTCCAGCAGTGGATTGATAATGGTTGACAATGATGATATATATATATATATATGTATTTAGGCATGCTTTTCTTTTAACAACTAGTCTGCAACCGACATCAAACCTACAATGGCAAATCTCAAATATAGGCATTAAGCTGTAATTTCAAAGCAACATCCTGTTTTTATGTAAAACTGTTTAAAAAAAGAAATTTACAAAGCAAGATTGAAAAGTTATTATTAAAATTAAGAACCAAAATAAGCTGAATATCCTATACCAAGAGGTGAGCGAATCATGGAGTTTTGAACAGTGTAAACAGTGGAGTATATGACATGGACTTAGGTATGTTTAAAGTTTTATAAATTTTTTATTGGTGTCATTATTGGCAAAAAGATGCTGTATTTTCACTGTTTCCCAAGTAGAATGCTCTTCAGAAAACTTGAAAACCTGCATTGCACTGGAGCAGGAATCGAGCTTGCATCTCCCGATTTCCATTTCAGCATGCTACTGTTACACCACCCAAGACAATGAAGTTGAAAGCAATTGAAGCTTAACAGATGTAGTTTAGAAATCTGAGTTCCATTCGGATTTGCACTAGTCAAAATAATCCAATGCTTCCATGTAGCATCAACATGACTTTTCCTCACATCCAAAGTGTTAAATATAGGTCACAAGTTCCAGTGATTTAGGAACATTTTAGAAATCAATGGGAAACAAATCCCCCTGAAGAAATAATTCACAAATACATGGAAACTAGCAATAGTGCAAATCTGAACAGTACTCAGCTACCTAAGGTGCATCTGCTTAATTGCTATTGCTTGGAACTTCATTGTCCTGGATGCTGTAATGGTAGCAGGCTCAAATGGAAATTGGAAGACGCGGGTTTGATTCCTGCTTCAAGGCAATGCAATTTTCAAATTTTCTGAAGAGGTGGCTACATAGGCAACAGTGAAAATATGGTACTTTTGTGCCAATAATGACATTTATATTGCCTGCCATGAATTTGTGAAGAATACCTTTTTCAGGGGGATTCATTTCCCATTGATATCTAAGATTTACCAGTGTGTTTTAAGATTTCATTTATACAGTCAAACTCATATATAAAAAAGTTGAAGGGAGAGTAAAAAGTATTCAATACATGTGAATTTTGTTATAACTGAACAGATGTAAAAGGAATAGATAGCTTACCTTTTTTCAAGGCCAGCTCCTTTGACAAACATTTCACTGCACGTTAGGTTTTTTGGAGTCTTTTGTTGGTTCCAGCCCACAGTGTGGTAGTCTTATTTCGCCTTCATTTCATTCAATGCCGATGAGTGAATTAACCTCTGAAGTGTTTTGCAGCAATGACATTTGACTTCAAAAGCTATTAATATTTCTTTAAAACCTCTTCTACTAACATATAAATCAAACTAGGTAAACCAGATAACTTTTCAAACCAAAATTCTTTAACCCAACAACTAACATACATCGACAAACTCACATTAAAAACAACTACGAATTCACATACATTCACATATTCTGAACATCTTTAAAACCATATTTACACTTTGTACACATAACCTGTCCTATTGCCGTCTATGTCATTCTGTCCTATTCGTGCGTTACACTTCTACTCGATGTTTTCAGCATGTAGCCACTGCACCCCTGCCTTTCCCACGCAGACTGCCTCAGGTGCTTTCTACCCCCAAAAAAGAAAGCACTTGAGGCAGTCTGTGTGGGAAGGGCCGGGGTGTAGGGTAGAAAGCACTTGAGGCAGTCTGTGTGGGAAAGGCCGGGGTGTAGGGTAGAAAGCACTTGAGGCAGTCTGCGTGGGAAAGGCGCATGCTAAAAACATCGAGTAGAAGTGTAATGCACGAATAGGACAGAATAACATAGACGGCAATACTGAATAGCACAGGTTATGTGTACAAAGTGTAAATATGGTTTTAGAGATATGTTCAGAATATTTGTATATATGTGAATTCATAGTTGGTTTTAATGTGAGTTTGTCGATGTATGTTAGTTGTTGGGTTAAAGAATTTTGGTTTGAAAAGTTATCTGGTTTACTTAGTTTGATTTATATGTTAGTAGAAGAGGTTTTAAAGAAATATTAATAGCTTTTGAAGTCAAATGTCATTGCTTCAAAACACTTCAGAGGTTCATAGAGTGATAATCACTATATCATCATCATCATCATTGTCAACCATTATCAATCCACTGCTGGACGAATGTCTCCCCAAGTTTCCTCCACAATAGTCTGTCTTGTGCCAGTCTCCTCCATGTCCCTCCTGCATATTTTTGAATTTCATCCACCCATCTCCCATGTGGTCTTCTTCTGGGTCTTTTCTTGTTCCTTGGAATCCAATCTAAAATTTCGGCTGTCCATCGA
Organism: Macrothele yani; assembly: GCA_039090855.1. Taxonomy (NCBI): domain Eukaryota; kingdom Metazoa; phylum Arthropoda; class Arachnida; order Araneae; family Macrothelidae; genus Macrothele; species Macrothele yani. The sequence goes on from CM077001.1 coordinate 84,441,372, forward strand.
TGGTCTGTCCTTCTGGCAGTATGTCCAGCCCATTGCCATTTCAGGGATTTAACTCTGATCATGATGTTTTCCACTCTCGGCATTTTTCGGATCCACGAGTTCCTCTTCTTATCTCTCCTGGTTATACCAAGCATGCACCTCTCCATGCTTCTTTGAGTTGTCTGCAGCCTTTGTATGTCTCTTTTAGTTAAGGTCCACGTCTCTGCACCATACGTAAGCACTGGAAGGATGCATTGATCAAACACTTTTCTTTTAAGACATAATGGCATATTGCTCTTGAAAATTATGCTGTTTCTTCCAAAAGCTCTAAAGGCAAGTTTTGTACGCCGATTAATTTCTTCATCAATGTGACCCTCACTTGATATCTGCTGTCCAAGATAAACGTACGTGTCGGTTATCTCCAGTTTTTCTCCATCAATCGATAAATCTTCATTTCTTGTAAAAGCATTGAACATCACTTTTGTCTTCTGAAAGTTCATTTTTAATCCCACTTCTTTACTCTTGTCAGCAAGTTCCTGGATCATACTCTGCAGCTCTGGTGGGGTAGTTGCAAAAATGACTATGTCATCAGCAAAACGAAGGTGGGTTAGATAATCTCCATTAATCTTTATCCCTTTGTTTTCCCAGTTCAGTGATTGAAAGACATTTTCCAATGTGGCATTACAGAGCTTTGGAGATATGGTGTCACCTTGTCTCACTCCCTTTCCAATTTTTATGTGTGTTGTATTTTCAAACAGCCAAATCCTTGCACTTGCATTTTCATATATGTTATTAATAATATTAATGTATGCATCTTCAATACCGCAGGATTTCAGAGCCATTGTAACTGCTGATGGTTTCACCGAATCAAAGGCTTTTTCATAATCGATAAAAGCCATGCACAATGGAAGTTCATATTCCCTCGCTCTTTCAATTAGTTTTCTCAGTACGTGGATATGATTTATTGTGCTGTAGCCATTCCTGAATCCAGCTTGTTCTCTCGGTTGAGCCATGTCCACTGTTACCTTCAAGCGGTGTGAAAGAACTTTGGTGAAGATTTTATAAACCACTGAGAGGAGGCTGATAGGTCTGTAGTTCCTGAGATCCTCAATGTCACCTTTTTTATGTAGCAGGATCATTGTAGCGTTGTTCCAATCCTCAGGAATCTTCCCTTCATTAAGGCATCGAGTGAAAATTTGGGCAAGTACTGTTTCGATTTCTCCACTTGATTCTTGTATGATGTTTACAGTAATTCCATCTTCTCCTGGAGCTTTCCCCCACTTCATGTTCTTGATTGCATGTGCAACTTCTGCTGGGAGGACTGGAAGAACTCTGGTACTGGTACCTTTCATGATGTCTGGAGTACATGTATTATCCCTTTCATATAATTTGGAGTAGAAATCTTTCACTCTTGTCAAAATTTTGCCTCTATTTCTTGTTACAGAACCATCTTCTTTTCTCAGTGCCATAATTAGTTTTCTTCCCTTACTGAGATGTCCTTCTGCTATCTTTAGGCTTTGGTTGTTTTCAATTGCTTTCTCACTAGCTCACAGTTGAATTTCCTTACATCTTCAGTGATACTTTTTCGTACTGTCTTGCATAGCTCTATATATTCCACTTTGGAAGTCACATCTTCTTTAGTTGTCCTCATCTCTCTTCTTTTTTGCATCAACATTTTGGTTTTTCCTGATAATTTGTTCACATGCAACTTGTTCTTAGACCCAGCTAATTTTGTTGCTGTTTCCATAAGAGCTTTGGTTACCTTTCTGTTAACTTCAGAAATATCCACTTCTTCCGATGTTAGGCCTTCTAAAGCAGAGAATCTGTTCTTCAGTTCCAACTTGAAAGTATTATGGTGTTTTTTAAGGTTGGTTATGTCAATACATTTTGTTTGTCTTATGAGCTTGCCACGTTCGAGTTTAGTGTTGTGGTGCATCTTACATCTCACCAATCTATGGTCACTACCTGTGTTGAACTTGTTCAGCACACTGCAGTCTTGGATGACGAATTTTTTGTTACACATAATAAAATCAATTTCACTTGTCGTCCCAATTGGATGTCTCCATGTCCATTTCCTGTGTGGCTTTTTCTTGAAAAAGGAGTTCAAGATGAAAAATTCCTTCTGCTTCTGCAAACTAAACGAGAGTATTTCCACGCTGGTTTCTGTTGCCGTGACCGAATTTACCTACTGAAGTTTCATTCTGTTGCCGTTGCCCTATTTTTGCATTGAAATCTCCCATAATTATCTTCAAGTGCTGCTTACCTTTATTATTTAGATGACGAATTTCCTCATGAAATTCTTCAATTTCTTCTTCAGGATGACTTGTGGTGGGTGCATAAGTTTGAATAACCTGAGCCTTGTATCTTTTCGAGAGTTGGATAACGAGTCGTGCAGCTCTGTCAGAGGAACTTTCAACTTCTACCACTTTATCCTTCAGTTTCTTGTTTATTATAAATCCAACACCACTAGTTCTGCCAGTATCTGTCCCACGATAGTAGAAGAGATGTCCACTTGTCAGTTCAATGAGATCTTCTCCTTTTCTTCTTACCTCACTTAGCCCGACGATGTCCCACTTGATCCTTTGTAGTTCCTCTTCCAATTCAAGAAGCCTTGAATCAGAAGATAGGGAGCGTCCATTATGTTAAATATTTCTAAACAATTAAAATCTATAATTCCTTTAAGTAACGCAGTAAGCCACTTACCAGCTGCAGGAAGATCTATCCTTAGTAATCACAGAGCAAAAAAGGGGATTCCACACATAAAAACGCTTCAAATGACAACACACTAATATTTATTGTACATCTCCACAAAAAGGTAATAACTCACTATTCCAACACGCACACCCTCTACATATCACCGACATTGTTGTTGTTCAGTCAAAGATCAACCACTTAGATTACTAACCGACGTGAGCAGCAGAAGGGGATCTTCTTTTCAGGCAACGCTCGCTAGAGTAAACAAATAAAAACGTTTTCGAGCAGCGCCACCTGCAATTCTGTTAAATGTTCTCTGAGGCGTTTGGTTCGAAGAACTCTGACAGTCATATTTCTAATAATAATTTCTAACAGTCTCCCACTTGGCTGGAGGAGTTCATTTTATCATGCCTAGTGTCAGTCTAAGTTTTTCAAACTGGGGTTCCAGCCAATGGCTTGGTGAAAATGTCCGCAACCATTTGAGAAGTATTACAGTAGTTTAACTGAAGAACAGTTCCACTCAATTCTTTCACAAACTGATACCGCACCATAATGTGTTTAGATCTGGAATTGATCTTTTGATTTTCTATAAGATGTATAGTTGATTTGTTATCCTGAAATATTGTAGTGGTTCCAGTCTGTTCACAATCAAAATCCTTGGGTAACTCTTGCAACCACAATAGTTCTTTGCTTGCTTCTGCAGTGGCGATGAACTCTGCTTCGGTTGTCGATAAGGCTGTTGTTGACTGCTTACGGCTGGTCCAACATATGGCACTCTTTCCAAGCATGAAAACAAATCCAGATGTTGATTTCCAGTCAGTCCGGTCTCCTGCCCAGTCAGCATCTGCATAGCCTTTTAAAATTAGTGGGTCTTGTGAAGATAGTCTTAATTTAAGGTTTACTGTTGATTTCAAATAATAAATTAACTTCATAATGGCTAACCAATCTTGTTTACTTGGTTTTTCTACTTTTCTGCTTAAGATGCCTATGGCAGTTGAAATGTCTGGTCTTGTTACTGTAGATAAATACATGACAGCTCCCACTATTTCTCTATAAAGTCCATTATCTTTTAGAAGTTCTTCTTTTTCTTCTTGAATGTTCTTTCTGTAGTCTGTACTAATTGGTGTTTTACTTTCCTTATTTTGATCTGTAGCATAACTTTGTATAATTTCCTTTATTTTATTACTTTGACTCAGAAGAAAACTTCAATCTTCTTCTCTTTCTATTTGAATTCCAAGATAATATGTTATGTGGCCTAAATGTTTGACTTCAAATTGATTTTTCAACAAATTTGCAGTTTTCTTTATATTTTCTGTGTTATTCGATGCAATTAATATATCATCTACATAAATAGCTAAATAAGTTGTTTGTTTTCCATCCTTTAGTGATAGTAAGCAAGGATCTGTTGTACTTTGTTTGAAGCCCTTGTTGAACAAATATTCTGTTATTGTTTTATTCCAATTTCTGGCACTTTGTTTGAGACCATATATGCTCTTATGCAATTTACAAACTTTTTCTTCTTTTCCTGATTCTCTGAAACCTTCTGGTTGTTCCATAAATACATCTTCTTCTAATTTTCCATACAGGAAAGCAGATTTTATATCAAGATGATGAACATTCCATTTTCTATTTGGTGCAACTGTTAAAAGAGTTCTTAAAGTGGTATGTTTTACTACGGGTGAAAAAGTTTCTTCAAAGTCTAATCCCGGTTGTTGTGTATACCCCTTTGCAACAAGTCTTGCTTTATAGCTTTCGACTTTTCCACTTGCATTGTATTTTGTTTTGAAAATCCATTTATTTTTAATGGCTTTCTTTCCTTCTGGAAGATCTACCAAAGTCCATGTTTCATTTTCCTTCAATGCATCTAGTTCTTCCTTTATGGAATTCAACCAGTTTCCTTTTTCTACTTCGTTCATGTCCTGGATTTCTTTTAAATTTTGAGGATCCTTTTTATACTGAACTTTTGCAACATATGCTAATTTTTCTGGTGTTTTCCTTTGTTTATTCTTGAAGACTTTCTTTGAACATTTGCAGGTTCTTCTCTATCATTATTTTCTTCCACAGTTTCTGATGACATTACTTCATTTTGAACGAAAATTTCTTGTTCATCTTCTTTCCTTTCAGCAGGTTTACTTTTTATTATAACTTGCTGACGTTCATCAAATTTTACTGATCTGGTAATGATTATTTTATTTGTTTCTTTATTTAATACTCTGTATCCATTAGATCTTTGATCATATCCTAATAAGATTACCTCTTGTGCTCTATTGTCAAATTTTCTTTGTTGCTTTGGTACATATACATAAGCTTTTGATCCAAATACTTTAATATGACCAAGATATGGTTTAAATCCGTTGCATAATTCAAAAGGAGTTTTTCCTGTTGCTTGTGTTGGAACTCTATTTTGTATGTAAGCTGCTGTTATTACAGCTTCTGCCCAGTATTTACCTTCCATATTAGCATATAACATCATAGTTTTTGTCATTTCTGTCAAAAATCTTTTTTTCTTTCAGCAATTCCATTCATCTGAGGACAGTATGGAACAGTTGTTTTATGTTCTATTCCTTGTTCCACTAAATAATTTTCAAAATCTCTTCCACAATACTCTCCTCCATTATCTGTTTTTATTGATTTTGGCACTTTTCCAAATTTCGTTTTCACTGAAGCTACATATTGCTTAAATTTTACTAATGCTTCATCTTTACTTTTAAGCAAATAGATGTAACAGTATCTGCTATAGTCATCTATAAATGTGATAAAATACTTGTAACCACTAGGACTGGCCTCAACCATTGGACCACAAATATCTGTGTGTACTAATTCTAATACAGCTTTGGCCTTAAAACTACTTTGTTTGGAGAATGGCTTCTGTGTAAGTTTGCCTTTTATGCAAAACTCACAATTTTCTTCCTTTTTACAATTGGAAAGAGTTATTCCTCTTGCTAACTCCTTTTTCTCTATTTGTTTTATCATTTCAATATCCCTATGACCTAGCCTTCTGTGCCATAAATTCAAACAATTCTTATATTCACATGTAGTGGCCAAATTTGCCTTTTCATCTAATATTTGTAGTTTGTACAAATTATCTGAGGCATCTATTAAAACTTATAGTTACACAGGGTTCGTACTCTTTTTGGGGGAAAAATTCAAGGACTTTCCAGGCCTTTTCCAGGCCATATACAAAAAATTCCAGGATGATTACTACGCTTTACAGTATCATGCTCAAATTAGTTTTTAAAAGCAATTTCAGTTTTAAGTAATAAAAATGATGAAAGATGCAAATGGATGAGTGTGCTTTTTTACCCATTACATTTCTTTTTAAAGTTTTTAATTGGCGAATTACCCAATAATGCTAAATTGAATCATGATGCAATTACCACAAGGCTATTCAGAAAATCCTTTCCCTCAATCAGAAAATGATTAATTTAATCAGTCATTTTAGCTGCATCACTATTCTGCACTATCTTCCATGTAATCAGACTATTATTGATAACAACTGAAATTATTATAAAATAAAGTGAGGGCAGATTCAGAATTTAAGAATGGGGAGGGCGCACGTCTAACAGAGGACTGGTAAAAAAATCTCTGAGATTTATATCCTCCAGAAAAACACGGTGGTAAAACATGGAGGACCCATAAGGGGGAGATGGGGTGCTTGCCTGTCAGAGTACATCACAAACAGCAGTTCTGAAGTACTGCTGTGTGGATCACTGAAAAGTTCGGGCAAATGTAAGACAAAACGTGGAGTTGCAAATCCATAAGTGAAAAAGTGTGATGTCTGAAAACAAGAAACGTGAGACAAAGCAAAGCACTTATCTACTTACTCAACCCCCCCCCTTTTTTTTGAAATGGGGCATGTGCCTGTTATGCCCACAGGTGGATTCTAGCTCTGATAAAAAGTGTTTCCATACATGGGAATGATTTTTTTTCTTTTTAACATTCCCAATAACTGCCACTGGTGGCTGCATATTGGGATGTGACTTTTGAAGGCAATGAAAATCTTATTACTAGACAGAATATGTTCCAGACTTGAGGAAAATTTCCCCCAATTGTAGTACAGTTATGTTAAATCAAAAAGCATAAGCCACGGAATCACTATGCACTTCAAGAAATGATTCGGGAGTGGACGATCATAGAAAGGTGAACCAATACAGTTTAAAACAGAAAGTGTAATTTTAGGAACATGGCAACAAATTTCAAATAAGTTTCATCATAGAAGTCAGAAAGTCCTGGCCCACCACCCAACCCAAAAGAATCTAACCACCTTTATGTCTACCAGTACACTTGCCTCATATTACTTTCCAAAAATTATTTTTCATATCAAACAAGATTGCCTCAATTTACTTTTATTTTTTAAATCAAAATCACTGCTAAACTAAATTTATGAAGTGCTACCCCAAAATGTGGAACTAGCTAAACTATTTATAAAAACCTTAAACATAAAACAATTTCAGTTTTTTATTGGTATAAATTAGGATATTCTTAAGTATTTTACATAAATGAAAAATGATGAGCATAAGGAATCTCTACCTCCAGTTAAGCTTCAATCATAACCAGAATCAGAATAACCACTTTTGGTTCAACTCCCAAAACATATGACAATTATATGAATTAAGTTTTTAAAAGCTTTTTAAAAAAATTGGAAGTTTGTCAGTTATATAAACCAAAATCTGATCAATGCATTAAGGACAATTGATTGAATTGTTTTGGCCACAAATTCATAGTAAAATGTACAGCAAAAATATGTTTTAGGAGCCCATGAGTATTTACTGTACAAGTATATTAAGGTTTTATATTACTTACCAAAGTTTTAGTCCAATAAGAAGCCCAATTGTGGAAGTTAGTTGCAGAAAGTTATAAGTTTTTGGAACAGAAGAGTTCATTAGTCTATTTACATGAACTTCATATGAAAAACACTAAATAATTATGAAGATAAAAGATCAAAACTGGTTTGAAGTTCAACATGCTTCAAAGAAAAAAAAAGTTCATTTCTATTGTAAATTGTACAAATATAAAATTTTTATGTTTTAGTATTAATTCTCTATATGCTTGGAAGATACCACAAATATGGAGTATCAATGGATGGTTATACAGATTTAAGATTGCTGACTTTGGTTTCAAGTTCCATATCCATTTTTTTAAGTACTGCTCTTTTCTCATGAGCAGTTTTTCTAAAGCTATTAGATTTTACAATGTATGTATTGTTATTTGTAGTTTCAGCTTTTAAAGCTAAATCATCAGCAGAGTTAAGTAATTCTTTGACTTCTCCTTCAATGAGTTTCCTTTTCTTTTTTATGCTATCAATTTCATCTAAAATAGCTTTCCTTTTTCCACATATGGCTGCTTTTTCCTTTTCTTTGGACTTATCATCCAAATAATGTATGTATTTTTGCCTTGCAGCTCCAACTGATAACAGAAGGGATTTTGAGATATTTACCTTATCAATACCACCTACATAGGATATATGATCATAAATAATTCTCTGTGCTACAATTGACTCCTCTCTCATGTTTTCTACAATGAGCTCCTTATTGACTGAAAAACCCCTCTCAACAGAAGCTTGCCCATGTGACAACAGTAAAAGAAGTTTCACAACTTTCCACAGTTCACTAAAAGCTTTAGTAGAAGACATGTACTCATACAATAATGTGTCTACTCTTTGTTGTTTATCTTCTGGATCAAAGTTTATGAATGAAGATTTTACTGCTGCAACACTGGTCACAAATTCCTTAAACTGCCATATTACACCATCACATAATTCTGGTTGTATTCTATGAGCATCAACAAGAAGTGTGAGAATGAATGTTAGATTCTTAATACAAGTCTCACTATTTTTTGACATCAACCGAGGATCTAAACACTTCATGTGGCGAACAAGGGAGTACTTAAGTGGATTTTTTTCCCAATAGCTTCACAACTAGCTTTTGCAAAAATATTCGGCATTCCATTCTAAACTCCATAAGTTTGCGTTCACTAATGTTCTTAGCACTTAATTCTTTCAATACCTTCTCTGATTGAAACCCAACATCAATTTCTTTATAGTGACAACACTGAGATGCATCTGTAAGGTCTACTTGTAACAGCTTTAAGGCAGAGTTAGCTTCTGCCATTACGGTTCTTTTAACAAAGCGATTCATCATATTTCTTAGCATCTTTTCAAGATCTGTGGCCATAAAAGGCATCATTGGCTTATCTGACTGATATGCCTTGAGAAATGGTACCAGCTGTTTTTAAACTGAATTGAAGAAATGCAGTTTAGCCAAAACAAAAGGATCTTTAGTGAAAGTTTTGATAGCATCAAATGATACAGTGTGTGGATTCTTGATGCACTTCTTTTCAACTTGGTTAACATAATTTTCAATGTCTGCCCAAATTTCTAATGCTCACTCGCAGGCAGGAGTATTTTCTAGCCACCTGTGTGGGCAGAATTTTAATGGCATCTTACTGGCTAAAATTATTTTAGAAAAATCTTCCCTCCTTGCAGGTGAATCTTTAAAAAGCCTAAATAATGATGAAAGCAACTTTTGAATTTCCCACCCTGTTGCTGAGGCTCCATGTCAAAAGGCATTGTTTACAATGTGAAGTCCACAGCTCCCTGTGTTTAGCAGTTGGACATTTGAGTCAGCACTAAGCGTTGATTGCAGCATATCAAAAAACTTCCAATTAACATTGGGTCCATCCATTGATAACTGCACAATGTTACACAGTGGGAGGCACGCCATGCATTCAAGAAATTTTTCCATCATTATGTCTGCACTAGCATGACCCAAAAAAACTGATGACAAATATCTGGTTGAAACTGTTCCTTTTTCCCATAAACGAACATGTATATCCATTTGTTTTGACTGACTAAACTTGTTTAAACTTTCGTCAAACAAAATCACAAAATTTTCATTTTCGACTTCCTGAACCAACACTGATTTAAAGTGAGGTGCCAAACCAAAGCAACAAATGTAGGAACATTTTTTTTCGCCACAGCTGAAGTTTCCAGCAATTCTGCTGTCAGAAAACATTAGGCTGAATAAAACATCATTACCTGCACAAGACCTGTAAGAGTAATGGGATTTAACCACTTTTAAACACCACAATGCTTCTGCTTTAATGGTTGCATTTTTTTCAAGAAGAATATGCAGAGGATTAGATGTGGATGCAATAGGCTGTACTTGTTTATCACTTGATACACATAGCAATTTATCAACAGTTAGTAGAACATTTTTACAGCTTTCTGTCAACATACTATGTTTTTTTCCTTTCATGTGGCTTCTTAAAGCGGATTCCCCCATATTCGAAACATCTATTATTTTAATGGATAAAAATGCATTTTGCAACATGGCAATTGCTTTCATCTTTTTTAATCTATCCAGCATATTTAGGATTTATTAGCCAAAGATCACTAAAAGTACACTTACCCATATTTAATGGGGAGGGGGGGGGGTTGAAAACAATGGGTAAATCAACTGAAACAGTAAATGAAAACCAAAAAAATATCTAAGATCAGGAACCACACAACTAAAAATTGAGAATTTCCCCTGAGTAAGGGGCTACACATGTGACCAATTACTATAGGCCAGATTTTAAGTAATTAAAGAAAAAGGGGTCTTACTGCTATGTTCTTTCCTGCTCCCCCAGCTTTGTCCTTTAGGCAGCCTGGGTTGCAAATGCTTTGGCATTGATTTAGTCTTCATTCAAAACAAGGAAACAACACTTAGTGAAGTTACTGTTTTATGACCTGTATGCCAATCAGTAGACAGAGTGTTGTGCTAAAAGACTGTTACAAAGCATCACCTCTTACAGCTGGGCTCCAAACCAGAGGAAAGGAAATGTTAACAAACACTTAGTGCCTGAGGGAAGCAAAACTTTGTACTGGGTCTCCTCCAAGTCTCAAATCTTTCATACTTACCCAGCTGGAGTGGACGTAGGGGTTCAAGCTTGGAGAATGAATACTGCTCTTATATCTATGCCTTTGAATTTAATTTCGACCATTTTCAACAGGGTAGGTTCCTAGGTTGTACCTAACAGCATACTAAAATTTCGCCAAAATCCAACCCCTTTTACGTGAATTATCGTACGGACAAATGGAAAAAACCAAAGCATAAACGTTTCTGCAACCTACAGTTCGAAAGGGTTAGTAATTTCTAAAATAAAAACATAACGAACAGCGTGAAAACTAGCTCATACACAGAATATTTGAAACTACAGTATGCGCTCTCAATTATTAGGGATGATAGGGGGAAAGGGAATAGAACTGTCCATAATTAGCATGTTCTCGTTGCGCTAGGCGCTTAAGCACTGCTGAATTCAGTCAGACCCCCAATGGTCAAATGATTGAAATGTGCTGATGTTCATGGAATGAAATGGCTGATCAGCTATGATAACCGCATAAAAGTTCGAAGGGGGAGGAGGGGGGCGATTTTTTTTTTTTTTTACTTTATGCAACATTCTACATTACTCCAGTATTTATCTTGTCATCATCAACAATAGCAATGTAACTACCACTTACGATCGCGGATATCGGCCAACTGAAAATCTGCCATACAACTAAGGGATACAACACACAGGTATCCTGTTACAATGTATTGTAATTGAAAAAAAAAAAAAATTTTTCAGAAATTAAAATCGAAAAAAAAAACTTTCAGAAATTAATATCATCAAGTCATGGTGTTTCAAAAATCCGCTTTCCTTTATAATGTTTAAAAACATGTAATGTTTTTTCTTTTTTACCTGTCGTGTATAATAAAATGGGTTGATTTTTTTATGGAATCAGACGTCCATATGTCTGATTGTCTTCGTCTGAGTTCACACGTTAGCTACTGTGTACAAGTAGACATATTTTTTCAGCTCAAAAATATGTAGTTTTGTATGTATTCACAGTATAACTCATTACGTATTCCCACAGAACAAAATTCAGCAGATACAAATGAAGAACATCAAGACCCACCCAACACCATGTTTCCGATTGTCTGCTGTTTATATTCAAGAAATGCGAATATGGATCAATGGTGAATGCAGCAACTATGGTTTTTATTTATTACCAAGAAAAAAAAAGGAGCCTGAAAGCTGTAAAGCTGAAACGGATATTTCTCCCCCTCCCGAAAACATTCCGATTAAGTTCAAACAGCAGGAGCACGCGTCCACGCACACTCAACCTCTGGAATGTCCTGATGGAATGGCTTCTTTTCATTTGGCACATCGCCATAAATCACAACCTGCAGCTCACTGGAGTGTCTTCCTCCTTCACCCTAACTATAGGAGAAAACGTAAAAAAAAAAAAATGCTGCCCAATTTTCGACAAAATGACCAAATTTACGTCATAACGTTGCAATTTACTAAAATACGTTTATCTGCTGAATTTCGCCTAAATCCATTGAAAACTTTTTAATTATAGATTTTTTTATTAAAACAGTAACTCAGACATCTGAATAAAAATGTATGTTTGTAATTAAAATAGAGTCCATATCATCACAGAAACAAAATTTAAGGATCACTCTGTTTAAATAAACCATGGCATCTAAAAAAAATAATTTGCTTGCTTTTCCCGTAATTTATAATTGCCGTTTCTTTTTTTTTTGAATCCGATTTTGCAACGGAAGATTTTTTTTTTTGCATCTGCTAAAGTTTCAAACGGAATTCGGCGAAATTTGCACTAGAACTTTATTGTGATGTATTTTAACCACTGTAAAAATTTTACTGTGTTATTTTCAAAATTCCGGAAAATGGATTTCTGAAAATATCTCTTAGTCCTTTTGAGCCGTGGAAGTGATAAACAGGTGTTTGCTTTCTTCCCAACCAAGGGCTTCGGATCAGCGCTCCCAGCTGTAAATCAACCGTTGCTTTGGTAACACACTTTCTGCTCAAGGCTCACTGTCTAAAGAGGCACACATAATAAAAATTTCCAATGCTAACTTTTTAAGTTTTAAACCGATTCAAATGGAATTTTGGGAGTGAGCTTCTGTAATCCAATTATAGTAAATGTAAAAAATTCAGTCACTTTTGTGAAAAATTCGCAAAGATAGTTTTCTTATTTTTTATCATAAGTAGCCGAAGTCTCTTGAGGGATGGGCCGGAAGCAAGCGTCTTAATGCAATAAACAAGGAGCAGATGAATGTGTTGTTCAGGCATACTCTTCACTGGTGGATGCCAGCTGACTTGGTAAACACGCGACCCCCCTTGCAAATGCTAAATGTCTCTTCTTTCCCCTTCTGTTGTTCTCAGTAGTTGTCGGACGGACATCAAGCTCAGGGCTAGAGAATGCATCAAGCTCCCCTTCCCTAACAGACCTGCTAGTAATCATCCAATTTTATTACACTGGAAGTAGTGCTCCCCCCCCAGCCAAATTAGGATTTGGGCACATCCGAAACACCACTGTAGCCGGCGGTTTCTTTGAGAACAGAGGAGAGGAACTTAAAAAAATTAAGGGGTAACAGTCAGTAACACGATTTCCTAAAAGGGCATTTTTTTTAAGCACTAATTTCAAATTTCAAGGCTTTTCAAGACAGCATTAAAAAAATACCGTTTTTCCAGGATATTCCAGGCCTTGAAAACGTAATCATGATTTTCCAGGACTTTCCAGGTTTTCAAGCACGCGTGCGCACCCTGGTTACAATAGTATCCCCATACTTATTTGTGCATTTTTTATTCTTGAATAAAACTTCCAATCCTTTTTCTGTGGCTTTTCTAACATAACAAATTAGTGTCTAAATCTGGAACATATAACACATCCTTTACTTCCACTTTTCGAACTTTTCCTTTTTCGATTTTGCAGTTTGAGGTTATATTTCCCTTGCCTTCTGACTTTATCTGAGAACCGTCGGCAGTAGTGATCAGCTCCGATTCACCTTTTGAAAGTTTTTTAAACAGTGTTGCATCATTTGTCATGTGACTTGTTGCACCGGAATCAATTGACCAACCTTTGGATATTTTGTTGGGTTTTGACATTGTTTCTAATGAGAAATTTTCATTTTCTCTTTTCATGTCATTTTGTTCACAATCTAATTTTGGTTTTCTTGTCTTCATGGCAATATTAATGTGAGACTCTGTATGTGGGTTTATTTTGTGAAACTTACCAGTGTTACCTTTATTTTGATTCCTTTTGTAATGCCAACAGTCATCTTTGACATGATTCTTTCTTTTACAAAAAGTGCAAAATCTTTCTTGTTTAGAGCTGTAATTTTTCTTTTTATAACTTGTTTTTAAAACAGTTGTGTGATCGGTGTGTGCCTGTGAGTTTTCTTTCCTTCTATTAGATTCATCTATCACTTTACATTTGATAAACTCAAGTGTTAAATCTTCTTCCTGTCTTGCTTTTAATGCAGTAACTAAATTTTCATAGGTACCTGGTAAACTATTTAGCAAGATAGCCCCCAAATGTGTGTCTTTGAATTCCTCTCCCTGTGCTTTAAGCTTGTGAACTATTTCCAGCATTCTATTTACTGCTCTTGCATAGTTGATCCATTTTCTTGAAAATGTAAACTATACAGTTTTCTAAGCAAATACAATTTACTACTCAAACTTTCTCTTTCGTAAACCATTTTCAAAGCATTCCACATTTCAGAACTTGTTCTCTTATCGCGTACGTGAATCATTTGATCATCAGACACGCAAAGTGTTATTGTAGCTTTAGCCAGTTCGTCATTTCTCAACCATGCATCACTCTTTTCTTCTGGAATTGGCTCTGAAACAACCTTCCATAAATTATCTTTAATAAGAATCATTTCCATTCTTACTTTCCAAATTTAATAATTAAAATTATCTAACTTTGTTATGCTGTACATGCCGCTTCCTATGAATGACGCCATTTTGTTCCGCTTTCGATTTTCGAATGAGGAACTACGCAGTAACAAATACGCCTTCAATCCACTCGACTCAAATGCTTGATGAATTTGACAAACTTTGCTTTTAATCTTCCTGACAGCAGTGAGATTTCAGTCTCGTAATCAAGATTGTTAAATATTTCTAAATAATTAAAATCTATAATTCCTTTAAGTAACGCAGTAAGCCACTTACCAGCTGCAGGAAGATCTATCCTTAGTAATCACAGAGCAAAAAAGGGGATTCCACACATAAAAACGCTTCAAATGACAACACACTAATATTTATTGTACATCTCCACAAAAAGGTAATAACTCACTATTCCAACACGCACACCCTCTACATATCACCGACATTGTTGTTGTTCAGTCAAAGATCAACCACTTAGATTACTAATCGACGTGAGCAGCAGAAGGGGATCTTCTTTTCAGGCAACGCTCGCTAGAGTAAACAAATAAAAACGTTTTCGAGCAGCGCCACCTGCAATTCTGTTAAATGTTCTCTGAGGCGTCTGGTTCGAAGAACTCTGACAGTCATATTTCTAATAATAATTCCTAACACATTATACGTAGCCAAGGTCACCTATATATATTATATAATATGTTTACATGGTTTAAAAGCTAAATGTCTTGGTTTTTGCTCAAACAGGTGATTTTTCAAACATACACACTATATGCTTCTGTTCAACACGTTAATTATTTAGGTGCAACTACCGTAACTCAGACCTCGCTGACTTATACTCGCCAACAACACGACCATTACAGTATCTTAGTTGTAGTTTTGTTAAAAGTACCAGAAATTTTTTTAAAACATACCTTATTGTACTCAGGTCATCCTGTTTAAAATCTATTAGTCATCAACTCCTGTGCTGGAGGTTGTCGTATGATTAAACTGGTCCTGCAGGCTATCGCACAAGATGTAATGAAATGAAAGTGGCCTTGTATTAAAAGTGAGGGTAGTCAACGGGTAAAACAAAAGAACAACAAGATTTGAAACAAGAACTTTCCAATTAAAAAGGAACTAAAAACCAAGATGTACGATAAAAACATCATGCTGAATCGGTCGTGAAAGCCAACGAATCCTCGTCACATTATCTGAGCCACTGTCGGGTCACAATGCTATGCGTTTCACCAGCACTCACTGGCATCCTCAGGCATGAAACAAACTACAGACCGCTTAGGGTCGTATTTGACTGTGGTACAAAGATTTTCTTTTACCACCTTGTCTCGTTTCCTCTTCATCACGTCTCGTTTTACCGTCATCATGTCTCGTGCGTATTTGCCGTGCCATCTGTTGGCAGTCTTCGCATTATGTCTTTGCCTGTGTCTCTCCTTTTCTTTAAGATCTTTTTATTTACAGCACTCTCTGTTTCAAATAAATTTCACCATGCATATGAAAGATTAATGGGAGTGTTATTGTTACATATATTTTCTCTATGTTTATATATGCATACGGCTTCAGATGTTATTATTTCTCCCCAAATTTTATGTTGTGCCATGATTTTTATACTCGTCCAGTCTGGTGTTACATTATTTTTCATGCAGTAATCAATAAGTGCTGTTTTATTTTCAAGCTTATTCCAGTGTTTTATTTTCAAGCTTATTCCAGTTTCTTCGAGATAATTTATTTTACAGCACTGTTTGAATTAATAATTTTTTTCGTGCAGTAATCTTATTGATTACTGCATGAAAACTTATTATTCTAGTTTTATTTTCAAGCTTATTCCTGGAATAAGCTTGAAAATAAAACAGTGCTTATTGATTACTGCATGAAAAATAATGTAACACCGGACTGGACGAGTATAAAAATCATGGCAAAACATAAAACTTGGAGAGAAATAATAACATCTGAAGCCATATATATATATAAACATAGAGAAAATATACGTAACAATAACACTCCCATTAATCTTGCATATGAATGGCAGAATTTAATTGAAACAGAGAGCGCTGTTAAAAAACATGATTTTAAAGAAAAGGCGAGACACACGCAAAGACATAATGCAAAGACTGCCAACTGATGGCACGGCAAACACCCACAAGACATGATGACGGGGAGACACAATGACGGTAAAACGAGACATGACGACGGGAAAACGAGACTCGGTGGTAAAATAAAATCTTTGTACCACAGTCATAATGACCCTGAGCGGTCTGCAGTTCATTTCACGCCTGAGGATGCCAGTGAGTGCTGGTGAAATGCGTAGCGTGGTGACCCGACAGTGGCTCAGATAATGCAACGAGGATTTGTTGGCTTTCACGACCGATTCAGCACGATGTTTTTATCATACATCTTGGTTTTTAGTTCCTTTTTAATTGGAAAGTTCTTGCTTCAAATCTTGTTGTTCTTTGTTTTTACCCATTGACTACCTTCACTTTTAATACGAGGCCACTTTCATTTCATTACATTTCATGAGACAGCCTGCAGGATCAGTTTTATCATACGACAACCTCCAGCACATGAGTTGATGAATAATAGATTTTAAACAGGTTGATCTGAGTACAATAAGGTATGTTTTAAAACTTTTCCTGGTACTTTTAGCAAAGACTACAACTAAGATACCGTAATAGTCGTGTTGTCGGCAAGTATAAGTCAGCAAGGTCTGAGCTACGGTACTTGCACCTAAATAATTAATGACATGTTGAACAGAAGCATATAGTGTGAATGTTTGAAAAATCACCTGTTTGAGCAGACACCAAGACATTTAACTTCAGAGGTTAATTCACTCATTGGCATTGAATGAAATGAAGGCGAAATAAGACCACCACACCATGGGCTGGAACCAACAAAAGACTCCAAAAAACCTAACCAGCAGCAAAATGTTTGTCAAAGGAGCTGGCCTTGAAAAAAGGTAAGCTATCTATTCTTGTGATATGTATGCACGCAAACTAAGGATAGTTATGGCACAAACGCCATTATTCTGTCACTGAAGTAGATATAAAAGAGGTATTTTTGGCCTGTTACATTATATGTCAGGTTAAGGCTGCTCAATCAATCTATTTATCAATTAATCAAAGGTAAATAATGCTTGTTAGTTAAAACCTATAGTACAGCTAAATTTTTTTTTTAATCAAAATTTCACCTGTTATTTGTTCTGCCGTTAGACATGCTACATCAAAAATATGAGACAATGGTTGCTTATTTTGTGTACTTGTTATGATAGCATCTGTTACATTTTTTTCAACTTCCTCTAACATTGTAAGTCTGTTTGAATTATTTTTCTTTTCAGTGGTGATTTCATCATCACTTGACTGAATGTAATTCTGGCCCTAAATGTTCTCCACTATGGCCACATCTGTGTTGTTTAGCGATTCTACTAAGAGCTCCTCATTAATGTTCACATAATCTTGAAAAGAAACATCATAAAGGAGGACTCCAAGTTTCATCACCTTTATTTCTATTTTCACAATCTCATTTAAAGATATGCCCTCATTGTTCACCTAGAAGACTTTTTCCAAACTGGCAAGTTTCCAGCGGTTTTGAACTGTTACTTTCGAAATAGTTTTCCAAGCACAGCTTAGTATATTACATTCTATTCTAATGTCAATAACCATTGTTTCATATTTTCTATTATGCCCTAACTCACTGGCTGCATGTTTCTTGTGCTCAGGAGACCATGGAGAACACTTGTTCATTTTAAAACCATGTCAGTTTTGTGAGCCATATAATTGTCTCTAATACAGGGTTCGTACACTTTTTGGGGGAAAAATTCAAGGACTTTCCAGGCCTTTTCCAGGACATATACAAAAAAATTCCAGGATGATTATTACGCTTTACAGTATCATGTTCAAATTATTTTTTAAAAGCAATTTCAGTTTTAAGTAATAAAAATGATAAAAGATGGATGAGTGTGCTTTTTTACTCATTACATTTCTTTTTAATGTTTTTAACTGGAGAATTACCCAATAATGCTAAATTGAATCATGATGCAATTACCACAAAACTATTCAGAAAATCCTTTCCCTCAATCAGAAAATGATTAATTCAATCAGTCATTTTAGCTGCATCACTATTCTGCACTATCTTCCATGTAATCAGACTATTATTGATAACAACTGAAATTATTATAAAATAAAGCGAGGGCAGATTAAGATTTTAAGAATGGGGAGGGCACACGTCTAACAGAGGACTGATAAAAAAATCTCTGAGATTTATATCCTCTAAAAAACACAGGGGTAAAACATGGAGGACCCATAAGGGGGAGATGGGGTGCTTGCCTGTCAGTGTACATCACAAACAGCAGTTCTGAAGCACTGCTGTGTGGATCACTGAAAAGTTCGGGCCAATGTAAGACAAAACGTGGAGTTGCAAATCCATAAGTGAAAAAGTGTGATGTCTGAAAACAAGAAATAAGAGACAAAGCAAAGCACTTATCTACTTACTCAATACCCCCCCCCTTTTTTTTTTGGAATGGGGCATGTGCCTGTTATGCCCACAGGTGGATTCTAGCTCTGATAAAAAGTGTTTCCATACATGGGAATAATTTTTTTTAAACATTCCCAATGATTGCCACTGGTGGCTGCATATTGGGATGTGACTTTCGAAGGCAATGAAAATCTTAATTACTAGACAGAATATGTGCCAGACTTGAGGAAAATTTCCCCCAATTTGTAGTACAGTTATGTTAAATCAAAAAGCATAAGCCACGGAATCACTATGCACCTCAAGAAATGATTCGGAAGTGGCTGATCATAGAAAGGTGAACCAATACAGTTTAAAACAGAAAGTGTAATTTTAGGAACATGGCGACAAATTTCAAATAAGTTTCATCATAGAAGTCAGAAAGTCCTGGCCCACCACCCAACCCAAAAGAATCTAACCACCTCTATGTCTACCAGTACATTTGCCTCATATTACTTTCCAAAAATTATTTTTTATATCAAACAAGATTGCCTCAATTTATTTATTTTTTTTAAATCAAAATCACTGCTAAACTAAATTTATGAAGTGCTACCCCAAAATGTAGAACTAGCCAAACTATTTATAAAAACCTTAAACATAAAAAAATGTCAGTTTTTTATTGGTATAAATTAGGATATTCTAAAGTATTTTACATAAATGAAAAAATGATGAGCATAAGGAATCTCTACCTCCAGTTTACCAGCTTCAATCATAACCAGAATAACCACTTTTGGTTCAACTCCCAAAACATACGACATCTTAATTATATGAATTAATTTTTTATAAGCTTTTTTTAAAAAAAATGAAGTTTGTCAGTTATATAAACCAAAATCTGATCAATGCATTAAGGACAATTGATTGAATTGTTTTGGCCACAAATTCATAGTAAAATGTACAGCAAAAATATGTTTCAGGAGCCCATGAGTATTTACTGTATGAGTATATATAAGGTTTTATATTGCTTACCAAAGTTTTAGTCCAATAAGAAGCCCAATTGTGGAAGTTAGTTGCAGAAAGTTATAACTTTTTGGAACAGAAGAGTTCACTAGTCTATTTACATGGACTTCATATGAAAAACACTAAATACTTATGAAGATATAAGATCAAAACTGGTTTGAAGTTCAACATGCTTCAAAGAAAAAAGTTAATTTCTATTGTAAATTGTACAAATATAAAAATTTAATGTTTTAGTATTAATTCTTTATATGCTTGGAAGATACCACAAATATGGAGTATCAATGGATGGTTATACAGATTTAAGATTGCTGACTTTGGTTTCAAGTTCCATATCCATTTTTTTAAGTACTGCTCTTTTCTCATGAGCAGTTTTTCTAAAGCTATTAGATTTTACAATGTATGTAATGT
Organism: Macrothele yani; assembly: GCA_039090855.1. Lineage (NCBI taxonomy): Eukaryota > Metazoa > Arthropoda > Arachnida > Araneae > Macrothelidae > Macrothele > Macrothele yani. The sequence continues at coordinate 84,461,619 of CM077001.1, forward strand.
TATTTGTAGTTTTAGCTTTTAAAGCTAAATCATCAGCAGAGTTAAGTAATTCTTTGACTTCTCCTTCAATGAGTTTCCTTTTCTTTTTTATGCTATCAATTTCATCTAAAATAGCTTTCCTTTTTCCACATATGGCTGCTTTTTCCTTTTCTTTGGACTTATCATCCAAATAACGTATGTATTTTTGCTGTGCAGCTCCAACTGATAACAGAAGGGATTTTGAGATATTTACCTTATCAACACCACCTACATAGGATATATAATCATAAATAATTCTCTGTGCTACAATTGACTCCTCTCTCATGTTTTCTACAATGAGCTCCTTATTGACTGAGAAACCCCTCTCAACAGAAGTTTGCCCATGTGACAACAGTAAAAGAAGTTTCACAACTTTCCACAGTTCACTAAAAGCTTTAGTAAAAGACATATACTCATACAATAATGTGTCTACTCTTTGTTGTTTATCTTCTGGATCAAAGTTTATGAATGAAGATTTTACTGCTGCAACACTGGTCACGAATTCCTTAAACTGCCATATTACACCATCACATAATTCTGGTTGTATTCTATGAGCATCAACAAGAAGTGTGAGAATGGGTGTTAGATTCTTAATACAAGTCTCACTATTTTTTGACATCAACCGAGGATCTAAACACTTCATGTGGCGAACAAGGGAGTACTTAAGTGGATTTTTTTCCAATAGCTTCACAACTAGCTTTTGCAAAAATATTCGGTATTCCATTCTACACTCCATAAGTTTGCGTTCACTAATGTTCTTAGCACTTAATTCTTTCAATGCCTTCTCTGTTTGAAACCCAACATCAATTTCTTTCTTTGAATAAAGCTCATATTGAGAAATGGCTTCCTAGTTTAATTGAATTAATAATCTAAAGCAACTTATGGGAATTTACTAGGAAATTTTTTCATTTATAGCAAATTTTCGGAGAAAACTCTTCTCCTTCTTCAGGTTCTCTTGTTGTTGTCACTTTTTGCTTGTCACTATCATGGTTACGGTTTACCTTGACGGTTACGGTTAACCTTGACGGTTTAGGTTATTTTTCAACAAATCCTGCCAGATGTTAGGCAGGGAAAATCCTTTGCAGTCATTGATGATGGAATTTTGTTTTTTCTCAATCTCTATTCCTTCTTTCAGTTTTCTTTTTTGGAAATTGCTTTGGAAACTGATTACTTTAAGGGAATTCCAATCCATGCTGTGCCCAGTTTCTCTAACATGCCTATCTAATCCAGTCTTGTTGGAGCAATTTTTTATAGCTGCTTTATGCTCAGCTATACGAGTTTCTAATCTGCGACCTGTTTCACCTATGTAAGATAGTCCACAACTACAATTTACTTCATAAACTACTCCTTGCATTTTTAAAATATCTTCTTCTCTATGAACTATTTTAGGGAAAAATTTTTTTAACTTTGTTCTCTAAACTTGGAGCTAGCCTAATATTGTATTTTTTACTAATTCTCTTTAAAGCCTCAAATAAACCTTTGTGATAAGAAATTTTTCTAGTGAATTTTACTTCTTGCTTTTGTGGGCTCTTCGTACCATTAAAATTCAGAAGCTTCTCAATTTCTTCTTTAGGATAGTTATTTTCTGCAAGTATGACTTTAAGCTCTTCTTTATGGGCTTCTTTTTTATCTGCAGTAGAAACTAGTTTATTAATTTTTTTCTAAAAACTGACTTGCTACATTTTTCTTAATAGAAACTGGATGATACGAATTGAAATCCAGTAGTCTTTTAGTATTCATTGGTTTTTTATACCAACTAGTGAGGAATTTTTCATCTTCATAATAGATAGTAATATCTAAGAAGTTTATTCTTCTTTCTTTTTTGAAGTTCAATAGTGAACTTAAGGGAATCATCTAATTCATTGAATGAGTCTAGAATTCTTTCTGGAACAATTTCTGAGCTATCTATTATAAATAAGATGTCATCCATGTATCTGCTATATAAGCAGAAGTATGTGGGTTGTACTAGTATCTTTTCTTCTAGTTTTCCCACATAATAGTTAGCTAAGAGCGGGGAGAGTGGGGAGCCCATAGCTAGCCCCGATTTTTGAATGAAAAAGTTTTCCCAAATTGAAAGTAGTTGTTCTGCAAAGAGAAAGTAAGCATTTCAAAAATTCCTACTAATATGTTTTTTTCCTTGTTGTGAAAAACTATTAGGTCTGCCAAGTCTTCCGCTATAAAGTCTATAAGTTGATCTATATTAATGTGAGTATACATAGACACTATATCTAAACTACCCATAATAGGAGAATCTAATTTAGGAAGAAGTTCTAGTTTTTGTTTTAGCTGCATTGAGTTTTTAATCAAGTAAGGTGGCACTTTTAAAAGATTCTGAAGGTGTGACTTTAAAAAATAGTTTAGATTTGAAAGAATAGAGTTTTTTGAGTCTATTATTGGTCTAATTGGTTGGTGTTCTTTATGCAGTTTGACTATTCCATATATTTGAGGTAATCTGAACTGTAATTTTGAGAATTGTTTATAGTTTTCTGGAAGCTGGTTTTTCTTTTTTTGAAGTGAAATAAGCTTAGAGACTTTTTTAATCAAATCTGGTAGTGGGTTTTCTTTTACTTCTTCATACATAGGTTTTTTTAGTTCTTCTTCCATCTTTTCTAGATAATCTTTCTTATCCATAATAGTAATCAACTTACTTTTGTCTGTTTTCACAGCAACTATACTTTCATTTTTTCTGAAATCTTTAAGAGCTTTTAATTGACTATTATCAAATTTTTTTTTTAGGTTTCCTTACTTGCTGCTGGAATTTTGTAAGGCTATTGTAGTAATCTTTTCTGAGGAGGTCTGCTTTAATTTGGTCCTCTTTTTCTAAAGTGCTGCAGATGCTTTCCAATTCAATTATCAATTTTTCTGGATTTATTTTTTCTTTGAATAGATTGAAATTACTTCCTTTATTTATCACTTGTAATAATTCTTGGCTAACTCCAGTAGCAGTGTTGTCCTTCACATGACTAAGAACTGCAGTTTTTTTGTTTTTACTTGAATAGTTTTTCTTCAAAAATTTTTCTTCTTTAAGGTTCAGCTTTTTAACAAATTTCTTATTTTTGTTTCTTACTCCAATTTTTAGCCAGTCATCCAATTCTGCTTTTACTGTATCCCTTAAGATTCCAGAAATTTTCTTTTTCATTTTCTACTTTTACTTTTTTTATAATAAGCAACATTTTTTATATTTTGCTTCAATACTTCTTTTAACGTTTTTTGCTCTATTTTTCTTATGAAGTTGGCTGAAAGTAAATCTTTAAATGGTTTTCTAAGTCTAAATGAATTTGGAATAAAGTTATTTACCTTGCAATTTTTCAGGAACTTGATTTGAGCTATGGATCTTTCCATCTTCAATGTAGCATGTTGAACTTTCTTTTATTGTTTGCCAAGTATCTGACCCATACTCTGTTCTAATTCTTTGAATAAAGCTCATATTGAGAAATGGCTTCCTAGTTTAATTGAATTAATAATCTAAAGCAACTTATGGGAATTTACTAGGAAATTTTTTCATTATAGCAAAGTTTCGGAGAAAACTCTTCTCCTTCTTCAGGCTCTCTTGTTGTTGTCACTTTTTTCACTATCATCATACGGTTGACGGCTTAACCACGGTTTAGGTTATTTTTCAACAAATCCTGCCAGATGTTAGGCAGGAAACTTTGCAGTCATTGATGATGGAATTTTGATTTTTCTCAATTCTATTCCTCTTTCAGTTTTCTTTTTGGAAATTGCTTTGGAAACTGATTGTTTTAAGGAATTCAATCCATGCTGTGCCCAGTTTTCTAACATGCCTATCTAATCCAGTCTTGTTGGAGCAATTTTTTATAGCTGCTTTATGCTCAGCTATACGAGTTTCTAATCTCTGTTTCACCTATGTAAGATAGTCCACAACTACAATTTACTCCATAAACTACTCCTTGCAAAAATATATTCTTCTCTTTGAACTATTTTAGGGAAACATTTTTTAACTTTGTTCTCTAAACTTGAGCTTGCCTAATATTGTATTTTTACTAATTCTCTTTAAAGCCTCAAATAAACCTTTGTGATAAGAAATTTTTTCTAGTGAATTTTACTTCTTGCTTTTGTGGGTTCTTCGTACCATTAAAATTCAGAAGCTTCTCAATTTCTTCTTTAGGATAGTTATTTTCTGCAAGTATGACTTTAAGCTCTTCTTTATGGGCTTTTTTATCTGCAGTAGAAACTAGTTTATTAATTTTTTCTAAAAACTGACTTGCTACATTTTTCTTAATAGAAACTGGATGATACGAATTGAAATCCAGTAGTCTTTTAGTATTCATTGGTTTTTTATACCAACTAGTGAGGAATTTTTCATCTTCATAATAGATAGTAATATCTAAGAAGTTTATTCTTCTTCTTTTTGAAGTTCAATAGTGAACTTAAGGGAATCATCTAATTATTGAATGAGTCTAGAATTCTTTCTGGAACAATTTCTGAGCTATCTATTATAAATAAGATGTCATCCATGTATCTGCTATATAAGCAGAAGTATGGGTTGTACTAGTATCTTTTCTTCTAGTTTTCCCACATAATAGTTAGCTAAGAGCGGGGAGAGTGGGGAGCCCATAGCTAGCCCAAAACTAGAAGAAAAGATACTAGTACAACCCACATACTTCTGCTTATATAGCAGATACATGGATGACATCTTATTTATAATAGATAGCTCAGAAATTGTTCCAGAAAGAATTCTAGACTCATTCAATGAATTAGATGATTCCTTAAGTTCACTATTGAACTTCAAAAAGAAAGAAGAATAAACTTCTTAGATATTACTATCTATTATGAAGATGAAAAATTCCTCACTAGTTGGTATAAAAAACCAATGAATACTAAAAGACTACTGGATTTCAATTCGTATCATCCAGTTTCTATTAAGAAAAATGTAGCAAGTCAGTTTTTAGAAAAAAATTAATAAACTAGTTTCTACTGCAGATAAAAAAGAAGCCCATAAAGAAGAGCTTAAAGTCATACTTGCAGAAAATAACTATCCTAAAGAAGAAATTGAGAAGCTTCTGAATTTTAATGGTACGAAGAACCCACAAAAGCAAGAAGTAAAATTCACTAGAAAAATTTCTTATCACAAAAGTTTATTTGAGGCTTTAAAGAGAATTAGTAAAAAATACAATATTAGGCTAGCTCCAAGTTTAGAGAACAAAGTTAAAAAATTTTTCCCTAAAATAGTTCAAAGAGAAGAAGATATTTTAAAAATGCAAGGAGTAGTTTATGAAGTAAATTGTAGTTGTGGACTATCTTACATAGGTGAAACAGGTCGCAGATTAGAAACTCGTATAGCTGAGCATAAAGCAGCTATAAAAAATTGCTCCAACAAGACTGGATTAGATAGGCATGTTAGAGAAACTGGGCACAGCATGGATTGGAATTCCCTTAAAGTAATCAGTTTCCAAAGCAATTTCCAAAAAGAAAACTGAAAGAAGGAATAGAGATTGAGAAAATCAAAATTCCATCATCAATGACTGCAAAGGATTTTCCCTGCCTAACATCTGGCAGGATTTGTTGAAAAATAACCTAAACCGTCAAGGTTAACCGTAACCGTCAAGGTAAACCGTAACCATGATAGTGACAAGCAAAAAGTGACAACAACAAGAGAGCCTGAAGAAGGAGAAGAGTTTTCTCCGAAAATTTGCTATAAATGAAAAAATTTCCTAGTAAATTCCCATAAGTTGCTTTAAATCAATTTCTTTGTAGTGACAACACTGAGATGCATCTGTAAGGTCTACTTGTAACAGCTTTAAGGCAGAGTTAGCTTCTGCCATTACGGTTCTTTTAACAAAACGATTCATCATATTTCTTAGCATCTTTTCAAGATATGTGGCCATAAAAGGCATCATTTGCTTATCTGACTGATATGCCTTGAGAAATGGTACCAGCTGTTTTGAAACTGAATTGAAGAAATGCAGTTTAGCCAAAACAAAAGGATCTTTAGTGAAAGTTTTGATAGCATCAAATGATACAGTGTGTGGATTCTTGATGCATTTCTTTTCAACTTGGTTAACATAATTTTCAATGTCTGCCCAAATTTCTAATGCTCGCTCGCAGGCAGGAGTATTTTCTAGCCACCTGTGTGGGCAGAATTTTAATGGCATCTTACTGGCTAAAATTATTTTAGAAAAATCTTCCCTCCTTGCAGGTGAATCTTTAAAAAGCCTAAATAATGATGAAAGCAACTTTTGAATTTCCCACCCTGTTGCTGAGGCTCCATGTCAAAAGGCATTGTTTACAATGTGAAGTCCACAGCTCCCTGTGTTTAGCAGTTGGACATTTGAGTCAGCACTAAGTGTTGATTGCAGCATATCAAAAAACTTCCAATTAACATTGGGTCCATCCATTGATAACTGCACAATGTTACACAGTGGGAGGCACGCCATGCATTCAAGGAATTTTTCCATCATTATGTCTGCACTAGCATGACCCCCCCCCAAAAAAAAAAAAAAACTGATGACAAATATCTAGTTGAAACTGTTCCTTTTCCCCATAAACGAACATGTATATCCATTTGTTTTGACTGACTAAACTTGTTTAAACTTTCGTCAAACCAAATCACAAAATTTTCATTTTCAGTTTTGACTTCCTGAACCAACACTGATTTAAAGTGAGGTGCCAAAGCAAAGCAACAAATGTAGGAACATTTTTTTCGCCATAGTTGAAGTTTCCAGCAATTCTGCTGTCAGAAAACATTAGGCGGAATAAAACATCATTACCTGCACAAGACCTGTAAGAGTAATGGGATTTAACCACTTTCAAACACCACAATGCTTCTGCTTTAATGGTTGCATTTTTTTCAAGAGGAATATGCAGAGGATTAGATGTGCATGCAATAGGCTGTACTTGCTTATCACTTGATACACATAGCAATTTATCAACAGTTAGTGGAACATTTTTACAGCTTTCTGTCAACATACTATGTTTTTTTTTCCTTTCATGTGTCTTCTTAAAGCGGATTCCCCCATATTCAAAACATCTATTATTTTAATGCACAAAATGCATTTTGCACAGCATGGCAATTGCTTTCATCTTTTTTAATCCATCCAGCATATTTAGGATTTATTAGCCAAAGATCACTAAAAGTACACTTACCCATATTTAATGGGGGGGTGAAAAAATGGGTAAATCAACTGAAACAGTACATGAAAACCAAAAAAATATTTAAGATCAGGAACCACACTGAATTTGAATGACTGTCTGACACAAAGGAAAGCACACAACTAAAAATTGAGAATTTCCCTCTGAGTAAGGGGCTACACATGTGACCAATTACTATAGGCCAGATTTTAGGTAATTAAAGAAAAAGGGGTCTTACTGCTATGTTCTTTCCTGTTCCCCCAGCTTTGTTCTTTAGGCAGTCTGGGTTGCAAATGCTTTGGCATTGATTTAGTTTTCATTCAAAATAAGGAAACAACACTTAGTGAAGTTACTGTTTTATGACCTGTCTGCCAATCAGTAGACTGAGAGTGTTGTGCTAAAAGACTGTTACAAAGCATCACCTCTTACAGCTGGGCTTAAAACCAGAGGAAAGGAAATGTCAACAAACACTTAGTGCCTGAGGGAAGCAAAACTTTGTACTGGGTTTCCTCCTCCAAGTCTCAAATCTTTCATACTTACCCAGCTGAAGAGTGGACGTAGGGCTTCGAGGTCAGCAGATTCACCATGACATTTAATTGCGATATGCCCTCCAATAATTAAAACTTATAGCACAAATCTTGAGACTGTCTTCCCAGAACAACAAAAAACGGGGTATTACGCTATTTCAATTTCTTACTCAAAAGTGCAGTAGATTACCAGATTTTTCATAAGATTTTCACTCCCAGAAAAAATCAGTAGTTCGTCAAAAATTGTAGACCTGACAAAACTGCTATTCAGTAAGCATACAACTTCCAAAGAGCTGAAAGTGAAAAAAAAATATAATAATAAATAAAAAAATGGTGATACCCTCAAAAGGCACCTCAACAAATGCTTTGAATAAGATGTAATTACAGGGGGATTGTGAGATCAAATCAACAATCTGAAATTAGGCCAATGCAATGAAGATAATGGACAGTGTATGGCCAAGTGAGCTTACAAGTACGAAATTTAAGATTTTTTATTTTAGCTTTTATATAAACTGGTTTATCCTGCTAAAACTATAAAATCTTTTGCTTTAAATTTAAAAATTAAAAGTCTAATATATACATATGGACTTTTCATTTTCCAAAATTCCTGTGTTTTCATTAGTAAAAAAGTCCGGAATTCAGGATAAAATCCCGACCAAAATCACCCCTCTAATTAGCAAAGGATCAGCATTGGGAGGGGGGGGGGGGCACTTAAAAAAGCGAGGAGGGGAAAATGATGCAGTTGCATAGATTATAAAATGCTTTTCAACATATGACTAACCTTGCACAGCTCTGCAGTTTAAGGTTTATTACGCAAGTTTAACAAGCACAAGATCGTAAAGAACGGATTCTGTTCTTATACCGACCTTTGAATTCGATTTGGACTATTTTCTACAAGAGTAGGTTTCCCCAGGTCTCTTCTCTCTGATAACATACCAAAACTTCGTTGCAATCAAACAGATTTTATGTGAGTTAACATTCCTAAGCTTGGAGAATGAATACTGCTCTTATATCTAGGCCTTTGAATTTAATTTCGACCATTTTCAACAGGGTAGGTTCCTAGGTTGTACCTAACAGCATACTAAAATTTCGCCAAAATCCAACCCCTTTTAAGTGAATTACTGTATGGACAAATGGAAAAATCCAAAACATAAACGTTTCTGCAACCTACAGTTCAAAAGGGTTAGAAATTTCTAAAATAAAAACATAATGAACAGCGTGAAAACTAGCTCATAAACAGAATATTTGAAACTACAATATGCACTCTCAATTATTAGGGATGGTAGGGAGGAAGGGAATAGAACTGTCCATAATTAGCATGTTTTTGTTGTGCTAGGTGCTTAAAAGCACTGCTGAATTCCGTCAGACTCCCACGTACCCCCAATGGTCAAATGATTGAGATGTGCTGATGTTCATGGAATGAAATGGTTGATCAGCTATGATCCGCATAAAAGTTCGAAGGGGAGGGGGGCGATATTTTTTTAATTTATGCAACATTCTACATTACTCCAGCATTTATCTTGCCATCATCAACAATAGCAATGTAACTACCGCAAACGATCGCGGATATCGGCCAACTGAAAATCTGCCATACCACTAAGGGATACAACACACAGGTATCCTGTTACAATGTATTGTAATTAAAAAAAAAAAAAAAAAATTTCAGAAATTAAGATTAAAAAAAAAAAACAAAAAAACTTTCAGAAATTAATATCACCAAGTCATGGTGTTTCAAAAATCCGCTTTCCTTTATAATGTTTAAAAACATGTTTTTGCTTTTTTACCTGTAGTGTATAATAAAAGAAGTGGGTTGATTTTTTTATGGAATCAGAGGTTCATATGTCTGATTGTCTTCGTCTGAGTTCACACGTTAGCTACTGTGTAAAAGTAGACCTATTTTTTCAGCTCAAAAATATGTAGTTTTGTATATATTCACAGTATAAGTCATTCCCCGTATTCCCACAGAACTGAATTCAGCAGATGCAAAATGAAGAACATCAAGACCCATCCAACACCATGTTTCTGATTGTCTGCTGTTTATATTCAAGAAATGCGAATATGGATCAATGGTGAATGCAGCAACTATGGTTTTTATTTATTACTAAGAAAAAAAAAGGAGCCTGAAAGCTGAAACGGATATTTCTCCCCCTCCCCCTTCCCCGTGCAGAAAACATTCCAATTAAGATCAAACAGCAGGAGTACGCGTCCACGCACACTCACACACAACCTCTGGAATGTCCTGATGGAATGGCTTCTTTTCATTTGGCACATCACCATAAATCACTACCTGCAGCTCACTGAAGTGTCTTCCTCCTTCACCCTAACTATAGGAGAAAACGTAAAAAAAAATGCTCCCCAATTTTCGACAAAATGACCAAATTTACGTCATAACGTTGCAATTTACTAAAATACGTTTATCTGCTGAATTTTGCCTAAATCCATTGAAAACTTTTTAATTATAGATTTTTTTATTAAAACAGTAACTCAGATATCTGAATAAAAATGTATGTTTGTAATTCAAATAGAGTCCACATCACCACAGAAAAAAAATTTAAGTATCACTCTGTTTAAATAAACCATGGCATCTAAAAAAATTAATTCACTTGCTTTTCCTGTAATTTATAATTGCTGTTTCTTTTTTTCAATCCGATTTTGCAACGGAAGATTTTTTTTTTTTTTTGCATCTGCTAAAGTTTTAAATGGAATTTGGCAGAAATTTGCACTAGAACTTTATTGTGATGTATCTTAACCACTGTAAAAATTTTACAGTGTTATTTTCAAAATTCGGGAAAATGGATTTCTGAAAATTTTTCTCTTAGTCCTTTTGAGCCGTGGAAGTGATGAACAGGTGTTTGCTTTCTTCCCAACCAAAGGCTTCGGATCAGCGCTCCGAGCTGTCAATCAACCGTTGCTATGGTAACACACTTTCTGCTCAAGGCTCACTGTCTAAAGAGGCACACATACTTGTCCATAATAAAAATTTCCAATGCTAACTTTTTAAGTTTTAAACGGATTCAAATGGAATTTTGGGAGTGAGCTTCTGTAATCCAATTACAGTGAATGTAAAAATTTCAGCCACTTTTGTGAAAAATTCCCAAAGATAGTTTTCTTATTTTTTATCATAAGTAGCCGAAGTCTCTTGAGGGGAGGGCCAGAAGCAAGCATCTGCATGCAATAAACAAAGAGCAGATGAATGTGTTGTTTAGGCATACTCCTCACTGGTGGATGCCAGCTGACTTGGTAAAACATGCGACCCCCTTGCAAATGCCTCTTCTTTCCCCTTCCGTTCTCAGCAGTTGGACGGACGGACAACATCAAGCTCAGGGCTAGATAATGCATCAAGCTTCCCTTCCTAACAGACCTGCTAGTAATCATCCAGTTTTATTGCACTGGAAGTAGTGCTTCCCTCCCCCCCCCCCAACCAGCCAAATTAGGAAACACCACTGTTGCCGGCAGTTTCTTTGAGAACAGAGGAGAAGAACTTAAAAACATGAAGGGGTAACAGTCAGTAACACAATTTCCGAAAAGGGCATTTTTTTTAAGCACTAATTTCAAATTTCAAGGCTTTTCAAGACAGCATTAAAAAAATACCGTTTTTCCAGGATATTCCAGGCCTTGAAAACGTAATCATGATTTTCCAGGACTTTCCAGGTTTTCAAGCACGCGTGCGCCCCTGCTAATAAGAAGAACCTTCCCCTTTTCTACTCATTTCATCGACAATCAACAATTTTAATCCAGGATATGTGTGTATGGAAGGGTGGGAGAGAAAAGAAATGAAAAAGAAACTACAGTCGAGCCCGCTTTTAACGAGGAGCTCGGGACTGGCGAAAATGCTCGCTAAATCCGTTTCAGTGCGAAACCAACCCAATGTGGAAAAATAAGCCTAAATGATAAATGACAAGGTACATAGTACATGTAGTATGTATTTTTTTGCGTACAGTCCACGGACTATCTGTGTTTTTTGTCTGCAAAACTGTTGGGTGCGGACAATCTGGCAATAGTACCGTATTTTTTTTTAATTGTTGCACTCAAATACAGTAACATACATACTGTATGTATGTACCTCAATTTTTGTGCTCACCGCACCTTAAAAATTAGCATTTTAAAAACAATAGTTTTGCATTTGTAGACTGAAGCGTACCAGGGCGAGCTCAGAAGAAAATTAAAACTTCACTGCCTGCATCTTTTTTCATACATGTAGAACGGCAGTAGCAAAGTCTGGGAGAGAGGGGGGGGGAATCCCTCTTCAAAGCAGCTGTCGGTCTTTGGCTGGGCAGTGTTTGATTGATGGAGGTTTTTCATCTACCCCCTGTTTCATACGCCCTCCCGTCTCCCCCTACTTGTTTATGATCAAGTCTCTGTCTCTCTTCCGAGTCACAGTTGTTTATTTCAGTTGGGGTAATAAAGAAGTAAGTAGTTATACTGCTGGATTCACACACAAGAAAAAGTATGACACCATTTGTAGAGAAAACAAACAATTGTGCGGCAGTTAGGGAATTTAAAGTGAACGAAAAAACGTTTGGGACCTGCACAGTTAAAGAAGTCATTTCTTTTAGAACTTCCAGAAGCCGATTATTTGTTTAAAGCTTTTTTTCAATCTGTTTGCAGGTAGTCTTCCCCCCCTACCCCCCTCTGTCGAGAATGAGCGCGGTGTAACTTTTATCTGTGGAACGAATGTGACCGATGCTTTAACCTTGTTCTTCTAGGCAATTTACATACGGGGTCAAGGTCGCATCCGGATCCATAAAAAGTCTTTAAAGACATCAGTGACAAATAAAGGTTTTCTATAAGTGAAAAAAAAAAAGTCACTGCTTTGGTACAAATTCAATAATTATTACCCCTCTCCCCCGCTTTTTAACGAAGTATGGACTATCTGGTAAATTTTTCTTTTGCGCAAATGGTTTTGTTCGGACTCTACGCGGGGCAGACTATATGCAGGAAAATACAGTATACAATTGTATACTGTACTATCCATAACGATTGCATATACAAATTAAATAAAATAAGTTTTTTAATTAAAGAGAAACTTACATGAATTCTAAAGTACTGTAGCAACGAAACAACCTGAAGTGAATGGAACAGTAGCAGCAAATCCACTAATTGGAAACATTTTTGAAGAAACAGTCTATAGTTGTTTGTTTTGTATTATTGGTGTACTTCTGTTCCCTTAATTTTCAGCGAATAACACTCAGTGCAGTAAACACCTCGTCATCGCAGTGATCTGTTGCCTCGAAGAAACGTTGGAGATTTTCCGTACAATCCATGGCTGATGCATATGATGGTGATTGAGTACTTTCTTCTTCACTTTTCTGTGCAATTGTTGATGCCTTAATTTCCTCTACAATGTCATCTACAGAAACAATGCCCGATGTAGCGACAGCATCATCAGTGGTAACAAAGTCATCAATTTCAGGGACATCATTAAAACGTGCAATGTTCTGTAGTTTTAACCACTCAGAAAGGGGGATATCAACCATTTTGTCATCACTGAGACTTGTGTTATCCAACCCTGACTTTCTGAAGCAGTAATGAATACAAGATTCTGATACTCATCCCCAAGCATCAGCCAGCATTCTAATTGCATCAAGAATGGAAATTTTCACTTCAACCTTTTTTCATCCTTTCTAACATCAGTAGGATTAATTCCCATCTGTAGTGGCATTTAAGGCTTCGAATAACTCCTTGGTCCATTGGCTGTAGCAAGGCTGTGGAGTTTGGAGGCAAGAAGATAAGCTGAATGTTAGTCAGGTTTTGAACAAGAGGATGTTCTGGGCAGTTATCTATAACAAGAATAATTTTACAATTTTTTTTTTTTCAGAGTTCTTTGTCCCACTCCCTAAGATGGGCTGTAAAAATGTCCGATGTCATCCATGCTTTTGTATTAGACTTGTAAGAAAGTAAGAAAGGGGGAGACATTTCACGTTTTTAAAACATCTTGGTTTGGCAGATTTTCCAATCACTAGCAATTTCCTCTTGTCCTTGCCAGACATATTAGCGCACACTAACGCAGTCAGGAGATTCTTTTGAAGTTTCCCCCAGTGCACTTCTCACCTTTGAACTTCATTGTTTGATTGGGAGTTAGATTATAAAACATACCTGCTTCATCTGCATTATAAATGTCATCATCACTGTAGTTCTTCTGAAGATCTGGCCACACTGTTTTCAACCATGATGAAGTTTCTTTTGTATCCACTGATGATGCTTCCCCGCTAATTTTTCCAGAACAAATGTTGTGTCGTGTTTTGAAGCGGTAAAGCCACCCATTAGAACACGAAAAATTTTCATACCCAAGTTGAACTGCAAATTTTTCAGCTTGAATTTTCATTATTGGGCCATTTATTGGTAAACCAGTGTTTCATTGAACAGTGAACCATTTTAATAAGGCTTCATCTATGTCAGTTTTCTGGCATTTTTTCAGTCTTTTGATAGATGTAACATTGCATTCAAAAGCCTGCAACAATGTTTCCTTATTTTTAAAAAGGGTTGAAACGGTGGAAGAGGACAGTCCGTATTTTTTGCATATCACAACAATTTTTTTCGTCATTTTCCAACTTCCTAATGATGGAGACTTTAACGTTCACGGATAAAACTTTTCTCTTAGACAGACATTTTTTTAACTTCCTATGTGATTCCTGTTTATACAGTAACTAACATCGCACGCAGCACAGAGTAAGAATATCCAGTACAAAAAACGCCAGATGTGAGAAGGTGACACGTGAGAAAAAGTTCCAGGAAGTTAACTCTTGTTTCTTCTAAGGTGCTACTTTCACATTCCCTCACTCCCCCACACACCTTTGTTCTCTAAGCACAAAAGCTGCTGGATGTGACCTTGTAGCCTTGGATCCTCCCCACCACACCCAATCCACTTTCTACCCCATTGGTTTTCAACTTTAACTTTGGGACCAACTATTCTCCCACTCGCTCGCACTCGGGGGGGGGGGGCTAAGTGTTTGTGCATAACCTCCACATTCTTTTTCCGTTACTGAGCTTTCACTAGTGAAGAGAAAAGATATTACTCAGCGCCTTTCCCTTCCCTCTAGAACCCCGAGTGTCAGATTTTCTCTTCCTGACGCTAAATGTGATTTCCTTAAATTCTGTTATTTTTTGTTGTTCTCCCTCGTTAAATCCAGGGTTTTCATTAAACTTTGCTAAAAACGATTACATTTGCCTTGAATTAGCATTGTACCAAACAAAAGTTGTGTTTAGTTCGTTAAATCTGGAATCTCGCTAAATACGGGCTCGACTGTATAATATTTTTGTCCTCATGCAAACTAATTTCTCTGTGTGGGAAACCATGGGGTACTGTCAGTAGCAGGTATTTCATGGTCTTCTAGTGAAATAAAAAGGAGTAAAAATTGAGTGAATGTTTCCTATTTTGCTTGCTGATAACAGCCGAACTTCAATATATGTGTTTCTCCCAAAATGTTTGTTTGTAATATGCAGTTTAAATAACAAGGAAGAATATTACAAAATTCAAGGGACCTATAAAAACTTTGGTTTATGCGAGCTTGTGTTATCTGGTTTCAAATGTATAGATAAGGCTTGGTGCAATACCAAACATAACAACTAAATGTGCTGAACAGAATTTTAGGTGGTGCACCATTATATATAAATACTTAAAATTATATGCACAAAAAAGCTTTTAAACCACACATACTCATGTAAAATTACTTTATTAACTGAGAGATGCATTTTCTCCAGCAACATTTAAAAAAGTTTTCAAAATGTATTGAGAACAACTGGAGGATCTTTTCATGCTATTTTTTTTATTGCATATGATATTTTAGTAAAAATCATATTTTCAGTACGATTTTTTGGATAAATTTAAACTTTGGTCACACAGATATCAAGATCTTATTCAAAAACATGTTGCCAGTACAGATTTTGAAATCACTGAAATGTTGAAAGATGCATCTGAATCATATGAGTTTGTATTCAATAATACTTCGCTGTGGCACCAAGCAATTTTTTTTAGTAAATAGAGAAATACTTTTGATGGTACAGGGATGGAAATACTGTGCCAAAATAAAAATCTTGTGCCACCTTGCTATGAAAGGAAAATTTTGAGCCCAACCACCATTGTCATCACCTTGGAATTTTGTGCTAGGAGATTCTTCCCTCTTGTTCCTTGTTGCTTAGTCAACCCAATGTCGTGGGAGCAAAAGTCATGTATAAACAGAAGATTAGCTCCCCCCCCATCTGAAGTTGAGGAAAGAGATATCATTTTACTGACATGATTCCGATTGGCCTATGAATTCAGAGTAACTGGCAATCATGGAAACCAGGAAATGGGAGGGATTCTTGTTTACTGAGTGAGATTGGAGAAAAGTCAAGAAAGCTTGTGAGATGTTTGCTTGCTGGCTGAAAATGTTTGGGATCAATGGAAATGCCAGTTCTTGCAGGGACGAGAATGTTCCATGATTTTCAGCATTTAAAATTTTTCTGATGAAGTCACATTATTTTTTCTTATTTCTCTTCTATATTTAAAAATATTTTGTAACTCTTTTCTGATGCTTTTTTTTTTTTTTTTTTTGAAATACTGTGATTTTTTAAAGAATTTCTTCTAATGAAATGCTCTTTTTCCTATTAAAGCTCACATTTTTGGTTCCTCCCTTGTTTTCAAGCAATATTGAATTTCAAACTTTGCACTTAATCTAACCATGATGGAACTCACACCATTTCTGTGACCCATAAAATTACTTTAATGTCATAGTGAACAATGGGAGTACTGATTTTTAAAATTAATTTCACTACGGTGACGGACAGCTTCTGAACATTAATTTCTTTTTAAACAAAAGCGACAATGCTTGTTCTTTTTGTTTGCAAAGTTGCAGATGGGAGGTCTTTCTTGACATTTCTTTTACGTTCCAGAATTCTTCAGTGGATTGAATGAAACATGGTGCCAATGTAATAATTTCCTTCCCCTAGATGTAGAAACAAGGATAAAGTATACACCAGTCAAATCTAAGGGTACTAGTGAATTGGATTTTAGTTATGGACTGGGTGGTGGTTGAGAAAAGGGAACATTACAAATTCTATTGGCACAATGGATGAATAATTTTAAAGCTGCTAACTTGTAGAAGTCTGTATTAGGGTAAAAAAAGGATTGGGGTTTGACACAGTAGTGTGTTCTTTATAGATATATCTACAGAGTTTGTTCTGGTAATATGCAGCTATTGATTTGTTGATTGATGGAGAATTTACTGGTGGGGAGTTTGCTGCAGACCCTCTAAAGAGGTACGACTGCATGCTTTATGTTATGTGGCCAAGTTATGAAGATGCCATCAACATAATAAAGCCAGAGTTTGCATTGAAAATGGAAGATTTCTACAGATACACCCCTGTTATTTGGAAAAAAAAAAAAACTGCTAATGGAAAGTAAACAGTTAACACTTAATCAAACATCTAATATGGTTTTTTTCTTCCAGGAAATATTTTAATTGAAAATGCAAATTTTTGGAGAAAACTCTTCTTCTTCAGGTAGTCTTTTATTGTCACTCTTTCTCTGTCACTATCACAGTTATGGTTAACCACTACGGTTACGGTTATTTTTCACCAAATCTTGTGAGATATTAGGCAGGGACAAAGCTCTGCAGTTGTTGATGGAATTTTGATTTTTTTCAATTTCTATTCCTCTTAATTTTCTTTTTTGAAAGTTGCTTTGGAAACTGATGACTTTAAGTGAATTCCAGCCCATGTTGCGACCAGTTTCTGTAACATGCCTATCTTTTCCTGTCTTGTTGGAACAATTTTTTTTAGCTGCTTTATGTTCTCCAATTTGAGTTTCTAGTCTGCGACTTGTCTCTCCTATGTAGGATAGTCCACAACTACATTTTACGTAAGACTACTCATTGTGTTTTTAAAATATCTTCTCTTTGAACTATCTTTGGGAAATATTTTTTGACATTGTTCTCTAAACTTGGAGCTAGTCTTATACTGTACTTCTTATAAATTCTCTTTACAGATTCAAATAAACCTTTGTGATATGAAATTTTTCTAGTGAATTTTATTTGTTGCTGATGTGTGTTCTTTTTAACTGCAAAATTTAGAAGTTTTTCAATTTCAACTTTTAGGATAGCTATTTCTCTAAGGATGACTTTAAGTTCTTCTTTGTGTGCTTTTTCATCTCTGCTGTAGATACTACTTTACTTATTTTTTCTAGAAACTAACTTGCCACATTTTTCTTAATAGAATATTGATGGTAGGAATTCAAATCCAATAATTTATTCGTATACAATGTTTTTTTTTTTTATACAATTTCATAAGAAATATTCCAGTTTCATAATAGATTGTAATATCTAAGAAGTTAATTTTACTTTCTTTTTGAAGTTCCAATGTGAACTTAAGGGAATCATCTAATTCATTAAATGAGTCTAGAATTTTTCCTGTGATATCTTTTTCTGTGCTATCTATTATAAATAAAATGTCATCCATGTACCTACTATACAAGCAAAAATATGAGGATTGTATTAGGATTTTCTTTTCAAGTTTTCCCAAATAATAATTAGCTAAGAGTGGGGAAACAGTGGCAAGCCCATAGTAAGTCAAGATTTTTTAATGAAATACTTCGTGTCAAATTGACAGTAGTTGTTCTGCAAAGAGCAGATAAGCATTTCAAACATTCCAACTAATGTGTTTCTACCTTTGTTATGAAAAACTATTTTAAAACTTGTATACTCACATCAATCTAGATCAACTTATAGAGTTTATAGCAGAAGACTTGGAAGACCTAATAGTTTTTCATAACAAAGATAGAAACACATTAGTTTTAATTTTTGAAATGCTTCTCTTCTCTTTGAAAAATAACTACTTTCAATTTGAGATGAAGCATTTCATTCAAAAATCTGGACGTACTATGGGATCGTCACTGTCCCCACTCTTTGCTAATTATTATGTGGGAAAACTTGAAGAGAAAATCCTAATACAATCCACATATTTTTGCCCATATAGTAGGTACATGGATGGCATTTTATTTATGACAGATAGTGCAGAAAAAGATTTTCCAGAAAAAATTCTAGACTCATTCAATGAATTAGATGATTCCCTTAAGTTCACATTGAAACTTCAAAAAGAAAGTAAAATTAACTTTTTAGGTATTACAATCTATTATGAAGCTGGAAAATCCCTTACAAAGTTGTATAAAAAACCATTGAATACAAATAAATTATTGGATTTCAATTCCTACCATCCATATTCTATTAAGAAAAATGTGGCAAGTCAGCTTTTAGAAAAAATATAGTAGTATCTACAGCAGAGATGAAAAAAGCACACAAAAAAGACACTTAAAGTCATCCTTAGAGAAAATAGATCCTAAAGTTTAAATTGAAAAACTTCTAAATTTTGCAGTTAAGAAGAACACACATCAGCAACAAATTAAATTCACTAGAAAAATTTCTTACCACAAAGGTTTATTCGAATCTTTAAAGAGAATTAGTAAGAAGTATGTTATAAGACTAGCTCAAAGTTTAAAGAAAGTTAAAAAATATTTCCCAAACAGAAGAAACTATTTTTAAAATGCAAGGAGTGGTCTATGGGGTAAAATATAGTTGTGGACTATCCTACATAAGAGAGATAGGTTGCAGACTAGAAACTCAAATAACAGAACATAAAGCAGCTATAAAAAATTGCTCCAACAAGACAGGATTAGATAGGCATGTCACAGAAACCGGTCACAACATGGACTAGAATTCACTTAAAGTCATCAGTTTCCAAAGCAACTTTCAAAAAAGAAAATTAAAAGAAGGAATAGAAATTGAGAAAAATCAAAATTCCATTATCAATGAATGCATCAGTTTCCAAAGCAACTTTCAAATACAAAAATTAAAAGAAGGAATAGAAATTGAGAAAAATCTGAATTCCGTTATCAATGACTGCAGAGGTTTGTCCCTGCCTAACATCTCGCAAGATTTGGTGAAAAATAACCGTAGCCATAGGGGTTAACCGTAACTGCGATGACAAAGAAAGAGTGACAACAAAAGGCTGCCCTAAAGAAAGAGAAGAGATTTCTCCGAAAATTTTCGTTTTTAATTAAAATACTTCCTAGAAGAAAAAAAAACATATTAGAGAAACTAGGAAGCCAATTTTCAACATGAGGTTTGGTGAAAAATAACCGTAGCCATAGGGGTTAACCGTAACTGCGATGACAAAGAAAGAGTGACAACAAAAGGCTGCCCTAAAGAAAGAGAAGAGATTTCTCCGAAAATTTTCGTTTTTAATTAAAATACTTCCTAGAAGAAAAAAAAAACCATATTAGAGAAACTAGGAAGCCAATTTTCAACATGAGGTTTACTTAAAGAAAGAAGTAAAAAGTTATTTATTGTAAGCAATGAAGGGACCTAGAAGAAAAAAAAAACCATATTAGACGTTTAACTAAGTGTTTAATTTGAGAAACTAAGAAGCCAATTTTCAACCTGAGCTTTATTCAAAAAAGTAAAAAGTTATTTATTGTAAGCAATGAAGGGAATAACAGAGGTCTCAGATTAGTTTCCCAGGTAACTGTTTTCTATTTTTTTTAAAATGGGAAGCATGAATGGCTTAAATAAAGGAACTGAGACAAATAAGGATTCACCATCTAAGGTGAGTAATGAATATTGGTTTTCATTGGAGGAAGGTAGTTTTAGGATAAAATGTTTGAACTTCAAAATTACATCACTCTGGAACAAATTCCCACCCTAGGGCAATATAATTTTCTACTTTTCTGATATAATAGTACATGGAGAACAGTAAACTACAGCAATTCAGAATGATATTTTGATTGCTTAAATAATTATATGAATATTCCATGTATTTATGAGGAGTACTTCTTCCCTGATTTCCAGAACAACTAACTTTATCGTTACTACATATTGCAATGCTATGGTGTTAAATGAATGATCAAATGGTTTTGAGTTGAGCAGAGGAATATTTACAACAGGGGGTATTGTTCTTAGCGCTATTTAAAATAATTGTTGATTTGAATCTAATGAGAGAAACTGGCACTTCTTTTGAATATGATGTGACCAATATTCTCACAATATGGCTACATCACCTAAATATCTTTCAACTTTGTGTCTGTGCTTAAAATAAATACACTGCTATTATCTATGTTGCTAATAGTTTTGAACTGTGTTCCACATGTCTCCAAATCCATTTTTTTCCTTTGCTGACGGTCATGTGTAAATTGATCACTCATAACAATATAACAAGACTTTCACAAATTGTAGACAACAAACATTGTGATGACTATAAGGTTAAGAAAAACAAAATTTAGTAACAATTATTTTATTTTTCTTGTTACCAAGATTTCATTGTGCTTTGGCTCAGCTTCTTCAGGGTGAGTGGCATGTAAAATATACAAATCGTATATGATATCATCAATGGTGTTGATGGTTTCGCTATGCTTTGGCTCAGCTTCTTCAGCATAAGTGGCATGTAAATTACAAATCATATGTAATATCATTAAGGGTGCTGATGGTTTTGCTGTACTTTGGCTCAGCTTCTTCAGTATGAGTGGCATGTAAATATACAAATCGTATGTGATATTATCAGTGGTGTTGATAGTCACAGGTTTTTATTAGTGTGGATGCCATGTCAATGAGACAAGTTGTGAAGAAACTTGATATATATGGAAAATTTCCAAAAAAATAAATTTTGTGGTTGAATACGGCTTGTCCATAAGCTTCTCTTCTTCAAAGAGAAATTATGAAAATTTCCATGACAGTGTTTAGAGCTGAAGGACAATGGAATCATGTTCAACATGAAAAATTAAATAGCTGTGACTAAATGGTGTTTATCTTCGTGACTAAACGGCATTATATCCACACAATTTCAATTAAGCACATGGAAGCACCTAACAAATACTTATGACCACCAACATCATGATGATGTCACATGCAATTTAAATATACTTGTGTCATTCATCCTGAAGAAGCTGAGCCAAGGCACAACAATACCTTGGATTATAAGAAAAATAAAAATAATTATGAATAAACTTTGTTTTTCTTAATCTAATACAATGGGACCTTTATTTCATACTGAACTCACATTATCTTGAAAGCCGGTAAACTTACATCAGTGTTGAAAGATATAATGGTCATTTTAGACTACAAACCCTAATATACACTGCCAGACAATTGCTAAGGAGGGATGACAATAGCAACCATAAAATGGAAGGCAGGAAAATGTGGAAATTAGCATAAGCGCGGGATACAGTAAGACGTGTTGTACGTATGCAAATTTTGGATTGCCGAACTTGTTCGTGACGTCATAGCGCTGATAAGAGATATAAAGGATTTGACGCGTATTGACCATTGTTGTTCAAACGCAAAGTTGAAAGGGAAAGAATCAATTGACGAACTTGCAATTTTCAGTATGTCTTCCCAACATCACCTAGATGATTTTTATGTGTGTGGCCGTATTATTGGCAAGATTGAAGAAGGGCGAAAAATAACAGATGTTGCCAGGGAGTTCAACGTCAGCCACAGTGTTGTTTCAAGGCTTTGGAAATCATTTCAAACAAATGGAGAGTGTAGCAAACGTCACGGGGAGGTCGTGTTCGCAGTACGACACCTGCAGAAGATCGGTACATAGTGCTATCAACAAAAAGACACCGGCACAGCTTAGCTACTGAGGTAGCAAATCAGTTTATGGCTGCTACTGGCAAGCGGATCTCCCGAAAAACTGTCGCTAGACGTTTGCATGAAGGAGGACTATACACCCGCCGTCCTGTTGTGTGCATCCCATTGTCCAGACGTCACCATACCGCCCGTTTGCAATGGTGCCATCAACATCGCAATTGGACTGATAACGACTGGTCTGCTGTCCTCTTCTCAGATGAGAGTAGATACAGTCTATCGTCTGATTGTCGACGACAACTGATCTGGCGTGATAGTGGTACTGCATATTGTCCATCAAACATACAGGAAAGGGACCGATATCTGACATGTAGTGTCATGGTATGGGCTGGCATCATGATCAATGGCCGTACGTCCCTCTATGTGCTTCCAACTGGGACTATGACTGGCCAACGATACATTAATGATGTTCTCCTACCTCATGTTCGCATGTTCCGTGGTACTGTTGGTGATAGATTCATTTTCATGGACGACAACGCAACATGTCATTGAACAGTCGCTGTCCAGGAGTGTCTTGAGAGCGAGGATATTCAACGCCTCGTATGGCCAGCACGTTCTCCAGATCTGAATCCCATTGAAAATGTTTGGGATGCTTTGGGGAGGAGTCTTGCTGGTCGCCAATGCCCTCCAATAAACAAGGACACCCTCATCCGTGCACTGACAGAGGAATGGGATAAATTACCCCAACAGCTGCTTGATATTATTAACTATATGTCAACAAAATAGTTTCCATATCATCTACTGTTTCGCATTTTCGTCCATATAATAAAAAATTTTTATTTCAACTTGTCAATAATATTCCTTTTTGATGTTCCTTATAATAGTTTAGAATTTTATTATATGAAGATTACAAGTTTATATGAAAAAAATGTTTTTATATGTACAGTCATATGCATCATAAGTTGTCAAAGTCCTCCAATACGTAGAGACAATATGTATTAAATGATTAACATTATTCCAGTTTTTTAACTCATGATTCACAAAATTAATATAATAGAAAAGAACTTTCCGAACCTCTTGATTATGATGCGTTGAATCAGCAATAAGCCATCTTGTTATCGAAGAAGGCACGATTTTTCTTTCCTGTGGTATCAGCTTCCAAGTTGAACTTCGATCTCATAATTTCTTATTATAGATGATGGTTGCACGTTTCGTTTTCCGTGGCTCGATATCCCAAACTAGTTTCAATTTCTTCTTTTTGGAATCATCTTCAGTGGGTATTATGATCTACTTCTCATACACGTTGTATTTCGGCCACTTACATCGATTTTACTGGCGGCGTCCGACATTCCACGGCAGTTGTACTCTTGCCCATGCTATTTTTGGTATTAATGCTCATTCTTAGTAGTGTTTTGATATAATTGGATGATATGAATTTCTGATACTAAATTAATTGGTGTTGCCATTTGTTTGTTGAAAACAATTAATAAGGTCTTTTATTATATTTTTTAGCGTTATTTTCTTTTTCGATAAAATATTTCCAAGCGTACGGTAGACTCATTGGATCATTATTATTACAATTTATTTCTCATTATTATTACAATTTAGTTCCAGCTGCATGATAATGTTGTGCAAAGCATGACACGACGTGTGGAATCTTGCATCGCCCTCCATGGTGGCCATATCCCGTATTGACATCTTACGCCAGAATGCCTGTGGACGGTAATTGCATTTTTTTCACGTTTACATATTCTGCACAAAATGGCCTGTTTGTCTCTTGAACACGTTCCAAAGTCTTCTGGATTTCAGAGCACAATAAATTGTCTTTCTTGTAATGTCCTGGCATTCTGACATTATTTTATTTCACTTGGCATCCAACCACACTTACTTTTTTATGCGCTATATAGCCGTTTATGATCCGTCCTCAGCAATTGTCCAGCAGTGTATTAACTTTCATGGAATTAACAGTTTACACAAAGCATTTCTTTCACTAAGACACCCTATGCAAAAACACAATTATGTTACAAGATAAATGATTTACAACAGTACAATGGAGGAATATTGGTGGTAATTTTATAACACAATTTTTGGTATTCATTTTAAATGAATACCATATTCAATGGTATTCATTTTTTTTTCAGGCTTTGTATTCTGACTCATAATGACTAGCAATTTGTGTCATTCACCTTTCATACATTAATTAATGATACATAGCATTACACAAGGCCTAAATGTGTATGCACATCTTCAAGATGTTGTATGAGTCACCTTTATATATCAGAGCTAAAGTTTGGTGGTAAAGCATAAAACACAATTTCATGTTCATGTTTCTAGACTTAAACTGTACAGAACATATGGTAAACAGCACATTTAATGTGAATTTTTAGGAACAAGTACAAAACTATAATATAACAGTATATTTGACAAAAGAAAACTCACCAGTGGCTTTTCTTTCAAGCCCATTTTAAGAAATTTCAAGTAACCCACAGGAGCAAATGCATCATTTGAATGTATAACAGTTTCTTGATTTTCCCTGTAAGAAAGAGATGAGCAAAGGTGACTTTTCCATATATTTATGCAAAACAGCTACATGTGCATTTTTATAGTTGTGAACCAAGAATATTTAGTGTGATTTCTGATTTCCAACTCATTTAAAATGAGAAAATGAGTTATTTCTCCCCTTAACATACAAATAAATTAAGTCTTAGTTCCAATGTTATGTTTTATATCATTGATTTATGAAATATATACATTAAAAGTTAACTTCTGTGGAAACTTATTACATACTGATTTTTAGTTGAAGTCATTCATGAACATATATATTTTATGCCCATACATAGATACAGTTTCATTCATTTTTGTATACTCAGATGTATCTAGAGTGATGATGCACAAAACATAAGCCAAACCATCCAGCAGTGCCAATAGCTCTGGAAAATTGTGGATCAGTTTATTCACAAATGGCATGTCACACAAATATTAACTTCAACTGGGTGGTCAACCCAGAAATTAATATTTAATGTATAATAGTTTCACAGTGAATGAGTAAGAATATTCTCTTTGCAATATTAAGACACACAAAGAGAATATTCTACCTACACACAACTACAATTACGGGATATCAATAAGAATGTATATTTGAGAGAAGTGCAACTTTGTGACATTTTGATGAAACCAAGTATATGTATATATAAAAGTTACATATCTCAGGAACATCTGTGTCACACTTTTCAATTTGACTGCTTATGACAATAACTGTCCTTATTAATTTTAGAAGTGTTAAAATACACAAAAAAATTACTAAGTTACAGTTAATTTAAAAGACAAATTCTTGTATTTCAAAAAGTAGTTCTAAATATCCAAGCTTTCATATACTTGCAATTCAATAAAAATCTCAAATGTGAATGCTTTGCACTAAATTTATTCCATCCTGTTACTTTATGTACATTTTGACCATGAAAAAAATTATATAACTTGTAACAAAATGTCACTGGATTTTTTTTTCAAACACTGTTAGTTCATATGTAAGGAACCTTATTTCCTTTCATTTATGTATCAGCAAATTAAAATACATGTC
Organism: Macrothele yani; assembly: GCA_039090855.1. NCBI lineage: Eukaryota > Metazoa > Arthropoda > Arachnida > Araneae > Macrothelidae > Macrothele > Macrothele yani. Next base: position 84,487,382 of record CM077001.1, read on the forward strand.
CAGGGGTAATGAAGTGTCTTACAAATGATAATATTTATTACATGAAGTGAATGTGATGTTTAATAGCACCACAATCTTTATACACTTCACAGAATACTAGAAAAGAAAAGCAAGTTCCACATGCAAATATTATTTTAAATATAGTAATAATATTAGCAAATAGAAATAATTGCCACAATTCTTAATGTAAATTTTTTAGTTCTGATTGCTCCAATTCTTAATTCCAGTAACTTAAAAAGTAAGCCACAGATATTTTCAGCTATAATATTTTCTGTCAATTTTGGAATGTAGAAGCATAGGTTATGGGCCATTTTCAGTGAGTCTCAGAAAGGAAAACTAACTCCTGGAAAGTTGAGATGCTATTGGGTTGTCTGAAAAGTCATGACGTATTTTAGCCATGTTTTGCAAAGGTCATTTATTTATAGAAAGAACAAAGATCAATCAATAATATAATGGCCGTTTTGTTTGATAACCTTTTGCCATCTTTCAGTAAGCTGCAGAATGCCTTGTTCATAGAAGGACCCTGTCTTTCGTGGCGAAAAACTATACAAGGTGCTGATTTACAGCCTCATCTGAACTGAAAGTTATACCCTGCAAGGACTGTTGAAGAAAGCGAAACAAGTGGAAGTCTGATAGCACAAGGTCAGACGAGTATGCTGGGTGTGGCAACACACCCCACCCAAGCTCCAATAATTTTTGCCGGGTGATCAAACTTGTGTGTGGTCTCGCGTTGTGATGGAACACAACACCTTTACGATGAACGAGCTCTGGATGTTTCTGGATGATGGATTTGTTCAAACTGTCAATTGCCGACAGTACACATTCGAAAAACATGACACCTTTAAAATCCCACCACACTGAGACCAGGACCTTCCGCTGATGAATGTCTGCTTTGGATGTCGTTTGAGGTGAAGCAGCACATCAGGACCAAGACTGTTTGCGCAGCACATTGTTGTACACAATCCACTTTTCATCACCAGTTGCTTAAAAAAAGGATCGTTTTCCTCACGTTTAATGAGCATATCACAGATGTTTATATGCGCCGTCAATTTAGCTTCTTTGAGTTCATGAGGAACCCACACATCGAGCTTGGTTACGTATCCCAGCTTCTTCAGGGGGTCGTGAACGCTTGAATGATGGATGTGCAATATGTCTGCAATCTCTCGTGTCGTGTAACATGGGTTTGACTCGATCAATGCCTTGATTTGGTAGTCATCAACCTCGGTGGGCCTCCCCGACCGAGGAGCATTGTTGAGGTCAAAATCACCAGCATGGAATTTTGCGAAAAACCACCGCTTGCACTGACGTTCTTGTAGAACATTATCACCATACACTTTATGCAACTTTTCACAAGCTTGATGCGCATTCTTCCCTTTATGGAAGTAAAACAGTAAAATATGGCAAAAATGCACAGTTTGGTCTTCCATCTTCAACTTGATGTCAAATCTCTGCAAATCAACCAAATCGCCCACTATTCCTTTTATACTGCAGCCAAAACTGGCATCTGTTGAATGCCATAGCGATAACAGAGCTGCGCATGCCTCTAGTACTTCCAAAACCGCCCAACCGCCGTCAGGTGCCAAAATACGTCATGACTTTTCCGACAACCCAATAGATTGTTCGATTCATTATTTCCATTGATTTGGAAATATGGGCATGTAAGTGTTGTAGGAACAACAAGGGAGAATATTGCAGAGTTTCCCTTTGCTCAGTGTGGTCAACCTGATTGCTGTTCTAATGGCATTATAACGGCACATTATAAATTGTAGTATTCAATATATCCTAAAATCTAATAAAAAAAATGTAGCCCCAATAATAAAAAAAAAGGTGAAAAATGAAATTTGTGCTCACTAGTAATGTGCTGTTCATTGGAATAATGAATTACATGACCTAACATTTTTTTTTTTTTTTGTGATGGGACTGTTCCTCACCAAAGTGCCATGGCATAAAGATGAAGTCGCAGAAAAAAACCCCCTTAAAAACCTTATAATAAAAAAAAAAAAAAAAAAAAAAAAAAACCCCTATCCAAACTCCAAAGCTGGACCCAGAATGGTCAACCAAACTGAAACAAAACGAGAGCTGCACATGGGAGACCTTTCTTGTAAATACCTAAAATGGAGTTAAAGTTGCTGGGCACTAAACTAAACACAGGGTGTTCTTTTAGAAAATGACTAGATCAAACATATTTTTCAGGTAATGCACAAAATGAATCTGGCCACACTATAGTATACACAAAGTTTACTACCATTCACACTAAAGTAAACTATGTGAAAGTTTTTTGAGGAAATCCTGCTTTCAAAGTTGGGGGGTCGGCTTATATGCGGGTCAGTAAAAAATAGGGCTGGACTAATTCAGTGGAAGAAATATTCTCATAATACATAAAAATAAGTGAGAATTATTAACACAGCAATCAGACACCTCCAAATTGCCTGTTCATCATGTAACATCAATCACATCAGAAAACCTGAAAATTACATTGCCCTTGAGCAGGAATCGAACTTGCATCTCCTGATTTTTCTTCAAGCATGTTATTCATTATACCACTCAGGGTGATGAAGTCCAAGTATCTGAGTGTTAAGAATCAGAACACTCAGATTTTTTGCCAGTCCAAGTAAATTCTGCTTCCTCTTTTCTGATGTGAATGCTGTTACATGAAAAACAACAAATACAGGCAATTCAGAGATGTCTGATTACTGTGTTAATAATTCTGACGTATTTTCACATATTATAAGAATATTTCTTTCCTGAGGGACTGGTGATTTACTTAACTATGCTATGAAGAAGCACAGTATGTGCTTGGACTGGCAAAAATATGAGAGTGTTCTGTTTCTTAACACTTAGATACTTGGGAGTTCGCTGTGGGTGTTGTAATGAATAGCACGTTCGACCAGAAATCAGGAGATGCGAGTTTGATTGCTGCTCCAGGGCGATGTAATTTTCAGGTTTTCTGTTGTGACTGATACTACGTTATGAACAGTAAATACATGATTTTTGTTTATGGTTTAGATTGTGGTTTTCCGCATGTCAAAAACGTAAATAAATCCATTTTCAACAGCAGCTTTCCCCTTGTTCTTCAAAAGCACTTCCAAAAAATAAAAATTATGAAATATTTTTCCACCCAGAGTGGGATTTCTACAGGAATAGGTGACGCTAATATGATAAGTGAAAAACCTAATCCTGTTTCAAATTGAGACAGGATTAGGTTTTTCACTTATCATATAAATTGAGACCATGAAATTTCTTGCTTCCAAACGTGGATTACCATATTACTTGCCACGTGCAACTGTGGGACTCACTGCATGACCAGTTGGAAAGACTGGTCATGCAGTGAGTCAGATACTGCATAAGACACTTAGCTGTTGGGGTGGGCCACAGCCAATCAGGCATCTATCTCCTATCTGGAGTTTTCACCACAAGCATCGGTGTGTATGTCTTCTACTCTGTGCTGGCGAAAGTCATTTGCGCTATCAAAGAGCATGCACAGTGCTTTATGAAAGGTAAAAAAAAAAAAAAAAAAAAAAAAAAAAGGCTGACATGGCCTTGTTACTTCTTGGGTGAAAAAATTGTGGGATGCAATTTCAACAGAAATGATTATGACGTTTCTCAAAAAGTGCTGCATTAGTAATGCAATGAATATTACTGGAAACTCCAATAATGAATCTTACTTCAAAGGTTTTTGCAGAACACAAATTTTCATAATTCATTTCAATAAATATATTTTCCAAACTCTTGAAATTTAACATCGGCTTACATGCAGGTCAAGGCTTTTCACAAATTTTTAGCTCTTGAAGTAGGGGGTCAGCTTATATGCAAGATCTGCTTATATACATGAGTACATATGGTAATCCCATAGAAGCCATTCTATTTTTTGCACAGTATATAGATAAAATCTTCCTTTATCTTCTAAGGTGGATCTCCCAATTCTTAGTGATGAAAACTGACCCACGCCCTGCAATCTTTATCTCTCATTATTCCATAGCTTTGTATGTCGGTTAATATTACTACAATAAAACATTACTTCTGTGCTATAAAAGTGTACAAGAATTAAAATGATACAATGAACTGTACAGGAAAAATTTGAATCATGATTTCTACCACTCGGAACCATCTATCCCTATTCAACTGATTCCTCTTGAATCACAGAGCAATCTTTCTATATAGTGTAATACCCTTCATGAACACAGCTATTATGTTTTTATGATTTAGCAGAACTGACTGCATACTGCTAGACAGTCCACTGGATCAGCAGTCTCTAAGTATGGTTTTGTTGAAAGAAAGTAAATGGACCTTAGAGCAAAATCATATATGAATTAAAAAATCTTATGTGACAGTCTAGAAACATTCCTTTGTATGGAGAAGTTGGGCAATATAACATACATACTGAAGAGTTTTCCATCTTCTAACCTGAATGCAAATGTTCATTCCCATAGTTGAAACTCATGTGGAAACTGAAAATCTTAAATCTCATTTATGAGACCTCTAAAACCTTCACATGTACACATTAATAAAGAGCAAGTAATGCAACACATGTGAGCAAAATTCATAATCATCACAAATGCATATTTTTCAGATGTGTTTCATAAAGTCAAAACCATCATACCAGAAACAAAAGAAAAAAAATGCAGGAGATTAAAAACACTAAATACAATATAAGAACACATTTCTTACACAACAACTTCATGCTTGAACAATGGGCAATCTAGAGTAAAAGTCTCAAATTCTCCACCTTCACCACACACATTTAATCCATATTTCTTTTCCTGGAATTCAATAAGGCTTAAATATTTGTACATATGGGTATGCATATTTTAGTGAATCACACATAAAACATAATTTAAATTTTACATGGTACACATTAGTGATCTTGCTATGAAAGGTTACATATGAATAAACTGTCCATGCAAATGTAATAAAAACTGAAATAAAAAAAAACAGATGTCACCAATGCTAACATTCAGAACCTGCTCTTTTAGATGACAAGATCTTACTAGTGGACATTTCACTGAAGTCAACTTTTGAAGTACAGACAGCAAGAATGGGGCACAATTCTCTAAGTAACTGGTAATTTAAGTAATTCTCTTCTTGAGTAGCGATATATATGTTATTGTGGAGTTTTCGAGCTGCATAAAATTTTCATAGTTATACATATCTTTCTTTCATTAACAATGCAGAAGTAACTGACAATCCAATGTGAAAATAAATTGCTACTGATGAGTAAGATTTGACTGTATCTCACACATCTCTTGAATTTACCAGAGGAAGGCTGAGGGAAATAGATCTAACACACATCATACTCCCTTCACGAAATGAATTCTCAAATTCCTCTAAATTATATGAAAACATCAAATAGTGTATAAATCCTTCTGCGGTAGACATTATGCAGTAGGGTAGCATCTGAAAAAAAAAAAAAAAGCCCACCACTAGATGTAGCCCACTTATACAGTATAATTCCTTCTACATAAGAAATATCCCATTGCTACTTTGATATCTTGACTATTTTACCTCTTCTACTTTCAATGCAACTTTTTTTCCTTTCATTATGTTCATTATGTGAAAACAGACCACAGATTTTTGCTTCTGAACATAATGAAACTAAACAAAACTATTGTGATAGGTACATTTACACAACAGATATACAAAAAATATACTCACATATTTTGGACAGTAGATGGTTAAAAGGTTAATGCACATACTGGATGCACATAATTAAAGTCCCCTACTCTCTAATATCTCTGCTGTGAAAATGAGTAATAAGAAAGCTTTCAGACTAAGTAAGTGCATCAAAGAGACAAATGGACAAAGATAATACAAGAAAAAAAGTGTTCAAAATGTCACTACAACATGATATTTTGGCACTGAATTCAGCAAAATGATGGGGTGAAAAAATCACAGAACTCAGAGCAAGCATTTTGCACATTGTAGAGTGTCCAAAAAATGACATATTCACTGTACTGCACTTCTGTACTTGCATCTTGTTAGAACCAGACTGTAGAATGTGAGATGAGAGGTGGCTGACCTTGAAGTCTGTTAATGTGCTGATGTTATCACAGTGGACTTATTTTTTAACTATACTCTGAAGCCAAAAGTCATGGGGAGTCCCAACGACCGGACAGATGTAATGGTCATGTTTGTAGGAAATTGCTGACCAATGTTCCTGTTACCTAAGAAATACGCCAAAAATGCTGTCTGACATTTGAGTGTGTGTGTGTGCAAACTATCCTGCATTACCATATTAAAGTACAGATGCCACTGAAGAGATGGAATTATAGAGGTAATCAAGAGACATCTGCAATGATGATCAATTACAGAACATGTAATGGGACTTGTAGGGCGGAGCTCTTAAAAAGGAAGTGTTGGTAATAAATAACACAACATAACTTTCAGTGAGTGCAAAGGGATATCCTAAAACACATCAAGATTTTTAGTTACCAAAATTCTGTGGTCATTAGTATACAGCACCCTGCCACTAGAAGAGGACTTTTCTAGGACCACTCATCATTCACTTCCATGAAAGAAAGAGAATACAATGCACATGAGTCTCAAAGACAGAGATCAGTGAGTAGTAGCAGCAGCTGAGCATGGGCTAAAGAAAACAAGGTAGATCTTATACAAGAATTTTTATACTGTTATTGTGGCTGAACACAGCCCCAAACATTGTGCAACATCGCATATGCTACTACATCTTTAGGCATCTGTTGTTCTTCCTTTCTCCACTGCTAGTGAAATTTCCAGCACCATTTACTCAGTAACAGGTCTCCTTTCTTGACCAGTCTTGATGCTTGGCATGCCATTTTCTACACATTTTAGAACTATTTTACAGAAACCATTTGCAGTCAGTGGGCTTTTTCAAAATCCATTTAACCTTCCTTCCCAGAATGAACCATACCCATATGCAGTAGTACCAACTACATTTAATTTGAATAGGCAGGCCATATAATGTTTCCTCGCAAGATTGCCTGGTTTTTCAGTAACACTCCCAGTAATGGTGCCCATCACAACTGTGATCGTTTGGATCTGTTCATAACACAATACAGAATTCTGCATTTCTTCCTACCATTTTGCTGAATTTAATGCCACTTGTCACCTCATGGTAACCTTTGCAGCAAATTTTCCTTTGACAGTTCCCTTTCTCATTGCCTCTTTAGTACAAAGTCATCCAGTAACTGGTCTTTAGTGCAGAGCTGTTGGAGTAGGCAAACTTCAATTAATGGCCCCTAATACACACAAAATGCAGGCGTTTTGAAGGCTTAAAAATAAGATAAAAGGAAAAACACAAGGACTAATAAAAAAAAATAGGGTGCCGGAATTTTATCTCTAGCAAACAGAAATGCACAGTGATGCAGTTTTAGTAAATACACTAAGACACATGCTGAATGTATTTATACAAAATATTTAACCCCATTGCTCTGATGATTCATAATTCACTTTTTAATTCAGTAGTTTTTTTTGTCTTCTTTTTTACTTATGAAATTTAATTGTGATAGCACAGCAGTACATTCCACTTAGTAGTTCTAATTCTGACTATTATATAGCTCTAATTATTGTACTATTCTCTTTTACGTGCGATATTTCAAAGTAACTTGTACAGAAAACTAGCGGATAATGCTTACCTTGGCATTCCTTTCTAGCAGGGACATTTCACGCACGTGTTTTCCGGTCTTTGTTGAGGTTATTGTCCTAAAGTCCGTTGTATGCAATGACTGGCTTTACTTCTCACACTTTTCGCTGGGTATACTCATTGGATCTTTGCTTTAGGATTCCAAACATCAATTTTTACCATTCTTTATACTCGAAATTTTCGCCCCATACTCTGGGCATCTTCAGGAGCGTGGCGACTTTACCACCGATGTTCGTGGCTAACTTCGCGCTAACGGAGTCCGATACTCCTTGTTGCCATTCGTCGGAAAAACTTTCCTGGATATATTCTGCTAATGCCCGGCTGGCGCCATCTATGTTTAGTTAAGACCACTTTTTTCCCCCCCGTTTTTTTTTTTTTTTTCTTAATTTTTTTAATTTCTTCTCCTATCCTGGTTTTCTTGTCTTTTTTGCCTGTTTTTCTTTTGTTGTTGTTTTTCTTGTCTTATTAGTTCTTTCCACAGGCCCGATAATGTGCTAGGTCGTTCTGGTTACATATCCTTGCTTTATTTTTGTAGATTAATATTGCTTCTTCCCTCCTCATTTGCCTTTCCGATTTTTTATTCTTTTTTTAGCATTTTAATTTCATCGAACTTTGGGAATGTCCGGTTTTCCAAGCAGAATTGCACTAAAGCCGTTTTGGCTTCTTTTTTTGCCAGTTAGATATGTGTTGTTTAAGTCTTTTTTTTTAATCTGTTTTTCGTACTTCCAATGTACGATATTGGGGGTATGTGTGCTGTTGGAATTTCGTAGGTTCCTGATTCTTCTAGCATTTTTCCTCTGTTTTTCTGTTGACAGTCATACTTTTCACGGTGTGCACTGAGCTTCCTAGTTGTAAGTCATATTTAGCACAGTGCCTATTGATTTCTTTACTCACTCCTTCCAGGTATGGGAAAGCTCCAATGTATTTCAATTTTTTATTTCTCATCTTCCTTTGGTTGTGCACTTCTTGGCCTTCTTTCCTCTGAGTCATATGCTTTTTACTCTCATGTATCCATTTATTAATTAGCTTGCTCGGGTACCCATACTCTTGTGATATTTTCGAGATAAACTCTAGCTCTTGATTTTTTAGCCTGTTGTTAGATGTGTGTGTGTGTACGCTCGCCGTATCAAGTTTACTATGCTGTTTTTTATGTATCACTGGATGGTGCGACGAGTATGGTATCAGTACAGGTATGTAAGTTGCTTTTCTGAACACAGAGTATTCAAAACTATTTTTGTTTTTCTTTAGTTGAATGTCCAGGAAGGATAGGCAATTATCCTCTTCAAACTCAATAGTTAGCTCTATGGTGTTACATATTTTGCTAAACTGCTGTGCTAGATCTTGTAGCTCGTGCTTTGTTAAGTTTAGACATTATAATAATGTCGTCTACATATCGAGCATAAAGTATTGGTTTTTCAGGTAAATTTTGAATAATTTCTTTTTCGAGGTATGCCATAATCACTTCTGCGTATAATGCCGATAATGGGGAACCCATAGGGCCACCTTGTGTTTGTTTATATATATTTCCTTCAAAATGGAAGATGTTGTTTTCCTTGATGAAATATAAGGTATTCTTTAGCTCTTTCAATTGTGACAAGTTTAGTTCTTTGTTGATGCTTAGTTGCTGCATAATCAATTCGATGGCTAGCTCGACAGGTGTTTGGGTATAACGCTTTAACATCCATGGAGGCCATAGTTATTTGCTCTAGGTCTTGATTAATTAATTTGATTTTTTCTATAAACTCATAGCTATTCTTTAATGTATATTGATTCCTCATGAATATTGGGGATAGATAGTTGTATATCTTTTTTTCTAGGTTGATGAGTGGTGAGATTTTTTTCGATAGAATCAGTCTTAAAGGTGTGTTTTCTTTATGAGTTTTAATTTTCGAGAATATTTTTGGCATCCCTGTTCCCATTGGAGGGTTTGCATTTTTTATTTCTGTTGGTAACGTGCTGTGGTTCCTTATATTAGCCAGGAAGGTAAGTTGTTTGTCGGTGGGATCTTTGTTGATGCTATCGCACTGTAGCTCTGAGATGGCCGTCCGCATTTTATCATTATATTCCAAAGTGTCCATAATAACAATTTGCCCTGTTTTGTCCGCTTCGAGGAATTTGATCGTGGGGTCTTTGCAAAGATTTACTAGTTGTTTTCTGTCATACTTTAATTTATTAATCTTACAGTTTTTTTTGTGCTTAGCATTATGCTCTTTAAGCATGATTCTGAATAGCTTAAACCTTAGATCGGTAGCATGTTCTGGATGCACTCGCTGCACAATATCTTCTAAGATAGGAATGTACTCTTCTGTTCTTGGGGTTTTAGGTGGAAATGCGTATTTTTTCCCACGTTGTAGCACTGCCTTTTCACTAAACAAAGACCGGAAAACACGTGCGTGAAATGTCCTCATTCGCTAGAAAGGAATGCCAAGGTAAGCATTATCCGCTAGTTTTCTGTACAGCAGTACATGTGCATTCAATTTTGGACAAAGCAGGGATCATAGCATACTTCTGGAAAATTTTAGGTAGGAATTTTTAGAAAAATTTTAGGAAAATATTAGGAAAATTTTAGAGTGTATTTCAATAAAAACTAGATGTATATTTGTATACATCTAGTAAAACAACTTTGTATACATTGTAAAGAGTTTGCTTCACATCCTTCAACCATATATACTGATAGACTGTGCATGACATCAAAATTTCTGGCTCCAACATAAAATCACATGACAACAGTCAAAAAGATGGGTTACACCTGCTGTGCTTATGGTTGCTCTGAGCGATATAGTAAAGAAAGTTCTATGATTTTCCATGGGTAAGAAACGAATTAAATACCTAAGTCAATAAAGTTCAATTACTTAACCAGAAACTTGCAGCTATTGATATAAAAATATAGTAACTTAAGAAAAAAATGGAATGCATGTTCCAAATTCTTCGCAAATGTTCATCACATTATAAATCACAAAATGTAAACAACCCGATCATGCATGTATATAGCTCATAAGTAAACTTACCTGAAGAGTTTTCATTATATATGAGGCGCATTCACATAATACACCGAAAACACTGAAGTTCTGCAGCGTAAATTAGTAATCATAACAGCATTTTTACACGAAATTTGGAGTCTGATGATGACGTGCCCAATGTTTGAGCCATGGCGGCTTTGATGCAGCTATTGCCAATGTGCAGTCCATTAGTATATATGGTCGAAGTTAACACCCAAATTTTTTGCATAACGTTAATGTCTAAAAAGTTTAAGTATGATTTACTTCTAATGTTCAGTTCTTATCTTTTCACGTGTTATTATCATATTCAAGTATATTTACCACATTCAAGTTTCACTTTGAACATTAATATGCTGTTGAACCAGAAGCAATTCACGATTTTCACAGTAAAGTTTTCAGGTTTCACATTAAATTATAATATCCTAAAAAGGTAATTGAAAACCAAGAACTATGTACAATTGTTCACTGAATTACTTTTTTCATATTATTGTTTTAACCTTTTCCTGATTAGCCTATCTTTTTCTGCTTCTACCACAACTAATTTACTTTCAGTTTTCTTTATTTCAGCTGAACCTTGTATGATCAAGTTAGAGGCAACTGCTATTTCAACAGTATTTTGTTTTTCTACAGCTTTTCTCATTCTTTCTGTTCCCTCTTGAATTATTGCTAGGAGGCTTCTTTATCGTTTTTAAGTCTATTTATTTCTGCATCATTTTCTTTTATTTTGTCATCAAACTCAGCTTTTCTTTTTTTCTCTAGCTGCTTTTCCTTATTTTCCTCTCTTTCTGCTTCCTTTCTTTTACCTTTTTTGATTCTTCTTCCTTCAGCTTATCAACATACTCTTTATAAAATTTATGTGAATCACAAACACTATTTAACAAATTTCTTGTTATGGGAACTTTACTTACACATCCATAGTGTTTAATGGCCCCTTTAACTATTCTTAATGATGTTATAGTTGAGTCTTTTAAGTTAGCCTTGTCCTTCCTTAACAGAGCAGTGTTAACCGAAAATCCTTTCTGCATCAGCATTACCATGGGGTAAAACTAAAATTGGCTTTATGAGTTTAGCAAGATTTGAGTATTTTTCTTTTCCGCTAGAGTCTTTAATACTAAATATATTACGCCAGTAATGATCAATCCACACTGGAATATGCCCTTCCTCTGAAAATTTCACTAGTTCATCTAGAGTTGGCTTATCGCAATTTAAAAGTTTCCACTCTTCTCTTACTCTATCAATTTGTTCCTCAGAAAGATGCAAAACACTTGAAATTCCGGTTATTTCCGAAAGTCCTTCAGTGACTGAAAGTTGAGTTGACTCTTTCTTTGGTTCTTTTACCTTTAAAACTTCTATGTCTCTTAGCTTTTGATTGCAGAATGGCAAATTTGACTTTAAATATTTTGTGGTTGCAATTAGTGATGATCTTACATCTAAGAGAAATAATTTCTGCCTGGTCTCCTGAACATTCCTGAGGAGATTTTTTGTCTTCATACCAACTTCTAACTCCCCTAGTTTTTTCCATGAATTTTTGTTTTCAAAATCTACATTCTTTAGGTCTTCTCCAAATTTCCCTGCTATAACATCATCTTGGATAAACTGAGCCATAACATTCCTCATTAAAGTATTTAAATCAGAATATAACTGGTGTATTTTGGTTCTTCACTCTGATAACATAACTGAAAACTTTTCAAAATTTTGGTGTGAAAATGAAATTAATGCTAAATAGCAAGGAGTAAGCTCATTTTTCAGGAAACAGTGAATTCTTTTATACCTTGCCGAATTGCGCAGTTGTTTTTCAAATATTTTTTTGAGATGGCAAGAAGTTTAAAAAATATTCTGTAATATTTAGCCATTGATCCAAGAGCCTCTGGGCTACAGAACCAACGGTTAACCATCTGTTGCTGACATGACGCAAAAGAAATTTGGCAGTGACCAATGTTATATCCTCGACAGATTTATAATCCTCTCGTCTTGCAGCACTACTCTTTAAAAAGTAATGCATATCAGTAGCAAATTCGTCAAAATCTATATTTAAGCTTGTCAAAAAAATTTTAAATGCATTACTAACAACATGCAGGTTGCAAAAACCTAGTTCCAAAGATTTCTGGCCTGTTTCTTGTTTTACAACTTCATTGAATTTGCGTAAAAGCACTTATTTACATTTGGGCTGTCCATGGATACACAAATAATTCTGTTCAACGAAATATTGAAGGATGATAACACATCAAGAATTTCTTTTAGCAAAATATCTGCTGTTGCATGACCCAGAAAAACGCTTGTTAGGTATCGGCAAGAAACTGAATTTATTTCTGAAGACCAGTACCTGAGATACACATCCAACTGCCGTTTCACTTGTGTATTTGTAGTTTCATCAAATGCTATAGTAACCTTTCCTGGGCTACCAGATGCAATGTCTTTTTCAAATCCTCTTCAAAATATTTTGACAATCCATGTGATATCACATAAGCAACTTTTTTCTTTAAGTTGCATTTTGGCTGCAATAGCAGAATCAGGAAACATTTCTTTGAAAAGTTCAACTGTTTCAGTGCATGAAACAAAAGACATATTGTCCTTAGCAACTTTCATGGCCCATAATGCTTCGGCTTTAGCCAACTGTAAATCATGACTCAGTACTTCACTAATATTTGTTTTGGGCTGAAGATCCCGTCCTCCAAAGGCTTTCAGGATGGACTTATTTTGAAATTTACTTTGAAATTTCTGCAAATGTTTTTTTCCTTTATGATGCGCTTTTACTTGTGAAAAGCCACTATTAGAAATGTTGAAAATTTCTGAACACAATATACACTTAGCAGAAAATATTGTTTCAGTTGCAGAACACCATTCTTTCAACTTCACTCCGTCCAATTCTTTGGCGAGCCACGCATCTTGAAATTTCGTTTTGGATTTAGGCATCTTAAACACTTGTATTACTAACCAGAAAATGAAAGGGAAGTACAAAAACACGTTCCAATATTGCAAAACCAGACAACTTCCCGAAATTTGGCTGCGAGGATGTCAGAAGATATGAAAAAAAAAAAAAAAAAAAAGCAGGTCACCACTAGAGAACTGAACCTGCACACAGCACAGAGAACACCATAAAAGACGTAAAACCAGAAACTATCATACGCATCTCACGCAAGTTCAGTCAAAGCGAGTCGGAGCCGAGATATATTGCGCATCGAAGGTCGCTGTCGCCGACGCATGATCGAAGGTCAATGATCACGTGCTCTACTGCCTGCCAAGATAATACTCAGCTACCATCCCATCGTCATTACCGGAGGTTACGGAAGGAGACCACATGTTTCCTCTTTGCTTCCACCCACCTGCGGTTTACAATAACAAAACATCAGCAGAAAGAGGAGGTTCCACAAGGCATGTACAAAAATAAAGTACGATCTTCTGCGTGCCACGGAGTTCGTCTGCAAAGCGCAAACCAGGGGTGAAAATGACCCCTCCCTTTTCCCTTAGATCTCTTGTTACTCTCGAAAACTGTTCGAAGGCAAAATGGAACGCCAGCCCCGAAGCAAGTGCATCTCGATGGCGTCATTTTTCTCTCTCCTTCAAGCAGCACAGTACATAGGCTGTGTTTCTACAATAACAGGTCTTTTTACCTTACCGTAATGGTAAATTTATTGGCGTTAATAACGGTTGTGTTTTTAATAAAAATAAGCTTACGAAAATTTTAGGATGAATAGCAAATTTTAGGTCTAATTTTAGGAATTTAAGGAGGGTCACAAAATATTAGGAATTTTAGGAATTTTAGGAGGAATGGATCCCTGACAAAGTCACTAACTTCCACTCATCAACTGATGCAAGTTTTCACCAAACAGCACTGTGTAAATGAAAAACAATCATTTGTCTGTCTATCTACCTTTCAGGAGTAAATGCAGTGTCATTCATCTGCCAGTACAAAGGATGAATACCTAAATATATGTACACACAATCTACAGCAAAATGTCAGAGACAAAACAAACTATTTATGAAATGAACAAAGCAGCTAAAATTTATTACGACGTGTAAATTTTTATCAACTGAAGATGGCAGAAAATTAGTTGACAAATTTTAGAAAACATTTTTTTTTTTACTTCTTTCTTCACCACAGTGGCACGATACTGATCTGTTTGGTGGCAGGATATTGTGATCACATTTTTTTGAAGAACACACAGACCTGCCAGACAAATTTCAGATGATTTTTCATTGATTTGCCCATGCACACATAGTGAAAGAAAAATGACTCCAAATTTATGGTGTCACTCCCTATTAATTTGATGAATCAGAAAATGCATAGCATGTTTGGCAATGAGCAGATTGGATGGAGTGAACCTATGCTCCTTGATAAATCAAACTTACATCATGATAATTAACACAGCAATCTGACATCACCGAATTGACTGTAATTACTGTTTCACACGTGAATTAAATCACATCAGAAAACTTGAAAATTTAATCATCATGGAGCGGGAATGAAATTTTCAAGTTTTCTGATGTGATTTAATTCATGTATGAAACAGTAATTACAATCAATTCGGTGATGTCCGATTGCTGTGTTAATTATCATGACGTATTTACCACGTATTATGAGAAGAATATTTCTTCAAATCTGAATACCAAACTTACATACTCCTTTGCATTGCTCCAACAGGGTTACATGTTCTTGATGGAACTTGTATCCATCAATGTCCTTAGAGTTCACGTTACTAACCACCTTACAAAATTACATCAGCAATCCCATAAGGAATAAACTCTAAAAAATAACCTATAATGAATAAACTAGAAGGAAAACTCTATAAAAAATAATCTATAATGAATAAACTAGAAGGAATAAACTCTATAATAAATAAGCGATAAGGAATAAATTTTATAAATGTTTGATCAACATGAAAAAATTTCTGTTTGTGAGCTGAATTTGTGTCATGTTGCACCAGCAGTAAAATAAACAAACTCTGGTCTGAGAGTTTTTTTTCTTCACTGTAAAGAAACCAATAAAACATTCTTGAGACATCATTCAAGGTTACAAAATCTTGATTTATAGATACAAAACAAAAACTACATACTAGTTGTTACAGTGAGAATTTCCACCAGGTTTTGACTAAAAAGCTGCACAAAATGCACAGCAAAAAAATTAAGTCAATAGTTTTCTTTTCCTTGATCCCAAAATTATTGTGCACTGTAAATCCATAAAGTCAAACTACCGACTAACAGTTTGACATATGAGTGCTGACTCTACTCTCTCATTCTCTGACATACTGCTACTTCTATAACTAATGGTGAATTTTTCTATGACAATTTCTCCTGTCATATTGAGACAGTATTCAAGAATATTACAGGGTGTTTCATTCATAAGAGGCCTCAAGTTATCGTTTACTAAAGATTTAATATACAAACAAGATGGTTGCAACTACAGGAGTACTCACATGAATAGAGACATGTTTAAATGCAACATGAATCCAGAGTGACTCACCTGCATGGCGGCTGCCATAGGAACCATTACCAACTTCCGACATTGAGTTCTCCACACCCTGATAAGCTCAGTTCACGGCCAATCTCAGTGTGGTAAACATGTGCATGATTGAGCAGAAAGTGTTCTTGGTCAAACCACATTGGACTACAGGTTCATCCAAGGTTATGCGCTTGAATTTCAGAAAACGGTTTAATGTTGCAGTGCTGTCAAAAAGTTCGATGCAGAAGATGGTGAAAAAATTGGAGACAACAGGCATGTTGCTGAGTGTCCATAGGGGCGGCCATCCCGCAGTGATGGAGGAAACAGTGCAGGGCATGCATAACAGGATGCTTAACTCATCAAGCAAGCCCTTATAGCAACTGTCCCAAGAAATTGGTTTGTCACCTTCAACTTGCAACAGAGCAGAAAAAAAAAGAAAAAAAAAAAAAGAGAATTCACCCATACATGGTTCATACACTTTTTCAATCACAGAATTCCAGGACTTTTCCAACAAGACATTTCCAGGGCATATGATCCAAACGCTCTTACTTAAAATATAGTGAAACCATAGGTCTGTTCAACCTGTAACCTACAACTTCTTACATGCTTGGGCAAACTGAATGCAGAATGTTAAAAATGATGTTCGCAGCAGCTAATTACAAACTTAGAATCACAGATAAATACTGAAATATCAAAACTGTCACTGAAAATGTGACCAGGTTTAATATCTAATAAACTTTTATATACAGTATACTACACTGATTTTGAGAAAATAATATTTTTCTAAGCTTTGGCTTTAGTTCAATTATTGAAGCAAATTAGAGAATAAAAACAACAACATAGAAGTAAAAAATACATAGGTATGTGGCATTACTATGAAGTGCCTTCATATACCATATAATCAATACATAAAATACTATTTACATTTAATTATTTTGAAATAATGCTTACACTGAAAATTTAAGGGTAAGGAAAAGTGAAATATTTGAAACTTTTTCAAAGGACCAAAGGGATTGTTATTTCTTAAACACATAATCATGGGAGCAAGTATTTGTGTTACATTTTATTTAGGGAGGGAATTTTCAACATAATATTGATGCTGTAGCTCTTCTTTTTGGATCAGAATTTTTGTTTTTCCCCAAGATTTTCTTCATATGTAGCTTGTTCTTAGTACCAGCTATTTTTGTTGCTGTTTCCATAAGAGCCTTGGTTAGTTTTCTGTAAACTTCAGAGATGTCCACTTCTTCCGACGTTAGACCTTCTAGAGCAGAGAATCTGTTCTTCAGTTCCAACTTAAAGGTATTATGATGTTTTTTAAGGTTGGTCATGTCAATAGATTTTGTTTGTCTTATGAGCTTGCCACGTTCGAGTTTAGTGTTGAGGTGCATCTTACATCTCATCATTCTATGGTCGCTACCAGTATTGAACTTGTTTAGCAGCACTGCAGTCTTCGATGATGAATTTTTTGTTACACATAATAAAATTCATTTCACTTGTTGTCCTCTTTGGATGTCTCCATGTCCATTTCCTGTGTGGCTTTTTTTCTTGAAAAAGGAGTTCATGATGAAAAACCTTTCTGCTTCTGCAAACTCTATGAGAGTATTTCCACGTTGATTTCTGTTCCCATAACCAAATTTACCAACCGAAGTTTCATTCTGTTGCTGTTGCCCTACTTTTGCATTGAAATCACCCATAATGATCTTCAAGTGCTGTTTGCCTTTGTTATTTAGATTCCAAATTTCCTCGTAAAATTCTTCAATTTCTTCTTCAGGATGATTTGTGGTGGGTGCATAAGCTTGAATAATCTGAGTCTGGTATCTTTTTGAGAGTTGAATAACGAGTCGCGCAGCCCTGTCCGAGGAACTTTTAAACTTCCAGAATCTTGCCCTTCAGTCTTTTGTTTTTTATAAATCCAACACCACTAGTTCTGCCAATATCTGTCCCACGATAGTAAAAGGGATGTTCACTTTTCAGTTCAACGAGCTCTTCTCCTTTTCTTCTTAATTCGCTTAGTCCCACCATGTTCCAGTTGATCTTTTCGAGTTCACCCTCCAATTCAAGGAGTCTTAAATCAGAAGATAGGTAGCGTTCATTATACATAGCCAAGGTCAGCATCAGATGGCAGCCTAGTCCGGTCCTCCGGTGATTCTTAGCACCCTCTGCCTTCATGTCACACTGGCCGCTACCTTGGGCAGGTACATTCCAGCTGCCGGAGACTGAGGGTGAAGTTTGAAATTGTGTAAGCACCACGCTGGCCAAGCGGTTTGGTGAATGTGGGATAGCATTTCCTCTAATCCCGATGGTATAGTTATACCGCTATTAGCAGTCGTCAGAACCCCTTTAGTGGGAACAGGATGCACCACGAAAAGGCAGGGTTGACATTTGTCAAGGAGAGGCTGGGATATATTGTGCATCACCTGACCTCGCATCCCAACTAAATACATATAGTGGTCACCAGCCATTGCGAATGTCGGTCACCAGTCACCAAATGGCGACCAGATATTTTATAGGGGCTGGTAAATTTTTTAATATAGTAGCCAATACAGCGAGTTGATATTTTCCCCTAAGTGAGCAACTATTTTGTCCAACTCTTCCCCCACTTGTGAATGAATATCAAGTTCAGTTTTCTCGCCCGTGTTCCTGCAGCTGCTTCGAAAATGAATGGAAGTGAAGGTGGGCTTCGAGAGAAACTTAATCTGCTGTCAAACCAGACCTGAGCAACCAAAGGCTCAAGGTTACTAAAGCAACCTTTGCCGTGGTACGAGTATATGTATCTTTGCCATGTTATACCTTGCTCAAAGTACAATGTCATCTACAGGTAAAATAATTATCTTTGAATCTCTGTTTAGCCACATATATGTTGAACAAAAAGAAACAAACTGTTATGGCAATGTTTTTAAGATGATGCAGCTACTACATTTAATGCCATGTAGTACTGCTCCTTGTGAGCGTGGCTTTTCAGCAATGAACCTCATAAAAACGAGTAATCGGACATGTCTGCATAGTGACACTTAAAATGACTTAATGATGATTAGATGCAATAGCCCATCAATTGAAGATTTTGATCCTCAAATGTTATTTAATTGTGGTGGGCAGATACATACCTCTGATGGGAAGATCAGACACAGTACATATCAGTGATAAACTATATCAACATTATTAGTGCCACTTTATGTACATGTATCCCAGCTTTTGTCCCTTTATTTTAAATATTTTTAAAGAAATTAGACATCTAACTTCAATGGCTCCTCAAAAATAAATATGTATGTGTAAATTAAAGTAATAAGAGTAATGATATTACAGCACTGAAAATAAACTGTCAAAAAATCAATCATTTTGGAACAAAAGCATATGCAATATTTGCAGCCAATTTAATGATCCTATGCAGTAACTGCTCTGCATCTGTTTTTATGAAGTTAATGGAGGAGGGGTCTCTCATTAGAAAAAAAAAACAAAAAACATTCACCCATTTAATTTCTCAGAAACTTAAGTAGAGAAGTTACTGAATTATTATTGCTATTTTTTTACTTTGCATGGCCAGTAGATTTTGTCATTTGGCTAGTAAAATTTTTATTTCACTAGCCACATTGGCTAGTAGAAATTTCAGCAGTTTTTTAAGGGCTGGTGGTCACCATCATTTTTAAAATTCATTGAATTTTTTTTTTTTTTGCAGAATACTTTTGTAAATCAACAGACCTTAATATCATATTATAAATTTACTCTGAAAATTCATAATTCATTTACTTCTCTAATATCTGGTATTATTAGTTTATAAACACTTAGCTGATTAACTTTTATGAAAAAAGAATTAATATTCTGCAGCAAACTTATCCCCATGCAAATGTTATTTAAAGGGTTGTTTAAAATATTAAAAAAAACAACAACGAAATAAATGTTTACCATTTCTAACATGTGTGGATATATTTCTTGAAGAGTCATTCCTAGATGTTTCACTGGATCTAAACCTGTAACAAGAACAATATGGGAATGCATATTTAATTTCAGTAGTCCCCTAAAATACATGCTATACACGTGTCTGAGCACTGGAAACAAATCTATTTGTACATTAAGAGTAAGACAGAATATTTAAGGAGAGAAAGGGGAAAAAATGTTAAATATTTCTGCAAACTTTTTTCCTTCCTAGCAACTTAAATTTAATTTTTACAGCAAGTTTTTTTCTGTGAATACTCTGTAGGGAGCTTTACATTTTTTTCTATAAACCATATTGTAATACACTGAACTTCTGTTGCTATTTTGTTATCATGAAAGCTGGAAAATATGATTTTAGTGTAATATGAAATATGAATTAAGCAGAGTACTGACTCAGATAGTTACTAAAGATTACAGAGGATCAAATAAGTTTCGGTTTGGATCAAACAGAGATACATTATTCACCTTCTTTTCTTTTGACTACAGTTATGCATTCCTTTTCTGTCTAAAGAAAATAAGAAAGTATTATGTTAGGTACTTCTTTCTTAACGCATCTTACTTAACCTTCATGAAGGAGTTTGGAGGGAATTCAAACTGCCCAAATGCTGTCAACATTAAACTTACAAAACTACTTGATACAAAAAAGGTCATCAACATTTTGTGAATATTGAAAGATAATCTTTAATTCTACATTGTATTTTGGCTAATCTATTATCATGATTAACTAAAAGATTGATAAGTAACGGAGAATTGTAACAGTGATCCAAACATATTTTTGTAATGCCTTCAAGTGTAGCACTTAACGCTGGTGCTCAAGGAAGCAATATGTGGTTCTTCTGCTAGCACCATGTATGATTTACACTAGCTATATAGTTTCAGTATACTATTGCAACTCACACTGACATCCAAATCTGTACATTATCATGTGACACCAAGCATCTGCAATATGAAAAAAATGTCAGCAATGTTAATTGCTCTGGCAATAATATTCACTGTCCGAGAGTGACAATCATCTGGACTTTCCATCTCATCTGAAGAATGTAAATCTTTTATAATCAGAAGTTGCAGGATTCATGATGGAGCATTATTTCATCTGGGAAAGTTTGATTTACATTCACAAAGTTAGTTAGTTCAGAATATATACCTTTTTCAGTTCAATGTTCCAATTAAAACTGCATGTGATCAGTGACAGCTATTACTGATACAGTGAAATCTTGTTAGAACGACAAATGTTACATGTTTTGCCCATCATTGTCTCGTTAGAACGAATATTTTAAATTAACGAATTTCGGGAAAATCCCCAAAGAAATTACCTATTATTTTCATGTTAAAAATTTCATAACGTATTTCAGATTAATGAACTTTTCAAAATAACGAATATAAAACTATGGTAAAAGAATGCATTACCCTGGATCAACGAAGAAATTTTTCTTTTGGTCTAACCGGAAATATGTATTCTTATCTTTCAAAAAGTGTTACTGATTGACAAGTTTTCCCTCCTAGAATGCCAACAAGGTTTTTTCTCCTGGATGAGCAGGAATGAACAACATGTAACAACCTGCAGTTCTTCCTGTGCTTTCAGAGCAGAATGGAACAGCTGGCTAGGAAGCCACGTTGTCACTGGACCCACCTCTTTTAACGTTCCTTCCCTCCAAATGAAATGAATACGCCCTGCATGATTGACAGATAAGCTTAAGTTCTTTCAGCCATGCAGGAGAAGTGCGCGGAGACGAAGAGCAGGATTTTCGTTAACTGAACAACAGACTGCTCTTGTTTAGTAAGAAGGAACTGGTGAGAAAGAACAGGTTTTTAATTCTCAATATGGCTGAAAAAAGAAAACAGAAGCAGTTTTCGTTTAAGCAAAAAATTCAGATTATAGAGGTTGTAGAATGTGGAAGAAAACAGATTGATGTTGGAAAGGAATATGGTATAGCCCCGTCTACTGTAGCCACCATTTTAAAAGATAAAGAGCAAATAAAGAAACTTGCTGAACAATCAACCCTTTGCTCGGAAAGAAAATGTCTGCGTTGGGGAAATTTTTAATCAATTGATGAAGCTGTGTACACGTGGTTTAAAGATGTTCGATCAAAAGATGTTCCAGTGTCTGGTCATATGTTGCAAGCTAAGGCTAAAGAGTTTGCAGAAATTCTGAAAACTGAAATGTTTGAAGAGAGCAGTGCCTGGTTTTTTGTTTTCGAGAATGGTATGGAATAAATTGGAAGCAGGGGTGTGTGTGGAGATGAAAAAGCTGCCGATGTTTCAGCTGCTCATACATGGAAAGAAAATAAGTTGCAGGATGTTTTACAGAAATATGAACTTGAGGACATTTACAACGCAGATGAGATGGCATTTTTCTATGAAGTTCTTTCCGAATCGCATGGTGGCTATGAAAGGTGAGCAGTGTAAAGGGCAGGGAAAAAATCAAAAGTTCGCATTTCTGTCACGTTTTGCTGCAATGCAACTGGAACGAAAAACTAAAACCTTTAGTTATAGGAAAGTCTGCCAAGCCTCGGTGCTTTAAAAACATTGTGTCACTTCCATGTCTGTACGAAAACAACAGCCGATCATGGATGACTCAAACTATCTTTTCAAAATGGATAAAGGAACTGAATAATGAAATGAAGAAAACGAAAAGAAACATTGTTTTATTGGTCGATAACTGTTCAGCACATCAAGTTGAAGCAAGATACAGTAATGTAACAGTAGAATTTCTACCACCTAACTGTACATCCATCTTTCAGCCACTTGACCAAGGCATTATAAAAAATGTGAAATTTCATTTCCATTGTAGTCTTGTTGAAAAAACCCTTGCAAATTTGAAAAGTGGGATTATTGGAAACCAAAACATCGATCTCAGACAAGCCATAGAGATTATTTCTGCAGCTTGGAATAATGTATCATCTACTACAATACAAAATTGCTGGCATAAATCTGGCATTTTTCCTTCTACAATAATGCAGTAGGTAGATACCGAAAACAGCAGTGATGACTTTCCTCCAGATTTATGGGCAACAGCATCTCGGGAACTTAATTTTGATTTGTCTTTAGTATCTATTTCCGATTACGTTGAATGTGACAGTGAAGTTATAATATGTGCTGAATTAACAATGGAAGCAATAGCAAAAAGTGTAATGTCTTCTACTTCTTTGGAAAATGAGGAAAGTGGAGATGACGATGAGCCTTGCACAGATTATCCCCATCTCATCGCAGCTAGCTCTGACAAGCATTGAAAATTTGCGCAAATATTTATCACAACAAAAAACAGTGCCTGAAAAATTGTACTCTATGATAACTGATGTAGAGGACTTCATAACAAAAACTACTTTATCATTATCTGGTCAGTCTAAAATTTCAGACTTTTTCTATAACAAATAATTACTTCCACTGAAGTATATTTTTTTCAATGTGGTGCGTATTCACGTAAGTTATTTTTTCCTTCATTTTCATTCATAGACGAGGTTAAGGAAATAGTATTAAGTGCAATGTAATTTAATCTTTTTTTTTGTTATTAAATATTCTATATTACTTTCCATATTATTGTATTTATCATACATCTTATTATTAATTAGAGCTTATATTTAATAATTGTACAAAATGTAATGTTGGTTTAAATTTTGATTAAGTATCGCCATCTTGGAATTTCAGTTTAGCAAATAAAATCTGCGGCCCCTTCAAATTCGTTATAACAAGATTTCACTGTATCAGTATTGATCTAATACTTTTTTTTTAGTCTAAAATCATAGAAGTATGCCACTGTGGCAAATCAGCACACAGCCGACAGTTCCAGTTGGTCATTCTACTTAGGGGTTCTGGAACAAAACTTGGTGAGTTAGTGTCTTTCAGCCAATGTCACACAGCACTGACTGGTATCTCAACAATATTTATGCCAAAGCTCAATTTTGCATCAGCTTCCAAGATTCACGGAGGCCTTTGTTGCTATTCTGTGTGCCACGGATGCTCAGCGGAGCACTCCTTTGAAGGCAAGCCATCTCTCACTGTGATTACTCGTCAAGTATTGTTCTACGCAGTTGTAACTGTGCAGCATAAATACAATGTATACATCCTCACTTATTAACATTTCTTCAAAATTTACTTATAAAAACACCAAGTTTATTCTGTAAAACATTCTATTCTCAACTGGCTTTAAGTTTTCAACAAAGCTGCATTCCATACAGCATAGTGCAAATCTTAGTGAAACTTATTTCTGCCCTGTGCTAGGCATTTGATTCTTTACTGAAAAAGAGGTTAATAGGTTATTTTTGTATTTAACAGTACAGAGAAAGAACATATCATTTCATCAGATTACATTTTCAAGAAAAAAACAAAAAAAACCTTTTGAATTATGGAAAAATGAGCAGAAAAGAAGAAGAGACAAAATTTCAAGGTACATGGACCAACTTCCGACAGATGGCACAACCAACTACATCCGTAATGCAGATAACAAGAAGGATGAGATGTGGCAAGGCAAAGATATCATGATACAGCAAAATATTTTGACAAGTAGTCAACACCCAGCACCCACTGAGTATAGCTGAGGAATGTCCAACTGAAATGCATATGGGATAGCTCGAGGAGTATAAGGATTATGTTTTTAACCTTTTAAACAACAACCCATTTTACCCAATCATTATAATTTTACTCAATTTCTTTTTTATTGCTGTGCTCTTAACATGGTGATCTCAAGCTGAACATAGGCTTTCAAAAATCATAGATTTAATTCAAAACTCAGCAAATAAATATGAGAAATGAAGTAGGGTGCTGAACATCATAAAGGTATCTTACTGTTTATTAGCCATTCTATGTATAAGAAATAATCATTTTAAGAAGCAAAATTGATTATGTGAATCACATGACTCCGACAGCATAAAGATCAACTAAAAACATGAGCAGATCTGATGTGAGTTCAACAATGAATAATTTAACCCATAAGGGCAATAGATTAGCCATTAGAGTGACTTTAACTAAACTTCTGTAGGTTTTACAGAGAGAAGCAGTGGCAGCTTTTCAGGTGAAGTAGGTGAAGTGCCTCTTCACCTATTTTACTTAAAATAAAGTTTTATTCAGTAATTTGTATAATATATTATTTTTTGCAGTGGTGGAAATGGGAATTTTTCGCTGCCGGAACGCAACATACAACTTGTAGTTTTGTCACCAAAGCCTGTCAAAATGATGTCACAACATTTTGTCTATTTCTGACTCCATAGTCAGAATTCGTCAAAAAGGCTTAACGCAGTTTTGACGTGTTTTGGCGACAACACTACAATGGTACAAGTGAATGCATTACAAATTTAATATTCGCAAACCCATTTGCTGTACATATAAAACCATATAAGGAAATTTCGTTATTAAACTTTAAAATGAAATAGTCACATTTAGCTAAAGTCAGAGCTGTTTTTTTTATTCATAAGTATGTTTCTTATTAGAAAGACCACAAGAATGTGTACCGGTGCAATTAAAGGTATCACCCTTTTTGGAGGTGTCCTCAAATAACAAACATCGGAGAAAAAACGTCAGCTTGTATTTGAGGCAGATATATGTAAGGAACTACTCTATATGGGGTGGAAAAGTAAAGAAATTCGGCTTTGTCTGAAATATCCATTTATTTAGCTGCAATATCTATTATAACTTTGATTTCAAAAAAAAAAAATTATCTCCTAAAATAATCTCCAAAGTTTTTGTTTCAACAAGTCTTCTTGCATCTTTTCTTCACGTTCTCTGCAAGCCAAAAAATCTGCATTTCTCCTTCCGTCACTCAACCATTTCCGTACGTACGGCTCGGGATCGAAGATCTTTGAAGGAGGTCCATTTATTTTTATGAACATGAGATTGCTGACGTGTGTAATGTTCAAAGCATTTCTTAAATCAGTTATTATCAAATTCATGGTGCTAAAACCTCTTTAACACTCAGCTGTTGATATAGCAACCGCAGCAACAGATTTTAATAAGACTTAAATGATGTGAAACTTTTTTGGTTTCCTTGAAATGTCTGAACTCTTCAATGATTTTCCTTCCTTCCTCCAATCCGAATATTCGGCAAAAACTTAGAACCTCTCCTTCTCCATATAAAATATTTATGTCGGTCAGCCAAAAAGACGGATACAAAACCTGAAGTTGATTTACAATGTCCTCGCTGCTGAATAATCTGGCAGATGAATTGTTGGCAACACTCTAAAAAAACTGAACACGGTTTATTTTCCCGTCAGATTTATATCCCCTTGAATGTAAGTCCACCCCTTTGAACACTATATTTTTTACGGCATCTGATGCTACTGAATAAAACTCGTCAAAACCACCATCAACTAAACCTTGGAAAACATTCACTGTAAGGGAAATATGCGAATGTGCTTCTGGTAACGATACAGAATTTCCTTGAAGACGCAGTGACAATGAACTAAGTTCCTTTAAGGCAGTTTTCATTAGTGCCAAATTTTCCAGGAAGCATGTGCTCGTAAGTCTTTTCAGTAAGCCAGAAAACATGCTTCTTTCTTTACTATCCCTTGAAGCATCAGCAGATGCAGCTTTAAAATGCAAAGCCAAGGCTGGAAACATATTACAGACAGCAGATACTATTCGTTCACTAGATGCAATCCATCTTGTTCCAAGAACTTTCCCGACTGAAGAAAACAGAACTGCAATTTCTTCAGCACAGTGATGCAACTTGCGGGCGTTCTTTGGTGAAGCGTGATACAAAAAGTATAATTTATCGCAAAACGATTTAAAACTCTGTATACCGTAAACCTCTTTAATTACGTTCCTGACAGCAAGTTCTACCTTATGATTTGCAGTGCCATATAATAAGTTCGGGAATTTTTTTTTTGAAGCTGTTGAGCCACACCAGATATGGAACCTGCAAAGTTTGCAGCTCCGTCGGAAGTGAAAGATATCAGATTGTTTTTAATAAGCTCTTTTGGAAAGTACTTCACCATGCAGTTCATATTCGATTCAGTTATTGCTGTTGCTTTCAAATTGTGTAATTCAACCAAGTCAAAAAACAGAGTTTGGGCATTTATATCATCCGGATCTATAGACATTCTTATGCAGATTATGAGTACTGAGAGTCGGCTTACAGTTGTACACTCATCAACCAAGTCGCAAATATCCGTACATGTCTTCCTAGACTGCAATATCTTCCCCATCTCAGTGCTGTTTTTCTTTTGAAGATCAATCAAACCAGGAAAATCGGCAAAAGGTCAATTGTTCTTCGCAATGAAATATGCGGTATTGAATATTTTGTATGTATTGTCCACTTTATTTTTATTTATTTTTTCAACAATATTTTCAAAGACGCCTTCAGAATGTTTTGCGTTCATTTTAGAAGCTTCTTTATGAGCGTGACTTTCTCTGTGCTCCTTTATGTTTTTCCTTAGAGCCGTATTTTGCATCTTCTCATCTTCAGCCGTAGATCTAACTTTGCAATCTGTCCACTCCTAAGAAAGCCTTGTACCAGTTAAAAATTCTGTAACGTTCATATTCCCGGCGGTTTTACAGACGGCACATCCTAAACACCCATTTTTTAAAACAAGCCAAGAGTACTCTTTCAAAAATACTTACTTTGATCCTCAGTCCAACACACTCTGGTTTACCATTTGTTGAGCTTTGCCGAAATTCAGATTCTTCTAATGAACTTCCTAATGCAGTGATTTCCTTTGACTGTTGTATTTTCGGCGATTTTCTTGGTGATACTTCACACGGAGTCCAAGCTTGAACGGGGGGGGGGGTCCAAATTTCCGAGTTCTGTTTTTTTCCTTTTGACTCATCTTTTTTCCCAAATAAATCTGTTAGTGTTCTTTTCATTGTTTTCAGTTGTTTTCTTTTGGATTGGATTGGATTTGGATTGTAGGTTTAACGACCACCGTGAGCAACTCAATGGGCTATAAGCAGTCGCCCGTCCCTAATTTAGGGTCACTGGTTCCAGGGAAGGGAGAGAGCCAGTGCCGTAAGACAAACACAACATCCATGCCTCACCGGGATTCAAACCCGGACCTTTTTCGGACGAATGATCAGAGGCCATCACTTAGACCACTGCGCCACCGGGGCTGCAATGTTTTCTTTTCTCACAGCAGAACAAATTAAAACTTACAACAACGACTACAATATCAGACAAAAAGTCATGTCATACCTCGATAGGAGCTGGAGTTGAAGTGACAGCATGTGTAGAGTGTAGTAATTAAGCTCGTTGCCAGGTTACAGGAACTGCGAAGTCATTTTATGCCAAGAGCAGAGAGAGGTTGCAAGGTCATCGAGCAATCAGCTCCTGTCATGACCTTCGCTCTCACGCAAACACTTCGCACTCATCGTGGAATTAAGCGGCGTTGCAGTCATCACCATGGCGGGAAATCGCGAAGTAAGGATGCCAGACGGCGAAGAGAAAATTTTTGAGAACTACAGCTACAACTCCGGTAGTACCTACACAAATGGCGAGTGAGCTTTATTAGAGGAAAAAAAAAAAATTGAAACGAAGAACAATTAATACAAGATGGTGTCATTAATTGAAATGTATAATGCTTACGAAATGTTTTATGAAAATTAAATGCTTCCTTTCTTTCGGTGTCAATAACGGAACGCAGGGTTTTGCTTCCGGAACGCGGGGTTTCGCTCCCGGAGCGTTCTGGCCCATTTCCACGACTGATTTTTTGTCTCTATTGTGTTACAAAATACTCAAAATTTTGATTAGATATCAATTCACATAGCGTGTTCAAGACGAAAAACAAGTCCTCATACGCAAAACAGTGCAAGTGAAGAGCCGAAATGAAAACCCTTGGAACCTGCAGCTGCTGACCAAGTTGCTATGGTAACCGTGACATCAACCTCCCCTATCTGGCGCGCAAGTGAAGTGTTTTATCTTTCGGCTCCGAAGCTATCTGCAGATGGAATCGTGACCTTCGAAGGAGATTACGGTGAAACGTTATGTTTTACCCAGGGCATCTTGCAGTGTTGTGATACATGCTTTCCGAAAGGGATTTGTTTTTTCATGCTTTGTGATTATTTGTCAAAAAGTTTAGCTGTTACTGTAGTTTCGTGTACAGTTTAACAGTTAGTGATAGTTTTAATTAAAGTATGTATCCTGTGAACGACATTGTTTGTAATTTATTACAAACTCCATTTAATCGGTGGAAAGATGAAGATAAAAGAGACATTTTACTTCAAGGACGACCGACAGATTCACTGAAAATTGTTGCCAAAAAAGAAATCAAGAAAAGCGGTAAATCCTACAATATTAATTTTAAAAATTGTTGGTTTACTGAATATAAATGGCTTTGTAGTACTTCTGTGTTACAAAAATTATTTTGTTGGCCCTGCTTACTTTTTAGTAATAAACATTCGGCATGGAATAAAGACGGATTCTCAGATTTATTAAATATAACACGCTCACTTCATAAACATGGTGATTCTAGCAAACACCTGAAATGCGAGTTAATGCTAAGGAATTTTGAAAAAAGTCAGAACACCATTGCCGATGCCCTGAGGGAGAATGCTAGGCTTTTGAAAATGCATTTCAATGAAAACGTTCGTTTAAATAGACTTTTCCTGTAGACAGTGATTGATGCAGTATTATATTTGAGCAAACAAGAACTAGCATTCCGTGGTCATGACGAAAGCATGGACTCGATAAATGGTGAAAATTTCAAGGAATTACTTTCATTGTTGATATCAAGAAGTCCTTTAGAAATTCAAAATCAATACGAAAAGATAAAAAATGTCTTCACAGGTGACTCAAAAACTATTCAAAATGAATTAATTGAATGTATTTCTGAATATACAAACGATCACGTTAAAAAGGAATTAAATGAAGTTCAATGCTTTTCTATTCAAGTAGATGACACCACAGACATAAATCAGACTTCTCAGTGCTCTTTAATAATAAGATTTGTTGATTCGGAAGGTGTATTGGCTGAGCGATTTTTGGGTTTCCACGACGTGAGTGGAGATCAAACGTCAGAAGCTTTATACAAAATGTTAGACAAAATTTTGGAATAATTCGATTATCAACACAAATTAATAGGACAATGTTACGATGGGGCAAGTGTAAAGTCTGGACACTTGATTGTGCTCCAGAATAAAGTCAAGGTTAAAGCTTCTCAAGCTGTTTTTGTTCATTGCTTAGCACATCGTTTGAACCTTGTACTACAGCAGAGTTTTTCTAAAATTTCAAAGTGTCGTATATTTTACACAAGCCTCACTGGAATTCCTTCATTTTTTCACCACTCAGTGAAGCGATCTTAAACACTCACATCTACAACTGCAAGACGCATACCAACCATAGCAGAAACTCGATGGTCCTCCACTTCGAAGTTAGTAAGTGTAATTGTTGAAGACTGGGATAAATTGAAGGAAGTATTCGAATTTCTGACAAATAGTGAGCAATCAGACAAAAAATCAATTCAACTTGCCAAGGGATTTTTAAATGATATGAACACTTTTGAATTTACATTTTTGGTAATAGTATTTAATGAAATTTTTGGCCCCACCGATCTATTATTCGAAATTTTGCAGAAAAAATCACTAGACATAAACTACTGTGTAACTCAAATTAAAAACACTCATGAAATTTTGAGTCATAAAAGGAACGATGAAGTATTTGAAACACTGTTTGGAAAAGCTAGCAAAATCACAGAAATAAGCAGATCTAAATGGGAATATGCTTGCTCTTACACAAGAAACAATTTTTAAAAATTATAAACAATTGTATTTTGAAATTTTAGACCACATTCTTATGGAAATGGATATAAGATTTCAAGACTGTGAAAAACTTCAATTTGTTTGTCTTGCTGACACAACCAAATTCGAACAATTTAATTCAAACTTTCCCTCTCACGCTTTTGAAAATCTACAACATTTTTACGGAAAAATATTTACTAAACTCCAGCGCCTTAAAAATGAACTGAGTCTTGTATATGCCAACAAAAAATTAAGGAATATATCGACTCAAGAACTTCTTCGAGTGCTTCATGAAGATAAAGACATTTTTACAGAAGCTTATAAATTGGTTGCCTTCATTTTAACCATTCCATCTACAAGTGTGTCAGTGGAAAGAAGTTTTTCTTGCCTTAAAAGAATACAAACTTACTCAAGAAACACCATTTCTCAAGACAGACTTGCTTCTTTGGCAAATATTTCTATTCAGAAAGATATTTTCAGGGATCATAGCATACTTCTGGAAAATTTTAGGTAGGAATTTTAGGAATTTTTAGAAAAAATTTTAGGAAAATTTTAGGAGTGTATTTCAATAAAAACTAGATGTATATTTGTATACATCTAGTAAAACAACTTTGTATACATTGTAAAGAGTTTGCTTCACACCCTTCAACCATATATACTGATAGACTGCGCATGACATCAAAATTTCTGGCTCCAACATAAAATCACATGACAACAGTCAAAAAGATGGGTTACACCTGCTGTGCTTATGGTTGCTCTGACCGATATAGTAAAGAAAGTTCTATGATTTTTCATGGGTAAGAAACGAATTAAATACCTAAGTCGATAAAGTTCAATTACTTTTAACCAGAAACTTGCAGCTATTGATATAAAAATATAGTAACTTAAGAAAAAAAAATGGAATGCATGTTCCAAATTCTTCGCAAATGTTCATCACATTATAAATCACAAAATGTAAACAACCCGATCATGCATGTATATAGCTCATAAGTAAACTTACCTGAAGAGTTTTCATTATATATGAGGCGCATTCACATAATACACCGAAAACACTGAAGTTCTGCAGCGTAAATTAGTAATCATAACAGCACTTTTACACGAAATTTGGAGTCTGATGATGACGTGCCCAATGTTTGAGCCATGGCGGCTTTGATGCAGCTATTGCCAATGTGCAGTCCATTAGTATATATGGTCGAAGTTAACACCCAAATTTTTTGCATAACGTCTAATGTCTAAAGTTTAAGTATGATTTACTTCTAATGTTCAGTTCTTATCTTTTCACGTGTTATTATCATATTCAAGTATATTTACCACATTCAAGTTTCACTTTGAACATTAATATGCTGTTGAACCAGAAGCAATTCACGATTTTCACAGTAAAGTTTTCAGGTTTCACATTAAATTATAATATCCTAAAAAGGTAATTGAAAACCAAGAACTATGTACAATTGTTCACTGAATTACTTTTTTCATATTATTGTTTTAACCTTTTCCTGATTAGCCTATCTTTTTCTGCTTCTACCACAACTAATTTACTTTCAGTTTTCTTTATTTCAGCTGAACCTTGTATGATCAAGTTAGAGGCAACTGCTATTTCAACAGTATTTTGTTTTTCTACAGCTTTTCTCATTCTTTCTGTTCCCTCTTGAATTATTGCTAGGGAGGCTTCTTTATCGTTTTTAAGTCTATTTATTTCTGCATCATTTTCTTTTATTTTGTCATCAAACTCAGCTTTTCTTTTTTTCTCTAGCTGCTTTTCCTTATTTTCCCTCTCTTTCTGATTCCTTTCTTTTACCTTTTTTGATTCTTCTTCCTTCAGCTTATCAACATACTCTTTATAAAATTTATGTGAATCACAAACACTATTTAACAAATTTCTTGTTATGGGAACTTTACTTACACATCCATAGTGTTTAATGGCCCCTTTAACTATTCTTAATGATGTTATAGTTGAGTCTTTTAAGTTAGCCTTGTCCTTCCTTAACAGAGCAGTGTTAACCGAAAATCCCCTTTCTGCATCAGCATTACCATGAGGTAAAACTAAAATTGACTTTATGAGTTTAGCAAGATTTGAGTATTTTTCTTTTCCGCTAGAGTCTTTAATACTAAATATATTACGCCAGTAATGATCAATCCGCACTGGAATATGCCCTTCCTCTGAAAATTTCACTAGTTCATCTAGAGTTGGCTTATCGCAATTTAAAAGTTTCCACTCTTCTCTTACTCTATCAATTTGTTCCTCAGAAAGATGCAAAACACTTGAAATTCTGGTTATTTCCGAAAGTCCTTCAGTGACTGAAAGTTGAGTTGACTCTTTCTTTGGTTCTTTTACCTTTAAAACTTCTATGTCTCTTAGCTTTTGATTGCAGAATGGCAAATTTGACTTTAAATATTTTGTGGTTGCAATTAGTGATGATCTTACATCTAAGAGAAATAATTTCTGCCTGGTCTCCTGAACATTCCTGAGGAGATTTTTTTGTCTTCATACCAACTTCTAACTCCCCTAGTTTTTTCCATGAATTTTTTTGTTTTCAAAATCTACATTCTTTAGGTCTTCTCCAAATTTCCCTGCTATAACATAATCTTGGATAAACTGAGCCATAACATTCCTCATTAAAGTATTTAAATCAGAATATAACTGGTGTATTTTTGGTTCTTCACTCTGATAACATAATGAAAACTTTTCAAAATTTTGGTGTGAAAATGAAATTAATGCTAAATAGCAAGGAGTAAGTAAGCTCATTTTTCAGGAAACAGTGAATTCTTTTATACCTTGCCGAATTGCGCAGTTGTTTTTCAAATATTTTTTGAGATGGCAAGAAGTTTAAAAAATATTCTGTAATATTTAGCCATTGATCCAAGAGCCTCTGGGCTACAGAACCAACGGTTAACCATCTGTTGCTGACATGACGCAAAAGAAATTTGGCAGTGACCAATGTTATATCCTCGACAGATTTATAATCCTCTCGTCTTGCAGCACTACTCTTTAAAAAGTAATGCATATCAGTAGCAAATTCGTCAAAATCTATATTTAAGCTTGTCAAAAAAATTTTAAATGCATTACTAACAACATGCAGGTTGCAAAAACCTAGTTCCAAAGATTTCTGGCCTGTTTCTTGTTTTACAACTTCATTGAATTTGCGTAAAAAGCACTTATTTACATTTGGGCTGTCCATGGATACACAAATAATTCTGTTCAACGAAATATTGAAGGATGATAACACATCAAGAATTTCTTTTAGCAAAATATCTGCTGTTGCATGACCCAGAAAAACGCTTGTTAGGTATCGGCAAGAAACTGAATTTATTTCTGAAGACCAGTACCTGAGATACACATCCAACTGCCGTTTCACTTGTGTATTTGTAGTTTCATCAAATGCTATAGTAACCTTCCCTGGGCTACTAGATGCAATGTCTTTTTTCAAATCCTCTTCAAAATATTTTGACAATCCATGTGATATCACATAAGCAACTTTTTTTTCTTTAAGTTGCATTTTGGCTGCAATAGCAGAATCAGGAAACATTTCTTTGAAAAGTTCAACTGTTTCAGTGCATGAAACAAAAGACATATTGTCCTTAGCAACTTTCATGGCCCATAATGCTTCGGCTTTAGCCAACTGTAAATCATGACTCAGTACTTCACTAATATTTGTTTTGGGCTGAAGATCCCGTCCTCCAAAGGCTTTCAGGATGGACTTATTTTGAAATTTACTTTGAAATTTCTGCAAATGTTTTTTTCCTTTATGATGCGCTTATTACTTGTGAAAAGCCACTATTAGAAATGTTGAAAATTTCTGAACACAATATACACTTAGCAGAAAATATTGTTTCAGTTGCAGAACACCATTCTTTCAACTTCACTCCGTCCAATTCTTTGGCGAGCCACGCATCTTGAAATTTCGTTTTGGATTTAGGCATCTTAAACACTTGTATTACTAACCAGAAAATGAAAGGGAAGTACAAAAACACGTTCCAATATTGCAAAACCAGACAACTTCCCGAAATTTGGCTGCGAGGATGTCAGAAGATATGGAAAAAAAAAAAAAAAGCAGGTCACCACTAGAGAACTGAACCTGCACACAGCACAGAGAACACCATAAAAGACGTAAAACCAGAAACTATCATACGCATCTCACGCAAGTTCAGTCAAAGCGAGTCGGAGCCGAGATATATTGCGCATCGAAGGTCGCTGTCGCCGACGCATGATCGAAGGTCAATGATCACGTGCTCTACTGCCTGCCAAGATAATACTCAGCTACCATCCCATCGTCATTACCGGAGGTTACGGAAGGAGACCACATGTTTCCTTTTTGCTTCCACCCACCTGCGGTTTACAATAACAAAACATCAGCAGAAAGAGGAGGTTCCACAAGGCATGTACAAAAATAAAGTACGATCTTCTGCGTGCCACGGAGTTCGTCTGCAAAGCGCAAACCAGGGGTGAAAATGACCCCTCCCCTTTTCCCTTAGATCTCTTGTTACTCTCGAAAACTGTTCGAAGGCAAAAAATGGAACGCCCGCCCCGAAGCAAGTGCATCTCGATGGCGTCATTTTTCCCTCCCTTCAGCAGCACAGCATATAGGCTGTGTTTCTACAAAAACAGGTCTTTTTACCTTACCGTAATGGTAAATTTATTGGCGTTAATAACGGTTGTGTTTTTAATAAAAATAAGCTTACGAAAATTTTAGGATGAATAGCAAATTTTAGGTCTAATTTTAGGAATTTAAGGAGGGTCACAAAATATTAGGAATTTTAGGAATTTTAGGAGGAATGCGATCCCTGTATTTTATTGATGCTTACAAACAAACAACCATTCTATCACGACATAATCGACAAATTTGCAGCTTTAAAAGAAAGAAGAATTGATCTAATATACAAAAAATAGGCCAGTCCTCATATAGTGATTTTCATTGAAGACAGTAGATATCTTTTCATATTGCTCTTGTAGCTCTTCACTTATTTTTTCAACCATGAGCCGCCACTGGATAGAAGTACTCTCTGGAAAACTTGAAATAATGGAGCAGAGAACAGCTGAACTAAGGATTAAAAACTTGGCAGAGTTCTAAGAAGATTGCACTAAATGGAGAAGCTGCTAGAAGGAGAAAACAAGCCATAGAATAAAAACTTATATGCAACACAAATTACTTGATGGTATGGATAAATACATACTGACACAGACATGAAAACTAGTATGCATCACTTCTGGGAAGTCTACTAAAAATGGTAACATGACTATCAAACATCATAAATGCAAAATTTCAAAGTAGCGCTAAAAACTATGTATAAAATGTAATTTGTTACCCATGGCAGCAACCTTAATTATTACAGCCTTCACATTACAATCTATCATCTCAGCAAGAAGCTCATCCTGATTTCTGTGCCATAAATAGGCCAGCATCTTCAAGCCTAAGCGATCACACCTATGAGGAAAACAAACATAAATAAATGAGTCAAATAGCATAAATGAGACCTATAAGTATGAGGCATACAATACAGCTGTACCTTCAAGAATTTTTCAAAAATGAATTTATAATATAGGGTTAAATGTCCACATCCTCCAAGTAGGAGATGGGTTTGCAGAAAAGAGGCAAGGTGGAAACACTGCAGAAAGCATTCTCCAAATCACTAACATTATGGGGCTTTGTCAAAATAATAATAACCACAAACACCATAATTTCCTTTGTCCGAATATTTGTCCCACTTTGGTGGCACAGTGGAAAGAGCACTTGCTGGTTTTAATTGTTGAATCTCTACCTCAATCAATAAATACACTGTTGTTTTTTATTGTTCTAATGTTCATAAAACATACTTCCACATTTGGACATCATAAACAAAATGCATAAAGAATACCTGGTTATTAAAAATTACTCTACATAATCTTATTTTCCCTCATCATTATTGATGGGCTTTCACATAATAATAATAATAACAACCCCACCGAGGGTGCCACCTTGTCGCGGTGGTGGGGCTTGTGTGTCCCGATGAGGTTGAGAGCTATGCTGGCTGTAGCATTGCTACCAGCAGGGCCACCCAAGCCAGACAGGTCTTGACTGAGGAGCCATACTAAGAGTTTTTTTTTTTTTTTTTTTTTGATTGGAAGTTTAACGACCACTGTGAGCAACTCAATGGGCTATAAGCAGTCGCCCGTTCCTAATTTAGGGTCACTGGTTCCAGGGAATGGAGAGAGCCAGTGCCGTAAGACAAACACATCATCCATGCCTCACCGGGATTCGAACCCGGACCCCGTTCGGACGAATGATCAGAGCCCATCGCTTAGACCACTGTGCCACCGGGGCGGCCCAGACTAAGAGTACCCAACAACCATCAATCATGATGAGACGAAAGAAAAAGAATTCCATACCGGATCGGTCGTCGCCCGGGTCAACAAGGACCGCGTCAGGTGCTTTGGTTTCTGGACACTTGTCGACAAATGGGCTTCAGGGCTCAGCAGATCCTGTTGAGAAACCAGGACAGGCTGTTGCAATGCTACTGGAACAAAAGAAACGGAAAACTTGGACAGTTGCTGAAAATCGAGAAATCATGAAATGCTTTTACCAGGCAAATCCATCAGCCCATGGTTTTCAAAAAAGAATGATGCAAATTTGGAAAGGAAAACATCCAGACAGTGGAATAACAGAACAAAGAATAATGAATCAAAGAAGGTTTATCATCAGGAACAAGGTATTTACAGAACTGGAATTGCAAAAGATGGAGAAATTGGCAAAAGAAGGACCAACACAAAATAAGGTTTTCCACGTCGTGGAAAACTTTGCGCTGGTAAATCCTGAAGATCAAGTAGCAGAAAATATTTTACGTGAAGAACAATCTGTGAAACAACATGACAACCATGAATTGACACAACAGCAAAATCTCCTGAAAGAGAAAATTTGAATCCATATGATGCAAGGTGAGGAACGACAAAGACTTCCTGTAATTCGCCAAATACGAAGCAAACAAGTGAAACATTTGTTAAAAACTGCAAATGATGTCGTGGACAAAATTCCAACTCATACTTTAAAGGAAACAAACCAGCTCATGTACAGTACAGCTGCCATAGTAACCATGGAACTTGGTTACAAGATGCCAAAGAAGAAAATGCCCGGCACTCCTAAGTGGAAAATTCGGCTAGAAAATAAAATAAATAAACTCCGTAGTGACATTAGTAACTTAAAATGCCTGAAAGATGGGAAGCTTAAAAGTAGAAAAATAAAAGATAGACTCTGCAAAAAATACGACCTGGAAAGAAAAAGAATTGTTGAATTTATAGAAGAATTAAAACAACGAGTAACAGCTACTGCAAAGAAAATTGAAAGATATGACGGACGCATAAAACAGTACAAAGAAAATGCGCAATTTCAGAATCAGAAACAAGTATTTTATAAATCATTGAGACAAAAGGCAATCCAAATAAACATCAGCCCATGCAAAGAAAGGTGCCTTGACATTTTGGAAAGGAATTTGGGAAAGCCCAGTTGAACATAATAAAAATGCCTTGTGGATCAACGATGTTCGTAA
Organism: Macrothele yani; assembly: GCA_039090855.1. Classification (NCBI taxonomy): domain Eukaryota; kingdom Metazoa; phylum Arthropoda; class Arachnida; order Araneae; family Macrothelidae; genus Macrothele; species Macrothele yani. The sequence continues at coordinate 84,525,543 of CM077001.1, forward strand.
AGATTTGAAAGGAATACACATGGATAATCTGATGATAACAACTGATATGATTACACAGCAAGTAAAGAATGTGCAAGCCTGGAGTGCTCCTGGGCCAGATGAATTGCATGGATTTTGGTTGAAGTATCTTACAAGTCTTCATCAATGAATAGCTATGCAATTCAATATAATGTTACAGAATTCTGCCACAGAAGATTGGATGACAACAGGTCGCACATTCCTTATAATGAAAGATCAAGAAAAAGGCAATGAACCTACTAACTATCGTCCAATTACATGCCTCCCAACAACATTCAAACTTTTCACAAGAGTACTAGCAAGATCAATATATGACTACTTATGGGGAAACAATTTGTACCCAATAGAACAGAAGGGGAACTTCAAAAGGTCAAGAGGCACAAAAGACCAGCTGCCAATTGACAAAATGGTACTAAAAAACTCCAAAAGAAGAAAAACGAATTTGAATATGGCATGGATAGATTATAAAAAGGCCTCTGACTCATTGCCCCACGCTGGATTAACACTTGTTTGGAACTATTTGGAGTTAGCAAGAACATCTGCCGATTCCTCAAAGAAAATATGAAAAACTGGAAAACAGTGTTACATGCATATGGTGAAGAACCCGGAGAAGTTAATATCAAGAGAAGCATATTTCAAGGGGATTCTTTGTCGCCTTTATTGTTTAATATCTCTTTAATTCCATTGTCAATGATTTTGAACAAAACAAAAATGGGCTACCACATTTCGGACCAACATGGAAAAATAAACCATCTGCTGTACATGGATGACCTTAAATTGTATGCAAAAAGTTCTGCCGAACTTGAAACATTGTTGCATACAGTGCAAATATTTAGTGATGATATACAGATGGAATTTGGACTGGAAAAATGTGCAGTACTATCCATGCACCAGGGAAAAGTCCAGAATATAGATGGGATAGAACTAGAAAATGGTAATATAATGAAATCATTGTCAGATAATGAAAATTATAAATACCTTGGAATTCTTGAATCAGATAACATCTTACATACAAAAGTCAAAGGCCTGACTCAGAGTGAGCATATCAAGAGAGTAAGAAAAATATTGAAATCAAAACTAAATGGTGGAAATATAATCAAAGCCATAAATACATGGACCATTCCGGTAATTAGATACCCAGCTGGAATAATTGATTGGACCCAAAATGAATTAGAAATACTGGATTGGAAAACTCGAAAGTTATTGAACATGCATCATGCACTCCATCCAAAAAGTGATGTTGACAGATTGCATTTACCTCGGAAGATTGGAGGCAGAGGGCTACTACAAGTACAACAAGTAGTAGAGGAAGAAAAAGAAGCCTGAATGATTACGTCAACAGAAGCAGAGAAAAGCTACTTCAGGCAGTGAATAATGAAAATGTCTTTAAAACAACAGAAAACAAGGCTGAATACAAGAGGAAACAGTTTGAAAGCAGATTAGACGGCTGGAAGAACAAGCCACTGCATGGACAATTTCTAAAGAATATTGATGGGAAAAGTGACAACAACTTGACTTGGGCATGGCTGAAATCAGGTTCCATCAAGAAAGAAACAGAAGATCTGATTTTTGCTGCACAAGAACAGGCATTGCAAACAAATGTTATGAAGGCTAAAATCCAGAAAGTCAGTGATAATCCAAAGTGTCGACTTTGTAAAAAAAAAAGATGAAACTGTGTCTCATCTAATATGTGAACGTAGCAAAATTGCACAGACAGATTACAAAGTTAGACATGACAGGGTTGCACAATTGATTCATTGGTCATTATGCAGAAAGCATAATCTGCCAGCATCGAAAAACTCATGGGAACACAAGGCTGAGAAAGTCATAGAAAACAATGGTCAAGATCTTGAGGGATTTCAGAATTCAAACCGATCGACACATAGAACATAATTCACCAGACATAACAGTCATAGAAAATTGTAAAGTCTGGCTAATTGATATAGCGATCCCTGGAGATGCCAGAGTCAATGAAAAAGAATTGGAAAAAATGACTAAATATAGAGACCTGGCCATAGAAGTTACCCAGTTATGGACTAAACACACAACGGTAGTCCCCATTGTCATCGGGGCACTTGGAACAATGTCAAAAAAATTTATGAATCATTTTGAAAAATTGCAGCTTTCTGATATGCCACCTACAGAACTGCAGAAGACAGCTTTACTTGGGACATCATATATTTTACGCCGATTCTTGACTGATACCTAGGTCTCCGGTGGAAACTCGTATCAGTTCAACAACACCAGTCAATGATAATTTGCTATTTATTTTGTTTGTCAGAGGCTGTGATTCATATATTTCGAATAAAGAAAATAAAAAAAAAAAAAAAAAATAATAATAATAATAAATCAGAAAACACACAAAATTAACTCAAATCATGAACCCACCTTTCACAATGATACATATTTTCTGATTTTCATACATCAAAAGCATGGATGATGTAATACCCGCAAGAAAGCTTGCTTAGGAAAAACTAGCAACTAACATACAGTGATCTAAGAAAAGATCCCAAAATGATGAATTCACTATTTCTGTACAGAATGTGGGGGAGGGGGCTGGGGAGGGTGTGAATTACCTGACTGGACAGAAGGATATGTGAGTACTGAAAGCATTATGTTAGAGTGAAACAAAATGAAAAACGAACGTCAAACAAAAGTAATTGAGTAATAGAAAGGCTAGCATTCAGTCAGTAGTAATGGATGGAGACACAAGGGCCAAGCTAGTTGATGATTCTCTGTGGAAATACAAAGAACTCCATAACTGATTATGATTGTTCATGTTTCATTTGAAAGTGAAGTATCAGTAACTAAATATTTTGGAAGCATGAACAGGGATCATAGCATACTTCTGGACAATTTTAGGAATTTTAGAAAAATTTTAGGAAAATTTCAGGAGTGTATTTCAATAAAAACTAGATGTATATTTGTATACATCTAGTAAAACAACTTTGTATACATTGTAAAGAGTTTGCTTCACACCCTTCAACCATATATACTGATAGACTGCGCATGACATCAACATTTCTGGCTCCAACATAAAATCACATGACAACAGTCAAAAAGATGGGCTACACTTGCTGTGCTTATGGTTGCTCTGACCGATATAGTAAAGAAAGTTCTATGATTTTTCATGGGTAAGAAACGAATTAAATACCTAAGTCAATAAAGTTCAATTACTTAACCAGAAACTTGCAGCTATTGATATAAAAATATAGTAACTTAAGAAAAAAAAAATGGAATGCATGTTCCAAATTCTTCGCAAATGTTCATCACATTATAAATCACAAAATGTAAACAACACGATCATGCATGTATATAGCTCATAAGTAAACTTACCTGAAGAGTTTTCATTATATATGAGGTGCATTCACATAATACACCGAAAACACTGAAGTTCTGCAGCGTAAATTAGTAATCATAACAGCATTTGTACACGAAATTTGGAGTCTGATGATGACGTGCCCAATGTTTGAGCCATGGCGGCTTTGATGCAGCTACTGCCAATGCGCAGTCCATTAGTATATATGGTCGAAGTTCACACCCAAATTTTTTGCATAACGTCTAATGTCTAAAGTTTAAGTATGATTTACTTCTAATGTTCAGTTCTTATCTTTTCACGTGTTATTATCATATTCAAGTATATTTACCACATTCAAGTTTCACTTTGAACATTAATTTGCTGTTGAACCAGAAGCAATTCACGATTTTCACAGTAAAGTTTTCAGGTTTCACATTAAACTATAATATCCTAAAAAGGTAATTGAAAACCAAGAACTATGTACAATTGTTCACTGAATTACTTTTTTTCATATTATTGTTTTAACCTTTTCCTGATTAGCCTATCTTTTTCTGCTTCCACCACAACTAATTTACTTTCAGTTTTCTTTATTTCAGCTGAACCTTGTATGATCAAGTTAGAGGCAACTGCTATTTCAACAGTATTTTGTTTTTCTACAGCTTTTCTCATTCTTTCTGTTCCCTCTTGAATTACTGCTAGGGAGGCTTCTTTATCTTTTTTAAGCTTATTTATTTCTGCATCATTTTCTTTTATTTTGTCCTCAAACTCAGCTTTTCTTTTTTCTCTAGCTGCTTTTCCTTATTTTCCCTCTCTTTCTTCGAAAATAAAAGCATAACAAACAGCGCAAAAACTAGCTCATAAATAGAATATTTGAAACACTCTCAATGTATGCACTCTCAATTATTAGGGATGGTAGAGGGGAAGGGAATAGAACTGTCCAAAATTAGCATGTTTTCGTTGCGCTAGGGGCGCTTAAGCACGGCTGAATTCCTTCAGATACCCCCAATGTTCAAATGATTGAAATGTGCTGATGTTCATGGAATGAAATGGTTGATCAGCTATGATGACCGCATAAAAGTTCGGGGGGGGGGGGCTTTATTTTTTTTATTTTTTTTAGTTTATGCAACATTTTACATCACTCCAGTATTTATCTTGTCATCATCAACAATCGCAATGCAACTACCGCTTACGATCGCGGATATCAGCAACCAAAAATCTGCCATATCTCTAAGTGATATAACACACAGTATCCTGTTACAGTGTATTGTAATTGAAAAAAAAGGATGTGGAAAAAAGAAACTTTCAGAAATTAAGATCATCAAGTCATGCGTTTCAAAAATCCGTTTTCCTTTATAACGTTTAAAAACATGTTTTTGCTTTTTTACCTGTAGTGTAAATAAAAAAACTATGTTGATTTTTTTTTTATGGAATCAGACGTCCGTATGTCTGATTGTCTTCATCTGAGTTCACACTTTAGCTACTGTGTACAAGTAGACCTATTTTTTCAGCTCAAAAATATGTAGTTTTGTATATATTCACAGTATAAGTCATTCCTTATTCCCACAGAACTGAATTCAGCATATGCAAAATGAAGAACATCAAGACCCGCCCAACACTATGTTTCTGATTGTCTGCTGTTTATATTCAAGAAATGAAAACATGGATCAATGGTGAATGCAGCAACTATGATTTTTATTTATTACCAAGAAAAAAAAAAAGAGCCGTGAAAGCTGTAAAGCTGAAACGGATATTTCTCTCGAATCCCCCCCCCCCATGCACAAAAACATTCCAATTAAGATCAAACAGCAGGAGGACGCGTCCATACAACACAACCTTTGGAATTACCTGATGGAATGGCTTCTTTTCATTTGGCACATCGCCATAAATCACCACCTGCTGCTCCCCAATTTTCGACAAAATTAAATTACCAAATTTACGTCATGATGTTGCAATTTACTAAAATACGTTTGTTTATCTGCTGAATATTGCTTAAATCCATTGAAAACTTTTTAATTATAGATGATTTTTTTATTAAAACAGTAACTCAGACGTCTGAATAAAAACGTGTTTGTAATTCAAATAGAGTCCATATCATCACAAAAAAAAAATTTAAGGATCACTCTGTTTAAATAAACCATGGCATCTAAAAAAAATAATTCACTTGCTTTTCCCATAATTTATAATTACTGTTTCTTTTTTCAATCCGATTATGCAACTATTTTTTTTTTTTTTTTTTTTTTTGCATCTGCTAAAGTTCCTAACAGAATTTGGCGAAATTTGCACTAGAACTTTATTGTGATGTATCTTAACTACTGTAAAAATTTTACTGTGTTATTTTCAAAATTCAGAAAAATGGATTTCTGAAAATATTCTCCTTGTCCTTTTGTGCTGTGGAAGTGATAAAACAGGTGTTTGCTTTCTTCCCAACCAAGGGCTTCAGATCAGCGCTCCCAGCTGTCAATCAACCGTTGCTATGGTAACACCCTTTCTGCTGGAGGCTCACTCTGTCCAAAGAGGCACACATACTTGTCCATAATAAAAATTACCAATGCTAACTTTTAAAGTTTTAAACCGATTCAACTGGAATTTTGGAAGTGAGCTTCTGTAATCCAATTACAGTGAATGTAAAAATTTCAGCCACTTTCGTGAAAAATTCGCAAAGATAGTTTTCTTATTTTTTATCATAAGTAGTGGAAGTCTCTTGAGGGGAGGGAGGGTGGCATGCACACATAAACAAGAAGAAGATGAATGTGTTGTTCAGGCATACTCCTCACTGGTGGATGCCAGCTGACTTGGTACATACGCGACCCCCTGCAAATGCTAAATGCCTCTTCTTTCCCCTTCTGTTCTCAATTGTCGGACAGACATCAAGCTCCCCTTCGACCTACTAGTAATCATCCAATTTTATTGCACTGGAAGTAGTGCCTGTTTTTTTTCTTTTTTTCCCCCAGCCAAATTAGGATTTGGTGCACATCGGAAACCGCTGCCGGTGGTTTCTTTGAGAAGAGAAAAGGAACTTTAAAAAATGAAGGGGTAACAGTAACACGATTTCCTAAAAAGGGCATTTTTTAAGCACTAATTTCAAATTTCAAGGCTTTTCAAGACGGCATTAAAAAACACCGTTTTTCCAGGATATTCCAGGCCTTGAAAACGTAATCATGATTTTCCAGGACTTTCCAGGTTTTCAAGCACGCGTGCGCACCCTGCGTAATGGTAAATTTATTGGCGTTAATAACGGTTGTGTTTTTAATAAATAAGCTTACGAAAATTTTAGGATGAATAGCAAATTTTAGGTATAATTTTAGGAATTTAAGGAGGGTCACAAAATATTAGGAATTTTAGGAGGAATGCGATCCCTGCATGAATTATTTGTTGTTTTAAATCTTGTGGTGTAAAGAAAAGAAAAATAGTTAGTGAAATAGAAAGTGAGTTGGTTTGGTTTAAGACATTCTAAAAGAACAAAACAAAGTTATCAAGAGTATCTGAGGTACATTCACTAATCCTTTGATGAATTACATTATAGCTGAATTAAATTTTTACTGAGAATGATTTATACAGATCTACTTTTCCAACACAAGTACAGCCATACTCGTACACTGAACAACTGAATTTTGTGGTACAAAACTAGATTTTTCATTTGGGTTCAGTATTAAAAAAATGTTGCTGTTTGTTGACAATTGTTTGCTTAACCCTCCAACTGGCTCATGAAATCTGATTCAGCCGCTTTGAAAACGCCACTGAGATCTGTAGCAGCCGCGTCAAAGACAGCTCACATTTTACGAGCGAAAGAGGCAAACATCATGCTGGTATCACCAAACTATGAACATGCCGTTTTATACACGATTAAAAAAAAAAAAAAAGTCAGTGAAATAGAAAGTGAGTTGGTTTAAATGGCATGTTCATAGTTTGGGGAAAGAGGCAAATTCCGTCAGCGCTGAACCTGGTCTTACACCATGAAACTGTCACCCGTTTCTACAGTCTGCTTCACTGCACGATGCTAAATTGGTGATTTAGTAACTTGCTTAAAGCTAAATCACACGTTGTTCTTCAGGAAAAATATGTCCAAAACAAATATTAGCATTCAGTCAATACACAATTCAGTATATTAAAATTTAACATATCACTTTATATTAATGTCAACAATGTAATTCCTAGCTCAAAACATGCACTTAGAATCCCATTATCTGAAATACCTAAGCGAAACACTTAAGAAATTAATTATGATAGAAATATTTTAGCATTTTCTGTCCAAAATTCTGAAATGCCTTAATTCATAACACTTCACTTAAAATTCATAATCTACTATAAAATATTCGCAATTACCATAGCCTTTTGTTATATTTAGTTGAGAAAATACTTATACCAAAATAGTAAAACACAACCTTAAAAAAAAGAAAAAAAAAAAAGAACGTAAATTTATATAAACTTTAGATACTTTTTAGTGGTTTATAATACCTGCTGGAAATAATTACGATATGTTCAAAGATTATATTTGTATTATATTTATAGATTATTGTGACAGCAAGTATGTTAATAACCTACTTTCACAACCGAACTGACTTTGTATTTATCACAAGTGAAACCTATAATAAATTTCTTCAAAACTATTGCATAGAAAACTAAGAATAGGCTATAGCAAAATCAACCTCTCGAAGCTGTGTTACTGATGCAAATTTCACGGATTTTCAGCTGAACCAAAATTCCCCTGACTTGAAAGATATTTATGAATACAATAATATTTATTACTTCAGTTTAATAAAATTAAGTCACATGAAATATGTTTGAACAATATATATTAAAATCTAAAATGTAACTTACACAGAGCTGCCTAGCTTCAATTAAATTTTTTTTTCTCGTGTGGTATATTTTGAAGCATCCTACCACACACAGTCCAATGTCACATTCTTTGCAATAGGTCCTGGTTTCCTTTCTTATTCTTTTTCTAATCTCATAACGCTGGGAGCAACACACAACACATCTTCTGCAGGGATTAGATTTCTTGGAAGTTGGTGGTATATAATCAGAGAAATGACGTTTTGTCAATCTCATAGGATTTCCTTCCACTAAATCTCTACCATGAATGAACTGCTCCAAATATTTTGGATACGTTTCTAATAACTTTTCCATGAGGTTACAGTGAAACTCCATGTGGTCCATTGGCCCTCCATATTTGCTGTAGATGGTGAAACAATTCCAAATAGTTTGAGATTCAGTAAATGCTGATTTTTTTTTTTTTTTTTTGTATTATTTTTGCTGCTGCTTCTGTGCAGTTGGATAGTAAACCATATACTGGTCAGCTTTATCTGTTCCTCCCATAGTGCTGTTATACTCACAAATTGCTTATGGTTTCTGCACCAAATTATTTCCTTTTGTGACGTCTAATAGCTCAGTATTATGAATGCTGCTTAGCATACAAACTGGTTTTTTGTCCATCCATTTCAAAGCCATTATCTTTCCTCACTGAAATGCTATCAGCTCTCCTTTCTTCAACTTTTTGTTCTTTAATTCTGGAGGCATATCTTTTCTGTTAGACCTCACAGTGCCGTACAGATCAGTTTTATGATGAACAAGCCAATCAGCTAGTTCAGGAGAGTTATAAAAGTTGTCCATGGTTAGGCAATAACCTTTGTCGAGCAGTGGGTGAATTAAGGGCATGGCTTTTATTGGTAGGCCAAAATTATCATAAGCACTACTTAACTTTGCATGTTTACCAGTGTATATTATGCTGCTCCAAATATACCCACTTCTTGATTCGCACAGCCAAAATGACTTTATTCCAAATCATGATCGCTCAATTGGAATGTACTGCTTCTAACTTAAATGTCCCTTGTAAGACATTAGTGACTCATCAATTGTAATATCCCGTTCTGGAATATAAAGAGAGCTAAATTTATCCATCAACTTAATCCCACATCTTTTTCAGCTTTGGTTGAGGATGAGTGCTTTCATTAAACAGTTTGTTGTCTAAAAAGTAAAGAAATTTCATAAGTAAACTGAGTAATCATTCACTCATTACTCTTGAGAAATACTGAGTTTCGAGTACTGGCTTTCTACTCCAATACCAGTTAAGCCTTGGTTTCTGAACAATACCTTGCAAAATCAGTACAGCAAAACATCTCCTAATTTCTGTTACATTTGTGGGAGTCCACTGATGTGCTCTGGAAAATGATTTTAGCGCATTTTCTTTCAGAAATTGATTAGCATATCTGTTAGTTTCAGTTACAATAAGATTCACAATGTTGTCACTAAAATATAAGTTAAACTCCAAAGGGTTCTCTCTGTCAGAAATATTTGCTCTTAATCCACTGGCTCCTAAGCATGGAAATCGCAGAGGAGGAGGAGGTATCAGCATTGACTCATTTGTTCTACACCATTTCCTTACCTCTGAAATCCTGCACATTTCCTCTGAATCATTTTCTTCTTCCTCACTGCTACTACTATCACAGGAGCTGGAAGATAAATTTAAAAGATACTATGAATCACTGTCGCTCTTCATTTTTGCATTAAACTTTTACGAGACTTGTGCACACATGTTTCCAAATAGAAAATGAGAAAACTCATTGATCCGAAAGCCAGATATGTTGATTTGCCCCGGGAAAACAGTATGATGCTCTTTCTATGTGGAGGCAAAGCTGGGTTAAGCTATAAAACAGGTGCTCTCTAGTCACAAAGAATGCACTACAAATTGATCCACACCTATGCAAAAGCAACTTTCATTTAAAAGAATGTACATTAAGGTGACTTGGGAAGCAATCTTTTGAGCACAAAAGAGGAATTAAGAGATTGCTGAGTACTCTAACCTAAAAATCACTACCCTTACGTTTGAAACGCACCCAGTGTGTTCCAGCCATTAATCCGTAGGATAACAATGAACGTATTCCACGCATGCAAGTCATTTCATGAAGTCAGGGGAGTCATGCCTGATGCGGTCAAACAGCTTTTGGAACAGTAGGGAGAGAATGAGTTACATGCGATCAAGCTGTTTTATACAAGGACGACCTTGAATGTGCTAGGTGAGTTCAAACCAGTCACAGTGTTAAAAAAGTGATATGGAAGTGGATCACTATTTTCCTAATATGAGCACAACTTATAATATGAGGTGAGTCAAAATGTTTCTGCTCAACAATAAGCGTGCATGCACACACGCCAACTTTTGAACAACTCAAAATAGCAATTAAAATTATTAAAAATAAAAGTTTTATATCACACTTTAAAAGAATATAAAGTTCAATATCAGCTCCTTCCATTGTCTTGCACAATCCAAGCAATCATCAACTTTCTGCCAGTCATCCAGCAAATGATAATTTAAGCAATGGCTATTCACATTTGATTTTTTTTTTTTTTTTTTTTTTTGATTGAAGGTTTAACAAGCGCAGTGAGCAACTCAACGGGCTATAAGCAGTCGCCTATCCCTAATTTAGGGGCACTGGTTCCAGGAAAGTAAGAGAGTCAGTGCCATAAGACAAGCATAACATTCATGCCTCACCAGGATTCAATCATGGACCCTTTACGGACGAATGATCATAAGCCAACACATACACCACTGCGTCACCGGGGTGGCACATTTGATTTGATTCAATTCTTCACGATGCTCTATGTTTCTGGCAATGACAGTATGTCAACACAATCTTTCACAAAATTCCACACACAAAAAGAAGTCAAGGAGAGTGCATCTGGAAGACTAAGGGACAGGTAGTTGGTTCCCATGGCCAATACAACACACAAGGCATTGTAAAATGTCAAAGAATTGTGAAAGTGTGTAGGTGCTCCATCTTGTTGGAAAACAATACTGACTTTGTCAAATAAGTGGAGCATAAATTACTATTGCTACACTTAATGACTGGTGACTGAATTTATTGCTTTTTCTAAAAAAGGACAAAAAAACAAAAAAAAAAAAAAAAAAAAACTCGCACACTTTGTCACACAGGTAATAGTATAAAAGACTCCTTATGTGTTCACCAATGGCATGGGAATTTTCATTAGCACATATATAGATGTTACGTATGGTAATCTCTCAGGGAAGTGAAATGTTGTTGCTTCTTCATTGGAATATGATTGCTGGAAGAAGTTTCATCTCCCTCTTTGTGAGCCATTATGTTCCTACAAAACCTGCAATGTAGCCCTTTCCAGTTGTTGAAGTTGCCTGCAATAACTCAAACTCAATTGGCAAGGCCAGATATCAATCGGCTTTAAAGGAATTTTCTCCAGTTTTTTGTGGTACATTCAAATTGCAAGTCTAATGATCTGTTAACTTGTTATGGATTCACAGAAATGATTACCTTTCTCATTGTAGATGCAACTGGCTTCAGTGAAGTTGAGACATCACTTTTGAATAAACTTTATTAGTGTTATCTTTTGACATTTTCATCTACAGTATGCTGTTTCTGCACAGTAGTCACAGAATGAAATGAATGAAACTCCAACACACAAGACAAATTTTTGCTTCATTTTACTTCTGCTCCAGGCTATGGTAGCACATATCACAATGACTTCTGGCTAATGCATATAAGAAAAGTCTAAGTATTTCTTGCAAAGGTGTAATTTCAGTTCTTTATGTGTTGATTTTTCTTTCCATAGATTTTTGCAACTGAGGATATCATATTGACTTGCCCTGTATTACCAAATGAGTTCACTGAAAACTAGTAGAAAAGCTGAATGACTGTGATGGCAGTATAGAAGAGAAATAAGAGTGTTTCTAGCTTTTGGAAAAAATGTGCAGTTCGGCAATGGCTTGCACATGGGAACAACACAGTTGAATGATATAGTTCAATACACAAAAACTAAAGAAATGTCCATGTCCAGATATTTGCATAGAAAAGTTACTTAGCATGAAACTTGTCTATAAAGTATGAAAAATCAAGGTAGTTTCAGAGAATAATGCTGAGAGAAAAATAAAAAAATGAATACTTACACATTTTGGACCCTTAGGCGCTGGTAGTCAGAAAATATGGCTCCAACAGATACAGCATCTATATCAAGAGTATTCTAAAAAAAAAAAAAAAGACAGTTCAAATTGTATACATTTAAATAACAATTCACTCACCACTTTGCCACTCATATTTTTGGATCACTGTTTGCTTACTTAAACATACAAAACGAGCAAAAACACACAAGAGTCATGTATGGTAAACGGTTCGTTTAGCGGTAGCTTTCGCTTGTCCTAAGACCTTGCCCGCGATTGACTGGATAGGCTGGTTGCCAGAATTGCAATTTGAAGTTGGGGTGTTGGAACTGTTGCCAGATTTTAGAAGAGAGATCAAAATAAATGGGATTTGGTGAGGGGTCTCTGAATTGCATTTTTGGTGAAAAAATTTCAATGCTCTCTTGGAAACGTGGAGATGCCTTGTTGATGAATAGGGCAACCTTTTTTGGTTTCTTTCCAAATGGGAACTGCAGAGGTGTCTTCAAGGGTTAGTACAGATAAAGCTGTCTTTGGAAGACCATTGGAAACATCTTTTTTGTGTTCACCAAGTCTTGTATTGATGCTTCGGTATGTGCTTCCAATATACATTGAGGGACCAGAGGAAGTTGAAATGGGAATAGCATAAACTCCAGGGGTGTCCAGGGGTGAGACAGTATCCCTGTCTTTGAGCAGGCACATTATTGCAGAAGGGTTTAGTTTCACTGTGAGAGTGTAGCCCATAGTTTAGAAAAGTTTACTCATCTTATAAGAGAAGGATCCATGGAAAGGGATAGAACCAATGAATGGTGGTTTTTTCATTAGTATTGGTGAGAGAGCAGACAGATTTTTCAACTGGGAATTTTGAAGGAATTTTTGAATTGTAGAAGTTGGGAACTGATGGGTTTCAGTAATTTTCTTTATGATGTCAATTTCTTCATTGAAGGAAGATTCAGTGTTGCAGACAATTCTGTCACGATTAACATAAGTTTTTAAGGTGGCAAATTTGTGAGCAGTTGGGGAGTGGGATGAAAATGGGATTACGTTTGCTATTGCAGAGGGCTTTCTGTAGACAGATCAGTTGAGATGATTCCCTTGCCATGTCAGATGGACATCCAAGAAGTCAATGCCTTGCTATGATTCTTTATTGATAGTGAATTTGATTGATGGGAACCAACACTCCAACTTCAAATTGTAATTCTGTTAACCAGCCCATCCAGTCAATCGTGGGTAATCAAGGTCGTAGGACGACCGAAATCTACCGCTAAACAAACCTTTTACCATACGTGACTTTATGTGTTTTTGCTTAATGTGTTATTGTCGTGTGAAGCCTGAGTTTAAACCATGTTTGCTTACTTTTTTTAAATTAGAAATTCTTGATGCAAGGGAAGCCACATTTGGCCAAAGATTGCAATAACATAGCATGTACATACAAAAGGCTGGCTTGAATGATGGGGATATGACTCTATGCAATGGGAAGGGAAGCTATTTTCCTGAGGTAAATGGTGTGTTAAATCTTCTGAAAGCATATTTCTCTCAATATTTCCATGTTACAAAATAGGTTTAATCAAATGAAATCAATAATGATCTCACTTAGCTACCACCATTCACATGAATGATATGAAAACAAAAATATGGCGTTAATAAATGATTTGTCCTGTTATTTCTCAAATAGAATAAAAGCTGTAGTCCACATCACATTGGTGAGATGTCTGCACAAGTCTAGATAAGTTGGTATTTATGACTATTGTTCACTGCTTGGCATGTCCTTTGTGGTGAGTTAATGAATTGAAGTCAAAAAGTTGATGCAACCGTAAATAATTTTGAATGGCCTTGTTGCCTATTAATGTTGAATAAATTGCTATCAGCAAATTTTGTTTTGAAATTGCAAAAATGGCCACAAATCTAGTGAAAATAGAATAGGATAATAGAACATACAATTGAAGTAGTGTATATACTGTTACTGTATACTATAAAGGTTCGATTCCTCCTCCAGGGCAATGCAATTTTCCAGTTCTATGAAAAGATGGCTACATGAGAAACAGTGAAAGTATGACACCTTTGTACCCATAATGACTTTTCTATCTGCCTTCTAAGTATTCATGACTCCTTCAAGGTGATTCATTTCCCATTGATATTTATGATGTTCTCCAAAGCACTGGAATTTGAGACAAATAAAATCTTACTTTTGAATACGAAATGCTATATTATGAGCACGTGTTTTTGAGAAATTAAATGACTTTAAACTTGGTATGAATGTGACATAGTTATTGTTCAAAGAGTACATTTACATTTCAGAATTCTTATTTAAAGCGATATTTGTAATAGCATAAATGGATTTTAACAAGCATTTTTGAGGAACAATTTCTTTTAGATTTGACCTTTGATTTTTTAATTCACAAAAACTAAAGAATGAAACCGATGCTTAAATTTAGTAAAATTTCTATAAAATAGTTTGAACTTCTTTGACTTCAGTTATGTGTTAACATGCTTTCAATCAAAAAAGGAAAAGATTTCAAGTGATTAAACGATCCATATATCACTAAGCTCTTCCTTGAGATTCAGAGGCTAGCTTTTCAATGAAAGCTCATCTCCCAGATTGAAGTTTAAAACTGATGGTGATAGATTTTGTTTACTATTGATGTATCCAACATCTCCCTTTTACAGCGACCTTGGAGCACAACTTGAGCTTCACTGACATCCATTACACATCTCACACAAGACCTTTTGTACTTCAATACTCATTATCTTTTTCTCATGCAGACATTCCTGAATCTAGTCCTCCCATGATTTGCTTCGCCTTTCTCCATTGTTCTTTCCTGCCACATGGGCTAAACTAAATTCTCTTAGTAAGAATCTCACCACTCATTCTTTCAAGATGGCCAAACCACCTCAGAATATTTGCCTCCACCTTACTAACAATATTTTGCCTCATATTACACAACTATGTTCCTCACATGACCAGAATGTGCATTGCCACCCCCACCCCTCAAGCAACACATCTCTCCAGCACACAAATGGCTCCTATGTCTCTCCTGCAGTACTTGTGTTTCATTGTCGTGCATCAGAGTAGGAACAATAACTATTTCATACACAGTCATTCAGGACTTTTTTTAAGAACCCATCATTTCTGTAAAATCCTCCTAAGGCAGTTTTGACTTTCAAAGATGAATTCATTTGTTTACTATTTTCACCATTTAATCTGTTTTCTCTGTCAAACATGTCTCTTAAATATACAAATTCACTCATCTGGTCTACCTCTGTGCCATTTAGACTGATCTTGCATTCAGTACTAACATTTCTTCGCTCAAAAACCATAACTACAGTTTTTCCTTTGCTTATACAGATGAACCTCTATAATCTTAACTAAGTGGGACCAAGGGTGGTTCAGAGTATCAAACATCTATTTCTATAGAGTCAAAAATTATAAAAATGTTAATAACAGTACTTAAAGGGTTTAAGAAATAAAACTACAAAGTACATAACAATAAAAATGAACAGTTTTGTTTACTTTAATTACCCAAGAAAAAAAAAACATTTCAGCACATAGACTCAAGTTATAATAAAGATATGTACCCTATGTTAAATTCAAAATGCTATTTATAGTAACTACACAGTACTATTTAAGTAAAAAAGTACAAACAGTGCCAAAAACTCTATACTTACAGTATGTACTATTTCATATAAGAAAGTTTAACGAAAAAGTCCCCAATCTTCTTTTGCAACATTGTGGAATAACGTTTTTTTGCTGAGTCTGTCTTTTCAACAATAAAAGTTGAGATGCACAGCACTCAGGTAGTTTTTTTGTACCATGACACTGCAGTAACAAAAGCATGAACAGCATCTGTATGGGATGATCCAAGATATTCACTGCTGTTGTTGACATCACTACTGTTTTTGCTGTTATCATTGGTCTTGGTAACGTTGTGTATGATCTTGTCATCATTATAAATTTGGTATTCTTGTTTATTAACATTGTTGTCTAGCCATTCGTTAGCATCCTCTACATTACAGCCTTCAAAGTCACGGATAGATTGACACAGAGCTGCAACTTCTTCAGCCACGTTCTCAATTTCCCTAGTGTTGGGACCGTTTTCATTGTCGTCTTCAATAACTTCCTCAGGCCATAGCTTGCTTGCTTCATTCATTTTTTAAATTGTTCTCGGTAAGATTTTCCCATGAATCTACCAGCACATAGCAACAGTCTTTCACATTTAATTTTTTTGAAAATGCAATGACACTATCCTTGTTCTGTTCAGCCAGAAGTAAATGTCGAAACACCTGCTTTCTGTACACTCGTTTACATTTTCCAATAATGCCCTGGTCCATTGGCTGAAGAAGTGCCGTTACATTTGGGGGCAGAAACATAACCGTGAAGTCATTATCAACCTTATTTAACTGGTCAACGGCAGGATGTGTAGGTGCATTATCAATAATCTGTAAGACTTTACCAACATTTCCTTCTGTTTTCCGATATTCTTTTACATTCGGAATAAAAACGTTTGAGTACCAGTCGAAAAAAATATTTGATGTCATCCACGCAATCTTCTGCCCTTTGTAGGTGACGGAAAGGCATTTCACATTTTTGAAACACCAATGTTTCTTGCTTTTACTAATCATCAATATTGGAAGATGGTGTTTACCACTTACATTGCAACAAACCATAGCTGTGACTCGTCTTTGCTGACTTTATAGGCAGGGGATTTCTTTTAGCGGCGAGATGCAAGAGACTTTCTGGGGAGTGAACGCCAGTTCATAGCAGTCTCATCAGCATTGTACAAATAGTCTCTAAAATACCCCTGAGTATTAACATATTCAGCAAACTTTACTTTGAATTCCTCTGATGCATTAACATCGCATGATAAACTTTTGCCTTTAATTTGAAGTCCTCTGATGGCATGACACATTTTGAACTTTTGCAGGTAACCACTGCTAGCTTTGAAGTCAGGAGGGCCATTTAATTTGTTTTGTTTAAGTCTAGAGCTTTTTCACAAATCAATGGGCCTGCTATTGGTTCTCCCAAGCTGCATCTTTGTGTGAACCACAAATATACGGCGTCTTCAAGGGCTGTATTTTTAGCTGTTTTTAAAGTTTTCCTCATTTTTGGCCCCTCATCAAAATCCAGTTTAGAAGCATACTGCAATATAGTTCCCCATTAGTTTTTCAAGTCACTTATTGTGGCTTTTCCTACACCATATATTCTGGCTAAAGAAGCTTCACTTTCCTCCTTCTCAAGTCGATTTAAAATCTCTATTTTAGCCTGTATATTTAAAGTTGTATGTGTCCTTTAAAAGAGATGTTTTTGCCACCATAGTTTACTTGCACACTGTTAAAGTACAGTATAAAAACACCGAAAACCCACAAACACACACAAAAGCAGAATGCCGTACAGAAACACACTTAGAACAGGCAACGTTCACCATGGCAAAGCCCGACTGAGCGCTGGAGAGAGAAATACCGTAAGGCGGGGCTTGCGAGTCAGAGCGAGCTTCCCTCCCCCTCTCTTTGTGAAAGAAGCTGCATAACTAGTTATTCCACTTGTTCCCGCTCTGTAATGCATAGCAGGACGGCGGTGATTCTTCTTACTTGCTGCAATGTAACATCTGTCTCTGTATGTTGTAAGTACGTACATACATACATACATACATCAATGTAAACATTTGGCATGTTCGGATTATTGGACATTCAGATTATTGGGGTTCGGATTATGGAGGTTCTACTGTACTCAGTTGGAATTTCACACGAACTTCATACGTCTGGGACAACATACCCTGCAACTCACTTTTGCTCTGCACCAACAAGATTGAGTCATCAGCATACAACAATCGGCAATCATGGGAATTACCAAGACATAAACCAGTACTGTCTATTTTAGCATCATGCTGCATACATGCATCCATAAATACATTGAATAGCCATGGTGACATTACACAACCTAGCATGACCCTTGCACCAATAGAAAGCCATTTCAACAAGACAGCATTCCCTCGTATACACACACTATTGCCAGCATAGATAGTTTTTGCACTTTTAAGCAGATTCCCAGTCATACCAAAATTATTCAAGACCTTCCACAGAAGTATCATTTTTCCTCTGTCATAAGCCTTCTTTAATTCTACAAAGGCAGCAAATACTTTCTTAAACCAACAGACGGGTACTTTTCAATCATCATACACAATGCTAAAAATTTGGTTAAAGCAGCCCTTACTAGGCATAAAACAACTCTGTACATTCCACACTTGTTTGAATTAAGTCTTTGTACCTTTTTGATAATGACTTTTCCAAATAGTTTTCCTAGCATGCTCAACAGGCTGATACCATGGTAGTTCTTACATTCAGTCTGCTCAACTTTTCCCTTATACAAAGGAACCATGGTGGCATCCCTCCAATCCTGAGGGACCACTCCTAACTACCAGCATAACTGGCAAATTTCAGTTAGGCCTTCAATTACAGATACCCCATCACATTTTAATATCTGAGCAATTATGTGCAATTGGTGTTTCAGCTTTCTTCCGAGCTTCATTGAATTTTTTTCAAAGCTATCTTAATATCTCAGCAATTATGTGCCGTAATTTTTTTTCAGAGCTTCACTGAAAGGTACTGAAATGTATTAATTCATGTGTTAATAATTGGGTGTGCACTTTACCTACTCCCGAAGGCCCACCATTTTGAAGATGTTATTAAAAGATTCATTCATTAATATTTAGGTTTTATGCTTCAAACTGGGTGCCCAAAATAAATGCAATATACATAACAAAATCAGAGTTACAATTTTTGAATGGAAGTTATATTTTTTTGCATTCTCTAGGTAGCGAAGTGCACACCCAGTGATGAACACATGAATACCTTTTAGTACCTTCCCAATTAAGCTCTGAAAAAGTGACATTAAATGCTAAGATGACGCTTCAACTTCCATTTTCTAAAAATATTTTTATGCACATCCAATCTGCTTTCAGTATTGCAGTACTGTTGATATTTAGTCCCAGAGGGAAAGTGGCAAACACAGGCTTATGAAGATCAAGGAAGTTTTAATTTGTTGCTGCCATTAGCAATATACTAATAGAAGAGGTGAATTTGATGGCAAGATTTAAAAAAACTGTCACGAGATTATACATAAACAGGACAAGGGAGGGAGCCAGGAAACTACAGATATTTCACTCCTATAAACAAACTTGTTTATTTTTATTTTACCTTCAAGCCTAAGATATGGCTGTATATTTTTGCAGGATGGAAGTCATGCAAAAACACTATGGTTACTATTCTGCAGAAATATATCAATACATATATTTTCTTTTCTCCCCTCAAAAAGGGGGTGGTAAAGCAATTAAACATAAATGGTTAAAAATGGTTTAATTTAAAATCTAATGAAATTTATAACGAGGAACAACACACCAATTAAGTAGTAAATAGTTACGCTGTACTAGTGATCCGATTTATTGGCGTAGAAAATAAACACATAAGCGTTTCCAAGCTTTCGCACATCAACCAGATGGCTTTTTCAAGGAAGTTAGACAGAAACTACAAACTGAAAAATAGAACGCTTAACAATTTGAACGCGGGAACTTGACAATAAATAGATGCGACGTTATATTCATTTAAAGATACGAGGCATCACGTTGGTTGCACGCGGGATCCTGGTAGAGAAAAGGTGTTACTTGAAGAATTGGTTCCAAATTCGTGGCAACTCGAGCGAGACACAATCATTGCAAGCATCGCTGTTGGTAATGATCTCCAAGGTTTCCCGAATGGCTGTACATTTAGGGGTAGAGTAGCTAGCTAATTTCTTTATATCATCCCACATGGGAGTAGCTGACTTGAATTTTACTTCTCTGGATAGTGCCGTGGCTACTTTACCGTATTTTGTGTCCCTTTCATGTTCGTTGACTCTAATTCCAAACGAACGCCAGCTCTGTTCTTCTAAATTACGATCTTGGTATGATCCTATTAAAACACCTAATACATTTATAATTCCGAGGCCAGTTTCGATCCTTAGAAATGATCCATCCATAATATTGACTCTAACGGACAAATCTGGCCAGATAGCGATTATGGACGCAGAAGACTACAATACGAAAATTGAAGATTTTATCACTGACTCTGGTTCTATAGCCCTTCAAAGGAACCCTCTAAATTTTTGGATTGCGCAGGTGCAAAGAGCAGCCCGGTTATCCGCTATTCCAGACGATCTTAGAAAAGCCGCCAGATTACCACCAGGACCTCAGATCCCAAAGCTGTTCGGAAGACTTAAGCACCATAAGCCAGGAAACCCACTGAGACCCATCGTATCCAGGAAGTCTGCACCAACGTACCATTTAGAGAAAGCACTTTCCAAATTCCTACGTAGTTTTTCTTCCTGAATCGGAATTAGTAATAAATTCCACTCTGGATTTTATAACGAAAGTCAAGAAACTCACTGTCCTGCCAAGCGACATTATCGGCAGCTTCGACGCGGTTTCCCTTTACCCCTCAATTCCCATTCCAGAAGCCATCAGAACATTAAAGGATGCCATATCTAATTCAACATTTTATACGCAGGAAGGCATGCCTCAGCATCTTCAAATTAATAGACTTGGTCTCTAATACTAGCTTCTACAGTTTCCAAGGACAAGTATATAAACAGAATAATGGCGCTCCGATGGGATCCTCACTTTCACCCATCCTTGCAGAAGCAATACTTTGCCCAATTGAGCGGAATATATTCTCCAGCATTACCCCACGGCCTACCACTTGGCTGCGTTATGCTGATGACGTATTTTTTGTATGGCCCCACGGAAAAGAGACTCTTCCAATTTTCCTTGATAAAATCAATGATATACATCCTACGATCAATTTCACGATGGAGCTAGAAAGCAACAACGCTTTACCTTATCTAGATGTTTCATTGAGGAAATCGTCTGACAACCGCCTCGGCACACAAGTCTACTATAAACCCACGTCCGTCCCCAACCTGATGCTCCGCAGCTCTTTCTGTCCCGCAGAATACAAAGCAGCTATCTTCCGTTCTCGAATTCAAAGAGCCTTCGCCGTTTCTTCTGATACCCATTCTAGACAACACGAAATTGAAAGCGTCATCAAGCTAGCCACTGATGCAGGATATTCATTGAATCAGATACGTAGCTTTATCCAAAAAGCCAGAGCCAAACATTCCGGTCTTCCTGCGCCGCAGCTACGTTATATAGGCTCAATTCCCTACATTCCAAGTGTGTCTTACAAACTCAAAAACGCCGTCAAGAAGATGAACTACGGCGTCGGCATAAGGTCCCCTGCATCTTTACATACTATACTAAAGAGAAATAGTGAAAAACCACCTCTCTCCTGCGAAGCAGGCGTTTATGCGATCCCCCTACAGTATCCGAACGGCTCTAAACGATACTACATTGGAATGACCAAGCGTTCGTTTGGAATTAGAGTCAACAAACATGAAAGGAAACAAAATACAGTAAAGTAGCCACGGCACTATCCAGAGAAGTAAAATTCAAGTCAGCTACTCTCATGTGGGATGATATAAAGAAATTAGCTAGCTACTCTACCCCTAAATGTACAGCCATTCGGCAAACCTTGGAGATCATTACCAACAGCGATGCTTGCAATGATTGTGTCTCGCTCGAGTTGCCACGAATTTGGAACCAATTCTTCAAGTAACACCTTTTTCTCTACCAGGATCCCGCGTGCAACCAACGTGATGCCTCGTATCTTTAAATGAATATAACGTCGCATCTATTTATTGTCAAGTTCCCGCGTTCAAATTGTTAAGCGTTCTATTTTTCAGTTTGCAGTTTCTGTCTAACTTCCTTGAAAAAGCCATCTGGTTGATGTGCGAAAGCTTGGAAACGCTTATGTGTTTATTTTCTACGCCAATAAATCGGATCACTAGTACAGTGTTACTATTTACTAAAATCTAATGGTTTGGTAAGAACTTAAATTAATGTTTATTAAAGTTTCATTAGAACAATTAAAAAATAACTTGGAAAAAGATGCAACATAGTCTTCCTGTAAGGAACTGCACATACACCAAAAACAACAACAAAAAATCACCTAACCTTGACATTTTGCAGTAAGCTGAACAAATCCTCAACTTCATCTCCAGTAGTTGGCTCATAGTCAAAATTCTGATTCAATGGCTTTCCTTGAATTGTTTGATGGAAAAGGGGCAAGTCCATAGCTTTTGCATATAAATCAAGGGCATTATGACCAACTGTCTGGTACATATAGCTGTCTAATTCATCTGTAAATAAAAGTTTTGGTGAATACAATTTTTTAACTACCAGATTAAAATTACAAATATTGCATATGAATAACAAAACATACATAATAAATATCTTTGAGGGCCGTGGGTGGCCTAGTGTGAAGATTAAAATTGGGGATTTTTTTGAGTGGCCATTGGCCAGTGGGTGGACAAAATCTAGTGGCCACTTTCCTTACGTCTATTTCGTGTTGTACACATTTTATCACTGCAATGAATACCTTTCATTTATTTAGACAGTTAAATTTAAGTTAGTAGTTACTTAAATTTAGGGCCCACTGTCTATTGTCCAGTGCCATTAAATGAATAAATATAATCTTCAAAAATATATTTTTCTTCAACCACATCAACCAAATTTTCTAGACAGTTTTTATTGGAAAGATAATTTAATCATTTTTATTTGGTTTCTCGCTATGTTCACAAATAAAATCTCTCAATCTCTCCACCATAAATTGATGGAAGTGGATGGGTTAAAATTTTCAAGCAGTACTTACTTTTGCTTACTTTATTTAATTTGCTGTATTTTTTAAAGTCATTATTTGCATGAGCAGTCAGCAGTATTGAATATTTCAACAATTTGTGCTATGACCTTCATATACTAAAAATTGCTTGTTTTTAGTTTCTCTAGCAGTTTTTAGTGAGTTATCGATAGTCAAAAATGTCCAGACATTATGTTTCGAAGCTGCTTCCATTCTGCTAAATTTTTCTTTTAATTCCATTTATTTTTGGTTAGGTTCCTCATGGTGTCAAAATGAAAACTGGCTGTATATAGCCTTCAAAAATGAATTTCATATTTTATAGCAGAATCATTTTGTGGTACAGCTGAGATTGGGAGAAATGTGATACCAACCTGGTCACTTTATTTTACAGACTCGCAATGATTCCTGATCACTAACAGAAAATATTCAGTGATTTCCTGGGTTATTCTAATATTACATTAAAAACATTGATAAACCTTCACAGGTGTTGAAAAAATAGTCCTGACGAAATAAGAACACTTGCAGAATATCCTGATTCCATCAGATTCTGTCCGGTTTTCAAACCCTGTGTCAGGGTTTTTTTTTTTTTTGTTTGTTTTTTTCCAGAAAACGTTCAGTTTTGGTAAACTTTTAATGATTTGTCATTTTTCCTGTTTGCCCACCACATACCTACCAAATACTATGAATTCCCCATAGTCACTACGAAAATCGTTGATCGCTGCGGAGTACGGGAAACATCGAATATACACTGACGGAAAAAAAAAATCCCAACACCACGAAAAAATAGTTGTAGAGGAATGAAATGACGGCAATACATTTGTATAGGTAACATATTTAATCGATTAAGGTTTCAAGATCACAGCTTATTGTAAGCGCGAGAAGAGCCATTTTAAATGTGAAATGCTGGTACATTAATAACCGGTGTAACCACCAGAATGTTGAATGCAAGCACGCAAACGTTCATGCATTGTGTCGTACAGGTGCTGGATGTCAGTTTGTGGGGTGGAGTTCCATGCCTGTTGCACTTGGTCAATCAATACAGGGACGGTTATTGCTAGTTGGGGGTGACGCTGGAGTTGTCGTCCAATGCTGTCTCATACGTGCTCGATTGGTGAAAGATCTGGTGATCTAGCAGGCCACGGCAACATGTCGACACTCTGTAGCGCATGTTGGGTTACAACAGCGGTATGCGGGCGAGGGTTATCCTGTTGGAAAACGCCCCCGGGTATGCTGTTCATGAATGGCAACACAACAGGTTGAATCACCAGACCGACGTACAACTGTGCCGTCAGGGTGCGTGGGATAACCACGAGAGTGCTCCTGTTGTCATAGGAAATTGCTCCCCAGACCATAACCCCAGGTGTAGGTCCAGTGTGTCTCGGCCGCAGACAGGTTGGTTGCAGGCGCACACCTGGCCTCCATCTAACCAACACACAGCCATCACTGGCACCCAGGCAGAACCAGCTTTCATCAGAAAACACAACAGATCTCCACTCCATCCTCCAATGGGCTCTAGCTTGACACCACTGACGTTGCAAACGGCAGTGGTTTGGAGTAAGTGGAATGCATGCTACAGGGAGTCTGGCTCGGAGCTGTCCTTCAAGTAATCGATTTGCAACAGTTCGCTGTGTCACTGTGGTGGCAACTGCAGTTCGAATTGCTGCCGAAGACGCGGTACGATGCGCCACAGCCATACGCGGTACATGGCGGTCTTCCCTCTCAGTAGTGCCACGTGGCCGGCCGGAACTCTGTCTTCTTGAGGCAGTACCTTCCCTTGACCACTGCTGCCAACAATCATGCACAGTGGCTACATTCCTGCCAAGTCGTTCTGCAATATTGCGGAAAGAAAATCCACCTTCTCGTAACCCTATTACACGACCTCGTTCAAACTCCGTGATCTGCTGATAATGGCTTCTTTGTCTTCTTAAAGGCATTCTTGACTAACATCAACACCCTACGTCGAATCTCAACGATAACTAACGCTCACGAACGTTACAGCGCGTATTTACAGCAAACCTGCTTTGCATGTTCCGAGGGCGCTACTAGCACCACACGTATGCGCCGAGCGCGAAATTTGCATAGACATCTTACAGATGTACTCTCACTGCCTACTAACTGTCGTTTATCTAACACAACCCCTTCATGGAGTTGGGATTTTTTTTCCCCGTCAGTGTATAACGGAAATAAAAAATCCGGTTGTTCGTTTTTTTTTTTTTTCTTTTCCCTTCAGAAAATGTTGTTTTGGTAGAATTTTAATGATTTGTCATTTTTTCTGGTTTGCCCACCTCAGACCTTCCAAATGCTACGAATTTTTCACAGTCACTACGGAAATCGTCGATCGCTGCGGAATACGGGAAACATCGAATATACTACGGAAATAAAAAATCTGGTTGTCGGTTTTTTTTCCCCTTCAGAAAACGTTGTTTTGGTAGAATTTTATTGATTTGTCATTTTTTCCTGTTTGCGCACCTCAGATCTTCCAAATGCTACGAATTCTCCATAGTCACTACGGAAATCGTCGATCGTTACGGAATACGGGAAACATCAAATATACTACGGAAATAAAAAATCTATGAAATAATGTTATCAATCATTTATTCAAAGTTTATTTTCATGTTTTCAAAATTCTAACATTCATCAAACATTTTTGAAACTGTTTATTGGATGTTTTTAATGTCGCGACATTTGTCCGATATAATTGAGCATCTTTCATGCCGCTCGTCGCCTGAAAATGATTGTAGCATGGATGAAAATGTTCTGTAGTTTTCTAAATTTCGAATTTTTCTTACCCCAAGTTGCACTTTCTTTTCACTTTCTGGTTATATTCTTTCTGATTATGTATCTCGTTTTTAATAGCTTCAGTAATAGTGAAAAAGAACAAATTCGTATTTTAAAAGTTTTTTCTAGTGAAGCGCAGTTTTTTTTATTTCGAACAGCCTGTTTTTCGAAACCAATCAATACGGAAGGTGTTTTTTTTTCTTTCCGCATTTTTAAAGCTAAATGAAATTTCAAAATCGGTACTTATTCCGCCCGTTATGGAATCAGATTTTTCCGTGACCCGTAAAAATTACTATCACGGCAGAGTGAACAATACAGTACTGATTTTTTATATATAATTTCGCTGAAAAACTTGTGTTTACGCATTCCTTAGTAGCATTTTACTGTATTAAGGGGCAGACAAGAGTTGTTTTTTTTTATTTTGCTTAAAGCCAACTTCACACGTGCAAAGGAAACGCGACTCTGCGTGGAATGAAAGACGGCGCGTGGTGGCGGAAAGTGAAGTCCCGATTTTCTACCTTTGATTTCTTTTTGTAAACAAAAGGGAAAATGCTTGCCCATTTTATTTGATAAGCAAGAAGTGCCTAAGCAATGGAAAATCGGGCATTTTCAAAGAAACCAAACTTTAAAAAATGAGCTGCTGAAGACGAGTTGTGATGCCACAGTTCCATCTAAAGCCACAGGTGTCCATTCCCGATATGGTTACTTTGTGCACCAACTTAAGTGGAAAAACAAACACCCCGCCTCCCCCCGCGCTCTTGAAGAGTGAACCTATAAATAGATCGTACCCACTTATTTGCGGAGAAAAGGACTGTTTTTCACCGCGCGCGAGTTGGATGATTTGAAAATACATTTCCTATAACAGGAGCGTTTTAAAAATGCAAGTTAATTCTTTAGCAATGAAAAATGGCAAATTTTCGAGCTTGGCGACTAAAGTTACTTTTTCTACTGGACAATTTATTTTATCCAGTCGCCACGTGGCGAGTGGCGACCGCTAATTTTAATCTTTAGCCTAGTGGCCAACGTTCGTGACTGCCGCGGAAAGGTCCTCAGGTTCGATCCCAGGCAGGTACGAACGCTCGATCCACTAAATATACACCGTGCGTTGGGATGGGCACGTTAAGCCGTCAGACCCTGGGTACTGCGCCCCCCCCCCCGTAATAAATAATGGCGTCTTCCTATCTCTTTCTACTTCTCTTCCGTGTCACTTTCCTATCGGGCACTCTACCCCTAATCTCCTAGCTTCCTCTTTCTAAGGGTTGTTTGAGACCTGGGGTCAGACATTCCCTTCCTAAAATCCTCTACATATGATCATTTGATAAATATTTTTGAAAACTTAGAAGGGACTTATATTTGACACTTTTTCCTAACAGTTTACAACCAAACGCATCCCCCCCTAAAAAAACTGATAATAAAAGTATGTGCTCATCATTCAATTTTATAATACTGGTCCTACAGCAGCAAAGAACCAGCAATGAAGCATAAGAATGACACATGTGCTAAGACAGAAAATACAACTGTAATCTCCTATAGTCACAAGATTACTTGCACAGATGTTAAATGCTCCTTTTAAAGTTGTCTTAAATCTAGAACCACAGGACTTTTTACACACCTAGAACCACAATAGCACACAGTCAATTTGACTATCTTGAGAAAAAGCAACATTCACTCAAAATACAGATTTTCAGGATGTTTCAGCAACAGTCGTTGAAAAACTTACTTAGATTTTTAAAGCATACAGATTAAAAAAACTTTTTTATACTTAAATAAGAAAAAAGTGTCAAAGGTACATTTTTATTGTAAGAGAAAAAACCATTAGAAAGAACCACTCACTCACCATAAAGAACATGGTAACCTCCAATGACAACACACTTCCAACACGTCATTCATCGTGATGTAACTGGGCTTCCAAGGTTTACAGACTTCTTGCTTACGCTTCTTATTTTCGGGTGTGAAACATCGGGTGAGACACACCTGTCTCCTGAAGATGACAGGGGCCTGTTGAAAGTACTAGAGGATTGGATGTGAGGGGCTGAATGGGTGTGACACTTGCAGTGGGGGTGGCAGAAGTTGTGAAACAGAAGGAGGAGTTTGATAATTACAGTTGACCAAGGTTTAATCACCTGTGAATGTAAGGTTATGTACATAGTTTTTACTTGAATTGTATGAATGAGTTGTTTGTGTGATTTTTTATCAAATTGACAAGCATTATAGTAACATCTTATAAGGCTAAGGAAAAGAAAAAAAAAAAAACGATGTTTCACACCCGAAAATAAGAAGCGTAAGCAAGAAGTCTGTAAACCTTGGAAGCCTAGTTACATCACGATGAATGACGTGTTGGAAGTGTGTTGTCATTGGAGGTTACCATGTTCTTTATGGTGAGTGAGTGGTTCTTTCTAATGGTTTTTTCATTTATGAATTGCACGTAAACTATGCACACTTTGCAAGAGGTTAATACCTTAAAAGTGCAAATATAATTTATTGTAAGAATTAAAATTGCTGAGAATTAATAGGCTTCATTTTTATAAACATATAAAACAAGCGAAACATACAGAATCACGTACGGTAAAAGGTTCGTTTCGCGGTAGCTTTCGGTCATCCTATGACCTTGATCACCCGCGATAGACTGGGTGGGCTGGTTGCCAGAACTACAATTTTAAAGTTGGGGTGTTGGAACTGCTGCCGGATTTTAGAAGAGAGAACCAAATAAATGGGATTTGGTGAGGGGTCTCTGAATTGCAGATTTTGGTGAACAAAATTTCAATGCTCTCTTGGAAACGCAGAGATGCCTTGTTGATGAAAGGGGCAACTTTTTTGGTTTCTTTCCAAATGGGAACTACAGAGGTGTCTTCAAGGGTTAGCGCAGATAAAGCTGTCTTTGGAAGACCATTGGAAACATCTCTTTTTTGTGTTCACCAAGTCTTGTTTTGATGCTTCGGTATGTGCTTCCAATATACACTGAGAGACCAGAGGAAGTTGAAATGGGAATAGCATAAACTCCAGGGGTGTCCAGGGGTGAGACTGTATTCCCGGCCTTAAGCAGGCACATTATTGAAGAAGGGTTTGGTTTCACTGTGAGAGTGTAGCCCATAGTTTTGAAAAGTTTACTCATCTTATAAGAGAAGGATCCATGGAAAGGGATGGAACCAACGAATGGTGGTTTTTCCATTATTATTGGTGAGAGAGCAGACAGATTTTTCAAGTGGGAATTTTGGAGGAATTTTTGAATTGTAGAAGGTGGGAACTGATGGGCTTTGGCAATTTTCTTTATGGTGTCAATTTCTTCATTGAAGGAAGATTCAATGTTGCAGACAATCCTGGCCTGATTGACATAAGTTTTAAAGGCTGCAAATTTGTGAGCAGTTGGGGAGTGCGATGAAAATGGGATTATGTTTGCTATTGAAGAGGGTTTTTTGTAGACAGACCTGTTGAGCTGATTCCCTTGCCTTGCCAAGTGGACACCCAAAAAGTCAATGCCTTGACGTGATTCTTCATTGATAGTTAATTTTATTGATAGGAACTTTAGGAAATCTTTTCAAGAAGAGATTCAAGGTCAGTTCTATTGTGTGGCCAAATTACAAAAATATCATCAACATATCGAAGCCAAATGGAAAGTTGTAGATTGTGTTCCATGACTATGTTTTTTTCGATATGTTGCATGAAAACTTCAGCCAGAAGTGGAGAGAGAGGTGAACCCCTTGGAAGTCCTTCTTGCTGACAGTAGTATTTGTTGTTGAACTTGAAACAATTTAGATCTCTCAGAGTTCAAAGGCAGTCATACAGGTCTTTTGTTAGTGGGCCAGAGAGTGATTGGTTTTCTTTTAGCAATTGTACTAGCAGCATATGAGAGTGGAAAAGAGGGACTGAAGGGAAGAGAGACTACATCCAGAGTGAACATTTTGTCAGAGGGTTCAATGCTAGGAGGGAGTTCTCCAATGAACTCTTTAGTGGAGGAAATCGACAAAAGATGGCTAGAGGTGAGATGTTTACATTTTTCCACAATCCTCCTTTTTAAGGTTACAGGTGGGGGAGAAAGTATATTCCACGAGTGGTTGAAGAGGGAAACCAGTTTTATGAAGTTTAATCTGGAAGAATAAGCGTGGAGTTCGGAAATATGGTGGTGGTGTAAAATCTCCAAGAAAGGTCTTTAGAGTGGGTTTCTTGTTGAGTCTTTCAACTGCAGTTTCAAGTTTGGGGGTGGTATCAGATTTTAGAACCTTGCAATTTGAAGTTGAGAGGAACGATTCAGCTTTTTCATTGAGAACAGTTTTGGAGATAATGACAGGGTAGCCAGTTTTATCAGCTTTACACATTTCAAGATTCTTTTCATTCATTAGATTGCTGATTTCTTTGAGGAATGAGGAAGAATACTGCAGGGGTTTCTTTTTCACTTTTGCAAGATAGAGTGCTGCCTTGGCACGGAGGCTTGGTTGAGCTTCTGGTTTAGTACGGTGAACTGCTGCTTCTAGCACGGAGATCGTGGCTTTTAGATTTAGATTAGTTTCAGGAGTGAATATTGGTCCAAGTGATAGGAAGGCTTCCAGTTTTGGAGGAAGTGAAGTATCCAAGGGATTCACGAAGCAGGGGAGGAGGGGTGGGGTGACGACGGACTTGCAGCTGTGATAGGAGGTTTGGCGGGACACTGTAAGTTGAGTAGAAACTGCTGAAATTTCTTGCAGTGTTTTGAGGTTTCATTTTCAGTCACTGTAGCAATGATTTTGGAGATGTGTATCATAAATATATTTAGCAAAGGTGAATGGGTTTGGAAACTTAGAGCTTGGTATTCGGAATAGCAAAGAAGTTCGTTTTTAGCGACGTTTCCGCAGAGGTCGTGGATTGCAGTTCTGAGCAATTTTCCCTTGGTTTTTGGAGGATTATAGAACAACGTCCAGAAAAAATAGGTTTACATACTTGAAAAAATTGAGGGAAGACCATTGAAGACTTGCAGCTAAACAGAAACGATAGTTGACAAAGGAGTTTTACCGCGTGTACACAGTGATTACGGAAACATGCCCAGTTCTGATTCCAGTTGATAACGGATTGCCAGAAAGCTGTGTTGACTTGTAACATGGTTTAAAAGTCAGGCTTCACGCAACAATAACACATAAAGATATAAAACGAGTGAAACACACAGAGTTACGTATGGTAAAAGGTTTGTTTAGCGGTAGCTTTTGGTCATCTTACGACCTCGATCACCCGTGATCGACTGGTTGCCAGAACTACAATTTTGAAGTTGGAGTGTTAGAAATGTTGCCCGATTTTAGAAGAGAGATCCAAATAAATGGGATTTGGTGAGGGGTCTCTGAATTGCAGTTTTTGGTGAACAAAATTTCAAGGCTCTCTTGGAAACGCAGAGATGCCTTGTTGATGAAAGGGGCAAGGCAACGTTTTTGGTTTCTTTCCAAATGGGAACTACAGAAGTGTCTTCAAGGGTTAGTGCAGATAAAGCTGTCTTTGGAAGACCGTTGGAAACATCTTTTTTGTGTTCACCAAGTCTTGTTTGATAAAACTGGCTGCCCTGTCATTATCTCCAAAACTGTTCTCAATGAAAAAGCTCAATCATTCCTCTCAACTTTAAATTGCAAGGTTCTAAAATCTGATACCACCCCCAAACTTAAAACTGCAGTTGAAAGACTCAACAAGAAACCCACTCTAAAGACCTTTCTTGGAGATTTTACACCACCACCATATTTCTGAACTCCACGCTTATCCTTCCAGATTAAACTTCATAAAACTGGTTTCCCTCTTCAACCACTCGTGGAATATACTTTCTCCCCCACCTGTAACCTTGAAAGGAGGATTGTGGAAAAATGTAAACATCTCACCTCCAGCCATCTTTTGTCAATATCCTCCACTAAAGAGTTCATCGGAAAACTCCCTCCTAGCATTGGACCCTCTGACAAAATGTTCACTCTGGATGTAGTCTCTCTCTTCCCTTCAGTCCCTCTTTTCCACTCTCATATGCTGCTAGTACAATTGCTAAAAGAAAACCAATCACTCTCTGGCCCATTAACAAAATACCTGTACGACTGACTGACTTCGAACTCTGAGAGATCTTAATTGTTTCAAGTTCAACAACAAATACTACTGTCAGCAAGAAGGACTTCCAATGGGTTCACCTCTCTCTCCACTTCTGGCTGAAGTTTTCATGCAACATATAAAAAAAAAAAAAAACATAGTCATGGAACACAATCTACAACTTTCCATTTGGCTTCGATATGTTGATGATATTTTTGTAATTTGGCCACACAATAGAACTGACCTTGAATCTCTTCTTGAAAAGATTTCCCTAAAGTTCCTATCAATAAAATTTAACTATCAATGAAGAATCACGTCAAGGCATTGACTTTTTGGATGTCCACTTGGCAAGGCAAGAGAATCAGCTCAACAGATCTGTCTACAGAAAACCCTCTTCAATAGCAAACATAATCACATTTTCATCCCATGCCCTAACTGCTCACAAATTTGCAGCATTTAAAACTTATGTCAATCGTGTCAGAATTGTATGCAACACTGAATATTCCTTCAATGAAGGAACTGACACCATAAAGAAAATTGGTTCCCAACTTCTACAATTCAAAAATTCCTCCAAAATTCCCACTTGAAAAATCTGTCTGCTCTCTCACCAATAATAATGGAAAAACCAGCATTCATTGGTTCCATCCCTTTCCATGGATCCTTCTCTTATAAGATGTGCAAACTTTTTCAAAACTATGGGCTACACTCTCACAGTGAAACCAAACCCTTCTGCAATAATGTGCCTGCTTAAAGACAGGGATCCTGTCTTATGCTATTCTCATTTCAACTTCCCCTGGTCTCTCAGTGTATATTGGAAGCACATACTGAAGCATCAAAACAAGACTTGGTGAACACAAAAAAGATGTTTCCAATGGCCTTCCAAAGACAGCTTTATCTGTACTAACCCTTGAAGACACCTCTGCAGTTCCCATTTGGAAAGACACCAAAAAAGTTGCCCCCTTCATTAACAAGGCATCTCTGCGTTTCCAAGAGAGCATTGAAATTTTGTTCACCAAAATCTGCAATTCAGAGACCCCTCACCAAATCTCATTTATTTGGATCTCTCTTCTAAAATCTGGCAACAGTTCCAACACCCCAACTTCAAAATTATAGTTCTGGCAACCAGCCCATCCAGTCGATCGCGGGTGATCAAGGTCGTAGGATGACCGAAAGCTACCGCTAAACGAACATTTTACCGTACGTGATTGTGTGTTTCACTTGTTTTATATGTTTATGTGTTATCGTCGCGTGAAGCCTGAGTTTTAAACCATTCATTTTTATTGTAAGAACTAATAGGATTCACGTGGTAAAAATGATTCTAGTGCTAATTTTATGCACTTTCTACTTTGAACTATTAATAAGCCCCAAGAGACTGCAAAATGGAAATATAATGGTGCATGCATACATTCAATCAAAAATGATTTTACATGTATAACTTTCATAACACATACCTTACCAATTGGAAAAGTACAACAATTTGTTATTGTAACTGTACATTTTCCATAAGTTGGTCTTTTAGGAAAAATCACATTTGTACACAGATTAATTTTTGCATTTTAATGTACGAGACTGATAGCGCTTGCATTTAGCTCTGGTGTAGTGTATGTAGGGAATTTATAATTGCTAAATTCAGTACAGTATGAAAGACCTGTGACTGGTCAACAGTGAGATGCAAATATTAAATTTCTTTGCCATCTACCTTACAACACAATATCTGCTTCATATTTTGTACAGTTATAAAAGGTGATATTGTCAAGAAGTTCCTTGCAATCATTTCCAACTTCTGTACTTGGATGAAGTGTGCTTAGAACATAAACACTTCTTTCCCTGGTAAACAGTCAAGGTCATTTCCTGTACAGGGGTTGTGCCAATTTATTCACCAAATTTAAATGTTGTTTGACCAGTGTTTTAACAATACAAAAAGGTAATTGTCAAAACTTTTTTTCCATTGCCAAAATGATTTCTTTTTCACAAATTGCAAAGAATGTGATCGGCAGCGCAACCCCTCCTATGTATCACCAGTGAAATTGTGTAAGACATCAAATATTTTTTTACTGATGGAGTAACTTTCTTTCTATAGGGATCTGTAGTGCCAACTTATCTCTTTTGGTCCATATCTTTTAGCTGGCTTTATAAAGGTAAAGCTTTTGAATGGTTCCGATTTTATTTAGAACAGGATCCAAAAGCCACATGACAAAATTTTCAGAAAGACTCTCATGAGCAGGTGAATGCTCATGTGTGTGTGTATTCCCACATATATCAATTCAAAATATTGATTTTTTAAATTATATTCAACAAAGAACCAACATTTTGTTCCTAATTTTTCTGGCTTATTAGCACGATGTGGAATGTAAACCTACGCTGAGCATTTGCTGGAAAAAGTGTTCATAAACTCAAAAAGGAATTTTCGACAAAGTTCATACACTTGGGGGGGGGGGGGGGTTATAGGACTTTCCAGGCCTTTTTTCCAGGACAAATACAAAAAAAAATCCAGGACGATTATTAGACTTTACAGTATCATGGCCAAATTATTTTTTAAAAGCAATTTTGGTTTTAAGTAATAAAAATGATGTAAGATGTAAATGGATTAGCATGATTTTTTATTCATTACATTTCTTTTTAATGTTTTTAATTGGAGAATTACCCAATAATGGAAAACTGAATCATGGCAGTGCAATTACCACAAGGCCTATCTCAGAAAATCCTTTCCCTCAATCAGAAAATGATTAATTCATCACTAGTCTGCACTATCTTCCCATGTAATCAGCGTATTATTGATAAAAGTTGAAATTCTCATAAAACAAAGCAAGGGCAGATCCAGAATTTAAGAATTGGGAGGGCACACGTCTAATCAGTTAAAGTACGAAATATAGAAGGAAACATGATATAAGTTTATGCCTGTTAGTCGAAGAATTGAGAATAATGGAAAAGTTGAAAATAGGTGAAAAATATATTATTCATAGAAAAAGCTATGCTAAGGAAAATGAGAGATAGCAAAGAAAAATAAAAGTTATGACCTTCACGCCCCTAGGGGAAAATCTTTGCATTATTTAAAGAAGATAATGTTCCACATCTCTATTGCAGCAGATGGCATACAGTAAAGAAGAAATTTCTCAACATGGTTTTTAGCAGTGGCAAACTGAAGTACACAACCACCAGAACTGTGAATTACAAAATTCCTCATATACTGGCCTAAAGTGTTCTACAAGGTAAGTGGCATCTGGTGTTGAAAGAATTTTTTAGATCGCACATGATGTAGAAACAGAGGTATTGAGAAAACAGGTTTAAAATTGGCGACCCCCAGCAGCGAAATTGTGCATTATTTTGGGAAGAAAATTTGCACACAGAGTTTTTGCATAGTTAGTAGTATCTGACCAAAGAAAGAAGTTTTTCAATTGGATTTTCAGTCCCGCTGATATAGCTGTAAATGGAAACGTGAACTTAAGCCCTCTGGTGGCAGACTTGTGCATTAAGAAAAATTCTATACGAGAAACATTTTGCAGAAGAAATGCTATCCAGGAAAAAAAAAGTTTTTCAAATCAGACTCTTAGAAGCAGAGATATCCACAAAAATAAGATAAGTATCTACATCACCTGGTGGAAAAACTATGCATTATTTTAAGAAGAAGGTATTTTCAAAAGGTTGTTTGATGGGAGCAGTATTGGTCCATGAAAAAAAAAATTCAATCGAGTTTTCAAGAGCTCAGATTTTGCTGCAAATATATCGAAGCAGAAATAAGCACTTTATCTCTGCTTTGATATATTTGCAGCAAAGTAGTTAGTAAGAATAGTTTGGCCCTTGGTGGCCAAACTATTATTTACTAACTACTATTAGAAATATATGCAGAACATTTCCCATAAGGAGCTGTATCCGATACAGGCAGAATTTTTCAAATCGGAATTTTAGAAGTAGAGATATTGGGGAAAACACAATCTGCCTTTATGCCCCCTAGTGGAAAGTCAATGAATTACTTGAAAATTTTGAAGTTATATGAGAAACATTTTGCACACAAAACACTATCCAGCAATGAAAGAATTTTTCAAATCAGACTTTTAGAAGCACAGATATAGACAAAAATAAGATATATATCTTTGATGGAGAAACCATGCATTATTTTAAGAAGAAAATATTTCGAAAAGCTTTATTGGTGTGAGTGGCAACAGTCCATGAAAGAATTTTTTCAATCGAGAATTTAGAAGCTCAGATTTTGCTGCAAATGCATCAGAAGCAGAAATTTACATTTATGCCACCTGATGGCCAAACCATTCTTTACCAAAAATTAGAAATTATATGCAAACATTTCTTATCAGGAGCTGTATCTGGTTCAGAAATATATATTTTTTTAATCAGAGTTTTAGAAACTGAGAAATCATAGAAAACATGATTTACTTTTACGCCCCCAAGCGGAAAATCTTTGCATAACTTGAAAAAGTGACTATACCTAAAATAGTCTTCACCTTAAATGGAATTGAAAGGTAAAAGAATTTTTCCAATCAGATGTTTAGAAGCAAATATATGGAATAAAATATATTTTGAATTCAATATCTTCTGTATTTATGCCCTCTAGTAGTAAAATTGTGCACTGTAAAAAAAAAAAACAAACAAAGTGCAAGGATCATCATTCACACATTTCAAGCTTCCCAAAGCAGAATTTTTTTTTCAAATCGAACTAATACTTGCAGAGATAGGGTGTCCACAGACAGACGAGCGGGCAGACAAACCAGAACATAAGCACGATCTTTTTTACAAAAGAAGCGCTAAAAAAGATGTAACACTGATTTTCTGAAAGAAATTCAAACTTAAGCACTAATTTAAAATTTCAAGGCTTTTCAAGACAGCTTTAAAAAAACACCGTTTTTCCAGGATATTCCGGGCCTTGAAAACGTTATGTTTTTTAAGGACTTTCCAGGTTTTCAAGCACCCATGCACACCCTGTTTCCATGTTTATACTGTCAATTGCAGTGATAAACCTGGAGAAAGCACTTTTGCATAAATAAGATTACTATTAACAAAGTTTACAAATGCAAGTTCCCAATTTATGATTCTTGTTGTTATAATAAACAAAACAGGTGAAAGGTTGGTCCTCCAGTTTGGTAGAACTGCCAACTCAGTTTATATGAATATTTCTTGGAAAATAAAGTCATGTGCTACAGTTGTGGACTTGTTTACATAAATATTTTTTCAGAAACATCTGTATGACCTGAACAGGTACTGACTAAATTTAGATCCCCAATAGCTATTGCATTTTACATGAAATCTTTATTGTGGTTAAATTGCCTATAGCCATGATGTTAATAAGTGGTCATAGTTCAGTTTTTTATGAAATTATTATTTGAAAACACATTCACATACTCTTTATCAGATTCTAAATATCATTTTTAAAAAATAGTATTATCAAGTAATAGCATTCAGGTCTGAAAAGTGTACAAAGGGTGATTAGACAAGTTCACAATGGCAGTCAATCTGACCACTGTTGTGAATCTCATGTTAAAACAGACTCCCATTCACCAATGAATATACTGTTATGGTGGGTATTTTTGTAATAGGCAAAATGCAATAGAAATTAAAATTAGCAGTGAAAATGACCAACTTTTTGAAAGAAATTAAGGAACTTTGAAAGTTGTACTCCCTGTTTGGGCCCCCTAAAGAAAACTACAAAAGTGAAAAACCAAACAAGAGTTATTTGGCACACAGAGTTAGAAATGCTTTTGAGTGTGAAACTGTCTACCATATTCAATACGTTAGAGTACCTGATAAGGACAAAAAATCATCCTAAAAACCTTCATATGAGAATGTTTTTAAGATGACAGTTGATACAGATGAGCACAGGCCCAGGGTATAACAAAAAGCCTGGAAATGGATCCGGACCTGCGCAGGCTCTTATACTAAATCTTTGACTAAAATGAGTCAGGGCTCAAGTGTATTTTCTGTTTCACTTTTTAAATTATTTTTTACTATTTAACATTGCTAACCAAATTAACTAATGCAATGGGAAATGCACAACTGAATGGTTAGGCTGTACTGAAAGTTCCTTATAGTAGTCTCTCTTATATTCATTGCCTAAAATTTTTAATTATTATTCATTGCATGTTTTGTGTGCATTTTCATAACTCAAAAAGTCTGAGTGTTTTAAGTAACAACTATGAGCTAGCTACAATATGAAAAATGGGAATAATTTTCAGTCATTCGGTGAAAACGTAAAGGTTAGCCAACTACAGATGGCTCAAGGCTGGCTAAATATTCATTTGTTACCTGAATATGATGCACATAATAATAATTCTTTCTCTCCCTCTTTTTTTGGGGGATCGATATCGACAGAAAGCACTAACATTCTTATCTGATGAAAATATACATAGGATTAAAAAAATATGCTTTATTTTTTCTCTATTCACATAGGGAAAATTTGCACAAACATTCAAATTCAGGCTAGTCATAAATAATTATATAACGGGCCGGGGCCTTAAAAAAGGAGCCCAAGCTCATCTCTAATAGTTGATACTTTCTTTCCATTTCTGACAGTGAAAGTAATTTTTTATGTTTCCTATTCACACAACTTTGTTATAAACATTTCAAGCAGTCTGCTGCATGTTCCTTGGAAAGCCAACATACAGTTGATTTACTTGGTAATAATTGATGTCATGGCTATTCCTAGACTTGATATACTATAAATTTCACTAAATTATTGGTTTTACTCAAGAATAAAGGAAATTACTTACAGTAAAATTTTCGGGTAGCACCCCTACCCTTCTTTGGGACTTCACTATAGTAGGTGATGCCATTCATTAGCTAAATTCCAACCTTTCGCATCATTTAATGTTGTACCTCTTCTTTCAATTTCCAGTCCTTATTGACAATTTTCTCTAGAAAAAGTGCTGTTGATGTGTCAGAACTTCTACAGAGTCCCAAAGCACTTTATGTCCTGTATTTTGAACATGTCTGTCCAAACCTGTTTTGTTTGTCAAATTTTTAATTGCAGCTTTATGTTCTGCTAATCTGGTCTTAAGCTGTCTGCCTGTTTTTCCCACATAGCTGAGACCACACTCACATTTTATGTTGTAGACCACACCTTCCTGTAACAGGATGTTTTCTTCTTTTTGTTTTAATTTTGGAAGGTAGTTACTAATTTTATTTTGTAATCCTGGAACCAGTCTGATTAGAAAATTTTCACTAATTCTCTGAAGTTTTTCAAATAGTCCTTTATGGTAAGTAACTTTTCTAGTTAACTGAAACAATTTAGTTTTTGACTTCTGCTTCATTTCTTTTTTATTAAGAATTTTGTTGACTACTAGAGAAGGGTAATTATTATCTTCCAAAACTTTCAGTTTTTCCTTTTGAGCATGTTTTGATTTACATTAGTACAATCATCAAAGCCATCAACTATCATATGCAGTAGTTATGATTCATATCTGGACACCTGAAACTCGGATGTAACGTGCAAAAAAGGTCACTAAACGTAAGCAATTTATGAAGCAAGACCCAGGAGTCAGCTGCTTTTTCAACTAAGGCAAACATGGCTACCAATGCAATTAGCAATGGAGCAAGTTCGTGCAAATCAGCCAAAACAAACTACTGTATATACCCATGTATAAGCCAAAAGTCCTTTGAAGAAATTCCTTTTTTTAAGTGAATGAGTCTTCTTGTACGGAAGTCAGTTAAAAATATAAATACGTAAATAATGAAACATTTTTGAACCTAGCATAAGATTTCAAGGAACAAACCAACTGCTACAGTTCTATGGGAATAGTCATTACTAATATAAGTGTGAAACCTAATCCCATCTCAAAGTAATGCCACTGTGTTCTTCGCTTTCCCCAAAAAAGGAAGTAATCCCCTTATTACTTCCCCTACAAAGACTAAGCATGTCATCCCACCTTTGGTATAAGACACAGCCAGAGGCATAGCCAAGAGGAGCCCCCCCCCTGAGGGAAATTGAGTATGAATTTAAAGTGATATATATATGCATATACGAGATTTTCACCATTGATCCAAACCCATGGATCCCCTCCCCCTTTCGAAATATCTGGCTACTCCACTGGTCGCAGTGAGTCAATCACACACAAGATAAATCACTTCACCATTGGGTTTAGGGCACAACAAATCAGCATTTCCTGTGTTTTCACGGAAGTGTGAGCATCACTTCTTGCAACTACAAATGAGATCATTGTTATGAAAGTGTAAAGTCAGGATCATTAAAAAAAATGCTGCATAAGTAATGTGATGGATGGTGCAAAAGACAATTTGGTTTATGATTCAGATGAAGAAAACAGTCATGGCAATAATAATGTTTATATTGACAACACAAATGGACCAATTTGTGAACTACTTGAAAACTCTGTTAGTGCGTCACACTTTGAAGGTTTTCAAAGACAATTTTGGAAATTTGCATATTTTAATTTCAATAAATATCATGTTCAACAAAATCTTGAAATTTAAGGTCAGCTTACCTGTGAATGGGTTTTATACATGAGAATATATGGTATGTGCCTGTTTCGTGACCTTTGTACAGTATCAGCAGGGCCGTAACTAGACTAATTTTGGGGGCTTAAAAATTCCACAGCAAAAATGTAATCTATCTATCTATCTATCTATCTATCTATCTATCTATCTATCTATCTATCAGGGCTGTAACTAGACTTTTGTTTCGGATTTAAAACAACAACAACAAAAATTTCCACAGCAAAAATCTATCTAATCACTTAACAAAAAGTAAACTCCTTAGTTCTTAGTATATTAATATTAGTTAGTGAGTAAAGACATATGAACTTACTCAGTATTAACACAAAAACAAATTGAACAATATGAGACAGAGATCACATGAAAACAACAAGATTACACAATTGACAGGATGAAATCAAGTCCAGTCTGAAAAATGAAAATTATAAAAAAATTTGAAATCTCTGTCAGGAAGTGGATTTTAAAAATTCCGATAACAATAGATGAAGCCACCATACCAAGGGACTTTGACATTGAATTGGTCATCAAGTTGCTATCATAGCACCTATTTCCTTCTCAAAAGACAACATGCTAATTGAAGTTTGCAAACCTTACTCCTCACCCATGCCAACAGGCAACAGGCCAACACATATTCGGATGTAATTGTAATTCATCTTCTACTGATGCCACTTCCTGCCCTTTCCCCTTTGGTTATTTAGACCGAAAGCGAAACCAGAGCAGCATGTATCTGAGCATTTGATCTCCGGCTCTCCTAGCACTGTTTTGGACACCATGGTCTGTAGAGTTCCAAATTTGAGATGCAATCACTCACTGTGATTTCACATTTCTAAACACAACCCATCCCAGTCTGACATCTTGATGTTATAAAGAAACAATAAATTATAATTCCAAATGCCATTTTTTTTCGTCTCTCTTAATAATACGGGTAGATGTGCACAGAACAATGAAAACAGAAAGAAAAACTAATTACAATAACATATTTAGTCGTGATCTTAAGTTGTAATACTTCTTTTTTTTATATATATCAGCTATGAAGAATGGGAATTCTGAGGAAGCATCAAAATGACAAAGTAAATAAATAAGTGATCTCAAAAATACCTGATAATAGAACAATTCTGATTAATAAAGTACCAAACACAAAGCTGCCTGTACTTCTATAAATTTGTTACTGCTGACCAGTGGGTATAGTGAGAAAAAAATGTTCTCCTGAACTTCTGAAGTAAAGTTTATCAAAGGAATAACAGAAACAATTTGCAAAAAAAAAAAAAAAAAAAAAAAAAAAAATGAAATGCAAAGAAAATAATGGCGACTCTTGTTGATTTAATAACTTACGATAAAACAAGCAAAAATTTTTTTGCCCAAAAATATGGGGGTGGGGACTGGACCCTAAAAACCTCTCCCTTGGATATGGCCATGGGTATCTGAGAGTTTTGTGACCCAATGGCTCCCCATTGGGTCATAATTGGAAGCATGGCTATGGAAGGTAACTATTTTATCTGGTAGCCCGTGGTTTCGATAGTCATATAAACCT
The DNA here is from genome assembly GCA_039090855.1 of Macrothele yani. Classification (NCBI taxonomy): domain Eukaryota; kingdom Metazoa; phylum Arthropoda; class Arachnida; order Araneae; family Macrothelidae; genus Macrothele; species Macrothele yani. The sequence goes on from CM077001.1 coordinate 84,567,261, forward strand.
AAACAAACTGGATGATGGCTTTCCTGCAGAACATGCCCTGGAGAACTTGTTATGTTCATAACAGTCATGAATAGAGAAACAAGTGAAATATTATTTGTGGTATCAGAAATGGAAAGAAAGCATTCTCATGCAATTATTTTTTTGTTGTGAAACAAGCATGACTTGTAAAACATTATCTTTCTTTTTTTTTTTATTTAAAATGTATAAAAAGGTGTATTGAACTGATTTCTGTATCTTGATTGATTGGAGGTTTAACGACCACCGTGAGCAACTCAATGGGCTACAAGCAGTCGCCCGTCCCTAATTTAGGGTCACTGGTTCCAGGGAAGGGAGAGAGCCAGTGCCGTAAGACAAACACAACATCCATGACTCACCGGGATTCGAACCCGGACCCGTTTCGGACGAATCATCAGAGGCCAACGCCTTAGACCACTGCGCCACCGGGGCGGCTTTTTCTGTAGCTTGAAATCATATCTTAATACAATTAGCAAAAGCACAACTGCTTACCCATTAGATAAATTTGACTTTTACTTTTTATGAATACTACATTCTTATCAAAAAGAAAAAGCTATGTATCAAGTATAATTACACTGTTACAAAAAAAGCTATGCCTCAATACTACTGTTATGAAAAACAATAACTATGCATCTCTTAACTGTTGCTATCTACAGTATGTCACATAAACATGAATCACAGCTTACCAGAGTCAGAGGGTCTTAAATGTGCCAAAGCAACAATTTCATGCCCATGGGCAACACACTGCATCATGTTATAGCAGCTATCTTTTCCACCACTAGAATAACAGAAAAATACATGTAAATGTACACAGAACAATGGAAACAGCAAGAAAAACTAATTACAATAACATATTTAGTCATTATCTTACTAAGTTGTAATACTTTTTTTTTTTACATACTTACAAACAACGGCACTACTTACAACAGTAACGCGGCCCATTGTTCAATTTCTTACCTAGCATTTCAGGAACATATAATATTCTTTCTTATCTTCTTGCCGGATGAGATGATAGATGTCTTTTTATAATTCTTATGCAGCGATATTCAGCTGAAGAAAACATTTACTATCATAATTCTACTCAGCTCCAAGATGCATTACTATGTGATGAATTCAACTTTAAAAAACGTATGCACAACAAGGGAATTCATGATACCTTGCATCACCAATGACGTAAATTGCAAAAACGTAAGACACATTAAAAAAGCAACTGAAAACCCAAAGAACTCCATTGTGACTTTGAACCATCAAAACATGTTAAACCACATGAACCATAAACCAACTAACACACTTTAAAAATGGTATAAAACTGTATTATGAATTCCCTTGTTGTGCATACATTTTTAAAAGTTGAATTCATCACATAGTAATGCATCTTGGAGCTGAGTAGAATTACGATAGTAAAATGTGGGACCGCAAGTTTTCTTCAGCTTAATATCGCGGCATAAGAATTATAAAGACATCTATCATCTCGTCCGGTAAGAAGATAAGAAAGAAGATTATACGTGCCTGAAATGTTAGGTAATAAATTGAACAATGGGCTGCGTTACTTTTGTAAGTAGTGTCATTGTTTGTATGTACCTATATTAAGCACGTTGCTATCGAAGTATTTGAATGAATTTTCGAGCTCAAGCAGTACACTGAACTGTGTAATTCTTTATATCATCATCATCGTCAACCATTATCGATCCACTGCTGGACAAAGGTCTCCCAAGTTTCCTCCACAACGGTCTGTCTTGTGCTAGTCAAATTTCATCCACCCATCGCCCATGTGGTCTTCTTCTGGGTCTTTTCCTGTCCCTTGGAATCCAATCTAAAATTTCGGTTGTCCATCGATGGTCTGTCCTTCTGGCAGTATGCCCAGCCCATTGCCATTTCAGGGATTTAACTCTGATCATGATGTCTTCCACTCTTGTCATTTTTCTGATCCACAAGTTCCTCTTCTTATCTCTCCTGGTTACACCAAGCATGCACCTCTCCATGCTTGTTTGAGTTGTCTGCAGCCTTTGTATGTCTCTTTTAGTTAAGGTCCACGTCTCTGCACCATACGTAAGCACTGGAAGGATGCATTGATCAAACACTTTTCTTTTAAGACATAATGGCATATTGCTCTTCAAAATTATGCTGTTTCTTCCAAAAGCTCTCCAGGCAAGTTTTATACGCCGATTAATTTCTTCATCAATGTGATCCTCACTTGATATCTGCTGTCCAAGATAAACATACGTGTCTGTTATCTCCAGCTTTTCTCCATCAATCGATAAATCTTCATTTCTTGTAAAAGCATTGTACATCACTTTTGTCTTCTGAAAGTGCATTTTTAATTTCCTGGATCATACTCTGCAGCTCTGATGGGGTAGTTGCAAAAATGACTACGTCATCAGCAAAACGAAGGTGGGTTAGATAATCTCCATTAATTTTTATCCTTTGCTTTCCCATATATATATATTCTTTGTATATATATATATATCATCATCATCATCATTGTCAACCATTATCAATCCACTGCTGGACGAAGGTCTCCCCAAGTTTCCTCCACAACGGTCTGTCTTGTGCCAGTCTCCTCCATGTCACTCCCGCATACTTTCGAATTTCATCCACCCATCTTCCATGTGGTCTTCTTCTGGGTATTTTCCTGTCCCTTGGAATCCAATCTAAAATTTCGGCTGTCCATCGATGGTCTGTTCTTCTGGCAGTATGTCCAGCCCATTGCCATTTCAGGGATTTAACTCTGATCCTGATGTCTTCCACTCTTGTCATTTTTCAGATCCATGTGTTCCGCTTCTTATCTCTCCTGGTTACACCAAGCATGCACCTCTCCATGCTTTTTTGAGTTGTCTGCAGCCTTTGCATGTCTCTTTTAGCTAAGGTCCACGTCTCTGCACCATACGTAAGCACTGGAAGGATGCATTGATCAAACACTTTTCTTTTAAGACATAATGGCATATTGCTCTTGAAAATTATGCTGTTTCTTCCAAAAGCTCTCCAGGCAAGTTTTGTACGCCGATTAATTTCTTCACCAATGTGACCCTCACTTGATATCTGCTGTCCAAGATAAACATACGTGTCTGTTATCTCCAGTTTTTCTCCATCAATCGATAAATCTTCATTTCTTGTAAAAGCATTGAACATCACTTTTGTCTTCTGAAAGTTCATTTTTAATCCCACTTCTTTACTCTTGTCAGCAAGTTCCTGGATCATACTCTGCAGCTCTGATGGGGTAGTTGCAAAAATGACTACGTCATCAGCAAAACGAAGGTGGGTTAGATAATCTCCATTAATCTTTATCCCTTTGTTTTCCCAGTTCAGTGATTGAAAGACATTTTCCAATGTGGCATTAAAGAGCTTCGGAGATATGGTGTCACCTTGTCTCACTCCCTTTCCAATTTTTATGTGTGTTGTATTTTCAAACAGCCGAATCTTTGCACTTGCATTTTCATAGATGTTATTAATAATATTAATGTATGCATCTTCAATACCGCAGGATTTCAGAGCCATTGTAACTGCTGATGGTTTCACCGAATCAAAGGCTTTTTCATAATCGATAAAAGCCATGCACAATGGAAGTTCATATTCCCTCGCTCTTTCAATTAGTTCTCTCAGTACGTGGATATGATCTATTGTGCTGTAGCCACTCCTGAATCCAGCTTGTTCTCTCGGTTGAGCCATGTCCAGTGTTACCTTCAAGCGGTGTGAAAGAACTTTAGTGAAGATTTTATAAACCACCGATAGGAGGCTGATAGGTCTGTAGTTCCTGAGATCCTCAATGTCACCTTTTTTATGTAGCAGGATCATTGTAGCGTTGTTCCAATCCTCAGGAATCTTCCCTTCATTAAGGCATCGAGTGAAAATTTGGGCGAGTACTGTTTCAATTTCTCCACTTGCTTCTTGTATGATGTCTATAGTAATTCCATCTTCTCCTGGAGCTTTCCCCCGCTTCATGTTCTTGATTGCATGAGCAACTTCTGCTGGGAGGACTGGAAGAACTCTGGTACCTTTCATGATGTCTGGAGTACATGTATCATCCCTTTCATATAATTTGGAGTAGAAATCTTTCACTCTTGTCAAAATTTCTGCCTCTATTTCTTGTTATAGAACCATCTTCTTTTCTCAGAGCCATAATCTGTTTTCTTCCCTTACTGAGATGTCCCTTTGCTATCTTAAGGCTTTGGTTGTTTTCAATTGCTTTCCTCACTAGCTCACAGTTGAATTTCCTTACGTCTTCAGTGATACTTTTTCGTGTTGTCTTGCATAGCTCTATATATTCCACTTTGGAAGTCACATCTTCTTTAGTTGTCCTCATCTCTCTTCTTTTTTGCATCAACATTTTGGTTTTTCCTGATAATTTGTTCACATGCAACTTGTTCTTAGACCCAGCTAATTTTGTTGCTGTTTCCATTAGAGCTTTGGTTACTTTTCTGTTAACTTCCGAAATATCCACTTCTTCCGATGTTAGGCCTTCTAAAGCAGAGAATCTGTTCTTCAGTTCCAACTTGAAAGTATTATGGTGTTTTTTAAGGTTGGTTATGTCAATACATTTTGTTTGTCTTATGAGCTTGCCACGTTCCAGTTTAGTGTTGAGGTGCATCTTACATCTCACCAATCTATGGTCACTACCTGTGTTGAACTTGTTCAGCACACTGCAGTCTTCGATGACGAATTTTTTGTTACACATAATAAAATCAATTTCACTTGTCGTCCCAATTGGATGTCTCCATGTCCATTTCCTGTGTGGCTTTTTCTTGAAAAAGGAGTTCAAGATGAAAAATCCTTCTGCCTCTGCAAACTCAACGAGAGTATTTCCACGCTGGTTTCTGTTGCCGTGACCGAATTTACCTACTGAAGTTTCATTCTGTTGCCGTTGCCCTATTTTTTGCATTGAAATCTCCCATAATTATCTTCAAGTGCTGCTTACCTTTATTATTTAGATGACGAATTTCCTCAAAAAATTCTTCTATATATCATCATCATCATCATCATCATTGTCAACCATTATCAATCCACTGCTGGACGAAGGTCTCCCCAAGTTTCCTCCACAACGGTCTGTCTTGTGCCAGTCTCCTCCATGTCACCCCTGCATACTTTCGAATTTCATCCACCCATCTCCCATGTGGTCTTCTTCTGGGTCTTTTCCTGTCCCTTGGAATCCAATCTAAAATTTCGGCTGTCCATCGATGATCTGTCCTTCTGGCAGTATGTCCAGCCCATTGCCATTTCAGGGATTTAACTCTGATCATGATGTCTTCCACTCTTGTCATTTTTCGGATCCACGAGTTCCTCTTCTTATCTCTCCTGGTTACACCAAGTATGCACCTCTCCATGCTTGTTTGAGTTGTCCGCAGCCTTTGTATGTCTCTTTTAGTTAAGGTCCACGTCTCTGCACCATACGTAAGCACTGGAAGGATGCATTGATCAAACACTTTTCTTTTAAGACATAATGGCATATTGCTCTTGAAAATTATGCTGTTTCTTCCAAAAGCTCTCCAGGCAAGTTTTGTACGCCGATAAATTTCTTCATCAATGTGACCCTCACTTGATATCTGCTGTCCAAGATAAACATACGTGTCTGTTATCTCCAGCTTTTCTCCATCAATCGATAAATCTTCATTTCTTGTAAAAGCATTGAACATCACTTTTGTCTTCTGAAAGTTCATTTTTAATCCCACTTCTTTACTCTTGTCAGCAAGTTCCTGGATCATACTCTGCAGCTCTGATGGGCTAGTTGCAAAAATGACTACGTCATCAGCAAAACGAAGGTGGGTTAGATAATCTCCATTAATCTTTATCCCCTTGTTTTCCCAGCTCAGCAACTGAAAAACACCCTCCAATGTGGCATTAAAGAGCTTCGGAGATATGGTGTCACCTTGTCTCACTCCCTTTCCAATTTTTACGTGTGTTGTATTTTTCAAACAGCCTAATCTTTGCACTTGCATTTTCATAGATGTTATTGATAATATTAATGTATGCATCTTCAATACCGCAGGTTTTCAGAGCCATTGTAACTGCTGATGGTTTCACCGAATCAAAGGCTTTTTCATAATCGATAAAAGCCATGCACAATGGAAGCTCATATTCCCTCGCTCTTTCAATTAGTTCTCTCAGCACGTGGATATGATCTATTGTGCTGTAGCCACTCCTGAATCCAGCTTGTTCTCTCGGTTGAGCCATGTCCAGTGTTACCTTCAAGCGGTGTGAAAGAACTTTAGTGAAGATTTTATAAACCACTGATAGGAGGCTGATAGGTCTGTAGTTTCCGAGATCCAAAATGTCACCTTTCTTATGTAGCAGGATCATTGTAGCGGTGTTCCAATCCTCAGGAATCTTTCCTTCATTAAGGCATCGAGTGAAAATTTGGGGAGTACTGTTTCGATTTCTCCACTTGCTTCTTGTATGATGTCTACAGTAATTCCATCTTCTCCTGGAGCTTTTCCCCGCTTCATGTTCTTGATTGCATGTGCAACTTCTGCTGGAAGGACTGGAGGAACTCTGGTACTGGTATCTTTCATGATGTCTGGAGTGCATATATCATCCCTTTCATATAATTTGGAGTAGAAATCTTTCACTCTTGTCAAAATTTCGCCTCTATTTCTTGTTACAGAACCATCTTCTTTTCTCAGTGCCATAATCTGTTTTCTTCCCTTACTGAGATGTCCCTTTGCTATCTTTAGGCTTTGGTTGTTTTCAATTGCTTTCCTCACTAGTTCACAGTTGAATTTTCTTACGTCTTTAGTGATACTTTTTCTTACTGTCTTGCATAGCTCTATATATTCCACTTTGGAAGTCACATCTTCTTTAGTTGTCCTCATCTCTCTTCTTTTGCATCAACATTTTGGTTTTTCCTGATAATTTGTTCACATGCAACTTGTTCTTAGACCCAGCTAATTTTGTTGCTGTTTCCATAAGAGCTTTGGTTACTTTTCTGTTAACTTCAGAGATGTCCACTTCTTCCGATGTTAGGCCTTCTAAAGCAGAGAACCTGTTCTTCAGTTCTAACTTGAAGGTATTATGGTGTTTTTTAAGGCTGGTTATGTCAATAGATTTTGTTTGTCTTATGAGCTTGCCACGCTCAAGTTTAGTGTTGAGGTGCATCTTACATCTCACCAATCTATGGTCACTACCTGTGTTGAACTTGTTTAGCACACTGCAGTCTTCTATGACGAATTTTTTGTTACACATAATAAAATCAATTTCACTTGTCGTCCCATTTGGATGTCTCCATGTCCATTTCCTGTGTGGCTTTTCTTGAAGAAGGAGTTCAAGATGAAAAACCCTTCTGCCTCTGCAAACTCAACGAGAGTATTTCCACGCTGGTTTCTGTTGCCGTGATCGAAATTACCTACTGAAGTTTCATTCTGTTGCCGTTGCCCTATTTTTTGCATTGAAATCTCCCATAATTATTTTCAAGTGCTGCTTACCTTTATTATTTAGATGACAAATTTCCTCATAAAATTCTTCAATTTCTTCTTCAGGATGACTTGTGGTGGGTGCATAAGTTTGAATAATCTGAGCCTGGTATCTTTTCGAGAGTTGGATATCAAGTCGTGCAGCTCTGTCAGAGGAACTTTCAACTTCTACAACTTTATCCTTCAGTTTCTTGTTTATTATAAATCCAACACCACTAGTTCTGCCAGTATCTGTCCCACGATAGTAGAAGAGATGTCCACTTTTCAGTTCGATGAGATCTTCTCCTTTTCTCCTTACCTCACTTAGCCCCACGATGTCCCACTTGATCCTTTGTAGTTCCTCTTCCAATTCAAGAAGCCTTGAATCAGAAGATAGGGAGCGTCCATTGTAAGTAGCCAAGGTCAGCATCAGATGGCAGCCTAGTCCGGTCCTCCGGGGATTCTTAGCACCCTCTGCCTTCATGTCGCACTGGCCGCTGCCTTGGCCAGGTACATTCCAGCTGCCGGAGACTGAGGGCCAAGATTTAAGTTGTGGAATCATTTTGGAGGGGTTTGGCCATAACTCACCACGCTGGCCAAGCGGGTTGGTGAGTGTGGGATAGAATTTCCTCTAATCCCGATGGTATAGTTATACCGCTATGGGCGGTCGTCAGAGCCCCTTTAGTAGGAACAGGATGCACCACGAGAAGGCGGGGTTGACAGTTGTCAAGGAGAGGCTGTGGTGTTACGCATCACCTGACCTTACATCCCATATATATATATATATATCGTCGGGCTAAGTGAGGTAAGGAGAAAAGGAGAAGATCTCATTGAACTGAAAAGTGGACATCTCTTCTATTATCGTGGGACAGATACTGGCAGAACTAGTGGTGTTGGATTTATAATAAACAAGAAACTGAAGGATAAAGTGGTAGAAGTTGAAAGTTCCTCTGACAGAGCTGCACGACTCGTTATCCAACTATCGAGAAGATACCAGGCTCAGATTATTCAAACTTATGCACCCACCACAAGTCATCCTGAAGAAGAAATTGAAGAATTTTATGAGGAAATTCGTCATCTAAATAATAAAGGTAAGCAGCACTTGAAGATAATTATGGGAGATTTCAATGCAAAAATAGGGCAACGGCAACAGAATGAAACTTCAGTAGGTAAATTCGGTCACGGCAACAGAAACCAGCGTGGAAATACTCTCGTTGAGTTTGCAGAGGCAGAAGGATTTTTCATCTTGAACTCCTTTTTCAAGAAAAAGCCACACAGGAAATGGACATGGAGACATCCAATTGGGACGACAAGTGAAATTGATTTTATTATGTGTAACAAAAAATTCGTCATCGAAGACTGCAGTGTGCTGAACAAGTTCAACACAGGTAGTGACCATAGATTGGTGAGATGTAAGATGCACCTCAACACTAAACTGGAACGTGGCAAGCTCATAAGACAAACAAAATGTATTGACATAACCAACCTTAAAAAACACCATAATACTTTCAAGTTGGAACTGAAGAACAGATTCTCTGCTTTAGAAGGCCTAACATCGGAAGAAGTGGATATTTCGGAAGTTAACAGAAAAGTAACCAAAGCTCTAATGGAAACAGCAACAAAATTAGCTGGGTCTAAGAACAAGTTGCATGTGAACAAATTATCAGGAAAAACCAAAATGTTGATGCAAAAAAGAAGAGAGATGAGGACAACTAAAGAAGATGTGACTTCCAAAGTGGAATATATAGAGCTATGCAAGACAACACGAAAAAGTATCACTGAAGACGTAAGGAAATTCAACTGTGAGCTAGTGAGGAAAGCAATTGAAAACAACCAAAGCCTTAAGATAGCAAAGGGACATCTCAGTAAGGGAAGAAAACAGATTATGGCTCTGAGAAAAGAAGATGGTTCTATAACAAGAAATAGAGGCGAAATTTTGACAAGAGTGAAAGATTTCTACTCCAAATTATATGAAAGGGATGATACATGTACTCCAGACATCATGAAAGGTACCAGAGTTCTTCCAGTCCTCCCAGCAGAAGTTGCTCATGCAATCAAGAACATGAAGCGGGGGAAAGCTCCAGGAGAAGATGGAATTACTATAGACATCATACAAGAAGCAAGTGGAGAAATTGAAACAGTACTCGCCCAAATTTTCACTCGATGCCTTAATGAAGGGAAGATTCCTGAGGATTGGAACAACGCTACAATGATCCTGCTACATAAAAAAAGGTGACATTGAGGATCTCAGGAACTACAGACCTATCAGCCTCCTATCGGTGGTTTATAAAATCTTCACTAAAGTTCTTTCACACCGCTTGAAGGTAACACTGGACATGGCTCAACCGAGAGAACAAGCTGGATTCAGGAGTGGCTACAGCACAATAGATCATATCCACGTACTGAGAGAACTAATTGAAAGAGCGAGGGAATATGAACTTCCATTGTGCATGGCTTTTATCGATTATGAAAAAGCCTTTGATTCGGTGAAACCATCAGCAGTTACAATGGCTCTGAAATCCTGCGGTATTGAAGATGCATACATTAATATTATTAATAACATCTATGAAAATGCAAGTGCAAAGATTCGGCTGTTTGAAAATACAACACACATAAAAATTGGAAAGGAGTGAGACAAGGTGACACCATATCTCCGAAGCTCTTTAATGCCACATTGGAAAATGTCTTTCAATCACTGAACTGGGAAAACAAAGGGATAAAGATTAATGGAGATTATCTAACCCACCTTCGTTTTGCTGATGACGTAGTCATTTTTGCAACTACCCCATCAGAGCTGCAGAGTATGATCCAGGAACTTGCTGACAAGAGTAAAGAAGTGGGATTAAAAATGAACTTTCAGAAGACAAAAGTGATGTTCAATGCTTTTACAAGAAATGAAGATTTATCGATTGATGGAGAAAAACTGGAGATAACAGATACATATGTTTATCTTGGACAGCAGATATCAAGTGAGGGTCACATTGATGAAGAAATTAATCGGCGTACAAAACTTGCCTGGAGAGCTTTTGGAAGAAACAGCATAATTTTCAAGAGCAATATGCCATTATGTCTTAAAAGAAAAGTGTTTGATCAATGCATCCTTCCAGTGCTTACGTATGGTGCAGAGACGTGGACCTTAACTAAAAGAGACATACAAAGGCTGCAGACAACTCAAAGAAGCATGGAGAGGTGCATGCTTGGTATAACCAGGAGAGATAAGAAGAGGAACTCGTGGATCCGAAAATGACGAGAGTGGAAGACATCATGATCAGAGTTAAATCCCTGAAATGGCAATGGGCTGGACATACTGCCAGAAGGACAGACCATAGATGGACAGCCGAAATTTTAGATTGGATTCCAAGGGACAGGAAAAGACCCAGAAAAAGACCACATGGGAGATGGGTGGATGAAATTCGTAAATATGCGGGAGTGACATGGAGGAGACTGGCACAAGACAGACCGTTGTGGAGGAAACTTGGGGAGACCTTCGTCCAGCAGTGGATTGATAATGGTTGACAATGATGATGATGATGATATAAGCTATGAAGAATGGGAATTCTGAGGAAGCATAAAAAATGGCAGTGTGCAAAAGAATAATACAGCATGTCAAAACAAGCTTCACATGATGCTATACAGATCAACTAGTTCCTGTATATATATATATATATTTTAATTGTTTGAGAATTTAATGTGAAATTATGAGTATATAAGACTGTAGATGCATCACCATTGCCTAATTTAGATCAGGGACAATAGTTCCAAGAAAGAAACAGCACCCATACCACAAGCAGTCACATATTCAGGGGAGGGAGTTGGGGGGTCCAGACCCCCCCAAAGATGTTTAAATATGTATCTTATAGTTTTTTTGCAGTAGCACCAACATTACTCTTGAATAATCACAAAACCAATGCATTTAAAATAAGCTTTTACAAATTATTAAACTGATGTAAACATTTATGGTTTGATACAAGTCTAACCTGATTGGGCTGGATTCAGGAATGAAGAAAGTGAAGCATAATGAAGTAAGGTGGAAGATGAAAAGTAGTTTAATAGGCAGGCTGTTTAACTATGTTATGCTAAAAATCATGCCTTAACAATTGTTTTTTAAAATCTCACTGTGGTTTTCTTTCTTCATTGGAGGTTTAACTACCACCGTGATCAACTTAATGGGCTATAAGCAGTCGCCTGACTCTAATTTAGGGTCACTGGTTCTAGAGAAGGGAGACAGCTAGTGTCGTAAAACAAACTCAACATGATCAGAAGCCATCGCATAGACCACTGTGCCACCGGGGCGGCTCCCTGTAGTTCTGTTTTTTATTTTCAATGTTGAAGTATATTTTTGGTAGCCCCACCCACAAAGTATTGGAAACGAATTAGTGATTTGTGTGAGCAATAAGTGGTGCATATCTAGTTACTTGTTCTACATTTTATGGCAGGAGAAAACACCCACAAAGAAAGGGAGGCTTCTTCGTAGAATCTCTATGGGGATATGCAGAATTGGGAGGCAAGACATTTTTGGTGAGGGATTGCATTACGAAACATCTGTTTTAATGTCAAAGCGACCATTGCATCCAGCCAACTCCAGACAGCTGACACTCCCCCCCATAAAACTTACCATCATAGTGCTTTATAAGTCACTCTGCAAGACAACACCAGAAGCAGAGTACTTATTATGGTGTGAAAAATTGAAAGAGCTTGACATAGATGTGCTAGGCCAGTTGATGTAACAGAACCTCTGAATTCTTGTGACAGTGCTTTTTATACAAACATTAAAAAGTCATTGAAAATACATGCTTCTCTTCCAGTATCAAAGGCTAGCATTGAGAGATAATTTTCCATGACGAAGAGAGTAAAATCATTTGCAAGAAACAGAAAAGGGCAAGAAAGGCTGACAGGACTGGCACTAATGTCAATTCATTGGGATCATATCCTTAATAACAGCCGAGGTGCTGGCTATAACTGCAAATAAAAACTAAAAACAATTCTTTAACAAAATAATAGCAACTTGTTCTGGTGGACATATTTTCTTTCCTTTTACATTGCATTCTGGTGATTCAGTTGGCTTCAAAACTGTCAAAGCATATGACTCAGGAAATTCTAGCCATGCTAGTACTCTAAAATTAATAAATTTACTGCTTGTGTTTAACATATCATCGAAATACAAAAGTTCAGTTCTGTCGAAACCATGGAGGTGGCTAAACAACTTTTTTTTTTCTGTGTTTGTGTGTTTTAATGAGCACAAGGAGCAACACTAAGGGCTATAAATGCAGTTGCTTATCTCTAATCTGGAACCTCTGGTTCCAGGAAACAGACAAAGAAAAACTGGGGACTTAACAAAAAGAAGAAAGAACCGGGGGCCTATGGGGTCAGTATTATGGGGGTGCTGAAAAGGTGGGTATGATGTAGCTGCTAAAGCTAAAAGCACCATGGCAAGTAATCTTATAGTATAAAAATACATGCTTTTCACATGTAAAAAATGTCCTTGCAATTGAATGTTTACCTCCTCCACCCCCATTTTGGGGTTTAATGACCATCAGGAGCAACTGTAAGGGCTATACATTGCTCACGAGAGCAGTCTACAGCCCCAACCCTAAATTGGGGCCACTGGTTTTAGGGAAAGGAAAGAATCAATGGTCAGGGGGTCATAGACTACTCTTTGGCCACCAGGGCAGTGATAAATCTTTTATTTTTGTTTTTAATTCACCATTTCAATAGGTTCTGTGCATTTTTGGTGCTCCTTGATTCTACCTGACACTGATTCATAATATTTACACCTTTGTGGCTATCTAATCTATATTAAAGTCAATCCTTATAAGGGTATGATATGAAATTAAATGTGCTTTGAATAAGCTTTCAGAATGTATCCAATATTGAAATAGAGCAAACTTTTCTTCAGTGGGTGCTTACTAATACTCAAGTCACTTCCCAAAAGCACTTTCTCAATCATCTGTGTTATTGTTTCCCAAAAGCGCAAATTATGCCAATCTGCCTCGCATGATTTGAATGTTTCCACTCAACATCAATTTTTCAAAATCATTGACAACTTGATCCTGATTTTTTGAGACTCCTAATTTTCAATTAGCTATTAACATGATCTGAACTGAAATTAATGTGGTATAAGTCTTCTCATTTTTTTATTCCAATATATCTACATGGGATGCAAGGTCAGGTGATGCGCAACATAGCGCCTCTCCTTGACAAATGTCACCCCCACCTTCTTGTGGTGCATCCCGTTCCCACCAAAGGGGCTCTGATGACCGCCAATTGCGGTATAACTATACCATCGAGATTAAAGGAAATGCTATCCCACACTCACCAACCTGCTTGGCCAGGGTGGTGAGTTATAGCCAAACCCCTCCAAAATGACTCCACAACTTAAATCTTGGCCCTCAGTATCCAGCAGTTGGAATGTACCTGGCCAAGGCAGCGGCCAGTGCGACATGAAGGCAGAGGATAGTAAGAATCACCGGAGCACTGGACTAGGCTGTCATTTGATGCTGACCTTGGCTACTTACAATTGATGCTCCCTGTCTTCTGATTCAAGGCTTCTTGAATTGGAAGAGGAACTACAAAGGATCAACTGGGACATCGTCGGGCTAAGTGAGGTAAGGAGAAAAGGAGATTTCATTGAACTGAAAAGTGGACATCTCTTTTATTATCGTGAGACAGATACTGGCAGAACTAGTGGTGCTGGTTTATAATAAACAAGAAACTGAAGGATAAAGTTGTAGAAGTTGAAAGTTCCTCTGACAGAGCAGCACGACTTGTTATCCAACTCTCGCGAAGATACCAGGCTCAGATTATTCAAACTTATGCACCCACAAGTCACCCTGAAGAAGAAATTAAAGAATTTTATGAGGAAATTCGGAATCTAAATAACAAAGGGAAACAGCACTTGAAGATAATTATGGGAGATTTCAATGCAAAAGTAGGGCAACAGCAACAGAATGAATCTTCGGTTGGTAAATTCGGTTACGGGAACAGAAATCAACGTGGAAATACTCTCATAGAATTTGCAGAAGCAGAAAGGTTTTTCATCAGGAACTCCTTTTACAAGAAAAAGTCGCACAGGAAATGGACATGGAGACATCCGAATGGGACAAGTGAAATTGGTTTTATTATGTGTAACAAAAAATTCTTTATCGAAGACTTCATTGTGCTAAATAAGTTCAACATAGGTAGTGACCATAGATTGGTGAGATGTAAGATGCGCCTCAACACTAAACTCTAACGTGGTAAGCTCATAGGACAAACAAAATGTATTGACATAACCAACCTTAAAACACCATAATACCTTCAAGTTGGAACTGAGGAACAGACTCTCTGCTTTAGAAGGCCTAACATTGGAAGAAGTGGATGTTTCTGAAGTTAACAAAGAGCTCACCAAGGCTCTTATGGAAACAGCAACAAAAATAGGTGTTACTAAAAACAAGTTACATATGAAGAAAATTTCAGGAAAAACAAAAATGTTGATGCAAAAGAGAAGGGAGATGAGGACAAGTAAAAACGTAACTTCCAACGTGGAATATATAGAGCTATGCAAGACAGTGCGAAAAGGTATCACTGAAGACACAAGGAAATTCAATTGTGAACTAGTGAGGAAAGCAATTGAAAACAACCAGAGCCTGAAGAGAGCAAAAGGACATCTCAGTAAGGGAAGAAAACAGATTATGGCTCTGAGAAAAGAAGATGGTACTGTAACAAGAAATAGAAGCGAAATTTTGACAAAGGTGAAATATTTCTATTCAAAACTATATGAAAGGGATGATACATCTATTCCAGACATTACGACAGGTACCAGTGCCAAAGTCCCTCCAATCCTCCCTGCAGAAGTTATATATGCAATTAAGAACATGAAACGGGGAAGAGCTCCAGGAGAAGATGGAATTACTGTAGACATCATACAAGAAGCAAATGGAGAAATTGAAACTACACTCACCCAAGTTTTCACCAGATGTCTTAATGAAGGGAAGATTCTTGAGGATTGGAACAATGCTACAATGATCCTGCTCCATAAAAAAGGTAACATTGAGGATCTCAGGAAATATAGGCCCATCAGCCTCCTTTCACTGGTTAATAAAATCCTCATTAAGGTTCTTTCACATTGCTTGAAGGTAACCACTAGACATGGCCCAACCAAGAGAACAAGCTGGATTCAGGAGTGGCTACAACAGATCATATCCATGTACTGAGAGAACTAATTGAAAGAACAAGAGAATATGAACTCCCATTATGCATGGCTTTTATTGACTATGAATAGGCCTTCGATTCCGTGAAACCATCAGCAGTAACAATGGCTTTGAAATCCTGCGGTATTGAAGATGAATACATTATTAGCATTATTAATAACATCTATGAAAATGCAAGTGCAAAGGTTCGGATATTTGAGAATACAGCATAAGTAAGAATTGGAAAGGGAGTGAGACAAGGTGACACTATACCTCCCAAGCTCTTTAACGCCACATTAACTTTTACGGTTCATACAATGTTCAGTGTATGTCGATATGAATAACTTTTACGGCACATTATATGTTGGACGTCACATCGGAGAGCTATATTTACACTAACAATAACATGATGAACAGTAAATGATTAACGTTAATATAGTAATACTTTGAGACGCGTAAAAAATATGCTCGATTCAGCATAGAGCTTTGTGCTGATTTGAGTAGATAATGTAATACTTAACTCACCTTCATTTTGCTGATGACGTAGTCATCTTTACAACTACCCCTTCAGAGATTAGAGTATGATCCAAGAATTTGCTGACAAGAGTAAAGAAGTGGGTTAAAAATGAACTTTCAGAAGACAAAAGTGATGTACAATGCTTTTACAAGAAATGAAGATTTATTGATTGATGGAGAAAAGCTTGGAGACAACCGATTCCTACATTTATCTTGGGCAGCAGATATCGAGTGAGAGCCATATTGATGAAGAAATTAATCGGCATATAAAACTTGGATGAAGAGCTTTTGACAGAAACAGTACAATTTTTAAAGGCAGTATGCCATTATCTCTCAAAAGAAAAATGTTTAATCAATGTATCCTGCCAGTGCTTACGTATGGAGCATAGACATGGACTTTAACTAAAAAAAACATACAAAGACTGCATGCTTGGTGTAACCAGGAAAGATAAGAAGAGGAACTTGTGGATAAGGAAAATGACAGGAGTGGACGACATCATGACCAGAGTGAAATCACTGAAATGGCAATGGAAAAAGACCCCATGGGAGATGGAAGGATGAAATTCGAAAGTATGCTGGAGGGACATGGAGGAGACAGGTCGAACAGAAACAATTGTGGAAGAAATTTGGGGAGACCTTCATCCAGCAGTGAATTGATAATGGTTGATGATGATGCTATCTATATATATATACAGGGCTTGAAAAATTTTATGCTGGCTCACCAGTCAGGAAAATATTTTACTCGCCAGCTAAAAATTGACATCCTTGCAGGGCTGTCGATTTTGTTTCGTGTTTTAAAGTTTGATTTGTTAAAAATTTATACACACTCTCAAATAAAACTTGATCGCTAATCTAATTTAAATGATTAACCATTGTATAATAACCAAACTCAGTTTTCTCCTTTTAGATGATGAAATAATCCTTAAATGTTTACAACTTTCCTAACAGCTTTGCAGAAACAAGGATTCCTGTGTTTGCCCTTTGACCTATGACAGAACTTTGCTAAATGCTTTAAGCAGCAGCTCACGAGGCGCATATGACTCTTTCACTTCCTATCTTTTCCCACAGCATTACGAGAAATCATTCCATCGGGCTTGTGGCTTCTTGCCTCATGTTCCTTGTTAAGCGCCCGGATGTTTTGACTTAAATGACATTCGCTGATCAGTTTCTTTAGCAGAGAAACTGGTTTCCCATGCTGGCACACAATCATGCATCACTATAAATTAAAATAAGCTTTATTTGGAAACTAATAATTTTACATTTCCAATAGGCATAATAACATATAAATAATTGCCAATTGAATTTAAATTCCTCTATTGAATTTGTCATTCATCAGCTAAAACTTTTCACTCATCACGAATGAGACCGCATTTTTGAAATTTTTGAAGCCCTGTATACATATATATACCTTGCCCTAGGATGCCAATCACCTTTGATAAGTCACTGACAGAGCTGTATGGCAGACACAGCACATACCTAATTCAGGAACTGGATACCAGCCCAGCTTGGACAACTAGTCAGAAACCTACACCTCACCTCGGACTACTCAGCCACTGGAGAGACAAGTTCAGTATACATGTGTTTGTACCGGATAGTTACAACGCTAAGGAGAGCTTAAGTCAACCTATAGTTTAAGCAGTTAGAACACACATGGCAAGAGCAACCATCTAAGATTTTAGGGAACTTCACTATGTAAAATTTTCATATTCAGAAAATTTTGTTATATATGATTTTTTTTTTTTTTTGTTAAATTTAGTGTTGTACTAAATAATCAGTTAAATAGAGGGAGTCCTCTGCAAATGTGAAGGAGTATACTAGACACTATTTTCGTAATTATCGTTTAAAAAGTTATTCCTTATCAGGTTAAAAACTAAAATTTATAAACAACCTTATGACAAAAAAACATTGAAAAAAGAAAAAAAATATGTAAGCTAAAGTCGCGAAGAAATAGCATCTCCCTGAAGAATATGTTTGTATCCATTGTTTCCAGTGCAGCAAACACTGAATTAACACTGTATACAATATGTTACTGAAAACAGTTTTCTTTTTTATCTGGGGAATAACATCATCAGCATAAGGTTAAGTCTATAAGATACAGAAGTTTTTGAAAACATTTCTGCCAATAACTTCAAGATACTGTACCCCCTTCTCCAGCTCTAAACTGCTGGCGTCACCGCTGGTACTGGAGTAGCAGTCAAGTTCAAGGTTCCGAAAAACCATAGATGTAAATGAACAGTTTGACTTAAGTAAATTTTTAGTCTGCTTTGGGAAAGGTTAGCCGTTTGCATATCCTAAAAATATTCAATGCAATAAAAATTGATGCATTAGCAGCAAGTAGTGACCAGAACTGGAAAATTCTAGGCAGTTGATTTTAATGACCTAATTACCTCACAAGCGCAACAATTTTCATACTGAGGAGTGAGGACTGAGGACCCTTACGAACTTAACTACGACACCAAGAATTTCCTCACACCACGTGTCAGATGAAACTTCACTTTCAAAACACTAATACGAAACCTGAATTGTCACATCACTGTTGCCAAATCTTGGCCCAAATTACTCTTCGTGTTCCATGTTTTTTGGCAAACGGGAACACCCGAAATGCTAATATAAAATCGTTTAATTTAGCAAATTATGCGAAATGTTTATTAATAATTCTGCTTATAAAAATGTTAGTCTCACAAAAAATTGAATTACATTTGAACCCTCATTGCCGAATCTGCAGCTTTTATTTATTTTATTTTTTTTATTACTGAACTTGTCTCCCTAAATGGGAAAAATAGCCTCTGCCAAACGAACGAGCACGAACTGCCGGCGGGAGTTGGTGGCGCCTTGTTAAGTCAAACTGTTGTGTTGATCAGTTTTCGTGATATTTTATTTAGTTTAATTAATATTATTATCATGGATGATCTTCCCTATAAGGCCGAATATGCAAAAAGTAGCAGGTCTTCCTGCAAAGGTTGTAAAAATCCAATTAGTAAAGATGTTTTACGCATGGCCATAATGGTTCAGGTTTGTGAAGTATGATATCTATGTAGGGTGTGTTTTGTCTGTGGGGCCAATACTCAGTTGTATAGTATATTTATGTATAGTTTTCCGAATAACTGTCTTGTTTGATTTGGCAAACGGGAACAAACTTATCTATAAAGAGTTTAGATTGATGTTAAGACATTCTAACATCGAATTTCAAAATGTGTTGGGGTCAAGTGTCAAATGACCTAAATTCCACACACCCACGCACAGTTTCTTTTATGTATGTAAATCAGCAGTTAATAAAGTTGGGGAATTTCGTTGATGAGTAGGAAACGTTTAAATCATGCGGAGCGGATTGGCATAACAATGGTTATGATCCTATGGATAAACGAAATACTCTTAACGTATGAGACGTTTGCACTGGTGTCTGTTTTCATCTTTGCAAATGTAGTTTTATTCTTGGCTGACAAAGGAGAAAAATGAGGATGAAAATGCGCAGTAACGCGCAATCACTTATTGACGTTAGACTAGCGATTTTTTTTTTGTTTACAGAATTTTAGATCATGTATTACGGGGAAAAAAAAATTAGGTCGATATTTTTGAATTGTTGTGGTTATTAAATTGCAGACAATTTTGAAGTTCACTTAATATGAGAATATTTTTTTAACTTGTGAGTGGTAAGGTCTATATGTTTTAATTGGACCAACTAAAACATATAGAAATACAAACAATTGTGTTATTTTCAGGAGTAGATCTGAGCCAAGTGGAATTAGATACTGTTGGCAGGTAGCTTCACAAAAATACTGTTAGCTGAAATGGCATCTTCACGAAAATATTTTAAACTGCAATGATATATTGGGTCGTTTCATAATTATTGGCCAATTCTGACACAAAGAAACAAACAGCAGTAACAGACGACAAAATGCATTTTATTCCAAATAATTTCTGCCCTCGGCAGCAATACACTGCGCTCAACGTGTTTTCAGTGCAAAAATGCCACGGTGGTAGAAACTGGCACAGTGGTCCGAGGAATCGCTAACGGCGGAAATCACAGCATCCTTGTTAGCGAACCGTTTGCCCCTCAAGAAGTGGTCCAAATGGCAAAACACGTGAAAGTCCGAGTAGGCCAAGTCAGGTGAATAAACAGGGTGAGAGACGACCTCGTACCCCAAGGCGTTGATTTTTCTCATGCTTCCAATAGACATGCGGTCATGCGCCATCCTGAAACAATATGGGACCCAAACGATTGGCGAGCGATGGTTGTTTGCTGCATAATTTCTGGTGACATTCGTTCGGCTGATGGCAGCACGTGTCCGTTGTGATTGTTTGACCTTGCGGCAAAAACTCCTAATGAACCATAGTCTTGGCATTCCACCACTCAGAGATCAGAACCTTCTGTGGGTGCAACTCGGGTTTGGGTGGTTCCCCTTTATCGAACTACTGTGGTGTTCACTTCCTTTTGTCATAAAGCACCCATTTTTCATCAACCGTAAGGATCCGATGCAGAAAGGGAGCACTGGCCTCACATTTTTGGAGGGCAATGCATGTTTCCAGATGCAGTATCTACTGCTGTTTGGTGAGTTTGAGTGGAACCCAGGTATCCAGTTTTTAATTTTGCCCATAGCTACCAGGTGTCTGGAAACTGTCACTGATGATACGTCAAGTTCCGCACTGAGCTCTCGTACTGTGGACGTAGGTTTGTCTTCTACTTTCTGCCTTAAATGTACAGTGTCACACAGAACCGGACGACCTGCTCCTGGCTTATGGTCGATGGCAACATCACCGTCATGGAACTTGGAAAACAGTCTATGGACAGTTCTGTCACTCATTGTTCCGACAACCCACATTCTATTGACATTTGCAACCGTTTCGGACACATTGCGGCCAAGTTGGAATTCGTGCAAAATCACTGATCTCATGTTGGGTTGCTCCATCACGTCCCCAACTGCTTAGATCTGTCTTAAATACCGTTTTATACACATGGACTGAACCGATTCAATTTGCATGGGCGTTTGTTAGTTCCTCCTACAAGGCATCCCTTGTAACTGGCTATGCAAATTCGCCTTGTCAGCTTTGGTCAATAATTATGAAATGACCCAATATATATCTTCAAAATATTTTAAACTGCAGTGGTTTCTCTGCAGGTAATTATCAGCGAAATTCTGTTTTAAAAATATTTTAGTGTAATAGGCATCTTGAATATGTGAATAGCTCTGCTTCATCTCCTTTGAATATTGATATCATGAATGAATGTATTATGAGTTTGCTGAGTTTATTGTTATAATTAATGACTTCGTGGCTTACTTTATTACTTTCAGTATTATAAATATTTAATGGGAATTATCGAGGATAAATTTATTAAGGTACATTACCTCTCTCAATGGGATCTCTGCAGGTAAGAACCTTAATAAATTTATCCTTGATAATTCCCGTTAAATATTTATAATACTGAGTTTATTGTTTTCTGCCAGGAATTATAATGAAAAAAGAAAAAGGTAGATCAACTCTTTCATTAAAAACATTGAAAAAACAGTCTAGAGGTATGATCTACCACTTCTGTGATTTTTGATATTTTGGTATGTGTGGCCAAAAAAAAAAATGAACAGATTTTTTACTGTTGCTGTGTTTTCTATTTTCTCCAAAGACAAATGCTTGGTCTAAAAATGGTGTGTACGTCTTAAGCTTGCCACGCGTTACTTTGGAATAAAAATGAAATGTCGGAACAGAATAAACGCTGAAAAAAAATTGGTATCCATTACTTCCAATGGAAGCCAGCATATTACATTGGAATTCTTGCTTTGGAAAAGAACAATTGGAATTTTGGATATTGTTTGCTGAGAATATTTCTTCTGAAGCACTTGTGCATGTGTAAGTTCCCGAGAACATGTCTCCGCTGTTATTATATCACATTAGCAGATGTGCAAGCTCTTTCTTTTTCTGATCTGTCCGCATTTCCTGGTTCTTTTTGAAAGTTATATTATTATTTGATTATTCTTTCAGAAATGTCTTTTGACGAAGAATTAACACTATGCAAAGAAATTCTATTTTGTACAACATTGATCAATAAATATTACTATAGTGTGATGAAACAAAATGTGTGGGACAAAATATCAGAAAATATCACCAAATCTGCTAAGAAAAGTATTCTTTTCTCATTTAATAAAAATATATAATATTTAATTAAAAATACAGAAAAAAATAATGTCCATTGGTTATTGCATATCACTGCTATAGGATCATGTTATATTCCAAGTATTTTTTTTGTTTATGTAGAATTTAATTATCAGTGTCATTTTATTTTTTGTTTATTTGGGCATATGCTATCTGAAGTCTACAGTTTTTTTTTGACCACAGAAAACAGATGTTTCTTCATTATATGTCTACATATTTTCACTTAATTATGTTTTTCACCTTGTCATCACCTCATCTTGCCAGAGTGCCTCCCCGATGGCTGAGTGGTATGAAGCATTGGCTTCTAATCATTTGTCCAAGATGGTTCCAGGATCGAATCCCGGGTGAGGTGGATGGTAGGTTTGTCTTACAGTTCTGGCTCTCTCCCTTGTCCCTGGAACCTATGCCCCAAATTCGAATAGAGATTTCCTATCTGAGGTTGAGAGACCCGAACCCACAGCGCTTTGCGCCTTTTGTTAGGTGAAAAAGAAAAAGATAAGATATTTGGGAACAGATTTCCCTGATAGAACAGCATGAAAGAAAAGTACAGAAATATTAGAGCAAAAGGAGTATACGGTTTCCCGTTAAGTATTGAAGTTGTAAGCTACCCTACATACTTACCTGCAACAAATCAGTCAAAGCAAGTCATCCCGCAGTCAACGCCAGGCCGCAGGGCAGGGAACGGGAAAAGGGGTGCCTAAAAAAAAGAAAAGAACCACACAAGAAAAATCCAACAGATACACACCCAGTTTTCTCACAAAACCATGTGTTGCAAGGCACCTTAAACCACACAGTTGTCGCTTGCTCAGTTCCCGTGTAGGAGTCGGCTTTTCACCTCGCTTCTCAGAGAAAATATTTTTTTTGTTTCCACTGGCTGGAGGGGAGTTTGGTACTTTTTTTTTTTTTAAAACCATAGTACCTTGTTTCTGGGCCAGTCTCATATATGTGGACTGTAATATTTCTTTTTGCAAAGCAAGTTCGGCCCCTAAAAGAGCCGTTTTTTTTTTTTTACAAAATTTCTTCACATGTGTGAAGTATTTCTTTTGCAAAACAAAGTACGGCCTTAAAAGAGCTGTTTTTTTTTTAACAAAAATTCTCGTGAAGAATATCCTCTGAACACTAGTCCCAATTATTGTTATTTTTTTTGATAGGGTAGCTGTGAATTGGGTTCATTTCTGGAACTTTATTCAAGATAGCTTTTGGCCTTTTATATCTGTCAGTTTCATTGACAGTATAGCGTCATTCCACGCCAAATTGTCAGATGCTGTCCACCACACCATCTCCGATTCTTATGAATTTTTTTTCATGAATAGATCACCCCAAGGTATGAAAATCCTGAAAGTTTCATTTTTTTATTTCCCATAGATTAGAAGATATTAATTTTCGAATTCTGGTGCATGGCGGGCCTTAATCGCGTAAAAACGCAAATATCTCCATTGTTTGGATTAAAAAAAAGTACCAAAATCACCTCTTCTTTGTAATTTCCCCCAAGGAATCGATTGTTGCATTGCACAAATTTCTATCTTCTTTAGTTTTTGAGTTACGTGCAACGAGAGAGCCTTTTTTCAAAACGTAAAAAAGCAATGTAGTACAGCACTTATAAGATTGCAATTGTTTTTTGTTTTTAAAGAAAAGTTTAGTCTAACAAATGAAGAAAAAAAAAACCTTGGGCTTTCGCGTGCACGCTAAGAAAAGAATTTTTAAATATGATGCAGGGCTCGTATTTTGCCATTGTGAACCTGTGCGCGGCGGCATTTCAAATAATACAACTGTAAAATATTACTAAAGGGTCATTTCATGCCAAATCGTCAGATGCTATCCTCCACATTCTAGCCATTCGACGACAAGGAAAACTAATATAAACCATTTTCTCCGTACAGCTTACCAATATGAGCTATACCGTGAAAAAGGTTACACAGAAATAACGCATAAAAATTATGCAACAGACGTCGGAAATATATTGGTATTCTTACCAATCAAAGACGAGAAGAACTGATATAAACTTTTTTCTCTCCGTATAACTTAACGATATACGTACTGACGCTTATAAATTATGCAATTGACGTTGAAAATAGTTTTTGGAATATTGATTAATGATTTCTTCAGCTTACGCAATATCCGACAATTTTTAGACATGAAATAGTTCTATTTCAGGAATTAATAAATTGTCTAGTTGTCCATGCCTGCCGTAAGAGAAAATGATCAAGGAATGACAGCTTGAGAAAATGATCATATGTAGAGGATTTTAGGAAGAGAGTGTCTGACCCCAGGTCTTACAACCCTTAGAAATAGGAAGTTAGGAGATTTTGGCTAGAGTGCTCGATAGGAAAGTGACACGGAAGAGAAGTAGAAAGGAAGAGGAAGACGCCATTATTTATTAGGGGGAGTACCCAGGGTCTGACGGCTTAACGTGCCCTTCCGACGCACAGCGGATATTTAGTGGATCGAGTGCTCGTACCTGCCTGGGATCGAACGCGAGGTCCTCTCTGCGGCAGTCACGAACGTTGCCCACTATGCCACCCGCTGCCCACACAGCTTGAGAAATAAAGTAATCGGGGATATATAGCTCGGTGCCTATTCTTGCCAGGTAGAGGAAATATATACTGCGTTTTAGTTAACGTCAGATACTTGACGATCACAGATGATGATGTTAGCAAGGCTCAGCGTCGGGTTAGAAAAAATGTTATAGATTATTTTCTGGTAGATCTGGTATTTAAATGAAGGAGTATATCTCGCAGTTGTCATCTTGCCTGTTTTTTATTTATTTATTTTTTATTTCAGTTGCTTATTTAAAGATTACGCCTCAGGTGGTAGCTCACGAAACTCTCAAAAGCTCATATGAAACAAAACGCACCACAGCACCCTAAAATAAGAAAAACACAGTTTAACTGTTCGTGGTGTAGCCCCAAAATAGGAAAATACAGTTTGACGGTTACACTGAACGAAACATTTTATGCCTCCTATAATCACATCCCGGTGTCATAGTGGTAGCAATTGGATTTATTTCCGTTATTATTATTATTTTTTATTAATCATGCCAATAAATTTAGAAATAATGAGAAACATTCACAGACCTCGAACGTATGAGTACGTTTTTGTTAATGTAATACCCATTGTATTGCAATTATTGATTACGGATTTATGAAAAACAAGTATGGAACTCCTGTTACTATTTAGCGATCGTAATTTGTCCCAGCTGTGTTTTATGAGCTTCTGTTTCTCTTTATCAGTAGCAACGCAGTTATCGTCCTCATATTGACAAGTTACTTTAACTGTCTCTTGAATTAAGAATTAGTTTTTTTGTTTTGTTTTTGTTTAACGCATTACGCCAAAATAACAATGCACAAAGGCACTGAAAAAATAGGCAGCAACTTTCAGATTGCAAGAGAATAAAAGAGATCTGAGAAAATACACTACGGAGCTTTTCCACTTGCGGTGCTCTCTTAGAAATTCGTTCTCTGTTTTCCAGAGGTCGTAAATTAGGATCTGAGGGATTCGAGGTTTGGGGCCATCCTGTCTTTAAAGAAAAAAAGAAAAAAAAAAAAAACTAGAAGCAAGCGTGTTGGCCATAGCACGGATAAAGAGAGTAAATCGTCTGTAAGAAAAATAAACAGTTCTACATCTGTGGCGAACAGAAAACGTCATACCATAATGGCAAATAAGTTAACAAACGCAGGGCAGTGGCGACGCTATATAGCTGCTCAGAACTGGGTGGGCCATTAAGGAAGGAGGAGGGGGCTAAATGTGATGGGAGAGGAGGCACACACTTCGAAGTGTTTGGACGAAATTTTGGCAAAAAAATCCGTTCATGTGCATTTTACTCGACGCTGATAATGTTATCCCTAGTCAAAAAAGTTTTCAAGTGAATACTGTACATAGTATGGGAACCATGGATACGAATCTCTATGGCAAGTTACTATTCACAATTTTAGCTTACTTAGGTCTTTCCCTCTCTCCCTTTCATAAGGCTATTTATGAAGTACAGTTTGTAACATGACAAGGAATCTCTCTGATCGTTTTCAACTATAATTCCAAAACGCGTGTTTCTGCCGCTCTCTTAGAAATTCGTTCAGAGGACTCCCCCCCCCTCTTCCTTCCCATAAGTACAAAAACTAACAGCCATGTGGAATGCCATTTTGCTTTTTTAGTTAAGAGGCTACAATTCATAAACTTCAAAAAGCCGAAAGTTTTGAACTGATTCAGATTGGTTTACATCGGTGACACAAACATTAAATTTTCTCGCGGTTCATATTTAGTTTCCACCGTACAGAAAAAGTATATCACCTTCACAGAAAATAATTGGAGATTTTGCGTGCGCATATAAAATCTTCCTAACACTTTTTTTGTCAACATCATTTTTCATCCTGCGGCGAACGGCAAGTTTATACTTTTTTTTTAATTGGAGGTTTAACGACCAAAAGCAACTCAGTGCAATTTAACTTTGAGCAACTCAGTGGGCTATAAGCAGTCGCACGTCCCTAATTTGGGGCCACTGATTCCAGGGAAGGGAGAGAGCCAGCACCGTAAGACAAACACAACATCCATGCCTCACCGGGATTCGAATCCGGACCCAATTTGGATGAATGATCATATTCATAAGTCATCGCTTAGACCACTGCGCCACAGGGGCGGCAAGTTTATACTTACGGATATCTTTATGAGGAGCAATAAATTTGCGGTATGTTGATCAGATAAAGTGCGCAAAAGGTCTGGAGCGTCAGGTCATTTGCAGTAACCCTCTACAAGCAACATCTAAAAAGGAGAGAGGCTTCATTTCATCGCCGGCATGATAAATCTGAAAAGTAAGCACGACGGAACTTTTTATCCAAGTATGCATACATACATACATACTCGCCAGAATAAAAAAAAAAAAAAAAGCTGATTAAAAAAAATACAAGACGATTCCCAAAATTAGCCGAAGAAATTTCACCACGATCTCTCGTCTAGAGCAAAAGCATTGGCAGCAATCACCCCCCCCCCCCCCCAAATAATTTTGGTTTTGCGTTGATTTCAAGAAATGATTCAGATGACACAAAAGTGGGAAAATTTCGCGAACACTGTAACTAAGTTAAATTTTATGATAATCGCCAAATTCGTTATAGGAAAAAAAAAACAAAAAAATGTGTTCCACGGAAGCTCAACTTCCTCTTGTCTGATTTGATTAAATATAATCAATAACTGACATGGAAGTTGATCACAGCATTGTGAGACATCGAAATATAAACATTGTTCATGAACTAATCATGCTTTATTAAAATAAAGAATTCCTTCCCTTCAAAACGTGAGTTCAACAATACAGGCATCCGCGCGATGGGGGTGATGGGTGAGATCGCTTCTTAAGAGCGTGTGGGAGGAATGCGGTTCTTCTTCCGGTACCAAGTCTCCGCACAGCCGTGGCCACGACGCAGCATGCTTCACCGATTGCACTGGCCATGCACCATGTTTAAAAATTATTTTCTCGGCACTCAGGCAAAAGCCCAAGTTTTTTTTTTCTTCATTTGATAGATTAAACCTTTCTTTGCAAAGAATAGTAACTGCAGCTTCCTAATTACTGTACTACATTGCCTTTTTAAGCATTGAAGAAAGGCTCTCTCATTGCTCATAACTCAAAAACTAAAGCAGATAGAAACGCGTGCATTGCACCAATGGATTCCTTGGTAAAAATTAAGAAATAATGATTTATATATTTATTTTTATTCTAAATAACGGAGATATTTGCGTTCTTACACAAAATATGTCCGCCATGCACCAAAATTCAAAAAATTATATCTTCTAATCTATCGGAAATAAAAAATTGAAACTTTCAGGGTTTTTATAAGTTGTGAGTAGCTACCCATTAAAAATAAAATCGTAAGAATCGGAGATGTGTTGGTGGAAAATTAATTCAAAATCTGACGATTTCGTGTGGTATGACCCTATAGTTAATGGCCTCTCTGACCAGAGGATTAGGATGAATCTTAGCTTTTTCATAGTATCTTTTAGCTAAGTCATACATCATGTAATGGATAGAATTAATATTTAGCATGCTTCAATATCTACTTCTAGGGGTTCGATTTGAAAAATTCCTTTTTTGTTGGATAGTGTTTCCAGTATGACATGTGCTTCAGATAATTTCAAAATTTTCAAGTAATTCATAGACTTTCCGCTAGGGAGCGTAAAGCTAAATTGTGTTTCTCCCTATATCTCTGCTTCTAAATCTCCGATTTGAAAAATTCTTTCTGCACCGGATACAGCTCCTGATGGGAAATCTTTTGCACATATTTTCTAATTTTTGTAAAAAAAAAAATGGTTTGTCCACCAGGTGGCGTAAACCTTAATTTCCGCTTCTGATGTATTTGCAGCAAAATATGAGCTTCTAAATTCTCGATTGAAAAAAACGTCGTTTGTAAACCGATACTACTCGTGTCGACAAACCAACCTTTTAGAAACATTTTCTTCTTAAAATAATGCATGGTTTCTGCGCCAGGGGCGTAGACGTATATCTTATTTTTTGTCAATATCTCGACTTTAGGAGTCCGACTTACAAAATTCCTTCTTTGTTGGATAGTGTTTCTAGTGTGACGTGTTTTTCCTATAAATTCAAAATTTTCAAGTAATTCATAGACTTTCCGCTAGGGGCGTAAAGGTAAATTGCGTTTCCCACTATTTCTCTGCTTCTAAATCTCCGATTTGAAAAATTCCTTCTGCACCGGATACAGCTCCTAATGGGAAATCGTTTGCACATAATTTATAATTTTTGTAAAAAAATGGTATGGCCACCAGGCAGCGTAAGTCTTAATTTCCGCTTCTGATGTATTTGCAGCAAAATATGAGCTTCTAAAATTTCGATTGAAAAAAAAAAGTCTTTTGTTGACCGATGCTACTCATGGTGACAAACCTTTTAGGAACACTTTCTTCTTGAAATAATGCATGGTTTCTATGCCACAGGGCGTAGATGTATATCTTATTTTTGTCAATATCTCTACTTCTAAAAGTCCAATTTGAAAAATTCCTTCGTTGTTGGATAGTGTTTCTGATGAGAAATGTTTTTCCTATAAATGAAAATTTGTCACGTAAATCATTTAAGACTTTCCGCTAGGGCGCATAGAAGTAAATTGCGTCTTCTGCTCCTAAAACTCCGATTTGAAAAATTCTTCCTGTATCGCATACAAAACCTGATGGAAAATATTTCTCACATAATTTCTGATGTTTTGTAAAGAATGGTTTGGCCACCAGGGGTCATAAGTGTTAA
The DNA here is from genome assembly GCA_039090855.1 of Macrothele yani. Taxonomy (NCBI): domain Eukaryota; kingdom Metazoa; phylum Arthropoda; class Arachnida; order Araneae; family Macrothelidae; genus Macrothele; species Macrothele yani. Next base: position 84,596,714 of record CM077001.1, read on the forward strand.
TTTCTGCTTCTGATGTATTTGTAGCAAAATCTTGTCTCCTGACAACTCGACAAAATTTTTTTTTTCTTGGACCCATATACCGCTCATATTGATAAACCTTTTGAGAATACTTTCTTCCTCAAATAATGCATGGTTTTCCCACTAGGGGACGTAAAGTCACATCTTATTTTAGTCGATAACTCTGTTTCTAAGAGTTCGTAAGCTCAAGATTCCGTTTACACCAATATCTGAGGGATTAAAGACCCGATTGAAAAACTTGTTTCTTCCGTCAGATATTATTGTTTTCCATACCGGTACCATTAACTTTGAATAGCATTGATAAATTTAATTTGCGTCAGAAGGGATTCAAAAGACGTGCTTATTACACCCGAAAATTCGGTGTCATCTTTCTTGTTTTATTATTCCTTCCACATTTTTCAGTTATTCTAGAGAGTTGATGCACCGTGGAGTGTCTATCTCTAAAACCTCCTTGAATAAATGGAATTACTGGGAATTCCTCACAGAATTGTTTCATTCTAATAAGAATTATTTTTTCAAATATTTTTCCCATAGTTGGGAAGCAACGAAATAGGTCTGTGATTTTCTGGAATAGCCAGGTTTTTACCGGGCTTGGGTAGTAAAATTACCTCAGCAGCTTTCCACTCATCTGGAAAGTATTTTATTTCAATAGCTTTATTGTAAATTTTGGTCAGCGTGTGCACATATGCTTCCGGTAATTTTTTCATGATTTTATTATTAATATCGTCCTTTACCAGGTGCTTTTTTATTCCTGAGTTTGTTAACATGAAACCGTACCTCCCTGTCACTAAGAGGAAGTGGGTTTTCAAAGTCAGGTGAAATAAATTTCTTTCAGCTCTTAAAAGGGCTGTTTTTTTTTCTTCTCACATTCGGATTCTGTCCGATTTCTGCAGCTTGTTCAGGGTTTGCGGACCTAAGAGAGGTCGTAGCACTTTTAATTTTGAGTTTGAGTTCCTGCTTTCTCTGTCTTTTCTCCCCCCCCCCCTTTTTTTAATCACACCATTCTGAGTGCTTTTATTTGGGTATGTTCTCACAGGGTTTTTTTTTACTGGTGAATTCCTCGTAGAGTTGTGTACTTTGTGCAATTACTCTTAGAGTTTTCAACATCCTCCACATGTTTAAAATAAGTATCCATGGCCTTTTGGTTTTTGATGTATGTATCCGTGTCAGGGATATAATTTATTTTAAACTGTTTTTCTAGTGAGTTTGCAAAAATTTACGCTTTTTCTTCATCAGTTCTAACTACTGTCCCATCTTCTTTTTGAAGGGGTGGGAGTAATTTGACATTTTTATTTTGAAAGCTCGACGTAAGATTCCATAGAGTCATTTTATTTTTTTTTATCCGAATTTTCAGAGTAGTCAATATATATCAGCTTCCTCTAATAATTGACCCCATGACCCATTGTCGAATTTTCTAATTTCTCTTTTAATTTGTCTATTTAGGCAGCAATAAAGGTCATAGAACATTTTATTTCTTGTTCTTTGCCACTTGCTTCTGTACCTATTTTGTTCTTTAATAAGTTCCAAAATTTCTTTGGGTAAATAGTACGGATTTTTTTTCTCTTTAGCAGGAGTTTGACATTCTTCCATAATTTTTTTAATGGCGAGGTTAAAGAGTTCAATAGCTCTGTCAATTTCTTCTTTGCTATTACAGTCTCCAATTACCGGAGGTGGCACTAATTTAATTTTCTCTTCAAATTGTTTTAAATTAGTGACCATTATGGGTGCTACCGTCACAGTTTTATCAGTATCAAGCTGGAGGTGAACGGGATTGTGGTCAGAGGAGAGCGCTGCCGCAGTGTAAATTTCAAAGTAATATTATTTTTCAAGAGGGCAAAATCTAGTATGTTGCTAGTTCCTCTGAGCGCCGTTCTTGTGGGTTCAGATGGTGTCCCCAAATCAATGTTTTTGTTTAATACATATCTGAAGATATTGTTTCCACTTTTATTAGCTTTTGGGCAGTACCAATAGCGGTGTTTACTATTAAAATCTCCCGCTATGACCGTGGAAATATCTTCCTCGAAAAGATTATCTAGAGCTTCTTTGGTAATAATGTGTTTGGTACGATTGTGTAGCGCCGTAAATTTAATCGGGTTATTTTTTGTTTTACTAATAACCGAGTACGCTTCCATGCCATCCTCTGTGTGTTGCATGTTGCTTCACTTTGCTCTAGTTTATCTTTCACTGCAATCAAAATTCCCCCACTTTGGGAGGTTTTGTCTTTTCTGTAAACCTTGTAGTTGGGAATTTTGAATTTAATTCTGTCCATTAGCCAGGATTCATTAATTAGTGCAATATAAATTTTTTTGTATTTTAGGTAGGCTAAGAATTCTCTATGCTGCCTTTTGATGCCTTGCGCATTCCAAATTAATATGCTAAGTCCATTTGTTTCAGAGTAAAAAATTTCGTTTTTTTTTTTTTTTCATCATTTTTTACTGTGTCAATTTTTTTTATATTGTTGTTACTTTCGATAACTTGGGCATCAATGTCAGTATTGCAATTGATTGCTTCCTTGTTTTTGACCAGTTTGGCCCCAAATTTGTGACAGGTGCCTGCATTTTTAGTTCTTTGAGATGCTTACGGTATTCGTGAAGCCTTTGAAAAAACAAAATCTTTTGTGACTACTATGCCTTTTGGTGAATTGAAGAATGCTTCAAAATTTTCCTTTATGATGAGATCTTCAAGAGTCTTATTACTGCCTAGACTATGTAGGTATATCGAAGTGGCTCTGTTTTCTATAAATATTTGTATTTCAATTTGAAAATGGAGGAAAAATGTCCAAAAATGGAAATCAGACATAGAAAAGATTTCTCCTGTAACTGTATTTTTCCCCCCCAAATATTCCTAACATGTATCCTATATTCTTAAATATCCCCCCCCCCCCACCTAAAAGTTTGCATTTCAGCTTGATAAAGAGAGGGTGGCAGTTTCAAAAACAAAAGTGACTAAGCTGAAAATTGGTAAGAATTTATGCGTGTGTTCAAAAGTATTCATATTCTCAAAGTTATACTATTCATCCTTTATCAAAAATAGCGCTGTCATGCATTCATGATGGATAAAATTGTCATCCGAGGGCATAAAATGATTTCATTGCTTAAATGAAATCAAGTTATTTCTAAAATTGCATCACTCAATTAAAAAAAAAATCAAAACCTTGAAAATCATCACAATTTCTGAACTCCATCCATGAGTGAGTGATACAGAAAAATAATTGAAAACAAGTACAGTAGAGTCTCGGCAAGCCGACATTTCGCCAGTCCGACACGTCCAGTAATCCGACACTAAAGATCCAGACTCACGGTCGCCAGGTCGCAATTGGCGATAAACTTCGTCGTGGCGACCTGTATGGGAAAAACAGTTATTTTATGTAACATGTACTGTACAGAATTTTTTTTTTAACTTGTACGGAACTCGCACGTTTCTGAAAAATTTTACTCCAAATGTACGGAAATGGCACAAAATTTGAGTTGTGTGAAAGTCGGCCATCACCTTTTTCATTCTGCTACATTGCTTGAACAGCAGGAAAAAAAAGTTTGTAAAAAGGGCGAGGGCGTCTGTTTTTGATCGCAAAGAACACGCCAAAGCTGATGGGTCATCGTGGGGGAACAAGGTTTGCAAGATTGCGGTGGGGATGAAAGCTTCTTGCTGGTGGTGTACAGCTCAAATTAAAAGACATTTTTATGAAGAAAAATTTCTCCAATGTTTTAAATAACTGATTGCAAATTTTACAATAACCAAGAAGACATGTCAAAATAAACTCCCCTGTGAAATTTCATCAAAATCAGATAAAAACTTTAGAAGTTAGGCATTTTCTTTTTATTATTTTTAATGAATGTTTGCTGAAAGCCTAAGTCCATAGGAAAATTCTGAAATCCGGAATCGGCAAAGTCCGGATTTTCAAGGTTGTACTGTAAAAGTATTTCCATACCTGTGAACTGCTACGGAATGTCCGTAGTTTGTTTCTATGGATTTAGTTTCAGTTGGCTGACTACGGAACTCGCTGTCAAAACTACGGATTCTATGAATTTTCATTTTGTTTATTTTTTTTTTAAATTTTGTTATTATTTTATGGTATACATGAGATTTTTAAGTGGATTCGGGAATTCTGCGTTTTTTTGTCATCAGTTAGATCATTTTCTGGATAAATGTAAAACTAAAGACATTGCGGGAGGGAGGGGGTCATCTGGAGACGGTATTTTGTTTCTCAAAACTTTCGAAAACGGTAGTTGAACGGAGTGAAAAAGTTACTGTAATCGTAATTTTTCTCTCCCGATGTTGCCTTTATTGTCCGGTTTTATTGTTAAATATGATTTTATTGCATCAAAATATTTCAGCTTGAAACTGTAGGAAAGAATTTGCGAAAACAGAGGTTAGACACCGGAAAAATTTCCCCGTAATCTTCAGGCATCATATTCTTCCGCGAAATCAAGGAATTCCGCCTTTTTCATTGTTATTTTGGTCATTCGCGAGATCAATGCACCAGTGAACATAATTTGGGGAGGGGGTGACAGGGAATGTTCGTCGAAGGACGGAATTCCAACTTTACGAAAATTTCGAAAATGGAAGGTCGACGAAGTTCAGATTTTTTCCACAATCGTAATTCCCTTTTTCTTGCGATGTTGCCTCTGCCCAGTATTACTGTTATATAATATTTAACTGCATAAATATTTGTATTTCAGCTTGAAAATAGCGAGAAAATTTCCAAAACTGGAAGTCGGACAGTGCAGAGATTTTTCCCGTAATCGCACTCCCATCCCTGCACAATGTTCCCACTCTCCTGCATTGTTTTATTACTTCAGTTTCAACTTTTAAGCATACTATAACTGAAATATGGAAAATAAAACATATTGAAATTATACTAAGCAATTTTATAAAAATAATATAGTATGAAATATACAATCTGATTTTTTTTCAGTTTGGCAACTGATTTTTTTTTTTTTTTTTTTTTTTTATTATTTATTTGTGGCTACTAACAATTTTGGTCTTGGTGGCCAATGTCTACTAGCAAAATTTGTAAGTCTGGATCTTTATCCAACACTCGTGGCGAACAAACGGAAGGCGCTCGAGTACATACATACCGGAGATGTGACATTCTTCACGCATGTGCCAAAAACTGGAAAAATGGGGATGCCTGAGTAACGCCTTCCTCCAGTCGCTTGTTGCACATGCGGTCGGTAAAGCAGGCACAGTGTTTGTTTACATACTGTATTGTTCAAAATGTCTCAATCTGTTAAACGTAGGCATAAAACTTTAACTTTGATTGAAAAGGTGGAAATCGTTAAGAAAATTGAAAAGGGTGAAAAGTTCGGTGATTTGGCTGCATTTTATGGTGCTGGAGGTGCCACGATTTTATGACATCAACAAAAACCGGAACAAAATTGAGGGATTTGTTCTAGATTTGGACAGCAGGACCAGTGATAGGAAAGTTGTAAGATCTGGTGAGTACCCTTTAGTTGAAGATGCTCTTTACGCATGGTTTCTCCAGGAACGTAACAGACACACTCCTATTACTGGTGAAATTATTAAAAGAGAAAGCAAAATTCTTCTATAAGGAAATCATAAAAAAAAGACTATTTTCTTGCCAGTACTGGCTGGTTTCATAAATTAAAAAGATAATTTGGAATCCGTTTGCTAAGAACGGCAGGTTAGAAACTCTCTTGTGACTTTGAAGCAGTTGAACCTTATAAAGAAAAATTTATCGAGTTGGTACAAGATTTTAATCTTAGCCCTGATCAAATCCATAATGCTGATGAGAGTGGATTATTTTGGAGACTTTTGCCGAAAAAAAACGTTTGTTCTTGGAGCAGAAGCCAGTGCTCCTGGTCGGAAAATGGCAAAAGATTGAATCACTTTTATGCCGTGTTCAAATGCTAGCGGTACACATAACAGGGCTTGAAAAATATCTGAAAAGTTACATGCCCAGCTGGGTAAGTGCAGAAAATATTTACTTGCCCAGAAGTAAAATCTACATGCCCAGAAAAATTTATCTTTTAAGATAACAAAACAGAAGCCTCATTTTTTTAAAGTTAAAAATTATGCTAAATTTTTTGTACATCTTTTGCATCGCCATTTTAAAGTGTCTGTATTCAAAGTGCACAAAAGCATATATCTTAAGTTTTAAGAAAGGTAATCGATGGCATTTGAGAAATTTAGTGATTATGCCATATTCAAGAATTTTTAATATACGTCCGGTGTTTTGCAAAAAAAAAAAAAAAAAAATTGTCATTGTTAACTGTACAGCAATTTAAGTAGATTATTATATTTGCACTTTTAAGGTATTAAACCCCTGCAAAGTGCGCATAGTTTACGTGAAATTCATAAATGATATACTATTAAAAATCACCAATCACTTACCCTAAAGATCATGGTAATTTCCATCCACAACACACTTCAAGCACGTCAATTATCGTAATGTTGTTGGCCTTCAAAGGTTTACAGACATCTTGCTTACGATTCCTTCTTCCGGGGATGAAACGTCGTCTTTTTTTTTTTTTTTTTTATTTGCTAGACAAACAACACTGGTTTTTTTAGCCATATGAGATGTAACCATAGCTCGTCAATTCCATAAAAACCACACAAGTATATTACAAAAGCATACACAAGCATACTACGAATGAGTGTGACACTTGCAGTAGGAGTAGCACGGGTTTTGAAACAGATGGAGCATTTTGTTACTCACAGTTGACAAAGGTTTATTAACCACCTGGGAATGTAATGTAGTGTAAATATGTACATAGTTTTTTAATTGAATGTATGAATGAGTAGTCTGCTTGTGTGGTTTTTATGGAATTTACGAGCTATGATGGTTACATCTCTTATGGCTAAAAAAAACCCAGCGTTGTTTGTCTAGCAAATAAAAAATAAATAAAAAAATACGAAGTTTCATCCCCGGAAGAAGGAATCGTAAACAAGATGTCTGTAAACCTTGGAAGGCCAACAACATTACGATAATTGATGTGCTTTGAAGTGTGTTGTGGATGGAAATTACCATGATCTTTAGGGTAAGTGATTGGTGATTTTTAATAGTATATCAGTTTAAGTAGAGTTTTCAACAATTTTGAATGTAAAAGTTATTTACCTTTTTCTCTTGTGCAAACAGAAGTGATTTTGCATCATAAAATATCCCAAGAATTGTTTAGAAACAAAGGCAATCTTTATGCTTTCGACTACTGTTGTATGCATTTAAACTATATTATCACCTGGAGCCAAACCCCTTCCCCCCACACACACATTCCTTGAAAAAATTGCTGGTGGTATATGTAATTTTAGGATGGTTTTGGCAAGCAGTGCACCATATGATAGTCTTGTCGTCATTTGACTTGAGCCAATTAAATGTTTTTATCCAAGATTCCTGAACTGTCCGACGGCGTTTTTTTGCGTACACTTTATCATAGTCCGCTTGCGTAAGTTTCAATTTTGCTAACACGCAGATTCCGATTCTGAAATTACGTCACTCAACAATGCAGAAGACGAATTTGTAACAACGGCTGACAGATCGGGAATTTCACATAATTGCTTACTATAAGATATACTCTCATTGCTGGATTTTTTTCAAAAAAAAAAAATCATATTCATTACTAAATATTACTTATTTCCGTAGCTAACACAAACTACTGTTCTCTTAGACAAACTACGCAAGTTATCGGTGTCAGTAATTTTCGCTCATCTCCTGGTTAAGTGTACATGCTTGTTCTTTAATCTTAACGAAACTTAGGCTTTGTTTCAGTAGTACCACTGTTGTGCTGCGTGTGTGGGGGAAAGGGGGGGGGTGCACGCGCTGTCGGAAGCTTCTATTTCCCCTCCCTCACTCACGCAAGTAACGGCAAGTTGTTTCAGAGACCCAACCCCACCCGTGGCTGTGCAATAAATATTCCGTTGTCACTCCCTCCTCATAAAGCACAGCTTTTTTGCCCATCAGTCTGCGTCCTCCTGTTTCACGGCAGTTTACACATTTTGTCACTAAACACCGGAGGCTAGTTTCATCGGAAGCATGCATCCTGTCGTTAACTGTAAATGACATCTTGAGCAAAACTACGTATGGCCCCAATTTCTGGATGTAAAGCATAATATAATTGAAGAAGGGCTATCCTCCTGGCCTTGGCATTCATTCCGTAACAATAATACAACTTCTGGTGATTTGCAGTAAAATGAAAAACACGCGACGACAGTCTTTTTTTTTTTTTTTTTTCTAGAGTAGAAAATTTTCCATTCCAAACTTTTTTTTTTTTTCTTTAAACCTAGTTGCCCAACCAGGCAACTAGATTTAATTTTTACTTGCCCCGGTCAATAATTTACATGCCCCGGGCATCTCGGGCATGGTATTTTTCAACCCTGCCTAAGCTTCCATTATTAGTTATAGGCAAGTCTAAAAATCCAAGGACGTTTAAAAATGTCAAAAGTCTTCCAGTTTTGTTTAAAAACCAACGCCAGGGCTTGGATGACAAAAGAATTGTTCACCGACTGGATTCAGGAGCAATTTGTCCCATCAGTTAAGAAATTTCTTCGACAGAAAAATTTGCCACATAAAGCTTCGTTATTTTTAGATAATTGCTCAGGCCATCCAGAAGAAGATGAACTAGCATCTACAGATGGTTTTGTAAAAATGATGTTCTTACCACCAAACGTAACACCTTTTGTTACAACCAGTGGATCAAAATGTGATACAAACTGTTAGGATCGAATACAAAAAAAAGTCTACTCTACAATGTGATAAGCAAAGAGGAAAGCATCCTTGATTCTCTGAAGGCCATTAACGTCAAAGATGTCGTTTACAATCTTGCTCATGCATGGGAAAATGTATCGACTAATGTATTGGTCACCTTGTGGGGCAAATTATGGCCTACACTGCCATTGTTAGCTCAGTACAAAAAAAACTAAAAATAAAGTACAAGAAGTCCCTGACAGTGATGATTCGTCTGTTACAGACCTCCAAGAAGCCATCGCCGTGCTGTGCAGTGATGAATCTGAAAGCCTGACTGTGGTTGACGTAAGCGATTGGCTCATTGGGAATGAAGAAGAAAATTTCCAACTGATGACTGATGAAGAGATCATCCTAGATGTTTAAGATGGCAATGACAAAAAACAAGAGGTGCCAACTATACAACAAGCTCATGCCGTACAGCACAGTAGTGCAGTAAGTGCATTTACCACATGTGTGATGTGGGCCGAGGAAAACGATGTAGCAGCTGCTGACGTACTGGTTTTAAAAGACTGCAAGAACAAGTTATGAAACTGTTCTTGTAAAATACAAAATAAAAAAAATTGACGAGTTTCTTGTTCCCTCTACTGTGTGATTAACTAACTGTGTATTTTGCTAACTTGTACGTAAGTATATTAATAATCAGTGATTTGTTCCTGTACATACATGTACAGTACGTACTGCAGTTCTATTTCTTATTCAAAATCCAGTAATCCGACACCTGCCGGTCCGATACTTGTCGGATCACTGAGACTCCACTGTATCATCAAACATTCCATACATTACCACTCTCCCCTAATAATAGATAATCGTGAATTAACAGTTCTGGTACTGTCGCAAATCTTCTTGATTTTAAGATAAATCTTCTTAATTTTAGGGTAAATCTCCTTGATTTTACGGGAAAATCTTGATTTTATGATAAATCTTAATTTTCGCAAGCAGTCTTCTTGATTTAAGAAAAGTTTGGTTGGCAGGTATGTGTCCGATATTAACCGACATTCAGTCGTCATAACCAATATCAGCTCGATATCTAGCCGATATTCATTCCCATTTGCGTTATTAAAAATATCAACCATTAAAATAGAAAGGTCATGTTATAAGGTATTTGATTTTATAAGGTTATTATACATTTTGCACGTTAATTTCTCATGAAATACCCTTCCCAGGTGTAAACGATGAGGCTTCGTATGGGGATTACTGATAGGCACCCCTGTAAGTGTAACGTTGAGAACATGTTTCATACCAAGTGCAACAGTGGTTATAGGTCCTGTAAACAAAAGGTAACTTTTTCTATGCCAAAACATGAGGCAAGGCATAACAAATGAATTTGTTTTTTACTTGTCCTAAATCAAGTTGGCAGCCATTCAGTAATTATTTAGTTAAGTATGCCACTTTTTTTTTGAGTTTTTTATATATCATCACATTTTGTCTAAATCTGAAATAGGGTGTTGTTTTTTAATCCAAAGTTCTGTAAACTTTATCGTGAGATTAGTCCTAAGCACAGTATAATGTGACACCCAATTAAACATTTTATGTCCTGTAGAGATAAAGAAAAGAGCTGCAACAGGATCAGAACAGAATTCAATATGATGATTGGGCAAAAATCCCAATTATTATGGAAAAAATTTGGGTTAAATAATGTATTTATACTAACCAGCCTTGTGACACATAGATTCAATGTGAGATTATGCATTTCCCGAATAAAGTTGATGAAGCTTCCTTAAAACACACCATCTGGAAGAATATTCACTTATGTCTATCCATACTGGCATTAATAACTTTTAGTATAACTACAGGATAAAAAAATAGAAATTCTTTGGTAAAATTACTATACTGCATGGAACAAAAAGCATGTATATTTATGAGTATAGTTTACAGCAATAGCAACAAAGCTGTCTTCAGCGCCCTCTGATTTCATGATTTTAAAAACCCATCTGCAGAAGCGCACGACACATTATCTCTTCTAGCCGCTATAATATAAAATCAAAAAAAGTATTTACATGGGGAGTGATATCATTATTCTAACTCTGCACAAAGAGAGAAAAGGAAAATGTTGCGTGAAATAAGAGTCAGATTTTTAGAATACCCTAGGATTGGTAGGTTTTCATATATATATATATATATATATATATATAATATATATATATATATATATAAACGAACTATAGCAAATCAGACTCTAAATTTGGTGCTTCAGAAAATATAGATTCACATGCTGAAATTAACCAGCTTTGCAAATTTGATCAACTCCTTGTTCAATTGGAATCAATTAATAAAATATAGCACTTGGCAATGAATTTCACAAATCTCCTTGCTAGTCTTTATGGTTGCTGAAGAACTAATTGGTGGAAAACAAGAGAAAAATAAATATAGGTCAAGCCTTTGAACCAAAATGAAAATTGTTGCTAGTTTTAAAGAAAATAAGTGTTTCTACAGTAATGGTTAGTTCACATAAATTTGTTCAGAATTCATGTCAACAAGCTCCTTAGGTGAGTAATGAAAGGAATTGTAGTAGATATTGCTGCATGGCCTAATTCAAGTAAAAATGAAAAAAAAAATCTGTTAGTGTCCGAAATTAACAGTTTTTGTGAGGATAATGAATGCAGTAAAATGTACCCAGGTATGAAAAATTTAGTTGACACACGAAATGCATCTACGAGTAACTAACGGTAGTGTGCTGTTGTTTCTTTCTTTCCTTGTTGTGCTTCCTTCCATGAACACACCCTCTGCCCTTTCATTTTGACTTCCCCACCTAGCTTTCTGATTCACTTCCACTCAGGGGTTAAAATTCAAGGCGCGATGGCGGGACTCCCGCCAAAAATAAAGTTGTTAGGCGGGAGGCTCCTGCCTTACAAAATTTTAAGAAAAACATATATAAATATAAAATCTTGGGTTCAATTTTGGTCCACTCGCAAAATTCGCGTGTTAAAAACGTATCCTTTGTAAAAATATGTGGTTTAGAAACAGACTGTTGAGAGTTGAAAATCGCAATCGAATACATCGTTTATATCTGGTACACAATCAGTTTATGGACCCGTGAATTGGCTTCTATGCGTAGTAGCCACATGAGCAGTTCATTTTGCATATCGCAGACTGTTACGAATCAGGCATGAGATTGTTCTTCTGATTCGCTTTTTTCGCTACATTTTGGTTATACTTGAGATTGATGAAAAACCCCCTAAAGAAACTGAAGATGTTTTATTTTTGGAGGATTAGTGTGTGTGTGTGAGAGAGAGAGAGGGGGGGCGCATTTTCTGTGTGGGAAACGGTATTCCGTTATTCACAACTTCCGAAAGCGAAAGTTAAAGTGAAAATTTTTCTCGCAAAGTTTTCTCTGTCCAGTATTGTTATTAAATATCAATTTATTGCATAAATGTTTGTATTTCAGCTTGAAAGTGTAGACAAAGATTTCTGGTAACAGAAGTTTGACGGAGTAAACATTTTCTTGTAAACTTTAGGCAAAAGTATCTTCTGCGGATTCAAGGAACTCTGTTGTCATCATTGCGTCGTTCTCCAGAACGATGCAAAACTGACTATAATTTTTTTGGAGGTGGGGTGTTGGTGTGTGTGTGTGTGTGTGTGTGTGTGTGTGTGTGTGTGGAAGGGGAGGGGGGGATTTCGTCTTTCAAAACTTTCGAAAACAGAAGTTAGACAAACTGCAGATTTAATCTGTAATCGTAATTTTTTTTCTCGTGATATTCCCTGTGCTCCGATTTATTGTAAAATATAATTTTGTTTGATAACTGATTGTGTTTCAGCTTGAAAACGGAGGAAAAATTCCCGAAAACGAAAGACGGTTGGAGCAAAGATTTTTTCGTAATCGTAATTTTTTTCTCAATGTTTCCGCTGTCCTGAATTATTGTTAAAGTTATTTTCCCTGTAGTTGCAAAGGGAAAAACTGGAAGTCCTCATATCAGAGGAATGGTTGAATCAACCAAGTCTCAATTATGTGAACTATAAACATCTCATACATAGTATTCAAAAAGATATATATATATATATATTTTCAGAGCTGAAGGGAAACATGTTCAAAAATAATAATTAGTTGGTACTAAATTTGCACATCACAATGTCCAATGAAGGTTTATTTTGTGTTTTGTGATTGAGATATACTGTAGATTTCCTTCCTCCACAATGGAACTTTTTTTGAAGAATTGAGTGTGTAGAATATGAATCTGTCAAGCAACACACAAGTTTTGGTACAATCTTTCAAAAGCTTGGCAGACCAGTTTTTGTTTTGTCTTTTCTTTTGAAAATTAAGTGCAGTTATGGAATATTCACTATTCAAACATAGCTGTAAAAAATGAAGAGAGTATATGTGCCAATGCCCAAAGTTTTATAAGCAACCATCTGCACACATTTCAATTAGTGTCAAAAGATTCTTCTGCAAGTAAGTCTTGTGTTACGTTTAACAAATATACCATGTAAACGTGGCTTTAACACACACAAAACAAAATTCAGTCAAAATTTAGGTTCACTGAGCAGCAAAAATCTTAATGCATATTTTTGAAATTGGGCCAGATAAACCATCAGAAATAAAACAACAGCTGATTAATTAAAGCTTGCTAACTGTGGCAAGGAATGAAACTTCAGGAGCAGTTTTATGATATCAACGTACTGCAAAACGAACTACTAAGTTTTGTAAAATGAATCATAATTTGTATTAGATTGAATGTGGTAAATTTTTTGATTTAATTCACCTGTTTGTTTTAAGAACCAAGTATAGCTTATATTGCTTGAAAAATTACTAAGCTGTTTTCCCAGGGTCTTTAAATATTATTAAGTTGCATATTCAAAACTCCCCACCTGAAATTTTCATTCCCCTCCATTTACAAACACAAGTGAGGAGACTCCCGTTTCAAATTTGTATTTTAACCTCTGGCACTTAAAAAACTTTCTGTTGTTTGGTTGAAGAATTTACCTACTTTTCTTTGATTAAGGATGTATTCAGTATATATATGTAATTATGTATAAACCTGTAATGCATCCTAATAAATTTTTGTTCTGTACTTCTGTGTGGATTTTAATTCACTACCAACAAGTGTAAAGAGTGCAAAACTTTTATGTAATTTAAATGGGTATTGTAATGCTGTCAAGTTCTAGCTCTTTCTCATCTGGCACACATACTGTAATTTATAGCTCTGAAAAATTTCCTCTTGTGTCCATTGCAATGAATTAAACAAGCATTTTGAATGAGGGGAACTTTCCGAACTGCAAAACAAAAACTACGTTTGGGTCTTATGAAATATGGATTTGGCATTTAGAAGTAGGATTGACATTAAATTGCAGTAGTGTGACTGGAATTAAGGATGAAAAGAAAGAAAAAAGTAGCATTGTGAATCCTGATCTTAACTGCTGCCATGTAGTTATGCCCTTGGGCTTCATTGCTGAGACCCCTCCCCCGAAAAAACATGCTAACCACTGTGTTCTATGATATGCTTTTTGCAATTTTTTTTTTGTTTAGACTAAACTGCTGGATCATTTATTTGCACAAGAGAAAATTACAGTGCTCATTTAAAAAAAAAAATATTTGCAATAAAACACTAGAAAATAGAAATTTTTTTAACCACAGTAGAAATAGTGATTTCCTGAAGTTTGAAGAAAAATGAAACTATTTCATATAAATTGTTGTGTAAATTTACCTTTATCTAGTACTGATGTGACTTGGTTTCATCTTCAGGCACCTAATTTTGATGGGAAAATGCCACTGTGGCATCACTTTGATTGTTTCTTCCGCAAAAAGCAGCTGACTTCTGTTGGTGATGTGGCCAATTATCAGACATTGCGTTGGGAAGATCAGCAACGCATTAAAAATAAAATTGGTAAGTATTGAGCATTGCCATGGCTCATTTTTTTTGTTCATTATTTTAAAATTTAGGACATCAGAAATTAAAATTTTTGTAAACTATTATTACAATAAAGAAATAGTTTTATTAGTCCTTACTAATGAACAGAGAAAACACTTTTTTTCATATATGTAAAACGTCTTTGTTTATCTTTTGACCATTACACATGTAGATGCATTAGTGCATTTTAGAAAAACGCCAGTTTAGTAAACAAAATATACCTCGGAAGACAAAGCTAGAACTGCCTTATACTTAAGCAGTAAAATACCATTTCTAAGCAAACTAAAGTGTCCAAAAATAAAATACTTAAAATGTAGCAAAATTGAGAAAATAGTGATTTTGAAACTTCTTTGTGGGAGTACAGTTAAAATTATTTAAAAGTACATCTTTTAAATTTCATCATGTACTATTATTGAACTTACTAAGTCTCTTTCAAATTAAAATTATAGCAGTTATTGCCCTTTCAAGGTTCATACAGGCCTTAAAAGTCTTTAAGAACTCCTTATTTTTGATTTCCATTTCTAAGGCCCTTAGAAGTCCTTAAAAAGTCCTTATTTTTTAAAACCAGTGCTTATTTTTTCCCCAGCTTGATTTTGCTCTGCAGTGATGGGCATGACAACCCTGCCCCCATTTTTGTTTGTGTGTCTGTAAATATGCTAACCCCTTCACCAGGGAGCTTTCTTCTAGCTCATTTAAGGGATATAATCCCCTGGAATGTTCTTAGAAATGATCTCCCTTCAACACCCCAGTCCCATCCCCCACTTTTCCCATTGTAGCCTGCATGACTTATCTTGCCTGACCTTACCAGTAGGATTAACATCTGTGTTGTGTCTTTTCAGGGGTCAGAGGGTCAAAGCATAGGTGGGAGGAAGTAGGGAGGGGGTCCTGTTTTACTTCACAATTTGTGGTGTCAGTTGTCTCCTGTGGTCTGATCTATCTAGTGTCTACTGCTCTACTCAATTCACCTTGCTTCATTGTCGCTGTGTCTCTTGCATGTCCTTTATTTTGGCGTGTATTTAATTTTGTTCTTTGTGGGCAAAGTAGTTTATATTTGGGACAAAATGCCTGGTAAATGGCCACTAGCGCTCTTTAATTTCCTACGTATGTATACATGTGCATACTGACAGATCTCGACAAATCCCCTCGGACACCAGGTCGCCCAGGTGCCTAAAATTCGGACCGTTTTGTCTAATTTTCTTCTGCTCGAGGTTTCGTAATTTGCAGTAAACACCGTAATTTCTGTTGTATAATCTATAGATTATCTATTAAAAAGTTATAAATTTAGGTACTGCGGACACCGATAAAAGCAAAAAAGCAAAAAACGGTGTGGCGTTAAAAATTCTGCAAGGTTATTGTCAGGAGAGGTGGTGTCATTGGGAAAGAACTGAAAATGTGGTAGCAGAAATTTTTTTAACGAAACAGCAAGATAGAAGACCACAAAGAGATTGTAACAAGCACATAACCCAGATCATTGTGCATTGGCTATAGCGTTGGTTTACCGGCTTGTAGTGCTTTCTACTGACTAGTTATTCGTTCACATATATTCACATATTTTTATACTTGTACTTCACATTTTCATACTTATTCTTTTTTTGTTTCATCTTTGTAGATAAGTGTTTAGATTTCATAATATTCTGATTTTATAATTCACTATATCGTGTGATTACTCTATTGTTTCCCAACTTTGGTGTTTATATTTATATATATTTTTTCCTGTACTTTCAAGTATTACATATCTCATTTTTTATAGTGGCACACACATATATATATATATATATATATATATATATATATATATGTCCTTTGATTCGGTGAAACCATCAGCAGTTACAATGGCTTTGAAATCCTGCGGTATTGAAGATGCATACATCAATATTATTAATAACATTATGAAAATGCCAGGGCAAAGATTCGGCTGTTTGAAAATACAACACACATAAAAATTGGAAAGGGAGTGAGACAAGGTGACACCATATCTCCCAAGCTCTTTAATGCCACATTGGAAAATGTCTTTCAATCACTGAACTGGGAAAACAAAGGGATAAAGATTAATGGAGATTATCTAACTCACCTTCATTTTGCTGATGACATAGTCATTTTTGCAACTACCCCATCAGAGCTGCAGAGTATGATCCAGGAACTTGCTGACAAGATTAAAAAGTGGGATTAAAAATGAACTTTCAGAAGACAAAAGTGATGTACAATACTTTTACAAGAAATGAAGATTTATCGATTGATGGAGAAAAGCTGGAGATAACAGATATGTACGTTTATCTTAGACAGCAGATATCAAGTGAGGGTCACATTGATGAAGAAATTAATTAGCGTATAAAACTTGCCTAGAGAGCTTTTGGAAGAAACAGCATAATTTTCAAGAGCAATATACCATTATGTCTTAAAAGAAAAGTGTTTGATCAATGCATCCTTCCAGTGCTTACATATGGTGCAGAGACGTGGACCTTAACTAAAAGAGACATACAAAGCTGCAGACAACTCAAAGCAGCATGGAGAGGTGCATGCTTGGTGTAACCAGGAGAGATAAGAAGATAAACTCGTGGATCCGAAAAATGACAAGAGTGGAAGACATCATGATCAGAGTTAAATCCCTGAAATGGCAATGGGCTGGACATACTGCCAGAGGGACAGATCATCG
This sequence comes from Macrothele yani, assembly GCA_039090855.1. Taxonomy (NCBI): domain Eukaryota; kingdom Metazoa; phylum Arthropoda; class Arachnida; order Araneae; family Macrothelidae; genus Macrothele; species Macrothele yani. The sequence continues at coordinate 84,613,929 of CM077001.1, forward strand.
ATGGACCGTCGAAATTTTAGATTGGATTCCAAGAGACAGGAAAAGACCCAGAAGAAGACCACATGGGAAATGGGTGGATGAAATTCGAAAGTATGCAGAAGTGACATGGAGGAGACTGGCACAAGACAGACCGTTGTGGAGGAAACTTGGGGAGACCTTCGTCTAGCAGTGGATTGAAAATGGTTGATGATGATGATATTACTTAGAAGTATTTTGACAGAAAATATGACGCAAGGAAGGCGTTATTATTTGCACGTGCGGAAGTCTACGTGGTGTGAGAATCCGTGACTCTTGGGAATCTCGCAGAGCTATTCCGTAGCATGTAACCTTTCTGCAAATTGCATTGCCTAGTTTTGGTGTCCTAATTGTATCAGTTAAGGATTTTTTTTTCGTTCGGTATTCAGTTGAAACGTATTCAGAAATAAGACTCACTGTCTACAATTTCAACGGATTATTTAGTGTAACTAATGAACTACGGTAATGCTGCAACAGCTAGCGATTTTAGTTCTTTATTAATTTTAAAGGGACACATTAGTACGATCATTTCTTTCTTACATCTTTGGATTTCTGAGTCGATCCTGTGAATCACAGTTTTCTGTCGGAAATTATGGTTCGTTATGAACATGATAGGTGCGGATTATATGACTGTCATACATGCCAATTACTACGGAATGTCTGTAGTTTCTACGGATTTAGTTGTCTGACTATGGAACTCACTCTTGAAACTACGGATTCTATGAATTTTCATTTTGTTTAAAAAAAAATTATTTTGCTATTTTATGATATACACAAGGTTCTAATAGAAGTGGATTCGTGGAATTCCCCACTTTTTTTTTTTCATCATTTAGATCGTTCTTAAGATTGATTCAAAATGAGAAGAGAATTGGGGGGGGGGGGGTAAAGATTAAAATTGGTGATTTTTTCAAGTGGCCAAAGGCCAGTGGGTGAACAAAATCTAGTGGCCACTTTCCTTATGGCTGTTTCGTGTTATATACACATTTTATCACTGCACTGTATACCTTTCACTTATTTAGACATGGTTAAATTTAAGCTTAGTAGTTACAAGGGCCCACTGTTATTGTTCAGTGCAATTAAATGAATAAATGTAATCTTAAAAGTTACATTTTTCTTCAACCACATCAACCAAATTTTCTAGACAGTTTTTATTGGAAAGATAATTTAATCATTTTTATTTGGTCTCTCGCTATGTCCACAAATAAAATCTCTCCACCATAAACTGATAGCAGTGGATGGGTCAAAATTTTCAAACAGTACTTACTTTTCCTTACTTTATTTAATTTGCTGTATTTTCTAAAATCATTCCTTGCATGAGCATTGTCTTGTCAAGAACATTGCCCACAATGCTTGCATTCTCTTAACTTCTGCATTGTTTGGCATAACAGTCAGCAGTATCGGGTATTTCAACAATTTGTGCTATGACCTTCATGTACTAAAAATTGCTTGTTTTTTGTTTCTCTAGCAGTTTTTAGTGAGTTATTGATGGTCAAAAATGTTCAGACATTATGTTTCGAAGTTGCTTCCATTCTGCTAATTTTTTTCTTTTCATTCTATTTATTTTTGGTTAGGTTCTTCTGGGTGTCAAAATGAAAACTGGCTATATAGCTTTCAAAAATGAATTTGATATCTTATAGCAGAATTAAGTTCATTAGCAGAAATTCGTAGAAGTCCTGTAATTTTTCTTCTGTTCTTCACGTTTTTTTAAAATGATCATGGATTGATAAAATCAGTATTGATACATATCATGCGTATAACAATATTATTAAACTCGAAAATGACTACGATATAAAAGATGAAATTATCAAAATTTATGCTATTACAGATAGAGAGCAAATTAAATATCAACGAATACATTGGAAAAAAATCGATAATTTAATTGACAGAGAACTAAGGTCTCAAGAAACCAACAACAATATTAAGATTAACAAATATTGCAGCTATATTAATCAATCTGATATTGAATTGAATTGTCTTCAAAGAATTGCATTGGAAGGAGGTTTGAAATATGCATATAAATATAAAATTTCAGCTACTGAAGTTATGATGCCACAACTGGAAAATATAATACAACAACTACCAAATGAAAAACAAGAACCTACAAGGATAAAAATGGCAAATGCTATTAATAATATCAAGAAGACAGAGAAAGAATTAACCCAAAAAAGGATTAAATATGAACGACAAGCATTAATTGACTTACGTAATAACCCTAAGATAGCAAGTATAATGGCTGATAAATCAAAACAAATTATTTTGATTAGTCAAGATAGTTTACGAGAAAAAATGATAACAGCAATTGAAACACTTGATAGAATTATCATTCAACAAGATCCCACTGAAAATATTATTAGAAAAATTGCTAAATTAAAGAACCACAGCAATTTACCTGATGAAATTAAAAATAAAGCATACCCACCAGTAGGTGCCACTATTCCAGGTATTTTTGGAAAACTAAAAGTACATAAGGACGGACGTCCAATGTGACCTATTGTTTCAAAGAAAGTTGCTCCAACCATTAATTTAGAACGAGCATTATTTCATTTTATTAGAAGATATTATGAAGACCATGCATACACAATTAAAAATTCAAATGATGTCGTTAGAGCTATTGAGGCCTATCTGGGACCTAGAGAAATAATGATGGTGAGCCTTGACATTGTCTCACTTTACCCAAATACCCCTACCGTTCAAGCTATTAAGTTAATAGAAGAAAAGTTGATAGCAAATAATATACCAACTACCCAAGTTGTTGTCATTAATTAGGTTTAATGCATTGTATCTGCATTAAATCTAATTAATGACAACAACTTTTTACATACAACAATACAATTTATAAACAGATCTCAGGAGCACCTATGGGATCACCTTTGTCAGGACTTTTTGCTGAAGTTATACTCCAGGACATCAAGAAAAAGATACTTATTGACAACAAATTTACTAATAAAAATCCAGATCTATTTATCCGATATGTTGATGATATCTTAATATTTTGGAAGCATACTGAAGAGGATCTAGAAGAATTTGTTAATATATACAGCAACATATATACAACTATCAATCTTACCACTGAAAGGGAAAAAAATAAACAAATACCTTTTTTAGACATTAATATCATCAATAATTATGCAAGAATTGACTACGAGGTATATAGAAAAACAACATTTGTACCAAATATAATACCTTATAACTCAAATCATCCATGGAAATTTAAAACTGCAGCATTCCGATATTACTTAAAAAGAGCAATTATACTTTCATCTAATAATACTGCAAGACAAAAAGAATTGAAATGGATTAAAACTCTGGCTAATGACTTCGGCTATAAGGAAAGATTGATCAACGATCTTTACAAACAAATTCAGAATAACCAAAATCAACCGAGGCTGAATACGACTGATGCATACAGATTTTGTGGAAAGTTACCATATTGTCCACCTATATCCGCTCCTTTAAAAAAGGAATGCCATAAAGCAGGGTTACTTATTGCAGATACTGTACTTGACAATAGCAGATTATTACAAGCAAATAACGAAAAATATTCTATCTTACGTAAAGCTGGTGTATACAGCATACCAATTATTAATATAAATAGGAACCCAGAAAACAAAACGGTTTACATTGGTAGCACAAAACGAAATATCGATATCAGATTATGTGAACATTTGAATAACTGGAATAAAGGTGAAATTCGAACTTCTCTTATACAATATTGTTATAGTAATGAAGCCATACCTGACTGGGAGAATATAAATCTAGTTACTTCTCACAACACACATAAAAAGATGACAGCAGAAGCCTTCATAATTGAGAAAACCAAGGCATATAATTGCAATTTAAATGTCCCGATCGAATTATCACCAACATGGTTGAATATGATAAAACAGGAAAAACAACGAATAACCCAAATAAGAAGATCTAGTCGACTAAGGAAACAAAGTTTAAAAAACTGGTTGACACTAGATGGTGCCAGCGATGTTCTACGTGATAAGCATGATGATGACGCAGACGATGGAGATGGCAGCACCGTCGACTTGGATTATAGTTAACACGCAAGGAACAGTACAACACATGATCTCCTTGAAAATGGCCACGAATGAGTGTGCTGAAACGCGCGTCGGAAATTTCGGGATCTGGATTCCTTCGATGATGAGTGTTTTACATATCGTTATCAGTCGAATTTGAGGTTTGAATTAAGGTTTTTTACTTGGATTTTATTTATTCTTTGGATTAATTTTCTTTCAAGTTCTATTAAGAACAGGGTTTTTATGTGTTCGATAGAAGTTTTTAGAGGTTTTAGCTATCATAAATATTTCATTGTTGCCTACGGAGAACGTACATTTTATGGAACCTCGACTACACAGTTTGTTGTTGCTTGAGTGTATACCGGAGTGCAACTAGTCAAAAGGAGACTGCAAACCAATGAGGTAACAATGATATTATTTTAACCCTATCATTCATCTTCTATCAAGAAATAAGTTATGTGTTGTTTATTTCATATTTTAAATAAATGAGCCATTCACCTTCAATACGATACCACCTGAACGTTTAGGAGGTTAGGGAGTCCGGATATCGTGGTTTTCAGCGAACTTGAAAAAAAAAACGTGAACAGAAGAAAAAATTACAGGACTTCTACGAATTTCTGCTAATGAACTTAATGTAATATGCCACGTAATAACGTTCATTAATTAACGTGGAATTTAAAGTTTTTGAACTGATATTAATAATATAGCAGAATCATTTTGTGGTACAACTGAGATTAGGAAAAATGTGATACCAACCTGGTCACTTTATTTTACAGACCCGCAATGATTGCTGACCACTAACAGAAAATATTCAGTAATTTCCTGGGTTGTTCTAATAAACATTACATTAAAAACACTGATAAGCCTTCACAAGTGTTGAAAATATAGTCATGACGAAATAAGAACACATGCAGAGTATCCTGATTCCATCAGATTCTGTCCAGTTTTCGAACCCAGTGCCAGGTTTTTATTGTTTTTTTCCCTTCAGAAAATGTTGTTTTGGTAGAATTTTAATGATTTGTCATTTTTTCCCCCTGTTCACACACCTCAGACCTTCCAAATGCTACGAATTCTCCATAGTCAAACTACGGAAACAGAAAATCTGATTGTCAGGTTTTTTTCCCTTCAGAAAACGTTTTGGCAGAATTTTAACGTTTTGTCATTGTTTCCTGTTTGCCCACCTCAGACTTCTAAATGCTATGAATTCTCCATAGTCACTACGGAAATCGTCGACCGCTGCGGAGTACAGGAAACATCGAATATATTACAGAAATAAAAAATCTGGTTGTCGTTTTTTTCCCCTTCAGAAAACGTTGTTTTGGTAGAATTTTAGTGATTCGTCATTTTTTCCTGTTTGCCCACCTCAGATCTTCCAAATGCTACGAATTCTCCATAGTCACTACGGAAATCGTCGAGCGCTACAGAATACGGGAAACATCAAATATACTATGGAAATAAAAAATCTATGAAATAATGTTATTCGATCATTTGTTCAAAGTTTATTTTCATGTTTCCAAATTCTAACATTCCTCAAACATTTTTGGGACTGTTTATCGGATGTTTTTAATGTCGCGACATTTGTTCGATATAATTTGAGCATCTTCATGCCGTTCGTCGCCTGAAAATGATTGTTTTAGTACAGATGAAAATGTTCCGTAGTTTTCTAAATTTCAAATTTTTCTTACCCCAAGATGTACTTTCTTTTCACTTTCTGGTTATATTCTTATGTGTTTTTTCTGATTATGTTTCTTGTTTTTAATAGCTTCAGTAATAACGAAAAAGAACAACTTCGTATTTTAAAAGTTTTTTCTAGTGAAGCACAGTTTTTGTTATTTCTAACAGCCTGTTCTTCAAAACCAATCAATACGGAAAGTGTTTTTTCTTTTCCGCTTTTTTAAAGCTAAATTAAATTTCGAAATCGGTACTTATTCCGCCCGTGATGGAACCAGCCTTTTCCGTGACCCATAAAATGACTATCACGGCAGTGTGAACAATAGAGTACTGATTTTTGATGTATAATTTTGCTGAAAAACTTGTGTTTACCCATTCGTTAGTGACATTTTACCATATTAAGGGGCAGACAAGAGGTTTTTTTTTTTTTTTTTTTATTTAAAGCCAACTTCACACGTGCAAGGGAAACGCGACTGCGTGGAATGAAAGACTGCGCACAGCGGCGGAAAGTGAAGTCCCGAATTTCTACCTTTGATTTCTTTTTGTAAACAAAAGGGAAAATGCTTGCCCATTTTGTTTGATGATAAGCAAGAAGTGCCTAAGCATTAAAAATTGTGCATTTTCAGAGAAACCAAACTTTAAAAGAGCTGCTGAAGACGAGTTGTGATGCCACAGTTCCATCTAAAGCCACAAGTGTCCATCCATTCCCGATATGGTTACTTTGTGCACCAAACTGAAGTGGAAAAACAAACAGCCACCCCCGTTCTTGAAGAGTGAATCTATAAATAGATCGTACCTACTTATTTCCAGAGGAAAGGGCTGTCTCTCAACGTGCGTGAGTTGGAGGATTTGAAAATGCATTTCCTATAACAGAAGCATTTTAAAAATGCAAATTAATTCTTTAGCAATCAAAAAAGGCAAATTTTTGAGCGTGGCGACTAAAGTTATTTTTGCCACTCGACGTTTTATTTTACCCAGTCGCCACGTGGCTAAGTGGGGGCGGTAGATGTTCGTCGGAGGACGGAATTCCGGCTTCATGGAACTTTTGAAAACTGAAAGTCGACAGAGTTCAGATTTTTTTGTAAACGTAATTTCTTATTTTCGCGTGATATTGCCTCTGTTCAGTATTTTTAAGTATCATTTTACTGCATAAATTTTTGTATTTCAGCTTGAAAATAGGAGAAAAATTTCCAAAACCGAAAGTCGGACGGATTTCCCGTAATCACAATTTCCCCCCATGCAATGTTCCCTTTCCACCGTTGTTAAATATCCCCCACCCCATTAGTTAAGGAGGAAATTCCCGAAAACGAAACTGACGAATTTGGAAAATTTGGAAAAATTGATGCACACTGTTCAAAAGTATTAATATTCCCAAAGTTACACCATTTATCTAAAATAGTTGAAGCTTTGAAATCATGCACTCATGGTGCTCAGGCTGATGGTTGTTATCAGCGGGCATAAAAAACAAGAAAAGAAAGAAAAAGTGACAATGAAGAAGTAGGGAGTGAATATCAGCAGAAAGAAAAATTAAGCAATGGTGCTGTGCAGTTGCAGAGTCAACAAAATGCAAAAACTGACATTAGTCTGTATTCTTGCTGTCTGTTTTGATTTTTCACCAGCTAAACTGTTCAGCTTTCCCCCCCCTTCTTTGGTCTCATCTTGTCTTAAACTGCAATTTTAGAGGCAGTATGCTCATATGGTAAGTGGAGGTTTGTGCACTGCGCATTCACGTGCTTGGATTTCTTGTCTGTCAAGCATTGTGGAATTCTGAATGCATCTTGCTGATTTTTAGTAGTGGAAGTTTCGAACTTAAATCTCGCAATCCTGCCCTCACCAGGGAATCAACTTTGTGTTTTGCACGTGTTAAGTTTGTTTCATCATATTCTTTGGCTTCATTAGAGTCCTTGTTTGTTGTAACGTTTTGTTCGGGCGCATACTTGTGTTTTACAAAGAGATGGATCATTTTGTAAAATAGAGTATGAATACCACGCAATACTAGTTATTAGAACAAGACTGTTGCCAGTGTTGGAGAGATTGTACTGTCTTTTTTTTTTTTTTTTGAAATATCATGGTCTGAGACATGCTGTAGCAGATTATGCAAAGGGAAAAAATGTTTTTCTCATAATTTCATGACCTACGAATCATTTGCCGCCGCGGATTATATGTGGGATTTATTTTTTTTTCGCAACCTTTGGAACATATGCCCTTGCAGATCTTGCATTCAGGAAATTTTTTTCTGAATTATATGGTCTACAGATTATATGTAGAAAAAAATATGATACTTTGAATTAATATGTACAAAATATGACCTCCGCAAATAAAATTTTAATAAAATCAAAATCTGAAATTTAAACTTTTTTGAGATCATCTACTGAAATAATGGAAAAAGAAAATTATGAAGCAAATTGGAACTTTATTTTGCAATAAATGGTTTGGGTAAAAAGAAAAAAAAAATTGACAACAAATATGGTTTACCACTTTTCGTTCCAGCATTATAACCAAACATGTTTTTGTTCATGCATTATCGACTTCGTTTCACCTGGCACCTAAATTTTGGAGCTGGCTCCTAGATCTAGAACATATTTGTCGAGCCCTGTACCATACCTGGTGATATTCCAATAACACAAAATATCAATTGCAGAGTAGGTCCTTAGTCCTTATTTTTTTTCCACAGAAAAGGGTATGAACCCCTTTCTGTGGAAAAAAATATTAGCCCTTTATTAGCTTAAAATATAAATGAAAAGTTTCTGATTTGTAAAAAATTAAGTTCTGAAAGATTATTCTGTGCTTTAAGGGAAAAAAAAATGAATGGCATCAAAAAATCAAATTTTAATGATCATAATTAGAAAATAATGTTTTTGTGTTTACTTAGAGTTGTCTTTACATTCAAGTGTTGATTACTTAAAGAATTTACTTACTTTTCTTTCATGTCTGAGTTTTAATATTTTCTTGCAGACATTTATGTCTTGTCAGTGACTATCAAGGAATTCTCAGTACTTAACTCCAGGAAAAATTTAGAGAGAAATAATTTTTTTGGAAAAATCGGGAAAAATTAAACTGATAATTTTTTGCTAATGCATATGCTATTGTTTTCCATACAGGTTCATTGACTTTGAATAGCTTTGATAAATTTAATTTGTGTCAGAACTGATTCAAAAGATGTACTCATTTCACCCGAAAATTCGGTGTCATCTTTCATGGTTTTCTTGCATTGAATCATCATCATCATCATCATTGTCAACCATTATCAATCCACTGCTGGACGAAGGTCTCCCCAAGTTTCCTCCACAACGGTCTGTCTTGTGCCAGTCTCCTCCATGTCACTCCCGCATATTTACGAATTTCATCCACCCATCTCCCATGTGGTCTTTTTCTGGGTCTTTTCCTGTCCCTTGGAATCCAATCTAAAATTTTGGCTGTCCATCTATGGTCTGTCCTTCTGGCAGTATGTCCAGCCCATTGCCATTTCAGGGATTTAACTCTGATCTTGATGTCTTCCACTCTCGTCATTTTTCGGATCCACGAGTTCCTCTTCTTATCTCTCCTGGTTATACCAAGCATGCACCTCTCCATGCTACTTTGAGTTGTCTGCAGCCTTTGTATGTCTCTTTTAGTTAAGGTCCACGTCTCTGCACCATACGTAAGCACTGGAAGGATGCATTGATCAAACACTTTTCTTTTAAGACATAATGGCATATTGCTCTTGAAAATTATGCTGTTTCTTCCAAAAGCTCTCCAGGCAAGTTTTGTACGCCGATTAATTTCTTCATCAATGTGACCCTCACTTGATATCTGCTGTCCAAGATAAACATACGTATCTGTTATCTCCAGTTTTTCTCCATCAATCGATAAATCTTCATTTCTTGTAAAAGCATTGAACATCACTTTTGTCTTCTGAAAGTTCATTTTTAATCCCACTTCTTTACTCTTGTCAGCAAGTTCCTGGATCATACTCTGCAGCTCTGATGGGGTAGTTGCAAAAATGACTATGTCATCAGCAAAACGAAGGTGGGTTAGATAATCTCCATTAATCTTTATCCCTTTGTTTTCCCAGTTCAGTGATTGAAAGACATTTTCCAATGTGGCATTGAATATGTTGCATTATATATATGGCATTTAATATGTCTATTATCATGGAGTTATACATAATCTGTAAATTTCACCTGAAGTTCCCCATTTGAATATGTTGCATTATATATATGGCATTTAATATGTCTATTATCATGGAGTTATACATAATCTGTAAATTTCACCTGAAGTTCCCCACAAAATTAACTTCTGGAAAACTCCGGGATTTTTTAAAGCTAATATGAGTCAGTGGCAACCCTGGTAAACAAAAAATAATTCATGAAATGTATCAACCACTGTAAGCATTGTAAACAATTAGCTACAATATTTAATCATAGATATGGCAAATATAACATTTAATATATTATCATCATCATCAGTGTCAACCATTATCAATCCACTGCTGGATGAAGGTCTCCCCAAGTTTCCTCCACAACGGTCTGTCTTGTGCCAGTCTCCTCCATGTCACTCCCGCATACTTTCGAATTTCATCCACCCATCTTCCATGTGGTCTTCTTCTGGGTCTTTTCCTGTCCCTTGGAATCCAATCTAAAATTTCGGCTGTCCATCGATGGTCTGTCCTTCTGGCAGTATGTCCAGCCCATTGCCATTTCAGGGATTTAACTCCGATCATGATGTCTTCCATTCTTGTCATTTTTCGGATCCACGAGTTCCTCTTCTTATCTCTTCTGGTTACACCAAGCATGCACCTCTCCATGCTGCTTTGAGTCGTCTGTAGCCTTTGTATGTCTCTTTTAGTTAAGGTCCATGTCTCTGCACCATACGTAAGCACTGGAAGAATGCATTGATCAAACACTTTTCTTTTAAGACATAATAGCATATTACTCTTGAAAATTGTGCTGTTTCTTCCAAAAGCTCTCCAGGCAAGTTTTGTACGCCAATTAATTACTTCATCAATGTGACCCTCACTTGATATCTGCTGTCCAAGATAAACGTACGTGTCTTTTATCTCCAGCTTTTCTCCATCAATCGATAAATCTTCATTTCTTGTAAAAGCATTGTACGTCACTTTTGTCTTCTGAAAATTCATTTTTAATCCCACTTCTTTACTCTTGTCAGCAAGTTCCTGGATCATACTCTGCAGCTCTGATGGGGTAGTTGCAAAAATGACTATGTCATCAGCACAACAAAGGTGGGTTAGATAATCTCCATTAATCTTTATCCCTTTGTTTTCCCAGTTCAGTGATTGAAAGACATTTTCCAATGTGGCATTAAAGAGCTTGGGAGATATGGTGTCACCTTGTCTCACTCCTTTTCCAATTTTTATGTGTGTTGTATTTTCAAACAGCCGAATCTTTGCACTTGCATTTTCATAGATGTTATTAATAATATTAATGTATGCATCTTCAATACCGCAGGATTTCAGAGCCATTGTAACTGCTGATGGTTTCACCGAATCAAAGACTTTTTCATAATCGATAAAAGCCATGCACAATGGAAGTTCATATTCCCTCGCTCTTTCAATTAGTTCTCTCAGTACGTGGATATGGTCCATTCCATCTCAATTCAGGCAGAGAATACCAACATGTGTCAGTTGACCCCCTTAGATTTGTTCCAAAAAATTACTTGCGTTTTAACTATTTGGGCGATTCTGTTCATTTTTGTTTTGTTTTGTAGCTAATGAATTGACTTTTAACTTGACATACTTTAAATATGCATGTTATAATTATTAGTAATTAAAAAAATCCACTTTTTAGGTACAAAATTTTGGTTTTTCTGACATTTAACGATTTTTTTCTTACACTAAGAAAAGTTTTTTAAATAAATAAAGATGGCAATGTGTAGTCCACCAATGGTAGTTTTACAGCAAATTTTATTTATTGCCTAACATATATACAGTCTATGCAGTTCAACTTCAAAATATGCAAAAGTACGAAAATGCACTATTTTCAAGTAGCAATAACTCAAAAACCCCATTTTTTAAAAATCTTAAAACTTGACCTTATGTTGTCCTATTAGTATATTATCAATTGGTGGGGGCAGAATTGTGTGTTTTTGCCTCGTAAATTTTGAACGTTTTTTTGAAAATGACACTTCTCCAGCATTTGCGGGTCGCAAATAGAAACGATACAAAAACGTATACAATTGTTCTTTACAATGAAATTTTAAAGCCGCCCTGATTTTTAAGCTCCACTGAACACTTTTATAAGCAAACTTAAGTTACTCATTTAGAAAAAAATAATGAAAAAAGAACAAAAAGAAAAACATAGAAAATGTGGAAAACCGAGAACTCGTTGAACTGTTTGTCTTTTTACAATTTTCTGATTTCTGTAACACTAAAACAAATAATCGTAAACAACTCCATGTTAGCTGAGATCTATAAACATTATACTAAAATAATTACAGAGTAAGTTTACATAAAGTTCAGACACTGCAGATCTGTTGGATCTGGTTCAGCTCCTTGGTATCGAAAATGTGGAGTCGAGCGAATTGTCCGCTGGGAGTGGGTTCCTTCACCTTTAGCACTACATTGTTTAATGGCACTGCACATACATCCTCTCTCTTTCCACATTCCTCTGGTCATTGAAACCCTTTAGCTGGGCCATGGGGATGCATAAACGACACAGTAATGTCTTTGAGCTCTGGAGATATGCTCTTTATCTGTCCCATCCACCAATAATCATTATATACACACCCAACAAATTGACCTACTATGAAATCACTCAAAGAGTACCTGTTTTTTACTTGGCTTGTTATTTCTACTTTCTGCACATTATGTTTAATTGTTCTTGCCATATAAGCTTCATTATTTTGCACCAACCAATAATGCTGAGATTGTAATCCTACAACAGGTTTTACAGTGATCCATTCTTTTTCTTTACAAGACCTGAATTTTTGAACAACTTCACTTTTGAGGTGTAGTATTTTCGTATTACGTATAAGGTTTGAAATTATACAAACAAATGAAGCTGCGTCTCTTATGGCTTCCACAGATTCTTTTTGTAGATTAAATCTTGTAGCATAGTGCTTGCATATGCCACCTATACCATCGCATGCACTCTTACCATGCCCAGTAGCTGAAAATATCCACTTTCTTTCTATTGTTGGATTACCCTTAGACAACTCATGAAGTTGATATCGATTTTTGAAATGTGCGGCAGCTCCATCTGAAACGTAAACTACTGAGGTATTAGTTTCCAATGGATACAATTTTGAAATGTCATTTTTTAATAAGACCTATGGCACAGAGAGCGTGAGCTGTGTCATGGGTTATATCATCAGACACTACTGCAAAACTTTCTTTCACTTGACCAATTTGTGCAACACATGTTCCAAACAATGAGATTTGTACATTTTGCCAGTGATAGCTTTGTATCTCATCAGGCAATATAACTGACCAGTTCTCTGCAAAATCAAAATGTAAAACACACACAGAACTCCCTTTCGCAGAGATTTTAGCTTTGGCTATTCCTTCTCTCTGGATTTTTCGGATATAATTATGAGGAATTGCTTTATTAATCCAATGTCTAGCATCTTCGAGGAACCTTTCAATAGGTGCAGTTTTCTTTATAAGGTCATTACGTTCCCAAATAGCATATGTAACTTCTTCTTCATTCAACAAGCCAAGAGTATCAGCTGTCAGTGCATCTGTACCAAGACAGTCACCACACATTTGGAGCCAACAATCTTCATTGTCTGTTTTGTTACACAAACACTTAAGTAAAAAAGCCTCTTCAGTATACTTTTCATTAGTTACATTTTGGAGAGCTATGCTTATTAGTGTAAGATTGCTACAGTAAATTCAAGTACAAACTGCTTGTATAGGTTGAATTTTAACCATTTTTGGACATAGTGAATAAAATTTTGAAAGTCCAATTTTTATTCCTTCGTTTTCCTTTTTCAATATACTGTATGTCTCTTTGATTGATCTTGTCATAAATCTTTTTGCCTTTTTAACTTTTTCACCATTACCATCTTTAACGCATATAACATCTTTTTTGTTTGGACTCTCTCTTGTGAAGTCTTCGCTGTCATCTAGGTAGTATGACAAAGCAATTGCCTTAGTATCTGCAGACAATGGATGTCCACTGTAAGGATCAGGTTTAGCATAAATTCCTTTTTCTTTTTTAACACTACGTGACTTATCTATGATGTACTTTGATACTGAAGGTAACTTTGCCTCCAGTTGCGTTTTAGTAAAAGTATGTGGTAACAGTGTCAACAATTGCACTTTTTCATTGTATTTAGAATTTTGAAGAGCTGTGTTAATGTTAAAAAACCACTGATTGCAAGTATAACAGTCAGGTTTTTCAGCAGAAGGTTCACTTGAAATGTCATCATTGACACTATACACTTCTAATTTCTTCACAGATGCAGTTACTAGTACTTCCTCTAATTTCAACTTTTTTCTTTTTACATAACTTTGCCTCCTCTCAGGCCTAACTTGTGAAGGGGATTTCAGTGGCGACGTATTTACATCAAGAATGTTAATACTTTTGTTGACAGCATTTACAATCTCCTCACTTGCAATAAAAGGTTCATCAAATGAAATTTCTTGTTCAGGTTCATTTGTAAGTTCCCCAAATTTTTTTTATAAAAAACAACACAATTACTACACAAACTGTCATTACTTTTTACAATAACAGACTTATCTACAATCCTTTGAATTGAATCAGCTAAATCACCAACACCACATAACCTCACACTCTTACTTTTGTATACAGTTTTTTTTGTGTCTTCTAATATAGTCCACACACTTAATTCGTTCAGAACTATGATAATATGACATTATTAAATATGCCTATTCAGCAAAAATGTAAAAAACATCTGAGAAATCACAAACACATATCAAGTGTTACTCTTCCAAACAAAAGAACAGACTGCACAGTAGTTATAGCACAGGTGGGTGTGGCCATGGAGGAGGGGCTAGTGAGACAGTTGATTAGCTGTGCAGTGAGCAAACACTGGTCATGCATGTGCATGTATGATCCTGTTGATTCAGCATTGCACAGGTGTAGAACAAGCTTTTTTGTTGTTTAAGCATTAAGACTAGATCAGTTCATTTAACAACTGTAACTTTATTACAGAATTTATTATATAATAATTAAAATTATTTTATATTTTTTATTTACTAGATTAATATTTTAAATATTTTTACTTTAAGTATTATAATTAGTCTACTAGCCTATATTTTAACTTTCAGAGCTAATTTAAAACAAAACTTTGTAGTGTTTTTCTGCGACCTGCAAATGCTGGAGAAGTGTCCTTTTAAAAAAACGTTCAAAATTTACGAGGCAAAAACACACAATTCTGCCCCCACCAATTGATAATATATTAATAGGACAACATAAGGTCAAGTTTTAAGATTTAAAAAAAATGGGGTTTTTGAGTTATTGCTACTTGAAAATAGTGCATTTTCGTACTTTTGCATATTTTGAAGTTGAATTGTATAGACTGTATATATGTTAGGCAATAAATAAAATTTGCTGTAAAACTACCATTGGTGGACTACACATTGCCATCTTTATTTATTTAAAAAAACTTTTCTTAGTGTAAAAAAAAAAAATCGTTAAATGTCAGAAAAACCAAAATTTTGTACCTAAAAAGTGGATTTTTTTTTAATTACTAATAAATATAACATGCATATTTAAAGTATGTCAAGTTCAAAATCAATTCATTAGCTACAAAACAAAACAAAAACGAACTGAATCGCCCAAATAGTTAAAACGCAATAACATTTTAAAAATATGCCGTTTTTGATATTCCTTTCAAAAAACGCGTTTTTCACCAAATTTCAAAATGGCGCAGCAAGTGATATAAATTTTTTTGGAGCAAATCCATTTGGAATATCTTATATCTGTAGCAGGATTTCAGAGCCGTGGTAACTGCTGATGGTTTCACCGAATCAAAGGCTTTTTCATAATCGATAAAAGCCATGCACAATGGAAGTTCATATTCCCTCGCTCTTTCAATCAGTTCTCTCAGTATGGGCCATATGATTTATTGTGCTGTAGCTACTCCTGAATCCAGCTTGTTTTCTCAGTTGAGCCATGTCCAGTGTCACGTTCAAGCGGTGTGAAAGAACTTTAGTGAAGACTTTATAAACCACTGATAAGGAGGCTGATAGGTCTGTAGTTCCTGAGATCCTCAATGTCACCTTTTTTATGTAGCAAGATCATTGTAGCGTTGCTGCAATCCGCAGGAATCTTCCCTTCATTAAGGCATCGAGTGAAAATTTGGACGAGTACTGTTTCGATTTCTCCACTTGCTTCTTGTATGATGTCTACAGTAATTCCATCTTCTCCTGGAGCTTTTCCCTCGCTTCATGTTCTTGATTGCATGTGCAACTTCTGCTGGGAGGACTGGGAGAACTCTGGTACTCGTACCTTTCATGATGTCTGGAGTACATGTATCATCTCTTTCATGTAATTTGGAGTAGAAATCTTTCACTCTTGTCAAAATTTCGCCTCTATTTCTTGTTACAGAACCATCTTCTTTTCTCAGTGCCATAATCTGTTTTCTTCCCTTACTGTGATGCCCCTTTGCTATCTTTAGGCTTTGGTTGTTTTCAATTGCTTTCTTTACTAGTTCACAGTTGAATTTCCTTACGTCTTCAGTGATAATTTTTTGTACTGTCTTGCATAGCTCTATATATTCCACTTTGGAAGTCACATCTTCTTTAGTTGTCCTCATCTCTCTTCTTTTTTGCATCAACATTTTGGTTTTTCCTGATAATTTGTTCACATGCAACTTGTTCTTAGACCCAGCTAATTTTGTTGCTGTTTCCATAAGAGTTTTGGTTACTTTTCTGTTAACTTCAGAAATATCCACTTCTTCCGATGTTAGGCCTTTTAAAGCAGAGAATCTGTTCTTCAGTTCCAACTTGAAGGTATTATGGTGTTTTTTAAGATTGGTTATGTCAATACATTTTGTTTGTTTTATGAGCTTGCTACGTTCGAGTTCGGGTTGAGGTGCATCTTACATCTCACCAATCTATGGTCACTACTTGTGTTGAACTTGTTTAGCACACTGCAGTCTTCTATGACGAATTTTTGTTACACATAATAAAATCAATTTCACTTGTTGTCCCATTTAGATGTCTCCATGTCCATTTCCTGTGTGGCTTTTTCTTGAAAAAGGAGTTCATGATGAAAAACCCTTCTGCCTCTCCAAACTCTACGAGAGTATTTCCACTCTGGTTGCCGTGACCGAATTTACCTACTGAAGTTTCATTCTGTTGCCGTTGTCCTATTTTTGCATTGAAATCTCCCATAATTACCTTTAAGTGCTGTTTACCTTTATTATTTAGATGACGAATTTCCTCATAAAATTCTTCAATTTCTTCTTCAGGATGACTTGTGGTGGGTGCCTAAGTTTGAATAATCTGAGCCTGGTATCTTCCCGAGAGTTGGAAAACGAGTCGTGCAGCTCTGTCAGAGGAACTTTCAACTTCTACAACTTTATCCTTCAGTTTCTTGTTTATTATAAATCCAACACCACTAGTTCTGCCAGTATTAGTCCCATGATAGTAGAAAAGATGTCCACTTTTCAGTTCAATGAGATCTTCTCCTTTTCTTCTTACCTCACTTAGCCCGACGATGTCCCACTTGATCCTTTGAAGTTCCTTTTCGAATTCAAGAAGCCTTGAATCAGAAGATAGGGTGCGTCCATTATACGTAGCCAAGGTCAGCATCAGATGGCAGCCTAGTCCGGTCCTCCGGGGATTCTTAGCACCCTCTGCCTTCATGTCGCACTGGCCGCTGCTTTGGCCAGGTACATTCCAGCTGCCGGAGACTGAGGGCCAAGATTTAAGTTGTAGAGTTATTTTGGAGGGGTTTGGCCATAACTTACCACGCTGGCCAAGTGGGTTGGTGAGTGTGGGATAGCATTTCCTCTAATCCCGATGGTACAGTTATACCGCTACTGGCGGTCGTCAGAGCCCCTTTAGTGGGAACAGGATGTACCACGAGAAGGCGGGGTTGACATTTGTCAAGGAGAGGCTGTGATGTTACGCATCACCTGACCTTACATCCCTAATATATTATATACAATCATATATAATATATTAAATATTATATTTGCCATATCTATGATTAAATATTGCAGCTAATTGTTTACAATGCTTACAGTGCTTGATACATTATATACAATCATAGGGATGTAAGGTCAGGTGATGCGTAACATCACAGCCTCTCCTTGACAAATGTCAACCCCGCCTTCTCGTGGTGCATCCTGTTCCCACTAAAGGGGCTCTGACGACCGCCAATAGCGGTATAACTATACCATCGGGATTAGAGGAAATGCTATCCCACACTCACACACCCGCTTGGCCAGCGTGGTGAGTTATGGCCAAACCCCTCCAAAATGACTCCACAACTTAAATCTTGGCCCTCGGTCTCCGGCAGCTAGAATGTACCTGGCGAAGGCAGCGGCCAGTGCAACATGAAGGCAGAGGGTGCTAAGAATCCCCGGAGAACCGGACTAGGCTGCCATCTGATGCTGACCTGGGCTACGTATAATGGACGCTCCCTATCTTCTGATTCAAGGCTTTTGAATTGGAAGAGGAACTACAAAGGATCAAGTGGGACATCATCGGGCTAAGTGAGGTAAGGAGAAAAGGAGAAGATCTCATTGAACTGAAAAGTGGACATCTCTTCTACACTATCGTGGGACAGATACTGGCAGAACTAGTGGTGTTGGATTTATAATAAACAAGAAACTGAAGAATAAAGTTGTAGAAGTTGAAAGTTCCTCTGACAGAGTTGCACGACTCGTTATCCAACTCTCGAGAAGATACCAGGCTCAGATAATTCAAACTTATGCACCCACCACAAGTCATCCTGAAGAAGAAATTGAAGAATTTTATGAGGAAATTCGTCATCTAAATAATAAAGGTAAGCAACATTTGAAGATAATTATGGGAGATTTCAATGCAAAAATAGGGCAACGGCAACGGAATGAAACTTCAGTAGGTAAATTCGGTTACGTCAACAGAAACCAGCGTGGAAATACTCTCGTTGAGTTTGGAGAGGCAGAAGGGTTTTTCATCTTGAACTTCTTTTTCAAGAAAAGGCCACACAGGAAATTGACATGGAGACATCCAAATGGAACGACAAGTGAAATTGATTTTATTATGTGTAGAAGACTGCAGTGTGCTAAACAAGTTCAACACATTTAGTGACTATAGATTGGTGAGATGTAAGATGCATCTCAACACTAAACTTGAACGTGGCAAGCTCATAAGACAAACAAAATGTATTGAGATAACCAATCTTAAAAAACACCATAATACCTTCAAGTTGGAACTGAAGAACAGATTCTCTGCTTTAGGAGGCCTGACATCGGATGAAGTGGTTATTTCTGAAGTTAACAGAAAAGTAACCAAAGCTCTTATGGAAACAGCAACAAAATTAGCTGGGTCTAAGAACAAGTTGCATGTGAACAAATTATCAGGAAAAACCAAAATGTTGATGCAAAAAAGAAGAGAGATGAGGACTTGTTCCACACAACATTAATTTCAAGTTCTGATGGTAAAGGCAAACGTAGACAGAGTGTTTCCCCACTTGCTCCTGCAAGAGCACACCACTTCGATCTCAAAAAAAAAAAAAAAAAAAAACGAACTTGGAGAAACCAATCTTGTCATTTGAATTTGTGCTCTTGTAGTTTGTGTACAGTTTTCTGATATTACACAAGACCAGTCTTTTGTTTCAAAACCTTTCTACCTTCATTGTCTCGAACAGAAATACAGTCTTTTGCTCTATGGTAAACCCTTCTGTTCTCATCATCTGTATAAAACTGTATGGCTTTCTAAGTTATCTCAAGACTAAAAATCCTTTTTGCAGGCTTGGGAATGGCAGGTAGAATACCAATTTTTTAAAAGTTTTTTAGTTTTCTTTACTATGTGCAATTAAATTCTTCACAGATATGAGCGGTAGACCAGCTTTGTTGTAGTAGACTGATTATTTGTATTTTTTCTTTGTTATGAGCTGTAACAAACTTTTCTTTCAATTTTCTTATTAGAGCATCATACTCATCTTTTTCACTTAACTCATTCACGTCATTGTCATCAGATAACTCTCCGTTCTCAAATGTAAGTGCCAATTTTCTCCTAGCTGCACGTGGTATTCTTTTCAGATTTTGCCACTATGGCCTGTGCTCTTCGTTTTGATAGCAATTTTTGAATGCAAATTGGAGAGATATGCAGGAGTGAGCAGGCCAAATTGATTTCTTTCACGTTTTGAATTGCAGGCCTAAAATATTTGTCGTCATCATAATTTGCATTGCTTTGTTGTTCAGTTACTTTTTTGTTTAGAGCAAGAACACATGAAGGACAAAGAGCTTTCCCTGGTATTAAAAACATTGTAGTGTTCTCTCATTCCAGTTAAACATATAAAACGAGCGAAACGCACAGAGTCACTTACAGTAAAAGATTCGTTTAGCGGTAGCTTTCAGTCATCCTACGACCTTGATGAACTCCCTCCTAGCATTGAACCCTCTGACAAAATGTTCACTCTGGATGTAGTCTCTCTCTTCCCTTCAGTCCCTCTTTTCCACTATCATATGCTGCTAGTACAATTTCTAAAAGAAAACCAATCACTCTCTGGCCCACTAACAAAAGACCTGTATGACTGCCTTCGAACTCTGAGAGATCTTAATTGTTTCAAGTTCAATAACAAATACTACTTGCAGAGCATTTTCTTTTTAATCTTAGATTTCAATGTCTTGAGGAATATATTTTTTTTTTATCAGTTTTCTTGTAGGATGTTTTTATTTGTAAAACATATTTTATTAAACCTTAAATTTCAATCCCTTGCAGAATTTTTTTTTATCTTAAATTTGCGAGAGCAGCGCTTCCTTGTGTGTCCAATCTGCCGGCAACTCCTCATGTCTACACTCCCCACCCTTCTCCCTGAAGCCCCAAACAATCCCTCGCCTCCCCCACACATCCATCCACCCACCCCTACCATTTGGGATGGTAGCTGATTGTTTCTCCCTGCACTTTTTGAAGGACCCTTTCCCCCCTCCCCGCTAGTATGTTGTGAAAGTGGGAGGCACCAAGCCATGTTAAACCACATATAGCTGGGGAGAGTGTTAGGTATCCATCTTGGAAAAAAACACCTGAAGTCAACAACAGCAGAACCCGCGGGATTCCCTCCTGAAGTTTTAAACTCCCGCCGAAGTAAAGTTGCTAGGAAGAAGTCTCCCTCAGAAAATTTTAAGAAAAAATATATATATATATATATAAAATCTGCATAGATGCCAACTAGAACGGATTTTCCGTAATTTTAAGGATTTTTGGTTGCTGTTACGGAAGTACGGAAACACCGCTGAAATTACGGAAAATCGCCATTTGATTTAATTTTCTGAGATAGAAAGCGAATTTTCATCAACTTAAAAATTTTTTGTTTGTTCTTTAAGTTTTTCTGGGGGGAAAAAATCAAATGCTACATTCAGGGTTGCCAGACCTTGGCCAATTGCGGCAGCCCGCGCCAAAACATTGTTCGTGCGCCATTCTGCTAAAAAATCGCCATTTCGACGAAATCTGCGCCAATTTTGGGCCAAAAGTTAAAATTTACAGGTCATCGATATTTTAGCGTTATCTTACTGCATTCGAAATCGATTCAGCGGTTAATTCGTACGTGAGATTCTTCCGCGGATTCGCGGTCCCCTCCGTTTTTTTTTTTTTTTTTTTTTGTCATTTTCGAGATCGATGCAAAAGTAAAATTTTCGGGATAAAGTGAAGAAATTTTCGTTATATAATTTTCGGGATATCGTATTCCGTCTGAGGACGTTGTTTTGTCTTTTTAAACGTTCGGAAACGGAAGTTAAACGAAGTGCAGTTTTTTCCCGTAATCGTATTTTTTTCTCTCGCAATGTTGCTTCTGTTCAGTATTGTTAAATGAAATTTCATTGCATAATTTCAGCTTGAAATTGTAGGCAACGACTTCCGAAAACGGAAGTGTTAGGCCGCCCGAAATTTCCCCGTGATCTTCGGCGATGAGATTTTCACGCTGATTCGAGGAATTCCTCCTTTTTTTTTTGTTATCATTTGGACCATGTACGAAATCAGTGCATAACTGAACTTAAATTTTGGGAGGATTGGTGGTGACGGGGGGGGGGGGTTGTCATTTTCTCCGTCGGAGGACGGAATTTCATCCTTCGAAAACGGAAAGTAGACGGAGGTAAGATTTCTCTGGTAATCGCAATTTTTTTTTTCTCGCTATGTTTCCTCTACCCAGTATTGTTAGATATCATTTTATTCCATAAATATTTGTATTTCAGCTTGAAAATGTTGGATAAATTTCCAAAAACTGAAGGTTTGAAAAACCGTTATTTCAAGCCATGTTTCCCAGTTCAGCGATCGCAAAAAATATTCGTGTGGAAGAACCAAGGCTACTGCACTAATTCAGCACAAGGCCAGTGTTTCTACAAGTAACATTGTATCTGAAGTAAAAAAAATCCTTTTACTCTATCTACGGACGGAAGTAATGATGCTCAAGCAAATAAACTGTATCCCATTACAATAACATATTTTGTCGAAAAAATAGGGAAAAGTTCAACTGTTTTGTTATCATTGGTTGAATCAAGTAATAATACAGGTGAAGGAATATTCAACGTTTTGAATAACGAGTTTGTTAAAAAAAAATATCTCATGGAGCAACTGTGTGTCATTTTCCTGTGACGTTGCTAACACTATGATAGGTCAAGTAAAAGTGTTGTTTCTCACGTAAAGAAGGTTCAGTCTGCAATCATAGTGCAGCGATGTTCATGCCATTTAGTAAATTTAGCTGCGCATAAATCTGCTACTCAACTGAAAGGATTTATTGTTGAGCAGTTTCTGATACAGTTGTACTTTTTTTTGGAGAAAAGTTCAAAGAGGAAACACAATCTAAAACTGAGTCAAGCTGTTTGTGGTACTAAATCACACAAAATTCCAAAGCATGTCAATACTCGCTGGTTATCACTTTTGTAATCCATTGACAGAATTTTAGAACAGTGGGAGGCTCTAGAACATTATTTCAGTGACAATGAAAAAGCTAATTCACAGTATAAGAACCTTGCAAGTATGATTGGAAATCCTTCATCTAAACTTTATTGTCTTTTTTTATCTGCTACTCTTCCTTGGTTTAAATCTGTTAACATGTCCTTGTAGCAGGAAGCTCCGCTTGTGCATGTATTAAAAGAAAACTTCATAGTCTGTTATCTGAATTGCTTGCACAATTTATCAAGCCATCAGCATTTGATGTGACAGCAACATCTCTTGCAGATGGAAATTTTGGAAGAAGGAGAAATCAAAAGAAAAACTGTGATCTCGTAATTGGGTCAAAAGCGAGATCTGATATAGGCACAACTGCAGATCTGAGTGAAGACACAGTAGCTACTTTTTATTCTGAGGTAAGGGAATTTTACAAGGCAGGCTGCAATTACATTTTAAGAAAATTTCCACTTAATGATGAATTTCTGAGTCATGCTGAAATTGCAGATGTAGCATTAAGGCAAAGTGTTTCTTTTGCATCAGTCCAATATATGTGTTCCCTGTTTCCAGTTTTGAAACCAGAAGAATCTGACAAGGTGGAATCTGTATTTGCTCACTACCAGTTTGAAAATTTTAACTGTGCTGTTACTTCTGAGAGAATGGATGAAGTGTGGCACAGAATTTCTTTAATGAAAAATGAAAGTGGCCAGTTGAAGTATGAATCATAAAGCAAAATTATGAAAATGATTTTAATAGTCCTTCATAGCAATGCAAGTACAGGAAGAATTTTCTGTATTGTGAAAAACAACAACTTGAGAATGAATTCAGACCTAATTTAAGTACTCATGTGCTGTCTTCTTTATTAGTAGAAAAAATAAACAGCATTGCACACAGTGAACTATGCTATCAGAAGAAGTTTTCGCAAATTGAACTAAGGAAGGCCAAAATGGCAACTACAGCCAGTTTATCATAATAATTTGGCCAACATTCCAAGGAATAATTTTTCTTCATGTCTGGAGGTAATTTATTATATTTTTCTGGTAGACAGTATTTTAAATTTTCCCACTGGCAAATAATTTTTTATTGTATTATTATTATTATTATTATTATTATTATTTTGTTAATAGTTCTGACAGTTTAAAATTTGTTGCAGTGTTAAATACCCAAATTTGCTGCTGTAGACTGGATTACTGAAAATTACTGAAAAAAAAAATTGTTACTGAAAATTACTGAAAAATGAACATGTTGGTTACTGAAAGCTACTTTTAGAGGTTGGCATCTATGAATCTGGGTCTGTATTTTGACCACTCACAAAATTCAAGCTTTAAAAACGTATCCTTCATAGAATTACGTGCGTCAAAAACGAATCCTTCTCTGAGTTACGAATATTGCAGTCGGAACGGCAGATATATCGTGAATAATTTGTATTCCGGTAGATACATCGGGAATAATTAATTTTATGGATACGTTAATCGGCCTCCATATGTAGCGGCCTGGACAATTCATTTTGCATGTCGCCAACTGTTACAAATTAGGCACCTGATTCCTTCACAGAATTCCGCGTTTTTCATTATTTGGGATCGATACAAAACTGAAGAGAATTTGGGAGGAGGGGATTAATGTGTGTGTGAGGAGGAGGGGATTAATGTGTGTGTGTGTGTGCGCACGCTGGGGTCGTTTCCCGTTGGGGAACAGTATTCAGTTCTTCAAAAATTTTCCCGTAATCGTTATTTCTTCTTCTTGCGAAGTTGCCTCTGCCCAGTATTGTTGCTAAATATCAGTCTATTGCATAAATGTTTGTATTTCAGCTTGAAACTGTAGGCAAAATTTTTCCGAAAACGTAAATTCGGCGAAGCGAAAATTTCCCTGTAATCTTTAGGCATGAGTTTCTCCTGCGGAGTTGGGAAATTTTGCCTTTGTTGTCATTATTTGCGCCATTCTCAAGAGTGAAGAGAATTGAGATTTGCTAGGTGGGGTGAGGGATGACATTTTCCAGCTGTGAACGGAATTCTGTCTTTCAAAACATACGAAAACAAAAGCTAAATGGAGTGACGATTTCTCCCGTAATCGTAATTTTCTCTCTCGCAATTCTCTCTGTTCAGTATCAATGTAAAATATGATTTGCTCAATAAATGATTGTGTTTCAGCTTTAAAATGGAGGAAAAATATCTGAAAATGGCTAGATAGCTGATCTATTAGAATAACACAGTATATATTTTGAAAACGAGGAAATTGTTGACATAATTATAAGAAGATCAGGTATTTTATTGAATTTTGAATAATTTATACAAATTGTATTTGAATATTTCCAAGAACTCGTGTCAGTTCTAAGCAGAAGAAAGAATTGAAAGATCTTTCCAATTTCGTTGAATATTTAAGGGTTTTTCCTTGTGTTCCACACTCTGAAGAAAAAAAAATCAGATTTATTCTTTGAGTATACTGTTTTTGTCACTTGGACCTGTAGAAATATGCAAGAAAGTAGGACAAGTGGAACATTTTTTCCAGATTAAAGTTCTCTTAAAACAAGCTCTAAAATGAAATGAAAGCAGAGATTCCAAAATTTATTAAGTTTGCTGTTTTTATTCTTTCTCTGCCTGTTTCAGAGGCAATTTGTGAATCCTGGGGTTAAACAATTGGCATATTGTATAAGTAAAAGACCCAATACTAATTTAATGGCAGAGATGATGTTATAGATGGAACAAATGATAAATGAATGTTTATAATGTCAAACGGAGCACAGCTTGGACATAAATCAGTCCAAAAAATACTGAAAGCTGACCTAGTTTCAATGTATGGACCAAATTATCACAGACACTTCGTAAATAATTCATCTGCATCAGTGGCACACTATTTAACTTTAAAAGTTATTAACAAAATATCAAATTCTAAATATCCTGGTTCTAAATAAATTTATTTGATTTCAATAACGTGATTTTATGCATTGCTATATTTAACAATTAAGGGGTTTTAACTGATGGTAAGTAATTTTTTAATGTTTGTTTTACTGTGATTTATTCACTTAATTTTTTTTTTTTTTTTTTTTGTGAAATTTGGTCAAAGTGTTACGTGCTTTGCTTGAAGAACATTTTCAATTTTTGGAAGTAGTTTCCTGGGGTCACACTGGTCATATTACCATGAGAGTTCATGTTCTGTTTCTTATCTGTTGTGAACAAAGATTTCCAGCTGATGGTGATGTTGGGTTTATTTGAATTATAAGAGCTAGGATTCAGTGGTATTTTATCACTTTTCTTAGTAACGTATAGTGACCTTCATGAATGGAACACGGGATTACACCATACAATACAAATTTTGAAGATGTGAATCCGTTTTTGGTGTAAATATGACTTGGATAGTAAGTCAGATAATATCCGAAAACTTAAATTTCGTCCTGGAGCGGGAGTCAAACCCGCGTCTCCCAGATAGCGTCCAAATATGCTTCAAATACATTCAAATTAATCGGAAGCTTGAAACTTGGTGGTTCTGGGTGGTGTAGTGGATAGCATACTAGGATGCCACCTGAGAGATGTGGATTTGATTCCCGCTCAAGGACGACGGAATTTTCAGGTTTTTGGATATTATCTGACTTACCATATGTCATATTTACACCAAAAAATAGCTTCGCATCTTCAAAATTTGTATACAGTGACCTTATTTGTGAATAGAGCAGTCTGTTTTGGTGTTCTTTTGGTTACATGTAGCTGAAGTAACCTGTCTACAATGGTGAGCCAGGGAAGAGCTGTAGGTGATATTTTTTTTAGTGTTCAAATATTTTCGAGTGGATTGAGACTAATGCCAATTTTGCATTTACTTCCTGAGAAACTGGTTTGTAGTACACAACAGGGTAGTTTAAGCAGCCCAGTTATTTTGTTTGGATGGTAGTTTTAGGGTACTGACTTGTACACTCAGCCAGGGAAGAGCTGTAGGTGATATTTTTTTTAGTGTTCAAGTATTTTCGAGTGGATTGAGAGGAATGCCAATTTTGCATTTACTTCCTGAGAAACTGGTTTGTAGTACACAACAGGGTAGTTTAAGCAGCCCAGTTATTTTGTTTGGATGGTAGTTTTAGGGTACTGACTTGTACACAAAAGTGTTGAAGATTTTAATAATAATTTTTTTGTTAAAGGATGTGTGGTAGGGGATAGAGCCAGGGAATTTTAAAGATTATACTGCAGGTGGAGAAAAGTAACTGATACCTTTGCTTTCTCTTCTGAGTGTTTTATTATTCTTGCAGACATTTCTAGCATTTTGGTGACTAACAGTGCCTGCTGTCAATGCTTCACTTCACTCTACATTTGTTATTGACTTAGGGGACAGAAACATCTGCAAAAAGTTAAAATGAAATAATGAATTTTTCAACTAAAGTAAACCAAAAAATATTTCTGAACAAAGCCAATAAATTTAGCTTTCTCATAGTAACTGGTACCTTGGCTTCAAATTTCTTTCATGTTCTTTTCTATATCTGATGCAGTAGGTAATCTTCAACCTTATTAATTTGCACCAAAGTCTTAAGGAACTTTGCTGCAGCTACTGTGTCTGCATTAGCTGCCTCACCAGTCACTTTGATATTGTGTAGTTTTGCATGCTCCTTAAATCTATGAAACCATCCATGGCTTGCAATGAATGTTTCATCTGAAGTACTTTCACCACATTTTTGCCTTACTTCTTCAGACAGACTCCTGGCTTTTTCCTTTATAAGCATAAAACTTATTATTGGCTCTCATTGCTGTTGCATATCCTCTATCCAAATTATCAATAATTTTTCCATTTCATCCATCACTGTGTGTTCCCCTTTTCTTGGAAATCATTGTGGACCGACCGTATTGGCACGGAACTTTCCACGTGATCTTCAGGACATTTATCCTGTATTCTTAAATATCCCCCCCCCCCAAAGTTTTGCATTTCAGTTTGATAAACGGGGCGGGGAGTGACGAAGCTGAACATTTTTAAAAAATTGATGCCTGGTGTTCAAAAGTATTTATATTTTCAAAGTTACACTATTCATCTTTTATCTAAAATAGTGAAAGCTGCCATGCATTCATGATGGATAAAATTGTCATCCAAGGGCATTAAAAAAAAAAAACGATAATAAAGAAATGGGAAGGGAAACAAAGATATCAGCAAATGAAAATTTTAGTTTAGTATTGAAACCACAGGTTTGCAAGGCTAACATTGAACAAAATTAAGATTTTACTTTATGGTTTTTTAAATTATTATTTTAAACACAGAAAATACTAGTTTAATAGTTTAGTAATTGTGGCATATGCAGAGATTTTTTACAGCATATTTATTAATATAATTACCGTATATACTCGCGTATAAGTTGAGAAATTTGGGACAAAATGAGAGCTTCAAAATAATGGGGTTGACTTATACACGGGGTCTAAAAAAATCGTAAGTCCAAAAGTTCTTCCCGTGAGGCAAAAGGCAATCCATCATAAA
This sequence comes from Macrothele yani, assembly GCA_039090855.1. Classification (NCBI taxonomy): domain Eukaryota; kingdom Metazoa; phylum Arthropoda; class Arachnida; order Araneae; family Macrothelidae; genus Macrothele; species Macrothele yani. Next base: position 84,642,084 of record CM077001.1, read on the forward strand.
AGAAATAAAAATGCCGATGCGGTATTAATTACGAAATCGCAACCCTCCAAAAGAAAGAAAGAAAGAAAAAACAAACAAAAAACACCGATGTGGTAGAATTACGAAATCGCGACCCTCCGAATTTCTCCACGCTTTGAAAAGTCTCCTCTCTCCTGGCTTTGCGTATCCACAGTGCAGTCACAGCCGCGCATAGAAAGCTCCGCCCTTCCGACTACCAGTTGATTGCGCTGACCTTCGACGTAACGGAGCCATGCGACAGCCAGTGTTGGGCGTTGCTTGTTCTTAATCGCACGTGTCTCGCTTCTCCTGTTATGGGTGACACGGATTGTGTAAAGAAACGGATGTCTTAAAACGTAGGATTCAAGTTGAAAGTGGTTTCTTTTGCAGAAAATACTAACAACTGTGCTGCTTCACGTCAATTTTGCATTAACGAAAAACTGATTCGAGATTGGTGTAAAAAAAACCGGACTTGGTGAAAATCCCCAAATCGCAAAAGGCGCTGCGCCGTGGAACGACATCTTTTCCCAGAGCTGGAAAGTGTCTTGAATGATTGGATTGTGGGCTGCAGACAAAATGGTTACATTGTAACGCGAACTGGTATATGTTTGCGAGCAATGAAGCTCGCAAAAGATGAAAAGTTTGCAGCCGCAAATAACACTTTTCGTGCCTCACCAGGTTGGTGCAGAAGGTTCATGAACCGCTTTGGGTTGTGTCTATGCCAGCGCACCAAAATTGAACAAAAGTTACCTCATGACCTCGAAGCAAAGATAATGGAATTTCAAAAGTATGTAATTCAAAAGAGAAAAGAGACTGCTTTTGAACTTTCCCAAATAGGGAACATGGATGAAACCGCCATGTGTTTCAACCTTCCTGGAAATAAGACGGTGAACCAAAAGGGCGAAAAAAATATCTTGATCAAAACGACTGGCCACGAAAAATCCAGTTTCACGGTTGTTCTTTCCTGTTTGGCCGACGGCAGTAAGCTACCCCCGGTAATTATTTTCAAACGCAAAACTCTGCCGAAAAGCGTTGTCTTAGGAAGTCTGGTGTGCTCGTTTGTGCCCATGAAAAAGAATGGATGAACGAATCCGGGACAATTGACTGGTTAAAGAATGTATGGAACAAAAGGCCAGGTGCACTTTTGAGGAAACCTTCTCTTTTGGTGTGGGATATGTTTATTGCACACCGTTTACAGAAGTGAAAAAAACAACTCTTGCTGTCATCCCAGGTGGGTTGACATCTGTTCTTCAACCATTAGATGTCTGCCTTAATAAGCTCTTCAAGGACAATGTGCGGAGGTATTGGGCAGATTGGATAAGTTCCGATTTGCCGACTGAAACCAAGGGCGGATATCTAAAGAAGCCGGATATCGTTTTGATTGTGCGATGGGTCAAAGATGCTCGGGATGCGATACCTGCGGAAATGGTCGTGAAATCATTCAAGAAATGTTGCATTAGTAACAAACTTGATGGCACAGAGGATGATGAGATTTTTATGAGTGATGATAACAGGGATTCTGATGACACAGGCATAGATGGGAATACTGATGTTTATGATGATGCGCCGATGACGGAGAAAGACTTTTTTGAACTGTTTGGCGAGTCTGAATCGGATTTTGAAGGGTTCCGATGAAGTTTTTGGGTATGCAAATTAAATTTAGTATTATATATATAATTTTTTTTCGTTTTCAAATGTTTTTGAATAAGTTCATTGAAAATTTTTTTTTTCTCAATCCGGGATCGACTTATACGCGAGTTTCCGATTTCTTACGATTTTTCCCTCTGAAAGTGTGTGTGTGTGTGTGTGTGTGTGTGATGGGGGGTCGACTTATACGCGAGTATATACGGTATGTTTTGTTTTGTGGTAAATGGCGTTCGTGCAAAAGTTTTACTGATGCACATTTTCCAAAGTTGGCAAGTATGGGATTACATTCTTTTAGCACGACACCACACATACATAATATTCCTTTACATGTATACATATATTATACATTTCGGATAAAGGTGACACACCTCCGTTTAATTATTCTGAGATGAGAAGTCAAGAATTTCTGATTTCGTCAAGCATCTCCTGTTGGTTTACTTTTCATAATTGTGTATTACTATTTCAGTGTAAAGTAACATAAATGGAAAGATCGTTTCTTATATTAGAAAAGCCTCCCTCCCCCCAAAAACGGTAATTTTGAAAAGGGAAGGTTGAATAATGAGAGTAGAAATAATGCTATTTAGAAGTACCAAGTGAATGTATATATTTTTTAAATAAAACACAGACATGACAGCTCATCGTTGTTTATTACATAGAATAATTTGATGAAACTACCTAAAATGTCAAATTGTTTTGCATTTATTTGCAAATATAGTATATTTGGAATAAATATCAAAGCAGAGATAATTAGTGATGACATATGCATACTTTTTGTTGTTTTAAATAAGCATAGTAGTTCATGTTTTGGGGTTTCAAAAGTATTCTAAGTATTTATTTTAGAAAGTATGTTTTTAACTTTTTGTAATTGTGTATTACAGTTTCAATGTAAAGTAACATAAAAATGGAAAGGTCATTTCTTATATTAGAAAATCCTCCCTTCCCCCCAAAAAACAGTAATTTTAAAAAGGGAGGTTGAATAATGAGATTAGAAATAATGCTATTTAGAAGTACCAAGTGAATATATTTATATATATATATATATTTAATAAAACACAGACAAGACAGCTCATCATTGTTTACTACATAGAATAATTCAATGAAACTACCTAAAATGCCAAATTGTTTTATATTTATTTGCAAATATAGTATATTTGGAATAAATATCAAAGCAGAGATATTTAGCGATGGCATATGTGTACTTTTTGTTGTTTTAAATAAGCATGTGAGTTCATGTTTCAGGGTTTCAAAGTATTTTAAGTATTTATTATAGAAAGTATGTTTTTAAAATTAGTAGTTTCATTACTTTTTTTTTTTTCTAGAGATATAATGACCACCTTGAGCAACTTGATGGGCTATAAGCAGTCGCCCATCCCTAATTTAGGACTATAGGTTCCAGGAAAGAAAGAGAGTCAGTGCGGCAAGATAAACACAACATCTATGCCTCACCGGGATTCGAACCCAGACCCATCTCGGACGAATGGTCAGAAGCCAGTGCTCAGACCACTGAATCACCTGGGCAGCTTACTTTATATTTCAATTGGTTTATGCAAAAACCCTACGATAATTAGCCATTTATACAGCACTCCATAATTGAGAAGTAATCATGTGCCACCAAAAATTACAAGTGAATCCTTTAACAATATTTCACACTGTTACTTACAAAAAAATGTCCTCCCCAGTGACATTGAATATTTGAAACTTAGTATGCAAATATTTTTTGAATACTGCAGAAAGTGTTTTTTCTCTATATGTTTGTTTGATATCTCTCTCTTCAAAGCCCATAACTTGCAATCTAAAATTAATAGCAAAAAGTAATGTTATGTATATACATTTGTGAATTTCACACTCTTCTGACCCCCTGCCCTGGAAGGGTCAAAATTCATTTTACTGTAACGTAAGTGGAAATTTCAATTTGTTGTATTACGGGAAAACATATTTTAACCCTTCCAGGGAGGTGGGCAACTTAACATGTAAGCAGCAGCACCATGTGTACAGGAACATAATCAAAAGTAACTATGTCATGCCTGCTTCCACTTGTGTTAAGAAAATTAAATACGTTTTTCAGATAAACAGCAAATTCAATAAAAGCTGATATGAAATATTTATTAACACCGATGAAGTAAAGATCCAGACTCGCAGTCGCCAGGTCGCCACTGGCAATAAACTTCATCGTCGTGGCGACTGAAAATGTTTGATCAAATTGCCAATTCTGGCGACCTGTACCGGAAAAACAGTTATTTTATTTAACTTGTATTGTACATTAATTTTTTTAAACTTGTATGGAACTCGCACATTTTTGAAAAATTTTACTCCAAAGGTACGGAAATGGCACGAAATGGCACAAAATTTGAGTTGTACAGAAGTCGGCCATCACCTTTTTCATTATGCTATTCTGCTTGAACAGCAGAAAAGAAAAAAAAGTTTATAAAAAAGGCGAGGGCGGTGGTTTTTGATCACAAAGAATGCGCCAAGGCTGATGGGTCATCGTAGGGGAACAAGGTTCACAAGGTTGTGGTGGGGATGAAAGCCGGTGATGGACAGCTCAACTATCTGCGTCGGAAAAGTCCAACTGGGAGAAATTTTTATTAAAAAAAATTCTCTAATTTTTTACTAACTGAATGCAAATTTTACAGTAACCAAGACATGTCAAAATAAACTCCCATGGGAAATTTCGGCAAAATCCGATGAAAACTTTAGAAGTTAGGCATTTTCTTTTTATTATGTTTAATGAATGTTCGCTGAAAGCCTGCATAGTCCATAGGAAAATTCTAAAATCTGTAATCGGCATAGACCGGATTTTTGAGGTTGTACTGTAATAATATGTCCATACCTGCGAACTGCTACGGAATGTCCGTAGTTTCTATGGATTTAGTTGGGTGACTACGGATCTCACTGTCGAAACTAAGGATTCTACGAATTTTAATTTTTTTTTTAATTTTATTGTTTTATGATATGCATGAGATTCTGAAGCGGATTCGCAGAATTCCTCATTTTTTTGTCATCATCTAGATCGTTCTCAGGATCAGTGTAAAACTGAAAACAATTTACGGGTGGGTGGGTGGTGGGGAGTTCCGTCTGGACACGGTATTTCGTGTCTCAAAACTTTCGAAAAAGGTAGTTGAATGGAGTGAAAAAAGTTACAGTAATCGTAATTTTTTTCTCCTTATGTTGCCTTAGTGTAAAGTTTTATTGTTAAATATGATTTTATTGCATAAAAATATTTCAGCTTGAAACTGTAGGCAACAATGCGCGAAAACGGAGGTTAGACGCCGCAAAAATTTCCCCGTAATCTCAGGCATCAGATTCTTCCGCGAAATCGATAAATTCCACCTTTTTCATTATTATGGTCATTCGCGAGATCAATGAACCAGTGAACACAATGGGGGGGGGATGACGGGATGTTCTTCGGAGGACGGAATTCCATCTTTACGAAAATTTTGAAAACAGGGGTCGACGGAGTTAAGATTTTTTCCACAATCGTAATTCGTTTTTTGTCACGATGTTGCCTCTGCCCAGTAATATTGTTAAGTAATATTTAACTGCATAAATATTTGTATTTCAGCTTGAAAATAGCGGGAAAATTTCCAAAACCGGAAGTCAGACAGTGCAAAGATATCTCCTGTAAGCGCACTCCCCTCCCGCGCGATGTTCCCACTCTCCTGCAGTGTTTTATTACTTCAGTTTCAACTTTTAGGAATACTATAACTGAAATATACAAAATAAAACATACTGATATTATACTAAGCAATTTTATAAAAATAATTTAGTATGAAATATACAATTTGATTTTTTTTCAAAGTTTGGCCACTGAGTTTTTTTTATGGCCACTGACAATTTTGGTCTTGGTAGCCAATGTCTACTAGCAAAATTTGTAAGTCTGGATCTTTACGATGAAGAAATTGTTAGCTTTGATTGAGAAAACTGGTTCCTTCCCCACTGCTAGTAAAGCAGCTTTTTGCCTTCTATTGCAACTTTTTTTTTTTTTTTTGTTCATTTATTTCCTGATAATATTTATCCTTATTTCAGATCAAACCCATAACATTTATATATAGCACCCTGCATTATCTAACTTCATCCTTTCAAACTCGAATCTTTGCTTTGTTTTTATCAAAGATTGAAACAATGTGTTCACTTTGCTTATATGCTATGCAATCAGAATTGCTTTCATGTGTCAGGAAAAATATAAGTACAACAGCTGAATTTGCATGATACATTATGAATGCAAACCTATATGAGAACTATCTGGCTGTTACAACCAATGAGAGAGATCTATCTGGTTGGCTGTGGGCAGTTGTGTAAATGAAATGCATGGAATGCACAAATGTTTATTACTTACAAACTTTTTCCAAAGTGTGTGCGTGTGTATGTAGGAGGGGGAGGGGGCAAAAATTGCAACCCCCCACCGCTTACAAGGTTAAACTTTAGCAGTTGTACATTAAAGAAATGAACAATATTATTTATTCACATGCTGATGGATGTAGAAAGTGCTTCATTTCTCAAGGATTGCAACTTAATTTTCCAAAGGTAAGTCATTTTTTTAGCTGATAAATATTGTGTTAAACTTTGCATGCATCTACATTTGATTCATATCTGCTTGTATAATTAACACAAATACTGGAGGGGTAAATATAACTCTTGCTTTGAGTTGTGATTGCAAGCTCAGCAAAACAGGTACATTCAGCTCACTTTTTATTTCTCTCAGTCATTCAGCCAATTTACAATAAACATTAGTAGCAGTACTATAATTAAAAATATCTTTAAAATGGTATTGCTTAAGCTAAAAATTTAAATGCGAATTTTGCAGGCAAATGTTTTATAAGTATGTTAAAATCAAGCAATTTCATTTATAAATGTAAAAATTGAGGGTGAAATTAAGTTTCAAAATTTGCCCATTAAACTTGTGAGAAAACGATATTTAAAAATTTTTAATGCCCAATTTTTTAAGTATTATGTGCCAAAAATTCCACAGAGCTGCTCTTGAGAATATGCTGATTTTTTTTTGTGATAAAAAAACTGTACATAATTTAAATTTGAAATTCAAATTGAAAGAAGGGTATTTTTTTTTATGTTAAAATGTTTACTTCTGGCTTGCAAATGTTTTTTTTTTTTTTTTTTTTTTTTCAATTTTTCAATTCAAAGAAGCCATCTAAAAGAGATGAAATTCAAGGTGTGTCTACAACAGTGAGTTCAGCAAAACTGCCAATAAAAGTGCCCTTGTGTGATAGAATATCCAATTCACAAGAATTGGTGTTAGGAGTCTTGGCAGAACATAATAGGGGGATTTATGTTATTTTTTCTGGTAGAACCATTTAATGGTGGTTTTAACTGTTGTAAATTTTTACATGTTAAATTTCCTTTGAGTGAAAAGCAATTTCTCAGTTGGAAGTTATTAATATTCACTGCGAATATGTATTGCAGTAATCGAATGTGATTCAAGGAAAAATCTTTCACGTACCTCTCGGTTGTAGGTGGTCGATGTTCAAATCTTTGCATGGTTGTTCTCATCAGGTTCTCGAGTGTAGGCTTTCTTTTAGAAGTTAGTCCACACATTTTCTTGAGTAGGATATACTTTTTTAGTTGAACTACGGGAGGCACATGAAGACAAAAAAGATGTTAAAATTACGTTGGGAAACTAGAAAAAACGGAAAAATGAATCATTCGAAAAAATATTTGCACAAGGAAATGCAATCACCAAAAATACTTCGTCAGACTTCCTGGATGTATTGTCCGATGCATTTCGGCAGATCTGTCTGCCGTCTTCTGGGACCTCTGGTCGTCCGTTCTCTCTGCAGTTTATGTTGAATATGCCATGTGCTCAGTTTGGGAATCTTTGTGTGTTATACTTCATCGTGTTGCGTTGCCACTCCTGTGATTTGAAGACTCAAAATCCTTTTTTTTTTTTTTTTATGTCTGCATGTTTGCATTGTTTCTGTTGTGTTTGCCTTACCACTTGTCTTTATATTTGTTAAGGATTTCTTCTATTACAGAAAATAGAAGTCCTTAACAAATATAAAGACAAAGTGCTTTTCTACGGAAGAAATGTCGACGACACACTACTCTTTTGGAATGCCAGTTCTTTAGAATTAGACAAGCTGTAAAAATATTTCTGTGAAAAATATCCAAGTATCAACTTTACAATAAAATCAGAATATTGAAAATACTATTAATTTCTTAGATATTACAATAATAAAAACTCAAACATTCTGCAAATACCATGTGTATAGAAAACCCACCTAGGTGCCAATACTTATACTTGCAAACTCATACCATCCAAAGGCATATAAAATATTGGCAATTAGAAGTTTAGTGCATAGAGGCTTGGATCGATGCAGAAGAATAAGATTTCGAACCGCTTGTGAAATCTTTTCCTTCCTGCGTCGATGCAAGACGGCATTTACAGTCATCAATATCGTACTTTTCCTCTCCTCATATCTGTAAAAAGAAAGCCACCCCCGGTAGAGCAGTGGTCTATTTTATGTTGGTTACAAACACACTCGGCGCCAGCTGTGACCTACTTATTGTTTCACGTCTCCCCGCTCTTAGCTGCGAGCTCTGTTTAGGGTTTCTTCATAGTTTTGCTTTACTGTGGAGATTTTTATTTCTTGTTTTGCACCATGTTTGTCTCTTTTTCCGTTCGTCACATTTTGTAGAAGTTAATGTACTCCTTTGTTCATCTCTAATTACGAATCTGTTATTGTCAACTTTGTTTTATCTTCCATTTTGTGTACACTTAGTTTGTGAATTTTTTTTTTTTTTCTCATTCCTTTCGTTTTCTGCGGGAGATTTTTCCTTTTGCATTACTCCACTTTCGCGGTTTTTAATGTTTTATTTTATGTCATATCTTTGGCAATTTGTTTCTTCTTTACATATTAGCTGTTTTTTGTCCTTGCTACATAATAAAGTTGGGAAACTGAGCACCGGCTTTTGACAAATTGTCCAAAATGGGTCCGGGTTCGAATCGCAGTGGGGCATGGATGTTGCATACTTGCTAACTTTTACGGATTATCCGTAAAATTTATGGATTTCTGCTTAATTTTACTGATTTACTGATAGAAGTATTTTTATACGGATTTTTTAATATTTTGATTGCTCAATCGAAATATTTCAATCCCCTGCAACCATCCATTTAGATATTCTACCGGACCTTACGAGCACCGTGTTATGCGACGATGTTATCTTTGACTCGCCGGCTTCGTGTGGAACCATCAAATATAACAATGGCTTCACTTCGTGGCAGCATGTGGTAGCTCTCTCTCTCCACAGGAGTGCTCAAGTGATGTGCTGCCGACCAGAGTTCTCCAAAATGCGTAATCTAATTATGCGTCTAGAACTCATCGAAATTTTATCAACACGTAAAAATACGCATCGGGAATTTTTCTCGCCACATAAAAGTACGCTTCGGGAATTTTTCTCGACGTGTAAAAATACGCATCGGGAATTTTTCTCGCCGCGTAAAACTACTCATCGAAGAATTTTACCAATTCATAAAAATACGCATCGGGATGGTATTTCGTCCTTTAGGGCAGAAGTAAAACGAAATAAAGATTTTTTCCGTAATCGTAATTTCTTTTTCCTGTGAAGTTGCCTCTGTCCAGTATTGTTGTTATATATCATTTTATTCCGTAAATATTTGTATTTCAGTTTGAAAATGGAAGAAAAATTTCCGAAAACGGAAATTCAAGGGTGAAAAAAAATTGCTGTAAACTTTAGGCATGAGAGTGGACGGCTTTGAGGAATTTCTCCTTTTCCATCATAATTTGGGTTATCCTTGAGATCGATGCATAACTGAATAGAAATTTTGGGGCATTAGTAGTGGTGGAGGATGTTTTACGCCTGAAACTTTCTAAACTTCCGAAAGAGAAAGTTTTGTCTTTCTAAACTTTCGGAAACGAAAGTTAGACGCAGTGAAGATTTCTCCCGTAATCGTACTTTTATTTTTCACGTGACGTTTCCTCTGCCTAGTATTGTTGTTAAATATCATTTTATTTCATAAATATTTGTATTTCAACTTGAAAATGTAGGGAAAATGTCCGAAAACGAAAATCGAACGTAGCAAAGATATCCCCTGTAACTGTAATTCCCCCCTCCCCCACAGTTTTGCATTTCAGTTAATCGGCGGGGGGGGGGGGGGGTGTCCGAAAACGAAAGTGATGAAGCTGAAAAATTTGTAAAAATTGATGCATTGTGTTCAAAAGTATTTATATTTTCAAAGTTACACTGTTTATCTTTTGTCTAAAATAGTGAAAGCTGTCATGCATTCATGATGGATAAAATTGTCATCCTAGGGCATTAAAATAAAAGACGGTAATAAAGAAATGGGAAGGGAAACAAAGATGTCAGCAAATGAAAGTTTTAGTTTAGTATTGAAACACCACAGGTTTGCAAGGCTAACATTAAACAAAATTAAGATTTTATTTTATGGTTTTTTAAAATATTATTTTAAACACAGATAATGCTAGTTTAGTTATTGTGGCATATGCACAGATTTTTACTGCATATTTATTAATATAATTATGTTTTGTTTTGTGGTAAATGGCGTTCACACAAAAGTTTTACTATTTTGTCTTACGTCACTGGCTCTCTCCCTTCCCTGGACCAGTAGCCCTAAATTAGGGATGGGCGACTGCTCATAGCCCACTGAGATGCTCACTGTGGTCGTTAAAGCTCCAACCAAGAAGAAAGCTTGACACTTCCACATTTGTTTTACCAGATTCCTCTGTCTCTCTCTCTTTATTCCAACACTGGTAAAACTGCTGACAGTTAAGTACAGAATGAAATAAAAATGCTCTGAACAAAACTTTTGTAGATCTTTGTTAAAGAGAGCTAAATTGGCTACTGTACATTCACTAAATAAGGATAAAGATTTATTATGATTAAATAATGTATCAGAAATTAAGTACATATCTTGTATTAATTATTAATGCTATTAATTGTATCTGGTTGACAACTATTCTTCACTATGCTTTTTATTTTGCATATAAACATACAGTCTGCATTTAAAATAACTTTTTAAACATTAAAAATGCTATGTATCAATAATACTACTGGAAAATTGCTCCTGCATCTGAAAAATGTCGATAAAAAATAGTGCTCATGTGATTTTATGAGCTGTAAAAAATCTTTGTTTTTTTCAATATCACTGTTTTTACATGTGTAATTTGAAAAATTCTTCCAACACCAGATGCCATTTACCGTGTAGAACACTTAAGGCTAAATATGAGAAATTTTGTAGTTCACAGTTCTGTCGGTAGGTGGTGTTTGTGTACTTCAGTTTGCAGCTGTATCGCCACTTCTAAAAAAACTGTTGAGAAATTTCTTCTTCACTGTATGCTATTCGCTACAACAAAGATGTGGAGCATCCTCTTTAACTTTAAGTAACACAAAGATTTCTCATTAGCTGCGTAAAGGTTGAACACTTTTACCATGAAGAATAATTTTCGCCTATTTTCAACTTTTTCCGCTATGCAATATTCTTTCGCTAGCAGACGTAAACTTATATAATGTTTCCTTTTTTTATATTTCTTTTAACTCTTCAATTTGAAAATCTATATCTCTGGTACCTTCCATGTAGTATGAGCAACTTTTTATTCACCATTTGTTAATTTTCGTAACATGCTTTTTAGCCGCTGGTGGAACTAAGTAGATGTTTCTATTTCTGGATGTTTTATCGATTGTTGGAACCAGTTGGTTGTTTTCCAAATCGGTTCCATTGATATTGAATAGCTTTGATAAATTTAATTCGTGTCAGAATGGATTTAAAAGACGTGCTTATTACATCCGAAAATTCGGTGTCATCTTTCTTGTTTTTTATCTTGTCCATATGCACAAGAACTTCCTTTCTTTCTTAATAGCTTGTTTTAAAGATTAATGTTTTCCCCAGAGGCCAAATCATTCTTTGTTGGGAATCTTAATTTCAGTTTTAATTCTTTAGATTTTTATTTGACGATTTTATTTTTATTACTCACTTGCGTATTAAGTTGCAACATTTTATTTCCTCGCATCTTAGCAGAAAACTTCTGTTGTGGTAATCAAACGTTGCATGGATTTTTATTATAATTCATTTTATTTGCATTGCCTTTTTCTTTTATCCTTTTTTTCAGAATTGATTTATTTATGCAATTAAAAATATCTTTTTGATTAGTTTTATCGTGTCATAAGCATTTAGTGCTAATTTTCCATTTACCCGCATAATAAAGGCTATGAAACCTTTCGTAGTTAATTGTTCTGTGCATTGTTGGTTTTTGCTCCCATTGTGTTTTCACATGCGAATTAACTTGGAATAGTGTCGGGTAAATGGCCACCTGCCTCTACTAACATTCTTGGATCTAAAAAGCAAAAAAGTTGTCAAAAATTCAAGGAGAGTTATTCGCAAGAATTTCCGTGTCTAAAATCGTCTCGGGGTATCCAAAAACCATAGGTTTTGTTTCCTGTGTGCTGATGATTTTTCAACTGCACACGGAGGAAAAGACGATTGCAGTCGGTATTTTCACTGTAAAAAACAGGAGGAATAACTGTAAGTGTGTGGCATCACACACTTATGACATAGCATATTTATTAAAAGGTGGAGTTGAAATAGTATGTATTTTCTGTGTATTTACTCAGTTTATTTTTATTTTAATTTTTTTTTCATTTTAAGGGTATTTAGGTATGTTGCAAATTTATCCAAGTATTGTCTCTCATCTAGATTCAAATGTTGCTAAAATTGTAGCAGTATACTCTGGGAAATACACGTGTTCTGCTACCCTGCAAATTTTAATGCAGGCACTTGACTTCATTATGGAAAAACTACAGGCGTCGCCATGCATATGGACTACTGATAACTTCCTTTAGATGTTCGCATCTCTGCATCAGTTTTGTACCCAATTCTTTTGTTGACATTTTGATAAGAGCTGTTTTTAAGTAAAACATGTTCCCATTTATAGACAACATTGGAATGGCACATAAACTTCTGGAGAAGCAAGAGGATATCTGTCTTAATGAAGAAGTTAAATGACAGTAGGATTTGATTTTACAAGGGGGTCTGTAGCTGAGTTTTTTTGCAGATTTGGTTGAATCTGACAGTATATATAGTATTAAAAGGAATAGATCCTGTTAGCATATACCTGATTCTGGCTGAGCAACAATGCATTAGAGCCTGAAACCTACTTCTGGCAACTTTCGTCACTTTACTGTTTGCTGTCCTGGAATCATTGGCTAAAATACAACCAGAACATTTCCAACAATTGTAAATCCCATGTCACAACAACATTGTGCCATGGAACTGGTGGTTTACTGCTGTTGTGAAAGCAAAAGATGGACTTGCTCATCATTATGTGGGCATGTACTAATGTGTTTGAATGTATGTTATATATATATATATATGCAAAATAGGATACATTGAATATATATATATACACTATCTACCAACAAGTAATTGGACACCCCTGCAATAGACGATATCTGTGGTCCTGATACACGTCACAGCCGCCGCCGGTAAATATCGTGTGGGAAACAACAACGCAACCAGTCGCATGCAAGATGCCACGCAGTTCGGAGCTCTCTGATTTCGAGAAAGGTTTAATCGTCGGGTATCACAGAAATGGCCAATCTATACGTGACGTATCCAGCGAGTTGAAGTACCCAAAATCGACAGTGGCCTACGTGATTGGCAAGTCGAAGATGAGAAGTGACTGTCGCAATGTGACCCGACCCGGCAGACCCACAAAACTGGGAATTAGAGACTGACGATTGCTGGCCAGAGAAATTCGGAAGAACCGCACCAAATCGATTGGCCACATCTGCGAGGAGTTTCAACAGGCATCCGGGAGTGTTCTTTCGATAAATACCATCCGTAAGGAAGCCGATCTGCTTGGTTATCATGGATGGGCTGCCGCCCACAAGCCTTTGATCACCAAGTCCAATAGCGCTGCTCGACTAACGTGGTGCAAAGAACGTCGACAGTGGACCATTGAAGAGTGGAAACAGGTTCTCTGGAGTGACGAATCAAGGTTCACCCTCTACCGTTCGGATGGCAGGGTCTGGGTTTGGCGTCTGCCTGGAAAACGCCTCCTGCTGGAATGTATTGTGCCAACTGTGAAGTTCTGTGGCTGTGGAATTATGCTATGGGGGTGTTTCTCCTGGAATGGCACGGGACCTTTGGTCGCAATTCTTGGTAGACTCGAAGCCGAGACCTACTGCACCATTTTGGATGACCACGCGCTTCCTACGTTATGGCAGTTTTACGGAGTAGACCCATGTTACTTTCAGGATGGCAATGCCACCTGTCATGTTGCGAGGTCCACCATGACTTGGTATGGTGACAATGGGGTTAATCGAATGGACTGGCCGGCGCAGAGCCCGGACCTTAACCCTATCGAGCACCTCTGGGACGAGTTGGAGCGTCGACTTAAGGGGTGCCCCCACCGTCCAAAATCGGTGAAGGAACTGACCTGTCTTCTCCAAGCTGAGTGAAAGAAAATACCGCTAGCCGTCATACAACGCCTGGTTGAGAGTACGCCCCGGAGGGTTGCAGCTGTAATCGCCGCTTGTGGAGGCTCCACCAACTATTGAAGGTGAATAAACTTCGTTTTCCTTTGCTATCACAGGTGTCCCATTACTTGTTGGTAGATAGTGTATATATATATATATATTCAATGCAAAAATAGGGCAACAGCAACAGAATGAAACTTCAGTAGGTAAATTCGGTCACGGCAACAGAAACCAGCGAGGAAATATTCTCGTAGAGTTCGCAGAGGCAGAAGGGATTGTCCTCATGAACTCCTTTTTCAAGAAAAAGCGACACAGGAAATGGACATGGAGACATCCAAATAGGACGACAAGGGAAATTGATTTTATTATGTGTAACGAGAAATTCGTCATAAAAGAGTGCAGTGTGCTAAACAAGTTCAACACAGGTAGTGACCATAGATTGGTGAGATGTAAGATGCACCTCAACACTAAACTCGAATGTGGCAAGCTTTATAAGTGATGTGTTGATATTTTTCTACTAATGGTGTCGAGAACTAGGGCTCAGTTTTCGGTTCCACTATGCGAAAAATCACACATCCACGTCTCCAAGAATGATTATTTAAATATTTCCTCTCATTAATCTTTTTCTGAATTTCATTCTTTGAGGTGAACTGAGCGACATGAAAAACATTTTTTTCCCCCACTTCCTTAAACATTCGTTCACAGCTTTTAGTGGAAATTGTGTAATTATAGTTTTGTACGTGTATTGTATGTGTCTTTGGAACGAGAGCTAGGGAGAATTTGAATATATGTAAATGGCTTAAAATTACTTTTGGTCTATGAGTGAAACTAAAACATGTGTGAACTAAATTATTCACTTCATTTTATAACTTATATATATATGTATATCATCATCATCATCATTGTTAACCATTATCAATCCACTGCTGGACGAAGGTCTCCCCAAGTTTCCTCCACAACGGTCTGTCTTGTGCCAGTCTCCTCCATGTCACCCCTGCATACTTTCGAATTTCATCCACCCATCTCCCATGTGGTCTTCTTCTGGGTCTTTTCCTGTCCCTTGGAATCCAATCTAAAATTTCGGCTGTCCATCGATGATCTGTCCTTCTGGCAGTATGTCCAGCCCATTGTCATTTCAGGGATTTACCTCTGATCATGATGTCTTCCACTCTTGTCATTTTTCGGATCCACGAGTTCCTCTTCTTATCTCTCCTGGTTACACCAAGTATGCACCTCTCCATGCTACTTTGAGTTGTCTGCAGCCTTTGTATGTCTCTTTTAGTTAAGGTCCACGTCTCTGCACCATACGTAAGCACTGGAAGGATGCATTGATCAAACACTTTTCTTTTAAGACATAATGGCATATTGCTCTTGAAAATTATGCTGTTTCTTCCAAAAGCTCTCCAGGCAAGTTTTGTACGCCGATTAATTTCTTCATCAATGTGACCCTCACTTGATATCTGCTGTCCAAGATAAACGTACGTGTCTTTTATCTCCAGCTTTTCTCCATCAATCGATAAATCTTCATTTCTTGTAAAAGCATTGAACATCACTTTTGTCTTCTGAAAGTTCATTTTTAATCCCACTTCTTTCCTCTTGTCAGCAAGTTCCTGGATCATACTCTGCAGCTCTGATGGGCTAGTTGCAAAAATGACTGCGTCATCAGCAAAACGAAGGTGGGTTAGATAATCTCCATTAATCTTTATCCCCTTGTTTTCCCAGCTCAGTGACTGAAAAACACCCTCCAATGTGGCATTAAAGAGCTTCGGAGATATGGTGTCACCTTGTCTCACTCCCTTTCCAATTTTTATGTGTGTTGTATTTTCAAACAGCCTAATCTTTGCACTTGCATTTTCATAGATGTTATTAATAATATTAATGTATGCATCTTCAATACCGCAGGTTTTCAGAGCCATTGTAACTGCTGATGGTTTCACCGAATCAAAGGCTTTTTCATAATCGATAAAAGCCATGCACAATGGAAGTTCATATTCCCTCGTTCTTTCAATTAGTTCTCTCAGCACATGGATATGATCTATTGTGCTGTAGCCACTTCTGAATCCAGCTTGTTCTCTCGGTTGAGCCATGTCCAGTGTTACCTTCAAGCGGTGTGAAAGAACTTTAGTGAAGATTTTATAAACTACTGATAGGAGGCTGATAGGTCTGTAGTTTCCGAGATCCTCAATGTCACCTTTCTTATGTAGCAGGATCATTGTCGCGGTGTTCCAATCCTCAGGAATCTTTCCTTCATTAAGGCATCGAGTGAAAATTTGGGCGAGTACTGTTTCGATTTCTCCACTTGCTTCTTGTATGATGTCTACAGT
The DNA here is from genome assembly GCA_039090855.1 of Macrothele yani. Classification (NCBI taxonomy): domain Eukaryota; kingdom Metazoa; phylum Arthropoda; class Arachnida; order Araneae; family Macrothelidae; genus Macrothele; species Macrothele yani. The sequence continues at coordinate 84,658,520 of CM077001.1, forward strand.
AATTCCATCTTCTCCTGGAGCTTTTCCCCGCTTCATGTTCTTGATTGCATGTGCAACTTCTGCTGGAAGGACTGGAGGAACTCTGGTACTGGTATCTTTCATGATGTCTGAGTGCATGTATCATCCCTTTCATATAATTTGGAGTAGAAATCTTTAACTCTTGTCAAAATTTCGCCTCTATTTCTTGTTACAGAACCATCTTCTTTTCTCAGTGCCATAATCTGTTTTCTTCCCTTACTGAGATGTCCCTTTGCTATCTTTAGGCTTTGGTTGTTTTCAATTGCTTTCCTCACTAGTTCACAGTTGAATTTTCTTACATCTTCAGTGATACTTTTTCGTACTGTCTTGCATAGCTCTATATATTCCACTTTGGAAGTCACATCTTCTTTAGTCATCCTCATCTCTCTTCTTTTTTGCATCAACATTTTGGTTTTTTCCTGATAATTTATTTACATGCAACTTGTTCTTAGATCCAGCTAATTTTGTTGCTGTTTCCATAAGAGCTTTGGTTACTTTTCTGTTAACTTCAGAGATGTCCACTTCTTCCGATGTTAGGCCTTCTAAAGCAGAGAACCTGTTCTTCAGTTCCAACTTGAAGGTATTATGGTGTTTTTTAAGGTTGGTTATGTCAATAGATTTTGTTTGTCTTATGAGCTTGCGACGCTCAAGTTTAGATGGGATGTAAGGTCAGGTGATGCGTAACATCACAGCCTCTCCTTGACAAATGTCAACCCCGCCTTCTCGTGGTACATCCTGTTCCCACTAAAGGGGCTCTGACGACCGCCAATAGCGATATAACTATACCATCGGGATTAGAGGAAATGCTATCCCACACTCACCAACCCGCTTGGCCAGCGTGGTGAGTTATGGCCAAACCCCTCCAAAATGACTCCACAACTTAAATCTTGGCCCTCAATCTCCGGCAGCTGGAATGTACCTGGCCAAGGCAGCGGCCAGTGCGACATGAAGGCAGAGGGTGCTAAGAATCCCCGGAGGACCGGACTAGGCTGCCATCTGATGCTGACCTGGGCTACGCATAACGGATGCTCCCTATCTTCTGATTCAAGGCTTCTTTGAATTGGAAGAGGAACTACAAAGGATCAAGTGGGACATCGTTGGGCTAAGTGAGGTAAGGAGAAAAGGAGAAGATCTCATTGAACTGAAAAGTGGACATCTCTTCTACTATCGTGGGACAGATTCTGGCAGAACTAGCAGTGTTGGATTTATAATAAACAAGAAACTGAAGGATAAAGTTGTAGAAGTTGTAAGTTCCTCTGACAGAGCTGCACGACTCGTTATCCAACTCTCGAGAAGATACCAGGCTCAGATTATTCAAACTTATGCACCCACCACAAGTCATGCTGAAGAAGAAATTGAAGAATTTTATGAGGAAATTCGTGATCTAAATAATAAAGGTAAGCAGCACTTGAAGATAATTATGGGAGATTTCAATGCAGAAAATAGGGCAACGGCAACAGTATGAAACTTCAGTAGGTAAATTCGGTCACGGCAACAGAAACCAGCGTGGAAATACTCTCGTAGAGTTTGCAGAGGCAGAAGGGTTTTTCATCTTGAACTCCTTTTTCAAGAAAAAGCCACACAGGAAATGGACATGGAGACATCCAAATGGGACGACAAGTGAAATTGATTTTATTATGTGTAACAAAAAATTCGTCATAGAAGACTGCAGTGTGCTAAACAAGTTCAACACAGGCAGTGACCATAGATTGGTGAGATGTAAGATGCACCTCAACACTAAACTCGAACGTAGCAAGCTCATAAGACAAACAAAATGTATTGACATAACCAACCTTAAAAAACACCATAATACCTTCAAATTGGAACTGAAGAACAGATTCTCTGCTTTAGAAGGCCTAACATCGGAAGAAGTGGATATTTCTGAAGTTAACAGAAAAGTAACCAAAGCTCTTATGGAAACAGCAACAAAATTAGCTGGGTCTGAGAACAAATTGCATGTGAACAAATTATCAGGAAAAACCAAAATGTTGATGCAAAAAAGAAGAGAGATGAGGACAACTAAAGAAGATGTGACTTCCAAAGTGGAATATATAGAGCTATGCAAGACAGTACGAAAAAGTATCGCTGAAGACGTAAGGAAATTCAACTGTGAACTAGTAAGGAAAGCAATTGAAAACAACCAAAGCCTAAAGATAGCAAAGGGACATCTCAGTAAGGGAAAACAACAGATTATGGCACTGAGAAAAGAAGATGGTTCTGTAACAAGAAATAGAGGCGAAATTTTGACAAGAGTGAAAGATTTCTACTCCAAATTATATGAAAGGGATGATACATGTACTCCAGGCATCATGAAAGGTACCAGAGTTCTTCCAGTCCTTCCAGCAGAAGTTGCACATGCAATCAAGAACATGAAGCGAGGAAAAGCTCCAGGAGAAGATGGAATTACTGTAGACATCATACAAGAAGCAAGTAGAGAAATCGAAACAGTACTCGCCCAAATTTTATGCCTTAATGAAGGGAAAATTCCTGAGGATTGGAACAACGCTACAATGATCTTGCTACATAAAAAAGGTGACATTGAGGATCTCAGGAACTACAGACCTATCAGCCTCCTATCAGTGGTTTATAAAATCTTCACTAAAGTTCTTTCACACCGCTTGAAGGTAACACTGGACATGGCTCAACCGAGAGAACAAGCTGGATTCAGGAGTGGCTACAGCACAATAGATCATATCCACGTACTGAGAGAACTTATTGAAAGAGCGAGGGAATATGAACTTCCATTGTGCATGGCTTTTGTCGATTATGAAAAGGTCTTTGATTCAGTGAAGCCATCAGCAGTTACAATGGCTTTGAAATCCTGTGGTATTGAAGATGCATACATTAATATTATTAATAACATCTATGAAAATGCAAGTGCAAAGATTCGGCTGTTTGAAAATACAACACACATAAAAATTGGGAAGGGAGTGAGACAAGGTGACACCTTATCTCCGAAGCTCTTTAATGCCACATTGGAGGGTGTTTTTCAGTCGCTGAGCTGGGAAAACAAGGGGATAAAGATTAATGGAGATTATCTAACCCACCTTCGTTTTGCTGATGACGTAGTCATTTTTGCAACTACCCCATCAGAGCTGCAGAGTATGATCCAGGAACTTGCTGACAAGAGTAAAGAAGTGGGATTAAAAATGAACTTTCAGAAGACAAAAGTGATGTTCAATGCGTGTACAAGAAATGAAGATTTATCGATTGATGGAGAAAAGCTGGAGATAACAGACACGTGCGTTTATCTTGGACAGCAGATATCAAGTGAGGGTCACATTGATGAAGAAATTCATCGGCGTACAAAACTTGCCTGGAGAGCTTTTGGAAGAAACAGCATAATTTTCAAGAGCAATATGCCATTATGTCTTAAAAGAAAAGTGTTTGATCAATGCATCCTTCCAGTGCTTACGTATGGTGCAGAGACGTGGACCTTAACTAAAAAAAACTGCAGACAACTCAAAGCAGCATGGAGAGGTGCATGCTTGGTGTAACCAGGAGACATAGATGCCAACTCATACGGATTTTCCGTAATTTTGCGGATTTTTGGTTGCTGATACAGAAGTACGGAAACACAGCTGAAATTACAGAAAATCGCCATTTGATTTAATTTTCTGAGATAGAAAGCAAATTTTCATCAACTTAAAAATTTTTGTTGGTTCTTCAAGTTTTTCTGGGAGAAAAAAATTAAATGCTACATTCAGGGCTGCCAGACCTGCGTCAATTGTGCCAGCCGCGCCAAAACGTTATTCTTGCGCCATTCTGCTAAAAAAATCGCCATTTCGACGAAATCTGCGCCAATTTTGCGCCAAAAGTTAAAATTTACCGGTCATTGATATTTTAGCGTATCTTACGACATTCGAAATCGATTCAGCGGTGAATGGTGAATTCGTACATGAGATTCTTCCGCGGATTCGAGGAGTCCCCCCCCTTTTTTTTCCGAGATCGATGCAAGAGTGAAGAAATTTTCGGGATATTAGTTGGGGGGGGGGGAGATCGTATTCCGTCTGGGGACATTGTTTTGTCTTTTTAAACGTTTGGTAACAGAAGTTAAACAAAGTGCAGATTTTCCCCGTAATCGTATTTTTTTTCTCTCGCGATGTTGCTTCTGCTCAGTACTGTTAAATATAATTTCATTGCATAATTTCAGCTTGAAATTATAGGCAACGATTTCCGAAAACGGAAGTTAAGCCGTCCAAAAATTGCCCCGTAATCTTCGGCGATGAGATTCTCACGCTGATTAGAAGAATTCCGTCTTTTTTTGTTATCATTTGGGAAGGATTGGTGGCTGGGGGGGGGGGGATAGTTTTCTCCGTCGGAGGACGGAATTTCATCCTTCAAAAATGGAAAGTAAACTGAGATAAGATTTCTCTGGTAATCGTAATTTTTTTTTTTTCTCGCGATGTTTCCTCTACCCAGTATTGTTAGATATCATTTGATTCCATAAAAATTTGTATTTCAGCTTGAAAATGTTGGATAAATTTCCGAAAACTGAAGTCAATTCAGCTTGAAAATGTTGGATAAATTTCCGAAAACTGAAGTCAATTCAGCTTGAAAATGTTGGATAAATTTCCGAAAACTAAAGGCTTGAAAAACCGTTATTTCAAGCCATGTTTCCCGATTCAGCGATTGATCGCAAAAAAATATTCGTGTGGAAGAACTAAGGCTACTGCACTAATTCAGCACATGGCTAGTGTTTTTACAAGTAACATCGTATCTGAAGTTTAAAAAAATCCTTTTTCTCTATCTATGGACGGAAGTAGTGATGCTCAAGCAAATAAACTGTATCCCATTACAATAACATATTTTGACGAAAAAATATGGAAAAATTCAACTGTTTTGTTATCATTGGTTGAATCAAGTAATAATACAGGTGAAGGAATATTCAACGTTTTGAACAATGAGTTTGTTAAAAAATATATCTCATGGAGCAACTGTGTGTCATTTTCCTGTGACAATGCTAACACTATCATAGGTCAAGTAAAAGGTGTTGTTTCTCACATAAAGAAGGTTTAGCCTGCAATCATAGTGCAGCGATGTTCATGCAATTTAGTAAATTTAGCTGCACAGAAATCTGCTACTCAACTGAAAGGATTTAATGTTGAGCAGTGTAGGGGCGAGAAAATACACCCTTATATAAATTGTGTGATGGACTTTAAATCCCATCGATCATTCCGGATATTAACATTGCAGAATAAATATTTCCATGTGTATTATTTGGAAACGAGTGTAACACGTGGTAATGCACCGGACTAGGTGACATTCCGATGTGCCTGTTTGACAGGTCTATTGTATCCCCAGAAGGCACAGCTATTGTTCCTGGCCAGGGGGAAATGTAAGCTGCTGGGCACACGTGAGCTAGAGGTCAACGAAGGGATTAGGTGAAGGTCACAGGCAGAAGCACGGGTAGTAGAGGGCACCGAGAAGAGCGGGGGTGTCGCCTGCTCTTGGAGGGCTCCGACTAGGGAGAGAGAGGGCGCCTCAGGCAAGTGAGGCAGGAGCCAATCAGGAAGACTAGTGAAGTTAGGGGGAAAGACTTCAGGGTAGGAGTGGAAGGAAAAACGGGACAGTCGACGGGGAGCGAGTGTGAGAGACAGTCGACCAAGAGCGAGTGGTGAAGTACGGTTGGACACAGTGTGTGCTGTGGGACGGTTAAGAAGTGCTGGGTGACAGCACGGACAGCGAAACTGGGAAAACAGTTGTAGAGTGCTGGGTGACAGCGCTGGGAGAAAAGAACGTGGCTGATAGAACGTGCATGTTAGAGCACAGGGAAAGCGACAGTAGTTGAAATCAGAGACGTGGGTCTGGAACGACATATGGAGAAAGCGTTTGGAAAGAACACGTGTTCGGACGGAACACGAAGCATAGCTTCCGGAACCAAGGAAGGGAGACGACGATTAAAACCTTTCACGTATGTGATAGAAAAAAGAACGGGCAAAAAGTATTGGCAGGAAAAGGTATTCTGGAGTAATTAGATACCCGGATCATTTTTCACGTGGAACTGCAGTTACAGGAACTCGAGGTCAAGGAACAATAGCTGCCGAAACAATTTTTCTTTTGATTAAATGTTTTGTTAAGTTTCAACAAGCCAGAGAGTGAATTCATGCTTGGAATTGTTTTACCATTATTTTTACTTCCCCTCTCCTGAATAGCAGATTTATAGTAAAGCTGGGAGAGAAATAACGCCGGGCTGTCTTCAACTTTCGTTGATAGACAGTCTCTAGACAACGAACCTTATAAATGGTTTTCCTTCCTGCTGTGGGGAAATTTTGATCAGCGCTGGAAGCCAGTGGGTGTTTGGCTGAGGAGCCATTAATTAACATAATGAGCTTCCACCCCTACAAGCAGTTTCTGATGCAGCTGTATTTTTTTTTTTTTTTTTTTGGAGAAAAGTTCAAAGAGGAAACACAATCTAAAACTGAGTCAAGCTGTTTGTGGTACTAAACCACACAAAATTCTAAAGCTTGTCAATACTCGCTGGTTATCACTTTTGGAATCCATTGACAGAATTTTAGAACAGTGAGAGGCTCTAAAACATTATTTTAGTGACAATGAAGAAGCTAATTCACAGTATAAGAACCTTGCAAGTATGATTGGAAATCCTTCATCTAAACTTTATTGTCTTTTTTTTATCTGCTACTCTTCCTTTGTTTACATCTGTTAACATGTCCTTGTAGCAGGAAGCTCCGCTTGTGCATGTTTTAAAAGAAAATTTCATAATCTGTTATCTGAATTGCTTGTACAATTAGCAAGCCATCGGCATTTGATGTGACAGCAACATCTCTTGCAGATGGAAATTTTGAAAGAAGGAGAAATCAAAAAGAAAACTATGATCTCGTAATTAGGTCAAAAGCGAGATCTTATAGGCACAACTGCAGATCTGAGTGAAGACACAGTGGCTACTTTTTATTCTGAGGTAAGGGAATTTTACAAGGCAGGCTGCAATTACATTTTAAGAAAATTTCCACTTAATGATGAATTTCTGAGTCATGCTGAAATTGCAGATGCATTAAGACAAAGTGTTTCTTTTGCATCAGTCCAATATATGTGTTCCCTGTTTCCAGTTTTGAAACCAGAAGAATCTGACAAGGTGGAATCTGTATTTACTCACTACCATGTTTGAAAATTTTAACTGTGCTGTTACTTCTGAGAGAATGGATAAAGTGTGGCACAGAATTTCTTTAATGAAAAATGAAAGTGGCCAGTTAAAGTATGAATCATTAAGCAAAATTATGAAAATGATTTTAATAGTCCCTCATAGCATTGCAAGTACAGAAAGAATTTTAAGTATTGTGAAAAAAAAAACATGAATGATTCAGACCTAAGTTAAGCAGTCATGTGCTGTCTTCTTTATTAGTAGAAAAAATAAACAGCATTGCACACAGTGAACTATGCTATCAGAAGAAGTTTTTGCAAATTGAACTAAGGAAGGCCAAAATGGCAACTACAGCCAGTTTATCATAATAATTTGGCAACATTCCAAGGAATAATTTTTCTTCATGTCTGGAGGTAATTTATTATATTTTCCTGGTAGACAGTATTTTAAATTTTTCCACTAGCAAATTAGTTTTTATTGTATTATTATTATTTTGTTAATAGTTCTGACAGATTAAAATTTGTTGCAGTGTTAAATACCCAAATTTGCCACTGTAGACTGGATTACTGAAAATTACTGAAAAAAAAATTTTTTTACTGAAAATTACTGAAAAATGAACATGTTGGTTACTGAAAACTACTTTTAGAGGTTGGCATCTATGCCAGGAGAGATAAGAAGATGAACTCGTGGATCCGAAAAATGACAAGAGTGGAAGACATCATGGTCAGAGTTAAATCCCTGAAATGGCAATGTGCTGGACATACTGCCAAAAGGACAGACCATCGATGGACAGCCGAAATTTTAGATTGGATTCCAAGAGACAGGAAAAGACCCAAAAGAAAACCACATGGGAGATATGTGGATGAAATTCGAAAGTATGCGGGAGCAACATGGAGGAGACTGGCACAAGACAGACCGTTGTGGAAGAAACTTGGGGAGACCTTCATCCAGCTGTGGATTGATAATGGTTGACAATGATGATAATAATATATATATATATATATGCAGTATATATATCATCATCATCATCATCATTGTCAACCATTATCAATCCACTGCTAGACGAAGGTCTCCCCAAGTTTCCTCCACAACGGTCTGTCTTGTGCCAGTCTCCTCCATGTCACCCCTGCATGCTTTCGAATTTCATCCACCCATCTCCCATGTGGTCTTCTTCTGGGTCTTTTCCTGTCCCTTGGAATCCAATCTAAAATTTCGGCTGTCCATCGATGATCTGTCCTTCTGGCAGTATGTCCAGCCCATTGCCATTTCAGGGATTTAACTCTGATCATGATGTCTTCCACTCTTGTCATTTTCGGATCCACGAGTTCCTCTTCTTATCTCTCCTGGTTACACCAAGTATGCACCTCTCCATGCTGCTTTGAGTTGTCTGCAGCCTTTGTATGTCTCTTTTAGTTAAGGTCCACGTCTCTGCACCATACGTAAGCACTGGAAGGATGCATTGATTAAACACTTTTCTTTTAAGACATAATGGCATATTGCTCTTGAAAATTATGCTGTTTCTTCCAAAAGCTCTCCAGGCAAGTTTTGTACGCCGATTAATTTCTTCATCAATGTGACCCTCACTTGATATCTGGTGTCCAAGATAAACGTACGTGTCTGTTATCTCCAGCTTTTCTCCATCAATCGATAAATCTTCATTTCTTGTAAAAGCATTGAACATCACTTTTGTCTTCTGAAAGTTTATTTTTAATCCCACTTCTTTACTCTTGTCAGCAAGTTCCTGGATCATACTCTGCAGCTCTAATGGGGTAGTTGCAAAAATGACTACGTCATCAGCAAAACGAAGGTGGGTTAGATAATCTCCATTAATCTTTATCCCCTTGTTTTCCCAGCTCAGCGACTGAAAAACACCCTCCAATGTGGCATTAAAGAGCTTCGGAGATATGGTGTCACCTTGTCTCACTCCCTATCCAATTTTTACTTGTGTTGTATTTTCAAACAGCCTAATCTTTGCACTTGCATTTTCATAGATGTTATTAATAATATTAATGTATGCATCTTCAATACTGCAGGTTTTCAGAGCCATTGTAACTGCTGATGGTTTCACCGAATCAAAGGCTTTTTCATAATCGATAAAAGCCATGCACAATGGAAGTTCATATTCCCTCGCTCTTTCAATTAGTTCTCTCAGCACGTGGATATGATCTATTGTGCTGTAGCCACTCCTGAATCCAGCTTGTTCTCTCGGTTGAGCCATGTCCAGTGTTACCTTCAAGCGGTGTGAAAGAACTTTAGTGAAGATTTTATAAACTACTGATAGGTGGCTGATAGGTCTGTAGTTTCCGAGATCCTCAATGTCACCTTTCTTATGTAGCAGGATCATTGTAGCGCTGTTCCACTCCTCAGGAATCTTTCCTTCATTAAGGCATCGAGTGAAAATTTGGGCGAGTACTGTTTCGATTTCTCCACTTGCTTCTTGTATGATGTCTACAGTAATTCCATCTTCTCCTGGAGCTTTTCCTCGCTTCATGTTCTTGATTGCATGTGCAACTTCTGCTGGAAGGACTGGAGGAACTCTGGTACTGGTATCTTTCATGATGTCTGGAGTGCATATATCATCGCTTTCATATAATTTGGAGTAGAAATCTTTCACTCTTGTCAAAATTTCGCCTCTATTTCTTGTTACAGAACCATCTTCTTTTCTCAGTGCCATAATCTGTTTTCTTCCCTTACTGAGATGTCCCTTTGCTATCTTTAGGCTTTGGTTGTTTTCAATTGCTTTCCTCACTAGTTCACAGTTGAATTTTCTTACGTCTTCAGTGATACTTTTTCTTACTGTCTTGCATAGCTCTATATATCCCACTTTGGAAGTCACATCTTCTTTAGTCGTCCTCATCTCTCTTCTTTTTTGCATCAACATTTTGGTTTTTCCTGATAATTTGTTCATATGCAACTTGTTCTTAGACCCAGCTAATTTTGTTGCTGTTTCCATAAGAGCTTTGGTTACTTTTCTGTTAACTTCAGAGATGTCCACTTCTTCCGATGTTAGGCCTTCTAAAGCAGAAAACCTGTTCTTCAGTTCTAACTTGAAGGTATTATGGTGTTTTTTAAGGTTGGTTATGTCAATAGATTTTGTTTGTCTTATGAGCTTGCCACGTTCAAGTTTAGTGTTGAGGTGCATCTTACATCTCACCAATCTATGGTCACTACCTGTGTTGAACTTGTTTAGCACACTGCAGTCTTCTATGACGAATTTTTTGTTACACATAATAAAATCAATTTCACTTGTCGTCCCATTTGGATGTCTCCATGTCCATTTCCTGTGTGGCTTTTTCTTGAAGAAGGAGTTCAAGATGAAAAACCCTTCTGCCTCTGCAAACCCAACGAGAGTATTTCCACGCTGGTTTCTGTTGCCGTGACCGAATTTACCTACTGAAGTTTCATTCTGTTGCTGTTGCCCTATTTTTGCATTGAAATCTCCCATAATTATTTTCAAGTGCTGCTTACCTTTATTATTTAGATGACAAATTTCCTCATAAAATTCTTCAATTTCTTCTTCAGGATGACTTGTGGTGGGTGCATAAGTTTGAATAATCTGAGCCTGGTATCTGTTCGAGAGTTGGATAACAAGTCGTGCAGCTCTGTCAGAGGAACTTTCAACTTCTACAACTTTATCCTTCAGTTTCTTGTTTATTATAAATCCAACACCACTAGTTCTGCCAGTATCTGTCCCACGATAGTAGAAGAGATGTCCACTTTTCAGTTCGATGAGATCTTCTCCTTTTCTCCTTACCTCACTTAGCCCCAGGATGTCCCACCTGATCCTTTGTAGTTCTTCTTCCAATTCAAGAAGTCTTGAATCAGAAGATAGGGAGCGTCCATTGTAAGTAGCCAAGGTCAGCATCAGATGGCAGCCTAGTCCGGTCCTCCGGGGATTCTTAGCACCCTCTGCCTTCATGTCGCACTGGCCGCTGCCTTGGCCAGGTACATTCCAGCTGCCGGAGACTGAGGGCCAAGATTTAAGTTGTGGAATCATTTGGGGGGGGGGGGGGGTTGGCATAACTCACCACGCTGGCCAAGCGGGTTGGTGAGTGTGGGATAGAATTTCCTCTAATCCCGATGGTATAGTTATACCGCTATTGGCGGTTGTCAGAGCCCCTTTAGTGGGAACAGGATGCACCACGAGAAGGCGGGGTTGACATTTGTCAAGGAGAGGCTGTGATGTTACGCATCACCTGACCTTACATCCCTATATATATATATATCATCATCATCATTGTCAACCATTATCAATCCACTGCTGGACGAAGGTCTCCCCAAGTTTCCTCCACAACGGTCTGTCTTGTGCCAGTCTCCTCCATGTCACTCCCGCATATTTACGAATTTCATCCACCCATCTCCCATGTGGTCTTTTTCTGGGTCTTTTCCTGTCCCTTGGAATCCAATCTAAAATTTCGGCTGTCCATCTATGGTCTGTCCTTCTGGCAGTATGTCCAGCCCATTGCCATTTCAGGGATTTAACTCTGATCATGATGTCTTCCACTCTCGTCATTTTTCGGATCCACGAGTTCCTCTTCTTATCTCTCCTGGTTATACCAAGCATGCACCTCTCCATGCTTCTTTGAGTTGTCTGCAGCTTTTGTATGTCTCTTTTAGTTAAGGTCCATGTCTCTGCACCATACGTAAGCACTGGAAGGATGCATTGATCAAACACTTTTCTTTTAAGACATAATGGCATATTGCTCTTGAAAATTATGCTGTTTCTTCCAAAAGCTCTCCAGGCAAGTTTTGTACGCCGATTAATTTCTTCATCAATGTGACCCTCACTTGATATCTGCTGTCAAGATAAACATACGTATCTGTTATCTCCAGTTTTTCTCCATCAATCGATAAATCTTCATTTCTTGTAAAAGCATTGAACATCACTTTTGTTTTCTGAAAGTTCATTTTTAATCCCACTTCTTTACTCTTGTCAGCAAGTTCCTGGATCATACTCTGCAGCTCTGATGGGGTAGTTGCAAAAATGACTACGTCATCAGCAAAACGAAGATGGGTTAGATAATCTCCATTAATCTTTATCCCTTTGTTTTCCCAGTTCAGTGATTGAAAGACATTTTCCAATGTGGCATTAAAGAGCTTCGAGATATGGTGTCACCTTGTCTCACTCCCTTTCCAATTTTTATGTGTGTTGTATTTTCAAACAGCCTAATCTTTGCACTTGCATTTTTCATAGATGTTATTAATAATATTAATGTATGCATCTTCAATACCGCAGGATTTCAGAGCCGTGGTAACTGCTGATGGTTTCACCGAATCAAAGGCTTTTTCATAATCGATAAAAGCCATGCACAATGGAAGTTCATATTCCTCGCTCTTTCAATCAGTTCTCTCAGTACGTGGATATGATCTATTGTGCTGTAGCCACTCCTGAATCCAGCTTGTTCTCTCGGTTGAGCCATGTCCAGTGTTACCTTCAAGCGGTGTGAAAGAACTTTAGTGAAGATTTTATAAACCACTGATAGGAGGCTGATAGGTCTGTAGTTCCTGAGATCCTCAATGTCACCTTTTTTATGTAGCAGGATCATTGTAGCATTGTTCCAATCCTCAGGAATCTTCCCTTCACTAAGGCATCGAGTGAAAATTTGGGCGAGTACTGTTTCGATTTCTCCACGTGCTTCTTGTATGATGTCTATAGTAATTCCATCTTCTCCTGGAGCTTTCCCTCGCTTCATGTTCTTGATTGCATGAGCAACTTCTGCTGGGAGGATTGGAAGAACTCTTGGTACCTTTCATGATGTCTGGAGTACATGTATCATCCCTTTCATATAATTTGGAGTAGAAATCTTTCACTCTTGTCAAAATTTCGCCTCTATTTCTTGTTATAGAACCATCTTCTTTTCTCAGAGCCATAATCTGTTTTCTTCCCTTACTGAGATGTCCCTTTGCTATCTTAAGGCTTTGGTTGTTTTCAATTGCTTTCCTCACTAGCTCACAGTTGAATTTCCTTACGTCTTCAGTGATACTTTTTCGTGTTGTCTTGCATAGCTCTATATATTCCACTTTGGAAGTCACATCTACTTTAGTTGTCCTCATCTCTCTTCTTTTTTGCATCAACATTTTGGTTTTTCCTGATAATTTGTTCACATGCAACTTGTTCTTAGACCCAGCTAATTTTGTTGCTGTTTCCATTAGAGCTTTGGTTACTTTTCTGTTAACTTCCGAAATATCCACTTCTTCCGATGTTAGGCCTTCTAAAGCAGAGAATCTGTATATATATATATATATATATATATCATCATCATCATCATTGTCAACCATTATCAATCCACTGCTGGACGAAGGTCTCCCGAAGTTTCCTCCACAACGGTCTGTCTTGTGCCAGTCTCCTCCATGTCACTCCCGCATACTTTCGAATTTCATCCACCCATCTTCCATGTGGTCTTCTTCTGGGTCTTTTCCTGTCCCTTGGAATGCAATCTAAAATTTCGGCTGTCCATCGATGGTCTGTTCTTCTGGCAGTATGTCCAGCCCATTGCCATTTCAGGGATTTAACTCCGATCATGATGTCTTCCACTCTTGTCATTTTTCTGATCCACGTGTTCCTCTTCTTATCTCTCCTGGTTACACCAAGCATGCACCTCTCCATGCTACTTTGAGTTGTCTGCAGCCTTTGTATGTCTCTTTTAGCTAAGGTCCACGTCTCTGCACCCTACGTAAGCACTGGAAGGATGCATTGATCAAACACTTTTCTTTTAAGACATAATGGCATATTGCTCTTGAAAATTATGCTGTTTCTTCCAAAAGCTCTCCAGGCAAGTTTTGTACGCCGATTAATTTCTTCACCAATGTGACCCTCACTTGATATCTGCTGTCCAAGATAAACGTGTGTGTCTGTTATCTCCAGCTTTTCTCTATCAATCGATAAATCTTCATTTCTTGTAAAAGCATTAAACATCACTTTTGTCTTCTGAAAGTTCATTTTTAATCCCACTTCTTTACTCTTGTCAGCAAGTTCCTGCATCATACTCTGTAGCTCTGATGGGGTAGTTGCAAAAATGACTATGTCATCAGCAAAACGAAGGTGGGTTAGATAATCTCCATTAATCTTTATGCCTTTGTTTTCCCAGTTCAGTGATTGAAAGACATTTTCCAATGTGGCATTAAAGAGCTTCGGAGATATGGTGTCACCTTGTCTCACTCCTTTTCCAATTTTTATATGTGTTGTATTTTCAAATAGCAGAATCTTTGCATTTGCATTTTCATAGATGTTATTAATAATATTAATGTATGCATCTTCAATACCGCAGGATTTCAGAGCCATTGCAACTGCTGATGGTTTCACCGAATCGAAGGCTTTTTCATAATCGATAAAAGCCATGCACAATGGAAGTTCATATTCCCTCGCTCTTTCAATTAGTTCTCTCAGTACGTGGATATGATCTATTGTGCTGTAGCCACTCCTGAATCCAACTTGTTCTTTCGGTTGAGCCATGTCCAGTGTTACCTTCAAGCGGTGTGAAAGAACTTTAGTGAAGATTTTATAAACCACTGATAGGAGGCTGATAGGTCTGTAGTTCCTGAGATCCTCAATGTCACCTTTTTTATGTAGCAAGATCATTGTAGCGTTGTTCCAATCCTCAGGAATTTTCCCTTCATTAAGGCATCGAGTGAAAATTTGGGCGAGTACTGTTTCGATTTCTCCACTTGTTTCTTGTATGATGTCTACAGTAATTCCATTTTCTCCTGGAGCTTTTCCCCGCTTCATGTTCTTGATGGCATGTGCAACTTCTGCTGGAAGGACTGGAAGAACTCTGGTACCTTTCATGATGCCTGGAGTACATGTATCATCCCTTTCATATAATTTGGAGTAGAAATCTTTCACTCTTGTCAAAATTTCGCCTCTATTTCTTGTTACAGAACCATCTTCTTTTCTCAGTGCCATAATCTGTTTTTTTTTCCCTTACTGAGATGTCCCTTTGCTATCTTTAGGCTTTGGTTGTTTTCAATTGCTTTCCTTACTAGTTCACAGTTGAATTTCCTTACGTCTTCAGTGATACTTTTTCGTACTGTCTTGCATAGCTCTATATATTCCACTTTGGAAGTCATATCTTCTTTAGTTGTCCTCATCTCTCTTCTTTTTTGCATCAACATTTTGGTTTTTCCTGATAATTTGTTCACATGCAATTTGTTCTTAGACCCAGCTAATTTTGTTGCTGTTTCCATAAGAGCTTTGGTTACTTTTCTGTTAACTTCAGAAATATCCACTTCTTCCAATGTTAGGCCTTCTATACACACACACACACACACACACACACACACACACACACACACAAAATGCCGAGAGTCCTTAACATATTTTGAATAGTGTTTAAAAAGTGCTAAATTTAAATTTTTGAAAATGAGTGTGAACCCTTATTTTCACACAAATTTCATATTAGCATATGACATAATCACAAATAGTCATAGAAAAGTCCCATGACTTTTAATATGATAGTTTTTACACGCACATTCATGTGTAAACTATCATGTGGAGAGTCCATAATGTTATTGCTGTATTGAATTGACATAGAGTAACCCGACTCTTAGTTCTTTTCATTCACAGTTCATTTAGCTGTGTTCTTTGGAGCAGTTTTAAGAATTTTGCATTGCTGCTTTATATGGGCCAATACTTATTGCATCTTCACACAAATTTCGTATTTGCATATGTCATAATTACACAAATAGTCGTAGGATGTCCCGTGATTTTTGATATGATAGCTTTTACATGCTCATTAATGTGTATGTATGTATGTATGTATGTATGTGTGTGTGTGTGTGTGTGTGTGAGAGAGTGAGTGAGAAGGGAGGGAGATTCTGTTAAATAAGCTATTCTCTTTATTAAAGTCGGAGGAGGATCTAGTGGTAGCAGTGATGCTACGGCCAATACTAGTGAGAAGAACAATGCTAGTGAGAAGAACAATGCTAGTGAGAAGAAGAAATCAAAGAAGGCAAAAAAATCAGATGCAGCTGCCAATGATGCTAAACCTGAAGTTGGAGATTTCTCTGTTGAATATGCTAAAACAGGTAGGAGTGGATGCAAGATTTGCCAGCAAAGTATTCCAAAGGTAAGTTAAATTGTACTTTCTTTGTATTACTGAATATGTCTATAGTAAAAATAATGAGTTTAATGCTTAATATTTTCATTATGGGCTCGCAGCAGCATCATGTACCAGGTTTGAGTTTTCGACCATTTCCCTAAGTTATTAAGTATAACTTAGTGTTCGTTGAATATGCATATTCTCTTTTAAATTAATTATTATTTTAGCTTAGTGCTCTAAATTATAGTTGAAAACAATAAGGGTTACTATGTTATTACTCACTCACTTCTAATATGTAAATATTGTTTTATTTACTGAGGGAGTGGTCGACTCAAACGAAGAGATGTGCTAAACATATGTTAAGAATCAGGTAAGTACATGCGACTAACCTTGAAAATAGTAATGGATATAATGTCTTGAAAAAATTTGTTAAGTAATAAAATCTTGTAGAGCTGTTGAAATTTTTGGATACTAAAAGAAGTACTTTTTCTGGTTATTGACTGATCAGTTCTAGATAAAATTGCTTAATGGCATATTATTATTATTACATATCATTTTGGAAATTGCAGAACCATATAATAAGACACTTATGCCGTGTGCTAACATTATACATGAACTCTTTAAGACTTCGAAAAATATATGTGGGCATTTCCTTCCCAAAATAATGTACAATTTCTCCACTAGGGGTGCAAATATTTAATCTTTTTTCTTATCATCTATTCTAAAATTCTAATTAAAAAAACTCTTTTAACACCAGAACACCATTTACGTTGTGAAACATTTTTTTTTTTTTTTTGTATTTCACAGTTCCTATCCTAACACTAGACAAAGATGCCAACTTTTACGGATTTTCATTCCATCTTACTGTTTTATGGAAGTCAACCAAAAACCAACGGAAAAGCCCATGCACATAATTTTGTATTTTTAAAAATCTTTTGGTCGAAAAATTCACATTTAAGGTAGTCCCTATATGCCTTCCATGTGGTGACTTCCCCCGCCGATGGAAGTGGAGCTTCTGCTCGTACGCTGTTTGTCACTTGATTCCCTGTACAGCCATTTTAGAGTGCTATGTGAAAAAGCCTAGAGGGAGCTCAGTGCCTTTTGCAAACTCTTTACATTGATTACATGTGGCTTTGTGCTTGTGAAAACTCCAGTGCAAACGTTTTAACCCTTTCTGCTCGACTCTCAGGTGACACCCGGCATTACGAAATCGCCGAATAGCTCTCTTGGCGGGTGACCCACGGCGATAACATCTCTATTGCTAGTATGTTGGTGCTCACGAGACATTTCTTTTTCGCCGAATAGGTTGGGTGTCACCCACCACGCCGATGACGCCTCTATAAGCTGCTCATATGCTGGGGCTCACGATCAGGGGCGCACACAGAATTTCCTCAAGGGGGGATCCGACAAAAAAAAAAAAAAAAAAAAAATGTACGAGACAAATGAAACTAGAAATTGGGCACACACACACACACGTGTGTGTGTGTGTGGATTATTTCTGTTAGCATAAATCAGCACTGATGTGTTCACAGGTTAAAAAAACCTTACTCTTTTGAATGTCTGCTAAATTAAATGTGCATTAATATATCCATTAATATTTATGTAAGACCTTAAGACGTACAGAAAAATAAAGTTTAAATCGCTTCTCTTACTGTAATACAGAAACATTTTCATCTAAGCTCACTTTAAATAATATATAAATTATATGCTTGCCCTGACAGCACTGTTCATTACACTGTTAAAGAGCAGACTCATTATCAATGCAAAACGAAAAGGTTAAGTAAACAATATTTAATTCACCTAAGTATTCCTCATCGAGCTTTGAAAACTATTACAGTTGTTGAACTACCTTTTCAGAGAGGGAATTGAATAAATCTAAAACTGGATAATCCATGAGTTTACAATGAAGCATACTTCTGAGTATAAACAGTCATTCACAGTTCGGTTAGAAAAAGTCATTCATAAGCAAGCTGCTGCTCCCTCGAAAAATGAAAAATTCAGGAAGTTAGTCTCTCATGTCCTAAACGGATGGAAATCAACAGATACAAATATCAAACACAGACACAGACTTTCTTAACAGAAAATAGTGTGTTTACACCCAGGCCTTTATCTTGTGTATCCCCCTCCCCTCAGAGTAGGAACGCCCATTAGCACCCCATATGTGACTGAGGCCCGAGCCATGGAGAAATTTCCTGGAAAAGGTTATGGGAACACGAGAGACTAGGAGAGTGATGGATTCCTGGTTCCTCAAACACTCTGGGGTTTCACTAACTCCCTGCTTCAATGCTTGCCATCGTCAGCCATCCAAAACAGATGCAGCATTCCTGAGGCAAAAGAGCACTCTGATTTCTGTGATTGACACAATCACACCACAGCCAACTCGTTTCTACAGTATAAACATGTGCAGAAAGACTTTTTTTTTTTAATTTCGCCATAGGTCGGAATAAGGTATTTTAAAATTCGGGGGGGGGGTCCGGACCCGACGGACCCACCCCGTGCGCTGCGCCCCTGCTCACGAGACATTTCTTTTTCACCAAATAGATAAAAAGAAATGTCATCGGTTGTGACCCACCATGCCTATGACACCTCTGTAGCTCTTACGTCGGAGCTCGCAACACCTTTCTTTTTCGCAAAATAGGTCGGGTGTCACCCGCCACGCCGATGACGCCTCTATACCTCGTGTATCGGGGCTCGCGAGACATTTCTTTTTCATCGAATAGATAAAAAGAAATGTCATCGCCATGTCAGATGTCACTCACCATGCTGATGATACCTCTATAGTTGCATGTCGGCACGCACAAGGAATTTTTTTTTCGCTGAACAGCTCTTGTGTCGGGTTTCATGCATCACGCCTGTGACGCTTCTGTAGCTCGTATGTCAGAGCTTGCAAGACATTTTTTTTTCGACGAATATTTTGCTTGTCGTGTGTCACCCTCCATGTCGATGATGCCTTTATAGCTTGCATGGTGACGCTCGCGAGACATATCTTTTTCGCCGAATAGCTCGGGTGTTACCATTTACCTGACATGTCGATGCTGCTGCCTCTATAGCTCGTAATATGTCGGGGCTGGTGAGCCAAAGCTGAACTTTCACTGCTAAGTTGTGGCCTCTACTGCAGAAATATATATATAATTTTTAAATAAAACTACATTTTTAAACTTATAAAATTTCTTAAAAAGTGTTATAAACGATTCTGAGATTTTAAAATAAATATTTTTGATATACTGAAAATCTTAATGAAGGTCAAAGCGGTGTTACTGAAAACTACTGAAAACTTCGTATTTTTTTACTGACCACCTAGTCAGAGATGCCAACCCTTTCTCAGGTTGGCATCTCTGACTAGGTGGTGCTACTGTGTATTTCTCTTTGCAGTTGTATCTCCACTTCTGAAAATCATATTAGAAAATTTCTTTTTTTTAATGTATGCCATACACTAGAGTAAAGATGGAGATCATATTATCCTCCTTAAATAATGCACAGCTTTCCCTCTAGAGTCCGTAAATGTCAAAACCATTTTCTCGCTATCTCTGCTTCTAGAAGAGATATTAAAAAAAAAAAAAAAAAAAAAAAAAAAAAAAAACTTTTCCTTAATGCAGCTTTTGCTGTCAAGAATACTTCTCGCATGTTTTCTTCTTTTCCATTTTTGGAAATTCTTCTGCTGCCCTGGTGGCGCAGTGATCTAAGTGCCTTTTGACCATTCGTGCGTGATGGGTCTGGGCCTGGGTTCAAATCACAGTGACACATGGATGTTGTGTTTGTCTTGTGACACTAACTCTCTCCCTTTCCTGGAACCAGTAGCCCATAATTACTAAGTTAGGGAAGGGGGACTTTTTGATATCCCATTGAAGTTGGTCACCGTGGTCGTTAAACCCCAAACAAAAAAGTTTTCCATTAGATGGTGTAAAGTGCTATGTTTTCCTCCGTATCTCTCATTCTAACTGTTCAGTTTAAAAATTCCTTTGTCCCTCATATCTTCCTTCATCTATGAGAAGAATTTTGTGCACAATTTGTTAATTTTTGAAATATATTTTTCAGCTGCTAGTGGGAGAAAATAGCTATCTTTTTTTCTAGATGTTTTATTGATTGCAGAAATCCGTTTTTTTTTTTTTTGTTTTTTTTTTTTGTAATGGATTCCATTGACTATGAGTGACTTTGAAATATTTTATTTGTGTTGGAAAAGATTCAAAAGAAATGCTCATTACAACTGAAAATTCAGTGTCATCTTGCTTGTTTTTACCTGCAAGTATGAAATCATATTGAAAAGTTCAAAAAGAGTGAAGAGTGCCACTATCAGAACTTTTAAAATGAAAATAAAATAAAAATGTTTGTTTCATTAATAAAATGTTTGCTTCATTTAATTTCATTTTAAAGTATGTTGATCTTTGATACCCCTCCAAATAAACAAAGAAAGAAGTAAATACATTTTAATTCAGTACTAGTAGGATTTTATATTATTCAATTTGTTCAGTTGTAGTGTTTACTAAACAACATTTTGTAAATGTGTCTTACTCTGTATTACATTTGTAGTTACTCATTTTAGTGATTCTAGATTTTGTAAATTTTAATAAAACCACAAGAAGCTTTTTTTTTTAATGACACTTTTTCCTTCAGTAACCGTGCTTATTGCAATTTTTTTTACATTGTATCCCAGAAAATTGAGGCATGTTAGAATGACTCTCTTTTCTGCATTATTTTTACATTATTTTCCTAGAAATTTGAGTCATGTTGGAATGACTCCCTTTCTCCTGCATATTTTTTTTACAATTATATTCCTAGGAAATTGAGTCATGTTGGAATGATTCCCTTTCCTGTATTTTTTTTTTTTTTTTACATCTGATTCTTAGAAAATTAAGTCATATTGGAATGACTCCCTTTCCTGCATTTCCTATTTCAATACAGTACTGTATTGGTTCCAGTAGTTGTTATAATCATAGAACACAAGTACACATAATGAGAAAAAAATGACAATTTTTTCATGTGATTTTAGTTGATTTTTTTCTTCTCAAGAATTTGTAGTGAATATTAGAAAAAAAAAATCAGCCGTTGTTTTTCCTGAATTGTGTAGTATGTCTGTTTCATTTTGTTCATATTGCATGAGTTTTTTTTGCTAATCACTTGCAGAATGAGGTGAGAATATCTAAGACTGTAATTGATAAAAGATATGGACCTCAGCCTGCTTGGCATCATGTTGACTGCTTTGTGGAAAAGAGAGATGAGCTTGGCTACACTGGAGCTGCGGATGAGTATGTTTTCCATTTTTGTGTTCATATTAGGATTTCTTGTATAGTTTATAAGATGTTTGACTATGTATTAACATTCCTTTATTTCTTTTGAAGGGGATGGAAATAAAATGTGCTTAGAGCTGAGTTTGTGATGCAGAATTGCAAATGTAAAAAATTTCAATTTGTTTCAAAAATTGCTTTTCATACTTATTTCCATTAGTTTTGCATTTTTATTTTATAGCGATTTGTGAATATTAAATACAAGGACAGTTTACCCCTAATTTGGAATTATTGCAAGAGAGCCGAAAATAATGGACAATTGATGCTATTTCATTCCCTGAACTCAGATGTAGGTGCATGTGCAGAAAGTTAACCTTTTTTCATCTACATGGTGTTGGTGTTATAATTTAGTCAGGCTGTTTTTGGTTACTAAGCAAAAAATTTTTTTGTCATATGCAGCTTGAAATGAGAACATGCCAAGGTGTTCTCAGATAGCTTTTGAACCTTGCCTCCTGAAAAATAAACAAGTACGAGGGTCATTTCAAAGTTTTGCACATGGTGGGTTATCTCTTAGAAAACAAATTTATTTCACAACATACCTTTACAGGCCTTCAAAGTAATCACGTTTCTTTATGAGAGTGACTCAACGTTTTGGCAAGTCTTGTATTCCAGTCAGGACGGCTCCATTGTTGAGGCATCGGATTACTAGGTCACCTCATTAGAAATATCCTGAATCATTTCCTGCAGAGTGGCTTCTTCAGTTTTGGAAACAAGTCATAGTCTGGTGGGCTCATATCAGGACTGTATGGCGAGTGTGGAAGCAGTTCCCATCCATACTTTTCCAGAACATCTCTTACTGTATGGGCAACGTGCGACCTCGCATTGTCATGCAAAATGATAACACCAGCTTCGAGCATGTCGGACCTCCTTTGGAGAATCTTTGGGTGCAAAACATTTTGCAGAAACCTTCTGTAGTATTCCGCTGTTACACTGGTCCCCTCGAGTACTCTGTCTGTTGCTATCACTCCAGCCTTGTCATAGGTCATAATCATCATCAGCGTAACCTTCGATTGTTGGTGGCAGAATTTTTTCTGGTGTGGTGATTCTGGATATTTCCACTGAGTGGACTGAGATTTCAGTTCTGGTTCAAAATCTCGTATCCAGGTTTCATCTATAGCTACAATTCTGTCCAAAAACTGCTTGCCTTCTGATTTGTACCACTGAAGCAATTCTTCTGTGATCCCTTTGCAAACTGCTTGATGCTCTTCACTCATATTATGCAGAACCCATTTGGCAGTCACTTTTCTCTTCTGTAATTTTTCAGTTAGGATTCTGAAATCTGAAGCAGTAGACTTGTTTGCTTCATATGCAATCTCTTTGCATGTTTTCTATCGATCTTCTTTTAAAATGCTGTAGATGATAACCACGAAGGTATCGTCTGTTGCATCTGACGGCCGGCCACTTTTTCGGTCGTCTTTGATGCTTTCATGATTTTGGCGGAAACGAAAAGCCCACCATGACACTGTGCTGTGATCCACTACATTAACCCCACAAACTTCATACAAAGCTTTATGAATTTTGGTAGGGGATTTTACTCGCTAAACTTCAATTTTAATGCAGGAGCGCTTATCGCTACGCGAGATCTGACCTGACTCACTTTCTTCCTCTATTTCTAGGCAGAATTTTTTGGAATAGGAACAGATTAGCCAGCAAATGTAGACACAACTTTGAATACTGAAGGACTCACAACTGACACAACAATTGGAGCAATATAATACGGGCAGCGCTTGCACAGTGTTCAAACTTTTGAAATGACCTATGCAAATAGAGTGTCAATCTTGACAAGGGGCATTGCTTGCAGCAGTATTGCCATGGTCATCTGTTGCTGTCATGCAAAAACACCATATCCACATAGTAACAGGCTGTGATTTGTGTTACCTATTAGAATAATCTATATTTGACAAGTTGCCCTCATGCATTAAATTATAGATCAAATTTCTGTGTTTTCTGAACACTGAAAATTTATCGTCACCCTTCCCACTGTATGAGATACAAAACGAATAGAAACAGGTAGGATGCTTTTTTTTTTTTTTTTTTTTTAAATCATCTGCTGTCCAAGCTAAGAGCATGGTAGCCCATGAATTAGTTGAAGTTGTAGCTGCACTGGTCACATAGTTCATTATGCGAGCAGATTTTGCTATACCATAGACCTTGAAAAAGCTCCTGACTTAGGCAAAATGGGTTAATCTAAATTGCAGTCTTGATAGGCATAAGCCCAGTTATAAGTTCCTATCTGAGTGATAAATATGTACATATGTGTCCTTTAATAGAAAAATACTGAATCTGAAAGATCAAGCATGTAAATAATGCTCAAGATTTTCTGCCTATCAAACAGCATCAACCATTCTCAACCCACTGCTGGATGAAGGTCTCCCCAAATCTTTTCCAGAATCCTATGTCTTGAACAATTCTCACCCTTGTACTAGTATGCTTTCAGATTTCATCCACTTGTTCTCTCGTGGTCTTCTTCTGGGCCTTTTCGTGTTCCTTGGTATTCAGTCTAGTATTTCAGTTGTCCAGCAATGGTCAATTCTTCTAGCATTACACTATATTACCAAATGTGTTGGGGACACTACGAAATATTCACAAAAGCACAAAGAACAGTTGCGTAGGAAGGTGCTCTGTGTGTGTGTGTGTGTGAGTGGGGAGGGTAGGTACGTATGTAAAGCTGAGATGTTCTATCTTGTTATCAGTAACTTTGAAGTGGATATGCTACGCAGAGGTGAACTTTCTGAGTTTCAGAGTGAGCTGGTCATAAGATGTCAGTTCAGTAACATTTCCATGCGGAGCATTGCATATAAACTAAACATACCAAAATCAACTGTAAGTGATATCGTGAAGAGATGGAAACAGGACAGTTCAACTACAGCAAAAAAACTTTCAGAAAGGCCTCGCAAACTGATGGATTGTGACAGAAGAGTCATGGTAAAAAATGTTAAGAAATCCCGTTCTTCTTCTGCCGTTTCCATCGCTGTTGAAGTAGGAAATACTTGTAATGGCTCGGCTAGTACCATAACTATCCGCAGAGAGTTGCACAGTGTGGGTTATTATGGCAGAGCAGCGGCACACAAGCCACACATCACTACCATGAACGTGAAGCTCTGTTTGGAGTGGCGTGTCTCCTGTCATTCCTGGACTGTGGTTGACTGAAAAGCTCTTCTTTGGAGTGATGAGTCACACTTTTCACTCTTCCAATCTAATAAACTTGTTTGTATTAGGCGACACTCTGGCGAACGATTTTTGTCGGACTGTGTTTTTCCAACTGTTAGTTCAGCAGAGGCTCCATCATGGTATGGAGTTGCTTTTTATGGATTGAACTCAGCCTGTTGGTTATTATACCACAAACCATGAACTCTGAAGGGTCTTTCAGTCCGTTCTGAGTGGTCTTTCGGTCCGTTATGCTTGCTCGTTACGTTGTTATGCTAATTTCTCCTCTTCGTCCTTAATTTTTGCACACCAGTGTTTAGTGCATGTCCAGTCCACTGCCACATGAGGCTCTTTACTTTGATTATTATGCCATCCACTCTTATGATATTCCTGATCCAGGAGTTTCTTTTCCTATCCTTTTTGGCTATGCGAAGCATGCACTTTTCCATACTTCTGTGCATTATCTGCAGCCTCTGTATGCTCTTTTCAATTAAGATCTATATCTCTGATCTGTAACTAATAACTGGAATAATGCATTGATTAAACACTTTTCTTTTAAGGCAAAATAGTAAATTGCTCCTGAAAATTATGCTGTTTCTTCCAAATGCATTCCCCTCATTCAAATTCTGTTGTCCAAAATAGGCATTACTTTTTAATTTCCCCCATCAACCTCTAAATCTTCAGGGTCATGTAAGATAATTATACATTAATTTTGACATTTAGATTTTTTCCAATCTCACTTGTGGCATCAGTGAACTAAAAATATAAAATGATACCACCTGGTAGGAAACTACTTCAGAAAAAGCTGAAAAAACATGTAACATTGTGATCATTATTGCAGCCATGGGATACCAGAATAATCTGTGCAGGGTTCCCACGGTCCTTATAAACTCTTAAAAGTCCTTAAAAAGTGCTTATTTTTTGTAGGGTGCTTAAAAATCCTTAATTTTTGATAGAAATTCCAAAAGGTACTTAAGAAGTACTTATTTTTTCTAACTGGCTACACAGATTCCAGAGTTATGATGTAATCTTTAGAACTTTTGCTTCTGTTTGGCTATGTTGATGGTGACGTCCCATTATGTCAGCTGAAAGTCCATGAGAAAGCATGGGACAGTATGAAATAAGTAATTTGCTGAAAAAAGTAAAGGTCCATGGGCTCTCTAAATAACGCATCCACCAACAGGTTCTACTTAACAAGCCCCATCACTATCTCTTGGAACTGATGACTCGACTCACTTTTGTGCAGGGTGAGCCAAAAGTCACTGTGCACTTGACAAGACAATACACATGCAACAACTACAAGCGTACCTGCTGCAATAAATGCTGGAAATGGCCCCCTCCTGTGTGTAGACAGGCAATCACATGTCTGAATAGGTTCTCAAAGACACATGACAGGTTCAATGGAGAAATGTTGCTGATTACTGATGGCTTCCTGTAGTTCTGGCAGAGAACAGGGATTGTTCTTGTAAACCCCACAGATAATGTGCAGGCATGAGATCAGTCGAACACGGTGGCCATATGCCTTTGGAGATGATCCTGTTTCCAAACACATCAGTCAACAATGCCATGGAGACATGAACTGTCTGGGATGTAGCGGAATCCTGCTGGAAGTACCCATTAACATTTCCTCCCAGGTTAAGTGCCAGATCAATAAGTGCAGGATATTGTAATAATACCTTGCCACGTTTATGGTCCCCTCAAAGAATATGAGCCCAATTATGCGTCTTCAAGATATCGCACACCACACGCCAATCTTCTTATTATGTAATGTCATTTTGTATATCTGATGCGGATTATTGAAAGACCGTATGCGACTGTTTTGGCTGTTCACATATCCCAATAAGTGGAATAGTGCCTCATTGGAGAAAAATGTGACGTCCAGAATATCCTCTCCATTGCCATTAATAAAGTCTTTAAACCATCTGCAATATCCCACATGCTTATCGTAGTCTGTGTGTTTCACTTCATTCACTGTTTTGATTTTGTACAGGTAGAGCTGCAGCCGTGTCTTCAGTGCTCAACGAGTGTTGCTGTATGACACACCTGCTTGTTGTGCCAATTTTCAAACTGATTTCTTTGGACTTTTAGTGATGCAAACGAAAACATCCTCCACCTTTTCCTCTGTTAACACTCTTGGCCTGCCTCTTCTCGAAGCATCTCTCACTGATCTGGTTTTATGAAACTTTCCAATTAACTGCTTCACTGCATTGCAATGGGGTGCTTCAGTATCAGGAAATTTTTCTCTGTACTTATGTTTCACTTCGTCCATATATTCACCTCCACTACGGAACACATGTTCAGTCAGAAACACTTGACCCTCAAGCAAAAACACCATGTTTAACCGGCCATTGTGATGCCCACTACTGACTGATTCAATGACGGCCAGACCTCGGAAATACCGGCTGTGTCGTTCAAGGTCAGACGGCAGGTTCATGTATTTTGAGCACATGGCCCCGCCCCAAGCACATGAATATTCTCCATTCACAATATTGCATGTACAATAGTACGTGTGCTGTAACTACTCTTTATAGATTTCTTATTATTTCATATCACAGTACGTCTGGTGCACAGGGACTTTTGGCTCACTCTGTATTTCCCCTTATTGTATATGCAAGTAAGAATAATTCAGTTGCACCATAAAAATATTAAGTGCAACATTGGAATCTTTAACACAATTTTGACTGTGGTTTTGCAATTTAAACTATAAGATGGTTAAGTGCAAAATTCAAATCTTAAACTCACAACTTTAACCTACCCCTTATTGCATATGTGATTATTCTAGTCTAGGGAAACTGATTTAACCAGCAGAACTGTTCTTTAAATTGTATAAGTTCAAATTTATTACTACCACTAACTGAAATTATATAGAAAAAATACTGCAAACTTCAGCGGCATACATCAAATTTGCATAGTTAAGTCATGGTAAAAGTATTTGTGGATATACCTTTGTTGTTTGTGTATATACCTTTGTTGTTTGTGTATGCAGTTGGTAAGGTCATTAAAAATTATTAGGGGATGGGTGCTTAAAAGTCCTTAAAAAGTCCTTATTTTTTTTATATGAAGAAGAGTGGAAACCCTGTTGTGCAAATGGAACTTTTAGAATCAGAGACATTGTGTCAAATGCAAAAGTGCATTTATATTACCTGGCAGAGAATATACTTTTGCACCTAGTGGAAAGATTGTACATAAAGAAAGGCAAGAAATGCATGGAATTTTTTATTCTTGGTTCTAGCTATCAAATGGGATTTTAAAAAATGTAGTGTCGTTTGTTTAAAATTTTTGAGATCATGCCAGAAGTTAAAATTCATAAATGCCACCTACTAAGAAAATTGCATCATAGAAATTAAATGGAAATTATCCTTGTGGTTACTACTTTTAGCTAGCGAAAACACTTTTTCAGCTTATCAAAGCACAGATATAATTTTGGCAATGCTTTGGATTTTTTTCTGCTCTTGCCAATACTACTATAGCCACTTTTAATGTTACATAGCCACTAATATTTAATTGTATGTATTGGAGTTAAACTTTGGCTGCTCATTAAATAAAATGTCTCTTTCATTAATAATTGCAGTATAATTTATAATATGTTTGTTTCATACTTATTAAAAATAGTTGGCAAAGTTACCAGTGCTTCAAAATAACACTTGTGACTGCTGATGGACAAAGTAATACAGTAAGCATATGCACTTCTCTGCCCAGGTGTTCTAAAACAATAATCATGTTAGAGGCAAAGTAACTGTATTGCTTCAGCATTAAATTAACTTTTGAGTTATTTTTTTTATGAATAAAATGTGTACACTTTTTTATTGTTTGATATGCTAGGTGATGCATTTTTTATATATTTTTGAATCTTTTGAATTTCCAGTTCAACAGCTGATGGGTTCCATTTCAACTCAGGCAGGGTCGTACCATCATGGTCTCAGATTTCTCTAAAAAAATTAAGGGGTGTTCCTTGACTAAAATAAGGACACCCATATTTTTTCTTTCGGCAAGAAAAAATTTTCCCTTCGAGATAAAGGTTTTCAAATCTTGCACCGTCAAACAAGCTCTCTAGAAAACGGTTATTTTCCCTAACTTCAGCGAGTCATTGCAGCGGAGTTAAAAAAGATATCGTGTTCTCGTATTTTTTTTTACATTGTGTGTATAACATATAATAATATATGGTGCTAATTGCTACACATTGTATGATTAAATTTTAAAAAATCGTAAACTTTGTGATTTAAAAAAAAGGGATTTTTTTAGGTTTTTTTTTTTTTAAATAGGTTCGGATGAAGTTTTCTCTATATTCGTTTCTTTCGTTAAAGACATACAAATGTGCAATTTATTTGTTATTTTTTTGGGTGTCTGTGAAACTGCTAGTTTTCGTGTTTCGGCAGCGTTAAAAACAGCCGATTTTGAAAAATCTCTTAACTTTGCCAACGATTTTCTCAAAAAGGCCATTTTTTAAAATTCTGAAAATTAAATCACTGTTTTATTATCAACAGGAGAATATCTGTGTAAATTTTCACGGACCTAAAAACGCCCGTTTCCAAGTTAGACGCATTTGAATTTGGTTTGATTTCCCGTGTTCTAAAGGCGCCATTTTGGAAAAATCTCAGGCGCAAAGTACGTATTCTCTTACCCGAATCAAAGCGTTAGATATTCTTTGCCCGAATGATGGAATGAGAGCATTGGATCAGCTGGCCCTGGTTGGATACGTCCACCTCACCCTTCCCCGAGTGATGACACGCCTAAAAAACTGTCCAGGGGGGGGGAGATAACAAATAAATAAATAAAATTCTTGCTGCTCCACTAACAAAGTTGAGTTGCGAAAGACTGCAGTGTTTGTTTGTTTGTCTACGTATATACTTAAACATCGCATAAGAAAAAACTATGAAAAAGTAGAAAACTGTTGTGAAATAATTTTAAGAAAAAATGAGTGCAGGCACACATACTGTAAGTTAAGTTTCGATGGCTAAACACCCTCGAGTTTTTCTGGGAGTTGCTAATTGTAAGCTACTGTCAGAAGAGCAGTTGCTGTTTTGTTATAGTTGCTAAAATTAACTTCTCAGTTTTTCGTAATAGTAAAATATTCGCTCAGGAGAGTTTTGTCCTCTGTGAACAGGGGGAGAAGGTGCAATGCTCTTGACCTTGCTGCTGGGTTGATAGCGCTGGTCGCTACCCAAACTCTGCATACCTCCTCTCCAAAACGTAATGGCAATTGTCTAATCTACTAAATAAATAACAATTAACACATATGTGTGCATACTTATTCATAAAATGTAAGTTGAGTTATATTTCCTGTTCAATCAGCTGATTTTACAAGTAGAATACATATACAACTTACGCGCTTATAATGGTGTAAAGATTTTTTATCTATTTAAAACATATTCAAAGATTTCAATTTTTTTTAAGAGGGGGGGGATTGTGTTGGTAGTAATTTCCACCTGGGCCACGAGAACCCATGCACTGTCCATGTCTTCTGTTCCCTTAGAAGATAAGAAGATAATGCTGGATCGATGGGAGACCAGCAGAGTTTTTACACCCCTCCTCCCCTTCACGTTCTGGCGAGGAGTCTCAAAGCTAGGTAGCTTTCAAAAAATGTTTCAACTTAGTTGGCTGGTAACAAGAGAGGGATTCCATTTCAACTCTGGCAAGGTCGTACCATCACGGTCTCAGATTTATCTAAAAAAATTAAGGGGTGTTCCTTGATTAAAATAAAAAGACCCATACTTTTTTTTTTCCGGGGGGGGGGGGGGGATCCCTTCGAGACAGAGGGTTTCAAACCTTTCACCGTCAAACAAGCTCTCTAAAAAACTGTTATTTTTCCTAACTTCAGCGAGTCATTGCAGCAGAATTAAAAAAGATATTTTGTTCTGGTATTTTTTATTACATTGTGTGTATAATGTATAATAATATTTGATGCTAATATTTTTTACACATTGTACGATTAAAATTAAAAAAAATCGTAAATTTTTGTGATTTTTAAAAAAACTTGAACATTTTAAGATTATTTTTAACAGGTTCAAATGGAGTTTTTTTCTATACTTGTTTTTTTTTGTTAAAGACATACAAATGTGCATTTTGTTTACAATTTTTTATGTGTCTGTGAAACTGCTAGTTTCGGCAGCATTAAAAACAGCTGATTTTGAAAAATCTCCAACTTTGCCAACAATTTTCTCAAAAAAGCCCTTTTTTAAAGTTCTGAAAATTAAATCCCTGTTTTATTATCAACAGGAGAATATCTGTGTAAATTTTCACGGACCTAAAAACGCCCGTTCCGAGTTAGACACATTTGAAAGCCTACGATTTCTCCGTGTTCTAAAGGCGCCATTTTGGAAAAATCCCAAGCGCAAAGTATGTATTCTTTTACCTGGATGAGAGGGTTGGATCTGTCCACCTCACCCTACCCTGAGCGATAACATGCCTAAAAAACGGTGTTGGGAAAAAAAAAAAATAACAGATCTATATATATATATAGAGAGTGAATTGAATGTTTGTTTGTATGTCTGTGAAACAAACTTACAGTTTTCAATTTAGAACCACCAAACTTGGTATACTACCTCATGGCAGGGGTGCAAAATTTGTCCGAACTCGCGAACGAGGTTCAGGGGAAATTAAGGCAGCTCTGGGGAAATTTTCGCCCGCTGGTAAAATAATAATAGTAGTAGTAATAATGAAACGAAAAATTGACTTATTAACAACGAGTATAACACGAAAGATAAGAGTAATTTACTGCACAGTAATCAGGTAATCATTTTGAAAAATGTCATGTCGTTATAAATACAAGAGGTTATGAGCACAGTGACGTACCGCTGGCATATGATTCACCGAGCCCAAACGACTTTACTAATGTGAAGGCGTAGACAGTGTGGCACGAGTAATAAGTACAGCGCAACCACTAGTCATTCTAATAAAATTTTTCCGAAACAAATGGCAGCTTATGTGTCGTAGGCGCTGATCTGAAAAATTATTAGGGGTTCCGCACATTTTTCAAAGGATTTAAGTCTAATTTAAATTCTATTCAGTAAAATTATCTGGCACAATTATACGCCTGAAATGCTAGAATGAAATAAATTGTAGTTAATTGCAGAATTTTTTTTAGCTGTTTATTTTTCAGCCTCTCTGCCCCACCACTGTTTTCACCTAGACCCAAAAATGTTTCAGACATTTTGAATCTAAAATAAATATTAGGTTTCCCCCCCCCCAAATTTTTAAGTAATAGGCTTTAAGGATTAGTTCTTAATCATCAACATATAGATCTAATACTCGCTTAAACTTGTATGAAAGTCTGCTACAATTTTGGGGGAAATTTCGGACAGAAAAAAAAAATTGCGTTCTGGGGAAATATTGGGCCCTGAAAATTTTCTGCACCCCTGTCTCATGGTACCCTAACTTAGTCCGCAGACTGTTTTTGGAAGGGGTTGGAGCCCTGGGTCAAAAAGCCCCCACACAAAATTTCCGTAAAATATACTTGCATACTATAGTGCCCTAACTGAGACCGTAGATGATTTTTGAAAGAAGGGCAGAGTCCTGAGTGGGTCGGAACCCGGGGTAAAATTTCCGTAAAATCTAGTTTTTAATTTAGAACCATCAAATTTGGTATACTTTTTCTTGGTACCCTAACTTTGACTAGACGGTTTTGGGAAGGGGTCGGAGCCTGGGGTCAAGCCCCCCATACAAAATTTTTGTAAAATCTACAGTTCTGTAGATTTTACAAAAATTTTGTATGGGGGTCACTTTGACCCAGGGCCCCAACCCCTTCCAAAAACAGTCTGCGGTCTAAATTAGGGTACCATGCTATAGTATTCCAAATTTGGTAGTTCTAAATTAAAAACTGTAGATTTTATGGAAGTTTCGTGTGGGGCCCTTTGACCCCGGGCGCCGACCCTTTTCCAAAACCGTCTACGATCTAAGTTAGGGTACCATGAGATAGTATACCAAGTTTGGTGGCTCTAAATTGAAAACTGTAAATTTGTTTAGCAGACATACAAACATTCAATTCTATATATATAAATATTATTTTTTTTCCAAGACCGTTTTTTAGGCATGTTATCGCTCAGGGTAGGGAGAGGTGGACGGATCTAACGCTCTCATTCGGGTAAGAGAATACGTACTTTGTGCCTGAGATTTTTCTAAAATGGCGCCTTTAGAACACAGAGAAATCGTAGGCTTTCAAACCAAATTCAAACGTGTCTAACTCGGAAACGGGCGTTTTTAGGTCCATGAAAATTTGCGCAGATATTCTCCTGTTGATAATAAAACAGGGATCTAATTTTCAGAATTTTAAAAAAGGGCTTTTAAGAGAAAATCGTTGGCAAAGTTAGAGATATTTCAAAATCGGCTGTTTTTAACGCTGCGGAAACTAGCAGTTTCCGCAGTTATTTTTTCAGTTTCCGCAGTTGTTTCCACAATTATTTTAAACTAGCAGTTTCACAGACACATAAAAAATTGTAAATAAAGTGCACATTTGTATGTATTTAACAAAAAAACGAATATAGAATAAAAACTCCATTTGAACCTGTTAAAAAAAATCTTTAAAATTTCAAGTTTTTTAAAAAATCACAAAGTTTACGATGTTTTTAAATTTTAATCATACGATGTGTAAAAAATATTAGCATCAAATATTATTATACGTCGTTATACACACAATGTAATAAAAATACCAGAACAAAATATCTTTTTTAATTCTGCTGCAATGACTCGCTGAAGTTAGGAAAAATAACCGTTTTTTAGAGAGCTTGTTTGACGGTGGAAGATTTGAAACCCTCTGTCTCGAAGGGAAATTTTTTAATTTTTTTTTTTTTTTTTTTTTGCCGAAAGAAAAAATTTGGGTGTCCTTATTTTAATCAAGGAACACCCCTCAATTTTTTTAGAGAAATTTGAGACCGTGATGGTATGACCCTGCCAGAGTTGAAATGGAATCCCTCTCTTGTTACTAGCCAACTAAGTTGAAACATTTTTGAAAGCTACCTAGCTTTGAGACTCCTCACCAGAACGTGAAGGGGAGGGGGTGGGGTGGGTGGGTGCCAAAACTCCGCTGGTCTCCCATCGATCCAGCATTATCTTCTAAGGGAACAGAAGACATGGGCAGTGCATGGGTTCTCGTGGCCCAGGTGGAAATTACTACGAACACAATCCTACCCCCTCCCCTCTTTAAAAAAATTGAAATCTTTGAATATGTTTTAAATAGGTAAAAATCTTTACACCATTATAAGCGCGTAAGTTGTATATGTATTCTACTTGTAAAATCAGCTGATTGAACAGGAAATATAACTCAACTTGCATTTTATGAATAAGCATGCACATGTATGTGTTAATTGTTATTTATTTAGTAGATTAGACAATTGCCATTACGTTTTGGAGAGGAGGTATGCAGAGTTTGGGTAGCGACCAGCGCTATCAACCTAGCAGCGAAGCGAGGTTCACAGAGGACAAAACTCTCCTGAGCGAATATTTTACTGAGGACAAAACTCTCCTGAGCAAATATTTTACTGAAGACAAAACTCTCCTGAGCGAATATTTTACTATTACGAAAAACTGAGAAGTTAATTTTAGCAACTATAACAAAACAGCAACTGCTCTACTGACAGTAGCCTACAATTAGCAACTCCCAGAAAAACCCGAGGTTGTTTAGCCATCGAAAATTAACTTACAGTATGTGTGCCTGCACTCTTTTTTTCTTAGAATCATTTCACAACAGTTTTCTACTCTTTCATAGTTTTTTCTTATGCGATGTTTAAGTATATACGTAAACAAACAAACACAAACAACTGCTGTCTTTTGCAACTCAACTTTGTTAGTGGAGCAGCAAGAATTTTATTTATTTATTTGTACCCCCCCCCCCCCCCCCCCCGGCAGTTTTTTAGGCGTGTCATCACTCGGGGAAGGGTGAGGTGGACGTATCCAACCAGGGCCAGCTGATCCAATGCTCTCATTCCATCATTCGGGCAAAGAATATCTAACGCTTTGATTCGGGTAAGAGAATACGTACTTTGCGCCTGAGATTTTTCCAAAATGGCGCCTTTAGAACACGGGAAATCGTAGGCTTTCAAACCAAATTCAAATGCGTCTAACTTGGAAACGGGCGTTTTTAGGTCCGTGAAAATTTACACAGATATTCTCCTGTTGATAATAAAACAGTGATTTAATTTTCAGAATTTTAAAAAATGGCCTTTTTGAGAAAATCGTAGGCAAATTTAGAGATTTTTCAAAATCGGCTGTTTTTAACACTGCCGAAACGCGGAAACTAGTAGTTTCACAGACACACAAAAAATTACAAATAAATTGCACATTTGTGTGTCTTTAACGAAAAACGAATATAGAAAAAACTCCATTCGAACCTGTTTAAAAAACTTTAGAAAATTCAATTTTTTTTAAATCACAAAGTTTAGGATTTTAAAAATTTTTAATCATACGATGTGTAGCAAATGTTAGCACCATATATTATTATATGTTATACACACAATGTAAAAAAAAATATGAGAACACGATATCTTTTTTAACGCCGCTGCAATGACTCGCTGAAGTTAGGGAAAATAACCGTTTTCTAGAGAGCTTGTTTGACGGTGCTAGATTTGAAACCCTTTATCTCGAAGGGAAAAATTTTTCTTGCCGAAAGAAAAGATATGGGTCTCCTGATTTTAGTCAAGGAACACCCCTTAATTTTTTAGAGAAATCTGAGACCATGATGGTGTATGACCCTGCCTGAGTTGAAATGGAACCCATCAGCTACAAAACAAGCTATGGATTTTTTCAAACATTTTCCAGGTATAAATTTAAAAGCAAGTTGTGTTAGAACTACTTAAATTTCTGAAACATTTAGTTAGCCTTGAATGTATCCCCCTCTGCTTGTGACATCTTTTGTGTTTTTTAACAGTGATTTTTTATGTTTTGAACTTTTTATATTTTCTGTTATTTGTGAGACATGATATTTTGTCTTATTTCCAGGTTACCTGGATTTGACAGGCTGTCCAATGATGACAAAGACATGCTGAAAGGAAAAATCAAAGCTGTTGAACAAGGAAAGTAAGTAGGCGAAGTGTTGTAAATTTGCCGAAAGTGTAGAAAGTGTCAAACATATGTCAAGTGTGAATATCCAAAATTGAATTTCTTAGTATTTGAATACTTTCAAATTTAGTTTAATGATAATTCACTAAGCTCATGAATAAAAAAATAAATATGCTGGAAATTATCGATGATTAGTTTTAACCTCAATTTATTCTAGAAATTATAGGGTTTCAGATTAAAGTTTTCCACATTTCCCATGGTGATATAAAGGCATCATTGCTTCCAACCCCAGAAGAACTTTTTAGCAATAATTGAATGATAAAATATATAGAAATGCCCCTCCCCCTCGCAACATAGCAATACTGATTCAGCCCATGGATCAAGGTGTCTGAAGTATACAAGAGGTTGTAAAAAAAGGAAATTTCTGTATGATGTTTTGGTGGTTAGTGAGAAGCCTCAGGATGAACTGCAAGACACAAGGGGGAAGAAAACACTGAAACACCTCAAAAACTACTTGATTGGGTCAGTCATTTTCCATTTTTACTCAGCCAGCGCTTGGAAGACACAAAGAAATCCAATTTATGAAAGGTGTGGAAGAAGCATCTTTTTGACAGTGATCCAGAAATTGATTTGGGAGAACTGGAAACATCAGATTTTCAAGAAGCACTAACGATGGGAAGAGAAACAGGAGTTACAGAGATGATGCTACAGAATGTTTGTGGGACCAGATGAGGGGATCCTAGTTACTGATCCTCCTGGAGGAAAAAATAGCAACGGATGTTTCTACTGCTGCTTGAGAAGAAGAGGATACTGATGTCAAGGAAGAAAGCTGCCCAAATATAGAAAGAATGCAATACACACATAATAGATAAACCTAGGTTGTAGGGAAAACAAGATAGCTATTTTAAGAAATTTTAGAAACACAAAAGCTTGTGACCCAACTTAGGCCTTGATCAACGTTAATCATTCAGAGTAAGACTGGTTACCAGATTTAGATTTCCAAGTTATTCACTATAGTTGTTGCAAAGTGATAAGAGGTATTTCCAAATGATGGGGATAAAATAAGGGCTATCAGTGGTGCAGTTTGAAGATGTAGATATGTCAGTGTCTCACAAAAATGTAAAGCCCTTTTGTTGATGAAAGGAGCAACTTTCTCAGCATTCTTCCAGAGAGACACTGCTGAACTGTCTGAGAGAACCAGTAATGCTGAGAAGAATTAGGTCTACCATGAGTAAATGTCCTTTTTGATCTCACCCAAATGTTTATTTAGTAATGCTGTGAAAAGTGCTGCCGATATAAACTGGTACCAACTGAAGTAGAGATTATGATACCAACTGTGCTGCAGTAGTTTATATCTGCAGCACAGTTAGTACCCAGTTGAAAATGGGTGTATTCTTGCTGCCAGCGCATAAAACATCACAACCATAAAAACCCTGAATACTCCAGATTGCCATTTCATGCGATTCAGAATTACTTTTCACTGCTAAAATTATAAGTTTTACTGGAATATTGGTACATACATGCACACCATTTTTATGTGTTTTTATGTACACACAATATTTTGTATTACAATAACACACACATACAGTAGTACAACAAAGTTCATACTTCACATCTGTGTAAATAATTTCCTATGTTTTTCATAAATATATATAAGGCATAAATATAATGTATACTAAATATTTATATATTGGATGTATGCAAAAGTTCTCGTTTTTGTAATAGATGCAAATTGCGATCGGAGTAGTTACATCACAGATGATGCTGCGATGCCGAATTTTCGGCCAATAAAGCTTGGAGCAGTAGAGCATATAGAGGCACTAGGTTTGTCAAAATAAGTCATTTGTAACGGAAATCACGGACAGTGTAACATGGCATGCAATAAGGAGCACATTAGACATTGTTTAGTGTACGTGTTTGATAAAGGCAGTACTGCAGCTGCGGCTTGCCGCAACATCTGTCAAGTGTATGGGGAGAATGCAGTTGATGATAGCACATGTTGATACAACGTGGTTTGGTTGTTAAGATATTATTCTATTACGATGATGAACTTACTTCTGAAAAAAAACGCAAATATTACCAATTTTATTTTTAAAAAGAAGAAAATGGCCGGTGATCAATCTAGGGACCCCAATTAAGAATTTTTTTTTTTTTTTTCAACGACTAACACCCCAGGTACGATCCTTAAAAACTCCCTGTAAATGGAAGGTGATTCCACCACCACCGACAAGAGAAATTCACATACGACACAAAATAATTTGATTAAGCATATGTTCCAGGTTAACTATAAATTTATTTTGTGCTCCCAGGCACAGGTTGGAAAAACACTTGATACAAGGAAACTTTAGGTGGCTAGGCCGAATAAAAAGAATTTAGCTATGAATTTTAGAGTCCAGAGTATGTTGACAGTCCTAAATAATCCTCTCAGAAACCCTGGTCTGCAAACCAAGTAGTTTTCACCTGTGTGGTTTAGAGGATGAAGGAGGTAAGTGGCACAATTTGGTTACCAGCCTGCCTTACAAAAAATCTTTAAAGAATGTGATCATTCACTCAAAGAGTGCTAAGAGCTTAATGCTCGATATGCACATCTGATAACTGGTTGAACCTTGAGCTAAATGCTCTTTACAATTTAGATTTAGATGGTTAAGAGTGACATTTTATTCTTTTTTTTTTTTTTTTCAACACACTGATTTTGATCAGTTACCTGGAAAAACCTCTTTCTTACTTTACAGTACAGAAAAACCAAACAAACAAAAATGTCAAGTCACTTTCCTCTCATTTGAGCTAACAAAAAAACCCCTGTTCTAACAGGAAACCTAATTAATATATTTCAATCCATTTCTTTGGTCACTGGCATTAACTAG
The DNA here is from genome assembly GCA_039090855.1 of Macrothele yani. NCBI lineage: Eukaryota > Metazoa > Arthropoda > Arachnida > Araneae > Macrothelidae > Macrothele > Macrothele yani. The sequence continues at coordinate 84,696,957 of CM077001.1, forward strand.
ACATTTTTACAAAAAAAAAAAAAAAATTACACAATGACATATTACATTTTTTGGTTCTGGCTAGACCATTAAATTCCAAACATACATTTGCATTTCTCTATTTTCCTCCCATTTTTATTTCACCTTCCCCCCATTTTTTCTCTCACCCCTGAATTTTAACCTTTTACATCATTCCATTTCTGATCAAGACACATAAATTTTTTTTTTTTTTTTTTCAATTTTAGGTGGTACTCATTTTTTTCTCTTTGTTTCTCCTCCTCCTTAAATTTTCCTTTTGATGCCGAATTGGAATTGGTGTTTGTGCTGTCGCTACGAGAGCCGGCACGCCGTGGAAACGGGGCCTGATGCACTTATGATGACATGGTAGGATTTTCCCTCTTCTCCTTCCTTTCTTTTATTCCGTTTTTTTTCTTACTTACTTCCGATGCCGGCCTTTGAGGAGACTTTCTCTCTCTCACACGGCGACAGGCGGCAGCGATGTTACCGAGCGAGTTACGAGGCGTAATGCCCGCTAGTGCCTCGGGACGATGTCAAGCACAGAAAAGAAAAGGATCGTTCCTACCGTTCTTGGGCCATCGCGGCCGCACGAGGTTACGGCAGTTTCGGCATCCGGACGTCCGTCCTCCCCTCCTTTACTCGATTTTTTTTTCTTTTTTATTGTGGGACTCTCCCTTACGAAGTCTTGTATCGAAGTGTGGAGCAGCACGCAAAAATTCTCCGCACCTCGCCGAATCCCTTGCGCACGCGCCCGAAATGGCGGAAGGCAATTGGCCCGAAGTTAAGTCAGAAGGCGGAGAGAAAGACGCAATTCCCAGAAATCGCTGGCTTGAACTTTGACCCACGAAAACGGGCGCTGCGGTGAACCTCGCAGAATTCCGCCCAAATCCTGACGTGTTCCATGTGCCAAGCGAAAAATGCCTTCTCGAAGTAAACAAGAGCATAAATAAATCGGACTTTCTGCACTGGTAAAGCTGGGAAAACGTCCTCCCAGATGCCATTCTACGAATTTATCGCTTTTAGAAAATCGACACCAGAAAGTGTAGCCATTTTCGTTCTTTCTTTCTGAACAAAGACTTTTAGAGACCACCTTTACAAAAATTCATTAAACAAATTAACTAACATTAACGAACATCGTTACAACTTCGTAACGCATAAAAATCGAATTCTCTCTAGCTACAGGTACGACGATCGGAATTACGAAAAAATAGCGTAACGCAACGATGTGTTATTTTGCCCTGAAGCATTAAGCCACAATTTTATTCTTTTACTAAATGACTATTAAATATCATTGACGATAGCGCACGCGCAATTAATTTACGAAAGTCACTTCGTTACGGAGCGATCGCCGACCCGCTTTTTCTATCAGTCGCTGAATTATACTATCACTAGTTAATACCAAGTAAGATTCATACTAAAACCAACTAAATATTAATACTAAGCAAGATTTTAATTACGAAAGGTTACTAAATTAAGCCCGATACACCCAACGACGATTTTAATACATGCTACTGACATATGGCATAAACACGCGATTTTCTCATTAGATACCACTACAATAAGATAAAATACTTCAAACACTACATGTTTACAAATTACTCTTCCATTATTAAAGCTTACATAATAATACAATAAAAGAAATCGCGATAACGACGGTAAATACGGAACTACAACCTTACAATTTTTCTTTTTATCGCTACGTTATCCCGACGATCAATAACGCCGAACGCCGCGGCGTCGCCGATAATTTTAAACTGATACATCTAACACTATACATATATAAACTGCACTATACACTTAAGAAACTAAGGCAAATCAATTCATATACACTACATCATATACTGCACTAAAATAAACTTCACTATATCTCTTCCCTGAAAGTAAACAGTGCACTAAAAAATGCAATGGAAGGAAGAAAAAAACATTGCATGAAAGAACAACAAAAAAACCAGCAATATAGCATGATGTCAAACTTCCTTAAATCTACTTCCCAGCTAGTTACACCTCCCTTAACTAGCAACAGACATCACAAGGCTAACTTACCTAGACCTATTCACATAAATTTAACTACATACACAGAGATCAACACTTCACAGAGAAATCAGAAAGAAAATAAAATAAATGAAAAGAATTTACTTGATTTTTCTTGACTCTTAAATCTATTTTTTTTTCTAACTCCCTCCTTGCCAAAGGGATTTGAGATCATCTCATGACAAAAAATTATCACTCTCATTGAGAGTGCGTGGATCTGGTGATGGTTTTTCCGACCCAAAAATATTGGCCCATTAATTCAGAGATCGGAAAAACGTCAACAGATCATCACATCCTCCTCCGAAGCGAAAAGAAAAAAAAAACAATTTTTTTTTCTTTCATTCCAAGAACTAAAAGTCCAAAGGCAAGAACAAGATGTATTCACACTCACACCAGAGATACAAAAGAAACCTACACGTGACGCAAACGGAAAGCTACACCAACAAAACTTCTAATGCTATGCAATACTGAACATGGATTACATAATTCCACAAACACCATAAAAAAATACACAGAGAAATTTTTTTTCAACACTATGCAAGGCTTATCTCACAGAAACAGACCAGTAAAAAAAAAGGAAACTATCAACATAGGATAGAATTTGCAAATCCTATTTTCCGTAAGGGCTGTAGGCTTAGAAAAACTTCTGCACCAGTTTTCTCTTTCCATGCACTGAACATGCTTCACTCAACATAATACCTGGTAAAATGTCACACCATTCTCACTTTTGGAGTAATTATGCAGGACTCACCTTGATCTGGTCACTTCCAGAATACCATTGTGCAATACTACATGCTACCAACCACAACAGAGAATAAAAAAACATCATCTAGTTATCCCTAAATACCATCCTTATGTTACATAATAATTTCACGTACAAATCTCACAAAATTCTCATCTGATTCACTGACTCACATTATTCCTGGATTCACTTTCCCCAGAAACATCTCTCACCTCAATACCATCTCGAGGCACATCACAAACTAACCGCTGAAGTCTTTCTCTTTCTAACTGCTGAAGTCTTTGTTTTTCTAACCCCTGAAGTCTTTCTCTTTCTAACTTCTGAAGTTTTTCTCTTTCTAACTGCTGAAGTCTTTCTCTTTCTAACTTCTGAAGTCTTCCTCTTTCTAACTTCTGAAGTTGTTCCTGTTCTAGCCTTTCTTTTCCTAACTTAAAGAACAAGATGCATTCACTCTCATACCACAAGCAAAAACTACACTCAAAAGGAACACCCCCAATTACACTCAGAAGAAGCCCATGGGCTTAACACAATTCAACAACTGTTTTTACATACAAGGTGCACCTTTACCACTGTACAAGTATATACAAATGAAGCTTCTATATAACTTTCTTGCAAAACAAAATTCTCACACATGGTTTTGTCTGATCACAAAACCACGGCTGTCCCGGGGGCGTAATACATATCTCGACGGATTGGTGTTAACCACATTACTTCTTAACCTTCTCTCTCTTGGAGCAACTATTTGGCTCGGAGACTGTGACACATGAGTGCTACTTCTCGAGCTTTTCTGAGGAGCGATGAACTCTGGATTTCCTCTGAGAATAGGTATATTTGTACTCCTCCTTTGAGCAGGAAAATACAGAACTGTATCACTAACATACTCCTCTGGGTCATTCTCCTGCTGATTCTCAGCTTCCTGGTGCTCCTCTTGTTGCACCGGACTGTGTGAACTACTATCTTCTCCTGAGAAAACAATTCTGTCCCTAATTTTTGTAAGCCTATCCACATGCACTCTCTCTCTTCGACGAGGATCAGCGATAAATACAATTTCATAGTTTACTGGGGATACACATTTTGTAACTCTAAATGGCCCCGTACATAACTTGCTCAACTTCTTTGATTTACCTGGTTTCACCACAGGACTGTACAGATAAACTTTGTCTCCCAACTTAATGTGCTTATCCACAGCTGTTTTTGCCCGTTGCTTCTCTTGCAGGTCTGCAGCCTTTTCCAAATTCTGCTTAACCGCCTCAAAAGCAAGGTTAAGTCGATTGGTCATTTCATCGCAGTATTCTAACTGTGATGCGTAGGTACGAATAGCAGGGCCTCCAATTAGGTTATAAGGTAATACAAGATCTCTTCCATATGTCAAAAATGCAGGAGTCTCTCCTGTACTAGTATGTATTGACGTGCGAAGGGACAATAAAGCCAGAGGGAGGCATCTATCCCAATCTTCTTGACTCTCAGAAACTAAATGACTAATGGCCTGTATAAGCACATGATTGAGTTTCTCTACCTGCCCATTTGTCTGGGGCCTAAAACTCAGAGTGTTTAGTTTCTTTATGCCTAACCTTTCATAGAGATGCATCATTACCTTTGAGAGAAAATTTGACCCCCTGTCCGTCAGAATTTTATCCGGGATTCCATGGGTGGCGATAAAATTTTCCACCAAAACTTTGGCGATCGTTTCACTTTTTACATCCTGCAAAGCATATGCCTCAGGCCACCTAGTAAAATAATCTGTTATCACCAGAATATATTTGTTCCCAGAAAAAGTAGTTGTAATTGGACCTACAATATCCATCGCTACTTTCTCAAAAGGCCGGCTAGCTAACTGAGACCTTATCAGAGCTGCCTTCATATTTGGTTTGTGCCCCCTCTTGCTTAAGCAGGAGTGGCAAGTATCAACATAATTTTTTGTAATGACATACATGTTATGAAAATAGAATTGTGTCCTAATTCGTTCCAGTGTTTTGTGAAAACCCTGATGGGCAACTGCATCATGACATGCATTTAGTACCTCTGGAATCATTGTTTCAGGCACGACTAACTGTTCAACTGGCTGATTCCTAGTGTTCCCTGATTTCGGAAGGGCATAATGCCATAGCATACTATCATCCAAATAGAATTCATCTGTGATTTTGCATTTTTTTCCATCACCCATTCCCTCAAGCAGTTCAATCTGCTTAGACAATTTTATCTTTTCGCTGAAGTTCTCTAACCCTAGCTCGCTCCAAAGTCACGTTGGAAATTTTCTCTTCTACTTCATTTGCCTGTACATGTCTAGATAAATAATCAGCTACTACATTAGATTTTCCTGGACGATGAAGTATGGTAAAATCAAACTGTTGAAGAGACATGCACCACCGTGCAATACGAGAAGTAGGATCTTTCAATTTGAAAACATATGCCAAACTAGCCTGATCAGTTATAACAGTGAAATGACGGGCATACAAGTACTGTTTAAAATAATTTATAGCAAATACCACGCTTAACATTTCCTTTTCGACTACAGAATAATTTATTTCTGCGCCCTTTAATTTACGGCTAACAAAAGCAACGGGGTGTAATTTCCCTTCATATTCCTGCTGCAGGACTGCTCCGATAGAGCTCTGAGACGCATCACAAGCCAGTGTAAATTCCTTTTCAAAGTCTGGGAGCTTAATACAGGGTTCTTTCAGCAAAGCTTGTTGTAATTCCTCAAAAGCACATTGAGCTTCAGGGGTCCAACTGAATGTCTGTGATTTCTTTATCAAGTTAGTGAGAGGTAGTGCAATTTTAGCATATTGTTCAATAAATCTACGATAAAAACCGGTAAGTCCCAGAAAAGCTCTTACTTGCTTAATTGTTCTGGGGACTTTAAAATTTCTCACTGCTTCTATGTTTCGAGGATCGGGTTTTACTCCGTCCTTACTCACAATGAACCCTAAGTAGCGAATTGAAGACTGCAGGAAGTGGCATTTATCTGGTTTAAGTTTGAGATTGTGATATTGGAGCCTTTGAAAAACAAGTTCAAGTTTCTCAAGGTGTTCCCCAACTGTTTTACTGGCCACTACGATATCGTCGATATAAATGCCAATTTGGAGAGGTCTGAGGCCAGACAAAACTATCTCCATCAGACGCTGAAAACTGTTGGGACTGTTTCTCATTCCGAACGGTACCCGCAGCCATTCATACAATCCTCCATCTGTCACAAAAGCAGTTTTGTATGCATCTTCAGGATGTAAAGCCATTTGAAAAAAACCTGAAGTGAGACAAAGAAAGGTGACTTGATCACGCTAGTTACGTTAACTAAAACTTTTACAAAAAGTTCGTAAGTTGGAACTAAGATAAGGTCGAAAGCTTCCAACTTACGAACTTTTGTAAAAGTTTTTAGTTAACGTAACTAGCGTGATCAAGTCACCTTTCTTTGTTAATATTGTTACGTGTTTTGCCCATAATCGTCCTGAAGTGAGATCGAGGGTACTGAAATAAGTTGCCCCAGCTAATGTGTCGACCATTTCAACTAAATTCGGAATGGGAAAAGAATCGGGAACTGTCTTCGCATTGAGGCGCCGGAAGTCGGTACAGAGCCGAAAAGTGCCATCAGCTTTTCGTACCAAGAGTACTGGTGCTGAGTATGGACTGTCACTAGGCCTAATTATGCCTGCCTCTAATAATTCATTTATTTGCCTGTCCAGCTCAGGTCTTAAAGCATAAGGTACTCTATAGGGGCGCTGTCTTACTGGAATATCATCAGTCAAACGAACCTGGTGCAATAAAGTCTCGCACTTTCCCAATTCGAGCACACTCTTCGCAAAAATTTTGTGGTGTTTGTTTAAAAATGCCAATAATTTTTCCTGTTGGTGGGGAGGTAAATGGGACACATCAAAGTTATTTGTCCAAGATGAACATTCATCAAGTTGGCTTTCCACTGAAGCGACTCTTCCCACTTTAATGGATTCAGCAGTGACCAATTTCATATGTTTATTCACATGAATGCTTTGATCAGAGGTATTGATAACCTTAATGAATGTAACCTGTCCTTTGGTATCATTTACTGACCGAGCAACCCACAATGAATTTATACGGAGAGTATTAACTGGCTGTAAAAGCATAATATCTCCGAGGACTGAGCAATTTGGAACATGGATAGGAATGAGTTTCTCACACCGTGGTGGTACCATTACCTTTTGAATAACTTTCCCAAATAACACTGGGCTCGGTAACTGTTCTGGGTTTTCAAATTTCTTCCAAGGGAAAGGAATTTGGCGAGGTACCAAGGAGCTAATCACAGTAATCAACCAAACAACATACGAGACAAGAACTTGACATGTCTGATGAAGTTAACGGAATGCGTTTAACTGAGTTGGTTTCACAGGTGTCATTTTTGCCTTTCTTTCTCTTTTCTTCCTGAATTTTGGGTTTTGTTTATATCTGGAAGCAACATTCTCACCCAAGTCAGAAAATGAATTTCCAGCTGTAACCTTACATGGAGCATGCCCATGAGATGATGACTGAGTTAACTCGGGATTCGTATGGGTGGAAGGTTTACACGAGGTTGTGTTTGCCCCTTCCCTTTCACTGTTATTTTGCTTTGGACCAACAACTTCCTTTACTAATGCAATAGCTTGTTCCTTTTCTATTTCACATTGTGGACTTTTACTTTTTCTTTTCCATATACACCCAGTGGCAGCATCAAAAATGAATTTTTGAGATTTCAGAAGGTCAAACCCTATAATAGCATCATAAGCTAAAGACAATTTTGCATTTGTTACATACATAGGGTGAACAAATTTTTCTCCTGCGAACTCGAACTGGAGCTTGACACAACAATTGATGGGCAGGGATGTCCCTGAAACACCCTTGACTATCAGGTTTGGGCAGTCTACCCACAACTTGTCTCCCGGAAGAGAACTCAAACATTTATCTGTGATGAGACTAATGGTGGCTCCGGTATCCACTAAAAGTCGCAGGGCTTTTCCATTTACCAATCCCTGAACCACTGGCATTGCAAACTGCGCTTGATCTGCATGGCAGGACTCAATAGGAGCCTCTATAGCAGGGGGTTTCTTAATAGAAGCGGACTCCTGGAAGCTTCTCCCCCTATTAGTTTAAATCCCTATTATTACTGGAATGTCCATTTCTTTCACTTTGGGTTCGCTGTTGGTTATGGTACTCTCTTGACATACTCCTGTTTCCTTGAGGACCTCTGTTTGCAGGTCTTGGATTTCCTCTACCCCTGTCATCATACTGTTGTTGTGGCTGATAACTACTCTCACGGCATTCGTTAGCATAGTGCCCCAAGCGCCTACACCTGTAACAAGTAACTGTGGAGCGATTACTTCTCCTGTATCTCTCTGGTGGACCAGATTGAGTGGAACGGCTTCCGTCCCTGAAATCCTCGCCGGAGAACTTTCCCTATTTTTGCATTCTGAACTTCGTAGTGACAAATCATTTAACTGATCTTTTATTTTCCTCACTTCTCCCACCAGAGCCTGAATTGCTGTCTGGCTTTTTCTTGCGACCTCTGCAAAGTTTCCTGAGGAAGCTTCGTTACCTTCTTGTTGCTGTACCTCCGCTTCAACGAAACTCACGCTCCTCACACAGCTTCCCATACATGCCTCATTATTCTCTTCCAACAAGGCCTTTTCTTTGGCCTGCTGGTAAGACTGTGGATTATGAGATAGTACCAATCTCTTTATCTTGGGTGTTAACCCTGCAAGAAATTGTGAGAGAAGACTCTTGTCCCTGAATGAACCTACAGCAGCTGAATCTGATTCCTCCTCAAGATACCTAAATGCTAGTACTTCTAAGCGGGAGGCAAATTGTTTCACCGATTCCCCCAGGGCTTGTTTACAGCCCGTGAATTTCCCCATGCGTACTGCCAAAGGAACTGCGGACGAAAACCTTTCCAACAATGCTTCTTTCAAACCTGCAAAAGTCAACCTTCGTTCCCTGGCCAACAAGCCCCTGACAGATTGTTTTGCCTCTCCCTTGCACTTGCATTTCACCACTAGCAATCTCTGTTCATCTGTCCAACCATCCAAACCTGCTACATCCTCTACTGACTCAAAAAATTCTCCAATAGTAACACTATCTGATCCCTTTGAAAATGATGAAACTAAACTCATCAAGACTGGAATGTTGAGGTTTGCATTCCCCCATTATTCCCTACTTCTGCTGAACCAGCTGCTCCCTCTGTCCCTGGTATCACCATCTTTCCTACAGCTCTGTACACACACACAAATGAAAATACACTGTAAATCTAAACAAGGTACACTATACTATGATTGCTGTTACTGTAATGATTTACTATCAATGATTACTTTTACCCAAGATTAGTGAGCTATAATTATTTTCTACCTGAGCCTAAAGTTATATCTTACTCTTTTTCTTAATTGAAAATAATTACCTCAATATTTCTCACCAATGTAAACAAAAGCACAATACATAAATGCAATACACTAAAATTCAAATGCCAATTCACACTTAAAAAAAAATTATGATTGCAAGCACTTGATACTGACTAAAATTTCGAAAATGAATGCCTAACATGAAGAAAATTCTCCCAATTAACTATGTTCTATGTCAAAACCTTATCCTTTAACTGTTGCTAGAGGAATTTGATCTTTTTTTACAATTTTCACACAGCATTACCTAATATCAGAAATAGCAAATCATAAATGTGAATCTCTCTGGTACAGTGGGTGGAATCCTGGTCACGGGAACCAGTTTGATACAACGTGGTTTGGTTGTTAAGATATTATTCTATTACGATGATGAACTTACTTCTGAAAAAAAAAGGCAAATATTACCAATTTTATTTTTAAAAAGAAGAAAATGGCCGGTGATCAATCTAGGGACCCCAATTAAGAATTTTTTTTTTCAACGACTAACACCCCAGGTACGATCCTTAAAAACTCCCTGTAAATGGAAGGTGATTCCACCACCACCGACAAGAGAAATTCACATACGACACAAAATAATTTGATTAAGCATGTGTTCCAGGTTAACTATAAATTTATTTTGTGCTCCCAGGCACAGGTTGGAAAAACACTTGATACAAGGAAACTTTAGGTGGCTAGGCCGAATAAAAAAGAATTTAGCTATGAATTTTAGAGTCCAGAGTATGTTGACAGTCCTAAATAATCCTCTCAGAAACCCTGGTCTGCAAACCAAGTAGTTTTCACCTGTGTGGTTTAGAGGATGAAGGAGGTAAGTGGCACAATTTGGTTACCAGCCTGCCTTACAAAAAATCTTTAAAGAATGTGATCATTCACTCAAAGAGTGCTAAGAGCTTAATGCTCGATATGCATATCTGATAACTGGTTGAACCTTGAGCTAAATGCTCTTTACAATTTAGATTTAGATGGTTAAGAGTGACATTTTATTCTTTTTTTTTTTTTTTTTTCAACACACTGATTTTGATCAGTTACCTGGAAAAACCTCTTTCTTACTTTACAGTACAGAAAAACCAAACAAACAAAAATGTCAAGTCACTTTCCTCTCATTTGAGCTAACAAAAAAAAACCCTGTTCTAACAGGAAACCTAATTAATATATTTCAATCCATTTCTTTGGTCACTGGCATTAACTAGACATTTTTACAAAAAAAAAAAAATTACACAATGACATATTACATTTTTTGGTTCTGGCCAGACCATTAATTCCAAACATACATTTGCATTTCTCTATTTTCCTCCCATTTTTATTTCACCTTCCCCCATTTTTTCTCTCACCCCTGAATTTTAACCTTTTACATCATTCCATTTCTGATCAAGACACATAAATTTTTTTTTTTTTTTTTTTCAATTTTAGGTGGTACTCATTTTTTTCTCTTTGTTTCTCCTCCTCCTTAAATTTTCCTTTTGATGCCGAATTGGAATTGGTGTTTGTGCTGTCGCTACGAGAGCCGGCACGCCGTGGAAACGGGGCCTGATGCACTTATGATGACATGGTAGGATTTTCCCTCTTCTCCTTCCTTTCTTTTATTCCGTTTTTTTTTCTTACTTACTCCCGATGCCGGCCTTTGAGGAGACTTTCTCTCTCTCACACGGCGACAGGCGGCAGCGATGTTACCGAGCGAGTTACGAGGCGTAATGCCCGCTAGTGCCTCGGGACGATGTCAAGCACAGAAAAGAAAAGGATCGTTCCTACCGTTCTTGGGCCATCGCGGCCGCACGAGGTTACGGCAGTTTCGGCATCCGGACGTCCGTCCTCCCCTCCTTTACTCGATTTTTTTTTCTTTTTTATTGTGGGACTCTCCCTTACGAAGTCTTGTATCGAAGTGTGGAGCAGCACGCAAAAATTCTCCGCACCTCGCCGAATCCCTTGCGCACGCGCCCGAAATGGCGGAAGGCAATTGGCCCGAAGTTAAGTCAGAAGGCGGAGAGAAAGACGCAATTCCCAGAAATCGCTGGCTTGAACTTTGACCCACGAAAACGGGCGCTGCGGTGAACCTCGCAGAATTCCGCCCAAATCCTGACGTGTTCCATGTGCCAAGCGAAAAATGCCTTCTCGAAGTAAACAAGAGCATAAATAAATCGGACTTTCTGCACTGGTAAAGCTGGGAAAACGTCCTCCCAGATGCCATTCTACGAATTTATCGCTTTTAGAAAATCGACACCAGAAAGTGTAGCCATTTTCGTTCTTTCTTTCTGAACAAAGACTTTTAGAGACCACCTTTACAAAAATTCATTAAACAAATTAACTAACATTAACGAACATCGTTACAACTTCGTAACGCATAAAAATCGAATTCTCTCTAGCTACAGGTACGACGATCGGAATTACGAAAAAATAGCGTAACGCAACGATGTGTTATTTTGCCCTGAAGCATTAAGCCACAATTTTATTCTTTTACTAAATGACTATTAAATATCATTGACGATAGCGCACGCGCAATTAATTTACGAAAGTCACTTCGTTACGGAGCGATCGCCGACCCGCTTTTTCTATCAGTCGCTGAATTATACTATCACTAGTTAATACCAAGTAAGATTCATACTAAAACCAACTAAATATTAATACTAAGCAAGATTTTAATTACGAAAGGTTACTAAATTAAGCCCGATACACCCAACGACGATTTTAATACACGCTACTGACATATGGCATAAACACGCGATTTTCTCATTAGATACCACTACAATAAGATAAAATACTTCAAACACTACATGTTTACAAATTACTCTTCCATTATTAAAGCTTACATAATAATACAATAAAAGAAATCGCGATAACGACGGTAAATACGGAACTACAACCTTACAATTTTTCTTTTTATCGCTACGTTATCCCGACGATCAATAACGCCGAACGCCGCGGCGTCGCCGATAATTTTAAACTGATACATCTAACACTATACATATATAAACTGCACTATACACTTAAGAAACTAAGGCAAATCAATTCATATACACTACATCATATACTGCACTAAAATAAACTTCACTATATCTCTTCCCTGAAAGTAAACAGTGCACTAAAAAAATGCAATGGAAGGAAGAAAAAAACATTGCATGAAAGAACAACAAAAAAACCAGCAATATAGCATGATGTCAAACTTCCTTAAATCTACTTCCCAGCTAGTTACACCTCCCTTAACTAGCAACAGACATCACAAGGCTAACTTACCTAGACCTATTCACATAAATTTAACTACATACACAGAGATCAACACTTCACAGAGAAATCAGAAAGAAAATAAAATAAATGAAAAGAATTTACTTGATTTTTCTTGACTCTTAAATCTATTTTTTTTTCGAACTCCCTCCTTGCCAAAGGGATTTGAGATCATCTCATGACAAAAAATTATCACTCTCATTGAGAGTGCGTGGATCTGGTGATGGTTTTTCCGACCCAAAAATATTGGCCCATTAATTCAGAGATCGGAAAACGTCAACAGATCAATGTTGCTGTTGGTTTTGGAAATTCTGGGATAGAGACAGGAGCAGTAAAGATCAACCATATCCTGGACGTCCATCCATGGTTTCTGATGAGGATGTGGACAAAGTCATAACAAATGACCCACATCCAACCATTCAGGAATTAGCGGGTACATTGTCAGTACACAGAACAGCCGTCGAAAGACGAATGCATGCGCTTGGGTTCATCACCAAGTTCGATAACTGGGTTCTGCACCAGCTTTCTGCAAAGCAAAGAGAGGAGAGAATCCGTACCTGTGTTTATTTGCTTTCTCATCACAGAAATGAACTGTTTTTGGGATAAATTGTAACAGGTGATGAGAAATGGGTACTGTACCGTAATATAAAGCTTCAACGGACTGTGTGCCAAGGTGCTGAGCCTGCTCCATCGACCTCAAAAGGAGGACTGCATTCCAAAAACGTTTTGTTGAGTGTTTAGTGGGATGTCCAGGGAATAATACACTGGGAGGTGTTGACACCTAAACGAACGATAAATGCTGATCTTTACTGCCAACAGTTGGACGGATTGCAAGAACAACTGACATCAAAGTGGCCAGGGCATTCGCAAAGGCGTGACCCTTCATCATGATAACGTCAGACCTCGTGCTGCTTTAATCACTCGGCAAAAATTGGACTTTGGTTGGGAAGTGTTACCTCACCCAACCTACAGACTACCACTTTTTTCGATCATTACAAAATGCCTTTGCTCTCCAAACCTTCAATGATGTGGACAATGTGAAAACAGCATTACATGACTTTTTGACTCTAAAACACAGGAGTTTTTCCGGCGTGGGATTCACCTACTCATAGACAGATGGCAAGAGGTCATACAAAATGATGGCAATTATGTGAAATCCTAGGTACGTTATTTGTTGTGTTCTCTTCCTTTCTTTGTAGCCTACAAAAACGGGTTGAACTTATGCACAAGCCCAATAGTATGCATTTACATTTTTTATAGTTCACCTCAATTGTATACGGAAAGCTGTGCTCTGTATAATATAATATCAAGGTTTTAGTATATTTCTATTCTTTTTCGATGTCTAAATATGTGTATCACTTGTCACTGTATATCTTATTATTGGGCTTTCAAATTAACCTAGTAACCTTGCATTAATAGCTCAAAAGAATTTGTAATGCTGAAGGTTGATCTAGTTCCTGTATTTATTTCTATGCAATTTGTGCTATTTCATCAGTCAAGTTAAACTGAGGCCTAGGGTAAGAAGTTAGTCATTGCTGCACTTCATGACAAACATCCAGAAATGGTCAACAAGGAGGATGTTATCTTCCACTAGGACAACACGAGCACAGTTCACCAAAAATAAATAAAAATTAAAGGAGTATTTTTATTCTTTTGAAAAATTCAGGGAGTAATTTTTAAAAGTGGGGAGTCAATATTTTAGAAAAATTTACAGATGAAATATTAGAACTTGCAAAAATGCTGGGCAATTATAAGAAATTAATCCAGATGTTTTTCAAATTAAAAAATATTTCTCAACCACTCTCAATGTATTTAGAATTTGGATCAGTTTTGCTTCTTGTTTTAGCAATAAATATGATATTCATATTTTTAAACAATAACATTGAATTTGTTTTGTAATGACCACTTGCAACAGCAATGTGTTCAAGAAGTGAGTACATTGCACTTTTGAGATTCTTGTAGACATTTAAAAATATCAAATAAACTATGCTCGTTTTAATCATACATTGGATCTGTTGCTTTTTTTTTTCTGTTTTGTTTTGACTGCAGCAAAATCCATATTACATGAAACTTGTCCATCTTTTTCAAAGAACTAGGTCCTTCAGTAGAAAGTCTGGTCAGAATCTACATGCTTATTACCAGTGCAATCATTTAGTTGTCATTATGCCCATAAATTTGTTTTATCTGCAAAAATTTTCAGAATACCTTTCTAATCTTCATCTCAAGTAATCCATGAAAATTCTTTGTACCATTTCTGTAAAAAAAGATAAGGAGTTTCCAACTTTGACATCAATGCAACTCAGAAAACATCATTTTTATCAAAGTATTCTTCATTTTCTAATCATACTTGAGACTGACAAAGGAAAAAAAAAAGGCTAAACTTTTTTACCAGGTGAAAAATCAGAATGCACGGTGCAAAAGTGTGAATATTACACAGCACGTGCAAGACAGATGTTCAATCGGGGTTGGGTTTCTTGGCCGGAAGAAACTACCAGAAAATGAAAGGTATGGCAGATAAATTAGAAGATATCATGTAAAAAAAGTTAACTGTTAAATGATGTAACATTAGTAAGTATGAAATATTGATTTTGGACTATAAATATGTAAAAGAAAAGAAAAAAATATCTCAGAATAATTCAAGCTTTAGGTGTCTTAAAGCTGTTAATTTTTAAAGTTGGATTTAAATTTACATCATGACCTAATGATGTAAATTTAAATCCAGCTTTAAAAATTGACTATAAGCTACATATCAATCACTGATATAGTCAGATAATATCTGAATATGTATAGAAATGATGAAAAATAACTTGGATATAAATCATGAAATCATGTTTGAATTTATAATTTTACATCATAACCACTCTACATTTTTTTTAGTTCACAATTGGTTATATCAGGGTGACAATGTACACTCCAGGATACAAGCTAATCACATTAAATCTTTGGTAGTCTCCAGTCAAGCCAGCCAATCACATCTTTCAACTTTATTTCTTTGTTTGCATTCAACTGGTCTCTATTTCTCTACTTGCAGTGGAGCACATTGCACCTCAGGAAAGTGACAAAGCAATTTTGTTTTCATCTGAACATTATTGTCTGTACTCCAACCAATTTTGATATCTTTTAACATTTCATTATATAAAAATGAATAAGGGAGGTCAAAAAAAAAAATCTTGATTCTATTTGGGTGAAATTTCAAGAGATTGAGGAAAATTGCAAAGTAGTGAAGGCATGCGGTCATGAACAAAGTATAAAAGCCTGTAGAATGTGTGCTCATGTTAAATCATGTAAATAAGTCATCAGTAACTCCGATAATTATGCCAGTGATAAAGTTGGGATCCAAGTAGCTGATAATGAACTAGATTTAGTGAATACCTAATCAGTTCCCGAAGTTCAGGTGGCAGAAAATTTTTCAAAAAGGAGAAAAGTTCAAACTTCAATGGATAATTTTTGATTCTCTACAAATGATAGTGAAAAATAAAATAAAATTGGATAAGCTAATAGGTATGTTCTTCTTTTATTCTTGCAATGTACCATTTTCACATGCAGAAAGTGAGCATTTCAAAAACACTTGTTTCTAAACTTAGACCAGGATACAAGCCACCAATCAGAAAGGCTGTTGCTGGAAATGTTTTAGATCAGATTCATGATGAATTGTAGAATCAAATGACAAGGAATCTAAAAGGAAAAAAATGCAACTTTAGTAGTTGATGGATGGAGCAATGTGCACATTGAACCACTCACTGTGGTAGCCTTGTATACAGAAGGGAAATCATATCTCATGGATGCTGTTGATATCAGCAGTGCTCATAAAACTTCAAAGTATCTGTCTGTTTAAGCAAAAAGATCATTAAAATGGCAAGTGACAAGTATGATTGACAAGTCAAAAGTGCTGTAACTGATAATACTAACTGTATGGTCAAACTGTGCCAAAAGCTTAAAAAAACAAAAGATTTGAATCTAATTTCTCATGCATGTTCATCCCATTATTTAAACCTGCTTGCACAAGATATTACACCATGAAATACGTATCATCTCTCAGGTTGTAAACCTACAAAAGTATTTTAGGAAATTAGACCTGGGACATGGTTAAGGGAGTGTGTTGGTACTGTTAAACCACAGCTGCCATGTGATACTCGGTGGAACAGCCAGTTAGAATGTCTTCAGTCTTTCTTAAAGAACCATGCAGCATGTTTAAGTATTGTAAATGAGCATGTGGATGAAACTGATACAGCAATTACAGAAATTATTAGGAATTTTCACCTACATAAGAAAATTAAATATTATGTGAAGCAGTTACATCCTATTTCTAGTGCATTACATTGTTTACAAAAAGATGCAGCAAATATTTCTGATGCAACCCATGAATGGCTTGGACATTTACAAAATGATGAACTGAAACCTCAGGCCCAAACTATAATGGAGAGGTTTAAGCAAGCTATTCTTCCCCATCGTATGTTTGCCTACCTTATTCACCCAAGCTACAAAGGAAAAAGACTGGGTCACGAACAAAAAA
This sequence comes from Macrothele yani, assembly GCA_039090855.1. Taxonomy (NCBI): domain Eukaryota; kingdom Metazoa; phylum Arthropoda; class Arachnida; order Araneae; family Macrothelidae; genus Macrothele; species Macrothele yani. The sequence continues at coordinate 84,713,845 of CM077001.1, forward strand.
AAAAAAAAAACTGCAAGGAAATGACCTTGCTTAACACATTCATTACCGTAAACCAGTTAGCGTGTTTAACTGGACCTTCATGCATGCGGCCATCAATCAGTTAAGGCGTTTTAGAGCGGGTGCAGATAAATTGTGTTTATATTCTGCGCCTAAATTTTGTACTGTCACAGTTAAGCCTTTGAGAACATAGATGGCAGAGAAATGTAGGTTTTCACTTCCTAATCATCATGTGTTACCTTGGTGGATGTTTGGTTATCTCCCCTGTTATTTATAGAACAAACAATGCATGCAATTCGTCCCTCCAAGGCAGTAGTTTATGTTATGCGTCTTTATCGCTCGGTTGTTTGTGACTGTGAAAAATCCCCGTGGCGAGGCGAAAAAATCGTACGGGTAAAGATATAAATATTTTATATAATGAGGATTCAGGAGATGAACTGATCCCTGAATTAGAAGTTTCTGAATGTGAAAGTGACGATGAAATGCCGCTTTCCGAAACTAATACAGAAGCAAGTGTAGTTAATGATGTACATCATCCCAGCTATTGCCCGCCTGTTTCACCATTCTCAGCGAATACAGGGATGAACATTCAAGTTGATAATGAAACTGATATCATGTCCTTCATGAATTTATTTTTCACAGAAGAGTTTTTGAATATGTGTGTGACCAAGCGAACCTTTACGCAAGTCAAGTGATTAGTGCAGCACCATGGCCTTTTACTAAAAATTCAGTAATGCAGACATGGAAACCTGTTGCCATCTTTGAACTGAAAAAGGTTTAAGGATTAGTGTTCATCTTTGGTATAGTTCAAAAACCCGATATAAAAATGTATTGGACTGAAGATTCATGCTTTCAAACTCTAATATTTGTGAAAACAATGACTCAAACATGATGCCTAAATATTCTTTCTTTTTTGTACTTTAGTGACAGCAGCTTCTATGACAGTAGTACCGACAGGCTATACAAAATCAGGCCAATGCTAGAGAGACTCAGTGATAAATTTTCAACAATGTACACACCACAAAATAAAATATTGGATGAAGGAATTTTAGTTTGGTGAGGACATCTGAGATTTCAGTATACAATCCTGGAAAACTTAGAAAATATGGGATTTTAGTGAGGATGGTATGCGAGTCAAATGCAGGCTATATTTGTACTCTAAAAATCTATGATGCTAGTGGCATTCCATTAGGGACACCGTTTTTGAACTTATGCTGACCCTATCTTGGTCAAGAGTATACTGTGTTTTTGACCCTATCTTGGTCAAGGGTATACTGTGTACATGGACAATTTTTATAATAGTGTGGGGTTGGTAAAAGAGCTGTGTCAACAGAACACTAATTTGTGTGGCACAATAAGATTAAACAGGGGGGTTCCTAAGGACCAGGGAGCGACAGAAAACTTTGAAGAGGGGGAGAAATGACCTTCAGGAAAGATAAAGTGTTGCTGCTTTCGTGAATGGACAAAAAAGTCATTACGATGGTATCTACTCTGCATTCAGCTGAAATGGTAGAAGTGCCACAATGCTGGTTTGGAAAAAAATACTGTGAAGCCCGAATGTATTGTTGACTACAACCAGCATGGAATAGGTAGGTACTGCAGACCAATACCTAGCAATGTATCTGTTCATGAGGAAAACCGTAAAGCGGCTTAAGAAAGTTTCCTTTTACAATGTACTCTTTTCAACGCATTCAGACTATATCAGAAAAAGAACCTCAACAAAAGCATACATTTCTGACATGCAAACAGTCTGTAGGGACTTCATGGCTTAGAAATAAAAGAGATACCAGCTCCATCTGAGGCTTCCACATCATCATCATAATCGACCATGAGCAGTCCCAAAGTACCGCCTCCAAAAAGAGCCCCAGCAAAAGGATCCTCCATTTCGGCTTGATAGAAAATTGAAGGAGCATGTTCTATCAAAATTTCCTGCTTTGAAAAGTGATAGGCATCCCACAATGAAATGTATAGTGTGCCTGAGGAACAAAAAAATATATAGTGAGTGCAACTGTGTGGAGTGTGGTGTCACTCTCCATCCTGGATCATGTTATAGCAGATATCATACCTACAAGTCTACTAGGATGTAATGTTAAGTTATGTACAGCATTTCAATTTTGTAGGACCGACTGTTTAGGAATAATAATCGATTTTCTAAAGTGCTGTCTAAAATGGAAGGGGGCATGTTTAAATGCTCTGCTGAGTGGCTGGTACTGAATGTGTTAAAATAATGCTGTAATTATTAATTTAGCATTGAATTGTTATAATTAAATTTAAATGATATTTAACAACACTAGGCAGTTATCTATAAGAGGAAAGCATTACTATAGCTTAGAAACTTAATTATAATTCGGGCAATAAATTATTAAAGAAACCAGTTTCTTCCATTTCTTCCAGCCGTTTTTTTCCGCGATTAAGCGGGAAAAAAATCGCGTTGTAGTCAAGCCTTGCTTTCTTATCAGCAAGTTCCACAGCCACATTTGTCTTTTGTTGATCCTGCAGCTGCACAGCATCCAGTGCTTAAATTTACATTTTACTGATATCGTTCCCTTCCCATTTCTATATTTATTTATTTATTTTTTATGACCTTGGACAAAATTTTTATCCATCATGCTGAAAGAACTTTCAGTCTGAGGACCATGAATGCATGACAGCTTTCACTATTGTAGATAAAAGATAAATACTGTAACTTTGAGAATTTTGGAACACCATGCATCAATTCTTACAAATTTTTCAGCTTTGTCACTTTCGTTTTCGTCCCCCACTCCCCATCAAGCTAAAATGCAAACATTTTTGGGGGCAGTATTTAAGAACACGGGATACATATTCGGAACATCTCTGGGGAAAAAATTGCAATTACAGGAGAAATCGTGGCTATGTCCAATTTCCATTTTCTGACATTTCCATCCATTTTCCATAAGAAATACAAACATTTATGAAATAAAATGACATTTAACAACACTAGGCAGAGGAAACATCACATGAAAAATATAATTACAATTATGGGAGAAATCTTCATGCGTCTAACTTCCGTTTTTGAAAGTTTGAAAGACAAAACTTCTGTTATTGACAGTTTAGAAAGTTTCAGGCAGAAGGCATCTACCACCGCTACCAATTCCCCCCCCCCAAATTTCTGTTCAGTTATGCATAACCCAATTATGACGAAAAAGGAGAAATTCCTCAAAGCTGTGGCACTCTCATGCTTGAAGATTACAGGGAAATTTTTGTGCTGTCAAATTTCCGTTTTTGGAAATTTTTTTCCATTTTCAAGCAGAAATACAAATATTCATGGAATGAAACAATATATATCAACAATACGGGACAGAGGCAACTTTGCAGGAAAATGAAATTATGATCATGGAAAAAATCTTTATTTCTTTTACTTCTGGTTTTGCAAGACAAAGTACCATCCCAATGTGTGTTTTTGCGCATTTTTCAATACATATTTGTACGTGCTGGTGAAATTTGATGCATACTGAATGTATAATTATGCATTTTGGCAAAATCTGAATGCGAGACCTCATGTTTCTTCATTTTGGTCACCAGGAAGAAATTATTAGATCTTGGCTGGGATCTATTGCTTCACCTGGCCTGTTCAGCCAACCTTGTGCCCTCAGATTTCAATTTATTCCCATCTCTGCAGAACTTGCTCAGTGGAAAGGCCTCTTCTTTGGAGGCCTGCAAATATCACTTGACCATTTCTTTGTCCCAAAACCTGCAAAGTTTTAGGTGGGCGAAATTCTCAAGCTATCGAATACATAGTGTGAGGTACTGCAAAGTAGTAGTGCCTACATTGCTAAATGAAGTGGCAATGGTATGTAAAAGGTTTGTCTACAAACATGAGACTAATGAACTCTATTAGTAAGATTTGTAAAGCCTGCAAATTATATCAGATGATGAGACAAATTTTTCTGATATCAAATTACAGAAAAGGGGTTAACAAAAATATGCCAAAAATTTATTTGTTGGTGTTAAAACAAGATTTTTCCTGAGGGAAGGAGAATTAAGTGAGGTAGAAATTGAGGAGTTTTATACTTGTGTGCAGAACTTTTATGTTGCAGCCTGCACTGATATTTTGGAAAACTTTCCTTTGGAAGATGGCTTTTTGAAACATGTTGAAGTAGCAGGTATTGCAATAATGGCCAAAACTTAGTTTTTCTCTGTGCTCCATGTTATTAAATATTTCCCAGTGTTAGTATCTGTAAATGAGTGTGAACAGTTGGAAGAAGAGTTTGATAGATACTAACCTGATGATTTGAAACAAAGTGAACTAATTCCTGAAGATGATGTGGCTTGGACAGAGGTATCGAAGTTAAAATTCTGTAATGGTAGTTTTAAATACAAAGTTCTTCCCAAAGTAATATTAGCCATTTTAGTTGTGCCTCATTCACACAAATGCAGCAACTGAATGGATATTGTAGCATTGTGAGGTAAAACCACACCAATTTTAGATCAAACTTGAGCATCAGAACACTCTGAGCTCTTCTCGCTGTGAAAGTGTATGCATTTGGAGAAACGTGTCATTAAAAAATCATTACTGAAAATAGCTGACTGATGCAAAACAGGCTACTGTTAGAAGTTTAACCCAAACTCAGTGCTCCCAATTGAGTGCATGTGCTAATACTTCTATTATTACCGTAATTTTTGTCATATTATCTGCACCGGTGTATAATCGTAAATCTGCAGACCGCGGAATTCACATAATTTTTTCCCCCTTCGTATAATCTGCAGACTGTGACATTCAGGAAAAAAAAATCGCTGTATAATCCTCACATCATAGATGTTGAACCGGAAGTGAAATTTCCGACCGAAAAGTCAGTCATATAATGACCCAGAAGTCTGAAAAAGTAAGAGAAAAAAAAATTATTAAATGAAGAAATTCATTTTTAAAAATTAATTTTGCATATTTTTATCTCCAGACAGATAAAGGGTGTGGCATCCATAGATCACGTCGATGCAGCTCCAGAGTATTGCATTACAACTTGCCAATGACGAAACACTGATACCGAACAAGTCATAAAAATACCATACATACTCGTGTATAAGTCGAAAGTCTTTGGAGAAAATCCTGCTTTCAGAGTTGGGGGATTGTCTTATACGTGAACCAATAAAAAAACTTCTGTGAATTCTCCTGCGGAATTTGCCAACGGATTTGTTTACGTTTTAGACCGCAGCTTTCCGCATGTTACTGCACGATCGTTTTCTGACCTTCTCAAAACTATCGCGCAGTGACATTATATCCTCAATTGTGTTCACTACTTTAAGTTTAAATTCGGCAGTGTAACTGAAACGTTTCCTTTTCAAAGACATCATGAAGAATAGCAATGGAGGAAAATAGCAGCAATGACGTTGGTCAAAACGGCGAAAGACTAACTAAACACAAGGCAGTGCACACGAGATCCGAAAGCAGGAACGCATAGGTTCGTGCAGCAAGCACAGTGCGTACATTCTTTGGCTGGTTGACAGAAACGGAGACGGCACAACAGTCAGAGTTGGGTCATTTTAAATCTTCTCAACGATTTAAAATGACCCCTGCAACTTGCCCAATTTTTCATTACATTTCTCCCCACTGCGTACAAACTCCTGAACTGTGGAACATTTTCCCTAGGGAATTCCTTTTCCAATTATAACCCCTCCTGTGCACAATTACACTGCAAATTTTTAAAAAAATCGAAGGGACGTAAATTTTTTATTTTGGCGTATTATCCGCATCAGCGTATAATTCGCAGAACCTATATTTTTAACTTTGTCAGCAGATAATCCGCAGATTATACGACAAAAATTACTGTAATAGGAGAAATAATATTTAAATAATATTAAATAATACGAGAAAAATCTGTTATTAAACAAAAGAAGACCCTAAAACTTCTGAAGCATTGTTTTGATGACCTAATATGATTAAATAAAAAAAATACAATTATTTTATTCCACATTTTGTTTAGAAATAAACATGTGATATATCATCATCATCATCATCATCAACCATTATTGATCCACTGCTTAATGATTTCCCCAAGTCTCTTCAACTTCGTCCGGAGTCAGTCTCTTCCATGTTTCTCCACCATGCTTTTGAATTTCACCCACTGATTTCTTACACAGTATTCTTGTGGGTCTTTTTCCTTCCCTTGGTAGCCAGTCTAATATTTAAGTTGTTTGGTGGTTGTCAATTCTAGCAATATGTCCAGCCCACTGCCATTTCAGGGTTTTTACTTTCATTATGATGTTTGACCCTTGAGTTCCTCCTCATATGTATGCTGCTTACACCAAGCATGCGTCTCTCCATGCCTCTTTGAGTTGTTGATAGCCTCTGTATGTCTTTCTTAACTAAGGTCCATGTCTCTGATCCATAAATAAGAACTGAAAGGATACATTGATTAAACACTTTAAAGACATAATGGTAAATTGCTTTTGAAAAGTGTAGTACTGTTTCTTCCAAATTCTCGCCAACTAAGTTTTATGAGCCTGAACTCGTGAAAACTTCCATGAGCAAAGGCCTTAAACCACTTAACATAGTCTGGCAGCATGATCAGTAGGTCACAACTTCACTTGTGCATTGAATGAAGTGAACCTGCAGCCTGATGTGCAAGAGCTAAAGACATTCTTCTGTTGGGACAGTTTTTGCTGTGATTTAGAGGGGGAGAGCAACAAATTAAGCTCACATCTTCCAGTGGGTCATTATTTGTAGTAGTTTGACACTGGTATGTTGTTGCAGGGATCGCATTCCTCCTAAAATTCCTAAAATTCCTAATATTTTGTGACCCTCCTTAAATTCCTAAAATTAGACCTAAAATTTGCTATTCATCCTAAAATTTTCGTAAGCTTATTTTTATTAAAAACACAACCGTTATTAACGCCAATAAATTTACCATTACGGTAAGGTAAAAGACCTGTTATTGTAGAAACACAGCCTATATGCTGTGCTGCTGAAGGGAGGGGAAAATGACGCCATCGAGATGCACTTGCTTCGGGCGGGCGTTCCATTTTTTTTGCCTTAGAACAGTTTTCGAGAGTAACAAGAGATCTAAGGGAAAAGGGGAGGGGTCATTTTCACCCCTGGTTTGCGCTTTGCAGACGAACTCCGTGGCACGCAGAAGATCGTACTTTATTTTTGTACATGCCTTGTGGAACCTCCTCTTTCTGCTGATGTTTTGTTATTGTAAACCGCAGGTGGGTGGAAGCAAAGAGGAAACATGTGGTCTCCTTCCGTAACCTCCGGTAATGACGATGGGATGGTAGCTGAGTGTTATCGTGGCAGGCAGTAGAGCACGTGATCATTGACCTTCGATCATGCGTCGGCGACAGCGACCTTCGATGCGCAATATATCTCGGCTCCGACTCGCTTTGACTGAACTTGTGTGAGATGCGTATGATAGTTTTCTGGTTTTACGTCTTTTATGGTGTTCTCTGTGCTGTGTAGGTTCAGTTCTCTAGTGGTGACCTGCTTTTTTTTTTTTTTTTTTTTTTTTTTCATATCTTCTGACATCCTCGCAGCCAAATTTCGGGAAGTTGTCTGGTTTTGCAATATTGGAACGTGTTTTTGTACTTCCCTTTCATTTTCTGGTTAGTAATACAAGTGTTTAAGATGCCTAAATCCAAAACGAAATTTCAAGATGCGTGGCTCGCCAAAGAATTGGACGGAGTGAAGTTGAAAGAATGGTGTTCTGCAACTGAAACAATATTTTCTGCTAAGTGTATATTGTGTTCAGAAATTTTCAACATTTCTAATAGTGGCTTTTCACAAGTAAAAGCGCATCATAAAGGAAAAAAACATTTGCAGAAATTTCAAAGTAAATTTCAAAATAAGTCCATCCTGTGAAAGCCTTTGGAGGACGGGATCTTCAGCCCAAAACAAATATTAGTGAAGTACTGAGTCATGATTTACAGTTGGCTAAAGCCGAAGCATTATGGGCCATGAAAGTTGCTAAGGACAATATGTCTTTTGTTTCATGCACTGAAACAGTTGAACTTTTCAAAGAAATGTTTCCTGATTCTGCTATTGCAGCCAAAATGCAACTTAAAGAAAAAAAAAGTTGCTTATGTGATATCACATGGATTGTCAAAATATTTTGAAGAGGATTTGAAAAAAGACATTGCATCTAGTAGCCCAGGAAAGGTTACTATAGCATTTGATGAAACTACAAATACACAAGTGAAACGGCAGTTGGATGTGTATCTCAGGTACTGGTCTTCAGAAATAAATTCAGTTTCTTGCCGATACCTAACAAGCGTTTTTCTGGGTCATGCAACAGCAGATATTTTGCTAAAAGAAATTCTTGATGTGTTATCATCCTTCAATATTTCGTTGAACAGAATTATTTGTGTATCCATGGACAGCCCAAATGTAAATAAGTGCTTTTTACGCAAATTCAATGAAGTTGTAAAACAAGAAACAGGCCAGAAATCTTTGGAACTAGGTTTTTGCAACCTGCATGTTGTTAGTAATGCATTTAAAATTTTTTTGACAAGCTTAAATATAGATTTTGACGAATTTGCTACTGATATGCATTACTTTTTAAAGAGTAGTGCTGCAAGACGAGAGGATTATAAATCTGTCGAGGATATAACATTGGTCACTGCCAAATTTCTTTTGCGTCATGTCAGCAACAGATGGTTAACCGTTGGTTCTGTAGCCCAGAGGCTCTTGGATCAATGGCTAAATATTACAGAATATTTTTTAAACTTCTTGCCATCTCAAAAAATATTTGAAAAACAACTGCACAATTCGGCAAGGTATAAAAGAATTCACTGTTTCCTGAAAAATGAGCTTACTCCTTGCTATTTAGCATTAATTTCATTTTCACACCAAAATTTTGAAAAGTTTTCATTATGTTATCAGAGTGAAGAACCAAAAATACACCAGTTATATTCTGATTTAAATACTTTAATGATGAATGTTATGGCTCAGTTTATCCAAGATGATGTTATAGCAGGGAAATTTGGAGAAGACCTAAAGAATGTAGATTTTGAAAACAAAAATTCATGGAAAAAACTAGGGGAGTTAGAAGTTGGTATGAAGACAAATCTCCTCAGGAATGTTCAGGAGACCAGGCAGAAATTATTTCTCTTAGATGTAAGATCATCACTAATTGCAACCACAAAATATTTAAAGTCAAATTTGCCATTCTGCAATCAAAAGCTAAGAGACATAGAAGTTTTAAAGGTAAAAGAAGCAAAGAAAGAGTCAACTCAACTTTCAGTCACTGAAGGACTTTCGGAAATAACCAGAATTTCAAGTGTTTTGCATCTTTCTGAGGAACAAATTGATAGAGCAAGAGAAGAGTGGAAACTTTTAAATTGCGATAAGCCAACTCTAGATGAACTAGTGAAATTTTCAGAGGAAGGGCATATTCCAGTGCGGATTGATCATTACTGGCGTAATATATTTAGTATTAAAGACTCTAGCGGAAAAGAAAAATACTCAAATCTTGCTAAACTCATCAAGTCAATTTTAGTTTTACCTCATGGTAATGCTGATGCAGAAAGGGGATTTTCGGTTAACACTGCTCTGTTAAGGAAGGACAAGGCTAACTTAAAAGACTCAACTATAACATCATTAAGAATAGTTAAAGGGGCCATTAAACACTATGGATGTGTAAGTAAAGTTCCCATAACAAGAAATTTGTTAAATAGTGTTTGTGATTCACATAAATTTTATAAAGAGTATGTTGATAAGCTGAAGGAAGAAGAATCAAAAAAGGTAAAAGAAAGGAAGCAGAAAGAGAGGGAAAATAAGGAAAAGCAGCTAGAGAAAAAAAAGAAAAGCTGAGTTTGATGACAAAATAAAAGAAAATGATGCAGAAATAAATAGACTTAAAAACGATAAAGAAGCCTCCCTAGCAATAATTCAAGAGGGAACAGAAAGAATGAGAAAAGCTGTAGAAAAACAAAATACTGTTGAAATAGCAGTTGCCTCTAACTTGATGATACAAGGTTCAGCTGAAATAAAGAAAACTGAAAGTAAATTAGTTGTGGTAGAAGCAGAAAAAGATAGGCTAATCAGGAAAAGGTTAAAACAATAATATGAAAAAAGTAATTCAGTGAACAATTGTACATAGTTCTTGGTTTTCAATTACCTTTTTAGGATATTATAATTTAATGTGAAACCTGAAAACTTTACTGTGAAAATCGTGAATTGCTTCTGGTTCAACAGCATATTAATGTTCAAAGTGAAACTTGAATGTGGTAAATATACTTGAATATGATAATAACACGTGAAAAGATAAGAACTGAACATTAGAAGTAAATCATACTTAAACTTTAGACATTAGACGTTATGCAAAAAATTTGGGTGTTAACTTCGACCATATATACTAATGGACTGCACATTGGCAATAGCTGCATCAAAGCCACCATGGCTCAAACATTGGGCACGTCATCATCAGACTCCAAATTTCGTGTAAAAATGCTGTTATGATTACTAATTTACGCTGCAGAACTTCAGTGTTTTCGGTGTATTATGTGAATGCGCCTCATATATAATGAAAACTCTTCAGGTAAGTTTACTTATGAGCTATATACATGCATGATCGGGTTGTTTACATTTGTGATTTATAATGTGATGAACATTTGCGAAGAATTTGGAACATGCATTCCATTTTTTTTCCTAAGTTACTATATTTTTATATCAATAGCTGCAAGTTTCTGGTTAAGTAATTGAACTTTATTGACTTAGGTATTTAATTCGTTTCTTACCCATGAAAAATCATAGAACTTTCTTTACTATATCGGTCAGAGCAACCATAAGCACAGCAGGTGTAACCCATCTTTTTGACTGTTGTCATGTGATTTTATGTTGGAGCCAGAAATTTTGATGTCATGCGCAGTCTATCAGTATATATGGTTGAAGGGTGTGAAGCAAACTCTTTACAATGTATACAAAGTTGTTTTACTAGATGTATACAAATATACATCTAGTTTTTATTGAAATACACTCCTAAAATTTTCCTAAAATTTTTCTAAAAATTCCTAAAATTCCTAAAATTCCTACCTAAAATTTTCCAGAAGTATGCTATGATCCCTGTTGTTGTTTACCAGGGCTTGAAAAATACCATACCTGAGATTCCCGGGGCATGTAAATTATTGGTCTGGGCAGGTAAATAAAAAATCTGGTTGCCCAGTATGGGCAACTAAATTTTAAAACGAAGTTTGGAATAGAATTTCCTACTACACAGGAAAAAAGGCAGTCATCTTATGTTGTGCTTCATTTCACTGCTAATCACCAGAAGTTGTATTATGAAGTGCCAAGGAAAGAGCAATATCACATTTTTAATTATATTATGCTGTAGGTCCAGAAATTGGAACTATATGTAGTTTTGCTCCAAATGTTGTTTATAATCAACTATGGGATGCATGCCTCTGATGGAACTGACCTCCAGTGTTTAGTGACAAAGGGAGAAAATTTTAAGAAAAGGAACAATGCAGAATCACTAAATTTCAAACACCAATTTCATGACCATATCATTTCATACCAATTTCAGCATCAGCATCTTAAAACTTGGTATGCATGCTTTTGTGCAATGAACATTTGTAAAAAATGAGGGTTCTGATTGAATCAGAATCAGCTTTCTGGTTTAAAAAACTGCCATGTTCTCCAGTATAATGTACCCACACACATGCTTGTTTGCCATGCTACAACCCGCTCAGCCAGTTCCCTCTACCAACTCCCACTAACACAGGAAAGATGTTAAACTTCTACTCATTCCACCCTGATTATATTAAATCGAATACGGCGAGACACGTTTTGGAAAAAATTGGAAGTCCTGGTCTCTTCAGATGCTCAAAAAGATCTTCCCAGAGAAGAATTAAAAGAAATATTGGCAGAAAACAATTACCCCTCCCCTTATGTTGAGAAATTATTTAGACAAGAGCCAAAAAAGAAGCAGGAAATAAACAACTTCAAATTCACCAGCAAAATTACGTACCACAAGGTACTTTTTGAAAAACTGAAGAGGATCGGAGCAAAATATAATATCAGGCTTGCTCCAGATCTAAGTAACAAATTAAAGAAATTCCTGCCAGCTTTAAAGCAGAAAGAAGAGGACATCCAATTTCAAGAAGGAGTAATATATTGCATCGACTGTAACTGTGGACTCGGCTATATAGGAGAAACAGGGAGAAGTATTAAAGTCCGAATGAAAGAACACCAAGCAGCTATTAGGGAACATTAGTAACAAAACAGCGCTAGACAGACATATACAAGCAAGTGGACACTCCATAAATTGGGACTCAGTAAGAATAATTGCCCACCAGTCAAACTTAGTAAAGAGGAAACTAGAAGAAGGGATCAAACTAGCAAGAAGAAGTACCACAGTTAACGATAATTGTGGTTGGACTCTTCCAACTGAGTGGCAGCAACTACTCCAGTGACATAGTCTCGATGATGAATTAGGCTTTAGTTCGAAAATTTGACCACCAACTTTTTGAATAATAATCTCTATAAGACCCGTAAAAAAGTTAATTCCACAGTACAATATGAATAGAGGTGCCATAAATTCATTTACAACTAGGATTAAAACCACATACGGGCTGGATATATGGCGAAACATCAGAAAGATCGAAAGGAGTAAGTGCAAAAGCGACAAATGTAAGTCACAACTATATTTTCTTAAGAAATGTAAGAGAGCTAATTTTGTTAAAAAAAATAGAACTAAAAATGATAAATGGTGCGATTAGTAATAAGTTCAGAACTATTGAGCCATGCAAACGATTAGAATCTCTTATTTGGACCTCTTCATTAGGTGAAATTCCGGAAGCAGAAAAGAAAAATATTGATAACTGGTTAGCTAAAGCAGTGACAGATAAAAACAAGAAGTTTAAGGAAAAATTGAAAATTAAAGAAAATAAGTGGTTGAGTCCAAAGTTAATGTCTACAGCTCCTGGCCCACAGTTAATACCATCCCTCACTAAAAAACACGTCATAGATCTGACGGAAGATGGGGTAGATGGAAACTTGATTAATCTCCTCAATAAAGGCTATAAGTACAACCTTTCCTCCGCAACACTTGATAAAAAACGAATGCTTATTGATTTAGAAAGCATCTGTAGTAAGGTAGAAAGAGAAGATGAAAATACAGCAGCCACTTTAAGGAAAGAATTCTCATACTGCATCTCAAAATTTGTAAAAAAGCCAGTAAAAATTGCTTACAATTTTGATAGAAAAGCCATTACTGACCTTAAAAAATTCAAAACCAGTGATAAAGTTGTAGCTCTGAAAGTAGATAAAAGCAAAGTTTTGGTATTGTTAGAAACAAATAAGTATTACAATAAAATGGAAGCTGAATTGAGTAAGCCTTATTATGAAGAACCCTATTGATCAAACTGTCAAAAATCTTAAGAAATTAATCAGCTCTTTATAAAGTAAAAATCAGCTAAATGAGCTCTTCAAAAGCTTCTCCAAAATCCAGTCAAGAGTTCCAGAGATCTATGGTACAATAAAAATTCACAAAGAAGGCCATCCAATAAGACCTATAATAGGTACTAGAAATTCACCACTCTCCAACATTAATTATTATTTACTTACTCACCTCAGAGATATTCTCCCTACCTTCTGAAAATTTCCATCCAGCTGAAAGGAAAACTAGACAACTTGCCAGAATTAATTCATCCAGTAATGGCAAGCCTGGATATAGTATCTATGTATACCAACATTAACCTGGACCTCCTACTGGAATTAATTGCAGATGACCTGGTGGAAAAAATAGTCTTCCATAATCACAATAGAGAAATACTACTTGGCATATATGAACTGCTCCTGTTTTCTTTTCAAGAATAATTTCTTCCAGTTTGGAAAGAAATATTACAGGCTAACTTCAGGACTTGCAATGGGTTCTCCACTAGCACCTCCGCTTGCAAATTATTATGTAAATAAACTAGAGGAAAAACTCCTTATACAACCTTCAATATTTGCTCTCTATGTAAAATACATGGATGATGTCCTATTTATAATAGATACTGAGGACCAGTCTCTACCCTCTCAGATTCTAGCAGAATTTAACTCGCTAGAAAATACCTTGCAGTACACCCTGGAACTGGAAAAAGACCATAGCACCAATTTCCTTGATTTAAACTTGACCTCAAGGGAGGGGAGAATATTCACTCAGCTTTTTAGAAAACCCACTAACACAGGGAAGATGTTAGACTTCTACTCGTTTCACCCTGATTATATTAAATCGAATACGGCGAGACACTTTTTGGAAAAAATTGAAGTCCTGGTCTCTTCAGATGCTCAAAAAGATCTTCACAGAGAAGAATTAAAAGAAATATTGGCAGAAAACAATTACCCCTCCCTTATGTTGAGAAATTATTTAGACAAGTGCCAAAAAAGAAGCAGGAAATAAACAACTCCGAATTCTCCAGCAAAATTACGTACCACAAGGTACTTTTCGAAAAACTGAAGAGGATCGGAGCAAAATATAATATCAGGCTTGCTCCAGATCTAAGTAACAAATTAAAGAAATTCCTGCCAGCTTTAAAGCAGAAAAAAGTGGACATCCAATTGCAAGAAGGGGTAATATATTGCATCGACTGTAACTGTGGACTCAGCTATATAGGAGAAACAGGGAGAAGTATTATAGTCCGAATTAAAGAACACCAAGCAGCTATTAGGAACATTAGTAACAAAACAGGACTAGACAGACATATACAAGCAAGTGGACACTCCATAAATTGGGACTCAGTAGGAATAATCACCCACCAGTCAAACTTAGTAAAGAGGAAACTAGAAGAAATCGAAATAGCAGGAAGAAGAAGTACCACAATTAACGATAATTGCGTTTGGACTCTCCCAACTGAGTGGCAGCAACTACTCCAGTGATGTAGTCCTGATGATGAACTAGACTTTAGTTCGAAAGTTTAACCACCAACTTTTTTGAATAATAACCTCTATAAGACCCGTCAAAAAGTTAATTCCACAGTACAATATGAATAGAGGTGCCATAAATTCATTTACAACTAGGAATAAATTTATGTTTATTTTACATGCTTATTTTGTGCACGGTGCCTTTATTTTGACCATTCATGACCTTTCTGGTATAAATTTCATCAGGAATCCTCCTCATTTGGTAAGTCAGTTTGCCTGGCTTTTTATGAATGTTTAAAGAGCTAAGGTATTCAAGTTGATGGCGTGTCACTACTCCACAGCATAACAGCATGAGGTTTGCAGTGTGCATGTTCATTTCTCAGCATGTCAACTCCTGGTAAATTTACTGCATTTTAAATAAATTAACATGAATAAAATTAGTGCAAATTACATGTATATACAGTAGAGTCTCTATGCAGCGAACTTCCATTTAACCAAATTTTCTGCAGAACTTTGACTTTGAAAGACATTTACATGTAAATTAATCTCCATATTATGAAAACCAATTTCGGATGCACTTTAATCTTCGGCCCCCAATCGTCTGCTTCAGCCTAGTGCGCTGCTGGAATGCTGGGGGAAACATTTTGCGATAGGTGGTGCTGCAGCTGCGTCAGCGTTTTTTTTTGCTCCTTTGCTGCGTGCATTACGTAATGTGTGTGTGTGTTGTGCGGGAGGAGTGCTAGGGACGCGAAATATGCGGCGGGGGGTATTTTTGAAAGGAAGGGATTTATTTTGTAATATGGCTTTATGGAATGTGAGTAGTTCAGATGTTGTTAAATATTTATAACGACGGAAAAGAAGTGTTTCCTCCTCATTGAGAACCTGTCTATGTAGTACGAATATTTCTCTGGAAAATATTACGTACTAGAGAAGAACTGTTTAATGATACCAATCATCACCTCAAAACAGTGTTCAGAGAAAAGACGACAATTTCGTCAGACTAAATATGCCAGAATGTGGTCGGCCAAGTGGTCTTTGTGAATTCCATTAGATAGTGTGCATTTGAGGGGCCGCCAATTGCTCTCATCACCTTGCGTATGCGCCCCAGTTGTCGGATCGACGAAATTGAGTGAGTGGTTTACTGACAGATGTTGGAAACCACAGGATGGGAGATTGCGGTACGCAGCCCACTGATCCGTCATTACAGTATTTCCAGGTTGAACATGTTTCTGGATGAGCGGCAGCAATGTGTGAGCAGAGCGGTTATTCTGTGGGCAGATCTCAACCCTGAATTGTTTCGAATCTCGTTCAAAGATGCCAAGGATCCAGGTGCACTTAACTAGACGACCATGATTATACTTCCGCTTCCCAACCTTCGCCTCATCCACTTATACGATGACACCAGAGCCTCCAAGCTGTTCTTCGTCTTGTTCGTAGGCTACCATAAACTCTGCGACTAGTTCTCTGCAAGGCTGATAATAGTCACTGACTGTCGCAGAGGATGTGGGAACCCCACCCTGGGAAGATTCCTCAAATGCATCATCATAGGACGATCCTTTGGCAAAACAATACAAAAGAATCATCACCTTATCAATAGGAATACAAGGAGCTTCAAACCATGTCCCAAGTAAACGGAAACACTGCTCACCTTTCCCTGTAACGTGATTCTTCCTACTCCTGAATTGTCCTTAACGATGATACATATCCACTCGCAAACTCATTGGATGACCTGCGGAACATCTTCGTTCGGTTGGAAGCAATCCTTTCCGCTCACACCATGCAATACATGTTTATTCATCTACGCACGCTGAAAAAAACACAAGTATATGGGATTCACGGCTCACGCACTCAGCAAACAGCGATTACGTAACACACACAGCGCGGGAGAAAACGCCAACGTAGCTGCAGCGCCATGTTTCTCCCGGCATTTCATTAGCACTATAGCTGAAGCAGACGACGGTGGCCGAAGTCTAAAGTGTAGCCCCAATTTCTATATAACGAAGTTTTTTCAACTAAGAATGACCATTGTGTAAAGGTTTGGCTTTGCAATTTTTTAGCACACAGATAGGAGGAAAGCATCCTTAATTCCTTGTCTCGAAACTTTGGTTCTTTGAGGCACCGGGAGTCTTGTTGAAATTGAGATAACACACGAAGAGTCGTATCCATGGATACCATATGATGCAGCTGTTTTTTTAAATGTGGATAGAAAGTCAAGTGTAGAAACTGCATTCCACAGGGTAAAACCAGTTGTAATGGTGTGGGCCTGACTTTGTAGAAGTAATGTATTCATTCTATCAGTAGGCTTGACTTGCCTGTGTTGTTCCCTCAAAATGTCCAAAAGAAAATGCCTGTCTCTTGCAGATTAAGTGAAACTTTTAGATGATGTTGATCAAGGAATGAAGAAGAAATATGCAGTGTGTCAACGATTTAAAAAATTCAATGTGCAATAAACATTCAACACAAAAGCAGTAGGAATGTGAGTAGAAAAAGATTTAAACAGTTTTCACATGAAGATGTCGATGCTGCTGTTTTAAAATGGGTGAGGATGGTTCGATATGAAAAACTGCCACTTTCTGGTCCAATGATACAACAAAAAGCCCTGGAATTTGCTAATGATATAGGACACCTCAAAATTTCTAGCCAGCGTTGGATGGTTAGATTAATTTAAAAAGAGGCATTTCGTATAAAACTGTATCAGGGGAAAGTGCAGATGTTTCAGAACAGGTGTGTGAAATGGGGAAAAAAGATACTGAAAAATTTGAAAGAATGTCTTGCAAAAGACATTCTTAATGCAGATGAAAAACGTTTTTTGTAAGTGTGTACCAAATAAAACTTTAATATTTAAGGACAAGTGCTTCAGAGGGAAACAGTAGCAAAGAAAGAATAACTGTTTTGTTATGCGTGAATATGACTGGAAAGAAAAAATTAAAACCTCTAGTAATTGGGAAAGGTAAAAGCCTGAGATGCTTTAAAGGTACAAAATCTTGAGAGGTAAATTATGAATTCAATAAAAAGGCATGGATGACTTCAGAAATGTTTGGAAAGTGGTTATTAAAATGTGATAACTGATTAGTAAACCAACTTTGGAACATTGTGTTGATTATAAACAACTGTCCTGCACATCCACAAGATTTTGCTTCCAAACACAAATAAAAAAACATAAAAATTATTTTTCTTCCTGCCAATGAACTGAAAAACTTGAGTCATTAGACCAAGGCACAATAAAAAATCTTACGATGTATTTTCGAAAAAGGAACCTGGCGAAAGTTATTCATGTCATAGAGTAGCCAATGTACAAACAATCTTTTAAATTTGAGAATCGCCATATCATCCACTGTGCACAACTGTTTTCTGAAAACCAAATTCAAAATTGATACTGCAGAAATTGAATCTGAATTTGATATGAGCCTGGCAGATTTGAAGAAAAAATGGCAGCAGCTGAAAGACAAAGGAGGAAGTGTTGAAGAAGGTGCAGATTTTCTCAGCCTTGATAAAAACGTTGTGATCGCTAAATATCCTACAGAGAATAACATCTTGGAAGGTGTTATAAAATGTAGTGATGAAACTACAGTGAGTGATAAAGATGATGATGAAGAGGCTATCAAAAACTTTCCCTTCACATGAAGAAAGACTTAAAAGCATTTGATACAATCCAATGAGGATTACAATTTCAAGAAAATCTTTCAAACAAAATATTCCAACTTTTATGAAAACGGGAAACTGTATTTGAACAAAACACTTTTTATAGGAAATCTGCAAGAGCAGAATTACGAAATTTTTTACAGTTTAAAATAAGTATGTATGTTATTAAGATAATGAAGAGAAGAGGTAAGCTTTTTAGTCTTTGTTTCCTTCTCTTCATTAATTTGTTGATTCAGACAATGTATTCTACTTCTATTAATATATGTATAAAAAAAGATTTAAACTCATTTACGAAAAATTTCTACTCAAAAGTTCAATTTCTTGTCCAAATTCAACTACATTTTACCATCTTTTTCAGTTTATTTGGTTAAGTCTTTACAATTTGAGTTCATTTCTATTTAACGAAGTTTTTAAGTGGAACGATGAGACTTCGTTAAATAGAGACTGGGCTGTATATATACACACACACACACATAGTCAACCTTTGATGTATTGCCACCGTTTGTTGCATTGCATTGTGGTGTTGCATCAAGGGTTCCATTATATTAAGTTTGCCAATTATTTTAAATTACCCAAATTTTGTTAATTATCGTTCATCAAAAATCGTAATTAGAATTAAGTTAAAAATATGTTAGTTAGAAAAAAAATGCAGTGTTATGTTGTGTACTTAATGTGCACTGTGGTTTGAAGTGTCTGTTTCCATCTCTGAAGCTTCTGGTGTGCATTAAATGTGGAAATTTACTTTGCGTAAGTAGGAAGACAAAGTTAAAATTTTGATTATAACAATGAATGAAAAATCATGTAAGCTTTATTAAGTGAAATTTAATAGCTTTACACAAAATCAATTTACATATCTTAGTTTCTTTCTAAAAAAAACATATTTTCATTTGTATTTTAGATTTCAATGCAGTTATTTCTTCCAGAGCAGGACCTAAATTAGCAAGATCATTTCAAATATTGCCATCCTGTGAGTTTGCTTCAAGAAATCTTCTTAAAGTTAAAAGATACTGATTCGCATCTTTGATTGAATGAGTGTCTTTAACGTTACAGTTCTCCACAATTGAATTGTGGTTCGAAAAAACAGGAAGTGGATTGTCATACAGCTTGCAAGTAGCAGTATATCAAGTATGTTTTGTTTTGGGAAAGGCAGGTTGGCACAGTAATTTGTATTGGGGGCTGGCAGATGCCTAGGGTATAGACTAGAGGTACTGTATATCAGTGGACTTTTTTTATATAGAGCACATCTGTTCAGACCTAAAGGGTGGTGTTATGCAAGGGTTGGTAGTAAGGACTAATTTAATTATTTGCTAGTCATCATATGTCAGAAATAATAATTGATTAGCCTATGTTAGATTTGCAAACTCGTTGACATTTTGCTTTTTGTTGTTTAATGTAGGTGAGAAAAATATAAGTTTTGCATGACATCTGTGCTCTGACCTACATATGAAAAAGAAGTGAATTGTTAGTAATCTAGCTGCCTAAAGAAGGCAATTCACATATTTGAATGGAAGTTTTACAACCAAGACTAGTGTTATTTTTTCTTTTCTTTTTTGGTTATTTGTATCTGTAGCAGTTTTTTCTCCCCTCTGTAGGAAAAGGAAATCAGATGCTGAAGAACCACCTAAGAAAAAGGTGAAGCCAGTAAATAAAGAAGAAGAAGCTTTAGCAGTAAGAAATCATTTTATTGCTCATTTCTATGATTTATTTGGTTTGCCAATTCCTGGTATGAGTAAAATATGGGAGAGCTGTGTGGAAAACATTCACATGCTGTGTGTATGTGAGAATTGTAGTAAGCTAATGAATCATATTAATTTTTAAATTTGTCTTGTGGCGGTATCACCTAAGTGATTTATATATTATTAATATTAACCAGACCTTGAGAAATGCATTGCATTATCTCAATTAGTTCCCTAAGTGCTGTAATATGTGAAGCAAAATGCTAAAGCTCTCAAGCATTATAGCACAGTTTATAACTAAAACTTACCCCTGCTTATAATTTTTCACAACAAACATTTTATACACATGCCTCCAACATACGTACATAGGGACAACCTTGAGTGAAGCACGAAGGCAGTATTAGGAACTAAGTTAAGAACTTCTTACCATTACTTTAAGTACTTTTCATTATTAAATAATACTTTCACACACAACTAAAAGAAACGTGGAATTTAAAGAGGATAAGCTAAAAACTATATAATTCTCATAGTATTTAAGTTGATTATTATACGTGAAAAAACCATGAGGAATAACCACTCACTCACCATAAAGATCATGGTAACCTCCAATGACCATACACTTCCAACACGTCATTCATCGTGATGTAACTGGGCTTCCACAGGTTTACAGACTTCTTGCTTACGCTTCTTATTTTCGGGTGTGAAACATCGTTTTTTTTTTTTTTTTTTTTCCTTTGCCTTATAAGATGTTACTATAATGCTTGTCAATTCGATAAAAATCACACATACAACTCATTCATACAATTCAAGTAAAAACTATGTACATAAACCTTACATTCACAGGTGATTAAACCTTGGTCAACTCTAATTATGGAACTCCTCCTTCTGTTTCACAACCTCTGCTACACCCACTGCAAGTGTCACACCCATTCAGCCCTGCACATCCAATCCTCTAGTACTTTCGACAGGTCCCTGTCATCTTCAGGAGGCAGGTGTGTCTCACCCGCCCACCACAGCTCAAGTGAGCAGAGCCATCGAGGCCTGGGCTCCAGTCGCTATCTCTGAATCGTTGTGTCTCTGGCGCCATCTATTGTCCCTGATCAAATTATTAAGAGCTGTAAAAACGAAAAGCAGTTAAGAATTGCAGAATCAGTGTTAATTGAAAAAAACAGATCAAGATTATGCAACATTAATGAGCCAAGTAACCTAAACGAACAATGGAAAGCCCTAATAAAAATTGAACAGCAGCGTAAAAAGAAAGAGGGAAAAAAGAGCAGCAGGGACAATAGATGGCGCCAGAGACACAACGATTCAGAGATAGCGACTGGAGCCCAGGCCTCGATGGCTCTGCTCACTTGAGCTGTGGTGGGCGGGTGAGACACACCTGCCTCCTGAAGATGACAGGGACCTGTCGAAAGTACTAGAGGATTGGATGTGCAGGGCTGAATGGGTGTGACACTTGCAGTGGGAGTAGCAGAGGTTGTGAAACAGAAGGAGGAGTTCCATAATTAGAGTTGACCAAGGTTTAATCACCTGTGAATGTAAGGTTTATGTACATAGCTTTTACTTGAATTGTATGAATGAGTTGTATGTGTGATTTTTATCGAATTGACAAGCATTATAGTAACATCTTATAAGGCAAAGGAAAAAAAAAAAAAAAACGATGTTTCACACCCGAAAATAAGAAGCGTAAGCAAGAAGTCTGTAAACCTGTGGAAGCCCAGTTACATCACGATGAATGACGTGTTGGAAGTGTATGGTCATTGGAGGTTACCATGATCTTTATGGTGAGTGAGTGGTTATTCCTCATGGTTTTTTCATTTATGAATTGCACGTAAACTATGCGCACTTTGCAAGAGGTTAATACTTTAAAAGTGCAAATATAATGATTATTATACGTTAGAAATACATACTTCTATATTAAAAAGTATTACTCCTAACTATCAATTTTCAAGTGCTAAAAATACTAACTATTTTTAAAATTTAACACTTTTTAAAAAATGCAAACAAACACAAAACACACCGTGTAACCACTTCCTTCAGAAAACTTAAAACTTTCATCGTCCTGGAGCATGATGAAAATTTTCAAGTTTTCTAAAAGAAGTGGTTAAATGGAATACAATGAAAATATGCCAATAATAGCATTACAATGCCTACCATGTATTTATGAAGAATTATTTCGTCGGGGAAATGCGTTTCCCAATTGTATATAAAATGCACCTTTCACACTCCATTCACAGTCCTTAACTTTTTCCGGCAATTTTCATATTTGGCTAAAGTCGTTTCACTCCCTCCCAGAGGATCTTCAGAACCATCAAAACATCCTGAACACTCAAGATTGCAGTAATGTCTGTCACTGACAGCCAGATGGCAAAAAGGGCTTGCTCACCTTCTTTTAGTGTAGGGAGAGCGTTTATCTTACGAACCAGTATCATGTTAACAACACAGCTTCAAACACACCACATGTTTCCCTCTCATGCTGCCCTCTTGGGAGGAAATTGTAAAATTAGCAGTAGCAAGGCTGTTACTTATTTTGTTGTTTACCTTTGAGTTTTGTAAATTCATTTGAAAGAAGTTGTAAATGAAATTGTGATTTTACTGAAGAATATTGTGTTAGGTTGATTTGAATATGTGTGTGTTAATTAAATAGCTTCACCATACTAGCAGAAATTGAAATAGCTAATTTTAAACCATTAAAACATGATAAAGTGTCTACATCTGCTAGTATGGTTGTTGCCAAATCCTTCGTTGTAAGTTATAGAATGCTGTTTTTTTTTTTTTTTTTTTGGGAGGTTGAACGACCACTGTGAGCAACTCAATGGGCTATAAGCAATCGCCCGTCCCTAATTTAGGTAGGGTCACTGGTTCCAGGGAAGGGAGAGAGCCAGTGCCGTAAGACAAGCACAACATCCATGCCTCACCGGGGATTCGTACCCGGACCCCTTTCAGACGAATGATCAGAAACCATCGCTTAGACCATTGCGCCACCTGGGCGGCCGAATGCTGTTTTCAAACATCTCTTGTGGGAAATTCATATATCGCTTTGAGACTACTCAATGTCTCATCACGATATATTGATTAGTTCCATAATGACACTTGAATTTTACGTGCTGTTCTTGTTTTTTTGGTTTTTTTCGTTTATTGAGAAAACAAAGAAATGGAAAAAGAAAAGAAAAACACAACAACCAAGAACAGCATGTGAAATTTGTGTGTCGTGATGGGACTATTCAATACATCGTGGTGAGATATTGAGTAGTCTCAAAGCGATATACGAATTTCCCGCTAGAGATGTTTGAAAACTGCATTCTATAACTTACAACAAAGGATTTGGCAACAACCATACTAGGAGATGTAGATACTTTAACCAGTTTTAATGAAGTTTAAAATTTAGCAGCTTAAGAAATCCAGGAAGCCTGGAAGAAAGTACTACTGAATTGTAAACATTTGGACGCAATAAAACAGTGTTAACTAGTAAGTTATTGTTTTGTCAATAATTTCCTTTTAGTGTTTTTTAATATGAGAGCTATTAAATTTAGTCAACAGAGAGGTTTTGTAGCTGAGATTACAATTCTGTTATGTATTGTGTATCTATGTCATATGATATGTTATGTATGTCAATTATATTGATCTAAATTTTTGTTTATATTCTATGGCCTTATTGGAATATATACTGAAATGAAACAAAAAATAGAAAAATGAATAATAAACAGCCTGAAAATAAAAGATATCAAGGATCTTTTCTAAATATTAAATCTCTTCCTTCTGAATTGAGTAAAATTGGTGATAAATTTAATTGTTTTTTTGGTCAAACAGTTTCTACACAAAAAAAATTTAACAATAAATGACAAACCTCGTAAAAAAATTGTAGATAGTGCTGGTTTTTCAATGATAGTTCTAATTTTAGATAGTATAGTCAAGATTGCAGACATTACTGCAATCTTGAGGGTTCAGCATGTTTTGATTCCAATTTCTTAAGCTTTTCCAAAAATGTCTTATATTGGTAGTCCCAAGAACGAAATAAAACATAGGCTCAATCAACATATACAAAACATGCAAAAAAAAACAACAAAAAAAACTGCTGTGTTGCAATACTGCATAAATAATAATTTTTTTCTAAATCTCATGAAATAAAATTATTAGCTAAACATAAAAATGAAAGGGAACTCAGACCTACTGAATCAGTATATATTGAAAAAAATAACAAACATGTTTGTAATAATCGTGATCCCACTGCGTTAGCAGCCCCTTAAAAAATTCTGATAGAGCAGCATCCAAAAAAAAAAAAAAAAAAAAAGAAAAAAAGAAAAGGGATAAGGAATAGCCTTGCTACTGCTAATTTTACAATTTTCTTCTCACAAGTGGGCAGCACAAGAGGGAAATATGTGATATGTTTGAAGCTGTGTTGTTTGTTTGCTGTTCGTTCATAAGAGAAAAGCACACCATACACTAAAAGATGGTGAGCAAGCTCCTTTGTCATCTGGCTGTCAGTGACAGTCATTACTGCAATTATGAGGGTTCAGCATGTTTTGCTCTGGGAGGGAGTGAAAAGACTTCAGCCAAATATGAGAATTACTGGCAAAAGTTGGGGACCGGAAGGTGTGTTAAACACCCCGAGAGGTGTGTTTATGTGTGTTTGCCTTTTTAAAAGAAGCGTTAAATTTTAAAAATAGTTAGTATTTTTTAGCTCTTGAAAATTAGTAGTTAGGGGTAGCACTTTTTTAATATAGAAGTATGCATTTCTAATGTATAATAATAAACTTAAATACTATGAGAATTATGTAGTTTTTAGCTTAATCTTTTTAAATTTCATGTTTCTTCAGTTGTGTGTGAAAGTGTTATCATTTAATAATGAGAAGAAATTAAAGTAATGGTTAGAAATCTTTAATTTTGTTCTTAATATTTGTCTTCATGTGCCACTTAGAGGTTGTTTCTATGTACGTATGTCGGAGGTATTATGTGTGTAAAATACAAACATTGTGAAAAGTTATATTGGCAGAGATTAAGTTTTTGTTAAAAGCTGTGCTTCTATGCTTGACTTTGAGAGTTTTAGTATATATTATTATTTAAATGCTTTATACAGTTTTATTAGCATTTTTAGTTTTGATTTATACACTTATGTTCTAGTTTCTAAATTTTTAATGATTGCACCGAAGTTTGTACGGTATGTATTTTGTAAAATAATGGTTCTTGTAATAGAAAGAAAATTCAGGTGATTTAATGTATGTAGTTCTACAAATTTGCTTTAATGCAAATACCAAGTTATAGTTTACAATGTCAGCTTATCCTGTACTACAAAACCTGCAAAATTGATTGTCTCAGAAATTCACTATTGTCTGATCCAAGTATCTTATGCTTAGTCAGTTGATGATGGCACCTCTGCAGATCATGATCTTAGCTGATCATCATGCTTTCTTCACCCAGGTTGTAAAACTGCATAAAACTCTTGATGTGTGTTAAGAATTATCCTTGTGTAACAATGAAAATTATAATAATATAAGCATTTTTTTAGATATTTGAATGTAATTCACTTCTTGTAAATGCAGCATTGGATTTTTTTACGTTTGCTTGTCATTGCCAACAGAAGTGCTTTATGAAGTTTGACATGCGAATGCATGTGAGAGTTCTTTTAAGGTGGACGTCAAGTAATTTTGCTTCCTATACTTCCAATGGAAAAACTTCTGTACACATTTTCTTCACAGTTAATGCGTTCCCAAGGATGAAAATTTGAACATCGATTAAAATAGCTTTATTTTATAACTTGGAATACCTAATATTTTCTAAAACAACCATAATTATGTAATCCAACATTTGTTTGTCTACTGACGTCATCAAAGTACAGGTCATGCCATCTTTTTTTCTGGTTTCAACACTACCAAAGGAAAAGTTATTGATTTTTAATATAATTATGGTTACGTTTCAGAAAATATTAAGTATTCCAAGTTATAATATGAAGTTATTTAAATTGATGTTCAAATTTTCATCCTTGGGAACACACTAATTGTGAAGGAAATGTGTACAAAAGTTTTTCCATTGGAAGTATAGGAAGCAAAATTACTTGATGTCCACCTTAATTGAGACACTTTTTTTACTAAAACAAAAACCTCAACAAATTTAGTCTTCTGTGTTCACTAACAAATCACTAGATTAAAATTTTTACATGGTTGAATTATTTTAGAATGCTGTATTTACTGACATAAATGATTTTGATGGTTATAATCTTCACAAGATTGAATTACTTTTAAATGTATTTACCCCCAGCTGTGTGTTACATTTCTTTGAAAGTTAAAGTAATGCTAAAATACAGATATTGGATGACTAATGAGCAAAGAAAGCTTATATAAAAAGCTTCCTCATAGCGTAAATGTCCCTGAATTTGAAAGGCTCGTTCACACTGGAAGGAAGCATAGGATTGCTTCAACTAACGAAATATGGGATTGTTAAGATTCCTAAGCTATAGTTGCTTAGCTTAAGTTACAGTTTGTTGTCATAGGTGGTGTAACAGCATGCTCGAACAGAAATTGTAAGATGTGTGTTTGATTCCTGCTCCAGGGTAATGTATTCAAGTTTTTTGGTGAGATTTAATATGGTGACCAGTAAACTATAAAGCAATTCAGTATGCTATATGCTACTCTGATTGCTGTCAATTATCTATGATAGTCTTTAAATAAATTCTATTCCTCTTATATCAATGTGTGTGAACAAAGGTTAGGTGCTAGGCAACCTTGTATACATTTACCAGTCTTAAAGCATACATGTAAAAAGTTGAAAAATCAAAATGCAACCTACCAAATTAACAGCAAAGCACTGCATGTATCAGATAAAGTGAATTCTTTCATGGTGTTGCAGTTTCTATGTTAAGCAGCATCGAACACATTTAAGCGACACTGCCCACAATTTTTAAGATATTTATGGGGGAATTTCTTTTGAGTGATTTTAAGTATATATTTTCTCTATTGGTGATTGTGAAAATTGATCTTTTGGTTATTTGAAAATATTTGGAAAATATTTTTTATTTTCCATGATTGCTCATTTCCAAAATCAGGGTGTGTCATGTTTTTGCAGTTCCTCTTTCTCAATAATTGTACAAAAATATTTTTTTAGAATTTAAATTATTTGTTTTCTCCTCCAGTGTGAGGGCATGCTTTAATATCAATGTTTTCACCCCACGTGCACAATCATTGTGTGTTTACTCTAGTGAGCAGTGTACTTTCTGGTTGGTAAGATGGTTCAAGAAAATGTTTCTCCTGTTAATTGTTACATATTTTTGTGCTGCTTTCTCTTTTAATTTTTATTGCAGTGTTATTTTTATTACAATAATGAACTTTCATTTCATTCAGGCACAAAGCAAACTTATCTACAGCTTTAGGGACAAACTTGCTACACTAAGTAAGAAAGAGTGTATCCTTTTATTAGAACACAATAACCAAGGAGTACCTCCTGGAGAAAGCAGGGTAAGCTTGTTTTGTAAAATCATTTGCATCATTTAGTAGTAATGCTTTTTGTGCTGATCTGTGCCTAGTTTTAATTGTGTGTGTGTGTGTGTGTGTGTGTGTGTGTGTGTGTGTGTGTGTGTGAGAAAGAGAGAGAGAATCAGGCTGTTTTATTGTCAATAGGCTGGTGTATTAAACAAGAGTCTTTATCAGCATGAGTTCATAGTGTGGATACACTACACAAAGAGTGCCTTGCACTCTTTGTGTAGAATAAGTGAATATTGTATACACTCGCGTATAAGCTGACCTCCTTAGTTCAGCAGCAAAAATTTATTAAAAAACTGATTTATTGAAATACATAAGTGGGCTGAAAAGTTTTGCCTACACTTGAATGAAAAATTCATGACAAAAGTTTTTTCAGTGAAAGAAAAATTTACATTAATCTTTTATTTAAAAGCAGCAGTTGAAAATTATATTGTTTAACATGCCTAGGCCATATAAAAATTTTGTCAGGGTATGTAAAAAATCTAGCTCTTTACTGGATAAAAAGTTTAAAAAACAAGTAATGTTTTTTTTATTTCCCAATCAATTTTCTTACTTCTCAAAGGCTCTTTCTCTCTGCTTAATTTAATAAAATGAATAGGGTGTGTTTTGACTAATTAAACATTTAAATACATATGTACATATCACTAAGCTGCATACTTGCCAACTTTTACAGATTTCTGCTTAATTTTACTGATTTACGGATAGAGATATTTTTTTTATGGATTTTTAAATATTTCGATTGCTCAGTCGAAATATTTCAATCCCCTGCAACCATCCACTTTGATTTTCTACCGGACCTTACGAGCGCTGTGTCACGCGATGATGTCATCTTTGACTTGCCGGCGTTGTGCTGTAGCTCTCTGTCCACGGGAGTGCTCAAGTGAAGCAGTGATGGAAAGTTTGCACCGAACTGCGCCAATTTCATTATCTTGCGTCAAACTGCTACAAATTACGAAAAAAAATATATATATTTGTGCCCAACTGTGCCAAAA
The DNA here is from genome assembly GCA_039090855.1 of Macrothele yani. NCBI lineage: Eukaryota > Metazoa > Arthropoda > Arachnida > Araneae > Macrothelidae > Macrothele > Macrothele yani. The sequence continues at coordinate 84,742,421 of CM077001.1, forward strand.
CAGCAATCCACAGCAAAAACTTCCCAGCGAAAAAATCTTTTCATGGCAAAAAATGTCGTTTTAAACAGCGAATCGAATGACACTTTTTAAAGGTCTGTTGCGTAATCAACACGTACCGTCAATCCCAACATTTCAGAATGTTTTTCACCTACCTTCTAATTCGTTGTTTTTTTTTCGTCATAAGTGACAAATAGGTTTCGTGAGGTTATGGAGGAGGAGTTTTGTTGCAATCACGTAGTATGTAGAAGAAACGATGCTGTACATTATAAACTCCTGATGAAGATTGTTTACAGATGATTTGGTGGTCTTTCGAAGTGTTGTGCAATTGAGATTGTTTATATGTCGTTCCTGCTCTTTGGGATGGCGCAGTTTTTCCGTTCCGGGCGAGGTGCGCCATTACGTAAATACAGCGTAAGGTCACTCGTTAGCTGTTTTGTTGACGCGAAGGACGACTGAAAATGTCTCTCTCGTGGCAGGATATGATGGTTCTATTTCTAAAGGATTCGTAGGTATTCAGAGATACCAACTTTTGTGGATTTTACGTAGTTTGTACGGATTTTTACTCCATCTTACGGTTTTACGGAAGTCACCTAAAAAAACTACGGAAAAGTCCATGCAATTTTCTACTGTGTTTTGGTCGAAAAATACACACTTTACAGATAGTCCCTATACGCCTCCAATGTTCTGACATCCCCCGCCAACAGAGGTGGAGTTTTGTCACGTGATTCCCCATACAGCCATTTGAGAATGCCATGCGCAAAAGCCGAGAGGAAGCTCATCTCTGGGCATTTTGCAAACTCTACATTGATTATATGTGGCTTTGTGCTAGTGCAAACATTTTAACCCTTTCCACTCGACTGTTGGGTGTTACCCGACATTACGGAATCATCATAATGAGGTGTCATCGCTCGTGTGGATGCCACACCCTACAGGCGTCATCGCTCACCCGCCACGCCTCTGTAGTTTGCATGTCGGCGCTCGCGAGACATTTCTTTTTCGTCAAATTGGTCGGGTGTTACTCGCCATGCATATGACGCCTCTATAACTCGCATATCGCCACTCGCCAGACATTTCTTAATCGCCGAATAGTCCGGGTGTCATCTGCCATGCCTATGACGCCTCTATAGCTTGTATGACGAGACTTGCGAGACATTTCTTTTTCGCCGAATATCTTGCGTGTTGAGTGTCACTCTCCATGTCGATCACTCCTCTATAGCTCACATGTCGGCGCTCACAAGACATTTCTTTTTCGCCGAATAGGTCAGGTGTCATCCGCCACGTCCATGACTCCTCTATAGCTCGTGTGTTATTGCGAGACATTTCTTTTTCGCCGAATATCACGCATGTCGGGTGTCACCCTCCATGCCGATGACGCATCTATAGTTCGCATGTCAGCGCCCATGAGACATTTCGTTTTTGTCGAATAGGTTGGGTGTCACTCACCACACCTATGATGCTTCTATAGCTCACATATCGGCGCTTGCGAGGCATTTCTTTATCACTGAATAGGTCGGGTGTCATCCGCCACGCCTATGACTTGTCTATAGCTCATATGTCGGGGCTTGTAAAACATTTCTTTTTTCGCCGGATATCTCGCGTATCGGGTGTTACCCTCAATGCCAATGACGCCTCTATATCTCGCGTGTCAGGTATCAAAAGACTTATTACACCCGAAAATTTGGTGTAATCTTTCTTGTTTTTTTTTTGTTATCATTTAGATTGTTCTCAAGATTGATGCAAAACTAAAGAGAATTTTGGGGGTGGGTCATTTTCCGGCTGGGGACGGTATTTCATGTTTCAAAGCTTTTGAAAACAGTAGTTAAATGGAGTATAAAGAATTTGCTCTAATCGTAATATTTTTCCCTCTCCAGATGTTGCGTTTGTGTCTAGTATTCTTGTTAAATATAATTTTATGGCATATATGTTCGTATTTCAGCTTGAAAATGTAAGCAAGAATTTGTGGAAACGAAGTTAGATGCTACGAAAATTTTCTCCTAATCTTCAGGCACGAGATTCCTTAGCGAGTTCGAGAAATTCTGCCTTTTTCTTTATTTTGGCCACTCAGGAGATCAATGCACAAGTAAACAGAATTTGGGGTCGGAGGACGGAATTCCATCTTTACAAAACTTTCGAAAACGGAAAGTTGACGGAGTTCAGATTTTTTCTGTAATCGTAATGTCTTTTTTCTCGTGATGTTGCTTCTGTCCAGTATTTTTAAGTATAATTTTACTGCATAAATTTTTGTATTTCAGCTTTTGAAAATAGGAGAAAAATTCCGAAAACCGGAAATCGGACGGATTTCCTGTACCCCCGCAATGTTCTGACTCTCCAGTGGTTTAAAATAGCCCCTGCCCCATAACTTTTTGCATTTAATCCTGATAAGGGAAGAAGGAAATACCCGAAAATGGAAGTGACAAAGTTGGAAAATTTGTAAAAATTGATGTTGCATGGTGTTCAAATATTCCCAAAGTTACAAAATTTATCTGAAATAGTTGAAGCTCTGATATCGTGCATTCATGGTCTTCATGCTGATAGTTGTTATCAGAGGGCATAAAAAACAAGAATAGAAAGAAAAGCGACAATGAAGAAGTAGGAAGAGAATGATCAGCAGAAAGAAAAATTAAGCAATGGATGCTATGCAGTTGCAAAGTCAACAAAAGACAAACTGAAAGCCGTCTGCATTCTTGCTGTCTGTTTTGATTTTTCACCAGTTAAAATGTTCAGCTTTTTCCCCCCTTCTTTGGTCTCATCTTGTTTTATACTGCAATTTTAAAGGCAGCATGGTCATATGGTACGTGGAGGTTTGTGCACTGCACATTCACTTTCTTGGATTTCCTGTCTGTCAAGCATTGTGGAATTCTTAACGCATCTTGCCGATTTTTTCTGGTGGAGGTTTCAAACTTAAATCTCCCAATCATGCCCTCGCCGGGAAATGAACTTTGTGTTTCACACGTGTTAAGTTTGTTTCATTAGAGTGCTTGTTTGTTGTAACATTTTGTTGGGGCGCATATTTGTTTGTTTTTTACAAAGAGATGATCGTTTCGTAAAATAGAGGCTATGTATGCTACGCAATACTAGTAATTAGTAGCAAGGCTATTTGACAATGTTGGCAAATATGGACTTTTTTTTTTTAAAATATTATCTGAGACATACCGCTGTGGATTATGTCAAGGAAAATATTGTTTTTCTCATAATTTCATGATCTACGGATCATGTGCTGCTGCGGATTATATGTGGGATTTTTTTGTCACAGCCTTTGGTTTATACGCCCTTGCAAATATCGTGAAGGAATTTTTTTCTGAATTTTATGGTCTACAGATTATACGAAAAAAAAAAAATATGGTACTTTGAATTAATATGTACAAAATATGACATCCGCAAATAGTATTTTAATAAAATCGAAATCTGAAATTTTATTTTTTTTGATATCATCTACTGAAAGAATAGAAAAAGAAAATAATGAAGCAAATTGAAACTTTATTTTGCAGTAAGTGGTTTGGGTAAAAAGAAAAAAAAATTACAACAAATATGGTTTACCCATTTCTGTTATAGCGTCATAACCAAACATGCTTTTGTTCATGCATTATTGACTTCGTTTCACCTGGCGCCTAAATTTTGGAGCTGGCTCCTAAATCTAGAACATATTTGTCGAACCCTGCGCTTGACAGATGGGAAATCCAAGTAAGTGAACGTGCAGTGTGCAAACCTCCACTTACTGTATGATCATACTGTCTCTGACATTGCAGTTTATGACAAGATGAGACCAAAGAAGAAGACAAAAACATAATGTTTTGACTGGGTGAAAAATCAAAACACACAGCAAGAATGTGGACTACTGTCAGTTTGTCTTTTGTTGACTCTGTAGCTGCACTGCATCCATTGCTTAATTTGTCTTTCTGTCTACTTCTCCATTGTCACTTTTCTTTCTCCCCCCCCCTTTTTTTATGCCCTATGATAACAATAATTTCATCCATCACCCTGAAAGAACTTTCAGCCTGAGGACCATGAATGAGTGCATGATATTAAATAAATACTGTAACTTTGGGAATATTAATACTTTTGAACACCATGCGTCAATTTTCACAAATATTCCAACTTCGTCACTTCCATTTTGGGGAATTTCCCCCTCCCTTATCAAGCTTGAATGCAAAAACTTATGGGACAGGAGATATTTAATTATGCAGGAGAGCGGGAACACCGCAGCGGAGGGGAGGATTATGGGAGAAATCTTTGCTTTGTTCGACTTCCGGTTTTGAAAAATTTCCCCCTATTTTCAAGCTGAAATACAAATATTTATGCAGTAAAATGTTATTTAACAATAATACTGGAGAAATTACAATTATGGAAAAAATCTGAATTCCGTTCATCCGACAAACTTCCACCCCACCCCCATTGCTACCAACTCCCCCAAAATTTCTGTTCACTTGTGCATTGATCTCACAAATGACCAAAATAATAACGAAAAAAGCGTAATTTCTTGGATTTGCGAAAGAAGGTCACGAGGAAATTTTCGCGGCGTCTAACTTCTGTTTTGGCAAATTGTTGCCTACAGTTTCAAGATGAAATGCAAACATCTTTTGCAATAAAATGACATTTAACAAGACTACAGGACACAAAGGCAACATCGGGAGAAAAAAATGACTATTACGGCAAAATTTTTTTACTGCGTTCAACTACAGTTTTCGGAAGTTTTAAAACACGAAATACCGTCACCAGATGGAACCCCCCTCCCTTCTCTTCAGTTTTACACCGATTTAAAATGCCATTTAACAAGAATAGTGGACACAAAAGCAACATCAGAGAAAAAACATTATTATGGTAATTTTTTTTACTCCGTTTAACTACCATTTTCGAAAGTTTTGAAATACCGTCCCCAGACAATAATTTCGTGTTATTTCGTAATAGCAAAAAAAAAAAAAAAAAAAAAATGCAGGTTCGTAGAATTTGTAGTCAAACAACTAATTCCGTAGTAGTTAGCAGGTATGCCAGAGCTCCTTATATTATTGACTTTAAGGTCATATTAAAGACACTTTATATTACGGGTGTGTTATTCATGAAACATGATTAAAGAGAAAGGATAGATTTTTTCAGTGTACATTAACAATATTCGTAAGTATTTGAAATTTTTAGCAATTTCTTTTTTGTCTTTCATCTTTTATTTCTTTTCTGTCATTTAAAAAGATTGTTAGAGATTAATAATAAATAATCTTGCATGTTATTTAAAATTTATTCAGAAAATGTTAGTGATAACAAGCATTCAGACGTGTAGTCAAAATGGTTAAATAATGCTTATTGTTTTTGCTTTTTTTCAGATTTTAGATCTTCTTGCTGATATCATGACCTTTGGTGCCCTGGAACAATGTACTGAATGTAAAGAAGGCCAGCTGAGGTTCAAGTTAGTATCATGCATTTATACTTCTTTCTCCCTCTGTGATGAAAAATGCAAAAAAGGTAGAATTCTGATGCATGATAAAATAAGTTTAACGATGGTGCAGGGGACACCATGAATTTTGACTGTGTGAAGAAGAGTACCATAGACTGTATTAAAATTTTCTGTCTACTAGTACTACCATATACAAGTATTCTGAGTTTATGTAACATGTAAAATGACATGAAAACCTCATATGAAAAAAAAATGCCTAATATGTGAGTTATCATCTGCTTTCTCATGTTACTGGTCACCAAACTGAGATTGTTTTTCACAGTCCTGTTGCACTATAGGTGTGCAGATGTGCCAACTCTCCGGATTTAGGCGGGAGACTCCCGCTTTTAAGCCATTCCTCCTGCCCTCCGGATAAATGTCAAATTCTCCCAATTTTCGCCGATAATTAGCCGTTATGATGGTCGAAATAACGAAATTCCATAAACCACCGCCTTGGATCGACACAGAAGAAAAAGATTTTGAACCGCTTGTGAAATCTTTTTCTTTCTGCGTCGATGCAAGACGGCATTTACAGTCATCAGTATCGTACTATTCCTCTCCTCATATCTGCAAAAAGAAAGCCACCCCCGGTGGAGCAGTGGTCTATTTTATTTTGGTTACAAACACACTCGCGTGTCAGCTGTGACCTACTTATCGTTTCACGTCTCCCTGCTCTTAGCTGCGAGCTCTGTTTATGTTTTCTTCATAGTTTTGCTTTACTGTAAATATTTTTATTTCTTGTTTTGCACCATGTTTGTCTCTTTTCCCTTTGTCGCATTTTGTTAGAAGATTAATGTGCTTCTTTGTTCAGCTCTAATTGAGAATCTGTTATTGTCAGCTTTGTTTTATCTTCTATTGTAGCATTTTGTGTACACTTAGTTTGTGAATTTTTTTTTTTTTTCATTCCTTTCGCTTACTTTTTGCGGGAAATTTTTCCTTTTGCATTACGCCACTTTCGTGGTTTTTAATGTTTTATTTTATGTCATATCTTTGGCAATTTGTTTCTTCTTTACATATTAGCTGTTATTGTCTTTGCTGCATAATAAAGTTGTGAAACTGAGCCCCGGCTTTCGACAAATTGTCCGAGATGGGTTCGGGTTCGAATCGCAGTGGGGCATGGATGTTACATACTTGCTAACTTTTACAGATTACCCGTAAAATTTACAGATTTCTGCTTAATTTTACTGATTTATGGTTAGAAGTTTTTTTTTTTTTTTTACGGATTTTTTACTATTTCGATTGCTCAATCGAAATATTTCAATCCACTGTAGGCTGCAACCATCCATTTAGATTTTCTACCGGACTTTACGAGAGCTGTGTTACGCGATGATGTCTTTGACTCGCCGGCTTCCTGCGGAGCCATCAAGTATAACGATGGCTCTGCATCGTGCGGTAGCTCTCTCTCTCTCTCTCCACGGGAGTGCTCAAGTGACGTGCCAACCAGAGTTCTCCAAAATGCGTAATCTAATTCCGCATCTAAAACGCATTTGAATTTTATCAACGCGTAAAAATATGCATCTGGAATTTTTCTCCCCGCGTAAAAGTACGCGTCAGGAATTTTCTCGGGCGTAAAACTACTCATCGAAGAATTTTACCAATTCGTAAAAATACGCATCGGGGCGGTATTTCATCTTTCAAAGATGGAAGTCAACGAAGTAAAGATTTTTTCCCGTAATCGTAATTTCTTTTTCCTGTGATGTTGCCTCTGTCCAGTATTGTTGTTATATATCATTTTATTCCGTAAATATTTGTATTTCAGTCTGAAAATGGAGAAAAAAATTCCCAAAATGGAAATTCGAGGGGAAAAAAAAAATGCTACTAATTGTATCTGGTTGGCAGCCATTATGCTTTTTATTTTGCATATAAACATACAGTCTGCATTTAGAATAACTTTTTAAACATTGAAAATGCTATGTACCAATAATACTACTTCTTGAAAAGAAAATTGCTCCTGCATCTGAAAAATGTCGATAAAAAATAGCACTCGTGTGATTTTATGAGCTGTAAAACATCTCCTGATTTTTAAATTTTGAAGGCTGGCATGCCTGGGTGTGTAATTTGAACTTCGTATGAAAGTGTTTCTGTTTTTTTTTGCTGCTTTCCAACAAGTGATGTAGGATATTCATACTTTGTAATTCTGTGTAATGATTTGTGAGGATTTGTAATCCATACCTCTCCAAATTCTGCAACATTCAGTAGACGTGTCATAATGCACATGTTGTCTCCTTGAATGATTTTGTAGTATTCCATATATAGATGTGGGCCGGGTAAATACCCAGTGGGTATGGTATTTATAAATGGGTATTTACCCCTGCTCTGGGGAAATATCCAAAATTAGGGCATTTATGGCTTTAAGTAATTTTTAGGATATATAATCATTTGTTTTGACTATAGTAAAACTATAAATAACCTTATAATAACTTACTTTATGACTCAAAATTATTGCAATAGCCCTAAAAAAATTTTCAAAAATTATAAATTTGCTTAAGCAGAAAAGAACTTATTTACAAAAGCAATTTTTGGATATTGTCGCATTAAAAAAAAATTTCTACACTAATATAAGTCTTTATAGTTTAATACAATCGGAGAGATATATCAACTATCTCTTTTAAGCCTAGCATGTAAAAGTAATAAACTTTTGAAGTAATATTAAAATTATATTTAATATTATTTACCTTTTTAAACTCACCAAAATCATACAAGACCTATTAAAATATGAAATAGGAACTTTTCCATGTGAGAGGGAAATTTTAGTTTTAATTTCTTTCTGAAACCTGGCAGCACTGTAGACAGAATAGCTAGACCTCTAAGAATATCTGACTGGTGGACATGTTGTTTACTGAGTCAGTGAATTGAGCCTGTAATGAAGTGAGACCATAACCTCACTTTTTGTGTATTTGCTTTCCAGCTTTTTTGTTTTATAAATATTTTTTTAGTTAAAGTGTTTTTTTTTTTTAAACATGGTGAAGAAAAAGGGCCCTGCTTGGGATTTTTCAAAGAGAAAAATAAAGGAGTAGAATGTAAATATTGTTGCAAAGAGTACAAGTATTCTAATGTCAATAAAATGACAAAATATATACAGAAGTGTTTCAAGTGTCCTGCTGACATGAAGAAAATTTTTGATGGTAGGAATAGTTTCATTCCTCTTCATACAGCCATGTCTACTCCAAAGAAAATAAGTGAAGAAGTTTTGCAATTAGATGTGTCAGAGGAGCCAGGGCCAAGTAGTAGCTTGTAGGCCTGCCAGTATAAACTACATTTTCTTCTTTATCAGAAATATCTGGTTTATTACATGGAAATGAAGATATATCCTTCCCACAACCTTCACCGTCCGCATCTTCACAAGTAGGCCTACTATCTTCTGTGGACCTCATGGATGCTCAATCAAATGTAAGTTTTTTATTTATTTTTATAAATTGTAGACATAATCACAATTAAAAGCAGTAGGCTGCAAACATTTTCTGTATTACCCATTAATTTTTTTAGGAAACACAGCCAAAGTAAGATACAGTAGGGCTAGGTTTGCAAAAAAATTACCAAATTGTAATATGAGCCTTACCCTTACTTCCCCAATAAGTTTCCTGCTTGTTGATATTTCAATCATAGCAGGATGCGTGACAAAAATTTAATACAGCAGAAGAAAAAATGGATTAGGCCTAGCTTACTGGATTTTCAAACACAAAGCATTTTTTATTCAACAAATATTTGGGCCTAATGCTTCATCTATTTTTCAACTCATTATATAGACCTAAAATCTCGTAAATGTTATATCAGTGCATAAAGCAGGTAGGCTAAAGTTTTATTTTCAAGGTACTTAGCCAAAGTTTAACCCAATTAATATTTTTATGCATTATGGACTAGTAAAAACAAAGAAGTTTGAGTTTTAATTGAATCCTACTGTCTTTAGCCAACTAATTTTGAGAATGAAATTTTTAAATGTATATTTTAAAATTAGAATCTGCATCACATGTTATTCGATATATTACTTTATAGGCCTTTGGCAAATCTAATTTTGTTGCAGGAAACTTTGAACCAAAGCCTTGCAAAAGCCATATTTGTAAGTGGCTCTCCCTTGTCACTGGTTGAACATCCTCTGTGGATTGAATTTTTTAAGAAAATGTGACCATCATACATCCCACCTTCAAGGTATCGTGTTGCTTCAACTTAAACGCTCAATATGCTGAAATTCAAGCTGAGGCAACAAGTCTGCTGCAAGAATAAAAGAATTTACATTTGCAATGTGATGGATAGAGTAATTTATAGAATGAGCCTATTATAAACTTTGTTATTTCTAAACCAGAACCACTTTTTGTTGATTTTGTTTTGACAAAAGATAGACACAATGCAACTTACTTGGCGGAACTGATAATAAATGTTATTGAAAAACATGGACCTCAAAAGCTTTTTGTGATTATTGGGAGCAATGCATCCAATATGCAAGCTGTGCTAAACATAGTAAATGATAAATATCCTTCAATTGTACCTCTTGGATGTCTTGCTCACCTTTTGCATCTTTTCTGTGCTGACATTTTAGGATGTGCAACCATTAAAAACTTCATGGCTAATGTAGTTAATGTTGTTAAGACAATCAAGAATAACCGCATATTACAAGCATTTGTTTGATCAGATTCAGTCTGAGAAAAAGTTCAAGAATTTCCTTAAAGTTACCTAGGAGAACCAGATGGGGTAGCCACTTATTTTGTTTACAGAGTTTGTTAGCCAACAAGCCTGTTCTTCAAAATTCAAAAAGTAGCAGTTAATGAAGAAGCGGAGCCCTCCTCAGACATGAAAAGAAGACTGCTTGATGATTGTGTGTTCTAGATCCATGTTCAAAAGATGACTAACATCGTTAAGCGCACTGTAGACATGATAACTGCAATGGAATCAAACACTCCCCAGATTCACAAAGTATATTCAAAATTTAAGGAGTTAGAATTAACATTAAATAAAGAATTCCTGTGTCCCCACTCCAAAAAGCTGAAGAGAAAAAGTTTTTGACGTAGTTTTCAAAACGGAAACAATTTGGAGTAAGCCAAATCTACCTGGCAACCGATCTTTAGAATCAGGCAGCACAAGGCAACAAATTGAAAGCAACAGAATTGATTGATGCAATGAGTTTTATATGTGAAATAAGTCACCACACGGGCTTTAATGTTGTAAAAATTTGGCAAGATTTAGCTGACTACCGAGAAAAAGAAAGACTGTGGCAGCGTCAGTTCATTTGGGATAGCATGGCTGAAAATGAGTTAACCCCAAAGTTATGGTGGAGGGATTTACGAGGAACTTGTGTGTTAGATGATGTGGCAATGAGAATCCTCGAGGACCCTGTCACATCAGCTGCCATGGAAAGAACATTCAGTTGGATTCATAGCAAAAAAAGAAAAAGCAGATTAACAACACAACGGGCAGCCAAGTCAACATTTTTATCTCATAACTGGAAATAATTAAACAGTAGCAACAAGCCAAAAGAAAAGATATCAAAAGAATAAAAAAACAGTGACATATTATCAGAATAAACTGAGCTGTAATCTTCAAATCAAACCCAAAACCAAACTCAAGATAATGAGGATCAAGATGACGCAGAGGAAGAGGATGTGCAGGGTTCCCACGCAACCTGGAAAACCGGGAAAACCGGGAATTCTCAGGGAATTTGAAAATTGTTCCAAAAATCAGGGAAAACTCAGGGAAAATTGTGTTTTTCCGTAAAAATCAGGGAATTTTTTATCAGGGAACTATAAAGGCAGGGAATTTTTTATTTTGCCAGAAAAATATTTTGTTTCAGACTTTTGTAAAATATATTTCTGTATTGCTAAGTTTTAAAATAATTCCGAGTTGTTTTATCCTTCGAGGCAACTCCGTAACCCACCCACCGATTAAAGTGCAGCTGTGCAGGGGAGTGCGTCTCTTTGCGGTTTCCCCGTCTCCAGATGATCTAAACTACAACCGAACAAACATACACGTCAAAGCGTGAAAGAAAGCCATTAATCACACACCCATTTCGCAGGCTCTTATCTGCTGGCGTTCGCGAAGAGAGGCAGTCATTTGTTCCTGAGTAGGTGCCCCGGTTCTCTGCGTAGACTGGGAAAAAATTATGAAGAAGCTATTTCCTCAATTTTTTAAATAACCGACTGAAATTTTTACAGTGGGCAAGATATATGAAAATAACGTTCCATTTTAAATTTCGCCGAAATTCATTGGAAACTTTAGAAGTTGAGCTTTTTTTTTTTTTCCGTTTTGCGTGTTCTACGTGTCTTTTATCAAACCGTACAAAAACATTTTATTTTGCGGGATGTTGGTCATCCTAATAAATCCCCCCCCCCCTTCCCCTTCAACAGCAGTGTGGATGAATGTTGCAAATTGAGGGCACCTAATTTATTTTGAAAAAGGTTCGTATCACTTACGAACTAAAGCTTCGTCGTAATTCTGTTGTAGCAGAATTGGTATAGTTGGAAAAGTATGTACCTTCAAATGTTTAGAACAGGGAAAATATTATGAAATAGGAAGATTCTTCAAAGAGGGGGAAAGATTTATTTTTTTCATAGTACTTACGAGTATTTTGACAAAAAATATATGAAAAATACCATGCAATGAAGCTGGTACTATTGCATACCTACCATATTTCCGAGATTTCACGGCCGTTTTCTAGATTCGTTGTCTTCCGGTTTTACGGCCGGAAAGAGATTTTTTTTTATTCTGTCATATTTCTATTTCATAATGCATGAAGAAATTTATTTATAGCGATTTTAAGACGATATTCCAATTACTGCAAGAGCTGGCTGGTTGCGAAAAATAGGGTAGTCCGACGCCCGGAACCATAGATTTTTACATCTGGGTCATTCCACGCAAAACCGTCAGATATGGAAATAATTCTCCACCAACACATCTCCGATTCGTGCGATTTTTTTTTTTTTTTTTTTTACGGGTAGCTCAGCTGCCTCCAAGTTATTAAAAAAAAACCTGAAAGTTTAAATTTTTTTTTGTTTCTGATAGATTAGAAGATATTATTTTTTGAATTTTTGTGCATAGTAAAACCGTTTTCCGTAAAAACGCAAATATCTCCGTTATTTAGAATAAGAAATATAAAATTCATCATTCTCTCGTAATTTTTCCCAAGGTTTCAGCTTATACATAGGAAAAAAAAAAAAAATGCGAGAACAAAAGTTAGACGGGGTAGAAATTTTCTTGTAATCGTAAATTCTTCTTCTTGCGTTGTTGCACCTCACAAGATTTGCATAAATTATTCATTTCACATCTTTACCCTCAATTGCCGAAAAAAAAAATCTACCTAGTTACTACTGATGAATATCTTTGCCGTGCGTGCTCTATTGGTTTCAGGTTTGTCAGTGCAGGCGCTAAAGCCTCTGTCTCCGTTTTGGATGACGTTATTTGTGGGGAGTTACTGCAAATGACCTGAGTGGGCTCCAGACCTTTCTCGCACTTTGCCTGATCAGCATCGCACAAATGTATTGCCCTTCGTTAAAGATATTGTTAAGTATAAACATGCCACTCGCCGCAGGATGATAAATTATGTTGACAAAAAAGTGTTAGGAGTATTTTATGAGCACACATGCACACAAAACTTCCTCTAATTGTTTCCCGTACAAGTAATTTGACGTAGCGTGGAAATGAACTGTGACCTGCGAGAAAAGTTCAGTACTAATGTTTGCGTCACAAACGTAGTCAATCAATTTTAAGACTTCCGGATTTTGGAAGTACTAATATGAATTGTAGCCTCTCAGGCAAAATGGTATTCCGTATTAACTGTTAGTTTTCCCCACTTGTTTCTTCCATTATTTTTTCTTTATCCCTGGGTTTAATTTTTTTTGCCGTTATGGCATTAGGATCTCTGTGTGCCAGCTTATTGGTTATGAAATTTAACAGCACAATGCCTAAATATCCTATGCTGCGTTATTTAGAAGCAAATAGCAGAGGTGCCAACTATTACGAATTGTCCGTAATTATTACGGTTTCGACTGTCAGATTACGGACAGGTTGGAAGAATTACGGAATTCAGTGTGTTTTGGAGAATCTCAATTTTGTATCCTTTTTTGTTAAACCCTTTTAGTGCGACGCTGCCGATTTCTCGGCCTTCGATTTTGATCCGCATATTTTCCGAATCAGACTGCGGATTTCGGTGTCTCAATGATCATATCGTTTTGAAATAGAATGTCCATGAATCATATCGTCAAACAGCGATATTATCGGAAGAATGGTACCGTAATTTTCGTCGTATAATCCGCGGATTATCTGCTAAAAAAGTTAAAATTATAGGTTTTGCGGATTATACACCGATGCGGTTAACACGCCGATTTAAAAATAATAATAATATATATATATATATATATATGACCTTCCGATTTAAAAAAAAATCTGCAGCGTGATTGTGCAGGGAAAGGTGTAATAATTGGAAAAGGAACTCCCTCGGAAGAATTTTCCTCAGTTCAGGAGTTTGTACGGAGCGGGGAGGAATGTCGTAATGAAAGATCGGGATAGTTGTGGGGAGGGACGGCAGGGGTCATTTTGTTATCGTTGAGGAGAGCTCTGACTGTCGTGCCGGCTCTGGTTTTTAGCAAAAGCCAAAGAAGTACGCACAGCGCTTGCTGCACGAACCTATGCGTTTCTCCTTTCGAATTTCATGTGCGCGACCTTGTATCTAGTTTGCTTTCGTTGTTTTGGCGAACGTCGCTGCTTCGGTTTTCCTTCATTGCTAATAATGATGTCTCTGAAAAGGAAACGTTTCAGTTACACTGCCGAATTTAAATTTGAAGTGGTGGACAGAATTGAGGATATGATCATGTCACTGCGCGATAGTTTTGAGGTCAGAACACAATCGTGCAGCAACATACGGAAAGCCTCTGCGTCGCGATCTAAAACGTAAACAAATCCGTTGGTAAATTCCGCGGGAGAATTCACGGAAGTTTTTTTTTATTGGCCCACGTATAAGACGATCTCTCAACTCTGAAAGCAGGAATTCCTCCAAAATTTTCGACTTATACGCGAGTACATACGGTATTTCTACGACTTGTTCTGTATCAGCCTTTCGTCATTGGCAGTGTAATGCAATACTCTGGAGCTACATCGGCGTGATCTATGGATGCCACACCCTTTATCTGTTCGGAGATAAAAATATAAAACAGTAACCTTTAAAAATGAATTTCTTCATTTAATAAAATAGTTTTTTTTTTTTTCTCTTACTTCTTCGGACTCATGTGTTTCTGGAACGTGGAAAGAGCGACGTATTTATTTATTTACTGACGCCACGTATTTGGAGGATTTTCACCTTGGATCTCGCCCTTTGGAATTAACTGCTATAATATATATAGCCTGTGCCGTTAATACCCACCAGATGGAGACGTCTCAGTGGCTGAGCCCATCTTACGGATTTATGATGTCAGAAGCTGACTTAAAAATACACCTAGCACCGTGGATTGTTGGCCACCGTGGTGTAAAGCTAACGTGCTCGGTTAGATATCGAGAGATCCGTGACTCAATTCCCCGGCGGCGGCTGAAAACAATTTTTCGGTTGCTATGTGTTTCTGGAACGTGGAAAGAGCGATGTGTTTATGTGACAGACTTTTCTGTCGGAAATTCCACTTCTGATTCAACATCTATGATGTACGGATTATACGGCGATTTTTTTCCCTAAATGTCAGTCTGCGGATTATACGAAGGATTTTTTTTTTATGTGAATTTTGCGGTCTGCGGATAATACGACGAAAATTACGGGTAATATGCAGTAAGTGTCATCGTAAAAGAGTTTGCGCTTGCTATCGATTCCCCACGCAATTTCTCCGTGTGACAGGAGAAAGGTAACTTTAGCCAAAACGTTTCCTACTGCAGTTGAGGCAGGGCTGTTCACTTGGAATTGTTGGTGTATTATAAGACGTCGTACTGTCGGAAATCACTTTTTGGAGCCCCGTTCGAAGTACAATAACGATCAACTCGTCGCAACGCGTGGTCCCGCGATGACGGATGTTTATATTTCTTGAGGACTTTCGCCGCGCGGGAGAACGGTGTTTTATTACTAGAAGCTCTTCACATTATTCATTTCTTTTTCCTAAACAAACAGACACAATCGCAAAACTCCGTGAATTACGAATCCCCCTATTTTTCCAAACTCGTGTTAGCAGAGGATGACTTTATTGTCAGCTTGTTCCTCAGACTAGCAGATGTGCTTTTTCCTACTGTGTGAAATTTTTTTCTAAGGTTATTTGAAATGGCTTGTAGTGAGAGTGAAAGTTTGCCAAGTGATGGCGATGATTTTGAATCATCTGAGAGTGATATTGGCCAAGCAAAATCAAGCCAGAAAACTAGCCACAGTGCCACGCACACCATATCTTCTTCAGAAGGTGAAGATCTTCATAGTGAATCTTCAGATCATGAAAGTTCTGAAAGTGAATGGGAGGATGTAATAGAGGGAAGTGATGAACAACCTCAGCATCCTTTTGATTGTCATGAAATGCAGGGGCCCAAACATGCTCCTGCAACTGATGTGGCACCTATTGCATATTTTTACTTGTTTTTTACCAATTTCATCCTTGGAATTATCGTTTCTGAAACAAATAAATATGCAAAGAGGTTTCTCCAGGAACATCCAAATCTTTCTCCCAAATCTTGAGCAAGGAAATGGAAAATGCTGAAATAAAGGTTTCCTTGTGTGCCTTCTAATATGAGAGTAATCAGTAGCCCATGTAGGACGAGATGAGATGAGATGATTGCCAAAGGCATATCCAGTCAAAACAAACACCAGGATTGTGTAAAATTAAAGACTCGATCAAAGCCTTTGGATAATTTTTTTGCAAAAAAGAATGAAAATAGCGTGATAAACGCTGAATTGCTGTTTACTGCAATCGTTGTGGAGCATAACCTACCTATAGCAACCTGTGATCATGCTGGTCGCTTCTTTCATGCTATGTTTCCAGACTCTGATATTAATGAAGCTGGATATCCTTGAGCAGATGTGGCATGGAATGAAATATCTAAGATGAAGGATTCATCTGGCCTTCCCAAGTATTCTGCATTGCTTAAACTAATGTTGGCAATATTGACTATCCCTCACAGCAATTCCTCTACGCAGAGAATATTTAGTATAGTAAGGAAAAACCTCGCATACTTCTGCCCAACAATGAGCACCAAAACATTAAGTGTCCTTCTTATACAGAAAAGTAAAGCATTTTCCTCAGGTGAGCTGTGTTATAAAAAGTTTTCTGAAAAAGAATATACCACTGCAAAACAAGCAACAAGGGAGTTTTTATGTCAGCAATGACATGAGGTAAGTACAATATTGATAATTTAATTTCATATTTATTTGTGAGGATAGTGTAAACATATAAAGTTATTACACATTTCATGCATTAATTTCTCATGAAATACCCATTCCACGCGTTAGCGATGAGGCTTCGTATGGTGATTACTGATAGGCACCTCATACAAGTATTACAGGTTATACAGTAATACTATAATATTGTCCTTAACTTTGAAAAAAATGGCGTGTTCGATTACTGAAACATTACTGTAAAATCCCCTATTGACTACTGACGCGTTCTGCTAGAGGTTGGCCCCTCTGAAATAGCATAGATTCGATGTTCTCATTGCCAAGTGCAAGAACTAACGTTAGCTAAAATAATTACAGTTTTGATTTTTAAATGTCGGCAGTATTTTCCTTGATTGCTAGAAATTGTTGGGATGGTACTGGCACACGTCTTCCCTCAGACGCAGAAATGCTGTCACAATTTCTGTTCTCTCTCTCTCTTCTTTTTTTTATTTTTTAATAACTGTTTTACTTTGTTTTGTCTTTAAAGATTCTAAGTAAATTCCAATAGAAAATACAAATTGGTAGATCGATTTGATAGAACCGCTCTAACAAAATGTTAAGAGACTCTGTCAGACACTCACCATTTTATCATTCCCATTAGACTTCAATTTCAGCAAACGTTTCTGTGTTGTTTAATATTTATGTAAAATAAGCACTTAAAGGATATAAAGCTTCAGCATTGTATCATTTAAGGGAAATTTATTCTCTTCAGTCACAATTCTCCCAGCTTGCATTTTTAAACCTAACTGGAACTCTAAATGTTATGAGTCGTTTAAAATGTTATTTATATACTTGTGTGCACTTAAAATACAGATAAATCAGTTGTATAATTTCACCTAATCGATTGAAATATTTCATTATATGTAGAATTTAAATTAAGTCTTTGTTCAAATATTCTTTAAAACATGTAAATACATGGTTTACATGTTTTAAAGAATATTTGAACCAACGGTACCAAAAATAATATGCCTCATGCATTTAATTGTTATTAAAAAAAGCAGGTAATTGTATAAAGGACAGTTATTTAAAGAATTAACAAATGTACGCTTTTGTAAGGAACGCAAGAATGTAAGGAAATGCGACAATTTGTCGCAATGTGATTTGATTTGCCGCTCTGGAAAAACTCTCAGGACCACCTGGAAAACCTGGAAAAGTCAGGGAATTTTTTTTCTACTTTTGAGTGGGAACCCTGATGTGATGAAACTACATCTGCTAGTGAAAGTGATGAATTAAATATGGAAGAAGTCATATTAAGTAATGAGAATGACTCTTATTGAAGAGGGCAATGAATTTGTATCATCTGATTAATCTTGCATCTCAATATTGGATTTTTAAACACAATATATAGGTATTGTCTATACATATCACATTATATTACTGGAGAGAGGATGAATTAATTTTCATAAAAATTGTCTAATTCATGCTATATTTCTAGCAAGTGTGTGTATATTTTTCTCTATAGTTGAGTCAAAGTTTTCTTATTTCTATAATTTTATACCATTAGTGTATAAATAAAAGCAGTTCAAGTCACTTCTCTGTCTGTTAATTTTGTTTCCACCTAATTTCCTTTTTATTTTAAGATTGCATAAGCCTTAAAATACACAAGTTACTGGTAAATAATACTGGGGATTAAGAACTGGGAAGTTATAAAGAAGGATTAATATAAAAGGATTAAAAAATTCTTTAACAAAGATACCTAAAAACCAATAACAAAAATTACTTATCAATGTGTTCAATTGAATGGCTATCTCATAATTTGCTGATATCGTATTCTTGCAGTAAGAATACGATATCAATACAATAATTTGCAGTTTACTGCAAATTATGAGAGAGAACCATTTGTGACATATTATGTAAAATATTAATGTATTGTGTATATTATATAGCATTTTGTAGAAGTAAAAAGAAAAATATGAAAAACTAAGTTTTCAAGGAAAATTCCTAAATACCTGAGTATTTATGAATTTTGGGTATTTACCCTTAATTATAAATACCCAGGTATTTTGCATCTCTAATTCCATATCACAATTTCTGCCATGTTTCATGACATTCAGACCACTGGTAAAAAATCGCTGTGAGTGGTTTTAAATGACCAAGTTGTTCATAATGTAAAAAATCTTTAACACACTGCCCTCTACACTAAGTACCAGTTTGTTTACTGCTTGCAGAGTGCATGGGTACTCATAGTTTTGCCTGCCCTGACAGAAGGGGGATACTAGGCTATTGTTAAAGAATGTTACTTGTACAAATTTTGTGTCCCTATTCATTATTTTATGTAAGACTATTAACAGTTGATCTGTAGAGAAAAATGTCATATATGTACTACAAGTCTCGTTATGTTCAGAAAATATTTCCAATCCTTGCAGATGATCCACAGTAAGAATACGATATCAATACAATAATATCATGTGAATAATTTATTATGAACTTGTTTTTAATGACAGTTGACTGCACAGATATACAGGGTTACAAGGAAAGTGCTTCATCAGGCCAGTATCTCTCGAACTATGGCAGTTAGCAATTTACTTCTTGTGCTGCAGTTGTATAGGAAACCCCCTATGGTACACACAATAACACCACGAGGCATCTCCTTGCCCCCTTTGTACCTTTGCAGATAGGGCAAAAAAGTCAATTACAAACTTGTTCAGCGAGGCAAAAATAGTGCATAAATGTTTTTGTTCCATAACAAAAGATGGAAGGGGACCGGGAATGTGGCTCGAAAAAAATCACAACGTCCGAAAGCAACGACAGAGTATTTAGACAAAAGCTTATTACTTAGAACTTATTTAAACTGGTAAGTTGTAAGTAAATGAAAGCACAAAGGAAAAATTTTCGTACAAACCTTATCAACAGTTCTTGTTCTCAAATAAAACGCAGTTTCTTGACATATTCAATATCAGACTTTGATGTCCAATACAGTAAAAAATACACTGAGACAAAAAGAAATAGCATAAAGTGGCAAAACACACATTCAATAGGAAAACTGTATGCACTTCTGATTGACTTACGTACGTGGCAAAGCTTTAGACTTCCCGTCACCGGTTCATGAAGTGTTGGCATACCGACCACGCATATCATTTTTGCATTCTGACAACGGAGCATAAAGCACATTTGAAATCTATGCAATTATGCTTCGGATACAGCGACTCAGGTAGCTTTCTGCTTTTTTCGCATTTGGAGAATCCCCTTCCATCTTTTGTTATGGGACAAAAACATTTATGTACTATTTTTGCCTCATTGAACAAGTTTGTAATTGACTTTTTTGCCCTATCTGCAAAGGAGGGTGCGACAGTCCCCTCAACCTTCCCAAAAAAGAGGGCGAGGGGATCTTTCGTGGTGTTATTGTGTGCGCCATAGGAAGTTTCCTGTAAAACTGCACAAGAAGTAAATCGCTAACTGCCATAGTTCATAAGATATTGGCCTGCTCACTGACTTTCGTTGTAACCCTGTATACATTCTCACCAAAAAAAAAAAAAAAAAAAAAGAGAGAGAAATCACAAAGTAGTGTTACACATGCAGTGAAACTTACTGGATACGTAACATAGTACATAAGTAAAAAATATAGCACATTTTCAGAAATAAAAGTACTGAAAAAGATGGCCTCCAGGTCCATGCCAGTAGGAAGTAAATACTCCCTGGTGCACCGTGCATTTGGCTTCCATCCGGAAATTACAGTGGTACAGGCTTCTTAAGGGTATAGACTTCTCTGTTGTTTTGGGAAGTTGATGCATTATCTGGAGGTGTTGTCCCAGACATGCTGCGTTGGTGATGTATCCGTGGATCAGGCTGGCCATATACATTGCCTTGATGCATTTGTAGTATGAGGGCAGGCACTGTCCTGCTGAAACATTGTGTTGTTTAACCTTCCCTGGAGCGATATTGTAACAGCTTCGGGTATTCTTTTTAGCATGCTGATGAATTCTTGTAATAAACACTAAACTGAAGCGAGAATCATAGGAGATGGCTCTCCAAAATGTGATGCTTGGTGTTTGGTTAGTGTGTCATTCGATGACATTCACTGGATTGCTGCCCTTACCACATCAGCCCCACTTCTGTATCCAGTGACTATCATGTTGAGGAAAAAGTGAGATGTGTGGGTGTACACTATGTGATGCCATTCTTTAACCCAGGGTGCTTGGGAGTGCCACCACTCCATGCACGCACTAGTGACAGTAGGTAGGGGTTAGTGATAAGAATTATAGGTGGGTTTAACGCAACCTTCCCGAATGTGCCCAAATTTTTACCAGCCAAAATATAAACTAATTCAGTTCTAAAAATACACTACTAATTTTGATGAAAAGATATCTAATGCATAATCACAAATTTTCTGATCGATGCAAGCCTACTTATTATGACATTTTAAAAACAAAGCTGCATATTGGATACAAGCCCAGGCTAGTCTGCAAGATCTGTACAACATTAGAAACTGAAGCACGAGCTTGGACAATTTTTTTTTCATAATTATTTTTGCAAATTTGGTGTTTTTTGGTGATATTCCTGTCTAACTTCCAGTTTGGATCCATTAAACAATTCAAATAGCATAAACTTGGATTAAATATTAGCTCTATTAAAATTGATCAATATCGTATTAACACAATGCTAGTTTGGGATTTTTTTTTACACAGTATGAATGCTAGTTTGGGATTTTTTTTTTTTTTTACACAGTATGAATGCTAGTTTAGGATATATATATATATTTTACACATCTTTAAAAAAACTTGCATATGACTTTATGTATAAAGCTGTAAGCATAAAAAATTGTTTAGGTAGGGTAGGTTTAGAGATTTTTATTTAATTTTTGTAAGCACTATGCTGGACTTTTCCATCAGAAGTATCTGTCCACCATAGTTTGATTGCACCACATGGTTCATATTGTTCAGTGGGTGGTTCATGTTTGCCCTGAAACATGATTTTATTCTGTTTATAGCAGAAAATCCTCGTTCACAAGCAGCAAACTGCATGGCACTAACTCCATTAACTCCATTAACTTTAAAATGTTGCTGTAAAAATGTGTTGCATCTTCTTCAGCGTAGAGCCGACTAAACAAAGCCTCAAATGTTACTCTTTTTCCAGTAGATGTCATTATACTTGTTGCATTGTGTTTTAGCCTACAATATTCTGTCATCACTGAATCTTCATTCCCATTGTGTAAAACAGTCTTGGGCAGTAAACGGCACACCTGCAAGAGTTCTTCAGTTGTGGAAAGTGAGAGGGGTTTAAAATTTTTGCCAAGGAAATATAAGATTATAGTTACTGCAAATAATCTTTCTTTGATGTAGCTTTTAACTGCAACAAGCAATTTTCTCCTATCCTCTTTAAAACAACCAAGTTCATTTTGGCTTTGCTCAGAAACCAATTTAATATCACAGAATGTACCATCAGTGATCAAACCATCAATTTCAGTTTCATGGACGCCTTTCGAACATAAGAAATTTTGTAATCTTGATATGCACATGTTCATTTCATTAACTCCATGATGTAATACCAATTTTTCTCTTTGTAGAAACAGGGATGTATCGCGTAGCAATTTACTTAAAATCACACATAAAAAATAAGAATTTCACAAAGCGCACGCTTGTCAGATGTTTCAAGAACCCTTTAGCTTTAACCTGCAGTTTGCTTGCTTCATCTTTGTGTGCACATACGTGCTGCAAATGGCTTCAAATTATGTGTATATTGTTACACAGTGCAGAAACAACTCTATTCTTTGACATGACCCATCAGATGCTGTTTATTGGGCGACACTTTAGATAGAAATTTATCATTAAGAAAGTCAGCCACTTCCTTTACGTTTCGTAATAACTTTGGACTTTGATTATACATTTTATACAGTCCCTTTATTACACCCTCAAAAGTTGTCGAGTAGCTTACATCCTTGCAGGCATCACTCAAGGCAAGTTCTAATCTGTGGTTCAAACAGTGAACTACAACTAAACCATCAACTTTATCTTTCAGTTGTTTGGCAACACCTTTAATTGATCCCATGTTCATTGATGCTCTATCAAAGCAACTTGCAACTAAGTATCTTTCTTTCCAATTAGCAATGCCTTTCTCGTTCATAATTGTTTCTATGGCATCCATTGTGCCATATGCATCGGCTTTCCAAAGAGGCTAAAGACCAAGAAAAGAAACTTTGATTTGGCCCATCCGTATACTGGATGTACACAATTTCACTTTCTGACATACTTTTGTCAGTTGAAGCATCTGACATTATTGCAAGAAAATTAGATTTGTTAATATCCTTTACAAGGTTGCTTTGAATTTCTGTTGCTTTGTAACTTACACATATTTTTGCTGCCTGATCATTAATGTATGTATTACCCAACTCAACTGAGTTCCTAATTTTTTCTGAAGCGCACATTAACTTTTCAAATCATTAAATGAAAAGTTACCTTTTGCAATTGTGTATGAAATAAGAAATAACACCATGGATTTTTCTAATTCTTGGGTTATCTTAGATATAGGTACAGCAAGAGGAGCCTCAGATGGTTTGGTCTGTGGTTTATACACAGAACATGCTTGTTGATGTATTTTAGAAGCATTGTGACTTTTAACCTGAAAAGTAAACATAAACGACAATGAGAATTTGCACTCGGAATATCACTTCCATCATTTGTTTAGATTCCTAAAAATATAATTAAAATAGGGCAGTATAACATGCATATTTTAATATATGTTGAGTTAAAACACTGTTTCCAAAGTCTGTGGTTAAAAAACCGCATGCATTACTGAATGTTGGTAATCCTGAACTTTAGTAGTGTCGATCTTTTCACCGGAATGTGTCTTCACTGCATGTTGCAAAAACCTGTCTGCAGAACGGACACAAAGGGGAGATATGCCGTTTTTGCAATAGTCATCAATAAATTTTTCTGATAATCCTCCGAAAAATAAGCATTTAACTATGCTAATTATGTGTCAACTAGTTCTTGATATCTGTAAACTATGATATTATTATCTTTATTTTTTCGGAAAATCCTGACTGTTTTATTAACTCAGAGTTTTCCAACTAGAAAAAATAAACTTTTTATTTTAAAATCATCCGAAATGTCAATTTATCATAATATTTTTCTGATCTAAAATGATTGTTATCAGTTAACTTTATCTAAAGATGACTGGCCTCTGTTAAGATTCCAGCGTCGGTATATGCGCTACGATGTTCCCGTTTTTCAGAAACTACCAAAAATTAAACAAGACATAATTAATTACATGAAAACAAATACATTATAAAAAGATTAAGAAAAATAGCGAACAATCTTGTTACAAATTACAATAAACAAAAAAATAAGTAATATAACTTACTGCTTCCAACTTGAACGTGGAGCATCCTTTTCCAAAACTGATGTGATCAGCTTGAGCATTCCTTCGGTATACAGAACAAAACAGATTTCCGTCTGCAGCCAGCTGTATGTTTTTTGCCGCTTTTCAAAAGTACCACGGTTAAATATGCGAGCTTTTTGGGCCTGTGGAAAGTTTGAGGAATCGCAAATTTCCGGTTCACAAATCTGTACGTTAGCGTCAGCAGTTTAAGCTGAAACCGCACTATTTTGCACATTACAACTTTCGACTATGCCATGCTGTACATTCTCACATTCAGGAGAATCATTTTCCCGAATAGAATTTCTACTATCTGACTTCCCACCCCAAAACGCAAAAAGTTTTTTTTTGCAACATTGGAAAAAAAAAACAAAAAAAAAAACTGTTTCTAACCTAAACGAGATCGACTGTAAGCTATAACCAAACACCAAACCAAAACCACCTTCAACAATAATGCAGCTTTTGCAAGAGTGCAGACACGGTAATCAAAAAGAAAAGAAGCGAAGGTGTCATCCAATGACCATGCGGCATCAGAAAACCAGTTTTGGGGGCTCTTAGCTGCCCTTCCCGAAGCGTGCGTGGAGGGGAAGGGAAAGGTAGGGGTAGGTATTCGTTCTTATCAGTGACCCGCCAAACTTCTTTCAGCAAATACTGCTAAAAGAAGTTTGGCCTTTTTTCAGAATCGGAATCCCGATTTTGTTTTTTAAGAATCGGAATTCCGATTCTGGAAAAAGAAAAACTAAAAATATAAATAAAAAACTACTCGCCAATGGTGGTGATTGTGCTTCAATATTAACTCACCAGTACAATTTTTTTTATCGCTATTTAGGATGGTTGGTTTAACCCTTTAACGGCCATGACTCCAAAATCTTTTATCACTCTAAATACCATAACACACGAAACATTATGTTGGTTCATTTTTTTGTTTAGTAACAATAATGAATGAATGTGATCCCTGATGATACTTCATAGGTTTTGCAAATTTAAAGAACAGGTAAGAGTAGGAAATCTGAATCACTCTAGACAGGTATGTACCGGCGTTTTGGGTGCTATGGTCGTTAAAGGGTTAATAGTGATGTTCTTGTCTTGGTGACAGTTTCGTGGAAATAACTATACCTTAAAAGCATGACAAAATCGCTGTTTAAGAAAGGAGTAACAGGGCTGTAGCAAAGTTGGAGCGACGAGTCACCATCTTATTTGTAACAGTGACAAAATCACAGTTCTTGATGGATCTGATGCAAAAGCAGGAACAGAGCAATGAATCACTGTGACACATAATGCTTGTTTGCTGCATTCACCTTACCACACCCCATCATTTATTTCAACAGGATTAAGATGATAATGATCTCTTTCTGCTGATCTTGAGTCATCAATTGCCTTAAGGGTTGTTCTTACTTTTCGCGTTTCAATTCAATTTAGGTAATTAGAGGTATTTATATTTGACTTCTTACCTCTTCCGTGAGTCCGTGCACAGGCTCTTCGGCATTCCAACATCTTCATTGGGTATGATGCACACGGTCGTATACACAATAACATTCACATATTCCAATTAGGGTAGCACATCATGAAATTTGATGAGCATAATTTATTGCAGATCATTTTATGTGAATTAGATAAATTTACACACACATACACAAACGGAATATTCATTGTTTTGTCTTTCGCGTCATAAGTCTTAACATCAGTTTTCACTCTGCGGCATCTGCCCTCAGTTCTGCGGCCTTTCCCATCGGTTCTCACGCATCTTCACATTATTTTGTATATCAGCTCAGCCCTCAGTATCTTCACATGTCCACAATTTTCTCATGTCTGCCGTTGGCCTCCTCCGCTGCGTTCTCTGTCGGCGTAGTCCCAACAAGGGTAAAGCTCCTCTACTGAGGAAAGATTTATCTTATAACGTGGTGAAGTCACCAAGGCCGAAACCTTGCAATGGTAACAGTGATTTTTGACCTGTTTATCTCCAAGCATTGCCCTGATTGTGATATAGATAGCTGTGACATCTTAACAGTGATTTTGGTACTGTTAACTTTGAGTTACTTTGTAGTTGTTCCTAGTTACTCTGATGTATGGCAGTGAAACCGGGGTATCGCAGAAGAGACATAGGAGTCGTTTGTGTGCTGGAGAAATGCATTACTTACGGAGTTTGTGACAAGACACGTTCTGATCATGTGAGGAATGAAGATGTGCAGCAGTTTTGTAAGGTGGGGCAAAATGTTGTTAGTAAGGCGAAGACTAATATTCTTAGGTGGTTTGGCCATGTTGAAAGAAAGAGTGATGAGATGCTTACTAAGAAAATCCTTTTAGCCCAAGTGGCTGCAAAGAAAGACAGAGGAAGGCCAAGGAAGTAATGGGAGGATCAGATTCAGGAGTGTCTGCATGAAAAAAAGATTGAGTGTGAAGTATAGAAGGTCTTGTGTATGTTATGTGATGGATGTCAGTGAAGTCCAAGTTGTATGTCAAGATTGCTGTAAATGGAGAAATTTGATGTGGCAACAGTAAGTGACTAATCAGTTAACAATTTATCTGGTGGTTTGTATTTCTTTGTGGAACAAATCTCAGAGAACAGCTTAGTGACATGTATGTGTGTATGACTTTTAGTCACAGAAATCACACCACTGTTACTGAAAAATCAGGTGACAGTGATTTTTCAGTAACAGTGATGTTATTTCTGACATTTCTCTACCAGGCAACACGGTAGACACAGTGCCTGCAAGCCTGCTTCCCTTGGATTATTTAAAACAATTCGTTTGCTGTGTGATTGAGCGACTGATGCTCCAGCATCACCACTTTTCTCATGGCTGTTATTTCTGCAACAGCTTGTCACAGAATCAGTTTTCTCATCCTGTAGTTGATATAGGCTGTGCACGTGTTCTCTCCACTCAGTGGTGGACTGTTTGTTTTCTAATGCAATCTGCCAAGTCAA
Organism: Macrothele yani; assembly: GCA_039090855.1. Taxonomy (NCBI): domain Eukaryota; kingdom Metazoa; phylum Arthropoda; class Arachnida; order Araneae; family Macrothelidae; genus Macrothele; species Macrothele yani. The sequence goes on from CM077001.1 coordinate 84,769,394, forward strand.
TTAACCAGCCAGTTTCATATAGGCCAATCATACATCCTCTTACAAAGTCTTGTTATCTGATGGTAATCACAGTGCTGACAGGTTCTTGTTATTCTGTTTTTGATAACTTTTGTTGAGGAGTCACTTTTTGACAATGTGTGGTGATGTTACTTGGAAACACACATATCTCGTTTTTGTTTAAGGGACCACCATGAGCAATTCAATGGGCTATAGGCAGTTGACTGTCCCTAAGTCAGGGTCACTTGTTCCAGGGAAGGGAGAGAGCCAGTGCTGTAAGACTAATACAACATTCTTGCCAAACCTGGACCCATCTCAGATGAATGGTTAGAAGCAAGCTCTTAGACCACTGTGCCACTGGGGTCACATTGTTTCTCTTACTCATGGATCAACACATTTTTTGCTCTTACAACAGGATCAGATGGTATTCTTATATTCCCATACGCAAAAACGTATGGTGCGATATTACGTGGCCAAAGACTTCAATGTAGAACTGCTATATTAAGCAGCGATAATACTGTTTGTCACGTATATTTTGTTTAAGTATGCAGGGTGGAGTAGCTAGGTCCATATAACGCTATGAAATACAAAAACGAACATTAATGGTAAAAATTTTTTTACTTACTCATAGTAATTTCGGCATTTTGTCACTGTTGCAATTCCTCTGCTCGTAGAACGGACATTTGCTTATATTGATGAGATACTAGATCTGCCTGAACGAAAGATTCACAGATTAAAAGTACTATTTCAAGTTAAAATTCTATACCTTTGTATAGGTGTTTGCAAGGAATGATGATTAAAAAATGAAAGTTAAAAACTCAAATGAAGAATAAAAGCCAAATGAGGAAAGCTAAAACCCAAAGGAATAAAAGATGGACCCAACTCAACCCACCACCGAAACACACTTCCCAAACATGTTTTGACAAGAATTTTGCTTTCTTCAGTGGAACATCAAGTTGTACGTGGGCACCAAGTCCTCGTCGACGATTCTTGAAAGACTGATGTAATGTCTTGTATCGCTCTGCCTTCAACTTTCGTCGTCGCAGACCAACTGTGTATCACTGCACAAGCTGTTAGTGGCGGCATCTATGGCATTGTGTTCACCTCGGTCTACTTTAGCCATTCTGCTCCTGTGATCTTTGAACCTATGTCTATTAGCTTTTTGTAATCGATTATTTTCCTGTCCTATCAGATATCGCCAGGCATAAGGTAACTCAATTGGTGAATTGGTGTTGCAACATTCATCTCCGAATTTTACAATAACCACTGCTTTCGATGTTATGATTTGTCTATGACTCTTGTGTGATTCAGCTATATTTTCGATCCATTGTATTTCTGCAAGTTCAAACTCTGCCGTAGAGGAATGCGTTATAGCTCTGTTAATGTAATATCGGAATGCAGCTGTCTTATATCTCCATGGGTGTGCGGAATCCGATGGTATTAATGCAGGCACGAAATTATGTTTCGTGCCTGCATTATCGAAACTGTTTATCGAAAACCATGTTTCGTGCCTGCATTAATACCATCGGATTCCGCACACCCATGGAGATATAAGACAGCTGCATTCTGATATTACATTAACAGAGCTATAACGCGTTCCTCTACGGCAGAGTTTGAACTTGCAGAAATACAATGGATCGAAAATATAGCTGAACATTTTGGGTACAATAAACATTTGATTAATTCAATATATAACAATCTTAAGAATAATCATACCCAGATGAAACAAAGGAATATATATAAATCCTACATCTCCTTTTCATACTTACCACCCTTAAGTAACATATTAAAGAAAAAATGTGTTTCGAACGAAATAAATCTTGCAGAAACCATCATTGATAATGGCTCATTACTAACTTCCGGTAATTACAAAAAATCCATCCTAGATCGAGCAGGAGTATATGCTATTCCAAAGAGGACAGACAACAACCAACAAGATTCTATTTACATCAGAAGTACAAAAAGGCGTATGATTACCAGATTAAAAGAACATATCCCAGATTGGCAAAAGAAAAGACCAAGAACAGCTCTGATACAACACTGCATGGAAAATCAACCGAAGCTTGATTGGGAGAATATTAAACATATAACATCACACAAGAGTCATAGACAAATCATAACATCGGAAGCAGTAGTTATTGAAAAATTCGGAGATGAATACTGCATCACCAATTCACCAATCGAGTTACTTTATGCCTGGCGATATCTGATAGGACAGGAAAATAATCGATTACAAAAAGCTAATAGACATAGGTTCAAAGATCACAGGAGCAGAATGGCTAAAGTAGACCGAGGTGAACACAATGCCATAGATGCCGCCACTAACAGCTTGTGCAGTGATACACAGTTGGTCTGCGACGACGAAAGTTGAAGGCAGAGCGATACAAGACATTACATCAGTCTTTCAAGAATCGTCGACGAGGACTTGGTGCCCACGTATAACTTGATGTTCCACTGAAGAAAGCAAAATTCTTGTCGAAACATGTTTGGGAAGTGTGTTGCGGTGGTGGGTTGAGTTGGGTCCATCTTTTATTCCTTTGGGTTTTAACTTTCCTCATTTGGCTTTTATTGTTCATTTGAGTTTTTAACTTTCATTTTTTAATCATCATTCCTTGCAAACACCTATACAAAGGTATAGAATTTTAACTTGAAATAGTACTTTTAATCTGTGAATCTTTCGTTCAGGCAGATCTAGTATCTCATCAATATAAGCAAATGTCAGTTCTACGAGCAGAGGAATTGCAACAGTGACAAAATGCCGAAATTACTATGATTAAGTAAAAAAAATTTTACCATTAATGTTCGTTTTTGTATTTCATAGCGTCATATGGACTTAGCTACTCCACCCTGCATACTTAAACAAAATATACATGACAAACAGTATTATCACTGCTTAATATAGCAGTTCTACATTGAGGATCAGATGTGTTCAATAGTGGAATCATTTGCTTTGCATATCTGCACTTTACATTCTTCATACACGAGATTCTTCCGCGAAATTCCATTTTTTTTTTTTTTGTCATCATTTGTGTCATTCTGGAGATCGATGCTGAACTGAAGAGAAATGGGGGCGAGGGGGTCATTTTATGTCTGGGGATGGTATTTCGTCTTTCAAAACTATCAAAAACTGAAGTTAAATGGAGTGACAATTCTTCCCATAATCGTAATTTCTTTTTTCTCACGATGTTGCCTGTTCCCAATATTGTTATTAAATGTCATTTTATTGCATAAATGTTTGTATTTCAGCATGAAACTGTGAGCAATGATTTCCAAAAACGGAAGGTAAGATGGCGGGAAGATTTCCTCGTAGTCTTCGGGCAAAGATTCTTCTGTAGATTTGAAGAATTCCGCCATTTCTGTTATCATTTTGAGCATTCTTGAGATCAATGCACAACTGAACAGAAATTTTGGGGGGAATGGCGAGGGAGAGGGAATCGTGCTTGACAACAGGATTCTGTCTTACAAAACTTTTGAAAACGGTAGTTCTTCAAAAGTTTGAAATCCATAAAAGACTTCCATTTGTAGTTCCAGCAGCAAAGATTTCTCCCGTAATCTTTTTTTTTTTTTTTTTTCTCGCGTTGTTCCTTCTGCCCAATATTTTTTTTAAAATGTCCTTTTATTCCACAAATACTACATTTCAACCTAAAAATGGAGGAAGAAGTTTCCGTAAACAAAAGGTGGTCGGAGCGAAGATTTCTCCCAAAATCGCTTTTTTTTTTTTTTTTTCTTCCCGCGATGCTCTCAATATCCTGTGTTGTTGTTCAGTGTTATTTTGCCCCTATGAAGGTCTGCACTTAAGCTTGAGGGGAAATTTTCCCAAAACGGAAGATATGGACATTTGAAAATTTGTTAGAATTGATGCATGGTGTTCAATAGTATTCATATCCTTAAAGTCACACCATTTATCTAAAGTAGCAAAAGCTTTGATATCATGCGTCCATGGTCCTCAGGCTGAAAGTTCTTTCAGCATGATAGATAAGTTGTCATCTGAGGGAATAAAAGGGGAGGAGGAAAGAAAAGTGGTGAAAAAATAGAAAGCGAATTATATCGACAGAAAGAAAAACTAAGCAAAGATTTCTGTGCAGCTGCAGAATCAACAAAAGACAAATATGGCCATGGAACTTGCTCAAACGAAAGCAACACAGGAGGAAAATTGAGCTGATGTTCTAGCAAGTACAAAAAAAAAAAAAAAAAAAAGATAGAGAGATGTGTTTGAAGCAGTGTCTTTTAAAATCACTTTATTTTGTTTTGAATTCAGTAATTTTGTATTGTGAATACAGTGAACAATTCCATCTTGCTCGTGCTGCTTTATATTCACACTTTCTTGTCGCATGTTCTGAATTTTTTTCGCCCAATTAAAAGTTCAGCTTTTGTCTTTTTTGGTTAGTCTCATGTATGATTCTTGCCTGCCAATACACATGCAAATTGCATCCCTCCTTCCTAGAGTTTATTTTTTTTTTTTTTATCAGACTGTGTATATATTGAGACAATCTAAGGTTCTATTAGTAATAATTTAAGATCATGTATGCATTACAAAATTATATTTTCTGCCTTTCTTTTAAAAACCAAAAACATTTGTTTTTTCAGAAATGGCGCATATCACTGTTCGGGCAATTTAACTGAGTGGACAAAGTGCCAGTATGTTACAAACACTCCTAAAAGACTTCCATTTGTAGTTCCAGATGAACTGACAGAATATGATTTTTTGTAAGTGAAATGTTGATAATTGATGTCTTAAATTTTTGTGTTTTTGTATCTGAAATCATTTTTTGTTAGTGATGTCTAGTATTGTTTCTATTATGATTTTTTCTATATCTGACCCTGATGTGTATTGTCTGGTACTTGATATTTTATGTGTACGCAGGGTTAGAAAAATCAGAAAATTTCAACATGCCCTGTCAGGCATGTTGTCCAAAAATAGATGCGCAAGCCAAAAATTTACATGCCCAACATTTTGCTGATGAAATTTTACATTGCTGATAGCTCTGGAGCTTAGGAAAATAAATATATTAAATATCATTATGTAACATAGCCTCTAATTCAATATCAAAACCAGAAGATCAGTTACTTTTAGTGAAGTGAATATATCAAAAATAGAAAATCAATTACTTTTAATATTTCTAATTATGGCAGTCAAAATTGAAGTTTAATCTCACCTACAAGATTTCCTCACATTCTTCATCATGATACAATTGAAGAGAGTGTCCACTAACATGCCTTGTGCGTTTGGCAGCTGATTGCTAATACAGTGGATCCCACTTAAGAAGTTCCCGCTTAAGAAGTTTACCCGTTTAAGAAGTTTTATTTTTAGAGTCCCGATTTTTTTTCCATAGTGCTAATGTTAATTTTTCCCACTTAAGAAGTAACGATGTTTCAAGTTTTCCCGTTTAAGAAGTTGTAAGTGTCACAAGTTTCCAAGTAAAAACATACGATTTTGGAACTCGTCCAGCAGTAAGAACATGTCAAAGAATTTGGGAGGAAATGTTTCTTTATTCTCTCCCTACATGTAGCAAGCGAAGCACCTGCCAGCTTCACACGGTCAATGCAGGGGGTCATGTTTACACCCCCCACTTCTTCTGCATCTGCCCTTTGTGTATCACAATCGCCTTATTTTTGGGGCTGGGGAAAGGCTGGGAAAGGAAACACCTGCTGAAAGTTAGTCATTCTGTCAGAGTTAGGCTGAGATGTTGCACCTCTCATACGTGGAGTTAAACGTTTAGTTTTATTGTTAAAATGCATAGCTAGAAATATGGCGTCTAAAGGCATCGAAAGAAAAGCTTTATCTGTGAAGAAACGAAACATTATTATGAAATTTGATGACAACCCGCATTTAACTGGGTGTTACAACCCTCAACGGTATAGTGGCAAAACGGGACACTGTGCTTGCAAATGCTTCCCATTCATTAAAAATAAAAAAGATTAAGAAGGGTAAATGCAAGGATGTCGAACTTGGGATCCTTGCCAGGTTTGGGAAAAGGCAGAACAAAAGCTTTTCGCCAAGATTCCGGGAAACTGTGCTCCGACCAAATACGATTGTACAAGATTAAGAGATTCTCGAGAGACGGCTGCGAGAGATGACGGAGCATGTCATAGTGGATGCCATCGGGACCGACAGATGTAGCGCCGGACCGATGCAGAGCCACCCTGAGTTCAACCATGCTGAAGGGGAGTTATATCCAGTGTCGTTAAAAGGCGCAAAGGAGATTCTTTGGCGTTCCGCAGTGGATTTAATTCTTTGAAAAAAAAAGGATACGCCAGGTCACTCGACACAAAGGCAAACGCCTCCCCCAAACAATCGGCAATCTCCCCGACTTCAGCATATGTGCAGCCGTTACTCTCGAGAATGGAGATCTGGTGAGAGCTGTAGTTACCCCGGATCTTACAAATCTTGTCCCACACACTTTTTGAACTGGCACGTGAAGTGAGAGGTGAAACATACTGGATCCGAGACTCCCTCTTGCTACGTTGACGCACCAACCGAGCATAGGATTTTGCTCGTTTGAATGTAACGAGATTAGCTCGGGGAAAACGCCGAAACGCTGCACATTCAGGGGTCCACCAAGGCTTCAGACTTCTGGAGAGTGTCGTAGATGTTTTTGGTATAGAAAGATCAGCTGCCTGAAGAATGCAATTTGTGACTTCAAGAACAGCTGCGTCGATTGACTCTTGGGTCACCATAGCAGAAGATATCCCTGCTGACGATGTGAAGACCTTCCATCTCGCACGCTCCATCCTCCATTGAGGAGGGCGGGAGGCAAAAGATGGCATGTTCGCATGATGCGAGAGCACAATTGGAAAATGGTCGCGTCCCGTGGAGGTCGTTACACATCGTCCGCGACCAATCATCAATAATCGATGGTGATCCCAAGGTCAAATCGATCGCACTGAAGGATCTTGTTGGCTCATAGAAGTAAGTGTCAGCACCGGTGTTAAAAAGGCACAAAGAGGCCGAGGACAGAAGAGACTCTATGCGACGACCTCTCGTGCTGATGCTGACACTACCCCACAAATGATGATGAGCATTGAAGTCACCCATTAGAAGAAAGGGTGAAGGCAGCTGATCAACCAATCTCTCCAGAACAGAGACGCTCACGTCCAGAGGCAGATAGACACTGCAGGCAGTAAGAGGCACAGGTACAGATATGTGAACCGCCACGGCCTGCATAGTTGTGGATATCACAACGGAAGAAACCGGAACACTGTGTGGGACAAGAATAGTGACTCCTCCACAGGCGATGTCTCCCGATGCATTATCTGTCCGATACGCACTGTAGCCTCGAACTGAAAGCAGGTCTGATGGTTTAAGTTTTGTCTCCTGTAGACAAAGGCACACCGGAGAGTACAACGAAAGCAGATGTTTCATGTCATCAAAACTCGTCCGAAAACCTCGACAGTTCCACTGAATGATTGAAGCCATGGTTAATAGTGAGATGAAAATGGAAATGATCAAATGGAGTCAGGCTCCATCACCTTTTGTGAGAGTTCCCCCAGATCTGGAGGCGTGTGACCAGGGGCCAAGATGGGAGCATGCTTTGTCCCAAGTGTCTTAACGGAAGGCGCTTTCCATTGAGTCAATTGCTGAGATTTTGGAGGAGAAGAAATGCTTTTCTTATCCTGGGCTTTGGTTTTCTTGCCAGAAGAAGTGGCCTGAGTTCCCTTGCTGGTGGTAGGGTGACTATGCTTCGGCAAAGTGGTGGGTGCCGCTTTCAGACCCCTAGCTTGAGACTGGAGTGTCTCCAGTCCGGCTGTGAGGATATCGTCCAGCTTGTAGGGACATTTAACAGGGATCTGAATGTCGGTTTGAATAGCAACTGTAGATTTGGCAACCACCACTGATGCATATGATCGCCGATCAGAAGTAACAGGAACTACTCTTCTTCTAGCCTCAGGATAGGAAATATTCTCAACCGTTTTCAGCCTTTGGATCTCTTTCTCCTCCTTCCACTTGGGACAATCTTTGGCTGATGCTGCGTGTGAACCCTTGCAGTTTACACAAAACTCGGCCTCGGCCACACATTCTGGTAAAAGATGTTCTGTGGTACCACAGCGTGCACACCTAGGATTGCTCCTGCACGACTGCTGAGAATTGCCGTAAGACTGGCACCTAAAACATCTCAAAGGGTTAGGGATGTACGGGCGTACCTCTAGGTGAAGATACCCTGCCTTGATGGACGTAGGCAGGGAAGGACTGTCGAAAGTTAAAATGATGTTGCGGGATGGGACGGACTGCCCATTCCGTCTAAAGAGAATACGCCGCACACCCGTAACGTGTTGACTCCTCAGTTCTTCAAGTAGTTCTTCCTCAGTATAGTACTCAATGAGGTCCTGAGAAGAGACAACACCTCGAGATGAATTTAGGTACCCATGAGGTGTTATTTTGACCGGAGTCTCAAGCAGCGTGGTAGTGTTAAGTAGTGTAGAGCTGTAGGCCACAGTGGACATTTCTACCAGATCTCCAGATTGGAGCTTCTTTACGCTCTTAGGAGAGCTTGCTATGGATTGAAGTGCTTTGTTTATCCAAAATGGACTTTTGGCACTCAAAGGCTTTTGAAGGGTCCAATGAGTGCACAAAAAGAAACGAGCATTTGAACAATCAGGAACATGTTTTTTTGCGGAAGGGGATGAGCCTTCCTCCATACCTCTTTTGGTTGTTGGTTCAAGGGAAACAGAATTGAGAGCCATGAAAAAAAAAAAAAATTTTATGTTCGTCCGCCGACTTCCCCACCCACAATCGAGCCCAACAAGGGAGAACCGGAGGTCCGCAAGCCCAAGTGGATGCAGGACACGGCTCTAATTATAGGAAGCGGATATAGCAAGTTGATAGGGCTGACATGCGCTCGGCTTGCACCCAGACTTTCCCATGCCTGGGGAACACCCCTTTGGCATGCCCACCCTATCCCCAGACTCACCCTGTCGTGCGAAACGACAAGCTGTTAGAGGTCTGGGCTCCACTCGGCCACAGACCTCATTGACTAGGAGTGGGTTAGTTCCTAGCCGCCTGTTTAGGGTGAAGCAGGGGGCAAAGAGGAGTGTTGGCAACTGGCGACAACAACACCCAGGCCACCAGAAACCTCAGCTTTCAGCATCCCCTTTTCCACCTTACGGGTCACCGCACACGGCAAACGTGCAGGTAGGTCTAGCTAACCAGCTCGGAAAAACGAAGAAAGGAACAGAAAACTGAGATGTCAAAAAAAAAAAAAAAAAAAAAAGAGAAACCAAAATCCAGAGCTGGCGCATAATCACAACCTCAGCAACCTACAACTGAGGTGGGTGCGTGTCAAGTGAAAAAACAAAAAAAAAAACATAAAAATTTTGAAAATCATCACATATAGTACGTGTCGGCTCGGGCCGTGGGGACGCCATCCCCCCAGCAGCTGGATGAACAGCTGTCCCTTCGGTGATGTAGTCGTACAAGACGAAAAAGCAAGATGCTCCGTCACAAGGTCAGCTCGGGCCGTGGGGGCGCCGCTCCCCAAATAACTGGAAAAACCAGTTATTCCCGTGCGGGGTTTGTCTGTTGGTTCTCTTGAAACATGTTTCTTTGAACAGAGCCATTCCATTATTAAGCTTAGCTGCATTGAGTTATAGAAAAACTGAAACTATTCAACTGACAAATTTTTTCTTACATATGACCTGTTTCTATGGAAATGTATTTACAAATTCCTGGTGGGGTAGTATTCACAAAAGTTCACGGAACTCTGTTACAGAAAATAATGTGCACAGTTAGTTGTTATTAATGAAAAGCAGGTAATTTTATAAAGATAAATTACGTAAAGAATTTACAAGTGTGTGCTTTGGTGAGAAAAATGAATGAAATGGAATGAAATGTAACAATTCTTTGCAACATGCCACTCTGGAAAACTTAAACCACCTAGAGAACCTGTAAAAGTCAGGGACTAAGACTGACTCCTCATTTTTTGATAGTACACTGGCGGAAAGTGAAAAAAGAACACCAAGAAGGATACGTCTGATACCAACGACATTTATACAGCATAATAACGGAATACAGAGGATAACGTGATCAAAACATTATGGCAAAATACAGCTGTATTTGCTGGTAAACTGAAAAATAAAATTTCCATGTAACATGGTTAGTACGAGGTTGAACTGCCATGAACTGCGTCACACTGCAATTCTGGCATGGAGTCTGTCGTACAGATGTTGGATGTAAGTTTGGGTTATTGAGTTCCAAGCATCCTCAATCTGGACGCGTAAATCAGGGATGGTCGTGGCTGGCCGTGGAGACCGGATAAGTCGTCCCATAAAATCCCACATGTGCTCAATGGGGGATAAATCCGGTGAACGTGCAGGCCATAGAAGTTGTCTCACACCCTAAAGTGCATGTTGCGTTGCACGTGCCGTGTGTGGGCGTGCGCTATCTTGCTGGAAAACACGATGGACCGACCTTACAAATGGCACAACAACGTGCTGAATGATGTTATTGATGTAGGAGGTGCTGTTTAACGTACCCGGTACAAACACTAGTTTTGTACGGGAGTGATAGCTGATCGCTCCCCACACCAGGAGACCAGGTGTAGGCCCTGTGTGTTGCTGGTGGATGCAAGAAGGGTGGAGACGCTCCCCTGTGCGTCTGGGAACACGTATACTGCCATCGGAGGCTACCAAGCAGAATCTGCTTTCAACGCTGAACACGACAGATCACCATTGCGTTCTCCAGTGCAGACGTTGGCAACACGACTGCAGCCGTTCCTGACGGTGGGTTGGAGTCGGAGGCACACGTGCACGTAGTCCTGCATCCAGTAGACGGTTGCGGATTGTTCGCACAGTCACCTCAGGTGCAACGGTAGCTCGGATTTGCGTCGCAGTGAATGTTCTTCTTGACAATGCCGCTCTTCTTATGCATCGATCGGTCCGCTCATCAGTCCGTCTGTGACTCCCGGTTCCAAATCTTCTCATATGGGAATGTTCCTCAGACCATCTAGGCCACCATCGTACCACCACCGATACTTCCCATCCAATTCGCTCCGCAATATTACCAACCGGCCTCGCAGAGTCCGACTAGATGAGCTCGCTCAAAGTCCGATAACTGCTGAAATCGTACACGTCTTCCATGTCCAGGCATTGCAGCTTCTTCAGGGTCTTCGCACGTGTCCGTACGCCGATGACTGATTAGATTCACTTCGCCGTACTCCTTAAATACCACCGACAATAATTTGCATATTATGCCGTGCTGTGGCTTAAGCTCACTGGTTGGTCCCGAAATTAACATCACACCTACGTAAACTCGACCCCATTAACATATGTAAATTTCATGATCGTCCGCCAATTCCTTCTTGGTGTTCTTTTTTCACTTTCCGGCAGTGTATTTATTTGAATTTTAGAAGTTTTGCTGATGCCGAATTGGACATAATTGCTGCGGGAGGCAATTTTTTCCGATGAAAAGATGTTATTGTGAACTACTTTCTTCCACTTTGGGTGTTATCAGGCTGTATGCAAACAAAACGGAATGTTACATGAAAAATCGGGAACTACTTAAAAGCATTCGGATTTGATACTACAGTCATATTTCAGGAAAGTGAGCTGCAAATAAGGGTAATTTGTTCGCTTCTGTCGTTACAGATTTAAATAATACAAAATAAGATTTCTTCATTTAATTAATTAATGTTGGCGTTAAGTTTCAACGTACATGTAAATGCTTGGAAACATTTATTTTTCTAAAGTGACACTTTGGTTGGAAAATTAGGCCTAAAATGCCTCATGCTAAAAGACTCTTGCAGAGCAAAACTAAGTAGAGACCGGCAGGCAAAGGCAACTTCAAGAGCTGCTGAAACACCAGAGCAGCGAGCTGCAAAGCAAAATGCAAACACAGTGGCCAGGGCCATAGCAAGAGCAGCTGAAACACCACAGCAGCGAGTTGAAAGACAAGAACTAAATAGAGCAGTTACAACTAGAACTAGAGCTGCTGAGACACAACAAGAGCAAATTGCATGACAACAAAGAAATGCCACAGCAATGGCAGAAATGCATATGCTTCCTTGGAGATAAAAAGAAATGGCTGCCTTTCACTACAAACTCACAAACAAACTGCAGCTCAGGTGCAAGTATAGTAATTGGAAGAATGTCAGTATCTTGCATTTTCTGAAATGCTGTAAAATGGGAGCATGAACACAAGCGCATTTGCTGCAACAGTGGCAAAATTAAAGTCCCTCTAATTAGGGAACCTCCTGAACCTCTGTTTTCATTACTAACAGGCAGCACTGAAGATGCCACACATTTCCAAAATAATATTCGGAAATACAATTCATGTTTCCAAATGACTTCTTTTGGCACTACCAAAAGAGTCATAGAGTCTGGCTTTATGCCGGCATTTGAAGTGCAGGGCCAAGTTTACCAACAAATTGGTAGCTTAATGCCATTGCGGAATGGCCAACTATTACGGTTTCGACTGTCAGATCACGGAATTACAGACAAGTTAGAAGAATTACGGATTTCAGTGAGTTTTGGAGGATCTCAATTTTGTATCCTTTTTTGTTAACCCTTTTAGAGCGACGTGGCCGATTCGTCGGCGTTCGATTTTGATCCAAGTATTTTGCGAATCAGACGGTAGATATCAGTGTCGATGATCATATTATTTATCAATCATATCGTTTTGAAATGGAATCTCTATGAATCATATCGTCAACAGCGATATTATTGAAAGAATTGTAATATGCTGTAAGAGTCGTATCGTGTAATAGTTTGCGCTTGCTATCGGGCTTCCCATGCGCTTTCTCTGTGTGATGGGAGAAAGGCTTCTTTAGCCAAAACTTTTCCTACTGCAGTTGAGGCAAGGCTGTTCGCTTGGCCTTGTTGGTGAATTATAAAAAGTCGTACTATCGGAAATCACTTTTTCAAGCCCTGTTCGAAGTGCAATAACTCGCAACTCGTCGTAACGCATGGTCCCGCGATGGCGGGTGTTTATTTATTTATTGCGGACTTTCGCCGCGCGGTAGAACATAATGCGGTGTTTTATTACTAGAAGCTCTTCACATTATTCATTTCTTTTTTCCCAAACAAACAGACACAATTGCAAAACTCCGTGAGTTACGAATCCTCCTCTTTTTCCAAACTAGTGTTATCAGAGGATAACTTTATTGACAGCGTGTTTCTCAGACTAGCAGACATGCTTTTTCCTACTGCATGAAATGTTTTTGTAAGGTGATTTGAAATGGCATGTTGTAGTGAGAGTGAAAGTTTGCCAAGTGATAGTGATGATTTTGAATCATCTGAGAGTGATATTGGCCAAGCAACATCAAGCCAGAAAACTAGCCACTGTGCCACGCACACAATATCTTCCAAAAGTGAAGATCTTGATAGGGAATCTTCAGGTCATGAAAGCGAATGGGAGGATGTAATAGAGGGTAGTGATGAACAACCTCACCATCCTTTTGATTGTCATGAAATGCAGGGGCCCAAACATGCTCCTGCAACTGATGCGACACCTATTGCATATTTTACTTGTGTTTTACTAATTTCATCCTTGGAATTATCATTTCTGAAACAAATAAATATGCAAAGAGGTTTCTCCAGGAACATCCAAATCTTTCTCCCAAATTTCGAGCTAAGAAATAGAAAAATGTTACAAATGCTGAAATAAAGGTTTCCTTGCGTGCCTTCTAATGTGGGAGTAATCAGTAGCCTATGTAGGACGAAATGATTGCCGAAGGCATATCCAGTAAAAAAAAACACGAAGATTATGTAAAATGAAAGACTCAATAAAAGCCTTTGGATAATTTTTTTGCAAAAAAAAAAAAAAAAAGAAAAGAAAATAGCGTGATAAATGCTATAATCATTTATCACATGTGGAGCATAACCTACCTACAGCAAGCTGTGATCATGCTGGTCCCTTGTTTCATGCTATGTTTCCATACTGTGATATTGATGAAGCTGGATGTCCTAAAGCAGATGTGGCATGGAATGAAATATCTAAGATGAAGGATTCATCTGGCCTTCCCAAGTATTCTGCATTGCCTAAACTAATGTTGGCAATATTGACCATCCCTCACAGCAATTCCTCTACAGAGAAAATATTTAGTATAGTAAGGAAAAACCTCACATACTTGTGCCCAACAATGAGCACCAAAACATTAAGTGCACTTTTTGTACAGAAAAGTAAAGCATTTTCCTCAGGTAAGCTGTGTCATAAAAAGAAGTTTTCTGAAAAAGAATATACCACTGCAAAACAAGCAACAAAGGAGTCTTTATGTCAGCAATGACATGAGGTAAGTACAATATTGATAATTTAATTTCATAATTTTTTATCAGGATAGTGTAAACATATAAGGTTATTACACATTTCACACATTAATTTCTCATGAAATACCCTTTCCACACGTTAACGATGAGGCTTCATATGGTGATTACTGATAGGCTCCTCGGAAGGTCGCTCACCTCATACAAGTATTACAGGTTACACAGTAATACTGTAATATTGTCCTTAACTTTGAAAAAAAAAATGGTTTGTTACATTACTGAAAGTTTGTGTTCCATTACTGAAACATTACTGAAAAATCCCCTATTGATTACTGATACGTTCTGCTATAGGTTGGCACTCTGCCATTGCAAAATGAAGAGCCTAAATTTTTACAGATCTATTTTATAAGTGATCAGAATCGACAGGCTGAACACCGCTGTCATTACATCAGACAGACAAGACCAGAAATAGTACTACCACTGCAAGCTATGTTTCAAACAGGAAATGAGTATGTCAGAAGTTTTAAATGTGTAATGGAAACTGTAACAGATCAGTACAAAGTTGTCATTTCTGCTGACAGAGCCCCAACTAATGAGCACTGAGGCTGCTTCATTGGCACCTACGACTTCAGAGGTTGCTGTTATTCTGGCTGGCGAACAACATGGCAACCGTGATATTGTCTTTCACCTTAGAGACAACACGCATTCTAGAATTGCCGAAATGCACAGATCTTATGATGCACTACATATACCTGCCAGGTTTTACGGTTTACCCATAAAATTTACGGGCAAATGGTAATTTTACGGATTTGGTGATTCTCCAAGATTTTTTTCTTTTTCTGATGATTTTGCACCCACTATTAAAACTTTTTTTTTTTAACTTAATCCATTCAAAGTAAAGTGCTGATGTAAGTTACGAATAAGTTTTTAGTCGTGTTTATTTGGGAACATTTTGCTGTAGTTTTCCCTCGTTTTAGGTTATTGTTTTGCCTTTTTTCAAACACTAGAACACCAACCAGCTGGGCTTGTTTAACCTTGGGCTTGGTTCTCTTCCCCTCTCTCGCGCACGCTGTTTCCCACCTTCTTTTCAGATAATGCATTATTGTTCTCCCGAGTCGCAACTTCTGAGCAGGCCAGCATGGGGTGTGTCTTGCATTGGAGACAGGTATCTTTATTCCTCCTAGTTCGAAATGCTTTCTCAGAACGTAGTTATCGTAGAAAAAAATTCAAACGGATTTTAAATCTCTGGAATTTTTAAGCCCAGATCGATACCCAACATGATGAAATTAAGCAAAAAGTGCCAGTTTTGTGAAATTAAAAATGAATTGAGGCATGGTTTCATGACTTCTTCTCTGGCAATAAATTTGACCTAACGAAAGAATGCTACTATAAGAGGAAGTGAAATAATTTAAAAAAAAAAAAAAAAAAGAAAGGAGGTCCGATGTTCATTCGAGCCAGTGCTGCTCCAGCAATGATTTATTTTGCTGGTCCACGCTTTTCAACCGTGCTTTGTTCATTACTCGATAGCGTTCATAAAAATGTCTTGGCTTGATTCAACAAAATTAATATGTTGGGGTACATACTAATTCGTCAAAAATCCCTATTGAAAATGGTCAAAGGTTAGGTCAAGACATTTTCAGTTGCTCTCTGCTTTCCTATTCATTCTTCCGCCCCTTTTGCGTGATGACTTGCTTAAAATCAAAGCATGATTGTGATGAAGTTTAGGTATGCTGTTCAGCATCCATAGTGGTCCTATCCTATTGAAAATGGTTGCTATCAGCATTCACGGGGACAGAACAACTCTGAATTTCAAAATATCCGGATTTTGACAGCACGAGTTTAATCTAGGGAGTAGACTTTTTTTTTTTTTTTTTTTAATCTGTTCAAAAAAAAAAAAAAGGCATTGGATTTGTAACTTCTATCAAACCGAAGTGTGTGATATTTACAGATTTTCATTTTTTAAAACAGAATACGTGTATTCTGCATTTTGTCATGTTAAGCCATATTTTTTTTTTTTCAGAGATATAAGATTGGAATTAAAATCCTGGTTCAAACGTTTGTGCCTTGGCTACGCTGCAAAGAGAGCAGGGGATGACATGGGGTTTATGTCACCGACGAAGTGGCTGTATTATTTCTCGTGATGCCTGATGTAAAAGACTGTTGGTTTTGTTCCGGCAAAACACATTGTGTTAGTTGCAAGAGAGGGGGTAATTCAGACGTTGATGGGCCCAGATTGTTTTTGTAAAGGAATAACTAGGCTAGAGAAGCTCTATTCAGTAAGATGAGAGGGGGGGGGACAGGAAGGGAAGACAGAACTATAAAATCAGTGCCATTTGGAAGTATAAAGGATGCCGCTAAAGGGGTCGGATTTGGTAAAAGACAAGGCATTGATCCGCATGTGGGGAATGATGGGGAGGGAGGGAGGACCACAGAGGATGACATTCGTAACTAAAACCTAAACCTTTGTTTCTACATGAAAGAACCTTTCAGTTGTTCTCTGCTTTCCTAGCTGACCAGCTCAAATTGGATAACTCTGCAATCTGTATTTTTTTCCTCTTCAAATTGCAACTCTTTAAGATGCTACTATTTTACTGTAGTAGTGTTTACCTGCATTTTTTTCCGAGTGGTAATAAATTTTGTATTAGTGATTCGCTATGAGCAGCAATATAAAAGGGAAAAAAGTACTATAAAACATTCCGCGATACGTGTTCTGTGGAATTCTTGTTTATTGCGAAATCTTCAATTATGGAAAATATGCGTTAAGTGCTACGTGTCGATACAATTTCAACATTTCGCATGGTGGAACGAATGATATTATAAATCATATTTCTAGTGACAAGCATAAATATAACGTTTAACTGCATGGAAAAAAATAACGAAATTGACTTCCTTTGTTAAAAGTTATAATGAACTGGATGCGATTCATACAAAATGGTTGTTCACTTCATTTTTAGTTGAACATAATTTACCAGTTAGTGTCTCTCAGTCACTCTTACTTATTTCATTTTTTTATTTTTTTTTTATTTGACTATCTCATCATCCGTGCCTCCGTAAGATAAAAGCCTAACATGAAAATGGTTCGTTTTTGAAAACATTTTATTATGTTTCATGACGGAATAGGACACGATCCCATTGAAAGAACATCCTTCTCTTCAGATGCAAACTTCTGTAAAAGTAAATTTTGATCACTTTATAGATCATAATGATAGCATAGTAATGAGATATTATGTATGGAATCTATTTTAAACGATATAAATGTGCCAATAAATTCAAACATCTGTAGTCACTTCAATTACAAGTTTATACTTGATTTGGGTAACATCGTTTGTAAATCGATATGTTCGGTACATTTAATCAATGTGCGCGACAAGTAATCGAATCGATTATAGCGATTAAAATTTTCATCGAATATATTGATTAATTTTTTTTTACGGATTTCTGTTTCTGAAAGTTGGCAGGTATGACTACAATATCCCCTAATTTTCTGGCAAGGTCAGGATGGCTACCATTTTGAGTTGCAACAAACGGATCCTGTTTGAAGACTGCAAACTGACAAAAAAAGTAATGTGCCTCAGTTTTTATTCCTACAGACTGATGACGAGATTAAATTATTTCAATCACATTTTGAGATTCAAAGACCTTTTGAGTCAATTTATTGTTGACATGTTTGCCAAAATTGAGGCAGAAGGACTGAGATACATTCGACTGCATCAAAGAGAACTTTGTGCAGAAAGTTAGGCTCACTTGAGGGATGCAGTTCTCAATGATGGAAACGTGAACAACCCTGGTCAATTGATTATCTTGCCATCAAGTTTTACTGGTGGGCCATGATACATGCACGAGCACACTCAAGATGCCATGACTTATGTAAGAAATTATGGTCGGCCCGATTTATTCATCAGCTTCATGTGCTACCCAGCATGTAAAGAAATTACGGATGAATTGATGGCAGGCCAAAAATCACATGACAGACATGATTTGATTGCAAGAGTTTTTAAAATTAAAATTGAAAAAAATGATGCACTTGATTGTCAAAGGCTGCATTTTTGGGACTGTTCAGTGCTACATGTACATCATGGAATGGCAGAAATGTGGCTTGCCGCATGCACACATTTTGGTGTGGTTAAAGGAAAAGTTGCATCTGCACAGAATAGATGACATAATCAGCGCAGAATTTCTAGATCCTGAAACAAATCCAATCCTTCACGAGATTGTCAAAAAAAATATGGTGCATTGAACCGTGTGGTGCAATTAATTCGAACTCACCATGCATACAAAACAACAAGGGCACAAAAAAGTACTCAAAGCAATTTCTCTTGGAAACACAAACAGGGCACAATGGATACCCACTGTATCATCGCAGGAAACCAGATGACGGTGGATTTACGGCAATCATCAAAGTTCATAGGACAGAGTGCAACATTGACAACCGGTGGATAGTTCCATACTGCCCTCTTCTATCAAAAACTTTTCAAGCACTCATTAATGTCGAATACTGCAATTCAGTCAAATCCATTAAATGCATGTGCAAATATGTCAACAAAGGGTCTGTCATGGCAATGTTTGGTCTCGAGAGAAAACATGACAAATGATAAGCCTACACTGTATGAGATTGGAAGGTACATAAGTACCAATGAAGGCATGTGGAGAATCTTGGAGTTTCCAATTCTCGAGCACTTCCCCACGGTTGTTTAACTCAGTGTGCACTTGGAAAATGGCCAACGCGTTTATTTCACTGAACAAAATGCCCAGCAACTTGCTCAGAACCCACCGCAAGCCACTCTCACGGCATTTTTTATCTGTGCAGGAATGATGCATTTGCTCAAACACTTTTGTACAATCAGGTTCCAAAATACTGCATATACAAAACAAACAAGAAATGGCATCGGCACATACAAGGGCAGGCCGTCCCCAATCACCCTAATGTGAAATCCAGCAATGCACTCGGTCGTGTTTATACGGTGCATCCTAACCACTTTGAATGCTTTTACCTCAGACTGTTGTTGCACAAAGTTTGTGGTCCAACTTCATTTAAGGATTTGCGAACAGTGGATGGTGTCGTATGCAACACGTACAAATCAGCTTGCCAGCTGAGGGTCTCTTGGAAGATGAGGCACACTGGAACAGCAAACTGGAGGAAGCGAGTGGAACACGATCACGAGCCAGGTTGCAAAACCTGTTTGCTGTCATGCTGCAAATGTGTGTTTTGGCAAACCCTCTGCAGTTGTGGGAAAACCACAAGTACAATTTATCTGACTTTCTGTATCAGGCAAGACTAGCAAATCCCAACTGCCAAGTACAGTGACAAAATTTACAACCAAGCACTCATTGCCCTTGAAGACAAAGTAAAGGCCTGACTTGGAGACTTTTGGCCTTTTCAAACCAAACCTCAAAGATGATAACCTTTTGGATGAGTTGTTGAGAGAGAGTAATTACAACATTGTTGAACTCTCAGAGTATGTTTGAGAAAACGGACCGCTGTTGGTACCGGATCAGAGAGAAGCATGCAACAAAATTTCTCAGGCAGTTTTCAACAATGATGGAGAAATTTTTTTCTGGATGCACCAGGTGGAACCTCATAAATATCTTCCTGGCTAAAGTCAGACAAAACGGCATGATTGCACTGGTGGTGGCGTCATCTGGCATAGCCGCTATGCTGCTGACCTGAGGTAAAACAGCTCACTCCACCTTCAAGTTGTCTTTGAACTTGCAAAACACAGAAACGCCCACCTACAACATTGCAAAAGGTACTGGCAGAAAAAAGTCCTCGAGCAGTGTTAACTCATTGTCTGGGATGAATGCTCGTTTCACAGAACTGCGTTTGAAGTGCTTGACAGAACTTTGCAAGACATTCACAGAACTGATAAATGCATGGGGTGAGTCACTCTGGTCTTGGCTGGTGATTTCTGACAAACCCTGCCAGTGATACCCAGGGGAACTAAAGCTGACGAATTGCATGCTTGCCTTAAAGCTTCCTACATTTGGCGCAACATGCAGCGCCTCAACCTGAACACAAATATGAGAGTGTACCTGACAGGTGATGCTGCATCTGGTGAGTTTGCTGCCAACCTACTTTGACTTGGAAATGGCGCTGTGGCATTTGATGATCGAGATGGCACCATTTCAATGACATCCATTGCAAACATAGTCGACACTGTGGATGCTCTCATGGAAGCAGTGTTCGTAAACCTTCCTCACCATTTCCAGAATCACGACTGGTTGCGTGAAAGAGCCATTCTTGCACCAAAAAATGATGCATTTAATGGAGTATCTTTGGGATTGTCTATGGCCAGTTTTGCCTGCATACACAAACACAAAACATGTTCTTTTTTGTTTTGTTATGTGCCCTTAAAGAAGTAATTCATATGACATCACCTACAACTCCTGGCACTTCGAAGTAGAAGCTTCATCCATCAGCAATATTAGGAAAATTACTGCACACTGTACACCACATTGCAGTCCGATCCTCTCTGAAGCTAAGCCAGGTGTATTCCTTTTTCCATTCACCAGAATCAAACGTTTCCGATATTTTTCATATTCGCATTTTCTTTTATTGTTTTCAGATGAAGACTCTTTCTCTACAGAATTACTAGCTCTTTTCTTTTGCAGTCCAGTTGAGGAGCTGGTGCCAGCGTTTCCCAGAAAAAACTTTTGTATATGTGTTAGTATTAGGAACAGTCGAAAATTGACATGCTGAGCCTACTGAACAAAGCACGTGTTCAGCAACTTTCGAAAAAAAAAAGTGTTCAACAATAACACATGGGATGTGCACTAGTGTCTTGAATAATGCCTCTGTTTGTCCACAATAAATGAAGCGCTAATGAATGAGGGAGAGAGCAGACTGGAAATGCTTTGCCACTGTGCCAGAACCTCTTAACTGCTTCTGTTTATGCCGTCACTGTCACTCTCTGTTAGCTGCGACCTTGGCTTTCTCACCACAGCTGTCTATCACACTGAGAGGTTAAGGGTCATCTACAGCTCATCAGTGAATAATTATTTGATTTTTTTTTTTAATTATTATTCCTCCTTCAGTGTTGAACGGAAAACTTTTGCAGTACATTGTAGTGCTGGGTACTCGCTATCGTCCAGCCCAGTCGGGTCAATGCTAATGAAAATTTTGTTATGTACATGCCTATTTGAATTTTTATGTGCCCCAGGCTTGTAGTAAAAAATAACACATGCCAAATTTGAATTTTTATGTGTCCTAGGCATGTCGGGCAATAGATTTTTTGAACCCTGCTGTTATGTATTATAAATCAGAAAAACTAGTCTTATACAGATTTTGCTGGACAGTCTTACATGCTATTTCTGATATTTGCTTAGCTCTCTGTGTATAACTGTAAAGTTTATTATATGATGATAAAATCTGATGAAATTATAAATTTAGGTGCCCATAGATGTTTAGAAATATGGGATGCTGTTATGTTCCCCAAAATGGTAAAAATACAAGTGATAATGAAGTAAATCTAGAATTTGTATAGTATAGTTTAACGAAAAACAATCAAAATACTGCTTCACAGAAATAAATTGGTGTGTACCATTTCATAGGAAAGGTAACTGGAAGACTTTTAATTTATGCTGATGCATTTTGTTAAAGAAGCTTAGAAAATAGTATGAAATCAGCCAAGTAAAGGATGTTCTATCTTCAGGAGGGACATGTTATAAATATATTTGTGCTTAGACAGCTTTTTGAGAAGTTTATGAGATGAATGAAGATTTATTTGCAATGTTTATTGACCAGGCACCTAGGAACAAATTGTTCAGTATGTAAGAAGGTTGCTGAAGAAAAAGGCAAGCTGCTGAAGTTGATTGAAAGCCTTTACAGCAAGTCTACCAGCAATCAGAAGGGGGGGGGGGTACTGCTGATAAGTTTTAATTCTGCAGTAACACTAAAACATGTGCTGTCCCCAACCTTTTGTTGATTGTTTTTTATTTATGTAAATTAATTAGTTAAAACAGTAATAAATGTTGTACAAGGTGTGTTAAAAAAAAACGAGAACTGCAGATGTAATTATTCTGTTGAGTGTGCAGCACTGGAGTATGGATGTGTTGCTCAAGTTCAAGCACAGTTTCAAGTCTGCGCCCTCTTTCATTCTCATCGGTTACACTGTTGAGTTCTTTATGTGATTTAGCGGTTTGGTGGAATTTACGATGGCTGACGTGAACCAACAGCAAGTATGCAACCAGTTTTGTATAAGACTTAAGAAAACTGCTTGGGAAATATTTAAATGTTGCTAACAATATTTGGAGCAGAAGCTATAAGCTGATCAAAATTTTTTGAAGAGTTTATGAGATTTAAAAAGGTTGAACACTCATTGATGATGACCCTCGACTTGGATGCCAGTCAGCTTCAAGAATAGGTGATTCTGTTGCCCATGTGAATGAAGTAATCAGAAGGGACAGATGATTGACAGGGTAGTGTCCATTGAAACTGGTATTTTATTAGGTGTGAAACTTAATTCTCGGCCCCTAACCGCAAGCGATCGTAGAACGTCGGCAAATGCAAATAGCTGTGTGCGATAATGGCTGATTGCAGTGCCATCCAAGTTTTCCAGGAAACCATAACCGCTCACAGCTGTAGTGACAGAAGGGACAAAAGTTGACAGTGAAAGCAATGTCGTCCAAGAAGCAACATTTAAGGCACTGCCTCCTATTCGCCTTTCAGCTGTAAAAAAGTGCAGCGGAATCCCAGCAAATGATCTGTGCTGCTTTGGGTGGGGCTGCCGTGTCCTGCAGTACGTGTAAAAAGTGGTTCCAGCTGTTTAAGCAGGGAAATTTCTATCTCCGTGATGCAGAATGTCCGGGACAACCACAGAAAGTTGACGATGAGTAACTGGACGTGGATCCCTGTTGCACACAGTCAGAGCTTGCCCAGAAACTTGGAGTAACACGGCAAGCCATTGCAAAGTGCCTGCACAAGCTTGAATGGATTCACAAGGAGGGCCGTTGGGTGCCCCCAACTCACAGCTGCGAACAAGTCTAGGTGCTACGATGTTGCTGTGTCCTTGCTCTCCAGATTCAAGAAGGATTTCCTCCACAAGATTTTGACCTGTGATGAGAAGTGGATCCTCTACGATAATCCTAAGCGACACAAATCGTGGGTTTATCCAGGTCAGCCTACCACCAGTACCGTGAAACCGAATATCCATGCCAGGAAGTTGTTGCTGTGCATATGGTGGGGTCAGCGCAGTGTCGTACACTATGAGTTGCTCAAACCTGGTGAAACGGTTAATGTGGAGCGTTATTGTCAGCAACTCATTCGTGTGAGTGGCGCAATGGAGGCGAAAAGGCCATACACCAGCAAGGGCAGGAGTTCAGTCCTGTTGCTTCAGGATAACGTGGGTCCTCACACTGCCAAAACGACTAAACACGATCACCGACCTGGGATGGGAGATTTTGTCCCATCCAGCATATTCTCCAGACTTCGCCCCGTCGGATTATCACCTCTTCCACTCTCTGCAACATCACCTGAGTGATATGCACTTCACTTCTGTTGAGGAGGTCCACACAAGTATTGATCACTTTATCAACTTGAAACAGCCCTCTTTTTTCCGCAGTGGCATTCGGCAGCTCCCTGACCGATGGCTCAAATGTATCCAACACAACGGGGATTATTTCCCTGATTTAGGTACATATTCGATTTGCTATAATTTGCTGTCAACGTGTCGTGCCTGTGGCCGAGAATTAAGTTGCACACCTAATACTTACATCATGTCACACAGTTTTTACACAGGATTAGTGACAAGAAGAGTGATAGCACAAACATGCAAAGTTTTTTTTTTTTTTTGGAAATCACACACATAGGTGAAAGGAGAAGAGACATAGTTGCATCACATTTTTAAGGTTCAGAAGCACTGTGTTGTAGTGCTTCTGAACCTTAAAAACAATGCAGCAATGGAGCAACACTTTATAAAAAATATTATCACAGTGATGAATCCTGGGTTTGTGGCTATGACCCTGAAACAAAATCCCAATCAATGCAAATGAAAGACAAAAATCTCTACTTAAGACCCAGCAAGTTAAATCAATTTAAAGATGTTAAAGGTGTAGCACATTTTGAATTTGCTTTGATCGGGCAGACTGTGAACCAGACATTACGAAGAGATTTTAAAAAGACTAAGGTAGAAAATTCAGCTGAAGCGGCCACACTAATGGGAGTCTTAATCCTGACTGTTGCATTGTGATAATGCATTTACGCATTCAGCCCCGTCAGTCTGTGAGTTCCTGACCAAACACCAAATCTCTGTGGTACTATACCCCCCCCCCCCCCACTTCTTTTTCCCCAATTGGGGGGGGGGGGACTTTTAAGGAATGAAGATTTCAAAGTGTAGACCGTATAAACATAGTCTCAAGAATGCGTCATGTGCTTATTAAGTGGCAGAACTGCTGGGATTACTGCACCAGCTATGATGGAAAGTATTTTGAAGGGGATGCATTTGATTAGTTTGTAAGTGTTGTGTATTTTAAATTATAAATACAACCACAATACTTCTTGAACACACATCGTAGTAGGTATAATCTTAATCAGTTGAGCAAGACATCTATCTGTAACATTCAGGATAAAGATGAAAGTTGGAAAATCTAAATCATGATATTAAGTCAAAGTGCCAGAAGTCATTGGTGGACATTTAAGGGGGCCAAGAATTTGGTCATCATTGAAAAGTCAGGGAAGTCTGCCCAGTATATGGAAATAATTTCTTGTTCTATAAAAGTGACATCTGTTAAGGGAGCCTTGTAATAAATGATTAAATGTGTAGCAATGTTTACTTTCACACATAAAAAAAAAAACTAACCATATCAAGTAGTATCCTATGCTGGTGTAAGGCCAAGAGAGAAATACAACAGCTGAGATCATTTTCAGTTTTCCAAAGGCCATGCCCATAAAACAGTTCAGCCTATATATGCTTTAAGAAACAAACAAACAAAAAACCCAAGCATTCCCCCCCCCCCATGTGCAATTTTTATTTTTAATTACATACAAACCAAATAGAGGAAAGCAAGCAAGCAAAATTTGTTGTGTCTGTCTTTCCAGCCCCCCCCCCCCCATTTGTTTCCAAATTTTGGATTATCACTGTTCTGTGACTGAAGGGGAAATTGGGTGTAGAGACTATCAGACGTTCCTGTCCTTCCATTCATTCCGCAGTTGGTCTGCCCGCAGAAACTACAGTAGATTCTAGCTAATAAGGGCAGCTGTTCATTTGTGACAGTTCTTGAACAACATTCCAAATTAGCTCTTTGGGATAAAGCTTCACATAATTGGGGCAGCTGCTTAATTGGGCCAAAGTGGCTTTGCCCTAATGTATCCCAATTAACTGAAATCTTCTGTACTTCCACTTCTAATGGTCAGATTGAAGGAATTCTTTCATTGACTGTAAAAAAATGCAAAAAATTATATTTCTAACCTTCCATTCATTGGTGTGCTTGTCCCTTTTAAAGAACTGGAGCCAGTGTTTTACAGTGGAACTTTAGTGTGATTTTGTCATAAGTGGTGTACAATTTTTGGAATGCTGCATTCCAGTAGGAGCAGAAATATAAGGAATGCAATTAACATGTAACAAGCAAATATAGGTTATAAGTTAGCATGCTATAGTTGCACAAAGAAAATCGCTCCATTTGTTTACAAGCGATCAAGACTTCAGGAAGGTTGAAAGCGCTTCTGTGTTTCTGATTTCTTTATGTGATTACAGCATGCTAACACCTTATAACCTACAGTAAGAGCAGATTTCTGTAGCTACTAGTGTTAATATTATTTGGATTGGTGACAGAAGGGTTTCTGATGGATAGGTTGAACAAAACATAAAATCATAATTAAGTAAGCTGTGCTCTACAGTAGTAGTAGTTCACCAAATCCTACTATGCTCTAAAATATTTGTCCCTTTTTTTTGTTTTTAGTAATTACGGTACTACTACATGTCATCTGAGATCTGTCACTGTTATTTTCCGATAATTTTGAATATACTCATCTGCATCAGTCATATGAATAGAAAAAAAAATATTTAAATAAAAGCAACTCCTGTGTTTTATTTCATCTAAGGGGACAAATATGTCATTCCTTTGATTCTTAAAAAGTCCTTGTGAAATTCTGAGTAAAGTAAATATATATTTCTTGTGCTTGTGTTTAAAGTGGAATTTTTTTCCCCTTCCAGTTCTGGGTAGTTTTTCTTGTTCTGTGTTGCAGTACTAAAAGAATTACAAGCATGTGCACAATATCTAATGTATATGTACATACTGAAGTAGCAAATTATTAGGAACACCCAATTGCAATCAGACACATGCCATCCTCACTTACGTACGCAAATATGATGTTGAAATTGTTTTATAAATAACTCACTGCAAAGGATTCAGACATATACGAAGTGTAGATAACGGCACTATGGGAAGGACTCATTACTTAAGAAACTTTGAAATAGGCATGATAGTATTCCTGCTCACGATCGCGGAAATGTCAAACCTTCTTGGCCATGCAGGAACAAATAAAAATCAAAGGTATTCAATGAGAGCTGCATAAACAATAAATCAGCGGTCTTTTTGTGGGTGGAAATGACTGATCTATATTCGAGCACAACAACACTTGGGGAGGATTGCACAAGGTAACAGATAAGCTCCATTGCATCAAGTAACTGTATTACAAGAGAGGTCTGGAGGGAAGAGTTTCAGCATACACTGCCCACCACACATTGCCGCAAATGGGTTGTAACAGCAGACATCCCTTTGTGTACCTGTAGTCTCTGCTGAAAACCAGGAAATCTGCCTGCAGTGGTCACATGAGCACCAAAACCAGACCCCTTGAGGACAGGGAAAAGATTGCCTAGTCTGATGAATCACAAATTTAGTTTTTTTTTTTTTTTTTGATTGGAGGTTTAACGACCACCGTGAGCAACTCAATGGGCTATAAGCAGTCGCCCGTCCCTAATTTAGGGTCACTGGTTCCAGGGAAGGGAGAGAGCCAGTGCCGTAAGACAAACACAACATTCGTGCCTCACCGGGATTCAAACCCGGACCCCGTTCGGACGAATGATCAGAGGCCATCGCTTAGACCACTGCGCCACCGGGGCGGCACAATTTTAGTTAATACATGCCGATAAACAGGCCAGAACTTGGCATCAGCAATGCTAATCAATGGAACCCAGCTGCCTAGCTTTAGCTGAACAAGCTAGTGGATGCAGCTTAAGGTCTGGTGTCTGTTTTCATGGTTAACTGTGGGCATTGGTTGCTTAATGCCTGTAGAACAGCATTTGGATGTCATATGGTAGCTTAATCTCATTGCAGACCATGCACACTTGTACATGTGTATGGTATTTCCTGATGGAAAAAGCTATTCCAGCAGGGTGATGCACCATACCACTAGGCTTGGATCGTTTTACAACTGTTGGACAAGATTGAAAGAGACATTCACAATAGTGATCGTCCTCCAGTGAACATTCTGCAATTGATAAATGTCATCACATCTGGCTTGGCTGATGGATGTACCTGTAGAATATCAGCATCTCGCTGAATCCATGCTGTTTTTAAGGCCTAGGGAAACCTAGCACACTATTTGTAGGTGTTCCTAATAATTTGCTAATTTATTGTATGTGCTTTTAAAAATGCTTTGGTGGACAATAAAAGGCCCTTTATTTCCTGCTGAGAATATCTGCAATAGGAGTGAAATTACAAAATAATTTGTGTCCTGAATTAAATAATACCTACAAAATTTTGCTTATCTCTATTATCTGTCAGTTAAAATCTGTATGAACTTACTTCTTTACATAGTCTATTGATGAGTGATGTAATACAATGTAATTTTACATTTGAAGAGCTAATTTTGACAGTTTTTACCATTTCCAAATTTATTTTTAGGTCATCGTATAAGTATGTGAAACGTGATAGAGTGATTCCTGCTGAACCAGAAACACCAAGTGTGAAAGCAAGTGCTGTCAGGTAAGTGGCATTTTTTTTTTTTTAAACGTGGCCAACCTGTTCGGACAATTGCATGACAGTAGTTAACATAATTTTGACTTAAAATTTCCTGACATCTCATTAAAGGGCTACTGTTGTCACCTCATGAAATACGTGCTAGATGTTCAACTGTGCGCTTTTTTATCCTTCGAGTTATAATTTTAAAAAAAGAAGAGAAGGGTGGGGCGAGGTAATAAAAAATGAATGAGCTGATATAAACAATACATTCTTATCAATGACTTTGGTCCATCTATTTTTTTTTTTTTATTTCTCAGAAAACCTAAAGAAAATTTAGAGAGATGTGCACACCCAACGCATATTCAGGTTATGCCAATACTAACTCCTGCAACGTGTAAGACAGAAAAGTACAGAAATTTTCCATTTTTTGCTGCTTAAAGAATTAAAGAAAAGTGCGTTGTGAGTTTAACATAAATTGTTTATTTCATAATCCAAACAGAAATGTATCAAGATCACTCCTGAGCTATCTTGAATTTCAATTAAATATTGCTATTCTGAAATGAATGCATTGATGCAAACTGTTATATGTACGTTTTTGAGTGTGTATGCATTTTGGAAAAGAAGTACCAGAAAGACAAGGTGTAGAAGTTTAAAGCATTCTCCATCTGTAAAAAACAGATGAAACTGCCACTGATGCATGTATTACTTGAAGTTTTTATAGCTTGTAGAGAATGCATGGGGGTGGTGGGGTCCTGTACATGGTACATTTATTGTTAGTAATTTGTATGCTTTTTCTTTCTGTTGAACAAGTAAGCAGTGTTAAAAAGGAGGATAAAATATTGTCTTTAATTGTTTGAACTATTTTTAAACCATGTAATGATGAAAACTGTGTTATTGTTATTTAGAGACCAGTTGACAAAAATAAATGTAGGTTTGGATGTGAAATGTTCACATTAATTACGATTACATTAATTACAAACAACTGAGAAACCAGCAAAGTCACCCTGCTTGCGCAGTGGTCTAAGTGCTCCGTCCGTAATAGGCCCATGTTCGAATCTTGGTTAGGCATGGATGCTACGTTTGTCTTACAGCACTGGCTCTCTCTTCCTTTTCTGGAACCAGTGGCTCCAAATTAGGGACAGTTGACTGCTTATAGCCCATTTAGTTGTGCACAGTGGTTGTTAAACCCCCAACAACAACAACAAAAAAAAGCCAGCAAAAAATGAATGGTCTGATGTGAATGAAATAAGAAATGAAACAGAGTAGTGCATGTCTCTTCAAAATGAATAAAATAGTTTGATGTATTTGTTTTTGCATTGTGAGCAGGATGCTCCACAGCTCTTTGTCTCCATCTTTGTCCAATTGAATCTTTACATCTTTCTGCGTGTTGTGCTGCTCGCAAAAGGATTTAAGAATGCCAATCTGTCCTTTTTTGTTACAAAACAGCAGTTATTCTTTTTCTATTTTTTTTTCTGCCTAATCCTGAAGTCAAATTTGAAAAAATCTAAAATTTTTTTACTTCAAATGATAAAATATAATTTATGCATAGGGAACCCTGAAAATAAAATCATAAGTGATGGGAAAGGAAGTAAAATGCACATTCCTAATATAATATTGGAAGAGAAATTCTTTTTACTGGTATTGAAAATGTAAAAATGTCATCACAAAAACAAAAGAATTGCAGAAGCAGTTTTAATTAAATAACAATAGGAATTGTCAGAATGGTAACACAGTTTATTTAACATATTGTAGAAAGGCGAATGTTCAAGAGAAGGAGAATGCCTGAGAACATTATTCTAAGAAAGGATGCACAAGTGAAATGAAGGCTAAAAGTACAAATACACACCAAGAAATGGCAGCAAAAGTTTTCAAATTACTTCATGCTAATAGTGTCAGGAGATGTTTTGAAACAGGACCTTTTTGTAAGATGTCATGTTGGCAGTAGTGTAACAAAGCAAAGTTGAAATGTTCTTGAAAATAATCATGGTTGTGAGTCAAAATATGCCATGTGAGAATCTGTTCTGATATGTGATGAAGCTTGTTCATGGCAGAGGTAACTGTTACACAGACATAGATGCCAACTAGTATGGATTTTCCGTAATTTTACGGATTTTTGGTTGCTGTTACGGAAGTACGGAAACACCGCTGAAATTTCGGAAAATCGCCATTTGATTTAATTTTCTGAGATAGAAAGCAAATTGTCATCAACTTACAAATTTTTGTTTGTTCTTCAAGTTTTTCTGGGGTGAAAAAATTAAATGCTACATTCAGGGCTGCCAGACCTGCGCCAATTGCGCCATTCTGCTAAAAAAAATCGCCATTTCGACGAAATCTGCGCCAATTTTGGGCCAAAAGTTAAAATTTACCGGTCATCGATATTTTAGCGTTATCTTACGGCATTCGAAATCGATTCATCGGTGTTAATCCGTACGTTAGATTCTTCCGCGGGTTCGCGGAGTCCCCTCCGGTTTTTTTTTTTTTTTTTTCTTTTCATTTTCGAGATCGATGCAAAAGTGAAGAAATTTATTTTCGGGATATTAGTTCGGGATAAAGTGAAGAAATTTTCGGGATATAATTTTCGGGATATCGTATTCCGTCTGGGGACGTTGTTTTGTCTTTTTAAACGTTCGGAAACGGAAGTTAAACGAAGTGCAGATTTTCCCCGTAATCGTATTTTTTTCTCGCGCGATGTTGCTTCTGTTCAGTATTGTTAAATGAAATTTCATTGCATAATTTCAGCTTGAAATTGTAGGCAACGATTTCCGAAAACGGAAATTAGGCCGCCCGAAAATTTCCCCGTAATCTTCGGCGACAAGATTCTCACGCTGATTCGAGGAATTCCGTCTTTTTTTGTTATCATTGTTGGACCATGTACGAAATCGATGCATAACTGAACTTAAATTTTGGGAGGATTGGTGGCGACGGGGGGAGGGGGGTCGTTTTCTCCGTCGGAGGACGGAATTTCATCCTTCGAAAACGCGGAAAGTAGACGGAGGTAAGATTTCTCTGATAATCGTAATTTTTTTTCTCGCGATGTTTCCTCTACCCAGTATTGTTAGATATCATTTTATTCCATAAATATTTGTATTTCAGCTTGAAAATGTTGGATAAATTTCCGAAAACTGAAGTCAATTCAGCTTGAAAATGTTGGATAAATTTCCAAAAACTGAAGGTTTGAAAAACCGTTATTTCAAGCCATGTTTCCCAGTTCAGCGATCGCAAAAAAATATTCGTGTGGAAGAACCAAGGCTACTGCACTAATTCAGCACATGGCCAGTGTTTTTACAAGTAGCATTGTATCTGAAGTAAAAAAAAATCCTTTTTCTCTATCTACGGACGGAAGTAATGATACTCAAGCAAATAAACTGTATCCCATTACAATAACATATTTTAACGAAAAAATAGGGAAAAGTTCAACTATTTTGTTATCTGCATTTTTGAACTTCACTTTTAGTTGGTAAAGTTCGATGAACACTTACCGCACGTGGGGCATGGCTTTCAATTCATATTTCCGTTATGTGGATGCGGCACGAGGGTTTTTCATTTGGCCACGGGTCCGCTTCTTTTTTTTTTTTTTTTTTTTTTTTCCGTTGGAATTTATTTTGCCTCATCACCAAATGAGTTTTTTTCCTTTGCTGCATCCTCATTTACTTCAATATTTATTCATAACCCGAGTACTTTCGGTAATACTCCTTTACCGTCTTCGAGGGGACGTTTTGCTCTGACTAGCACGGACCGTGTCAGCTGGGCATTTCGGTGGTTCTCGCGGGCTGCTTCTGTCATCGGCTATCGCTTCTTCTTGGGCGTTGTGGCGCCATCTCTTGTTGGTCAGTGATCTCATTTTTCGAACTTTTTCATTTTTTTGCGCAAACTGACCAACAAGAGATGGCGCCACAACGCCCAAGAAGAAGCGATAGCCGATGACAGAAGCAGCCCGCGAGAACCACCGAAATGCCCAGCTGACACGGTCCGTGCTAGTCGGAGCAAAAACGTCCCCTCGAAGACGGTAAAGGAGTATTACCGAAAGTACTCGGGTTATGAATAAATATTGAAGTAAATGAGGATGCAGCAAAGGAAAAAAACTCATTTGGTGATGAGGCAAAATAAATTCCAAAGGAAAAAAAAAAAAAAAAAAAAAAGAAGCGGACCCGTGGCCAAATGAAAAACCCCGTGCCGCATCCACATAACGGAAATATGAATTGAAAGCCAAGCCCCACGTGCGGTAAGTGTTCATCGAACTTTACCAACTAAAAGTGAAGTTCAAAAATGCAAATGCATTAATGCACGTTAAATAATATAACCTCCAATATCGGAAGTAAATTGAAATGTTTTGTTATCATTGGTTGAATCAAGTAATAATACAGGTGAAGGAATATTCAACGTTTTGAACAATGAATTTGTTCAAAAAAATATCTCCTGGAGCAACTGTGTGGCATTTTCCTGTGACAATGCTAACACTATCATAGGTCAAGTAAAAGGTGTTGTTTCTCACATAAAGAAGGTTTAGCCTGCAATCATAGTGCAGTGATGTTCATGCCATTTAGTAAATTTAGCTGCACATAAATCTGCTACTCAGCTGAAAGGATTTAATGTTGAGCAGTTTCTGATACAGTTGTACTTTTTTTTGGAGAAAGTTTAAAGAGGAAACACAATCTAAAACTGAGTCAAGCTGTTTGTGGTACTAAACCACACAAAATTTTAAAGCATGTCAATACTCGCTGGTTATCACTTTTGGAATCCATTGACAGAATTTTAGAACAGTGAGAGGCTCTAGAACATTATTTCAGGGACAATGAAGAAGCTAATTCACAGTATAAGAACCTTGCAAGTATGATTGGAAATCCTTCATCTAAACTTTATTGTCTTTTTTTATCTGCTACTCTTCCTTGGTTTAAATCTGTTAACGTGTCCTTGTAGCAGGAAGCTCCGCTTGTGCATGTATTAAAAAGAAAACTTCATAGTCTGTTATCTGAATTGCTTGTACGATTTATCAAGCCATCAGCATTTGATGTGACAGCAACATCTCGTGCAGATGGAAATTTTGAAAGAAGGAGAAACCAAAAGAAAACTATGATCTAGTAATTGGGTCAAAAACAAGATCTTATATAGGCACAACTGCAGATCTGAGTGAAGACACAGTGGCTACTTTTTATTCTAAAGTAAGGGAATTTTACAAGGCAGGCTGCAATTACATTTTAAGAAAATTTTCACTTAATGATCAATTTCTGAGTCATACTGAAATTGCAGATGTAGCATTAAGGCAAAGTGTTTCTTTTGCATCAGTCCAATATATGTGTTCCCTGTTTCCAGTTTTGAAACCAGAAGAATCTGGCAAGGTGGAATCTGAATTTGCTCACTACCAGTTTGAAAATTTTAACTGTGCTGTTACTTCTGAGAGAATGGATGAAGTGTGGCACAGAATTTCTTTAATGAAAAATGAAAGTGGCCAGTTGAAGTATGAATCATTAAGCAAAATTATGAAAATGATTTTAATAGTCCCTCATAGCAATGCAAGTACAGAAAGAATTTTCTGTATTGTGAAAAAAAAAACATGAATGAATTCAGACCTAATTTAAGTACTCATGTGCTGTCTTCTTTATTAGTAGAAAAAATAAACAGCATTGCACACAGTGAACTATGCTATCAGAAGAAGTTTTTGCAAATTGAACTAAGGAAGGCCAAAATGGCAACTACAGCCAGTTTATCATAATAATTTGGCCAACATTCCAAGGAATAATTTTTCTTCATGTCTGGAGGTAATTTATTATATTTTTCTGGTAGATCATCATCATCATCATTGTCAACCATTATCAATCCACTGCTGGACGAAGGTCTCCCCAAGTTTCCTCCACAACGGTCTGTCTTGTGCCAGTCTCCTCCATGTCACTCCCGCATATTTACAAATTTCATCCACCCATCTCCCATGTGGTCTTTTTCTGGGTCTCTTCCTGTCCCTTGGAATCCAATCTAAAATTTCGGCTGTCCATCTATGGTCTGTCCTTCTGGCAGTATGTCCAGCCCATTGCCATTTCAGGGATTTAACTCTGATCATGATGTCTTCCACTCTCGTCATTTTTCGGATCCACGAGTTCCTCTTCTTATCTCTCCTGGTTATACCAAGCATGCACCTCTCCATGCTTCTTTGAGTTGTCTGCAGCCTTTGTATGTCTCTTTTAGTTAAGGTCCACGTCTCTGCACCATACGTAAGCACTGGAAGGATGCATTGATCAAACACTTTTCTTTTAAGACATAACGGCATATTGCTCTTGAAAATTATGCTGTTTCTTCCAAAAGCTCTCCAGGCAAGTTTTGTACGCCGATTAATTTCTTCATCAATGTGACCCTCACTTGATATCTGCTGTCCAAGATAAACATACGTATCTGTTATCTCCAGTTTTTCTGGTAGATAGTATTTTAAATTTTCCCACTAGCAAATTATTTTTTATTGTATTATTATTATTTTGTTAATAGTTCTGACAGATTAAAATTTGTTGCAGTGTTAAATACCCAAATTTGCCGCTGTAGACTGGATTACTGAAAATTACTGAAAAAAAAATTGTTACTGAAAATTACTGAAAAAAATGAACATGTTGGTTACTGAAAACTACTTTTAGAGGTTGGCATCTATGCACAGATAAGAATTTTTAAAATAGTGTGTAATTTTAAATTTCAAAATTTTAAAGTGGATTGAAACAATTTATATACAGTAAATTCTGGTTAATTGAGACACATCAGGGCTAGAACACTTTGCCCCAATTATGTGAAGCTTTGTCCCAAAGAGCTAATTTGGGATGTTCTTTAAGAACTGTCCCAGATAAACAAACAGCTGCCCCAATTAACAGATCATCCAGTTAATTGGAATCTGCTATAAATATTTCTAAAACAATATAATTTTCTTTGTCTTTGAACATTTGTTGCACTTTGATGACACAGTGGAAAAAGCCTGTTTTCATTGTCGAGTCCCTGCCCCTACTAAGGTACTTTTTTTTTATTGTTGTAATGGTCATGAAATATACTTTCACATTTGGACATTACAAAAAAAAATAAAAAAAAATAAAAAAAAATACCTGGTTATTAAAAAAATACTCTACATATTTTACCCCCATCATTATCGATGGGCTTTCACTTAGTAAGTATTATATTTAGTCAATAA
Organism: Macrothele yani; assembly: GCA_039090855.1. Lineage (NCBI taxonomy): Eukaryota > Metazoa > Arthropoda > Arachnida > Araneae > Macrothelidae > Macrothele > Macrothele yani. The sequence continues at coordinate 84,804,633 of CM077001.1, forward strand.
TTCTGAGAAAAAATGCTATATACTGCCGTCCTAAGAAAGAAAGCAGTAACCCCAATTTCGAAGATTCGAGAAAAAACGCTTAAACGTTTCTGCGGCTGGGCCACCAATTGAAATCTGATTTTCATCATGATAACGACACGTTTGATGCAGTATGACACACATTTCAATGTTATTGCATAAAAAAGTATTTTTAAATGATATAGATAAAAAAAATGGCGGTTATTGCTTTTCGGCGTAGTATATTGTCAGCATGTTAGTGGTAAATACTAAGCTAAATAGCAGTAAAGGCCTGTACTGCAATTTAGCTATGCATCACCAGGGTGAAACCCACTGTTGTGCAATAACATCTAATCAACACTGGCATGAAATGTTAAGATTAAAGGAGTATGTGTAATCATAAAACCTGGAATAGAATTGAAATAACAGCCATTGTATAAAATAATGTTCATGACTTAAAAAAAGTGGTCAAATGAAGATAAAATTAAAATAGTGAACAAATGGCAGAAGTTGTTTTATTAATGCCAAATCTGAATAATGTGAGAGATAAATGATTGAATTATCATTTACCTTGAACGAGTGTTTTTATATGTGACAAACCTGTCAGAAATGCTATAAAACCCTTTTTAATATACATCAATAGTAAAGAAAATGATCTAAGAAAAAAAGGCAAAAGTAATACAAACAGGGTGCGCACGCGTGCTTGAAAACCTGGAAAGTCCTGGAAAATCATGATTACGTTTTCAAGGCCTGGAATATCCTGGAAAAACGGTATTTTTTTAATGCTGTCTTGAAAAGCCTTGAAATTTGAAATTAGTGCTTAAAAAAATGCCCTTTTTAGGAAATCGTGTTACTGACTGTTACCCCTTAATTTTTTTAAGTTCCTCTCCTCTGTTCTCAAAGAAACCGCCGGCTACAGTGGTGTTTCGGATGTGCCCAAATCCTAATTTGGCTGGGGGGAAGCACTACTTCCAGTGCAATAAAATTGGATGATTACTAGCAGGTCTGTTACGGAAGGGGAGCTTGATGCATTCTCTAGCCCTGAGCTTGATGTCCGTCCGACAACTACTGAGAACAACAGAAGGGGAAAGAAGAGACATTTAGCATTTGCAAGGGGTCTCGTGTTTACCAAGTCAGCTGGCATCCACCAGTGAAGAGTATGCCTGAACAACACATTCTTCTGCTCCTTGTTTATTGCATTAAGACGCTTGCTTCCGGCCCACCCCTCAAGAGACTTCGGCTACTTATGATAAAAAATAAGAAAACTATCTTTGCGAATTTTTCACAAAAGTGGCTGAAATTTTTACATTTACTATAATTGGATTACAGAAGCTCACTCCCAAAATTCCATTTGAATCGGTTTAAAACTTAAAAAGTTAGCATTGGAAATTTTTATTATGTGTGCCTCTTTAGACAGTGAGCCTTGAGCAGAAAGGGTGTTACCATAGCAACGGTTGATTGACAGCTGGGAGCGCTGATACGAAGCCCTTGGTTGGGAAGAAAGCAAACACCTGTTTATCACTTCCACGGCTCAAAAGGACTAAGGAGATATTTTCAGAAATCCATTTTCCGGAATTTTGAAAATAACACAGTAAAATTTTTACAGTGGTTAAAATACATCACAATAAAGTTCTAGTGCAAATTTCGCCGAATTCCGTTTGAAACTTTAGCAGATGCAAAAAAAAAAAAAATCCGTTGCAAAATCGGATTCAAAAAAAAAAGAAACGGCAATTATAAATTACGGGAAAAGCAAGCAAATTATTTTTTTTTAGATGCCATGGTTTATTTAAACAGAGTGATCCTTAAATTTTGTTTCTGTGATGATATGGACTCTATTTTAATTACAAACATACATTTTTATTCAGATGTCTGAGTTACTGTTTTAATAAAAAAATCTATAATTAAAAAGTTTTCAATGGATTTAGGCGAAATTCAGCAGATAAACGTATTTTAGTAAATTGCAACGTTACGACGTAAATTTGGTCATTTTGTCGAAAATTGGGCAGCATTTTTTTTTTTTACGTTTTCTTCTATAGTTAGGGTGAAGGAGGAAGACACTTCAGTGAGCTGCAGGTGGTGATTTATGGCGATGTGCCAAATGAAAAGAAGCCGTTCCATCAGGACATTCCAGAGGTTGAGTGTGCGTGGACGCGTGCTCCTGCTGTTTGAACTTAATCGGAATGTTTTCGGGAGGGGGAGAAATATCCGTTTCAGCTTTACAGCTTTCAGGCTCCTTTTTTTTTCTTGGTAATAAATAAAAACCATAGTTGCTGCATTCACCATTGATCCATATTCGCATTTCTTGAATATAAACAGCAGACAATCGGAAACATGGTGTTGGGTGGGTCTTGATGTTCTTCATTTGTATCTGCTGAATTTTGTTCTGTGGGAATACGGAATGAGTTATACTGTGAATACATACAAAACTACATATTTTTGAGCTGAAAAAATATGTCTACTTGTACACAGTAGCTAACGTGTGAACTCAGACGAAGACAATCGGACATATGGACGTCTGATTCCATAAAAAAATCAACCCATTTTATTATACACGACAGGTAAAAAAGAAAAAACATTACATGTTTTTAAACATTATAAAGGAAAGCGGATTTTTGAAACACCATGACTTGATGATATTAATTTCTGAAAGTTTTTTTTTTTTTCGATTTTAATTTCTGAAATCTTTTTTTTTTTTTTTTTTTCAATTACAATACACTGTAACATGATACCTGTGTGTTGTATCCCTTAGTTGTATGGCAGATTTTCAGTTGGCCGATATCCGCGATCGTAAGTGGTAGTGTTACATTGCTTATTGTTGATGATGACAAGATAAATACTGGAGTAATGTAGAATGTTGCATAACGTAAAAAAAATCGCCCCCCTTCGAACTTTTATGCGGTTATCATAGCTGATCAACCATTTCATTCCATGAACATCAGCACATTTCAATCATTTGACCATTGGGGGTCTGACGGAATTCAGCAGTGCTTAAGTGCCTAGCGCAACGAGAACATGCTAATTATGGACAGTTCTATTCCCTTCCCCCTATCATCCCTAATCCATTTGCATCTTTCATCATTTTTATTACTTAAAACTGAAATTGCTTTTAAAAACTAATTTGAGCATGATACTGTAAAGCGTAGTAATCATCCTGGAATTTTTTGTATATGGCCTGGAAAAGGCCTGGAAAGTCCTTGAATTTTTTCCCCAAAAAGAGTACGAACCCTGTACAAAATCCTGTGTTAAATGTTTCTAAACAGTTGAGGCAAAAGAGTGCGAGGGTGCAAAAACGGGATCACTCATCCAATTCCCCTCACAAGTCTGCAGCATCATTATTAAGTGAGAGATTCCTCCAAAACTGACACCTATTTTCCAGAATTGATGGTATCAAGTTCTGCAAGATCATGTTTTTTTCTCTGTTCTGTGATGCCTCTTGGAGTTGCGATGGTTGGTGGTTTTCCAAAGTTCCTACTGATGGCCTTGAGTTTCAAAAAATTAAAAACATAGAAAGCATCTGCAGTAAAGCTGGTTCTGTAGGCCAATGTGTGCTTTCCTCGCTCGGCAACAACTTCGATCATGCTCTTTAAATACGGCCTGGGACCGATGCTATTAATTTTATATGAAGATTAATTATCTGGCCAAACAAAAAAGTCTTCTTGCTTCATCTCTTTAACATCGACTTTTCCAGAATTCGATGTTTGCACACAACTAATGAAATCGGCGAAATCTTATATTTTCTTCTTTCTTTTAAGAGAAAGTTCAACTTGGTGGTGGAAACTGTTAGCGGACATAAAAGTATGACCAGCCTCGAAGTATCGTAGAGTTATCGACTGTGCTGCTATTTCATCCGAGTTAATAATATAAACCAAGTAAGAAAACAGGGTCCAGTTTTTATTTTGACTAGCGCAATTGTCCAGCCAGAGAATGATGTTTTGAGAAATGCGCATGTGTAGCAGAAAAGTGTGAAACATACTTACAAGGTCCTCTTTTTATTCCCGTCCAGAAATACATTCATGCCACAAGCATGCAAAGGTTTTGAGCTTCTGTTTTTTCCCCACTGGTTCAAAACTCTAGTTAAAAACGATAATTCTTTGGCAGAAAAAATTACCCTTTTGAACATGTCGATTCGTGGTAGCATAATTATCTTTTCAAGATCAGCTGAGAAGCACACAGTATTTGACCCTATATCATCGACATCACACCTGTACTTCTCACGAGCCTCTTCAGCTTTAGATTTATGTACTCTCTGAGCACTGCAAATCGTGCAATCAGGGGATAAGGAATTCACATCGTGTGCTGGATTATGCAGCTTGAAACTCTCACATTGCTCGTACTCTTCATGGCCAAGAAGCGTAAAAGAAATGCTTGTCTTTTGACACAACTTTTCTGTAGAATTCATAGGAACACTTCACGTCAGGATACATTTTAATAAAATCCTCATGCATCCTTTTTATAGCTATGTCACTCGGCAAATACCTTTTATTCGGAGCATGTTCCCTCCTGTAATGGGATACAGTCGGTGAGAACAATTCAACATGATTTTTAATCAGCTCCCGATCAGTCTTTGGTGTTTTCTGATGTCTACCTCTCCCATCACTTGCAGGAGAAATTGCTGACCCACCGTCATTGCAAAAAACATTGGCAATAATCCGGTCATTCTTTCTTTCATATCCCAGCGTAGTAAGATAAAATGTTTTGCATATTTCCACATTTTCCCCATTTTCATTTTTTTTTAATATCTAAGTGACCTTGTACGATTATTGTTTTCACTTTTCGTACGCCGTCGTTTAATGTCTTCAGCAGATACGCCGGAAGAGACAAAAATCCACCTTTCCTGCCAATTTAAGGACCAGTACTGATTATTAATAACATTGCAACGGTCATCGGATATTTTTTCGTTGCACATCAATCTGCAGTTTTCACAACAAACTTGAACACCATGATTTCTTTTTCTTGCATTAATTTATCTTGTTTTCTTTCTTTCAAACTTTTTTCATATTTTCTTCTTTTTCGAATTTCTCCTTTTTTAGTACATTCTTCATTTGTTGTGATTCTGCAAGAATTGGCGGTTATTTCTGCTTCACGTCCTTGATTTTCTGGCCGAGTTGACGAATCTTGTGACCTGTCGAACTTTGTTTTCACCTTTTTGGGTGCTGGCTTCAGATCGTCAGGAGTAACATTACATTCCTCCGAAATTTCGCTTCATAACAAATCTGGGTCATTAAACGAATCATGTGACTGTGGAAAATCATTATCATCTGAAGTTTGATATTCTTTGTCATCAAATCTACTAAACGATATGTCCAAAAGTTCAACTTCAGCATCTTCTCGCTCAGATAATTGCGTTGATCGACATGTTTATCACGTCAGACTGCAGCTGCAGCTGTTTTAGTTCACTACCAACAATCTGATTTAATTCTAGCTGCGTGAGTTCGACCATTTCTTTGCAACTGTGAAAGGCCATTGCGATGCGAAGTAAACTCTCACACCTCAGCGCAGGGACTGAACACACGACAGATGGAAAAAACAAGTTGGCGTAAGAGGATATATTTCTACATATTATTTCTACATAGCATGTATCTATTCACAAACAAAACACAGAATCCTTCGCCTCCGATTTGTTGAGCTGCTGTCGGCAATTAACGAACCTCGACAGGAATTAATAGAGAAAATAAAAAATGGCGCAGACGGAGAAAATGGTAAAAAATGCAAGTTCTGTAAAAACATATGATGGTCTCGTGCAGCTAATAACAGTTTCAACGAGGGATAGTTCATACCTCTTTACAGCAGTTTCTCGAGTCACACAATCACCAGTTTTTCGTAGCCTAAAATGACTGTTGCACACAACTACCAGAAAAAATTGGAAACATAATTATTAATCACTGTTCTGTAAAACTCACTGTGATAACTACGAAAAACAAATGCACAACTGTGTAATCAAACTACTGCGTCGTAATAAAACATCCCTAGCATTCCAAGGGCATCATAGGACTCTTCCTAACTAGACTGCAATGGATCCCACAAACGTGGGAGTTAAGGCATTCAAGCTTAATATTGCCCGCTCACGCAGGGAGCAAACGGTCTCATCCTACACTACCAAGCAGTAAATCCCACATTCATTGGACGTACTATGTTCAAGCTTAGTGAACGTCGCTAACTGCTTTCTAGCTACGTTCTCAGCTGTTTCAGTGACACATATTACAAATGTCATAGACGATTTTGATAGGAACAAGGTCTTGTACTTCATTCTAGTGTTGTAGGATGTTAGATTTAATGATATAGAACCTGCTGCATGCTTTAACTCCAAATGGCGAAAATTGGAATTACTGCTTTCTTGCTTAGGACGGCAGATATAAAACAGGATTTTTTCACAGAAACTCTTTTGCAAAAGTTAATGCTAAATTTTTTGTTTCCAACAGACATCAAAGAGTGACATGTGGAAAATGTTTTGCCTCAGAAGTATCTGATGAGCATCTTTTGAGAAAAGGTTACCCTGTGATAAAGTGTTATTTTAGAGAATTTTATCAACTATGTTCTTGGCAAAGGCAGCATACATAATAAATCAAATGTTCACTTAAAAGACATGAATTTATATAAATGTGACATGTTTCAGATGCATTTTTGTTAAAGCAAATGTGCACTTAAGAGATGCAGATTAATTGAACTTTTGCATAAGTTTCATTTCGTATATGTGTAGATTTGAAGATACACTCATTTATTTCTTCTCTGTCTGCATGCTTGACAGATATGCTAATTTTTGTCTTGCCGTTTTATGTTATCCATTATAATGCACTTACGGTTTCTTTCCCTGCATTTTCTTAAAGGATAGAATTTACACATTATCTGTTACTCTGTAACTGGTGTTTTTGTCGGATTTAATGTGATTTGTAGACATATCCAAATATTTTATGTGTGTATTTATTGATATAGTTCAGATAATTTTATCTATAATCTGAAATTTACTGTAAATATAAAAAAATTGTATGTCACATACACTAGAGAAATTGAAAAGTTGAAATGAAAGTAATTTCAGCTATTAGTTGTCATGTTTTTTTTTTTTTTGCTGATTCCCAAATGGTGAACATAAAATTTGATACTGATCATTCCCAGACTAGATAATTAAACCTGAAGTTTTTAAAAACATGACTGAAGATAAAATTTTCAGCAAAAACCAACAGGATATTTGAAATGAAACATGGAGGTACAATATCTGTGATGATCTTTTTCTGATGATAAGTGCGAATTGTGAAGAGGAATAACATTGTTGCTTTTAATACCTACTTGCAGTAGTTTCACAGCACAAGGAACAATGCAGTAGCGATTTTTTATATTTGATTTCGCATTAAACACATGGACAAGCATGTTTTCCTTTGTTTAAAGCAAAATTATGGTCAAAAACGTTAATGAGTGCTCACTGTGTAGAGAAAATGAAAGATGGTGATGGAGAGTTGAAGTTCTGATTTTAAACTATAATTTTTTTGTAAACCAAATGAAAAATGCATGCTCTTTTGGTCTGTTGATATTACAAAAAGTTAATAAGCAACGGGAAACCATGCATTTTCAGAGAAATTAAACTTCAAACAGCGAAAATGTCGCTGCTCACTCTGCTGTGAAGACAACTATTGAATAAAAATTATGCAATTTCTAACAAGGGCAAATGAAGTAACGATTTTCAATTTGAATTTCGCCTAATGAAAAATTGCATGATCTTTAAATTTCCAACGTAGACATAATTTTAAAATATTTAAAAATAGTTGTGCTGGGTTACTAAATTCAAAATATACTTGGATTTTCTTTACTACTTTGTCTGGGTATGTCCCTGTGGTTTTTTACTGCTGCTTCATTTACCGGGACAGAAGGGTAAAGCGAAACTATGTCAAAACTTCCTATAATATCTGTGTTAGTAACTTGAATGATCTTGATTCTGTCGACAAAATCCTGGGTTGACTTCAGGGTATGTGCTGCATTGGAAGAAATGTTGCCATGAATGTGATTAAAGCTTTTCTAAATTATAAGTCGGAGATTTGTTCTTGGCTGTTATCAGGGGTACGTTGTGGCCTGGTTTATAGTGTTTTAGACATCCAAGAAAAAAATCTGATTTATAATTAGGAAAAAGTTTAAACCACATTCATGACAACATTCCTCCCGATGTCAGCACATAACCTGAAATCAACCCAAGACTTTGTCGACAGAGTCAACACCATTCAAGTTACTGACACAGATATTATAGGAAATTTTGACAAAAAACAAAACAAATTTAGTTGCCTGACTGGGCAAAGAAAAAAGACTCATCACAAATCATTTTTCATTTCACAGCTAATCACCGGAGGTTGTATATTGTTATGGAGTGCCAAGGACAGGAGAATATCATTTCTTTATTATACTCTAAAATCCAGAAATTGGGGCGATATGTAGTTTTGTTTTAAGGGGGAGTTGGGGGGCGAATGACAGCAGAATATTGCACAGCTGCGGGTGAGGTTGAGTCTCAGGTATAACTTTGAAACAAAACTACATAGTTACCTGAGTAGATGCACGCTTTTGGGCATTGGACATTTGGAATACAGACCCTTAAAATGGCTGCAAAAGATGAATAAAAAGTGTATCATATATTTTAACTTAAAACAAATGAGGCTTCAAATTTCTCAACTTAAGAGAAACATTTTCCTGGGCATCCAACTTTTACTTCCTGGGCAGGTAAATAATTTTTGCACATGTCCAGTCGGGCATGTAACTTTTCAGATATTTTTCAAGCCCTGTTTCACTAGTAAAGAAAATCAGAGTAATTTTGAACTTAAAAACCCAGCACAACTATTTTATGTTCCAAACGAAATTGTATAAACAAATGAAAGAAACCCTGATGGAATCCCCTCTTTCTGGTGTTTTAGTGGAAGTGTTATTATGCCCATTAGAAACAACAATACTTCATAGATACAAGAATAAACCCAAAATTTAGCTCAGATATGTCAATGACATTTTCTTTGTGTGGACACATGGGAGGCATGAGCTAAATAACCTTTTCAACACTATCATCAGTGCACAGCGTAATACCACTTTCACCATGGATATAGAAGAAAATGGGAAATTACCTTTCCTGGTTGTCTTATTATCCAGAAATCGTAGCCATTCATTAAATATTCAGGTGTACTATAAATTAACAGCGATTCCCAGCATCATTCCGCCGAGATCTTACAAAACTGCGGTCTTCAGATCATAGATGTATAGAGCTCTAAAGGTATGCTCAACTGATAATTTAAAAAAAAATCGAGAAATCTCCATCATAATAAAGAAAGGAATCTCCGCAGGTTTTCAAGAATGCGAACTACGCGATCTATTTCAAAAAGTGAAAAGAAGCTTGTCAAAGGACAACACAAAGAAAACGGACATGAAATTCGCCAGCAGCATTTTGTATGTACCTCAGTTCTTATTCTATGCCAAGAATTTGCTAAGGAAACATGGTATTGAAGTGCCACTCAAGCCACCAAAATCTGTTGGTAAAATATTAACTACAAGTAGCCAAAAATGGACGAAGAATATGCTGCAGTGGTATATACTGTTCCACTAAAATTCCCGGATTCCTCAATAAAGTCCTACATCAGCATGATGAAAATGTATTTATGTGTGCGACATAAGGAGCATATGAGGAACATATGGGAAGGAAGAAGAACAACTGCTTTAGCAAAGGAAGTACTCTACAATGCAGCAATTCCCATATAGAATGAAAAGAAACAGGTGGCCCTGTTTACAAGTTTCAGGGGAACCGCGATCAGAGAGTCTATTGAAATTATTACAAAAGATGCCAATAATGGTGTATCTGTTGGAACTTCCATCACCGTGGACTTCTGTTCTCCACAGACTCTGAACTTAAGACTATGACTTGATATTTTTGCCTATTATACTATGCAAACATTGGACCCATGTAATGACTACCGCAGGCTTGTGTATTTGTATTGTTATATTTATGATCTGAAACCTCATTCTGTTCTTTGGGTTTTGATTTTAAACTCCAAATGGGTAATTGTAACTTGCCTTGACAAAGCCTCTGTTGGCAGGTGAAAGCTTGGCAAATTAAAATACTCTTTCTTACTACACCAATTTACAGATTTATGTGGCTTTATTATGTTCTCAGTTAGAAGTATTTGCGTCAATGTCCTGTTAAAAACTTCAGAATTCCTGTAATTCTGTGATTGAATAAGAGAATGAACCATGTGTTTTGAGTGTTGTAAATGAATGTTGTGAAGAACAGATATATCCAAACAGTTATATTTTATGCAAACAACTAAATTAATAATTTGAATTTCAAACCATCATCATCACTCAAAATATACAGCTTTTAATTAATAGTCTTATGTTGTAAAAGTAAAGTGTACTGCAATCTTCTGTTGCAGTCACTGTTAAAAAATGGAACATAGCTTAGTTAGAACTGTTTGTTTTCTTTCTTTGGTACAATTTGTGATCAATGGAAAAATTAAACTCGTGTTCTTCATTTTCAGTGCTCCACGTCCATTGGATAATTTCAGAATTGCTATAGTTGGTGAACTTGAAAAATCACCTAAAGAAATTACAGATATTGTGGTTGCTTTGGGTGGACAGGTTGTAAAAACTGTTGACAGCAAGTTGACATGCATAATCAGTACAAAAGGTATGTAGCATTTAAGTTGTATCATTAATGCCCATGTACATTGAGTAGTGAATAGCACTTGTTGACTCAAGTTTTTGATGATTTGCTGAAGATTGTGTGTGTGTGTGTGTGTGTGTGTTTGAGTGAGTTGTAAAAAAATCATTAATTCTATCAGGTTTTTAATTATTTTTTGTAGTTTTTGTGTGTGTACAATGTGCCGGGTGTTAAGTTGGGAATTTTTATGCACCTTTTGCACAAACTCAACGTAAATCAGGAGATACTGGATTGTTTCCTGTTCCAGGATGGTGTAATTTTCAAGTTTTCTGAGGAACGGTTACATGGCAAACAGTAACAAGTATGGCATCTTTATGCCAACAATGATGTATTTACCTTTCATGTATTTGTGAAGAATTATTTCTTCTGAGGAATGCTTCTCCCATTGTTGTTGTTCGATGTTCGGATGTAGTTTTAAATATATGGAACAAGAGAAAATGATAAAGACAACTTGGAATGTGCATTGGTTTTCAGAAAGGAAAGTAACCAAAAATTGTGAACTTCTTTGCACCATCGTAAATGATAATTCATTCAGCATCATGGGTTTATTAATACCTAAAAACCATTGAAGCTGTAGATGTCTTCGTTTGCAGGAAATTATTAGTTTTCTTGGAAAGTTTTAAATGTAAAAAATGCAATTCTTAAACAAATGCAGTTCTCTGCTGTGTTGTTTTCCATGGCAATAAGTAAAAGAGTACCTAAGTTGTTGTTTTTTATTTTACTCTAACAGTTTAATCATGTTTGAACATAACTGCATTCTAATTAAGGCATTTTATATATCTTTTTTGAATATTTATTCCTCTCAGAGTATATTCAGATTCTGATCTAAGTTAGGTTTGCTTAAAATGTCACTTGGATTTAAGTAATAAATATTGTGGTCTCTAGATTGATGATAAATTAATTTTTAGTGTGTATGTGATTAGTATTTTTTTCTCTGTGTGTCAATTTTGAAAGTTGATATTTCTGTATAATTCATCTGGAAAGGTATTCTTACATTTGATATCTTGTACCATGAGGGGGATGATCATGACATTTCCTACCTTTTCTGAAGCATAGTTTTCTTGCTCAAAGTGTGAATGTTATTCTGTATTTTACACATGATATATCCACTTCCAAATGTTGAATTTATAAGAAGAACTTTCCATATGTTTTATCCTCTGTTTGATATAGTGTTCCAATCAGATGGCAGATTTTCTCTTTGCATGGTGGTGTAAATGGTCATCTCTGTGACCTGGCATTGTATTTGTACAAGTGGGAACACATTTCATGATATCTCCACTTGTATAAATCAGATCTGGAAAATTCATTTTGATTCCCATAACAGTACTTCCAGCAAAAAATTCCTCCACTCCCGCAATTTTTTTTTTTTTTTTTTTTTTTTTTTTTTTTTTTTTTTTTTTTGCTAAATAGTGTGAATTTTGATATTGTATTCAATAATTTTTATTTGGCACAGGTCAGGTTGGAGAATTTTTCTCCCTTTAACATCTGCTAACTGTAAACCAAGATCAGTATTTTTCACATATTATATGTTCTCGTGTATTAGGCAACTTCCCTAGTTTCAAAATCGGTAAAATAGAAAAGGTATCTGTGTAAATACTGAAATTTTAAATTTGGAAAATATGACATTTATTGAAAATGGAAGTAAAAAGTGTATCTTCAGATGTTTAATAAATTTTCCTAATGTGATGCATGTTTTTTCATTCTTTAAAGTCTGTTGCTACATCAATCAATGGAAGCAGTTTTCTTTTGTTTTTAAGAAAAATCAAAGGTTGAAATTGGTACTTATTCTGTCTGTGTAAGGTATGGAAAACATGCATTTCATTATAAAAATTTATAAAAATATCATGAAACCATTGTTCTGCCTAACTAGCATTTACTTTTTTTTCTTTTTCTTCAAATGACATTCAATAGCTGGCTCCTTCCTTATAAGAATAGTCTCTTCTCAGATTTATCAGCTTATATGTGAGTACATACAGTACTTATTTTTTCCCACTAGGGTGACTTAAGAATACAGGCTTCCCCTGCTGTCCGAAGTTAGAGTGTTACTATGAAACCTTTTGGAAGCCGAAATGGTGTAAAGCGAAGAAGCAGTTATCATTCATTTATATGGGGAAAATCTTAAGTGTTCCCAGACCCAAAAAATAACATACCAAATCAAACCTAAAATAACACTAACATATTGTGAAAGCAGGAATGATATGATAAATACACATCATATTGTTAAATACACATTTTATCCATCACTGGATGCTGACTAAAAGAGACCACTTTGCTACTATCAGAACCAATAGTATCTTTGGCAGCTTTCAAAATTATTTCTCTCTACGTGTAAATAGTACAAATGGTGGATGCAGGCAAGTTTCAACGCTTACACAATGTCTTTATTTCATTCACCACAATCAAAATGTAATCACCTCCAGTTTTACGCTAAGCATAACCCACTTACGAGCTCTCTTACGCTTTCCTGATACCTTACGACTCATCTTGATAATGGATGCCCAAAATAAATTGAGCTAAAGCACAGATGCTTGATGCTGAGCGTAGTTCCTGAGGAGCTTGTTGGCACCACTTTCACTGCTTGGGGTACCCCCTCTGCCTCTATAACAGTTTGCTGCAAAACAAACGCTGAATACTTTTTCACTTTTCGCTTATTTTTGTAAAAGTGAAAATCCTCCGTGGATTTCTTTCGGTTTGTGAAAAAAAAAAGTACTAATGTACGTCTTTTGTGAAAGCAAAGTAGTATAAAGCGAACTTTCCAAAAGCGATGGATACCTGCATGTGATTTTGCTCTTTCCAGTTTGAAATGTTCCTTTTTCATCCAATTGTTCTACTAACCACAACGCAGTTTTTTTTCATTTGTTTTCAGCCTTTTTTATGCAAAACTTTTTTTAGTTTGATGGCATCTGAGTTTTTACAGTTCAGGTAGGAAATAATATGTGACATTTGTTAGCCGTAACCATGATCGGTACTACCTAAATATTTTTCTGACTTTCCAGATGTGCAATTTTCCTTTTATGTGGTATAACAGTACATTTATATTTTGCATTATACACTGCCGGACAATTGCTAAGGACGGATGACAATAGCAACGATAGCAACCATGAAATGGAAGGCAGGAAAATGTGGAAATTAGCATAAGTGCGGGATACAGTAAGACGTGTTGTGCGTATGCAAATTTTTGGATTGCCGAACTTCTTCGGGACGTCATAGCTCTGATAAGAGATATAAAGGATTTGAAGCGTATTGACCGTTGTTGTTCAAACGCAAAGTTGAAAGGGAAAGAATCAATTGACGAACTTGCAATTTTCAGTACGTCTTCCCGACATCACCTAGATGATTTTACGCGTGGCTGTATTATTGGCAAGATGGAAGAAGGGCGAAAAATAACAGATGTTGCCAGGGAGTTTGACGTCAGCCACAGTGTTGTTTCAAGGCTTTGGAAATAATTTCAAACAAATGGAGAGTGTATCAAACGTCACGGGGAGGTCGTGTTTGCAGTACGACACCTGCAGAAGATCGGTACATAGTGCTATCAACAAAAAGACACCGGCGCAGCACAGCTAGTGAGGTAGCAACTCAGTTTATGGCTGCTACTGGCCAGCGGATCTCTCGAAAAACTGTCACCAGACGTTTGCATGAAGGAGGACTATACGCCCGCTGTCCTGTAGTGTGCATCCCATTGTCCAGACGTCACCGTACCGCCCGTTTGCAATGGTGCCATCAACATCGCAATTGGACTGATAACGACTGGTCTGCTGTCCTCTTCTCAGATGAGAGTAGATACAGTCTATCGTCTGATTGTCGACGACAACTGATCTGGCGTGATAGTGGTACTGCATATTGTCCAGCAAACATACAGGAAAGGGACCGATATCCGACATGTTGTGTCATGGTATGGGCTGGCATCATGATCAATGGCCGTACGTCCCTCTATGTGCTTCCAACTGGGACTATGACTGGCCAACGATACATTAATGATGTTCTGCTACCTCATGTTCGCATGTTCCGTGGTGCTGTCGGTGATAGATTCATTTTCATGGACGACAACGCAACATGTCATCGAACAGTCGCTGTCCAGGAGTGTCTTGAGAACGAGGATATTCAACGCCTCGTATGGCCAGCACGTTCTGCAGATCTGAATCCCATTGAAAATGTGTGGGATGCTTTAGGGATGAGTCTTGCTGGTCGATAATGCACTCCAATAAACAAGGACACCCTCATCCGTGCACTGACAGAGGAATGGGATAAATTACCCCAACAGCTGCTTGATAATGTTGTGCAAAGCATGACACGACGTGTGGAATCTTGCATCGCCCTCCATGGGGGCCATATCCCGTATTGACATCTTACGCCGGAACGCCTGCGGACGGTAATTGCATTTTTTTCACGTTTACGTATTCTGCACAAAATGGCCTGTTTGTCCCTTGAACACGTTCCATAGCCTTCTGGATTTCAGAGCACAATAAATTGTCTTTCTTGTAATGTCCTGGCATTCTGACATTATTTTATTTCACTTGGCATCCAACCACACTTACTTTTTTATGCGCTATATAGCCGTTTATGATCCGTCCTTAGCAATTGTCCAGCAGTGTATCTGTGCCATAAATGCAGTTTTCTAATGCATGTCATAACAACAATGAAATTTTATTGTGTCACAATTTCTGTATGTGCATTACAGTTGCTTCTAACCCCACCCCCTCTCCCCAGTACTTACAGTTGTTCACTGGATTGATTGGCATAAAGTGTACAGTTAGTGCAAAGTGCATAATTCTTTATGGTAGTGAGACAGAGATGCCAACTACTACGGAAATAGCTCTTGTACTATGGAATACGGAAAACTGGGATTTTTCTACGGAAAATTAACAGAAGTTATTAATTTTTATTTTGCTTGTTCCCCTTCCCAACGCAACGGCGGCCACTTGACGATCCGTCATTCGTCTTGCGATGCTGCCTGCACCTCCAGTTCTGCCTCTCAAAGCTGCTCGGATCTTAGCGTGAGTGACCGGCACTCGATGAGTGTGGCCTTGCGCTGAGTCATTCTAAGTGAAAACCCTCCCTCCCCAGCATGCAACATTCTGGGGACGTTGAGAGTAGCTCGCTTTGGTGAACGTGGGCGGAGCTCGGCCTGAAACTCTTTCGCAGTGCAGCGACAAGCTCTTGAAAATCGTTTGGTGCAGAACGTGAGTGTTATTGCCTGGCATCGGAGTTTTTATTAAAGCGAGTGTCGGCCATTCATGTCAGTAATTAA
This sequence comes from Macrothele yani, assembly GCA_039090855.1. Classification (NCBI taxonomy): domain Eukaryota; kingdom Metazoa; phylum Arthropoda; class Arachnida; order Araneae; family Macrothelidae; genus Macrothele; species Macrothele yani. The sequence goes on from CM077001.1 coordinate 84,820,550, forward strand.
TATTTTTAAGTTTTTTTTTTCTTTCGTTGCAGAAAAGTATGCTTGGATTTCGTTCTTATGTGCAGAGTTCACCAAAATGCATAATTACGCTTCTAGTATGCATCAAAAAGTGTGTTTACGCATTAAAATTTTACCAATGTGCAGGGATAGGAGTGAGTCTCCTTTTTAGCTAAAAGTCTCTTTCTTTCCAACTTGTCTCTTAAAGTATCTTTTTTTTTTTTTTTTTTTGTAATCAAGTCTCTTACAATCTCTTTTTAAGGGATTTGTTCTTGAATTATTTGTCTTATTTTCTCAAATTTGTTTAACATTTAGGTAATATTGTATAGTGACCCCAATGAAAGTTAACTGAGGGGTGTTTTGGTTTCATTTGTGCTTCTTTTTAATTTGAGAGGTGAGCACTTTTGAAATCCGTGAAGTTATAATTTTGAATGTGTCTAATGAAATGTATTTTTATTGTTCCAGGTGCTTTGAGTGAATAATTTTCATGCAAGCTATCACTGATGACAGTATATCTATTAACAGTGTAAAAATTCAAGAGGAACTAGTGCAGTATTTTGTTGTTTTAATAGTTCTGTTTTAATTAAACATTTTAGTGAAAAAATCTGAAATTTCATTATGCAAGTTTCGAGACTTTTGGTTGAAACAAGAAGTCATTGTGGTGTGTTAAACAAAGTGAGTCTGAGGCTTTTTGTAAATTATGTACTGCTGTGATAAATATTGGGAACAAGGTTGTTCACTCATTATTACAGCATGTTGGTGGCTTCAAAGATAAAAAAATCTTGTTGGAGGTTTTGAATCCAAAACAGATGACTTTTTGCAGATCAGCTGCAGCATTTAATGTTGGAGAGCAATCTTGTAGCTCCTTTACCAACAGTACTATTCAAATGCCCAATTAGGGCTAGTGAGTTCAAAAGACAAAGCAACCACTGCTGAAATAATTCTTACCCTCAAACACAGTTGTAGCAATTTCTCATCTAATTCTTCCAGTGACTGGAAGCAAGTTTTGCCATGTTTCCAGGAGTAATTCTATCGGACTTCTCTCTCAGTCCAAAAAAAGATGCAGTACCTTATAATGATGCACTAGGCATTTATTTTCGTGATCAAATGCTAGAAGATTTAGTTTTGACAGTGTTTACTACTTCATTTTATGAAACAACTAATATTGAGAGCAAAAAGGAATTGCAGATCACTGTTCGTTATTGGTCAAAGGCCAGGACTGAAGTTGTTTCACGTCATTTGGATACAGTTTTTCTTGGTAGTTTTTCTTGGTAAAGCTGATGCAGAAACACTTGTACTCTGAAATTTTCTCAGCAATCGATCGTGCAAATTTACCACTGAATAACCTGTTAATGATAGGCTCGGATGGTCTCAACGTTAACAAAACTGTGCATAGGCTGTTCAATGAAGAACTATTGGCAATAAGGTCCAAAGGATTGGTGGACATTGGAACCTACCCAATCCACATTGTCCACAATGCATTTCTCAAAGCTCTTGAAAATTTTGGTGAAGATGCTTCCTCTTTGGTGATAAGCATTCATTATTATTTTAGTGACTGGCGATCAAGATGGGAAGATTTTGAAGCTATCTAGAATGAACTCAAACTGCCTGCACATAAATTCATTAAACATACTACTTCTAAATGGTTAACTTTTGTTGATGCTGCCAAAAGACTGATTGAGCAGTGGCCTGCTATTTTACAGTATTTTTTTTAAATTTGTAGCTTCTAAAAAAAGTAATGACCATCTTCAGAGAAACTCTTTTAAAAATGTTGTTGCATTGTTAAAGAAACCTGGGATGTTGGCTGAGCTTCATTTTACTCTTTCATCTGCTGAACTTTTTCAGACATTCACTAGAACTTTTCAGGTTGACCATCTGCTAGTTCATATTTTGTTTAAATAACTTCTGTCAGTAGTGCAGAAGCTAGCCAGTCACATTTGCCATTTATCTGCTTTAAAATCTTTGTACTCATACGACTGGGTAAATAAGAACCTATTTGATCAGAAAAATTTGGCAGAACTGTCTTCTATTACTATGTCTGAAGAAGTAAAGAAATAAGTTTCTTTGCTTGACCAAAAAAGTAAACTGATTTTTCAGAAAAATGTCCAATCACACTATATTGCTGGTTGCACACACCTTATAAAAAAAGGCCATCACACCTTCATTAAGGCTTAAAAAACCCTTGGATGCCTACACAAATCAGAAAGAAAGACAGAGAGAAGCTGTCGACAAATTGTGGCTGTTGCCAAAGTGGTCCCTTTGGATATTCGTGAAGATTGCCTCCTAGATGAGTGGAAATGTCTTCAAGTGGAAAGTGACGAATCAGATGCCAATGAAATCGAAAAGTATTGGAATCACATTTTTCTCTCTTAAAACATCTGATGGATTACCCAAGTATCCCATTGTTACCAAGCTAGTGAAATCAGCATTATGCCTCTCGTGTGGACATGCTGACATTGAGAAACGATTTTCATCCTCCAAGTTTATTCTTGATGATTGTCCAAAGATGTCTGTGAGAACACTTTATTCAGTTCTTATTATAAAAGATGGAATGGGACAATATAAAAATAACCCTTCCTTTGTGTCTGTGAGAACACTCAATTGAGTTCTTATTTTAAAAGATGGAATATAGGACAATATAAAAATAACCCTTCCTTTGTACCAATTACTAAGAAACTTATATTGTTGGCACAAAATGCTCATAAACATTACCAAGCATGTCTGGAGGAACAATGGCATCAGAAAGAAAAACGAAAGAAAGAAAAATAACAAAGACTCAAAATAGAAGAAAGTTCTAAGAAAGAAATTCAGCACTTGGAATATGCACTTAAAAAGAAGAAGAAGAACCTTGAAACCACTAGAGAATCAGCAGATGTTTTGTTAGAAGATGCCACAAAAAAGCTGAAAAAAGGTTTGGAGAAAGGAGATCTTGTGCAAATTCAAGTTGCTCAAAGGTATATTAGAGGGATTTCGGTCACTGAAAGACTTGGAGAACAAAGAATTTAAAGAAGTTCAACAACTGCAAACTGTGGTTGAAAAAAGAAAAAGCACGATTACCAACTTTTTTCACAAAACACCCCAAAACAGTAATCCTTTGTTGCATTTTAATTTTTTGTAATACACAGTTTTGTAATTTTAATAATTAGGGTACATGTAATTATAATCTTAGTACTTATGAAGACTTTTCACTATTGTGATTTATTATTAGGCTGATAGATCTTCAAGATAAGTTTATTGTGCTATTTTTATTTTTATCTATAAATCAGAATGAAATGAACAATTTACTTATAACTGAAGAAGTTATGCTTTTTACTTGCCAGAACCAATAAATTGACATTTCATTTTGGACTTAACCAGCCTTTAATAGGGGTTTTTATTTAAAAAAAATAAAAACGTTTTTTTTTTTTTTTTTTTTTTTTTTTTCCAAGTCAAAGCTATGGTAATCGTAGTCTCTTTTCTTGTAATTATAGTCTCTGAAATCTCTATTTTTGGCCTCCAAATCCTCTCCTATCCCTGAATGTGTAAAAATATGCATCAGGAATATTTCGCTACGCATAGAAATACACATCGAGAAGCGCGTAAAGTACCCACCAACACGTTAAAATATGCATCAAGAAATGCGTAAAACTACGCATCGAAAATTTTTACCAATGCGTAAAAATACGCATTGGGACAGCATTTCGCCTTTCAAAAACTGAAATGAATGGCACTCGACAAGTGTGGCCTTGCGCCGTGTCATTCTAAGTGAAAACCCTCCCTCCCCAGCATGCAACATTCTGGGATCGTTGAGCGTAGCTCGGTTTGGTAGACGTGGGCTGAGTTCAGCCTGAAGCTCTTTCGCAGTGCAGCAACAAGCTCTTGAAAATTGTTTGGTGCAGAACGTGAGTGTTATTGCCTGGCATCGAGGTTTTTTTTTTTTTTTTTTGTTAAAGCGTGTGTCGGCCATTCATGTCAGTAATTAATATTTTGAAGTTCTTTTCTTGTGTTGCAGAAAAGAAGGCTTGGATTTTGTTCTTATGTGCAGAGTTCGCCAAAATGCGTAATTATGCGTCTAGTACGCATCGAAATTTTACCAACGCATAAAAATATGCATTGGTAATTTTTCGCGACACGTGAAAATACACGTCGAGAAGCGCATAAAGTACGCATCAGCGTTTTAAAATACGCATCGAGAAACACGTAAAAACATGCCTCGAGAAACGCGTAAAACTATGCATCGAAGAATTTTACCAACACGTAAAAATACTCATCGGGACAGCATATTTCTCCTTTCAAAAACGGAAGTGAACGAAATAAAAATTTTCTTTCGTAATCATAATTTCGTTTTCCGGCAATGTTGCCTCTGTCCAGTATTGTTGTTATGCTGATACACTGATGCATCATTTTATTCCATAAATCTTTGTATTTCACTTTGAAAATGGAGGGAAAATTTCCGAAACGGAAATTCAACAGCACAAAAATTCATGTGTAATCTTCAGGCAAGAAAGAGAGTGCCATAGCTTCGAGGAATTTCTGGTTTTTCGTCGTAATTTGGGTTATCCTCAAGATTGATGCACAACTGAACAGAAATTGTGGGGCAACTGGTAGTGGTGAAGGATGCTTTCCGCCTGAAACTTTTGAAAACGGAAATTTCGTCTTTCAAACTTTCGGAAACATTTAAGATTTCTCCCGTAATCGTGATTTTATTTTTCACGTGATGCTTCCTCTGCCTAGTATTGTTGTTAAATTTCATTTTATTTCATAAATATTTGTATTTCAGCTTGAAAATGGAAGGGAAATGTCCGAAAACGGAAATCGGACGTAGCAAAGGTTTCTCCCATAACTGTAATTTTTTTTCCCAATGATGTTCCGAACGTATATCCTGTGTTCTTAAATATTCCCCAAAAAAAGGTTTGCATTTCAGCTTGATAAAGAGGGAAGAGTTCGAAAACGAAAGTGACAAAGCTGAAATTTTTTTAAGAATTGGTGCATGATATTCAAAAGCATTCATATTCTCCAAGTTACACTATTTTTTATCTAAAATAGTGAAAGCTATTATGCATTCATGGTCCTCAGACTGAAAGTTCTTTCAGAGTGATGGATAAAATTGTCATCCAAGGGATTTTTGAAGCCTACTGTCGTAGCTGATGGTGATGTTGAGCTTAATTTTTCAAAAAAGAAAAATCAGAAAGGACACAACTGGTAATTGGAGTAAAAACAAGAATGTATTTAAGCGGAATCATTTTAAATGAAAATGAACTTTCTAAGTTTTATACATTTGTCGGAAAATTTTACATTGAAGAATGTTCTTATATTCAAGAAAAGATACTGATCTATGATGAATTCTTAAAACATGCAGAAGTCGCAGATCCTTCACTTAGAGCCAGAACATCATTTGCTTCTGTATTATACATAGTCAAGCGCTTTCCATTTATAATAAGTGAAAATTAACTTGATATACTGGAAGCGGGATCGCTTGTTATCAAGCTGACAAATTAGAGACCCTTACAGATAGAATAGATGTCACTTGGTCAGAAATCTCAAAATTAAGAAGCTGTAATGGAGCTGTTAAGTATACTATTCTCTCAAAAGTAATGTTTGCAATACTTGTAGTTCCACACTCGAATGCTGCGAGTGAGAGAGGTTTTAGTTTAGTGCGAAAAAATCAATCCTGTTTCCAACCTAATTTAGGTTTAGGAACTGTAGAAGCACTTCTTATTGCAAAAATGAATATGTTCTCCTCTGGGAAAGTGTGTTATGAAAAAATATTTTCTGCTGAGGAACTCACAATGTACAGCCAAATCACTAAAGAAAGCTGTTTAATCAGTTTTTTTTTGTTGTTGTGTAAAAAAAATGTATCAGTTATGGTGTATATTATTTTCCGCGTGAAAAATTTGGAATATTTTGATACAGATTTTCATGTATATAAATGAATAAATAAGTAAAAAATACTAATTAAATTAAATGAGTAATACCATGTTTTCCTCGGTTAAAATTATTCTTTTTCGTGCGACTACTGAAAAATGGCCAAAACTACTAAAAATTTGTACGAGTACTACTGAAAATATCTGAAACAGGTTGGCATCTCTAGTGAGATATCCTTGTGCTAGCACATGTAAATCACTTTTTGACATCACTGACGTGTTTGTTATGTAATGTTCTTGTGCTGTTGATGATGCACTGCTTGTCAAAAGTTAAGCACAGATCATAAAAATGTGAATAAAGTAAAAACAAGTGAAGCAATTGGAATGAAAATTGGTGGGAGAGACATATTTTGTAATGTAAATGCTTAATATCCACTCGAAAATAATGTCGCATGTTTCGTTAGATGCCAAACAGGAACACGGTAAAAAAGCATATTTTGCTAATGGTCATAATTTGTTATTACATTCATGGTCAGAATTTCTGAATACCCAGTTTGTTGAACATGTCCCAAAAAATGTTTGGAGGACTCGGAAAGATGGAGAGCTGTCGGACGGATGGAAGCTGGGCAAAAAGTCACCGAAGTGGCCAGATTCTTTAATAATGTCCACCATTCCGTCATCTCAAGGCTGTGGAGACAATTCCAAATAAGTAAAACCATTGTCAGATGACCTGTTTGCAGGTTGTCCGAGGAGTACAACACCACAGGATGACCGCTATATCGAACTCTTAGCCGAAAGAAACCGTAGGGCATCTGCATCATCTCTACGTTCTGACTTCATGGCATCCACAGGCATGCAGGTATCACTCTCAGCTGTTTCCAGGTGGCTCCACAAGGCCAGGTGACCAGCCGTATGTGTACCGTTAACCTCCAGACATACACAGGCTCGCCTGAGGTGGGTTAAAGAGCATGTAAGCTGGACTTGAGAACAATGGACCCATGTCCTTTTCACAGGTGAATCTAGGTTTTCCCTGGAATCTGACAGAAGGAGTGTATTGATCTGGAGGGAGGTGGGTACCCTCTACCAGCTGCAAAACGTCATTAAAAAACATTATTTCTGTGGTGGTGAAAAAACTGTGTGGGCCGGATTTTCGTTAGGTGGACACACTGACCTCCAATGTGTTTCCTGAAGGTACCGTTATTGCTCAAAGATATCGGGATGAGATCCTGGGCCACTATTTCAAGCCTTATGCTGGTGCCATTAGACAAGATTTCATTTTAATGGTTGATAACACTCGTGCACACAGATTTAGACTGGTTGACCAATACCTTGAGGACACAGGAATTCAACAAATGGAGTGACCTGCATGTTCTCCGGACCTGAATCTCATAGAACATCTATGGGATGCCCTCAGGAGACATGTTTCGGCCCTCATATTCTCTCCACAAACCCTGTTGTACCTTCAAACTGCTGTTGTGCGTGAATGGCAGTTCTGGCTGTCTCACTCTTTGAATTTTCTTATTGAGGGCATGAATTGATGCTTCCAGGCTTGCATTTGTGCCAGAGGTGACCACATTCTATATTAACAGAATCTGGTGTTCATACCACGTTTTTCTTATTCCAGGTTTTTTGGATACCTTCTTTCGGCAGTGTGTTTGTTCGGGTTATATGCAATCAAGTTTCCCAATATATGTATGATATATCTACCTAATACTTGTATGTCTGACTGTGTTAAATTTGAATAAGTTTGTTCGCATAGTTTTGGAGTTATGATAATTTGTGTGATCCGTGCTTAACTTATGAGCAGTGTTTGTTAGCCAGTGTCTCATGGGTTTACTTGTGGTCCTTAATGCCACAGTTGTATTACTTAGTATGTTTGATAAAAAATGTAATTATTCCCGTATAAAAGCATTACATAACACAAAATGATTTAGTGGTTTATACAATAAATTTTTCATGGTGGGTAATCTCACATTTGCTGTTTAAGCATATTGCTGTTGTAGTATTTTATGTGTTATTTTTCTTGTGTTATAATTATTTTATTGAATTGTAGATGAAGTGGATAAAAATTCTAAAAAAATAAAAAGTGCAGAAAAACATGGAGTCCATGTTGTATCTGAAAATTTCCTTGATGATGTCAAAAATGGTGGAGCTGCCTTAATGATGAGTCAGAACTTGCTGTCATCTTGGGGTGGTGATGTAAGTAGTTTTCATACGTTATATGTGTATGTTCATTGCTGCAGTGTGTTACTGTCATTGCATCTTTTGAAAACGGTGTACACAAAGTATTCAAGCTGTTTGCACTTGCCATTGGCTAATAAGAACAGTTCTAAATGGGTTTTCCAAAAGGCAAAGCGATATATTACGGAGGCAGAATGGAAAGGATCTGTATATTTAGGGAAATGCAGTATTTATTTTTTGAAAACAGCATAGAAAAGCAGGTAAACAACACTTGTGTGGGTGTGGAGTTGTTAGGCAGGCAAGGGTGGGTTGTTTGTGCTGTCTTCTTCCATGAGAAATGTATTCCAGCAATTTGCATAGATTTATCAAACTCTATCTCTGAATATGTGTAGGAGAAAAGTGGAGGCTACAATTTTGAAATATATTTGTGTAAAATTGTAGTTATGTCTTTGAATTTTGCAGAAATAATGAAAATGTATTTGCTGATATATTACTGATATATTTTTCAGTTAGTGTCTTGGAAATCAACTGGCTTTGTTGACGGTTGATGGGCTATTATGAAAAGTTTAAAAAACTTAAGAACCATAAATGGAAAATTTTTCAGTTCATGATATTCTCACTATAAAGAAAATAAAAATATGCTTGATGTCGTCTGTTGCAAACAAAGGGAGAACTTCTCTAATGTTAAGTAAACTAGATGCTGAAAAACAGGATCCATCTGTAAAGACCCTGCATGCAAAAGTTTGGACTCGTTGAAACCATTTAGGTAGGCAAGAAGTTGGCAAGAAAGCCTCAAACTGGTGGCTGAACTAGGAAAATTATATGGAGAGAGACAAGATTTATGATAGCCTTTCAAGATAAAGTGATTCCAACGAAAAGGGATAGAAAATATATTTGAAGGAAGACCTGCAACATAACAAATGTAGACAATGTGGTTTATATACAGGGTGTACACAAATTAGTTGGACAATTTTGTAAGTGAATAATGTACGAAATATTAATTGTAAGTTACCGGTTCAAATGCAGATGAGTCGTAGTGTATCCTAAGTTTGCGGATAGATGGCGCTAGGTGTGTCATGTCCACGTCTCAGTGAGCTGTAGGTCGCGGTTGTTCATCATTCGTTCTGTGTTCGCGTAACAATGGAGACGCATACCGGCGGTGAAAAAGCAAAATGATGTCTGTGGTTCCATGAAACGCATTCCGCTGTGCAAGTGCAATGAAATTTCTGTCGAGAACACCACAAAAGTGTGGCGAAAAGAGACACTATTGTAGCATGGTACAATCGATTTACCGAAACGGGATGTGTGGCACATAGGCTTAGTGGCCAAGGCAGACCTAAAATGCGAGAACAGACGGTGGATGCAGTGAGAGAATCATTTGTGAGAAGTCCGGGAAAATCTACAGCACGTGCTTGTTTACAACTGGGAATTCCTAAAACAACAGTGCATAAAATCCTGCGAAAACGACTGATGTTCAGACCTTGCAAGTTTGTATTGGTGGCGGAGGTGTTATTCCATGGCCAGCACGATTACCAGAACTTTCACCCCTAGATTTAAGTGTATGGGGGTTTGTTAAAGACCAGGTTTACCATCTGCCGCTTCCGAAATCCATTCCTGAATTGAAATCACGAATCAGCACTGCACTTGGTTTGATCGGTGTGAACATACTCACTAACGTATGGCAAGAACTGATGTACCAATGGGACATTTGCAGAGTAACGAAGGGCAGCCACATCGAACATTTGTGAAAAAGGTAAACTTGGTGTGTTTCACTATCTTATAATCTTGTTCACTCTCATGTGTGCCTATATAACTATGCATAATAAACCATTCTTTTTGCCCAACTAATTTGTGTACACCCTGTATTACTGTCAAGCACATCTGCCGTGGATACATTGTGCTAGCCAGCATTGATTACGCACATCAACACAACAGTTTTGCTAAGATAGCACATCTGTCGTCAGCTCAGGTTATAAGACTATCACAGTTAAAAGTATCAAACTATAAAATGAAGCTGCTGAAGTTTTAGATAACAGCCAAAACAAATTAACATTGGGATTGTGTGATCAAAACTGATTTTACTGTCTCTGCCAATCATCCAGGCATAAAGCTATATGACAGAGGAGAAAAGGGAACAGTCATTATGGATGTATTTGTACCATTGGATCATAATATTCAGACTAGCTATGTGACAAAAATCAATAAATATGTTGAATTGGCTGCAGATAGTAAACACATGTGGGAGCTGAAAACAGTTCACATTCACCCATTAATTATCTCTGCAATTGGTATAATTCCTCAGAGCTTCCCTGGTGGATGAATGGTCAGAGGCACAAGTTTCTGGCTAGTTGTTCAAGATGGGCCCAGGTTTAAGGCATGCATGGTATGTTAGTCAGACAGTCTGGTCTATCTCCCCTATCTAGAACCAGTGGTCCCAAATTTGAGAGTCTACTGTTTGTTTGATTGTCTTGCGTCTGGCGCTCTTTGGCCAAACATGGCCCTTGCGCCATAAAAATCCACCAACCAACCAACCAAATTTGAGAACTGCAGCTCCCTATGGCTTCAAAATTTGCTTATGGTAGTATTTAAACCCTGAAACTAAAAAACAAAGTCTTCAGTCGTATAATTCACCTTAATGCTTTTATGCCTACATCCCCTAAAGCCCAAAATCCAAGATACAGTGATGCCTAATACATGTCACATAGTAAGATAATATTTAAATCACAAATGACAATGTCTGTACTGACAGGAGGACCAGGCTTTAGATGTCATTTGTTATAGGTGAGAATTAGAAAATAAATGAAGATGTGTGGTTACAAAAATAATAATTCACTCTAACCCCCAATAGCCTTTCTAATTTTGCTTAGTGTTTTTATGTTTCATGCAAAGCAAACAGGAAATGACTGGGGTGAGTAGTGAGTCACAAAAGGTACTTTCGCTAGCTATGTGCTAGTGTACTAGCCATTCATAGGGTGTGGTTCCAACTATATGAAACAATTTTTGAAAGTGTTTGTGCTGTTGAGTAAAATTAGGAGAATTAAATATTTTTTTTATTCCATACCATTTGGATAAACTGAAAATGTTATGTTATGACTTTGCATAATTATTAGGAGTGCCTATCTAGTAAACTGTATTGTTTCAAATCAGGTTGATCTGACAGTGCTACAATTTTCAGAACTTCAATTTTGAAGGTCACTCACTCATATTCCCAGTTCCACTCCTCTTCAAATAGATTAAATTAAATAATGAATTGCCTGAAGTTAACTTGCAACAGTGACCACTTGCTACTATGCAAACAAAATATGTAGTATATTGTTGAAAATATTTCAGTGATTTTTTGTATTCTTTTTTTTTTTTTTGTTTTGTTTCTGTGCCTTATTTGTGGAACTTAAAAACAATTTTTAGTGAGTTCTTTGAAGTGAATGACTAGTTTCCCACAATTTCTTTGTTGCTGCTGTGTGAATAATTTACTTATGTATCCCCAGTATCTCACTTTTAAATAATTTAGTCTATCTTCTGTTGGTGAAATAGGATTGCAGCATACAGTTTTGTTTGTGTGACTTGACTAAATTAACCAAAATTTTATGTTTTGTGCACCTAATAAAATTGCATTTTTTTTAACCACCTGTTAATGCTGATTTAAGTTTTAAGTATGAAATCAGCAAGATTGTAATAACTTCTCATAAAGAGAACAGTAATAAACATGGTCAACATTTTTGTGAGATTCTTGGGTAATTTCAGGAAGTTTGATTTCTCTTCGCATTCATCCCTTTGAATGTCATTGTGTATGTATAGAACTGTGTTTGTGTCTCTGTTTAAGGTGTATGATGTATTGTGTATACATGTTGAAGTGCAAAAAATAAAACATAGAAAACTGTAATGAAGTTTGCTATGCATGCATGTTATTCTTCCTCCACAACTGCATGTTATTATTCTGTGTGTTTGAATGGTATGATTGTGTGTGTTTGTTACTTTCCCTCTATGTTTTCATCTCAAATTTGTTTTTTCCAGCCATCAGTGAAAGTTGACAGTTTGAGTGTAAAGGAGAAAAAGAAGTCAAAGAAAAATAGTGGTAATCTCCTTCAGCTAATATAACTGTCATTATTATTTTCATTTTGCATAGCATTTTGTGTTCACAATGCAATTTTGTGAATTATTTCAAGCAAAGAGGCATGTCAAAATGAATAATGTGAACCTAAGTGTGGGTCATTCCATGTCAAACCACACACGCAAACATGCACACATGCCATCCAGGTATTAAAAAAATTGGCAAATTAATATCCCTTTATGAGATGCAAAAATGTGCCAAATTTTAGCTCATCTTGCCACACTGTTTAGATGTACAGCATGTTCAAAACCTGCTCAAATTACCAGTTGGGGGGGGGTGCATTTTGACTATGCACACACACACACACACACACACACACACACAAAAGCACAACTCTTGTCCAAATTGACTTCAAACTTAATTTTGGTGGTATTTGAAAGCTTTTGAAGTGACCTTTCATTTGATGTGTAACAAGAAGTGGGTCTTATGCAGACCTGTTTGTAATCCTGGTGTAACCCAGAACTATAGCTTTTTATCAAATTTTAAACCCAAAAATCTGGGTTTTTAAATTTTAGATCAATTTTATATTCCTTTCAGGCATTTTATTTTTGAAAATGCTACAAAATGATTTCTGAAAATGAAAGTTGATTTCAAGTTCCATTTTTTGGGGAGATTTACAGTGTTTGATTGAAAACGCTGTATTTCTGAGCTGATAGTGAATCTAAATTATTTGTGACACTGTGTGAGTTTGTTTTGTTATCAACAAGCTCTCAAGATAACAGGATGTTGAAAGGAAGTTTTTTTTTTTTTTCCCATTAGTTTAGAAGTTGCTTTTGTATCAAATAAGCAATTGAATGGAAACCACTAATAGGCTTCTGCTAGAACTGATCTTCATAAACTACTCAGTTAATATACAGGGTGTCCGAGAATTATTGGACACATTACAAAATTATATAAAACAAAGCATTAACCAGGTAGGAAGAAACTGACTGTACTAACTTACAATGTAACTACACAAGTTAATAAATTTCGATGTGAGATCCCTTGGTTGCTTGTAGTACGTCCAAGTGATACAGTTAAAGCTCCTTATTCACGGTTCCCTTATTCGCGTTTTCACTATTCGCGGGTAAAAAAATTGTGACCAAGTTCCTGTATTCGCGACTAAAAATTTCTTTATTCGCAGATCCAGTCGGTATATTAAAAGGATTCGGTGTCCTTTATTAATGCATCGACATCTTTTGAGTACTGCTGGCACGTGCCGAGGCGGCTTTTACAAAGAGTGTAACCGAATGGACTAATATCAAAGTAAAACAAACCTTATTGCCACTATGCCTAAAGTGCGTTGCCAAATGCCGCCGCCGCCGTATTACACATTCCGCTATGTCCTTTGATAAGAGCCGCCTTCGCCACAGTCGGTGTTTTATTGCTTCAACTTGTCAGTCGTTGCAATAATTTTGATTGAATAACACGTGTCTCTTCTGCTTTGTTCCCAATTAATAATGTCGAGTAAAAGGAAAGAAAAATTAGTTCCAACACGGAAAAAAATAGTGTTGCCGCTTAAAGTAAAAATAGAAATGCTTGACCGTTTACGCCTTGGTGAGTCGTTTGCATCCATATCACACTCTTTCAATGTTAATGAATCAACTGTACGATCCATCAAGAAATCCGAAGATAAAATAAGGAATTCTATAGCTTCAGCCTCACTATCAGCAAAAATTGTTCGTGATCCAGCAATTGAAAAAATGGAAGCTGTGTTATCATTATGGATTGCAGATCGTAACCAGAAAAGAGTGCCCCTAAATGGTCTTATGATCCGCGATAAGGCAAAGCGTCTTTACGCACATTTTAAAGAACTTGGTAATGAACGTACAGATGGAGAATTTCAAGCATCAGAAGGTTGGTTCAATAAATTCAAGGTGCGACAATCATTGCATAGCATTAAAATTGTTGGAGAAGCTGCATATGCAGACACCGCCGCAGCAGAAAGATATCCAGAAGAATTTTAAAACTTAATTGCTCATGGTGGATACAAACCGGAACAAGTGTTTAATGCAGATGAAACTGCCTTGTTTTGGAAAAGAATGCCAAACAAAACTTTCATATCCAAAAGTGAGAAGTCCGCCCCTGGTTTCAAGGCAGCAAAAGATAGAGTTCCACTGATGCTGTGTTCTAACGCATCTGGAGATTGTGTTATAAAGCCACTGATGCTTTACAGATCGTTAAATCCTCGTGCTTTAAAAAATCAAAACAAGAACAACCTGCCAGTGTTTTGGCGTGCAAATAAGAAAGCGTGGGTTACAAGTGCTATTTTTTGTTGTGACTGGTTCCGGAATTGTTTTGTTCCTGAAGTTGAGACTTATTTGAAAAAATAATAATTTAGACTTTAAGGCCGTTCTAGTTTTGGACAATGCTCCAGGTCACCCTCGTGAGCTTGAAACTATGCATCCAATTATAAAGGTGATATTTTTACCTCCTAGCATGACGGCTTTACTCCAACCCATAGACCAAGGAATAATCCAGGCATTCAAGCTCTATTACATTAGATGAACCTTCAAAATCATACTGGACACCATGGAATGTGATCCTGATATGAATGTGATGCAATGTTGGAAAAATTTTGACATAGCAAAATGCATTGTTAACATAAAAGAATCATTGGAAGAACTGAAACCATACACATTGAAATCATGTTGGAAAAAACTGGCCTGTTCTGGCTGCCGGAAATGATGAAGAATCCATGCAAATTCAAACTTTAACTGCAAATATTGCTCAAGTTGCGAATGTAATAGGACGAGATGGCTTTGAACAGATAGAATCAAGTGACATTCAAGAGTTGCTTGAATCGCAAGATGAAGATTTGACCGAAACCGACTTGGAGGAAATGTTAAATCCGCATTCCATTGAAGAAGAGTCTTCAACGAGCACTGAAAAGGTGACCTTTAACTTGAAAAACCTGAGTGAAGGTTTACGGATGGCAAATGAGCTTTGTGATTTTTTCATGAAAATTGATCCATCTATGGAAAGAATTATTATTTTTAAAAGGCAAATTGTTAATGCCACAGCTGAATATCAATCTGAATTGAAAGACCTTTTAAAAGCGGCAAAACAAGAAAAAATTACTAAGTTCTTTAAACCCTTGCCTAAGCCTGACAATAATAATTAATAGATATTGTTAAAAACTCTCATTAAATTGATTTTATTTTGGAACCTTGGAACGTATCCCTTATAATCCCATACAAATTACCATTCCATATTCACGGTTTCTGTATTCGCGGCATATTTACGGAACATATACCTCGCGAATAAGGAGCTTTTACTGTACTCTATTTCATGCCATGTATTGGCAAGCATCTGAGGAGTTATGGAATTAATGCAGCTGTGATATGCTGCTTCAGTTCCTCCAAATCAGTACAAGGCGTCTGATAGACACGATCCTTCATATATACCCACATGAAATAATCCAATGGAGTTAGATCTGGAGAGCGAGGAGGCCACGGAATGGGACCACCACGCCCAATCCATCTGTTGGGGAAATGCTCATTTAGGCACTTACGTCAATGAAAATGCTCATTTAGGCACTCACAGTGACCTATGTGGAGGTGCGCCGTTTTATTGCAAAACGACATTGTCATATATTTTGATCTTGGGTATAGCGAAATTTTCTAGCATATCCAAGTAAATGTCACCATTTAGGTTTTTTTTCGCAGAAGAAGAAAGGGCCAATCACTTTTCTTTTTGATAGGGCGCACCACACATAACTTTTGGAGAATCACGTTCCAGTTCAATAGCAGCATGTGGCGGTTCACTGCCCCATATCCTACAGTTGTGACGATTCACAATACCTGATACATGAAATGTGGATTCATCACTAAAAATAACAGTACTGAGAAAGTTTTCATCGTTTTCCACTCGATTCAGCATATCCACAGCAAAATTGTATCGTAGTTTGTGATCATTTACATGCATCTTTTGCACTGTTTGAATTTTATAAGCATGAAACTTTAATTTCTTGTGCAAGATATCGTGAACTGTCTATTTCGGAATGCAGTTCTCTGCTTGCTTTACGAACAGATTTCCTGGGTCTTCGTCGGAAACTTTCATTAACTTGGTCAACCGTCTCACCTCTGACGCTAGGCCTACCAGCTCCTCCATGATGTTTCACATTGCCAGTTTCTTTAAACTGCTTCATCCACCTCTTAATTGAATTCGTTGATGGAGGATTACAACCATACTCTAAATGGTACCATCTTTTAACTTTAATGACACGCTTTTAATTCCGCAAGCCATAACACACACATCGCCTTCTGCTGTACGGATAACATGAATACTGATTGCGCATTTCTCATACATTCCTCATCAGGCCACACCTAGCGCCATCTATCGGATTCTGGGAATAACAATTCTGCAAAACAAAAATATAGAAACTGCGTTAGTAATATGTGACATAGAAAAACAGACAAAGCTCATAGTTTTTTTACATAATTTTGTAATGTGTCCAAATAATTCTCGGACACCCTGTATAATAGGAAGTGCAACATTTGACTTCAAAAATGCCATATATATATATACATATACATACATACATATATTATATGAGTGTGTAAAAACTTTTATTTTTTATTTTAAAATTTGGTTTTTTGCTCTAGTTTTGTTCTGGTTGTTATATATATATATATATATATATATATATATATATATATATACATACAGGGTGCATAGGAAAGTCCCTTTAGCCTGGAATAACTTGCTAATGGAGAGAGGTACAGTTATGCAAGTGAGATAATGGTATAGTAAAGCGGCTACGCCCGATCGAATGCAACCGATACCTCACAATCCTACTTACAATAAATTTTTAAGGTCACATACTAAACTGTGATGCCCCCCCCCATTTTGCATTGTGTGCTTACTATTTTCTCAGACACTGCTTCTGATATGTACTGACTTTCAATCAAAATGGAATTGCAAACAGTTCAAGAGCTGAGAATTATTCAGTAGTACATGTTAATCTCAAAAATTGTATGACACTTGAAACAAATGAAGCATCATCAGTGAAATTTCATTTTTATTTTCATGTTAGGTTTTTAACAAAATTACTGTTTGCTGTGCCACTTTCCAGTTTACCAAACATGATTGAAACCTATGTTGCCCCCTCCCCCTCCCCTACTCCAAGAATAAGTATTTTGACCAAATAGTTGGTTACCCTACTGTGCTTTTGTGCTCATAATGAAGTTCAGGGCTTCTGTAGGAACAATTCTCAGGCTAGACTTCATCCACATGTTGCTTCTGTGAAGAACACTTTGTAACACAACTTTTGTTCCTGGGTAGTAACTGTTATTTCCTGATTGCTTAGAACTTACAAACTATAGAAAATGGCTATTATTTCCCTTAAACTTTGCTTTTGTGACCAGGACAGTGATATTTTGAAATTTACCTATTTCCAATAAAGAAACTGGCAAATTTGAGTTTTTTCATTCACATAAAAAAAAAAAAACCTACTACATATGAATCAAAATTAACATGTATTTATACTACAGTTATACAAAAATGACCACAAAAGATTTAGAAGTGAATAATTTTTTGAGATTTGCGACTATACTGTAAATCAGTTTCACGAATCAGCACCCAAATCTAGTCTCCCATCATGTTCTCATAATATTGTCCTTGGTAATGCCATTCAAAGTCCAGTATATCCTGATGGAGGCACTTGCCTTGCTCCTGTGAGTGTGCTCCCATGTTCTCTTTGTATTTATCAAGATGTGCATCAAGGATATGGACTTTGAAAAACATCCTGCAGTCTATTTTGCTGATGAATTCAAAAGTGTAGAACTCTTTTAACTCTGGTTTTCAATATAACTTTGCTTCCTGGCAGTAGGTAAAGTACCCCCTATAGTGCAATTAATTTGTAATTGAAATTGCATTTCATAATGGCAGTATCGAAAATACTTCCATTGTGAAGTGTAATATAACAGTGCATATATAAAGTGTATTTTTTTTATTTTTATATATTCAATATTGTAATTTTCTTGCTTTTAAAAATAACACTTTCTGGTAGGCAGTAAAAATGCCCCCCCTCCTCCCCCTCCCCCCAAAAAACCCCTCATAACTTCTGCCAAAGTTGATGTGCATTGTGTTTTTGTATGTACTTTTTTCTCTACATAAGTAAAATGTATTGTATATTGTTGTAGAAATCCTTATGCTGTGTGTTGAATCACTCTCTTAATATGTGTTATCACCTCTTTGGTTTTAAATCTTTTCCACATAAATCAAAATTGAATAAATTTTGTGTAATTCACCTGTACTGATTTAAATTTGCTATCTCATAGTTTAAAAAGATAAATTGCCCAGTTTTAAAAATGTAGTGACAAATTAACTGAGTGTGAATATCATTATGGCTGTAATAGTGGAGAGTGATAACAGGATAATGTATTACACTCTGACAGCTTTCTGAAAGGTTTCCTGGGATGAACACAAGATTCATGTATGGTCTGAAAATGCTTTTGGCACAGTTTCTGGGGAATAAGTTATTCATTGTGTTAAAAAGTTGTGGTGTAAAAGCCAAGTTGCTGAAATGAGTAAAAAGTTTTAAGAACATTCAGGCTAGAGGGGAAATACTGGTAAATTGTTTAAGGTGAACTCTTTAGTACATAAGTGATGCAAGTTGTTTCCACTTCTGCTTTCAATTTAATGGCCGTTCTAGAATCAGTAAGCCATTCATTGTATACTGCTGGTTCTGTGTTAATATACAGGGTGCAGCAGTGTTCATAGAGTAATTTGCCGCGTGTCGTACAATGACGTCATGTATCAATGCGCACCCGATGACCCGGCATTCTTATGTCGGTGAGCTGCCATTTTGTTTTTTTGTTCGACATGGCGAGCTGTACGGCTGAGTATCATGGTTTCGCTGCTGAAACATATTTCAAGAATAACAATTCTATAGTTGTTACACAACGTCTATTCAGGCAACATTTCAAAGTGGGATGTCATGGGAATGTGCCAGATGGTCGCACCATTACAAGGTTGGTAAGTTCATTTAGATTAACAGCATTGGCTTGTAATCGTAAACTTGGAGGTAAGCGAAAGGACTGTGCGGACACCGGAAATGATTGAAAATGTTCGTGCTGCAATCTCATGTAGCCCTAAAAGATGTGCTCAGCGACACTCTACAGCTTTGCACATTTCCAATCGTTCCTTCAGGAGAATATTGCACGAGGATCTCCATTTTCACCTTTATAAGCTCCAAATTGTACAAGAAATTAAGCCTGAAGATTTGGTTGCACACGAACAATTTTGCACAACCATGTGTGATCTCCTTTGTGAAAATCCACAGATGTTGCACACCTTGATTGTGTCAGATGAAGCACACTTCGAGTTATGCGGTTCAGTGAATAAACAAAATGCGTGTTATCGGAGTGATATAAACTGGGGTCAACTGCACATCAAGTCCTTGCACAGCGCCCATGTCACTGCCTGGTGTGAAGTTGCTTCCTTTGGAATTATCGGGCCTTATTTCTTCTAAGACAATCGGGGTGTTGCTGTAACTGTCAGAAGTTAACATTATCTACGGATGCTGCAGACATCTTGCTGTCTCAATTACGAATGCTGAATGTGGATATGGACCATTTATGGTTCCAACACGACGTGGCAACCGTGCCCGTGCACACAGCCCGCATATGCATGGATTTTTTATGACAGACCTTTCCACAGAGATTAATTTCTCATTACGGTGACATCCTTGGCCGCCCCGATTCTCCATTTTAACATGTGCTGATTTTTTCTTATGGGGGTACCCCAAGCAAGAAGTTTTTCAAACACTTTGTGCCACCATATTGGAATTGAGCCATATCAGAGCTGCCATTACTAATATCCCTGGCAATGTGTTACGAGGAGTAATGGACTCCTTCCAATGCCGCTTAGAGGAATGTGTGGTGCAGCTGGGCTGCCATTTGACAGAGATCATGTTCAAACACTGACTGATCAATGGCATTCTTGTAACTAGTATTTGACATAGAGAGTAATAAATAAGAAACATTTGTTCGCTTGCGGTGCGGTTTTCTTGATATACTATCAATGCTGCTGCACCCTTTATAAGTGTTAATAGCTTTCAAAGTAATCATAATCAGCTGAGTAAGGGTTATGAAAAATTTATGAGGAGGATAAATGTTGAAAAATATAAATTCGTAGTTTTAAGTCAAATTCTAAAGATAATTGTGCTGTTCAAGGGAATGTGCTTGAACACCTAATAGATTTTATTTTGTATGTAGTAATGATGCACCAGGGAAATTTACTAAGGAATTATACAGTAGAACCAGCAAAGCAAAAAAGGAAAGAAAAGTTTTGAGCCAGTTGTATAAGACTTTTCACTAGGAAAGTGGTTGATCAAAGGACAAAGCTGGCTATCTTCTATGGCTGTGAGAGTTTTGTGTGAAGTGAAGATTCTATCAATACCAGATAGGTGTACACTAAATATGTAAGTTCCAAATGCTTATAGCATAGTATAAATTCATTTAATCAGTGGTGTAATACAACATATGTATACAAGTTGCCAAGCTTTTGCTCTTCACTGGGAAGCTTTTTCAAGGTAGCAGTTAGACATTGTATTATGCCACTGATTAAATGAATTTATGCTAGGCTATAAGCTTCTGGAAGGCTCCATCAGACAGTTAGATGTGGCTGGTATGAGAAGTAGCAAGGAGAAAGTTGTGGAAGAACAAATGTGTGTGTAAGAACTGGTAATGCTAGTATTAGCTGTATTGGATACATCTATAGAAGACAAGATTGTATGGGTTGTATGGGATATGCAAGTTACCATGACAGACATACATTCTAAAGTAGCTGGTTGCAGGCCAAGGGTAATGCTTAGAACAAGATCGATTGATAGTGTAAAATTGTCTATTTGTGGTAGAGGAAATAGTGTAAAATTGTCTCTTTGTCAGAGGAATTAAATGTTGTAATGAAGAGAGAGAGAGAGAGAGAGAGAGAGAGAGAGAGAGAGAGAGATGTGGAGAAAGTTTTCAGGCAATTAGTTTTACTTTTTATTTTGTTCTTACTTATTTTCAGTCTCTATTCACTTAGTGTTAGTGTGAGTTTATGTCTTGTGCCTTACCAACCTGAGCACCTTCAGGTGCAGAAGAGCGAAGGGGATTACAACCCGACCTCCTCAGAATTTTACATGATTAACACAGATGCTAAGCTTGTGGAGAAATGAATTGATGCCCAATATCAAGTCTCTTATCTTTTTTGGTTTCTGAAATACACAATTGCAAAAATGGGTGGAAAGCTTCAATTTTTGCATTTCATACATTACAAAATCACCCACATTTTCTTTCCTATTTGACATAGAGCCTTGATATTGATGTCTTTGGAAAACATTTAATATGTTCTTTCATATGATATATAACATGAATATGTTTTTAAAATCTTTGTTTTCAAGGTCAAACATTTTGACTTTTGACCTTCCATATCTCAAAAAGGAGTATTTTTAAATTTTTGAAAAATTTATATGCTATTCTTATATTTATGTTCTACAATATCTGGGAATCTCTATTTGGAACCATAATGGGATATTCAGTTATGAATTTAAAAAGAAACTGTCCCCATTTTCATACTAAAATTTCTTATAAATACCATTTCTTACAGAAAAATTTGTTATCATTATATACAAAACAAGTGGATTTTGGGCAGTCAATTGCCCCCAAATATTTTTAGCTTATTATAGAAAAATTCTTTTTGATGGCTACTGAGTTATAAACAGAAATTACCTGTTTCAGACCTGCCAGGTTTTACGGTTTACCCGTAAAATTTACGGAAATGTTACTTGTTTTATGGTTTTACGGTCAAAATGTTAATTTTACGGATTTGGCGATTCTCTGAGATTTTTTTCTTTTTCTGACGATTTTGCACCCACTATTAAAACTTTTTTTTTTTAAAACTTAATCCATTCAAAGTAAAGTGCCGATGTAAGTTACGAATAAGTTTTTAGTTACATCAGGGTTCCCACTCAACCTGGAAAACAGGGAAAACCTGGAATTCTCAGGGAATTTGAAAATGGTTCCAAAAATCAGGGAAAACTCAGGGAAAATTTCCCTTTTTTGTAAAAGTCAAGGAAAACTCAGGGAAAATTACCCTTTTTTTAAAAAATCAATGGATACTTTATTTTGCCGAAAACACTTATTTTTCAAGATTTCAAACTTTTGCTTGCAATTATACTGCCTGCCTAGAATTTGGTAAATCTTACTTTCAGTTATATTAAGTATTTCCTTTATTCTCTAAAAAAAGATGCAAAATTGAATTTTTTAAATTGGCAGTTATTAAGCTTTTGTTCAATTTCTGTAGACAGTTGTTAATAACATGGAACAATTAGGCACAATAGCTCCTGAAGAAACACTTCACAAGAGAACCAACCAAATGATGGATCAAAGTCCTTTGTCTGTTGGTTCTCTTGAAACATGTTTCTTTGAACAGAGCCATTCCATCATTAAGCTTAGCTGCATTGTGTTGTAGAAAAACTGAAACTATTCAACTGACAGATTTTTTCTTACATATGACCTGTTTCTATGGGAATGTATTTACAAATTCCATGTGGGTAGTATTCACAAAAGTTCACGGAACTTTGGTACAGAAAATAATGTGCACAGTTAGTTGTTATTAATGAAAAGCAGATAATTTTATAAAGACAAATTACGTAAAGAATTTACAAGTGTGTGCTTTGGTGAGAAAAATGAATGGAATGGGATGAAATGTAACAATTCTTTGCAACATGTCACTCTGAAAAACTTTAAAAACCACCTGGAAAAGTCTGGGAATTTTTTATTACTTTTGAGTGGGAACCCTGTACATGTGTTTATTTGGAAACATTTTGCTGCAGTTTTCCCACGTTTTAGGTTATTGTTTTGCCTTTTTTTAAACACTAGAACACCAACCAGCTGGGCTTATTTAACCTTCCGTTTGGTTCTCTTCCTCTCTTGTGCACGCTGTTTCCCCCGCTTTTCTTTTCAGATCATGCATTGTTCATCTCCCGAGTCGCAACTTCTCAGAAGACCAGCATGGGGTGTGTCCGCGTTGGAGCAGGTGTCTTTTATCTTTATTCCTCCCAGTTCGAAATGCTATCTTAGAACGTAGTTATCGTAGAAAAAAATTCTAACGGATTTTAAATCTGTGGAATTTTTAACCCCAGATCGATACCCAACATGACGCAATTAAGCAAAAACCGCCAGTTTTGTGAAATTAAAAATGCATTGGGGCATGCATGGTTTCGTAACTTCTTCTCTGGCAGTAAATTTGACCTAACAAAAGAATGCTACTATAAGAGGAAGTTATAAAAAAAAAAAGTAAGTCCAATGTTCATTTGAGCCAGTGCTGCTCCAGCAATGATTTATTTTGCTGGTCTGTTAGTCAGTAAGTTTTCTACGCTTTCGCTTTCCAACCGTGCTTTGTTCATCGCTCGGTAACGTTCATAAAAATGTCTTGGCTTGATTCAATGAAATTAATATGTTGTGGTACATACTAATTCATCTAATCCTTATTGAAAATGGTCAAAGGTAAGGTCAAGACGTAGGAGCGGGATTCGTTCTTCTGCACTTTTGCGTGATGACTTGCGTAAAATCAAAGCATGATTGTGATGAAGTTTGGGTATGCTGTTCAGCACCCATAGTGGACCTATCCTATTGAAAATAGTTGCTATCAGCATTCACGAGGACAGTGTAGTAGCAAACGCGCGAGATTTGATCGCTCGCGTTTCAGAATTTTAGCACAATATCTTCCGTAGAAATTGACCGATTTGGATAGAATTTTTAATTATAAAACGACGCGTGTGTGGCAGCTTTTTAATTTAGAAATTAAAGGGCACAAAAAATATTCTGTAATAAAGCAAAAACACGCAAAATATCAATTAATTCATACTAAGGGATTCGTAAAGATCGAGGAGAACACTGTTGCTTTTGCAAACCCACACTTTTTTGTAGGTATGAAATTTTGGGCTTTTAGTAAACAACTCTGAATTTTAAAATATCCGGATTTTGACAGCACGAGTTTAATCTAGAGAGGAAGTGGATTTTTTTTTTTTTATCTGTTTGAAAAAAAAAGCGCCATTGGCTTTGTAACTTCTATCAAACCGAATTGAATTGTGTGATATTTAGAGATTTTCATTTTCTAAAACAGTACGTGTATTCTACAGTTTGTCATGTTAGGCCATTTTTTTTTTAATTTTTTTTTTATTTTTTTGCAGAGACATAAGATCGGAGTTAAAATCCCGGTTCAAACGTTTTATGCCGTGGTTACGCCGCCACAAAGGGAGCAGGGGACGAGATGGGGAGGATGTCGCCGACGAAGTGGCTGTATCGTTCCAGTTACGCCTGATGTAAAAATTGTGTTAGTTTACTGCAGGAGAGGGGTTGGTTTAGACGTTGGTGGGCCCAGACTGTTTTTAAAAGGAATGACTAGAGAAGCTCTATTCGGTAAGATGAAGGGAGGGGAGGACAGGAAGAGAAAACAGAACTATAAAATCAGTGCATTTGGAAGTATAACGCATGCCGCTAAAGGGATCGGATGGTAAAAGACAAGGCATCGATCCGCCTGTGAGGAATGATGAGGAGGGAGGGGACGAACTCAAGGGAATGACATTCGTAACTAAAACCTAAACCTTTGTTTCTAGATGAAAGAACCTTTCAGTTGCTCTCTGCTTTCCTAGCTGACCAGCTCGAATCGGATAACTCTGTAATCGGTATTTTTTCTTCTACTATAGCAATTTTTACTTACATTTTTTCCCCCGAGTGGTAATAAATTTAGTATTAGTGATTCGCTATGAGCAGCAACATAAAAGGGGGAAAAAGTACTATAAAATATTCCGTGATTCGTATTCTACGGAATTCCCGTGTGTTGCGAAATCTTCAAGAAAGGAAAATATGCGTTTCGCGCTATGTGCTGATGCAATTTCAACATTTCGCATGGTGGAAGGATTGATATTACAAATCATATTTCTAGTGACAAGCATAAATATAACGTTGACTGCGTGGGAAAAAAAATAACGAAATGAACTTCCTTTGTTAAGAGGTATAATGAACTATACGATTCGTACAAAATGTTTGTTCACTTCATTTTTAGTTGAACATAATTTACCAGTTAGTGTCTCTCAGTCACTCTTACTTATTTAATTTTTTTTATTTGACTGTCTCATCGTCCGTGTCTCCGTAAGATAAAAACCTAACATGAAAATGGTTCGTTTTTTGAAAATATTTTAGTATGTTTCATGACGGCGTGGGACACGATCCCATTGAAAGAATAGAACATCCTTCCCTTTAGATGCAAACTTCTGTAAAAGTAAATTTTGATCACTTTATAGATCATAATGATAGCATAGTAATGAGAAATTATGTATAGAATTTATTTTAATCGATATGAATGTGCCGATAAATTTAAACATCTGTAGACACTTCAATTAAAAGTTGATGGTTCATTTGGGTAACATCGTTTTTTAAATCGATATGTTCGGTACATTTAATCAATATGCGCGACAAATAATTTAATTGAATATATCGATTAAAATTTTCATCGAATATATCGATTTAATTTTTTTACGGATTTCTGTTTCTGAAAGTTGGCAGGTCTGCTGTTTACACAATCACATATCAAAAAATGGCATTACATGAGCTATTACATTTTTTTATAGAATTTTCTCTTATACTATGCCCTGTATGATTAAAAAATCTGTATGTCAGTAAGTTTGTAGTTCTGTCACAGTACTACTATATGAATAAGTACATCCAGAAAAGGAAAAACAAAGCAGCTTTTTAATTAATCAGGAAATTAAAAGAGTCAAAATCAACTTAGATTTTAATTTGCATTTAATTGTCAAGTCCAGGAAACAGTTCATTCAGCTACACATATTTGTAATGTATGTCAGTGTTTTCAGGATAATAAAATGGTGGAGATGGACCATGCAGATGGAGAAAGTTCCTTTGGTTTCTTTTATATCGTAATTCACACTGAGAACACTCTCTGCCCACCACTGTGCTTCATAAATGCAGGTTGCAAATCATTTAATTCTCCCATTTTAAGTTATTTCACTTTAACTTCTTTGCCTGTTGTGGAAGTAGAAAAAAAATTGCATAGAAGTATGTTACTTCTACATGGTATGATGGCATGCAACTTCTACATGCTCGGGACAACTTAAGGCAAAAAATGCTCCTGTAAAAAAATTTGTTTCTTATACTGCTGAGAAGTGACATAAGCAACTGTATCCCTACAATATTAGATACCCATTCATATAATTGCCAGGCAGTCATTACTTGGTCTGTGTATAGATGCACTATTTTTCTAGGGGCCCATTAAATTTTTCAACTAAAAACTAAATTAACTGTTTTTGAAACAAATGAACAGCTGTAGTACCATGATAAAGGCATTCAGAAATTATCACAAAACTGTTATTTTCTATGATGTGATCCATATCCCCATTGTTGTAGTAAACAACACATGGGTGAATTATTGCTTGTCAGTCATTCCAGTAAAATCCCTGAACCGCATCTTGAAGAGTAAAAGAAATAGTTTTAAGAAAATTCACAAACTATTTACATAATCACCACATTTAAGATTTGTTTACAGTTGTCAAAGAAAGATTACTGCTGTTTAGCAGTAAATGAATGCCATAGCAGTACTGTAAGCTTTTCAATAAATAAATCACTAAGTCATCACAAGTGGTGGACAGAGTTTCAAGGACTGGTCGATCAACACTGAACCCACTGCTTATATGTTACTACATGTATTTGAGTGCTGTTTTGATGGAAAATCCTCTGAATATTATCTTTAAGTTCCTCGGATTTTGGGCAGTTATAAACTCTCCCAGGTAACAGATTAGTCATAGAGGACTACAAATCAATGAAGACATGCAGGTCTTATATAGATCAATTTGGGTTTCTTCCTCTTTACTCTGTTACTTCAAATTACACCCAGTCAGAAGTAACTTGACATTTTCATTGATATAACAAACACAGATAGTGTTCAACTAGCACCTACCGAAATGCATTGTTTTCGTCATAGTTCAACAAATTTGGAAAATCTAATTTTAAGATCTGGGTACTCAACCTTGAACTGCTAAAATGTTTTATTTACATTACTCAGTACAATTCTTTTCCCTGACACAATCCTGTTTATCTGGCATAATTCTACTTATGCCAAATCAACATGTTATACAATGTTTTAAACTCTTTCTTTACTTAAAGTCTTCCCAGGTCTTGGGCTAGAGAAAGCTGGGATTCCTTTCTCTGACACATCGTGTAGATTTTTTTACCATGTAATTGGTTGCCCCAATTTCTCCACCTTTCTGACAGACCAATTTTTAGGTATAACACTTAAAATTTGCACTTGTAAACTTTTATCATCAACGCTTTGAATTTCCTTTAACTGAGTTATTATATCCAATTCAGCTAAGTCAGAAGGCAAATTCACTGTTAGAAACTTTCATCACCTTGTGTTTTAAAGGTTTGCTTATTTTTTTAAATTCAGTTTTTGGATATTTCATTCCAGCAAGCCTTTTCTTTTTTTTACCTGTGTTTTGCCAATACTTTGCAAGTTTTCATTTAAAGCACATATTGTTGCTTCTCTTTCATAATTAGAAATATAGGAAGCTTTGCTCATCATGTTCAGCAGCGGCTATACGAGTACCTACTATACTATAATGACTGTAGATTCATTTTTACTTTCAGAACTTAATGTTGATTGCAACTTTTTACTGCATTTACCACAAATTCTATTTCCCTCATTCAAAGTGGGATTTTCTTTACAATCCATTTCCGGACATTACTTAACCTTTTTCTTACAATTAAATGAGCTGCAAAAGGTGCTCTTAATATATTAGGGGTATGCAAAAGGTGCTCTTAATATATTAGGGGTATGCAAAAGGTGCTCTTAATATATTAGGGGTATGCAAAAGGTGCTCTTAATATATTAGGGGTATGCAAAAGGTGCTCTTAATATATTAGGGGTATGCAAAAGTTTCTGTTGCTCCCAATAGCCGGCGCTGTAGGGGTCTAACCAGCCGGCGACCTGTGTGTCAGTTCGTACATGAAGCTAAGCATGGCGGTCGATAAAGTTCATTTGCTGCACTGTTTGTTATTCATGTTATTATGGGAAAAGTGCGAGTGAAGCATAAGGTTCAATACTTACGGCATATGGCAAAATGGTTATGGGTGAGCGGACGTGTCGAGAATGGTTTGCCAGGTTTAAGAAATGTGATCTAAGCTTGGAACGTACATGAAGCTAAGCATGGCGGTCGATAAAGTTCATTTGCTGCACTGTTTGTTATTCATGTTATTTAGGGAAAAGGACGAGTGAAGCATACGGTTCAATACTTAAGTCATATGGCAAAATGGTTATGGGTGAGCGGACGTGTTGAGAATGATTTGCCAGGTTTAAGAAATATGATCTAAGCTTGGAAGACAAGCCATGTGCAGGTAGACCGCAGGAACTCGCAGACGAGGAGCTGGAATCACTGTTGCAAGAGGATGCCCCACAATCGACCACGCAACTGGAAAAAACGTTTGAAAGTGGCTTAGTCGACGGTGGTATGGTGTCTACACACCTTGGGGAAGATCCAGAAGTTTGGTAAGTGGGTTCCGCGTACTTTAACGAAGCGTAATATTGATCAACGATTGGACATCTGCATGTCATTGCTGAAGAAGTTTCAAGGGAAGAATGTCTTGTGGAAGGTTGTCATTGGGGGTGAAAAATTGGTCTATTGCGACAACTCCGTATGCAAGCAATCCTGGGTCGGCCGGGCCAGTGATCAATATCCACGTGAAACAATCACTGCGCAACGATATAGTGATCAGTTGATGAAACTGAACTGCTGAATCGAGCAAAAACTCCCATGGACAGGTAAAGGATGCCACCCAGCTATCCTGTTACACGATAATGCCAGGCTATGTGTCGGTGCCACCACGAAATCAACCCTTAAACAGTTATCACACCCAGCTTAATCACCGGACATTGCACCCTCAGATTTTCATCTGTTTCGCTCTATGCAACATGCCCTAGCCTAATAGCGGTTCACCATAGTTCCAGAGGTGGAAAATTTCGTCACTGCGTTCTTCAGCTCAAAACCAGAATCCTTCTATCACAGGGGCATTCATTTGTTGCCTGAAAAATGGCAAAAGGTCATTGATGCTAACAGCCAATATTTTGTTGAATAAATGTGTACTGGTTTCCTGATTGTTCCTGTCTCCTTTCTCCTTAAAATTGCGGAAATATATATATATTTCAGTTCAGACGATTCCATTTTTCAAACAAGCTACTTGCCTTTAAAAAAAAAAACAGATATAAAGACTTCACTACAATAGTTTGCTGCAAGCTGAGATAATCTAAGCAGTGTCTGTTTTCCTCAATTATCTGTGACAAGTCCATCCAGATGGGAGGGGTCTTTGTCAAGCTTGCTTCATTGACCAGATTTGTTAATTTACACATCTTAGGGGAACCTGATTTCAGGATTCACTCTGATGGCAGGGAGAGCACACAAAAAAGAGTTTGAAGAGGAAGCACACATTTAATCTCAGAATAATTCATAATAACATTTTAGATTTTTGTCTGTTTGCGCAAGATATTCTAGAACAAAAAATTGTTTTAAAGGGATTTCAATATGAGAAAAACATGCCTTATGAAAATAAGTGTACAATTTCTTATTAACAAGTATGTTCAAGAAATGTTGTTCAAAATTCATTTGTGTAGAATATTTAAGAGAAAAGTCTTATTAAAAAAGCTTCATGCAATGTGAATGTGTGCGTGCATTCACGTGTGTGGTAGGTATTAATTGACATGTAGTTTTTTCCTGATTATTATATCCCAGTATCCCATTATGGTCCCAAATTGAGATTTACAGATATTGTAAAGCATAAATATAAGAATAACATTTTTCAAAAATTTAAAAACACTCCTTTTTGAGATGCAGAAGGTCAAAGGTCAAAAATTGGTTGACTTTGGAACCAAAAATTTTAGAAGTACATTTATGTGATACATCATATGAAAGGCCATATTAAATGCTTCCCAAAAATGCCAATGTCAAGTCTCTGTGTCAAATAGGAAAGAAAATGTGAGTAATTTTGTATTGCACAAAATGCAAAGAATTAAGCTTTTCATCTATTTTCACAGCTGTGTATTTTTAGAAACCAAAGGGGTAGAGGCTTAATATTGAGCATTAATTCATTTCTCCATAAGCTTAACATGTGTGCTAAATTTCATAAAATTCTATGGAGGTCAGGTTGAAAATGCTATTTTTTGTGTTGATTTGACATGGAATGACCCGTGTAGTAATTCTAAGGTGGCCATGTTTTGTCTGATTTCAAAGTAGCTCCTTTTAGGAGAACAGAATTTAAGTTATTCACTTTATTGGTTTAACAAAGAAAGATTGATAGTTAAGCTTTCACTCATCATAGGCTGGCATTATCCATGCAAATCTTCTAGAAATCCATAGTTTTAAGATACTAGTGTATTCGCTGATGTTGATTACTTTAATCTTTTAAGGATAAGGTAGATAGTGGTTTATTTTAATAGTGTTTTTATTACTACTGTGATCTTGCTGTAACCATTCACATTTGTTACAGAAACATATCAAAATGAATTTCTGTGTTTGTAAAGAGTATTGAAGAGCATCAGCTTCCATACATCCTTCTTTTGTTTTTGTATCATTGATTTTAAAATGACAAAGCAATGCTTTGAAAAACAAAATGTGTGGAAAATAACTAACAAACAGTGCAGTTACTTGCACACTATTGTAGCATCCAGAGTGAGGGCTAAGATTAGGTGGGCAGCAGATTTTGCTTTACAGAATAGTTTCATTTCCTAATTTTAAAATAAGCTTTTTCCTAGTATTCAAATTCATTGATATGTAATTTATCAGTTAAATGTGTCATGTGCCTTATTTAAGTGTGCTTTTAGTAATGGTAAAACATGTTTTTTTTTTTTTATGGTCTTTTAGAAATGGCAATGACTGATAACACTAGACAACAATTTTTGATGAAGTTCATGCTTTCGAAATAAAAATAGCCATTTTTTAATGAATTTGATGTGCTGAAACAGAATATGACCATAAAAAAGTTGAATTGGTTATGGTTTGTTTGTAATATGCAGGTACACTGGTTGAGCATTGATCAGGAACACGTGCATGCTATTTCAATGGGAGAGAAGCATATAATTTGCCTGCAACTCTCGATGCGCTACCCTTATAAATATTTGTTTATGCTGCTAATTAAAGAGCTTCAAACACTTAACAAAATCATAATCAAAATATGTGTTTCTAACAAATTTTCCATGTGTATATGAGGAAATTTATTATTCTAAATCAGTTTTTAGGACGATTCCTATTAGTAGTTCTAATTCTGACTATTAGATAGCTCTAATCATTCTACTATTCTCTTTTACGTGCAATATTTCAAAATAACTTGTACAATATTCTAGAGGATAATGCTTACTTTGGCATTCCTTGCTAGCGATGAGAAACATTTCACACGCATGTTTTCCGGTCTTTGTTGATGTCATTTTCCTAAAGTACGTTGTATGAGATGAATCGCTTTACTTCACACACTTTTTGCTGGGTATACTCAGTGGATCTTCGCTTTAGGTTTCAAACACATCAACTTTTACCGTTCTTTATACTTGAAATTTTCGCCCAGTCTCTGGGCTTCCTCAGGAGCGTGGCGACTTTTCCACCGATGTTCGTGGTTAACCGCGCCAACGGAGTCCGATACTCCTTGTTGCCATTCGTCGGATATTGGATACATTTCGTTATCAAGCCCGGCTAGCACCATCTATGTGTCATTAAAATAACATTTTAATTTTTTTATTTCTTTTCCTATCCCATTTTTTTTGTCGGTTTCTCTTTTGTTGCTCTTTTTCTTGTCTTATTAGTTCTTTCCACAGGCTAGATAATGTGCTAGAGTCGTTCTGATTACATACCCTTGTTTTATTTTTATAGATTAAGATTGCTTCTTCCCTCCTCATTTGCCTTTCAGATATTTTATTCCTTTTTAGCATTTTAATTTCATCGAATTTCGGGAAAGTCTGGTTTTCAATGCAGAATTGCACTAAAGCAGTTTTGGGCCGCCCCGGTTGCGCAGTGGTCTAAGCGATGGCCTCTGATCATTCGTCCGAAAGGAGTCCAGGTTCGAATCCCGGTGAGGCATGGATGTTGTGTTTGTCTTAGGCACTGGCTCTCTCCCTTCCCTGGAACCAGTAACCATAAATTCGGGACGGGCGCCTGCTTATATATAGCCCATTGAGTTGCTCACGGTGGTCGTTAAACCTCCAATTTAAAAAAAAAAAAAAAAAAAAAAAAAAAGCAGTTTTGGCTTTTTTTTTTTTTGCCAGTTAGATATGTGTTGTTTAAGTCTTTTTTTAACCTGTTTTTCGTGCTTCCAATGTACAATATTGGGGGTTTATCGTGCATTGGAAGTACGAAAACCATTGGAAGTACGAAAAACAGGTTAAAAAAAGACTTAAACAACACATATCTAACTGGCAAAAAAAAAAAAAAAAAAAAAAAGAGCCAAAACTGCTTTAGTGCAATTCTGCATTGAAAACCAGACTTTCCCAAAATTCGATGAAATTAAAATGCTAAAAAGGAATAAAAAATCTGAAAGGCAAATGAGGAGGGAAGAAGCAATCTTAATCTATAAAAATAAAACAAGGGTATGTAATCAGAACGACTCTAGCACATTATCTAGCCTGTGGAAAGAACTAATAAGACAAGAAAAAGAACAACAAAAGAGAAACCGACAAAAAAGAAAAAAAATGGGATAGGAAAAGAAATGAAAAAAATAAAATGTTATTTTAATGAAACATAGATGGTGCTAGCCGTGCTTGATAACGAAATGTATCCAATATCTGACGAATGGCAACAAGGAGTATCGGACTCCATTAGCGCGAAGTTAACCACGAACATCGGTGGAAAAGTCACCACGCTCCTGAGGATGCCCAGAGACTGGGCGAAAATTTGGAGTATAAAGAACAGTAAAAGTTGATGTGTTTGAAACCTAAAGCGAAGATCCACTGAGTATACCCAGTGAAAAGTGTGTGAAGTAAAGCGATTCATCTCATACAACGGACTTTAGGACAATAACATCAACAAAGACCGGAAAGCACGTGTGTGAAATGTTTCTCATTGCTAGCAAGGAATGCCAAGGTTAGGAATAACCCTCTAGTATATTGTACAAGTTTTTAGGACATTTCAATTTCAGTCTGCCAAACTTTATATCAGATCTCTCCCATTGAAATAGCATGCAAATGTTCCTTAGCAATTGCAACCAGTGTTTATGTACGTCTTCTCACACACCCACACCCACACATATATATATATTGCATGTGTTACATTACACTTCATTTGAAGTAAATACAATCCGAAACAGTAAGTGTAATCCTTTATAGAACAATTAAAAATAGATAGTGTAATTCTTTTTTTTTTTTTTTTTTTTACATTTGTATTAAATGTAGTTTTGAGATATGCACATGAGTTTTTCACGTGTAGATAGAAATCAGTTACCATTTCATGACGTTTTACTTTTCCTTGCCTTTCGGTTGTATTCCACCAGAGGGGCATCTCTGAAAAGTGTCCAAACATAGTCTGCGAGCATCAAAGTGGACCACTTTCCCTGGTATCGTTGCTCCATTACGGCCATATCTTGATGAAACCGTTCATCATGCTCATGACTAAATTTGCCACAGTTATCCGAGAAGAAATCCAGGTGAGAATCCAAGAAGTGGAGTTTTAAAGACATATTACAGCCAAATTTTTGATACAGAGCAAGCAGGTCGGTAATGAAATCTTCGTAATTTTCAGCCCTGGAATTTCCCAGGAAGTTTTTTGATACTTGACAAAAGGCATCCCACACTTCTCTTTCATCACACTGAAGCATGCCCTCAAACTGCGAATCTTGAAAGAGCTGTCTGATCTGCAGACCCACAAAAATTCCCTCTTTTATTTTTGCTTCGCTCAGTCGAGGAAATTTGTCATGCAAAAACTTGAACGCTGGTTTAGTTTTGTCCATGTCTTTAACCAATTGCTTTACAAGACCCAGTTTTATGTGCAGAGGGGGTAGTATGATTTTCTGAGGATCTGTCAGTGGTGGGTTCTGAACATTCATTTGTCCAGGTGTCAAAGACGTCCTAGGAGGCCAGTCTCTATCGATGTAGTGCAGACATGTAGCTCGGCTATCCCAGTAACAAAGAAAACAGCAGTGCTTTGTGTATCCCTGCTGAAGGTGCATCAACAGAGACACTACCTTCAGGTCAGCACAGATAAGCCAACCATAATTTTTGTAATTAAGTCTGTCCAACAGCTGTTTAAGGTTGTTGTAGGTCTCTTTCATGTGCACTGCATGTGCAACTAAAATGGATGGTAGCTGATTCCCGTTATGCAGTAAAACCATCTTTAGACTCAACTTGGAGGAGTCTATAAATAGACGCCATTCTTGCGTAACATGTTGTATTCCTAGTCCTTGCATTAGGCCGTCAATATTGCAACAGAACACAAAGCTTTCACTATTTTGGCGAATTGTTGGTGACGAATACGAAACAAACTCACTCGAACATTTTGTTCTAGAAGATTCCATTGACGAAGTCTTGGCGCTAGTAGCTCTGCTTTAACTTTGGTTTAAATTCAAATCGCGGACTAGGTCGTTCAGTTCCTCTGATGTAATTTTATGTGGCATAGACTCAGAAGATGCATATTCGTCATCGCTTTCATTAATCCATGACGTTGACGGTTTGGGATTACACAAATCGTCTTCCTGGACCTCATCTAAATCGATAACGGAATTTGTCGGAGGCTTGGGAATGGCGAGTTCTTTAGAATGAGGTACAGCAGAAGGTATATTTGGATATTCTACAGTCCATTTCTTCTTTTTTGTGATACCTTCAGCCACTGGTGGCACCATACAGAAATACCAGTAATTTATGTGATTTGTGGGCTCCCTCCAAATCATGGGAACAGCAAAACCCATCATTTTTCTTTTGCCATTAAGCCACTGTGACAGATTCGTTGCACACGTGCGGCAACATACATGTGGAGCCCAGTCCTTATCCTCGTCGCTTATCCTGCAGCCAAAATACAAATGATAAGCCTTTTTAACAACCGGAATGATGGACTTTTTCTGTGCAGCAAATGTCGCTTTACCACATATATAGCAAAAGTTATCCGCCTTATTTACACATGCACGCGGCATAGCTACGTAATGTCACAATACTAGGATCACTTTAACAGGCTGCTATCACGAGAGTACACTCACCAATGAAAGGAAAGAAACAAATGGACTGAGCTCTTTACCGTTGGGCTGTTAAAACTGAAAGGATTGCATCACATCGGGTAATACTACACCGGACTTCTCACCCATTGATGCAATACTTCCTGGTCTGATGGTGCCTAAGAGTGTGGAAAATGCCGTATGAACCTGATGCTCTTACTATATTTTTATTTCAGTACCATTTTAATATATATTTACTAACATTTATTATATTTATCATAAATTTATTGATATGTAACATAAAAATATTACTTATTATACCTACTTTTTTACTAAAAATCAAAAATTTTTAATGTTCCATCATTAGCTGTATTTCCGAAACAAGATCCAATGAAAGTTTTTCATGGCGATATTCGTGTTCAGTGGGTTAATTTCATACAGAATTGCACACTTTCTCCGTCAGAAGCAATTTCATTATTGTCCAGTGTAATTAGTTCTTTAGCTAAATGCTATCTGTTTCAGCCTTATTGAAATTTGAGGATTTAGTGATAAAAAGAAAGATTCATTTCTGTGTGATTTTGAAATTAAATGATACAGAATATTTGTGTGCATGTTACACAACTTTTTTGTGTTGTTATGATTTTAAAAGTTAGATAACTATGGACCGCAGAAAAATGCAATTGTACCTCCCTTTTTTTTTTTTCTTTTTTTAAATCATATAGATGATGCAGCAAAGAGCTCTACAATGAAGGTTACCGTGCATGGCCCTGCAGCTGTGCATCCTGAATCAGGTAAGTGAAATGTAAAGATGTACTTTGCAGTATGCTTCTGAATTCCAGCATAAAAACCATTGCCACAAAAACAAAATCATGGTAATATTTCTGAGAAAAACACATTGCATAGCATAAATTGATTTGCTGGTTGTGAAAGTAGAATTGTACGAAGATGAACTAAGTTTTAGAAATCCAATTTGTATGTCAAATCACCTAACTTCCAAAATTAACCTCAGTGGGCTTGTTTCTTATGCGTGAAAACACTTTTCCATAATTTCAAACTTGGAGCAAAGTTAAAATTTCAAAATCACTAACAAGAGTAAGGTGTGTACCCCCTGTCATATGTGAAATTGTTTAAATAAGCATGCCCATTGGTTGTGATATTTATCCAACTGTGACTTTTTGTGATGTTGAAGAGATCATCACTCTGTGGACTTCTTGTTTTCTCAAGGTAAAGCAAGGAATGAACTGAGTTGTGGTTCATTTGTGAAATTAGCAGTTACCTCTTGTTTCAGTCCCTTATGTTGAAGTGTGATTTTGCTGTCACACATCTCTGTTCCAGGTATCCCAATTGTCATAGAGATGCTTACTGAGAGTTGGTCTGCAATACAGCACCCCACAACCACCATGAAAATTTTGGTTTAAAATTTTACTGACTGGTATATGTTTTAACTAGCTTCTCCATTCACTTTTTATACCTCAGCAGTAAGGTGTAAGTTCCATTGAATTTGCTATGAGCGGGGTTCTTGTGGATCCTGGAATTTGATTCCCCCCCCCTTTTTTTTTCAAGACTGAAAAGTCCTTGATTTTTTATATTTTTGTGAAAGGTCGTGAAAAGACCTAGAATTTTTTCTTGCAAGTGAAAGAGAAAAAAATTGTTCAAAATGTTTGGGTTGATTGCATGGTAAATTTCACCCAATTTGCAGAATATAAAACAAAACACTACGATTCTAACAGAAATTTAAGCTCCTCAAATTTTTTAATGAACTGGGAAGTCCTGGAATTTGTTTTCTGTAAATGGGTATGAATCCTACGTAATATCATCCAGTAGATGTTTAATACCTGTTGTGTATGTACTCTCATTGCTTTGAATCCGTTAAACTACGAACAGCATTATCTTTCTATGGGTGTTTGTTTAGCCTTGATGTGTGAAAGTTGGATATTAGTGGAGCAGTGTATTAATTTTACTTCATTTTGTGTTTAATGTTTTTTAAAGCTCTGCAGAGTTGAATATTCCTTGTGAATTGTGTGAATCTGATCTCATCTCAAATTTATCATAATGTATACATTTTTTTCTGTTGCTGTCTAGAAGACAATGAAGTATTCATTCAGATTTGTACAGCTGCTGGAATCTTGGAATTTTATTTCCAGTATTCCAGGTCTGAAAAAGTGCTTGAATTTTCTTTTTTTCTTTGTGTGTGCTTGTGTGTACACATGAAGTTTTCTGGAATAGTCCTGAATTTTCTTGGTTCAGATGAAAAAGTGTCACTTCTGTGACTGAATCCATTCACGCACTGCCTACAAAGGCTTCCGAGATTACTGTGGTTAGTACTAAAGAGAAGACAGAATTGTGTTGCTACTTTCAGTTATTATAGCTGTACGTACAGCCAGGCTGCTCATGATGATGGTACTTCCTTTTATTTATGTAGGGCACAGGAGCATACATGGTATCTCTTTCATTACATCTGGCCATGCAGAGCAAGATATGTGTTGGTTGTATGCTGAAGTCACAACACCTGGTATTCTTGCTCCAGAACTGAACATGGTTGCTCCATCTTTCATGCTCTTCGCTCCCCAGGCTAATACAAATACTGCAAGTATTTGCTTGTGAAATCGTTAGATGCTAGCCTCATGGACAAGCTTGTTAGTTGTTCAGGCATTTTAGCTGTGATCGAATGAATTTATGGCTGATGATGATGGATACCCATATTGCTGCATTTTAAAAGTGAAAGGAGACCTTGAAGAAGAAAAAAAAAACTTATTTCAGTCAGTTTCTCTGAATCTCAGAGAACAGCATAGTGATATGTACGCATATGTATGTATAATTTGCAAATTTCCAAACAGTAATTTTTAGAAGACATTAAACATTATACAGTACAATTCCGAAAATTCGCGTGGATTCGAGCATCGGTTACAGTTAACAGACGGGTAAAAAAAAAAGATTTCAGAAATTGAAATTTTTTATTTTCCAGCTGACAAAAAAAAAATGTTTAAGATATTATTTTTAAAGGTTTTTAAAATATTTTATGTGTTTTCCCTATTTGAAAAATATTACTAATGATATACGTAATAGTGTTTCCCTAGAGACTGTTTGGTGGGCGCCTGCCCAGCTGACAGTGTTTTAAGCTGCCTATCACTTTTTCACCAAATCGCGACAAGCACAATACGCCCAAAAAAAAGTTCACCTGAATCGTCAAAAAACGAATGCTAAAAATTGTGTTTGGTTTGTTTTTTAATCCTTGTTACCATCAGGGATCGCATTCCTCCTAAAATTCCTAATATTTTGTGACCCTCCTTAAATTCCTAAAATTAGACCTAAAATTTGCTATTCATCCTAAAATTTTCGTAAGCTTATTTTTATTAAAAACACAACCGTTATTAACGCCAATAAATTTACCATTACGGTAAGGTAAAAAGACCTGTTTTTGTAGAAACACAGCCTATATGCTGTGCTGCTGAAGGGAGGGGAAAATGACGCCATCGAGATGCACTTGCTTCGGGGCGGGCGTTCCATTTTTTGCCTTCGAACAGTTTTCGAGAGTAACAAGAGATCTAAGGGAAAAGGGGAGGGGTCATTTTCACCCCTGGTTTGCGCTTTGCAGACGAACTCCGTGGCACGCAGAAGATCGTACTTTATTTTTGTACATGCCTTGTGGAACCTCCTCTTTCTGCTGATGTTTTGTTATTGTAAACCGCAGGTGGGTGGAAGCAAAAAGGAAACACGTGGTCTCCTTCCGTAACCTCCGGTAATGACGATGGGATGGTAGCTGAGTATTATCTTGGCAGGCAGTAGAGCACGTGATCATTGACCTTCGATCATGCGTCGGCGACAGCGACCTTCGATGCGCAATATATCTCGGCTCCGACTCGCTTTGACTGAACTTGCGTGAGATGCGTATGATAGTTTCTGGTTTTACGTCTTTTATGGTGTTCTCTGTGCTGTGTGCAGGTTCAGTTCTCTAGTGGTGACCTGCTTTTTTTTTTTTTTTTTTTCCATATCTTCTGACATCCTCGCAGCCAAATTTCGGGAAGTTGTCTGGTTTTGCAATATTGGAACGTGTTTTTGTACTTCCCTTTCATTTTCTGGTTAGTAATACAAGTGTTTAAGATGCCTAAATCCAAAACGAAATTTCAAGATGCGTGGCTCGCCAAAGAATTGGACAGAGTGAAGTTGAAAGAATGGTGTTCTGCAACTGAAACAATATTTTCTGCTAAGTGTATATTGTGTTCAGAAATTTTCAACATTTCTAATAGTGGCTTTTCACAAGTAAAAGCGCATCATAAAGGAAAAAAACATTTGCAGAAATTTCAAAGTAAATTTCAAAATAAGTCCATCCTGAAAGCCTTTGGAGGACGGGATCTTCAGCCCAAAACAAATATTAGTGAAGTACTGAGTCATGATTTACAGTTGGCTAAAGCCGAAACATTATGGGCCATGAAAGTTGCTAAGGACAATATGTCTTTTGTTTCATGCACTGAAACAGTTGAACTTTTCAAAGAAATGTTTCCTGATTCTGCTATTGCAGCCAAAATGCAACTTAAAGAAAAAAGTTGCTTATGTGATATCACATGGATTGTCAAAATATTTTGAAGAGGATTTGAAAAAAGACATTGCATCTAGTAGCCCAGGGAAGGTTACTATAGCATTTGATGAAACTACAAATACACAAGTGAAACGGCAGTTGGATGTGTATCTCAGGTACTGGTCTTCAGAAATAAATTCAGTTTCTTGCCGATACCTAACAAGCGTTTTTCTGGGTCATGCAACAGCAGATATTTTGCTAAAAGAAATTCTTGATGTGTTATCATCCTTCAATATTTCGTTGAACAGAATTATTTGTGTATCCATGGACAGCCCAAATGTAAATAAGTGCTTTTTACGCAAATTCAATGAAGTTGTAAAACAAGAAACAGGCCAGAAATCTTTGGAACTAGGTTTTTGCAACCTGCATGTTGTTAGTAATGCATTTAAAATTTTTTTGACAAGCTTAAATATAGATTTTGACGAATTTGCTACTGATATGCATTACTTTTTAAAGAGTAGTGCTGCAAGACGAGAGGATTATAAATCTGTCGAGGATATAACATTGGTCACTGCCAAATTTCTTTTGCGTCATGTCAGCAACAGATGGTTAACCGTTGGTTCTGTAGCCCAGAGGCTCTTGGATCAATGGCTAAATATTACAGAATATTTTTTAAACTTCTTGCCATCTCAAAAAATATTTGAAAAACAACTGCGCAATTCGGCAAGGTATAAAAGAATTCACTGTTTCCTGAAAAATGAGCTTACTCCTTGCTATTTAGCATTAATTTCATTTTCACACCAAAATTTTGAAAAGTTTTCATTATGTTATCAGAGTGAAGAACCAAAAATACACCAGTTATATTCTGATT
Source organism: Macrothele yani (assembly GCA_039090855.1). NCBI lineage: Eukaryota > Metazoa > Arthropoda > Arachnida > Araneae > Macrothelidae > Macrothele > Macrothele yani. The sequence continues at coordinate 84,861,222 of CM077001.1, forward strand.
TAAATACTTTAATGAGGAATGTTATGGCTCAGTTTATTCAAGATGATGTTATAGCAGGGAAATTTGGAGAAGACCTAAAGAATGTAGATTTTGAAAACAAAAATTCATGGAAAAAACTAGGGGAGTTAGAAGTTGGTATGAAGACAAAAAATCTCCTCAGGAATGTTCAGGAGACCAGGCAGAAATTATTTCTCTTAGATGTAAGATCATCACTAATTGCAACCACAAAATATTTAAAGTCAAATTTGCCATTCTGCAATCAAAAGCTAAGAGGCATAGAAGTTTTAAAGGTAAAAGAACCAAAGAAAGAGTCCACTCAACTTTCAGTCACTGACGATTATGGGCAAAACACGTAACAATATTAACAAAGAAAGGTGACTTGATCACGCTAGTTACGTTAACTAAAACTTTTACAAAAAGTTCGTAAGTTGGAAGCTTTCGACCTTATCTTAGGTCTTCATCACGCCAATGGAGGACTAAGATTGTTGCCAGATTCTACATTTGAATTTTTCCTATTTTTGTTGCCAAAACTTAGAATTGATCTCCAGATTAACGGAATGTAGAGAGGAGATTCGGAGTTGCAAGTCATTGAGCTGAAAATAATTTCTATACATTCCGTTAATCTGGAGATCAATTCTAAGTTTTGTCAACAAAAATAGGAAAAATTCAAATGTAGAATCTGGCAACAATCTTAGTCCTCCATTGGCGTGATGAAGACCTAAGATAAGGTCGAAAGCTTCCAACTTACGAACTTTTTGTAAAAGTTTTAGTTAACGTAACTAGCGTGATCAAGTCACCTTTCTTTGTTTCAGTCACTGAAGGACTTTCGGAAATAACCAGAATTTCAAGTGTTTTGCATCTTTCTGAGGAACAAATTGATAGAGTAAGAGAAGAGTGGAAACTTTTAAATTGCGATAAGCCAACTCTATAGATGAACTAGTGAAATTTTCAGAGGAAGGGCATATTCCAGTGCGGATTGATCATTACTGGCGTAATATATTTAGTATTAAAGACTCTAGCGGAAAAGAAAAATACTCAAATCTTGCTAAACTCATAAAGTCAATTTTAGTTTTACCTCATGGTAATGCTGATGCAGAAAGGGGATTTTCGGTTAACACTGCTCTGTTAAGGAAGGACAAGGCTAACTTAAAAGACTCAACTATAACATCATTAAGAATAGTTAAAGGGGCCATTAAACACTATGGATGTGTAAGTAAAGTTCCCATAACAAGAAATTTGTTAAATAGTGTTTGTGATTCACATAAATTTTATAAAGAGTATGTTGATAAGCTGAAGGAAGAAGAATCAAAAAAGGTAAAAGAAAGGAAGCAGAAAGAGAGGGAAAATAAGGAAAAGCAGCTAGAGAAAAAAAGAAAAGCTGAGTTTGATGACAAAATAAAAGAAAATGATGCAGAAATAAATAGACTTAAAAACGATAAAGAAGCCTCCCTAGCAATAATTCAAGAGGGAACAGAAAGAATGAGAAAAGCTGTAGAAAAACAAAATACTGTTGAAATAGCAGTTGCCTCTAACTTGATCATACAAGGTTCAGCTGAAATAAAGAAAACTGAAAGTAAATTAGTTGTGGTAGAAGCAGAAAAAGATAGGCTAATCAGGAAAAGGTTAAAACAATAATATGAAAAAAGTAATTCAGTGAACAATTGTACATAGTTCTTGGTTTTCAATTACCTTTTTAGGATATTATATAAATGGACGATGTCATCACTCTTTCCACGTTATTTTTTAAACAACGCATAGCGACTGAAAAATTGTATTCCGGCACTGCCGGAATACAATTTTTCAGTCGCTATGCGTTGTTTAAAAAATAACGTGGAAAGAGTGATGACATCGTCCATTTACATTATCTCCACGTATTTGATATATATTAGGATATTATAATTTAATGTGAAACCTGAAAACTTTACTGTGAAAATCGTGAATTGCTTCTGGTTCAACAGCATATTAATGTTCAAAGTGAAACTTGAATGTGGTAAATATACTTGAATATGATAATAACACGTGAAAAGATAAGAACTGAACATTAGAAGTAAATCATACTTAAACTTTAGACATTAGACGTTATGCAAAAAATTTGGGTGTTAACTTCGACCATATATACTAATGGACTGCACATTGGCAATAGCTGCATCAAAGCCGCCATGGCTCAAACATTGGGCACGTCATCATCAGACTCCAAATTTCGTGTAAAAATGCTGTTATGATTACTAATTTACGCTGCAGAACTTCAGTGTTTTCGGTGTATTATGTGAATGCGCCTCATATATAATGAAAACTCTTCAGGTAAGTTTACTTATGAGCTATATACATGCATGATCGGGTTGTTTACATTTTGTGATTTATAATGTGATGAACATTTGCGAAGAATTTGGAACATGCATTCCATTTTTTTCTTAAGTTACTATATTTTTATATCAATAGCTGCAAGTTTCTGGTTAAGTAATTGAACTTTATCGACTTAGGTATTTAATTCGTTTCTTACCCATGAAAAATCATAGAACTTTCTTTACTATATCGGTCAGAGCAACCATAAGCACAGCAGGTGTAACCCATCTTTTTGACTGTTGTCATGTGATTTTATGTTGGAGCCAGAAATTTTGATGTCATGCGCAGTCTATCAGTATATATGGTTGAAGGGTGTGAAGCAAACTCTTTACAATGTATACAAAGTTGTTTTACTAGATGTATACAAATATACATCTAGTTTTTATTGAAATACACTCCTAAAATTTTCCTAAAATTTTTCTAAAAATTCCTAAAATTCCTACCTAAAATTTTCCAGAAGTATGCTATGATCCCTGCCATTAAGAAATTTGCTCATTTTTATGTGGATAAAAATCAAACGTTTAATCTTACATCTCCCGCGCGCGCAGTCTCCGTACTGAGAATCCATGACTTCGCTCTGTTAACTGCTAGGAGTTCGACATAAGGGTGTGTGTGTGTGTGTGTGTGTGTGTGTGTGTGTGTGTGTGTGTGTGTGTGTGTGTGTGTTGTGTGTTGTGTGTGTGTCTTCAGCTCACATGATTGCTGACCTTAAATGCAAACATGCATTTTCGCGAATTTTTCAGACAGCTGTCTGAAATATTTAATTTTTATAAGCACCATAAATCCTTGTTACGAATGGATCTGCAAAATTTCGCCTGAATTGTTTAATAACTTTTTAAACTAGCCATGAAAATTTTAATTAAACATTTCTGTGTGCCTGTCCCTCGTAAATTTCTTAATAGAAATGTTCATGGCTAATTAAAAAGTTTTTAACCAATTAAAGCAAAATTTTGAAAGTTGACTACTCTTAGCTGATTATGGAGTGAGTAAAAATTTCAGCCAGTTTCATAAAGAATTGACAATGATGAGTTTTCTTATTTTTTTATCCAGTCTACTGGCAAAACCTTTGCAACAAACAGGGAACCCTGCTCTTACGTAATGCAGTTACTGGAGATGGGGAACCCTCCTGCTTTCCCCACCATCCCACTTGTTGAATTTAGCGGACAAATTTTGTTTCAAAGTTGATAAGCTACTCTTTCCTTTGTATGCTACACTATGGATATTTGTTGAATACTGTATGAATAAAAATATGCTTTTTTAATGTGAAACATTTGAGTATGATACAGTATTTTGTCATTTACAGTAGTACAGGAATTGCGATAGTTCAAAAGAAAAATGTACGGCGTGTGAACAATGGATAGAATGTCACGCAGGGACGAGGTGCTGGTTGATGAATGTCAAATAATTCCCGCACTTCAAACCCCAGTGCTGCACGCTGGTGAAATTAAAAAAAGGGGGGGGGGAGTTTATATACGTACATATGATGTTTACCGCGATGCAATTACTTTACTGTAATGTCAAAACAATGATAAAATTAATTCAACTACACAAAAATGTGCCATCTGCTTGATTTAACAAGCGATCAGCACTTTCATTGTGCAATTGTGTTCATCACTTCAAGCTTACTTAGCATTAGTTTTTTTTTTTTTTTTTTGATGGAATGCTTGCTAGCCAGAATGTTTGATTGACATATACAGTATTTCGTAAATAAAAATTCAATTAATTAATATAGTACTGTATTATGAATTTGTTCCCTATATTTTACTTACTTACTTATTAAATACTGTACATATATCTACATAAATTCCAAATACTACTAATTACAGTATTAAATACATATTACTAATTAATTTTATTAATTATTAAACAAATGAAAGCCTATAATACATACATACCATCCTATTTAAATTAGTATTATATAGTTCAGAGAACTTGTGTGTGTTTACAGTACATATGTACTAGTAAACACACACAGGTTCTCTAAAATCTGCACAACCTCTGGAACCAAGTTGTGCGGATTTTCGGAATTGTACTGTAATTGTATCAATGTTCTTGAACATAAAATTACTGTGATTACAAATGCTGGCACTGTATAAGATTGCAGAATGTTGTCAAGGCTTGTGTTGTGTTGGCAGTGTGTTCTGTTCCACATATTGGTGTAATAACCAGAAATATTTTTAATATGATGCAGAAAACTAAACAGGTTTTTTGCTCATCTGTAGGCCTTAGAAATGTGAATTCTTGAGAAACAGAAAAAAAACAAAAAAAAACTTGGCTATAAATACCTGTTATGTGCACCTTGAAGTGCAAAAAGTTGAACACATGTAAAGAAATGAAAACCAGCTTTTGTTCAGTAGCTGCAGATTTATTATTTTTCCATTTTAAGGTAATTGAATAGTAGATCTTCCTTTATTTTGTATTATTAATATTGCAATGTATTAAATAGTGGAACAAAACTGATATGTTTAGATTGTTTTTTGAATCAAAGATTATACTTATTAAAATGCCAGTAAAGGAAACTATAATGAGACCATGGTTTCAGCCACTAGGATTCTCGTCAGCCAAAGTATAATGAATTGCCATTAGCAATTTTTGCTCTGATTTATTATATAAAACTTATATGGTACTGCAGAAGAAATATAGGAGTCGTTACTTACGGGGGTGGCAAGACGTGCTCTGATCATGTGTGAAACAAAGTTGAAAATATTTTCCGGGAATCCGATTTTTCTACAAAAAATCTGGTTTTGTAGTTTTCTTATTTTTTTTTCTTTTATTTATTTATTATGTATGGTTTTTTACCCTCATTAATTTTATCAGCCATCATTTTTCTCCAGCCTCAACGCTTGCTTTGGAAATCGGTAACGAATGGAAACAAAAAAAAAAAATTCTTTTGTTAATCCACGGCACTTCGAGGGCCAAGGTCGTGTGTGCCACGATGATAGCAAGACAGTCAAAGGCTTGGAAGGTTGAAGTACTGGTTTATGACGTCACATCCACAGGGCTCGCAGCCAACGAACGCACGTTGCTTGTGCGGAGCTTCGTGGGAGTGGAATGGAAAGCTGTTTGTTTGTTAACGCTCAAGTTGAATGCCGATTCCATACTTTGTTTGATCTTTCAAACGAAACAAATTGTGTCGCAAGTTATTATTTCAGTTCACAACCCCAGAATGGGGCCTAAACGTCGGTACCAAAGATTTTTGAAGAAATACTCTGAAGAATTTGACTATGTAAAACCATCTTGCAAGGGTAAGTTCCATGCATATTGCACTTTGTGTAACACTGATTTCCCTGTTTCTCACACTGGTCATGGAGACATCATTGCACGTATTGGAACTAATAAGCACGGAAAAAATTATGATAGAGCAAACAGTGTGTAAAACATGGATCGTTTTGTTTCAGTGCCGAATGATTTTAAAACGATTCATGCAGAAGTTCTGTTTACCGGGTCTTTGTTGGAGTACAACATAATACTAGAGGCAGCTGATCATGTTTCATGGTTGTTGTCAGCTATGTTTCCTAACTCCCCAGAAGAGAGTAAAAAGATATGCATATAACAGAACAAAAAACTTCACATATTGTTCAAGAAATGGCAAAATATCATTCAAAAAATGTCCTCTGTGCTATTAAAAGTGGATCATTTTTCTGTCGCAACGGATGGCAGTAATGATGCTGACAATCGACTTTATCCAATTGTGGTAACGTACTTTGATAATCATTGCAAGCAAGTGAGATGCCTGCTGCTCTCTTTGCCATGCCTAAAAACCAGTTCAGTAGGTGAAAATATTGCCAAACTTGTGTCCGAAGAATTTCAGTATCGTGGTGTTTCGTGAATTAACTGTCTTGCTTTATTATGTGATAACACTCCTGCTATGATTTTTAGAGAAAAATTGGTTTCTCTCTGGAAAAAAGTGTCTCACTCTCTAAAAATGAAACTCGTTGACAAGGTCTGTTAATCTTATTTTATGCTTAAATACTAATTTTTTTTGTAAATATTTCTTTATTTGTATTAAGTAATTAATTGTAATTAAAAAGTAGAGAAACCTATAATATATAATTTTATTGTTTATAAATTGTAAATATGCATGCCACTGAACGTGCTGTCCTAGTTTTTGATTTTGAAAAGTTGGCAGCTCTGGTAAGGTGGAGATTAATATTCTTATGTGGTTTGGCCATGATGAAATAATGATTGATAAGGTGCTTACTAAGAGAATTTTTTCAGCCCAAGTTGCAAGAAAAAAAGGGTAGAGGGGACCAAGAATATCATGGGAGGACCAGATTCAGGAATGTCTGCTTGAGAAAAAGATTGAGCCCAAAGTACATAAGGTCTTGTGTGTGGTGTGTAATGGATATCAGTTATGCCTAAGCTGTGTGCTGAGATCGCTGTAAATGGAGACGTGTAATACACCAACGGTAAGTAAAATCTAGTTCCATCAGTTAAACGTTGATCTGGCAGATTGTCTTTTTTGAGGAGCTAACCTCTGAATCTCAAGAGAACAACACCTTAGTGATATTTATGTTCATATGTACCAAATTAATGTCATTAAAAGCATTATTGATGCAGTTTAAGGCTGGTGACTGCTCAACACTTGCACCTTCTAAAGTGTACTATTGAGATATTTTCAAAGTTGATGAGCATGTATAGTTCTGGTTTGGACATGAGCATACATAATAGTATTATAGATTATGATTGTTTTGTTTCGACATTTTCTTAATTTATATTAAAAAAGATTCATATTGCTGTTTTGAATTCAGATATCGAGAAACAAGGGAAATTGACACCACCGGTCCAAATTGGCATTTGCTGGAACTAATGTTCATTGCATGTACTGATAGTGCATCTCAAAGTTGGTGCAATACACTAAGAGATGGTTTGGTTTAAAATGTCATGGGTAGTGAATTTAAAAATAGAAGGATAAAATATTCAGGTTAAAAGCAAATGCATAAAAACAATAGTGTGGGAGAAATATTTTTCACGTAATACATGGAAATACATCTGAATTATCAGACATCTCTGAGTTGCTGGTATTTTACTGTTTCTCACATAACATTAATCACATCAGAAAACTTGGGAAATACATCGCCCTTGCGTAAGAATTGAACCCGCATCTCCCGATTTCTGTTTGAGCATGCTAACCGTTACACCACCCAGGACAGTGAAGTCCCAAGTATCGAAGTGATAAGAACCAGAATAATATCTGGTTTTCACCAGTTAAAGCAAACCCCACTCCATCGTGACGTAGTTAAGTAAATCTCTAGTTACTCAGGTAGATAGTCTGGAAGAAATATTTTTCACCTAATACGTGGAAATACATCGGAATTATTAACACAGCAGTCAGACATCTCTGAGTTATGTGTATTTTACTGTTTCTCACATAACAATCAGTCTGTTAATAATAATTCAGATGTAATAATAATTATATCCAAAGTATTTCCCATCAGGAGCGTATCCGGAGCAGAAAGAATTTTTAAAATCCGATTTTTAGAAGCAGAGGATCAAAAGAATATCTGTCTCTAGATATTGATTGGATGGTAGTGGGAGGAGAATTGATTGCTAGCTTGTAACCAAAACTTTTGAAAATTTTGACAAGTTTGTAAGAACAAGAATGATGGTTGGGGATTGAACCAATAAAGGAAAGGGTGGTTTCTGTAGAGGAGAAAGGTGACAGACAAATTGATTGGCAAACTTTTTGAAAAGTTTTTTGACAATGCTAAGGGGAAACTGGTGGTTTGTGGCAATTTCTTGGATGATTTCATATTCTTTTTGTAATGAGTGGGGTTCATTGCAAATGACATTGGCATGATGAATGAGTGATTTTAGAGCAGCAAGCTTATATAAAAGTGCTGTAAACTTGTCAAAATTTTCAAAAGTTTTGGTTACAAGCTTGCAATCAATTCTCTTCCCACTACCATCCAATCAATATCTAAAGACAGAGATCCTCTTGATTCTTTAGACCGTCCTGGGGTATATCTCATCCCTGTGTCTACTTGCTAGGGTGAAAAATGTTATATCGGCAGTACCTTTCATACAATAAACTGTAGAATTTCTGAACATAAAAGAGATGTCAGAAAAAGTCTTCCGACTTCTGCTCTTTCTCTTCTAACTATTGAAGATACCTCCGCCTCTCTAAACTAAAATTGTACCAAAAGGATTGCACCCTTCTCAAACAAATTTGCATTATGCTACAGAGAAAGCATTGAAATTCTTTTCAATAAAAACTCTTTCAATTCGGACGCACTCTTCAGTATTTCGATAATTTGGAAATCTCTACTGGCAACAGCTAAAGAAACGATGTCAACCACGTGAGTGCTTGCTTTTAGTGTGAACAAGGCTGATGCTGCAGCCGAAAGATCTTACAAATCTGACTATTCCTAAAGTTTAATACGTAACAAAACATGCATGAAATTTTCTGCATTATTGATTTCTTCATATTACATGAAATTGCCTTCCTACTGATCCTATGGAGTCCTTCCACCCAATGAGATATAAGATGTCAGCAATTCACTTTATGTTAAATCGGATATTTATGCACTGCTCTTCCCATTCATTATGACAGCATGAGATTGGCAACATCAAGGATATTGCAGCAAGACATGGATTCAACGAATACATTGTAAATAGCATACTTAGTAAAATAAAAAGAACCTGACAAACTACATTGTCCTGGGGCACTAATAAAAACAGATTCGTTGGTTCACTTGACTACAACCCCTGGGTTATACCCATTGTAAAAAATATTTGTAAAAGAAACCATATTGATTTTGGTGTTAAAACAAAAAATATACTATCAATGATCAAAAAGATAGAGACCCCATAGAAATATCGAAAGAAATTTGGTACAGTAGAACCTTCATAATCGGAACTAATTGGGACCGGAGGTGGTTCGGATTATCGAACATCTATTTCTATAGTGTCAAAAATTATAAATACGTTAATAACAGTACTTAAAGGGTTTAAGAAATAAAACTATGAAGTACATGACAGTAAAATGAATAGTTTAGTTTAATTTAATTACCTAAGAAAAAAAAACATTTCAGTACATAGACTCCCGTTATAATAAAGATATGTACTCTGTGTTAAAGTCAAAATGTTATGTACAGTAACTACACAGTACTATTTAAGTAAAAAAGTACAAACAGTGCCGAACACTCTATAATTACAGTATGTACTATTTCATATAAGAAAGTTTAACAAAAAAGAAAAAAAAACATTTCAGTACATAGACTCCCGTTATAATAAAGATATGTACTCTGTGTTAAAGTCAAAATGTTATGTACAGTAACTACACAGTACTATTTAAGTAAAAAAGTACAAACAGTGCCGAACACTCTATAATTACAGTATGTACTATTTCATATAAGAAAGTTTAACAAAAAAAGTTACTAATCTTCTTTTTCACCATTGTTGAATAATGTTTTCTTGCTCATAAGTCTTTTCTTTTAAACATTAAAAGTTGAGGTGCACAACACTCAGGTTGTTTTTTGCACCATGACACTGCAGTATCAAAAGCATGAAAAGCATCTGTATGGGATGGTCTAGGGTCTTCAATGTTGTTGTTGTCACTATTGTTTATGCTGTCATCATTAGCCTCAGTAACATTGTGTATGATCTCGTCGTCATTATAAGTTTGGTATTCTTGTTCATTAACATCGCTATCTAGCCATTTGTTAGCATCCTCTAAATTACAGTCCTCAAAGCTAGGGATAGATTGACACAGAGCTGCAACTTCTTCAGCCATGTTTTAAATTTCTCTAGTGTTGGCACCGTTTTCATTGTCATCTTCAATAACTTCCTCAGGCCATAGCTTGTTCCATCCTTTTTTAAAATTGTTCTTAGTTAATATTTTCCCATGAATCTACCAGCATGTAGCAAACGTCTTTCACATTTAATTTTTTTGAAAATGCAATGACACTATCCGTGTTCCGTTCATCCAGAAGTAAACATTGAAGCACCTGCTTTCTGTACACTCATTTATATTTTCTGATAATGCCCTGGTCCTATGACTGAAGAAGTGCCGTTACATTTGGGGGGCAGAAACATAACCGTGAAGTTGTTACAACCTTATTTAACTGGTCAGCTCCAGGATGTTAATCAGTAAGACTTTACCAACCTTCCCTCTTTTTTCAGCTATTCTTTTACATTTGGAATAAAAGCATTTGAGTACCAGTCGAAAAACATATCCGATGTCATCCATCCATGCATTCTTCTACCCTTTGAAGGTGACGGGAATGCATTTCACATTTTTGAAACACGGGGGTTTCTTGCTTTTACCAATCACCAATATTGGAAGACGGTGTTTGCCACTTGCATTGCAACCAACCATAGCTGTAACTCTGTTTTTGCTGACTTTGTAGCCATGGGCTTTCTTTTCGCTGCAAAATGCAAGAGACTTTCTGGGGAGCAAACGCCAGTTTATAGCAGTCTCATCAGTGTCGTACACATTGTCTCTAGAATACCCCTGAGTATTAACATATTCAGCAAACTTTACTTTGAATCCCTGTGATGCAGAGATGCCAAGTACTACGGATATCATGTTTATCATGTTCGTACTACAGACCTACGGAGAAGGTGTGAAAAACTACGGATTTTCCCAAAAATCTCGGATATTTCTGGAAATCTTTTTTTTTTTTTAATTATTAAAAAAAAAAGTCAAGCATAGTCAAATGTGATTTTTGCGATAAGATAACAAGATAAGGTCACGAATCCATCACACAGCAAGCATGTTTGGCTGGCCAAACATGCTTGCTGTGTGGGGCAGGCAGGATATCAGAAAAAAAAAAACTGCTCTGAGCAAAAATAGTCATCAGATCAAAGGAATCCTGAATGTTTTTTTGTTTTTTCTGCAGAGCACATAACTGAGCTATTAGGATGCGTGGACCTTGTTATTTCCTGTTTGTGTTGCCTCCACGGGAGTTGTTTGTTCTTGTTCTTGGCGGTCACGGGTCACGGGTCACGGGTCACGTCACTGTCACGGCGGACGGACACAGTATATTTGCCCAGAGCAAGAAAAATCTCTCTCCCTGTGTCTTTGGCAACCAGCCAAAGAAAATATCTAGCAGCTGCTGGGTGTGTGCACCAGTTGTGATCTACTTTCCCACGCTCCTCTCCTTGCTGTCCGCAAAGAGCTTAATTGTGTATGTTACTTTGATAGATTTGCGAAGTGCAGTTCTTTTTATTTATTTATTTTCTCTTGTAAAAATGTTCTGCTAAACAAAGAGATGTTTTATTTTATCTTGTCAGATTCACAAGAACTTTCTTTCTTCTTTAAAAGATTGTTTTCCCCAGATCATTCTTCGTTCGGAATCTTAATTTCAGTTTTTTTTTTTTTTTTTTTTTTTTTTTGTACTCACTTGCGTTTTAAGTTGTGACATTTTACTTCCCCGCATTTTAGCAGAAAACTTCTATTGTGTTAATGAAACGTTGCATGGATTTTTATTGTAATTTATTTTATTGGCATTACCTTTTTATTTTATCCTTTTTTTTTTTCCAGAATTGATTTATTTATGCAATTTAAAATACCTTTTCGATTATTTTTTTCATATAAGCATTTAATGCTAATTTTTTATTTATCCGCATAATGATGCTACAAAACCTTTTAAAGTTAATTGTTCTGTGCGTCGGTCTTTGCTCCCATTGTGTTTGTCGTGTACAAATTTACTTGCAATAAATGGCCACCTGCCTCTACTAATATTCTTGGATCTAAAAAGCAAAAAAGTTGTCAAAAATTCATGGAGAGTTATTCGCAAGAATTTCCGTGTCTAAAATCGTCTCGGGTATCCAAAAACCATGGGTTTTGTTCCCCGTGTGCTGTTGATTTTTCAATCTCACACGGCGGAAAAGACGATTGCGATCGGCATTTTCACTCTAAAAAACAGGAGGAATAACCATAAGTGTGTGGCATCACACACTTATGACATAACATATTTAGTAAAAGCTGGAGTTGCAATGGTAGTATTTTTTGTGTATTTGTTCAAGTTTTTTTCCCCCCATTTTAAGGGGACTTAGGTATGTTGCAAAATTTATCCAAGTATTGTCCCCAATCCAGATTAACATGTTGCTAAAAATGTAGCATTGTACTCTGGAAAATGGTCATGCCTGCAAATTTTAATGTGGGGACTTGACTTGACTTGACCTCACTACGGAAAACTACGGGCGCTGCACACGTGGACTACTGATGACTTCCTTCAGATGTTGGCAGCTCTGGTGATGTAATAACATCGCCTGATAAACTTTCGCCTTCAATTTGAAGTTCTCTGATGCCATGACACATTTTGAACTTTTGCAGCCAACCACTGCTAGCTTTGAAGTCAGGAGGGCCATTTAATTTTTTTGTTTAAGTATAGTGCTTTTTCATAAATCAATTGGCCCAATATTGATTCTCCCAAATTTCGTCTTTGTGTGAACCACACAAATATACAGCATCTTCAAGAGCTATATTTTTAGCTGTTTTTAAAGTTTTCCTCATTTTTGGTGCTTCATCAGAATCCAGTTTAGAAGCATAGCACAATATTATAGTTTCCATTTTGTTTTTCAAGTCATTTATTGTGGCTTTTCCTATGCCATATATTCTGGCTAAAGAAACTCCACTTTCCCCCTTCTAAGTTGTTTTAAAATCTTTATTTTAGTCTGTATATTTAAAGTTGTATGTTTCCTTTTAAGAGATGTTGATGCCGCCATAGTTTACACGCACACTGTTAAAGTACAGTATAAAAACACCGAAAATCTACAGACACACACAGAAGTAGAATGCAGTGCAGAAACACACTTAAAACAGAAAACGTAGCAACGTCCACCAAAGCAGACAAAGCTCAACTAGGCGCAGCAGTGAGAAATACCGTAAGGCAAGGCTTGCGAGTCAGATGGCGACCCCCCCCCATTTTGTGAAAGTAGCCGCATAACTGGTTATTCTACTTGTTCCTGCTCCACAATGCATAGCGCAACAGCGGTGATTCCTCTTACTTTCTGCAATGTAACGTCTGTCTCTGTATGTTGTCAATATAAAACATATGGCATGTTCGGATTATTGCGGTTCAAATTATGGAAGTTCTACTGTACATATAAAATTCCTGTGAAGGCAGTGTCACTTACAGCTAATGACAAGGTGTATATTGGATTGACCTCCCTTTCCCTAGAAACTAGAATTAGGGGTCGATGTAACATTATAACTGGTTCCAAGGCAACAGCCCTTTCACAATTATCAAATGGAGGTGAATATTTCCCCAAGTGGAATGAGGCCTCAATCTTAGTAATACCCTTTAAAAAATCATCTTTGCTATTTACGGGAAGCCTCTTCATACATAGCTTAGGACGCTTATGTTGCAGTGGCTCCACACCTTCATATATGCCACAAGCTTGGAAATGCCTACTGGATGAAACTATAAGATAGTACAACTATACTAGTTATCTGAATTTATTGGCTTAGATAAAATTAAGGTTTCCAAGCTTTCGCACATCAACCAGATGGCTTTCTCAAGGAAGGTAGACAGCAAACTGAAAAATAATAATTTACCATCAAATGTGTAATAATCTGCTAATGACTATGGTCAACGGCAAATGCGCAGAATGTCGTTTTTCTACACTTTGTGTTTTAACGTCATGATGTTCAAACTCTGACCTTTCATGAGCTTTGAATACGTTCCACATTGTACTTACATCTGATGATGGACCCGTATTGGGTCTGAAAGTACTTATGTATTTTAAAGTGTTTTTGACATGTAGATATTAAATATTTTTAATTTGTGATGTAACCTTAATTTGTGTTTATCGTGCATAGACGGCTGAATTTTTCTATATGTGAAAAAATGTGTGCTTTAGTGAGAAAGTGCAAGAGTGGGAGGAAATAATAACAATTTATTGCAACAGGATTTGGGCCACTTCTCTGGGAAACTTTTAAAACCACCTGAAAAGTCAAGTATTTATTTATTTATTTACTTTTGAGTGAGTACACTGATGAACAGTTGGGAGCTGGTGAGCAGACCTAATAGTGGCAGGCTTCTTTCCATAGTGTTTGGAATGTTTTTGCACTTGATACCTGTTTAAGGCTAATGATTTGCAGTCATTTTGAATTCAAATTCAGTCTCTCACAATATCATGATTTATTTTAGTTCATGATTTTCTGGTGTATAATTTTAGCATTGGGAAAAATATTTTGATTACCATTTTTTTACATTTGGAAACTTTTTGTGATTGTGCTGCACTACATTTAAACATTGTGCTTTAATATTATTTGTTCTTTCTCATATAAAGATTTCCTCTCTCACTAGGCCTCCAAGATAGTGCTAGAGTTTATGAGTCTAAAGGTGTGGTATATGACGCTGTACTGAACAGGTGTGACATTTCAAAGGGTTATAATTCATATTACAAGTTGCAGGTTTTGAAATCAATTCATGGCTTTAGGTAAGTTATTATTTTGGTTGTGTTTTATGCTTTCTTCTGCTTTAACACTTAGCACTGCCGTCCCCCATTGTTTTAGTGAAAATTCTTGCATGTGGTAAATTATTGTAAAAGGCAAATACAGTAAAGTTGTGGTATATTTGCCTTTCAGTTTATTTTACCATACAATATGGATTTTTTTTTCTCTGTTTTGTTTTTCCAGCTGTGCTAAAGGTCAGTAAATTATTAGCATTTCATGGAAATTCCACCATTAAATAAAAACATTATCAGAATCCGTTCATAGATTATGGCATGTAGTGATTTAGTCTATATGGCAGGGCTCATGATAGGTCACTTTTTCCACTAGAAGTCACTTTTTTTGACCAAATCACTAAAAGTAACTTTTTTACAAAAATCAACTAAAAGTTACTTTTTCCCCTTGCATTTTATTCTCATTAGTTCTAATTTCATTTTTTTTAAACCTAGATTTGATTGAAATTTTATTTTACTGTTGAGTCCCTATGAAGCACATCTGAGGGCCTAGAATATGCTCCTTCCTGCTGATAACCCAGGCTTTTGTATCATTCTCTCTCACAGCAAGGGTCACAGACCTGGTATTTTTTTCATTCTAAATACGGTGTATATTCTTTTTTTAGGAGAAGCTTGGAATGGTCTGGGTGGGGAAATATTGACATTTTTTGCCATGTGCAGTATTTGTGCTAGTGTGTGCATTGGATTTTAGAATATAATTATAAAATAGACAAGTTCACATCCATATTTTAGAACATATAGATACTTGCTAGTGCGCAATGGTCGATTTCTTGTCTAACAATGGCCTGTTGTTGTTTTTCTTTCAGATTTTTAGCAGAGTACATTATTGTTAACTTCTGATATAGTAGTTTTAGTTCTGCAGGTTGACTTGTTTGCTTTGACTTTAACAGGGAAGTACAATTTTAAGAAGGGGTGGCTTTTAAAAATGATTAGAATGGTGTTCTTTATTTCATATAAGTGAAGAAGTTTAATGACACTGAAGGATTTTGCATTGTTTGTGATGCAAAGATGAGCATAATCAAATGAATCAAATGAATCGTCTCAGCATGCTGCAACTAGTAGGCACAAGGCAAATGATCAAATTAAGCTAGAACTTCATTAATTTCACCTTACTACTGTCAGTCCTGCAGAGGAAATCCCTACTTCTGAGACTCAAAACTCTTTCCTGTGTGGCATCACCTTCATCTTACTCTGTGTCTGGTACAATAGTATTGTACAATGAAAGAGGGACTGCAAAGAAAGCTGAGATAATTTGGACTTTGAAGGATGTAACTTCTGATTTTTCAGTTTCTTCATCTGATGGAATTAGGGATACATTTCAAGCTGTGTTTCCTGAAGCAGTTCCTGAGAATTTTTTTAATGTCTGCAGGGAAAATGAAGTACTTGATAACAGATGGTCTTGGACCATATTTTAAGGAAAAGAGTGTTGCTGCAGTCACATCTTGCTACACAATCCAGTATGATGTAGCCACTAATAACACTTGGAAAAAAGTGCTCCAATTAATGGTTAGAATTAATGTTAAATTAATTTAATGCTCCATTAATTTTTTTACCAAATAAATTTTAGTTCTATGTGAGGCAAACTTCAGCTCCTGTGTATGTTTCATTTGCAACTTGAGGGGGAGTTGCTGGTGCGTGAAGTGTTTTCTGATGGCGGCGCTAGGTGTCTAACGGCCACCGTGTCCTTTAGGATTTTATGCAATTCCTTCGATATTTCAGTGAAAGGCATAAGATAGGAATAAAAATGCTACAAAGGCACAGTAGCATTCTTATTCTAAGAATTTAGAATGCTGCTATGCTTTGAGCTCGATAGGTTGGATTACGGCAAGAGCAATGGGGTGCTTAAGTGAAAAGAGAGGCATTAAATTTTAGTTATACGTGAGGCAAACCCCAGCTCCTGTGTATATTTCATTTGCTGCTTGAGAGGGAGGGGAGGTTGCTGGTTCGTGAAGTGCTTTCCGTTGGCGGTGCTATATCTTTTATTGGTCCCTGTAGGTTCTGTTCTTTTTTACTTTTGGCATATGGCTAGTAGCTAACTGCGCAGTCCACTTCACTCTCTACCATTTACTTTTTTTTTCTTGCCCTTAGTGTACCCTAAACTTAACCTCCCAGCTTAATATTTCTTAAGGGAAGTTTGAGACAACACGTCAGACATCACTTTCCTAAAATCCTCTATACCATGATTTTATTTTAAATTGTTATATATTGAGTTTCATTCGGCATTCTACCCTTGGAGAAAGCTCTGAAACTGTTTTCTTTCTGTGTAAGCTCTGCACAATTATTCCCCTTTTGTACCAAAGCATTGAACAAGCAATATTGTCCTAGGCCTGACCTCCAAGCAACAGTAGCTCCCAACAATGGCCACTTTTTCCCAGTCCGAGCAGTGACTGTTATTTGGAGGTTTCGCTGAATTTTTTAAATGATATTTTAATGTTAAAAAAACTATTTTTCAAAGTGAGAATGAGCAATATGAGTACACATATTTTTTAATAATTTTATTTATTGAACTGAGTGTAAGCTTTGCTAGTTGTCCTGGGAGTTATAGTCCCTCGGGATTAGAAGAATGCCATCATTGTTCCCTTATATAAGGGAAAAGGTGAAGCTGCGAGAACTACTTTGGTATTAGCCTACTGAGTGTGCCAGGGAAAGTGTTTGGTAAGGTTGTTATTGAAAAAGTACAGGATCTTACATCAGAGAAAGGGTGGGATGTTCAGAGTGGTTTTATGCCTGGTAAACACTGCACTAACCAAATTTTTGCGTTGTGCGTGACGATTGAAAAGTATCTGGCTGTTGGTAAGAAAGTTTCTGCTGCCTTCATAAATTTAGAGAAAGCTTATGACCGAGTAAATAGGACACTTTTGTGGAAGGTATTGAATGAATATGGGCAATTCCACTGTAACGTGTGTGACATTTGTACACAGTTTTTCATTATTAAAGCTCTATGCCTTTAAAAGTATTGAAGCAATTAACTATCAGTTGCATATATATTAATTTTCATAATGATTTTAAAAATTTATATGCAAAATATTATCATTGTAAGAATTTTCGAATTAATCGTGAATTTTATAAGACGTGTAACGTGTATGACCACTTAAAATGGAAATTTTGTAAAGAATGATATAAATATATTTTTTTCTGTGAATTGTCACACATTTTGGTTATTATTAATTTTGGAATAGTTATAATACAGTGTAAAGATAACTGTGATATTTTTTATTAATATGCAGCTATATTTTTATATTGGGATCAAAAATTAGAGAATCAGTTGTTACGTGTGTCACCTATGTAACGTGTGTGATTGTTCTGAAAATATGCACTTGTGACGTATCATTTCTATCACACCTATTTAGTTCATTCTGTTCAACTACACTATCTACCAACAAGTAATTGGACACCCCTGCAATTGACGATATCTGCGGTCCTGATACATGTCACGGCCGCCGCCGTTAAATATCGCGTGGGAAACAACAACGCAACCAGTCGCATGCAAGATGCCACGCAGTTCGGAGCTCTCCGATTTCGAGAAAGGTGTAATCGTCGCATATCACAGAAATGGCCGATCCATACGTGACATATCCAGCTAGTTGAAGTACCCAAAATCGACAGTGGCCTACGTGATTGGCAAGTGGAAGATGAGAGGTGACTGTCAGAATGTGCCCCGACCCGGCAGACCCACAAAACTGGGAGTTAGAGACCGACGGGTGCTGGCCAGAGAAATTCGGAAGAACCACACCAAATCGATGGGCCACATCCGCGAGGAGTTTCAACAGGCATCCGGGAGTGTTCTTTCGATGGATACCATCCGTAAGGAAGCCCATCTGCTCGGTTATCATGGACGTGCTGCTGCCCACAAGCCTTTGATCACCAAGTCCAATAGCGCTGCTCGGCTAACGTGGTGCAAAGAACGTCAACAGTGGACCGTTGAACAGCGGAAACGGGTTCTCTGGAGCGACGAATCAAGGTTCACACTCTACCGTTCGGATGGCAGGGTCTGGGTTTGGCGTCTGCCTGGAGAACGCCTCTTGCCGGAATGTATTGTGCCAACTTTGAAGTTCGGCGGCGGTAGAATTATGCTATGGGAGTGTTTCTCCTGGTATGGCACGGGACCCTTGGTCGCAATTCCTGGTAGACTCAACGCCAAGACCTACTGCACCATTTTGGATGACCATGCACTTCCTACGTTGTGGCAGTTTTACGGGGTGGACCCATGTTACTTTCAGGATGACAATGCCACCTGTCATATTGTAAGGTCCACCATGACTTGGTATGGTGACAATGCGGTTAATCTAATGGACTGGCCTGCGCAGAGCCCGAACCTTAACCCTATCGAGCACCTCTGGGACGAGTTGGAGTGTCGACTTAAGGGGTGCCCCCACTATCCAAAATCGGTGAAGGAACTGACCTGTCTTCTCCAAGCCAAGTGGAAGAAAATACCGCTAGCCGTCGTACAACACCTGGTTGAGAGTATGCCCCGGAGGATCGCAGCTGTAATCGCCGCTCGTGGAGGCTCCACCAACTATTGAAGGTGAATAAACTTTGTTTTCTTTGCTATCACAGGTGTCCAATTACTTGTTGGTAGATAGTGTATATCACATGGTAAATATATCAATTTATGTATTAATGCAGTGTTCTGAACAATCCATTCGAAGTAGTTGCACACATACACTCAGTAGGGTGTCCCCCCCCCCAAAAAAAAAAAAAAATATATATATATATATTTTGACTCTCACCCCTAAAAAGTTTTGTTTGGCGTACTTAAGATCTCCTGTAAAATTTTAGCTTAAAAAAATATTTAGAGGTCCCTCAAGGTCGCCAAAAGTTTAAAAAATAGTTTTAATTTGATAATTTTTTAGTTACTTACGAAACTATTATTTTTTAAATATATTTTTCATTTAAAATGTTACATGCTTTTAATATGTAGTTTCTAAAAAAATGTACTCTATTGGTAATATTTAGTGTAGAAAATATAAGAAAAATTATTAAGAAAATGACAAAAAACGAACTTTATTCAACATCGTAAAAAGAATGTTTTACAGCAAAATTCACCTGTCAAGTTTAACAAAATAATAAAAAGGAAAATGTTGCTTAACATTCTATAAATAACATAATCTTGAAGATCTTTATGGTTGCACTTTGCAAAGTTCTTTCTATGCATTTCAACTACCTGCAATAAATACTGTTTTTGTTCTCATCTTTTGTTGCATCATTAAAACTTTTGATTAATGCTATGCCTCGCTCAGCACAGTCATTAACACATGGCAAATGTTTAACAATTTCTTAAGCTTCTTTAAAAGATTGTGTTTCTGGCCATTTCTCAACAGGCACGCTTAGGAAGCCGTCGTCTATTTGTGCGGTGTGAAAGAAGCTGCGAGAGGTATTTAAGTCATCAAATTTTAAAGGAAGTTTCTTTAATAGGTGCAATTTTTTTTTTCACTGATTTTACTAACTAACATATTTCTCCTTGGTACTAACAAGTGTTGAAAACAAACAAAGAGTGGCAAGCTTTTCACTTAAATACCAGGAGTGACATAAAATCAACTTTAATCCTGTTTTGCGTAGTTGTATATCATCATATTCATGCAATCTTTGTATCAGTAAAACGTCGTTCACTGGTGCATCTACAATAGACTGACATGTGTACCATGATTGAATGTATATGCATACAACAAACCGATTGAACCTTTGAAGGCCTTGAAATTGTTGAGGTGTCAATTGTATGATAGATTCATTTCCATCAAACAGTAGTTCAATTTTTAATGAATGAATGGCTTTTGCCAATCCATCTAGCTCTGTGGAGAGCACCTGGTTTCCGAATAATATTGTTCACATCTATTCCAATCATAAGAGCAGAAAGATTTAATAGTTCTCTGTAATCATCTCTAGGAAAGTGTTTAGCAGCTGTCTGAAGTTGATTAGTAATAAAAAATTCCAAAGTGTCGGATGCTGCTATTAGTGGCGTTGTTTGACATTTTGGGTTGCGGTGGTTAAGTTCAATCCATTTTTCTCGAAATCTTTTAAACATAATAATTTCGGGTCCACTCGACGGTCCAAGACATACGTGAAATATATCTGAAAGTAACACTTCAAATATGTGGTGTCCACAGGCTAACCACAGAAGGCTTCTTCCTATTTTATTTTCAAGAAGAACACATGTTCCTTTGAACTTTCCAGTATTTGAGGAGGTTGTGTCGAAGCACATACCAATAACCTGAGAATCACATTTCCATGACTGTAAAAGTTCAAAAACCGCAGTAGCTGCTGCTTCCCCTGTACCAGATAACAGCTTAGGAATTCCAAGAAGTTTTGTACTACTATCTTTTAGAGAGGAAACTAACACTGGTAAACGGTCTACCTTTCTTGTTTCATTTAATGATAAATCAGGTAATAACTTTCCGTCCCAATGAACTACTGATTTTGAGGCATTAAACTCCATTTTTATCTGTTGCAGTTTCACTACGTAAGCCTTGACGTTCACGATGAACAGTACTTTTTTAAATAATTACAGATTTTAAGGTTTCATTACTCTTTGAACAGTCTGCATCACCACCACCACTACCACCAGCCATGTTTAATACAGATGCAAGTAACATTGTTGACTTTCTTATACTTATATTATTTCTATCAAAAGCAGCAGCAACTTTTGGTGTTATGACAGACCTTCGACTTCGTTCATCTTTACCTGTATGCTTCTCACGCAATTTTTTTTTTTTTGTGGTGTAATTTCTGCAGCATATTCATCATCAGTCTTCTTTAGAGTTTTCACTTTCAGTCTCAGTCTCATCCATTGTTGACCTAGAAGATGCAGTTGATAAAGCAAAGGAATTCTGAGATGAAGCAGCTTCTTTTAATCGCTTTGCAAATTTTTTCTGTCGTTTAGCTGATCTTTTCTCATGTGTGCAAAGCTTTCTGTCCAGAGATCCAATACAACCTGTCCTAGATTGTCTTTGTAATCTGAGAAACTGACGATCCTCTTCATTTTTAATAAGCTGTTCCGAATTAGCGTGACTTATGTCAAATAACATATCCAGATTTTCACTATGCATTATTTGATTCTCTTGGTCTTTTGCATTATTCCTTTTTTGAGTTCTCATTAAGTCTACTTGTTTGCCATATAAATCTTTAATCTTTTTAAGATATGCTGCTTATGTCTTATTGGCAACCTTGATTTTTCCCAAAATGGTACAATGTTATTGTTTACAAGAACAGCACTATCACTGATTGAAAGCTTCTTAGTATGGTAAAAGTACATAAAATTGGTCATAACATCTCTTCCAGATGGCAGACGTGAACCTGTTATTGATTCAGTAGGATATCCAATAAGCCATACATAATTACTACTCCTAGTTTGTTTTGCCATTATATTAAAAAGAAACACTAAAACAGATTTCTCAACACGTACAATAGAAATATGTCAACAAACAGCAAAAATACCCATCTCAACAAACAGCAAAAGGCAACACATACAATAGAACAAATAACAACACATGTGCAATAAGTGACTCTAGTGGTTACGGTTAAAGTTTAAAGTTACAGTTAAGGTGCAATAAGTGATGCTAGTGGTTACAGTTATCACTTCTGAAATAAAAATTCTGAACAAGTGTGACACAAGTTCATCAGAAAGTCCATGCTTTTGGAGCAATTCTTTGTTCATTTTTCCTTCTAGTGAAATGCCAATTCTACTGGCCATTCCTGTAACAACTGCAACTTTTTTTCCTGTGTGATACTGGAAGACTGTAGAGTTCCTTGCTTTTAAAGCCTTTCCAAGACCTCGAGAAGTTGCGCATACACTTTGATTTGAGCTTGTAGGATTACAAATGGATTTTTTCAAGTTATTTTACTCTTCAAGAATTTTTGCCTGCTTTTGGCTTTCCTTGCAGCAGCAGCAGCTCTACTTTTTTTTTCCTGAACTGACATGTGCAAAATTCTTTCTTTTCTAATCATTTCAATTCTTTTGTTTTCATTACTTTGAAATTCCTTGTCTTTTAACTTTTTTCTTTCTCTCTATAATTTTATTCTTTTAGCAGCCCATTTTGCTTTTTTCCCAATTTGTTTTTCCATACAGTAAATATTACTACAACAACAACAACAAACAAAACAAAATGGCTGAAACTAGGTACATGAACAAAACAAAATGGCTGAACAAACACAACTGCCTAGACAATGCCAGGACAAGCACAACATTTTTTGTTTACATTAATTACCATGACAATGCTTCCATCTGTTGGCAGAAAAAAGTTAGTTATTTGTATTTTGGAGCCTTAAAAAAATTGTTACACATGTGAGTCAGACACGTAACGTAATGTGTGTGACATCAAGTTTGGGACCTAAAAGACCATCAAATTGGTATTAATGCTTAAAAACTCTTTCACGTGTTTATTATAACTTTTTAAGTTATAAAATCTGATATCATTTTTCCTGCATTTTATCTAGATTTTGAAGAAACAAAATTAATTTATGTGTAACGTGTGTAACATTATTTATATATTAAATGATTTTTGCACCTTTTATCGATTTTAAATACATATATTGTCATTTGAAACTTTAATTACTTTAATGTTGAAGGTATGTAAAGTGACCATAACAGTAATATTTTTATTTTTGAAATAATTGTGTAGATAGGTTAAGATGAAAAACTTTGTACAATCAATTGACTTTTCTAAATCTTAGTCAGTATATTAATAATAGCCTAAATTAATGTTCATAACAAAATATTTTTTTAATATTGTTTCATTTTCTAATAGAGTACATTATAAAGAATTAAAAAATAAATGAAAAACAATAGAGAATTTTAATTTATTTTTACATGATTCAGGACCACTTTCTGTGGAACTGCCCATATGGTGTTACTGGGAATCTACTTAATAGTGTAAAAGCCATGTATGCTTGGCAGTAGAGCTTGTGTATGAGTGAATGGTGTATTATCAAAATGGTTTTCTATTGGTTCGGGAGTCAGACAAGGTTGTGTAAAGTCACCATGATTGTTTAATATATTTATGGATACGTGCATGTATGATGCCAAAATAGATAATACTGGTTTATGTCTTGGTGATATCCGTGTGTGCAGATTGCTATATGCTGATGACACTGTCTTGTTGGCAGAGAGCAAAAGTGAGTTGCAGAGTATTTGTCACAAATGTACGAATTTGCATGAAATTCAAACTGAGTATAAATAAGGGAAAAACCGAAGTTACGGCTTTTGAGAGAGGTAGTACTCAGAGATGCCAACTACTATGGAATCTCTGTAGTTCCTACAGAAATAGCTCTTGTACTATGGAATACGGGAAACCGTGTATTTTCTACGGAAAATTAACAGGTTATAAATTTTTATTTTGCTTGTTTCCCTTCCCAATGCAACAGCGGCCACTTCAGAATCCGTCATTCACCTTGCTTGTGATGCTGCCTGCATCCGAGAGGCTGCTCGGATCTTAGTGCGAGCGACCGACACTTGATGAGTGTTGCCTTGCGCTGAGTCATTCTAAGTGAAAACCCTCCCTCCCCAGCATGCAACATTCTGGGGACGTTGAGTGTAGCTTGCATTGGTGGACATAGGCGGAATTTGGCCTGAAGCCCTTTCGCAGCGCAACAACAAGCTCTTGAATATCGTTTGGTGTAGAACGTGAGTGTCATTGCCTGGCATCAAAGTTTTTTTTTTTTTTTTTTTTTTGTGCGTGCGTCAGCCATTCATGTCGGTAATTAATATTTTGAAGTTTTTTTTCTTGCATTTCAGAAAAGTATGCTTGGATTTCGTTCTTATGTGCAGAGCTCGCCAAAATGCGTTATTACACGTCTAGCATGCATTGGAAATGTTTCGTGGCACGTAGAAATAGAAGTCAAGAAACGCGACGCGTAAAGTGCATATCAACACAAAAATATGCATCGAAGAATTTTACCAATGCATAAAAATACGCATCAGGACAGCATTTCGTCTTTCAAAAACGGAATTGAGCGAAATAAAGATTTTTTTCTGTAATCATAATTTCGTTATCCTGCGATGTTGCCTCTGTCCAGTATTGTTGCTATACATCATTTTATTCCATAAACATTTGTATTTCAGTTTGAAAATGGAGGGAAAATTTCCGAAAACGGAAATTCGACAGCGCAAAAATTCCCGTGTAATCTTCAGGCAAGATAGTGTCATGGCTTTGAGCAATTTCTCCTTTTTTGTTGCAATTTAGGTTTTCCTCGAGATCGATACATAACTGAACAGAAATTTTGGGGCAATTGGTAGTGATGAAGGGTGCTTTCCACCTGAAACTTTCGAAAACGAAAATTTTGTCTTTCAAAACTTTCGGAAACGGTGAAGATTTCTCCTGTAATCGTAATTGTTTATTTTTCACGTGATGTTTCCTCTGCCTAGTATTGTTGTTAAATTTAATTTTATTTCATAAATATTTGTATTTCACCTTGAAAATGGAAGGGAAATGTCCGAAAACAGAAATCAGACGTAGCAAAGGTTTCTTCCGTACCTGTAATTTTTTTTATCTCAACGATGTTCTGAATGTGTATCCTGTGTTCTTAAATATTCCCCCCAAAAAGGTTTGCATTTCAGCTTGATAAAGGGGGAGAGTCCTAAAACAAAAGTGCGCTGAAAAATTTGTAAGAATTGATGCATGCATGATATTCAAAAGCATTCATATTCTCCAAGGTACACTATCTTTTATCTAAAATAGTGAAAGCTATCTTGCATTCATGGCAGTGGCACACATATGAGTACTTTTAGGGGGGGGGGAGCTAAAAAATTCTTACCTCCTTCAAGGTTGTCAAACATTTTAGTAAATGTACAAGATACTAAATACAACAAAAATAATTGATACAATCAATCATTAATATATTATTATTTTTTTAAATGCTTAAAAAAAGGTTTTGTCTATTTTAATATTTTAAATTTATCAAAAATTTGGCTATTCCAACTGCTAGCCTCCCCCCTCCCTTATGGGTGCCCTTGATTCATGGTCCTCAGACTGCAAGTTTTTTCAGCATGATGGATAAAATTATCATCCAAGGGATTTGTGAAGCCTACTGTCGTACCTTATGGTGATGTTGAGATTAACATCACCATCAGCTTAATTATTTAAACGAAAATGAACTTTCTAAGTTCTATACACCTGTCAGAAAATTTTACGAGGAAGGATGTTCTTACATTCAAGAAATGATACTGATCTATGATGAATTCTTAAAATATGCAGAAGTAGCAGATCCTTCACTTAGAGCCAGAACATCATTTACTTCTGTATTATATATAGTCAAGCACTTTCCATTTATAATAACTGAAAATGAACTTGAAATACTGGAAGTAGAATTGCTTGTTATCAAGCTGACAAATTAGAGGCCATAGCAGAAACAGATAGAATAGATGTCAGTTGGTTAGAAATCTCAAAATTAAAAGGCAGTAATGGAGCTGTTAAGTATACTATTCTCTCGAAAGTAATGTTTGCAATACTTGTAGTTCCACCCTAGAATTCTGCGAGTGAGAGAGTTTTTAGTTTAGTGCAAAAAAATAAAGCCTGTTTCCAACCTAATTTAGATTTAGAAACTGTAGAAGCACTTCTTATTGCAAAAATGAATATGTTCTCCTCTGGGCAAGTGTGTCATGAAAAAATATTTTCTGCTGAGGAACTCAAATCTGCAAAACAATGTACAGCCAAATCACTAAAGAAAGCTGTTTGATAAATTTTTTGTTGTGTAAAAAAATGTATCAGTCATGGTGTATATTATTTTCCATGTTGAAAAATTTGGAATATTTTGATACAGATTTCCATGTATATCAATGAATAAGTAAGTAAAAAATACTAATTAAATTAAATGAGTAACAGCATGTTTTCCTCGGTTAAAATTATTCTTTTTGGTATGACTGCTGAAAAATGACCCAAACTACTGAAAATTTGTACAAGTACTACTGAAAATATCTGAAATAGGTTGGCATCTCTGAGTACTGAATGTAATATAAGTCTACGTGGCACAGTGATTGGCCAGGTAAATGAATTTGTGTATTTCGGAAGCATGTTTGACAGAAAGAACAAAATTGGATGGTGAAATTAGTATGTGAGTGAATTCCTCAGTGAGAATCATGGCTGCTCTGGGAGGTTTTCACAAGAATGATGGGTTCTCAAGAGAGTCCTGCATGGCTATGTATGAAAGTGTAATTGTTCCTACTCTGATGTATGGCAGTGAAACCTGGGTACTACAGAAGAAACGTAGGAGTCGTTTGTGTGCTGGAAAAAAGCGTTACTTACAGGGGTTTGTGGCAAGACACGCTCTGGTTGTGTGAGGAATGAAGATGTGTTGCAGTTAATGTGAAGCAAAATGTTGTTAGCAAGGTGGAGACTAATATATGCTTCGGTAAGCTGGGCAGCCAACGTTCCGCCTAGCTTACCGTGCATATATAGACTAATATATGCACGGTAAGCTAGGCTGAACGTTGGCCATGTTGAAAGAATGAGTGATGAGATACTTACTAAGAAAATCTTTTTAGCGCAAGTGCCATGGCAGGAAGGAAAGGCAGAAGGAATGCTAAGATAGTCATGGGAGGATCAGATTCAGGAGTGTCTGCATGAGGAAAAGATTATGAGTATGAAGTATAGAAGATCTTGTATTATATGTGATGAATGTCAGTGAAGCCCGAGTTGTATGTCAAGATTGCTGTTTATGGAAAAATTTGATATAGCAACAGTAAGTAAAAATTACGTGGTTGTTTGTATTTCTTCGTGGAGCTAACCTCTGAATCTCAAGAACAGCTTAGTGATATGGTATGATATGATATGGAACTAAGTGAAAAAAGCATGTACATTTTTTAATAACCTGACATTCCTTTTGTTCGTGATATCCAAACAGTATGTTTCAAGAGCGTTACAAACATTAAAAAAAAGAAATTGCTGCATCATACAGTTATTACATTACATGCTGACATAATTTGCAGTTTCCCTTCACAGAACACTTGCCCCAAAACACGGTAAGCTAGGCGGAACGTCACAAATATTTCTTTCTCAGTTGGTGCTATGGTGATGATGTCACATAATTATATCCAGGAAGCAGTTTCCATTTACCAAAGATATAAACGAAAACACGATAATTGAATATTTCATCACAAATATTTCTTTCTCGGTTGTTTTTAAGGTTATGACGTCTCAATTTAATCCGGAAAGCGGCTTCCATTAACTGAACTCCTGCACAGAAACACGAAAAGCTAAGCGCAGCATCAGAAAATTTTCTTTCTGAGTTGGTGCTGTGGTGATGATGTCACATAATTATATCCAGGAAGCAGTTTTCATTCACCAAACACATGAACGAAAACACGATAAGTGTGTCATCACAAATATTTCTTTCTCAGTTGTTTTGAAGGTGATGAGGTCTCATAATTTAATCCAGGAAGCAGTTTCCATTCACTGAACACCTGCACAGAAACACAAAAAGCTAAGTGTGACATCACAAATTTTTCTTTCTCAGTTGTTGCTATGGTGATGACTCTTTCCACTCTACCACCAATGTGGGATATACATTCACGCAAAGGAAATTATATTGTTTGTGAGTGTAAACTGACGATTTAATTTCATTTTATGACGTAGAATATCAAAACTGCACTGTCTTGTAAACAGTAGATATCTAATATTAAGATACGGGTTGTCCATCTAACCCTAAATTTAAAGGAACCACACTCTCATAATCAGTCATGGCTCCAGAAGCTTGATTAATTATTTTCTTAATTAACCTGGAGCCACTGTATATACAAAGACATCTACCTAAGTACTGAACTACTCGTAACTGTACATCACAGAATATCATGCTGTCTTGACATATTGTTGGTCTTATTGACACCAAGAGTGGTATCATAATGTATCCTAGTGACAAACCAGGAAGGATATTGGATTTTCATGCCACAGGTTAGGTTTTGTTCTTTGACTCATCTCTGCCAATATGCTGAAGCCCTAATTTTGGCAATGGTTATATCATACATGAGATTCTTCCGCGAATTCGCGGAATTCCGCTTTTTTCGGCATCATTTTGGTCATTCTCGAGGTCATTGCAAAAATGAAGAGAAATTTTTCAGGATTTTTTAGGGGGGGGTCGTCGTTCTATAGAAAAATTAAAAAAGCGGAATTCCGCGATTCCGCTTTTTTGTGGAGTAAAAGAACTAAGCGCTTTCTAGCTTAAAGCGTTGTTTTTGGAGCAGACGCGGGGGGCAAGAAGAAATGTTGGAGGGTGGAGTCAGGAGCTCAATTCGTTTACTGCTGTCAACAATGGATGGGATGTCAGTCACTTGAGCATCGCAGCGCAAAGGGTGGAAGCTCCGCCTACTTCGAGCGTTAGGGAAACTACCGCAGCCCTTTCCGTGTCTTGCGGGAAATCGCTACTCTGCATTCTATCAGGGCCAAACTATCTGCTTAATTCTATCCGTGACGTCATCGCCAGAAACTCTTGTAATTTGCTAATGTACCCGAATGCGTCCCCGCTTTTCTGAGATCGTTCGAGAATCGAAGCACTCGTGAATCCTCTTCCTACGGAGTATGCCAAAAAATACGGAATCTCCGTAATTATTACGGATTTCCCCGGGATTACGGGTGATTAACAAAAAAATTATGGATATTCAGATTTTCGCTGTTATTAAGCAAGTTTTACTGATTTTGTAAATAATCGACGTAAAAGCCCTGAACAAAGTTCGTAACACAGCCCTTTGTCTTTTTTTTTTTTTTTTTTCTCAGATGGTGGAATTTGTTTTGCTTGTTTCAAAGTGTGAACAAAAAAAAAAAAAATGCCCGTCGTGCTTCTTTCGCCGTGGCCCGGGATTACGTCGACCTGAAGCATCTGAATAAAGTTCGTGATGCAGCTTTCTTTTCTTAAATTCGTTCTACTCCCCCCCCTCCCCCCCCCGAAGAGAAAGAATTTGTTTTGCTTGTTTGAAAGCTAAGTGGAAAGGAAGAATGGCGCCACCCCGGAATTATGTATGCCTGGCGGGCTTCTTTTGCCGTGATCCGGAATTACGTTGGTTCGGACGTGCTTCTTTTGCCGTGATCCGGAATTATGTTGGTTCGGACGTGCTTTCGCTGTTGCCCGGAATTGCGTCTGCCCGATGCCTCTGAACCATGTTCGTGCCGAACCTTTTTGTTTTTTTTTCTAATGAGGAGGAATGTGTTCTGCTTGTTTGAAAACTTAGTGGAAAGAAAGCACGGCGCCCGGCTAGGATAACGTCGGCCCGAAACCGCTGAACAAAGTTCGTGACGCAACTCTGTTTCTTTCCTTTCTTTTTTTTTTTCTAAGGAAGAATGTGTTTTGCATGTTTGAAAGCTAAGTGGGGGGGGGCACGGCTTCGGGCCGTTATTACGTCGGGCCGAAGCCTCTAAAAAGTTCGTGATGCAGCTTTCCGTTTTTCTTTTTTTTTTTTTGCTTTTTATTTTATTCTTTCTTTCTAAGAAGGAATTTATTTTGCTTGTTTGAAAGCTAAGTGGAAAGAATGTGCCATGGGAGGCTCAAAAACAGGGTGAAAAACAAGAATTCGGCAGAGAAAATCTCTCCACTTGCTTGACGTTGATGGAGATTCAAGTCACTATATTCACAATGCAAGCAAAAAATTTTGCAAGGTTACATTGAGAAATACGTACTTTATTTTATAAGGTTACATTGAGAAATACGTACTTTATTGACTTCTTCAATGACTAAAAACTAAGCTGTGGATATATGTTTCTAATTCTTGCAAGTTTCTAATTGCTTGACTAAATTCACAAACTTTCCTAGACAAATACTTTTCACCTCAGGATTTAGCTAGTGAAGATTCACATGTAAGTTTTAAATCTGATTTTTTAAAATATTTCATTTTATTTTGTTCTTAAATCCCAACTTTTCTATTGTCAATATAACAATGTGCTTCACTTTAATATTTACTTACATAATTTACAGAAAATAATTCCATATGGCTAGCATACTCTTAAATATTGTATATGTGCTGTATTTGAATTTGCTCACCGCGCGTTCGCGTGTCCCAATTTTCCACCCAGTTAAAAAGTTCAGCTTTTTTTGTCATCGGCCGGTCTCATGTATGTTATATGTGTTATAAAAATTTGGAAACCAGTAATTTATGCCAATGTCAGTGAACTGCTTCCCTACTAATTGATTTTTTATTGCTTTTATGATCATGTTTTAAAAACTGTTCTAAGTGTATTTGAATGGCTTTTAATCAAAGATTTATAAAATTGAATTTTTGCTCTCTGTGCCATTAGGTTTGTGACTTCCTTATTTTTTTCTTCTGATTTGTTTTGTAGTTTTTGGTTATTCAGGAGTTGGGGTAGAGTAGGAACAACAGTTGGTGGTGACAAAGTAGAGTCTTTTGATTGCGCAGAAGATGCAATAAGTGAATTTGAATCTCAGTATTTGGAAAAAACTGGCAATAAGTGGAAGAATCGAAATAACTTTGTAAAACAGCCTGGTGGTTACTACCCCGTGGACATAGATTATGGCCAGGTATGTGTATTGTTTCACCTTTTTTTTTTATTCTTATGCCCCTACCTCTTCTCTTTCTTGCTGTTCACACACACACACACACACACACACACACACACACCAGCTGTTTCAAATATCAGGTTGGTGCAAATGAAATGTCCGGCAAAGGACCAGCACATGTGGGTGGCGAGAATGAAAAGTAGGACAACTTACCTAGGTAAGATAATCCCCCTTGGCATCAACACATAGTTGCCATCTGTCCGGTGAGGCCATGATCCCAGAACGAAAAAGTCTTGTGGCTTCTCAGAACGAAAAAGTCCCGAAGAAGTCATCAACTGCACGCTGAACCTCCTTGTCTGTCGTGAACTGTTTCCCAGACAGGAAGTGATCCAGGTGACATAACAGATGATAGTCTGATGGAGACAGATCTGAGGAGTAGGGAGGATGAGGCAGTGCTTTGTAGCCCAAGGCACTTAGTGTCAGCATTGTTCATTGTGCGCCATGAGGGTGGGCGTTGTCCTGGAGTAGAAGAACACTATGTCTGTTGACCAAAGCCAGTTGTTTCTGCAGCAATTTCTGGTGCATCTGGTGTAATTCAGCACAATAACGTTCTGCAGTGATGGTTTGGCCTCTTGCCAAGGATCCCCAATGAATTATCCAGGTTGTGGGCCACCAGACAAGGACCATCATCTTGGTGTGTAGGGGTGGCTTAGAATGCCATCTAGCAGGCTGTGCCTTGCTTAACCATTGTGCAGATTGTTTCGATTATCATAAAGGACCTGCTTTTCGTTGCAGGTGATGATTTGATGCAGTAGAGGTTCCGGTTTATTTCTGGCAAGCAGCGACGTACAGACTTCCAAACACCTAGTCTTGTTAGCAGTTGTCAACTCATGCGGCAGCCACATGTCCAGCTTTTTGACCTTACCCAGGGCAGCCAGACGCCAAACAACTGTCATGTGGTGGACAACTACCTCTGCCACTATCTCACAACATGTTTTTCCGGGGTCAGCTTTAACCACGCACAACAACACGTCGTCAGAAACAGCAACAGGTCGGTGGCGACATGCTTCGTTTCGCAGGCCCGTATCTCCGCTTCGAAACTTAACAAACCATCACTGAATGGTTTGTTTGTTTTGCCTGTATTCTCCCCAAATGCATTGTTAATGTTTTGAGTGGCAATTCCTGCAGAATGTCCTAGTTTAAATTCGTACAGGAAGATGACTCTCAAAGCCAGCGTTTGCATGTTTCCTTTGCAAGCCACATTACGTCCAAACAAACCACTCCTGAACCTTGTTCTTCACACACATACTAGCTATTTATAGTAACTCTGACGTAATACCTGCAATACCTGTAGGTGGTTCCATTCCGCTGTGGTGGGGGCCGGTCTCCACTGCTCGTCCACGCTGGACGTTTCATTCGCACCAACCCAATAGAATGAAATTAAGGTGTTGATTCTAGGAGTGGGGGTTAAAATGTTTTGTTATCATGCCTCTCAGAGGAACTCTGGACCATAGATTTGAATGGTCCTGCTCTCCCCCCCCCCGCTTTTTTTTTTTCTTTTTCACTGAAAACCAAGACCAGTGCAAATTTGTTATAGTCCAGAGTCTATCCATACCTTGAAATGAAAACAACAGTTACATGGATTGTAGCTGTGAGGGGAGATGATGATGTTTGTTCCAGATGTTAAGTTATTTCTTTCAAAATTAATAAATACAATCCCATGGGGTATTCATGTAGAAACTTCCATATTACAGCATTCAAGGTACTTAATAGTCATCTAAATATATGTTCATACCTGCCAAGTTCTACAGTTTATCTGTAAAATTTATGGAAAGTTTATTTTGTTTATAGCTGTTTTATAAATGATATGTTTTACAGATTTCTGCCCCCCCCCCCCTCTTCTTTCTTTCTTTTTGTTTGTGCAATTCTGAAGTGGTGAATATGTGCCCCAAAAGACTGCTACACCTGTGTATTCTGATTTTCCTGATTATATTTCCACCCACTTCTGCCCCCCCAAACTTCTCTGCTCATAGTCTAGTATGATTAGGATTGGCAATAATTGCTAAAAGCGAGGAACACCGAATTGAAAAAAAAAGAAAGACAGGCTCACACGGTATTTAAAATTGCATTTTTGGAAGGTATTCTAACATATTGGTACAAAAGTTTAAAGTCAAAAGCTCGGTTAAGTATAAAGTTATGCAATATCGCAATAATTTTGCAGATACAAATAAATATTTATCTGTATATGTAGTCTAATGTTAGTGTACTGATGAGATGATTATGTGTTGATTACATTTTAATTGCTGTAAGCGTGAAGCAGTGCCAAATATTTTAATTATTGCATATGATATTGAGTAAGGTCAACAAATTATTTGCATAATAAAGAGCTTTAATTTATAAAGTTTGTTATATTTAATCAGTATGTTCAAGTCAATCGAATACATCATTGCCGCCCCGGTGGCGCAGTGGTCTAAGCGATGGTTTCTGATCATTCGTCCGAAAGGGGTCCGGGTTCGAATCCCAGTGAGGCATGGATGTTGTGTTTGTCTTACGGCACTGGCTCTCTCCCTTCCCTGGAACCAGTGACCCTAAATTAGGGACGGGCGACTGCTTATAGCTCATTGAGTTGCTCACGGTGGTCGTTAAACCTCCAATAAAAAAAAAATAAAAAAATACATAATTAAAAAGTTTACTGATTTTTTTTTTTTTTACTGACTTCAGTTCTTGTTCATTATTTGTTTGAAAGAAACCTGCCAAGAGAAAGAGTAGATTTCTTTTTATAGATTGTAAGATATTTGCAAAAACTGGTGTATCATGCATGGTGAATTCTTGAATGCTTTTATGTAGCAGTTTGTTGGATTCTTGGCATTTTTTGAGCATCAGTAATTTGTAAATGTCTTACAACAATGCTTTACAAATAAAAATAGTGTTAGTTTCGAAGAGTGCACAGAGTTAGTTCTGTAGGGACTTCAGCAGTAATTTCTAAGCCTAGCATACAAAGACAAAAAAATTCTTTCAAAAACGCACCTTTATTTTTTCCACAGTTCCCCCTGATGTGGATGCACTTGTTATGCCGATCATAGAGTTGCGAAACCCACTACAAATTTTTTTTTATCTTTCTCCTCAAACCAACACCTCGTTGCCTCCTTCAGTTCAGAATCATCCACAAAATGCCTACCCTGCAGATCTTTTTTTTAGATTTTTGAAGAGGAAGAATTCAGTAGGGGTGAGGCCAGGTTTGTGGGGAAGCAGTTGGAGGCCACATTCTGTCCCAGCTTGCATGGAGATGCCGGCAGTGTGGATTGGAGCATTGTCCTGGAGAAGCAGAACACCTGGTCGCAATTTTCCTTGCTGTTTACTCTTGATGGCTTCATGCAATTGTCACAGTAGCACATCATTTGCAGTCATTTATTTATTTATTATTTACACTAATATCTACAGGATGTTTGCTAATTTATGAATATACGGTCCTAATCCTCATTAGTCGCTGTGATCAACATAAATTTAAATCAGTCTCCCTGCCCAATGGCAATTGCCGTATAAGGTAAATCTAATTTTTCATGTTGACATTCAACATAAATTAATTCTGTCTCTGGTTAAAAAAATAGTTCCTCAAATACAGGCCCAGATCACATATAATAAACAAATTTACAGTTCTGGTGCTTAGTAGAAATCCATCACAAGTTACCTTAGATGACTTGCACACACATCTAATTAGATTAGGCTTACTCTGCCCCATGTCACAACTGAAACACTTTCAAATGGGCTGTGACATGCCACAAGGCAAAAGCAGATAAATCCACACTTTTGTGGCAGTGGCCGTAATGGCATGGGTGGATGTCACAGAGCAAATTCCCTGTTGCTACTCTGCTGTTAGAAACACTTAGGATGTGAGGGGAATGACCTCTGTGGTCACTTGGGGCTTCACCGTGTTGGCAGGCTAGTCATTTTTTCATATATGTGAGAACTTGTGCTATTTCGAGCACCTTTGCTTTGATAATCCAGGACATAAGATATTGTCTTAAATGACCTTTGTACATGGTTCTTATAGTTCCTTATAAATCGTCAAAAAGTGCTTTTTGGGAGGGGGAGGCAGTCTCCCTCCCAAAAAAAAGCCTCCAAAAAGTACTTACTCTTTCCAAATGTGCTGGGCTAAATCTAGAAGTTAGCAGTGTAGTGCCTTGAACTTCTGTTGCTGGGAAGCTATTTTGATGATAACATCATGCCACAGCAACTGAAATCCTGTGGGAAAGCATAGATCAGTGTGAGATAAGTAATTTGTTGAAAAAAAGTGAAAGACCCTGAGCTAAATGAAACCCACCCAGCAGATTCTACTCAACAAGCCCCATCACCTACTCTCAGTACTGATACTTCATTTCTATATTTCTCCTATTTGTATATGCAAATAACAGTTAGTTTGTTTCACCATGAGAAAAGTAAGTGCAAAATTGAGATCTTGAACACATAATTTTGACTTTCATTTTGCAATATAAAACCATGAGATGATTACTGAAGCCAAATAGGTTAAATTTCTCAATTTTGTTATCTTCATTCATAGATACCACAAATGTGGGTGTAAGATGAGGCTAAAACAAATACAGTTAACATTCTGAAAAGTCAACCCTGAGTATAAAGTGAGGCTAAAACAAATATAGTTAGTGAAGCTTCTGAAATTTTGTAACTATATTTTTATTGTTCCAGTAAATATTAAAAGAGAAAGTGAGGTAACTTCTGCATTTTTCTTTTCAGCAAAAAGTTGCATTTCATAAATTTATTTTTTTCTTACAAATTGATGCTACCATATTGCTCCAAATTTGGGCAGGAAGTAGTTCTCACAGGGCCAATTGTAGCAGCATGTCAGTGCTCACTCCTCATTCCGTTTCGTGCAGTACCTGTTAGCTTCACTATGTTTTGCAGTGGAATTACTGCCAGTGTGTTTTGTATCGGTAAGTTGTTTCAATGTTATTCAATTGTTTTTTGTTTTTGTTTTTTCTTTTGTTTTTGTTCAGCATGTCCACGTTCTGCACAGTTGTTGACTACAAACTCTCTGGTAGTAGTGTCTTAAAAGAAACTATTATAGGAATGAGAGGAGTGAGTGCTGATATGCTGCCATCTGTTGGCTGATCTGTAATCACTATATCGAACTGAGCAGGCCTAATTCTGAATGAATGCCCGCAGCATGATAGCGAACGGGGTGCAGCTAACACATATGATAGCGACCACTCTAAATCGATTACTACAATTTTACCGATGTTTCTGTCAAATGGAAATATCCATTTCAGCAGCTTTTAAACAAGTTATTAATGAATGGAGTATTACATTTTGCACAGGCTCAGAATAGTTATTTATGAACATAATATTATGTTTTGGGTACTTGGATCACAACCTAATTTAAAGTGCAGTTGTTGTTGTTTTCTCATTGAGGAATTTCAATTACCAGTCAATAGATAAGTTGATGTTGCATATAAGTCGAGGCCCAGGCTTCTGAAGAAAAAAGTCTCATCTTATATGCTGAAAAATACAATATGTGCAAAATTCAAATCTTGAGCTCTTAAAACTGATTTGATCAACAGAACTGTCATTTATTGGGTTGTTGGAAAAGTCATGACATATTTTAGCTATGTTTTGCAAAGGTCATTTATTGATAGAAAGAACAAAGATCAATCAATGATAGAATGCCCATTTTGTTCGATTAGCTTTTGCCATCTTTCAGTGAGCTGCAGAATGCCTCGTTCATATAAGGACCTGTCTTTCATGGTGAAAAACTGTACAAGGTGCTGATTTACAGCTTCATCTGAATTGAATGTTATACCATGCAAGGACTGTTGAAGAGAGCGAAGCAAGTGGTAGTCTGACGGCGCAAGGTCGGGCGAGTATGCTGGGTGTGGCAACACATCCCACCTAAGCTCCAATAATTTTTGGCGGGTGATCAAACTTGTGTGTGGTCTCGCATTGTCATGATGGAACACAACACCTTTGCGATGAACAAGCTGTGGGCGTTTCTGGATGATGGATTTGTTCAAATTGTCTAATTGCCGACAGTACACATTCGAATTGATTGTTTGGCTCCGTGGTAGGAGCTCGAAAAACATGACGCCTTTAAAATCCCACCACACTGAGACCAGAACCTTCCGCTGATAAATGTCTGCTTTGGATGTCGTTTGAGGTGAAGCAGCACGTCGGGACCAAGATCGTTTGCGCAGCACATTGTTGTACACAATCCATTTTTCGTCATCAGTCGCTTCAAAAAAGGATCATTTTTCCTCACGTTTAATGAGCATATCGCAGATGTTTATATGCGCCGTCAATTGAGCTTCTAGAGTTCATAAGGAACCCACACATCGAGCTTGCTTACGTGTCCCAGCTTCTTCAGGTGGTCGTGAACGCTTGGATGATGGATGTGCAATGTGTCTGCAATCTCTCATGTTGTGTTACGTGGGTTTGACTCGATCAATGCCAGCTTCTTCAGGTGGTCGTGAACGCTTGAATGATGGATGTGCAATGTGTCTGCAATCTCTCATGTTGTGTAACCTGGGTTTGACTCGATCAATGCCTTGATTTGGTCGTCATCAACCTCGGTTGGCCTCCCGGACCAAGGAGCATCGTTGAGGTCAAAATCACCAGCATAGAATTTTGCGAACCATCGCTGGCACTGACGTTCTTGTAGAGCATTATCACTGTACACTTACGCAACTTTTCACAAGCTTGACGCGCATTCTTCCCTTTACGGAAGTAAAACAGTAAAATATGGTGAAAATGCACAGTTTGGTCTTCCAAAACTGTTTGGTTTTCCGAATCCGCAAATCAACCAAATCGCACACTATTCCTTTTAGACTGCAGCTAAAACTGGTACCTGTCGAATGCCATAGCGATAACAGAGCTGCGCATGCCTCTAGTACTTCCAAAACCGCCCAACCGCCATCGGGTGCCAAAATACGTCATGACTTTTCCGACAATCCAATAAATTACATAAATGCTAATTAATTACATCCACAAACTTAAATTATATGGAAAATATATTGCAAACTGCAGCATGCTTAAGTTTGCATAGAAGTTGTGTGCAAAGGTAGACTTGTACACACATCATTGTTGCATATGCAGTGAGTAAAGTTCTTAATTTTTTTTCTTAAGGGGAGGGGTGGTACTTAAAAGCGCTTATTGTGTGTGTGTGCGTGCGCGTGCTCGAAGAGTAAGAATCCTGTGTAAGTAATAATCAAGTCTTGATGACATATCATTAAGATTTCATTAGCAATCTGAATTTTCATGTGGAAAAGAACATTGCCAGTTGAGTTTGTGAGTGATTGTGTTACTGAACAAATAACATTTTATTCCCCACCGTATTAACTTCTAAGCTCTATGAATAGCTGGTGTAATAATGGAAGTAAAAACAGAAAATGCTTAAACTCTCAAGAGTTCATTTTGTTATTGAAATTTTACTGAGTTGTACTAAAAAACTACAAGTACTGAAAAAAATGGAATTTCAATGGTTGTGATCATGTTGTTAGTTCAGATGTGTGATATTATATACCTGATTTGTTTTGCATATACGTGTGCAATTAATAAGTCATATGAACATATTGTTTATTTATGTAGCTCTTAATTCATGCAGGCTTCTGGCATGCTTGGTTAGGAAATCAAATATCAGACTTAGTAAGTAATATGATAACACCTAACATACTTTTTTTTTTTTTTTTAGGATGTTGAAGAACTTCAGGCAGCTAAACTCAAACCAGGAAGCAATTCTTCTTTGGAAAAAGCAATTCAAGATCTCATATGTCTGATTTTTGACATTGAAGCTATGAAAAATGCTATGCTTGAATTTGAGGTGAGTATAAATTACAGAACAGCCCATGTAGCCTCTTAGAAAAATTCAGTTTTAATCGCCCATTAACATATGTTGAGTAAGTTCTGCAGTACTGAAATTAATTCTATGTATCTCACATAGGCATTTAAGAACTGGATTATGTGGTGGTATGTTTCTGCTTTGTGTTGTGCTTGTTTCCAGAATGACATTTTTTCCACTGTCGGAGTTGAGTCTTGTAGATTAACAATATCAGCTGTTGTCATATTTGTTATTTGACCCCTCTCCCTTTAATTTCCTATCAAATTCAGTTTGCAGTTGAACTACTGTCATGGGTAATTACTTCAGGTGTTTAGTTAGTGACTGTGTTGAAGATAACTTCTCATTCTTGAGAATTAAAGACAAGTACCATTTCATATATAGGCAATTGTACATGTTCTCTCTTTTATGCATGTTTCCACTCCATGATTGCAGTAACTCTGGATCAAGATGGCTAAGTTCTGACCTGTGTCATTCATGGAAATAATTAAACGGTAGTATGCAAGAGTAACTTACTGGTAATAGTACTCAGGTTTTTTACTTAATAAAGTGATGGTGAAAATTATGCAAATTGATTATAACTCATTTGTGGACCTGAAACATATCTGTGTATGACTGTTTCAACCACCTTCAAACTTTAAACATGTTGCTTCCTGGAGGACAGAGTCATAAGAAAAGAAACAAACAGTACAAAAAAAAAAAAAAATACTAGTACTTTTACCAAGAAAAAACCAGGTGACATGGATTTGAATCTAGTTTTATAGTCTCATGTCACTACAGTGGATATGACTTGACTCAAACAAAAGCTATTAGAATATGGATGATGTAATAAGTAGAACCTTACTATTGAAGATCAAGAGAATAAAATTAAAAAAAAAGAGTACAGCATTGTTGAAAATCTTTAAACACTGAAGGACAATGAAAATTTAAAATGTAATGAACAGGTAAAACACATTTGAATTGTAAAATGCGATGAATATTTTTAAAATGTCACTGTAAAAACTCATGTTCTGAATAAACAATGAATGCTTAAGTACAAAGTGAACAGACAAAACCTAAAGAACAAATGTGAAAAAATCCGAAGTGGGGACGTGAAACCTTTGAAAAGGAACCTCAAAGATACCTAACAAAACTTGTTCTCCTATAAGCTGAATTGTGAATGATGTTAATGTCCAATGCATTTCGACACCATGTTTCCATTGTGTCGTCTTCAGGGATAGTTCACATTGAAAATCCCGCTGTTCCGCCAATCTCGCCCTTCAAACTCCTTGATCTTCCTGTCAAACTCCTTGATCTTGAGATTCAAGGTGCTAGTTGTCTTCTCCTGTGCTTGTGCCTGTAAAGATATTCTTGATAGAATGCTGTTTTTGTCATTCTGTTGTGCTGTTTCCCATAGTCTTCTCTTTCTTTTCCAAGCATTTTCTTCTTTTGATAAGCCATTTCCATGGTGAAGAGAGTTCATTGCAGCAATTGATGTTACAGCTTGTTTCTTCATGCTTTTCTACTAATACCAACTCAGCATATCAAATTCATTTTTCAATGGGATGTTTTCAAAGTAACTTAATACCTTTAAATATGGGAGTGGCATTATTTTTTGTGCAATACTGTATCAGAGCTGGTTTTCTTCTTCTTCTTTTTTATTCCAGTTGCTTAAGTCGTTGTTTTAATCTATTATTTGTACTTCCAATATACCGAAATATGCAATTCATGAGGCAACCTTAAGGGTTGTCTTATGCTATAAACGTGCTTTTGATTAATTATACATAATATCTAAGGTATTGTTTACCTGATATTTTCAAAGTATTTTGCACGTTGTTGCTCTGTGAGGCACGTGCTCCCAGCCTGAAAGGTCTTTATGTTACGGGTTTTTGGTTAGTTATAAAAAAAAATTTTGAAATAAAACAATTAGGTTATATATTTTCAGTTCAACATTCATTCATTTGTACAATCAAACGTTTTAAATTTACTATCAATTAAACGATTTTAGTAGAAAGAGTCATACTTATCGGGTCAGGAGACGTCTCACAAGGGGTTCGTCGTCACCACCTTACGGCGAGCACTTTCAACACAGCCGGCGTGTCATCATCAGGCCTTCTACATCTACATGAGGGTTTCCTCGCACATGTGTAGCCGCTGGAGTTGCATGTTGGAAAACGAAGGGAAAGTTTTGTGGGTTGTATGTGTTAGGTGATTGTGATCTGTTGACGTTTTTCCGATCTCTAAATTAATGGGCCAATATTTTTGGGTCGGAAAAACCTGTCACCAGATCCACGCACTCTCAATGAGAGTGATAATTTTTTGTCATGAGATGATCTCAAATCCCTTTGGCAAGGAGGGAGTTAGAAAAAAATAGATTTAAGAGTCAAGAAAAATCAAGTAAATTCTTTTCATTTCTTTTATTTTCTTTCTGATTTCTCTGTGAAGTGTTGATCTCTGTGTATGTAGTTAAATTTATGTGAATAGGTCTAGGTAAGTTAGCCTTGTGACGTCTGTTGCTAGTTAAGGAAGGTGTAACTAGCTGGGAAGTAGATTTAAGGAAGTTTGACATCATGCTATATTGCTGGTTTTTTTGTTGTTCTTTCATGCAATGTTTTTTTTCTTCCATCCATTGCATTTTTTAGTGCACTGTTTACTTTCAGGGAAGAGATATTAGTGAAGTTTATTTTAGTGCAGTATATGATGTAGTGTATATGAATTGATTTGCCTTAGTTTCTTAAGTGTATAGTGCAGTTTATATATGTATAGTGTTAGATGTATCAGTTTAAAATTATCGGCGACGCCGCGGCGTTCGGGCGTTATTGATCGTCGGGATAACGTAGCGATAAAAAGAAAAATTGTAAGGTTGTAGTTCCGTATTTACCGTCGTTATCGCGATTTCTTTTATTGTATTATTATGTAAGCTTTAATAATGGAAGAGTAATTTGTAAACATGTAGTGTTTGAAGTATTTTATCTTATTGTAGTGGTATCTAATGAGAAAATCGCGTGTTTATGCCATATGTCAGTAGCGTGTATTAAAATCGTCGTTGTGTGTATCGGGCTTAATTTAGTAACCTTTTGTAATTAAAATCTTGCTTAGTATTAATATTTAGTTGGTTTTAGTATGAATCTTACTTGGTATTAACTAGTGATAGTATAATTCAGCGACTGATAGAAAAAGCGGGTCGGCGATCGCTCCGTAACGAAGTGACTTTCGTAAATTAATTGCGCGTGCGCTATCGTCAATGATATTTAATAGTCATTTAGTAAAAGAA
Source organism: Macrothele yani (assembly GCA_039090855.1). Classification (NCBI taxonomy): domain Eukaryota; kingdom Metazoa; phylum Arthropoda; class Arachnida; order Araneae; family Macrothelidae; genus Macrothele; species Macrothele yani. The sequence goes on from CM077001.1 coordinate 84,903,506, forward strand.
TAAAATTGTGGCTTAATGCATCAGGGCAAAATAACACATCGTTGCGTTACGCTATTTTTTCGTAATTCCGATCGTCGTACCTGTAGCTAGAGAGAATTCGATTTTTATGTGTTACGAAGTTAATTGTAACGATGTTCGTCAATGTTAGTTAATTTGTTTAATGAATTTTTGTAAAGGTGGTCTCCAAAAGTCTTTGTTCAAAAAGAAAGAACGAAAATGGCTACAGTTCTGGTGTCGCTTTTCTAAAAGCGATAAATTCGTAGAATGGCATCTGTGAGGACGTTTTCCCAGCTTTACCAGTGCAGAAAGTCCGACTTATTGCTCTTGTTTACTTCGAAAAGGCATTTTTCGCTTTGCACAGGAACACTTCGGGATTTGGGTGGAATTCTGCGAAGTTCACCGCAGCGCCCGTTTTCGTGGGTCAAAGGTCAGTCATCCATCGAGGAAGTTTCTGCCTCCTGGCGTTCACGCAGCCAATTGGAAAGTCGGCGCTTTCTCGCACATGCGCGGTGCGTAAGGCGAAGAGCATCGTTTTTTTTTTTTTTGTACGCTGAGAAGAGGCAGAGATGCAGAGAGAGGGAGAGTTGAGCTAGAAACCACCAAGCATTAAGAAAGGGGAAGGAAAAAGAAGCTATGCGGGAGAGACCGCGCTTCTAAATCGGAAATGCCGCCAAATTCCGGGAGGACGAAGGAAAAAGATGTCAGCGTCATGGTAGGACCTTTTAATTTGTTTTTAAATGCCAAAACAGAGGAAGCTACTTGAAAGCCCTTATTCTCACAGAGAATTGTAGCTGGGCTGGATATCTTCCACCCGCCAAGTTCGCCAAGTTCGGGAGTCCCACGGAGACGCCGGAGAAATTGCGGCACAAGCATTGTTACTTAAGTTTGAACCTTCGTCCGAGGAAATCTTCTAATTCCTTTCTTATTGCCCACTTGAAGGGCAGGGAAATATATGTCCACGCAGTTCGGAAGCAAGCAAGGAAACTTGCGTAAATTCACGGCGACGGACAGACTCCGTGACGCCAAACCTCAGCAGTTAACGAAAAAAGAAAAAAAACCGTAATTCCTCCGCTCAGCTCAAACATTTCTATGCTGTTTAAGTGACAAAGCTTCCTTGAGAAGAGAAGAGAGAGAGAGGAAAGGAAACAAGAAGGGAAAAAAAAAAACGTCATCAACGGCAAACTTTCTTTCGGCGACCACCTAATTGTTTTTGGTTTTAATGTGAAAAAAAAAAAAATTGGTACGATGTTATTTCATTAAAAATATATATATATATAGGGGAAGATTTTGTAGAAAGATATTCCTTGTTTTGAAAAGGGAAAGGAAAATTATTAAACAAAGAGGGGAGTAAAGAAATTGAAAATTTTTTTTATTATTTTGAGTGTGTGTAAGGTTTGGCCAGAACCAACAAATGTAGTATAATGTGTTACTGTAAATTAAGAAAAGATTTTTCCAGGTAACTGATCAAAAGCGGTGTGTTGTGAAAAAAAAAAAAAAGGAAAATTTTAAAATGTCACTCTTAACCATCCAAATCTAAATTGTAAAGAGCATTTAGCTCAAAGTTCAACAGTTATTAGATATGCACATGGAGCATTAAGCTCTTAGCACTCTTTGAGTGAATGATCACATTCTTTAAAGATTTTTTGTAAGGCAGGCTGGTAACCAAATTGTGCCACTTACCTCCTTCATCCTCTAAACCACACAGGTGAAAACTACTTGGTTTGCAGACCAGGGTTTCTCAGAGGATTATTTAGGACTGTCAACATACTCTGGACTCTAAAATTCATAGCTAAATTCTTTTTTTATTCGGCCTAGCCACCTAAAGTTTTCTTGTATCAAGTGTTTTTCCAACCTGTGCCTGGGAGCACAAAATAAATTTATAGTTAACCTGGAACATATGCTTAATCAAATTATTTTGTGTCGTATGTGAATTTCTCTTGTCGGTGGTGGTGGAATCACCTTCCACTTACTGGGAGTTTTTTAGGATCGTACCTGGGGTGTTAGTCGTTGATGAAAAAAAAATTCTTAATTGGGGTCCCTAGATTGATCACCGGCCATTTTCTTCCTTTTAAAAATAAAATTGGTAATATTTGCATTTTTTCAGAAGTAAGTTCATCATCGTAATAGAATAATATCTTAACAACCAAAACCACGTCGTATCAAACTGGTTCCCGTGACCAGGATTCCACCCACTGTACCAGAGAGATTCACATTTATGATTTGCTATTTCTGATATTAGGTAATGCTGTGTGAAAATTGTAAAAAGATCAAATTACTCTAGCAACAGTTAAAGGATAAGGTTTTGACATAGAACATAGTTAATTGGGAGAATTTTCTTCATGTTAGGCATTCATTTTCGAAATTTTAGTCAGTATCAAGTGCTCGCAATCATAATTTTTTTTTAAGTGTGAATTGGCATTTGAATTTTAGTGTATTGCATTTTTGTATTGTGCTTTTGTTTACATTGGTGAGAAATGTTGAGGTAATTATTTTCAATTAAGAAAAAGAGTAAGATATAACTTTAGGCTCAGGTAGAAAATAATTATAGCTCACTAATCTTGGGTAAAAGTAATCATTGATAGTAAATCATTACAGTAACAGCAATCATAGTATAGTGTACCTTGTTTAGATTTACAGTGTATTTTCATTTCTGTGTGTGTACAGAGCTGTAGGAAAGATGGTGATACCAGGGACAGAGGGAGCAGCTGGTTCAGCAGAAGTAGGGAATAATGGGGGGAATGCAAACCTCAACATTCCAGTCTTGATGAGTTTAGTTTCATCATTTTCAGGGGGATCAGATAGTGTTACTATTGGAGAATTTTTTGAGTCAGTAGAGGATGTAGCAGGTTTGGATGGTTGGACAGATGAACAGAGATTGCTAGTGGTGAAATGCAAGTGCAAGGGAGAGGCAAAACAATCTGTCAGGGGCTTGTTGGCCAGGGAACGAAGGTTGACTTTTGCAGGTTTGAAAGAAGCATTGTTGGAAAGGTTTTCGTCCGCAGTTCCTTTGGCAGTACGCATGGGGAAATTCACGGGCTGTAAACAAGCCCTGGGGGAATCGGTGAAACAATTTGCCTCCCGCTTAGAAGTACTAGCATTTAGGTATCTTGAGGAGGAATCAGATTCAGCTGCTGTAGGTTCATTCAGGGACAAGAGTCTTCTCTCACAATTTCTTGCAGGGTTAACACCCAAGATAAAGAGATTGGTACTATCTCATAATCCACAGTCTTACCAGCAGGCCAAAGAAAAGGCCTTGTTGGAAGAGAATAATGAGGCATGTATGGGAAGCTGTGTGAGGAGCGTGAGTTTCGTTGAAGCGGAGGTAGAGCAACAAGAAGGTAACGAAGCTTCCTCAGGAAACTTTGCAGAGGTCGCAAGAAAAAGCCAGACAGCAATTCAGGCTCTGGTGGGAGAAGTGAGGAAAATAAAAGATCAGTTAAATGATTTGTCACTACGAAGTTCAGAATGCAAAAATAGGGAAAGTTCTCCGGCGAGGGATTTCAGGGACGGAAGCCGTTCCACTCAATCTGGTCCACCAGAGAGATACAGGAGAAGTAATCGCTCCACAGTTACTTGTTACAGGTGTAGGCGCTTGGGGCACTATGCTAACGAATGCCGTGAGAGTAGTTATCAGCCACAACAACAGTATGATGACAGGGGTAGAGGAAATCCAAGACCTGCAAACAGAGGTCCTCAAGGAAACAGGAGTATGTCAAGAGAGTACCATAACCAACAGCGAACCCAAAGTGAAAGAAATGGACATTCCAGTAATAATAGGGATTTAAACTAATAGGGGGGAGAAGCTTCCAGGAGTCCGCTTCTATTAAGAAACCCCCTGCTATAGAGGCTCCTATTGAGTCCTGCCATGCAGATCAAGCGCAGTTTGCAATGCCAGTGGTTCAGGGATTGGTAAATGGAAAAGCCCTGCGACTTTTAGTGGATACCGGAGCCACCATTAGTCTCATCACAGATAAATGTTTGAGTTCTCTTCCGGGAGACAAGTTGTGGGTAGACTGCCCAAACCTGATAGTCAAGGGTGTTTCAGGGACATCCCTGCCCATCAATTGTTGTGTCAAGCTCCAGTTCGAGTTCGCAGGAGAAAAATTTGTTCACCCTATGTATGTAACAAATGCAAAATTGTCTTTAGCTTATGATGCTATTATAGGGTTTGACCTTCTGAAATCTCAAAAATTCATTTTTGATGCTGCCACTGGGTGTATATGGAAAAGAAAAAGTAAAAGTCCACAATGTGAAATAGAAAAGGAACAAGCTATTGCATTAGTAAAGGAAGTTGTTGGTCCAAAGCAAAATAACAGTGAAAGGGAAGGGGCAAACACAACCCCGTGTAAACCTTCCACCCATACGAATCCCGAGTTAACTCAGTCATCATCTCATGGGCATGCTCCATGTAAGGTTACAGCTGGAAATTCATTTTCTGACTTGGGTGAGAATGTTGCTTCCAGATATAAACAAAACCCAAAATTCAGGAAGAAAAGAGAAAGAAAGGCAAAAATGACACCTGTGAAACCAACTCAGTTAAACGCATTCCGTTACCTTCATCAGACATGTCAAGTTCTTGTCTCGTATGTTGTTTGGTTGATTACTGTGATTAGCTCCTTGGTACCTCGCCAAATTCCTTTCCCTTGGAAGAAATTTGAAAACCCAGAACAGTTACCGAGCCCAGTGTTATTTGGGAAAGTTATTCAAAAGGTAATGGTACCACCACCACGGTGTGAGAAACTCATTCCTATCCATGTTCCAAATTGCTCAGTCCTCGGAGATATTATGCTTTTACAGCCAGTTAACACTCTCCGTATAAATTCATTGTGGGTTGCTCGGTCAGTAAATGATACCAAAGGACAGGTTACATTCATTAAGGTTATCAATACCTCTGATCAAAGCATTCATGTGAATAAACATATGAAATTGGTCACTGCTGAATCCATTAAAGTGGGAAGAGTCGCTCCAGTGGAAAGCCAACTTGATGAATGTTCATCTTGGACAAATAACTTTGATGTGTCCCATTTACCTCCCCACCAACAGGAAAAATTATTGGCATTTTTAAACAAACACCACAAAATTTTTGCGAAGAGTGTGCTCGAATTGGGAAAGTGCGAGACTTTATTGCACCAGGTTCGTTTGACTGATGATATTCCAGTAAGACAGCGCCCCTATAGAGTACCTTATGCTTTAAGACCTGAGCTGGACAGGCAAATAAATGAATTATTAGAGGCAGGCATAATTAGGCCTAGTGACAGTCCATACTCAGCACCAGTACTCTTGGTACGAAAAGCTGATGGCACTTTTCGGCTCTGTACCGACTTCCGGCGCCTCAATGCGAAGACAGTTCCCGATTCTTTTCCCATTCCGAATTTAGTTGAAATGGTCGACGCATTAGCTGGGGCAACTTATTTCAGTACCCTCGATCTCACTTCAGGTTTTTTTCAAATGGCTTTACATCCTGAAGATGCATACAAAACTGCTTTTGTGACAGATGGAGGATTGTATGAATGGCTGCGGGTACCGTTCGGAATGAGAAACAGTCCCAACAGTTTTCAGCGTCTGATGGAGATAGTTTTGTCTGGCCTCAGACCTCTCCAAATTGGCATTTATATCGACGATATCGTAGTGGCCAGTAAAACAGTTGGGGAACACCTTGAGAAACTTGAACTTGTTTTTCAAAGGCTCCAATATCACAATCTCAAACTTAAACCAGATAAATGCCACTTCTTGCAGTCTTCAATTCGCTACTTAGGGTTCATTGTGAGTAAGGACGGAGTAAAACCCGATCCTCGAAACATAGAAGCAGTGAGAAATTTTAAAGTCCCCAGAACAATTAAGCAAGTAAGAGCTTTTCTGGGACTTACCGGTTTTTATCGTAGATTTATTGAACAATATGCTAAAATTGCACTACCTCTCACTAACTTGATAAAGAAATCACAGACATTCAGTTGGACCCCTGAAGCTCAATGTGCTTTTGAGGAATTACAACAAGCTTTGCTGAAAGAACCCTGTATTAAGCTCCCAGACTTTGAAAAGGAATTTACACTGGCTTGTGATGCGTCTCAGAGCTCTATCGGAGCAGTCCTGCAGCAGGAATATGAAAGGAAATTACACCCCGTTGCTTTTGTTAGCCGTAAATTAAAGGGCGCAGAAATAAATTATTCTGTAGTCGAAAAGGAAATGTTAAGCGTGGTATTTGCTATAAATTATTTTAAACAGTACTTGTATGCCCGTCATTTCACTGTTATAACTGATCAGGCTAGTTTGGCATATGTTTTCAAATTGAAAGATCCTACTTCTCGTATTGCACGGTGGTGCATGTCTCTTCAACAGTTTGATTTTACCATACTTCATCGTCCAGGAAAATCTAATGTAGTAGCTGATTATTTATCTAGACATGTACAGGCAAATGAAGTAGAAGAGAAAATTTCCAACGTGACTTTGGAGCGAGCTAGAGTTAAAGAACTTCAGCGAAAAGATAAAAAATTGTCTAAGCAGATTGAACTGCTTGAGGGAATGGGTGATGGAAAAAAATGCAAAATCTCAGATGAATTCTATTTGGATGATAGTATGCTATGGCATGATGCCCTTCCGAAATCAGGGAACACTAGGAATCAGCCAGTTGAACAGTTAGTCGTGCCTGAAACAATGATTCCAGAGGTACTAAATGCATGTCATGATGCAGTTGCCCATCAGGGTTTTCACAAAACACTGGAACGAATTAGGACACAATTCTATTTTCATAACATGTATGTCATTACAAAAAATTATGTTGATACTTGCCACTCCTGCTTAAGCAAGAGGGGGCACAAACCAAATATGAAGGCAGCTCTGATAAGGTCTCAGTTAGCTAGCCGGCCTTTTGAGAAAGTAGCGATGGATATTGTAGGTCCAATTACAACTACTATTTCTGGGAACAAATATATTCTGGTGATAACAGATTATTTTACTAGGTGGCCTGAGGCATATGCTTTGCAGGATGTAAAAAGTGAAACGATCGCCAAAGTTTTGGTGGAAAATTTTATCGCCACCCATGGAATCCCGGATAAAATTCTGACGGACAGGGGGTCAAATTTTCTCTCAAAGGTAATGATGCATCTCTATGAAAGGTTAGGCATAAAGAAACTAAACACTCTGAGTTTTAGGCCCCAGACAAATGGGCAGGTAGAGAAACTCAATCATGTGCTTATACAGGCCATTAGTCATTTAGTTTCTGAGAGTCAAGAAGATTGGGATAGATGCCTCCCTCTGGCTTTATTGTCCCTTCGCACGTCAATACATACTAGTACAGGAGAGACTCCTGCATTTTTGACATATGGAAGAGATCTTGTATTACCTTATAACCTAATTGGAGGCCCTGCTATTCGTACCTACGCATCACAGTTAGAATACTGCGATGAAATGACCAATCGACTTAACCTTGCTTTTGAGGCGGTTAAGCAGAATTTGGAAAAGGCTGCAGACCTGCAAGAGAAGCAACGGGCAAAAACAGCTGTGGATAAGCACATTAAGTTGGGAGACAAAGTTTATCTGTACAGTCCTGTGGTGAAACCAGGTAAATCAAAGAAGTTGAGCAAGTTATGTACGGGGCCATTTAGAGTTACAAAATGTGTATCCCCAGTAAACTATGAAATTGTATTTATCGCTGATCCTCGTCGAAGAGAGAGAGAGTGCATGTGGATAGGCTTACAAAAATTAGGGACAGAATTGTTTTCTCAGGAGAAGATAGTAGTTCACACAGTCCGGTGCAACAAGAGGAGCACCAGGAAGCTGAGAATCAGCAGGAGAATGACCCAGAGGAGTATGTTAGTGATACAGTTCTGTATTTTCCTGCTCAAAGGAGGAGTACAAATATACCTATTCTCAGAGGAAATCCAGAGTTCATCGCTCCTCAGAAAAGCTCGAGAAGTAGCACTCATGTGTCACAGTCTCCGAGCCAAATAGTTGCTCCAAGAGAGAGAAGGTTAAGAAGTAATGTGGTTAACACCAATCCGTCGAGATATGTATTACGCCCCCGGGACAGCCGTGGTTTTGTGATCAGACAAAACCATGTGTGAGAATTTTGTTTTGCAAGAAAGTTATATAGAAGCTTCATTTGTATATACTTGTACAGTGGTAAAGGTGCACCTTGTATGTAGAAACAGTTGTTGAATTGTGTTAAGCCCATGGGCTTCTTCTGAGTGTAATTGGGGGTGTTCCTTTTGAGTGTAGTTTTTGCTTGTGGTATGAGAGTGAATGCATCTTGTTCTTTAAGTTAGGAAAAGAAAGGCTAGAACAGGAACAACTTCAGAAGTTAGAAAGAGGAAGACTTCAGAAGTTAGAAAGAGAAAGACTTCAGGGGTTAGAAAAACAAAGACTTCAGCAGTTAGAAAGAGAAAGACTTCAGCGGTTAGTTTGTGATGTGCCTCGAGATGGTATTGAGGTGAGAGATGTTTCTGGGGAAAGTGAATCCAGGAATAATGTGAGTCAGTGAATCAGATGAGAATTTTGTGAGATTTGTACGTGAAATTATTATGTAACATAAGGATGGTATTTAGGGATAACTAGATGATGTTTTTTTATTCTCTGTTGTGGTTGGTAGCATGTAGTATTGCACAATGGTATTCTGGAAGTGACCAGATCAAGGTGAGTCCTGCATAAGTACTCCAAAAGTGAGAATGGTGTGACATTTTACCAGGTATTATGTTGAGTGAGACATGTTCAGTGCATGGGAAGAGAAAACTGATGCAGAAGTTTTCTAAGCCTTACCCTTACGGAAAACAGGATTTGCAAATTCTATCCTATGTTGATAGTTTCCTTTTTTTTTTTTACTGGTCTGTTTCTGTGGGATAAGCCTTGCATAGTGTTGAAAAAAAAATTTCTCTGTGTATTTTTTTTATGGTGTTTGGAATTATGTAATCCATGTTCAGTATTGCATAGCATTAGAAGTTTTGTTGGTGTAGCTTTCCGTTTGCGTCATGTGTAGGTTTCTTTTGTATCTCTGGTGTGAGTGTGAATACATCTTGTTCTTGCCTTTGGACTTTTAGTTCTTGGAATGAAAAGAAAAAAAAATTGTTTTTTTTTTCTTTTCGCTTCGGAGGAGGATGTGATGATCTGTTGACGTTTTCCGATCTCTAAATTAATGGGCCAATATTTTTGGGTCGGAAAAACCCGTCACCAGATCCACGCACTCTCAATGAGAGTGATAATTTTTTGTCATGAGATGATCTCAAATCCCTTTGGCAAGGAGGGAGTTAGAAAAAAAAATAGATTTAAGAGTCAAGAAAAATCAAGTAAATTCTTTTCATTTCTTTTATTTTCTTTCTGATTTCTCTGTGAAGTGTTGATCTCTGTGTATGTAGTTAAATGTATGTGAATAGGTCTAGGTAAGTTAGCCTTGTGACGTCTGTTGCTAGTTAAGGGAGGTGTAACTAGCTGGGAAGTAGATTTAAGGAAGTTTGACATCATGCTATATTGCTGGTTTTTTTTGTTGTTCTTTCATGCAATGTTTTTTTCTTCCATCCATTGCATTTTTTAGTGCACTGTTTACTTTCAGGGAAGAGATATTAGTGAAGTTTATTTTAGTGCAGTATATGATGTAGTGTATATGAATTGATTTGCCTTAGTTTCTTAAGTGTATAGTGCAGTTTATATATGTATAGTGTTAGATGTATCAGTTTAAAATTATCGGCGACGCCGCGGCGTTCGGCGTTATTGATCGTCGGGATAACGTAGCGATAAAAAGAAAAATTGTAAGGTTGTAGTTCCGTATTTACCGTCGTTATCGCGATTTCTTTTATTGTATTATTATGTAAGCTTTAATAATGGAAGAGTAATTTGTAAACATGTAGTGTTTGAAGTATTTTATCTTATTGTAGTGGTATCTAATGAGAAAATCGCGTGTTTATGCCATATGTCAGTAGCGTGTATTAAAATCGTCGTTGTGTGTATCGGGCTTAATTTAGTAACCTTTTGTAATTAAAATCTTGCTTAGTATTAATATTTAGTTGGTTTTAGTATGAATCTTACTTGGTATTAACTAGTGATAGTATAATTCAGCGACTGATAGAAAAAGCGGGTCGGCGATCGCTCCGTAACGAAGTGACTTTCGTAAATTAATTGCGCGTGCGCTATCGTCAATGATATTTAATAGTCATTTAGTAAAAGAATAAAATTGTGGCTTAATGCATCAGGGCAAAATAACACATCGTTGCGTTACGCTATTTTTTCGTAATTCCGATCGTCGTACCTGTAGCTAGAGAGAATTCGATTTTTATGCGTTACGAAGTTAATTGTAACGATGTTCGTCAATGTTAGTTAATTTGTTTAATGAATTTTTGTAAAGGTGGTCTCCAAAAGTCTTTGTTCAGAAAGAAAGAACGAAAATGGCTACAGTTCTGGTGTCGCTTTTCTAAAAGCGATAAATTCGTAGAATGGCATCTGTGAGGACGTTTTCCCAGCTTTACCAGTGCAGAAAGTCCGACTTATTTATGCTCTTGTTTACTTCGAAAAGGCATTTTTCGCTTTGCACAGGAACACTTCGGGATTTGGGTGGAATTCTGCGAAGTTCACCGCAGCGCCCGTTTTCGTGGGTCAAAGGTCACTCATCCATCGAGGAAGTTTCTGCCTCCTGGCGTTCACGCAGCCAATTGGAAAGTCGGCGCTTTCTCGCACATGCGCGGTGCGTAAGGCGAAGAGCATCGTTTTTTTTTGTACGCTGAGAAGAGGCAGAGATGCAGAGAGAGAGAGAGTTGAGCTAGAAACCACCAAGCATTAAGAAAGGGGAAGGAAAAAGAAGCTATGCGGGAGAGACCGCGCTTCTAAATCGGAAATGCCGCCAAATTCCGGGAGGACGAAGGAAAAAGATGTCAGCGTCATGGTAGGACCTTTTAATTTGTTTTTAAATGCCAAAACAGAGGAAGCTACTTGAAAGCCCTTATTCTCACAGAGAATTGTAGCTGGGCTGGATATCTTCCACCCGCCAAGTTCGCCAAGTTCGGGAGTCCCACGGAGACGCCGGAGAAATTGCGGCACAAGCATTGTTACTTAAGTTTGAACCTTCGTCCGAGGAAATCTTCTAATTCCTTTCTTATTGCCCACTTGAAGGGCAGGGAAATATATGTCCACGCAGTTCGGAAGCAAGCAAGGAAACTTGCGTAAATTCACGGCGACGGACAGACTCCGTGACGCCGAACCTCAGCAGTTAACGAAAAAGAAAAAAAACCGTAATTCCTCCGCTCAGCTCAAACATTTCTATGCTGTTTAAGTGACAAAGCTTCCTTGAGAAGAGAAGAGAGAGAGAGGAAAGGAAACAAGAAGGGGAAAAAAAAAAAACGTCATCAACGGCAAACTTTCTTTCGGCGACCACCTAATTGTTTTTGGTTTTAATGTGAAAAAAAAAAATTGGTACGATGTTATTTCATTAAAAATATATATATATATAGGGGAAGATTTTGTAGAAAGATATTCCTTGTTTTGAAAAGGGAAAGGAAAATTATTAAACAAAGAGGGGAGTAAAGAAATTGAAATTTTTTTTTATTATTTTGAGTGTGTGTAAGGTTTGGCCAGAACCAACAAATGTAGTATAATGTGTTACTGTAAATTAAGAAAAGATTTTTCCAGGTAACTGATCAAAAGCGGTGTGTTGTGAAAAAAAAAAAAAAGGAAAATTTTAAAATGTCACTCTTAACCATCCAAATCTAAATTGTAAAGAGCATTTAGCTCAAAGTTCAACAGTTATTAGATATGCACATGGAGCATTAAGCTCTTAGCACTCTTTGAGTGAATGATCACATTCTTTAAAGATTTTTTGTAAGGCAGGCTGGTAACCAAATTGTGCCACTTACCTCCTTCATCCTCTAAACCACACAGGTGAAAACTACTTGGTTTGCAGACCAGGGTTTCTCAGAGGATTATTTAGGACTGTCAACATACTCTGGACTCTAAAATTCATAGCTAAATTCTTTTTTTATTCGGCCTAGCCACCTAAAGTTTTCTTGTATCAAGTGTTTTTCCAACCTGTGCCTGGGAGCACAAAATAAATTTATAGTTAACCTGGAACATATGCTTAATCAAATTATTTTGTGTCATATGTGAATTTCTCTTGTCGGTGGTGGTGGAATCACCTTCCACTTACTGGGAGTTTTTTTAGGATCGTACCTGGGGTGTTAGTCGTTGATGAAAAAAAAATTCTTAATTGGGGTCCCTAGATTGATCACCGGCCATTTTCTTCCTTTTAAAAATAAAATTGGTAATATTTGCATTTTTTCAGAAGTAAGTTCATCATCGTAATAGAATAATATCTTAACAACCAAACCACGTCGTATCAATTGCTTCACACACTGAATAAAGGCGAAGCCAGGGGTTGATGAACAGCAGCAAATAGAGGGTAGAGACCTTTAGTGTAATATAATTTAAAAAATATATATTTGAAGAATAAAGGCATAGTGGCCTATTGTTGTGCAGTTAGTTAATACATATTACACTTAAAAGAATTTTTAAAATTTCCATTTTTGAAGGATTTCTATCATACTGAAAAAAAAAAAGTTGTACAGAAAAAGATGTGAAGTTAAACTGCATATGCTCACTGAGGTCAGAGTTTCAAGGTTTTTTTTTTTTGTATTACCTCACAGTCATCGGCTGTTTATATTGTATTGAGAGGGGGGGGAATACTTTGTATTTTGAAGATTAGTAAAGCAAGTTTTCTTAAATATTACCTGTTTATTTGTACTGAGCACTCTCGCCAAATTTTATTAACAGTTCAAAAAGATAATCGCCAAAATGACCCCACCCAAAAAAAATTTTTGCAAAAAATTAGGTCAGCAGCACGACCCCTGTATTATATTGAATTTATTTAACTGCTTAGCATGCATTTTGATTTTTGCCTTCTATGAGTTCTGAATGTGAAATAATTGAAATAAAAATTAATTGCTTCTCATTTTCTTTTTTGTTCTTTGTTCACCCTCCCCTCCGCCACAATTTTTTTTTTTCGTCATGTATATTTTTTACTTTTGCTTGGGTAGTATGTTAATATACAGATTGCTGCTTATAAGAATTAAAAAGTGTCATTTTTCTTAAATTATTGTAGTTATCAGAATAAAAATTGCACATAAATTTTTATGTCTCCTAATACTTGACTTCTCCATTTCAGCTTGATTTGAAAAAATGCCATTAGGGAAGCTTTCAAAGAAGCAGGTGGATAAAGCTTATGCTGTTCTAACTGAACTGCAGCAGGTATTTTGAAGAAAAAAAATATTATTTGCTTATTCATTTTTTTTTTTATTTATTTATTTTTTTTCTTGTAGTGAAAACAGTTTGGGATATAATTGTGTGTGCAGCAGATATTTCAAGGTTGCTGTTTGTGAAATATTGTCATAGTTAGATAACCATTATTTTTTCCCTTTTGTCCTTAGCAACCTCTTACTGAACACCTAATTATTTATATGAAAGGTGTTACACCTTTAACCATTCAAATTGTATTGATATTTCTTGCACCTGTGCTTTAATGAAATTCTGTAGACCAAAGAGTTGCTAACATACGTATGCTATGAAGTGATGTTTTCAGTCAGAAGCTAATTAAAAGGTAAAAGGTTGCTTGTCTTTGCTATATTTTGTATGTCTTAACTACACCAAACAAAACTATTCCTGGCATTTTATTTTCTTCTAAAAGCGTATTATTCTTTAGAAAAATTTAACGACAAAACTGCATGACATATTGCTAGCAAGCTTTTTTCTTGTAATCTATATTCTTTTTAGCAGATATTAATAAAAATTCTGTGCAGGATGAAGTAAATCCAGTTTAACCTTTTCTGAAATTTTATTACTGTTTTAAAGAGTTTTTAAAGATGCACACACAAGACAAACATCTTTTCAAGTTTGTTGCTGTTCCAGAGTTTTTTATTTTTCTTTTAATATTAGGGCAACATGAAGTAATGTGATGAAATGTGGTTTTTGACCATGGATTTCAGAAGAGTTGGTTCTCTTTTCCACAGTATCTGTTACATTACAAGCATAAGTATTTAAGTCCTCTAATGGATTTCAATCTTCTCATGTCATCATCATCATCATCATTTCAACCATTATCAATCCACTGCTGGACGAAGGTCTCCCCAAGTTTCCTCCACAACGGTCTGTCTTGTGCCAGTCTCCTCCATGTCACTCCCGCATATTTACGAATTTCATCCACCCATCTCCTATGTGGTCTTTTTCTGGGTCTTTTCCTGTCCCTTGGAATCCAATCTAAAATTTCGGCTGTCCATCTATGGTCTGTCCTTCTGGCAGTATGTCCAGCCCATTGCCATTTCAGGGATTTAACTCTGATCATGATGTCTTCCACTCTCGTCATTTTTCGGATCCACGAGTTTCTCTTCTTATCTCTCCTGGTTATACCAAGCATGCACCTCTCCATGCTACTTTGAGTTGTTTGCAGCCTTTGTATGTCTCTTTTAGTTAAGGTCCACGTCTCTGCACCATACGTAAGCACTGGAAGGATGCATTGATCAAACACTTTTCTTTTAAGACATAATGGCATATTGCTCTTGAAAATTATGCTGTTTCTTCCAAAAGCTCTCCAGGCAAGTTTTGTACGCCTATTAATTTCTTCATCAATGTGACCCTCACTTGATATCTGCTGTCCAAGATAAACATACGTATCTGTTATCTCCAGTTTTTCTCCATCAATCGATAAATCTTCATTTCTTGTAAAAGCATTGAACATCACTTTTGTCTTCTGAAAGTTCATTTTTAATCCCACTTCTTTACTCTTGTCAGCAAGTTCCTGGATCATACTCTGCAGCTCTGATGGGGTAGTTGCAAAAATGACTACGTCATCAGCAAAACGAAGGTGGGTTAGATAATCTCCATTAATCTTTATCCCTTTGTTTTCCCAGTTCAGTGATTGAAAGACATTTTCCAATGTGGCATTAAAGAGCTTCGGAGATATGGTGTCACCTTGTCTCACTCCCTTTCCAATTTTTATGTGTGTTGTATTTTCAAACAGCCAAATCTTTGCACTTGCATTTTCATAGATGTTATTAATAATATTAATGTATGCATCTTCAATACCGCAGGATTTCAGAGCCGTGGTAACTGCTGATGGTTTCACTGAATCAAAGGCTTTTTCATAATCGATAAAAGCTATGCACAATGGAAGTTCATATTCCCTCGCTCTTTCAATTAGTTCTCTCAGTACGTGGATATGATCTATTGTGCTGTAGCCACTCCTGAATCCAGCTTGTTCTCTCGGTTGAGCCATGTCCAGTGTTACCTTCAAGCGGTGTGAAAGAACTTTAGTGAAGATTTTATAAACCACTGATAGGAGGCTGATAGGTCTGTAGTTCCTGAGATCCTCAATGTCACCTTTTTTATGTAGCAGGATCATTGTAGCATTGTTCCAATCCTCAGGAATTTTCCCTTCATTAAGGCATCGAGTGAAAATTTGGGCGAGTGCTGTTTCAATTTCTCCACTTGCTTCTTGTATGATGTCTATAGTAATTCCATCTTCTCCTGGAGCTTTCCCCCGCTTCATGTTCTTGATTGCATGAGCAACTTCTGCTGGGAGTACTGGAAGAACTCTGGTACCTTTCATGATGTCTGGAGTACATGTATCATCCCTTTCATATAATTTCGAGTAGAAATCTTTCACTCTTGTCAAAATTTCGCCTCTATTTCTTGTTATAGAACCATCTTCTTTTCTCAGAGCCATAATCTGTTTTCTTCCCTTACTGAGATGTCCCTTTGCTATCTTAAGGCTTTGGTTGTTTTCAATTGCTTTCCTCACTAGCTCACAGTTGAATTTCCTTATGTCTTCAGTGATACTTTTTCGTGCTGTCTTGCATAGCTCTATATATTCCACTTTGGAAGTCACATCTTCTTTAGTTGTCCTCATCTCTCTTCTTTTTTGCATCAACATTTTGGTTTTTCCTGATAATTTGTTCACATGCAACTTGTTCTTAGACCCAGCTAATTTTGTTGCTGTTTTCCATAAGAGCTTTGGTTACTTTTCTGTTAACTTCCGAAATATCCACTTCTTCCGATGTTAGGCCTTCTAAAGCAAAGAATCTGTTCTTCAGTTCCAACTTGAAAGTATTATGGTGTTTTTTAAGGTTGGTTATGTCAATACATTTTGTTTGTCTTATGAGCTTGCCACGTTCCAGTTTAGTGTTGAGGTGCATCTTACATCTCACCAATCTATGGTCACTACCTGTGTTGAACTTGTTTAGCACACTGCAGTCTTCGACGACGAATTTTTTGTTACACATAATAAAATCAATTTCACTTGTCGTCCCAATTTGATGTCTCCATGTCCATTTCCTGTGTGGCTTTTTCTTGAAAAAGGAGTTCAAGATAGAAAAACCCTTCTGCCTCTGCAAACTCAACGAGAGTATTTCCACGCTGGTTTCTGTTGCCGTGACCGAATTTACCTACTGAAGTTTCATTCTGTTGTCGGTGCCCTATTTTTGCATTGAAATCTCCCATAATTATCTTCAAGTGCTGCTTACCTTTATTATTTAGATGACGAATTTCCTCATAAAATTCTTCAATTTCTTCTTCAGGATGACTTGTGGTGGGTGCATAAGTTTGAATAATCTGAGCCTGGTATCTTCTCGATAGTTGGATAACGAGTCGTGCAGCTCTGTCAGAGGAACTTTCAACTTCTACAACTTTATCCTTCAGTTTCTTGTTTATTATAAATCCAACACCACTAGTCCTGCCAGTATCTGTCCCACGATAATAGAAGAGATGTCCACTTTTCAGTTCAATGAGATCTTCTCCTTTTCTCCTTACCTCACTTAGCCCCACGATGTCCCACTTGATCCTTTGTAGTTCCTCTTCCAATTCAAGAAGCCTTGAATCAGAAGATAGGGAGCGTCCGTTATAGGTAGCCAAGGTCAGCATCAAATGGCAGCCTAGTCCGATCCTCCGGGGATTCTTAGCACCCTCTGCCTTCATGTCGCACTGGCCGCTGCCTTGGCCAGGTACATTCCAGCTGCCGGAGACTGAGGGCCAAGATTTAAGTTGTAGAGTCATTTTGGAGGTGTTTGGCCATAACTCACCACGCTGGCCAAGCGGGTTGGTGAGTGTGGGATAGCATTTCCTCTGATCCCGATGGTATAGTTATACCGCTATTGGCGGTCGTCAGAGCCCCTTTAGTGGGAACAGGATGCACCACGAGAAGGCGGGGTTGACATTTGTCAAGGAGAGGCTGTGATGTTACGCATCACCTGACCTTACATCCCTCATGTAATGCTTATTATGTGATTCTGTAGATGATGTGCATGAGAATCTTAGATATGAGAGAGAGAGAGAGAGAGAGAGAGAGAGAGAGAGAGAGAGAGAGAGAGAGAGAGAGAGAGATTCCTTTAACTTCATAATTTTTTTTTTTTTTTTTTTTTTTTTTTTTTTTTTGAAATTTTCACATTGTTCATCAGTTGCATAGCATGTCTTGTTTTATACTTTCTTTGTGGGGGGAAAATGCTGCCGTTTACTTTCCCTGTTGCTGAGTCTTGCATTGGAATATTTATTTTGCCAACTTCCTTAAAAGTGGAGTACCTGGATGGAAACATTGCAATGGTTGATGACCAGCCATTGCCCCCCCCCCTTTTTTTTTATCAGCTTTATTCTGTTGAGTTGTGTAGAAAGTCTTTTTGCATTTGAAGGAGGTGAGTTGACAAAAGTGACAGACAAACCTTTTACATACCATTGCCATTTTATTTAGTAACATAGGCACCATTATTAGTTCCTGTACTTCCCACCATGTATCAAGTTACTTGATGATTCCATCTGCCTGGAACTTAGTAGATTTGGGGACAGAGAACTAGCAAAGGTGATGTTTGCAGGCTTTCAAAGAAGCAAAGTTTTTGCTTTGAGGAAGAACTATTTAAAAAAACTGGAATAAATGGAAATCTTAAGGCACAAGGTCAAGTGAATAGTCCAGGTGAGGCAGGAGATCCTGACAAATCTCCCACACTTTTTTCCTGAGGACAAAAATCCCCCCAAAAAAACATGAAATTCTAGCTTGTCCTGGGGGAAGACAACACCCCTCCCTGTTGACCATTTATGAACATTTGTTATGAAAAGCAGCAATCAGCTGGTCCAGTAGGGAACACTACCTATCTGAATTGACCGTTAGGTTGTTTTGCAGAAGCTGGTAATACAAGAGTCCGTTCCAGCCCCACCACCACATACAGCAGAGCATTTCCCTTTGGGCATACGGACTGGCCTTTGCAGTACAGTAAAAGCTCCTTATTCGTGGGGTATATGTTCCGTAAATATGCCGCAAATACAGAAACCGTGAATATGGAATGGTAATTTGTATGGGATTATAAGGGATACGTTCCAAGGTTCCAAAATAAAATCAATTTAATGAGAGTTTTTAACAATATCTATTAATTATTATTGTCAGGCTTAGGCAAGGGTTTAAAGAACTTAGTAATTTTTTTCTTGTTTTGCCGCTTTTAAAAGGTCTTTCAATTCAGATTGATATTCAGCTGTGGCATTAACAATTTGCCTTTTAAAAATAAGACTTCTTTCCATAGATGGATCAATTTTCATGAAAAAATCACAAAGCTCATTTGCCATCCGTAAACCTTCACTCAGGTTTTTCAAGTTAAAGGTCACCTTTTCAGTGCTCGTTGAAGACTCTTCTTCAATGGAATGCAGATTTAACATTTCCTCCAAGTCGGTTTCAGTCAAATCTTCATCTTGTGATTCAAGCAACTCTTGAATGTCACTTGATTCTATCTGTTCAAAGCCATCTCGTCCTATTCCATTCGCAACTTGAGCAATGTTTGCAGTTAAAGTTTGAATTTGCACAGATTCTTCATCATTTCCGACAGTCAGAACAGGCCACAGTTTTTTCCAACATGATTTCAATGTGTATGGTTTCAGTTCTTCCAATGATTCTTTTATGTTAACAATGCATTTTGCTATGTCAAAATTTTTCCAGCATTGCATCACATTCATATCAGGATCACATTCCATGGTGTCCAGTATGATTTTGAAGGTTCATCTAATGTAATAGAGCTTGAACGCCTGGATTATTCTTTGGTCCATGGGTTGGAGTAAAGCCGTCATGTTAGGAGGTAAAAATATCACCTTTATATTTGGATGCATAGTTTCAAGCTCACGAGGGTGACCTGGATCATTGTCCAAAACTAGAACGGCCTTAAAGTCTAAATTATTTTTTTTTTTAATATGTCTCAACTTTAGGAACAAAACAATTCCGGAACCAGTCACAAAAATAGCACTTGTAACCCACGCTTTCTTATTTGCACGCCAAAACACTGGCAGGTTGTCCTTGTTTTGATTTTTTAAAGCACGAGGATTTAACGAGCTGTAAAGCATTAGTGGCTTTATAACACAATCACCAGATGCGTTAGAACACAGCAGCAGTGGAACTCTTATCTTTTGCTGCCTTGAAATAAGGGGCGGACTTCTCACTTTTGGATATGAAAGTTTTGTTTGACATTCTTTTCCAAAACAAGGCAGTTTCATCTACATTAAACACTTGTTCCGGTTTGTATCCACCATGAGCAATTAAGTTTTAAAATTCTTCTGGATATCTTTCTGCTGCGGCGGTGTCTGCAGATGCAGCTTCTCCAACAATTTTAATGCTATGCAATGATTGTTGCACCTTGAATTTATTGAACCAACCTTCTGATGCTTGAAATCCTCCATCTGTACGTTCATCACCAAGTTCTTTAAAATGTGCGTAAAGACGCTTTGCCTTCTCGCGGATTATAAGACCATTTAGGGGCACTCTTTTCTGGTTACGATCTTCAATCCATAATGATAACGCAGCTTCCATTTTTTCAATTGCTGGATCACGAACAATTTTTGCTGATAGTGAGGTTGAAGCTATAGAATTCCTTATTTTGTCTTCGGATTTCTTGATGGATCGTACAGTTGATTCATTAACATTGAAAGAGCGTGATTTGGATGCAAACGACTCACCAAGGCGTAAACGGTCAAGCATTTTTGTTTTTACTTTAAGCGGCAACACTATTTTTTTCCGCGTCAGAACTAATTTTTCTTTCCTTTTACTCGACATTATAAATTGGGAACAAAGCAGAAGAGACACGTGTTATTCAATCAAAATTATTGCAACGACTGACAAGTTGAAGCAATAAAACACCGACCGTGGCGAAGGCGGCTCTTATCAAAGGACATAGCGGAACGGGTAATACAGCGGTGGAGGCATTTGACAACGTACTTTAGGCATAGTGGCAATAAGGTTTGTTTTACTTTGATATTAGTCCATTCGGTTACACTCTTTGTAAAAGCCGCCTTGGCATGTGCCAGCAGTACTCAAAAGATGTCGATGCTTTAATAAAGGACACCGAATCCTTTTAATATACCGACTGGATCCGCGAATAAAGAAATTTTTAGTCGCGAATACAGGAACTCGGTCACAATTTTTTAACCCGCGAATAGTGAAAATGCGAATAAGGGAACCGTGAATAAGGAGCTTTAACTGTACTTACTGATGGCTGATCTCACATGCTGTGCAATCTTTTCCACTCCACATTAATGTGCACAATATATTTCTCATCATGCATAACCTTTTATTTCAGAAATGATTCTATTTTATTTCATTCGAATGGTGAATTTAGTAATCCATTTCATCTTACTATGGCTTTTGTGCATAAAATACCTTAAAGTGCCAGAAAAACTGGTACAGACGAGCTTATTCAAAATACATAGCAATGTCACCTATGAGCGTACTCGGTTGCGTCCGCCAGTGCGTATATAAAGCGATACACATCCTTGCCAGCTGTCAGAGCTGTTTTCGGCATAAGAAGGACAAGTAATAACGATTTAAGCGATTTTCAACGTGGTGTCATAGTTTGTGCTCGTGAGATGGGCCATAGTATTTCGAGGTAGAAACAAAGTTCGGATTTTCATGGACGACCATTGCAAGGGTGTACCGTGACTACAAGAATTCCGGCAAAACCTCCAACCTATGATACCAGTGTGGCCGGAAAAAGGCATTGGGTGAACGTGACCATCGTTGGCTGTCAAGAATAATTTCACACGATAGGCGTGCAACACTCTTGCAGGTATCATCGGAATTCAATGCTGGAGCCTCAAGAAGCATCAGCGTCTGGACTGTGCAACGTACCCTGCACGATATGGGCTTTGGGAGCTGATGCCCAACTCTAGTCCCCTTGATGGGTGCACAACACAGAGCTATGTGCCTCGCTTGGGCACGGCAACACCGCAACTGGACACTTGATGACTGGAAACAAGTAGCCTGGTCTGACGAGTCGCGTTTCCAACTGTATCGGGCAGGTGGAAGGATTCATGTGTGGCGCAAACCCTATGAAACCATGGATCCCGCCCACCAACAGGGAACTGTACCAGCTGGGGGTAGGTGAGGGGGTCCATAATGTTATGGGGTGTGTTTAGCTGGACTTCACTGGGACCCCTGGTACGTCTACAAACGTCTGTGACCGGCCAACGCTATGTGCGCATCTTTTCTGACGAGGTACACCCGTTCATGTCCTACACATTCATGCTGATGGGTTGGGCCTGTTCCAACAGGACAATGCACCTCCACACAAGTGTCGGGATGCCACATTATGGTTAGACGAGCATTCATCCGAGTTTGGGGTGTTGCCATTCCCACCCAAGTCTCCAGATCTGAACGTGATAGAACACATTTGGGATGCCATGCAACACGCTATCGAGCACAGGAATCTGAGACCTCGGAATACACCCGAATTGTGGAACGCTCTGCAGGAAGTATGGTGTGCATTGCCTACAGCATATTTCCAGAAACTAGTGGAGTCCATGCCCCGTCGTATTTCGGCAGTCCTGCGCTCCCGTGGGGGACCTACCAAGTATTTGACTGGTGTACCAGTTTTTCTGGCACTTCAGTGTATATCCAAATAGCTATAAAATTAAAAATCCCAGCTTAAATACCTGTTCCGTGTGTGATTGAGTGCAGCCATAATAAAAAAGTTGCTTTAGTGATAAATGATAAAATAAAGTGCCACTTTTGGCCAGTACAGAACTGTTTATAAAGGTTAAACTGTCCATACATCATGGATTTCATAAAAAACATTGCAATTTAATTGTAAGTAGATAAGCTACTTAAACATTGTCTGAGTATAATATCTTCATAGACTGTATACCATCGCATATTTTGCAGTTGCACTAATAACAGACTGGTTTCAGTTTGGCTTCAATTATTGCAATTCAACTACTAGTAAGATATGGTTAGCTCCCAGTTAATTAGCTTCCCATATTGTAGATCATTTCTTGGTCTTGTGTTAACATATCATCCAATTACATGCCTCATAACTGTAAAGCTAACCAGCAAACAAATGAGTTTCAAGAACACAAATTTCTGTCCCCTGTTGGTCACTTACTACATTGTGAGATATGGGGTTGACATAGTTTTTTTTTTTTTTTAAGGAGAGAAAAATTTATTGAACTTGAAAACCTGGCAGAAGAAAAAATGCTATATATGATACAACATAATATATTGAGAAGAAGAGGTTTCTAGAAAAGGAATAGTTTTGTAGCAAATAAAACAAACAGATTGTAGAATTTTTTTCTAAACTTTGCTACATTTTAAATTAATGGTAGACTTGACAATTCATTGAGATATGCCAAGGTGTGTTTTCTGTACTTTTTACCTTTGTGCTAACTTTGTAGTATGATCTAATTGATGGTCGTTCTGGGCAACTGCAACTTTCCATAAGGAAATTCAGGATTAGTGTCTCTGTTTTGAGCAGTCATGGCAGTGGATAAAAGTCTGTCTTTAACATTAGCTCACTTTGACGAGGAAGTTGATTCACACAGATCACACAAAACATTGTTGAAAATAAAGATAAAAATTAGTGGTTGCACTTGCCACATAGTGACGGGGTAAAACAAAGTGGCTATTACAGACCTGCCAGGTTTTACGGTTTACCCATAAAATTTACGGAAATGTGACTTGTTTTATGGGCAAAATGTTAATTTTACGGATTTGGCGACTCTCCGAAAATTTTTTTCTTTTTCTGATGATTTTGCACCCACTGTTAAAACTTTTTTTTTTTTTTAACTTAATTCATTCAAAGTAAAGTGCCGATGTAAGTTACGAATAAGTTTTTAGTTACATGTGTTTATTTGGGAACATTTTGCTGCAGTTTTCCCACGTTTTAGGTTATTGTTTTGCTTTTTTTAAAACACTCGAACACCAACCAGCTGGACTTATTTAACCTTCGGTTTGGTTCTCTCCCTCTCTTGTGCATGCTGCCCCCCCCCCCTTCTTTTCAGATGATGCATTATTCATCTCCCGAGTCGCAACTTCTCAGAAGGCCAGCGTGGGGTGTGTCCGCGTTGGAGCAGGTGTCTTTTATCTTTATTCCTCCCAGTTCGAAATGCTATCTCAGAACGTAGTTATCGTAGAAAAAAAATTCAAACGGATTTTAAATGTGTGGAATTTTTAAGCCCAGATCAATACCCAACATGATGAAATTAAGCAAAAACTGCCAGTTTTGTGAAATTAAAAATGCATAGGGGCATGCATGGTTTCGTAACTTCTTCTCTGGCAATAAATTTGACCTAACGAAAGAATGCTACTATAAGAGAAAGTTTAAAAAAAAAAAAAGTAAGTCCAATGTTCATTCGAGCCAGTGCTGCTCCAGCAATGATATATTTTGCTGCTCCGTTAGTCAGTAAGTTTTCTACGCTTTCGCTTTCCAACCGTGCTTTGTTCATCGCTCGGTAACATTCATAAGAATGTCTTGGCTTGATTCAATGAAATTAATATGTTGGGGTACATACTAATTCATCTAATCTTTATTGAAAATGGTCAAAGGTAAGGTCAAGCCATAGGAGCGGGATTCATTCTTCCGTTCCTTTGCATGATGACTTGCTTAAAATCAAAGCATGATTGCGATGAAGTTTGGGTATGCTGTTCAGCATAGGGGTTTTTGGTTCAGCATCCATAGTGGACCTATCCTATTGAAAATGGTTGATATCAGCATTCACAGGGACAGTGCAAGTAAAACATGCACGAGATTTGTTCGCTCACGTTTCAGAATTTTAGCACAATATCTTCCGTAGAAATTGACTGATTTGGATAGAATTTTTAATTATAAAACGATGCGTAGGTGGCAGCTTTTTAATTTAGAAATTAACAGGCACAAAAAATGTTCTATAATAAAGCAAAAACACGCAAAATATCAATTAATTCATACTAAGGGATTCGTAAAGAAAACAATAAAGTATCGTGGAGAACACTGTTGCAATAAAGTATTGTGGAGAACACCCACTCTTTTTTTGTAGGTATGAAATTTTGGGCTTTTAGTAAACAACTCTGAATTTTAAAATATCCGGATTTTGACAGCACAAGTTTAATCTAGGGAGGAAGTAGACTTTTTTTTTTTTATCTGTTTGAAAAAGAAAGCGCCATTGGCTTTGTAACTTCTATCAAACCGAATTGTGTGATATTTAGAGATTTTCATTTTCTAATTTGTCATGTTAGGCCTTTTTTTTTTTTTGATATTTAGAGATTTTCATTCTACATTTTGTCATGTTAGGCCTTTTTTTTTTTTTTTTTTTTCAGAGACAAGGAAGCAGGGGACGAGATGGGGAGGATGTCACCGATGAAGTGGCTTATTGTTCCCGTGACGCCTGATGTAAAAGACAGTTGGTTTTGTTCCGGCAAAACACATTGTGTTAGTTTACTGCAGGAGAGGGGTTGGTTCAGAATTGATGGGCCCAGATTGTTTTTAAAGGGAATGACTAGAGAAGCTCTATTCGGTAAGATGAAGGGAGGGGAGGACAGGAAGAGAAGACAGAACTATAAAATCAGTGCCATTTGGAAGTATAACGGATGCCGCTAAAGGGATCGGATTTAGTAAAAGACAAGGCATCGATCCGCCTGTGAGGAATGATGGGGAGAGAGGGGACGACCCCAGAGGATGACATTCGTAACTAAAACCTAAACTTTTGTTTCTAGATGAAAGAACCTTTCAGTTGCTCTCTGCTTTCCTAGCTGACCAGCTCGAATCGGATAACTCTGTAATCGGTATTTTTTCCTCTACTAATATCAGTTTTTACTTTCATTTTTTCCCCCGAGTAGTAATAAATTTAGTATTAGTGATTCACTATGAGCAGCAATATAAAAGGGAAAAAAAGTACTATAAAATATTCCGTGATTCGTATTCTGTGGAATTCCAGTGTATTGCAAAATCTTCAATAAAGGAAAATATGCGTTTCGCGCTATGTGCCGATGCAATTTCAACATTTCGCATGGTGGAAGGAATGATATTACAAATCATATTTCTAGTGGCAAGCCAAAATTTAACGTTGACTGCGTGGGGAAAAAAATAACGAAATTAACTTCTTTTGTTAAGAGGTATAATGAACTGGATGCGATTCTTCGTACAAAATGTTTGTTCACTTCATTTTTAGTTGAACATAATTTACCAGTTAGTGTCTCTCAGTCACTCTTACTTTTTTTTTTTATTATTATTTGACTGTCTCATCATCCGTGTCTCCGTAAGATAAAAACCTAACATGAAAATGGTTTGTTTTTGAAAATATTTTAGTATGTTTAATGATGGTGTGGGACACGATCCCATTGAAAGGGTAGAACATCCTTCCCTTTAGATGCAAACTTCTGTAAAAGTACATTTTTATCACTTTATAGATCATAATATAGCATAGTAATGATAAATTATGTATAGAATTTATTTTAGTCGATATAAATGTGCTGATAAATTTAAACATCTGTAGTCACTTCAATTAAAAGTTGATAGTTCATTTGGGTAACATCGTTTTTAAATCGATATGTTCGGTACATTTAATCAATATGCGCGACAAGTAATTTAATCGAATATATGGATAAAAATTTTTTTTACGGATTTCTGTGTCTGAAAGTTGGCAGGTCTGCTATTAGTAAAAGTTGCTTTACTTACCAGGCTCAAAAAATTGCCTTTCCATATGAACAATTAGTGACCAGATCATTTTTCAGTACTAAGTTAATAATTTATTTGTATCAAACACATGTTCTATCATCCACTTCACATAGGAAGGTGCTGACTGTTCGTTTTATGTGGGATCTGGTTGTGACATATAAATTACTTTTTTTTTGTTGTTTAGTTAGTGAGTTATTTATTTCCTACAGCACTTAAAAATTTTGACCTTTGATTACTTTCCTGGTTTAATACAAATTGGAGTGTTATTAATTTTTTTTTCGAGATTTCAGCTGAAGCAAAATCACAGTTGTATGTATAAAAAATAAACAGTATCCAAGTACACACTCACCAAAACTGAAAACTTGTAGCACAGAAAGCATACACTATGTTTAGCAATTAAATAATAATAAATAAAAATAATAAATAACTGAAAACAATAATTACTATCAAATAATAATAGTAAAGGATTGAAATTTCTCTAAACACAAAAATAATAAAATTTCATAAAAATACTCATAATTTCACCAAAATGGGTATCATCTTTAAAAACTGGGTTGACCCCTGAATACACATATGGATACAGCATTAAATAGCCCTAAGCAACATGGCCAGTAGATTTTGATCATCTCCTGGCCAGTTGGAAAAATCGCCAGTTTTTATCTTTAGCTGCAGAGTGAGGGAACTTGGACGAGTTCACTGAAATTACTATAGTTTGCCTGTAAATAAAATCATATTGCTTTGTAAAAGTGGTCACTGTAGCTATACCTTTAAGGTTTCCATTTTCCCTCTAGATAATTTCAAAATTGACTTGGGCAGAAAAATGGATGCAAATACCAGGGTGATTCAGAAGTCATTGCCGTTTTGTGACAGTTGATGAAAATTAGGTATGAATGCATAAACATAAAAGTTTAATCTTCAAAATAGGGTCCATTGTACAAGATAGTCTTACACCATTGTGGTACCATGTCTTGAATCCCTCTGCGAAACAATTTATTTGATTTCAAGGCAAAATAGTCTTGAACTCCATGTTGAACATCGTGGATGTTGTGGAAGTGTTTCCCAAGTAGAACATGTGCCAGTCCGAAGGCACAAGATACGGACTATAAGCAGAGTGGGGCATTATCTCAATGCCCTCGAATTCCTGTTATTTTTTCCTTAATTGACTGGCCACGATGAGCAGGAACATTATCTTGTTGCGGGATAACTCATTTACGATTCACCAGAACATTGTACTTTCGGTTTAAAGCAGCGTACATCTGTTTCTACTGGTCACAATACAGCTGCACATTAATGCCTTGGCCATGTGGAACCAATTCCCAATGAATGGAGCCCTCAAAGTTCCACCATATGCATAGCATAACTTTGTGCTCAAATTGCACCCTTTTGGGATCTGATCACTGTTTCCTCATGTCAGGATTCTGGAAAAATATCCACTCTTTCATCACATGTCACAATTCGCCTAAAGAAATGTTCCTCCTGGGGATTTTCCAGCAATTGGCAACACACACGTCGTTGAGCTTGAGCAGTAGTCAGTTCATGGGGTACTTGCTGACAGCTTCTGTGCATCTTGCTGAGCTTGTGCAGTTCATGGACAGTTGTGGCCTGAGGTATTCCCAGTTCATTTGATAATTGTCTAGTGCTTGTGCATGAATTTAACTCTATGGTTTGCTGTACAGCTTTAGAATTCACCGTCAAAGGTCTTCCAGCATGTGTTTGTCTCCAAGGCTGCAGTCCCGATTTTTAAATTGCTGAAACCAAAATGTCGCTGTTCCTGCAGACACTGCTCCTTCACCTTCCACAAAACAAATTTCCCTTGCTGCAAGTGCAGCAGTCAACTTTTTAAAAAGAAAAACTGTAACAACATTTAAATCACATATTTATCATCTGTAGCTTTTGACAGCAGAAATTTTTTTCCAATAAATCGTGGCAGCTTCTGCTCCTATTTATACCAAGTGGACGATACTGGTTTTTCGGTCATGCATTGTTCTTATCTGCGTAATGCATGCACACTGGGTAAATTGCCTGACATGGGACAACTCTTCAAAAGGGCAATGGCTTTTGAATCATCTTAATTAATAAAAGGAAATCTCAAGTTAAATTTTTACACAAGGGAAGCCATCCTTTGTTAACTTTTTTTTTCCTTAAGAATTACAGTTCATCGGAAATTGTTAAATCATGTGTGACTATTTGGTTGAGGCTTTTTTTTTTTTTTTTTTTGTGGGATTTATGTGTATGAGAGGAAGGGAATTCCACATCAGACTTAGATTTGAATTAACCAGATAAGACCCAGTTAGTGGTACCAGTATTGAACTTGAAAAGTTTCTATCTTAATCCAATTTGTGTGGATAATTTTTGCTTTATATAAGGTACTGTGGATCTGGTATCTGATAACTTTGCACTGTTTTGAACTTCAAAAATCTTCAGTTTTAATCTTCAAATGGGAGAGAAGGAAAATGATTGAGGACCTCCTATATAAATTCAGATTTGGGAGTGGAGAGGAGCTCTAATATTAGGGAGGGTTTAAAGATACAGGAAGTACTTTATATCTAATGATCAGATTATTTCCAGATTCCAATAGGTACTGCAAACATGTTGCAGTTACAGAATTATTTAGTCGGTTCCATTATGTATTTCATATGTTCATGCATTACTGTTCTTCAGGAATGTACCAGTTTAGCATCATTTATCTTTGCAAATGAATGTTTCAGATTTCTGCAAGAAGTGGGTTTTTTTACGTACACTACCATGTGCATGTAAAATATTTGTCAATATAACATGTGCCCATGTATAAATTTAGTGTCTTTCATATGAATGTTTTAAAATATCATACAAAACCATGTGTAAGTTCTTTAACTGAAAGTGCTGTTTTTTCCATTTTGTTTTTCAAGATTATTGAAGGTGATAAGAGCGCTACCAAGCTTCTGGATGCTTCAAATCGCTTTTATACCCTAATTCCACATGACTTTGGAATGAAAAAGCCTCCAGTTCTAGATACTGAAGACGTAATTAAGGTATGTATGTATGTTTGCTTGATTTTTCTTGCACATACAGCTTAGAATGAGAATTGAAAATTACTTTTGAAGTGCTGGAGTCAACTATTATCTTGGATTACACAATAAATTACTTGTTGGATACTGCAAACAATACAATTGCTCAATACCATACGTTTAGGATCATTATAGTTCAGGATGCTATCATTTTCTGTTTTTTTACTTATACTGTTAATGTAAAATCTTCTTTCACAGATGCTGTGGATTAACAGTTTCTTTTTGGTTGACATATTCCTTAAAATGTGTCTATTCAAAAGACAAGGTTGGCAGAGAAAAAATTTGGTTGTATTTGTCGCAGTATGTAAAACAAAGGCTCCACAGGAGGTTAGAAGCAGTTGTTATGTGAGTGGATGAGAAGACTTTAGGCTACAAGTTGATAGATCAGCAGCTATAAACAAAATTAGAAAGAGAGACATTAAAATTGAGCTCAGTACTTCTGTGTAAAAATCTGTGGGTCAATGTTATCATATTCACTCCAACAGTACACATGAAATGATCAGTCAAATGAAATGACTTAACCAGAATGCAACATATAAGAATGATTCATTTCAAAGAGGTGTCATATGCCACTGTGTTTAAAAGAACATAACAGAAAACCTAAAAAAAAAAAAAAAATCCTTGAGATTTCAAATACTTTCATTCTTAGGATTTTCCCTATCCTGCTTTTTCCATTTCTGACTTTTATCCAGTTTGGCATTAATTGAGGTTTACCACTTACATTTACAGCAAAAGCAAGTCAATAGCAAAATCTCGTAATCTGTTTTTCATTTTAATGATTTTATTGGAATTAGTAATATTTCTCCATTTATCTGAGCAGATGTATTATGTTCCTTTAATACATTAGTTAAAAATTATATATTTAATATTCAAGCCACCTCAGTGGGTGAGAGGTTTGAGGCATTGATTTCTAACCAGTCATCCAAGTTGAGCTCAGGGGAAGCATGGGTGGTGTACTTGTTTAATGGCTCTGGCTCTTGGCCCTAAACAGAGTTGCTTGAGATGGCCATTAAACCCCAAAACAAAAAAACAAAAAGGTGGAGGGTATATGTTTGAAAGCAATTCAAAGCAGATTTTCATAGGATTGATTTCAGATGAAATCAGCAACAGAAACAAAAGGTAAGAAAAACAAACAGAAAAACTTATCTCACTATATCTAATTTTTTAAAGCATTGATGGAAAATGAAAATGTGCCAAATTTTAGCTTATTTCATCTTGTGATTCAACACATGGGTGTAAGTTTTCCGTCCTGGGGGTAGTCTTCCTTCTTTGACAAATTTTCGAAAGCAGAAGTTAGACAGAACAAAAAATTTTCCTCTTAATAGTAAAAAAAAAAATTCATTCACAATGTTTCCTCTGTCATGTATTGTTGTTAAGTATAAATTTGTTCCATAAATGTTTGTACTTCAACTTGATACTATCACATGGTGATGTGAATACATTCAGAAAAACCATGTGTTAAAATTTGATGATGGTATGCAGTTGGAGAGCTAGATATAGAATTAGAGGGCCACTACATTGAATTGAAATTTTGAGCATTTGAATATGTTATGAACACATGAAGTTATGGCATAAAACCTGAAAAATTAAATTTTCTCCATAAAATAGAGTGGCATGACTATATACACATATACAGGGCTTGAAAAATGCGATCTGTGATGAGTGAAAGTTTTTAGTTGAAGAGTAAAAAAAATAATCAGTAGAGCAGTTTAAATTCAATCGGCAATTATTTACACGTAATTATGGCCTATTGTTGGATACGTAAAACTGTCAGTTTCTTAATAACGGACGACGGAAAATATCGAGTATGCTATGTAAATCGTCGGTCCGCTACGGGCAATGTAAAACATCCAGTATGCAATGGAAATCGAAAATTTCAGCCAGCAATAAAAAAAAAAAAAAAGTCTAGCAATTAATTCAAGTGTACAATGATAGCTTTTTTAGCATGTCTTTTGTAAAAAAAGATCCTGCTTATGTTATCGGTTTGTCTGTCCGTCCGTCGACACCATATCTCTGCAACTATTAGTCTGATTTGAAAAATTCTTTTTGCATTGGGAAGCTTGAAATATGCGAATGATCCTTTATTTTGTTTTATTATTATTATTATTATGTACAATTTTGCCGCTAGATGTTGTAAATGCAGATGATGTCGAATTCAAAATACATTTTTTTCCATGTATTTGCTTCTAAACATCCGATTGAAAAAGTATTTTATCTTTCGATTCCACTTATGTCGAAAAGTATTTTAGGTATAGTTACTTTTTCAAGTTACGCATAGATTTTCCATTAGGGAGCGTAAAAGCAAAATAAGTTTTCCCAATATCTCTAAAACTCCGATTTGAAAAAAAATTTCTTCAGCGGATACAGCTCCTGATCGAAAATCTTTTACATATAATTTCCAATTTTTGGTAAAGAATGATTTGGCCACCAGGTGGTGTAAGCGTTAATTTTTGCTTTTGATGTATTTGCCATAAAATTTGAGCTTCTAAAATCTCGATTAAAAAAATTCGTTTGTGGCCACTCACGTCGGCAAACCTTTTGGAATATTTCTTCTTAATATAATGCATGGTGTTTCACTGA
Source organism: Macrothele yani (assembly GCA_039090855.1). Lineage (NCBI taxonomy): Eukaryota > Metazoa > Arthropoda > Arachnida > Araneae > Macrothelidae > Macrothele > Macrothele yani. The sequence continues at coordinate 84,935,034 of CM077001.1, forward strand.
CAGGGGGCGTAGATGTATACTTCATTTTTGTCAATATCTCTGCTTGTGATGGCCCGATTTGAAAAATTCTTCCTTTGTTGAATAGTTTCCGGTGTGACATGTTTTTCATATAATTTCAAAATTTTCAAATAATTCATAGACTTCCTGCTAGGTGGCGTAAAGCTGAATTGCGTATCCCCCAATATCTCTGCATCTAAAACTCCAATTTAAAAATTCTTTATGCACCGGATACAGCTTCTGACGAGAAATCCTTTGCATATAATTTCTAATTTTTGATAAAAAATGATTTGGCCGCTAGGGGCGTAAGTCTTAATTTCCTTTTCTGATGTATTTGCAGCAAAATCTGAGCTAAAATCTCGATTGAAAAAATATTTTTTGTGGACTGGTACTACTCACGTCGACACACCTTTTAGGAATATTCTTTTCTTAAAATAATGCATGGCTTCTATGCCCGGGGGCATAGATGTATATCTTATTTTTGTCAACATCTCTACTTCTAGAAGTCCAATTTGAAAAATTCCTTCTTTGTTGGATGGTGTTTCCATTGCAAAATGTTTTTTTATATAAATTCAAAATTTTCAAGTAAATCACAGACTTTCCGCTAGGGGGCGTTTTCCCAATAAATCATAGACTTTCCGCTGGGGTGTTTTCCCCAATATTTCTTCACATAAAACTCCGATCTGAAAAATTCTTCCTATATCACATACAGCTCCTGATGGAAAATGTTTTTTATGTAATTTCTAATATTTGGTAAATAATGGTTTAACCACCAGGAGGCCATACGTTTTAATTTCTGCTTCTGATGTATTTGCAGCAAAATCTGAACTCCTGAAAACTAAACTAATTTTTTTTTTTTTTTTTTCTTGGACAGATACCGCTCACATTGAAAAACTTTTCAAGAATATTTTCTTCCTAAAATGCATGTTTTCCCACCAGGGGATGTAGATTTCATACCTTATATTTGTCCATATCTCTGCTTGTAAGAGTCTGATTTGAAAAATTATTTCTTTGTTGGAGAGCGTTTCCGCTACGAAATGTTTCTCATATTTTCGAATTTTTCTTAACGCACAAGAAGGCATAAGTTCACAATTCTGTTTACACCAATATCTGCTGGATTAAAAACCTGATTGAAAAACTTCTTTTCGGTCAGATGCTATTGTTTTCCATACCGGTTCCATTGACTTAGAATAGTTTTATTAAATTTAATTTGCATCAAAAGATGTGCTCATTACACCCCAAAATTCAGTGTCATCTTTCTTGTTCTTCTTGCATTGAATATATTGCATTATAGAGGTGGCATTTAGTATGTATAATATCATGGAGTTATACATAATCTGTAAATGTTACCTGAAATTCCCACAAAATTATCTTCTGGAAAACTCAGGGAATTTTTAAAGCCAATATGAGTGGCAACCCTGTTAGCAAATAATTAATAAGTTGAAGTTTGAGGTGTTACCACATCCTGCTTACAGCCCTGATCTGGCGCCACGTGCCTTTTATGTCTTCGGGCATCTGAAAGATGCTTTGCAAGTCTGCCGTTTTGAAAGTGATGTCCAGGTACAGGAAGCGGTGCATTTGTGGCTGCAGGAACAACCCAAAACATTCTTCTTTCCAGGAATCCAGAAGCTTGTAGGCAGATATAAAATATGCATTGAACAACACGGGGACTGTTGAGAAATTAGGTAATTTTTATCTCTATGCCTCTTAGTCTTTAATATATGTCAACATTGACCTTACTTTTTTATTTATCCTTGTATATATACACATACATAAATGGGTGGGATTACATTAAAAAATGAAGATAAGGTGGGGCAAAGGTAGGCACAGTACTAAAAGTTGTTACAATTTAGGGGGGGGGACAGGGTGAAAAAAATTTTCAGTCTTAGCACTGCCTCCTAACTCTCACCCATGATTCAACAGGGCAGTCAGTATGTTAAAAAAAAATGCTCGAAACAATTTTTTTCACTTTTACCACACAAAAAGTAGCATAAAACTTGTGACTCCCAAACTGATTCAGAAAGTAAATTTTGTTGATGTTTGAAAGCTTTTCAAATAGCTGTTTATTTGATGTGTGTAAGATGTGGGTTTTGTCCAATATATTTCTTCAAGGTCAAGTACTAAATTTTTTCCTTGAATTAAAAAAAATATGGCCACTCTTTGTTAGATATGGGGCATCTTGTTTCCTCAAAAGCATTGCTGAGTGGATGTACCGACTTTCAAAATTTGGTTCCAAACAGTCTGCAAATTTTCTTGAGCCTGAATAGCATATGTTGATGAAGAGTGTGAAGAAGAAAGCTTCTGAAATTGCACTTCAAAAATTTAAGTTACAGTCCTGGTATGTAAAACTAAATGCAATGATTTCATTAATGAAACAAACTGTTGTAGTGCGAAAGGTATTCATTTTTAATGTCAATCCAGAAAAGAGAAAGTAACTTTTGAAGGAGGGGATCTCAACATGGAAAAATCATAAGAATTTGTTACATGTGTTACAGTGCTGGTTATGATGTATCTTGCAAGCAGATCATTTGAAAGAAAAAGTGTCAGTTAGCTTTCGATATCTAACTGGACCATCAAAATCATTTTGTATATCCAGGTAAATCAGATAGCCTTTAGATACCATCTTGTAGGTACACAACCCTCTTATATGGTTTCAGAAACATACTAATAAATCATACTGCTTTTGCTATTTAAAGTCCCATTTTGAAAAGTACATTCTGTGAGGAATTTTTAAAGTTATTGCAAAAAGTATTTAAGAAATCCCTTCATATTGGGCAAGGGCATTAGTGTATTTACTTCATAAAAAATATTCTTCCCAAAATGTGCTTACATCATATTTATAGTCTGAGTAATGTCATATTCTTTAAAATAATATAAAGAGAAATAAACTACAACAATTAGGCATATGGTAGTTAACCCCCCCCCCTCCCTAAAGTACGAATTTTTTTACGAAATGTTCGGCGGCCTTGTACTCCGGGAATTTTCTGCGTTTTTTTTTTTTTTTTTTGTTGTTGTTTTTTTTCATGAAAATTTGCAGCGTTGTACTCGAATTTTCGGCGTTTTTTTGTTTTTGTTTTTTTGTTTTTTGTTTTCTTTTATAATTTTCATTTTATAGCCAGTGGCAAGGCCTGTCACTGTCCTTTCCCTGGTTTCCCTTGGTTGGTGGCCAAAGCAAAACTCAATTCCACTGGGAGTTGGGAAATCTGACTGCCAATCTACCCCCACAGAGTAGAAGAGAAACAGGTCCACTCTGTGTCTACCCAATTCAGCTGGGAGAGATCCCCTAACCTCCCCCCACCTAATGTTATATTTGTCTTCTAAAAGTGTGTTAACTGTTTGCCTTCCTTTGTGGTTTAGTGCTGGGTTTGCCCAGAGCTACTACAAACAGAAATTTCTCACCCCTTTCTTTTCCTGGCAGTGCCCCTTTGCTCCTGCCCCACCCCAGGGCTTAGTGGCCCACCCACTCTGTCTGCTTCTTTTGACCTTCAAGACTTCTCATCTCATCATCACAGAAATCTAGGGAGGATCTCCCTGCTGACTTTTTGTTCACCCCTCCCCTTTCCCTTTGGGATGCCTGCTGGTTGCTGCACAGGAAATCTTTGTCATTGGTTTCAATGCAATGACAAAGATTTCCTGAGCAGCTTTTTTATTTTATTTTCTCAGTATTTTACTTTTTATAAGTATTATTTATAGCTTTGAAGGGCCAAACACTGGAAATTTGCAATTAGTAAAATTTTATAAAGGCCACTGTTCTTAAAAAAAATATCAGAACTTGGGAAATAAATTACGAATGTAATACATATATTCTGATTTTTTTTTTTTTTTTTTTTGTAAGTATTGATCTACGTTAATTTCAGGAAATTTGGGTTTGGTTTCAGGAAATTTGATTTCACAGAATAAGCACCCCTGCTCATACCTCTAAAGTTATTTGTCCTTACAATTTATATTCCTTTACCATGCAGAACAAGTTAATCAAATCTTAAGAAATTAGCTTTGAGTTAAGAAAATACCTTTGTTTCATTTTATACCAGAATGACAGACAAGTAGAAGTAATGTGAAGAAAAACTACAAGAATTTATAACTTAACTGTTAGCTTAGCATAACTTATGCCCACAACATAAGAACCCTTCCCCAAACAGATATGTATAGTCACATAACATACTGTCTGAATCGTGACAGGAAGAAAAAGATTAGTAGGGCTGTTTTTCAGGATTCAAAGTTATACTTCAATATTAGAATTAAGATTTTTTTTTATTACAAAACACACTTATGTTACATAACAAATGAGATGACATTTTGAAAGCTTGCAAACACTATTTTAATTAATGTAGGTTCTGTAATGCTGGAATTAACATTCCCCTGCATATTTTATCACCTATCTCACAAAATGCTTGTGCCAGAAATCTGTTTTGTAGCAACTGATTTTTCCAGCAGACCCAATAAGCTCACAAAGTTTTACCAAGTTCAACAATATTTGGATAAATTCATGTTGATTTGACCTAGAAATGGCATGTTGGTAGTTAATAAAAATTAACTATGCTGCTCAACTGACTATGAAAATGAGAAAAATTCCTCTGAAAGGAATCACAAACTGTGTTTTTTTTTGTTTTGTTTTTCTTTTCCTGTTGTTATTTCACTACGTAAAACATCTTGTGAGGTGTAAATATGTGTATGTTGTTTAATTACAGACTAAGATTGAGATGCTGGACTCTTTGCTTGAAATTGAATATGCTTACAACTTAATGAAAGGAGGAGCTGATACTGATGAAGATCCAGTTGACAAGCATTATCATCAATTGAAGACAGATATGAAAACCTTAGATAAAGATTCTGAAGAATATGAGCGCATCGAAACATACCTTAAAAACACACATGCCAAAACTCATGACCAATACGCCTTGCATTTGGAAGAGGTATGTTTTCATTTTTCCTTATTTCATTCATCACCTTTTTCATCATCATCATCGTCATTGTCAACCATTATCAATCCACTGCTGGACGAAGGTCTCCCCAAGTTTCCTCCACAACAGTCTGTCTTGTGCCAGTCTCCTCCACGTCACTCCTGCATACTTTCGAATTTCATCCACCCATCTCCCATGTGGTCTTCTTCTGGGTCTTTTCCTGTCCCTTGGAATCCAATCTAAAATTTCGGCTGTCCATCGATGGTCTGTCCTTCTGGCAGTATGTCCAGCCCTTTGCCATTTCATGGATTTAACTCTGATCATGATGTCTTCCACTCTTGTCATTTTTCGGATCCACGAGTTCCTCTTCTTATCTCTCCTGGTTACACCAAGCATGCACCTCTCCATGTCCTTTGAGTTGTCTGCAGCCTTTGTATGTCTCTTTTAGTTAAGGTCCACGTCTCTGCACCATACGTAAGCACTGGAAGGATGGATTGATCAAACACTTTTAAGACATAATGGCATATTGCTCTTGAAAATTATGCTGTTTCTTCCAAAAGCTCTCCAGGCAAGTTTTGTACGCCGATTAATTTCTTCATCAATGTGACCCTCACTTGATATCTGCTGTCCAAGATAAACGTACGTGTATGTTATCTCCAGCTTTTCTCCATCAATCGATAAATCTTCATTTCTTGAAAAAGCATTGAACATCACTTTTGTCTTCTGAAAGTTCATTTTTAATCCCACTTCTTTACTCTTGTCAGCAAGTTCCTGGATCATACTCTGCAGCTCTGATGGGGTAGTTGCAAAAATGACTATGTCATCAGCAAAACGAAGGTGGGTTAGATAATCTCCATTAATCTTTATCCCTTTTTTTTTCCAGTTCAGTGATTGAAAGACATTTTCCAATGTGGCATTAAAGAGCTTCGGAGATATGGTGTCACCTTGTCTCACTCCTTTTCCAATTTTTATGTGTGTTGTATTTTCAAACAGCCAAATCTTTGCACTTGCATTTTCATAGATGTTATTAAAAATATTAATGTACGCATCTTCAATACCACAGGATTTCAGGGCCATTGTAACTGCTGATGGTTTCACCGAATCAAAGGCTTTTTCCTAATCGATAAAAGCCATGCACAATGGAAGTTCATATTCCCTTGCTCTTTCAATTAGTTCTCTCAGTACGTGGAAATGATCTATTGTGCTGTAGCCACTCCTGAATCCAGCTTGTTCTCTCAGTCGAGCCATGTCCAATGTTACCTTCAAGCGGTGTGAAAGAACTTAAGTGAAGATTTTATAAACCACTGATAGGAGGCTGATAGGTCTGTAGTTCCTGAGATCCTCAATCTCACCTTTTTTATGTAACACGATCATTGTAGCATTGTTCCAATCCTTAGGAATCTTCCCTTCATTAAGGTATCGAGTGAAAATTTGGGCGAGTACTGTTTCGATTCCTCTACTTGCTTCTTGTATGATGTCTACAGTAATTCCATCTTCTCCTGGAGCTTTTCCCCGCTTCATGTTCTTGATTGCATGTGCAACTTCTGCTGGGAGGACTGGAAGAACTCTAGTACTGGTACCTTTCATGATGTCTGGAGTACATGTATCATCCCTTTCATATAATTTGGAGTAGAAATCTTTCACTCTTGTCAAAATTTCGCCTCTATTTCTTGTTACAGAACCATCTTTTCTCAGTGCCATAATCTGTTTTCTTTCCTTACTAAGATGTCCCTTTGCTATCTTTAGGCTTTGGTTGTTTTCAATTGCTTTCCTCACTAGTTCACAGTTGATGAATTTCCTTACATCTTCAGTGATACTTTTTCGTACTGTCTTGCATAGCTCTATATATTCCACTTTGGAAGTCACATCTTCTTTAGTTGTCGTCATCTCTCTTCTTTTTTTCATCAACATTTTGGGTTTTCCTGATAATTTGTTCACATGCAATTTGTTCTTAGACCCAGCTAATTTTGTTGCTGTTTCCATAAGAGCTTTGGTTACTTTTCTGTTAACTTCAGAGATGTCCACTTCTTCCGATGTTAGGCCTTCTAAAGCGGAGAATCTGTTCTTCAGTTCCAATTTGAAGGTATTATGGTGTTTTTTACGGTTGATTATGTCAATACATTTTGTTTGTCTTATGAGTTTGCCACGTTCAAGTTTAGTGTTGAGATGCATCTTACATCTCGCCAATCTATGGTCACTACCTGTGTTGAACTTGTTTAGCACACTGCAGTCTTCTATGACGAATTTTTTGTTACATATAATAAAATCAATTTCACTTGTCGTTCCATTTGGATGTCTCCATGTCCATTTCTTGTGTGGCTTTTTCTGGAAAAAGGAGTTCAAGATGAAAAACCCTTCTGCCTCTGCAAACTCAACGAGAGAGTATTTCCACGCTGGTTTCTGTTGCCGTGACCGAATTTACCTATTGAAGTTTCATTCTGTTGCCGTTGCCCTATTTTTGCATTGAAATCTCCCATAATTATCTTCAAGTGCTGCTTACCTTTATTATTTAGATGAGGAATTTCCTCATAAAATCCTTCAATTCCTTCTTCGGGATGAGTTGTGGTGGGTGCATAAGTTTTAATAATCTGAGCCTTGTATCTTCTCGAGAGTTGGATAACGAGTCGTGCAGCTCTGTCAGAGGAACTTTCAACTTCTACAACTTTATCCTTCAGTTTCTTGTTTATTATAAATCCAACACCACTAGTTCTGCCAGTATCTGTCCCACGATAGAAGAGATGTCCACTTTTCAGTAAATGAGATCTCCTTTTCTCCTTACCTCACTTAGCCCGATGATGTCCCACTTGATCCTTTGTAGTTCCTCTTCCAATTCAAGAAGCCTTGAATCAGAAGATAGGGAGCGTCCATTATACGTAGCCAAGGTCAGCATCAGATGGCAGCCTAGTCCGGTTCTCTGGGTATTCTTAGCACCCTCTGCCTTCATGTCGCACTGGCCAGGTACATTCCAGCTGCCGGAGACTGTGGGCCAAGATTTTAAGTTGTGGAGTCATTTTGGAGGGGTTTGGCCATAACTCACCATGCTGGCCAAGCGGGTTGGTGAGTGTGGGATAGCATTTCCTCTAATCCCGATGGTATAGTTAGTTATACCGCTATTGGCGGTCATCAGAGCCCCTTTAGTGGGAACATGATGCACCACGAGAAGGCGGGGTTGACATTTGTCAAGGAGAGGCTGTGTTGTTATGCATCACCTGACCTTACATCCCTCACCTTTTTACATATGCTAAATCAAACAGTATTACATATTTATTACATTATGGATGTGTGATGATGATTTCTATGTAACCTTGCTCATATTTTTAACATGTTCATTGGTCTTGTTTTGCTAACTACCCCCATGTTTTCTATTTGCATTACAGCAAATGAATTTAATGTTTGCTGTTATAAGAAGGAACTTGAACCTATTTGAACTTTGTTTTACATCAAGTATATGAACATTGTTTCATGTTTCTTCAGTTCCTGTAGGTTGTCATGCCGCACAGCTGCATTTTTCAAAGATTTGTTCTAAATAAAGGGATTGTGAAAATAATTTTTAAGGCCTCACTGGTGTGAAATTCTCAGTGGCTTTTAATATTCTGTACAGTTGCACCTTACACATATCATCTGTTTTTATAGGCTCTCAAACTTCCAATCATCATGTCTTACAATTTTCTGTTTTTTAATAATTATTCACAGCAGCAGGGAAATTTTGTATCAGCTCTTTAGGATTTAATCCACTTACCACGAATGCTTGCCCTATTTCACTTCTCCCCTTCAGCAGCTTGAGACATCATGATGTGGCAGTATATTAATTTTCATGATATTATCCTGAGTGATGATAAAATCAATTTGTGCCATTGATGTTATTTTTATACTGTGTATATTTATGTCACTAAGCTGTTCCTTGAAATTCAGAGGTTGGCTTTTCAAAGTAAGATCAAGATTATTTACCAAATCGAAGTTGATGATGATAGATTTTTCTTAGGGTGATCAATAAGTAACTTCTGGCGACCTTTGGCAGCAGATTAAGGATATGTAAATCAGTGTCCCCCAATGTCATTACACTCTTCTGACTAGTGGGCATTGTTTTGCACAGGAGTTTGAATTAAGTAGTGATGTGCTGAAGAACAGATTCCAAGTGACTTGCCTAGAAATATTCTCACTCGGAGGTATGTCTCATGATTAGGTTTCTGTAGGCATAGAAAACGTGGACAGTGAAAATCCATCACAAAATGAAAGTATGTGATCTTCAATTCATGAGTGTTCAGTGCATGTCAGAATGATGTTAATTTGCACATAGGTTGCAATGCATTGACAAATAAAGAATGCAGTGTCAGGCCTTTAATATCAGCAATGCACACTAATGAAGCATGTGTAAAGGTTCTGGTGCAAGATGATAGATGGGTGACTTTGCCTCAGATTGATGCAAATGTTTCTTTTGGAATGTACTACCACATAGTTCATACTGCAGTATCTAAAATAGGGTGTCTACTGATCATGGAAGTCATGAAAAAGTCGCAAATTTTGCTTTGGGGTCATGAATATCTCTATGTTAAATAATTATCCATTTTCTGGTGACAGTCTAAGTAATTCTTCATGCACATTGAGACATAAATGTGGTTCCAACTAATGATCCAAATATCAAAGAAAGGACACATGCACTTCCTCACAAAGAAACTGTTAAAGCAAAATACCTTTTAGCATGGAAATATATGTACAAAAGTTTGAGATCAATTTAGCAATTTAAATTATGCTGCTTATGAAGTCATGTTTTTTTTTTTTTTTTTTCAGGTATAAATGTTAAAGAAAGGTGTGTTATAAAATCATGTAGTACAATGGTGAGCATTTCAACTTATTTAAGGCACAGTCAAAGTATAATGAGTCAGTTTTTTGTTAACTAGCAGAAGGCACTTTTTATCTAGAAAAAAAAAGAGGCGACAGAGTGTCCCCTCCCTTTAATATATACTTACTGTATAAGTGTGTGTATACACATATACACAATGGTGAGCATTCCAACTTTAGGCACAGTCAAAGTATGATAAGTTAGTTTTTGTCACTAGCAGAGATGGGCAGAAGGCACTTTAATGTTGAAAAAAGTGGGGGTGAAATGTCCCTCTGTTTTCTGTTTAATTATACTTACTGTACTGTATATAAGTGTGTGCATGCACATACCGCTGCCTTGGATAGGGCTATATATGTTGAGAGAGAGCACGAAATAGCTTTTAAAAATGGGAATAAAAATTGTTCATTGGTCATGAAATTTCATTTCCCAAATTTAGTACATACCCTGTAAAAGTTTCTGAGATGGGTGCCTACAAGACTGATAACAGAAAAGAAAGTGTTGCGAATGGAACCGAGGCTTTTACGCCTGCAGCGCTGTGCAGAAAAAACCACTAATTCCTTAATCACATTGTCACTGGCAACAAAACGTAGTGCACCACATGGGCATGAAAATTGTTTATTGGTCATGAAATTGCATTTTCCAAATTCAGACACCCTGTTAAAGTTTCTGAGATGGGTGCCGACATGACTGATAGCAGAAAAGAAAGTGTTAAGAATGGAACTGAGGATTTTACGCTTACAGCGCTATACAGAAGAAAGCCACTAATTCCTTAATCGCATTGTCACTGGCAACGAAACATAAGGCACCACTTCACACTGACTTAAAAGGCGGCGACACTGAAGTAGAAGCACACATCATCTCTCTTGAGAAGTTTTAGGTCCATGTAACATGATGGGAAGGTGATGTTGACAGCATTTTGAGATGCCTATGACATTCTTCCCTTGAACTATGATGTAATCATTACTGCCAAGCAGTATTGTACCACTCTGCTGCATTTGAAAGAAGCAATCTGTAGATGCTTCTCTGGCATTCTCACAAGAGCGGTGATCCTTTTGCATGATAATGCTTACCCCCATACTGCAAGTGTGACAACACACTTGTGGAAAGTTCCTGTCTCTGAATTCCCTGTACAGCCTAGAACTTATCCCTTGGATTTCCATACCTGCCAATATTGGCGAGAGCCTTGTCAGTAGTAACTAATATTACTGCTCTGCATACATAGATGTTTTTTTACAAAATGATCCATCTCTTTGTGAAAAATAAATATGTGCCACATTAAATCATTACAGCAAACAAGGAAAATAATGAAACAAACTTGACATGTTGCAAAACACAAAGTTGATTCCCCTGGTGAGGGCACGATAAGTAACACTGCAAGATTTAAGTTCGAAACTTCCACCAGGAAAAATTAGTCTGATGCATTCAGAATTCCACAATGCTTGACAGACGGGAAATCCAAGCAAGTGAACGCACAGTGCGTGAACCTCCGCTTACCATATGATCATACTGCCTCTGAAATTCCAGTTTATGACAAGGTGAGACCAAAGAAAGGGAAAAGAACTGAACATTTTAACAGGGTGAAAAATCAAAACACACAGCAAGAATGAGGGCTACTAGTTTGTCTTTTGTTGATTCTGCAGCAGCACAGCATCCATTGCTTAATTTTTCTTTCTGCTGATATCTTTCTCTCCCTATTTCTTCATTGTTGCATTTATTTATTTTTATTTTTTTTAATGCCCTCTGGTAACAATTTCATCCAACATGCTGAAAGAACTTTCAGCCTGAAGATCATGAGTGCATGATATCAAAGCATTAACTGTTTTAGATAAATGGAATAGTTGGAAAATTTGTAAATTGTGCATGGTATACTTTTGAACACCATGCACCAATTTACAAGTTTTCCAACTTTGTCACTTCCATTTTCGGGAATTTCTGCCCTCCCTTATCAAGCTTAAATGCAAAAACCTTATGGGACAGGGAATGTTTAACAACCCAGAAGAGTGTGTGTGTGTGTGGGGGGGGGTATTACAGGAGAAATCTTTGCTCCATCTGATTTCCGATTTTGGAAATTTTCCCCATATTTTCAAGCTGAAATACAAATATTTATGCAGTAAAATTATATTTAGCAATAATACTTAACAGAGGCAACATCGCGAGTAAAAAGAAATTACGGGAAAAAATTGAACTCCGTCGATCTCCCGTTTTCAAAAAATTTGTAAAGATGGAATTCCGTCCTCTGCCCCCCCTCCCCCAATTTAGTTCACTTGTTCATCAATCTCACAAATGACAGAAATAATAAAGAAAAAGGCAGAATTCCTTGAATCGGCAGAAGAATCTCATGCATGAAGATTATGGGGAAATTTTTGTGGAAACTAACTTCCATTTTCACAAACAATTGCCTACAGTTTCAAGCTGAAATACAAACATTTATGCAGTAAAATGATATTTAACAGGAATGCTGGACCCAAAGGCAACATCAGAAAAAAAAAAAATTACTATTACGGCAAAAAAATTTTACTTCATTTGACCACCACTGTTTTTGAAAGTTTTGAAACATGAAATACTGTCCCCAGATGGAAAACGACCCCCCCCCTTTCTTCAGTTTTGCATCTATCTTGAGAATGATCTAAATGATGACAAACAAATGAGGAATTATGTGAATCCACAATCTGTTATATAACATAAAATAATTGCAAAATAAAAAAATTAAACAAAACTAAAATTTGTAGAACCTGTTGTTTCAACAGTGAGTTCTATAGTTCTGTAGTCAGATGATTAAATGCATAGTTGGCAGGTATGGATTTCCACCTGTTCAGCACTTTCAAAATGCAGGTTCGAGTAAAATGTTTATCCAGTGATTCTGAAGTGGTAGCTGAGGTGAAATCTTGGATGTGAATACTTGATACTAAATTCTTCATGTAAGGTTTCCAAAAGTTGGTGTATCAATGGGACTAGTGTCTTAACTGATTTGGTGATTACATGGAAGTAAAGATTTGTGTTCAGCCTTGTTTCTGACTCCTTCACCAATAGAAAACCATTTTGATGAAACACTTCGTATGCACAGAATCTACTGCCAGCACGCCTTGCTTTCACACAGTCAAGCAGATTCTCGGGTTAATCCATGGTTTTTCCATTTTGATGAAACACTCCATATGCACAGGATCTACTGCCAGCACATCTTGCTTTCACACAGTCAAGCAGATTCTTAGGTTAATCCAGGGTTTTCAAGACCTTTCATGGGAGTACCCTGTTTAATCTGTCATAAGCTTCCTCCAGATCTGCAAAATGCAGCAAAAACTATTTTAACAACAAGCAAATACTTTTCATGCATCATACATAATGCCAAAATTTGGTTAGTATAGCTGTTTTTACTAGGCTTAAAAACATTGTATATCCCAGACCAGCCTTATATGTTACCAGTAGTGACCTTTCCAAACATGTTTGTTGGCATGCTTGGCAGGCTGATACCACAATAATTCTTATATTCAGTCTGATCATCTTTTCTCTTATACAAAGGAAAAATGATAGCATTCACCCAGTCCTGTGTAACAAGTTGAAACACAAACATAATTGACAAATTCCTTGTATCTATTTTAATTTGGTCATGATTGTTTCTTCCATTTTTAACCTAAACAATAAACTCTTGAACATTAATGTTCTCCCTAGAGCCTTTTTACTGGAAGGCCTACCCAGCTATCTTTCTCTGTCGCCCAGCTAAATTTCCTTTAATGAATGTTTTTACAATGCATATAATAGTAACAGTGGAAAACCCGCGTGCACCATAAATATTGATGAAAATAGGCTGAAACCTGCGTCGGATATGATTTATTAGTAAGAACTAGTTTTTTAAATAATTTATTTACAGGAAATTTTTTCTTTAAACACTTCGTTGTTGAATTTCATTACGTGGTTATAAAATTTATTGTATATATATGTTAACTATACAGTTGTGATATTTTGTACTGTTTCTCACGTTGTATGAATATTAAAGTGCTCGCAGGAAACTTATTCATCTTTGTCTGACATTGAATTATCACAATTGAATGCTACTGAATATTAAAAAATTTAAGGTAAAATATTATATAGATAAAAGCTGTTACTCACATTTTCATTTTCCTGGAATACTTCAGGATATTGCACTTTTTACTTGTTGGAAGCATAAATTTGCTTTTAAGTCTTCTGTTAGCATTTCTGGCAGTCACTTCGTGAAGATATTCCACTTGGTAAGTGGAATATCTCACGAAGTGACTGCTGAAATCCACCTTTATCAACTTACCAAGGGGAATATATTCACAAAGTGACTGCTAGAAATGCTAACAGAAAACTTTAAAGCAAATTTATGCTTCCGACAAGTAAAAAGTGCAATATCCCGAAGTATTCCAGGAAAATGAAAATGTGAGTAAACGCTTTTATCTATACAACATTTTACCTTAAATTGTTTAATATTCAGTAGCATATTCAACTGTGATAATTCATTGTCATACAAAGATGAATAAGTTTCCTGCGAGCACTTTAATATTCATATAACGTGAGAAATAGTACAAAATTACAGGGCTGTGTGTGTTCCGGGTCTAACCCGGAATTCCGGATGTTTAGCTTTGAAGACATTTTTAAGACTGTTAAATTTTGAGTTCTAATAAGCGACAAAGCAAAAAAAAAAAAAAAAAAAAAAAAAAAAAAAATATATATATATATAAAAACGATTCATGGCAAAAGTATTTACTAAAAAGTTGCTTTTCACCAATGAATTAATGTGATAATAATATTGTCTTTCTCGCCGATGCAGCCGATTCGAGCTTGATGCCTGAAGTCTCGACATGAAGCCGGCAGTTCGTGCTGTGGTTGTCCGTTGTCCTGTGGAAAGGCCATGCGCGCAAATTCTGTCATTTCGTCGGCGCTTCTGCTCCTCGATGCACAAAAACTGGTTTTTCACTCTGATGAGTGATGTGGGATTGGAACTTGGAGATGGCGGGGGAGCGAGTTAAAGCAAATAAAGTACGTCACTCACGCATCTGCACCTACGCATGGGAGCAGCCTGCCTCATTGTATTAGTAAGTCAGTGACGGAGGAGGTGTCTTCGTTTTCCTGATGAAACGTTTGTGGTTTTTTTGGTTAGGCAAAAGTGTGCGTGCGCGCGCGTGTGTGTGTGTGTGTGTGTGTGTGTGTGTGTGTGTGTGTGTGTGTGTGTGTGTGTGTGAATGTTTTTAGAGATTTGAAAGTTTACACGATTTCAGTTTGTTAAGTTCGTGATCACCGATGAAATTTTTAACCAAAACTGACTATCTCAAGACGTTAGTGGCCTCAGTCAAAAATAAATTTGGGTGGGATTGGATAGGAAAAAAAGACACCCAGAAGGAGAAAGCTGGGATGTGGTGTCGGAAAATTGATACAGCTGGGTCATGTTTCTGCATATACAGTATAAATGGAGTACATGCTACAGTTCTGCCTCCAAAACCTGTTGAAGCAATTATAACGGCTACTTGTAATAGTAAAGGTTCTTCCTCTTCGGTACACAAGCAAGACACTGCAAATGAAGGATGTTGTAAACGTAAGCATCAGCCTGATAGTGTTTCCACTAAAAAACAAATGAAGATTGCACATTTTTTTAAGAAATAGTGTTATTTTATTAGTAAATATAACTTTAGATTAACACCACACCAGACTGATGATTTTTTTTATATTAATAAATGGGACTTTAGATCAACATCCAATTTGCTAAATATACTGTTATTTTATTAGTAAATAGAACTTTAGGTCAATACCACCTGACTGAAACTTAACGACTAAAATTTCTGTTAAAAAAAGATCAATATCCTATGAAAAAGAGGAGTTGCCCGTCTAGTAACATAAAAACTTGACTGCAGATTTTCTTTTATTTATTTGCCAAATGGGTAATTTTGCAATTGGAAAGGCAAAACTTTTTTTTTAAGGTATGCTATGTGTGTAATTGGTTTATTTTATACAAATGCAAAATTTTTATTAACATTCTTAGTGTGGTATATGTTAAAGACAATATCATGTATTTGTCGAAATCAAAGTTACTTAAATTTCACTGAAGGAATTAATTTTTTTAGCAACAAACTAATACTGCAAACTCAACCCCAAAATAATTTACTGTTGTGAGCAAAAGGTTTAGGTAGGTAGTAAGTAATTCCCAAAGTGAAACCATTTTATCTTCCAAAGTATTGATAACAGCTTTGCTGATAAGTATAATAATTACAGGTACTAATAGTAACGGAAATACTTTTGTTGTGCTGGGGGGGGGGGTTACCCACATATGTTCATTTATGTCTCGAGTTTATGCATTTTCACCATTGGGAGACGCCAATGATTTCAGGGTTTCGTGCCTTGCCTTGCAAACACCTCTGGAAATATCACAACTGTATAGTTGATAGATGTATACAATTATTTACAATTTTCTAATGTTGGTTATCATTTTATGTTACATTAACGCCTACCACACTGCTAAAGATGTCTAACAAGTATATTATGTTAAGCAAAACATTTTTTTTTTTTTTTTTACTGGGGAAAGTGTAGTTAAAAGTTCCCCCAGCTAAAATTTCTTGCCACCCAGCTGTAAAATAAATCTAGGGAGAACACTAAACATTATATATGGCAGCATAGTGCCTTCAACAGATGAATCATATTTTTAAACACATGTTTTTATGACATCATTACTAAAGTTTGAAATATGTACACACACATCACTTCATAACAAGGGAAATATCTCTTAATAATACAGCTGTCAGTAGCAGTGGAACTGTTTCTGTCATTTTCACTTACTCTTTTGTGCTATTTGGTGCTCTGTTGTTCATTTTTATTATTTATTGATTTTTGTCTTTTTGATGAGAATGGTAACCTGCAAGACCAATATCCATCTGAATGTTTGAACACATTTGACTTTACAATGGCTTGCTGCCGATCAACCTTGCACTCAAGAAATATGTAGTAGTCATTCTTCTACACAACCTGGATATCAAGCTATTAACAAAAATTGACTCATTGTTCTTGACATGTATCAAACTACCCCCATGTGGAAGCCCTTATCAGACATGCCAAAGGCAAAGTGATTCTTCTGCTGTGCATCAGTCAGTACCTGCCTGATGATTCACTGCCATTCCAGACATATGCTGTAACTTTGGAACACTTATTTTCAGGAATGCCATTTTTAACTATGCATAGTTGTGTTACTGTATATTTACCTTTTCATGTTCTTAAATATTAGAACAGATATTGAAATCAGTTGAAAGCCTTTTGCTTTTACATCTTTCATCAACTGTTATAAATTTGGTGAACAATAACAAGTAGTTTAGGATCACATCTCTGGCAGCAGAAGTATCAGCAAATGGTCAAAACCATCTCTGGTGTGAAAGCAGGGTGAATTTTAGGGGATAATTGATGAATTTAATGGAAGTTAGTCGAAATGAATTCTTATGGTGGAGAAGGCAAAAGTTTTTGAAAAAAACAAACATGCATTAAATAATTTGATCATACGTCCAATGTTGAAAGTATTGGTTTTGTTGACAGATTTTACATCCTAATACAGCAGGTGGCTGACCAGGGGATTGATCTTTAAGCTTTAAGGTGTGTTGAACTGACAGTGTGAAAAGTCAGCTATTGCAGCATGTATTTTCTTTTCAGTGGTTATGGCCATTTGAATGGTATGTATTTTTGTTTTATGTTTTTCAGTAAAATTGTGTAATCTTGTGCTTTGATAAGTGTGAGGGTTGCTTGAACTGAACTATCCTATGAAAATGTTCTCTACTGAGATTAACCAATGCCTCATTTATAGAACGTGACATATGTTAGCCTCCCTTAGGCTTCATCATGCCTATATATCTTTGAAATCATGTTCTATTTTGCAAGAATCTTTCTCTTGTTATTATTAATAATTGTAAGTAGTTTATTAAGTAGTTTATTCACAAGATGTGTATCTTAAATGATGGCATCAGTCCTTGTGACATTGGCACTAACTGTTTTATAATACACACTGTGTCTAAACAGAATCGTTTATAATGTCTGTGTGAATATCAGAATGTTACAGTTATGGAGAAACGATTTTTTGTCCATTTAGTCTTGGGCTAACTGGAATGAGAATTCACAAGTGCCAACTTACTTTAATCTACAGGGAGCACACGGCCTGGAAAAAGTGTTTTTTAAAGCTGTCTTGAAAAGCCTTGAAATTTGAAATTCATGCTGAAAAAATATGTTTGAATTTCTTTCAGAAAATCAGTGTTGCATCTTTTTTAGCACGTCTTTTGTAAAAAGATCAAATGTTATCGGTTTGTCCACCTGCCCGTCCATCTGTCCGTCTGCCTGTGGACACCGTATCTTTGTCCGATTTGAAAAAAAATAATCTGCATTGGGAAGCTTTGTGCGAACGATGATCCTGGCACTTCGTTTTGTTTTACGATGCACAATTTCACCACTAGAGAGAGTAAATGAAGAAGATATTGAATTCAAAAAATATTTAATTCCATATATTTGCTTCTAAACATCCAATTGGAAAAATTCTTTTACCTTTCGATTCTATTTATGGCAAAGACTATATTAGGTATAGTCACTTTTTCAAGTTATGCAAAGATTTTCCGCTTGGGGACGTAAAAGTAAATTATATTTTCCACAATTTCTCTGTTTCTAAAACTCCGATTTGAAAAATTCTTTCTGAACCGGATACAGCTCCTAATAGGAAATGTTGGCATATAATTTCTAATTTTTAGTAAAGAATGGTTTGGCCACCAAAGAGCGTAAATGTTAATTTCTGCTTCTGATGTATTTGCAGCAAAATCTGAGCTTATAAAATCTCTGAAAAATTCTTTCATGGACCAATACCACTCACGCCAATAAACCTTTTCGGAATATTTTCTTCTTAAAATAATGCATGTTTCTCCATCAGAGGGCGCAGATGTATATCTTATTTTTGTCTATATCTCTGCTTCTAAGAGTCAGATTTGAAAAATTCCTTCATTGCCGCATAGCGTTTCAGGTGTGAAATGTTTCTAATATATCTTCAAAATTTTCAAGTAATTCATTGACTTTCCACTAAGGGGCATAAAGGGAGATTGTTTTCTCTGATATCTCTACTTCTAAAACTCCAATTTGAAAAATTATTCCTGTATTGGATACAGTTCCTGATGCTAAATGTTTTGCATATAATTTTTAATAGTTGGTATAGAGTAGTTTGGCCACAGGGGGATAAGTGTTTATTTCTGCTTCGATATATTTGCAGCAAAATCTGAGCTCTTGAAAACTTGATTGAAATTTTTTTTTCGACGATACCGCTCACATGGAAAGACCTTTTGAGAATACTTTCTTCTTAAAACAATACATAGTTTTTCCGCCAGGCAATGCAAATTATTTTTGTCGATGTCTCTGCTTCTAAAGAGTCTGATTTGAAAAATTATTTTTTTTCCTGGAGAGCATTTCCACTGCAAAATGTTTCTCATATAATTTCAAATTTTTTCTAATGCACAAGTCTTCCACCAGAGGAGGTTTCCATTTTCAGCAATATCAGCGGGACTAAAAATCCGATTGAAAAACTTCTATCTTTGGTCAGATACTACTATGCTAAAACTCTGTGTGCATATTTTCTTCCCAAAATAATGCACAATTTTGCTGCTGGGGGTCGCCATTTTTTAATCTGTTTTCTCAATATCTCTGTTTCTACATGTGCAATTCAAAAAATTTGTTCAACACCAGATGCCACTTACCTTGTAGAACACTTTAGGCTAGTATATGAGGAATTTTGTAGCTCACAGTTCTGTTGCTAGGTGGTGTTTTTGTACTTCAGTTTGCAGCTATATTGCCACTACTAAAAACCCTATTGAGAAATTTCTTCTTTACTGTATGCCATTTGCTACAATAGAGATGTGGAGCATTATCTTCTTTAAATAATGCAAATATTTCTCACTAGGGGCATAAAGGTCTAAACTTTTTTTTTTTTTTTTTTTTTTTCGCTATCTCTGCTTCCAGGAGACGTATTTGAAAAATTATTTTTCCTTAGCATATCTTTTTCCATGAAGAATATTTTTCACCTATTTTCAACTTTTCCATTATTCTCAATTCTTCTGCTAACAGGCATAGACTTATTTATATCATGTTTCTTTCTATATTTCTTATTTTAACTGATCAGACGTGTGCCCTCCCAATTCTTAAATTCTGGATCTGCCCTGCCCTTTTTTTTTTTTATGAGAATTTCAACTTTTATCAATAATACACTGATTACATGGGAAGATAGTGCAGACTAGTGATGAATTAATCATTTTCTGATTAAGGGAAAGGATTTCCGAGATAGGCCTTGTGGTAATTGCACCACCATGATTCAGTTTTGCATTATTAGGTAATTCTCCAATTAAGAAAATTAAAATTAAATATAATGAGTGAAAAAGTACACTAATCCCCTTACATCTTTCATCATTTTTATTACCTAAAGCCAAAATTGCTTTTAAAAAATAATTTGGCCATGATACTGTAAAGTGTAACAATCATCCTGGATTTTTTTTTTTTTTGTCCTGGAAAAGGCATGGAAAGTCTTTGACCCCCCTAAGTGTATGAATCCTGAATCTAGTCCCAAGTAAATCAAGATAAAGTAAAGCTCAAGTTTAGGAACTGTTGATTGTACAAACTATGACATGCAGACAAAAACTCTTTTTCTGCCCTCCAGATAAGCCAAACTACATCTAATTTCTGCGGCTCTTCTTTTTTTTTACTCTTCCAATTCACCAACACTCCCTTTCCCTTCATAACAGTCATACGTAACATCATCATCACAACAGTTACGATTTCTGAAATAGAAATGTTTGACATCAAAACTTGTAAGGTACAAAGCTTTATGTATTCCTTAGTTTTTTTTTTTTTAAACATATAAAATACCTGAGAAAAAACACCGGCTTAAATGCCAAGCTCTTGGAAAAATAAACTTTTAAACAGTCATTCCGGGCAGATTAAAAATATTATGCCCCAGTCCAAAGATGAAAACCGATAGTCCCTGGTATCAAACTAGCCCATTTTTCGACCCCTGAGTTATGTGATATATATTTTTACTTTGAGAGAGAGAGAGAGAGAGAGAGAGAGAGAGAGAGAGAGAGAGAGACAGTGTGCTTAAAATATTACTAAAGACATCTTAGTAATTTTTCTCCTTTGCTTCAATCAATTACTGACCTAAATTAAAGAAAGCCAGCTCTTATTCTTTTATGCTCAAAGGAAATTATCAGAATAAAATAAAGAAATAGTGGAAGTGCATAAAAAACATTGTTTTTCCTGAGACTGTTAAGAACAGGGAACATGAATATTAAGGATTCCAATGAATAAGCATTTTGGCTTCTGTAACCAATTGCCACTGCAACAGTAAAAGATTTTACATACATTTTTAGACAGTTTTGGTTCAAAAATCATCGTATATGCTTTTCCTTTACTATGTGCAACACCAATTTTTTGATTTGCTATTCACATAGTTTCTGACATTTTAGTTTGTGCTGAAATTTTTTTGAGTGATGCGATCATGAGGGTTTGCACAGGACCTGGAAAGTCCTGGAAACTAAAAATTTTAATTTCCAGGCCTGGAAATCCTTGAAAATGGTATATTTGCCCTTATGGAGTCCTAGAAAATTGTATTTTTTTGCATAAAGTCGATGAAATTGGGAGATTTTATTATTTTGAAATACGAATATTTTTTTATTTTTCTGTAAAACTTGATAGGTAACTCCTGCCCTTGTGGCTACCTTCTCTTTGTGTCGTAAACTGAGTGGTGAAAGGCTCGATAGCCGGAGCCCGGGCTGTCATGCAAGAGTTCCTGCATGCACCATGATGCAAAGTGGCATAAGGGACTTCCGTCTTTGCCTGAGTTCCATTTTGTTATTGTTTGTTCATGTTCACCTGTTTATGTTTTCCATTCCATTGGTCGCATTTGTTACTTTATTCATTTAACAACAAGGTTATGCTTTGTTGTTCAATCACTAGTTACAGATTATTTTATTCCTTCTTTCAAAGTATGGCTGGAAAATGTGTGTTCCAAGGAGTGTTTGGTTAGAAAATAATTTATTTTCAGGTTGGTTGTTACCAGATACCAATAACAGTTCTTGAGTTCGTTGCAAATTGTGCATGAAAAACTTTGGCATTTCCAGCATTAGTGCATCTGGATTGAAAAGCTGCATCATGAGACATAATAAATCTAAAGTGTTAACTAAAAGTCATTCAACCTGACTATAATGTTTCGTTTTTTGTTTTTGTTTTTTCCTTTTTTGGATATAATATCTACTAAGTAAAATAAGAATGCAACAGTAATGAACTTACTGTGCAGAAAAAAAAAAGGAAAAATGAATGGGTGATAAAGAATGAATCTGAGCTGTTTCATAGTTATTGAGGTAAGTTTTTTTTCTTTCTATATTAATTTTTTTAATAAACTAATGTTTTTATGTTACGTATGGTGAAAACAAAAATGCAAACCTAAAAAATGATGTATGTTAGTCCTAGAAAGTCCTTAAATAGTTCTGGAAAAGTTTTGGACCATGCTGTATGAACCCTGTATCATTTACACCTTTCATTCTACCTGTACAGTTGTTACAACATTAGCTTTTTATTGTGCAAGATATAATGATTTACTTTTACATACCAAAGGCCTACCGAAATACGAGGGTTGTACTGAAAGTAATGCAAAATGGGCATAACTTCGTTATTGACTGATAGCAGTCGTCCAAATTGCACATGTTGGTAGCGTAGCTCTTTCTCTGTACAAAGGTACTACTCAACATAGTCTCCATCAGAAGCGATGCATTTGCGCCATCGTTGAACCCAACTCTCGAATCCTCTTTGAAAAAATTCAGGTGTGGACTGTTGTATCCACTTCTTTACAGCCACTTTCACCTCGTCTGTGTCATCAAATCGTTGTCCCCGAAGACTGTCCTTCATTGGACCAAACAGGTAGAAGTTAGAGGGTGCCAGATCTTGGTTGAACGGTGGATGGGGACCACTGACCAGCCTAATTTGCTGATCTCCTGATTCGTTGTCAAAGATGTGTGTGGTCTCACATTGTCATGGTGAATGTGGATCCTTTTCAGTTTCTTGTTTGGTCTCTTCCTCCTTATGGCTTCTTGAGTGTCTCAATGTACCGCTCGCTGGTCATGGTACGACCACATTCCAGGAAATCAAAGTGAATGACACCCCTGTCATCCCCCCCCCCAAAAAAAACAGTCACCATGACTTTCTGTGCTGATCACTGGCTCTTGAACTTCTTAGGCCTTGGTGAAGAGGTCTGATGCTATTCCATGGATTTGATTCTTCGTTTCCGGATCGTAAAGATACGCCCACATTCATCCCCTGTCACCAGATCAGAAAAAAATGTGTCTCCATAGGCTTCAAACACTTCCAGCAGAACATAGCAAACTTCCACCTTTCTCTCCTTCAAATCAGGTGTCAACTGCCAAGGTATCCACTTTGCACACATTTTTCAGTACCCTAAGTCTTCCACCATCTTCTGTATGGCATTGTGATCAGACCCCAGTTGTGCAACAAGCTCACGGATTGTGACTTGTCTCTCTGCGCGAATCAGTTCATCCACTCGCTGACGAATTTGTATCAGTGGTCGCAGATGATGGTCTCCCACTGTGTAGTTTGTCTTCAGTGTTGGTTTCCCCTTCTTTAAATTTCTTCATCCATCTGTGCACATTGCTCTTGCCAATTGGTGTCATCTCCGTAAACATTATGTAGCCTTCTGTGGATGTTGGACAGCCTGCACCCTTCTTTCGTCAAGAACTCAATGACAGCATGTTGGTTCTGCTGGAATCCATAATTATTTACTTGCAATGAAGAAGAAGGGTTACTATAGAGGAAGAGTTACTCTGCCAACATGTGCAATTTGAACGACCTCTGTCAGTTAATAGTTATGCCCACTTTTGCACTGCCTTCCGTACAACTCTTTTATATTTAACAATGAAATTTTGTGTTGATGTGTTTTCATATTATTATTCATGACATTTTTCATCTGACATTATTATTTGTGGAATTTTAAAGGTATTCAAGATTGACAGACAGGGAGAGTATGATCGATACAAAAAATATGAAACCCTTCACAACAGGAAACTTCTGTGGCATGGCTCAAGGATCACAAATTATGTTGGTATCTTGTCTCAAGGACTTCGAATTGCACCACCAGAAGCACCCTGTACCGGTTATATGTTTGGCAAAGGTGTGTACTTTGCTGATATGGTGTCCAAAAGTGCCAACTACTGCTACACCTCCAAGCACAGCAACACTGGCCTCTTAATGTTATGTGAAGTTGCATTGGGGGATATGTATGAGAGGACCCATTCAGAATTTGTTACCAAGCTTCCCCCAAATAAACACAGTACTAAAGGTAAGTAATATCGCTGTCACCACCTTTTAATATGACAAAAGATATATATATGTAAAATATTAAAAAAAGAACATTGAATTGCAGTTTACCATGCTACAACCCTGTGCTCAGCTGCAAGAGCTAGCAACATTTAATATAATATGTAAGAATATCTTGGACTTTACAAGCACATCAAAATACATATAAACACATTGGCAACCCTAAACTAAACTTGGCCACCAGGCAATAATTGTCAGGGGAAGATGTACCGGCAGCTGAACTCGCTGACAGGTTTCATGTGGATGTCAGTTTTTTAAAAACCCTGCCAAAATTGAATATATCCAGTCTTCCCTACCTGTCAGTATATAATATATCACAAAACATCAGTAATGACACTCACCCAGTCCCAAGTCATCCCATGCACTGTAAACAAAAATTCAGTGCTACCTACTACATTGAGAATGATTAAACTCATCTGTAGAAATCCACGCTAGATGCGTTCAAAAATAAGTATAAGTGAATACTTATACATGAAATATATATAAGTAAAATAAGTATAATTGAACACTTATACTTATTTCTGAACGCACCTAGTGTTGACTTCTACAGGTAAGTTTTAATCATTCTTGATGTAGTTGGCAGTACTGAATTTTTGTTTACAGGGCATGAGATGACTAGGGATAAGGTGAGTGTCATTACTGCAATCAAAATTTCCTACCTTAGGTTTGGAGACCTGAACCCACAGTGCACTGCACCTTTTGGCAGGTGAAAAATGGAAAAATTAAAGAAATGGGAACAGAGTGCACTGATAGGATAGTATGAAAGAAAAGTACGGAAAAATTAGAGTGCAAGGGGTATACGGTTTCCCGTTAAGTAATGAAGTTATAAACTAACCTATGTACTTACCTGCAGCAGCAACACGCTCCGAGCAATAACATTAGCAACCAACATCCAGTCGCAGCAAACGCAGAAAGGACAGAGGAAAGGGGAACCTAAAAAGAAACAGACTACACACACAAATCTCCCAGAGGAACAACCAGTTCTCTCACAAAACAAAACTATTAAGATAAATTTCATTTTAAAATGTTAGGCACCTAATAAAACAAAATTGCAGTTTGCTCAGTGTTCAGGTAGGAGTTGGCTATTTGCCTCGTGGTTCAGGGACCAATCGGGGAAAAGATTTTTTATCATTGGCTGGGAGCAATTGTTATTATATTATTAGTAAGTTGTTTTAACAGCAAATTTTCTTCACATGTGTGAAGAATACTCCCCATTACTCAATTTACTGCTTGCAATATTGTGCTTTGCTAGCGCTCAGTTAGCGCGCATTAAGTATCTTTTACTCAACTGCAAAATCTTATTCGAGAAAAAACACAGACTCTGAGAAATTTGAGTTACAGTATTTCTCTTAATTCTAGTAAGCTGGTTAGAAGCACTGAAAGATATTTCCTTTTTTCGCAAAAAATAAAAAATAGTTGGGCTTTTAAAAGGCCTTTAAAAAAAAAAAAAAACTAATTTGGCTCCTTATTTAAGTCCTAGCAATATAGAGGTAGCTAATTCCATCCTCTTTCTGTCGCCCACTCCGAGTGGTTGGAAAGAGGTGGATGGTTCTAATGCTGCGGGCTGTACTGGGGTGGTACTCCTTCTCCCTCTTCCACCTCTGCCTCTGGATGGCGGTGGACGATAAATCTCCACCGCCATTCTGTACCCAAGCAGGGTGACAGGACCAGTATCAAAATTTTCTTCAGCATCAAACGTGAGGAAATCACTTGGCGCTCCTGAGTCTTGTTTTAACCTTTCAATGTTTTGAGTAGTTATACCCACTTCTTTCAGGGCACTGGAGATTTCTTCATTAGATAGGTGCGTAGAGGCTCCCTTGATAACGAATGTTTTGGTATTTATAGGTTTCTTTCTTTTAGGCTCTTGGCCTATCTCCTGCTGTAAGGAAGTAAGAAATTCCTCTTTACGACTTTCAAACTCTGCCTTGACAATTTTTCTGATCTTTTTTTCTTGCCTTTTTTTTATGCTTTTCTGATGACAGAATTCTTTTTAACACCACTTCAATTCTGTCGTCGAGGAGTTCAATAACTGCAGTAGTGAAGTCATCAAGTTCAGGGGTAGCCAGTGGGCTCTCCTTGTTGTCCACCATGTCTTCCATGTTACCTACTACACTTGTAGAATCAGGGATAGTATTACTCAAGTCTACTGATTCCTTGGACAACTGCGAAAAAGTGCTCTCAAGTCAAATCGCGAGTTAGTCAAAATTGCTGTTTTCTCTGTCTACGCTCAGGAGTTGGCTATTTGACTTGTCTATCCAGAGCCAATCAGAGAAAAGATTTTTTCCTTTGGTTAAGAGAGATTGGTTATATTTTATTTGCCTTTTGCTAACAGCAATTATCTTCACAAGTGTGAAGAATACGCACATCTCTAGACCCAATTATTATTATTATTATTATTTTTGCAAGAGTAGCTATGAATTGGGTTCTTTTCTGGAATTTTGTTTAAGATAGCTTTGGGCCTTTTATATCTGTCAGTATCACTAACAGTGTAATTAAGGGCCTCCCTGACAAGAGAGTTGGGATGATCCTTAGCTTTTTCATAGTACCTCTTTGCTAGTTCATACATTGTATATATATATACGTGAATAGAATTAATATTTAACATGCTACAGATAGCATTGTTTGAGGTTCTTCCAGCAAGTCCAACCATCATACGTAGGATTTTATTTTGAAACGAGGTAATATTATTTCATTACTGCTTTTTGCAGTTACCCCAGATAGGACAGCCGTAAGTAATAACAGGGCTGAAGCAGGCTTTCCATAGCAAAGTTTTATTTTTTTTGCTAAGCCTTTTATTTTTTATTATGGGTTGGAGACACACCCTCTTAAGTTTTAGGGCTTTGGCCAGGGTTTATTTTTGCTTGTTCCAATTCAGATTGTGATCCACAATAAGGCCTAAGTACATCTTGTATATTTTTTCCTTACAATTCAATTTCAAAGTCAGGATTATAACTATATGTTTTGCGGGAAAACATAATTGCTTGGGTTTTATCAGTGTTAATTTTAATTTTCCAATCTAGGAAGTATTTCTCCAGTTTTTTCACATAAAATTGCAGCATAAATGTTGCTTGATTTTTATTTTTGGAGGTATAAGCAAGTGCTGTGTCGTCAGCATATAAAGCTGTAGTCAGGTTCTTGTTATTAAAGTTGGGAAAGTCTGACGTAAAAATAGAGTACAGCGTAGGTGCGAGTAAACTGCCTTGTGGAACACCTGCTTCAATTTTTTTTTTTGTTGTTGATTTTTTCCCATTAATTTTTACACAGTGTTTTGTTGTCAAGGTATGACTTGATTATATGAGTAATCCATGGTGGAAAGTCATGTGCTTATTAGCTTATACATAATTACCTCATGTGGACATTTATCGAATGCTTTAGCAACATCCAAAAATGTGGTTGCTGTGTGTTCTTTTTTTATTATTCCTTCTGCACATTGTTCATTTACTCTAGAGAGCTGCTGCACCTTGAAGTGTTTATCTCGAAAACCTCCTTGTGTAAATGGAATAACTGGGTATTCTTCACAGAATTGTTGCATTCCAATAAGAATAATTTTTTCAAATATTTTCACATGGTTGGGAGCAATGAAATAGGTCTGTGGTTTTCTGGTATAGCCGGGTTTTTACTGAGCTTCTTGGGAAGTAGCATTACCTCTGCAGACTTCCAGTCATCAGGGAAGTAATTTAATTCAATAGCTTTATTGTAAATTTTTGTAAGGGTTTGCACATATTCATCCAATAATTTTTTCATGATTTTGTTATTAATACCATCTTTACCAGGTGCCTTTTTATTCCTGACTTTGTTAATATAAAACCTTACTTCCCTGTCACTAATTATTAGGAAATGGCTTTTCAAATTCAGGAAAAACAAATTTCTTTCGGCTCTTAAACTGGCCGTTTTTTCTTTTTTTAATTAAAGTTCAGGTGCTGTCCAACTTCTGCTGCTTGCGACGGGTTCCTAAAGGAGGTCATAGCGTTTGTCACTTTGGGCTTTTGCCTTCTATGTCGCTTATTTACTTTTTTAACACCTTTCTGATTGATTTTAAATGGGGATGTCACCAGTTTTTTTTTTACTAGTAAATTCTTCATAGAGTTGTGCACTTTGTCCAATCACTCTAGAATTTTCAACATCCTCAGCATGCTGAAAATAAGTATCCATAGCCTTTTGCATTTTAAGGGCTACATCATATTCATCCAATAATTTTTTCATGATTTTGTTATTAATACCATCTTTACCAGGTGCCTTTTTATTCCTGACTTTGTTAATATGAAACCTTACTTCCCTGTCACTAATTGGAAGTGGCTTTTCAAAGTCAGGAAAAACAAATTTCTTTCGGCTCTTAAACTGGCCGTTTTTTCTTTTTTTAATTAAAGTTCAGGTGCTGTCCGACTTCTGCTGCTTGCGACGGGTTCCTAAAGGAGGTCATAGCGTTTGTCACTTTGGGCTTTTGCCTTCTATGTCGCTTATTTACTTTTTTTAACACCTTTCTGATTGATTTTAAATGGGGATGTCACCAGTTTTTTTTTACTAGTAAATTCTTCATAGAGTTGTGCACTTTGTCCAATCACTCTAGAATTTTCAACATCCTCAGCATGCTGAAAATAAGTATCCATAGCCTTTTGCATTTTAAGGGCTACATCATATTCATCCAATAATTTTTTCATGATTTTGTTATTAATACCATCTTTACCAGGTGCCTTTTTATTCCTGACTTTGTTAATATGAAACCTTACTTCCCTGTCACTAATTGGAAGTGGCTTTTCAAAGTCAGGAAAAACAAATTTCTTTCGGCTCTTAAACTGGCCGTTTTTCTTTTTTTTAATTAAAGTTCAGGTGCTGTCCGACTTCTGCTGCTTGCGACGGGTTCCTAAAGGAGGTCATAGCGTTTGTCACTTTGGGCTTTTGCCTTCTATGTCGCTTATTTACTTTTTTTAACACCTTTCTGATTGATTTTAAATGGGGATGTCACCAGTTTTTTTTTTACTAGTAAATTCTTCATAGAGTTGTGCACTTTGTCCAATCACTCTAGAATTTTCAACATCCTCAGCATGCTGAAAATAAGTATCCATAGCCTTTTGCATTTTAAGGGCTACATCATATTCATCCAATAATTTTTTCATGATTTTGTTATTAATACCATCTTTACCAGGTGCCTTTTTATTCCTGACTTTGTTAATATGAAACCTTACTTCCCTGTCACTAATTGGAAGTGGCTTTTCAAAGTCAGGAAAAACAAATTTCTTTCGGCTCTTAAACTGGCCGTTTTTTCTTTTTTTTTTAATTAAAGTTCAGGTGCTGTCCGACTTCTGCTGCTTGCGACGGGTTCCTAAAGGAGGTCATAGCGTTTGTCACTTTGGGCTTTTGCCTTCTATGTCGCTTATTTACTTTTTTTAACACCTTTCTGATTGATTTTAAATGGGGATGTCACCAGTTTTTTTTTTTACTAGTAAATTCTTCATAGAGTTGTGCACTTTGTCCAATCACTCTAGAATTTTCAACATCCTCAGCATGCTGAAAATAAGTATCCATAGCCTTTTGCATTTTAAGGGCTACATCATATTCATCCAATAATTTTTTCATGATTTTGTTATTAATACCATCTTTACCAGGTGCCTTTTTATTCCTGACTTTGTTAATATGAAACCTTACTTCCCTGTCACTAATTGGAAGTGGCTTTTCAAAGTCAGGAAAAACAAATTTCTTTCGGCTCTTAAACTGGCCGTTTTTTCTTTTTTTTTAATTAAAGTTCAGGTGCTGTCCGACTTCTGCTGCTTGCGACGGGTTCCTAAAGGAGGTCATAGCGTTTGTCACTTTGGGCTTTTGCCTTCTATGTCGCTTATTTACTTTTTTTAACACCTTTCTGATTGATTTTAAATGGGGATGTCACCAGTTTTTTTTTACTAGTAAATTCTTCATAGAGTTGTGCACTTTGTCCAATCACTCTAGAATTTTCAACATCCTCAGCATGCTGAAAATAAGTATCCATAGCCTTTTGCATTTTAAGGGCTACATCATATTCATCCAATAATTTTTTCATGATTTTGTTATTAATACCATCTTTACCAGGTGCCTTTTTATTCCTGACTTTGTTAATATGAAACCTTACTTCCCTGTCACTAATTGGAAGTGGCTTTTCAAAGTCAGGAAAAACAAATTTCTTTCGGCTCTTAAACTGGCCGTTTTTTCTTTTTTTTAAATTAAAGTTCAGGTGCTGTCCGACTTCTGCTGCTTGCGACGGGTTCCTAAAGGAGGTCATAGCGTTTGTCACTTTGGGCTTTTGCCTTCTATGTCGCTTATTTACTTTTTTTTAACACCTTTCTGATTTATTTTAAATGGGGATGTCACCAGTTTTTTTTTTACTAGTAAATTCTTCATAGAGTTGTGCACTTTGTCCAATCACTCTAGAATTTTCAACATCCTCAGCATGCTTAAAATAAGTATCCATAGCCTTTTGCATTTTAAGGGCTACATCAGTGTCAGGGATATCATTTATTTTAAACTGTTTTTTGAGTGAGTTTGCAAATATTTCTGCTTTTTCCTCGTCGGTTCTTGCCAACGTCCCATATTCTTTTTCAGGGTTCCCACGCTACCTGGAGAACCGGGAAATCAGGGAATTGTCAGGGGGGAAAAATATTGGCTCAAAAAGTCAGGGAAAAGATGAATTTTCGTAAAAAAATCAGGGAATTTTGAAATTTTATTTCGTAAGTCAGGGAATTTGGGGAGTTTCTAAAATAAAATACTTTTTCCTCTGTGTTTGATCTTTCTCCGTATTTAACATTTCGTTTAGTTCACTCCCAAGGACCGAACTGCAGGTTAAAGGGGAAGGGGGTGAAACTAACGTATTTGGCAGAGTTCTCCGTCATTGCAGTCACGTGGGGAGGAAACCCCTATGGTGTCTACTAGGAAATGAAAAGTGTGCATAGTGTTGGAGTGAGAGTGGGAAGTGATGCCTGTGGAGGGGTTACGATGGAGTGACCAAAGCACTTCCTGCCCCCTTCATGCCTTTGTTTGACTGCCAGACTGGGGATAAAAATGGTGAAAACTAACTTTTTTCTATTCTTCATGAAACTGTCTAAAATTTTTACACACGCCATAATTGGTTAACAGAAGCTGACCTCTAAAATTTTGCGTGAATCGGTAAAGAACTTTTGAAATTATCCTTTAAAATTTTTAATGGGATAAATCTTTAATGTAGCGCTCTTACTGAATGTTTCTGGTGAGCTTTGCCGTGCCTCAGTGCGTTTTAGGCTGGGAGAGCTAAGAGCTTACTGGTGAAGGGTCACTAAACGGGCTTTGAGCGGTCGCAATGACTGCGTGTGCCAACTGAGTTATTGCCTTCTTTAACATTCCAAGACTCTTTTTCGGAGTAAATGTTTGTTTCACTGAATATGTTGCAGAATGCTTTTCATTCTTTTTTTTTTTACTGCTATTTAGAAAGAAGATGATGTGTTCGTATTCTATTTTTCCCCCTCTTTTCTCTTCAAGAAAAGATTTCGCTTCAATGTTTGACTTTTAAGTTTGCGTACTAAATATGATTACATCTATTCCTTTTCAATTTTTTTTTATTTTGATATTTATTATAACCGCATAATAAAGTTATAAATTCACTCTCCGCGAGAAACGTGTGCAGGATGACGGGCTTAAAATTATTTTTTTTAAGCTTTTATCCGATTCGCTTGAAATTTAAGGGGCCCGTTCCTGTTAGTGATTTATGGAGTTGATTAAAGGTTCAGTCAGTTTTGCGAAAAATCAAACATATTTTCAACAGTTTTTATTGCAGTCTTGGAACCCCATGTCGGATACTTCGTTATCAAACCAAAGCCTCCGGCCAATGCGAAAAGAAGGACTCCTGCCGTCGCGCATGCTTTTACCATGATCAGGGAGTTTCTGTCAACCCCCACGTCAGTGGCGGCGGAACCGCCCAGGCCCGGTCAATAATTTTAGCCAATATTTTTATTTGGCATATATGCAATTTTTTGTTGTGATGAGCCTTAGAAAGTTGCTCTAGGTAAGTGGTCAGGTGGTCCTAATCCTTAACAAATCTCCTTAGGCATTGTTTTTCTTCTGTTTGTTCCGAAAAGCGGGAAGGGAGGGGAGTGACCACGATTCAAAATTTCGGGATCGGTCAACGAACTTCAATTTCTGCCGCCCCTGCCCCACGTTACCCCCAAACAGCCGGCCACGTGGTGCCTGCCCGCCGGTACTTGCCCCCTGCTTGCATAGAGTTTTCGACGCCGTTTGTGTCAAATTAAAGTAATCGGCGAATTGAGAGGTCTGCAAGGTTTCTGACTGGTACAATTATGACTTCCAAGAAAACTCTATTTAATGTGGATTGGCTTGAAGAAAAACTTAACCCACAGTAGTCAGAATGGCTGTTACCTGTTCAGGATGACCCATACAAAGCAAGATGTAAAGTTTGTTTAAGAAATTTCAACTTGAGCAATATGGGCCACCAAGCGATTTTGAGCCATGAACGAAGTGCTAAACACATAAAAGCTTTAAGCCAGGTTTCTGCTTCTCATGCTGTGACAATTTTTTTTACATTGGATAATGCACCACTTCAAAGGGATTGTTCAGAAAAACAAAGTGGACCTTTAGGCAGTATGGCTGCTGCTCCTGATTTGATACTGTCCATGCCATATTCAGCAGATTTTGTAGCAAAGCAGAGTGGATCTTCATCCACTGTATCTCTTACTAATATTTCAATGTTGAACATCACTAGTTTTATGACAAAAGAGTGCATTTTAAGAGCAGAAGTAATTTGGGCCATGAAGCTTGTAATGTCAAATTCTTCATATAACTCTTTTAAAGATGCTAGCGATGTATTCCAGCATATGTTTATGGACAGTGATATAGCAAAAAAGGTCAGTCTTGGTGCAACAAAAATGTCATATATAATTTGTTTTGGGCTTGCGCAATATTTTTCTAAATGCTTATTATCAGAGATATCAGGTACTGAATTTGTCATATGCTTTGATGAAGCCCTTAATAAAGTAGCAGAAAATTTCTTTTTCTTTGCTGTTCACCAATTTGTATTCCATATTTTTAAAATAAGAATGTAAACTTCTAAAACAAATTATATGTCTCAGTAACTTGGGATAGGTATAATTGTAAGTATGTGCAGCATGTAATATGTTTTAGAATCTGTTATGAGTATCACTGTCTTGCATGTCAAAACACTGCATTACAAGAGTTAAAGCTAGTTCAATATCCTGTTATGGAATTGCTTATTCACAAGTTTCTGCTCAGCTAACTAAAACAATATTTTAATATCTTGCATGCAAATCTGGGGAAGTATCTAATTAGCCAGTCTTTTTTTCTCATTATATGTTGTTAAGCACATTTTCAAAACGCTATTGCAAACACCTGGAATTTTACTCAAAACCACCTGGAAAAGTCAGGGAATTTGATTTCACTTAACTGAGTGGGAACCCTGTTTTTGGAGTGGCGGGATTAATTTGATATTTTTATTTTGCAAACTTGACATAAGGTTCCAGAGGGTCCTTTTATATATATTTTTTTCAGAGTCTTCAAAGTAGTCAATATGCGCTTCCTCTAAGACATCCCCCGATGAACCGTTTTCCAATTTCTCTTTTAATTTGTCTGTTCAGAGAGCAATAAAGGTTGTAGAACGTTTTATTTCTTGTTCTTTGCCATGTGCTTCTGTGTCTATCTTTTTCTTTAATAATATCCAAAATTTCTTTAGGTAATTAGTACAGATTGTTTTTATCTTTAGCAGGAGTTTGGCATTCTTCCATAATTTTTTTTAATGGCAAGGTTAAAGAGTTCAATAGCATTATCAATTTCTTTTTTTGCTTTTGCAGTCTCCAATTTCAGGAGGTGGCACTAACTTAATGTTTTCTTCAAACTGTTTTAAGTTAGTGACCATTCTGGGTGGTACCATCACAGTTTTATCAGAGAAAAGCATAAGATGAACAGGATTGTGGTCAGAGGAGAGTGTAGATCTCATAGTAATATTTATTTTTTTTAAAGAGCACAAAATCTAGTACATTGCTAGTTCCTTTTATTAGCTCTGGGACAGTAGCAATAGCAGTGTTTGCTGTTAAAATCTTCTGCTATAACAGTGGGAATATCTTTTTCAAATAGATTATCTAGAGCTTCTCTGGTAATAGTGTGATTAGGATGGTTGTAAATGGCTGTAAATTTAATCGGGTTATTTTTAGTTTTAATAATTACTAAGTGCGCTTCTATGCCATCCACTGTGTTGCATATTGCTTCACTTTGCTCTAGACTGTCTTTAACAACAATCAAAATTCCACCACATTTGGTAGTTTTATCTTTCCTATAAACCTTAATAGTTGGGAATTTTGAATTTAACTCTGTCTATTAGCCAGGACTCAATAATTAATGCAATGTCAATCTTTTTATAGTTTAATTAGGCTATAAATTCTTTATGCTGTCTTTTGAAACCCTGCACATTCCAAATTAGAATATTAAGACAATTTTTTTCAGTCAGCATAATTTCTTCCTCAAAAAAATGAGAAGTACCCTTAAAAAAGGCCTTTTGTTTTTGCCTCTATTTTTTTTTTTTTTTATGTTGTATTGATTTTCAGGTGTATCTATAGTATCGTTTAATTCTTTTTGAGAATTGAAGTTGTTAACATTATTACGCGCTTGGGCATCAGTAGCAGCATTAATATTAAGCATTTCCACATTTTTTTGGCGATTTGAGCGGCTAATTCTGCTATCTCACTGATGGACTGCACACCATCACCATCATTTTTATTAACAAGTTCACCCGTTTTTTGTTTTTTCTTAAAATTTGCTTCCAGGGTGGTGTCCTTGATTTTGTTAATTAATAAACCCATTTTGTTTGAAAGTGGTTGTTTATTATTTATTCCATTATTATTTGCTTGATTAGAACTGCTTTCGCTTGTTGCTCAGCTCATTGGATAACTTATTATTACACGTGTGAAAAATACTCCCATCTCACTCGCTTGTTCTTCATTGCTTTCTGCAATTTGCTTTACACATGTGAAGAATACTCCCATCTCTCTCTTTAGTTCGTCACTGCTTTCTACTTTTTTAGCTTGTATGCTTTCTATTTCAGTGAGGTTGTTTTCCACGTTAGAATTATTGGTGTAGTGCACAGTGGTATTATTAGTATTTAATGGAAGCAGTTCGGTTTGAGTGCTATTAGCTGTAATGTTATCAGTATTATGCAAAAGAGCATTTTCATAGCAGGCATTTTTTTTTTTTTCTGCCTCTAATTTTCCTTGCTAAGCCTTCCAGCAAATTTTTTTTTTTTTTTTTTTTTACAGTAGGAATATTTAGATTCTTTCCTAATTTATTTCTGGTTTTTTCTTGCATTCACAGTTTTTTGCATTGACTAGCATTATCACCTAAGTATTTTTCTATTTCAGCATTCATTTCCTCTACCACATTGGTGGTTTGGAAATTCATGCGATGTTTTTTCAATTCTTTGTTTAGCACAAAATTCTGTAAATTGCTTTTAATTACAATTTTTTTTACCTCTGTGTAATAAATTAATATTATGGAGGTATTTGTATCTTTTTTCATTAATTCTGTGTCATTATTGCATCTTTCAATTTTGAGCTTAACTGGCTCTCTTGCAATGTTTCAGGTTGTTCTTGCTTATGCACATTTTTTACCTGTGCATTTTTTAGTGCATCTTTTGTATGTGTGTGTGTGCACTTTCCTCAATATTTTTGAAACTTTCTTGAGTTTCAGTTTTATTTTCTATGTAAAGTCTACCTTTACTCGTGTGAATTTGTGTACTTGTCTGTGGAAACTGAGTTTCCTTCATCTGCATAGCAGATATGGCAAATTATTTCTTGAAAAAATAACCTGGCCCCGAAAAGCCCCCCCCCCTCCTTTTTTTTTTTTTTTTCTTCAGCAGACTGACCCATCTCAGGTATATTTACTATAAAACCTTCCTCTTGGGTAAGGTTGTCCAGTATTGTCTCAGGCTTTTCTAAAAAGACATCTGGAAATGTCGCAGATATCATGTCTGGAATTGGCGCAGACATACAAGAGAGTCATCTGCATGTGAGTCAGATGACGTGCCTTGAAATGTCTCAGGCACAGAGTAAGAAATTTTCTCACTTACCAGTCTTCTTCTGGTTCTTTTCTAGATACTATTACATAATTCCAGAGGAAGGTTTCTAACTCTCCTGTATCTTTTTGGACCTGGCTTCTCAGTTGGCTGTCAAATTTCAGTGGAAGGGAATAAGGAATGGGAAACGACATCACTTTTCTTGGCGTCAGGCGGTTGCTGATATATCTTGCTGTCTGTAACCTGGCAACATGCGGTGAATTGAATCTGGTGTATCCTATTTTTGTCATTTTCTCTATAATAGCATAAGCTGATGGAGTGTTACAGGGTAACATGACAGTACTTCCCTTTGTAACTATATATTGTTATATGTTTTGCATATTTTTGGAAATTAATGTGTTAAAGTTTATTTCTATCTCATTAGTGATTTCTTGAATTGAACTGTTGTTGTGAATAGCAGGTCATAATTTTGAAGATGGTTTTCATCCCTTATATGGAAAGTCTCCAAAATAAAAAACACACATTCTTATAGGAAAAGATCTGCTCTTTCTAATGGCACAAAAAGAAATATAATTGGAGGTGAGAAAATTGAGATACAAGTTATCAAAGATGGTCAAAATTATACACGTGAATTGTTGGTAGTATGTTTATACCACAATATTTTTTTAACTACTTAATATTGGGTTGGTGCAAATGAAATGTCCGGCAAAGGCCCAGCACATGTGGACGGCAAGAACGGAAAAGTAGGACAACTTACCTAGGCAAAATAATGCCCTTGGCATTGACACATAGTTGCCATCTGTCTGGGAAGGCCGTGATCCCGGAACGAAAAAATTTGTGGCTGGGACCCGAAGAAGTCATCAACTGCACGTTGAACCTCGATGTCTGTCGTGAACTGTTTCGCAGTCAGGAAGTGAACCAGGCGACGAAACAGATGATAGTCAGTCGGAGACAAGTCCGTGGAGTAGACAGGATGAGGCAGTGCTTCATAGCCCAAGGCACTTATTGTCAGCATCGTTCATTGTGCGACATGAGTGCGAGCGTTGTCCTGGAACAGAAGAGCACAGTGTCTGTTGACCAAAGTCGGTTGTTTCTGCTGCAATTTCTGATGCATCTGGTGTAATTTAGCACAATAACGTTCTGCAGTGATGGTTTGGCCTCTTGCCAAGAAACTGATGAATTATCCTGGCTGTGGACCACCAGACAAGGGGCATCATCATCTTGGTGTGTAGGGGTAGCTTAGGATACCATCGAGCTGGCTGTGCGTTGCTTAACCATTGTGCAGATAGTTTCTGATTATCATAAAGGACCTACTTCTCGTCGCAGGTGACGATTCGATGCAGTAGAGGTTCCTGATTATTCCTGGCAAGCAGCGATGTGCAAACTTCCAGACACAGAACAACTGTCGTGCAGTGGACACCTACCACTGCCACTATCTCACGATCTGTTTTTCGGGGGTCCGCTTCAACCACACGTAACAGAACAGCAACAGGTCGGTGACCATGTGATTCGTTTTGCAGGTCTGTATCTCTGCTTTGAAACTTCACAAACCGTCGCCGAATGGTTCGTTTGTTGGCTGTATTCTCCCCAAATGCCTTTAACGTTTCAAGCAGCAATTCCTGCGTAATGGCCCAGTTTCAATTCATAAAGTAAGATACCTCTCAAATCCGGTGTCTGCATGCTTCGTTTGCAAGCCATGTTACGTCCAAACAAACCATGCCTGAGCCTTGTTCTTCACACACGTGCTAGTTATTTATAGTAACTCTGTGACATAATACCCGCAACATCCGTGGGTGGTTCCATTCCGCTGTGGTGGTAGCCTTCTCCAGTGCTTGTTCGCGCCGGACATTTCATTCACACCAACCCAATAATAAGTGCTACAACTTGGCAGACCTCATGACCAACCGTTTAGTTGATCTATCCAAGGGCAATTTCTAAAATTATTTTGTATCGAAAATATCAGTCTCAATATGCCAAAAAAATCGCTGCGTTGAATTTTCCCTCAACTTTGACCTCATACCATCTGAAAACTATCAAAGCTAAACCCCTGAAAATTTGTCAGTGGTTTGAGGTCCAAAAGTTGTGCAGTTACCCCAAATGCTGTCTCTTTACTAGTTATAGTTTCACTTTCACAGCATATGAAACTTGGCATTTTGTTTCATACTATGCACACAACATTTTGGAGGCCCCTAGAACCTTAAATTTTTGTTCTTAGGATGTAAAACTTTGCACATCTTAGTTTTATAACATAAGGAAGCCATGTGCCAAAATTCAGCAAAATTGGAGATTATCAAGTGGGGACCATTTGTCCACTGGACATGGAATTAATTACCTTGGTGGTACATCAAGGGTTGACTGTATATACATATACGATCGTGGCCAATAGACTGAAAGTCAATTTTTGCACCAGTAGACAGAAAGTCAATTTTTGATGATTGAAATAAACTTATACATCCCTTTAAAGAAAATTTTATGCTGAATTCAAATATTTTTACAGAATGTTATTACCAGTAATAGAAGTGAAGTTACAAGTAAAAGTACAGCATCTAGTCATAAAAAGCAAATAATAATGGAATTTGTGAAATAAGTGTACGATGTATTTAACGTAAAATTACTGTACAGTACATTATCGAAACTTGCACGACACTTGAAATAACTTACCAACAAGCAAAATACGCTTTAATATTTAATTGGATAACCACGGTTTCTTAGTAACAAAGCTCTCCTTCTTGGTATGGAACTAATAAGCTTCTCTAGTTGTCCATTGGTGATAACACGGTGCCATACGGCCCTTACAGACTCAATGCTGTTTTAGATGTGGGTCCTTGTTGACGGATCTTTTGCTTCAATCTCACCCACAGATTCTCTA
Organism: Macrothele yani; assembly: GCA_039090855.1. Taxonomy (NCBI): domain Eukaryota; kingdom Metazoa; phylum Arthropoda; class Arachnida; order Araneae; family Macrothelidae; genus Macrothele; species Macrothele yani. The sequence continues at coordinate 84,974,060 of CM077001.1, forward strand.
TGGGATCCAGTGACTGTGCCGGCCACTGAAGTTTTGTTATAACTTTTTGATTAAACCACTCGTCAACTAACTTTGACTGATGACATGGCACGTTATTGTCCTGAAAGATAAAATTCCGCAAACCCATGTCTTGTGCAGATGGTAGCAGTTTGAACTTCAAAACATCCACATATTTTGATCCATTCAATGTGCCATCAACAATGTGCAGACGGCCAACTCTACTGGCTCAAATACAGGACCATAACAACACCGAATGTGGGTGCTTGATTGTTGTCTGGGTGCAGCATGCCTAATATCTTTCACCAGCCCGGCGGCGTACATAATTATTTCCATTATTAGCGGAAATAGGAACAGTTGTTTCATCACTGAAAACAACATTTTCCCATTCATCAACAGTCCAATTCCTGTGTGCCTTGCCCCAAGCAATTCTTTTGAGCCATTGTTGTTCAGTAAGGAAAGGTTTTCGTGCAGTCGGTCAATTTTCTTGTAGCCTACGACGAACTGTACGTGCAGATGCAATAATGCTTACTTCATTCTTCCACTCATTTCTTAAATCAGTGGCTGTTTTAAACCTTGATTTTAAGGAACAACAAATCAACATGCGATCATCACGTTCAGTACACAGCCTTGGTCGATCTGTTCTTTTTCTGTTTCCCACACATTCAGTTTCTGCAACTCTTTTAATGGTGTGCAAGACAGTGGAATGATCACAGCCACTATAACAGCAATTTTACTACTATTGAATCCAAGTTCATGCGAATTAATAACTTTTACTCTGGTTTGAAGAGGTAGGACCAATTTTCGGGTCTTTGACATTCCGAAATTCAAAAACCACCAGGAATTCTGCATAAACTTCAGTCAACTGACTACAAGCAGCTATTTCTAAGTTGGCAGACGATTCTACATCCTTTTATATCTCACTAGCGGATGTGGGAGAAAGCTTTAGTGGATTAGAGGGGCGTGAATGCTTTTTTAGAACTGGATTTGTGTTTCCTCACTAGCACATTTTAGCTTGTAACTTCACTTCTGTTGTTACTGGTAATAACATTCTGTAAAAATATAAGTGGTTGCATGAAAAACATGCAAAATTGTGTTTGTGGCATAAAAGAAATATCACTAGAAAGAAGGGAGCATTATATATATATAGGGATGTAAGGTCAGGTGATGCGTAACATCACAGCCTCTCCTTGACAAATGTCAACCCCGCCTTCTCGTGGTACATCCTGTTCCCACTAAAGGGGCTCTGACGACCGCCAATAGCGGTATAACTATACCATCGGGATTAGAGGAAATGCTATCCCACACTCACCAACCCGCTTGGCCAGCGTGGTGAGTTATGGCCAAACCCCTCCAAAATGACTCCACAACTTAAATCTTGGCCCTCAGTCTCCAGCAGCTGGAATGTACCTGGCCAAGGCAGCGGCCAGTGCGACATGAAGGCAGAGGGTGCTAAGAATCCCCGGAGGACCGGACTAGGCTGCCATCTGATGCTGACCTTGGCTACGTATAACGGACGCTCCCTGTCTTCTGATTCAAGGCTTCTTGAATTGGAAGAGGAACTACAAAGGATCAAGTGGGACATCGTCGGGCTAAGTGAGGTAAGGAGAAAAGGAGAAGATCTCATTGAACTGAAAAGTGGACATCTCTTCTACTATCGTGGGACAGATACTGGCAGAACTAGTGGTGTTGGATTTATAATAAACAAGAAACTGAAGGATAAAGTTGTAGAAGTTGAAAGTTCCTCTGACAGAGCTGCACGACTTGTTATCCAACTCTCGAAAAGATACCAGGCTCAGATTATTCAAACTTATGCACCCACCACAAGTCATCCGGAAGAAGAAATTGAAGAATTTTATGAGGAAATTTGTCATCTAAATAATAAAGGTAAGCAGCACTTGAAAATAATTATGGGAGATTTCAATGCAGAAATAGGGCAACGGCAACAGAATGAAACGTCAGTAGGTAAATTCGGTCATGGCAACAGAAACCAGCGTGGAAATACTCTCGTAGAGTTTGCAGAGGCAGAAGGGTTTTTCATCTTGAACTCCTTTTTCAAGAAAAAGCCACACAGGAAATGGACATGGAGACATCCAAATGGGACGACAAATGAAATTGATTTTATTATGTGTAACAAAAAATTCGTCATAGAAGACTGCAGTGTGCTAAACAAGTTCAACACAGGCAGTGACCATAGATTGGTGAGATGTAAGATGCACCTCAACACTAAACTCGAACGTAGCAAGCTCATAAGACAAACAAAATGTATTGACATAACCAACCTTAAAAAACACCATAATACCTTCAAATTGGAACTGAAGAACAGATTCTCTGCTTTAGAAGGCCTAACATTGGAAGAAGTGGATATTTCTGAAGTTAACAGAAAAGTAACCAAAGCTCTTATGGATACAGCAACAAAATTAGCTGGGTCTAAGAGCAAATTGTATGTGAACAAATTATCAGGAAAAACCAAAATGTTGATGCAAAAAAGAAGAGAGATGAGGACAGCTAAAGAAGATATGACTTCCAAAGTGGAATATATAGAGCTATGCAAGACAGTACGAAAAAGTATCACTGAAGACGTAAGGAAATTCAACTGTGAACTAATAAGGAAAGCAATTGAAAACAACCAAAGCCTAAAGATAGCAAAGGGACATCTCAGTAAGGGAAAAAAACAGATTATGGCACTGAGAAAAGAAGATGGTTCTGTAACAAGAAATAGAGGCGAAATTTTGAGAAGAGTGAAAGATTTCTACTCCAAATTATATGAAAGGGATGATACATGTACTCCAGACATCATGAAAGGTACCAGTACCAGAGTTCTTCCAGTCCTTCCAGCAGAAGTTGCACATGCAATCAAGAACATGAAGCTGGGAAAAGCTCCAGGAGAAGATGGAATTACTGTAGACATCATACAAGAAGCAAGTGGAGAAATCGAAACAGTACTCGCCCAAATTTTCACTCGATGCCTTAATGAAGGGAAAATTCCTGAGGATTGGAACAACGCTACAATGATCTTGCTACCTAAAAAAGGTGACATTGAGGATCTCAGGAACTACAGACCTATCAGCCTCCTATCAGTGGTTTATAAAATCTTCACTAAAGTTCTTTCACACCGCTTGAAGGTGACACTGGACATGGCTCAACCGAGAGAACAAGCTGGATTCAGGAGTGGCTACAGCACAATAGATCATATCCACATACTGAGTGAACTAATTGAAAGAGCGAGGGAATATGAACTTCCATTGTGCATGGCTTTTATCGATTATGAAAAAGCCTTTGATTCGGTGAAACCATCAGCAGTTGCAATGGCTCTGAAATCCTGCGGTATTGAAGATGCATACATTAATATTATTAATAACATCTATGAAAATGCAAGTGCAAAGATTCGGCTGTTTGAAAATACAACACACATAAAAATTGGAAAAGGAGTGAGACAAGGTGACACCATATCTCCGAAGCTCTTTAATGCGACATTGGAAAATGTCTTTCAATCACTGAACTGGGAAAACAAAGGGATAAAGATTAATGGAGATTATCTAACCCACCTTCGTTTTGCTGATGACATAGTCATTTTTGCAACTACCCCATCAGAGCTACAGAGTATGATCCAGGAACTTGATGACAAGAGTAAAGAAGTGGGATTAAAAATGAACTTTCAGAAGACAAAAGTGATGTTCAATGCTTTTACAAGAAATGAAGATTTATCGATTGATGAAGAAAAGCTGGAGATAACAGACACATACGTTTATCTTGGACAGCAGATATCAAGTGAGGGTCACATTGGTGAAGAAATTAATCGGCATACAAAACTTGCCTGGAGAGCTTTTGGAAGAAACAGCATAATTTTCAAGAGCAATATGCCATTATGTCTTAAAAGAAAAGTGTTTGATCAATGCATCCTTCCAGTGCTTACGTATGGTGCAGAGACGTGGACCTTAACTAAAAGAGACATACAAAGGCTGCAGACAAATCAAAGAAGCATGGAGAGGTGCATGCTTGGTGTAACCAGGAGAGATAAGAAGAGGAACATGTGGATCCGAAAAATGACAAGAGTGGAAGACATCATGATCAGAGTTAAATCCCTGAAATGGCAATGGGCTGGACATACTGCCAGAAGAACAGACCATCGATGGACAGCCGAAATTTTAGATTGGATTCCAAGGGACAGGAAAAGACCCAGAAGAAGGCCACATGGAAGATGGGTGGATGAAATTCGAAAGTATGCGGGAGTGACATGGAGGAGACTGGCACAAGACAGACCGTTGTGGAGGAAACTTGGGGAGACCTTTGTCCAGCTGTGGATTGATAATGGTTGACAATGATGATGATGATGATGATATATATAATGGCAGCACTAGTCATAAGCAGTGTTGTATAAGTCAGATGACCATGTAATCAGTGACCCAATCAAAAATTTGCCAGTGCAAGGCAAAAGCAAAATGAGAACTAAAAAGAAAGAGAGAAAAAATGTGCTTTTGATTATGAAGTTGAAAAAAAAAAGTTTTTTTTTTTTTTTTTTCTGGTGATGGCTTTCAAAATAAAATCACAAGAATTCCATAATATTTTAGGATGGAAGGCCTGCATTGTGTGTGTGTGTGTATAAAAATATGAAAATGCAGAATTACTAAAGTATGTGTAAATAAAATTTGAAACATTAAGTATTTTTTTGGAAATGTTACTTAATATTAAGTATTAAATTTGAAATTTTAAGTTTGAATGAAGTACATGGACACTACAAATGTGAACAAAAGATTAGTGGAAGCTGTTGTGCAGCATGTACTTTGTTCAACATAGTTATGTAAGCATTTCGCTTATGAAAACTTACCTTCTGTCATTTGTCAAAATTCTTCTAACTGGTGGAACTATGATGCATTATTTGACTGAAACATAAGGATAGGTAAGGGAAAAAGTTGTAGTGCTGCACATATCTGTTTACTCTGTCAAAATCAGAATTCAAGTGCCACATAATGTAAATTGTTGCAGAACACACACACAATTCCAGTTTGTCTGGACAGTGTGAGTTAACCCCAAAATGGCAAAAATCTTCTCCTATTACAGCTATAAATTATACAAAATTCTGCTAGTTACCATTTAAATAGGAATGTTGCACACAATTAATAATTTTATGTCTTTTTACTTATTTGTTAGTGCTATGTAGCAAAAGTTGAAGAGTTTGGAAATAAGAGTATATTTTAATCTGGTATATGTGAGAAGTTTAAAGCAAAATGGTGGTTTTAAGATTATTCTGAAAATGTAACAGCAAGTAAGTCTTGACATCATGGAATTTCTTGGGAGTCAGCCTGTTTGTGATTTATGGTTATCTTGACGAAAGAGTAAGGCAAATGATAAGGTGTCATTTTAATTGCCACATAGTTTTAGTCTTAAGATTGTGGGGCATGCATGCATCTACAGTAGTGATAGACCATTCACGAGTGATTCATTCACAATAAATGGCTCACAGCACAAATGGTGAATGGTTTGCTCTTACTGCTGTGAATAGCTCTATCTGCTATTCACAGCAGTAAAAGCCAAAAAGCAAACATTGTACATTGAAGTCGCAGCACGTTTAACTTTAACCTGTCCCCATGAGTTCAGAAACAAATTCCCGTTAAGGAAAGTAATGTCAACTGTTATGTGAGTAAGCAAATCGGCAAGGAAATAATAGTAAAGTAAGGATCTGAATGCCATTTATTCATGGTGAAGAGCTCGCTCTCTATTGGCAGTTTGTTAAAAAGAGCTGTTTCCTTGAAAGTGCTTTGTTCATAAACACGAGGTCCTTGAAACAAATGATTTACTCTGTGAGCATAGTGACAACCTGGAAATTGAATGACTCTTATGTGAATGATGAAAGAACTCCTAAGGAAAGATTTTTGTTATTACTAATCTGTAGGATTAATGATCTTCTGGTTATGAATGCAGAAACCTAGCATATTTGGCTCAATAGTAAGTTGTGATACCAGCTTTGTCGAAGTGCCTTTCATGCAATTCAAAAGGCAGTTTTTGTAAAACATCTTTTGTGAGCACATATAGCAGTATTGCCAAATGTTTTTACTCTGCAGTGCATTGTATTCGAAGAGATTTATGGGTTCTATTAAGTGTTTGCATGTTGGTATTAGTTGTCTCCAGATGAAATTGTGACAATAACAAAAATTATGGGCAAAATGGAAGCTGAAAATATGTTTTTATTTTAAATCAAGAAAAAATTAATTCTTTTGTCAATATTTCCCCACCCCCACTTGCTACAGTAATATATTGCAGCATCTTAATCAAGCTAGTCATGTTGAAAAACCAGTACTTTGGGCTTGAACATTACTATCTATTGTAAACTTACTGTTTCTTTGTAATTTTCAGGTTTGGGACAAACTGCTCCTAATCCTAAGGAAAGTATTACTACCAGTGATGGTGTGGAAATACCACTAGGAAAGCCTAAACAAACCAATATCAGCGGCTCTTCCCTCCTCTACAATGAGTATCCTTTTGATTAGCAAATTTTTTATTTCATGTATTATTTTTTCCATTTTTCTTCCCCTTCTGACACTTAATGTTACAGCAGATTCCGGTTAATTAGGCCATTGATTAATCAGTGCAGCCATTTATTTGGGACAATTCTTTAAGAACATCCCAAATTAACTCTTTGAGATAGAATTTTGCATAATTGGGACAGCCGCCAATTGGACCATGCTCTAGCCGTGATGTGTCCCAATTAACCGGAATCTACTGTATTCAAAAGTCAGGAAATTACTTCTGAGTAAAATTTTGTAAGATGGGTAAATATAGTGTTAAAAATTTACTGTATTTTTTGAGAATAATACCACATGAAGTATAAAGTCGCAGTTCCATTTATCACGTTGGTTTGTTGGAAAATACATTTATCACGTTGGTTTGTTGGAAAATATGCCACACCCAGTTTAAAACCACAGGTAAATCTACCACAAAGGAATTTTTATTTGACTACCATTCCAACCCCTTTCTCTGCCGATGTGGTAGCAGAGTGCATCGTATGACTTTCATCGAAGATGAATGAAGGGAGTTGTAAGGAAAACTGTTTATTTGTTTTTAAAATACTTCAAATCGGTTGCGCATCTGACATAAAATAACGTCGTAGGTAAAAGCACTCTGGATGTGCAAAAAGTTATGCACTAAGTGGCAGTTGTTTATTACTGCTTTGTTGCTATACTTGTGTGTAACCCTTCTTTCTAATGGGTCATTTTTGATTTCCATTTCTAAGGCCCTTAAAAGTCCTTATTTTATAAAACAAATGCTAGTGCTTATCCCCCGGTCTTGTTTTTGCGCTGCAGTAATGCGCATCGCAACCCTGCCCCCCATTTTTGTTTGTGTGTCTGTAAATATGCTAACCCGTTCACCAGGGGAGCTTTCTTCTATCTCACTGAAGGGAGATAATCCCCTGGAGTGTTCTTAGAAATGACCTCCCTTCACCTCCCCCCACACCCCCCACTTTCCCATTGTAGCCTGTAGGACTTACCTTGCATGATCTTACCAGTGGGATCAACATCTGTGTTGTGTGCCTTTTCAGGGGTCAGAGGGTCAAAGCAAAGGTTGGGGGGGGGGGGGGCTGTTTGTCTTCGCAATTTATGGTGTCAGTTGTGACTTGTCTCATGTGGTCTGATCTATCTAGTGTCTACTGCTCTACTCAACTCACCTTGCTTCATTGCCACTGTGTCTCCTGGTTGTCCTTTTCTTTTTTGGCGTGTATTTAATTTTGTTCTTTGCGGGCAAAGTAGTTTATATTTGGAACAAAATGCCTGGTAAATGGCCACTAGTGCTGTTTAATCCCCTACATATATATATATATATATACTGACGGCTCGACAAATCCCGGGCGCCAGGTAGCACATATGCCTAAAATTCGGGCCGTGGCACCTAATTTTCTTCTTACTTAAGGTTTCGTAACTTGCAGTAAATACTGTAATTTCTGTCGTATAATCCATAGATTATCTGTTAAAAAGTTATAAATGTAGGTACTGCGGGCATTGATAAAGAAGAAAAAAAGAAAAAGGGGAGACATCTTTCTTAATTTCATGTGCGATTGCGGAAGTGTGTACTATTTTGTGGGTTCTCCCTGTTTCTGCTGGATCACCAATTGTACTACATGCAAGGCGGGAAAGAAATTCATGTTTTACCCTCCGTAACATGAGATTAAAAAAAAACCTTACCTAAAGGGGGAAAAAAATAAAAGGTGCTGAAGAATAATTCATTAATCATCAATAAAGAACAGTAAATCATAAACCACATGTGTATTAAATAAAAGGCCAAACTAAAAACCTTTGCCATTTTTCAAATTGATGATGATGCAGGTTTTGAGGCTTCATTTGCACTACCGCTAGGCTCCCATGAAAATAATAAGTTGACAAGTCAGCACTCTAATTTCTTTATAGCTCAGTGTCTTCCATAAGCGATTAGTTTTAACCTAAATTAAATGTGGAATTTCAGAGCAGCATGTTTGTAAAATTGAGTTTAACCTTGCAATGTTATAATAGAAAAATACAATAAAACAAGTTTTCTAAAATATACCTAATCATCTGATAGGCCTTGGAGAAATTGGGTGAACATGTGCAAAAATAATTATGTAAAAGTTTTTTTTTTTTTTTTTAATACTTAGTCATCATTGTGAACTCAGAGGAATAGGGTTAATATATAGTTTAAAGAAGTTTATATAGCAGAGGTGTTTAAAAAAAAAGAAAAAGTCGTCTGTGTGACCTCAGAGAAATTAGGTGAATATAGTGTAAAAAGTTTGTGTGGAATAAGTTTTAAAACTCACTTAGTCATCTTTGTGACCTCAGAGAAATTGGGTGGAAAAGTTTAGATAAAACAGGTTTTTAAAAAAATACCTTGTCATCTGTGTGACCTTAGAGAAATTGTGAGTATCTCATTGGCAGGGATGGAAAATGGTCAGTAAAAGTGTTTTTTCATCTTGGTCAGTAATTTGTCAGTTTTTTTTTTTTTTTAATTGGTCAATAAGGTCAGTGTTTTCTTATTTTTTTGTTTTCGTTACTTAATTTTGAGGGAAACATGACAACTTCCCAGTGATATGACAATTTTTTTTCAGTTCAACTCAATTTCTTTTTCTCATTTTTCATAACCTAGTAGTAATTATTATTGTACTGACAAAGTGGCCCAATGATAAAAGTGTTTCTTGAGCATTGGCTTTTCCTAATTGCCCAAAAATATAATGTTTGAGGGCCCTGCTTTCTTCTCTACAAATCTAATCTGAGTCTACACAGTATGTATATTATATTGAAGCACTTGTGAACACTTTTTATTTTGCTGATTGAACTTATTTGTGAGTGAGACTAATGAACAATGAGAAAGTGCACTTTTAAATCTGAGTGGTTGAGTAAAAAAGACAAAAATGAATATGTTATATCTCAATGGGGACAGAAAAAAAGTGTTGGAGAAATGTTTTGTGTTGTTTGTGCTAAAGGATTTAGTGTCAATTGGGGGTTCAAGCACTTGAACAGCATGCCGCATCTCGTAAACATATGGATGAGTGTAGGAATCAATTGGTTTCATCGCAGCTACATCTGTCAGCGATTCATCTTGGTGTGCTGGTGGAGGAAACTAGTTCTGGTAGCCACACTGTGCCTAAAGATTGCACAGGAACTATTGCACTTTACAGAACAGAGATAGTACAATGAGAGCAGAACTTATCTGGGTATTGACAACTATTTCAGCTGACTTCGCTTTTCAGCCATCTTATGAACATATTGGGGAAAATTTCAAGTTTATGTTTCCAAATGCAATGCCCCAAGATTTTGCCTTATCAAGGACAAAGGCACACGGTATCTAACAACAGATGCACATTACACCTTGTGCTATGATAAAACCACCAATGCAGCATCTTACAAAGAATTACAGGTAGATACCGTTAGATATTGGTCACTAACTAAAAACGTGATTGTTACCAGACACCTTCAGACTTTTTTTATGGGATCAGCAACAGCTAAAGATATTTACAGCAAACTGGACAAAGCTTTGGATTTGGCACAACTTCCTTGATCAAAACTGATAATGATAAGTAATGATGGGCCAAATGTTAACAAGGCTGTCACTGAACTCATGAATGATTATCTTATTTTGACAGAGAAACAGGCTATGGTAGATATTGGCACTTGTAACATTCATATAGTCCATAATGCATTCCGTAGGGGCATGGCAGAACTGGGTGATGATGCATCAAATTTAATTTTCCTTCATGATTTTTTTTATGGGTGGCCATCACAATGGGAGAATTTCACTTAAATTCAAAGAGATCTCGGAATCCCAAATCATCGTTTCTTGAAACATGTTCCTCTTAGGTGGTTATCCCTGAAGAGTGCTGCCACAAGACTGATTGAACACATGGCCAGCAGTTACTAAGTACTTTATAAACTTTGTTCCTAAAAGTAAAAGTGATTTGGTGAAATTTTCCACAAAGTATAGAAGCAAAATTAACCTCTTAAAACATGAGACTATGACAGCAGAGATGTTTTGTTGCACGAGTGCTCGCTTATTTACAAAGTTCACCGGAGTGTTCCAGAAAGAAGAGGCCTTTGGTGCATGTGATGCACAGTGAACTAAAAACACTCTCAAGAACCATAATGAATCGTGCTTGTAAGAGTTCAGCACCATTGTCTCTTGAAGCCTTCAGTGATGAGCACTATATACCTGCAAGAGAAGTAATCAGTGAAAGTAGAATCTGCAACAAACTGGGAAAACTTTCTGAATAGGAAAAGATACTTTTTAACAGGAGCAAAAACCAAAAAAAAAAAAAAAAAAAACATTTCATAGCAAGCTGCAAACACCTTTTACTCCACTCATCTTAGGGCCCATCCTCATAAATCTTCAACGTTTAGCTCCAGCACCACAAGAACTTTGGACGCCCACCTGCTGGTCAAAGAAACGTTATATCATGTATACGAAACCACAAATGGCAAGAGTAGCTCATGTTTATTACAAGCAATATTTTGATGAACAGCATGCCATTAAAGAGAAAGAGCAAAAAGAAAGGGCAAAGAATGAAAGGGAAAAGGCAGAGGAGCTAGAAAGATTGAAAAGGATAGTTTACAAGACAAGGAAGCAAAACTGAAAAAGCTGAGACAAGAACAGAACAAGAAGAGGATGATAGCTCAAATGTTGCTAAGTGATGCAATCAAACGTACTGAGGAGTCTGCTGAGAAAATGACCATGGTGGGATTCAACACAGCACATCTCATGCTAGAAGGAATGCAGAAAGCAATGGAAGAAGAGGACAAAAAAATCATGCTGATGCAGTGCAGAAAATCGCTGAGAAATGAAAGAGTTTGTTAATAACTTCTTTTTTTCAACAAAAAAAAAAAAAAACAATAAAGACAAGTTGTACCTTACAGTAATTATGTTTTGTTCTTATAATGATTATTTTATGTATGAATCTTAATATGTTTTGCCGTTTTATTATATGCAGTACTCTATTATTTTTAAAAAGGAATATTTTTCTGCCTTAAATTTTATATTACAATAATGAAAATATTATCCTGTATTCATAAAAATATTTTTTTAATAAAAAGGCGTGTGATGGCTGGCTATGGGGATGGTTGAAGGGCCAGATAATATTTTTTTTAAAATAAATTTCCAATTTTACTTTTAAAATGCTAATTTATTGATAAACTGTAATTAAATGTGTCAGTAATTGGTCAGTATTTTTGGTATTTTGGTCAGTAAAGTCAGTAATTTTAACCCCCTGACTAGTTTCCATCCCTGCATTGGCATAAATTTTTGTTTTAATGACTTTTTCAGTCATGAAAGCTGTGCTGCAATGATTTAAAGAACACAAAGGAATATTTTATACCATTAACATGCAAAGTGTTAGTTTACTTTTTATGTGCTAGAGCAATACAGACTTTGTTATTGTTTGGATGTATGGAAACAATGAAACTAGATTAATTGCAATACTTGGAGCCATTTGGTGTTGTCAACCCTGAACCAAGATCTATTATCCAAGGAACAAAAATGAAAAAACACTTATACAGTTTAATATATATTAAGTGCACTATATTGCTGCATTGCAATAATATCTCTATACACCTTATTTACACTGTATAAAGTAGATATAAAAAACAGTGAAAATCAACCAACAATTGGCTTTTTCATATCTAATTTTTCTGTTTCCCGCATCTAGCGTTAGATAATGTGGTCATACAATTCTTTTGTAACCTCCATACCTCGATATATCTAGTTCTAGCTGAGTCGAAAAAAGGAGAGGGTGGGCATTCGCACTTACCATAGTTAGACGGTAGGTCCAGACATTTGTGTTGTCCATATATCATGTAAATATATCAATGAAGAAAAGACAGAGGTGCTAAAACTTCATATCGTTGTTTGATAAAACTTAAATTGTCAATGGAAATGGGATTTGGCACCTTTTTTTCATCCCATTTCCATTAACGATTCAAGTTTTATCAAACGACGATATGAAGTTTTAGCACCTCTATCTTTTCTTCATTGATATATTTTCATGATATATGGACAGCACAAATGTGTGGACCTACCGTCTAGTGCGAATGCCCACCCTCTCCTTTTTTCGACTCAGCTAGAACTAGATATATCGAGGTATGGAGGTTACAAAAGAACAGTATGACCACATTATCTAACGCTAGATGCAGGAAACAGAAAAATTAGATATGAAAAAGCCAATTGTTGGTTGATTTTCTCTGTTTTTTATATCCACATATACAGTGTTTTGTTGCACCATTTCCATATCTTTTTATCTTATGTTCAGAGTGGTTTTATGCCTGGTTAGGGCTGTACTAACCAATTTTTTTCATTAGGCATGATGATTGAAAATTATCTGTCTGTTGGTAAGAAAATATTTGCTACCTTCATAGATTTAGAGAAAGCTTATGATCAAGTAAATAGGACTCTTCTATGGAAGGTACTGAATAAATATGGTATTACTGGGAATCTACTTAATAGTGTAAAAGCCATGTATGCTGGCAGTAGAGCATATGTACGAGTGAATGGTGTTGTATCAAAATGTTTTTTTTTTTTTTATTGGTACAGAAGTCAGACAAGGTTGTGTAATAATGTCACCCTAGCTGTTTAATATATCTATGGATGTGTGATGACAAAATGGATAATATAATGGCTTATGTCTTGTTAATATATGTGTGTGTGTGTGTGCAGATTGCTGTATGCTGATGAGAGAGACAGTCCTGTTGGCAGAGACCAAAAGTGAGTTGCAGAGTATGTTAGCCTGGATGTACAAAATCCAAACTGAGAACAAACAAGGGAAAAAATAAAGTTATGGTTTTTGAGTGAGGAACTGGTAGTACTGAATGCAAGAGAAGTCTAATGGCACAGTGATTGACCAGGTGAACGAGTTTGTATATTTGGGAAGCATGTTTGACAGAGAGAACAAATTAGATAGTGAAATTAGTAGGCAAGTAAACTCTTCATTGAAAGTCATAGCTGCTTTAGGATGATTTGACAGAAATCCCAAATGGCTGTGTATGAAAGTATAGTTGTTCCTACTCTGCTGTGGCAGTAAGGCCTGGGTACTGCCAAAGATACATAGGAGTCAATTATGTGCAGGAAAGATGCATTACTTACGCAGAAGGGGGACAAGACACTCGCTGATCATGTGAGGTAAAATTTTGTCCATAAGGAAGAGACTAATATTCTTAGGTGGTTTGACCATGTTGACAGAATGAGTGATAAGATGCTTACTAAGAAAGTTTTTTCAGCCTAAGTGGCAGGAAAGAAAAGTAGAGGAAAGCCAAAGAAAGGGAAAAGGTAATCAGACTGACAGCAAGAACTATCGTGGTATTAGCTTATTAAGTGTGCCAGGGAAAGTGTTTGGTAAGGTCGTTATTGAAAAAAGTACGGTGTCTTACATCAGAAAAAGTGTGGGATGTTCAGAGTGGTTTTATGCCTGGTAAAGGCTGCACTAACCAAATTTTTGCATTACGCATGATGACTGAAAAGTATCTGGCTGTTGGTAAGAAAGTTTTTGCTGCCTTCATAGATTTAGAGAAAGCTTGTGACTGAGTAAATAGGACACTTTTGTGGAAGGTATTGAATGAATGTGGTGTTACTGGGAATCTACTTAATAGTGTAAAAGCCATGTATGCTGACAGTAGAGCATGTGTATGAGTGAATGGTGTTTTATCAAAATGGTTTTCTATTGGTGCAGGAGTCTAGCAATATTGTGTAATGTCTCCATGGCTGTTTAATATATTTATGGATGCGTGCATGCGGTATGCAAAAATAGATAATACTGGTGATATCCGTGTGTGCAGATTGCTGTATGCTGATGACACTGTCTTGTTGGCAGAGAGCAAAAGTGAGTTGCAGAGTATGTTGTTTCAGACGTACGAAGTTTGCATGGAATTCAAACAGTATCAATAAGGGAAACCCCAAAGTTATGGTTTTTGAGAGAGGAACTGTAGCACTGAATGTAATGTAAGTGTAAATGGCACAGTGATTGACCAGGTGAGTGAATTTATGTATTTAGGAAGCATGTTTGACAGAGAGAACAAATTGGATAGTGAAATTAAGTAGGTGAGTGAATTCTTCATTGAAAGTCATGGCTGCTCTGGGAGATTTTCAAAGGAATGATTAGTTATCAAGAGAGTCACGCATGGCTGTGTATGAGATTGTAATTGTTCCTACTCTGATGTATGGCACTGAAACCTGGGTACCGCGCAGGAGAAACATAGAAGTAGTTTGTGTGCTGGAGAAATGCGGTACTTACGGGGGTGGGGTGGGGTGCAAAACACATTCTGATTGTGTGCGAAATGAAAATGTGTTGCAGTTGTGTGATGTGAAGCAAACTGTTGTTCGCAAGGTGGAGACTAATATGCTTCGGTGGTTTGGCCATGTTGAAAGAATGAGTGATGAGGTGCTTACTAAGAAAATCTTTTTAGCCCAAGTGGCAGGAAGGATAGGCAGAGGAAGGCCAAGGAAGTCATGGGAGGATCAGATTCAGGAGTGTCTGCATGAGAAACAAATTATAAGTACAGAAGATCTTGTGTACGGCGTGTAATGAATGTCAGTGAAGCCTGAGTTGTATGTCAAGATCGCTGTAAATGGAGAAGTTTGATACCGCAACAGTAAGTAAAAACTATCTGGTAGTTTGTAGTTCTTTTTGGAGCTAACCTCTGAATCTCAGAGAACAGCTTAGTGATATGTATGTATGTACGTACGTACATACGAGTTCCTGTTCTTATCTCCCCTGGTTACACCAAGCATGCACCTCTCCATGCTGCTTTAAGTTGTCTGCAGCCTTTGTATGTCTCTTTTAGTTAAGGTCGATGTCTCTGCACCATACATAAGCACTGAAAGGATTCATTGATCAAACACTTTTCTTTTAAGACATAATGGCAGATTGCTCTTGAAAATTATGCTCTTTCTTCGTAAAGCTCTCCAGGCAAGTTTTATATGCCGATTAATTTCTTCATCGATGTGACCCTTACTTGATATCTGCTGTCCAAAATAAACATAGGTATCTGTTGTTACCTCCAGCATTTCTCCATCAATCGATAAATCTTCATTTCTTGTAAAAGCATTGAACATCACTTTTGTCTTCTGAAAGTTCATTTTTAATCCCACTTCTTTACTCTTGTCAGCAAGTTCCTGGATCATACTCTGCAGTTCCGATGGGGTAGTGGCAAAAATGACTATGTCATCAGCAAAACGAAGTGAGTTAGATAATCTCCATTAATCTTTATCCCTTTGTTTTCCCAGTTCAGTGATTGAAAGACATTTTCCAATGTGGCATTAAAGAGCTCGGGAGATGTGGTGTCACCTTGTCTCACTCCCTTTTCAATTTTTATGTGTGTTGTATTCTCAAACAGCCGAATCTTTGCACTTGCATTTTCATAGATGTTATTAATAACATTAATATATGCATCTTCAATACAGCAGGATTTCAAAGCCATGCATAATGGAAGTTCATATTCTCTCACTCTTTCAATTAGTTCTCTCAACACATGGATATGATCTATAGTGCTGTAGCCACTCCTGAATCCAGTTTGTTCTCTCTGTTGAGCCATGCCTAGTGTTTACCTTCAAGTGGTGTAAAGGAACTTTAGTGAAGATTTTATAAACTACTGTTAGGAGGCTAATAAGTCTGTAGTTCCCAAGATCCTCAATGTCACCCTTTTTATGTAGCAGGATCATTTTAGCATTGTTCCAATCCTCAGGAATCTTCCCTTCATTAAGGCATCGAGTGAAAACTTGGGCGAGTACTGTCTCAATTTCTGCACTTGCTTCTTGTATGATGTTTACAGTAATTCCATCTTCTCCTGGAGCTTTTCCCCACTTCATGTTCTTGACTGCATGTGCAACTTCTGCTGGGAGGACTGGAAGAACTCTGGTACCTTTCATGATATCTGGAGTACATGTGCCATCCCTCTCATATAATTTGGAGTAGAAATCTTTCACTCTTGTCAAAATTCTGCCTCTATTTCTTGTTACAGAACCATCTTCTGTTCTCAGTGTCATAATCTGTTTCCTTCCTTTACTGAGACATCCCTTTGCTCTCTTCAGGCTTTGGTTGTTTTCTATTGCTTTCCTCACTAGTTCACAGTTGAATTTCCTTACGTCTTCAGTGATACTTTTTCGTACTGTCTTGCATAGCTCTATATGGTAAATGCTAAAAGTCTATCGTACGAAAGGTCACTAAAGTAATTCACCGATGCTGTCACACGTACGGTCATTCACAAACATAATTTTCAAATTGTAGGTTAAGATTAAAAACACTTTATTTACAATTAAAAATTAATATTTACATGCGAGATCTTTCGGGGCTGAACATAGCACCCATCATCAGGCTCAAGCGCCACGAAACACAGGAGCAGACATTATATACTGTCAAACACGACCCACAATTCACTCGGTTTTCTCAATCACCGGTGATGCCATCAACAAATCGTTGAAGTCCAAAAAATCAAGTCTTAATATCTTATCCTATAAAGTCCTCTTCTTCAGAGTTGTGTGAGGAGGGGACAACCATCTTTCTCCACTGTCTTGGAACAAATGTCGGGAGTTCAATGTTACAGCATGTTTCCCCATATGCAAGAATGAAGAGGCTTTCCGTAAGGAAGACAGTACGTTTATTAACACTTGAGTTAAGTACCCTAACATTTGTCCAATCTGGGGAGTAACCTCCCTGGTTAACAGCTTGAGTGAAAGCTGTGGAAACCGTTCCAGAACGAAGAGCTTATTTATGTTCACCCATTCTGACATTAACGGTTCTTAGGGTAGAACCTATATAGTATTTAACTGCAGTATCTGAATCCTCATGAATTAATGGTATGCAGTAGACGCCTGGTTTGTTAAGTGCTGGGACTCTATCTCTATCATTTCTTATCGTGGAAAAAAGGTTTCTGGTGGACACTCCAAATGTTAGATTGTGTTTGTAACAGGCTTTTCTTAAGATAGACACAAGAGGTGGAATGAAATCAACTTTGCCGATGTACTTAGTAGGTTTTTTCTCTGTGGACAAAGTCGTGAATCTCAGTCTTTGAAATTGTTGTAATAGTCCTAGGAAGAGGTTGACAGAGAACCCAAACAATAAGGCCAAATTTTGAACTCTAGAAAGTTCATCACGTCGAGTTTTACTTGTCGAAGAATGGGTGAAGGCACGTCTTATTAAGAAGCGTAAAGCTGAAGTTTTATGTTCGGGAGGGTGAGAAGAAGTGAATGGGATCATACAAGGTAGGAACGTCGGTTTACGGAAAACACAATGCTTGATTTTATTGGAATTCGAATCTCGAGACAGTAAAATGTCCAGGAATGGCAATTTTCCCTCTTTCTCAAGGTCTTTGGTAAACTTTATAGTTTGAAACTGGGTAGAATTTGTAGATTTGAAACTGGGTCGAATATTTAGATTGTCTTTCTACCCATTTTCAAACTATAAAGTTTACCAAAGACCTTGAGAAAGAGGGAAAATTGCCATTCCTGGACATTTTACTGTCTCGAGATTCGAATTCCAATAAAATCAAGCATTGTGTTTTCCGTAAACCGACGTTCATACCTAGTATGATCCCATTCACTTCTTCTCGCCCTCCCGAACATAAAACTTCAGCTTTACGCTTCTTAATAAGACGTGCCTTCACCCATTATTCGACAATAAAACTCGATGTGATGAACTTTCTAGAGTTCAAAATTTGGCCTTATTGTTTGGGTTCTCTGTCAACCTCTTCCTAGGACTATTACAACAATTTCAAAGACTGAGATTCACGACTTTGTCCACAGAGAAAAAACCTACTAAGTACATCGGCAAAGTTGATTTCATTCCACCTCTTGTGTCTATCTTAAGAAAAGCCTGTTACAAACACAATCTAACGTTTGGAGTGTCCACCAGAAACCTTTTTCCACGATAAGAAATGATAGAGATAGAGTCCCAGCACTTAACAAACCAGGCATCTACTGCATACCATTAATTCATGAGGATTCAGATACTGCAGTTAAATACTATATAGGTTCTACCCTAAGAACCTTTAATGTCAGAATGGGTGAACATAAATACGCTCTTCGTTCTGGAACGGTTTCCACAGCTTTCACTCAAGCTGTTAACCAGGGAGGTTACTCCCCAGATTGGACAAATGTTAGGGTACTTAACTCAAGTGTTAATAAACGTACTGTCTTCCTTACGGAAAGCCTCTTCATTCTTGCATATGGGGAAACATGCTGTAACATTGAACTCCCGACATTTGTTCCAAGATAGTGGAGAAAGATGGTTGTCCCCTCCTCACACAACTCTGAAGAAGAGGACTTTATAGGATAAGATATTAAGACTTGATTTTTTGGACTTCAACGATTTGTTGATGGCATCACCGGTGATTGAGAAAACCGAGTGAATTGTGGGTCGTGTTTGACAGTATATAATGTCTGCTCCTGTGTTTCGTGGCGCTTGAGCCTGATGATGGGTGCTATGTTCAGCCCCGAAAGATCTCGCATGTAAATATTAATTTTTAATTGTAAATAAAGTGTTTTTAATCTTGACCTACAATTTGAAAATTATGTTTGTGAATGACCGTACGTGTGACAGCATCAGTGAATTACTTTAGTATAGCTCTATATATTCCACTTTGGAAGTCACATCTTCTGTAGTTGTCCTCATCTGTCTTCTTTTTTGCATCAACATTTTGGTTTTTCCTGATAATTTGTTCACATGCAACTTGTTCTTAGACTCAGCTAATTTTGTTGCTTTTTCCACAAGAGCTTTGGTTACTTTTCTGTTAACTTCAGAGATGTTCACTTCTTCCGACATTAGACCTTTTAGAATAGAGAATCTGTTCCTCAGTTCTAATTTGAAGGTATCATGATGCTTTTTAAGTTTGGTCATGTCAATAAACTTGGTTTGTTTTATGAGCTTGGTTTGTTTTATCATCTTACCATTCTATGGTCACTACCTGTGACCAACAGCACACTGCTTTCTTTCATGACAAATTTCTTGTTACACATAATAAAATCAATTTCACTTGTCAATCCATTGGGATGCCTCCATGTCTATTTCCTTTGCTGCTTTTTCTTGAAAAAGGAGTTCATGATGAAAAACCGTTCTGCCTCTGCAAACTCTACGAGAGCATTTCCACGCTGGTTTCTGTTGGCGTGACCGAATTTACCTACTGACGTTTCATTCTGTTGCCGTTGCCCAATTTTTGCATTGAAATCTCCCATAATTATCTTCAAGTGTTGCTTACCTTTATTATTTAGATCACGAATTTCCTCATAAAATTCTTCAATTTCTTCTTCAGCATGACTTGTGGTGGGTGCATAAGTTTGAATAATCTGAGCCTGGTATCTTCTCGAGAGTTGGATAACGAGTCGTGCAGCTCTGTCAGAGGAACTTTCAACTTCTACAACTTTATCCTTCAGTTTCTTGTTTATTATAAATCCAACACCACTAGTTCTGCCAGTATCTGTCCCACGATAGAAGAAGAGATGTCCACTTTTCAGTTCAATGAGATCTCCTTTTCTCCTTACATCACTTAGCCCGATGATGTCCCACTTGATCCTTTGTAGTTCCTCTTCCAATTCAAGAAGCTTTGAATCAGAAGATAGGAAGCAGCCAAGGTCAGCATCAAATGGCAGCCTAGTCCGGCCCTCCGGTGATTCTTAGCACCCTCTGCCTTCATGTTGCACTGGCCGCTACCTTGGCCAGGTACATTCTAGCTGCCGGAGACTGAGGGCCAGATTTAAGTTGTGGAGTCATTTTGG
This sequence comes from Macrothele yani, assembly GCA_039090855.1. Taxonomy (NCBI): domain Eukaryota; kingdom Metazoa; phylum Arthropoda; class Arachnida; order Araneae; family Macrothelidae; genus Macrothele; species Macrothele yani. The sequence continues at coordinate 84,994,262 of CM077001.1, forward strand.
AGGGGTTTGGCCATAACTCACCATGCTGGCCAAGCGGGTTGGTGAGTGTGGGATAGCGTTTCCTCGAATCCCGATGGTATAGTTATACTGCTATTGGCGGTCATCAGAGGTCCTTTAGTAGGAACAGGATGCACCACAAGAAGGCGGGGTTGACATTTATTTGTCAAGGGGTGGCTGTGGTATGTTGCGTATCACCTTACGTTACATCCCATTTGTAATATATATATATAATACATAAATAATGCAAACACAATAGAACTTTATTAAATATGTGACTACCATAAATAATATAAGGTCAGCCACCGGGTGTCAATCTTCAGGGGAGGATGCACCTGACGGCTGAGCTTCTGACAGGTTTCATGTGGACGTCCTAATTTAGCAACCCCGACCGAATAAAAATAAACTGGACATCCCATCCTCCCTACCTGTCAGGAAATATACTTTAAAATCAACTTAAGTAACAAATTTAAACATTCAAAATAGACCTACCTTAAGCCTGACTGGTGCCCACGACCGGTAAACACAATTTACTGTGGCCATCCACCTTTAGAGTTCAAAATTAGGTTAATGCGTTGGCAAAGGGTACATTCAGAATTATGTAGAAGAGTGTAGTTGTCCTTCCCCACTGTAAAATATACCATGTATGCTAGGAAAGAATGGTTAGATGCTCCGGGGCAACTCGGAAGAAAACACAGTTTTTATGTACCCTGAAAGTTAGTAAGGATGGGCTTCTGGTTTATTGATCTTACAAAATCTTAATCGTAATGAAGAAAATAGGTCATGTGTTTCCAATAGTTTACTGAAATGGTAGTTACAGAAGGCCTCTGGATATTCATTATTTAAACATCTCCAATATATAATCTTCTTAGTTGTTTAATAATATTATGCTTTTTTTAACATATTCGCGTAATTCGCAAGATTTGTGAAATAATCAAATTATGGAAAATACTTCTTGAAAGGTTGGAGGTCCAATTGACTGTATATTTTTGCTTTAAAATTAAACAGCTCTTTTTTATCATAAATATCTAGTTCTGGTTTACCTCCCCTGAACTCTATCTGCAAATCAAGAAAATTAATGCTGTTTATATCTGTATTTGTCTTAACTAAACTTAGACTCCTGGGGTAGATATCTTCAGGTCTAAAAGTCTGCAGTATTGGTTTTAAAATAAATCAAATCATCAACATATCGAAAACAAATGACCTCTAAGTCTAAGTGGTATTATTTTCCTTCATAAGCATGTAGGTACAAGTTGGCCAATAAACTTGAAAAATTAGTGCCCATAGGGACACCCATAATTTGTACTAGAATATTCTTCTGATCATATATATAGTTGTTAAATATACACAGGCTACAAAGAACATCCCAATAATTTTTATCATAATTAATAGATTTGTCAAAACGCATATAATAATGGTCGAGAACAGTACGGATATCTTCCAAATCAATTGTAGTGAATAAATTAGTAAAATCAAAAGTTTCAACATTTTTCAAAGTGTCATTGACTTTAATGAAGTTGAGAATTTTTCTATTGTCATTAATTATCCATGTTGAATCTTTTATATTGTTGAAAATGATTTGTAGCTTACCTTGAAATATTTTTCTAGCTTTTTTATTAAAACTACTGCTTCCACAAGTGATAAATCAGAATTTCATAGGTATTTTGTGAAATTTGGGAACAGCAAAAATATAAGGAAAATCAAGTTTGTAATCCCGAATTTTTAATAATTTATGAAAGGCAATTATTTTTTTCTTAATAGCTAGTATATTCTGATTAGTAATCCTATTGTAAACAGTTTCATTAAAGATTTCTTTTAACATAATGGAATAATAAAATTTCTTACAAATAAATGCAAAGTTATTAGCACATTTATCAACAGAGGTCACCACAAAATTGTCTTGCAATTCCTTAATTAAAATTTTGATTTTTTTCCAGTTCCTTATATATTCAAAACAGTGAAAATGTTTATCAACAAAGTAGTACATCTTTTTTAGTAGTGCATTTATCCATGGAAAGAAATCCTCAACAGGATGACTAATATTTCTCTGAAATTTCATAGGCAAAGCAGTGTAGATCTTTAGACAGACACCTCTTAATAATTTTCACAGGGACAAATACTTTTGGGCAAAAATTAGAGCCTTTATTTAAAAGGCCTCGCAATTCTAAGCTTTCAATAATACCTGTGTTCCCTGTAATAATGTGTCCCTGTTCATTGTCATTATTACAGGGAACACAGGTATTATTGAAAGCTTAGAATTGCGAGGCCTTTTAAATAAAGGCTCTAATTTTTGCCCAAAAGTATTTGTCCCTGTGAAAATTATTAAGAGGTGTCTGTCTAAAGATCTACACTGCTTTGCCTATGAAATTTCAGAGAAATATTAGTCATCCTGTTGAGGATTTCTTTCCATGGATAAATGCACTACTAAAAAAGATGTACTACTTTGTTGATAAACATTTTCACTGTTTTGAATATATAAGGAACTGGAAAAAAATCAAAATTTTAATTAAGGAATTGCAAGACAATTTTGTGGTGACCTCTGTTGATAAATGTGCTAATAACTTTGCATTTATTTGTAAGAAATTTTATTATTCCATTATGTTAAAAGAAATCTTTAATGAAACTGTTTACAATAGGATTACTAATCAGAATATACTAGCTATTAAGAAAAATAATTGCCTTTCATAAATTATTAAAAATTCGGGATTACAAACTTGATTTTCCTTATATTTTTGCTGTTCCCAAATTTCACAAAATACCTATGAAATTCTGATTTATCACTTGTGGAAGCAGTAGTTTTAATAAAAAAGCTAGAAAAATATTTCAAGGTAAGCTACAAATCATTTTCAACAATATAAAAGATTCAACATGGATAATTAATGACAATAGAAAAATTCTCAACTTCATTAAAGTCAATGACACTTTGAAAAATGTTGAAACTTTGATTTTACTAATTTATTCACTACAATTGATTTGGAAGATCTCCGTACTGTTCTCGACCATTATTATATGCGTTTTGACAAATCTATTAATTATGATAAAAATTTATTGGGATGTTCTTTGTAGCCTGTGTATATTTAACAACTATATATATATGATCAGAAGAATATTCTAGTACAAATTATGGGTGTCCCTATGGGCACTAATTTTTCAAGTTTATTGGCCAACTTGTACCTACTTGCTTATGAAGGAAAATACCACCACTGAGACTTAGAGGTCATTTGTTTTCGATATGTTGATGATTTGATTTATTTTAAAACCAATACTGCAGACTTTTAGACCTGAAGATATCTACCCCAGGAGTCTAAGTTTAGTTAAGACAAATACAGATATAAACAGCATTAATTTTCTTGATTTGTGGATAGAGTTCAGGGAGGTAAACCAGAACTAGATATTTATGATAAAAAAGAGCTGTTTAATTTTAAAGCAAAAATATACAGTCAATTGGACCTCCAACCTTTCAAGAAGTATTTTCCGTAATTTGATTATTTCACAAATCTTGCGAATTACGCGAATATGTTAAAAAAAGCATAATATTATTAAACAACTAAGAAGATTATATATTGGAGATGATTAAATAATGAATATCCAGAGGCCTTCTGTAACTACCATTTCAGTAAACTATTGGAAACACATGACCTATTTTCTTCATTACGATTAAGATTTTGTAAGATCAATAAACCAGAAGCCCATCCTTACTAACTTTCAGGGTACATAAAAAAACTGTGTTTTCTTCCGAGTTGCCCCGGAGCATCTAACCATTCTTTCCTAGCATACATGGTATATTTTACAGTGGGGAAGGACAACTACACTCTTCTATATAATTCTGAATGTACCCTTTGCCAACGCATTAACCTAATTTTGAACTCTAAAGGTGGATGGCCACGGTAAATTGTGTTTACCGGTCGTGGGCACCAGTCAGGCTTAAGGTAGGTCTATTTTGAATGTTTAAATTTATTACTTAAGTTGATTTTAAAGTATATTTCCTGACAGGTAGGGAGGATGGGATGTCCAGTTTATTTTTATTCGGTCGGGGTTGCTAAATTAGGACGTCCACATGAAACCTGTCAGAAGCTCAGCCGTCGGGTGCATCCTCCCCTGAAGATTGGCACCCGGTGGCTGACTTTATATTACTTATATTATTTATGGTAGTCACATATTTAATAAAGTTCTATTGTGCTTGTAGTGTCTGCATTATTTATGTATTTTATTTCAGGTGACATTGACCCCTGCAGCAGATCATGGCATTATATTTTTGCAATTTTATGATTACTATGTTTTTGTATATATATATAAGGCATAATAAAGGTTACACGTACATTTTCAAAACAACATTTGAAATTTCCAAAGTGTCTGAGGCTGCATATAAGAAAAATCAAAAGTTATAAGCAAATACAAAAATCATCACAAATCTGAAAGCTGGAGCAACTGATTCGAAAAAACAGAAAGAAGAGATCTAATACGGGTTTTCCGAATCAGTTGCTCCAGCTTTCAGATGTGTGTGTGTGTGTGTGTGTGTGTGTGTGTGTGTGTGTGTGTGTGTGTGTGTGATTTCATGATATAAACGTATTCAGGAAATACAAAATACCAAATGCACTTGAATTGTAAAAATTGAATCTTAATATGAAAAGTATATGAAAAAACAACAACTAAATTTGGACTCTGTTACTGCCCCACCCCCACTATGCCAAAATATATCTGAATCATGTTAGTCCCCCATGACTATAAACAACTCATGGGAAATATAAATATGATACAAAAAGTAATGTCGAGAATCAAGTATAAACTATTACACGAGTGAGCAGTCATCTAGGAAATATGGTGAAACTCAGAAATGTGAATGCCTTTCATTTGAATGATGTAATCGCAACAATTGGAGATTCATCGTTAACAGTGAATGGGTCAACTAAGCTCCTGCTCTTTTGAGCAATTTGCCGATTTCAGCTTTCACCCTTTAAAGACCATAACCCTAAAATCTGGTATCACTCTAAATACCACAAAGCCCGAAACTGTCTGTTGTTTCACTTCTTTGATTAGTAACAACAATGGTGACTGATGGAGACTCCTGCTGATCCCCCAGAGGTTGTGCAAACTTAATGAACACATAAGGGTAGGAAACCTGACTCACTCTAGACAGGTGTTTTGGGCAGCTGTGGTTGTTTGTGTTTACGGGCATTATGGTTGTTAAAGGGTTAAACCTCACAGGCGCTTTGGAGCAAATAACAATTTTTTCAGTGACTGTTGTGGAACAACTTGGAGTGAAAAGTGAATGACTTCATTTAAATGATCATTCGTAAATGATGAATACATTCCCAAGAAGTAATGGCATCACTATTTAGAACATGTTTTGGCCCATTTCATGAGTTCCACTCATACGGAAAATTATTTTAAAGAAGAGAATAATCTTCCTATCTTGTTAAAGTTATCCTGGATATTTGCTCAAAGCCTGGCTTGGTGTGTCCTTGTTTAGTACTATGACTAATATATTATCAAAATTCTTTTTCTTCAGTGTTGACTTTGTAACTGTTCATGTTTCAGTTTCCTTAACGGTTTGCAGATATATTATATACGATGTTGAGCAAGTGAATATCAAGTACCTCCTCAAAGTGAATTTCAAGTACAAATACTGATGTGCCATCTCTGGCTGTCAATCTTGCAGTAATATTTCATATTCTTACCTCATCAAATTTTGGGTAGCACAACACTGCAATATTATGAAAATGTTTCATTCCTTCATTATAGCAGCTGATGTTAAATATGTGCATATGTATATAAGCTCTCAGTTACTTGAAGTTTTTACATGTTATCATGAAGAAAGCAAATTTTAGTACATGTGAAACTCATTTCTTCTGTATCTGCAAGATTGAACATTAAAGTTGAATTGTTGCCATAAATCATTTGTCATTTACAGCATACACTTGTAAAGGGGTTGGACAGAATAATGTGAACAGCTAGGAAAAGAAGGCTTTATGTACCCAATAGGGTGTGGGACCACCTTTGGCATTCAAAACTGCCTGAATCGTCCTTGGAATGGATGCATACAAATCCTGAATGGTGGTTAGTGGGATGTTACACCATTTTTCATGCAGAAACTGCTCCAAGTTCTTGACAGATGCAGAAGGAGGATAACGGGATCTTACCCTATTTTCCAACACAAACCACAGTGGCTCAATGATGTTTAAGTCTGGTGATTGGGGAGGCCAAGGAAGGTGTGAAAGTTCGTCCTCATGTTCCTCAAACCTTGATTGGACATTCTGAGCTCTGTGAATTTGGGTGCCATCATCTTGATAGATAGCGTCCCCTGCAAGAAACAATGCCTGGGCCATTTTGGATGGACTTGGTTGGCCAAAATGGTCTCAAACGCCCTGCCAGTCATCCGTCCTTTCAAGGGGATCAGGGAACCTGCCGAAAGCCACGATATGACTGCCCAGAGCATGACAGAATCACCACCATGCTGTACTGTTGGGAGCAGACAATCTGGATTGTATGCTTTTAGCAGTGCTCTCCACACGTAAACACGTCCTGCGGTGGGGAACAGTGTGAATGTGGATTCATCCGACCACATTACACGCTTCCATGCACCGGCAGTCCACGTTGTATGCTCCTGGCACCATCGCTGTTGTGCATTTACCCTGGTCACCAGAGGTTTTGCAGTAGCAGCTCTGCCATGAATATCTCGTTTATGCAGTTCCCTGTGCACTGTTTTTTGTTGATATCGGGGTCTGGAAATGCCTCTGCATTAATTTTCAGTGCTGTGGTCGTATTACGGGTAACAATCCTCTTTAATGCTCTCCTGTTTCTATCAGTCAGGGTCGTTTCCCCGGTCGCTCTTGTGTTTCGCAGACGAGGTTTTGCCACAAACACTATGCTGTCATGACGCTAGACACAGTAGCTCTCAATACTCCCACTACCCTGGCGACTTGTGACGGAGCCACCAACAATTAGCTCTCTTTCGAAGTCCATTAGGTCACTCGTTTTGCCATCACCCTGAAAGAAATTTTGCAACAACACTTTAAATGAACTTAACTACCCAAGTCATATGTTTGTAACATATCAACGCACGTCCAGTCTCTCAGACTGCCACAATTTTATCGTTTAATTCATGTTAACTTTTTATTTTTTTGAGAGGGGGACAACTACACATGCGTGTGGGATCAAACTTTTTCTGAAAGTAGGCTAGGAGAAAACAATTTGTTTCGAATGCAGTCCGTGAGGCCAGACCTGGGTTGTTAAGGGTTAAACAGGATCTTGAGGTTCTAAACAAAGCTATTACAACCAAAAAGTGGTAAATACCTATGCGTATTGCAACGTATGCAGCTGTATTAAAAGTAACATCTCTTGGCGTACATTATTCTGTCCAACCCTTGTATAATTTAATATCAAGAGCAGGGCAATTTTTTTTTTCACACCATTATGTTTTATGCAGAAAACTAATATACTTGGTATTGCACACATTACCATGGACCTCTAAGATTTTGCTGACAGTAGATAAAATAAATGCATATGTAGTAGCCTAGGTATCCATTAGTATCAGGGATTATAGTGAGAAGAATTGGCAGGAAAACATGTAACACACAAAACATTAAAATAATTCTTGAAATCATAATCACACGCATAAGTTACGTTTAAAAACTTAAGAGCGGGACGTTTCGGTAGCGACTTCTACCTTCATCAGCCGTGGAATAAGACATGTGGTAAAAGCGTCAGTTGTTGCCAGATTTCAAAATCGCTTTCCAAATAATAGGGATGTTAAAAGGTGCGTCAGTATTGCAGGTGTGTTAGGGGTAAGGTAGATTTCAATGCTTTCGCAGTATCTGAGGGCATGCCGATTGCTGAACGGGGCGATTCGCTTAACATTGTGCCAATCGTGAGCTGCGGACGTATCGCTGATGGTTAAAATTGAAAGGGAGGTGGAAAGGCTACCTTTCTTAACATCAGCAATATAATTGAAAACACCTTTTCTCTTGCAGTCAATCTTGAAAGGCAATTGGTCAAATGTTGCAAAGTTCTGACAAGAAATCATCCTTATTCTGTTGTATCAACCAAGGACTTTATCCAGAAACTCCCTTCTTCCATCAATTGTCAAGATTTCCTGTACACCTTTGATGTGGATTCATTGTTTCCGTCTGTTCCTTTCTTTGATGCCTACATGCTCATGGTCAAAAAACTAATGAAGCACCAAGAACTTCCTGGAGAACTGATCGAAGATCTTTGACTGTTTTGATTCATTAGAAAAGTACTCCTGTTTTGTATACAATGATATCTATTACCAACAAAAACAAGGTGTGCCTATGGGCTCCCCTCTTTCCCCCTTACTTGCTGAAATTTATTTGCAGAATATTGAAACATTAATTGTTGCCCCATCCCTCTTAAAACCCACCATTTGGTTAAGGTATGTGGATGACATCTTCATTATTTGGCCACACCAAAAACACTCTGTTTGAACTCATGTCTTCCATAACTTCAAAATTCCTGCATATAAAATTTTCCTCTCAAGAACAGATCGACAATAATATTAGTTTTCTGGATGTTAACATCAACATCAACCCAGACTTCTCACGTGGCCTCTCTGTTTACAGGAAACCTTCTGCCACCCATAATATCATCCCTTACCATTCTCGCACTTTTGGAAAATACAAACTGTCTGCTCTTGAGTCATACATTCACCGTGCCAACCTTATTTGCAACAGCCATTCTGCTCTTCAACTAGAATATCAGAACATCATCATTGGCAAATTGCATGGTTTTCCACCCCTCTTATTACATAGACTAAGCAGGAGTTTTGAATCACAGAATCAGGGATCGCATTCCTCCTAAAATTCCTAAAATTCCTAATATTTTGTGACCCTCCTTAAATTCCTAAAATTAGACCTAAAATTTGCTATTCATCCTAAAATTTTCGTAAGCTTATTTTTATTAAAAACACAACCGTTATTAACGCCAATAAATTTACCATTACGGTAAGGTAAAAAGACCTGTTATTGTAGAAACACAGCCTATATGCTGTGCTGCTGAAGGTAGGGAAAAATGACGCCATCGAGATGCACTTGCTTCGGGGCGGGCGTTCCATTTTTTTGCCTTCGAACAGTTTTCGAGAGTAACAAGAGATCTAAGGGAAAAGGGGAGGGGTCATTTTCACCCCTGGTTTGCGCTTTGCAGACGAACTCCGTGGCACGCAGAAGATCGTACTTTATTTTTGTACATGCCTTGTGGAACCTCCTCTTTCTGCTGATGTTTTGTTATTGTAAACCGCAGGTGGGTGGAAGCAAAGAGGAAACATGTGGTCTCCTTCCGTAACCTCCGGTAATGACGATGGGATGGTAGCTGAGTATTATCTTGGCAGGCAGTAGAGCACGTGATCATTGACCTTCGATCATGCGTCGGCGACAGCGACCTTCGATGCGCAATATATCTCGGCTCCGACTCGCTTTGACTGAACTTGCGTGAGATGCGTATGATAGTTTCTGGTTTTACGTCTTTTATGGTGTTCTCTGTGCTGTGTGCAGGTTCAGTTCTCTAGTGGTGACCTGCTTTTTTTTTTTCATATCTTTCTGACATCCTCGCAGCCAAATTTCGGGAAGTTGTCTGGTTTTGCAATATTGGAACGTGTTTTTGTACTTCCCTTTCATTTTCTGGTTAGTAATACAAGTGTTTAAGATGCCTAAATCCAAAACGAAATTTCAAGATGCGTGGCTCGCCAAAGAATTGGACGGAGTGAAGTTGAAAGAATGGTGTTCTGCAACTGAAACAATATTTTCTGCTAAGTGTATATTGTGTTCAGAAATTTTCAACATTTCTAATAGTGGCTTTTCACAAGTAAAAGCGCATCATAAAGGAAAAAAACATTTGCAGAAATTTCAAAGTAAATTTCAAAATAAGTCCATCCTGAAAGCCTTCGGAGGACGGGATCTTCAGCCCAAAACAAATATTAGTGAAGTACTGAGTCATGATTTACAGTTGGCTAAAGCCGAAGCATTATGGGCCATGAAAGTTGCTAAGGACAATGTCTTTTGTTTCATGCACTGAAACAGTTGAACTTTTCAAAGAAATGTTTCCTGATTCTGCTATTGCAGCCAAAATGCAACTTAAAGAAAAAAAAGTTGCTTATGTGATATCACATGGATTGTCAAAATATTTTGAAGAGGATTTGAAAAAAGACATTGCATCTAGTAGCCCAGGAAAAGTTACTATAGCATTTGATGAAACTACAAATACACAAGTGAAACGGCAGTTGGATGTGTATCTCAGGTACTGGTCTTCAGAAATAAATTCAGTTTCTTGCCGATACCTAACAAGCGTTTTTCTGGGTCATGCAACAGCAGATATTTTGCTAAAAGAAATTCTTGATGTGTTATCATCCTTCAATATTTCGTTGAACAGAATTATTTGTGTATCCATGGACAGCCCAAATGTAAATAAGTACTTTTTACGCAAATTCAATGAAGTTGTAAAACAAGAAACAGGCCAGAAATCTTTGGAACTAGGTTTTTGCAACCTGCATGTTGTTAGTAATGCATTTAAAATTTTTTTGACAAGCTTAAATATAGATTTTGACGAATTTGCTACTGATATGCATTACTTTTTAAAGAGTAGTGCTGCAAGACGAGAGGATTATAAATCTGTCGAGGATATAACATTGGTCACTGCCAAATTTCTTTAAGCGTCATGTCAGCAACAGATGGTTAACCGTTGGTTCTGTAGCCCAGAGGCTCTTGGATCAATGGCTAAATATTACAGAATATTTTTTAAACTTCTTGCCATCTCAAAAAATATTTGAAAAACAACTGCGCAATTCGGCAAGGTATAAAAGAATTCACTGTTTCCTGAAAAATGAGCTTACTCCTTGCTATTTAGCATTAATTTCATTTTCACACCAAAATTTTGAAAAGTTTTCATTATGTTATCAGAGTGAAGAACCAAAAATACACCAGTTATATTCTGATTTAAATACTTTAATGAGGAATGTTATGGCTCAGTTTATCCAAGATGATGTTATAGCAGGGAAATTTGGAGAAGACCTAAAGAATGTAGATTTTAAAAACAAAAATTCATGGAAAAAACTAGGGGAGTTAGAAGTTGGTATGAAGACAAAAAATCTCCTCAGGAATGTTCAGGAGACCAGGCAGAAATTATTTCTCTTAGATGTAAGATCATCACTAATTGCAACCACAAAATATTTAAAGTCAAATTTGCCATTCTGCAATCAAAAGCTAAGAGACATAGAAGTTTTAAAGGTAAAAGAACCAAAGAAAGAGTCAACTCAACTTTCAGTCACTGAAGGACTTTCGGAAATAACCAGAATTTCAAGTGTTTTGCATCTTTCTGAGGAACAAATTGATAGAGTAAGAGAAGAGTGGAAACTTTTAAATTGCGATAAGCCAACTCTAGATGAACTAGTGAAATTTTCAGAGGAAGGGCATATTCCAGTGCGGATTGATCATTACTGGCGTAATATATTTAGTATTAAAGACTCTAGCGGAAAAAAAAATACTCAAATCTTGCTAAACTCATAAAGTCAATTTTAGTTTTACCTCATGGTAATGCTGATGCAGAAAGGGGATTTTCGGTTAGCACTGCTCTGTTAAGGAAGGACAAGGCTAACTTAAAAGACTCAACTATAACATCATTAAGAATAGTTAAAGGGGCCATTAAACACTATGGATGTGTAAGTAAAGTTCCCATAACAAGAAATTTGTTAAATAGTGTTTGTGATTCACATAAATTTTATAAAGAGTATGTTGATAAGCTGAAGGAAGAAGAATAAAAAAAGGTAAAAGAAAGGAAGCAGAAAGAGAGGGAAAATAAGGAAAAGCAGCTAGAGAAAAAAAGAAAAGCTGAGTTTGATGACAAAATAAAAGAAAATGATGCAGAAATAAATAGACTTAAAAACGATAAAGAAGCCTCCCTAGCAGTAATTCAAGAGGGAACAGAAAGAATGAGAAAAGCTGTAGAAAAACAAAATACTGTTGAAATAGCAGTTGCCTCTAACTTGATCATCCAAGGTTCAGCTGAAATAAAGAAAACTGAAAGTAAATTAGTTGTGGTGGAAGCAGAAAAAGATAGACTAATCAGGAAAAGGTTAAAACAATAATATGAAAAAAGTAATTCAGTGAACAATTGTACATAGTTCTTGGTTTTCAATTACCTTTTTAGGATATTATAGTTTAATGTGAAACCTGAAAACTTTACTGTGAAAATCGTGAATTGCTTCTGGTTCAACAGCATATTAATGTTCAAAGTGAAACTTGAATGTGGTAAATATACTTGAATATGATAATAACACGTGAAAAGATAAGAACTGAACATTAGAAGTAAATCATACTTAAACTTTAGACATTAGACGTTATGCAAAAAATTTGGGTGTGAACTTCGACCATATATACTAATGGACTGCGCATTGGCAATAGCTGCATCAAAGCCGCCATGGCTCAAACATTGGGCACGTCATCATCAGACTCCAAATTTCGTGTACAAATTCTGTTATGATTACTAATTTACGCTGCAGAACTTCAGTGTTTTCGGTGTATTATGTGAATGCACCTCATATATAATGAAAACTCTTCAGGTAAGTTTACTTATGAGCTATATACATGCATGATCGTGTTGTTTACATTTTGTGATTTATAATGTGATGAACATTTGCGAAGAATTTGGAACATGCATTCCATTTTTTTTTCTTAAGTTACTATATTTTTATATCAATAGCTGCAAGTTTCTGGTTAAGTAATTGAACTTTATTGACTTAGGTATTTAATTCGTTTCTTACCCATGAAAAATCATAGAACTTTCTTTACTATATCGGTCAGAGCAACCATAAGCACAGCAGGAGTAACCCATCTTTTTGATTGTTGTCATGTGATTTTATGTTGGAGCCAGAAATTTTGATGTCATGCGCAGTCTATCAGTATATATGGTTGAAGGGTGTGAAGCAAACTCTTTACAATGTATACAAAGTTGTTTTACTAGATGTATACAAATATACATCTAGTTTTTATTGAAATACACTCCTAAAATTTTCCTAAAATTTTTCTAAAAATTCCTAAAATTCCTAAAATTCTAACCTAAAATTTTCCAGAAGTATGCTATGATCCCTGCAGAATAGATCTAGTTTACTGCCTGAACCTTCCATCAGTTTGTTGGCACTTTGCCCTTTAGCCTGTCCTTCACTCATAAAGTTTGCTCTATTTTCAAGTCTTTTGGATACAGGATTGCAGTCAAACCACTTCCACATCATCTCAAACTCATCCTTAAGGACAGAGATCTCAATAAACCCCTAGATTTACAAGGTGTCTATTCTATCCCTATCAACACTTCCACAGGCGTTACCTACTATATTGATAGTACTTACCGCAGCATAAACCGGCGTTTAATGGAGTATGTCGCTGATGTTAAGAAAGGTAGCCCTTCCACCTCCCTTTCAATTTTAACCATCAGCGATGCGTCCGCGACTCCCGATTGGCACAATGTTAAGCGAATCGCCTCGTTCAGCAATTGGCATGCCCTCAGATACCGCTAAATCATTGAAATCTACCTTACCCCTAACACCTGCAATACTGACGCACCTTTTAACATCCCTATTATTTGGGAAGCGATTTTGAAATCTGACAACTGACACTTTTACCACATGTCTCATTCCATGGCTGATAAAGGTAGAAGTCACTACCGAAACGTCCCGCTCTTAATTTTTCAACGTAACTTACGCGTGTAATTTAGATTTCAAAAATTATTTTAATCAGGGATTAAGGACAAGTTTTTTGTATAGAGTAATAGCTAGGCTGCTGGCACTGGAAGCTTCTTCTCAGTATTTGTTTAGTCTTTATCATGCACATACCCTGCTTACCCAGTGTTTATTCTTTGAGAGGGGGGATTGACCTTGTATTATACATCATAGATTACCCATGGCTTCCAGAAACCAGCCTAACTGTTAGCCATAAATTAGAGCTAATAAATAAGTTCAGAGCTGGTGCACGTTTGGGTAGAATATGGCATGAAAAAGTACACTGTCTTGGGCATACAAAAGGCAAACTTACTGAATTTTCATTGAAGTTCAGTGTTGATTCTACAGCAGACATGCACAACCTGCGTGCACTGAGGGGCACAAAATCAAAATTAGTCAGGCATTTATAGAGGAATTATAAGGATGTGTAAATTTTATGGGGCACTTGGGGTACACAAACAAACATATCGTATATAAAGATATGAAAATGTTATGGGGTTACAGACACAGGGTTTGCCTTGCTGATCTTAAAAAATAACTGAATTGAAGGCAAAATTTGCAGAAGTTTCTTTATTACAATTTCACGTATACAACTTGCCTTGTGAAATAAAAAGAGTGAAAATCAACATTCAAAAAACGAAAACATTATTTGGAAGCACTTACTTATGCAAACAATCATTTTCTGTAATGAAACAGGTGAAATCAAGAAGTCGTTCTGGTCTAACTCATGAACACTTGGGGGAGTACACCTATGGATCGTCTGTGTGTGTCGAACATTGAACCAGATATTGAAAGACTATTAAAAAACAATGTCAGATTTCTTACTAAAGACCTACAAAATATAAAAAGGTTTTGGCAATGCCTGCATATTTTTTAAGCAAGTAAATTATTTTGTTTATTTAGTTTCTGTACACGTTTTATATATATATATACAGGGTGATCAGAATCGATCGCACAATAAACCTACCGAACGATTCCTCGTGGAGAAAGAAGCTGTAAACCGTTGTCCGTTTGGATGTCGCATTCCGGAGATATACGCGCCGAAAGTTTTGTGACGTCACATCCGGTAATGCACATGCTTGTTGAAGAGCGGCGTGATATCACAAAGCAATCGAGCCGCCCCTGTGGCGCGGTGGTCTAGGCGATGGCTTCTGATTATTTGTCCGAAAGGGGTGTCCGGGTTTGAATCCCGGTGAAGCATTGATGTTGTGTTTGTCGTACGGCACCGACTGTCTGCCTTCCCTGGAACCAGTGGTCCAAAATCAGATCAGATATATGTAGAGGATTTTAGGAAGGGAGTGTGACCCCAGGTCTTAAACAATCCTTAGAAATAGGAAGCTAGGAGATTTGGGCTAGAGTGCCCGATAGGAAAGTGACACAGAAGCAAGGTAGGAAGGGGGAGTAAGACTCCTATATTTATTATCGGGGGGCCAGTATCTGGGGTCCGATGGCTTAATGTGCCCATCCGATGCACGGCTCGTATTTAGTGGTTCGAACGTTCGTACCTGCCCAGGATCAAATCTGAGGTCTTCTCCATGGCTGTCACAAACACTGACCACTAGGCCACCTGCAGCCCAGTGGTCCTAAATTTAGGATGGGCAACTACTTATAGCCCACTGAGTTGCTCACTGTGGTCGTTAAACCTCCAATTAAAAAAAACAAAGGCAATCAACATTTTAAAATGTGGCACAGAATGGGTATGCAAATTCAAAGGACGTGTTGGCGTGAAACCATCAGTTGTACGCCTGTGTGGCAGGTAGGGATAAAAAGGGTTGGCGACAGTAGCAGGTAAGCTCATACTGCGTTGGTACATTGAAAGTAATGTGGGTAGCGATATATGGTACAGTTTGAGAGAGTATTGTGACATGTATCTCCTATTGGAGGAATGCCATGGTTCAGCGTTGCGTGCAGCAACGGCCTACAGCGAGTGATACCCAGCCCGAACGTGTCACAGCTGCCAACTACATGGTGTTCCTACGTGATGTTCTGCTGGACTTACTGGAAAACATACTATTGGCTGTTCTCAGCAAACTATGGTTCCAGCATGATGGAGCACCGGCACATTGCGCTGCAAATGTTCGCCAGTGGTTGGATACAGAATATCCTGGTTGATGGCTTGGCCGTGGTGGTCCTGTCGCATGGCCTGCTAGATCGCCGGATCTTAACCCATTGGACTTCTTCCTCTAGGGCCATCTAAAGGAACTGGTATATTGACGGCCTGTCAACAGCCTGCACGACCTAGTGGTCACCTTGCACGTGGCTCTCACAACTGTAACGCATGCAGATGTCTATTCCTCGGCGGGCTGGCGCTTGTTTCACACTACAAGGTGATCATTTTGAACACATGATGTAATCTGACACGAATCCACGTGTTTTATCATTTGTGTTGTAGTGCTACACATCACTAAATAGCATGTTTTCTGCCAAAGTGATTGGGTAAGTTATTTCTAATATCTCACCTTGTAGTGCGGAACAGGCGGCAGCCTGCCGAGGAATAGACATCTGCACGCGTTGCAGCATAGCAGGTGTTACAGTTGTGAGGGCCACATGTAAGGTGCCCACCAGGTCGTGCAGGCCGTCGATATACCAGTTCCTGGATGTGACTTCACGAACTTTCAGCGCGTATATCTCCGGAATGCGACATCCGATCGTAGAACGGTTTTTGGCTTCTTTCTCCACGAGGAATTGTGCGGTCGATTCTCATCACCCTGTATATTTTGGTTTGGGGACCTTTTTGGAATCTTTTGTTGGGGGTACCCACTGTGGCCCACCATTGTTCAGTCAATCTGAAATTGGCCCGTAAGTGTTAAAAGGTTTTGCTCGCCTCACCTGTTCTACAGCTAAAACTTCCTCTTTTGGTGAGAGGAAGCTATCTACAAGTGGTTTATCAGGGTGTCTACCAGGTCACGAAATGAGAAAACGATCATGGAAGTCAAGGAAAGGTCACAGAATTAAGGGCATAGGTCATGGTCAATTTTTTTCCCTCCCCTTTATGGCTTATCCTGTAAAAATCAAATTTCGGCTTTGAGCTAAAAAGAAGTTTTTGGTAATGACGACGACGTCATTGCCTTCCTTCAGACTAGTTCTGAAGGGACACACCATAAAACCGTTCTCTTCTTCAGCGTTCATGGACTCCTCTTGGCACGTTCTTTCAACTGTGGGCCGACAGTAAGGTCTTTTTGTCGAACGCAAGCTACCAATAACCTGCTTGTTTGCTTCGCAGAAAAATTCTTTGCAGGTCATTAGGGCTGGGCGATGTACCGGTATATCGCAAAAAACTGGTTTAAGTTTTACATCGTGGCTCCGGTTTTTAGCTAATGGTACTACGATGTGTCTTCCTTTGCGATATCGTAATGCAATGAATCATGAAGTACAATGTTGATGAAACCACATGATGGCATCGCGAACATTGGAGCTTCTTCACGTATGATGGGAATCCATCACAAAGCAAACATGATGTTCAAACCTGTTCTTATCGGGCCGCTGCGTGTTGACAATCGATGCCACAAATTGGTAGTTTGTAAAAAGATCATGCTTATGTTATCAGTTTGTCTGTCTGTCTGTGGACATCAGATCTCTGCAACTATTAGTCAGATTTTAAAAAATTATTTTTGCATTGGCAAGATTGAAACGTGAGAATGTTGATCCTTCATTTCATTTTTTTTTTAGAGTTTTCCGGATGCACAACTTCACCACTAGAGGGCGTAAAAGAAGATATCGAATTTAAAATGCATTTTATTGCATATATTTGCTTCTAAATATCAGATTGAAAGAATTATTTCTTCCTTTTAATGCCATTTATAATTAAGACTATTTTATGCACAGTTTCTTTTTCAAGTAATGCATAGATCTTCCACTAGGGGCGCAAAGGTAAATTGTTTCCCCCGATATCTCGGCTTCTAAAAGTCAGATTTGAAAAAAAAATTCGCAAATGGTAACTAATTTTTTTAGTAAGGAATGGTTTTTGCCACCAGGGGGCTAAGTGTTTATTTCTGTTTATGATGTATTTGCAGCAAAATCTGAGCTTCTGAAAGAGTAGACTGAAAATATCCTTTCATGGACCGATGTCATTCACCTCAAAAAACGTTTTCAGATACATATACTTCTACGCCCCCTGGCAGGAAAACAATTGCTTAAAATAGCGCAGTTTCCCCACCAGGGGGCATAGATGTATATATTATTTTTGACTATATCTGCTTCTAAGAGTACAATTTTAAAAATTATATCTTTGTTACAGAGCGTTTCTCGTGCGAAATATTTCTCATATACTTTCAAGTAATGCATAGATTTTCCACTAGGGAGCGTAAAGGTAACTTGCATTTCCCCTGATATCTCTGCTTCTAAAACTCTAATTTGAAAAATTCTTTCTGCATCGGATACTGCTCATTATGAGAAATGTTTTGCATATAATTTCAAAATTTTTCTAAAGTATGGTTTGGCCACCAGAGGCTTAAGCGTTAATTTCTGCTTCTGAAAAAGTGAACTGAAAAATTCTTTCTTAGACCGATACCACTCACCTCGGAAAATGTTTTGAGAACATCTCCCGCTTAAAATAGCGCATAGTTTTCCCTCCAGGGGGCGCAGATGTGTATCTTATTTTTGTCAATATCCCTGCTTTCTAAGAGTCTGATTTGAAAAATTCTTTCTTTTTTGGAGAGCGTTTCTGTTGCAAAATGTTTCTCATATAATTTCTAAATTTTCTTAATGCACTAGTCTCCCACTAGAGGGCGTAAGCTTACGTTTCCGTTTACAGCAATATCTGCGGGATTAAAAACCCAATATAAAAGATTCTTTTTAGGTCAGATTCTACTATGAAAACTATGTGCATTTTCTTCCCAAAATGCCCAATTTTGCTGCTAGGGGGCACCAATGTTTAATCTGTTTTTCTTAATATCTCTGCTTCTAAATGTAAGATTTAAGAAATTCTTTCAACACCAGATGCCATTTACCTTGTAGAACACTTGGTTATTATTTGAGGAGTTTTATAGTTCACAGTTCTGCCGCTAGGTGGTGTTTGTGTATCTCTGCTTCTAAAAATTCTGTTGAGATTTTATTTTTTCTACTGTTTGCCATTCTGCACAATAGAGATGTGGTACATTATCCTCTTTAAACAATGCACATATTTCCCACTAAGGTCAATACCCTTTTCTTATTATCTCTTCTGGAGACACTTTTCATATTTTAAAAGTTCTTTTTCCTTAGCATAGCTTTTCCCATGGATATTTTTTGACTTTCCCATTGTGCAAAATTCTTCCGCTAGCAGGCGTAGAGTTATAGCATGTTTATTTCTCTCTTTTAACTGTTCGATTTGAAAATCTGTTTGTCTCCAATAACTTCCTTTTACTGTGAGAAACTTTTTGTGCACAAGTTTGTTATTTTTTTGTTACATACTTTTTAGCTGCTGGTGGAAGTAAGTAGCAATTTCTGTTTCTGGATGTTTCGTCAATTGAAGAAATCTGGTCGATATTTTTTAACCAGTTGCATTGACTTTGAATAACTTTGATAAATTTAATTCGCATCAGAAAAGATTCAAAGGACATGCTCATTACAACCGAATATTTGATGTCATCTTGTTTTCTTTTTTGTTTGCATTATAGCAAAACAGTATAAAAAGATGTATGGGCATTTAAAATTACATCTGTATAATTTTCCAAATGTCAGTCAGCACACTTCCACTCTAAGTTATTGGAACAGGCTGAAGAAGCTAATACAATATAAACAGAAATTAAAGCAACGCACACACAAACTGCAGAGTTAAAGCTATGTCATACATTGCATTTGGATTGTTAAAACTCTTCATTATTGCCCTGGGGGCTAAATGTTATCCAATGAGGAAGTATTTGATTTAGATAACTTTTTCAGTTTTATGTGTGCACAGCAGTACTGAGCCTTACATATGTCTACTTAATGCATGTTTACTATAACGCAGGTACAACATTTTTACCCATTCCTGACATAACATATCAACACCACACTGAAAATTTCCACCAATTGGAAGCTGCATACTTTGAAGTCTAGAAATCTTCATTTACGCTACGCTTGTTTCTGGCTTCCTTGATCGGAGAAGGGGGATTCTCATTGGTATTGTGCTTTTTTTATTGTTTTACTGAGGACATTCTTGTAAAAATATCTTCCCATAAAAGAAAAAGTGGTGCTGAAAGTGAAGTAATGATAAAATGTCACAGAAATCCATAAAATTACAAAAAAAAGTGGACATAATAAATATGAAGCTGGTGAGTTTATAACTAAACTTTAACTATGAAATGGTCCCAGCTACCCCACATATGCAACAGACCACACCCTTATGTAATTTTTTTCCTTTTGCTACCTATCAAACACATATTAAGTTCGACCTATGGATCAAGGAGCTATTGCCACTTTTGAATTGTATTATTTATCGCATCATGATCTGAAGACAGCTTATTTTAGTAGCAGTTAGTAAAGACAAGGCAACTGTTAAACAGTTCAGTCATGATTATAATATTTTGCATGCAGTGTCACAGAAACTTCGATATTGCATGGAAAATGATGACAGATAATGCATGGTTAGACTTTGACATAAACTTTTTGTCCACAATTTGTGACTGATTTGAAAGGATTTGAACCAACTGTTAGATTAATAATATTGTTCAAGAATTTCTCCAGCTACCTGAAAAGCTTGCTTTGGAAACTGCTAATGTGAAAGAATTGTTAGCCTCACACAATGGAAGACTTGATTAAACTGGAAACATGTTCAAAGAAAGTGGTTCATAAGAAGACAATTGAATAAACTACTAAAGACCTACACTAGCAAACATTCTCGATAAAACTTTCAAAATCATAGAACAGCTTGTAAATAAGTGTGGCCCTAATTGAGTGCAGTTCTTCAGTTGTGTATATATTTAGATACTTTGTGCAAAATGTGAACCTTGTTTTGAATAGCATTTATTTGCTGAGTAAATAGTGTTATAAAAAATTAAAATAAATTGCTATTAATTTTAATTTGTTCATAAGTCTAAACCTTTATAACATACTTTTGTGTAATGTGGTTTCCCGGTTACAAGTAATTCTTTATAGTAAGATATTTTGAGTTTTTCACTAAATGCAAGCTTTATTGGTAAAAAAAAATTCCTATTTATTTTAACTTTTTAGAAATCATTTTATATACTCAATTTACTTTGTTAATTTCTTAATTACATAATCAGATTTTATACTTAATTAATTAAAACGGCCAAACTCCTACACTATTGACAGAAAGAATCATCGATAAAACTTAGCTTTAGGGTCAAGAAATGTTCTGTAAAAGTCAAGAAATTGAGTCTCCTGAAAATGGTAGACACCCTGTTTGTGCAAGAGCAACTCTCCTGTGGGGTCAGCATCCATAGCACAGAAATTCAAATCGCCAAAACCAAACTAGCCAGGGAGAGAAGTTTGATCGTAGTGATGGGTGGTTGTGGCACTTTAGAAATCGTCATGGCATAGGTAATAAGATTGATTACTCATGGTGAATCTGGTTGTGCACCTACAGAAGAAGTAGAAATTTTGAGGATGAAGTTAAATCATACAATCAAGAATAATGTTCTACTACTTTTTCTAGTATACAATGGGTATGAAGCAGGTATTTTTGGCAGTCACTCTCCCAGGGATGGGAATTCTGCGCCAAAACCACCATGTCCCGTCGGGACTTCAGCACTGTAAATTCTCTGTGCACACTGTTCCACTTGACGCCGAGTAAGATCATGCGGTGGAAAGAAAGATTCAGCGACTCAAAGCACTACAGATTTTATGTAGTTAGGAAATCGAAAATCTCAGTGAAATAACATTATTAAACATCTGTGTAAAGTTTATTTTCATGTTTTCAAGATGAAAAATAACTTGTTAAACATTTTCGGGAATGTTTTTTTGGGTGTTTTCAATATCATGACATTTTTTTTTTTTTATGTTATAAGCGTCTGATCATGTGGCGGACTTCTCACGGCCCCTGCAATCCTGAAACTTAATTTCCCTTTGTTTCCAAGCCTTGGAAAGTCTGATTTTTTTTTTTTTTTTTTTTTTTTTTTTTGCATTTTGGTGAAAGGCCCTGGAGTAGTACTGTTTCCTTTCCAGCAATGAAAATTTTTAAGGAAAAGGGCAGAAAGTTAGGATAGGGTAGGGAGCGATTGTAAAAACTGGAAAAAAATTGGCGAATCTCGCAAATATTCATAATCACAACGAAAGCGACTTCTGTAACAGCGATGAGAATGTCATGTAGTTTTCACACATTAAATTTTTCAGACCGAGTTTCCTTTTTCTTATTCTCTGCCCGATTTTATTTTTGATGTTTTCTGATCATATTCCTTGTTTTTAATATCTGACAATAGTGAAAAGGAGCAACTTTGTATTTTTAAAGAATTTTTTCTAATGAAATGAATGTTTCCCTGTTTCTAAAATTTATTTCTTCAAAACTAATCAACAGAGAGCAATAGTTTTCACTCCTTTCCCTTTTATTAAACTAAATGAAATTTCAAGATTGTTATTTAATCTGTTCATGGTGGAATCAGCATCATTTCACAGCAGAGTGAGCAACACAGTATTGATTTTTTACATTTAATTTTCGATAAAATTCGTGCTTTTCAATTTCTTACTCGTACACGAGATTCTTTCATGGATTTGCGGAATTTCGCATTTATTGTCATCATCAATGCAAAACTGAGCTGTTTGTTTATGTGTGCATTTGGGGGAGGGGGATTTCCATTTTGTGATGGTATTTCATACAAACTTTCGAAAATGGAAGTTAAACGGAGGAAGATTTTCCCCACGATTGTAATTTCTTTTTCACGAGATGTTTCTTCAGCCCTATTGTTGCTAAATATCATTTTGTTCCATAAATATTATTTCAGCTTGAAAATGGAAGGAAATTTTCCAAAAACGGAAGTCAGGCGAAGTGAAGATTTTGCTGGTATAATCGTTGTACCCTGCACGTGACATTCCCTCTATCCTGTGTTGTTAAATGTCAGTGATTTTGTACTTTGGATGCAGTGATGTGTTCCAGTATAATATTTACATAAATAAATTTCAGTGAATAATTCTATCTTGCTCATGCTGTATTAATTCACACTGTGTCACCACTCATTCTGTTTCTTAAACTTATTAAAAAAAGTCAACTTTTTTTTTCTTCATCAGTCTCTTGTATGCTTACTATATATCAAGAGCCAAAAAAAACTTCTGTTTTGTTTAAAGCAAAATTAAAGTTCAAAAACGCTACTATGTGCACATGTTACACTGGAGTTGTAGAAGTATTCCCATTAAGTGGACAAAGGAAATTTAAATACATGATAAAATTACATACATTTCTTTGGTTTAAAACTGTGAGACAAGAAATGAGAAATCTGCATTTTACATGATTTTATTAAACAAATATAAAATCTCTGACAATTAGAATTTTTAATGAGATAAAATCTTACAGGTGGGTCACCACACTAAAAATTTTAAATCTTGGAACAAATAAATCAGTACAAAATAGTAACAAGCTAATGTCATAAAATCAGTTTTTGAATTCCACAATGTAGTATTTAATCAAATACTGGTGAACAAAGGAGTTAGTTCCTTTTTTTGTAACTAAAATATTTAAGTATTGCACATATCCTATGACTTGACTTTTTAAATTTGTAACTAGGTTATGAGAATTATTGAGTTCTAGTAGTTTGCTTAGTTCAGATTCCCCAATTATATAAGCTCTTTAAGTGATCAGTATTTTTTTTCCCCCAGTGAAATATTCTCTGACAAACAAATACAATCAATACACTACTAATATAGTTTCATGACACTTGCAAACATCTCGTACAAATGCTGATGCTACTACTAAGTAATCAACAAATATGTTAGGGCTTCCTTTCAAATATTACATTATCTACCTACCATCTGAATTCTAAAACTTATGATCAAAACATTATTTAATACAAAGGGTATGAATACTGTTAAGCATTTATCTGGCAGATTTGCTTTCTTTGTGGAGCTAACCTCTGAATCTGAGAGAACTGCTTAGTATGAAAGTGAAGTATATGCCAGATAGAAAAAAGTCATGCTGGCATCATTTTGGTTTTGCACATGTATCATTCATCATAGTGGTTTCAGATTCAACTTACATTTACCACAGTGAATAGTTGGATGTCTCTCCCCTTTTTATCTACATATAAACAGTGGAGAACAACTGTTGTGATCACAGATATTGTCTGGATAATGTTACCTGAAGTGCATAAAAATACACAAGAAAAACATTTATTTTAATCAGTGCTTCAATTGCTGTTATCATTTGCTTGACTCTCACTTACTATACCATCCAAATATACTAATAATCCCTTTGCACCCACTCTGAACACTCAAATGTCCTAAAAGCACTTGGCTTATTCCTAAGAATCCATATCAGTACACAAACAGTCAACTAAATGGATAATATATACATTTAGATAATGAAATTTACTTTATCTGATACCTCATTACCATCTTTCTCTTTTAATTAAACTAAAGCATAGGACAAAATAAACTGGTTTAATAATATCAAGGACAAAAATAATTATTACAAACTAAACTGGTTTAGACAGCATCCATTCCATGTTTCTATTTTAAGAAAAGCACTGTTTTTTTTTTTATCAAGTAAAAGGTAAAATTAAGCACATGTATTTTGAGATAAGCTTAACACCTACCCCTTCTGATCAGTGTATATGTGCTCCATATGACACGGAAACCTAACCATAGAGTTTCTTGTGGGCAAGATGGTCATGTGACTCAAATCAAAGCTTTCACTTTGTCAGAAGCAGAACTGGCCTGTTACTCTGACAGATTCAACTAGTGAAAAAGTTGTCACATGCACTCTTGTACACAAACACATATCTTTTCAGTATGTCGTGCGTGTGGTGGAAGAGGGGAAGTGTGTCTCTGCAACTGAATAGTTAAGGAGCTTGCTTTGCACACACCATCTGACCAGGTATGACAATATTTTTTTTTAGTTTCCTCCTCTACCCAGTGTCAGCAGGCTACCATGGCATGTTTGTCCTGGAGACACATACATATATCTGTATGTATGAAAGTTTTCCTGGTCATTGAACAAAATAGATGTCATAAGCACCAAAGCTAGTAGCCTAGTTCTCACTGTGCAGACCGACTCAATTTTGTACAGGCTAATTTTCCAATTTTGATACAATTCTTATATAGCAAATGCTGTACAAAACACTTTCATCTAAAAAATATGCACATTTGGAAATTTCACTTGTTAAATTCAAGTACATGTTACAAATAAACATGTTAATGTGAACTTAAAATTATTAAAATGAGAAAGACTTATGCTGGAAAGATAATTGTAGCAAAACACAGAAAGCATGTTATTAGTATTGTGTCAAAAGATAAACCTTGAAATCCACCTGTATTATCAACATGCACAAAACATAACAGCAGCTTCTTATGGGATAAGAACAAATGACCTTATAGAAGCCCGTGATTCTCAACTTGTTTTCAAGCTGAAAAGCATCCAATATCTTATGACCACATCAAGTTGCTGATAGCCTTGTTCGTGTGCACCACCACCACCAGTCTACTTTCATTTGAAGTTTTCAAACCATCCAGGTACAACACAGGGTAAGGAAAAGATTCTACTCAATAATTTTGGTTTGCTTGCTTTAGTTTTCTCATGTGGGAAGATGGTATTTGAACCATTTGGATATTAAGAGCAAACCACTGAAAATATCCTTGATAGCCTACTATGGATGCAAATCACTAACAGGCACCATTCATAATAATAATAATAATAATAATAATAACCATAATTTAAACCTGATCCTTTCTGAAATCAACAGTTTAAGTCTGATGCAGTGGTATGAAAACAAGAAATCAATATTCTAATTTTGTGATGGCAAAAAGACTTTGATAGAAAGCCCCCAGTGATCACTTATTGGACTACTACAAATAGCTTTGATTTCAAATTAGAAGCTAACAAATAAGATGAAGCATCACCTGGCATAATTACATAGCAAACAACAGTGAATGAATATTTTACATTCAGAATATATATTTAAATATGCTTTGATTTCATTAACAGAGTTTATATATGGAAAAACAAATTAATTTTATTTCAGGTCAATTTTCACGCTGCACTTGCAGCACAAGCACGTGAAACCTGATTTACATTAAAATGAAAACCTTATATTTTTTGAGACTACTGCTACACAACAATGATACACACAAAAAGAATATGATTTTTGAAATTCTACAACCTGGGAGTTGTACATGTTTTTACAACACACAAACAACGATATTATAACCTACACAAAAGGCTATTAAAATTTGTACACAAAAAAATCTGTAAAATGCAAATAAAAACGTAGTGAAACATCATAAGCCGGAAGTCGTAAATGTTGCTTCGAAAATTAAATATGGTTCCATAAAATTAACATGATTTCAATTTTGAAAGATGTCATTCAAATTTTTAAAATGAATCAGTTTTTGCTATATGACAAAAACTAATATATGCATAAGTTATCAAATAATTCCATATTTACTGAATAGAAATATAGTATATACATACACAGTGCTGCATCTATAAACAAACCTTATTCCGAATACTTCATTAGCTAACTTAAAACAAATGTTCTTTGGTATGAATCATTATAGCAATAATTTTCAACTGCACATTTTCAGTATGAATATATGTATTAACAAGAAAATGTATCTTCAAATTCTGTCCAAAAAATAATAATTTTAATAATTAAGGAACATTTAATAAAGGACTTGTGTCCCTTATTATTATAACACCTAAGGGTGATAGCTGCTTTCTGCAAAAAAGATTGTACAACAATACATGAATGACAGACAATATTACCAGAACTTATAATGGTTGGTAACTGCAGGTTCTTCAGGAACACTGCATGGAGTAAAATTGTCAACTTGTGTGATTAAAAACACTGGATTCAAAGATAAGAGATTGAACAGTAAAATGTTTGGCTTAGAATGAAAAACAGTAGAAGAAATATTGAATAAAGTATCAGGTCTTTATATTTTACTCAATCATTCTATTTAACACTTCTTCTTCCACTGTTTATTAAGCCTTACATTTGACCATTCAATCTTCAGATTCAGATCTGACAATATGACAACTTTACTTCATGCACTAACGAAAACGCGCCGTTTCTGAAGAACCTGCAGTGACCAATCATTATATTGATGCTGTTCTGGTAAGTACTGTCATTTATGTTTTGTTCTACTCCCCTCCCCCAGTTAGTTATGTCTTTTATTATGCAACATCCTTAACAAAGTTTAAAGAACAGTATGTGGTTCTTTTCAATACACAAATATTTATCTACTTTTTACAAAAATTAAAGTTTAATAAGAAATTAATACCTAACTACTTTGGCTTAAATAACATATTTTAAAATTATGTAGAATGTTTGCTTTCTTAAAAAGACTTGGTTTAAAATATACATTTGCAGATTTTGCAAATTGCTCAATAAAAGCATTTTTGGGTTAAAAAAAAAAAAAAAGAGAGAGAGAGAGAGAGAAATAAAATTGTTAATGCAGAAAGTGACAACTAATTCTTGCATAATTTAGGATCCACAGGTAAAAACTCCTTGAGATACACATATACAAAACTTATGAGCTCTAAGACCCCAACTATATACACACTGCAGCATATTTTACAACGGCTTCAATTGCTGGAGATGGCTTGAATTCTAGTTACTTGTGGCAGTATTGTCTAACATGTGCATCTTTGTGGCAACTCCAGCCTGTACAGTGATATGCATTTCAGTTGTTGAACATATGGATGTTTCTTGTTCACATAAGACTCATTATAAAACTTGTTCAGGTAACATGAGCGGATGTAGTTTAACACAAAATATAATTAGAATGAAAATTATCATTCTCAGATAGTTTGGATACGTTAAAAGAACGAATGGCAAACTGTAATGCAAAAGAGTTTTGCCCAAAACATTAGGCGGAAAATGGGGGAAAGGGATGAAGCCACCCCACCCCCACCCCCAATAATTTAAGGAGCAATGCAAGTTGTGTGTATATGTGCAAGTGACAAGCCACATGGAGTCCTATCACTGCTACAAGTGGTGATATCTGTCAATAAAATTTTTGCACTGTCGCTGAGAAAATAGCCTTTTACTTTCAGAGTACAGCTCCATGGCACATAAGAAAAAATAAAATCACATACTCACCACTAATAAAATTTACCCAAGACAGTTGGAGAGATATAGTGTCTTGAGCTAAGAACCTTGAAGGTTCACAAAGCTAAGAAGATATACATACATCCAGGGGCATATTTAGTTGGGGGGAGGCCTTGGCTCCTCCCAGTGTCAGTTTTCTGTTAAAATGCAACTTATATTAGAAAATACTTAACTTTTTTCTTCAATTTTTCATTAGCTTTTATTTTGTCCTGGTGGATTTCAAAAACTTGCATTTTCTGTCAACCCCCTGTCCCCCTACAAAAAAATTCTATATATGCCCCTGCCCCAGATTTTTGGGTCTAAATAAATACAGGTAAGATGTTTTTTAGGTCACCAGATTGGTTGCATTATTACCTGTAAATGTCATAACATGCAATAGCATAAAATAATTACCTACATTGTCATAACATGCAATAGCATAAAAATAAAATAATGGAGGGATTAATTCACTAAATGGTACGACTGTTTTTTATTGTCACATACCCACCCCCTTCTAGTGTAGAGAAAATGTAAGCACTAAAAATTAAAAGCACATACACACCTCAATTTAATATAAAATTAAGGAAAGCTACCCAACTTTCAGGTGCATAACAAAAGAAAAGTAGGATCAAAGGGCAAACCAACGAAACTTGGAAAGGATATTCAGGCTACAAGTACAAGAAAATCTTATGTTTAGTTCAATAACATTCAGTAAGACAATCCTGGCAGATGTAAACTACAGTATGTTTTCAGGAATAATAAATAAGCATATACGTATACAGGAGTTGTCCAAAATAATGGAAACACCTTGAAACAATAGGTGTTACGCACCTAATATGGTGTGGGAGCACCCTTGCCGTTTAAAACTGCTTGAATCCTCCTTGGAATGGACGCATACAAGTCCTGGATGATGGTAAGTGGTATGTTGTACCATTCTTCCAGCAGAAACTGCTCTAATTCCTTGAGAGACGCCGGAGGAGGATAACAAGATCACACTCTGTTTTCCAACACAGACCACAGGGGCTTAATGATGTTTAAGTCTGGTGATTGTGCAGGCCAGGGAAAGTGTGCAACTTAATCCTCATGTTCCTCAAACCATGATTGAACAGTTCGACTTCTGTGAATCGGGGCATTATCATCTTGAAAGGTGCAATCTCCTGACGGAAACAATGTCTGCGCCATTGAATACACATGGTTGACCAAAAGAGTGGCATGGTCACCCACTAGTGATCCGTCTGTGTAAGGTGATAATGGAACCTGCTGCAAAACCACGAGATCATGGCCCAAACCATTACGGAATCACCCCCATGCTTCACTGTAGGAAGGAGACAGTCTAGGTTGTAGGCTTCAGCGGGGGTTCTCCACACGTAAACCCGTTCTGTGGTGGGGAATAGTGAGAAACGATTCATCGGAAAACAGACATGTTTCCACTGATCCGCAGTCCACGTTTTATGTTCCCGGCACCACTGTAGTTTCTGTTTCATATTCACCTGTGACACCAGGGGTTTTGCAATCGCAGCTCTGCCGTAAATATTGTGCTTATGCAATTCCCTTTGCACTGTATGGGTCGACACTGGGTTCTGGATATGTGCATTAAGCTCAGCAGTCACTTTCGTCGCCGTGGTCCTTGCGGTCAGAATCCTCTTTAATGTTCTCCTGTCTCTCGCAGTGAGTTTGGTTTTCCCTCCACAGTTGTGTCTCGCAGATGATGTTCTGCCGTGAACATTGTATGCTGTCATGACCTTCGACACGGTACCTCTCGATACCCCCAATACCTGTGCCACTGTAGTTACCGACACACCAAACAGATGGGCTCCTACAATCTGCCCTCTTCGGAACTCTGACAGGCCACTCATTGTGCCTTCACCTGGAACGAAATTATGCAAACACTGATTTACAATGCAATCATGCAGACCCTTGAGATTATAAGCAACACCTTTTTACAAAAAAAAAAAAAAATTGTAGCTACATGTTCGTTTTACTCAAAAAGCAGCACATACCAAAGTCACTGTTTTCAGCGAGGTATTTCCATTATTTTGAACAACCCCTGTATATATACACAGTAAAACTTCCATAACTCGAATCTTCAAGAGCACTACGGTTAACTTCGAGTAGTAGAAAATTTGAATTATAAAATTAATCCATATTTCTCAGCAATATCTTTTTTCTTTATTTCTCTAGTATCCACTTCTTGTATTAGCTTTATTTTTTCCTGCAATGATAGCACTTTTAGCTTCCTTTTAGACAACACAAAAATTTTCACTATGACGACAGACTTGGATTTTTCTAAAACTGGGTGCACAGCACTCACTGCCTGAAATGGGCTCAAAAGAATGCAGACTTAAGAAAGAACTTGCAAAAGAATTCTACTTCCATGCTACTGGACAGGCCTTGTAGCTAAGGGCAAAATCCTCGAAAATGGTCCACCTCAAAGGAATTAAAACACCCTCTTCATAGGGTGGATGGGGAGTGGATCCCCTTTGTCCAGCTGACCTTGTTTGACCTAACCTTGGTTTGACTCTCAGCACCTACAAGACCTAGCAACAGGTGGATCTTTTTTTTTAATTCAAGTTTTAGAAAACGATTTTCAAGGGGTTTTTTTTTTCACAAAACATGAAATAACATTTTGAGTTATAGAAAAATTCGAGTTTAAGGAATTCCACTTATAGAAGAAAAAATGCATGAAAAAAAGAAAATTTTATGCAAAATGCCGAAATTCTTTGAGTTACGGAAAAATTCAACTCATAGAAGTTCAAGTTTTAGAAATTTTACTGTATATCTGTTATCAAAAACAATGTCTTTCAGTAGATATTAAGCAGCACATCCTTTAGGTGTTGTGCAAATTACTTTTGTCTCTAACTGATTTTTATGCAATTAAAAAAAAAACATTCTTTCCACAGGAAAAACTGCTTGATTAAAAAGTGCCAATTTATGAGACATGTATTCCCTGTATTGTATGTTCACAACATTTCAAATGCAAAATAAATGCAGCCTACATTCCCTTTCAGAAATCCCTTTACAAAGAATAACCTACTAGCATACCAAAGGGGCTTTCCAAAGAAATTTGTGTTTCCTGTGCTGGCTCATTTTGTTTCTCACAACAGATAAAAACAGTTTCTTTCTAGAAACTAGGAGGTATTTCTTTAAGTATTCCAACAGTGCATATTTGAAATATCCCATTCTCTTCAAACCAAAGAACTTTTTTCATTCTACTTCGCTTTAACTTGAAGGTTGGTAACTGAATCCAGAAATTTTTGAACTTGTCTAAAGAGGCCACTAGCCTCTGATGCCAATACTAGTACAGTTAATTTTTGGATAACAGTTTTATCAGTCTCTAACCCTACAATTAAAATAACTTCAAATTTTTGTCCTGCTTTACACTATTTTAAAAACATACCATATGAATGAATAATTATCTAAATTAAAAAAAAACCAGTTGACTCTGGCAGAAGTGATACATTTCACTTAACATGACTTTTGGCATAAAAATAGTGTAATCATGATAATATTTACTGTATTTGCAGCAATGATATGATATTATACACATGCAGTTTTAAATGAAATGACAATTGTACAGACATTTCAGTAACTGGTTCTATATGCTCTTAAGTTTGACAGGGATGTTCCTGCGACGGTTACTCTTAGGAGTCTGCAAAAGAGGCCCACAGCTTGATCCTATAAAGAAAATGTTGTACCAATTAACACAGCATACTTGCCAACTTTGGAAAATGTGCATCGGTAAAATTTTTGCGTGAACGCCATTTACCACAAAACAAAACATAATTATATTAATAAATATGCAGTAAAAATCTCTGCATATGCCACAATAACTAAATTAGTATCATCTGTGTTTAAAATAATAATTTAAAAAACCATAAAGTAAAATCTTAATTTTGTTCAATGTTAGTCTTGCAAACCTGTGGTATTTCAATACCAAACTAAACATTTCCTGTAAAAAGGAAATATTTACTTTAAGAGTACCTACACATTGCATTCAAAGCTGTATGTTATATATACCTTCTAATCTTAATCTTGTGTATCAGGATTATATAATATTGTAATCACTTTCATGACTTCCATCACATGCTGCAGAAAATAGCCCTTGTAAAAGTTTCACAACAGCGGAAGTTCAATCTAAAGCCATTCCGTGGACAATCACCGTAGTTTTGGTCGTCCCACAGCCCATTTGGCAGTTTCATCTTTTGTAAACATCTGCTGAAAAAGTGGACCAGCATGGCTGGCAGCATTGAATGGCACTTAGTGTGCTATAAAAAAAGATGTAAACAACAATTCGGCATGAGTTACATTTCCTTGACTATTATCCGATGTTTTAAAAAACGTAGTCAGTTTGGAGTTACTATCAGTACACTTCACATTACCTTTGTGTTTGGGACCATTTACATGACAAAAAATATCATTTCTGCCTCCGTGAGCAATGTTAAAATTGTTTTGGCAAATGTCGCAAAATGCAAATTTTACACCTTTTAGATTTCCTGATACACTGGAACTTTGAAGGAGTATTTTTACTCCTTTGAAAAGATTTAGAAAGTATTTTTCAACAGTAGGGAGTATTTTAGAAAAATTAACAGATGAAATAAAATACTTACAAAAATGCTAGGCAATCATGAAAAATCAATCCAGATTTTTTCATATAATAAAAATATTTCGCTATACTCAATATATTTAGAATTTCAATCCGTTTTGTTTCTGGTTTTAGAAATAAATATAATATTTGTCTTTTAAAACAATAACATTAAATTTATCATGTTTTGTAATTACCACATGGAACAGCAATGTGTTCAAGAAGTGAAAACATTGCACATTTGAGGTTCTTATAGGTATCTAAAAATATTTAATAAACTTTTCAGCAAGTTCCACAGCCACATTTGTTTTTCTGCAGCTGCAAAGCATCCAGTGCTTAAATTTTCATTTAGCTGATATCTTTGTTTCCCTTCCTATTTTTTTATTGTCGTTTTTTTTTTTAATGCCCTTGGATGACAATTTTATCCATCATGAATGCATGATAGCTTTCAATATTTTACATAAAAGCTGAATAGTGTAACTTTGAAAATATAAATACTTTTGAACACCATGCATCAATTTTTACAAATTTTTCAGCTTTGTCACTTTCATTTTCGGACCCCCTTCCCCACTTTATCAAGCTGAAATGCAAAACTTTTGGGGGGAATATTTAAGAATACAGGATACATGTTCTGATCATTGTTGGGGAAAAAAAAATTACAGTTACGGGGGAAATCTTTGCTACGTCCGATTTCAAGTTGAAATACAAATATTTATGAAATAAAATGATATTTAACAATACTAGGCAGAGTAAACAACACGGGAAAAATAAAATTACGATTACGGGAGAAATCTTCACTGCGTCTAACTTCCGTTTTTGAAAGTTTTGAAAAACGAAACTTCACCTTTCGAAAGCTTAGAAAGATTTAAGTGGAAAACATCCTCCATCACTACTAATTGCCCCAAAATTTCTGTTCAGTTATGCATTGATCTCGAGGATAACCCAAATTATGACAGAAAAGGAGAAATTCATTGAAGCTGTCGCACTTTCATGCCTAAAGATTACAACGAAATTTTTTTGCCGTAGAATTTCCGTTTTCGGAAATTTTCCCTCCATTTTCATACTGCATAGATGCCAACTAGTACGGATTTTCCGTAATTTTACGGATTTTTGGTTGCTGTTACGGAAGTACGGAAACACCGCTGAAATTACGGAAAATCGCCATTTGATTTAATTTTCTGAGATAGAAAGCAAATTTTCATCAACTTAAAAAATTTTGTTGGTTCTTCAAGTTTTTCTCGGGGAAAAAAATTAAATGCTAATTCAGTCAGGGCTGCCAGACCTGCGCCAATTGCGCCAGCCTGCGCCAAAACGTTGTTCTTGTGCCATTCTGCTACAAAATCGCCATTTCGACGAAATCTGCGCCAATTTTACGCCAAAAGTTACAATTTACCTGTCATCGATATTTTAGCGTTATCTTACGACATTCGAAATCGATTCAGCTGTGAATTCGTACGTGAGATTCTTCCGCGGATTCCCCTCCGTTTTTTTTTTTTTGTTTTTGTTTTTGTTTTTCATTTTTGTCGAGATCGATACAAAAGTGAAGAAATTTTCGGGATATTAGTTGGGGGGAGGGTCGTATTGCGTCTGAGGACGTTTTGTCTTTTTAAACGTTCGGAAACGGAAGTTAAACGAAGTGCAGATTTTTCTCGTAATCGTATTTTTTTCTCTCGCGATGTTGCTTCTGTTCAGTATTGCTAAATATAATTTCATTGCATAATTTCAGCTTGAAATTGTAGGCAACGATTTCCGAAAACGGAAGTTAGGCCGCCCGAAAATTTCCCCGTAATCTTCGGCGACGAGATTCTTACGCTGATTCGAGGAATTCCGTCTTTTTTTGTTATCATTTGGACCATGTACGAATTCAATGCATAACTGAACTTAAATTTTGGGAGGATTGGTTGCGGCGGGGGGGGGGGGTCGTTTTCTCCGTCAATGGACGGAATTTCATCCTTCGAAAACGGAAAGTAGACGGAGGTAAGATTTCTCTGGTAAACGTAATTTTTTTTTCTCGTGATGTTTCCTCTACCCAGTATTGTTAGATATCATTTTATTCCATAAATATTTGTATTTCAGCTTGAAAATGTTGGATAAATTTCCGAAAACTGAAGTCAATTCAGCTTGAAAATGTTGGATAAATTTCCGAAAACTGAAGGCTTGAAAAACCGTTATTTCAAGCCATGTTTCCCAGTTCAGCGGTCGCAAAAAAATATTCGTGTGGAAGAACTAAGGCTACTGCACTAATTCAGCACATGACCAGTGTTTCTACAAGTAACATCGTATCTGAAGTTTAAAAAAATCCTTTTACTCTATCTATGGAAGGAAGTAATGATGCTCAAGCAAATAAACTGTATCCCATTACAATAACATATTTTGACGAAAAAATAGGGAAAAATTCAACTGTTTTGTTATCATTGGTTGAATCAAGTAATAATACAGGTGAAAGAACATCAACGTTTTGAACAATGAGTTTGTTAAAAAAAATATCTCATGGAGCAACTGTGTGTCATTTTCCTGTGACAATGCTAACACTATGATAGGTCAAGTAAAAGGTGTTATTTCTCACATAAAGAAGGTTCAGCCTGCAATCATAGTGCAGCGATGTTCATGCCATTTAGTAAATTTAGCTGCACAGAAATCTGCTACTCAACTGAAAGGATTTAATGTTGAGCAGTTTCTGATACAGTTGTACCTTTTTTGGAGAAAAGTTCAAAGGAAACACAGTCTAAAACTTAGTTAAGCTGTTTGTGGTACTAAACCAAACAAAATTCTAAAGCATTCCAATACCAGCTGGTTATCACTTTCGGAATCCATTGACAGAATTTTAGAACAGTGGAAGGCTCTAGAACATTATTTCAGTGACAATGAAGAAGCTAATTCACAGTATAAGAACCTTGCAAGTATGATTGGAAATCCTTCATCTAAACTTTATTGTCTTTTTTTATCTGCTACTCTTCTTTTGTTTACATCTGTTAACGTGTTCTTGCAGCAGGAAGCTCCGCTTGTGCATGTATTAAAAAGAAAACTTCATAGTCTGTTATCTGAATTGCTTGTACGATTTATAAGGGAATTTTACAAGGCAGGCTGCAATTACATTTTAAGAAAATTTCCACTTAATGATGAATTTCTGAGTCATGCTGAAATTGCAGATGTAGCATTAAGGCAAAGTGTTTCTTTTTGCATCAGTCCAATATATGTGTTCCCTGTTTCCAGTTTTGAAACCAGAAGAATCTGACAAGGTGGAATCTGAATTTGCTCACTACCAGTTTGAAAATTTTAACTGTGCTGTTATTTCTGGGAGAATGGATGAAGTGTGGCACAGAATTTCTTTAATGAAAAATGAAAGGGGCCAGTTGAAGTATGAATCATTAAGCAGAATTATGAAAATGATTTTAATAGTGCCTCATAGCAATGCAAGTACAGAAAGATTTTTCAGTATGGTGAAAAAAACATGAATGAATTCAGACCTAATTTAAGTACTCATGTGCTGTCTTCTTAATTAGTAGAAAAAATAAACAGCATTGCACACAGTGAACTATGCTATCATAAGAAGTTTTCGCAAATTGAACTAAGGAAGGCCAAAATGGCAACTACAGCCAGTTTATCATAATAATTTGCCCAACATTCCAAGGAATAATTTTTCTTCATGTCTGGAGGTAATTTATTATATTTTTCTGGTAGACAGTATTTTAAATTTTCCCACTAGCAAATTATTTTTTATTGTATTATTATTATTATTATTATTATTATTATTATTTTTATTATTATTATTTTGTTAATAGTTCTGACAGATTAAAATTTGTTGCAGTGTTAAATACCCAAATTTGCTGCTGTAGACTGGATTACTGAAAATTACTGAAAAAGAAATTTGTTACTGAAAATTACTGAAAAATGAACATGTTGGTTACTGAAAATTACTGAAAAATGAACATGTTGGTTACTGAAAACTACTTTAGAGGTTGGCATCTATGATACTGAAATACAAATATTTATGGAATAAAATGATATATAACAACAATACTGGACACAGGCAATATCACAGAAAAAAGAAATAAAAATTACGAAAAAAATCTTTATTGCGTTTACTTCCGTTTCTGAAAGACGAAATACCGTCCTGATGCGTATTTTTACAAATTGGTAAAATTCTTCGATGTGTATTTTTACGCACCGAGAAAAATTCTCAATATGTATTTTTACGCGCTGAGAAAAATTCCCATTGAAGAAAATTTCTGATGCATATTTTTACGCGTTGATAAAATTTCAATGCATACTAGACCGTAATTACGCATTTTGGCGAACTCTGGTCGGTACATCACTTGAGCATTCCCATTGACCTATCGCACAACGTCACGAAGCCTGCGAGTCAAAGATAACATCATCGCGTGACACAGCGCTCGGCTCATAAGGTCTAGTGGAAAATCTAAGTGGATGATTGCAGGGGATTGAAATATTTCGATTGTTCAATCGAAATATTTCAATAAAAAAATATCTCTATCCATAAATCAGTAAAATCAAGCAGAAATCCATAAATTTTATCGATAATCTGTAAAAGTTGGCAAGTATGACACAGGTGGCAAAAAATAAAGATGTCTGTGATAGAATTACACAGAAGATTCCACTTGTTTAGTTTTAATGCATGAACAAGTAAAATAATAAATAATAACACAAATGCATGTATTATGGCATTACATTGGTTATCCAAGACTCCTGTGTGATGATACTAATTTTGCAAAGAAATTATTCAACATTATATGATACCATATATATATATATATATATATATAAGTCAAATTCTCTACACCTTCAACCAAGAACTTCCCGTAGAAATCCCTGAATCCCACAAAATTAACACACGCAAACCAAAACCAAAACTCTCACAATTCACATACAACAATAATAAAAATAATAATTTTAAACACTTGGGGTTGGGTACTTTCCTCGATATGGACCTTCTTCCCAAAGTCAGGGTATCATTCTGGATCTTTTTGATAAGAGAACACATTTTAGTTTTGATACCAATGTTTTAAGTAGCTGGTATTCCAATGTCTCTAAACACATACTTAGAAATATTATTATTTCCCAATTCATCAGAATCACAAGAATATGCAATAATCGATCCAATACCACAAAGCAGTTAAAAATACTTTATTCTTTTTTAAAAAATAATTATCCGTTAAAATATTGTTTATTTCATTTCGAAAAATTATTGACATCTTTTAATTCGGGAAAATCTTATAAAATCAGACTATGTAACATTACTACCTTTTAAGCTTTGGACTAATTTTTCTTCGGGCCTCAATTGAAAATATCTTCCTCCGAGTCGCCCCGGAGCATTTAACCTAACATTTGCTGACATCCATTAAAACACAAAAACAATTAAATTTCGTTAACAGTTTTTTGTGAATTCCGACAGAGGTCGCCATAGGACATCATATGGTTAATTACAAAAATTCAAACTATGTCTGGGAGTGGGTTTGGCAGCTGTTGGGATGCTTTTGCATGATATGGAAGGGATGTGTCAGGATCAAAGTTTAGATTTATTGGAGTTCAGTGGAGTTGTAAGGTTTAAAGTTATTTTATTTCAGGTAAGTTTTTGTATTTTAGTTCTGTGTTGTTGGTTCAGGTAGGGAAGACCAGGTGTATAACACTAAAGCCCCAAAAAAAAAAAAAAAAAAAAAACAAAAAAACCCTTGTTTCGGAAATCACATATTTCAAAGACACCTGCATGAAACCTGAACCAGGGTTCGGGGGCCAGGGGAGTCTTTCCCTGATGAGTGGCTCCCGGTACCCGACCCCAAGTGTTTAAAATTATTATTTTTATTATTGTTGTATGTGAATTGTGAGAGTTTTGGTTTGCATGTGTTAATTTAGTGGGATTCAGGGATTTCTACGGGAAGTTCTTGGTTGAAGGTGTCAAGAATTTGACTTATATACTCCACCAGTGGTTCTTGCTGCAGTGCGCAGTTCCCGGATGAGTAAGGCAACTTTGTAGTACACCGTTAAAAGATTTTTTGTATATATATACATATATGCATGCTAATAAACTCACAAGCAGTTAGTTATACTAGATAACATGTCATCAAGCTGACGAGTATCCATTTCCCATGATGTTTTAGTGTTCACAAAGAATGCCCATCACTTCTTGCTGCATTTTACTTAGTTAACTGCATTTCCATTTCATTTGCCTGCTACATTTGAATAATTGTTTTATACAAAAGAAAACTGCTTTCTAAACAAGTGCAGACTGTGTAACTGATAATGGGCACGTATGAAGCATATGTATGGGTTTACTTTCACTTTCTTGGAACTTTTTTCTCATCTTATGGAATTAGCAGGTGAGCTAAGTTACCTTTTGGCAGAGATCACCAATTGAATTGCTTTAACCTTTTACAATGACCTTAGTTTGATGTTTTCAGCATTTAAAATTTTTTTTTTCACTTATTAATGGCATTTCAAAGATTTTCAGTTTTCACTATTAGACCATCAATGAGCTGTTTTTATACAATATTCACCCACTTGGTTGTTTTGCAATCTTATAAATATGGGTGAAAGCTAGGACGCATTGCCAGGACTGAAATTTCTTTCACTCTACAACACCCTCCCCCACTTAAAACTATGAAGGCCATCCGGAAAGTACGAAGGCTTGGCCATTAAATTTTTGCCTGCACTCGGTTGCAACACTCGCCACCGAGTTCCAAAATGCCTCTGAATGCAACACTAGCACCACAATGATTCGTCAAGAGCTGAAGGCAGGGCCGCTTCAACCATTAGATGAACTAGGCAGCTGCCTAGGGCACCAAAATTTGAGGGGCGCTACGATTTAGAGTTGATAAAACCAAATGAGTTAATAAACAAGAAAAAAAAAGTAAAAACAAAGACAATTTTATTTTCTGCTGTCCATTCGATATAACTTGCGAATTCTTACTCATTGAGAAACGGAGACCTGTTCTTATGGACTGGGTAAGGTCTTATAGACTCGGTTTTTTCTGTTGTCCATTCGATATAAGTTGTGAATTTTTGTTCATTGATAAATGGAGACTTGTTCTTATAGAATGGGCAAGTCAGCTTGCGGTACCCCCCCTCCTACTACGCAATGAAAGCGAGCATCTGTCGGAAAACTATCATAAACCAAGCTCGTCTCCATGCAGCAGGGAAGTCAGGCGATGCCGGAAGGCGGCACAAGATTTTTTTTTTTTTTTAAGAAAATGGATGCTGTATTATCTGGCTTTCAATGGAAATATCTAGACTATCCACTTCTTCTGCCACAAACTGTAGCAATGCTCAATGTCTAAAGTTCTTTGGGAGCAGAGGGGGGGGGGTCAATGACCACCATGAGCAACTCGATGGTTATAAGCAGTCGCCCATCTCTAATTTAGGGCTACTTCTTCCAGGGAAATGGGACAGCCAGTGCAGTAAGACAAACACAACATACACACCTCGTGGGGATTTGAACCCGGACCCATCTCGGACAAATCGTCAAAAGCCAGCACTTAGACCACTGCGTTACCGGAGTGGAGCGGCTTGCCTAAAGGTTAGTAATGGTCTCATTCAGACTATTTTCTAGTAATAACAGGGGCAAGAGTAAGAGAGGCTCTGCTATTACTGTATATTCATTTCGCTTGCATTTTTTTTTCTCCTCTCTTCATCGGGGGATGCAGGAGGAAAGAACCTTGTTGGGTTATACACATTATCGATCAAATAAAAAATTGCCTGTGACATAGATTTGAAGACTAGGACTCATTGCCAGGACATTGCCAGGGTTGGTAATTTTGTGAAAAATAGAGCATGCAAAATGAAATTTTAATTTCATTTCCATTTTCACTGGACCAGTAAGTAAATGAATGTAGTTTCCATTCATTTGTTTCTTTCTATTTAGTTTACATTGTATTTTTGCACCTTGAAATAATTATTGAATGAATGCAATATGTTTAGCCACACAAAGAATAACAAATTTTTGGAAGCGCAAGGCTGATGGCCTGCCTACGGCATCAAACACCCTAGCACCTGCCCTGGCTGAAAGGAATAGGAGGTTTCCATGGACAAGCAGCAACACACAAGTATAACATCTGCAAGATCAATGCCAAGGGTCAGTTGGAGAGCTCTGCACATGGAGCAGTGGAAATATGCTTTCTAGAGTGATGAATGATGTTTCACCATCCTGGCAGTTTAGCAAGTGAGTCTGCATGTAAAGGATGCAAGGTGAATGATACAGAGGAGAAGGCATCATGCTCTGGGGCTGTTTTTCATGGTTTGGGCTGGGCACCCTAGTTCCAATGCCTTGGAACCTTAAGACAGCAGCCAATAATAACATTCTCGACAATTCTGTGCTCCCAACATTATGGCAACAGTTTGGTGAATGCCCTTTCTTTTACCAACAGCACGAATGCCACTGTCTGCATCTGTGAAGTAATGGTTTGATGAGTTGGGTGTGGAAAAACTTGACTGCCATTTCAACTCATGAACACATTTGGGATTAATTGGTACATTGACTGCAAGCCAGGCTGAACCACTCAACATTGGTGACTGACTTAACAGATGCTCTTGTGGTAGAACAGAAGGCAATTCCTGCAGCAATGTATCAAAATAGTGGAGGCTGTGATTGCAGGAAAGGGTGGACCAACTTGATATTAATTCCTTTCCTATTATAGTGTGTATGTGGATAGGCAAGTGTTTGGATACTTTTGATCAGGTTATGTATCTGTTATCAAGATGAATGAAAGTTGTGACATAAGAGGGACATGTCCTCACTAGTTTACTCTAGTCTGACAAATCAGACTCTGTAATGTAGTGAGGACCCTTAGCCCCTGCTTACCCGCTAACTCATGCTAAACAATAGCAGCAAGAAGCAAAGAAGCATACAGTAGTACAAGCTTAATTACTCAGCTATCGTACATGAAACTGATAAAGAAAAAAAAAACTGAACTTTTTAACTGGGTGAAAAATCAGAATGCGTAATGCAGCATAAGCAAGATGGAATTGTTCACTCTAATTGATTTGTGTAAATATTAAACTTGAGCACACCATTATATTCACAATATAAAATTACTGAATGAAAAACAAAATAAAATGGTTTTAAAAGACATTACTTCAAATATTTTTTTTTTTTGTCTTGTTTTGTTGTACTTGTTAGAACATCAGCTCAAGTTTCCACTTGTGAGCAAGCCTTGCTTTCTTCTCAGCAAGTTCTGCAGCCACATTTAACTTCTGTTGATGCTGCACCTGCACAACATTCATTGCTTAATTTTTCTTTTTGCTGATATCATTAATTTCCCATTTCTCTATTGTCACTTTTCTTTCACTTTTTTTATTCCCTCAGATGACAATAATTTTATCCATCATGCTGAAAGAAATTTTAGACTGAAGACTACGAATGCATGATATCAAAGCTTTCACTGTTTTAGGTAAATGGTGTAACTTTGATAACATATGAACATTTTTTAATACCATTCATCATTTTTTACAAATTTTCTAACTTCGTCGCTTTCATTTTCAGAAAATTTACCCTCTCTTATCAAGTGCTTAAATGCAAACATTTATGGGGAAAAGTAACATTTAATAAAAACACAAAATAGTGGGAACATCACGGAAAAAATAACCATTATGAGAGAAATCATCATTCCTTTAACTTCGGTTTTCGAAAGTTTCGGAAGATGAAATATGGTCATCAGGTGGAAAACAATTGCCCCCCCTCCCACCAAATTCTCTTCAGCAGTTTTGCATGGATCTTGAGAATGATCCAAATGAAGACAAAAAAAGTGGAATCCACGGAAGAATTTTACGTATGAGCTATACAATGTAACAGGCAACTGCTTAATAACGTTAACTCACTAAGTACACATGCAAGGGCAGCTTTGGCATTTTAATTATCTGAATGAGTGAGGCTGATATCTCAACACTTGTGATGGACCATTCATAAATGATTCGTTCACAATAAATGACTTTTCCGCGAATGGTTCACTCTCACTGCTGTGAATGATCATTCAATCTGCCATCATTGCGACATACCCTGAAGTTGCGGCATGTTTAACTTTATTCCACCCACATGAGTTCAGAAATGAATTCCCAGTAAGAATAGTAATGTCAATAATTAAGTGTCAACTTATGTGAGTGGGCAATCACTAGTCAGCTATGAAATAACGGTGAAACTTAAAAATGGGAATGATACATGAATGCCACTGATTTGAATGGTGTGCCTGAATCATTTGCTCACGGCAAATCATTTATTGCGAATGGTTGAAAACCTCACACCCTTTTGGGAAGTTTGCCAAAAAGAGGTGTGCCCTTGAAAGCGCTATCAGTGTTAACATGAGATCCATGCAACAAATGATACTTAGTGAGTGTAGTGACAACCTGAAAATTGAATGGTAATTTGTTTCAACAAATTTTGCAAATGACTTTTTTGCATGAATGAACTTCCAAGAAGGAATGATTTAAACTATCACTACTCAGCATCAAACTTATGTGAGGATCTGGAATCAAGCTTTCTCTTAATAAATAATCACTCATCAGATTAACATCAATAACTCTGAAGTGTAGAATGGCGAGATCCCACTTGAATACGAAGGAAAAGAAACTCAACTAACAGTCCTTGCAATCTGAATTATAATTCTTTGCTGGTATGTACACCACACACATGCAAAGGTGCACTTTCTTCCTCTCTCATCCAGAAGGCAGCATGGTAGGGGTGAAAAAAAGGAGTATTCTCCCAGCACCTTCCATAAACCTGACATTTCAGCTGCTTCATGTTCCCTGCAGTTGGGTCTGGGCAAAGTAAAGTGAAGCTCACACATCTCAGAAACACTGCAGTCATCGATGTGGAAATATTTTGGTTATGATTTGAAAGCATTTTGCCATTTAAAATTATTTATATGTGGTGACTATTCTGTTGAAAAGGGGTTTCTTTACCCACAGTGTGGATACTTATCCCAAAATGCTCCTAGCAATAGCTAAAAGACATGGAGGCCCCAGGGTTCAAGCATTCTTTGCTTTCAGGCCCATCTATACACCATAGTTCAATAGTGGAATTCCACCACACAAATTCCTAAAAGATAAAAATTGCATTTATCAGTATTGCACTATTAATGCCCTCAATTTACTGGAGGATTCATAACAATACTTACTCGTGAATACTTTCCTTAGCACTGTCACTGCATTTCTCCAACTTTAAACACACTTCTTTCCTCAAAAGAAATGCTTTAAATGATGAAAATTAGTGTAAATACTCAAATATCATGTTCTTATGACTAGAAAATAGCTCTCATTCACTGAATTAAATATTCAGAATCTCTGTGATCAATTACATCCAAAATATCCTGCAAGCAAAAGCAACAGAAACTGTAGCTGAACTAGGTGTTAGAAATTTCAAATCATGTAATAGCTGTCTTCAGCATGGCCTTTCTTTTTAAAAAATCTATATGAAAGCAGTTACTATAAGCCCACCATTCATTATTGAGTGGAATGCTTTCACAGCATTATGCCACACCTCAACAAAATAGGATTAATTTTTCCCTTACACTCAATAAAAATGAACCCTTGTGATTTAAAAAAAAAAAAAAAAAAAAAAAACTTCTCCAAAAAGAAAATAAGCTGATATAGTTACTGTAATGCTTGGTACTAACATCACAATCATAGCAAAGCTAAAACCTCAGCCAGAAAGATAATAAAATTCGTTTCTCTACATGGATGACAACTGCTGAAAGCATTTCTGTGGTAAGAACACAAAATATAAAGGTGCATGTTACTAAATAAATACAGTAGGAAAAATACAATGTAAATGGAAGTACAGCTCTACCACATAAACATTACATGCTATGTCAATGGTAAAGATAGATGCAAAATTATAATAAAAAGAAGGAGCAGAAAGTGTGTGTACAACACATTTTAATAAGAATTTTTTTTTAAGCAGACCTCATTTATGCTGAAATAAAAATATCTTAAACAAATACGTTTATTTGCAAAAAAAAAAAAAAGCGTGAGTTCATGTTGTCACACAGTGCAATAAAATATGAGGGGTGTCCGATAAGTATCCAGACTTTGATTCCTATCGATACAAAACTGTGTGCATGATCGTATGTATGCGTAAAACTA
This sequence comes from Macrothele yani, assembly GCA_039090855.1. Taxonomy (NCBI): domain Eukaryota; kingdom Metazoa; phylum Arthropoda; class Arachnida; order Araneae; family Macrothelidae; genus Macrothele; species Macrothele yani. The sequence continues at coordinate 85,038,801 of CM077001.1, forward strand.
CTACAACTAATTTCAGTGAAGCACTGTAAAAGTGGAGCAGCTTGATATTAATGTTAGGTGGCATTGTCAATCAAAAACAATGACTACATTAAGTGTTCAGTTTGAGCAGCGAGCAGTAGTGAAATTTTAATGAAAGAAGGTGTAAAGGCCGTGGACATTGTGAGAAGACTTCGGACAGTGTATCGTGATGCGGCTATGTTTCGTTTCAATGTTTATGAATACATTACAAAGTTCAAAGCTGGCCATGAGAGCCTTGAAGATGAGGCACAGCCAGGTAGGCCTAACATGGTGGTGACTGATGAAACGATTAAAGGGGTTGACTTGATTAAAGGTGACAGATGCATTCGTGTTCGGGATATTGCCATGGAATTAGATATCAGTAAAGATTCTGTTGGACAAATTATTCATGAACTTCTCAACTATAGAAAGATCTGTGTCAGATGGGTACCTGAAAGCTTGGTATGGCAGATACCCTGAATGCTTGGTATGGCCGTTTACGGAAGTAAACGTGAACAGTGAGTTCCACTAAACCCTGCAGAGTCCACATTTGGATGGAGCAGGCTAATGGATTCGTCTAACTTATCCCGAATGCTTACAGTGCATAAACTCCAAGGGCTAGAGATTTGCAATGACCTGGTATAGTGCTACGATGAGGAGGGTGACGCATTCCTGGGATGCATAATCACAGGTGATGAAACGTGTATTCATCAGTTCAAACCGGAGACAAAACGGCAAAGTATGCAATGATGTCATCAGAATATTCACCCCATCAAAGAAGTTCAAAGTTGGTTCGTCGGCGTCTAAGGTCATGGCTACTGTCTTCTGAGACAAACACGGTATCCTTCTGGTTGAGTACTTGGCAAAAAATGAAACAGTAAATAGGAAGGACTATGTGAAAACATTGAGAAAACTTGCGCAGCATATCCGGACCAAAAGGCCAACATTAAAAAGCAATCAAGTGTTGCTTCAGCAAGATAATGCTTTACCACATAGTGCTAAACCTGTGCAAGCAGAAATTGTAAAACTGAGGTGGACCATTCTTCTGCACCCTGCTTACAGTCTGGACTTGGCACCTTCCGATTTTCATGCTTTCGGTCTCTTGAAGGTTGGTCTTCATGGCCACCACTATGAGAGCATGGACGATCTGCGAGCAGCTGTCCATCAATGGATTCGCAACACCCCTGCTGATTTCTTTGCTACCGAAATGAATAGACTTGTTGATTGGTGGAGGAAATGCATTGTGCTGAACGGAGAATACGTGGAAAAGTGACTTTGACTGTTCATACCACTGTATTACATTGTGAGTATTATATTTATGCATCCTGCATTTTTTATTTCTCTCCTGTAATTGATGGGAATAAAAATCTGGATAATTATTGTACACCCTTCGTGTATTTTAAAAAAACAATTTAAAAATTAATTTTCTCAAAAACATTTTAAAAGAATAAATACAAGTGGTGTTACATACAAGGTGCGTCAACGAAGTTCTGTGAATGCTATCATTGTATGTAAAAGGAAAGGTGAAAGGTACGGTAACTAGCATGATCCAGTCAAGTACACAAGCCAATATATGTCCATAACCATCACAAAGCTATGAGAAAGGGTGTGGCATAGAGTGAGAGCATGCCATGGCAGCTGATGTAGGTGCACATTGTTAGTGGGCAAAAATGGAGCAAAAAAGCAATATCAACTTCTTCTAGCCAAGTGAGCCACTGCTGAATTGGATCCACCACCATATTTGCCTAATTTGACTACTCTTTGTTTTCCTAGCTAGAATTTGGGCTGAAAGAGAAGATTTTTGCAGACATTTTGGATATTCATAAGAACGTGATGGCCCAGGTGCAGACAACAATAAAGGAGGACCTTTTGCATGCTACAAACAATGCTGAAAGTGTATTATATCCAGGAGAAATTATTTTGAAGACCAGTAAATTTTCTTAAATATTACCTGTTGCTCAATTTTGCATTCCCGAACTTCATTGACAAAATTTTTCAATGGAGAACTGAAAATAATAATATATAAACCTGCTGCATGAAAATACAAGGAATGCTGAAGTGTCCTACTTTGCATTTCCACAATGAAAAACTCCCCTCTATCAAAACAAAAATAAGATCTTATGCTCATTCTGCACCCCTCCAGTAGTCATGTGATTAAGGCTTCAGCATCACTTTAGATAAAAAAATTTGAATGCCTCCTAATATTCCTTGCATGTCTAATATGAGGTTTGTACCAAAAGTAATGCAAAAGTGGGCATAACTTTTTGATTAACTGACAGAGGCCATTCAAATTGAACATGATGATAGAGTAACTCTTCCTGTATACAAAGGTATTACCTAACATAATCTCTATCACAAGTGATGCATTTGCACCGTCATTGAATCCAACTCTCAAATCCTCTTTGAAAAAATTCAGGTGTGAACTGTTGTACCCACTTCTTAACAGCCATTTGCATAATGTATAGAGATTCAGTACCTCGTTTAGAATTGCTATTTACGCACATTAAAATATGGCCATGTGATTATTGTGGTGCAGTTAATTATGACGTTTATTATTTAAAAAAGGTAAAGACTAAAAGAAGGTAAGAGCAATTACTCACATATATTCGTCCAGAGGTCACCTTCGTTCGCATACCACCACAGTTCCACAAGTTGTTTGGTCCCAGATGTTCAGCGGCTATGCATTGCAAAAAGTCCGATCATGACTAATAAAGTGATTAGCAATGCAAAGGTAGTAGTCGACTCCAAAGAACCTTGCTATATATTGTATCGTACGCTCAAAGAATAATACAACTGAAGATAAAAACCATGTAATTACCTATGCCACAGGCAGGTTAAAAGGCTAACAATGAACAAATCCAAGAAACTATAATGAAACAAGTCTAAAAGGCTGATAGTGAACGAATTTAAAAGAACAAAATAAATATGAATGGTCAGAAGAAACAATGAGTGAACTATTTACATAATATGTGCACCACCTCCTCACGTCCACCAGTGTCCTCATTGTTTCTTCTGGCCATTCGTATTTTATTTTGTTCTTTTAAATTCGTTCACTATCAGCCTTTTAGACTCGTTCATTATAGTTTCTTGGATTTGTTCATTGTTAGCCTTTTAACCTGCCTGTGGCATTGGTAATTACATGGTTTTTATTTTCAGTTGTATTATTCTTTGAGCTTCATCATCATCATTGTCAACCATTATCAATCCACTGCTGGACGAAGGTCTTTCCAAGCCTCTTCCAAAATGGTCTGTCTTGTGCCAGTCTACTCCATGTTACTCCCGCATACTGTCGAATTCCATCCACCCATCTCCCATGTGGTCTTCTTCTGTGTCTTTTCCTGTCCCTTGGAATCCAATTTATAATTTTGACTGTCCATAGATGGTCTGTTCTTCTGGCAGTATGTCCAGCCCATTGCCATTTCAGGGATTTTACTCTGATCATGATGTCTTCCACTCTTGTCATTTTTCTGATCCACGAGTTCCTCTTCTTGTCTCTCCTGGCTACATCAAGCATGCACCTCTCCATGCTTCTTTCAGTTGTCTGCAGCCTTTGTATGTCTCTTTTAGTTAAGGTTCATGTCTCTGCACCATACGTAAGCATTGGAAAGATGCATTGATCAAACACTTTTCTTTTAAGACAATGGCATATTGCTCTTGAAAATTATGCTGTTTCTTCCAAAAGCTTTCCAGGCAAGTTTTATACGCTCGATTAATTTCTTCATCAATGTGACCCTCACTTGATATCTGCTGTCCAAGATAAACGTACACATCTGTTACCTTCAGCATTTCTCCATCAATCGATAAATCTTTATTTCCTGTAAAAGCATTGTACATCACTTTTGTCTTCTGAAAGTTCATTTTTAATCCCACTTCTTTACTTTTGTCAGCAAGTTCCTGGATCATACTCTGCAGCTCTAGTGGGGTAGTTGCAAAATGACTACGTCATCAACAAAACGAAGGTGTGTTAGATAATCTCCATTAATCTTTATCCCTTTGTTTTCCCAGTTCAGTGATTGAAAGACATTTTCCAATGTGGCATTAAAAGCTTCAGAGATATGGTGTCACCTTGTCTCACTCCCTTTCCAATTTTTATGTGTGTTGTATTTTCAAACAGCCGAATCTTTGCACTTGCATTTTCATAGATGTTATTAATAATATTAATGTATGCATCTTCAATACCACAGGATTTCAGAGCCATTGTAACTGCTGATGGTTTCACCGAATCAAAGGCTTTTTCATAATCAATAAAAGCCATGCACAATGGAAGTTCATATTCCCTCGCTCTTTCAATTAGTTCTCTCAGTACGTGGATATGATCTATTGTGCTGTAGCCACTCCTGAATCCAGCTTGTTCTCTCGGTTGAGCCATGTCCAGTGTTACCTTCAAGCGGTGTGAAAGAACTTTAGTGAAGATTTTATAAACCACTGAGAGGAGGCTGATAGGTCTGTAGTTCCTGAGATCCTCAATGTCACCTTTTTTATGTAGTAGGATCATTGTAGCATTGTTCCAATCCTCAGGAATCTTCCCTTCATTAAGGCATCAAGTGAAAATTTGGGCGAGTACTGTTTCAATTTCTCCACTTGCTTCTTGTATGATGTCTACAGTAATTCCATCTTCCCCTGGAGCTTTCCCCCACTTCATGTTCTTGATTGCATGTGCAACTTCTGCTGGAAGGACTGGAAGAACTCTGGTACTGGTACCTTTCATGATGTCTGGAGTACATGTATCATCCCTTTCATATAATTTGGAGTAGAAATCTTTCACTCTTGTCAAAATTTCGCCTCTATTTCTTGTTACAGAACCATCTTCTTTTCTCAGTGCCCTAATCTGTTTTCTTCCCTTACTGAGAAGTCCCTTTGCTATCTTTAGGCTTTGGTTGTTTTCAATTGCTTTCCTCACTAGTTCACAGTTGAATTTCCTTGCATCTTCAGTGATACTTTTTCATACTGTCTTGCATAGCTCTATATATTCCACTTTGGAAGTCACATTTTCTTTAGTTGTCCTCATCTCTCTTCTTTTTTACATCAACAATTTGGGTTTTTCTGATAATTTGTTCACATGCAACTTGTTCTTAGACCCAGCTAATTTTGTTGCTGTTTCCATAAGAGCTTTGATTACTTTTCTGTTAACTTCAGAGATGTCCACTTCTTCTGATGTTAGACCTTCTAGAATAGAGAATCTGTTCCTCAGTTCTAATTTGAAGGTATTATGATGCTTTTTAAGGTTGGTCACGTCAATACCCTTTGTTTGTTTTATGAGCTTGCCACGCTCGAGTTTAGCATTGAGGTGCATCTTACGTCTTACCATTCTATGGTCACTACCTGTGTTGAACTTGTTCAGCACACTGCAGTCTTGCAAGATAAATTTCTTGTTACACATAATAAAATCAATTTCACTTGTCCATCCATTGGGATGCCTCCATGTACATTTCCTTTGCGGCTTTTTCTTGAAAAGGAGTTCATGATGGAAAACCCTTCCGTCTCTGCAAACTCTACGAGAGTATTTCCACACTGGTTTCTGTTGCCGTGACCGAATTTGCCTACGATACAATATATAGCAAGGTTCTTTGGGCCGACTACTACCTTTGTATTGCTAATGGCTTTATTATAGTCGCCATTGGACTTTTTGCAATGCATAGCCACTGAACATCTGGGACCAAACAACTAGCGGAACTGTGGTGGTATGCGAACGAAGGCGACCTCTGGACGAATATATGTGAGTAATTGCTCTTACCTTCTTTTAGTCTTTACCTTTTTGAAATAATAAACGTCATAATTAACTGCACCAAAAAAAAAAAAAAAAAAAAAAACATTTTATAGAGAATATGCTGGTCCGTCAAGTAGTCAAGAAAATTTTTGGAGAATACAAAAAGGAAGGCTTATGTATTTAAGTACAGTAATAAGAAATTCTCAAGGTTTTAATTGATTTGTAAAAAATATTCTCAATGTTTTAATTGATTTGTAGAAAAAAATTTCCTATGTCAATGTAGCCTGTCCCTCGGTTCCCCATTTTGCAAAATATTGGGAGGGATGCGTCCCCGAATTCCCATAGGTCGTGACGCCCGTGGATGGGGGACCTTGACCAGCATAATTTGCTGATTGCCTGATTTGTTGCCAAAGATGTATGTTGTCTCGTATTGTCATGGTGAATTTGGATCCTTTTCATATTCTTGTTAGGCCTGTTCCTCCTAATGGCTTCTCTAAACTTCTTGAGTGTCTCAATGTACCGCTTGCAGGTCATGGTATGGCCACGTTCGAGAAAATGAAGGAGAATGACACCCCTGTTATCCCAAAAAGCAGTCACCGTGATTTTCTGTGCTGATCGCTGGATCTTGAACTTCTTAGGCCTTGGTGAAGAGGTGTGATGGCATTCCATGGATTGATTCATTTCCAGATCTTAAAGATACACCCGTGTTTCGTCCCCTGTCATCAGATATTAAAACAAACGTGTCTTCATTGGCTTCAAATGCTTCCAGAAGATAACAGCAGACTTCCAACCTTCTCTCATTCAAATTGGATGTCAACTGCCGAGGTACCCACTTCGCACAAACTTTACGATGCCCTAAGTCTTCCACAATCTTCTGTATGGCATTGTGACCACAGTCCAGTTGTGCAACAAGTTTTGACCTTTATGGCTCTATCGGGAAATCTTTGCTTTGCATCATTTAAAGAAGTTAATGCTCCACATCTCTATTGCAGCAAATGACATACAGTAAAGAAGAAATTTCTTAATAGGGTTTTCAGAAGTGGTGATATAGCTGCAAACTGAAGTACACAAACATCACCTGCTGACAGAACTGTGAACTATAAAATTCTTCATATACTAACCTAAAATTTTCTACAAGATAAATGGCATCCAGTGTTAAAAGAACTTTTTAAATCACATACATAGAAGTAAAGATATTGAAAAAACAGATTAAGCATTTGTGCCACCTAGCAGCAAAATTATGTAATATTATGGGAAGGAAATACAGTGGAACCTCGGTTTTCGTAATTATTCCGTTCGAAAAAGTCTGACGAAAACCGAATGTACGAAAACTGAAGCAATATTTCCCACAAGAAATAATGTAAATCCAATTAATCCGTTCCAGACACCCAAAAATATTAACAAAAAAAAAAAAAAACATTTTATAGAGAATAACTATATTTTTACATACAGAAAACAATGGGAAATAAATATAAATGACTAATGAAATAGATAAATGAACATTTAACATAACTTTTACCGTTATTGAAGACTCTTGTTGGCGTATGGAAGACGGCGAGGAGGGGAGAGGTTATTGTTTGGAAGGGGAATCCCCCTCAATAAGGATTTCTGGTATCAAGACCCTATCTTCCCTTCTTTGTCTTTTACTGGCACTAGGACCAGCTTGAGAGTCACTGGACCCCTGTCGCACAAAAAATTTGTCCACAGAGGTCTGTTTCTGGCATCTCTTTAAATTTGCCCAAAATGGAACAAGGCATTGTCATTGAACATGTTGCAGACACGGCTTGCAACAGCTTTGTTAGGGTGATATTTCTCCACAAAACTTTGCAACTCACTCCACTTTGCACACATGTCCTTAATGACTAAAGAAGGCACATTCTCCCCTCTCTCTTCCTCCTCCTCTGAAGCAATTTCCTCAGCTGCCATCTGTTGCTGTTCCAGTTGAAAGTCTCACAGTGGTTGTTAAACCTCCTCCAGTTGAAAGTCTTGCAGCTCTTCAGTGGTTAGTTCTTCTCTGTGGTCGTCCACTAAGTCTTCCACATCCTGGCCACTCACATCTAACCCCATGGACTTCCCCAAAGACACAATAGATTCCACAACATGCGTATGGTCGTCAGGGTCAGCCTCAAACCCTTCAAAATCCTTCTGGAGGACACATTCTGGCCACAATTTTCTCCAAGCAGTGTTCATCGTCCTGAAAGTCACTCCCTGCCAAGCCTTATCTATAAGGCGTATGCAATTGAGGATACTGAAGTGATTCCTCCAGAACTCTCTTAGGGTCAGTTCAGTGTCCGAGGTCACTTCAAAGCACATTTGAAACAGCACTTTGGTGTAAAGTTTTTTGAAGTTTGAAATGACCTGCTGGTCCATGGGCTGGATGAGAGGAGTGGTATTAGGGGGCAAGAACTTCACTGTGATGAAACTAAACTCATCCAACAATTGGTCTTCCAAGCCTGGAGGATGAGCAGGAGCATTGTCCATTACCAGGAGGCACTTGAGTGGCAATTGATTTTCCAGGAGGTATTACTTCACACTCGGGCCAAACACTTCATTGACCCACTCAATGAAAATTCGCCTCGTGACCCATGCCTTAGTGTTAGACTTCCACATCACACACAATTTACTCTTGATGACATTGTTTTTCTTGAACACTCAGGGATTTTCAGAGTGATACACCAGTAAAGGCTTCACTTTGAAATAACCACTAGCGTTACCACAGAACAAAAGAGTTAGCCTATCCTTCATAGGCTTGTGTCCTGGCAGTGCCTTTTCCACCTGCGTGATGTAGGTCCTCTTTGGCATTTTCTTCCGAAAGAGGCCTGTTTCATCACAATTGAAGACTTGTTAGGGGAGAAATCTTTCAGCTTCCACGTACTCCTTGAATTCATCAACGAATTCTTCGGCCCCACGTTTGTCTGAACTTGCAGCCTCGCCATGCCTTACCACACTGTGTATGCCAGTTTGCTTCTAAAATTTGTCGAACCAGCCTCTGCTGGCCTTAAATTCATTAACAGCAGCACTCGTTCCAGGCATTTTCTTTGTGAGATCCGCATGCAACAGCCTTGCCTTTTCGCAAATTATCACCTCCGAAACACTATCTCCCGTTAACTGTTTTTCGTTAATCCACACCAACAACAACTTCTCAACATCTTCGATTGTTTGCAATCTCTGTTTCGTTAGCACATTTACCCCTTTCGCAACATCAGCTTCCTTGATTTCTTTTTCTTCACCAGGATGGAACTGATCGTTGATGCAAACTTCCCGTACATCTTGGCGAGATCGGCCACGTGTACGCCACTTTCGTACTTTCCTACGAGTTCTTTCTTGAATTCTATCGTGTTTCTCGTCTTCTTTATCAAAGGGAAGGTACTCAGAACTTTCTTTGGCCCCATGGTGACTTATTTAGCAGTCGCACTCAATAAAAAAGCACAAAAAACAATGGATTACGTTTACAAAATGTTTGGCATGAACGCGCGGGGTGATGCTCACTCAACGAGAAACAGAGGCAGGCTGAGAGTCACGAACGCATGAGATGCTTTGTGAGGGCGCTCGCTGCTTGCGACACGGGAAAGGAGTGGCTGAGTCACACAGGCAGGCGGATGAGTTCATTTTCAACTGTATGAAAACCGAGCAGATGTACGAAAACTGGGACAAAATTTCGACGAGAAAAGTCGTCGAAAACTGAATCGTACGAAAACCAGGGAATACGAAAACCGAGGTTTGACTGTATGCACACAGAATTTGCATAGTTAGTAGCATCTGACCAAAGAAAGAAGTTTTTCAATTGGATATTTAGGCACATAGATGTTGTAAATGGAGATTTGAACTTATGCCCTCTGGTGGCAGACTGGTGCGTTAAGAAAATTTTGAAATTATATGAGAAATGTTTCACAATGGAAAGGCTCTCCAACAAAGGAAGAATTTTTCAAATCGGACACTTACAAGCAGAGATATCAACAAAAATAAGATATGCATCTATGACCCCTGGCAGAAAAACTATGCATTAGTTTAAGAAGAAAGCATTCTAAAAGGTTTTTCAAGCAGAGCGGTATTGGCCCACTAAAGAATTTTTTCAATCAAGTTTTTGGAAGCTTAGATTTTGCTGCAAATACATCAGAAACAGAAATAAACACTTATGCCCCTTGGTGGCCAAACCATTGTTTACCAAATATTATAAATCATATGCAAAACATTTCCCATTAGGAGCTGTATCCAATTTTTCAAATTTGTGTTTTAGAAGCAGCAATATCGGTAAAAATGCAATTTACTTTTATGCCCCCTAGTGGAGAGTCTATATGAATTACTTGAAAATTTGGAAATTATATGAAAAGCATTTTGCACTGGAAATGCTATCCAACAAAAAAGGAATTTTTCAAATCGGGCTCATAGAAGCAGAGATATTGACAAAAAGAAGATATACTTCTATATCCCATGGTGGAAAAACCACGCATTATTTAAAAAAAAAAAAAAATATTCCAAAAATGTCCATTAACATGAGTGGTATTGGTTCACAAAAGAATTTTTTCAATCAAGATTTCAGAAGCTCAGATTTTGCTGCAAATACATCAGAAGCAGAAATTAACACTTACACCCCATGGTGAAAAAAAATTTTTTTTTACCAAAAATTCTAAATTAAATGCAAACAATTTTCCATTAGAAGCTGTTTCCGCTGAAGAAAAAAAAATTCAAATCAGAGTTTTAGAAGTACAGATATTGGGAAAACGCAATTTACTTTTAACTTTTACGCCCCTAGCAGAAAACCTATGCGTAACTTGAAAAAGCGACTCTACCTTAAATAGTCTTCGACATAAATGGAATCGAAAGGTAAAATAATTTTTCAATTGGATGTTTAAAAGCAAATATATGGAATAAAATGTATTTTGAATTCAATATCATCACATCTACACCCTCTAGCAGCAAAACTGTGCAACATAAAAAAAAAAAACATAATGCAAGGATCATCATTCGGACATTTCAAGCTTCCCAATGCAAAAAGAATTTTCCAAATTGGACTAATAGTTGCAGAGATATGGTGTCCACAGACAGACAGGCAGACAAACTGGTAACAATCTTTTTACAAAAGATGTGCTAAAAATATAAAATGTACAGCAGAACCCTATGAACTTCCGAGTTTTGCACTGTAAACTTCATGCCATAGTAATGCCATATAAAGCAAGTTTATGTTTCAATTTAGTTTTAAAGCATGACTGTGATTAAATTTACCAACTTACAACATGATCGCAAAGCATTTCTGCTGTGGCACCATTTTTAGCAGCCACATACTTCTCATGAAATAATTTGCCATCAAAGCAACACCACGGCATTGCATCTTGCAAAGGAAAAGGACATCCGCAGGCACTAAGAAGGACTATCACTGCAGAAATTCCTCGCATAAACACTGATGATAGTTGAATGGCACGAGATTCCAAGTACGGTACCTGAAAGTACATGCAAGACATTAAGACTATACATATGCATTAAATTTTAAGTATGAAATACTTTTCTATACAACTTTTAATGTGGTACCTGAAAGTATGTGGAAGCACTTTAAGATTGCACATATGCACACACATTGAATTTTAAATACTAAATAATTCTCTACACAACTACTGTATACACACTCTAAAGTCTGCAATTAACACAATAAATAATACTACAGCCACCATACTTGCCACACCATGGGCTAAAAATGACAAGTGAATATGAACAGGAATTGTAAATTACCATACCATGATATAATACTAAACCCCAATGATATATCAGGTTACCTTGCAATTATGTGGTAGCTGGTCATCATAATTTTTTAGTAACCAGAAATAACCCAGACTCCATGCATAAGGTACTGGGTTCCTCATGAGCAAACAGGAAAAAAATGGAAACTACATAAATGGAACTCAATATTCTATTTTTCATATTAAGCTGCAAAAACACTTATGGAAATGATAGAATTATTAAAATAGACTTTTTAAAGACAGTTTCTCTAGCAGAAGAGATTATGAAGAAGTAACAATAACTTTTCTGTATTTTAATGAGAGCAATAAGAACCTTGCCTTTGCTAGAAGGTCTGTTCTCATTTGAAAATATACATTTCTCTGCACATTTTTCCCCAATTTGAGTTCTACAGTTGGTTTGGGCTTCTGGTGCAGCGGTTTTATGTTGTCTTCAGCTCGTTCTTTATTTGATAGAATGAGTAATTCTTTAATCCGTACTGCGGCAATGATACTTGGTCTAAGAACCTCTATTTGACTTAAAAACCTACTATTTCACTGATGTTTATATAACCCTAACGGGTAGTTTAATTGACTTATAAAACTTACTATTCAGTAAACCCACATGCGTGAACATTCACTAACATAAACTAACTTCTTATTTACAAACACCAAAAACATCTAACTAAAAACTTAAAAAAAATAAAAACTAATATACAATTATTTACACAAACTCATCTCATTGCCCTCTATGCCATTCTTTCATTCCTCAGAACAAATTTCTACCTCATTCATACACCACACCTCAGCCATTCCCAACATAGATTGCCTCTAGCAGCTTTCTACCTGGCCGAGGTCGTCTTCAGGAGGCTCTTAGGTTATATCAGCCCTGCTATCACAGTGCGAGTGAGTGAGAGAAGCGATTGTCAGCATCAGCCCATCTCTTATGTCATATTGAAAACTTTGCCACCGTGGCTCCATCTGTTAGGAACTTTAGTTAATATTTTATTTCCTTCTGCCGTATTGTTTTTGTTCTATTTTTTTATTTATTTCCATTTTTCGTTAAGTATATTTGGGTCATTATGATTACATACTCGATCCCTATTTTTTTCAATCAGCACAGATTCTGTAATGCGCAAATGTCTTTCATTGTTACATGATTTAATTATTTTGATGTCTTCAAATTTCGAGTATCTTTGATTGTCTAAGCAATACTGTATCAGTGCCGTTTTTGCTTCTTTTTTTTTGCCAATTTTTTATGTCTTGTTGCAGGCGATGTTTCAATTGGTTTTTAGTACTCCCTATGTACGATATTGGCAGGATGCCTGTTATAGAACCAATTGAAACATTGCCTGCAACAACACATAAAAAATTGGCAAAAAAAAAAAGAAGCAAAAACGGCACTGATACAGTATTGCTTAGACATCAAAATAATTAAATCATGTAACAATGAAAGACATTTGTGCATTACAGAATCTGTGCTGATTGAAAAAATAGGGATCGAGTATGTAATCGTAATGACCCAAATATACTTAACGAAAAATGGAAAGAACTAATAAAAATAGAACAAAAACAATACTGCAGAAGAAAATAAAATATTAACTAAAGTTCCAAACAGATGGAGCCACGGTGGCAAAGTTTTCAATATGACGTAAGAGATGGGCTGACGCTGATAATCGCTTCTCTCACTCACTCGCACTGTGATAGCAGGACTGATACCACCTAAGAGCCTCCTGAAGACGACCCCGGTCGGGTAGAGGGCTGCTAGAGACAATCTACATTGGGAATGGCAGAGGTGTGGTGTGATGTGTTGATGTTTTTCTATTAGTGGTGTCGAGGATTAGGGCCCAGTCTTCGGTTCCACTATGCGAAAAAATCACACATCCACGCATTCTTGTCTCCAAGAATGATTCCTCAAATTTTTCCTCTCATTAATCTTTTTCTGAATTTAATTTTTTGAGGCGAACTGAGCGACATGAAAAACATTTCTTTTTCTTTCGTAAACATTCGTTCAAGGATTTTAGTGGAAATTGTGTAGTTATAGTTTAGTATGTGTACTGTATATGTATGTGTCTTTGGAACAAGAGTTAAAAAAAATTTGAACATATGTAAATGGCTTAAAAATTACTTTTTAGTAAGTGTGAAACTAGAACATGTGTAAACTAAATTATAGACTTCAATTTTAAAACTAAATTTTATATTTATATATATATATATATATATAACTCCTTCTTCAAGAAAAAGCCACACAGGAAATGGACATGGAGACATCCAAATGGGACGACAAGTGAAATTGATTTTATTATGTGTAACAAAAAATTCGTCACAGAAGACTGCAGTGTGCTAAACAAGTTCAACACAGGTAGTGACCATAGATTGGTGAGATGTAAGATGCACCTCAACACTAAACTTGAACGTGGCAAGCTCATAAGACAAACAAAATCTATTGACATAACCAACCTTAAAAAACACCATAATACCTTCAAGTTGGAACTGAAGAACAGGTTCTCTGCTTTAAAAGGCCTAACATCGGAAGAGGTGGACATCTCTGAAGTTAACAGAAAAGTAACCAAAGCTCTTATGGAAACAGCAACAAAATTAGCTGGGTCTAAGAACAAGTTGCATGTAAATAAATTATCAGGAAAAACAAAAATGTTGATGCAAAAAAGAAGAGAGATGAGGACAACTAAAGAAGATGTGACTTCCAAAGTGGAATATATAGAGCTATGCAAGACAGTACGAAAAAGTATCACTGAAGACGTAAGAAAATTCAACTGTGAACTAGTGAGGAAAGCAATTGAAAACAACCAAAGCCTAAAGATAGCAAAGGGACATCTCAGTAAGGGAAGAAAACAGATTATGGCACTGAGAAAAGAAGATGGTTCTGTAACAAGAAATAGAGGCGAAATTTTGACAAGAGTGAAAGATTTCTACTCCAAATTATATGAAAGGGATGATACATGCACTCCAGACATCATGAAAGATACCAGTACCAGAGTTCCTCCAGTCCTGCCAGCAGAAGTTGCACATGCAATCAAGAACATGAAACGGGGAAAAGCTCCAGGAGAAGATGGAATTACTGTAGACATCATACAAGAAGCAAGTGGAGAAATCGAAACAGTACTCGCCCAAATTTTCACTCGATGCCTTAATGAAGGAAAGATTCCTGAGGATTGGAACACCGCTACAATGATCCTGCTACATAAGAAAGGTGATATTGAGGATCTCGGAAACTACAGACCAATCAGCCTCCTATCAGTAGTTTATAAAATCTTCACTAAAGTTCTTTCACACCGCTTGAAGGTAACACTGGACATGGCTCAACCGAGAGAACAAGCTGGATTCAGGAGTGGCTACAGCACAATAGATCATATCCATGTGCTGAGAGAACTAATTGAAAGAGCGAGGGAATATGAACTTCCATTGTGCATGGCTTTTATCGATTATGAAAAAGCCTTTGATTCGGTGAAACCATCAGCAGTTACAATGGCTCTGAAAACCTGCGGTATTGAAGATGCATACATTAATATTATTAATAACATCTATGAAAATGCAAGTGCAAAGATTCGGCTGTTTGAAAATACAACACACATAAAAATTGGAAAGGGAGTGAGACAAGGTGACACCATATCTCTGAAGCTCTTTAATGCCACATTGGAGGGTGTTTTTCAGTCACTGAGCTGGGAAAACAAGGGGATAAAGATTAATGGAGATTATCTAACCCACCTTCGTTTTGCTGATGACGTAGTCATTTTTGCAACTAGCCCATCAGAGCTGCAGAGTATGATCCAGGAACTTGCTGACAAGAGTAAAGAAGTGGGATTAAAAATGAACTTTCAGAAGACAAAAGTGATGTTCAATGCTTTTACAAGAAATGAAGATTTATCGATTGATGGAGAAAAGCTGGAGATAACAGACACGTACGTTTATCTTGGACAGCAGATATCAAGTGAGGGTCACATTGATGAAGAAATTAATCGGCGTACAAAACTTGCCTGGAGAGCTTTTGGAAAAAACAGCATAATTTTCAAGAGCAATATGCCATTATGTCTTAAAAGAAAAGTGTTTGATCAATGCATCCTTCCAGTGCTTACGTATGGTGCAGAGACGTGGACGTTAACTAAAAGAGACATACAAAGGCTGCAGACAACTCAAAGAAGCCTGGAGAGGTGCATACTTGGTGTAACCAGGAGAGATAAGAAGAGGAACTCGTGGATCCGAAAATGACAAGAGTGGAAGACATCATGATCAGAGTTAAATCCCTGAAATGGCAATGGGCTGGACATACTGCCAGAAGGACAGATCATCGATGGACAGCCGAAATTTTAGATTGGATTCCAAGGGACAGGAAAAGATCCAGAAGAAGACCACATGGGAGATGGGTGGATGAAATTCGAAAGTATGCAGGGGTGACATGGAGGAGACTGGCACAAGACAGACCGTTGTGGAGGAAACTTGGGGAGACCTTCATCCAGCAGTGGATTGATAATGGTTGACAATGATGATGATGATGATATGTAGCAATTATGAACATTGGAATCGTAAAGTGAACTTGTGCATAATTAATTAAATTAAGCTTACATTATGACTGAGATTAAATAGTGTGTGGTGAGAAGCATTTATTGGTACAAAAGTTCAGGTGTGTTGTTAGCAAGACACAACAAAATTTGGTATAGAATCGTGCAGTATGTCAGTAGAATGATTTTTTTTTTAAATTAATTTTTTTCCCCGAATTCTGAAATTTCTTATTCAGCAATTTGTAAATGAAATGATGTGAAACTTTTGTATTGAGTTTAGAGAAATATTAATTGTGTACATGATGTAAAATTTCTTGTGGATATTAGGATCCCCGAGATTTGCACCATTTTGTTTTTTTTCACTAGACAGGGAGTCGCCAAACCCAGAGAGAAGAATCTTGTTTCCTGTAAGCCCAGAAATTCCTTTGGAAGAGGTCACCTTGCAAAAACTTGAATACAATAGAATCCCCAGGGCATAGCAGGTGGAATTTCAAGAACTTTTGCAAAGTCATGGTCAAGAGCCATGGATGACTGACAGGTTCTTCATCCCCCCACCACACCCCTCGTGAACACCCTCCCTCAAGTTACAGAGAGCATGAAAGATGACTTTCAGCCACTAGCGTAGCTGAAAGCCATAGCGTCCTTTTTGGCGCATGCGCGCTAGAGCTTTGTAAAAGTTTGAGCTAAGGGGAGATTTCTCTCTCTTCACGCTTCAAACTGGCTCCTTAGTTTTTCAGAGGGTAACACTTCACTTGTTTCGTGTTGGACTGAGGTCAGCACTCGCTGACCCGCGAGAAGTTCATGTTGGGTGAACTTTTCTTTCACTCTGCAGTTGACATGATGTGAAGTTTCAACTCCCATGCACACTTGCCCCTTTGGATTTTTCTTCACTTGTCCCGTGTTGGACTGAGGTCAGTACCTGATTACTTGTTCTCACCCGCTGGTCAAGAGAGCAGCTCTCAGGGGAAGAAAAAACATGATGCTTAGTGTCGCTCCGGCCAGAGCGAGTCACTGGAAATTGGATGCCTCAGCTACAAAAGCCAGGCTTAGATGACGTCGCCATGATGGTCGACATCAGACCGTTGGAGTGAATGAACATAAAAGTAAATAAAAAACCAGCCTACTGTTATACGTCTGTCTCCTGACTACATTTCAAGATTGGGTACCTTGATGCCCGACCAGCGACTGTTCCAACCCAGTTGGGAGGAATCAGCGACAGCCCCATCATGTTTCAGGATTCGAAAGTCTGCCTAAAAAGAGGTAACATTTCGGCTTATCTTCCTATTGGCCACCAGTAAACCACACAGACTTTTTTTTTTTTTTTTTGTTGACTCCGAAAAAAAAAGGAAATTATTATTGTTTGAAAATACTTTATTGTGTTGAGAAATGACACGGTCTCTAAAAGGTGTATGGTTGTGAAAAATGAAATTTATCAGGTATAAAATGGGGGAGAGTTAAGTGCTTTTTTTTTTTTTAAGTAACACAAATAATATAAAAGCAAAGAAAAAAATTCAGAGGCAGTCGTAATGCATTACATGCTGAGAAAGATCAGTGCTTATTTTATTTTTGGCCAAAGTGTATTATTCTTTTGTATTGTGCATGATGTTTTGTGAAAGTACCTAAAAAGAGAAATATCAAGTGTAGAACACAATTTTTCTTACTGAACAAATGATAATTGAATCACACTGAATTTTTTTATAATAAATGAATTACAAATTGAAATGTTAAAATTTTGAATACCAGGCAAATCAGAAAATTGTATAATCAATCTGAAATGTACACCCAACAAAAATTGAAATTGGACACTAAAACTCATTTTTGGCATTCATGGGTGCTTTGTGAAAATAAAACCAAAGAAAAAAAAATCTGCAAAATTCTCAACAAAATTCTGATCACGCAAAAGGCGCCTACATTAAATGTAACTTCTAGTCAGTTTTCACAACTAAAAAAATTTTTGAGTCACCTTTATTACTTGTTGTGTGTTCAGTGAATCCAAGGTAAATCTTCTGTAAATGTGTTCAGTGAATCCAAGGTAAATCTTGTTAAATATTGATAGGTAAATCTTGTGTAATTTTTTTTTTTTTTTTTTGTCAAGCTCATAAATCACCTCTGCACTTGGCAAGAGTTCATGGATCTAAGCTGGGTAAGGTTTAATTAACATATACTTTGACAACGCAAATTTTATTGTTTGTGCATACATTTTTCTTTTGTTCTTCCACTAATTATTTTTTTATACATCACGTGCCATATTGTTCCACATTATTTGATAAAAGTGTATTTACACTATAACACATGGTCATAGCGACTGAGGTTCAATTAGAACAAAATTGCATTGTATCAGGAGTATGAATGAGGTAGAAATTTGTTCTGAGGAATGAAAGAATGGCATAGAGAGCAATGAGATGAGTTTGTGTTAATAATTCCATATTAGTTTTTAATTTTTTTAATTTTTTAGTTAGATGTTTTTGGTGTTTGTAAATAAGAAGTTAGTTTATGTTAGTGAATGTTCACGCATGTGGGTTTACTGAATAGTAAGTTTTATAAGTCAATTAAACTACCGGTTAGGGTTATATAAACGTCAGTGAAATAATAGGTTTTTAAGTCAAATAGAGGTTATTAGACCAAGTATCATTGCTGCAGTACGGATTAAAGAATTACTCATTCTGTCAAATAAAGAACGAGCTGAAGACAACATAAAACCACCGCACCAGAAGCCCAAACCAACTGTAGAACTCAAAATGGGAAAAAACGTGCAGAGAAATGTATATTTGAGTCATTCCATGTGAAATCAACCAGCAAAAATAGCATTTTCAACCTGACCATTTTTGATTTTATGAAACTTGGTATATTTGTAGAATTCATCAATATAAACATATATGATTTTTTTCAGAATTTTTAATGCATGTGTTTTTGAGTTATTGATTTTTGAAATTTCAAAAAAACCCTGAAATTTCATCATCTGAGCAAACTTTAACTGCCAATTACTCGGGTTCTAGTAGAGCTAGGGTCATGAATTATGGCTCATTTTAAAGATCTTGAATTGGGCTTTCATTTGATATGCCACATGACACTATTAAAAAAATATAATGTCAATTTTAAAATTTTGAAACTGAAATATTAAAAAACATGTTTTATAAAAAATCTGAAAAAAATATATGTTTAACAAACATTATTTTTCTACATATCCTGAAAGTTTCACAATGGGATCACTATGGAATCACTATAAAAAATTAAATAACTTGGAAGGACGTTACCAAACGCACCATCAGTGACTGAGGAATTGTTTATTTTGTCTGTCTAAAATGTTATCCCTGGTCTTACAAACACTGCAAATGTTAATGAATTAATTATAATTAGTTAAAAAGTTAATATATATCCATAAGGGTAACAAATTATGTTTCTTTCCTAGGTTTTAAAGTAAAAGCAAAGTAAAAGATGGATGCCAGCAGACCATCCACATCAAAAGTTTCAAGTGTGGTTTACTGTTGCAACCCCCTTGGGAGACCAAACCATAAATATAACAAAAAAATCTGCGACCAGTTTCCAAGAATCTATTGCTACAGAACAAGTTGCTCAAAACTGGAGACAAGATCTATGACAGTTGTCGTAAAGCAATCCAGAAATTTCACTCTGAAGCTGCTGAACATTCCTCTTCACCTTCTGACAGCTATAATGAACAAAAAGCCAAAGGCCATGCTGTTCCATCTGAAAACATTGAAGTATCAACTCCTGAAAAAGAGCATGCTATAGAAGCATTTAACAGAAGTTTACAAAGTCTGAATGAAACACCAATCAAGAAAAAGCGCCTGCAAGAAAAAGAATACCCTGAAGAGAAATATAAAAAAGCCCAAGAAGCATTTCGAGCAAAATTATTAAAGTTAAGTCCTGCGTCGGAACCAAAGGATATTTCATCTCCTGAACCAGAAATTATAAGACAGTTGAAAGAAAAATTTCATTCCACATAAAATAAAAGCATAAGAATGCAGATATTAAGTACACTGCCTAAATCTTGGTCACTGAAATGAATTGAAACAGAACTTAGAGTTTCAAATTTTATGGCCAGAAAGGCTAAAAAGCTAGTAAAAGAAAAAGGTATCATGTCTTCTCCTGATCCAAAACCAGGAAAGACTTTAGACAAAGACACAGCAAATTGTATACAATAATTTTATGAGAGTGACGATGTAAGCCGCCAAATGCCAGGAAAAAAATACTTTGTTTCCATTAAAATAGATAATAAGCGTCAACAGGTACAAAAAAAAAATGCTTCTGAGTAATTTGCGTGAATTGTATACTCTTTTTAAAGAGAGATTTCAAGAGAAAAAGGTGGGGTTCTCCAAGTTCTGTGAACTTCGCCCTAAGCACTGCGTTCCTGCAGGAGCAAGTGGCACACATTCTGTTTGTGTTTGTACAATGCATCAGAATGTTACACTGATGATGACACAATGCAAGTTACCTGAATTAACAGGATACACTGTTCAGCCAATAAACTCCTATAAAGATGTCCTTGCAAACATAATTTGTGGAAACCCTACACCTGCATGTTACTTCAGTCAGTGCAACAACTGTCCAGGATTAGAACAGCTCAAGCAACGATTTGAAGATTGTTTTGATCTAAATAGTATAGAAAATGTGACATTCAAGCAATGGATGCAATAAGAGAAGAGGATAGTACTTGAAACATTATCAAAATCCACACAGGAGTTTGGGGACCTGTTGTTTGGAAAACTTCCAGCCCTGCTTCACCATTCTTTTATAGCAACTCAAAAGTCAAGTTACTTAAGACATCTTAAAGACACAATAACTGAAAATCAATACATAGTAATTTGTGACTTAGCTGAAAATTATTCTTTTGTATTGCAAGATGCAGCTTAGGGTTTTCACTGGAACAATGCCCAAGCAACCCTGCATCCTATAGTTATATACTATAGAGATGAGAAAACTCAGAACCTAGGACATGTAAGTTTTGTGATTATATCCGACAGCCTAATTCACGACAGTATAGCTGTCCATCTGTTTCAGCGTTACCTAATTAATTTCATGCAGTCACATTTTTCTCAAAAATCTGAAAAGATATTTTATTTTTCGGATGGAGCAGCTTCACAATACAAAAACAAGTCAAACTTCCTCAGCTTGTGCTAAAACGAGACTGACTTTAATATAAAAGCAGAATGGAATTTTTTGCAACCACACATGGCAAAAATGCATGTGATGGGATAGGGGGTACTGTGAAGCGATTAGCTGCAGAGGCAAGTTTACAACTTGTTTATAATAATCAAATTATGACCCCACGCCAACTCTTTGAATGGGCCACTGCTAATATTGCCTCCATTCACTTTCGGTTTGCAACAACAGAAAATAACAAAGAGGAGGAAATTATCCTTAAAAGTAGAATAGCTTCTGCTAAGACAATAAGTGGTACTCAGAAACTCCATTATTTCATTTCTGCAGGAAAACACAAATTACTAATCAAAACTTACTCACTTTCTGAGCATTTTAAAGAAGAGATATGTGCAACAGATGAAGGGGAAGAGAACATTAGTTTTGAAAATATGGTAGGTTTTGTGATTAGTAAGTACTCAGAGCACTGGTGGTTGGGATGTGTACTTGGTGTGAATGAGGACACAGAAGAGGTAAAAGTGAGCTTCCTGGAGCCACATGGTCCATCTCCATCAAACAAGTATCCTCAATCACCAGATATACTGTTGGTTCATAAATCTGATGTTTTGTTAAAAATTGACCCGACAACAGTGACTGGAAGAGTATATAATTTAACAATGACTGAGACAAAGAAGGCAAATCAAGCACTGGCATACAAGTGCCGCAAAATTTAAAAGAAAGAAAAAAGCAGGATACATATAGAAGATAAAATAATTTTGTAAGTGTAAATATGCACACAGAACCTTATACTGAATTATGAAATGAATTACTTTGGGACACAGTTTCAAATTACTTAGATGTTTATTTTCATTCTTTAACATTCACAATGTTTAAAAGAACAAGTATGATATTTTATACAAACCACATAAAGAATACCCTTCCAGTCATGGGTGGAACCGGTAAGTACATCTGGCACATTTCAGTTGCATTGTTCTACGTTATTATTTTTTTTATAGTGATCCCATAGCGATCCCATTATGAAACTTTCAGGATATGTAGAAAAATAATGTTTGTTAAACATATATTTTTTTCAGATTTTTTGAAAAACACATGTTTTTTAATATTTCAATTTTAAAATTTAAAAATTTTAAAATTGACATTAATTTTTTTTAATAGTGCCATGTGGCATATCAAATGAAAGCCCAATTCAAGATCTTCAAAATGAGCCATAATTCATGACCCTAGCTCTACTATAACCCGAGTAATTGGCAGTTAAAGTTTGCTCAGATGATGAAATTTCAGGGTTTTTTTGAAATTTCAAAAATCAATAACTCAAAAATGGATGCATTAAAAATTCTGAAAAAAATCATGTTTGTTTATATTGATGAATACTACAATTATACCAAGTTTCATAAAAATAAAAAAAAAATGTCGGGTTGTGAGCCTTGTTGATTTGACATGGAATGACCCATTTTCAAATGAGAACAGACCTTTTAGCAAAGGTAAGGTTCTTATTTACTCTCATTAAAGTAATTGTAGGCACGTTAACTTTTGAATGGTTAGAGTAACACTGACTTTTCAAACAATGAACTTTCTGTATTTGTAAGAAGAAGCTCATTCCCTTACTTTGTTTATATGAATTTCCTCACCTAACTAACTAATCATACTTCTACTGGGCACATATGAACCTCACCATAAATATATACAAGCAGGTTTAAGAAAACTTGTAACTATGCATAAATAATAAATAAACATCTTCACAATACCTGTAAAAGAGCAAGTTTTTCCAGATTCCGTGCTTTAGGTGAAACTGCTTGAGCAATGAAAGCTGCTATTTCCCAAGGTGCTAAAAGAGGTGGTTCATAAATTATGAGGTAATGGATTACAGAGCACAATACAACAAACTGCTTTGGTATGGAACACAACATTTCAGCTGGTATCTTCAACCCCATGCATGCTATAAAGCAATCAACACGTAGTGCTCGAATTTCTGCACCACCTCTCCATAGCTCTTCCATAGTGGGTAGATAACCTAGTAAAGAAAAGTATGACATTTGTACCTTCTAGATACAGTAAAAAAAAAAAAACAAAAAAACTATGGATATGAACATGTACAATATAAAAAGGAATAGAAGAAAACTACAAAACATAAATGAGCACAAATAAGTACTTCCTGGGTGTTTTTTTTTTTTTTTTTGAACTGCGGACAGCTTCTCATTAAAAAAATTACATTTAATCAACAATGTATGGACCAATGAAATTATTTATGTTTTACCATAACTTAAGTAGTTAAAAGCATGGGCATTGTGTATGTCGTTCTCACTTCTCTGTAATCAGCCACAATAAATTAGGAACTAACTTCATTGCTTTAAACATTTATTGGGGCTGCTAGACCTTGAATGTCCCCCTCCCCCAAGTATTTTTGCCATGTTACCAAAAATGAACAGATACCTTCTTGTGGATTTTACACTTCTATATGACACAGATGTTGCTGCAAACAATGAAAATAAGTGAAAGTCCTGTGGTGACAAGGTCCAGCAAATACACTATGTAGACAAAAGTAATCAGATACTTCCACATAAGACATATCTGCATTTGCAGAACCAGAAACTCATGCGCAAGGCATGTTGGGTACTATATATAAAAGAGAGCATCGGCACACCTGTCAGGCTACATTAGAAGTGACTATGCCACACAAAGTGGACTGATAGACTTTGAAAGGAGCATAGTGGTTGGATGTGACCTAAATAAGCAAATCAGTGCATAGCATTGCAGCTCTTCTGGAATTCCCTAAATCCATTCTGTCATTGATGTTCATCGATGGAATGGAGATGGTGCCAACAGAGTGACTGTGCCAAACAAAGCTTACTGGTACCAACAGAGTGATGATGTCAAGAAAGCATGCACATCTTCTGCCCCAGACCCAGTAGGTAACAACCACTGGAACAGCTATTAACACCAGAACAGCCCTTTAGGAGCTACATACCATGGTTACTAACTATGCTAGGTCAGCGAGGCACAAGCCCTACAGCACTCCAGGTAATGCCAGATGACAATTGCAGTGTTGCCTCGCCCTCTACTCATGGACAACAGAAAAGTGGAAGACGGTTGTGTGAAAAGACAATTCATGCTCCTCACACTTTTGTTTGGATGGACATATTTGGGTGTGGTGCTTGCTAGGGGAATGCTATCAGGCAGACTACATTGTCCCTACAATCAAGTTTGGAGAGCAATCTGTGATTATGTGGGCTGTTTCGACTGGAAAGGACTTGGTCCTTCAGTTGTGGTGCCCTCCAGCTTAATGGCTGTCAGATATGAAGACATTCTGAACAATTCCACATGTCCTATGTTGCTGCAGTACTTTGGCACAGGTCCCCTACCTGTTTCAGCAAGATTGAGCATTTTGTCACCCTGCAAGGTCTGCTTTAAGGGAGCAGGACATATAAGTGTTGAATTGGCCAGCCCTAAGTCTTGATCTAAATCCAATAGAACAACTGCTGGAACGTCGAATTTGATCACACTGGCAAGACCTTCCTTTGCAGCAGTTTTGACAGAAGCTTTGCATGCCGAATAGAGGGAAATTCTGGCACAGACAGGAAATTCTGACACTCCATCTTGTGGAAAGCATGACCAGAAGGGTCACTGCAGTGAAAATGGCAAAGTGGGCTAACTGTGCACTGAGTTTGGCTAATAGATGTTCTTGTTTCCATTCAGCCTAGGTGTCTGAATATTTTTCTCTATATAGTGTATAATAGATGAGTCGTTAGTTTTCAACAAAAGTTCATGACTCTCTTGCTATCCATTTTGCCATATGAGAAGGGCTATGCTCTAAATCAGCCTTCTAGTTGGCAACAGTAGATCTCAGCAGATAATGGATTTGTTTGGTTATGGTAATTCCAAGTTAATATTTTCCTTGATAGTCCACCAAATGCTAAATATGACCTTCCATGGATGCCAACTACTTTTGGATTATGTAGTAACTACTTCAGTTAATTAGCACTGTGTTTCCACATAAGACATCTATATCAGCTGGCAGTAATAGTACCATTTTCAAAGGCATGAAGGGACATATTCCAAACCATAATTATGCCATAAATACAACTACCTTCCTCCAGTCTGTTGTACAGCTGATAGCAAGCATTATTTCTCTCCATATACAGAGGTCGGTCCAGGTGGCATTTGATAATGTTGAGCAGTATTTTCGCAAAAATATTTTTTGCTCAAACAGTATCTTCACACAAAAAAAAGTTTTGCTCAAATGGTATTTTCACAAAAATATTTTGAACAATGATGGTATTGTCACTTTCAGTAAAAATTCATCTTAAAAATAATTTAGTGTTAGGGACATCTGGAATATTGCTTTCTGTTTAACTGATGAACTTTTTTTTTTTTTCGTTGTGATGAACAATTTTCAATAAAACAGTCTCTGATGGCTGTCTGTCAATCACTACCGGCGGTGGCTACGCTACTGGCAACAGAGGCGATGCTCGCTGAAAGGAACCCCAAATCATTTTGGGATCATTTCCCCCATCCCTCTGGCAGCCTTACTTCGCATACATTTTCCAGGGCTAATTCTGAAGTAGGGATGGGCACATCGGTGAGAAACATCGATCTTAGACATCAATGAAATACTCATTCTCGAAACATCCATGCGTCGGAAGTATCGGTGGAAATGTTCAATGTATTGGTGAAAACCTCAATGTTTCGCTAAAAAGCTGAAGAACTCGCATCCTTTCCGTCTGCGGCAGTGATGGGCGCATCGAAGGGTAAAATTGCTGTTTAATATATCGGTGATTACTCACTGCTTCAACATCAAGTAAACAATGTTTGTTAAAACGCTTGATGTATCACGAGAATCTTGATGTTTCTTCGATGTACAGGCTCCTCTAATATTGAGCATGACAACTTGATTTTCAGCGACATAACACCAAACTAAACAGCAAAAAAATCACTAATTCTTGGCATAGGAATATTATATTCCCTTCCTCTTTAAAAGAATGCAATAAAAAGAATTCATTTACATAGAAAATATTATTTTGCTGTTTCAAACATCAATTATCACTTGCAAAACAACGATGCTCAAAAACATCAACATTTTTTTTTGTCTTGTGTTTTTTCACATCCCTACTCAGATGAGTAAATGGGAACATATTTACAAATATGAGGAGAGGAGCATGATGGGAAAGTGCTGACCGTATGCTTTATGGAGGATCGTGCTGTGATATATTATCAACTTTTTTTTTCTCTTTGATGTTTTAGTTAATGAGCTATTTCTGTTCCTACAGCTCTTAAAAATTTTGACCTTTGATGATTTCCTGGTTTAATACAACCTTAACTGTTATTTTCATCCCCCCCCTCAGCTGGAGTATAATAAAAAAATTATAAAAAAAAAAAAAAAACTGTATCTGCATACAGTCGTCAGAACAGAAAACTTGTTGCAAACTGGGAAAATGTGAACCATGATTAGCAGTAATAAAAGATAACTGAAAACATAAAACAATAATTACTGTCAGAATAATGATTATGATTATTGAGGACTGAATTTGCTCTAAACTTAAAAATAGATAAAATTCACAAAAATATAGGGCAAATTTCACAAAAAAGGCAGAATTTCACAAAATTGGGTATCATCTTTAAACACCCAGATCAACCTCTGATATATAACATTGAGAAGCACTGTCCTAGCTGTATTTTGAGAATTACCATTCATGGTAGATTATGACTTATCTGAGAACAGAGCTTTTCTCCATTAATGAACACCTTAGTTGAATGAGCTCTGTTATGTAAAAATGAGCTCTGTTATACATAAGTGGTAATGGAATAATGACAAGTTTCCAAAACATAGGCATTTTTGTTTAATTCTTTGTGAGGCTGTAAATCATGGCATGGTATTACTCATGTGGCTGTGAAGCACTCCAAAGGAAGTTAACACACTGATATTCTTCAAATATGCTGATGGAATAAAATACAGGTCACCTATGGATGATGCTGATCTACAAAAACATCAAGCTTTTCTTTGGTGACATGTTAGTGCCACTCTGAGTTGTTTCCTGGGTCTTGAATTGGCATTTTTGGGCACACTTGAAGAATTTGGGTACTTGCATATATGTGATGCCCATTTGTATCCTTTCTATGGCTCTACCTTTATCAAAACCCTCCACATGGGGTTTCACTGCCAATACTTACTAACAAAACTATCGAAAATATTACAAAAACTAGCAAAACTTTTGAAGTGTAAGATATCATTTTACGTTTGATTTTTGAAGGTATAATTTTTGACAAAATGCTCCAAAAAAAGTTAAAAATGGCTCAATCACATTAAAAATAAAAATAATGAAATTAGGTGTTGCATATTGGCATATTTTTTTACAATTGATGAATTTTCACAGTGAAAACCACTTTATCTTCATGTTTTCAATGTTGCTTTATTTCTAAGTCACAGAATTAAACAATGATGAAGATCCAAAGACAGTGCTTTACATTGAAAATCTGCCAAAAAAAAAAAAAAAAAAAAAAAACTGGGTCTCTCTAGTGAAAATTTCATGAACTCTATTTTATTTCTGAAGTTACAAAACAGTAGAGAAGCTATGGGATTCTTCATTACATGGTTAAGTGACCCAAAAATTTGCAGGATACTCAAATTACAAAATAAATCACTTCTTTGAACACAATGAAGTAATGATGTTTACAGTTTGAAAAGTTTATGGAGCACATTAAGCGCAAAAACTAAGACAGGTCTTAACTGAAATTTCATTTCAAAATTTTTGGCAAAAAGATAATGTTGATTTATAAAGTATTCTATGTCACACATGTTAAGAGCTAGCTACAACACTTTAAAGAAGAGCACATACACACATCACCAAAACTGGTTGCACAGATACTTTCATTTATTTATTTGCAAAAATTAACACGAGGGAGTGGTTGATATGGAAGAAAAAACTGTTACCACCTTAAATGCTTGTGAGATGTAATGACCCCTAAGACCATAAAAATAACTGGATGGTGCTTCAACCCCCTCCCCTTCCCAACCCCAACTGAAGCCCCCTCCAATTATTTTACAATAACCTTTAATTAAGTTTTTTGTATAAGCAAAAAAAAAAAAAAATTCAAACTTTACGAAGTTTGATATATTAATAGAAATTAGTATTTTAAATCATTGATCAATCATAAAAAAATAAGGCAAGAAACAAGACCAAAATGTCAATGGCAGATTGACATTTGACCACTATATGCTACTGAAGAACGCATAAAGAATCACCTCTTACTTAAGGACATGTTTTGCGGATGTTCCGTTGTGCAACCGGGTTCGCACAGACACATTTCCCAATAGGCCGGCGACTAGCCTGAACCTAGGGCGGCAAATTTTAGTGGTAGCAAAAATTAATAATTTGTTAAAACCCATGAAAAATAATGACAGAAATTTTAAAAATTAAAATAAAAGTGGAAACTAACATTTAGTCCAAAAACTGCTGTATACAAGATTTTGTTTCCAAATTCTTGTGATCCCTTTCCTCTTTGACTTGAGAAACTATAGATAAACAAATGTTTATCTGTTTGACTATGCTAAAGAACTAAAATGAATATATTGAATGGGTGGTGGGAGGAATGAGTGGGGTATTAACGTTGCCGTTCGGAGCCCTATAAAAGTTTTCTGGCTTAGATAAAGGATGAAGGATGATTACTTTGGGCTTTAGCAGGGGACATTTGTAGGATGTTTAGGCAAAGCTATCCCATCTCCCCTCAGAATAAATACACTAGTAGGGGGCAGGGTAACAGCTGAATTGCACTACCATGTATCAAAATATTAAAAAATATTAAAAACCAAAACAAGGGAAAGAAAGAAGGCAGAATCTAGCAAAGCAACTGATTAATTACAAATGTTCTATCAATTTAGGAATTGATGGCGAAAGTCAAAAGTAAGGAATTTTTGTCAACAACTGCAGTGTGCTGAACAGATTTAACACAGGTAGTGACCACAGAATGGTGAGATGTAAGATGCACCTCAACACTAAACTCGAGCGTGGCAAGCTCATAAAACAAACCAAATGTATTAACATCACCAACCTTTAAAATCATGATAATAACTTCAAGTTGGAACTGAGGAACAGATTCTGTGCTCTAGAAGGTCTAACATCAGAAAAAGCGGACATCTCTGAAGTTAACAGAAAACTGAATAAAGCTCTTATGGAAACAGCAACAAAAATAGGTGGTACTAATAACAAGTTGCATATGAAGAAAATTTCAGGAAAAACAAAAATGTTGATGCAAAAGAGAAGGGAGATGAGGACAAATAAAGATGTAACTTCCACAGTGGAATATATAGAGCTATGCAAGACAGTACGAAAGAGTATCACTGCAGACATAAGGAAATTCAATTGTGAACTAGTAAGAAAAGCAATTGAAAACAACTAAAGCCTGAGAGAGCAAAGGGACATCTCAGTAAGAGAAGAAAAGATTACGGCACTGAGAAAAGATGTCACTATAACAAGAAATTGAGGTGAAATTTGAACAAGAGTGAAAGATTTCATCTGAAAACTATATGAAAGGGATGATACATCTACTCTAGACATTACAAAAGGTACCAGTACCAAAGTCCTTCCAGTCCTCCTGGCAGGAGTTACACATGCAATTTAGAATATGAAAAGGGAAAAAGCTCCAGGACAAGATGGAATTATCATAGACATCATACAAGAACCAAGTGGAGAAATTTAAACTACTGCCCAAGTTTTCACTAGATGTTTCAATGAAGGGAAAATTCCTGAGGATTGGAACAATGCTACAATTATCCTGCTACATAAAATTAGTGACGCTGAAGATCTCAGGAATTACAGGCACATCAGCTCTTATCAGTAGTTTATAAATTTTTCACTAAGGTTCTTTTACATCTCTTGAAGGTAACACTGGACATGGCTCAACTGAGAGAACAAGCCAGATTCAGGAGTGGCTACAGCACTATAGATCATATCCATGTACTGAGAGAATTAAACGGAAGAACAAGGGAATATGAACTTCCATTATGTATGGATTTTTTTATTATGAAATAACCTTTGATTCTGTGAAACCATCAGCAGTTACAATGTCTTTGAAATCCTGCAGCATTGAAGATGCTTATTAATAGCATCTATGAAAATGCCAGTGCAAAGGTCCGGCTATTTGAGGATACAGACCAATAAATATTGGAAAGGGAGTGAGACAAGGTGATATATCTTTCAAACTCTTTAATGCCACCTTGCAAAATGTCTTTGAATAACTGAACTGGGAAAACAAAGGATGTCTTAAAAGAAAAGTGTTTGATCAATGCATCTTTCCAGTGCTTACGTATGGTGCAAAGACATGGACCTTAACTAAAAAAGACATACAAAGACTGCAGACAACTGAAAGAAACATGGAGAGGTGCATGCTAGGTGTAACCAGGAGAGATAAGAAGAGGAACCCGTAGATTAGGAAAATAAGAAGAGTGGAAGTCATTATGATCAGAGTAAATTCCTGAAATTGCAATGAGCTGGACATATTGCCAGAAGGACAGACCACCAATGAACAACCGAAATTTTAGACTGGATTCCAAGAGACAGGAAAAATACCAAGAAGATGACCACATGGGAGATAGGTGAATGAAATTCAAAAGCACATAGGAGTGACATGGAGGAGACTGACTCAAGACAGATCGTTATAGAAGAAACTTGGGGACCTTCATCCAGCAGTAGATTGATAATAATGGTTGACGATGATGATGATATATATATCTATATACACGGATGGGCCATTACATTATGACCACCCCCAGCTTAGAGAAATGAGCATGCCTGGAAACCGAACGGTGGCACAGATTAAGTTCACAGAGCAGTATATACAGGGTGTATAGGAAAGTCCTTAAAAAGGGAAATAACTTTTGAATGCAAAATGCTAGAGTTGTGGAACTAGTGTATATATATATAGTAAAGTGGCTATGTTCTATCAGATGAGACCGATTGCAGCACCCCTATGGCAAGAACCAAGAGAGATGGCGAAAAAAAGTCAATAGCAAACGTGTAGAGCGTCACCGATTTAATATGAAATGATGCCCTACATTCGCCAAAAACTCCAATAGAAGTCCGGAAATGCAGATCTCTTAGTATCCGATCACCGGCATAAATACGTCATGAATCATATCGCAAAGCGTAAAATCTGTAAACGAATTTTGCCTGAAAAACAGCGAAGGATGGATGAAAGTATGCAAATGGAAACGCTACGTCATACCTCATCGGGAAGCATAAATTGGCGGTCAGGGAAGGTTTGTCAGACAGTGCGTGGACTAGATCTTCGAGTCTACATATGGCTAGTTATTCCAACGAGGAGCACTGCGAGATGGTTATGTTGTACGGGGAATGCGGTCGTCGGGCAAGAGAGACAGCATGCCAATATGCATTACATTTCCTTAATTGTTCTCATCCTACTTACTGCGGCTACTATCATCAATGTCGTTCGCCAGCTGAGAGAAACCGGGAGCATTACAAGTCGTTCCCGTTCAGGTAGTTCGACACTTGCAGGTGTGCACATGCAGCCAGTGGACGTCCTGGCCTATGCGCCAGCCCACCCACACTGCAGTACGAGAGACATCAGTGTGACGTGTGGCCTTCCATTTGGTCGTGTATGGTAAATTTCTACAACCCTGTATTATCCAAGCATGCAGTAACATAACACCTGAAATGCTGCAGAACGTCCAACAAGAATGTTTCCATCAGTTTTAGGGAGTAACTTTACCAACTAAAAGTGAAGTTCAAAAATGCAAGTCCAACAAGAAGTTCTAGCTCGAATACAGATGTGTATTGCTGCCGATGGTGGACACATCACGAATGCTTAAGTATTAGTACTGACATTTTGTATTTTTAGAACATTATTTTGTGTTTTTCTTCTTCGTAATGCCCTACTGCTGTATGAATTTCCTACTACTTTACTGTATAGTACATAATAAATTGTACCTTGCTGACACGTACATGTATTAGTTTTATTAGTAAATTTACATCACCTTATAATGTCACACTTCTGCACACGATGAGTGACGTATTTATGCCGGTGATCGGATACCAAGAGATCTGCATTTCCGGACTTCTATTGGAGTTTTTGGTAAATGTAGGGCGTCGTTTCATACTAAATTGGTGACGCTCTACACATTTGCTGTTGACTTTTTTTCACTATCTCTCTTGGTTCTCACGATAGGATTGCTAACTTCCAAAATTCGCTGCTAGGGGTGTTGCAATCGGCCTCATCTGATAAAACATAGTCACTTTACTATATGTACACACTACTTCCACAACTCGCATTTTGCATTCAAAAGTTATTTCCCTGTTTAAGGACTTTCCTATACACCCTGTATACAACCCAAAGACTGGCTTTCAGTCAGTAGAGTGTTTGGAGCCAGAATGGGAAAAGCTGCTGATTTCTCGGAGTTTGGTAAAGGGCACATTGTGATGGGACAGCACCTCAGAACTACGATCTCGCAAACAGCGTGGCTGGTGGGTTGTTCAGGTGCCACTGTAGTGAGTACATATCGGAAGTGATGCACAGATGGCTAAACAATGAACCGTCGTCCAGCTGTGTGTCGTCCACAGCTCATCAATGCCAGAGGGGAGTGAAGACTGTCGCGCATTGTTCACAGCGAACGTAGGGCCACAGTGCGACAAATCACCCACAGCTACAACAGTGGTTATCAGGGCAATGTGTCACAGCACACAGTTCACTGCAGCCTTCTGCACACAGGCCTGCATAGCCGAAGATCCAGCCGGGTCCCCAAGCTTACTGCATGTCATTGCAAACAATGCATGAAATGGGCCCAAGATAATCAAGATTAGACCGTGGATGATTGGAAAAAAGTGGTCTGGTCTGACGAATCAAGATTCCTGGTGCATCATGTAGACGGCTGAGTGTGAATACGCCGATTACCAATGGAGGCTATGACACCTGGATCACTGTTGGACAGAAACAAGTTGGCAGCAGCAGTGTTATGCTGTGGGGATGTTTTCTTGGGACACTTTAGGCCCCATTATCCCAATAGCACAATACCTGACAGCTGTCAGGTATCAGAACATCATTGTGGACCAAGTTCACCCACATATGGCAAGTGTGTTTCCTGCTGGTGATGGCTATTACCAATAGGATAATGTGCGATGCCACACTTCCAGAATCATCAAGGAGTTGTTCGAGGAATATGCTGATGACTTTCTGTTAATGCCCTGGCCTCCAAAATTCATCTGACATGAACCCAATCAAACATTTGTGGTTCGACTTGGGAAAGCGGGTTCACACTAAATCACCACCACTTTGAAATGTACAGGAACTTGAGGACCTGTTGTTGACATTATGGTACCGGATACCCCAGGATACCTATCGCCACCTCATTGAATCGATGCCTCATTGAGTGGCCGCTGTTTTGCAAGCTAAAGGGGGTCCTACAGCTTATTAGGTAGGTGGTCATAATGTAATGGTTCATTGGTGTATGTGAAATGCCTGGAAAAAGCTCACAAAATATGTCGTTCCATAAAATAACCATAATACATGCACAATTTCTGTAAATTATACAGGCAAATTATAAAACTTGGCAGGTATGTAAGATGCATCTCTTAGGATAAAAATTAATTCCCAATGTCTCACACACATTTATCTGGTTCAGTAAAATGGAGAGCCATAGAAAGACTGGAAGTAGGGGCCAACTGGCAAGGAAACTAAAATATCAACCCAAGAGTGGCAACAACTTAACAACACCCGCAGCATGTCATGAAAGTCTAGCCAGAGTTTTGAAAGGATTGCTATGTCTCATGATAACCTTTGTCTTGCTTTAACTGTGAGATATCACAGGAAGTACACAACCAGGCAACTTTCCACAGAGCTATCCACAACCACGGGGAAAATTATGTAAAGGCACACCATACATTATTGATGGCTTAATGAGAATGGTCCTTATACAAGCAGACATAAGTTTGGGTCCCTCTCATCATATCTCACAGGGGAACTTGAATTAACTGATGAAGGCAACATTGCCCCAGGAGCCAAGACTAATAAGTCAGTACTGTTTTTACAGGTGATTTGAGTATCAGTTTACAAAATGATTCATGGTATCATTTCATCAGGAGAGAACCAGGAACTTATTACTCCTCCAACATCAGAGAATCAGACACTTTTGGTGGGGTGGTTTGCTAGTCTAGAATGAATGTCTGTACACCACTCCTCATTTCTGAAGGCAGCAGCACTACTAGGAAAAGACCCATGAGCCTTTTGTCAAGCTTTTCCAGGAAGCTGTTGGCCCTCCATTTATTTATATGAATGATAGCATCTGCCTGCAAAGGGCTGAGGCCATCAAGATTTCCTTGGGAGCTAAAATATTTTAAGGGTGGAGAGGGCAGCCCAGTCCCCAAATCTGAACCCTATAGAGCATGCTTTAGGGAGACAAGTTGCAGCTTGTCGGTCCCCTCCCCACAACCCTTCATGAACTGCATACTCCCTTCCTCAAAGAATGAGATTTATTGTCTCCACAGATCATCAGCAACCTTGTCATTAACATGATTTGTCTTTTGAGAGTTGTTTGTATGTAAGAGGAGATCATATTACCTATTACCCATCTTAATCAATGAAATCTGACATCCCACTTTCCAGACCCATATACTTGCAATCATGCATAATCAAAGGTGTGCATATTCTTAGGTTTCAATAAATTATACATGAACCTTATGATTATGTGTATTTATGTACGAAACTTCTGTACAATCTGTTACGTGATACCCCCCCCCCTTTTTTTTTCCCTTTAAAAATGCCTTTTAGACTTTAATTTTGGACACCAGTGTACACAGTGTTACAATGCTGTCAATCACAACCTGCTGATAGGACGATCTACAATGATGCTGTCCTGACAGGATTTTTCCAAAAGTAAGTCGGTGGCAGACTTGAAAACACTCACTATAAAGATTCAATATTTATTGCATATTTTGCCAGAACACTCATATTTGCATTTGTTTTTCACATATAACATCTTCCAAAGTTATTGTGGCAAATGGAATTGAAACTAGTATTCGAGTAAATATTTATAACTGGAATGCAAACCAGAAAACACCCATTAAATACATATCTAAATGTAAGATTCTTCGATCTGGTTCAGGGCTAAATATTGTGCAAATATGCTTTAATATTCACATTCAATTGTAAGGTTTCTTTGTTTGTGTCATTTTCATTAGAACTCATGAGACAGGCAATGCCTCCAAATAAGGTTGGAGCCAAGCAGAAAAGGTTTAGCAATCCTGGTAAACAAGCAAACAACATTGAGTAACATGATAAAAACAGTGGTATACACTAGTGTGTATTTTGTAATGTATTGTGCTGATGTTGTAGGGGTATATTTATCGTTTTATGTAATTGAATGGACAATGATATCTTTAACGTCAGCTAGACGAAAGGATTAACTACTTAAGTCAGCTAGTCAAAAAGATTAACCATCTCTTGGGGCTTCAGACAGGTACAAAATCATTGTTTCGTATAAAGATGGGCTCCTTGCATTTCGATCGGCGTTCGAGGTTGAACGTACGTGCGTAGTCCCGAAGCCAGCGAGGGGACTCTCTTTTACTTTGATCGGCTCAAGAACCAGCGAGGGGACTCTCTTTTTACTTTGATCGGCTCAAGAACCAGCGAGGGGACTCTCTTTTAAAGAGGGCATTTCCTTGGCGCTGCCGCGGACGGCGGAGCACGGGAGAACGAATGCGCTCGCCCTAAAGTGGGTTCGGCGTCAGTTGTGAAGAATGAATGTAATCGCGGAGAAGGAATAAACGGAAGTTTCTCCGACAGAACGAGAAGCACTGAAGGCAAAGTAATTATGCTTGGAGCGTTGATCAAGTTATTTTGCTAAGTTTCCAAAAAAGAAGGATCTTTATTTTTGCGGTGAATAATTCTACTTTAACAAAATAGGTTAACAAGAGGAACTAACAGCAACTTATCACTGAATGAAGGAACTAACCAAGTTCAAATGTGATGGCTCTCGCCGGATCGCAACGCTAATCTAAGGTGGCAGAAAGGTGCGAGGGTCATGAAACCTAGATGTCTACCAAAACTTTTTGTTGGGTTGTGAATATTAAGGATGAGAAGGAGGTTTACACACATTAATCTTCTTTTCTGTAATTAACATAGCCCAAGCAGAGCATTACACATATTTCTGTTGTGACTGCAACACGGCCATATTTAGCTTTCGTCCCATCAATGCCCAAGAAAAAACAGGAAGCAAAAATTCCTTTTCCACCAACTGGTTCGTTTACCACATATCAGAATAAATACTTTATATCTGGTTTTCATTTTCTTGCATGTTTTATAATTTTACAAACAAAATTACAACTGGCTTACATGCCTTTTTTTATTGTTATTAGTTTAGTAACTTTTCAGGCACAGGATTTCCAAAAATTTTATCACTTAGGGAAAATAATGACCAGACAAAAGTAAATATAAAAAAGGCTCGGTCTTTTGTGTATCGTCAAAAAAAAAAAAAAAGAAAGAAAAGAAAAAAAAATTAAGCGTTTCCGGCAATGCTTCCAAAATAAGAGGTTTTTTGATCTTTAAAAATATTGGAAGGAAAAATAGGAGGGGTGAAGATGAGCCAGATCAAGTCATATTCTAATGCAAACGCGTCCACACGACGGAAATACACTTACACGTGAACAACGGTGATAAGAATCATTTGTCGCATAAGGGAGAAAGGATGATGAATCGCCCATTGTTACCTTGATGGTTTTCAATTAGTTTAATGCCTTCTTAAGTATTTAAGGCCGCAGAAAATACGGATCCTTCAAATATCCCATTATTTGGGCAGTGCGCCTGACAAACGATTAGAAGGACCAGCAAAACAAATAACGGAAACGCCTTATCGCCTCCATATCTTCACTCGCCTTCTCCGTGAATGCAATCTTGACGAAATTATGGGGGCCGAGAGGGAAGGAGGAGATGTTCTTAATGGCTAAGTGTGCACCCCGCGTGGCCACGCCAAGCGAAGCGTTTATATTCTTTGGCCACGCACGGTCCTCGAGTTATTTTATCAGCAAAAGTTTAGAAATGAAACTCCGTTAAACTAAACCTGGTGATTAAGATGCTTGAATGACAAAGGAAACATTTCGTACAAAAATATTATCAATCTGATCGCCGGAAATTCATGGAAGAATTACGGCTGAAGGCACACGACGTCGCTAATTTTTTTGCCCTCTACGACCTCTCCTGCGTAGCTCCGAATTACTAGGTTTTTTTTCGGGAGGGGAGGGGAGGGGGAGTGGTAGTAAGAGAAATGCCGGAATAATAAAACTTTTAGAGCCATAACTCGGTAATATCTATTTTAACAGCAACCTAAATCCCGTTTTACGAAATGAATGGATAAGCATCAAGATGATAAGCATATCTACTCTTTAACGAAATATCCAGTATTTCACTAGATATTAGTACAACGAATAATTACATCGGCGATCCTTTAAGTCACGCCAGCTCACATAGGTCGCTGCTATCGTACGAATACGCTTATATCCTCGGCGCTGAAAATGACATCAGCAACGAAAGACAAGCGACGCCAGCCGCTCAGAACTGCGGGGGGGGGCAAATGGGAGGGGGTCACAAATTTTGAAGAGTTTGGCAGAAATTTTGCCAAAAATTCTGCACTTGTGCATTTTACCCTAAGCTGATAATGTTGTCCCTAGTATAAAAAAGTTTTCAAGTTAATACTGTACGTAGCATTTATTCAATGCATGTAGGATGGGAACGAATCTCTATGGCAAGTTACCGTTTCTTCACAAATTTAGCTTACTTAGATAGTTTTTTGGGAGCTTTTTTTTCGTTTTTTTTTGTTTTGTTTTGTTGTTTTTGTATTTTGTAAAGCTGTTTATGAATTTCAGTTTGTTACCTGACAAAGAATCTTTCTTTCCTTTCCCTCTGATCTTTCTCTTTCTCTCCTCTCTCTCATCATTCAAAACAATATTTAGAGATATTGTATGTTTCTACTACTCTCTTAGAAATTCGTTCAGAGGACTTTCTCCATTTCTCAAAAGTACAAACACTGAATTTAACAAAGAATTCATTTTATGTAACAAAATTTTCATGAATTCCAGAAATTCACGTACATGAATAATAAGTTCACTAGAATCTTAGATGGTTGCACCCCCGCATGTTCCGAATTATAAAATTTGGGGGGGGGGGGGGGGCTAAAGGGTGGGCTCAAAGAAAAATTGGGTGGGCTGAAGCCCAGCCCACCCGTAGCTTCGCGCCTGACAAGTATATACCCCCTCCCCCTTTTTTTTCGTTTTTGTTCCGAAGTTTAACGCCTTTCATGTGCATTCGAGGCTAAAGGGACACCCGTACATAATTTATAACCACTAGTCGCAAGGAAGGGGAGAAAACCAGAGCCGGAGGACAAACACAACATCCATACCTCGGGGCAGGACTCGAACCCGGGCTCAACTTGGATAATTAGCCCGAAGCATGCCCCTGAGACCACTCGATCATCGGGCCAGCAAACCCGTATTTGACATATCATGTTTACTTTAGTACTACGCAGTCTCAAGAAAAAGTAACCAACGTCTAAAACATGTTTTTCAATGACAGCGAACTGAGCGTAGCTTCTCAACGAATCCCAAAAAAACAAGCAGCAAAAACTTCGTTGTTGTTGTTTTGTTTTGGGGTTTAACAAACACCATGCACAACTCTTAGGGCTGTAAGCAGTTGCCCATCCCGAACTTAAAGTTTGTTTCGAAGTTTAACGCCTTCCATGTGCGTTAGAGGCTAATCAGACGCCCGTCCATAATTTATAACCACTAGTTGCGGGTAAGGGAGAGAGCCAGCGCCGTAGGGCAAGTACAAAGAGGTTTCTGAATAGAACAGTTAACTTTACAACCCCAAGTGGGAAAGCTTTGTGTTACTTAACGAAGGAAATGAGTTCGAAATACTCTTGTACCCAAACCTTAAAAAAAAAGTTTGAAAGGGAAGCACTTTCCCAATGATTCGTAGGTGATATCAGCAGCATAGCAGTACTTGAGTGATCAGACTTCAGAATTTTTTTTTTGAGGGGTAAAAGAAACTCCAGAAATGCTGTTCCAAGTATGTTGAACTTCAGGGTGAATATGTGGAATAGTCTGTAAGTTTCAAGACTCTAGCCCATTTCCTTCTTGGTGTGGTAGAGAACTTATCAGCATCTCTTCGTATCATACCAAAAGATGATTTCTCTAAGTGATTTTTAGAATTGAATTAACTCTTTCAAATAGAAGTATACACTGACTCCCACTAGCGCCACAATTTCGAATGTGGAAAAGTAGAAAATATGCTAAAAGTAATCTTCATAACAAAAGCTATACTAAGGAAAAATAATTGTTTGGATACACCTCTTGAAAGCAGAGATAGCAAGGTAAAAGTTTTGACATTTATGCGACCTACTGGGAAAACTGCATTATTTAAAGAGGAAAACATTCCCCATCTTTACTATAGTGAATGGCATACAGTAAAAAATGAAAATTTTCA
Organism: Macrothele yani; assembly: GCA_039090855.1. Taxonomy (NCBI): domain Eukaryota; kingdom Metazoa; phylum Arthropoda; class Arachnida; order Araneae; family Macrothelidae; genus Macrothele; species Macrothele yani. Next base: position 85,078,322 of record CM077001.1, read on the forward strand.
ATAAGCTTTTTAGAAGCAGAGATATGGTTGCAAACATAAATACACACTGACACCACCTAGCACCAGAAGTATGAAATAAAAACCCCAAGAGTACATACAAAGTGTTCCACAAGGTGAACGGCATCTGATGCAGAATTTTTTTTTAATCGGACGTTTAGAAGCGAAGAAATCAAGACGTGATAAAACATTTGCACCACCTAGTGGGGAAATTGTGCTTTATTTTGGGTAGGAAATGCTCTAAAAAATGTTTTAATAGTTAGTAGTACCTGATAATAAAAGACTTTTTCAATTGGACGCAGATATTGCTGGAAATGGAAATGTGAATGTATGCTCCTTAGTGGCAAACTTGCGCATTAAAACAATCTGAAAGTACAGTGCATGCAAAACATTTTGCAGCAGAAACGCTCTCCAATAAAGAATTTTTTCAAATGGGACTATTAAAAGCAGAGATATCAAGAAAAGTAAGATATACGACTGCATCCCCACGTGGAAAAACTCTGCATAACTGAACACCATTTCATAGAGATAGAAAAATGGTTCATCAGGATTCTGAATCTTTCTATACATATTTTAAGGGCATATACATATATTAGCTGGATGCAAACAGAAACAGAGGGAGGAGAAAAATGTCTGCCCTACATATAACTGCTGCAGTTTTTGATGTTAATTAATGCTTCAACTAGCCAGTGGTACCTGAACAAAATTTATACCGAAAAACGAGCAACTAACTACATATACATTTTCACCACCTAGTGGGGAAATAAAGCTATGGGTAAAGGGTATATAATTAACATATTATTGCATAACAAACAAAGCATGAGAAATAAATAGAGAAAAACATGTTTCTAATTATCAAAATGTTTCACTAAAATGAAAACAAGCTTACCAGAAACATTAAAAGGTATGACTTTTATATAGTCTGGGGAGTGCAACATATTTCCAGCATATGCGCACCATTCTTTTACAAAAACATCTTTTCTTTCTTTTGATTGAGCAGAGCAGTTCGCAAACAATATGCCATACATACGTTGCCTAACTGGACGGAAAACTAAAGATGCTGGAGGCAGACTACGATCTGTACAATCCTCCACAACCTGAAAAAAACTGCATTAATACAGTACATGTCAGATTGAAAAATAATTACTTCAATAAAATATCTTGCTGCTAAAATGGGTAGGTCACTGACTATGCACAATCTATAGAAATTGGGACAGTAAAATTGCTACAGCAGAGCATTCTGTATAATTTAAAAACCTATTATACTTAACCAACACACACTGGCTGAAACAAGTGATGCTTCCATTTTTTATTTTTTTCAAAATGAAATTCCATGAATGTATACATCTTTATGTTTGTACTGTCATACTGTTTGTTTGTAAGCAATAGTAGAAATGGCTCAATCAGAAAATAAAAAGAAGCAGGATGGCTTTGGGACTGAATATAAATTGAGCTTACATATGAAGAAAACTTATTGGAAAACCAAATGAATATAAATCTCTGCATATACAACTTATATTTGAGAAGTTTGACAACTGATTTTAGTAGTAGAAATATAACAAACTTTCAGACTTCTGCTTTCTACAGGACTGCAAAGTAGTTATGAAAGCCATTTTTCTGGGAAATGCTCTTTGAAAGTTGTCTCTAAATTTATTGTAGCCATTGTCTTTCATCCACCATTTGAGTCATGGGAATAGAAAAAAAACCATGGGTCAAGTCAGAAGCAGAGGAGGATATGGTAAAATAGTAACTCTACATCATTTCAAATTGTTGGAAAGAAAATGCAGCATGAGGTTTTTACATTACAGCATAGGAATGACCACTTCTCAGATTCCTGAAATTCATAATGACAGTAATGAATGTTCAAACAAAAATGATGCAGAAAGCCTAAGTAAGACTTGAGTGACCATTAGTCCCACATGTACAAATTCCTTTTTGCACCATACATCAGAAAATGCAATCAACATTGTATTTGTTTTTGAAGGCCATGCATTAGATTTTTTCAAGACAGGTGAGAGAGTGGTTACCTCTGTATTAAGTGCTTTGATATTTGTTTTTGAGGGCACCAGGCTTCATCTCCAGAAATCATGAGAACCAAAGGGCATTTTCCCTATTTGCAGTTTCCAAAATATCATCATTAATTTGAGAATGAATGCCTTTCAGTTCTTGGATCAGATCCCACAGCCTTGAATTCAATTTTCTTCTTCAGCCAAAGTATCACAACTGCGTTTGTTAAACTAATGTGCTAACATTCTGAAAGTAATGTGACAATTTGTAAAATGGAATTATGGTGGAAGGGCAGCCATACTTCATTTCATATTCAACTGTACCTCGACAATTACAAAAGTGACTACTTACTTCAGACACATGCAGATATTGCATTTCTGCAAAACTTCTGTAACATGTTTGTGGGACTTGGGAGACACTTTTCCAAAAAAACTAAATAAATGTCCACTCTTTGCTCATCTATCTCATTAACCAAAAGTGAAAAGACTGATGCAAAGCTATTCACAAAAGTGCTGATGGATCTCAATCTTGGGTGATGCAGGCAAGTTCGACTGTGTATGAAGGCTGTGAAAGGGCTTTTTTTTTTACTTCGCACTGTGTGAAATACTTAACAATATCCTCTTTTTTTCTATGTCCTAGAACTTCTCAAATATTGTCACGAATTTGGGAGCAAATGATACACACACTTTAAGGTACACATTGTACAGTTACTATATATAACTTTTTTCCATATCATGAAAGGGTTTTATATACCCAGTGCAAAAATCTACAGTAATCAATTTTTGTGAATACTGTATCAATGAAAATTCTTGCATTAGCATCATTGAAAATATCTTTTAAAAATTTAAGTGACAAATTTAGAATGCTTTGAAACAACACACACACGTGCAACTGTATAAAATATAATATTGTCATTGTCACTCCCAAGCTTAGGGGACTACTCTGAAAAGTACTTTTTGGTTGTTGAACTGATTGAGCAAAATGATAAAGACGAATAAAGTTCACTTCACATCTATGATTTTGTAAGCAATATTATCTTTAACAATGACCTTTCATAACCACAGATCCATGAACGCTTACAGTATGAAATAAAAGAAGCGGGTTTATCGATGAATTCTGAGGAGACAAAACTGATAAGAGAAAGGAGAAAAAAGAATTAATATGGCAATGGATTAACAGATGAATAAAACTTGACTTGGAAAGCATTTTAAAAAAATAATGAGAATCAGTATGTTCTCATTGCATCTCAAAAATTATGTATTTAATAAATGTATCCTATCAGTTTAAGAGATATACTCTAACCAAGACACTAAAAACTATTTAAAGAAAGCAAGTAATGAAAAGGAACTCGTGGAAAAGTGAATGTATATTAGTTATGAACATGACTAGCATGAAGACACAAGTGGCAATTGGCTGGACATTAACTAAAGGAATACACCAGTACTAAAATAAACAAATATCTCAGGAGTTCAAGAAAAAAAAAAAATCATGGTAAGATAAATTTGGAAAACTTCCTGAAATAACCTAAGGAGCACTATTCCAGATAAAAAGTTATGGAGAAATCCCAATCAAGCAGCAGATCAAGAAATGATAACGATATATACACTGACGAAAAAAAATCCCAACACCACGAAAATATATTTGTAGAGGAATGAAATGGCGGCAATACATTTGTATAGATAACATATTTAATCGATTAAGGTTTCAAGATCACAGATTATTGTAAGTGCGAGAAGAGCCATTTTAAATGTGAAATGCTGGTACATTAATAACCGGTGTAACCGCCAGAATGTTGAATGCAAGCACGCAAACGTTCATGCATTGTGTCGTACAGGTGCTGGATGTCAGTTTGTGGGATGGAGTTCCATGCCTGTGGCACTTGGTCGGTCAATACAAGGACGGTTAATGCTGGTTGGGGGTGACGCTGGAGTTGTCGTCCAATGATGTCCCATACGTGCTCGATTGGTGAAAGATCTGGTGATCTAGCAGGTCACGGCAACATGTCGACACTCTGTAGAGCATGTTGGGTTACAACAGCGGTATGTGGGCGAGCGTTATCCTGTTGGAAAACACCCCCTGGAATGCTGTTCATGAATGGCAGCACAACAGGTTGAATCACCAGACCGATGTACAACTGTGCCGTTAGGGTGCGTGGGATAACCACGAGAGTGCTCCTGCTGTCATAGGAAATTGCTCCCCAGACCATAACTCCAGGTGTAGGTCCAGTGTGTCTCGGCCGCAGACAGGTTGGTTGCAGGCGCTCACCTGGCCTCCTTCTAACCAACAGACGGCTATCACTGGCACCCAGGCAGAACTGGCTTTCATCAGAAAACACAACAGATCTCCACTCCGTCCTCCAATGAGCTCTAGCTTGACACCACTGACGTCGCAAATGGCAGTGGTTTGGAGTAAGTGGAATGTACGCTACAGGGCGTCTGACTCGGAGCTGTCCTTCAAGTAATCGATTTGTAACAGTTTGTTGTGTCACTGTGGTGGCAACTGCAGCTCGAATTGCTGCCGCAGACGCGGTACGATGCGCCACGGCTATACGCCGTACACGGCGGTCTTCCCTCTCAGTAATGCCACGTGGCCGGCCGGAACCCGGTCTTCTTCCCTTGACCACCGCTGCCAACAATCATGCACAGTGGCTACATTCCTGCCAAGTTGTTCTGCAATATTGCGGAACGAAAATCCACCTTCTCGTAGCCCTATTACACGACCTCGTTCAAACTCCGTGAGCTGTTGATAATGGCTTCTTTGTCTTCTTAAAGGCATTCTTGACTAACATCAACACACTACGTCGAATCTCAACGATAACTAACGCTCACGAACGTTACAGCAAACCTGCTTTGCATGTTCTGAGGGCGCTACAAACGCCACACGTATGCGCCGAGCGTGAAATTTGCATAGACGTCATTTTACAGATGTACTCTCACCACCTACCAACTGTCGTTTATCTAACACAACCCCTTCTTGGTGTTGGGATTTTTTTCCCGTCAGTGTATAATGCATCTCTCCAGCACACAACCAACTTTGTGTCTCTTCTGCAGAATCCATGTTTCACTGCCATACTTCAGAATAAGGAACAATTACACTTTCATACACCACTATTTGAGACCTTTTCGATCAAGTGGAATCTTCATAAAGCACCTTGGAACCAGTGATTCTAAATACCTTAGATGCTCACTGTGGCCATTGAACCCCAAATAAAAAAATCAGAGAATACAGTCGACTGCTGTTAAAACAAACTTCACAGAACCACCAAAATATTTCATTATAAAGTAATTTCATAAAAACAGAATTTGACATTTTACCAAACAATTTCAACCTAATGTGCATTTACTTTGAAAATTTAAAATCAAAAATTTTAATCCAAGAAATTTTGCTTATTATGAAGTAAATATTATAAAAATATAAGTAATAAACTGTCAAATCAAACCTTTACTTGTCACTTTTATTTCTATATCCTTTGTTTATAGAAAATCAGTGATTTTTTATTTTTTAACAAGCCCGTTTGTAGCTGCAGATATTAAAAAGTTCTGCTTATGGAAAAATATGTCATCCAGAATGTTCATTTTGCAAAGACACAACATTCACTTTATTTTCACTCCTTTGTTGACTGGATGATATCCACATTGGTCATTTCGTGAGAAGTAAACTCTTCTTCATCTACAAACAAAAGATCTTCCAGTTACATGTCATTAGGGATTTCACACAATGCTTTTAGCTCAGCACATGTTTCTGTTGCTGCAGTTTTCTCTGTCTGCATTTAACACCCAACATATTTCCTTTTTTCCCCCTGTAAATTATTTATGTCACACTGCCACATGCTTTTCCACTGGGCTTCAGCTGACGACACAGAAAATCATAAGTAACACGGCCAACCAACAGCAGAAGTCCCTGGCACTATATTTTAACTTCTGGATTTCACACTGCCAGTTAGGAAAGAAAAGTACTTTTTAAGCACTTTTTGCCATTTCTGGCAAAAATTACGGACTTCTGGGCACCATAATAAAAAATAAGCACTTTTTAAGGACTTTTAAGTATTTATAAGGACTGTAGAATCTATCGATCACTTGTAGTTGCTATGGATCCACAATCTTTTTTGTCCTCAAACTGGTTCGAGCCATTTCTGACACAATGGGAAACATGGAATAACTTGCCTGGAAAGAGTGCCAACAACGGGGGAGATTTTTTTTTTTTAAGTCCTTCAATTAAAAACATTTTGAGCAAATTGCTCTTTGACCATCTTTAAACTGAGAATATAATACTAACAACATACAGGGTGTCCAAGAATTATTGGCCACATTACAAAAATATGTAAAAAAAAAAAACTATGAGCATTGTCTGTTTTTCTATGTCACGTATTACTAACACGGTTTCTATATTTTTGTTTTGCAGAATTGTTATTCCCAGAATCTGATAGATGGCGCTAGGGGTGGCCTGATGAGGAATGCATGAGAAATACATAATTAGTAGTCATGTCATCTGTACAGCAGAAGGTGATGTGTGTGTTATGGCTTGCGGAATTAAAGTCTGTCATTAAAGTTAAAAGACGGTACCGTTCAGAGTATGGTTGTAATCCTCCGTCAACGAATTCAATTAAGAGGTGGATGAAACAGTTTGACCAAGTTAATGAAAGTTTCCGACGAAGCCCCAGGAAATCCGTTCGTAAAGCAAGCAGAGAACTGTGCATTCTGAAATCGACAGTTCACGATATCTTGCACAAGAAATTAAAGTTTCATGCTTATAAAATTCAAATAATGCAAAAGATGCATGTAAATGATCACACTCTGCGATACGATTTCGCTGTGGATATGCTGAATCGAGTGGAAAACGACGAAAACTTTTTCAGTAATGTAATTTTTAGTGATGAATCTACATTTCATGTATCAGGTATTGTGAATCGTCACAAATGTAGGATATGGGGCAGTGAACCACCTCATGCTGCTATTGAACTGGAACGTGATTCTCCAAAAGTTAATGTGTGGTGCGCCCTATCAAAAAGAGACGTGATTGGCCCTTTCTTCTTCTGCAAAAAAAACATAAATGGTGACATTTACTTGGATATGCTAGAAAATTTCACCATATCCCAGATCAAAAGATATGACAGCGTCGTTTTCCAACAAGACCACCTCCGCATTGGTCAACGTGTGTACGTAAGTGCATAAATGAGCATTTCCCCAACAGATGGGTTGGGCGTGGTGGTCCCATTCCGTGGCCTCCTTGTTCTCCAGATCTAACTCCATTGGATAATTTCATGTGGGGTTATTTGAAGGATCGTGTCTATCAGACGCCTTGTACTGATTTGCAGGAAGTGAAGCAGCATATCACAGCTGCTATTGATTCCATAACTCCTCAGATGCTTGCCAATACATGGCATGAAATTGAGTATCGCTTGGACGTACTACGAGCAACCAAGGAATCTCACATCGGAATTTATTAACTTGTGTAGTTACTTTGTAAGTTAGTACAGTCAGTTTCTTTCTATCTGTTTAATGTTTTGTTTTATATAATTTTGTAATGTGTCCAATAATTCTCGGTCACCCTGTATAATACTAAATATCAGCTTACCCTTTTTTTAGGTTAGCTTCTATTGAACATTTTCTTGCAAGTCAAGATTCTGAGTTTCCTGTATGTTCCAGCTGGGTGTCGTCCTCTCATTTCGCCATTGTTGTAACTTTACATGTGCAAACGAACAAATTAAGTGACATGAAGCAGTTTTGAAATAGCCCGTAGTTCACCATGACTTTAAAAATGCCTAACACTCCCTTGAATTCTTTTACTAACACATAAATTCAAACTTAGGCAACTCAGGAAACCTATTACAAAACTATAACATAACTATAACATACAACTAAATACTTCACATACAACCAAATACTTCACAAAACTATAACATACAACCAAATTCACACTCACATCACAAACCTGGTACCAAGTAGAAGAATTCAAGGGAGTGTAAGGTATTTTTAAAGTCATGGTGAACTTCGAGCTATTACAAAACTGCTTCGTGTTACTTAATTTGTTTGTTTGGGTGTGTGAAGTTACAACAATGGCAAAATGAGAGGACCACACCCAGCTGTAATCTACAGGAAACCTAGTATCTTGACATGCAAGAAAATGTTCAACAGAAGCTAACCTAAAACAAGTTAGTAAAATCATGCAATGCATTGATTATAATACGCTTTCCGACATACCAGAAATCATTACTCAAGTTATGAGGATAATGGCTTAGGAATAAATGTCGCTCCTGTGTCCTGACCTTTGACCCCATTTCAATGATATTAAACAGAACTGGTTCAGTATACCTCCGAAATAACATGATAAAGTTTTGTCGCAATAGAAGCATTTTTACGTAAGTTATGATGCATAAAAGGCTATGGAATAGATCCCGCTCCTGTGTCCTAACCTTTCACCCCATTTCGCCCATTTTCAACAGGATTCGTCCTCAGGCAGGCCCCTACAACATACTAACATTTCATCCAAATCAAAGCCTTTTTACGTAAGTTATGATGCATAATGGCGATGGAAGTGATTTCTCTCCTATGTCCTGACCTTTGACCCCATTTTGCCCATTTTCAATAGGGTTTGTTCCCAGGTAGTCCCCTACCACATACTAAAATTTCATCGAAATTTAACCTTTTTTATGTTAGTTATGATGCATAAGAGCAGTGGAATGGATCCCACTCCTATGTCCTGACCTTTGACCCCATTTTGTTCACTTTCATTAGGGTTCCTTCCCAGGTGTTCCCCTACCACATACTAAAATTTCATCGAAATCGAACGATTTTTACGCGAATTATCATGCGGACGGACATATGCACACAACGAGTGACATAATGAGGCATATGGGAATCGCAACCATCTGCTTGCAAGAGTGTGACGTCATAAAACTTTAATAGGATCCACACACAACGCGTGACGTAATGAAACAGATGGCGAGACCGCGCGCCAACATTCTCAAACGCGAGATTATGACGTCATAAGATTTCTAAGCATGGGTAACATTAATGGGACGACACCATGACACTAAAAACGTTATAATTTGGGGTGGTTATTTACCCCACTAAACGAATTTTCCTAAAGTCGAGATCGAGCTAAATCGATTTCTAGTACCAGAAAACGGTAGGTTAACGACTTTCATCAAAATCCTTAGAGCCGTTTTCAAAATAAAATTTACATACATACAAGAAGTGCTCCTTTAATAGTATGGGATAAGGGCGATGGAATGGATTCCGATCCTATGTACTGACCTTTGACCCCATTTCGTCCATTTTCAATAAGGTTCGTCCCCAGGTGGTCCCCTACGACATACTACAATTTCATCGAAATCGAACCATATTTACGCAAGTTATGATGCATAAGAGCAATGGAATGCATTCCGCTCCTATGTGCTGACCTTTAACCCCACTTCACCCATTTTGAATAGGATTCCTTCCCAGGTGGTCCCCTACCACATATAAAAATTTCATCGACATCGAACCATATTTACGCAAGTTATGATGCATAAAGGCAATGGAATGGATCCTGCTCCTATGTCGCAACCTTTGACACCATTTCATCCATATTCAATAGGGTTCGTCCCCAGGTGGTCCCCTACCACATACTAAAATTTCATCAAAATCGAACTATTTTTACGCGAGTTATCATGCCGACAGACAGACGGACGGACAAAGCTGGAGCATATACGCTTCTTCAACCTATGGTTCTAAAGCGTAAAAAAGGGTATGCTGATATTTAGCATTATAGTATTTATGCACGTAATTTAGAGACAGTTTGGACAGTAAACAGCCCAAGATACTATTATAGAATCTAACAACATATATATTTACGTGTTTCTTTCTTTATTTAGTTTGCACTAATTGGTGTGTGTAGGAGTGAGCACATGTGTGTGCGTGTTGTTTCTTAAAGACTTAAAAAAGATTTCCATATGTATGTGTCTGGTGCTGGAACTGCTGATATAAAACAACATTTAATGGATGCTATTCTAAACAAATGGAATGCAGCTAAAATGAGAAACTAGTTGATTTAAGCAAATAGAATGCACGTAAAATGAGAGACTAGTCGATTTCTGTTATACTGAAGTCATGATATTGTTACACCAAAAGGTTTTTAAAAACTCATGAATAAAAATACTGTCAGAATAAATATAAAAGATAAATATTGTCATTGTAATGGTGCATTCAATATTTCTTAACAAAGTGATAATACATAGATACATACCTCTGATGAATCATACTCTAAATTGCACAGTACATTAAACAGCCCTGGTGGGGCATCACAAAAGATATGTCTGTCATGTAGGACTTTACTCAAGTCCGATGGCAAGAATTCACAGCTTGGAACAGGAACCCCATCCATCTGAAGAGAATACACTTTCAGGCTTTCGTACAGCATGTTGTATAAGTTAGGGTTCCGAAATACATTTTCACAAATGTCATTCATTTCTCTTACATTGTTGAGGTTTCCCCACCAACCACTTTCTTTGATCAGTCTGATCACACAGGGAAGCAAATCCCCAATTTGAGGTGCGTTTCGACCACTGTGAGGATATAACCGACGGTGGAAAGGTTCCAACATTTCTTTTGAAATAATGTCATTACCCACAAGACTAGAAAACAATGGCAACTGCTCAAGATGGAGATTTAAATGGTGTGCTAAAACATTTCTGTCATACAATACTGTTGACATTGTGTCCAGGTTCAGGTGTGTGGTTGAGAGGTAAGGCTTGGTATTGTAAATCATGAAGTCACTGTCCTGGCTTAAAATGGCAAAAACACTGGTGTTTTTTCTTGCATAATCAGCAATTTCTTGATCTGCTTCTATGGAGGTAGAATACACCTCAACACCACAACAGAACTTGAAAATATAACGAGTCAGTGTTCCCATCGAAGCAGGCAACTGGAAAAACCTATCAGCTGGAGCTATATGTGCTTGCTTTATGTAGTTAAAAATATGTTGTATATCTTTATATCGCTTCACTCTCCTTTGAACCCATTCTTTACGCTTGGCAGTACAAACTGTGCCATCAAAAAATAGAACTAGTCTCACACCTATGTTTTCAAACTTCTGGACAAAATTAATTATAATATGAACAAACTCATGCCATTGACCTCCACAAATCCAATCCAGCTTTCCTTCATATAGCTTGTGCATCAGAGACATGCCGTCAATAACTAAGACAGGCTGGCAATTTGGAGTTCGTATTTCATCAGCTAACTGTTTTATTGAGACTGTGACGCAAACTTCACGACATTTGTTTTCAACATAATACTGAAGGCCTCTTATTCCCATTGTAAAACCTGTAAGGAAAAAGCAAAAAATAAGAAAGTTCCCTGGAAATTACAAAAGATTATTAGTCTCTGAAATGAAATTAAAAAAAATAGTCCATTAAAGAATTACTTACTTTCTTAATTTCTCTAAAAAGGTTACTTTTTACCACATTAAAAAGAAGGCATATGACTGGTAATTTTGAAAAATTTAGAGAAAATCACTACTTTTTCTCAGATGGGAGACAGCTACTTTGAAAAATCAGTAGAACCCACTTATAACGAGAAGCTTAGGGCCAAAAATTCTCATTAAGTCCGGCATTCGTTAAATCTGTTTTGGGGTGAAAAACTCTTCATGTAAAAATATGTACACATGACAATATGCATATATGTCTACATTATATATCCATATCTATCATAATATATGGGAATATTTATTCACCCTTTTCTAGCTCTCTAATGGCAGCTCTTTGTTGCTTACAGATAACACTTTTCTCTTATGACATTTTGTAACTTATAAAAGTTTAGTATTTCTTACTTGATGGTTATGTGAGATTGCCTGATGTCTAATGACACATAAGCACCAATCTTCTCAATGCAATGCTCACTTGCTTGAAGGTTGAAACTGGCAATGAACACAATTCCAAGAATTGATAACTTCTGTTTCTTGCATTCCATTATTCCCCTAGTCAACTGTGCAATTGTCGCCCAGAAATCCATTCAATAGATGTGTGCGAACCAAACACATCCTGCTTCTGCCTAGGAGTTGGGCACCTATTTTCAACTCTGTTGACACAATATTCCCAAGGCCCCTTAGAGTGGGTGGCAGAGATTCTCTTCAACAACTTGCTTTTTGAGCATTTGATGAACTCCCTTTCCACAGCTTTTCTATCAACATTCTTCCACCAGCAGACAAAGATTCCATGGTGCTGTTGTAATCTCACCTTGTATGCCACCATTTCTATTCTTCCATTCAAGGACAGGGTACAGCAGATTTTCTTTGCCTCATTAAATATGGAATTTTATTAAACTTTGTGGCTTCACTAGTTAAAAGTAATCATCTTAGTGTTTTTTTCCTTGTTAAATCTGAAATTTCGTTAAATTTTTTTGGTTAAAATCGATCAAATTAGCTTTGACTTAATATTATATCAAACAAAAGTTGCTGTTTTGCTGGTTAAATTTGGAATCTTGCTAAAGATGGGCTCATTATATAAATGGGCTCTACTGTATATATGAAATGTATCAGAGGAACCATTAAATTTTCTTAGATCACAGAAAAACAAGTGAATCTCACAACTTTTGACATTCAAATCTTTCCGGTACAAAAAGTACATCAGCTTTCTATTCAACATAAATGTTTTTCGAGAGGATAGTTCATTTACAAGCAGGCGTTTAAGGAAGACATCTAAATGTAAGAAACACCTGCAAGTTAAATCAGCTCAGAACACAAAAGGAATATTAAAGTGTTATTATTCTGGAGGATAACAAGTTAACTAACAGTACAATTAGAATTCTTTGAGAGGCCAAACTAAGTTACTTTAATAATTACTATGATAGGTGTTAAGGATACAAAACACCCATCTCATGACTTTAAAGAGAATGATAAAAGTTAAATTCTCTCAAAAACTTTTCTTTACTTAAATATTTTATCATACATTACAGTTGCTTGTAATTGCATTTTCCTTATGATGTAAAGGCAAATATACTTGCATAGAAACTGTAAGAGATCAGTTCAATTTCCAAACAATGTACAGTTTTCTGAGCAGTTGGTCACTTGGGCATAAGTAGGAGACTTCTGCACAAAAATTATAGAAATAATAATAATGATGTGTTAAAGTTTGCAAACTTTTGTCTTACCCCAAAAAACTATCATTCGATTCTGATTCTAATGATTTGGCCAGGGGATGATCCAGGTTTGTAAAGGTGGTACCCATTTCAACGAAACTGTGCCAACTTTTATGAAATTCTGCTTATTTTTGTGCTTAGAGCAATTTTGCCAAAAATGTTAAAGAAAACCCTCAAAAGTACATGAAGGTTCAAAGTGGTGTGGATCCATACAGAGAATTATCATTATTACATCTGGACTGCAAAAATGCCACTGCCCATATACAAGGGTCATCAAGATGATTGGGCTGGGTAAGTAAATAAGAAATCCAGTTGCCTAGCTGGGTATGTTAATAACAAAAACAACAACAACAACAAAACTTTCAACACCAACTGCCCTGTTTTGCTTTCACAGCGAAATAGAATGAAAAACATTAGTTAAGTACAACAATATTCCAGATGCCTCTTACACAAAAATATTTTTGTTAAAATAAAACTTTAATAAAAATATTTTGTGAAGATACCATTACAGTGAAATATATTTTTGTGAAGATACTGCTTGAGTTAAAAATATTTTTATGAAGCTACCATCCAATGGTATCACTTGCAGCCTGGATCAACCTCTGAATCTGGCGATCTGTTATAAATACGATGAATCTTTCTAGCTTATACTCTGATAAATATGATGCAACCAATAAATAAAATTTAGCTAAAAGCCATCATATACTGCAACTCATACATATGTTTTAATATAATCCCAAAATCCAAATGGTAGACTTGTTGGAATAATAACAGTAAAGAAGACAGCAAAAAAAAAAAAAAAAAAAAATCAAGTAACTGAAAATCTAGGAACTATCATGTGATATACCATCAAAAATATCCTTCTTGAAAGCAGTTATAGGCACCAAATAATTTAGTATTCATAGTGTTATCTATGAAATTCAGATATAGCACCCTATTTGAGCTAAACACGAGCCACCACTGTGAGAATGGCTTGCTTGGAACACTAATACCTGTGTGATAGTCTGGTACCATGATATGGTACAACATAACCCTAATCTTACATATTAGAAGTCCCCAAACTACATTGCAATTTCATCATTTTGCTCAATGTTGCCTTTACACCCACCATAGTTTCTCGGAACTTAACCATGATGTTGATCGAGGGCCTACCATAGTTAGATATGTAACAAAAGCTATGAATCCTGAAAAGTGAAGATTCAAACACAGTTCATCAGTTGACCTCATTAAAAAATTCTCTATGTGTCAATATATGACTGAATCACAATTTATAAACTTTATCATCAAGATAATTGGCATAATAAGGAAAGGGCAGGTTCTCATGGCTGCGATTCTATGATGATGGCACTGAAAATGTTGCATTGATTTTGATGAAAAAGTTCATAGTACACAATGACAAGTAATTAAACAGGATGAAGAATATTATTTATTATTTTCTTCTTGTGGATGAATGCTTATCTTCTTTTAATTTGTTAAATGTCACAGAAATCGGTCCTGTGTCCACTTGGACTTGAAACCATGCTTTTGCATATTCCCTGGCCCACAGTGTTTTCCCATGCAAGTACTTTCTGCAACAAGTGACTTCCTGAAATCACTTTAAACTGTGTATGTGTAGTCTGGGTCATGTGCTTCTGACTACTCATACCACTACACTTGGGTTCACATCCTGAATGGGCCAAGGATGCAAGGTTCGTGCTGATTTTAAGAAATCCATTAAGGAGTTTATAAGGCATTTCAGTCCAAAACTTATTTTCCAGGAGTCTCAATGATGACACCAGAACTATTCAAAATTTTTACAATTTCTCTGAAAATGCATGGTTTCCCATTTCTTAATCACTTCTTGCTATATCAACAGACAAAAAGAGCAAGTATTTTCCCTCTTGTCTACAAAAAAAAAAAAAAAAAAAAAAAAAAAATTAATAAATAAAAAAAATACATACATACATATATATATACAATTGGATTTCAAAATCGGAACTTCCACTCTCCGTCGCAATCTTTCGTTCCCCGTAAAGACGTATTCATTGCACAGTACACACGCAGTAACGTTTTTTAACATAATTTCACACGCTTGCCCACACGCGTTTTTAGCAAAGTCAAATATCAAAAATCTGAACTGCACTGTTCACTCTACCGTGAAAACAATTTTAGGAGCCCCGGAAATGGTTCAGATTCAATCACGGACTGAGCACGTACCGATTTTGAAAATTAATTGCCCGTTAAAACAGGGAAGCGTGCAAAATTGCTTGCTCTGCTGATTGGTTTTGAAGATGATACTGTTAGAAATAGGAAAATGTGCGTTTCACTAAAAACAAACCTTAAAAACTATAAAGTCGCTCTTTTTTACTACCTATTACCAAATATATTAAAAAACGAGGAACGTAATCAGAAAAATATAAAAACTAAGAATATAATCAAGAATAGAAATGAAGGAAAAATGCAACTTGGTCAGAAAAATTCGAAATTCCGAAAATCACGGAACATTTTCACCCCTGCTAGAATAATAATTTCAAACGATTTCATACATTTTCCGCCAGCGGACGACACGAAAACGTCAAAAAATATCAAAAGAAAAAAATCGAAATATCACGATATTAAAAGCATCCAAAAAACACTCCCAAAATGTTTAAAATGTTATAAAAACTTGAAAATAAACTTTACACAGATGTTGAATAACATTATTTCACTGAGGTTTTTTGTTTCCCGCAACTTTGTACTAGACTGTCGATCTCCGTAGTGGCTACGGAGAATCCATAGCACTTGGAGTTTCTGGTTGTCTCCGAAGCAATGCTGAGGCACATGACGGAGTTTATCCAATCAACCCATCAAGAGAGGTCCGAGTGCATGTCCGCTGGGAAAGATGATCTCAAAAATAACTTCCCGCACACAAAGGGATTGCGAAATGGAAACGTTCATCTTCCGCTCGCTAAATGAGCAATGGAAAGCATCGAAAAGTCCGAAGTACAATACTTTCCAGGAGTCAAACTTAAATTTAAGACTTTTCCGGGAGTCTGGGCTTAAATAAGAGAAAAGGGTCCATTTAAAGAGTTCTCCTTTAATTCCTGGAGGTGTACGAACAAACTCTGAGGATGCTATGTCCTTCCTTATGAAGCTGCTTCTCGCTCTTTCCAAAAAACAGTTGTCCACAATCAAGGATGTGAGGCTCTCCTAGCCTTACATTATCAAAAGGTTTATTAAAAGTCCAAAATGAACAAAATATCTGTTGTGCTGCTGTTTAAGGGGTGAAAATAATATGTATTGCCCTAGGGTGTAATTTCTTTCGTTGCGTCTCTGAATTAATTAATACTTTATCAGCCAGGGTACAGCTGCTCCGAAGTGTCTGTCAAAAAATACAAAGTTTAACTGAAAAATGGAGGAAGGGCAAACCATCTAATCCTGATTTTGCAGAACTATTGTAAAAAATAAACAGTATGCTGCTTTGTCTCATAAGAACACCAAACAACACTTTATTATACCAGATTTTAGAATCTTGAGGCTACTGAAAAGTAACATGTTGGTGAAGCAATAACGAAATAAACAAACAAAAACACAGGAATGGTTTAACAAAAATAATTACAATTCACAACAAACTAAAATAACATTATAAATCATGTTTGCATTTTTTGAATAATACCTTATATGTAACAAACAGTATTGAAAAGTGCAAGTAAAAGAAAAAAGGATTAAAAATCTAAATCCAGAAGTTAACAGATCCTGGCACAACACTGATATTTAGGCTTTGTTTATTAAGCCACTGTTCCTCATTTGAGAGGCATGAAGATGGGAAATATGAAATTTAGTGTTCTGACAAATGCTCATTTACCAATATTTTGTATGTGAAAATGCATACTTTGAGAGAAATTGATATCAGGTGAATAAAATACATTCCATCATTAGAAAAATCGGGGATTTTCACAAACGATGTTATAACGCAGTACAACTGGCTGTCATGCCTTATCATTTTTTTTAATTAATTTATTTATTTTTGATTGGGGGTAGTTTAACGACCACCATGAGCAACTCAGTGGGCTATAAGCAGTCGCCCATACCTAACTTAGGGCCACTAGCTCCATGGGAGGGAGAGAGCCAGTGCCGTAAGACAAACACAACATCCAAGCCTCACCAGGATTCGAAACCGAACCCATCGCGGACGAATGGTTAATAGCCATCGCTTAGACCACTGCGCCACCGGGGTGGCATTTACTTTTGGGATATGCAACTGAATAGTTGCAAAGTATAGTTTATAAATTTTGCTTCAACCTTTAATGAAATATTTTTTGCTTTGTTTTGTTACGGATTTTAACGACCACCATGAGCAATTCTAAGGACTATAATTAGACATTCATTCCTAATCTGGGTACAGGCAGGGTTGCCGGGACTCCTCCTCTCTATGTTTGCGGGCCTGGCCACCGGATTAAGAACTTGCTTGTGACGTCACGCTAAGCGACGGGTACTGTCCATGGGTAGCTGAAGACATTGTGAAAATATTCATTATTTGCTTCAAATTATTTAAATTCCCTTTGACTGATGATTGTGAGCAGTTACTCCATGTACAAAATGTAAAATTTCTGTTTAAAAAATTAGTGACAGAGAAGGTTGAAGAGTTGAATGTTATAAACGGAAAATGTTCAAAATGTAATCAAAGTAAATTTGAACTGGGACTAAAGTGCGCTTCTGTATTTTTAAAGATATTTTTAAATAACTACTCAAAGTTGAAAAATCACTGCTTAAATAACAAGTCATGGAAAAGAAAATATGCTGTGTTCGCAGTAGTTACTTAATGAATCTGGTCTTCCTATGTGCTTCACTAACAATGTGAATATTTTGAAATTTTGTGAAAGACATTTGATATCATCATTACAGGGGAACTAAATCCTAACCCCAGTCTAACTACCCTAAACCCCATACAAATAAATATATTTCAATCTTCATTTTTATATATTTTCAATCTTCATTTCATGTGTGGGAAAAAATTACCAAGTATGCATGCTCTTACACATGTTCGTAACCATGGGTGGCAAAATCGGTACAAGGTAAGTTTATTTTTCATTTATTTATTTCTGTGTGTACATTGTGCTGAGAGTTATACATTCTCAGTATCAATTTAGTCTAGTTGGCAGCCTCAAAACTTCTTTATTTATATCTGTATGTCCTGCAACATTAAGCAGATAAATACATAGTAAGATTACATCTCTAATTCCTTCAATTTCAAAATAGACTAGGGGTGGGGTAGAGGCTCAGTTGTTAAAACCACACATAAATATAGACTATTGTAGCATAGCAGTATTAGCATTTCCCCCCTTTTTTACGCCTTTCAACCGTAGGTTGAAGAAGCGTACATGCTCCAGTTTTGTCCGTCCGTCCGTCCGTCCATCCGCACGACAACTCACGTGAAAATGGTTCGATTTCGACGAAATTTTAATATGTGGTGGGGGACCACCTGGGGACGAACCCTATTGAAAATGGGCGAAACAGGGTCAAAGGTCAGGACATAGGAGCGGGATTCATTCCACTGCTCTTATGCGTCATAACTTGCGTAAAAATGGTTCGATTTCGATGAAATTTTAGCATGTAGTAGGGAACCACCTGGGGACGATCCCTAATGAAAATGGGTAAAATAGGATCAAAGTTCAAGACATAAAAGCGGGATCCATTCCATCACCTTTATGCGTCATAACATGCGGAAATATGGTTCGATTTCGATGAAATTTTAGTATGTGGTAGGGAACCATCTGAACACGAACCCTATTGAAAATGGGCGAAATGGGGTTAAAGGTCAGGACACTGGAGTGGGATCCATTCCATTGCCCTTGTGCATCATAACTTACCTAAAAATGCTTCGATTGCGACAAAACGTTATCATGTTGTTCCGGAGGTATAGTGAACCGGTTCTGTTGAATATCAACGAAATGGGGTCAAAGGTCATTGCACAAAAGCAATATTTATTCCACAGCCATTATTCTCATAACTTGCGTAAAACTGCTTCTATTGCGACAAACCTATGCTATTACTGAGCTATACTGAACCGGTTCTGTTGAATATCATCGAAATAAAGTCAAAGGTCAGGACACAGGAGCGAGATTTATTCCACAGCCATTATCTACATAACTTGAGTAATAATTTCTGGTATGTTGGAAAGCGTATCATAATCAATGCATTGCATGATTTTACTAACTTGTTTTTACTTTCTTTTCAAATACGTTCGTTCCCAGTAATAATTTAGTATATAGTTGGCCTCCCCCAATTTTTATTAATTTCTGTATGTACTGCAACATTGACCTGGTGCATCATTATCACAACTTTTCTTCTTCGTGAATTACTTTTTCATACTCTCAAAATATTAATTTTGGAATAGTTTGCCTCTTCCAATGTTATTTGATCAGAAAAAGTTAGGGTCTAAACACGCAATTTTGGATGCTGTTTTATTAATTTTTCGCCAGTTTTGCTTTTATAGATGCAAACTGCAATGAAACAGTACGTCAACGTACTAACAGATTGTATTTCAGTTATTTTCTGCGTCTGTTTAAAACTGCATTAACACAGTTCTTTAGTATAACCGTTTATACTCATACAGGACAGAAATAGCGAGAAAGCGTAATTCCTGAGAAAGATAAAACAGACGCAATTTTTTTTTTTTTTTTAATTTCGGTAGAACTTCTGTGTCATATAATAATTTGCAGAAAACTAAAATATGGACTTTATTCAGCTGTTCCTTCAAGCATTAAGAACGATTGAATGCCCAGAAACGTATGGTACTGTAAGCTTCTCGGTGCACAACTCCGTCGCTTAACGTGACGACACAAAAACGATGGCCAAGCCCGTAAAGAGAGGAGGGGTGAGTCCCGGGAGCCCCGGTAAAGGCGACTGGCTCCAGGGAAGGGAGTGGGCCAGTGCCATTAGACAAACACAGCATCCAAGCTTCACCCAAGGAGGTCAGAATGAGTTACCAAGAGATGTCCTCGTTAACGGATCAGTTTCACTTTGCGTGAAGCCTATAACCGCGAGCGGCGGCCACTAAAGTGTGGGAAAGCTGGTGGTTTTCAAGGCCATTTTTTTTTTTTATTTTGATTGGAGGTTTAACGACCACCGTGAGCAACTCAATGGGCTATAAGCAGTCGCTCGTCCCTAATTTAGGGTCACTGGTTCCAGGGAAGGGAGAGAGCCAGTGCCGTAAGACAAACACAACATCCATGCCCGACCGGGATTCGAACCCGGACCCCTTACGGACGAATGATCAGAGGCCAACGCCTTAGACCACTGCGCCACCGGGGCGGCTCAAAGCCATTA
Organism: Macrothele yani; assembly: GCA_039090855.1. Classification (NCBI taxonomy): domain Eukaryota; kingdom Metazoa; phylum Arthropoda; class Arachnida; order Araneae; family Macrothelidae; genus Macrothele; species Macrothele yani. The sequence goes on from CM077001.1 coordinate 85,098,730, forward strand.
CAATGTATTTTGTGTTGGCCAAACCGCATTATTTTTCGTAAATGTTTCTAATTTACATCGTAATTTGCTGCCGACGTGTGAGAAAATGCTGGATTTATTAAATTCTTAATTATTTTGGAGCACATTTCCCTTTATATTTTAAATTGAAGTACACTGGTGTGCAAAAATTAAGGACGAAGAGGAGAAATTAGCATAACAGCGAAACGAGCAGGCAGAACGAACCGAAAGACCGCTCAGGAGATAGACTAGGGTCCGGTACGGTAGGGCATGCGCATATATGCAGCATGACGTAGGAAAGAGGGGGAGGGGGTCGGAAGGGTACAAAGCACACGGGCGGTGTACGCTCAGCAATTCGGTGAAAGCTATTGCACGGTGTACATCAGTTTGAACGACGTCGAGTTGCTGCCACCGTGTGATATGGCCAACAGGCAATCCAGTAGATGACATCTGGATGACTTTACCCGAGGTCGCGTCATTGGGAAGTTGGAAGAAGGTCGAAGTGGGACTAGTGTGGCTGAGGAGTTCGGGATCGCTCACAGCATCGCTTCACGAGCTTGGAGAGCATTTCAAACGACAGGAACAGCTGTCCGAGACTTTAGCAGTGGTCGTCCACGAGCAACCACGGCGGCGGACGACCGGTATATTGTCCTACAGGCGAGAAGAGACAGAAGGCAGACAACGGGAGAAATCACAAGGCACATGCAACAGACAATTGGACGTCCGTTATCGCGTTTTACCGTGGCCAGGAGGCTGCACAAAGGTGGTCTATTTGCACGACGACCAGTACGGTATGTGCCATTAACGCCTGCTCATCGGAGACGGCGGTTTCTGCGGTGCCAGGAACACAAGAACTGGACACATCAGCAATGGGGTCGAGTTCTCTTTACGGATGAGAGCCGATTTAGTCTGACAAGCGATTCTGGGCCATACACATCTGGAGAGAGCAGGGAACACGCAATCACACCTCCAACATCATTGAAAGGGACCGGTTTGGAGGTGGCGGAGTTCTTGTTTGGGGCGGTATCATGCTTGGTAGCCGTACTGACCTTCACATCTTCCAAGGAGGTTCAGTCACTGGTGTCCGCTATTGTACTGAGGTTCTCCTGCTTCACGTGCGTCTGTTTCGAGGTGCTGTGGGTCCTGAGTTCCTCTTCATGGACGACAACGCTACACCTCATCGTACAGTGGCTGTCGCAGAGCTGTTGGAGAGTGAAGATATTCAACGCATGGATTGGCCCGCAAGGTCCCCGGACTTAAATCCAAACGAACACGTGTGGGACCTTCTCGGGAGACGCTTGGCAGCACGTCACCAGCCACCAGCAACGATTCCGCAGCTGCGATTGGCGCTACAAGAGGAATAGGCCGCGATGCCTCAACAGCTCCTTGACAACCTCGTCCTCAGCATGGACAGACGTTGTAAATCCTACAACGCAGTCAGGGGTGATCATATCCCCTACTAAAGACTGGATTTTTCTTGGCAGCCGCCTGTCACATGGACGTTTCTGTCTTCTGTCCAGTTGTGCTAGAAGCTACCTTTTCAATAAAGTGCCTTTGTATCCTTTGGATTCCTTGTTTGGACGGGCTTGCTCACTTGTCCCATATTCTTACATCTTGGGGATCTTATGGTATGATTTGAGTTGATGTGGAGCAATTAATTCTGCACGACGTTACATTCGAAAAACCGTTTCGTCCTTAATTTTTGCACGCTAGTGTACATGAAACGTTAATAAAAGTTCAAAACAAAACACAACTTTAAAATTAAAAACTTTACTTCTCTTCGGAGCGTAACGATCTCCGGTTTGGTACTAACATGGTTTCTGCAACCAAAAACTACGCAATTCGAAAATACACACACAGCTGGAACTCCATGGGTATCATGTAAACAACATCAAATTTCCACACTTTGAGGCTTCACGACTGAGATACGCAGGGCGTCTCCAGAAGTCTTATTCTAACCTCCTTGGCTTCAATTGGCATCTGAAACCGCGCCCATCTCGGACTATTGATTAGAAGACAACGTCTCGTATCTCTCGGCTACCGTGGTCGCTATTTTATTATTATATTTCTTAATGGATAACTTTATAATATATTTGTGTTATAGACACAGTATAAACAAAACATTCTGCTCACTAAAACGTGCACGTAAAAAATACACGTGCAAGTGTGTGTATAATGCATCTCAAGCAGCAAGGACACATACAATAGAGCTGAGTTCGGGCGCAATTTTCGGAGCACGAGCCCGTGGTATATCAACCCGAGCCCGAAAACTGGCTAACCTGTTCAACCATTAATAAAAAACATCTCTTTTTCCATACTTCCACTCTCTCCTCCTCCTCCTCCTGCAATTAACCAATGTATTTCTCAAATGGGGAGTGGGGAAGGGACCTCAATCTATTTTTACAGTGTAGCTGTACGAGTTTCTTTGACCGTTCGTTTCCACCTGAAGTGCTTCGGGCGGCCAGGAATCCAAAATGATCGGGCGGTGCTGCAATTGTATGCTGCTCAAATAACGCGAATATTATCGCGCCATAGTGCGCTGCAAATATGTACGTTGCTAAATATAATTAGCAGGAAGCCACTGCGTGGATATAGTTGGTAAATTATCGTTGGCATGCTATCAACTATCCAATATCCAGAGATGCCAACATCTGAAGGAAGTCATCAGTAGTCCATATGCGCGGCGCCCGTAGTTCTTCCGTAGTGAAGTCGACTCAAGTCAAGTTCCCACATTAAAATTTGCAGGGTAGCATGCGTATTTCTCAGAATACAATGCTACATTTTTAGCAACATGTTAATCTCGATTGGGGACAATACTTGGATAAATTTTGCAGCATATTTAAGTCCCCTTCAAATGGGGAAAAAATCTTGAGTAAATACACAAAAAATACATACCATTTCAACTCCACCTTTTAATAAATATGCTATGTTAATAAATATGTTATGTCATAAGTGTGTGATGCCACACACTTATGGTTATTCCTCCTGTTTTTTAGAGTGAAAATGCTGACCGCAATCGTCTTTTCCGCCGTGTGCGATTGAAAAATCAACAGCACACGGGAAACAAAACCCATGGTTTTCGGATACAAAAGACGATTTTAGACACGGAAATTCTTGCGAATAACTCTCCTTGAATTTTTGACAACTTTTTTGCTTTTTAGATCCAAGAATATTAGTAGAGACAGGTGGCCATTTACCCGACGCTATTGCAAGTAAATTCGTACACGACAAACACAATGGGAGCAAAGACAGAACAATTAACTTTGAAAGGTTTCATAGCTTTATTATGCGGATAAATAGAAAATTAGCATTAAATGCTTATGATACGAAAAGCTAATCAAAAAGGTATTTTTAAATTGCATAAATAAATCAATTCTGGAAAAAAAAAGGATAAAATAAAAAGGCAATGCAAATAAAATAAATTACAATAAAAATCCATGCAACATTTCATTAACACAATAGAAGTTTTCTGCTAAGATGTGGGGAAGTAAAACGTCACAACTTAAAACGTAAGTGAGTAATGAAAGCAAATTCATCAACAACAAAAAAAAGAATTAAAACTGAAATTAAAAGATTCCCAACGAAGAATTATCTGGGGAAAACAATATTTAAAACAAACTATTAAGGAAGAAAGAAAGTTCTTGTGAATCTGACAAGATAACAAGATAAAATAAAACATCCCTTTGTTTAGCAGAACATATTTACAAGAGAAAAAAAAAAAAAAAAGAACTGCACTTCGCAAATCTGCCAAAGTAACGTAAACAATTAAGCTCTCTGCCGACATCGAGAAGCATCAGAAAATAGGTCACAACTGGCGCACACACCCAGCAGCTAACGTCTCACTGCAGAAGCAGTGAGCGGCTACTGCTGCTAGACGTTTTCTTTGGCTGGTTGCCAAAGACACATGGAGAGATTTTCTCTTGCTCTGGGCAGAATACATTGTGCGCGAAGAACAAACTCCCGTGGAGGTAACATAAAACAGGCAATAACAGCGTCCACACATCCTGGTAGTTAGTTTAGTTATGTGCTCTGTCGGAAAAAACAAACATTCATGATTTTTTTGATTCACAAGTCAATTGTTTCCTTCGATCTAATGACTATTTGCTAAGAGCAGTTTTTTTTTTTTTTGGTTTTTTTTTCTGATATCCCGTTCGCCCCTTATTTTGGTGAAACAAATATGCAATAGCAATTAATATTACTATTTAAATTACATTTTAGCAAAAAAACACATGATTCACGGAAACACGCGACTGCTGTAAACATGGAAATTCCAACGAATAACATTCCTTGTACTGCTGCGAATTTTTTATTTTTTTATTTTCACACCACTGGAACTGGAAGCCACTGAAGCACGCTTCATAACCACAGCAATTCACGTCACACCAAAACTAATCAACTTTCAACTTAACAACAAGAACAGAAAACGTGGAATCGACACTAGTCTACCTCTGTCCTCCGACAACTTACGTCAGTGGGTCGCGTTCGTGACTGCCATGGAAAGGACCTCAGGTTCGATCCCAGGCAGGTACGAACGCTCGATCTACTAAATATCCGCAGTGCGTCGGATGGGCACGTTAAGCCGTCGGACCCCGGGGAACCCCCCCCCCCGGTAATAAATAAGGGTGTCTTCCTCCCCCTTTCTACTTTGCTTCCGTGTCACTTTCCTATCGGGCACTCTAGCCCAAATCTTCTAGCTTTCTATTTCAAAGGGTTGTCTAAGACCTGGGGGTCAGACACTCCTTTCCAAGATCTTCTACATATAAAAAAAAAAAAAAAAAAACTTACGTTAGTTCAGGTCGCGGTTAAGGTTTTCCCGAAGTTAACAGACGTCGTGCATTACGAACGCCATCCACGGCAAGCCACGTACAAAGTCACGTGATCATACAGAACGATCTCCGCTGCAACATTTCCGCTTACTTGTCGGCCAGCCAAACATGCTTGCTGTGTGACGGTTTCGTGACGTTACCGCAAGAATCGCTACATTTAACTATGCTTGACTTTTTTTTTTTTCAAACAATTTAAAAAAAAAAAGTTTTCCGGAAATATCCGAAATTTCTGGAAAAATCCGTAGTTTTTCACACCTTCGTAAGTCCGTAGTTTTTTTGTATTTTTTTTAATTGGAGGTTTAACGACCACCGTGAGCAACTCAATGGGCTATAAGCAGATGCCCGTCCCTAATTTAGGGTCACTGGTTCCAGGGAAGGGAGAGAGCCAGTGCCGCAAGACAAACACAACATCCATGCCTTACCGGGATTCGAACCCGGACCCCTTACGGACGAATGATCAGAGGCCAACGCCTTAGACCACTGCGCCACCGGGGCGGCAAGTCCGTAGTTTGAACATGATATCCGTAGAAACTGCGGAGGATCCGTAGTACTTGGCATCTCTGAATATCTATAGTTTTTGAAAAAGCTTTTTCTTCTTTGCAGAAACACACTAATGCACGGCATTTTCTACTCAAGCCCGGAATAAGTAGCCATCTCGAATGCCCGCTCCCCAACCAGAACCAGTTGCCGAAGAACTCCATTTATCAACTATAAAGTGTCTCATTTGCTAAATCATATAAAATCACATTTGTATATAAAAAAATTTATCTCGCTTTTCCTCTATCTAAGAGCCCGCCCGCCCGAGCCCGAACCGCAGTAAATATTCTACAGCTCGAGCCCGATTCGGGCTTGGGTTCAGTCCGTCTCAGCTCTGACATACAGCCATAGCTTACACAGTGGGAAAGCAGCCCCAAACAACTAGCGCAGCAGCTACTCAGCGCGATGGAGAAAAGGAACTTGACGTATGTGAGCGTGTTGCGGAAGATACGGGCGCATTTGTCTCCTGTCACGTACGATTTTTATCGGGGAAAAAAATTACACGAAATATTCAACTCGATATATTCCGATGCTGAGGTAAGAACTGAGGATGACTAAAACAAGAAGTCTGAAGGACCAAACAAATAAGCCACATACCTGGCACAAAATGACAAAAGCACTATTGACATATTTTTTCTGGATGTGTATGCTATCAGCTCATGCAAGGGCGGTGTTAACATCGCAACAATGGCAACATCACCACGACTAGCGATAGCTACCGTGGGAAAGTGATGCCAGGCCAGCCACATGCGTCAGTTTTATCGGAAATGGCCTGTCGGTCCTTTGCAATAATCGGTGATAAGATAAGCTGTAGGTAGAAAACCTTTCTTCTCCTTAGCATCCATCGAGCAATTCTACCCACCACAAGTACTGTTTTGGATTCACGATAACCGTATTTACCTGCAGGTCGTGAGAAAAATGTCTATCGGAAAAGTAACGATAAGACCTGAGCGAATGGTCGAAGATTCATTTTTCCGGCTCTTCGAGTTGTCTGAATCGAAGAGACTCTGGTGCAATAGCAAGCTCAGACTCAGATCGGTCACCCTGGATCGAACGATCAGCGTTTTAATGGATTTACCGGATAATAAAAAAATTAACAGACAAACAAAACTATACGGCAGTTTACTGTGATGTATTAAATGCGTGATGCACTTTCTTCGCCAGGAATTCGTATCGAAGTCAGAAGATCACGGAGAGACGAAGGGCTGCTGACTACACAAGGTAGGCTAAATAGTAATCAGATAACTCCAATGTATCCAGAAGCGTAGCGACGGGAGGCAGAGGGAGCATTTCGTTTATACAGGCGCCGAAAAGGTAGAAATGATGATGCGACTTAAATTGAATATACACCACGGCAAGTAACTTTATCATATAGAAACATGCACTTTTCACATGTAGAAAATTTCCTTGAAATTGAATGTATATTTTTTCGTTTCGGGGCTTCACGATCAAGTGTAAGAACTATCAGTAATCGGCCGTCCTTAATTTGGAGCCACTGGCTCCACAGAAAGAAAAACGTCAGCGCCACCAGACAAATACACTATCTATAGTTTTTGAAATCCATCAGGACAAAATAAAAGTTAATGAAAAATGGAACAAAAAATTAAGTCATTATTTTCTATTGAAAGTTGTGCATTTTTATTAAAACATTTTTTTCTAATGTAAGTCACATTTTAACAAAGAAATGAAACACTTTCGGGGGGGGCAAGGCCTCCTTGGTTGCACCGGTAGCGCAGTGGTCTAAGCGATGGCCTATGATCATTCGTCTGAAAGGAGTCCGGGTTCGAATCCCAGTGAGGCATGAATGTTGTGTTTGTTTTACGGCACTGGCTTTCTCCCTTCCCTGGAACCAGTGACCCTAAATTAGGGACGGGCGACTGCTCATAGCCCATTGAGTTGCTCACGGTGGTCGTTAAACCTACAATTAAAAAAAAAGCCCCCTTGCCCCCTCTAAATATGCCCCTGGGAGAAGCCCAAAATTCTGAAAGTGCAAACAAAAATACTCCGGAGAAAACACCTTCCAAAGTATCGTGAAGAGATATATCCTCCATATTAATATTGCGTTTCCAATTACTGGTAAATGCTGTTTTTAAAAATATATACAAGTATATTTAAAAATAAGCAGCCAATAACAAAGAACGAAGGATCAAGTGATATCGCATGGGAAGGGTCTGGGCCCCTGGGCCACCCCACTGAGTGCGCCACTGGATTCTGGTACTTCATAATTCGATCCACCACTGATTTATGACATGTACTCTTTTTTCGCTGTCTAATCTAGGTTAAAGTGAATGTTTTTTAATGTATTATGACATTTGCTTTGAAAATATGTTGATGCTGAAGTTACTCTAGAAATATATTCAGTATAGCAACAGGGCAAACTTTTCTCTGGCAGGTGCCTTCCGATGCTAAAGCCGCTTCCCGAAACCACTTTCTGGACCGTCTGAATTGTTTCCTTAAGGGGCACAAATTACAAATTTTGCCCCCAGGCGCCAGTCACGACCTTTGCTACCCCCTGAATGTGTCGCAGAAATATGTCGGATAAAATAAATGAAGGCGTTTAATTCTGAAAGATATCATTCGCCGGCACTATGCAGATGTTACAGTTAACATCTGTGAGGCATTGAATTGTCGCATAATGAAAACGCCAACGTAGACAAGATTTGCACACCTGTATAAACTTTCTGTGTTCTTTACGAAGAAAAGACTGCTTTTGGAGTGTATTAAACATAACGCCGACAACGGCAGACGTGTCCACAAATCTAGACATAATCCATTTATTACAAGGCAAGTCAAGTCCTTCCCGGTCTTTTTCATGTCACCGCACATATTAGGAATTTCAATAATTTCATAGTACAATGCTACGACGTTACTTTTACATCATGACTTTCGAAAAAATCAATGTCTTTCGAATCGTTCGTATAATCAGATGCAAATATTTTCCACGACATATGCACACATTTCCTACTCATGACGGTTTTCAGAAAACTCTTTTAAAGATAACATTTCCACAACGTTTATTTTCTTCCATTACTAGTAAACTTGTTTCCAGAGTGAACAAATTTAAAAGTTGTTCTTTCACTCGACTGATCTTACCCGACCTCTCATCATGTCGACTGCTTTACAATGCCGGAAATACAGCAGCACATCAATTTGATATTTAACATGTTTCGATGAACAATATTCGCCACTTATAAAATTAGGGGCAGGGGAGAAGACTCTGCTTTGCGCTACTCACGGAAACACAGTTCGATGCAGCGTCCAAATGGAAAACCACGATACATAATAACATCCTTTCCACCTGTTCTATTCATCATCATAATCAACAACAATTCTCGATCCACTGCTGGCTAAAAGTATTCCCAAGTTCCTTCCAGGTCATTCTGGCATGCTTTCGAATTTTATCCACCCATCTAGCACGTGGTCTTTCTTAGCCGCGGCCTTTTCCTGCCCCTTAGTGTCCATAGTCTAGTATTTCAGTTGTACAACGGTGGTCAGTTCTAGAAACATGTCCAGCCCATTGCCACTTGAGGGCAGCGGTGTCAAAACCGCGGGCAGCGTTCATTTGCGTGCAAGGGCGAAACATCACATTTATCCTCTCATTTTCCTTCCTTTTAAAGTATAACAGTAATCAGAAATTGGGATAATTATTGTCTACATTTCCTGCCATTTAAAATCCTTTCTGATTAAAGAGATTCATGTCATCCACTCTTGTCATATTCCTGATCCATAAATTCCTCTTCCAATCTTCCTTGGCTATACCAAGCATGCATCTCTGCATACTTCTTTGAGTTGTCAAAGCTTCTGTGTCTTTTTTTAATTAAGATCCATGTCTCTGATTCATAATTAAAAGCTGGTAGATTGCTTTGATGAAACTTTTCTTTTAAGACACAAGGGTAACATGCTCTTGAAAATGGTACTGTTTCTTCCAAACGCACTCCAACTAAATTTTAAACGCCTATTGATTTATTGTTCGATGTCGCCCTCGCTTCATCTGTCGTCCAAGGTACATGTAGACATCAGTTAAAACTTCTAGATCTTCGGATTTGTAAAAGCATAGCACATCAATTTTATTTTCTATATATACATCTTTAATATACATGTATTTTAGTTTTGGCTAAAAGACGCACAAATATCTACTGTGCGCCCACTTTAGAATATTTTAGTAACATATACATATATCCGGGGGTTTGGGGGGGGGGGGGGTGTCGTGCAAAAACGCTCTCCCCTCATAAAAAAAAAGTACCGGATTTGGACTGGTTGCCAGCTCAAAAAAATTACACAAATGCTTATTTACCATATCTGTTCAAAAATGAAATTGATTTCTTGAAAAACTTAACATATTCTACAGAAAACGACCTTTTTAGACAGTGGTGGGATTCAAACAAACATTTTGCTACTCCGAAGAGGCTATTCTACCGACTGAACAACGCCTATAAGGCTTTTATCTCTGCAACTTGCTGTCTGGACATGTGCGCGTACGCCACATACCCCCCCCCTCCTCCAGAAAGGCGGGTGCGCGAAACCACAGGTTTGGGGTCAGCTGACAATGTTTGAAGGAGCTCTCTGTCGAAAAAGGAATTCTGATTAATTCCACACGACGTGTGAAAAAAGCATCAAATGTTCTTCGAAGCGTAGAAGTTCTTCACTGTAAAGATTTTTCTGAAATTCACAATTTGTGCACCAGCTATTTTATAAAGCCACTTTCCGTCATTTCTTTCGTGAATTAACGAAGCATATTTCTGATACAACCTTTTCCGTGAAATGACGGAAAGAAACCTGAATTTCACGGATTTTTCGTACCATGGGAAAATTCGAATTTTCAGAAATCTTTCCGCAGTTTCTTTCTGATATTGATGGCAAATTACCGTTTTAGAGATGTGTTAACGGACAATTCTGAATTTTCAGAAACCTATCCCAAATTCCTTTCGTATATTAACGGGAAAAACTCCGTTCTCACTTTTTCCGTATCCGTATGACGAGAAATTACTGATAATAGGACCGATTGGTGAGAATACTTGAGGTTTGATTATCTTTTAAATTTCAATCGTCTGTTGAATTTTGAAGTTCCGTAGCGAGATCGAATATTGTGGATAGCATATCGCATGAATTTTTGTTTATTGTGGCAGAGGATATTTCTTCTCTACCCAATTTTGTGCACCAGCTATTATATATATATACACTATCTACCAACAAGTAATTGGACACCTGTAATAGCAAAAGAAAACGAAGTTTATTCACCTTCAATAGTTGGTGGAGCCTCCACGAGCGGCGATTACAGCTGCGACCCTCCAGGGCATACTCTCAACCAGGCGTTGTACGGCAGCTAGCGGTATTTTCTTCCACTCGGCTTAGAGACGACAGGTCAGTTCCTTCACCGATTTCGGACGGTGGGGGCACCCCTTAAGTCGATGCTCCAACTCGTCCCAGAGGTAAGCCGCAGATGGCTTAGTGGTTAGCGATTCAGACTATCAATGCAAGGTCCTCATGTTTGAACATGGGATGATCTTTCAGAGATGGTGTGATTTACTAACAACCGCTGAATATCCGCCGTGCATCGGACGAGCACGTAAAGTGACGGTCCCCAGGCTGGACCCACTGGTTAAATGGGTATCCTTTCCTATGCCCCCCGACATTCTCTCACCCCTCTATGTGCAATATCGTACTTGTACGGTGGCGCCATCTACTGTACTTTAATCTCACTACAAAGTGTTCTGTCAAAGTCGCTAGACTTGCTCTCATTCCCTCCGTTTCTATGTCTTGTCCAAAAGCCGATCTCGCTGTAGGTGGCTGGGACCTAAACTCTACTCACTGTGGACGGAAGTCCTACAAGAAAATGACAAATACTGCTTGTCGTCCCAGAGGTGCTCGACAGAGTTAAGGTCCGGGCTCTGCGCAGGCCAGTCCATTCGATTAACCCCATTGTCACCATACCAAGACAGGGTGGACCTCGCAACATGACAGGTGGCATTGTCATCCTGTAAGTAACATGGGTCCATCCCGTAAAACTCCCACAACGTAGGAAGCACATGGTCATCCAAAATGGTGCAGTAGGATTCGAAGTTGAGTCTACCAGGAATTGCGACCAAGGGTCCTGTGCCATACCAGGAGAAACACCCCCATAGCATAATTCCACCGCCGCCGAACTTCACAGTTGGCACAATACATTCCGGTAGGAGGCGTTCTCCAGGCAGACGCCAAACCCAGACCCTGCCATCCGAACGGTAGAGGGTGAACCTCGATTCGTCGCTCCAGAGAACCTGTTTCCACTGTTCAACGGTCCATTGTCGACGTTCTTTGCACTACGTTAGCCGAGCAATGCTATTGGACTTGGTGATCAAAGGCTTGTGGAGGGCAGCACGTCCATGATAACCGAGCAGATGGGCTTCCTTATGAATGATATTCATCGAAAGAACACTCCCGGATGCCTGTTGAAACTCCTCGCGGATGTGGCCCATTGATTTGGTGCGGTTCTTCCGAATTTCTCTGGCCAGCACCCGTCGGTCTCTAACTCCCAGTTTTGTGGGTCTGCCGGGTCGTGGCACATTCCGACAGGTATATCTCATCTTCCACTTGCCAATCACGTAGGCCACTGTCGATTTTGGGTACTTCAACTCGCTGGATATGTCACATATGGATCGGCCATTTCTGTGATACCCGACGATTACACCTTTCTCGAAATCAAAGAGCTCCGAACTGCGTGGCATCTTGCATGCGACTGGTTGCGTTGTTGTTTCCCACACGATAGTTAACGGCGGCGGCCGTGACGTGTATCAGGACCGCAGATATCGTCGATTGCAGGGGTGTCCAATTACTTGTTGGTAGATATTGTATATATATATATATATATATATCATCATCATCATCATTGTCAACCATTATCAATCCACTGCTGGACGAAGGTCTCCCCAAGTTTCCTCCACAACGGTCTGTCTTGTGCCAGTCTCCTCCATGTCACCCCTGCATACTTTCGAATTTCATCCACCCATCTCCCATGTGGTCTTCTTCTGGGTCTTTTCCTGTCCCTTGGAATCCAATCTAAAATTTCGGCTGTCCATCGATGATCTGTCCTTCTGGCAGTATGTCCAGCCCATTGCCATTTCAGGGATTTAACTCTGATCATGATGTCTTCCACTCTTGTCATTTTTCGGATCCACGAGTTCCTCTTCTTCTCTCTCCTGGTTACACCAAGTATGCACCTCTCCATGCTACTTTGAGTTGTCTGCAGCCTTTGTATGTCTCTTTTAGTTAAGGTCCACGTCTCTGCACCATACGTAAGCACTGGAAGGATGCATTGATCAAACACTTTTCTTTTAAGACATAATGGCATATTGCTCTTGAAAATTATGCTGTTTCTTCCAAAAGCTCTCCAGGCAAGTTTTGTACGCTGATTAATTTCTTCATCAATGTGACCCTCACTTGATATCTGCTGTCCAAGATAAACGTACGTGTCTGTTATCTCCAGCTTTTCTCCATCAATCGATAAATCTTCATTTCTTGTAAAAGCATTGAACATCACTTTTGTCTTCTGAAAGTTCATTTTTAATCCCACTTCTTTACTCTTGTCAGCAAGTTCCTGGATCATACTCTGCAGCTCTGATGGGGTAGTTGCAAAAATGACTACATCATCAGCAAAACGAAGGTGGGTTAGATAATCTCCATTAATCTTTATCCCCTTGTTTTCCCAGCTCAGCGACTGAAAAACACCCTCCAATGTGGCATTAAAGAGCTTCGGAGATATGGTGTCACCTTGTCTCACTCCCTTTCCAATTTTTACGTGTGTTGTATTTTCAAACAGCCTAATCTTTGCACTTGCATTTTCATAGATGTTATTAATAATATTAATGTATGCATCTTCAATACCGCAGGTTTTCAGAGCCATTGTAACTGCTGATGGTTTCACCGAATCAAAGGCTTTTTCATAATCGATAAAAGCCATGCACAATGGAAGTTCATATTCCCTCGCTCTTTCAATTAGTTCTCTCAGCACGTGGATATGATCTATTGTGCTGTAGCCACTCCTGAATCCAGCTTGTTCTCTCGGTTGAGCCATGTCCAGTGTTACCTTCAAACGGTGTGAAAGAACTTTAGTGAAGATTTTATAAACTACTGATAGGAGGCTGATAGGTCTGTAGTTTCCTAGATCCTCAATGTCACCTTTCTTATGTAGCAGGATCATTGTAGCGGTGTTCCAATCCTCAGGAATCTTTCCTTCATTAAGGCATCGAGTGAAAATTTGGGCGAGTACTGTTTCGATTTCTCCACTTGCTTCTTGTATGATGTCTACAGTAATTCCATCTTCTCCTGGAGCTTTTCCCCGCTTCATGTTCTTGATTGCATGTGCAACTTCTGCTGGAAGGACTGGAGGAACTCTGGTACTGGTATCTTTCATGATGTCTGGAGTGCATGTATCATCCCTTTCATATAATTTGGAGTAGAAATCTTTCACTCTTGTCAAAATTTCGCCTCTATTTCTTGTTACAGAACCATCTTCTTTTCTCAGTGCCATAATCTGTTTTCTTTCCTTACTGAGATGTCCCTTTGCTATCTTTAGGCTTTGGTTGTTTTCAATTGCTTTCCTCACTAGTTCACAGTTGAATTTTCTTACGTCTTCAGTGATACTTTTTCTTACTGTCTTGCATAGCTCTATATATTCCACTTTGGAAGTCACATCTTCTTTAGTTGTCCTCATCTCTCTTCTTTTTTGCATCAACATTTTCGTTTTTCCTGATAATTTGTTTACATGCAACTTGTTCTTAGACCCAGCTAATTTTGTTGCTGTTTCCATAAGAGCTTTGGTTACTTTTCTGTTAACTTCAGAGATGTCCACTTCTTCTGATGTTAGGCCTTCTAAAGCAGAGAACCTGTTCTTCAGTTCCAACTTGAAGGTATTATGGTGTTTTTTAAGGTTGGTTATGTCGATACATTTTGTTTGTCTTATGAGCTTGCCACGTTCAAGTTTAGTGTTGAGGTGCATCTTACATCTCACCAATCTATGGTCACTACCTGTGTTGAACTTGTTTAGCACACTGCAGTCTTCTATGACGAATTTTTTGTTACACATAATAAAATCAATTTCACTTGTCGTCCCATTTGGATGTCTCCAAGTCCATTTCCTGTGTGGCTTTTTCTTGAAGAAGGAGTTCAAGATGAAAAACCCTTCTGCCTCTGCAAACTCAACGAGAGTATTTCCACGCTGGTTTCTGTTGCCGTGACCGAATTTACCTACTGAAGTTTCATTCTGTTGCCGTTGCCCTATTTTTTGCATTGAAATCTCCCATAATTATCTTCAAGTGCTGCTTACCTTTATTATTTAGATCACGAATTTCCTCATAAAATTCTTCAATTTCTTCTTCAGGATGACTTGTGGTGGGTGCATAAGTTTGAATAATCTGAGCCTGGTATCTTTTCGAGAGTTGGATAACAAGTCGTGCAGCTCTGTCAGAGGAACTTTCAACTTCTACAACTTTATCCTTCAGTTTCTTGTTTATTATAAATCCAACACCACTAGTTCTGCCAGTATCTGTCCCACGATAGTAGAAGAGATGTCCACTTTTCAGTTCGATGAGATCTTCTCCTTTTCTCCTTACCTCACTTAGCCCCACGATGTCCCACTTGATCCTTTGTAGTTCCTCTTCCAATTCAAGAAGCCTTGAATCAGAAGATAGGGAGCGTCCATTGTACGTTGCCAAGGTCAGCATCAGATGGCAGCCTAGTCCTGTCCTCCGGGGATTCTTAGCACCCTCTGCCTTCATGTCGCACTGGCCGCTGCCTTGGCCAGGTACATTCCAGCTGCCGGAGACTGAGGGCCAAGATTTAAGTTGTGGAATCATTTTGGAGGGGTTTGGCCATAACTCACCACGCTGGCCAAGCGGGTTGATGAGTGTGGGATAGAATTTCCTCTAATCCCGATGGTATAGTTATACCGCTATTGGCGGTCGTCAGAGCCCCTTTAGTGGGAACAGGATGCACCACGAGAAGGCGGGGTTGACATTTGTCAAGGAGAGGCTGTGATGTTACGCATCACCTGACCTTACATCCCATATATATATATATATATTCATATATATACACTGAAAAGCAATTGAATTAGATATACCTGTCTAGTAACGTGTAGCACCACCTTTCGCCCTGATGACTGCGGCGATTCGTCTCGGCATGGACTCGACAAGACACCGGAAGCGTTGGGAAGCCGTACGGATCCACGACCCCTGAACAAGCTCCCACAGTTCACGAAGATTTGATGGAGGGGGGTCAGAGCCTCGAACATCTCTCTCGATGGCAACCCACATGTGCTCGATGGGATTGAGGTCAGGTGACCTAGCTGGCCAAGGAAGCGAGGTCACGTCGGTGGAGTGTTCATCCAACCATTCGGATACAATTCGGGAGCGATGGCACGGTGCATTGTCTTGTTGCAGGATGAGGTCCCCAGTGGGATGTTGAAGATGCACAAACGGGAGCAAAGGGTCATCCAGGATATCCCGGTAACGTTGACCTGTGAAGGACGATGTCACACGTACCAGGAGTTCCATTTCAGTCCACGCAAACAGTCCCCAGACGAGAATGCCACGCCCACCAGCTTGAAGAGTACCCTGCTAGCAAGAAGGATCCATCGTTTCATGTAGTTTGCGCCGTAGTCGTATCCTGCCATCCGCATGTATCAACGTGAATCTCGACTCATTAGTCCAGGCAACATTTTCCCACATGTCTAGGGTCCAGTGGCGATGTTCCCGCGTCCATGCTAATCTTTGAACCCTGTGATGTGCGGTCAGCAGCGGTACCATAGTGGGACGATGTCTTCTGTGCCCCATAGCGAGGAGATGGTTCTGGATGGTGTGGCTGCTTACAAGTTTTTGTGCACCAGCGTTAAATTGCCGAGTGATTTCTTGCACTCTGGCCCGTCTATCCGCTGTTACAATGCGAGCTAGCCGACGATGACCCCGCTCATCCACACGCTGTTGTCCACGACAGTTGGCCCATGCAGGGACGGTTTTACCGGATTCGATGTACTCACGGTGCACCCGTGACACAGTGACTCGTGAAAATCCCAGTGCCAGCACGACTTCCACGATGAAGTGATCCATTCGTCGGCCACCGACAATTTGCCCACGATCAAATGCGCTTAGATCCTTCGTCTTACCCATGCTGCGTCCGACTCTTACTGATTCCCGTCGCATCACTCCTTATGTTGTCGGATCGCTGCATACGTCATTTCGTTTCCGTTTACAGGGCCACCCACAGTGCCACATTTGCATAACGCCAGCTGTCTCTAATTCAATTGCTCTTCAGTGTATATATGAAGGGTTCGGGCGTAAACCATGGTGACCAACATTTTTGTAAAAAAATGATTTGCATACGAAAAACAACTGTAGTGGCAATCAGACCATTTTAGAGTATTTATTATACACTGGCGTGCAAAAATTAAAGACGAGACGGTTTTTCGATGTAATGTCGTGCAGAAGTGCTCCACATCGACTCAAATCATACCATAAGATCCCCAAGATGTAAGAATAAGGGACAAGTGAGAAAAATTGTCCAAACAAGGAATCCAAAGGATACAAAGGCACTTTAATGAAAAGGTAGCTTCGAGCAAAACTGGACAGAAGACAGAAATGTCCATGTGACAGGCGGCTGCCAAGAAAAACCCAATCTTTAGTAGAGGATATGATCACCCCTGACTGCGTTGCAGGATTTACAATGTCTGTTCATACTGAGGACGAGGTTGTCAAGGAGCTGTAGAGGCATCGCGGCCCATTCCTCTTGTAGCGCCAATCGCAGCTGCGGAATCGTTGCTGGCGGCTGGTGACATACTGCCAAGCGTCTCCCCAGAAGGTCCCACACGTGTTCGATTGGATTTATGTCCGGGGACCTTCGGGCCAATCCATGCGTTGAATATCTTCACTCTCCAACAGCTCTGCGACAGCCACTGTGCGATGAGGTGTAGCGTTGTCGTCCATGAAGAGGAACTCAGGACTCACAGCAGCTCTAAACAGACGCACGAGAGGCAGAACCCCGGTACAATAGCGGACACCAGTGACTGAACCTCCTTGGAAGATGTGAAGGTCAGTACGGCTACCAAGCATGATACCGCCCCAAACAAGAACTCCGCCACCTCCAAACCGGTCCCTTTCGATGATGTTGGAGGTGTGATTGCGTGTTCCCTGCTCTCTCCAGATGTGTATACGCCCAGAATCGCTTGTCAGACTAAATCAGCTCTCATCCGTAAAGAGACCTCGACCCCATTGCTGATGTGTCCAGTTCTTGTGTTCCTGGCACCACAGAAACCGCCGTCTCCGATGAGCAGGCGTTAATGGCGCACACCGTACTGGTCGTCGTGCAAATAGACCACCTTTGTGCAGCCTCCTGGCCACGGTAAAACGCGATAACAGACGTCCAGTTGTCTGTTGCATGTGCCTTGCGATTTCTTCCGCTGTCTGTCGTCTGTCTCTTCTCGCCTGTAGGATATTATACCGGTCGTCCGCCGCCATGGTTGCTCGTGGACGACCACTGCTAAACTCGCGGACAGCTGTTCCTGTCGTTTGAAATGCTCTCCAAGCTCGTGAAACGATGCTGTTAGCGATCCCGAACTCCTCGGCCACACTAGTCCCACTTCGAATTCCCTCCAACTTTCCAATGACGCGACCTCGGGTGAAGTCATCCAGATGTCGTCTACCTGATTGCCTGTTGTCCATATCACGCGGTGGCAGCAACTCGACGTCGTTCAAACCGATGTACACCGTGCAATAGCTTTCACCGAATTGCTGAGCGTACACCGCCCGTGTGCTTTATACCTTTCCGATTCCCCCCCCCCCCCCACGTCATTCTGCATATATGCGAATGCCCTACCGTACCGGACCCTAGTCTATCTCCTGAGTGGTCATGTGGTCCGTTCTGCCTGCTCGTTCCGCTGTTATGCTAATTTCTCCTCTTCGTCCTTAATTTTTCTACACCAGTGTACGTTTATGTTGACATATGGCACCACAATACAACTCTCAATTTATGGTAAGTGCAAACGTTAATATTTTTTTACTACTTGTAATCCACGTATCTCACAACGACAGAAGTATTGGCTAACATGGTTTACACCAGAGTCCTTCATATATATTCTATAAAGATACCTAAGCAAAAAAAAATATACAAATATAATTTTGACTCACACCTAGTACAACATAGAAAAGGTTATGTATCTACCTGTGTGAGTAAAAGGAGAAAAGAAAAAAAAATAAAATAAAACAACTGAATGTAGAAGGTGTCGAGAATACTGAGCCTTGGCTTTATCAAGGACCAGCAAAAACTCTGCATTTTCTCACTTCCACAAAGACCTAGTTGGAAATGGGTTTCTGCAAGGCCATAGATGCAAGTAACATTCCCACCTAAAATAGTTTAAAATATATATATATAAGTCATGTCCTCCGTAGAGTAGCATGACCTAGCACTAGTTAACAATTTCCTTGCATCCATTAACCTTCATGGCCCGACCCATGCTCTTCATCTGTTACTATTAAACAGAGAGAAGAAGATTAAAGAGAACTCAAGCTGTGAGAGTGACATAATAAATAGAAATGATTTTCAGCTATAACGAAATTCCAAGTTCGTTTGAGAGAGAATTTAAACCTGAAAAACAAATTTTACATTGCAATTAAAAAAGGAAATGTTAATTTATAACGAACAGATTTTTGAAAGAAAACTTGAGTCTAAAACCCCCTACTCTACAACTTATGACAGCACGAAAACGAGAATAAATATGTTAAGACCTTAGGGTCAATAGTTAAAAACTACAAACTTAACTCTTCGAGCTACATTCCTGTAATTACTACTTGTTCTTGTGATGAACATAAAGAAACAGTTCACTATGATAAGAATTACAACCATATTATCACCGGAAACTTGAGTTTTGTTGAAAATGAAAAGCTTAGGAATTTATTAGAGTATGGCTCTAAATTCAGACCTTCCTTCACAATTTCCAAAGAAAGGGTTCTTGAGAGCTTCACTGAAGATGTAAATAAGTACATCGTAAAAACCAGTTTAACGTACAATCAGCCTATTGAGGCCTTCGCAGAATGGAAATATAATATAATCAATAGCTTCACCGGTGAGTTGGCAGGTCTGGACTTTTGCTTCGACAGAAATCTCTTTTTCTCTGGAGAAGCTAAAAGGTCACTCTCCAAACTACAAGACCAATTTATTTTTACCACTACAAATAAAGCTAGCAATAATTTTGCAATTATCTGTAAGAAGTTCTATTTTGAATTGTTAACTATGGAACTCAATAATATAGTAACATACGAGCCCGTAAGTTATTCTACCAAGCAGTTAGAAAATCGGTTTAAGGCATTCTTCAAGAAACTTAAAATTCCGCAAACTAGAAGATATGGGCCTGAATTTCCATTTCTTTTGCAACGGTTAAGTTTCATAAGGATCCTGTGAAGTTCAGGTTCATAGCTAGTGGAGTAAGGAGTCATAAAAAGAAAATAGATCTTGCTTTTGAAGATGTCTTAAAGAAGGTTTTGAAACACATTAGAAACTGTTCTAACTTGATGTACAGAGATTTTTTGGATAATTAATAATAATGCAGAAGTAATTTCTACTATACTCAAAGTTTGTCCCCTAGATATTAATAGTTATGATTTTGAAAACCTATATACTAATCTGCCTCTATCAGATATAATCACTACCTTTAAAGAGCTGTATGCAGAATTTAAACTTAACCAATTTGTTGATGTAGGAACTTGGAACTCTTATCTCAATTGCTGCATAAAAAATAACCATATCTTATATAATAATACTCTCTATAAGCAAGTGAACGGTATTCCAATGGGAACATCAACGTCCACGAATATCGCTAATCTATTCCTGTTCTTTAAGGAATATAAATTCATTAAAAATCACCCCACCTGCTCAGATAACTACCTTTACACTTTTAGATATATTGATGATCTGCTGTGTATCAATAATTCCGAAGTTATAGAGAGTGATTTTGATAATATCTATCCTAGCTCTCTTAACTTATGTAAAACCAACCACAGTAATCAGGAACTTGAGTTCCTAGACTTAAGCATTAAGCTCAACAGAGGTAACCCATCTATTAGCCTCTTTGATAAAAGAGCTAATTTTCCTTTCAAAGTAATTAAATATCTACACTGGAATAATAACATTTCAACCAAAGTAATTGAGAATGTACTAATTTCTCAGGTCCTAAGAATTTCAAGAATTTGCAGCAACAATTTGGACTTCAATTACCACATTAATATACTATTAGAAAGTTTTCTAGAGAACGAAATTCCTTCTTCTTTCATCAAAAGAACTTTAAGAAAAATTATTCTGAATAATAGAGTAAGGTTGGCAGATCTGCTTTAATTTTCTACACAGTTAATAATATGATTCTGACCAATCAAAGCCGTAAGGAAGTTGGCTAGAGGATGCCTATTAACTACCTAAAGGAACCTTAGTACTATGGATATGACGGTCCTATTAAAACAAAAAAATTAAATAATATAAACAAAATCACAAAAAAAGCTTAAAAATCTGTTTATAAAAGAAAATAAAAACAAATAAAAAAGAAAACTAGTTATTCATCACTAGGATAGCTATACTAAAAATAGTAAAACCAACATTAAAATTAATAAGATTCTGATTAATCTATAGAAGCTCACTAAGGTGATTTAATACATGCAAAGATTATTAAATAAACTGCTCGTGTATTTTATAATATTTCTCATGTATTCTGGAGAGTTAATTCTGCTCATTCTGATCATACAGATCCACAGTCTTAAGTTTATATTTTTTCTCTGGTTAAAATCTCCGCGCGTTGGTTTCTTGCTGTATGAGGAGGCCATCAGCCCCACCCTCACTGCCCCCAGCGTCTAGGGAGTGGCGGAAGAGGTCAGCCATGTTCTCCTCTTGTGAGGAGAAAAGTTTTTGTAACACAAGAGGTAAGCTCTCTTCCTTGTTTTTGGGCTCTAGGTTTTATAAGTTCAATGTTAGTACTTCATGTACCTTTTCTCTGTATTTTTTAGCTTTTCAGCTTTTAAGCATTGGTTTGTCTGTTAACATTTATGCGGGTTTTAACTCTTACTTTTCTTTGTAACTTTGAGCGTCTTTTGTGGTACCTAGGAACAGAAGATGGCTAAGCTTGTTCCTTTTCTATGCGCTGTCTATGCGCTGTTTTTTCAAAGTAGTTAAGTTCTTAATAACTAATTAATTATGCACTTAAAGCACTGCTGAAATACTTTGTACATATTGCAACTAACTGTTTAAGGTATATAACTTTCACAAAGTTTTCTTTAGTTAATTATTATCTTTAACTTATTCTCGTTTTCGTGCTGTCATAAGTTGTAGAGTAGGGGGTTTTAGACTCAAGTTTTCTTTCAAAAATCTGTTCGTTATAAATTAACATTTCCTTTTTTAATTGCAATGTAAAATTTGTTTTTCAGGTTTAAATTCTCTCTCAAACGAACTTGGAATTTCGTTATAGCTGAAAATCATTTCTATTTATTATGTCACTCTCACAGCTTGAGTTCTCTTTAATCTTCTTCTCTCTGTTTAATAGTAACAGATGAAGAGCATGGGTCAGGCCATGAAGGTTAATGGATGCAAGCGAAATTGTTAACTAGTGCTAGGTCATGCTACTCTACGGAGGACATGACTTATATATATATATTTTAAACTATTTTAGGTGGGAATGTTACTTGCATCTATGGCCTTGCAGAAACCCATTTCCAACTAGGTCTTTGTGGAAGTGAGAAAATGCAGAGTTTTGCTGGTCCTTGATAAAGCCAAGGCTCAGTATTCTCGACACCTTCTACATTCAGTTGTTTTATTTTATTTTTTTTTTCTTTTCTCCTTTTACTCACACAGGTAGATACATAACCTTTTCTATGTTGTACTAGGTGTGAGTCAAAATTATATTTGTATATTTTTTTTGCTTAGGTATCTTTATAGAATGTGAATTCTGAATTTTCAAAACTGCTGCGTTGCGCGTTTTGATTTTCAGGTTATTTTGCACCCTTCGTTCTAAATTCTAAAATTTGTTCCTTAGTCTTCAGTTTTGCTCTTAAGTATATATATATATATATATATATATATATATATATATATACTGCCGGACAATTGCTAAGGACGGATGACAATAGCAACCCTAAAATGGAAGGCAGGAAAATGTGGAAATTAGCATAAGTGCAGGATACAGTAAGACGTGTTGTGCGTGTGCAAATTTTGGATTGCCGAACTTTTTCGTGACGTCATGGCGCTGATAAGAGATATAAAGGATTTGACGCGTATTGACCGTCGTTGTTCAAACGCAAATTTGAAAGGGAAATAATCAATTGACAAACTTACAATTTTCAGTATGTCTTCCCGACATCACCTAGATGATTTTACGCGTGGCCGTATTATTGGCAAGATTGAAGAAGGGCGAAAAATAACAGATGTTGCCAGGGAGTTCGACGTCAGCCACAGTGTTGTTTCAAGGCTTTGGAAATCATTTCAAACAAATGGAGAGTGTAGCAAACGTCACGGAGGAGGTCGTGTTTGCAGTACGACACCTGCAGAAGATCGGTACATACTGCTATCAACAAAAAGACACCGGCGCAGCACAGCCAGTGAGGTAGCAAATCAGTTTATGGCTGCTACTGGCAAGCGGATCTCCCGAAAAACTGTCGCCAGACGTTTGCATGAAGGAGGACTATACGCACGCCGTCCTGTTGTGTGCATCCCATTGTCCAGTCGTCACCGTACCGCCCGTTTGCAATGGTGCCATCAACATCGCAATTGGACTGATAACGACTGGTCTGCTGTCCTCTTCTCAGATGAGAGTAGATACAGTCTATCGTCTGATTGTCGACGACAACTGATCTGGCGGGATAGTGGTACTGCATTTGTCCAGCAAACATACAGCAGGAAAGGGACCGATATCCGACATGTAGTGTCATGGTATGGGCTGGCATCATGATCAATGGCCGTACGTCCCTCTATGTGCTTCCAGCTGGGACTATGACTGGCCAACGATACATTAATGATGTTCTGCTACCTCATGTTCGCATGTTCCGTGGTGCTGTCGGTGATAGATTCATTTTCATGGACGACAACGCAACATGTCATCGAACAGTTGCTGTCCAGGAGTGTCTTGAGAGCGAGGATATTCAACGCCTCGTATGGCCAGCACGTTCTCCAGATCTGAATTCCATTGAAAATGTGTGGGATGCTTTGAGGAGGAGTCTTGCTGGTCGCCAATGCCCTCCAATAAACAAGGACACCCTCATCCGTGCACTGACAGAGGAATGGGATAAATTACCCCAACAGCTGCTTGATAATGTTGTACAAAGCATCACACGACGTTTGGAATCTTGCATCGCCCTCCATGGTGGCCATATCCCGTATTGACATCTTACGCCGGAACGCCTGCGGACGGTAATTGCATTTTTTTTTCACGTTTACGTATTCTGCAGAAAATGACCTGTTTGTCCCTTGAACACGTTCCAAAGCCTTCTGGATTTCAGAGCACAATAAATTGTCTTTCTTGTAATGTCCTGGCATTCTGACATTATTTTATTTCACTTGGCATCCAACCACACTTACTTTTTTATGCGCTATATAGCCGTTTATGATCCGTCCTTAGCAATTGTCCAGCAGTGTATATATATATCTTGTGTTACTGTAAGAAATCGGGTACTTATTGTACAGATGATTATAAGATGTATATGTATTAGTCTTTGGACAATTTAAGATAAAAGCTAGTATAGCTATCAAGAGTAAATTTTATATTAAGGTTTTTTTTTGGGGGGGAGGCGTTGTGAATACTATGAAAAAAGTACATTTCACCTTTTTTAAGATAACTGAAAGTTATTGTCAGTTTAAAAAATCAAGTTGAAAGGCATTTTGTTGCTTCGAAAAATCAGGATGAAAAATGCTTAATTTGTGAAGTCTTCCTACAGAAAAAAATATCACAAACCTATTCAGAGAGATAATAAGCTTCAACAGAAAATAAAATGACTAAATCACTCCTACTAATGACAAAAAATAAAATTAATTGCCGTGCAATTTGTTTTGTCGATGTACGTGAGAGGTGATGCTTGGCGGAATAGTGAGATTGAAGAGGCAGTAAAGAGAAAGAAGGAAGCCTATTTGTGGATGTTGCAAGGTAGAGTTTCTGTGGATGAATATCACTGTAAGAAGCGTGAAGAAGTAAAGCTGCTTCGCCACAGTAAGGCAAAAGATAGGAAGGAGAAGGTGGAAAGGCATGAAGACTTTCTGGAAGTATATGAGACTCCGGAAAAATAGGGGAAACAAAGTTGTAAGTTGTGTAAAGAATAGGATCGGGGAAATGATATGGGAGCCCAATGAGTTAAGTGAAAGATGGGGTGAATACTTCTGTGAGTAATTAGACGAGGAAAGCAAAGGCGATTCAGAGACAGAAGCAGATGATGTCACAGTGAAGGATGGAAGCACAGGAGGGATCTCAATAAAAGAGGTGTGTAAAGCTCTAAAATCTCTTCA
This sequence comes from Macrothele yani, assembly GCA_039090855.1. Lineage (NCBI taxonomy): Eukaryota > Metazoa > Arthropoda > Arachnida > Araneae > Macrothelidae > Macrothele > Macrothele yani. The sequence goes on from CM077001.1 coordinate 85,123,581, forward strand.
GAATGGTAAGGCTCCGGGAGTTGATGGCATAACTGCAGAGATGTTGAAATATTGTGGTGACTTTGTAATTGACTGGTTAACTGAAATTTACCAGTTGTGCTGGGAGTTAAGAATGGTCCCTCGGGATTGGAAGGATGCTATTATTGTTCCTTTGTATAAGGGAAAAAGTGATCAGACTGACTGCAAGAACTATCGTGGTATTAGCCTACTGAGTGTGCCAGGGAAAGTGTTTGGTAAGGTCATTATTGAAAAAGTAAGGGGTCTTACATCAGAGAAATTGTGGGATGTTCAGAGTGGTTTTATGCCTGGTAAAGGCTGCACTAAGAAAATTTTTGCATTACACATGATGATTGAAAAGTATCTGGCTGTTAGTAAGAAAGTTTTTGCTGCCTTCATAGTTTAGCGAAAGCTTACGACCGAGTAAATAGGACACTTTTGTGGAAGGTATTGAAAGAATATGGTGTTACTGGGAATCTACTTAATAGTGTAAAAGCCATGTATGCTGGTAGTAGAGCTTGTGTACGAGTGAATGGTGTAAACATAGAAATCGAGCAAAAAAGGTTGTAATGTCACCATGGCTGTTTAATTTATTTATGGATGTGTGCATGCGTGATGCCAAAATAGTTAATACTGGTTTATGTCTTGGCAATATTCGTGTGTGCAGATTGCTGTCTGCTGATGACACTGTCCTGTTGGCAGAGAGCAAAAGTAAGTTGCAGAGTATGTTGTCCCAGATGTATGAAGTTTGCATGAAATTCAAACTTAGTACAAATAAGGGAAAAACCAAAGTTATGGTTTTTGAGAGAGGCACTGGTAGTACTGAATGTAATATAAGTCTAAATGACACAGTGATCGACCAGGTGAATGAGTTTGTGTATTTAGGAAGCATGTTTGACAGAGAGAACAAATTGGATGGTGAAATTAGTAGGCGAGTGAATTCTTCATTGAAAGTCATGGCTGCTTTGAGAGGCTTTCACAGGAATGATGGGTTCTCAAGAGAGTTCCGCATGGCTGTGCATGAAAGTGTAATTGTTCCTACTCTGATGTATGGCAGTGAAACCTGGATGCTACAGTAGAAACATAGGAGTCGTTTGTGTGCTGGAGAAATGCGTTACTTACAGGGGGTTGTGGCAAGACACGTTCTGATTGTGTGAGGAATGAAGATGTGTTGCAGTTGTGTGATGTGAAGCAAAATGTTGTTAGCAAAGTGGAGACTAATGTGCTTCGGTGGTTTGGCCATGTTGAAAGAATGAGTGATGAGATGCTTACTAAGAAAATCTTTTTAGCCCAAGTGGCAGGAAGTAAAGGCAAGAAAGGCCAAGGAAGTCATAGAAAGATCAGATTCAGGAGTGTCTGCATGAGAAAAAGATTACGAGTATGAAGTATAGATGATCTTGTGTACGGAATGTGATGGATATCAGTGAAGCCCGAGGTGTATGTCAAGATCGCTGTAAATGGAGAAGTTTGACAAAGCAACAGTAAGTAAAAATTATCTGGTAGTTTTCATTTCTTTGTGGAGCTAACCTCTGAATCTCAGAGAACAGCTTAGTGATATGTATGTATGTATGTATGTATGTATGTATGTATGTATGTATGTATGTATGTATGTATGTATGTATGTATGTGATTCGACTTTCCGAATGTCTGTGGCTCACTTGTCAAAGACGTTCGTTGCCTGTTCAGCCAGTCCACGCGGTGTGGGTTCACTCCTGACTAGAGTGGAAGGATTATCTGGGGAAAGGGCTGAAAAATGCAGGGTCGTCGGTTTTGCGGAATTTCAGTTTAAATACGGAAAAACCCGAAATAAACGGAATTTGAAATAAACAATTTTTCAAATAAAGGGGAAAAAAAGGGGGGATTTCATAAAATAAATGTTCCAGAAAATAGATTTTTCTGAAATAAATGGAATTCCTGACTACGGAAAATCTGTGAAAATACGGAAGTTGAAATAAACGGGCACTTTTAAAAACAGAAATTTCAGAAAAACACGGAATTCCAGATGATGTGTGGAAAAATCATCACACATATTTTTCGAACCTCACGGCCAGGAAATTCATTTTTGCGTTCGGGCGCCAATAAGCGAAGGAACCCTTTTGCCAGCGGTGAGATTCGAACTACGTCTTCCTACTCTGGATACTCTCCCGAGTGAACTACGCCGGCAAGGCTTGTCGCTGCAACTTGCCGATTTCACTTGCGTCACCTTAATGGCATGTCACAATTCTTTTAAGATATTACTGTAAATTATATATGAGGTAATTTACATTCACTAAAATTTTGGGGCGCACTTAAGGCTCTTCCGCGGAATACCTACACACATGTAGTTGGCGGAGAGCCATTCTGTTGGAAGAACACATAAGACAAAATAACAGAATTCAGCTACTGATAAACTATGCTTTCTCTTTAGTTCTTATGTTTGTTATTTAAATATCCTATCTGCACATAAGAAATACGCAGATCGTGAGCCCTAAACCTGACGTTTTCCGTGAAACTCCGAATTGTCCAACAGCAATATTATGATATATAATCGGATTTTTTTTTTTTCTTGGCTCTTGACGATAATGGAATCGCCTGATTTAGGGGGTGCAGCAAGCACTTTCCGGGTCTAAACAGATGTGATTTGCAGAAAGAAGGGAGCAGGCCAAAGGTTCCGTAGTAATCTCACCCTAGGGCGGAATTCTTATGGAAAGCCTGGCATTTAAACATCGCTTGATCTGAAAGGGGGAAGGGGGCTTCTTTGTCTCTTAAGTGATCCTTCTTAAGGGGGGAACAGTGAGATCTCTCTCCCCAGCGATTATGTCCCCAACATGCAATGTGAGACAATGGGGGAGACAACAATGGAGTGGGTGGGGGTGGGACTGCCGTGGTAATGGGTCTTAAAATCTTAGCCAAGCAGAGCAGAGAACAAGTGATTGGAGAAGATTTCGCCTGTTGTCTCTGAGCAACGGAAATTACCTCCTTCGACACGCCGTACCCAACATGCTTGCACCCCCAAAAATAGGCGATTCCATTATCATCGAGTGCCAAGTAAAAAAAATCCGACTATACATCACTAAGTTGTCGGTCACAAAAATCCAATCTCGACCCTTCTCACCGGGGTCTTTACCAGTTCCGACCCGGGAGCACTCGCTATCTGCCTGCGTGTGTGCGTGTTAGGAACCATTTTGTCACAACCAGTGGAGCACCGAGGATTTATTTGTGACGGTGAACCAAAATCTTGAAGATATCAATAAAAATACACCGGAGAAAACATCTTCCAAAATATTGGGAAGCGATTAAAAATCTATTTGCTATACTAAATACTAAAATGTGTTTGCAATTATTCGTAAAATATATATTTAAAAAGATAAATAATTACATTTAAAAATATGCAGCCAATAACAAAGAACAATGGACTAAGTGATACATTATAGGATTGCCTCCCCCCCCACACACACTGGTCACAACACTACGTTAAGTGAAGTGTTATGTCGCGCAACTCATGGTATACGATACCTTGAATTTTCGGCATGCGTCTTGAATCGCCTGCATCCAAAGTGGGCATATATTAAACTCAAGGGTATATGAACATTTCGATGTTGATCAAGTTCTTCCATCCATGGTGACGGATACTTCCAGAAGACTAGCTGCAGTGGAGCAACTCACTGGCCGAATGAACCAGGGGGGTACAGAAAGTGTGTCTAAAACGACATTTCAGCGAACCCTGCTGCGTATGGGGCTCCGATGCAGACGGATGACCACTGCAGCTATGTTAACGAAGGTGCATCTTTTACATTTGCACGGCAGTATCGGGATTGGACCTCCGCTGGATTGCCTTCTCCGATGAGTCACGTTTACTGCTTCATCGGACGGATGGACGTTGGCGTATAAGGCGAGAAACATCGGAGAACAAATACTCTTCAACCATTGCTGAAAGAACAAAAGCTGGTGGGGGAGGCAGTGTTATGGTCTGGGGAATGTTTTCGTGGCATTCTCTGGATCCACTCATACTTATGGAAGGCACTATGGACCGAATTCGTTATGAATCCATGCTTGCAGACCAAGTACACCCATACATACTGATTATCTTCCCTAGGGCGGACGGGATCTTCCAGTAAGACAATGCGACGTGTCACACAGCTAGAAATGTCCGAGAGCGGTTGAAAGAGCACGATGAAGACTTCAAAGTACTTCCCTTGTCCCTGGCCCCCTAATTTCCCAGACTTAAACCCAATTGAGCATCTGTGGGACCGCCTCGATCGTGTTGTTCGCTCTATGGATCCTCCACCACGTACCCTTTAGCAGCTGTCAGACGCTGCTGCACTGCAGTCAGCATGGCTCCACATACCTGTGAACACCTTCCAGCACCTTATTGAGTCACTCCCAAGTCCCAACCAGTCTAGCTGCTGCACACGGCCGTTACTCTGGATATTAGCTGGTGGTCACAAAAATGTGACTCGACCGTGTATAATACTACTTATAATAAACAACATGTAACATCATTAACCCTTCTCAATTCACTGCTGGACGAACGTCCTCCGAAGTTTGTTTCACAACTCTACGCCTTGAGCCACGCTCTTCCATGGAACTATGTAACACTTCCGAATTTCAATCCCCCCCCTCATCTCCCACGTGGCCTTGTGAGTCTTTTCGTGTGTTTTAGTATCCAGTTTGGTAGTTCTACAATGGTGTTCAGTTCTTTAGGTAGACTGTCTAGCCCAGTTGAAGGTCTTTACTCTGATCATAGTGTCATCCACTCTTGACATTATCCGCATGAGTTCCTTGTCCTATTTTCTCTGGTTACTTCAAGCATTGCTCCATGTTTCTTTGAGTTGTCCACAACCTCCGAAAGTCTGTTTTACTAACAATACATGTATCCGATCCACAAGTAAGAACTGAAACAACGCGTTTTGATTAAACACTCTCCTTTTAAGACATAATGGTAAACTACACATGAAAATTGCACTGTTTCTTGCAAATGCACTCCAGCGAAGTTTTATATGCCTGTTAATTTTTTCCTTGATATGGCACTCACTTTGATATCTGTTGTCCAAGGTAAAAAAAAATGTAGGATAACATGATATATACGCGTACATTTAGTAAATATTACTTTTTTATATATATGTACTGAAAGAACTTTCAGCCTGAGGTTCATGAATACTTGATATCAAAGCTTTGACAATGTTAGATAAGTGGTGTAACTTTGAGAATACGAATACTTTTAAAGATACCATGCATCAATTCTTACAAATTTCCAAATTCGGCACTTCCATTCTCGGAAAAATTTCTCTCCCTTATGAAGTTAAAATGCAAACGTTTACGGGGCGTAATAACGTTTAACAACAACACAGGAAAGGGAGAACAACGCAGGAGAAGAGGGGGGGATTGTGATTACGGGAGAAATCTTTTCTCAGTCAGACTTCCGTTTTCAAAAACTTTTCCCCCATTCTTACGCTGAAATACAAAATATTTATTATTTCTGAAATAAAATATTTAACAACAATATTGGACAGAAGGCACATCGCGAGGGAAAAAAACTGACTACGGAAGAAATCTTCACTCCGTCTACCTTCCGTTTTCGAACGTTTCGAAAGACTGAATTCACTCCTCCGGCGGAAACCCTTTCCCTCGTCACCACCAGTACTGCAAAGCAGCGCGTTACCGGTAGCTATGTTACAGTACTGCGCTACTTATATTGTACACTGGCGTGCAAAAATTAAGACCGAGACGGTTTTTCAAATGTAACGTCGTGCAGAAGTGCTCCACTTCGACTCAAATCATACCATAAGATCCCCAAGATGTAAGAATATGGGACAAAGGAGCAAAACCGTCCAAACAAGAAATCCAAAGGATACAAAAGGTAGCTTCGAGCAAAACTGGACAGAAGACAGAAACGTCCATGTGACAGGCCGCTGCCAAGAAAACCCCAATCTTTAGTAGAGGATATGATCACCCCTGACTGCGTTGCAGGATTTACAACGTCTCTTCATGCTGAGGACGAGGTTGTCAAGGAGCTGTTGAGGCATCGTGACCCATTCCTCTTGTAGCGCCAATCGCAGCAACGGAATCGTTGCTGGCGGCTGGTGACGTGCTGCCAAGCGTCTCCCGAGAAGGTCCCACACGTTTTCGATTGGATTTAGGTCCGGGGACCTTGCGGGCCTATCCATGCGTTGAATATCTTCACTCTCCAACAGCTCTGCGGCAGCCACTGTACGATGAGGTGTAGCGTTGTCGTCCATGAAGAGGAACTCATGACCCACAGAACCTCTAAACAGACGCACGTGAGGCAGGAGAACTTCGGTACAGTAGCGGACACCAGTGACTGAGCCTCCTTGGAAGATGTGGAGGTCAGTACGGCTACCAAGCATGATACCGCCCCAAACGAGAACTTTCGATGATGTTGGAGGTGTGATTGCCTGTTCCCTGCTCTCTCCAGATGTGTATACGTCCACAATCACTCGTCAGACAAAATCGGCTCTCATCCGTAAAGAGAACGCGACCCCATTGCTGATGTGTCCAGTTCTTGTGTTCCTGACACCACAGTAACCGCCGTCTCCGATGAGCAGGCGTTAATGGCACACACCGTACTGGTCGTCGTACAAATAGAGCACATTTGTGCAGCCTCCTGGCCATGTTCAACGCGATATCGAACGTCCAGTTGTCTGTTGCATGTGCCTTGCGATTTCTCCCGCTGTCTGCCGTCTGTCTCTTCTCGCCTGTAGGACAATATACCGGTCGTCCGCCGCCGTGGTTGCTCGTGGACGACCACTGCTAAACTCTCGGACAGCTGTTCCTGTCGTTTGAAATGCTCTCCAAGCTCGTGAAACGATGCTGTGAGCGATCCCGAACTCCTCAGTCACATTAGTCACACTTCAACCTTCTTCCAACTTCCCAATGACGCGACATCGGGTAAAGTCATCCAGATGTCGTCTACTGGATTGCCTGTTGGCCATATCACACAGTGGCAGCAAGTCGACGTCGTTCAAACCGATGTACACCGTGCAATAATTTTCACCGAATTGCTGAGCGTACACCGCCCGTGTGCTTTATACCCTTCCGACCCCCCCCTTTACGTCATGCTGCATATATGCGCATGCCCTACCGTACCGGACCCTAGTCTGTCTCCTGAGTGGTATTTCGGTCCGTTCTGCCTGCTCGTTCCGCTGTTATGCTAATTTCACCTCTTCGTCCTTAATTTTTGCACACCAGTGTAGTTCGTAACGTAGCATAATTACAAAAATTAAAAAAAGTAGGTTTATTTGTAACATATTACAAAAATCAAGCAGTTCTAATGAAATTTCATGTTACTTTTCCGCTACTTCTTAACCACAAATTTTACGATGACAGCAGGGAATTTTTTGTATTCAAATGGTGCGTGACCTTTGATGTAATTAAAGTTGTCCAGAGTGGTGCATGACCTTTGCAGGACTAGGTCAAAGGTCACACGGGTTTGTGTGGCACGCATGTTCACAAAACCTGCAAAGAAACTCTTCGGATGGTGCTCAACGTTCCGTGATCGGTTTACGTAATTACGTGACATAATTTGGAGATGGTCTCTGGTAAACGCTACGTGGGAGAAACGAATGGGAAGAAAAAAGAAAAGCTGCTTCAGTGATTAATTTCAACATGATTACAATGTTACAACAATAACATCGAGTTTTCCCGAAAATTACCACTACAAAATTTTGCAGTTAGAAAAGAAAAATGGGGAAAATTTTAGTAGCTTTTTTAAAGAAAAATTACTGATGAAAGAATCATTTAAGGTAAGTTTCCGGCAACTTTTGACACTAATATTCAGCAACAGAGTATACGTAGCGCGCCAACAGATGGCAGTACGCGGATGCGCGAGCAGTGCTCGAGGGCACTGACTTTCATGAGTCATTGTGCCGAGTGGTGTCGTTCTGTGAACATCGGGAGCTGTGCTACCGATATTTGGTGACCACGTGCAGAACACAGCTGCGATTTCGGTATGAACTGCACACTAGAGCAGCGAGGGAACACAAATTCTGCGTCAAATTCGGCAACGGAGATGCATGAAATGTTGCGGCAGGCTTATGGCAATGAAGCAATGAGTCGTGCGAGGTGTTTTGAGTGGCACTCGCCCTTCAAGAGCGGCACTGGAAGACGACGAGAGGTCAGGGCGACCGTCCACAAGCAAACCCCAGAAAATGTGGACAAAATTAAGGAACTGGTGAATGAGGATCGTCGGAGAAACATTCAAGACATTGCTACCATCGTCAATGATATGTCACACGGAACAGTGCAAGAAATTCTGACGTCGGTTTTTAACATGCACCGCATTGCTGCAAAATTTGTGCCAAAGATTCTGAACCCCGAACAGAAGGCGCTCCGTATCGAACTATGTCCAGATCTTCGTCAGCAGGTGGTGAATGAACCAATGTTTCTGTCGCGGGTTATCACTGGGGACGAGACTTGTATCTACGGTTACGACTCGGAGATCAAACAACAGTCGTCGCAGTGGAAGAGCCCGGCATCTCCACTACCGAAAGAGGCCCGACAGGTCCGGAGCGCAACCAAAAGCGGGCTCATCGTGTTCTTCGACATTCGTGGGGTTGTACACCGTTAATTCGTCCCCCAGGGCCAGACCATCACCGCCCTTTTTTACTGCGATGTTCTGCTGCGTCTTAGGGAGGACATTTGTCGCCAACGACCTGAAATGTGGCGAAGGGGCGATTTCCTGCTCCATCACGACAATGCAGCAGCTCACAGAGCGTTAACAACACGCCAGTTTTGCAGCCGCAACAGCATGACTACCCTTCCTTACCCGCCGGATTTGGCTCCCAGCGACTTCTTTCTGTTCCCCAAGATGAAGCTGAAGCTCAAGGGTCGCTGTTTTGAAACCGTGGTAGAGATCCAGAGCGAATAGCAGACGGTGCTTGACACGATTCGCGAACAGGACTTCCAGGGAGCGTTCCAACAGCGACTAAAACGCTGACAGCGGTGTATCGCTGCCCAAGGAGACTACTTTGAGGGAGATCATAGCCCGACTTAAGTAACGTAAGTGCTTTGTCGTATATCGGCCTAGTCTCGGAACTTTTGATCGGACCTCGTATTATCTCAAAGAAGTATTTGCTTTAGGCTTAAGAAAAAGACTATAATGTGGACTGAAAGTTCAGAGAGAGAAATACTTTTTTTTTTTTTTTTGCGGAGAGAATAATACGGATCCCTCTAAAATAAATTCATATTACAGATATTTAAAATTTATGGGTTTTACTGAGGAATAACGGAGATTTTTATGTCAAATTTTCGGGTAGTATTCATACCCTTCCTTTTCAAAAATTTGCCTTAAAACACCTTTATTCCTTAGTAAAATCCATAGATGTGAAATATTTGTAATGCATTAAAGTCTAGGAATAGCCATGTCATCAATTATTACTAAATTCGTATTATTTGTGTTTTAGTGATGATAAATAAATTCGCATTATACAAAAACAACTTTGATATTCTTTTCATTTTTTTAAAATTCACATATGTGGTTTACACCCAAATTGTTGAATATATGTATAAAAATAGTAAGCCAGAAAATAAAATTTAGTTTGCTGTTTCACGAATAGGCTCAGATTGGAACAAAAATCGGGACTTTTAGTCACCCTATATTTGAGCTCCAGTCGACGTTCAAAATATTATATCTACATGAAGTAGCAGTACTCGGTACTAAAATAAATTTTAATTATATAGTAAAATGCCATAACATTTCATATTTCAAAACCATCCAAATAAACCCTCAGTCAATAATAGCACATTGGCAGAGCTGTCGCTGTGATCTTTGATGTTTACGTTTACGACCGACCTGAACAGCAGCGAGAAAGATGAAAATACGTTACGGATTTTCAGCCTATCAGTTTCATTACAGGTTTTGTGAAGATGCGTTTTGTGAAGACGCAGACAGCTAAAGGACAACGAAGGGCTAAACCAAGGTAAGTAGAATATAGAAGGTAGGTCCGAGAGCAGGTTTTCGAAGCCAGTAGTTCTAAACCCTCAGGCGGGGTGAGTTTTGTGACGTCAAAGGTGCAAACTGAGTTAGCAATGGGTCAAAGTTGAGACTGATATCCTGCCTAAGGTGCGTGTGCTTTCTAGAACGTATGCCAAGTTTCAGCGACTTTTGTCCAGTATTTTGCAAATGATACACATTTTTGCAGTGAGTTAATAGTCAGTTTATATATTTTTTATTAATATACTTGGTCAAAGCAGCTTTTTGTGCGTTGTGCATTAATGGATATGCTTGGATGCCCTGTTGCGTGTTGTGTCAACAGCAAAAGATCGAAAAATTCCAACTTAAATTTTCATCGGATTCCAAAGGGCAGTTTGAGAAAAGCCCGGATGAACTCATGTCGATGAAAAGATGCATTTAACGCTGACTACGCCAAAATATGCTGTGCCCATTTTGATGAGGATTTTGAAAGAGATTATAAAAGTGAATTAATATGCTGCAATCCTCGCCTCGCCTGAAAACAGGTGTGATTCCTCACGTTAATCTATTTGGTTGTTGTGCTTCAAGCACAAAGCAAGAAAGCTCATAAAGTGCTGAAAAAAAATCTCAGCAGTTTTTGTCAAAAGTAATGCAGAATTTTATATCAAAGAATGCCAGATTAAGTTCAGATTTGCAAGTTCAGTCTGTTGACGACTAGCTGAAAGTGATTCTTTTCATTTAGCTTGAAAGTCGAAATAGAAGAACAAGGAAAGAAAATTGCACCATTAAAAATATGTAGAAAAGCTCAATAAAATAAATTCTGAGTTACGTATTGAAAAACCAAAGCTAAAATCAATTATTTAAAAGCTAGAAATGTACAATCTAAAAATGCATTGCTGAAAAAAAAATTCTTTTGTTGCTGAGGAAAACGGTGAAAAAAGCAAAAGAAACTTTGAGCAGAATTTTTTCAAAAAGCATATCAGCAGAGGTGGTCGGTCATACGTATCTTGCAAGTTCTTGTATGGAAATTCTTCGAAAATTTTAAAGTGTTTTCCTGAAAGTCCACGGAAAACAACTTGAGAAACATCATATAGTTAAGCATTTATCTTTGGAACTCAAAAAGGTGTTTCCAGAGATGAATGAAAAATTCGTACATCTTGACCCAAAATTGAGCGTTTTTATTAGGATTAAATTCCTTAATAATTGTATGACTGAGTTACGATCGAAACTTCAGTATTAATATGAAAATAAAAAATAAATAGTGGGCAAAAAGTTCTCAAAAGTAAAACAAACTCGTCATGAGAGGTACTTCAAACTGAAAAAGGTATATTCTTTGCATTTTTGTTACCTAAACTGCAGCAATTTTTTTTCTGAAAATTAAGAAATATACGCACAGTTGTTAAATGTTACATATCATATCATACAGCATCTTAACATAAACATCGGAATATCTTTTTTATCCAGAATGTAGAGATCTTGTTTCTCGCTCTTTGCAGCCATCTGTATGATAAAGCACCACATTTGATCTTTTATTTATTGTAACTAAAATAACGCGTTCACGGAATGAATTATTTTTTTTTTAATATTCAACACCCAGCGCCCAGCTGAAAGTTTGAAAATAACTATAAATTTCATGTACACAGCATAAAATCAAACACAAAATTTATCAACTTTCATAGCTCTTAATCTTTAGTTTAAAAAAATTGCGAAGGTATTTGTATGGTTTATATATAGTGAACGGCAGTATTTCTTTTTAAAGTACTAGCTACTTAGATAATTAATTTTACTGCGATTTTAGTTTCTACTTTAAAAAGTTTCTAAGCGCAAATTTTAATTTTTTGACATTTTTTTCAATATATTTATATTTCTTTTGGAAATCGAAATACATTTTGTTGCCTTGTATTTGAAGATACTCTCCATTAATGCAGTGTAAAATATTCTGAAATATTTTATTTAAGCGTTTTCCATAAAGTCTTGAAGTTTTACGCCCAAAGTTTTCTCTCAAAAGCTTGTAAAACGCTAAACAGAATACTTCGGTCCTTAGCTGCTTTGCACCTTTGACGTCACAGGGGTGTGGTACCGAGTAGGCTTATGGACCTACCTTCTATATTCTACTTACCTTGGGGCTTTCTATAATTTTTAACATTTCATGACATTCAACTTTTTACGCATTACGATGTCTCTGCTTTTAGATTTCAGGTTCAAAGTTGTTTCTTTCATTGGTTTCCAAGATTTTTCACGTACTTTATATTTTCCAGCTTTTTTCTTTTTTTTTCTCAAATACCACGGTACCCGAAAATTTGTTTGTTTGTTTATTGTTGTTCTGTTAATTTTGTCTGACTAAAAACAAACATCTAAGTTGAGCGGCTATTTTTTTTTTTTTTCAAAGGTCCGTAAAGATAAAAGAACCAATGTAACAATTTCGCACAAATAAACCCTCAGTTAACAATGTTTCTGAACTCGTTAAAGTTTACATATATAACATACGTAGGAAAGATAATCACGTACTTCACATTTACCAAACTCAAAGGTACTTTTATTGAAATTCAGGTCTAAAAACTCTTCAGATTCACATATACACTGATGTGTGTATTTATGTTCAAAAAAGAAGTTTTTAAAACTATTTGCAAGAAGTAGTTGTAACGAAACTACTTTTTTAAAATACAGTTGTAGCGAAACTATTTTTTAAGACGTAGTTGTAGTGATACTAGTTTTTAGAAAATGTAGTTTTATTGATAGCGAACAACTTTTTTGAAATTGTAACTGTAACTACTTCTGAAAAGTAGTTTCCCCAGCAGCGATCACCACCACCACCAATAAAAAAAAACAAAAAAAAACTATCTATTCAGTTGTGCATCAAACTCGTGAAGGACCACAATGATAACGGAAAAGGTGGAATTCCCGAATCTGCAGAAGAATCTCCTGCCTAAAAGTTTTAGGGAAATTTTCGCACCGCCTAACTTCCGATTTTGCAAATTGTTGCCTACTGCTTCAAGCTGAAATAAAACATTTATGCAATAAAATAATATTTAACAACAACTGAACAGAGGCAACATTGCGAGCAAAAAACTACGATTACGGGGGAAATTTCACTCCATTTAACTTCCGTTTTTGCAAGTTTTGAAACACGAAATACCGTCCCCAGATGGGAAACCCACCCACCACCAGAAGTATTTCTTTTCAGTTTTGCATCGATCTCGAGACACCCAAATGATGACAAAAAAAAAAAAAAAAAAAAAACAGAAGAGTTCCGTGAATCCGCGGAATGTATGAAAACTTCAGGCACTGGAAGGGGTTGAGATCCTACCCCATCCTCCATACATCCCGGAACTTACCCCATTTGAATACAACCAGTTTCGCTACATGGCTCAATTCCTACAAGAACAGCACTTCGCTTCAGTGGTGAATGTGAAACCTTGCATAAAATAGTTTCTTCCTTGAGATTTGCCAAGTGGTACTGCTATAGGATCATGGCCAAGGCTTGACAAATATGTTCCATATCTAGGAGCCAGCTTTCAAAATTTAGGAACCAGGTGAAACGAAGTCATATTTCAAAGAATAATGCATGAACATAAATAATGTGTGATGATAAATGCTGGAACGAAAAGTGATAAATTATATTTGTTATAATTCTTTTCTTTTTACCCAAACCACTTATTGCAAAATAAAGTTCGTTTGCTCCATATTTTTTTTCATCTCGTTCTTCCAGTTGCTGCTCTCAAAAAATTTGAATTTTAGATTTTGATTTTATTAAAACATAGTTTGCGGAAGATTAATTTTGTACATATTAATTCAAAGTAACATATTTTCCTTCGTATAATCCGCAGACCATAAAATTCAGAAAATAAATTCCTTCCTAAGATCCACGGCGGCACAGGCCGTGAACAAAAAAAAAAAAAAAAAAAAATTCGACGCATAATCCCTGAGGGTGTATAATTCGTAGATCGTGAAATCCTAAGAAAACCCGTTTTTTTCCTCCTTCGTATTATTCATAGATCGTGAAATCGTAAGCCGAGAATTATCCTTCGTATAATCGAAATCCTGCCGAGGATTATCCTTCGTATAATCGAAATCCTGCCGAGGATTATCCTTCGTATAACTCTCGGCGGCGTTTCACAGACTATGAAATTCAGAAAAAAAAAAAAAAAAAAAAAAAAGATCGTTTTATAATCCGCACCCGGCGTTATTCATCCTGAGGCATAATTTCCGACAGAAAAGCTGCGATTCAGAGGATGGCCGACACAGAAGTCCACAGAATTAAGAAAAAAACGATCGTCATGTTAAAAAAGCAACAGCCGTTTGTAAGTACTTTTGTGTTACTTTTAAGTAAATAAAGAACTATTAGGGGTATGCAAAAGTTTCCGCCGCCCCAGCTAGCGGGCGCTGTAGGGGTCTAACTAGCCGGCGACCCGTGCTATCAGTTCGTACATGACACCAAGCATGGTAGTCGATAAAGTTCATTTGCGTCACTGCTTGTTATTCATGTTTAATTTAGGGAAAAGTGCGAGTGAAGCATACGGTTCAATATGTCAGGCGTATGGCGAAACGGTTATGGATCAGCAGACGTGTCGAGAATGGTTTGCCGGGTTTAAGAAAGGTGATCTAAGCTTGGAAGACAAGCCACGTGCAGGTAGAACGTAGGAACTCGCAGGCGAGGAGCTGGAATCGCTGTTGCAAGAGGATTCCACACAATCCACCACGCAACTGGCGAAATGTTTGAAAGTGGCTCAATCGACAGCGTCTACAGGCCTTGGGGAAGATCCAGAAGATTGGTAAGTGGGTTCCGCATATACTTTAACGGAGAGTAATATTGGTCAACGATTGGGCATCTGCACGTCGTTGCTGAAGAGGTTTTAAGGGAAGAATTTCTTGTGGAAGGCTGTCACCGGGAATGAAAAATGGGTCTATTGCGACAACCCCGTACGCAAGTGTGATCCTGGGTCGACCCAGGCCAGCCATCAACATCCACTGCAAAACAGGATATCCACGGGGGAAATGCACTGTTATATGTGTGGTGGGCTATGCATGGAGTGCTGTACTTCGAAATGTTGAAACCGGGCGAAACAATCACTGCACAACGATATAGCGATCAGTTGATGAAACTGAAAGCCGCAATCGAGCAAAAACGCCCATGGACAGGTAAAGGACGCATGCCCAGTCATCCCGTTACACTACCACGAAATCAACCCTTGAACAGTTACACTGGGAGGTTTTACCGCACCCGCCTTACTCCCCGGACATTACACCCTCAGACTTTCATCAGTTTCGCTCTATGCAACATGCCCTAGCCCAACAGCGGTTCACCACAGTTCCAGAGGTGGAAAATTTTGTCACTGCGTTCTTCAGCTCAAAACCCGAGTCCTTCTATCACAGGGGCGTTCATTTGTTGCCTGAAAAAATGGCAACAGGTCATGATGCTAACGGCTATTATTTCGTTGTCTACTGGTTTCCTGATTGTACCAGACTCCTTTCTCCTTAAAACGGCGGAAACTTTTGCATACCGCAAATAAAATCCCCGACTTTTGCAGCACTCTTTTTCCGTCGTAACCACTGACTTTTCCGTTGTTCATTAGACCTAAAACTCCAAAGAAATTACGAACAATATAGTATCTGTCTCTTTTCTGAATATGTTCTATCTGAATAGCAAACAGAATCCGTAACTAATGCGATTAGCGCAGCTAAACTAACGAATGCGATTCTCAAGTTACTACGTGCCATGGAATAGCTGTATACGGGATTACGTTCTTATTCAAGCACAATTTTTTCTGTCATTCGTTGATTTTTTCTTTAATTTTTCTGTCATTTTCATTCGTTGCGACATATTTTCTGTTAGAATGCTCGTAAGTAAAAAAAAAATGTATATTATTTTTTCAATCTCTTTGCTGTCTTGTCTCCGTAATGCATCACATTTTTTTCATTATAGCATTTTCTGTACTTTTCCCATAACACCCTCTATCCCGGCGATTACCACGCGCATTTTTTAAGACGCCGAGTTGTTGTTGTTTTTCACCGGTGTGTTATCGATATAACCTAAATTTATAACTTGTTAACATAATTCGCGATTTACACGACTGAAATTACGAAATCTGAAGTGAAAAAAATTGGACGCCAGACCAGATTTCTAGGCGCCTGGGCGACCTGGTGCCCGAGATTTGTCGAGCCCTCATCATGGCTCTGGTGGAATGTTGGCAAAAGACTATAGAAAACAACAGCCTGCACTTTGCAGAATGAGGTGAGAGTGTATCGCTTTCTTGCATCATTAAACGTTTTAGCTGCAAATAGGATGGCCTTCTGACTAATGTGTTAGCTAACAAATATAACTGATAGATATTATAACCAACAACAACAACAACAAAAAGCCCATGGTGTCAAGATTATTAACTGGTTTCGTGAAAATTATGATAACGGTAATTATTACGGGACGAAAACAGTTCAAGACTTGAGAGATTAGAGAAAGATGGGTTTCATTGCAATGCTTTCTATGTAATGTCTTTGTTCTTAGGGTCAGAGCCCATTTAAGAGGGGGCTAGGGGGTCTGCAGCCCCGGACCCTGCATTTTCAAGGGACCCAAGAATTGAATTCTGCAGGATGCTTGAAGAATTCACAGAGTTCTACAGTTTTTTTGTTTGTTTGTTTGCAGATAGCACAGCAAAAACTATAAGAAACTGCCTTGTGAAAAAAAAATTATATTTATCTCTGTTTCTTTGGGAAGAGTCCGCAAAAAATATAGTCGCCTCCAGTCCATCCAAAAATCTTTCGAAAGCATTACAGAAGTAAGTTTTTTTTGTACATATCTGTAATTGGGGGAAATTTACATACAATAAGAATTCTCTTAAATCATGAAATTTGGATCATATTATTTTGCCCACAACATCGATATAATTTCAAAATTTCAACAAGCTGAACCTAACCGGGAAGAGGAGGGGGAGGGGGGGTTGAAACAGAACTGAACTGGGATCCATTTTTCAACGATGCACATTTACCGTACATTTTCTTGCTATCACTGATTCATCCATGAATCATGGGATACACGCTTCAATACGGCGGGGATACTTTTATGGCTTAATCATCACATTTTGGGATTGTTTTCTCCTGGGTATTTTTATTCATCTACCCGTAATGAAATCCTAGATGTGCCAATAATACTGGGGCCCCAAAATACTGCCCAGCCCCCAGGCTCCCTGTCTCCTTAAATGTGCTCTGGTTAGGGTTTATTAATGAAATAGGGTTTATCTGGTTAGGGTTTATTATGAAATAAGTTTAGTAATGGTGGATATAGTAGTGAGATTGATTATGATTTTTTTTGTGCTTCATGTACATGGGTTGGTCAAAATGTAATGCACAATTAGTCATAATTTCTATAGCAGTTATAAAAAAAGAAATTTGGTAGAGAAAATAAGCCATTGTTTATCTACACATAGGTGTCACTCAAAATATACACATTTTTGCCAGCACACAAAAGCACATTGGTAAAATGCAGGTTCCTGCAACACATCCAGTAGACGGTTGCGGATTGTACGGTTGCGAATAACCTTCAGATGCCAACGTTGCGAAGTTGGTAGTTTCCACTGCAGTTCCTCATTCAAAAGCAGTAGTTAATTTTTAAAAAATCTGCTTGATGTCAGCAGAAGGTGGTGGTATTGGAAATAGTTGTTTTTTACACTGGCGGAAAGTGAAAAAAGAACACCAAGAAGGAATTAGCGGACGATCATGAAATTTACATATGTTAATGGGGTCGAGTTTACGTAGGTGTGAGGTGTGATGTTAATTTCGGGACCAACCGGTGAGCGCTTACGCCACAGCACAGCATAATATGCAAATAATCGTCGGTGGTATTTAAGGAGTACGGCGAAGTGAATGTAATCAGTCGTCGGCGTACGGACACGTGCGAAGACCTTGAAGAAGCTGCAATGCCTGGATATAGAAGACGTGTACGATTTCAGCAGTTATCGGACTTTGAGCGAGGTCGTCTAGTCTGTCTCCGCGAGGCCGGATGGTCGTATCGTCGTACTGCGGAGCGAATTGGACGGGAAGTATCGGTGGTGGTACGATGGTCCGAGGAACATTCCCACACGAGAAGACGTGGAACCGGGAGTCACAGACGGACTGATGAGCGGACCGATCGACGCATAAGAAGAGCGGCGTTGTCAAGCAGAACATCCACTGCGACGCAAATCCGAGCTGCCGTTGCACCTGAGGTGACTGTGCGAACAATCCGCAACCGTCTACTGGATGCAGGACTACGTGCACGTGTGCCTCTGGCATGTGTACCTCTGACTCCAGCCCACCGTCAGGAACGGCTGCAGTGGTGTCGCCAACGTCTGCACTGGAGAACCCAATGGCGATCTGTCGTGTTCAGCGATGAAACAGATTCTGCTTGGGAGCCTCCGATGGCCGTATGCGTGTTCGCAGACGCACAGGGGAACGTCTCCACCCTTCTTGCATGCGCCAGCGACACACAGGGCCTACACCTGGTCTCCTGGTGTGAGGAGCGATCAGCTATCACTCCCGTACACAACTAGTGTTTGTACCGGGTACGTTAAACAGCACCTCCTACATCAACAACATCATTCAGCTCGTTGTTGTGCCATTTGTAAGGTCGGTCCATCGTGGTGTTTTCCTGCAAGATAACGCACGTCCACACACGGCACGTGCAACGCAACATGCACTTCAGGGTGTGAGACAACTTCCATGGCCTGCACGTTCACCGGATTTGTCCCCCATTGAGCACGTGTGGGATTTTATGGGACGACTTATCCGGTCTCCATGGCCAGCCACGACCATCCCCGATTTACGCGTCCAGGTTGAGGATGCTTGGAACTCAATACCCCAAACTTAAATCCAACATCTGTACGACAGACTCCATGCCAGAATTGCACAGTGTGACGCAGTTCATGTCGGTTCAACCTCGTACTAACCATGTTACATGGAAATGTTATTTTTCAGTTTACCAGCAAATACAGCTGTATTTTGCCATAATGTTTTGATCACGTTATCCTCTGTATTCCGTTATTATGCTGTATAAATTTCGTTGGTATCAGACGTCTCCTTCTTGGTGTTCTTTTTTCACTTTCCGCCAGTGTATTTACGAGCATTTTGACATAAAATATGATGCAACAAAAACAATATTTGCACTCGCAGAAGGCTACATGCTGTGTGAAGCCTGCTAAGCTATTCCACAGCATGTAATCATTGCTGTTTCGGTAGCGTTTGCAAATTAAATTTGTATGCTTTGCTGAGCTAATTGCGTTAGTTAAAGCTTTTGTTCGTTCTTCAGTTTTTCAAAATATTTTCAATTTTTTAGAAATGCTAAATACTAGGAGAGGACTGCCCACAGTTTCTCTAGACTTTTGGGTCTACCTGAAACAACGGTAAATGATGAAACAGTATTGCCTTTGTTGCATTATATTCACTTGAAGATAGCACAAAAGTACTTGAAAAATGACAGTTACTTTTTTTAATAACAAAATCATTTTGCTCTTTCTTCAGAATTTTGGGTCATTCTGTGAAACACAACTTTTCTGCCGGAAATTGTGGTTCAGGATCAACATAATAGGTGTAGATTATACAACAATATATATATATATATATATATATATATATATATATATATATATATATATCATCATCATCATTGTCAACCATTATCAATCCACTGCTGGACGAAGGTCTCCCCAAGTTTCCTCCGCAACGGTCTATCTTGTGCCAGTCTCCTCCATGTCACTCCCGCATACTTTCGAATTTCATCCACCCATCTCCCATGTGGTCTTCTTCTGGGTCTTTTCCTGTCCTTTGGATTCCAATCTAAAATTTCAGCTGTCCATCGATGGTCTGTCCTTCTAGCAGTATGTCCAGCCCATTGCCATTTCAGGGATTTAACTTTGATCATGATGTCTTCCACTCTTGTCATTTTCCGGATCCACGAGTTCCTCTTCTTATCTCTCCTGGTTACACCAAGCATGCACCTCTCCATGCTTTTTTGAGTTGTCTGCAGCCTTTGTATGTCTCTTTTAGTTAAGGTCCACGTCTCTGCGCCATACGTAAGCACTGGAAGGATGCATTGATCAAACACTTTTCTTTTAAGACATAATGGCATATTGCTCTTGAAAATTATGCTGTTTCTTCCAAAAGCTCTCCAGGCAAGCTCTGTACGCCGATTAATTTCTTCATCAATGTGATCCACACTTGATATCTGCTGTCCAAGATAAACGTACGTGTCTGTTATCTTCAGCTTTTCTCCATCAATCGATAAATCTTCATTTCTTGTAAAAGCATTGAACATCACTTTTGTTTTCTGAAAGTTAATTTTCAATCCCACTTCTTTACTCTTGTCAGCAAGTTCCTGGATCATACTCTGCAGCTCTGATGTGGTAGTTGCAAAAATGACTACGTCATCAGCAAAACGAAGGTGGGTTAGATAATATCCATTAATCTTTATCACTTTGTTTTCCCAGTTCAGTGATTGAACGACATTTTCCAATGTAGCATTAAAGAGCTTCGGAGATATAGTGTCACCTTGTCTCGCTCCCTTTCCAATTTTTATGTGTGTTGTATTTTCAAACTGCCGAATCTCTGCACTTGTATTTTCATAGACGTTATTAATACATATATTAATGTATGCATCTTCAATACCGCAGGATTTTAGAGCCATTGTAACTGCTGATGGTTTCACCGAATCAAAGGCTTTTTTTCATAATCGATAAAAGCCATGCACAATGGAAGTTCATATTCCCGCGCTCTATCAATTAGTTCTCTCAGTACATGGATATGATCTATTGTGCTGTAGCCATTCCTGAATCCAGCTTGTTCTCTCGGTTGAGCCATGTCCATTGTTAGCTTCAAGCGGTGTGAAAAAACTTTAGTGAAGATTTTATAAACCACTGATAGGAGGCTGATAGGTCTGTAGTTCCTGAGATCCTAGATGACGAATCTCCTCATAAAATTCTTCAATTTCTTCTTCAGGATGACTTGTGGTGGGTGCATAAAAGTTTGAATAATCTGAGCCTTGTATCTTCTCGAGAGTTGGATAACGAGTCGTGCAGCTCTGTCAGAGGAACTTTCAACTTCTACAACTTTATCCTTCAGTTTCTTGTTTATTATAAATCCAACACCACTAGTTCTGCCAGTATCTGTCCCATGATAGTAGAAGAGATGTCCACTTTTCAGTTCAATGAGATCTCCTTTTCTCCTTACCTCACTTAGCCCGACGATGTCCCACTTGATCCTTTGTAGTTCCTCTTCCAATTCAAGAAGCCTTGAATCAGAAGATAGAGAGCGTCCATTATACGTAGCCAAGGTCAGCATCAGATGGCAGCCTAGTCCGGTCCTGCGGGGATTCTTAGAACCCTCTGCCTTCATGTCGCACTGGCCGCTGCCTTGGCCAGGTACATTCCAGCTGCCGGAGACTGAGGGCCAAGATTTAAGTTGTGGAGTCATTTTGGAGGGGTTTGGCCATAACTCACCAGGCTGGCCAAGTGGGTTGGTGAGTGTGGGATAGCATTTCCTCTAATCCCGATGGTATAGTTATACCGCTATTGGCGGTATTATATATATATATATATATATATATATATATATATATAACGATAGTTGCAAAAAAACCCGAAGATCAAAACGCGCAACGCAGCAGTTATGAAAATTCAGAATTCACATTCTACACTGACGGAAAAAAAAAAATCCCAACACCAAGAAGGGGTTGTGTTAAATAAACGACAGTTGGTAGGCGGTGAGAGTACATCTGTAAGATGACGTCTATGCAAATTTCGCGCTCGGCGCATACGTGTGGCGCTAGTAGCGCCCCTCGGAACATGCAAAGCAGGTTTGCTGTAAATACGCGCTGTAACGTTCATGAGCGTTAGTTATCGTTGAAATTCGACGTAGGGTGTTGATGTTAGTCAAGAATGCCTTTAAGAAGACGAAGAAGCCATTATCAACAGCTCACGGAGTTTGAACGAGGTCGTGTAATAGGGCTACGAGAAGGTGGATTTTCTTTCCGCAATATTGCAGAACGACTTGGCAGGAATGTAGCCACTGTGCATGATTGTTGGCAGCGGTGGTCAAGGGAAGAAGACCGGGTTCCGGCCGGCCACGTGGCATTACTGAGAGGGAAGACCGCCGTGAACGGCGTATGGCCGTGGCGCATCGTACCGCGTCTGCGGCAGCAATTCGAGCTGCAGTTGCCACCACAGTGACACAACGAACTGTTACAAATCGGTTACTTGAAGGATAGCTCAGAGCCAGACGCCCTGTAGCGTGCATTCCACTTACTCCAAACCACTGCCGTTTGCGAAGTCAGTGGTGTCAAGATAGAGCTCATTGGAGGACGGAGTGGAGATCTGTTGTGTTTTCTGATGAAAGCCGGTTCTGCCTGGGTGCCAGTGTGTTGGTCAGAAAGAGGCCAGGTGAGCGCCTGCAACCAACCTGTCTGCGGCCGAGGCACACTGGACCTACACCTGGAATTATGGTCTGGGGAGCAATTTCCTATGACAGCAGGAGCACTCTCGTGGTTATCCCACGCACCCTGACGGCACAGTTGTACGTCGGTCTGGTGATTCAACCTGTTGTGCTGCCATTCATGAACAGCATTCCAGGGGGTGTTTTCCAACAGGATAACGCTCGCCCGCATACTGCTGTTGTAAACCAACATGCTCTACAGAGTGTCGATATGTTGCCATGGCCTGCTAGATCACCAGATCTTTCACCAATCGAACACGTATGGGACATCATTGGACGACAACTCCAGTGTCACCCCCAACCAGCATTAACCGTCCCTGTATGGACCGACCAAGTGCAACAGGCATGGAACTCCATCCCACAAACTGACATCCAGCACCTGTTCGATACAATGCATGAACGTTTGGTGCTTGCATTCAACATTCTGGCGGTTACACCAGTTATTAATGTACCAACATTTCACATTTAAAATGGCTCTTCTCGCGTTTACAATGAGCTGTGATCTTGAAACCTTAATCGATTAAATATGTTACCTATACAAATGTATTGCCGCCATTTTATTCCTCTACAACTATTTTTTCGTGGTGTTGGAATTTTTTTTTTCCGTCAGTGTATTAAGAAGAGACTGAAGCAAAAAAAACTTTGACTCACACCAATTACAACATAGAAAAGGTTATATATTGACCGGTGTGAGTAAAAAGAGAAAAAAATAATAGAAAAACAGAATGTAGAAAGTGTCGAGAATACCGAGCCTTGGCTTTATCAAGATCCAGCAAAACTCTGCATTTTCTCACTTCCACAAAGACCTATTTGGAAATGGGTTTCTGCAAAGCCATAGATGCAAGTAATAAGCCCACCAAGAAAATTTAAATATATATATATATATATATATATATATATATATATATTTGCTTAGGTATCTTCTTTATAGAATATATATATATATATATATATATATGTCATAACCCCTCCACAGAGTTGTATGACGAAGCTTTAGTTAACATTTTAGCATGCATCTATAACTTTCCTGGCCCAACCCATGCTCTTCATCTGTTACTAATAAAACAGAAAGAAGATAATTATAGAAAACTCAAATTGTAAGAGTGACTTAATGAATCAGAATTAATGTCTCAGCAATAACACATTGCCAAGTTACCTAGTCGCCTAAGAGAGAATTTAAACCTGAATAGCAATACAAAAGTGCTACAAATTCTTAAACTTTGCAATAAAAAAAGGAAATATTAATTTTTTCTAAAGCACAGATTTCTGAAAGAAAACTGGATTACAAAACCCCTACTCCACAACTTCTGACAACTCAAAAACGAGAGTAAAATAAAGACAATAATAAACTAAATAAATGCTTTGTGAAGGTTATATGACATAAACAGTTAGTTGTACATGTACAAAGTATTTCAGAAGTGCTTTAAGTACATAATTAAGTAGTTATTAGGATCTTAACGACATTGAAAACACATCGTTGAGTACAAGAAGAAAACAGCCAGCTGCTTAGCCTAAGAGCCCTAAAAACGCGCAAAGTTACCAAGAAAAGAGAGAGTTAAAATCAAGAAAAAGTTAGTATACTTGCTACACTGTAAAAAAAAAAAACCTGAAATTCACATTACTTTTTTTCTGTGATTTTACATAAAAAATCTGTTTTTTCAGCTGATCTGTGTTTTTCCTGGAATTTCAGTAAAACTTTCGAACATTGTGTTAAAATGTTTGTAAATTCACAGAAAAACTTAGTCAGAAAGATCTGGCAATGGTTTATAGCGTAACGCGCATGCGCAGTTTGACTCCACTACGAAAACAACGATCAACGTGAAATCGTGAATGCAAACCACACGTGTAGCACAAAACTTTTCTGGTAAGTACATTTTTCTGTTTCATTATGATTTAAATCAACTGCAGTTAATTGATTTCAGATATGTGCGCTGCTCTGTAGTATATTTGAAATTGTGTGTGTTATACTAACATCTTTCAAAATCCATCATTTACACAGTACGGGGCTGTTTACCAAACTGTTTTGTTATGATATTTTAATTCACACATATAAGGTATTTTATGAAACCTTCCAAATTGTAAGTTACATTAGAAAAATAACTTAAAATTTCATGAACAGGACGAAATTTTCATTAGGAACGTTGCCTGACCAAACCGATCCGCCTAATTGAAACGCCAACAGGCAACTCCCAATAAACAAATTTTCGAATCAGAAACCCTCTGGCCCTAAGGTTTTGTGTAGTACAGATACATATAGCGAAATATCGCAATCCTTCGCATTTTTTTTATCGCATTGGTAATGTAAAGAATTACCAATCAGAAACGTGGTGAGAAGCAAAATTAGAATCGGCAAATTGTCAGAAATTTTTTAGTTAAACAACCCTGAAAATTTAACCATCCAGCAGATACAAGTTTCCAAAGGCTCATAAGGCATACTGTTTTGGTCACCCCCGCACCCCCCCCCATCCAATTTAATCTTACTTTTTGTAAAAAGTTTAGCCTATATGTTCTAGCTATTTTTTTTTTTTTTTTTTTTTGTATCGATTTGCAGTTATGGTGATGCAGTGGTAGGAGCCCCTTGTTTAATTTTTACTGAAAATCTAAATCCCTGCAAAATTGGCGTTCTGTTCCTATTAGGATTGAAGAGACTTTGGAATGACGAAGACTGAGAATTTGAAGATTTGTTTTCAGGACATTTCACATGAAAGCATTTGTAATGTAAAACAAATCCAGCACATTTGTGAAATATCTGACAAAAATTTTTTTACTTCTAACTTATCGGACCGTAAGCGATATTTTCCAAAACAATGATTTTCCTCGAAGTTCTGCATCAGCTATATTAAAAATCTAATTTAGGTTCGATATTTAACGGTGAAACAACTTATCTATTGATTTATAGGCCAAGTCTTAAGTATCCCTATCACGAACTTTCCAAATCAGAAACCAATTCGATGGCACTGCGGGACAATAAAACGAAGAGATGCGTAACTCGGAGTATGGCACTGCACCCATTAAACAAAGAGATACATAACTCGGAGTATGACCAGTCAGAGTTAAAAAGAATCGCTAAAAAATGAATTAAAGGCACCGACCGGTCTAGAATGCTACGAAACTAAAATTTGTATTTTTTGTTTCTCTACATATGTATAAAAAATGCTAAAACTCCCACTTTTTTTTTTTTTTTTTTGCAGACTGACATTATTTCACTGGAAGTATCATACCATGAATTCAAATGGATCTTCAAATTTCCAGTGTAAAATGTGCAAAATCCTTTTTTTCAGACTTAAGTCCTATGCAACTCATAAAAATACACAAAAACATTACTAGGGTGCAGTTTCCTTTGTGGTTTCATAACATGCTCTAGAACATTTGCTAAATTTTCATCTTTGAAGACACATACTTCACATGACCATCTGAAACTTACACCATTGTGTACTACTCAGACTATTAAAAATAAATAGCCTGCCCCATTCAAACACGTCAGTAACAGAATGCAGACTGAGCTTCCTTAATTCCTTAATTTCACATATTCAACTATACATAAAAAGACAAGATTAAGTTCCACGTCCTTAAGGAGCAGTGTAGTAAAACATTGGTAAATTTAGTAACAGGTCGACTTTACACAGCATTGTAAACTGCGGTATTGGTAGCTTTTTCAACGGTGTGAGTGGCTCTTTCCAAAGTCTCCATACTTCATTTCAGATTTCGTCAGGGCTTAAAATTTCATTATCCAGCAAAATACAATAAACTCTTGACCTCCCTGCTATACTATGATATCTAAACTGAAGAAACTCCTTTATTTTCAAAAATATCCGTTTCAGGGCTGCAAAAATATTAGCTACACTATACGGAATAAGAGCACAACTACAAAATGAAGTACTTGAAGAAATCAACTACCCCTGTACATCTTTGAAACCATAACTAAAACTTGAAATTCAACCGAAACCAAAAAAGTTCTTACTCAACACTTCTGTCGTACATGAAAACATTTACATTCCTTCATTTGTTTCCATTCGGATACATTGTGAAACTAATAATGACATTCCGCACATTTCTTTCTCAAAAATAAAAAAAAACAGTTTTTGAACTATTTCCACTTGCGCCGGATTACAGCACGCATCACACTCTTCCGAAGAATACACTCTACTTTTATTGTATTCTTCTGGGCATTCAGTACGAACTTCTGCTCCCTATCAAAACACGGGGAAGCTTCACGTCGTCGCCGTTAACATCGCTTAAGCCTCCTCCTCACCAACTACTACACACCATCGTACTCCAGGTAAATACTTCGGTGAAATTCTTTTCACATTCTTTAAATTACTGTATTTTTGCAGCTTGCCCCATTATTTCGCATGCTTAAAAAATTTTATGTCGCACTCTCCCCACACAGTAAACTTTTCCCGACTAAATAATTTAGACGTTAAATTACACATTTACCACATTGGTAAATTTAGTAACAAGTCGACATTTTAATTGCACTTGTCTCAAAGCATACAACAAGGTTTCTGACAGCCGATAAATTCAAGAACAACGAACCGTTACAACCTTGTGAAGATGTTAACAGTGAGAGTAACCTAAATAAGGAGAATGTAAATGAACTGAGTAGCAGTACAAACAGTAAAATTTCAGCCTTAGACATGAACACATCAGTTGCTTTGTTTTGTTTAAGGCTACTGGCCAAATTTTATTTACCTTTCTTTTGTTGTCGATGTGATCATTACTGAAATGCTGAATATTCATGAAATAAATCAGAGAATATTATGCAGTTCATAAGCAGTCTGTTGCAAAAAGTAATCAAGTTAATGAATTTTCAGATTACTGAAGTTCTCCAAAAGAACAAAAGCACGATTTTCTGAATCAAGCATGCTCAAATAAAGGTTTGCTTGTGACTATTTGACGAAAAATATTTTGAGCAGAATTTCAGTTATGTTCATCCTGTTGCCATGGATTTAGGCAGAAATGGTGATAATAAAACATCTACTTTCTACTGCATGCCAATCTTAAAAAGTCTAGCAGTTTTAATACAAAATGCTTCTGTAGAAAAGCAAATCAAATCTCCACTTCTGTGTTCTGAAGGAGTTTTATCAAACTTCACAGATGGGGCCATTTTCAAAGGTGCTAGGTTTTTTCATGAATCAGAAAATTTGAAAATTCTGCTGTATCAGAACAGTTTTGAAACAGCAAACCCCTTGGGGTTTGGAAAAAAAAAAGCATAAAATTATGGGAGTGTATTGCACATGAAATTTATGTATCCTTGGTTCAGATCAGAAATGAACTAATGCAATTAGTTCTGTTATGCAGACAGGTGGATTTTGATTTTTATGGGCATGAAGCAATATTCATGCCACATATGCAACAAAAAAATACTTTCGTTTCCCCCAAAAAATATATAAATGTTCATCAAATTTTACACCATATTTAATTTTTAAAGTGTTTACTAGATATTTACTTGTTAAAACTGTATATTATTCACCACTAAAGAAACTTTTGTTTCCCAAAAATAGTAAATGTTCACCAAATTTTAGACCACGTAATAATGATAAAGTGATAAAACCAGATATTAACTTCTCATCATTTTCTTAATTATTGGACAGTAAAAAACTGTGTCTCCCAAAAATACTAAATGTTCCCTCAAATTTTTAGATGATATCTAATTTAAGATCAATAACCTGATATTGACTTGTTAGTCTCTTTTATCATTTGTAAGCAAAATAATATTTACCAAACGTAAGACTACATACTTTTAAAACGGGAAAAATGTAATCATAATTATGTTGTTCTTATGATATTGGAACTGAAATTAAAATTAATAATTCATGACTAAATCTAAAGTTCTTTTTTCTGACCGAAAAATAACAGTAGCAGCGTCGAATTACCCAGTGGTCGCCATTGTGCCAGTAAAACTTCCATCAGACCATTGAACTATTGATTTTACTGGCCCAGATGGCCAGGAAGTTGTTTTTTTTTTTTTTTCAAATTTGTCACAAGTTAAAAAATGAATTTCTGTTGTTTTTTTTTACCTTGCTGTATGGTTTTTTTAGGCTGCAAACTAATGACAGGTTTAAAAACAAATATTGGATATAATTCCATTGAAATGATACATTATTTTCTACATATATTAAAATGTCGTAAAAAAAAATTTCATTATTTTTTTACAGACCAGTAGGCATTTTGGTGGACCAGTGGTTTGCCAATTCTAGTGGTCCACTGGGCCAGTAGATTCTTATTCTAACCCTGGAGTAGTAATACCCATATGCCTGACTGCAGTTACCTGTAAATACTTGTAGTTATAGGTGTTAAGCTAATACAATGAAAACTAAACTTTTAATGTGCTAGTTTTATTATAATAATCATGATATAAAAATTAGTCTCACTAATTATTAAAAATAAAATCACATAATAAACGTGAAATAAGAAATAATTGAATTAGTAAGGTTTTTTTTTTTTTATTTTACTGTCAGTCCCTCTTTTACGTTTTTCCCTGATTGGTACATTCTTTCAGTCTTGTCCTGTGGTAATTCTACTTCCCACTCGCTAAAAATGTTGTTCCTTGTACTCATCGAACGTTTCCCTAGGGATTGCTTAAAGTTTCACATTCCAATGCGTCACCACCTGGAAATTCGTTTGGGGGCGGGGCTTATAATTACACCGAAGAGCAATTGGATTAGAGACTGCTGGCGTTATGCAAATGTGGTGCTGTGGGTGGCCCTATAAACGGAAACGACATGACTTATACAACGATCCGACAATATATGAGTGATGCGACGGAAATCAGTAAGAGTCCGACGCAGTATCACGTTAGTACATGCGGATGGCAGAATACGAGTACGGTGCAAATCACATGAAGCGATGGATCCTTCTTGCCAGCAGGGTACTCTTCAAGCTATGGGGGTGGCATTCTCATCTGGGCACTGTTTACGTGGACTGAAATGGAACCTCCTGGTACATGCGACATTGTCCCTCACAGATCAACGTTACTGGGATATCCTGGACGACCATTTGCTCCCATTTGTGAGTCTTCAAGATCCCGCTGGGGACCTCATCCTGCAACAAGACAATGCATCATGCTATCGGTCCCAAATTGTATCCGAATGGTTGGATGAACACTCCACCGACGTGACCTCGCTTCCTTGGCCAGCTAGGTCACCTGACATAAATCCCATCGAGCACATCTGGGATACCATCGAGAGAGATGTTCGAGGCTCTGACCCCCCCCCCCCCCATGAAATCTTCGTGAACTGTGGGAGCTTGTTCACTGGTCGTGAATCCGTATGGCTTCCCAAAGCTTCAGGTGTCTTGTCGAGTCCATGCCGAGACGAATCGCCGCCGTCATCAGGTCGAAAGGTGGTGCTGCATGCCACGTTACTAGACAGGTATCTCTTCTAATTCAATTGCTCTTCAGTGTATGCTAGCTAAATAATAATTTGATGTAATATTTTTTATTTTTTTATTTTGACAAAGTGTTTATTGCAACAACAAAAACTTTCTTTTTTCAGCATTGTCGTGTAAATTTAGTGTTACACATTTGGCTGTAAACATTTACTAAATTCGGTATAGCAATAGTATTTAAAATACAGGCATTACTAAAACAGTAGATACCATTATTATTTTAGTGACTCAAATTTAGTTTTTTGATCTATCATCATTTAGTATCTCAAAAGTACTTTTGATATTCATTATTTTTTTTTATTTTTTGGAGTACAGTGCTAGGGGTTCAGAGTTTAATTTGGTAAACATTTAATTTGATCCCCTTATTAATGACCTGAAGAAACTAGAAAATGGAGTCGATCTGGGCTCAGGTAATACAGTGAAAGGTTCAATATTTATTAATATTTAAATTTAAAATTACTTGTTTAACTTTTTATTGTATGAGATTGAATATATTTTTCAGTTGAAAAAATGCTGCAAAATGTTATGAAGTATAAGAAAGACATGTTTAAAAGTATGATTTCCCCTGCACAACACTTAATAATTTTCTAAATTTTACAACACAAAAATATTCTCAAAAGTGATGCTACTACTAATTCAAAAACACATGTTATTCTCTGAAATTATTTATTTCTATATATATAAAAGTTAAAGTATGTTTTGTTGAAAACACAAGGAAAGATACTGCGCACTTCGCAGTAGTCAAAAAGTTAAAAAAAAAGTCCACACATGAGAGGAAGAGAAAGAATTGTTTTGAAATTCTCTTTGCCGAGTGCGTGGTTCATCATATGAACTCTTATACAGCCGCCTCCGGTGGCGCAGTGGTCTAAGGTGATGGCCTCTTGATCATTCGTCTGAAAGGGGTCCGTCCGGGTTCGAATCCCGGTGAGGCATGGATGTTGTGTTTGTCTTTACGGCACTGGCTCTCTCCTTCCCTGGAACCAGTTATCCTAAATTAGGACGGCCGACTGCTTATAGCCCATTGAGTTGCTCACGGTGGTTGTTAAACCTCAAATCAAAAAAAAAAAAAAAAAAAATCTATACGCTAAGTGGCAACCGAACGTAAGTTGTTCGTCAGCAGTTGCAATAATGCAAGCTTTAAAAAGAAATGAACCCTCAATATGTTATGTGTATAGTGCTCCTATTACGTTATTTTATTAAATAATAGTTTTGTTCATCTAATGAAACCATTATTCAAGGTGAGTTTGTTCATGCATGCAATAGTTCTTCTTTTCCAAAGTTTTAAGTCCGCCACTGGGGCATTGGGCTACTTGCTTCCGAAAGACATCAACGATAAAATGTAGATAAACAATATGTTTGTTCCGCATATGTTCATAAGCGGTTTGATGGATTTACACCAAAATTAGCATACAAACCCAGATCACCCAGATTAAAAAACAGGTGGGACGATTTTTAGAAATTCCATCCCTAAGGGGGTCAAATGTGTTTTTATGAGGCCCTCTATAGACTGGGTGAAAGTCGGTTGCTGAAGTTTTGCTCCATGTCAGAGCAACAGTCATCAGGTGACGCCTCACTGCTCGCAAGTGTCCGTGGTACAGGCATACGGGAAAGAGTCCAAATGGTTATGCATCATTCTTGATGGTTTTCTAAGTGATTTGCTAGAAAGTGCCTTATCTACACTAGAAAGCTGAAAGCGATGTGCACGAAGTGTATTGTACATGTTTGCTATTTTGAGTTTTTAGGCTCAGAACGGCCATTATAAATTGTGATAAGGTGTTGTCTGAACGGCAGGTAAATAAAGTACTGCTTTGTGATTCAGCATGGTGAATAATTTTGAAGTGCTCAAAAACAAACTTTGTCTATCCTGGACAAATGCTGGGTACCTCCACTAATAATTGATAAAACATAAATTTTAAAATTGTTGTGGAGGAAACATTGGTTTTGAAAATTTTTAGTGTTAGTCATGCAAAACACATATTTCCACTTTGTGTTCTCAGCTATAAATGTGCCTCAGAAATGGCAGCACTTGTAAGGAAAATCTCCTGTTTGTATTCTTGTAGCCACAGGGCAAGAATTCCTAACCAAAAAGCAAATTAAGTAGAAGTTAAAAATTTCCACTTCCCTCCACAACAGTTATTTATTTTACATTGCATTAATAAAGGTAAATAAAAATAAACCCACTTAAATTTTTTTACAGCTTTTCCAGTACCACAGACTCCATTAAAAAATAAAATTTCAATGTTACTTTAATTTTATCATTATTAGTACTTGCAAAATGTCATTGACAAGATAAAATGGTTATCAAAAAAGTTATTGGTCATGCTTGCAAATAAGAAATCCAGTTGTCTGCCAGGTGTGCAAATAAAAATGTGTTGGAAGGGGGAAATTCATAGGTCAATTTTTTTTTATTTTTTTTAAGCATTAATGGAAAAGAAATTAAGTAAAATAGCACAAGAAAAAAGTTGCTTCGAGGTCCACCCTCTCCCCCATGAATTCAGTACTGTCTCCCCTAATAGTAAATGTTTCCCTGAATTCCGGCCTCATACAGCAAGCCAAGAGGGAATGCCGTCATAAGTCATAATCCTTTCAGCGAGCATTGTTCCTGATCACTCTGCTTACCGTGGAGACGACACACAAAAAAAAAAAAAAAAAAAAAACCCTCCAACGCTGAAATGTAAACTGATACAAAAACAGTAAAGTCATGTAAAAACACTTCCCAAAAAACAAACTACCAAATACAAATAACCCAATGATATGAATTCGCACCTGTCGGTTGGGGGATAGGTGTGGAATATCAAACACTTTTCCAAAAGTTATAGCTGCTTAACCTTAAATACGTATCAAATGAAACAAAAAGGTTTAAAGCAAACTTGCATGAACACTGAGTAACAAATCTCACGGTGCTCTAATAAAAGCCCACCCAGACTTGTGTGGCTTGGTCTGTAGATATTAAAAATGGAATAACTATGTTTAGATGCAAAAACCTAACTTATTATTTACAACTCCTAGTTTGAAATGTAGTTGATATATAAACCTGTTAAGAAACGAATGCATGAATTATGTTGGAAGCCTATGAATTGAAACAAAAAAACTTGCCTTTTATGAACTTTTGGTTAATAATCTATGAAGATAACAACATAAACTGTTTGTGAACTTGCTTTTAAATAATCCTAGATGATAAACGAATGAATGTGTAAACTCCGTCAAAAACAAGGTTCACACATACGAGCAATACTGTTTTGTTTGAAATGTTAAGAACCCTAAGCTATGACATCACGTGCGACAGCAGTGCCGCACATTAAGGCTCGATCAAATACGACTTCCTCCGGTCCAGACAGCATGGCATCACATCATTCGGAACTGCTATTCGTTCAGTTCGCCGCTAAGCACTTGAAGTCAGGAGACATCAGAACTTGGAATCTTTGTGGATGTTTAGTAATTATAATATTTCAGCAGGCTTTTAGATTAAAAAGGAAGGTCGCCCATCGTGCTTCGGCAAAAAGTGGGTCCTCTGCCCTTTCTATCATTGCACTTAGAATAATAAAGATTGTTCTCTTTGAATATTAATTGAAGAGACGAGTTAAAAGGTCAACTGTTGCCTAAGTACAGTGGGTAAGCTTTGCTATAAAAGTGCTAGGTTCTCAAGAAGTCTTTCCTCCATTGCACTACGGAAGGATAAATTTATAAAATAGGTATGCTGCCTTAATAAGTAGGCTTCTCTGCCTTTAGAGGAGTTTAAACTCCCCAATAAAAAGTGCTTTTCTTAGCTCTTTCAAAGCTTAGGAAAACTCGAGCAAAATCTGGATTTTTCGCACAAACTCGTGCTGAAAAAACTATTTTTGCTAGGAATTGCGCACTAATTTATTTAGAATTAATTAAATTGGACAGCATATTCCTGGTCTTTAAACATACACAAGCACCAAAAAGATTTTCATTTCAGTAATTATTTTCGATAAATTCTGCATTTCTATGCAAAATGATGCAGATGCACTAAATAAAAATCTATGTGCTCCATAAGTAAATTAAACAGTGAATTGAGGGACTTTTTCAGATATAAAAGGCTACAAAAATAAAACCTCCAACACCCAAAGCAAAATAGCCTTTAAAAATAAAGATAGTAAGCGAAAAGCTGTAAATGCATGAAACAGCAAGAACTGGAGGAAGTTTGCTCCGCCCTCTGGAAAAATCCAGAACAAGGAGACAAAAATTTGGTTCTGATAGAAATAAAATTAGATTATAAGAGAAGCATGCATTTTTTTCTAAAGAAAAAAAAAAGTCCAAACAGCGCACAAAATAAAGTAGAAACCACATGCGTTTGAGTGACGTGGGAAGCCAAAAAAAGTGGTTTAAATTCAAAATAGACTGCGTGGGGGTGGGGTGGGGGTTAAGGTGGTTGTTGCAAGAAATCAATCATCAGAAAAGGTATTCCAGTAAAGAAAACCATCAGCATTTATCCATACTAACTGGAAAAGCAGAGGGAAAGGCCTCGCTCAAAAGTGCAAGTCACCATAACAAGGAGTACCAGTTAATGTGGAATCAGTGGAAAGAATGATGTTACGTCACAATACCTGTACGCCATCCACTTTAGTGTCGACTCGAGAACAAACAAGCACTGCTAGAAGATCAACAGCTAATGGGAACAAAGTAAACAAAAAGGAGCATCAGCGCTGGACTGGCCATTCTCTGAACCGTTACGCCGCACATGTGTGCAGGTTTGAACTTCAGCGTTCAGCATGGAAGAAAATAATTTGGCGTACGATTACGAAAAATTTAGGTTTTGGTAGTGTCGTGATGGCGTGCCAACGCGACACCCGTCCTGAGACATAGGTTGTGCATCATTGTTCTGAGGTCTAATGACATCCCATTTTCCTTGACGTCTTCTTGGACGGTTTTCAACATGACTTCTCCACCCTCACCGATGAGTTGAGTGCACCAGAAAGGTAAAACCTTAAATATTTCCTTTTTTTCCTTTGGCCATCAAAATTCTTCATAAACAATGAAGGCCCATCTCCATATGCAGAAAAAGAAAAGAGCAGGAAGCGGAAATTCCAAATAGAATGTTTGATTGCTATTTTATAATTCTGATGAAACATGATACTTTCTAGTTGCACATTATGGTATTAACCAAATCATGCCATTATACGTGGAACATATATAGTATCTGAAACAATCATTTGATGTTTCTGAATATTTCTGTTTTACGCGTTATGTCCTATGAAAGTTTGACTGGCTGATACGTAATGTTTCGACTGTGAAAATTATTTGTGTGTCAATTAAAAAATACATATTAAGCGTATTAATGCTACCACTTGCACTACCCCGCTTTCCTTCGCTGACAATGAAGGAAAGCGGGGTAATTCTCAAGTGGTAAGCATTAATATGTATTTTTTAACTATAATGATCAATTGACACAAATAATTTTCACTGTCGAACGCTACGTATCAGCCAGTTGAACCTTCACAGAACATAACGCGTGAAACAGAAATATTCAGAAACATCAAATGATTGTTTCAGATATGAAACATGATACATTTTGCCTGATAGAAGAAAAAAAAATTCAAGTCAATGAGTTTCTGATGTTGAGCAAGTGTTGAATACATTTTTTTCCTATTTTTTGTATGTCTTTGTGAAGGAAGAATGAAAGGGGAATTGCTAAGAATGTTCTTTTCTGTTTGACCCATCAGATGCCCCGAAAGGGTATGCTAAATTTTTAAATTGGAGTTTTAAATCAACAAATGTTGAAATAGAGAAAGAGAAGGTACTTATGTTAAGAGGATTTGGGGTAGAAAATTTAGAAATTTGCAAAGCTAGAAGAAGAGGTAGTGTAATGCATTACTGTCTTTCAAAAATTCTGTATCTGTTATTTTTTTCTTATTGGCCAAAGTGTAAAGATGTGTGATGTATTCATGTGGACGGAGTGGTATATTCAAGCTGGGGGAGGTGGGGGGTTAGAAATGTGATTGTTTTCAAAGCCTGTTAATAAATATGAGTGAATAATTACAAGGCATTTCTATATAAATTTGGTATATTGGTGTAAATTTGGTAGTTGTGAAAAGAGTAGTTATCCCATGCTTTTGTGATAATTTATTTCGGTGAAAATATTTCCAAAATGAATGTAAATTAAGTGAAGGAACTAATCAATGGTGTAGCTTGTGAAATATGAGTCCCTTCAAAGTTCACTTGGGTGTAAACCTCTTTTGGCCTTCTCGGGTGTGATGTGTTAAAATTAATGCTCAAATTCGTCTGTTAAAGAAATTCTGTGAAACAAAAAAAAGTTCTTTTCAGCCAGGCAAGAGGCCTCAGCTGCAAATAAATAAAATACAGCTGGTCAGCTTTCTCATCCAATTTCTGAGTCACATTTGCTCTTGTGTTCAGTGATTCTAGGATAATGTGTGCAATTTTTGTGTTTTGTTTAGTGACATCTCATACACTCCCATTGACAGGTCATTTTTTTTTTTAAAAACAAACTAGTATATTTTTGTTTTGGGGATATTGCGGCAGCGTAATTTATTTATTTAAATTTGTTTATCCATTATCATCACGAGCCTTACTAAGTTTTCTTTGGTGCATACATATATTTTGAGATATGATATTGCAATTTCATAATCATCAAGAATATTAATGATTTTAATGTTTAACCAAATGTACACAACAGTTATATGTATCATTACCCTACTTTGCACAATATTTAATGCTATGTGTTTAATACTAATTCTTTGCATTTTCTGTTTTTCAGGGTGCTTTGCAAACATAAACCCTCGGAGGAGAACGAAAGTTCCAAAAAAGAATGTGCAGCAGCCTGCAATAGCACCTAGGGTGTTGCAACTTGAAGAAAAGATAAAAACATTGTTGAAACAATTTTTCAAATTTGGTCCAGTTTTAGAAATGAAATTGAAGCATTTTTTTTTTTTTTTTCTGTACATAATCGGAAATAAAGTGGGGCACATATCATTAAATGTAGTTTGCTGAATCTTTGAAATCTGACATACGTATTTGCATTTTGGTATAAGAATAATTATAGAACAAATATCATGACAGACGTTAATGTTAA
Organism: Macrothele yani; assembly: GCA_039090855.1. NCBI lineage: Eukaryota > Metazoa > Arthropoda > Arachnida > Araneae > Macrothelidae > Macrothele > Macrothele yani. Next base: position 85,160,381 of record CM077001.1, read on the forward strand.
TACTGAAGGTTTAAAAGAGCATGAATGCTCCTCTAAAATCATCCATCTTTATGTTAATGGTCAAATCTCATTAATATTCTATGAAAACTGCAGTAATTAGCTTTGATCTTTTTTTTTTTTTCTAACTACTAGTAATGCAAGGAAAATGCTAGCACTCATATGATACAGTAGCATTAACAGATGTAGTGTTGAAAATCACAATTACAAAATGTATCTACATTTATCTTTCCTGTTTATAAGCAATGGTAATTTCTAGTCTTAGTGTAAACACATGTAGGCATTTACAGAGCTTTCAGCTTCTGATACAAGCTGTTAATCATACCAGCTAGCTTTGAATAATCTGGTGGTTTTGGAGAAATTCAAATATACCTAAGAAATGTTAGCTGGCTAACAACATCTTTGAAAACAGCGAGCTGTGGGTAATTACAATTTGTAATTAATGTTTCATTTGTTTATTATTGTTGTGTCCTAGCATTTTACTGTGCAGGAAAATAAAACTCTGGAACATTAAATTCCTACCAAAAAACACTTGAAGTTTTTTTTGTTTTTTTTTTTTTTATGCTTACATAGTTGCCATGACCGATTTCTACTCCTATGAAATCTTTTCATTCCATTAAAATTACATGTTGATTTATACAACAGCCATGTTTATAACTTGGAACATAGATTCAGAAGAAAACCCAAAAGCCATTCATTGAAGTGTTAAGAACAGGCAGTTTTTTGTTTTTTTTTTTTTTATGCTTACATAGTTGCCATGACCGATTTCTACTCCTATGAAATCTTTTCATTCCATTAAAATTACATGTTGATTTATACAACAGCCATGTTTATAACTTGGAACATAGATTCAGAAGAAAACCCAAAAGCCATTCATTGAAGTGTTAAGAACAGGCAGTTTTTTGTTGTTTTTTTTTAATTCTACAATATTCTTCCAAAATTCTGCTGAAACAATGACAAAAAATTTTATACACATAAGCTGGTGCTAAAAGATACTAAACATATGAGTGACGGCAACAAGAAAAAGTACAGATCTGCTATTGATCATACTGTCATTTCGTAAACAGAACACATTGACCATTAACATGTGGTATTTGTACTGTTTGCAGTAAGGTGGCTTTCTAAAAATGAAAATCTGAAATATTCCTGCAAAAAAACTATTTGTAAACAACGGTTTTATAAAACAGATCTTCTAACAAAAAAAATATTGTGTGAAAAAACCTGCCAGTTCTTTTTAAATAAGAATTCTGTAGGACGTTTTGTTGCCAGAAATGTAAATACTATTTACATAAACAGAACTGACTAAAATATTAATTACAAAGGAAAAAATTTTGTGGTGAGTATAAAAAAAATATGTGTGGTAAGTATAAACCAAAACATTGTACAAAACAAAATTTGCCTGCTGAAAACAAATACTACTTACATAAACAGTTTATAGAAATAAAATATTATTGAGGTACTTTGCCTATTTAGTTTTCACACCTTATATTTCGCCTGGTTCTGTGTAAATGCATGTTCCATGCGAAATGTTTTTGGGTGTTTTCTTACATACAATATTATATGATACTCTGCTTCGACCATAATGTGTGCAAAGAAATTATGTAAAAAACAATGTAATTAAAAGAACACCTAAATATCACAAAAATGATATTTAGAAATTAAAATTTATGAAAAGAAACATTGTCTGAATACATATTTTATTGGGAAACAGAATATTTAAAAAAAAAATTTTAAAGCCAGACCTAATCTGTCAGAAAACATCATTATTTTGCGGAAAAGTGAAATAATATAAAAGTTTCGTAATTAAATTTATAATTCTATCAGAAAGAAATAATTTGTGGGAAAACGTTATTAAACATAACGTTTCTATGTAAAGAATTATGCTCAGGGAATAAATAATTGGATAAAATATAAAACATAATATTTGTAAATATACATAGTAACTGTCAGAAAACACAAATATTTTGTGAAAAAACATTACGTTATAAAACAGTTTTTGTAAATAAACATAATAATTCTATCAAAAAACACCAAATGTTACAAAACAAATTTTGTGAAAAAACGTAATAATTCTGTCCGAAAACAGAAATATTTTGTGAAAATGCGGAATGGTATAAAACAGGTTTTGTAAAATAACGTAATTATTTTGTAAGAAAACACAAATATTTTTGTGAAAATACTGAATAGCACAAAACGGTTTTTGTAAAAAAAACGTAACAATTCTGTCAGAAAACGTAAATACTTTGTGAAAAGACAGAATGTTATAAAACTGTTTTTGTAAATAAACGTAATAATTTGTCAGAAAACGGAAATATTTTTGTGAAAAAACATAATATTATAAAACGGAAGTTTTGTAAAAAAACAGAATTTTTATTAACGGAACGGAATTATTTTGGCAACTGTGCTGCCATAAGATTTTACGTTAATTCAATTTTACGGAATTTTTTTTTACAGTGTAGTGCCTAAATGCTTAAAGCAAAAAATTAGAAAATGTTTAAAAAGTTCAAACATTGAACTTGGAAAACCCAAAACCCGAGGGACAAAGAAGAGAGCTTACCTCTTATGCAACTTTACTTCTTCCACTCTGAAGAAACATGGCCGACCTTTTACCCCAAACTTTCATTCACCCCTGCCACTCCCTAGTCGCTGGAAGGCAGTGTGGGTGGGGCTGAAGGCCTCCACACACTGAAAAAAATCCTACTCGTGGAGATTTTAACTAGAGAAAAATATAATTAAGAATGTGGACCTGTTTGATCAGAAAGAGCAGAATTAACTCTCCAGAATACATGAGAAATATTATGAAATACACAAGTAGTGCATTTAATAACCTTGGTGAGCTTCTATAGACTATTCAGAATCCTATTAATTTTAATGTTAGTTTTACTATTTTTAGCATAGCTATTCTAGTGAGTGAATAACTAGTTTTCTTTTATATTTATTTTTATTTTCTTTTTATAAACAGATTTTTAAGTTTTTTTGTGATTTTGTCTATATTATTTAATTTTTTATTTTTAATAGGACCTTCTTATCCATAGCACTAAGGTTCCTTTTTGTAGTTAATATGCATCCTTCTAGACCAACTTCCAAAAAAAGGCTTTCATTGGTCAGAATCATTTGGTGGGCTTATTACTTGCATCTATGGCTTTGCAGAAACCATTTCCAAATAGGTCTTTGTGGAAGTGAGAAAATGCAGAGTTTTGCTGGTCCTTGATAAAGCCAAGGCTCAGTATTCTCGACACTTTCTACATTCTGTTTTTCTATTATTTTTTCTCTTTTTTACTCACACCGGTCAATATATAACCTTTTGTATGTTGTACTTGGTGTGAGTCAAAAAAAAATTTTTTTTTGCTTCAGTCTCTTCTTAATAGAATATATCATCATCATCATCATCATCATTGTCAACCATTATCAATCCACTGCTGGACGAAGGTCTCCCAAGTTTCCTCCACAACGGTCTGTCTTGTGCCAGTCTCCTCTCCATGTAACTCCCGCATACTTTCGAATTTCATCCACCCATCTTCCATGTGGTCTTCTTCTGGGTCTTTTCCTGTCCCTTGGAATCCAATCTAAAATTTCGGCTGTCCATCGATGGTCTGTTCTTCTGGCAGTATGTCCAGCCCATTGCCATTTCAGGGATTTAACTCTGATCATGATGTCTTCCACTCTTGTCATTTTTCGATCCACGTGTTCCTCTTCTTATCTCTCCTGGTTACACCAAGCATGCACCTCTCCATGCTTCTTTGAGTTGTCTGCAGCCTTTGTATGTCTCTTTTAGCTAAGGTCCACGTCTCTGCACCATACGTAAGCACTGGAAGGATGCATTGATCAAACACTTTTCTTTTAAGACATAATGGCATATTGCTCTGAAAATTATGCTGTTTCTTCCAAAAGCTCTCCAGGCAAGTTTTGTACGCCGATTAATTTCTTCACCAATGTGACCCTCACTTGATATCTGCTGTCCAAGATAAACGTACGTGTCTGTTATCTCCAGCTTTTCTCCATCAATCGATAAATCTTCATTTCTTGTAAAAGCATTGTACATCACTTTTGTCTTCTGAAAGTTCATTTCTTAATCCCACTTCTTTACTCTTGTCAGCAAGTTCCTGGATCATACTCTGTAGCTCTGATGGGGTAGTTGCAAAAATGACTATGTCATCAGCAAAACGAAGGTGGGTTAGATAATCTCCATTAATCTTTATCCCTTTGTTTTCCCAGTTCAGTGATTGAAAGACATTTTCCAATGTGGCATTAAAGAGCTTCGGAGATATGGTGTCACCTTGTCTCACTCCCCTTTCCAATTTTTATGTGTGTTGTATTTTCAAACAGCCGAATCTTTGCACTTGCATTTTCATAGATGTTATTAATAATATTAATGTATGCATCTTCAATACCGCAGGATTTCAGAGCCATTGCAACTGCTGATGGTTTCACCGAATCAAAGGCTTTTTTCATAATCGATAAAAGCCATGCACAATGGAAGTTCATATTCCCTCGCTCTTTCAATTAGTTCTCTCAGTACGTGGATATGATCTATTGTGCTGTAGCCACTCCTGAATCCAGCTTGTTCTCTCGGTTGAGCCATGTCCAGTGTCACCTTCAAGCGGTGTGAAAGAACTTTAGTGAAGATTTTATAAACCACTGATAGGAGGCTGATAGGTCTGTAGTTCCTGAGATCCTCAATGTTGCCTTTTTTATGTAGCAAGATCATTGTAGCGTTGTTCCAATCCTCAGGAATTTTCCCTTCATTAAGGCATCGAGTGAAAATTTGGGCGAGTACTGTTTCGATTTCTCCACTTGCTTCTTGTATGATGTCTACAGTAATTCCATCTTCTCCTGGAGCTTTTCCCCGCTTCATGTTCTTGATTGCATGTGCAACTTCTGCTGGAAGGACTGGAAGAACTCTGGTACTGGTACCTTTCATGATGTCTGGAGTACATGTATCATCCCTTTCATATAATTTGGAGTAGAAATCTTTCACTCTTGTCAAAATTTCGCCTCTATTTCTTGTTACAGAACCATCTTCTTTTCTCAGTGCCATAATCTGTTTTTTCCCTTACTGAGATGTCCCTTTGCTATCTTTAGGCTTTGGTTGTTTTCAATTGTTTTCCTTACTAGTTCACAGTTGAATTTCTCACGTCTTCAGTGATACTTTTTCTTACTGTCTTGCATAGCTCTATATATTCCACTTTGGAAGTCACATCTTCTTTAGTTGTCCTCATCACTCTTCTTTTTTGCATCAACATTTTGGTTTTTCCTGATAATTTGTTCACATGCAATTTGTTCTTAGACCCAGCTAATTTTGTTGCTGTTTCCATAAGAGCTTTGGTTACTTTTCTGTTAACTTCAGAAATATCCACTTCTTCCGATGTTAGGCCTTCTAAAGCAGAGAATTTGTTCTTCAGTTCCAATTTGAAGGTATTATGGTGTTTTTTAAGGTTGGTTATGTCAATACATTTTGTTTGTCTTATGAGCTTGCTACGTTCGAGTTTAGGCTGAGGTGCATCTTACATCTCACCAATCTATGGTCACTGCCTGTGTTGAACTTGTTTAGCACACTGCAGTCTTCTATGACTTAATTTTTGTTACACATAATAAAATCAATTTCACTTGTCGTCCCATTTGGATGTCTCCATGTCCATTTCCTGTGTGGCTTTTTCTTGAAAAAGGAGTTCAAGATGAAAAACCCTTTTGCCTCTGCAAACTCGACGAGAGTATTTCCACGCTGGTTTCTGTTCCCGTGACCAAATTTACCTTCTGAAGTTTCATTCTGTTGCGGTTGCCCTATTTTTGCATTGAAATCTCCCATAATTATCTTCAAGTGTTGCTTACCTTTATTATTTAGATGACGAATTTCCTCATAAAATTCTTCAATTTCTTCTTCAGGATGACTTGTGGTGGGTGCATAAGTTTGAATAATCTGAGCCTGTATCTTCTCGAGAGTTGGATAACGAGTCGTGCAGCTATGTCAGAGGAACTTTCAACTTCTACAACTTTATCCTTCAGTTTCTTGTTTATTATAAATCCAACACCACTAGTTCTGCCAGTATCTGTCCCACGATAGTAGAAGAGATGTCCACTTTTTTCAGTTCAATGAGATCTTCTCCTTTTCTCCTTACCTCACTTAGCCCGACGATGTCCCACTTGATCCTTTGTAGTTCCTCTTCCAATTCAAGAAGCCTTGAATCAGAAGATAGGGAGCCGTCCGTTATATCGTCGCCAAGGTCAGCATCAAATGGCAGCCTAGTCCGGTCCTCCGGGGATTCTTAGCACCTCTGCCTTCATGTCGCACTGGCCGCTGCCTTGGCCAGGTACATTCCAGCTGCCGGAGACTGAGGGCCAAGATTTAAGTTGTGGAGTCATTTTGGAGGGGTTTGGCCATAACTCACCACGCTGGCCAAGCGGGTTGGTGAGTGTGGGATAGCATTTCCCTCTAATCCCGATGGTATAGTTATACTGCTATTGGCGGTCGTCAGAGCCCCTTTAGTGGGAACAGGATGTACCACGAGAAGGCGGGGTTGACATTTGTCAAGGAGAGGCTGTGATGTTACGCATCACCTGACCTTACATCCCATAGAATATATATATATATATATTAATTTCATGTTGCAGTGGATTATAAGAATGAAAAAAGTGTTTTTCGGTTTTTCAAACATTAGGATCTACGAATTATATGCTGCAGCAGATTATGCATATGGATTTTTTTTTTTTTTTTTAAACCTGAATTTCACAACCTCTGAATCATACGCTGCAGTGAATTACATGAACAGAAAAAAAAATTCTGAATTTCACAATCAGCAGATTATATGAAGGAAAATACAACGATATTTTTGAGTTTATATGGCTAAGTTGAACCTCAACAAATCATATTTTAATAAAATCAAAATCAAAATTTTAAATTTTTTAAAGCAGTGACTGGAAGAACAAGAAAAAGAAAATAATGGGCAAATTGGAATTTTTTTTTAGAAGTGGTTTGGGTGAAAATTGAGGAAAAAAATGGCAGCAAATATGCTATTATTATTTACTTTTTTGTTCCAGCATCATCCCAGCACATTACATTATATATGTTATTCTTGAAATCTGAATTCATTTCACCTCTGCCAGGTGAAATGAATTCAGATCACATATATATATTTTCAATGTGTGTACAATATATATACAGCGCGCCACTGACTCGCTGTAGTGCGTAAATTACCCCAAAACAAGAAAAAGGACCCGTAATTACAAATTCTACTCGTTCTTTGGGACCCACATTTTATTTTGGATTCTTTTAACATGCCATTTGACAAAAGTCAAATTCGTGAGGATTAGGGAAAGAATGAAAACAGCCAGCAATGCACCGTCTGTCAAGATTTATATACAATATAAGATTATGTAAATGTACAATTGTCCTGATTAATTTAGTAAACCTTTCAGCTCTTTTAATCAGTATTGGAACAAGTTGAAATTTAACATTTGAAAAACAAACTTACATTTAATGAGAGCACTGTGAATGATTATACTCTACTAAAACTTGTACATCAACTTCAATGATCGTTCGATAAAAGTAAAAAAACTGTTCAACAGTAGTAGTCATCACACAGTTCCTGTGTGTTGAGAAATGAAAACCAATCTGGTGTTTATATATATATATATATATATATATATATATATAAAAATATAAAATTTTTTTTATATTTTTGGCACTATTCCCCGCATGAGTTATGCATTATTCATTACCAGTACATCAACTTCAATGATCGTTCGATAAAAGTAAAAAAACTGTTCAACAGTAGTAGTCATCACTTGTTCCAATACTGATTAAAAGAGCTGAAAGGTTTACTAAATTAATCAGGACAATTATATATATATATATATATATATATATATATATATATATAGAAACCCATTTCCAACTAGGTCTTTGTGGAAGTGAGAAAATGCAGAGTTTTTGCTGGTCCTTGATAAAGCCAAGGCTCAGTATTCTCGACACCTTCTACATTCAGTTGTTTTATTTTATTTTTTTATCTTTTCTCCTTTTACTCACACAGGTAGATACATAACCTTTTCTATGTTGTATTAGGTGTGAGCCAAAATTATATATGTATTTTTTTGCTTAGGTATCTTCTTTATAGAATATATATATATATATATATAATTGTATATATATATATATATATATATAAAAAATATAAAATTTTTTATATTTTTGGCACTATTCCCCGCAGAGTTATGCATTATTCATTACCAGTTTTATTGAATGTTATACACTAGAAGACAAAGCTGAGCACTCTGAAATGAAAACTTATTTTGAAGTGCAACTATTAAATAAGTGAACAATGTGTTCCCTGATTTTAGTCGTGGATAGTGTACTAAATTACTGAACAATATTCTATAATTCATTGATTCTGACTGTTGGTCATAATTCTGTATTGGGGTTTTTGTTTGGGGCAATCGTGGTTTTCTCCTTATCCATGGTACCCAATTGGCATATGCCTGAAAATTTTCACCTGCAGCTTGAGTTTTCATATTTGATTTTGAAATTTTTATTTTACAAAATCCAGATCTCACTTATGAAGATTCCATCTCCTTCTTAAAGTAACAAGTATAGTATACAGATTTTTTCTGTCTACATATTTTTTTAAAACTACTACAGTAAAATCCGAATAACGAAAATTTTTTTTATATTTTTGGCACTATTCCCTGCAGAGTTATGCATTATTCATTACCAGTTTTATTGAATGTTATACACTAGAAGACAAAGCTGAGCACTCTGAAATGAAAACTTATTTTGAAGTGCAACTATTAAATAAGTGAACAATGTGTTCCCTGATTTTAGTCGTGGATAGTGTACTAAATTACTGAACAATATTCTATAATTCATTGATTCTAACTGTTGGTCATAATTCTGTATTGGGGTTTTTGTTTGGGGCAATCGTGGTTTTCTCCTCATCATCATCGTCAACCATTATCAATCCACTGCTGGACGAAGGTCTCCCCAAGTTTCCTCCACAACGGTCTGTCTTGTGCCAGTCTCCTCCATGTCACTCCTGCATACTTTCGAATTTCATCTACCCATCTCCCATGTGGTCTTCTTCTGGGTCTTTTCCTGTCCCTTGGAATCCAATCTAAAATTTCAGCTGTCCATCGATGGTCTGTCCTTTTGGCAGTATGTCCAGCCCATTGCCATTTCAGGAATTTAACTCTGATCATGATCTCTTCCACTCTTGTCATTTTTCGGATCCACGAGTTCCTCTTCTTATCTCTCCTGGTTACTCCAAGCATGCACCTCTCCATGCTTCTTTGAGTTGTCTGCAGCCTTTGTATGTCTCTTTTAGTTAAGGTCCACGTCTCTGCACCATACGTAAGCACTGGAAGGATGCATTGATCAAACACTTTTCTTTTAAGACCTAATGGCATATTGCTCTTAAAAATTATGCTGTTTCTTCCAAAAGCTCTCCAGGCAAGTTTTGTACACTGATTAATTTCTTCATCAATGTGACCCTCACTTGATATCTGCTGTCCAAGAAAAACGTACGTGTTTGTTATCTCCAGCTTTTCTCTATCAATCGATAAATCTTCATTTCTTGTAAAATTATTGAACATCACTTTAGACTTCTGAAAGTTCATTTTTTAATCCCACTACTTTACTCTTGTGAGCAAGTTCCTGGATCATACTCTGCAGCTCTGATGTGGTAGTTGCAAAAATGACTACGTCATCAGCAAAACGAAGGTGGGTTAGATAATCTCCATTAATCGTTATCCCTTTGTTTTCCCAGTTCAGTGATTGAAAGACATATTCCAATTTGGCATTAAAGAGCTTCGGAGATATGGTGTCACCTTGTCTCACTTCCTTTCCAATTTTTATGTGTGTTGTATTTTCAAACAGCCGAATCTTTGCACTTGCATTTTCATAGATGTTATTAATAATATTAATGTATGCATCTTCAATACTGCAGGATTTCAGAGCCATTGTAATTGCTGATGATTGTTTCACTGAATCAAAGGCTTTTTCATAATCGATAAAAGCCATGCACAATGGAAGTTCATATTCCCTCGCTCTTTCAATTAGTTCTCTCAATACGTGGATATGGTCTATTGTGCTGTAGCCATTCCTGAATCCAGCTTGTTCTTTCGGTTGAGCCATGTCCAGTGTTACCTTCAAGCGGTGTGAAAGAACTTTAGTGAAGATTTTATAAACCACTGATAGGAGGCTGATAGGTCTGTAGTTCCTGAGATCCTTAATGTCACCTTTTTTATGTAGCAGGATCATTGTAGCGTTGTTCCAATCCTCAGGAATCTTCCCTTCATTAAGGCATCGAGTAAAAATTTGGGCGAGTACTGTTTCGATTTCTCCACTTGCTTCTTGTATGATGTCTACAGTAATTCCATCTTCTCCTGGAGCTTTTCCTCGCTTTATGTTCTTGATTGCATGTGCAACTTCTGCTGGGAGGACTGGAAGAACTCTGGTACCTTTCATGATGTCTGGAGTGCATGTATCATCCCTTTCATATAATTTGGAGTAGAAATCTTTCACTCTTGTCAAAATTTCGCCTCTATTTCTTGTTACAGAACCATCTTCTTTTCTCAGTGCCATAATCTGTTTTCTTCCTTCACTGAGATATCCCTTTGCTATCTTCATATCTCCTGAAAAATGCACTGGTTCCCAAAAAAAAAAAAAAAAAAAAATTGTCTGTCCTTGCATAAATAAACTGAGCTGAGAGGAAAGAATATGTACATACTGAGAGAACAGAAATCATGGGATGTCTGGTATCTCAGCAACACTGTCACTCCAAGAGGAATGACAGTGTCCACAAAATAAACAAACAAAAAAGCATGCAAAGAAACAAGGACCAATGGTTTATCATCTTTCCCAATATCAAGTATTTTTAAGTAGTAGTAGCACATAGTTTAATTTTAAAAAACATATAATTGGCTTTCTGTTGCAATAATATCTCCCTTTCCTTTGGTATTCTGTGTGTATGTGCACATACACACCAATCTGTAGATCAATGATCAAAGTAAAAATCCTGAATAGCAGGCAATGGGTTGGATATAGGGTCATTCCACGTCAAATCAACGCAAAAAAAAAAAAAGGTTTTGACACCCATGGTCTACGATTTTGATGAAACTTGGCATAACCAATCCCTCCAAGGGGATAAGTAACCCCATAATTTTTTTCCCCTCTAGCACTTCTGGTTTTAATTTTACAGCCCTTGAAACTTTTGGGGAATTCTCGTTGTTTACCATTTCCAAGGCCTTCTACTCAAGTTACACTTGCTTACCAAAAAAATTCCATCTCGCTCAGAAATCATTCAATCTCTTTGAAATTTTACAGCCTTGTCAATGAAAGCATGAAGATTTCAGAAAAAAATATGTTAACACTCTAAATATCTGCTGTACACCACTAAAAAATTAATAAACTATTTTTAGCCTAATTTTTTCTGTGGAAAACATGGTTTACCAAAAACGGAATTATCAACATGAGGGATAGGTATAACCCTAACATATAAATTGTTTTTATTGAACCTAGAGACATGTTCCATCATACCCAGCAATAAAACTGATGGCTTTTTCATTCCTTCGGCACTTTTTTCGGCCATTTTGAAAAAAATGGCTGCTGGATAACTATTTTTTCAATTTCACCCAAACTCTAAGATTCCTATCTTAAAAAATGATAACATGTCCTTTGTTTTTTCCCCTTGAAAAACATCACTTCCAAGAAGTTGATTTTGACTTCCTTCATCACTTCCGATAAGAAGCCAAGTCAAAACCTGTGAGTGTGACCTCTTTGTTCACAACATGCAGCACCCATACTGGACCTGAGGACATTGGTTTAACTCCAGAAGAAGTAGCCGTTTTGGAGAAGAAAGAAACGATAGAAAAACTCAATTCATCTTTCACTGGGATAGGTTGCTCTCCTTTAAAATTACATTCCCTTGGTGAACATAGCAAGGCATCTTATGGAAGGGAAAAGTTCGAAAAATTCCAGGCAAATGTACGAAGCAAATTTCATAAAATACTAGATTTTGACATTCCAACAAAAGAAGGCAAAACAGATGAGCTTGTGGAACAGAAAGCAGCTGATATGGACAAGCTTGTAGAAATAATGAAAGAGCAATTGAAATCCATTTCAAGGAAAAAAACAAATTCAACTATTAACCATTCCTGCTTCACTGACATGGACACAGAAAAAAATATGAGAAACATTTGGTGTTTCCGACTTTGCTGTTCGTAAAGCTCAGAGACTTGTCCAGGAAAAGGGATTTTTAGCTGAACCTGATCCCAGATGTGGGAAAAAACTGAAACCTGAAATTATTAATTTAGTGAGTAACTTTTATGAAAGTGATGAGCAGTCTAGAGTTATGCCTGGAATGAAAGATGTAGTGAGCATGGATAAAAATAATTACAACAGAAAGTGACTGATTTTGGGTAATCTTCATGAATTATATTCAAGTTTCAAGTGTGAGTATCCTGATGTTAAGGTGGGATTCTCAAAATTTTGCACTTTGCGACCAAAGTGCTGCATTTAGCTGGTGCCAGTGGAACCCACTCAGTATTCCTTCATGCTGCACAAATTGAAGAAAGCTATAAAGATGTTATGAAGTTCTTAGTGTGTGAAGAAGCAAAGAGGGAATGTATGCTCAGGCACTGCAGTAAATGCCCCTCCAAACCACATCTACTGAGCTACTTAGAGTCCAAATTTAAAGATTATGAAGAAAGTGACACTACTGAATTTTCTCAATGGGTGTCAACTGACAGGACACAGATGATAAAAAGTTCAACAACACCTGATGATTTCATTGATGATTTAGCCAACAAGATTGAAAAACTGATTCCACACTCTTTCATAGCCAAGTCACAGTCTTCGTTCCTAAAAAGTCTCAAAGAAAATGTACCATCAGACACAGCAATAATTTTGATGGACTTCAGTGAGAACTACTCTTTTACAATCCAAGATGAGGCCCAGGGGTACCACTGGACTTCTGATTCATGTACAGTTCATCCTGTTGTAGTACATTGTAGGAACCCTGAAGGAGAAAAGATTGTTTCATCAAACTGTGTCATATCTGATGACCTCAAGCATGATGTGAATATGTTTTACAAAATCCAGGAAACAGCTGTTAATTTTCTCAAAGAAAATTTTTCACACATTACGGCAATACATTACTACAGTGACGGGAGTGCTGCACAGTATAAAAACAAGTACAATTTCCTTAACCTGTGTCTGCATGAAGAAGACTTCCAGTTGAAGGCACAGTGGTCATTTTTTGCTACAAGCCATGGAAAATCAGAATGTGATGGGATTGGCGGCACAGCAAAATGCTTAGCTCGAAGGGAGAGTCTCCAGAGACCATTTGAGAGGCACATCACAACAGCAGCTACATTTTTCAATTTTTGTTAAACAAACATCACCAAGGTCAGTTTCCACTTTATTGACAAAGACACAGTAGATACAACTCATTCTGCTCTTGAAAACAGGTTCAAAGATGTGCACACACTTCCTGGTACTAGAAGTTTTCACAACTGGTACTAGAAGTTTTCACAACTTTAATTCCATAGGTACTATTGCCTCTGGATTCCATAGGTACTATTGCGGCTAGAAGGATTAGCACCGATGAGGAACCATCTCTCACGTTTAACCTGAAAAGCTGTCACCCATCAGTTGTAACTGCAGATGAGTTGTTCCCTGAGTGTTACATTGCATGTAAATATGACCACTTGTGGTATTTTGGAATGGTGTCTACAGTGGATAAAGATGAAGACGATGTTGTTGTAAAGTTGCTTCATCCTAATGGACCTTCACCATCATTCTGCTGGCCAAGCCATAAAGATTCCTGCACATTACCAGTTCCTCATGTGCTTGCTGTTGTTGATATCCCACAGACAACATCTGGAAGAACCTATCACTTCTCAAAGGACTGCATGAGGTCGATGGAGGAAAAATCTGCGCATTTAGATGTTATGCTACGCAAAAGAAAATGAGCGTTATGGACTAGAAGTTCAGAAATTGTACCTAACTTATTTTTTACAGGTAAATAACTTATTATGTACATGTTACCAATATTCAATAGTTTAATTATGTTTATAAATGAAACTATTGGGTTTTTTTTCAAAATGGCAGAAAAAAAGCCGAAGGAATAAAAAAGCCATCAGTTTTATTGCTGGGTATGATGGAACATGTCTCTAGGTTCATTAAAGAAAATTATATGTTAGGGTTATACCTATCCCACATGTTGATAATTCCGTTTTTGGTAAACCATGTTTTCCACAGAAAAAATTAGGCTAAAAATAGTTTATTAATTTTTTAGTGGAGTACAGCAGATATTTAGAGTGTTAACATATTTTTTTCTGAAATCTTCATGCTTTCATTGACAAGGCTGTAAAATTTCAAAGAGATTGAACGATTTCTGAGTGAGATGGAATTTTTTGGTAAGCAAGTGTAGCTTGAGTAGAAGGCCTCGGAAATGGTAAAAAACGAGAATTCCCCAAAATTTCAAGGGCTGTAAAATTAAAACCAGAAGTGCTAGAGAGAAAAAAATTATGGGGTTACTTATCCCCTTGGAGGGATTGGTTATACCAAGTTTCATCAAAATCGGAGACCATGGGTGTCATGGCCTCGTTGAACTGATGTGGAATGACCCTATATTGCTAGAAGAATTGACCGTCAATGGGCCACTGAAATATTCAGTTGGATACCAAGGGACAGAAGAAGGCCATGTGGGAGATGGGTGGATGTAATTTGAAAGCATGTCGAAGTGGCATGGAGGAGACTAGCTCAAGACAGAAAGTTGTGGAAGAAATTTGGGGAGACATTCATTCAGCAGTGTATAAACAGGGTGTCCCAAAAAAGTGTAACCAATTTCAAGTGATAACTTTGAATACAAAACTAATACCAGGATTCTGTTTGTTGCAGGCGGTAAAGAATACCCTCAAGTTTTCTAGAAGTGTACTCAATGGATCCTGCGATGAAAGCACAGATTGAGGAGTGGTTTATTGAAACCCGGTCTGAAACGCAAGTTCAGCACAAAATATGGGAGCAAACTGCCCCACACATAATAGCATCAGAAAGTGGTATCAGTCATTCAAGGAAACTGGTAGCATCCTTACAAAGAAAAGTCCTGGACAACCATTGCTGGTTCCGGAAAGGGAGGAGGTTGTGAGACAAACATTCACTCGTAGCCCTTGAAAATCAATCATACAAGCAGCACGACAGCTGGCCATCCAGTGCACAAGTTGTCAGTGCACAGAATATTACATCAGAGATTGGAAATGCACCTATATAAACTGCAGATAACCCATCACATAACCATAGATGATCACGTGAAACGTAAATAGTTTGCTGAAGAGATGTTGGAGAACATTGCAAGTGCTGAATCTTTCCTGAGACAAATCTGTTTCTCAGAATGCACTTTCCATGTTTCTGGAAAGGTTAATAAACAGAATGTGAGAATTTAGGGAACTGAACACCTGTATACTGCACAATGGAACATGCATGTGCTAACCCAAAAATGAATGTTTGGTGTGGCATGACGGTCAACCACGTAATTGGACCCTTTTTCTTTCAGGAAGCAACCGTGAGAGCTGATAACTACCTGTGCATGATTGAGCAGTTTGTGTATCCCCAATTGGATGAACTTGCAACTCCTGTTGCTTTCCAACAAGATGGGGCACCACCTCATTGAGCTTTGATTGCGAGGTCTCTGGATACCAAATTTCCCAATTGATGGATTGAGCGTGGTGGTCCCATTGAATGGCCCACCATGTTCACCAGACTTAACACCCTGTAACTTCTTTTTTTTTTTTTTTTTTTATAGGGATTCATCAAAGGTCAGGTTTACACCATCCCTGTTGCAGACATTGCTGACCTAATGAGGAGGATCACACACACACACACACTGCAGAAAGTTAATACGGACATTCTCGAATGAATATGGTTGGAACTGGAATACCATTTAGACATTGTTAGGGTGATAAATGGTACCCATGTCAAATGTCCATAGAATTTCATGATCTGTTCTGTCAATTAAAACAAGTTGTGCATTGAGAGCACTTATATTAAAACTGTTACGATTATTTGAAATTGATTACACCTTTATGAGACACCCTGTATAATAGCTGACGATGATATATATCATAAACTACTGTTTGTGAAAATTGCAACACCATGTAGGAATGGTGGTAATCATGTGAAACTTACAGGATATGCAGAGCACAGAAGGAAATGCAAATGAATAGAAATGCAGAGTCATTGCGCATGTCTAGGCCTGGCAGTGCCCTTTGGACAGTCGATTGAGGTGTATAAAGAGAGGGCTGTTTAGGATACACACCAGTAGTGCATCACGGACAGCGAGTTGTAAAAGGGTCTACAGGATTCAGCAATGCCTTGGAGACGATGAAGGGTGAACGAGGACGAATGATTGGTCTGCGTGAAGGTACATTTTTGTACCGTGACATTGAAGCCCAGATGGGACATAATGCCATGACAGTGATATGCATGTGGTGGCAGTGGACCGAGGAGAACCAGGTGCATCGACAATCTAGCAGTGGACCAAGAAATGTGACGACACCACGGGATGACTGACACCTCTTCTGCATGGCAGTGACAAACTGTTCGGCATCTTTGCTAGTGTCAGCACAACAGTGGAGCACTGCAACAGGTGTGACATTGTCTGCCTCCACAGTTTGATGCCATTTGCTACACAGAGGACTGGTTGCACGCATCCCTTTGCAGCGAATTCCTTTGACCCTGAACCATGGATGCCTCAGACTGGAATGGGGTTTTCAATACAGACAATGGCGTGGTGATTGGCAACATGTCGTGTTTTCGGACGAGTCCCTATTCAACTTGGACTACCATGATAGCTGCATATGTATTAGACGGTATTGTTGTGAATGCCTTCTTCCAGAATGCATTGACAAGCATCATACAGACTGGATGCCAAGAGTGATAGTGTGGGGTGCCATTAGGTACCATTCACGATCTCGGCTGCTACGACTAGAGAGCAATCTCAACAGCGACTGCCACATCAGGGAAGTTGTACAGGCAGAAGTCATACCCTACTTCCCAGGGCTATATTCCAGCAGGACAATGCCCAACCACATGTTGTCAGGATTGTTCAAGCCCTCTTCGCAGCACAGCAGACACCATTTTTTCCCTGGCCTGTGTGTTCGCCAGACATGTTGCCTATTGAACATGTCTGCGATAGGGTCACTAAGCAACTGGCCCATCAAAGACCTCCAGCGGTCAGTACCAATGATCTGTGGACTCACGTACATGCCATCTGGCAAGCAATTACCCAGGGCATCATCCAACGCCTTTTCAATTCAATGCCATGCCGTCTAGAAGCTCTTATTGCAGCTCACAGAGTCTTCACAAGATACTGATTTTTGCAGGTAAAAATTGTTATATATTGTTCTGAAAATTAAATCCCTTATGAACAGTCATATCAGTATTGTGTGGTATAAATTTCATTTGAATTGCATGGTCCCTACTTGGTGTTACAATTTTCACAAACAGTAGTGTATGAGCTGAGTAGACAGAAATAATGGGATACCTACAGTAGTTCTTGGGCAACAGGATACTGTCATCCCTCTTACTAGAAGCCAAATCCACTACTGGGCCAGTATATAGGATGGAGGACATCACTGCATTCACATAGACAGTAATTCAATGTCAAAATGGATAAACATCGTGACTCAACAGGGTTTGAATGAGCGATGATAGTGAGAGCCTGAAGTATAGGTCACTCAATCATGAGAGGTGGTAAAGCAATTACAGTATGCTTGACAGTACCAAGAGTGTATCAATCAGGTATACACCATTTCCAGAATACAATCGCATCATGGACAGCACACAAAAGTGGTGGATGAACATGACCATCGACCTCTGTCTCACATAGTTGCAACTAACCAGAGAGCAACAATGGCACTAATCACTCCCGGACTTCAAGAGGAAGGTGCCACGACCATTAGGTGATCATTAACCACAATAAGTTATGGGAGCTGTTGACCCACAAGAGTCCCATTGGTAATGCCACATCACCAGACTGTACATATCAAATGGGTGAAAAAAGACACATCGACACTGGACTTCAGATGATTGGAGATGGGTTTCCTGGTCTGAAAAAATGATTTACGAAATGGTTTTTATTTTGTGCGGTGAGTGGCTTCTTTTATGTTCAGATAAAGCCATCTATGCAAATAATGGCAGTTACATTAAAGGTCTTGTTACCCCCCCCCTTCTTTTTTTTTTTTTTTTTTTTGGGGGGGCTGGAGACTGTTTTGGCCACTAAGATTTGTTAACTTACCAGCCAGTTTTCTTGGGGGGGGGGGGTTTGGCCACTTGCCACTTAGCTAAAATTCCAGTTTGCACCTATATTGAAAAGCATTACAAAGTGGAACAATCCATAATGTACAAGGTAAAATACCTCAATATAATGATGAGTAAGACTAAGAACAATCTTTCCCATAACTTTAGTAATTCCACAGTTTAGGGATGCCCTTTTTTTTAGTGAATTTTTTTCTATCAGAATCTTATTGCTGTTTGGTGATGTTTTATTTCAGAGTGGGGCAACATACTTAACCTGTGTTTCTACTTGGCTCATTGTATATACAAGTTGGCCATACAATTGCTAATCAATAACTTTCACTGTGCTTCATGGCAGGGTTGTTGAAATCTGCCCTGCATTCATGTTGATTACCAGTCAGTGTTTTTAGCACGCCTTTTGTAAAAAAAGATCGTGCTTATGTTATCGGTTTGTATGTCCGTCTGTAGACATGATATCTCTACAACTAAGAGTCCAATTTGAAAAATTATTTTTGCTTTAGGAAGCTTGAAATGTGCGAATGATGACCCTTTATTTTCATTTTTTTATGATGCACAATTTCGTCACTAGAGGACGTAAATGCAGATGATATCGAATTCAAAATACATACAATTAAAAAAAATTCTTCTGCCTTTCGATTCTACTCATGGTGAAGATTATTTTAGGTATAATCACTTTTTCAAGTTACGCATAGATTCTCCACTATGGGGGCGTAAAAGTAAACTGCATTTCCCCCGATATCTCTGCTTCTAAAACCCCAAATTGAAAAATTATTTCTGCAGTGGATACAGCTCTGGATGGGAAATCTTTCGCACATAATTTCTACTTTTTGGTACAAAACTGTTTGGCCACCAGTGGGCGTAAGCGTTAATTTCTGTTTCTGATGTATTTGCAACAAAATCTGAGCTTCTAAAATCTCGATTGAAAAGTTCTTTCGTGGACCGATACTACTCACGTCGACAAACCATTTTGTAATATTTGCTTCTTAAAATAATGCATGGTTTCTCGGTCAGGGGGCATAGATATATATCTTATTTTTGTCAATATCTCTGCTTCTAATGATCCAATTTGAAAATTTTCTTCTTTGTTGGATAGCGTTTCCGGTGCAACATGTTTTTCATATAATTTCAAAGTTTTCAAGTGATTCATTGACTTTCCACTAGGGTGAGTATAGGTAAATTGCACTTTCCCTGTTATCTCTGCTTCTAAAACTCTGATTTAAAAAATTATTCCTGCACCAGATACAGCTCCTGGTGGGAAATGTTTTGATTGTAATTTCTATTTTTTTTTATATAAAATGTGGTTTGGCCACCAGGGGGCGTAAGTGTTAATTTCTGCTTCGTAGGTATTTCCATTAAAATCTCGATTGAGAAAATTCTTTCATGGATCGATGCTGCTTATGTCGATAAACATTTGAGAATATTTTTCTTCTTACAATCACGTATGGTTTCTCCGCCAGGGTACATAGATATATATCCTATTTCTGTCAATATCTCTGCTTCCAAGAGTCAGATTTGAAAAATTCCTTCTTTATTAGATAGCGTTTCCGGAGTAAAATGCTCTCATATAATTTTAAATATTTCAAGTAATACATAGACTTTTTACTAGGGGGCATTAGAGTAAATTGTGTTTTCCCCGATATCTCTACTTCTAAAATTTCAATTAGAAAATTTCTTTCTGCACCGGATACAGCTACTAATAGGAAATGCTTTGCCTATAATTTCTAATAATTGATAAAGAATGGTTTAGCCACCAGGAGGCGTAAGTGTTAATTTCTGCATCTGATGTATTTGTAGCAAAATCTGAGCTCCTGAAACCTGGATGGAAAAACTTCTTTCGTTGACCGATACCACTCACATCGAAAGACTTTTTTGGCAATACTTTCTTCTTAAAATAATGCATGCTTTTTCCACCAGGGGGGGCGTAAAGGCATATCTTATTTTTGTTGATATCTCTGCATCTAAGAGTCTGATTTGAAAAATTATTTCTTTGTTGGACAGCTTGGGGAAATGTTTCTCAAATAATATAAAAATTTTCGTAATGCACAAGTCTGCCACCAGAGGGTGTAAGTTCGCGTTTCCGTTTACAGCAATATCTGCGGGACTAAAAACACGATTGAAAAACTTCATTCTTGGGTCAGATACTATTTACTATGCAAACTGTGTGTGTAATTTCTTCCCATAAGCATAGCTAGGGGCACATATGCTTATTCCGTTTTTTCAATATCACTGCTTGATGTGCGATTCAAAAGATTCTTTCAACACCGGATGCAGTTTCCTTTGTAGAACACTTAAGGCTAGTATATATGGAATTTTGTAGTTCACACTTCTGTTGGTAGATGGTGTTTGTGTACTTCAGTTTGCAGCTGTATCGCCGCTTTTAAAAATGCTATAGAGAAATTTCTTCTTCACTGTATGCCATTCGCTACAACAGAGATGTGGAGCATTATCCTCATTAAGTAACACAAAGATTTCTAACTAGCTGCGTAAAGGTTGAATGCTTTTTCCATGAAGAATAATTTTTGCCTATTTTCAACTTTACCACTATGAAAATTCTTTCGCTAGCAGACAAACTTATATCACATTTCCTTTTTTATATTTTTTCTTTTAACTGTTCGATTTGAAAATCTCTTTGCCTCTGGAACCTTCCTTGTAGAGATAAAAAAGGAAACATGATATAAGTTTTTGGTTTGCAATTTGTTAATTTTTGTGACATGCTTTTCAGCCATTGTTGAAACTAAGTAGATGTTTCTATTTCTGGATGTTTTATTGATTGTTGGACCCAGTTAATTGTTTTCCAAACTGGTTCCATTGATTTTGAATAACTTTGACAAATTTAATTTGCGTCAGAACGGATTCAAAAGATGTGCTTATTACATCCGAAAATTTGGTGTGTTATCTTTCTTGTTTTGTTTTGTTCTTATCATTTCAAAATGTGTTAATATTTGTTTTGATGAATGTTGCTGTAATGAGTGATTGGCCTGTGTTTCTCACAATACTTGCTTCTAACCAGGGATGTATGTGAAACAAAACACCTGGAAACTCTGAGCTCAGAGTCAATATATACACTGCTGGACAATTGCTAAGGACGGATCATAAACGGCTATTTAGCGCATAAGAAAGTAAGTGTGGTTGGATGCCAAGTGAAATAAAAATAGTGTCAGAATGCCAGGACATTACAAGAAAGACAATTTATTGTGCTCTGATATCCAGAAGGCTTTGGAACGTGTTCAAGGGACAAACAGGCCATTTTGTGCAGAATACGTAAACGTGAAAAAAAATGCAATTACTGTCTGCAGGCGTTCCAGCGTAAGATGTCAATACGGGATATGGCCACCATGGAGGGCGATGTAAGATTCCACACATCGTGTCATGCTTTGCACAACATTATCAAGCAGCTGTTGGGATAATTCATCCCATTCCTCTGTCAGTGCACGGATGAGGGTGTCCTTGTTTATTGGAGGGCATTGGCGATCAGCAAGACTCCTCCCCAAAGCATCCCACACATTTTCAATGGGATTCAGATCTGGAGAATGTGCTGGCCATACGAGGCGTTGAATATCCTCGCTCTCAAGATACTACTGGACAGCGACTGTTCGATGACATGTTGCGTTGTCGTCCATGAAAATGAATCTATCACCAACAGCACCACGGAACATGCGAACATGAGGTAGCAGAACATCATTAATGTATCGTTGGCTAGTCATAGTCCCAGTTGGAAGCACATAGAGGGACGTACGGCCATTGATCATGATGCCAGCCCATACCATGACACTACATGTCGGATATCGGTCCCTTTCCTGTATGTTTGCTGGACAATATGCAGTACCACTATCCCGCCAGATCAGTTGTCGTCGACAATCAGACAATAGACTGTATCTACTCTCATACGGTGACGACTGGACAATGGGATGCACACAACAAGACGGCGGGCGTATAGTCCTCCTTCGTGCAAACGTCTGGCGACAGTTTTTCGGGAGATCCGCTTGCCAGTAGCAGCCATAAACTGATTTGCTACCTCACTAGCTGTGCTGCGCCGGTGTCTTTTTGTTGATAGCACTATGTACCGATCTTCTGCAGGTGTCGTACTGCGAACACGACCTCCTCCGTGACGTTTGCTACACTCTCCATTTGTTTGAAATGACTTCCAAAGCCTTGAAACAACACTGTGGCTGACCTCGAACTCCCTGGCAACATCTGTTATTTTTCGCCCTTCTTCAATCTTGCCAATAATACGGCCACGCGTAAAATCATCTAGGTGATGTCGGGAAGACATACTGAAAATTGCAAGTTCGTCAATTGATTCTTTCCCTTTCAACTTTGCGTTTGAACAACAACGGTCAAAACGCGTTAAATCCTTTATATCTCTTATCAGCGCTATGACGTCACGAACAAGTTCGGCAATCCAAAATTTGCATATGCACAACACGTCTTACTGTATCCTGCACTTATGCTAATTTCCACATTTTCCTGCCTTCCATTTTATGGTTGCTATCGTTGCTATTGTCATCCGTCCTTAGCAATTGCCCGGCAGTGTATATATATATATATTTATAAATAACCACAAGCAACACCTCTCGAACATGTGCATGACAACAAATGAACTCCAGACCACAGCAACAGAAAAAGGAGAACGATAAATGTTACCCAAAAGTCACACTGGAAAATTATAAAATATCAATAATGAAATGTAAAACCCAAACAAATATAATATCAAATGGCTCCGAACCCCCGAACCACTCTTCAGAGAAAGACACCCGGGAGCACAGAGCCAGTCGGGCTCGGGTTTCATGAGATAGCCTGATACTTAATTTTAAACAAAACTGTGGTTGCAACCGAATTTGGACTTGCAAAATTTATTGGCCATCTGTCTTTCCTACCTAAACCCTCAAAGTAACACAGCAATAGATGTATAACTAAACATAACACCATGGAAATATGTCAAATACACAATAATCTCTTACCTTGTCTTCTTAATGGACAAAACATACTGAAACATAGATTGTAAAGGACATACATATATAAATCCAAAATAAACATAGCTCATGCTCCCCTTGTATGTATCTCATATGTGAAATACAGTTAACTTGCATTTCACAATATGAGATACATATGAGGGGAGCATGAGTTATGTTTATTTTGGATTTATATATGTATGTCCTTTACAATCTATGTTTCAGTATGTTTTGTCCATTAAGAAGACAAGGGTAAGAGATTATTGTGTATTTGACATATTTCCATGGTGTTATGTTTAGTTATACATCTATTGCTGTGTTACTTTGAGGGTTTAGGTAGGAAAGACAGATGGCCAATAAATTTTGCAAGTCCAAATTCGGTTGCAACCACAGTTTTGTTTAAAATTAAGTATCAGGCTATCTCATGAAACCCGAGCCCGACTGGCTCTGTGCTCCCGGGTGTCTTTCTCTGAAGAGTGGTTCGGGGGTTCGGAGCCATTTGATATTATATTTGTTTGGGTTTTACATTTCATTATTGGTATTTTATAATTTTGCAGTGTGACTTTTGGGTAACGTATATCGTTCTCCTTTTTCTTTTGCTGTGGTCTGGAGTTCATTTGTTGTCATGTACATGTTCGGGAGGTGTTGCTGTGTTTATTTATAAATATATGTACTATTCACTCTTGTTTTCCAGCTGCATTGTGCAGTAGCAGAGTGGTATGGGCATGTATCAAAGGAAAATAATTTATATATATATATCTACATATACACAGAAGAGCAACTGAATTAGAGACAGCTGGCGTTATGCAAATGTGGCGCTGTGGGCCACATTTGCATAACGCCAGAAAAACTAACTAAACGACATGACGTATGCAGCGAAACGAAAACAACATGACATATGCAGCGATCAGACAATATAAGGAGTGATGCGACGGGAATCAGTAAGAGTCGGACACAGTATGGGTAAGACGAAGGATCTAAGCGCATCTGATCGTGGGCAAATTGTCAGAACCCAATGAATGGATCACTCCATCTCGGAAGTCGTGCAGGCACTGGGATTTTCACGAGCCTCTGTGTCACGGGTGCATCGTGAGTACATCGAATCCGGTAAAACCATACCTGCAAGGGCCAACTGCCGTGGACAACAGCGTGTGGATGAGCGGGGTCATCATCGGCTAGCTTGCATTGTAACAGCGGATAGACGGGCCACAGTTCAAGAAATCACTCGGCAATTTAACGCTGGTGCACAAAAACATGTAAGCAGCCACACCATCCAGAACCATCTCCTTACTATGGGGTACAGAAGCCATCGTCCCACAAGGGTACCGCTGCTGACCGCACATCACAGGGTGCAAAGGTTAGCATGGGTGTGGGAACATCGCCACTGGACCCTAGACATGTGGGAAAATGTTGCCTGGACTGATGAGTCGAGATTCACGTTGGTACATGCGAGTGGCAGGATACGAGTACGGCACAAACCACATGAAGCGATGGATCCTTCTTGCCAGCAGGGTACTCTTCAAGCTGGTGGGAGTGGCATTCTCATCTAGGGACTGTTAACGTGGACTGAAATGGGACCCCTGGTATGTGTGACATTGTCCCTCACAGGTCAACGTTACCGGGATA
Source organism: Macrothele yani (assembly GCA_039090855.1). Taxonomy (NCBI): domain Eukaryota; kingdom Metazoa; phylum Arthropoda; class Arachnida; order Araneae; family Macrothelidae; genus Macrothele; species Macrothele yani. The sequence goes on from CM077001.1 coordinate 85,185,263, forward strand.
TCCTGGACGACCATTTCCTCCCGTTTATGCATCTTCAACATCCCACTGGGGACCTCATCCTGCAACAAGACAATGCACCGTGCCATCGCTCCGGAATTGTATCCGAATGGTTGGATGAACACTCCACTGACGTGACCTTGCTTCCTTGGCCAGCTAGGTCACCTGACCTCAATCCCATCAAGCACATCTGGGGTGCCATTGAGAGAGATGTTCAGGGCTCTGACCCCCCCCTCCCCCATCAAATCTTCGCAAACTGTGGGAGCTTGTTCAGGGGTCGTAGATCCATATGGCTTGCCAACGCTTCCGGTGTCTTGTCGAATCCACGCTGAGACGAATTGCCGCCGTCCTCAGGGCAAAAGGTGGTGCTACAAGTTACTAGACAGGTATCTCTAAATTCAATTGCTCTTCAGTGTACACCGATGAGCCATTACATTATGACCACCTGCATAATAAGCTGTAGGACTCCCTTTAGCACACAACACAGCGCCCACTCAGTGAGGCATCAACACGATGAGGTGGCGATAGTTATCCTGGGGTATCTGGTACTATAATGTCAACAGTAGGTCGCCCAGTTCCCTTACATTTCAGGATGGTGGTGATTTAGCGTGAACTCGCTTTTCCAAGTCGAACTACAAATGCTCGATTGGGTTCATGTGGGGTGAATTTGGAGGCCAGGGCATTAACAGAAAGTCACCAGCATATTCCTCAAACCACTGCTTGACAATTCTGGCTATGTGGCATGGTGCATTATCCTACTGGTAATGGCCATCACCAGCAGGGAACACAGTTGCCATGAATGAGTGAACTTGGTCCGCAACAATGTGCTGACACCTGACAGCTCTCAGAAATGTGCTATTTGGATAATGGGGCCTAAAGTGCCCGAAGAAAACATCACCCACGGCATAATGAAGCCACCACCGGCCTGTTTCCACCCAACAATGCATTCAAGTGCCATAGCCTTCACTGGTAATCAGCATATCAGCGCTTGGCCGCCTAAGTGATGCACCAGGAATCTTGATTCGTCAGATCAGGCCAATTTCTTCCAATCATCGATGATCCAATCTCTATGATCTTGGGCCCATCTCATGTGTTGTTGGCAATGACGTGCAGAGCACAAGGTTGCCCGGCTGAGTCTTAGGCTACGCAGGCACATGCACAATAGGCTGCAATGAATTGTGTGCTGTGACACATTGCGCTGATCACCACTGTTGTAGCTGCCAGTGATTTGTCACACTGTGGCCCTGTAGTTGCTGAAAACAATGTGCGACAGTCTCCGCTCCCCTCTGGTATCAATGAGCTATGGATGATACACAACTGGACGACGGTTCGTTGTTTGGCCATCTGTGACCCACTTTTGATACGTACTCAATACAGCGGCATGGGAACAACCCACAAGCCGCGCCGTTTCTGAGATCATAGTTGCGAGGTGTCATGCCATCACAATTTGTCCTTTATCAAACTCAAATAAATAAGCAGCTTTTCCCATTCTGATTCCAAACACTCTACTAACTAAAAGCCGGTCCTTAGGTTGTATAAATACTGTTCTGTGAACTGAATAGCTCATCGATGTGTGTATGTATATACATGTATATATATACACACCATATATATATCATCATCATCATCATTGTCAACCATTATCAATCCACTGCTGGACGAAGGTCTCCCCAAGTTTCCTCCACAACGGTCTGTCTTGTGCCAGTCTCCTCCATGACACCCCTGCATACTTTCGAATTTCATCCACCCATCTCCCATGTGGTCTTCTTCTGGGTCTTTTCCTGTCCCTTGGAATCCAATCTAAAATTTCGGCTGTCCATCGATGATCTGTCCTTCTGGCAGTATGTCCAGCCCATTGCCATTTCAGGGATTTAACTCTGATCATGATGTCTTCCACTCTTGTCATTTTTCGGATCCACGAGTTCCTCTTCTTATCTCTCCTGGTTACACCAAGCATGCACCTCTCCATGCTCCTTTGAGTTGTCTGCATCCTTTGTATGTCTCTTTTAGTTAAGGTCCACGTCTCTGCACCATACGTAAGCACTGGAAGGATGCATTGATCAAACACTTTTCTTTTAAGACATAATGGCATATTGCTCTTGAAAATTATGCTGTTTCTTCCAAAAGCTCTCCAGGCAAGTTTTGTACGCCGATTAATTTCTTCATCAATGTGACCCTCACTTGATATCTGCTGTCCAAGATAAACGTACGTGTCTGTTATCTCCAGCTTTTCTCCATCAATCGATAAATCTTCATTTCTTGTAAAAGCATTGAACATCACTTTTGTCTTCTGAAAGTTCATTTTTAATCCCACTTCTTTACTCTTGTCAGCAAGTTCCTGGATCATACTCTGCAGCTCTGATGGGGTAGTTGCAAAAATGACTACGTCATCAGCAAAACGAAGGTGGGTTAGATAATCTCCATTAATCTTTATCCCCTTGTTTTCCCAGCTCAGGGACTGAAAAACACCCTCCAATGTGGCATTAAAGAGCTTCGAGATATGGTGTCACCTTGTCTCACTCACTTTCCAATTTTTACGTGTGTTGTATTTTCAAACAGCCGAATCTTTGCACTTGCATTTTCATAGATGTTATTAATAATATTAATGTATGCATCTTCAATACCGCAGGTTTTCAGAGCCATTGTAACTGCTGATGGTTTCACCGAATCAAAGGCTTTTTCATAATCGATAAAAGCCATGCACAATGGAAGTTCATATTCCCTCGCTCTTTCAATTAGTTCTCTCAGCACGTGGATATGATCTATTGTGCTGTAGCCACTCCTGAATCCAGCTTGTTCTCTCGGTTGAGCCATGTCCAGTGTTACCTTCAAGCGGTGTGAAAGAACTTTAGTGAAGATTTTATAAACTACTGATAGGAGGCTGATAGGTCTGTAGTTTCCGAGATCCTCAATGTCACCTTTCTTATGTAGCAGGATCATTGTAGCGGTGTTCCAATCATCAGGAATCTTTCCTTCATTAAGGCATCGAGTGAAAATTTGGGCGAGTACTGTTTCGATTTCTCCACTTGCTTCTTGTATGATGTCTACAGTAATTCCATCTTCTCCTGGAGCTTTTCCTCGCTTCATGTTCTTGATTGCATGTGCAACTTCTGCTGGAAGGACTGGAGGAACTCTGGTACTGGTATCTTTCATGATGTCTGGAGTGCATATATCATCCCTTTCATATAATTTGGAGTAGAAATCTTTCACTCTTGTCAAAATTTCGCCTCTATTTCTTGTTACAGAACCATCTTCTTTTCTCAGTGCCATAATCTGTTTTCTTCCCTTACTGAGATGTCCCTTTGCTATCTTTAGGCTTTGGTTGTTTTCAATTGCTTTCCTCACTAGTTCACAGTTGAATTTCCTTACGTCTTCAGTGATACTTTTTCTTACTGTCTTGCATAGCTCTATATATTCCACTTTGGAAGTCACATCTTCTTTAGTTGTCCTCATCTCTCTTCTTTTTTGCATCAACATTTTGGTTTTTCCTGATAATTTGTTCACATGCAACTTGTTCTTAGACCCAGCTAATTTTGTTGCTGTTTCCATAAGAGCTTTGGTTACTTTTCTGTTAACTTCAGAGATGTCCACTTCTTCCGATGTTAGGCCTTCTAAAGCAGAGAACCTGTTCTTCAGTTCTAACTTGAAGGTATTATGGTGTTTTTTAAGGTTGGTTATGTCAATAGATTTTGTTTGTCTTATGAGCTTGCCACGTTCAAGTTTAGTGTTGAGGTGCATCTTACATCTCACCAATCTATGGTCACTACCTGTGTTGAACTTGTTTAGCACACTGCAGTCTTCTATGACGAATTTTTTGTTACACATAATAAAATCAATTTCACTTGTCGTCCCATTTGGATGTCTCCATGTCCATTTCCTGTGTGGCTTTTTCTTGAAGAAGGAGTTCAAGATGAAAAACCCTTCTGCCTCTGCAAACTCAACGAGAGTATTTCCACGCTGGTTTCTGTTGCCATGACCGAATTTACCTACTTAAGTTTCATTCTGTTGCCGTTGCCCTATTTTTGCATTGAAATCTCCCATAATTATTTTCAAGTGCTGCTTACCTTTATTATTTAGATGACAAATTTCCTCATAAAATTCTTCAATTTCTTCTTCAGGATGACTTGTGGTGGGTGCATAAGTTTGAATTATCTGAGCCTGGTATCTTTTCGAGAGTTGGATAACCAGTCGTGCAGCTCTGTCAGAGGAACTTTCAACTTCTACAACTTTATCCTTCAGTTTCTTGTTTATTATAAATCCAACACCACTAGTTCTGGCAGTATCTGTCCCACGATAGTAGAAGAGATGTCCACTTTTCAGTTCGATGAGATCTTCTCCTTTTCTCCTTACCTCACTTAGCCCCACGATGTCCCACTTGATCCTTTGTAGTTCCTCTTCCAATTCAAGAAGCCTTGATTCAGAAGATAGGGAGCGTCCATTGTAAGTAGCCAAGGTCAGCATCAGATGGCAGCCTAGTCCGGTCCTCCAGGGATTCTTAGCACCCTCTGCCTTCATGTCGCACTGGCCGCTGCCTTGGCCAGGTACATTCCAGCTGCCGGAGACTGAGGGCCAAGATTTAAGTTGTGGAATCATTTTGGAGGGGTTTGGCCATAACTCACCACGCTGGCCAAGCGGGTTGGTGAGTGTGGGATAGAATTTCCTCTAATCCCGATGGTATAGTTATACCGCTATGGGCGGTCGTCAGAGCCCCTTTAGTGGGAACAGGATGCACCACGAGAAGGCGGGGTTGACATTTGTCAAGGAGAGGCTGTGATGTTACGCATCACCTGACCTTAATATATATATATATATATATATAGGATGTAAGGTCAGGTGATGCGTAACATCACAGAATCTCCTTGACAAATGTCAACCCCGCCTTCTCGTGGTACATCCTGTTCCCACTAAAGAGGCTCTGACGACCGCCAATAGCGGTATAACTATACCATCCGGATTAGAGGAAATACTATCCCACACTCACCAACCCGCTTGGCCAGCGTGGTGAGTTATGGCCAAACCCTCCAAAATGACTCCACAACTTAAATCTTGGCCCTCAGTCTCTGGCAGCTGGAATGTACCTGGCCAAGGCAGCGGCCAGTGCGACATGAAGGCAGAAGGTGCTCAGAATACCCAGAGGACCGGACTAGGCTGCCATCTGATGCTGACCTTGGCTACGTATAATTGACGCTCCCTATCTTCTGATTCAAGGCTTCTTGAATTGGAACAGGAACTACAAAGGATAAAGTGGGACATCGTCGGGCTAAGTGAGGTAAGGAGAAAAGGAGATCTCATTGAACTGAAAAGTGGACATCTCTACTACTATCATGGGACAGATACTGGCAGAGCTAGTGGTGTTGGATTTATAATAAACAAGAAACTGAAGGATAAAGTTGTAGAAGTTGAAAGTTGTTCTGACAGAGCTGCACGACTCGTTATCCAACTCTCGAGAAGATACCAGGCTCAGATAATTCTAACTTATGCACCTACCACTAGTCATCCTGAAAAAGAAATTGAAGAATTTTATGAAGAAATTCGTCATCTAAATAATAAAGGTAAGCAGCATTTGACGATAATTATGGGAGATTTCAATGCAAAAATAGGGCAACGGCAACAGAATGAAACGTCAGTAGGTAAATTCGGTCACGGCAACAGAAACCAGCGTGGAAATACTCTCGTTCAGTTTGCAGAGGCAGAAGGGTTTTTCATCTTGAACTCCTTTTTCAAGAAAAAGCCACACAGGAAATGGACATGGAGACATCCAAATGGAACGACAAGTGAAATTGATTTTATTATGTGTAACAAAAAATCTGTCATAGAAGACTGCAGTGTGCTAAACAAGTTCAACACAGGTAGTGACCATAGATTGGTGAGATGTAAGATGCACCTCAACACTAAACTCGAACGTAGCAAGCTCATAAGACAAACAAAATCTATTGACATAACCAACCTTAAAAAACACCATAATACCTTCAAATTAGAACTGAAGAACAGATTCTCTGCTTTAGAAGGCCTAACATCGGAAGAAGTGGATATTTCTGAAGTTAACAGAAAAGTAACCAAAGCTCTTATGGAAACAGCAACAAAATTAGCTGGGTCTAAGAACAAATTGCATGTGAACAAATTATCAGGAAAACCAAAATGTTGATGCAAAAAAGAAGAGTGATGAGGACAACTAAAGAAGATGCGACTTCCAAAGTGGAATATATAGAGCTGTGCAAGACAGTACGAAAAAGTATCACTGAAGACGTAAGGAAATTCAACTGTGAACTAGTAAGGAAAGCAATTGAAAACAACCAAAGCCTAAAGATAGCAAAGGGACATCTCAGTAAGGGAAAAAAACAGATTATGGCACTGAGAAAAGAAGATGGTTCTGTAACAAGAAATAGAGGCGAAATTTTGACAAGAGTGAAAGATTTCTACTCCAAATTATATGAAAGGGATGATACATGTTCTCCAGACATCATGAAAGGTACCAGTACCAGAGTTCTTCCAGTCCTCCCAGCAGAAGTTGCACATGCAATCAAGAACATGAAGCGAGGAAAAGCTCCAGGAGAAGATGGAATTACTGTAGACATCATACAAGAAGCAAGTGGGGAAACAGAAACAGTACTCGCCCAAATTTTCACTCGATGCCTTCATGAAGGGAAAATTCCTGAGGATTGGAACAACGCTACAATGATCTTGCTACATAAAAAAGGTGACATTGAGGATCTCAGGAACTACAGACCTATCAGCCTCCTATCAGTGGTTTATAAAATCTTCACTAAAGTTCTTTCACACCGCTTGAAGGTGACACCGGACATGGCTCAACCGAGAGAACAAGCTGGATTCAGGAGTGGCTACAGCACAATAGATCATATCCACGTACTGAGAGAACTAATTGAAAGAGCGAGGGAATATGAACTTCCATTGTGCATGGCTTTTATCGATTATGAAAAAGCCATTGATTCGGTGAAACCATCAGCAGTTGCAATGGCTCTGAAATCCTGCGGTATTGAAGATGCATACATTAATATTATTAATAACATCTATGAAAATGCAAGCGCAAAGATTTGGCTGTTTGAAAATACAACACACATAAAAATTGGAAAAGGAGTGAGACAAGGTGACACCATATCTCCGAAGCTCTTTAATGCCACATTGGAAAATGTCTTTCAATCACTGAACTGGGAAAACAAAGGGATAAAGATTAATGGAGATTATCTAACCCACCTTCGTTTTGCTGATGACATAGTCATTTTTGCAACTACCCCGTCAGAGCTACAGAGTATGATCCAGGAACTTGCTGACAAGAGTAAAGAAGTGGGATTAAAAATGAACTTTCAGAAGACAAAAGTGATGTACAATGCTTTTACAAGAAATGAAGATTTATCGATTGACAGAGAAAAGCTGGAGATAACAGACACGTACGTTTATCTTGGACAGCAGATATCAAGTGAGGGTCACATTGGTGAAGAAATTAATCGGCGTACAAAACTTGCCTGGAGAGTTTTTGGAAGAAACAGCATAATTTTCAAGAGCAATATGCCAATATGTCTTAAAAGAAAAGTGTTTGATCAATGCATCCTTCCAGTGCTTACGTATGGTGCAGAGACGTGGACCTTAGCGAAAAGAGACATACAAAGGCTGCAGACAACTCAAAGTAGCATGGAGAGGTGCATGCTTGGTGTAACCAGGAGAGATAAGAGGAACGCGTGGATCCGAAAAATGACAAGAGTGGAGGACATCATGATCAGAGTTAAATCCCTGAAATGGCAATGGGCTGGACATACTGCCAGAAGAACAGACCATCGATGGACAGCCGAAATTTTAGATTGTACTCCAAGGGACAGGAAAAGACCCAGAAGAAGACCACATGGAAGATGGGTGGATGAAATTCGAAAGTATGCGGGAGTGACATGGAAGAGACTGGCACAAGACAGACCGTTGTGGAGGAAACTTGGGGAGACCTTCGTCCAGCAGTGGATTGATAATGGTTGACAATGATGATGATGATGATGATGATATATATATATATATATATATACTTTTTTTTTAAGTCAAATTTTGCCTCCATAAAGATAAAAAAAAAATCCTTCCTTTCAGCATGCTGTTATTTTGAGAGTTTGTTTGATAAGAAAACAAACTCTCAATCATCTACATCACCAACTGCAAGGAAATGCAGTATTTTCAATCAAACACTGTAATTCCCAAAGGAAATGGAACTTTTAGTTATAATTTCAATTTCAGCAATGAAATGACTGAGGAATCTCAAATTCTTCTAGAACAAAAAACCCAGATTTCCGAGCTTAGAATGTGACAAAGCCTTGAATTCCACGCCAGGGGCACAGAAAAGTTTCAGGGCCCAATATTTCTCCAGAACACAATTTTTTTGTCCGAAATTTCCCCCAAAACTGTAGCGGACTTTCATACAAGTTTAAGCGATTATTAGACTATATCTTGATTAAGAACTATCCTTAAAGCCTGTTACTTAAAAATTTGAAAAAGAACTAGTATGTATTTTAGATTCAAAATGTGAAATATACACTTAGATTCAAAATGTCTGAAACATTTTTGGGTCTAGATGAAAACAGTGGCGGGGCAGAGAGGCTGAAAAATAAACAGTTAAAAGAAAATTTTGCAATTAACTATAATTTATTTCATTCTAGCATTTCAGGCATCATTTGTGCCATGTAATTTTACTGAATGAAATTTTAATTAGACTTAAATCCTTTAAAAAATGCGGGGGTCATTCACTTTAAAATGTCCGGAACCCCCAATAATTTTTCAAATCGGCGGCTATGACACATTCGCTGAATTAGTTTCGGAAACGTTTATTAGCATTACTAGTGGTTGCGTGGTATTTGTTGCTCACGCCATGCTGTCTTCGCCTTGGCATTAGTAAAATCATTTGGGCTCGGTGAATCTTCTGCCAGCGGCAGTACGTCACTGCGCTCATAACCTCTTGTATTCATAACAACACGACATTTTTCAAAATGATTGCCTGATTACCGTGCAGTAAATTACTCTTACCTTTCACATTATAGTCATTAATAAGTAAATTTTTCGTTTTAATATTATTATTATTTTACCACCGGGCAAGCTGCCGTATTTTCCCCCAAACCGCGTTCGCGCATTTGAACATATTCTGCAGTCTGCACCCCTGTTTCAGGCTACACCCAGAATACAAACATTCAAGTCTGATCTAACTGCTATGATGAGACAGCAAGATCATAGGATTAAGACTTTTAGTTTCACTGTGCTTCATAGCAGGGCAGCTGAAATCTCTCCTGCATTCATGTTGATTACCAGTCAGTGGTTCTTTTTTCATTTCAGAATGTATTAATATCTGTTTTGATTAATGTTGATCACCCTGTGTTTTCAATACTTCACCTAATTGCTATGATGAGACAGCAAGATCATATATATATATATATATATGATTAAAAGACTTTTTTGGCATAACTTAAGTTTCAAAAAACTAATGCTGTCTTTTATTTGTGGTTATTTAAAAAGGTACTAGATACAAGTTAGTCAAAATCACATGAGAAATTCTAAAAAAAGAAAACAAAGCACAGGAAAATGTGTGTCCCTAAAATGCAGAAATGCCCACATACTTTTTAGTCAAAAGATTACATTACCATTTCTAATATATATCGTCATTCATACATTGTTATTTATGTGCCTGTATGCTTTAAATGACCAAAAATTTGTCACAACAAGACATTATAAATGAGGTGTTCCAGAAATTTTGATTTTTTACATTTTGTAAAAGTTATATATTGCATATTACTAATTGATTAAACTTCCACATTTTTGTTTTCTACATATTACTGTGCAACAATTCAAAACTCTGAATTTGAGCAAAATGATGTAGGATCTCTGTATGTTGTTCACAATCTGACATAATAACAATACAACTGTTGAAACACATGACATAGGTATCAGATTTTTAGGTTAGCTTTCCGATTGTCAGTGCATCAATTAGTTCCATTCATTTTATGCAAATTTTGGTTTCCATTGATGCTAATAAGTAGAATTCTATAAGAAATAATAATATTTATTTTGTAGAAATGAAATGTTGAATTAAAAAAAAAAAAAACGTACATTATTTCTAGTCTCTTTGCCCAGCTAATGAAACTACTTGTTGCTCGGATAATTTCCGAACATTTCCTGCAAATCTTTGTTTGAATTAGAAGGCTAATAAGTAAAATTCTGTAAAGAATAATAAGATTTATATAATACAAAATGAAATGCTGAATAACAAATAACATATTATTTATTTCTGGTTTCTAAACCACATTAATGGAACTACTTGATATACTGATAATCAGAAGGCTGGTCAATTTTTATTAGGCCAGCCTTCCGATTGTCAGCGCATCATATAGTTAATATATTTAATATATAAATTAACATTATATTAAGTTTAGATTATATTAGTTCAGAACATTAAACTAATTATTTATATTAGTTTAGAACATTTCATATTATATTAATTAGTTTAAAACATTAATTGTTAAGGTTCTGTAAAAAGTGTATCAGAAATTCTTTGATTGCTGCACTTTTTGCATGGGCAATTAATACAAACAATAATGACAACCCTGCAGTTAATTGCTGACAAGGTAGAACCACATGTTATAACTTCTGATTGAATTTAACAGTGTGGAATAAAAATCTCTGGTGTTACTCTAGTAATTTCGCATTTCAGCAATTTAAATTACTTAAACAAAAGTTGTACTGCCAGAAATTGAGAGAATGTTGTTATCAATGCAGAAGCACCTTTATCGATGTAGCCATCTCTTTAAAAAACTGGGCCAGCCTTAATTCCCACTTCAGGAAAATGCAATTTTCACATTAGTTGAAGAGCTGGTTACATACGGAACACTATAAAATGACATTTCTGCATCAATAACGACATTCATACCAGGTTGAGTCATAAGTTTGTAGCGTTTCGCGGTACAGATGGAGAAACTCCGCTGAACAGGTGGGGCATGTGCAGTAAGGTAGAATGTGTAACACGCCTGATTTGGTGACACGCTTTACTTCTCTCTTGCGTCGGGCGCAACACATGTGTGCAGCTCATACAAGACGAGAATGTGAGGGAGAAGACAGTGCAACAGCAAGAAAATGGTTCCAACGCTTCCAGTTCGGAGACACAGACCTTGTTGACAAAGTGAGGTGGGGAGACCAGTCACCACCAACACCGATGCCCTGTGTTTAGCTCTTGAACAGCACCCAAGAACCAGGACCAGACGATTAGCAGAGGAGGTTCATGCAGCATCACAAACCACCATCGTTCATCATCTACACCAGCTTGGCTTTCACTCCAGTTGTATGCAAATGGTTCCCTATGAGTTGAGCCCAAAGCAAGCTGAGGAGCAGGTTTGCTTTGTGTCAACAATTGCTGCAAAAATGTGATGACCGGTTTTGGTGGAGAATATCACCGGTTTTGGTGAAGAATCGTAATGAATGATGAGAAGTGGGTCTTCCTACGTTATCCTGATACCAGAAACCAATGGCTGTGGCCAGGGGATGAGGCTAAAACAGTGGTTCAAAGAAGGTGTTTTGAAGTGAAGACAATGTCGTGTGTATGGTGGAATTTCCAGGGCCCTGTCCACTAGGAGTTTTGTGTCACATGGTCAGGCTGTCGACGGGAACCTGTATGCTGACCAGCTGCAATATGTACATGACATTCTACACTAGTGCTACTCCGCAATGGTGAACCGAACGGTCCTCCTGTGATTCGACAACGCCCCATGTCATAGGTCACGGACTGTCCTCCAGAAAATTCAGGATTTGGATGGCGTCGAAATCCTACCACACCCAGCCTATAGCCAGGATCTTGCCCCCTTCGGATTTTTACCTGTCTCATTTCATGGCGCACTTATTGGCAAGCAGCCAGTTTCATTAATTGGAGGCTGTGAAAAATGGCATTACTGAATTTTTTGCATCCAAGCCAGCCACCTGGTATCATAATGGCATTGCATCTTTGGCTGAATGTTGGCAAGGACCATAGACTCTGATGGACTATATTTTGCCTAATAGCCATATGTGGTCAACACGTGGTACTGGAGTGTGTGTGTGTTTGTTTGTGTGTGTGTGTGTGTTTTGCTTTGGGGTTTAATGACCAACTGTTTCTTGTGCAGCCATCTGTCTTAACTAACAGCAAAACTTTTAGGGCTGTAAGCAGTTGTCGGCTATATTTCCAACTGCGGCTGGCTCTTCATGAATTATTGTAATTTATTGTGATTACAGATTGGCCAATAAATGGTAGTACATTAGCTCTCCCACTCACTTGCACTTAGAATGTTGGCATGCTTGTTAGTTCCAGTGTGTTTCTTGACAGGGCTATAGAAGAGAAGGGCTGGTATTTAGAGTTAGCTCCCCTGAAGCCGGAAGTAGGAGGTGATGACGTAGTCATGCTGCAGCAGCAGCATGTTGGTGAGTTCTCTCTAGCCACTGCCGCATGGGAACTGCGAACTAAAAATCCATGCAAAAGGCAAGAAAAATTATGTCCTGAAGCCCTGGAGTAAAGGGAACGAGAAGGAACTAAACTCTTTTATCATCGTGATTTAAAAGAAATGAAATATTCTTTAAACATATGTTTTTAACATTATAGCATTGGGCATATTGAACTGAGTCTTAGTGAAAATGCAGTTGACACTTTTCTTCAAAGTTTTTAATTTGTCTTTCTTTTTTAAAGTACTTGTATTTGAATCCTTCTTTTTAATTGCTGTATTTCAGAAGTTAGAGATCTAATAATGGCCCATCTTTTCGATTGTTGAACGGAAACTTTGTGATATCTATTTTTTTCCTGCCTTTTGGTTTGGAGATCTTTCTCTCAAGGGTTGAACTTTTTTGTCATTAAATTATCATTACCAATTTTTTTAAAATTGCAATTACGGCATTCTGTCGTCTGTACATTGCCACTGATTCTGCTTTTTGTACTCCAGTATTCATTTCACCTTTAGTATCCAGATTAACTTTCTTCAGGCTCAATTGTTTCAAAGCACTTCGAACATATTTTTTCCCTGTGTCTGTGTCCTCTGCGTTATTTCTTCAGAATTTAAAGAAGGTACATTTACACTGGGCACAGCATCATATTTGAGTACCTTTCGCAAAGGCAATCCAAGTAATCGATTTTTCATATTATCTTTATAATCACAGAGCTGAAATGTTCGCTACAAATTCTGGCGTACTTAACATTAACTAAGTCCAGTCTTCAACACTTGTTTATGTTTATTTATTCTTTTAGCAGCACTGGTTCATTTCGGAAAAAGCAAGCAATACAACATTTTGTCCTTTCCGGTACATGTGTTTATTCCAACACATTGCGGCGGAACAGGAAAATATTTGTTAAAAAAAGAAAAAAGGTGCACCGATTTACTCAGCTCAACTAACTATTCATATACATGCATACAGTAGATGTGCTATTAAATATTCACACAATGTTTTCACATGTACACTAATAAATATATCGCAAACGGTGAAATAATCAAGTTTGATAGAATAAAGCCCAAACTAGAAAACTTCTCACAATGACAGTCCAGCCGCACTGGAGATGTCCAAGCAGCACAGTGACGTCACAACTGGCCCCCCAGCCTCTCTCATGAAAACCGTGTCAGCATTCGGTTTCACAAAGCGATGGACCAGTCTTTCTCTCTTTTATAGCCCTGGTTTCTTGAACATGTGTTTTGTAGCAGGAGCCAGTAAATTAGATGGTAGTACATTAGCTCTCCCATTCCCTTGCACTTAGAATGCTGTTAGTTCCAGTGTGTTTCTTGAACATGTGTTTTGTAGCAGGAGCCAGTAAGTTCTTTTTTGTGTTGGGCACCTTTTTACTGTGCTCTAAGATGGGGAATTAGAAGACTTTTTGATGAAATTGGTAGGGATGAGGCAATGTTTATTTCATGGTGTGAAAGCCAAGGATTGCTACCAATACCATGATGTTCAGAGGATCACCCAACGGCTCTTAATGTGGATATGTCTCATTGTTTTGGACAATTCAGTTGTTGGAAGAAGCACCTTTCGGGAAAGGATGAGCTGTGTTCCCGTATCCTTGGAAAGTGGTTCTATGATGCTCATACTAATGTCGATATTGCAATGAATCTAGTGTATTGTTTTGCCAAAGGATTGTTCTATGATGAGGCAATCGAAGAATAATCATAGGGTGAAGTTACCAAGTCCACTGAGACAGTCAGCAACTGGTATGTGTTACAGATAACTAATTTGCATCCCTTCAAACACAAACTAATAGAGGGAAATCAAAATGTATTTGAGAGACCATATTTTGGAATATTTAGTCCGACAGAATTGTTATCTTTCCTTGGAACACTGCTTTCAGGTTTTAATTAGCATCATCAGATGGTTCTTCCCTGGCATGTCCCCATAGCAGAAAATCCCTTATCAGTCTGTGACAGGTATCATGGTGCCACAAAATAATCTGCGGGTGGTCAATGGGCAAGATTGCTACAAGATGCGAAAAACAATAAAATATTGCACAGCTAGAAAAAAAACAAAAAAACTGGCCACCTTACATTTCTTCTAAGATCTAAAAAAAACAAAAACGAACTTAGTTATTACAGCAATTGCAATGTTAATTAGGATCTAGAACACACTGTCCTCTGTACCTAGAATTTCCTCCATTTTCAAACTGAACCACAAAAAGTTTATGGAATAAAATTGTATTTAACAACAATACAGAAAACAGAGAGAACATCGCAAGAGAGAGGGGAAAAAAATTACGTCAGAAATCTTTGCTTTGTCCTACTTCCATTTTAGGAAAAATTTTCCCCATTTCCGATCTTAACTGCAAACATTTATGTAATTAATAATATAAACACCCAGATCTGTCACACCAATGTCTGCACTGTTGCGTCATCACTTATCGATCACTTCATGTGTGCTCTTGCAATGTCAAAATGATTGCCTGCTATATAATAGCACGAGATCACTTTCAGATGTCAAGGTGATCGCATGCTAATTTAAAAACATTGGATTATTAATGACTTAAATTCTGTTTTTCCAGTCTACAAAATTCAAATTGAATTCTTAATATCACAGCAAGTTGAGTTTGTATATTAATTTAATTTAGCACAATTTGAATATTAATTTGCACGCTTTAATTATTTTTTACTTTTTAATTTAACTAATTTTCCAAGTTTAGTGATGATTATATTAAACATGTTGCAAAATATCGATCTATCTAAAGTCGCTCTAACTTACAATAAAAACTGAAATCTTGTGATATCGAAGTGAGCAAAATTGCATCTAAAAACAGATGTCGCTCCAACAGCACATTGTCGATAATTTAGATAGTTCCGATTTGTAATGCCAGGTGTTGCATTAATTTGCAGAAAAGCTTTTCGATATGTAGCTTCAAAATAACCTCCGAATAGGACAGTCAAAAACAAGCTGTGAACAGAATAACATATGTGCAGGAGAAAAAGTAATTTAACGCAAAAAATCAAAGCAAAAGTTATTAAGGTAAGTTTACACAAAAACAACAGAACTACAAGGAAAATTATTGAACAAGAACAAATATTTCACACAGAATATTTATCGCGAAGTCTTTTGAAAAATGGAAATAAATAGTATATAATTTTCAGTTCTAACTACATAAGTGTTTACTATATTTCCTTACAAAAAAAGCTGGCATCTATTTGATTTGTTTTTTAATCTGCTTCAATTAAAAATTTCATTATCTTAGGACGGGCAACATCCCCTATATATTAATGTTTATTTAAAGCTTAAATGCAACCGTCTTAGGGCAGGCTATATATAGACTAGTTAAATGATATTTAAACAATAATACAGTGCAGAAAAGACACCACAAAAAACAGAAGAAAAAAAAATGGTTAAGGGAGAAATCTTTACTGCATTTAGATTTCGTTGTCGAAAATTTTTGCATCCATTTTATGATTCCAGAAGAAATGTTTGTTCCGTTCAACTTTCATTTTCGGAAAATTTTCCTCCATTTTTAAGCTGAAACACAAACATTTATGCAGTAAAATGGTATTTAACAACTATACCGGACAGAAGGAGCATTGTGAAAAAAAAATGACGATTACGGGAGAAATCTTCACTTCATCTTTCATTTTCGGAAAGTTTTGAAAGACGGAATTCCATTCGAAATCAGAAAACCTGCATCTATGATCGCGAGTTCGTAAGAGAAGACAACACAGGGTTCTTGGGATATCATTTTTGTTTGCAGGGCCAAAATAAAATCTGCAACGTACTGCACCTGTCACCGCGATCCTGCTACGGGTGGCATCTAATCAACTGATATAATCAATTGATCTGTTCTGCCAGACACTCTCTCATTCACGAGAAAACAAAACTTTTCCGTCGTAATAAATGTTTTGCAGTAGGGACACAATTAGCATTCATAAAAAGTTATTTTAAGAGCCACCCAAAAATAATCATGAAACAGGATTATTACACAACTCAAATGAAATATCATTCCAAGCGGCTGATAGACTGGCAGCACACTACCGCTAACATGTAAATTGCAGAGAGTGGGCCGCAGTTAGAAGTGTAACCCAGTCATCCACTTCTAATTGTGGACAAATGGCTCCAGGAAAGGGCCAGAATCATCAGAACACACAATCTATGCCTCACACATGACTTGATCCCATCTTGGATGAATGGTCCGAAGCCAGCGCCTTAGATCCCTCGGCCAACGAGACAATGAATTATTTCTTAATGAGGATTCCTTTCTCATTAATTTCTATGATGGAAAAAATTGCTAAGCAGAAAGTAATATGCATCTCTTATCGAGCTAGATCAAGGCTAGTGTGGACCCCCAAATGGTACTGATGTCAGAGAATTATAAGTCCATTAAAACACAAAACTCTAGCAATATGCATTGGATTTGTGATAATTAATACTTTGGGCATTCTTTTCAAACTAATCAATTATCTTCACAGTTTTCATAACACTGCATTTCCACTGTTCTAACAAGAATATAAGTTAAAAGCTTAAGATTCCTAGATTTTGTCTTTGATTTTTTATTGATTTAACAATGCTTACTTTTCTTTGTGCATCTCTTTTGTCACGCAAATTACAAAAAGAAAAAAATTTCTGCAAACCTTTTGGTTCCTTTGTGTGATGCTTAAAGTCTAAAATGATGAAAAAACACCAAAATTTTTCAGTTATTTGAGGAACATAATTAATGTGTTAGTATGTAAACTGTATTAGCAGTCTAGTCATACAAAGACGCACAAAATGGAATGTTTGAGTGGAAGTCGCAGCTGGATAAACGTACTTCAGAAAATTAGCAATAATGTGTTTCATATATTAACATGTTTGATATATGCTTATTATGTTTATCATCTGCATTATTACTGTGTGCTGCTTATGTTTATCTGCATTATTGCTATGTGCTGCTTATGTTTATCATGCATATTTCCTGCTTTTGATTCACTAGAACCACATATCCAGCTTACCATCCTTTTACGATGAGAGCATCATTTTCATGAGAACTGAATTGTTCCCTATTTTCCCTGTCAGAAAAAAAATGATTCACTACAAGAGTATCTTAGTGAATATTTTGGAAGGCTGGTGGATCTGTAGTTTTTGAGATATGGTCCTTTTTACATAGCAGGATGACTGCACAATTGATCCAGTCATCAGCAATCTTCTCTTTACTGGTCCATTAAGTGAAAAGTTCAACTAGTGTAGTTTCTGTTCTTCAACTGGTTTATTGTATAATTGTGTATGTGCATGTTTGTATATATATATACACAGTCGAGTCACATTATTGTGACTACCAGCTAATATCCAGAGAAACCGAAGACAGCAGCTTGACGACCTGGGAGTGACTCAATAAGGTGCTAGGAGGTGTTCACAGGTATGTGGAGCCATGCTAACATCTGCTGGAGGGTACATGGTGGAGGATCCATAGAGCGAACAACACGATCGAGGTGGTTCCACAAATTCTCAGTTGGGCTTAAGTCTGGGGAATTAGGGGGCTGGGGAAGTACTTTGAAGTCTTTATTGTGCTCTTCCAACCACTCTTGGACATTTCTGGCTGTGTGACACATCGCATTGTAGTTCTGGAATAACCCATTCGCCCCAGGGAAGAAAATCAGCATGTATGGGTGTACATGGTCTGCAAGGATGGATTCATAACGAATTCAGTCCATAGTGCCTTCCACGGGTACAAGTGGACCCAAGGAATGCCATGAAAACATTCCCCAGACCTTATTGCTGCCCCCATCACCTTGTGTTCTTTTAGCAATGGTTGAAGAGTGTTTGTTCTCCGATGTTTCTCGCCTAATACGCCAATGTCTATCCGTTCAATGAAGCAGAAAATGTGACTCATCAGAGAAGGCAACCCTTTGCCAATCAGTGGAGGTCCGATCCCGATACTGCTGTGCAAATGTAAGCCTTTTCAGCCTACGCACCTTCGTTATCATAGGTGCAGTAACCATCCATTTGCATCGAAGCCCCATACGCAGCAGGGTTCGCTGAATTGCCATTTTAGACACACTTCCCATAGCCCCCTAGTTTATTCAGCCATCGAGTTGCTCCACTCTAGCGTGTGATCGTCCCTCACGCACTTTCGAAGCCGACGTTCACCTCTCACATCAGTGGCTCGTGGTGCTCCGCAGTTTGCACGTCACTTATTCGCAATGGTGCTATTTTTTCAATCATGATACACTTTAACCACAGCAGCACGCAAACAGTTTTCAAACTGTGCTGTTTCAGAAATACTGCCACCCTTGGCACAAAAGCCAATAATCATCCCTTTTTGCAAATCCGATAAATCGCTCCTTTTACCCATGACAGCAATGAGTGATATGTTTTCAGACTGCCTACAGCATACCTTATATACCCTCCAAGCCAGCTCATGACACGTCTTCTTTAATTAGCTATGCATTGTTGACGTCAAAAGTAGGAGGTGGTCACAATAATGTGCCTCGACTTTGTATATATACACTATATTGACAAAAGTCATTGGACACCCCTTCAAAAGCAAATGAACCGATTCACTGCATTGTTAAGATATGCGGTACTGCTGCAAATGGTATAAAAACAAGCCTGCAGCTAACTGCGATTATATTGCACTGTGAAGTTGAGTGAAAATGTCACAGCGGGAGAGAACTTGCTTTGAGAAAGAAAAGATTGTTGGGTGTTCATATTAGTGGGTTCCCCATAAGAGAAACCGAGAGGCATTTAAACATACCCATGTCAACTGTTTTGGATGTACTGAATAAGTGGAAGACACATGGCGTGCCTGAAGCAGCAAACCGTACTGGCAGAACAAAGAAAATCAGTGATAGAGGATGTCAAAGCCTCAGGAGAGTCGTTAAGCATGGTGTAATGAACATTTATTGTGGACCGTAGATCACTGGAAATGGGTCCTATGGACTGATGAATCCAGATACATGATCCATCAGTCTGATGGCCATGAGTGCGTATGGCGGCTGCTGGGGGAACACTATTTACCACATTGTACTGTTCCTACGATCAAGTTTGGAGATGGCAGTGTACTTGTGTGGAGGTGTTTTTCGTGGTATGGTCCCGGCCCATTGGTTATCGTGGACAAATCTGTTAACCAGCAAATCTACCTCGATATTCTAGATGCCCTACCAACTCTGTGGCGATACTATGGAACCGAGCCTTGTTGGTATCAGCAAGATAATGCACTAAACCATAAAGCAAGGACTGTTACGGCATGGTTTGACGATGATTCCGTATTGTGTGTGGACTGGCCAGCACAGAGCCCTGATCTTAATCCCATACAGCACCTATGGGATGAATTAGAGCGCCGCATAAGAAGTTTGGAACTAAGGCCTACTACTAAGCAACAGTTAGCGGCAGCATTATGTACTGAATGGAAGTGCATACCTATTGCTGTGTTCCAAAACTTTGTCGAAAGCATGTCTCAAAAGGTCAGTGCATGCATTAAGGCCAAAGGTGGACCAACACCGTACTAACGTATGTCAATAAATGCTATGTTGCGTTTCTCTTTTAGATGTCCGGTGACTTTTGTCAATATAGTGTATATACAGAGAGAGAGAGAGAGATGTGCTGTGCATTATTTTTGTGTAGTGGCATGCAGGGGTGCAGAATTTGCCCGAACTCGCGAACAAGGTTCGGGGGAAATTAAGGCAGCTCTGAGGAAATTTTTGCTCGCGGGTAAAATAATAATAGTAGTAATAATAATAAAAACGAAAAATGGACTTATTGACAACAAGTATAACGCGAAAGATAAGAGTAATTTACTGCACGGTAATCAGGTAATTATTTTGAAAAATGTCATGTCGTTATAAATACAAGAGGTTATGAACACAGTGACGTACTGCAGACAGCCGCTGGCATATGATTCACCGAACCCAAACGACTTTACTAATGCCAAGGCGTAGACAGGGTGGCACAAGTAATAAGTAGGGCACAACCACTAGTCATGCTAATAAATTTTCCGAAACTAATAGCAGCTTATGTGTCGTAGGCGCCGATCTGAAAAATTATTAGGGGTTTCGCACATTTTAAAGCGAATGACTCATGCATTTTTCAAAGGATTTAAGTCTAATTTAAATTTCATTCAGTAAAATTATCTGGCACAATTATACGGCAGAAATGCTAGAATGAAATAAATTATAGTTCATTGCAGAATTTTTTTTAGCTGTTTATTTTTCAGCCTCTCTGTCCCACCACTGTTTTCACCGAGACCCAAAAATGTTTCAGACATTTTAAATCTAAAATAAATATTAGTTTTTTTTTTGTTGTTGTTTTTTTCAAATTTTTAAGTAATAGGCTTTAAGGATTAGTTCTTAATCATCAACATATAGATCTAACACTCGCCTAAACTTGTATGATAGTCCGCTACAGTTTTGGGGGAAATTTTGGACAGAAAAAATTGCGTTCTGGGGAAATATTGGGCCCTGAAAATTTTCTGCACCCCTGGTGGCATGCCTCCTGGGCCTATGCCCATAGCCTTGTTAGAATACCCCCTTAATCCAGCCCTGTTATAAAACAAAAGAAAATATAAGTTTAAAAATTTTTCCTAGAAGGAAATGATCTACAACCCCGAGCAGGGGTGTTTGATCCAGAGTAGGAGTACCGCCTGCCTGCCCAATTATCTCAGGGTTGCCCATAATGGCAATTCATTGTCACAGAACTTCGTCATTATTGATAACTATTCATGATTCCAGTACAAAATTTCATGAGAACAGTTCTCTGAAGTAAACAATTTTGAGTCCTCGATTACTAAGCCTAATAACGAAAGCAGACGAAATTCCACAACAAAGCACGAGCGGTAGGGAATTTTTTTGTAATTATTATTAGGGGTTTAATGACCACCATAAGCAACTCATTAGGCTATAAGCAGTCGGCCGTACCCAAGTTAGGGCCACTGGTTCCATGGAAGGGAGAGAGCCAGTGCCGTAAGACAAACACAACATCCATGATTAACTGGGATTCGAACGAATGATCAGAAGCCATCGCTTAGACCATTGCGCCACGGGGCGGCCGATAGGGAAAATCAAGGTTCTTTAACACACAAGGTTGTGTCCGTAAGACCCCTGTAAAGCTTCCCCTTCGTGGGAGTGCGGAGGAGGTGGTCTGATGACGTCAGCCGTCTTATAGCAGGGCTCTAGCTAGTTTAGTGCACCGAAGGTCAAAGCAGTGGCAAATGTCATTTGACTCTTGTTCAAAGAGCTGTTTTTTTTTCTGCTTCTATAATAATTTTAGTGTATATATAGTAAGTGGAATAGCTAAGTTTGTTTGCAAATAGTTTATTCTTTCGAGATGCCTTCGAGTTCCTGCACTGTTGCAGACTGCAAGAATAACTGCAGAAATACCAAAGGATCCCCAATTACATACTTGTCACAGATTTTCAAAAGTGATTGAGCTTTGCAGGTTATGAAAATTACGCTGTAAAGGAGGCGATACTTTTTTTTATCCAGAATCAGGGGCGTATGGATGGGGAAGTCAAGGCTTCAGCAAAAACATTTTAAAGAATAGACCTTTTTGCGGAAACTTCACATGAATAAAGAAATAGTCAGGAATTTTTGCGGCAGCTTTTAAAGGAGTATTAAAAAAAAAGTAGTTTTTGGTTGTTTTTTTCCCCGAAATTTAAATTTATAACAACTGGATGATGGGAAAGCAGTTATTTCAGAGGACCTGGGGCCCCTTTTCAGATCCACAGCAAAAGTTTCAATGAATGTATATTAACAAGAGAATGTGAAAGAAATATCAGTTCAATGAATGAAAACGTTTTATCAATGAGGATAACGTGTTATGAATTACAGTAATTTGCATGCCTGCTTCAGAATATAATGAATTGAAAGTTGTTCTTTTCGGTATATGCAGAGACCTGTGTCGTTTTTTGTTGTTTTTTTTATAAGAGTCAAGAGAAAAAATTTTACCAAGTGTAAAACATTGTGGCATTATGTTGTGTTTTTTATATTCAAAAGTAAATAATTTACGTAGTTTTACTTTTTTTGTGCCATGATTTTTAATTGTTACTTATTTATTTGCTTACTTATGTTCTGTATTTTCGTATAAATCGGAAAATTTCATTAGGCACTCTCACAGAAGTTACGTGTTTTGTAGGCCTGATCGCGAGGCGTTTCACTGAAAAAAAAAAAAAAATTTGTACGACGTGTTCAAGTTTTGCGTAACTGTTTTGTAGTATTTTCTACTGGTATAAAACTAGGGCAATTATTTCGAGAACAACGTGCAGATTTGTGTCACACGCAGTAAAGGGCAATAATTTTGGTGTTACGCAAAATACCTGTAGATTCCAAAGAATTTTAATTATTAAAATGCCTATAACTTAATTAATAACATGGAATTAAAAAAATAACTAATTGAGGGCTAATTGATTTTCGCAAAAAGTCTAGAAGAATTTTTTTGCGGAGGGCTCCGAGATTCTGATTTTCCGGGTACGCCACTGTCGAAAATGTTACTATTTGCTCCAAACATTTTGCTGAAGGCAAAATGTTTTAAAGGGATATGTAAAAGTGAACTAGTGGGGTTGCAGCAGAAAAAGCACTGAGTGGAGTTCCGCCCAATCCATGGCGAACATGAAATAAAAAAAAAGTGAAAAATATTACGAGAAACATATCAAAGGCAATGGAAATAAATTCCTGTAAAATTCAGCAAAGGCATTAAAGTTTTCATGAAAACACATACTATGAAATGAGGCACATCAATTCCCAGCTGAAAGAGAAAGAAAAAAATTAAGAAAACTCAAACTTCTGAAGATAACTACATGAAGAAGGGATTTTTTTTTTTTTTTTTTTTGAAAATTGTTATTTCTCACATTTGTTCAATGGCGCCCCGAAGATTTCTTTGTACGGGTGGCCAAAACTATTGAAGATGCAAATGAAAATACACCGGATACATCTCCGAAAATACTACTAAGTGTTAAAAATATCTCCGCCATGTCAAAGTATTTCCAATGATTCATAAAATATATATTTAAAATCACATACAAATATATTTAAAAAATACGCAGTCAATAACGAAAAACAAAGGACCAAGCGATACTGGCTCCTGGGCCAACCCAACTGAGAAACGCTAGAGCATTTGCTTATTTACAGAATTTTGCATAAGAAATCTTTCGATTTTTCTTTGAGAGCATGTTGATACTTAGTGATAATCAAATTCGGAGACAAATATTTAGAAATTCATTTATTACAGAACTAAATATACGAAGTGATTACGCGAACGCATTACTTCTACCAACAAACTGCCTGTATGTCAACAGACAGCACTGGGTTCTCTTGTAAGACAGGTGACGTCAGAGGGAATGCTCATCCGGTACTCCCGTATGATCAAACCTAGTAACCTCGGTTATTTTCTTCACCATAAATTAGATTACTATGATTCCCCCTCCCTCTCTTTTTTTTTATTTAATAAGAAAAGAACTTATAAATACGTTCCGAAACAGTCTCAATATTTAGCATTTCTATACATAACACAACTTTCTAATTAAATGCAATAAACGACATTCTAGAGTTTCATAATAAACGTGTAACATACTTACTCTGATTGAAAGCTGTGATCTACAATCTTATAAAAGGAATATTGGACAAGGTTTGTTTCGTTTTGTTTTGACTTTACAAAATTACCGGCAATAAACATGTAACACACGGTCAATTCTCCAAGCTGAACCAAAACAAAACATACGCTGCCAGATTTTTATCTCGAAATCGCCCAATACTTTCAAAATAGGTGCGTTCAGTTTTGTATCAAACATCAACGTTTGGGCAAGCATCTGAAATACGTATCACCTACGTTTCTCGTTACTCGACATCACATGAGACCAAAGTAATCGAGATCTAATCTTCAATGCACGATCTTAATAACAAGAGTCACTCACAATACAAATTTAAATTCGTTGGCTGAATTTAAAGATTTTATTGTATAAGAACTTTCGGGTTTCCCTAGAACCCATCAAAAATTTAATGATGGGTTCTAGGGAAACCAGAAAGTTCTTATACAATGAAATCTTTAAGTTCAGCCAACGAATTTAAATTTGTATGGTGAGTGACTCTTGTTATTAAGATTGCTTTGAAGGCAACTACCTCTATCACTTTGGACTATTTCTGCACAAATTTGAATTATCCTAATCACATAAGACATAAATCGACATTCGTATTTCAACTATAAACAGTGGCGCGTAATGAAAATAGTTTGCCGCCCCGGTGGCGCAGTGGTCTAAGCGATGGCCTCTGATCATTCGTCCGAAAGGGGTCCGGGTTCGAATCCCGGTGAGGCATGGATGTTGTGTTTGTCTTACGGCACTGGCTCTCTCCCTTCCCTGGAACCAGTGACCCTAAATTAGGGACGGGCGACTGCTTATAGCCCATTGAGTTGCTCACGGTGGTCGTTAAACCTCCAACCAAAAAAAAAAAAAAAAAAAATATTTACGTGTAGGCCTGCAAAAAAAAACAAAAAAACCTCATTTGAACGGGAATTTCTTTTTTTTTTATTGGAGGTTTAACGACCACCGTGAGCAACTCAATGGGCTATAAGCAGTAGCCCGTCCCTAATTTAGGGCAACTGGTTTCAGGGAAGGGAGAGTGCCAACAATATCCATGCCTCACAGGATTCGAACCTGCACCCATGTCAGACGAATGATCAGAATCCACCGCTTTGACCATTGCGCCACCGGGGCTGCAAAAGGGAATTCCATCCTGCGTTTGTTTGTTTGTTTTTTATTCTTTCGTTACTTTGCCTTAAAATATAGGATTTGGCATCAAAATTATCCGTAAACTTTTTCAAAAAGAAAAAAAAGTTTGTTATCTGTTTTGTCTTAGTGTATACAGCTTTAAAAGGTTTTTATTTGCTCAATTTAATGTCACAGCGTGTTATCTGCCTAAAGTGTTTAACGAAACTAAGATCATGCGAAGTTTTGATCAATTTGTTTAACTACCACCGTGAGCAACCGTTACCGCCGAGATCTTGAAGGCCTATCAAGTCGTGACGTCATTTTCCGTGACGTCACACCTTGTGGATCTGCTGATCAAATAGTCCGTGTCTGCATTACCACGCTACGCCTAACCGTGTGACTTGTAAGTTTTATTATTGTTCATGCTTGCGTGAAATTAATAGTGTTCCTTTCCTGTGGTTTGCTTCAACTAACATTTTAATTCCAGTTTTTCTATACCGGTAATTGAATGAGATAGGTATTTGATTATGCCACAATCGTGGTGTGTTCCCGGCTGCCGTGGAAATTATAAACAGGACCCAAAGTTCGTGTGTATAGATTTCTAAAAGACCAAGATTTGAGTTCTAAGTGGATTCGTGCCATTGAAAGGGATAACTTAACAGTTACACCACATAATTAGGTATGCACATGAAACATTTACATTTTTTTAATCGAATTTAAATTCAAGACCTTAGTTAACAACACAAGACCTTAGTTAATTAATTTGGTCAAGCATTTGGAAAAAAACATTCTAGAAAATGGATATTGTTGAGGTCTACATTAAAAGTGGAATACATTTTTACATGCCTACTGCCCATTATGGTAACAGTGAACACTTCTTGTTTCATATTCATCTTCTGGAGGAATAATATATATATTTTTTTATAGTTTTCATTGCAATTAGTTCAGATATTTTTATAACAGCTAAAAACAATAACGTAGTTTTTGAAAACCTCTCCCACAATCGTTCATTCCTGTTACTAAAGTTATTGATTGACAACAACAACCAAAAAAACATACAGAATCCGCAAATTGATTTTCAGATTTTGAAAATGGGAGCTACAACATCGTAAATACGTTAAGCATTTGCAGCGATATGTTACATTTGTGATGCAATTTTTCACTGTAATACCGAAATTCTAAAACAACGATCGTGACCATCGGAAATATGTTCCGATCTCTCTCTCTCTCTCTCTCTCTGTCTCTCATGGGCTGTGACGATCCACTGCCAGTGACGTCACAACAAACCTGTGCGATGGCCTTCTCTTTCCGGGGGTGACAGAGCAACTCGATGCGCTATAAGCAGTAGCCCATCACTAATTTAAGGCAACAGGGATGGGAGAGTGCCAGCGCCGTAAGACAAACACAATATCCATGCCTCGCGGGATTCGAACCCGCACCCATGTCGGAAGAATGATCAGAATCCGCCGCTTTGACCACTGCGCCACCGGGGCTCCAAAAGGGAATTCCATCCTGCGTTTGTTTGTTTAGTTTTTTATTCTTTCGTTACTTTGCCTTAAAATATAGGATTTGGCATCAAAATCATCAGTAAACTTTTTCAATAAAAAAGAAAGTTTGTTATCTGTTTTGTCTTTGTGTATAAAGCTTTAACAGGTTTTTATTTGCTCAATTTAATGTCACAGCGTGTTATCGCACAAAAGCTTTTATCCAAACTAAGATCGTGCGAAGCTTTGAACAATTTGCAGAATGTTTTAGGGTTCAATCCAGGGAGAAGAGTAAAGGAAATAATTTTTTAACTTAGCAAAGTGAAAGCAAGTGAAACATGTTTCTTTGAGTGAATTCAGGCTCTCTTCGGGAAACTCGATGTTTCCTGTATCGTAATTTTTTAGACCATTAGCTTTCCATATAAGTTATTTACAGAATGTCAATATGAATTGGGAACTACCAGGAGGAAACTTAACCCTCTCGAGGGGAGTTTACAGAATACGGAACGTTGAAGTACACTTTAAGATTGTCGCGAATGACGTCATTTTTACGTGCCTGTGTTTTGAACTCAACTCAAGCATACTTTACCAAGAGGAGCAGATAGTCGAAAAGCCCGTAACCGCCGCCCGATTAGCACACCGTTTTTGGTTTTGTTTTCGTTGTCGTGTGTGCTGTACTGTATTGATGTTGATGTTGTCATTAAAGTATTTGTGATGTAGGTGCTGTCGCATTTTTTGGATTGCATCTCTTTAATTGCACGTACTTTAGACCAGCCAAGTATACCTGGCGTCATCGAAAGGTAGGAATTATGCCTTACTGTTTTGAAATACGAATCCGAAAAAGATAAGTGCAGGAAAATAAACAGAACATGAATTTTGATTATTTTTTGAATTTTACACTTTTTTTCTTCAGAAAAAGGTAAACAGTTTCTCATAATTTCATTTCTATATATCATCATCATCATTGTCAACCATTATCAATCCACTGATGGACGAAGGTCTCCCCAAGTTTCCTCC
Source organism: Macrothele yani (assembly GCA_039090855.1). Taxonomy (NCBI): domain Eukaryota; kingdom Metazoa; phylum Arthropoda; class Arachnida; order Araneae; family Macrothelidae; genus Macrothele; species Macrothele yani. Next base: position 85,212,869 of record CM077001.1, read on the forward strand.
ACAACGGTCTGTCTTGTGCCAGTCTCTTCCATGTCACTCCCGCATACTTTCGAATTTCATCCACCCATCACCCATGTGGTCTTCTTCTGGGTCTTTTCCTGTCCCTTGGAATCCAATCTAAAATTTCGGCTGTCCATCGATGGTCTGTTCTTCTGGCAGTATGTCCAGCCCATTGCCATTTCAGGGATTTAACTCTGATCATGATGTCCTCCACTCTTGTCATTTTTCGGATCCACGTGTTCCTCTTCTTATCTCTCCTGGTTACACCAAGCATGCACCTCTCCATGCTTTTTTGAGTTGTCTGCAGCCTTTGTATGTCTCTTTTAGCTAAGGTCCACGTCTCTGCACCATACGTAAGCACTGGAAGGATGCATTGATCAAACACTTTTCTTTTAAGACATAATGGCATATTGCTCTTGAAAATTATGCTGTTTCTTCCAAAAACTCTCCAGGCAAGTTTTGTACGCCGATTAATTTCTTCACCAATGTGACCCTCACTTGATATCTGCTGTCCAAGATAAACGTACGTGTCTGTTATCTCCAGCTTTTCTCCATCAATCGATAAATCTTCATTTCTTGTAAAAGCATTGTACATCACTTTTGTCTTCTGAAAGTTCATTTTTAATCCCACTTCTTTACTCTTGTCAGCAAGTTCCTGGATCATACCCTGTAGCTCTGATGGGGTAGTTGCAAAAATGACTATGTCATCAGCAAAACGAAGGCGAGGTAGATAATCTCCTTTAATCTTTATCCCTTTGTTTTCCCAGTTCACTGATTGAAAGACATTTTCCAATGTGGCATTAAAGAGCTTCGGAGATATGGTGTCACCTTGTCTCACTCCTTTTCCAATTTTTATGTGTGTTGTATTTTCAAACAGCCGAATCTTTGCATTTGCATTTTCATAGATGTTATTAATAATATTAATGTATGCATCTTCAATACCGCAGGATTTCAGAGCCATTGCAACTGCTGATGGTTTCACCGAATCAAAGGCTTTTTCATAATTGATAAAAGCCATGCACAATGGAAGTTCATATTCCCTCGCTCTTTCAATTAGTTCTCTCAGTACGTGGATATGATCTATTGTGCTGTAGCCACTCCTGAATCCAGCTTGTTCTCTCGGTTGAGTCATGTCCAGTGTCACCTTCAAGCGGTGTGAAAGAACTTTAGTGAAGATTTTATAAACCACTGATAGGAGGCTGATAGGTCTGTAGTTCCTGAGATCCTCAATGTCATCTTTTTTATGTAGCAAGATCATTGTAGCGTTGTTCCAATCCTCAGGAATTTTCCCTTCATTAAGGCATCGAGTGAAAATTTGGGCGAGTACTGTTTCGATTTCTCCACTTGCTTCTTGTATGATGTCTACAGTAATTCCATCTTCTCCTGGAGCTTTTCCTCGCTTCATGTTCTTGATTGCATGTGCAACTTCTGCTGGAAGGACTGGAAGAACTCTGGTACTGGTACCTTTCATGATGTCTGGAGAACATGTATCATTCCTTTCATATAATTTGGAGTAGAAATATTTCACTCTTGTCAAAATTTCGCCTCTATTTCTTGTTACAGAACCATCTTCTTTTCTCAGTGCCATTATCTGTTTTTTTCCCTTACTGAGATGTCCCTTTGCTATCTTTAGGCTTTGGTTGTTTTCAATTGCTTTCCTTACTAGTTCACAGTTGAATTTCCTTACGTCTTCAGTGATACTTTTTCGTACTGTCTTGCATAGCTCTATATATTCCACTTTGAAAGTCACATCTTCTTTAGTTGTCCTTATCACTCTTCTTTTTTGCATCAACATTTTGGGTTTTCCTGATAATTTGTTCACATGCAATTTGTTCTCAGACCCAGCTAATTTTGTTGCTGTTTCCATAAGAGCTTTGGTTACTTTTCTGTTAACTTCAGAAATATCCACTTCTTCCGATGTTAGGCCTTCTAAAGCAGAGAATCTGTTCTTCAGTTCCAATTTGAAGGTATTATGGTGTTTTTTAAGGTTGGTTATGTCAATACATTTTGTTTGTCTTATGAGCTTGCTACGTTCGAGTTTAGTGTTGAGGTGCATCTTACATCTCACCAATCTATGGTCACTGCCTGTGTTGAACTTGTTTAGCACACTGCAGTCTTCTATGACGAATTTTTTGTTACACATAATAAAATCAATTTCACTTGTCGTCCCATTTGGATGTCTCCATGTCCATTTCCTGTGTGGCTTTTTCTTGAAAAAGGAGTTCAAGATGAAAACCCCTTCTGCCTCTGCAAACTGAACGAGAGTATTTCCACGCTGGTTTCTGTGGCCGTGACCGAATTTACCTACTGAAGTTTCATTCTGTTGCCGTTGCCCTATTTTTGCATTGAAACCTCCCATAATTATCTTCAAGTGCTGCTTACCTTTATTATTTAGATCACGAATTTCCTCATAAAATTCTTCAATTTCTTCTTCAGCATGACTTGTGGTGGGTGCATAAGTTTGAATGATCTGAGCCTGGTATCTTCTCGAGAGTTGGATAACGAGTCGTGCAGCTCTGTCAGAGGAACTTTCAACTTCTACAACTTTATCCTTCAGTTTCTTGTTTATTATAAATCCAACACCACTAGTTCTGCCAGTATCTGTCCCACGATAGTAGAAGAGATGTCCACTTTTCAGTTCAATGAGATCTTCTCCTTTTCTCCTTACCTCACTTAGCCCGACGATGTCCCACTTGATCCTTTGTAGTTCGTCTTCCAATTCAAGAAGCCTTGAATCAGAAGATAGGGAGCGTCCGTTATACGTAGCCAAGGTCAGCATCAGATGGCAGCCTAGTCCGGTCCTCCGGGGATTCTTAGCACCCTCTGCCTTCATGTCGCACTGGCCGCTGCCTTGGCCAGGTACATTCCAGCTGCCGGAGACTGAGGGCCAAGATTTAAGTTGTGGAGTCATTTTGGAGGGGTTTGGCCATAACTCACCACGCTGGCCAAGCGGGTTGGTGAGTGTGGGATAGCATTTCCTCTAATCCCGGTGGTATAGTTATACCGCTATTGGCGGTCGTCAGAACCTCTTTAGTGGGAACAGGATGTACCACGAGAAGGCGGGGTTGACATTTGTCAAGGAGAGGCTGTGATGTTACGCATCACCTGACCTTACATCTCTATATATATGAAAGTGAAAGTATGTTTCTATGTTTGTTCCGCATACGTTCCTAAACGGTTTGATGGATTTACATCAAAATTGTCATACAGACTCTTCATAACCCAGATTAAAATAACGGCGGGACTATTTTTAGAAATTCCATCCCTAAGAGGGTCAACAGGGGTCAAATGTGTTTTTGCGGGGGCCCTCTATAGACTGAGTGAAAGTCGGCTGCTGGGATATTACTCCGCGTGTCAGAGCAATGGTCGTCAAGTGACGCCTCATTCCTTGCAAGCTTCCGCGGTTCAGGCATACGGGGAAGAGTCCGATTTTTGAAAATTTATAAAAAAAAAAAAAACGCGGAGCATACGGTCAGCGGCGGAAGATACGGAAACCCGATTTCCAGCGATGTATAAAACAACGAGAAATCGATTAAAATAGTCGAGCAATAGATTTCCGAAAGAATGTAAGGTCCGATTTTGGAAAATTCATAAAAAAAAAAAAAAATACATTTTCTTAATGTGGGGATGCATGAAGTTCAGTTCATTATTGTACATGTTTGCTATTTCGAGTTTTTAGGGCGAAGTAAAGTGCGCAGTTCCATACCTATGAGGATCAAAAACAGGTAAAATGTGTTTTTATGGGTCCCTCTATAGACTGTGTGAAAGCCGGCTGCTGGGGTATTACTCCGCGTGTCAGAGTAACGGTCGTCAGAGGACGCTTCACTCTTCGCAAGCTTTCTCGGTTCAGGCATACGGGGAAGAGTCCGAATTGTTACGAATCATTCTCAATGGTTTTCTAAGCGATTTGCTAGAAAGTGCTTTATCTACACTCTAGAAAGCTGAATGCGTAGTTCAATAAATTCATTGTTGTACATGTTTGCTATTTCGAGTTTTTAGGGCTCAGAATGGCCATTATAAATTGTGATAAGGTGTCAGAACGGCAGGTGCGAATAAAGTACTGCTTTGTGATTCATCGTGGTGAATAATTGTGAAGTGCTGTTTTCATCAAGTGTGGTAAAATGCCTCCAAAAAAACGGAAATCCATCCGACAAGTTCAGTCGAAAGCAAAGAAAGTAAAATTACTTCGAGCGAGTGTGACAACGGAACAACGTGATCGACGACTTATGGATTAGCGGGAAATAGCCAGTGTATCAAGGGCAGCAGAGACTTCGGAACAGCGTGAGGTCAGACTTGAAGAAATTCGGGAAAGAGCCAGTACATCAAGGGCTGCATAGACCTCGGAACAGCACAAATACAGCTCGAATTCAAAAGCAGAAGAAATGAACCGCTACATCAAGGGCGCCAGAGACCAATGACCAGCAGGAGGCCCGACTTTGGGTAAAGCGGGAAAGAGTCAAAGGATCAAGGTTGGCAAGACATACCAATTTCTTGCTGGAAGGTTTTCACCATGATACTCACAAAGACTATGATCAACATCCGAATGTTATTATTGTAAGAATGGACCGAATATGTATTTACTGCCACGCCAAGAAGTTTGAAACGGAGCCTCCTGGAAGTGCTGCAGGAATGGAAAAGTTCAACTTCCACCTCTGGAATCACCAGCAAATAAACTTCTTTCTTATATGACTGGAAGTATTTCTTACACAACATAAAAAGATACAATTCATGTTTTCAAATGGCATCGTTTGGTACTACATGTACAGTTAAAGAAAGCGGCTTTGCAGCAACTTTTAAAGTGCAAGATCAGGTGTACCACAAGTCGTGATCTTTGCTGCTCTGCACTGATCAAAGCTCCAAGTTTTTACAAATTTACTTCTTGGGGATGAGCAACTGGAAGCGGATCAACGATGTGATTACATATCCGGCGTAAGACGTGATACTGTGTTGAACTTACAGCGGATGTTTCATCAACACAACCACCTTATTACACACATTCAAAACAGCACCACAACGCATGCCGACGGATGAATACCAGTTACTTATCAGAGCTGATAAAAGATCATTGGGTGAACACGAACGTCGCTTCAACCCTCCTCAAATAAACGAAGTTGCAATCGTTATAGCAAGACACGAATTCCATCAACGTGACATCATCATCCACAGGCGAGGTTATTCGCTGCAATGCATTTCAGAAACGCGTCGATCGTATGATGCACTTCAATATCCTCTGATATTTTGGCAAGGCGAGGATGGGTAACACTTCAACATCATGCAAATCAACCCTACAACCCTACTTCATGTGCATCAACGAGTAAAAAGGTTTCAGCGATGGACTTCTACGCATTTAGAATAATGATTAGAGATAATGTACCCAATCACATTTTAAATTGTCGACAACTATTTGATCAATTCATTGTTTATATGTACGCAAAAATTGAGAGTGAGCATCTTCTCTTTATACGTCTAAATAAAAAAACTTCGAATGGGTGAATACATCCACCTAAGGCATGCTGCGGCCAATGATGGGAGCGTTGACAACATTGGGAAAATGGTAATTCTACCTGCTACGTTTTTTTTTTATTGGAGGTTTAACGACCACCGTGAGCAGCTCAATGGGCTATAAGTAGTCGCCCGTCCCTACTTTAGCGTCACTGGTTCCAGGGAAGGGAGAGAGCCTAGTGCCGTAAGACAAACGCAACATCCATGCCTCACCGGGATTTGAACCCGGACCCCTTTCGGACGAATGATCGGAGGCCATCGCTTATACCACTGCGCCACGGGGGCGGCCCTGCTACGTTTACAGGAAACCCTAGACACATGCACGAATATGCTCAAGATGCCATGTCATATGTTAGAGCTTACAGACGTCCCGACTTATTTATTACCTTCACATGTAATTCGGCTTGGCAAGAGATTTTATTCGGACAGACACCCAGCGATCTTTACTTAATAGCCAGAGTGTTCAGACAAAAGCAAATTAAATTAATCGACATAATAACTAAGAGGCATGTATTCGGAGAGACACGATGCTGGATGTATTCGATCGAATGGCAGAAACGAGGACTTTTACATTCTCATAACCTAATCTGGCTGAAAAAAAAATCTTCTAATCCAAATCGACGACGTTATGTCTACCGAGTTCCCAAATCCAGAGGAATATCTCAACATGTATGCAGTGGTGACCATGTGGAAATTTAAATTTTAATGCACCGTGTATGAAGGACAGAAATATCCAAAAGAATTGATTAGAGATACATAAACCGGAAATGATCGTTATCCTAGGTATAGAAGACGAGCTCCAGGAGACGGTGGATTCATGGCAAGACTGAAGGTTAGAGGCAACGCGGAAATAGTGGTTGACAACAAATGGGTTGTTCCGTATTCTCTACTCCTTTCTAAAATGTTCCAGGCGCACATTAGCGTTGAATATTGTAACTCAGTAAAATCCATTAAGTACATTTGTAAGTATGTTAACAAGGGAAGTGACATGGCCGTTTTTGGACCCACCACTGGAAACACTAATGATGAAGTATCTCATTACCAGTTGGGAAGGTATATGAGTAGTAATGAAGCCGTGTGGCGGATCTGTAGTTTTCCGATACATGAACGCCACCCGACCGTTGTTCACCTTAGCGTTCATTTAGAAAACTGCCAAAGCGTTTACAAGTGATAATGCGCAGACAATTGCTGTTCAACCACCGAACACGACTTTGACATCCTTCTATGAATTATGTTAACCTGACACATTTGCGAAGACATTGCTGTATCCTGAGGTTCCACGATATTGCACTTAGAATTCATGTGTAGGGAAGTCTTCTGCAAAAGAAAACAAGGAGTGTCAGTTTCCGGACATGATGCAGTTGCCAGCGCAGCATTGGGTCTTGTGGACACAGTTCGCCCAATGAACGGTGAATGTTTCTTTCTCAGAATGTTACTTCGTACAGTTCGAGGACCAACTTCTTTCGCAGCTCTGAAAACAGTGAACGGCGAAGTCTGTCAGACTTATAGAGAAGCTTGACAAAAAGCTTGGTTTACTAGAGGACGATCAACACTGGGACATGACAGTATCAGAAGTAGCGTTAAGGTCTTCCCCGCAGTAAATAAGGAATCGCTTTGCCATTCTACTGATGACCTGTTACCCATTCAATCCTAACAGTTTATGGGAGAAATATCGAGAAAGCATGAGTGAAGATATACTCGTTAAAGCCCGAAGAGATAATCCGACTATTGATTTAAATTTTTCTTCAGAAATTTTTAACGAGACACTTATATTGTTAGACGACAGATGTCTAGCCATCAGTAACAAGACCAGTGGCGTCTCGTGGTTGGAAAAATAGGTGAAGAGGTACAAGAGCAGTATGAAAAGATATCTACTGTCTACAATGAAATTCTCTTAATGAGGACTTACCTATTTTTTGTATATTAAATCAATTGTTCTTCCTTTTAAAGCTGCAAATTTGTCGATTATGTCGTCATAAGATGGCTAGATGGTTGTTTCTTCGTGAGCATCAATAAAATGTCTTCCTGAATAAAAATATTTGCCAAAGAAGCAAGTCTATCTTGGGAACTAATGTTTCTTGAGTAAGTTTGTATTCTTTTAAGAAAACTTCTTTCCATTGGCACACTTGTAGATGGAATTGTTAAACTGAGGAAAACCAATTTATAATCTTCTGTACAAATGTCTTTGTCTCCGTGAAACACTCGGAGTTCTTGAGTCAATATATTCCTTAATTTTTCATCGGCATATACAAGACTCAGCTCATTTTTAAGGCGCTGGTGTTTAGTAAATATGTTTCCATAAAAATGTAGATTTTCAAGAGCACGAGTGAGAAAGCATGCATTAAATTATTCGAATTTGGTTGTGTCAGCAAGTCAGACAAATTGAAGTTTCTTACAGTCTTGAAATCTTATATCCATTTCCATAAGAATGTGGCCCAAAATTTCAAAATACAATTGTTTATAATTTTGAAACATTGTTTCCTGTGTAAGAGCAGCATATTCCCGTGCTTATTTCTGTGATTTTGCTAGCTTTTCCAAACTGTGTTTCAAATAACTCATCGTTCCTTTTATGGCTCAAAAATTTCACGAGTTTTTTTTTTTTTTTTTTTTATTTGAGTCACACAGTAGTGTTTATGTTTAGTTATTTTTTCTTGAAAAGTTCGAATAATAGATAGGTGGAGCCAAAAATGTAAATTCGAAAGTGTTCATATAATTCAAAAACCCCTTGGCAAGATGAATTGATTTTTTGCCTGATTATTCGCTATTCGTCAGAAATCGGAACACTTCCTTCAATTTATCCCAATCTTCAACAACTACACTTACTAATTTCGAATTGGAAGACCATCGAGTTTCTGTTATGGTTGGTCTGCGTCTTGCGGTTGTTGATACAAGTGTATAAGACCGCTTCGTAGAATGGTGAACAAACGAAGCAATTCCATTGAGGCTTGCAAAAAGTATTCGACACTTAGAAATTTTAGAAAAACTCTGGTGTAATACAAGATTCAAACGATGAACTAAGCAATGAACAAAAACAGCTTAAGAAGCTTTGTCCTTGACTTTTTTCTGTAGCCCATTTAAGTGTCCAGACATTATACTTGCTCCATCGTAACATTGTCCTATTTAATTGTGTTGGTAATCAGACTGTTCTAAAATTTTGTCTAGCATTTTGTATAAAGCTCCTGACGTTCTATCTTCATTCACATCATGGAAACCCAAAAATCTCTCAACCAATACACTTTCCGAATCAACAATAAAAGATTATTTAATTTTTGACGTGATCGTTTATATATTCAGAAATACATTCAATTAATTCATTTTGAATAGTTTTTTTATCCTTTTGCATTGATTTTCAATTTCTAAAGATTTTCTGCATATCAACAATGAAAGTAATTAAATGAAATTTCCACGGCCATGACGAAAGCCTATGCTTTCGTCATGGCCATGGAATGCTAGTTCTCGTTTGCTCAAATACAGTATAGACTAATACAGCATCAATCAATGTCTGCAGGAAAAGTCTATTTAAACGAACGTTTTCAAAAGCCACAATGGTGTTTTGAATTTTTTCAAAATTCCTTGACATTAATCCGCATTTCAGGTGTTTGCTAGAATCTCGATGTTTATGAAGTGACCGTGTTACGCTTAATAAATCTGAGAATCCGTCTTTATTCCACGCCGAATGCTTATTACTAAAAAGTAAGCAGGGCCAAAGAAAAAATAATTAACACAGAAGTGCTGCAAATCCATTTATATTCAGTAAACCAACAATTTTTAGAATTAATATTGTTAGACTTACCGCTCTGCTTGATTTCGTTCTTGGCAACAATTGTCAGTGAATCCGTCGGTCGTCCTTGAAGCAAAATGTCTCTTTTATCTTCATTTTTCCACAGATTAAATGGAGTTTGCAATAAATTACAAACAATGTCGTCCACAGGATGCATACTAAAATCTATCACTATCAGTTAAATTGTACACAAACCTAAAATATCAGTAAAAGCTTTCAACAAATAATCACAAAGCACAAAAGAACAAATTCCTTTCGGAAAAATTGTGCCACAGCACCACAAGGAAAAAGCCCTAGCAGATTGCAAGGTACCCTGGTAGTCCGTCCGCTCCACCGTGATCTCTCGCGACTTTACGCTCAAAAACTGAAAGATGCAGAGGTAAGGCGCCTGAAGCTGAAACACTTCACTTGAGCGAGCAGATTGGGGAGGGTGACGTCGTGGTTACCATGGCAACTCGGAGGAAAACTGCAGACTTCCAAGCATTCTCATTTCGGCTCTTCACTTGCACTGTTTTGCGTATTAGGATTTGTTTTCCGTATTGAGCGCGCCGTGTAAATTAATATCTATTCAGAATTTTGAGTATTTTGGAACTTAATAAAGGCAAAAAAGAATATATTAAAAAACATACTGAATAAAACTTTATTTTGAGTAAAGTAGGTGAAGAGGCACTTCACCTACTTCACCTGAAAAGCCGCCACTGAACAAGACATTATTATAGTTAGGCGTACAACCACCTCAACGAAATCAGCGTGACGTGCTAAATACCGATCTTACATGAGAAAAGAACTACTAATATTGAAGAACTACGAATATTTGTAGAATCACACGAACCTCTATTAACTGATGATCAAAGAAAAGCATATGAAACCATAATGGATAACATCATAAGGCAACAAGATGGAATACTTTTCCTCGACACTCCCAGAGGAACTGAAAAAGCATTTTCGATTAATTTACTACTTGCTGAAATTCGAGCACAGAATGATGTGGCATTTTCCATAGCTTCGTCTGGGATTTCATCCATACTCATGGATGGACGGTGAACAGCGTACACAGCACTGAAATTACCCTTAAACATCGCTATTGAACAGAACCCACGTGTAGTATTAGCAGAACATGTTGTCAGGCAGAAGTGTTAAAAACTTGCAAAATCATCCAGTGGCGTAACTACCACTCCCGCAGCTGCGTGGGGGCGCAGGTAACGAAGGGGCGTACTGCAGCCGTTGGTAATTGTTTTATAATAAAATCCGAATGCATATGAAAACAAACAAACAAATAATTAAACCAAAAGTTCATATTTTCCTTTAATACACATATCATCATCATCATCATCATCATTGTCAACCATTATCAATCCACTGTTGGACGAAGGTCTCTTCAAGTTTCCTCCACAACGGTCTGTCTTGTGCCAGTCTCCTCCATGTCACCCCTGCATACTTTCGAATTTCATCCACCCATCTCCCATGTGGTCTTCTTCTGGGTCTTTTCCTGTCCCTTGGAATCCAATCTAAAATTTCGGCTGTCCATCGATGATCTGTCCTTCTGGCAGTATGTCCAGCCCATTGCCATTTCAGGGATTTAACTCTGATCATGATGTCTTCCACTCTTGTCATTTTTCGGATCCACGAGTTCCTCTTCTTATCTCTCCCGGTTACACCAAGTATGCACCTCTCCATGCTGCTTTGAGTTGTCTGCAGCCTTTGTATGTCTCTTTTAGTTAAAGTCCACGTCTCTGCACCGTACGTAAGCACTGGAAGGATGCATTGATCAAACACTTTTCTTTTAAGACATAATGGCATATTGCTCTTGAAAATTATGCTGTTTCTTCCAAAAGCTCTCCAGGCAAGTTTTGTACACCGATTAATTTCTTCATCAATGTGACCCTCACTTGATATCTGCTGTCCAAGATAAACGTACGTGTCTGTTATCTCCAGCTTTTCTCCATCAATCGATAAATCTTCATTTCTTGTAAAAGCATTGAACATCACTTTTGTCTTCTGAAAGTTCATTTTTAATCCCACTTCTTTACTCTTGTCAGCAAGTTCCTGGATCATACTCTGCAGCTCTGATGGGGTAGTTGCAAAAATGACTACGTCATCAGCAAAACGAAGGTGGGTTAGATAATCTCCATTAATCTTTATCCCCTTGTTTTCCCAGCTCAGCGACTGAAAAACACCCTCCAATGTGGCATTAAAGAGCTTCGGAGATATGGTGTCACCTTGTCTCACTCCCTTTCCAATTTTTACGTGTGTTGTATTTTCAAACAGCCTAATACACATATAGCTTTGCCTAAATAAATAACAAGTTTCACTTTTAAAACACTGGATGCCCTACGGAATGAAGCTATTCGGCCCATGGGCTCCGGGGTGTAATGCGATCGCTCTGCAATGGGTTGTAATACCATCGTTCTCCAATGGATTGCAAATAATGCGATCGCTCTCAAATCGCCCTTCTCAAGAAAAGTACAAGACCACGTGGTAATTCCCCGTTGAGGATGTTGGAAAACAGTCAGTCACCTAGGATTACGTGCACGACAGGTACCAACATTTATTAACAGCAGCCACATGTAAAAGAGGGTGATTTCTTCAAGTGATTTACAGTATTTTAGTTTTGGACAAAACAATTACACATTACTTTGTTCTTCTTTATAGTAACTATGTCTATCTCATTTACTGTGTGGAAACTTCAACATACAAGCGAACGGCATTCATTTGCAAAGTGTCACAAAAGCGTCCAAGTGGAACATAGTATTGGCGAAAGAAAAACGAGGGCGAGAAGAAACTTCCAAAGCTCGACCAACACTTTTTGCGCAGAATCAGTTAAAACCAAGTGCCGTTTCTGATTAAAATAATGATGATTTGTTTAGCACGTCAACTTTTCACACTTTAGAGGCAGACATTTCACATAAATTAAGCACTTTCAGAAACAATTGAAAGTAATATGGGTGATTATGAAGTCTTACAGTTATTGACATTAACCATTAAAGTATATTTTACTGAATTCGTCAGTCTGCGCACGGTGTTAATCCCTATCAGCTTACCCCCCCCCACAACACACACACACAGCCAAAAATACATCCTCCCTCGTATTCAAAATCCTGGGAAAGTAAACCTTGCAGAACGGGGGGGGGGGGCGCACGTTGTGCGAGTTACACCACTGAAGTCATCGTGTGGGATGAATGCACTATGGCACAAAAGAAATCGCTCGAAGCCCTTGATAGAACTCTGAAAGACCTAAGGGGGAATGATAAACTGATGGGAGGAGCTCTGGTGGTTTTAGCTGGTGGCTTCCAGCAAACTCTTCCAGTCACACCAAGGTCGACACCGGCTGACGAACTTAATGCTTGTCTTAATGCTTCGCATCTTTAGAGACACGTTAGAAAAATTGCTTTAAGAACAAATATGAAGGTACCACTTCTAGGGGATTCAACTGCCCAAGCTTCCGCTGAGAAACTTCTTCAAATCGGTGAAGGTACTTTTTCCACAGACTGTACATTCGGCGAAATTCATTTTACAGATGATTTTTGTAGCAGGGTGAAATCGGTTACAGAACTTATAGATAAAGTTTATCCACAGGTATCAGAAAATTACAAAAATCACAAGTGTGTGACGTACCTGCCAGCAGGACGCACATGACATAAAGGCAGATAGGAATCAGAATACATGTCTGCGTAGCTCAGTTGGTAGAGCGACTTGTTCCGGAATAAGCGGCCTCGGGTTCGAATCCCGGCGTAGACCAAAAATGACGGAGAAATTTACTTCGTTATAATGGCGCCCAAACTATCCGGATGACCCGACCGTTCAAAATGTCGCATTGGTGTGATGTTATTTCCACACCGCGAGATAGGAAAAATAAGAGAATCCCTTCTCCAGTGCTTCGAAAAATAAATGTGTGTGACGTTGCATTCCACACACCAGATTGACTGGGAGTTCTCAAGTGCACGTTCTACAGTGGTTGTCTGCCTGCAGCGATTCATGGTCACGGCTGATCCGTGGGCCATGCCCCCGGCCATCTTTCGGGGGGAGATGTGACGTACCTGCCAGCAGGACGCACATGACATAAAGGCAGATAGGAATCAGAATACATGTCTGCGTAGCTCAGTTGGTAGAGCTGCTTGTTCCGGAATAAGCGTACTCGGGTTCGAATCCCGGCGTAGACCAAAAATGACGGAGAAATTTACTTCGTTATAAGTGGTTGTGTGAAAGAGCCCATCCTTACTGCTAAAAACGATGCTGTTCATGAAATCAACAACCGCATCCAGGATAGGAATCCAGGCTCCGTAACTGAATACAAATCCATCGATACGGTTGTGGATGCTAACGAGGTTGTCAATTATTCAACGGAGTTTTTGAACTCTATCGACCCGCCTGGGATACCACCACATCGCCTGCGACTTAAAGTTGGCTCACCCATCATGTTGCTTTGGAATCTCGATCCACCTAGGTTATGTAATGGTACGAAACTTTGTGTCAAAACGATGTTGCCGATCGTCATACAAGCGACAGTATTGATTGGGAAGGGAAAGGGCGATGATGTATTCATTCCCCGCATTCAGCTGATTCCAACAGATATGCCCTTCACTTTTAAGAGATTAGAGTTCCCAGTAAGGCTAGCATTTGGTATCAACATCAACAAGGCACAGGGCCAGTCAATCAAGTGCGCTGGTATTAAATTGGACTCACCGTGCTTTTCCCACGGGCAGTTATATGTACGTGCTCAAGTGTGGGTTCCCCAAATCATTTGTTTGTCTATGCTCCATGTGGAAAAAGCATAAATTTCTTTTATAAACAAATTTTACAATGAACACGCCATTCTGACAGTCAGGCATTCTGCATCACCATCAATAAAGCACAGTGGCCGAGTGAAAAAAGTGCTTGCGGTCTCCACGCTGTTCCCACGGACAATTATATGTTCAGTGTTCCACAGGTTTTCAAGAACAATGAAAAATTACAGGCTGTAAAGTGTAGAAAACAATAATATTACAAAATTAGGCATATTTTTTTTTCTTTCTATTTGGAAAATCCTTCATTACAATAATATTCTTGGGAACATATGAAAAAGGTCAATGCTCACAGAGAAAAAGAGGTAAAAATGCAAACGATATCTCATAAAAGCTGAGTGTTGTTCATCATGGTAGGATTTTTTTATAGTGCAATTTATATTTTTACGACGCCGGGTACCTCCGCTAGTTACAAAAAAACACGGCCAACAAAACAGCTTTTGGAGTGTTAAACATTACAAAACCTGTCTGTTTGGTAAACACAGACGTTGAAATATGTGATAAGTTCGAGCGTTTTTACCAGGTTTGAGGTTGGTCTCTCGTTGCTTACACATTCGGATTTTTCCGTAAAACTTAGGGAATCGAAATACATTAATTTTGCATCATCTATCTCCTTATTTTACTTTTGCAGTTTGATTAAATTATCTCGAAGAATTATTGAGCTTCAAAAAGCTAAGGAATATACAAAAAAGCAGCCTTTCATTTTCCAACTGTATACTACTAACGCTTAAGGCTAGGAGAAGCCACCCTTTCCAGGGAAGAAAGCTTGTAGGCGCTCACCACAGGGGCGAAATGGTCAGTGCCTAGGTTTCTAGCTGGTTCTCGGAATTGAGACCGTGCTCGAGTCTCGAATGAAACATGGGTGGTGCTTGTCCTACAGCGCTGGCTCTCTCCTTCCTACTACCGCCTCGGTGGAGCAGTGGTCTAAACTATAGCTTTTGACTATTCGTCCGAGATGGATCCGGGTTCGAATCGCTGTTAGGCATAAATGTTATGTTTGCCTTGCGGTACTAGCTGTCTCCCTTCTCTGGAACCAGTTGCCCTAATTTAGAAACGAGAGACAGCTTATATCTCTGCAAATTGCTCATGGTGGTCGTTAAACTCCGAAACAAAAAAGCGAACAAAAAAAATCACTGGGAACAAAGTTTGTTGATTATAGGGGGAACAAATATTACAATCAGCGGCTGGTCGTGACATAGGACTGCAGGACTGTACTGTAGCTCCCCCCCCCCCACACACACACATACGCACACCCTCGCTTCAGATCACAGTGTATGACAGTCAGGTGATACAACTCCCCATATAGTTAACAGTTGGAGAAATGGATCGTTAATGACATAGCTCGACAGGGGGCTGTCAGGAGTTGTGGGACGATAATTTACGCTAATCATCATAGGAATACATAGCGTTTATGATTTAATCAGTGGTAAATCTGTGTTTATCACAATAATTTTTTATTAATTATATTGTGTAGTTGTGTGGCATTGAAATTCCAGAAACGTTGAAGTTTCTCTATAGTACTTAAAACACATCAACTCTTTTTAATTTAGAAAAAGACTAAAATTTATAGTGCAGGTGTGCGTCGGTGTAGAATGAGTTCAAGTCTTACGTTTTTGATGTGACGAAAGCGTTTTGTATCGAAATATAGGACAGATTATTCGACATGTAAAGAACGTGTATCAAATTTTAAAGCCCCAGGAGATGAAAGACGATCACTAATTTGTCCTTTGATATCAACAGAACTCTGGCAGTAAAAGTTGTTTACGCTATACATGCGCGCCGCCATTTTTAAATGTATAAATGGTGGCTCGCATGAAACCATAGCAATCGCGTATAGATAAACATTTCGGTTTTCTTTTTCTAATTAAAAAGAAAGCTATTTTACGATGGAAATAACTATAGACCGCCGCTTTAAACTTGATATTCTACAAATGAAAAATGAAATTATCCTACATAAAAGTGTGTAAACATGAAATGCAACACGTGCCTACTAATCAGTGGGATTATCAAACAGAAATATGTGTATATCGCTATAATTGACGACATCCCGCCTGCCAGGCACAAAAGTGCACGTTTACGAAGCGTTTCGGGTTTGATTTTTTCAATATATTCCAAGCAAAACAGAATTCTTAAAACAGCCCCTTCCTCCCATAAGAAAACATAGGTTGTGTACAGTCATTGGCCCACACGTTGGTCGCGCCATATGGTGACAGGTGGCATTAATGGGCGATTTTTGTTTCCAGAGTCGTACTACCTGACTATCATACACCACGGTCAGGTGGTGCAACTCGGTGCCGCCCCGCCCCGGTGGCGCAGTGGTCTAAGCGATGGCCTCTGATCATTCGTCCGAAAGGGGTCCGGGTTCGAATCCCGGTGAGGCATGGATGTAGTGTTTGTCTTACGGCACTGGCTCTCTCCCTTCCCTGGAACCAGTGGCCCTAAATTAGGGACGGGCGACTGCTTATAGCCCATTGAGTTGCTCATGGTGGTCGTTAAACCTCCAATGAAAAATAAACAAAACCCGGCAACAAAAATTGCCTTTTAATGTTACTTGCCACTTGATGGCGCGACCAACATGTGGACCGATGAATCCACACAACCTATGGGAGAAATATTTGTTTTTTGACGATTGCTATTTTGCTTGGAATCGAAAAAAACTAAACCTGAAACGTTTCGTAAACATGCACTTTTGTGCCTGCCAGGTGGGATGTCATCAATTAGTATAGCGATATATACATATATGCATATTTATGTTTCATAATTGCATAAATTGGTGGGCACGCATCATTTTTTATGCCTTCACACCTTTATGTAGGATAATTTCATTTTTTACATGTAGAACAGCAAATTTAAAGCAGCGGTTAGTAGTTTTTTCATCGTAAAATGGCTCTTTTTTAATTAGAAAAAAAAAACCGAAATGTTTATCTAGCGCAGTGGTTCCCGACGTGGGGCGCACGCCCCACAGGGGGGCAATTCGAGAATAAGTACACTAAATGTTTTTCTTACTTTCTTCTGGCGATCTCAGAAGAAAGTAAAAAAATTCACAGGCAAACCTGTGATTTTGGTTTTCTGAAAACCAGAGCAAGAAGAATTTCCCGAAACCTCTAAAATTTCTCCCCGCTTGCAATCTCCTAGCGCATGCTCACTTCCGCTCCACTAAGAGAAAAACCCTCCTTTAAACTACATTTCAAAGTCCACTGTTCTTTGGAAGCTTGTTAATCGCCTTTTAGGCCATTAACAAGCTTCCAAAGAACATGTGAATAGGAGTTCATTTTTTGAATAATAAGAATTATATGTCACAGAATTACACTTATATGTCATTATACGTGGAGGATAGGAATTACATATAATTCTTTTTTGAATAATAAGAATTATATGAAACTCCTATCCTCCACGTGAATAGGAGTTCATTTTTGAATAATAAGAATTATATGTCACGGGGGGGGGGGTGTCACTATTTTTCAGATGCTTAGGTGGGGCATGGCCAAAAATAGGTTGATAACCACTGATCTAGCGTAATTACTTTTGTTTCATGCGCGCCGCCATTTATATATATAAAAATGGCGGTGCGCACATGTAAAGTAAACAACTTGCACTGCCGGAGTTCAGTTGATATCAAAAGACAAATCAGTGATTGTTTTTCATCTGTTGGGGCTTTAAAAGTTTATACACGTTGTTTACATGTCGAATAACCTGTCCGATAGTTCGATACAAAACGATTTCGCCCTATATCAAAAACGCAGGAATGAACTGATTCTAGACCGACACGCAGCTGCACTATAAATTTTAGTCTCCTTCTAAGTTAAAAAGAGTTGACGCACTGTAACTCCTGTAGAGAAACTTCAACGTTTCTGGAATTTCAATACCATACAACTACATACACTACGTAATTAATAAAAAAACCTACTTGTGATATGATACACATATTTTTCACTAATGAAATCATAAACACTGTGTATTTTTATGAGGATTTGGGTGAACGGTCGGCCCACAACCCCTGCACGCCTCCTAGCGAACTATGACATTAACGATCCATTTTTCTAACTGATAACTCTATGAGGAGTTGTATCACTTGGCTATCATATAATGTGCTTCAGACCGAACTGAATTTTCCAGCGTTTGTTTAAACCGCCCACTTTGCTGCTAAAGCACAAAGTTGAATTTCGGCATTTTCATTTCAACACCGTCTACAGAGAAATGCTAAAGTTCCAGCCTCAGATCTACGGGAAGCAACTCAGAAGGAAATGCTAGTCTCTGTAAAGCTGACACCCACATCAGCTGGCTCTCAGTTTTCACTTCTAAGGCACAGTTTTGTGACCATTCTTTGGGGCTGCATAGACTTCAGTCCGTTTCGAGGAAATTTATTTCACTGGTAGGACTAAAGGGAATGACACGGTTTGAGGGCTAACCCGAGAAAGGATGGCACTATGGTCTGAGGATGTTTTGCTCTGAATTCCTTATGTTTCTTATCCACCAGGCATCTTACAATAGTAAAACTGACGGTCTGTCAGCACCCAATTTGCGTCTCGTGGTGGAATCGCTCACTGCCCCCGTATACTCATTTGCATGCTGGGGCGAAAAAGCACATTTTCCTTCTCACTTTTCTTCCTTTTTTATGTCCTTAATCGAAAAAAGGAAAATATTTGGATTTCTTTTATTTCCTTCTGTGTAAAATTCCTTCTAAACCTAAATATTATTTTCTATTTTTATTATTAACCATCTAGAACTCTGAATTTTTTAATATCATTTTTGAGATCTGGGTTAAACTTTCCTAGCATGTCCAGTATGACGGGGGGGGGGAGAAGAACGTTTCGCGAAGTAACAGTCTCATTAAAAATAGTTGTCCTGAAAGTTATTGTGTTTTTATGAGAACAGGAACGTTTTCTATTTCTTCTAAGTACACTGACGGAAAAAAAATCCCAACACCAAGAAGGGGTTGTGTTAGATAAACGACAGTTGGTAGGCGGTGAGAGTACATCTGTAAGATGACGTCTATGCAAATTTCGAGCTCGGCGCATACGTGTGGCGCTAGCAGCGCCCTTCGGAACATGCAAAAACAGGTTTGCTGTAAATACGCGCTGTAACGTTCGTGAGCGTTAGTTATCGTTGAGATTCGACGTAGTGTGTTGATGTTAGTCAAGAATGCCTTTAAGAAGACGAAGAAGCCATTATCAACAGCTCGCGGAGTTTGAACGAGGTCGTGTAATAGGGCTACGAGAAGGTGGATTTTCTTTCCGCAATATTACAGAACGACTTGGCAGGAATGTAGCCACTGTGCATGATTGTTGGCAGCGGTGGTCAAGGGAAGGTACTGCCTCAAGAAGACCGGGTTCCGGCCGGCCACGTGGCACTACTGAGAGGGAAGACTGCCGTGCACGGCGTATGGCGGTGGTGCATCGTACCGCGTCTGCGGCAGCAATTAAAGCTGCAGTTGCCACCACAGTGGCACAACAAACTGTTACAAATCGGTTACTTGAAGGACAGCTCCGAGCCAGACGCCCTGTAGCGTGCATTCCACTTAATCCAAACCACTGCCGTTTGCGACGTCGGTGATGTCAAGCTAGAGCTCATTGGAGGACGGAGTGGAGATCTGTTGTGTTTTCTGATGAAAGCCGGTTCTGCCTGGGTACCAGTGATGGCCGTGTGTTGGTAAGAAGGAGGCCAGGTGAGCGCCTGCAATCAACCTGTCTGCGGCCGAGACACACTGGACCTACACCTGGAGTTATGGTCTGGGAGCAATTTCCTATGACAGCAGGAGCACTTTCGTGGTTATCCCACGCACCCTGATGGCGCAGTTGTACGTCGGTCTGGTGATTCAACCTGTTGTGCTGCCATTCATGAACAGCATTCCAGGGGGTGTTTTCCAACAGGATAACTCTCGCCCGCTTACCGCTGTTGTAACCCAACATGCTCTACAGAGTGTCGACATGTTGCCGTGGCCTGCTAGATCACTAGATCTTTCACCAATCGAGCACGCATGGGACATCATTGGACAACAACTCCAGTGTCACCCCCAAACAGAATTAACCGTCCCTGTATTGACCGACCAAGTGCAACAGGCATGGAACTCCATCCCACAAACTGACATCCAGCACCTGTACGACACAATGCATGAACGTTTGCGTGCTTGCATTCAACATTCTGGCGCTTACACCGGTTATTAATGTACCAGCATTTCACATTTAAAATGGCTCTTCTCGCGCTTACAATAAGCTGTGATCTTGAAACCTTAATCGATTAAATATGTTACCTATACAAATGTATTGCCGCCATTTCATTCCTCTACAACTATTTTTTCGTGGTGTTGGGATTTTTTTTTCCGTCAGTGTATAATAAAATCGTGTTTTCGTTAAAGAAAGAAAGGAAGGCAGTGGAAGGGAAAGGAAAGAATATATATGTATTTACGTATATGTTGTTTGATGCTTAACGGCTACGGTTCTTTTAGAATTAGGGGAGGATTGGCGGTCGCAAAACGGCCCGGGAAAATTTTTGCAAATGGGCCCGTTCTGTTGTAGTTTTGTGGTACTATTGTATCACAACTGAAAATCACTTTTTTTATTTAAGAAACAAAACAAAAAGTAACATTGACAAGCATAGTACTAGGGAGGGGGGGGGGTTAAAAGTACGCCCGTTCATCCTTAAATGGAAGTGAGTGTTGCGGAAAAATTTTCATCGGCTCATGCCGAGATTTTTCTGTTGTGGACAATCACAGTTAGAAATTTCAAGATATTTAAATATCGTGACAAACTCATTTAATCGAGGTGGAAAGAGTGAATAACCAGGTTTAAATCCTTAGTTTAGTTAGGTATGTATGTAATTGCGCTAGCGAAGCTTTTAATTTTGGACACACTCAATATTTGTATTTGTTTAAAAATTTCTCTTAAGAACGCTGAAGTAAGAACATTAAATGAATATTTAAAAAAAATTGCTTACATAGCTTTTTTATGTTTGATAGATCGTAAAATAATCTAGATTTTCATACCTTCGAGCTTCCAGTTTTTAAATTTTCAACAAAGTAAGCTGAAATTCCAGCAAATACTTGAGAGAGAGAGAGAGAGAGATAACTGCTACTACCAAAATTATGTTGCATTTTCACCAAAAATCCTTTCACATAAGACATGATTTTTAAATTTAAATAAATAAAAAAAATACAGAACTTTTACACTGTAAAATTTTCTATTTGTACTGCAATTTCTGTAATTTTTCTATTGTGGACAATCATAGTTAGAAAATTCAAGATTTTTAAATGTCGTGGCGAACAGATTCTTCATTTAGTGATCATATATTCGTACGTGTTTCAATTACAAAACGTGTTTTTATGCTGCGGTTATGTATTGTAAAGACACCTTACTAAATGACGTAAACAAAACATCTTGCAACTTCATATTGAAATGATATCTCCGTAAATGCCTTCATCTGCATCACTTGTCAGTTATCACAAGGAGCGTAGGCTGGGTAGGTAGAACATTTCGGGGGAAAGGGATCGTATATGAACACTCCGCAAATAATCTTACAGTTATTTCAAAATAAGTTCTTGATATTATTAACTTTCACTCTGAATTCTGTGTTGTCATATAGTGGGTGGTACATCTCATAATGACCATTATCTAGCATTGTTCTGCAACTTTATCAAACATGGAGTAGTGAAAAAAATTAACCCTGTTTAGCCCCACCCCAATGCTGTTAACATACATTTAAATCACATTCACTGTAAAAAAAGGCAGATTTTGCTTTATGTGCTTTAACTAGAGAAGGTAGAACGAAAAAGGAAATAGAGCAGGAAATCCATTAAGTGAAACAAATGGTGCAGGAATATACACTAAAATCTCTATGAACAATTTCATCATTTTTTTAACTTAATTGGTTTTTGGTGCTTACCTACATTCACTCAAATACTATTCCACCGAGTATTTTATATTTCACTTTCCTGCATGTTTTTCTGTTTTAGATATAAGAATAAAATATTCATAGAGTGGAAAAATTCTAAGAAAGAGGAAAACAATATTCAATATTTTTTGTCAGGGTAAAATATGATAATTAGTTAGATTCACAAAGGAAGAATTAATAGAACAAAAATGTTACGATACCAACTCTTATTGGCTTTCAGAAATATGATGCACGTAAAAAAAGCATCAAACTAACATTGTGTAAATATGGCTTTACCTCTAGCCTTAATTATCTGAACTAATGTAATAACATGGAATTTTTAAATGTTATATTCGTTGAAATTTAGTCATTGAACCTGAAGTAATAACGAATATAAACTGTGGCTACTCACCCGCCTGTCTAATCTTTTTAGTGACGCCTTTTACAGATTAAAGAAAAGTTCTTTACGAAACAAAGCACTGTTCATTGATAACACTGTCACAATCTATGTTATGGAGTACATCTTTTTCAACAGCCATCAGGAGTGATGCTTCTAGATGAGCGTCCATCAATGTACTCCTTAAATGTGTTTTTACAAATTTCAGCGTGGAAAATAATCTTTCGCAGGCAACTTGAGTTATTGGCAACGTTACGCAACTTATAGTGTTCCTAAGACACTGTACCGCTGAACAAATTGTACTCCACCAGAGCATGATAGCAGCAAATACAACAGTTGTTACATTTTTTGCATGGCGTTACCTTTTATTGACTTTCTTCAAATCCATCCTGTTCCAATATTTCATGTTGGATAAACATTTGTTGTTCTTCTTCAATCGATTTTTTGTGAACATGTTTTCAGTCATTCATGCCCTCTGTAAAAGCATTTTTTTCCGAATTTTTCACAAATGCAAGACTCACAGTGCAATAAAAGGAACTCGAAATTTCATCATAGCTCAGCCAACTGCGGTTCGACCCATTTTCGCGATAAAACAATTTTTTTGAAATGAATGGAAGTTTTGCGTCATTTGTAGGCTATATCGGGTGACTTCGAAAAAATAATTCTATGCCCTCCTTCTTGGGCTGTTTGAATATTTCAGGTTTTGATACAATACTGTTTTCCACCACACTTGCGTAAGATGTTTTAGCAGAAGTTGACGTATCAATGGACGATTCCTTATTACCCATGGAAACATTTTGAGCACAGCAACCATTTTCCCTGTATTTGAATAAACTGCCTATAAACTGCCATCGCTCTTTTTAGTCGAAAATGTAGAATCATTATCCACGAAAAAATCTTTAAGTTTTGCGCATGTTTGGCATCTGATCCTAGCAGCATTTTTTTTACCCGGCCTCTTCTCATCAGCTCCACTTTTACGGGGTTTTTTTTCTTTTGTTCATTTTCGATTAAAAACGAAAAACACTCTGATTATGACAGGGCCCTTTCTTAAGCCTTAATTCTTAGAAAAAACAAACTGTTCTTGTGTGTTTCCCAAACTCAAAGGAATGAACATATCTCTTTCTCCTCCCCCTCCCTCCTCCAACACAAAAACCATTTAGGATATTGGTGGTGCTTTTCCGTTTTGTTTTATGGCCATTTAGTAAAGAAACAATACTTGACGTTGGGTTAAATCTGGCATGTTTCTGACTTCAGAGAACACCGGGTACTTCCCTCCGAATAATGAATAATCCGCAAACGAGCTGTTTGATCCTTTTGAAACCTATTATTTAGGGTCGTCGGTCTCATTTTCTCATGAGAAAGGCCGCGGGTGGCCTAGTGGGCAACGCTCGTGATTACCATGGAAAGGAACTTAGGTTCGACCACAGGCAGGTACGAACGCTCGATCCACTAAATATCCGTCGTGCGTCGGATGGTCACGTTAAGCTGTCGGACCCCGGGTACTGGCCCCCCGGTAATAAATAAGGGCGTCTTAATCCCCCTTTCTACTTCGCTTCCGTGCCACTTTCCTATAAGGCACTCTAGCCCAAATCTCTTAGCTTCCTGTTTCTAAGGGTTGTTTAAGACCTGGGGTCAGACACTGCTTTCCTAAAATCCTCTACATATAATCATATGATCATATTTCTCATGAGAATGTTTTATTTACCATGTGATTGTGCCGATGGACACAGCACTAACGCCTCCTACAACCAACGGGAGTAAAATCAACTACCCCCTCCCCCTTCCTTGGGGAATATATAGAGCATCTTCTACGCACCCCAGCTATCCCGAGCCGCGGATGGCTTAGTGGTTAGCGATTCAGACTATCGATGCAAGGTCCTCAGGCTCGAACCTGAGCTGATCTTTCAGAGATGGTGTGATTTACTAACAATCGCTAAACATCCGCCGTGCATCGGAAGAGCACGTTAAGTGACGGCCCCCAGGTTGGACCCACTGGTTAAATGGGTATCCTTTCCTATGCCCCCCCTGAAATTCTCTCACCCCTCTATGTGCAACATCGTACTTGTATGGTGGCGCCATCTACTGTACTCTAATCTCACTACGAACTGTTCTGTCAAAGTCGCTAGACTTGCTCTCATTCCTTCCGTTTCTGTGTCCTGCCCAAAAAGCGATCTCGCTGTAGGTGGCTGGGACCTAAACTCTACTAACTGTGGACGGAAGTCCTACAAGAAAATGACAAAAAAATGCTACGCAAGCCCCAGTCCTCCCGCAACATACGGTGCATACAGTGGCGCATCTTGGGTCCGAGACCTGGGCTATCTCCCCCCCCCCCCCAGTACTGTTTTTTTTAAATTGCGAAGTTTAATTTTTAATTGTTAAGTAATAGAAGTATTTTTTTTTCTAAATTTAAGTACATGCCATTGCTAACATGATACCAAATAATTATGAGGATTAGGATTTGAACACTTATTTGTACATGAACTCCATTCTTCTTTCCTTTTGTGTGAACTTGAGTGTTACGTTTCCATAAAATGTTTCTTCCGAGTACTTTTTCATATTTAAAAAGAATGTTTTGCTTTACTGACAGAACAGCCAAGTCTTTCGAATGTGCATGTCCTTGTGTGGCTCTAAGATGTGTCTTGATTCTTTTTAATGCAAAAAAAACTTCTTTCGGCAGTTGCAGTTGTTGATGGAAAGCTTAATATGAGGTCTGCTAATTTGTATACCTCACTAAACACTATGTCCAATTTATTCAACTTTATGTAACACGTAATGTCTCTTATTGATTTCTTTTTGTTTTCATCAAGGGAATAAAACACCTTCAGTTCATTTTTTAGTCGAACTGTATCAAAATTTGAAGCATAGAGTTCTTTAAGTTCTGACAGTAGATGTTGAGAGAAGCTTTCACAAAATTTATCAAAACAGTTCGAATCCAACAAAGCCACGAATTTAAGATATAATATCTGATTTTAATTCATTGACACTTCACAAAAACTGAAACAACTCTCGCGAAACACTCTTATGGGCGGGAGTATGCGAGTGCCTGAGATAGTCTGTCTTTGCTATTCTGAGCGAACCCTTTCCCAAAGCAATGGCCCATTCCCCTGTACCAGCTGATTCATGTTGTCATGGAAACGCTAGCAGGCGACGGTACGGAAAGTTTTCGCATCAGAACTGCGAAGACTCTGGAAGAGCTGCTTGCATTATGCCGTTGGTGTTCGTTTGCCAAACTGAGTCAAAGATGCGAATCCGCACGCGTTTTTTTGTTGTTGTTTTTTCGCAGCGAAAGCATCGACACATTTTAATATCGTTGATAATTGACTTTTATTTGTGTATATTTAATTCAGTTTTATTTGTGCATTCTCTGAGCTTCTCAGCTAGCCTCGAATATACGCCACTGGGTGCATACATTCTCGTTCATCAGCTACTAAGTGAACCCAGAAGATCGCAAACACACATGGCCCATCTATTGTAGTTGGGATTCTAGCACTTGCCTGGTGAGGGGATTTTTTTCCCTAATTTAAAGTAGAAGTTTTTTCCCCGCTTGTTATAATTATATTATGTGTATTTCATTTTAAAAAAAGTATTGTGGTTCAGTTGCGTGTTTAAAACAACTGAACTGAAAACATTTTTAAGAAAGTAAGAAAGAAAGAGACAAAAAATACGGAAGGGGCCCACTGAGAAATGTCCCTGTGTCCCGGTGGGGCCAATCCGATCCTGTACAGAATTCATTCGTTTGTGGAAGTGCCAGAGTCAATAATTTAACATCGCTTATAATACAAGTAAAATGTTTTAGCTCTGGCGCAGTGGCCTAAAGCGATGGTTTATGACTATTCGTCGGGGGAGGGGGGGGGGGTCGAATTCCGGTGAGGCATGGATGTTGTGCTTGTCTTATGGCACTGGCTCTCTCCCATTACCTAGAACCAGCGGCCCTAAATTAGGGACGGGCGACTGCTTATACCCCATTTAATTGCTCACGGTGGTCGTTAAACCTTGAATCGAAAAAAAAAAAAGTTTGTATAAAAAAATCCTATAAAAATGAAATAAAACTCAAGTTTTAGATTTATTTAGATTTTATCCATGCAAGCGTTTTACGTGTAGTTTGTTCTAATGACGTCATCACGTCTTGCTTTATAATAGCACAAAAAAAGTTTTATCATCCCGTAAAAAACAACATATTTTCGTATCTTGACCTCGTTGTCCAAAATTGTTCCTGCTCCCGTGGTCAAGTAAATACAGCTTTCTAAGGAACAGTATGGGACAGGATCGGCTGACAGTACTGGCAATGTTATCAACGGAAAAATCCAAAGGCTTTTAAGATACATAGACTGGAAGTTCTTGTGCAAATGAGTGGCAGCACCTGGCGACATTTTGATCGCAGAGCTTGTACTGCAAAACGGCATGTTTCCTATGTAAACAACCTTAATTAAGCTCTTTTACCTGCACGAAAAAATAACAAAAGAATACCCTGTATTATACGTTGTTATAATACAGCGTATTATTTTTTTTAATGGGGGATAAATTCGACATTTCGCCTTTTAACTTACGATTAAAGAAAACATCATTATCGTAATTTTGGGGGATATGAAATAACTGAAGGGAAACGTCTCTTGTCTTACGTGTAAAATATATTTTGGCTTCAGTTGCTTGCAAACTGTGTGATCTAGTTGTATGAAATTCGTATTTCACATTCTAAGTAATGTTAAAAATAATTTTAATGTGGCTGTGGCCATTTGTTTATTCTTAAGAGAAGTTGCCGAGAACAAAACATTTAATTGGAAGTTTTCCCCGCAGTATTATGAGTTCGTAATAGCTACTCAATGGGAGAAAAAATTAATAGAATTAAATATGATAGAAAGAAATGCACTCTTCACATAATTTAGAGTTTAGACAATTTCAAATCTCAGGGATTAAAAGTCTCGGGAAAGAAACACGAGTTAGGAAAGCATGTATACTCCAACAAAAACAGCAAGGCAATGAGGGCAGGCAGGTGGATAAACAATGTATATGCACTCATTATCATAAAAATCCGCGTACCAAGGAGGAGTCGGATTGAAATGATATTTTAGTAGTGAGATGGTACATACCAAGGACAGAAGTGGTTACAATATCACAGCAGCAGGACGATTTCCCGCGGACATATGGTACACATTCTGGTCAGCGTTAGTATCGCGTCGGACCGCCTCGTGCTCGGATACATACGGTGATACGGTCCGTCATGGAGTCAAAGAGACGCCGTATGTTATCCTGGGACAGATTGGCCCACACTTCTTGCAACTGACGCTCTAAATCACGAGCACTGGGACATGGAGAAAGCTGGCGTCTCATCAGGTCCTCCACGTGCTCGACGGGCGAGAGATCAGGCGATCTGGCAGGCCACGTAAGCGTCGGAGCATGTCGTAGACAGTCCTGGGAAACTCGAGCCGTGTGCGGACGGGCGTTATCTTGTTGGAAAATGGCTCTGGTCCGCCCAGCCAGGAAAGGCATCACATGGGGCGGCAGGATCTCCTTATGTAGCGCTGGGCTGTCAACGTCCCTCGGGACACTGCAAGGGAAGTCCAGCTGTCATACGCGATGGCTCCCCAGACAATCACGCCCGCAGTTCGGGACGTGTGCCGCAGGACAGTGAGGTTGGGATTGTACCTCTCACCTGAGGTCCTTCACACTCTGACACGGTCGTCGTCCGTTTCCATACAGAAGCGGAATTCGTCGCTGAACACTATACGTCGCCAGTCCGTAGCATTCAACGTTGCTCGCTGCTGACACCACTGCAATCGACGCCGACGATGGTCAGGTGTTAATGGCAGAAAACGTAAGGGCCGTCGAGAGTGCACATTTGCCTCTTCCAGGAGTCTGGAAATGGTTCTGGCTGACACACAAGTCCCTTGCGCAGCCGCCACATGTCTCTGGATATTGGATAAGGACGTCGTTGCTTCTGTGCGTGTCGTTCTCGCGATCCTCTCTGCTGGTAGTGTGTCTGGGGAGTCCAGAGCCAGTCCGCCGTGTTTGGGTGCCTTCCTGTGCCCATTGTTCCCAATATGATCGCACCGTACTGTCCAACCGGCCCAAATAGCGGCCGATTCGGCGAGCCTGCCACCCTGCCTTTCTCATCCCGACGATAAGGCCTCGTTCAAACTACCTGAGTTGCCCGCACACACATCTACGGCGGCTCCTCGGTATGTCTATCGCTCAGGGATCACACCTGACTCTTACCGTGCACTTCGGCATGAATGTAGAGCCCCTGCGCGGCGCCTTATGCCCCAAGGATTGCGATTGCAGCGCCGGTCTTAGACGGGCGGGCATGCGTAATCGCACGAAACATTAATCACTTGCATACATGCTCTCCTCGTTGCTATTCGCCGAATTTCGCGTTAATCGCACGGTTTTTTCTTGGTGCGTGGATTTTTTATGACAATGAGTGTATATACAGTGTAATTCAAAAGTTCGGTGCAAAAGTAAAATGCGATTAAAAAAGATCTATGGGTCGGAGAGACATGCGGTTTGCAGATTAGTATTCACCGAGGTACAAGATTTTGTATGTCATCAAGAAAAAAAAAGAAAATAGTTCAAAATCTCGACAATAGAAGGAGCTGGCAGAGAATGCCATAAGTGACGTTTGCACATTCCTCGCACAAAGCAACGTTATAATGAGACATAAAAACCATTACGGAGAAATGCAGTCACATTTTCAATGTGCGAAAATAATAAAGGTTCGTGCTGTCATTCTGATTGTAAAACCACACGGTTTTATTAAGCTAATAATTTGCATTAGTTTTGTGTAAATTATAAGATGCTTGTTACTAATCATTTTTGCTTTACTTGGTAAATAATATGAATAAAAAATAGTAATAAAAACAGTCAAATCTGAATTAAAAAAATAGTAGGCAAAAAAATTTAATTTTTGTCTACTTAGTAAGCCTCCTCGGGAAGTCTGAATCATGTCTGAGGTGGTATTTGCAATCTTTAAAGTTTTGTTTGAATGCCAACACAATCACGACGAAAAAAGCGAAAGACTATTTGCTTCTCAGTTCTGATTCTACACGCTTGGTATAGATGTCAAAAATATTGTTCAGAGATCTAATAACTTACTTGAGTAAAAATACTGTTTGAATCCAAGAAACTACCGAAACGAGAGGACCACCTAGTTGGATATAGCCTATAATGACATTTCGAGCATTTCGTTACTTTCAGTTTTAGCTATCGCGGTAAGCTAAAACTGAATATACAAATTGAAGGTAATGAAATGGTTGAACTTGTGTTTATTACTTTTTTACCAACGCCTACTAACAATGAAAGACATACGGATGGTTATGTAAATATGTATTTACTAGGAGAAAACCCATCCATAATAACGGCCCATCAATAAAAATTGCTAGAGGTTGAAGATTGCAGCACATCCACTGTATGACTTATGCACATAGTGCAGCTGAGGTTTAAGTCATATGGACAGCGTTGCTCTCTTTGCTGAATACAAAGTCCACTCTTCGCAGCTGGCTGTTTCATACATTTCCATACAGTATTTTTTAAATAATCATGTATTTTCTCTTTGTTTGTAATGTCCAAATGTGAAAGTATGTTTCATAACCATTACAACAGTAGAAAAAAGTATATTGGTTGAGGAAGGGATTCGACAATTAAAACAGGCAAGCGCTCTTTCCAGTGCTCCACGAAAGTGGAGTAAACGTTCAAACATTCAGACAAAGGAAATTATGTTGTTTGTGATTAAGAATACATTACAGCAAAAAAAAAGGGGGGGGGGTAGACTCTTCTAACTACCCGCCAAGTATTCTAACGCAATACCGCGCTATCGTTCACGAGGCTGCATCTACCAACTTTGCAATTTATCTCTGTTGTGGTTATTGCATATGTTAAAATACTGTCATTGCAAACTATACCTAAAAGTAATTTCAAACTCAAACCTGTTTCTAGAATCTGTTAACACCTATCTTATTCTTCACTGATCTAATAACAGTAAGATTTCAAGTTAAGGAGGAAAAATTAATATCTTTACCATTTGTTCTATTTTCCTTGATTCTAGTCTGAAATTCGCCATATATACACTGAAGTGCCAGAAAAACTGGTACAGACGAGCTTATGCAAAATACATAGCAACGTCACCTATGCGCGTACTCGGTTGTGTCCGCCAGTGCATATATAAAGCGATAGACATCCTTGCCAGCTGTCATAGCTGTTTTCGGCATGAGAATGATAAGTAATAACGATTAAAGCGATTTTTAACGCAGTATCATAGTTGGCGCTCATGAGATGGGCCATAGTATTTTGGAGGTAAAAACGAAGTTCGGATTTCCACGGACGACCATCGCAAGGGTGTACCGTGACTACAAAAATTCCGGCAAAACCTCCAACCTACGATACCAGTGTGGCCGTAAAAAGACATTGGGTGAACGTGACCATCGTCGGCTGTCAAGAATCGTTTCACGCGATAGGCGTGCAACACTCTCGCAGGTATCATCGGAATTCAATGCTGGAGCCTCAACAAGCATCAGCGTCCGGACTGTGCAACGTACCCTGCATGATATGGGCTTTGGGAGTTGACGCCTGACTCGAGTCCCCTTGATGGGTGCCCGACACAGCTATGCGCCTCGCTTGGGCACTGCAACACCGTCACTGGACACTTGATGACTGGAAACAAGTAGCCTGGTCTGACGAGTCGCGTTTCCAACTGTATCGGGCAGATGGAAGGATTCGTGTGAGGCGCAAACCCCATGAAGCCATGGATCCCGCCTGTCAACAGGGAACTGTACCGGCTGGTGGGAGGTCCGTAATGGTATGGAGTGTGTTTAGCTGGATTTTACTGGGATCCCTGGTACGTCTACAAACGTCTGTGACTGACCAACGCTATGTGCGCATCCTTTCTGACGAGGTACACCCGTTCATGTCCTGCATTCATGCTGATGGGTTGGGCCTGTTCCAGCAAGACAATGCCCCTCCACACAAGTGTCGGGACGCCACATTATGGTTAGAGGAGCATTCATCTGAGTTTGGGGTGTTGCCATTCCCACCCAAGTCCCCAGATCTGAACGTAATAGAACACATTTGGGATGCCATGCAATTCGCTATCGAACACAGGAATCTGAGACCTCGGAATACACCCGAATTGTGGAACGCTCTGCAGGAAGTATGGTGTGCATTGCCTACAGCATATTTCCAGAAGCTAGTGGAGTCCATGCCCTATCGTATTTCTGCAGTCCTGCGCTCCCGTGGGGGACCTACCAAGTATTAGACTGGTGTACCAGTTTTTCTGGCACTTCAGTGTGTATTTGACATTCGTATGAACCCTACCGTCCTATTCTTGAACAGAGCCCTAGTTTTAATCTAAATGAACTTCTTCAAGTAATTGTAGAATGTTGAGTTCGAAACTTTCACCAGTTTGGTGGTTTGTTGAGACGTCCGAGGAAATATCTCCACTATGAATAGCTTCTGTAAGTTTTAACACTATCCTACATGACTATTATGCTCCGATGACCTGTTTTTCTAGGGTCCTGTAAAATGCCTACAATTCCTAAACATAATGGAGGTTTTAATACGCTACAAGTAATTGATTTCGAAAACGATGTTGTAGAGCACTGCGTGGCATAACGTAGATGACGTACTACTGAGATAATGCATGAATCAAATCGCCAGCGAAGCAGCGATAAGACTGTCGGAATAATTGAGTTGGGAGAACAGCTACTCCGGAGTAGGAGGATGTGGAATCTAAAAGCCATCAGCAAAAGGTTATATGTTCGTTATAATGTTGAAAACAATTTCGGTTGTTCATTTTGAACTGAAAGACTAAAATTTCTCATTCCATTTTTTTTTTCATTCGGTAAAGAAACATCAAGTAATAGGCCTTACATGCACGCAAAATGATCAAATTTAAGAAACTTTCACTATCGATGCCGAATAATTTTCAAGGTCTTCAAAAAGTTCCAAATTACATTTTGCTAAAGAAAGCATGACATCTGTTATACAAATTAATAAGCCGTCCCGGTGGCGCAGTGGTCTAATCGCTGGCTTGTGGCCGTTCGTCCGATAAGGGTCTGGGTTTGAATCCCGGTGACGCATGGATGCTGTGTTTGTCTTACGGCACTGGGTCTTTCCCTTCCCTGGAACCAGTGGCCCTAAATTAGGGACGGGCGACTGCTTATAGCACATTGAGTTGTTCACGGTGGCCATTAAACCTCTAATTAAAAAAAAAGCTAATCAATAACGGTTTGCGTATTTTGAAAATGTTTTGCAGATTTATTTAAGCTTAAGTTGCTTTATTTTCCTCACACGTTGTGTGAGTGACGTACGTGTTGTATTACATTATTGTTTCATCTCTTATTTCATTTTGTACATGGACTTCCGGTCGGCCGCCCCGGTGGCGCAGTGGTCTAAGGCAATGGCCTCTGATCATTCGTCCGAAAGGGGTCCGGGTTCGAATCCCGGTGAGGCATGGATGTTGTGTTTGTCTTACGGCACTGGCTCTCTCCCTTCCCTGGAACCAGTGACCCTAAATTAGGGACGGGCGACTGCTTATAGCCCATTGAGTTGCTCACGGTGGTCGTTAAACCTCCAATAAAAAAAAAAAAAAAAAAAAAACTTCCGGTCGTCAGTATTTGCAGCAATCTATGTTGTGAGTGAGTTTGAAAAAAAAACGAATATTTCTGCCTGCAACAGACATAGTTTTCAACTCACAGCGTTCCGTTGTTCAGAGTAACATAAGCCACCTCGGTGGCCGAGTAATAGAGACATAGACTCAAGTTCCAGATGAGGCATAGGTAGTATACTTTTCTGATGGCGCTGGTTCTCTCCCTTCCCTGCAATCACTGGTCCTAAATTAAGGGCAGGCAACTCTGTTCATGGTGGTCGCTAACCCCTTTCCCCTAGTGCAGCTAAATCCATGCAATTATTTGTCCCTCAATATTTTTATTTTGCATTCCGTACTGTAAGAACTTCTTGAAGACCGAACATTTTGAAGAAAGGTCTACCGGGCTTGCCTCAGTGAGTATTTATTGTTTTCAGTTTAATTTAAACGTCAGGTAAAAAATTGAGTTCCGTGTTGAACAAATTCGTTTACAGCCGATAGAAGAATGTTCTCCGCACAGGAACCAGTCTTCATCAGCGCTATCCATTTCTTCCGACGCGTCATTGCAATTTCCGCTTGCCAGCTTGCATTCTGTCAGTCCGCCAGGAAAAGGCATCTGTTCTAAGCTTTTTACATCTGATGGCTTTCCCAGTAGAAGTTTTCTTTCGTGAGAGCCGCTTAATCACGTTCGCGTTCTTTCACTACTACTGATGCTCATAATTCGTTTCTCATCAAAGGGCTCGTGATCTTAAGCAAAATAAAATCCGCAAAACACATATGACGCACTTTAAATGAATTCCAGACACTGTGAAAACACAATTTTGTCCGCGCCCAGTCTTTCCGGAGTAAGTTGCTCTCCCAACCAAGCTACACGGACAGAATGTATCGCTGCAGATTTGTCGTCTTGACAAGTGCTTTATCTCTGTAGTACGTGACTTTATCTCCCTCTTAATTTTTTTTTTATTTCTGAAGCGATGAACGAATTTTTATTAATTCTAGACGATGTGTGGAACAATCATCACACATTTTTTCGAAGATCCCAACGGCCAGTACACACATTTTTACGTTCGGGCGCCAATGGGAAAACACAAATTTGTGAGTGACGAGGATCGAATCCGCGAACCTTACTCCGCAGTAAGTTGCTCTCCCAACTAAGCTACATGGATAGAATAAATCGCTGCAGCTTTGTCGTCTTGATACGTGCTTTACCTCTGTAGTACGTCACAACGCTTACAATAAAACTGGGTACACAACTCACGTAAAGCACAATGGCTACCAAATTAGATCCTATTATTTAGGACTGCATGGCTGCAACCGATAGCAATTCAAAAATCTTAAAATTTTCAGAGTTTATGTTAGGCAAAGCTGGTGCTACAGACACTAGTTATATCTACGGCAACCGCCTGGTTCACTCTCGCATAGTTATTAACTCCGTCACACGACTCTCCTGTTGGTTGTATGCTTCGTATACATGGATTTCCTGGGTTTCGTGCATTTGTGACAAAGACCATGCGTTCATGCAACGAAAACAGAACTCAGTCTATTTTACCAATAGTGTAACTCGGTTTATTTAATTTTTTTTATTACTTCATTTCATTTTTTGTAATGGGATCTAATGCTACGAAATTGAAAACCTACATCATGGACGGAACGGGCAAGTTACACTGCTCGACGTAGAAAACGCCACACCATGAAGAAATGTACAAAATGAGACCAAACTTAGCACATATGTAGACAAGTAGGTGGGAAAGAAGTGATTTAATGTCGCTCAGGTGGCGCAGTGGTCTAAGCGCTGACTTCTGACCATTTGACCGAGATGGGTCCGGGTTTGAATTCCGGTGAGGCATGGATGTTGTGGATTTTTCTTAGGGCACTGTTGCTCTTCCTTCCCTGGAACCAGTGGCACTAAATATAGGGGCAGGCGACTGCTTGTAGCCCACCGAGTTGCTCACAGATATCGTTAACCCTTCCCCCCCCTCGAAAAAAAAAAAAGTGTTTAATTTCTGAGGGATTACATGAATAAGATGTGCAAGAAGATAATATGATGTGGCCTGAGTCAATATGTCGCATGGCACCATGCTAGTCTGTAAATTCGGCTACACGGCGTGACATTGAGTGGAAAAGCCGCCGGATGGTGTCCCGAGGCATCGCTGACCATGTATTATTGACCTGCGTCCGCAATTCATTGATTTTTTGTGAGGAGGTTGTGCAGAAGCTTTGATTCGTCTTCCAATGGTGTCCCATGCGTTCTCTATTGGATGGAAGTCTGGAGATCGGGCTGACCAAGGCAGCACTAGAACACCTTGTAGGTACTATTTGCTGGTGTCGGCAGTGTGCGGGAGGGACAGTGGCGTACCTGAAAAATTCGCCCCCCCACGCAAAAAATATTTTCAAGGCCCTTTTGCGAAAATCTTCTTTGCTCTCAATTACTGAAAATTTTAAATTCAATGCTTTTAACTGGTTTCACGGGCGTTTCAGTAATTCAAATTCTTTGGAACCTATAGGTATTTTTCGTAAAACGAAAATTGTTACACTTTATTGCGAGTAACAGTGCACGTTGTGATTAAAATGAGTGCCTAGTTTTATACCAATACAAAGTATTACAAAACACTTACGCCAAAGTTAATCATATCATGCAAATTTTATTCTTTCAGAGAACTAACGCCAGTCTCTTTGAAATGCCTCACGATCACACAGGCAAAGCATGTAACAGTGTCTAAAGACCTTTTCTAATTTATACGAAAATACAGAACATAAGTTATAACGAAGTAAATTTCTCAGTCATTTTTGTCCACGCCAGGATTCGAACCCGGATCCCCTCATTCCGGAATAAGTCACTCTACCAATTGAGCTACGCGGACGTTTGTTCTGACTACTATCTGCCTTTATGTCGTGTGCGTCCTGCTGGCGCAGGTACGTCACAAAGTAAGCAAATAAAAAGTATTTAGAATTGTGGCACAAAAAGAGCCAAATTACTTAAATTATTCACTCCTGAATAAAAAAAAACTGATATCACAATGTTTCGCACATAGTAAAGTCTTTCCTTTTGATTCTGTTACACGTGAAAAAAATGACAGAGCTTTCTCTGTGTCTTTCGTTCCCGCGAAGAACACCTTTAACCTCATATTCTGAAGGATGCGTAGTTATGTGCAAATAAATGTTACATATCAAATGCCTTATCCTCAATGATATAAACATTTCCTTTATTCAACTGATATTTCATTCACATTCTTTTGTTACACTTTCTATACATGCATGAGAACTATTGCTATGCATATACATGCATGACAACTATTGCATTAAATATACATGTATGACAACTATTGCTATGGGTGCGAAAAGGGGGCCTCAAGTCGTCTGGAATAGCTGCTTTACCGTCACCCAGTTTTTATAAACTACCTTTTAGTCGTGAGGACACCCCTCCCCCGCACTGCGGGGGTTGCGGGGGCTATCTGTACGCCCACGGGGCGAAAGTTATATTGTTTTGTTGAAATTGGACATCAGGAATACCAAGGAGATACAGCAACACAATGAGCTGCAGCATTTCATCGACGTATCGTCGTACTATTATTGTACCCACCATGCTTACGAGCGGTTCGCTACTGTTGAAATGATAGAGCCCCAAATCATGACATCAAGCTGAGGAGCCGTACGACGCTAACGGATCGCAGCAAGATCAGCTCAGTGACCACGTCGTTTCCAGACTTTCAATAGGCAATCGTCGGCACTCAGACAGAAGCGAGATTCGTCGCTGAATACATGGTTCAGTTCCTCCCGGCAAACTTATCCTGTACGGCACCACTGCAATCTTGCGCGACGATGTGCTGCGGTGAGTGGCACTCATCGCAATGGCTGGCGAGAGCTCAAACCTACCTCAGCCAATCTACGATTCACAGTTCATGTCGATATGGGAATGTCCATAGCTGCTTGTTCACCTCGTCAGCCAATCTGCGATTCACAGTTAATGTCGATATGGGAATGCCCATAGCTACTTGTTCACCTCGTCAACCAATCTGCGATTTACAGTTCATGTCGATATGGGAATGTCCATAGATGCTTGTTCACATCATCAGCCAATATGCGATTCACAGTTCATGTCGATATGGGATAGGAATGTCCATAGCTGCTTGTTCACCTCGCCAGCCAATCTGCGATTCACAGTTCATGTCGATATGAGAATTCCCATAGCTTCTTGTTCACCTTGTCCAATGCCGGCCGCTTTAGATTTTGGGGTTGTTAAGGCTTGCGGTCGAATGCAGCGATTGAGGAGTTCGGACTTCCACTTATGTGCACAAGTCCCACCATTGCGACGGACGTTACCTTCCTCCGACAACTGTCGCCACATTCGGCCGACAGTTGTTGCATCCCGATGCGTTTGTTCTGCGATGCGATGCAGGGACCAAACAGCTGTACGTCGTCCTATGATGAAGCCTCTGATAAAGGGGCCCGTGTGATGGTTGGAATCCCGATGACGTCGCCCAGGTACTCTTACTCCATATATTTGCTTTGGCCACCGGGGCCACTCCGATGCAGCAGTTCACACGTGAAGGGAGGACGACCAAACGACTATTACTATGACACGACACGACTATGCAGAGACGTTTTTCCCTTTTCTTTCTCTCAGCTATCACGTGATTGGTTCGCAACTGCAATCATTTTCATAACCGAACTGTCAACAGATAACCGTCAATCTGCATGGTGCTTCTACAAGTACTTCATGGTGGGACATTTTTATATGTCGAGCAGTGTATATTACGTATCATTACTGGGAGAATTACTTCTTCCTCAGAGATTTTTATTTCTTTACTTCCTGTCTACCTTGAGCTCTGATCCTACAACGCAACTCACTGTTTCGAGAGAAGACAGAATGTATCAGAATGTCTAACATACCGCTGCGCCCAAGCAAATAAAACTGATGATTCGGCAATTTATTGAAAATTAAAAGCGTGGTTCTGGGAAAACTGTGGAAGAAAGAAAACGATTTATGTCATGTCAAAACTATATAGTTGGTTGAATTAGAAAAATGTTCCAGAACGAAAAAAATATTATGTGACCTGATTTAAAACTAATTGCAGAGGCTCTTTTTCCAGCGATTATACAGAGTAATTCAAAAGTCCCGATCCATTTCCAACAAAAATAACTTTAACGATTGCGAAAATAATACAAATCAATGAAATGCATGACTAGACTGTGGAATCAATGTACTCCAAGATGATCCCCTTGCTTGTAAAGCCACAACTGCCATTGATGCACAGTTGATCTGAAAACCCGTTCGAAAAGATCAGGTGTAATGGTGTCCATAGCAGTTGCAATGCGATTCCTCAGTTCCTGGATACTATTAATCTTCGCCTTGTACACGTGTGACTTGACGTAATCCCATGCAAAAAAAGTCCAAGGGTGTCAGGTCAAGTGAACGAGGAGTCAATAACCTAGGTGAGCCTCTTCCAAACCACCTATCAGGAAACGCAGCATTCAGGTAATCACGCACAATGTGCGCCAAGTGAGGTAGTGTCCCACCCTGTTGGAACACAACTGTATCGAAAATGCCATCTGGAATCAACTGTGGCTTTAAGAACCGTTGTAGCATATCCAGATACGTTGCCCTTGTGATTGTGGATTCAGCTGACATGAAAGGCCCATACACTTTAGTCTTAGTGAATCTCAACCAGACATTAACCTTAGGTGTGTTTCATTTCCACTGAAAGGTCTCATGGCCCTGTTCATCCGCCCATATGCTGCTGTTGTGGCAGTTTACCATTCCACACATGTGAAAGGTGGCCTTATCACTGCCTAATAGGTGATCCATCAGGTCCTTGTGCTCCACAGACTCCAGGTGATCGTAACACATAGCCTGGAGAGATGCATAGACTTCATCCACAAGTGAATGAACGACCTGGACGTGGTAGGTACATTTCTGAAAAATGAAGCTTAGAGTTCTCAGCACAGTTGTTTGAGATACACCCAGGTTCCTACTGGAGGTGTGTGTGGAGGCACGAGGGCTCCGTTGGATTGCTTCCTGTATGTTTGTCACAGTCTTTGCCGATGTCGTTGGTCTCCTGGAACGTTCTTCATCCAATGCACTTCCTGTTTTGCAAAATTTGTTTACCAAGATTCTGTTATTCACCCTTGTTGGTCCGGGTTTGTGAAATTTCCGCCTGAACTCCTCCTGGACCTCGGTATATAGGTTAAACTTTTAACCGTCCACAAACGACGGCAATTCTCTCTCCTTTTGTCAGCGTGATTCATATGACCTGTAAATGAGAAAAGTTTGAGTGGAATTTCATTAAAATGAATCGATACTTGTGTCGTATACTCTAATTTAACTTTCCATTTTAGTTATTTTTTCTACGTGCATTTGAGTTCGTTCTCTTTAGCAATTTCCAAACTTAACGTGATATCTTCTCTCTCGCAAGAGTATGGTTTGCAAACAACACTTCTGAGGTTGGAAGGAATGATGTGTGGATGTCTGAGATGAGAATTGAACGATATAATAAATAATGGTGGAAGTTAAGATGGACGTCAAGTAATTTCGCTTCCTATACTTCCAATGAAAAAACTTCTGTACACATTTTCTTCACAATTAATGCGTTCTCAAGGATGAAAATTTGATCATCGATTAAAATAGCTTCATTTTATAACTTGGAATACTTAATATTTTCTAAAACATAACCATAATTATACAATCCAACATTTGTTTGTCTACTGACATCAAAGTGCAGGTCGCGCCATCTTTTTTCTGGTTTCAACACCTCCAAAGAAAAAATTATTGATTTTTAATATAATTATGGTTATGTTTTAGAAAATATTAAGTATTCCAAGTTATAATATGAAGTTATTTTAGTCGATGTTCAAATTTTCATCCTTGGGAACACACTAATTGTGAAGGAAATGTGTACAAAAGTTTTTCCATTGGAAGTATAGGAAGCAAAAATACTTGACGTCCACCTTAATACTATCTGTAAAAGAGACGTTGTTTAGTCAAAGTTGTGTCTATTGAAAGGCTGCGTGTTGTGCTGATATTTATATAGTTATCGGTAAGAGTTCTACCAGTTAGCATTGTTTAGTTCTGACGTTTACTACTAATCGGATAAGTTTAACGTTCGATGAATAAGTGTTCTGTTCTATTGATATGTTACTGTTCAAGGATCAGTTGACAGAGAATAAAAGAATCAATCTGTAAGAAACCTTTTCTGAAGTTGACACCTGATTCGGTTAAAAGTGAAGTTATTAAGAACTGCTTTGCGTAGTGTTCAGACAACTATATTCCCTGAACATTACAGACTTTTGAATCACCCTGCGTTTCTTGCTGAGTTACCATCAAATCTAGCATACTGCTGTGCTCAAAAATCAGGGATAATTATCAGATATGCCACGACAAATTAGGTCAATGTAAAATTTAATTTCGAAAAACAAGTTCTGTTTCTAAAAACGAATTTTGAAAAAAAGAATATGACTTGCTTATTTTACGGGGTATCACCCTGTTGGTCTATTTGTGCACACCGTATCTCTGCACCAATTAGTTCGACTTGAAAAATTCTTTTCGCGTTAGAAAAACTGAACTATGAG
Organism: Macrothele yani; assembly: GCA_039090855.1. Taxonomy (NCBI): domain Eukaryota; kingdom Metazoa; phylum Arthropoda; class Arachnida; order Araneae; family Macrothelidae; genus Macrothele; species Macrothele yani. The sequence continues at coordinate 85,253,335 of CM077001.1, forward strand.
CATGCATGATCTCTGCCTTTTGGTATTTTTCGGATGTATAACTTTGCCGCCACAGAACGTAAACACAAAGGCTATTGAATTCAAGTAAATTTTATTGCGCACCATTTACTCTAAATATCAGATTGAAGCTATTCTTTTTGCATTCGATATGTTTTACAACAAAAGCAATTTTGAGTACAGTTCCTTCAAATAGACACATTTTTACCGCCAATGGGAAGAAGGCATATTGCGTTTTCCCGATATCTGTTCTTTTATTTGTTTAATTTTGTTTTTGTTTGTTTGTTTTTTGTATAGTAAGATATAGCGCACATTATTCTTTTTAAATTATGAACGGTTTTCCCACTAGGGGGAGTATACATAAAACCTTTTTTTCTTGCTAGTTCTGTTTATAGAAAGCGTCTTTGAAAAATTCTTTTTCCATCGTATACCTTTCGCTGTATATATAATATATATATACTATTTGCGCATATGTTCTACATTTCATGATTTACAATTCTGACGCCAGAGGGAGTCAACGTACATTTCTATTTGACAAAATATCTCCAATTTTAATAATCCCTTGGAAAAATACCTTTTACGTATGATACCCTTCACAAAGGAAAATACTTAGCACTCATTTTCTCTTTTTAAATAACGCACAGGTTTCCCACTTGGGGGCGTAAAGGTATACAACGCTTTTCTCTATATCTTTCCTCCTAATAGTCCAATTTGTATAATTCCTTTTTGCTTCGGATATCTTCCGTTATAAGAAATATTTTGTGCGCAATTTGTGATATTTCGTAATACACATTTCTACCGCCACTGGGCGTAAGTCGCTGTTTCTACTTGTAGATAGGTGTTTTACCGTTTCTAGAAATCCTGTTGGAATTGTTATTATTATATTTTATTTTATTTTATTTTCTCATCTATAGCAATGGCATCTGTAGCATGGTCCAGTACGGATATGATTTTGAAGTCAAGAAAAGACATAGTCACTCATGTTTAAAAATCGTCGTACGATGTGGCACGTATCTAGAATTACTGCTTCTTGGATTTTGGGCCTTAGGTGTTGTAGACCTAAAACACCAAGCTGAGTTATAAGAGTGTGAGGAATTATACCAGTTGCAGAGATAATCAGTAGACGTATGTTAACTGTTTTCAGCTTCCACACCTTTTTAATCTCAGCAGCCAGTTCCACATACATGTTGATTTTTGTTGCATAGGTATTCTGAATATTACGGTCCAATGGTACTGATATGTCGATAAATGACTGCTTCCTTCTGACGTTTTTCATACAGCACTATGTCTGGACGATTTCGCAGAGATGGTTACGTCTGTTTTAATTTCACGGTCACAATATAATTTGTATTGCTTATTACCTAGTACCTCATTGGGTTGATATTTATAGTACGGTACTTCTGATACTGAGAGTTCTGTATCGTGCGCTAGTTGTTGATGAATCATCTTAGCAAAATTATTATGTCGCTGCGCGTAATCAAAGTTTGCTAGCGTGATGAATACCCCGCAGATGTGTTGAATGGTCTCACTGCACATACTACATCTACATTTGTCAGTTTGTAGATCCTACTTTAAAATGTATTTTCTATATTTTTTGGGTGCAATCACTTGTCTTGAATAGCCATAAACCCAATAGTCTTCTGATATAATTTTCATCGCTTCAGCCACTGGTTTGAGGCTTTCTTGTCAACTTCTGGCCTGTTTAACTAGTTTGGATGAGCCCCATGAAGTTCCTTTTGCTTCCATTTTCGACTCTGGTCTTCCGTAGACGGCTCTTCTATTTTTAGGATCTGGTTTACTTAACATTAATGAAGTTTTCTCTTTGTCTACAGCACATATGGCATCAAACAGATTATTTTCATTACATTTGAAAGTACGAGTATTTCCACAGTAAGCAAATTTGAGCATCGTGAATGCGTTTTGTATCAAGAATGCTCATTCCTCCTTTATTCTTGTGGGAGCGAGCCTGACTCATCGCAATACTATCGATAATAACTTGATCTTTGCATCCTTTAGATTTCATATAACATCCTTTTTATTCTTCTGCCATCACACCGTTATATCTTAAATGATTGTTATTCTTCATACTTAAAGTGGACGTTAGAAGCTCATAAATTGTCGGCAGACATTGTATTATAATAGACCCATATTTTGATGGATTTCCTGTATAATTCTTTTTCGGTAAAAGAAAGGTTTTCCCTTTTGTAAAGAATGTTGGAATTTTAGAATATTTTCTAGTAGTTTATTGAAGTATCGGACTATGTGAGCATACGCAACAGCCAGATTTTTGTATCAAAAGTTTTGGATATGATCAAGCCCCTAGGGATTTCCAGTTGTAGGTTTTTCTAACAGCCCCAACTAATAGCACTCTTTATACACAGTCGAGTCACATTATTGTGACCTCCAGCTAATATCCAGAGCAACCGCGTGTACAGCGCATACAGCAGGGAGTGACTCAATAAGGTGGTGGAAGGTATTCACAGGTATGTGGAGCCATGATGACTGCAGTGCATCTGATAGCTGCTGGAGGGTGAGTGGTGGAAGATCCATAGAGCAAACAACACGATCGAGACAGTCCCACAGATGCTCAATTGGGTTTAAGTCTGGGGAATTAGGGGGCCAGGGAAGTACTTTAAAGTCTTCATCGTGCTCTTCCAACCACTCTTGGACATTTGTAGCTGTGTGACACGTCACATTGTCGTTCTGGAAGATCCCATTCGCCCCAGGGAAGACAATCAGCAAGCATGGGTGTACGTGGTCTGCAAGGATGGATTCATAACGAATTCGGTCCATAGTGCCTTCCACAGGTATGAATGGACTCAGGGAATGCCACGAAAACATTCCCCAGACCATAACGCTGCCCCCACCAGCTCGTGTTCTTCTAGCAATGGTTAAAGAGTGTTTGCTCTCCGATGTTTTTCGCCTTATGCGCCTGCGTCGATCCGTTCGGTGATGCAGAAATCGTGACTAATCGGAGAAGGTAAGTCTTTGCCAATCAGCGGAGGTCCAATTCCGATACTACAGTGCAAATGTAAGCCTTTTCTGCCGATGCACCTTCGTTAGCATAGGTGCAGTAACCATTCGTCGGTATCGGAGCCCCATACGCAACAGGGTTCGCTGAACTGTCGTTTTAGACACAATTCCGGTTGCCCCCTGGTTCATGCGGCCAGTGAGTTGCTCCAGTGTAGTGTGTCGATCGGCCCTCACACACCTTCGCAGCCGACGTCCACCTCTCACATCAATGGCACTTGGTGCTCCGCAGTTTCCACATCGCTTATTCGCAGTTGTGCCATTTCTCTAATCACGATACACTTTAACCACAGCAGCACGCAAACAGTTCACATACTGCGCTGTTTCAGAAATACTGCCACCTTTGGCCCGAAAGCCAATAATCATTCCTTTTTGCAAATCTGATAAATCACTTTTTTTATCCATGACAGCAACGAGTGATATGTTTTCAGAATGCCTACAGCACAGCTTATATACCCTCCAAGCTAGCTCACGACACGCGCCTACTTTTATTGGCTACGCGCTGTTGACGTCAAAAAGTAGGAGGTGATCACAATAACGTGACTCGACTGTGTATCTCCTTAAGCGTTTTGAATACACACTATGCTGTTGTGTTTGTTTGTCAATAGTTAAATCGGAATGATTTAACTTCTCAATATCTCTTAGTTTTAAAAGCTCAGCTACGTTTTATTTAATTTATTGGTTCGTATCATTCTTTTGTATTGAGTAAGTTGTCCAATCGCTCTCCGGGTATTGCTAACTTTCTTTTCTAATCATATCTTCCATTTAGGTTTTTCGGGGTTTTGGTTCAGTTATCCTGACTCTCCTACGTTCTTGTCTTTATTCCTGTTGTTCTAGTGGTAGCAACAGCAGCATAATAAATGATCAGGTGAAGTTGTTCAAGTTGATTGCAACCTTGAAGATGGCTGGCCAAAACACTTTCATTTAGGTGGCATAGAATTTGTTGAACCTTGCGAGTTAGGAACAATTTAGAAATTCCATGCCTAGTGCAAAGGTCTGTTCCTGAAAATTCTGTTAAAGCTGTGTTGAAATGGTGTTTAATTTCATGTTTCAGTAGGTAGTTATCTTCACGATTCTGAGCATCTTCCACTGAGATATTGACTAATGTATTGCAAAACTCTGCTTTTTCAGGAGAAAGTTGCTTGCTTTTTCTCTGTTCTTCATTGTTTGTTCTTTGTTTGATGACAGTTATTCTGTGTGAGTTCCACTGTTATTTATTCTTTTATTTCGTGTATTTCGATAGCGGATGGAAGGTTCCTGGTGACAATAGCTCTTCTGCGATCCACTAACTCTCATTTTCAGTTCTGGATGTATATCCAAAAACATGTGATGAAGTTTTGATCTATAGGCTGTCATGCTCGTTTCTGTATTTCTATAATGGTTGGTCAAATGAAAGGATGACGATAGCCTTGGAAAGGCACATATACGTACCAGTTAAACGTAGTTACCCTAGGCTTGTAGGCAGCGGTCCCACTGTTGCGGTAGTCAGTGAATACCCTTCTCGAAGAAGTATCTGGGCTGGGAGAGGAGCCAATCCGTCACATAGGCACACAGTTCAGCCTCCGATGGGAAACATCGACCCTTGAGATGTTTCTTCAGGGGGCCAAACAAATGGTAATCGCAAGGTGACATATCCGGACTGTAGGGTGGAAGCTGTAGTACCTCACATCGAAATTTCATCACAAGAGTGGTTGTTTCACGGGAGATGTGTGGCCGAGCGTTATCGTGTAACAACGCGATGACGGAGCTCAACATCCGGCGTCTTTTGTTTTTGATGGCGGCAGTCGTTGTAGTGTCTCATAATACGCTGCACTGCTGATGGTACCTGTTGATGAAGGAAGTCGATGAGTAGCACATCTTTTTCACAGGGGCGAAGCGTCAGGGTAGACTTATGAGTAAAGTGCTAAAACTGATTTTGTTATTACTTATTATATTTATTTAGTTTTTCACAATTACGATGGAAAGAAATCTCATAATTAAAGGTAATGCTGGGCAATTTATTTGCAAAATTGCGTTATGTCCAACATTTCCTTTCAATTCTATTGTTTGGGAATGAAAAGTGAGACTCGAAATCAAGTCTCACAGTCTCACAGATGATCATACAAGTACAACTGCTGCCGCAGGAAAGTTATTTATAGCTCTCTGGCGTCTGTGACGGTAGACGAGAGACTAGTTTCAAACGAAAGCGGAAGCCGCTGATTGGTTGCTCCTTGGTAGAAGTATTGCGGTTGGGAATCTCGGCTCGTACCCGTAGCGCAGAGAAAGCCAATAATTACGGCTCACGGGTTTGTTTTTTGTTATGTTAAAGTGGAGCTTGTGACTGACTAATAAGCGTGTTGTCAGTGTTATGTGTTTTATTTTTTAAGCAAGAAATGTGCGAACAAGTAGATACTTAACTAAATCTGAAGAATCATGAATTCTTCTGATTTAGTTAAGTATCTACAGGAAGATTTTCTAGTCTCTCCAACACAGAGCATCAAGCTTCGCCACTTCCCTTTCACCGAAGAACATCGTTAACAAAACTTCACCAGTCCGCGGGGCAGCTTTGAACTTTTTGCGTGGTGGCGATGCGGGTGCGTCCATTGCATACTGCTGCGTTTTGTTGAGACAGCATAAAGTTTCATCACCTGTCAATAATCTGGAAAGGAAGGCAGAGTCACTCTGACACCGCACCAAATGCCCCAGTGAAAGGCCCATTCGATGACTTTTTTGTGCATCGGACAACAGCTTTGGCACCCATTGTGCACACACTTTCCTGTATTCTAACTTCTCATGCACAACTGTCCACATGTGTCTGTTTCAGGGAACGCATGGTCACCCTACGATTGCCCCTTCACGCATTCATCCACTTGTTCCACGAGTTCGGATGTGACGACAACGTTGGCCTGGCCGGGTCGCGCATCATCCAACAGGCTGTCACGACCTTGTCGGAAACGTGCGTTCCACTTATGGACAGTAGTTCGTGACACGCAATTTTCCCCATACATGGCGAAAATTGCGTGTCACGGCAATCGACATTCTATGAATGTCGATTGCCTTGTTGCCTTCCGCCGATAAAAAGCGTATGACCGCACGTTGTTCACTTGGCGACGCAGTTCGCAGTTGAAACGTTATGTTCACGTAACCCACGCTTCAAACACACATGCTGATCCCATTGGAGTCCAACGAGTGCTGCACACCGCACTATAGCGTACAGTCGTTCCTTGCTGCTTGACGTCACAAACCTGTTTCTCTCCCATCACGTCCACTACTGTCGCGGCTGCATTTGTCAGTGGCTGGCTGTTCCATATATGCAAGCGTCTAGGGACAGAAGGATGTCTAATACTTTCGGACTTTGAAAAAATTTGGTGCTCTCTTTGACCGTCGTGCACATGCTCAAGTTTAGTTGGCGTAAGTACTCGATAAGATTTGCTTTCCCCACGCTATCTGCATGTCCGTGTTGTGTTTGTGAATGAACGTTTAATAGTTTGTGCTGTGCTTTATAATTTGGGAGCTTAAGAATATGGAAAGTAAGTGCTTCATTTCTGATAAGACTTACATGTTCTTCATTAAAGACTGATATTTCGGTTCACTTAATGTTTCCCAGGAACCATTTTCAATACTCTGTTAACAATAACAAATTCAAATTTGTACATTCTGTTGAACTGGTGATTGTCGACAGAGCATTGAAAATCTAGCTCCTTAATCGAGTTTAAATTTATGTGCATAGGACCAATTACTTGTTTCCCACAGCATCCTGAAATGCGAAATTTTAAAGCACAAACGTTTATACTTACTTGTGAAAACCACAGCTGCAACCTTGGGAAAGACACTGCTGGACGCAGCAATACGAATTACTGTTCTTCAGGGAATTCTCCAGTATACTACCCTCTAATTCCAGAATAAATGTTACAAAAAAAAAAAAAAAAAAAAAACCCAAAACAAGAAAACCAAACCAACGATCGCACTAATTTTGGCCGCTAGAGGGAGAGCGGACCGCTGAGATGCCAATCGACTAGTTACTCCACTTCAAGTTGCGCATGCTTCAATTTTTTTTAGTCCAAAAGCATTAGGCATCCTTCTGCCCTTAGATGCTTGCGTTCCATATCCTCGTCGGGGAACTTGTGCATTTGACCAAACGTTATACACTATCTACCAACAAGTAATTGGACACCCCTGTAATAGACGATATCTGCGGTCCTGGTACACGTCACGGCCGCCGCCGTTAAATATCGTGTGGGAAACAACAACGCAGCCAGTCGCATGCAAGACGCCACGCAGTTCGGAGCTCTCTGATTTCGAGAAAGGTGCAATCGTCAGGCATCGCAGAAATGGCCGATCCATACGTGACATATCCAGCGAGTTGAAGTACCCAAAATCAACAGTGGCCTACGTGATTGGCAAGTGGAAGATGAGAGATGACTGTCGGAATGTGCCCCGACCCGGCAGATCCCCAAAACTTGGAGTTAGAGACCGACGGGTGCTGGCCGGAGAAATTCGGAAGAACCGCACCAAATCGATGGGCCACATCCGCGAGGAGTTTCAACAGGCATCCGGGAGTGTTCTTTCAATGAATACCATTCGTAAGGAAGCCCATCTGCTCGGTTATCATGGACGTGCTGCAGCCCACAAGCCTTTGATCACCAAGTCCAATAGCGCTGCTCGGCTAATGTGGTGCAAAAAACGTCGACAGTGGACCGTTGAACAGTGGAAACAGGTTCTCTGGAGCGACGAATCAAGGTTCACCCTCTACCGTTCGGATGGCAGGGTCTGGGTTTGGCGTCTGCCTGGAGAACGCCTCCTACCGGAATGTATTGTGCCAACTGTGAAGTTCCACGGCGGTGAAATATGCTATGGGGGTGTTTCTCCTGGTATGGCACGGGACCCTTGGTCGCAATTTCTGGTAGACTCAACGCCGAGACCTACTGCACCATTTTGGATGAGCATGCGCTTCCTACGTTGTGGCAGTTTTACGGGGTGGACCCATGTTACGTTCAGGATGACAACGCCACCTGTCATGTTGCGAGGTCCACCATGGCTTGGTATGGTGGCAATGGGGTTAATCGAATGGACTGGCCTGCGCAGAGCCCGGACCTTAACCCTATCGAGCACCTCTGGGACGAGTTGGAGCGTCTACTTAAGGGGCGCCCCCACCGTCCGAAATCGGTGAAGGAACTGACCTGTCTTCTCCAAGCCGAGTGGAAGAAAATACCGCTAGCCGTCGTACAACACCTATTTGAGAGTATGCCCCGGAGGGTCGCAGCTGTAATCGCCGCTCGTGGAGGCTCCACCAACTATTGAAGGTGGATAAACTTCGTTTTCCTTTGCTATCACAGGTGTCCAATTACTTGTTGGTAGATAGTGTGCATCTGATGTAGCACCACATCACATCTTTGTTCATTTCAATGGTTCATTTGATGCATTGTCGCACAAAGGAGACGTAAGAGCTTTCTCTTTTTCATTGACTTTTTTTTCTAAGAATCTGCTTTGAAAAATTATTTTCGTTTTGGAAATTACTGAAAGACTTTTGCATTACACCCGGAAATTCGGTGCGATCTTTCATTAGTTTAGTTTGAGCACAAGATAGGAAATTTCTTTGCCCCGTGAGTAAAATCAAATGGCAATAATAAGATTAAAAACGACAGCAACAGAAATCTCAGTTAACAAATTTAGTAGTACTCCCTAGAAAAAACTGCAGTTGAGATATCTACATATGTAAAACAGAATGTCTGTCTGTATGTTCCCAATATGAACTCCTACACCCTTTGACCAATCTGGACTAAATTTCGCATAGGTGCTCTCTAAGACCCTGCAGGAAATATAGGCTACAATTAAAGCTAGACAACCCCCTCCCACCACCTGATTTCATTCCCTTGACACTTTGTGATAATTTATGTTTAGTGCATGAAGGCGCCAGTTAATTTTAAAATATTGTGTTTTAAAATTAAAGGAACAAATGGGATTTGTCTGACAACCAAATGAATTTCAGTTAAATATTATAAACTTCTATGCTTTTTATGTTATTTTAACTTAAATCGAAAATCTAATGGACAAATCAATCCAAAATCCAAGGAAAATGTTCGGAAAGCGCTGGTCCAGAAGTTGATTCATGTATTTTTTGTTAAACCCGGGCAACACCGGGTACCTCAGCTAGTTCAGTATGATAATCTTTGAATGACATTCTTCCTTTAAACTAATTTAAAACAGTAGGTGAGTTTGTGTTTCTTACTGTAGTTGAGAGCATTTTGTTAGACATACGAAAAAAATTTACATTTGTTAAAAAATTATTTCGAAGATTAAGACACATTGATTAATGTTATAAGTTTTGTTTATTTAGAAAGAAGATGATACTACTTTTACAAGTTTTTAAACCGGTTATTAGAAAAAAATATTTCATTAAATACATTTTATAATTTACGAAAAAGTCGTCTTACAGTAAAGTGCTTGTTTGAGGAATTTGGTTTCGAAGATTTTTCGTTTGATGATTTCGTTTTCGATGAATTTACATTCGATAATTTCGTCCTCGATTAAGTCATTTTCGATAAACTCGCCTGCTGCCATCACTGCTACTGGAAAATTTGAAGGGGATCTGAAAAGTAGAGGTCTGCACGGACCTTATCTGGTGAGCCCGACCCGGTTCAAGCCCGTGCGTTTAAGGCCCGGCCCGGTCCGGTTCGTTTCAAACATCAGCAGCCATTCGGCCCGTTCGTGATATGCCATTTTGTACTATTTTTCTTTCTGTTGTATTTTATTAAATTGTGAAAATTAAATAATGAAATGAGATATTATTGAAAATATTTACTTGAATGTAAGCCTAGCAATATTAGCTAAACTTTGACAATTATCGAATAATATAACCTTTAAAGTGAGAGAAAAAAAGAAGACTAAGTGCGTTCAAAATCTTCCTTTCTCTAAACTACCAAGCAATAGCACTACAAAAGTCAATCTTTATACAGATTAGGGATAGGAGAAGCAATCGATGTTATCCCCCCCCCACACACACACACCACTCCATTCCAGACACCCCCGTCCCCACTCCACACAACACACACACTCTCTCGGGGTCGAATCTTTCCAGAGTAGTTTTACCAACTTAATACCTACAGATGGTAAAAACATTGTGAATGCCTCTCCTCGCCTCTGTGATTACCTCCTGGGCTATGTCATGGAAGTAGGAAAAGCCAACAAAACAGTTAAACAGACCAGAAAATCGGGAAACACGACTTTTTTTTTTCTTTACCATTGCGATAAAAAGAATTGGCCAACCAAGCCCGGCTCGTCCGTATGTGTCTGAGAAAAAGTCGGTCCGGCCCGTTGCTTTGTTATCTAAACTAAAAAAGGCCAGACTCGGCCCGCGCTGAAAAGCACCATGCAGCATGGACAGTGGTCAACCAGTTCAGCCAATGATGATGATAGTTCTTTTTCTTCTTATCGTTATTATTTGCAGCATGTTTCTTGAAAATGGCTTTTGTCTGCAATGTGTGTCTAATCAGAGATGTTGCTGGACTATTTCTATTTCAAAGCCCCGAAATAATCTTACAATAATCTCCAAATAATTTTTTTGTTTAAGAAAAAAAAATAGCCTAAACCTTTACTAAGTTCGGAATATTATTATTATTTTAAATCAATGAACAACCAACAAAAAAGAAAGAAAGAAGGCAAAAAGGCAATGGCAAATTAACATTTGACTATCGTATGCTACCGAAGAATTTGTAAGGATCTGCCTCTTGCTTAAGGACACGTGTCGCAGATGATCGGGTGTGTAACGCGGTTGGTATATATTTTTTACTTTTTAGCCATAGGCTCTTTTCAAGAGTTGGCAGCACTGTATGCACCTAGTGGCCGTGGACATCAATTGGACGCTCAGAGATTTTAGGACTCGTACGCTGAATTTGGAGGAAAGCAACTGAAGATCATTCCCATATTCTCAAAAACCTACTGAAGATGGGGGAGAAAATCGACATTTAAATCATACATTCTTAGCAAAGTAATAATAATAATTATAATAATCCAACTCCAGCAGTTAATCCGGATCACCGAGGGCTTCAGCAATGACATTTGGAATTCGGCCTACGGAAATGCAAGACACAAGGTACGAACCAAGGAAAGCATGATGCACATAGCAACCAATTGAAGACCGGAGAACAGATCGCAGCTATGGAGGAAGGATAAATCTATAAGTACTTTGGTGTGCTTCAAGCACAACGCCTAGAACACAAAGAAATAAAAAACAATCTAGCCGCCAAATACAACAAAAGGCTGAGGAGACTAATGAATACCAAGCTCAACGCTCGAAACATCACTCGGGCTAACAACACATACGCAGTTCCAGTCCTCACTTATTCCTTCGGAATCATCAAGTAGACCACAGCAGAGCTTGAAGAAATAATGCGCAATACCGGGACAACCCTCGCTAAACATCGCCAGCACCACCCGAAGTCAGCAAAAGAAAGGCTGACCATTGAACGGGCAGAAGAAGGACGGGGAAGGATTGATCTCCTGGAACACCGAGACAAAGAAATCAGCAGCCTGAGAAAATACTTCCATCAGAGCAAGGAACCCCTTCACCAAGCGATAAACCAGAGTGACAAGAAGTACACAGCCCTTGACCTCTCTACTCAGAACATCGAGATTGAAACGAAAGAGCCAAAAGAAGAAGATTGGGGCAAGAAAGTCCTACACGGAAGGCACTACACGGAAAGCAATCGGACCATGTTGATAAGACTGCCTCCAATGCATGGCTAACAAACGGATCACTCTTCCCCGAGACAGAAGGGTTCCTGATGGCTATACAAGATCAAGCTGTAAACACCAGAAACTACGGGAAGCATATCCTGAAGAACACGTCAGTGGAAAGCGACACATGTCGGTAATGCCATCAAGCGCCAGAGACGATCCAACATATCATAGCAGGGTGCAGAGTCCTCACACAAACAAAGTACACAAACAGGCACAATCAAGTTGCCAAGATTGTCTATCAGAAACTGGCAAGAAAGCAGCACCTCATTACAACTGAGCTTGTCCCCTACTACAAGTATGAGCAAGCAACGCTTCTAGAGAACAACACCCGCAAGATGAACTGGGACAGATCGATCAGAACAGATAAGACCATCCCCCACAATCGGCCCGACATCGTTCTTTTCGACAAGAAGAAGAAGTCAACATACCTCATTGACATAGCTGTGCCCAACACGTGCAACATCCAGAAGACGCACGGAGAGAAGCTGTCAAAGTATAACGACCTACGATTCGAAGTCAAGGAAATGTGGCATATGGAGAACGTCACCACCGCCCCCATAGTAATATCAGCCACAGGAGTTGTAGGCCTACCTAAGACCATTCACAGCTCTATACAGACACTAGACCTTCAACCTAACACCTACATGGAACTACAGAAGGCAGCTATCCTGAATGAACACTTGTAGGATAGTAAAGAAGTTCCTGGGCAACTGAGAGAAACAAATACTACTTCCCAGACTTGGTACGTCGTACCCGTCCCGTAAGGAAGAGAAGAAAACCCTCAGGAAGAGGTGGCGTCTCTTAATAATAATAATAATAATAATAATAATAATAATAATAATAATAAAAAATAAAAATGAATGAAGCACTCGAGGAAGTCGCTCGACCCTGATGAAACTCCTAATGCAAGTACCTCAGGGCTGAATATGCAAATGTTTAAAAATTAACCACCAATAACAAAATAGTGTCTCGCCCCGGCGCGTGGGAACCGTGCATTGAGCAGGGTATCTCAAGAGCAAAGTTCGCACATAGGAAAACTGTGACAGCGAATTGCGGTTGCGTTAACCACGCTGACTGTAGAGATACCTCGACGTCGGATCCGTGCACAATATGGGCAGCTGAACGAGTTTGAGAGAGGACGTATAATAGGCTGCGAGAGGCCGTTTGGTCAAGTCGTCGTATCATCAGGCATTTCGGTCGGAGCGACGTAGCAATCGGATGATGTTAGCGCCAATGGGTCGCGGAGGGCACAACCTAGCGGCACGAGGGCAGTGGACGGCTAAGGGCAACACAGAGCGCGATGATCGAGCGTTCTGTATTTGCCCTAATAAATGCGACGAATTCGAGCGGAACCTAATTCGACGCTTTCAACCATTTGTGGCCGTGTTGCGTTACGGGTACGAAAGTGGCTACCTGGACCGTTAGCAGATGACTTGCGGAACGTGGACCGCATTCGAAGCGGCCACTCTGCCGCGTACCACTGACCAGCGAGCATAGCAGGCTCCGGCTGCAGTGGTGTCGGGCCCAGTCAACGTGGGATAGTGTCCAGTAGCGTCGTGTTGTTTTCAATGATGAGTCACGGTTTGCACTAGGCGCTGATGGTCAGCGCATACGTATCTGGAGAAGCACCAGCCAGCGCATACGTATCTCGAGACGAACCAGCCAGCGCACTGGTTCTGCCTTTACCGTGGAACGACACACGGCTTACACACCGTGAATGACTGTCTAGGGAGCCATTTCCTACGATAGCCGGACACCCTTGGTAGTCCTCAGTACCACCCTCACGGCCCCACGGTACGTTAACTACATTCTACGACCTGTTGTGTTGCCGTTCCTATCGCAGCATCACCGAGCATTTTTTTAACAGGATAATGTCCAGCTACACACGGCACGGCTCTCCCAGGCCTGCCTCCGTAATGTTGACACCCTTCCATGGTCAGCCCGATCGCCCTACCTCTCGCCAATCGAACATGTTTGGGACATAATGAGACGCCACTTACGCCCATCCCAGAACGTTGGCGAACTGGCCCGCAATTTTAACACCATCTGGCATACTATACCTCCGGACAGTATCCATGAAATGTATGCGTCTATGCCACGCCGGGTAACCGTTTGTATCCGAGCCAGAGGTGGATACAACAGCAAACACGAGTGGTGTCTACTCGTGTAGCTGTTTTATCCGAATAAATGGCTCAACTGCTCTGGAATTGCAATAATTTCTTTTCCTATTAATGTGCATTGCTGTTACTAATTTTTCATCTTGATTGGGTAATTCCTTCTGGGTACTTCGTTTTTTTTTCGGGGGGGGTTGTATGGGCCCTTTAACCGGCTGGAACGAATTAACTCAGATTAGCAAAATTAGCTCGAAGGAATATATTCGCTGTATAAGAAGTGGCACAAATGCTGCTAGAACGTGTGAACCTGCTTATCAAAAGGTATTAATCCTTCCATCTGCTTAAAGCTCTTTCTCCTTAGCTGTGTTATTCAAAGTGGTCGTTGAGGTGGATTATTGACACTAATCATTTCTGACTGATTACCTGCTAAAAGAGCTATAACAATGGCGGCGAACCTAAGATAGTAGAGAGACGATGTTTGAGTCACTTGTTTCTATACCCAGTAGCATGATGTCCGTGTTTGGAGAACTTACCCTTCCTCATCATGCCTTAGGTCACTGAGAAAAGGATAGAGGCTTAGAAGTAAACTGTTACCACCAGAGGCAGGCTTATAGCAGATGCCGCTGAGATGATAGGGAGGAAAGTAATTGTTTTGCTGTAGCTTTCGTAAAACCCGGCCTGTATGTGAATATCTTTGTTTGGGGAGCGCAGAAAATTTTCGGCACCATTTGACTCCGGCACATCGGGTTTTTAAATAGTTAACGCTGCGCAAAAATTAAACCTAAAGCTCATGATCTCGGGGTCACATTGTTTGTAAGTAAAATTCAGTTAATTGAATTAATTACTTTAAATTTAAAATTCAATTCAATTAAAAGGTTAACTATTAATATCAATTTTAAAGTTCAGCAGTTTTACATTTTTTATCACTACGGAAGCGGAGGGATGGGGTTGAGTACAAGGTAGTGAAAAAAAGATACCCCCTGTTCAGCACCCACTTCCCACCCCAATGTTCTTAGTCAAGCGATGCTCCTGTGTCTAACTCCTGCTAACAACAACAGAATGCCTTAATTCATGATACGTTAATTAATATTTGATAAAACTTTACAGGATTTATCAATTAAAATACGAAGACCGTTTCGTAAAAACTGAGAGTAACTTTTTTTTTGAGTTTGCAATAGTGCGAAGAGGGAAAATAACCACGCAGACGACTACCTGAAATAAGGAAGTATCTATGGCAACAGTTATTAGCCGTGGCAGAAGATTCTGGTTTTGTTATTGCGCAGTTGTTTAAGGTATGCCTGCATTTCGCTATACATCTATGGAGGTGAGTGATTCAGAGTTAAGAAGTGAAATGCGTTGTGCGATAAAATTTTGCTATCGTTTGGGTAAAACAGCTCCAGTAACAGTTGATTTAATGAGAAAAGCTTACAAAGATAAATATTTGGGTGAGTCAACGATTTTTAGATGGCACCATGATTTCAAAAACAGGCGTTTGTCGACAGAACTCACTCCGAGGCCTGGTCGACCTGAAAGTGTTGTTACGGAGTGTATTGTTAACACTGTTTGGGCAATCTTGCAAGAAGATCGACGAATGACGTGTGAAGACATAACGGCGTCAACTAATATTTCAGAAACGACGGCATTCCGCATTCTACGCAATAAATTGCTGCTGCATCGTGTGTGTTCCAGATGGGTACCTCATCAACTGACGAGAAAACAATAGTTAGCCAGTGTGCAGGTGTGTCATAAGTGGAAACAAATGATTGCAAAGTATCAAAACCTTCTAAACACAGTAATAACTGCCGATGAAACATGGGTTCACTACTTCGACCCCCTCACGAAGCGCGCAACGAGTATCTGGAAACACACAGGCTCGTCACATGCAAAAAACTCCGCCAAACCAAATCAGCTGGGAAGGTGATGATAATTTTCTTTGATCATAAAGGTGTAGTCTACCAGCATGTCGTTCCTCCCCAAATTCTGTCAGTGCTGAGTGTTACATTTCAGTCTTGAGGCGTCTGCGACGACACATATCAATTAGGCGACCGGAACTAGTGGAGCAAGCAGACCTGACACCATGATAACGCCCGCCCGCATGTGGGTGCTTGTGTTCAACTGTTTCCTACGAAATGCAATATTGAAATCATGCCACAGCCTGCCTACAGTCCTGTCCTCGCCCCGTGAATTTCTGGTTGTTTCTAACAATAAAGGAGAAGTTCCGTGGCGCAACATTCAACGCAGTTGCTGACGCTATTCATGCTGTACAGGGGTATAATGAATAAATCTTCTAACTAAGCTAATTATAATGAATATAGCTTTCACTAATATTATAATGAATTCAATGCTTGTACTAAGCTACTAATAATGCTTCTTCTAATGGTTGCTGTTTTGTTAATTATATCATGAATAAACTTTCCTGCTAGTAATGTAGTAATAATAATGAACAAGCTTATAACTGGTAGTAATGTTGTAGTAGTAATTAAGATGAATAAAGTCTTATGCTGGTTGTTACTAATAACACTAAATGAAATAAACCTAACAGCCAGACAGAGATCTGACAAAACTATGAACTGAGAAAGACGTACTTACGAAAGCAATCTTTTATTTGGTCAACTTTTCGCTCTCACATAAACGAATATCTCTTTACACATAAACCACAGTTCACTTCGTACAACAACAAACGCTCTCTTTCACATAAACAACAGCTCACCCTACGCACATCAACAAAAAGCTCTCTCCTGGTATCGTTGAACGCGCCTATTTATACTGGCTACCACCACGTCATGACTTACACTCATTGCCAGATCTCATTCAGCGGGTGAAATAACATCTCGTTCAGTAAGAAGATAATTTACATAGGAAAATAAAATAACCAGAGATAGTAAAAATCAAAAGGAAAGTGAATCGAGAGTATACGTTACAGGGTCTCTAAAGCATCTCCCACAGAATGCCTTTGCCACATGCTTTGAAAAGTGGACTGAACGATGGGACCGTTGTATATCATCCGAGGGAAGATACTTTGAGAAAGAATAACATAAATTTTTTTCTGTACCAATATTTCTTCATTTTGTGTGATTTTACTCTCAGTTTTTATGGAACGGCCGTCGCATATTTGAGAAAATCCTTTTTTTTTTTTTTTTGATTGAGTGTTTAACGACCACCGTGCGCAACTCAATGGGCTATAAGCAGTCGCCAGTCCCTAATTTAGAGCCACTGGTTCCAGGGAAGGGAGAGAGCCAGTGCCGTAAGACAAACACAACATCCATGCCTCGCCGGTATTCGAACCCGGACCCATCTCGGACGAATGATCAGAGGCCATCGCTTAGACCACTGCGCCACCGGTGCAGCTCTTATCCTTTCCTCTTCAGTAATCTTGATGTAATGTTGGAAGTGGATATCGTTCATTGAAGGAGACGTTAGTCATGTGCTTTAGGATGTTTCCTCTCGGAGATCCCGATTTCATTTTTCAAGAAATTTTTCTTTAGTTTGGAAATCACGTCAACCTTCCCATGGGACATTTTATCATTTCTTCCGCTGTGTTCTGAGCGCACTCCAATCATGCCTGAGATGATCATAGTAGGGAAGTACCAACATCACGAGATACAAGACGTACGTGACTTGGCTCCTCCGAGAAAAAACAACCAGTGAAATTCATCTGGTGTTCTTCCCCAATGAATACCTCCCACGCCATCAGGTAAGTTAGTTCTAATGTAAAGCAAATCTGAAAGGGAAGGACTTTTTTTTTTTTTTTCGCAGCTGCCAGAATCCTTTCCCTCCCACCATTTTTCCTCTTTTTGGAAGCGTGGTTGGTCTCCCCAGTCCGCCCTCCCTGGTTGAAACAACATTTTTGTCTTTTGTAGTGCGCGTGCCTGTCGGTGTGCGACAAAAGCAGTGTTCCTTTCCCTCGCCACAACCTCCAATTCCGGTAATGACGGGCATTTGTCCAATTACAGAGAAAGCAAGCAGCACGAGTGGCACAGCCGTCGTTGTCGGCGGCGAAAATGCGACTCTTGGCGCTAGTTGACGAAACTCGTAACGCCGAATTCCTCCTCCTCCAGATCCAGTGTTGCAACCGATGCCTAGCCGGATGGACTCGCGTCGCCTTAACGTGTCCTCCGTATTAGCATATGCGTACGCGTGTGCGGTTTTCTCTCACGCTCTTCGGATGACCACAGCACGACGGTCGTTGAATGTCGGTGGGTATCCTCATCCGATGACCGACTGGGATCACTAACTGGATCAGTGAGCAATTTGAGCTAATTGACGCTCCGATTGGATATTTCACTTTAAGACTTTCCGTGCACGTTTCAAACAAAACAAATAGTGCAGACTCGAGCTTTAACTTTGGAAATGTAACCATTTGTAACACAAGGTAAGAATAATGATATTTACATTCTCAATTATGAATGATCAGCAAAGCCAATTTGCTTATTACCTGGTATTTAAATTTTCTGAAGAAAGGTTTGAAAGAAAAAGAAAATGGCACAACCTATACACACACGTGCGTGTTGCGTAGGAGCAAACGAAACAGCCTAGTAGCTTAATAGCTCCTGGATCGTTGCCGTTCTTTACAGTACATGTTTTGCGAAAGGTCTACCAAGGTCCCAACAACTAGAATAAAGAAAGAAAATAAAAATATCTTGATACTGAAAATGTTTAAATACATGCAGTCGATGTCATGGCCGGTCTGAGTGAAAGTACGAATATATGCATGTGCTAAATTTCGCCCCCCCTCCTTTGATTTTTTATTTAGTAAGGAGCACCCAAACACAGTAAGAAATAGCTCTAATCTCAACTTAGTATGCTCAGTAGATATGTCACTAACTCACTATTATATGATACGCTACAAATAAATAGTCCAATATAATAATGATAACAATAATAATAACTAATAATAATGATAATAATAATAATTTTACTCACAAAATGACGGAATCGTACATAGTTGTCTGCGTTACTTACATAAAACGTCAGTCTGGGAAGGAGAAAATAAAGATAGCAAACAATTGGTTTTGCAGTAAACAAATCCAGAGCCCCCCCCTTTTTTTTTGATTGAACGTTTAACGACCATCGTGAGCAACTCAAAGGGCTATAAGCAGTCGCCCGTCCCTAATTTAGGGCCACTGGTTCCAGGGAAGAGAGAGCCAGTGCCGTAAGACAAACACAACAGCCATACCTCACCGGGATTCGAACTCGGACCCATCTCGGAAGAATGGTCAATGGCCACCGCTTAGACCACTGCTTAGACCACTGCGCCACCGGAGCCCCTATGTTATAATGCTGTACGTTAAAATTCCCCCAATGCTTTTTAACCTTTTGCTGGGGGCTTGAGACAATATTTTCCACAGGTGGGAAAGGAAAAGATGCAGCGGAGCGAGGAAATCTAAGATTTCCACTTGTCACTCAAGCCCTATTGCTATACATATATAGGAACTCTGCACGCGCCGGAGAAACAACAAAGGAGTATACATGACGATTGGCCGACACACGATTGATCGACATAACGATTGGCCGGCATAAGGATTGGCCGGCATAACGATTGGTCGACAGAAATGATTAGTCGACATAACGATTGGTCGACAGTAATGATTAGTTGACAGTAACGATTGGTCGACAGCACGTTTGATCGACATAAAGATTGATCGACACACGATTGGCCGACAGTAACGATTGGTCGGTATAACGATTGGTCGACAGAAAAATGATTAGTCGACATAACGATTGGTCGACAGTAATGATTAGTCGACATTAACGATTGGTCAACAGAAATGATTAGTCGACATAACGATTGGTCGACAGCACGTTTGATCGACATAACGATTGGTCGACAGTAACGACTGGTCGATATAACGATTGGTCGACATAAAATGGTCAACGGAACTTGGAAAAAAGAAAAAAAAATTGAATAAGTGCAAACAGTTTGGCGGTAAATTGCCCCACCGGAAGATTGCCACACATCTTTCAGCAACCCGGAAAATTGCCACACACAGAAAAATTGCCCCACCGGAAAATTTCCACATAGTTTTCATTAAGGGGACGAGCACAAATCGCCGTTCGTCCGAGAAACGCTTTAAATGTGTGGCAATTTTCCGAGTTTCCGAATTATGAGTGGCAGTTTCCCCAAGGTGCCTAAACCTCAAGTGCCCAGGGGCCTTTTCGGAAATAACATCGTTCAGAAGGCCCTCTATATAGATTTCACTTAGAGTACTAAAGATGACACGGGGGTCTATTTGGAAATAATACACTGCTGGCCACATAAAATGCAACACCAAGAAGGAAGCATCCGATTGGTCTGAAATTCGCAGCATGCGTCGCCCGCGAGAGGACATGCAAACGATTAGCATTGCAGGGCATATGCAAATCATGTGCGCCGGGCACGCTACCGAGAAGCACTATAAGAAGGGTGCACAGAAGGCGGGGTGTAAGTAGTGGAAGTGTGTTGTGCTGCCGGACCTGTGCGTGGGAAGCTTCCTGATGCCTCGTCGCAGAATACGGCAGTCATTCCTGCACGTTTCGGAGTTCGACAGAGGACGAATAGTGGCTTATCGCGACAGCAGTTTATCGTACCGAGACAGCAGCACCCGTGTGAGACAACATCCAGCCACAGTGAGGCGAGTATGAATTCGGTGTGAGCAGGAGGGACGGACGGACCGACGTGAGTGATTGCCGCAGCCGCGGCACACCACTGAACGAGAGGACCGGCATGTTGTGCGGCGGGCATTGACGGCTCACACCGCCACATCGCGAACGTTAGCGTAGGAATTAGGGTGTGTTGCGCAACAACCTGTGTCATCACGTACCGTTCGACGTCGTCTGCAGGAGCGGGGACTTGTCGCACGGCACCCATTGCTCCGATTACCATTGACGTTACACCATCGGCGAGTGTGTCGGCAGTGGGTCGTTGAACGCCGCACCTGGACTACGGAATGGCCCGACATTGTCTTCTCCGACGAATCCCGCTTCTGCCTGCAACACCACGATTTTCGGATCCGCGTGTGGCGGCACCACGACGAGAGACTGTATGAAGCCTGCATTATGCATCGCCAACCGGTCCGTCGCCTGACGTTATGGTTTGGGACGCAATTGGGTACGACACCCACACCCCTCTGGTACGCATCGCCGGTACACTCAACAGCCACCGCTACAACTCCGACGTTTTGGAGCCTGTAGTCCTCCCTTACCTGCAGACCTGCCAGCGCCCACGTTTCAACAGGACAATGCGCGCCCGCACGTGGCACGCATCGTGCAATTATTTTTCACGGCCCAACAGGTGTCACTGCGGCCGTGGCCCGCTTGTTCTCCCGATATGTTGCCCATCAAACACGTCTGGTCGCTGATCGGCAACCGAGTGACCCGGCAAGCACCACCCGCGGCTACGCCTGATGAACTGTGGCATGTGCGGAAGCAGCCTGGACCGACATACCCCAAGCCCACATTCAAAGCCTCTTTCGTTCGATGCCGCGGCGTGTAGCCACCGTTATTGCCAGCCATGGGGGCCACACGAACTATTGATGTCTGCGTGTTCCGCAAGTCGCACGGGCCTGTAAGCTCAATAGTTTCATTTTTGTATCTGTTGCTATGTGTCCAGTAAATCTGGCTTTGCTATCTCGTGTCCTTCTTGATGTTGCATTTTGGGTGGCCAGCAGTGTATGTTGTAATGCTGTACGTTCTGAGAACTACATTCTAAAAGATACTATTTCCAAACAGGAACGTTACGTTTTGAAAGGTCAGTGCGTTCTGAGAGGTACCGCTGCGAATGTAAACCATAATCCTCTGAACCAATGGTTATCTCGACCAATCGTGCTGTCGACTAATTGTTATGTCGATCAATCGTGCTGTCGACCAATCGTTATTCGACCAATCGTGCGACACCGCACTGAGTTACTCACGGTGGTCGTTAAACTTTATCCAATACCAAAAAAAAAAAAAAATGTTGGAGATGAACAGTGGCGGAGTGGTGACCTATAAACGGCCCTCGAAGCTATTTCGGCCCTCGAAGCTTTTTCGGCCCACTTTTGGGAAAAATTCTCAAGGTATCCCATCCCTAATATGATAGCATCACCATTCACTGTTTAAAGATCGTTTCAACACAAGTCTACGAATCATTATAGATTTTTGTATTGAGGTAATAATTAACAATATCTCACCCATTTTCCTGGACCGCAGATCCCTGGTACAAGTTAATGTAAGAAAAAAAAACTAGTTCTGTTGCTTCTCAGCAACAGACAAGCTATGTTCCCTAAGGAAGACCGTCGAAGACTTTATTCAGTTCTTAGGAATTTTATTACAATAACTGAATTCGGTATTTGAAATACGTTCTCCGCTTTTAGCGAAAACGGAAATCCAAATGTGACAAAAAATTAATTGCTTTTTCAAGACTTACCTGTCATTAATAAAATAATTGCGAAAAAATCTCTTAAAAAAAAACAGAAAATGTCCAGACTGCAAGAATTTCACTGCAAATTTATAAAGTTGGAGAAATTAGAGATAGCAATTTTTTTTATTGAATTACTTTTAAATGGAAAACAAATATATATATATATACATATTTTTTGCTGTAGCCAAAACACTTTCCAGAACTGCAGTTAAAAATTTAATATGACCGTAAGGCCTAAAAAGTAGCAAATAAGATGCAGATGTTCTTCAAAAAGAAAAAAAAAGAGAGAAGGAGAAGAAAGAAGCATCTACATATAAAAAGCAAAAAAATCACCGTATGTGAATCTCAATGCAGTAACGTACGCAATGAATTTCGAGTTTCTATCTCAGACTATTGATAGCATATGTAATTTTATTGTATTGGTTATTATTAACCTGCAATTAGAAAAAGCGGACTGAGGTAGAGGATATCAACCCAGTGGCACGGAGAATAAATTTGAAATTTGAGAAAGGGGAAAGGATGTATCAGAAACAATGCTTTACTCAACAGAACATTTGCTACGTTTTTATTTTATTTTTATTTTTTGAATACCAAGATTCTGTTGTGACGTACCTGCCAGAAGGACGCACACGACATAAAGGCAGTTAGGAATCAGAATAAAATGTCCGCGTAGCTCAATTGGTAGAGCAACTTATTCCGGAATGAGTGGACCCGGGTTCGAATCCTGGCGCGGATAGAAATGACGGAGAAATTTACTTCGTTATAATGGCGCCCGAACTCTCCGGATGACCCGACCGTTCAAAATCTCGCATTGGTGTGATGTTATTTCCACACCGCGAGATAGGAAAAATAAGAGAAGCACTTCGGAAAAAAAAATAAATAAATAAGGGGGAGATGATGTGACGTACCTGCCAGAAGGACGCACACGACATAAAGGCAGATAGGAATCAGAATAAAATGTCCGCGTAGCTCAATTGGTAGAGCAACTTATTCCGGAATGAGTGGACCCGGGTTCGAATCCTGGCGCGGATAGAAATGAAGGAGAAATTCACTTCGTTATACTGTAGTTTTTGATAAACGAACCAAGTTATACACAAACTCTTCCGTTTTAGTATAACTTGGTTCTCTTCTATAGGAATATTGAAGTACAAGTATATAAATACTTTTTTTTCTTGAGTTAGCATAATGTCTACCGGGCCAGACCGCTTCTGGAGATGCAGTTGTTCAAAATTTTTAGCAATCGCTTGAGAGTTAAAATATTCAATACTACTCTTGATGGAACGGAATTTGATCTGGGAGGAGTAGTTACATGCCCAGCTGAATAAAAAAGCTGAACCCTTTTTTTTTTTTTTTTCGGTTTTTATTTCAGAACTCTGCAATGCGGTTGTATTTTGCCACAGAAACCTTTTTCGCTAGACTGACACAACATTTTTCTTCCGTGCATGGCTTTAATCGCTTTGAGATATTTTTAAATAAGAAAACTGCAAAATCTCTTCACAGAAAGAAAGGCATTATTATAAATATTTTCTCCCCGCCGGATCCTCATCGTTATTTTTTCTTCTTCTTTTTATTTGCTTTGCGGAAGTCTGACTTCAGACATTTTCATATAATAATGCAACTGATGTGGCATTTCGGAAATTAAGAATATCAAAAACTGTCTGAGACACACAATATCTGAATCAAAATTATCTAAACTCATGTATGTGTGTGGGACATAAATGGAAATTCGAATCAAATTCTGAGAAAGCATTTTTTCAAGAAATACGCAGAATTAAAATATGAAAGACGAAAATGCAATAAATCAAAATAAATCATGGAATACTAGAAAGATACAGAAATAAGCATTGCCACATGCTTTATATAAGCTGCAATTAAACGGTCTCAATATTATGTGCTGATTTAAAAATAATCCTTGAGAGTTCATTAAGTTCAATGAGCGATTATTATTTGTATTATCGTAACCTGTAAGTAATTTCTATTGATAATTTTCTCCGTTTTATTCATGTATCCGTACCGTTTCAAAAAATATCAAATGGAATCATACTTTTCTTTGCATCCAGGTTAAAATTTGTGTGTATCAAATATTTCGAATCACATTTTGGAAACCTTCGGTACGAAACTTATAACGTGAAAAAAAAATGTAGGTACCTTTTAGCAGGAAATACAGTGAGTATATGTTATAAGGTAGTTAATTTATTTTTTCACATAAACGGTGGGTATTTTTGTCATTGTGTTTACTAATAAAGTATTTACCAGTTGGTAGTAGGTCTTCCTGAGGAATGGAAGCACGATACACGTTAGCTGTAGCACTCCCTCTAGCTGTACGAATTCCACATATTGAAATGCCATCATTCGATCATTAAGAACTGCAAGTGATTTTCCAATAACAGTAAATGGTTGAATTCCGTTTTATTGGCGTAAGGTACAAACTATTTAACCATCTTCAAATGAATTTGAAGATGATTCAGATGCCTCTGTCTCTCTCCTCTCCCTGCGGCCTTTGCAGCTAGAAAAGGGAAGATATCTAATAATGTGTGGAACTTCTGAGAAACTATATTGAAACATAGCGTGCGTTTCATTTATGTGCCTAGGGGCAGATTGGCCCACCGGCACCAGTGGCGTGCCCAAGGGGGAGGGGGTTAACTCCTACCCCGAGAAAAAATTGGAACTTTTCGATATTTCAAAAATATATTGTCAGTAAATGCACTCATAACACAAATATATTTAGTAAATACATTCATTTCAAAATATATTGTCAGTAAATGCAATCATTACACATTTAATTGTATAAAAAATAAATTTCGTACCCCCTCCCCCAATAAAAAAGAAAAAAATTCTGGGAAGGCCACTAACCGGGACAACGGGACATTTCCCAGTGGACCACTCAAGAAAAGGCCTCATTTCTCACATTTTTTCTTTCTCTCTCCCTAATTTTAATTTGTCTCGATTTTTTGGAACGAACGAATACTTATTTTGATACTTATGAAAATAATCGTTAACTTCATTTGAGCTTTATTTCTATCTGAAAAGCTATTTTCTTAAGGGGGAAAAATAAGAACGTTTCCTTTCATCTGTATGTTGGGCGATGTAACGTATTTACCTCAGAGGTGACGCACAAGTCAAAACAGTAAGCTGGAGCGATAAGGTTTCGTCGGTGCAGTTCATGCGGGAGAATATCCTATTCCGGAGAAGGAAGATATAGGTTTGAAACCAGTCACCAGAAAAATTGGGCTTTTATTAATACGTTGTATTGACGCCTGATCATAAAAATTAATCTTCTGTTAGTGAGGGTCGCGAAAAATGTGTTATGTTTCTTCCACACAACGTCTGGAATTAATCAGAACTCCTCCTTCAGCG
Organism: Macrothele yani; assembly: GCA_039090855.1. Lineage (NCBI taxonomy): Eukaryota > Metazoa > Arthropoda > Arachnida > Araneae > Macrothelidae > Macrothele > Macrothele yani. The sequence continues at coordinate 85,278,928 of CM077001.1, forward strand.
AGCTATTTCAAGCATCGTTTGCGGCGAACCAGAAACCCGCGATTTTGTGCCCCGACTTTCTCGGGGGGGGGGGGGGGGGCATTGCGATGTACCACTGAGGCGACGCAAGAGTCAAAACTGCAAGTTACAGCGATACGCAAAAGTCGGTGTTTTCCAGTCGGGAGAATAACCGGCTCAGGAACGGGGAGACGTGAGTTCGAATCCTGTCACCGGCAAAAAGGTTTTCCGTTGTCGCGTTTGCGCTGAAATGACATAACAAAATTCTCTGTACTTATGTGAGAAAAGTTCCGCCGGACAAAACAAGCTGTTATAACTAAGCTAAAGCTAATTACAGTTTAACGTATAGGTTGTCAGACTTAGAGCCCAAGGTCATTGGTATGCCCTACCCTCCATTTGTAATATTGAAGGAGTTCAAACATTACTTTATTAACCAAGAAACAATACATGCACAAAACAAATGAAGAAACGACATAACAAAATATAACAACAATAAACAAATAATAAAATACGACTAACGCCTATTGGCGTGCAGAAATCGAAGAGTTTCAAATTCGAAATTATACGAGAGTTCAAACAGTTTTTAAATGAAGCATGAGTTCATGAAGTGCTAAAAATTCAGGAGTTCATTGGGAAACAAAATTACAGCATCAGTAAAGCAAAAGATGATGTGTACAAACAATGTTCTGGTGAGAAAAACGTTAGAAAACAATCCTGTGTAGAATGACCTGAAACCAATGTTCATGAGGTGTCTGTTTCTTGTAGACATCGGAGCTTTTGCCTGATGTAAGTGCTTGATTAAGTTCTGTTTGAAACACTGAACATATAGATAGTTTATACATTTTACAGAGTTTGCGTCTTGCATTAATGTAGGATGCTGGGGGTTAGCGGTGATATTCTTTAAGTGAAATAGATATATTGAATACTTAGCTTGAATGAAGAAGAAAAGCACACACTTTATTGTGGCTGGCTGTAGTTGGCGGCTGGCTGTAGTTGGAGGCTGGCTGTAGTTGGAGGCTGGCTATGGAGAAAGAAGTAATCGTGCATAGTGTGAGACGAATGACAGCCTTTGCTGAAGAGACTGAACATGAGAGAGTAGAGAGGCTGTAATATCAGGCAAGTTGAGTAGGTGTGACGAATGTCGGCTGGCTTTGAGTAGTATAGAAGCAGTGTCTGGGCTTGCAAGGTTCCTTAAATGATACAATGTGATGGGCGTTGGAAGGCGACCATGCAAGTGTAACCAGTGAACATCTATTGCTTTTTTCTTTTTTATTTTGATTGAAGGTTTAACGACCACCGTGAGCAACTCAATGGGCTATAAGCAGTCGCCAGTCCCTAATTTAGGGTCACTGGCTCCAGGAAAGGGAGACAGCCAGTGCCGTAAGACAAACACAACATCCATTCCTCACCGGGATTCGAACCCTTCTCTGACGAATGGTCATAAGCCAGCGCTTAGACCACTGCTCCACGGAGGCGGCATCGTATTGCTTTAGGGTAGGCGATAGAATTGTGAGCTTTCATCCAGGTGACAGCAAGATCTGAGGTTGGGATCTGCGAAATTGGCATCCGAGAATTATAATTCGTGACGAGGTAATGGTAGAGTAATTTCGAGGTTATGGCATGCGGCAGCATTTGACGATCGTTTAAGGAGATAACAAAGGGAAGGAGAAGCTGAGCTGAAGGTCAATGTATAAGTCCAATTCTGTTCACCAAGTTCGGAAAGAGACTGCGCATTGAGCATTGCAGGAGCAAAAGGTTGGCTCGAATTTCGGGTGTTTGTTGAAGTGGAGGGGAAATTTCGGGAAGGGATTCCCATCTTAGATTGGGATGAAGGAGTTGAGACAATTTCTCCACTCAGCTGGCAAGCCAGGAGTAATATTGAAGGAGACACTAGTACCATTGTGATGGCCCATCATCCCCACCCCCATATCCACGGACTGACGCAAAGTTCAGAGCGATTCTTAGCCAGAAACTCCGTGTCCCACCGACATTTGTCTTAAAAGCAACAGCAAGTACTGGTTCATGGGTCAAAATAAGGGGTAGACTTAGAACAGGCATCTGCTAAAAGAGGAGTCACCAATACGAACTACGCAGAAGGTGATCAAATAAGCATAAAAATTAATTGCATAGGAAAATCGCTGTGTGCATATTTCAAATTTCAGAAAGATTCCCGTGGTGATTTAGTACGAAATAGGTCTTCAAGAGATTCATGACTTTTTTTTTTTCAGAACCAAATTTTTCAGAGGAAAATAGTTATCGGTTACAACACCCCGTTTTGAGCGTAGTTTGATGCAACATATATCATGAGCGGATTTTGAAAACAAGTTAGTAAAGTCATGTAATGCATTGATTATGATACGCTTTCCAGCATACCAGAAATCATTACTCAAATTATTAGGATAATGGCTGTGGAATAAATCTCGCTCCTATGCCCTGACCTTTGGCCCCATTTCGATGATATTCAACAGAACCGGTTAAGTATACTTCCGGAACAACATGATAAAGTTTTGTCTCATCGAAGCATTTTCATGTAAGTTATAATGCATAAGAGCGATGGAATGGATCCCGCTCCTATGTCTCTACTTTTGACCCTATTTCGTCCATTTTCAATAGGGTTCGTCCCCAGGTAGTCCCCTACTACATACTAAAATTTCATCGAAATCGAACCATTTTTACGCAAGTTATGACGCCTAAGGGCAATGGAATGGCTCCCGCTCCTATGTTCTGACCTTTGACCCCATTTTGTCCGTTTTCAATAGGGTTCGTCCCCAGGTGGTCCCCTACCACATACTAAACATTCATCGAAATCGGGCCATTTTTACGCTAGTTATCGTGTGTACGGACAGACAGACAGACGGACAGACGGACAAAGCTGGAGCACATACTCTTCTTCAACCTACGGTTGTAAAGCGTAAATTATCTCACCGTTAAATTATTGTTAAAATTTATTCACCACTGAATTCGTTTGCCAATACATATTTCAACAGTTCTCTTTCATGCAGGATCTAAACGAATTTTTATTGTCGACCGCAAGACTGAAATTCCTGACCTGGTTTGGTCGTTCCAATCCGCCACTGAATGTGCCTTAGATAATTTGCTAGAAGAAAAGAATTGTGAGATCTTATAGCTTGAACCACGCTCCTCGAGAAAACCCTTTTCGGATTGATCACAAAATCTTACACTGCTTTCCAGTTTGGTGCGAAATTTACCCCCAAATTTGTTCAAATACAACGGCAAAACTCAGAGTTTTTTTTTTGAGTTGGCAACAGTACAAATGGTAAAAATAACCGCACACACGCGTAACTGAATTAAGGAAGTATCTATGGCAACAGTTATTAGCCGTGGCAGACGATTGTGGTTTTGTTATTTCGCAGTTGTTTAAGGTACGTCTGCATTTCACCATACACCTATGGAGGTGAGTGATTCAGAGTTAAGAAGTGAAATGCGTTGTGCGGTAACATTTTGATATCGTTTGGGTAAAACGGCTCCAGAAACAGTTGATTTAATGAGAAAAGCTCACAAAGATAAATATTTGGGTGAGTCAACGATTATTAGATGGCACCATGATTTCAAAAAAGGGCGTTTGTCGATAGAACTCGCTCCTATGCCTGGTCGACCTGAAACTGTTATTACGGAGCGTATAGTTAACACTGTTTGGGCAATCCTGCAAGAAGATCGACGAATGACGTGTGAAGACAAAACAGCGTCAACTAATATTTCAAAAACGTGGGCATTCCGCATTCTACTCGATAATTTACTGCTGCATCGTGTGTGTTCCAGATGGGTACCTCATCAACTGACGAGAGAGCAATTGTTAGCCAGAGTTCAGGTGTGTCATGAGTGGAAACAAATGATTGCAAAGGATCCAAACTTTCTAAACACAGTAATCATATGTAGAGGATTTTAGGAAGGGAGTGTCTGACCCCACGTCTTAAATAACCCTTAGAAATAGGAAGCTGAGAGATTCGGGCTAGAGTGCCCGATAGGAAAGTGACACGGAAGCGAAGTAGAAAGGGGGAGGAAGACGCCCTTATTTATTACTGGGGACCAGTACCCGGGGTCCGACGGCTTAACGTGACCATCCGAAGCACGGCGGATATTTAGTGGATCGAGCGTTCGTACCTGCTGGGATCGAACCTGAGGTCCTTTCCGTGGCAGTCACGAACGCTGCCCACTAGGCCACCCGCGGCCCATAGGAACTGGTGGGCAAGTGGACCTTACATCATGATAACGCCCGCCGATATCTGGTTGCCCGAGTTCAAAAGTTTCTTACGAAATGCAGTATTGCAATCATGCCACAGCCTGCGTACAGTACTGACCTCGCCGCCTGTGATTTCTGGTTGTTTCCAACAATGAAGGAGAAGTTCCGTTGCGGAACATTCAACACAGATACTGACGTTTTTCAAGCTGTAGAGGGGTCGCTAAAGCAGCTTCCACAAAATGCCTCCGCCACAGGCTTTGAAAAGTGGACTGAACGATGGGACCGTTGCATATCATCCGAGGGAAGATAATATGAGAAAGAATAACATATATTTTGCTGTACTTATACACTGAGTGGCCACTTTATTATGACCACCCCCTCAGTACTTCGTTGGGCCACATTTCGCCTTTAATACTGCGTCGATTCTTCGTGGCATGGACTCTACGAGATGTTGATAGGTGGTTTGTGGAATCTGAGACCATGCTTGATGAATAGCACTTTCCAGGAGTGTGAGGTTGCAGGTTGTGGATCCAGCTGTCTTATGGCTAGTTCAACCTCATCCGACAAATTCTCAATGGGATTGAGATCTGGAGATTGTTGGGGCCACGTAAGCAAAGTATAAACTCACTGGCATGTTCCTGAAACCAATCCTGTACAATACGAGCACTATGGCAGGACGCATTATCTTGTTGAAAGTAGCCATCGCCATCGGGATAAACCATCCACATGGCAGGATGCACTTGGTCCGCAACGTTGTTTAGATATGATGTGCCAGTCAGACGTTGATCAACACGAATTAAAGGGTCCAAAGCATGCCTGGAAAACATTCCCTAAACCATAATGTTGCCTCCACCAGCTCGAAGGGTTGTAGCAATGCATTTAGGGTCCATGCTTTCGCACTGTTTCCTCCAAATTCTCACTCGGCCATCGGCATGGTGCAACTGAAAACGTGATTCATCGGACCACATAATTTGTTTCCAATTATGGACTGTCCAATCTTTGTGCTCCTGTGTGAACTGGAGACGTTTTCTCTTGTTAATTGCGGACAGCAAAGGTGTTTGAACAGGCCTTCGGCTGCCATATCCCATCTGATGCAGTGTACGGCGAACAGTGCGTGCAGAGATCATTTGAGGGGATCCTTGATTAAGATGGTCAGTAATTTGCTGCACTGTTGCCTGTTACCAGTCTGGACACTACCCGTTCCGCACGAGAAGTCACTAGTTGATGACGACCACACGTTGCAAGTAAGGATCCAGTTTTTTGGCTGACAGTCCAGTCTTTAAACACTTTAACAGCAGCTCCTCTGGAACATTTCACGAATGCGGTGGTTTCGGTGATACTCGCTCCGAGCTCCTACAATCATCCCACGTTGAAAGTCCGTCAAATCGCATTTTTTACCCATCTTGTCACCCAAAAATCCCTTCTACTACTGTCGCAAGCACTAAGTTTTCCCTTTTTATACTAGCCTCGCCCTCTGGGGGCAACAGCGTGCAGCCATAGCTCATTTGCTTAAAATTGTCAGGTGATCATAATAAAGTGGCCACTCAGTGTATATTTCTTCATTTTATGTGAATTTATACTCAGTTTTTATGGAATGGCCGTTGTATTAATATACAGTATGTTGATATTTATCATAAGATCTGTGTTTACGGATTATAAAGTTTCTCTTTGATATGACAGAGGACGCATAATAAAGCTTTTCCAGCTAGCTTTCCCAAGAACATAGTTTCCCCTCGAGGTAGCAATAATAATATCCAGTATATAATAATAATATCCAATAATAATATCCAGTGCCATTTGCATCGCCAGACTAAAAACGCTTGTGGGTGGCTGAACAGGGCTAATTGTTTTTCACTCACCCCATCCCGTTTCTTCCGTAATCAATAAAAAAAGGCGCAGAGTTTTAAAATTCATAGTTGTCTCTTTTAATTTAATTCAGTTTTAAATTTTAAATTAATTAATTAAATTTCCTTTATAACTAATGCAACCTTAAGATGTTTATATTTAGTATCACAATTATGGCGCAACATTAATATCATTTGAATGCTAATTTTTTTCCCCGTCTTCGTAGGGTTTTTGATAATATGGAGATGACCCCAGTTGATTTTCTGCGGATAGAAGTATTGAGCAGTGTTGCAGTGAGCTCGTCTTTCTCCTGTTTAGGGGAAATTTTATTTGTAGTCTTTGTTAGGACGAGCAGCACAGTCCGTATGTAAACAATATGGAAGCCAAACCTTTAGTTTGAAAGCCCCCGAAAAATGGCACAGTGAATAGTGGATCCTACATTTCCTCTGCATGCTGGTTTGGTGGTCTGGTTTATATAATTGCGCAACATTAATATAATTTAAGTGTCGATCCATCTTCTGTGGAATTTTGAGAATTTGGGATGATTCTCAGTTACTTTGCTGCGGTGAAGAGGATTGAATAGCGCTACAGTGAAGTTAAGGACAATTCAGAGCAATAAAGTGAGAGCCCCACCGCAGGGCAAGAAAACTAGTCTTGCAGCACTAAATTCAAAGTACCAGACCAAAAATCTCTGAGCGTCCGATTGATGTGCACATCTACCAGGAACACACAATGCTGCAAACTCAGCCTGTAGCTAAAAAAGTAAACAAATTAAGAACAGCATTACTATAAGATCCTTGAAGCATATCCTTGTTCAAGAAACGGTTCCTTACGCTTTCTTCGGTCAAATGTAAATTTGTCTTTAGCTTTTTCGTCTTCTTCCTTTCTTTATTTTTTGATAACTGATCATTAATTTAAAATAAGTAATCATCAGAAAGAATAAAAAAAAACTGTTTGATAGCATTTGAAGCTTAGATTGTATGACCCTGGTTGTCCATTGCTCAGAAACCAAAATGATGTTTCAACACACTTCTACAACAGTTATCTAGTAAGACTGAAAATAGAGTTACAGCACTTGAAAATTTTTTTAAATTTCCTCCTTCATGAGTGCTCATAACCGGGAGAATTAGCTCATATTTAATCTGCATGGACTCCAGACAAGAAAGGAAGTTGAAGAACAAATAGAACGTTTACGTCGCCCTTGGAATTCGAAGGCAGGCCTTGGACGCATGCCTCCTGACCACTTGATTTTCAGGCACGAGCAGTTAGGTAAAAACAGATCCTTCACTCAGCAATGGAGTTAAAAGAAGTCTTTGGTTGGAATCCCAAGAAGTTCTTCGGTTGCTGATGAATCTTTCGCTGAATCTCATGTGAATTCGATAATAATAATACCCCAGGTACTGGACTTTACTTTTTAACCTCCTGACATTAACTCTTATGACCCAATGGGAAAAATAGGAGAAACTTAAACACTGTAGACGCAGAAGATATCACTGCACGGTGCTGATTAGCTGGAGAAAAGCATCTAAACGCGGATAGCAAACTACGTATCAGTTTAATATTGAAAACTTGGAGCAGAGGAATGACTCGTAAATTTTATGAACCTTTGCATTCTATCCGAGTACTGACGAATTCATCCCTAAATAGCGGAATAGTTTAGTAATCATATGAAGACCCACGTGATTAGGATTCCCCTAGCAGCACGCTCGCATTTCGTCATTCCATTTTACTGGCCGCTGACTCGTTGCCAGTGATGCAACTTAGAAAGCTCGTCGGGGAAAATAATGTGTCGTCAAGTCAGAAAATCTTTAGCGAGAAGAAACCAAATTCACATAAGTACATAGAAACTTAGAAGGAAGATTAGATTAAAAGTGTACGTCATAATCTCTTTTAAAGTTTTGCACAAGTCACTTGTACAAGAGGAAACATGATACAACCAATTTTGGTCTTACGTTTGCTAAAAGTCAAACTTCAATTGAAGAGTGTCGTACGTTCATTTTCAGTAAGTTATCTAGATTCCACTGAATTTCAGTTACCTCAGAATGCAGGTTAGTAAGTCAAGACTGTCCGAGCCAACCATTTGGTGTATACAGGTTTTGTTTTGGCGATTTTTGTCCAAATAAATTCGGCACTTATGCCATGTTTTTCTAAGAAACAAACTGCCAGACAGACAGATGAGATGTTGCGTCATGATCAGTGCTGTTGCATCACAGTTGAAACTCAGCATAGCAAGAGTCACACAGACAAACACAGCACTTTATGAGAAGTTTGTAGTGAAAATGCAGATCATAGCAGAGTAACACGCTGGGCATAGAATTTTCTCCAAGGTCGAGCAGACGATACAAATGAAAAGTTGGCTGCAAAAGAAAACACGTCGGTTATGAACAACGACCTTTTGGAAGAGGTCCAGGGAGACACATGTGAGGAACTTGCGGTAAAATGAACGTCTACTACCTCATGTGTTCAGAAATCTGATGAAAAATCCTTCAGAAGAAAGCTGTACCTCACTATGGGCGCCACATCAACTGTCAGAAGGCCAAAAGTCAACTGAAAAGACAAATTTGGAAGACCTACTGCATCATTTTAATGATACAGTAGATAATAAATAGTAGATAGATTTTTTTTTTTATGATACAGTGGATTTGTCTTTTCAGTTAACTTTGACGATACATCAAAGTTAACTAAAAAAACAAATAAGGCAGATTTACTGCATCATTTTGATTTCGAAGGAGTCTATCTTTTGAACAAGATTGTCACGAGTGATAAAGCTTAGAAACGGAATTTAAAACCAGAAGGCAAGCCTTACAGGAGAAATATCCAACGTTTCTCTTCAGGAAATTTTCTGGCAAGGAATATGTTGGATATTTCTTCTGTGAGACTTTCCTACCGGTTTTCACCTCTGTTAACTGTAGATTATGATATAAAACAGCAAGTTTCTTAGTCTTGATGTTGCAATAAAAAAAGAGCGTATGCGCACTGGGGAAAGAATGTCTGAAGCAATAAAATAGTTGCTGCTTTATAATTACGATGGCTGTTCGACATTAAGATTTCTCAGTATTTCTGGTGGTTGTGGGATCATCGACTATTCTTCTAACATCTAAATCACGTGATTGTTATGTTTCGAAGAGCAGTTGCTCAACTCTCATTTCCTGAGGTACCTGCTCTTCCCTTTGATTCTCAAAAAAGAAAAAAAAAGCGTTTTTGTACCTCTTACCTGATGCTCTGGTTGCCGAGTGATTAGACGTTTTGGCTAGTCGTTTGATCTGAGCCGGAGTTCCAGTCCTGGATGAGGCAAGTGTGGTGTCTTTTTCTTAAGGTGATGGAATATTCTTAATACCCAGTCTTAGCATAAATACTGTTACAAACGTTCGACAAATGGTACTCAACCAGTGTGCAATGTCACTGACCAGCCAGGACGCGTGGAGCAGCTAGTGGATCATTGTGTGTTCAGTCACAGAGGAGATAACGTGTTTCGTGAAGTACTTGCCATGGAGTGGGGCGATTATGAGAATCGTCTTGCTGTAATAACACTGCGCAAAGTTGGAAAATCAGCTTCCGAGATTTTCAACATGCTGAAGAAGCTGAAAATCAGCCCAATGTTTGTCTACCGGACCATAAAAAGGTTCCTTGAGACTGAGACTATCGCTCGAGCCGCAGATGGCTTAGTGGTTAGCGAGTCAGAATATCGATGCAAGGTCCTCAGGTTCGAACCTGGGCTGATCTTTCAGAGATGGTGTGATTTACTAACAATTGCTGAATATCCGCCGTGCATCGGACGAGCACGTTAAGTGACGGCCCCCAGGCTGGACCCACTAGTTAAATGGGTATCCTTTCCTATGCTCTCCCCCCTGAAATTCTCTCACCCCTCTGTGTGCAACATCGTACTTGTACGGTGGCGCCATCTACTGTACTTTAATCTCACTACAAACTGTTCTGTCAAAGTCGCTAGACTTGCTCTCATTCCTTCCGTTTCTGTGTCCTAACCAAAAGGCTTGTAGGACGGAAGTCCTACAAGAAAATGACAAATACTGTGGCTGCACAACTTCGGTTGCTCTTGTTTCCGAGACCGTCGCTCACCGCCCAAGAAAGGGTCGGCCGAGTACCTTGAGGACTTCTCGCCTGGTAAAAGCAGTGGCAGCTCGTGCTCGACGAAATCCTACCAGTAAACAATCAGTGATGGCTCGTGAGCTGAACATTTCAAGAGTGTCGATGTCACGCGTGCTGCGGAGTGACCATACCGGTGGCGTACAGGGCGCTTCCTCACACCACAACTGAAGCAACAGAGGGTGCTAAAAGCGAAACGTTTGCTGCAGCGTTGCGCAGACAGTCGCCACAGACAGATCCTTTTCTCTGATGAAAAAAGTTTCATTACTGAAGAGGCTTTCAACCGCCAAAATGACAGGGTGTATGTGTCAACCTCACAAGAAGCTCAGGAGAAGAGTTTAAGCTTCAAGGATCAAGAAGGGCAATCATCTTGCTTATGTCATGGTTTGGTGGGTAGTCTCCTACGAGGGTACCACGGAACTTCAATTCTGTGAGAAAGGAGTGAAAACATCTGCCAAAGTCTACCAGGACAGGGTTTTGGAGCTAATGGTCAAAAATGTGAGTCACACCCTCTTCCAAAACCGGCAGCGGAGTTTTCAGCAAGATTCCGCACCTGCCCACAAGGCCAAGTCAACCCAAAAGTGGCTTCAAGCGAATCTGCCAGACTTCATTTCTCCAGCTGATTGGCAGTCAAACAGCCCAGACCTCAACCCATTGGACTACAAGTTGTAGGCCACACTGGAGGACATGACCTTCAGAAAGAGACACCCCAGTATTGACAGTCTCAAACGTTCTTTGGTGCAGGCAGTAGCAGTCTTCCCTGTGCAGTCACTGCGTAAAGCTATTAATGAGTGGCCACGAGACTGAAGGACTGTGTGAAGGCAAAAGTGCCATTTTGAAAAGTGATGGTGCCATGTATTCACAAATGTACTACATACGTCATACCACTGGTATATTAAAATACCTTTAAATTTCTTTTGTTATTTCATTGAATACTTTGCAACAGTATTTATGGTAAGACTAGGTAAGGGACGGACGACTGATTACACCCCTTGGAGTTGCTCATGGTGGTAGTTAAACCCCGAAACAAGCCCGTTACAACAATTAAATAAGTTATTTTATCTACGATTTTCTATGAGAAACATTTTTAAAACGAGAAACATATAGAATGACAGGGACGTTATTATTTTATTTTAATATAAAAATTAAATTTCATGCTTCATGATGCTTTCCTGTTGCGTGTGTTCAATAGTTTTCACGAAGCAGGGTACCTTTTTTAAAAAGCAATACACATGCTATTACTCTCATTTAATCAGTTTCTGGTCTTTTTTTAAGGGGGGGGGGGGTATGTATGATTGATGAAACTCCCATCTCACATAAGTTGTTTTATCTATTCGTGGAAACAGGGCTAGTTGAGTAAACCACATATTTTCCATATTCATTGTTTCAAATTCCATTCGCATGCTCCATTGACTCGCCGTTCAACGAGATCATCTTTCGTGAAATGACTATCGTCGACGGAGTAAAGTTCAAAAGAAAGGGATCAAATATTAATTTCAGTGCAGCACTGATATCTGTCGTGGAAAAATATCCTGAAAGGTGTCACTCAGCTATTGCAAGTGCGCTGTAACTGTAGATGTCATGGCGATTCTCCCATTTTCCGAAACATGTTTCTTTGAGCAAAAGAAAATTATCATTTTTTTTTCCAAACAGACTTTATCTTAACTGGTAATTTCCGAATAAAGCAGACAACTTCTCTCTGACAGTACCATGTTCATCCCAATTCCTTACATGAATACTGATGGGTACCGAGCGAGTTTCTTCGAATAAATTGAGCAAATTTTCTCGCGAAGGGTGTAATGAGGGCATGCATTTGCTTAAACCAAATTTTGCTTCAATAAGCCTAAATCAGCATCCACAAATTATCGGCGAGGATTTATGACACAAAAATACACTAATGGGCAACCATTTACGTAATTTATGAAGCAAAATGTTGTTGTGGACAGGTTGCTACCGCCAACATTAGGATTTCTAACAGATCGCACCGTCCAATCATTTATTATGAGACAGTCAATCAACGTTCCGGTACAGATAAGTTAAATTTCATTCCCCGTCCTGATTGAATTAGGTTTTCACTGAATAACAGCTGACATAACAAACAGCTAAAAGTTTATTTACGTTGAATTAGTAATTCAAAACACTTCAAAAGCACGCACACCAAAAAGCACGCGAACCATTCACAGGTTTCGTGGTGATCGCTTTTTCACTCACTTTGGAGAATACTAAAAGCGATGCCCAGGGTCAGAGCCCATTTAAAAGGTGGGGGAGGCTGCAGTCCCGGGCCCCCGCATTTTCGAGGGGTCCCAGAGTTATACAGGATGTTTGAAGAATTGACAGAGTTCTATAGTTTTTTTTTTTTTTTTTTTTTTTTTGCAAATAGCACAGCACAAACTATAAGCAACTGCCTTGTGAAAAAAAAATTCTATTTCTCTCCGCTTTTTTAGGAGGAGTCCGCAAAAAATATAGTTGCCTCCACAGTCCGTCCTCAAATCTGCGAAAATCATTACAGATGTTTTTGTTTTGTTTTTCTTTTTGTACACATCTGTAATTTGGGGAAATTTTCATACATTAAGAATTTGTTTGAATCATGATATTTGGATCATATTATTTTGCCCACTACTTCGATATAAGTTCAACAAGCTGAACTCTGAGGGGGAAACAATTAAAGCAGAACTGAACTGGTACCTATTTTTCAACCATGCATTTTTACATTTTCTTGCAACCACTGATTTGTCCATGAATCATGGGATACACACTTCAATACGGCGGTAATATTTTATGGCTTCTTCATCGTATTTTGGAAATGTTTTCTTCTGGATATTTTTATTCATTTACCCATAGTAAAATCCTAGATGTACCACTAATCCTGAAACCCCAAAATACTGGCCCCCTGTCTCCTTAAATGGGTTCTGCCCAAGAATGACTTCCGGAAGTTGCTTTTTCACTGGCAGATGCATTTGTTCCTCCGGACGGGTCCTTCAGATTGCTGGCACAACACAACACAGACTTGCGTACACGTGGAGACGACAGACATGAGGGGTAGGTCGCTCGCTGACCTCTTGTTTTGACGCTTCTCTTCTTCATGAATGCGCTGAAACAACCAAGGCAGGATGACCTACCCGGTCAGTCATCGTTTTCCGGGGTCATGGTGCTGCGAGACCTTCTTCGTACACAAGCACTCAAATATTTCTTTACCTTTGGCTCTCCGGATTGCTGGACACCAAGATTTCTCTTCCGATTCTTTGTTTTCTTGGTCCGACGTTACTGCGAGCTTTGTTTCCTGCAGTCTAGGAAAGCAACTGATTGTTCTTTATCCCTTTCCTTCTTCTGTTCATCGGTAGCCCCTCGTTTTCCTGTTCCCCCGCACACACCAGAACATGAGTAGACGAGTTTACCTTTTTTCGTGCCTTTAGGTGTCGCATTTTACGAGCATGTTTAGCCCTCGCTGCTCTCTTCCCTATAACTTTGTCTGCCAGCAATGGGGAATGGTGCCTACCCCTGTTTCTCAAGCAATGTAACATGACATTGTGTAGATTACGTCCTGTTGTATTTGAAACTGAATTATGGTTCTATTGCCGCCTTCCGACCGCACACAATGACAAAAGTCTTATGGGTGGCCACTAGTTTCGCTCTGGGACATCTTTCTTGCCTTGAAACCCAATCAGAGCCCGTGACTTAATTAAACAATTAATCAATCGATTTGATTGACCACGCCCATTAGACCTAAAAATAATGGGGTCTAATTTGCAACAATATGTTAATTCGCTAAGGTGTGTGTGTGAAAATATCTGCCATATCAGAAGAGCACAGAGGTAGTTGCCAACTCCTCCCTTATTAATAGCTACCGAAAACTAGGAAAAGCGGACTTACTCAATGTTGCCCCAAGTACTAACGGAAAAAGTGGAAAAATTAACTTACAAAATATATATATATATATATATAAAGGATGGCTATTTATGTTAACTTTTGGTAAAATTCATGCGCCCAGGGTTACACTACTCCACACGCACACACTTCCTAACACCTGGAACCTCTATTTGTGGGACCACACTATCTGTTTCCAGCCTTTCACTGCCCATTGACGATCTTCCCTCGTCTACTGGAGTCACAAAGCCAGGTGACACGCTGTTAACAAGTGTTAAGGAGAATTAATCTTTTAATACATAATACAGTATATGCAAGACCCTTTTGAATATTATAACTATTGTTGTAGATTAATATTTTTCTGGTTTGTTTAATTGTAAACAATGGTTGTTGCTTTCGTGGTTACTGGTACTGGAACACATCAGTTGGTTGGCTTGTTTGAGTTCACCGAAAAAGCGTGCAAATTGTGTATTCATGTTACATGTGTCGGACATGTGTTCAACTATAAGAAACAGGAGACCGTGTACAAAGTTATGTTCATATGTTAAAGTGAACCGTGGCCATGAATCTCTTATTAGCATTTGAATAAAAACACTTGAATTTCTAAGCTAGTGGTTAAATGGACATTGCAATTGTTTCTCATAATAAAAAAACGATAACAACCATACCCAGTTCTTTACACAGTCTAAGCTGGGATGCATAGTGTCTATAGTTATGAATATGAACTGAACACAGAAAGCTTAAATAAGTTTGCCATGAAGCTAAAAAGCTAAATTAAATTTTCAGGAAGACTGCTTAGCCTGCATTCAATTACAACCGCAGAACCATTTGTAAGGGCAAAGTACACTGGTGTCCAAAGTAAAGCATAGCGAAAAAAATGACATTTTAGAACCAACGAAGAGGGACAAACGGATAATAAAGTAAAGTATAGAGGACGTGGGAATACGTAAATACGGAGGACTCAGTACCATGTGACGAACGATAATTGTCATAAAAGGCGAAGTAGCACATTTGTAGAGTTGAGAAAGAGCTGCGAAAAGTGACATTTCTTGTAGTCATCACGCCCTGCTAGTAATATAATTTATTTTATATTAAAATATATGTTAGAAAGGTGCCAAGAGGATATATTTAAACGTGATAGGATTGTCGGAATGTTGGAATCCGGTCAGATGCAAAGTAATGTTGCCAGACCCACTGGCATGACTAAAACCATTGTATCCAGATTTTGGAGAAGGTATTGAAACACTGAAGATGTTAATCGTCAACCTGTGGCAGGTCATCCACGGATTACAACGGCTCAGAATGATATAGGTATGTGGCACTAACAGTGAGATGTGGCAGGTTGTTGTCAGCAAGAGCTCTTGCGTTAGAGCTGTCTGTCTGCCGCTGGTGGATCATCTGTTTCAAGGCAAAAAGTATACAAACGGCTCAACGAATAAGGACTATACGCGTGAAGACCTGCAGTTTGCATTCCACTTACTCCGTCAGCAAGAAATTCAAGCGTATTGTAGTGCAAACAACATCGAGACAGGGGCAAAAATCAATAGGCCAATGCCCTCTTCTCCGACGAATCCAGATTCAGTCTCGAAAGTGACAGTCGTCGTGTTCTCATCTGGAGAGAACCTAGAACCCGTTATTCACCCACAAACACCCGAGAAACGCACCATTACAGTGGTGGTGGTGTACTTATCTGGGGTAGTATTATGTCCAACGAGAGCACACAGCTCCATGTCTATTCTGGTGGAACTTTAACGGGTCGAAGATACAGAGACGAAATCCTTGATCCTTACGTGAGACTTTTTCGGGGAGCTGTTGGCCCATATTTCCTGTTCGTGGACGATAACGTGAGTCCTCATAGAACTGCTATCTTCGATTATTACCTGGAAAGTGAAGACAGCCACTGTATGCCATGGCCAGTGCATTTCCCAGACCTCAACCCAATATAGCATGTGGGGGGATGCGTTGCAGGTTGCCAACTTCCTTCCACAACTCTCAACGAGCTCCCATCTGTTCTTTTTCAGGAGCGAGATTTGTGACACAGTCTTTTTATTTCCGTTGTCAATAGCATAAGACATCCGTGTGACACTTGTGTCGCTATTAGAGGTCACCATACGCCTTACTAGATACTTGTACAAAATCAGGAACACCTCCGAAAAATTCCTACTGTTTTCACCATTTTAGACTAATGATACGTTTTCCTGGTTCATCATTTTTGATGGGATTTGAACTGCGCATTTATTTTCTCACTAAGATATCTATGCATAGTGAACAACCTATTTCATTGTGCCTTCTCGCTTTTGTAATTTAACACTTTTTGTTGATTGTGCTTAACCTTTGGACACCAGTGTATTTAACAGTACGTATTGACCCTAAGTGATGAAACGTAAAGCAAGCAAATATGTATGTCCTCTAATAGAAGCTCATACAAATACCGAGTTAAAGTAGAATTATAGAGATCTAACATTGAAGACTCCAGCCACATCAGTAATATCTCGTCCATTGTTTTTGTCTAGTTTCCTTGACCTGACTACCAGTGATATCCCATATAACAGAAACTTCTGGAAGTTCAGACATTACGTTAAGTGCTGAAAGTATAACGAGAGACAGTCAAAATTTATATAAGAAACAACAAACAAAAAACGGAAAGTTAAATAGGTAATATCTGAAAGCACAGTACATAAGGCAGGGACGGATTTGGTGATTGCGCCGCCTTGGGCACCTCTAAATTTACCCCTTCCCTCTCCTCTACTTCCAGTCATGGTACAACTTATTTCGACGAAACGATATTAAGTGTAGTGTAGTTGTTACTTATATCTCCCAAACGGTGTTGAATCCAGCACGAACGTTTCGGAGCAGAAGGGCAGATTACTTCGGAGGCCAAATTTAGTCTAATGAGGGAAGGAGAGAGCGGATAAAGAACTTATCTGAAAAGTTCGAAGGGATTTCTACTATTCCGTGAGGGATTTCTCCTCTAGTCATCTCTCTATGTATTCGGCACCGCTCCACACTTATCAATGGCTTTAGTTAACTTTTTTTGTATAAATTATGCTCAATATCAGTGACACGCAGCACATTTTTCTTATGCTTGCATTACCAGTTCGGATAAAAAAAGGCGTCAATCACAATTAAAAGTCATAAATAATTCACAAGCAATTTTAAAGCTACTGGAAATACAGGATTTATTCAAAATCTGATGAGTTAAGAAAACTGGCGAATGTTTGGGAGTTCGAGGCCGCTAAAAAATTTAATCTTACTGTACTGGATATGTTTCGAAGCAGAAATACGTTGAAAAAACAACAATGGAAAATCTTGGAGGCTGTGTGGATTAGTTTTTCTAGATATCCTAAAGTAAAATAAATATTGGCTAAAATTATTTAAATAATAAAACAATATTGAATACAAGCAGAAGTTTCAATACTACGACGTAAACTAACATAATGTATAAGCAAATTTACTCACACTGATTATGCCAGACGGGATTAAAACCAATGCTTGACATTCCACTACTTTTCTTTCAAGAAACACTATATGGTGAAGTTATATATCTTTAAATTCATTATTAGCTGCAGCAAACTTGATTCTTAAAGAAGTTTCCGCTGCGACTGCTGAGCGGCGAAGGACTTAGGAGTCCATCTGGTCTTCGTAATCTAAAGCTTTCAAGAGTTCAGATTCAAAATGAACAAGAAAGAAGCACGTCTTTTGAATCTTTTCCGACGCAAATAAAAATTATCAACGTTATTCAAAGTCAATGGAACCGGTTAGATAAGAAATCAAAAGGATTTATACAGTCGATAAAACATCCAAAAATAGAAACAGCTACTTACTTCTACCAGCGGCTAAAACGTATGTCACGAAAATCAACATATGACGCGCAAAAAGTTTCTCTTAGGAGAAGGAAGGTGTCAGAGACAAAGAGATTTTCAAATAGAACAGTTAAAAGAAGAAATTATAGGAGGAAACATGGTATAACTCCACTCCTAGCGGAAGAATTTTGGAT
Source organism: Macrothele yani (assembly GCA_039090855.1). Lineage (NCBI taxonomy): Eukaryota > Metazoa > Arthropoda > Arachnida > Araneae > Macrothelidae > Macrothele > Macrothele yani. Next base: position 85,296,936 of record CM077001.1, read on the forward strand.
AATGTAAAAGTTGAAGATAGGCAAAAAATATTCTTCATGGAAGCGCTATGCTAAAGAAAAAGAACTTATCAAATACATCTCCCAGAAGCAGAGATAGCGACAAAAATATTTTGACCTTTATGCCTTCTAGAGGGAAATCTGTGTATCATTGCAAAAGGATAATGCTCAACGTGTCTATATTGTAGAGAACGGCATACAGCAAAAATGAAATTTCTTAATAGGGTTTTTAGAAGCGAACATACATCTGCTAACAGAAGTACACAAACACCATAGTGACAGAACTGTGAACTATAAAACTCCTCAAATACAAACCTAAAGTGTTCCACAAGGTTTAATGGCAGCCGGTGCTGAATTTTTTTTAAATCGCACATTTAGAAGCAGAGACATTAAAGAAAAACAGATTAAACATTGGCATCCCCTAGCGGCGAAATTGTACATTACTTTGGGAAATAAATACACATAAAGAATTTTTACAGTTAGTAGTATCTGAAGAATTTTTTCAATCGGTTTCTTAGTCTCGCAGGTATTGCTGTAAACGGAAACGCGAACTTACCCCCTCTAGTGGCACACCTGTGAATGAAAAAAATTTTGAAATTATATGAGAAACATTTCGCACTGGAAACGCTTTCCAACAAACAATTCTTCAAATCGGACTCTTAGAAGCAGAGATATCGACAAAAGTAAGATATACATCTACGCCCCTGGCAGAAAAATTATGCATTATTTTAAGAAGAAAGTATTATGAAAAGGTTTTCCGAGGTGAGCGGTATCGGTTCACCAAAAAAATTTTTAATCGAGCTCTCAGAAGCTCAGATTTTGCTGCAAATACATCAGAAGCAGGAAAAACACTTACGCCCCTTGAGGGCCAGACCATTCTTTACCAAAAATTAAAAGTTGTATGCAAAGCATTTTCCATCAGGAGTTGTATCCGAAGCAAGAAGAATTTTTCAAATCGGATTTTTAGGAACGGAGATATCGGGGAAAACGCAATTTACCTTAACGCCCACTATCGGAAAATGTATGCATTGCTTGAGAAGTTAAGGGCAGTATCGATCGATGTGTAAATTCTGTATTCGCCGGGCAGTTTTTGCAAAATAGCACCGTTTATTTCATCAACGGATGCATTCCTTGGAGTAGCTAAAATAGTGTTCCATATACATGGCTTCGAAAGGTAGAAGAATTTTTTCAATCGGATATTTAGCAGCAAATATATGGAATAAAATGTATTGTGAATTAAATGGTATCTGCATTTACGCCATCTGGTGGCAAAGTTGTGCATCATAGAAAAACCGGAAAGCAGGAATCATCGTTCTCATATTTCAAGCTTCCAAATACAAAAAAGAATTTTTCAAATCAGACTGATAGTTATAGAGATATGGTGTCCACAGCAGGACGGACCGACTAATGGACAAAGTGATAACATCAGCACGATCTGTTTTTACAAAAGACGTGCTAAAAATAGCTAAGGAAATGAGACGACGGTCAGTCATCACACAGCGTAGGTAATGTTTTCAATCGTCGCAGTACAGAGGACGCTCTTTCGGCAGAGCTGTTGGAAGCCAGTGTACGCAGAAAAATTCTTAGGGCAATGCCTAAATAAGGGTAAAAACTTCTTGCAACTCCTTATTTCTTATTGCGTCACTCTTCCAAGGATTGTCTTGAGTGCCACTGTCCAATTGACGTAGAAATACACTGAAATGGAGGCACTCGTTCCCAAATGTCTCCACTAAATCATCTTCTTAGAATTCATGCAGTTCTGTTGTGAATATTTTCCGTTCTTTCATTTTCTCTGCCTGTTCTTTTCTTTCTTTTTTTCAAAACCTTTCTTCGTTTTATTTTTCCCGCCCCACACAATAATTCTGTCCTGGGCTGTAGCCCACTTAAGACCATTGGTAAATATGGCTCTGGGTAGCGAGAATAAATGTTTGAAACAACTCGATCACATTCGTTAAAATATCTCTATTTTTTTGGAGGAGGAAAGGGGGGTGTTAACGACACCACCATGAGCAACTCTAAGTGCTATAAGCAATCTCCTGTCCCTAATTTAAGGCCACTGGTTCCAGGGAAGGGAGAGCCAATGTCGAAAGACAAACACATCAGCCATGTGTCATGCCAGACTCGAATCGGAGCCCATTTCAACGAACGATCATAAGACACAGGTTACACCACTGCGCCACCTGTGTGGCTACTTTTAGAATATTAAAGGTATTTTATAAGTTTCGCAATGATATCTATAATGTGGATGTATCATTCATTATAAGCTGGAAAAAGTGCTTAGACCACAGGAAAAGACAAAATCCCATTCGTTTATTGTAAAAGGAGCATTTTATAGCACAACAGCAAAAAATATTATCATCATAACGTTACTTAGAATAAAAAGACTAGGTTTTGCAAGAATTGAACATCTCCTAAAAATGTCCCTGATTGTAGAGCTCTTTTTGTTTACGTTTTCCAACCGTCCGTCCGTCTGTCCGCACGATAACTGGCGTAAAAATGGTTCGATTTCGATGAAATTTTAGTATGTGGTAGGGGACCACCTGGGGACGAACCCTATTAAAAATGGGACAAATGGGGTCAAAGGTCACGACGTAGGAGCGGAATCATTCCATTGCCCTTATGCGTCATAACTTGCGTAAATATGATTCGATTTCAATGAAAGTTTACTATGTGGTAGGGGACCACCTAGGGACAAACCCTATTGAAAATGGGACAAATGGGGTCAAAGGTCACGACGTAGGAGCGGGATCATTCCATTGCCCTTATGCAACATAACTTGCGTAAATATGGTTCGATTTCAATGAAAGTTAACTATGTGGTAGGATACCGCCTGGGGACGAACCCTATTCAAAATGGGTGAAGTGGGGTCAAAGGTCAGGACATAAGATCGGGATACATTCCATTGCCCTTATGCGTCATAACGTGCGTAAAAATGGTTCGATTTCGATGAAATTTCAGTATGTAGTAGGGGACCACCTGGGGACGAACCCTATTGAAAATGGACGAAATGTGGTCAAAGGTCAGGACATAGGATTGCGATCCATTCCATTGCCCTTATCCCATATTATTAAGTTGGACGTCAAGTAATTTTGCTTCCTATACTTCCAATGGAAAAACTTTTGTAAACATTTCCTTCACAATTAATGTGTTCCCAAGGATGAAAATTTGAACATTGATTAAAATAACTTCATATTATAACTTGGAAAACTTAATATTTTCTAAAACATAACTATAATTATATTAAAAATCAATAACTTTTCCTTTGGTGGTGGTGAAACCAGAGAAAAGATGGCGCGACCTGTACTTTGATGACGTCAGTAGGCAAACAAATGTTGGATTGCATAATTACGGTTATGGTTTAGAAAATATTAAGTATTCCAAGTTATGAAATTAAGCTATTTTAATCGATGTTCAAATTTTCATCCTTGTGAACGCATTAATTGTCCAGCAAAAAGATGGCGCGACCTGTATTTTCATGACGTCAGTAGACAAACAAATGCTGAATTGCATAATTATGGTTATGTTTTAGAAAATATTAAGTATTGCAAGTTATAAAATGAAGATATTTTAATCGATATTCAAATTTTCATCCTTGGGAACGCATTAATTGTGAAGAAAACGTGTACAAAAGTTTTTCCATTTTAAGTATAGGAAGCAAAATTATTTGTCGTCCACCTTAAAGTAGCAATTCTTGTATGTATGCATGTACATTTTATTTTGAAAACGGCTCTAAGAAATTTGATGAAAGTCATTAACCTACCGTTTTCTGGTACTAGAAATCGATTTAGCTTGATCTCGAGTTTAGGAGAATTCGTTTAGTGGGTTAAATAACCACCCCGAATTATAACGTTTTTAGTGATGGCGTTGTTCCATTAATGTTACCAATGCTTAGAAATCTTATGACGTCACAATCTCGCGTTTGAGAATGTTGGCGCGCGGTCGCGCCATCTGTCTCATTACGTCAAGCGTTGTGTGTGGATCCTATTAAAGTTTTATGACGTCACACTCTTGCGGCAAGCAGATGGTCGCGATTGCCATCTGCCTCATTACGTCACGCGTTGTGTGCGTATGTCCGTCCGCACGATAACTCGCGTAACAATCGTTTGATTTCGATGAAATTTTAGTATCTGGTAGGGGATCACCTGGGAAGGAACCCTATTTAAAGTGAATGAAATGGGGTCAAAGGTCAGTACATAGGAGCGGGATCCATTCCACTGCTGTTATGCGACATAACTAACGTAAAAAAGGTTCGATTTCGATGAAATTTTGGTATGTGGTAGGGGACCACCTGGTGACAAACCTTATTTAAAATGGGCGAAAATGGGTCAAAGGTCAGGACATAGAAGCGGAATCACTTCCATCGCCATTATGCGTCATAACTTACGTAAAAATGCTTCGATTTGGATGAAGTGTTAGTATGTTGCAGGGTCTTGCCTGGGGACGAATTCTATTGAAAATGGGCGAAATGGGATCAAAGGTTAGGACACAGGAGCGGGATCTATTCCATAGCCCTTATGCATCATAACTTACGTAAAAACGCTTCGATTGCGACAAAATTTTATCATGTTATTTCGGAGGTATACCAAACCGGTTCTGCTGAATATCATCGAAATGGGATCAAAGGTCAGGGCACAGGACCGAGATTTATTCCACAGCCATTATTCTCATAACTTGAGTGATAATTTGAGTGATAACTTGAGTAATGATTTCTGGTATGTTGGAAAGCGTATTATAATCAATGCATTGCATGATTTTACTAACTTGTTTGTTTGTTTCGGCGTTTAGCGATTACCGTGAGCAACTGTTTGAGCTATAAGCAGTCTCCCATCCTTAATTTGTAGCCACTGGGAGGGAAGAGAGCCAGTGCTGTGGGACAAGCGTACCAATCATGTCTCATACGGGTCTTGGTCCAGGGCTCAACTCTGACGACTGGCCAGAAACCAGCGCCTCTGACCATTCGGCTACCACAGCAGCTAATCAGAGTTCAAGAAGCGGTCAGATTACGAGCATTAAAGAGGGTTATAAACCTATTACTGAGCTACACCATTAATGTAAAGTAAGGCACACTGTTGCCCTGCAGTAACGTTTCCGCTTAATTCTTTTCCTTAATCCATTTGCTTCCGTATTTTCTGCATACAAATGCGTGTCAAAAATTGACGTGCTTATTTTTTTCCACTTTGCCTATTCATTCATCTGTGCACACGATATCTGTGCTTCTGAAAACGTCTCTGAAAATATTATTTTTGCGTGGGACAGGCGTAAGGTCGACCGAGATCTTTTATACAGAAAAAATGAATCTGTATTTATTATAATTCCTGCATTTCTTGAAGGGTACTGAATAAATTTACTTTGAGTCCAACCAGGCGCGGACTGGGCCGCCTGAATACCAGGAAAATTCCCGGTGGTCCGCCGTATTCTTGGCTGGTAGACCTTAATTATGCTAACTCAAAAAAAAAGTATATACAAGCTTGTACTTCAATATTTTTATAGAAGAAAACCAAGTTCTACTAAAACGGAAAAATTTGTTTACCACTTTTATACGGCTTCAGAACAAAAAACATAAAAAAATCTGCGTAGCAAATGTTCTGTCGAGTTAAACACCGTTTTTGACACATCCTTTCTCCCTTTCTCGACTTTCAAATTTAATCTCCGTTCCTTTGGGCTGATATCCTGTACCTCAGGCCGGTTTTGCCAAATGCAGTTGTAGTTTAATAATAAATTCAGTATAATCACCTATGCTATCAATTGTCTGGGATAGAAACTCGAAATACATCGTGTTCCGTTAATGGATTGCGTTCATCTACGGTAAATTTTTTGGTTTGTTGCATTTCATATATGTTTTTTTTTATTGCATATGCTTCTTTCTTTTCTTTTTTCTTTTAACGAGATCTGCATCTTATTTACTGCTTTTTGGCCCTTATGGTTACATTAATCTTTGAACTGCAGTTGTGGAAAGTGTTTCAGCCCCATCAAAAACACTATTTCCATTTTAACGCAATTAAATAAAACATAATTTTCGCATTCTTTAATTTCTCCCACGTCATAAATTGGCACGAAATTCCATATATGAAATTCAAAAATGTATTTAAAAAATGAAATAGCTATAGAGAATCATCTAGAACAGGGGCTACTCATCGATGCTCAGGGATTTGTCAGACCAAAGGAAAAATAATATAATAATAATAATAACAATAAAAGGTTGTCCATTCCAAATAGTTTGAAAAACACTAATCTAGAAAAAACTACTTTTTGAAGCAAAGATCTTCATTATAAGCTAAGAGATTTGTTTCAGGTAAGTCTGAAAATTATCTGGGGAGAATAGAACAAGGAAGCTAATGTAATTTAAAAGATATAGCTCAGTGAGCCGAAAATATCAAAAAATAAAATTCGCGGTACTTCGTAAGCAAGACTTCAGTTGTAAATTAAGAAATTTGTTTTAAAAACAAAAAGAAAAAACACCGAGAGAGAGAGAGATGATCAAATGTACATTAGGAGAAATATACGTTTCGATGAGCAGCATTCTTTGAAATCAGCCACGCAGAAAAATATCATCGATTCTCAGTATAACGAGACATCTCTCATTACCGGAATTTTTGAAAATAATCCAGGAGAAAACTAGGTTGTTCAAGATGGAGAAGCCAAGTGTAAATTAAGAGAAGTCCTTCCTGAAGCAAAATATTTTGAAAATCATCCAGCAGAAAACTAGGTTGTTGAAAATGAGGAAGCCAACTGTAAAGTGATACATACTTGCAATGAATAAAACAAATTTAAAAACTTCTCTAAGGGAAACTAGAGTTTAATTCATAGCAAAGAACTCAAGAAAAGATTTGAACTGTCATCCAGAGATTTGTTAAGAAATACATTTATTCCAGTTGAAAGAGAGCAAATTTCTTGAATTATTATTTCATCTGATTTTTATTCGCTTTTAAAAAAAATCACCCCTAGAAGCTGTCTTAAAGCTTTTAATGTCGTCAACTTAAAACTGTTACCACCCAAAATAAAGCAGTTCGTGTGAGAACAAAGGCTACGGTTATTCACCCTTGTAAGAAGCGGAAAATGAGCAAACATCAGGGGGGTTGTTACGGGATGAGATTGATTTTTTAAATATGTATTTTCTTAGAGTGACTGTGCGTGGGGAGGCGCGTCTAGCGGGCGACTCCTCAGTTTATATATACTCCTGCCTGTTACTAAATGGAGACTGATGTCCAGGCACTTTGCCAGACCTTGCCTCCTTTCACGTCTCCCAGTGTTCCGTTCTCTTTCTTATTACCTCAGACGACATTTGCCGACGTTCAAATACTTAATCCCCGCGTAAAATCCTTTGGAAAAGGACATAACTACGAAAAACAATGGATTCATTTTGCGCTCCTGGTTCTGCAGACAAGTCGTACAGTTGCGCGATTGACGGCTCTTACCCCGTGTAACCTTCAGTAGGACGCTCTCGGTACAAATATCTCGGGCACCTGACTCATTGACTCTTAACTGTGCCAACTCTCCGTCTCATACAGCTCACAAACAATTCATAACAGTACATTCTTCCTGGGTCACGGAGAGGGAGACGCACTCTTTCCTGAGACGCTGCTGCCTGTAAAAGGTCTCATGTGCGACAGGCTGCTGCGCTTGCAATCCATCTATTCTGCCTTTGGAACTCGCGGTTAAAATCAAGTTGCATTAGCATTCATTGCTCCTTATGTAGCACATTTGCTACCTGTAAAAAAAAAAAAAAAAAATCCTTGCGTCACGTCAGCATTTTTTATTTCTGTCTACAGTTAAATTAAAAACGTCCTTTATTGTTTTGTTTTGTTTCTGGGTTTAACGACCAACGTGAGTAACTGTAAAGGCTGTAAGCAGTCACCTGTCCCTAATTTCGGGCTTCTATACTCCGAGTCAACCTAAGAGTGGACCACTGTGGAAGGTAAGGAACAATTACATCCGCTACGGCAGGGGCGGATCCAGAGGGAGGGGGGCAGCGCCCTCCACTCAGGACCAAGGAAAAGCTTCGATTTGTTAGGTTTCAATAACAAACTGAATAATTTTTCGTGAAAGAAAGCATTACTTAAAAGCATATTACTTTCGAATAAATAAATCCATTGCTCTTTCCACGTTAAGCAACGCACAGCAACCGAAAAATTGTTATACGGCCATAAAATTGTTATACGGCGGCCGCATAACAATTTTTGTTAGCTGTGCGTTGCTTAACGTGAAAAGAGCGATGGATTTATTTATTCAACTGACGCCACGTATTTAGATGATTTTCACCTTGAATCTCGCCCTTTCGATTATTGGTGTGATTGCATATAGCCAGTGCCGTTAATGCCCACCAGATGGAGACGTCTCAGTAGCTGAGCCCATCTTACGGCTTTATGATGTTAGATACTGACTGAAAAAGAAAAAACACACATAGCACCGTGAATTGTTGGCCGCTGTGGTGTAAAGCTAACGCGCTCGGCTAGATATCGAGAGATTCGGGGATTCAATTCCCCGGCGGCGGCCGAATAACAATTTTTCGGTTGCTGTGCGTTACTTAACGTGGAAAGAGCGATGGATTTATTTATTCAACTGACGCCACGTATTTAGATGATTTTCACCGTATATTACTTTCCTTAATCAATTGGAAGAATTTATGGACATACTAAGAACACTTTTTCATTTTGAGAAAAAATATCAGAAAAGTCCCCGGTTACTCCCTGACACTTGTGCCCCCGCTCACGAAGATCCTGGATTCGCCCCTGCGCTACGGAAAGTAGTTCCTAGTCCTTAGATCGAAAAGCAGCATAATTATCTCTCAGAATTTTTTTCTCCCTTTTTTTATTTTTTTAATTTTTTTCACCGCAGTTTATCTTTCAGGCAAAATTGCTATCTAAAACAAATTTTCAAAATGTTAGAGCGTTTTAAGAAATAAATCTTATATGACAAGTTACTCAGTCAACAGCCTCGCACTTTCGGCTGCTGACTGTTCAGCTGGGAAATATTAATCAGAATTATTTCTCAGAATTGGAGAGGGCGTACTATTTCTCTCAACGTTCGTAACATGGAGACAATGAATTGGCAATCGCGGAAACTCGAAAAGGTGAGGTACTTATGCAAAAGTACGGGTTTGGGCTCCGCCGTAACCCCCCCTCCCATTGCTTTGTTCTATTTCCCCCCGCTTCTCTCTAAACGGATCCCTGTGTAAGGCTGTTTCAGTACTTGTGACGTACTGCAGAGGTAAATCACGTGCCAAGACGACAAATCTGCAGCGGTACATTTCGTCCGTGTAGCTTAGTTGGGAGAGCAACTTACTCCGGAGTGAGAGGGGCGCGAATTCGATCCCCGAACGGAAAAACTTTCGTTTTCACAAAGGCGCCCGAACGTAAAAACGTAAAAATGGATCTACTGGCCGTTAAGTTCTTCGAAAAATGTGTGATGTCTGTTCCACACATCGTCTGGAATTGGAATTAATAAAAAATTCCTACTTCGCTTCAAAAAAAAAAAAAAAAAATTTAAGGGGGGATGATGTGACGTATACGCTAATTTAACTTTCCTTTTTAGTTTCTTTCTCTATGTAAATTTGAGTTCATTCTCCTTAGCGTCTTTCAAACTTAACGTGATATCTTCTGTCTCGCAAGTGTATGGTTGGTAACACCTTGAGTTCAGAGCGCGTGACGTGTGGATGCTGAGTTCGGCCCTTGGTTCTGATCCTGGATTCTTGGACGAGGTATAAGTGGTGCGCTCATCTTAGAGATCCGGTTCTGTCCGTTCCCTGAAAACAGTGGCTGTAAATTAGGAATAGATAGCCTTACGTGGTCAATGGGTATAGTTAAATTTCTTCCCAGCAGTTTCCAACAGATGGAACGAACAAAGGTGGGGAGGTTCAGAGCAATTCTAAGAATATTCAATTATTTTTATTTTTTTTTTCACATGGGAAACAAATATGTTTAACAAATTACGAAATCTTATAAATGAACATTTTTGTTTCATAAAAATATAATGCGATCTAGTTTTCCGTAGTTCTTTTAGATCCTTAATCCATCTTGCTCAACTTGTTTTGTAAAAAATCCGCGTTGAATTGTCAGGAGAGGTCGTACATTTGGAACTTTACTAGAAATGTATTAGTAGCAAGAAAAACGTAACGTAATACGAAGATAGAGGTCAGAAAACAGTTAGAAAGAAGTTTTTTTTTTTTTTAAGTCTGAAACCGCTTAACCAGAAGAAACCAATTACATAAGAATACGGAAACTCAAAAGGAAAGTAAGATTAGAGGCATTCGTCACAGCTAGTAGGCAGAATTTCGTTTTTGTAATTGCAAGGAACATTAAGTTTAGTCTGAAAGATATAAATACAATGGAACCGGCATATAACGAAGTTGAAGGGAGAACTAATAACATTCGATGTATGTGAATTTCGTCCGGTCCTTTTAGTTTCACCTTGAATTCAGAGCGCGAAAATGGGCTATTAAATAATACTTGTTAATTAAAAACTATAGGGAGCAATTAAAATGTATGTGAGTCTGCAAGAACAAAATACCCAATTAATGTAAAAATTTTAAGTGGCTGCCAAAAATTAGAAATCTCACCTGTTGCCCTTTGTTTGCTGTTTGCCCGTAAAACAGGAGTCAACTGTTGCTTGCCGCCATGGTGGCGCAGTAGTCTAAGCGATGGCCTCTGATCATTTGTCCGAAAGGGGTCCGGGTTCGAATCCCGTGAGACATGGATGTTGTGTTTGTCTTACGGCACTGGCTCTCGCACTTCCCTGGAACCAGTGACCCTAAATAAGGGACGGCCGACTGCTTATAGCCCATTGAGTTGCTCACAGTGGTCGTTAAACCTCCAATAAAAAACAAAAAAAAAACAACTGTTGCATGTTTTGTACTTGTCGTGATAGCTGTATTCAGTGTTCTTTAGTTTCCTCTGATGTGGTGGTTGAGATGTTTCAAGATTCAAATAAACTCTTAGGTTCTCTAAACATAGATTAAATGATCCAAAGATGGCGATGGGAGGGTATAAACGACACCATTTGCCCAGAAAGTGTATGTGTGATAAACATAGAGAGGAAACAGCGGACGGTAGCAAAAAAGCGACTAAAACATTCTTTTCTTCATGCAAATAGACCTGTCTGTAAGGGGAACGAGCCATGACAGACAGGTTGTGATGTAATACAGATGTAAAGCACGTGTCAAGTCGACAAATTTGCGGCAATGCACTCCGTCGGAGTAGGTTAGTCGGTTAAAACAACTGGCTGTGGAGCGAAGAGGAACGAGTTCGATCCCCGGCGCCGACAAATCTGTGAATTTCACTCAATAAACACTTACAGCGTATTAAATCCGTTTATTTTTGTGGTGTAATAAGCACAAAGATTCTCCAAGCTTTTGCACTGTACTGGGAGGCTTTTACACGGCAATGGTTTTTATGTCTATAGCAATTTTTATATCTACCATTGTCTTGAGAAAGCCTCCCAGTGGGGTGCGAAAGCTTAGCGAATCTTTGGGCTTATTACACCACAAAAATAAACGGATTTAATACGCTATAAGAGTTTCTTGAGTGTCCACGGTCTGGTGTATTTAAAATAACATGTGAATTTCACATTTCACAAGGTCTATTAATTCTTATTTTTTCAGAGAAATAGAAAAGGTCAAAAACTAGATATATTTTGCTTGTTCATAAACACTGTTTCTCCAAAAATTGTTGTTGGTAATATGCGTTTAAAATAACAAGGGATAATACTACGAAGTTCAAGGTTTCTATAAAAACTTCGGTTTACGTGGAACTTCGTGTTATGCGAGTTCGTTATATGTGGGGTTGACTGAATCTATTTTAAAGGGCGATAAAAAAAATAAGGAGTGGCTATATATATTTAGAGGCAAAACGTGACATCAGTTCTTAGCTTAGTTTCAGTGGTCCGAGAGCTAAGAAATCATGAAATCGAAGAACAGCTGCAACGCCCAATAACATTGCAGGTACATACATCTCGTCAAGTGGGTAAAGAAAGAAACAAGTTAGTAAAATCATGCAATGCATTGATTATGATACGCTTTCCAATATACTAGAAATCATCACTCAAGCTATTACTCAAGTTATGAGGAAAATGGCTGTGGAATAAATATCACCCCTGTGCCCTGACCTTTGATCCATTTGGATGATATTCAACAGAACTGGTTCAGTATATCTCCGAAATAACATGATAAAGTTTTGTCGCAATCGAAGAAATTTTACGGAAGTTATGATGCATAAGCGCTATGGTATAGATCCCGCTCCTGTGTCCTAACCTTTCACCCCATTTCGCCCATTTTCAATAGAATTCGTCCCCAGACAGGTCCCTACAACATACCAACATTTCATCCAAATCGAAACATTTTTACGTAAGTTATGACTCATAATGGCGATGGAAGTGATTCCGTTCCTATGTCCTGACCTTTGACCCCCATTTCGCCAATTTTCAATAGTATTTGTCCCCAGATGGTCTCCTACCACATACTAAAATTTAATCGAAATCGAACCTGTTTTACGTTAGTTATGACGCATAAGAGCAGTGGAATCGATCCCGCTCTTATGTCCTGACTTTTGACCCCATTTCGTTCGCTTTCAATAGGGTTCCTTCTCAGGTGCCCCTACCATATACTAAAATTTCATCGAAATCGAACGATTTTTACGCGAGTTATCGTGCGGACGAACATACGCACACAACGCGTGACGTAATGAGGCAGATGGGAATCGCGACCATCTGCTAGCAAGGTGTGACGTCATAAAACTTTAATAGGATCAACAAACAAGGCGTGACGTAATGAGATAGATAGCATGACCGCGTGCCAACATCTAATGGGGCGACGCCATGACACCACACTACAAACTTCGTAATTCGGTTTGGTTATTTAACCCACTTAACAAATTTTCTTAAAGTCGAGATCAAGCTAAATCGATTTCTTGTACCAGAAAACGGTAGGTGACTTTCATCAAAATCCTTAGAGCCGTTTTCAAAATAAAATTTACATACATACAAGAATTGCTCCTTCAAGGTGAACGTCAAGTAATTTTGCTTCCTGTACTTCGAATGGAAAAATTTTCTGTACACATTTTCTTCCCAATTAATGTGTTCCCAAGGATGAAAATTTGAACATCGATTAAAATAGCTTCATTTTATAACTTGGAATACTTAATATTTTCTAAAACATAACCATAATTATGCAATCCAACATTTGTTTGTCTACTGACGTCATCAAAGTACAGGTCGCGCCATCCTTTTTCTGGTTTCAACACCACCAAAGGAAAAGTTATTGATTTTTAATATAATTATGGTTATGTTTTAGAAAATATTAAGTATTCCAAGTTATATTTAAAGTTATTTTAATCGATGTTCAAATTTTCATCCTTGGGAACACATTAATTGTGAAGGAAATATGTACAAAAGTTTTTCCATTGGAAGTATAGGAAGCAAAATTACTTGACGTCCACCTTAATAATATGGGATAAGAGCGATGGAATGGATCACAATCCTATGTCCTGACCTTTGACCCCATTTCGTCCACATTCAATAGGGTTCGTCCCCAGGTAGTCCCCTACCACATACTGAAATTTCATCAAAATCGAACCATTTTTACGCACGTTATGACGCATAAGGGCAATGGAATGCATCCCGCTCTTATGTCATGATCTTTGATCTCACTTCACCCATTTTGAATAAGGTCCGTCCCCAGGCGGTCCCCTACCACATAGTAAAATTTCATTGAAATCGAACCATATTTACGCAAGTTATGTTGCATAAGGGCAATGGAATGATCCCGCTCCTACGTCGTGATGTTTGACCCCATTTGTCCCATTTTCAATAAGGTTCGTCCCCAGGTGGTCCCCTACCACATAGTAAACTTTCATTGAAATCGAACCATATTTACGAAAGTTATGACGCATTAGGGCAATGGATGGATTCCGCTCCTACGTTGTGACCTTTGATCCTACTTGTCCCATTTTCAATAAGTTTCGTGCCCAGGTGGTCCCCTACCACATAGTAAACTTTCATTGAAATCGAACTATATTTACGCAAGTTATGACGCATAAGGGCAATGGAAGGATCCCGCTCCTACGTTATTACCTTTGACCCTATTTGTCCCATTTTCAATAGGGTTCGTCCCCTGGTGGTCCCCTACCACATACTAAAATTTCATCGAAATCGAACGATTTTTACGCCAGTTATCGTGCGGAAGGACGGACGGACAAAGCTGGAGCATATACGCTTCTTCAACCTACGGTTAGAAAGCGTAAAAAAGGCATATGCGCTAAGTAGGAAGATATCTACATCTGAATTTCGTTGCTTCAGGGGCGTACTGATATCCCCCGCCGTCTGTGCATTGCAAGAGGGGGGCTCACGGCTAAGAGAGCCTTAGCCTCAGCAGATTGTACAAAATTTTTTACGGAAACTTCATATGAAACTAGTTAAAGAAATAACCAGGAATTTTTGACGATGGCTTTGAACAAAGTACTGAAATGAAAAGCAATTTTTCGTTGCCGTTTTTCCTTTACACGGTTTTAGGAAATAAAAACTCAATGATGGAAAAAAAGCTATTTCAGAGAACTTAAGGCTCCTTTTCACACTCATAGCAATAGTTCCTATACATGTACATACAATGTGATATCAAAAGTATTCGGACACCACCAAATATTTGCATAAGTGGAAAGGGCGGTTGCGCACGAAGGTGCGCTGTGAGTGGGGAGGTACGTATATAAAGCTGAGATGTTCTGTCGTGTTATTAGCAATTTTGAAGTGGATATGCCGCGTGGATGTGAACTTTCCGAGTTCCAGCGCGAGCTGGTCATAGGATACCATTTGAGTAACGTTTCCATACAAAGCATTGCAGCTAAACTAAACATACCAAAATCAACTGTCAGTGATGTCTTGATGAGATGGAAGCAGGACGGTACAACTACAGCAAAAAAAAGTTCAGGAAGGCCTCACAAACTGACGGAATGTGACAGAAGAGCCATGGTAAGAAATGTTAAGAAATATCACTATATCCAAAAATATCCTTTACCGTTTCCATCACTGCTGAAGTAAGAAACGCTTGTAATGGCTCTGTTAGTACCGTAACTATCCGCAGAGAGTTGCACAATGTGGGTTACGAGAAGTATATATTAGAGCAGAGGCACACAAGCCATATATAACTACCGTGAATGCGAAGTGCTGTTTGGAGTGGTGTATCTCCCATATTTCCTGGACTGTGGGCGACTGGAAAGCCCTACTTTGGAGTGATGAGTCACGCTTTTCACTCTTCCAATCTGATGGGCGTGTTTAGATATGAAGACATCCCGGTGAAAGATTTTCGTCGGACTGTGTTCTTCCAACTGTTAAGTTTGACAGAAGCTTCAACATGGTATGGAGTTATTCTGTGTGGATGGAACTCCGTCCGTTAGTTAATATGCCACAAACCATGAATTCTGAAGTGTACCTCGACGTTCTGGATAATTCTACCCTACCAACAATGTGGCAATATTACAGAAATGACCGTTGTCTCTTCCAACACGATCGAGCTCCCTGCCACATTGCACAGCGTGTGCAGGACTGGTTTCTTCAAAATGAGGTGGAATTGTTAGACTGGCCTGCTCAGAATCCTGATCGTAATCCCATAGGACGCCTCTGGGATAAACTGGAGCGAAGAATACGAAATCGCTCACAACGACCGTCTTCGCTCTCCACTCTGACAGCAGATTTGCAGGACGAATGGCGAGTCATTCCTGTCGAGAGCTACCGGAAATTGGTTGGTAGCACCGAGATTATATTAGATGGAGACACCACTGACTGCCGCCATAGGTCATAGTTAATCGTTGGCGTGACGTCACATACAGGCAAAAAAGAACTAAATTATACTGTTGATAAAACAGTAAGCTTGTGTATAATTGATAAAGATTATTGAATTACTCATTTTATTTGTCTATACGCCTAGAAGCTTTTGTTCCATTGGTTTCAAAGCAGCTTCTTTACTGCGCCTGCGTCGTGCCTGGATATGACGTCACTTTCAGTACGGACTGTGACTTATGGCGGCCATTGCTGCGTGGATAGGAGTGGTGTCTTCACCTAATACAAACTCGATGGTTAATAGTATGCCTCGACGTGTTGCCTCTGTCATACAAGCAAAATGTGGACCGGCTAACTACTAATTGCGATAATAAAGCCATTTGTCCCAAAACATTGTGGAGTCCGAATACTTTTGGTAATATAGTGTGTATTAACAAGAGAACGTGAAGAAATATTAGTTCAAGGAATGAAATGTTTATGCCGATAACGATAAGGTGTTATGTATTACTGTGGTTTGCATATAACTACGTATCCTTTAGATTATGATGAACTAAAAGGTGTTTTTCACGCGGACGAAGAAACAGAGACCTGAGTCATTTTTTTTGTAATAGAGTCAAGAGAATTGTGGCATTACGTTAAGCCTGTTTTTATATAGAGAGTAAATAATTTAAGCACTTTTATTTTTTTGTGCTACAATTCTTTATTGTTACTTATATATTTTCTTACTTATGTTCTGTCTTTTCGTATAAATCAGAAACGGCCATTTGACACCGTCATACGGCAGTAACGTGCTTTGTGTGTAATCGTGAGGCATTTTACAGAGCCTGAGCTTAGTTCTCTAAATGAATGAAATTTGCACGAAGCGATTCACTTTGGGCGTAACTGTTTTGTAGTACTTTCTATTGGTATAAAGCAAAGGCAGTCATCTTAACTGCAACGTGAACCATTGTATTACACGCAATGAAGTGCAGTGAATTTTGGTTTTACGAAAAACACCTGTATGTTCCAAAGAATTTTAATTATTAAAAAGTATGTAAAATCCTAGATAATAATACCAGGTCGTTCAAAAAATAATGCCCGATTTGGAGGGTGAAAATGAAAGAGACATACGTCATAGCACACAACCCTGTTTTATCCGAAACAGACGCCTTCAGGAGCTACACACCTGTGCTAGCGAGTGACAAGTGCTTCAGTGCCAGTCCGGAAGAAATCTGACTCCTTGGATGCAAGAAAGTCTCAGAATGCAATTTCTGCCTCTTCTCGGTTTCTGAAGATCGTGTCATTGAGGTAATTGCTGAAATGCATGAACAGGTGGAAATCGGTAGGTCCTATGGCAGGTGAATAAGGCTGAATGTTGGAGGGTTTCGAACCTCAGTTCATGTAGTTTTTGCTTCATTTGTGACAAGCGTGGTCTCGCATTGTCATGGAGGATAACAAGATCCTTCCTTCTCACCAAAGATGGCTGTTTGGAACACAACTTCTGGTGCATTCTGTCAATTTCTTCACAGTATGTGACTGAGGTAATGCTTTCACCAGCATTCAAGAACCTGTAGTGTATGACACCGTGAACAGTCTACCAAACTGTCAAAAACACCCCCCCCCCCAAAAAAAAAAAAACGTTATTTGGCGTCAACTTTGGTTTAGGATGTTGTTTCGGTTGTTTACCATAGTTCAACCAGTGCCCAGATCGCTTACGGTTATCGCATAGCACCCACTTTTCATCACAGGCTACATGTGATCAAGTAGGGGCTCCTTCTTGCTGCGAAACAGAAGGTTACTGCACATCTCAAACCGTTGTTGTTTCTGATTGTCAGTTCGTGTATGATCCACATATCGAACTTCTTGACCTTACCAATTTGATGGAGATGATCGAAAATGGTTGACACCGACTCATTGTACTGTTTGGCAAGTTCTCTGACTGTGAGGTGAGGATTTGCCTCCACATTTGCCTTCAGAGCGTCGTTTTCAATGGCGGAATGTCGTCATCGGCCCTTATCATCTTGTAGGCTCGTGTCACCGGAACGAAACTTTTCAAACCACCGACGAACAGTACGTTCAGATGTTGGCTTTTCGCCCCATACCTCGAACACATTACGACCGAAGTTGAACTCGTGAAGCACAATCACCCTCAACTCCCTCCTTCCCAACATGTTTTACAGACCACTCTCACATGATTAGCAACGACTGCAGCTCAACCGATTATGGCGTGTATGTGATGTCTGTGTCTCCTTTTAACTCGTTTGAATGGCACTGCGAGCAGGTTGGTCTGCAAGCATTATGGGCGAGTTGAATGTGGCACCTCAAAATATCGGCTATTATTTTCCGAACAACCTGATATGAAATGAAAAAATTTTGCTAATTGAAAGCTAATAGATTTTCGCAAAAGGGCCACGAAGATTTTTTTTTTTTGGGGGGGGGGGAGCCCCGAGTTGTTCTGGTACACCACTGGTTTCGGTGATGATTATGCATGGGTTTATCTTTGTGGCAAACCGACAGTACTGAAACATTTCAGCAGCAAACAACATAATAACGACGCACTTACAGGTATCAGAGAAGTTCAAAACGATGCAAGGGTACTTAGTGAATTCTCTGAAACAAATTAGCGCGTAATGCTTATAAAGCTTAGCTCAAAGACATTGGAATATTGGAAATACATAATTCAACACCTATTGTTTTATTTGGGTAGTCATTCTTTATCTTACAACAGTAAAATAAACAGAGACTGGGATAAGATCACTCCAGAGAGTTTGAACAAAAGCGCCATAAAAACAAATTCGGTAATGCATTCAATTTTTTTTTTCATATTCATTAGTGCGTCCTCTATTACGATCTTTGGCCAATCATGCGGAAGCAGATCGACATCAGTTATGCTGAACTGAATTTAAAACGTGCGCCAAAAGTCACAAAAGGAGATTAGAAAAAAACCGATACCTCGTAGAATAGATATACATAGAAAATAAACAGAAGAAGGTTTGCTTCTAGCCAGACTAACATCAAGTGACTTACAGCAGTTCCAAAGATGCCCTGGAAAAAGCATTACCGAGAAACTAGTCTTTCAACTGACAATCCTAATCGCAAAAGAAGACTATGAACAATGGATGAAAAATGTTTATTACTCTTTGTCAGTAGTCTTAAGCTTTGGATCGAATTCCCATCCAAGACGCAAAATTGGGTAGAATTTAAAAATTCACCATGAGTAGTCTTTGAAGGACACATTCAACTGTGTTTATTGCAAAAAGTGATTTTTTTTACTATAGCACATGTTCTTAAACATTAGACACCAAAAAAATGTTACTGCAGGAAAAAGAGTTTTATCTCTTATAACGAAGTCAACACCGGGTATTTTTAGTAGAGTTCAAAGCATGCACAAAAACAAATCTCTGAGAAACTCCATAAACTACATTTTTTCTTCGATAGATTTGTTTTCAGGAGAGAATGCTGATCTTCAGAAACGATTTAGAACATTTGAGCCGCCCGGTGGCGCAGTGGTCTAAGCGATGGCCTCTGATCATTCGTCCAAAAGGGGTCCGGGTTCGAATCCGGTTGACGCATGGATGTTGTGTTTGTCTTACGGCACTGGTTCTCTCCCTTCCCTGGAACCAGTGACCCTAAATTAGGGACGGGCGACTGCTTATAGCCCATTGAGTTGCTCATGGTGGTCGTTAAACCTCTAATCAAAAAAAAAGAAAAAAAGAACATTTGATAACCTCACTGTAGAACAAAAAAGCTTTATAATTTTCAATCAGAAAAGCGTGATACTATTATATACACTGCTCTGTCCAGAGAGACATCTCCCTTTTGCATACTTCCATCGCGTTTCAACAAATGCAGTTATACAAGACCAGTGCCAAAGACGGATAAGTGTGGAGCAGATCACTTTACCAGCGCAAACTTTCCTAAGTCATCAAATCTTTAGGTTTCTCCTTTATTTAAGACATGAAAATTGCTTTTGAGCAGTTTCTTGCTTTTAAAAAATGGTCATGATACTGCGCATTGCTGCCATCTCCATTCCCTTTTAATTTACCATTTAAAATATTTTAGTTTTTATTTTGAAATTTGGGAAATATCAGAAGTCCTATATAAGGCGGTGTACAAATCCCTTATTAAAAGCAATTACTAGAAAATAAGTAATCTTACCAACATAGGAGTAAGGAAGTCGTACGGAAAGTCGGTATGCAGCGCCACTGGCAGCGAAATGCGCAACTTACAAGAAATAAATTGCAAAATTTCGCAGACAGGTGGTTCCACAAGGTTGTAGACAGCCCAGCAACACAGGTGTTGTACATGCAAAGTAGCAATATGCAAAAAAACTGCTGATGGGGTCGAAACGGATAAACCGTGCAACCACGTTTATTTGTGCAATATTATTTAAACCCAGAAGCAGACAACAAATATCATACCTAGCTACAAACACGCGAAATATTGCGAAATGGTTCTTCTGTACTGTGAATTCAAGCGGAACTTCCATGCTGCTGGAAAACTTTATGCCAATAGGTTTCTCCAGAATTGTTGGCGCACGCATAAGACTATACCCTGAACACAGTCGCTCAGATTGAACTACGGGAAACACAGCTTAGTGTCCGAGATCGAGCAGACAGTGTTGTTGTGAGGACGTAATGCGATGGACAAAATGATGTTGAATACCTGTGAGAACAATTGCAGATATACTTTAATAGGGTGTTAGCGATCCTTTGTGTTTTTACAACTTGCATTTCACATGTAATAAATTCAAATAAATTTTGAACAGTCTTAAGAGGAATATTGGATCATTAAAGCCTCGTAGAAGAAAGTCTCAGGCTCCTTGAGTGAGGATGGTGAACGACAGCTGCTTTTCGTTCTCCTTTTCCAATTATACCCACAGGGGCTCAATAATGTTTAAATATGGTGATTGCGCAGGCCATAATAGATGTTAAACTTTAGTTTCATGCTCTTCAAACCAAAATTGGCCACATCTTGCTGTGTGTATTGAAGCATTGTGATCTTGAAAGATGGCATTGCTTACGGAAAACAATGTTTGCATCATGGGATGAATCTAGGCATCCAGAACATCAAGGTAAAGGTATGCAGTGGCTATTACACGCCGGTTCAGAGTAGTGATAGGACTTAAAAAATACAAAAAGATCGCTGCCCAAACCATTATTGATCTTCCATACGACTATCTTGTGCCAACCGCCAAACCATATTTGACGATTAGTACAAGACAGCCGCATGTTTCCAGTCACCCATTGTTCAACTTCACATGTTTCCAGTCATCCATTTATCATCAGGTTCACATCTTTCAAACCATCTATTGACCACGTTCACATGTTTCCAGTCATCCATTGACCAGGTTCACATGTTTCCAGTCATCTAGTGTCCAGCTTTACATATTTCCACTTATCCATTGTCCTTGTATTTACTATTCTAAATCTGGATACTTCTGCTCATGAACTAAGCTCAGTTTTCTTTAGGATAATATTATGAAGGCTCCATTCTTTTCTTCGCTCGCTATAGTAGCTAACCACATATCTCTAATTCCGCATTGTCTTCAAGGTTTTGCTAAACCCAAACGCAACATATTAATTTAGGCCTAACTCCGAACAACGGCCACCTCCCAACAACGGTCACGGTTATTGAGAGGTTTCATTTTATTAAACCATTTGTGAGGCATGTGGATGCAACTGGATGGAGCACCACCTCATCGCACAGCATCTGTGCGTACTTGGTTGATCGTTACATTTGGCAGGCAATGAATCAGTCCAGGTGGTCATGTGCCCTGGCCGGTACGTTCGCCTGACCTGGCAACCCTGAACTTCTTCCTGTAGGGATATGTTGAATGAAAAATAAATGCAACAAATTTAGTTGGCCTGCAAGACTTGGAGCAACGCATATGCAACGCTTGTGATACCATCGATGAAGCTGCACTAGATGCCATTCATCGGAACATTGCTATACTTGTCCAGTACTGTTTGCAGCGAACAATGGCCAAAAATTAGGGAGTGGCCCTAAATTAAGGAAGGCCGACTGCTTATAGCCAGGGACGTCAACAAGGGTGGGCTTGAGCCCACCCTGCCGCCCACCCAGTTCAAAATGTGCCATTTTTAAGTATATTTAACTTTAAAATGTAATCTACATTTTGTCAAATAATAAGACTTGTGTTTTATTTCATATAGCCCTTCGTATTTCCCTCTAGAAAGTGAGTCGTTTACTTCTCCGTAGAAAGGTTATCGAAATATCATCCGCTGGACCATGAAAATTCAGTTGTTCTCCTCTCTTCTAAATCCTTAGTTTAAGCCTCTTTTTCATGAGGAGAGTAACAGGAACTCACTAAGGGAGATTATTACTAAATGCTCTGCTCTTTGTTTTAGTTACTAGACATGGTATTCCAACACGGAAAGTGGAGTCTAAAGCTACACTAGGGCTATTAAGACTGACCCGGGTCAGTGAAAGTGCAGAAAGTGGCTGACTGCTCCTATACTCCTCTCCGACGACTGCTTTGTAGGAGAGTAGTTGCAAGGCAAAGTCGTCGGCTGGAGGCAAGGAAGTTAAGGAGGGGAAGATATTGTGTATGCGTGGCACGACGTTAAAATTTGATTTAGATAAACAAAAACGACATTTTCTTTTAAATAAATTGTTCAAGTACAGTACTATTTTCGTAAGCAAAAATCCAAAATTTTGAAAAGCAATTAAAAAAAAATTAAAAAACAAAAACAAAACAAACAACATAAAAAATTCGTTCTTTCAGTGTTTCGTAAAAAAAAAGTTGCTCTTAAGATTGCCCCATTGAAAATAATGCTCGGCCACCCGCCGCCCATCCTGATTTCGGAGTCTAGAGACTTCCCTGCTTATACCCCATAAGTTGCTCGTGGTAGTCGCTAAACCTCCAATAAAGAAAAAAAAAAGAGAAGTAAGTTGGCGTATGAAACTTGAGTGGAGAGCTCTAGGAAGAAATAGTAATATTTTCAAGAGAATTTATCATTATGTCTTAAAAGAAAAAAATTTAATCAATGAAACCTTCCAGTTCTTACTTATGGGTCAGGAACATAGACCTTAACTACGGAAGATATTCAGGGACTGTCAACAATTCAAAGAAGCAGGGAGAGATGCTTGGTATAACCAAGAAAGATATGAAGAGGAATTCATGAATTAAAGAAGTGCCAAAAGATAGTGGCATCATGATCAAAATGTACACAAGACAATGTAGGGACCATGGGCTATACATATTGCTAGAACTGGTCGCCGATGGCAACTGAAATGCACTGCTGTCTGTTGAAAATGCACCTCCAAGAAAGACCTGATATACTGAAGTGAGATTTATAGGGTACATCTACTTACGATACAAGACCTAAGCAATCAGGCCCCCATAAGTAAGCAAATTCTTCGAAAATTGGGGCTTCAGGTGAATTCATCGAAAACGAAATCACCGGAAGATACAATATCGTAGGATAAGCTTTTGTCGAAAACTTTGACTATAATTGGAATATGGCTAAGTGGCCACAAAAGCATTTGGGGAACGGAAAAAAAATCATTTTTTTATTTCTTAAATTACATTTTCATGTAGGATGACCACAAAACTCTTAGGGACTCTAACAAGAATTAGAATTTTAATTTCGTCGTGTCTTTTCCCGTAGACCGCCTCTAAAGATATGGCCTAGGCAATCGCCTTTTCAACAGCTTTTATTCCGACGTGATCATATTTATAAGGTTTCGACACCTAGACAGGTTAGTAATATCACGCTTTTTCTTTGGCACTAACAATAAATATGCCTAGGCCTAAGCTTAGGCCTTTTTAAAAGTTTTTATTCCATCCTGTTGATGTTCACAAGGTTTAGACACCAAGTCAAGTCAGTATTATTGCGCTTTTACTTAGGCATTAAATATTAATACCTTGGCCTAGGCCTTTTTAACAGTTTTTATTCCATCGTGCTCATATTCACCAGTTTAGACACCATCACAAGTTAACATTATTGCCCTTTTACTTAGGCATTAAATATTAATACCTTGGCCTAGGCCTAGGCCTTTTTAACAGTTTTTATTCCATCGTTTTCATATTTATAAGGTTTAGATACCATGTCAAGTTAGTATTATTGCGCTTTTACTTGGACATTAAAGATTAATACTGCTACGCCCCGGGGCGCCAGATTATCGAATAAAAATAACTTCAAGAATTTAGATGTCAGGCAATGGCTGACGACCCGGAGGTAGACATTAGAATTTAGAATAAATACTTGTGAGCTCTTTTATCGCCGAAAACTTAGGTACTGGTGAAAAGAATTCAGCCTGCAATTGAGCCAACTAAAACCAAGAAATTCTGACACTTATTAATTATTCATACTACTTCAGGACTGGCACGAGACAACAGACATTTAATCAATTTAAAATAAAACATGAAGATAATGATGAAGGCGTCTATATACAGAGGATGGTGAAGGAGGGCGTCAAATAGACTCGTCCCTTTCGTGGCAGCTCATGGGCTGAATTTATCAGTTCAATTATTATTACTCATTGGCTTATACACAGTCCTGCTTTAAAACAGTTCGCAGCCGACAAAAGTCTATTGGTTGACCGGAGCCAATTATTTCACAACTGGCATGCATACATAAATTCAGTACTTACAGATATGCAGCTTTTCCTCTGGTATCCATACATGGTACACTCACTTTGTTATATGCACTCACTAATATTTGATGTATTTTCGCTTTGGAAGAGCACCTGTATGACGACACGCCCATTTCAGAGCGCGCAGTATAACAAATGGAGAGGGGAATCGAACCCCATCTCCCACTTTCTCTCGCGCACACACCTTTGTTGATTCACCTGCATGAAATCAGGGACGCATTTATGCGCACCAATGTCGTGGTGGAACGAAGCCGCTGACGTGATAGAAGGATCCGTTCGTCTGCTCGTCCCAGCTGATCCGTCCGTCTGTCCAACGGTGATTTGCCTACATCACCGGTCGTGCACCTCAGTCACTCGGGGCTGCAATTCCATCACTTCGTGTGACCTCCGGGATCCTGCTGCATTCCTCTGTTGAAATTTACATCCAGTATTTCGTGCAATCTAGCACCAGGAAAAGAAGCATCTTCCTCCCTCCTATTTCCTCGCGGTAACATCAACCGCCCGGCTGCACTTTGTATAGCTGGCCGGCATCTTCGGACAGAAGCTTTTCTTCCGCCGTTAACTCCGAGTTGGATCAATCCCGACCCGCTCCCCAAGTCTAGTTCCCTTCAAGGCTCGGAACCAGACTACTATTTTTTGCTTGGTCACATTTCGTCAACAAATTTCTTGCTCTGTCGTTAGGGGTCTGTTTTAACTCTCTTGCCAATCTGATTGTTTCCTGAAAGCATTCGGCGTGATGAAGAGGTAAGAAATGCATGCCTCTGCATTCGGAATATGTGGTGGGTCCGCTCACCGATAAGTACGGAAAACACATAACAGTTATTTGTCCTGCCAAGTTTCGGATTAGCAAACGCAATAAGTTTTCCGATCTGTTGACACTCTAATGGTTTCTCCAAACATGACCGACCACCCAACTTGACCGCCGCGCGCTTAGGGGGCGACGCATCGCGTTCCCCACACCAGGCTAAGATATCTCCCTTCCAAGAAAAGGGACCCTTATCTCTTCTCCTCTTTTGCAATGCTTGAAACCACTAGCTGTTAATTTTCAACCAATAATTAACATTGTTCCCGCCTCTTGCAAAACCTTCTAATAAAATTAATTACCGCACCTCAAAGTCGTAACAATACCTTGGCTTAGGCCAAGGTATTAATACTTAATGCCAAAGTAAAAGCGCAATATTACTAACTTCACTTGGTGTCCAAACTTTATGAGCGCAATACAATAAAAACTGTTTAAAAGGCCTAGTCGTAGGCCTATGTATTAATATTTAATGCCTAACTAAAAGCTCAATAATACTAACATGACATGGTGTCTTAAACTTATGAATCAGCACAATCAAATAAAAACTGTTAAAAAGGCCTAGGCCTAGGTCAAGGTATTCACATTTAATGCCTAAGTAAAAGCGCAATAATACTGACTTGATTTGGTGCCTAAGCCTTATGAATATGAACACGATGGAATAAAAACTGTTAAAAAGGCCTAAGCCTAAGCTTTAATATTTAATGCCTAAGTAAAAGCGCAATAATACTAACTTAACTTGGTGCCTAAACCTTGTGAATATGAACACGATGGAATAAAAACTGTTAAAAAGGCTTAGTCCTAGGCCAAAGTATTAATATTTAATGCCTAAGTAAAAGCGCAACAATAATAACTTGACATGGTGTTTCAACCTTATGAATATGAGCACGGTGGAATAAAAACTGTTAAAAACGCCTAGGCTAGGCCAACCCAAGTAGCAGTGAATATCGGCTAGATATCGGGCCGATATCGGTTATGTCGGCTGAATGTCGTTAATATCAGTCGACATTGAGCCGATATCGGCTACAGATATCGGACCGATATTGCAAAAAGTTATCCTCCCTGATATTTAGCCGATATCGGCTACAGATATTGGACCGATATCGGCTATAGATATTGGACCGATATTGCAAAAAGTTATCCTCCCTGATATTTAGCCGATATCGGTTATATCGGCTACCGACATGGAGCCGATATCGGACCGACATTAATTGCTACTTGGGGAATATCGGCTAGATATCGGGCCGATATCGGTTATGTCGGCTGAATGTCGTTAATATCAGTCGACATTGAGCCGATATCGGACCGATATCGGCTACAGATATCGGACCGATATTGCAAAAAGTTATCCTCCCTGATATTTAGCCGATATCGGCTACAGATATTGGACCGATATCGGCTACAGATATTGGACCGATATTGCAAAAAGTTATCCTCCCTGATATCGGGCCGATATCGGTTATATCGGCTACCGACATGGAGCCGATATCGGACCGACATTAATTGCTACTTGGGAAGGTATTAATATTTTATGCCTAAGTAAAAGCGCAATAATAATAACTTGACATGATGCCTAAACCGTGTGAGTATGAACACGATGCAATAAAAACTGTTAAAAAGGCCTAGGACGAGGTATTGATATTTAATGCCTAACTAAAAACGCAATAATACTAACTTGACTTGGTGTCTATACCTTGTGCGTAAGAACAGGATGGAATAAACACTGTTAAAAAGGCCTAGGCCTAAGCCTATGTGTTAATATTTAATGTCTAAGTAAAAGCGCAATAATACTATCTTGACTTGGTGCCTAAACCTTATGAATATGAGCACGACGGAATAAAAACTGCTAAAAAGGCCTAGGCCTGTTTATTAGTATTTGATGCTTAAGTAAAAGCGCAGCATTATTAGCTTCATTTATTATGTAAACGTTATGAATATATTGCGTCGTGCTAAGAGTCATAAGGTTTCGACACAAAGACAAGTATTTATTGCCCTTTTACTAAGGCATTAAATACTAATCCCTAGGCATTTGCGCACATCTGAAACCAAGAAATTACAATTTTTATACGGCTCCTAAAGTGGGTGTTTGGGGTGTCGTGCCCAGTTGTCTTATGGCTCATTTGTCCTGTCGCCATTTCGATGAATTATTTTCATTTTTTTCGAAAAAGTCGTCTTTCGGTAAACTGCTCGTTAGATAAATTTGTTTTCGATGATTTCGCCTGCTCCCAGTAATCAGAAATACAGTCCTGTAAAAGATGTGGAACACACAATACTCGATACCTTGTGTACCGACCGCTAGCGGCGATCTCATCATCATCACCATCAACCGTGGAAATTGTTCCGGATGTCGCATTACAGGAGATCAAGCCATGATGTACCGATACGTACCCAAAGTTCAAATATAGTTAGAGGTCTGCACGGGCCGGGTCAGGCTTTTTTTTTTTTAGTTTAGAGAACACAGCAACTGGCCGGGATGGGCCGGGCCAAGTCGACCTATTGTAAAGAAAGAAAAAGTCCTGTTTCCCGATATCCTGGTGTATTCAACTGTTTTGCTGGCTTTACTTACTTCCATGACATAGCCCAGGCCGTAACCACAGAGGCGAGGAAAAGCAATCACAGTGTTTTTACCATCTGCAGGTATTAAGATGGTAAAAACTCTTTGGAGCTTTTTGACAACAAAAAGATTCAACCCCTAGCGAGTGTCTGAGTTGTATGGAGTGGGAGACTGGAGTGTCTGCAGTGGGGTACAGTGTGTGTGTGTGTGTGCGTGTGTTTATATAAGAAAGCGGGACATCGATTGTTTCTCCTATCCCGAATCCATATAGGGATTGACTTTTGTAGTGTTACCGCTTGCTAGTTCGGAGATAGGGAGATATTGAACGCGCTTACTTGTTGTTTTTTTCTCTCTTTGAAGGTTATATTCTTCAATAATTACCAAGTTTAGTTAATATGCTTAGGTTTACATTCAAGTAAATATTTTCAGTAATATCTCATTTCATTACTTAGTTTTCACAATTTAATAAAATACAACAGAAAGACAAAATAATACAAAATTGCACATCGCGGGCTGGGCCGGACCGGGCCTAAATAATAGCTGCCAGTGGCGGGCCGGGCTAACCAAATAAGGCCCGTGCAGATCTCTATCTTGGGTGACTGACGCGCTAGGTGTTGAGCGACCACATCTCATATTTGTTCAATGGACGATAAATAAGAGGAACCAGCTGGCCAAGGAAGACGTGGCACATGTCGAGTATCCAGGATCTGTAAGACATTCAGCGCCACATGTAGTCAAGCATTGTCCTGTTGAAAGATGGCACCGGGGACTGTCTGCAGATATAGCAGCACTTCAGCCAGCACAACTTCTTCGATGCAATGGCGGCTCGTGGCAACTGAAACAAGTGGGGCCAGTAGCCGAAGTCAAACAATGAAATAAAAAAAAACTGTCATTATTAGGCCAACTATTCAGACTCCACCCCACCCCCACCCCCACCCCCAAGATTCCTTTACTCTGCCTCTGTTTAACCCCTTGACTCACAATAATGCCCAAATAAGGTAGGAATGTGTCAACTATTGCATTGCACACGAAAAAAAATTCCTCAGAATAGATTGCATAATTATTAACAGAAAAATGTTAAAACTCCGTAAATAAAATTTTTACCTGAAAACATATGAACATTAATTTATGTTAGTTGTGCTTTGTGTTTCTTCAGATTTCTCAATTGAGGAATAATCATTACGGATTTGTCAATTGAGGAATAATCAACACAGGATTCACAGGATAAAAAAATGTAGTGAAAAAATAATAACTCCAAATACATGTATATGCAAGGAGGGAACGTTTCATGAATTTCGTCCCATATAGAATGAGTACCATACTACCATTTGCATTATTTGAAAGGTTTAACCTTTTTTTTAAAGAACTTGTGAAACCTAAAAACATATATGTACTCATGTGCAAATTATACTTACATGTTTTCTCATTTATTTATTTATTTTTAACATAGAAAATCATCTTAGTTAAAACTGAAATTAGTTCTACAAAGCGTTTGTAAACTTCATACTCTTGGAAACTCAAATTCTTGGGCTGATAAGCACAGAGTTTTTTTAAGTGAAGCTTTTCGACTCAAATTCTTGGGCTGATTAGCACTGTTTTTTTTTTTAAGTGAAGCTCAAACTAAACATTATTGGGGTGATAAGCACTGAGTTTTTTTAAGTGAAGCTTTTCTTCCAGATTTAAAGCAAAGAACGGAGATTTTAACAAAATATCCACTCCATTCATTGTACTCGACAAGCAAAAAAGTCACGACACGAAAGAACAACACATCACCGAGAGAGACACACACAGAAAAAAACAACTAACTGAACTTTGCTACGACATTTAAATCCCTCCCGCCACCTTTGAGCTTGGTGGGGGTAAGCTTCTCTGTCAACCCACGGCGTTAAGGAAATGGATACACTCCCGGCCAATCAAATTAGCGCGGGGCCAGATCTATCTGGCCCCACAGCTTTTTTTGCACACGCGGATAAGTTAGTGTTGTATGTAGGTCTTCATACTGAATGAGACGGGGAGGAAATCGTCTCCTCTTCGCTTGCGTAGTGATGTTACTGGGGCCTGTTGGAGCTGGCCCCAATAACCTCACACTCTGAACGTGATCGCTTTCCTCAGGGAATAGTTTTTCGTTTTTGAAGGAAACTTTTCCTTTAGGTAATGGTTTTTGAAGGGAAAGGTTTATCACCATGTAGTTAAGAGAAAGAATAAGAATCAGGGCAAAATATATATATATATATTTCTAGAAATAGAAATTTTTAGGTGGGGCCTGGCCCCTTTGGCCCCTAATGACGAACCGCCCCTGCTATGATGAATTGCTGGCTGGTCATAGTTCCTGCTATACGTAGGAGGCGGGAATGAGAATGGAACCTAACAGCACCCCACACCAGAACACCCGGTTTCGCGCTCGTATGACGATGCATAATGCATGCCTGCAGCTGCCGTTTACCACAGTTTCGCCATATAAAGATACGTCCATCATGGGTCATTAGATTGGACGACGACCCGTCGGGAAACACTGTGCGCTGCCATTAATCACGCCAGTGTCTACGTTCTTGGCCATTTAAGATCAAGAGAAGTCGCAGCAACTACAGCGAGTGATGAGACCTCAATGAAGCAAACAGTGACGGATAAAGCTTGCAAACAACCCTTGACTTGCAACCCAAAACAACCGGTATAAAACTTGAAAACACCCCAAACAACTGGTGTACACCTCTCCACTGTTGTGCTAACCCTTGGGATGTGGCTTTTGGATCCTCCAATGCCACACGGTGGTGATTACGGTCTTCCCGTACGTTCTTCCGTTGCTGGGCTCCATACCCTTCATGTCGGTGCGTCAGACCTTTCACTTCCCACTGATGCAATATTCACATCATTATGCTCGCGTTTTGTCCAACGTCAAGGAAGAAAAGTCCCTCGTTCCCGCAGCTCAATACGAGAGGCGATGTCAAGGAAGGAAAGTCCCTCCTTCCGCAGTCCAACACGAGCGGCGATGTCGCGGGGGTAAAGTCTCCTTTTCCCTCAGTCCAAAACATCGGCTTCACTCGAAGTCTGTCAATTGTATGTACGGGTTTCCTATGCTGCAGCGGGGCATACTCAGTTATTTCCACTCTCTTACAGCCATAATTCCCGCTAATCGACTATGGCAACTTGCCCTGTGCGTCTTGCTTTTATACTTCCTGCAGAACAGAAACGAGGGTGTGGCTGGCGCAAATAATTTGCATGTGCGCTGCCGTTGTAATTATTTACACCTCTTCACGTGACTTACCCATTCTGCGAGTTTTAGTCCGAACGCACACGGTTTTCGTGGTGTTGCCTTTTCGATAAACGGCAGTGTACTTGATTGTGTTCCTAAGGACAGGAAAATGCTCAGAAGAGGAAAACCATGAAAGATGGGTAGATTAAATTCGAAAGTAAGGTGGAGTATTCGAAGAAAGCTGGAGTAACTTGGAAGAGACTGGCTCAAGACAGAAAGTTGTGGAAAATACTTGGGAAGACTTTCATCCAATGGATTTAAAATGATTGATGGCGATGATGATGATTTTAAGATCCCAAATAATCGGCGGTGTCCTGATGGATTTCAAAAACTGAGAGAGTTCTTTTATTTTTCCCACTTGTTTTTTTTTTCTTTGTTACATTTTCTGTCTCCTTCATTCTTACCCCTTTATTAATTTCTCTCTTTCTTAATCTTTCTTATTTCTTCCCCTTTTCTCTGTTTATCACTGTTTGCTTTTCTTGCCTTTTCTTCCGCTCCAGTCTTTTACCCCTCCTTTGATGTACACAGTCTCTAGAGACGGAGAAAGGCGAAGGGTGAGAGTGCAGAAAAGATAATTCCTTTTCTATCGGTCCCCCGTCTGTCTGTTCCTCCCACTCTCTCTCTCTCTCTCTCTCTCTCTCTGTTTAATTTAAAAAAAAAAAGAGATCTTAAATTTGTTCAAACCCTGTCTTAAAATTAGTGAAGCATTTCGTTTGCATATTTCAGGTATTATTTGTCAAAAAGTCTTACAAATTTTTAGCATTGCTCGAACAAGTAACTGATGAAGCTGCAGCCTACTCGCAAATTATGTACTGACCTAGAATCCCTCCAGCTTAAAACTCTTATTTTTCCACTCATACGGCAGTTTCCGTGCCTTCCGTGAAATATTTATCGGATACATTTGCGTTTAAGTGAACTATGAAGTGCTGTGTATATGTGGAGGTGGGAAAAGGACGATAACATGAACATGAAAAAAAAAAAAAGTCAAATGGCACAGACGTGTCAACCGCACGAGGGGAGAGCTCAGGGAAAAGGCTCTTAAATTTCCTAGGTGACGCAAGATGAAGACCGCCGTTTGACTGATGGCTGAGAGGAGGAGAGTTGTTATAGTTAGGGGTGAGGAGGGGGGGGATAGGGAGGAAGCAACGGGACGAAAAGCATTTTCTGTAGGCCCTAGACTGAAGTTCTGAAGACGACCAAATGATTCGTGAAAATATACTTGTCGGCGTGACATTGCTTCTAGTCTTGAACCAATCCAGCTGCTTTGAGTCTTTGTAGTTACTATATTTATAACAAACACGCAGAATACTCTGAAAGGAACGGGTGGGGAGGGGAGGGGGAATTGTGCTGTAGAAAAGGATTCATAGCGTGAGTGTGTTGTTATGAGACGTAAGGTCGGAGTGCGCGGGAAGCCGGTGGGGGACGAGGTTCTTGACGCCACGGTATCTGCTCATATGGGTTGTGGGAAATTGTCTTTGTCAACAAAGTTCTGGGAAGGCGTCTCTCTTCGAGACACAATGGATGCATTCATTTCGGGTTTGTTTTCGAAGCTAACTTTGACTTGTTCACCTGAAGAAACAATGGCAGACGCCCGTTCTGCCCCAACTATTCGCGTTATATTTTGCGCGCTTAGGTAACTGTCTGTCTATGTGCTCCTGTCACTCACTATCGCAGGAGTTTCTGTGACACACGTGAATTTGAATATAAGACTTTCACTCTATTGTTATAGTGCAATGTTTTATTAAAAACAATACGTACGACTTTAAACAATTTTTCTGACAGCATTTTTAATGCATTTTTACGAACATATCAGAAGAGACAAATGAAGAACGAGTCTTTGATATATTTTTACAAATTTTTCTCAGAGAAACAAAACTGCATTTGTTTTTATATCGTTCTACAAAGGAAGAATGACGAAGTGATGAAATATTATTTTTTGTGGTTTCCACTACTTTAGCCTTCAACCGCCGAAGGAATGGATGATACAGCAAATCCTGTCAGTTGATTAAATATTTATCAATATCACGTTCAAGTTTTCCAGTACGAAGAAAAGGAATAAAAAATTTATGAACCCATGGCGACCAACAAATGACAGGTGTGGCTGTTTCCTTGCTGAAGATCGAAAAAACGAAACCTCACCGAAATTAAGCATTTCGTTGTTACTCTAGCGTGGACATAGATAGGCGACAGGCTGTATTTGGAAGGCCTGACTTTAAGGGAAGAAACAATACACGTTAAAGATCCATCTATCATTTATTCATCAGAAACATTTTTATCATGGCCGGATTAAAGGGGTAGGCCTAACAGGTCTACAGCCTAGGGGCCCACCATTACAAAGGCCCCAGGATACATGCCGCTACACCGCAAATAATGCACAGTTTATACTTGTATATTTATATATAGAGTGAATTAAAGAAAGTAGTTTTAGTTTTGTCTCGTATGCTTTCCACTCAATTATAAACAGCGGCTAGAAAACGAACAGATTTCCAGGCAGTGACTCACTAACGGTAAACGTTTCATGCTGCTGTGTGCAAGCAGGGGTCGCGAGACAGTTTCAGGTATTTCACTACCATCCACGCCCACCTCCCTGCTTACACACGGAATCGTTAATGGGCGAAATCCCCTGTGACTTCACATTACATAACAAACAAGTTAGTAAAATGATGCAATGCAATGATTATGATACGCTTTCCAACATACCAGAAATCATTACTCCAATTATTACTCAAGTTATGAGGATAATGGCTGTAGAATAAATCTCACTCCTATGACCTGACCTTTGACCTCATTTCGATGATATTCAATAGAACCGGTAAAGTATACTTCCGGAACAACATGATAAAGTTTTGTCTCAATCGAAGCATTTTTACGTAAGTTGTAACGCATAACGGCGACGGAATGGATCCTGATCCTATGTCCTGACCTTTAACCCCATTTCGCCCATTTTCAATAGAGTTCGTCCCCAAGTGGTCCCCTACCACATTACTACAATTTCATCGAAATCGAACCATTTTTACGTAAGTTATAACTCATAAGGGCAATGGAATGTATCCAGCTCCTATGTCCTGACCTTTAACCCCAGTTCACCCATCTTCAACATAGTTTGTCCCCAAGTGGTCCCCTACCACATACTAAAATTTCATTGAAATCGAACCATATTTACGCAATAAGGGGCAATGGAATGGATCCCGCTCCTATGTCGTGACCTTTGACCCCATTAACCCAATTTTCCATAGGGTTCGTCCACAGGTGGTCCCCTACCACATACTAAAATTTCATCGAAATCGAACCATTTTTACGCGAGTTATCGTGCGGACAGACGGACGGACGGAAAAAGCTGGATCATATACGCTTCTTCAACCTACGGTTGGAAAGCGTAAACAAGAAAGACGACACCGAATTTTCGGGTGTAATAAGCACGTCTTTTGAATCCGTTCTGACCCAAATTAAATTTATCAAAGCTATTCAAAGTCAATGGAATCGGTATGGAAAACAATAGTATCTGACGGAAGAAGTTTTTCAATCGGGTTTTTAATCCCTCAGATATGGCTGTAAACGGAATCGTGAGCTTATGCCCTCTATTTGAAGACTTGTGCGTTAAGAAAAAGCATGAATTTATATCAGAAACATTTTGCACCGGAAACGCTCTCCAACACAGAAAAAATTTCAAATCGGACTCGTAGAAACAGAGATATCGACAAAAATAAGATTTGACTTTACGTCCCCTGGTGGGAAAACCATGCATTATTTTAGGAAGAAAGTATTCTCAAAAGGTTTATCCATATGAGCGGTATCGGTCCAAGAAAAAAATAATTTAGTCGAGTTTTCAGGATCCCAGATTTTGCTACAAATACATCAGAAGCAGATATTAACACTTATGCCCCCTGGTGGCCAAACCATTCTTTACCAAACATTAGAAATTATGTGAAAAGTATTTTCCATCAGATCTTATATGCGATAGAGGAAGAATTTTTCAAATCGGAGTTTTAGGAGCAGAAATAACGCAGACAACGCAATTTACCTTCGTGCCCCCTAGCGGAAAGTCTATTATTTACTTGAAAATTTTGAATTAATAGGAAACACATTTCGCATCGGAAACACTATCCAACAAAGAAGGAATTTTTCAAATCGGACTCTTAGAAGTAGAGATATTGACAAAAATAAAATATATACTACGCCCCCTGGCGTAGAAACCATGCGTTATTTCAAGAAGAAAATGTTCCTAAAAGGTTTGTCGACATGAGTAGTATCGGTCAACAAAATACTTTTTTTTCAATCGAGATTTTATAAGCTCCTATTTTGCTGCAAATACATCAGAAGCGGAAATTGAGACTTACGCCACCTGGTGGCCAAACCATTCTTTACAAAAATTAGAAATTATGTGCAAAGGATTTCCCATCAGGAGCTGTATCCGGTGCAGAAAGAATTTTTCAAATCGGAGATTTAGAAACAGAGATATAGGTGCAAACGCAATTTACCTCTACGCCCCCTAGCAGAAAGTCTATGAATTACTTGAAAATTTTGAAATTATATGAAAAACATGTCACACTGAAAACACTATCCAACAGAGAAGGAATTTTTCAAATCGGACTCCTAGAAGTTGAGATATTGACAAAAATAAGATATACATCTACGTCCCCTGGAGGAGAAACTGTGGAATATTTTAAGAAGAAAATATTCCGAAAAGGTTTATCGATGTGAGTGGCATCAGTCCACGAGCGAATTTTTTCAATCGATGTTTTAGAAGCTCAGATTTTATGGCAAATACATCAGAAGCAAAAATTAATACTTACGCCCCCTGGTGGCTAAAGTATTTATTACCAAAAAATTAGAAATTGTATGCAAAAGATTTTCCATCAGTAGGTGTATCCGCTGAAGAAATTTTTTCAAATCGGAGCTTTAGAAGAAGAGTCATCGGGAAAAATGCCATTTACTTTTACGCTCCCTAGCGGAAAATATATGCGTAATTTGGAAAAGTAACTATATCTAAAATACTCTTCGACATAAATGGAATCGAATGATAAAATAATTTTTTCAATCGGATGTGTTGAAGCAAATATGTGGAATAAAACGTATTTTTGAATTCGACATGATCTGCATTTACGCCCTCCGGCGGCGAAATTGTACATCGTAAAAAAAGACGAAATAAAGGATCATCATTCCCATATTTCAAGATTCCCAATGCAAAAAGAATTTTTCAAATCGGACTAATAGTTGCAAGGATATCGTGGGTACAGACGGACAAACCGATAACATAAGCACGGTCTTTTTTTACAAAAGACGTGCTAAAAAAGATGCAACAAGAAAAGTATACAATGCTAAATCAATAAAAATGCGAAGACAAAATCTAGGAATCTTAAGCTTTTAACTCATGTTCTTGTGAGAAGAGTGCAAAATACAGTGACTTTTTTTATGAAAACTATGTTTGAAGAGTGCACTACGTATTAATTACCACAAACATATTGCTACAGTTTCGTGATTTAATGGTCTTCAACAATGATTCTCCGTCATAAGTTCTTTAGGGGGGCTAGCTCAAATGTGTCTTATATTGTTTTATGTGTTTTTCTAGAAGTCGGGGTAGAAAAAAAAATATTTTGAGTCGCATATGTGTAACTGTCACTAAGACTATCCAGATAAGATATTTTATGCACTTCTTAAAGCACAATTTTCCCGTCGGATGGCATAAGTATATATATTTGTATTTGTCGCTATATTTCTATTAATGATTCCAATTTTTTTTATTTGGTTTTTTATACCAGGTATGACAAATGATCAAGTATTTCTATGTTTTTTGGCATTTTCGGGGACGCACCTGTGGCGCAGTGGTCTAAGCGATGGCTTCTAATCATTCGTCCGAGATGGGTCCGGGTTCGAATTCCGATGAGACTTGGATGTTGTGTTTGTCTTACGCCCCTGGCCTTCTCCCTTCCCTGGAGTCAGTGGACCTAAATTAGGGACGGGCGACTGCTTTATAGCCCATTGAGTTGCTCACAGTGGTCGCTAAATCTCGATCAAAAAAAAAAAAAAAAAATTTCCGGGCACGTATTTGCCCTGCTAGTTATTATGAACGTGCGTTTGTTGCAATTCCGGTTACTACAAAACGGAAGCAGAGTAAAAAGATTCATTACTGATTTCCTAATTGTTCACGTACCCAGGATTTTCCATGTATGTTGCAGCTTTTCAGGGTGTATTTTTCTACTGGGTGGGGTAATTTGAATTAGCATTTTACCACGACTACGTAAGACAATTTGAAAACTTCTTTCGTATGTGAGACAGTTAGGCATAACGAAGATTTCCCAGTTTCTTCCACTGCAGAGTTTCCCAGCTAAATGGGAGCAATGTATATGTACAATATATTTCTGTTGTGAGTATTAGACTCGAATCTTGGTTTTCTTTGTTTTTTGTTTTTTTTTTTTTTTTGTCTTTTTTTCATAACAATTATGTTTATGTGTCTGCGTGTTTCAAAGGACAGCGTGTGGTATCACGACTTATACTTCCATGTTAAAGCTGTTTCTTTTAACGTAAGTAGAACACCAATTCCCTCTCTCGATTTCTATCTTTCCACTTTGTCATTCTAATCCAAAGATGTGGTTATTTAAATAAATGAAGCAGTCTCAGCACACGAGTTTCTGAATATGCGCAAAAAGGAAGCGATGTGTGCAAGCAATATATGTTGCAAATCCCGGAAACAGATGCAGCATAGCTTCAGTTTTTGTTTCTTTTTCATTTCTAGTGACTAACGTTGCCACATACATACCGAGTTTGTATAGCATGATGGAAAGTAAAGACGTACGCTGTGCAGAAAAAGCGCTATGTACCATCTGGGTGAGAAAAACTAAGTCTGCAACCGGAATTCAGCGAAACTTGCGCACTAAGTTTGCTCAAGTGGACATTTTGTTTGCAAATGGCATAGGACTTTCTTTGAACTCGATGAACTTTGCGTTGGCCACCTCGGTGGCGCACGCTGGCTGCTGACTATACTTTCGAGATGGGTCCGGGTTTGAATCCCAGTGAGGCATGGGTGTTATGTTTGTCTTACGACACTGGCTCTCTCCCTTCCCCCTTCCCTGGAACCAGTGACCCTAAATTAGGGACGGGCGACTGCTTATAGCCCATTCAGTCACTCACGGTTGACGCTGAACTTACAAACAAAAAGTACTTAGAAAAATAGCAAGTCAGTCGGATCTAGCGAACTGCGAACGACACTTTCCTTTCCAGACATATAAAATCCACATATCGTACAGCAGAAGACTTGGTATACCGCAAATAATAATAAGAATGTGGATCACTGCAGCTTTGCGAAAGAGGTTCCATCTTACGATCTGCAGATACTACAAGCTGCAGTGAATAAGGTTCTAATATAGCTCAACCTCAAAATAAGCTTTATGCTAGACTGACTATACGTGGTAAATCGTTAATAGCATTTTGGAGAACATACGTACATCATTCTTTTAATCTTCTGTTTCACAGGTTAAATTCGAAGGTTCTGACCATAGAAGGCAATGTGCACAGCTATTTTAGGGAGTGCTATTATAAAAAAATCTTTAAAATAATAATGCCCTCGAATTTAACGTGTGAAACAGAAAATTAGAAGAACGATGTGTGTTCTTCAAAATGCTATCAAAAGTAAAAGTGCTTAACATGTTGTTCAGAATGGTGAAACATGAACACCATTCTGAACGCACTGAGTAAGTTAAGAGGAAACCTGCAATCAAAAATTTGAGAGTCCAAGACAGCCTTAAAGTTAACGCGCTTTGAACTATCAGCTGCACACTTTTTTACGCTTTCCAACCGTGGGTTGAAGAAGCGTATATGCTCCAGCTTTGTCCGTCCGCCTGTCTGTCCGCACGATAACTCGCGTAAAAATGGTTCGATTTCGATGAAATTTTAGTATGTGGTAGGGGACCACTGGGGATGAACCCTATAAAAAATGGACGAAATGGGGTCAAAGGTCACGACATAGGAGCGGGATCCATTCCATTGCCCTTTATTGCGTAAATATGGTTCGATTTCAATGAAATTTTAGTATGTGGTAGGGGACCACCTGGGGACGAACCTAATAGAAAATGGACGAAATAGGGTCAAATGTCAGGACACAGGAGCGAGATTTATTCCACAGCCCTCATAACTTGAGTAATGATTTCTGGTATGTTGGAAAGCGTATCATAAACAATGCATTGCATGATTTTACTAACTTGTCTTTCCTGTTGAGAGAATTATTACTGACACAATGTATCGAAACATTCAGAAGGACCACAACTCATACCGGTGGATTTCTTTATGTGCCGTGTAAAATAATAGTTGGATATTAGTTTGTCTTTAACTTAACGGTTTAACTTCACTTAGTGCTTCACTAGTGACTTAAATTGTCACTTCAACCCCGTGTGAGTCTCTGTCGTTCGTAGCTGCTGAAAACTTAATTAATTAGGATATAAAAGTTACTTCAAGATAATATGGCTAAAGTTCAGAAAAAACAAGATTACTTACGAGTCCCAAATCTTTAATAATTCAAAAATTCAGCACACCGACATCAGCAGAAATAAAGCATTTCAAATATTAGCCGTCAACAAGTCGTAGTAACTCGAATACAATCCGCTTATTCAACAGTCTCTCGTATCACATCATATCTCGCGTAAATTATCTCTCCACAAGGGCTATACAGTATATATAATGAATACAATCCCTACTACACTACTCTCTCTCTCTCTCTCTCTCAATATAGAGCGTCGTACATAAAATATTCCTGCAAGATTGCATATGGCTCACAATATAAGTTACTCCTCTATCATAACCTTTCAAACGTCGCACACTCAGCTCCTATCTCTCCAGTTTTTAGCTACGTACGTTGTACTTGGACCTGTTGTTAGGTGTTGTGAACCTCAAACTCATCAAGAGAAATTCATGACGCTTAGAAAATATTTAACGAGGGAAACCAAATTCACATATGTAAGAACACAGGAGCTCAAACGGAAGGTTAAATGAGAGGTATAGGTCTCCGCCGCATATCTCTAATTTAACCGTCCTTTTCGAGTTTCTGTTCTTATACAATGCTGGCCACCCAAAATGCAACACCAAGAAGGACACGATATAGCAAAGCCAGATTTACTGGACACATAACAACAGATACAAAGATGAAACGATTGAGCTTACAGACCCGTGCGACTTGCGGAACACGCAGACATCAATAGTTCGTGTGGCCCCCATGGCTGGCAATAACGGCCGCTACACGCCGCGGCATTGAACGAAAGAGGCTTTGGATGTAGGCTTGGGTTATGTCGGCACAGGCTGCTTCCACACGTTGCCACAGTTCATCAGGAGTAGCAGCGGGTGATACTTGCCGGGCTACTCGGTTGCCGATCAGCGACCAGACGTGTTCGATGGGCGACATATCGGGAGAACAGGCGAGCCACGACAGCAGTGACACCTGGTGGGCCGTGAAGAATTGTTGCACGATGCGTGCCACGTGTGGGCGCGCATTGTCCTGATGAAACGTGGCCGCTGCCAGGTCCTGCAGGTAAGGGAGAACTACAGGTTCCAAAACGTCGGAGATGTAGCGGTGGCTGTTGAGTGTACCGGCGATGCATACCAGAGGGATGCGGGTGTCATATCCAATTGCTCCCCAAACCATAACGCCAGGCGACGGACCGGTATGGCGATGCATAATGCAGGCGTCATACAGTCTATCGCCGCGGTGCTGCCACACGCGGATCCGACCATCGTGGTGTTGCAGGCAGAAGCGGGATTTGTCGGAAAAGACTATGTCGTGCCATTCCGTAGTCCAAGTGCGGCGTTCAACGGCCCACTTCCACCGCACTCGCCGGTGGTCTAACGTCAATGGTATTCGGAGCAATGGGCGCCGTGCGACAAGTCCCCGCTCCTGCAGACGACGTCTAACGGTACGTGCTGACACA
Organism: Macrothele yani; assembly: GCA_039090855.1. NCBI lineage: Eukaryota > Metazoa > Arthropoda > Arachnida > Araneae > Macrothelidae > Macrothele > Macrothele yani. The sequence continues at coordinate 85,337,804 of CM077001.1, forward strand.
GGTTGTTGCGCAACACACCTTAATTCCTGCGCCAACGTTCGTGATGTGACGGTGCGAGCCGTCAATGCTCGCAGCACAACATGCAGGTCCTCTCGTTCGGTGGTGTGCCGCGGCTGCGGCAGTCGCTCACGTCGGTCCGGCCGTCCCTCCTGCACCCACCGGATCCATTCTCGCCTCACTGTGGCTGGATGTCGTCCCACACGGATGCCGCTGTCTCGGTACGATAAACCGCTGTCTCGATAAGCCACTATTCGTCCTCTGTCGAACTCCGAAACGTGCAAGAATGACTGCCGTATTCTGCGACGAGGCATCAGGAAGCTTCCCACGCACAGGTCCGGCAGCACAACACACTTCCACTACTTACACCCCGCCTTCTGTGCACCCTTCTTATAGTGCTTCTCGGTGGCGTACCGGGCGCACATGATTAGCACATGCCCTGCAATGCAAATCGTTTGCATGTCCTCTCGCGGGCGACGCATGCTGCGAATTTCAGGCCAATCGGTTGCTTCCTTCTTGGTGTTGCATTTTTGGTGGCCAGCAGTGTATAAAGTACGTTACTTCTAAGTTAGATTTTTCTTCTGAACGGCACCTTACTTCTCCGAATTTCTTTACACATTATGGCAACAATTGACAGCGGATTGAAGGTAAATAAAGTCACTTCCAGAGTAAAAGATGTGTGGTGGTAGTACGACAAAAAATACTTAATTAAGTGCATATGTTTAGCGCACGCTATCATCATATGCATTGAAATTATATTATCTATGAATTTCGCATTGTGATAACAACGAATCTCTGTTAAAAGAGGAATTGTGATTACGAGTGTAATTTGTCAAGCAAGTAAACCGTTGTAAGTTGTATTTCTTGCTTATCGATACCTTAGACCGTTAGTGATAATGTAACAGCTGTGCTTAACATTTAATGGCATTTCAACATATAAGACCCAAAAACGTCTTGAAAAATATATAAATGTTATAAAAGATATAAGTAACTAGCCGCTCAACAAAGTCTTTTAGAGAATTAAAAGCAAGGATTTAGATCATTTCGTTAGATATTTGTTACACTGAATTTTTACACTGAATTTGGCAAATCTGAACTTTACGTTCGTGACGTTCCGTAATCGGAACGTCACGAACGTAAAGTTCAGATTTGTAAATATTTTGTAACCCTTATTGACTAGGAAATCTACATTATAATGTTGAGCATATGGTGCTTTAAATAGCAATCGATCACCTGGTACAATGGCTGCAGTTGTTACCGTTTCATGAGACAGTTATGGACGGTCTTTTTGTGACTGATTTATTTTAAGACAGTGGTTTTGTTTTGTGACTGGTACAATTTTCTACGGTTAAATTTTTAGATCATGAAAGCTAATCAAACTACCAACCAAATCAATCACGTCTTTCTTCAGCAACCCTCGAATTCCAGAATGAAGTACATTCTATTATCAAATGTAATTTTACTTAGAAACGGAAGTTGTGTGGAAAGATCATGAGTTTCATTTCGTAAAATTTGGCGGCCCGGTGGCGCAATGGTCTAAACGCTGGCATATGACCATTCTTCCCAGATGGGTCCAGATTCGAATTCCAGACAGGCATGAATGTTATGTTTGTCTTATGGCACTGGCTCTCTCTACCTTCAATGGAAATAGTGGCCCTAAATTAAGGACGGACCACTGCTTATAGCTCACGGTGGTCTTTAAACCCCCAAACGAACTAAAACGAAAAGGTAGGTTTATTTATTGGAAATGTTGAATGCATTTTTGAATGTTTCTTAACGGTTTCCCGATTTTTTCATACGTTTTTCTATTTTTCTATCAGTATTGAGTGGAGTTATTGAATGACCTCGTTTCTAAGTGATGTCACCTGTAAACTGAATAAATCTTTTCCCACTGGCTTTAGGGATGTAATTATTCATTTTTTAACGGACTGAAATTATTCAGTTCCTTTGAGAAATAGATAAACTGTGAAAAAATTCGTGCCACCTGCGGCTCTTTCATATTCTTCTAGTCTCAAGGCACGAAAATTCAATTAAATTAGAACACAGCGGAGACAGAATATAATTCGTACCTGTATCCTCCGTATTTCCATCTTCAGCTTACTGACTGAAAAAAGAGCTGAGCGAAACTGATTATAATTTTTACTGTTCCCTCCCTGGCGTTGAGTCTTTTATTGAACGGGCTGCATTGCAACAAGACGATGAAAGAAATGAATCGTGATTAGCTTCCACGTTTCTGCAATTCCTGCCGCTACCTACGTGGAAAAAAATGCATTAACTCACTTAGAATAAGAGAAGTGAAAATAAGAATGGTGGTCTTCAAGAGTTTAGACACCTGCACAACAAACTATATGCTGTGTGTGTGTGTGTGTGTACGTCGCATCTTGGAAAGGGATTGAAGGCAATGTGTGGAAACTTGGTCTATCATTCAGACATCAAAATATACACTTCCCTCTATTTCCATGCAAAGGTACATTCGTGGCGTAAGCAACTTTTGAAATGACATTGTCTCCGGGAAACTGTTCTGCAAGCACATAACAGGAACCACGAGAAACAACCATTAATTCACATAGAAGGAACAGAATTTCGTTATTTTATGATACTGACATACCGAATTTACCTTTCGTCGATTTAGTCAATCCATCAGAAACGTAGGGTTTTTCGTTTTTCCCGAAAATCGTTTTTTTTTTCTTTTTTTGGCATCCCGATGCCATAATTAATGAATCTGATTATCATTCAGAATCGATAAGGCCTAAAACAGTTAAACATAATATTAAAAGAAATTTTCTTGACACTGAGATTTATGATATAAGCACCTGAAGAATGCGTTTCGTATAATAGCAATTTGCTTCTACAACACGGTTGAAAAGTGCAAAGAAATGGGTGAAGACGCTGAATACAGATCAGTGGATCAAGATATCTTTTCAGTTCAAGTGAATTTGATGAAGAGCTTCCAGACTGCGGTTTGACCCGTTTAGTTTTCTTCCCCTTTTTTTTTATGTTTATTTTCCGAATGAAATAAATCTCTATATAAAAAAATCACAAATCAGTGTAAATTGCTTGTACAATGTTGTTCCAAGATCTCGCTCTCCCTTTACCAGTTTAACTTATGAAGTGATACGTAAAGAAACAAAACTGCTCATAACGTAAAACCCTTTCGCCGGTGGTGGTCTCGAACCCATCTTCCTGCTCTGAAAGAGGCTATTCTCCCAAGTGAACTACGCCGGCAGGTTTATCGCTGCAACATCGCCTATTTGGCTCATACATCAGTGCAGAAGTACGTTATCTACGTCATGTCAAGTAGCACATTACGTCATCTCTCTTGGGGAAGGTGGCACGAAATCGCAGGTTTTCGGGTTGGCCAATAATCAAGCTCAAAGGATCAGCTCACTACAGAAGAAGGAATTTTTATTAATTCCATAGGATGTGTGGCGGAATCATCTCTTATATTTTCGAACATTGATTTACGTTCGGGGGCCAATATAATATATAACTTTTTTGCCGGTGGAGATTTCGAACTCAAGTCTTCCTACTCCGGAAGTGGTTATTCTCCTAACTTAACTATGCTGGCAAGCTTATCGCTACATCATCGCTGATTTGACTCATACTTCAGTGCAGTAGTACATATGTCATTTACGTCATGTCACGCAAAACGTTACACCTCTTCCTACGGCCATTACGACGACGTCGACGAGAAATGTTTGTTATCAATGGCACCTTTCTCTTTTCATGAACTTTATTATCCGCCGATAATACCATAAGTAAAAAATAGGTCTGTTTAAAATTCTGTATTTTATATGTTTTTGTGAACATGCGGGATTTAGTACTTCCATAATTCTGTGCCCGTTATTTCAATATTCTGAATCCAGGAAAGAGGTCTTAAATATATCGTATATACATACCTCATTTTACACAACGAAAGTTCCTGAAGCGATAAGAGATAGAAGAGAAACAGAACTATTGTGCTATTTAAAGCATTAAGACAGTTCACGTTGACAGCTCTGTAGTTATCTAATCGTTCATTTTTTAAAAACTGAATCTTGTTTTGAACCCGTTGGCCAATCTCAAGATTAACTTTTGAAACGGGATGTGTCATAAAACTTCAGTAATTAGCGAACTAACAATTCTGGAATCGTAACTCGGGATGCAAATAGACGCTGCATGCAGGAGCATTTTTAAAGTGAAGATTTAATTTCGTATGGTTTTCCTTTCTTAGTACGCACTGGTACGTCTTTTAATGAAATCCAGTTAATAAATATGATGTGCCTAACAGATCTGCTAACATTCTCTTGATTAATAACGTAGGTTACGTCAGATCATAATATGTTTTTCTGGTACAAAATTCAGTATTTTGTGAGGTCCGTCCATGACCTCATGCCATATGCCATGTCATATTGCTGCGTAAATGTGCTGCGCGCAGAATGTTTCGGAAAGAAGGAGGCCCAATGTAAGTTGCGTCAGATCACAGACTTAAGCAAACACCGTACATCTGCAAAAGTTTTTTTTCCCACGGAATGTTTTTCAACGTTATACGATATGAAATATATATAGAATTCAGCAATCTAACATACGGTCACGGAGGTAAGGAAGTAACCACAAATTCTCAGTTTTTTCGAATGATCTGCTCTTGGGTTATTCATCTTCTTCCCAAGGCAATTACTGTTCTTAGCCACAGCTACACCTATTAAATGTAGTAAAGTCATCGTGCGTTTCCGACGAGTAACCCCCCACGCGATATATAACATGCACACATAACACAGGCCCAACTTGCTTAGGGAATTCAATATCACAATACACTCCTCCCTATCTAAAGATTTACACATGCAGCTAATTCCTCGACGGTTCATAGCCACCGATGTCCAGGTTACAGCAGCTAGCTCATAACGGCATGTTGCCGTTATCGAGATGGTAATTGAAGACGCCCAGTCTACTAAAAGGCGTAATAAAACGTCAGGATGACCGACATTAATGATACTCTCGTGCTCAGTCTTCGTGTTAAGCGTACTTTCCCATTTCTGGGTCTTAGAAGAAGGCCAGCTGTCGTGGCAACAGCAGCGGCAGGCAGTGTCGTGCTCTCCCCCCCCCTCCCCGCGTTGACTACACTTCCGTAGCAGGTGATCTGTGGGCACAGGTTCTTCTCGGAGGCATGCTGGGGTTCTTTCCCACGGACGAACACTATAGTCTCCTCCTCCTCCTCATCCTCCCGACTTCCTGTGAGGCTTTTTTCTCCCTTTTGCTTTCGTTTCTGTGCTTTTTCTCAGTTTTTTCTTTATCGCTAACCCCATTAAGTGCATTCTCCGGACGGTATCTCCCGCGCTCGCCTGCGTATTGCAGTTCTCACGTTCGACCCTCCACGGTGATCTTAAAAAAAAAAGTGGAAAATTTTTTATACGGTTTCCCGCTAAAACCGAACGCAGTCCGTTAATCATTAGGCTGTTAAAACGGCTAATATAGGTGACAAACAGGAGGTGCGTTAGTAAAAAACATTCTGATAAATATTTTTGAAAAGTTTTCATTCCACCCCCTCCCGATAAACAGCTAGAACCTAACCCCATAATACACAACAATATTAACACTTCTTTTACGTTACACTGACGTAAGTACTAAAGTCTTGTACTTGCAGAAGTTTTTGTGTGCTCATGTGGAAAGAAAGTACTGCTGTAAATAACAAAGCAAATCGAGATTTTCCTTCCCGTTTTCATGTCAAATATACTTTTGGCACTTCTCTGTTTTGCTGGTCTGGAATTCTAACTTCTCATGCATGGGCACCCATAGCTTAGTCTTCAGGAGGGGACAAACAGAAATTTTAACTACGAATAACGCACAAACACCATATGCAAATTTCCACCTGCAGCTACGCAGCCACATTTTCAGCAGGGTTCGAAGTTTTGTGTGTTGTGACACATTACTCCCGTCACCAGCATTCAAATTTCTGGCCAGTTCAGAGATGGAAATGTGTCACGGGTCAACAGGTCGAAAATTTCTTGCGGGTCCAAAGGGTCGGGTCAAGGTATTCCTGACCCAATTTTGACCCGGTTTTATTCCCGTTTTATTTGTGAAAAGAGAAAAATATATTCCAAAGTAAAATGCGCGTTGTGGAATTCTGTAGTCGATACTGGCGCCCCCGGAGCGAAAAATGATTTGCCACGCAAAAATATGGTCGTCTCTTTCTTAAAGCAACGAAGATTTCCACCGACCGATGTCGGACACACCGACACCATATCGTAAAAAGATACTTCTTTCGCGTTCTTTTACAGTGCGATTGTCTAGGGCAAGATTCAGGCAAACGCCATTCGCCTGCTTCTCAGCTGATTCACTCTCTCCGTGCAAAGTTCAATGTATGACTAAGAGTTACTTTTCACATCGCATCTTTTACATTGAGCATTCAGAGGTTTTCGATCCTTATTTCTTAATATAAATGGATTCAATATTAAGGAGGTTGAAAAAGTCGTTGAGGCCAACAAATACGTGCTTGTTGATAAATACAAGGGGAAGGGTGAATGCTGGAAATTGTTTCGTCTCATGTATATATATCATCATCATCATCATTGTCAACCATTATCAATCCACTGCTGGACGAAGGTCTTCCCAAGTTTCCTCCACAACGGTCTGTCTTGTGCCAGTCTCCTCCATGTCACTCCCGCATATTTACGAATTTCATCCACCCATCTCCCATGTGGTCTTTTTCTGGGTCTTTTCCTGTCCCTTGGAATCCAATCTAAAATTTCGGCTGTCCATCTATGGTCTGTCCTTCTGGCAGTATGTCCAGCCCATTGCCATTTCAGGGATTTAACCCTGATCATGATGTCTTCCACTCTCGTCATTTTTCGGATCCACGAGTTTCTCTTCTTATCTCTCCTGGTTATACCAAGCATGCACCTCTCCATGCATCTTTGAGTTGTCTGCAGCCTTTGTATGTCTCTTTTAGTTAAGGTCCACGTCTCTGCACCATACGTAAGCACTGGAAGGATGCATTCATCAAACACTTTTCTTTTAAGACATAATGGCATATTGCTCTTGAAAATTATGCTGTTTCTTCCAAAAGCTCTCCAGGCAAGTTTTGTACGCCGATTAATTTCTTCATCAATGTGACCCTCACTTGATATCTGCTGTCCAAGATAAACATACGTATCTGTTATCTCCAGTTTTTCTCCATCAATCGATAAATCTTCATTTCTTGTAAAAGCATTGAACATCACTTTTGTCTTCTGAAAGTTCATTTTTAATCCCACTTCTTTACTCTTGTCAGCAAGTTCCTGGATCATACTCTGCAGCTCTGATGGGGTAGTTGCAAAAATGACTACGTCATCAGCAAAACGAAGGTGGGTTAGATAATCTCCATTAATCTTTATCCCTTTGTTTTCCCAGTTCAGTGATTGAAAGACATTTTCCAATGTGGCATTAAAGAGCTTCGGAGATATGGTGTCACCTTGTCTCACTCCCTTTCCAATTTTTATGTGTGTTGTATTTTCAAACAGCCGAATCTTTGCACTTGCATTTTCATAGATGTGATTAATAATATTAATGTATGCATCTTCAATACCGCAGGATTTCAGAGCCGTGGTAACTGCTGATGGTTTCACCGAATCAAAGGCTTTTTCATAATCGATAAAAGACCATGCACAATGGAAGTTCATATTCCCTCGCTCTTTCAATTAGTTCTCTCAGTACGTGGATATGATCTATTGTGCTGTAGCCACTCCTGAATCCAGCTTGTTCTCTCGGTTGAGCCATGTCCAGTGTTACCTTCAAGCGGTGTGAAAGAACTTTAGTGAAGATTTTATAAACCACTGATAGGAGGCTGATAGGTCTGTAGTTCCTGAGATCCTCAATGTCACCTTTTTTATGTAGCAGGATCATTGTAGCATTGTTCCAATCCTCAGGAATCTTCCCTTCATTAAGGCATCGAGTGAAAATTTGGGCGAGTACTGTTTCGATTTCTCCACTTGCTTCTTGTATGATGTCTATAGTAATTCCATCTTCTCCTGGAGCTTTCCCCCGCTTCATGTTCTTGATTGCATGAGCAACTTCTGCTGGGAGGACTGGAAGAACTCTGGTACCTTTCATGATGTCTGGAGTACATGTATCATCCCTTTCATATAATTTGGAGTAGAAATCTTTCACTCTTGTCAAAATTTCGCCTCTATTTCTTGTTATAGAACCATCTTCTTTTCTCAGAGCCATAATCTGTTTTCTTCCCTTACTGAGATGTCCCTTTGCTATCTTAAGGCTTTGGTTGTTTTCAATTGCTTTCCTCACTAGCTCATAGTTGAATTTCCTTACGTCTTCAGTGATACTTTTTCGTGTTGTCTTGCATAGCTCTATATATTCCACTTTGGAAGTCACATCTTCTTTAGTTGTCCTCATCTCTCTTCTTTTTTGCATCAACATTTTGGTTTTTCCTGATAATTTGTTCACATGCAACTTGTTCTTAGACCCAGCTAATTTTGTTGCTGTTTCCATTAGAGCTTTGGTTACTTTTCTGTTAACTTCCGAAATATCCACTTCTTCCGATGTTAGGCCTTCTAAAGCAGAGAATCTGTTCTTCAGTTCTAACTTGAAAGTATTATGGTGTTTTTTAAGGTTGGTTATGTCAATACATTTTGTTTGTCTTATGAGCTTGCCACGTTCCAGTTTAGTGATGAGGTGCATCTTACATCTCACCAATCTATGGTCACTACCTGTGTTGAACTTGTTCAGCACACTGCAGTCTTCGATGACGAATTTTTTGTTACACATAATAAAATCAATTTCACTTGTCGTTCCAATTGGATGTCTCCATGTCCATTTCCTGTGTGGCTTTTTCTTGAAAAAGGAGTTCAAGATGAAAAATCCTTCTGCCTCTGCAAACTCAACGAGAGTATTTCCACGCTGGTTTCTGTTGCCGTGACCAAATTTACCTACTGAAGTTTCATTCTGTTGCCGTTGCCCTATTTTTGCATTGAAATCTCCCATAATTATCTTCAAGTGCTGCTTACCTTTATTATTTAGATGACGAATTTCCTCATAAAATTCTTCAATTTCTTCTTCAGGATGACTTGTGGTGGGTGTATAAGTTTGAATAATCTGAGCCTGGTATCTTCTCGATAGTTGGATAACGAGTCGTGCAGCTCTGTCAGAGGAACTTTCAACTTCTACCACTTTATCCTTCAGTTTCTTGTTTATTATAAATCCAACACCACTAGTTCTGCCAGTATCTGTCCCACGATAATAGAAGAGATGTCCACTTTTCAGTTCAATGAGATCTTCTCCTTTTCTCCTTACCTCACTTAGCCCCACGATGTCCCACTTGATCCTTTGTAGTTCCTCTTCCAATTCAAGAAGCCTTGAATCAGAAGATAGGGAGCGTCCGTTATAGGTAGCCAAGGTCAGCATCAAATGGCAGCCTAGTCCGGTCCTCCGGGGATTCTTAGCACCCTCTGCCTTCATGTCGCACTGGCCGCTGCCTTGGCCAGGTACATTCCAGCTGCCGGAGACTGAGGGCCAAGATTTAAGTTGTAGAGTCATTTTGGAGGTGTTTGGCCATAACTCACCACGCTGGCCAAGCGGGTTGGTGAGTGTGGGATAGCATTTCCTCTGATCCCGATGGTATAGTTATACCGCTATTGGCGGTCGTCAGAGCCCCTTTAGTGGGAACAGGATGCACCACGAGAAGGCGGGGTTGACATTTGTCAAGGAGAGGCTGTGATGTTACGCATCACCTGACCTTACATCCCATGTATATATATATATATATATATATATATATATATATATATATATATATCCAGTGCTTACGTATGGTGCAGAGACGTGGACCTTAGCTAAAAGAGACATACAAAGGCTGCAGACAACTCAAAGTAGCATGGAGAGGTGCATGCTTGGTGTAACCAGGAGAGATAAGAAGAGGAACACGTGGATCCGAAAAATGACAAGAGTGGAAGACATCATGATCAGAGTTAAATCCCTGAAATGGCAACGGGCTGGACATACTGCCAGAATGGACAGCCGAAATTTTAGATTGGATTCCAAGGGACAAGAAAAGACCCAGAAGAAGACCACATGGAAGATGGGTGGATGAAATTCGAAAGTATGCGGGAGTGACATGGAAGAGACTGGCACAAGACAGACCGTTGTGGAGGAAACTTGATGAGACCTTCGTCCAGCAGTGGATTGATAATGGTTGACAATGATGATGATGATGATGATGATGATGATGATATATAGACTGAGTTTCGAATTTATAGTTCAAAGAAGATTTGTCCGGGTCAGTTACGGGTCCGGATCAGGTCGGGTCGGGTTCGGGTCCGAAATTTTTGACCCGTTTCCAACTCTGGGAGAGTTGCGCCACAGTATTCTTCTTTTACCTCGTACCATACGGGATAGCCTTTGCTCACCTCTAGCATCGATGATCCATGGTTGGCTCACACCTTGCCGGTTGTTCGTGGTTTTCCCTCCTCGGACCACTTTTTTGAGGGTACTAACCACGGCTGACAGTGAGCACCCGACAAAGCCTTTCCGTCTCGGAAATGTTCTGATCCAGTCGTCTGGTCATTACAATTTGGCATTTGCCAAACTCGCTTAAATACGCTGCCTTTCCCATTTGAAGAACAAGAATGACACTGATTAACCCAGCTTAGTATCAGGTGTTATTTAAACCGTTTCATAATCATCCCACTTGCCGTCATTTACTTGCAGTTGCTTCGATCTGCAAAATGCTTTGGCTCTTCGGTGTACATGCAGTGGATTGGGAATGGCGGATAATGATGATCATGATAAAATATGTCATTATCATCAACCATTATCAATATACCACTGAATGAAGATCTCCACAAGTCCCTTCCACAATATTTTGTCCTTAGTCATTACTTTCCGTGTGACCCCTACCTACTTTCAAATTTCATCTACCCCTCTCTCATGCGGTCTTCTTCTGGTTCTTTTTCCTTCCCTTGGTATCCAATCTAATATTTCAGTTGTTCAGAGGTGGCCAGTTCTTCTAGTAATGTATATCTTTCGAACATGATGTCATCAACCCTTGTCATTTTCCTGATCTATTAGTTTCAATCCACCAAATCAGTGAATGAACAAAGGCATCGCTCTTTCCACGTTTTGGCAACACACAGCAACCGAAAAATTTGTTATTCGGCCACTGTTGGGAATCGAATCCCAGATCTCTCGATATCTAGCCGAGTAACCATTTTCGTGTAAGGCTAATGCGCTCGGCTATATATCGAGAGATCTGGGATTTGGATCCCCATGGGTGACCGAAAAACAATTTTTCGGTTGCTGTGTGTTGCTAAAACGTGGAAAGAGCGATGTCTTTATTTATTAACTGATGCCACGTATTTGGAGGATTTTCACTTTGGATCTCGCCCTTTGGATTTAACTGCTATGATTAATATATAGCCAGTGCCGTTAATGCCCACCAGATGGAGACGTCTCAATAGCTGAGCCCATCTTACGGATTTATGATGTCAGAAGCTGACAGAAAAACACACATAGTGCCGTGGATTGTTGGCCACCGTCGTGTAAGGTTAACGCGCTCAGCTAGATATCGAGAGATCTGGTATTCGATTTCCCAGAAGTGGCCGAATAAAAAACTTTCGGTTTGCTGTGTGTTGCTAAAACCTGGAAAGAGCGATGTCTTTGTTTATTATTCTATGAGTTTCTTTTATCTTTCCTGGTTAGACCAAGCCTGCATCTGTCCATGTTTCTTTTAATTGTCCGCAGCTTCTGTATGCATTTTTTTAGTTAAGGACCATGTCGCTGATTCATATGTAACAACTAGAAGGATGCAGTGATTGAACACTTTACTTTTAAGACATAATGCTAAATTCCTCTTAAAAATTATACTTTTCTTCCAAATGCACCTCATCGAAGTTTTATACTCTTATTACTTTCTTCTTCGATGTTGACCTCGTTTTATATCTGTTGTCCAAAGTAAATGTAGGGTTAATCACTTCTAAATTTTTTGCCACATCGATCTCTAATTCTTCAGTTCCTGTAGAAGCATGGCACATCAATTTGGTTTCCTGTTAGTTCATCTTTAACACCACTTCTTTACTCTTATCAGTAAGTTCCTTCATCGCACTCTGAATTTTTGAGATTGTACTCGCAAACATAACTCTGGCGTCAGTAAAACGGTGGTGGGTAAAATTATCTCTGTTAATCTTTATCTTCTTGTATTCCCAGTACAATGATCAAAAGGCGCTCTGCTGCGTGGCGGCATTGAAAAGCTTGGGAGATACGGTGTCACCTTGCCTCACTTCTCTTCTTAATTTTATGCGTAGCTTACGGTATCCTCGGACAGTCCAAATTTTGGACTTGCACTTTCATAGATGTTATGAGTGATATATATATACACACACACACACACACATATATATATGCATTTTTAACCCCGCAGGATTTCAAAGGCAGTGTAAACGTTGAAGATTTCACGAATCGAGACCAATTTTTTTGTTCCGCATTCATTGACAGCAGGGGGCGGGGTTCTATGTCAGCCCGCTGGCCGAGGGCCTCGGTGAGTGTAAAATAGCGTTTCTTCAAACCACTGTGGTATAGTTATGCAGCTATTAGTCGGTTGTCAGAGCCCCTTTAGTGGGATCGGGAAACACCTCGAGAACACGAGAAGGCAGAATTGACATTTGTCTAGGAGAAGCTGTACATTGTCCATTACTAGACATTGTATTCCCTTGATTGTTTGTGAATTAATATATATCATCATCGTCGTCGTCAACCAATATCAATTCACTGCTGGATGAAAGTCTCTCCAAGTTTTCTTCCACAACTGTCTGGCTTGCGCCAGTATCCCCCATGTCGCTCCATCAAAAGCCAGCGATACATCAGGGACGCTTTAGGGCAGAGGTGATAACCTTTTTCGAAGTTGTCCTAGTGCTATATTCCAGCAGGACAATGCTAGGCCACATGTGGCTCTGAATGTCCAAGACTTGTTCCACGCACAGCAGATACCGCTTCTTCCTTGGCCTGCCCGTTCGCCGGATATGTCCCCGATCTAACATGTCTGGGAGGACATGATAGCTAAGCGACTGGCGCGTCAACCGTCAAGTGCCTCCGCCAGTCACCACAAATGAACTCTGGTCTTGCATGGAAGCAGCTGTAGCGTTCTTTAATATTTGAAACGTGTATATATAGGGTACATACAATCAGTTCTTCTTATCCACTCATTCAAGTGAAACAGGAGTCACTTAAATAAAGTTCAAGAAATAGTTACTTACAGTTCTTCCCCTTTGTTCTACCATCACCTCATAAATGCTGTTCATGTAGAACGTTAATATTCCAACATACTTGAACTAATCGTAATGATGATATACTTCAAAACTAATTAACAAACGTTAATAGGCAGAAAACTTCTCCAAACGTTAATTACATAACAGCACAGCTTAACACGCCGCCTTCAAGTAAATCAAACTTCAGAGTAACGCACCTTTCACAATTGCAACATCCCACCAACATACCCTTCTTTTGGCTGCTGTTTCAACATTATGTCTCTAGTTCTTATCTGTCACACGCATATATCATCCTCTCTGACCTTAGAAGTGTTGTTAACCTCATTCCACGAGAGAGAATATATAACGTTAAGGTTGAAAACGCTAAAAGAGAATGAAGTCAGATTTACATATAGAGATAGCAGCTAAAAATGAAAGTTAATTCAGAGTATAAGTCATACAGTCTGGAAGTCTATTCCCCAGAACAATATCAAAAACCTTTTCCATTCAATGCTACGCCATGTAGAGAGACTGTTATTGTTGCTGGTGACGATGCTGACGATGCTTGCTACACACGATGCTGAGTTTTGAACCGAAAGAATGTTGTATATAGCCCTACAAATGTTATCAATTATCTCCTGTAACACGAGAAAACTATGATATAAATTTCATTTGAATTGCGCAATCCTTTCGTGGAGTTGCAATTTTTACAAGTAGTGCTATACACTGAAGAGCAGTTGAATTAGAGACAGCTGGCGTTATGCAAATGTGGCGCTGTGGACGTCCCTGTAAACGGAAACGACATGACGTATGCAGCGATCCGACAATATAAGGAATGATGCGACGGGAATCCGTACGAGTCGGACGCAGTATGGGTAAGACAAAGGATCTAAGCGCATTTGATCGTGGGCAAATTGTCGGGGCCTGACGAATGGGTCACTCCATCTCGGAAGTCGTGCAGGCACTGGGGATTTTTACTAGCCGCTCCGTCACGGGTGCACCGTGAGTACATCGAATCCAGTAAAACCATCCCTGCAAGGGTCAACTGCCGTAGACAACAGCGTGTGGATGAGCGGGGTCATCGTCGACTAGCTCGCATTGTAACAGCGGATAGACGGGCCACAGTGCAAGAAATCACTCGGCAATTTAACGCAGGTCAGGTGATGCGTAGCGTCACAGCCTCTCCTTGACAAATGTCAACCCCGCCTTCTCGTGGTGCATCCTGTTCCCACTAAAGGGGCTCTGACGACCGCCAATAGCGGTATAACTATACCATCGGGATTAGAGGAAATTCTATCCCACACTCACCAACCCGCTTGGCCAGCGTGGTGAGTTATGGCCAAACCCCTCCAAAATGATTCCACAACTTAAATCTTGGCCCTCAGTCTCCGGCAGCTGGAATGTACCTGGCCAAGGCAGCGGCCAGTGCGACATGAAGGCAGAGGGTGCTAAGAATCCCCGGAGGACCGGACTAGGCTGCCATCTGATGCTGACCTTGGCTACGTACAATGGACGCTCCCTATCTTCTGATTCAAGGCTTCTTGAATTGGAAGAGGAACTACAAAGGATCAAGTGGGCCATCGTGGGGCTAAGTGAGGTAAGGAGAAAAGGAGAAGATCTCATCGAACTGAAAAGTGGACATCTCTTCTACTATCGTGGGACAGATACTGGCAGAACTAGTGGTGTTGGATTTATAATAAACAAGAAACTGAAGGATAAAGTTGTAGAAGTTGAAAGTTCCTCTGACAGAGCTGCACGACTAGTTATCCAACTCTCGAGAAGATACCAGGCTCAGATTATTCAAACTTATGCACCCACCACAAGTCATCCTGAAGAAGAAATTGAAGAATTTTATGAGGAAATTTGTCATCTAAATAATAAGGGTAAGCAGCACTTGAAAATAATTATGGGAGATTTCAATGCAAAAATAGAGCAACGGCAACAGAATGAAACTTCAGTAGGTAAATTCGGTCACGGCGACAGAAACCAGCGTGGAAATACTCTCGTTGAGTTTGCAGAGGCAGAAGGGTTTTCCATCTTGAACTCCTTCTTCAAGAAAAAGCCACACAGGAAATGGACATGGAGACATCCAAATGGGATGACAAGTGAAATTGATTTTATTATGTGTAACAAAAAATTCGTCATAGAAGACTGCAGTGTGCTAAACAAGTTCAACACAGGTAGTGACCATAGATTGGTGAGATGTAAGATGCACCTCAACACTAAACTTGAACGTGGCAAGCTCATAAGACAAACAAAATCTATTGACATAACCAACCTTAAAAAACACCATAATACCTTCAAGTTGGAACTGGAGAACAGGTTCTCTGCTTTAGAAGGCCTAACATCGGAAGAAGTGGACATCTCTGAAGTTAACAGAAAAGTAACCAAAGCTCTTATGGAAACAGCAAAAAATTAGCTGGGTCTAAGAACAAGTTGCATGTAAACAAATTATCAGGAAAAACGAAAATGTTGATGCAAAAAAGAAGAGAGATGAGGACAACTAAAGAAGATGTGACTTCCAAAGTGGAATATATAGAGCTATGCAAGACAGTAAGAAAAAGTATCACTGAAGACGTAAGAAAATTCAACTGTGAACTAGTGAGGAAAGCAATTGAAAACAGCCAAAGCCTAAAAATAGCAAAGGGACATCTCAGTAAGGGAAGAAAACAGATTATGGCACTGAGAAAAGAAGATGGTTCTGTAACAAGAAATAGAGGCGAAATTTTGACAAGAGTGAAAGATTTCTACTCCAAATTATATGAAAGGGATGATACATGCACTCCAGACATCATGAAAGATACCAGTACCAGAGTTCCTCCAGTCCTTCCAGCAGAAGTTGCACATGCAATCAAGAACATGAAGCGGGGAAAAGCTCCAGGAGAAGATGGAATTACTGTAGACATCATACAAGAAGCAAGTGGAGAAATCGAAACAGTACTCGCCCAAATTTTCACTCTATGCCTTAATGAAGGAAAGATTCCTGAGGATTGGAACAACGCTACAATGATCCTGCTACATAAGAAAGGTGACATTGAGGAACTCGGAAACTACAGACCTATCAGCCTCCTATCAGTAGTTTATAAAATCTTCACTAAAGTTCTTTCACACCGCTTGAAGGTAACATTGGACATGGCTCAACCGAGAGAACAAGCTGGATTCAGGAGTGGCAACAGCAGAATAGATCATATCCACGTACTGAGAGAACTAATTGAAAGAGCGAGGGAATATGAACTTCCATTGTGCATGGCTTTTATCGATTATGAAAAAGCCTTTGATTCGGTGAAACCATCAGCAGTTACAATGGCTCTGAAAACCTGCGGTATTGAAGATGCATACATTAATATTATTAATAACATCTATGAAAATGCAAGTGCAAAGATTCGGCTGTTTGAAAATACAACACACATAAAAATTGGAAAGGGAGTGAGACAAGGTGACACCATATCTCTGAAGCTCTTTAATGCCACATTGGAGGGTGTTTTTCAGTCGCTGAGCTGGGAAAACAAGGGGATAAAGATTAATGGAGATTATCTAACCCACCTTCGTTTTGCTGATGACGTAGTCATTTTTGCAACTACCCCATCAGAGCTGCAGAGTATGATCCAGGAACTTGCTGACAAGAGTAAAGAAGTGGGATTAAAAATGAACTTTCAGAAGACCAAAGTGATGTTCAATGCTTTTACAAGAAATGAAGATTTATCGATTGATGGAGAAAAGCTGGAGATAACAGACACGTACGTTTATCTTGGACAGCAGATATCAAGTGAGGGTCACATTGATGAAGAAATTAATCGTCGTACAAAACTTGCCTGGAGAGCTTTTGGAAGAAACAGCAAAATTTTCAAGAGCAATATGCCATTATGTCTTAAAAGAAAAGTGTTTGATCAATGCATCCTTCCAGTGCTTACGTATGGTGCAGAGACGTGGACCTTAACTAAAAGAGACATACAAAGGCTGCAGACAACTCAAAGAAGCCTGGAGAGGTGCATGCTTGGTGTAACCAGGAGAGATAAGAAGAGGAACTCGTGGATCCGAAAAATGACAAGAGTGGAAGACATCATGATCAGATTTAAATCCCTGAAATGGCAATGGGCTGGACATACTGCCAGAAGGACAGATCATCGATGGACAGCCGAAATTTTAGATTGGATTCCAAGGGACAGGAAAAGACCCAGAAGAAGACTACATGGGAGATGGGTGGATGAAATTCGAAAGTATGCAGGGGTGACATGGAGGAGACTGGCACAAGACAGACCGTTGTGGAGGAAACTTGGGGAGACCTTCGTCCAGCAGTGGATTGATAATGGTTGACAATGATGATGATGATGACATAAAAACGTGTAAGGAGCCACACCATCCAGAACCATCTCCTGGCTATAGGGTACAGAAGCCATCGTCCCACGAGGGTACCGCTGCTGACCGCACATCACAGGGTTCAAAGATTAGCATGGGCACGGGAACATCGCCACTGGACCCTAAACATGTGGGAAAATGTTGCCTGGACTGATGAGTCGAGATTCACGTTGATACATGCGGATGGCAGGATACGAGTACGGCGCAAACCACATGAAGCGATGGATCCTTCTTGCCAGCAGGGCACTCTTCAAGCTGGTGGGGGTGGCATTCTCGTCTGGGGACTGTTTACCTGGACTGAAATGGGACCCCTGGTACGCGTGACATCGTCCCTCACAAGTCAACGTTACAGGAATATCCAGGACGGCCATTGGCTCCCATTTGTGCGTCTTCAACATCCCACTGGGGACTTCATCCTGCAACAAGGCAATGCACCGTGTCATCGCTCCCAAATTGTATCCGAATGGTTGTATGAACATTCCACCGACGTAACTTCGCTTCCTTGGCCAGCTAGGTCACGTGACCTCAATCCCATCGAGCACATCTGGGATGCCATCGAGATAGATGTTCGAGGCTCTGACTTTCCTCTATCAAATCTTCGTGAACTGTGGGAGCTTGTTCAGGGGTCGTGGATCCGTATGGCTTCCCAACTCTTCCGGTGTCTTGTCGAGTCCATGCCGAGACGAATCGCCGCCGTCATCAGGGCGAAAGCTGGTGCTACACGTTACTGAACAGGTATCTCTAATTCAATTGCTCTTCAGTGTATATATACAGGGTGCATAGGAAAGTCCCTTTAGCCTGAAATAACTTGCGAACGGAGGTAGGTACAGTTAAGCAAGTGAGATAACGGTATAGTAAAGCGACTACGCCCGATCGAATGCAATCAATAGCAGCGCCCCTAGTAGCGAAATGCGGAAGTTAGCCATTGTAAATCAAAAACAAAAAGAGATAGAGCACAATTTCCAATCACAAAGTTGTAGAGCATGAATTAATTAGTACAAAACGACATTTGTTTCACACGGATAAGATAAATTGTCACCTGAATACCCCAAAATGTCCGAAATCGATGCGCGACCTTTTGTGTGAACGTTTGAAGGGAACAGGCATAGGTATGAGCAAATACACACAATTTATTGCATAAATGGGTACTTATGTCAATAAAGTTTGATGACGTCAGACAAAACATAAACAAAAAAGGAAAACTGGCGCACAGTGATAAAAAGTTAATGTCGAGTATGTTTGAAGAGTTCGCCATTGCCCACGATACACATTTGTATTCGTCAAAGTAACTCTGGATGCACATTATTCAGCATGGAAGGTGTCACACAATTGCAAGCATCTGTAACACGACGACGTAGATCCAGCTGACTTGTAGGCGCTGTTGCATACACCTGATTTTTAACGTAACCCCAGAGGAAGAAATCCAACGGAGTGAGGTCCGGCGATCGTGGAGGTCATTCAACAGCACCACCATACCCGACGATTCGTTGCCCAAAACAATATGTGAGAAAGCGTCGGACTGCTGCTGGCTGGTGTGCAGGGGTACCATCATCTTGGAACCACAAGGAACGTAATGCGGACAGGAGAATGTCATCTAGACAGTCAGGCACGATATCCTGTAATAGTTGGAGGTATCTCTGTCCGTTGGCATTCGCCGTAAATAAGCACCATCTCGCAATATTGGGAATGAGTGAAGCTCGCCATTCTCACACAGCGTACGTAGACCTAAACTTCTGATCAGGGTACATCTTGCTACTGGTTTTTATATCGTAGGTACGGTACAACGTCACAATATGCATTTGCATACGGCTACATTTGCGAAATGTGAATATGCGGACTCGAATCGTCACGCATCGATTTCGGACATTTTTGAGAATTCAGGCGACAATTTATCTTATCCGTGTAAAACAAATGTCGTTTTGTACTAATTAATTGATGCTCTACAACTTTGTAATTGGAAATTTTGCTCTATCTCTTTTCGTTTTCGATTTACAATGGCTAACTTCCGCATTTCGTCACTAGGAACGCTGCTACTGGTTGCATTCGATTGGGCGTAGTCGCTTTACTACACAGTTATCTCACTTGCTTAACTGTACCTCTCTCCGTTCGCAAGTTATTTCAGGCTAAAGGGACTTTCCTATGCACCCTGTATATACACGTGTTAAAAATACTTGTATTTGGCTTGCTTACGTAATCACCATGTCCGTCCGTTCGTCTGTGGATACCATATATCTGCATCTATTAGTCCGCTTTCAGAAATTCGTTTTGCGTTAGGAAGCCTGAACTACGAGAACCACATATCTCTGCTTCTGAAGGTCCGATTTGCTCCACATACAGCTCACGATGAAGAATGTTTTGAATATAATTTCTAATTTTCCGCAACTCACACTGTGGCGACAACGAAGAGTGCACATTTTTGTTTCCGATATATTTGCAGCAGTATATGCTCTCCTAAAAACTCGATTGAAAGAGTTCTTTTTCGATCAGACACCGCTCACGACTGAAAATATTTTGCCCATGTTTCCTGCTCAAAATAATATAGAGTATTTCCGCTAGGGGGCGTAAATATATCGTAAATACATATTTTTGTTTACAACATAATCAAAATAAATATCTGCGCGTCTAAAACCTCATTAAAAAATCCTTTTGGATCAGATGCTGCACATCATGAAAACATTTGGTATGTATTTCCTGCCCAGAATAGTGCAGAATTTAATCCCTACCTGGAACAAGCTATTGTTCTCGATGTCTCTGTTTCTAAAAGTAAGATTTGAAAAATTCTTCTAACATCGAAAACTTTTCGCTTCGTAGATTATTTGAATATATATTCTTGAATTTTTCATAATTTACTATTATGATGCTAGTGTGTATTTCTGCTTACAACTTTATCTCCGCCTCTAAGAACCCCTCTGAAAAATTCATTTTGTACTGTGTATCATTTGCAATTATCCCCTATAAATAATGCACAGTTTCACTGCTAGGGGCTTATATGTGAAAACTTTTCTTGCTATTATATTTGGAACATTCTTGTCCCCTCGCATATTTACCACCTATAGAGAGTATTTGCGCATATTTTGTGCTTTTCGTTAATTTACAGTTCTAACATCAGTCTGCGTCAGCGTATTTATTTATTTTTGAAAGAGTATTAACCATTTTAAAATAACCTCGTGAGAATCTCTTTTTCTTTTTATTAAGAGTGTGCAAAAGTTCTACCCGTTTCTCATGATGCAAATTCCAAATAAAAAACTTAAGTAACAAGTGCAATAATATGTAGATGCGCGTGCGATGTCCAAAATGCTTCGAGGAGTAGGCTATAAAATGACACCAAGTATGCAGGCGCATCTAATTCGCAAAAATCATACACACACACACACACACACACACACACAAAGGTTAACATTAATTAATAAACAGGAACCGAACGCCAACTATACTCAAAATAGTATAACTACTAGTGATCCGAATTTCTTGGCGTAGAAGAGAAACCAAAGTTTCCAAGCTTTCGCCCATCAACCAGATGGCTTTTACAAGGAAGGTAGGAAGGGCAGACAGACAGTAAGCATCATCATTTTATCAACATCAACCAGACAGGTAGACAGCGAATCGTACTTACAACTTTATCAACATCAACCAGATGGCTTTTTTCAAGGAAGGTAAGAAGGGAAGATAGACAGTAAGCCAGTAGACAGGTAGATAGCGAATTCTACTTACAAATTTATCAACATCAACCAGATGGCTTTTTTCAAGTAAGGTAGGAAGGGCAGACGGACAGTAAGCCAGTAGACAGGTAGACAGCAAATTCTACTTACAACGTTATCAACATCAACCAGGTGGCTTTTTTTTAAAGAAGGTAGGAAGGGCAGACAGACAGTAAGCCAGTAGACAGGTAGACAGCGAATTCTACTTGCAACTTTATCAACATCAACCAGATGACTTTTTTCAAGGAAGGTAGGAAGGGCAGACAGACAGTAAGCCAGTAGACAGGTAGACAGCGAATTCTACTTACAATTTCATCAACAGCAACCAGATGGCTTTTTTCAAGGAAGGTAGGAAGGGCAGACAGACAGTAAGCCAGTAGACAGGTAGACAGCGAATTCTACTTACAACTTTATCAACATCAACCAGATGGCTTTTTTCAAGGAAGGTAGGAAAGGCAGCCAGTAGACAGGTAGACAGTGAATTCTGCTTGCAACTGTTTCAACATCAACCAGATGGCTTTTTTTCAAGTAAGGTAGGAAGGGCAGACAGACAGTAAGCCAGTAGACAGGTAGACAGCGAACTCTACTCAAAACTTAATCAACATCAACCAAATGGCTTTTTTCAAGAAGGTAGAGGCGAACCAGTTCGCTGTCTTCCTTCCTTCAAAAAGCCATCTGGTTGATTTGCGAAAGCTCAGAAACTTTGGTTTCTATTTTACGCCAAAAAATTCGGATCACTACTATAGTTACACTACTCGTATCTTAAGGGTTAACATGGCAAACAATAAGGATCACATTAGGTATTGTTTGCTTTATGAGTTCGACAAAGGCAACAATGCAGCTGAAGCCTGCCGCAACATTTGTGAGGCGTATGGTGAGGGTGCTGTGGACGAAAGCACATGTCCCCGTTGGTTCTGGAAATTCCGTGAAGGAGACAGAAGCTGCACAGATCAACCACATTCTGGACGTCCATCAGAGGTTTCTCAAGAGGATCTCAACCAAGCGATCTCAAATAGCCAACATATAACCGTTGAAGAATTACCAGAAAGGTTTTCTCTGCACAGAACAACAGTAGAAAGAAGGATAAATGAGGTTGGGTTTATTACAAAGTTCGACCAGTGGGTACCATATGACTTATCCGCAAGAAATCGATCGGGAAGAATGGCCACCTAGCTGTATTTCTTTGCTTGCGCGTCACAGAAATGAACCTTTCTTGCAACTGTTAGAGTTAAGGGTGATGAAAAGTAGGTTCTTTACGGCAATGTAAAGCGCCAAAGGACTATATGCTGAGTTGGAGAGCTGCTCCACTGACTTTAAGAGGAGAACTACATCCGAGAAAGATCTTGTTAAGTGTATGGTAGGAAGTCGAGGGGGTAATTCACTGGGAGCTGCTTGTACTAAACCAAACGATAAATGTTGACCTGTGCTGCCAACTTTTGAAAACGCTGAAAGAAAAATTAAAACCTAAGCGCCCAGCACTAGTTCATACCAAAGGCATCATCTTGCAACATGACAGCATGTGACCCCGTACACTTTAGCCACTCAGAGAAAATTACCGGACATTGAATGGGGAGTGTTACCTCACCGGTGTTTCCAGAACTTGCACCTACGGACTACCACCTTTTTCGATCTCTTCAGAACAACTTCGCTGGAAAAACCTTCGACGAAGTTGAAGATGTCGAAACTGCATTACAATAGTTTTTCTTTTTTTTTATGATTCCAAAACGAAGGAGTTCTACAGAAGGATAATTCAATTACCACCAAAAAGATATCAAGAGGTCTTAGATAATAATAGCAATTATGTAAAACAATAAAGACGTTATTTATTTTTTAAAAAGTGCTTTTCTTCTTTATTAAAATAACGGGTAGAGCTTTTGCACCCATCTGATAAAATACTCTTCATAAAAGTTGAAGCTATTCTAACAGCTTCAACCTTTACAAGAATGTCTTGAGCACATTTTCTTCTTCAAATAACCACAGCTTTGCCGCTCGGCGGCGTAAAAGTAATCATGTTTTCTTCCGCATATTTTTGTTCGATTTAAAAAAAATTCTTTTACCTCGGATATCTTCCGCTGTGAGTAATATTTCATGTACAGTTTGTTATTTTTCGTAACGCACATTTCAGTCTCTAGTAGACGTAAGTGGTCATTTCTACTTGAGGATGATTTACTGATTATAGAAACCCGGTTGAAAAAAAAAATGTGACTGGATCCATTCATTATTAAAACAACGCATAACACATTGTGCATTTTGAATAATGCACATTTTTTTTTCTACCAGGGTGTGTAAACGCATATAATTTTTCGATGATTTTTTGTTTTGCTAAAAACCTACTTTTAAAAATTGTTTTCATATTAGAAAGAATTCAAAAGATGACCTCAGGTATATATACACAAAAATTCGTTGTCATCTTTCTTATTTAGCTCGTTTTTTTACTAAACAAAAATCATTCTTATGTTATCACTATGCCTGTCAGGGTAGAACATATCTCTGCACCTATTAATCCGATATCACAAACTCTTTTTTGCATTGGAAAGTATGAACTGCACGAACAAGGATCCTTTTCTTTTTGGTCTTTCTTCAATGCATAATTTCACCGCCGGGGGACGTAAATACAGATGCTATCCGGTTCAAAATACACTAATTAATCAAAAATACCCGGGCACGCCTTTTGGGTAGTGGATTTGTCTATATACATCACAACCATGGCCCATAGAGGTACAATGTAGCCAGTAACATCGTGTATCTAAATTATCTTGCGTTGTGTGATTGTGGTTAATAGTTTTTTTGGTTTTCAGGTCCGGAAGTATGGAGTGTCAAGTAGAGGGGAATGAACATTTCCGACATCTTACATTTAATTTCCGACATTTTACACTTAATTTCCGACATCTGCTCCTCACGAGTTTAACAAGGGATCCATAGCCGCCGAGGTTACACAACAAAGTTGTGCTGTGTATGGGGAGGATGCTATTGCTCCGAGACAGCCCGCAAATGGTTTGAGCGGTTCCGAGGGGGCAATTTTGACCTCAACGACTCTCCACGCTCAGGTCGTCCATCTCACTTTGATGAGGATCGTTTGAACCATCTCATCCACTTGGATCCGCGTCGAACCACACGCGAATTGGTCACTGAGATGGACTGTGATCAGTCCACTGGAACATATGGGAAAAGTCCAGAAATTTGGGTCTTGAGTGGCTCACACCCTCACTGAGGAAAACAAGAATCAGCGTGTTGACATATGTGGTTCCTTGCTCGCCCGTTATCGCGAATGTCCTCAACAACACAAACTCTTTCTGCCACGTATTGTTACTGGAGATGAAAGGTAGTGCCTGTAAGTGAATTTCAGGCATCGGAGGGAATAGCTGGGCCCAAACAAGACGACCACACCACGTTCAAAACATGACCTGCATTCTGTGAAGATCAAATGATCATGATCATATGTAGAGGATTTCAGGAAGGGAGTGTCTGACCCCAGGTCTTAAACAACCCTTAGAAATAGGAAACTAGGAGATTTGGGCTAGAGCGCCCGATAGGAAAGTGACACGGAAGCAAAGTAGAAAGGGGGAGGAAGACGCCCTTATTTATTACCGGGGGGGGCAGTACCTGGGGTCCGACGGCTTAACGTGCCCATCTGACGCACGGCGGATATTTAGTGGAACGAGCGTTCGTACCTGCCTGGAATCGAACCTGAGGCCCTTTCCGTAGCAGTCACGAACGTTGCCCACTAGGCCACCCGCGGCTCATTCTGCGAAGAACATGTTGTGTGTCTGGTGGGATATGGAAAGCATTATTCACTGGGAAATGCTGCCGAGGAATCATACCATCAAAGCTGCACTCTATTGTGAGCAACTCCGCCGTGTGGAGGGAGCAATTCATTAGAAACGGCCACATCGGCGCTATGGTGTCCTTTTTCCAACATGATAACGCGCGCCTTCACAGTGCAAACATGACCAAAATAGCCATTGAGAACATGAAATGGAAGATCCTTCCACATCCGGCCTATTCTCCAGATGTCACCCCTTCAGACTATCACCTGTTCCGATCTCTGTCGGATGCACTCCGTGGAAAAACGATCAACAATGATGTTGATCTCCAGAATTCCCTTGATGATATGTTCGCAGCAAAACCTGCACGTTTTTTCAAGAATAGCATTTCAGATTTCAGACCTATCCAGACGTTTTTTTTTTGTTTTTTTCTTTTTGATTGGAGGTTTAACGACCACTGTGAGCAACTCAATGGGCTATAAGCAGTCGCCCGTCCCTAATTTAGGGTCACTGGTTCCAGGGAAGGGAAAGAGCCAGTGACGTAAGACAAACACAACATCCATGCCTGACCGGGATTCGAACCCGGACCCCTTACGGACGAATGATCAGAGGCCAACGCCTTAGACCACTGCGCCACCGGGGCGGCCTATCCAGACGTTGGGACACCATTGTAAACAATGGGGGTGGGGGGTTACATAGTTGATCGATTCCGTTTTCCCTTCTGATGTAATACATTCCTGTAGCGCGGTGAAAGAAAACGGCATGAACTTATGCATCAACTCAATACGAAATATATAAAAATATATAAAAATATATATAAAATATGCATATATATAAAAGAGGACGCACGTGGCTTGGCAAACATCATAGACAAAAGTATATAATAGAATGAGCCATGAGCAAGAGCTCAATTACTTTCAATGTGGTATAGTTATATGATGCCATCTTAGAATTAAATCAGTTCGAGAAATTTCTGCCCTGCTGCAGCTGCCTAGATCAAGTGTAAGGGATGTTATTGAGAAGTGGAAACGTCTAGGAGCAACGATAGCACAATCGCGACCACATAAAATGACAGAACGAGACCGCTGAGAGCTGAAGCGGATGATGCTACAAAATCGCCCATCTCATTTGCAACACTCGGTAGTGTTGACAAATACTTTTTACCTGAAATGAATAGACCAGAACTCGAAAAAAAATCAGTATATCAGATTTTGTTTTTTTTAAATATGCACCACCCGCAAATGTAATGTAATATTGGATGTAATCTCAATACAAAGGAACACTTAACTACTGGTATGTCATGTAAGGTCAGGTGATGCGTAACATCACAGCCTCTCCTTGACAAATGTCAACCCCGCCTTCTCGTGGTGCATCCTGTTCCCACTAAAGGGGCTCTGACGACCGCCAATAGCGGTATAACTATACCATCGGGATTAGAGGAAATTCTATCCCCCACTCACCAACCCGCTTGGCCAGCGTGGTGAGTTATGGCCAAACCCCTCCAAAATGATTCCACAACTTAAATCTTGGCCCTCAGTCTCCGGCAGCTGGAATGTACCTGGCCAAGGCAGCGGCCAGTGCGACATGAAGGCAGAGGGTGCTAAGAATCCCCGGAGGACCGGACTAGGCTGCCATCTGATGCTGACCTTGGCTACGTACAATGGACGCTCCCTATCTTCTGATTCAAGGCTTCTTGAATTGGAAGAGGAACTACAAAGGATCAAGTGGGAGATCGTGGGGCTAAGTGAGGTAAGGAGAAAAGGAGAAGATCTCATCGAACTGAAAAGTGGTCATCTCTTCTACTATCGTGGGACAGATACTGGCAGAACTAGTGGTGTTGGATTTATAATAAACACGAAACTGAAGGATAAAGTTGTAGAAGTTGAAAGTTTCTCTGACAGAGCTGCACGACTTGTTATCCAACTCTCGAAAAGATACCAGGCTCAGATTATTCAAACTTATGCACTAACCACAAGTCATCCTGAAGAAGAAATTGAAGAATTTTATGAGGAAATTCGTCATCTAAATAATAAAGGTAAGCAGCACTTGAAAATAATTATGGGAGATTTCAATGCAAAAATAGGGCAACGGCAACAGAATGAAACTTCAGTAGGTAAATTCGGTCACGGCAACAGAAACCAGCGTGGAAATACTCTCGTTGAGTTTGCAGAGGCAGAAGGGTTTTTCATCTTGAACTCCTTCTTCAAGAAAAAGCCACACAGGAAATGGACATGGAGACATCCAAATGGGACGACAAGTGAAATTGATTTTATTATGTGTAACAAAAAATTCGTCATAGAAGACTGCAGTGTGCTAAACAAGTTCAACACAGGTAGTGACCATAGATTGGTGAGATGTAAGATGCACCTCAATACTAAACTCGAACGTGGCAAGCTCATAAGACAAACAAAATCTATTGACATAACCAACCTTAAAAAACACCATAATACCTTCAAGTTGGAACTGAAGAACAGGTTCTCTGCTTTAGAAGGCCTAACATCGGAAGAAGTGGACATCTCTGAAGTTAACAGAAAGGTAACCAAAGCTCTTATGGAAACAGCAACAAAATTAGCTGGGTCTAAGAACAAGTTGCATGTAAATAAATTATCAGGAAAAACGAAAATGTTGATGCAAAAAAGAAGAGAGATGAGGACAACTAAAGAAGATGTGACTTCCAAAGTGGAATATATAGAGCTATGCAAGACAGTAAGAAAAAGTATCACTGAAGACGTAAGAAAATTCAACTGTGAACTAGTGAGGAAAGCAATTGAAAACAACCAAAGCCTAAAGATAGCAAAGGGACATCTCAGTAAGGGAAGAAAACAGATTATGGCACTGAGAAAAGAAGATGGTTCTGTAACAAGAAATACAGGCGAAATTTTGACAAGAGTGAAAGATTTCTACTCCAAATTATATGAAAGGATGATATATGCACTCCAGACATCATGAAAGATACCAGTACCAGAGTTCCTCCAGTCCTTCCAGCAGAAGTTGCACATGCAATCAAGAACATGAAGCGGGGAAAAGCTCCAGGAGAAGATGGAATTACTGTAGACATCATACAAGAAGCAAGTGGAGAAATCGAAACAGTACTCGCCCAAATTTTCACTCGATGCCTTAATGAAGGAAAGATTCCTGAGGATTGGAACACCGCTACAAATGATCCTGCTACATAAGAAAGGTGACATTGAGGATCTCGGAAACTACAGACCTATCAGCCTCCTATCAGTAGTTTATAAAATCTTCACTAAAGTTCTTTCACACCGCTTGAAGGTAACACTATACATGGCTCAACCGAGAGAACAAGCTGGATTCAGGAGTGGCTACAGCACAATAGATCATATCCACGTGCTGAGAGAACTAATTGAAAGAGCGAGGGAATATGAACTTCCATTGTGCATGGCTTTTATCGATTATGAAAAAGCCTTTGATTCGGTGAAACCATCAGCAGTTACAATGGCTCTGAAAACCTGCGGTATTGAAGATGCATACATTAATATTATTAATAACATCTATGAAAATGCAAGTGCAAAGATTCGGCTGTTTGAAAATACAACACACGTAAAAATTGGAAAGGGAGTGAGACAAGGTGACACCATATCTCCGAAGCTCTTTAATACCACATTGGAGGGTGTTTTTCAGTCGCTGAGCTGGGAAAACAAGGGGATAAAGATTAATGGAGATTATCTAACTCACCTTCGTTTTGCTGATGACGTAGTCATTTTTGCAACTACCCCATCAGAGCTGCAGAATATGATCCAGGAACTTGCTGACAAGAGTAAAGAAGTGGGATTAAAAATGAACTTTCAGAAGACAAAAGTGATGTTCAATGCTTTTACAAGAAATGAAGATTTATCGATTGATGGAGAAAAGCTGGAGATAACAGACACGTACGTTTATCTTGGACAGCAGATATCAAGTGAGGGTCACATTGGTGAAGAAATTAATCGGCGTACAAAACTTGCCTGGAGAGCTTTTGGAAGAAACAGCATAATTTTCAAGAGCAATATGCCATTATGTCTTAAAAGAAAAGTGTTTGATCAATGCATCCTTCCAGTGCTTACGTATGGTGCAGAGACGTGGACCTTAACTAAAAGAGACATACAAAGGCTGCAGACAACTCAAAGATTCATGGAGAGGTGCATACTTGGTGTAACCAGGAGAGATAAGAAGAGGAACTCGTGGATCCGAAAAATGACAAGAGTGGAAGACATCATGATCAGAGTTAAATCCCTGAAATGGCAATGGGCTGGACATACTGCCAGAAGGACAGATCATCGATGGACAGCCGAAATTTTAGATTGGATTCCAAGGGACAGGAAAAGACCCAGAAGAAGACCACATGGGAGATGGGTGGATGAAATTCGAAAGTATGCAGGGGTGACATGGAGGAGACTGGCACAAGACAGACCGTTGTGGAGGAAACTTGGGGAGACCTTCGTCCAGCAGTGGATTGATAATGGTTGACAATGATGATGATGATGATGTCAAATATTACCAGTACTCCACAAACTGCTATTAAACAGCGGAATGAAGTTCAAACCAATACAAGCTTTGTAAAATTATGTTCATTATTAAAATTAATGTTAGTGTAAATAATCATGGCATTTGCCTTTTAATGTAGTCACAGCTGAATCGGTCCCACTTGTTGTCTTCCTAAAAGCAAAGATTTGTGTATTTACTCTTCTTAATAAACGATACCGAGATGTTCCCAAAGTACGTGAAATAAGGGTTACGCTCAAAAAATGCAACAGTAACACAAGTATCATACAATAGACGTTTTCCTGATATTCTGAGTTTTAACAAAACTGGGGAAAATCTTTTTATAACAAACTACACTGAAGTACCAAAAGTCATGGGATAGCAATATGTAAATTTTTAACTGGCGCTGCCGTCGTATAAAGACTTTGACGCACGCCAAGATTTTCATAAGTTGCGAGGCGTAATCTCGTTGAACAACCGCCCGTAGGATTCTGGAAAGCCGACGTGAATTATCGGAGTTTGAACGACGCATGGTAGTGGGAGCCAGACAGATGGGACATTCAATTTCCAAAGTTGTGCGAATATTCAACATTCCTCGATCCATTGTGTCACGTGTGTACCGAGAATACTTCATGGAAGGCATTAACTGTCCAATCCACTAACCTGGGCAGCGCAGTGGCCGACCACGGTTGCTAAATGACCGTGACCAGCGGCGTCTGACCACAATTGCCCATGCTAACAGACAAGAGATATGGCGCAAATAACATTCACATTCAATGCAGGAGGTACCAGAAACATATCCATCAGGTCAATACAGCGTATTTTAGCGTCCATGGGGTATGGGAGCGGAAAACCCACCAGGGTACCTTTGTTAACACCACTACATCGGACACAGCACCTCACTTGGGCTCGTGAACACGGTAATTGGACCATGGAAGACTGGCAATATGTGGCGTGGTACCATGAGTCACGCTACCAGTTGTTACGAGCTGATGGTAGGGTTCCAGTGTAGCGCAGACCTTACGAGGCCATGGACCCAAGCTGTCAACAAGGCACTGTGCGAGCTGGCGGTGGTTTCATACATGTGTGGGGTGTCTTTACGTGGCACGGTTTGGATCATCTGGTCCTCGTAAACACGTCATTAACCGACAAACGCTTTCTTGCTCTACTGAGTGACCATTTGCAGCCCTTCATGTAACCCAACAACGATGGGATTTTCCAGGCGGATAATGCACCATGTCATCGGGCCCAAGTTGTCCAAAACTGGTTAGAGGAGCATTCTGGACGGTTTCGACGGATGGTGTGGCCACCACGTTCGCCCGACATGAACCCAATAGAGCACTTATGGGACCTGGTGGAAAAGTCTATTCACACCCAGGATCCTGCACCTACAAATACCAGAGAACTGTGGACGGCTGTTCAGACGGCATGGCTCAACATCTGGTGAAATGAAATGGAAAACGTGAGAAAAAAATTGAGGGGAAAAGAAGGGGAAAAAGGGGTCAAATGGATAAAATGGGAAAGTGGGTGCATAAAGGGCGAAGTAGTGGGAAAGTGGGGAAGGTTGGGGGGGGAAAGGGGAAGAGGGAACAACTTTACTAAAACTAATTTCTACTACTATCTTTGAATGTTATGGGCCATGCTTTCAGGTGTAACTCTGACTTGCCTATACATGTACAGGCGGATCAGAACCTTGTCAGGACTTGTGTGGCCTTTTCCCATATCTCCCTTGCTGTTACAATTACCTACACTGTTGTTATATTACTTTAGATTTTTGGTTTTAATGTAACAGCTAAATAAACTGAATTGAATTCAATCTCTCCAGAAATCTTCCGGCCACTTGTGGAATCGATGTCACGCCTAGTTGCTGCACTTCGCCGGGTTAGAAGAGGTCCTACACGATACTAGGTACATATCCCATGACTTTTGGTACTTCAGTGTAATTAGCTAATTGGAATAAAAAAATATTTCATGATAACTAGTTTGAATTAAAGAAAATAATAGATAGCAGGTGTTGAATAATTTTAGCCTTCGTTAGCTTTTTCTATTCAGGCCAGTTCTGAGGTGAATCTTGTCGATTGGATCAGTAGATGCTAAGTACTGAAAGAAAGCAGACATTATCTCTGAGTGCGCAGGCGGTCGTAAAATAGAGCAAAATCAGTAGATTACGAAACTCTATCATTAGACAGGAGTCAAAATCAGTAGATCTACTGATAAATCAGTAGAATGGCAACACTGGTTCAAACTCTCTCTGGAAGCAACCATAGCGACTCTTTGAAAGCTGAAGGGAATAGGTTTCCATGGCCGATTATCCTCACACAAGCCTAATGTCAGCAAGATCAACGCTAAGCGTTTGTTGGAGTAAAGCTCGGCACCAGTGGGTTCCGGAGCACTGAAAACGCGTTTTCTGGGGTAATGAATCACACTTCACTATCTGGAAGTCCAACGAACAAGTCTGGGTGTGCAGGATGCCACGTTAACGCTACCCACCCGACTGTGTTGTGCCAACTGTGAAGTTTGGTGGAGGAGGCATCATGCTGTGAGGCTGTTTTTCATGGTTTGGGCAAGAACTCCTAGTTCCAGAACCTAGGAATCTTAACGCTGCGGCCTATAATGACATTCTAGTCAATTTTGCGCTTCCAACATTATGGCAACAGTTCGATGAAATCTATTTCCTTTACCAAAAGAAAACGAGGTCTGTTCAGGAATGGTTTGATGAGATGGCTTGACTGGCCTGCTCAGAGCCTCGATCTCAACCCCATGAAATACCCTTGGGATAAATTGGAACGCCGACTGCTAGCCACGATGAACCGCCAGATATCGGTGACCGACATAACTGAAGCCCTTGTGGCGGAATTCAAGGCAATTTTCTCAGCAACGCACCAAAATCTAGTGGAAAAACTTCCCAGCAGAGTGGAGGCTGCAATAGAGGTCTGCAAGGGAACGGGCCTTTGCTCATTTCTAAAATGGGGAAACGGGCCGGGCCCGGGCCTTTGCTCATTTCTAATATGGGAAACGGGCCGGGCCCGGACCTTTAATATTTAATGTAAAACAGACACAGGTCGAGCAAGGTTTTTTTTTTATGAGCAAAACAATCGCTTTACGGTGCCTTTCTCGTTTGGAAATCTCACAACATACAGCAGCTGGATAAGATTGAATAATTTCCGCTGTTGGAAAAAATAGAAGTTTTACGTCATCCTCCTCCTACAAAACAATTGGAGTGGGTCAGCTCCCTTAGTTTTTCAATGTGAATGTGATCCCTTCTCTCTCTGTCTCTAACTTTCACCCTCCTCTCATGCTTCAGGATAGGCTATTAACTGCAGCATTTATAAACCGAGCCACACGCTCGCAGACGATCTTTTTTGTTGTTCTGGTCGGCGGCACTTTGTTCTCTAGATATGCGAAAAACTTTTAAGTTGTCTTAAATGGCACGGAGAAATGGGCTGGGATAAACTTCTGTGTATAAATCTGTGCCGTATTTTCCTCATTTGTACTCTCAGGGAGTCAGCGGATAGCAAATAAACCCTTAGGTATCCCAGCCCAGCCGTTTTCAAAACTTCTGTGACACTGGTTAGCTGGACAGTGTGCCGTTATTTTCCCTAGCGTATACTCAGTTCAGTGTTGCTGATAAGTACTGTTACGGTACCGGGCCGAGCTAGGTTATGCATTCACCGATCGCCACCAAAATGTTACGACAGTGGGTCATTATCCAACTGCGGTCAATCAATTTAACAACCGTAGCCGAGCAATTAGTATATTTCTTCTCTGAGGTCCTTCGACGTAGTTCTTGGCGCGAAAACTGTATTATATGGGCATACACTTAAACAATTTGAAGAAATCACATGCGTACACATAAATAGTGTGTTCTATGACTGCGCTGACTGCCTAAACAAATATTTAATTGGCTATAAAAACATAACAATGGCACACATACGAATAAAATTTAGCTGACTTCTGAACATAAGTATTGGGTCATCTTGAACCTAAATCAGATCCCGCGAGATAGTTTTAATGAACTCAAATTCCACAGTTCAGTCTTTATATTTCTCAGTTCAGTTCTTACAATATATTAGTTCAGTTCTTACAATATATTAGTTCAGTTCCTCAACTAATTGCATAGCAGAAGTTATAACAAAAACAAAACGTTTCTACTTACATGGATGCTATCAAGAATAAATCCAAATTGTGATTTAACTTTTCACATGTATATTCGTTAGGTATCCAAGCCACCGCTCCTACGCTACCAATTTTCCTTGCGCCGGCTTTATCCCGTCGCACTTACAAGTAGTTCCTGCGCTGCTTACGTAGCCACACACACACACACACACATGGGGCCTCGCTTAGCCCCGCAGGACCAGCTCACTTCCTTCGCCGCTTCAGGGAGAGGATGATGATTGCATACTGCTGTAGTTGGACTCGAACCCGATCTTCGGCTTGGCTTCGCTTCGGCCAACGCCCACTCGCCAACTTCAGAATTTCTCCATAACGTCACTCCTTTGGGCCAATCGTTCATTTCTATTAGGCTCCCAGCCTAGAAATTGCTGCTTTATCACGCGGATTTAGGCATCCCGCTGTCTTTATGGCAAACTGGCATCTCCATTTGCCCCCAAGTTGTCGTCTCCTTTTCTTACCAAATGCAAGGAGATTCGCTGCTTCATTTATCCCAATTCATGTAGCAGATCCAAAGCATCCAGCCTTTCACATCGGAGAGCGTACAGACAACTAAACTTTCTTCCTTATTTTCACGCCAAGTGCGAAATCTTATTTTTCTGCACGGACCACACACACACAGAGCAGTTGTTCTCGAAAATGCCCCAAACAGTCGACGAATTTACGATTATTTGCTAAACCATTTGTCCCCCCATTTTCATTCATTTCTACAAGTGGCCCTCTTTGATACGTACCTCTTTCCCTGTTTAGACTGACCGTCAGCTGCAACCTTCGATTTACGACCTAACAGAGCGCTAGGAACTCTAGATCACCCAGCCAGAGGGAATGCTTCGCCTCCTTTCTGTCCTATACCCCAGATAAAACTTTCTCTGCTGTTTACACTTTCAAACTCCAATCAAGCCTCGAACATAAGTAATACTTAATTAATTTCACCCATCCACCACGCCCATTAATGCCCTAATTAATGGCGGGGGTGGGTCGTAACAATACTCTTCCATACTTATTATGGAATTTAATAAAGCGAAAGAATTTCGCGAAAAAATCGCTTCCCGAAAATATGTGCTTGTAGACAATGTAAAGTAGAACGATCGGACTCATAATTCTTGATATTTCGTACTTTTCGAATTAACCCCCCCCCCCCTCCTCCTTATCGCCAAAGATATTCCGGTTCCGTTGGTAGGCAAGACCTAAAAAATTTGAAAGGCATGGAAATTGTCGTTTACTTGCAATATTTTTGAGTGTACAACCCCCCCCCCTCCTCAGACGTCCCGTGACTTATATTATACAGTCACAGAAATATTACGAATTAACGTTTATTGTAATAGAATGAGTGTAGCAATTAAGAAAACGAAAACCTTACAGGAGTCGAATGACTGAGTGCACCAGGTGTCAAATTCGTGTTTTACTAATTGTTGAAATTTTACGGGCCGGGCCTGGGACGTGCGGGTTTGGTCCGGGCTGGGCTTTCCAAATTAAGGCCCGTGCAGACTTATAGGCTGTAATAATAGCAAAGAGTGGAGAAACTTGGTATTAATTCCTTTCCTATCACAGGGAGTTTCTGGAAGTGTACGGATATTTTTGATCGGATATAGTGTATATTTTATTCCATATGATTGTTTCTAAAAATACGACTGAAACCATCTCTTTTTTCCTCGATACCATTTACCAGGAAGACCATTTTGTATACAATTTCTCCTGTACAGTTTTTCCCGCTCTCTGCTTCTAAAAGTCCAATGTGAAAAATGGTTTTTACGAGAGGTAGCGTTCGTGGAGAACGTTTTATATATAATTTATAATGTTTCCCCATACACAGTTTTGCCACTAGTGTGCGTAAGTGCAAGTTTCTGTTTGCAACATCTTTGCAACTTATCTATGCTGAGCACTACTAAAAACAAAAAATATTTTGCACACATTTCCTTTTTAAAATAATGCACAGTTTTTCCGCTAGGCGCCGTAAATATATATCGTATTTCTCACGATATCTCTACTTCTAAAAGTCCGATTTCAAAAAATCGTGCTGCCACGGATATTGTTCATGGTGCAGAATATTTTGAAAATAATTTCCAATATTGTTTATTCTAAAAATGTTCAGTAGAGGGCGTAAGTACATAATTATGTTTATAATATACACAGTCGAGGCGCATTAATGTCACCACGTCCTACTTTTGACTTCACCAGCGCGTAGCCAATGAAAGAAGGCACGTTTCGTGAGCTGGCTTTGAGGGCATATAAGGTATGCTATAGGCATTCTGAAAACATATCACTCGTTATTTTCAATAAAAGGAGCGACTTATCAGATTTGCAAAAAGGGATGATTATTGCCTTTCGGGCCAAAGGTGGCAGTATTTCTGAAACAGTGCGATTTATGAACTGTTCGCGTGCTGCTGTGGTTAAAGTGTATCGTGATTGGAGAAATGGCACCATCGCGAATAAGCGACGTGCAAATTGCGCAGCACCACGTGCCATTGATGTGAAAGATGAACGTCGGTATCGTAGGTGGATGAGGGCCGATCGACATTAACTGGCCGGATGAACCAGGGGACTACCGGAATTGTGTCTAAAATGACAGTTCAGCGAACCCTGCTGCGTATGGGTATCCGATGCAGACGGATGGTCACTTCACCTATGCTAACGAAGGTGCATAGGTGCAGCCTTAAATTTGGACGGCAGTATCGGAATTGTACCTCCGCTGAATGGCAAAGGATTGCCTTCTCCGATGTCACGTTTTCTGCTTCATCGAAAGGATAGGCGTTGGTGTATGAGGAGAGAAACATCGGAGAACAAACACTCTTCAGCCATTGCTAGCAGAACATCAGCTGGTAGGGGCAGCGTTATGATCTGGTGAATGTTTTCGTGGTATTCCCTGGGTCCACTCATACCTGTGGAAGTCACTATGGACCGAATTCTTATGAATTCATCCTTGCAGACCACGTACACTAATACATGCTGATTGTCTTCCCTGAGGCGGATGGGATCTTCCATCACGACAATGCGATGTGTCACACAGCTAGAAATGTCCGAGAGTGGTTAGAAGAGCACGATGATAATTTCAAAGTACTTCCCTGGCCCCCTAATTCCCCAGACTTAACCCCAATTAAGCATCTGTGGAACCACCTCAATCGTTTCGTTCTCTCTATGGATCCTCCACCACGTACCCTCCAGCAGCTGTCAGATGCGCTGCAGTCAGCATGGCTCCACATACCTGTTGTTAAGAAATGATCATGATCATATGTAGAGGATTTTAGGAAGTGAGTGTCTGACCCCCAGGTCTTAAACAACCCTTAGAAAATAGGAAGCTAGGAGATTTGGGCTAGAGTGCCAGATAGGAAAGTGACACGGAAGCGAAGTAGAAAGGGGGAAGAAGACGCCCTTATTTATAACAGAGGGGCCAGTACCCGGGGTCCGACGGCTTAACGTGCCCATCCGACGCACGGCGGATATTTAGTGGAACGAGCGTTCGTACCTGCCTGAGATCGAACCTGAGGTCCTTTCGGCAGCAGTCACGAACGTTGCCCACTAGACCACCCGCGGCCCTCCACATACCTGTGAACACCTTCCATCACCTTATTGAGTCACTCCCAGCCCGCCTAGCTGCTGTCCACGCTGCACACGGCGGTTACTCTGGATATTAGCTGGTGGTGAAAAAGTACGTAACTACGTGTCTAAAAACCCAATTGTGAATACATTTTCGGTCTGGTACTCCTCATTACGGAAACATTTTTGTCCGGCGCAAAGCCATACAAAATTCTCCAGCTAGGGAAGCTCTGGAGAAAGATATTGAGAAATATTGATGATAGTTCTCAATATGTTTTTCCAGATGAATGGTATTTTTTGCATAAGATATCATTCAACTCGTGAAACGTATTTTCTGAATCTTTCATAACCCACAGTTCTGGCGCAAGCATGCATTTCTGTTTGCAACTGCATCTCCGCATCTAAAACCCGGAATGAAAGAATTCTTTAAGATTTTTTTGCAATGGTAAGGATTGCAATCATCATCCATTTTAAATAGTGCAAAGTTTTCTCGCTAGAAGGCATATATGCATAGAAAAAAATTATCGCATAGCTCCTGCTACGAAAAATATTTTGCGTATACTTCCTAAATTTTCGTAATGCGCAGTTCTATGCTGCGTAAATGCATTTCCTAGATTTTACTTTTTCTAAAGTTTTTTTTTTGCCGTCCCGGTGGCGCAAGCTTCTGACCATTCGTCCGAGGAATTGGGTCCGGGTTCGAATCTGGGTGAGGAATGGATGTTGTGATTGTCTTCCTGCGCTGGTTCTCTCCCTTCCCTGGAACCAGTGGTCCTAAATTAGGAACGTACGACTGTTTACAGCGCATTGAGTTTCTCACGGTGGTCGTTAACCCCCCCCTCCCCTGCTCTTTCCTCCAAAAGCCCCCTTTGAAAAATTATTTTTGTGTTGGAAAAAATTCAAAAGACGTACTCATTACACCCGAGAATTCAGTGTCACCTCTGTTGTTAATTTTATCATTCTACGATTTCTATTCTTTTCTTTGTTGTAAACTTTTTTATGCATTTTTAACTTTATACTCTCTTTTTCTTCCTTCTTAACGCTTTCATTCTGTCTTTCTTTTCTTTTGGAAAGCTGCCCTTCCTTTCTCTTTTGTCGCGATCTCGTTGCTTTTTCCTTCGTAAAACTGTTAGTTTTTAGCACGTCTTTTGTAAAAAAAAGATCGTGCTTATGGTATCGGCTTGTCCGTCCGTCTGTAGACACCATATCTCTGTGACTATTAATCCGATTTGTTTGAAAAATTCTTTTTGCATTAGGAAGCTCGAAATATGCGAATGATGATACTTTATTTCGTTTTTTTTTTTTTTTTACGATCAGTTTCGCCGCTGGAGGACATAAATGCAGATGATATCGAATTCAAAATACATTTTAATCCATATATTTGCTTCTAAACATCCGATTGAAAAAATTCTTTTATCTTTCAATTCCATTTATGTCGAAGAGTATTTTAGGTATAGCTACTTTTTCAAGTTATGCATAGATTTTCCGTTAGGGGGCGTAAAAGTAATTTACGTTTTTCCAGATGTCTTTTCTTCTAAAACTCTGATTTGAATTTTTTTTTTCTTATCAGAGGATGCAGCTTTCGATGAAAAATCTTTTGCATATAATTTATAATTTTTAGTAAAGAATGGTTTGGCCACCAGAGGGCGTAAGTGCTAATTTTTCCTTCTGATGAATTTGTCATAAAATCTAAGCTTCTAAAATCTCGATTGAAAACATTCTTTCGTGGACCGATGCCACTTACATCGATAAACCTTTTGGGAATATTTTCTTCTTAAAATATTTCATGGTTTCTCCGCCAGGGGGCGTAGATGTATGTCTTATTTTTCATAATATCTCTGCTTCTAATGGTCCTATTTGAAAAATTCTTTCTTTTCCGGCAGAGTTTCCGGCGTGACATGTTTTTCATATAATTTCAAAATTTTCAAGTAATTCTTAGATTTTGCGCTAGGGAGCGTAACAGTAAATTGCGTTTCCCCCGATATCTCTGCTCCTAAAGTTCTGTTTTGAAAAAAATTCTTTATGCACCGGATACAGCTCCTGATGGGAAATCCTTTGCATATAATTTCTAATTTTTGGTAAAACATGGTTTGGCCACCAGGGGGCGTAAGTCTTAATTTCCGCTTCTGATGTATTTGCAGCAAAATCTGAGCTTCTAAAATCTCGATTGAAAACGATTCGTTTGTGCGCCGGTACTACTCACGTCGACAAACCTTTTAGGAATATTTTCTTCTTAAAATAATGCATGGTTCCTACGCCAGGGGACGTAGATGTATATCTTATTTTCGTCAATATCTCTCCTTCTATATAGGAGTCCCATTTGAAAAATTCCTTTTTTGTCGGAAAATGTTTCCGATACGAAATGCTTTTCATGTACAGAAAATTCAAAAGTTTGAAGTAAATCATAGACTTTCCGCCAGGGAGCGCTAACTTAAATTGCGTTTTCACAGATATTTCTACTTCTAAAACTCCGATTTGAAGCATTCTTCCTGTATCGCATATAGCTTCTGATGGAAAATATTTTTCACATAATTCCTAATATTTGGTAAAGAATGGTTTGGCCACCAGGGGACATAAGATTTCTGCTTCTGGTGTATTTGAAGCAAAATCTGAGCTCCTGAAAACTCGACTGAATTTTTTTTTTTTCTTGGACCGATACCGCTCACGTCGAAAAACCTTTTGAGAATACC
The DNA here is from genome assembly GCA_039090855.1 of Macrothele yani. NCBI lineage: Eukaryota > Metazoa > Arthropoda > Arachnida > Araneae > Macrothelidae > Macrothele > Macrothele yani. The sequence continues at coordinate 85,377,697 of CM077001.1, forward strand.
TTCTTCCTAAAATAATGCATGGTTTTCCCGCCAGGGGGCTTAGATGCATATCTTATATTTGTCCATATCTCTGCTTCAAAGAATCCGATTTGAAAAATTCTTTCTTTTTTGGAGAGCGTTTCCGCCGCGAAATGTTTCACATATAAATTCAAATTTTTCTTAGCGCACAAGTCTGCAACCAGAGGCCGTAAGCTCACGATTCCGTTTACAGCAATATCTGCGGGATTAAAAACCCCATTGAAAAAAGACTTTTTTTCTTCGGTCATGTACTATTGTTTTCCATACCGGTTCCATTGACTTTGAATAATAGCTTTGATAAATTCAATTTGCGTCAGAACGAATTCAAAAGACGTGCTCATTACACCTGAAAATTGGTGTCATCTTACTTGTTTGTTGTTGTTCTTATTTTAATTTTGGAAAGCTTTCTTTCTCCGAAAGGTTTGAAAATTTTTTCTACCTTATTTACTCTTTGCTTTTTATCTTTAAACTGCTTTCTCCAATTTCCTTTAATAAAAAAAAAACTTTTGCATTTCTTTTCCCTGAAAGGAATATTTCTTTCTCCTGTTTGAACCATATCTATCTTACTTACTTTTTTTTTTTTTTTTTTTTTTTGGAAGTTTTCGTTTTTTTCCCTTTTCTCGGAACTACTACTTGAATCATTACCCCTCATGATTTATATGTTTCAAAAAACTGCTGTAAATGTGATGGTGTCGAAACGGGAGATAAAGAGGAGCATTAAAATACATCATTTAAAAGAAAAAAAAAGTAATCTAACCGGAATCATAGCAGAATTTAGTGTGCGTGGGAAGGGGACTTAATGCACATCTAGCTACTGGATCAAACTTGGGGAAACTCCTCACGTAACTTGGACGTGAAAGCTCTTGTCCTAAGATGATTCCTTTCCTTGTTAGATATTTCTTTCTTTAATTAGATGCATGCACTTCCAGTTTTGACTTAATCCAACCAAAAAAAAAAAAATGAAAAGCAAAATAAAATAAAATAAAATAAAATATCATTGGACATGGCTCAACCGAGGGAACAAGCTGGATTCAGGAGTGGCTACAACACCATAGATCATATCCATGTACTGAGAGAACTAATTGAAAGAACGAGAGAATATTAATTCCCATCATGCATGGCTTTTACTGATTATGAAAAGGCCTTTAATTCCGTGAAACCATCAGCAGTTACAATGGCTTTGAAATTCTGCGGTATTGAAGATGCATACATTAGCGTTATTAATAACATCTATGAAAATGCAAGTGTAAAGGGTCGGCTATTTGAGTATACAGTACCAATAAAAATTGGAAAAGGAGTGAAACAAGATAACACCATATCTCCCAAACTCTTCAATGCCACATTCTCTTTCAATCATTGAACTGAGAAAACAAGGGGACAAAGATTAATGGATATTATTTAACTCACCTTCGTTTTGCTGATGACTTAGCCATTTTGCCACTACCTCTTCAGAGCTGCAGAATATGATCCAGGAACTTGCTGACAAGAGGAAAGATGTGGGATTAAAAATTAACTTTCAGAAGACAAAACTGATATATTATACAATGCTTTTACAAGAAACAAAGTTTTTGCGATTGATGGGGAAAATCTCGAGGTGGCAGATGCCTACATTTACCTTGGACAACAGATTTAAAGCAAGGGATGGATGGATGAAATTCGAAAGCATGCCGGAGTAATATGGAAGAAGAGACTGGCTCAAGACAGACAGTTGTGAAAGAAACTTGGGGAGACCTTCGTCCAGTAGTGGATATACACTGCCGGACAATTGCTAAGGACGGATGACAATAGCAACGATAGCAACCATAACATGGAAGGCAGGAAAATGTGGAAATTAGCATAAGTGCGGGATACAGTAAGACGCGTTGTGCGTATGCAAATTTTGGATTGCCGAACTTGTTCGTGACGTCATAGCGCTGATAAGAGATATAAAGGATTTGACGCGTATTGACCGTTGTTGTTCAAACGCAAAGTTGAAAGGGAAAGAATCAATTGACGAACTTGCAATTTTCAGTATGTCTTCCCGACATCACCTGGATGATTTTACGCGTGGCCGTATTATTGGCAAGATTGAAGAAGGGCGAAAAATAACAGATGTTGCCAGTGAGTTCGACGTCAGCCACAGTGTTGTTTCAAGGCTTTGGAAATCATTTCAAACAAATGGAGAGTGTAGCAAACGTCACGAGGGAGGTCGTGTTCGCAGTACGACACCTGCAGAAGATCGGTACATAGTGCTATCAACAAAAAGACACCGGCGCAGCACAGCTAGTGAGGTAGCAAATCAGTTTATGGCTGCTACTGGCAAGCGGATCTCCCGAAAAACTGTCGCCAGACGTTTGCATGAAGGAGGACTATACGCCCGCCGTCCTGTTGTGTGCATCCCATTGTCCAGTCGTCACCGTACCGCCCGTTTGCAATGGTGCCATCAACATCGCAATTGGACTGATAACGACTGGTCTGCTGTCCTCTTCTCAGATGAGAGTAGATGCAGTCTATCGTCTGATTGTCGACGGCAACTGATCTGGCGTGATAGTGGTACTGCATATTGTCCAGCAAACATACAGAAAGGGACCGATATCCGACATGTAGTGTCATGGTATGGGCTGGCATCATGATCAATGGCCGTACGACCCTCTATGTGCTTCCAACTGGGACTATGACTGGCTAACGATACATTAATGATGTTCTGCTACCTCATGTTCGCATGTTCCGTGGTGCTGTCGGTGATAGATTCATTTTCATGGACGACAACGCAACATGTCATCGAACAGTCGCTGTCCAGGAGTGTCTGGAGAGCGAGGATATTCAACGCCTCGTATGGCCAGCACGTTCTCCAGATCTGAATCCCATTGAAAATGTGTGGGATGCTTTGGGGAGGAGTCTTGCTGGTCGCCAATGCCCTCCAATAAACTAGGACACCCTCATCCGTGCACTGACAGAGGAATGGGATAAATTACCCCAACAGCTGCTTGATAATGTTGTGCAAAGCATGGCACGACGTGTGGAATCTTGATTTTTTTTTTTTTTTTTGATTGGAGGTTTAACGACCACCGTGAGCAACTCAATGGGCTATAAGCAGTCGCCCGTCCCTAATTTAGGGTCACTGGTTCCAGGGAAGGGAGAGAGCCAGTGCCATTAGACAAACACAACATCCATGCCTGTCCGTGAATCGAACCCGGACCCCTTACGGACGAATGATCAGAGGCCAGCGCCTTAGACCACTGCGCCACCGGGGCGGCGTGTGGAATCTTGCATCGCCCTCCATGGAGGCCATATCCCGCATTGACATCTTACGCCGGAACGCCTGCGGACGGTAATTGCATTTTTTTCACGTTTACGTATTCTGCACAAAATGGCCTGTTTGTCCCTTGAACACGTTCCAAAGCCTTCTGGATTTCAGAGCACAATAAATTGTCTTTCTTGTAATGTCCTGGCATTCTGACATTATTTTATTTCACTTGGTATCCAACCGCACTTACTTTTTTATGCGCTATATAGCCGTTTATGATCCATCCTTAGCAATTGTCCAGCAGTGTATATATATCATCTATATCTTCATTGTCAACCATTATCAATCCACTCCTGGATGAAGGTCTCCCCAAGTTTTTTCTACAACTGTTTGTCTTGAGCCTGTCTTCTACATGTTTTTTTTTTTTTTTTTTTTTTTTTTGATTGGAGGTTAAAATTATTTATGTGACCTGGTGGTACAGATACAGTGACAGGATAAACAGACATAGTTGTACAGTATTGCCAGGCAGACATAGACAGTATATTTATTTTACATTAACAATGTACATAGCGAGCATGGTATACAGTATGCCAAATGATCAAGTGACATAGAGAGAGCCAGTGCTGATCAAGTAACATATTGAGACATAACAAACATGGTTGACAGTATGATAAATGATTAAGTAACACAGAGAAAGCCAGTGCTGATCAAGTAACACATTGGAAGCCAGTGCCGAAACACAAACACAAACATCCATGCCTTACCCGGGATTCAAACCCAGATCCCTCTCTGGGCGAATGATCAGAAGCCATCGTTTAAACCACTGAGCCACCGGGGCAGCCGTCCGTGTTACTTCAGCATGCTTTCGTATTTCATCCACCATCTCCCACGTGGTATTTTTCTGTCCCTTGGAATCCAGTTTAAAATTTCGTCTGTCCATCGGTGGTGCGTCCTTCTGACAACATTCTATAGCCCATATGTAATTTGTATAACTGAAAAACTGAAGATAATCTTCTATAAATGAAGGAATTTTTTTAAATGTTTCGGGCAAGTTATATTGCTAAACAATAATGATAATGTGAAGTCAGTCCTCCCTGATGAGCTATGCATTCGGACACCCTTCTCAGAATGGAGTTGTACAAGCAGCATCGTAGAACTCTGAATCAATGTGACCACCCCACTTGTATCGCAGGTCAGCTATTGTTGTAAATGACTGACACAGAGTCTGGAGTTGTCATCTCAGTATGTCCCAGACATGATTTATCGGTGACAAATCTGGAAATCGGGCTTGTCGAGGTAGCATGTTGACACCTTGCAGATATTGCATCGATGTATTTCTAATGCGTTCTTTAACTCTCAACGGTACAGCAACTGGTTCCAGGATTTTTTCGCCGTACCAACACTCCGTCGTTCCCATGGTAATAACTAAATTGGAGCGCGAAGCATAGGAGATAGCTTCTCAAACTGTTCCGGCTGCGAGTCGTTCGATGATATGTGCTTGATTATTTCGTTTATCCGGTGACTATTTGGTTGAAGACAGAAGGGAAATCCATCGCTATACACTGCCATTCTTCAAACAAGCGATGACGACGGTGGTTACGGTCAGTGGTAGACGATCTTGATGGACTCCGTGATTGCAAGATTGTTTCCCTCAGACGGTTTGAAATGGTTTGCCCTGTGGTCGGACGACTGATGTTCGGCATCTCCGCTCTTCTCATGTCCGATAGAGAATCTGCCCATTGTGTAAGGGCCCGTTTTCGGACCAAACTGTCTTCTCGTATTGTAGTCGCTCTTGGGCGACCGCTTCCAAACCAGCTGCTGTGCATACCTTTCCTCAACCACCATGTACATCAAAGAAGGACTGTAACATTCTGGTGGTCAACATGTGACGCAATACACTGAGTCCATTAGCCGGCTTCAAAAAGGCCAATAATGCATTCTCTTTAAAAGTTCGTTAGCTAATGATAATATCGGCGCTGACAGATTATCGGCATTTTACCTGTGACAGTTTTCCACGAGCAGTCACTTTTCAACAAACTGTAGCAATGTTACTCAAACGATGCGCCCAGGACCGTAGCTACCGGAAGAGCAGGTAAGGCGGTTGCCCTCCCTCCCCTCCCATGGGCGTAAATTCATGCCCTGGGGGATGTAAAAAATAGAAATTGTAACTAACAAAAAAAGTTACACCCTTCAGTATTTTCTTTTTAAAGACTTTGGTTAGTCTCCTACAGTATTTCATGCAGTTAACCAACGTACAGAGTAACATACACTGTGAGGTCTGAACATCTCATATCCATGAAGGGAATTTTCCAAAACAGTGAATGGAGATATAGAAAACAATATGCTGATATGTCTAACCTCCATGACCTTTCCGAACATGTTGTTCGAATGAAGAGCTAATTAATCATCTGCTGTCTGTCGCAGAAAGTTCTCTGAGGGTTTAATCTTGAACGGAATTTCTCCAAGCCCTAGCCCTAAAGCTTATTCCTATTGTTACGTTCACTATCCGATACTAATTTGTTCTGCTCCGGTTTGTTTTCCGTTCTGCATTTCTGTAGAGTGTTATGTTGTCGGCATTCGCACAACATTAACGCGTTACTTGGTATTTACTTCCTGTGGTTCTTGGGTATTTACCTAGTTTTCACATTTTTAATAAAATTATGTCAAAAACCTGAAATGCGATTTTTTTTTATTGGAGGTTTAACGACCACCGTGAGCAACTCAATGTGCTATAAGAAGTCGCCCGTCCCTAATTTAGGGTCACTGGTTCCAGGGAAAGGAGAGAGCCAGTGCCGTAAGACAAACACAACATCCATGCCTCACCGGGATTCGAACCCGGACCTCTTTCGGACGAATAATCAGAAGCCATCGCCTTAACCACTGCGCCACCGGGGCGGTAATGCGGTTTTTGAACGATCATATTTTCATATAACGGCTGTGTGTGAGAAAGTAAAAACCACGTATTATTATTATTATTATTTTCTTTTTGGATTGAAGGTTTAACGACCACCGTGAGCAACTCAATGGGCTATAAGCAGTCGCCCGTCCCTAATTTAAGGTCACTGGTTCCAGGGAAGGGAGAGAGCCAGGGCCGTAAGACAAACACAACATCCATGACTCACCGGGATTCGAACCCGGACCCATGACGGACGAATGGTCACAAACCAGCACTTAGACCACTGCGCCACCGGGGCGGCACGTGTTATTTGAGTAGAACTTGAAGAGGGCGTAATTTTGAACTTGAAGGAGGCGTAATTTTGAACATGAAGGGGACGTAATTTTGCACTCGAAGGGGCGTAATCTCAAGTCTCGCCCTCCCAGATAAGAAAAATTTGTTACGGTCCTGGATACGCAGATCTATTACTCACAATTGACCGATTTCACACTTGCAGTTCTAACCACAGAGTAAGAGACCCAGAGGTGGATCTTTCATAGAGGTTAATGGAAACATTTTGATCCGAGGATCTCAATGGAACAGCGTGCCAGTGGACGGATTCGGAACTAACGTGCCGTAGCCGTAGCCGGTGAAAATCTACTTTTTAGTTTTGTTTTTACATTCACGGCCAATGAAATTTGCTCACCTAGACGAAAACATGCTACAACCGCGAAACTTTGCTAATAGCTAGTGTGTGTGTTGGCATGCAAATGATCCACGTTTGGTGCGAGTGTGCATAACCGCACACCCTGTGGTGGCGCTGCAAGCACGAACCGGCAGCCTTATAAACCGGCGTGTAGTCGATGCCCCATGAAAGCGAAAAGCACCGGCTGACGCAAGCAAGAGTACAGAGTGACAAGAATGCCGGGTAGACGCCACAGACGTCGATTTACCCAACTTACGGACTTTGAGAGAGGCCTGACAATCGGGCTGAAAATCGCAGGGTGGTCGGTGCGCCGTATAGCCCGCCACGTGGATCGTTCTGACCATACCGTCCGACTGTGTTGGGAGCAGTGGACACGTGACGGCACCCCCACACGGCGGAGCGGCTCTGGACGGACCAGGAGGACCATCGGTAGTGAGGATCGACGGATCGTGCGCCAGGCACGAACGGATCCCATGGGAACCCGGTCCACTATACAGACAGGTGTAGCAACTCCTGTGTGCCCACGAACCATTTCTCTATGCCTCGTGGAGCGAATCTGTGATCCCAGCACCCCTTACACGTGCTGTCATTAACACCGAAACATCGACGGCTCCGTGTGCAGTAGTGCCAGGCCAAAACGACGTGGAACGCTGCAGACTGGCGACGTGTGGTGTTTAGCGATGAGTGCCGCTTCGTTTTGAGGACAGATGATCATCGTGTCCGGGTGTGGAGGTCCCTGGGTCAACGACACATTCACAACCTCGCTATCGAGCGCCTCACCTCCCCTACTGCATGCATTATGGTCTGGGGAGCCATAGCCTACCATAGTCGATCAGCTCTAGTATAAGTGGTACGTGGATCATTCATGGGCCAGCGGTATGTGGATGAGATCCTACAGCCCCATGTGCTCCCAGTGCGATATAACAACAGGATAATCCCCGGATATGTCCGCTATCGAGCATGTGTGGGACTAGTTGAAACGCCAGCTGCCTCCGTTCGGCCCTATCCAGGATTTGGAGCACACCGTCTAACACGCGTGGGTCAGTATGTCTCAGAACAACATCACGCGTCTGTTCGCCTCCATGCCAGACCGTACTGCAGCACGTATCGCCGCACGAGGCGGTGCGATGCGCTATTGAAGATGACCGGACTCTGTGCCACATATCTCTCTGTGATTGTCCCGTGGCTCTGTTTTTGCCATCATGTGTATCATTCATGTGCATCATTACGTCCACACAATTTCAGATCAATCCGATGCTTCCTTCTTAGTGCGGAAATTTCATTGTCCGTGAGTGTATTTTTTTAAAGTTTACAATTTTATCCATGATGTTTCTTTTATAGCCACTGGTATCATAACACGTGACACACTAACTTAGTTTCACGCCAGATCACTGGGGATCTAGTAAAATAAAAAAATAAAAAAACGATTGAATCTCTGTCTCTTTCCTTTTGTGGTTCTAACAGCTTCAACTTTTACCGGATGTGCTCAATAATGGAATCATTTACATATCTGCTCGTTACAGTCTTGTCTACCAATTGCCATGCAGATCTTAGCACCACTTCCAGTGTTACATTTTCTTCTTTTTTTTTCTTTTGACAGTGTATATTTGCGCCACCAACCCGGGAGTTGCGAGGAGGAGAAAATGGGGCAGTTATTCCCGGGCGCGAATTCATATTGGCGTAAATATCTGCACATAAAGCCTTTCGATGATGATGATGATCACATATATACACTGAGTTAGCTTCGCATTAGGAACTCTCCCGTTTAACACATCGGGAGACATAACGAAGCACCACGTGACATCAACGTCACGTGCGACTACTGTATATTGTGCACACCTATGCTCTGTACCTAAACGGTAAACGTTTGCCAGTAACAGGGAAACGTAGCAACTTAAGCCAACTTGACCACGGCCAGAAAGTAGATGCCCAGAGGGCAGGTACCAGTATTTCTGAAACAGCCGCACTTATTGTCTGCTCCTGTACTACTGTATCAAGGGTATACCAGGATTCTATTAACCATACACGGACATCCAGGAGAAGGGCTCACATTGGTCATCCACGCGCGGTTGATTCGAGAGGTGAGATTCGGGTGTCACGTACCTCAGCCATGAAGTGCAACAGTCACTCAGCTCATCCACCAGTACAACAGCGGTGCAGTTCGACCTGTTTCCACATGCACCTTGCGCCGTACCTCGCTTCGCGTGGAGTTCCACAGCCGGAGACCGAAGAGGGTACTCATGATGACGCCTAGTCATCGCAAACAACGCTTCGCATGGGCCAAGGAACTTCGGCAATGGACCCTCGACAAATGGAAGAAGGTCGTCTGGAGTGACGAGTCCCGATTCCTGCTTCACCATGCTGATGGCCGGGTTCTCATATGACGTAAACACCATGAGGCTTTATCCGTTGTTTGCACAGTTGGGGTTCAACAGGTCGGTGGAGGTGGTGTTATGGTCTAGGGAGCTTATCCCTGGCAAGCCATAGGTCCATTGCGGTTATCATCCCACAAACACTGAATGGTGGACTCTACAAGGACCTGTCAGCATACCATCTCCATTCATATCTGCAGGAGGTTGCCATCTTTCAACAGGAAAACGCACCGTGTCATCGGGCTCGTATAACCACCGAGTGGTTGGAAGAACACGACAACGAATTCGCCACATTGCCTGGACCACCAAATTCCTCTGACTGTAACCCAATTGAACATTTGTGGGATACGCTAGAATGGGGTGTGAGAACTACTGATCCTCCTCCACAGAATGAGCGTAAACTGACGGAACTGCTGCAGAGGACATGGGTCAAGTTACGCATGGAAAATGTTCGACACTTTGTACAGGGTGTCCACAATGTCTTGTTACCCCCCCCCCCTAATAAGAAATGCAAGTGAGCTATGTATCGGTTGAGTTATGGTCTGTATTGTGTTTATTTACAGATTAGGTACCGGAACCATGTGTGATACCAGCGAATACACCCTGGATCAGCGGATTGTTGTCTGTGTCTGGGTACACGAACGTCCACACACAGGGAAGACAATGCGTGACGTGCGTGCCGATTTCCAACAACGATTCGACAAAGAGGCCCCTCCAAAACAGACTCTTCTGAGGTGGGAACATACACTCTTCGAAGCAGGCAACATCAAGGATAAACCACGAACGGGAAGATCATCAACCAGAGTGCAACAGTGTCAAGCGATCGAGGAATCAGTTATCAGGTCACCGACGAAGTCGCTTCGCAAACGATCAGCGGAGCTTGGAATTCCACGATCGACACTGCATAAGCACATGAAGAATGACCTCAATTTGCACGCATATCACCCCATGTTCGTTCAGGAGTTATCAGACATCGATTTAAACCGCAAACGGGATGCATGTGCAATGATGCTTCAGACATTTGCCACAATCCCAAAACATGGAAAGGTCATTTTCAGTGACGAATGTGCGATATACCGGAGCTGTCGATCACGGAACATTGTGTTCTGGTCCAAGGAAACCCCACATTATGTCGAAGAATTGGATCGAGCATCATCCTCCGTATGTCATGATATGGGCTGCAATGAATAGTCGACATCTGTTTGGACCGTATTTCTTTGATGGTTCAGTGAATCAGACAACTTATCTGGATATGCTGCTAACCTGGTTTGTGCCACAACTTGGAAATCTTGGCATTCTGAATTATGTATGGTTCCAACAGGATGGGGAACCCGCCCATTACGAAATCGCTGTTCGGGAATACCTTGGTGAGGTCTTTCGGGATTGTTGGATCGGCCGAGGCTCGGCAGTGCTGCCCGCTCCACTTAAATGGCCACCTCGAAGCCCAGATCTCTCAACGTGTGATAATGCCCTTTGGGGTTTCATAAAGGAGGTTGTTGTACAGCAGCGCTACCAAACCACTGATGAACTTAAACAAGCAGTGAGACGTGCTTTCTCTCGTATCACCCCGCAACTGCTTCGGAAAATGTCCCACAGAACATGGCGTAAAATTATTCTCTGTCACGAGAATGACGGAGCCCAAACGGATCCACTGGATGTTTAAGAATGCCTCAACATATACATCATACAACAGATACATAGCTTACTTACATTTTTTATTACAGGGGGCGGGGGTTAACAAGATATTGTGGACACCCTGTAGAATCTCTTTCCAGGCGTCTGCGAGCCGTGATTGCACAAAAAATAGACCACTATGTTATTAGGTAGGTGTTCCTAATACAAAGCTAACTCACTGTATATATATATATATGAGACGAAATTTCTTAAATGATCCCCCCTCCCCCCAAAAGAATAAAGCCGCCCTGTGGGAAAGTGGTCAGAGCCGTAGGTTCCGGGCTGGTCTGCGAGCTGGGCCTGGGTTCGAGTCCCCGGTGAGACTAATCCCAGGATCCAGTGACCCTAAATTAGGGTCAGGTGACTGTTATTACCCTTGGAATTGCTCACGGTGATCGTTATACCACGCCCCGAAACAAGAGGGAAAAAAAAATAGCTGCACACTTCTATTATTCTGTGATCGCACTGTCCTCCCATTATTATTTCTTTTTGGATAACTGTGATCTCTAGCAGTGAAAAACATGATTCTACTAATAACTATCATTTTCGTTTTTTTCTCCGGTGGTAAGCACCAAACGTTTCATTAATCACGCACGAAATAATGTGAGAATGAATAGTAGGAGCAAGTCTCGCGTTGGGTCAGGAAAACGCTGCTTTAAATCAATGAACAGTGTAGTTTCAACTCGAACCATTTTCTGCATTAATTGCACAACATAAATGGAAAAAAAAATTAAAAAAAATTGGATGTTCACATTAGAGCAAAGCGATCAATCAATTCATTGCAGTTGTGGGAATATGATCCGGAAATTCCATTTACTGATGAGAAAAAACTGGACACACGGAATTTGAAGAATGTGGTGAATTAGGAATCTGGTGTCAGTGCAGCAGGAGTACTTGGCACTCTTCAGGTCTATGTGGTGACAAATCATCTGAGAACAAAATTTACTGCCAACAGGACTGTTTGGTATATCGGAAACCAGTTTTTAAGCGAATAAATCTTCTTTTAGGAAAATTTCGAACCTAAAACGGTTTGTTAATTTTTTTTTCTTGGCATATTTTATTGTACTGAATATTTCACGATACATATACAGGTGAAAGAAGAATATCTAATATCTCTTTTGAAAATGTGTTTGGCAAGAGGAAACACTGACCTTATTGCTGTGGAATTTGGCGTCTTTCTCATTGTTCATACCGTATGCACAACAAAGTGCTGAATAATATTCGTGGTCCTGAACAACAACATATACACTGTTAAAAATTGGTACTTAGAAATAAGCAAAATGTACTCGTTTTTGAGTACATTCTGGGCTTATAATAGCTTCGAATACTTGTGTCTCATTTTTGGAAAAGGCACGTACTCATTTTTGAGTACATACAGGGAATCAATTGTGAGTACATCTGGTATTTCTAATTTGAAATATATGTACTCATTTTTCTTAAGAGCAAAACTGAAGACTAAGGAAAAACTTTAGAATTTAAAACGAAGGTAGTATATATATTTCAAATTTATGTACTCAAAAAAATCCATATATTTCAAATATATGTGCTCTAACTTAATTCAGCTCTAACTTAACTCAGTTTCTGTGTCCTTTCGGGCACAGAAACTGAGAATTAGCGCAAATCTAGCGATTCTGACAGGATAGTTTGTAAGTGAGAGAGGGCACACTAGATGGCACCACCCGACAAGCGTAAGATTTTGCACATAGAAGGCAGAGAGAAATTAGGGGGTGAGGGATTAGGAATGAACATCTTTATATTCTTTAAATGTAACCAGGGAATTTCTACCCTGGGGCCGTCACTTAACGTGCTCGTCCGATGCACTGCGGATATTCAGCGATTGTTATTATTAGAAATTCACACCACCACGTCCACGCCTATCAGGCTAGGTTTTAACCTGTTACCTCCATCAGCAGTCTGAATCTCTAACCACTAGGCCCCTTGATTTCCAATTTGGAATACGTGTACTCCATACATACTCATTTATGCATAGAATCAACTGGAAGTATATTATTCGATGGCACATCTGAGATAATAGATATGCTCGTTGTCACATGCTGGACAAATTGACCGCACAATTTTATGACAAATATAGCGATGAAGCGACAATATATTATTTATGAGATTGACACAAATATAGTTAATGTGAAAGCATACACAAAGATACCTTATGCATAATTAAATTACTTGTGATTAGTGACTTTGTTGAACTAATTATTTATGTGTGTCACTTTACACATTTATTAAACAATTTCTCTTGAAATCTACTATATAATATCTAAATTGAAGTAATACGAGATTATATTTATATTTACTGGCGCAGTTATTTGTAAGTACGTATGGTCACTTATATTTGAGCATGTCATGTGCTCGTTTACGATACGATTGTACTTAAAAAAAAAACGAGTAGGTTCAGGTTCTCATTTTTAAGTAGATTTTTTTAACAGTGTAGAAAAAGAAAAACCGTAGAAAAAAGAAATATTTTTTTTGAAAAAGTAGTCAAAATTAAAAGCTCAGTACATATTTATTTGCATTTGCCTTCATATATCTGCCTCTAGCTGACGAGTTCGAAAACCCTTTCTTTGACCGAGAATAGTGCCTGCTATTTTCGACTTATTTTTCACTTTCCGATACGCTATTTTGCTACAGGGAGTGTAAGCACATATTTTTATTTGCCCTGTATCTTTTTTTCTGGTAGGCGAATAGAAAAAGTATCTGTTGAATAGAATAAATATATCTCACATGGGGATAGAACAGGCATAAGCACAACAAAGATTTCCATACATTTTTTCCAGCTATTCCATGCACATAATTTTCTTCTCGATGATGTAGGTGATTTTTCCAAAAAATTGCATTTAGGTCTAATACAAATAATTGTGCTAATTTTTTTTCTAATTGTTTCAGCATTTTTGGGTGAAGAGGTTTACCCTCTAAATGGCGTAAATGCATTTTGTTTTGGTAACAGTACTCCTGTTTGCAGAAGACGAATTAAAAAATTTCCTTCCTGTTCGATCTAAAAGCAATTTTTTAAATCGAACAGAGGTAAGCATGCCTAAACTCTCCACGTATTTTCCAGCTTTTCTTCGCGAAGAATTTCATTTCTGGTATGTTAATCTGAATTTGTGTTTCGTTACAATATCTATATTTGTAAAATAAAGATTGGGCAACCGTTCAAGATGAGCCCCTGGTTCAACATCCGCAGAGGCATGGGTGATGTGCAGGGCATTGGGCCTCCTGTTTAACAAGAGCCTCCTTTTTACAAACTGTATCTAGAAATGATCTGATCCTAACTGAACTTCTTTTCATCATTATTATTGCTACTAGGTGAAAGTTTGGCAATAATGACGGGGGAAAATAGGATATGTAGAGTAATTTTTTAATAACCAGTTATTCTTTTTCTTCAGCATACGCATGAAATAATAATAACACACTGTGACCTACTGTATTGGAACTCTCAATTTTTAGACTTAAATGAGAAAAGAAACTGGTTTGACAATCTAAAATATTTATTTTAGGTTCCCAATGGGAATCTTAAAGTTAAATTTCATGCAATAGGATTCTAAATGAAAAATTCTGTATGTCGTTTATGAACGACAAAGTAGAACCAAAATTCCTGACGTAACGTTTTCCTGTTTCTAAATAGTTGCTGAAACGATTTCAATCGTGTGACGTAACGCTCCTCTGACTTCATGTCAGAATGATTTCGATGAGATGACGTCACACCAGTAGCTGTGAAAAATCGGGTTTTGTTGCTATGACAACAAAGCGAAGTGGTACACGATTGGCTGTTTCCACTGCTCCAGAAAAATGTGACAAACGTTCAGACAAAGAAAATTATACTGTTTTAGATAATTATTATTGTTTTTATTATTGTTGTAATTATTATCATTGATATTATCACTTTTAACATTCCTGTGAAGGTAATATTTTACGTGAGGCTTTGTTGTGATGAAAAGTAAACCAGGTGAATAAGGCGGATGAGGTAATGTTTCGTACCTGAACTGGTGCAGCTTCTCGATCGTCTGAAGTGCAGCTTCTCGATCGTCTGAAGTGCAGCTTCTCGATCGTCTGAAGTGCAGCTTCTCGATCGTCTGAAGTGCAGCTTCTCGATTGTCTGAAGTACAACGTCATTGAGAAGCACGGGCCCATGGCGATTGACTAATGCCGGCTGTTCGATGAAACGTTTTCCATGCATAACGTCGAGTTCTTGACAATATATGTCTACCGTGATGGTTTGACCCGATTGTAAGATAGACGAGTGGATCACACCAGCAGTGGGACATCAAACACTGATCATCGTCTTCCTGGGATGGTGTTCCGGCTTCGGGGCATCACCGAGGTTGGGCCATTGCGCTGAACGTCGACGATTGTCGTACAGTATCTACACTATCTACTAACAAGTAATTGGACACCTATGATAGCAAAGGAAAACGAAGTTTATTCACCTTCAATAGTTGGTGGAGCCTCAACGAGCGGAGATTACAGCTGCGACCCTCCGGGGGCATACTCTCAACCAGGCGTTGTACGACGGCTAGCGGTATTTTCTTCCACTCGGCTTGGAGAAGACAGGTCAGTTCCTTCACCGATTTCGGACGGTGGGGGCGCCCCTTAAGTCAACGCTCCAACTCGTCCCAGAGCTGCTCGATAGGGTTAAAGTCCGGGCTCTGCGCAGGCCAATCCATTAGATTAACCCCATTGTCACCATACCAAGCCATGGTGAACCTCGCAACATGACAGGTGGCATTGTCATCCTGAAAGTAACATGGGTCCACCCCGTAAAACTGCCACAACGTAGGAAGCGCATGGTCATCCAAAATGGTGCAGTAGGTCTCGGCGTTGAGTCTACCAGGAATTGCGACCAAGGGTCCCGTGCCATACCAGGAGAAACACCCCCATAGCATAATTCCACAGCCGTGGAACTTCACAGTTGGCACAATACATTCCGGCAGGAGGCGTTCTCCAGGCAGACGCCAAACCCAGACCCTGCCATCCGAACGGTAGAGGGTGAACCTTGATTCGTCGCTCCAAAGAACCTGTTTCCCTTGTTCAACGGTCCACTGTCGACGTTCTTTGCACCACGTTAGCCGAGCAGCGCTATTGGACTTGGTGATCAAAGGCTTGTGGGCGGCAGCACGTCCATGATAACCGAGCAGATGGGCTTCTTTACGGATGGTATTCATCGAAAGAACACTCCCGGATGCCTGTTGAAACTCCTCACGCATGTGGCCCATCGATTTGGTGCGGTTCTTCCGAATTTCTCTGGCCAGCACCCGTCGATCTCTAACTCCCAGTTTTGTGGGTCTGCCGGGTCGGGGCACATTCAGACAGTCACCTCTCATCTTCCACTTGCCAATCACGTAGGCCACTGTGGGAACTTCAACTCGCTGGATATGTCTCACATATGGATCGGCTATTTTAGTGATACCCGACGATTACACCTTTCTCGAAATCAGAGAGCTCCGAACTGCATGGCATCTTGCATGCGACTGGTTGCGTTGTTGTTTCCCACTCGATATTTAACGCCGGCGGCCGTGACGTGTATCAGGACTGCAGGTATCGTTGATTGCAGGGGTGTACTTGTTGGTAGATAATGTATTTCTCACCACACGTGATGAGGCTCCCCAAAATGACATTCGTTTGGTTACGGATAAGAAGAGACCACACATCATATCGCCGCGTTTTTTGCTGTTTTATCAACTCATTTGGGACCCACTTATCGATCTTCACTTTTCCTGTATGGCCGTAAAATGTCGGGAAATGGCTGCATAGTATACTTCGAGTTTCTCGCCCAGTGCTCGTACCGTTTGACATGGATAAGATTCCGCCAAGATTTCCAACTCGGCATAATCGATAGCCACTTCTAATCTACCGCGTGGTTCATTCTGGAGGCTCATATCGCCGGACCGGAATTTAGCGAACCAAAGTTGTGTCTTGCGTTCACTAACGGTGCTTTCCCCAAATGCTATATCGATGCGGCGAGCTGCCTCCGATGCACGGTGTCCAAGTTTAGAATCATATAAGAAAATGATACAAATTCGGCTCTGATTCCATAATCCTTTTCTCTGGAGCACAGTCCTCTTGGAACTGATGCCCCCGACGAAATGACCAGTGCTTTGTAGGCAGCAGTCTTGACGCTTTAAATTTACTTATCAAACGCCAAATCACGCACTGTGTTAATTCAAGGCCGTCTAGAAAACACAAAGCCATGACATTAGAGAGATTAGTTCCTTCTATTTGTGACGTCATTCTCATGTTGCAAGGACTGATACATCGGGGTCGTGTTTGACGACATACAGGACAGCGTTGGAAACCAATTGGAAACCTTGGTTTCCGCTTGATGTCACTAAAAGAGGGAACTCATCTCTCTAATGTCTCTGCAGTTGGCAGGTAAAATAGGAATTAACCAAGGCCTTTCTAGACGGCCTTGGTTAATTCCTATTTTACCTGCCAACTGCAAGAGATTGCAAAATCTGACATGTTATCTGCAACAACCTAATACATGTGGTTTAGCCATTTAGTTTAACAAAGCAATTACTGTAATATTCAAAATTTAAACTACATTTTAATATTTGTGTTAGCTTTAACTTGTTTTTTTACGCTTTCCAACCGTAGGTTGAAGAAGCGTATATGCTCCAGCTTTGCCCGTCCGTCCACGATAACTCACGTGAAAATGGTTCGATTTCGACGAAATCTTAGTATGTGGTAGGGGACCACCTGGGGACGAACCCTGTTGAAAATGGGCGAAGCAGGGTCAAAGGTCAGGACATAGGAACGGGATCCATTCCATTGCTCTTATGCGTCATAACTTGCGTAAAAATTGTTCATTTTCGATGAAATCTTAGTATATGGTAGGGAACCACCTGGGGACGATCCCTATTGAAAATGCGTGAAATTATGTCAAAGGTCAGGACATAGGAGCTGGATCCACTCCATTGCCTTTATGCGTCATAACTTGCGTAAAAATGGTTCGATTTCGATGAATTTCTAGTATGTGATAGGGAACCATCTGGGAACAAACCCTATTGAAAATGGGTAAAATAGGGTCAAAGGTCAGGACATAGGAGCTGGATCCATTCCATTGCCTTTATGCGTCATAACTTGCGTAAAAATGGTTCTATTTCGATGAAATTTTAGTATGTGGTAGGGAGCCACTGGGGACGACCCCTATTGAAAATGGGCGAAATGGGGTCAAAGGTCAGGACACTGGAGTGGGGATCCATTCCATTGCCCTTGTGCATTATAACTTACCTAAAATGCTTGGATTGCGACAAAACTTTATCATGTTGTTCCGGAGGTATAGTGAACCAGTTCTGTTGAATATCAACGAAATGGGGTCAAAGGTCATTGCAAAAAAGCCAGATTTATTCCACAGCCATTATTCTCATAACTTGCGTAAAACTGCTTCTATTGCAACAAAGCTTTATCATGTTGTTCTGGAGGTACAGTGAACCGGTTCTGTTGAATATCATCGAAATGGGGTCAAAGGTCAGGACACAGGAGGGAGATTTATTCCATAGCCATTATCCACATAACTTGAGAAATAATTTCTGGTATGTTGGAAAGCTAATCATAATCAATGCATTGCATGATTTTACTAACTTGTTTAATATATTTTCTGCTCGTATTCAAGCACAAAAACTGACGTTGTTCTGTGGAACCAGTGTCGGATTTAAAACGAATGTGTTGTACAAAGCAAGTTGTTTTTCTGAAAAAGAAGAAAATAAAAAGAAGTAAATGCAAAAATTGAAATGTAAAAACCCCTATCTCGTTTTTGTGTAAAAGTGACTGCAAAGGAGATATCAGTCGTGTTTGGACAGCAAAGGAGATGAACTCAGTACGTTACTCGTCATCTGTCATAATGTCTGTCGCCGGAGGAAAAGAACCAATGATTCACAGGGTGTGGAAAGCTCTATAGTCAGATTAAAGGATGAATAATCACAAAACGGGTAGAAATTACTTCCATGTCTGTTCCCCGTTAGGGAAGTTAGGAGCACAAAGGGCTGTGAGAATGATCCGCCGGACGTGGATCAACATCGTTGGTTTTCGTAGCACGATGCAGCTTTGCTTTCGGGCGCGTGTGAATGGAATTTACGAAAACCGGAGCACTGCGACTGTACGTCGGAAGGAAAGAGGGGGCGGGGGGCGAAAACAGTTAATTAAATTTTGACTCTGGCTTTGTTCCCTACTGTTATGATAAGTAGCAGTCGATCAGCGGTGTGAATCGTGCACCTGGCCGGTGCATTGTGCGTTCCCGCGTTTCAGGAAGGCCCACTGACTGAATTCCCGCTGGCTAACGTCCACTCATTAGCAACAGCAAACCGCGGCCCGACTTGCACTGAAGTTCATAAATGACCGCCAGACTGGCTTATTGATCCTTTTATGACAATACGGTAGAAGGGGGCGGGAGTGAAGCTCGTCATTGCTTGGCCAGGCTACATTCACAAATAACAGTTGGAGATCGTCGACAACTGGTGTACATATCAAACTAGGCTTACGAAACAATGTCATCCTAATTCATAAGTTACGTCTCGCTGTGATAGGCTTCAGATCCTATAGTTCTATCAGTTTCTCACGATGGCATGTGCAATGCATACACGATAACAACTTGCAGAGAAAGTTTGTTGTTATATTATTTTTTACTTTTTTTTACCCGTTTATATCACTAAAATGAGTTTTTTTGTTTTTTGTTTTTTTTTAAACCGGATAGCACCAGTTTCTTTTTATTTCCTCTCTGCAGTGCATGTATAAAAGCAAAACAACATTCTTTTTTTCATAGTAATAAATGGCCAAAAATCAAGTCCTTTTTATTTATGTATTTATTTTATTTTGTTTTGGTTTTTGTCTTTTGAACTACGAATCCTAACAAGGATATATTTTTCCTTGTCGTCGCTGCCTAGATATGATTTTTTGTTGTTTTTTTGTTCCTTCATTTTCAGAGTAAGTATCTAGGACTATGTCCCCTATCCATAACTTAGGACCACTGGTCCCGGAGGACGGGGAGAGGGGGAGGGGGATCAGAGTAGTAGGGCGAAAGTCCAGGCCAACTTCAGACGGTTAGCCAAAAGTATATGCTTCTCGGCGGTAGAGTTTACTCTTATTGATTGACTGGCTTTACTACCCGGCTTTTCCCGGGATTTAGGCCTATTAATTTCATATTCCCTTATATGTCACTAAAAAAATCGGGAAAAAAATTGATGCTTGCAAGAAAGAAAAAGCTGATTTCACAAATTACAAATTATTTATTCATAGTGTGATTATTTTAGTACTTGGCCGTACACAACATGTTCGGTTTCTCCTTCATCGGCGACAATATATTATTTTGTTGGATCCTTTGCTCTTGGCATTCCAACATACAGCTGTAGAATCAAACGGACCAAAAGCGTCACGAATTATTTAACACGCATCCAGGAGACACAGCATTGGAACACTAACTGAACAAAATTCATTAACAATTTGTTATCGACGATCAAATGTATCACGTGCTTTCAGTTTCAGACGTCTTTGAGGGGCGAATCTCTGGGATAAAAAAAGTTACAAACGTATCTTTGCGAATATTTTAGGAAACTGGCTGAAATTTTAATGAACACCATAATTCGTTAATAGGAACATGTCCTCCAAATTTCGCCCGAATCGGTAAATAACTTTTTTAATTAGCCGTCAAAATTTAATTAACCGTTTCTGCGTATCCCAGCAAAAACAGTCTTGCTGGACCAGCACTGTGTTGCCGCTGCCGAACCGTCAATAAAATGTCCGGGCGGCCAACAGAAGGGCCAGCAGTTCAGGCCGACAGCTGGCCAACAGTTGGCACCCCATCAGTTGTCATATGCCAGAACATGGCCATCAGTTGTCCATCACAGGTAGTAGCTGCCACAAGTGGCCCTTCAGCGGCCCTGCAAGCACGTGCCGGAAATGATAGCTAGCCGAATGTGGTCCGCCAGTTTGCCGGTAGTGGCAGCCAGCAACCACGTGACGTAACTGGTAGCTTGCCGAATCTTGTCAGCCAATTACCCAGTAGTAGCCATAAAAAAAACATCAAGGATAACCGTAGTTCCCCAAACTGCAACATTTGTTTTTCTACCCTTACGAAACTTGTGAATTTTAGCACTGCGCTGGAGAAATTTTCTCAACAGACCGAAAACACGCCCATTTGAATCTGAGTGGATACGAACCTGGGCCATTTGCGAGAGAGCTGAGCTCTCTACCGACCGGACTAATTTGCCACGCACGAGCGTGTGCTTGAAGCTGTCTGTTTCGTGCGGAATATGTAATCGGAAGGTTCTCTCTTTCATTTTACAATGCGAGGTATTTTTCATAAAAGTCAGTTTCATATAATTCATAATTTTTTTTTTCAACGTAACGATAGTTTATTGTTTTTTTTACCTTAAGGGAACTTCACTCGTTTTCAAGGAGTGTACATACTTAGAGTCGCTTTCCAAAGTTTTGTACTGTCCTCGTCTTCTTGAAAGGAGATTGTTGAATTAATATATATTTACCCGGGTTCATGTTACATTCTGTTACATTTTTAACGTTGTATCTTTCCTTTCCGTTGTCCGAAGCTACATTTGTTTTAAAGAGGAAAGAGATTTTATTTTACTTCTCGTTATTTTTAGAAGCGAATTCCTCCCAGTCTTGTGTATTCAACCCATGGATGAGTAGGCATACATTATATCCACATAGCGTTGCTTTTTTTTTTTTTTTATCAAATAATTAATAAATTTTGTACGCGTATAATTTTTTTTTTTCCAACAAACGTTTTTTTAATGGTTTTCCAGGACATTTGTTTCAAGCGGTTTAAATTTTTTCTTGTTATTCACCCACTCCATTCCATGAATTGTTATTCATGGGAATAAAGTTGGCGTATTTCATGGCTGTAATCTAGTATTTCATGGCTTAATCTGATATCTTCGTCGACGCGGAATTTCATTAGGAAATTAATTCGCCTCTCTATATATGGATTTTTTTTCTTAAAATCCTAAAATAACACGATGACGATAGCATCGTCTTCAACTAACTGTTACCATGAGAGACACAGCAAGTGTTGCTTCTGCGCATGCGCAATCCCGTTGCTTCCACCTGCTGTTGGGGTTGCATTGGTTACCAACAATGGGCCACTAGTGGCACTTGCTTGGAGGCCCACAATTCACGGCGATGCTGCAGGGCCATCAATGGCTCGCCAACTGAAGCGCTGCCACCAACGGACCGCTATCGGACCCTGAGCTGCAGATTTCAGCCAGCAGTGACCCATCACTGCCAGTTGGTGGCCAGCAGTTTTCCAGCACTTGGGTTTTTGCTGGGATATATTTCTGTTTACCGATGAATTAAAAATTCCATGCCTATTTTAAAAAGTTTTGACCGGATTCCGGTGAAATTTTGAGGGACTCCTCTTATTACCAATTCATGGTGTTGATAAAAATTTCAGCCCGTTTCGTTAAGATTTCGTAAAGTTCGTTTTTGTATTTTTTTATGTACAGTTCTCAAAGAATAGAAACACCTGTGAATGTGCCGCGGCGATGAATGCAGTCACGTGCTTTCAGATTTGGAACACATAACGATGACGTAGCAAACGACGCTGACTTTATTGATTAGCTTATTAAGTAATTCATAACTCGCGAACAGAACAACTTAGAGATCTTTAAATAGTTGCGTTGACCTAGAAATTCCAGTATTAATAAGCTATGTAAATTTCACGATGCCACAGTTCGGCGTTCGAGAGTTTTTGCTGCTTCAGACAAACAGACGTTTTGTGTTTTATATATAAGATAATCGATTTTTGATTAGCATTTGTGATGATTCTTGGACGTGACATCACCCATGCCTCACCCGGGATATGATCTCGGGCCGAAACTCGGATGGTTAGCCTTCAAGAGGACCTGCATTTATTACGTAGGCTTTTCTACTGCTTATGTGGCGCAAAAGACTGTGTGTCTATCTGCCTGCTTATTTGCTGATGCGTTTCTCGAAACCAACTGAAAATAAATTTGTAAACTTGAAGTTTCCAAATCAGGCGCATGTAGCAGCCTTTAATGTCCTTGACCGCTGAAAGCTATGCCAAACAATTACGGTGGCACTCACGTATGATGCACCTGTCATCAATACAAAGCTTTTGACTCGATTATCAAGAAATATTCAGATCTATAAATCGAAATGTTCCTAATCCGAAAGTATAATTTTTTTTTCTGCTGGGGTGGATTTGAACCCACATTTTTCTACTACGAAGAGGCTGTTGTTCCAATTATATTATGCCGACATCCTCATCGCTGCTTTACGGTCGATTTAATTCATGCGTCAGATCCAGAGACGTAACTCGGGCGGGACAGGCTGGACGCCGGCAGCTCGAGAAAGGGCGCAAAAATCACTGCTTACAATCTGATTAAAATTGGAATTGAAACTTTTCACCAATTTTTGGTACAGTTTTTTCGCGCCAGACTTTGTCTTACAGAATTTTGCTTGAAACATGTTTCGCTAGTTTTAATATTCTTGGCAACTTAAATTTCGTATCTCTTCCTCAAAACGTTCAGGAAATATAAATTGTTCACATTCAAAAATGTAGGCCGGGTTGTACGTCGCAAAAGATAAGGAAGTCGTTCACATTGTTGAAGATTCTCTAGGGGCTATTTGATCATTACTGCAACTGCAAGCCACCGCATTTAGCTGCATTCGGTCAGTTTGATGTGGTCCGAAGATCCGAAACAGTTGAAAAAAAACCCTGTACGAACAGACACAGTTTGAGTGTGCCACCCCCATAAAGATAACATTGGAGTGTGACGCTAATTTTGTTTTTCGGAGCAATCCACGGAATTAATATTAGGTGGAGACACCACTCCTATCCACGCAGCACTGGCCGCCATAAGTCACCTTCCGTGCTGCAGGTTACGTCACATTCAGGCAAGAAGCTGCTTTGAAACTATTGAAACTAATGGAACAAACACTGCGAGGCGTATAGACAGATCAAATGAGGGATTTAATAATCTTTGTCAATTATACAAGCTTACTGTATCATAAAATGAATAATTTAGTTTGTTTTTGCCTGTATGGGACGTCACGCCAAAGATTAGCTGTGACCTATGGCGGCAGAGCCAGTGGTGTCCCCTCCTAATGTAGGTCCGATGGAGCAATGCGTATTCACGTATCATCATCAACCATTAGCAGAGAACTGCTGGGTGAAGATCTCCCCAAGTTTCTTCCACAACTTTCTGTCTTTTTTTTTTTTTTTTTTTTTTTTTTTTTGATTGGAGGTTTAACGACCACCGTGAGCAACTCAATGGGCTATAAGCAGTCGCCCGTCCCTAATTTAGGGTCACTGGTTCCAGGGAAGGGAAAGAGCCAGTGCCGTAAGACAAACACAACATCCATGCCTGACCGGGACTCGAACCCGGACCCCTTACGGACGAATGATCAGAGGCCAACGCCTTAGATCAGTGCGCCACCGGGGCGGCACTTTCTGTCTTGAGCCAATCTATATGAATTTACTGAATTTCATCCACTAAACAGGATTCGAACCCGGACTCACCTCGAGCGAATGGTCAGAAGCCAAAACTTAGACCACAGCGCCACCTGGTCGGCCATGGGATTTTTAGAAGCTGATATACCGTTGCAAACATATACGAACTAACGCCACCTAGCACGAGAACTAGCATCACAAAAATAGAAGAGTATATGCAAAATGTTTCACGAAGTTAAGGGTAATATCCGTTGTTCAAAGAATTTTTGTAATCGGGCTTTTGAAAGTAGGGATACCGAGAAAAATATATTTTATATTTGCGCTCACTAGCAGCTATAAATGGCACATTATTCTGCCAGAAAATCAGCGCAAAATGTTTTTGTAGTGAGCAGTACATGACTGGAAAGGAAATTTTCCAATCGAGTTTTTCGTCGCTCAGACACTTCTGCGAATGCGCTGAAAACGTAAATATGCTCTTCTGCCCCTTGTTACAAAATTGTGCGTTAAGAAAAAATGGAAATTGTGGGCAAAATGCTTCGTACTAGAAAAGCTTTTATACAAAGAATGAAGTTTTCAAATCTGACTGTTAGAAGCAGATATACTAGAAATAGACCTGGCGCAAAACTGTGCACTATTACATGCAGGAAATATACGCAATTAGTTTTCCGTGATGAGTTGTATTTGTCTGAAAAGAATTTTTTCAATAGAATATTTAGGAGAGCAGATACTGCTGCAAATATGTCGGAAACAGAAATATGGTGTTCACGCTTCCTGGTGGAGTAACAGTTCGTTACGGCGTTACGGAAAAACAGAAATTATATGTATAACATTCTGCGCCTCGAACTCTATCCGAAGCAAATATATATATATATACAGTATCATCATCATCATCATCATTGTCAACCATTATCAATCCACTGCTGGACGGAGGTCTCCCCAAGTTTCCTCCACAACGGTCTGTCTTGTGTCAGTCTATTCCATGTCACTCCCGCATACTTTCGAATTTCATCCACACATCTTCCATGTGGTCTTCTTCTGATTCTTTTCCTGTCCCTTGGAATCCAATCTAAAATTCCGGCTGTCCATCGATGGTCTGTTCTTCTGGCAGTATGTCCAGCCCATTGCCATTTCAGGGATTTAACTCTGATCATGATGTCCTCCACTCTTGTCATTTTCGGATCCACGTGTTCCTCTCTTATCTCTCCTGGTTACACCAAGCATGCATCCCTCCATGCTTGTTTGAGTTGTCTGCAGCCTTTGTATGTCTCTTTTAGCTAAGGTCCACGTCTCTGCACCATACGTAAGCACTGGAAGGATGCATTGATCAAACACTTTTCTTTTAAGACATAATGGCATATTGCTCTTGAAAATTATGCTGTTTCTTCCAAAAACTCTCCAGGCAAGTTTTGTACGCCGATTAATTTCTTCACCAATGTGACCCTCACTTGATATCTGCTGTCCAAGATAAACGTACGTGTCTGTTATCTCCAGCTTTTCTCCATCAATCGATAAATCTTCATTTCTTGTAAAAGCATTGAACATCACTTTTGTCTTCTGAAAGTTCATTTTTAATCCCACTTCTTTACTCTTGTCAGCAAGATCCTGGATCATACTCTGTAGCTCTGATGAAGTAGTTGCAAAAATGACTATGTCATCAACAAAACGAAGGTGGGTTAGATAATCTCCATTAATCTTTATCCCTTTGTTTTCCCATTTCAGTGATTGAAAGACATTTTCCAATGTGGCATTAAAGAGCTTCGGAGATATGGTGTCACCTTGTCTCACTCCTTTGCCAATTTTTATGTGAGTTGTATTTTAAAACAGCCGAATCTTTGCACTTGCATTTTCATAGATGTTATTAATAATATTAATGTATGCATCTTCAATACCGCAGGATTTTAGAGCCATTGCAACTGCTGATGGTTTCACCGAATCAAAGGCTTTTTCATAATCGATAAAAGCCATGCACAATGGAAGTTCATATTCCCTCGCTCTTTCAATTAGTTCTCTCAGTACGTGGATATGATCTATTGTGCCACTCCTGAATCCAGCTTGTTCTCTCAGTTGAGCCATGTCCAGTGTTACCTTCAAGCGGTGTGAAAGAACTTTAGTGAAAATTTTATAAACCACTGATAGGAGGCTGATAGGTCTGTAGTTCCTGAGATCCTCAATGTCACCTTTTTTATGTAGCAAGATCATTGTAGCGTTGTTCCGATCCTCAGGAATTTTCCTTTCTTTAAGGCATTGAGTGAAAATTTGGGCGAGTACTGTTTCGATTTCTCCATTTGCTTCTTGTATGATGTCTACAGTAATTCCATCTTCTCCTGGAGCTTTTCCTCGCTTCATGTTCTTGATTGCATGTGCAACTTCTGCTGGAAGGACTGGAAGAACTCTGGCACTGGTACCTTTCATGATGTCTGGAGTACATGTATCATCCCTTTCATATAATTTGGAGTAGAAATCTTTCACTCTTGTCAAAATTTCGCCTCTATTTCTTGTTACAGAACCATCTTCTTTTCTCAGTGCCATAATCTGTTTTTTTCCCTTACTGAGATGTCCCTTTGCTATCTTTAGGCTTTGGTTGTTTTCAATTGCTTTCCTTACTAGTTCACAGTTGAATTTCCTTACGTCTTCAGTGATACTTTTTCGTACTGTCTTGCATAGCTCTATATATTCCACTTTGGAAGTCACATCTTCTTTAGTTGTCCTCATCTCTCTTCTTTTTTGCATCAACATTTTGGTTTTTCCTGATAATTTGTTCACATGCAATTTGTTCTTAGACCCAGCTAATTTTGTTGCTGTTTCCATAAGAGCTTTGGTTACTTTTCTGTTAACTTCAGAAATATCCACTTCTTCCGATGTTAGGCCTTCTAAAGCAGAGAATCTGTTCTTCAGTTCCAATTTGAAGGTATTATGGTGTTTTTTAAGGTTGGTTATGTCAATATATTTTTTGTCTTATATATATATATATATATATATATACTTAAGAGCAAAACTGAAGACTAAGGAAAAATTTTAGAATTTAAAACGAAAGGGTGCAAAATAACCTGAAAATCAAAACGCGCAACATAAGCAGTTTTGAAAATTCAGAATTCACATTCTATAAAGAAGATACCTAAGCAAAAAAATACATATATAATTTTGACTCACACCTAGTACAACATAGAAAAGGTTATGTATCTACCTGTGTGAGTAAAAGGAGAAAAGATAAAAAAATAAAATAAAACAACTGAATGTAGAAGGTGTCGAGAATACTGAGCCTTGGCTTTATCAAGGACCAGCAAAAACTCTGCATTTTCTCACTTCCACAAAGACCTAGTTGGAAATGGGTTTCTGCAAGGCCATAGATGCAAGTAACATTCCCACCTAAAATAGTTTAAAAAATATATATATAAGTCATGTCCTCCGTAGAGTAGCATGACCTAGCACTAGTTAACAATTTCGCTTGCATCCATTAACCTTCATGGCCCGACACATGCTCTTCATCTGTTACTATTAAACAGAGAGAAGAAGATTAAAGAGAACTCAAGCTGTGCGAGTGACATAATAAATAGAAATGATTTTCAGCTATAACGAAATTCCAAGTTCGTTTGAGAGAGAATTTAAACCTGAAAAACAATGCAAAGAAATCCAAATTATACATTGCAATTAAAAAAGGAAATGTTAATTTATAACGAACAGATTTTTGAAAGAAAACTTGAGTCTAAAACCCCCTACTCTACAACTTATGACAGCACGAAAACGAGAATAAGTTAAAGATAATAATTAACTAAAGAAAACTTTGTGAAAGTTATATACCTTAAACAGTTAGTTGCAATATGTACAAAGTATTTCAGCAGTGCTTTAAGTGCATAATTAATTAGTTATTAAGAACTTAACTACTTTGAAAAAACAGCGCATAGACAGCGCATAGAAAAGGAACAAGCTTAGCCTTCTTCTGTTCCTAGGTACCCCAAAAGACGCTCAAAGTTACAAAGAAAAGTAAGAGTTAAAACCCGCATAAATGTTAACAGACGAACCAATGCTTAAAAGCTGAAAAGCTAAAAAACGACAGAGAAAAGGTACATAAAGTACAAACATTGAACTTATAAAACCTAGAACCCAAAAACAAGGAAGAGAGCTTACCTCTTGTGTGACAAAAACTTTTCTCCTCACAAGAGGAGAACATGGCTGACCCCTTCCGCCACTCCCTAGACGCTGGGGGGCAGTGAGGGTGGGGCTGATGGCCTCCTCATACAGCAAGAAACCAACGCGCGGAGATTTTAACCAGAGAAAAAAATATATAAACTTAAGACTGTGGATCTGTATGATCAGAATGAGCAGAATTAACTCTCCAGAATACATGAGAAATATTATAAAATACACGAGCAGTTTATTTAATAATCTTTGCATGTATTAAATCACCTTAGTGAGCTTCTATAGATTAATCAGAATCTTATTAATTTTAATGTTGGTTTTACTATTTTTAGTATAGCTATCCTAGTGATGAATAACTAGTTTTCTTTTTTATTTGTTTTTATTTTCTTTTATAAACAGATTTTTAAGCTTTTTTTGTGATTTTGTTTATATTATTTAATTTTTTGTTTTAATAGGACCGTCATATCCATAGCACTAAGGTTCCTTTAGGTAGTTAATAGGCATCCTCTAGCCAACTTCCTTACGGCTTTGATTGGTCAGAATCATATTATTAACTGTGTAGAAAATTAAAGCAGATCTGCCAACCTTACTCTATTATTCAGAATAATTTTTCTTAAAGTTCTTTTGATGAAAGAAGAAGGAATTTCGTTCTCTAGAAAACTTTCTAATAGTATATTAATGTGGTAAATGAAATCCAAATTGTTGCTGCAAATTCTTGAAATTCTTAGGACCTGAGAAATTAGTACATTCTCAATTACTTTGGTTGAAATGTTATTATTCCAGTGTAGATATTTAATTACTTTGAAAGGAAAATTAACTCTTTTATCAAAGAGGCTAATAGATGGGTTACCTCTGTTGAGCTTAATGCTTAAGTCTAGGAACTCAAGTTCCTGATTACTGTGGTTGGTTTTACATAAGTTAAGAGAGCTAGGATAGATATTATCAAAATCACTCTCTATAACTTCTGAATTATTGATACACAGCAGATCATCAATATATCTAAAAGTGTAAAGGTAGTTATCTGAGCAGGTGGGGTGATTTTTAATGAATTTATATTCCTTAAAGAACAGGAATAGATTAGCGATATTTGTGGACGTTGATGTTCCCATTGGAATACCGTTCACTTGCTTATAGAGAGTATTATTATATAAGATATGGTTATTTTTTATGCAGCAATTGAGATAAGAGTTCCAAGTTCCTACATCAACAAATTGGTTAAGTTTAAATTCTGCATACAGCTCTTTAAAGGTAGTGATTATATCTGATAGAGGCAGATTAGTATACAGGTTTTCAAAATCATAACTATTAATATCTAGGGGACAAACTTTGAGTATAGTAGAAATTACTTCTGCATTATTATTAATTATCCAAAAATCTCTGTACATCAAGTTAGAACAGTTTCTAATGTGTTTCAAAACCTTCTTTAAGACATCTTCAAAAAGCAAGATCTATTTTCTTTTTATGACTCCTTACTCCACTAGCTATGAACCTGAACTTCACAGGATCCTTATGAAACTTAACCGTTGCAAAAAGAAATGGAAATTCAGGCCCATATCTTCTAGTTTGTGGAATTTTAAGTTTCTTGAAGAATGCCTTAAACCGATTTTCTAACTGCTTGGTAGAATAACTTACGGGCTCGTATGTTACTCTATTATTGAGTTCCATAGTTAACAATTCAAAATAGAACTTCTTACAGATAATTGCAAAATTATTGCTAGCTTTATCCGTAGTGGTAAAAATAAATTGGTCTTGTAGTTTGGAGAGTGACCTTTTAGCTTCTCCAGAGAAAAAGAGATTTCTGTCGAAACAAAGTCCAGACCTGCCAACTCACCGGTGAAGCTATTGATTATATTATATTTCCATTCTGCGAAGGCCTCAATAGGCTGATTGTACCTTAAACTGGTTTTTACGATGTACTTATTTACATCTTGAGTGAAGCTCTCAAGAATCCTTTCTTTGGAAATTGTGAAGGAAGGTCTGAATTTAGAGCCATACTCTAATAAATTCCTAAGCTTTTCATTTTCAACATAACTCAAGTTTCCGGTGATAATATGGTTGTAATTCTTATCATAGTGAACTGTTTCTTTAATTTCGTTATAGCTGAAAATCATTTCTATTTATTATGTCACTCGCACAGCTTGAGTTCTCTTTAATCTTCTTCTCTCTGTTTAATAGTAACAGATGAAGAGCATGGGTCGGGCCATGAAGGTTAATGGATGCAAGCGAAATTGTTAACTAGTGCTAGGTCATGCTACTCTACGGAGGACATGACTTATATATATATTTTTTAAACTATTTTAGGTGGGAATGTTACTTGCATCTATGGCCTTGCAGAAACCCATTTCCAACTAGGTCTTTGTGGAAGTGAGAAAATGCAGAGTTTTTGCTGGTCCTTGATAAAGCCAAGGCTCAGTATTCTCGACACCTTCTACATTCAGTTGTTTTTATTTTATTTTTTTATCTTTTCTCCTTTTACTCACACAGGTAGATACATAACCTTTTCTATGTTGTACTAGGTGTGAGTCAAAATTATATATGTATTTTTTTGCTTAGGTATCTTCTTTATAGAATATATGTATATATATATATATTAACGACCACTGTCAGCAACTAAGTGGGCTATAAGCAGTTTCCCGTCCCAAATTTGGAGCCACTGGTTCCAGAGAAGGGTGAGATCCAGTACCCTAAGACAAGCGCACCATCCATGCCTCAATTTTACAGCAAATACATCAGAAGTAGAGATAAACACTTACGAACTTTGGTAGCCAAACCATTCCTTACCAAAAATTAGAAATTATAATAACAAACATTTCCCATCAGGAGCTGTATCCGATGCCGGAAGAATTTTTATAATCGGAGTTTTAGAAGCAGAGATATCGGGTAAAACGCAATTTACCTTTAAGCCCCCTAGCGAAAAATCTGTGAAATACTTGAAAAATTTGAAACTGTATGAGAAACGTTTCGCACCGGAAACGCTCTCCAACAAAGAAAGGATTTTTCAAATTGGAGTTTTAGAAACAGATATCGGGGAAAACACAACTTACCTTTACGCCCTTAGCGGAAGATCTATGAATCAGCTGAAAAATTTAAAACTGCATGAGAAACATTTCGCACCGGAAATGCTCTCCCACAACGAAATAATTTTTAAAATCGGACTCTTAGATGCAGAGATATCGACATAAATAAGATATGCATCTACGCCCTCTGACGGAAAAACTGTACCCTATTTTAAGCAGGAGGTATTCTTAAAAGTTTTTCTGAGGTGAGAGGTATCGGTCTGCGAAAAAAAATTTTCAATCGAGTTTTCGGAAGCTTAGATTTTGCTGCAAATACATCAGAAGTGGAAATGGACACTTAGGCCCCTGGTGGCTAAACCATTTCTTGCCAAAAATTTTAGATTATATGTAGAACATTTCCCATCAGGAGCTGTATCCGATGCCGGAAGAAGTTTTCAAATCGGACTTTTAGAAGCCGAGATATCGGGCAAAACGCAAATTACCTTTACGCCCCCTAGCGGAAAATCCATGCATTACTTGAAAAAGGAACTGTGCCTAAAATAGTCTTCGTTATAAATGACATCGAAAGAAAGGAATAATTTTTTTCAATCGGATATTTGGAAGCAATTACATGCAATAAAATATATTTTGCATTCGATATCATCTGCATTTACGCCCTCTAGCGGCGAAGTTGAGCATCGAAAAAAACCGGAATGCAAGGATTCGCACATTTCAAGTTTCCAAGTGAAAAAAAAAAAAATTCCAACAGGGCTAACCGTTCCAGAGATGCGTATGTTGTCCACAAATGGACGGCCGGACAAACCGATAACAATAAGCACGCTCTTTTTTTTACAAAAGCCGTGCTAAAAAGGTGCCAAAAGTTGTTGTTTATTTATTTGGTTGAAAGTTTAATGACCACCGTGAACAACTCAATGGGTTATAAGCAGTCGCTGGTCTTTTATTCGGGGCCACTGGTTCCAGGAAAAGGAGAATGCCGTGGCCGTAAGACAAACACAACATCCATGCCACACCGGAATTCGAACTCAGACCCTTCTCGGACGAACGGTCATAAGCCGGCGCTTAGACCGCTGCGTCACCGGGGCAGCCCACAAATTGTTATAAGAACAAGTTAGTAAAATCATGCAATGCATTGATTATAATATGCTTTCCAACATACCAGAAATCATTGACTCAAGTTATCACTCAAGTTATGAGAATAATGGCTGTGGAATAAATCTCGGTCCTGTGCCCTGACCTTTGATCCCATTTCGGAGATATTCAAGAGAACCGGTTCGGTATACCTCCGAAATAACATGATAAAGTTTTGTCGCAATCGAAGCATTTTTACGTAAGTTATGATGCATGAGGGCTATGGAATAGATCCCGCTCCTGTGTCCTAACCTTTGACCCATTTCGACCATTTTCAATAGAATTCGTCTCCAGGCAAGCCCCTACAACATACTAACATTTCATCCAAATCGAAGCATTTTTACGTAAGTTATGACGCATAGTGGCGATGGAAGTGATTCCGCTTCTATGTCCTGACCTTTGACCCCATTTCGCCCATTTTCGATAAGGTTTGTCGCCAGGTGGTTTTCTACCACATAATAAAATATCATCGAAATCGAACCTTTTTTACGTTAGTTATGACGCATAATAGCAGTGGAATGGATCCCACTCCTATGTACTGACCTTTGACCCCATTTCGTTCACTTTAAATAAGATACCTTCCCAGGTGATCCCCTACCAGATACTAAAATTTCATCGAAATCGAACGATTGTTACCCGAGTTATTGTGCGTACGGACACAATAACACAACGCGTGACGTAATGAGGCAGATGGGAATCACGACCATCGCTCGCCGCAAGTGTGACGTCATAAAACTTTAATAGGATCCACACCCAACGCGTGACGTAATGAGACAGATGGCGTGTCCGCGCGCCAACATTCTCAAACGTGGCGAGATTGTGACGTCATAAGATTTCTAAGCATTTTTTTTTTTTTTTTTGAGTGAAGGTTTAACGACCACCGTGAGCAACTCAATGGGCTATAAGCAGTCGCCCGTCCCTAATTTAAGGTCACTGGTTCCAGGGAAGGGAGCGAGCCAGTGCCGTAAGACAAACACAACATCCATGCCTCACCGGGATTCGAACCCGTACCCCGTTCGTACGAATGATCAGAGGCCATCGCTTAGACCACTGCGCCACCGGGGCGGCTCTAAGCATTGGTAACATTAATGGAATAATGGAACAACGCCATCACTAAAAACATTATAATTCGAGGTGGTTATTTAACCCACTAAACGAATTCTCCTAAAGTCGAGATCAAGCTAAATCGATTTCTAGTACCAGAAAACGGTAGGTTAACGACTTTCATCAAAATTCTTAGAGCTGTTTTAAAAATAAAATGTACATACAAACGTAGAAGAATTGCTACTTTAAGGTGGACGTCAAGTAATTTTGCTTCCTATACTTACAATGGAAAAACTTCTGTACACATTTTCTTCACAATTAATGCGTTCCCAAGGATGAAAATTTGAACATCGATTAAAATAGCTTCATATTATAACTTGCAATACTTAATATTTTCTAAAACATAACCATAATTATGCAATTCAACATTTGTTTGTCTAATGACGTCATGAAAACACAGGTCGCGCCATCTTTTTTCTGGACAATTAATGCGTTCACAAGGATGAAAATTTGAACATTGATTAATATAGCTTCATTTCATAACTTGGAATACTTAATATTTTCTAAACCATAACCGTAATTATGCAATCCAACATTTTTCTGCCCACTGACGTCATCAAACACAGGTCGCGCCATCTTTTCTCTGGTTTCAACACAACCAAAAGAAAAGTTATTGATTTTTAATATGATTATGGTTATGTTTTAGAACATATTAAGTTTTCCAAGTTATAATATGAAGTTATTTTAATCGATGTTCAAATTTTCATCCTTGGGGACACATTAATTGTAAAGGAAATGTTTACCAAACTTTTTCCATTGGAAGTGTAGGAAGCAAAATTACTTGACGTCCACCTTAATAATATGGGATAAGGGCAATGGAAACGATCGCAATCCTATGTCCTGACCTTTGACCACATTTCGTCCATTTTCAATAGGGTTCGTCCCCAGGTGGTCCCCTATTACATACTGAAATTTCATCGAAATCGAACCATTTTTACGCAAGTTATGACGCATAA
Organism: Macrothele yani; assembly: GCA_039090855.1. Classification (NCBI taxonomy): domain Eukaryota; kingdom Metazoa; phylum Arthropoda; class Arachnida; order Araneae; family Macrothelidae; genus Macrothele; species Macrothele yani. The sequence goes on from CM077001.1 coordinate 85,412,348, forward strand.
GGGCAATGGAATGCATCCGGATCTTATGTCCTGACCTTTGACCCCACTTCACCCATTTTGAATAGGGTTTGTCCCTCCCAGGTGGTCTCCTACCACATAGTAAACTTTCATTGAAATCGAACCATATTTATGCAAGTTATGGCGCATAAGGGCAATGGAATGATTCCGCTCCTACGTCGTGACCTTTGACCCCATTTATCCCATTTTCAATAGGATTCGTCCCTAGGTGGTCCCCTACCACATAGTAAAGTTTCATTGAAATCGAACCGTATTTACGCAAGTTATGGCGCATAAGGGCAATGGAATGATTCCGCTCCTACGTCGTGACCTTTGACCCCATTTGTCCCATTTTCAATAGGGTTCGTCCCCAGGTGGTCCCCTACTACATACTAAAATTTCATCGAAATCGAACTATTTTTACGCCAGTTATCGTGTGGACGGACGGACAAAGCTGGAGCATATACGCTTCTTCAACCTACGGTTGGAAAGCGTAAATAAAAACACAACGTCAAGCCCTGATAATAAAGTAACAAGCACAAACACAAAAAGGTGAATTTTGCTCGCCTATATCACCGGGAATCCCAGCTTTTCCCTTGTGTTTCCATAACTGAACGCACAGTACATTTTACCTCGTATCCACGTGATACAGAACACACCGCGCAGTGACGTCATTGTTTCTCCCATCTCTTTAACGTGCAACAACTGATTTGTGAACCTCCCGCGAATTTCAGCCAATGATCGTCGACAGATGAATCATGTCTGCATTGCAATACGTCACGGATTGCTTCATGAGTATTTGTTCAGCAAGTTGCATGGTGCGTAACACAGATTTGATTTCTGGAACAGAAACATACTCCTGGTAGGTTCTGATTTGCGTTTGTTCGAAATATCTAATAGGTACTATTGTAGTTATGCAATACTCTTCGTCATGAATTTTCATTTCAGATATTTTAAGTACTGCGTGTAAATTCGCACAACGGTTATTTAGTGACAGAAGTAAACACCAACTATTAACCGCAAACCGCTGAACAGCTCGTTTTCGCGCCTTCGCTTTGATTTACGTATGGCGTTATTATTGTTGTCGCAGGAGTCATGCCCAACACATCTGCAGCAGTGAAAAGTGTCGTCATCTCAAAAGTATGTAGATGTCGTTTCTTTTTGTTTACGTCTGTGCACTTGGTTCAAAAATTTAGCTCGAATAGAGCATGTCGAAGCTATTATTTCGTTGATTGTCCGTACTGACTGTTAATCACGTTAGGCAAAATTTTAGCGATGAGTTTATTTCGTCTGTGTTTACTTCGAAGTTTGATTTCGACACACGAACATATTTTGTTGTTCACACGAACATATTTTGTTGTTCATAAGTAGACCCAATGATAGACGCGTATCTCGATCCGAACGACAGTTATTTTGCTTTCATTACTTTATGACATAACATGGCACTGGACATACCGTGTTTGTTTATGGCTACTTATGCCCACGTGGTTAGTTTTTTAGTGCAGAGAGCGTGTCTCGTGTAAACGTGGTTAGTTTTTTAGCATTGAGGGTGTGTCTGTGTTTACAGAGGAAACGGTCACCCAATATAGTTGACTAAATACAAGCCCATGAATTACATATGAGCTACACATAATAGTTTTAGAGGGTCACCGTGATTGGAGAATTGCTAGCTGTAGTAACGCATATTTGATAGGACAGGAATTTGTTTTCTTAAAGACGGTATTGAGGTAAGAATCATAAGGTTTGCACATGAACAGAAATCGTGATAGCGCTGGCCTATCACTAGTGTTTTGCATCGCATCTAATTGTCTGCTTCAGTTGCAGCCAGTAACTGTAAACTGGCTGCAGCTAGAAGATACTCTTAAAGTTAGGTTCTCTTGAAGGAAGGGGGGGGGAGATGAGCTGCCCCGGTGGCGCAGTGGTCTAAGGCCCTGGCTTCTGATCATTCGTCCGAGAAGGGTCCGGGTTCGAATCCCGGTGAGGCATGGATGTTGTGTTTGTCTTACGGCAATGGCTCTCTCCCTTCCCTGGAGTCAGTGACCATAAATTAGGGACGGGCGACTGCTTATAGCCCATTGAGTTGCTCACGGTAGTCGTTAAACCTCCAATAAAAAATAAAAAGATGCGAATAAAATAAATACAGGATCATAAATAAACGAAAATTTTGTGTTCTTCGGCAAACAAAGTTTTCATCCGGTCTGGTACTTATTGGGACTTCAACCTCCTTTGTGGTCCGGTATGGTCAATGATCCCGGGTGCTCGAGCTTCTCTGAGGGGCTACGATTCCGGTACCTTAAACTGGTGAAACCGCGGTTGAATCTCTAACAGTACATGGATATTTTCTTAATTCGTTGGAACACACACCGCTAAATTTGCGATCCGCGACGTTATCTATGCCTCCCAGGTTGCGAAGTAGCCAGAAGCGTAGGTTTTAGCTAATCGTCCTGTTTCTGGTCCTGGATGAGGCAGGAGTTATATGTTCACCTTGCGGCGCTGGCTCTCTCGCTCTTTGGAGCCAGTGGCCCTAAATTAGGGACGGCGACTGCTTTTTTTTTTTTTTTTATTCTCACGGTGGTCGTTAAACACCGAAAAAAAACAAAAACAAACTATCTTTAGATGCTCATGGGAAATCGTTAACTCTAAGAAGGGGGAACGAAATATTCAATTTTTTACTCTATCTCTACGATTATGCGGGTTGGATCAGAGTCTGAAACCTCTCGTCAGCCGCTTCGGTGGCGGAGTGGTCTGATGTGCTAGCTTCGGATCATTTCTCCGAGATATATGTTTTATCCGATGGTGCTCTCTTTTCCCTTAAACCCCAAATGTGGGACGGACGATTGCTCACAGTCATGTGAGTTGCTCATGGTGGGCGTTATCCAGCCCCCCCCCCCCTCCCGAAAAACAAATTCGTTGTAGTGTGCGTTCAAGCTTGTCAGAGTTAAGAAGAAAAAAAAAATTGTGGCAAAGAGCGGGCGTTCTGATTGGCTACAGAACCTTCTGCAAAGGATGGGCAGTAAAGCCCTGGAAAAGAAAAAAAGTTCAGCCCTGAATTACGCGTTGCAACTGCTTTAACTAATAAATTTGTATCCTGTTTCTTTCTCTCTTCTACTGGAATTACATAGCAGAGGCGTTTGTCTAGTGGCATAGATTTGTAATCTGGTAGTGCTGGATGTTCGATAGAATTATGGTAAGATATGGATGTCTGTATTTCGGCTCTGGCTCTTTCCCTTCCATGTCAACAGTGAGTATCTTTTTTTTTTTTTTTTTTTGTAAGAATGAGGGAGACATTAACTTTATTGTGGGTGTGTGAAGGAAGAGTGACAGCATTAAAATTTTCGCAACAGTACAAGGACACTTTCGTGAAATTATCACAAATCGCTTTTTTGGGTGGAGGAGGGGGGCGGGGGTCGCTGGTTAATTGAGAGTCTTTATTGAGATAAAAATCCGACACGAAGGAAACTAGTTTCCATAAAAGGTTATGGTAAACTCGATAGAGGGAAGGAGCAGCATAGAGCAGGCAAACTGAGGTAAATTATTCCCAAAATATTTGTCCTGTTCCTTAAACAATAGGAAAATAATTTTTCATTTTCTGTTTCGATATTTACGTAGATTACGGACACACAGTTCTTAATATCTTTTAGCTTATTTTTTTCTGTTCAGTTTAGATAGTAATATTTTCCCCGACTTTCTACTCATGCAAACTCGTTGTCGATGCCGGTAAATGCTGTGTCATTGCACTTCGGGCAAAACTCGCTCTTTTACATGGTTGGTGATCGGCTTGTATTCCGTATATGTTACATCTGTTAAACTTTCTCAATTTGTATTCTTTTATTTTCGGAATTACACAAACGCTTGTTTGTTTATAGCCGACTACCACAAATAAGCCTAAAAGTGATGGGAGACTGACTAATCACCCTTTCCGTTCAGAGTAACCATGCTCGGCGATCTCACATACAGTAGGATATAACATGCATTAAGTCGCATGAATAGAAGAGAGATAAAACATTTGCACACGCAAAAATTAAAACAATAATAAATAAAATGGCTCTCATGCGAAGAAATACGCGTAAAAAAGTGAACCCGTGATCTGAAGAAATACCGTAACTTTTTTTTTCCGACTTAAGAACTTAAAGTTAATTTTTTTTTCTGCTTTATCGCTTTACCACGGAAATTTTCGGAGCTCATCGCTTAAAGATATCACCATAAAGGTTTCATAATGCTATGGCACAAAGTAAGCTGTTGAATGTCATGGCGAGCAGCTGAGTTTCCTCAGAGTCAAATGTTTTATGTTGGTGTCGAAGTAGATGTACATTGGAGTTACTCTGCAATGAAACATTGCCGAATGCTGAAGTTATTCGTTGCTGCCCTATAAACGGCATCATTGTATGATGACAACTCATTCATATCCGAATTCCTTCGATGCGTGCTCCTAAAACGAACCTGTTCCTAAAAATTTCACCCTAATGAACAAAAAGCTTTGACAGTTTACGTGAAATATATTATTGGCTGAAATACCTGATGAAATTGAGCTCCCCCGGGTGACAGTGGTCAGCGAGGGATGGTTAGTCATTTAAGTTTGGTCCTGGTTCAGGACAAGTCTTGTCTGATGGTGGTGTCCCTTTCCTTGAACCAATCACCCTAAATTAAAGACGGGCAACTGCTTCTTGCCCTAATGATTTTTCATAGTGGTGCAATCTCCCCTCGTCCCCGAAAAAAAAAAAGTGCCGTGTGAAAAAGTGCGTCCTGTGAATAGCTTTGTTTTATTATGGGTATTGTAAAAAGATCGCGCTCTCTGGGTTTCAGGTACAATGCAAAACCGATTAATATCGAACTTCTGAGAAAACAGTTTGCTGCTTTAGATGAACATCCCAGCTTAGTAATTGTGAATAGTTATATTAACTTTCAAAAAGAAATTAATGGGACTTTTTGTTCCATTGAACGAAAGATAGTAACAGTTTGTGGGAACCTGCTGCAGATAGAAGTATCATGCCAAGAAATACGTAAGCTGTTGCTACTATACGAAACTACTATTGACGGAAATACTGTATGGTGAGCCTAACGGATCTGTTTTTGGAGGGAAGAGGGCTTTCCGAATTTGGGGTTTTGTGGTAGGGCAGTGCTTCTGAATCTTGTTATGAAGAAACTTGCGTGACTTTGGGTGTCAAGGTTGGTTAGCTTACTGTGAACAACAGCTTTATCAAAACTTCTTTAAAAGTGGTCTCGCAGCTGGAGAGCTGCACTAGCTTCGGAGCAGTGAAAATGTGTTTTCCAGATTCACCGATCTGTTCGCGTCTTGCGTGCGGCTAGTGAGAATGCATTGAAGATTTTTGAAGTTATGGGTGAACTTAATACTGTTAAGCGTACAAATGGGAATAACTTTGACCATAACTCCGTGCTTGAATTCGTTGACAAATTGCTACAGGTTGATTTTTTTTTTTTTTTTTAACTTTGCACTGACCTATCGCAAGGGTTTTCGTTTACGATGGCGGATTGACGTAGGATTCCGTGATAATCATTGCCCTATGGAGATGTTATGTGGCCGATAGTGCGAGAGAACAGCTTTGTCCCAGAATTATCACTTTAGAGATTTAAGTCTCTTGTTGGGAAGCTCCCTGTAAAAAAAAAAAAATGCCCAACTTCTTGCACATGGGAAGTTATTCGTATATAAAGTGTGATCAAAAAGCATCCACACTGGATTTTTTTAAAAATAAAAAAGTACAAGACTTACAGATTTGAAACTTAATCGAAGTAGTCCCCTTCCGGAGCCACACAGTTAAAGCAGCGCTGTTTCTACAGCTCGAAGCATTTTTTGAAGTAATCTGAAATAGCGAATAGCTGTTTTGTCGCTCTGTCTCTCTGTTGTGTCTCTTTAATATTATCATGAATTTTTTTCCTTTCAAGTAGTATTTGTCTTTGGGGAAGAGAAAAAAGTCGCAGGGAGCGAGATCTGGTGAACAGGGTGGATGTCTGACCTGTGCAATGCGGTGCTTAGCAAGAAACTGCTGCACAAATTGCGATGTATGGACAGGCGCGTTGTCATGGTGGAGTTACCACTCTCGTGCAATGCCGGCCTTTTGCGACGAACTGCGTCTCTCAAACACCTCAAAAATTGACAGTAGAACTCCTTGTTGATTCTCTGGCCTGATGTAGCGCATTCGTGATGCACAATTCCCTCATGATTGAAAAACAAATTCAGCATGGTCTTGACATTCTTGCGGATGTGTCGTGCCTTTTGGGTTTTGTGGGGCTTCCATTGGACTAGGCCTTAGTTTTGGGGTCATGCCCTTAAACCCATGATTCATCACCAGTTAAGATAGTTTTTTTTTTGTTGTTGTTTTTTCGACCCACTCTAGCAGCTGAAACGCGGGCCTGTTTTTGCTCTGCATAGAGTAGTGTTGGCACAAATTTGGTTGAGACACGTATCGTACATACATGGTTCGTAAGAATTGACTGAATTGAAACGAAACTATTGTTGAAGTCTTGAGATAAATCACTCATAGTGATTCTGCAATTTTCCCGCACAACGGTGCGCACAAGTTCGACACAGTTTTCACTTTTGCTGGTTGCAGGCCTCCCATACCGTTCATCACTCTCAACACTTTCACGACCATGTTTAAAACGTTTGTACCTCTCAAACTTGTGCAAGACTCGTACAATCCCCATAGACTTTCTGTAACTTTTTAAGTATGTGTCTTTGAAAGTTTCGCCAGGTCTGTCAAAATCTGATGCAAATTCGTTGATCAATTTTCCCCGCCATGACAGATGCGACTAACAGCATCACACGCGTAAGAACAAAGCACTACTGTAAAAAAAAAAAAAAAAAAAACCCGCCCCTGTGGCGGCGTTTTTTTTGACCATTCGTGCGAGATGGGGTCCGAATTAAAATCCCGGTGAGGTATGGGTGTTGTGTTTGTCTTACGGTACTCTCTCCTTTCCCGGGAACCAGTGGCCCTAAATAAGGAACGAGCGACTGCTTGTAGCCCATCGAGTTGCTGACGGTGGTCGTTAAACCTTCAATTAAAAAAAAAAAATATGAACAGGGGAGACGTGACTCACAGCACATGTGTAGTAGGTTTCAAGGTCAACCTGTGCCAAGCCGCTCCGGTGGCGCAGTGGTCTAAGCGCTGGCTTGTGACCATTTGTCCGTGATGGGTCCGGGTTAGAATCCCGGTGAGGCATGGATGTTGTGTTTGTCTTACGGCTCTGACTCTCTCCCTTCCCTGGCACCAGTGGCCCTAAATTAGGGACGGACTACTGCTTATAGCCCATTGAGTTGCTCACGGTGGTCGTTAAACCTTCAATCCAAAAAAAAAAAAAATCCAACCTGTGCCACTTCCTGCTGTATCGCGCTGCTCTTCGTACACCGGAGTTATGAAAGTGTTACAAACTGTGAATTGTTCGCCCTCCGCTCATTTGAATGGGTGTTTTTCTGGTTGTCAATAAAGATCAGTGCGGAGCAGAGGGTGAAATTTTATTTATTTAAACTCCCTAGAGCAAAGGCCATAGTTTCTCAAATAACTCCAGAACACAATACGTACATACAAAAAAATATCAACTTGCGCCATGCTGACGTCAACTCAAACTGCAGCTGATCCCCACTGTCACAACGTTTAGTTCACGACTGTTAGAACTGCATCCGCAGGTAGTCGATGACATTCCGATGGCTGTGCAGGATTCTGCATACAAGGGCTGGGCTCCTCTGTATGAGCAACATGAAGTCCAGTGTCTCACCTTCATGCAGGTGAGTGGAGGGAGTATGTGTCTGTTACAAAAAAAAAAAAAAAAATACTCTTACGAAACAAAACGTTCAGAACGGAATATTTTAGAAGACTGACGACTAGTTTTTATCCGCCTCGGTGGCGCAGTGGTCTAAACGATGGCTTCTGATCGTTCGTCCGAAAGGGATCCGGGTTCGCATCCCGGTGAGGCATGGATGTTGTCTTTGTCTTACGGCACAGGCTCTCTCCCTTCCCTGGAACCAGTGACCCTAAATTAGGCACGGGCGACTGCTTATAGCCTATTGAGTTGCTCACGGTGGTCGTTAAATCTCCAATAAAAAAAAAGTTTTAAGAATTCTAAGTAACCCAGCGAGTCTAATTTGGCATTTGACTTTGTTTCGTTATTTAAATGAAAATGTCTGATAATGGAAGTTGGATTTGACGTTCATTTCATTCTTATTAACTTCTTTGAAAATATGCCGAGCGGAGTGGCGCAGTGGTCTAAGCGATGGCCTCTGATCGTTTGTCCGAAAGGGGTCCGGGTTCGAATCCCGGTGAGGCATGGATGTTGTGTTTGTCTTACGGCACTGGCGCTCTCCCTTTCCTGGAGCCAGTGACCCAAAATTAGGGACGGGCGACTGCTTATAGCCCATTGAGTTGCTCACGGTGGTCTTTAAACCTCCAATAAAAAAAAAAAAAAAAAAAAAAAATATGCCGAGAACACGCTACAATGAAAGTCAATATCCGGTTTGTTTACATTCGACTATTGCAGGCCAATTACTGCCCATAGGTGTGAGATCTTAACGGGAGGTGGTAGTTGTGATATAACGCGGAAAGTCACAAGACCATCGTATGGTTTACTTTTTGACTTATTTGGACTCTTACGTTATTCCCATCGGTCGTCATGTTAGGCTTAGTCAGTCATAACGTTTTTTTTTTTGTTTTTTTTAAGAAAACGCAGTTTCCTGGTTTAGCTTTGAAAATTACGTGATAACCGCCCTGGTGGCGCAGTGGTCTAAGCGATGGCCTCTGATCGTTTGTCCGAAAGGGGTCCGGGTTCGAATCCCGGTGAGGCATGGATGTTGTGTTTGTCTTACGGCACTGGCGCTCTCCCTTTCCTGGAGCCAGTGACCCAAAATTAGGGACGGGCGACTGCTTATAGCCTATTGAGTTGCTCACGGTGGTCGTTAAACCTGCAATAAAAAAAAAAATTACGTGATAGTTAAATGACCTGCCGACAGTTACATGACGGCTGCACTGACCTGCCGACAGTTACATGACGGCTGCACTGACCTGCCGACAGTTACATCACGGCTGCACTGACCTCCCCTTTTGTTAGTGAAGAGACGCAGCTATAGATTCTAATTGTCTCTTATAATCGCCGTTGTTCGACGGTCGTGCGGTACAAACAAGCGGGGCTTTGGTTCTCTAGTACAGCATATAAATTTCTAACATAAATACGTATGTGAAAAAAAAAAAGGTGGGGGCGTTCTTGCTATTGGAAATGTCTCCTCAAAGAGGACCCGTTTAAAGAAAACGTCAGTGTGAGGCCATTTTTTCCAGGGTTTAATGACTGCCAAGAGCAAACGAAGGGCTATGAGAGGTGACGCAGTGGTTTAAGCGCTGGCTTTTGACCATTCTACCTCGTCTGGGACTTTGTGTTTGTTTTGTGGCACTGGCTTTCTGTTTCCTGGAAGGGCCGTAAGAAGTCTTTCCGCCGCCCCGGTGGCGCAGTGGTCTAAGCGATGGCCTCTGATCATTCGTCCGAACGGGGTCCGGGTTCGAATCCCGGTGAGGCATGGATGTTGTGTTTGTCTTACGGCACTGGCTCTCTCCCTTCCCTGGAACCAGTGACCCTAAATTAGGGACGGGCGACTGCTTATAGCCCATTGAGTTGCTCACGGTGGTCGTTAAACCTCCAATCAAAAAAAAAAAAAAAAAAAAAGTCTTCCATCCCAGTTTAGGACGGGCGACTACTACTAGCTCTTAGTTCACGGTGGTCGTTAAACTCCGAAACAACACACAAAAAGGGTTTATTTCTGAGGGGGGGGGCAGAGTAGCGATATCAAACACACCGCCCTTGCCTTATCCACAACTGGAACCCGGCCAAACTCTGAAGACTAGCCAGAAACCTAAACAGTTGGCTTCCGAATGGCACAGAAGCTGTGGGTGTTCGTACGTATACATCGCTCTTTGCTCAAGAATGAAATACGGATTCTCTTCCGCGGAATCTTATCTTTGTCGATGAGAAAATTCTTGTTCTGATGCCGATTGCTGGGGGATAATATTTTGATATCTGTTGGAAAGGTCCTTTTGGTTTCAAGATCCTGCCTGATTTTTCGCCAAGAAGAGTTTGAGCTGTGTGTCCGGACTGGCTGTCTCTCTACCCTTCACTTTGGAAAAAAGACAGTCTACTACAGACTACTAGTTAGAAATCAGGATGGTCCGTGTAAATATAACTGAAAAGAATACCGCCCCTGTGGCGCAGTGGTCAAAGCAATGGCTTTTGACCATTCGTCCGAAATGGGGGTTGGGTTCGAATTCCGGTGAGGCATGGATGTCGTTTGTCTTACGGCACTGGCTGTCTCCCTTTCCATTGGCGCTAAATTAGGGACGGGCAACTGCTTATAGCACACAGAGTTGCTCACGGTGGTAGTTAAACCTTCAAAAAAAAAAAAAAAAAAAAAAAAAGTAGGAGCTGATTTTCTAGGCGATTAATAGGTTAGTGCTCCAAGACTCGAGCAGACCTGTTCCGCCTCTCCTTTGGCTAACTATGCGTCAGTAAATTTGAATAAATGCGTCTCCATGTACAACCTTTTACTCCATTACATCATAGAAAAACGCCATTTTCGTCAAAAGCAATAGCAAAGTTAACACATATTGCCCCGCACGGGGATAACTGGTTTTCCAGTTATTTGGGGAGCGGCGCCCCCACGGCCCGAGCTGACCTTGTGACTGGTCAACATCTGATGTCATGCCACAGCTTGTTTTTTTCTTTATTTTGGTGCTGTTGGTGTTTGCAGGGACGGCTGTTCATCCAGCTGTTGGGGAGTCGCGGCCCCACGTTCCCGAGCTGGTCTTGTGTCTCGCTTTTTCGTTTTTATTTATTTTCTCCACTGGCTAGTTGCCCGTGTTGTATTCTCTACCTAATCGCTACCACGTTATGTACTAACACCCCGGTCTTGTGGTTTTGTTACCCTCCACCACTAACTGATTTATATTAACCGCTCAGTTCGTAGGTTGCTGAGATTCCGTTTAGGTTCCCTGCCAGGATTTGTCTTCTTTGGATTTCTTTTTTTTTTTTTTTTTTTTTTTTTTTTTTAGCTGGATTGGGTGCTAGACCTACCTGCATGTTTGCCGCGTGCGGAGACCCGTGAGGCGGAAATGGGATGTCTGGCGGCTGAGGTCGCAGGAGACCGGTTATGTGCCTCCTGTGTACCAACACTCCTCTTCGACCCCGGCTTCGCTGTAAACGGGAGGCTAGAGCCTAACCCACCTCTGGTCAGAAGTCTTGTACCAAGTTGTGTGCAGGGCTTTAGCGGCTTTTGTCGTATTGCACGGCAGGGTGAGCCCGGGGCTGTGGGATCATGCCAAAGGCGTTGGCATGACGGTACCCGGAGGCCGAAGTGTCCGCCGAGTGCGTGTGATCACAGCCAACGGACTATATTTGCAACTAAGCTCTAGAACTGTGTCTTGCGTCATGTGTTTGGCTTGCGGACCTCCAGTTCTCCCCCTGTTGGGCTCGATTGTGGGCGGAGTACGTTGCTGATGAATTTTTTCTTACTCCCATGGGGAAACATAAACCCTCCTCAAAATTTAAAAAACAACAGGATATGGTGATTGATCAGGGGCCAAATTTGCCTCAACCACCTCCCACACATAACACACTGAAGAGAACTTTCGTTGAAAAACGACATCACCGCGACGTATCTTTAGATCCAGGTGTTGAGCCGTCAGCTCAGAAACGTCGCATTACACTTGCAGATTCGATACCTCAAGCTACTTTTCTCGTCATTTCTTCTACTGACCAGATGTTGAAACTTTCCTCAAAGTCTCCTTTTTCATCTCGAAGGCACTTGCGGGTGTTGCTGGCTCTTTGAAGTCAGTGAAGAAGCTACGCTCTGGTGACCTGCTTGTGGAAACTTGCACTCTCTCTCAGAGCAAATCTCTTCTGCAGTTGACCAGACTTCAGGATATTCCAGTTCAAGTGACGGCACATCCGTATCTCAACACCTCCAAGGAGTCATTTCTGAGCCCGACTTGTTGGTCTGCGATGAAGATGAACTTGTGTGTGAACTTGCTGATCAGGGTGTCATAGCTGCCCGACGCATGACTTTCAGGCGCGATGGCGCGCTGATCAAATCACGAAATGTTATTTTGACTTTTAACAGCCCGAAGGTACCTACTGAAATAAAGGCTGGTTACTTGTTATGTGCAGTTCGTCCTTATATACCAAATCCTCTACGCTGTTTTAAGTGCCAGAGGTATGGACATTCCCAGCGGTCCTGTAACAGTGTTGCGAGGTGCGCCAATTGTGGTTCCCGCGACCACGAAGGGACTGGATGCACTTCAGAGCCCTGCTGTGTAAACTGTGGTGACTCCCACGCTGCTTATGCCAGGTCCTGTTCGAAGTGGAACGACGAGAAGGCGATCCAGCGCCTTAAGACCCTGGAGGGCCTCTCGTACCCTGCTGCCAAGGCCAAGTTGGGTATTCCCACCACCCGACAGCGTACTTTTGCCGCAGTTGTTAAGTCTCAGCCACAACCCGTGCAGCCTTTTGTTCCGCGCCCTGTAGCTCTCGCCGCACTTGCCAAGCGATCTACAGCTGAACAAGCGACACAGGTGGATTTCACCGAGCTCCAGCTTATTCGACCAGCGGCGTCTTCGCCTTCTCTTTTGAAGACGCCCGCCTCTTCCGGTTCCCAGCAGACAGCCTGCACGTGCGGAAGACCCGGCCCTCAATCCGCAAAGGTGTGCGGTGTCCATCAAACTGTCTCGGCCTCAGCGAGGTCCCCACCCTCACCCAACATTATAGAAGAACACGGGGGGAGGAGAGTGACAGTTCGTCCCCAGCCTCTACCAGCATTGCAGAGGAACATGGGGGGAGGAGAGTGACAGTTCGTCCCCGCCCTCTGCCAGCATTGCAGAGGAGTGTGGGGGGAGGAGAGTGACGGTTCGTCCTTTTCCATTAGTAAATATGTTACTTTTAATAAACATCATTAACTACCTTTTCTTCACTGCTTTCTTCATACTCTTTTTCAACTTTTACCAAGCCTGTCTGTTCTTCATCATTTTCCACGTTTTTAAAAATCTGTGGCTGATCGTTCTTTGTCTGGCGCTCTTTGGCCAAACCTGGCCCTTGCGCCAATAAAATCCAACAACCAACCAACCTAACACATATTGATAATTATAATTATTTTCGTAAAACAACTAAAAAATATTTGCTAACAAATTAAAATACAAAATTCTATGGTAAAATTTATTAATCAGACCACATAAGAGTAAATTTTATATGTGCAGGACGTTTGACTTGACTACGTACTTTAGGGGAATTGGGATTCACTCAGGCTATATATAGAGCCTTTTACTCAATTTCCTGTTCTGTGGTTACCCTGTACATAAGTATTCACAGTTTATATATGTTGTTTTTCTTAATACTTTGTTATAAAATTAATTTTGAAATTTATCATAGTTAAATGTAACCCCTTAACGAAATAAATGAAATGAAAGTTGTGGCAGCTTTGATATCGTCAAAACGCATCTTTTTTTCGGATTCGTCGCGAAATACCAGGGTTAGTTATAAGTTCGTAGCATTTTGGGGTACAATGTTCAGTCCGGAATTACATGTTGACCACATATGGCTATTCGGCAAAATACAGTCCATCAGAGTATATGGTCCTTGCCAACGTTCAGCCAAAGATGCAATGTCATTGTGATACCAGTGGCTGGCTTGGATGCAAAAAAAATAAGTAATGCCATCTTTCACAGCCTCCAAGGAATGGAACTGTCTGCCTGCCAAAAAGTGCTCCACAGAACAAAGCAGGTGAAAATCAGAAGGGGAAAGACCCGGGCTATAGGCTGGGTGTGGTAGGATTTCGACGCCAACCAAATCCTGAATTTTTTGGCGGACATTCCGTGACCTTTGACATGGGGCGTTGTCGAATTGCAGGACCTTCGTTCGGTTCATCATTGCGGGGTAGCGCTGGCGTAGAACGTCGTATGCGTGTTGCAACTGGTCGACATACAGGTTCCCATCGACTGTCCGACCATAAGATCCCAGTTGACAAGGAACCTCGAAATTCCACCATACACACAACATGGTCTCCACTTCAAAACGCCCTCTTTGAACCACTGCTTGAGTCTCATCCCCTGGCCGTAGCCATTGGCTTCTGGTATCAGGATAACGTAGGTAGACCTATTTCTCATCATTTGTTACCATTCTCCGCCAAAACCGGTCGTCACGTGGATTTGTGACACGCTCCTGGGCCTGCTTTAGGCTCAAATCATGAGGAACCATTCACGGACGTCTGGAGTGAAAACCGAGCTGGTGCAGGTGAAGAACGATAGCTGTTTGTGATGCATGGATCTCCTCTGCTAATCGTCGGGTGCTGTTCAACAGCTAGACGCATGGTTTCGGTGTGGGTGGTGACTGGTTTCCCACATCTCGCTTTGTCAACGAGCTCCGTGTCTCCGGACCGGAAGCGTTGGGATAATTTTCTCGCTGTTGCAGGAAGCACTGTCCCCTCACCCTCTACATTAAAAATTTCGTTCGCAGCAGCTGTCTGGTACAATCTTTTTTTATTTTAACAATGGCGTAGGAGCAACAAGTTTCTCCTCCTACATTCTCGTCTCGTATGAGCGGCACACACGTGTTGGGCCTGGTGCATATCTACCTGTCTGAGCAGCGTAGCACGTCACCCAATCAGGCGTGGGGCACATTCCACCTTACCGTGCATGTCCCACTTGTTCGGCGGAGCTTCCCAATCTGTACCGCGAAACGCTACGAACTTATGACTCAGTGGTAGTTTAGCACAAGCGGATGCGTACGGTTCCGGGGCACCATGGATGCTTATGTGGGTACTTCAAATAAAAATCTGTTCCATTCAAGACTTGGCCTCGAGTGTTACACTTTCAACAGAATTGTACGCAATGCTCGCCTGATAGCCCCCCCTCCCCCGAATCAATAAGAAGTGCGTCGCTTTCTTCATGCGGAACCAGAAGTGAGAATTCCCGGAGAGGTATATTCCGCTGTAATGGACCCACAGCATCTCTATACTGCAGCAAAGCATTGCAGGTCGCTGAGCCATCTACTTCCGCAGCCACAGGTTTAGCGTAAACATTTTTCAAGGCGCCATTGTAAGCTAAAGCCTTTTCAAGTGAGATTTCAACAAAAGTTAGAAAAATCAGGTTGCAGCTGTTTATTTCTCGTGTATGAGATATTCGTTGACAAAGTCGGAGTGATTTCTAATTCTACGTTATGCTTCACACGTGCCACTACAACCATCCACCTCTTCAACAACGGCCAAAAATATACTCTTGCTTGCCATAAGAAGCAAAGGTCTAACTCGAACAGATCGCTGTTCCACGCGAAGAAAAATATGAGCAGGTCTTCATTGGACTGAATCAGTCGCACCTCTGCGAGAGATTTCAGTTACTAGTCTGTCCAGTATGAAGGAAAACAAGTTACAGTGGTTGACAATGAAAGTTAATGTGCATCTTACCAGAAGTGTACAGCAAGTTGATCGGAGTTCTGTGGGCTTTCTCGTGGATATGCCCGGGTGACGTTGACTTGAACATGGGACTTGAGTTACTGCAAGTAGGTCCCAATACAAGGGCCATGATAGTAGTCTTCCCCCTTGTGTTCGAAGACATTTTCAAAGATCCCAAATAGCTAGAGAGTTTGAAATTTCTTTTTACTATAGCTTGCTTGAGACTTTGGTCTCCTGTAGTTTTGTCTTATCGCTTCTATTCTTCAACATTTCGGCGATTTCATCGATGATAGAATTTTTCTCTTTTCTTAGCGAAAAAAATCTACAGGGTGTTCTTGCAGGGTTAAATGGTTTCGTCTCCAAGGGAAGTAATTTACATTTCTTTGATTGTCACATTTTAGAGCTCTGCTGCCAGTCTTTGACCCCTGCGTCATAATATAAAGCAGGAAAAGCAAAATGACGCGTAACTAGATCATTTGTGAAGCAAGCTTCAAGAGTAAATGCAGTTAAGCATTAAATAGCTTTAACTTCTGGTTCTGACTTGTATAGTATCTTTACACAGCAAACTATTCAAAACTTTTGAATTTCAGTTTTCTTACTCTGTTGAAGCATTTGTATTTTCATCTGGAAAACTTTTCCCGATAAGTATGGATAAAATATTCCTATAAATGACTTCGAAAAGTGTCATGTAAAATGTTTTTTAAGGCTTCAGAAACACATTTTTATCAATCACCCTGTGAGTGTGTGATTTAATATTTTAATCACTTTCACGAAGAAAATATGGCATTGTAAAAATGCGGATTTCCTTTAAGATGGAAACGTTCTATTAAATTCTGAGCTCTTTTGATCGGAAATAATGTTTAGTGTATACTGAATGATTAATCTATTTTTTTCGTCTTCTAAAAAATTTTGCTTTTTTACTTCGCTGGGGATTGGAAGCATATAATTTCTTAAAGTTTTTCTCTTCCTTTCAGGTAGAAGTTACTAAAATTTTCAAGCTGGATGAATCTGAGTGGATCATCTTCAGTTTGCCTTCTATCTCCTCATGCCGCATTAATTTGGGGATCGCGTTTTTATCACCATGCAGGTTTTACTGTCTATTAAGGTGAGTGGTTTATGTATTTAGCAGAACAATACGTAGTTTTATTGCTCTTTGAGTTTGTGTTAATTGTTTTAGGATTTGACCCAGTCGATAAATGTAATTTAGTAGATATTACAAATACAGGCCGAACTTTCTTATAGTGAGCATGACAGGATCAGCACTTTTGCTCGTTAAATCAAAATTCATAGAAAAATGTATTTAACTTTTATGTAAAATAAAAATTACATGGAAAAATAGCTGCCACTAAACGTAAAGCAATAAAAAAGGAACAGATATTCTTATTGACCAAGGATCAAGAAAAAAAATTTTCATGTACTTTGCACTATACATCCATAAAAATTACGCGGTGATTGTACCTTCAGTATTATACAGTGACTAAATATTGGCCATATGTATTTATTTTCTCTTCTGCACAAGTCTGTAAAAGGTGTCTGATGGAGTTTGAACTTTTCCTTTGTTTCTTAGTTTGCGTGTAATTATGCTCATTGGTGGAAAGTGTTGTTGCTCCCTCCTCTGGCTTCAAAGAAATTTTGGTTGGACTTCCGAATGTTACGTGCATCTTCCAGCGACAGTCGTTGAAGTGTATGTTTACGCTTCAGACCGCCGCTCTTCGTGTATCACTACGCGAGAGTTTTCTGACAGCAGCTGTGCCTCCCCTGTTAGGGGGCACAGTTATGATTTTTTTCTGCTCACAAGATTTCTTAGAGATATGCCACTCCAACAAACCAATGGTGTGCATGCTCCACAGAAAGAGACAATAATTTCACATCAAAGTAAGAAGAAAATTACAATTTCAGAGGGGTTTTACTTGTGTTCATTCATATATTTAAAGAATATACAGGTAGGCTCAGTACTGATTGAGCTGTCAGTTTGGAACGTAGGACTACGACTTGCAGATCGGAGAGTTGAAATGAGCTAGTCGAGTATGGTTTCAAAGCGTTTATTTAATTTGTTATAGCCAAGACAGGTCAATGATATGAAAAGTAGCTTACATAATTTTTACAAATAATGTTGGATACATTGTGAACCCAAAGTAGATCAATACGCGAATTACCTAACGTGTTGCTCTGTTTTCTTAGGCTTCTTACATTCCTCATCACTTGCTCTTGCCTCTCGTTTTGATTTTCTCCACTTTTGCTTGCGTTCATTCTGCGAATTCCACGGCATTGTCGAAAATGTTAACCCGTTCACGCGAAAACAATTTTTTAAAATTTTAGTCTAAGCAACTGCGATATGTTCTTTATATATTTGAATAGATCTCGTCGACAGCTTTGAAACGATACCACGCACAGTCGTGTTGCACTCCCGGTTGCCGAGAAAACTGAGTCAAACGCGGTGGCACACCCAGAAATATTGTATGTTTATCCGTTCACACGAAAATAGTCTCCTCCGCGCGCGAGGAGCGTCGCGCGCACCATGTATTGCGCAGTACGCGAATTTGACTCCATGCTGTTTAACACGATTAGTGTGAGCCACGTATTTTTAACGCTATAAGGATTTCAACTGGGACCTAGTTTTGTCCCAGGCGGTGGGTCGTAAGTCGCCCCATACTATCCGCGGAGTTAGACGTAGTCCCACGTCAAAAAATTCCCTGTTTTGCATTTCTATGTGGAACTATTTATATCACGTAGTGGCACACAGAGAGCCGCGATCTCAAACGTAAACAAGCACGCTGGCAATTGCAGCAGAAGGATTCACGTGACACTTCGGAAGTAGTTCAGAATCTTTTCCTCGCACACCCAAGTTACTGAATAAGTTAGAAATTCGTCGTCACTATTACCTGCCTCCGACACATAGTTTTGAGCTACTTGTAGCATCTCTTTAACAATGCCATCTGCAGTGGCTAAATCGGACGTCATCACATCAACAGAAATATTAATTTTAAATCCAGTGACAGTTTCTAAGTTTTACTGTGAACGAAAGTGAATCATTAATCTCCTGTTTTCGGAGTTTTTCGTTTTCTGAAATCTGCAACCCAGCATTACGGAAGCAATTTCGGGTATCGTTCACTGAACCGAAAGATCAGTTGGCCAAAAATCACTAGACTTGAGATATTAATTTCATCGAAGGGTCACTACAGCAAAACTTTCATATTACCGTAACTTTTGATCAAGTGCCCCTTCGGCGAAACCTTCATTTCACCGAAGGGGCGCTTGATCAAAAGGTACGGTTCACCGAAGTGACGCTTCACCTAAAAATTTATTTCACCGAAAGGTCAGTATATCGAAAACTTTTGATTTTACGATAGGATCTCTTGAAGTGGAGGAGTACGGGCTCAATAAACTGAGCACAAACTTTAGGGAATCGCATAAAAATGCAGATTAAATATCTCCGTTACCATTTCCTCATAGATCGGTTTTGGGATCTCCTAAAATTTAAAAGGTTTAGGGCTTTATAATTAACATTCTGGGCCTGAGTAAAAGTGCAACATTATTAATTTGTTACCTAATAAGGTAACATCATTAATAAATGAGCATAAAGGAATGAAATTTGATAAAAAGGTAAAGGCTGAGGGGTGGGGGTTAGAAATTAATCCTTTTTGCTCGAGTAAAAATGTAACCTTACTAACTAGACTTTTCATGTAAACATTACGGATATCAGCACTGCAGATTAAAATTTGCGAAAATGGGAAAGGCCTGTGGCCTTATACTTAACGATTAGGTGTCAGAAGACCGACCTACGATAAAGTGGACACTGTTAAATCAAAAATGCAAGTTTTGTACGATCCCCCTAACACTTTTCTTGGTAAGTTTTCAATACCCCCGCTACACTTTAACGTATTCTAAGTTTTCGATAAACTTATCCTTCAGTGAAATGATCTTTCGATTAAATACATTTTTAGGTGAAGTCTCCCTTCGGTGAAATGAATATTTCGATATTTTCGGTGAAGTGATTTTGGTCAAGTGACTCTTCGGTGAAGCAATCGTCGGGCAAATGAGCAACACCCATCAATTTCTGATCCACTTTGTCCCATTTTACCACGCATCGATCATCGAACAAACTTTTTCGGGTACATTCAAATTTACGTCTGTTGCTGTTCCTCTTTCTCCTTTCTGTCCCAGTGCATTAAATTAATTGCTTCCGAAAGTTACTCTTAAAGCAAATTAATAACGAGGAACTCTACACCAATTATGTAATAAATAGTAAAACTATACTAACAGTAATCCGATTTATTGACGTAGGAATATTCAAATAAGCGTTTCCAAGCTTTCCCACATCAACCAGATGGCTTTTTCAAGGAAGTTAGACAGAAACTGCCTAACTCATGTCTAACTTCTGTTTCTGTATAACTTCCTTGAAAAAACCATCTGGTTGATGTGCTGAAGCTTGGAAACGCTTATTTGTATATCACTACGCCAATAAATCTGATTACTAATATAGCTTTACTATTTATTACTCTTTAAGCTTCTTGTAAAACCCACAGTCCATGGTTTGTGTACGAAACTTCGAATTGTTTTGGAAAAATTCGATCCGGATGTTTGTTCGTAAGTCCTGTGATGGATATGCTGAGCCATTGTGGACAGCTTAAGAATGTACGAAGCTGGAATTCAATTTGTACATAGAAAATGCAGTTAAAATCATGAAGATTATCATTCAATTTAAGCATACTACCGGTGTATGTTTTCGATTAATGGGGATCATAATTGAATTTATTGGAAGTAGAAGGGGTGTTAAATGTTAAAAGCATGAAAAAGTAGTCAAGACTTAGTTTGCTTTCAGAGCAATCTTTCTGTCTATCGTACTGTGTGTCGTATAATTTAGCTCTGGCAAAAGCTATTCAACAAATATGTATTTTCGCACGTTTTTTGACGTATGATTTTAAAGTTTACTTATTTGCAAACTTTTCTGGAGTTTTGCATTTAAGTCATCTTGAGGCTTTCATATTTACTCAAGCTATGATTAAAAATAAAGATATTTCTGGAAATTCTCTTTTGGATGTACCTCTGGTGCCTGTGTCATATTCTTTTGAACTGTTTTTTGCAGCAGTAAATACTTCCTTTGAGGTTTCATTGGAGTTTTGGAGCAAAACAATTCCACAGAGCAGGAGACTCCGGTTAATCTTCCATGGAGACTCATAGCAACAATTTGGCCTGGAAGATCTCAATAGAACAGGGCGCCAGTGGACGGATATGGAACTGAAACATTGAACCGTAACCACCTGTCTTTTTCCCCCCTCCAAGAGTTTACATCTCTTTCCGCGATGCTACGCATATAGCCACTGGTACCGTATCACGTGACAGTCGCTATCGTAGTTTCATGTCCAACCACTGGGTTGCTGCCTTAAGGTGGTTCCACTTAAAATATCTGCCTTATGTTTCCAATGGTAAAACTTTTTTACATATTTTTTTCGCGATTAATATATTTCCAAGGATGAAAATTTGCACATCAATAAAACTAACTTTAAGTTATAGTATGGGATACTTAATACTTGCTAAAACATAACCATAATTATATTAAAAATCAATTACTTTTCTTTGAGTAATGTTTATTCCTGTTAATAAATGGCGCGACCTGTACATTGATGACGTCAGTAGACAAACAAATGTTGGATATGCTTTAGAAAGTATTAAGTATTCCCTGCTATAACTTAAAGTTAGTTTTATCGATGTTCAAATTTTTATCCTTGGGAATACACTAATTGCGACAAAAATATGTATAGAAGTGTTACCATTGGAAACATAATGCAGAGATTTTAAGTGGAACCACCTTAAACACGAGAGTTGGACCTCTGTATCTCCTCCTCTGTGCAAAAATCCATCCGGAGCCAAGTCTTGAGAATAAAATGAAGCTGGACAAAGTCAGTTTTGGTCAAAACACGATTCGCAGAACGTGAGCCAGTAGTAGCTTTACGACGACACAAAACATCAAACACTTCCATCTGCCATAGCTACTGGCACACGATTATCTGGCAGCCTTTGAAAGTACGGCTGTTGAGAGTGGAGACATGTTTTGATTTGTACCAGTTAAAAAAATTCTTCAAGTGACATGCGACATTCAGCCTCATTGTTTTACAGTCGCAAGTTTAATAAATATATGTAAAAGTTTACTAGGATCTGACCCGAAAACAGGAACACCACAGCTGAAGAACCTGGGACTTTTTTCAGCCTCACCATTTCCAAGAAAAAACGGAGGTTCCTTTTCCTCTTTGAGAAAGAAAAAATTGCATTTCTGAATAACTTAACTAATTCGCGCTCCTCAGGATTTTTACGCAGTAACGTTCAAATGTTAACTGTCAGAATTACACCATATTATTTCAATGTAAGAATAGCGTGCTACTGGATATCACTTGTTGGAGTTCAGGTTGATTTTGGTACACCGGTCAGTAATAGAAAAGTTGCAAATGCCTAAAAACGGGTGGTGATTAGATTTTTAGTGAAGGCATAGTCCTGTAGTAGCCAGCATTCACGATGGTATTGTTAGCCTGTGAAGATTCTGCAACACTCTCCGCTACCACGGAGCTCTTTTCATAGTCTCATAAATCGTGGAACGCCTTTCAGACATGATTAAGAGCTTTGATGTTTGCATATGCGTGGTTTGTAGGGTCCGATGAATATTTTCGGGGCCCAAGCTGACCATTTGTGCATTTATACCATTTTCTGGCGTTCTTTAAACAAGTATTGCCCGCGCGCTAATACATTTGGGAAAAACTAAATTTTTGTCACCAAAACACACAGTGCTGGAACAAGAGTTGCGATGGGGATATGGAATATCTTTCTAACATTGCGCCTTAAGCTACTATGCTGCTGTCGCGTTTGTTAAAGATTTTGTGTCGTCACAAATGCAATGGATTGACTTTAATATGGATGTGGTACGTGGTAATATCGCATGCGTACGTACCGGACGTCAGTGCTAGTATTTGAGATGTGAGAATGAAAACTCCGAACAAACGCGAAATCATTAAAAAATATATATTAGGTACTGCACATACCTATGATATAAGGAATGCGTGGAGTTACCTTAGCTGAACTCTGTGAACTGCTTTTGCGTCGTCACGATAAAAATCCGTAACAAACGCGATAGAAGTGCCGCAAGTTAAAAACAAGTGCCTCGGTGTAAGAAAGAGCTGGGCGAAGCACCGATTTGGAGCATTGACTAGGCGTTTATTTTCTCTTCCGAATTCGCTCCTGTGAATGTTTGAGCGTAGGCAGCAGAGATGTGTTCGGGTTTAGCAAGAGCAGTGAAGTTGGTGTTGAAGTGATGTAATAATGCAATACTATGTATGAAACAGCGGAGAATAACTTCGACCTGAGGTTCGTGAATGAGAAATTCGTTGACCAACCACTACAATCTGATTTTTGGACTTAGCGTTTCTGCCAATCAAGAAGAGCTGTGTATGTACCTAGGAAAATGGAGCACGTTCCAGTGCCTATTAATAAAAATAGGATTAAGTAATGTAACGACAGGAAGGTTTCGTAAAAAGCCAAAGGAAGTTTTGCGTTGTGTGGACGTTTTTATGGATACTGACTTCTCTTACATGGGATCTGAGACTTTTGGTTACTGAACACATTGTGAGCTCGAGATCGGACTGTAGTGGTGGGATTTATTTTATTTAGTGGAAAGTTGCTTCCAGTTCAGAAATCATTTTGTTATGAGGAAGAACAACTTGATCTTCGTCGGGATTTATCAACTGAATGTAAAAGGGTCTATCAACAAATACTTACGTACAAAGTGAGGATTGATACGGACTTTGCTGTAATGAAGTAACGTGTTCTCATTGTTGTAACGCTGTAAAATATTTAATAACCGTAGTGGTTAGGTGGTTTTCTAGTTGATTGGGGGTTATATGAAAAGGTCATATAACGTTTATATACAAAAAGGAAGGGGCGAGCCGACGTTTTGGGGGTATATAACCGCTGTGTTCTTGAAGCCTTTGGCCAAATATGGTTTTGCGTCAGAAATTGGAAGTGAATAAATAACTGGCAGAACAGAGATGTTAAGTGTACCGAAGTTACGGTTGGCTTTGTCAAAACTCAATGCTGCGGTTGTACCAAAATACACAAGGCAGCGATGAGTTTGTCTTGCGACTATCGCCCCTTTCTCAGCATGAATTATTTTCAACTGTGTGCCAGTCTATATTATCTCTCTATCTCTGTGGGCATAGTTTCTACAAATTGGTTTCGATAACTTTTTTCATGTAATACGTTGAACAGACCTCCACCCCAATTTTTCGAGAGTTCAATTTTCTTGCACACTTTCTCTCTGGGAAATTGTGCAGTTTTCACGAGAGAAATTTGTGAAGTTGAAGGCGAGGAAACAGTGGAGAGGTGATGCAAATGTAGAGAAAGAGTTTTGATATCTGTGTTTCTTAAGAACAAATGAGAATTTCTTTCCCAGTCAGATTCTGACCATCCGTGAACGATTGGTTCACAAAGAACGACTCTTTACCGTGAATGATTAATGGTTCGCTCTCACCGCTGTGAATGATCATTCAATCCTCCATTACTGCGACACAAACTATTGCCCTATAGTGATGGACCATTCGTTAACGATTCGTTCATTGCGAATGACTCTTCACCGTGATTGGTTTGCTCTTACCTCTGTGAATGATCATTCAATCTGCCATTACTTCGACACACACTATTGCCTTATAGTGATGGACCATTCGTGAACGATTCGTTCACAACGAATGTCTCTTTACCGTGAATGGTGAATGGTTCGCTCTCACTGTTGTGAATGAACATTCAATCAGCCATTACTGCAGAACACAGTGTTGCCCCATAGTTGATGGACCATCCGTGAACGATTCGTTCACAACGAATGACTCTTTACCGTGAGTGATGAATGGTTCGCTCTCACCACTGTGAATCCGCCATTACTGTGACACACAGTAAAGTTGCAGCACGTGTAACTTTCTTTCTCCCACATGAGGTCGGGAACGAATTCCCAATAAGAAAAGTAACGTTGAGAATTAATTAGTATCAACAGTTAAGTGAGTAAGCCAGCTAGGAAATATGGTGAAACTTAAGGACGTGGATGACATTCATTTGAATGGCGAGTTCGCGATGAGCTCTCGTGAACGGTGAATGAGTCACCTGCTCTTCTCCTAAGAATGATTTGTTCCGTTAGTGTAGTGAGAAAACTGAGAGTAGAGAAAGAGAATGAATGGCCTTTCATTTGAATGATCATTCGTGAATGAATTTCATGTGAATGATGAACTTCTAAGGAGAAATGACGTGTGCTATCACTACTGACCATGATTGATCTTATATTTTCCGAGCGCACAATTTTGCCAATATATTATCTTTTCTAGAAGTCTGATTTCTAGCAATCCATTCTTTGAATCTCAGGAAGATAAGGATGTCAAAGATTTTCTGTTCAGGAGATTTTAAACTGTGGCTACACCGAAAGAAATGCACGATATGTTCGTTGTTTCGAATTTTCTGAAAGGTTTCCTATGATTTTTAAATATTATGAACGTTTTAAGTTAGTCCTAGTGGGTGAAGAAACGTGTTAATCACACCTTAGAATTCAATTGCATCTTGTTCAGATTTTTTCTGTGTCTGCTGTTCGAATTGAAACATGTTTCAGGGATAATCGTTTTGCTGTGAGGAGATTATAAAGGGTGTACCGAAGTAAATCTGGCCTTTCCTATGCAAAATATTTAATAACATATTCACTTTACGCTCCGCGTGATTCTAGAATGGTTTAGTATGCTAAACTAGTTCGTTGTCTACCCTACATTTCTGGCTTTCCTTTACACTGTTGACATCATGCTTTTCAGATCACGTATTGTCCAGATTAGATGTCGAGTAGCATATTTAAATATGACACGCTTCCCCACATTTTGAGCAAGCAATCGCATATCAATAAACTACGACACCACCCCATGATTTGCTTATCTTAGTCTACAAAAGCAGGTCACTTATCTTAGACTCGAACGATTTTACTCCGTGAATGGCTAAACATGAAAACTGAGCTGTACTGAACGTTTTTCATGTTACTTGAGCTCTTGGAGACGAAACATGCCTCATACATTTAGGGAAGGGATAGAGGGTTGTAGCTCTTAAAGCTACTCAAGCCATGATTTCTGTTAAAAGAATTATTTTAAATTTGGAATTTTATCACTAATACCAATGTGAATCATACGTTCGTCCCGTTTTGAACAACATATAATATTGGGCCTTCGTTCTTGTTATTAGAAATGCGTGCCAGCGTCGACGTGGAACACACGTGGTTGATGACGTGCATTTGGCAAGGAGCCACATTGCGTTTTTAAGTGAGCCGAGGATGAAGGTCGATAAACTTGCTGTTAGGGTGCCCCGTATACCATTATTGGAAAAAAGTGTTAAACTCGGCTGAAACGAGAGAAATCTGTGCAATTGAAAGCGAGGAAACAGCGAGCAGCACTGCATGAAAATGGTTTCGGCGTTTCAATGCTGTGGACACCCGTCTCGAAGACAAGCAGAGGTCAAGATGTACAACGACCGCAAACAATGGCACTCTGGTCGAAGCTATGACAGCGAACCACCGTACCAGTACACAAAAATTGGCAGTTGAGGTGGGTTCTTCACATTCCACCATCGCCCATCACTTGCATCAGGTTGCTTTCTCTTCCAGGCGCCATCGAATAGCTTCCCTATGCATTGACACCCCTGCAGGCGGAACGCGTCGCTCTCTATCGCAGATTGCTATCAAATTCACAGGATGATAGATTTTGGCATCGTATCGTCACAGGGGAGGAAAAAATGGATATTCCTATGATATCCAACCAGTGGCTGAGGCCACGCCAAGGAGCTCAGCTAGTAATGCAAAGAGGGCAATTCGAGAGGAAAGCCATGTTGCGAGTTTGGTGGAATTGTGAGGGTCCTGTGCGCTGGGAATTCGTACCAGATAATCAGGCTTGTACACATGAACATCTACGCCAAACAACTGTAGAAGGCCCATGATGCTCTGCTCCAACGTTACCCAGCGGTCATGGATAGGAAGCGGTCGTTGCTTTAGTACATAATGCCCCAACTTACACCTCCAGAGTGGTCTGCGGAAAACTACAGGAATTGAAGGCGTTGAGATCCTATCCTAGTCTTGCCTCACCAAACGTGCCTCACCCGACTACTACCGGTTTCACTCCTATGGCCCATCCCCTACAAGGACGGTACTTTGCTGAAATGGTGGGGTGTGGAATATGGCATCAGAAACCTTGTCCTCGAAACCTGCCGAGTCGGTATCGCCGTGGAACCGTGGCTCTGGCGGTAACGTTGGTAAAAGATATATAAAACGATGTACTGTACTTTGCAGAATGGGGTGAGCTTTGTATGGCTTTTCTTGCATCATTAAACTCCTTAGCTGCAAACGGGACGAGCTTCGGACTCGCCTTGGTTATAGGCAGTAGATTTACACAACTTAATTTTACTTTAAGTTATCTTTAAGTTCATTTATGTGTTTTGTGTGCAGTTGGCAATGAGACTTCGTGGATGTTTATGGTAAAATTAAGCAAGAAGGTCTTGTGTGGCCAATGTTTTATTAAGCAAAATGCAAATAAAGCGCAACATTCTCAATTGCAAAAATGCAGGGGCTTTGGAACTGTAATGACCTTATCAGTGTATCGTATTTCCCTATACTCAGAGTCAACCTAAGAGTGAACCACTATGAAGGGTACGAAACAGCTACCTCCGCTACAAAAAATAGTCCCTATCGTTTAGAGCGAAAAGCATCAGAATTATTGCTTAGAATCCATTTTTATTTGCTCAACAGTTTATCAGACAAAATTCCTATCTAAAAAAAAAATTCTAGTAGTTAGAGCGCTTTTAGAAATAAATTTGTTCTGAGAAGTTGCTGAATCAAGAGCTTCGCACTTTCGGCTATTTCTGCCCACTTGGGATATAACTCGGACAGGCGGAAGGAGTGTAAGACCTCTCCCAACATTAACAAGACAGAGGCAATAAATTGGCAATCGGGGAAACTCGAAGGGTGTGTTACTTAAACAGGCAGAAGGGGAAGCAAGCAGTTTGGCCTGCACCAGACCCCCACTGCTTGTGAGATCTGTGGGTGGGGGTGGGGGTCAGAAAGGAAACAGTAGAAGGGCACATTGAAGCGGATGGATATCGTCCTTTCGTTCCACGATGAGATGTGATAAGGCTCTCCCGCCTTTCCCAGTAGTACACTTTTAGGGTGAATTGGAGTATAGTAGTATGTTTCCGCATAAGCGACCGGGACTGGATGGTCGTCAAAAGGTGTTATGTATACAGCCTAGCGTAGAAATGCGAACAACTTACCTTCGTGTGCGAGAGGTCCGTTGACCAGTTGCTGGAAGCTGATTTTTAAGAATTTAGTTGACACCTGACGTCGTGAAATTCTTTCCTTACGATGGCGCCTTCTAAAAAAGCTTACATATTAAGGTTGTGAAAGTGGATGACTATGATTTCCTGTGTTTTAGTGCCCTGTTGGGATGTTCTGAGACCTACTGCGCTGGTTAATATTCCACTACTGGAACAAGTCTGAAGTCTGGGGACTCGTGTAGTCCGGACGAAGAAAGAAGTAGCCAGCTTCTTTTAGGTGGAAGGCTGTCAAACGAGGATCATACCTTAGAATTATGTGAAGGTTTGCTGAAATTGTGCCAAACCGGGATATGCGACTGAGGCCGATTCTTCAGCCCCGCTGAAGATAGAGGACTTTCTGATGGCTAAGAAGGCAATGTGCAATGGAAGGGGAGAAGGCGGTTGCAGTGCCAATTTCTGTCTGAATTCCAAGAAGGACAAGTATCCGCCTGCGAATGTGAAGAGCAAGTTTCCGTGTCTACGGAAAAGAAAAATGACTTATGAAGGAATTTCCAAGAAAATGGGACAGTTTGAGAGTTCTGTGGGTTTAAAGGGCCGTGTACATGTTTTTAACCTGATTTGCAACGTATTAGCTGACGACATCACTGATGGATGTTGCATGTTATTTTCAATGCAAGTAGCATCCTTCGAAATTGTTATACACATAGGTTATGGTCAAAAGGTAAGATTCAATTTATTCATCATTACGATTAAGCATTTAATCACATTGATGATAAAATGTTTGTTCCTGACATAAGCATTTAATTTTTTCTTTTCAAAATACCCTCAATTACACTTGATACTTTTCCCAGTGTGTAAACCAGTTCCTGTTATGACCATTCGTTCGGGATTGGTTTTTGTTCGAATCCCAGATGAGGCCATGGGTAGGGTGTTGTCTTACGGCGTTGGTTCTGTTCCTTCTCTGGAACCAGTGGCCCTAAATTAGGGACGAGCTACTGTTTATAGCCCTCTGAGTTGCTCATAATGGTGGTTAAACCCCTAAACAAACAGAAATGAACTACAACTATTTCTGCGACATTTTCAGAAACATTTGACCGCTTTAAATGAACGATGTCATCGCTCTGTCCATGTTACTTTATAAACAACGCATAGCAACTGAAAAAATGTTTCGACACCGCTGGGATCGAATCCCAGATCTCTCGATAACTAGTCGAGTGCGTTCGCATTTACGCTACGGTGACAACAATTCTCAGCGCCAACGCGCAGAGCGATGACATCGTCCATTTACAGTATCTTCATGTATTTGATATACATTCACCATTTCTATCACCCTTTGGATTTATCAGCTACAATTAAATAGCTGTTGTGTTAAACGCCACTAGGTGGCGATATCTCAGTTGCTGAGCCCATCAATACGGATTTGTGTAGTCAGATGCTGACTGGTAAACCACGCATGGCGCTGAGAATTGTTGGCACCGTAGCGTAAATGCAAAGGCACTCGACTAGTTATCAAGAGATCTGTAAATGCAAACGCACTCTACTAGTTATCAAGAGACTTTTCAGTTGCTATCGTGGACAGAGCAATGACATCGTCCATTTACAGTATCTCTACGTATTTGATATACAGTACATTCACCAGTGTATTACCGCTTGTTTATGCTCATTAGTGATTTTGTATGGCTGTTCTGCAACAATCTCCTTTATGGAATGTGTTTTGGAGGGGTTCCGAGTTGAATCGTTGCTGGAAACAGCCGAGCACCCCTCTTACATTGTCGTTCCCTTTCGTGGATTCAGGGTCTGAGAGCAATACGCTTTTCAACGGTATAATTGCTTGTATCACACATGATTAAAAAAATTGAATACGAAATTTGATGTTGCTGACATTTTTGTTGGGGCCACCCTCACAGAAAACGTATGCTGCCACATTTTGGATACCCTGTACCTATAGATGCGTTATGTGGTGCTGTTGAATTAGTTTGGTTCCTCTTCCACGGAACTTCAGAATAATGTTATTGAGAAAATTTAGGGTATACTGATGGACGAAGATTGACATACAGTAGTTCTTTTGGTTCCTGTACCGGACGTTCGGTAGCTGATTAGAAAGCTTCTGTGAGCAAACATTTCTGTAAAATGATGTTCAACTACGGATTCTGATGTGATGAATTTAGTGTTGCACATGTGAACAATGCTGTACCGAAACCATGAAAGAAATGTACCCACAAGGTTCAGCTGATTGGGGGGGGGGGTGCAATTTTCACGGCCTGATCTAGCCTTTGCGTATTTATACATAGTTTTACGTCACTCTTTAACCATATATACTTATGCTCCAAGAATTTTAAATAATAAACATTTGTACTACCGCAGAGAACGGCTGCTGACTTTCAAGGTAAATCCCATAACAGTTACATGTAAAATGTTTATCAGAGCTTCCGATGAAAGCTTACGGGAAAGAGACTGAAAAGAATTAGTGAGTGCTGATTGGCCACCACGCAAATTAAATAATTTTTTTCAATCCGTCTTGTTGAAATAGATAAATAGATATCAGGGAGGTGGTATGCGGAGATACGCTGCAGTGAAATATTAATGGCTAGAAGAAGCAATTTTCTATACACATGTTCATGAGTAGAAAAGCTTGCATATCTGAATTCCTACCAGGCTAGAGCGTATACATATATAGAAAATAATGAACTTTTATCTTCAAATACTGATAGGACTGATATACAGGGTGACCCAAAATTTGCAGGATACCCTTGTATTTCAAAAACGGGAAGGAAAGTGAAATATCTGAATACCCCAGCAAAGAATTGAAGGCGGGGCTAACTTTTAGGCTATTTCCGGAACATGGCCGCCATCTTGAAATCCGCCATATTGGATCAAGGTCAAATTTTTCGAATGGTAAGGGGGTCATGTTGCATATCAAACAAGACCAGATTTTTCAGAAATTGATTGTAGTAATCAGATTTGACCATGAAAGAAATGTACCCACGTGTGCTGTGGTTCACAAGTTATCAACGCAAAGTTGAAACAACCATTGTTTGTTGCAGGTAACTTAAGATGGCATTAACGAAAGAGTAAAAGATTGAGATAATACTAATGTCTGGGGAACGCTGCTGCCGTATCATAGCCGCAGACTTCAACAACCGACACCGAGAAAGACCATCAATTTCACACAGAAAGACCACACTACGGAGCAACTGTTCGTTAATGGCTAGATGTTCAACTCCCTGGTCACTGGATTGGCCGGCGTAGCCCTGTGGAATGGCCACCCGGATCCCTCGACCTGACACCACTCGACTTTTATCTGTGGGGTCATCTGAAACACCTGGTGTATGCTGAAAAAATCCACCACAAACACCACCTTCAGCAACGCATCCTGTGGAGGCCTGTAACCGCATTCCTCTCGATCCTGTGAACCACAACATATATGTCAAACCCTCGCCGATTCTTTGCTGGTGTATTCAGACATTTCATTTTCCGTCCCATTTCTGAAATACACTGCTGGCCACCAAAAATGCAACACCAAGAAGGACACGAGATAGCAAAGCCAGATTTACTGGACACATAACAACATATACAAAGATGAACGATTGAGCTTACAGGCCCGTGCGACTTACGGAACACGCAGACATCAATAGTTCGTCTAGCCCCCATGGCTGGCAATAACGGCCGCTACACACCGCGGCATCGAACGAAAGAGGCTGTGGATGTGGGCTTCGGGTATGTCGGTCCAGGCTGCTGCCACACGTTGCCACAGTTCATCAGGCGTAGCCGCGGGTGGTGCTAGCCGGGCCACTCGGTTGCCTATCAGCTACCAGACGTGTTCGATGGGCGACATATCGGGAGAACAGGTGGGCCGCGGCAGCAGTGACACCTGGTGGTCCGTGAAGAAATGTTGCACGATGCGTGCCACGTGCGGGCGCGCATTGTCCTGTTTAAACGTGGCCGCTGGCAGGTCCTGCAGGTAAGGGAGGACTACAGGCTCCAATACGTCGGAGATGTAGCTGTGGCTGTTGAGTGTACCGGCGATGCGTACCAGAGAGGTGCGGGTGTTATATCCAATTGCGCCCCAAACCATAACGCCAGGAGACGGACCGGTATGGCGATGCATAATGCAGGCGTCATACAATCTCTCGCCACATTGCCGCCACACGCGGATCCAACCATCGTGGTGTTGCAGGCAGAAGCGGGATTTGTCGGAGAAGACAATGTCGTGCCAATCCGTAGTCCAGGTGCGGCGTTCAATGGCCCACTGCCACCACGCACTTGCCGGTGGTGTAACGTCAATGCCGGTGGTGTAACGTCAATGGTAATCGGAGCAATGGGCGCCGTGCGACAAGTCCCCGCTCCTGCAGACGACGTCGAATGTTACGTGCTGACACAGGTTGTTGCGCAACACACCCTAATTCCTGAGCTAATGTTCGTGATGTGGCGGTGTGAGCCGTCAATGCCTGCCGCAAAACATGCCGGTCTTCTTGTTCGGTGGTGTGCCGCGGCTGCGGCAATCGCTCACGTCGGCCTGTCCGTCCCTCCTACATCCACCGAATCCATACTCGCCTCACTGTGGCCGGATGTCATCCCACACGGGCGCCGATGTCTCGGTACGATAAACCGCTGTCGCGATAAGCCACTATTCATCCTCTGTTGAACTCCGAAACGTGCTGAAATGACTGCCGTATTCTGCGACGAGGCATCAGGAAGCTTCCCACGCACAGATCCGGCAGCACAACACACTTCCACTACTTACACCCCGCCTTCTGTGCACCCTTCTTATAGTGCTTCTCGGTGGCGTGCCGGGCGCACATGATTTGCATATGCCCTTCAATGCTAATTGTTTGCATGTCCTCTCGCGGGCGACGCATGCTGCGAATTTCAGGCCAATCGGATGCTTCTTTCTTGGTGTTGCATTTTGGGTGGCCAGCAGTGTACAACGGTGTCCTGTGACTGGACTCTCCCTGTAAGAACCCGAGACCGAAGTATGTCAGCCCGGGTCTGAACGAGCCCAAAAGGCATTAAAAAAATAATCTCTTCCGTACTTTCGCTCTTTCCTCCCGATAATTTTTTCAACTGCGGGGTGGAGAAGAGACCTACACTGTAAAACATTGCAAGGTCAAATTACGGTAGATACACCGGCAGCTAAGTGGCCAGTCAATAAACCGTAATTTTACAGTACCATGCCGTAATGTGCATTAACAGTCTAATGACCGGGAAATAAACGTGCTGCCCACACAGGTGGGCAGTCGACTGATTGCACGTGAAAAAACAGGTATATAACCACTTTAAGAAGAACGTTTACCAGATTGTCAACGTGAAAAATACATTAACAGTTTAAACACCGTGAACATGTAGTTTATCTACCGAAAATTTATGGTTGACCGCCAGGTGGCGTGCTTACGATCTGTAAACCGTCTTAATCCGGGTGAAACACCGACTATTCACGGCAATTTTTTACAGTGTATTCCTAGAGTAAGCCGCATGATTTTATTTGACCATTCGTTTCCGCTAGAAATTAGTCGAGGGGCCGGTTTCCGGAAATATGCGGCGGCGCTGCAATCTATGTATGTTGCTCAGTAGAATTTGCAGAGCCGCCCCGGTGGCGCAGTGGTCTAAGGCGCTGGCCTCTGATCATTCGTCCGTAAGGGGTCTGGGTTCGAATCCCGGTCAGGCATGGATGTTGTGTTTGTCTTACGGCACTGGCTCTCTCCCTTCCCTGGAACCAGTGACCCTAAATTAGGGACGGGCGACTGCTTATAGCCCATTGAGTTGCTCACGGTGGTCGTTAAACCTCCAATCAAAAAAAAAAAAAAAAAAAAAAAAAGAATTTGCAGAGAGCTGTCGCGTGTAGGTGGGGAGGGGGGGGCTTGCCTCGTCATGCTGTCTACTATCTGGTATCTATAGTTCTTGAAGCTTTTCCTTCTCTGAAATTCACTAATTCATGACCTATGGGCAATTGCTATACTCAGAGACCCCACTCCCCACCCAGTCCTGGTTGCCGAGGAATTCTCTTTACCAATTGGCAAGTGTAAGAAAAGTCTCGTGAGCTAAATCGTACATAATCATTATTTTTTTTAAAGAAAATTCCCTCTCAGAACCCGAACCGCAGTAAACATAATGCAGCCCGGTTCGGGCTGTGCTTCGAGATCCGGCTCGGCCCGTCTCAGAAGGGATATTTACGTGGCCAGAATTTGACGTGACATTAAAATATTACATAACTTCCTAGATTTAGGTGTCTTGAAAGGACCAGCCGATTACAGAGGATGTTCACACATTTTTAGAACGATTTTCCAGCAATATAATTAATGTTGAATTAAAATTATTTTGTTATTAAATGTTCTCTCTGACAGCCCTTTCTCTGGACTACGAACCTACCTCTAGATTTCCAAGATAACAGGACATTTCTTAAAATTGGTAGTGGTATTTTATTCCACTCATCTTCCACTACTTTTCATAGTCCAATCATTGTTTTAGGTCTGCGTTTAGAAAGCGATCTTTTTAGCAGTCCGAAGGCACAATAGTCCTTTGGTGACACATCAGGGGACTTTGAAGGAATATGAGCAAAAGGTATAGACTTGATACCCGTCTCTTCATTTTTTTCAGGAAATAGAATGGTAGATTTGGATGTATGACTGGTAGCCTTATCCTGATGGAGTTCTACTCTTTGAAGTCTCTGTGGATAAAGGAATGGTATTTCCTCTTTAAACATAGGAGTTAAAACATTAATATGGTAATCTGTAGAATTGATTTTAACATTCTTTTCAACTTTTCTTAACTTTAATTTCCCATTATTCGAGAAATCAGCAACATGCATTAATCCTTTACTGAAACTTTCTTTGGATTCTTAGAACCAAATTTGTGAGTTTTTTCTGCTCTTTTGTTACAGTAAATCGCCCGTTTTTGTTAGTCGTTTAGGTAGATCAATGCTTCATCAATAGTCTCAATAAATTTCCATCTGTCTCCGGCTAAGTGATTTTCTGCACCGTGCTCTGCGATCAGCCACGTGCCTAGCCAAAAGGTGGTGAACATTATTTTTTTTGGTTTATTTCAGATTCAAATATTTATTACCTTGTTTACAGTTGATACAAAGATTTTTGACGACTTAGCGATTGCTCTTGGGTAGGTGGATTTTATTTTAAAACAGAGACCTTACTTTTGAAATAGTCATAAAAGTACATACCCTTGGGTATTGGGCTGTTCTTTCTGTTAAAAGCAATGTTTGACGATTTTTCCCGTTATTATTAATGTTGCTTATTTCATATTTAGAAATACTAATTCCATAATTTTCAGTTTTTTAATTACAGAATACGAATATTTCTCTTCGCAAAGAGCAAAAACATAACTTTCTATCCACAGCTTGTTTATATGCGCCATTTTGTTAGCAGACGATATTTAAGTGCAGCAGATGTTTCTTTCACGTTCATGTAACACGCTATTGTCATTTCCAATTCTTTTAACTTCTTTTATTTTCTGTAATTTCTTATCAAAAACGTTCTAAAAATGAGTGAACATCCTCTGTACGTCGAAGTTTCGCTGACTCATTTTCTCATGAGAAACCACTTGTTCATTACAGTATAGTTCGCGGTCTGATGAGTGAGCAATGCTGCAGAATACATCTGCTTTTACGGGAATCACATGACCGAAGTAAAACAATTCGTGCAGAACTTGAAACATGAAAAATATATTGGAGAGCGAGTTAACTGATGAGCTAAAAATACTCTACAGTTCAATCTTTATTTAATCAGAGAAAATCAATTTTTCAGTCAGTAACGCAACCAGAGCGGATCCTGTCACTGTCTCGTGTCCGTAGACCACGTGGATATATAACACGTAGGCACCGGCTCGCCCTTGGACTAATTTGGAAGGTACCGCAGTTAATTGCATGCAAAGGATTTGAGACGTGACCTGATTGAGAAAAAAGGTGGGGATGGGATCGATAGGTGAGATTCTCTTCATAGCAACGCTCTTTCGAAAACCGAATAAAACCAAAATAATTCCCCAGCGAAACCATCATCATTCACTCGACCGCAGTGATCTCATTTACGTGCCTTATTTTAAATGGGACAAGGGGACACCATCAAATTAATTGCCCTTAACGTGAATCAAAGGCAGTCCGCCGCACTGCTTTGACTGAGGGCGAGTTTTTCGCAAGTGGTGGATCCAATCGTTTACCAAACATACTCATCAACAGGGGTAGGGGAGGGAACTGTTCAACGAGCTGGAACATGATCTGCTTCTTTTTATTTCTGAAATTAACTTGGTACTAGTGAATGTCAAGCACCTTGGCACCGAGAGAGAAACCCTTCGAAATGAAGCAACTTCGGAGCTACTCAGGTATATCAACTATAAGAAGAGGAATTTTATTTGAGCATATCTATTGACATAGCCCAAGAAAATCGAGATGGAACTTTTTGTGGATAAAATAGTTTATGCTATGCATGTTTCGTATGCCAAGATCTTTGTCGGCGTGAAATAAAACTTGTAATTCGAGAGTATACATTTATTCGCGCCACAGTCTGGTACATGACTAAGTGGAATTAAATCACAATAAACAATAAGGTTCACTAATTCCTTACATTCAGCGGTACTTAGATAGGGGGATTAATGAATATTATCGTAGAACCAATGAAAGAAGATGTGAGTCATAAAAATAAATATTTACTGAACAATGGCGGCGGCAATAGTATTTCGACAGTTTCATTTTCCAGAAACATGTTTATTTTTATTATGTATTATTCAGATTTAGAACATAAACGACCCTGACACGAATGAAATGTGATGTAGCTACGAAAGTCCATCTGCGCATGCCTAAGCTAAAATATGACCTCAAGATAGAAAGAAAATATTTCCTTGTGCTTTGCTATTATTAATTTGATTTGACATTATTTTTGTTTTATCAATATTGATTTTTAATCCAATTTCTTTTGATAAATCTGTTAGTTCTTCTATCATTTCTTTTAATTAAATTGGGATACATTTGTTCTTAACCGCGTACTCTTAATGTTCTCGTAGGCTAATATGTACTACTCACAGCCTGAGCTGTTGTCCAGTGTGAGCGCTTTGAGTTAAAATAAGCGGGTTCGAATCTGAATTATAGTTCTATTTTTCGATTATGCTACTTTCCTTCTTTTTCGTGGGGTTCAGTATTATAATGAGAATAATTTGGGATGGGTGATTTTTCCTAACCTTCGATCAAAGACCTCAGCGCCTTTAAATTTTTAGGCGAAGGCGGCTCAATTTCTTTTTGTATTTTTTAACTGCTACCTTATTTTGTGTGGTGTCGACTTTAGACACCTGATAATTTCTACAATGTGGCAATTTGTTCCTAATTTGTGGTAATTTTGCTTTAGGAAAGGAACAATCTTAGAAGAAACACATCAATGCCTTAACAGAATTCTAACCCTGCTACAATAGCAAACAGGGGCATATATGAAAAAATCTGGGGGAGGGGAACGACAGAAAACATATTTTTTTGAAATCCACCAGGACAAAATAAAAGTTAATGAAAAGTAGAAGAAAAAATTAAAGCATTTCTGCCGTCCCGGTGGCTCAGTGGTCTAAGCGATGGCTTCTGATCATTCGTCCGAAAGGGGTCCGGGTTCGAATCCCGGTAAGGCATGGATGTTGTGTTTGTCTTACGGCACTGGCTCTCTCCCTTCCCTGGAACCAGTGGCCCTAAATTAAGAAAAAAAAAAGCATTTTCTAATGTAAGTTAATGCATTTTTATTAAATTAAAGCATTTTTTCTAATACAAGTCGCATTTTAACAAAAAATAAGTTTCGGGAGGAAGCAAGCCCCTTGAACGCTCCCCCCCCCTCCCTTTCTAAATACACCCCTGAAAGCAAACGTAGGCTGCTTAAATTCCTGTAGGTACGGAAGCAGCTTCTTATTCAAAAGTTGCGTTAAAGTTTTTCTGACCTCTCTCGTAGATGTGGTTCAGGATTTTTTTTTTTTTTTAACGTTTGAAATCGGTATTGAGAAATTTGTTTCGAAAGTGATGCATCACAACAAGAGCTGTTCTTTTGACCCTAATAAAGAAAAAATCAATTACATTGGTGACTTTCTAAGAATGAAAAAAAAAAAATGCTATGTGCAAGAAAAAAGCCGAATCATGTCTCTGGTCGGTCTTTAAATTTTTTTTTTTTTTTTTTAATTTTTTAGTGCCTCTTGCGAGGCTGTTTGTCATTTAGCTGTCTTTCAGCGCTTTTCTTACCTCTGTAAATGTGAAACAAACAAACATCATTCTTTCTCAACGCTTTCCTTCCACAGACGTGAAAATATTTTGCACCTTGATACATATACACCACTGCTGATGCACGGCGCAGTTGAAGATCGGGACAATAAAGAAATATTATGATCCACTTGCGTAACCACTCGTAACAGGTTGATATCCCTCCATTCAACAAAAGACCAATTGCCTTTCGCCTAAGACGAACTCCAGACGAAAGATAGGGGTAATAATAATTCCTTTGGAACCAATATAATCTTGTGGGATGACCTTTGGCAGCCCTCATTCGTCCTGTGTGTGAGAAACTCTACACGGAAACGGTACTCCATTTTTATTCGCCACAGCTGGGTGAATCATAATAAGAAGAGTCTGAGCCGTACGTGTTGCTGTAGGTCAAATAGGAGACTCGTTCCATTTGCGTACGCTGCTACGCACTGATTGCACATGAACGATTGAAGAAAATGTTAGAATTTTTTTTTATGAAAAATTTAACCTGTTTTTTCTGATAGCAATTGTTTTCTTCTAAGTCATACGGAGGGCACTTTCAACAATACTAGCATAACTATAAGTAAATTATGTATTGAGCTTGATGAAATTCGACAGTTAAGCTCTTGCGTGCATTCGTAGTTAAGAAAATTAATCCTGTGTTAATTAAATGAATACAATTTCCTGTGTAATTTTAGATTACACTTATTATAATTATTTCGGGCTCGAGGGGTTGCAGCCCTAAACCCACCACTTAAAAGTCCCACTGAATAGGGATACTACTCATAACACTAAAAATAACGTCATTTCTCGCGAAGGGAATATTTCTGTTTTATGGAATTATACACTTCAAAACGAAGAAGAGAATGCGAGTGAGTGATGAGGAATTTCTTTGTCGTACTTTTTAGCAGCATGATTTTTAAAAAAATCTCATAGCTTTTGAAGGAATACATTACGACTGAAAATTATTTGTCAGAGCCTTTTCTTTTTTTGTCTTAAATATATGAAAAACAATTAAAAGAATTAGAGGTTGATAGGGTTAGTAACTTAGAAGTTACCTACGCTTACGTCAGCCTTAGACACAGATATCAAGCGAGGGCCATATCAAAGAAAAAATTAATAGTCGCATATAACTGGCTAGAGTGCGTGTGAAAAAACAGCAACATTTTGAAGAGGAATTTATAATTATGTATTAAACGGAAAGTGTTGAATCAATGCACATTTTCAGTTCATTCTCTAAAATCTTATGGATCAGAGACTTTAACTAAACCAGTTAGTAAAATCATGCAATGCATTGATTATGATACGCTTTCCAACATAACAGAAATCGTGCGCAGACAAACCCTTCTCCCTACCATGCCTATTAATTCATTCAGTATACCTCCGGAACAACATACTAAAGTTTTGTCGCAATAGAAACATTTTTACTCAAGTTATTACTCAAGATACGTAGATAATGGCTGTGGAATAAATCTCGCTCTTGTGCCCTGACCTTTGACCCCATTTCGATTATATTAAACGGAATTGGTTCCGTATATTTTCGGAACATGATAAAGTTTTGTTGCAATCGAAGCATTTTTACGTAAGTTATGACGCATAAGGGCGATAGAATGAATCCCGCTCCTACGTCCTGACCTTTGACCCCATTTCTACCATTTTCTATAGGGTTATTCCCCAGCTTGTCCCCTACCACATACTAAAATTTCATCGAAATCGAACCATTTTTACGCGAGTTGTCGTGCGGACAGACAGACGGACGGACAGACAAAGCTAGAGCATACTGTATACGCTTCTTCAACCTACGGTTGGAAAGCGTAAAAAAGACATACAGAGGACGCTGACAAATTGAAGTATGGTGAGATGCATGCTTGGTGTAACCAGGACAGAGAGCAAAAGGAACTAGTGAATCATAAATATGAAAAAAAGTTGATCGCATTATGATCAAAGACTCAAGTGCAGGGCTAGTTTAACGGGTGGTCTACAGGGGCTATTATAGCTTTGGGGGCCATCACTACCAAGCGCCCAGGACGCATGCCTGAGCAAATAATAGATAGAGGTTCATAAGATAGTTTATTTTGTCTCGTATGATTTCCACTTAGTCTGAAACAGATGCTGGAAGGCGAACAGATTTCAAGGCAGTCACTTACCAAGGGTAAAGGTTTCATGTCGCTGTCTGTGTACAGCGGGGTCGGCGAGACAGTTTCAGCTTTTTCACTACCATCCACCCACACTTCCCAGTTTGTCCTTGGAACTGTTAATGGTCAAAGTCCCCTGTGGCTTCACATAGCATAACAAAAACGATGCTATAAGAAAAGTATACAATGATAAATCATTAGAAAATCCGAGGCAAAATGTAGGAATCTAAAGCTTTTAACTCATGTTCTTATGAAAACAATGAAAATACAGTGACTTATTATGAAAACCATGGGCGACGGAAGGTAGGGGGCCCGGGGGTCCGGACCCCCTCTGGAATTTCATGGTCCCCCTCACTGAGGGGGTCCACCCAGGAAACGTCCCAAAGCTGTGTGGTTCACATATAATTTATTGTTTTGTTTTTTGTTTTGTTTTTTTACGATTTCCTGGATACCGTCGCCATGCTTCGCAGCTTTCTGGAAAACTC
The DNA here is from genome assembly GCA_039090855.1 of Macrothele yani. Classification (NCBI taxonomy): domain Eukaryota; kingdom Metazoa; phylum Arthropoda; class Arachnida; order Araneae; family Macrothelidae; genus Macrothele; species Macrothele yani. The sequence continues at coordinate 85,452,914 of CM077001.1, forward strand.
TTTAAGTACAATTTTGAAAATTGATTTCGCACATATATACTGAAAAGTTAATTCAACGCTCTGTTTTTCTCCTTAAAAATATCGTTAAAGAATTCTTTAAAGCAATAACCACGGCGAAGGGGTCTCTCTCCTTCCTCCTGGGCGTTCTTTTTAGCACGTCTTTTGTAAAAAAAGATCGTGCTTATGTTATCGGTTTGTCCGTCCGTCCGTCCCCACGATATCTCTGCAACTATTATTCCGATTTCAAAAATTATTTTTGCACTGGGAAGCTTGAAATATGCGAATGATGATCCTTCATTTCGTTTTTTTTTTTTTTTTACGATGTACAATTTCGCCGCTAGAGGGCGTAAATGCAGATGTCTAATTCAAAAATCCGTTTTATTCCACATATTTGCTTCTAAACATCCGATTGAAAAAATTATTTTATCTTTCGATTCCATTTATGTCGAAGAGTATTTTAGATACAGTTACTTTTTCAAATTACGCATAGATTTTCCGCTAGGGGGCGTAAAAGTAAATTACATTTTCCCCGATAACTCTTCTTCTAACACTCCGATTTGAATTTTTTTTTTCTTCAGCGGATACATCTCCTGATGTAAAATCTTTTGCATATAATTTTTAATTTTTGGTAAAGAATACTTTGGCCACCAGGGGGCGTAAGTGTTAATTTTTGCTTCTGATGTATTTGCCATAAAATCTGAGCTTCTAAAATATCGATTGAAAAAATTATTTCGTGGACTAATGCCACTCACATCGATAAACCTTTTTGGAATATTTTCTTCCTAAAACATTCCACAGTTTCTCCGCCAGGGGGCGTAGATGTATATCGTATTTTTTTTAATGTCTCTACTTCTAGGAGTCCGATTTGAAAAATTTCTTTTTTGTTGGATAGTGTTTTCAGTGTGACATTTTTTTCATATAATTTCAAAATTTTCAAGTAATTCATAAACTTTTCGCTAGGGGATGTAAAGGTAAATTGCGTTTGCCCCTATATATCTGCTTCTAAATCTTCGATTTAAAAAATTCTTTCTGCACCGGATACAGCTCCTGATGGGAAATCCTTTGCACATAATTTCTAATTCTTGTAAAAAATGGTTTGGCCACCAGGTGGCGTAAGTCTTAATTTCCGCTTCTGATGTATTTGCAGCAAAATATGAGCTTCTAAAATCTCGATTGAAAAAAACGTCATTTGTAGACAGATACTACTCATGTCGACAAACCTTTTAAAAGTATTTTCTTCTTAAAATAGTGCATGGTTTCTACGCCAGGGGGCGTAGATGTATATCTTATTTTTGTCAATATCTCTACTTCTAGGAGTCCGATTTGAAAAATTCCTTCTTTGTTGGACACTTTTTCTAGTGTGACATGTGGTTCTTATAATTTCAAAATTCCCAAGTAATTCGTAGACTTTCCGCTAGGGGCGTAAATGTAAATTGCGTTTCCCCCTATATCTCTCTCTGCTTCTAAATCTCCTATTTGAAAAATTCTTTCTGCACCGGATACAGCTCCTGATGGGAAATCCTTTGCACATAATTTCTAATTTTTGTAAAAAATGGTTTGGCCACCAGGTGGGGTAAGTCTTAATTTCCGCTTCTGATATATTTGCAGCAAAATATGAGCATTCTAAAATCTCGATTGAAAAAAGTCGTTGACAGATACTACTCATGTCGACAAATCTTTCACGAAAATTTTCTTCTTGAAATAATGCATGGTTTCTACGCCAGGGGCGTAGATGTATGTCTTATTTTTCTCAATATCTCTACTTTTGAGAGTCCGATTTGAAACATTCCTGCTTTGTTGGATAGTGTTTCCGATGCGAAATGCTTTTCCTATAAATTCAAAATTTACAAGTAAATCATACTTTCCGCTAGGGGGCACAAAGGTAAATTGCGTTTTCTACGTTATTTCTGCTCCTAAAACTCCGATTTGAAAAATTCTTCCTGTATCAAATACAAGACCTGATGGAAAATATTTTTCACATAATTTCTAATGTTTGGTAAAGAATAGGTTGGCCACCAGGGGTTTATAAGTGTTAATTTCTGCTTCTGATGTATTTGTAGCAAAATCTGGGCTCCTGAAAACTCGACTAAATTTTTTTTTTTCTTGGACCATTGCCTCTTATATGGATAAACCTTTTGAGAATACTTTCTTCCAAAAATAATGCATGGTTTTCCCACCAGGGGACGTAAAGTCACATCTTATTTTTGCGGATATCTCTGTTTCTAAGAGTTCGTAAGCTGACGATTCCGTTTACAGCAATATCTGTGGGATTAAAAACCCGATTGAAAATCTTCTTTCTTTCGTCAGATCTATTGTTTTCCATACCGGTTCCATTAACTTTGAATAGCTTTGATAAATTTAATTTGCGTCAGAACGGATTCAAAAGACGTGCTTATTACACCCTAAAATTCGGGGTCATCTTTCTTGGTTTTTTTTTGTTTGTTTTTTTAATTCCAAGTCCGAATATGTCTTACTAGAGATCAGAAAACCCATTAAATACATCTGAGAAATAAATAACTGAACAAAAGAACTCGAACTCAAATTAAGCGGTGAGTATACTACTTGTTGTACACAGAGCACAGGTCATTCTTGGTGTTTTCTCACATAGAAGATAAACGATCCTGCCCCCCCCCCCACACACACACACACACGCTAAGTGCGTCACTGGGTCTGCTGGTGGTTTGAAATTTTTCCGAGAAAGGTCCATAAACCTGAAACTGATGAAACGGGTGCTGACTCTGCAAAATAGGTAAGGCTTGTCAATGTTAACTTATTCTCAACTTACGTAGTCTACTCTAACTTATTATGTTAACTTATTCTCTATTTACGTAGACCTCAAAAAAGGCGTGATTATTCGTGCGCTCCTTGCCAGGGGTTTTACTAACTAGAACGGTAGAAATAGTAGTGTAACACGAGGAATCGTATCGAAGATTATGAATACCTATCAAAGAGGATATGGGGTTGCCTCCAAACGTTCAAACTGTGGACCCATACGAAGATGTCAGATAGGGATAGACGAACGTTGGCACGGGTTGTTGTACAACAGAAGCACTAGACCACGGCACTGCGAATAACAGCAGAGTTGAAAACCAATCGGAATGATCCGTTTCCGTCATAACACTTCATCGGGAATTCCATTGTGCGAGTATTTATGGACGTTCTGCAATCCACAACCTCTGATTACCAACATCAATGCAACAAAACGTGTAAGGTGGTGGGTGTAAAGCACATAAACACTGGGATGCTAAAGACTGGAAACGTCTCATCTGGTCTTATGAATCGTTCTTCACATTGTTTCCTACCATTGGTAGAGTGTACGTCAGGCAAAATCCTGCAGAAGCGTACCTACCTGACTGTTTGATTCTCCCTGTGAAGCACGGAGGTGGATCCCCGATGCTGTTGAGTGAAATACCATGGCAGTTTCTTAGATCCATTGGTTGTTCTGCAGAGTCGTGTAACATTTGCAATGTACTAATCCATTCTTGCGGAGCACCTGCACCCAATGTTGAAGGCATGGTTCCCTAACGGTCACCGCTGGTTTCAAGCAGATAATATATTCGTGCATTGTGCGAAACGTGTCAAGTTGTGTCTTGCAGAGCATAAAGATGAGGTACAGAAGCTATTCTAGACGTCAATATTATTATTGAACATTTGTGGGAATATCTGGAGCGAAAGGTCAAAAAAATTATCTGGAGTTGCAGTGGACGTCTGTTCTGTGTTTGGTTTTGACTTATTTTCCTTGTGGACAATAATGCCACAGATGTTACATGCACTGTAGGTTTTTTGATGGGATGGTGTTACATTTTTTTTTTTACTTGTCAGTCCATCCCACTTTCCACCTCCAACTTCACTGGCACAATTGGAATATATTTTATAGGAAGAATGGACCCAAATTCCATTATCGTATGTGCATGACTTAATAAGTCTATTTCAAATCGAATTGCTTCTGTTCTGAAAATCGGAGCTGGGCCTATAGCTTATAAATAAAAAGTTATCCGCAAACTGTAAGTGTTTCCATTATCTTGATAAACCCCTGTACATATACATGAGCTCTTCTCCGTTTCATGTTCTTAACTGCATGCGCAAATTCTGCCAGTAGTCCTTGCAGTCCTGGCTCATGTTGGTCATGCCATTAAGAACATAGAACGGGGAAGAACTGAAGAATTCCAGAAAGGGATGGAATTTCCATGGGTATTGGGCAAGGAGAAACAAACTAGACTCGCCCAAATTTTCACTAAATGCCTCAAAGAAAGAAAGATTCCTGATGACTGGAAGAATGCTTGTTTGATCCTGACACATAAAAAATTGGACCTCGATGACCTCAGGAAGGGCAGACCCATCAGCCTCCTATTAGTTGTTCACTTCATTTTCAGGAAGGCACTGGGGCATCACTTGAAGGAAAATTGGACTTAACTAAAAGAATAAGATGGATTCAGGAGCAGCAGTTGCACTATTAATCATATATACGTATTGAAAGAACTAATTGAAAGGAAGAATGAATATGAAATGGTGGCTTTTACTGATTATGAAAAGGCTTTTGATTTTGTGAAATCATCAATAGTATCGATGTCTTTGAAATCCTGCAGTATTGAAGATGAGTACATAACCAACATTAATAAAATCTATGAAAATGCAAGCACAAAGGTTTGACTGTCTAAGGACACAACACTTACAAAAATTTGAAAGGGAGTGAGACAAGTTGACAACATATCTCCCAAACTCTTCAATACCATTTTTGCAGAATGTGTTCCAATCATTGAACTGGGAAGACAAGGAGGGAAAAGATTAATGTTGATTATTTAACCCGCCCTGGCTTTGCTGACGACATAGTCATTTTTGGGAGTACTCCCTCGGAGCTAGAGTGTATGATCCAGGAACGTGGTGACAAGAGCAAAGGAGTTTACAAATGAACTTGCATTTGACAAATTCATGTACAGTGCTTTTACAAAAACTGAAGATTAGGAAGTTGATGGGGTAAATCGGGATGTGACCGATACCTACATTTACCTTGAACAACAGATATCAAGCAAGGTCTACATAGAGAAGAAATGCGAAAGTGAGTCAAAAGTTCGTCACGTTTGCTGCTAAAATGCTGAATGATGCAGAATAGCCATAGATGCTCACCTCATTCTGCAAAGCACAGGCCGTTGTCCTACACTTTTTTGCCAACGTTCCACCATGGCCACATTCACACGGCGGTACCACTCGGCAGGATTCGAGGACAGAAACTATCTGATGTGAGATTCCACATGCATCAATGAAGCAAAGTGCCTTCCTCGTAGGAAATAGTCCACGGATCGAAACAGGTGGCATTCAGATGGATCCAAGTCAGAGCTGTATGGAAGATGGGGTAGTTAGTATCCTATCCCTTCCAATTCCTATAGTTTCAGGCGGACCATTCTGTAGGTGTGCCTTGGGGGTATTATCCACGGCCGCTTTCTATTGATGAGTGCTGGGAGGCGGCAGTTGTTCCGCATAGAGATTCCGTCTGAAGCCTGAATAACTTGTACAAGTTCCCAGTATTGTGAGGATCCTCACGATTCCCCCAAATGTACAGCATGACTTTTCACTTGAGGTCCTTACTTTGTGCCACTGGCGGTGCTTCCGGGTGTGTCCTCAGCTACTGGTGCCTCAGTGGCAGGATAACATAGGATTATGCACTTTTCATCGCCTGTGGCGATAGGACGCCAAAATCTATCGTCCTGTGAATTTGGCAAGAATCTTAGACAGAGAGCACCTTGTTTCGCTTTCTGGGGAGTCAACATGGGAACCATTCGATGGCAACGGAGGAGAAAACAAGCTTGTGCAGATGACAGACAAAATGGATCGGGAAGACCACCTCAGCTGCCATTTGTCGTGTATTGGTTCCGCGGTGGTGTCTGTTTTGGTGATCGATGGACTTCCTAATCTCTATTTGTGTTCGAGAATGATGTCCGCTGCATTGAAACACCGCAACCATTTTGGTGCAGCGCTGCTGTCCACAGTTTTCTCGCCTTCAAGTGCAGAAATTTGTCTCGCTGCTGCCGCGTTTAACCCATTTTTCCAATAATGGTGTAGGTGAACTCAAACAGTGCGTTTATCGACCTCCATTCTCTGCTCACCTGATAACGCAATTTGGCTCAGTGCCAAACGCACGTTATTAGCTTTTTGTGTTTACGTCATCGCTGTACGCAGTCAACGGTGGAGCGCGTTTTGCACAAGAATGGAAGCCCAACATTATGTAGAGCTCAAAATTGAACGAACTTTTGACTCTCCTAGGTATAGGCATACAAAACTTTGTTGGAGAGCATTTGGAAGAAGCAGCAAATTTTTCAAGAGCAGTTTACCATTATGTCTTAAAGGAAAAGTGTTTAATCAATGCATCCATCCATTTCTTACATATGGAGCAGAGACATTAACGTTAACTGAAAAAGACATACAGAGAATAAAGACAACTCAGCAAAATATGGAAAGGTGCATGCTTGGTGTAATCAAGAAAGATAGGAAGAGGAACACATGCATTAGAGAGAGGAAAAATGTTGACGACGTCATGATCAAAGTGAAGACGCTCAAGTGACAATTGGCTCGGCATATTGCTAGAAAAACTGGCGGTGCTTGAGCAACTGAAATATTATATATAATACCATGGGGCAGAAAAATACGTAGAACAGGACCACGTGAAAGATTGGTGGATGAAATACGAAAGCCTGCTGGAGTGACTTGGAAGAGTCAGGTTCAAGACAAAGTTGTGGAGGGTACTTGTGGAGACCTTCATCCAGGAGTGGATTGACAGTGGTTGATAATGATATATGTACGAGTATATACTCATCTACCCTACGTTGTTTTATTTTTCTTTCCCTCTCTCCCTACTTTTTAAAATTGTTTTCGCTCTCGGAGCAATTGGACCCCCTGAATATATTAGGTTCCGCCGCCCATGATGACAGATAATTTATTAGTTTGAAGAATGCACTGCGCGTATTTATTATCACAAGCATATTGCTAGTTTCGTATTTTAAAGGTCTTCATAATCATTATCCGTCATAAGTTTTTGGGGACCCAGTCTGATATCTCAGCCTGGACACCCACTCTGATGTCTCAGCCTGGGGACACCCACTCTGATGTCTCTGCCTGGGGACACGCACTCTGATGTCTCTGCCTGGGGACACGCACTCTGATGTCTCTGCCTGGGGACACGCACTCTGATGTCTCTGCCTGGGGACACGCACTCTGATGTCTCTGCCTGGGGACACGCACTCTGATGTCTCTGCCTGGGGACACGCACTCTGATGTCTCTGCCTGGGGACACGCACTCTGATGTCTCTGCCTGGGGAAACGCACTCTGATGTCTCTGCCTGGGGAAACGCACTCTGATGTCTCAGCCTGGGGACACCCACTCTGATGTCTCAACCTGGCGACATCCACTCAGGTCTTAATCCGGCCTTACTCAAGTGGTAATGGATTGCACATAGTTCTAGAAGAACTGATCATCTTTGGACAACAAAAATACTAGACTGGATATCAAGGGACAGGCAAATGAACAGATAACATGGGAGATGGATGGAAGAAATTCGAGAGCATGACGTAATAACATGGAAGAGGCTTGCACAAAACATAATTGTAGAACCTTCGGTAGATCTTCATACAGCAGTAGATTAAGAATGGTGAATAACTATTAATGGATTCGGAACAATCATCATAGTTCATACGTAGTGTTTTTAGAATGCTATGTGTGGTCTTGTCCTGTTAACATAGAAAAAGCCCATTCCAGTTTACAGCTTCTTACTCCGATGAAGCCAGGGATAAACTAAACTTTCAACACCTCTAGGTTATTCAAAAGGTGCTGAACACCAGTACGTAGTTGCTTTGCACTGATGTTTTCTCCTCGAACATAAGCGTATCAAGCGGCTTTCAAAAGCGTCAAAATTTTGGAGGGTGACAAAATGCGAAATTAAAAAAACAACAAATTTTTAGGCAGGAAATTAGCTCTTTAACCGACTGGAATAAATTAACTCAGGGTTAGAGTAAAATGGGCGAAATCAGCTCGAAGGAATGTATCCGTTGTTTAAGAAATTGGTTGAACGTGGTTGGGGCAAGTGAACCTGCGTTTCAGAAAGCTTTGGTATCCCCTTTGCTTTGTTATTCAAGGCTGTCATTTAGGGGGATGATTGACAGTAATCCTTTCTGACTTATTACCTGCTAAAAGGGCTATAACGATGGCGACGAACCTTTGTGAAGTTTCGAAGTGGAGATACGGACCTGAAAAACGAAGCACGTGGTCAGCGACCTGTTGCTGTTTCTGAAGATGTTCTGTTACGTGTGGTTGAAGCGGACCCCCGAAAAACTTGTCGTGAGATAGCGGCAGAGGTAGGTATCCACCACACGACAGTTGTTCGGCGTCTGGCTGCGCTGGGTAAGGTCAAAAAGCTGGACATGTGGCTGCCGCATGAGTTGACAACTGCCAACAGGACTAGGCGTTTGGAAGTCTGCACGTCGCTGCTTGCCAGGAATAAACAGGAACATCTACTGCATCGAATCGTAACCAGCGATGAGAAGTAGGTCCCTTATGATAATCGGAAACGATCTGCACAATGGTTAAGCCAGGCACAGCCTGCTGGACGACATCCTAAGCCACCCATACACACCAAGATGATGATGCTCCTTGTCTGGTGGTCCACAGCCGGGATAATTCATCGGAGTTTCTTGGCAAGAGGCCAAACCATCACTGCAGAACGTTATTATTTTGAATTACACCATATGCACCGGAAATTGTTGGAGAAAGAACCTGCTTTGGCCAACAGAAATGGTGTTCTTCTGCTGTAGGACAACACCCGCCCTCATGCCGCCAAACGAATGATCCTGACAATTAAGTGCCTTAGGCTATGAAGCACTGCCAGGTCTTGCCTATTACCCGGACTTGTCTTCGACAGACAATCATCTGTTTTGTCGCCTGGATCACTTCCTGTCCGGAAAACAGTTCACGACAGACAACGAGGTTCAACGTGCATTTAACTTCTTCGTGTCCCAGCCACAAGACTTCTTTCGTTCCGGGGTCATGGCCTTGCTGGACAGATGGCAACTATGTGTCGATGCCTAGGGGGATTATTTTGCCTAGGTAAGTTGTCCTACTTTTCCGTTCTGGCCGTCCACGTGTGCTAGCCCTTTGCCGGACATTTCATTCGCACCAACCCAATAAAACATATTGGGATCTTCGTTAGATAGTTTCTAATTATTGAAAATTATTTTGAGCGTATCATTTGAAATCTTCTACGGGTATAAAACATTCACTGGTTCTTCATTGAACTGATACCATTGTCGTCTGCGTGAAGGAAACCTCTCCCAGTTTTTGTTAGTGATTTAATACTCTGTAATGCACACTCAACAACGCTTTGCGCATTGATCTCAAATGACGACTAACGAAAGAACCAGAATTTTTCAATTCGCTGAACGGAAGACTGAACACAGAGAGATAGAGTACTTACCACCAATCATTAAGTAATTCAAAATTTTATTCACAATAAGTTGACTCACAACACCATAATTGTTCACTGATGACTGCAGGTTGATCCAACACACACACAAACTGACATTGTTTTTACAATAAGACAAGCACACACACCGCCATGTTAACCTTTCGTTGCGACGAGAGAGGAGGGGAACAACTGCAGCTTCACTTCGCCTGTAGGAGTGAGCGACAGAGTTTCGCCCAGTGCAGTAGTGACATCTATCGTCCTCTAAAACTGCGAACGGACACATCTTGGTAATTCTTCAAGCAGTTTTAACGCTTGATAAAATTTCTGCTTTTTGTGTGAAATAACTACTTTCTCAAGGAACACTTTTACTGTAAGAGCCCAAATAGCCGCCCCGGTGGCGCCGTGGTCTAAGGCGTTGGCCTCTGATGTCCGTAAGGGGTCCGGGTTCGAATCCCGGTCAGGCATGGATGTTGTGTTTGTGTTACGGCACTGGCTCTCTCCCTTCCCTGGAACCAGTGACCCTAGATTAGGGACGGGCGACTGCTTATAGCCCATTGAGTTGCTCACGGTGGTCGTTAAACCTCCAATAAAAAAAAAAAAAAAAAGCCCAAATATTGTGACCAGCGCGTCTTTGTGCAAATCGAAGCAACCACAGGCCAACGATGGCGGTGTAAAGGTCATGAAAAAGTATAAATAACACCTTGATACGGAGCTCTGTTAATCCGTGTTATACTTGTTCTTCAAATGGGAAAGGCAGCGTATTTAAGCGTGTTTGACAAATGACAAATTGTAATGGCCAGACGACTGAGTCAGAGAACCCGAAACGGCAAGGCTTTTAGATTGCTCACGGTGAGCAGTGGTTGGTACCTTCAAAAAGTAGTCCGAGAAGGGAAAACTACGAACCGCCTGCAAGTTGTGAACCAACCGCGGTTCATCGATGCTTGAGGTGAACGAAGGCTAATCCCCGTATGTATTTATTTAGCTTACAGAAATGATACTGTGGCATAACTCGGCGGTAATTTGAATGCTGGTGATGGAAGTAATGTGTCACAACACACAGTACACCGAACCTTGCTGAAAATGGGGCTGCATAACCACAGGACTCTCCGAGTGCCCATGCTGACCTCGGTTCGCTGTCGAAAGCACCTACCGCCTGGTCATGTGAGCATCAAAACTGGACCTTGAATGATTGGAGGAAGGTCGTCTGTTCGACGAACTTAATTTTCTGTTGCACCCTGTGGACGGCAGAGTATGATCACGTCGTTTAGCTGGAGGTGATGTTGGAACCAGGATGCACCGAGGGAGGAAAACAAGCGGGTGGAGGAACTGCAATGCTTTGGGTAATAAATAAACAAAGACGTCGTTCTTTTCACGTTTTAGCAACACACAGCAACCGAAATTTTTTTATTCGGTCACCGCTGGGGATCCGAATCCCAGATCTCTCGATATCTAGCCGAGCGCTTTAGCATTACACCACGGTGGCCAACAATCCTATGTGTGTTTTTGTGTCAGCTTATGACACCATAAATCCGTAAGATGGGCTCAGCTACTGAGACTTCTCCATCTGGTGGGCATTAACGACACTGGCTATATATTAATTATAGCAGTTAAATCCAAAGGGCGAGATCAAAAGTGAAAATCCTCCAAATAAGCAGTGACCGAATACAAATTTTTCGGTTGCTATGTGTTGCTAAAACATGGAAAGAAAGAGCGATGTCTTCGTTTATTCACTGACGCCATCACGTATTTGGAGGATTTTTGGTTTGGGCAATGTTCTGCAAAGAAATCCTGGGTCCAGTCATTTATGTGCAGGAAACTATGAAAGCCCCCTTCATCACTGCTGAGAAGGTATACATCTTTTCATGGCAACGGTATTTCTCTTTAGTAGTGTCTTCTCTCAGCAGGATAATGAGCCATGCCACACTGTTCCAAATTGGTTCGCGGAACATGAATTCTAGGTATTGTCCTGACCTCCAAATTCCCTATCCGATCAAGCATCTGTAGTTTGTATTGGAACATCAAATTCGATCTGTAGCGGCTCAACCACGCAACTTACAAAGTTAAAGAGTTAAAGGATGTGCTGGTAACTTGTTAGCACCAGAAGGCACCTTTAGAAATCTTGTAGCGTCTGTGCCTCGCGAAGTAAGAGAGGTTTTCGAGGCACGTGGAGGACCAACATCCTATTAACCAGGTGGTCATAATGTTTCGGCTCTTCAGTGAATGATCTTCTGATTAGCTTCTCGTACTTGTCTTGGTATGGCTACAATTCTTTCATTATTAACTCTGCTTCAGAGAAAATCTCTTTCGACCAGGACGATCCTTTTTGCTGTGCATATGAACCTGAGAAATGCTGTTGACGCTGTGCAGCTCTGGTTCGCCGTTTGGAAATCACTGTTTCCATTTCTTTCCTACAGACATCTTTTATGATGTATGGAAAGAAACCTGGTCACGTAAGTCCCCCTTCTTTTCATCCCTGTGTGAGTGAAGTGTGCCATCACCCGCTATGCCAACTTATTCATTTCTATTACAGCTACAGTTCGAAATTCGCCCCCCTGCTTACGTTTCCCCTAGAACGTTATGGCCATCAACCACTCCTATGAAGGGGAAACACTGTTTTTAGGAGTTACATGGTTGTGGATGGAGGAAACGTTATGATCGAGTTTCTTTAAACAACAACAAAAAGCTCTTTCGGGCCAGGAAAATTCAGGTAAAGCAGGTGGAATTGCAGACTAGAAATCTAGCTTTTTCTTCTTTTTTTATGGTGAGGTCAACAGTTATAAGGTTAGCAGCATTTGTAAGACTTCCCGCACCGATGGAATGGAAATGTTTAGTTTAAAATTTAGCTGAGATGGCATAGAGAGTAAGACAATGGTATTTAGATATCAGCCGAAAACCGCAACTGATGGAGTCCTCCAGATCTGATATTAAATTCCGATTTCCTTCAAGTTCCAAGAAACAGGGGGAAATTTATTTGTAATTTTCATTAAAAAAGAGAAAAAAAAATGGCAAGCCAGCATTTAACTTTTTTGTAACACGATTGCATTTTTAAAAACTGCTTTACTCCATTCTACATGAACGCGATATATGGAATCTGCCATCGAAATATTGGTTCTGAAATTCCAAATAAAGAGGTTCGAACGAAAATCCCAACCTAAAGTTTCGATGGGGAAATTTTTGAAAAGTTCTTTTTGAAACTTAAGGCATTCCATTCCTTGATGCCTTTAGTACAAGAACAAAAAAAAAATTGTCTTTTGCGTGTGATATTTTCCCCGTCTAGTCTTCATTTTTCAGTATGGATAGAACTAAACGTAGTCTATTTTCATGATGCCGAATTTCGGCAGGCTTGAACGTTTTGCTGCCTTGAGATGGCCACCAAGATGGCGACACTTTTCCAGTGCTTTTGTGGGATTTGATTAGTTGCCAAGTGAAATCACCTGCATTTATCCTCTCGTTCCGAATTGCGAGAGACTGATAACAACTCGCCAGAGAGAGAGAGAGAGACAGAGAAAGAAAGAAAGAAAGAAAGAAAGAAAGAAAGAAAGGCGAAGGACGACGCTCCAGATCTCAGCCATCGTTCATCGTTCGCTTTGTGTTCACGTGCCCCCTACGAACTTAGCGGACCTTGTCAAATCACTGAGGTCTGTAATTTCCTTTTGATGATACATGTACGGTAACTCACTCCGCCTATCATTCATTAGTACTACCAGATTTCTTTAAGAGTACGTACATCCCCAACAGGAATGATCGACCCCCTCCTCGTACTAGAATTAAAAAATTCTGCAGGTGAGGTGGGTATTTCCCAGGCTTTTTCTGTGAAAGACTATAGAGGGGAAGCTTGCGTACTTCAATAAAGTATTTCCAAGAACAGCTATCAAGTAAAAATCACCATTCCCTTGATTTTTTTTTTTTTCGTACAGGGGCTTTTATCTTTATTTCCTTATCCCCGTCCCTCAAACACAGTCTCTCAGTATTAAACTCTTTCGCGCAGTATCTTTTCCTAATTCTCACGTTCCGCTCAAACACCCCCTCCCTCCCTCTCAATTCAGGTAACGTCGTTAGACTTCAAATTCAGGGTGGACGTCTGTTGTTGTTTTTTATTTGCTGTTGGAGCAAGATTGATAGCAACTTTATTTACGAAACATTGAAGGAAATAATTTTCAATGTTTTTTTTTTACTACCGGCTGCAAAGAATTCGTGCCCCCGCCCGACGCATACACACCTGGATCTGTCTAGTTAAACCAACGAACGAGATAACACAATAACTGTTGGGTTAGTGGTGGTTATATGTTGGTAGAATATCACCTTCAACTATTTTTTCTTACTATGAATGCATTGTCTTAGTTGCTTTTCAAAACTTTGCATTTTTGCTTATGAAAACAGTACTGTACTTGAACAATTTATTTAAAGCAAAATGTTTTTGTTTACCTAAAACAAATATTAACGTCTTGATATGCAGACGCGACACCTGCCCCCCTTCAAGCCAGCGACCTTGCCCTGAACTCTTCTTCTCCAAAGCGGTCGTCAGTCACGTCCCGCTCCCTCGCTGCGCCACGGCAGGCCTAAGAGCGCTGGTATAGCTTTAGACCCCACTTTTCGTATTGGAATCCCCTAGTAGCACAAACAAACAGCATAGTAGTTAGTAATGACTTCCATCAGCGAATTCCTATTAACCCTCCTCATTCTCCCCTGGCCATACTAATACAGTATGAAAAAAGTTAGTAAAATCATGCAATGCATTGATTCTGATACGCTTTCCAACATACCAGAAACCATTACTTAAGTTATTATTCAAGTTATGAGGGTAATGACCGTGGAGTAAATCTCGCTCCTATGCCGTGACCTTTGACCTTATTTCGATGACATTCTATAGAACCGGTTCAGTATACCTGCAGAATAACATGCTAAAGTTTTGTCGTAACAGAAGCATTTTTACGTAAGTTATGGGAGTAATGGCTACGGATTAAATCTTGCTTCTGTGCCATGATCTTTGACCCCATTTCGTTGATATTCTGCAGAACCGGTTAACTATACCTCCGGAACAGCATGATAAAGTTTTGTCGCAGTCGAAGCATTTTACGCGTTACGATGCATAAGGGCAATGGAATGAACTCCGCTCCTATGTCCTGACCTTTGACCCTATGTCGCCCATTTTCAATATAATTTATCCTCAGGTGGTCCTCTACCACATACTGAAGTTTCATCGAAATCGAACCATTGTTACGCAAGTTATGACGCATAAGGGCAATGGAATGGATCCCCCTCCTGTGTCTGACCTTTGACGCCATTTCTCCTATTTTCAATAGGGATTGTCCCCAGTGGTTCCCTAACACATATTAAAATTGCAGCGAAATCTAACCATTTTTACGCAAGTTAGGACACACAAGGGCAATGGAATGGATCCCGCTCTTATGTCCTGCTTGATCTTTGACCCCCATTTTCGATAGGGTTCGTCCCCAGGTGGTTCCCTACCACATACTAAAATTTCGTCGAAATCGAACTCTTTTTACGTAAGTTATGACGCATAAGGGCAATGGAATGGATCCCGCTCCTATGTCCCGACCTTTGACCCCATTTCCAATTGGGTATGTCCCCAGGTGGTTCCCTACCACATTCTAAAATTTAATCGAAATCGAACCGTTTTTACGCGAGTTGTCGTTCAAGCGGACAATGCTTAATCATATAAGCTTCTTCAACCTACGGTTGGAAAACCTAAAAAAGGGGCTTAAGCTGAGGATTTGGGAGACTGAAGAGAACTAAATTTTCGTGTTCCTGAAGATGCTATTTTGATAAACCTTTCTACGTAGAATTAAATAACCCATTTCCTAATGGGAAATACGTAGGTCCACACGACAATAAAACACGAGACTTACTATTGTTACTTGGTAAAGTTCAGATTATATTTTAAAATTAAACTGGAACATTGCGTATCTTTAACTGGGTGGGCAAGAAAAATTTCAAGGTGGGCTCCAGCCCACCTTCGCATCCTCCTGGCGACGTTCCTGATCTTCTTTTCCTTCTTTTTCAATCTTTTTAGAATCACTTTCAATGTGACCCTCCGTTTCCACAATTTTTTTTTTAGTATTTCAATTGTACTTCATCAGTTTTTCAGCACGTGTTCCTTACCATTATTATTGTCAGACAATACTCTGGTTATAGTTCTTTGTATTTTAGTTTTAATATCTGCTACCGTTTCCTTCCCATAGCTTAGTCACTTAGTTTTTCTATTCTTTCGTTCTGTTTCAACTTAATTACTTTGTATCAATCTTTCATTAATCTCTTAAATTTCTTTCAATGTGTCTCGGTGTCTTTCCTCGGTATGACTCTATCTTAAATCTTCTCTCAGTATCTTAATCTCACCTTCATTTGTCTTTATTTCTACCTTCTAATTTTTCATTCTTTTACTTTATTTCACTCCCCCATGAATCTGTTCTTCCCAGACTGTCACTCGATAACCAGTTTCCCTCTAAGTGTGATTTTAAATTCTTGCTCTCTACTTTAAAATCTGTACTTTGATCAGTTAGCGTAGTTTATCACTTTCTCTTGTGTCTTATCATATTCTTATCTTGCAGTCTACCTGAAACTCTTCTTCAGTATGCGTACCTTTCCCTCTTAATCTACATCAAACTCTCAGCATATCTTTTTTTCTCATTCTGTCTCAAACTTTTGATTTGTTCATTCTCCGTGTGTCTTATGTTCAGTCCAAAATTTTTGACTTAATCCCAACCCCCCCCCCCCTTTTTTTTTTTCTTGGCCTTAACTACCATGTTCAATCTCTTCCTCTCAATAACCCATGTCATGCGAGATATTTTTCATATTTTGCGTACACAGCGAGAAGATAATCATTCCCGAAGTTTGGGTTTGTATTTCTTTTGTTCTTGAGCTCATATTTTTTTATATGTATAATTATAATTTCATAGCGACACGTTTAACGGGTGCAAGGGGGCTTTTTTTGTATTCTGCAAGAGACTGTAAACTTTCAAGTATTGTTGTAACCAACATTTGGTTTATAATAAAAAAAAAAATTTCATTTGAACTGGAGGGCTACCAAATGCTAAAATTATAAAAAAATGTCTTTCAATATTTTGAAATCGTTGAGTTGTTCAAAACAATTTCACCGTAAACACCTCCATTTTGGTGATTCTCCAGGCGAGTGTGATGCACAGAATAATAAATCACTGTGTAAAGCTCCTTATTTCGCTCTTAATTTGGTAAATTTTTACAAGCACACATTAGTGTTATGAAATTCGTCACTGCCTGTTGTCGTTGTGCTTCCTGCGCTAAATAGTGTAAAATTGTGTGTGATAATAAAATCCTATTGTCGAAAATATGCCATTAATTTTATTGTGGGAGAATGTGAAATTAAGATATTCTTTCAGGAAGCTGGTTAGTCATCACTGAGGTTACAGCTACTACAGTTTAACGTGGATGCTCTAAGGTTTTCAAGGATACTGATAAAACATAAGTAATTTATTTTCAAGAGTTCGGTTACCCAATCAATCGGTATTCTTGCAACATGGACTCTTGCCCAAGGAAGAGAACCGTATTTACCAGGAAATGTGCAGTTTGTCTACGTAAAATAAAATGTCCCTTATACAAATAAAATATTGCCGAACGTATTTTTTAAGCCACAACACATTTTTAAACTACAATATATGTATCTAAAACATAATGTTTGATTTTTTAAAACCTGAGAACCCCCCCCCCCCTCCTTTATAGCTCACCCTGACATCTAATTGGCCGATATCGTGCATTTCAGTTTCTATGCGCTCATTTTCCGTAGGTTTTTCAGTGCCTATATCTTTTCGCGTGAAATCTATGAATTTCCTTGACATTTTATAACAATATAAATATTTCGCAGTGCTCAAACAGAAAAGTCTTAAGATTTACTGAGAAAGAAAATGTTACAATCGAAACTAAAAGATTCATTATTCCATTCAATATTGAAAGAATCGTAATTATTTTTACCATTTTTGGAGTTTCAGTTCCTGCCTTACCTCTTTTCTCAGTTCTGAATCTTTGACCAAAAATCTGTTGGATCGTGATTAATTTGATTTGCCTTGGCAATCTGTGAAATATTTCAAGAACTACAGACCCATCAGACTCTGTTTACAAAATTTTCTCTAAAGCACTGTTACATCCTCTAAAGGAAACACAGAACACGGTGCAACCCAACGCGCAGCTGTATATTCTTCAGCGCAACCATCAGAACAAGCGGAACAGCACTGTAGATCATATCCATGTACCGAAAGAACGAGTGACCATGTATGGCTTTTATTGATTTTATATACCCACTATGCAATGCTTTTATTGATTTTGTACATCCACTATGTATGGTTTTTATTGACTCTGTGAACCGTCAGCAGTTATGTCTTTTAAATCCTACGGTATTGGAGATGCATACGTTAATATTATAAACAGCATTCGTGAAAATGCAAGCACAAAGGTTCGACTATTCGAAGATTCAGTACCTGAAAATTGGAAAGAGTGAGACAAGGAACACCATTTCTCCAAAGTTCTTCAATGCCACATTGCGGGATGCCTTTCAATCACTGAACATGCAAGACAAGGAAATGAAGATTGAGATAATTTATCCCACCTTCGTGTTTTGCTGATGACATAGTCATTTTATAAGTACCTCCTCAGAGCTACAGGGTATGATCCAGGAACTTCCCGATAACAGAACAGTATTTAAAACTGAATTTTCAGAAAACAGAATTGATGTGCAAAGCATTCACAAAACCTGAATATTCATCGATTGGTGGGGGAGAATCTAGAGTTTAGGAATACCTGTGTTTAGCTTGGGCCAAATCAAAGGAGAAATTATTAGGCGTATAAAACTTTGTTGGAAAGCATCTGGAAGAAGCAGTGCAATTTTTAAGAGCAATTTACCATTAAGTCTTGAAAGAAAGGTGTTTAATCGATGCATCCTTCTAGTTCTTATGGAGCAGAGACATGAACCTTAACTAAAGACATCCAGAGGTTGCAAGCAACTGAAAGAAGCCTGTAGAAATGCGCGCTTGGTCTAACCAGGAAGATAAACGGAACTCGTGGATGAAAATGACAAGAGTGGAAGTCATGATCAAAATAAAATCCCTGAAATGGCAATGGGATGAACATATTGTACGAAGAACTTACCATTGATGATCAACTAAAATACTTAACTGGATACCAAGTGAAAGAAAAAGACCACGTGGTAGATGGGTGGATGAAACCCGAAAGCATGCTAGAGCGACACGGAGGTGACTGGCTCAAGACAGACAGTTGTGGAAGAAACTTGGTGAGGCCTTCATCCAGCAGTGGATTGATAATGGATGATGGTTAAATTTTATCTTCCCACTGTCGGCAATCCATTTGAATAATGTTTTAGGATTTAAATGTCCGTTTGATTTTTCATAGAGAAAAGACTTGAAAGGTTTTAGAAACGCGCACACTTATGTACTTTAGAGTGTTGCATGATTTGGTTTACGTATGCACAGTGGCATGCGTTAAGTTAATTTTCACTAAGCTTCTGTAGTGTCTATACCTTTTTGCTTGTATCCTATGAATTCACTTGTCATTTAATAAAATATAAACGTTTCCTAATATGTTATTTGTAGGTTCCGTGTAGATGTTATAAAACTTTTAAGCCATGGTAAAAGTATTAAAGGAGTTCCTTTGTTAAAACACATTTGTCTACTTTTCTGCGGAAGTTCTGAAGCCCATACCCTCTTCGTCCTTAAGTCTGACTCTGGCTTTACGTTCTTGAAGTTGTTCCCTGCTTCTCTGAAGAGGAAGAAAAAAAATCTTATTGCTTTGAGTTTACGTGAGTGTAAGGAGCAAAGATTTTTTTTAACACACACATGCAACTCTCCCGTTGACTTTCCTAGAAAATTACTCAAACGAATTTCCGTTATTCTGCTCGTAAATGAGGCATAGTGCTTTGGACGGAGGCCAGAAGAGAATATTTACTCTCCATAGTAAAGAACCCTGAAGGCGGGAAAAGTACCGTGATAAATGTACCAAAGGGTGCGGCTTTTCCTCTGAGGATAAAGAAAGAAATGAGCTGAAAAGAGAGACTCCTCCGTGTTTTTGAAGAGTTCGAACTGCCAGATTAGAACACAGAAAAAATTGTCTATTATTTTTATGGCTTAAGACCAACTTTGGCTTTGCAGTATGCCCCCTCCCTAATTCGTTATGCTGGCATCTGTTAAATACTTGGCCCCTCTATTCGGCATTAAGGTGCTTAATTAATGAGCGTGTAATAGCATACTTGGACGTGCTGTTAAATTTGCTCTAAGTTTTCACCCTCATTACTCATACTGGGATGATTAATTGGTTTTAATAGTCTTCGAAGTTGTTTGGCAGAATGCCGAAACACAGTTCAAATGCCATTCAGATTCTTTTTCTACAACAGCCTTGGTGACACTAAGGAGAATTACAATAGTTATAGTAGCATTAAATATTTTCAGCGAGGGTTAAAAATATATTCTTGTCCGTCGCAAGGGAGCGACTCTTTCAACATAAAGTACCAGGTAGGCTGAAAACTGATGTGATTGCACTAGGAGATATGTAAACAGACCGTAAATTTATCTTTGCACGTATCATCATCATCCATTATCAATCCACTGCTGGATGAAGGTCTCCCTAAATTTCTTCCACAATTGTCTGTCTTGGGCCTGTCTCCTCCATGTCACCCCAGCATACTTTCGAATTTCATCCATCCATCTTCCATAGGGTCTTCTTCTGGGTCTTTTCCTGTCCCTCGGAATCCAGTCTAAAATTTCGGTTGTCCATCGGTGGTCCGTTCTTCTGGCAACATGTCCAGCCCATTTCCATTTCAGTGATTTCACCCTGGTCATGATGTCGTCCACTCCTGTCATTTTCTTTATCTACAAGTTCCTCTTCTTATCTTTCCTGGTTACACCAAGCATGCATCTTTCCATGCTTCTTTGAGTTGTCTGTAGTCTTTGTATGTCTTTTTTAGTTAAGGTGCAAGTCTCTGCTCCATACGTAAGCACTGGCAGGATGCACTGATAAACACTTTTTTTTTTAGACATAATGGCATACTGCTCTTAAAAATTGTACCATTTCTTCCAAAAGCTCTCCATCCAAGTTTTATACGCCGATTAATTTCTTCATCAATATGACCCTCACTTGATAGCTGCTGCCCAAGATAAATGTAGGAATCGGTTGTTTCAAGCTTTTCTCCATATATGTGCATTAATGGGGGAAACAATCCCCATGAAGAAATAATTCTAAAATATATGAAAAGCATTTGCGAATGTCATTGTCGTAATGGTGTTTCATTTTCACTGTTTCCCATGTAGCCATATCTTCAGGAAGCTTGAAAATTGCATCTCCCTGGGACGGGAATCTGACCCGCATCTACTGATTTCCGTTCGAGCATACTACCGTTGCAGCACCCAGGACAACGAAGCTGCATAGCCTCCCATGTATTTGTGAACAAATATTCTTTTCCCATTGATATCAAAGATGTTTTCTAAAGCACTGGAAATTGTCCTATTTTCGTACCTAGAAGAGCAAAGACGCAACGAGAAAGCGTCGGATTATTTCGACTTGCGCAAACATGATCGGTATTCACATTTCTAAGGTACATCTGCTTAGCTTCAGTTGCTTGGAACTTTGTAGTCCTGGGTGGTGTAATAAATAGCATGCTCGAACGGCAATCGGGAGATGTGGGTTCGATTCCCGCTCCAGGTGATATAATTTCCAAGTTTTTTTTTTGTTTTTTTTAAAGAGATTGCTACATGAGGAAACAGTGAAAACACGGCACCTTTGTGTCGATAATGACATGCATTTATTATTTCATAACTGTATTTTTCTGAAGTTGCAGGTCTTTGCGTTTGCGCTTTTTTAAAGAAATGACCATGAAATTCCAAATGTTCATTCCATTTTGAGTGAAATACTCGAAGCCTATTCGCTTGTTCTTTCGGAGTAGTCTACAATAATACAAGTATTTATTTTGCATGCTTCCGACATTGATTCCCTAACTGCTGTTAGATACTGATCACCCATTATCATTACATATTACCAGTCCCATTTGGTGTGCTTTTAAGGTGGACGCAAAGTAATTTTGCTTCCTATACTTCCAATGGAAAAATTTCAGTACACAATTTTTTCACAATTAATGCGTTCCCAAGGATGAAAATTTGAACATCGATTAAAATAGCTTCATTTTATAACTTGGAATACTTAATATTTTCTAAAACATAACCATATTTATGCAATCCAACATTTGTTTGTCTACTGACGGCATCAAAGTACAGGTCGCGCCATCTTTTTTCTGGTTTCAACACCACTAAAGGAAAAGTTGTTGATTTTTAATATAATTATTATGTTTTAGAAAATATTAAGTATTCCAAGTTATAAAATGAAGTTATTTTTATCGATGTTCAAATTTTCATCCTTGGGAACACACTAATTGTGAAGGAAATGTGTACAAAAGTTTTTCCACTGGAAATATAGGAAACAAAATTACTTGACGTCCACCTTAAGGGTAAAGGCCACAAGATCGATACGTACCTGTTATATCAAGAAGTGTGGGTTTCACTCTTAGTGGAAGTAAATAGGATTATTTTGCCGTTGCAAATTCTGTCCTTATATTCTCCTAAAAGTAAAACTCGTCTAAAAATGCTGTGTTTGTCCCCTGAAAGTGAAGTCCCGCTTATGGGATGAAATGAGATGTTTATACTCTTCTGCATGCAGCGTCTCGCAGGGAGTCGAGATAGGCATCTTATTTTGACTCAGTATAGTTAAAAATAATTGCACCAAGTTTTTCTTTATCTCGAAAACATCCCCACCCCTTGACACTTTACGTCACCCTGTTTTGCACTTAAGGAAATGCACCCCTTCTTATACTTTCACTTTGCTGGCGTCAGATTCGAGTTATCTTATCTCGAAATATATAATCAACCATTACAAAATATCAACCATCTTCAATCCACTGCTGTATAATTTAAGTCTCACTAAATTATTTCCATAACTTTCTACCTTGAGTCAATATCTTCCAAGTAACTACAACATGCTTCCAAATTTCATCCACGCATCTCTCACGTGGTCATCTTCTGTGTATTTTCGTGTCCCTTACTTAGTATACAACCTAGTATTTCAGTTGTCCAACGATGGTCAGTTCTACTATAGTGCGTCGCATAAATATAGAGACAGAACAAATTCTAGAATAAAAAAAGAAACTACAACGAGCTAAAATGTACACCTCATATTTATAGCAAAAATAGCATAGGACACGCAGCTGCACAATAGTTTGACGGAAACATAACAGTTCCAATGCCAAGTACAAGAAAAAAACAAATACGCTGTCTCAAAAATATAAAGACTTACTAGTTATGAGCACCTCCGGTACGAATAGTGGAGCCGTTGTTCCGAATAACACTGAAAACCCGATTGGGCATGCTGTCCATCAAGCGATGTAAGTGTTCTGGACGGAGTGCGTACCAGCTTCGTTCAATCTGCTCTTTCAATGCCACCATACTTGAGAACTGCCCATTTGCATACACATCACGAGCTAAGATACCCCAGAGGTTCTCGATAGGGTTTAGATCTGGACTGAGTGCTGGCCAATCCATTTCGGTCACATGATGAGTGTTAAACCAGCTTTTCGTTTATGCAGACTGATGGATAGAGGCATTGTCTTGCTGGAACAGATAATCAACACCCGCTAGAGTTTCGGCAAACGGTAGAAGGTGGCTGCTGAGTATGTCCTGACACGTTTTGAAGTTTTGCCTGCCTTGCAGAAAAGCGATATCCGTTGTATCATTGAACGCAAAAGCTTCCCAGACAATCGCAGATCCCCCTCCTTTCTGTCTGCTGAAGAAGGTGCGCGGCTCGCGTCGTAAATCATGCCAATAGAAGCTCCAACAGTCAGGGCCGTCCAGGTTGAACTTTTTCTCATCAGAGATTATAGTTGTGGTCCACTCGTCCGTCCAGTGCATGTGGCTGCTTGCCCATAGCAATCTAGCTTCCTTGTGGGGCCACGTGAGGTGTGGCAGACGGCGCATTTTACGGAGCACAATGTTGCGATTTTCCTCGATTCGTCGATGAACTGTGTTCTTTGAAACGGTGACACCAACAGTCAGAGAAACTTGACGTAGTGAAACTTTGGGATGAAACTAAACGCATGATGGCACGATGATCTCGTTTGGTTGTTATTCTAGGCCTTCCAGGCCGTTTTCTGGCAGTTAACTCACCGCGTTTCGATAAAGTCTTATAAATGACTGCCCTACTCCTCCCCATGGCTTTACAAATTTTCGCTACAGGAAGTCCATTTGCTCTCAGTCTCCAAATCTTCTACACCTCCTCACCAGAAAGTTGACTGTTGCGTGGCATTTCGGTAAATGAATGTCTAACGGCAGGTCCGCTGTCTTTTGTAGGCTGGACCGAATTACGGCCCATGCGGGTGCGTACAACATGCTAATTTGTACATCTCATTTGCATGTGGTTACTTTACATAGTTGTGTTTATATTTATGAGACACCTAAAATTACACTATTTTACTTTGTGGTGTTCTTTTCACACAATCCGGTCATCTCGACGAATCGAAACGTTTTTTGTAGGGTTATGTCTAATTAGGTACCACTTCAGCTTCCTACCTATATTCGCATTGCGTTCACGGCGCAAAGTAGACTGTCCCTATATTTATGCGACGCATCTTATCAATATATCCAGCCCATTGCCATTTAAGGGTTTTCAGTTATACTGTATAATCAACTCTTACGTTTCCCTAATCTATATATTCCTGTTCCTATCTTTTCTGGTTATACCAAAAAGTTGTTTGAAGAAGCTTTGTATGTTGTTTATTAATAAGGCCATATACACCGATCAGCCGTTACATTATGACCGCCTACCTTATAAGCTGTAGGGACCCCCCCTTTAGCCATTACATTATGACCACCTACATAATAAGCTGTAGGGTCCCTCTTTAGCCATTACATTATGACCACCTACCTAATAAGCTGTAGGGACCCCCTTTAGCCATTACATTATGACCACCTACCTAATAAGCTGTAGGGACCCCCTTTAGCCATTACATTATGACCACCTACCTAATAAGCTGTAGGGACCCCCTTTAGCCATTACATTATGACCACCTACCTAATAAGCTGTAGGGACCCCCTTTAGCCATTACATTATGACCACCTACCTAATAAGCTGTAGGGTCCCTCTTTAGCCATTACATCATGACCACCTACCTAATAAGCTGTAGGGACCCCCTTTAGCCATTACATTATGACCACCTACCTAATAAGCTGTAGGGTCCCTCTTTAGCCATTACATTATGACCACCTACCTAATAAGCTGTAGGGACCCCCTTTAGCCATTACATTATGACCACCTACCTAATAAGCTGTAGGGACCCCATTTAGCCATTACATTATGACCACCTACCTAATAAGCTGTAGGGACCCCCTTTAGCCATTACATTATGACCACCTACCTAATAAGCTGTAGGGACCCCCTTTAGCCATTACATTATGACCACCTACCTAATAAGCTGTAGGGTCCCTCTTTAGCCATTACATCATGACCACCTACCTAATAAGCTGTAGGGACCCCCTTTAGCCATTACATTATGACCACCTACCTAATAAGCTGTAGGGACCCCATTTAGCCATTACATTATGACCACCTACCTAATAAGCTGTAGGGACCCCCTTTAGCCATTACATTATGACCACCTACCTAATAAGCTGTAGGGTCCCTCTTTAGCCATTACATTATGACCACCTACCTAATAAGCTGTAGGGACCCCCTTTAGCCATTACATTATGACCACCTACCTAATAAGCTGTAGGGACCCCATTTAGCCATTACATTATGACCACCTACCTAATAAGCTGTAGGGACCCCCTTTAGCCATTACATTATGACCACCTACCTAATAAGCTGTAGGGACCCCATTTAGCCATTACATTATGACCACCTACCTAATAAGCTGTAGGGACCCCCTTTAGCCATTACATTATGACCACCTACCTAATAAGCTGTAGGGACCCCATTTAGCCATTACATTATGACCACCTACCTAATAAGCTGTAGGGACCCCATTTAGCCATTACATTATGACCACCTACCTAATAAGCTGTAGGGACCCCATTTAGCCATTACATTATGACCACCTACCTAATAAGCTGTAGGGACCCCCTTTAGCCATTACATTATGACCACCTACCTAATAAGCTGTAGGGACCCCCTTTAGCCATTACATTATGACCACCTACCTAATAAGCTGTAGGGACCCCATTTAGCCATTACATTATGACCACCTACCTAATAAGCTGTAGGGACCCCCTTTAGCCATTACATTATGACCACCTACCTAATAAGCTGTAGGAACCCCATTTAGCCATTACATTATGACCACCTACCTAATAAGCTGTAGGGACCCCCTTTAGCCATTACATTATGGCCACCTACCTAATAAGCTGTAGGGTCCCTCTTTAGCCATTACATTATGACCACCTACCTAATAAGCTGTAGGGACCCCATTTAGCCATTACATTATGACCACCTACCTAATAAGCTGTAGGGACCCCTTTAGCCATTACATTATGACCACCTACCTAATAAGCTGTAGGGTCCCTCTTTAGCCATTACATTATGACCACCTACCTAATAAGCTGTAGGGACCCCCTTTAGCCATTACATTATGACCACCTACCTAATAAGCTGTAGGGACCCCATTTAGCCAGCAAAACAGCGGCCACTCAGCAAGGCATCGATTCGATGAGATGGCGATAGGCATCCTGGGGTATCTGGTACCATAATGTCAACAGCAGGTACTCCAGTTTCCGTACCTTTCTGGGTGGTGGAGATTTAGCGCGAACCCCCTTTTCCAATTCGAACCACATATGTTCGATTGGGTTCATGCCAGGTGAATTTGGAGACCAGGACATTAACAGAGTCACCAGCATGTTCCTCGAACCACTCCTTGACGAATCTGGCAGTATGGCATGGCGCATTATCCTGTTGGTAATGGCCATCACCAGCAGAGAACACAGTTGCCATGAATGGGTGAACTTGGTCCGCAACGATGTTCAGATACCTGACAGCTGCCAGGGATTGTGCTATTGGGATAATGGGGCCTAAAGTGTCCCAAGAAAACACTGCCCACGGCATAACATCGCCGCCGCGGGCCTGTTTCCGCCCAACAATGCATCCAGGTGCCATAGCTTCCGTTGGTAATAGGCGTATCCGTGCTGGGCCGTCTATGTGATGCACCAGGAATCTTGATTCGTCAGCCAAGGCCACTTTCTTCCAATCATCCACGGTCCAATCTCGATGAACTTGGGCCCATTACATGCGTTGTTGGAGATGACGTGCAGTGAGCACGAGGATTCGGCCGGATCTTCGGCTACACGGGGTTCATGCGCAGAAAGCTACGACAAACTGCGTGCTGTGACACATTGCCCTGATCACCACTGTTGTAGCTGCGGGTGATTTGTCGGACTGTGGCCCTGCGGTCGCTGTGTACAATGCGGGACAGTCTCCGCTTCCCTCTGGCATAAGTGAGCTGCGGTTGATACACGACTGGAAGACGGTTCGTCGTTTGGCAATCTATGCACCACTTTTGATACGTACTCACTACAGCAGCACGTGAAAAAACCCACGAGCCGCGCCGTTTCGGAGATTTTTGTTTTTTAGTTCCAAGGCGCTGTGCCATCGCAATTTGTCCTTTATCAAATTCTGATAAATCGTCAGCTTTTGCTGTTCTGACTCCGAACACTCTACTAACCGAAAGCCGGTCCTTGGATTGTATATATACTACTATGTGAACTTCACCTGCGCCACCCTTCGGTCTCCTGGCGCGCTCTTTTCTTTAAGCTGGGGCTGGTCATAATGTAACTGCGCATCAGTGCATACTGGTCACGAAATGTTACGTATTTTGGGGTTTTGAAGAGAAAACGTGGTGATATGCAAATTTAGCGACTACTGGCGATCGGTTATCGCCGTTGTTAGCTACGTTATATGTAAATCAGTATCATAACACAGCACATGGAGCTCGAGCTTTGAAAAATGTACCCTGCGAGAAGTGGGAA
The DNA here is from genome assembly GCA_039090855.1 of Macrothele yani. Classification (NCBI taxonomy): domain Eukaryota; kingdom Metazoa; phylum Arthropoda; class Arachnida; order Araneae; family Macrothelidae; genus Macrothele; species Macrothele yani. The sequence continues at coordinate 85,480,416 of CM077001.1, forward strand.
ACGAGTCATTCTACCGCATGATCTAGAAGTTTGCTGAATGATATTGCCTTCAGTGTGGGATTAACCTAAAATGATGTCCACACGACGTTTAAGCACTGACAACAGAAATAGGGCTGTTGGCATATTACAAGCAGGTGTACGGCAGATCGATGTAGCTGCTGATTTAGAAGCTTCGCAAAGTGTAGAAAGTGGTGTACACGCAAGATTTCTACGACATGGAAATGTTGCTGATCTACCCGGGAGTGGGTCGCCCGAGAATAACCACCAGGAGGCAAGATCGCTACCTATCAGTAAATGATCGGAGAAAATCTAGTATCACCAGTAGCCAATTCCGAGAATCAATCTGGTTCTGGTGTCAGTGTGTACTCAAACGGTACGAACCGTCTTCACAAGTGTGGACTCAGAGCAAGGAGGCCGCTGATATGTATGGCATTGACATCAGCTCACCGTCGAAAGATGTACAAGGGTCCAACAGTACATGTCATAGAATGCAGAGTGGCACCATGTACTTTTTACAGACGAATCCCATTTCACTCTTTATCCTGATACTCTACGAGGACACGAATGCAACTACACTACGTGCAGTCCGTCCACCTTTAACAGCGGTAGACAGTTCTGATCTGGGCAGGAGTGTGAAACGAGACCATTGTTCCCATTGTGACACTGTTTCACGCTGCTACTGGACATGCATTCCGTTTTTTCGATGACAATGCAACCAGTCACCGTGCCGCCTTAGTACTTCAGAAGCTGGAAAATCATGGGATTGAATCGTTACAGCTGCCTACGAAGTCTCCTGACCTTAATCCTAATTGGGAACATTTGGAACGTTGTACAGTGGTGTCTGGATAACCTACTCCAGTACACTAGCAGACCTTCATAACGCCTGTAATATGGGACGAGCTGCCTCAACATACATCAATAATATTATTGCAATTATGCCTCGTAGGTCTCAAGACGTTCTTCGACCCAGAGGTGGTGTTACCGGTTACTGAAATCCAGAGGTATGGACATTCTCCGAATTTACCATTTTGTCTGTATTGCAGTCCCACTTTATTGTGTGCATAAATTGCACAACAAATTGTGTTTTTAAAGCACTTTTTATCGCTTGTTGCCTAGCCTTAATGATATTTCAATGAGTGTTACTCGAGTCGTCAGATACATACATCCTGCATTTCATGCAATATCCCTAACTTTTTGTTACCAGTGTGTGTGTGTGTGTGTGTATGTACAGGGGTTTATCAAAATAATGGAAAGAATGAATTTTTTATTAATAAGTTGTAGGCCCAACTCAAGCTTTCAGAACAGAAGTAATTCGACTTGGAATAGACTTACACAAGTTAGTTACATACAATAATGGAATTTGGGACCATTCTTCCTGGAAAATATGTCTCAACTGTGGAAAGTGTGATCTAACCTTTCGCTCCAAAAAGGTATTCCGTCAAATGTTCAATAATATCGAGGTCTGGAGGTTGAAGTGGCCAGGGCAGCTGCTATACCTCATGCTCTGCAAATCACTACTTGACACGTTTCGCACAATGCGCGGGTGCATTATCTGCTTGAAACCAAGGGCGGTCATTAGGGAACAATGCCTCCATCATTGGGTGCAGGTGGTCCCCAAGAATGGACTCGTATGTTGCAGATGTGACACGACCATGCAGAATAACCAATGGCCCAAAGGAATGCCACAATATGACATCCCACAACATCAGGGATCCACTTCCATGCTTCACAGTCGGGACCAGACAGTCGAAGTGGTACGCTTCTGCAGGTTTTCGCCAGAAGTACTCTACCAGTGGTGGGAAACAATGCGAAGCACGATTCATTAGACCAGATGACACGTTGTCAGTCTCTAGCATTCCAGATTTTATGTGCTATGCACAACCTGATACGTTTTATTGCGTTGATGTTAATGAGAGGTTGAGGATTCACTGTGGGTGCCATATAATTCCGTTCTTTTATGCCCTAAATACCAACGCGATGGATGGAGTTCCCAACGAACCGTTATGACAGTAACGGGATCATTCCGACTTTTCAACAATGCTGCTATTTGCGGTGCCGTGGTCTTATGCTGTGTAATTCGTGCCAACGTTAGCCTATTTTTTCTGACATCGTTGTATGGTGTCCACAATTTGCACGTTTGGAAGCAACCCCGTGTCCTTTTTTATAGGTAAGCATAATCTTCAATACAGTTCCTAGTGTTATACTGACTATTTCTCCCATTTTAGTCACTGAAACTCCTGCAAGACGCGCACCAATGATCATGACTTTTTTGACGTCATTGAGATCTGACATTGTCGACAATAACTCAACAGTTGTTTAACCTGTGACTCTACTATGTGATTGCCGACATCGTACTGACCTAAAAAAAATTATACCGAAGACTTACTGATCTAACAGTCAACCTAAAGTTCCTGAAAGTTATACCTAAAAGTTCTGACCAAAACGTTATACCAAAGAAATACAGGATATAAAGTGCTTTGGTACACTAGAAGTCCTGACATATCAACAGCACGTTTTCAAAAGAAAATTGTCAGAAGGACTGGAAACAAAAGAGGTACAACATTAAATGATTTGGAAGGTTGGAATTTACATCATGAATGGCAACACGTACTTATAGTTGTAGTGCTGAAGGTTAGAGGTACTACCCGAAAATTTGACAGTAAATATTCTTTATATTCCTTAGTAAAAACCCATAATTTGAGATAATCGTAGTTTTTTTTCAAGTGTTTATTGTCGGCAATTACTCACAGCTGTTTCACCTGCGACTGTAACACTACTACGTGATTTCCGACATCGTACTGAACCCCTTTATCTGCTTCACGTCGCGGGTGACGTGCCTGTATTTTGTATACTACGTATTTCTTGTACTCCGGTCGCAGTCGGTGTTCCCATCATTTTGATAAACCCATATACTGTGTATATATATATGACTTCCACGTGTTTGTGTGTAAATTATATATCGGCAACCATTCTCAATCCGTTGATGTAAATGGGTGAATAAGTCTCTGAAAAAAAAAACAACTCTTCTACTACTCCCTATCTTGAGCACTTCAGTATGCTTTAGAATCATCCACCCATCTTTCACATGGTGTTCTTCTGGGTCTTTTTTGTCTCACTCGTCCAATTGAATATTTTAGTTGCCCAACGGTGACCTTCTACAATATGTCTAGCCCACATTGCCTCGGTGGAGTCTCCTTTGATCATATGATCCACTTTCGATATTTTCCTGGTCCACGAGATTTTTTTCCAGTCTTTCATGGTTACACGAAGTATGCATCTCACCCATAGAATCCTAAAAGATCTGACCCACAAACAATTTCGTGCGGACAACGCTCTGCTCACTGTTTTCACACCGACGCTACTGCATGTCATTGGACCACCTCACATGGAAAATTAAACCTTAGCTTTTCTGCTTAACACCTACTAGAATCCTTTCGATGGAAACATATAGTAAGTAGTGATTATATTGTGCCATTTATGCAAATGCGGTGTCACTAAAGAGTTGCATAAGCTGGCGGCAGCCGCTTGAAAAAATTCACCGCACCACCCTAAGATTAAAAACATTTTGAAGGGTGCATTTGGATTATCAGAATTTGGGAACTATTTTACAGTTGATTTTCTTCAGTAACGGAGTTCCCGGAAATAAAATTATTTTGATTTCAGTTTCTAAATTCACTGTTTATCAGACAGTCGTATCTTTTCTGAACTATTGTTCTCTTCCCCTATTCTTCTACGCCATCCTTGATATTTAAGTCTATATATTTTAGTGCTCTGCAATATGATATCAAAAGACCTGACCAGTTCTGCAGAGCGTGCTTCTTAAAGCCACAAACTATTATTTAAGAAGTACAGTCGGCATTCCAATTCACATTTCTTCAGTGAAATCCCGTTGCCCTCGCAAAAATTTATACCATCTGTGTGATCGTAAATAAAATCCATTTAACATTAGCGTAGACTTGTCCCAAAGGCTGGGACAAGTCTGACATTCATCTACCTCCGATCGTAGATAAAATGAGTGACATGGGCTTAGATTTGTCTTAAAAGTTGGGACATTAACACGAACTGGAGTGGTTGGACCACAGTTCGTGTTAATGGACGATAACGCCACGCTCCATCGTAAGATGACTGGAAGAGGTCTATTGGTGAGCTGTTGAAAGTAGAGACATTCAGCGGTTGGGTTGGCCAGCACTTTCCTCCGATCTAAATCCCATACAAAACGTGTTGGAGGCTCTGAAGAGACGCGTTGCTGTACGTCAACACACACTGGAAACTGTCTAACTGCCGAAGACTGCGCTGGCAGAAGAATATGATGTTATCGCATGAACTCAACAACCTAGTGCAAAGTATGGACAGATGGTCCTAGTGCAAAGTATGGACAGATGGTGCAAACCATGCATCGATGTTAGGGGTGATCATAACCCCTACTTAGGACATCCTCTTTCCTTCGCACGGTCTTTGGCAGTGATGCATCTGTATCATGGCCCTCAGTGCTATGTAGCAAATTCTGAAAAAAGTTCCACTATATACTTTAGTATCCGAAGTTGTATCGGTGTTGCTTCCGTCATCACTTGGGTAAGTAATAGAGTTCCTATGGTTTGTATTTCACATCTCCAGGCCGTTCCTGTGCGACGCTACAGGTCAAAACCTGGCTCGTCTGTAAATTTTGCACAACAATGTAAGGTGGGTAACTCTGGGTCTGCGGATTTCTTCAGACATCCGGAGAAAAGCAAGGAAGATTAGGAAGGGTACAACGCGGAAGCTCAAAGCTCGTACCGCCGCCGCCCCGGTGGCGCAGTAGTCTAAGCGATGGTTTCTGATCATTCGTCCGGAAGGGGTCCGGTTTTGAATCCCGGTGAGGCATGGATGTTGTGTTTGTCTTACGGCGCTGGTTCTCTCCCTTCCCTGGAACCGGTGGTCCTAAATCAGGGACAGGCGACTGCTTATAGGCCATTAAGCTGCTCACGGTGGTCGTTAAACCTCCAATGAAAAAAAAAAAATGCTCGGACCATGCCATTCACACCCACGTCATCTAGCAAGTTCTGTTCCCATGCGACCACTATATTACGCACATTGGTATGAAGACGAAAACAATAAGTTTCGTATTAGATAAATGTAGTATTACATTATTCTGAATTTTTATTTTAAATCTTAGAAATAATGAGTTTTGGGAGTCGAAAAATTTAGGGAGGCATAGTATGTTGGTTGACAAACTAAGGCCAAAAGTTGAGGGGAGCACGTCCCCCATAAGATTGTACGCCCGTGGACGTAGCAAAATGTTGCGTCTATGTCTTCTCGGAGATATTACAAATTAAAGTTACCTCTTGGAATTAGTCATTATTGAACCTGTAAAACGTTACCTTTTTATACAAACTCCTGGAAGTAAGAAATCTTGTTCAGATCACACAATGTTATGACTGATGAGTATCCCAAAATCACATAACAACTCCCTGACACGTATTTTCGGGCGGTTTCTTACATGTTATTTCTTTTTTTTTTTTTCTCCCCCATTTTCCATTTCTTCATGAAGTTACAGTAGCCCTCTATCCAGCCAACCAGAGCGAAAGAAAATTGCAAGAAAAAAGAAGTTTTTACCGGAAACTGTTTCTTAAAGTGATCGTCTACTCTAGTTCAGATTTCTCCAAAAGAGGTTTTGTCAAATTACAGCAGTTTGGTTACAACAGTGGCAACGCTTTAGAAAAAGAAAAAAAGAAAAAAAAAGATAGAAGGAAATAAAATGAAAACGGTAATCCCTTCATGGAAAAATTGCCATCGCGATATGGGTGTCTGGAAGAGTGGAGATAAATATCTTTGCTATAAAATCACTTGGAAGATGATTTGTGTGGGACGTTGGCTGACATGTAAGCGCATCATCAAAGACTGGCTTCTTGATCCCTGGTCAAAACATACAGCTTTCCCTTTCTTCCCTCTTGCTTTTCAAAACTCGTTACGGTCTGGAATCTTCTATCGCTGCAATGTTCACGATATTTCTTTTTCCCGTCCGACCTTTTTCTCAACCGTAGTTTCATTGTTTTTCTCGTGGGATATTCAAAAATGAGGCCACTGCGCATGAATTTCACGGCGTCCGCAACCTGAGAAATGAGTTTGAAGGAGGAGGAGGAGGGGGGTAGAAATGATAAACGAAACATAATTTTCGAGTTAATAGATAACACATCATCGGTTTTTGAAATCTCGAAAAGAAAGTAAAGTAACGATAGTAGTACAATGCAATCGAGGAAGATTTCAGAAGCTGCGTAGATTCTATTTATTCCGGGCAAACAGAGATTATACACATTACTAACTAAAAATACCATCGGTCATCATCTGATTGTTGGTTTAACAACTAACTGAATAGTTAGCCTTAATTTCATTTTTTGAAGCCTAACTTTACTACTTGATGATAGTATGGGGGAAATTAGGCAAATGTGTGTTGTCCAATGCATCAAAATTTCATCTTGTCTTAACAAACAACTAGTTCAACCCTTATGGGAGTTTTAGTTAACGATTGCAATAAACGTAGGTCACTCTAACGCAATGTCGTGCAAAATTTCTGAGGGATGGGGGGATGAGTAAGATCTTGATAACGAAATTCAAAGGTTTTAATTGTATATACGCTTGGGCTTGTTTCTGGTTAGTCTTCTGAGCAGAAAGTACCAACGCTCACTTTAATTGAAAACCTAACATCTTGTTTATGACGTCATCATAGGTGGACTACATTCTCGTTTCCCATGTTTGTCTATCGATGAGAATAGGCAGAGCCCAAACAGACAGAAGGCCAGATGTTCACATATCGTTCTTTATGGTATTTCGCGTCACAAAACTGTGTTGTCAATAAAGAGATAACTGTCTTGACTAGTAACTTAACTCAGGTCCTCTATAGTTGTGCTCTATCACAAATCCAGTCGGTTTTGCAACACAGAATGTTGCAACTAACTACTGTATTTGAACATCTGTTGCTTTGCCCGTTCAGACTACACTAGAAACCTAGTGCTCTTTGTCTGACGAGCAGTGGAAACAAACATGCGGTCCACTTACGATGACGAAATGAATGATTTAGACTTTTAGTTACAGTGCGCGTTGGAAGGGCCTGGGTTCAGTTGAGTACCGCATGAGGTTATGGCGATGTCTTACGGCTCTGGTTCTCTTCCCTTCCTTGGAACTAGTGGAACCGAATTTGGGATAGTGACTGCTTACAGCGCTTAAGAGCTGCTCTTCGTGATCGTTAAACCTCCAAATAAACAATGCTTTTTCTGGAGATAAAAGTGCTGAAACTCTTAAACATAAGTTCAAAAAAAAAAAAAAGGAGGGGGGAGGGAGCGGATCGACCTAATCAGGGCTCAATTTCTTTAAAAAAATTAAGTCATATTGTTGCAAATTTCAAAGACAATTTTAATGTTCATATATTAAATTATTATATTTAAAAATAGCTAGTAAGCCGTAACAGTTCTACAGTACTTAATTAATATCACGCTATATTAATTACGTAATTCTAATTATTCCAAAACTCAAAAACGAAAATTTCGTGTTAAAAAAAGGTGCTTGAACAGTGTTCCGCCAGAAAAAACGCCTTGTCCTAAATATGCACCTTAATTAAAAAAGTCAGAGGCTGCAGGCAACCGAAAGAAGCATGGAGAGATGTATGCTTGGTGTAACCAGGAAAGATAAGAGGAACTCCTTGATTTGGAAGATGACATATAGAAAACATGATGATCCCAGTAAAATCCCTGAAGTGACAACGGGCTGGACATATTGCTAGAAGAACGCACCACCGATGGACAACCGAAATATTAGATTGGATTCCGAGGAACAGAAAAAGACCCAGAAGACCATATGGGAGATGAGTGGATGACATTTGAAAGCATATCGAAGTAGCATGGAGGAGACTGACTCAAGACAGACCGTTTTGGAAGAAACTTGGGGACACCTTCTTCCAGAAGTGGATTGATAATGGTTGACGATGATGATATACATGTATATAGTTAGTCAAAACATTAAACGAATGGGGTGATAAACAGTGTTAACATAGGCATCCCTCGCGTAAAGTGGAACAGATCCAAACCAAACGCAAGCGATAAATAGGCGTATAGCAGGGCTTTCCAACAATGTATTGTAATCGACGAACATGGGTAAAAGTAGTGATCAGACGGTCCTGAACGTAATTTCGGCGTAAGACACATGGGTCATTCTATCGCCCTAGACAAAGACTATTGCATCTCTCTGACTGTAATCGATCATTCGAGGGCAATAAAACCGCAGTCATCTCACGATTTAGCAGTACAGGGTGACGACCGCTTTGTGGCTATACAACAAGTTTGAAGGACTAAATGTGGGAAACAAGTTCAATTTAACGAAATATCAAAGTTATCATTGGTGGCCTGAGAACTGGAGCGGACATGAAGCATCAAAGAAGTGTTTTTCTTGTCTCTTATGATTTGTTGAGATGGATGACTGCGCACAAACTACCTTGATCTGTTTGTGTTTGGCATTCTCCCGATATGACCAGCCGAAATACAGTGTATTGCAGTATAGTGTAGGAATGTGAATAACTTTGACCTTCCGTTCATGTAAGAGAACTTCGTTGTTAAATTGTTGCAAACTAACTTTTGACCTGTGTCTGACCACCGTGCGGTGCGGTGTTGGTGCCAGTTCCTGTGTCTGACCACTGATCAGCGCGGTACTAGTGCCTGTGTCTGACCGTTGTGCAGTGCAGTGCTGTGCTGTGCTGTGCTAGTGTCTGACCACCATGCGATGCTGTGCTTGTACTGGTGTCTGACCACTTAAGACAGTGTGTACTGAGATTACGCAGAGGAAGTGGTTACAAGAAAGTAACCAGATCTTAAAAAGCGTAAAAAAGTGGAATGGTTGAATGAAATGGCAGTTCAAAAGACTATAGATATTCATACAGACATGTCACGTGGTGCCGTTGAATTAAATGCTGACTCCCCTTCTGTGGAACCTGAGCTTTACGTTATTGAGGAAATTCTGGGTATGCTGCTGCTTGAAATACGTATATTATTAGGATATTTCGTGGAGGTATCTCGTTTGGTTCCGACCGTCGGTATCTGAAGACAAAGTGGAAATACTGTTGCCAGACTTATTAGCTGAGTGTTAAGCGTTATCAGTAAATACTTGCGTACAGAATGAGACTTGGCTGTAGCTGCACTCAAGCTGATGATGTACATTGTTGCAACGAAATGAAGAAGAAATTGTTAATTGTAATGGTCAACTAATTTTTTAATTTATTCAGAGGTTCGCTTCTCCACGTCTCGAGCTGACATTTTGTATTTACATATTTTGTTTTGGAGCTCTTTAGGCCATGGCCATTTGCAACCACCTTCGATGTGCGATTTCGAGCATAGCGCGTCTGGCTGGCTAGCTTGTTTAGAATTTTACGAAGCTGAAAAATGAATTAATATCTGAGTTCTCTAGAAGTTGATGGAACTGATTGCACGACGTAAAAGGCGAGTGGCGTAGATAGTCGATATCCCATTTGCCATTCTGTTCTCACTACTAGACACAAACAACTGTGACTGAATTCCTATCAAGACCACAGACAGGGACGTTTATAACGTTTGTTGGCACCTACGAGGTCAGATATTCGCCGACGCATGCTCTGAATTAGCAGAAAAAAGCACTAAGTTGTGGGCTGCACATGCCTGTTGCAAACGTTCCACTGATCATTCGTCCGAAAGGGGTCCGGGTTCGAATACTGGTGAGGCATGGATGTTGTGCTTGTCTTACCGCACTGGCTCTTTCTCTTCCCTGAAACCAGTGGCCCTAAATTAGGGACGGGCGATTACTTATAGCCCATTGTGTTGCTCACGGTGGTCGTTAAACCTACAACAACAAAAAAACGTTCCATGTAGGTGGTAGTTATGTTATAGTGCGGAATCTTTTGTTAGGGCTCTTTGGACCCTGTGGCTCTATCGAGTGCCTTTCTATCGCACGTGATTGCGTGTTATCAGTACTCATTCCTTTGCCTCACATTTCGTGCCAGTAATTCCTTCCACCTGTTTTGGTTTTTAAAGACTTAAATTGAGCTATAAAGAGCAGTCCCTTCGTAATTTAGAGCAATTGATCACAGGTAAGGGACATAACGAGTGCTGTAGGGCAAACACAACACATTTGCCTCAATGGGAACCCAATTCAAACTCTTGCCCAGCTGAAATAATTAACCCAAAGCCCGCGTCTCTAACCCCTCGGCCACTGAGTTGCCCCAGTGATGGTAGGTTTCGACAACAGTTCACCTTGTCATTGTGTACCATGAGTTCAGGCATTACTTGGAACAGCATTCCGATTATTTTTGGTTCCTGTCTTGGTCTCTAATTGTTAATCCCCGGGATACTTTTTGGACAACTTGGAACCAGCTCAAAGACGTTGGAGTTGCCTTCCTTGTACGTGCCCCTTTTCTCTGTACGTACACATCTGCATTATGAAATGCTTTACAGTGTGCGTGGTTGGACATCTCTTTGGATTGTGCCGACGTCTCATCGAATCATTTCCAGGATGAAGTGCCAGGATTGTCCCCTCGCTACGCTTTTTTTACTAGGTAAGTGGTCACAACTCTGCTGAACGTAGAAGCGAAATACAGCACTCTGACTGGAAAGTCTATTATAATAATGAAATATTAGTGTTTGGGAGCACACGGCTGCTCATCGAAGTCTCATAAGAGGGTATGTTGCTTCCCTGTCTGGGACAAGAAATTTTTTTTCAAATCAGATTTGGCATAGACTTATTTTCATTGAGTTGCAAAGCTTGAAAAATTCAAATACTGAGATGCGGGTAAAGGTCACCTTCATTGCATAGTATGTAAAACAAAGAGAGGTAAACGTATGAGCGTTGGTTTTAGAGGTCTTATTGAGCACAGGCTGAAACTAGCATGAGTTAAAGCAAGCCTAGGAAGAGGAGATGCAGAGGGATCAGTGTAGAGCCTGAAACGAATGGTAATTCTTAAGAATACGCACTTTGTAATTCCTGGAAGAGAGACGAGGCTAAGCACGATAAGGTAATTCCAATAGGCTGGGATGGGAGGTTAAGGGATCTGTTGAGGAGTGCCTTTTAAATTCCTGAAAAAACAAGGCTAGCACGATAAGGTAAATCCGATTGGTGTAGCAAAGGAACCCCCACCCCCCAGTCGAAGATTTCGAACACACGTCTCCCCAGTCAGGAGCCGGTTATTCTGCCGACTGAACTACACCAACGAAGTTTATCGCTGCAACTTCCTGTTTTGGCATGTGCTTCACCTCTGAGGTAGGTACGTCACATATATCTCTCACCCCTTGAAAGGGGTGAGACGAAGTCGTAGGTTTCCCGGTCAGCAACAAAATCATGCTTGAAATAGCTGACTGCAGAAAAGGAATTCTTAATTCCAGACCAGGCAGCCACCCCCGGTTGCTGAGTTGTCTAATTGCTGGCTTCTGGCATTCGTCCGTGATGGATCGGGGCCGAATCCCGGTAAGGCATGGATGTTGTATTCGTCTTACGGCACTAGCTCTCTGCCTTCCCTGGAATCAGTGGCCCTAAATTAGGTACTGGGGTCTGCTTATAGCCCATCGAGTTGCTCACAGCGTTGGTTAAGCCCCCAAACGAACGAAGGAGCAAACAATCATAACAAAATTTTCTCGAACCTCACGACCAGGAGATTCATTTTACGTTCGGACGCCAGTATAGCGAATGTGCCTTTTTCTGACGATGGAGAGATTCGAACCCACGTCTCCTCCGCACCGGAGCCTGTTATTCTCCCGACTGTCTACACCGAGGAAGCTTATCACTGCAACTTTTTCATTTATGCGTCCCCTCTGAGGTAGTTAAGTCACACATTTATACGCTGGGGGGGGGGGGGGGTTAAGGGATATGTTGAGGGCTGATTTTGGTCGGTTGGCCAGAAAAAGGGACTTCTCATTACACAGGGGAAGAGGTTAAAAGAATCAACCAGATTTTGGGCGCGCATATGCCTTCATCTAGCTGAGTCACGTGTCTCGCAGGAAAGTTCCACTGGAATGCAACAATTGGTTTGGAACCTTTTTAGGAAAGTAGTTTAAGTAACCGAACAACGCAAGATGTCAGTGCTTCTATCAGGTAAACAACATTATATGAAGTGGCAGATGATAAAACTTTCAAAGGCACAGCCAGTATTTCAACAAAATTTTTTTCGGGGCACGCAAATGTGAAATCATTCATATCTTTAGAAATTTTCCTGCCGCCCCGGTGGCGTAGTGGTCTAAGCGATGGCCTCTAACCATTCATCCGTAAGGGGTCCGGGTTCCAATCCCGGTGAGGTATGGATGTTGTTTGTCTTACGGCACTGGCTCTCTCCCTTTCCTGGAACCAGTGACCCTAAATTAGGGACGGGCGGCTGCTTATAGCCCATTGAGTTGCTCACGGTGGTCGTTAAACCTCCAATCAAAAAAAAATAATAATTCTAAGGAAATCTTTCGTCATATACTAATGGAGAAAATTGCGAATTCTTATGTGTAGATGATCTCCCATCATGTGCTACGAATGTCAACCATGCAGGCCAGCTGCATTCTTATTAAATTTGATGTTCCACATATTTCGTTTCCTGAAGATCTTTCTTCAGATTCTTACGTAGATTAACCTGAAGATGAGGAGCATTTATCTAATGCTTTTTGTAAATTGATACACTGTGTTAAAGTAACAGCCTTCTTTTTGTTTAGCGTGACAAAGTGTTTTACAATCGAATCATCCTCTCAAATCAGAATTAATGTTTTAACGCTTAGAATATCAATTTATCTGTTATGATAGTTTCATTCCTTCATCTGTTATGAAGCTAATACGTGTATGTTGTGTTCTAGTAGAGCTGCACGTGGCATTCAGTTTGCCGCTGCTTTGCACGTTTTAATCCACTATGGAGAAATTCTTTCGTATTATTGTTACTCTAATCTGAACATTTACACGCGCATTGTTCATTGTGCTGCGCCTATAAATCAATGCGGGACAGAAGAAAAAGACTGTGACAAATGCCATTCTGTACGCAGACGAAAAACGAAGGGCACTTGGAAATCATGCTGATAGCATGCTTGCTGCCAGCAGTACAATTTGCGGAAATCTGTTTCTTCACTTCGAAGAATTGCTTGGACGTTTCCTAAGCACGTCGCGAATAAGTTAATGTGACATTTTTCATTGTTGCTCAAATGAAATAAAAATGTACCAGCACTTTCACCTCCCTCAATGAAACTACTTTCAACGCAAAGCATCTAAACATAGTGGAATGAAAATGGCTGGCTTTTCTTTTAGATATCATTAAGGAGATAACCAGGATACAAAACTGAGTTATTAGATTCCAGGACGCACTTTTCAAATAGTATCCCCCCCCCCAAAAAAAAACAAAAAAAAACGAAACTGTCACCTCCAGGGACCTCTTGATCGGAAAAAGTTTTAAGTTACAATTCACATGTAATATTGATGAGTTACATGATAAATATTCTACTTGTTTTTTTGATGAAACAGTAAAGAGAATTATGCGCAATTTCGTTGCAGCTTTCAATTCATTGTGAACAAAGTTGCAGCGGAAAAATGCGTCGACTTCATATCTTGCCAGTGTTTTTTATTAAATTTTAAATGGACTATTATTTCCTACTCTGCACAAAATTGTCTCGTATCTTTAAAAAGCGATAATTTTTGTCAATAGAATTCAAAACTGAATAGATCATAAGTTTAAGTAATTCATTGTGGTGCTGAAGAGCTCTTTTAGCTCTTGCTCGATGTAGATAAAACCGCCGAATGCTTAATTTTTAGGATGCATTGTATTAAATTACGAGGGCCTTAAATATTGACATTAACCGACTGTGTTTATATAATTGAACAGCATCTTATTTAGCAGCAAAGATTCCTGATAAAATTAAATCTGAATCTATTGACTTCCGGATTTAGGTGACCTACTAATGACATAAACTACCTTGTATTTATTTGGGATATTTATTTAATTTTATCCTTATCACTTTATAAAGCAATTATCACAAAAATATGTAATATTGCCGTGGCGCAGTGGTCTAAGTGATGGCTTCTGACCATTCGTCCGAGCTGTGTCCGGATTTTAATACCGGTGAGGCATGGATGTTGTGTTTGTCTTAAGTCAAGGCTTCCTACCCTGGAATCAGTGGCTCTAAATTAGGGACGGGCTCATGGCCCGCTGAGTTGCTCACGGTGGTCTTTAAACCCCAATAATAAAAAAATATATATATAATCAAAAAAGGAAACTAAAATTCTTATTAACTCGTTGTAAATGCCTGCTGAGTTGAACCTCACGTGAAAAAAATTTAATAACTGTGTCATGTTTCCAAACTGTCGGAGAAATTATTAAACACAATCATCTTTCATCTATATAGTCTGAAACGTTTATTAGACGAAGTGTTATCAGGTGTACCACATCCTGCTGCAGCGCTGAGGTTTGCGAGTATACCAAGTTGTTAAGTATCTCTGTGCGTCCTAAGAAAGGCGGCTTTGGTCCTAACCGCAATAGTGCATTTTTCGCTCTAACCATCAGTACTTTCCTTTAAATATCTGATGCCGTTTATATTACATAATGAAAAATTCCGGAATCTGAGATATCCCTTCTTAGTACGCTGGGTGAGTACAATTGCCGGAAATTTTACGTTCCGTCATACTGAAGATGATTCAAAGGAAAGCAAACTGCAGTTCACTGCTCAATATTGTTTTGCCTTGCTGTCTCTGTACTCAAAGATATTGTACAGGAAAGGAAACTACGACTTTTTTTTTCGGGGGGGGGGTGCAGATCAAATGTCCACTTTCAACTGGTGGACATGTTCGACCCCTCCAGAGGGAGTGGTGTCATCCAGAAACGTCACAAGGTTTGTATTCGAGAGCAGTTCAACCACAAGTGAACAGCCTTGGGTCAGAGTGGACCGTGGAGACAGGCCAGTTGTGCGCATATTTTCTGTATGAAAACTCGGACCTTCCGCGGGTATTGTAGCCCAAAACACTAATGCGGTGTTTCGGCAGTGTACTGTGAATGAAGGCACCATACGCTGATTGTTTGCAAAATTTCAAAGGAGCTGAAGAATATCGTAGAAGCTGACTACGGCAAAGTGCCCGAGAGATAGCAGCAGAAGTCCGTGTGCGTCATTCGTCGGTTGCCCTGGGCCTGGCGGTACTGAAGGTGAAAAAACACTGGGCTTCACACGAACTGACAATAAATGCTAAGATATTTCTCCTGGTGGTATGCATTTTTCTCCTTGCCAGGCACAGAGTGTCGGGTGGAGAGTTCGTGTGTTGGATTGTAACCTGCTATGAAAAGCGGGCTTTCCACAATAATCGTGAACTATCATGACAGTGGTTGGACACCACGCAGCCACTTAAACGCTGTCCAAAGGCACCCCTACACCTGCATGGGTAAAATGTTAGTTCTCTTACGGCGGTCTGATCTGGCTTGATCCACTATCGATTTCTCCGGTTGACGAATGCAGAAGATCCTCAAAAATCTCAGTACCAAACAGCCAGTTTTGATCAACAGGCATGGGGCCCTTTTGTTGCATGACAATGCTCACCCACATGTCTCCCAATGAAAGGACCGTCCAAATATTTCACCAATTGGACTACGAAACCCTGCCACCCTTGGCAGGGTTTCGTAGTCTAATTGGTGAAATATTTGCAAAGAGGCCGTTGCCGCCTTCTTTGCCTCACATACTCGTACTGTGGAGTTTTATTGACGTGGGATAGGCAGCCTCGTAACCCGTTGACAGAAGAATGTCGACGGCGGGTAAATTCTTCCTATTTTTATGAGGGGGGTGGGGGAAGGGAAGGTTTAACAACCACCTTGAGCAACTCAATGGGTTATAAGCGGTCGTACGTCCCTAATATAGGGCCACTGGTTCCAGGGAAGCCGTAAGGCAAATACAACATCCATTCTCACCGAGATTCGAACCCGGACCCTTCACGGACCAATGGTCATAAGCCAGCGCTGCGCCACCGGGGACGGCTTATGAGGGCTTGAAGGTGTCACTATTATTTCGGATATTTCCTTTGCACCAACTCAGTACATTCGCTGACTATACTGTGCAGAGCAGGAAAGGATACTTGCAATCTTGACGCTGAGCTTCTAGTCAGAGTGTAACGTGTCATTACTCATAGGAGAGAAACAACGTTCCAAGAGATTTTTCACTGTGTGTGTGTTCAATTAACATGCGTATTACAGGGCGTTTTCAGTAGCTCCTTTCACCCATTACCCGTTTTTCAGTAGCTCTTTCACCCATTATGTGTTTTCAGTTGTTAACATGCGTACAACAATGGTGTTTTTCAGTAGCTCTTTTCACCCATTATCCAATAAGAGTTGACTGTCTTTTAGATAGATTTGACGTTGTTCCGCAAATCACTTTGTTTAGACACACAATGCGTATACGTGTGCCCGTGTGTTTGTCGATAGTCAATAACCTAGAAACAATTTTCGAAGGGAAAAGAGCGTATGCAAATATATTTGCATAAGCTTTTTTCCCTTCGAAAATTATCCCTCAGTATTAAGTTCGACAGAAGTAACTTGTGGAATGTGAATGAAAATAAGTGATTGCATTTTTCAGCCCATTGCCGTAAATTAGGCTTAATTTACCAATTTCGAGATCAGTTTTTTTAAAGGAATATTACTTTGAGATCTAGACTTTTTAAAAGCCACGTAACTTTTCAGTCTGAAGAACTAGCCAAGTAAAAAGTTAATTTCGTCTTTATTGTGTTTGAGGTTTGTGTGCTTTTCGTGTGAATTAAATTTGTTTCGTGGTATTGTGCGATGTTTACTTCATAAATTGGAATTGTGAAATCCACAATCTTTACTATTTGACAGAAACCATATGCAAATGTAGGACATTGAAGCAAACTAAATACTGGGCCCAGTGATGGAAGTTTGGGCTACTGTTTTCTTTTTTTTTTTATTGGAAGTTTAACGACCACCGTGAGCAACTCAATGGGCTATAAGCAGTCGCCCGTCCCTAATTTAGGGTCACTGGTTCCAGGGAAGGGAGAGAGCCAGTGCCGTAAGACAAACACAACATCCATGCCTCACCGGGATTCGAACCCGGACCCCTTACGGACGAATGATCAGAGGCCATCGCTTAGACCACTGCGCCACCGGGGCGGCTGGATTACTGTTGAGCATGAAAACTTCCAGAATGCGCTTGGTGGTTTTGCAAGCCAGGATGAGTTCGTTCTTCGCCGATTCGTGGAGGTCAACGAAGACGTTGGGCCATTCTGACTAGCCTGGCTCCACTATGGGATGAAGAAACTAAGGGAATTTCGGCAGGCACCACAGTGTCACAGTGCAAACGCTCGAGCGCATGTAGTCGGGACAGCTATTTATCTCCTGAAAAAGGTAAAACTGGGAAGAACTGGGAATTTCATTGTGCTCATCAGATTCAGACCGATATGATAGCGGCTTTGTCTGTAAAATGAAAGAATCGTTAAGCTTCACACGGTTCAAAACGAGTTTTTTCCGACTGCAAGAACAGCAGTCGGAAAAACATTCTCTCGATTTACACGCTTTTCGTTGGTGTGACAATGAGCTTGTCTACCCATTGGGGGGGGGGGGGGTTAGATTATTCTAACGAAAGAATAAAAAATCACTTCCATAACATAAGTGAAAGCAATTACTTTTAGAGCACTCCACTTTTCATAGTGACCGAAAATTAACTGCTTAACTGAAACTTGTGACATCTCTGTCCATTTAGCATAGCCTACGCAACAGTTCTTGAATGCATCGTGTTCCACTACGAAGCCAACCTCCCTGATTCGCAGACTACTTCTGACTTTGCTCATTATTTAGACTTTTCTCCCATCCCCTCTAAGAAATCAGTTGATAGCTCACTAGTTTCTCGTATAGGCTCTTAGCTTCTCGAGCCGAAAGCCTTGGTTATATTTCCGGGTACCATATGAACAGTGCATGCTCTTTTGCTCTGGTTCCTTTACGTCAGCATCTCTTTGGGAATGAGTAATTCCTTTTGTTGTTTACAATAAAAAATGAGGGGGTGAATTATTTTTGAAGAATGTAACTTCAAGAATGAGTTCTCGTAGAATCACTCCGAATTTCCTTTTTCCTGTGAATTTTTATGAGGGGGAGGCCCCAATATCTTTTAGTCTCTTTACAACTGGGATACTGAAAAATTTAGGAAAGAAACCGTAATCTTCTTT
Source organism: Macrothele yani (assembly GCA_039090855.1). Lineage (NCBI taxonomy): Eukaryota > Metazoa > Arthropoda > Arachnida > Araneae > Macrothelidae > Macrothele > Macrothele yani. The sequence goes on from CM077001.1 coordinate 85,498,563, forward strand.
TAGAATCAAATAGCTTCAAATGACAGATTGCTGATCATATCTGTCGTTCATTTGGTTTGGTCCATGACTTCAAAATGAAGATCTTGCCATTACCTTTTGGTCGTTAGAGAAAGTTCCTTTTAAGGAAATTAAAACTGGTGACAGCAACGAATACCTATTTTCAAATTAAGCGCACGAAATAATGCAGTTAGCTTATATTAATATTCCATAATACTTTTCCTACCCTATTTTTTTCTAAAAATAAAAGTATGGAAGGAAAAGGATTATAGTCAGCAAGTTCTTTTTACTGATTTTGGAAATCGACCCATGGTCGGGGAAAAATAAGTTTTAAAAGAAATTTAGACACTATATTAACAATCTCATCTTACAACGCAGTTTGGCAGGAACGTTAAAGAAATTTAGTGTAAAATATATAACATTTCTATTGCTTCTTTCCCGCTCTTTATTCCTCTTCTGAAGAGCGACTTGTTGCATAAATAAGCTACTTCAACCAAACTACACTGAATAGCAATTGAATTAGAGATACATGTCTAGTAACGTGTAGCACCACCTTTCGCCCTGATGACGGCGGCGATTCGTCTCGGCATGGACTCGACAAGACACCGGAAGCGTTGGGAAACCATACGGATTCACAACTCCTGAACAAGCTCCCACAGTTCACGAAGATTTGATGGAGGGGGTCAGAGCCTCGAACATCTCTCTCGATGGCATCCCAGATGTGCTCGATGGGACTGAGGTCAGGAGACCTAGCTGGCCAAGGAAGCGAGGTCACGCCGGTGGAGTGTTCATCCAACCATTCGGATACAATTCGGGAGCGATGGCACGGTGCATTGTCTTGTTGCAGGATGAGGTCCCCAGTGGGATGTTGAAGACGCACAAATGGTCGCCCATGAAGCGAAAGATCCTTCTTGCCAGCAGGGTACTCTTCAAGCTGGAGGGGAGCAAATGGTCGCCCAGGATATCCCGGTAACGTTGACCTGTGAGGCACGATGTCACACGTACCAGGGGTCCCATTTCAGTCCACGTAAACAGTCCCTAGACGAGAATGCCACCCCCACCAGCTTGAAGAATACCCTGCTGGCAAGAAGGATCCTTCGCTTCATGTGGTTTGCGCAGCACTCGTATCCTGCCATCCGCATGTACCAACGTGAATCTCGACTCATCAGTCCAGGCAACATTTTTCCACATGTCTAGGGTCCAGTGGCGATGTTCCCGCGCCCATGCTAATCTTTGCACCCTGTGATGTGCGATCAGCAGCGGTACCCTCGTGGGACAATGGCTTCTGTACCCCATAGCGAGGAGATGGTTCTGGATGGTGTGGCTGCTTACACGTTCTTGTGCACCAGCGTTAAATTGCCGAATGAAATCTTGCACTGTGGTCCGTGTATCCGCTATTACAATGCGAGCTAGCCGACGATGACCCCGCTCATCCACACGCTGTTGTCCACAGCAGTTGGCCCTTGCAGGGATGGTTGTTTTACCTGATTCGATGTACTCACGGTGCACCCGTGACAAAGTGGCTCGTGAAAATCCCAGTGCCTGCACGATTTTCGGGATGGAGTGACCCATTCTTCGGGCCCCGACAATTTTCCCATGATCAAGCGCTCTTAGATCCTTCGTCTTACCCATACTGCGTCCGACTCTTACTGATTCCCGTCGCATCACTCTTTATGTTGTCGGATCGCTGCATACGTCATGTCGTTTCCGTTTACAGGGCCGCCCACAGCACCACATTTACATAACGCCAGCTGTCTCTAATTCAATTGCTCTTCAGTGTATGTTGCATGTGAAAAGTGACAACGTGCTGTGAAAAAAAATCTGTATGAATCGTTGACGTCGTGCTATTTTGGTTTTTGCAAGATTCAAATGAAGCAGCCACCCCGGTGGCCGAGTAGTACATAGCCCTGGCTTCGAATTATTCTCCCGAGGTGGGCCCGGGTTCACTCCAGGATGAGACATGGACGGTGTGTTTGTATTACGGCACTGCACTCTCCCTGGAACCGCATTGACCCTAAATTGGGGACGGGAGATTGTTTATAGCCCACTGAGTTGCTCACGGTGTTCGTTAAATATTCCCCACGCAAAAAATGTAGGTCTTATATGTATGTATTACTGATTTTGGAAATCGACCCATTATACACAATCGAATCACATTATTGTGGCCACCAGCCAATATTCAGTGTGACCGCCGTGTGCAGCGCGGACAACACTTAGACGAGCCGGGAGTGACTTAATAAGGTGCTGGAAGGGGTTCACAGGTATGTGGAGCCAATCTAACTGCATGCAGTGTATCCGGCATCTAACAGCTGCTGGAGGGTGCGTGGTGGAGAACGCATAGAGCGAACACACGATCGAGGTAGTCCCACAGATGCTCAATTGGGTTTACGTCTGGGGAATTAGGGGGCCAGACTTTGAAGTCTTCATCGTGCTCTTCCAACCACTCTCGGACATTTCTAGCTGTGTGATAAGTTGCATTGTCGTGCTGGAAGATCCCATCCGCCCCAGGAAAGACAATCAACATGTATGGGTGTACGTGGTCTGCAAGGATGGATTTATAACGAATTCGGTCTAGTGCCTTCCACAGGTATGAGTGGACCCAGAGAATGCCACGAAAACATTCTCCAGACCCCCACCAGCTTGTGTTCTGCCAGCTATGGTTGAAGAGTGTTTGTTCTCTGATGTTTCTCGCTTTATACTCCAACGTCCGTCTGTTCAATGAAGCAGAAAACGCGACTCATCGGAGAAAGCAATCCTTTGCCAATTAGCGGAGGTCCAATTCCGATACTGCTGTGCAAGTGTAAGCCTTTTCTGCCCATGCACCTTCGTTAGCATAAGAGCAGTGACCATCCGTCTGCATCTCAGCCCCATACGCAGCAGGGATCGCTGAACTGTCGTTTTAGACACTTCCTGTTGCCCCCTGGTTCATTCTGCCAGTAAGGTGCCCCACTGTAGCGTGTCGATCGGCCGTCACGCACCTTCGAAGCCGTCGTTCACCTCTCACATCAATGGCACGTGGTGTGACGCAGTTTTCCCGTCACTTATTCTAAATGGTGCCATTTCTCCAATCACGATACACTTTAACCACAGCAGCACGCGAACAGTTCACAAACTGAGCTATTTCAGAAGTTCTGCCACCCTTGTCCCGAAAGCCGATAATCATCCCTTTTTGCAAATATGATAAATCGCTCCTTTTATCCATGACAGCAACGAGTGATATTTTTTGAGATTGCCTACAGCACACCTTCAAGGCAGCTCACGACACGTGCCTTCTTTCACTGGCTACGCATTGTTGATGCTAAAAGTAGGTGGTCACAATAATGTGACTCGATTGTGTATATGCACACATATGTTTGTACACAGGAAGTCGGAACTGTTTTTTGACCACGGGAGCAGGATATCAGGGATATGCATTTTTTGTTCAGATCACAAAGCTTATTTGGCTTTGGTGAGACATACCGTGATGGCGTGAATTGGACACGCTGCAGATAAAACGATTATATCGATAAAATCTAAATAGATATAAGATTTGAATTTTGCTTATAACCTTTGAATTTTACCTATAAATATGAGCTTTGAATTGTCTCAGTAACTCCAGTAATATTGTATGCTTCTTCGATATAAAACTGTTTTTCTCGTTTTGTGAAGCATGTTAAACTGTATTGATTTGAACATCTTCACATTAGTATGAATTCCAAAAGAAACGTGCATAACCTTTTCGTTATACATCAAACGTGAATGTAAAATTATATCTCTTTCCTTTCTCCCTCTCCGCTTTCCATTTTCTTTCTTTAAGGAAAGACAGATTTTATTGTATCTAAATGAAATAGAAAACGTTCCTACTTTTTTACATATTTAAGAACATACGTTTCAGAGCAACTGCACAACTTGCGAGACGGATTTTCTCTCGTACTTCTGAAGGCTGATACTTCGTGAAAACTTTTTCTTTTTATACACTGGAGAAGCGAAAGCCACGTCTCAAGAATGGCAATAAAAAATTCAGAATTCTTGTTGGTTGATAACTAAAATAGAATTTTTTTTTGTCAGAAGGAATTTTTAATAGCAGAAAATAAAAATATTAATCCGATATTTTCATTACCAACGTAATTAAAAGGGAAGTAAATCAAGGGGGCAAATGTGATGTTTCGTTCCTGCGTGCAAATGAGCACAGGGGCAGCTGCCCCCTCTGCCCCTGCGGTTATGACGCCACTGTGTGTGCAAATGTATATGTAAAATGAAATAATTCATGCAAACACGAAAAGTTAGTCTGTGATTTTTTGAAACCCTGGCTTTAATAATCATTTCATCCAATTGCACCCAGCTTCGTTTAAAGAAAGAATAAAGTCACCGCTGGGAAAGAGAAACAATAGATCGTCTTATTGCAGCGTAGCTTTGATTTTTTTCCAACCTATATTCTTTATTTTTTACTTTTCTTTTATGATCTGTCTCCATTCAATGCTGGAGGTCGTCATGTTTATCCGAACAATCTGTTGTTATTCCCCACGATGATAATGTCTGCTTAGTTCTTTCTGCTGGAATACAGAATTGGATTTCTTGAGCATTTTTTTTTTTTGTTTTCTTCTTTCCTGAGGGGAAGATCGCTCAGCGTGAAGATGTGGGTGAGCTCATAATGAACCGTGAAGTGGGGAGGGGGTTGTAGCCGGGGTGAAAATCAACTTTGCTGCTCTCCATAGTAGTAGTTGTAGTATCTGATGTAGGAGTTACGCAAACTTCTTTTCTTGTGCTCACGAGTGGAGACAACAATGGATTGCTCGCCCACATTGTTGCCTATCTGGTTCGTTACCGACAATCATTCATGAGTAAAAGGCTGATTTCACCTGTAGCTGCTGTTGGAGACTCCTGTGAAGCACGATTGTTGTTATCCTCAACGCTTCGATGCCTTGAGGTTCTTGTATTCTCACCACAACAGTGGTTTCAATTTCGCTTTCCTTCTTACCTTTTTACTTTTTATAACGAAGCGTGGAATTTTTACTTAAAGGCTTATTATTAGCTACTACAAAATAGGGTTTTTTTCAAGCTCATACGATTTTTTTACTCATGCTAGACGGAGAAATTTTATTAAAATGCTGACGTATTATGTAAATAAACGGGTAAAAAAAGTATGCAATAGTGTAAAAAGCAAGCAAACACAAATTTTAATGTATTTCAAATGCCCACGGAATGTCTTCACTTTATTTAAATACTCTCTCCCTTCGCAGATTAACTTATATATTTTTTATAAACTCAAGATGCGTCGCACACTAAATTAAACTGATGTTGTTTTTCACAAAATTTGTTATGCGAGCTTCGTTTTGCGAAATTTCAGATGAAATGAATTTTCATTTGATTGGGTTTTGTACAGTTTTACTGAAGGTTATATGTTTTCCAAATTTAACAGTATTCAGAAAATACACCGAAGAGCAATTGAATTAGAGAAAGCTGGCGTTATGCCAATGTGGCGCTGTGGGCGGCACTGTAAACGGAAACGACATGGCGTATTCAGCGATCCGACAATATGAGGAGTGATGCGACGGGAATCAGTAAGAGTCGGACACAGTGTGGATAAGACGAAGGATCTAAGCGCATTTGATCGTGGGCAAATTGTCGGGGCCCGACGAATGGGCCACTCCATCTCGGAAGTCGTGCAGGCACTGGGATTTTCACGAGCCACTGTGTCACGGGTGCACCGTTAGTATATCGAATCCGGTAAAACCATCCCTGCAAGGGCCAACTGCCGTGGACAACAGCGTGTGTATGAGCGGGATCATCGTCGGCTAGCTCGCATTGTAACAGCGGATAAAACAGGCCACAGTGCAAGAAATCACTCGACAATTTAACGCTGGTGCACAAAAACGTGTAAGCAGCCACACCATCCAGAACCATCTCCTCGCTATGGGGTACAGAAGCCATCGTCCCACGAGGGTACCGTTGCTGACCGCACATCATAGGGTGCAAATATTAGCATGGGCGCGGGAACATCGTCACGGGACCCTAGACATGTGGAAAAATGTTGCCTGGACTGATTAGTCGAGATTCACGTTCGTACATGCGGATGGCAGGATACGAGTACGGTGCAAACCACATAAGCGATGGATCCTTCTTGCCAGCAGGGTACTCTTCAAGCTGGTGGAGGTGGCATTCTCGTCTGGGCACTGTTTACGTGGACTGAAATGGGACCCCTGGTACGTGTGACATCGTCCCTCACAGGTCAACGTTACCGGGATATCCTGGACGACCATTTGCTCCCGTTTGTGCGTCTTCAACATCCCACTAGAGACCTCATCCTGCAACAAGACAATGCACCGTGCCATCGCTCCCGAATTGTATCCGAATGGTTGGATGAACACTCCACCGACGTGACCTCGCTTCCTTGGCTAGCTAGGTCCCCTGACATTAATCTCATCGAGCACATCTGGGATGCCATCGAGAGAGATGTTCGAGGCTCTGACCCCCTTCCATCAAATCTTCGTGAACTGTGGGAGCTTTTTCAGGGGTGGTGGATCCTTATGGCTTCCCAACGCTTCCGGTGTCTTGTCGAGTCCATGCCGAGACGAATCGCCGCCGTCATCAGGGTGAAAGGTGGTGCTACACGTTGCTAGACAGGTATCTCTAATTCAATTGCTCTTCAGTGTAGTAACTATACTAGTGATCCGATTTATTGGCGTAGGAATTTATACATAAAGGTTTCCAAGCTTTCGCACATCAACTAGATGGCTTTTTTCAAGGAAGTTAGACAGAAACTGCCGCTGAATAATAGAACGCTTTAACAATTTGAACGCGGTGACCCAACAATAAAAAGATACGACGTTATATTCATTTAAAGGTACGAGGTATCACGTTGGTTGTGCATCTTTATATACTATGCTAAAGAGAAATACTAAAAAACCACCTGTTTCCAGCGAAGCAGGTGTTTATGCGATCCCTCTACAATATCCGGGTGGCTTTAAACGATACTACATTGGAATAACCAAGCGTTCGTTTGAAATCCGAGTTAACAAGCATAAAAGGGGCACAAAATACGATAAAGTAGCCACGGTTCTATCCAGAGGAGTCAAATTCAAGTCCGATACTCCTATGTGGGATGATTTCAAGAGATTAGCTACCTACTTTATGTAGAGCCATTCGGAAAACTTTGCATATTATCACAAACAGTGATATTTGCAATGATCGTGTCTCACTCGAGTTGCTACGAATTTGGAACCATTTCAAGTAGCGCCTTCTCCTTACCAGGGTACCGCGCGCACAACCAACGTGATAGCTCGTATCTTTGAATGAATGTAACGTCGTATGTTTTTTCGTTTTCCAACCGTACTTTGAAGAAGCGTATATGCTCCAGCTTTGTCCGTCTGTCCGCACGATAACTCGCGTAAAAATGGTTCGATTTCGATGAAATTTTAGTATGTGGTAGGGGACCACCTGTGGACGAACCCTATTCAAAATGGGCGAAATGGGGTCAAAGGTCAGGACATGAGAGCGGGATGCATTACATTGCCCTTATGCGTCATAACTTGTGTAAAAATGGTACGACTGAGACAAAACTTTATCATGTTGCTCCGGAAGTATACTTTACCGGTTCTGTTGAATATCATCGAAATGGATTCAAAGTTCAGGTCATAGGAGCGAGATTTATTCTACAGCCATTATCCTTATAACTTGATTAAATGATTTCTGTTATGTTGGAAAGCGTATCATAATCAATGCATTGCATGATTTTTATAACTTGTTATTGTTAAGTCAAGTCGCCGCGTTTAAATTGTTAAAGCGTTCTATTATTCAGTTGCAGTTTCTGTCTAACTTCCTCGAAAAATCCATCGGGTTAATGTGCGAAAGCTGGGAAACGTTTATGTATATATTCCTACGTCAATAAATCGGATCACTAGTATAGTTACTATTTTCTACATAATTTGTGTACTGTTCCTCTTTATGAATTTAACAGCATTCATTAATATTTCAACGAGTTTGATCTTCCCTTTCTTCTTTATTCCCTCACTCCCGGAATATATATCATGAACGATTAAATTTCGAAATAAGATTATTTCCTTTCGTGCTAAATTTAATTGAGAACTACATCATGACTCAACAAATCTAAAAACCGCTTAGCAATACGTTAAATCATCAGCAAACTGTAACATAAGAATCAGTAGTATAAATGATAATTCTTATACCTGCTGTGAAAGGATACGGAAAAAACTTTATAACTGATCCTTTTCGGAGGAGACGTGTATATGGGCACCGAATTCTGAACAAAAGTTCAAATTCGTTCTCATTGTGGCATTCAGAATTGGGAGACATTTCTTTCCGAAGCAAATAAGACATATGAAATGCTACTCGTGCTGACAAAAAGGATCACAGGAATAAATACTTCAACTTTCACACATGTGGCTGTCTTCTCCAGACTATCGACTCCTCCCTTTTCGATAAAATGTATCCAATATCCAACACAAAATGGGACAAGATTCCAGGACCAATAACAGAAAAGTAATAGCATCGTGCAAGGCGTTTTTGACGTCATCAAGCAGAAATGTCCATGTACAATAAGATACCAGTTTATTATGTACACCTATCCTCGTCACATAAGCGGCTCACTCCTACGCGTAAGACAGCACGTGAGCGCAGTGCACGTCATAAATCAGGCAGACCAGTTCGTTGAGCACCAGTGCCGCAGATGGCCTAGTAGTCAACGTTCGTGACTGCCACGGAAAAGTCTCAAAATCGATCCCAGGCAGGTACAAGCGCTCGAACTAATACATATTCGCCGTGCGTCGGATGGGCATTAAGCCGTCGGATCACGGGTACTGGCCAGCTGTACTAGCCCTCCGGTTATAAATGTCTTCTTCCCACATCTTTTCCGCGTGATTTTCCTGTCGGGCACTTCAACCCTAATTTGTTATATCCCGAGTCAATCTAAGAGTGTACCACTATTTAAAGTACGAACAGCTACTTCCACTTCTAAAAGTAATCCCTAGCCTTTAAAGCGAAGACCAGCAGAATTATTGCTGAAAATCAGTTTTTGTTTGCTCAGCAGTTTATCGGGTAAAATTGCTACCTAAAACAAATTTTCCCAAAGTCAGTGATTCTATTTAGAAATAATTTTGATATGAGAAGTTACTAAATCAAAAGTCTCTCCTTTCGGCTGATTATGTCCAGCTGGGGATAACATTGAAGGGAGGGTGGAAGACCACTCCGAACATTCACAACAGAGACAATATATTGACAACCAGGGAAGCTCGAGGGGAAGGTTACTTAAACAGGCAGTAGGGGAAGAAGTTCGGACCATTGTCTCCCATTTCCGTACAAAATGAATTTTGTCCCATTTCCGTACATTGCAGATCGCTTAGTGCCATTTCCGTACAGTTTCACCGCGCCTGGTAACAGACGGGGGGGGGGGATACTAAGGGAGAAAGCAAATGCCGATCCACTGTCCGAATTCCTCCGACGTAACAGAGACAAAGATCACCATTCATTGCTTTTGTCAACCAATTGGCTCTCATGGTGGGGTCGGCGGGAACAGCAATAAAAACTGAAGGGCAAAAAGGCTGCACACTAACAAATGCCATCTTTACAGTCTTCAGCATTCGTCGGCGATGTTTAATTTCATGTGTGATTTTTTGCGTTTTTTATTTTAAATGGAAATCATTCAGAAGACTAAAAATAAACTTGCTGCCATATACGAAGGATATCAGTACCGGCAGCATAGAAAAACCAAACAGGGAGTCATTAGTTGGTTGTGTATAAAAGAAAGAAATGAGAATTTCAGTGAAACATTGAAGAATAAAGACGGTTTCGTCGTAAACGTGTCTCCACATGTCTGCAAGCCAGCCATAGCGATGACAGAGGGCAAGAAAAAGGTCGAGAGAGTATGAGGAGCCTATTTCACAAATATACCTGAAAAAAATGGATCCCTTTTTAAGACAAGGTTACAAATTCGTAGCAGAAATTCACTGTTACCTTCACTGAAATCTTCTTAATACAGAATCAGAAGCAAAGCCACTGGCGAAATAAGGGAACCACCAACTGCAGAGCATGCTAATATACTTACGAAATATCTTTAAGTTACGGTAAAAATGGAAATGCTGACTCCGGAAATCTCCCCCACATTTGGTATTTCGTGTAAAATGCAATTTGTGCTCTGCCCTTGACTCAAAAAGGCGGGAGAATTTTCCTATGGGAAATTTTCAGATGTGGGGGGACTTTTCCGTGCATGGTAATAGTTCAAATGAAAAAGAAAGATAAGATCTTTGACCTAACCCCTTGCAGTGGCGTAGCAGAAAAAACGCGGGATACTCCCGCGAAAAAAATATCTTCGAGACCCTTTCGTGAAAATCTATTAACTTTCAAGTACTGAAATTTTAAAACTCCATATTAGGTTTTATATGGAGTTTTAAAATTTCGTTTTAATAATTAAAATTCTTTGGTACCTACACGCATGTTTGGTAAACCCAAAATTACTGCCCTTTATTGTGTGTAAACAAATGTTTACGTGGTAATTAAAATGACTGCCTTTGTTGTATATCAATAGAAAGTACTGCAGGCAGTTAGACCAGAGTAAATCATATCATGCAACTTTTAATCTTTTTTAAAGAAATAAGACCAGCCTTTTTTAAAATGCCTCACGGTTACACACACAAAACACTTGTCTAATGACATTTAGCAATTTGTACGACAAATACAGAACGTTCATAAGCAAATAACAATTGAGAATTGTTGTACAAAAAAAGTAGAAATGCTAAAATTATATACTCTTGACTATTTAAAAAAATGCACTTAACGTTATGCCGCAACGTTTTGCCCATTGAAAGAAAATCCCATAAAAAAATTATAAATTAAATTTAAATAAACGGACTGAACAAAACAGTGGCGCCAGCGAATTCGCTCTGTGCACCGAAGATCAAATTTAGATTGTGAGCTCAGAGTCGGAAGTCTCAAAAATATAAAAGTGTAAAAGCCTAAAAAACGCAAACACGAAATCTATTCTCCTAACAATTTTAAGGGAAGAGAAGATAAGAAAAACAAACAAACAATAAAAATGCCATGACTGTGAATACGGGCCTCAAGTCCTCTAGAATAGCTATTTTACTGTCATCTTTGTTTCATAAATTAAAACAGCGAAAAAAAAATGCTTTTCTTTTTAATATTTCATTCAAAGCTGCCTCAAAAATTCTTGACTACTTCTTTAAACAGTTTCATATGAAGTTTCCACAAAAGATTTTGTAAAATCTTTTTCCCGAGGCTAGAGTTCATACACCAGAGGCTCCTACAGCAGTGAACCTTCCCGCACTGAAGAAGGGGGGGGGGGTTCGGGGGTTATCAGTACAACCCTGATCCTCTGTCTTTGTCACTCGTATCTCTCACATCTGTGTACGGAAATGGCACTAGACGATCTAAATGTGTACGGAAATGGCATGTACGGATGTGGGACGACACCGTTCGGACCACATCACACCCCATTCGCGACCCTCACGTCTCGTGGGATGTGTGGGTAGGTTAGTGCGAGAGTAATTGCTTGACAGAAAGGAAACAACGGAAATGCACTCTAAAGTGGATTGATACTATTCTTGCGTTCCACGGAGAGGTGATAGGCTTCTCGCCTTTAACAACAGTACACTTTTGGAGGGATTTGGAGTATAGCTTCCTACTTCTAAGGGTTGTTTAAAACCTGGGGTCAGGCACCTCTTTCCTAAGACCTTCCAAATAAATCCCAATCTTGTCGATCACCAGTTAGTGTTAAATGATTAATACAGACATTGACGTGGACTAGGAACATCCTGTGTCTGATGTTCCTAGTCCACGTCAATGTCTGTATTAATTATTCATTCGCCTTCTAATTATTTGTTCAGTTCCTGCTTACCATCTTTGGTGAATCCCCAGCATTGTGCGGGGCTCCAAGAAGCAACCTGCCAAATTGGCTTGGCAGTTAAGTGTATGTGAGTCTGGAGGAAGCTGTGGTGCAGTGGAAACATATCCGGCGCGTAACTGGAAGACCCTGGGTTCGATTCCCGGTGGCGGCCAATGAGAAATTTTCCGTGACTCATTATAAACGTGGAAAGAGCGATGACCTGCGTTTGATAGTGTTAAATGGTGGGGGAAACGGCTGATCTGAGCGATTTCACCCCCCCTCCGACTTTTCACGTACAACCAGGGCGTGAGTGAACGGTGCAACAAAATTCTAGCAATCTTGTGAACGAAAACAGTTGGTCAATCAGAGGGATCAAAGGAGCCTGGCGACATGATCCTGTGCATGGTGCTTTCGGAGGTAACCCTCAGCACACCAGCGTTGAATGTCGCAGGATCGTGGCCCGTCTGTTCGGTTGCACGATTCTCACCAGTCTCCTCTGATCCACCAACTGCTTTTGTCATCAGGATCGCCAATTGCTGGAAGTTTATTTACGTGCCGCACCATTCACGGTAATCCTTGCTATGGTTTTACGGGAAAAGCCCAGACGGCGACGTTTGGAAGGTACTCGAAACGACACGACTGGCGCAAACTATTCTTCACATTCAATGCCGCTCATTCACTCGTTTTGCCCATTCCAACGCTCAATCGAACTGTGATTGATGCTCAACGAGCTGGTCTGACTGATGTATTATACCACGCTCACGTGACTTCTTGGAGTGAGCCATTTATGTAACAAAGACAGGTGTAACTAATAAACTGACATGCCAGTGTACATTCAAATCATTGTAGCAACCTTCAAACGTGAGCTTCAATTTAGCTTTTGAAGTGCTTGAAATGCACTTCCACTGGAATTCCACTTAAATTCACTGGATCATCAATTCTAATAAATTCTTAGAAATTCGCACTTCATCCTATAAATTGTCTAAAAGGTTTTGGGAACAGCAGCTACACTAAAGTTCATCGCCGTGTTCTTAAATTGCTTGTACGTACCTCCATTAGACGCATACCAGAAAATATTTAGAAAACCTAATGAAACTAGTGGATTGTCACTTCTGTTTATTTCTTCTTTTTTTTTTTTTTTTTTTTTTTGTACACTTTAAGAGTTACAGAATTACTGTTTTATGTCGAAATAGTCAACATACAATCGTGGCCAAAAAGTCCTGCACCAGTAGACCAAAAGTCAATTTTTGATGTTTGAAGTAAACTTATACAGCGTAATGGTAAAGTCAGGAATACACATTATACATGATTTGAAAGGAAATTTCATGCTGAATTCAAATATTTTTACGAAATGTTATTACCAGTAATAGAAGTGAAAAATTATATGCAAAAATGTGCAAGTGAGGAAACACAAATCCAGTTATAAAAAAGCGTTCGCGCCCCTCTAATCCACTGTAGCTTTCTCCGACATCTGCTAGTGAGATATAAAAGGACGTAGAATCGTCTGCCGACTTAGAACGCAGCTGCTTGTAGTCAGTTGACGGAAGTTTATGCAGATTTCCTGGTGATATTTGAATTTCGGAATGTCCAACAAGTATTTTTATAGGCCGCGTCTCCAGAGAGAGAGAGAGAGAGATTCAATGATACATTTGGCGTAGTTTAGATTGCTAGTCTGTTCAAATGTAGAATCTTAAGCACAGATAGCGAGCTGTTCGCCCCCTTCCTCCGGTGGCGCAGTGGTCTAAGCGATGGCTTCTGATCGTTCGTCCGACATGGGTCCGGGTTCGAATCCCGGTGAGGCATGGATGTTGTGTTTGTTTTACGGCGCTGGCTCTCTCCCTTCCCTGGAACCAGTGGCCCTGAATTAGGGATGGGCGACTGCTTATAGCCCATTGAGTTGCTCACGGTGGTCGTTAAACCTCCAATGAAAAATAAAATCATTCGCTGGAGATGTGTCCGGAGTCGAATCCCAGCGAGGCATGGGTGTTGTGTTTGTCTTACGGCCCTGGCTCTCTCCCTTCCCTGGAACCAGTGGCCCTAAATTAGGGATGGGCGACTGCTTATAGCCCATTGAGTTGCTCACGGTAGTCGTTAAACCTCCAATCAAAAACAAAAACAAAAATCATTCGCCCGAGATGTGTCCGGATTGGAATCCCGGTGAGCCATGGATGTTGTGTTTGTCTTACGGCACTGGCTCTCTCCCTTCCCTGGAACCAGTGACCCAAAATTAGGGCTGGGCGACTGCTTATAGCCCACAGAGTTGCTCACGGTGGTCGTTAAACCTCCAATAAAAAAAAATGGCTAACTGTTATCGCAGGTTTGAAAAAGTGGCACGTTATGTTATTAATACGTCGTTGCTAGATTTCTTGCAAGTCTTCCAACGACAAAAAGTTTCGGTTTGAGTGGTTCTAAAGCAATTTTGCATGTGTGAACGTTTGTTTGGTCTGATTGTAGACACACTGGTTGCTTGCCTTACAAGGTTACGGTCAGCCTGAATATACTTTAAGCTTTCGTGACACATAACAAAAATCCCTCGCGGCCGTGCTTTTTTTTTTCTCTCTCTCATTTTCTCACTACAAGACTTGAAACAAAAGTTCAGAAAATGCTGCCAGAACACCGTTACAAAAAGGAGCATATGCTGCTGAAAGTGAAATCTCCTAGTATTGTTTTGTACCTAGTATTTAATATTCACTGAAACCTTTTCACCTTGGCTTACGCAATAAATCTTCTACGAAGTCCAATGCGTCAGTGTTTCTAGGAACGTGACGGCGAAGGAAGAGTTTTGAATAATCCATGCCTTGAAACACAAATAGAGAGAGAGCATGTATGTGTGTGGGGTGTAAAGCCATGGGGTATATGCTATCCTGCCGTCGATAGATTATTAAAACCTGCAGTTTGTATGAGGCACACGGTGAAACTGACAACGGCCGGCGGCAAGAGGAGGAACCACGCGCCGCTGCGTCTCTTTCGGACCACAATCAGTGCATGTACGCTTGGTTGCTGGACCCTGGTCACCATGGAAACCATTGCCGGTATGGCCTCCGAGAAAAAGACGCCTCGACGTTTTTATTGTGCTTTTGTTTGGAACTTGAGAAAAAAAATGCTATCTTCAGTAAAGGCCGAGAAGAATGCACGAAGCTTCCTTATTTATTTTGCATTCGTGGGTAGATAGCTTTTACCGTAAATTTGCTTAGTTCCGTATTAACGAAAAGCGAAAGAACTGTTGATAATGAACCAAAAGCTATTCAGTTCCTCGTCGCAGATTGGCTTAAGTGAGACTGAGGTGAATTTCAAGAGCGGAGGGAAGCGTAATAATCATACAGCTGTGCAGCATACATGTTTTATTTACACCTGTTTGGCGACCACATCCGCTTATGAGCGACACTCTTCTAAATGCGCAGCAACAGAAAGACGCTAACACTGCGGTTACTGGGGTGCAATAAAAACAGTTAAGGCCCAACAGCAGCATCTTTGAGTGATTTCTAGTGAAGAGGCGGTCGGTATCAGAAGGACACAAATCCAGAGAACACGGTGGGTGTTCAGGATCACTACATTTGTGTCGCGATCTCCGCAATTAAATGTTTCCCGGTACACGTATTTAAAAGAGCTCATCTACACAACTATCAAAGAAAACTCACCATCAAGAACCGTTTTACCAGAAGCTTTTCAATCTGCTCTTTTTATCTTGGTTTGAATACTTCCTTACTCCAGCTTATAGCATAGATGCATTATGTTTATTGCGAAATTTATTTCGAGGTGCTCAGCATATCTCTACAAGAGTCCTCTGTTTCGTGTGTGTGGGACGGGGGTCAGACTTTTAATCCAGTGTAATTTCCAAGTTATTCAGACCTACAATATATTTTTCTTGCATCTGGATAGTGCACCTAAATCAACCCTTGTAAGTCCCTGGTCTTGAGCCGGCAGCGATAGGCGCTTCTTTTCCCAACGGCTGGAGCAAGTGTTCCTCAACTTATATAAAAGTTTGGGGTGGAGAGCAGGCAATTCCCAAAAGGCGAAATCGTGTACGTCGAATATAATTTCACCAATAAATCAATGGAAATGTTAGTTCCACTACAAATAATAACAAAGGTAACACCGAATTTTCTATTGTGATGAGTACGTTTCTTGAATCCTTTCAAACATGAACAAATACACTGGTGTTCGAAACCTAAGTACGGACTACATTTTTACCCGTATAAGAAAAACAATACATGACCGAAGCCAAATGGGGTAATAATTATATTGCCAGCATTCGAACACATGAAAACATTATTTATAAATGACGCAAAAATTACATTGTAATCAGTGTTTAGTTACAAATTTCCGACGGATATAGTTGGAGAATTGACGTATAGTGCTTACCGATAACCAGGCAGAGAGACATTTCAGTGTGGAATCTGTCCACCCCGAACTGCGGTGCAGCTCTCACAAAGCCATGGCATGCTGAGCATCAAATGATCTAGGAGTTTCTTAGACAAATTGGCCAACTCCTGTCTCTGAGCACGGATGAGGCCCTGCTTATTTTCTGGAGGGAGTTTCGAGCACTGCGTTTCGTCCCAGAGGTGTCCGATGGGGCTGAGGTCTGGGGAGCGTGCTGCTTGTAGATGCGATCGGTCTCCAGAAGTCTCTGCACTGATCTCGTACGATAAGGTGTCACGTGGTTATCCATGAACAGAAAGTCTTCGCCTACAGCACCACGGAATAATCGAACATGACTTACAACTTGTTGTAATATCGTTCACTTGTCATAGTCCAATTTTCTAGCACCTGTAGCTCGGTGCCTTCATTAATCATGATACCGCCCTACATCATGACTCCGAAACCGCCGTATCTTGCGCACCAGCGCGAGAATTCCCTCACCTGCAAATTCGCGCGCTGGTTCGCAGTACCACTTTCACGCCAGATCAACTGATGTCCAGAATCCGAGGACTGACTGAAACAACTCTCATCTGTGAAGAGTTCATTGGTTCATTGATGGCGTGTCCAGCTTCTCTGGATACGACACTACTGCAATGTGCACTGCGTTTAGCTCTGGATTGAGGGATACAGGCATTCGGGCATATACCACTATATATCGCAGACATTTAGCCACGCTTTGTCAGGATATCCGCGTTCCTGTGCTGGAATGGAGGGGACTTGCAAGCTAACTGGCCTTGGTGCGGCGATTACGTTTTGCTGTTACAACTAAAAATCTGTCTTCATGCGTCATAGTAGAGGGAGGGCGACCTCCTAGCATGCGTCTGGAACACATTCCATTGGTTTGAAACGCTGCCCAGAGGTCTGGATACCGCACTATGGGCGATTTCAAACTCCATCACTCACTCAGCGGCCTTTTCCAGCTTCCCTGTAATTCTTCCCCTCCTGAAATAATCTAGATCAATGTTTCACAAAGCGTGGTCCACAGGAAATTTCAGAAGAATGTGAGAATCCCTTCTCTTAAATTTTGAGTGCATGCTGGACACGAATATCCAGAGATATTAAATAGAGCCATTAAACATTTTCCTTAAAACTGTGAGTTCGGGTTTAGTTCAGATTAAGAGCAAGAAAGGAACTATTGTATGCACCGCCAAAACGTAATCTGACAGACTGAAGTTAGTTCAGATTAAGAGCAAGAAAGGAAATCGATTTGATGTGGAAGCTACTCTACTACTCAAACTATGGGTCATCCAAGCGAATATAATAGCTTGGTAAAAGATCTGAAGCAGCAGCATCCCTCTCACAGATGCTATGATTATCATTGTAGTTATTATTTTCGTTATTAATTACTGAATGTTTATACGTGGACTTTCAAAAAAAGTATTAAAATCAAAAGAGAAAATCAAACTATAATTATCCATATAACACTTTGCATAATTTGAATTTTTTGAGAAATTTTTAGCAGTGGCTCTTGGGCGTAGCTACAATTTAGGTTGGGTTAGGGGATTGCGGATTTCGGAGAAGGTTTAAGTAATTTACGATAAATATTGTCTGTTATAAATCTTACTTTTTGGCGTTTCGAGGAGGGTTTGACCCCCACAAAAACCCCTCCACTGACTACGCCCAGGCTGTGACTACGTTGCCAGTTATTTAATTAAGCGAATTATCTCTTTGTACAACTGACAAAATCAAATCATAACTCCCCAAACTCTTTCTTTTTTTATCAAATATAGGTACTCTAAAAATTACTTTGTTTAAGATAGGATTGGCAACAGATCGGTATTTTAAGCACCTCGTGAGAAGTTTTGGCGATTTTCTGCCTAAGGCCGGTGGCAACTGCTTACCGTCCCAATTCAAAACGTATTCTTCAAATCGAGCTAATAGTTGCAGAGATGTCCACAGAGAGAGGCAGACGGACGGACTAATTGATACAGAATCCCGTATTTCTTTTTTTCTCGAAAGACATGATAAAAAAAATACTGTTACTCTGATTTCCTGTACATCATTTATTATTTTAATACCATGGAAATTTAGTACGTATAAATTGCGTTTAGAAGCTTTGGTAGTAGTGTTTAGTTTTAAAACAGAACGCTAGACGTTGCTGAGAAATTACATTGTCATAATGTTCCTGAAACGCGTGCCGAAAAGCTTTGCCACCGAGTTTAAATCACTTTCTTTGTTCTGTTAGGAATGTGCGTAGGTATTATAACAAATACTAACACCCCTAACTATTGTATGCACCGCCAAAACGTAATCTGACAGACTGAAGTTCGCCACCATCGCTTTTAAGTGCATACCGCATTTCCGCATAAACAAAATGTCAAAACTGTAAAAAAGGAAAGCTTTTTTAAAAATTATTTCCGCTGGCGGAAATCACGAATTTTTATCCCAAATTTTCAAACACTATTTCTAGTTGGTAAACTACAATTCTTGGTTATCGTCAATCTGGAGGATGATCTACATGTTCCTTTTTGACAGCGCGTAGAATACCGAAATATTTCAAGGTGTTTTGAAGGTTAAATAAGATACTATTTGTGCTTGTTCGTGGCAATTAGCTAAGAGTGATGGACAGGGAATCCCATTGGTTGGTGGAGTCCTTCGTTTTTCATCTGCTTCTTTCTAATGGGGAAAACATACTAATAGGGTGTGGCGTCAAAGAGTATATCATATCGTGCCACACACATGCGCTCGTACCGACTTTAGATCCTCGCAATAAGGTCGTCACCAATTTGATCTAGAGCTTCCTTAGACGCCCAAGATCAAAAACGCCGCTTTGCGACTGATGTTTATGAAGTGTGACTGGGGACACCATATGGATGCCAAAAAGGAAACTGACACACGCACAGTGTAACACTTATACTTAGGATTATTCTTGATGATCCACCTCGCTAGAAACAGGCGTTATAATAGGAAGTCACATTTTTAACACTGGAAAGTACGGTTTTTCTGGTCAACCAACTTTTTGTGAAAAACTCATTGGGATTCTATAAACTTTTTTTTACTTTTTTTTCCTGTGCTTACACCTTTTAACAAAAGAATAATAAAATGAATGCACACACCCATTATACCGTAATAAAGCAACAAAATGAACGCAATTGTTTTCTTTAACAAAAGAACAGAATGCAGACACAACGATCACTATTTTTCACAAGGCATTGTTTGTGGGATTCTTTATTAAAGGCTGCATATTGTGAAATACTGCGCAACATTTTCCGTGTGTTCTTTAATAAAGTATTGCGTACCTTACGACACTTTATACGAAATTTACTTATTTGTTAAATATGCGAATGTGCTATGTTATGTGCAGATTAAACAGCGCTTATGATATTAAGTAATGAAGACTTCGGGAATACGTATTTATTCTGAGTATAACATCTGCTTCCGTGCTACCAAGGAAAAGTTTTTGAGAGAGTTATAACGAAGTAAATTTCTCCGTCATATTTGGTCTACGCCGGGGATCGAACCCGAGTCCACTTATTCCGGAACAAGTCGCTCTACCAACTGAGCTACGCAGACGTTCGTTCTTGCTGCTATCTGCCTTTATGTCGTGTGCGTTCTGCGCGGCAGGCACGTCACGTCCCCCCCCGAAAGTTGGCCGGGGACATGGCCCACGGGTCAGCCGTGATCATGAACTGCCGCTGGCAGCCATCCGCTGTACAGCGTGCACTTAAGAACTCCCAGTCAATCTGGTGTGTGGAATGCAACATCACACACATTTATTTTTCGAAGCGCTGAAGAAGGGATTCTTATTTTTCCTTACTCGCGGTGTGGAAAGAACATCACACCATTGCGAGATCTTTAACGGCCGGGTCATTCGGGAAGTTCGGGCGCCATTATAACGAAGTAAATTTCTCCGTCATTTTGGTCCACGCCGGGGATCGAACCCGAGTCCACTTATTCCGGAACAAGTCGCTCTACCAACTGAGCTACGCAGACGTTCGTTCTCGCTGCCATCTGCCTTTATGTCGTGTGCGTCCTGCGGGGCAGGCACGTCAGTCTCTAAAGATGTCTTTCCAGAAATATTCACACACTCGCTCGCGCGGAAACACACACACAGACAGGGCTACTTTGTACTACACGGATTTATCTAGTTTAAAAAATAAAATTGTAGTAAAAACGAATCAAAACTAGGATAAAAACTTTTTGACTTGATTTACTCTGTCTTTGAACTGCACACGGTGGGCTTGTTACACATCTTCCAAGGCAACAGCAATCGTCAGAGGCGGACACAAAGCTGAACACCTTTCTTGGAATCTGAAGAAGTGGAAACTGGTTTCATTGTTGCGATCGGGCAAGGGTTCGATTCCTTGGGACCTGAAGATTTAGAACATAGTTTCACTGAAAAGCTGAAGGATTTCTAAAACACCTACCACCTACTTTTGTTATTACCCCTTTGAATCTGGATATATCCCAGAATTTGTTTTCAAAAATTATATAAAACTCTAATGTAATTATGACACATGAATAATTAAAACTGAAATTGGAACGATAAGGGTTCCTTAAATTCTAAGTGACACAAAAATGCCCCCTGCTATGCTGATTCTCTAAGAGGTGTAGTTTGAACGAGAAGTCTCGTCGTGTGGAGATTTCGGACGCCATCTTTGAAACAGTGGATAGGCCAAGCTATGACCGGATGTTAGATCAGCTCTGTATATTTGCTTTCAAACTACGGATTGAGACGTCAGTGATATTGGTATGAAAAATAGTTTGTTTTTCACCTTCAAAATAGTTCCTTTTTAATTTAGAACACTCGTAACATACGAAGGCTAAAGTGTTCCTTAGGTACGTCAGTACAAATAAAAGTGAATCTTGAAAATATATATATACGACAGTATAAAAGTTACAGTGTACCGGTGTTGAAGAAATTTTGTTCGCCTGTACTAATTGTTAGAATTACAATTTTTTGTAGGTTGATAAGTTCACTGAATCTAAGTTTACTGTTTGTTGTCGCAAAATGGAATTTTTGGCGAAGGCAAAAAGAGAAGACTTGCAACTTTTGGCAGAAGAGTTAGTATCTCCCGATTATAAGATAGTGGATTTAAAAAAAAATAATTTTAGGAAGTCAAGTGTATGAAGAAGAATCAGTGAAAGAATTACTAGCTACAATTATAAGTGTGAGAATGGATGAAGAGGAACTCGAGGAACGGAAAAGGAAAGGAGAAATAGAAGAACAGCAGAGAAAAGAGGAAACTGAATTTGAATTACGACAAATTGAAGCTGCAAGTAGAACACAGGATAATGGTAATGTTTCAGAACAAATTGTAGGAGGAATGATAGGAAGGCCTAAAATTGATTTACATAGTCTGATACCAAATTTTGATCCTAAGGAAGGCGACATAAGTCTATATTTGGTTTTGTTCGAAAGGCATGTGCGTAAAGCACAAATAAAAAAAAACAGATTGGGTTTCGTATTTGATGGGATTACTGCCGTATGAGATTAATCAGCTTACAGCCAGAGAACCGGAAGAAGAGGCAGACGATTATGAATATTTAAAAACTCTGTTGCTAAAGAGATTTAAGGTAAGTCCAGAAAAATTTAGGCAAATGTTTGTGAACCATCAAAAGAAAGCAGAGTTGTCGTGGCGTAATTTTAGCTATGAACTTCGAAATCATTGCACTGAATGGATTACAGGTCTTGAAATTTGTACGTTGGGACAGCTACTGGATCTAATGGTGACCGATCAGATGAAACGTCGAGTACCAATAGCATTTATTGATGAATAAACTAGATTTCGTCATCGACCAAGCTTGCTGAGATGTTAGATATACGACAATGTCAGGGGAAGTATGAACAATTATTCAGTAAATATTCAGAAAAAAAGAGAATAATGTGCCCAAATGGCTAACAAAAAGCTTGTACGATAATAGCAGTAGAAGTGATTCTATCACATCTCAAAGAGATCGAGCTCATGGAGAGCTCGATCTCTTTGAAATTTGGGTTCGGCGATTTAAACTTATTGTTATTTGATTTAAACTTCTAGTTTTTTGAGTGTTTTGTTTACATTTTAATTATGGAAGCTAGAATCATTTTTGAACGTTTTGAATAATGGCTGCTATTCGAATTTATGTTCGGTGTTAATCATCGGCAAGTCGCTGATGAGATTGAAAGTGCGTGATAAAAACAAGTGAGTGTTCGAGACTGATTTTACCTTACAGTTTTAGAGCGCTTTTGCCGACATTCTAATTATGGAGGCATTAAAGATAAAAAAAACGTGTATTTAAAGCGTCGTTAACAAAACTTCGAGATAAGATTGAATCGAGTGATTTTGAGCAATTGCACAGGGCTAGTCCGGAAGTGTTATTATGTAGATCGAAATTAGAAGCTATTGTGTCAAAGAAAGCAGAGGTTTTTGAAAGAATGTTTGAGTCCTGTGCTCCGGAAGAAGTGGATGGATTTATAGCTGAAACAGAGGAGCTACAGGAAATTATTGATAATTTGTCTCTGATACTACTGAGGAAAGTGTCTGGACCCGTGCTTCTAACAAATAATAACACGGCGAGTGAAAAATCAGTGCCGCTTCGCCTGCCGGAATTGCCAATTCCAATTTTTAGTGGTGGAGATGCCACTCAGTGGCTGTCTTTCCAAGATTTGTTTACAGCATCTGTGTCATCGAATGATAATTTGTATGGTTCACAGAAACTTCAGTATTTGAAAGGGTGTCTGAGAGGAGATGCTCTTCGTATCGTCCAATCATTGTCATTGTGTGATGCCAATTTCGACGTTGCGTGGGATTTGTTGAAAAAGAGATATTCTAATAAACGTGAGTTGGTCTTCAATATTATAAGGAAATTAGTTTCGCTGCAGCGGTCAACAGTGAGTCTACTGCTCAGCTTTTAAATATTGTTGACAGCACTATTGAATATGTTCGTGCTTTAGAGAATCTTGAGTTGAAGTGTGACGGATTTGCCGACACTCTGCTGCTTGTTTATTGTGCAGAATAAGTTGGATATGACAACTCGTGGATGGTGGGAGAGAACCTTAGAAGCAGACAGTGTTCCTCAACTAAATCAGCTGTTGGAGTTTATACAGAGGCATGTGCGTACGTTAGGAGGTGACAAGGTGATCTTTTATAGAAGGCCTGTTCAACCTAAGGTTTCATCGTTTGTTTCGGAAGCAAAGAGTAGGTGTTTATTTTGTAAATTGAATCATCATTTGAACAAGTGTAATAATTTCTTAAAGCTGACTGTTCAGAAAAGAGTGGAATTTGTGAAACACCAAAAATTATGCTTCAACTGTTTGTTGCCGAATCATATAGTGAGCCGTTGCCAGAGTAAACATTCTTGCAGAATTTGTGCTCAAAATCATAATACCTTACTGTGCTTTCGTAATGAAGTTAAGCAATGTAATGAAGAACCAGAGTTTAGGACAGAAGTTATATCTCCAACTACTTCAACTGTTGAGAGTAAAGAGCCCAAGCACTCCACTTTGGGGAAGGGACTCGAGTAGTCAACATCATCGACGATTGCGTCGTGTGTTTCAGATTTTAATATGCCGCAACAAGTTCTGCTATGCACAGCAGTCATTCGTGTTGAGGATGCCTCAGGGAATTATCAGTTATGTCGAGCACTCCTAGATCCCGGTTCCCAGGCAAATTTTATTTCAGAATCTTGTGCAAACACACTTGGCCTGTGCAGAGAGAAAATACGAGTGGCTATTTCATGTTTAGGTTCGTCAAGCTCGCATGCCAATGGAGTAACGCAGATTAAGTTTAGGCCACATTACAAGAATACACCTACGTTTTCAACTTCAGCCTTTGTACTCAGCAAAATTATTGGAGAACTGCCACACTCTCCACTTGATTTCTCTTTAGCAGAACTGTTTTCTGGTGTGACTTTAGCTGATCCCAACTTTTACAAACCTATTGATATATTGTTAGGAGTAAACATCTCTCTGCCCTTATTGAAGGGAGATACCATTAAGGCAAAAGACGGCAAACCCCTTTGCGGTACGTTCAGAAATGGGCTGGATCGTTTCAGGTGAAGTGACTACTTCTCGTGAGAAGTTATCTACAGTTCATGTAAACCACATTCAAGTAGATCTTAACGATTGTGTATCTAATTTCTGGAAACTGGATTCCGTTCCTGTGGCTAGTCCTTTTACGAAGGCTGAACAAGAATGGGAAGATCATTTTCATGATACGCATTCAAGAGACGAGAATGGCAGATACATTATGATGCTTCCTTTTCACTTACCTCCCTCACATCTGGGCGATTCCAAGCAACTTGCCATGAAGCGCTTAAGGTCTTTGGAGAACTCACTCTCAAGGAACCCTGAATTATACAGACATTATTGCTCCTTTATGAGAGAATACGAAGACCTGGACCATATGCAAAGAGTGCCAGAAAATGAGATTTGTAAACAACTGAGTTATTATCTTCCACATCATTGTGTAGTAAGCCTTCGAGTAGTACTACAAGAGTCCGAGTGGTGTTTGATGCTTCGGCCAAGAGCACCTCGGGACTGTCCTTAAATGACCTCCTTATGGTGGGTCCGAGAGTTCATCAAGAATTGTTCCATATTCTCTAGAGATTTAGAACTTTCCGGGTAGCTTTGTGTGCAGACGTGGTAAAGATGTTTAGGCAAATAGTTGTGCACCCAGAGAACACTAACTGTCAGAGAATCCTATGGAGAGAAAAACCTGAAGATCCTATACAGACCTTTAGATTAAAAACAGTCACTTATGGCACAGCGTGTGCCCCATTCTTGGCTAGTAGATCTTTGAAGCAATTGGCTTTGGATGGAGAGGCTGCTTTCCCACGAGCATCCAAGGTGGTTTTGCGAGATTTCTATGTTGATGATCTACTTTCAGGAGCCAATTCACTGGAGGAAGCCTCTGAGCTGGCGCTTGAGCTGCAAGAATTGTTGAAAAGGGGTGGTTTAACATTGCGTAAGTGGACATCGAGTGCTGCATCTGTTTTAGACACTATTCCTGATGAGTTCAAGGATTGCAGTGACACCCTGAGAATTGATTGTGACAAATCAATCAAGGTGCTTGGCATTGAGTGGTGTCCAACTAGGGATACCTTCCAATTTTCTGTTGCTACCAACGAGAAGTTGGAATATAGCAAGCGAGTCATACTTTCAGAAATTGCCAAGATTTTTGATCCCTTAGGTTGGCTGTCGCCAATAGTGATTAAGGCAAAGATTCTTCTTCAAGATCTCTGGAGTTCTAATCTGAGTTGGCACGATGAGCTACTGCAACAGTACAGGAACCGTTGGATCAAGTTCCAGTCACAACTCTCCTGTCTCAGAGATCTCAAGATTCCAAAATGTGTGATGACTCCAACTTCTGATTACTTTGAAATTCATGCCTTCTGTGATGCTTCTGAGAAAGCTTACTGTGCAGTGATTTACATTCGTTCAGTGGGTTTGGACTCCTCAGTGCACGTATCTTTACTAGCTGCCAAGTCCAGAGTTGCTCCTTTAAATAAGCAATCGGTTCTTAGGCTGGAGCTTTGCTCTGCTCTGTTGTTAGAAAATCTGCTGGAAGTTGTTCTTCCATGTCTCAACATTCCCATCAAGAACGTTTTTGCATGGACAGATTCAAGAGTTACGCTCGCTTGGGTTTTGTCGGAACCACAACGCTGGCTCCCTTTTGTAGCTAATCGAGTGCCAAGAATTCAGGAAGCGATTCCCTTTGTGGAGTGGAATCACATTGCTGGAACGAAGAACCCTGCTGACTGTGCCACCAGAGGTATTTTAGCTTTGGAGTTGGTTCAGCATGACATGTGGTTAAGAGGTCCAGATTGGCTACAGCTGCCTAGTGTTCAACGTTCAGATGGAGATGCGCTTCAGGAGTTCTCATTTTCTGAACTACATTTGAGAGAAGAAAGGAAGAGTTATGTGACAGCAGCCAGCCAAAGTACACATCTGTCCTATATTTTCAAGTTTTTGTCTTGGACCAGATTGTGCCGCGTGACAGCCTGGTGTTTGCGGTTCACACGAAACTGCGCTAATTCGTTATCTAAAAGAAACTGTGGCCATTTGAGTAGAGATGAGCTTCTTAAGGCCACTTATGTAATAGTGAAGCTCGTCCAATCCTCTGAGTTCGCTGATGAGTTGGCATGCCTTCATGCTGGAAGAGCCATTAATTCATCAAGTAAATTTCTACCGTTGAATCCTTTTGTGGACTCTGAGGGTCTTTTGCGAGTTGGTGGAAGACTTAGAAACGCCTCAGTTTTTGCAGATAATGTGAAACACCCAATACTTCTACCTAGAAGGTATCACATAACAGAATTAGTTGTGAAGTATTATCATCACACTCACCTCCACGCAAGCGCGCTCGCCTTCTACTTGCTGTCATCCGACAAAATATTTGGATTCTCTGCGGCAGAGATGTCACGCGAAGATTTGTGCGTCGTTGTGTGACATACTTTTGTCATTCTGCTACTCCAGCCACTCAGCTTATGGGTAACTTGCCCTCAAAGAGAGTAACTCCCTCTAGAGTATTTCATGTGATGGGTCTAGACTTTGCAGGTCCCTTTCAATGCAGAGAAAGAGTGGCACGAGGAAATTTACATTGCAGTCTTCGTGTGTTTCTCAACGAGAGCAATTCATCTTGAAATTGTTGGAGACCTTACTACTGACGCATTCATTGCAGCGCTTAAGAGATTTATTGCACGTCGAGGTAAGCCTAGTGAGATATTTAATGACTGCGCCACGAATTTCTTTGGTGCAGATCGTGATTTGCGTCGTGTTCTTAAGGAAGTGCTCAATGCAACCAATGACAACAGCGTTGCTACCTTTTCCTCTTCCTAAGGCATCAAGTGGAATTTTAACCTTCCTTCAGCGCCTCATTTTGGTGGTCTTTGGGAGGCTGGAGTAAAGGCAATGAAGTTCCACCTTAAACGGACAGTGGGCAATGCTTGTTGTTCTCTAGAGGAGTTCCTCACACTTTCAGCGCAAGTTGAGGCTTGCCTTAATTCTAGGCCTCTGTGTCCCATTTCTGAAGACCCTAATGATCTGGATGCCTTGACGCCTGAGCACTTCTTGGTGGGAGCTCCCTTGACGGCTCTCCCTGAGTTAGATCTCACTGCAGTTCCTATTTCTCGCCTTAAGATATGGGGATTGATCCAACGCTTAGTTCAGCAGTTTTGGAGACGATGGAGGTTAGAATACCTTACACAATTTCAACTTTGGCCTAAATGGTGCACTTCTAGAGCGGACCTTACAGTGGGTGATCTTGTGCTGATCAAAAACGAACTGATACCTACATTTCGTTGGAAACTTGCCAGAGTTATAGAAACACATCCCGGCAATGATGGCAAGGTGCGAGTGGTGACTATTCGAACTGATTCCGGAATTCTCAAGAGACCCATAGTTAAACTGTGTCCATTGCCGTTAGATTGACTGTAAGTTATTCTCGAAATTCCATCAGAATTCAGACTGAAGTAAGTGATAGACATGTTCAAGAAGCATGTTAGTAATGAAGACAGAGAACCTTGTTACAAGTACCCAGATTTTTTTTCTTGAGTCAACTGTAAACTTTTAACACAATATTAGTAATGGGTTGTATTTGCTGTAGCCACATGTTCACAGTATGTATAGATTATATTTATAATTGTAATTTTCAGCCTATTGTGTTTAATTTATAATGTTGAAAGTGATTGTATTACTTTTATGTGTTGAAAGCTTGAGCTTCCAAGGTGGGAGTGATGTAAGATATTTAATTTTTTTATTGTTATTTGTAGCCAATAGATGGCAACACAGAGCTATGTCTCGTTTTTGCTCTCGTGCTGTGGTGTGTTATTATATTTTATGATGGTATCAGCGGTTGTTAACGGTTGTGAGGTTATTTTTGTTCGTTGTTCGAGTGAGAAATGCTTACGGAAATGTATAGAGTGAGTGATCAATAATTATGGTGACATTAAAGGAGCTCATAGAGCTAATATTTGATAATACAGTCCTCTTGGGCTGAGTGTTTTTAGTGAGTGAACATTCTTCAAGGAATTTTGAAAATTTTGAACGCAGGAGGAGATCACAATGTTTTGAATGTGAATCGTATAACTATCTTAGACCTCAATGTCCAAATTTAAAAAAATCAAGAAGCAGTTTCTGCAACTGTAAATAGAATTTCAGAATTGACGGAGGATTAATTGTTGACACCGTTTACAACTACAGGCAAAGTAAATGGGTTTAAAATGCCTATTTCACGAGATTCTGGAGCAACTATTTTTTGTTTGTCAGAAACATATCACATCTCAGATGTTAACAGGAGAACATGTTTGGGTTCAGCAGCCCCTTGATGTGGCACCAACCTGTTTACCTTTAGCTCAAGTACAACTGACAGGAGATTTTGGTCACATCGTCACAGAAGCAGCTGTAATCAGAAATGAGCTTGACCAGTGCCGATATTTACTGGGAAATCGTACTGCTGCTTTATTATATCAGATTAAGCACGATAAAGGATTAGTTCATCATGAATTAAATGCCGTACAGACTAGGTCACAGTAGTTTTTGGAGGTACAGCCTAATGTTCCAGAAAGTACTAGAAAAGAACTTGAAGAGAAAAAAACGAGAGCCCCATTAGTAAAGTGTAAGTGTCGGAATAGAGACTGAGCCGAGCGACAAAGATGGTGTATTGTTGCCAGAAATACAAAATGATCTCGATTCAATATGTTCGCTTTTGGAAGTAGGTTCTGATACTTTTGCTACTGCACAGCGTCGACGGAAGAAGGTAGTGAAGATTTATCCGAAGAGATAGGTCACACAAAGTGGAAAGAGAAATTGGTGCAAAACGTAGCAAGTGCATTTTATAAAAGGCAACAAGAAACTGTGAATCTACAAAAACTTGTTTATGATGACAGAAAGCTGAAGAAGCCTAGTACTGCAGATTCAGAGTCAGATGCTGAAGAATCAGGGGATTTGTTTTATATTGCCAAGCATGAAGAAGAAAAGGGAGACAGCCGAAATTTGAATGGATTAGATTGCTCGAAATTTTGCCTTTCTGTACCCAGAAATTGGAAAAATAATGAGGCAACAGAAGCTGTGAAAGATTGCTTTGTGACAGGAAAATGGAGCAGCAAAAAGGAAGATGCAGAAAAACTCCTTGAAAGTGAAAATGAACTTTATGGCGATTTTGAAGAATACGACTCTGATGGGAATGCTAACCCAGGAAACTCTGAGGTTGAAGTGAAATTTGATCCTAACAGTACTCAGGAAGATGACAGCAAGAAAAAAGCAGAAGCACCTGAAAAGAAGCAGCTCACATTTCAAGAAAAAAGATTGAAGAAGAAATGGAAGTCGAAAGCCCTGTTTAACTCACAGTATGAAGAAGAAAATGTGAAATCTTATCGTGTTGAAAAAACTGAAGCTGATGAACAAACGAAGTTGAATCAACAAGAATCAAGAATTTGAAAATATAACTGATGAGATGAGAGTTCAGTACGAAGGTTTTCGTCCTGGCTTATGTCTTCGCATGGAAATCGAGCAAATGCCGTGTGAATTTGTGAATAACTTTGACCCATACTACCCTGTGATTGATGGAACTCTACAGAAGGGAGAAGATAAATCCGGATACATTCGGGTGAGACTTAAGAAACACCATTGGTACCTAAAAATTCTGAAGAGTCAAAACCCTTTAATTATTTCCTTAAAATGGCGGAGGTTTCAAACAGTACCAGTTTATTTTGTCAAAGATCATAACTTTCGAAATCGACATCTCAAGTACACACCCAAGCCTTTGAAGTGTAAATTCGCGCAAGCTCAGGTGAAATATCTGGGACCTCTAGTAGGACAAGGCACCAGAACCCCCTGGATTCTATTCGTGAGTTTCCTACTCCTACTACAAAAACTGACGTTTAAGAACTTTTCTTGGACTGGCTGGATATTACCGCCAATATATTCCTATGTTTTCGACCACTGCTGCTCCGCTATCCGAAGTGTTAAAAGGCAAAACTAAGAAAGAAAAAAATATTATGGACCCCTCAGTGTGAGAAAGCCTTTCAAGAGTTGAAAGATAAGCTTTGTAGTAAACCTGTGCTACACCCTCCTGACTATAATAGAGCATTTCTTCTTCAACGTGATGCTTCAGATTTCGGAATGGGTATCGTACTCTCTCAGATCAGTAATCAAAGAGAACACCCTGTGTTGTATCTGAGCAAAAAATTTCACGGAAGTTGAGAAACGGTACTGTACTACCAAAAAAGAATGTGCTACCATTGTATATGCTGTAAAAAAAATGCATTTTTATCTTGACGGACAAACTATGTTCCAGATACAGACAGATCACAATCCTTTAGTGTGGCTTCGTACACACGCCAGTACTAACCCTAGACTCATAAGGTGGGCCTTGATTATACACCGATATAACTACGTAGTTGTACATCGTCGAGGGACGCTGAGCTGCGGATGGCTTAGTGGTTAGCAGTTCAGACTATCGATGCAAGGTTCTCAGGTTCGAACCTGGGCTGATCTTTCAGATATGGTGTGATTTGCTAACAATCGCTGAATATCCGCCGGCCGCACCGGTGGCGCAGTGGTCTAAGCGATGGCCTCTGATCATTCGTCCGAAAGGGGTCCGGGTTCGAATCCCGCTCAGGCATGGATGTTGTGTTTGTCTTACGGCACTGGCTCTCCCCCTTCCCTGGAACCAGTGACCCTAAATTAGGGACGGGCGACTGCTTATAGCTCATTGAGTTGCTCACGGTGGTCGTTAAACCTCCAATCAAAAAAAAAAAAAAAAAAAAAAATATCCGCCGTGCATCGGACGAGCACGTTAATGACGGCCCCCAGGCTGGACCCACTGGTTAAATGGGTATCCTTTCCTATGCCCCCCCCTGAAATTCTCTCACCCCTCTATGTGCAATATCGCACTTGTACGGTGGGCGCCATCTACTGTACTCTAATCTCACTACAAACTGTTTTGTCAAAGTCGCTAGACTTGCTCTCGTTCCTTCCGTTTCTGTGTCCTGCCCAAAAGGCGATCTCGCTGTAGGTGGCTGGGACCTAAACTCTACTCACTGTGGACGGAAGTCCTACAAGAAAATGACAAAATGCTGGGGGTCGAGGGACGCTACATAAAAATAGTGACAGTTTGAGTCACATTCGTTGGCTATAACCAGCTATTCAAGGGACAAGTTCCAGTTTGTGTTGCTGTGTTTGCCGTATTATTTTTAAATGTTTATATTTTTATTTTAGGTAAATCTCATTGTAAATTGCAACTGAATCATAAGACTTTTGGACTTACCTAATTTTCTCTATAAAGCTGACGCCATAGCTGACGTCAGAACTCACGTGAGAGCAATGTGTTCTAGACAGCAGACACGAGCAGACGGAGTGGAGAGAGTTTTTGTTTATGATTTGTAGGAAGGACGACATAGCATAAAGTAGTGTATTATTGTGTTTATTTAATTAAATGTTTTGTGTTGTTAAATTAATAATAGTCATGAGTCCTAGTTAGGATTAGTAAAGACGTCACAACAGGTATGGCGCGCAAAATATTTTTATTGATTGCAGTCTATACAGTATGTTAACTAATGGACATGCAAGCCGTATGTAACTCTCTTTAGTATCTTGATGGGTTGAACAGTGGCGGATTTAGTTACCGGAACCCTGCGCACAGCGACAGTTTTATGGGCCCTCGCTTTGCCCGCCATCCTTGAAAAATTACTTTTTATTTTTTGTTAGCGCATACCCTTCCCTCTCCCAGTTTTTTTACGCTTTCCAACAATAGGTTGAAGAAGCTTATATGCTCCAGCTTTGTCCGTCTGTCTGTCGATCCGTCCGCACGATAACTTGCTAAAAATGTTTCGATTTCAATGAAATTTTAGTATGCGGTACGGGAACATATGGCAACGAACCGTATTGAAAATGGCGAAATGCAGTCAAAGGTCCGGACATAAGAGCGGGATACATTCCATTGCCCTTATGCGTCATAACTTACGTAAAAATGCTTCGATTGCGACAAAACTTTATCATGTTGTTCCTGAGGTATACTGAACCAATTCTGTTTAATATAATTGAAATGGGTTCAAAGGTCAGGGCACAGGAGCCAGATTATCCCACAGCCATTATCCTCATAACTTGAGCAATGATTTCTGGTATGTTGGAAAGCGTATCATAATCAATGCATTGCATGATTTTACTAACTTGTTACTTTTTCAAGCTAATGCGTGAGAGAGAGCATTTTAATCGCAAAGAAATTAGACTTCTTGATTTCAATAGAAATATGCATTTTTTGTTTCCCGAACATCGTTTGACTATTTTCACGGTGATGCCTGTGTGCCAGTCTAAAGAAGTGTGTCCGTCATTTGTCGCTGCCATAACTCAAAAACCGTCATTTCTATCGCGATTAAATTTTATTTTTAGGGGTTTTGTTTTCTTTTTATACCTTGATGGGAAAGAAAAAATAGAAGTTACAAGTCCGAAAGCTTTTGTTAAAGAATAAGATTTGGAACTTTTATAAGAATGGTCACTGAAGCACAGTACTGACTTTTTCTGTCACATGCCATCTGCTATCGCATGACATCAGTTGCACTCCCTTTACAGTTCCACTAAAGTAACATAGATTAAATCGATTATAGTGTCTCGCAAAATCAGCTTTCCAATTCCATTTTATTCGTATAAATAAGTCTTACGATTACGTCTTAAAATGAAGTGAATGAAGAAAATATTTTTAAGCGAAGGATGGGAGATCCATGTTAAAAACCAAATTATGGAGCAAAATGTTCATTAAATTGAAAACGAATCTGCCAGAAATAACACTAATCTCTGAGTTCAATATAGTATTAAATAATATTACTGTTAAAATGTGGGATCTTCAGTCGGCCTGCATTTCTTAAGCTAGTATATATATTAATGCTTGTAGATGAAATACTTCGAGTTCTGGCTGACACATGCTCCAAAAATCTGGAGCAGCGAACTTTTACCTCACTCTGCCCCACCACCCCCCCCCCCCCCCTTTTTTTTATTTGAGAAGGAAAACTTTAAAAAAAAACTAAAATCGTTATTTTTAGGGGCCCCGCGCCTGTGCTTCATGGGCTGTAAATATGTGCCTGCGGTTGTATGGTTTAGTAGCAACTTTTTTTTTCACTTGATTGGATTCATAGCGCCACTGTAGGAAGTGGATGAAATTGTGCAATACCTGTGGTATCTAGTAATACCCTCACTAAGTCTGAAACAGTTTCAATGTACAGTTTTACTTAGCTGGTCTTTTTTTTAAACTTAGGAATACGTCTAACTTCGTGGATAGTATAAGGCGACTTACGGTTGACCGCATGTAGCAAAAATAGGTCCCAATTGAAATCATTATAACGTTAAAAATACGTGCCGCACACTAATCGGGTTAGCATATTCGTAAACAGCATGGGGTTCAATTTGCTTACTGCGCAATACATCGTGCGCGCGACGCTCCCTTCGCTCCCTGTGCGCGGGGGAGATGATGCAATATTTTTGGGTGTGTCGCTGCATTTGACTCAGTCTATCTCGGCAGCCGTGCGCGCAACACGACTGTACGTGCTATAGTTTTAAAGCTCTCGACGAGATCTATTCAAATATGCGAAGAACAATTCGCAGTGGTTTGAACTGAGCATTTAAAAAATTGTTTTCTTGTGAACGGTTGAACACTTTTGACAATATCGCGGTTTATCTAGACAACCATGAGTGCAAAATGACTGTGCGTGGTATCGTTTTAAAGCTCTCGAAGAGATCTATTTAAATATATAAAGAACACATCGCAGTGATCAAATGTTAACCCGTTCATACAAAAAATTGTTTTCGTATGAACGGGTTAACATTTTCGACAATGCCGCGGAATTCGTAGAATGAACGCAAGCAAAAGTGGAGAAAATCAAAACGAGAGGCCAAAGCAAATAATGAGGAATGTAAGAAGCCCAAGAAGACAGCGCACTATGCGCTGAGTAATTCATGTATCGATCTGCTTTGTGTTCGCAATGTATCCAGCATTATTTGTAAAAATTATGTAAGCTACTTTTCATATCATAGACCTGTGTTGTCTATAACAAATTAAATAAACGCTTTGAAACCATACTCGACTAGCTCATTTCAACTCTCCGATCTGCGAGTCGTAGTTCTACGTTCCAAACTGACGGCTCAATCAGAACGGAGCCTACCTGTATTTTTTTTTTATTTCTCCCATATTCCCGAGCCCTGTTCACACTGAACTGACGTGTAAGGAATAGAATGTAAAACATTAATCCCAGCCAAAATATTTCCATGTCCAATATGATAGTGAATTTATCTTTTCCCATGACAATTTACTGGGCTCTATATTACAAGAACACAACGACTTTTTTTGAAGAAAATCCACTCAATTTCTATACTAGCGTTTCCAATTTTCATTCACTGGACTTCAATGGGGATAATAATGACTAAGTTTATTCGATATATATTATGTACGAAATATATTTCGCAACTTCACTTTTCGGAAAAATAAGAGTTCCGTAGTTATTGTTTTTTCTGAAATAAGTGACCTTACCTGAACAAATACAAGTTACTGGCTCAGCGGACGACCATCTTTCTGAGTTTGTCTGACTCGATTTTTAGTGGTTATGGACCAGCGGATCACCAAAAGCATTCGAACTCTTGTTTGGGCAGAATGAGGTGATGCGAGATTAGAACCTCATACGTTAATGCTAGATTAGAACCTCATACGTTAATGCTGTCGATATTTTTGGGATAAAATGGGTCTTCGGGTCAAGGCCAAAGCGCCCTACTTCCGGCTTACAGCTGGCGGCAGGTTTCTCTAACTACTAGCAAGATTCTGCTACCAAAAGAATAGTGAAAGCGTAACATAGAGAGATTTTAGCCTGAACTAAAGTGAGCTATACATTGGTGAGAGTATCAAAAAATAACATTTTGCACAAGCGCTTGCTCTTGTGCTAAATGTTATTTATTGATTTTGCGTCTGAAACTAAAATGTTATTGATTTTACGTCTGAACTAAAAATGCCTCAATGACTTACAACATAATGAATTTTTACTCGTACCCCAGCCCTTAAAGCTCTGGGCTGGGTAATTGAGATGGTGGGGGCCAGAGTTTTAAGTTTTCTGTGAAGTATAAAGCAACCGACCCATTTTCATTTTATTTTTTTATTTTTATCCTAGCTGATCTGTTATAAAACTGTAAAAACATGATTTTTGAGACACGATTTCTTTGAGTCATTGTCATAAGAGAACACAATTAAAATTTTGATACATTGTTAGGTAAGGATATACAGAAAAAAATCAGATGGATTTTCTTTTCGTGGGGACTTGGCAAAATTAAGAGAATATTTTCAGCAAGTTCTCTTCAATTTTAACTGGCTTCGAAGCGTAGTTTTTTTCTTTATATCGATGTTACGGCAACAGCACTGTCACTCAGCAAGACTTAAAACTTGAAAATCAATACACTGAAATAATAGTTCGGATGAACGTTGGGATCATGAGTTGTTAACAGCATCTTAGAAATACACAGAAAATACGGCACTGCATTTTGTAAACTCTATGGATTTGTTAAACTACAATAATTTTTAAAGCGGCAAAATTTCCCAGCCTTTAAAAAGGTTAGTTTCCGATGGTGTTGATTGGTTTCAAAATCATCAAAATCAAACCATTTTTACACAAGTTATGACGCATAAGAGCAATGGAATGGATCCTGCACCTGTGTCCTGACCTTTGACCCCATTTTTCCCATTTTCAATAGGGTTTGTCCCCAGGTGGTCCCCTACCACATACTAAAATTTAATCGAAATCGAACCATTTTTATGCAAGTTATGTGGACAGACGGACAAACCTGGAGCATATACGCCTCTTCAACCTACGGTTGGAAAGCGTAAAAAAATAACATGTGAAGCAAACTTCAAGTCTTCTTATTGAACACTGTTCTGCTTTTTCTAAAAAAAAAATGGAAATTTAAGATCTTTCACTGAAATATGACATTTAGTATGCCGTCAATGTAAAAATGGATTCGACTGTTTTAAAACTGTGAAACTTGATTGGTTCGGGTATTCGTGCCACCATAGTTTGAGCTTTTTGCTGGTTTACTGTCATTGGTTCTTGACACTCGATGCCCGCTCGTAGCTCTTCCGCCATAAAACACCGAAACTTAAATATCCAAATGCGTTAGTACCACCTGAATGATTGTATTCAAATAGAAGCACCACTTGACGAGTAACTACTGTTCGATGCAATAAAGTAAAAATCTTAAACCAGACAGTGAATAAAAAAAATTACCAAAAATTGCAGCTTCTTTGTTAATTTGTTTATGGCAGGAAATATATATATATATATTTTACTATCATTCGTTAGCCTGCATGGATTTCCCGCATACGCTGTTCATGTGATTTTATGTTAATATTGTAAGTATTTTCAATAAAATATAATAGCTGTAACTAGACTAATGCTCAGTTTCTGGTTTTTCAAAATATCCAGGCGGATCTCCCAATGGATATTAAAAACTTCTTACTAAATGAAATCTACAGCGCTAAATGAGAACGATATAAAAGGTTGTGCTCGCGAAAGTAAACTGCAAATGAAAAATTATAATCAAACTCTGAGAACGTTAATGAGCTAACAGAGAAAGGCAAGTGTACCGAATTACTAAGGAAGTAGGATAGAAAAACAAGTGAAGTCGTGAAACGATGCATCCAGTCAAAGAAAACCTACCGAATATTGTTAATGAAAGAGAAAAGCGACGAAGACTGACATTTTAAATACTGGCTGAAAGAATTCTCTGAAAACGCAGAACTAGCTAATAGGTATGGAAGAAATATTTCACCGAGAAGGACATCAGACATCGGCAGCGAATATTAATGATGAAAGAATGGCTCGGCTATCTGCCGACATTTCGTTTGAAGTTCCTGAATGTAGTTGTCGTGTGATGAAAACAATTTTTTCATAGGCTTTTGTTTTAATAACTTTGTGTTAGTAATGCTTTGGGGGTCTATATTTGTGCTGGTTCAAATCTCTAATGGTTTTTGTATGCTTATGCATAGGTAGATTTTTAATTGTAGTTCGCATCGTAATGAAAGAAGGCACACTTTTTATTGGATTACACGTTGTTGACTGGAAAAGCAGATAAAATAAGTTTTAGAAGCCTGGCACATCGCAGCTCACACTATGAGACAATTCAGTTCTTGAAATAACTGCGCATTCCCCTCATTGACTTCAGATCAAATTCACTGCATCGAAACCAAGTCTGTAATAATCACTCAATCAGTCTGGCTGCATTTAGTAGCTCCTCCTTGGTATTATTTCTAATTAGTCGTACGATGGCTGCAAGAATACAGCTCCAAAGAAGAGCTGTTGAATGAAACCAGACTGGCTTTTCATTGTACTGTTGAACCGAATCAAAGCATTAATTTGCTTCAGATGCTCAGATTTAGACCAGAAGTCATAGAAGAGACAACACTGCAGCGCAGTGGTCTAAGCTTTGGCTTCTGACCATTCGTCCGAGATGGGCTGAAACTGTCTTGGGTAGAAAGCCCAAGAACTGCTCTGTGATGTCAGAGTTTGTAGGCCGAACAAAGTTCTTCGTTCTGAATGCCGATCGAGTAATGCGTTGTCTCGGCGGATATACACTGCTGGCCACCCAAAA
This sequence comes from Macrothele yani, assembly GCA_039090855.1. Lineage (NCBI taxonomy): Eukaryota > Metazoa > Arthropoda > Arachnida > Araneae > Macrothelidae > Macrothele > Macrothele yani. Next base: position 85,536,347 of record CM077001.1, read on the forward strand.
TGCAACACCAAGAAGGAAGCATCCCATTGGCCTAAAATTCGCAGCATGCGTCGCCCGCGAGAGGACATGCAAACGATTAGCACTGCAGGGCATATGCAAACCATGTGCGCGCGGCACGCCACCGAGAAGCACTATAAGAAGGGTGCACAAAAGGCGGGGTGTAAGTAGTGGAAGTGTGTTGTGCTGCCGGAACTCTGCGTGGGAAGCTTCCTGATGCCTCGTCGTAGACTACGACAGTCATTCCAGCACGTTTCGGAGTTCGACAGAGGACGAATAGTGGCTTATCGCGACAGCGGCTTATCGTACCGAGACATCAGCGCCCGTGTGGGACGACAGCCAGCCACAGTGAGGTGAGTATGGATTCGGTGGGTGCAGGAGGGACCGACGTGAGCGATTGCCGCAGCCACGACACACCACCGAACGAGAGGACCGGCACGTTGTGCGGCGGGCATTGACGGCTCGCACCGCCACATCACGAACGTTAGCGTAAGAATTAGGGTGTGTTGCGCAACAACCTGTGTCAGCACGTACCGATCGACGTCGTCTGCGGGAGCGGGGACTTGTTGCACGGCTCCCATTGCTCCGATTACCACTGACGTTACACCACCGGCGAGGGCGTCGGCAGTGGGCCGTTGAACGCCGCACCTGGACTACGGAATGGCACGACATTGTCTTCTCAGACGAATCGCGCTTCTGCCTTCAACACCACGATGGTCGGATCCGCGTGTGGCGGCACCGCAACGAGAGACTATATGACGCCAGCATTATGCATCGGTATACCGGTCCGTCGCCTAGCGTTATGGTTTGGGACGCAATTGGATATGTCACCCGCACCCCTCTGGCACGCATCGCCGGTACACTTAACAACCACCGCTACATCTCCGACGTTTTGGATCCTGTAGTCCTTCTTTACCTGTAGGACCTGCCAGCGGCCACGTTTCAGTAGGACAACGCGCGCCCGCACGTGGCACGCATCGTGCAACAATTCTTCACGGCCCACCAGGTGTCACTGCTGCCATGGCCCGCCTGTTCTCCCGATATGTCGCCCATCGAACACGTCTGGTCGCTGATCGGCAACCGAGAGGCCCGGCAAGCACCACCCGCGGCTACGCCTGATGAACTGTGGCAGCGTGTGGAAGCAGCCTGGACCGACATACCCCTAGCCCACATCCAAAGCCTCTTTCGTTCGATGCCGCGGCGTGTAGCGGCCATTATTGCCAGCCATGGGGGCCATACGAACTATTGATGTCTGCATGTTCCGCAAGTCGCACGGGCCTGTAAACTCAATCGTTTCATCTTTGTATCTGTTGTTATGGGTCCAGTAAATCTGACTCTGCTATCTGGTGTCCTTCTTGGTGCTGCATTTTGGGTGACCAGCAGTGTATTTTCGACAGTTTGATGCTAGATAATTCGCGCAAACGTAGGTGAATTAACCATGCTTTCTTTATCATTTATAAATTTCACATTAGTGGCGTGCAGGTGTCGGGTCGAGCTTTCTTAGTGTAAAGAACAAAGCAAAGGGCCAGGCCAAGTCGACCCATTCTTTTTATCGCAATGCTAAAGAAAGAAAAAAGTCGTGTTTTACGATTTCGTGGTCTGTTTGACTGTTTTGCTGACTTTACTTCCATGACATATCCAAGGGCGTAATCACAGAGGCAAGGAGAAGTACTCATACTATTTTCACCATCTATAGGTATTAAGATGGTAAAAACACTTTGTGGCTTGTTGACAAAAATAAAAAAAGAGTTTCGACCCTGAGCGAGGGTCGAATCTTTTTTTTTAGTGTGGAGTGGGAGACTGGGGGCTGTCTGCAATGGTGTGGTGTGTCTGTCTGTTTGTATGACAGAGTGGGACAACATCGATCGTTTCTCTTACCCTCTAATCCGTGTAGGGATTGACTTTTGTAATGTTGCTTGCTAGTTCATAAAAAGGGAGATTTTGAGCGCTCTTAGTCATTTTTGTTTTCTCTTTAAAGGTTATATTCTTCTATAATTGCCAAAGTTTGGTTAATATTTTTAGGTTTACGTTCGATTATATATTTTAATAATATCTCATATCATTAATTAATTTTCACAATTTAATAAAATACAATATTCCTGGAGTTCGATACAATCTATTCCTACTGCTGTTCACGACTAATTTTTTCAGAGCTACACAGTTACTCTTTCTTCTTCCGAGTTGCCCCTATACTTATTAACTCTTACTGTGTACTTATATCTAGGGTGGGGAGGCAACTATTATATATTTCTTTCTGACTTTCTGAACGCACCCATTGTAAATTTCCAAAGTAGTTTTAAATTATCTGTATTCACATCAGATGGAATCGGAGGACTTGTTTACAAAATGGAAGTTTGACTTGTGTTGTGGTACTTTGCAGTTCTGGAAGGTCATTTAGCTTTCCCTTCGGACAGGTAGGAAAGATTGGATGCTTTAATTACCTTTAATATTTTGGCAGGGGTCTCTCAGTCAAAATGGCCGAGTTGAGTGAACAAGTGCGGTATATGGATCCTGCACGTGATATCACATCTTTTCTTCCCACCAGTTTTAGGCTTTCTACTTGAGTCTGCTTTGGATGGGCCTAGAGTTCGAGTCCCGTTATAATGCATAGGTCATGTGTTTCTCTTACGGCACTGACTCTCTCCCTTACCTGGAACCAGTGGTCCTAAATTAGGGACGGGCGACTGCTTTTAATAGCCCATCAAGTTGCTCAAGGTGGTCGTTAAATTCTAAATAAAAACAAAAATAGTCATCTAGGAGAACGCGTCGTTAGTCTAAGAACATCTAGCGAAGTAAACTTGTCATCTGTATTAAAAGGAAAACTGTTTCCTAAAAATAACAGCATCTGCAATCAGAATGAAGTATCAGGATCAAACGTTCGATTTAACAGTCGTGTATAAACCAGTGTTCCCGCATGGCCCGAATGTGACAGTAACACTATTTCATTAACAGAAGTACTTCTGTGATGAACTGAAAATGACAAATTTCAAACAGTGAGGTCAATGGCTAGCATGAAGAACAGCATAAACCCTTTCTTTTGGTTGATATTCTTTTCAGTGTTTGATTTTATTCTGTATAGCTGCTCATTGAGGATTATTTTACCCTCAACGTCAAAAATAGTTGCATCCAGAAGGACGTGTCAGATTGCAATGTTATTCGGGAGGAAGGTAAAGGTTACCAGGAACAATGAATGAGTAAACATTGAGACCGATGTGGATAATATTTATTGAGCTACACACCAATAAGTAGTATCTCTCGATATGGCGTCAGGCCGCCATGTTTGCTCACGCCGCATGCCAGACGTCACGTCATGGAGTTGTACAGGTTTCCAATGGTGTCCTGCAATAAGCCAATCCTATGCAGCTTGAATCTTCTCATGCAGTTCCTGCAGATTGTGCGGTAGGGGTGGAGTGTGGATAGCGCCTCCAATGGCATCCCACATATTATCACTTGGCGATAGTTCTGGCGATACGGCTGGACATGGCAGAGTGTCAGTACTTTGAAGGCAAGCTCTCAAAACAGCAGTAGTATGCGGACTAGCGTTGCCTTGTTGGAAAATATAACCGGAAGGAGCGTTCAGAAAAGGTAAGGGCCACTATTTGCAGGACCTTATTAATGTAACGTTGGGCTGTCAAAGTGCCTGTAATGAACGCCAAAGGTGATCTGACATCGTAGGCACTTGCTCCCCACACCATGACACCAGACCTTCTGGACGTGTGACGCTCGACAACAAACCCTTCATCTTGGCGCTGACCACGGTGCCTCCACACGCGGATTCGTTGGTCGTCTCCTCCAAGACAAAAGTGGCACTCGTCCCTGACGATCACCCGCTGCCATTCTGCTTGGCTCCATGGCAGTCTGGCACGACACCATTGCAGTCTTTGGGGACGATGCAATGGTGTTAAGGGCAGTCGTCGTAACTGTCTGCGTGCGTGTAGTCCTCTGTCGTGCAGCCGTCTGCCAATGGTGCTGGCACTAATCGGACGATGCATGGAGGGCACCACTGCTCGCTGAATATTCGCAATAGTGGCTGTTGGGTCACTCCGCGGATGTCGGACAACTCGTCTGTCGTCTTTCTGTGTTCCTTGTCTAGGTCTCCCAAAACCTTCCTGTCACTACTGCATGTCTTGTCTATCCACTTCTGCCTACAGCGTGCTATGGTGATATCAGCACGACCGGTATGACGCGCAATACGGCGATAAAACCATCCTACTTCCAGGAGCCCGACGATGCAGCCTCTCTCGAACTCCTCCAACTGTTCGAATTGCTTCCGAACTTTCCTCCGAGGCATACTTCACTTGCAAAGGGGGCAACCAACACAACGGCACGAGACAGAATGGCAAGCACGCGCAACGGGGCAACCTTAAATAGCCGGTAAGGCACACCGCTATGGCTCTTCCTTGCTGGCGTCACATGAGCGGCCGAGCGTGGTACTTGAATCATTTGCATATCTCACGATGTCAAACCTACCCACCAAGTTTCATTGCTGTCGGTTGCTTCCTTCTGAGTGCAACTATTTTTCTTTTGTCGACGAGTGTATATCATTGTTTCAAAATACGAGTATTTTACCTTTTGAACATTTGATCATGTGCCTGCCATTTCGTTTTTAAGACACTATTAGCAGGAGTAGTTCATTTTAAGAATGATAGTGAGTTATTCTCTTTTCTTCTGTTGCTTAGAAACTATTTTGAAAATTGAAGGTTTCTAATGAGATATTTTCTCTCTTCAGCACTGGATAAATGCCGGTTTCAACCTCTTGCAAAACCTGCAGCCTTCATGAAACAGGATATACACGTATGTAAGTTACTTCATTTTGCTTTGAAAGTTCCTGATGAATTATTTTCACAAATTTCCTCCAACTGCTACGAAATAGTTCGATACACAGTCTACAACTTACTTACTGGTACGTCTCCCCACGATTCCCCCACCTTTTCAATTCTGTTTAGCTGCGAGGTGGATTAATAAGTAGCAATAACAAACCTAAAGAGGTGATGTAACTCATGCAAAATTCCCAATAGAGAACAGATATTTTCTGACTTGGAACACAATGGCTACCTTATTTGGATAGAAACAGTGAGGGGAAACAGAACTCGGCTCGAGGTATTAAACTAGTCCATGCGACATTTCACATTTCTCACAGAACAACCAAATTTCACAAAAGAGCAGCTGACTCTTTTCTCTGGACTGAAGTTCTTAGAGTGAAAATAATGGTTTACCCTCTGTGTTTCTCAAAACTATCCCCTCATTCTGTTACAGCTGATAGAATACCACGCGCAAGAGTACTTTCCTCTCACGGTAAACCACTTAAGATATGTCCTCAATCGGTGGACTTGCATATCTTCTGCTTCAAGTTCTGGTGGTGGATTTATCTGCTCCGTTCATTACTGTTAATTCTTCCTCAGCATAAACCGATTTCCATCGTAGTCCATGGGCGTAAACTTGTTCCAAAAATATTTTTCTTGCGGTAAGGGATCAGCATAAACGAAATGGAGGCACCCTTAGCTGTTGATGCTTCTCTCGCCTGTAGCTCCGAGTGCCCATGATAACCTCAGTTCACCATTGAAAGCGCCTACAATAACGGGCACGCGAGCTTCAAAACTGGGCCCTGGTCCAATGAATCTAGAAGATCGTCTGGTCCGATGAATCTCGTTTCCTGTTACACCATGTGGCCTGGGAACGCGTGCGTCGTTTACCTGGGGAAGTGTTGGCACCAAGATGCATCGTGGGACAAAAACAAGCCGGTGGAGGAAGTGTAATGCTTTGGGCAATGTTCTTCTGGGAAACCCAAGGTCCAGTCATTTATGGGCAAGGAACTGAGACGTCTAACACCTACCTAAACATCATTGCAGACCAGGTACATCCTTTCGTGGCAACGTTATTCGCCTCTAGTAGAATAATGCGCCATGCCGCACTGCTCGGATTGTTTGAGAATAATTTGTAGAACATGAGGAATCTTCCAGGTATTGGCCTCCAAATTCCCCAGACATCAATCGGAACAGCAAATCCTTTCTGCGGCGGCTCAGCCACGTTACTTATAACTGTTAAAGGATCTGCTGGTAACGCGTTGATCCTTGCACTCGAAGCGGCATACCACGAGATACTTTTAAAAATCCCCTCACCGGATAAGAGCTGTCCTGAGGTCATTTTCAGTGTGGTTAACAGTGAGAAATCATCGGACGGACGAGCTGATTGAATGACATGCAATGAAACCGGAGGGTTCATCTGGGTCTGCGGATTGAATAAGACATAAGGAGCAAGCAAGGAAAAATAGGAAGGGCACAATGCTGGAAAGCAAAAAGGCTCTTTAGTCGGTCCATGCTCTGCCCACCAACGTCATCGAGCAAATCCCATTCTTATGCGATTAATGACACACTTTGATATGAAGACAAAAATAACCTCAGTGATACGTTAGGTATTAGAAAAATGTTATTCTAAATTTTAATTTATATTCTACAATGGATGAGTTTTTTTAAAATCGAAAAATTTAGGGAAGCACAGTGTATTGGGGGACAGACTAAAGTCTAAAAGATGAGGGGCATGGTCCCTACCAACCTCATTGGTCCCTACTTACGGAAAAGGTGAGCGGGAGACCTCGCCTCCTACCCCACATGATTCTCTACGCCTGTTGCATTATCGCACAGGTAGAAATTCTCTGTCACATTGATTCATAATCGGGAACAAAGGGAGTATGTACATCTAAATTATTTTCTTCCATTGCTGTTCCCTATTTCACTCATTTCCATGTTGATTTCTTTTTACTTTTAAAGTATGTGATAAATGAAGGTATGTTAGATTATGGACTTTTCTCTTGAGTAAATAAACACAAGCGCTCTTTTTCTCCAGCCGTTAGCTTTATTTTATGTTGCTTTCTCATGCGCTTCTATACCTGAATGTTTAATTTAGCCGTTCCTTTTAGATTACGGTAGCGCATCATTATAAATTCATGCACCAGGGTAGTTTTCACTGAATTACATCGTTCTGAAAAGAAGTAAGCACTGCGTCTTTTGATTGCAGTATGCATTTTTTTTGTTTACATTTTTGTTCATTAATACTTTATGGTGGGTTTTTCAAGCCTATGCTCCGTAACTCGCGTGTTTCAAGGCTTGTGTGACACCATAACTGGATATGCTGGCTACATGCCTGTTTTCACCCTCACAGAATACAGATTGATCTTTCAAATTGTTGCTCTCCGATAAGACGCACACAATCAAAGTCGATCGTAATCTGACGTTTTTTTTTTTTGTTTTTTTATTTCTCCTTGACGGGAAAGTATTTTTGTATTTTTCTGGTGGTATGTCACGTCAAGGTTGATATTTAATAATTAAGGACGCAGCCTTTATTTTCCATACCAAAAGTTCTTTCAGTCGGTAATATGGTTAATAAATAAGTACATAAATAGATAAATAAAATAGAATGGAAACGGATACAATAGCTGCAGCACTGAAATTGCGCATTTCTTTGTGTTATGATTGTTTTGAATTGCCGAGGGATTCTTATAAACAGTCTCTGAATGACTTAATGTTGCTTCAACATGCACATGGCCGATTTTGAGTTCTCTACACCGCATACTTGCTTTTGTTTCGAAAATCGATTTCTATGACAGAACAGCTGTTGTTCGGAAAATTAGTTTTCTCAATAAAGGTTAGTATTGTATAAAAACATTCTGAGAATGGAAACCACAATATACTCCAAAAGTTTAGACTACGCTGAAAGGGAGCAATAGGTATTAACTGCGTACCTGAGAAAATAATTCAATTAGTCATTAACATTTTCTTGTTCAGTTGATAAAAAAATCTGATTAATTTTTAACATTTTTGAAAATTTTAGCAAGACCTAGAGATATGGTTTTTCCTTAGCTTAAATCAGTTTTGTGTGTTTAATTTCGAGGAAACTGCATTATATACAGATAGTAATCTAAAGTACATAAAACTGAAGTCTGAATTACTGTATATAATTTCCTTTTTGAGGCTCAAAACACAAACTCAAAAGTCTGTGTACGCATTCCCTTTATTACTGTGAATGGCAGGAGCTTGCTTAATTTCGGCAATGCGCCCTGTCAGGCCCAGTGATTCGCGATTCATTGGTTAAGATGCCCGTATGGAGCTACAGGCAGTTCTTCATAAAATCAGTATGACTATCAACCTTTTATCAAACAACTCTTAACATACGTATGTATTTACATTTTCTCGTGCTTACGGGTTATCACCCACGGGACACAAAGCTGCGTCCTTTCATTTCTTCAGTTTCTCTCAAATCGTCTGACTTCGTTTCTTTTTTCGCCATCTTCCCACTGTTGGGTTAGCGCGGTTCCTCCTAGATAGCTTTCTTTGACAGTCCTTAATGTATTTTCATACCTACTCGAGTCACGTGGAAGACTTGCAGAATATCTTCATACCTTCGTCAAAGACAGCTTTTTCTTGAAATTAGGCACCAGCACGGCTTGATATACAGATTTACAAAATGGCGATCTTGCCGTTTGACTGGGTCACTGCTGTCCATTGACATACAAGGTATTAAAACTGTAACTTAATGCATATAGTCAACGCACAAAACAAATGAAAAAAATATTTAACACAAAAAAATTAGTAATGTATCTAATGAAATACACTAACAAATATTATTTAAATATCAAATTACATATCTATTACAATGAGATGCTCACACTTACATTAAAGATGTTCTTGAATACTTGAAAGCTATCAAATAACTCATTTTCCGATCCCATGATATGCTGGGTATCTGTAACACTGACCAAGTAGAATGTGTTTTTAAACATAGCTTAGGCTGGGGTAGACACATGCCACACTGCAACTTTGAATGTTTCACAGTGAGCAATGGAAAAAAAAATTCCAGGATTAGGATAGAGCAGCGAAAGAAAAAAATTCAGATATGAATTTAAAGGGCCACTAAAACTTGAGCATTCACTGTATTGAAATAAACGCGAGAATCACATGAAACTCTATGAAATAGAAACGCAGTAGAGAAGCACTAACAATTTGCGTCCGTTGTCGTTCTACAAGCACTACTGCCCTTAACATTAATTTGGTACAGAATTGAAAAACAGAAAAAGATTAGCATTCTGTGATTTACTCCAATGTATCAATACCACAGAACTGGAAATGAAAGGACTTTCTAAGTTGCACGGACTAACAGTAAGAGAGTTCCACCGGATCTAGTTCGGGATCATCTGCTGTTCCAATTTAGTTGTAGCTGAGTTCACACGACGCGATGTCATTCCTAATATCACTTGCTTTGTGTTTGGTGCACCAAACGAAAAACGAAGGGAGAAGAAAAGAATCCCCGGTGCAGGCAAGTTTGTCATTTTCTCTATATTTCGTACTTTTACCAGAAACAGCTATTTAGCAAGTAGCTTGTATGTACTGTATGTATGTTTTCCCACGTACTGCAGATGGCAGTGTACCTCACTAGATTCCAAAAACCCTTTTTGTGTTCAATAAAGGTGAACATTTTCCAAAATGTTGCTATGTATTTTGCCCCCCTTGTTAAATATATTCATCATGGAGGTGCGAGGAAGTAATGTTATCAAAAAGCTGGCATGATAAGTTGCGATAAAGTATCTTAATAAATTTCCAGGTCTCGCTACATGCACAAAAGCAATACCATAAGCAGACTTACGTTTTCCTTCGGAGCAATCCCGTTGAATGCAGCGCACTTGACGTCTTTCTAAAAGTTGAACAAAACAATCACTAAAGACGTCCAAAGAAACCTTCATTTGTTTAGTTCGGCGGCTACATTTCTTTTTGTACGATGCCCTCGATGTACTGAAATCCTTTTGAGGATAACTTTAACGGAGAGAAACACAGTTGGCAGGTGAATAAGGGCCATACTGATCTGTATCTCATCACGATTATCCAGAAATGGCTTCACTACGAAATCCCAATGCGCAAGGTACATCTTCGTGCAGAATGAGCAAACTTCAAAATCGTAACCTCTCTCAAAATCCGTGTTAGTCATCTTTCCAGCACTTGAACGTAGAAATCAATTTTCTTCATGGATCACACCTGTTTGACAGAAAACGTGTCAAACGTCTTTCTGAGGCTCCACTTTCGCAAACAGAATATTTTAGATCTCGACGATGACTCTGTTCTCCGTTCCAGGCTCTCTGGTTTCGTTCCTGGATCATTCCGACTCATCCATGCCTTTTCTCTTGTACTGATGTAACCGAAAAAAATGTGTAGATTAGCCTGGTACAACTAAACCCGCGGCAAGGCTAATCTGACTATGAAGTGGAAGGTAATGAATGCGTACTAGTGTATTCGAGCTTTAGCTCGGACTTAAAACATGCACAGTTGTCCTAAATGTTGTGCGGTTCAACATTTGAAATATGAAGATAGTTTCGGTTGCATTCCAAAAAAATACAGATATTTGTATTTTGGCGACGTTATTGCATTTCTGTCATCAATCGGTCATGTGTGGCTGTACCCGGAGGATAATTATTGCGGTGGGGGAATGGGCAAATGGACAGTCAAGTGGTTAGGGGTGAGGGCAGACTAAGTTTCGCTCTTTTCTTCCTGAGGGGAAATAGCTGATAGAAGAAACAGCGGGAAGTTTCCTTTTGTTTGGCCTTCCGTCGTAGTGGCACACCCTCCGGTTTTATGGGATGATTCCCGACAAATTGCACCCAATTAGTACCGCGAAATACTGAAAAACCATGAAATCCTTTCGGTGAAAAGGCTCTCCCACAATGCACTCCATTGTCTGGCTGGATTTGCCCTGAGTATGGTGAACTGGATGTATTTTTGCTGACCTGTGGAACTTTATGGAGTATAAGCTACGCGTAGTTGAAAAAGATTCGAGGTTAAATGTTAATGTTTCTAGATAATTCGAAAATCTATGACAACAAGTTCACTCACTTTTCGTGACTAAAATCTTTGTCTAGATTGACGGTCGCTTACGCTCTGGATCATCTCCGAGGTGGCGCAGTGGTCTAAGCACTGGCATCTGACCATTCGTCCGAGATGGGTCCGAGTTTGAAACCCGCTGAGGCATGGATGTTGTGTTTGTCTTACGGCACTGGTTCTCTCCCTTTCCTGGAATAAGTGGGCGTAAAATTAGGGACAGGCAGCTGCTTAAGCCTATAGAGTTGCTCACGGTTGTCGTATATCCTCCGACTCTCCCTCCCCCGAAGAAATCTTCAAGGCTCTCTCTCATTGTTTCTCTCCGAATCTTTTAAACAATTCGAAGATACTCCATGAGAAAAAGCATTATTTTCGTATGAACAGTAGGACGTGGTTTAATGACCTTGCTTTAGGCGACACCTCTGCTGTAACTTAAATATATGTAAATAAATATTTCGGACTAGAGAAATTTGTTGTTATATTTAACCTTTCGTTTCACTTTTTATCATTTGCAAAGCAAGTGTTAGGAATTTAAGTAATGCATAAAACAAGATTTCTCCCTTGTTTCCGACCAGGCTATCAATGGCAGCCTGAAAGCAGACGAGTGACCATTTCTTCTCTACTTCTGGAACTGTGAGCACCGGAACAACAGGGAAGGGGAAAAAAATTCACTCCCATCGCTTGCTAGCGTGAACCATGCGTAAGTTCTGAGTAACGAATTTGAAACGCTTAGTTACTTGAGATCGCCCACTTGTACTGCATGTACAACGTAGGCTAGTTTATAGCGTAGGATTTTGACAGCTTAACTCCTGAACACATGTTACAGCTGATAATCTGCGAAGTGGTGGCCGAGTGGTTAGAGGCATTGGTTTCTGGCTAGTCAGTTGGACTAGAGTTCGAGTCCCGTATGAGACATGGGTGTTTCGTTTGCCCCTACAGTTCTGTTTCTCTCCTCTTCCTGCAGCCAGTGGCATCAGATTATGGACTGTCGACTTCATATAGCCCTTGAGTTAAATTCCAAAGCTGAAATATCTGCGAAGCATCAAACCATAAATTTTCGAAATAAATAAAAAATCACCGTAGTATTTCAGGTAAAGACATATAGGACTTAAGCGAGTTTTTCTCTCCCCCCCCCGAACTGATATGTTTAATCAGTAATTTTGATACACATAGGATTCTAAGATGATTTTAAACGTTTTCGTCACACTGCAATACATTCTGATTAAGACAGCCTCGATTAAAACATTTCTGTATAACATCACAATTATCGAGGTATTTGAAAATGACGTTATAACAGAGTTCTGCTGCAGTTTCGTGCAGCTCGTGTGTTTTCGTAATTGATTTCTTTCCCTCGAAGTCTGAAGTAAAATTGATTTGATATTCGCTTAGTGCCTCATTAATACAAACAGAACTCAACTCACCGCTGGATTCTTCCGAACTGCGTAGCTTGAACTTCGGTTTCCGCCAGCCCCTGGTGGTCACAACGTGAACTAACAAACCAGCTAAAGCTGGCTTACGTGTCACCCATACTTGCGCAATAACATCAGTCTTGGTAATTTGTTTACTTCGTACGCACAAGACAAGTTATACATTGCTTTGTCCGTCTGTCTATGGACGCTATCTTCGATTTTAGGAATCTAACTTAAATGCTTTTTCATATGTTGTAGAAAAAAAATCATACTAAAAAATTCTGGACATTTTCAGATTCTTCTTGGTGCAAAAATTTCCTGTTTTTGTCTGAATGTAGATTTTAATTTTTCACGATATTTCTGTCCAGGAAGTAAATGTCACAAATTTTTCATACTGCGGAATTTTCGCTCGGTATTAATGCACACATTGGTTTGTTATATATACATTTTATAAATTGTTAAACTTGTGCGCCGATAAATTCATGTTACTGCCCAGAAAATGTTTCAAAATCAGAAACTTCCGTGATATCCTTGTGATTTTCACTTAAACTCATGGGGTTTTTTTGTTTTGTTTTTTTCTTTTTTATCCTTTAACAAAAACTTTATTCTGGTAGATGACTATTTGCAGCCGACAAAGCCGGCTGTCACAAACTAAAATGATTTTAACACCCTGAGTTGCGTGCCGGAGAGTAAGTAGGTATATATATATATGCATGATTGCCTGAAGTTATTCTGCTCAGAACGCATTCCAAGCGTGACGGTAGAAACCGAACGTTTATGAATCGTTGTAACGCTTCGCTGCACATGCGTGCCCCATTGTCAACATATAGATGATTTGCCAGCTCCCCCCCCTCCCTCGTTTGTGGTCAGAAATCAGATATTTGAAAATCCGTGACTTTATTCTTCTACCGACCACCATCACCTTATGACATCCACAGAATTTTGCAAACATAATTATTAAGAATTATATCAACCGCCAAAAATATGTGAGGGACAACAGTATGTATTGCATACTGTGGTTTTGCCACTGAAAGAGAACAGAGGATGAAAACGAAATGAAGTTCATTTAATGTTCATTATAGTCGGTGGCACTTTCCGAAAAGGCTTCAATTAATTCGGTTATAAAAATCGAAACTGAAAGATATTCCATCGAATTTTCATCTTTAGATCTGAACTGAAAAAAATCAAGAAAGCAGCTCAAATTTAGTGTGTTTTATAATGTACAAAAAGCTTATAGACAATTGCACTGCAGAAAAGATTGTGCACACTATAAGTGACTTCTTCCCACTATAGTTATGTTGCTTTGTCGCATCTGTCAACGCATTTTTTTCTTTCCTTTTCATTTCTTTCTTTTTCTGAGGAAAGCAAATGGTGTTTATTTGCCTGAAGCTCCCCATCTCCCCTCAGTGCTGTATTTTACATTAAAGGGAGCAGCTGCTTGGAGTGGAAGTTAACAGTGGAGCTGAAATTCGCTCTCTAAAAATATCACAAAGCACTATTTTTTGCATGAATAAGATGCAGAAGTTACTGAAAATGCTTTGCGCATTTTTATCTCTGTATCGAGAATACAGAGAAGCGTCAGCAGTGCCGATTTGGTAGATGAATCTAGTACACACTATAATTTTACGGGGGTGGGAGAGTTACTCTCCAATATTTCTTATTGTGAGTCAAATCACCATTTACCCGTGACAAATTGTATTGCTAAGCATTTGAAGAATATTAAAATACCTTTTCTCTAAATTTGAGGAAATGAAATTGAACAGAAAAGCCAAATGAATGTATGTTAAGTTCGGAAACTTTATGTAAATTTTCTCCAGCGAAAAGTTCAGAAAGGAGCGCCGAAGTGCCATTTTGCGTCGGGGCGCAAATATGTCTTGAGCCAGTGCTGTTTGTATATAGCAGTGATTGTACTGTGGGGAATAGCGTAGTGTTGATCCCATTATTATCTCCATTAGCTCCTTTCAAGACACCCCAATCTGCAATATAGAACCTAAGTAATAACTATGTGGTTGCTATGTTTACGCAGAGTCAGAAAGTCCTACTGTCTTCCATCCCTTCCAAATATATTGTCGCTCTAAGCCAGCACTATGTAAAAATTCTATAGGCTCCATTGGTAGATAGCATGGCAGATGATATCAGACGCGCTGATATGAGTATTACGGAAATTGCGTCATTAGTGTGTTTATCACGCATGGTGTCCCACATGCATCGAGACTAGTGCAACTTCTAAAATATATCCAGAAAATAAAACTCCTGCTGACGCAAACATCTTGATGGCCAGAAACATCTCCGACGGAAGTTTGATATGTACAGAGTAGCACACGGGCCACAGTCGCTCCGTTAACAGTCGAATATAAAGTGGTGGCGAAAGAGGCATAACAAATTTATAGAATGTCATATACATCAAATTATAGTTGTCATCATGCTAGATGACAGCTTAAATGGATTTCATTTCTATCTTAGAAAACCAAACTACTGTGGGTTAAGGTGCGCTGCGCAGCGGTAAATTAAAACAGTGTCATCTTGTCTGATGAATCCCGGCTTCTGCTGTTTCGCACTAATGAGAAGACTAGGATATAGAGAAAACCGTTTAAGTCCAGAAGTACATTTAATTGCTTCGTGAGAGATTTTATAGCATACACGGTGTCCGCTAGTATATTATTAGGGGTATGCAAAAGTTTCCGCCGTTTAAAGCAGAAAAGAGACAGGAACAATCAGGAAACCAGTACACATTTACTCAACGAAATATTGGCCGTTAGCATCAATGACCTTTTGCCGTTTTTCAGGCAACAAGTGAATGCCCCTGTGAAAGAAGGACTCTGGTTTTGAGCTGAATAACGCATTGACGATATTTCCCACCTCTGGAACTGTGGTGAACCGCTGTTGGGCTAGGGCATGTTGCATAGAACGAAACTGATGAAAGTCTGAGGGTGCAATGTCCGGGGAGCAAGCCGGGTGCGGTAAAACTCCCCAGTGTAACTGTTCAAGGGTTGATTTCATAGTGGCACCGACATGTGGTCTGGCATTATCGTGTAACAGGATGACTCGGCGGCGTCCTTTACCTGTCCATGGGCGGCGTTTTTGCTGGATTGCGGCGTTCAGTTTCATCCACTGATCGCTATATCGTTGTGCAGTGATTGTTTCGCTCGGTTTCAACAGTTCGAAGTACATAAATTAGAGAAGGAAAACAAACCTTTTCGAATAAATAGCGTTTTTATTCTTCTCCATGCGTATCCCACCACACACATACACACAACATCACCTTTTCCCAGTGGGTATCCTGTTTTACAGTGGATGTTGATGGCTGGCCTGGGTTGACCTAGGATCGCTTGCGTACTGGGTTGTCGCAATAGACCCATTTTTCATCCCCTGTGACAAGCTTCCACAAGACATTTTTCCTTTGAAACCTCTTCAGCAACGACATGCAGATTATCAATCGTTGACTAATATTAAGCTATGTTAAAGTGTGCGGAACCCACTTAGCAATCTTCTGGATCTTCCCCAAGGCCTGTAGAAGCCGTACCACCGCCGATTGAGCCACTTTCAAACGTTTCACAAGTTGCGTGGTGGATTGTGCGGCATCCTCTTGCAACAGCGATTCCAGCTGCTTGCCTGCGAGTTCCTGCGGTCTACCTGCACGTGGCTTGTCTTCCAAGCTTAAATCACCTTTCGTAAATCTGGCAAACCATTCTCGACACGTCCCTCATCCATAACCGTGTCGCCATACGCCTGACATATTGAACCGTGTGCTTCACTCGCGCTTTTTCCTAAATTAAATATGAAGAACAAACAGTGCCACAAATGAGCTTACTCGACCGCCATGCTCGGCTTCATGTACGAACTGACAGCACGGGTCGACGGCCGGTTAGACCCCTACAGCGCCCGCTAGTGAGGGCGGTGGAAGCTTTTGCATACCCCTAATATTTATGGGGGTACGGTGTCTTTCCTTCTATCTATGGCAAACAATGGAGTAAACATAGATTTCAAACCTATCTTCATCAGTAATAACACAAGCACGTACCTTTTTTTTATCTTTCTGAAATGACTCGGTAAAACGAGTCATATCAATTGAGTCGCGGAGTGCGATTTCTCCATTAAGACGCGATACTCCACTTGCTACCGCACTTTTCACATCTTCTAGCCTCTTCTCCAGCGAGTTTTCCCTAATTTCTTATTGAAGATGCAACCCTTGGCAAAGACAGTGTCCTCAAGGAAGTCATATATAGGAAGATACACACAGGAAGTCATATATATGTCATGAAAGAAATACGGGATTACGCCATATAATACAAATTTTGAAGATGACAATCCGATTTTTGGCGTAAATATGACAAGGATAGTAAGTCAGATAATATCCGAAAACTTGAAAATGTTCATCGTCCTGGAGCGGGACTCTTACCCGCGTCTCCCAGAAAACGCCCGGGTATGCTAACCACTACACCACCCAGAACGACCAAGTTTAAGTTTCCGATCAATTTGAATATAACCATCACAGGATTCGCTAGTCGAAGCAACCGGCATTCATGTTTAGCGAATCCTGTGATAGTTATATTCAAATTGATCGGAAACTTTAAACTTGGTCGTTCTGGGTGGTGTAGTGGTTAGGATACCCGGGCGTTTTCTGGGAGACGCGGGTTCGAGTCCCGCTCCAGGACGATGAAAATGTTCAAGTTTTCGGATATTATCTGACTTACCATCCTTGTCACATTTACGCCAAAAATCGGATTGTCATCTTCAAAATTTGTGTCATATATATGTGTTTGCGGATCATAAATGTTCGACGATTAAGTAACGGAACATGCTACACTGTAAAGCAAAGATCAACGGACGATAGCTAACTCGTGCTACTATTTATTGGTCCTTTCATGAACTCTCTCCTATAGCCAGGGGCGGATTGGCCCAATGTGGGATATCTCCGGTGGACCACTCAAGAAATTGCTTGATTTCTCGTGTTCGTCTTGTCAGGATTTATTGGTATGAACGATTATTTTGGCACTTATAAATAAATAATCGTTAGTTTCTCATGTGAACCTTATTTCTATCTGAAAAGTTATTTACTTAAAAAGACAGTTTCTTGGAACGAACAAGAAACTGTTTTGCTCTGAAACGAACATCACAATTCTCGTGAGAAAACCGCCGCCGGGACGAAGCATGTTGTTAATTAAGCTAAAGCTAACTACAGTTAGATGTAGATTGCTGGACTTTGAAGCCCAAGGTCATTGGTATACCCTACCCAAGGAGGTCAGAATAGATGGGGTAAGGATGACGTCACAAACTTGAAGTACTTTGAGCAGACGAGTTTAATGCTCAATAGTAGCATCAACATGGTGGCAGAGACTGTGGTTGGCTGCAACTCGTATCGCGCGTCTCACCAACATGGCGGCAGAGGCTGTGATTGGCTGTGGCGTCATGATCGTGACATCTCGGTGGCTTCACTTTGATTAAATAAAAGGAACGGCTGTCCCTCACTCTATGTATTCTAACCTCCTCGACCCTACCCTCCTTTTGTAATCTTGAAGGTGACACTAGTACCCATTGTGATGGCCCATCATGCCTATCCCCT
Source organism: Macrothele yani (assembly GCA_039090855.1). Lineage (NCBI taxonomy): Eukaryota > Metazoa > Arthropoda > Arachnida > Araneae > Macrothelidae > Macrothele > Macrothele yani. The sequence goes on from CM077001.1 coordinate 85,554,175, forward strand.
TATCCACAACCTGACAAATAACACGAAGCGATTCTCCAGCAGAGATATTTCGATATCAGTGTCCTTCCCACGTTTATCGTTGCAAGAAACAAAGATTTACCAGCACTGATTCATGGGTCAAAATAATGGATAGACTTAAGAAAGGCTTCTCAAAGAGAAGATGCCAATATCATTGTGCAGTAGACGATCAGTGACCAAATTAATTGCTCAGAAAAATCGATCGCTATGGGGCATATACACATTTCAACTTTCAGGGCAATTTCTGATCTTTTTGGTGATTTAGTGAGAAGGAAATGGGGTGTGTGTGTGTGTATATACCATCATTGTCAACCATTATCAATCCACTGCTGGATGAAGGTTTCCCCAAGTTTCTTCCACAACGGTCTGTCTTGTGCCAGTTTCCTCCAGGTTACTCCCTCATGCTTTCGAATTTCATCCACCCATCCCCCCCCCCCCCGTGGTTTTCTTCTGGTTCTTTTCTTGTCCTAGATTTGGCCTTTGGTAATGGGATTTACTTTTTTAAAAAACTTCTTAAAATATTTCCCCCTTCTGTGTCTGTATGGAGGCTTTTCTTGGATACGGAGGTTTATTTTAACTTTGTGGGGGTTCTTCAGTTCCTATAGTGCATATATGACATAGCAGAAACCAATGTTTAACTAGGTCTTTGTATAGATGAGTTAACGGTGTGCTCTGTTGGTCCTTGACAAAGCCAAAGCTCACTATTTACAAATTTTTCTGCATTCTTTGCTTGTTTTCCCTACTTGTTTGCATTGCAAATTGTCCTCTTTTTTTCTCACCTGTTTTTGGCTCTGAGTTTTTAATGTCTTGTTGATTTATTTATATATATATATATATATATATATATATATATATATATTTGTCAAAACAAAATTTTTCAGAGAAAAATTATCTGATACAACTCACCGTTTCGAGCATGGTTTTATGCTGTATTCAATCATGGAAGGATTTTTAAAATTCTTTCACCATTTATTTGTTAAAATTTGTTCATGGCTGAATTCGTTTTACTATGCATATTTCAGCAATTTATTTTTCATGCAGGGTCCAATCGAATTGTTTCCGGGGACGGGGGCCCTGCCCTGTACAATATTAATTTCTTTTTTTTTTCTTTGTAGATTGCACCAAAAAGTGGTACTACACTAACTACACAACTTTATAATAAATGATACACCATTTTATGGTAAAAGAAAACAAAAAAAAATAGTGCAACTTTACACCATATTATGGTGCAAGGTTGCACCACCCTATAGTGCAAGACTACAGCAAGTTATTGGTTTTGTTTGCACCCCAAAATGGTGTATCTTTTCTCAGAAAGTGGTGTAGTTTGTGTAGTACTACTTTTTGGTGCAATCTACAACAAAATTTTTAAGTGTAGGTACGATTGTTTTTTATAGAGAATCGCAAGACAGAAATTCCTGGCGTGGTTTGGTTTTCCCAATCCTCCAGTACCTATAGCAGAATTTTCTCGAAAGACGTAGTGTGTTCGCAGTTGTGAAACGTTTTATAGAAGGGGGCGTGTGTGTGTGTGTGTCAACTTGTCTCATTCACAGTTGTCTTAGCCGATGAACTCATATTTCGGTACAAAAAGCTAATTAGTCTACCAGCAGAAACTACGGTGGACATTTTTCGTCGGAGTTTAGCGTCCATCATGAGCTATCTAAGGTTATGCGCAGTCGCTCGTCCCTAATTTGAGGCCACTGGTTCCAGGGAAGAGGAGGATCCAGCGTCACAGGACAAATACGGTACTCGTGCCTTACCTGGGACTTAAAAGTCCATGCCTAGCTTGCACGAATATCCGCCCGAGCAACATTCGAAAACCAGAGCGGCCTGCTCTGGCTCTCCAAGAATTAATTATATATACAGTTTAGCTACATGTGTGCGCGATATCTTCAGTCTTTTTCTCAAACTTCGGAAAAGAAAAAGTTATGGGCGTCTAAGGCTAAAAAGAATCGTTTGCTCCCAGTTTAGGACCGCTGATTACAGGTAAAGGAGACAAAAAAAATAGCTTTTCCATATCTGGTTTATTAAATTTTCGATGTATTTAAAGACTATGAAATTCGAAAAATTGTAGTTTTAAGCGCATGACTGAAAAGTACTGGTGTGTGGGAGTTTTTCTTCTGCAATGACTCAAACTTATTAGTAGTTTTCTTCGAAAAACTTTCTTCTGCAATAAATCTAATCTTATTAGTTTTCTTGTTAATTTTAAACTAATCTCCGGGAGTGCGGAAAATGGCGATGCGGCACATCGTGATTGTGGCAAATTAGATTCAATGAAAACCTACCTTGAAGTAAATAAATACTGATGAGCACATTTTTGAAAACATGTTACCCTGCATTGCTACAATGACAGGAAGGCAATCTTGTTTACTCTTCTATCTCATGTCACTCCATTTATCCACCTATTTTTAGCTGGGTCTTAAACGGGCTTTTTTTTTCTTCTTTGTTCTTCACTTTCTATAATTCCTATTTTCCATTCTCACCCAGCATTTTTTTTTCATCGGGCTTGCCTGCGGGAAATGATGAAAGAATTAAGAATGATAAGTTGTTTTTTTTTATTCTAAGAGTATTAAAGCTAAAGCTTCACTTCAGTTTTACCTTTTGCACTAGCAACACTCGTATTTTTGTATTCTGGGCGAAATATACTCGCGTCGACCTGTCTATGACCCAATGAACGGTGCTCGAAGTATGCGGTCCATTGGACAAAAGCATACAAACGTGCACCAAATCCCAGCTGAATTTTCTTTTGCAAAATTTTTTGGTAAACCTCTTTCTCCTGTGCACAACGACAGTTCCTCAAAGTTTATTGCTGCACTCTCCTTTACGTGCTGCATAATTTTCAGTACATGTAATCTGCTTCGTTATTACCTTAAAAACATTATCTATCGAAACATGATTTTAATGAGTACGCAGTGAAGTGCCGTTGAATTTGGATTGCAGAAGTTATGCAAATGCTTGGCTGCTACCCCCGTATAATTCCGCTTGACCGGCCGAAACTGTGATTAAATACAGCGTCCCCAGTAGTGATTGATTACAGGCGTGATGGGTAAGACGCATGATTTGGATACTTTTGACAGAGGGAAGATTGTAGGGACCCCCAAGATGGGTCACTCCATCTCAGAAGTAAACACTGGGGGGGGGGGTCGGTGCTAGAGAGTCCAGCTTGTTTAGGGAACACGAAAATTCTGGCAAAAGAACAAGCTCCCGGATGAATTTCAGAGATATACCGTCTTTGACAGCTTGTGGTGTACGCCGTTTGAGCCACATTGTTCGAAGTGATAGGCGCAAGACAATATCACAAATCCACCAATTTGAACAGTGGGTCAAGTCGCTATGTCAGGGCAAACACAGTGCAACGTGCTCTTTAACATAAATTTAGGGAGCGGCCAGTTCACAAAAGTCGCACTGTTAACGGGACGACAACGGACGTAGCCGATGATCCGGAGGAAGGACGGATATCTTAGTCACTTGAATCTACCCATTGGCATGATGCCAGCGTTCAGCCGTTCTCTGTCATACCTTGAGTCGTTGAGTAGAAAATAAAGGACTAGAAGGGAGGCCTTATCACCAGTTACAGGTTTATGGTCGGTATTGCTGAGATGAGAGAGAAGTAAAGGAATCGCTTTGCCATTGCTGTTGTAATGTCCATCCGCTATGTGAAAATTTCCAACTGGGGAGCCTAGAAAATGTTGGGTACCGTTTGGTTGAGGTACATGGACAGTTGAAGGGTTACTATACGAAGCTAACACACCGACATCTGTTCTGCAAACTTCGTGACTTCAAAATTCATTTTTCAAACTTCTGATTTTTGTAATACAAGAAAATGTATGTTTTTTAATAACTACGTGTGATTTTTTCGAATAACTCGAAATGGGGGAGGAAGCGAGTCTCTTATATTCTCTACTTTTTTTTTTTTTTTTTTTTTTTTTGTGAGAATGACTTTGGCCAGCGTGCAAGGTAATGTTGGCAGCGAAACTAAATGCTATCGCAACGTAATTCTCTAATAAAACTACAAAAAATAAAGCGGAATCTTAATTTGCCATCGGAAAACAGTTTGAAAATTCCTGTGTGGTATGTTTGCGTGCAGTTTGGTTAATAGGTATGAGAAATCATTAAATCCACACGCCTCCATCCGGGTTGAAAGAAATTCATGGTCTCAGGGTAAAGTTAATTTGATGAACACGCGGCGATTAAGTTAGACAGGAATCATTGGAATTTTGGGTGCCACATTAACAAAAATGCGTCAATCATATTGGGAATAAATAGCCCAGCTTTTTTTTTTTTGTCTCTGGCAACCTTCTGGCGACAAAATATTCGAAAGTATTCAAGCGCAGCATTAGCTGAGAGACGCCACCTATTTTATTTCGGTGTGTATGTTTCTTCGAAAATTCTGCCGGATAGGTTCATGCATGCTTTGTTTAATGACGGATTAATGCCTCCTTTGCATGGTGGGATTTTTGACTGTGAGAGCGACTTGGGGAAGTGGCAGTACCGTGACTACGACCCACGTGCCTTCCTTACTAGCTTCATTTGCATGCAAGGAGTGAAAGCAACCTAAAAGCGGAAGACAGCCATAATTTCTTGTGTGGTCACGTGTTCCGATGATTCTTCCTGAATGTTAATTTGGTCCCTCTGGAAAAAATTCTGAAAAACAAACGCACATATACCAACGTCATCAATACCCAGTTGCTGTCAATCAAACATATGTCTTCAAGCTTATACAGGATTTATCGTGAATTTCAAAGCCTGTAGTGCATAACATGAACATTTTTTAAAAATTTATAAGGATCTGGAATTGTTTAAAAATAATTTGTTCATTTAAATAGTTTGTCTGAAGTTATCAAATTTCGGTGCGACAAGAATGAATGTCCTTGTGTGTTGTTTCTACTGATGGCCATACACTACTGTTTGTGAGAATTGCAACACCGTGAAGGACTGCTGATGTTAGCTTGAAACTTGCAGGATGTGTACAACAGGTTGGGATCAAGGAGGATAGAATAAGAGGAGGGAGCATGTGCTCTCACCGGTGAAGCCAGCTGAGTTGCGTGGCCGGCATGTTACATTATCCTCAGTTGCTCATTTTTGCTTTGTTAGTTAAGGAAGATTTCAGTATTTTATTTCGTGTGAGAAGGTCGTTTGATTATGACTGATTTATGGAATTGTTCATTTGAAGTTCAACTAACATTAAAAGCTGAAGAGAGATCTATTGTATTTGCGGATCAAAAACTTATTATGATGGAATAGCTAAACATTTCTAGTACGAATTAGAAATTTGTCCAGTTTTCAATAACTCCTGGTCAAAGATCACATTCCCGAAAACGTTTTATTAAAACTTTGTAAAAAGCATTCGTTTCTCGCGCACAATGAAATCCGTTGTTTTTTTTTTTTTTTTAATTTATAAATTATCGCATTTCTTATTAGTACATAGCAATCTATCAACGCTAACGGATTTTGTTGTGCACTACAAACGTTTCTCAATTTGCACATACCGTGTACTCTTCGTTAAAATTTTGTAAATTATCAAAGTTTAGCACCAACTATTGTTTCTAAGGTAACATTTCGTTGCGTTTCTGACTTTCAGAAACTTTCACTCGATCACATGAAATAAATCAGGGTTTTCTTCTTCACTTTAGAGTTTGTGAACGGCTTCATGCATTATTTTAAACAGCGTGTACTTTTCGTGTGACGAGTTAAAGGGATTTTTGTCGTACGCAGCAGTAAAACGTGACTTAGCAGTGCTTTGAAAGGAAAGAATAAAAAACAGTGGGGATGTTATAGACTACATCCATAAATGCACATGATATTTTTTTCTTTTCGCAAGAAAGCTTTGAAAGTGTTAGCCTGCCTATATTGTTAGGTACGTAATTCGATGGGAACGCAATCAGAAGGGTAACATAAGATGGCTACCGCTCAGAGCGTCGACTTCAGAGCTTTACGTAGGACTTGCTTGTTATGCTCCCTCTGCTTATTCTATCCTCCTTGGTTGGGACATGCGAGTGATTAAAATGTCAGTGGAAATACGCATGCGGTTTCAGAACAGCGCCTCTGAACCCTCCGGTCTTGGGTATAAAGAGCTGGCTCAAACGAGATGTTGCAATTAGTGAAGAGCCGACATTGATTCGAAAGGATGTTACTTGTGTCTCACTATGCCCCATCCCCAAAGAAGGTCGCATTATGAACACCTGACGGACTTTGAGCGAGGAAGGATTGTTGGGATGACAGAAGCTGGATTTTCCAAACGGAAAATTGCCACTCGTACGGACGAAACGCCAGTCCAGTGACACGAACGTGACGTCACTGGACAGATGAGGTTCGGACGCACAGAAATCCGGGGAATGAACCACAAAAGCGCACGACTGCACGGGACGGCAGCCACCTCTACAGCATGTCAGTAGCCGATCGCACAGCGATATCCACGGTATTAGCGCTGCAGTGGAGCACTATCACAGGACCTGCTTTGTCCTGCAGTACGGTTCGACGTTGTCTGCTTAACAGAGGACTGGTCGCTAGCAGCTCATTCCTTTGACTCTCAACCGCAGACGCCTCCAGACTGCAATGGGATCTCGAACACAGACATTGTCGCGCTGATTAGAAACAGGTCGTGTTTTCTGTCGAGTCAAGATTCAACTTGATGCGCCATGATGGTCGCATACGAGTTCGAAGACATCGTGGTGTCACCCTGCAGCATGCATTTTGCAACGTCATACGGGCCCAATACTACGTCATGGTTTGGGGCGCCACTGGGTTCAATTCGCGATCTTGCTTGATACGAATTCAGTAACCCCTCAACAGCCACGTCATGGTTTAGGGTAACACTGGGTTCAATTCGCGATCTTGCCTGATACGACTTCAGTGAACCCTCAACAAAACGTCATTATTTGGGGCGCCACTGGGTTCAATTCGCGATCTCGCCTGATACGAATTCAGTGAACCCTCAATAGCCACGTCACGGTTTGGGGCACCACTGGGTTCAATACGCGATCTCTCCTGATGCGAATTCAGTGAACCCTCAACAGCCACGTCACGGTTTGGGGCGCCACTGGGTTCAATACGCGATCTCTCCTGATGCGAATTCAGTGAACCCTCAACAGCCACGTCACGGTTTGGGGCGCCACTGGGTTCAATACGCGATCTCTCCTGATACGAATTCAGTGAACTCTCAACAGCCACGTCATGGTTTGGGGTGCCACTGGGTTCAATTCGAGATCTCGCCTGATACGAATTCAGTGAACCCTCAATAGCCACGTCACGGTTTAGGGCGCCACTGGGTTCAATACGCGATCTCTCCTGATGCGAATTCAGTGAACCCTCAACAGCCACGTCACGGTTTGGGGCGCCACTGGGTTCAATTCGCGATCTCGCCTGATACGAATTCAGTGAACCCTCAACAGCCACAGATGCGTCAGGGATATTTTAGAGGCAGAGTTTTCTGGCGCTATATTCCAGCAGGACAATGCTCGGCCACATGTTGCCCGGAATATCCAAGACCTCTTCCACACGGCAGATACTGCTTCTTCCGTGGCCTGACGTTCGTCGGATATGTCATCGATCGAACGTGTCTGGGACAATGGTAGCTAAGCGACTGGCCCGTCAAGTGCCTCCGCCAGTCAGCACAAATGAACTCTGGTCTCGCATAAGAAGCATCCTGGCAGGCTATTCCCCAGGAAGATATCAAAAACTTCTTCCATTCAATGTCACGTCGTGTAGAGGGTGTTGTTGCTGGAGGTGACGTCATACGATTCTGAGTTTTGGAGCAAAAAAAAAATCTTGTATAGCTCTGCAAATGTAATCAGTTGTATCCTGTAACGTGAGGAATCTCTTATATAAATTTCATTTGAATAGCGCTGTTCTTTCTTAGTTTTGGAATTTTCACACAGTAGTATGATGAGCAAAAATATATAAACGCATTGGGGCAATGTGATCTATGTGTTACTTCTACTGATGGACATAGGCGATATGGCAAGAACGAATGTGTTAGCAAATGATGGGCGCGATACTGTTAAATTTTATGGTAGGTTGCACTAAAAAATAAAAAGGTGTACGACATTTTGCGATTAAGTTTTAGTGCGTGGTGTTCGTAACACACAACTACATTGTGCATTGAGTGCAACTTCACACCAATCAGGTTAAATAGAATAACGTTACATAATTGCGTCACATTTTTGTGCATTTCATGCACTACACAAGGTTTTACCTTAGCCACAAAAGATAGCACCACATTTTGGTGCAACATACCGCAAAATTTTTAAGTACACTTTCACTGCTGGACACAGCATGAGGTAGTAAGAATGAACTTATGGTAAAGAGATTCATTCTTGGACTCAGTATTATTTGCCCAGAGTGAATGTATTGGCAAACTGATCTGTGTGATACTTTAACTCCTGGACACAGCCATGACGTAGTAAGAATGAACGTGTTGGTAAAGTTGCCCCCCCCCTCTGAGCCGAGTGCTATGTGGCCAGGGTGAACGTGTTGGCAAAGTGATTCTCTCCACTGGATATGGCATAGATCACAATCATATCTTAGTTCTAACAGAAATGTTTAAACATATGAATAGATTTCTCCTATTGATATCGTACATTGATTCGAGAAAGCTTTAAGTTGTGTTGAAATTATCTGTACAGTATTGCTGACTGAAGATTTTGCATTACCACCATCGAAACATCTACACTGTAGCAAAGCGGATGCCAAAGTTGGACTGCTGAAGACCCTAAAATTTAAAAAACAACAACAAAAAAGTTGGTGAGGCAAGGATTTTTCCAACTTTGCAGTTCTACCCTGCTGTTCTAGTAGTTGAACCAACAAGAAAGATGGTTTAAGGCCAAATGGAAAAAGCCACCCCTGTGGCCGAATCTTCAAAGGCGCTGGTTTCTGACAAGTCGTTCGAATCCCCGGATGAGGTATAAATGGTGCGCTTAATCTACAATGTCGCTTGTCCCTAATTTGTGGTTCATTATAAATAAGCGACTGGCAGTAGCCCTAACTGTTGCACACGGCAGTCATTAAACACTGTAAAAAAACTTCCTGGAATCAGTGAACCCGAATTAGGGACGAGTGACTGCTTATCGTACGGAGAATTGCTCATGGTGGTCATTAAACTCCTGATTGCAAAAAGGGGGTTTATACAGGTGTATAATCTACCTTTGCTTTGTCCCCATTTTTTTGCTGATAAAGCTTAGAATTGAAAGTCAAAATCCAAGAACTTGCAGAAAGTAGGATGAATTAATTCAGAAGAAAAGGCTAATTCCTATAAATCACTTTCGTTAGAAGGGGATTACAGAGATGTAGTTGTAAGTAAAAAGCATACCTCAGCAGTGAACGGATTTTTCTGAAACTACATAAAAAAAGATTCTTAAAATTTAGAGCAATTTTTTATTTAATTTGTGGTTTTTGTTATTTAACAGTTTTTATTAAGATTTATTATTGATTTTTGTTGTTGTTAAAATCGGAATTTTACCAGTTTTAAATAAGGAATATCGCGAGGGAGTCACGTTACGATTGCGTTCTTTAAATGCTACAGTCATTCCATACAATTACCAAGTATTCTCATAAATAACACTTATTTGTCACACTGAAGAAATGTGATTAACATAGTCATCTATTCAGCGTGACTTAGCACGCCATTTTTCCTAAAATCATGAGGTCGGTGTAGATTTCTTTTGTGTCCCCATGGGGAATCAAAATGAACTCAGAAGAGCGGATCGCCGGTGGAGAGTTATTTAGTGTAGTATAATGCCCTTCGCTGCTATAAAACCCTTTTTACCCAACCTTCATGATTTTAATAATCCACGGAGATGCCATCTCCCACAACTTTATTTTGAAGACTGCCGTCTCGATAAAGCAGTTCCCATTCATTCTCTTTGCACTAGAACCCATCAAGCAGAGACGTCGCTAGACTTCGAAATCAGGATGGGCGACAGGTGGGCGAGTATTATTTTTTCTGGGGTAAGTTTGATAGCAACTTTATTTACAAAACACTGAAAGTATTTATTTTCCTTTTTCTACAGGCTGCAAAGGTATTCGCAGTCAGTGGCGCACCGACGGAGGGCGGGGGGTCCATCGGGTCCGGACCCCCCCCCATCCTTTAAAAATAATAGCAATGACCCTAAGACGTTGTGCTATTACAAAAATAATACATAATTAAAACAAAGTATTAGAGAAGTGTCCAATCCATGATAATATTTCTAGTGTCAGTATTTTTCTAAACGAGGCACACATACATACACACACACACACACACACTCTCTCTCACTCACATTCACATTTTTTTTCTACGAAAATATATTTTCTGGACCCCCTTTTCAAAATCCTGGGTGCGCCACTGTTCGCAGTATCCCTTCCCGTTCCACCCTCCCCTCCTGGATACATACTCATTAATTCTGGAACAGCCTTGAAGTTTTTTCACTTTTTGGAATACGAAGGAATCTAAAGTTTGAAAGCATTTTCTTGTTAATGTTCCGTTCATCCATTTTTAATAAAATTAGCAAAACCAAAAGAGTTACATACCAGTATAATAATCATGACGCCGTGATTAAAATAACATTTCATGCCTCGGAGAAAGATCTTAAAGCAAATGTTTTCGTGGATTAGGGTTGAGGGAAAATGTTCAAGCTAGTATGATTAACTTGCGTATTTCCCCGCAGCATTTCAAGCTAGTATGATTCCAACAAGCAGACAATATCTTTCCCTCCTTAATTCCTTTCCTTCAAGCTAGCAACCTTGTCTTGCACTCGTCTCTTCCAAAGTAGTCGTCAGCTACGACCTGCTCCCTCATTACCCAAGGACAAGCTTAAGAGCGCTGGTATAGCATTAGTCTCCACTTTCATGTGTTGGAATCCCCTACTTAGTAGCACAAACAAGCAGCAGAGCAATTACTACTGCAATTACTACTGACTGAATTCCTACTAACCCTCTTCATTCGCCCCTGGCCAATACTGACTTGAAAAAAGGCTTAAATTTAGGCTTTAGACGAATGGAAAACAACTAAATTTTCGTGGCCTTGTGAATGCTATGTTGATAACCTTTCTACGGAGAAGGAAACACGCACTTTCTAGGGAAATACATAGAGCTACACAACGAAAAACACGGGAGTCATTATTCCTTGGCAAATTTCATATTATTTTTTAAAGTTAAAAAAAAATTAAAATATGGCACATCTTGAATTGGGTGGGCTGCAGGGTGAGCAAGACAATTTTCAGGGTGGGGTAGAGCCCACCCTCGCATCCCCTTGGCGACGTCCCTGCCTTCAAGCTCGGGAGAAGCCTTGCTGCGTGGTTCCACTGTTTAGCTGCACTCCTGCAATGCGAACATTTGGTTAAGACAAATATGCTTGCCTGTAAAACACAATATTCCGTATTTTTGCATTCATGATCGCCCAAGTCAATTCCTTTGCCCTACATCTTATCTGCCTAAGGAAAGCGGTATATTACCAAAAGATGCATTAGGGCCATTAAGAGCCTTATTCGCCACTGTTCGCAGGTACGTAGAATGAACTTGGAAGTTATAAATGAGCCGCCCAAGTGGTCTAAGCGATCATTCGTCAGAGATGGGTCTAGGGTTGGAATGCCAGTGAGGCATCGATGTTGTTTCTCTTAGAGCACTGAATTTCTCCCTACCTTGGAGTCAGTGGCCCTAAATTAGGGATGAGCGACTGTATATATCTTATCTAGTTGCTCATGGTGGTCATTAACCCCCCCCCCCCCCAAGAAACAAAAAATTGTGAATTACTGCATAAAGTAAGCACACAGGACAAAAAATTAGTCACTCCTAACAGAAATGACAATAGAAAGATACCGGTTGCACAGAGGACGCCGTGATAGCACTGTTGGGAGATAAATATCCCTGTCGTGGTCTACAGGATAGTTTCTGTCTCGTGTAGTGGTGAAGAGCAACGTGTGTGTTGAATTTAGCCTGCAATATGGATCGTAAGGCAGACGTTACTAGTGCCAAAAAGGAGCCATCGTGTTTGGCCGTGCTCACGGACACAAAGTGAATGAAGCCGCCCAGTTTGTTGGTGTATCGAAGCGTATTGTCAAGCGTATCTACACACAGTGGTGTAGTTCGCAGTCAACTGAAAATTGGCGACGTAACTGTGGCCAGAAAACGATTCTCACCAACAGGGATCGCAGCCACATTTCACGCCTAGTAATTGCAAATCGGTTTCAAACCAGGCAACAATTGCACAACCAAACAGTCAATGAAAGTCCACTCCAACCGATTTCCGAAAGGACACTCTGACGAGAATAGCCTGAGATGAACATCTGAAGAAGAGTACCACGGAAGAGGCCTCTTTTAACAGCAAGTCACAAAGTCGCACGTTATCAATGGGATCAGAGGCACCAAAACTTTACTGTGGAGGATTGGAAACGAGTAATTTGGTCTGATGTCTCGTGTTTGTTTGTACTCCAACGATGAGAGGCGACGAGTGCATCGCAGACCCAATGAAGCCTTTAATCCTGATTGTGTCGAAGCTGTTATTCCAGCTGGAGGGAGTTCTGTGATGCTTTGGGGATGGTTTTCGTACCACGAAATGGGCCCTCTCGTTGCAGTGGCGATGAATTTGAACCAGTATGCGTACCTCTGCATTCTGAATGACGAAGTGTTGCCCTTTGCCCTACATCTCCAGGAGCAGCATCACATTGCCACTCTTGTCTTCCAAGACGATAATTGTAGTGTGCACAGGACTTAAAACTGTGTCTGAGTGGCACGACGAACAATCAGGAACACGGTCTCACCTCAACTGGTCCGTCAAATCTCCAGATTTAATTCCTATTGAAAATCTGTGGGATTTTCAATAGGATTTAAATCAGAAGGCGAAACGCCGGAATAGACGCCCACGTACTCTGGCGGAACTTCGGACCAATTGACTCACGAGTGGCTGCAAATCGATGTTCAATACATCCACACCCTCTTGGAGTCTCTACCACACCGGATTCATGTTGTTATGAAGGCAAGAGGCGGCGTCACCCGTTATTAGGTAAGTTCTGACAGGGGTGACTAACTTTTTGTCCGGTGTGCTTATCTACAAAGGATTATTTGACGAGGAATGTCATCAAGAACGAAATTAACAGACGTATAGAACTTGAATGCATCTGAAGGGTACAATGTGATATTCAACCATCGTTGAGAAGGCAAATTCGTATAAAAGGTTTTGTTGTTCGGATGTTCATAATAATCCGACAGCAACTGTTCCGTACCAACCAAAACTTGCCGCGGCTCAAAGGTTACCTATTGTTCGGAGGTGTCCGTCAATGGAGGTTTCACTGTATTTGAAATCGCTTACCTTTTTCATAATTGTGTGATTTATTTGTAAGTTTGAATATTCTTTCGTGGATATCTCTGGAAATAGTTGTACGTTTTGCTTTATTTGTGTTGATTGGTCCCGTCGTTCGCCATGTTTTTGCGAGTCTTCGTGTACTTGAGTTGAGGCATCCAAATTTCCATTAACAAGGCTGATATTCTCCGCATAGGCAAATATACGGTGTAAGCTGTTTAGTGTCCCTTCTATTCCCCCCCCCCCTGCTCTTTTAACTTTCCCCAATGAAGTACTGAAAAGCAGTAGCTACAGTACATTACCGTGAGAAGATCGTAAATAAAGGCTTCCGATGTTAAATTTCCACTTCTGATTGTATTTTATCTGTCTGTCGTGTATATTTTTATCCTGTTTACCAGTTTGGTTAGTGTCTAAAACTGTAAGTAATAAAATTATGGTATCCATAGTTTAAAGCAGTATTGACCGGTCGAGTCTCTGAATAAAGTACGCCGGGGCAACATGATTTTGGTCCTATAGTGTTTCTCTGAAGACAATCCAATGGAAATGGTGTGTACACGTATCCAGAAGGGCTAAACAAGTATATATAGGCATCAGAGTTACTTAAACCAAGTACCAAGAAACCATAAAGTAACTAGAAAACGATAGCATAGGAGTTAGATGAAATTGGAGACCATGCGGGAACCACGTGTAAGAGAAATGCTCTTCCAGCGAAGCTCAGTACAAGAACTTCATTTAATAGTGGAGATCGCCAATGGATGACGACACACAACTGAGAAAAATCGAGAAAAATAAATGTTGTCTTCGCCTTTGATATAAACAAACATGCCTGCGAAACCAACTGATTGCGATTAAATTTATTTCAAATTTGTATTTTGGAACAAACACTATGACGTAATTCTAAATTTTAGCCGATTGCAAGTTGATAAAAAATAATCTTCGGGGGTGGGGCGATGAAACATGGCCCACATACAGTGCTAGAAATATACCGGCACTTCTTTTTACTTAGTATTTCCCACCTGCATTTTTTTTCACCCGGAATTTACATACCGACACTAATTTTAATAGTGAGAACTGCAGAAATGATTTTTTTTTCTCCCTGACTTACGAGCACTCATTATTAAACATAGAAATATTATGTGTCTCTTGCCCTTGAGAAATTAGCTATGTGGGAACGGTAAAGGGTAGGGGAGTGGTGTACATGTTTGGAGGGTGCTGAGATTGCTGTTAATTCAAAAACTGAATATTCATTCTGATTGCGGAGGTTCTAACTGCCCGACTTCCTACTTCATGAAAGTCCCTATTGGAAGAGGACTGCCTTCTCAGCTTGGGATTAAAGTTCTGGGTTCAAGTCCAACTGAATCACTAATGGTTAACCGAGGTTGGAAGTCTCGTTAATCCGTTGGTCCCGGGATGGAGACTCCTCGTTATAAACAAGTCTAACCCCAGTCCTCGGTGTAACATAAGTAGTGCCCGCTGGAGTCCATAAACCAACGAACTCTAATCAACCGTCATCGTTTGACTTATGACGCAATAGTATTTTACGGAATTTTCAATTACATTTTCAAAGGAGTTTTTTTTCCGGGTAATTTTTTTTTCTCCAGTTTTTGGAGATTTTCTGGCGAAGGTATTTTTTCTAGAGCATTTTTAGCTAAATATGAGCATACCGGCACTTCAAAATTTCCATTTTGAGCACTGCCCTCATACCACTGACTGAGCAGAAGGGTGCTTATGCGGTGGGCTGCCCCCCCCCCCATAAATACCAATTTAACAAATCTAGTTACTGAAATTCATAAGTGAAATATTTGACGGAAAGCTATAATACTCTCCGATGCTTTTTCTTGTGCGAACGCACTTACATAATAAATAGGTGGGCATAGCTCCCCTGTGTGAGGGGGGATGACGTACGTACATTTTCGAATGATGTTGTGCAGACTGAAGAAAGGTCTTGACACTCTGATGAAGAAAATTAATGCATGTACTTGAAAAAAAATACAGTACCCTGGTACTCTTTGTAGACAGTTTATGCTATGTATGTATCGGATGCCATGATCTTTGTGGGTGTGGAATGAATCTAGTGATTTGAGAGTATACATTTACTTACGTACAACACATTGCATTTATTCGCCTCACTAACAACCACACCGAGCCACACTCTGGTACATACTAAGTGGTATTAAATCATAACAAACAATAAAGTTTAGTAATTCCAGACATTCCTGTTCTGAATGTTGTGGTAAGTTTTAACCTTTTTAGGTATATTCTATTTTAGGAGGTTTTTGCTTTGTTCTGTGAGATTTGGGTCAGCATTTTATTTTATTTATTTTTTGTTTGGGGGGGGGTATCCTCTTTGAATTCAGGCACCTTTATAAAGGTGCCTGAACTTCAATCTTTGCTGGACCTAGACGTTACTTCAGCTTGTCTACACGTTCATTCTTTTTGTGATTTGGTTTGAACCTTTGCTGTTTTTCGTGTTGGGTGTATCTAGGGTGTTTCGTTCCGAACGTTGGTTCGTTTTTGAAATTTCAAGTTTCAGTTTGCTGAAAGGGTTATCTTATATTTATATGTATCATCATCATCAACCATTATCGATCCACTGCTAGATGAAGGTCTCCCCAAATTTCTTCCACAATTGTCTGTCTTGGGCCTGTCTCCTCCACGTCATTCCAGCATACTTTCGAATTTCATCCTTCCATCTCCCATGGGGTCTTCTTCTGGGTCTTTTCCTGTCCCTTGGAATCCAGTCTAAAATTTCTGTTTTCCATCGCTGGTCCGTTCTTCTGGCAACAAAAGAACGGACCACCCCTTAAAATGTTTGTCAGTGCAGTATTCTCAAACAGCCGAATCTTTGCACTAGCATTTTCATAGATGTTATTAATAATATTAATGTATTCATCTTCAATGCCGCAGGATTTCATAGCCATTGTAACTCCTGATGGTGTCACCGAATCAAAGGCCTTTTCATAATCGATAAAAGCCATGCACAATGGAAGTTCATATTCCCTCGCTGTTTCAATCAGTTCTCTCAATGCGTGGATATGATCTATTGTGCTGTAGCCACTCCTGAATCCAGCTTGTTCTCTCGGTTGAGCCATGTCCAGTGTTACCTTCAAGCAGTGTGAAAGAACTTTAGTGAAGATTTTATAAACTACTGATAGGAGGCTGATAGGTCTGTATTTCCTGAGATCCTCAATATCACCTTTTGTATGTAGCAGGGTTATTGCAGCGCTGTTCCAATCCTCAGGAATCTTCCCTTCATTAAGGCATGCATCGAGTGAAAACTTGGGCGAGTACTGTTTCAATTTCTCCACTTGCTTCTTGTATGATGTCTACAGTAATTCCATCTTCTCCTGGAGCTTTTCCCCGCTTCATGTTCTTGATTGCATGTGCAACTTCTGCTGGGAGGACTGGAAGAACACGATGTCTGTAGTACATGTATCATCCCTTTCATATAATTTGGAGTAGAAATCTTTCACTCTTGTCAAAAAATAAATATATATATATATATATTCTATTAAGAAGAGACCTAAGCAAAAAAAAATACATATATATTTTTGACTCATACCAAGTACAACATAGAAAAGGTTTAAAACAATTTTTGGTGGGCTTGTTACTTGCATCTATGGCCTTACAGAAACCCATTTCCAACTAGGTCCTTGTGGAAGTGAAAAAATGCAGAGTATTTGCTGGTCCTTGATAAAGCCAAGGCTCAGTATTCTCGACACTTTCTACATTCAGTTGTTTTATTTTATTTTTTTATCCTTTCTCCTTTTACTCACACCGGTAGATATATAACCTTTTCTATGTTGTACTTGGTATGAGTCAAAAATATATATGTATTTTTTTGCTTAGGTCTCTTCTTAATAGAATGTGAATTCTGAATTTTCAAAACTGCTGCGTTGCGCGTTTTGATCTTCAGGTTATTTTGCAACTTTCGTTTTAAATTCTAAAGTTTTTCCTTAGTTTTCAGTTTTGCTCTTCAGTATATATATATACACACATTGAAACAGTACTCGCCCAAATTTTTACTCGATGCCTTAATGAAGGGAAGATTTCTGAAGATTGGAACAATGCTACAATGATCCTGCTACATAAAAAAGGTGGCATTGAGGATCTCAGGAACTACAGACCTATCAGCCTCCTATCAGTGATTTTTATAAAATCTTCACTAAAGTTCTTTCACACCGCTTAAAGGTAACACTGGACATGGCTCAACCGAGAGAACAAGCTGGATTCAGGAGTGGCTACAGCACAATAGATCATATCCACGTACTAAGAGAACTAATTCAAAGAGAAAGGGAATATGAACTTCCATTGTGCATGGCTTTTATCGATTATGAAAAAGCCTTTGATTCGGTGAAACCATCAGCAGTTACAATGGCTCTGAAATCCTGCGGTATTGAAGAATGCATACATTAATATTTTTAATAACATCTATGAAAATGCAAGTGCAAAGATTCGGCAGTTTGAAAATACAACACACATAAAAATTGGAAAGGGAGTGAGACAAGGTGACACCATATCTCCGAAGCTCTTCAATGCTACATTGGAAAATGTCTTTAAATGACTGAACTGGGAAAAGAAAGGGATAAAGATTAATGGAGATTATCTAACTCACCTTCGCTTTGCTGATGACGTAGTCATTTTTGCAACTACCCCATCAGAGCTGCAGAGTATGATCCAGGAACTTTGCTAACAAGAGTAAAGAAGTGGGATTAAAAATGAACTTTCAGAAGACAAAAGTGATGTTCAATGCTTTTACAAGAAATGAAGATTTATCGATTGAGGGAGAAAAGCTGGAGATAGCAAACACGTACGTTTATCTTGGACAGCAGATATCAAGTGAAGGTCACATTGATGAAGAAATTAATCGGCGTACAAAACTTGCCTGGAGAGCTTTTGGAAGAAACAGCATAATTTTCAAGAGCAATATGCCATTATGTCTTAAAAGAAAAGCGTTTGATCAATGAATCCTTCCAGTGCTTACGAATGGTGCAGAGACGTGGACCTTAACTAAAAGAGACATACAAAGGCTGCAGACAACTCAAAGCAGCATGGAGAGGTGCATGTTTGATGTAACCAGGAGAGATAAGAAGAGGAACTCGTGGATCCGAAGAATGACAAGAGTGGAAGACACCATGATCAGAGTTAAATCCCTAAAATGGCAATGGGCTGGACATACTGCCAGAAGGACAGACATTCGATGGACAGCCGAAATTTTAGATTGGATTCCAAGGGACAGGAAGAAACCCAGAAGAAGACCACATGGGAGATGGGTGGATGAAATTCGAAAGTATGCGGGAGTGACATGGAGGAGACTGGCACAAGACAGACCGTTGTGGTGTGTGTGTGTGTGTGGGGGGGTCTTCCACTCTCCTCCATGTTACTCCCACATACTTTCGAATTTCATCCCCACCCCCATCTCACGTGTGCTCTTCTTCTGGGTCTTTTCCTGTCCCTTGGAATCCAGCCTAAAATTTCAGCTGTCCGTCGATGGTCTGTCCTTCTGGCAATATGTCCAGCCCATTGCCATTTCAGGGATTTCACTCTGATCATGATGTCTTCCACTCTTGTCATTTTTCTGAACAACGAGTTCCTCTTCTTATCTCTCCTGGTTACACCAAACATGCACCTCTCCATGCTCTTTGAGTTGCCTGCAGTCTTTGTATATCTCTTTTAGTTAAGATCCACGTCTATTCACCATACGTACGCACTAGAAGAATGCATTGATCAAACACTTTTCTTTTAAGACATAATGGCATATTGCTCTTGAAAATTATGCTGTTTCTTCCAAAAGCTCTCCAGGCAAGTTTTGTACGCCGATTAATTTCTTCACCAATGTGACCCTCACTTGATATCTGCTGTCCAAGATAAACGTACCTGTCTGTTATCTCCAGCTTTTCTCCATCAATCGATAAATCTTCATTTCTTGTAAAAGCATTGAACATCACTTTTGTCTTCTGAAAGTTCATTTTTAATCCCACTTTTTTACTCTTGTCAGCAAGTTCCTGAATCATACTCTGCAGCTCTGATGGGGTAGTTGCAAAAATGACTCCGTCATCAGCAAAACGAAGGTGGGTTAGATAATCTCCATTAATCTTTATCCCTTTGTTTTCCCAGTTCAGTCATTTAAAGACATTTTCCAATGTGGCATTGAAAAGCTTCGGAGATATGGTGTCACCTTGTCTCACTCCCTTTCCAATTTTTATGTGTGTTGTATTTTCAAACAGCCGAATCTTTGCACTTGCATTTTCATAGATGTTATTAACAATATTAATGTATAAATCTTCAATACCGCAGGATTTCAGAGCCATTGTAACTGCTGATGGTTTCACCGAATCAAAGGCTTTTTCATAATCAATAAAAGCCATGCACAATGGAAGTTCATATTCCCTCTCTATTTGAATTAGTTCTCTTAGTACGTGGATATGTCTATTGTGCTGTAGCCACTCCTGAATCCAGCTTGTTCTCTCGGTTGAGCCATGTCCAGTGTTACCTTCAAGCGGTGTGAAAGAACTTTAGTGAAGATTTTATAAACCACTGATATGAGGCTGATAGGTCTGTAGTTCCCGAGATCCTCAATGTCACCTTTTTTATGTAGCAGAATCATTGTAGCGTTGTTCCAATCTTGGGTAATCTTCCCTTCATTAAGGCATCGAGTGAAAATTTGGGCGAATACTGTTTCGATTTCTCCACTTGCTTCTTGTATGATGTTGACAGTAATTCCATCTTCTCCTGGAGCTTTTCCCCGCTTCATGTTCTTGATTGCATGTGCAACTTCTGCTGGGAGGACTGGAAGAACTCTGGTACTGGTACCTTTCATGATGTCTGGAGTACATGTATCATTCCTTTCATATAATTTGGAGTTGAAATCTTTCACTTTTGTTAAAATCTCGCCTCTATTTCTTGTTACGGAACCATTTTTTTTTCTCAGTGCCATAATCTGTTTTCTTCCCTTACTGAGATGTCCCTTTGCTATCTTTAGGCTTTGGTTGTTTTCAATTGCTTTCCTCACTAGTTCAAAGTTGAATTTCCTTACGTCTTCAGTGATACTTTTTCGTACTGTCTTGCATAGCTCTATATATTCCACTTTGGAAGTCACATCTTCTTTAGTTGTCCTCATATCTCTTCTTTTTTGCATCAACATTTTGGTTTTTCCTGATAATTTGTTCACATGCAACTTGTTCTTAGACCCAGCTAATTTTGTTGCTGTTTCCATAAGAGCTTTGGTTACTTTTCTGTTAACTTCAGAAATATCCACTTATTCCGACGTTAGGCCTTCTAAAGCAGAGAATCTGTTCTTCAGTTCCAACTTGAAGGTCTTATGGTGTTTTTTAAGGTTGGTTATGTCAATACATTTTGTTTGTCTTATGAGCTTGCGACGTTCGAGTTTAGTGTTGAGGTGCATCTTACATCTCACCAATCTATGATCATTACCTGTGTTGAACTTGTTAAGCACACTGCAGTCTTCGATGACGAATTTTTTGTTACACATAATAATATCAATTTCACTTGTCATCCCATTTGGATGTCTCCATGTCCATTTCCTGTGTGGCTTTTTCTTGAAAAATGAGTTCAAGATAAAAAACCCTTCTGCCTCTGCAAACTCAACGATAGTATTTCCACGCTGGTTTCTGTTGCCGTGACCGAATTTACGTACTGAAGTTTCATTCTGTTGCCGTTTCCCTATTTTTGCATTGAAATTTCCCATAATTATCTTCAAGTGCTGCTTACCTTTATTATTCAGAGGACGAATTTCCTCATAAAATTCTTCAATTTCTTCTTCAGGATGACTTGTGGTGGGTGCATAAGTTTGAATAATCTGAGCCTGGTATCTTCTCGAGAGTTGGATAACGAGTCGTGCAGCTCTATCAGAGGAACTTTCAACTTCTACCACTTTATCCTTCAGTTTCTTGTTTATTATAAATTTAACACCACTAGTTCTGCCAGTATCTGTCCCACGATAGTAAAAGAGATGTCCACTTTTCAGTTCAATGAGATTTTCTCCTTTTCTAATTACCTCACTTAGCCCGACGATATCCCACTTGATCCTTTGTAGTTCCTCTTCCAATTCAAGAAGCCTTGAATCAGAAGATAGGGAGCGTCCATTATACGTAGCCAAGGTCAGCATCAGATGGCAGCCTAGTCCGGTCCTCCGGGGATTCTTAGCACCCTCTGCCTTCATGTCGCACTGGCCGCTGCCTTGGCCAGGTACATTCCAGCTGTCAGAGACTGAGGGCCAAGATTTAAGTTGTAGAATCATTTTGGAGGGGTTATCATAACTCACCACGCTGGCCAAGCGGGTTGGTGAGTGTGGGATAGCATTTCCTCTAATCCCGATGGTACAGTTATACCGCTATTGGCGGTCGTCAAAGCCCCTGTAGTGGGAACTGGATGCACCACGAGAAGGCGGGTTTGACATTTGTCAAGGAGAGGATGTGATGTTACGCATCACCTGACCTAACATCCCAAATACATATATATATAGTATATAGTATATAAATGAAACAGAAAATACTTTATAAAAAATTATTATAACACAAAAAAAAAAAAAAATTGACTAAAAGGCTAATATCATGAGAAGTGCCGAAGGCAGCTAAACCTCATGTAGTAGCATATATACTAGGGGTGTTCAAATGAAAAGGTACGAAACGTCATAAGAACGTAACTGTTAACATATTTGCCTATGCCGCTATGGGAGAACGTAGCGACACATCTAGGGATGCGATTGGAGTCGCCGGCGTGGATCGGAGCATGAGCAGGCAAGGTGTTGCTCACCGTCTTTTTCGACGTCCAAGGTCCACTACTTGTTGAATTCTTCCAGCACAGACGAACCATTAACTCCGATGTGTACTGTGAGACACTCCGAAGCCTACGCAGGTCCATCAAGAACAAAAGACCGGGGCTGCTCACGGAGGGTGTGGTTCTGCTCCATGATAACGCGCGTCCACACGTCTCCAGGGTCACACACGCGGAACTGGCCAAGTTCCAGTGGGAGCAGCTTGACCATCCGCCCTACAGCCCGGACATGTCGCCCTGCGATTTCCATGTGTTTGGTCCCCTGAAAAAACATCTGAAAGGGAAGCGCTTCCACTTGGACGACGAACT
The DNA here is from genome assembly GCA_039090855.1 of Macrothele yani. Lineage (NCBI taxonomy): Eukaryota > Metazoa > Arthropoda > Arachnida > Araneae > Macrothelidae > Macrothele > Macrothele yani. The sequence goes on from CM077001.1 coordinate 85,576,568, forward strand.
CAAGGACGCTGTGCAGGACTGGGTCTCGTCACGGCCACAGGAATTCTGGGAACAAGGAATCCTTCGGCTCGTTAATCAATGGGATCGTTGTGCTACGGTCTATGGTGTATACTTTGAATAAAGTCTTCATTTATACCCACAGTGTCGTTTCGTACCTTTTCATTTGAACACTCCTTGTAGAATGAAAACATTACAGAACAAAAATAAAAAAATTTCAAAAAGGAACTTCAAAACAAGTTAAAACTAAAAACAGGTTGCCGTCATCAGGGGAGCATCAACCTGTAGAAATGGCCTTTCTAGTACCAACAAAACGACAAGGCAAGCCAAAATTGTCGGTTGGTCATGCTCCCTAGGCCACAAAACCAAATTCTAATAAGCACAAGAATTCCAAGAATCAAATTTATACAACTAAAAAAAAAAAAAAAAAATTAAAAGCTTACCGGCAGAACAAAACCACCATGACACGACATTAAAGAAAACTGAACAAAGCACCCACAAGAACCCAAATATATACACTGATATAAAAGGTGGTCACGGTTTATCAATTACCTGGTAAGCCAAAAAATGTGTGAATTGACAAGATGCAAAACTGTATATAGATAAGATCTTCAGCTATTAGGGACCCACCAAATAGCACTTTATGTTGCCTATATACTTAAAATTGTTAGGTCCTAGGTTAATAAAGCATGTCAATGTGCAATTTGAAACTCTTGGACACCTTATTATAGTTCAAAATTAAATGATTAAAATGATGTCTTAAAAATTTTTTAGGAAAGTTGTTAGATTGCAGTTTAGAAAAAAGAGCTTTCAGATTTTTTACAAGTAAGAACTGTGTAGAGCAAATTTTAGCTATTCTATGAAACTGAGAGATGAGTAGATTGCGATGTATAACTTTTGAAATGTTGGGATGACCAGTGAGTGTAGTGAATGATATCAAACTCAAAAGAGTTTCTTTTATCAAATAATTTCACCACACCTATTCCCTCCTCGTCCACCTGGATCTCTAAATCGAGGTAACAAACACAAGTAGACGATCTGTTTCCTAACGACCTTACCCTAGAAAAAACCAACAGATCGTCCACTTGTGTTTGCTACCTCGATTTAGAGATCCAGGTGGACGAGGAGGGAATAGGTGTGGTGAAATTATTTGATAAAAGAAACTCTTTTGAGTTTGATATCATTCACTACACTCACTGGTCATCCAACATTTCAAAGTTATACATCGCAATCTACTCATCTCTCAGTTTCATAGAATAGCTAAACGTAAGAATAGTAAGAATACCAGGAAACGTAAGAAGGTACCTGGTCGAGACATTCGAGCAACAAATTATAGGCTATGGTGGTTGCGTAGAGTGGCCTGCACGCTCACTGGACCTCACCCCATTGGACTACTTCCTGTGAGGCTACCTCAAAGAGCAGGTGTATCAGACCATTCCGACAACGTTGCAGGACCTTCGACGCCGTATAACTGATGCTTGTTCCAGCGTGTAACCCTGACATGCTGCCAAATGTGCAGCGTGAGATTTAATCTAGCGTCCAAATGTGTATTGTGGCTGACGGAGAGCACATTGAGCACCGACGGGCAGTGACAACTAATTGCTCCTTTCTGACGCGTTTCGTGACGTAACAGTGTTCGACATCGCGAACAAACAAACAAGCGTTGTGTTGTACGCGTTCTTATTTTTAGCATTCATGTGCGCAAGGTGTCTTTTCGTGCTAAATCGATGCTGCTCTACAATTTTGTAATTGACTATTTTCCCGTATATTTACTCAAAAAGAAGCATTTTCAACGGGAGCCAAAAGCCAGAGAAAAAAACAAAAACACGATACAAACAAGCAGTGCAGAACATGCAAGAATGCAGAAAGTTTTGAAAATGCTGATCTTTGGCTTTTTCAAGGGCCAGCAAACACAGCATTAACACATCTCTAGAAAGACCTAGTTGAATATGGATTTCTGCTATGTCATTAATGTAATTCAGGCAAATGGCACCACAAATTAAAAAAAAAACACCTTTTAAAGCCATGAAAAAGTGAAATGAATAAGAATCAAATTTAGCTTTTACATTCATGACATACTTGGGCCGACCCACAACGACTCACCATACACAAATCCAAGAAATCTTAGTATGGATTCAACGAGTAAAAAACAGTTAAATTTTGACATTTGCCTCCAGACTTGTTAAGACTTTAGACAGAATAAGAAAGAAAAGTTGCATTATGTAAAACAGTATTGTAAAAATGCTTTACCTAAAAGAACAGATTCAATAAATTGATCCTTCTGCCTACAAAAAATTTACGCTGCTCAAAACGCAAAGTATGCCAGAAGCACAAAGGACAAGAAATAATTCAAACCCAGAGCCAAGAGAAACAAGAAAGATTACACCGAATTTTCGGGTGTAATGAGCATGTCTTTTGAATCCGTTCTGGTGCAAATTAAATTTATCAAAGCTATTCAAAGGCAATGGAACCGGTATGGAAAACAATAGTATCTGACGGAAGAAGGAAGTTTTTCAATCGGGTTTTTAATCCCTCAGATATTACTGTAAACGGAATCTTGAGCTTACGAACTCTTAGAAACAGAGTTATCGACAAAAATAAGATGTGACTTTACGTCCCCTGGTGTTAAAACCATGCATTATTTTAGGAAGAAAGTATTCTTGATAGATTGGAGGTTTAACGACCACCGTGAGCAACTAAATGGGCTATAAGCAGTCGCCCGTCCCTAATTTAGGGTCACTGGTTCCAGGGAAGGGAAAGAGCCAGTGCCGTAAGACAAACACAACATCCATGCCTCACCGGGATTCGAACCCGGACCCCTTTCGGACGAATGATCAGAGGCCATCGCTTAGACCACTGTGCCACCGGGGCGGCATATTCTTAAAAAAGGTTTATCCATATGAGCGGTATCGGTCCAAGAAAAAAAAAATTTAGTCGAGTTTTCAGGAGCCCAGATTTTGCTACAAATACATCAGAAGCAGAATTTAACACTTATGACCCCTGGTTGTCAAACCATTCTTTACAAAACATTAGAAATTACGTGAAAAATATTTTCCATCAGGTCTTGTATGCGATATAGGAAGAATTTTTCAAATCTGAGTTTTAGGAGCAGAAAACGCAATTTACCTTTATACGCCCTAGCGGAAAGTCTTAAATGATTTACGTGAAAATTTTGAATTTATAGGAAAAGCAGTTCGCATCGGAAACACTATCCAACAACGAAGGAATTTTTCAAATTGGACTTTTAGAAGCAGAGATATTGACAAAAATAAGATATATATCTGCGCTTCCTGGCGTAGAAACCATGCATTATTTCAAGAAGAAAATGTTCCTAAAAGGTCTGTCGACATGAGTATCATCGGTCAACAAAAGGCTGTTTTTTTCAATCAAAAATTTAGAAGCTCATATTTTGCTGCAAAAAAATCAGAAGCGGAAATTAAGCCTTACGTCACCTGATGGCCATACAATTTTTTTACAAAAATTAGAAATTATGGGCAAACGATTTCCCATCAGGAGCTGTATCCGTTGCAGAAAGAATTTTTCAAATCGGAGGTTTAGAAGCAGAGAAAGAGTGGGAAACGCAATTTACCTTTACGCCTCCTAGCGGAAAGTCTATGAATTACTTGAAAATTTTGAATTTATAGGAAAAACATATCACACTAGAAACACTATCCAACAAAGGATTTTTTTTAAATCTGACTCCCAGAAGCCGAGATATTGACAGAAATAAGATATACATCTACGCCCCCTGGCGCAGAAACCATGCACTATTTTAGGAAAAAAATGTTTCTAAAAGGTTTGACGACACGAGTAGTTTTGGTCTACAAACGACGTTTTTTTCAATCAATAATTTAGAAGCTTATATTTTGCTGCAAATACATCAGAAGCGGAAATTAAGATTTAAGCCCCCTGGTGGCCAAACCATTTTTTTTTTTACAAAAATTAGAAATTATGTGCAAACGATTTCCCATCAGGGGCTGTATCCGGTACAGAAAGAATTTTTCAAATCGGAGATTTAGAAGCAGAGATATAGGGAGAAACGCAATCTACCTTTACGCCCTCTAGCGGAAAGTCTATGAATTACTTGAAAATTTTGAAATTATACGAAGCACATGTCACACTGGAAACACTGTACAACAAAAAAGGAATTTTCCAAATCGAACCCCTAGAAGTAGTGATATTGACAAAAAATAAGATATACATCTACGCCCCCTGGCGTAGAAACCATGCACTATTTTAAGAAGAAAATGTTCGTAAAAGGTTTGTCGGCATGAGTAGTATCGGTCTACAAACGACGTTTTTTTCAATCGAGAATTTAGAAGCTCATATTTTGCTGCAAATACATCAGAAGCAGAAATTAAGATTTACGCCCCTAGTAGCCAAACCATTTTTTTTACAAAAATTAGAAATTATGTGCAAACGATTTCCCATCAGGAGCTGTATCCGGTGCAGAAAGAATTTTTCAAATCGGAGGTTTAGAAGCAGAGAAAGAGTGGGAAACGCAATTTACCTTTACGCCCCCTAGCGGAAAATCTATGAATTACTTGAAAATTTTGAAATTATATTAAAAACATGTCACACGAAAAACACTATCCAACAAAGAACGAATTTTTCAAATCGGACTCCTAGAAGTAGGTATATTGACAAAAATATGATATACATCTACGCCCCCTGGCGAGGAAATTGTGGGATATTTTAGGAAGAAAATATTCCGAAAAGGTTTATCGATGTGAGTGGCATCAGTCCACGAAATAATTTTTTCAATCGATATTTCAGAAGCTCAGATTTTATGGCAAATACCTCAGAAGCAAAAATGCTACAAATACATCAGCAGCAGAAATTAACACTTATGCCCCTGATGGCCAAACCATTCTTTACGAAATGTTAATAATTATGTGAAAAATATTTTCCATCAGGTCTTGTATGCGATACAGGAAGAATTTTTCAAATCTGAGTTTTAGGAGCAGAAATAACGCAGAAAACTCAATTTACCTTTGCCCCTGGCGGAGAAAGTCATATGCATTTACGCCCTCTAGCGGCAAAATTGTACATCGTAAAAGAAAACCGAAATAAAGGATCATCATTCGCATATTTCAACACTATCCAACGAAGAAGGAATTTTTCAAATCGGACTCTTAGAAGTAGAGATACCGTGGGTACAGACTGACGGACGGACAAACCGATAACATAAGCCGCCCCGGTGGCGCAGTGGTCTAAGGCGCTGGATTTTGATTTTAAATAAAAAAAAAACACAAATGAATGTCAACAAGCATTAAACTCGAAAAAACTTTTCAGAAGTACCAAAAAGAAAATAAACAAGAAAGATGACACCGAATTTTCGGGTGTAATAAGCACGTCTTTTGAATCCCTTCCGACGCAAATTAAATTTATCAAAGCTATTCAAAGTCTATGGAACCGGTATGAAAAACAAAAGATCTGACGGAAGAAAGAAGTTTATCACTCCGGTTTTTAATCCCTCAGATATGCCTATAAAGGGACGGGCGACTGCTTATAGCCCATTGAGTTGCTCACGGTGGTCGTTAAACCTCCAATCAAAAAAAAAAAAAATAAATAAATAAATAAAATAAACATCTACGCCCCCTGGCGTAGAAACCATGCATTATTTCAAGAAGGAAATGTATTCTCAAAAGGTTTGTTGGCATGAGTAGTATCGGTCTATAAACGATGTTTTTTTCAATCGAGAATTTAGCTCATATTTTGCTGCAAATACATCAGAAGCGGAAATATTAAGATTTACGCCCCCTGGTGGCCAAACTATCTTTTTACGAAAAATTTGAAATTATGTGCAAACGATTTCCTATCAGGAGCTGTGTCCTATGCAGAAAGAATTTTTCAAATCGGAGATTTAAAAGCAGAGATATAGGGGGAAATGCAATTTACCTCTACGTCCCCTAGCGGAAAGTCTATGAATTACTTAAATTTTTTGAAATTATATGAAAAACATGTCACACTGAAAACACTGTCCAACAAAGAAGGAATTTTTCAAATCGGACTTCCAGAAGTAGAGATATTGACAAAAATGAGACATACATCTACACCCCCTGGCAGAGAAACTGTGGAAGATTTTAAGAAGAAAATATTCCAAAAAGGTTTAACGATGTGTGTGGCATCAGTCCACGAAAGAATTTTTTCAATCGATATTTTAGAAGCTCAGATTTTATCGCAAATACATCAGAAGCAAAAATTGACACTTACGCCCCCTGGTGGCTAAATTATTCTTTACCAAAAATTAGAAATTATATGCAATAGATTCTCCGTCAGGAGGTGTATCCGCTGAAGAAATTTTTTTCAAATCGGAGCTTTAGAAGAAGAGTTATCGGGGAAAATGTAATTTACTTTTACACCCTAGCGGAAAATATATGTGTAATTTGGAAAAGTAAAATATATCTAAAATACTTTTCGACATAAATGGAATTGAAAGATAAAAGATAATTTTTGAATTCGACATCATCTGCATTTACGCCCTCTAGCGGCGAAATTGTACATCGTAGAAAAAAACGAAATGAAGGATCATCCTTCTCAGGTTTCAAGCTTCCCAATGCAAAATAAATTTTCAAATCGGACTAATAGTTGGAGATATCGTACGTACAGACAGACAGACAGACAGACAGACGGACCGACAAACCGATAACTTAAGCACGATCTTTTTTTACAAAAGACGAGCTGAAAACGAAAAAACTGACCTAGGAAACAAGCACAGCGAAGCGACGTCACTACATCCAACGTAGCAGATTTGGATGAGCCGCGGAACTCCCTTTGGCACTGAAAAGGGACGCCACTACATCAGAATGACCGCAGAAAACGGCAACCCACCAATCAAAAACTCCCAAATGAAAAATTAATAAACTGTTTGTCTGGAAAGAGCAGAAACTCAACGGAATACAAGAAAAATATCATAAAACACTGCCAAAATGTATTTAATGTTATTTATCTATATTAAAATACCTTAAAGTAAATCTACAGGAATTATTCAGTTTCTTATAATTTTTTCTTAATTTATACTATTTTTATGTGTGTTATTCTTGAGATCGAATAAATATTTTACATTTAAAATTTTTTTAATAATTTTTGTTTCATTTTATTTTTTTATTTTTATAATGAAACTGTTTTATCTATAGCACTAAAGGTTCCAAAAAGGTAGTTAATATACATCCTTTAGACCAACTTCCAAAAAGGCTTTCATTGGCCAGAATCATTTTATTAACTGTGATTCAATTAAATTATATCTGCTAACCTAACTTTATTTTTAAGGACTATTTTTCTCAAAGCTGTTTTAATAAAGTTAGCTGGTACTTTGTTCTCGAGAAGGCTATTGATAAGGAAACTCATGTGTTCGCGGAAATCCGAAGTTTTGCTACAGATTCTTGCAATTCTAAATACCTGTGAAATAAGGACATTCCCTATTACTTTAGTGGATATATTGCTTGTCCAGTGTAAATATTTAATTACTTTAAAAAAAATTATTTCTTTTATCAAATAGGCTAATGGTAGGGTTACCATTATTAAGCTTTATACTTAAATCTAAGAAATCAAGCTCCTGGTTATTTTGGTTAGTTTTACTTAATTTTAAACAGCTAGGGAAAATATCTGAAAATCATTCTCTATTATTTCAGAGTTATTAATACAGAGCAAATCATCAATATATCTGTAAGAATACAAGTAGCTATCAGAGTTCAAGGACCTATATTTTATAAACTGATACTTTTTATAGAAAGGAAACAAAATACAAACACTTGTGAATGTGAGCATCCCATTGGAATGCCATTTATTTATTTATAGAGAAATCGGTTATAAAGAGTATGGTTTTTATTATTGCAGCAGTTAAGTAAAGTATTCCATGTATTGGCTTTAACTATTTGGTTAATTTTAAATTCTACAAACAACTTATGCGTAAAAATAATATCTTAGAGGCAAATTAGTATATAGGTTCGGCAGCTGAAGCAAACCGCTGAGTGGAAGTGTGCATGAAACTCCTAGAAAACCCGCGCGATGTATGTTTCGTCAAGAGAATTGTTACGTGCGATGAAAAGTGGGTCTGTTTCCGTAATCTTATAACATACAACGGCAGTGGTTGAGCCCGGGCCAGCTTCCTGAACCAAACGTGAGCACTTCGAGCACAAAGTGATGATCTGCGTGTGATGTAATTTCGAGGGATAATCCATTACGAATTTGTTCCAGACGGTCGGACCATCAACGCTAATCTCTACTGTGAACAGCTGGAGGGGATGTATGCCGTTCTGGAGGAGAAGTACCCGGTACTGGTGAACAGAAAGCGCGCTCTCCTACAGCAGGACAATGCTCGGCATCATACCGCGCGAACGACCCGGGCAAAACTCGAGGAACTTGAGGGCATCGAACTGATGCCACATCCAGCATATAGTCCGGACCTTGCCCCCCCCCCCCTTCGGATTATTACTTGTTCCGGTCCATGGGCCCATTTCCTTTGTGGGTGGCGCTTCAACAACCAGGAAGAGGTGGCAGCCGGGGTGGAGGAGTTCTTCGCCTCGAAGGACAAGAACTGGTACCGCAGCGGAGTGGAAGAACTGGCAAATAGATGCCTAAAGACGGTGCAACACGATGTCCTATACTTTGAATGCTAGTCAGCTTTCGTCGTAAAGGCAGGAAGACATAAAGTGATACAAATATTGCAAAACTTTCGACTCACCTTCCGTACAAAAAACCTCAAACTTGTGTTGAAAAGATGTTTAAACAGTTAAAGGTGTTGATATAACGTTTACTTTCTTTTGTTGGGGGGGGGAGGTACCTTGATAATTTTCCCAATAGTGGGCCACTCAAAATCAACTTCCAGGGCCGCTTATGAATCGCCAGTCCGCCACTGAAATAGTTTACTTCGGATTTACTTTATTACTGTCGGGAAAGATGCGTAGCATAAAAAAATACATTGCATCACAGAAACATCAGCTAAATTATAAGAAGGGGTGATATACATATTTCATTTCCAAGAGCAATAACAGTTCTAGTTTAAGCTGATTTGTTATGATTTGCAATGAATGATTTAAAAGGACAAATTTCCTATTTCTTGGAAAAATTTGGAGCAAGAGCACCTCAGATAGTGCAAAATGGTGTAGAGGTACAAAATAGGTGCCACACCCCATTGCGGCATCTCAGTCTCTCCTTTTTAGATTTTGCTTCTTTTTGGCAGGTGGCTTCAGAAGTGATGAGGTTCGTGCCAACCACTGGGTGTCGTCACTGCGAGAAGACGACGGGGAGTTGGGTGGGAGGGTAGCTATCAGTCGCTTCGTTGACGTGACAGATGGTGCGGGATCCCTTGCTTCTGCCACCCCCGTGTCGTAGCTTTTTACCTTGCAGCGACGAGACAGTCTCTGAACTTTTGTCTCCAGTTTCGTAGCAGCACATAACTCCTGTTAAAACACACTCCTTAAAAAAAAAAAAAAATGATTCCACGTGAGCGCGTGTTACTAAACGGCCATTGGCCCTTGGGAAAGAATTGTCCGACTATCATTACTCATACGATTCGGAAGAAACCGACCAAATCTTTTCTCTCCAGTCATACTAATCAAAACAGAATGTATCTTGTCCCCTGCCCCCGCCCCTCCCACTCGGCTCTGGCAGTTTAATGACTTCTTATGTAGCAGTCGTGTTTTATACACTGTAGCCGGAGAAATGCCGGGGAAGACGCCCCCTCCCTTTGTGAAAGATAACATAGTTATATGCTTTTCCATCCTATAAATATTGTAGTTTTACAAAGAACGACGATGTAATTTTATCATTTAATCGGAAAATCTGTCCTCTACCGGGAACGTTTTTAATATTGATCTTCAAACACCTATGCTTTGAAGAAGCGCTTAGATTAGAACGAAAGAAAAACACATTACGGAAATTAGGTTAATTAACGTTGCTGTAGAATGCAAATTGTTCCCATTCTTAACTATATCCAAGGTTACAGAAGTCGCAGCATTTGACAGTGAAATCCAGCAGAGGACATGATTAGACTGAATAAATCATCTATTCCTCCTCCTTTCTGCAGTTTCAGTTCACACCCTGTCCTTGAGCTATTAACCCTAAATTAGGGATGTACAGCCACTGCGTGAATCAGATTTCTACAGTGAAGGCCAGAGACTTGATATACACTGGGATGCCATTTTATTAGGTACACCTGCCCTCGTGGCATAAATGGCTCACCCCCAACACGTAAGAATTCGCCGTGCGCTGTATCAGTCAGACCACCTCATCGACCCTCAGCAGGCTTTCGATTGAGCTTTGAAATGTGGTAAAAAAACTAGAATCTGAACAACTTTGAGCGTGAGGGCCGCGGCTGGCCTAGTGGTCAACGTTCGTGACTGCCAAGGAGGGACCTCAGGTTCGATCCCACGCAGGTACGAACGCTTGAACCACTAAATATCCGCCGCGCGTCGGATGGGCACGTTAAGCCGTCGGACCCCGGGTACTGGCACCCCGGTTATAAATAAGGGCGGGGCGTCTTCCTCCCCCTTTCTACCTCGTTTCCATGTGACTTTACTATCGAGCACTCTAGCTCAATAGCTTCCTATTTCTAAGGGGCCGCCCCGGTGGCGCAGTGGTCTAAGCGATGACCTCTGATCATTCGTCCGAAAGGGGATCCGGGTTCGAATCCCGGTGAGGCATGGATGTTGTGTTTGTCTTATGGCACTGGCTCTATCCCTTCCCTGGAACCAGTGACCCTAAATTAGGAATGGGCGACTGCTTATAGCCCATTGAGTTGCTCACGGTGGTCGTTAAACCTCCAATAAAAAAATATATATTTCTAAGGGTTGTTTAAGAACTGGGGCCGAACAATCCCTCCCTAAAAGGATCAGATCAGATCTACATATGATCTGATCTGAACTTTGAGCTTGGCCTGATATCTGGCGGCATGCATGCCAGGCTGTCAGTCCCTCAAACGGCCGAGCATCTCTCAAAGGGCCGATCTATTGGATATGCGTAGCTGTTGCAAGGGTTTACCGTGAGTGGTGCAACCGGCGAAAAACTTCCAACAATCGGCAATTCTATGAAGTGGTGGATCAGATTGCTGTTTTCGTTCACAATCGGCGAATTTGTGAACGAAAACAGCTGGTGCATCAGCGGTAGTGCTGAAAGCTCTTATTTGAAGAAATTGGTGGACTCAGTCTTATTGAAGAAATTGGTGGACTCAGTGGACTCAGTCTTATTGAAGAAATTGGTGGACTCATTCTGCGCTGCTCAAATATGGGAATTTCACCGTTCGTGCATAGGAAGTTCGTCGAACAGTCGCTGCAAGCAAATTTGTCTGACCGACTTCGTGCTGAAACCTGACACATGGGAATGCTATTCTCGTACGATTGTTAAACAGGCTTATGAATGATTGTCATTTACAATAGTGCTCCAATGGTGTAGGGTAATATAGTTGGTCAGACACTATTTGTTCCTCATCCAAGCCAACAACAGGAATGCTAAATACGAACACTATGTACAATACATATATACAGTGAAATACACCCAAGGTGTTTTAGTCCAGTCTATAGCCACAGCAATGTCAGCAGAATCAGGGCCGGATTAAGGCCTTAGCGCGCCCCCTATAGGCTCAATATGAAGCCCGTTAAAACACGAAACTGTAGCAATATGCTTGTGATAAATAGTACTCGTACGTACTACATTCTTCAAACTAATGAATTTTCTGCAGAGTTTTCATAAGTTACTGTATTTCCCACTGTTCTCATAAGAACATGAGATAAAAGCTTAGGATTCCTAGATTTTGTTATGGATGTTCTAATGATTTAGCATTGTGTACTTTCTTATTGCATATTTTTTGTTATGCAATGTGAAAATCACATGGGACTTCGATCATTAACGATTCCAAGTGCAAATTGGGGGGTCTGAGTGAGTGGTGGTAGTGAAAAAAGCTGAAACCGTCAGTCTGGCCGACCCCGCTGTACAAAGAGACATGAAACCTTAACTCTTGGTGAGTCACTGCCTTGAAATCTGTTCCTCTTCCTGCCTCTGTTTTGTCCAAGTGAAAATCATACGATACAAAGGTAAAACTATTTTATAAATATCCATTTATCTGTCTGCCTGGTCGCCCCGGTGGCGCAGTGGTCTACGGCGCTGGCCTCTGATCATTCGTCCGTAAGGGGTCCGGGTTCGAATCCCGGTCAGGCATGGATGTTGTGTATGTCTTACGGCACTGGCTGTCTCCCTTCCCTGGAACCAGTGACCCTAAATTAGGGACGGGCGACTGCTTATAGCCCATTGAGTTGCTCACGGTGGTCGTTAAACCTCCAATCAAAAAATATATATATACACTGCCGGACAATTGCTAAGGACGGATGACAATAGCAACGATAGCAACCATAAAATAGAAGGCAGGAAAATGTGGAAATTAGCATAAGTGCGGGATACAGTAAGACGTGTTGTGCGTATGCAAATTTTGGATTGCCGAACTTGTTCGTGACGTCATAGCGCTGATAAGAGATATAAAGCATTTGGCACGTATTGACCGTTGTTGTTCAAACGCAAAGTTGAAAGGGAAAGAATCAATTGACGAACTTGCAATTTTCAGTATGTCTTCCCGACATCACCAAGATGATTTTACGCGTGGCCGTATTATTGGCAAGATTTAAGAAGGGCGAAAAATAAAGATATTGCCAGGGAATTCGATGTCAGCCACAGTGTTGTTTCAAGGCTTTGGAAATCATTTCAAACAAATGGAGAGTGTAGCAAACATCACGGGGGAAGTCGTGTTCGCAGTACGACACCTGAAGAAGATCGGTACATAGTGCTATCAACAAAAAGACACCGGCGCAGCACAGCTAGTGAGGTAGCAAATCAGTTTATGGGTGCTACTGGCAAGCGGATCTCCCGAGAAACTGTCGCCAGACGTTTGCATGAAGGAGGACTATACGCCCGCCGTCCTGTTGTGTGCATCCCATTGTCCAGACGTCACCGTACCGCCCGTTTGCAATGGTGCCATCAACATCTCAATTGGACTGATAACGACTGGTCTGCTGTCCTCTCCTCAGATGAGAGTAGATACAGTCTATCGTCTGATTGTCGACGACAACTGATCTGGCGTGATAGTGGTACTGCATATTTTCCAGCAAACATACAGGAAAGGGACCGATATCCGACATGTAGTGTCATGGTATGGGCTGGCATCATGATCAATGGCCGTACGTCCCTCTATGTGCTTCCAACTGGGACTATGACTGGCCAACGATACATAAATGATGTTCTGCTACCTCATGTTCGCATGTTCCGTGGTGCTGTCGGTCATAGATTCATTTTCTTGACGACAACGCAGCATGTCATCGAACAGTCGCTGTCCAGGATTGTCTTGAGAGCGAGGATATTCAACGCCTCGTATGGCCAACACGTTCTCCAGATCTTAATCCCATTGAAAATGTGTGGTATGCTTTGGGGAGGAGTTTTGCTGGTCGCCAATGCCCTCCAATGAACAAGGACACCCTCATCCGTGCACTAACAGAGGAATGGGATAAATTACCCCAACAGCTGCTTGATAATGTTGTGCAAAGCATGACACGACGTGTGGAATCTTGCATCGCCCTCCATGGTGGCCATATCCTGTATTGACATCTTACGCCGGAACGCCTGCGGACGGTAATTCCATTTTTTTCACGTTTACGTATTCTGCACAAAATGGCCTGTTTGTCCCTTGAACACGTTCCAAAGCCTTCTGGATTTCAGAGCACAATAAATTGTCTTTCTCGTAATGTCCTGGCATTCTGACATTATTTTATTTGACTTGGCATCCAACCACACTTACCTTTTTGTGCGCTATATAGCCGTTTATGATCCGTCCTTAGCAATTGTCCAGCAGTGTATCTGTCTGCCTGTCTGTCTGTCAGTCTATCCATCAACAAACACTTCAATGCCATATATATTTCCCAAACTCTTCAATGCCACTTGCAAAATGCCTTGCAATCAATCATTGAACTGGGAAAATAAGAGACTAAAGATTATTATTTAACTCGTTTTGCTGATAACCGTCATTTTTGCAACTACCCCTTAAGAGCTACAGAGTATGATTCAGGAACTTGCTGACAAGAGTAAAGAAGTGGGATTAAAAATGAACTTTCAGAATACAGAATCGATGTGCAATGCTTTCACAAGAAATGAAGATTTATGGATTGATGAAGAAAAGCTAGAGATAAGATACCAACATTTACCTTGGGAAACAGATAAAAGCGAGGGTTACATTGATGAAATTATTAATCGGCGTATAAAACTTGGATGGAGAGCTTTTGGGAAGAAAAAGTAAAATTTTAAACAGCAATATACCATTATATCTTAAAAGAAAAGTGTTAATCAATATTCATCCTTCCAGTCCTTACGCACGGAGCAGAAATATGAACCTTAAATGAAAAGAACATACAGAGGCTGCAATCAACTAAAATAAGCATGTAGAACTGCATGCTTGGTGTAACAAGGGAAAAATAAGAAAAGAAACTCGCGGATCACGATACTGACAAGAGTAGATGACATCATGATCAAATTAAAACTCCTGAAATGACAATGGACTATGCACAGTGGTGTAGTGGAGCCGGAACCGCTTTCCAGTACTTTTTTTACCCCCAGCCGGCACGCGTTCCGGTAAACCCTACGCAGCATAATTTGTTTGTTTTTTTAAAATAGCAATGTCCTAAAATTCTTTTCCAATAAAAAACAACAACAGAAAAACTGGACAGTTAGTGGAATTAACGTTGCATGTTCTTTTTTTTTATTATTATTTTATTTTTTATTTTTTTATTTTTGAAGGTAGAGTTAGTCTCTAAATCCATTCCCACTTGGCAGTTCCAAATTGTGAAATCTTGTTCCTTGAATAATCCAGAAGTCTGATTTAGACCGATCACTATACTTTCTTATGCTTTAAATAAAGAAGCAAAAAGTGAAGAAGCGGAATTGGGGAAGGGATTAAGAAGGTAAAGGTATTGTGACGTACCTGCTAGCAGGACGCACACGACATAAAGGCAGATAGCAGTCAGAACGAACGTCCGCGTAGCTCAGTTGGTAGAGCGACTTATTCCGGAATGAGAGGACCCGGGTTCGAGCCCCGGCGTGGACGAAAATGACGGAGGAATTTACTTCGTTATAGTATTGAATACGTAAAGGCACCGCACGTTCCTGTACTTTTTCACTTAGCACTACGCCACTAGCTATACATATTGCCAGAACAACGGAGCACCGATAGACGATTGAAATATTAGAGTGGATACGAAGGGGCAGAAAGAGGCTCAGAAAAAGACCATATAGGAGATGGGTGTATGGAATTCGAAAGCACACCGGTGTGACATGGAGAAGATTGGCTGAAAACAGACCGTTGTGGAAGAAACTTGGGTAGACCTTCATCCAGCAGTGGATTGATAATGATTGGCAATGATATGAGAGAGAGAGAGAGAGAGAGAGAGAGAGAGACTAGAAATATTTCGCTTAATCATAACAACCGTCCTTTTGAACTTCTGGGGCATGTCAAAGGGGACAGCAAACTTTTGCCATACATAAAAAAAAAAAAAAAAAAAGTTATCTCTACTATTTTTCCGTATGAAACGGGCAGCTTTCATTTTCTTCTACTTACTCAAACTAGCGCAAAATGTCTACATAATAATATAATGAAGGACACAGTCTTTGCGCGATGATTTTTAACGCTAAAAAATGACAAATATTTACAAATTAAAATCCCATTAGTACTTTCGGGGCGTCAGTCGCACCCGTCTTCAGATGGAAGAGAGTAATAGCTGCTTTGGTGCTCTAATACACTGACGAAAAAAAAAATCCCAACACCACGAAAAAATAGTTGTAGAGGAATGAAATGGCGGCAATACATTTGTATAGGTAACATATTTAATCGATTAAGGTTTCAAGATCACAGCTTATTGTAAGCGCGAGAAGAGCCATTTTAAATGTGAAATGCTGGTACATTAATAACCGGTGTAACCGCCAGAATGTTGAATGCAAGCACGCAAACGTTCATGCATTGTGTCGTACAGGTGCTGGATGTCAGTTTAATGGATGGAGTTCCATGCCTGTTGCACTTGGTCGGTCAATACAGGGACGGTTAATGCTGGTTGGGGGTGACGCTGGAGTTGTTGTCCAATGATGTCCCATACGTGCTCGATTGGTGAAAGATCTGGTGATCTAGCAGACCACGGCAACATGTCGACACTCTGTAGAGCATGGTGGGTAACAACAGCGGTATGCGGGCGAGCGTTATCCTGTTGGAAAACACCCCCTGGAATGCTGTTCATGAATGGCAACACAACAGGTTGAATCACCAGACCGACGTGCAACTGTGCCGTCAGGGTGCGTGGGATAATCACGAGAGTGCTCCTGCTGTCATAGGAAATTGCTCCCCAGACCATAACTCCAGGTGTAAGTCCAGTATGTCTCGGCCGCAGAGAGGTTGGTTGCAGGCGCTCACCTGGCCTCCTTCTAACCAACACACTGCCATCACTGGCACCCATGCAGAACAGGCTTTCATCAGAGAACACAACAGATCTCCACTCCGTCCTCCAATGAGCTCTAGCTTGACACCACTGACGTTGCAAACGGCAGTGGTTTGGAGTAAGTGGAATGCACGCTACAGGGCGTCTGGCTCGGAGCTGTCCTTCAAGTAACCGATTTGTAACAGTTCGTTGTGTCACTGTGGTGGCAACTGCAGCTCGAATTGCTGCCGCAGACGCGGTACGATGCGCCACGGCCATACGCCGTACACGGCGGTCTTCCCTCTCAGTAGTGCCACGTGACCGGCCAGAACCCGGTCTTCTTGAGGCAGTACCTTCCCTTGACCACCGCTGCCAACAATCATGCACAGTGGCTACATTCCTGCCAAGTCGTTCTGCAATATTGCGGAACGAAAATCCACCTTCTCGTAGCCCTATTACACGACCTCGTTCAAACTCCGCGAGCTGTTGATAATGGCTTCTTCGTCTTCTTAAAGGCATTCTTGACTAACATCAACACACTACGTCGAATCTCAACGATAACTAACGCTCACGAACGTTACAGCGCGTATTTACAGCAAACCTGCTTTGTATGTTCCGAGGGGCGCTACTAGCGCCACACGTATGCGCTGAGCGCGAAATTTGCATAGACGTCATCTTACAGATGTACTCTCACCGCCTACCAACTGTCGTTTATCTAACACAACCCCTTCTTGGTGTTGGGATTATTTTTTTCCGTCAGTGTATATACATCAGAATATAATGACGTATGAAAGAGTGAAGCATCTGCGCAAGAGTATCGCACTATTGCCACCGCAACACAGTTGAGTTACAAAATAAATTAGACCTAAGAAAGAATATATCAAGCCGGGTATATAATACATAGAGTATATGTATTTGCTAAAGTTAAAAAAAAAAAAAAAAAAAAAAAAAAAAGGACCCGAATGCAGAAACATAAATTTGACATTCGTAACAACCGCAGCAATACAACACTCGCCAGAAACGTAATTTGTGGTAATGTTCAACCGGAGTGGAACAACATCAAATTGTTGCACACCCCTACGTCAATATACTCCCTACATATTACTGAGAGCCTTTATGTCGAAGCCTACGGGGACCGCTGTTGTAATGACAATAGCCCAGTTGAACTATCCAGAATACGGAAACAACACATTGCTAGGTTAAAATAGATGAAAAGCTCGTGCTCAGTTAGTCATGAAATAAAAGATTGCCGTCTTATGCACGATTAGAATAACTAAAAGTTAAAAGAAACTGATGCTCCTGTACACACCAAATGTGGTGAAAATGATCTAAATGACAGTTTAAAACAAACATGAGATCTTTCAATCCCTCTTGGGATCATCCTCAGATGTGCTCACGAATTAGTGATTCCGACCTTTAAATAACAGAAGGGGAAGTGTCATGATTCGAACTGTGCGTTCACTGCGCATGCCTGGGATTGTTCACGGGAGGATCCGGGTCGCTGAGTGGGTGATTGTGTCATCTGGTGTTAAGGCACTCAAGGTGTTGTCACTTTGAGCATTATTCGATTCCTTTGGCAGGAAATTTCTCCAAGGATTAAGGATGTACATTAGCATATAGTCGTTACAACATTGATTGCCCTTGATGAATATTAACAAACTCTCAGCAAAAGGCAACGAGGTTTTGCTCCGTGGTGTTGTAACGATGCAAGCCTCCTGCCAAGCTGGATAATAAGAACCCTTGTTGGTAAGGCGTGATAATGCAGTTTTTTGGTTTCGAGTCTTGATGTCATAAACATGTTCCTTCATTCTGATATCCATAGTCCTCTGGGTAGATCCTATGTAAGTGAGAGGTGGGTCATCTGGCTCAGTACTGTAAAGAGGTATGCTATATACTCCATGATAGGATCCCCATTACAAATTTCTCCAGTAGCCGTCTGAAAAAACAAGAAATTGCAAAAATTAAGGAAATCGCCCGAAACCATGGCTATGAAGATCATTTGGTGGATTCGGTTTATAAAAGACTCAGAAACTCAAACATGTCTACACTCGTGAGAGAAACTAGAGATAGGAAATTTGTTGGGTCCATGTGCTATGACCCACACGTTACTCGCATTATGAAAAACTTATGTCATCGTCATAAAATCGATTTTGGTCTCAGAACGTCAAATACCTACTCCATCATTCGCAACGACCGATATCAAATCAAACAGGGATCCTGTCATGGAGTATATAGCATACCTCTTTACAGTACTGAGCCAGATGACCCACCTCTCATTTACATAGGATCTACCCAGAGGACGTTGGATATCAGAATGAAGGAACATGTTTATGACATCAAGACTCGAAACCAAAAAACTGCATTATCACGCCTTACCAACAAGGGTTCTTATTATCCAGCTTGGCAGGAGGCTTGCATCGTTACAACACCACGGAGCAAAACCTCGTTGCCTTTTGCTGAGAGTTTGTTAATATTCATCAAGGGCAATCAATGTTGTAACGACTATATACTAATGTACATCCCCAATCCTTGGAAAAATTTCCTGCCAAAGGAATCGAATAATGCTCAAAGTGACAACACCTTGAGTGCCTTAACACCAGATGACACAATCACCCACTCAGCGACCCGGATCCTCCCGTGAACAATCCCAGGCATGCGCAGTGAACGCACAGTTCGAATCATGACACTTCCCCTTCTGTTATTTAAAGGTCGGAATCGCTAATTCGTGAGCACATCTGAGGATGATCCCAAGAGGGATTGAAAGATCTCATGTTTGTTTTAACCTGTCATTTAGATCATTTTCACCACATTTGGTGTGTACAGGAGCATCAGTTTCTTTTAACTTTTAGTTATTCTAATCGTGCATAAGACGGCAATCTTTGATTTCATGACAACACATTGCATTGAACAACATCTATAATTAATTTTTGAACTTTAACCAATGCATATCATCATCATCATCATTGTCAACCATTATCAATCCACTGCTGGACGAAGGTCTCCCCAAGTTTCCTCCACAACGGTCTGTCTTGTGCCAGTCTCCTCCATGTCACTCCCGCATATTTACGAATTTCATCCACCCATCTCCCATGTGGTCTTTTTCTGGTCTTTTCCGTCCCTTGGAATCCAATCTAAAATTTCGGCTGTTCATCTATGGTCTGTCCTTCTGGCAGTATGTCCAGCCCATTGCCATTTCAGGGATTTAACTCTGATCATGATGTCTTCCACTCTCGTCATTTTTCGGATCCACGAGTTCCTCTTCTTATCTCTCCTGGTTATACCAAGCATGCACCTCTCCATGCTTCTTTGAGTTGTCTGCAGCTTTTGTATGTCTCTTTTAGTTAAGGTCCACGTCTCTGCACCATACGTAAGCACTGGAAGGATGCATTGATCAAACACTTTTCTTTTAAGACATAATGGCATATTGCTCTTGAAAATTATGCTGTTTCTTCCAAAAGCTCTCCAGGCAAGTTTTGTACGCCGATTAATTTCTTCATCAATGTGACCCTCACTTGATATCTGCTGTCCAAGATAAACATACGTATCTGTTATCTCCAGTTTTTCTCCATCAATCGATAAATCTTCATTTCTTGTAAAAGCATTGAACATCACTTTTGTCTTCTGAAAGTTCATTTTTAATCCCACTTCTTTACTCTTGTCAGCAAGTTCCTGGATCATACTCTGCAGCTCTGATGGGGCAGTTGCAAAAATGACTACGTCATCAGCAAAACGAAGGTGGGTTAGATAATCTCCATTAATCTTTATCCCTTTGTTTTCCCAGTTCAGTGATTGAAAGACATTTTCCAATGTGGCATTAAAGAGCTTCGGAGATATGGTGTCACCTTGTCTCACTCCCTTTCCAATTTTTATGTGTGTTGTATTTTCAAACAGCCGAATCTTTGCACTTGCATTTTCATAGATGTTATTAATAATATTAATGTATGCATCTTCAATACCGCAGGATTTCAGAGCCGTGGTAACTGCTGATGGTTTCACCGAATCAAAGGCTTTTTCATAATCGATAAAAGCCATGCACAATGGAAGTTCATATTCCCTCGGTCTTTCAATCAGTTCTCTCGGTACGTGGATATGATCTATTGTGCTGTAGCCACTCCTGAATCCAGCTTGTTCTCTCGGTTGAGCCATGTCCAGTGTTACCTTCAAGCGGTGTGAAAGAACTTTAGTGAAGATTTTATAAACCACTGATAGGAGGCTGATAGGTCTGTAGTTCCTGAGATCCTCAATGTCACCTTTTTTTATGTAGCAGGATCATTGTAGCATTGTTCCAATCCTCAGGAATCTTCCCTTCATTAAGGCATCGAGTGAAAATTTGGGCGAGTACTGTTTCAATTTCTCCACTTGCTTCTTGTATGATGTCTATAGTAATTCCATCTTCTCCTGGAGCTTTCCCTCGCTTCATGTTCTTGATTGCATGAGCAACTTCTGCTGGGAGGACTGGAAGAACTCTGGTACCTTTCATGATGTCTGGAGTACATGTATCATCCCTTTCATATAATTTGGAGTAGAAATCTTTCACTCTTGTCAAAATTTCGCCTCTATTTCTTGTTATAGAACCATCTTCTTTTCTCAGAGCCATAATCTGTTTTCTTCCCTTACTGAGATGTCCCTTTGCTATCTTAAGGCTTTGGTTGTTTTCAATTGCTTTCCTCACTAGCTCACAGTTGAATTTCCTTACGTCTTCAGTAATACTTTTTCGTGTTGTCTTGCATAGCTCTATATATTCCACTTTGGAAGTCACATCTACTTTAGTTGTCCTCATCTCTCTTCTTTTTGCATCAACATTTTGGTTTTTCCTGATAATTTGTTCACATGCAACTTGTTCTTAGACCCAGCTAATTTTGTTGCTGTTTCCATTAGAGCTTTGGTTACTTTTCTGTTAACTTCCGAAATATCCACTTCTTCCGATGTTAGGCCTTCTAAAGCAGAGAATCTGTTCTTCAGTTCCAACTTGAAAGTATTATGGTGTTTTTTAAGGTTGGTTATGTCAATACATTTTGTTTGTCTTATGAGCTTGCCACGTTCCAGTTTAGTGTTGAGGTGCATCTTACATCTCACCAATCTATGGTCACTACCTGTGTTGAACTTGTTCAGCACACTGCAGTCTTCGATGACGAATTTTTTGTTGCACATAATAAAATCAATTTCACTTGTCGTCCCAATTGGATGTCTCCATGTCCATTTCCTGTGTGGCTTTTTCTTGAAAAAGGAGTTCAAGATGAAAAATCCTTCTGCCTCTGCAAACTCAACGAGAGTATTTCCACGCTGGTTTCTGTTGCCGTGGCCGAATTTACCTACTGAAGTTTCATTCTGTTGCCGTGGCCGAATTTACCTACTGAAGTTTCATTCTGTTGCCGTTGCCCTATTTTTGCATTGAAATCTCCCATAATTATCTTCAAGTGCTGCTTACCTTTATTATTTAGATGACGAATTTCCTCATAAAATTCTTCAATTTCTTCTTCAGGATGACTTGTGGTGGGTGCATAAGTTTGAATAATCTGAGCCTGGTATCTTCTCGATAGTTGGATAACGAGTCGTGCAGCTCTGTCAGAGGAACTTTCAACTTCTACCACTTTATCCTTCAGTTTCTTGTTTATTATAAATCCAACACCACTAGTTCTGCCAGTATCTGTCCCACGATAATAGAAGAGATGTCCACTTTTCAGTTCAATGAGATCTTCTCCTTTTCTCCTTACCTCACTTAGCCCGACGATGTCCCACTTGATCCTTTGTAGTTCCTCTTCCAATTCAAGAAGCCTTGAATCAGAAGATAGGGAGCGTCCGTTATAGGTAGCCAAGGTCAGCATCAAATGGCAGCCTAGTCCGGTCCTCCGGGGATTCTTAGCACCCTCTGCCTTCATGTCGCACTGGCCGCTGCCTTGGCCAGGTACATTCCAGCTGCCGGAGACTGAGGGCCAAGATTTAAGTTGTAGAGTCATTTTGGAGGTGTTTGGCCATAACTCACCACGCTGGCCAAGCGGGTTGGTGAGTGTGGGATAGCATTTCCTCTGATCCCGATGGTATAGTTATACCGCTATTGGCGGTCGTCAGAGCCCCTTTAGTGTGAGTGTGGGATAGCATTTCCACGAGAAGGCGTTGTTGACATTTGTCAAGGAGAGGCTGTGATGTTACGCATCACCTGACCATGCATATACTCTGTATATTATATACCCGGCTTGATATATTCTTTCTTAGGTCTAATTTATTTTGTAACTCAACTGTGTTGCGATGGCAACAGTGCGATACTATTGCGCAGAAGCTTCACCCTTTCATACTTCATTATATTTTGATGTACCGGGTGATCATAATTAAAGTATCCCTATTTAACGTTCTCTGGAGAGATATCTAGCAGTCCAAAAGCAACCAAAGTAGGTATGCTGACAATTTAGGATATGCGGAAGATATTTCCGAAAAAAAAAAAAAAGTTCTAAAAGTCACTACCAGGGGACTTCTGGCGCTGCAAGCTGCAATAATAAAGATAATTTTCGGCTCTACGAGGGAAATGAGTCCTTGTGGTGCTACGAGCGACAAGAAAGCGTATCATTTACATAATGCACTCACGCTACAGGCGACTCGTAGGTATGAAACTGTCGTAGGCATGGTGAAAGCGATTCGCATTCCATCAACCGCAATGAGTATATCACCTTGCCGGAACGCTCTCTTCTTGTGAAGCTGTTTTAAGCAGAAAGCAGCGCAACACGTGTGTTGGTTTCTGCTTCGATTTTTGTGTCGTTTCTCTCCGAAAATTGCCTATATTATCGCAGTTTGCAGCGTCAGAAGTCCCCTAGTGGCGACTTTTGGAACTTTTTTTTTTTTCGGAAATCTCTTCCGCATGTCCTGAATTGTCAGCATACCAAATTCGGTTGCGTTTGGACTGCTTGATATCTCTCCACAGAGTGTTGACTAGGGATATTTTAATTACGATCACCCTGTATATATTAGAGCACCAAAGCAGCTATTACTCTCTTCCATCTGAAGATGGGTGCGACTGTCGCCCCGAAAGTACTAATAGTATTTTAATTTGTAAATATGTCATTTTTTAGCATTAAAAATCATTGTGCAAATTTGTATATAGCAAGAAATTTGTTCACCTGTCTACATAATAAATTAATTTACTTAAATGTTGACCACATTTACAGTCAAAACACACAGAAGACAATAATAAACGCTTTTGGTGTGATAAAACTGCGGAGCGTGAAGGTGTAAGTTTTTCCCTGCTACTTTGTGTGGCCGATACTGTTTACCAAGATTTCTTAGAGCATCTGAAAATTTTAAAATAGTTTTTTTTTTCTTCAAGCTGTGCATTTTTGAAATATTCATTTTCTAGTCAATGTCACGGAAGAGATGTTTTGATGTTATCAGATCCTCCCATATCCCAGACAGCTTGGCGTCAGAGGTTGCGGTTTTTGGTCGTGTTGAGAACATTTTTTCCCGAAATAACTACGAGGAACATTTCCCAATATGGAATGGAGAGTTAAAAAGACTTGCACCTTGCTTGTATATGCCAACGGTGCCGCATTGCATAACTTTGTACTGAATGAACTCTCAGCGGTGGAAGTTATGCACATATTGGCATTCCAAAGTTTGGCAAATCTCTTTTCTCAGCTGAAAATCGGTATCTTACGTAACAAACACTTACTCACTGTTGTATGTAAATATTGTGCGAGGGGTGTTTCAAGAAACTTTCCAGTTGTATGTGAACACTGCACAGGCTCACAGAGATCTTCTGTCACTTCGCTCCCCATTATTTTCAGCTTTTCCACGAATCCTTACAATATCTTTAAAGTTCAGGTAAAAAAAAAAAAAGTATTTTTCATCTTTTCTGAGAAAGCGGCAGCCAGCAGAACCTTTGAAAATGCAAACAATCTATGTATAGCCCAAGGCCTGCCCATTGAGGAAGCTTATGTACGTTAACTCGTCTTTAAAAAGAGAAGCTATAGATTGTTGTTGGAAGACTGGCAATCAAGTGGTGGCGATTGAAAAGTGCTGAGTGGCCATTGGTGGTTGGAGGGTGAAAACTTCCGGAAAAACAAGTGCTGTGTTGAAGAGCAAATGGCCTCATCCCAAAGGATCTTCTGAGGATGCGGTATGAGCTTCGCGTGGAGGCGAATTACGAGTCTCTTTTAATGCCGTGGCTGTGCACTGTGAATGGCCGCCACGTTCAAGGTGTTTTCACGAACCCTGGTACCCCGCAGGAAGCAACCATTCATCGCTGACTAATAGTCCAAATATACAGCATGTGTAAAGAATATCGTCGGAGGCAAAAAATAACTTTTAAAAAGTATTTAATTCTGATGAGAAGTAAAAATGGAACTGAAAGAACGTGTTTCCTGCTGGTTTTCCCTTTTTATATTACACATCTGCGCATGTGTTGTGCAGGTGGAAGTAGCTGATTTATGTACGTAAAAAATAAAAACTGAGGGGTGAAAGAAACGTATAATATTGTAAAGCTAAGTATTAACTGAGTTTTAAAATTCTGTCCTTCCTAAGAAAAAAAAAAAGTGTACATATTAGCAACCCGGATAGAACCTCTGCAGGGCCCGTGGCGAAATTTCATAGCGGGGCTCGAAGCAAAATATCAATGATGGCCTAAAAAATAAATCTCATAGTTCAATAATGTCGTTACGTGAAAATTAAAACATTTATGAAAACTATCATAAGAAATTATTATTTTAAATTGCTGTGAGATTAAGAAAGAATATAATATGGATTGAAAATTCAAAGAGAGAGAGAGAGAGAGAGTGAGTGAGTAAAAAATGCTAAGAGAGAGAGAGAGAGAGAGAGAGTGAGTGAGTAAAAAATGCTAAGAGAGAGAGAGAGAGTGAGTGAGTAAAAAATGCTAAGAGAGAGAGAGAGAGAGAGAGAGAGTGAGTGAGTGAGTAAAAAATGCTAAGAGAGAGAAAGAAAGAGAAAGAGAGAGAGAGAGATTTCCTTTCCGGAGAGAGAGAGGTTTAGGTTGCATTGTTATTTCAATAACTCACAAAATGATGAAAGGATAACTTTTAACTAATCTGCGTAGCGAATAATAAGAATCTCTCTTAAATAAATTCATTTATATATATATTTTTTTCTAGTTCATGATTTAGTGATTGATTTTTGATTTTTAATGCAAGGTGAAATAACTGACAAATTAGTGACCTCTTGTACGCGCTGCTCTATGAAAATTCCTTTAAAAAAAAATTCTAGTACTGTTTTTAATGTCACTAAACGATTGGCCTCTATATATAGCTCCAAAACAACTTTGATATTGTTCGTTTTATTATTTTTTAAGTTAAGTATGGAGTTACACACAATTTTTTTAACATACAGTAGGGAGTCACAAAATGAGACTTAGTTTCCTATTTCATGAATGTGGGAAAGCTTACGGTGGTTATGATGATAATAATAATAATAATAATAATGTGAAATCTGCAAACTGAAGGGGTGGGGGGGGGATGATTGTAAACCTAAACAAAATTAAATATATTTTTAAGTGCCTTGCGTCCCAAAACGTAAAAAAAATAGCAATAAATATAGAGAATTCTAGCAAAAATTATCTTTTAAACTGCCGGGCCTGTATACCAATCTAAATCCAAATACTACTCCTCTCCAGTGATTGAAAAGACCCTCTTTAAAAGTAGCTAGCTACTGGGACAACTACGTTCTTGAAAATGCATCTTGCTACAACAACCTTCTCTGAAATGCATCTAGCTACACTGCCTTTTCTGAAAAGTAGCTACATTTCTACGTTTCATCTTAAATTAGAAGTGTAAATTCTGTGGTTCTTTATATATGTGCATTCTCACATATGGCACTCAGAGCTAAAGTCTAAGATAAATTTCAAAAATAATTTTCCTTTGTCTTTACCTCAGTTCTAATCACTATACGTAACACATTTTAGAACATTCGTTGGCGTATATTCCAGGCTAGCTAGACTGAGAAGCTCAAGGAATTCAGATAAAAATCATGTATAGAGAAATATCTGCAGATTCGTTCTCTTTGATCAAGAAAATTGAATCTCGTAACTAACGGTCTTCAGCAAAACCGATAGCGCGATTATCTCATATTTGCTTGTCTTCGTAGGCAGACTGAGATTTCCTAGTTAACAGTTTGACAAGCTTTCACAATATAAGTCATTTCAGGTAGCCGCCCCGGTGGCGCAGTGGTCTAAGCGATGGCTTCTGATAAGGACAAGTCGCATATTCGTAGAGCTCGTGATTGGTAGTCGATTCTTGCTAGACCTTGGATATTTTTGTGTTGGCTTAAGTGTTCCTGGTATCGTTTTGTTGTGTTCTACACTCCTTTCCACTTCACAAGCAGTGATTGTGGACAGCCACAAATTTATGGTTTTATCTTTTGAGTGTTGCGTGGTGCAGCAGTTGCTCACGTTAGGGTTCGTGGCCGAGATGGCCACAACCTCTGCTATCGTCTCTACCGCTTCACATGATTCTTCTTCGTCTTCAGTTTGTGCAATATCGTATTAATCAGCATTGAATGTGCATGTATCTTCACCTGTGCTTTCTGATATATCTACTATGTCTTCTACAAGCAACGTCCTATATACCGATGGAACCAACTCTAGTGTTAGGGCTAGTGATATGTGCCCACCCCCGCTTACGTTTGCGACTGTTGTTGGTGGCTCATCTCAGCGGATTACGAATTCATTATGTGATAACATTGAACTAACCAGAGTAGATAAAGTATTGAAGATTTTGGTTCCTGAAGAATCTTATGAAGGTAAGCAGTATAACTCTGCATTACTTCTTAGTGTCTTTTTTCAATCGTTGCCCGACACACACACCCCTCCCACTTTACCTAGATGCTCTTTATAAAGTTATTCCCGAAAAACAGATAGTGTCTGTAATTCGTATGGGAGGGGAAATTATAGTGCAATTTACAGACTCCACTACTGTTAATAAAATTCTTCAGTCAGAAATTGATATTAGACATTTCCATTTACAACCTATTCCTGCTTCACATAGGCCTATTACTGTTACCCTCTCGCCGGTGCCGACAGTCATCTCGGATTCAATACTAATTAAAGCACTAGGGTCTTTTGGACGAGTGATTGGTAAAACGAAAATTCTTCCAGCTTTAGGTCGCGACTCGCACTAAATTTCAGTGCAAGGAGGACGTCGATAGTACCGTATTATATTCCCTAGTGATGAAGCTATTGTTGAACGTCCCACATCCATGGAACTCAGCATTGGCACCAGCACATTCGTTTTTAATGTGTTTGCGGGTGTCCAGTGCTTTGCGTGCAAGGCTGAAGGGCACGTCGTGTCTGAATGCCCACATCGTGTTCTACAGGACAGTTCTGCTGCCGCTGCTACTTCTATTTCCAGAATACAGGAACCTTCATCGGCTTTATTTGCTGCTCAACCAGGAACTGCAGGAAAACCACCTGTAATACCTTCTACAGACTCTACTTCTACTGGTAACCCTGTTGCTTCAGATCCTGGATCTCGTCAATTTGATAATGTTGGACCATGCCAGACTTTGACCTCTGCTGCATTGGGTTTACATAATCCCCTTGATATGGATACTTCAAATTTTCCACATCTGCTATCACCTCAACAGGCAACCCAGTCTCAGACAGCTAATAAACGCTCTATTTCCCCAGCTTCACCACGATGTACTCGTGCGTCTTCTCGTTCCAGTTTACGACAAAAAAAAAAAAACCGCACCTTAACCCCGCACTCTCGACGTTCTTCTGCTTCACTTAGCCAGGACAGTCAATACGCTGTTTCCACATCCAACACCTATGGTATCCTTACCGATTCGGCAGAAGAAAGCATGGAAACTACCCATGATAGTGAATCGCAGTCTGCTTCTTTAGAAGGTGAATGCCCCCATCCCCACACCCTTCTTGACTTACCAGAAGTTTTCCAGGACAACACTGTCCTCAATTAGCCATTTACTCTCTCTGAATCTATATCTCTCTATCAGTGTCCGAAAAAGATCAACATTATGCAAATACCATGTGTGCGAATTTACAGTGCCTTCCCGAAATGGTTCAACAACTCGCAGCGCTCGAGGAAGTCTTTAGTAATGTCTCTCTGCCGTCTTGGGCCATCCAATATGGTAGAAGGACAAAATATATGCTTAAGGTTCTCATGCCTAAACTTGCAGATTATCTTCAACCACCCAATGATGCTCCGTTTTATACAAATCAGTTACTTTTTTTGCTTAGCTGCTCGCCTGTAGCAACGTTTCAACGCTCTTCTTTTGTCCATACAAATGGACGGGCACACCAATTTTTTTCTTTTTTTGGGGAGAACCAACGGTTTTTTGTTGTTGTTAAGAACGTCTTTTTGTAATATGTGCTTATTGTGTTGTGATTTTTTTCTTTCATCACCAGGAAGTATGACTAGTGTTTCATTCTCGTGATGAGAATGGCGCATGTTGTGTTAACAGTGTCGCATCGTGTTGTGCGTAGTCATCGCTGAACTCTTTGCGTCTTCCTATGATGAGCTCCTTCCTTCCCAGTGAATCCTAGCGCTTTCCACGACGGACTTCTTTCTACGAATCCGGCAGCCAACATCAAACTGCCCCCCCTTCATCAGGTATTTTCCTACATTTCTTCAACAACTGATCACTTTGTGTTTTTTTCCTCCGGAATTTGAACATTCCCCGACTGACTTTCACTGACTTTTATTACATCTGTTAATTGCTTTGTCAGGTGAAACATTTGTCAGGTGTTACATCTGTTAATTGCTTTGTCAGTTGAAAAGCATGATGGGATCGCCAACGCGCGACGATAACCCGGTGATTGTAAATACTTGTATATATTTGTTTCTCAATAAATACCATTTGAATTCTAACCACTCGTCCGAGTTGGGTCCGTGAGTCATGGAGGTTGTGTTTGTCTTACGGCACTGGCTCTCTCCCTTCCCTAGAACCAGCGGCCCTAAATTAGAGACGGGAGACTGCTTATAGCCCATAGTTGTTTACGGTGGTCGTTAAAGCCCTAAACAAATATTTAGGTACGTGTAATTATTTTCAGCGCACCCTCAATATCCCCTGTTGCAGTCGATAACGCTTCAGGAAAGCTAAACACGCTCGTCTGAAAAAATTCAACTTCAGCGGTGTCTACTCATCACCATCTGCCTTTTTCCTGAAGATGGATTTGATCCCCTTTTCTGTCTTCAAAGTAGCGCGATTTGTAGCGGAATTTTCCTCTCCAAACTACTGTACTTTATTTTGTAGCGTGCTACAACTGCGTTTTTCTATTTGTAGCTATGTTACAGTAGCATCGCTCCATGTAGTGCACTACTTTTGATACCTACTCCTCTCCCACTTTCTTATATGCAAGGACATAGTATTGATTAACGCGTAGAACTGCGACACCACGATGCATAGCGCTCAATACACTTAATGACTACCACATTTAAAGGGTGTGGAAGCTTAGGGATTATTTCGGAAATCGTGAGGTTTTTAATGAGAATATCTTCCATTTCATTGATAGGTGAAATTTGTATACATGATCTCCGCGACGCTCTTGATCACAAGAAAGCGGCGTTAATACAGCACGCTGTTCTCCGTTAATAGTGAAAAAATGGCACTCCAGAGACGTAGTCGTCACGGAAAGTTTTCATCTTAATTAGTTTAAACGAACGACGCTGTTATTTTCTCACTTCTGTGTTAACAGCTGCAGAAACAGATTTTGCTTTTGGATGGACGTTAAACATCAATTCAAACGTGGAAACTTTTCTTCTTTCTTTTATTGAGTTACTTTATGAGGCTATGCGAAACATCGGTAAAAGACAATAGGCACTTGAAATTAAAAAGGTTTCTGAAGTGTATAAAAGACTTACAAACGCTGTGCCGTACCTACCTCTGAGGTGATGCATATGTCAAGAAGGCACAGTTGTAACGACAAACTCCGTCTATGTAACTTAATTGGGAAAGCATTCGGCTCCAGAGCAGAAGGATGCAGATTCAAGTCCCACCTCAGGCAAAAATGTGTTTTCACTTTGGCACCCTTAACGTAAAGATGAATCTCTTGGCCTTTAGGTTCTTCGAAAAATGTGTAATGCTCCTTCCACACATCGTCTGGAATTAGTGAGAATTCCATACAGAGAGTTACTTCAAGAATGGTTTGCAGCGAACCCGAAACCTGCGATTTCGTGCTTCCGCTTTTCTCAATGGGGAGGAGGTATATATGTGATGTACTATGTTAAGATGGCAAGAAGCAGTTATTTTGGAATTCTAAGATTCCGTCTCTTCTCTTAAGGGATGGGGTGGGGGAGAGATATATGTGACGTACCCAGTGCTCGAAAAGAGCCGGTGTACGCCAGTATGGCTTACTGGCACTTCTTTTTTCCTAGTATTTCATACCGGCGCTTGTTTTTTACTTGGAATTTACGTTCCGACACTAATTGGAGTAGTGGAAACTGCAGAAATGATTATTTATTTATTTATGTTTTGTCCCTGACTTACGAGCGCGCATTCTTAAACATAGAAACCTTATATGCCTCGTGCCCTTAAGAAATAGCCGTGTAGGAATCTTAAAGGGTAGGGGAGTCTGTACGCATTTGGAGGGCGGTGAGATTGCTATTAATTTAATACTGAATATTCATTCTGATTGCGGTGGTTCTAACTGCCCGGCTTTCTACTTCTTGAAAATCCCCATTGGAAGGCGGTTGCCTTCTCTGCTCGGGATCTTAAAATTCTGGGTTCAAGTCCAGTTGAATCGCTAAAGATTAGCCGAAGTTCGAAAGTCTCGTTAATCCGTTGGTCTCAGGGTAGAGATTCCTCGTTACGAAAAAGTCTAACCCTAGGGCCCAATCCTCGGTGTAGCATAAGTAGTGCCCGTTGTAGTTCACAAACCATCCAACTCTAATCAACCGCCATCGTTTCTGACTTATGGTGCAATAGTATTCCACGGAATCGTCAATTACATTTTCAAACAAAGGAGTATTACTTTCGGGATTTTTTTTTTTTACTTTTTCAGTTTTGGATATTTTCTGTCTAAGTTATTTTTTCTGGAGGACTTTTATAGCTAAATATGAGCATACCGGCACTTTCCATTTCGAGCACTGGTCGTACCTAGGTGACGCATGTTTCAAGACGGCAAAATTAGCAGAGGATGCGGGATTCGATCTCGCCACCGGCAAAAATGTGTTTTCACTAAGCTCAGAAGCAATGAGTATATTTTCCTTTGCATCACTGGCTCTCAGATAACTTCCTCAATGGGCAGAGTCACTTGTGGAGGAGTGCTAATGCATTTTACTTTAATGAAGGCGTACCCCAGACGCTCATTTGATCTTCTGTTCTTCCTTATGTGGATCGATGACCCTCGTCCCTTTCCATTAGTGCAAATTAATTCACAATTTTACTGATGAAACTTCATGCATTTTTTATGCCCTGTGTCTTTCACACACGATGTTGTGTTGTTCTAATCACCGCTCCGTTAGCCGAAGTGGTCTGAGCTGCTGGATTCTGATCCTTTGATCAAGCTGATACTGGGATGTATTTCCTTTGAGTTCCAGATGAGGCACGGGTTGCGTTTGTCCAACGGCGCTGGCTTTGTCTTTTCCCTGGAACCAATGGCCCAAATGTGGTACGAAGAGTGTTTATAACCCTCAGAGTTGCTCATGGTGGTGTCGCTGTAGCACGAAACAAAGAAAATATTTCCCGGCACATGTAGAAAGTTTCCGAGGTCCCCGTGAGACGAAGTGCGCCTATACACCGAAGAGCAATTTAATTAGAGATACCTGTCTAGTAACATGTAGCACCACCTTTCGCCCTGATGACGGCGGCGATTCGTCTCGGCATGGACTCGACAAGACACCGGAAGCGTTGGGAAGCCATACGGATCCACGACTCCTGAACAAGCTCCCACAGTTCACGAAGATTTGATGAAGGAAGGGGAGGGGGGCCGCCCCGGTGGCGCAGTGGTCTAAGGCGTTGGCCTTTGATCATTCGTCCGTAAGGGGTCCGGGTTCGAATCCCGGTCAGGCATGGATGTTGTGTTTGTCTTACGGCACTGGCTCTCTCCCTTCCCTGGAACCAGTGACCCTAAATTAGGGACGGGCGACTGCTTATAGCCCATTGAGTTGCTCACGGTGGTCGTTAAACCTCCAATCAAAAAAAAGGGGGGGGGAGGGGTCACAGCCTCGAACATCTCTCTCGATGGCATCCTAGATGTGCTCGATGGGATTGAGGTCAGGTGACCTAGCTGACCAAGGAAGCGAGGTCACGTCGGTGGAGTGTTCATCCAACCATTCGGATACAATTCGGGAGCGATGGCACGGTGTATTGTCTTGTTGCAGGATGAGGTCCCCAGTGGGATGTTGAAGACGCACAAACTGGAGCAAATGGTCGCCCAGGATATCCCGGTAACGTTGACCTGTGAGGGACGATGTCACACGTACCAGGGGTCTCATTTCAGTCCACGTAAACAGTCCCCAGACAAGAATGCCACCCCCACCATCTTGAAGAGTACCCTGCTGGCAAGAAGAATCCTTCGCTTCATGTAGTTTGCGCCGTACTCGTATCATGCCATCCGCATGTACCAACGTGAATCTCGACTCATCAGTCCAGGCAACATTTTCCCACGTGTCTGGGGTCCAATGGCGATGTTCCCGCGCCCATGCTAATCTTTGCACCCTGTGATGTTCTGTCAGTAGCGGTACCCTCGTGGGACGATTGCTTCTGTACCCCATAGCGAGGAGATGGTTCTGGATGGTGTAGCTGCTTCCACGTTTTTGTGCACCAGCGTTAAATTGCAGAGTGATTTCTAGCACTGTGGCCCATCTATCCGCTGTTACAATGCGAGCTAGCCGACGATGACCCCGCTAATCCACACGCTGTTGTCCATGGCAGTTGACCCTTGCAGGGATGGTTTTACCGGATTCGATGCACTCACGGCGCACCCGTGACACAGTGGCTCGTGAAAATCCCAGTGCCTGCACGACTTCCGAGATGGAGTGACCCATTCGTCGGGCCCCGACAATTTTCCCACGATCAAATGCGCTTAGATCCTTCGTCTTACCCATACTGCGTCCGACTCTTACTGATTCCCGTCGCATCACTCCTTATATTGTCGGATCGCTGCATACGTCATGTCGTTTCCGTTTACAGAGCCGCCCACAGCGCCACATTTGCATAACGCCAGCTGTCTCTAATTCAATTGCTGTTCAGTGTATGTTTAAACGTTTCTGCAAAATTAGCAATAATAAATATCTGAGGTTGCACTACAACCCTTTGACAAAAACGCTCTGTCCTCTGGTCTGAGTATTTTCTCCAACTACATTGGGAATTTCAACGTTCCTTTCATTACTAAATATGATTCTGAAAGACTTTTCACCACGAGCGATTTTTGATTCAATAACAAGTCGCAGGTTTTTTCCGAATCGCGGAGTAATGGTTCTGCACTTCGCGTCGTGGATCTAAATCAACAATCGAGTTCTGGATGCTGTGCAGAAAAAAATCTGTACGCGTGATTAAC
This sequence comes from Macrothele yani, assembly GCA_039090855.1. Classification (NCBI taxonomy): domain Eukaryota; kingdom Metazoa; phylum Arthropoda; class Arachnida; order Araneae; family Macrothelidae; genus Macrothele; species Macrothele yani. The sequence goes on from CM077001.1 coordinate 85,610,453, forward strand.
TACCTGCAGCACTCACATATATCTACGTGTGTGTGTGTGTGTGTGTGTGTGTGTGCATTGCGTTTACCTGAGCAAGTCCACCATCAATCACTTTGCCTGCTTACGTTTCCTGTGAACATCAGCTATTTAAATGAAAGGTAAACAAACTCTGAGTTGTTCCACCTGTTAAAGAAAAGGAAATCGATTACTGTTACGTGTGTGCATTATAGTTTGTTTGTTTTTTGTTTGCTTGTGAAAAGGAAAATAAGTACATCAGTAAAGGATCTAAAATGTAAATAGAACTAGTATTTTACTTTGCAAATGAATTTACTCCAATATGAGATGCAAAATACGGAATACAGACCCACATGACATGTAACGTCTTGGCCATTTTTTCGACGAGATGCCCTTGTTAACCGACAACCTTTCCCTAGACTGGATCTGGCTTGGAAAAGATTGGTCTGTCAAGAGGACAGACCAGTGGCGTAGCGAAGGTGACTGGCGCCCAGAAGCAAGATACATATGATTTGTGCCCCCTTGGGGAAATAACAACACAGATTTTTGTAATAAATACGTTCTGAGAGTTTATTCAAAGCACATCTAATTTCATGTCATAGTACGCTTAAAAACATTTACGTGGGTTTGACAGCGAATAAAAAGAGCATACGTTATGAATCTGTGCCGGATCCACGAATCAAGGAGCACCAAAGACTTATAATAACGCCTAACCAAATAACTAAAAACAAAAATCGAAAATATATCTCCACCCCGGTGGCTGAGTGGTCTGAGGTGATGACTTCTGACCATTCGTCCGAGATAATGCGCGAGTTTGTATCCACGTGTGTTGTATTTGTCTGACGGCGCTGACTCCTTTCCCTCCCTGAAACCAGGGTGTCTTCCTGTTTCATCTTTTCCCGTAGTGCCTTATATTGGGGTCATTAGCGGTTGTAAAATGGGGAAACGAAATTTTAAACGGAGAAGACATCCTGTTTCGCCTTTTCCCATCGTGCCTTTTATTGTGGCCATAAAACGGGTGTAACTTTACCTGCTAGAAAGAGAATTATGCCTTTTAAGGGGAATTCACCTGGTTGTTTTCAGAGTAGTTAGCGGCGTGAAAATCTTTAGAAGAATTTATCCCGCTCATGTATTAATCCGATTTCAGCCATTTTTAACACATTCCATTGATATGGACCATTTTTTTCCCCAGCGAGTTTTTAAGTAAAAGTTGGCCCGCACGGGGTCCCCAAGAGCAAACTAAAATTTCGTCCGAATTGAAGGCTTTTGTAAGCGTATTATCATGCGTAAGTTTGGAAGAACATATCTGAAACCAGATAAAAATTTCAGGGAGAAAATGCCAAATGTCCGGGAAAAGCGCGTAATCAAAAAACATATTTTAACAAAAATCCGCCGCCCCGGTGGCGCAGTGGTCTAAGCGATAGCCTCTGATCATTCGTCCGAAAGGGATCCGGGTTCGAATCCCGGTGAGGCATGGATGTTGTGTTTGTCTTACGGCACTGGCTCTCTCTCTCCTCCCTGGAGCCAGTGACCCTAAATTAGGGACGGGCGACTGCTTATAGCCCGTTGAGGTGCTCACGGTGGTAGTTAAACCTCCAATTAAAAAAAAAAAAGAAAAAAGCCAGTCACATTTTAAGTGGGTGGCATCGCTTAAGAAAAGTTCAGCGTTTTACAACATTTCATAATCACGTGGTACTTTCTAAGAATTTTCGAAACGGCAAAATATCATGTTTTCTGCAATTTAAACTTTTTTCGAACTAGACTGCTACGAGTTTACCATCTTAAAGAGGAAATTCTGTGCAAAGGGCAACTTAAAAATGCTGTTATGCCTAAGCTCTGCCATGCGAACATAGAATATTCCAGCCCACTTTCTAACCACAGGCATATGGTGACAAGTGTTATCTGCTGCCCTGGTGGCGCAGTGCTCTAAGCGCTAGCTCGTGATCATTCGTCTGAGTTGGGTTCAGGTCCGAATCCCAGTAAGGCATGGTGTTTGTCTTACGGCTCTGGCTCTATCCCTTCAATGGAGCCAGTGGCCCTAAATTAGAGACGGGCGACTGCTTATAGCTCATTGAGTTGCTCACGGTAGTCGTTAAACCCCCAGTAAGAAACAACAAATCTTATCGCTAGGTCATTTATCAGTGAAAATGGAAAACTGAAAAAAAAAAAAAAAAAATCCTATAAATGTGTCTTCCATTTATTACAACACACACACACACACTTAAGCCACTTGGCGTGAATGTTGTCGTTAGGAGAGAGGTAAACAAATTTTGCTTCAATCTGTAGTAAATGGAGATATCGTTTGCCACATATCAAGGAACTGTTGAACAGTCAAAGTGATAACATAAGCGCATCGTTATCCCCACTTCATATATGGATGTGGCGCAGTGGTCTAAGCGATGGCCTCTGATCATTCGTCCGTAAGGGGGGGGGTCCGGGTTCGAATCCCGGTGAGGCATGGATGTTGTTTGTCTTACGGCACTGGCTCTTTCCCTTCCCTGGAACCAGTGACCCCCCCCCCTTCCCCAAAAGCAAATAGGGTGTGTGTAAAATGTGTCTACATGTTTTTGGAGCTATAGAAAGCAGTAGTGTTTGAAAATGCGCCCTAAAGGGGGAGGGGGGTCTTAATCTTACCATTGTCTTGTTTTCATATATTCAAGCACAAAGATCCATTTCCCCGTTGACACTGGAGTTTCCTTCCACCAGTGACTCAGACTGCCTGTTTTGCCCTCCATGGAAACCAATGATGATTGCCTTGCGTGCAGTTCTTCATCATGTTGAACCAGGATACTTTAGCCTATTGAAGTGAGTAAAGACCAATGTTTAGTTGTGCATACGCTACACTGAGTCACGAGGTCAAAAAGCTATTTCTCAAGTGCTGATACTGGGATGTATTTCCTTCAAAACTGGCAAGTCTTTCATTTCAATAGCCACCAGTCGAATGGAACGACCTATATTATCCGAACGAGAATGGAGGGAGAGTTTCATCGTGTATAACCGCTTTCCAAATATTTATATCATCATCATCGTCAACCATTATCAATCCACTGCTGGACGAAGGTCTCCCCAAGTTTCCTCCACAACGGTCTGTCTTGTGCCAGTCTCCTCCATGTCACCCCTGCATACTTTCGAATTTCATCCACCCATCTCCCATGTGGTCTTCTTCTGGGTCTTTTCCTGTCCCTTGGAATCCAATCTAAAATTTCGGCTGTCCATCGATGATCTGTCCTTCTGGCAGTATGTCCAGCCCATTGCCATTTCAGGGATTTAACTCTGATCATGATGTCTTCCACTCTTGTCATTTTTCGGATCCACGAGTTCCTCTTCTTATCTCTCCTGGTTACACCAAGTATGCACCTCTCCATGAATCTTTGTGTTGTCTGTAGCCTTTGTATGTCTCTTTTAGTTAAGGTCCACGTCTCTGCACCATACGTAAGCACTGGAAGGATGCATTGATCAAACACTTTTCTTTTAAGACATAATGGCATATTGCTCTTGAAAATTATGCTGTTTCTTCCAAAAGCTCTCCAGGCAAGTTTTGTACGCCGATTAATTTCTTCATCAATGTGACCCTCACTTGATATCTGCTGTCCAAGATAAACGTACGTGTCTGTTATCTCCAACTTTTCTCCATCAATCGATAAATCTTCATTTCTTGTAAAAGCATTGAACATCACTTTTGTCTTCTGAAAGTTCATTTTTAATCCCACTTCTTTACTCTTGTCAGCAAGTTCCTGGATCATACTCTGCAGCTCTGATGGGGTAGTTGCAAAAATGACTACATCATCAGCAAAACGAAGGTGGGTTAGATAATCTCCATTAATCTTTATCCCCTTGTTTTCCCAGCTCAGCGACTGAAAAACACCCTTCCAATGTGGCATTAAAGAGCTTCGGAGATATGGTGTCACCTTGTCTCACTCCCTTTCCAATTTTTACGTGTATTGTATTTTCAAACAGCCTAATCTTTGCACTTGCATTTTCATAGATGTTATTAATAATATTAATGTATGCATCTTCAATACCGCAGGTTTTCAGAGCCATTGTAACTGCTGATGGTTTCACCGAATCAAAGGCTTTTTCATAATCGATAAAAGCCATGCACAATGGAAGTTCATATTCCCTCGCTCTTTCAATTAGTTCTCTCAGCACGTGGATATGATCTATTGTGCTGTAGCCACTCCTGAATCCAGCTTGTTCTCTCGGTTGAGCCATGTCCAGTGTTACCTTCAAGCGGTGTGAAAGAACTTTAGTGAAGATTTTATAAACTACTGATAGGAGGCTGATAGGTCTGTAGTTTCCGAGATCCTCAATGTCACCTTTCTTATGTAGCAGGATCATTGTAGCGGTGTTCCAATCCTCAGGAATCTTTCCTTCATTAAGGCATCGAGTGAAAATTTGGGCGAGTACTGTTTCGATTTCTCCACTTGCTTCTTGTATGATGTCTACAGTAATTCCATCTTCTCCTGGAGCTTTTCCTCGCTTCATGTTCTTGATTGCATGTGCAACTTCTGCTGGAAGGACTGGAGGAACTCTGGTACTGGTATCTTTCATGATGTCTGGAGTGCATATATCATCCCTTTCATATAATTTGGAGTAGAAATCTTTCACTCTTGTCAAAATTTCGCCTCTATTTCTTGTTACAGAACCATCTTCTTTTCTCAGTGCCATAATCTGTTTTCTTCCCTTACTGAGATGTCCCTTTGCTATCTTTAGGCTTTGGTTGTTTTCAATTGCTTTCCTCACTAGTTCACAGTTGAATTTTCTTACGTCTTCAGTGATACTTTTTCTTACTGTCTTGCATAGCTCTATATATTCCACTTTGGAAGTCACATCTTCTTTAGTTGTCCTCATCTCTCTTCTTTTTTGCATCAACATTTTGGTTTTTCCTGATAATTTATTTACATGCAACTTGTTCTTAGACCCAGCTAATTTTGTTGCTGTTTCCATAAGAGCTTTGGTTACTTTTCTGTTAACTTCAGAGATGTCCACTTCTTCCGATGTTAGGCCTTCTAAAGCAGAGAACCTGTTCTTCAGTTCCAACTTGAAGGTATTATGGTGTTTTTTAAGGTTGGTTATGTCAATAGATTTTGTTTGTCTTATGAGCTTGCCACGTTCAAGTTTAGTGTTGAGGTGCATCTTACATCTCACCAATCTATGGTCACTACCTGTGTTGAACTTGTTTAGCACACTGCAGTCTTCTATGACGAATTTTTTGTTACACATAATAAAATCAATTTCACTTGTCGTCCCATTTGGATGTCTCCATGTCCATTTCCTGTGTGGCTTTTTCTTGAAGAAGGAGTTCAAGATGAAAAACCCTTCTGCCTCTGCAAACTCAACGAGAGTATTTCCACGCTGGTTATCTGTTGCCGTGACCGAATTTACCTACTGAAGTTTCATTCTGTTGCCGTTGCCCTATTTTTGCATTGAAATCTCCCATAATTATTTTCAAGTGCTGCTTACCTTTACAACATAGAAAAGGTTATGTATCTACCTGCGTGAGTAAAAGGAGAAAAGAAAAAAAAAGAAAATAAAACAACTGAATGTAGAAGGTGTCGAGAATACTGAGCCTTGGCTTTATCAAGGACCAGCAAAAACTCTGCATTTTCTCACTTCCACAAAGACCTAGTTGGAAATGGGTTTCTGCAAGGCCATAGATGCACCCTTCGTTTTAAATTCTAAAATTTTTTCCTTAGTCTTCAGTTTTGCTCTTAAGTATATATATATATATATATATATATATATATATATATATATTTTAATGTAGAGGCGACGGCGAGCACGGCGTTGAATCAGTATTAGCAAAAGGAGTAAAATATAACAGCCACGGACTTCAGAATCTTCGATTTTATAATCGTGACAAATTCGTCAAAAAATCTGAGAATTACTAACTCGAGGAGTGAGAATCGAACCAACATCTCCCACTTTTAGTTCCACTTATTCTCCAAGTAATGCTTTTCCAACTAAATATTTTAAGGAAAGAGGGCTGGTGTGGAAGCACGGGTAGTATGTTGCTCTTAGGGCGCTGGCACTCTTCCTTTGTTAGAGCCAGTATCCCGAAATTAGCGCGACAGACTCTTTATAGCCGTAGATGTTCATGGGACGGGATGGGAGGGGAGGGGGGGTGTTAAACCACGTAACTATAAAAAAATAGGTTAGGGGGAGATATTATATGGAAATCTTTATACGGTATGATAAAAACTGCGGTTATCTTTTTTTTTTTTTTTTATGGCTACTACTGGGAAATTGGCGGACAAAATTTGGCTAGCCATCAGTTACGTCACGTGGTCACCGGCTGTCACTGCCAGGAAACTAGCGGACCACATTAGGCTAGCCATCATTTATGGCACGTGCTTGCAGGGCCGCTTGTGGTAGCCACTGCCTGTGATGGATAACTGATGGCCCTGTTCTGGCATATGACAACTGATGGGGTGCCAACTGTTGGCCAGCTGCTGGCCTGAACTGCAGCAACATAGTGTTGGGCCACTGCTGGCTTAAGTGCTGGCCCAGCAACTATGTTTTCGCTGGATTGTATAGCGTTATCGAAAGCCATATTGTAAGAAACAGGGTACTCAAATTAGTATACAAGTTATTGCACAGTGCGATGTCTACGTATCAGCCTCTGTACCCCTTAAGACAAAAGCTATTATAGTTATCAAGAGCAAATTTTATAATTAGGAGTTCTGTTATTAATACAATGAAACAGCACATTGCACTTTTCCTTTAAGATAATTGAAGGTTATTGTCAGTTAAAAAAATTCTGAAGTTCCAAAGCATGCTGTTGCTTCAAAAAATCACGACGAAAAAATACGTGATTTGCAATAAGCCCTCCTATAGAAAAAAAATTAAATTCTTACGAACCTATTCAGAAAAATAATGAACTACAACAGAAAATAAAATTACTAATTCACCCGCATTTATAGCAAAATTAAAAAAAAAAAAAAAGTCTTTGCGCGATTAGAATTCAACTTAATACGCGATGACGTTTTACGTGGCTTTCTGGGTCAATGGATTGCACGTTTGCATTCAAATGAAACCGGATGAGGGTGGTTCGATCCGCACCTGGCGAAAGGATCTGAATATGTAAAAATTGAAGATTCTGTATAAATACGGAAAAACTCGAAACGGACTTTTCTGAAATAAACGGAGTCACTTGAGTATGAAAAATCGGACAAAATTACTGAAGTTAGCAGAAACGGGAACTTTTAAAGACTGAAATTTCGTTAAAAGACTGACACCTACCAGCAACTTTGCTGCACATTATTTCCAGAAATTTTCCGTGAATTCTCACCACTTATTTTTCACAGTGTGTTACTTAACTCACCTTCATTTTGCTGATGACGTAGTCATCTTTGCAACTACCTCTTCAGAGCTGCAGAGTCTGATCCAAGAACTTGCTGACAAGAGTAAAAAAGGGGGATTAAAAATGAACTTTCAAAAGACAAAAGGGACGTACAATGCTTTTACAAGAAACGAAGATTTAGCGATTGATGGAGAAAAGCTTGAGACAACAGATTCCTACATTTATCTTGAGCAGCAGATATCGAGTGAAGGTCACATTGATGAAGAAATTAATCGGCGTATAAAACTTGGATGGAGAGCTTTTGGAAGAAACAGTACAATTTTTAAGAGCAGTATGCCAGTATGTCTCAAAAGAAAAGTCTTTAATCAATGCATCCTGCCAGTGCTTACGTATGAGCCGAGACATGGACCTTAACTAAAAAAGACATACAAAGACTGCAGACAACTCAAAGAAGCATGGAGAAGATGCATGTTTGGTGTACAAGCTCATAAGACAAACAAAATCTATTGACATAACCAACCTTAAAAAACACCATAATACCTTCAAGTTGGAACTGAAGAACAGGTTCTCTGCTTTAGAAGGCCTAACATCGGAAGAAGTGGACATCTCTGAAGTTAACAGAAAAGTAACCAAAGCTCTTATGGAAACAGCAACAAAATTAGCTGGGTCTAAGAACAAGTTGCATGTAAATAAATTATCAGGAAAAACGAAAATGTTGATGCAAAAAGAAGAGAGATGAGGACAACTAAAGAAGATGTGACTTCCAAAGTGGAATATATAGAGCTATGCAAGACAGTAAGAAAAAGTATCACTGAAGACGTAAGAAAATTCAACTGTGAACTAGTGAGGAAAGCAATTGAAAACAACCAAAGCCTAAAGATAGCAAAGGGACATCTCAGTAAGGGAAGAAAACAGATTATGGCACTGAGAAAAGAAGATGGTTCTGTAACAAGAAATAGAGGCGAAATTTTGACAAGAGTGAAAGATTTCTACTCCAAATTATATGAAAGGGATGATACATGCACTCCAGACATCATGAAAGATACCAGTACCAGAGTTCCTCTAGTCCTTCCAGCAGAAGTTGCACATGCAATCAAGAACATGAAGCAGGGAAAAGCTCCAGGAGAAGATGGAATTACTGTACACATCATACAAGAAGCAAGTGGAGAAATCGAAACAGTACTCGCCCAAATTTTCACTCGATGCCTTAATGAAGGAAAGATTCCTGAGGATTGGAACACCGCTACAATGATCCTGCTACATAAGAAAGGTGACATTGAGGATCTTGGAAACTACAGACCTATCAGCCTCCTATCAGTAGTTTATAAAATCTTCACTAAAGTTCTTTCACACCGCTTGAAGGTAACACTGGACATGGCTCAACCGAGGGAACAAGCTGGATTCAGGAGTGGCTACAGCACAATAGATCATATCCACGTGCTGAGAGAACTAATTGAAAGAGCGAGGGAATATGAACTTCCATTGTGCATGGCTTTTATCGATTATGAAAAAGCCTTTGATTCGGTGAAACCATCAGCAGTTACAATGGCTCTAAAAACCTGCGGTATTGAAGATGCATACATTAATATTATTAATAACATCTATGAAAATGCAAGTGCAAAGATTAGGCTGTTTGAAAATACAACACACGTAAAAATTGGAAAGGGAGTGAGACAAGGTGACACCATATCTCCGAAGCTCTTTAATGCCACATTGGAGGGTGTTTTTCAGTCGCTGAGCTGGGAAAACAAGGGGATAAAGATTAATGGAGATTATCTAACCCACCTTCGTTTTGCTGATGACGTAGTCATTTTTGCAACTACCCCATCAGAGCTGCAGAGTATGATCCAGGAACTTGCTGACAAGAGTAAAGAAGTGGGATTAAAAATGAACTTTCAGAAGACAAAAGTGATGTTCAATGCTTTTACAAGAAATGAAGATTTATCGATTGATGGAGAAAAGCTGGAGATAACAGACACGTACGTTTATCTTGGACAGCAGATATCAAGTGAGGGTCACATTGATGAAGAAATTAATCGGCGTACAAAACTTGCCTGGAGAGCTTTTGGAAGAAACAGCATAATTTTCAAGAGCAATATGCCATTATGTCTTAAAAGAAAAGTGTTTGATCAATGCATCCTTCCAGTGCTTACGTATGGTGCAGAGACGTGGACCTTAACTAAAAGAGACATACAAAGGCTGCAGACAACTCAAAGAAGCATGGAGAGGTGCATACTTGGTGTAACCAGGAGAGATAAGAAGAGGAACTCGTGGATCCGAAAAATGACAAGAGTGGAAGACATCATGATCAGAGTTAAATCCCTGAAATGGCAATGGGCTGGACATACTGCCAGAAGAACAGACCATCGATGGACAGCCGAAATTTTAGATTGGATTCCAAGGGACAGGAAAAGACCCAGAAGAAGGCCACATGGGAGATGGGTGGATGAAATTCGAAAGTATGCAGGGGTGACATGGAGGAGACTGGCACAAGACAGACCGTTGTGGAGGAATCTTGGGGAGACCTTCGTCCAGCAGTGGATTGATAATGGTTGACAATGATGATGATGATGACACAACCTACAAAGCAGAAACTGTAACAAAAAAGTTTTTTTAACTACGACAAAAAATAAAACTCAAAACCCAACAGGCAAGAGAACAAAATAATAATAACAAAACCTGAATGCAGATAGTGTCGAAAATGCCAAGCCTTGGCTTTATCAAGGACCAGCAAAACTCTGCATTTTCTCACTTCCACAAAGACCTAGTTGGAAATGAGTTTCTGCAAAGTCATAGATGCAAGAATAAGTCCTCAAAAATATTTTATTTTACATAACCGCCCTCAAAAGTGCGCAAATTAAATAATTAATCAAAAGTTTTAGCATACATCTATCACTTTCCTGGCCTAACCCATACTCATCATCTCCCACAAGAGAAAAACATTGTCAAAGAGCTCACAAAAATTGTGAGAAGGCCTAGAATTTTAGACCCAGAAAACTAGGCAAATCCCACTACAAATAAAAATATCAACTGAGCAACTTCCAGAAAACTACAGTTTTAACACGTGATAAGCAACCTTACCGCCCAAGTGAAGTTCCAAACGAGAACCAAAAAATAAAAAGTACTTAAAAAGTGTCATTCCCTGGGAAAAAAGCACTTCCAAAAAAATAATGAAAATAGAAGAATAAAAAATTAAAACAGAGACCACGGTAGCAAATAGGAACGTTTTACATACAGTTCCCACGAAAAAACGGAATGCCAGAAGAACAAAAACACGTAATATAATGCATTTGAAAAGGTACTTATAGTTAAATATAAAAGTTGCAATATTTACATAGTATTCTAGGAATGCTTTGAGATTACTACAACAGACATTTGTTCCGTCCAATTCCGAAAAACGACGAATACCACGAGGCCGAGAGACCAGCTAACAGCTCTAAAAAGGAGCACAAAAACGAGCTCAAAGCCAAAATAAATGAAAGAAAATTCTTCGTTTTTCGGAGTTGGATGGAACAAATTTTCTGTTGTAGTAATCTCAAAGCATTCCTAGAATACTATGTAAATATTGCAACTTTTATATGAAACTATAAGTACCTTTTCCAATGCATTATATTACGTGTTTTTGTTCTTCTGGCATTCCGTTTTTTCATTGGAACTGTAAGTAAAACGTTCCTATTTGCTACCGTGGTCTCTGTTTTAATTTTTTATTCTTTTATTTTTATTATTTTTTTGGAAGTGCTTTTTTCCCAGGGAATGACACTTTTTAAGTGCTTTTTATTTTTTGGTTCCCGTTTGGAACTTCACTTGGGCGGTAAGGTTGCTTACCACGTGTTAAAACTGTAGTTTTCTGGAAGTTGCTCAGTTGATATTTTTATTTGTAGTGGGATTTGCCTAGTTTTCTGGGTCTAAAATTCTAGGCCTTCTCACAATTTTTTTTGTGAGCTCTTTTGACAATGTTTTTCTCTTTTTGTGGGAGATGATGAGTATGGGTTAGGCCAGGAAAGTGATAGATGTATGCTAAAACTTTTGCTTAATTATTTAATTTGCGCACCTTTTGAGGGCGGTTATGTAAAATAAAATATTTTTGGGGACTTATTCTTGCATCTATGACTTTGCAGAAACCCATTTTCAACTAGGTCTTTGTGGAAGTGAGAAAATGCAGAGTTTTGCTGGTCCTTTATAAAGCCAAGGCTTGGCATTTTCGACACTTTCTGCATTCAGGTTTTGTTATTTATTATCATTTTTGTTCTCTTGCCTGTTGGGTTTTGAGTTTTATTTTTATTTTTTGTCGTAATTAAGAAACTTTTTTGTTACAGTTTCTGCTTTGTAGGTTGTCAGTACTGAGAATTCATCACTGCTGCGTTGCGCGTCATGATCTTCAGAATGTAAGTTCAAATTTTTTTTCTTTTTTAATTTTGTCTTTAACTCTGATTTTAGTCCCTGACAGAGCTGCACGACTCGTTATCCAACTCTCGAGAAGATACCTGGCCCAGATTATTCAAGCTTATGCACCCACCACAAGTCATCCTGAAGAAGAAATTGAAGAATTTTATGAGGAAATTTGTCATCTAAATAATACAGGTAAGCAGCATTTGAAGATAATTATGGGAAATTTCAATGCAAAAATAGGGCAACGGCAACAAAATGAAACTTCAGTAGGTAAATTCGGTCATGGCAACAGAAACGAACGTGGAAATACTCTCGTTGAGTTTGCAGAGGCAGAAGGGTTTTTCATCTTTAACTCCTTTTTCAAGAAAAAGCCACACAGGAAATGGACATGGAGACATCCAAATGGAACGACAAGTGAAATTGATTTTATTATGTGTAACCAAAAATTCGTCAAGAAGACTGCAGTGTGCTAAACAAGTTCAATACAGGTAGTGACCATAGATTGGTGAGATGTAAGATGCACTTCAACACTAAACTTGAACGTGGCAGGTTCATAAGACAAACAAAATCTATTGACATAACCAACCTTAAAAAACACCGTAATACCTTCAAGTTGGAACTGAAGAACAGATCTCTGCTTCAGAAGGCCTAACATCGGAAGAAGTGGATATTTCTGAAATTTACAGAAAATTAACCAAAGCTCTTATGGAAACAGCAACAAAATTAACTGGGTGTAAGAACAAGTTGCATGTGGACAAATTATCAGGAAAAACCAATATGTTGATGCAAAAAAAAAAAAAAAAAAGAGAACTACTACAGAGAAAAAGAGAACTACTACAGAAGATGTGACTTCCAAAGTGGAATATATAGAGCTATGCAAGACAGTACGAAAAAGTATCACTGACGACGTAAGGAAATTCAACTGTGAACTAGTGAGGAAAGAAATTGAAAACAACCAAAGCCTAAAGATAGCAAAGGGACATCTCAGTAAGGGAAGAAAACAGATTATGGCACTGAGAAAAGAAGACGATTCTGTAACAAGAAATAGAGGCGAAATTTTGACAGGAGTGAAAGATTTAAACTCCAAATTATATGAAAGGGATGATACATGTACTCCAGACATCATGAAAGGTACCAATACCAGAGTTCTTCCAGTCCTCCTAGCAGAAGTTGCACATGTAATCAAGAACATGAAGCGGGGAAAGCTCCCGGAGAAGATGGGATTACTGTAGATATCATACAAGAAGCAAGTGGAGAAATCGAAACAGTACTCGCCCAAATTTTCGCTTGATGCCTTTATGAAGGGATGATTCCTGAGGATTGGAACAACGCAACAATGATCCTGCTACATAAAAAAGGTGACATTGAGGATCTCAGGAACTACAGACCTATCAGCCTCCTATCAGTGGTTTATAAAATCTTCACTAAAGTTCTTTCACACCGCTTGAAGGTAACACTGGACATGGCTCAACCGAGAGAGCAAGCTGGATTCAGGAGTGGCTACAGCACAATAGATCATATCCACCTACTGAGTGAACTAATTGAAAGAGCGAGGGAATATGAACTTCCATTGTGCATGGCTGTTATCGATAATGAAAAAGCCTTTGATTCGGTGAAACCATCAGCAGTTACAATGGCTCTGAAATCCTGCGGTATTGAAGATTCATATATTAATATTATTAATAACATCTATGAAAATGCAAGTGCAAAGATTCGGCTGTTTGAGAATGCAACACACATAAAAATTGGAAAGGGAGTGAGATAAGGTGACACCATATCTCCGAAGCTTTTTAATGCCACATTGGAGGGTGTTTTTCAGTCGCTGAGCTGGGAAAACAAGGGGATAAAGATTAATGGAGATTATCTAACCCACCTTCGTTTTGCTGATGACGTAGTCATTTTTGCAACTACCAAATCAGAGCTGCAGAGTATGATCCAAGAACTTGCTGACAAGAGTAAAGAAGTGGGATTAAAAATGAACTTTCAGAAGACAAAAGTGATGTTCAATGCTTTTACACGAAATGAAGATTTATCGATTGATGGAGAAAAGCTGGAGATAACAGACACGTACGTTTATCTTGGACAGCAGATATCAAGTGAAGGTCACATTGATGAAGAAATTAATCGGCGTACAAAACTTGCCTGGAGAGCTTTTGGAAGAAACAGCATAATTTTCAAGAGCAATATGCCATTATGTCTTAAAAGAAAAGTGTTTGATCAATGCATCCTTCCAGTGCTTACGTATGGTGCAGAGACGTGGACCTTAACTAAAAGAGACATACAAAGGCTGCAGACAACTCAAAGTAGCATGGAGAGGTGCATGCTTGGTGTAACCAGGAGAGATAAGAAGAGGAACTCGTGGATTCGAGAAATGACAAGAGTGGAAGACATCATGATCAGAGTTAAATCCCTGAAATGGGAATGGGCTGGACATACTGCCAGAAGGACAGACCATCTATGGACAGCAGAAATTTTAGATTAGATTCCAAGGGACAGGAAAAGACCCAGAAGAAGGCCACATGGGAGATGGGTGGATGAAATTCGAAAGTTTGCAGGAGTGACATGGAGGATACTGTCACAAGACAGACCGTTGTGGAGGAGACTGTCACAAGACAGACCGTTGTGGAGAAAACTTGGGGAGACCTTCGTCCAGCACTGGATTGATAATGGTTGACAATGATGATGATCATCTGAATTTTCATAACTGCTGCGTTGCGCGTTTTGATCTTCGGGTTTTTTTGCAACTTTCGTTTTAAATTTTTGAGTGTTTTTCTTATGTTTTCGGCCCTGCTCTTAAGTATATATATATATATTCTATTAAGAAGAGACTGAAGCAAAAAAATTTTTTGACTCGTACCAAGTACAACATAGAAAAGGTTATGTATTGACCGGTGTGAGTAAAAAGAGAAAAAAATAGAACAACTGAATGTAGAAAATGTCGAGAATACTGAGCCTTGGCTTTATCAAGGACCAGCAAAAACTCTGCATTTTCTCACTTCCACAAAGACCTATTTGGAAATGGGTTTCTGCAAAGTCATAGATGCAAGTAATAAGCCCACCAAAAAAAAAAAAAAAAATATATTTAAAATATATATATATGTCATGACCGCCGCAGAGTTGTATGACCAAACTTTAGTTAACAATTTAGCTTGCATCCATAACTTTCCTGGCCCGACCCATGCTCTTCATCTGTTACTATTAAACAGAAAGAAGATGATTATAGAAAACTCAAGTTGTAAGAGTGACATAATGAATCAGAAATAATGTTCAGCAATAACAAATTGCCAAGTTAGCCTGAGAGAGAATTTAAACCTGAATAGCAATATAAAAGTATTACAAATTCTTAACATTGCAATAAAAAAGGAAATATTAATTTTTTTCTAAAGCACAGATTCTTGAAAGAAAACTGGATTATAAAGACCCCTACTCCACAACTTCTGACAACACAAAAACGAGAATAAAATAAAGACAATAATTAACTAAAGAAATGCTTTGTGAAGGTTATGTGACATAAACAATTAGTTGCAATATGTACAAAGTATTTCAGAAGTGCTTTAAGTGCATAATTAAGTAGTTATTAAGACCTTAACTACATTGAAAACACAGTGCAGACTACAAGAACAATGAAACGGTCGGCTGCTTGGCCTTAGTTCCCTAAAAAACGTGCAAAGTTACCAAGAAAAGAAAGAGTTAAAATCCGCAAAAAAAAGTTAATAGACTTGCTAGTGCCTAAATGCTTAAAGCAAAAAGAAAAATGTTCAAGGAGTTCAAACATTGAACTTGGAAAACCTAAAACCCAAAGACAATGAAGAGAGCTTAGCTCTTATGCAACTTAACTTTCTCCACTCTTGAGGAAACATGGCCGACCTTTTTAACCCAAACTTCCAAACACCCTGCCACTCCCTAGTCGCTGGGGGGCAGTGTGGGTGGGCAGTGTGGGTGGGGCTGTAGGCCTCCACACACTGAAAAAATCCTACTCGTGGAGATTTTAACTAGAGAAAAAAATATAATTAAGATTATGGACCTGTATGATCAGAAAGAGCAGAATTAACTCTCCAGAATACATGAGAAATATTATGAAATACACAAGTATTGTATTTAATAATCTTTGCATGTATTTAATCACCTTAGTGAGCTTCTGTAGACTATTCAGAATCCTATTAATTTTAATGTTAGTTTTACTATTTTTAGTATAGCTATTCTAGTGAGTGAATAACTAGTTTTCTTTTATATTTATTTTTATTTTATTTTATAAACAGATTTTTAAGTTTTTTTTGTGATTTTGTCTATATTATTTAATTTTTAATAGGACCTTATCCATAGCACTAAGGTTCCTTTTTGTAGTTAATATTCATCCTCTAGCAAACTTCCAAAAGGCTTTCATTGGTCAGAATCATATTATTTTTCTGTTTTCATGCGTTTATGTGGAAAGTAAAATTTCAGAAAGTTGAATGAGAAAGTGTTATGACTAAGCTCAGCAGGAACTTCCGAAGTTAGGAGTTATAATGGTAAGCAACAGTTGAAATGTAGCGCAAGGTTCATGGTTTCGGATATATTTAGGATATCTATTCTGCCAATGTCTGTAACAAAAATGGATCGAATTTTAAATCTCTTTACATGGCTTTTTATTCTATAAAGTTATGTAAAAAAAATTGAATTTCTGAAAAAATTAAAGCGGATAGCCTGATTCCTTCTTTGTAGGCCTTATAAGTGTCTAAAAAAAGAAAAAGCTCCAGAAAGTATCAACTTGTGTTAATAAAGTACATGTGACTCTCAAACTTCATCTATCCTATAGGGTGTTTTCGTTTCAGTGAAAAACACATTTATCTACACTATTTTTCATTTTATCATAAGAAATTAAAAAAAAATTTACTTTTTTATCTGACATTTTTTATGAAAACCATTGAAAAAATTATTTTTAAGTTTTAGCTAAATACCAAACACATTAAAGGCAAGACTGAAGTTTGAAAAGAGTTGCAGCTTTTTTGAACAGAACTCTGTGTTGTTCATCAAAGTCTCGGGGAATAAAACATTTTAAAGTCACTCTCATGGCTGTTGTCTCGAAGAAGGGCTTTTTTTTATTAGCCTTCGGCCCACCAGCCTAAAAGCAAGAATACCTTACACGACGGTAGTAAACTTTTTCAGGAGAAGCAAGAAGAATAAAAAGAAAATATTCTTTCAAGGATCTCAAGTTGATTTTAAGTAACTGCAATTGGGCTATTGGGGAAATTTTGGATGCAGCACATGTGATTCGCTGAGTTTGGACGGCTGCAGTTGTCGTACATATCAACACTTTCATTCAGTACGTGTTTATAAGCGATTGTATGACAGCTTCCGACACATCTTGGCTGAAAAGGCCTGGGCGGTGAGTGAAAGAAACCTTGGCAACGGGTGGTGACAAGCTTTTTTTATACTGACAACTAAGAGATTAGCTACATGATTGATTCTTGTTCTCTTACCAAAATCGTTTTTGGCCAGTTTTACGAGGACAAAATGCGACTCTCATTCAGCTCATTTGTTCCAAGCAGTCCAGTTACTCCGAATGCACTACCACTTACGACTTTTGCAGGAGGTGAACAAATTTAGAACGTTCCGCAATACCCCAAAATTACGTAAGTGGAACCTGTTGGAAAAATTTCGAAGAACAAAAATATTGTATCCAGCAGCAAGTGAATTTGAATAGAAGAGCCCAGCTTATATTAACACATCCGTCTGGTGCAAAAGGAAAATTGTCTTCTAGATACAAAAATATGCTCGTATCAAAATGTACCTCTGGACCTCACAGCTTTTAGAATAGCTTATTGATGCAAGGCCATTCCTTGTAGCCGCGTATTTTAATCATTCGCTAATTTTTATCTTATAATTTCTTATCGGCATTATCCTTGAAAAACAAAAGCGCTGAAAAGATAAACAATCGAAGTACGCCGTTTCTTTTCCCACTTATTTATTTATTCGTGTAAGGTTTTGGTTAAATGGCTATACGAAACCAGCTGCTTTACCCTCCTTTCTGCATTTTCCCGGAAAGGTTTGTAACTTTATCGCCGTCTTTGTAAATAAAACGTCAGTAACAAACCACAAATACTAAATAATCAGTGGCGTAACTACCACCCCCGCAGCTGGGGGGGGTAATGAAGGTGCGTACTGCAGCTGCCAATTATATCTTTATAAACAAATTTGAACACGCACAATAATTAACTAAAAGATCCAAAAGATTCATATTTTGCTTTAAGATGCATTTAACTTTGCCTAAATAAATGCCTAGTTTCACTTTTAAAACACTGAATGTCCTACAGATTGAAAGTGTTCGGCTCTTTGATTTCGGGTTGTAATACGATTGCTCTGTAATAGGTTGTAAATAATACGATCGCTTTCCAATCGCCTTCTCTCTGCACTGCTGAGGAAAAGCGAGAGGCCACAGTGAGATTCCCTGTGGAGGATGTTGCAAAATAGTCAGTTTACTAGGATTACGTGCACAACAGGCGTCAACATTTATTCACAGCAGCCGCAGATCTGCCATGTGTAAGAAGGTGGTTTCGTCAAGTGATTTATTTTAGTTTTGGACAAAGCACGTACACGCATTTTTAAATCTATTACTTAAAAATTTAAAACTATAGAGCTCTAGGTACCACCATTTACTTTTGCACACTCTCCCTGACTTCCTACTCCCCCCTCCCCCAACCACCATACACACACCGCGAAAAATGCATCCTCCCTCGTGTTCGAAATCCTGGGAAAAAATTCCTGTGCTTAGGGGTGCTGAAGTCAATCTTGCGGTTGGCACGTTGTGCTAGTTACACCACTGTAAATAATAGTACTGAATAAAGGAACCGCAGATAAGTTTCTTGGGGTGATTGGACACTAGAACTTCTTAGATTTACAATTTATATTATTTAACAGGATTACAGCTCTCTGTTAAGATACAAGCTACAGCGAATCATTTGACTAATGTAAATTATAAAATTAGCGTTATTATTTATATTTGTAGAATTGAACTTCACTTAAAGCTTAGTGAATCAGCTTCACTTTGATACCCCCATTTCTTTAACTTGTTCGTTGTAGCTGAAAACTTAATTTATCATAAATATCACTGTAACGACCCTCGCTACCTTGTACGTCTCTATGAATATATTTAGCGAGAGTCATCACATTTTGTTCATTTTTATTTCGATCGAACTCAGGTCAGATGCAGTCAGTTCCATTTTATTCTGTTAACGCCTCTGGGGAAACTGACCTGATTCGATACACAGAATCACACACGTGAAAATATGAGTCCAGACATTTCCTTAAATCAGTAACGAAAAAAAAAACTTTAATTAAATTTACTCCGTGGTTTGGAATTTACGTATTGGCGATAAATGGGATAATGCGTTGTTACTCGGTCCAGTCCGTCTTATGCTCACAGACGTACTTCGAGCTTTTCGTATTCAGCCTTGCGGCTCCGTCGACGCAAAACACAACCAACTTTTTCTAAAACTTCAGTTCGCGCCTGACGCCAAAAGACGTCTTACTCCCTTCAAACCAAAGACCGTCTGCCTAAAAAACCAACGAACAACCACGTGCTCCTCCTAACCAAAGGAATTTTTTCACTACCCAACTAATTGTGTTCCGAAGTTAATGCCTTACTATTTTAGTTTAGCTCATGTAAACTGTCCTTAAGAACGCGTCTCTCATTCTCGTGCTACAACATTGAGCATGTTTTTTGAATCCTCTCTGACACGAATGAGTATTTCAGTCATTCATAGTCAACGAAACCCGTTAAAAAATCAAGCGGATTTCTACAATCCATAAAATATTTAGAAACAGAAATAATTGCTTTCTCCCACTAGTGACTGAAAAGTATGTTGCGAAAATTAACAAACTGAGTACAAAGTTTCTCGTAGATGAAGAAAGATATCCGAAACAAGGATTTTCACGTTGAACTGTTGCAAGAAGAAATATAGAGCGAAACATGATATAAATCTACGCCACCTATAGCGAAGAACGGAAAAATAGAAAATATACGAAAAGTACTCTTCATAGCAAAAGCTATGCTAAGAAGAAAGAATTTTTTTAATGCATCTCCTGGAAGCAAAGATACAGAGAAAAAACTTTAACGTTTACGAGGTAAAACTATGAATTATTTAAAGAGAATAATGTTCCCTGTCTTTATTGTACCGAATGGCATACAGTAAAAAAAAAAAAAAAAAAATCATTACGATTTTTAGAAGCAGAGATACAGCTGCAAACAAAACTGCACACTAACACCCCTATCGCCATATCTGTGAACCACAAAAACCCATTAGTACAGGCAAAAGATTCGACAAGGTAAATGGTATAAGATTTTAAAAGAAGTTTTTAAACTGAGCGTCCAGAAGCAGAGATGTAGAGAGAAACAGATTAAAATTTTGCGCCTCTGGCGGGAAAATTGTGCACTATTTTGGGAAGGAAATGCCCACAAATATTTCTCGTAATTAGTAGTATCTGATTGTAAAATAATTTTTTCTAATGGCGTTTCCGACGCGCAGATATTGCTGTAAATATACCGTAAACACAAACGCGAACTTATGCCCTCTAGCAGTACGTGTGCGTTCAGAAAAAAAATTTTCATTATATGCAAAACATTCCGCATGAAAAACGCTCTCGGACAAATTATTTTTCAAATTTTGCTGTAAGAAGCAGAGATATCGACGAAAATAAGATATACATCTACGTTCCCTGGCAAAAAAAAAAAAAAACTAGGCACTAATTTTTGAAGATGACAATCCGATTTTTGGCGTAAATGTGACGGGGATAGTAAGTCAGCTAATATCCGAAAACTTGAAAATTTTCATCGTCCTGGAGCACTATTTTAAGCAGAAGATATTCTGGAAAGGTTTTTCCGTAGTGAGCGGTATCTGACCACAAAATAATTTTTTCAATCAAGTTTTCAGAAGCGCAGGTGTATTGCTGCAAATACATCAAAAACAGAAAAATACACTTACTCCCCCTAATGGCAAAACCGTTCTTTACCAAAACTTAGAAATTATATGCAGAACATTTGCCACCATAAGCTATATCCGATGCAAAAAAAAAAAAAAAAAAAAAAATAATAATTCGAATCGACCATTTAGAAAAGCAAGTATCAGGGAAATGGCAATTTACTTTTACGGCATAGCGGGAAAACTATGCATTACTTGGAAAAGAAACTGTACCTAAAATACTATTTGTTATGAATAATATTCAAAGGAAGAAAGAATTTTTGCAATCGGATGTTTAGAAGCAATGATATGAGATAAAATGTGTATTTTGAATTCGATACCACCCACATTTACGTCCTCTAGCGGCGAAATTGTGCATCGGGAAAGAGCAAGAATAATGGTTTTCATATTTTGGGCTTCCTAACGTAAAAATATTTTTTCATACCTGACCCCCCCCCCCCTCTTCCCCCAATAGTGGTAGAGACACAATGTCCACAAACAAAGTGATACATGTATGAGCACGTACTTTTTTTTTTTTTTTTACGAAAGACACCGTAAAAATACTAAGCCTGAGCTTTAGGAATAAAGAAAAAAACTGGGTGGATAAGTAACCTCGCTGATTCTATAAAAACAATCTTACTAATTCAATAGAAAGAAATTTTGCTCAAAAACGTCCCCCAACGCTTTGAAAATGGTAGGTACTTTCTTTGTGATGATTACGCCTCAGCGCCAATTCTGCTCCTCAGTTTTTCTCCAAGAAACATTTAAGTGTTCCACTCTCCGCATTCACATTATCACATGTAAATTTGTTTCTTCCTAAATTCTAAATGGAACTGAGTGCACGAAGATTCGATGATGTTCCAAGTGTTCAGCCGGTTACAGTTGACTTCCATGTCATAAGGTCCACTGCTTTGAATGGAATAGTTTTTAAAAACGTCGTACATAGCCTATTTTATTTTATAAATATAAAAATCTTTGAACGTCATGCATGTGTAAAATTCAGCCAGTACAGCATGCTTCACGTAGATGATATGCATATTTATTTGTACTGATCGTATACATAACGGTATGCTGTATGGTTGAAAACTGTTTAAAGGAATGAATCGTCGTGTGTTCGCCAGTTCAGAAGAATCTTCGCCACAAATATGTACCATGTGTTGAAACATACATTTTAATTTCTCTCTCCATTTATCGTTGCTGCTCAGTACCTTGTCCAGCAATATTAGTTGTTCCACTAAACTTCCATTTAAGTAAGTAGCGAAACCCTATAAATATGGGGGAAATGCGTTGAATCTTTGGAGGAAATGTGATCCACAATAAGCAATTTATATCAATTTCCGCTATAAGTTATGATTTTTCCGAATGCGCCTTCGAATGTATACCTGATGTACATGTAGTCAAAACTTGTGGCGCCCCCATGGCACCAATTTCCTTCTCGTTATCCTCTGTTTTGCCGCTCTCAACATAGTTAGGTCTTATGTAAATTACCACCATCCGGTTCACAACGGAGGAATATGCGTTTTTAAATTGCCTGAAGGGCATGGAACATCTGCATATATTGTAGAGACACAAATTTTTGAACGCTAACAATTGGTTAATAAATTCGTCAGTAGGTTGGATGGCAAATATGGCTAGGGGGAGGGGGGAGAGAACCCATATTTAAGTTTTTTTCTTATTTACGTATGCGAGAAAGTGCAGGGAAGTGAGTAGGTCTTGGATCATTTCATAAGCAATTGTCTACTCACGTTAACGTTCTGACTGGTTTAAATGCAGCACCGACAATATGTAGTGTAAGGAGGAGAAATACGGAATCCAGCTGCGTGACTACCATCTTGTTATTGACTATTCCACGAACGTTAGCGTGAATACGTAGGGCATTGTTGAGTAGCTGGCACTAGATACACAGTCCTTAGTTTCATAGTTTCATCTGTGGCATGTGCTGCAGTTGTCATAGACTACCATATTCTGAGCAGTGTAAAATATCGAGTCGAGTGGTCAGAGGCCTAGAGTTCTGGCTAGTCGTCTGAGTCCAGAATGTAGCATGCGTGGTGTGCTTGTCTTACGGGGCTGGTTCTGTCTCTTTCCTGGAACCTCAGGCGTAGACTACGTGGGTGGTCCCAAGCCCAGGCACCCAATGAAATTCATCCAGTGGTTACGTGGTTGGTGCCCATTAAGTCTCTGATAAATGTTTAAATGTTTCTCTCACTTCTCCAACCCATCTCCCCCCTCACCCAAATTTGAAGGATCGTTATTGAATTTCTAGTGGAGTAGCACTCTAATTTCAATCTTTTAAATACTTCTGTGTATACACTGCTGGCCACCCAAAATGCAACACCAAGAAGGAAGCATCCGATTGGCCTGAAATTCGCAGCATGCGTCGCCCACGAGAGGACATGCAAATGATTAGCATTGCAGGGCATATGCAAATCATGTGCGCCCGGCACGCCACCGAGAAGCACTATAAGAAGGGTGCACAGAAGGCGGGGTGTAAGTAGTGGAAGTGTGTTGTGCTGCCGGACCTGTAAGTGGGAAGCTTCCTGATGCCTCGTCGCAGAATAGGGCAATCATTCCAGCACGTTTCGGAGTTCGACAGAGGACGAATGGTGGCTTATCGCGACAGCGGTTTATCGTACCTAGACATCGGCGCCCGTGTGGGACGACATCCAGCCACAGTGAGGCAAGTATGGATTCGGTGGGTGCAGGAGGGACGGACGGACCGACGTGAGCGATTGCCGCGGCACACCACCGAACGAGAGGACCGGCATGTTGTGCGGCGGGCATTGATGGCTCGCACCGCCACATCACGAACGTTACCGCAGGAATTAGGGTGTATTGCTCAACAAACTGTGTCAGCACGTACCGTTTGACGCCGTCTGCAGGAGCGGGGAGTTGTCGCACGGCGGCCATTGCTCCGATTACCATTAACGTTACACCACCGGCGATTGCGGCGGCAGTGGGCCGTTGAATGCCGCATTTGGACTACGGAATGGCACGACATTGTTTTCTCATACGAATCCCGCTTCTGCCTGCAACACCACGACGGTCGGATCCGCGTGTGGAGGCACCGCGGCGAGAGACTGTATGACGCCTGCATTATGCATCGCCATACCGGTCCGTCGCCTGACGGTTATGGTTTGGGGCGCAGTTGGATGTGACACTCGCACCCCTCTGGTACGCATCTCCGGTACACTCAACAGCCACCGCACCATCACCGACGTTTTAGAGCCTGTAGTCCTCCCTTACTTGCAGGACCTGCCAGCGGCCACGTTTCAGCAGGACAATGCACGCCCGCACGTGGTACGCATCGAGCAACAATTCTTCAGGGCCCACTAGGTGTCATTCTCCCGATATGTCGCCCATGAAACACGTCTGGTCGGTGATCGGCAACCGAGTGGCCCGATAAGCACCACCCGCGGCTACACCTGTTGAACTGTGGCAACGTGTGGAAGCAGCCTGGACCGACATACCCCAAGCCCACATCCAAAGCCTCTTTCGCTCGATGCCACGGCGTGTAACGGCCGTTATTGCCAGCCATGGGGGCCACACGAACTATTGATGTCTGCGTGTTCCGCAAGTCGCACGGGCCTGTAAGCTGAATCGTTTCATCTTTGTATCTGTTGTTATGTGTCCAGTAAATCTGGCTTTGCTATCTCGTGTCCTTCTTGCTGTTGCATTTTGGGTGGCCAGCAGTGTAGAACGATTACAGCGCGTGCGTATGTTGTTGTGGACAGAGCATTTAAGTTTCTTAATATCCATTTTAGGGAGATGAAGGGTTATGGTTCATACAATTATAAGAGAATAAGCTATCGTGTAAAGAACATAATTACTCGTGCTCATGAAGCACTTCCAAAATCAGATTTAGAATAGAACAACTCAGAGAGATGAAAATACAGGAGCGGAAGTAACTTTACTAAAACACACACTAAAACTGCTTTTCGGAAATGTACTGTGTACAGGCACATGCGCAAAAATAGTTACACGCAAAAAGAGCACAGTAGTGCGTCGATTATGTTTTTCAAGGGACTAAAATTAAAACACGTATAACTGTAAAAATGCTCAAAAGAGCGTGGCTAATTCAGTGGCGACACCAGCATCTCAGTACTCTGTGGGGTGGGAGGGATGGAGGTAAGTATCGTACGGGAACAACACAAATTTTGCAGTGCTTAGAAGAAATTTTTGCCAAAAAGTTCCGTTCATGTAGATTTTACCAGACGCTGATGTTATCCCCAGTAAAAAAAACAAGAAAGTTGACACCGAATTTTCGGGTGTAATAATAAGCACGTCTTTTGAATCCGTTCTGACGCAAATTAAATTTATCAAAGCTATTCAAAGTCAATGGAACCGGTATGGAAAACAATAGATCTGACCAAAAAAAGAAGATTTTCAGGTTTTTAATCCCTCAGATATTGCTGTAAACGGAATCGTGAGCTTACGAACTCTTAGAAACAGAGATATCGACAAAAATAAGATGTGAATTTACGTCCCCCGCTGGGAAAACCATGCATAATTTTAGGAAGAAAGTATTCTCAAAAGGTTTATCCGTATAAGCGGTATCGGTCGAAGAAAAAAAAATTAGTCGAGTTTTCAGGAACTCAGATTTTGCAACAAATATTTCAGAAGCAGAAATTAACACATATGACCCCTGGTGGCTAAACCATTCTTTACCAAACATTAGGAATTATGTGAAAAATATTTTTCATCAGGTCTTGTATGCGATAGAGGAAGAATTTTTCAAATCAGAGCTTAAGGAGCAGAAATAACGCAGAAAACGCAATTTACCTTTGTGCCCCCTAGCGGAAAGTGTATGATTTACTTGAAAATTTTGAATTTATAGAAAAAACATTTCGCATCGGAAACACTATGAAACAAAGAAGGAATTTTTCAAATCGTACTCTTAGAAGTAGAGATATTGACAAAAATAAGATATACATCTACGCCCCCTGGCGTAGAAACCATGCATTTTTTCAAGAGGAGAATTTTCCTAAAAGGTTTGGCGACATGAGTAGTATCGGTCAACAAACGACGTTTTTTTTCAATCTGGAATTTAGAAGCTAATATTTTGCTGCAAATACAACAGAAGCGGAAATTAAGATTTACGCCCCCTGGAGGCCAAACTATTTTTTTACAAAAATTAGAAATTATGTGCAAACGATTTCCCATCAGGAGCTGTATCCGGTGCAGAAAGAATTTTTCAAATAGGAGATTTAGAAGCAGATATATAGGGGCAAACGCGATTTACCGCTACGCCCCCTAGCGGAAAGTCTATGAATTACTTGAAAATTTTGAAATTATATGAAAAACATGTCACACATAAAACACTATCCAACAAAGAAGGAATTTTTCAAATCGGACTCCCAGAAGAAGAAATATTGACAAAAATAAGATGTACATCTACTGGCGGAGAAACTGTGGAATATTTTAAGAAGAAAATATTCCGAAAAGGTTTATCGATGTGAGTGACATCAGTCCACGAAATAATTTTTTAATCGATATTTTAGGAGCTACGATTTTATGGCAAATACATCAGAAGCAAAAATTAACACTTACGCCCCTGGTAGCCAAAGTATTCTTTACCGAAAATTAGAAATTATATGCAAAAGATTTTCCATCAGGAGATGTATCCGCTGAAGAAAAAAATTTTTAATCGGAGTTTTAAAAGAAGAGTTATCGGAAAAAATGTAATTTACTTTTACGCACCCTAGCGGAAAATCTATGCGTAATTTGAAAGAGTAACTATATATAAAATACCCTTCGACATAAATGGAATCGAAAGACATATTTTTTCTTTTCAATCGGATGTTTAGAAACAAATATGTGGAATAAAACGTATTTTTGAATTCGACATCATCTGCATTTACGCCCTTTACCGACGAAATTGTACATCGTAAAAAAAAAAAAAAAAAAAAACGAAATAAAGGATCATCATACGCATATTTCAAGCTTCCGAATGCAAAAAGAATTTTTCAAATCGGACTAATAGTTGCAGGGATACCGTGTGTACAGACGGACGGACAAACCGATAACAGAAGCACGATCTTTTTTTACAAAAGACGTGCTAAAAAATATCAGATTAAATCGTTTGCCTAATTGGCGTACAATAGAAGTTCCATTGCAGAGTTCTGTATGCATACGTAAGGACCTCAAAATATCCATTGGATTTTATGACCAGAGCTCCAGTACCAAAAGGACAGCTCCAGAATCGAAAGGACTTATCCGGAGCTCTATCATTCATTAGACTTTGTCCAGAGCTTAAATACTCATTAGACTTTGTCTAGAGCTCGATCACTAATTAGACTTTGTTCAGAACTGATGCACCCACCGGGCTTCATGCTTAAAACCCAAAATTCGAGCAGCCATTACATTTTGAAAAGTCTGCGCCTATGCCTGGAATCAGTGTCCCAAATTAAGGACGGGCGACTGCTTACAGCGTTTAAAGTTGCTCATGGTAGCCATTACATCCCAAAAGAAACAATAAAAAAAAATGTGCAGAAAATTATACTGTGGTTGCAGTAATTCCATCGAAAAAACTCAAATTAGAAAATTAAATAAAAAAAGTAATTGCAGATGTGAAAAATCAGAAGGCATTGTGGATGTGAAAAATCAGAAGGCATTGTGGATGTGAAAAATCAGAAGGCCCTTGTAATCCAGTCAAGTATTTGACTGGATTCCAAGGGCCTTCTGATATATGGGTTGCAATTCGAGACAGCATTAAAATAAATTTTTTTTTCAGTATATGTGGAAGCTTTCGATGAAATTAATATCCGTATGAAACTTAGCTAGAGAGCATTTGGCAGCCCTGGTGGCGCAGTGGTCTAAGCGATGGCTACTGATCATTCGTACAATAGGGGACCGGGTTCGAATCCCGGTGAGGCATGGATGTTGTGTTTGTCTTACAGCACTGTCTCTCTCCGTTCCCTGGAACCAGTGTCCCTAAATTAAGGACAGGCGACTGCTATAGCCCATTGAGTTGCTCACGGTGGTCATTAAACCTCCAATCAAAAAAAAAAAAAAAAAATAGAGAGAGAGCATTTTAAAGAAATAGTGCAATTTCCAAGAGCAGTTTACTATTATGTCTTTAAAAGTGTTTGATCCTTCCGGCTCTTACTGATGGATATAAGAATCATGGATCTCTTTCTCTAAACTAAAAAAGGTATCCAAAAGCTGCAAACTACTGAAAGAAGCATGGTTAGCTGACCAGGAGGAATAGGAACAGGAACTCCTGGAATTGGAAGATGAAAAGTTGCTGACATCATGATCAGAGTAAAATAGCTGAAATGGCAATGGGCTGGACATGTTACTCGTAACGCACCACAGTTGGACAACTCAAATACTCGACTGGATTCCAAGGGAAAGGAAAAGACCCAGAAGACCACGTGAGAGGTGGCTGGATGAAATTCGGATGCATGTCGGAGAATACTGGGTCCAGACAGAAAGTTGTGGGCGAAATTTGGAGAGACCTTCACCCAGCGTTGCATTGATCATTGTTGTTGATGATACAGAAGTATTGAACAAAAATGTAAACCTATGCCACTTAAATGAATCATTTTTGCTTCGGGAAATCTCGAACAGGCGGGAAAAATTTTGATCATGACCATGGAAATTGGATAAAAAAAAAAAAAAAATTCAAATGCAACTTTTCTAAAAGCTCAGGAATGATTCTTAATTGCAGATGTATCGCTGCCTCGCTGAAATACAAATCTGCACCACCTAGCGTTAGAGTTTTGAACCAAACATTGCAAGTTCTGTACCTAGTACAACTATCGAATATAAAAAGAATTTCTAAGCAGGCTCTTTGTAATGAAAAAGTCGTGAGCAAAAAGTAAAATGTACGCCTACCTAGCGGAAAAACCGTGCAACACCGAAATTCGAAACTACGTGAATTATCATTTCCATGGTTAGCGCTACTCCAAGTGCATTTCGATCCGACTTAAAAATGTGTGAAGACGGACAGTGGTATTTAAAAGCGAGTAAATGCTAACAAAAAAAAAAAAAAAAAAAACAGACGGTGTGAGAAAAAAGTGTCTGCATTTCGTTTTTTATCAAAGGACGTGTCATTACGCCCTTTGACAAAAACAAAACACCAGCAAAATTATAATAGCTAATAATTTAAGAAATGCAGTGGAGAATTCTGCGACCACCCCCATGCCAAGTTGTCTGATGAGGCTTTTAATCAGTTTTCCGAGATGGTTTCGTGTTTGAGTCCCGGATGAGGCATGGATGGTGTGCTTGTTTGATGGCGCTGGCTCAGTCTGTTCCTCTGAAACCATTGGCCCTGAAAAAGGGATGGGCAACCGCATATAGCCCTTAGTTGCTCATGGTGGTCGTTAAACCCTAAAAGAAAAGAAACAAAACTTCTAGGGACGCTCTGTTGTGTAATAAGAGGCGCGGATTTCTGCCTCATTCTAGCATCTTACATTGGCAGTGTGTACCTGTACATGATTGTGAAAAAAAAAAAAACGTTTCTGCCGTGTCTTCTGGAAAACTAGATACCATTTCTTTCTTTTCTAATGAGAAAGTTATGCTCGGGAAAAGTGAAAGATACGAGGGTCGTTCAAAAAGTAACGAGACTGGTTTTCCATGTGGCAGAAATGTAATGCAGTAAACATACTTACACAATTTCGAAGTATTCTCCGTCTACCTGAATGCACCGGTCCCACCTTTCTATCCACTTCCGGAAGGCATGTTCGAAGCCCTTCAACGACATGTGGTTCAGGCTACCTATCACAGAATTGTTCAGTTCAGTATTTGATGCAAACCGACACCCAGGAAGTTGTTTTTTCACTTCAGGGAATAGGTGGAAGTCTTACAGCGCCAGGACCGATAAATACGGATGGAACGCCATCATTTCGATGCCTAAATCTTGGATAACCTGCTGGATAAGCAAAGCACGGTGTGCAGGGGCATTATCTTGATGAAAAATCCAAAGAGTTTCACATATTCTGGACGTTTTGGGGATTTTTTTTTTCTTTAGAGGACCTTTGAGAAATTCAGAATAGGCGGCACCGCTAAGTTTCCCTTTGAGGAACAGCATGGTCATAAAAAATTCCTTTTTATTGAAGAAAATCAGTTGCATGATTTTCTCTGCATTTGCTTAAACCTTTGCTTTCTTGGATCGGAGACTGTGGGTATTTCCATTAGGTGCTCTCTTGGTTTGTTTTTGGATCGAAATGGTGAAAAAATGTTTCATCACATGTGACGACTCCAACCAAAAAGTGTGGCTCACGTCGCAGCTGGCACTTCCATTGGCCACAAGTGATAACACTATTTGCCTTGTGTTCATCCGTGAGCAAGTGGGGAATCCACTTTGCAGCGACATTTTGGTATCCCAACCGGTTTCTCACAATGTCATCAGCGGAACCAACGGACATCAGCAACCTCCTCCACGGTCATCGGGGGTGTTCTCGCACGAGCTCCTGAATGGTATTGACATTAACTTCCACAGTCGATGTCGAAGGCCTGCCGAGCGTGGCGCATCTTCCAGCACTTTTCATCATTCACAAATTCTTTGTGCCACTCAAAAGCTCTTACATGGGACGAAGCATCTTCCTTATAGGCTGTTTTAATCATTTCGTGCGTTACTGTGGCGGTGTTATTCAAATGCATGCAAAATTTTATAGCTGCTCTTTGCTCCAGTTTGAAATTCATTCTGGGTTACGGAAGCAAATCTGAAACTCTACGCCGTCTACTCCAAGAATGAATTAGCGGTGCGCTGTAACGACGCGTCGTCACGTGACTGACCTTGCACGTGTTCCTACATAGATAGCTACATTTTTCTCAGTAGTATTTTTTTAGCGCTATGACGTCAGTCTCGTTATTTTTTGAACGAACTACGTATATGAAAAACCTTGAGCATTTCAATTATTATACGAACCCGCTTTCTTTCTTCCTAAATCTTTTTCGAGGAATTAATATCGTGATCGCTGCAAATCTGCATTGGGAAATGCAGGCGTCAAAAATAGCCGTAAATTTGTGGAAAATCTCGCTTGGGTTCATTACACTCAGAATAATCATCCAGTTTTCCTGAATGCGGGAATATCGTTAGTGTACGGCTACATATTCACGCGTCCGAGATGGAAAATTTTGCACCCAAAAAGCTAAACTTTTAATGAACTGTCTTTCAACAAAAAAATTTTCAGACCGCATTTAGGATTCACAGATGTGAGTCCTGGATAATATGACTAATAGAAATATGCTTAGGCCACTGGAGAAGAAAATTTTGCGTCGAAGGTCAGCAGAAACCCCATGGGGGAAAATTGGGCGTGCTTTCGCCTGTCCAATGCAAAAGGAATTTTTCCAGTATAACTTTACAAGCAGATTCATAGTTAGAAATCATATCTTCACAAAAATATCCTATGCTTTTAGAAGATAATGAAAATGCAGTGATTATTTAGTAGATTTGAGTATACAGCGGAGTAGGCCACTTGTACAGAGTTAAGCGTTCAACAGTGTCACTTGTGTAAAGGTGTATCGCTCACGAAACACATAAAATATGACTTTTGTTATTTGCTTTCGAATGAATTAGCCCCAGTTTTCTCAGTTACCAGAAATGGGCTTTCAAGTAGTCGTAACTTTGTGGGTATGTTAAGAGGCGGTAAGTGGCCCTCAAATATTTTTCAGTTTTACAAAAAATTGTGCTTTTATAACTTCCAAATAATACACTTTTTAAAAAACTAACTTGTTTCAACTTCATTAAATTTAAATTGCAATGATAATTAACTGTTGAATCTGAAAAAAAATATTTTTAAACGTTACATGTTAAGATCTGGTACTATAGGCCTACAACCCCCCCAGCCTAAGTCTTATCTGATTACGTAGTTATTAAATTCAAGACTGTGACTAAAATAAACTTATAAACCCAAAAAATAGACACAAACTATGGTTGCCAACCCTTCGAGATACGTATTTGCATTTTGTATAACTTCATTTGTAAAAAAAATAGTTTCTTGGCTGCGAGGTTCATTTGCAAGTTTCTCGCGGTTCTGTGGGAGGAGAATTCCAATTATTGTGTCCTGCCTTTGCCAACGTTAGGCTGTAAAATTTTACCCGAAATTAAAGAGATAAATTTGTTAAAGCTACTGATGGATGCTGCCTGTAATTATGGTAAAATTACAAGCTAGGTGTGTTTACGGGGAAATGACTAAGGAACTACGGATATTTAACGATATTGAAGTCGGAAACTGCGGGAGGATATAATTTCCTGATTTTGACTGTAACACTTTTCATTTGAAATCTGGCATTTCCTTTACTCTTGATGACCAGGCGACGGCTGTCTGTCTGGTTCGTCGATTTCCCCGCAAACGAGAACTGTGGGCTTTGTGAATGAGATGAGCGTAAGCACTTTGTTTAATCTCTGTCGTGTGTCATGTGTTCTACGTGCCCAGATGCTTCCTGACAAGTAGTTTTACTGTTTATTGCAAGAAGACTTATCGTTATTGGTAAGTGGGAATTTATAATTTTTCCCAGCTGTTTGTTTTCACGGATATGAAGTTTTAGCATGTTTTGCTTTCTGTGGCGTTTTGTAGGCTTTTTTTTTTTTCTCAGCAAATTTTTTTTTATGTATCGAATTAACTGTAATTGTAGACTAAACTGCTAACTAAAAGTATAATCCATAGAACATATTTACATATATGAATTTAAAATCAGTGACAAGTCGATTGTATTAATGTTGCTGTATTAGCATATCGCGTACGTTGCTGTATTAGCATATCCTAAATATCTGATCGTAACTTCATTTAATGACTGAATTCCTTAAGTGCTCATAGGAAGACTTATAGTTTCGCTTTTGGTTTTACCTGGAGAAAAATTGCCTAGGAAGTGAAGAGACAAACTTTAGCACTCCTGTTTCTGTTCGGTATGTGAATTGAATCTCCATTGTTTATCACTTTGGTTTTCACGCGCAACTGTTAAAGCATACGTTGGAAACTGGCCAAACGAGAAGTGAAAGTTATTCTGTATGGGCAGGATAGCTCTACGGAGGACTTTGGTCCTTGAACCTGGTGAGACATCACATCGGTGTTTGTCATGCTCACCTGTCCTGACAATCTTCCTTTGGAGCTAGTAAGTTAATTGCGAAGGAGCCGGGAGCATTTTGCTTGCTCTTATGCTTTCCATAATCGTGGGTGTCAGTCAAAGGGAGATTGCCAGGACAAAAAAAGATTGGACGTTACAAGTTCTGGTTATAATGAATTTAAATTTTGGAAACAATCTTCATCAAAGTGCCGTAAAACAAAATAAAAAAATAGTTTTTCATTTCGTGTTTGTGTATGTAAACCATAGGCGTAGCCAAGGAGGGTCCTCGGGTACGGACCCCTCCCCCTTGAGAGTGTATTGAGTACAAATTTAAAACGATACATATGTACATATAGACTTTCACCATTGAACCAAATCCATGGACCCCCCCCCCCCCTTAAGAAATTTCTGGCTGCGCCACTGATGTAAATGATATGTTCATGTGGTTTGGAGACTTCTTTAACGAAAAATTTGGATTTGAGTATGGACACGAATTTTATATTTTTTCCTCTATTAACTTTTTTCATAACTTCTTGGAAGAACACACGAATAATTTTTTCCATTAATAATTTTAAAATAAATTTCCTTCATAATTTAATGGAAGAATAAAAATTTACCTTCCTTTCTGCTGTTGTCGGTAGGTGAAAATGATGTATAAAGAGACACTCAAATATTCGCGCTCTTAGTAAAGAAGAAAAAAAAGGTACTTTTGATCTTAATGCAATCAAAAGCCCAATATTTAGAATTTTAAGAAAACTGCATAGTTTTGTGTTTATTTCATTGCTGATGTGTTACTTTTTGTCACTAGTGCACAGTGGCTCCCATATGAGTACTTTTAGGGGGGGCTAAGAAAAATTCTTACTTCCTTCAAGGTTGTCAAACATTTTAGTAAATGTACAAGATACTAAAATGCAACAAAAATAATTTATACAATCAATCAATCAATATCTTACTTTTAAAAATGCTTTAAAAAAGGTTCGTCGGCCGCCCCGGTGGCGCAGTGGTCTAAGGCGTTGGCTTCTGATCATTCGTCCGAAGGGGTCCGGGTTCGAATCCCGGTGAGGCATGGATGTTGTGTTTGTCTTACGGTACTGGCTCTCTCCCTTCCCTGGAACCAGTGACCCTAAATTAGGGACGGGCGACTGCTTATAGCCCATTGAGTTGCTCACGGTGGTCGTTAAACCTCCAATAAAAAAAAAAAAAAAAAGGTTCGTCTATTTTAGTGTTTTAAAATTTTCAAACATTTGGCTACACCAACTGCTAGGGGCTCGAGCCCCCCCTATGGGCGCCCTTGCTAGTGCACGATTATTGCGAAAATGTACTGCCCGGTTGCCGAGTGGTCTGAGACGCTGGCTTCTGATCAATTGTTCGAGGTGGGCCCTGGTTCGGCTCACAGAGGAGTGTAGGGGATCTCTCTCCTGTGGTGCTCTGGCTATCCCGCTTCCCTGGAACCAGTTACATTAATTTGGAAAAGTCGAATGCTTACAGTCTAGAGGTGGAGGTGCTATCGATGACACTATTGATAGTATCGATAGTTTTGTCCAACTCGTACATTGATAGTGTATCGATAATTTTGTAAACTATCGTTAGTTTTACGTTTTTCAATGCAGTAAGCGTAAACTATTCAGTTTCCATCGATGGCATTGATAATTGGAGCAATTACTTTCGCCTCATTTATACTGGCGTCAGAAAGACTGAACCTTGCCATATTGATACAGTACATGACAATGCGAAAGTAAAGTTAACTGTAACCGAAAGAGCAAGAGGTGAGGGTATTCGGTTTTTGCACTCTGTGATTCTTCACGTTAAGTCAAGCTCAAAGAGAAAGTGTGCGTTTCAGTCAGATAAAGACAAAGTCAAAAGCGTTGTTCTGGTTGTTTGTACAGGAAGTTTGAACATGCGTCAGGTGCTGAAACAGTTATTTGTTAAAAGTAAGAAATCAGTAATAATGGGTATATGTTAAACATTTTTTGTGTAGCATTATTTTCTTTTGGTAAGGATGAGGTCTACACAAAACTCCTTTGTGGGAAAAACTACAAAACGTCGGGAAATACCTCAATCAAATCTTAGGGATCATTGAAAACGAAAGCATCCAGCTGTTGTCATTTTAAATATTTTAAATGAAAAAAAAAAAAAAAAAGACATTGAGCAACAGCCTCACTCAAAACTTTATTTATTCAGTTTCTCTCTGATTATTACCACGATTTCGCCAAACATTATAGAAAACATTATTTTGCATACAAAACTGCAAATTCTCTTCTTTAGCCTTTGTGAACAGAAGCATAAAAAATAATCTTACCATGCAAACAGAAAATCAGAATTAAAGGGCTACTTGTTTATTCATCTAAAACATTTTTTCGTGACTTTTGCTCACTCACTTCGAGAGGATATTGTCAAAACGTTAGATCCGGTGGCGCAGTGGTCTAACCGCTGGTTTGTGACCATTCGTCCGAGATGGTCCTGGTTCGAATCCCGTGAGGCATAGATTTTGTGGTTGTGTTTATCTCAGAGCACTGGCTTCCCTCTTCCTTGAAATCAGTGGCTCTAAATCAGGGACGGGCGACTACTTACAGCCAATCGAGTTGCTCACGTTATTGTTAAACCCGAAACAAAAAAAATAAAGGTTGCTTCAAAGTTTGCCGGAGCTTAACTTTTTGACAATGTGAAAAGGTAAGAAAAATTCTCGTCAGAAATTATTTTCAACCCGGAAAAGAAATTTTCTCCCTAGCAACTTTGCCAACACACTATCGATTATTATTGTTTGACTATCGAAAACTATCTGTAGTCATAACTATCGATAGGTTTCCACATATATTACAGTTCTACAAGTCACGGTAGTTTAAATTCCGAAACGTCGTTGCAGTGATCTAAGCTCTGGCGTCTGAGTGGGCCCTGCTTCGAGTCCCGGATGTAGCATAGGTGGTGTACTAGTCTTATGGCACTGGTTCTTCCTTTCACTGGCGCCAGTAGCTCCAAATTAGGGACCACGACTACTTATTGTCCTCAGTTGGTCACGGTGGTCTTTAAACCCTGAAACACACACAAACCGCCGCACCGGTGGCGTAGTTGTCTAAGCGTAGGCTTCTGACAATTCCTCCCAGATGGGTCAGAGTTCGAATCCCAGTGAGGCATGGATGTTGTGTTTGTTTATAGCACTGTCTCTTCCCTGGAGCCAGTGACCTTAATTTTAGGACGGGCGACTGCTTATAGCCTATCCAGTTGCTCACGGTGGTCATTAAACCTAAAAAAAACAGAAAAAAAAGCCATACACAAACCGAAACAAAAGAGAGAGAAAAAAATATATATAGATCAGCAAGTTTTAGTGTATAGCTCATAGCGGCACCAGATGGTCGGTGTATAGTCAGTACCAGAGTTCGCAGATGTACTCTAGTGTATAACTAGCCCCTATGAACGTCTGAGTTCAAGTCCAGGGTTGGAGCCTGAAGTTTCACTTCTTTCTGTTTTTCAACTTCAACATCCAACACTCTAAAATATGAGATGGGCGATTCCTCCAAGAATGTGATGTTTATAGGCCCCAGAAAATTATCCAGGCGGTGTGTGTGTGTGTGTGTGTGTGTGTGTGTGTGTGTGTGAGCGAACTATACCCATGTCTGAGATGAGATTCGAAGTGCACCTACCCATGGAGCGAGACTGTAACGGGGAATGAATTGAGAGGTGAAACGTTGGGTCGATACACGCTGCTGGACGGCCAGTATTGTAGCTGCGATGTGATTAAAGGACTAAATAGCCATACCTAACTCAAGTTTGATTGCGCCCTTATCTCACAGATTTTAGAATTCAGAAATTCTAAGACAAGATTGCGGAGCGTACATGTAAATATAATAAAGTTAAAAGAGAGACATCATGCAAAATTAAAGTGTCGTTCCTTGAATAAACAAAGCTGATTTTAAAACAGCATATGCGTTCAGTCTGCTTATTCCGTTAGAATTTTTAAGCAGTACATTTAAATATTTCCGTAAATTTTTACTGGCAACAAGGAGTCCGTCACACGCCTGCAATCACAGTAACACTGACTGTTAATGATCGCTACTCAGCGAGGTGGTAGTCTTAGATGTCTTCGTAAAGTTTGGCTGTTATAGACTAAAGTGTAATTTATCATTTCGCGAGGCTTTGGCTCTTAGGCATGGGTTCGGTTTGGAATCTCCGGAGTGACATATGAATGCTTATAGCCCAGTGAGTTGCTCACGACGGTAGTTAAACCCCTAAACAAACGATTTATCATTTCTTTGAGGAGTATATGCTACTTGACTCTATATCATCGTCCTCAACAGCATGTACTTAAAATCAACTGCGCTGATCAGTGGTTTTAGGGGCGCAGGCTTTTGGCTCCTCGTACTGCTAGGTCCGTATCATAGAGCAAGACATGAATGTTGTATCTCTGGTTTTTCTCCCTACCCTGGACCTAGGGGCCCTTAATTAACAATGGTAGACTGTTTTATTGCTTAAAATGCTAATGAGAGTCGTTTAACACCGAAACAAAAAGAAAAAAATCTTGATGGAGATCAGGTGTGTGTAAGAGTAACCAGGCAGGCAGACTCGTGAAACTTTGTGCGATGGGAAAGTGTCATGCTCTTGTGGTAAAAATGGTTCAACATCACTTCAGCTTTGCCGATGAGAAGGATGCGCGTGCAAAACAACCCGGTTTAGGCTTTTCTTTTTCGCTCTTTTTTAGGTCCAGTAGAACTGAACTTTCGTCTTCTCCCACCCACCACTATTCATTCTACTTCCTATCTTGTTTGCTAGTCGGTTTCTTA
The DNA here is from genome assembly GCA_039090855.1 of Macrothele yani. Classification (NCBI taxonomy): domain Eukaryota; kingdom Metazoa; phylum Arthropoda; class Arachnida; order Araneae; family Macrothelidae; genus Macrothele; species Macrothele yani. The sequence continues at coordinate 85,647,859 of CM077001.1, forward strand.
ATCATAACTCTAGAATATCTCTCAACAGTCATCCAGCGTTATAGTGTAGAAGTACCCCAAAATCTGAAATCGGTGGCCGAGTGGTCAGAAGAGCGGGCTTCTAGACAATCTTCTTAGTTACGCTCGGATGAGACATGGGTGGTTCTGCTGCTTCCGTGGAACAAGTGAACTCAAATTATGACTGTATATACACTTTTGTTTAGCCTTCCTTATATGTTCACAAAGATAGTTAAAGACCAAAAAAAAAAAAAACTAAAATTGTTTGCATTCATTAGTGACAGTAGTTTGTCTTATATCTGTTTATCTGTGATATGTTTTAGCAGGAAAACTTCGCCATTCCCAAAGTTTTTTTTTGAAAAAGTTCAGATGGGGTACCCACATGAAAAATTTTGGGCGGGAAGTTTTGTTGGGAACGTTCCCTGTTAAATACCACGAGGAATTGAAGATATTTTAGGGGTTTTCCATTTAAAAAGAATTACTGAACTTAATCTTTTTCCGAATCACGTTCTGCGGGCAAAATGGCACCAATGTGGTGTACAGAAAAGAAAATGTTTTCTTTTATTATGCTTGAGGAAAAAGGACATTATTTCGCTGCTGGTGTGCGCGCAACAGAAAAGAAAAGTTCTTAGAAGCAAGTCTTCTTCCCGCTAATATCTGAGTCATATTTTGAAATTGCACCCTCCCCATAATTACTACAGCCGTTTTTTCTCTGTCATAATTAAACGAAGCATTTTTTACGACGTTGTTGCAGGCAGTGAAACACTAAGATCAGATCAGACCATATATAGAGGATTTTAGGAAGGGAGTGTCTGACCCCAGGTCTTAAACAACCCTTATAAATAGGAAGCTAGGAGATTTGGGCTAGAGTGCCCGATAGGAAAGCGATGCGGAAGCGAGGTAGAAAGGGGGAGGGAGACTCCCTTATTTATCTCTAGGGGGCCAGTACCCGGGATCCGACGGCTTTAACGTGCCCATCTGACGCGCGGCGGATATTTTAGTGGTTCGAGCGTTCGTACCTGCCTGGAAATAGAACTTGAGGTTTCTCTTTGGCGGCCACGAAAGTTGACCACTCGGCCATCCGCTGCCCATGAAACACTAAGGTTGCAACCAAGCTCTTTATATACGGTAAATTCCGGTTAATTGGGATACATCGGGGGCTTTAGGACACTTTGACCCAATTAGAAGGCTGCCCCAGTTATGCGGAGCTTTATCCCAAAGAGTTAAAATGGGATGTTCAAGAATTATCCGAAATAAACGGTTGCCACGATAAACTGATTGCCCAATTAGCGGGAATCTACTGTGTATATACGTGGTATGCACTGTCGAACGGCAGTTCTATACTGTAATGCTCAGAAAAAATGTCCGTAGTCCTCGACGTTCAGACAGTGAGACAATTAATTTACCGACGAAGATTGCATTCATTGGAAACACACTTCAAGCGTCACACGGACCTCATACAAACTTGTTCAAAAAACTTTGGCATGTGCATTTTGCGATATATTTAGGAATTGATGTTCTACAAGAGACTGAGTATTTTGTAAACATGTGTACCACTTTTAAGTAGATCAATATGGAAAATGGAAATTAATAAAAATGGTAGACAAGCAGCGGAAGTCACAGTGCCTGTGGGAAAAGAGGAGTGTGTTCCTGGGGGAGGGGGCATATTTTACTGCAGCAAAACCCCGTAGTGTCTGTGAGAAATCCTTGGTAATCGATTTTTCAGTGAATACATTATGATTTGTACGTATTTGCATGGCTCGCTAAGTGTTTTTTCATACACAGCTCTGGTGTAGTGTGAGTGAAACGAGGAAGTACAGTGTACGCAGTGAAGATGAGCAAACCGATTCTTATTCAAGAATCGATTCTTTCGATTTGACTCGCTAAAAGATTCGTTCGGACCAATTCATTCGTTTAGTTGTTCCGGTTTAGAGAACGATTTGTGTAGGGAATAGATTCTGAGTTTGGATACTTTCGTTCGTTTCGGTCAGTAATTCTTCCACTTTAGAAAACGATTCGTATACAGAAAAACGATCGTTCTTTTCTATCAGTGATTCTTCTTTCTGGTTTAGAGTCGTATCTAGGAAAACGATTCTGAATCGGATCCTTTCGTTCGTTGATAGTTTCCGGTTTAGTGGCCGAATTTTAAGTTTAAATTTGGTTTTGATTCTTACGGAAAATTTGTTCCTCGGTTTTCTTATAAGGTCGTTTCGATACGCTCTCGTAATTTATTGCATTTGTACACTTCTGAATAAGGCAAGATTTTCTGACCAGAACATAAACCTCACTGAGACACCAAAGTGAAATTTTAGTGTCTGGTGAAAAGTAATTCTGACTCATTCATTCAGGGAATCTACTCTTTTCAGGAAAGATTCGTTCGCCAATGACTGTTTGCTGATTCGTTCTTTTTGAACGAATCGTTCGCAAACGACACATCTCTAGTCCGCAGCTTCAAAGAACCAAACTTCGAAAAAGAGAACTCGTATTACTAGCATCAGATGGTCTTACTTTTAGTCATTCTTGTCGTTACTAAATTTTCTGTTGTAGGAAGATTCAGGCACGTACACTAGGGGAAACGATCGTTCTTTTTTATTTATATATAAATATTTATGCATAAATATTTTTAGGGATGTAAGGTCAGGTGATGCGTAACATCACAGCCTCTCCTTGACAAATGTCAACCCCGCCTTCTCGTGGTGCATCCTGTTCCCACTAAAGGGGCTCTGACGACCGCCCATAGCGGTATAACTATACCATCGGGATTAGAGGAAATTCTATCCCACACTCACCAACCCGCTTGGCCAGCGTGGTGAGTTATGGCCAAACCCCTCCAAAATGATTCCACAACTTAAATCTTGGCCCTCAGTCTCCGGCAGCTGGAATGTACCTGGCCAAGGCAGCGGCCAGTGCGACATGAAGGCAGAGGGTGCTAAGAATCCCCGGAGGACCGGACTAGGCTGCCATCTGATGCTGACCTTGGCTACTTACAATGGACGCTCCCTATCTTCTGAATCAAGGCTTCTTGAATTGGAGGAGGAACTACAAAGGATCAAGTGGGACATCGTGGGGCTAAGTGAGGTAAGGAGAAAAGAAGAAGATCTCATCGAACTGAAAAGTGGACATCTCTTCTACTATCGTGGGACAGATACTGGCAGAACTAGTGGTGTTGGATTTATAATAAACAAGAAACTGAAGGATAAAGTTGTAGAAGTTGAAAGTTCCTCTGACAGAGCTGCACGACTTGTTATCCAACTCTCGAAAAGATACCAGGCTCAGATTATTCAAACTTATGCACCCACCACAAGTCATCCTGAAGAAGAAATTGAAGAATTTTATGAGGAAATTTGTCATCTAAATAATAAAGGTAAGCAGCACTTGAAAATAATTATGGGAGATTTCAATGCAAAAATAGGGCAACGGCAACAGAATGAAACTTCAGTAGGTAAATTCGGTCATGGCAACAGAAACCAGCGTGGAAATACTCTCGTTGAGTTTGCAGAGGCAGAAGGGTTTTTCATCTTGAACTCCTTCTTCAAGAAAAAGCCACACAGGAAATGGACATGGAGACATCCAAATGGGACGACAAGTGAAATTGATTTTATTATGTGTAACAAAAAATTCGTCATAGAAGACTGCAGTGTGCTAAACAAGTTCAACACAGGTAGTGACCATAGATTGGTGAGATGTAAGATGCACCTCAACACTAAACTTGAACGTGGCAAGCTCATAAGACAAACAAAATCTATTGACATAACCAACCTTAAAAAACACCATAATACCTTCAAGTTAGAACTGAAGAACAGGTTCTCTGCTTTAGAAGGCCTAACATCGGAAGAAGTGGACATCTCTGAAGTTAACAGAAAAGTAACCAAAGCTCTTATGGAAACAGCAACAAAATTAGCTGGGTCTAAGAACAAGTTGCATGTGAACAAATTATCAGGAAAAACCAAAATGTTGATGCAAAAAAAAAAGAGAGATGAGGACAACTAAAGAAGATGTGACTTCCAAAGTGGAATATATAGAGCTATGCAAGACAGTAAGAAAAAGTATCACTGAAGACGTAAGGAAATTCAACTGTGAACTAGTGAGGAAAGCAATTGAAAACAACCAAAGCCTAAAGATAGCAAAGGGACATCTCAGTAAGGGAAGAAAACAGATTATGGCACTGAGAAAAGAAGATGGTTCTGTAACAAGAAATAGAGGCGAAATTTTGACAAGAGTGAAAGATTTCTACTCCAAATTATATGAAAGGGATGATATATGCACTCCAGACATCATGAAAGATACCAGTACCAGAGTTCCTCCAGTCCTTCCAGCAGAAGTTGCACATGCAATCAAGAACATGAAGCGAGGAAAAGCTCCAGGAGAAGATGGAATTACTGTAGACATCATACAAGAAGCAAGTGGAGAAATCGAAACAGTACTCGCCCAAATTTTCACTCGATGCCTTAATGAAGGAAAGATTCTTGAGGATTGGAACACCGCTACAATGATCCTGCTACATAAGAAAGGTGACATTGAATATCTCGGAAACTACAGACCTATCAGCCTCCTATCAGTAGTTTATAAAATCTTCACTAAAGTTCTTTCACACCGCTTGAAGGTAACACTGGACATGGCTCAACCGAGAGAACAAGCTGGATTCAGGAGTGGCTACAGCACAATAGATCATATCCACGTGCTGAGAGAACTAATTGAAAGAGCGAGGGAATATGAACTTCCATTGTGCATGGCTTTTATCGATTATGAAAAAGCCTTTGATTCGGTGAAACCATCAGCAGTTACAATGGCTCTGAAAACCTGCGGTATTGAAGATGCATACATTAATATTATTAATAACATCTATGAAAATGCAAGTGCAAAGATTAGGCTGTTTGAAAATACAACACACGTAAAAATTGGAAAGGGAGTGAGACAAGGTGACACCATATCTCCGAAGCTCTTTAATGCCACATTGGAGGGTGTTTTTCAGTCGCTGAGCTGGGAAAACAAGGGGATAAAGATTAATGGAGATTATCTAACACACCTTCGTTTTGCTGATGACGTAGTCATTTTTGCAACTAGCCCATCAGAGCTGCAGAGTATGATCCAGGAACTTGCTGACAAGAGTAAAGAAGTGGGATTAAAAATGAACTTTCAGAAGACAAAAGTGATGTTCAATGCTTTTACAAGAAATGAAGATTTATCGATTGATGGAGAAAAGCTGGAGATAACAGACACGTACGTTTATCTTGGACAGCAGATATCAAGTGAGGGTCACATTGAAGAAGAAATTAATCGGCGTACAAAACTTGCCTGGAGAGCTTTTGGAAGAAACAGCATAATTTTCAAGAGCAATATGCCATTATGTCTTAAAAGAAAAGTGTTTGATCAATGCATCCTTCCAGTGCTTACGTATGGTGCAGAGACGTGGACCTTAACTAAAAGAGACATACAAAGGCTGCAGACAACTCAAAGGAGCATGGAGAGGTGCATGCTTGGTGTAACAAGGAGAGATAAGAAGAGGAACTCGTGGATCCGAAAAATGACAAGAGTGGAAGACATCATGATCAGAGTTAAATCCCTGAAATGGCAATGGGCTGGACATACTGCCAGAAGGACAGATCATCGATGGACAGCCGAAATTTTAGATTGGATTCCAAGGGACAGGAAAAGACCCAGAAGAAGACCACATGGGAGATGGGTGGATGAAATTCGAAAGTATGCAGGGGTGACATGGAGGAGACTGGCACAAGACAGACCGTTGTGGAGGAAACTTGGGGAGACCTTCGTCCAGCAGTGGATTGATAATGGTTGACAATGATGATGATGATGATGATTTATGCAATTTTTTAAAGTTATAATATTATTATAAAAGATATAAAATTTGCGATTTCTACCTGCTGAAGCAAATGTTAATCAGTTTTTTGCGAAAAAGTTCCTATTTTAGAGTTCACATAATAAAAATTCGCCTCACGCGCACCCTGTGCAGCTTGAATTTTGGGATTTTGCCAGGGGAAGTGCTCGTTCGTACGATATCAGTAATGGTACGTGTAGTCTTCTGTTCATAGCTTCTTTGTTGGAACGAGATATCGGTTTATAAGATTCTTTATGTGTACAAAGAAACTAAATTGGTTCACTTTGACGGTTAATCTTCGATTTGCCAGATTATATCACTGAAGTTTTATTGAGTGCACCTTTTATAATACTTTTAAAACGGGCAAGCGATAAAAAGATCACCACTTAACTTTTTGAGCTTTCCTGCAAATCAGAATATTAGAAGGATTCATTTAGTTGATTTTCACTAGAAATTAAAGTTAAACCAGACTAGACTGATCGTTGAAAGAGGTATTTTAAAGTGCGTTTTCTTTCCTTCTGCGTTTTTCCCTAACCAGTAGCTTAGGTTGTTTAAGCTCAAAACTGCCAGATTGAGCGACCTATGGAATGGAGTTAATAAACATTTTCAAAGTGAAGATTTTCCTGATTAATTAATTGGGTTCATCGTCCATGTGTAATCTTGACTTGCAGAGCTAAGAAGCGTGGAAGCAGGCGAGACCGTACGCGGCACGTGCCAACCACTGGTAATTCGACTTCCGTTTTATGTACTGTAATTTGACCTTCTGGCGCCTCACAGCCGAAATTAACTTAATCGTGTGAAGCGGCCGTATATACCTGCCTGCTTGCTAGTGTATCTTTGCTTGCAGTTTGTTTGTTTTTTTTTTTTTTTTTTTTTTTTCTGAGCACAAACACGCTTGGTGCAGATAACACGTTACCCTTTTCACTACTGTATTTCAAACTCTAAACGTTTCTGAATTTTTGTTTCGCATGTTACCGAAAGGATAAGGAAATAAGTTTCTATTGTAACGTTCGCATCATATTTCAGTACCTCTAGAAGTTTGTAAATCGTGCTGCAATGAATGTGAATGAGGGGAGAAACGCCAAAATTCGATTTAATGTAAAAATTCAGTTTAAAGAGTTGCATGAATCTTTACATTTTATCAGCCAATTTCAGTTGAATTCTCGTTTACTTGAAGTGAAAGTTCAAGATTTCTGGCATAATTGCGCCCTTTTTTTCTGTATTATAATTGATGAAAAAGTTCCTCTTGGGAAAGTAAGTGTTGTAAGGTGATACTCTGATAGGAAGATGAAACTTGTGTCGGAAAGAATACGCTAAACGCCAGTTTCCCGCGGAATGCCAAGTACACCGATGAAACATTACATTATGTGACCACCTACCTAATAAGCTGTACGGGGATCCTCTTCAGCCCGCAAAACCGCGGCCACTCGGCGAGGCATCGATTCGATGAGGTGGCGATAGGTATTCTGGGGTATCTGGTACCATAATGTCAACAGCAGGTCCTCCCGTTCCCGTACATTTCGGGGTGGTAGTGATTTAGCGCGAACCCGCTTTTCCAAGTCGAATCACACATGTTCGATCGGGCTCATGTCAGGTGAACTTGGAGGTCAGGGTATTAACAGAAAGTCGCCAGCATGTTCCTCGAACCGCTCCTTGACGATTCTGGTAGTGCGGCATCGCGCATTACCCTGTTGGTAATGGCCATCACCAGCAGGGAACACAATTGTCATGAATAGGTGAACTTGCATCCAGGTGCCATAGCCTCCGTTGGTAATCGGCGTATCCGCGCTCGGCCGTCTGCGTGATGCACCAGGAATCTTGATTCGTCAGACCAGGCCACTTTCTTCCAATATTCCACTGTCCAATCTCGATGATGTTGGGCCCATTTCATGCGTTGTTGGCGATGACGTGCAGTGAGCATGGGGACCCGGCTGAGTCTTTGGCTACGCAGGCCCATGCGCAGAAGGCTGCATGAACTGTGTGCTGTGACACATTGCCCTGACCACCAGTGTTGTATTTCAAGGGTCATTTGTCACTGTGAACAATGCACGAGTCTCCGCTTCTCTCTGGCATCAACGAGCTGCGGACGACACACTGCTGGACGACGGTTCGTCGTTTTGCCATCTGGGCACCGCTTTTGATACGTACTCACTACAGCGGCACGTGAAGAAGCCTCACCGTTGTTTCCGAGATCGTAGTTCCGAGACGCCGTGTCATCAGAATTTGTCCTTTATCAAACTCAGATAAATCGGCAGCTTTTCCCATTCTGACTCTGAAAACTCTACTAACCGAAAGCAGAGCAGATCAGATCAGATCATATGCAGAGGATTTTAGGAAGGGGGGACGCAATTACATCAGCCATAATATCAAAACTTTTTGATTTAGAATTGAATTTTATAGGAGTTGACTGGGACTCAAAATTACAGCTAGATTTAGTAGGTAAATTAAAATTGATTGCTTGCATGTGATTGCAATGACACAGAATATTTAACAGGGCCACAAACGAGAACTCCGCCACCTCCAAACCGGTCCCTTTCGATGATGTTGGAGGTGTGATTGCGTGTTACCTGCTCTCTTCAGATGTGTATACGTCCAGAATCGCTCGATCGTCAGTCAAAATCGGCTCTCATCCGTAAAGAGAACTCGACAAACAACCCTTAGAAATAGGAAGCTAGGAGATTTGGGCTAGAGTGCCCGATAGGAAAGTGACACAGAAGCGAAGTAGAAAGGGCGAGGAAGACGCCCTTATTTATTACCGGGGGACCAGTGCCCGGGGTCCGATGGCTTAATGTGCCCATCCAACGCACGGTGGATATTTAGTGGATAGAGCGTTCGTATCTGCCCTGGGATCGAACCTGAGGTCCTTTCCGTGGCAGTCACGAACGTTGCCCACTAGGCCACCCGCGGCCCTCACTAACCGAACGTCGGTCCTCGGGTTGTATATATATACTGCTCTGTGAACTTCACCTGCGCCAACGTTCGGTCTCCAGGCGCACTTATTTTTGTAGGTTGGGGGTGGTCGGTGTGTGTATGAAGATTTCATCAACCAGTATCAATCCATTGCTTGATGCAGGCTGGTATCTATCCACACACACACCTCCAAAAGTCCTGGGTTCGAATCCCTGTGAGGCATGGATGTTGTGTTTTTCTTACGGCACTGGCTGTCTCCCTTTCCGTGGAACCAGTAACCCTAAATTAGGGACTGGAGACTGCTTATGGCCCATTGAGTTGCTCACGGTGGTCGTTAAACCTCCTCCAATAAAAACAGCAACAACATCAACAACAACAAAAAAAAAAAAAAAAAAAAAAACTAACCTGCGTGATCTTTCCGGAAATATTGTTGTTTCGGTGATTAAAGATCACCGTGAGCAACTCAATGGGTTATAAGCAGTCGCCCGTCCCTTATTTAAGACCACTGGTTCCAGGGAAGGGAGAGAGCCAGTGCCGGAAGACAAACACAGCATACATACCTCAACGGGATTCGAACCCGGACCCTTCTCGGACGAATGGTCATAAGCCAGCGCTTTGACCACTGTGCCACCGGGCGACTGAGAGGATTGAGATAGCTTCTGAATGAGTAGTGATAGCTACTAGTCGACATCCATTTCTGATGTCTGGGTAGTAGATTAGCCAAAACAAAGAATACACTCATACCCTGAATTCGAATACACTGCTTGAATAGTCTCTCTCAAATGAAGTCACTGCCGATTCCGATTATCCGATTCCCTGCTTTTTTGTAAGTCTTGTTTTGCTGTTTCATAGTTCTTTCTGGTTTTCTCCCTTCCTAGAATCTGCAACTCTAAGTTAAATATAGGCGATGTGTTTCATGTCTTTCGATGTTCATAGGAGTCCACAAAAACTGTCTCTACTTCCATCTAAGAAAAATGATTGTCAGTAATAAATGATTTTAATCTCTTAAATTAATAAAGGGGTGACCGAGTGTTCTGAGACTAATCGGCAGCGATGGGCCCGCTTTCGAGTCCCGGATGTGACTTGTCCTACTCCGCTGGTTTCGTCTCTTTCCTGGAACCACACTGTAAAAAATGAGTGGTGTGAATTCACGGAAAATATCTGAAAATAACTTGCAACAAAGTTGCTGGTTGGTGTCGATCTTTTAACGAAATTTCAGTTTTTAAAAGTTTCAGTTTCTTTTAGCTTCAGTAATTTGACAGGATTTCCGTAGTAAGTAATTCTGTTTATTTCAAAAAAGTTCGTTTCGGGGTTTTTCATGTTTACTCAGAAATTTTGCAAAATCAGCCATTTTACGAATCCTTTCCCTTTTCTACCGGTGAGTTTCGAACGACGGCAAGAGCGCTTGCTACCGTTGAGCCAGAATGACCCTGTAATGTACAGTATACGTTAGAACTCCAATAGCGCGATGATGAAATGTTTTTTGTTATTAATGTGGGTGAATCAGTCATTTTATTTTCTGTTGGAGCTTATTATACACAAATAAAGAAGATGATAGCTGTCTAAGCACGAACACTTTAGCTCAAACCAATTACAACACTCAAATGAAGCTAAGACGTATCACCGGTATCAAAAGTATACACAGTTAAAACCATGACGACACAAATAACTCATTCCATTGAGGTTTAAAAAGGTTTAATGTTAAAAACTTGCGAGATCTTTCGAACCTACGACTTTATAGGTTCATCATCAGGCACCAAAACTCGCAAGGTGCACATGAAACGTAGTGGTTATATACACGTGTGGTTATGGGCAAAGACCGCGCATGCGTACAAGTCGGAACAGTATGAGGTCATAAAATACATACATTTAAAATAACCTGTAGGGTAAAAAACACATAATGGTTGTCATAAATATAAGAAATATGAAATGAAGGTCAAAGTTCCCTCGCCTGAGGTTTATATATGTACAATAAAATCAATGGTTGTCTAATCTTGTTTCTTGGTTTTTCAGTAGGTATCGCCAAGGTGCTGGTATATTAGATGGAGCTTCATCATTACAACATTGTTCATTCAAATGATAAATATACAAGCTCTCGAGAAACAACAGGCCATTTTTAGTTTTGGTCGTCGATAACAGTTTTACATTGTCCCAGTCAGGATAGTGCTCTCCTTTTAGTACCTCTCGCGCTAAAGACGTTGTTAAGGCATGTGTACGAACACTGTATTTGTGTTCTGTAATTCGTGTCTTTAATGATCTACAAGTGGATCCCACGTAAGAAGTAGACTGTGAGGTAGTTGAGAAAGAGTTCAGTGATACCGAATAAACGCCGTATTTATCTAAGATTGATGTCTGATCTCGGTCTGATTTGGTTAAATTGAACAAACTTTCCGAAGAAACACCAAAGGAACAATCGTATTTTTTGCATGAATTTTATAAGATCGGTACAATGGTTGGATGGAAAGGGAATGGATGCCACGTATTTTATGGTTACTTCATCACGTATTGGTTGTAACGTTGTGGAGATCCGTCGTTGATACCTGCGTAACAATTTTGTAAATAGATATCCGGGATAACCGGAAACCTTTGTTAGATTGAAAATCCTATGTAATTCTAGTTTTAAAGATCTTTTGGTGGATGAATGACTATAAGCCCTACAGATTAAAGATGAAATAGAACTATGTTTATAGGGAAGTGGTGTGTACGAATTATATGGAATGAGGGTAGGTGAACAAGTGGGTTTTAGGTAGACTGAGGTTTGAATGTCATTAGATGGGGTGCGTCGTAATAAAATATCTAAGAACGGAAGGGAGTTGGAGGTTTCTAACTCTTGGGTGAAGGAAATAGTGGGAAAGACGGCTGATAAAGAGGCAGCAAAAGTGTCTAATTCACTAAGTGAGTATTGCCAAAAAACTAAAACATCGTCGACATATCGTATATAGAGTATTGGTTGGAATGTACCATTATGAAAAACTGTATGTTCGACGTGTTGCAGTACTATTTCTGCCAGGACGGGGGAAAGAGTGACCCCATTGGGGTACCGAAATCCTGGCGGTAGGTGATGTTATTAAATTTAAAATAAGTCCGGTTCTTGATAAGGTTCAGGGCTGAAACTATAGCAGTGGATTCAGTAGAAGAGAGGTTTGGAGCTTATTATTTTTCTGAAAAGGTTTGTTATGATTTTATTTTTTCTACAGGAGGAATTATAACAGATTACGTATTTTTTCGCGATTTTTGGAAGCTATAGAATGCTTTGGAATTTGAGATCTTATTAAACTGACAGTGACTGTCAATTATTTTTCTTAAAGATCCTTTGTAGTAGTATTTCTCAAAACTCTTAAATATAAAATTTGCTCTTGGCAGCTGTAATAACGTCTTAAGCGGTCCACATACTGATACGTAGATATCATACAATAGTACCTGACTCCTTACGGTGCACAAAATATGTAGAGAAGAAATATTTTGTGCCACTATAACCAAAATTCCATGCGATATGTTATCTACAATATCCTATCTCGCTATCGAACTTCAAAATCAGATCCCCCGACAGACGTCTGAAATTTAATTGTTGGTCAAACCTCAAGGATTCTCGCGAATCGCTCCTATTAGACTACTGGAAATGTTCCGTCGTGTGAATACGGAAAAAAGTGAACACAATCTTCTCGTTAATATACGAAAGTAACTGTGGAAAAGGTTTCTGAGAATTCAAAAATTTTCTGGAGTACGAAAAATCTATGATATTCACTTTCTTTTTTTCTGTCGTTTCACGAAAAAGGTTATAACAGGAATATGCTTCGTTAATTTCCAAAAGAAATCGCAGAAAACTGCCGTGAATTTCAGAATATTTTTTACAGTGCAGTAGCCCAAAATTTATGGGCGGGCGACTGTAACTTTAAGAGTTGCTTCCGGTGGTTGTTAATCTCGACATATTTACATTCGACCAATTTTTTTTTATATATATCATCATCATCATTGTCAACCATTATCAATCCACTGCTGGACGAAGGTCTCCCCAAGTTTCCTCCACAACGGGTCTGTCTTGTGCCAGTCTCCATGTCACTCCTGCATAATTTCGAATTTCATCCACCCATCTCCCATGTGGTCTTCTTCTGGGTCTTTTCCTGTCCCTTGGAATCCAATCTAAAATTTCGGCTGTCCATCGATGATCTGTCCTTCTGGCAGTATGTCCAGCCCATTGCCATTTCAGGGATTTAATTCTGATCATGATGTCTTCCACTCCTGTCATTTTTCGGATCCATGAGTTCCTCTTCTTATCTCTCCTGGTTACACCAAGCATGCACCTCTCCATGCTGCTTTGTATGTCTCTTTTAGTTAAGGTCCACGTCTCTGCACCATACGTAAGCACTGGAAGGATGCATTGATCAAACACTTTTCTTTTAAGACATAATGGCATATTGCTCTTGAAAATTATGCTGTTTCTTCCAAAAGCTCTCCAGGCAAGTTTTGTACGCCGATTAATTTCTTCATCAATGTGACCCTCACTTGATATCTGCTGTCCAAGATAAACGTACGTGTCTGTTATCTCCAGCTATTCTCCATCAATCGATAAATCTTCATTTCTTGTAAAAGCATTGAACATCACTTTTGTCTTCTGAAAGTTCATTTTTAAACCCACTTCTTTACTCTTGTCACAAAGTTCCTGGATCATACTCTGCAGCTCTGATGGGGTAGTTGCAAAAATGACTACGTCATCAGCAAAACGAAGGTGGGTTAGATAATCTCCATTAATCTTTATCCCTTTGTTTTCCCAGTTCAGTGATTGAAAAACATTTTCCAATGTGGCATTAAAGAGCTTCAGAGATATGGTGCCACCTTGTCTCACTCCCTTTCCAATTTTTATGTGTGTTGTATTTTCAAACATCCGAATCTTTGCACTTGCATTTTCATAGATGTTATTAATAATATTAATGTATGCATCTTCAATACCGCAGGATTTCAGAGCCATTGTAACTGCTGATGGTTTCACCGAATCAAAGGCTTTTTCATAATCGATAAAAGCCATGCACAATGGAAGTTCATATTCCCTCGCTCTTTCAATTAGTTCTCTCAGTACGTAGATATGATCTATTGTGCTGTAGCCACTCCTGAATCCAGCTTGTTCTCTCGGTTGAGCCATGTCCAGTGTTACCTTCAAGCGGTGTGAAAGAACTTTAGTGAAGATTTTATAAACCACTGATAGGAGGCTGATAGGTCTGTATTCCCGAGATCCTCAATGTCACTTTTTTTATGTAGCAGGATCATTGTAGCGGTGTTCCAATCCTCAGGAATCTTCCCTTCATTAAGGCATCGAGTGAAAATTTGGGCGAGTACTGTTTCGATTTCTCCACTTGCTTTTTGTATGATGTCTACAGTAATTCCATCTCCTCCTGGAGCTTTTCCCCGCTTTATGTTCTTGATTGCATGTGCAACTTCTGCTGGGAGGACTGGAGGAACTCTAGTACTGGTACCTTTCATGATGTCTGGAGTACATGTATCATCCCTTTCATATAATTTGGAGTAGAAATCTTTCACTCTTGTCAAAATCTCACCTCTATTTCTTGTTACAGAACCATCTACTTTTCTCAGTGCCATAATCTGTTTTCTTCCCTTACTGAGATGTCCCTTTGCTATCTTTAGGCTTTGGTTGTTTTCAATTGCTTTCTTTACTAGTTCACAGTTGAATTTTCTTACGTCTTCAGTGATACTTTTTCTTACTGTCTTGCATAGCTCTATATATTCCACTTCGGAAGTCACATCTTCTTTAGTTGTCGTGATCTCTCTTCTTTTTTGCATCAACATTTTGGTTTTTCCTGATAATTTGTGCACATGCAACTTGTTCTTAGACCCAGCTAATTTTGTTGCTGTTTCCATAAGAGCTTTGGTTACTTTTCTGTCAACTTCAGAAATATCCACTTCTTCCGATGTTAGGCCTTCTAAAGCAGAGAATCTGTTCTTCAGTTCCAACTTGAAGGTATTATGGTGTTTTTTAAGGTTGGTTATGTCAATAGATTTTGTTTGTTTTATGAGCTTGCCACGTTCAAGTTTAGTGTTGAGGTGCATCTTACATCTCACCAATCTATGGTCACTACCTGTGTTGAACTTGTTTAGCACACTGCAGTCTTCTATGACGAATTTTTTGTTACACATAATAAAATCAATTTCACTTGTCGTCCCATTTGGATGTCTCCATGTCCATTTCCTGTGTGGCTTTTTCTTGAAAATATATATATATAAATATATATAGATGTAAGGTCAGGTAATGCGTAACATCACAGCCTCTCCTTGACAAATGTCAACCCCGCCTTCTCGTGGTGCATCCTGTTCCCACTAAAGGGGCTCTGACGACCGCCCATAGCGGTATAACTATACCATCGGGATTAGAGGAAATTCTATCCCACACTCACCAACCCGCTTGGCCAGCGTGGTGAGTTATGGCCAAACCCCTCCAAAATGATTCCACAACTTAAATCTTGGCCCTCAGTCTCCGGCAGCTGGAATGTACCTGGCCAAGGCAGCGGCCAGTGCGACATGAAGGCAGAGGGTGCTAAGAATCCCCGGAGAACCGGACTAGGCTGCCATCTGATGCTGACCTTGGCTACTTACAATGGACGCTCCCTATCTTCTGATTCAAGGCTTCTTGAATTGGAAGAGGAACTACAAAGGATCAAGTGGGACATCGTGGGGCTAAGTGAGGTAAGGAGAAAAGGAGAAGATCTCATCGAACTGAAAAGTGGACATCTCTTCTACTATCGTGGGACAGATACTGGCAGAACTAGTGGTGTTGGATTTATAATAAACAAGAAACTGAAGGATAAAGTTGTAGAAGTTGAAAGTTCCTCTGACAGAGCTGCACGACTTGTTATCCAACTCTCGAAAAGATACCAGGCTCAGATTATTCAAACTTATGCACCCACCACAAGTCATCCTGAAGAAGAAATTGAAGAATTTTATGAGGAAATTTGTCATCTAAATAATAAAGGTAAGCAGCACTTGAAAATAATTATGGGAGATTTCAATGCAAAAATAGGGCAACGGCAACAGAATGAAACTTCAGTAGGTAAATTCGGTCATGGCAACAGAAACCAGCGTGGAAATACTCTCGTTGAGTTTGCAGAGGCAGAAGGGTTTTTCATCTTGAACTCCTTCTTCAAGAAAAAGCCACACAGGAAATGGACATGGAGACATCCAAATGGGACGACAAGTGAAATTGATTTTATTATGTGTAACAAAAAATTCGTCATAGAAGACTGCAGTGTGCTAAACAAGTTCAACACAGGTAGTGACCATAGATTGATGAGATGTAAGATGCACCTCAACACTAAACTTGAATGTGGCAAGCTCATAAGACAAACAAAATCTATTGACATAACCAACCTTAAAAAACACCATAATACCTTCAAGTTAGAACTGAAGAACAGGTTCTCTGCTTTAGAAGGCCTAACATCGGAAGAAGTGGACATCTCTGAAGTTAACAGAAAAGTAACCAAAGCTCTTATGGAAACAGCAACAAAATTAGCTGGGTCTAAGAACAAATTGCATGTGAACAAATTATCAGGAAAAACCAAAATGTTGATGCAAAAAAGAAGAGAGATGAGGACAACTAAAGATGTGACTTCCAAAGTGGAATATATAGAGCTATGCAAGACAGTAAGAAAAAGTATCACTGAAGACGTAAAGGAAATTCAACTGTGAACTAGTGAGGAAAGCAATTGAAAACAACCAAAGCCTAAAAGATAGCAAAGGGACATCTCAGTAAGGGAAGAAAACAGATTATGGCACTGAGAAAAGAAGATGGTTCTGTAACAAGAAATAGAGGCGAAATTTTGACAAGAGTGAAAGATTTCTACTCCAAATTATATGAAAGGGATGATATATGCACTCCAGACATCATGAAAGATACCAGTACCAGAGTTCCCCTCCAGTCCTTCCAGCAGAAATTGCACATGCAATCAAGAACATGAAGCGAGGAAAAGCTCCAGGAGAAGATGGAATTACTGTAGACATCATACAAGAAGCAAGTGGAGAAATCGAAACAGTACTCGCCCAAATTTTCACTCGATGCCTTAATGAAGGAAAGATTCCTGAGGATTGGAACACCGCTACAATGATCCTGCTACATAAGAAAGGTGACATTGAGGATCTCGGAAACTACAGACCTATCAGCCTCCTATCAGTAGTTTATAAAATCTTCACTAAAGTTCTTTCACACCGCTTGAAGGTAACACTGGACATGGCTCAACCGAGAGAACAAGCTGGATTCAGGAGTGGCTACAGCACAATGGATCATATCCACGTGCTGAGAGAACTAATTGAAAGAGCGAGGGAATATGAACTTCCATTGTGCATGGCTTTTATCGATTATGAAAAAGCCTTTGATTCGGTGAAACCATCAGCAGTTACAATGGCTCTGAAAACCTGCGGTATTGAAGATGCATACATTAATATTATTAATAACATCTATGAAAATGCAAGTGCAAAGATTAGGCTGTTTGAAAATACAACACACGTAAAAATTGGAAAGGGGAGTGAGACAAGGTGACACCATATCTCCGAAGCTCTTCAATGCCACATTGGAGGGTGTTTTTCAGTCGCTGAGCTATGAAAACAAGGGGATAAAGATTAATGGAGATTATCTAACCCACCTTCGTTTTGCTGATGACGTAGTCATTTTTGCAACTACCCCATCAGAGCTGCAGAGTATGATCCAGGAACTTGCGGACAAGAGTAAAGAAGTGGGATTAAAAATGAACTTTCAGAAGACAAAAGTGATGTTCAATGCTTTTACAAGAAATGAAGATTTATCGATTGATGGAGAAAAGCTGGAGATAACAGACACGTACGTTTATCTTGGACAGCAGATATCAAGTGAGGGTCACATTGATGAAGAAATTAATCGGCGTACAAAACTTGCCTGGAGAGCTTTTGGAAGAAACAGCATAATTTTCAAGAGCAATATGCCATTATGTCTTAAAAGAAAAGTGTTTGATCAATGCATCCTTCCAGTGCTTACGTATGGTGCAGAGACGTGGACCTTAACTAAAAGAGACATACAAAGGCTGCAGACAACTCAAAGAAGAATGGAGAGGTGCATGCTTGGTGTAACCAGGAGAGATAAGAAGAGGAACTCGTGGATCCGAAAAATGACAAGAGTGGAAGACATCGTGATCAGAGTTAAATCCCTGAAATGGCAATGGGCTGGACATACTGCCAGAAGGACAGATCATCGATGGACAGCCGAAATTTTAGATTGGATTCCAAGGGACAGGAAAAGACCCAGAAGAAGACCACATGGGAGATGGGTGGATGAAATTCGAAAGTATGCAGGGGTGACATGGAGGAGACTGGCACAAGACAGACCGTTGTGGAGGAAACTTGGGGAGACCTTCGTCCAGCAGTGGATTGATAATGGTTGACAATGATGATGATGATGATATGGACAACTAAAGAAGATGTGACTTCCAAAGTGGAATATATAGAGCTATGCAAGACAGTAAGAAAAAGTATCACTGAAGACGTAAGGAAATTCAACTGTGAACTAGTGAGGAAAGCAATTGAAAACAACCAAAGCCTAAAGATAGCAAAGGGACATCTCAGTAAGGGAAGAAAACAGATTATGGCACTGAGAAAAGAAGATGGTTCTGTAACAAGAAATAGAGGCGAAATTTTGACAAGAGTGAAAGATTTCTACTCCAAATTATATGAAAGGGATGATATATGCACTCCAGACATCATGAAAGATACCAGTACCAGAGTTCCTCCAGTCCTTCCAGCAGAAATTGCACATGCAATCAAGAACATGAAGCGAGGAAAAGCTCCAGGAGAAGATGGAATTACTGTAGACATCATACAAGAAGCAAGTGGAGAAATCGAAACAGTACTCGCCCAAATTTTCACTCGATGCCTTAATGAAGGAAAGATTCCTGAGGATTGGAACACCGCTACAATGATCCTGCTACATAAGAAAGGTGACATTGAGGATCTCGGAAACTACAGACCTATCAGCCTCCTATCAGTAGTTTATAAAATCTTCACTAAAGTTCTTTCACACCGCTTGAAGGTAACACTGGACATGGCTCAACCGAGAGAACAAGCTGGATTCAGGAGTGGCTACAGCACAATGGATCATATCCACGTGCTGAGAGAACTAATTGAAAGAGCGAGGGAATATGAACTTCCATTGTGCATGGCTTTTATCGATTATGAAAAAGCCTTTGATTCGGTGAAACCATCAGCAGTTACAATGGCTCTGAAAACCTGCGGTATTGAAGATGCATACATTAATATTATTAATAACATCTATGAAAATGCAAGTGCAAAGATTAGGCTGTTTGAAAATACAACACACGTAAAAATTGGAAAGGGAGTGAGACAAGGTGACACCATATCTCCGAAGCTCTTCAATGCCACATTGGAGGGTGTTTTTCAGTCGCTGAGCTATGAAAACAAGGGGATAAAGATTAATGGAGATTATCTAACCCACCTTCGTTTTGCTGATGACGTAGTCATTTTTGCAACTACCCCATCAGAGCTGCAGAGTATGATCCAGGAACTTGCGGACAAGAGTAAAGAAGTGGGATTAAAAATGAACTTTCAGAAGACAAAAGTGATGTTCAATGCTTTTACAAGAAATGAAGATTTATCGATTGATGGAGAAAAGCTGGAGATAACAGACACGTACGTTTATCTTGGACAGCAGATATCAAGTGAGGGTCACATTGATGAAGAAATTAATCGGCGTACAAAACTTGCCTGGAGAGCTTTTGGAAGAAACAGCATAATTTTCAAGAGCAATATGCCATTATGTCTTAAAAGAAAAGTGTTTGATCAATGCATCCTTCCAGTGCTTACGTATGGTGCAGAGACGTGGACCTTAACTAAAAGAGACATACAAAGGCTGCAGACAACTCAAAGAAGAATGGAGAGGTGCATGCTTGGTGTAACCAGGAGAGATAAGAAGAGGAACTCGTGGATCCGAAAAATGACAAGAGTGGAAGACATCGTGATCAGAGTTAAATCCCTGAAATGGCAATGGGCTGGACATACTGCCAGAAGGACAGATCATCGATGGACAGCCGAAATTTTAGATTGGATTCCAAGGGACAGGAAAAGACCCAGAAGAAGACCACATGGGAGATGGGTGGATGAAATTCGAAAGTATGCAGGGGTGACATGGAGGAGACTGGCACAAGACAGACCGTTGTGGAGGAAACTTGGGGAGACCTTCGTCCAGCAGTGGATTGATAATGGTTGACAATGATGATGATGATGATATGGACAACTAAAGAAGATGTGACTTCCAAAGTGGAATATATAGAGCTATGCAAGACAGTACGAAAAAGTATCACTGAAGACGTTAGGAAATTCAACTGTGAACTAGTAAGGAAAGCAATTGAAAACAACCAAAGCCTAAAGATAGCAAAGGGACATCTCAGTAAGGGAAGAAAACAGATTATGGCACTGAGAAAAGAAGATGGTTCTGTAACAAGAAATAGAGGCGAAATTTTGACAAGAGTGAAAGATTTCTACTCCAAATTATATGAAAGGGATGATATATGCACTCCAGACATCATGAAAGATACCAGTACCAGAGTTCTTCCAGTCCTTCCAGCAGAAGTTGCACATGCAATCAAGAACATGAAGCGAGGAAAAGCTCCAGGAGAAGATGGAATTACTGTAGACATCATACAAGAAGCAAGTGGAGAAATCGAAACAGTACTCGCCCAAATTTTCACTCGATGCCTTAATGAAGGAAAAATTCCTGAGGATTGGAACAACGCTACAATGATCTTGCTACATAAGAAAGGTGACATTGAGGATCTCAGGAACTACAGACCTATCAGCCTCCTATCAGTAGTTTATAAAATCTTCACTAAAGTTCTTTCACACCGCTTGAAGGTAACACTGCACATGGCTCAACCGAGAGAACAAGCTGGATTCAGGAGTGGCTACAGCACAATAGATCATATCCACGTGCTGAGAGAACTAATTGAAAGAGCGAGGGAATATGAACTTCCATTGTGCATGGCTTTTATCGATTATGAAAAAGCCTTTGATTCGGTGAAACCATCAGCAGTTACAATGGCTCTGAAATCCTGCGGTATTGAAGATGCATACATTAATATTATTAATAACATCTATGAAAATGCAAGTGCAAAGATTAGGCTGTTTGAAAATACAACACACATAAAAATTGGAAAAGGAGTGAGACAAGGTGACACCATATCTCCGAAGCTCTTCAATGCCACATTGAAAAATGTTTTTCAATCACTGAGCTGGGAAAACAAAGGGATAAAGATTAATGGAGATTATCTAACCCACCTTCGTTTTGCTGATGACATAGTCATTTTTGCAACTACCCCATCAGAGCTACAGAGTATGATCCAGGAACTTGCTGACAAGAGTAAAGAAGTGGGATTAAAAATGAACTTTTAGAAGACAAAAGTGATGCACCATGCTTTTACAAGAAATGAAGATTTATCGATTGATGGAGAAAAGCTGGAGATAACAGACACATACGTTTATCTTGGACAGCAGATATCAAGTGAGGGTCACATTGGTGAAGAAATTAATCGGCGTACAAAACTTGCCTGGAGAGCTTTTGGAAGAAACAGCATAATTTTCAAGAGCAATATGCCATTATGTCTTAAAAGAAAAGTGTTTGATCAATGCATCCTTCCAGTGCTTACGTATGGTGCAGAGACGTGGACCTTAGCTAAAAGAGACATACAAAGGCTGCAGACAACTCAAAGTAGCATGGAAAGGTGCATGCTTGGTGTAACCAGGAGAGATAAGAAGAGGAACTCGTGGATCCAAAAAATGACAAGAGTGGAGGACATCATGATCAGAGTTAAATCCCTGAAATGGCAATGGGCTGGACATACTGCCAGAAGAACAGACCATCGATGGACAGCCGAAATTTTAGATTGGATTCCAAGGGACAGGAAAAGACCCAGAAGAAGACCATATGGAAGATGGGTGGATGAAATTCGAAAGTATGCGTGAGTGACATGGAGGAGACTGGCACAAGACAGACCGTTGTGGAGGAAACTTGGAGAGACCTTCGTCCAGCAGTGGATTGATAATGGTTGACAATGATGATGATGATGATGATATATATAAAATCAGTTGTAAATATAAGTCATGATATGAGTGAGCCAATTACTGCTGTAAGCTATGATGGATTTATATTGTGTGAAAACAGGGATTCGATAAAGAAAATCGAACCTTTTTTTTATTTTTTAGCAAGTAGTGCAATTTGTAAGGAGTAAGAGATTGGCAATTCCAGTTGTGTTCTTGCGCGATATTTTATTGTAGACGCGTATAATATATATACCCTTTTCGGGTTTGCTGGGCCTCAGGATCGGAGTAAGCTTCCTTTATCTGGACTGGAGGAGGGTGGAACTTGAAATTACACCCCTTCGAATTCAAAAGTTTCGATACTCCACTCAGAGAGGGTACGTAGTTTTTACTTTCTCGTACATTTTGTAGGAAAGTATTATGAATGTTCAAAAATCGCACTTCTGTTTTTTTTACCTAATTTTAAAAGAAATGCGAAAACTAGGTAAATACCAAAGAGTCGGTGGTTGTAAAACTTAAATGTTATGTGAACGCCGACAACACAGGAGAAATGCAGAATGGAACACAAACCAGTATACAGAACGAATGAGTGTAAAATAGTGAGTGCGTGATAATAGGAAGATCCTTTGAGGCAGTGCTTGGCCGTCCCGTCCCGGTGGCGCAGCGGTCTGAGCGCTGGCTTCTGACCATTAGTCCGAGATGGATCCGGGTTCGAACCCGGTGAGGCATAGATCTGTGTTTGTCTTAAGCACTAGCTCTCTCCCTTCCGTGGAATCAGTGGCCCTAAATTAGGGAAGCGCGACTGCTTATAGCCCATTGAGTTGCTCACGGTGGTCTTTAAACACCGAACAACAATGTTTCCGGAAAGATCACAAAGTTTAGTTGTTTTTTTTTCTTTTTTTTTTTTTAATTGGAGGTGGTTTAACGACCACCGTGAGCAACTCAATGGGCTATGAGCAGTCTCCCGTCCCTAATTTAGGGTCACTGGTTCCACGAAAGTGAGACAGAGACAATGCCGTAAGACAAACACAACATCCATGCCTCACCGGGATTCGAACCCTGACCCCTTTCGGATGAGTGATCAGAGGCCATTGCTTAGACCACTGACCGGGGTGACGAGGTTAGGTATGTCTACATTGTTTTATATGCCTCTCTCCTCTGTTTCGGACAATTCATCTCGTTCATATGAGAGGTCCACATCATAGAGTTAGTTACTTGTGTATCTTGGTCAGCTGCTCAGAATACTGTACGCAACTAACTAAAAAAGTCTTAAAAAAAAAAAAAAAGAACGAAGTGAGTAGCTTTCTTTTGAGTTATAATTTGCAGTACATTTATTCACACGTTGTGCATTTCTTTCTTTTTTTACGCCCTTCAGAGCAAAAATTTGCGCTCTTGGTGTGGCCATTCTGGAAGGGCGACCCCCCCCCCCCCCCTCCTTCTTCCGGAACTACAGCCTTGGTGGAGCCCAAAAAGGAAGGGTCATGGCTGACGTACTGCTGCTATACGCGCAAGATCATTTCTTCTACAGTACATTGGACAGAAGGAAGAATGATTTCCAACTCTAAATTTGAAATAGCATTCGCGTTGTGACCCAAGTGGTACTCACCAGTGGTGAGTTCGGGCTCAGTTTTAAAACCCCGAACCCTGAAGTATGTCAGTCCGAGCCCAAATTTTATATTACATGACAGAGCACGGACCGAACAAGCCCGAAAACTGTGACTAACCTGTTTAGGCAGTAATAATAATAATATAACTCCTCTTCTAGACTTCCCCTGCAATTAAAGCCGCACGATTTACTTTTATCATTCGTTTCCTCCTGAAATTCTTTAATTGATCGGACACCTGGAGAGATCGGGCTGCGCTGCAATCTATGTACGTTACTCAATAGAATTAGCAGGGAGCTTCCGGGTGGAAATAGGAGCAACATTTCTTCGGCGTGCTATCTACTATTTAGTATCCATTGTTCTTTAAGAAGCACTGATAACCCCCGCATTGCGGAGAGGCCTGGCAGCTGAGAGGGCCTCTAACCTCAGGGAAAAGATTTTACAGAATTTTTTGCTAAAACTCTATATGAAGATGGTTAAAGAAAAAGACAGGAATTTTTTACAACAGCTTTGAATAAATATTAAGAAAGAAAATATTTTTTTTAATAATTAAAATTTATGGAAATCATTTTCCCGGTTTTGGTTTATAGAAACTGGATGACGGGAAAGCGGCAATTCCAGACGACTTTTTACAGCCACAGCAATAGTCCCTATACATGTACCATTAACAAGAGAATGTGAAAGAAATATCGGTTCAAAGAATGAAATCTTTATTACAGCTGTTTGCACATAAATATAATAAATTCAGTTCATTATATCCTTCGAAATATAATGAACTGAAAGGTTGTTCTTCGCGGGGGCGAAGAAACAGTCCTGTGACATTTTTTTATTTTTTTATATAACAGTCAAGAGAGAAAAAAATTACTATGTGCAAGATATCGTGGCATTATGTTGTCTGTTTTATATACATCAAGAGTAAATAATTTAAGTATTAACAGTTTTACTTTTTGTGTTCCGTAATTCTTAATTGTTTTCTTACGTATGTTCTGATTTTCGTATAAATCGGGAAAAGTCATTATACTATGGCTGCATGTGCTTTCTGTGCGTGCGATGTGAGGCATTTCAAAGAGGCTGCCCTTAGTTTTATAAAAGAATGAAATTTGCATTATGTGATTAGCTATGACGTAAGTGTTTGGAAATACTTTGTAATGGTATAAAACTAGGGCAATCATTTTAATTACGACGTGCGGATTTGTGTTACACGCAACAGAGTGCAACAATATTGGCTTTAAAAATACCTGTAGGTTCTAAGAATTTGAATTATTAAAACACCCATAAAACCTAATTAATAACATGGAATTTAAAAATTTGAGTAATTGATAGGTAATAGATTTTCGCAAAAGAGCCTCAAAGATATTTTTCTTCGGGGGGGGGGGGGGGGGGCACGTTTCTCTGGCACGTCACTGCTTGAAGTATCCGTATAGGTAGGGCAGGAAACAGTAATTCGCATTTTGAACCAACTGTCCAGAAGCGTTCATTGTTATCCCGGGGAATGCTTATTTCCGTTGCTAATTTCCTTTGAGTAATCCGAAAAGGGAAATGCTGTCCTAAAATCCGGAAATTCTATGCTGCGGGAAAGGCGAACATTCTGAAGGCAGAGGAGAAACTGTTTATTCAGTGAGACATTTCTTGATCTCTAAGCATTCCTATTTAGTCTGTGTGTGGAAGACACAAACACTCATTATAGCATTAACTCAGTACGGTGGAAATCTGTCGTCGTTCGCAGAGTCATTTGCTGCCGAGAAATTAAGTTAAACCTCTTTCGGTTCATATCGTCACCGGAATATTCGCAAGTCAAAGAGAACTTATCAGCGGAGAAATTGGTAAGTCGAAAATCTATGTTAAACTGACGTGGTAAAACTGAATAACGTTTTTTTTTTTTATTTTTTTTTTTTGTTCCCCCTCCTTGTGAACTGCATATTCGTTTCATTTAGTGACTCAATCTTTTTTTCTTTTAAGAGGAACTTTGAGTAAACTAGCTTATAAAACGTCTTAACCTTGTACGGAAAATCTTTCAGCTCTGTATTGATTTACGGCATTTTTGTGTGATAAGTTTAAAATAATGCTATTGCCTTTCAAATACGGGTACTTGGTTCTTAAAATCGTTTTTGGCTTAGTCTGTAGTTTGTGAACAACAGAAATTGCTATCCTTCGGGTGTGTATTTTCCGATTCCTTGTCAGAGTACGTTGAGATTCCTTCTATCATACACTCAGAGATTCCCCCCCCTCCCTCCGGAAGAGATTCTCTTTTATCTCCTCTTAAAACGTTAGAATAAGAACAGATGTCGAATTCTGGTTATCTTAGAATATGTTAGCAGATTAGCATCTGTAGCTCACGTGCTTCATTTCCTCAGACGATTCAGCTTTGTATCACAAGGAATCCCAGGGCTTTTTAACAACCTCAGAGATATTAAAATTAGAGTTTAATTAACCCATGAGGATGAAAAACAAATAAAAATAAAATGAATGACTGGCCGTTTCTTTCATCATCATTGGCATACTCTCATAATTTAAGTGGCTGAAGAAAATAGCGCAGTTAATTAACTTTGACAGGTTGTCCAAAAATTAGAAGTAAAAAAAAAAAATCTGGTGAGAAGAATCAAAAGTCAAAATTCTGTCCATAACAATGGCTGTTCAAACTTTTGCATCTTACGTTTGTCTAAGCACCTTTCCATAAAAGTTTTCTCGTAAAAATCATTTGCTAGCCGGTTGTCAGAACTTAGTTTGTTTTTTTTTCTTTTTCACCCTAGATCCTGAAATTTTTCAAAAGCAATTTGTATCATAAGGAATCTTTTATCCTTTTTATTAAAATAGACTGATGATTACTTGTATTTTTTTTATTTTTTAAGCTGCATGATTTGAGTGAATTCAAATAAGAGAAAGAATGATGTGTAGGAGAATCTATGTCAAAAGTTCAATAGTACTTCATTCCACACAATGCTAAATGTTTAGTATGAATATGCACTTATTCACTGTGACTAATCGGCCGATTTTTCGTAAGATTATGAGGTTGGTATGGGCAATTTCATTCCTGTTACTTACAAGAAAATCGGAAAATGAAGTTTATTGGAGCTGGGGATGAGTTTGTTACTGTCATTCAGCTTTCATGCATGCTTAATTTTTCTGAGTTATTTTCCCTCCTGCCAATGTGTTCTTACCTCAAAAAAAAAAAAAAAAAAAAAAAAAAAAAAAAAGTTGACTTTTACAGAACAGATTTCTTTATCACAAAGGTCGTCTCCATTCCCTTTGCACAAAAAAAAAAAAAATGTGTGATTCGTGAATCTTTCTACTGCGTTATCCGGCTTTTAGTATCATCCTTACAAGGCAAACATTTTATAGCGTCTAACTTTTTCACCGGTGGTGGAATTCGTCCAGGTGTTCCTACCCCGGAGGCGGCTATTCTCCCAACTAAACTACGCCGGCAAAGTCTTATCGTTGCAATTTGACTCATACATCATATTGCATAGCCCTTTACATCACCTCCTGAGAAAGGGAGTGATGTAAAATAAGAGGGAGGGGAACGAAATCGCAGGTTTCGTTTTGGTAGGTAAAGATGCTCGAAGAACTTCGTCAATGGCTCTCTCCCATCACTGGAACCAGTTTTGTAGATGATCACGTACTCTTTCTCTACATGATCATCTACAAAAGTTCCTTTGCTCAGCTTCTCTATTGTTATCTAACCACGGAAGTGTCTTAATTCCAGTAGGGTCACTGCTTTTGATCTACGTCACTGCTAGAAGAAAAGTATTCAAATATGTGTTGAAATTGAGAAGTGAAAGAAAACATTTGTCTCTCTTCAATTTATGAATCTTCAAAAACTATGACCTTCTGAATTCAACGGACAGGTTATTTTCATTGGTTGCCGGCCTGTTGGTTGAGTGTTCAGATGCGCCGGCTTCTGGCCAATCGTCAGGGTACCGGATGAGGCAACGGTAGTTTGTTTGCTTTGCGATGTTGTCTCTATATTCCCTGGAACCAGTAGCCTAAACCCATCCCCGTTTAGGGACTGAGTGTTCAGATGCGCCGGCTTCTGGCCAATCGTCAGGGTACCGGATGAGGCAACGGTAGTTTGTTTGCTTTGCGATGTTGTCTCTATATTCCCTGGAATCAGTAGCCTCACCCCTCCCCGTTTAGGGACTGTCGATTGCTTGTAGCCTAAGATGATCGTGATGTTCTTTAAACCCCAAAACAGGTGAGCGGGGAGTTGGCTCACCAGCCAGTGAAAAATATATTTCGTTTTCGACAGTTATTTCTGGATATTAGTAAGATTCAGTTTGTATATGCACCTCATTTTCATATCTCTTTTTGTGTAAAGCGCTGAAGTAGTAGTAGTTTGAGGCTTCTCGACTTTCTTCCTGCTACTGGGTCTGGGTTTGAGTCCCTAGAGACGACATTTATACTATGTTTGCCTTTTCATTGAGTGGCTAAGTGGTCAACGTTCGTGACTGCCACGGAGAGGACCTCGGGTTCGATCCCATAGGCAGGTACGAACGCTCGATCTACTAAATATCCGCTGTGCGTCGGATGGGCACGTTAAGCCGTCAGGCCCCGGGTCTGGTCCTCCGGTAATAAATAAGGGCGTCTTCCTTCCCCTTTCTACCTCACTTCCGTGTCACTTTCCTATCGGGCACTCTAGCCCAAATCTCAGTTTCCTATTTCTAATCAGACACTCCCTTCCTAAAATCCTCTACATATGATCTGATCTTTTCAATGAATTAAGGATGGGCGACTCCTTTTACCAACCCTAGATGCACATCGTTAAATTTCCCGTAGCAACAAAACGGAAAAAAAAACTGCTATAAGGAACAGCCAGAAACCTTTGTGACCTCATAACCTTGTAGGTTGTGAAGTGTTTCTTCTTCTCAGTTTTGTGCCAAACATTGTGAAAATTCATAACCATCAGAGAACGACTACTTTTCCTCAGGAAGGTTATAGTATTTTCAACGTCATCGATAACTTTAATTTAAAGTACGTCATTAAAAATTGTCCTCTTGGAGAATCATTCGTTAGCTTATTCGCTCATAGATACAAATTCAACGTCCATTAATCGGAATTTAAAAACATTTTTACACTGAATGAAGTTAATCGTACGACGACGGTTTGTTTGGCGCATATACATTTGTATCTCTGTGATGAATATTTTTGCTGCGAAGTGACATAATCAAACTTTTGTTTTTCGCAAGATATTTGGGATTCTAAAAATTGGATTGCGAAAGGTTTTTTTTTTTTTTTTTTTTAATTGATAGCTGAAATTATGAGCAAATCTTTTCATTCAATTCCCTGTTTAAAAAGAAACAAATTCTCTAGGTGGCATAAATTTATGTTTGTACTTGAACCATACCCCCGCTTCTAAAAATCTTATTTGTAGAATTATTTCTGATCATATTTGGGCACAACGATTGTCATCCATTTTCCTAATGCAAAATTATCCTGCTAAGTGGCGCTAATTTACATTTTATTTCGATACTTCTGAGATTGTAGGTTGGATTGGAAACATTTTTTTAATATCAGCTGTCACCATGTAGTTAGTTATTGTACACGCATCTTCTAATTTTCTAAGTGCACTATCTTCCCGCTAGGGAGGTAACAATATATATTTTCTTTTGGTACTGAAAAAACTGCTTCTTGAATTCACTTTATTGCCATTGATCATTATTTCCTACGCGTTAGCAAGTTGTTCTGGCACAAATCTTCCCATTAAATGGCATAAAATTTAAATGTTTTAGTTCAACGATATCTCAGCTTTTACAAGTCGAATTGGAGGAATTATTTTAAATCACTTCCTTGAGATCATAATTAATAACTACGTGCTTTCTTACTTTCAAAATGCACTGTTATCTCACTGTGGCTTAATGTTTGGTCATTTGTGTATATGCTGTGGATAGCTGATAATTTGGCCTGGTTCTCAAGAGAATTTTCTGCTTTCCTACCAGGAAGAGTTTTCGTAAAGGCTGAAAAAATGTGTATTAGGTAAAATATCGGCCCTCGCTGAAGCCTTGGTAGAAAGTTTGTCACCTGATAGCAGTACTGTGATTAATATATTTTGAGTTTTTCAGCTTTTTCCATGTATTTTAACTCTCTCATTGGGTCATGTAACATGATATTTATTTGTATTTAACACATCATCGCTTCAATTTGGATCAGAGAATTCTTCCTGAAGCAATCGCTGACGCAACGGCCAATGATTAGGCACACGTTTTTGAGCTGTTCTTGAAAAAAATCACACCAGTAGGTAACATGTTTGTATATTTATACTACCTCAGTTTCTTTTTGCAAGATTGGTTCTTTTTTGGGGGTTTTTTTTTAGTGGGGGGGGGGGGGTGTCATCGGATGTCTGTTATGTCAACATTTTCCATCTCGAATTTTTACCAGATAACCGGCAAGTGTATTTATCAAAAGAAAAGTTAAACAGCATTGTTTATCCTTATGGGTAAGAATTTCATTGGGATCTAATTTTAATTTATTTTAATTATGGGTTCTCAGTTCCCTATTAAGATACAGCTTAATACAACCCGTTTTAACGTTCCCGGCAAAAACAATTTAATTTCATGTTCAGAGAAAGATCAGTATCTCATGATACGGTCCGGGGAATAGTTTATCACTTGCGTATTTAAATTTGTGCCATTATCATTAGCTAATAAAATGCCACTCGCGGAATTCATCGTTTTATCTTTCTGTCTGATTACCTCTTGGAAATGTGCTTATGCTCATGAGGAAATTCTGTAAGAATAAGTGTTTGAAAATTAGAACAGATTAATGTGTGTAAGAAATTGCTCATTTCCATAATCACGCACCACGGTCGTAACAACCATTCTACCCTCTAGGGTCGCTGCGTGTGATACCGATAAGAGAACCAGAAAGCGTGGTCATTAATCTGGGATTTCTCTTCTAAGCAGTGAGATCAGATAATGCGTCAACCATCAATTTCATGTTCTGTTAAACAGATTTATCAACTATGCAGTTAATGATTCGTCTAAAACCAAAAGTTTTTTTTTTTTTTATTGCAGCATACTTATGTTTCATGTGAAAAACTAATAAAAGAAAAAAAAACTTTTAGCCCGACGGAGTAGTATTAATCAGCGAATAGTCTGATTTTTATTATGTTGAATTTAATAGTCTTTGCTAAATAAGTAAGGCGGGTAGAGAGAGGAGTGTTGCTTTGTGTGTTGTTAATTAACACTAAAGATCCACACAGACCAGACTTACTTTTTCGTAAAGTTAAAATTTAAAAGCCCCGGCTGAGAGATTTACTGTTTTGATAGTAAATTAAGCGAAAGAAAGATATCTACTCGCAAAATGGTGACTTGTGTGATGTCACTTCCTCTCTTCTTGCTATACAGGGATAGACAAAATGATGGAAACATCTGTGAGAAGAGCTACAGGTATGCTTTAATAGCTTAGGGCCATACTTTGCTCTTACAACAGCTTATATTTGACGTGGAAATAGATCAAAGTAAATCGTGAAAAGTCTTTAGATGAATATTGGACCATTCCTCATAGGGGAAAGTCTCAAGCTCCATGAATGGCGATGGCGGAGGAAATCTGTTTCTTATTTGTTTCTGAATTTTACAGACAGGGGCTCAATAATGTGTAGATCTGATGATTGTGCAGGCCATGGGAGATGCTTAACTTCTTTTTCTTATTCTTTCTTCAAACCAAAATTGGACACATCTGGCTATGTGTATAGGAGCACTGTCATCTTGAAAGATGGTATCGTTTGCCGGAAACAATGTTTGCACTGGTGGATAAATCTAATCAATCAGAATAGCAATGTATGCTGTGCATGTAACTCTCCATTTTAAATGGTTGATGATAGGATCTAAAGAATACGACAATATCAGTGCCCAGACCATAATTGATCCCACACCATGTTTGACGGTTGGCCCAAAACAGTCGAAATTATGAGCTTCCTTCGACATTCTCCAAACGTAAACTCTTCCCGAAGGTGAAAAAGAAAGTAGGACCAATTGCATGTCTTCAAGGTTTTGTGTTCAACACCATTGCATCCTCCTTTTTGCCTAAGCATCAGTAACCTGTGGTTTGGCAGTAGCGCCTCTGCCATAAATTTCAGCTTGATGTTTCTGGTGAACTCCGTTGCTGAAAAATGAATTGCTGCGGTTATTTTTGCTACAGTACTGTAGTTTTATATGTTCCGGCTACAACAATCCATTTCATTGCCAGCCGGTCTCTTCCAATTAGCTTCGATTTCCTGCCACAGTTCGTCTAGTTGGATGTTGTTTTCGAAGACTTGGTGAATGCATGCAGCCACAACTTTCAATGCAGTTGTTCTGGACGTACTCCACAAATCTGCAGTTTGTCACCAATACCCGGCTGAACGGTTTCCAACAGTTTGTCACCAATGCCCGGCTGAACGGTTTCCAACAGTTTGACTTCTTTGTAATTCGGACAAGTCGGTCATTCTATCTCACGCACGATTTTTTTTTTTATCATCTCTAAAGAAGCTATTGTTTGTTATTACCCCTGTCCTTGACAGTAAAGATGTCTCGTTTGCGAACGATAAGTTCTAAAAGAACGAATCGGCCATCTTAGTCATTGGCTAACAAATCATTTCCTGAGAAGAATCGATTCCGCAAAGAGCCGATTCCCTGAATGAATAAGTCAGAATTACTTTTACTAGACATTAAAATTTCATTTTGGTGTCTCTGTGAGATTCATGTTCTGGCCAGGAAATCTTGTGTTGTCTTATTCAGAAATGTACAAATGCAATAAATTACGTGAACGTTTCGAAACGACCTTATAAGAAAACCGAGGAACAAATTTTCCGTAAGAATTAAAAACAAATTTAAACTTAAAAATCGGCCACTAAACCGGAAACTAGCAACGAACGAACGGACCCGACTCAGAGTCCCGACCCTAGATACAAACCGTTCTCTGAACCGGAAAAATCACTCACTGACCGAAGCGAACGGAAGGATCAGACTGCGAATCGATTTCCTGGACACAAGTCTCGTTCTCTAAATCGGAAGAATCAAACGACTGAAACGAACGAATCAGCCCGAACGAATCTTTTTAATGAGTCTAATCAAAAGAATCGGTTTGCCCATCTCTACTTGACAGTACTATCTGCAAGAAACGCGAATATAAAAATAGCGGCCTGTTCATTAATTAGTCTGTGATCAATTATAAAAAGTAGTACTTTTGTAGCCTTTATTTTATCCACACAATATACGCCGACTACGTGGATGCTCCGGGCCTCAAACCAACCATTAAAAAATTGTCAAAACTGAAAGCTTGGAAATTAATAAAAAAAAGTTCTAATTCACCAATTCTTGATTTTTTTTATTTTTTTTTTTAAGATTAGCAAGAAACCTCCCGATATCAGACTTTTAGCGGAAGCACCCCATCTATTATTAAAACAAAGTGCTGCGAATCCGTCTTTTACAAGCACTGACTACGTGAGTGCTCCAGGGCTCAAGCACCCATTAATTCACTGATAACAATAAAAGCTCCCCCTCGAGAAAAGAAACATAACTGCAAAATTGTGTAACTGTAAATAATGTATAAGAAAATTAAGAACTTCTACAATGATATACCCGTTCCAATTTTAGACACCTATCACCGATTAAATCGTAGGACTAGTTCGGTTACAGTCAACGTCCCACTGCATTATATGCGAGTGTGAATATGTAAAGAGCTCAGGAACCCCTAGGATTTCCGAAAACAGGGCGCCCATATATCCTCCTCCCCCGTTCCAGTCAGAGGAGCAAGCATTTCCTTTTTTTTTTTTTTTCCCCAATGAAATTAAAAGTTGGTGTTTACCCTGTCCGCCCTAGTCTTTTTTGCCTGTAAAGTTGTTTTCGGTACAGGTATAAAAAAATCCGAATTTCTATTTCACTAAGTTTCTATTTCTCTGTTGCTCGTTAAAAAAAAATCTGCAGGAAACGAAAATGCGTATATGAAAACTCAAACGGTAATTCCCTCTCTCACTCTGTTGTGAAATCAACTTTACGGGAAACGAAAGATGGCATCGTTTCTAATACGGGATAGGAAAAGTACATATTTTGAACTTTAATTTATCTTTCTCTCTATTCTAAAAAAAGTAACTGCTGCTGCTGTTTTAGAAATTTCGCGACACTCTTGCTTTCCTAGCTCGCAGCGCAAAACGTATTGAGCACAAAAATATGAAATTTACATCGTTTGTAGAGAATTGAATGGAGAACACGCTGAAATAAACAGTTTCTCGATTCTGGCGATACTTCAAGAGCTATTGTATTTCAACGTTAAGGTAAGCAAAAAAGTGCTATCAGGTCGCGTTCCGGACACACTAACAGCAACAGAACCACGAAACTTTGTAGGCATGTAGTGCCATGACCGAATTATTCTCCTCGTCACCCTTTTTTTGAATTTCGATTTAGTTTACGAGAAATTAAATTTCTAAATTTCACAAAATTCTCTATTTCGCGATGGGATCCATTAAAAAAAACGGATATATGGCAAACTATAAATCATAACGCATTGCAATTTTTACAGCATAAACTTACAACTATCATCCCTTTTTTACAAAAATTTTTAAGAAAAAGTCATTTTTTAATTTTTAAGCATTTTTTAAAGACTCAAAGGAAAGAAACGAACAGCGTGTCTGTCTTCACGATAACCACAGAAGAAAGTTCTGGTCCCGTGACCTGCTGCCATGGTGACGTAGGAAATTTGTTATGCATATATTTTGTTGGTAAAGCTATCTGTTGTTTAAGGTGGACGTAAAGTAATTTTGCTTCCTATACTTTCAATGGGAAAAATTCTGTACACATTTTCTTCACAATTAATGCGTTCCCAAGGATGAAAATTTGAACATCGATTAAAATAGCTTCATTTTATAACTTGGAATTCTTAATATTTTCTAAAACATAACCATAATTATGCAATCCAACATTTATTTATCTACTGACGTCATCAAAGTACAGGTCGCGCCATCTTTTTCTGGACAATGTCTTCCCAAGGATGAAAATTTGAACATCGATTAAAATAGCCTCATTTTATAACTTGGAATACTTAAATTTTCTAAAACAAAACCATAATTATGCAATCCAACATTTGTTTGTCTACTGACGTCATCAAAGTACAGGTCGCGCCATCTTTTTTTTTTGGTTCCAACACCACCAAAGGAAAAGTTATTGATTTTTAATATAATTATGGTTATGTTTTAGAAAATATTAAGTATTATAAGTTATAATATGAAGTTATTTTAATAGATGTTCAAATTTTCATCCTTGGGAACACACTGATTGTGAAGGAAATGTGTACCAAAGTTTTTCCATTGGAAGTATAGGAAGCAAAATTACTTGACGTCCACCTTAACGGTTTACGGAAATGCTTTTTGGACCGCTTTTGTTTTCTTTAGTGGTAAATTTATAAGTGCTCTAAGTTCAAACGACTAAAGTCCGACCTTCCAAAAATTAACGACAGTAAAAAAACTCTAAAACTTCGGAATAACAAGCCTTATTTGCTTAAACATGCAATAAAAATTGAAATTTATATGAATTTTCCAGTTTCTATTTCATGTGATATACTTGGAGATCGGGCTGCAAGGGCCCGAGCACTACTCTGGAAACGAGCGTAGCGAGCCTAGAGGCGCAGCCCCTAGTATAACAAAACAAAACAAAACAGTTTATCTTTTGATTGACACAGCAAGAGGAGACTGAAAGCAAAATTCATTATACGTATGAAGAATTTTTAATATACACAAAGTTCCCACGGTTCTTATAAATCCTTAAAAGTCCTTAAAAAGTGCTTGATTTTTTAGGGTGCTTAAAAGTCCTTAATTTTGTGCGGAAATTTCTCAAAATACTTTTAAAAGTACATACTTTTTTTCCCTAACTGCCTGCATGAAATGCAGAAGTTACAATGAAATGCGTACAACTTCTGCTGCTGGTTGGCTGTGTTATTGATAATGCCATGTGATGTTGCCGGAAACTTGAATTATATGCAACCTTATTGTAAACTTCCTTAACATAGTTTAATTTGCATAGTTGAGGGAACCAGTCCCTTTTTAGGCTTCACCTGTTAACCTTATGGGAGGTCTCGATGTACTTAGGTACATGTTTCTCACGATAGACTTGGCCTATCAATTGTAAACTTGGCATGCATTTTCCTAAGGATATTATACAACACCTGAACTAGAAATACCGCAATCGGTCAATTAATTAATTTTGTATTAATTAATCAAAATTGCTGTCGATTTTGCTGACGCTTTCATTAGCATTTGTATTTATTATTTTAATTGAGTACATTTAGTCATGATTCTAGTTCAGGTGGTTGTTGATATATACAGTAAGGTATAAAAAAATGTCAAGCCATTATCTTCAGTGCTTTATGAGAAAAATGTTCTTAAATGTACAAAACCACAACTTTTTAGGGGAGGCAAAAAACGAAGACCTGTGACTAGAAGCTTCCCGCGTCATACTCATTTTCCTCCGCTTTGCTCAAGTGTCGTATACCATTCGATTCAGCAAACCTGTAGAAAAAAAATTGAAAAAAAAAATTACATACAATTTTTGTTTTTGCAGGACTGGTCCCCTAAAGTCATGTGTAAAAGCATATTATTATTTTCGTGTGTGCGACTCATAAGATCCTCAAAAAATCTTTGTTGTAGGTGCTTAAAAGTTCTTAAAAGTGCTTATTTTTTTTGGACAAAATGAATGGGAACCCAGATACAGTATGTAAGGAAAATTCCTTAAATGATTTTTGAAGAATGGGAAAGATGTACATGCAGTAATGTTTTGTCAAAATTAAGCATGTGAAGAGGAACTTTTCCATTACTACCATTTTAGTAAAATCGGTGTTTAACGATCTCCGGAAAACTTTGCAGGTCGGCTTTATCCTGGATCCTGATTTGCTTTTTGGCTGTTATACTACATGGTCTGTGGAAGACAATATTAAGCTCATACTGCACTTCCGGTGGTCGCTTCATGACGTCACTGTCCAATTAGCCATAGTAAGGCTATGCATCTTTTCCACAGCAACGTGGCGGAATTATTATTCCTAAACTTAAGCAGCAACATTCCTGAATTCTACCAGAGCATTTAATGCATGTTTTCAGCTTTTAACTAAGCGAATTTTTCGGATATTGCTGAGATATTTGTCAGGAAGAAATTCCTTTATTATATAACAGTGATATGTCTGTACATACTATTTTCAGCACGTCTTTCATAAGAAAAAGAAAAGGTACGTGCTTATACGGTATCGCTTTGTCGGTTTGTCTGTGGACCATATCCTGTATTGGTCCGATTTGAAAAATTCTTTATGCATTGGTTCGATTTGAAAAATTCTTTATGCATTTTCCTCCATCTCTTCTTCTACTTGTTTGATTTGAAAATTATTTTGTCTCTAATATCTTCCTTCCTTCCTGTATGAGAAACTTTTTGTTCACAGTTTTAGTTTACGCAACATCCTTTTCAGCCGGTAGTAGCTATTTTTTGTTTCTGGATGTTTTATCGATTGTAGAAATCCGATTGATATTTATTTTCTAACCGGATCCATTGACCATATATAATTCCGCTCACATGGCATATTTTAAATTATGACCACTTTTTCCCTATGTGGTGTTAAGTGTACTTTCTATTTCTCGCTGAATTTTTACATTCTTCAAAAATCTGCTTTGATTTTTTTCTCCTGTTGGAAGTGATTCAAGACTTGTTCATTGCAACCGAGAATTCAGTTGCAATTTTTTCTTTTAAATTCATATAAAAACAGAAAAAATTACCTTTGTAATTAAATTAACCTTCTAAAGCATTCCGTTTTTCTTCCCTTATAAATTTGTGCTGTAGCTATTTTTGAAATATGGGCTACTCTTACTAAAATATTCACACAGCTATTTATTTTTTCTGTACAATATAAATCTGCTTCGCCATAAACTTCAAATTTAGTTTTATGCCCTATTTGAATTAAACAAAAATGTTGGCAAGGTTTCCTCTTCCATAGCCTTAGTTTGGATTTCAAATGGGGAAAAATGAATTTTTCAAATCGAGCTAAGAAATGGGAGATGTGTCCATTAAGAGCGAGAGATGGACTGACGTGAAATTAAACTGTAAAGCAGAGATCGCCAACTGGATGCCTTCGAGCACGAAGGTTATTACCAGGCTGAACAAGAATGAATTTTCGGTTGTAACGAGCACGTCTTTTGAATCCCTTCAGACACGAATAAAATACAGGGTGTTTCGCGTAGACGTATAATAATAGGAAGTATCATAAATTCTGTACTCACCGGAATTAATTAGCGACTTGTATTGTTCCACATACACAAACTCAGATTTTTTTTTACGCTTTCCAACCGTAGGTTGAAGAAGCGTATATGCTCCAGCTTTGTCCGTCCGTCTGTCTGTCCGCACGATAACTCGCGTAAAAATGGTTCGATTTCGATGAAATTTTAGTATGTGGTAGGGGACCACCTGGGGACGAACCCTATTGAAAAAGGGTGAAGTGGGGGTCAAAGGTCACGATATAGGAGTGGGATCCATTCCATTGCCCTTACGCGACATAACTTGCGTAAATATGGTCCGATTTCGATGAAAGATTAGGTATGTCGTAGGGGACCACCTGGGAATGAACCTTATTGAAAATGGGTGAAGTGGGGTCAAAGATCAGGACATAGGGGAGCGGGATGCATTACATTACCCTTATGCTTTATAACGTGCGTAGAAATGGTTCGATTTCGATGAAATTTTAGTAT
Organism: Macrothele yani; assembly: GCA_039090855.1. NCBI lineage: Eukaryota > Metazoa > Arthropoda > Arachnida > Araneae > Macrothelidae > Macrothele > Macrothele yani. The sequence continues at coordinate 85,685,969 of CM077001.1, forward strand.
ATCGTATGGGATGTCCTGGGGACGAACCCTATTGAAAATGGACGAAATGGGGTCAAAGGTCAGAACATAGGATCGGGATCCATTCCATGGCTTTTATCCCATACTATTAAAGGAGCAATTCTTGTATATATGTCATTTTTTTTAAAACGGCTCTAAGGATTTTGATGAAAGTCGTTAACCTACCGTTTTCTGGTAGTATAAATCGATTTAACTTGATCTCGACTTTAGGAAAATTCGTTTAGTGGGTTAAATAACCACCCCGAATTACCACGTTTTTAGTGTCATGGCGTCGTCCCACAAGATGTTAGCGCGCGGTCACGCCATCTGTTTCATTACGTCACGCGTTGTGTGTGGATCCTATTAAAGTTTTATGACGTCACACTCTTGCGAGCAGAGGGTCGCGATTCCCATCTGCCTCATTACGTCACGCGTTGTGTGCGTATGTCCGTTCGCACGATAACTCGCGTTAAAATCGTTCGATTTCTTTGACATTTAAGTATGTGATAGGGGAACACCTGGGAAGGAACCCTATTGAAAGTGAACGAGCCGCCCCGGTGGCGCAGTGGTCTAAGGCGTTGCACTCTGATCTTTCGTCCGTAAGGGGTCTGGGTTCGAATCCCGGTGAGGCATGGATGTTGTGTTTGTCTTACGGCACTGGCTCTCTCCCTTCCCTGGAACCAGTGACCCTAAATTAGGGACGGGCGACTGCTTATAGCCCATTGAGTTGCTCACGGTGGTCGTTAAACCTCCAAAAAAAAAAAAAAAAAAAAAAGTGAACGAAATGGAGTCAAAGGTCAGGACATAGGAGCGGGATGCATTCCACTGCTCTTTTGCATCATAACTAACGTAAAAAAGGTTAGATTTCGATGAAATTTTAGTATGCAGTAGGAACCACCTGGGGACAAACCCTATTGTAAATGGGCGAAATGGGGTCAAAGGTCAGGGCATAGGAGTGGAATCACTTCCATCGTCATTATGCGTCATAACTTACGTAAAAATGCTTCGATTTGGATGAAATGTTAGTATGCTGTAGGGTCCTGCCTGGGGGATACGAATCCTATTGAAAATGGACGAAATGGGGTCAAAGGTTAAGACACAGGAGCGGGATCTATTCCAATAGAGCGGGATCTATTCCATAGCATCATAACGTACGTAAAAATGCTTCGATTGCGACAAAACTTTATCATATTATTTCGGAGGTATACTGAACCGGTTCTGTACCACCATGGTGGCGCAGTGGTCTAAGCGATGGCCTCTGGTCATTCGTCCGAAAGGGGTCCGGGTTCGAATTCCGGTGAGGCATGGATGTTGTGTTTGTCTTACGGCACTGGCTCTCTCCCTTCCCTGGAACCAGTGACCCTAAAATTAGGGACGGGCGACTGCTTATAGCCCATTGAGTTGCTCACGGTGGTCGTTAAATCTCCAATAAAAAAAAAATCCGGCCCTGTTGAATATCATTGAAATGGGGTCAAAGGTCAGGACACGGAGCGAGATTTATTCCACAGCCAATATCCTCATAATTTGAGTAATGATTTCTGGTATGTTGGAAAGCGCATCATAATCAATGCATTGCATGATTTTACTAATTTGTTTTTTTTTTTCTTACATGTCTAATAAACTTCAACATGAGCTATACTGGTCACACATCCAATCGGTATTCTACCTCAGCCACGTGTTGAGAAGCATTTGTGGTGTCACGTTGTTGATTGCAGCACATATTATATCGCGTAACTCTTCCATATTACGCACCGGTGTAGCTTACACCTGGTCCTTAACAAACCCCTACAGGAAAAAGTCGGGTGGAGTTAGGTCTGGTGATCCGGGGTAGGGGTGTGCACTGAACATTGATCCTCTGCCAAGCCATCCTGTAGTGAAGTGGTCATCCAAGAATGTGCGGACACCATTGGCAAAATATAGGGGAACACCATCTTATTAGACAATTGTTCCTTGAGGCAACTGAGCCTCAGCGTATTCCCCTATCATGCGAGATATGTTAGTCCAGTAACCGTGGCCTCCGCAAAAATAAAGGGGTCGATGATTTTGTCCTTTATGATCCTACACCAAACATTGCATTTTGGAGAATCCCGTTCGTGTTCATGAATAACGTAACTTACGAATTTTCGGACCCCCCAGATGCGGCAGTTATGTCTGTTTACTTTTCCAGCCACATGGAATCTTCTCGTCTGAAAAGCATATCCGGTTTATGAATGTATCGTCGGCATAAATTTTGGCCAACATTGTCTCCGCAAATTTTCCCCGTGCTGTTATTTCATGCGGCTTAACTTGTTGATGCAGTTGAATCTTGTACACATGTAAATGCAACCTTTTATGGAATATCCGATGCATTGTTGTTGGTGGGATGCCTATCTTCACACAAGTCTCTCGGATGGATTTCTTCGGGCTTCTCTGAAATGACTTTCGAATCCGTTCAACATTTTCCTCAGACACCGTACGCTTAGCATGTTTACCAGCAGTCATTTGTAACAAACTTCCCTTTTCTCCGAGTTGCTTCTCCCATTTCAAAATGCACACGTAAGTTGGGACGTCTGCCGTCGCTCCATGGTTGTACTCGCGGCGAAAACGGCGCTGCACAAGCGTCAATTTCAATTCCGGAAGCGATAGCACATCCAATTCCATTTCAATTCCGCAAGCGACAGCACATCCAATTCCATTTCAATTCCGCAAGTGACAGCACATCCAATTCCATTTCAATTCCGCAAGTGACAGCACATCCAATTCCATTTCAATTCCGCAAGTGACAGCACATCCAATTCCATTTCAATTCCGCAAGTGACAGCACATCCAATTCCATTTCAATTCCGCAAGTGACAGCACATCCAATTCCATTTCAATTCCGCAAGCGACAGCACATCCAATTTCATTTCAATTCCGCAAGCGACAGCACATGCAATTCCATTTCAATTCCGCAAGTGACAGCACATACAATTCCATTTCAATTCCGCAAGCCACAGCACATCCAATTCCATTTCGATTCCGCAAGCAACAGCACATCCAATTCCATTTCAATTCCGCAAGCAACAGCACATCCAATTCCATTTCAATTCCGCAAGCGACAGCACATCCAATTCCATTTCAATTCCGCAAGTGACAGCACATCCAATTCGATTTCAATTCCGCAAGTGACAGCACATCCAATTCCATTTCAATTCCGCAAGCGATAGCACACAAAACACCTTCTGCTGTGGAGTTTACATGGCGACTGACGCAGAAGCTATTTACTTCTGCCGCGATGCTGCAGATGTATAGATAGCTTCTGCGTCAGTCGCTGCGCGCCCAAATTCGCCTGGTTAATAAATTTCTCAGTTGCTCTTTACAACGACGCCAGTCTTCTGTCATTCGAACTAGTATTTTGTATGTTACGAATTTTTCTTTTATTATACGTCTAAGCGGAACACCCGGTATTTTGAAAGTCCTTCATAGTCAATGGAACCCGTTACTAAACAAAAATCAAGCTGATTTCTACACTCGATAAAAACGTAAAAATAGAAATGGGTACATTCTCCCGCTAGCAGCTGAAAATTATGTTGCGAAAACTAACAAATTGTGCAGAAAACGTTTCTCGTAGATATTGTCAAATCGAGCAGTTAGAAGAAGAGATATAGAGGAAAACATGATAAAAATTTAAGCCACTTCGCGGAAGAACTTTGAATAATGAAAAGCGGAAAGGAAAAAAATATGCGAAAAGTATTCATAGCAAAAGCTATGCTAAGGAAAGATAATTTTTTCAATACTGTACGTCTCCTGGAAGCAGCGACAGTGACAAAAAGGTTTTGACATTTACGCCACTAGAGGGAAAACTGCGTTATTTAAAGAGGATAACGTTCACCATCTTTACTGTAGCGAAATGGCTTACAGTAAACAGAAAAAATATCGCTACGGTTCTTAGAAGCGGCGATACAGCTGCAAAAAGAAATGCAATAACACTACATAGCGCCAGTACTGTAAACTACAAAAACCCACGAGTACAGGAAAGTATTCCGCAAGGTAAATGCCATCCGGTGTTAAAAGAATTTCTTGAATCTGACTTTTAGAAGCAGAGATATCGAGAAAAACGTATTAAATATTTGCGCCCCTAGCAGAAAAAGTTTGCATAGTTTCGGGAAGGAAATGCTCACAAATATGTTTGGTACTTAGTAGTATCTGACTGAAAAATTATTTTCTCAATCGGGTTTTTAGAAGCGCAGATATTATGTAAGGTCAGGTGATGCGTAACATCACAGCCTCTCCTTGACAAATGTCAACCCCGCCTTCTCGTGGTACATCCTGTTCCCACTAAAGGGGCTCTGACGACCGCCAATAGCGGTATAACTATACCATCGGGTTTAGAGGAAATGCTATCCCACACTCACCAACCCGCTTGGCCAGCGTGGTGAGTTATGGCCAAACCCCTCCAAAATGACTCCTCAACTTAAATCTTGGCCCTCAGTCTCCGGCAGCTGGAATGTACCTGGCCAAGGCAGCAGCCAGTGCGACATGAAGGCATAGGGTGCTGAGAATCCCCGGAGGACCGGACTAGGCTGCCATCTGATGCTGACCTTGGCTACGTATAACGGACGCTCCCTATCTTCTGATTCAAGGCTTCTTGAATTGGAAGAGGAACTACAAAGGATCAAGTGGGACATCGTCGGGCTAAGTGAGGTAAGGAGAAAAGGAGAAGATCTCATTGAACTGAAAAGTGGGCATCTCTTCTACTATCGTGGGACAGATACTGGCAGAACTAGTGGTGTTGGATTTATAATAAACAAGAAACTGAAGGATAAAGTTGTAGAAGTTGAAAGTTCCTCTGACAGAGCTGCACGACTCGTTATCCAACTCTCGAGAAGATACCAGGCTCAGATTATTCAAACTTATGCACCCACCACAAGTCATGCTGAAGAAGAAATTGAAGAATTTTATGAGGAAATTCGTGATCTAAATAATAAAGGTAAGCAGCACTTGAAGATAATTATGGGAGATTTCAATGCAAAAATAGGGCAACGGCAACAGAATGAAACTTCAGTAGGTAAATTTGGTCACGGCAACAGAAACCAGCGTGGAAATACTCTCGTAGAGTTTGCAGAGGCAGAAGGGTTTTTCATCTTGAACTCCTTTTTCAAGAAAAAGCCACACAGGAAATGGACATGGAGACATCCAAATGGGACGACAAGTGAAATTGATTTTATTATGTGTAACAAAAAATTCGTCATAGAAGACTGCAGTGTGCTAAACAAGTTCAACACAGGCAGTGACCATAGATTGGTGAGATGTAAGATGCACTTCAACACTAAACTCGAACGTAGCAAGCTCATAAGACAAACAAATAGTATTGACATAACCAACCTTAAAAAACACCATAATACCTTCAAATTGGAACTGAAGAACAGATTCTCTGCTTTAGAAGGCCTAACATTGGAAGAAGTGGATATTTCTGAAGTTAACAGAAAAGTAACCAAAGCTCTTATGGAAACAGCAACAAAATTAACTGGGTCTAAGAACAAATTGTATGTGAACAAATTATCAGGAAAAACCAAAATGTGGATTCAAAAAAGAAGAGAGATGAGGACAACTAAAGAAGATGTGACTTCCAAAGTGGAACATATAGAGCTATGCAAGACAGTACGAAAAAGTATCACTGAAGACGTAAGGAAATTCAACTTTGAACTAGTGAGGAAAGCAATTGAAAACAACCAAAGCCTAAAGATAGCAAAGGGACATCTCAGTAAGGGAAAAAAACAGATTATGGCACTGAAAAAAGAAGATGGTTCTGTAACAAGAAATAGAGGCAAAATTTTGACAAGAGTGAAAGATTTCTACTCCAAATTATATGAAAGGGATGATACATGTACTCCAGACATCATGAAAGGTACCAGTACCAGAGTTCTTCCAGTCCTTCCAGCAGAAGTTGCACATGCAATCAAGAACATGAAGCGGGGAAAAGCTCCAGGAGAAGATGGAATTACTGTAGACATCATACAAGAAGCAAGTGGAGAAATCGAAACAGTACTCGCCCAAATTTTCACTCGATGCCTTAATGAAGGGAAAATTCCTGAGGATTGGAACAACGCTACAATGATCTTGCTACATAAAAAAGGTGACATTGAGGATCTCAGGAACTACAGACCTATCAGCCTCCTATCAGTGGTTTATGAAATCTTCACTAAAGTTCTTTCACACCGCTTGAAGGTGACACTGGACATGGCTCAACCGAGAGAACAAGCTGGATTCAGGAGTGGCTACAGCACAATAGATCATATCCACGTACTGAGAGAACTAATTGAAAGAGCGAGGGAATATGAACTTCCATTGTGCATGGCTTTTATCAATTATGAAAAAGCCTTTGATTCGGTGAAACCATCAGCAGTTACAATGGCTCTGAAATCCTGCGGTGTTGAAGATGCATACATTAATATTATTAATAACATCTATGAAAATGCAAGTGCAAAGATTCGGCTGTTTGAAAATACAACACACATAAAAATTGGAAAAGGAGTGAGACAAGGTGACACCATATCTCCGAAGCTCTTGAATGCCACATTGGAAAATGTCTTTCAATCACTGAACTGGGAAAACAAAGGGATAAAGATTAATGGAGATTATCTAACCCACCTTCGTTTTGCTGATGACATAGTCATTTTTGCAACTACCCCTTCAGAGCTACAGAGTATGTGATCCAGGAACTTGCTGACAAGAGTAAAGAAGTGGGATTAAAAGTGAACTTTCAGAAGACAAAAGTGATGTTCAATGCTTTTACAAAAAATGATTTATCGATTGATGGAGAAAAGCTGGAGATAACAGACACATACGTTTATCTTGGACAGCAGATATCAAGTGAGGGTCACATTGGTGAAGAAATTAATCGGCGTACAAAACTTGCCTGGAGAGCTTTTGGAAGAAACAGCATAATTTTCAAGAGCAATATGCCATTATGTCTTAAAAGAAAAGTGTTTGATCAATGCATCCTTCCAGTGCTTACGTATGGTGCAGAGACGTGGACCTTAGCTAAAAGAGACATACAAAGGCTGCAGACAACTCAAAGCAGCATGGAGAGGTGCATGCTTAGTGTAACCAGGAGAGATAAGAAGAGGAACACGTAGATCCGAAAAATGACAAGAGTGGAAGACATCATGATCAGAGTTAAATCCCTGAAATGGCAATGGGCTGGACATACTGCCAGAAGAACAGACCATCGATGGACAGCCGAAATTTTAGATTGGATTCCAAGGGACAGGAAAAGACCCAGAAGAAGACCACATGGAAGATGGGTGGATGAAATTCGAAAGTATGCGGGAGTGACATGGAGGAGACTGGCACAAGACAGACCGTTGTGGAGGAAACTTGGGGAGACCTTCGTCCAGCAGTGGATTGATAATGGTTGACAATGATGATGATGATACAACAAACGTAAGCTTATGCCCTCTGGTGGCAAACTTGTACGTTCAGAAAAATTTGAAATTATATGCAAAATATTTCTCAGCAGGAACTCTCACAGACGAAGAATTTTTCAAATCGGACTGTTAGGAGCAGAGCTATCGGGAAATATAAGATGTATATCTACGCCCCCTGGTGGAAAAATTGTGCATGATTTTAAGAAGTTATTTTGCAAAGGTTTTTCGTAGTGAGCGGTATCTGACCATGAAATAATTTTTTCAATCGGGTTTTCAGAAGTGCAGATATATTACCGTGCAAATACATCAGAAACATGAATATATACAGGGGTTGTCCAAAACAATGGAAACACCTTGAAACAATGGGTGTTACGCAACTAATAAGGTGTGGGAGCACCCTAGGCATTTAAAACTGCTTGGGTCCTCCTTGTAATCGACGCATACAAGTCCTGGATGGTGGTAAGTGGTATGTTGTACCATCATTCTTCCTGCAGAAACTGCTCCAATTCCTTGAGATACGCCGGAAGAGTATAACGGGATCGCACTCTGTTTTCCAACACAGACCACAGGGGCTCAATGATATTTAAGTCCGGTAATTGTGCAGGACAGTGAAGGTGTGCAACTTCAACCTCATGTTCCTCAAACCATGATTGAACAGTTCGATTTCTGTGAAACGCATTATCATCTTGAAAAATGAAATCCCCTGACGAAAAAAATGTATACGCCATTGAATGCACATGATCGGCCAAAAGAGTGATATGGTCACCGCTACTGACCCGTCCGTGTAAGGTGATAATGGTGCCTGCTGCAAACCACGAGATCATAGGCCAAACCATTACGGAACCGCCCCCATGCTTCACTGTAGGAAGGAGACAGTCTGGGTTGTAGGCTTCTGTGGGGGTTCTCCACACGTAAACCCGTCCTGTGGTGGGGAATAGTGAGAAACCTCATTAATCGGAAAGCAACACATGTTTCCAGTTACCCGCATCCACGTTTTATGTTCCTGGCACCACTGTAGTTTCCGTTTCATATTCACCTGTGACACCAGGGGTTTTGTAATCGCAGCTCTGCCGTAAATATTGTGCTTATTGTATCCCTCTTTAATGTCCTCCTGTCTCTCGCAGTGAGTTTGGCTTTCCTTCCACAGTTGTGTCTCGCAGATGATGTTATGCTGTGAACATTGTATGCTGTCATGACCTTCGACACGGTACCTCTCGATATCCCCAATACCTGAGCCACTGTGGTTACCGACGCACCAACCAGACGGGCTCCTACAATCTGCCCCCTTTGGAACTCCGACAGATCACTCATTGTGCCTTCACCTGGAACATAATTATGAAAACACCGATTTACAATGCAATAACACAGACCCTTGAGACCATAAGCAACACTTTTTCACAAAAAAAAAAAAAAAAATTGTAGCTACATGTTCGTTTTACTCAAAATGCAGCACATACCAAAACCAATGTTTTCAGCGAGGTGTTTCCATTATTTTGGGCAACCTCTGTATTTACTTTCTCTAATAACAAAACCGTGTCTTACCAAAAATTAGAAATTATGTGCAGTAAATTTCGCACTAGAAGCTTTATCTGGTGCAAAAAGAATTTTTCGATCATTTAGAAACGGATATCGGATAAACTGCAATTTACCTTTACGCCTCTAGCGGAAAAAGTACGTAATTACTTGAAAAAGAATTTACCCAAAATAGTCTTCGTTGTAAATGGTATCGAAAGGAAGAAAGAATTTTTGCAGTGGGGTGTTTAGAAGTAATGATACACAATGAAATGTATTTTGAATTCGATAGCATCTTCATTTGCGCCCTCTGGCGGCGAAGTTGTGCATCGGACAACACATTTTGAGCTTCCCAAAGAAAAAATAATTTTTTAAATCGGACTAATAGTTGCAGAGATACGGTGTCAACAAACGGACAAAGTGATTACTGTAAGCATGTACTTTGTTTTTAGCACGTCTTTTGTAAAAAAATCATTATTTAAAGCAAGAGTACGCAGACCGCGAAACAATTTACTAAACTCTCTTGTACTTGACTTGTATTGAAGATATTGTTCTAGTGAACTACAAATTGAATGGACTGTCTAAATAGTTGCAGAGATTCGGTGTCAATAGGCGGACAATTAGCTAAAAGCAGCTGATTTCAGCCGTTCCCACCAAATCGTAACGGACGTCAGCCGCTTACATTAAAACTGAGACCTTTGCCTGTGTCATACAAGAAAGGCGACACGAGAGAGCTATTATGTTTCTTCAACGAGGAAAATACTATAATTTAATTTTTGGGTAGCGTTCTACATAAGCGTGACTAACGATTATGCTTATTTTAAAATGCTTATTTTTACATATTTAGCCACTTTGAGGAATAAAAGCATATTTTCACATTTAATGCATATTTATGCATATATCCTGAAAAAATTTTGGAAAAATCATTTTTTGAAAATTGAAATGATCGTTTCTTTATACTTTTTAACAGCATCGTGCTACAATAGCGAAACCACTTGTTAAAAAAGTTCCCCCCGTTATAGAATGGCGGTACTCAAACGAATCCCTAGGCCTATTTTTCATAGTTTGGGCTGGGCCTAATAGATCCAGTGTTCTGGAATCCTAAGGCTGCGGTTTATAATGATATTCTTGATAATTCTGTGCTCTCAACGTTATGGCAACGATTCACTGAAGCTTTATCAACACAACAATGCCCCCGCCTACAAAGTGAGGTCTGCGCAAGAATGGCTTGATGAGATGGGTGAGGAAAAACTTAACTGGCCTAAACAGAGTCTTAATCTCAACCCAATATGGAAAAAGGACGTCGCTAGACTTCAAGATCTATAGATGGCGACAGGTGGGCGAGCATTTTTTTTTTTTTTTTTTACGAAACACTGAAAGAAAGAGTTTTTAATGCTTCTCACTACCCGCTACAAAGGAATTCGTGCGATCCTCATCCCCTCCACGTGGACACACACACACACACACACACACACACACACACACGTGCACTGATCTGGCTTGTTACGACACTGGTGTAAAATAAAAGTGCTATTAAAATATCGCCCTCAACTTTTTGCTTGCTCTGAATGTGTTGTCTTAAATTGCTTTACAAAATTTTGCCTTTGTGCTTACGAAAATAGTACTGTACTACTTAACAATTTAAAAGAAAATGTCGTTTTTATTGATCTAAATCAAATTTTAACGTCGTGCCACGCAGACACAATACCTCCCCTCTCCTTAAATTACTTCCTTCAAGCCAGCGACTTTGCCTTACACTCCTCTCCTACAAAGCTGTCTTCGGCCACTTCCTGCACTTTCACTGTCCTGGAGCAGTCTTAAGAGCGCTGGTGAAGCTTTAGACGTGTTGAAATCGCCTATTTTGTAAAAAAACCCCAAAAAAACAGTAGAGCAATTAGTAGTGATACCCTCATTTAATACCTACCCACCTCTTCATTAGGCCCTTGGCCGTACAAATATGAAAAAAAACTTCGAAAAATGAAAAAGGAATTCGTAGAGGGGATAACAATTGAATTTTCATGGCGTTACGCATACTATTTTTATAAGCTTTTTTTTTTTGAGACGTAAACAACGCACTTTCTAGGGAAAAATACGTAGGGCAACATGAAATAAAATACAAGACTTATACTTGGCAAAGTCCAGATTATATTTTAAAGTTAAATATGTTGAAAAATGGGACATTTTAAACTGTGTGGACGGCAGGGTAGGCTAGGCAAATGTTTAGGGTGGGCTCAAGCCCACCTTCGCATCCCCTTGGCTACGTCTCTGCCGTGGAACACCTTTGGGATGAATTGGAACGCCGAGCGCGAGGCAGGCCGAACTGCCCGACTTCGGCGACTGATCTTATTAATAACATTTTTGCGTCAGAATGCAAGACAATTCCCGCAGCAACGTACCAAAATCTAGTGGAAAGCCTTCTCAGTAGAGTGGAAGCTGTGATAGCAGCAAAGGGTGGACCAACTCAATATTAATTCCTTTCCTATTACAGGGTGTATTTGTGGATAGGCAAGTGTCCGGATAATTTTAATCACATGGTGTATATGAATCGTCCAGTAATACTTTTTTCAGGTATGTTGAACGCATATTTTAGTTTTTAGTGCATAAATGCATGCTTATTTTGGAGATTTTTTTGTTAAAGCTTGACTATCCGGGCTTTACTAATGATGTTCGATGCGAGAACTGTATTTCCATCTATCTACTATGTGTTTCGAAAATAAAACTTGAAAATTGTTTTGAGCGAGCGTCCTTTGCTAGACAAATACAGTCTGCCAAATCTTTAAGTATAGGTCTTGTAAAGGACGCTGGTGTTTATCTTCTAATTCTGATATTTACTCGATAAATGAAGTGCGCTCACATTAAATTTTATTTTATTATTTAAATAAGTTAAACGATATGTGTGGCAAATTAATATAAATAAATTTTTGGCTTATATCTTGAAATGTGAAACCCTTAAAAATTGCATTATTCTTCTGTGCCCGCCACATTTTCATCAATAACAAAAAATTACCTCATCACCATTAACAGGTTAGCGACCCCCTGCTATGAAAATTATACTTTATTTTTTACTTCCAAAAAACGTGCTTAAAAACTAATGTGCTTTCTTTGAGTCGTAATTTAACACCTACACACACGAAGGTGAACAAATAGTGCTGGATCGCTCCGGTGGCTCAGTGGTCTAAGCGCTGGCTTATGACCATTTGTCCGAGAAGGGTCCAGGTTCGAATCCCGGTGAGGCATGGACGTTGTTTTTATCTTACGGCACTGGCTCTCTCCCTTCCCTGGAGCCAGTGGTCCTAAATTAGGGATGTGTGATCGCTAATAGCCCATCGAGTTGCTCACAGTGGTCTTTAAACCCCCAAACAAGCAACACTGTAAAAAATAAATGGTGTGAATTCACGGAAAATTTCTGAAACTAACTTGCAACAAAGTTGCTGGTAGGTATCCGTATTTTACAGGAATTTTCGTTTTTAAAAGTACCCGTTTATTTTAACTTCCGTATTTTCACAGATTTTCTGCAGTTAGAAATTCCGTTTATTTCAGAAAAATCCATTTCAGATTTTTCCGTATTTAAACTGAAATTCCGCAAAACCCACAACCCTGCATTTCTCAGACCTTTCCCCAAATAATCTTTCCGCTTCAGTCAGGATTGAAACCGCGCCGCTTGGGCTGGCTGAACAGGTAACACGCGCTTTAACCAATGAGCCACAATTACTTGGAAATTCGAATGACGTACATCATAAAACAAATTGCGCGACAGTTCTTTTTTGTCATTAATACGAATGATTTAGTCATTTTGTTTTCTGTTTGAGTTTATTATTTTTCTAAATAGGTTTGTAATATATATATACATTCTTTTTTTTTATAGGAGGACTTTTCACAAATAAAGCATTTTTATCCCGATTTTTCGAAGAAACAAAATGCTCTGCGACTTGATTTTTTAAACTGACACAATGACTTTCAGTTATCTTTAAAAAAAGTTAAATGTATTTTTATACTATTTCACAAAAAAAACAAGACAAAAAAGACTCCTAAATATAAAATTTACTCTTGATCGCTATAATAGTTTTTGTCTTAAGTTGTCCAAAGACTGATAGATAGACATCGTATAATCATCTGTACAATAAATTAAGTACTTGGTTTCTTACAGTAACACGATATATAATAAATAGCTGGTGCACAAAATAGGGGAGAGGAGAAGAAGAAATATCCTGTGCCACAATAAAAAAAAATTCATGTGATACGATATCCACAATATCCGAGCCGCCCCGGTGGCGCAGTTGTCTAAGCGATGGCCTCTGATCATTCGTCCGAACGGGGTCCGGGTTCGAATCCCGGTGAGGCATGGATGTTGTGTTTGTCTTACGGCAGTGGCTCTCTCCCTTTCCTGGAACCAGTGACCTTAAATTAGGGATGGGTGACTGCTTATAGCTCATTGAGTTGCTCATGGTGGTCGTTAAACACCCAAAAAAAAAAAAAAAGTACCGATTTGTTCGAATCGCGGTGTAGGAAATGGGTGTTGTATTTATTCTTCCGGCGTTGGTTCTCGACCTTTCGTGTAACCACTGACTAAATTAAAGATGAGTTACTCTATTAGATGAGCTACTCTATATAATTAAAAGCTCTCGGTGGTAATTAAACTCCAAACATACATAGAAGTATGCAGTGAAATAAATTAAACAAAATATAGAAGCATTTGTAGCAGCTGTTTTCACGATTTTCAACCTGCTAATATTGTTAGGCAGCTGTGTTTTCACATTGCCTGCCTGCCACCTATCGCAGCTCCTATGGTTCCGGACTTCCCTTCGAATGCTTGCAACTCTGACGGAACCCTCTCACACCTTTTTTTGGTGTTAAATAGTAGGCAGGTTTCCGATAACATCCTTCTCTACTCTTTCTGAATAACTGAAACGTTTCAGGAACTTAGTGCAAAAAAAAAAAATCTTGTCATAATCGGGATACGTATTGATCTCAAGCTTTTATTTCCAGACAAAGGCCGCTGAACTGTTGTTCGGCGTACAAGCTGTTCACGTTTCCCCACTAACGTTCTGGATGCATCTTCCAGCTCACTGCGTGCACCATATCCGCCAAAGGGAAGTTGCCCTTCCCCCGTCCTCTCCGCATCTTGGAGACTCATCCTGATTCAGTTTTGATTCACTTTGCATCTCCGCTTGCATAAGGTGACACACTGACACATTCCATAGCAAGTCAGGGAAGAATTCTCATGTCCCCGAAAGTCTTCAGGAAAAGTTTTATTTTAGATCCGGAAGACACAAAACTTCCCACTGAGGGGATGAAAAAAAAAATCGTTTAGTGTGTTCTTTTCTCCATGGGGGAGGGGGGTCCATTGGTGTAGAACTGCTTACGAAATCCCTCCCCCACTTCCAACTCTCCCTCATCTTGGTTGGTGGCTCTTTTGTATCAGGCACCTAATCACATTTCGGGTCAAAGACCCACATCCTTTTTACTTTTCTAATGCTTTGGCACAAAGGTGCTTGGTAGTTCTGTTACACGGAAGTGCTTTGAGAGGGTGAAGCACGGACTGTGTGGACACTCTTTGCTCATCCGGATTTTTAATCGCAGTGCTTAAACGACAGACATTGCGAGGCTTCAGTTGAAATTTCCTCAGTTCTTCTGCTAACTGTTGATTATACTCGACGAACTGTCTTTTAGGCGTTGTTTAAATGATAAACGAAGTTTTACATTAGTGATGTTTTCCCCTGTATATCCCCCTTCCAGTATTACCGCTACGACAATTTGGTTGGCTTTGATGAAATGCAACTCGAGGGACACTGACTGGATTTGGAAGTTGTGCTTTCAAACCATGTCTGTCAGTTTGGATTTTGTACAGATTATGGGAGTCTAGAGTTGTGTGTGTGTGTGTTCTACTGATAGTTCTTTCTGTTCGGTTGTAAATCTGAAACACATAAGATAGTCGCACTGTTTCGTTTCAATGATTGATGAAGTTAGATTCCTCTTCTTTAAAAAAAAATATATGTTTGGTACTGAATGGCAAAATACTGTGTGTAATGAATCTCTCTATAAGGTTAGTGAAGTGGGCGTTATATACCTTAGTATGCCACGAAAGCGAGCGTTATCAGGGTGCCATGAATGATGAATATGTTTCTTTGTGGACCACATGTGCGTTAGGAACGTGAGTCGCGTGTTGATTCATATGTGACCGATCTGCCGCTGAAGTAAAAGGATAAGGAAGTTTAATTTCGCAATTTTGCCGTACAGAATGGATTTCTTTTTTGTACTGTTCGATGTTATAAGAAGGGATATCGTTAATTTTTTGGGCAAAGCTAATTAGTGTATCGTAGTGAGCGCTCAAACTGGTGCAGAATATATCTACAGCATTTGTTTAATTCGCAATTTTATGCGTTGATAATATTTTATATATAGGCGTCCTGGGTGGCTGAGTGGTCTGAGGCGCTGGTTTCTAATCTCATGTCCAAGCTGGGACCCGGGTTTGAGTCGCGGTGTAGACATCGGTGGTGTTTTTTTCGGCCCCTTCCACAAACCTCACCACGTCTTGCGGAAATGCAAGAACATGGTGGCGCTTGTAGGCCTCAACGGAGCAGAAGCAGTTGTCCCTGGGTGCCAGTTTAATGGCCACCAAAAGAATTAGGATGATGTTGCTCCTAAAGTTGGAAATGAGCCACGACAAGTAATTTTATAGCATGGAAATATATCCTTTTCGCGTGCAGGAAATTCCGTTTCAACTGAATATTACTTTTCTTATTTCAGAGTTTAACGGCCACCATGAGTAACTCTTAAGTGCTATAAGCAGTCCCGCTTCTTTAATTTAGGTCCATTGGTTTTTTGGGAAGCCAGCGCCATCAAATAAATTGTGAAGACACACAAATTTACCGATTGCTGGGATCGAACCCTCATCCTTCTTCTTTGGAGCTGAATGCTTTCGCAGTTAAGCTGCACTGCCGGAATTTATCGCTGCAGCTTTGCCGTCTTGACATGTGCTTCACCTCTGTAGTATGTCACAACCCCCCCCCCCCCATGAGAAATGCGGAGGCACTAAATCGTAGGTTTCGTGTCCGCCGCAGAACATGCTTGAAGTAACTCTGTAGAAGGAATTCTCATTAATTCCAGATGATGAGTGGAACAAACATCACACATTTTTCGAAGAACCAAAAGGCCAGTATATCCATTTCCACAATCGGATGCCAAAGTGGAAACACATTTTTGCAGGTGGCGGCGATCGAACCTTCATTCTTCTGCAGCGGAGCCGAGTGCTTTCCTAACTAAGCTACACCGACGGGATTCATCGCTTCGCTGCAACTTTGCCGTCTTAGCATGTACTTCGTCTCTGCGGTACGTCACAAATCCCCTCTGCCCTTTGAGAAACGCGGGGGCACGGAATCACAGGTTTCAGGTCTGCCGTAAACCATGCTTCAAGTAACTCTCCGTAGGGATTATTACTCATTCCAGACGATGTTTAGAAGCATCATCACACATTTTTGAAGCGAAGAAGGAATTCTCATTAATTCTAAACAATGTGTGGAACAAACATCACACATTTGTCGCAGAACCCAACAGCCAGTAGATCCATTTCCACAATCAGACGCCAATGTGAAAACAAACACATTTTTGCCGGTGATCGAACCCGCATCCTTCTGCTCCGGAGCGCCATTAAGCTACACCGATGGAATTTATCGCTGCAACTTTGCCGTTTTGACATGTGCGTCACCTCTGTAGTACGTCACAAAGTACAACATCCATTCCTCATTTAACTCTGGCTCATCGTAGACGCGTGATCAGAGGTCAGCTCCTCAGACTGCCCAGCCACTGGGGTAGCGATAAATTTTCTATTTTTAATTTTCTACTTTGTGCTAAGCGTTTGTGATGGGCACTGTTTCATAACACATGCTCTTTTTGTTGCTGTCCAACCTAGATTAAGGTTTTTAAGCTGATTATGATATGAAATTGAATTTGCTTTGAATAAACTTTAAAAATATATTCAATATACGAATAGAACAAACTTTTCTTGAACAGGTGCTTCCCGAAACCACTTTCTCAGTCGTTATGTGTGGTAGTTTTCCAAGCTGGGCAAATTATCCGAAAAATCTTGCCCTGGTCGTCACCTTCGCAACGCCGCTGCTGCTTTTGGGCATTTTAATGGCTTACAGGTGCCGTGCCACCACGAACTCGCATTACCTCAATGCAAAAAATATTTTTTTATAAACAGAGGCAAAGGTTCGAAGTCTGTTAGAGTTCAGACTAACAGACTTCGATTTTCATCTCTGTCAACCTATTTTCCCCCTCCTGAACTGACAGAGCTGAAAATTATTACGTCGAAGTTTAAAAAAAAAAATATCACTATACGCGATGTACATATACTTTTTAATCATGTACCGTATAATTATAACATACAAGAATTATAAGAGAGTAATTCTGTTAAATAAATTTAGAAGAATTTAACCAGAAAAAGAATTTCATCTACTGATTCTTCTAATCATTTAAGAATTTAACTTTCTTGTACTGTAACATTACTTGTAACTGGATAAGAATAAATGTACAAAAGTCAACCTCCTTCTTAATTGTTATGGCACCTGACTATTTTTCCAGGTAAATTTAGGGGGGTCACCCCACCTTGGGTAAATTCTCTGCGCCCCCCCCCTCCCACTCTTGAGAAATTTCTGGGTCCGCTACTACTTAAGTGCAACATCATTATTTTTCCAATAGTAAAAGTCAAGGCATGGTAGAATTGGCCGGAATAAACTACTACTCTCTAGCCAGCGTTATCAGCAGCTGTAATAATACAAACATTTGGCACATGAGAGCTGTGTTTGACCATGCGTTATGATAAAGAATACCGTTCTCGCCGTGACTTGATAGGTTGTTGGCTTCCCAATTAATTTAACATTACATCTACATGATTACTTGCCTTGTTTAATTGCTGATTCAGTGAATGACCACTAACACATCGATATGTTAGCTGCGCAACTGTGTCTGTATCACCTAACAAACTCCTAAAAGATTGAAAACACTCCAAAGTATGCATACCATCCATAGTTCAAATCAACGTTTATTTAAAAGTAATTTTTTTAAGGTCTGCTATAGTTTCACTGAGCGTTTGGTCAGACTTCATCAGGTCAAAATGAAGCTTAGATGGTCCATATTGTTTTAATGAATCGGAAACAAATACGTATGGAGTATCAAATGGAGCATGATTGCACCACTTTGTTTTGATGAAGCAGAACCAAATGCTCAGTGAAACTATAGAGCAAACAAATATATACGAAAGATGAAGAAACGGGTTTCTGTACTCCCAATTAATGAGAAAGACTATAAAAAGTGAACTCCGTTCATTAGGCGTATAAAATAAAGGGAGCAAGAAATGCTAGCTTTCACTACTTCCAGGTAGCTTCATCTGGCATTTAGTAGCTAAAGATCGCAGAAGCAACTGGAAAAAATATTTCTAAGAATTTCTTAGAAATATTTTTTAGAAGAATTTCTTAGAAATATTTTTTCCAGTTGCTTCTGCGATCTTTAGCTACTAAATGCCTGATGAAGCTACCTGGAAGTAGTGAAAGCTAGCATTTCTTGCTCCCTTTATTTTATACACCTAATAAACAGAGTTCACTTTTTATCGTCTTTCTTATAGAGCAACCCTTAAAAAAATTGTAAATAAACGCTGTTTCTCAAAATACATAGTATAACTACGCCAGCAATCCGAATTTATTGGCGTAGAGTAGAAATCAAAGTTTCCAAGCTTTCGCACATGAACCAGGTGGCTTTTCAAGGAAAGTAGACAGCAAACTGAATAATATAACACTTCAACAATTTGAACGCGGTGGCATGACTATAGACAAGAAATGAATAGATCCGAATATAATCATTCATTCAAAGAAACGAAGTGTAATGTTTGTTGGGCATGCGGTACCGTGGGAGAAAAGGCAGCATTATTTGAAGAACTGGTTATTTTTTTTATTTCTATTCTACGCCAATAAATTCGGATTACTAGTGTAATTATACTATTTTGAGTATAGTTGATGTACAGTTCCTTGTTATTAATTAAAACGTTTTTTGTTAGATCTATATCACAAAGATTATGTTTTTCAGTTTAATATGAAGAAAACTTTAAATATACACTATATTGAAAAAACCACCGTACACCCCTTTGAAATCAAATGAACGGATCCGCTGCGTTGTTAAGATGCGCGGTACAACTGCAAACGGTATAAAAACAAGCCTCCATCTGACCGCGATCATATCGCACTGTGAGGTTAAGTGAAAATGTCGAGGGCGGGAGAGAACTGACTTTGAGAAAGGAAAGATTGTTGGGTGTTATGTTAGTGGGTTGTCCATAAGAGAAACCGAGAGGCGTTTAAACATACCCAAGGCATCTGTTTTGGATGTACTGAATAAGTGGAAAACACATGGCATATCTGAAGCATCAAAACGTACCGGCAGACCAAAGAAAATCAGTGATAGAAGACGTCGAAGCCTCAGGAGAGTCGTTACAGCTAATCGACGGAGTACTGCACAAGACCTCAGTGTACAGGTTAATAAAAATGCTGGAGCCTCTGTATGTACACGTACCATTCACAGAGAACTTCATTCCATTGGTTACCGTGGTCATGCGGCTGCTCATAAGCCTTTCATCTCCACTCGGAATGCTACTCGTCATTTAGCATGGTGTAAAGAACATTTATCGTGGACCGTAGATCAATGGAAACGGGTCCTGTGGACTGATGAATCCAGATACACGATCCATCGGTCTGATGGCCGTGTGTGGGTATGGCGGCAGCAGGGGAAACGCTGTTTACCACAGCGTACTGTTCCTGCGGTCAAGTATGGAGCTGGCAGTGTACTCGCGTGGGGCTGTTTTTCGTGGTATGGTCCTGGCCCATTGGTTATCATGGACAAACCTCTTAACCAGCAGGTCTACCTCGATATTCTGGTTCTGGACAATTATGTCCTATCAACTATGTGGCAATACATAGTTGATAGGACATAATTTCTTTTTTCATTGGAAAGCTTGAAATGGAACCGAGCCTTGTTGGTACCAGCAGGATAATGCACCGAGCCATGAAGCAAGGACTGTTACGGCGTGGTTTGACGATAATTCCGTATCGTGTGTGGACTGGCCAGCACGGAGCCCTGATCTTAATCCCATAGAGCATTTATGGGATGAAGTAGAGCTCTGCATAAGAAGTTTAGAACCAATGCCTACTACTAAGCAACAGTTTGCGGCAGTATTATGTACTGAATGGAAGCGCATACCTATCGCTGTGTTCCAAAACCTTGTCGAAAGCCTGTCTCGAATGGTCAATGCATGCAATTAAGGTCAAAGGTGGACCGACACCGTACTAATGTGTGTCAATAAATCCTATGTTGTGTTTCTCTCCTAGGTATCCGGTGACTTTTGTCATTGTAGTGTATGTATAAATACATTTATTAGTAATCTTTTAACGTATATTATAGTTTCGCATGAAACCCTCTTCCACCTTTCTCAGGATTACCTATAGCGTGTTGATTTCTTGCGACGACGGTTGTTCGTTTCATATGTCATGGTGGTGGTTATTGGGTTTGAATGCTTTCCAAGCGATCCAGAGAGATTGGATTACGATAAACCTGGAAGGACTTTTTCGAAAAATATGAATTTCTTTTGAAAAGTCAGGATCAAAACACTACGAGTACTGTGGGTTATTCTAACAGTTCTGCATCATCAACAGAAATTTGTGGTTATTCTTCCAACAATATTGAAGATTCATTGAGTTCACAGTTTTCAACATACAGCTGATGTTCTTTCAGCCCGAATCTTAGGGATATTCGTGTCAAACCGGTGCACGATGGGCCACACATGACACTGGAGATATTATAGACTGTCACTAGGTACGAAATGAACAACTGTCGTCGCAAGAAATAAACACTGCATAGTCCTGAGAAAGCTAGACCAGGGTTCCATGCGAAACTATGGTAGACATTTTTAAATTAAACAAGGATTGTGGTGAAAGAATGTTTATTATCCTCTGATGCTCAGTTTTGAAACTAATTCCCAGTAATGTTTGTATGTAGAATATAGCCTATGTGAGGAAGTGTCGGTAAGGATTAGCTCATATTGTTCGCGAATTTTTGTTAACAGGTTTTTACAATATTTCCCATGTGTTTACTACGCTTTGATCATGTGGAGAGTTATGTATTTGTTTCAGGATCTCTTGTTCTGTCTTCACTGATTAACTAATATACCTACAACTGCAGACGGTTTCTAATAGTCCTGTTCTCTCAACTATTAGTGTGGTCTTTCTACTGCATGAAGACCTCAAATCTATTATGCATATCTTCCCAAGTTTTTCCGATCTGGCATTTTTAGTACGTCTTTTGTAAAAAAAGATCGTGCTTATGTTATCGGTTTGTCCGTCCGTCCGTCTGTACCCACGAAATCTCTGCAACTATCAGTCCGATTTGAAAAATTATTTTTGCATTGGGGAGCTTGAAATATGCGAATTATGATCCTTCATTTAGGTTTTTTTTTACGAGGTGCAATTTCGCCGCTAGAGGGCGTAAATGCAGATGATGTCGAATTCAAAAATACGTTTTATTCCACATATGTATTTGCTTCTAAACATCAGATTGAAAAAATGATTTTATCTTTCGATTGCATTTATGTCGAAGAGTATTTTAGATATAGTTACACGTTTTCAAATTACGCATAGATTTTCCGCTAGGGGGCGTAAAAGTAAATTACATTTTTCCCGATAACTCTTCTTCTAAAACTCCGATTTGAAAAATGTTTTCTTCAGCGGATACACCTCCTGATGGAAAATCTTTTGCATATAATTTCTAATTTTTAGCAAAGCATACTTTGGCCACCAGGGGACGTAAGCGTTAATTTTTGCTTCTGATGTATTTGCCATAAAATCTGAGCTTCTAAAATATCGATTGAAAAAATTATTTCGTGGATTGATGCCACTCACATCGATAAACCTTTTTGGAACATTTTCTTCTTAAAATATTACACAGTTTGTCCGCCAGGGGGCGTAGATTAATATCTTCTATTTGTGAATATCT
This sequence comes from Macrothele yani, assembly GCA_039090855.1. NCBI lineage: Eukaryota > Metazoa > Arthropoda > Arachnida > Araneae > Macrothelidae > Macrothele > Macrothele yani. The sequence continues at coordinate 85,707,898 of CM077001.1, forward strand.
CTAATTCTAGGAGTCCGATTTGAAAAATTCCTCCTTTGTTGGATAGTGTTTTTAGTGTGACATAAGTTTCATATAACTTCAAAATTTTCAAGTAATTCATAGACTTTCCGCTAGGGGGCGTAAAGGTAAATTGCGTTTCGCCCTATATCTCTGCTTCTAAATCTCCGATTTGGAAAAGTCTTTCTGCACCGGATACAGCTCCTGATGGGAAATCGTTTGCACATAATTTCTAATTTATGTAAAGAAATGGTTTGGCCACCAGGGGGCGTATATCTTAATTTCCGCTTCTGATGTATTTGCAGCAAAATATGAGCTTCTAATTTCTCGATTGAAAAAAACGTTGTTTGTAGACCGATACTACTCATGTCGACAAACCATTTAGAAACATTTCTTCTTAGAATAATGCATGGTTTCTACGCCAGGGGCGTAGATGTATATCTTATTTTTGTCAATATCTCTACTTCTAAGAGTCTGATTTGAAAAATTCCTTCTTTGTTGGATAGTGTTTCCAGTATGACATGTTTTTCATATAAGTTCAAAATTTTCAAGTAATTCATAGACTTTCCGCTAGGGGCGTAAAGGTAAATTGCTTTCTTCCTATATCTCTGCTTCTAAATCTCCTATTTGAAAACTTCTTTCTGCAGTGGATACAGCTCCTGATTGGAAATCTTTTGCACATAATTTGTAATTTTTGTAAAAAGTGGTTTGGCCACCAGGTGGCGTAAGTCTTAATTTTCGCTTCTGATGTATTTGCAACAAAATACGAGCTTCTAAAATCTAGATTGCAAAAAAAGTCGTTTGTTAATCGATACTACTCATGTCGACAAACCTTTTAGGAACATTTTCTTCTTGAAATAATGCATGGTTTCTACTCCAGGGGGCGCAGATGTATATCTTATTTTTGTCAATATATCTATTTCTAAGAGTCCGATTTGAAAAATTCCTTCTTTGTTGGATAGTGTTTCCGATGCGAAATGTTTTTCATATAAATTTAAAATTTTCAAGTAAATCAGACTTTTCGCTAGGGGGAGCAAAGGTAAATTGCGTTTTCTGCTTCTAAAACTCCGATTTGAAAAATTCTTCCTGTATCACATACAACACCTGATGGAAAATATTTTTCATATAATTTCTAATGTTTGGTAAAGAATGGTTCGGCCACCAGGAAGCATAAGTGTTAATTTCAGCTTCTGATGTATTTGCAGCAAAATTAAGGCTCCTGAAATCTCGACTATTTTTTTTTTATTGGATCGAAACCGCTCATATCGAAAAACCTTTCGGGAATACTTTCTTTCAAAGTAATGCATGGTTTTTCCAGCAGGGGGTGTAAAATCACATCTTATTTTTGTCGACATCTTTGTTTCTAAGAGTCCAATTTGAAAAAATGTGTTTTGGAGAGCGTTTCTGGTGCGAAATGTTTTTCATATAAATTTATATTTTTCTTGGCCCACAAGTTTGCAACCAGTGGGCGCAAGCTCACAATTCCGTTTACAGCAATATCTGAGGTATTAAAAACCCGATTGAAAAACTTATTTCTCCCATCAGATACTATTGTTTTCCATACCGGTTCCATTGACTTTGAATAACTTTGATAAATTTAGTTTGTGTCAGAACGAATTCAAAAGACGTGCTTATTACACCCGAAAATTCGGGGTCATCTTTCTTGTTGCCTGGTATTGGTGCGTTGTGTATTTGAAAGGATTAAAATATGTTGTGAATGAAAGCCTTCTCAACACTAAAATCAGCATATATGAAGAGTTCTTCCATGAAACATTTCACCCCATGCCAATGCGAAAACACGCTGTGAAGACTTTCGAAGAAAATTCGATGAACAGCTGTAACATGAATTACTCTGCTTACAAGAATGTGAAAACTAAAGCACTTGAAGAGAATTTTCTCTTGTAAAAGGAGTTTTTTTAGCACGTCTTTTGTAAAAAAAGATCCTGCTTATGTTATCGGTTTGTCCGTCCGTCCGTCTGTAGACACATCTCTGAAACAATTAGTCCGATTTGAAAAATTCTTTTTTCATTGGAAAGCTTGAAATATGCGAATGATGATCCTTTATTTAGTTGGTTTTTTTTTTGTACGATGTACAATTTCGCCGCTAGAGGGGGTAAATGCAGATGTCGAATTCAAAATATATTTTATTCCATATATTTGCCTGTACGCATCCGATTGAAAAAAATCTTTCACTTTTCGGTTCCGTTTATGTCTAAAAGTATTTTAGATATAGTTACTTTTTCAAGTTACGCATAGATTTTCCGCTAGGGGTCGTAAAAGTAGATTGCGTTTTCTCCGATATCTCTTCTTCTAAAACTCCGACTTGAATTTTTTTTTCTTCAGCGGATACAGCTTCTGATGGAAAATCTTTTGCATATATTTCTAATTTTTGGTAAAGAATACTTTGGCCAACAGAGGGCGTAAGGGTTAATTTTTGCTTCTGATGTATTTGCCATAAAATCTTAGCTTCTAAAATCTCTATTGAAAAATTTCGTTCGTGGACCGATACTGCTCACGTTGACAAACCTTTTCGGAATACTTTATTCTTAAAATATTGTATGGTATTCTCCGCCAGTGGGCGTAGATGTATATCTTATTTTTGTCAATATCTCTGCTGCTAATAGTCCGATTTGAAAAATTCTTTCTGTATTGTATAGTTTCTGGTGTGACATGTTTTCCATATAATCTGAAAATTTTCAAGTAATTCATACAATTTCCGCTAGGAAAGGTGAACTGCTTTTCCCGCGATATCTCTGCTTTAAAACTACGATTTGAAAAATTCTTTCGCATATCATTTCTGATTTTTGGTAAAAAAATTAGAAATGATATGCGAAGTCTTAATTTTCGCTTCTGATGTATTTGCACATAATCTGGGCCTCAAAAATCTCGACTGAAAAAAAAAAAATTAGTTTGTGGACCGATACTACTCACGTCGACTCTCTTCTTTCGTTGGAGAGAGAGTTTCCGCTGCGAAATGTTTTTCATATAATTTAAATTTTTACTTAGCGCTCAAGTCTGCCAGCAGAGGACGTAAGTTCACGTTTTCATTTAAAGTAATATCTGCGCGACTAAAAACCCAATTGAAAAACTTCTTCCTTCTGTAACTATGCAAATTCTGTGTGTGTATATTCTCTTTCCAAAAATGCACAATTTCGCCGATAGGGACTCAAATGCCTAGTGTTTTTCTCCATCACTGCTTTTACATGTGCGCTTTAAAATATTCTTTCAACATTCGATGCTATTTACCTTGTAGAACACTTTATGAGGAATTTTGTAGTTCACAGTTCTGTCGGTACGGGGTGTTAGTGTACTTCAGTTTGCAGCTGTATCGCCGCTTCTAAAAACGCTATTGAGAAATTTCTTCTTTACTGTATGCCATTCGCTACAACATATACAGGGTGCATAGGATAGTCCCTTTAGCCTGAAATAACTTGCGAACGGAGATAGGTACAGTTGTGTAAGTGAGATAACGGTATAGTAAAGCCACTACGCCTGATCGAATGCAACCGATAGTGGCGAAATGCGGAAGTTAGCCATTGCAAATCAAAAACGAAAAGAGATAGAGCAAAATTTTCAATTATAAAGTTGTAGAGCATTAATTAATTAGTACAAAACGACATTTGTTTCACACTGATAAGATAAATTGTCACCTGAATACCCTAAAATGTCCGAAATCGATGCGCGACCTTTTGTGTGAACGTTTGAAGGGAGCAGGTATAGGTATGAGCAAATACACACAATTTATTGCATAAATGCGTACGTCAGACAAAACAAAAAAGGCAAACTGACGCACAGTGACAAAAAGTTAATGGCGAGTATGTTCGAAGAGTTCGCCCTTGCCCACGATACACATTTGTGTTCGTGAAAGTAACGGTGGAACACTGCCTCGTCCGACCAAAGAATGTTGGATAAAAAGTCTGAGTCACCTTCAACATTAATCAACGCCCAGTTGCACCAATCAAGTCGACGCTCATTGTCCCGTGGTAACAGTTCTTGCTGCGGAGTGACACGATAGGGATGTGCACCTTGAGCATGCAGTGTTTGCCATACACGGCCTCGTGTTAAGCCACTCGACGTGCTGATTCTCTTGCACTACTTTGTGGATGGGCTAGTGCATATGCCAAAATATCCTCTGCCATTATACGCATACCTGCACCCACTGGTCTGCCAGAACGAGAACGACGTTCAGTGCTTCCTGACACTTGCGATGGTAACCGCACTTGGATGTGGCCCAGCTGGAAAACGAACGGCATATCCCCGTGCAGCTAGCGCCGCGTTTCGTTGGCATTCGCCGTAAATAAGCACCATCTTGCAATATTGGGAGTGAGTGAAGCTCGTCATTCACACACAGCGTATGTAGAACTAAACTTCTGATCAGGGTAGTAAGTATGAGTCATTTTCTTGTAGGACTTCCGTCCACAGTGAGTAGATTTTAGGTCCCAGCCACCTACAGCTAGTTCGCCCTTTGGGCAGGACACAGAAACGGAAGGAATGAGAGCAGGTCTAGCGACTTTGACAGAACAGTTTGTAGTGAGATTAGAGTACAGTAGATGGCGCCACCGTACAAGTACGATGTTGCACATAGAGGGGTGAGAGAATTTCAGGGGGGGGGGGCATAGGAAAGGATACCCATTTAACCAGTGGGTCCAACCTGGGGGCCGTCACTTAACGTGCTCGTCCGATGCACTGCGAATATTCAGTGATTGTTAGCAAATCACACCACCTCCGCAAGATCAGTCAGGATCGAACCTGAGAACCTTGCATTGATAGTCTGAACTGCTAACCACTCAGCCATTCGCGGCTCTTCTGATCAGGGTACATCCTGCTACTGGTTTTTATATCGTAGGTACGGTACAACGTCACAATTTGCATACGGCTACATTTGCGAAATGTGAATATGCAGATTCGAATCGTCGGGCATCGATTTCGGACATTTTATGGTATTCGGGCGACAATTTATCTTATCCGTGTGAAATAAATGTCGTTTTGGGCTAATCAACTGATGCTCTACAACTTTGTAATTTGAAATTTTGCTCTATCTCTTTTCGTTTTTGATTTGCAATGGCTAAATTCCGCATTTCGCCACTAGGGGCGCTGCTATCGGATGCATTCGATCGGGCTTAATCGCTTTACTATACCGTTATTTCACTTGCATAACAATGCCTCTCTCCGTTCGCAAGTTATTTCAGGCTTAAAGGGACTTTCCTATGCACCCTGTATATGTTGAGCATTATCCTCGTTAAATAATGCAAAGGTTTCCCGCTAGCTGCGTAAGGTAGAAACCCTTTTTTTTTTTTTTTTTTTTTTTTCGCTATCTCAGCTCCCTAGAGACGTTTTTGAAAAGTGCTTTTTCCATGAAGAATAAAATTTCGCCTATTTTGAAATTTTCCGTTATGCAAAATTTTTCCTCTAGCACACGTAGACTTATATCATGTTTCCTTCTATATTTCTCCTTTTAGCTGTTCGATTTGAAAATCTCTGTCTCTGGTACCTTTCTTGTACTGTGAGAAACTTTTTGTTCGCTATTTGTTAGCTTTCGGAACATGCTTTTTAGCCGCTGGTGGACTAAGTAGATGTTTCTATTTCTGGATGTTTTTTTATCGATTGTTGGAAGCGGTTGATTGTTTTCCAAACCGGTCTGTACGGGCCCGGTCGGGCCTTTTTTAAGCTTTCCGAGCGTAGGTTGAAAAAGCGTATATGCTACAGCTTTGTCCGTCTGTCCGTCCGCACGATAACTCGCGTAAAAATGGTTCGATTTCGATTAAATTTTAGTATGTGGTAGGGGACCAACTGGGGACGAACCCTATTGAAAATGGGCGAAATGGGGTCAAAGGTCAGGACATAGGAGCGAGATCCATTCCATTGCCTTTATGCGTCATAACTTGCGTAAAAATGGTTCGATTTCGATGAAATTTTAGTATGTGGTAAGGGACCATCTGGGGATTGAACCTTATTGAAAATGGGTGAAATGGGGTCAAAGGCCAGGAGATAGGAGTGAAATTCATTCCATCGCCCTTATGCGTTATAACTTACGTAAAAATTCTTCGATTGAGACAAGACTTTATCATGTTTTTCCGGAAGTAAACTTTACCGGTTCTGTTGAATATCATCGAAATGGATTCAAAGGTCAGGTCATAGGAGCGAGATTTATTCTACAGCCATTATCCTCATAACTTGAGTAATAACTTGAGTAATGATTTCTGTTATGTTGGAAAGCGTATCATAATCAATGCATTGCATGCTTTTACTAACTTGTTAAAGGTTATATTTTTCGATAATGGGAAACGTTTAGTTAATATTTTTAGGCTTACATTCAAATAAATATTTTCAACAATATCTCATTCCATTATTTAATTTTCACATTTTAATAAAATACAATAGAAAGACAAAATAATACTAAATGGCACATCACGGGCCGGGCCGGGTTGAGCCTTAAACGCACGGGATTGGGCCGGGCTCACCAAATTAGGGCCGCGCGGACCTCTATTCCAGTTCATTCTATCTGTGAGCCAACATCTATCTTTCAAAACATTCACTTTTATCGAGCACTTGTTTAATTCTTCCGCTAACATTCTCGGAGTTATTCAAAAAAATAAATGGTAGCAAGTGGAAGTAGACTGGTTTTCCATTTGTTAATTGATTAAAAATGATTCTGCAGGATCTTGTTCAATGATTCGACAGTCCGATATGGGCTTTGGCCTTCTCAAGAAGTGTTTTTGTGATATGTCTCAACGAGAGATTTTTTACGAGATAGGGTCTTTAGCCCCACTCCCAAACCCCAGTCGGGAGGACCAAAGGCAAAGTGCATCTGGGGCCTAATTCACAGGGAACCAACTACGCATTTGCGTCCCTAAATACAGGGAGTCTGCGGAAAACCCCGGAAAAACCGCAGACTCGATGGGTCTGCAGGACCGGGATGGGAACACCCTTCAAAAACGTCCGCCTTCCACACAGTGCACAGCGATTTAACCAACTGCGCCATGTCGGTGGTGATTCTGCAGGATAGTGTATGAAAATATTGGGACACACGATCATTTAATTTAGACTACTATTGCATTATGTCTTTAAAGAGGGCAATCTCTGAAAAAATCCAGCTTGACACAGCCTTTCCAAAGCAATGAGATATGGCATCAGCTATTTATTCATTTACAAAGAAGATGATAGCTCAAACCTTCTAGACCATTTTCACTAGGGATAGAAACCGACTTGGGGACAGTTGGCCCAAGAGTTTTCGATAAGCACTCCATGTTATCTGAATGCACGATTCCAGATGGTCTCTTTCAAAAGGTCACAAATCATAGAATGAAACGTATTTTAAAGTTTTCGCAATAGTTTTGAGGGTTACTGTAGTTTCATGTACTTTAAAGTTTGGTTTAGTTTTAACTAATATAGTCACCTCTCTCTCTCTCTCTCTCTCTCTCTCTCTCTCTCTCTCTCTCTCTCTCTCTCTCTCTCTCTCTCTCTCTCTCTCTCTCTCTCTCTCTCTCTCTCTCTCTCTCTCTCTCTCACACATTAAATGTTAAACAAAGTAGCTGTAATACATTACGGAACCATATATTTATCAATGAAAAATATAGGATTGAAAATATTTCAAAAACTATGTATGTAAATCGTTTGCCACTGACTGGATCCTGTGAATAACAAGGTGAGTCAAAACTTCGTTCCGGTTTTAGCTACACATAATGCACCAGCGTCTACTGCATACCGCGATGTTGTGGAACACACGAGGCTGATGACGTGCATTTAGCACGGAGCCACCTTTCGTTATCAGGTGAGCGTAATATGGAGGTCGATAAACGTGCGGTTCGGGTGCCCCTACGCGATTATTAGGAAAAAGGAGTAAAAGCGTAAGCAGCAACGACGAGAGAAATGTGTGCAGTTGAAGGCGAGAAACAAGGCACAGTGGCACTGCACGGAAAGGGTTCCAGGGTTTCAGTACTGTGGAAACCAATCTGGAAGACGAGCCGAGGTCAGGAAGTCCAAAAAACCATCAGCACTGATACCTTGGTCAGGGCTGTATCAGCAAATCCCGATAATACACGGCAATTGATAGCTGAGGTAGGGTCTTCCCAAACCACCGCCGTTCGCCGCCTGCACCAGCGTGGTTTCTACTCTAGTCGCCATCTAATGGTTCCTCATGCATTGACACCCCAGCATACGGAACAACGTGGCACTCTCTGTCACAGATACGTGTCAAATTCAGAGGAAAATATAAGTTTTGACGACGTATCGTTAAGGTGAAGAAAAGTGAGTATTCGTAAGTTATCCTACCATTGGGAACCAGTGGCTGAGGCCACGTCAGACGTGGTACATTTAGTGGAATTGCAAGAGTCCTGTGCACTGCGAACCCGTACCATATTGTCAGAATGTAGACAGAAAACTCTATGCCGAACAACTTCGACGGGTACACGATGCTCTGCGGCAACGCTACCAAGCACTTATCCATGGAAAGCCGGGATTGCTGTAAGTGGATAATGCCCAAGGCCACCCCTCCAGAGTGGCCTGCCGAAAATCTGCACGAATATAGGAAGTGATTGAGATTCTACCCCATCCTCCATAGAGTCCGGAACTTGACCCATCCGACTACCACCTGTTTTATCTCCATGGCCAGTTTCCTACAAAGACGGCTCTTTATTTGAGTGGTAAATGTGGAACCTGACATCAAAGTGGCTTTCTCCTCGAAACCTGCCGAGTGGTAACGCAGTGGGATCATGGGTGGCCACCCCGGCGGCGCAGTGGTCTAAGCGATGGCTTCTGATCATTCGTCCGAAAGGGGTCCGGGTTCGAATCCCGTGAGGTATGGATGTTGCGCTTTTCTTACGGCACTGGCTTTCTCCCTTCCCCGGAACCAGTGACCCTAAATTAGGGACGGGCGACTGCTTATAGCCCATTAAGTAGCTCACGGTGGTCGTTAAACCTCCAATAAGAAAAAACAGATCCTGGCTGTTGTAGAACGTTGGCAAAAGACTCTAAAAAATAACGGTCTGTACTTTGCAGAATGAGGTAAGCGTGTATTAGGCTTTCGTGCATCGTTAAACGTTTTAGTTGTAAATGGGACGAACTTTTGACTCACCTTGTATTATAGACTGGAATCTAATATAATAGCAGTTTTCACGAACCAGATGCGTTACTTACCATCTGAACTGTATTATTATTATACTAGCCTGCAGCCCGTTCTAAGACGGCTGCTTTTAAGCTTTAAATAAATATATATATAGGGGATGTTGCCCGACCTAGGACGGCGTGAAATTTTTAATTGAAGCAGATTGAAAACATATCAAATAGACGCCGAATTTCTGTAGGGAAATGAACATGTTTTTGGATGCGATTTTGCTCACTTTGACATCTCAAAATTTCGGTTTTTATTGTAGGTTAGAGCGCTTTAAATAGACCTGGGTATTTATAATTATATTGTAATAACACTGATTCCTTTTTATGAAATTATTCTGCAATTTTACTCCTTTTTATGAAATTACTCTGCAATGCGAAGAAATTTAAATAAAACAAGACATAACACCTACGTAACAGAACAAACGTCGCAAACAGTTGTTCAAGCACGTTCGTGTTGCCATAGATGAAGTTGTCTGTTTTATTAACTTTACTTTATTTTTTCCGGTATTTCTCCTTAATTTTACGTTCGTGCGATAGCGGCGGGCTTGGTTCTGATTTCAGCCACCGGATAAAAGCAGATGGCGCTACAAGTACTGATTGACATCAGAGCGTTTGGAACAGACGTAGCCTATTATGTAGGTTTTATACAAAAGTAGCAACACCTATTTATTACACTATTAAACAAATTAGCATCGACTATTATCAATCTACTGCTGGATGAAGGTCTCTCTAAGTCTTTTCCACAACCTTCCAGCTTAAGCCTGCCTTTTCCAAATCACTCTGGCATGCTTTCGAGTTGCACCCACCCGTCTCCCACGTGGTCTTCTTCTGGGTATTTTCTTGTACGTGTTGTCCAGTTGAGTATTTCAGTTGTCCATCGGTGGTCAGATCTTCTAGCAAAATGTCCAGCTCATTGCCACTTGGGGGTCTTCACTTGGATCATGATGTCATCAACTCTAGTCATTTCCCTAATCCATGAATTCCTTTTCCTATCTTTTCTGGTTATGTTATACCAAGCATACATCTCTCCATGCTTAGTAGTATATAACACAGAAAATTGCGCAACAGAACAATAATCACACCGTACGGTGCAGTAGAATAGTTTTATGATTTCGTGCGGAATATCCACAAGGAACATTTTCTTTTAAAACATATTTAGTCCATTTTCCATCAGCAATATAAATTTAAAATACTTTTCAGCATTGTTTTTTCCTTTTTCACTGTGGAAACCCAAGTTAAATGAGCATTCATGCTTACTTTATGCTCGATATTATATATCATGTCAGGTTTGTTAACTATGACAAAAGATTTGTTGTGAGTCTTCTCTCTTAAAAAAAAAAAAAAAAGATTGGCACATATCATCCTATCTAGCCTTGTCCACAAGATAGAGATCCCTCCTCTCATTTTGGGTAAAACTTGAAAAAAAAATCCATCCCCTTCACATGATTTGTATTCATAAACCGATCGACTTTGCTGTTGTTTCCGCATTTTAATAAAATTTAGGAACACGATTTGCCGCAGGAAAAGGAGACTCCGCCCGTCCCGGTGGCGCAGTGGTCTAAGCGATGGCTTCTGATCGGGAGTGGACCAGTTGCACCGGAAAGATAGCGAAACGGGCGAGTTGCACCGCATAGTCCATTTTTACCGACGGGCGAGTTGCACCGGAAGCTGGGGGGGGTGAAGCAAGGTTCTGAAGACTCTGAATCTAAGAACCATAATAATGAAGCAAGGTTACTAAGTTGTTGTTTTCATCCGCATAATTTTCCCTTCACACTCTTTCCAGGCTTAGGACTGACAGGGGCTAATAGCTTCTGGCGTGTTTAAAAAAATTGCGGAATGAGTGTTCCTTGTCCTTGTCTTTGTCTTTAAACAAGATTATATTCTCTTGTCTTGTTTCATGATCTGTCTTTTTCCTATTTGTCTTATTTCTTCTTATCCCTCTTAGAACCATAATAAGAAATAGCTTTTAAAAATTCAAATCTTGTAAGTTCTTTATTCTCCACCCTCATTTTCCAGATTTTGGTTTGGTTGCTTTATGACATTTTCACTATTTTTCAATGCATAATCATCAACTTGGATTTGCTTATTTAATTCTACAAAAGCATAAATATTTGGGCTGGGTGCACTGAAATTAGAATTTAATTTTGCATGAAATGATTCACAGGCATTAGTTGTTCTCTCACCTTCTATTCTATCCGAAGCCCATATTATGGGTGGGAATTTGACTTCTTCAGCTACATATGTATCTGCCATATAATCAGCGTATTTTTGCATCCTTCCATCCTGCGAGATATCCGACATCAAATCTTCTACGAAATAGTCTGCAACTTCCTCGGGGGGGGAGTCCAGTGCAACTACCCCATGCGACTGGAGGAGAGTCCGGTACAATTCACCCTTGAATTTGATTGACAGGTTCTGTGAGGGTGCGTCCTTCTGATCATTCGTCCAAAAGGGGTCTGGGTTTTAATCCCGGTGAGGCATGGATGTTGTGTTTGTCTTATGGCACTGGCTCTCTCCCTTCCCTGGAACCAGTGACCCTAAATTGGGGACGGGCGACTGCTTATAATAGCCCATTGAGTTGCTCACGGTGGTCGTTAAACCTCCAATAAAAAAAAAAAAAAAAGGCGACTTAATATATTTGGGTTTCCGTATCTTTGAAATGTGGTGAATAAATAAATGGTTGTAAATTGTAAATGCGGCTGAATTGCATAGATTCCGTAGGGTTTAATATTTCAAAATGCAACTGTTATTTTAATTGTCAAACCACTGTGAATATTCATTTTCTGAAACATAATATGAAGCTCTCTCTCTAAAGAAGTGGCCGATCAGTGTGTGTGTGTGTTTTACATCGGGCTTCGAATGACAAAAAAAGAAAAAAGAAAGAAGGGGTTAATTATTACTCCTACACAGTTGTTTGTAAGTCACGTAATGTTTTACGGAAATGAAGTTTCTTGATTGCTGTTCCTGAGGATTAACTCACTCTTGGAGGAGGAGGAGGAGGGGGATGCAGGTCTTTAGAAGACAGATAGATAGGTAGGTAGCTAGGTCGGTCGGTCTGTGGGTGACAAATGCCGGATGTTCAGTTCTAGTCAGCTGCGGATGCCGAACCAGCAGCTGCGAGAGCCTACACCACCACTAGCACCTGGTGAAAGACACCCCCGCGGAACCAGCACCAGGGTACATTGGCAGTCAGGCAACAGGGGTCTCTGTGTTCACTTCCCTCCCTCACCTATCAATCCCCATGAATGGTAGGCACTGATTTCATTTTGGCGGTTTCCGAAACAGTCATGCGTAGTTTCTGTACCTTTTGTTCCAAAGGTTAACGAGTTCCGTAATTCTTTCCCAAAAAACGAAAATATAATAAAATGAAATCTGCCGTGCAGCCATTTTGAAAATTTGTGTCAAGACCTCTGACTAATGTCTCTTCACCGCGACATATTGAAATTGTCATGCGAGCGTTCACTATAAACAAACCGCAGACTTTCTAATGTGTTTTTTCTGTTGCCTAAAATTTCGGATGTCTTAGTGTTCAATATGAGTTCAAAAATTCAGAGTTTTTAATTTTGAAACTGCAAAAGTATAGAAAGTCCTTACTTAATGCGGAAGGCCGCCCCGCCCCGCCCCGGTGGCGAAATAGTCTAAGCGATGGCTTCTGATCATTCGTCAGAGATGGGTCCGGATTCAAATCCCCGTCAGACATGAATGTTATATTTATCTTACGGCACTGGCCCTCTGCCTTCCCTGGAACCAGTGGTCCTAAATTAGAGACGGACGACTACTTATAGCCCACTCAGTTGCTCACGGTGGTCGTTAAATCCCCAATCGAAAATAATAATAATAATAATAATGCGGAAGTTATATCTTAAAACATAAAAATGTGTAGTGCGTAGGCGATTTTTCCATTAAGGAACACAGTAAAACGTGGAGGAAGATAAGCACACCGGACAAAAAATTAGTCACCCCTAACAAAAATGACAGTAAGAAGTTACCAGTTGCACAGAGGGAGCCGTCATAGTGTTGGGAGATAAATAGCACTAACGTGGTGTACAGGATCATTTCTGTCTCGTGCAGTGGTGAAGAGCAACTTGTGTGTTGAATTTTGCCTGCAATATGGGTCGTAAGACAGTCGTTACTGAGCTACAAAAAGAAGCCATCGTTTTTGGCCGTACGCACGGACACAAAGTGAATGAAATCACCCAATTTGTTAGTGTGTCAAAGCGTATTATCCAGCGGCTCTACAAACAGTAGTGTAGTTCGCAGTCAACTAAAAATTGGCGAAGTAACTGGCCGGAAAACGATTTTCACCAACAGGGGCCGCTACCATATTTCACGTGTAGTAACTGAAAATCGGTTTTAAACCAGGCAATAGTTGCTCCAAATAATCTATGAAAGTCCTCTGCAACCAATTTCCGAAAGGACATTGCGATGAGAACTGCATGCTATGGACATCTGGAGCAGAATACCACAGAAGAGTCCTCTTTTAACAGCAAGTCACAAAGTCGCACGTTATCAATGTGGTCAGAGGCACCAAAACTTTAGCGTGGAGGATTGGAAACGAGTAATTTGGTCTGATGAGTCTCATTTTTGTTTGTACTCCAATGATGGGAGGCGACGAGTGCATCGCAGGCCCAATGAAGTCTTTAATCCTGATTATGTCGAAGGTATTGTTCAAGCTGGAGGGGTTGTGATGTTTTGGGGATGTTTCTCGTACCACGAAAAAGGGCCCTCTCGTTGCAGTGACGATGAATTTGAACCAGCATGCGTACTTCCGCATTCTGAATGACGAAGTGTTGCCCTTTGCCCTACATCTCCAGGAGCAGTATCACATTGCCACTCCTGTCTTACAAGACGATAATTGCAGTGTGCACAGGGCTTAAACTGTGTCTGAGTAGCACGACAAACAATCAGCAACACTGTCTCACCTCGACTGGCCCGCCAAATCCTCAGATTTAAATGCTATTGAAAATCTGTGGGATCATTTGGAACAGAAGGCGAAACACCGGAATAGACACCCACGTACTCTGGCGGAACTTCGGGACCATTTGACGCACGAGTGGCTGCAAATCGATGTTCAATAATTCCCACTACCTTATGGAGTCTCTACCACACCGGATTCATGTTGTTATGAAAGTAAGAGGCGGTGTCACCCGTTATTAGGTAAGTTATGACAGGGGTGACTAATTTTTTGTCCGGTGTGCTTAGAACAGCAGTGCAGCGCCAAACTGCGCAGCGAGGGGAAGAATTGTGACTTCCTTCCTCCAAGGAAAATAATTTTTGCGAATTTGTATTTATCACCAGCATGCTTTCGAGTATATATTATATAAATTATATTACTGTATCACCCATTCTTATTCCACTGCTGGATGAAAGTCCTCCAAATCTCTTGCCTAACTTTTTGCCTTAAGTAATTCCTTTCCAGGTCACTCCGGTATGCCTTCAAATCAAATTTCATCCAGCCATTTTGCACGTGGTCATCTTTTGAATTATTTCCTGTCCCTTGGTATCTAGTCTAGTATTTCAGTTGTCCAGCAGTGAACAGTTTTAGCAATATGTCCAGCCCATTGCCGCTTGAGAATCTTTACTTTGATCACGATGTCATCCAGGCTTATCATTTTCCTCTGATCTCTGAATTACTTTCCCTGTCTTTCTTGATCACACCAAGCATGCAACTCTCCATATTTCTTTGAGTTGGCTGCAGCATAAGTATGAGCTGGTAGCATATATTGATTAAACACTTTTCTTTTAAAACATAATGCTAAGTTTCTCGAATATTGAATTATTTTTCCAAATGTACCCCAGCCAACATTTACAAGGCTATTAATTTCTTCTCCGAGGTGGCCTTTGTTTGAAATCTGTTGTCGAAGGTAGATGTACAGTCGGCATCAGTTACTTCTAAATCCCCCTTCCCTTCATCAACCTCTAAATATTCAGTTCTTGTGAAAGCATTGGGCATCAATTATTATTATTTAAGTATTATTCGTTGAGTTAGGCATTCCTGATAACGCGTTGGCGTTCTGTGAATCCCGGCTCGCAGACTCCTAGGAACAGATTCTACAAGGTGTCGAACATCGTCCATGCGTAACTTGACCAATATCTGCTGCAGCAGCTCCGTCAGTTCACGCTGATTTCGTGGAGCAGGATCAGCAGTTCTATCAACCCGTTCTAGCATATTTCACAGATGTTCAATTGGGTTACAGTCAGGGAGTTTGGGGACCCAAGCAATGTGTAGCGAATCCATGGTCTTGTTGCTTCAACCACTCATTGCCCCTTGATAATCAGGAGTTATACGAGTCCGATGACACGGTGCGTTGTTCTGTTAAGTTGGCATTGTGTTTCTGGTAAACCTCCTGAAGATATGGACGGAGTTTGTCGGCTAACAGGTCCCTGTAGCGTCCACCATTCCGTGTTTGTGGGATGATAACCAAGGGACAAAGGCCTTACCAGGAAAAAGCTCCCCAGACCAGAACACCACCTCCACCGGGCTGTTGAACAGAAACTGTGCAACCAGGGGATAGGGCTTCATGCTGTTTACGCCATATGAGAACCCGGGCATCAGCACGATGCGGCAGGAAACGGGACTCATCACTCCAGACAACCTTCTTCCATCTTTCGAGGATCCGTTGCCGATGTTCCTTGGCCCATGCGAAGCGTTGTTTGTGATGACTAGGCGTCGTCATGGGTACCCTCTTGGGTCTCCGGCTGTATAACCCGGGGCGAAGCATGGTGCATGTGAAAACAGGTAGAACTGCACTGCTGTGGTACTGGTTGGTGAGCTGGGTGACTGTTGCACGTTGTTGCTGAGATACCAGTCCTGACACCCGATGCTCACCTCTCAGATCAACCTCGCGTGGATAACCAATGTGAGTCCTTCTTTTGGATGTCTGTGCATGGTTAATCCAATCCTGATTCACCCTTGATACAGTAATACGGGAGCAGCCAATAAGTGTGGCTATTTCTGAAATAGTGGCACCTGCCCTCCGGCTCCATCCAGAGTTGGAAACGGATCAAAAATTTTGGATCCCGACCCAGAAAAATCTACTTTGAGCTATAAGCTCGAATATATCATCATTGTCAATCATTATCAATTCACTGCTGAATGAAAGTCTCCCCAGGTTTCTTCCACAATGGACTGTCTTGGGCCAGTCTCCTCCATCCACTCGTCACCCACGTGGTCTTCTTCTGGGTCCTTTCATGTCCCTTGGAATCCAGTTTTAAATTTTGGTTCATCGGTGGTCCATTCTGGCAATATGTATAGCCCATTGCCATTTCAGAGATTTTACTCTGATCCTGTTGTTTTCCACTCTTGTCATTTGCCTTATCCATGAGTTCCTCTTTTTATCTTTCTTGGTTGCATCAAGCATGCATATCTCCATGCTTCTTTCAGTTGTCTGCAGTCTTTGTATGTCTTTTTTAGTTAAGATCCACGTCTGTGTTCCGTACGTAAGCACTGGAAGGATGCATTATTTAAACATTTTTCTTTTAATACATAATGGTATATTGCTCTTAAAAATTGTACTGTTTCTCCCCAAAACTCTCCAACCAGGTTTTATATTCCAATTAATTTCCTCATCAATGTGACCCTCGCTTGATATCTGTTGGCGAAGTTAAATGTAGGTATGGGTTATCTCCAACTTTTCCAAATCAATTAATGAAAATTCCGTGGATTTTCGATTGGGGGGGGCAACTTCATGTTACCGGCCACCGTGAGCAAACAATCGAAAACACATGTTACCGGCCACCGTGTTTTCTATTGTTACCATCCACCGTGAGCAAACAATCGAAAACACATGTTACCGGCCACCGTGTTTTCTATTGTTACCATCCACCGTGAGCAGCAACTTCATGGGCTATAAGCAGTCACCTGTCCCTAAATTAGGGTCACTGGTTCCAAGGAAGGGAGAGAGAGCCAGTGCCGTAAGTCAAACACAACATTCATGCCTCAACGGAATTCGAACCCCAGCCCATGTCGGACAAATGGTCAGAAGCCACCGCTTAGATCACTGCGGCACCGGAGAGGCATTTATTCCTCGTAAAAGCACTGTACATTAGTTTTGTCTTCTGAAAATTCATTTTTAATTCCCGTTTCTTTACCCTTCTCAGCAAGTTCCTGGATCATACGCTGCAGCTTTGAAGTATTATTTCAAAGACCCCTGTAGGGTTCTTTGAAATATAATTTTTTCTATTCAAAAATGAAACCGGGTCGAAATCGGGTCAGGCACACCTTTACCCGACCCGTTGACCCGTGACCCGTTTCCGTCTCTGGCCACAACTATCTGGCCACGTTTCCCGCATTGCTGGCAAACGTTTACTGATTTCGTACAGATGATAGGTGTGCATAGTTTATATTAGTTGCAGTGACGTTGATATCACGTGGTACTTCGTTAACGCTTCGAATTTGTAAAACGTGGGGTGTTCCTAATGCAAGGCATGGACGTCGTTAAGGTGGTTTAGCCCACCCTGAAAATTTTCCTGCCCACTCTGCTGCCCACCCAGTTCGAGAAGAGCCAGTCTTAATTTTTTTTAACTTCAGATTCTGGACTATGCCAAGTAATAATAAGTCTCGTGTTTTTATCGTGCAACCCTACGTATTTCCCTCTAGGAATTGCGTTGTTCGAAAAGTTATCAAAACAAATTCCGCTGGACCATAAAAATTCAGTTGTTCTCCACTCTTCTAAGTCCTTAGTTTAAGCTTTTTTTTTTTTTTTTTTTTTTTTATGTAAGTGTGGCGGTGGGTGAATGAAGAAGATGGGCAGGAATTCACTGAGAAAGGTTGCGCTACTGTTTGTTTGTTTGTGCTACTAAGAGGGAATTCTATCGCCGAAAGTGGAGGCTATACAGATACACTGGTGCTCTTAAGACTGCCCCGGGCCAGTGAGGAACTAGGACGTAGCTGACGACTGCTTTGGAGAAGAGGAATGCAAGGCAAGATCGCTGGCTGGAAGAAATGAAGTTAAGGAGGGGAAAGGTATTGTGTCTGCCTGTCACGACGTTAAAATTTAATTTTCCTAAACAAAAAGAACATATTTGGAAAAGCAATTAGGACAGTGCATTCACAGCAAGTAAAAAAGTTGAAGGCGACATTCTACCAATACTTGTATCTTACACCACTAACCCACCGGTCATTGTCATGTTATTTTGGTTTACCAGCGGCATAACTTGTCATATACAGGTGTGTGTGTGTGTGTGTGTGTGTGTGTGTGTGTGTGTGTGTGTGTGTGTGTGTGTGTGTGTGTCGAAGTGGGGTTGCAAGAACTCCTTTATATATCCGGTATTAAACAATTCTTATAAAGCATTAAAAATTCTTTCTTGCAGTGTTTCGTAAATAAAGTTGCCATCAAACTTGCCCCAGAAAAATTAACACTCGCCCACCTTGATTTCGAAGTCTAGAGACGTCCCTGGTGCAAAGATAACTCAGTGTATAAATTGCACAAAATCAAACACATGGGAGTGATCATAATGTCAAGCAGACAAAGAGACCAAAAGAGTAATGGTCCATGAGAGACAAATTGCTGAAAGGGAATTTTCTGTTTAAAAGCCTATGTGACCTCTCAATCTTCGGAAACCGACAGAAGGTTATAACTCCTACACAACTTAGAAACAGTGGGCACTGAACTGACACTCCCACCCCCACCCCCGTTCCAGGAGCTTCCGTTTGTGAGGCTTTAGTGGGTCATTCAGTTCCGAAAGCAACCAAAACACTAATTAAAAGCATGTGCAGAATAATATTCGCTTCCCGACTACCTGAGGTTGAAGCAGAAGCAAGTAAACCTTATAACATGAAAATGTGTAAAACGAAAATTAGTTACGGAGCCAGCAATAAGGAAAAGTGATTCTCCTCCGGGATACAACTTTTTTAAGTGTTACGCAGTGATAAAAGGAATTTCACACATTTGTTTCTTATTCTGGCATTAAGTATAGGCCTAGTATGTGTTAATGTTAACAAAATGGTAAATACGTGGAGGTTTTTCAAAATTTCTTTGTGCTTGCAATTGTTCTTTACAGTTTCGATTTTTGCAGCGCAGTTTCTTTAGAAACTGCGTGAGACTCCTAGTATGGTGGTGGGGGGGGGGGGGAGGTCAGTTCAGTGCCTACTGTTTCTAAGTTGTGTAGGAGTTATAACCTTCTGTCGGACATAATTTCCATATACGGACAGATGAAAAAACGACGTAAATACAAGTTTTGTTTTAGTGTGCTTATGTGCGCGAAAGAGTCGCGTAGTTAAGATAGCTAACCAGGAAAAGAAGAAATACAGATATAACACTGGTAAAGAAAGTGAATTTGTCGTTTTAAGTGAATGACATCAACATGGGAAAGTTGAATGTTAACAAAATTTTAAAGAAATGTTTATCTTTCTAAAACGTATGAAAAGTATTTTGAATAGCAAATTTTAAATAATTTTGATCAGATAGCTGCCCGAGTTTGTCACGGGTTCGAACTCCCAGTTGAGGCAGATGCAGTGTGCTTGTCCTATGTTGCTGATTCTCTCCCCTCCCTGGAAGCAGTTACCACAAATTAGGGACGAGCGAATAAGAGTTGCTCATGGTTGTCGTTAAACTGCAAAATAACAATAAAGCATGGGTTTTTTCAGGTAAAATAGACTAGCACTTTTTTTTATTATTATTGGTAGACTCTTTTTATCATAAAAGTAAGCATATGTGCGTCGAGTTAGGTACGTTCATGAATTTTCTTCAGATGGCCGGAAGTTACTCATGTGGTAATAAGCACGCTGTGCTTATTAAAGGCACTTTTCCAGCTGATATATCCATGACATTAAAAACAAAATTTTCAGCGAGGAACCAGCATCACGGAACTTTTCCATCTTTCCCAGAATTACGTCCGAAAAGGAAGTGCTGATTCACGAAATTCTATTGTCCAGCCCTTGAAAGCTGGTTTCCGTTTGTGTGTGCTCAATAAATATTCGCCTTGGACAATGGTGTAATAACTAGGAGCCTGATGTGGCATATAGCATTCTTTCACAGGTAAGGGACTCTTTTAGTTCGTGAGACTTCTGCTGTTCGGAAAGCTTTAAAATCGTCTTGAAGGGCACCATGTTCTTCATCTCCTGGAAACAGTTATTGTTTTAGTGTGAAAGTAAATGCGATAAAACAGCATGTCTCTTCTACGGACACTGACCGCGTCTGGCCATATTTCCTTCTTTGGAACAAATTTGTAGGTGGGTGCAGTGAGAAATAAGCCTATTTCAAAAAGGGATTATTTAGTCCTTATCTAGGTGTTTGCGATTATTACTTTATAGAAGAGGTAATTCTGTCAAACGAGTTTTCAAAGCAGGAGCAGAAATTCCACACTTTTGCAGATGCGACGCTAATTTCAACCACACCCATCAGAAAAACCGTATCGCCCATCCCACTTCGGGATCTCATTTCCACCCACCGCACTTCAGGAAAACCGTACCGTGTTGTAGAGCTGAGACGGGCTGTGGAGCATTTACTGCGGTTCGGGCTTGGGCTCTTAGAGAGAGGGAGAGCGAGATAATTTTTTTTATGTATAAATGTGATTTCATATGATTTAGCAAATGAGACACTTTATAGTTGGTAAAGGGAATTCTTCGGGAACTGGTTCTGATTGGGGAGCACGTATTCGAGATGGCTATTTGTTCCGGGCTTGGGTATATAGAAAATGACATAGGCCGCCGCGTATTAGTGTTTCTGCAGAGAAGCAGCTTTTTCAAGAACTATAGATATAGCTATAGTTCTTGAAAAAGTTGATAGGACGATAATTTATGGTCGGCAAGCTATCTCTACGCAGTAGCTCCTTGCTAATTCTATTTAGCAACGTACATGTTTCAACGCATTATAGCGCGATATTATTAGCATTATTTGAGCAATATACAATTGCAGCACCGCATGATCATTTTGGATGGCCGGCCGCCTGAAGCACTCAGATGGAAACGAACGGTCAAAGAAATCTTACAATTACACTGTAAAAACAGATAGAGGTCCCTTCCCCACTCCTTATTTGAAAAATACATTGGTTAATTGAAGGAGGAGGAGAGAATGCAAGCGTAGAAAAGGAGATGTTTTTTATTAATGGTTGAACAGGTTAGACAGTTTTCGGTCTCATTCGGGCCCGGTCTGTATCTTTAATATAAAATTTGGGCTCGGATGGACTCGGGCTGATATACCATGGGCTCGGGCTGCGAAAATTGAGCTTGAACTCAGCTCTATACCGCGTTGCACCACATTGACCGACCAAGCTGTAACTGTAGTTTGAACATTAGTACTTCATTGTGTAACGAATGGAAGATCACAGTTCCACTTCCAATACTGAACATATCGTTTTGCTTTAAAGTATAACCACCACCGTTTGCATCTAAGCCCATAAGTAGTCGCACTGCCCTTGTTTCAGACCGCTCGGTCACGGAAGGGGAAACGCCAGCACCATGGAACAAATACACCCATGCCTTCTCCCTGATTCTAAATCGCCCCCTAAATCGGACGGTTAGCCGTCAGCCTTTAACTAGTCGGCCACTTGGCTATCAAGCGTACATTAGATTGCGGTTCGGGGGTCATTGTGTAAATATCCGACCACCTTTTGAAATTGATATTTTGATCTTGAGAGAGGACTATATTGTTTGTCATACTGCCGTGTATCTGAATGAATATGGCTGGGGGTTACAGCACAGTGGCGTAGCGAAGGTGACGGGCGCCCGGGGGTAGGATATATAATTTACTCCCCCTAGGAAGCAACAGGCGATTTGTTTCGAAAGTGCCTTGAGTATCGGTAAGCACCTAGCCGAGAAGTTTGTTTTATCTCTACATCGAATATACACGGAAACCCCCCCCCCCGTGGCGCAGTGGTCTAAGCAATGGCTTGTAACCATTCGTCCATTCGTCCGTAAGGGGTCCGGGTTCGAATCCCGGTCAGGCATGGATGTTGTGTTTGTCTTACGGCACTGGCTCTCTCCCTTCCCTGGAACCAGTGACCCAAAATTAGGGACGGGCGACTGCTTATAGCCCATTGAGTTGCTCAAGGTGGTCGTTAAACCTCCAATCAAAAAAAAAAAAAAAAAAAAAGTAACCATTCGCCCGCGATGGGTCCGGGTTCGAATCCCGGTCAGGCATGGATGTTGTGTTTGTTTTACGGCACTGGCTCTCTCCCTTCCCTGGAGTCAGTGCCTCTAAATTAGGGACGGCCGACTGCTTATAGCCCATTGTGTTGCTCACGGTGGTCGTTAAACCTCCAATCCAAAAAAAAATATATGTATACACGGAAGAGCCAAAACATTATGACCAACGCGTCTTTTTGTAAGTCGAAGCGACTGCAAGTAAACGACGACGCGTGTGAGGTTATTAAACCGTATAAATAACGCCCGACACTGAACTCTGTTAATTAGTGTTAGTTTTGTTCTTCAGATTTGAAAGGCATAGAACTTAAGCGAGTTTGGTTATGGCTAAACTGTAATGTCCAGACGACAGGGTCAGAGCAGTTCCTGGACGCCGCCCCGGTGGCGCAGTGGTCTAAGCGATGGCTTCTGATCATTCATCCGACAGGAGTCCGGGTTCGAATCCCATCAGGCATGGATGTTGTGTTTGTCTTACAGCGCTGGCTCTTTCCCTTCCCTAGAGCCAATGGCCCTAAATTAGGGACGGGCGACTGCTTATAGCCCACTGAGTTGATCACTGTGGTCGTTAAACCTCGAATAAAAAAAAAAAAAAAAAAGTTCCGGAACGGCAAGACTTGTGGAAATGCTTACGGTCAGTCGTGTTTAGTATCTTCAAAAAGTGGTCCGAGGAAGGAAAACTACTAACTGCTGGCAAGGTGTGGGCCGAACACGGCTCATCGATGCTAGAGGTGAGAAAAGGCTATCCATCCCGTATGGTACGGGCCCACAAAAATGATACTGTGACGCAACCTGTCGGCAGTTTGCATGCTTGTGACGCGAGTAATACATCACAACACTCAGTGTATCGAACCCTGCTGAAAATGGGGCTGCGTAGCCGCAGGCTGCTCCGAGTGCCCATGCTAACCTCGGTTCAGTGTCGAAAGCAACTACCGCCTGGGCACGCGAGTATCAAAACTGGACCTTGAATGATTGGGAGAAGGTCGTCGTACTACAGCATGAAGCCCCGTTTGGGAACTGCTGCGGCAACAGTCTGGCCCGATGAATCTCGTTTCCTGTTGCAGCATGTGGACGGCCGTGTACTTGTGCATCGTTTGCCTTGGGGAAGAGTTGGCACCAGGATGAATCGTGGGGCGAAAACAAGACTGTGGAGGAAACTTAATGCTCTCCTGAGAAACCTTGAGTCTAGCCATTCATGTGCAAGAAACTATGACGTCTATCACCTACCTTAACATGGTTGCAGACCAGGTACTAGCACTGTTAAAGATTTTGTGGTAGGTTGCACCAAAAAGTGGTGCTACACTTGGTGCACCACTTTCTAAGAAATGATACACTACTGTGTGATGCACACAAAAGCCAACAACGTGATGAAACTCTGCACCACGTTATAATGTAAGGTTGCACCGCGTGATGCTGCAAAGTTTCACCATGTTGTTGGGTTTTGTTTGCACCACACAATGGTGTATCTTTTCTCAGAAAGTGGTGCAGTTGGTGTAGCACCACTTTTTGATGAAACCTACCACAAAATTTTTAACCGTGTATGTCCTTTCATGAAAACTGTGTTCTCCTCTAGTAGTGCCTTCTTTCAGAAGAATAATGCGCTATGTCACACCTCCTGGATTGTTCGAGAATTTTTTCGAGGAACATGAAGACTTTCAAGCATTGCTCTGGCCTCTAAATTCCCCAGACATCAATCCAACCAAGCATCTATGGTTTGTGTTGTGTTGCAGACCAAGGTACTACATCCTTTCGTGGCAATGGTATTCTTCTAGTACTGCCTTCTTTCAGAAGAATAATGCGCTATGTCACACTTCCTGGATTGTTCGAGAATGGCTAGCGGAAATGAAGACTTCCAGGCATTGCTCTGGCCTCCAAATATCCCAGACATCAATCCAACCAAACATCTATGGTTTGTGTTTCAACAACAATTCCGATCTGCTGGGCTCAACCACGTGACTTACAAAAGTTAAAGGATCTACTGGTAACGTGTTTGTACCAGATGCCAGTGCTGAGATACGCCGAGCCCGAAAGACCGGGCCCGAACCGGGCTCGGGCGAGTTCGGGCTACATAATACTTACTGGAGTTCGGGCTCTGAGAGAGGGAGAGATTTTAGGGATTTTTCTATTTTTTTTCTATTTATATTTTTTATATTTTTTTTATTGATTTTGTAAGATTTAACACACTATACTTTTTTACACTTTCTAGTTGTTAAATAGAATTCTTCGGCAACTGGGTCTAGATCGGGAGTGGGAACTCGGCAGGGCAATTCATTCCGGGCTTGGATAACAAATACCATTGGCCATAAATTACTGGATTTCTGTGAAGGAAAAGTTTCTCAAAAAACTATAGATAGTAGATAGCAAGCTGATGAAATTTTGCTCCCTTCGTCTCAACGCGGCAGCTCCCTACTGATTCCATTGAGCAACGCACGACGTAGATTGTGCCTCCTTATTTTTTCTGATACCTGTCTCCCCGAAACGTTTCAGGAAGAAATGAATGGTCAAATAAACTATAGAAATAGATAGACATCCCATCCCTTCCCCACTCTGCAGTTGAGAAAGACATTGGCTAATTGCACAGGGTGGAAGTCTGGAAGAGCAGATTTTTTTAATGCCTAAACAGGTTAATCATAGTTTTCGGGTTCGTTCGGGCCCGGGTTCACTCTTGCAATATAAAATTCGGGCTCGGGTTGACATACTTCGGGCTCAGGCTCTTAAAATTGAGCCCGAACTCAGCTCTGCCAGATACTATGAAACACCTTCAGAAATCTTGTAGCGTCTATGCCTCGCCGGATAAGAGCAGTTTCGGCGGCACGTGGAACACCAACGTCTCATATTAGGCAGGTGGTCATAATGTTTTGGCTCTCCGGTGTATTCTGAGAGTTTATTCAAAGCAAATTAAATGCCACGTCATAATACGCTTTAAAACGTTAATCTAGGTTAGACAGCGAAAAGACTATATTTTATGAAACAGTGCGACTGGGGATGGCCTGGTGGTCAACGTTCGTGACTGCCACGGAGAAACCTCAGGTTCGATTCCAAGCCGGTACGAACGCTTGAACCATTAAATATACGCCGTGCGTCGGATGACCACGTTAAGCCGTCGGACCCCGCGGGTACTGACCCGCCGGTAATAAATAAGGGCTTCTTCCTCCCCCTTTCTACCTCGTTTCAGTGTTACTTTCCTATCGGGTACTGTAGCCCAAATCTCCTAGTTTCCTGTTTTTAAGGATTGTTTAAACCCAGGGGTCAGACATTCCCTTCCTAAAATCCTCTACATATGATCTGGATCTGGAATCAGTAACCCCGCATTAGGGACGCGGGGATGTCTTGCAGCCCTTAGGGTTGCTCATGGTGGTCATTAAAATCTGAAGCCTAAAACGAAAGTTGAACATTCAATTGCATCGAAGTTTTCTGCATGTGGATAGTGCATATTTCCATGCTATAAGACTACTTGCTGTAGCGCATTTTCAACTTTACCAGCAACATCAGTCTGACGCATTCGTCGGGGGTAGAGGAGCAGTTTACTCTTTCTGCCCACTTTCCCCCACACGTCACTAAGTCCTGTATTGCGCCAGGAGGAAATCGCGCACGAAAGATATCAAAACAAAGCCTAATAGAATTTACTGCGCTCATTTTACTGGTTTAAGGCTTCGTAATTTATATTTTTACTGCCTTAGTTTTCGAATATTAAATCACCGCACAAGGAGCCGACAGGTGTAGAACATCATTTATGTGCAAAATCTTAGCTTCTGTAGACCAAGTGAAGTAGCCTAGCAGCGAGGCAAAATAATAATGTTAAATATATACGCGCGGAACATTTGTCTTTTTGCATACCAGTGAATCGCATAAATATTAAATTTCACATAATTATTTTCTGTAATTAATCGAAAGCTTTTCATTGCTGATTGATTGTCAATTAAAATTCAAATGTAGCAGTTCAACGTTTTATTACATAAAATCTACCTTTGTCATTGATGAGTGTTATAATCGCAGCAATTTCTGGAAAAGTTTTCAAACTACAGTCGAACCGTGTATACCAACATGTTTGTATCAGAAGTGATATTTTGAGTTTTTCGCGAATCATTAAATTTAGTGATAATTAAAAACTTGTTCATTATGCATATCATCGTTGTCAACCAGTATCAATCCACTGCTGAATGAAGTCTCCCCAAGCCACTCTCCGGCATGTTTTCGAATTGCATCCATCATTCTCCCATGTATTCTTCTTCTGAGACTTTTTCTATCCCTTTGAATCCGTTCTTCTGGCAACATGTCCAGCGCGTTGCCATTTCAGATGTCTTCCACCCTTGTCATTTTCATATATATATATATATATATATTATATATGGTTGACAATGATGATAATATATATATATATATATATATATATATATATATATATATATATATATATATATATATATATATATTATCATGTAAGGTCAGGTGATGCGTAACATCACAGCCTCTCCTTGACAAATGTCAACCCCGCCTTCTCGTGGTGCATCCTGTTCCCACTAAAGGGGCTCTGACGACCGCCCATAGCGGTATAACTATACCATCGGGATCAGAGGAAATGCTATCCCACACTCACCAACCCGCTTGGCCAGCGTGGTGAGTTATGGCCAAACCCCTCCAAAATGATTCCACAACTTAAATCTTGGCCCTCAGTCTCCGGCAGCTGGAATGTACCTGGCCAAGGCAGCGGCCAGTGCGACATGAAGGCAGAGGGTGCTAAGAATCCCCGGAGGACCGGACTAGGCTGCCATCTGATGCTGACCTTGGCTACTTACAATGGACGCTCCCTATCTTCTGATTCAAGGCTTCTTGAATTGGAAGAGGAACTACAAAGGATCAAGTGGGACATCGTGGGGCTAAGTGAGGTAAGGAGAAAAAGGAGATCTCATCGAACTGAAAAGTGGACATCTCTTCTACTATCGTGGGACAGATACTGGCAGAACTAGTGGTGTTGGATTTATAATAAACAAGAAACTGAAGGATAAAGTTGTAGAAGTTGAAAGTTCCTCTGACAGAGCTGCACGACTTGTTATCCAACTCTCGAAAAGATACCAGGCTCAGATTATTCAAACTTATGCACCCACCACAAGTCATCCTGAAGAAGAAATTGAAGAATTTTATGAGGAAATTTGTCATCTAAATAATAAAGGTAAGCAGCACTTGAAAATAATTATGGGAGATTTCAATGCACAAATAGGGCAACGGCAACAGAATGAAACTTCGGTAGGTAAATTCGGTCATGGCAACAGAAACCAGCGTGGAAATACTCTCGTTGAGTTTGCAGAGGCAGAAGGGTTTTCATCTTGAACTCCTTCTTCAAGAAAAAGCCACACAGGAAATGGACATGGAGACATCCAAATGGGACGACAAGTGAAATTGATTTTATTATGTGTAACAAAAAATTCGTCATCGAAGACTGCAGTGTGCTAAACAAGTTCAACACAGGTAGTGACCATAGATTGGTGAGATGTAAGATGCACCTCAACACTAAACTTGAACGTGGCAAGCTCATAGGACAAACAAAATCTATTGACATAACCAACCTTAAAAAACACCATAATACCTTCAAGTTAGAACTGAAGAACAGGTTCTCTGCTTTAGAAGGCCTAACATCGGAAGAAGTGGACATCTCTGAAGTTAACAGAAAAGTAACCAAAGCTCTTATGGAAACAGCAACAAAATTAGCTGGGTCTAAGAACAAGTTGCATGTGAACAAATTATCAGGAAAAAACCAAAATGTTGATGCAAAAAAGAAGAGAGATGAGGACAACTAAAGAAGATGTGACTTCCAAAGTGGAATATATAGAGCTATGCAAGACAGTAAGAAAAAGTATCACTGAAGACGTAAGAAAATTCAACTGTGAACTAGTGAGGAAAGCAATTGAAAACAACCAAAGCCTAAAGATAGCAAAGGGACATCTCAGTAAGGGAAGAAAACAGATTATGGCACTGAGAAAAGAAGATGGTTCTGTAACAAGAAATAGAGGCGAAATTTTGACAAGAGTGAAAGATTTCTACTCCAAATTATATGAAAGGGATGATATATGCACTCCAGACATCATTAAAGATACCAGTACCAGAGTTCCTCCAGTCCTTCCAGCAGAAGTTGCACATGCAATCAAGAACATGAAGCGAGGAAAAGCTCCAGGAGAAGATGGAATTACTGTAGACATCATACAAGAAGCAAGTGGAGAAATCGAAACAGTACTCGCCCAAATTTTCACTCGATGCCTTAATGAAGGAAAGATTCCTGAGGATTGGAACACCGCTACAATGATCCTGCTACATAAGAAAGGTGACATTGAGGATCTCGGAAACTACAGACCTATCAGCATCCTATCAGTAGTTTATAAAATCTTCACTAAAGTTCTTTCACACCGCTTGAAGGTAACACTGGACATGGCTCAACCGAGAGAACAAGCTGGATTCAGGAGTGGCTACAGCACAATAGATCATATCCACGTGCTGAGAGAACTAATTGAAAGAGCGAGGGAATATGAACTTCCATTGTGCATGGCTTTTATCGATTATGAAAAAGCCTTTGATTCGGTGAAACCATCAGCAGTTACAATGGCTCTGAAAACCTGCGGTATTGAAGATGCATACATTAATATTATTAATAACATCTATGAAAATGCAAGTGCAAAGATTAGGCTGTTTGAAAATACAACACACGTAAAAATTGGAAAGGGAGTGAGACAAGGTGACACCATATCTCCGAAGCTCTTTAATGCCACATTGGAGGGTGTTTTTCAGTCACTGAGCTGGGAAAACAAGGGGATAAAGATTAATGGAGATTATCTAACCCACCTTCGTTTTGCTGATGACGTAGTCATTTTTGCAACTACCCCATCAGAGCTGCAGAGTATGATCCAGGAACTTGCTGACAAGAGTAAAGAAGTGGGATTAAAAATGAACTTTCAGAAGACAAAAGTGATGTTCAATGCTTTTACAAGAAATGAAGATTTATCGATTGATGGAGAAAAGCTGGAGATAACAGACACGTACGTTTATCTTGGACAGCAGATATCAAGTGAGGGTCACATTGATGAAGAAATTAATCGGCGTACAAAACTTGCCTGGAGAGCTTTTGGAAGAAACAGCATAATTTTCAAGAGCAATATGCCATTATGTCTTAAAAGAAAAGTGTTTGATCAATGCATCCTTCCAGTGCTTACGTATGGTGCGGAGACGTGGACCTTAACTAAAGAGACATACAAAGGCTGCAGACAACTCAAAGCAGCATGGAGAGGTGCATGCTTGGTGTAACCAGGAGAGATAAGAAGAGGAACTCGTGGATCCGAAAAATGACAAGAGTGGAAGACATCATGATCAGAGTTAAATCCCTGAAATGGCAATGGGCTGGACATACTGCCAGAAGGACAGATCATCGATGGACAGCTGAAATTTTAGATTGGATTCCAAGGGACAGGAAAAGACCCAGAAGAAGACCACATGGGAGATGGGTGGATGAAATTCGAAAGTATGCAGGGGTGACATGGAGGAGACTGGCACAAGACAGACCGTTGTGGAGGAAACTTGGGGGAGACCTTCGTCCAACAGTGGATTGATAATGGTTGACAATGATGATGATATATATATGCTCCCGAAACCACTGAGACCAAATAAATGATGGAGAAAAGCTGGAGATAACAGACACGTTCGTTTATCTTGGACAGCAGATATCAAGTGAGGGTCACATTGATGAAGAAATTAATCGGCGTACAAAACTTGCCTGGAGAGCTTTTGGAAGAAACAGCATAATTTTCAAGAGCAATATGCCATTATGTCTTAAAAGAAAAGTGTTTGATCAATGCATCCTTCCAGTGCTTACGTATGGTGCAGAGACGTGGACCTTAACTAAAAGAGACATACAAAGGCTCCAGACAACTCAAAGAAGCATGGAGAGGTGCATGCTTGGGGTAACCAGGAGAGATAAGAAGAGGAACTCGTGGATCCGAAAAATGACAAGAGTGGAAGACATCATGATCAGAGAGTTAAATCCCTGAAATGGCAATGGGCTGGACATACTGCCAGAAGGACAGATCATCGATGGACAGCCGAAATTTTAGATTGGATTCCAAGGGACAAGAAAGACCCAGAAGAAGACCACATGGAGATGGGTGGATGAAATTCGAAAGTATGCAGGGGTGACATGGAGGAGACTGGCACAAGACAGACCGTTGTGGAGGAAACTTGGGGAGACCTTCGTCCAGCAGTGGATTGATAATGGTTGACAATGATGATGATGATGATATATAGAGAGAGAGAGAGAGAGAGAGAGAGAGAGAGAGAGAGAGAGAGAGAGAGAATAGTGAAAAACTAATAAGGAAGCAGGAGGAATTTCAAAATTTGCTTAAACTACAATAAATCAAAATAAGAACATTTATTAAAAACTGCAAATGCTTGGTGAATTGAAGAACGAAAAATCATAAGAACGAGAATTAGAAAAACCAGGTTGCTTCCATTGGGGGGGGGGGGGGTTCTGTAGTATCAGTAAGCGACGAGGAAAAAACCAAATGTTGGCTGATAATGCTCCCGAAACCACTGAGACCAAATAAATGAAATTAGAAACATCCCCAAATTGCAAAACAACGTTTAAGTAATGAATCAAGAACTTTGCCGGATAGCTACATGAAATTCTGTAAGCACAACTGAGAGACTGAAAATTCATCCAGAAGGAATAAGAAATAAATAACAAAAGAACTGGTGTAAAAAAATTTAAACCAATTAGAAGTGACCTAATTGGCCGAACGAGGTGAGCGTGGTAATAGATAAAAGACTGTGTATGTAGATGACCTTCAGCCACAAGGGCACATGTGGCACTTGGTATTTCCCATATTATACCATGTGGCACTTCGTATTTCCTTTCGAAATTAAAATTGTCAGGTCCTGTGTTTGTCCAGAGTGTTGATATATAATTTAGAGCTTGGATGGGGGGGGGCGTTTTTTTTTTCGTTCTTCAATTCATCATTTGCACTTTTTAATAAACGTTCATACTTTGATTTATTGTAATTTAAGCCAATTTAATTTTGAAATTCTTTCTCTTCCTTATTAGTTTTTCACTATTCTACACTGCTGGCCACCCAAAATGCAACACCAAGAAGGACACGAGGTAGCAAAGCCAGATTTACTGAACACATAACAACACATACAAAGATGAAACGATTGAGCTTTATAGGCCCATGCGACTTGCGGAACACGCAGACATCAATAGTTCGTGTGGCCTCCATGGCTGGCAATAACGGCCGCTACACGCCGCGGTATCGAACGAAAGAGGATTTGGATGTGGGCTTGGGGTATGTCGGTCCAGTCTGCTTCCACACGTTGCCACAGTTCATCAGGCGCAGCCGCGGGTGGTGCTTGCCGGGCCACTCTGTTGTCGATGAACGACCAGACGTGTTCGATGGGCGACATATCGGGAGAACAGGCTGGTCACGGCAGCAGTGTCACCTGGTGGGCCGTAAAGAATTGTTGCACGATGCGTGCCACGTGCGGGCGCGCACTGTCCTGTTGAAACGTGGCCGCTGGCAGGTCCTGCAGGTAAAGAAGGACTACAGGATCCAAAACGTCGGAGATATAGCAGTGGTTAAGTGTACCGGCGATGCGTACCAGAGGGGTGCGGGTGTCATATCCAATTGCGTCCCAAACCATAACGCCAGGCGACGGACCGGTATAGCGAAGCATAATGCTGGCGTCATATAGTCTCTCGTTGCGGTGCCGCCACACGCGGATCCGACCATCGTGGTGTTGCAGACAGAAGCGCGATTCGTCGGAGAAGACAATTTAGTGCCATTCCGTAGTCCAGGTGCGGCGTTCAACGGCCCACTGCCGACGCACTCGCCGGTGGTGTAACGTCAGTGGTAATCGGAGCAATGGGCGCCGTGCGACAAGTCCCCGCTCCTGCAGACGACGTCGATCGGTACGTGCTGACACAGGTTGTTGCGCAACACACCCTAATTCCTGCGCTAACGTTCGTGATGTGGCGGTGCGAGCCGTCAATGCCCGCCTCACAACATGCCGGTCCTCTCATTCGGTGGTGTGCCGCGGCTGCGGCAATCGCTCACGTCGGTTCGTCCGTCCCTCCTGCACCCACGGAATCCATACTCGCCTCACTGTGGCTGGATGTCTTCCCACACGGGCGCCGATGTCTCGGTACGATAAACCGCTGTCGCGATAAGCCACTATTCGTCCTCTGTCGAACTCCAAAACGTGCTGGAATTACTGCCGTATTCTGCGACGAGGCATCAGGAAACTTCCCGCACACAGGTCCGGCAGCACAACACATTTCCACTACTTACACCCCGCCTTCTGTGCACCCTTCTTATAGTGCTTCTCGGTGGCGTGCCGGGCGCATATGATTTGCATATGCCCTGCAATGCTAATCGTTTGCATGTCCTCTCGCGGACGACGCATGCTGCGAATTTCAGGCCAATCGGATGCTTCCTTCTTGGTGTTGCATTTTGGTGGCCAGCAGTGTATATACAGTATTTGCTAATTCCTTTGGCATGATGCCTGCCTGCATATTACGCTACCGAGATTATTGGCCTCGTTTTTTAGATATTTCTTTATTAAATATATTTACTTCCATGTGTTCTTTCAATTTACTATATACATGCATATTGTTTAGCATAATAAGTTAATGCTAGCTTAGAAGTGTCCCTTCTGCCTGGCCTGTGACGCCTGCCTGAAACCTAGGAGATGTTCTGGTGGTGTTCAAACACAGTGCGGAGATGCAATCGGGTCACGGGTCAACGGGTGGATAATTTTTTGCGGGTTCAATAGGTCGGATCAAGGTGTTCCTGACCCGATTTTGACCCAGTTTTCTTTCCGTTTTATTTTAAAAAAGAGAAAAATATATTCCAAAGAAAAAATGCGCATTGTGGAATTCTGTAATCGATACTGGTGCCCACGGAGTGAATAATGATTTGCCATGCAAAAATATTGCGCCGCCCCGGTGGCGCAGTGGCCTAAGGCAATGGCCTCTGATCATTCGTCCGAAAAGGGTCCGGGTTCGAATCCCGGTGAGGCATGGATGTTTTGTTTGTCCTACGGCACTGGCTCTCTCCCTTCCCTGGAACCAGTGACCCTAAATTAGGGACGGGCGACTGCTTATAGCCCATTGAGTTGCTCACGGTGGTCGTTAAACCTAAAAAAAAAAAAAAAAAATGTCGTCTCTTTCTTAAAGTAACGAAGATTTCTACCGACCGACGTCAGACACACTGACACCATATCCTAAAAGATACTTCCTTTGCGTTCATTTACAGTGCGGTTGTCCAGGGTAAGGTATAGGAAAACGCCATTCGCCTGCTTCTCAGCTGATTCACTCTCTCCGTGCGAAGTTCACTGTATGACTAAGAGTTACTTTTTACATGGCATCTTTTACATTGAACATTCAGAGGTTTTCGATTGATGTGCTAACATCCCGTTCCCATGACATGTCATGTCGAAATTAAGTCCTTATTTCTTAATATGGATGGATTCAATATTAAGGAGGTTGAGAAAGACGTTGAGGCCAACAAATACGTGCTTGTTGATAACCATAAGGGGAAGAGTGAATGCTGGAAATTGTTTCGTCTCATTGAAGAACCGTTGAATAATTCTGTGTTGTTTGCTCTTGCTGGTTGTTCAAAATGTGGAAAGTGTATAATTACAAAGAAAGATGTCGACGGTGTAATAAAAGATTATGGAACCAAAAATCTAACGGACCATATGAAAGTATGCCCACCTCCATCAAAGCGTATATATATAAATTGAGTTTCGAATTTATAGTTCAAAGGAGATTTGCCCGGGTCGGGTCCGGGTCCGAAATGTTTGGCCCGTTTCCAAATCTGGCACAGTGCGATCTTCCGGTTTTTATATTTATGTGTGTGTCCCTTTAGCTGCCAACTCTACCTCGTTCGTTACGATATTTCATACAAGCCGTGTTTCCTCTTCTTAAGTGGGTAGTTCTCAACAGAATGCAACCGAAGTTTGGAGGAGTCAAATCACTCGTCAGCCAATCGTGACACAGAAATCGACCTTGTGTTTATGCCGTCATCAACTGTTCTCAGTTCACTGCTAAATGAAGGTTTCCGCAAGCCTCTTGTATAACTTTCTCCAGCACTTCTCTTCCATGTCACTCTGGTTTGCTTTCGAATTTCATCCATCCATCTCTTATGGGATCTTCTGAGTCTTTTCCCCTCCTGCGGCAGTCAGGATAATATTTCAGTTGCCCAGTGGTGATCAGTTCTCCTAGTTATATGTTCAGCCCATGGTCACTTCAGGGTCTTTACTCTATTCATGATGCCCCCAACTCTATTCATTTTCCTAATCCACGAGTTCCTTTTTGATATGCCCCCCCTCACCCAGAGTTGTTAAAGGTTAATTAATATGAAGACATTAAAAGGTATCAGTACAACATTAGACATCTTTTCGCAAGACGAACTGCAGCAATGTGTGTCATCTACCATTCCCAATCTACTGCTAGATGAAGAACTCCCAAGTCTCTTCCACAAATCTGCCTTGAGCGGTTTTCTTGCATGTCTTTTTGGCATGCTTTCGAATTACATCCACCCATCTCCCATGTGGACTCTCTCCTGTTCCTTAGTATCCAATTTAATATTTCAATTTTCCACAGCGATCAGTTCTTCTAGCGGTATGTCTCACCCATTGCCACTTTGAGGGTCTTTGCTTTGATCATGGTGTCATCAGCTATTGTCAGTTTCCTGATCCATGAGTTTCTTTTTCTGCATTTCTTGTTTACACTAAGTATGAATTTCTCCATAATTTTATGAACTTTCTTGTAGATTCTGTATGCTTTATTTTTTATTTTATTTTTTTTATTTCAGGGTTCATGTCTTTGATCCGTAAGCAAGAACTAATAGGATGCATTGATTAAACACTTTTCTTTTAAGGCATAATGGTAATTTCCTCTCAAATATTCTACCTCTTCTTCCAAATGAACTCAAGCCAAGTTTCATGCACCTATTAATTTCTTCTTCGATGTGGCTCTTGTTCTGTTGTCTAAAGTAGATGTAAGCATCAGTTAGTTCTGAATTTGGATGCAAGGTATATCAATGCGCGACACATGGCCTCTCTTAGGCAATTGTCAACGCCTTCTTGTTGTGGTGTAGCATCTGCTCAGTGAAGGGATTCTTAAGACCGACCATTGTCTATATGACCGGGATAAGTGACAAATACTGTCCCAAACTCACAAACCCCCATCGGCAACGTGGTTATTACGCCCCTCCCCCGATTATCTTCACAATTTGTATTTATGTGTAAAGAGAAATAAGTTATGTGGTTGTCACATCAGCATGTATTTTGACTATAAATTACTTCCACAAACCATAGAAAGGGAACTTCCTAGTATTGACTTCATCCAATTTATCTATCTGATTCGGTTATTTTTTTCGTTTTATTCATAACGAATTGTTGTTAAGCAAGACGAATTGGCGCGGTAAAGTTTTAATGACAGAATTTCTTTATTCTTGACTTCCACCAGAATAATTCTTAAGGGTGAAATTACCCATCTCTTCAGTTGTAATCGCGTCGCACATCTGCCCCCCTTCTGTTTTTTTTTTATTAGAAATAAATGGGGTGTATGGTCGTTATGTACTAACATTCCTCCCAAGAAAGTTCATTTCTATCCTGGCTGCTCGGTTAGAATTTTTTTTCTCTTCGTTTTCGGGCAATATCAAAGCTTCAACATAATAGACAAAGATTATGCTTTGTGTTGTATTCTTAAACCGGTACGTTATGGCCTCTCGACTTCGTAGTGGATGGGGGGAAGCAAAGGGTTATGACTTTAATCGCCAGGACACAATGACCGATCCCATGACCATTGGCCCCTCATATAATTTTTTTATATATATATTTTGGCTATCTGGTGTTCATGTACACATATGTGTGCGTTTGTTTGTGTGGCTCTTGTCGTGTCGGAATGAAGAACCCCTTGAGGCGATTTCTACAAAGCAGATTCTTTTTTGGCAGTTTGTTTTCTGAGAGCTGTCGTATTTGGCCGGAAATGTTCTCATTGTCCACGCTCCGGTGCTTCTGCGTTGATTGTCTTTTGGTTCTTGCGCTGTCCCCCCCCCCCTCCACAAACTTCTCCCGTGCCCTTGTCGATGTCTTCCGTCCCAGGGTCAAAGGTGGTTGATGATCGTGCAGTTTCTTATACAGAATTTTCTCCGACCT
Organism: Macrothele yani; assembly: GCA_039090855.1. NCBI lineage: Eukaryota > Metazoa > Arthropoda > Arachnida > Araneae > Macrothelidae > Macrothele > Macrothele yani. Next base: position 85,744,286 of record CM077001.1, read on the forward strand.
GCGTGACGGAAGAAGACAGTTTGAACTCTTTGACGCCCAAGAGGGACGGCGCAGTGGATGGATGGATGAATGAATGCATGATGAAACAATTGTCTTCTGTGAGATGTTTAAATGATCTTATCACCAACCCTGGCCTTGTCAACTTATTTTCTCCTTCGTTCTTCTTAATGCAGTATTCCGCTCAGACCTGCCCGTAATAACTTTCGTTGCCGCTTAGATCTCCTTTCTGGACAGACCTCCAAATCGGAGAAATTATCAAAAGGCATTCTCACGAATAAACGAAAGCAAGCACGCACGCTAGTATTGACATGCAGCGCAAGTGAACTGTTATTGTGTCGCATATCCCAAAGCCTTGAAGATCAACGCGAACTTTCCTTCGTGCCTATCGTAACAAGGGGTTTCTATTCATTGGTAAATATCTATCAATGAAGTTCCTTATCGCATTAAAAGTTTGCCCGAGTTTTCATTAAACTGTACTTTCAATCAGCTTGTGCATTATATGTCCTGTGGAGATCGTAATCGTATTATCTTTAAAGTAAACCTCTCACGGAGCAGTGTGGTTCGTAAGTCTGAGTTTTGAGTTTTGTTATATTATTTCAGAAACAAGTATTACCATATGGGGAAAAAAAAAAAACCTTACTCAGAGAAATGTTAACTTTATTTTTCAATTGTTAGTAGCTCGACAAGATTTCCCCTTCGATACTATGCTTGGAGGCAGGGGCGGATTGGGTAGACGAAACCAGGCCGGAAATTGAAATCTTGTGGTCCATTACAGAAACACGCGTACCTACAGGAATAAACATCAGAAAGCCCCTCATGAAAAAAATTCTGTTAATCTTGGATGAAAGAGAACTGTTAAAATATGCATTGTAAAACTAATTCAATCGTGAACAAATTTTAACAGTAATTTAAGGGTGAAAGAATTTAAAAAAATCCACTCATGATTGAATGTAGCATATCAAACCACGAACAAAACTGGGTGTTGTACCAAAATATTATTATTGGTCACTGATCGTCGACTGCGCGACGGTATTCGTACCACCACCTTGAATAGACGCCTTTTTTTACGCTTTCCGACCGTAGGTTGAAAAAGCGTATAACTCGCTTAAAAATGGTTCGATTTCGATAAAATTTTAGTATGTGGTAGAGGACAACCTGGGAAGGAACCCTATTGAAATGGGGTCAAAGGTCAAGACATAGGAGGGGGCCCATTCCATTGCCCGTATGCGTCATAGCTTAGGTAAAAATGCTTCGATTGCGACAAAACTTCATTATGTTGTTCCGGAGATGTACTGACCCGGTTCTGCTTCATATCATTGAAATGGGGTCAAAGGTCAGGGCACAGGAGCGAGATTTATTCCACAGCCATTATCCTCATAACTTGAGTAATGATTTCTGGTATGTTGGAAAGCGTATCATAATCAATGCATTGCATGATTTTACTAACTTGTTTAATGTCTACCCTATGTTTTGACTCATGAACTACCATTTTGACCCATGAACCAGCGCCGGTAAACCGTTGTTTCTTTTAAGGTAAATGTAGGTGGGACAAGGATTTCGGAACATCTCTACCTGAGAATCTCTTTCTGCTGCATGTCTGTACGTGGATAAGGGTGTAGGGAATGATGGACCATCAAAGTGATACCAGCGTCTCCTTCCAGATTACAAAAGGAGGGTAGAGCCTACCAATGTCCCTTTGGCTCCAAGTTTAATTATTTACTGTATAAAACCGCGTGTTTTGTCCTGCGGTAAATTTTTCACTGTACTAGAGAGAATTTTGCTTTATCATTTTGAGACAAAAGCCCAACATGTATATAGACAGAAGAAAACGCCAATTTTTTCGAGACAGGAACAGATAACATAAAGCTCAAATGAAGTTAACGGTTCTTATTCATAAGTACCAAAATTCATTCTTTTCAGACCATCCGGATAAAATGGTTGTTAGGAAGTGGGCCATTCCTCCAGTTGTCCACCGGGAAATATTCCGGTGTCCCGGTGGGCCAATCCGCCCCTGCTTTGAGAGGAAAAACTCTCCTCTTCCATTTTCGAATTCGTCCTATAACGAAGTAAATTTCTCCGTCATTTCTGTCCACGCCGGGATTCGAACCCGGATCCCCTCATTCCGGAATAAGTTGCTCTACCAATTGAGCTACGCGGACGTTTTATTCTGATTCCTGTCTGCCTTTATGTCGTGTGCGTCCTTCTGGCAGGTACGTCACATCTCCTGGTACGTTACATCATCTCCCCCTTATTTTTTTGTATTTTTTTTTTTAAAGTGCTGGAGAAGGGATTCTCTTATTTTTCCTATCTCTCGGTGTGGAAATAATATCACACCATCGCGAGATTTTGAACGGTCGGGTCATCCGGATAGTTCGGGCGCCATTATAACGAAGTAAATTTCTCCGTCATTTTTATCCACGCCAGGATTCGAACCCGGGTCCCCTCATTCCGGAATAAGTCACTCTACCAATTGAGCTACGCGGACGTTTTATTCTGATTCCTATCTGCCTTTATGTCGTGTGCGTCCTTCTGGCAGGTACGTCGCATCTCCTGGTACGTTACATCATGGTGTTCTAAATCACCTACTTCTAAAAAAAAAAAAAAAAAAAAAAAAGGCCGTGAACCCTAACAGCTGGTAGTCAGAAGGAGCTAGATCATGACTGTTACGCTGGGTGAAGAAACTGCTCAAATAAAAGTTTTATTATGATTCTTGTTTGTCATTACTTTCTTAAGAAACACACAGTAGATATTGATCTGTTATTTGTTTACCGATCATAGATAGCGTTGAATTATCAGAGTGCACAAAGTCGAGGTGTGCAGTTGACATTTCGAGAAATAATTTCAGGTGCACTGCGCTTTCAAAATTCCACCAAACACGCATTTGCCTTCTTTCGAATCTTCCTCTTTCCGACAAGAAATGTACGTTGGCCTGCGTCAGCTCGCTACTTTAAGTTGTTCAGGTTGTTGAAGCAGGTCAGTCTTTAATCCACGTAACAATTCTCTTGACGAAACGATAAATTCGCGTGGTGTTTCCCACAGACTTCAATACAACGTATATCTTGTTCGGTAGGGTCAGTTCATGTGGAACACTTCGGCAACTTCTGGCTACCTTACCGATACTTTGCGGATGGCGAACTAAGTTTACTTGCAAGCAGTCAAACTGAGACGTCGTCCGAATGGGGTACGGGTTCGAATCCCGGTGAGGCATGGATGTTGTGTTTGTCTTACGGCACTGGCTGTCTCCCTTCCCTGGAACCAGTGACCCTAAATTAGGGACGGGCGACTGCTTATAGCCCATTGAGTTGCTCACGGTGGTCGTTAAACCTCCAATAAAAAAAAAACAAAAAAAACTGAGACGCGGGCCTGCGGTGAGTCAGCTTAAATAGCGTGGTAAAGAATGTTGCGATCTAGCGACAATGAACGCCCTAGATATCAGCATATTTTCGAGACATGTGCTACTTTTGCATTTCTTGAACCTTGCTTGAGCAGCACAAATGGTGACGGCCTCCAGTCACCGTCAATTTCGCATTTTTTTTTCCAGCAGTGGCTTTTGTTATTTTCTTTTTTAGTGTTTACACGAATATCAATACTTAACTTATTCACCGTTAAACATTTCGAACACTGTACTCCACGACTGATACATCTAAGCGCACATGGACAGACGCTTTGGACTTCCCCAGAGTTCTGCGTGCAGAGATATGCGAATTCATAAAGATCACATGACAACGTACAGACTCGTAGCGAAATACAAAGATCTGAGTCACCATAGTCATCATTATCAACCATTATTTATCGGTTGCTGGATGAAGGTCTCCCCAAGTTTTTTTCTACAACTTTCTGTTTTGGGCCAGTCTCCATGTTACTCTGACATGCTTCCGAATTTAATCAATCCATCTCCCATATAGTCTTCTTCAGAGTCTGTTGTTTTCATATGTTTTCGGACTCGTCCGTCAACATGTTGGTTGTGAAACCTGGACCCGTCGGACCGTATGATTTTTTCCAGTTTTCCAGTGCCCAGTCTCTGAAGTTCGCTTCAGACGGAACTTTTGGATGACGATCAGTCACCATGGCCACATGAGTGGATCTCCGAATCCTTAAGCCCATCTCAAAAGAGTCCGTTAGATTGTGTGCTCGGAAGCGTTTCTCTGTGTGCCCTGTATGTATTCGCTAACTGAGAGATCATGAGATATCTGTTCTCTACAATAGTGCGATGCTATCTGGAGCCTTCCTTGCGCTAGTTACTATTCCTTCGAGACTCCGGTAAGTCTTATACTTTCTTCATTGCATTGGCTTCGTTCTAGCGAACTGACATGCCAGTGTTGTCTATATATTCCTCATCGGTGGATGGAATCACCGCTGCGTGCCGTAAAACGAGTCCGTTCATCGGAAATGCGGTGGTCATAATGATCTTTTTTTATGATATACAGTAGCTATGATTCAATAGTACGTATAAACAAGTTATTGAAAGTGTGGAAATTGTTCAATGCTCTAGCAGGTGGAGCAGGAGGTATTCATGAAAGCTATAAACCAAGGAGTGTTAAGCCATTTGACTGACTTTTCCAGCACGTCATACAGACAAGTGAAAGATCCGCACATACCGACTTTCGAGACAGTCCGCAGCAGTGGTGTCAGTGGGGAACTAAGGCCTTTTTTATAGTTGGCTGGAAAGAAAAGCAGGTCAAAGGAATTCTTTTAAATGCTCGTGTGTGTGTGTAAAAATTAGGAATACTGTGTTTTATATTCAAGCGTACTCTTATCAAAACCGAATGTTCGCATTGTAAGGATGAAACTAAATTGTCTAATCACAAAGTGGAGCGAGACAATAGTCCTCACAAAAAGAACAGTTGGTTTCTGCTTAGGCTAAGCTACTGGGATGGAAATCAAGACAGCGAAACTGAGCAGGCATGTAGGCAGAATGACAAGTGTTTTATGGTTGAGAAGAGCATTTTTACTTAACACGCCAACGCAACGGCTCCAACGAAAGTTAACCTCTGAGCTCCTTCTGTAATTCATTGTGAGCGACACAAAATGACGCTTAGGTGGGTCAGTGGTCAGGAGCTCTGGTTTGTAGAGCTGGGAACGAGCCCCGGAGAAGAAATAGGCGGTGCGCCAACCATTCTTTTACTGTCCTTGGAACCAATACCCCCAAATCATTGACGTGCAATTGCCAGTGCCCTAGATGCTCACAGTGATCGTTAAACCTCGAAACAAATAAACAAACAAACAAACAAAATTGCACAGATGTCTTCTGTCATCTACTTTCACCTCATAATCTTAGCAAAGGCCACGTATATGTCACCTGGATTCAGTGTGACTGATTGTTATTCTTCATAATGAATGTTTGAAATCGTTTAGAACGGTAGAGCAATACTTAAAGAAAAACTTATGTTCTTAGTATCTGACTTCGACGAAACATTTTTGCTTTCATTTAAAATTGCCCAAATTCAGTGGCGTAGAAGAGTCTTAGCGACGCTAAGGCTCTCCAGGCTTAGCGGCGCTAAGTAAGGTACGTTTCATGGTTAGTTGGGGAGAAAAGCAGGACAAAGATATTATTTTAGATGATCATATAAAAGGAATACTGATTTATACAATATAAAAGCATACTCGTATCTTAAGATAATGTTCGAATTACAAAAGCGAGACGAAACTGTCGGATTACGCAATAAGGCTGTCAGGAGAAAAAGCAACACAGAAGAGGTAAACATTCAGGTAAACAGAGTGAAAAGTGGCCGCTACGGAGGCGTAGGCTTCTTACCGTTCATCTGCGTGGGCCTGTGTTTGAGTCCCAATCCAGTCATGGGTAGGGTGCTTGTCTTACAGCACTGCTTTTTTTTTTTTTTTTTCTCCTTACCTGGAACCAGTGACTCTAAATTCTTAAATTAAGGACGAAAGCCGATACCGTTTGTCATAGTAGTCGTTAAGCCTCCCCTCTCCTCAAAAAAAAAAAAAAAAAAAAAAAAAAAGAGAAGGGTAACAAGTAACAAGTGCCCCATCATTGTCGTGCAATCCCTTTCTTGTACCTGTAATACATTTTTTATATTAATTTTTGTAATGTGAGAAAGACTTTATGGACACCCTGTATATAAGTTACATGTATTCAGTGTGGCTGTTTCATGTTATTCATTCTGAATATTTGGAACCGTACAAAAGGACAGAACACTATTTAACCGGAAGCTTAACGTTCTTAGCATCTGACTCCCACTTAACTTTTATCTTTCATTTAAAATTACTCCAATTAAGCAATTTTAATAAAAGTTGAAAAAATATAAATGAATAAATAATAATAAATGAATAATTGATAAAAATAATTAATAGTAAAACTTTAATAAAATGCTAACTGATGGAAAACAACATATCAGATTCTAAACTGTTTTTGAAAACTTAAAGGGCCTTCTTTCTGGGTTTGTTTCTCCTAACCCGTTCACCGCTAAGGCACTTTTTTTCTTAGAACTACATCACTGTCCAAATTAAACGACTTTGATATTATAAATTGGTAAAAATAAATAGTACAAATTTAATAAAAAAATCATGAAAGCATCAGATTTTAAATTGATTTTGAAAATTCTGAAGGTCTTCTTCCTAGTCGTTTTTTTCCTTAATCCAGAGGTGGGGACCCTTTTCATGTTGGAAGGCCGCATTAAGTTAGTTGCAATCTAATAAGGCAGCATTCAAGAAACTTCAATTAGATATACTTCAAAATCTACAATATTTTATAAAAATCTAACTATGTACTAAGTAAATTAAAAAAATGAAAAAAAAAAAAAAAAAAAAAAGGTCAATTCTTAAATTAACTAATCTTTTAATGACTTTGTTGTGACTGCTTTTTGTTGGAAAGCATTTGAATATTTGGTTGCAACATGGAGGTCCGCAATTTCAACTGATCCTCTAGATGGGTATTCGTCATTTGTGATCTTAAGGGCGTCTTGATTTGGGTTAGGTAAGAGAATGTAGATTCGCAGGAATAAGTGGTTAAAAACCAAGAAAGCATTTCTCGTGCATGTTGCCGAAGGTTCTATTGTGTTTTTCCATATTTCAATTAGATCTTCTTTAGCGTCAAATTAAGGACTTTAAAATGTCATCTGAAAGCTCAATCAATTTCATTTGTAGTTTTTAGGAGACACGGAGCAGAGGCGTAACTAGGCATTTCTGCGCCCGGGGCAAAATATTGCCCCCCCATCATCTGACTTTCCATCTTTTATACAAACGCACGCGCACGTAAGTATATACAGCTCGACAAAACAAAATTAGCGTCACACCCCAGTGCTATCTGTTATTCTGTTATCTCTACGAGGAAAGAATAATCAAACTGTGACTATTTGTACAGCGGTTTCCAATTGCTTCGAACCTTCGGTACCACATCAAATGGACCAAACGCACCTGGCAGTTATAGCTCGTAGTCGCAGTAATGATGGAATAGCACCCAGAGAATCTTCAATAATGTGCGCGACATCATTATCTTGCAGCGTACGTACAACGAAACGTACTTTCTTTCTGAATCTGAGCAACTAACATCCCCTGAAAATTTTCAGGAAGAAATACGAATTATATGCCGCCAAATCTACCGAAACTGGTGAAACATATAAGCATATTCTGTAAATAGATAAATGAAACAGTATGACTTGAAGAAAATTGTACCAGAAACTGATGCAAAAGTTGATACCTCAGTTTTAATCAGACTGTAAGCAGGGATTTTTGCGCCCTCTCTTGAGGTGCGCCCGGGGCAGCCGCCCCGCCTGCCCGGCCCTAGTTACGCCCCTGTGTGGAGACATCAACTAGGTGAGGTTGAAATGCTAATTTGAGTGTGAAATCATGATTTTCAGAGTCAGTGAACCTTTCATTGTATTTTCCAATTAATACGTCTATAACAGCTACTTATTCTTCAAATGATTCGCATGAATCCTCCCGCTCATCAATGATCTTTTCTAACTGTGGAAAACGTTCGTCCGAAATTTCCTTTTGACGAAGAGTTTTGAAAAAGATAGCTGTCTTCGAAATGCTTGGATTTTTTGCCACATATCATATATAGACTTAATTTTACCTTGCAAAGAAATATTAGCCATTTCGCTTTGACATGATGCCACGCAGGAATGCAGCTTTTCTATAGAAATCTTTCATTAATTCACATTGCTGATTTTGTGCTTCATAAAAATTTAACTATGCAGCAAATCCACACTGAATACCTCATTAGTATACTCACGGACAATGAAATTTGCGCACCTAGAAGAAAACATGCTACAACCACGAAACTTTGCAGATAGCTAGAATGCGTGCTGGTATGCAAATGACCACGTTTGGGGCGATTGTACATGGTCGCACACCCTGTGGTGGCGCTGCAAGCACGAACTGGCGTGTAATCGATGCCCCATGAAAGTGAAAAGCACCGGCCGACGCATGCAAGAGTACAGAGTGATAAGAATGCCGGGTAGACTCCAGAGACGTCGATTTACGCAACTTACGAACTTTCAGAGATGCCTGGTCATCGGGCTGAAAACCGGCCGGGTGGCATAGCCCGCCACGTGAATCGTTCTGACCATACCATCCGACTGTATTGAGAGCAGTGGACACGTCACGGCACTACCACACTGCGGAGCGGCTCCGGACGGACCAGGAGGACCACCGGTAGAGGGGATCGACGGATCGTGCGCCAGGCACGCACGGATCCCATGGGGACCCGGTCCACTAACAGGCAGATGTAACGGTTCCTGTGTGCCACGAACCATTTCCCGACACCTCGCGGAAGCGAATATGCGATCCCAGCGCCCCTTACGTGTGCTGCCGTTAACACCGGAACATCGCCGGCTCCGTGTGCAGTGGTACCAGGCCAGAGCGACGTGGAACGCCACAGACTGGCGACGTGTGGTGTTTAGCGATGAGTGCCGCTTCGTTTTAGGGACAGATGATCATAGTGTCCGGGTGTGGAGGTCTCCGGGTCAACGGCACAATCACACCCTCGCTATTGAGCGTCACACCTCCCCCAATGCAGGCATTACGGTCTGGGGAGCCATAGTCTACGATAGCCGATCAGCTCTAGTAGTGGTACGAGGAGCATTGGCGGGCCAGTGGTATGTGGATGAGATCCTACGGCCCCATGTGCTCTCATTCCTGGCAGGGATTCCAGGTGCGTTATACCAGCAGGATAATGCCCGCCCCGCACACAGGTCAAGTTGCACAGGACTGCCTACGTCATGTCCGCAGACACTTCCATGCCCTGCCTGCTCCCCGGACATGTCCTTTATCGGCATGTGTGGGACCTGTTGAAATGCCAGCTGCCGCTATGCCGCAGTATCTGAAATTTGGAGCACACCGTCTAACACGTGTGGACCGCAGGACAACATCAGGCGTCTATTCTCCTCCATGTCGGACCGTATTTGCAGCATGTATCGCCGCACGAGGCTTTGCGGCGTGCTATTGAAGATGACCGGACAGCGTGCCACAGATCCCTCTGTAATTGTCGTGCAGCTGTTTTTGCCATTATTTGTATCATTCATCTGTATCATTACGTCCATAAAATTTCAGTTCAATCCGATGCTTCCTTCTTGGTGCGCAAATTTCAATGTTCGTGAGTGTATAAGTATTTAATGGAACATGCGGGCTATCGCGTGGAGATGCACAGCTTATTGCAACACAGCATCTCTAGCAAACAATTAATATCGGTTGACTTGTGGTGATACATTGGAAGCTTAATGGACCGTAACTTGCTGGAGTGCTTAGTCTTTATGGGTCTCAGAGCTAGTGAGTCAATTTTCGGAATATTGTATATTCTGTCGGAAGTGGAGTAAATAAATGGAAGAGAAAGACGCGAGAGAACAATATTGATGGTGGTGTAAAAACAGAAGTTTCAGATAAATTCTCTTTGTGAGAAGAAATTTCCGGGATTTTTGCTCAAATTGGCTGAAGTTTGAGTTCCATTCGGCATGCCCTGTAGGACAAGGAAATCTTAAATATGTAATGTGTATAGTTCAGTGCAGCACTAATGCTTTTTCCTTTAAGGAGCGAAGTAAGCGAATTGTCTTTACCATCCGCCTTCTTTTAGTTACTTGTAAGAGGAACATCTTCAGGTCGCATTTTTTCACACTAACGGGGCATGCAAATAATGATGATAATCTCTTTATTCTTCTCTTCTTTTTTTTTTGTGTTCATTTGATGGATGAGAACAAACGCCAATTGATAATTTGAAATGTGATATAACTGTATTTTCTGATCAGAATGCTCAATTGCTGCCACGAAGCAGTATAATGTAATTCTCTCAAGCATGCATGCAAAATACTCCTGTAAAAATAGCGCGAATATAGTTAAGCAGTATTACGTTATCAATATATAGAGCTACCTTTGTAAATAAATTAGTAAACAGAATGTGCGGAAAAAAAAAATGTTCTGTCCAGTTCTGAACAAGGTTTTCTGTTCTTGAGTGAGACGCTATTGTAATGAGAATTAGTCTTTCGGCAGTGCCGGCTGGATAACTCGTATGTATGTGCAATGCCGCATCTTTATATTTTATTTTTTTTAATCTGGATCTTGAGGACGGAGATAATGGCTGTTGCTGTATATTTTATTACCTGGTCGATGACTTTCGATAAAAGGAGGCTGCATCATGTTCCTACTACGTCTTTGAACTGGTGCCGTTGCAGAGAAATCTCAATAGTAGAATTCGATTGAAAGAGGTACCATTTAACGGACGAAACTGTGATGCCAGATTTTCATACACTGAATAAAATGGGAACAGTGTGTTTACACTGAGAATGCAATTGGGTACGTGCGGTGTTCCTAAAATGCCATCTGAGCTAAGTTTCCTCTGCGTTTGCAATTTTCTGCTAAGGCGATTCATGAATCTCAGCCACAGTCATTTTCACACTCATTACTGTTTTCGTTGAAAAAGAAATGGCATTTGATTGTAAACAGTGTTTCTCCATCCGGGTGCTCTTTCTGGAACAGCCTTACTGATCAGGTTCAAAGCGGTGAAAAGATCTTCGAAAACAGAATTTGCTGCACTTCCTGTCGCAAAAATAACCGCTAATAAAGTATGCCACATTTTCGGAATTTTCACGCAACCGCTATGGATTTCTGAACTTCCCTGAAAGTTCATCAGGGCAAGTGAATTGTAAAAGTGGAAAGTTTTTCCATTTATAAGTTTTCAAAGTGCTTAAACTGAAATATAGCGTACATTATATTTTGTTTTCCACATGTCGAACACTGTAGTTACGTTTATCGTTCGTCATAACTGGTAGATGCCACCATTTCAGAATTTGGCACAACTAATTAATGTTGAAATTGAAATGTTCTGTTATCGGTTCTGAAAAGTTATCTAAACTTTTTGGGTGTTTGGGGGTATTCAACCTTCTGAGACCCCCCCCCTCTCCCATTTTGCGAATTCGCTCCGTTCTAGCAGCCCAACTGGAACGGAAGAACAACTGCACCAGAGTCTTTGGTAGTTGACCATACTTACATTCCTAACAATATTACGAGAAAGAAAAATTTGCTGAGGTTTCGATGCCTTTGTGCGGTGATTCCGTATTACTTGTTAGTCTAAATCCAAAACCTCTTAGATGGCTTAGGAGCCGCGTTTAAATTTTGCACATATCATTCATTCTCTCTCTTTTTAAGACCACCGTGAGCGACTCTACCTAAGCAGTCGCCATTTAGGGCCACTGGTTCCAGGGGGAAGGGAGAGAGTCACTGCCGTAAGAGAAGCACCACATCCATGCCTCACCAGGATTGGAAACCGCTCCCATCAACGGAAGCCAGTGCTTAGACCACTGCGCCACCGACGGCCATTCATTCCCAATCAACTGCTGGATGAGGGTTTTCCAAGTCTCTTCCAGAACTGTTTCAAGCGATTTTCTTCCATGTCACTCAGCCATTCTTTCGAATTTCATCTACTCTTCTCCCACTGGTCGTCTTCTAAGCTTTTTCATGTCCGTTGGTATGTCAGTTGTTCAGCTCATTACCACTTGAGTCTTTACTTTGATCACGATGTCATCCAAGCTTGTCATATTGCTGATACTTTTCCTGTTCCTGTCTTTAAGTTTTACACCTAGCATGCATCTCTCCATGCTTCTTTGAATTGTCCCCAGCCTCCGGATATCTCCTTTAGTTAGGTCCATATCTCTGATGCACAAGCAAGAAAATGAATGGATATATGCTTTTTGGAGTGTAGTTTATACTCGAGTTTGGTCTTTTCTTGGACTGCTTATTTCTAAAAGTTTTTCCTAGTTGGTATGCTCAGAATTTGTATGTATTGGCCCAAGTGGAGTTCTAAGGACGATGAAAGGATTGGAGGTCAGCTCAGATATTTTAAGTCCTCCCGCTCGGTTAGGCTAGCACCCTTTCCCATAGTGTATGAACTCGCTGGCAAAGGTAATCTAAAGTTATGAAATGACAAACGTTGTTTGACATGTAAATCTGCAGATCCTAACCTCTATTCTTCTGTTGAGGATAATTGCTCCAACAAGTTTTGCAAAGCCTACAATACCATCTATAAGCTCACCTGTACTGTCTGCAACCTTAGCTATATTGGCCAAAGTAAAAATCCTCTTCATCTTAGGATTAATGGTCACAGGTCTCTAGTAAACAAGTTCTCTAATTCAGGAGTGAACCCCTCCACAAACGCCAACCAGTACTCTACCTTTGAATTAGAGCATTTCCATACTCATGGTTTTGACAAAGTGAAAATAGAGGTACTACATATTATCCCTGACCTCTATGCTCGGCTAGAAACTGAATCCCTTGAAATTTTGCAGCATCAGTCTCTTTATCCCTATGGCCTTAATTCCACTCTATCTGACAATAAGCATAATCAGCATAAATTTTCAATTCGTGAACTCTTCTTTCTTGTTAATAATAAGAGCTGCTCTAGAGGTAATAGAGGACAGAGGTTATTTCGCACATCAAGCAAAGTTGATTTTGCTAACTTGCTAAAAACTCTGGAAAGCTTTAAAACTGGCACTAATTTTGTTAAAAATACTTACAAAATTCTCAAGTCCTTCAAGCACTCTGTCCTTAAATGTTTTTTCAAATTCTGGAATGAAACTGCTGACCATGTTGATAAGCATGTTTTTGCTTTGGTTCTGGACATTCTTAAACATATTCTTAAAGATAAAATTTCTCTTAAAGAATTTTCCAGTAATTTTGTTACCATCAGGTTCCTAAATAAAGCCTACGATAATCTCAATGTAAGGAAGCTGTTCTACAATAATGCAATTTTTTTCCCATCCACAGGCACCAGTCTATTGTAAGTTTTAAATATGTTAAGACCTTAGGGTCAATAGTTAAAAACTACAAACTTAACTCTTCGAGCTACATTCCTGTAATTACTACTTGTTCTTGTGATGAACATAAAGAAACAGTTCACTATGATAAGAATTACAACCATATTATCACCGGAAACTTGAGTTTTGTTGAAAATGTAAAGCTTAGGAATTTATTAGAGTATGGCTCTAAATTCAGACCTTCCTTCACAATTTCCAAAGAAAGGATTCTTGAGAGCTTCACTCAAGATGTAAATAAGTACATCGTAAAAACTAGTTTAACGTACAATCAGCCTATTGAGGCCTTCGCAGAATGGAAATATAATATAATCAATAGCTTCACCGGTGAGTTGGCAGGTCTGGACTTTTGTTTCGACAGAAATCTCTTTTTCTCTGGAGAAGCTAAAAGGTCACTCTCCAAACTACAAGACCAATTTATTTTTACCACTACGGATAAAGCTAGCAATAATTTTGCAATTATCTGTAAGAAGTTCTATTTTGAATTGTTAACTATGGAACTCAATAATAGAGTAACATACGAGCCCGTAAGTTATTCTACCAAGCAGTTAGAAAATCGGTTTAAGGCATTCTTCAAGAAACTTAAAATTCCACAAACTAGAAGATATGAGCCTGAATTTCCATTTCTTTTTGCAACGGTTAAGTTTCATAAGGATCCTGTGAAGTTCAGGTTCATAGCTAGTGGAGTAAGGAGTCATAAAAAGAAAATAGATCTTGCTTTTGAAGATGTCTTAAAGAAGGTTTTGAAACACATTAGAAACTGTTCTAACTTGATGTACAGAGATTTTTGGATAATTAATAATAATGCAGAAGTAATTTCTACTATACTCAAAGTTTGTCCCCTAGATATTAATAGTTATGATTTTGAAAACCTATATACTAATCTGCCTCTATCAGATATAATCACTACCTTTAAAGAGCTGTATGCAGAATTTAAACTTAACCAATTTGTTGATGTAGGAACTTGGAACTCTTATCTCAATTGCTGCATAATAAATAACCATATCTTATATAATAATACTCTCTATAGGCAAGTGAACGGTATTCCAATGGGAACATCAACGTCCACGAATATCGCTAATCTATTCCTGTTCTTTAAGGAATATAAATTCATTAAAAATCACCCCACCTGCTCAGATAACTACCTTTACACTTTTAGATATATTGATGATCTGCTGTGTATCAATAATTCAGAAGTTATAGAGAGTGATTTTGATAATATCTATCCTAGCTCTCTTAACTTATGTAAAACCAACCACAGTAATCAGGAACTTGAGTTCCTAGACTTAAGCATTAAGCTCAACAGAGGTAACCCATCTATTAGCCTCTATGATAAAAGAGTTAATTTTCCTTTCAAAGTAATTAAATATCTACACTGGAATAATAACATTTCAACCAAAGTAATTGAGAATGTACTAATTTCTCAGGTCCTAAGAATTTCAAGAATTTGCAGCAACAATTTGGACTTCAATTACCACATTAATATACTATTAGAAAGTTTTCTAGAGAACGAAATTCCTTCTTCTTTCATCAAAAGAACTTTAAGAAAAATTATTCTGAATAATAGAGTAAGGTTGGCAGATCTGCTTTAATTTTCTACACAGTTAATAATATGATTCTGACCAATCAAAGCCGTAAGGAAGTTGGCTAGAGGATGCCTATTAACTACCTAAAGGAACCTTAGTGCTATGGATATGACGGTCCTATTAAAACAAAAAATTAAATAATATAAACAAAATCACAAAAAAAGCTTAAAAATCTGTTTATAAAAGAAAATAAAAACAAATAAAAAAGAAAACTAGTTATTCATCACTAGGATAGCTATACTAAAAATAGTAAAACCAACATTAAAATTAATAAGATTCTGATTAATCTATAGAAGCTCACTAAGGTGATTTAATACATGCAAAGATTATTAAATAAACTGCTCGTGTATTTTATAATATTTCTCATGTATTCTGGAGAGTTAATTCTGCTCTTTCTGATCATACAGATCCACAGTCTTAAGTTTATATATTTTTTTTCTCTGGTTAAAATCTCCGCGCGTTGGTTTCTTGCTGTATGAGGAGGCCATCAGCCCCACCCTCACTGCCCCCCAGCGTCTAGGGAGTGGCGGAAGAGGTCAGCCATGTTCTTCTCTTGTGAGGAGAAAAGTTTTTGTAACACAAGAGGTAAGCTCTCTTCCTTGTTTTTGGGTTCTAGGTTTTATAAGTTCAATGTTTGTACTTCATGTACCTTTTCTCTGTCGTTTTTTAGCTTTTAGGCATTGGTTTGTCTGTTAACATTTTTGCGGGTTTTAACTCTTTCTTTTCTTTGTAACTTTGAGCGTCTTTTGGGGTACCTAGGAACAGAAGATGGCTAAGCTTGTTCCTTTTCTATGCGCTGTCTATGCGCTGTTTTTTCAAAGTAGTTAAGTTCTTAATAACTAATTAATTATGCACTTAAAGCACTGCTGAAATACTTTGTACATATTGCAACTAACTGTTTAAGGTATATAACTTTCACAAAGTTTTCTTTAGTTAATTATTATCTTTAGCTTATTCTCGTTTTCGTGCTGTCATAAGTTGTAGAGTAGGGGTTTTAGACTCAAGTTTTCTTTCAAAAATCTGTTCGTTATAAATTAACATTTCCTTTTTTACTTGCAATGTAAAATTTGGATTTCTTTTGCATTGTTTTTCAGGTTTAAATTCTCTCTCAAACGAACTTGGAATTTTGTTATGGCTGAAAATCATTTCTAATTATTATGTCACTCTCACAGCTTGAGTTCTCTTTAATCTTCTTCTCTCTGTTTAATAGTAACAGATGAAGAGTATGGGTCGGGCCAGGAAGGTTAATGGATGCAAGCGAAATTGTTAACTAGTGCTAGGTCATGCAACTCTAAGGAGGACATGACTTATATATATATTTTTTAAACTATTTTAGGTGGGAATGTTACTTGCATCTATGGCCTTGCAGAAACCCATTTCCAACTAGGTCTTTGTGGAAGTGAGAAAATGCAGAGTTTTTGCTGGTCCTTGATAAAGCCAAGGCTCAGTATTCTCGACACCTTCTACATTCAGTTGTTTTATTTTATTTTTTTATCTTTTTTCCTTTTGCTCACACAGGTAGATACATAACCTTTTCTATGTTGTACTAGGTGTGAGTCAAAATTATATATGTATTTTTTTGCTTAGGTATCTTCTTTATAGAATATATATATAATATATATATATATATATATATATATGTGTGTGTGTGTGAGTGAGTGCGCGCGTTTTTCGGAGTTTAACGACCATCCTGAGCAACTTTGACGGATATAGGCAGTATCTCGTCCCCAATTTAGAACCACTGGGTAGAAGCAGTTAGACAAAACACACTGCCCATGCAATCCCCGGTCAATCTCTGAAGAATGTCCAGAAGCCAGCGCCTCAGTCCACGTGGCCACCATTGCGAGGGATGCACTGATTAAACACTTTTCTTTTAAGACATAATGGTACATCGCTCTTGAAATTTGAAATGTTATATTCAGTTTCTTTTGTAATATTTTATGGCACACTGTATGCGTCTGTTCTTTTCAATGGCGATACTAAAAAACTATGCTAATACTAAAATTTAGGAATGGTCCTAAAATTTCTGTGCTTGCTGTATATTTTATGATTCCCTCCACTGGTTTCATCTTAACACAATAAGAAATGGAAGTATTCATAAAGCTAATCAAAACTATATAAATTAACAAAATTGCTATGGTTGGTTGGTATGTATTACCGCAAGTGTCTCAGTGGGCCAAAAAAGCGCCCAAGCAACTGTAGAAAGGGCAAATTTTCACGGTAAAACTGTTTCACGAAACTTATTTTTAATTACTGATTTCCAGCAAAACGAAATGTGTTAAAATCGATATGACAGTTCCATAACGAAATGTTTTCCACTGTCCAAAGCCCAAATAATAATAATAATAATAATAATAATAATTGTTTTTAAAAAAATCTTACAAATTTCAATGGTGTTCCGGTGTTTCACATGTGTACCGTCAGAAGGAAGTCAATTTATTATATCATTTCCAAACTTATAAATACTTACGCAGTGCCTAGCAATGTTTACTTAATTATTCGCGTCAGTTGCTCTGGATTTTTGAATATGGGAAGCCTTAGCTATATGAGACTGTTGATGTTCTATAATCTTGATTACGTTACTTGCTTGTCGTAAAAGAGGGCATGCGAAATAGATGGAGACTTACATCTATAATCCGGATGAATTTGGGGATTACTTTTATAATGAACGTGTCGTTTAATTTCAGAATCAATGCAATGTTGTTACCCAAGGGAGTCTTACACGGAATGTTCTGATGTATGAGCGTAATAGAGAGACTGTGAATTTACATAAAAATGATGTTTAACAGTTAGGCAAGTCAAGTCTTGCTTCTTGGTGTCTTAAGAAAGAGGTCTTGCCTTGAGAGATCCCCACCCCCTAGTTATCCCTTGGTCCCTCTTCCGTGTTTTTTGGCTTCTTTTGTGGAAAAGTAGATCGAAAATCAAATAAAAACCGATTTAAATAATAAATCCTAATCCCCTAGCGAATCTCTTTCGGTGAGAAGAAAGGTTGCTTTTTATCGCTCGACTCGCGTGTGATTAATAACATTTTACAGCCCTGTGTATAAAATATTGGCTATTATAGAACGAGGGAGATACATGGAATCCCCCAGCTCTCACCCCCCAATATCCTCCCTTGAAAGTGCTAAATATCGCCCGTCCTAAGGAGCTTCAAAGGAAAACGGAAGAAGGCTCGGCGGCGAGCACCTTATGGAAGCAGATGTCAGGCCCGTCTTCCTCCCGAAGGTGTGGGACCTTCTTCACCTATTGTGGGTTCTGTACACCAATGAGGAGTCAAGCCCACCAATATGTATGTCTCCTCCTTAGCAGTCCTTTTCTATTTATTTATTTATTGTTATACTTTTTTTCACAGGGGGAGACAGATGTTACTTGGGTGGGTCCGAGACTTGAGGTCGTTCCTTTTGTCGGCTCCGCGCCACTTGTTACAGTCAATTAGGAGGTGGTCCTTGGGGATTGGCTGACACGCGACCAGCACGCGACCGCCGGCGCGTGTCCGCGAAATCTCAACCACACCTTTCTCTTCTTCTTTCTTGTCTTTTTATTTTCTGATTCTTTGGACTTTGGTGCGGGCGCACGTGCACTCGCTGCAGCACCTGGATGTGTCCAGGGCGCCTCCGTGCCAAGGAGACACACCGAGGAGGGAGGGAGGGATTGGAAATAAGCATCCGATAGTTTCTTCTCTGTCTTCTTGGTGATCTTTGTCGTACTTTTTCCTCCGGTGAGACAAGAGACGTGGGAAACCTTCATGCGACGATGGGTTTGGTGGACGGCGATGCCATCGTTCTGGTGTCTTCTTCCATCACTACCGCAACATCACACAGTTGACGATGATACTGTTTTTTTACGTTTAATGTACCCATTTCCAAGTCTTGTGAATGATACATATAAATGTGGGACATCTTCTGATAGGATAAGACTTACAGTTTGGCGGAATCGTCGATGGAAGACGCCTATAATTTGATTACCAGGTAAGGTTGGTCAAAATTACGTTATTTTTTAAACTTATATTAATCCTTTTCGTTGTTTCGCTTTAATATTCTAAGCACCTGAATAGAATGATAGTGCTTGCATCTTTCGTGCAGACTTCAAAGGAGGTTATAAATATCGCTGAAATTAATATTTATTTTCCGAATCTCGCGGAAAGTCCGAGGCGTTATGCAAAACAGCAGCCCATACCCCCTTCCGCCTCCGCGAACATTTATTTAAAGCTCTTCCACTTACAAATTTTGGCTTTGCGCACTTTTCATGATTGTGAATATAGATCATGATAAATTCTAGTTACACATAGGCAATGCGTGTTAGTGTATAAAAGTATATACGTGTATGTTATGAAAAACATAATATGAAAATAAAATAAAAACTGAGGGTGAGGGGCTCTCAAAAAGACCATAGAAGTATAGGCCAAGTGCGAGAGATCGGTTGTTGAATAGACATTTTGCTACTTAGCAACTTAGCTGACCGCTCGGTTTCGGAAAACATAGATTTTTACTCCTACGCAACTCAGAAAGAGTGGGTACTAGGGTTGCAGTTCACCACACCTGAGAAGATCAGTCAAAGCACTAATTAGGATCAGGTACGTTGATAACATCTGTGGTTTAATAAGAAACAAGTAGAATCCTCTTCAGCCTGCCCTGTGCAATAAAAAAAAAAAAGAGAGAGAGAGAGAGAGAAAGAGCTTTGAAAGAGCGCGCATGCTTTAAATAAGGGTGATATTTATCCGGAAAGTAATTTGTTTTATACAATGATAAAAGAAAGAATTTCTTTAACCATTGTAAAACGAATGCGAAGGGAAATATTTGCTGGGATATCAAGGCCCTGTTCGGGGGGGGGGGGTCACTGCGACGCGGGGCGTTGGTGCCTACGCTGCGCCACTGCAGAGAGGATTTTCTTTCTTTTTAACGATACTTTGACACCTCCAAATTTTTTGGAAATGTCAAAATATCGTTAAAAACTCATCCATGAGGAGAAATAATCATTGTGCTGTTGTTCAAAAGCGGGAACCGAACCCTCATTTTCCATTTCTGTCCGATTATTACAAAGTGAAGCAGTAATCTCTCCGTGGCTAGAACTACTTGCCGAATTATATTAATATAAAATTCCAAAAGTTAATATATTTTGGTATAGAATTGACGTAAATAATATGTACTATCGTAGAGGATTTTCCCATTTCAAAACGATACGATTTTTAAGTTCCTTCGCATAATTTCTGTGCTAAAAAATAATAAAGACAAAATGTAAGCACGGTTATTTCAACGTTAAAGGAAAATGGTACCGCTAAAACCAGTTCTGGTTTTGGCAGTACCATTATTCTTTTGAGTTCTTCTGAGAGTGGTATACTTCCTCATCCCATTTACCTACGACCATCATAGCCGTTTCAAATACCACTGTTTTCGCACAACTAAACTGTGTCAATTCAGGCCATGGGTTTGACTTTGCTTCAGGTGTTAAATCTGAGATTTTATCTGTGCACTTTTCTGATATGTATCACCCACTTTAATTGAATGAAGACTTGCCCACGAACATCTTTAAATCTTTCATACTGCTGCAGTGGTCTTAGCGGAGCTGGCTTGGTGACGCAGTGGTCTTAGCGGAGCTGGCTTGGTGACGCAGTGGTCTTAGCGGAGCTGGCTTGGTGACGCAGTGGTCTTAGCGGAGCTGGCTTTTGATCATTCGTCTGAGATGGGTCCGGTTTCGTATCCCGGTGAGGTATGGATGTTGTGTTTGTCTTGTGGCACTGGCTCTCTCCCTTGCCTTCCCTGGAATTTAGCAGAAGTCCTAAATTAGGGACGGGCGACTTCTCATTTTAGTCCTATAGTCCATCAGCAGTCCTAAATTAGGGTACGGGCGACTTCTCATTTTAGTCCTGTAGTCCATCAGCAGTCCTAAAGTAGGGACGGGCGACTGCTTATTATAGTCCTATAGTCCATCAAGCTGCTGACGGTGGTCGTTAAACCCCCAAATAAAAATAAATCTTTCTCTGCTGCTTTACGCAGCCTAAGAAATGAGAATTTCAGGTTTCCGCGGCAAGATTTAAATGGCTTGTGATTATTTTGATGAAATAATAAATCTTTTTCTTCCCCATGCACTTCCAAACTTTAAAAATGGAAACTTGGAGCAAACATTCATTGCGAAATTTCTGATGCTTCAAATATTTAAAACTGACGAAACAAATTTAATGCTCACCTGATTTGCTAAACTTTGCTGATTTTCAGTAAGCTGTTTTGGAGAATAAACACTTTTCACTAGGTTAAAAGTTTTTTCGCCGTGGAAGTAGATTTAAAACATATTTAAAAAATAATATCTAATACCTTAAAGATATGGGATATCCACCGCAATATCTCCGCCGAGATATTGTGACAATTGCAAACATACTTGTGCGTCCCCAAATGAAAAACTCTGTTGGAAAAAAAATAGGAGGTATGAAAAGGAAAAATTCATTCTCATCAAGAATAGAAAGGAAATAAGTTGACGGTTTGGCCATGGTGTTAGCTGCCCATTTGGAAAGGAAATAAGTCAAAATTGTAGCCAAGTTATGGTACGAAATACATATGTACTGTCACACCACCCAGCGGAAAACTGAGCAACTGAAAGAGAGGTGGAGAATATTGCAGATGGTTTTAAAGCTATGCGATGGAGAAAGAACGCTCTCAATGAGACTTTCACAAGTGGGTTTATCTTACCTAATTTAAGTATTAATGTTGATAAATTTACAATTTTTCGACGGTCTCAAATGTCTATAGAAAAATGAATTTTTAAACGAGACTTTTGGTATGCCAGATGCAAACGCGGAAAAAAGGTCAACTGAAGAGTCAAAGTATGTGAACCACATTGATGATGACTATACAGATAGATGATGTTAAAATAATTTTTCCAGTTCGATCTAAAGAAATTGGCACACAGTCAAACTAACAATCGAAATTAAGGCCGGCTGGTGAAAAAATCAGTCGTCAGAAGTGTGAAAAAAAAAAACGCTTCTAAAATTTTTGGTCGAAATTAAAAATATCGGACGTAATTTTTTGTTCTTTTTTTAAATCTTGAAGCGCAGTATAGTGCCAAATGAAAGTATGCCGTTACTCCGTCCAGCCAAAAAATTTTATATTTGAAAAATCAAATTATGTGGATGATATTAATCATGGCTGTAAGCTAGCCGATGTTAGAAAGGACTTTTCTTGTATGTTCTGTGGAAAATGATAAAACAATCTGAATTTTTACTAAACAATCTGAATTGAGAACTAAACAATCAATTTGTACTAAACAATCTGAATTTATGTATTATTTATACTTATTGATATTTTATTGATTGTTTTTCAAACTAAACAATCTGAATTTGTGTCGCCTAGCTAAAAGAAATTCGGCATTAGAAATGCTAGAATGTGCATGGGAAATCTTAAAAAATAAAAATAAAATAAAAAAATATTAAATAAGAAATAATATTTTGTTCTCACATGAAGATAGTAATACAACGGTAGTTACAATTTGGCCAGGATTTTTTTTGTGTGTGTGTGTGTGCGTGCGCGCGCTTGTGTGCTTGTTATAATGGTCAAGGCCACTTTTCCTCTGACGTGTGACCATAAAACTTTCACTTTTTAGGAACGTCTTTTATGTGCTATTTTTATCAAATAATTATTTCATATTAGTAACAACAGACGTGAATAAAAACGCACATGATCATCTTTTTACGGTAGAACGATTTAAAGTTCGGAGGAGGGCTAAAAGCAAATCTGTTCTTCACGATATGCTATGAAAATGAAAAAAAAAATCCTGGAATCTCGAACCAAGATCAGAGTTAAAATATATCCAGTAGTGGAAATAGGAATTATTCGCTGCCGGAACCCAAAGTATAAGTGAATGCCATAAAAATTTAATATGCACAAACCCATTCGAAGTAGATATAAAACCATATAAGGAAATTTCGTTATTAAACTTTAAAATGAAATACTCACATTTAGCTGAAGTCAGAGCTGTTTTCTTTATTTAGAGAAGAACAATTCATACAACATGGCGTTATTAATTGAAATCTATAATGTGCCACCCCGGTGGCGCAGTGGTCTAAGTGATGGCCTCTGATTATTCGTCCGAACGGGGTCCGGGTTCGAATCCCGGTGAGGCATGGATGTTGTTTGTCTTACGGCACTGGCTCTCTCCCTTCCCTGGAACCAGTGACCCTAAATTAAGGACGGGCGACTGCTTATAGCCCATTGAGTTGCTCATGGTGGTCGTTAAACCTCCAATCCAAAAAAAAAAAAGAAATGTATAATGCATTGCGAAATGTTTTTATTCAAGTTAAATGCTTCCTCTCTTTTGATGTCGCATCGCTCCCGGAACGGGCTTCCGCTGCGTGTTCCGGCCCATTTCTACTGCTGAATATACCTATTATGAAAACTGAACTGTTTTCTTTTAAAGCTTCCTTAAAGCAAGGAAATGTTACTTTTCAACATTGCTACATAAGTTATAATTTAAAATTCTGAGGAGGATGGAGAATTCTGGTTTGAGATTTATCTGTGCAAGTGAGCCAAAGGATTTCTTTTAGATGTTCGACATTATATGACATAGAAGCCCTCGGTCAATCTTCTACATATAACATTACAGCTTTCATTATTTCTTTTTTAACTGAATGGTAAGACTACACACGAATTATTTATTTAGCTTCTGATTTGACATGCACTGGGCGTAAAAATTGCTGCTGTTAATAAACTGATGTTTGTTCGTTTCACGTGTTATTCAGAACTGAAAAATTATTTTCTACTGGGTAGCTTGAGTTATGAGAACGGTGATTCATCGATTCATTTTGTTCAAATTTTTCAGTGCATAATTTTGCCGTTAAATTTTTCAGTGCATAATTTTGCCGTTTACATATTCCATTGTCTCTGGGCGTAAGTGCACATGTCTATTTAATTTAATGTATATTTTATTCCTCATCATTTCTTCCAAAAAACCCTGAAAAATTTACTCTTTCCAATATCTGTGATCATAACGAAAGCATGAATGCATTGTACGTCAAATGCACAGTTTTCTCTCCGGGAGGTGAGAAAAATGGGCTATTTGAACGGCTCTCCTTCTAAAAGTCCGATTTGAGTTTGTGTTTTAGATAACTTTCAGCATTTCGCTTATACTTTCTGCTTCTTCATAGTACACAAATCTACTTGTTGGAAAGCATAAGTTTACATTTATATGTTGGCAACTATATTTGCACTTCTGAAAACCTTTTGATAAAAAAAGTTCCTTTTGCATCTGATACCATTCACCATGAGAAACGTTTTCTACACATCTCCTATGTTAAATAATGTGCAGTTTTCTCACTACGGAGTGTAAATACATATTCCATTGTCCCTGGTCATGTTTACTTCTAAAGAGTCAATAATTTGATAAAAAAAAATTCGTCATTATTCACTGGGGGCAGTATTTCGCGTTTGCATTCTGCTTTTCCAAATTGCACGATTCTGCCTCGTATGTTTTTGTTTGAAGTTTTATTTTGCTTGGGACGTGTATATAAATCTCTATTTTTGACTTCATCTGCACTTTTAAAAGTCCAACCTAAAATAAAATCTATGTCGTGTAACTTTCTTTATGACGAACATTTGACATATATTTCCAACCTTCAGTAACGCTTAGTTTTTTTGGGAGGTGCAAATAAATGCAAGCATATTTTTATTTGCGGTAATGTATCCTCCTCTAAAAGAATTGTTTTTGCATCTGAAAATTACAGTTAAAAAATAAATTAATATTTCGGACAGTGTGTGTGTGTAAACTTACTGCTGGGTGGTGATTTGTCAGCGATATTCAGTTTCTAACAAAGTGATTAGAAAACTTCTTTTAAGATCAGCTTGTTTTAGCTTTGATAAAGATAATGCGCACACTGTCTGTTTTCCCAGGTGAACAAATATCCAGGTATGGAACATCTATGTGTATTAAGACTTGGAACTGTAGTTGCGCTTTTAGAAGTCTTTTTCGAAAAATTAGATCTACTTTTGACTGCTGTTTAAGATATGGCAATTTTCTCGTATCTTTTCTGATACAAATGTTTTGTTTGGTGGTGTAAATTTCAGTTTTCGTTCGACACCTCAGGTTTTGCCAGTTGGACTTCTATGTAAATAGAATTTTGGTATTAACTAACCATTATTGGTGTTCCCAGTAGCAGCTCGTGGTTTAGCCAGAAGGTAGAGCACAAGTAACGAGAGCTGGTGTACAGTAATATCCTTAAATGCTTCACAGTAGCATTAAAAGTACCTCAAGGAGCATGATGCTAAAAAAGAAATTCTGGGATTGGGCGCCGAAACCGATTCATCATGTCCCAGCGGAGCAAGTTCAAAAACTCCTCAAAGTGAATACTGTTTATAAGATGTGACGACATATGTATGTCGCATCTTATAAACAGAATCCCATTGCTATTTTACGTTTGTCCTTCCAAGTACTGCCGAAATCATGTAATGTTTTTGGTGTTATTGGTTGTAGATATCTCTTAATTATTTGTTACACCAAAAACCCAACATTATTTCTCTGTAAAGCACTGCTTGACATAAGCGTTATGCTGCTGTAGAACTTGGCTTCTCTGTAAAGCTTAACTTCGTGCTCCCAATAGCTAAAATAAATACAGCATGTATTTATATAAATAGTGGGAACACTTCCAATAATTTATTGCACATGGTGTTAAGAAGGATACCAGTTTCTTATCTATGCAGTGTGAAAAAGGAAACATTAAAGTTTCCATATTGTTACTGCCGTGGCGTGTATTTCCACCATTCACCGCCAGTCGGCGTTACCTGTTGTACCCCTGTTACACGCATAGCCTTTTTGAACGATGGCCGTCGAGATCACCGGACTTAACTCCTTGTGATTTCTTCTTGTGATGTTACATAAGGAATCGTGTTAATGCACCACCTTTTGCCACGTGACGTCCAGGAACTAAAGCAGAGAATTGAACAAGCTACCACCACGGTCACGCAGGATATGGCAACAGTTCGATTACCATGTGGACAATTGCAGTGTCATATGTGGTTCCCACTGTGAATCATTGTGAACTGATGTGATGTATAACATCAAGTTTAAAAAAAAAAAAAAACTTGGACGTTTTGTCGTTCACAAGGTATGTATATAACACTGATATCTGTCCTAGTATTTGTGCAATAAATCACTGAAAGTGCTCCCACTATTTACAAACACCAATTAGCACTTAACAAAGCACTTAATAACGCTAACGGCAAGGTAAATAAATAGTCTTGTGCTGACAGTAATGAACTTGTATACTAAGTCCACTCTAGGTACTTTAAATGTCAGCGTAGCATCACATGTGGAGTATGATTCCTATTTGATATTCAAATAATCGTTTGCCGCCCCGGTGGCGTAGTGGTGTAAGCGATGGCCTCTGATCATTCGTCCGAAAGGGGTCCGGGTTCGAATCCCGGTGAGGCATGGATGTTGTGTTTGTCTTACGGCACTGGCTCTTTCCCTTCCCTGGAACCAGTGACCCTAAATTAGGGAAGGGCGACTGCTTATAGCCCATTGAGTTGCTCACGGTGGTCGTTAAACTTCCAATCAAAAAATAAATAAATAAATAAATAAATAAATAATCGTTTGTTTGGGTTTCTGAGTGCAATACTCTCTTTGCTCGACAACAATTTTACTTCAGTGATTAAACAAGCGTATTATTCAACATGAAAGAATTAATCAAGTTATATGATATCAGACGCTAATTGCGTAACATCAAAGTAGTCTAAGCTCTCTCAACAATCTCTCTCCAAAGCAATTACAATAAGCACACATTCTAACCGACTTCTAACGAAAGTTCTGATACAATCGCAAACATCCCTCTCCTCAGTCTCGTTAACAAATAATATTCACTTTTGACCAACCTCAGGTTGCCAAATCAACATTCAGCTAGAGGGGGAAATGTAGCATTAAGATCAAAAATTATTTAAAGAGAATGAACGAAAATTCACATAAGGTAACACGAACCAAAACGAAAAGTTATATTTTAAGGTATACGTTACTACGTGGCATGCTTTTTGTCGTAAAAATATAGAAATTATTCACACCAGTTGTAGATCATGAAATTTCTCCCGTAAACAATAAACCTGGAAAGCAAAATTACCGCAGTTTTTATGTCACAGCCACATATCCATTCATTCTTATTTTGCATGTTTCGGAACTGAACTTCCGGATTCGCTCAGTATTTTTATCTTTAAAATTTTGCTGTAATTTTAGATATGGCGCAGGTCTATATATACCCAATCTTTTAATTTCCAAGTTCTGTTCCAACGAATGCAAGGGGAACGGATGGTTAAGCAAATAATCAGCAGTATTCGTGTTTAAGAAGACGAACATTTAACTTCTCACACTTCGTTATTTATTTATATAAAGATATTAAGCTATCACTGACACTATTTCACCGAGACAAAATAGAAGAATGGCGCTGAAATAATCCAGTAACAAGCGAAAGACAACACAAAAGCGAGAGATTACGTTTTCTCCTGGTAACAAATCGAGAATGGGCGACGTGGAATTGTGCTCAGATGCTTTTCTCTTAAACGCCGGCTAGCTTCCCGCAGAGTGTTTAATTGCGCATGCTCAAGTATTCTGAGCCAGGGCCGCAGGAGATTGTGCTTACAGACGGCAGAATTCAAAGTTGCACATGAGCTATGGACGGAAAACATTGAATGTTTAGCTGCAAGGAAATGCAAGATGTTTTCACTGACGTAATGGTGCTTTTCAGAACACATAACATATTAATTCAATACGTTTTCAGTGTATTCTTCTCACTCACACAACTTTTTTGAATCATAATTTTTTTCGTTAAGCTAATGGTATTTGAAATCCAGTGGTTCCTACAGACGAGCCGCTACTGGGTGTTATCCACATGCCTTGTGATTCTCTGGAAATATTGTTTCCCTATAGGGGCGTAGCAGTAATTTGCATTTGTCTCTGTATCTCAACTTTCAGAAGAAATTTTTTTCTACAATCGATTGCTTGCAGCCAGGCTGAAGATTTTCCTGATTTTCTGATGCAAAAGTTTCTTGATGAGCGAAGTAATTTTTTAAGAATACTTATGATTGCACAGAAAATAATAATAAATAGCTGGATGTCTAAAAATAATATGTTGAAGCTCAAAAGAGGACAAAGACATGTGTCTTTGTCCTCTTTGGGGACAAAGACACATGTGTTGTATTTATTAAGTACAGTCGCATTGTTACGGGACTATTTCACTAAGTTTCTTTCAGTGCCCTCTCACGAGATTTCGTCAAGCATTCGCGTATACGAAAATTACACAATTCCGGGATTTTAGTTCAAAAATGAAAACTCGCTCTTCTGCGGTGATGCTACTTTATTTAATGCTGTATGTGGGGAAGGTCATGTACCAGCTCCTGATTTTACATTACTTCTGTATTCACTGATTTTACTATTTAAACCTTGATTTGTTCCTGTTTCCAAACTTAATTTCTATCTCCTCATTCCATCACGGCATCAAAAGAAATCTCCTCATCGGGGAGCCGGGAAAACCTCCCTTTCTTCCAGCTTCAATCCCCCCCCCTCTCTTTCTTCTACTTCCCACGACTTTATCTGTTTCTTATCTTATTGACCAGTTCTCCAGTTTCTGAATACCTATTATTGCCACTTTACCCATTGGGAGAAATCTCTCATTAAAACAAAATAGTAAGAAAAAGCAATATACTCGAAATCTCTGCCTGCGTCAACCCTGACGCTATAAAGCCATTAACCATCTGCTCGCAGAGCAATAAACTGATCCTCATGAACTCTCGGACAGCCATGGTGTTCATTAGAACTCTTGAAGCGTAGAAGGAGTATCTCCTTTCCCAAAATCTTTCGTGTACCTGTCGCACTGTGATGCAGGATTTCGAAATACATTCGGAATCCCTTTTTAATTTGGCGTATTGAGATACTAATAGGTTTTGCAATAAGTATTCTAAACGCGCCTGCATTTTGACGTATTGAGATGGGATGACTTGAAATGTGGTTTGAATCATCTTTGTGTTTTGATACGCGTAAGTGTATAATTTGGGCATGTGCACTGTGCCTTGCAACTACGCAGGAGTACTAAGGTCTGTGCTAACTAACTTAATCCGTCTGGTGTTTGGTCTCACTGTGGTTACACCTGCCCTGTGCTCCGCGAAACCATATAACTTGTTCCCTCGTGTTGACATATGGAAATGTGTAGCTTCAAGAAATTATGTACCCTCCTCCACTCTTACCTACGAAGTTCCAGAATTTCGAAATGTTTTATCAGCCGCTGACACACGTTTTAAAACATGCAGTTTTGGGCTGGTTGTGTATTTGTGAATGAACTCGGTGTTTCTCTTTTTTTTTTTTTTTTTTCCTTCTTCAAATGCTGTGCTAACAGTGCGTGACTTAATAGAATGGGAGAGGGTGGCGGTACGGAGTATATTCGTTCTCATTCCTGCATCCTGAAAACCTTGAATCAAAATGGACCTTGGTGCTTCAGTGTATGTTTTCGAACTAGATGAATTAAAAAAAAAAAAAAAAGCGGAAAACTCTTTTTATGATGTGTTGTCCGCCGCTTCCGTTATTGCATCACACTGTTTCGGCTGCATCCGTCGCCTCGGGCACTTGCAATGATAGTTGTAGATGCTCTTTTTCAGCAAAGGAAGCGCATCTCTGATTTGTTTCGTGTTTTTTTTTTTTCTTGCAGATTTATCTATTTTTCGTCGCCGTGCAAATCAAATGGAAGAACAAAAGAAATCGTTCTTAATATTGCACTGGTCGTGAGATTTTATATACACTAATCCAGAGTTTGAAAAACACCATGCCAGATACGTCTGGGGCATGTAAATCATTGGCCTGTGCAGGTAAATAAAGAAATCTAGTCGCCCGGTTAGGGCAACAAAATTTAAAAATTAAAAAGTTTGGATTCGAATCTTTTTCTACAAGAAAAAATACAGGTAGGCTCAGTTCTGATTGAGCCGTCAGTTTGGAACGTAAGACTACGACTTTCAGATCGGTGAGTATAAATGAGCAAGTCGAGTATGGTTTCAAAGCGTTTAAATTTGTCATAACCAACACAGGTCTATGATATGAGAAGTAGTTTGCATAATTTTTACAAATAATGCTGGATGCATTGCGAACAAAAAGTAGATCGATACACGAGTTGCCCAAAGTTGTGCTCTGTCTTCTTTGGCTTCTTACATTCCTCATCACATGCTCGTGCCTCTCATTTTGATTTTCTCCACTTTTGTTTGCGTTCATTCTGCGAATTCCGCGGCATTGTCAAAAATGTTAACCCGTTCACACGGAAACAATTTTTAAAGTTTTTAGTTTAAACCACTGCGATATGTTCTTTTATATATTTGAATAGATCCTGTTGAGAGCTTTAAGACGATACCACGCACAGTCGTTTTGCACTCACGGTTGTCCACATAAACCTTTGATATTGTCAAAAGTGTTCACCGGTTCACAAGAAAACATTTTTTTAATTTTCAGTTCAAACCACTGCGAAATGTTCGTATATCTGAATAGATCTCGTCGAGAGCTTTAAAACGATACCACGCATAGTCGTGTTGCGCTCACGGCTGCCGAGTTAGACTGAGTCAAACGCGGCGGCACACCCAGAAATATTGCATCACCTCCCTTGCGAACAAGGAGCGAGGGCAGCGTCGCGCGCACGATGTATTGCACAGTACCGTGACAGTACGCGAATTGGACTCCATACTGTTTACGAATATGCTAACACGATTAGTGTGCTGGCACGTATTTTTAACGCTATACTGATTGGGACCTATTTTTGCCACAGGCGGTGGGCCGTAAGTCGCCCCATACTATCCGCGGAGTTAGACGTAGTCCTACGTCAAAAAGACAGTTGTGGCATGTCACGTAACATTTCACTGCTAATCACCGAAAATTGTATAATTGTTACTGAGTGCCAGAGAGCTGAAAACTCTGCTGAAGAACTGAAACGTTTTGTGATATGATAGTGAATGCTAAATAAATGTTAGCAAAAGGTGGACGCTTATTCGGAGTTATCTGAGGGAAAAGCGATTAGGAAATTAATTTTCGCGCACTTAAGGTGCAAGATAGCAATATTAAATATGGCGAGGCGCTTTTTTTTTTCTCTCTTTTCAGGAGCAGAACACTACTCATTTAATTAGGGATGGGAAAGGTTCTTTTTAGTCGCAGGCGATTATCGACGACGGGGGGCGGGGGGGGGTGCTCTGTGACAAAGGAGATGAAAATCAAGATTATCGGTTTTGTAAACTTTCTATTTTTTTTATTTTTTTTCCAGAAGCGTGATTTCGGGGCAATTGTTATTCTTATCAAATTCGTCATCGTGAGTGTTATCTCGTCAAGAGTGAAAGATGTTTCCAGCATCCTACCGCATTTGAATTTTAATGATTTTTCACCCGTAATGTGCACTCTGTGCTGTTGTTATAGGCTACGGGACTCAGTAATGCGCGTAATTGCCCTTTGTGTGTATTAGATTCAACGTGAGAAGTATTTGATTCGCAGAAAAATGAAAGAAATTTCGCTGGCGTTTATCCCCGTTTTATTTAAAACTATGCTATTCAAAGTCTCTTAGGAAATATCTCTGAATCACTGGTGTTAATGTGCACTGTGTTTCGCCGAATTGTACGCTGTTATAGAAAGCACTCGAAGACGGAAGCAGACGTTCGCTTTGAAGGAACTCCCATTTCTAAATTTTTCGTAAACGCAAACATGATAAATCTTTGCGTGCACTTGAGACCGCACCTTAAAATAGCTTCCTTCCTTCGTAGTTCAGATGTTACTTGCAATGGACAACCAACCCTCCCTTGTGCTATGGAGTTTCGGTGCAACGGGTCTTCTAAGATTTCTGAATTTCTTAAGTAGTAAACGAAAAGTCTGTTCGTATGCACGCAACAAATGATAGGCACAGTGGCGTACCCAGAAATTAATTTTGGGGGTGCATATCGTCGCCGTAATGTCAAAACCACGAATGCTAAAATTTGTTGTTTGAATTATCGCTATTTAAAAATTAAATTTGATCAAAGAATAACTTTTGCAATTGCATCAGACTGTTCAAGTACTATACATAACATTTACATAAAGTTGCATCTGTATTATGCAGCAGTGAATAAAATTTTATATGATTTAAAGTCAACACTTGAAAAATTCTCACATTCTTGGTTTTGTCACTGCAGCTACGATATCATTCCTTCCTAAAGTGGCGAAAGCCGCCCCGGTGGCGCAGTGGTCTAAGCGATGGCCTCTGATCATTCGTCCGAACGGGGTCCGGGTTCGAATCCCGGTGAGGCATGGATGTTGTGCTTGTCTTACGGCACTGGTTCTCTCCCTTCCCTGGAACCAGTGACCCTAAATTAGGGACGGGCGACTGCTTATAGCCCATTGAGTTGCTCACGGTGGTCGTTAAACCTCCAATCAAAAAAAAAAAAAAAAAAAAAAAAAGTGGCGAAAAAGATGTGCATGAGAACAGGCATTTTTATATTTCTCAAATACTATTAATTACAAAGTAATTTTCGTTCTACGTTTCTGTTTTCATGCTATGGGCACGGGGGGGGGGGGGATAGGCATTAACAATAGTCATATGTAACCTTGTCTGACCATTCTAAATAAAGAAGTAACTAAACGGCAATTTAAGGAAACCAGAATGGCGACACTAGCAAAATAACGTCACCGACAATTGTTATCAATTTTTAATACTAGACAAAAACAAATGGGGGGGGGGGGTGCATATGGCCCTTTTTACACACACACACACACACACACACACCCTGGGTACACCACTGGTTAGGCATACAAACCTTGCTTTCTACTTACGGCCCGTCAGATAAGAAGACCAAGGTTTTTTACTGTGAGTCATATTTTGAGAGAACTGCTGAACGTAAAGATATGGTTGAGGTATCAAAATAAAGGTCTTACCTTGTAGATGTGCCAGTCTAAGAGAAAAATGAGATTGGGGCAACGGTTAGGCCGTTGTGGGCAGCAAAGTTCCCATGTAAAGTCTATGGGAGAAGCGTGCAGTTGACTCACGCGCTGTTGAAGGCGGAGCGCATGGAGAGACTGAGATAGTCCAAAGTCTTCTCTTTTCTGAGCGAACCGTTGCGCAAAGCAACGCTAGCAAGCATTCGTATCAAAGTTCTTCTCATTGGAACAGCGAACACTCTCGAAGACCTGCTTCCGTTATGCCGTTAGACTGTGTGATGTATATACACAATTTAATATTTATTCGATCCAATTTATTCACGTAGGTAAGACGTTTCCCATTATTTAAAGATGTAAATAAACATTCCCTTGACCATTGTTAGTAAAAATATTTAGAATGCCCATATTGAGTTACGCCATCTATATATTCATTCTATAAGGTTTTTTACTGTGAGACCTATTTTGAGAGAACGGCAGGTGTCGAAAGTCGAAATAAAGATCTTACCATGTAGATGTGCCAGTCGAAGAGAAAACTGAGATTGGAGCAACGGTTCGGGTGTGGCGGGGTGGCAAAGTTTCCATGTAAAGTCTATGGGAGAAGCGTGCCGCCCTTATCTACATCAGGCGCTCAGTTCAGTGCCAGACTTGGTGTCTACATGGTGTTCTATGATCAGCCCTAAAGTAAGTAAATGCTTTATTGCATACTTACCCTTAACAGAATGTGTCTCTCGCAGAAAAAAAAACAAAAAAAAAAACGTAAGAGCCTTACTGGAAGGCGTGGTGAGCGATCAATGGGTCGCAACTATATGTCTCAGGCAAGAGAGAATGAAGAGCATTCGCAACGCGAATCTCTTTCCAACAACATTTACAAACACAGTTGTGACTGAAGATGAGAGTGAAAGAGTGCGCTATCCAGTTGAATTTTTGCGCAGGATTGACATGAGTGGACTTTCGCCTCACATTCTACGACTGAAAAAGGTGCAGTGGTGATGCTAATCACGAACCTGGCCGCCCCGGTGGCGCAGTGGTCTAAGCGCTGGCAAACCCGAACACTTGTTCGAACCCGGACCCTTCACGAACGAATGATCGTTCGTGAAGGGTCCGGGGTTCGGATCCCAATGAAGCATAGATGTTGTGTTTGCCTTACGGCACTGGCTCTCTCCCTTCCCTGGAACCAGTGACCCTAAATTAGGGACGGGCGACTGCTTATAGCCAATTGAGTTGCTCACGGTGGTCGTTTAACATTCAGTCAAAAAAATCACGGACCTGGACTATTGTCTTTACCGAAGTGGTGGAATGAATTTGTCAATCAAATAAAGTTTATATTTGTTGTTTCATATGAGTTTATTCTCTTCAAAAAAAATAAATAAATAATAAACCAACCGTCTATTCCGACGGGTTACGTCTAGTGGAATAAAATAAACGCAGTGGGTGCGTTACTGCGGGTTCAAACTCTGATCCCGTTGACTAGTTCACTCTTTAATCACACGTGACCTGAGCGAACAGCGCATGTTGACAAGTGACTTGGAAGTAAGAAAACAGATAGAGCTCGAACTGTCATGGCATCAATACGAGAACTACTTCCGACCTAGTTGCGAAACAAATTGCATGAATCGCAGTTTTGTTGCCGGTGTAAAAATTCTTCGTGAAGTGGCACTGTTGATAAGTTAGGTTAGATGATGACTAAAGGTCAAATTTATTTTTTTACTCTCAAACAGCACTTGCTAATTTAAACATAGATTTGATGCTTTATTTACGAATGAAAATAATGCTGTGCATCACATTAAGCTTTCATGCTGAATTTAGAAATATGAACAATATAGAGTTTTATTTTAAGAAGGTTTATGCGCCACTAGTTAAGAAGTCAAGCACTGATGCTATCTCTGGACTCATCAAGCACTGGTGGTATTGCTGAAGTTTGGTGAATGAAGCATCATCTTTGCGACTGTTTTCCATGGTTTGGACTGGGCCCTCCAGTTCCAGTAACCTGGAATCTTAACGCTACCATCTAAAATGATATTCTCGACAATTCTGTGCTCCCAACATTATAGCAGCAGCTTGATGAAGGCCCTTCGTTTTACCAATTGCACAATGCTCCCGTCCGCAAAGCGAGGTCCGTGTAGGAATGGTTTAAGGAGTTGGATGTGGAAGAACTTGACTGTCCTGCTCAGAGCCCCGATCTTAACTCCGTAGAACACCTTTAGATGAATTGGAATATCGACTGCGAGACAGGCCGAACCGACCGTTGGCTAATCGTCTTCAAGCAACACAGGTCTATTCGCTCTTAAGACAGAATGGAATGCAGTTCCTGCAACAATGAACCAAAATTAAATCGAAAGCCTTTCCAGGAAAGTAGAGGCTGTGATAGCAGCAAAGAGTCGACCAACTCGATATTAATTCCTGCTGTATTACAGGGAGTTTGCGGATAGACACTTAACCGGATATTTTGATCAGATTGTGTGTGTGTGTGTGTCATGAGACAGAGTAACGTCTGTTCATTCTGTTTTTCGTGTATTTCAGTGCCAAAGCTAGAAACAACGTTTCTGAGGTAACAGATGTCTCGTTACCAGAAGACGAATTATCGGCAAGCCCGGTGGTGCAATGGTCTAAGGCGCTGGCCTCTGATCTTTCGTCCGTAAGGGGTCCGGGTTCGAATCCCGCTCAGGCATGGATGTTGTGTTTGTCTTACGGCACTGGCTCTCCCTTCCCTGGAACCAGTTACCCTAAATTAGGGACGGGCGACTGCTTATAGCCCATTGAGTTGCCCACGGTAGTCGTTAAACCTCCAATCAAAAAAGAAAAAAAAAATATCGGCAAGCTCGAAGAAGGCCGGAGAGTGACCGATGTCGCCAGCCAGTTTGGAGTAGTACACATCATAGTATCGCGGCTTCGGTCAGCGTTCAGGAGACACAGAACCACTGCAAAATGTCTGGCTGCAGGTGTCGGCCCCACTGTACGAGTCAGAGAAATGACCATAATGGCAAAATGTGGTTGGATAAATACTGAGGGCCAGTTGGCTAATCGTCTTCAAGCAATCACAGGTGCGCAAATTTCTCGCCATACCGTTTCAAAATGCAGCAGGATCAAATACCCTGAAATCAGTACGTTTTCTCCCATTATCCAGGGCGCGTCCTGCCGCCCACCTGAAGACCAGTCAGTCTCACGTTGACTGGTCTTCAGGTCAATGAGACAAGTTAATGTTCACAGATGAAAACCGTTTTAATGTTTCGTCGGATTCCAAGCAGCAGTTGATGTAGAGAGAAAGTGGGACTGCGCATGATGCCATAAACATCGTTGAACGTGACAAACATGGCGGTCGCGGCTTCATGGTGTAGGCCGGTATCACAGTCAATGGACGTACCGAGCTTCAGGTGATGGATCAGGTAGCGGTGCTGCAATGATGTGATTTTTCCTGGTTGTGGGCGAAGATGTCACTTTAATAGACCATAACGGCCATCCTCAGCGTATTGAGATGAAGTATTGGCTAGTAAGTATATATGTCCAATGGAATGACCAGTGCGTTTCCCTGATCTCAATCCAATCGAACATGCATGGGATGCTCCGGGGAGACGTGTTGCGCAAAGGAATCCTTTACCAGAAACCATTCCAGCACTTCTCAGGGCTCTCCAGCAGGAGCGACTAAACCACTTGACGCTAAATATGCATCACTGTGCGAGGTGGACATATACCCTACTGAGGAGTATTCTCTGAACCCTGTTAATGCAGTGCTGATATAAGATTGTCACTAGACTACAGGGGAGGCTATACCTCATTCGTAACATTTTGCTCCGTTTCGATCTCTATTACATATTACTTACTCATGACTTTTTATACCTGGCGTTTTTATTTTACTGTTATTATCATCGATACCACTTACAGCAGTAAAATAGCTTTTTCCCAATTTTGATTGGTCAAAATGTACCTCGTACTTAATATCTAGACAGCAGTGCATATACAGGGTGTTCAAAACATAACTGTGCACTGAAAGTAACACTTATGTCGAACTGGTTTCTACAGAAGATGTTGGAAATGGGTGGGCCCCACGGACGTCCAGACATGACTGCACACGCTTCTGCATGTTGGTGAAGATCATTTTCAGTACCCCACAGGCGAGTGTTTCGGCTGTTGATGTACCCGGACAGGTGGAACCATGCCTCATCTGTAAAAAAGTCATGTCCAGAATGTCCTCACCTTCTTCAGACAGGAACGCTTGGAACCACCTGCAGTACCGAACACGGGCCTCGTGGTCTGTTTCTTTCAACTGATGCACTACAAACACTTTGTACGTTGAACTCGCCGAGTGACCGCTGTTTTGCGGGCTAAAGAGGGTCGTAGTGTATTGGCTCATTGGTGTAAAGCACAAATAGAGCTACCGGTTATTCTTCATAAGTAGTAATATAATTATTCATTCGTTAAAAAAATTCAGACTATATAAAATATTACGAAGAATTGGACCATTTCTTGAGTAGACCACCAAGAAATGTCCCGATGGGCCAATCTGCCCCCTTATCACAGTTAGACGCCGCCCCAGTGGCCAAGTGGTTAGAGGTGCTTGTTTCTGACTAGGCGTCCGACTTGAGCTCGGGTATGTCCTAGTATTACAGCGCTGGATCTCTCCCTTCCGTAGAACCAGTGGCCTCATATTAGGAATGGATGACTGCTTGTATCTCTTAGACTTGCTCATGGGCCATTAAACCCAAAAACAAACAACAGAACTCGTTTCTGGAAAGATTAGTTTGGTCACCAAAGTAAGGTAGTCCGTAACTTTTTACGTCTTCATCTACGACGACTTCGTACATGCATTCCACACGCGCTATTATTTTTTTTTTTGAAGGGGGTGGGGGGATCTTAACAAAAAGATGATTTTTTTCTTAGTCCGCTCATCCATTTGTCGTGCTACTGAGAAGAATGAGTATGTTGAACTCGGGTGAAAGATATCTTAATGGGACCGAAAAACAAAGAGGGTAAAAGAAGAAATATGTGAGAAAAACTGCTTAATTTTTTTTTTCATTTTTTTTTATTTATGCTTGTTGATGTGGTTTTTCTATTACCAGAATCATATTCATGTAATCAAAGCATCACTACATTAACAAAAAAGAATAGATAAAAAAAACTATTGAAAAATTAAAAAGAAAGATGGAAATTAATTTGAAAACAGTATAAATGTCATTACGAAGAAAATGGTAGATTAAATGAGGTCCGTGAAGATCCCATTGCAGAAACTAGCAATGTGACGGTCGAAATAACAGTCGCTTCATGCTTCGGTGATGGAGCAAATGATGTCTTCGGCATAAGTTTAACTAACCATACAAATGGTGGACGGTTAAGCATTTGATGTTAGCGTCACAAATATAACAAAGTATAGTCAGTTAAAGACCGTCTAAACTCATTTTCCTTGTGATTAAAAAAAGGTTGTTGTTTTTTTTCCATTGCTATACAGATGGAGGCAAAATGTGTCTTCGTATTATTCAATTGTGACCGCGGCTTGCTGCCAAAGGGATAATCATTAACAATACAGAATTGGCTAGGAGTGTAAATGATTGGCAGTTGAAAAAAAAAAATTACAATAAAGGGCATAAATTCTCGTTTTGTGTCATTGCTATGTGCGTGACATATGCCTTATGAGAAAATTCAAATGCAGATGTATTGCATTAAATGTTGATTTACGCGGGAAATCAATACCTGGAAAGGTTAGGGTGTGGCGTACTACAGAGCTTAAGCACATGTCAAGACGGCAAAGTTGCAGAGATAAATTCCGTCGGTGTAGCTTAATTGGGGAAGCATTTGGCTCCGGAGCAGAAGGATGCAGGTTCGAACCCCGTCACCGGCAAATTCGAGTTTTCTCATGGACGCCCGTTTGTGGAAATGTATCTTGACCGTTGGGGTTTTCGAAAAATGTGTGATGTTCGTTCCACACATCGTCTGGAATTAATCTGAATTACCTCTTCGCTAAAAAAAAAAAAAAAAAAAAAAATGTGCGATGCTTCTTCCACACGTCGTCTGGAATTAAAAATCCTTCTACAGAGAGTTATTTCAAGCATGGTTTGCGGCGGACCCGAAACTTGTGATTTTGTGCCCCCGCCTTTCTCAAGGGGGATATAGGTATGTTACGTACTACAGAGATGAAGCACATATCAAAACGACAACGTTGCAGGGATAAATTCCGTCGGTGTAGCTTAATTGGGAAAGCATTCTACTCCAGGCTCAATCCCCGGCACCGGCAAATTTATGTTTTCAGAAATGTTGCATTGACGTCATGTGATCTGGATTTCCTTTGGGGACACCACTAGCGACATGAGGGGCAGCTCAGTGGGAATTTCGTAGCTATTATTGAACTGTCGGCAAAGTCATCGAAATTACTTGATGAAATCTGCGGCAACTGTAAAGATTGCGGGTTTAGGTCTTTGAATGCCGAATGAGTTCATTTCATATGTTGTACCTAATGCAAAAATGCACTGACACTCCGGGGGGGGGGGGGGTTCATTTAGAAAGCTCAACACTTGACGTACCTCCACCGTCTGCTACATTACACTGTGTGTGGCGTTACATCTAGAGTGGCATTGTATCAAATGTGCCAATCATTTTAAGTAATTCAAATTTCAAATTTTGTTAATTATGGTTCCTCCAAAAATCAATTAGCATTAGTAAAAAGCATGTTAATTAGACAAAAATGCGGTTATATGTTCTGTACCTAGTGCTAAGTGTGTTCGAAGTGTCCTTTTTCGATCTCG
Organism: Macrothele yani; assembly: GCA_039090855.1. Taxonomy (NCBI): domain Eukaryota; kingdom Metazoa; phylum Arthropoda; class Arachnida; order Araneae; family Macrothelidae; genus Macrothele; species Macrothele yani. The sequence continues at coordinate 85,783,751 of CM077001.1, forward strand.
GAAGCTTCTGTTGTGCATTAAATGCGGAAATTTACTTTGCTTAGTAGGAGGGGCAAAGTTAACATTTAAATTATAAGGAAATGAATAAAAAATGATGTTGCCTTACTAAAACTTAATCAAGAGAAAGTTAATAGCATTACACGAAATCGTTTTACGTGCCTTAGCTTCTTTTAAAAACCTCGTCTATTTTCAATTGTTTTTGATTTCAATCCATTTTTTTTTTATTTGGAGATTTAACGACCACCGTGAGCAACTCAATTAGGGACGGGGGATTGAGTGAGCAACTCAATCCCCCGTCCCTAATTTAGTCACTGGTTCCAGGGAAGGGAAAGGACGAATGCCGTAAGACAAACACAACATAGAGTATATGCCTGACCGGGATTCGAACTCGGACCCTTCAAGGACGAATAATCATAAGCCAGCACTTAGACTATTGCGCCACCGGGACGGCCCAGTTATTTTCAGAGCACAATCTGATCTAACAAGCGCGATAGAAATGCCGCCGTCCTTCGAGTTTGCTTCAAAGAATCTTCTTAATGTTAAGATAGTGATTCACATTTTTGACTGAATCAGTGTCTTTAACAAAAGTTTGCCTCAATTGAATCACGATCTGAAAAAACGGTAAGGGAATTCTCACACAACTTGCAAGTGACAGCACATCAAGTATGTTTTGTGTTGAAAAAGACAGATTGGCTGAGTAATATTCCCTGATGGATGGCGGTATATCAAAGGATTTAGGGATGTTTTATAAAGAGCACGTCTGTTCAGACCCAAGAGGTGGCGGTACGTCAAAGGTTGACTGTACTTGGATAATTTTGGCCAAGGTATCACATGTCTGTGTCAAGTAAAAATATATTGTTATACCCCCTAGCGGAAAGATCGTACACTAATAAAAAATGTGGAATGTGCTTTACAATAGAGACGAGCACGGGCTCCTTTTTTTAAGGTCAGTTTGAACATTTGTGCGAATTTTTCCTGTGTGAATAACGAAAAAATAATATTGTTTTACTAATGAATGAAATACGGGAGTGCACTATTGTACAATAGAAATTTGGAAGATGTGAATCCATTTATTGGTGTAAATATGACATGGATGTTAATCCAGATAATATCCGAAAACTTGAAAATTTCGTCGTCCTGGAGCGGGAATCGAACCCGCGTCTTCCGAATAGCGCCCGATATGCTAACCACTGCACCACCCAGAACGACCAAGTTTCCGATTAATTTGAATATAACCATCACAGGATTCGCTAGTCGAAGCAACCGGCATTCATATATAGCGAATCTTGTGTAGTGGTTAGCATACTCGGGCGCTATCCGGGAGACGCGGGTTCGATTTACACTCCAGGACGACGAAATTTTCAAGTTTTCGGCTGTTATCTAACTTAACATCTATGTAATATTAACACCAATAAACGGATTCACATCTTCCAATGTTGTTTTACTTCTATTTATATTTTCATCATCAGGTAAGAATGTTAAGGCTTCCCATTAATGTCACCCCCTCCCCCAAAAGGAGAGAAAGGATTATAATGTGTATCATATTCAGGTAACAAACTGTCCATTTTGTTTTTCAAGTCTAGCAAGTTAATTCGATTACCTTCGCTCACCTTCATGTTTTCACCGAATGACTGAAGTGTTTTCATATTGTAGCTTGCAAAACTTTTCGTTTTAGTTGCCAGAAAAACTTGTACTATAAATTTTCATCGCACCTAGGAAAGGTCCCTTATTCTCATGGTATTTAACGCAGGTAAAAAAAATTCTTCGAACCTGACCTGCAGACTCTAAGATTACACGCAATGGATAGTGATGTGTTATAAACGCGACTTTTTTACTCACAATAAATTAGTCAACTGTGAAAGAAGAAAAAGATCTACTTTCAATTAATTAAAGGCAGCTTGAGAGAAATAGGTGGTAGACAGTACTATTCTTTTTATTTCAAGGAGTGAGAATTTACTGGGAAGCAATTCAGGTGCCGTGCGATACTCCTTATTTTGCAGAGCCATGCGAAACTCCGTTAGCGAATAACTGAAAATTGCCATGAGAAAGTAGAGACAAATGAAAAATTCATGGAAACGATCAAAATCGTGTATGACAGTAGTTCATGCGGGTAGTATTGGGTGTGTGCATAAGTTCTACCCGTTTTTGTTGGTTACAAAGAACACGTCAAATAACGTACCTAGGATTTCACATATAATTGCCATCTTTTTGTATGACTTCTTGCCATCTGTTTATGAATAGGTGAATCCCAACGCCGGAAAAACTCCTGTGTTTGAGTCAAAAAGTCATGCAATGCCGTTTTCACACCGTCCACATCATCGAAGGTTTGGAGAGCGAAGGCGTTCTGTAATGATCGAAAAAGGTGGTAGTCCGTAGGTGCCAGGTCAGGGGAACACGCTGGGTGAGGTAACACTTCCCAACCAAAGTACAGTAATTTGTTCATGATGGAAGATCACGCCTTTGCGATTGGCGAGTGCTGGTCGCTTCGATGTCAGTTGTTCTCGCAATCTGGCCAACTGTTGGCATTAGAGGTCAGCATTTATCGTTCGGTTAGGTCCAACACCTCCCAGTGGATTATTTTCTGGACATCCTACCAAACTCTCAACAAAACCTTTTTGGAATGCAAACCTCCTTTTGAGGTCGATGGAGCAGGCTCCTCACCTTGGCACACAGTCCGTCGACGCTTTACGTTACGGTACAGTACCCATTTCTCATCACCCGTTACAATTCGTCCCAAAAACGATTCATTTCTGTGATGAGAAAGCAAAGTAACACAGGTACGAATTCTCTCCTCTCGTTGCTTTGCAGAAAGCTGGTGCGGAACCCAGTTATCGAACTTGGTGATGAACCCACGTGCACGCGTCCGTCTTTTGACTGTTGTTCTGTGTACAGACAACGTTTCCGCTAATTCCCGAACGGTTGGATGTGGGTCATTTGTTATGGCTTGGTCCACATCCTCGTCAGAAACCACGGATGAACGTCCAGGACGTGGTTGATCTTTACAGCTTCTGTCTCCGTCCCGGAATTTCCGAAACCAACGGCGACGTGTGGTATCATCAACTGCATCCTCCTCATGCAGTTGACTGGTGTTGCGGCAAGCCGCTGCTTCAGTACTGCCTTTATCGAACTCGTACAGTAAACAATATCTAATGTGCTCCTTAACGCATGCCATGTTACACCGTCCGTAATTTTCCGTTTCGAATGACTTACTCGGACAAACCTCTATATGATCTATTGCTCCACGCTTTATTGGCCGAAAACTCGGTATAGCAGCATCCTCTGTGACGTAACTACTCCGATCGCATTATTATTGCAAAAACGGGTAGAACTTTTGCACACACCCAATAAATGTAACGAAAATTAGAGGTATTTAAATGCCTTCATGGCATGACCTCTGATGGTGACCGCGCATGGACTTCAAATGTTAGATCTCCATAAAATTTCTCAATTGCAGGAATAATTTATTTTAATTAATTTTTAGTTTATGATAAATAGCGTGAAAAATTCGATTATAACTAACAAGCTTGGTGTTAATTTTTTCGAATGGCGAATTTTCTCTTGCCGAGAATCTGAGTTCGAGTCTTGAATAAGCCACGACTTTTGACTGTTGCACGATCAATCGTGTTTTCCTAGGAATTGGTGCATTGCTGCTTCGGTGGCCGAATGGCCTGATGCGCTGGTTTCTAGCCAACGTGTTCGAGTCCCGGATGAGGCATGAGTAGTGTGCTGGTCTATCTTTAGGAGCATTGGTTCAGTCCATTCCCTAGAACCAATGCCCCTAAATGATCGATCGATCACGTTTAGAGGATTTTAGGAAGGGAGTGTCTGACTCCAGGTCTTAAACAACCCTTAGAAATAGGAAACTAGAAGATTTGGGCTAGAGCGCCCGATAGGAAAGTGACACGGAAGCGAAGTAGAAATTAGGAGGAATACGCCCTTATTTATTACCGGGGGGCAGTACCCGGGGCCCGATGGCTTAACGTGCCCATCCGACGCACGGCGGGTATTTAGTGGATCGAGCGTTCGTACCTGCCTGGGATCGAACCTGAGGCCCTTCCCGTGGCAGTCACGAACGTTGCCCACTCGGCCACCCGCGGCCCCAATGCCTCTAAATGTGGGGCGGACGACGTCTTATAGCCCTCAGTGTTGCTTAACCCTGGAAGGGAAACGTGGGACAACTAAGTACCCCAATAAAAAAATGAATTTCAAAACAACATTTAATTGAATAGTTGCTTAGTAACACATAACATAAAAAACTTTGAGTAATTAATTATTCATCAGGCATTCCCCGGCCGAAACTAATTTACGCGAGGCACTCAGTGCCCCGCGTTTTCCTTCGAGGGTTAAGGTGGTTATTAAAATCCTGACACAAAGTAATTGTAACCCTAAGTTAGGGGTACAGTTTTACGTAGCGTTATGTTTTTTATTTTTATTTTTTTCAGGTTTGTAAGCTATGTGATTGTGAGTTAATCAGTATACTTATGATATGGTAACTTTAAATAAGGTGGTATATGCTTTTATACGTGTGCTGATTAAAAAAAAAAGGCGTGTTAAGACAGAAGTTTTTATCAACCCATTTTTTGTGGTCGTTTGTCCTTTGTGTTTGTTTCATCAAGGAAACCGAAGTAGAAAATGTGCCTTTAGCTCGTCTGGCTTGACTGCATGTTAGGTTGTTCATCTTTCAGGCGAACAATACTGCCATTTGTAGCTGATCAGTGAACCTGGTGTGGGCGTGACTGACAGTAGGGTGTTATTCAATCAATAGCGTTGATTGGCAAAATGCGCCGATTCTCAGTTATGGCAGGGAAAAGAACTGTTTCAGAAAGTCAGTTTCTGTGCCTGTACACTTTACAGACTGACCTAAACACGTCCGGTCAGTTTCCTTATATCCGGCTTGAATAAAACCAGACTTTGGCAGAATTATTTAATACTTTGAAACTGATAACTTTTCAGTGCATAGAACTACTCAAATCTTTTGTCTTTGATCAGGGCTGGATTAATGCCTTAGTGTGCCCCCTATGCTATGATATTTGAGTGGTCTCCAAGGCTAAGACATTTGAGAGGTCCCCCCAAAGAACTTATGTCAGGGAACCAGTATGAAGTCTGGTGAAACACGAAACTGTAATTACTAAATTATCTGCCGAGTCTTCATAATAAGTTACTGTATTTTTCATTGTTCTCAAAATAATATGAGTTAAAAGCTTTAGATTCCTAGATTTTGTCTTGGATTTTCTTAATATTTAACACTGTATATTTTTCTTAGTTCATTTTTTTTGTTATGCAATGTGAAGCCACAGGGGACTTTGACTACTAACGGTTTCAAGTGAAAATTGGGAAGTGTGGGTGGATGGTAGTGAAAAAGGTGAAACTGTCTCATCGACCCTTCTGTATACACTGAATAGCAATTGAATTAGAGATACCTGTCTAGTAACGTGTAGCACCCCCTTTCGCCCTGATGACGGCGGCGATTCGTCTCTGCATGGACTCGACAAGACACCGGAAGCGTTGGGAAGCCATACGGATATACGACCCCTGAACAAGCTCCCACGGTTCACGAAGATTTGATGGAGGAAGTCAGAGCCTCGAACATCTCTCTCGATGGCATCCCAGATGTGCTCGATGGGATTGAGTTCAGGTGACCTAGCTGGCCAAGGAAGCGAGGTCACATCGGTGGAGTGTTCATCCAACCATTCGGATGCAATTCGGGAGCGATGGCACGGTGCATTGTCTTGTTGCAGGATGAGGTTCCCAGTGGGATGTTGAAGACGCACAAACAAGAGCAAATGGTCGTCCAGGATATCCCGGTAACGTTGACCTGTGAGGGACGATATCACACGTACCAGGAGTTCCATTTCAGTCCACGTAAACAGTCCCCAGACGAGAATGCCACCCCCACCAGCTTGAAGAGTACCCTGCTGGCAAGAAGGATCCATCGCTTCATGTGGTTTGCGCCGTACTCGTATCCTGCCATCCGCATGTACCAACGTGAATCTCGACTAATCAGTCCAGGCAACATTTTCCCGCATGTCTAGGGTCCAGTGGCGATGTTCCCGCGCCCATGCGAATCTTTGCACCCTGTGATGTGTGGTTAGCAGCGGTACCCTCGTGGGACGATGGCTTCTGTACCCCATAGCGAGGAGATGGTTCTGGATGGTGTGGCTGCTTACACGTTGTTGTGCACCAACGTTCAAATGCCGAGTGATTTCTTGCACTGTGGTCCGTCTCTCCGCTGTTACAATGCGAGCTAGCCGACGATGACCCCGCTCATCCACACGCTGTTGCCTACGGCAGTTGGCCCTTGCAAGGATGGTTTTACCGGATTCGATGTACTCACGGTGCACCCGTGACACAGTGGCTAGTGAAAATCTCAGTGCCTGAACGACTTTCGAGATGGAGTGACCCATTCGTCGGGCCCCGACAACTTTACCACGATCAAATGCGCTTAGATCCTTCGCATTACCCATACTGCACCCATATCTTACCGATTCCTGTCGCATCACTCCTTATATTGTCGGATCGGTGCATACTTCATGTAGTTTCCGTTTACAGGACCGCCCACAGCGCCACATTGGCATAACGCCAGCTGTCTCTAATTCAATTGCTCTTCAGTGTACAGCGACATGAGATCTCTACTTTTGGTGAGTCACTGTCTTGAAATCTGTTCGTCTTCCAGTCTCTGTTTCTGATCAAGTGAAAATCACACGAGACAAACGTAAAACGATTTTATAAACTTCTCTCTTTCTAGTTATCTATCTACACTGACGGAAAAAAATCCCAACACCAAGAAGGGATTGTGTTAGATAAACGACAGTTGGTAGGCGGTGAGAGTACATCTGTAAGATGACGTCATATGCAAATTTCGCGCTCGGCGCATACGTGTGGCGCTAGTGACGCCCCTCGGAACATGCAAAGCAGGTTTGCTGTAAATACGCGCTGTAACGTTCGTGAGCGTTAGTTATCGTTGAGATTCGACGTAGGGTGTTGATGTTAGTCAAGAATGCCTTTAAGAAGACGAAGAAGTCATTATCAACAGCTCACGGAGTTTGAACGATGTCGTGTAATAGGGCTACGAGAAGATGGATTTTCTTTCCGCAGACGAGAAAATCCATCTTCTCATGCAGAAGATGATTGTTAACCACCGCTGCCAACAATCATCTTCTGCATGATTGTTGGCAGCGGTGGTCAAGGGAAGGTGCTGCCTCAAGAAGACCGGGTTCCGGCCGGCCACGTGGCACTACTGAGAGGGAAGACCGCCGTGTACAGCGTATGGCCGTGGCGCATCGTACCGCGTCTGCGGCAGCAATTCGAGCAGCAGTTGCCACCACAGTGACACAACGAACTGTTACAAATCGGTTACTTGAAGGACAGCTCCGAGCCAGACGCCCTGTAGCGTGCATTCCACTTACTCCAAACCACTGACGTCGCAAACAGCAGTGGTTTCAAGCTAGAGCTCATTGGAGAACGGAGTGGAGATCTGTGATGTTTTCTGATGAAAGCCGGTTCTGCCTGGGTACCAGTGATGGCCGTGTGTTGATTAGAAGGAGATCAGGTGAGCGCCTGCAAGCAACCTGTCTGCGGCCGAGACACACTGGATCTACACCTGGAGTTATGGTCTGGGAAGCAATTTCCTATGACAGCAGGAGCACTCTCGTGGTTATCCCACGCACCCTGACGGCACAGTAGTACGTCGGTCTGGTGATTCAACCTGTTGTGCTGCCATTCATGAACAGCATTCCAGGGGTTGTTTTACAACAGGATAACGCTCGTCCGCATACCGCTGTTGTAACCCAGCATGCTCTACAGTGTCGACATGTTGCCGTGGCCTGCTAGATCACCAGATCTTTCACCAATCGAGCACATATGGGACATCATTGGACGACAACTCCAGCGTCACCCCCAACCAGCATTAACCGTCCCTGTATTGACCGACCAAGTGCAACAGGCATGGAACTCACTCCCACAAACTGACATCCAGCACCTGTACGACACAATGCATGAACGTTTGCGTGCTTGCATTCAACATTCTAGCGGTTACACCGGTTATTAATGTGCCAGCATTTCACATTTAAAATGGCTCTTCTCGCGCTTACATTAAGCTGTGATCTTGAAACCTTCATCGATTAAATATGTTACCTATACAAATGTATTGCCGCCATTTCATTCCTCTACAACTATTTTTTCGTGGTGTTGGGATTTTTTTCCGTCAGTGTATAACGCGCCCTGGCATGTCTCCTGAGCCTTTCGTCATGGTGGGACCCAAGGCTGTACCCCCTATAGACACCCCCTACCTTCCATAATCCGTCCCTGTCTTTGATGTAAGCAGTTGTGCATTAGCTGTAGGTTTTCCCATGCAGTCCGCTCTATAGCTGTTAACTTCAAGGACACGGTATTGCTCATTTAGCCCCGTTTATTTTTCGTACTAGTCACTGGAATAGGCCGACTGGATTAAATTATTCAGAACGGACCATACATTGATCTGCCTTTTCTAGCAATCACATGTTCTGACACGTGACTCCATATCACACATGACTTCATTTTTAAGCAGTGTATATTTGACCAAATGTGAATACGTGATTAAGCCGCCTCGGTGGCGCAGTGGTCTAAGCGATGGCTTCTGATCATTCGTCCGAAGGGGATCCGGGTTCGAATCACGTGAGGCATGGATGTTGTATTTGTCTTACTCTCTCCCTTCCCTGGAACCAGTGGCCCTAAATTAGGGACGAGCGACTGCTTATAGCCCATTGAATTGCTCTCGGTAGTCGTTAAACCTCCAATAAAAAAAATGTGATTAAAGTTTCAAGAACAAAGCATTTTGTGGTGCGAACACAAGATGGCGTCGGGGTTCAACATGTTGCATTTCGTACTTCCAGTCATAAGCAAAGAAACAAACTTTGCCGCCCCGGTGGCGCAGTGTTCTAAGCGATGGCCTCTGATCATTCGTCCGAACGGGGCACGGGTTCGAATCCCGGTGAGGCATGGATGTTGTGTTTGTCTTACGGCACTGGCTCTCTCCCTTCCCTGGAACCAGTGGCCCTAAATTAGGAACGTGCGACTGCTTATAGCCCATTGAGTTGCTCACGGTGGTCGTTAAACCTCCAAACAAACAAAAAACAAAAAAAGAAACAAACTTCGTCATGTTAACTTCTATCCAATGCGAGGCAATGCAAAAGTTGTGGGGAGGATTTGTTGATGCCCTATCACTTTGTCCGTGTTCATTTCGTTAACTTCTTGCACGTTCACTTCTTGCACTATTCACTTTACCGCTGTTCTGTTCGTTGACATTCATTTCGTCCTCAGAATGGATTGAATTTTTTGCTACTAAGAAAGAAAAAAATTAAAAGTTTGATTCTAAAACAACATTTTAGCAGCTCGTTCTCAACCATTCATTTACTTATAATTTTCTTTTCTCCGAACTTTCTCCCCATCCGTCCAGCTTTCCTAACCCTCTTCCGTACCTCACAGAACGTGTAATTAAAAAAATATATTCACTTTACACTCTCAAATAAGTCTGTTCATTTGTTTCACTTTTCTTCTGTTACAACCGTATTGCTCAGTCTGTTCATCCTTCCAACCAACAATCTTAACTACCACACAGGAAGTCCAGTTTTAAAACAAATTTTTGTCACCCTTATCACCATCAGTTATTCATTTATTTCATTTTCTTTTTACCGAACTTTTTCCATCCATCCATCCATCCGTCTGTCCGGTCTTATTAACACTAGCTGGTAACATAGAGCATCGTAAATTAAAACCAAATTTTTTTCACCCGTATCCTCCATTAAATTCCTTTTCCTTTTCTACGTACTATCTATTTATCTGAATCGTTGTATTGTAATCGAAAACCTTAAACAGATAAAAAAAAATGAATGTAAGTAATGTTCTTTAACCTTTTCTTTTTTTACTACCTAATGGCAAAACCTCCTCAAAACAGAAATTTTCTACGGTATAACATTCATTCAGAGGACGAAATGAATGCAAACGAAGTAAACAGTGGACGAAATGAAACAAACTAACAGAACGTGAATGAAATGAACACGAACAAAGTGATCCATCACCAGTTTTGTTTCAGCACTTTTCCTTTATCTCTTGAATAAAATTGCGCCTTGATGTTCTGTCTGCTTTTTTTAATCGGTGGCTTTTCTTACCTCTTTACTGTTAAGGAGTATTGAATTCTTTGTCCGGTATTCAAGCATCAGGTCGCTTATTTTAACTTCTGACCCGGAAATAATTATAAAGTACTTGAAGACCATTTTGTTCTTTCGGGCTTGAAAAGAAAAATTTTAAATATTGAATCTACAGGACTTTTCTTTGTATATAGTAAAACAGATGCCAATTCTATACTGAGGTGCATATATGTAGAACCAATATTTCCTTGAGGTAGTGGTTCAAAAAATGCATTTTTTGCGATCCGTGAAGCCATGCATACCGAAACCGTTGTGACATACTAAAGAGATGACACGCACATGTCAAAACGGCAAGTAGCAGTGATAAGCGGTGTAGCTTAATTGGGAAAGCATTCGGCTCTGGAACAGAGGGATGTGTGTTCGAGTCCAGTCATCGGTCAAAATGTGTTTTCACATTGGCGCCCGCACATAGAAATGAATCTTCTGGCCGTTGGGTTCTTCGAAAAATGTGCGATGTTTGTTCCACACATCGTCTAGAATTGGGGGAGAATTTCTATTTCTTCAGAGTTACTTCAAGCATGGTTTGAGGCGGACCATGAAACCTGCGATTTCGTGTTTCCTACTTTCTCAAGAGGGTGGGGATATATGTGGCGTACTCTTAAGAGATGACGCACATGTCAAGACAGCAAGAAGCAGTAATAAGAACTTGTCGGTGGAGCTTAATTGGCAAAGTATTCGGCTCTGGAGCAGAGGGATGTGAATTCGAGTCCTGCCACCTGCAAATTTGGGTTTTCATACTGTTCATTTACTATTAAAGAAGGGTAAACACGATAACTTTTAATCCCGTCTTTATTCCCAGCATGCCGTTGATTCTAAAAGCAGTTTTTTGTTGTTGTTGTTTTAACTGAAATAAAGGCCCTAGTACATGTATTTAAACCTACCGTGGACATCAAATGTCAAGCGATGGCCACATCGAAGAAGAAATTAATAGGGTGTACGTGGCTGCAGTTCATTTGGAAGAGAACCAGCAATTTACTATTATGTTTTAAAAGAAAAGTGTTTAATCAATACAGATTTCCTGTTCTTACGTATGCGTCAGAGACATGGACTTAAACTAAAAGAGACATCCAAATGCTGCTGACAACTCAGAAGTATGGAGTGAGGCAATTTTCGTGTAACCAACAAAGACTGCGAAAGGAACTCGTGGATCGGAAAATGATAAGTGTTGATGGCATCATGATCAACGCAATGTCTCTCAAGTGGCATGAGCTGGACATGTTGCTTGAAGAGCTGCCCACCGTGGGTCTGGTACGATTCGTCCAACGACGATTGGTCCAATGTCGATTCGTCCAATGGACAATTGGTCCAAAGGTACGATTCGTCCAATGGTACGATTGGCCCAATGCCGATTCGTCCAATGGGACGATTGGTCCAATTCCGTCTTATCTGTCCGAAGTGCTACTCGTGTTATAAAAATCTCAGCTGTTCTGATTTGATCTCCGATGTTATACGAAAGTACCGGTAGTACAAAGAATGTAAAATAATGTTACATTTCATGCGTAATATTGTGGCTACAGATTTTTTTTTTTTTCGGAATCGCATTTTTTTGTTATACTGTCCTTGCTGCCGTATGAAGTTACTGATGTACGAGCCGTTCAATCAACTTCAATGTTTCTCTTTTGCATGAAATAATATAAAATACTAGTTTTCCGTTCCTGTTTGTAGCATGGAGTGAGGTTCCGCCACCCGAGTCCACTTATTCCGGAATAAGTGGACTCGGGTTCGAGCCCGGCGTGGACAAAAATGACGGAGAAATTTACTTCATTATACAAGTTAATATTGCGTTTTTTACAAGCACGAAATATTAATTCACAGGCCCTTGGCCTATGCCTTTTGACAGTTTTTATCCTACCGTTGTCAGATTCATAACGTTTACCTACCAAGAAAACTTACTAATGTTATGCTAGTATTTTTTTAACTTTACTTAACATGTAAACGTTAGAATATGACATCAGCAGAATAAAAAGTGTTAAAAGACCTAGGCCTAGGTCTTATGAATTAATATTTAGTGCCTAAGTAAAAGAGCTATGCTATTAACTTGATTTGATGTACAAACGTTATGAATATGACATTGGTAGAGTAAAAATATTTTAAAAGGCCTAGGCCTTAGGAATTAATATTTTGCTCTTAAGTAAAAGCGCAATATTATTAACTTGATTTGTTAGGTAAACGTTATGAATGTGATATCGGTAGAATAAAAACGGGTAAAAAGGCCTAGGCCTAGGTCCTGTGAATTAATATTTAGTGCCTAAGTAAAAGCGCAATGCTATTAACTTGATTTGATACGTAAACGTTATGAATATGAAGTCGGCGTATTAAAAGCTGTTAAAAAGGCCAAGGTGTAGAACCTATGAATTAATTAAATTATAAAAAATATTACAAGCTGGACATGTTATGTAAATATTTAGCGCCTAAGTAAAAATGCAGCGCTTTTAAAAAATCCCACCTAATCGTCTTTTTCTGAACACAGCATGAGTCGTGCTATGTGCCTTGTAAAGACATGAAAAATGATGACAAGACACGGCCTAGGTGCCTTGTAAAGACATAAGAAATGATACGATGAGTGCGTTTTATTAGGTTTTATAAAATGTTTACAAATACCAAATATCTAGGTTGTAACTTAAAATCTTCTAAAAAGGCCTGCGGCCTAGGTGCCTTGTAAAGACATGAGAAATGATACGATGAGTGCCATTTGTAAGGTTTTACAAAACGTTTACAAATACCAAATATCTAGGTTGTAACTTAAAATATTCTAAAAAGGCCCGCGCCTAGGTGCTTTGCAAACAGCTGAGAAATGCTCCATTGAGTGCCTTTTACCAGGTTTTATGTAAAATGTTTACAATTACCAAATATACGGAAATGATCTTTCAAAAGGATATAATGAGCAGAATAATTTAAATCATTATTCCTTTCTGGAAAATAAAACAGTTTACCGTTGGTAAGATGATACCATTGGACGAATCGGCGTTGGACCAATCGTACCATTGGACGAATCGGGCATTGGACCAATTGTCCCTTTGGACGAATCGGCATTGGACCAATCGTCGTTGGACGAATCTTCCGGGACCGGCCCACCGTTGGGCAATTGAAGTTTTAGACTTGATACCAAGGGCAGGTAAAGACCCAGACAGTGAACCCTTGGGAGATGGGTAGATGGAATTCGAAAGCATGTTGGAGTGACCTGAAGAGATTTGTTCAAGGCAGAGTTGAGGATGAGACTTAGGGAAACCTTCATCCCATAGTGGAATGAGAATTGTTGATGCGTTTTACTGTAATTTATTAAACAACAAATGAATACTAAATTTTTTCTCAATATCACCTTTACGAGAAGTTAGGTTTTTGAGAAACTCATGAGTCGGATAACGTTCGGTGAAGAACATTTTGCTTGTAATTACCAATCTTTCATGATATGCAGTTTGTCGTAAGTGCTTATTTCTGTTTGCAATACATTTGCAACTGTATCTACGTTTCTAAAGCGCCAATTAAAAAAATTGGGGGGCGTTCTGATACCACACCCTCGACGGAAAATTTTTTGTGTATATCTCCTGTTGAAAATAATGTGCATTTTGCGCTTAAGATGGGTAATTATATTTTTCTTGATATCCATTCTTCTAAAATGCCAGATTTAAAAAAAATAATTTTAAATCGGCTACCATCCACTCGTGAAACACCTTGCCTAGCAAGGTCATCCCCGGTTCTGTGAAAAAACGGCCGTCTTGACAGGCCACCGCCTGATTGCGGTTCAGTTTGCGAAAATAACTCTCTTTTACCGCTTGAAAATAAAATAAAAACTTCTCCTTTTTAATGCAGCCTGATTCCTTTCTTTCACTAATTCTTTCACAAAGAGCTAGAAGTGAGACTGAAAATGGGGTAAGATATTTGGAACTTACGTACATTGGCGCAAATCGGACTCACCTACTCCATGTTCTCGAGGAAATGGAAGGTAAAGAGATGCTGAACGTAATTGCAGCACTACAGCGGTTGAGCTTTGAAGCCATTTTTACAGTTCCATTCCTTTCTCTCCCTTAAATTCAACGATATGTACTTTTGCCATCAGGTGAGGATATGTACTTTTGCCATCCAAGTTTGATCAAACAATATTGCCGCTATGTGAGAAAAACTTGGTCCGTTGGGATGAGGAGGATCAACTCTTCCGTGGGCTTCAAACTTTCATTAAGGACAATTAAAGATTGAACATGCGTACCCTAGTTAACAGAAACTCATACAGTCTACAAACGAAATTCTAGGAACTCGTCATTCCCCAAGGACCACCCACCATTTACAATCTCGCAAATGGTGGCGACACAGAGAGAGAGAGAGAGAGGGTTGTAGGTGTTTCACATTTTTAAATTCACAGCCGTTTCGTTTTCCTTCCAGAACTCGCTACACAAGATTTTTCTGTAAGTTGACCGTGACCGCGAAATGCAGGTATTTTCTCTTATGCGTCTCAAAAATGGCTGCCCGTGGTTGCGTCCTGCAGGTGACTGCCATACAAAAGTTTCTTACGCATCGTTTCTATTGGTGTTAACATCCGTTCCAAACAAAACGGTCCGTTATGGCACATGACCACGGAATACCAGCTACCGCCAACACTGGTTTCGTTGTACTTTGGATTGTTCATAATGCACAATTCCGCTACCTGGTGACCTAAATGTGCTTTTCTACTTACAAATGTATATCTCGGCTTCTAAAAATCTGATTGAAATAGTACTTCTTTGTACTGTGTGATATTTGGTTTAAGAAAGGTTGCCAACAATGTCTACTTTTAATAAAGCACAGTTCCCTCTCCTAGAGGCGCATGTGCATAAGCTGTCTCTCTCTTTTTTTTTTAATCTTTGTCACAGAAGTCAAAATTTAAAATTCGTGGTTAGCTCGTGCAGAAATATATTTTCCATACGCATCAACAATGAGTGCATCTTTTTTGAAAAATGATGTGTTAAATATCTGAGTAATTATGTATATATACACTGGCGGAAAGTGAAAAAAGAACACCAAGAAGGAATTGGCGGACGATCATGAAATTTACATATGTTAATAGGGTCGAGTTTACGTAGGTGTGATGTTAATTTCGGGACCGACCGCTTACGCCACAGCACGGCATAATATGCAAATTATCGTCGGTGGTATTTAAGGAGTACGGCGAAGTGAATGTAATCAGGCGTCGGCGTACGGACACGTGCGACCCTGAAGAAGCTGCAATTCCCGGACATGGAAGACGTGTACGATTTCAGCAGTTATCGGACTTTGAGCGAGGTCGTCTATTCGGATTCCGCGAGGCCGGGTGGTCGTATCGTCGTATTGCGGAGCGAATTGGACGGGAAGTATCGGTGGTGGTACGATGGTGGCGTAGATGGTCCGAGGAACATTCCCACACGAGAAGACGTGGAACCGGGAGTCACAGACGGACTGATGAGCGGACCGATCGACGCATAAGAAGAGCGGCGTTGTCAAGCAGAACATCCACTGCGACGCAAATCCGAGCTGCCGTTGCACCAGAGGTGACTGTGCGAACAATCCGCAACCGTCTACTGGATGCAGGACTACGTGCACGTGTGCCTCTGGCATGTGTACCTCTGACTCCAGCCCACCGTCAGGAACGGCTGCAGTGGTGTCGCCAACGTCTGCACTGGAGAACGCAATGGCGATCTGTCGTGTTCAGCGATGAAAGCAGATTCTGCATGGGAGCCTCCGATGGCCGTATGCGTGTTCGCAGACGCACAGGGGAGCGTCTCCACCCTTCTTGCATCCGCCAGCGACACACAGGGCCTATACCTGGTCTCCTGGTGTGGGGAGCGATCAGCTATCACTCCCGTACACAACTAGTGTTTGTACCGGGTACGTTAAACAGCACCTCCTACATCAACAACATCATTCAGCCCGTTGTTGTGCCATTTGTAAGGTCGGTCCATCGTGGTGTTTTCCAGCAAGATAACGCACGCCCACACACGGCACGTGCAACGCAACATGCACTTCAGTGCGTGAGACAACTTCCATGGCCTGCACGTTTACCGGGTTTGTTCCCCATTGAGCACGTGTGGGATTTTATGGGACAATGACTTATCCGGTCTCCATGGCCAGCCACGACCATCCCCGATTTACGCGTCCAGGTTGAGGATGCTTGGAACTCAATACCCCAAACTTACATCCAACATTTGTTTGACAGACTCCATGCCAGAATTGCACAGTGTGACGCAGTTAGTTCATGGCGGTTCAACCTCGTACTAACCTGAGGAACATAGGGGGAGGAGAGTGACAGTTCGTCCCCAGCCTCAAACAACATTGCAGAGGAACATGGGGGAGAAGAGAGTGACAGTTCGTCCCCGCCCTCTGCCAGCATTGCAGGGGAGTGTGGGGGGAGGAGAGTGACTCATCCTTTGTGTAGTTCTGTTTAAAAAAAAAAAAATTATAATTATAATAGTCAATTAATAAATTTTTATATAAACCTAATTAACTACCTTGTCTTCACAGCTTTCATCATACTCTTTTTCAACTTTTACCAAGCCTGTCTGCTCTTAATCATTTTCCACGTTTTTTTAAAAATCTGTGGCTGATAGTTCTTGGTCTGGCGCTCTTTGGCCAAACCTGGCCCTTGCGCCAATAAAATCCAACAAGCAACCAACCAACCTCGTACTAACCATGTTACATGGAAATGTT
Organism: Macrothele yani; assembly: GCA_039090855.1. Lineage (NCBI taxonomy): Eukaryota > Metazoa > Arthropoda > Arachnida > Araneae > Macrothelidae > Macrothele > Macrothele yani. The sequence goes on from CM077001.1 coordinate 85,800,589, forward strand.
ATTTTTCAGTTTACCAGCAAATACAGCTGTATTTTGCCATAATGTTTTGAACACGTTATCCTCTATATTCCGTTATTATGCTGTATAAATTTCGTTGGTATCAGACGTTTCCTTCTTGGTGTTCTTTTTTCACTTTCCGGCAGTGTATATAGCTACGACTTGAGTTTTATAATAAAACAATAAGATTGATTTGAAAGGCCCCATAGGTTTTAGAAAATTAGTTTCAAAAGTGATTTTCTTTAACGATAACGTGACCGACAACGTTTATTCCCATTTAATACTCACTTTATTAGATTCTGCTGCATGGTGCTAATCGGCAGTGTGTCTCCACTAGTGAATTTCCTAATTCGGTTTTAGCTGTTTTGTAGTCGCACATTGTGGCGACTCTATCAAAATACTCAGTCACTGAAGAAGAATATTTATAAGAATATCTGCCTTAGTGAAAGTTAGACAACTCTTTCAGCAAATCGCAGTTTGTCATGTGTGGGTATTGTAAGGATCAGGAATCCACAAAGTAACCAAAATCACAGCGACGTCAGGGAATTTCTTCTTCAAAGTCTGTAACAAGATTACCGTTCAATACTTCCCGTGTTTTCAACTGAACAAACTGTGATTTATTTTCAACTGGAAATGCGCTTTTTTTTTTTCTTATTTGGTTTTTCGTATGCTTTTTCCAGCAGTTTTCTCTCGCCAGCCAACCTTTCTCCGTTCTTTGGAACTTCCAGAGTATTAACCAAAGAGAGAGATGGCGTGTTTCCGGTCTGTTAACCATGTTCAGAATACTGAAAGAACGTGAACTTTCCATTTATGGAGTAAATGCTGAAAATAGGTTAAACATTCGCGCATTTTTAAAACGTTACGTAGTTAATTCTGACCTATGCAATGTACTTCATTAGCATGGAAATATTCGTCTTATTGACAATCAAGTTAAACAATCCATTTGACATTCTTTTTGCTGCTCAAAGAGACATAGCAGTTTTAGTGATTTGGTGAGAGGGAAGGAAATCTTACCAACATGCAATAGGGTCCGAAATTGGAATTCTGGTCACGACCTTTCGTGATGTCTTTCGCTGCAAGGTAGGGATGTGCGTGTGGCGACTCTGCCCCCTATACCTTGCTGTAAAAAAAAATAAAAATACTTTTCTGCATGACAGGGCAGCTTACGAAATACAACTTTCTTTCATAATGCTTGTAACGACAGAACAATTAAATTTGATCATTCCGAAACAGCAGATCTACTTATTTTGATCCTAGGTTTCGGCTTTAGCGTAGAGTGGAGGATTGAGGACCTCGAACACGAAACGTCCACTATCTGTTACTGAGTCACCTTTGCTACATAAAATCTCCAGGGGTTGGGGGAGGAAGATTTCGATGGCCTTGGGCTGTCTCGGGAATTTAACATTGTGTCTCACTCACTCTCATTACTTTTTGCCACGCTCCACCACTCACAGGCAACACTTGCATGAATGACCCTTTCCGGTTGCTGCTCCTTTTTTTTTTTTTTTTTTTTTTTTTACATTGCGTCCTCCCATTTTTCGTCGCTTCCTGTCACCAGTCTCCATTTGTTCTCCAAGAGAAATTCCTTGTTTCCGTGACTTCTCGTCGATAAACTTATCAGTCCTGGATTTCGCGAACGTGCCTGCGCCTCCACACGAAATTCAGCGATAGCAAATTCTGAGATCCACAGTAACAGAGAAACAGGATCTCTCATAATATTGAGAACTGGACCCGACGCTTTCGATTTTCTCCGATTGCCACACCTCCTAGTGTTTGTGTTTCCTTCATTGCTGTAACTACCATTGCCTGCGTACTGTTTGAGTAGGAGTTTCCATCTTATCTTGTGTGTGTGGGTCTGGGTCTGTGAGTTTATACACAGATGCCCACGCGATCTTTTTCGTTCATTCTATCAGAAAGTGTCTAATTTCGCCTATACCAGCCCACTAAGTTTTCCACCCATTATCAACCCCAGGACTTTGCCTCTAGTAGTGTAAGTAGGCTGGTACTGATAAAACAGCTGAGTGATGCTGCGGAGTGCACTGGCATGAGTTATAGGAAACGCCATTTTAAAGTTATCCATTCGTATGACGTTCCTATTTGCACCGTAGTTTTACGCTGCCATCTACACTGCTGGCCACCCAAAATGCAACACCAAGAAGGAAGCTTCCGATTGACCTGAAATTCGCAGCATGCGTCGGCCGCGAGAGGACATGCAAACGATTAGCATTGCAGGGCATATGCAAATCATGTGCGCCCGTCACGCTCCCGAGAAGCAGTATAAGAAGGGTGCACAGAAGGCGGGGTGTAAGTAGTGGAAGTGTGTTGTACTGCCGGACCTGTGCGTGGGAAGCTTCCTGATGCCTCGTCGCAGAATACAGCAGTCATTCCAGCACGTTTCAGAGTTCGACAAAGGACGAATGGTGGCTTATCGCGACAGCGGTTTATCGTACCGAGACATCGGCGCCCGTGTGGGATGACATCCAGCCACAGTGAGGCGAGTATGGATTCGGTGGGTGCAGGAGGGACGGACGAACCGACGTGAGCGATTGTCGCAGTCGCGGCTCACCACCGAACGAGAGTACCGGCATGTTGTGCGGCGGACATTGACGGCTCGCACCACCACATCGCGAATGTTAGCGCAGGAATTAGGGTGTGTTGCGCAACAACCTGTGTCAGCACGTACCGATCGACGTCGTCTGCAGGAGCGGGGACTTGTCTCACGGGGCCCATTGCTCCGATTACCATTGACGTTACACCACCGGCGATTGCGTCGGCAGTGGGCCGTTGAACGCCGCACCTGGATTACGGAATGGCACGACATTGTCTTCTCCAACGAATTCCGCTTCTGCCTGAGGCACCGCGGCGAGAGACTGTATGACGCCTGCATTGTGCATCGCCATACTGATCAGTCGCCTGGCGTTATGGTTTGGGGCGCAATTGGATATGACACCCGCACCCCTCTGGTACGCATCGCCGGTACATTTAACAGTCAACGCTACATCTCTGACGTTTTGGAGCCTGCAGTCTTCCTTTACCTGCAGGACCTGCCAGCGGCCACGTTTGAACATGACAATGCGCGCCCGCACGAAGCACGCATCGTGCAATAATTCTTCACGGCCCACCAGGTGTCTCTGCTGCCGTGGCCCGCCTGTACTTCCGATATGTCGCCCATCGAACAAGTCTGGTCGCTGATCGGCAACAGAGTGGCCCGGCAAGCACCACCGGCGGCGGCTGCGCTTGATGAACTGTGACAACATGTGGAAGCAGCCTGAACCGACATACCCCAAGCTCACATCCAAATCCTCTTTCGTTCGATGCCGCGGCGTGTAGCAGCCGTTATTGCCAGCCATGGGGGGCCTCACGAACTATTGATGTCTGCGTGTTCCGCAAGTCGCACGGGCCTGTAAGCTTAATCGTTTCTTCTTTGTTTCTGTTATGTATCCAGTAAATCTGGCTTTGCTATCTCGTGTCCTTCTTGGTGTTGCATTTTGGGTGGCCAGCAGTGTATTTACGACACCCAAGTTCTTGAGAAGCACGATTCACGGCACCGCATTTCGTGTATCCAGCCCTGGTTGTATTATGCTCTGTAATACCCCGTGTGCTACTCCATGATTTATGGCGTAGTTAACGTGACATCTCTGGATGTATTGCGTAGTTCTACAGGCAGATTTTCTGGAACAAAGGCGTGAGATGAAGTAGTAAGCAACCGTACAGTCTGGAAAAATGGCCAGTTCCGTGAGCGAATGACAGAAATGAGTGGTTTGAAAGAAGTTAGCAGCTACCATTCATTTAAAGACACTTGTGGCGAGTTGCGCTTTACTCGGAGCTTTTGGTGAGCACACTAACTGGAATGTCGAGTTGTCAGATAAAAATGACATGGGCTTAGCCTGTTCCTTTATTCTCCCCTTCCAATATTACATAAAAAAAAAATTCATTTAAAATGCTTGGAGTTCTTCGCAAATTTTGTTCACCTGAATGGGGCCAACGGCATAAGTTGAACCGTTAAAGAGCTTCAATTATATATATGTATCGTGTGCGGAGGACAGCATTAATAAAAAACTGGGCAATTTTTTGGATTAAGTTGCTAACTGTTGACGCTATTGTATGAACTGATTATCTTCTTGTGTCTTTGAGGGAAAACTGCATCATGTTCCGCAAAGGCGTGGGATTTTGAGTTCACGATAGTCTAAATATATCTTCCCTACCGGTTGTTTGAACATTTTAGGGGTACAGACATTGCGGTCCAAAAGTACGCTGCACATTGCGTCAGATTGGGAGGGAGAGAATGAAAAAATACCTCAAAGCGGGGAATAAATCAACACCGGTCCCTTACAGGAACCTGCACCACTTGGCAGTTGAGGTAAAAATGTGAGTGATCTTTGCATGAAAGTCGCTTTCTTTTAGGAGGTCAGGGTCAGGATTTTTTTCGTTTTTACCTCCTCCCTTTCTTACAACATGTGTCGTTTTTACGACAGACTCCAGACGAAGTTTAAAAATAGTGGAAACTAAAGGGAGAAGCGTTCCGGAAAGCTCGTCTACTCTAATTCGGATCGAAGCATTCTCTAGATTCCTTTTCCACGAGGTGTGAGTAGCTTCTATGTGCCATCAGATTCTATGACAGGCTTGAGCACATTAATTACTGTTCTCCAGAACTTGTTCATTGAACCTACTTCCGCCTTACCTGATAAATCTGTGGTTTTCCCTGTTTCTAAAACAACAAAAGCTTAAAAATGTTCGCTAAAAGCTTTTTGTTAACAATTTAAGCGTTACGAATTTCGCCACAGTGTATATTGTGGTGCGTAGTTTACCTTGACTTGTAACTGAAACGTTTTTGCGAATTGGGATTAATATCACGCTGTAATGAGGTTTTTTTTTAATGAAAATTATGTTAATGTAACAGTAACAAGAGTGTTTTGTGCACATCTGAAGACCGCCAGGAGGTTTCGATATGGTCAGGAGATGATGTTCCGGTTTGAAATTAGAGCACGCGTCGCGCTCCTAATAAGGAATTACTTGCTCGTATTTTTCAAAATGCCATTTTCGTAAGGAAGCTGGTCCAGTCACCAATTGAGTGAGCTAGAAGAAATCTGTATAAATTTGTAATTAATTGTTCGATCAGGTTATAGGAATATAGAGATCAGACGTATAGGATTAATTTCTGCGTGGTAGGAATTTTCGTTTTCTCTCATCTTTGTAACATCCTACGTGAGAAAATGGGCAATTTTGCGTAATCCAGCATTAGATAAATTCTACTAGAATTTGGTTTTTTTACCGAAAGAAAAAACCTGTAAGACAGGTAATTATTCCTGTCTTTAAACTCCTATATTATAATAATTTAATGATATGTTGAATTTCCAAGGACGTTTTAGACTAGAAGTGTCCTTCACGGAGATCAAACGGAGGGCCTCCGTGTTTTTTAAACCCGGTGATATGACTATATGGTGAAGCTGGTGCAGAAAAAAAGAGGTGCTATGTAAAATGCTATGTAAAGGCGCATTTAAGTATCCGTAGCCCAGAATTGTGCGCAGTTGAACACTGGAATCGTTCTGGGCGCCACCCAGTTGTTTACCTCTGATTTAGCTCGGATGTCGATCGCATCGTGCCATTCCTGTGGTATCACGTCGTATAATTCACTTTCTATGTGAGCAGTAAATGCAAACCTTCAATGTATCTTAAAATTACTCATTCTAAACATTTGAAAGCGTTAAGCAAGAGGGGAAACGATTTCAAATGTTGAATTTAGACGGCAATAGTGGGCGAATTTCTTCATTAAAAATTACGCCAAAGCTGTGCCCCTTAATATGAAAGACAAAGTGTTCCCCTGTTTTCAGGATATTCAGTGTGAAACTTTACCACACACACACACACACACACACACACACACACACACACACACACACACACTCACTCACTCACTGACAATGAAATTCGCGCACCAAGAAGGAAGCATTGGACTGGGCTGAAATTTTATGGACGTAATGATACAGATGAATGATGCACATGATGGCAAAAACAGAGCTGCAGGACAATTACAGAGGGATCTGTGACACGCCGTCCGGTCATCTTCATTAGCGCGTCACACCGCCTCGTGCAGCGATACCTGCTGCAATACGGTCCGGCATGGAGACAAACAGACGCCTGATGTTGTCCTGCAACAGACTGACCCACACGTGTTGAACGGTGTGTTCCAAATCCCGGATAGTGCAGCACGGCGGCAGCCGGCGTTTCAACTAATCCCACACATGCTTGATAGGGGATATGTCCTGGGAGCGGGAAGGCCATGGAAGTGTCTGGGCATGCCGTACGCAGTCCTGGGCAACTCGAACCGTGTGCGAGCTGGCGTTATCCTGCTGGTATAACGTATCTGCAATCCCGGCCACGAAAGGGAGCACATTAGGCCGTAGTATCTCATCCACATACCGCTGGCCCGTCAATGATCCACGTACCACTACTAGAGCTAATCGGCTATCGTAGACAATGGCTCCCCATACCATTATGCCTGCTGCAGTGGGGAGGTGTGGCGCTTGATAGTGAGGTTGGAATTGTGTCGTTGACCAGGGGACCTCCACACCCAGACACGATGATCATCTGTCCCCAAAACGAAGCAGAGCTCATCGCTAAATACCACACGTCGCCAGTCGATGACGTTTCACATCGCTCTGGCCTGGCACCACTGCAAACGGAGCCGGCGTTGTTCCGGCGTTAATGGCAGCACACACAAGCTGCGCTGGGACCGCAGATTCGCTTCCGCGAGGCGTCGAGAAATTGTTCGTGGGCACACAAGAGCTGCTACATTTGCCTGTATAGTGGACCGAGTCCCTGTGGGATCCGTTAGTGCCTGGCGCACGATCCGTCGATCCTCTCTACAGGTGGTCCTCCTGGTCCGTCCGGAGCCGCTCTGCCGTGTGGCAGTGCCGTCACGTGTCCACTGCTCCCAACACAGTCGGACGGTATGGTCAGAACGATCCACGTGGCAGGCTATACGGCGCGCCGATCACTCTGTGGTTTTCAGTCCGATGATCAGGCCTCTCTCAAAGTCTGAAAGTGGCGTAAATCGACATCTCTGGCGTCTACCCAGTATTCTTGTCACTCTGTACTCTTGTTTGCGTCGGCCGGTGCTTTTCGCTTTCATGGGGCATCGACTACTTGCCGGTTTATAACACTTCCGGTTCGTGCTTGCAGCGCCACCGCATCACAACATGGTGTGCGGTCATGCGCCAAACGTGGATTATTTGCATACCAGCACGCACTCTCGGTATTTGCAAAGTTTCGCGGTTGTAGTATGTTTTTTTTTCCAGGTGCGCAAATTTCATTGTCCGTGAGTGTGCTAGAGAAAACTTTTCCTCTTGCTTTTATGTATATATCATCATTATTGTCAACCATTTTTAATCCACGGCTGGATGAAAGTCTCCCCAAGTTTTTTCCACAACTGTTTGCCTTAAGCCACTCTCCTCCATGTTTCTCCGGCATGCTTTAGAATTTCATCCACCGATTTCCTCTGTGATGGTCTTGTAGGTCTTTTTCTGTCCCTTGGAATCCAGTCTAAAATTTCGGTTGCCCATCTGTGGTCCGTTCTTCTGGCAACATGTTCCACCCATTGGAATTTCAAGGATTTTACTCTGATCATGATGTCTTCCACTCTTGTGATTTTCCTTATCTGCGATTTCCTCTTCTTATCTTTCCTGGTTACACCAAGTATGCATCTCTTCCACGCTTCTTTCCGTTGTCTGCAGCCTTTGTATGTCTTTTTTAGTTAAAGCCAATGTCTCTGCTCCATGCGTAAGACCTGAAAGTATGCATTGATTAAAAACTTTTCTTTTAAGACATAATGATATATTGCTCTTGAAAATTGTATTGTTTCTTCCAAAAGCTCTCCAGCCAAGTTTTATACCCAGATTGATTTCCTCATCAATGTGACACTCGCTTTAATATCTTCTGTCGAAGGTAAATGTAGGTATCAGCTATCTCCGGCTTTTCCCCATCGTCGATAAATCTTCATTTCTTGTACTGTAGAAGCATTGTACATCACTTTTGTCTCTGTGGCGTAAAGGAAGTCTTGACCTTTACGCTAACTTAAAATATCAACATACGGGCGACTACTTATAGCCCATTGAGTTGCTCATGGTGGTCGTCAAACCTCCAATAAAAAAATATATATATATATGTCAACATACTAATAAATTGTTCCTAAATGAAACAAACCTTAACGGCCAGACAAAACATATAACCAGAAGTCAACTTACGGAAACAGTCCTTTATTCGGAATGGAATCACAACACTCTCCACACATTTATCTCAACACTCTTCAATTCTCTCGTACAGCACTTTCTTAACAACGCTCATCATAATCGCTCACAATAATAGCTCTCAATAATCGCTCTTATCAACACACCTCAATAATCGCTCTCAATAATATCAACACCTCTCTCGTACAACAGATCAGTCGTCGCTTTTTATCTCTTGTTCTTATCTTATTACATGCATACGTTACGTGCATTCAACCTCAATTGTGTTGCCAAACGTATTCGTTTGAAGGAAAAGATATTTCGTTAAGCGGAAAGAATACTGAGAATAAACTCAAGATTTACATAGGGAAAGAAACTAAAAAAGGAAAGTTAATCTAGAATATACGTCACATCTCCTGAAAGTTCATTTTTAATCATGCTTCTTTACTCTTGTCAGTTAGCTCCTGGATCATACTCTGAAGATCTGAAGGGGTTCAGAGTATGATCCAGGAACGTGGTCATTTTGCAAAAATGACTACGTCAACAGCAAAACGAAGGTGAGATAAATAATCCCCATTAATCTTTATTACCTTGCTTTCCGAGTTCAAACTATGTATTAGGTGTACAAATACGTTTTAAAGCGTTTTGAGACGACACAACATGTAATTTGAGAGAAACCAACAATACCTTTGCAAATGAAAATATGCGCTATGACGAAGTGAATTTCTCCATCAATTTTATGCTGGGGTGGGGGAGTTTCGAACCCACAACTCTCGGCTCCGGAGCTCCGAGTGCTATCCACTATACTACACTGGCATGTGCTGTCGCTGCTATCTGCCTTTATCTCATGTGCGTCCTGCGGGGCAAGCACGTTACAGCGCCGTCGTTATCTATCACCTTCTGCCATCGGTGGGGCAGCTGACGGATTCCAGATATGAAGAATACTTCGTCGTGTGACGCGATGAAGTCGTCAACCCATTTTTTGTCCTACATCACATGTCCGGAACCATACAGCAGACAAACCATGTTGCATCAATCGAAACAAGTGATAGTCTGAAGGGCTATGTTGGAACTATACGCAGGGAGCTCCAAAACTTCCCAGCCAAGCGTTAATAGCGTTTCCTTGACCGATTTCACAACATGCCGCCTAGTGTTGTCTTGTAGTAATTTCGCGGGACGCAATCCTTTACCTGTGAATGAACGTTTCCGACAGATTTCCTGGTTCAATCGCAGCAATTGTTGCTTGTAGCGATCAGAAGTAACATTTTAACCCTGTTCCAATAGTTTATAATAGATCACACCCTTTATATCCCACCAGATGCACAGAACTTTCTTGGAGTGAATATTGCGTTTCGGTGTCGAAGTCGTTGCTTCACCGGGGTCTTTTTGTGTTTGGGATTGTCGTACCATATCCGCTTTTCATCACCCTGTTACGATTTTCCACATGAAAAACTTTCTGTGTTGTTTATTCAACAGATTCAAGCACTTCATGACACGTTCATCCTTGTTTCTCTGACTCAGGTCATGTGACACCCATTTACCTTCCTTCTGAGCCTTTCCCATCGCGCGTATATGATTAGAAAGAGATGGTTTGTTGAGTTACCCCAGTTGTTCAGCTAGTTCTATTTGCGTTTGAGACGAATTTTCATCCAGCAATGCTTACAGTCCCTCATGTGCAACCTTCTGCGGGGCGCCGCTACGTTCTCGATCGCTAACATCAAAATCACCTGCTTTAAACCGTTAAACCAAAACTCACTCGTGCTTTTCGATACAATATTCTCCCCCAGAACAAAACAGATCGATGCACATGCTTTTGCAACACATTTTCCTTGATGAAATTCGTAACGAATGCAGTGTTGAATAAATGCAGTATCGCTTACCATCTTTCACCTACCGATGTGCAAGTGCGTTTGACTGTTGGGCAAACTTCTGTGTCACATTTTGTACTCTGGACCAGTTACGGTCAAATGACAACAACGCGGGGGAATGTCGGATATGTAAATTAGCGCTATACGTCACACAAAAAAACGCCTTAAAACTTATTTGTACCCCTAATATATACATGTGTATATATATACATATATACTGAAGAGCAAAACTGAAAACAAAGGAAAAACTTTAGAATTTAAAACGTAGACACATAACCTTTTCTATGTTGTACTTGGTGTGAGTCAAAATTATATATGTATTTTTTTGCTTAGGTCTCTTCTTAATAGAATATATACATATATATATATATATTTGTAACTAAGCAAAAAACAGAGCAATACGAACTTAAGTACATGATTAACATAGCCAAGAAGTAACTTGTAGGAAACGGCAGCAAGAGAAAGACTGCGGAAAGAAAACACCATGGACAACGCACTCTCCCCTCTACAGATACCTGGAAATGGGGTTCTGCTACGACAAACTACATAGTTTATAACGCAAACATATAGGCCAACTTTGCAAGTTAAAAAACAGAGAAGCTATTATTAAAGAGAGAGACACCCTCAAACGATTTAAAAGTAAGGCCCCTTAACTGAACCAAGAAATTTCTCAGCTTTAATTATAAATAACAAGTCTGTCGTACCTGGCACAACCCATTAGCTAAAACTCTTCGTTAAGACCAAATGACAAAGATTTTTTTGAAAAATAGGTTAAACAAAAAGTTACAATATATGCAACAAATATTTCACTATATTTTCGAGCAACCAGAGGCAAATTGATCCCATTCCTAAGAACTAAAAGCTCTCAAAACCCACGTTAAAAAACAAAAAGTTGACTTGACGATAGCGGAAAAGACCGGAACAAAAAAAAAAAAAATAAAAAAAAAAAAAGTTGCCAAGTCCAGAGAGACAATGACCTCCCAAGACCCACGCAGAAAACGAAACAATTTTATGAACGTCGCTAGAGCCGATGCAAAAATTGCAATGCCAAGGCAAAAAACTAAAAAAGAACGCTCAAAAGCCAAAACCTCACTCTAAAGTAGGGCAGCGAAAAAAACAAGAAAAAAAAATTAAGAACAGAGCAACAAGTCCGAACTAAAAAAAAAGGACAAATTAGGCCTAACGAATCCGCAGGACACGCTACAAAGACCATGTGGCAATAAAAAAAACCGTGGCTAAAAACCTAAAAGCAACGAAACATTGCAAAAATTTAAAAAACGCTCATAATAAAATAAACCTGCTGGTAACAACAAACGCCAAAATTAAATTGATCAAAGCATTGCTTATCATGCAGACTTATCAAAGCGCTCCATTCTTCTCCCCATGCAGTTTGAAATGTCCGTTGCCAGATACTGTGAGAAAATCTTCAAGCGACAGAACACAAGATGCCACCCAAAATTTTCATCCACCACCAAATTGAGAAAAACCATTGAACCCTGCATCACTGGACAGAGCAAAAGCTCATCGGAATACAGCAAGATTTTAATAACCTTATAAGTCTATTAAAGTCTTGCTGGAATATAGCAAGACTTTAATCATATAATATATATATACACTGAGTGGCCACTTTATTATGACCACCCCCTCAGTACTTCGTTGGGCCACCTTTTGCCTTTAATACTGCGTCGATTCTTCGTGGCATGGACTCCACAAGATGTTGATAGGTGGTTTGTGGAATCTGAGACCATGCTTGATGAATGGCACTTTCCAGGAGTGTGAGATTGCATTGTTGTGGATCCAGCTGTCTGATGGCTCGTTCAACTTCATCCCACAAATTCTCCATGGGGTTGAGATCTGGAGATCGGGCCACCTGAGCAAAGTAAACTCACCGGCATGTTCCTAAAACTAATACTGTACAATACGAGCACTATGGCAGAACGCATTATCTTGTTGAAAGTAGCCATCGCCATTGTGATAAACCATCCACATAACATGATGCACTTGGTTCGCAACGATATTTAGATATGATGTGCCAGTCATACGTTGATCAATACGAATTAAAGGGCCCAAGGCATGCCAGGAAAACATTCTCCAAACCATAATGCTGCCTCCACCAGTTTGAAGGGTTGTAGCAATGCATTTGAGGTCCATGCTTTCGTGCTGTTTCCGCCAAATTCTCACTCGGCCATCGGCATGGTGCAACTGAAAACGTGATTCATCGGACCACATAGTTTGTTTCCAATTATCGAATGTCCAATCCTTGTGCTTCTGTGCGAACTGGAGACGTTTTCTCTTGTTAACTGCAGGCAGCAAAGGTGTTCTAACAGGCGTTCGGCTGCCATATCCCATCCGATGCAGTGTACGGCGAACACTGCGTGCAGAGATCATTTGAGGGGATCCTTGATTAATATGGTCTGTAATTTGCTGCACTGTTGCCCTTCTGTTGTCTGTTACCAGTCTGGACACTCTCCGTTCCGCCCAAGCAGTCAAGTCGATAACGACCACACGTTGCACGTAGAGACTAAGTTTTTTGGCTGACAGTCCAGTCTTTAAACACTTTAACAACAGCTTCTCTGGAACATTTCACCAATGCGGCGGTTTCGGTGATACTCGCTCCATGGGTCAGAGCTCCTACAATCATCCCACGTTGAAAGTCCGTCAAATGTCATTTTTTACCCATCTCGTCACCCAAACATCACTTCTACTACTGTCACAAGCACTAAGTTTTCCCTTTTTATACTAGCCTCGCCCTCTGGCGGCAATAGCGTGCAGCCATAGCTCATTTGCTTAAAACTGTCAGGTAGTGATAATAAAGTGGTCGCTCAGTATATATATATATATATGTCATATTGATGAAGAAATTAATCGGCGTATAAAACTTGGTTGGAGAGCTTTTGAAAGAAACAGTACAATTTCAATTTTTAAGATGTTTTAAAAGAAAAGTGTTTAATCAATGCGTCCTTCCAGTGCTTACATATGGAGCGGAGACATGGAACTTAACCAAAAAAGACATACAAAGACTGCAGACAACTGAAAGAAGGCTGGAGAGATGCATGCTTGGTGCAACCAGGAAAGATAAAAACTCGTGGATAAGGAAAATTACAAGAGTGGAAGACATCATGATTAGAGTAAAATCCGTGAAATGGCAATGGGCTGGACATGTTACCAGAAGGAAGGACCCCCGATGGACAACCGAAATTGTAGACTGGATTTCAAGAGACAGGAAAAGACCCAGAAGACCACATAGGTGATGGATGAAATTCGAAAGCATGCCGGAGGGATATGGAGGAGACTGGCTCAAGACAAACCGTTGTGGAAAAAACTTAAGGAGACCTCCATCCTACAGTAGATTGATAATGGTTGACAATGATGTTATATACTATGTAAGAAGAGGCTTTGCGGAGCGGTTAGTGTTTTTTTTATATGATAAAGTAGTAGAAAGTGAAAACTGAACTTGAGTCTTAATCAGTAAAGCTAGGAAATCTCGCCCCACAACCGCCTTTTGGCTTCGGAGGTGAGACAATATTTAATGGATACCATTCAATTAAATAGGCAAGTGTTCAGGATCAATCGGTAAAGCTCAGGATGTTATTGCCGCTCCCAGTAGTACAGTGGTCTTAGCGTTGGCTTCTGAACATTCGTCTGAGATGGGTCTGGGTTCGAATCCCGGTGAGGAATAGATGTTTGTCTTACGACACTTAGAGTTTTGCCGCCAGATCTGGCAAAATTCTAGCTATGATGCTGCTGCGTTTATTGGAACACTGGCTGTCTTTCTTCCCAAATGGTTCCAAGCAGTGGAGCCAGTGGCCCACTGCTTAGAATCATTCGATTTGCTCACTGTTCGTTCAACCCCAAATAAATTAGCAAAAAAGGTATCCCATTATACTTATGCATTTTCGTCATCGCTTTGGCGTTGCAGCACGTGAAGAAGGCTGCGTACACGAGGCCTGATTTCATCATCTGTTTTACATTTCTGTCGTCCAGACGTTTCTTAATTGGTATGTGAAAAATCTCTATCCGAATTGCAAGTAGGCTGGTTCAAGATTTCGAAATCAAAGGGTTGCATTGAGATCCTTGTCAGATTCGCCGCATGAGAACTGCGCTGTTGTGCAGCAGAATAATTTTCCTTGACGGTGTACAGGATTTTTTTTTTTTTTTCGATTTATGTGTGCCTATCAATTAAGATCAAGCTACACCAACCTTAGGCGTTAACCCTTTCGTGGAGTGGCAGACAATCGACATGTGTCACCCAATGTGAATACCAAAAGGCCCTTATATGTGCTGTCTTGAATTTTTGTTTTTGTTTTTGGTTGGGGGGGGGGGATTTTGTAGCGCCGTTCTTTAGATTCTGGAGTGGAATGCTTTCATCACAAGTAGTTGTAAAGAAATGTTTTTCACTTCAGTTTTGCCAAGTTCATAGGTTTGGTGGGTAAAGATGCAATCCTTATGGTCCTTATGAACCACCATTGCCATGCTTTGTTGAACAAATAAATACTTGTGAAATACCAGAATGAGTCAAAAGTTCATCCCCTTTTGCAGCTTAAACATTTAATAATGAACGAAAGCCGGACACGCTCGCAGTTATTCTGCAAAGAACATTTCCCATAGTCTTTTTTTCCAGAGCTACGATCCCACTGCGGTACCACTCGGCAAGTTTCGAGGGTAGATACCCTCTGATGCTAAATTCCACATCCACCATGGAGTGAAACAGGTAGTAGTCGAATGAGGTAAGGTCCTGACCGCATGAAGGATGAGGTAGGATCACAACTCCTTCCAATTCCAGTAGCTTTCGTCGGACCAATCCGGACGTGTGACTTGCAGAAACGCCGCTTCCGATTGATGAGAACAGGGTAGCTTATGCGTCAAGCATCATGGACCCGCGATAATTGGTCGTCTCGGCAGAGAGGTCCCCGCCCACAGCCTGACCATCTAGTACGAGTTTCCAGTGCACAGGATCCTTACAAGTCCACCAAATACATAGCATATGTTTCCTCTCGGACCGCCCTCTTTGCATCACTAACTGTACTTCCTGGCATGGCTTCATCCACTGGCTCCCATTTATAGCATAACGTAAGAATATCCATTTTTCATAACCTGTGACGATAAGGAGCCAAAATCTATCGTCTTGTGGATTTGCCAGCAATCTGCGACAGAGAGTGACATGTTGTTCTGCCTGTTGGGTTGTCAATTCATTGGAAACCATTTGATGGCGCCAGGTGACGAAGGATGGTGGATTGGGAAAACCTCAACCTCAGAGCTGCTAGTTGTCCCGTACTGACACAGGGGTTCGCTGTCACAACTTCGATCAGGGTGTCAGTGTTGGTGATAGTTGGACGTTCTGACCTCGGCTTGTCGTCGAGACAGGTGTCCCTAGCACTGCAACACCGGAACCATTTTGGTGCAGTGCTGCTCCTCACAGTTTCCTCGCCTTCAACTACACAAATTTCTCTCGCTGCAAAACGGGACGAACGTTTGACTCGCCTTGGGTAATTGTCTCTATAAACGCTTGTGCAAGTTTGATGCAATATCTCTCATCTTTGACAACTGTCGCCTGAACAAGTTCAAGCGGTCGTTCTGTGAACTCTTCACGGCCTTCGGAGAATTTGTTGCGCCATTTGTACACACACTTGTACACCGGTTTCATTCCCATATATTGTGTGTTTAACCTTTACAGAATTTTAACAAGTTACACTTTACCATCTATACCATAAATTTGATGATGAAATAGTGAATTTTGTTATGAAGCAATCATTTTGTGTATCTTCTGTCTGACGTTCAGAGGTCGAGTGTGTGGACATGTACAAGGGGCATCCTAAAAGTAATGCTTCCTCCTTAATAGCTTTTGAAATTTTGAAATGATTTTAATGAAACTGCTCTGACTTGTACTATGATATGTTAACAATGTCGCAACAGTTTTTTTTTGTTCAGAATCGGAAAATAAAGGTCATGAATGACAGTGAAAAGCAGCCAGCGAACCGTAATTGAATTCCTGGAAAAAGAGGGATGTAAGGCTCCAGAAATCCACAGAAGACTCCTCGCTTTGTATGGAGCTGCCACAATCGATATCATTAATGTCCGAAGATGGATGAAGAAGTTTCGAGAGGGAGAAAGTTCATTGTCAGGCAAACAACGGAGTGGAAGACCCGCAACTGTAGTGACAGGTGCCAACAGGCAACGAGTGAAAGACCCCATCAGCTGATCGTTGTGTCACCATACAGGAATTGCTACAATAAACAGTGCTCACTATGTGCAGACATTGAAGAAGCTAAAGGAAGCTATCAGAAGGAAAAGACGTGACATTCCACTTCATAGTGTTGTTTTACATCATGATAACGCACGTCCCCACACCTCAATAGACTTCACAGGCTATTTCCAAAATGGGATGGACGGTGACGCCATAACCACCTTACAATCGTGATTTGGCTTCCTCAGACTTATTCCTGTTTGCCCCTTTGAAAAACACACTCCGTGGGGAACGTTTCGATGATGTGACAGACGTCAAACTGGCCGTAAACTCATGGGTGAAACGAGACAGCCTCAATAATTTTTCCAAAATGGATTTTACTAAAGGGTTCAAAGATGGCGGAAATGTACAGAAAGTGATTGACAATACTTTGAATAGGCTAGCATTATTAACAAAATGTCCAAATATTTGACACCAAGTTTCCCGTTTTTGCTGCTACAAATAAAAATCTTATGAGGGACGAGGCGTTACTTTCAGGATGCCCTTTGTATGTGCAGTGTTTCCACGTCACCTGTCGCGAGGGACCTTCCGTCGTTCTGGTGCGGAAAGAATTAGTTAAAAATTAAAAACCTTATATCACCCTCGCATATTCAAGATTTTTCGTTTTGCCGTTCATATTAAAGATGCCAGTCTCAGGTTAACAACACAGGTGTAAAAACTTCCTTGACAAACGGCCGTTGTTGGGAAAATTCAAATTAAGAGGAATAATTTAGTGCATTTCTCACAACGGGGAGAAATGGGGAATTCAAATTAGTCGAAAGAAGGAAAAAATATTTTTGACATGTTTTTAGGAAGTGTTGTTTACTGGAATTAACGATTCCCATGTAAGGAAAATATTAAAGAAACTACTTTACAAAAAGCTTTCTTCTTTCACACTGAATTGACCTTATAACGTAACTGCATAATTTAGCAGTTTTTTGTTGTTGTTTTTTTGTTTTTTTGCAGTATGTTTTACGTTCTCCTAGATTCTCTGTAAAATTGATTTTGATAAAATGTAGCACAAGTTTAATATCTGGGGCGTAGCTAATGTTTCTGTTGGCTTACGTGATATTAGAAAGGAGTTCTTTTAGCTTTTTTTCTTATCAGTTCGTTAATTTTTTAATCAACTGCGACGTTTATCTTGGCGTGCTTTTTTCTCGACTTCATTATTTATTCATTATTTAATTAGAGAGAACCCGTTTTCATCCCATTTACATATTCCGCCACTCTCCTCACCATTATAGATCGTTGTGGTATTGACGAACGGCGAAAAATTTTAAGACTGTAGTGGTATTACTGTTCCGCGAGGATTAATTTCAGGAGAATGCGACCATTGTAAAATAGATAAACAAATACACTATCTACCAATAAGTAATTGGACACCCCTGCAATCGACGATATCTGCGGTCCTGATACACGTCACGGCCGCCGCCGTTAAAAATCGTATGGGAAACAACAACGCAACCAGTCGCATGCAAGATGCCACGCAGTTCGGAGCTCTCTGATTTCGAGAAAGTGTGATCGTCGGGTATCACAGAAATGGCCGATCCATACGTGACATATCCAGCGAGTTGAAGTACCCAAAATCGACAGTGGCCTACGTGAATGGCAAGTGGAAGATGAGAGGTGACTGTCGGAATGTGACCCGACCCGGCAGACTCACAAAACTGGGAATTAGAGACCGACGGTTGCTGGCCAGAGAAATTCGGAAGAACCGCACCAAATCGATTGGCCACATCCGCGAGGAGTTTCAACAGGCATCCGGGGGTGTTCTTTTGATGAATACCATCCGTAAGGAAGTCCATCTGCTCGGTTATCATGGACGTGCTGCCGCCCACAAGCCTTTGATCACCAAGTCCAATAGCGCTGCTTGGCTAACGTGGTGCAAAGAACGTCGACAGTGGACCGTTGAACAGTGGAAACAGGCTCTCTGGAGCGACGAATCAAGGTTCCGTTCGGATGGCAGGGTCTGGGTTTGGCGTCTGCCTGGAGAACGCCTCCTGCCGGAATGTATTGTGCCAACTGTGAAGTTCGGCGGCGGTGGAATTATGCTATGGGGGTGTTTCTCCTGGTATGGTACGAGACCCTTAGTCGCAATTCCTGGTAGACTCAACGCCGAGACCTACTGCACCATTTTGGATGACCATGCGCTTCCTACGTTGTGGCAGTTTTACGGATTGGACCCATGTTAGTTTCAGGATGACAATGCCACCTGTCATGTTGCGAGCTCCACCATGGCTTGGTATGGTGACAATGAGGTTAATCGAATGGACTGGCTTGCGCAGAGCCCGGACCTTAACCCTATCGAGCACCACTGAGACGAGTTGGAGCGTCGACTTAAGGGGTGCCCCCACCGTCCGAAGTCGGTGAAGGAACTGACCTGTCTTCTCCAAGCCGAGTGGAAGAAAATACCGCTAGCCGTCGTACAACGCATGGTTGAGAGTATGCCCCGGAGGGTCGCATAACTATTGAAGGTGAATAAACTTCGTTTTCCTTTGCTATCACAGGTGTCCAATTACTTGTTGGTAGATAGTGTATGATCCAATGAATTCTTCAACGTAAATAAACATTTTTGTAGCATGTCTTTTGGAAACAACAACAAAAAATAGCTCCTGTTTGTTATCGCCATGTTCTTCAATCTGTGGGTACCGTATCTTTGCACTTTCTTGTTAGATTAGAAAACCTCTTGTTTGCTTTGAGAAGTTTGATTTGTTGAGAAAGATGGCATTTGTCTCATATAAAATCTAGCCATTCGTAACAAAACCGTTTATAGTGAATTTATGGTTATAGCGGAGAAACTGCCATTCGCTTTGATTTAGTAAGTAAACTGCATGATAGACTCTTTTGTTTACAACGAAGTCAGAATTCCCGGTTACCGATATAAGGAAGTGTTGAAAATCTTTGTTTAAAGTGTGTTTACATGTCTATTTGAAATATGTACATGCATAGCATATGTACTGTTGTTTATGCATACATCGTAGTAGCACTGCATTTAATCAATACTTTTTCGTTTCGCTCTTGTTTTTTTTAATAACGAAGCCTGCAATTAGGTCCCTTGGACTTCGTTATATTTCTGACTGAATGTCAGATTTGAAAAACTCTTCTCGTATTTCAACTGTATAAACATTTTGCATATATTTTTGAGTCATTCCATGACAAATCGGCCAAACTGGAATAACTTTCTGCTGCTCCAGCACTGATTCCTAAGATTTTATTTTTTACACAAGTGAATTATAAGGAAATACCTATGTTTATATATTTTTTTCATTCCTGATAATTCAGATTTGAAATTTAGGAGGTTTGGGGGCACGACGGTACTTTGCCCCCGATTTTCCGCAGAAAAATAAATAAAAAAATTCTCCATTTAAAATAATAAACATGCAAAGCGGACCTTTCGCCAATAATTTTTCTTGGAAAATCGATTGGGGCAAGCTGCCAGCCTCTATCTGCTCTAGGTTTTGGAAAATCGATTGGGGCAAGTTGCGAACCTCTATCTGCTCTAGGTCTTGGAAAATCGATGGGGCAAGTTGCGAGCCTCTATCTGCTCTAGGTTTTGGAAAATCGATTGGGGCAAGTTTCGAGTCTCTATCTGCTCTAAGTTTTGGAAAATCGATTGGGGCAAGTTGCGAGCCCTTATCTGCTCTAGGTCTTGGAAAATCGATTGGGACAAGTTTCGAGCCTCTATCTGCTCTAGGTTTTGGAAAATCAATTGTGGCAAGTTGCGAGCTTCTATCTGCTCTAGGTTTCCTTGGAAAGTCGATTGGGGAAAGTTGCGAGCCTCTATCTGCTCTAGGTTTTGGATAATCGATTGGGGCAAGTTGCGAGCCTCTATCTGCTCTAGGTTTTGGAAAATCGATTGTGGCAAGTTGCGAGCTTCTATCTGCTCTAGGTTTCCTTGGAAAATGGGTTGGGGAAAGTTGCGTGCCTCTATCTGCTCTAGGTTTTGGAAAATCGAGTGGGGCAAGTTGCGAGCCTCTATCTGCTGTAGGTTTTGAGTTACGTACATTTGAGGGAACTTTTTTTTTCTTCCAAAATTTAAGGGAAGGTATGTTGTGCGACTCTTCAGGAAGTCGAAATTGCCATTTTATATGAAATGAACAAAATTTTGAACATATAAAAGAGTGAGTTTTTGCTTGCGCGCCAAGCAATGAATTTTTAGTCGACGTATAGCCCATGAATTGTCACTGAAGTGCATGCACCGCAGCGTAGCAGGGAGCAAGGTTAATAATGACACACACACACACACACACGCGCGGTCCACATCGTGTTTGAAGGGCGGATTACGTGTGTTGCGCTTTGTGGGTTCAAATAATGAAAACCTAAACAACCGCTTAACATAAGTAGCAGAGTCTCGGATAAAAAAATTGCCAAAACACGTGTTTGACCTTTTTCCGGCGAAGGAAAGTAATAAAACTACTGCGCCATATGTCTTAAAAATAAATCCAGTTCATATAAATTATCAAATGGACTTAGTATTTTTGGAAGTTGGGATTCAAAGTTCGTTATTGAATTTTCCTTATTTCCCGTGAACGTATTATCAGGTGGTACTAAATGCGTAGGCTATATTATGTGGTTAAGGAAATTTCGATGTAGCATAGTTTTATACCCGTGGAGAAACAAATATCTCCATTATTTACGATAACAAAAGTACAAAGCCTCTGTTGGAAACCTGTTCATGTCATCGCTATAAACATGACTTCGTTGACGTTCTGCTTCTCTAAAAAATAAATTGGCAAAAATATGAAGGGCACCTTTGAATGTCGTTCCATAGAATTTTTTCCCACTATAGACTAGACACGGATCTCCTGCCTGCAAAAGATATCGACTCGTATTTCTTTTGGTCCTTTCGAAGAGATGTGGGGGAGGCAGAAATTTACCAGTCACTTGAAACATTTTCGAAACATTTAAACTACATGAAAGGTTATGTGATTTCACCAAAACATAGAGAGCCGTTAGCTAAACAGATACATACATGCATGAATTTTTTCAACTTACTATAATTCTTATTAAAATTGCTCATTTAAATATATTCGACCCGGTGACGCAGTGGTCTAAGCACTGGCTTTTGACCATTCGTCCGAAATGGGTCCGGGTTCGAATCCCGGTGAAGCATGTATGTCGTGTGTTGTCCTATGGTACTGGCTGTCTCCCTTCCCTGGAGGCAGTAGCTCTAAATTAGGGACAGGCGACTGCTTATAGACCATCGAGTTGCTCACGATGATTATTAAACCCCCAATAAAAAAAAAATGCAGGTAGCCTCAGTTGTGATTGAGCCGTCAGTTTGGAACGTAGAATTACAACTTGCAGATCGGAGAGTTGAAATGAGCTAGTCGAGTATGGTTTCAAGGCGTCTATTTAATTTGTTATAACCAACACAGCTCTATGATATGAGAAGTAGCTTATACATAATTTTTACAAATAATGCTGGATACATTGCGAACGCAAAGCAGATCGATACACGAATTACCCAACGTGGTGCTCTGCCTTCTTGGGCTTCTTACATTCCTTATCACTTGCTCTTGCCTCTCGTTTTGATTTTCTCCACTTTTGCTTGCGTTCATTCTGCGAATTCCATGGCATTGTCGAAAATGTTAACCCGTTTACACGAAAACAATTTTTAAAACTTATTTTAGACCACTGCAATATGTTTCTTATGTATTTGAATAGATCTCTTCGAGAGTTTTAAAACGATACCACGCACAGTCGTTTTCCACTCACGGTTGTCCAGATAAACCGCGATATTGTCAAGTGTTCACCGGTTCACAAGAAAACAATTTTTAAAATGTTCAGTTCAAACTACTGAGAAATGTTCTTCATTTTGTTTAATAAATCTCGTCGAGAGCTTTAAAACAATACCACGCACAGTCGTGTTGCGCTCGGTTACTGAGGTAGACTGAGTCAAACGCGGTCGCAAACCTAGAAGTATTGCATCGTCTCCCACGCTCACAGGGAGTAAGGGAGCGTCGCGCGCACCATATAAATTGCGCAGTACGCGATTTGGACTCCATGCTGTTTACAAATATGCTAACACGATTAGTATGCGGCACGTATTTTTAACGCTATAATGATTTAAATTCGGATCTATTTCTGTCATAGGCGGTCGGCCGTAAGTCGCCCCATACTATCCGCGGAGTTAGACGTAGTCCTACGTCAAAAACGAGATTGAACAGAAGCGCATTCAGTTACCGGAATAAATAGTCAGAAACTGATGGAAGAAGCAGTGGCGACGGCAGCCGCTCAGAACTGGGTAGGTTATTATGGAGAGGGGAGGGGTTGCTAAGCATGATGGGAGGGCACAAATTTTTAAGGTAGTGCACAAACTCTCATTTGTGGGTAACCTTGAGTGAAATTTTATTTTCAAGACTTGCCATAAAAACTGTTAAGGAATATTCAAGTTTTCTAAAAATATTTTAGTACAACATGATCATGTAAATTGCGTTTTTGCATTTTACAGAGTGTAAACAATAAGGCGGCTTATGAAGAACACAGTTCAAGATATTGAGTTGTGGGGCCGCGGGTGGCCTTCGTGACTGCCACAGAAATGACTTCAGGTTCGATCCCAGACAGGTGCGAACGCTCGATCCACTAAATATCCGCCGTGCGTCGGATGGGCACGTCAAGCCGTCTGACCCCTGGTGGTACTGCCCCACCCCCGGTAATAAATAAGGGCGTCTTCCTCCCCCTTTCTACTTCGCTTCCTTGCCACTTTCCTATCGGGCACTCTAGCCCAAATCTCCTAGCTTCCTATTTCTAAGGGTTGTTTAAGACCTGGGGTCAGAAACTCCCTTCCTAAAAATCCCCTACATATGATCTGATGATATGATCTGATATTGAGTTGTTTTTTTATTACAGGTCAATCAACCTTCCCCCCCCCTCCATTTTTTTTTTACAATATAATTTGTGGTTGAGAGTTCTGGCTTAATTTTTCTCCAAGAAAAAAAAGCACTGGATTTTAAGCCATTTAGCGTTTAATGATTTTTTTTTATAAAATTCCTGAAAAATTTGAATTCCAAACTAATTTCCAAATAATACGCTATTGGCTGAATTGCTTTGAATGGCAGCATGAGCAACATGCTGCCTTTCAAAAGCAATAGCCCTTTGAAAATCGGCATTGCCGCTGCTCATAGGGCGTAGGTTTCTGACTTCTCGCGTTGCATTGTCCGTGTTCGAATCCCAGGCAAAGTATGAATGCTATCTTTGTTCTGCCGGCACTAGTTCCAACCCTTCCCCTGAATCACGGGTCTAAAATTATGATGGGCAACTCCCTATAGCCTTAAAGGCACGCAGAGGCCAATAAATTCTGAGATGAACATAATGTACCGAAATGACAATTTATTTATACAGTCATTTGCAAAAGTTTAAGACCACCTATCAATTTATTGAAAATTAATATTTTCAGAGAAACAACTAATTACTAGTCAGAGATATTTGAAAAAATTACACCACAGGTGAATATTTACATTCTTTAGAACACAAAAAGGCCACAATCAGTACTTTGTGTGGCCACCTTTGTTTTTTATAACGCACAGAATACGATGTGGCATGCCCTCAATGAGGGATTTGCAGTAGCAACTTGAAATGTCTTTGTACCACACGTACTTTATCGCGCCAACCAAAGCTTCGAAATTTGATGGCTGTTTTTCTGCTACCTTGTCTTTTAAAATGGTCCACAAACTTTCTATGGGGTTAAGGTCGGGACTATTACCGGGCCAGTCAAGCACAGTTATGGTTTTGCTCTGTAGGTAGTCCTTTACTGTCTTTGATCTATGGCATGGAGCACCATCATGCATAAAGATCGTGCATCTGTGCACTTGCATATGAGTTAATAGCTTCTCACGTAACATTTCCCCATAGAAGGGGTCATAGTAGTGCCTCTGTGCAAAAAGAATAATGAATCCGTACCGGATGCTAACATAGAGCCCCATATCATCTGACTAGGCGGATGTCTCACGGTGCTAATGGTGTATTTTTCATCAAACCTTTTGCCTTTTGGTCGTCTAACATGTGCTTCACGTGATTCAAATTGACGCATTTTCAAATGTTTTCTCCCCCCCCCCCCATTTTTCATATTTAAAATTTAATTTTGTTTTAATTTTTCACCATGGAGAAATTGCTCAGTAGTGAAGTGAATAAAAAAGAACAAAAATTGGAAGCAAAACCTGCATCTAAGGGTGAGACAAAAGTAAGGAGCCATTGGATAGGAAAACTTCAAACATGTGTAAAGTACAAACGCATACAATTCAATCTTCGAAATACAAGCCATTATGTTCTGTAGTCTGAAGCCAACTTTCTGCCAAATTGTGAATTCCCTCTCTGTACCACTCCTTGGGTTTTGAGGTGAAAAACTCCTGGACCCCGGCTTCTACCACATCACTCTCTCGGAAGGTTCTTCGACGGAAGAAATGTGCCATCGACCGAAACAAGTGGTAGTCACTTGGGGCAAGGTCTGGGCTATAGGCAGAATATGGAAGAAGTTCGATTCCATCGAGCTCCCGGATCTTGTCTCTCGTTGAACGGGCGGTATGGGATGGTGCGTTATCGTTCTGAAGGAGAACCCTGTTTTCTGTTGACCAGGGCTGAGTACTTACGGACCAGAGCTTCGTACATCCTCTGTAGTTGTTGAGATTAGAGTGCAGCGGAGATGCCTCGCCCAGCTGGAACGAATTCAAAGTGTATGGGCCCCTCAAAATTCCACCAAATACACAACATGACTTTGTGTTCGAAGCGTCCCCGCTTAGCGATGGGTTCTGGAAGCGGGCCCGGGTTAATCCACTGGTTTCGCATGTTTGGGATTACGGGAAAAGATCCACTTTTCATCAGACTTAACAATTCGCCTGATGAAACTCTTGTTCATGGACTGGTTCAGCAGCTCTCTGCACAGTTCCATCCGCCTTTGAGCTTGTGCTGTGGTCAATTCGTGATGTTCCACTCGGTAGCTCCTATTGACCTTCCCAAGCTTGTGGAGATGGCGAACCACACTGGATTTTGATACCCCAATCTCGTCCAACAATCGGTGAGTGCTTGTGGTTGGTGTTGCTTCTACGGAATCACGCAGGGCTTTCGAATCCACCGTTGGGGGTCTGCCAGAGCGAGACCCATCTTGAAGGCTGGTGTCCGCCTTGTTAAAGCAAAGAAACCATCTTTTTGCTGTGGCGTAGCTGACTATACCCACACCTTCCACTGCAGAAATTTCGGTGACAGTTGCATGCGCAGATAGTGCTTTTTTCCAATAATGACGCAACAGCACTCGAACTGCCGTTTTTTCGTCTATGTTTTGAAAGCAAAAAAAAAAAAAAAAAAAACAACAACACACAATTCATATTAATGTCCACCACCAAAGCAAATACTGATAGTCCGTGAAATGCTCTTTCTACCTATAAACAAGTTCCAGTCCAAACGATTGTTTATTTCCGAAAAAGCAACGCCATCTCAAACTACCTCTCACATGGCTCATTACTTATGACTCACCCTCTGTATATTCGTGGGTAAATATACACTGAAGAGCAATTGAATTAGAGATACATGTCTAGTAACGTGTAGCACTACCTTTCGCCCTAATGACAGCGGCGATTCATCTCGGCATGGACTCAACAAGACACCAGAAGCGTTGGGAAGCCATACGGATCCACGACCTCTGAACAAGCTCCCACAGTTCTCGAAGATTTGATGGGGGGGGGGGTCAGAGCCTCGAACATCTCTCTCGATGGCATCCCAGATGTGTTCGATGGGATTGAGGTCAGGTGACCCAGCTGGCCAATGAAGCGAGGTCACGTCGGTGGAGTGTTCATCCAACCATTCGGATACAATTCCGGAGCGATAGCACGGTGCATTGTCTTGTTGCAGGATGAGGTCCCCAGTGAGATGTTGAAGACGCACAAACGGGAGCAAATGGCCGTCCAGGATATCCCGGTAACGTTGACCTGTGAGCGACGATGTCACACGTACCAGGGGTCCCATTTCAGTCCACGTAAATAGTCCCCAGACGAGAATGCCACCCCCACCAGCTTGAAGAATGCCCTGCTGGCAAGAAGGATCCATCGCTTCATGTGGTTTGCACCGTACTCGTATGCTGCCATCCGCATGTACCAACGTGAATCTCGACTCATCAGTCCAGGCAACATTTTCCCACATGTCTAGGGTCCAGTGGCGATGTTTCCGCGCCCATGCTAATCTTTGCACCCTGTGATGTGCGGTCAGCAGGGGTACCCTCGTGGGACGATTGCTTCTGTACCCCATAGCGAGGAAATGGTTCTGGATGGTGTGGCTGCTTACACGTTTTTGTGCACCAGCGTTAAATTGCCGAGTGATTTCTTGCACTGTGGCCCGTCTATCCGCTATTACAATGCGAGCTAGCCGACGATGACCCCGCTCATCCCCACGCTGTTGTCCACGGCAGTTTGTCCTTGCAGGGATGGCTTTACCGGATTCGATGTACTCACGGTGCACCCGTGACATAGTACCTCGTGAAAATTCCAGTGACTGCACGACTTCCGAGATGGAGTGACCCATACGTCGGGCCCCGACAATTTGCCCACGATCAAATGCACTTGGGTCCTTCGTCTTACTCATACTGCGTCCGATTCTTACTGATTCCCGTCGCATCACTCCTTAAATTGTCGGATCGCTGCATACGTCATGCCGTTTCCGTTTTTAGGGCCGCCCACAGTGCCACAGTTGCATAACGCCAGCTGTCTCGAATTCAATTGCTCTTCAGTGTAGTTTATCACTGAACAGAGACCCCCCCCCCTGCAGATGAGGCTTCAGGGACCCCTTCCCTGATTCTGAGGCCAAGCTACGGCCCTGACTAACCACCTACAAACCGTTCGTGCTATTCGATTTCCCACAGTGGGATGCCCTCTGACCAAAAGACAACGCCCAGTCTCTAAGCTCACTTTTGTGAAGTCCGATTGAATGAGCATTCCAGTAAGTTTGCTCGTTGAATAGCTCACTTACCTCCGGATCTGAATCCAATTGAGGATCTTTGGCAGAAAGTGAAGTGGTACATTCGAGCCTGACCACCTACCCCCACACATACAGTCGCACGTACACACACTTCACTATCGGCAGTTCTGCATTTTACGCGCGGTTGTCCTAAAACAATAGGCCGCAATATTACCCCAACGTTTCCAATACCTGGTAGAGGCCATGCCACAACGTGTTGCGACTGTTGTGTTGGCGAAAGATGCGCCCACGCGTTGTTAGGCAAGTGTGCGTAATACAATGTCTTTTCAGTGTTATATTAAT
The DNA here is from genome assembly GCA_039090855.1 of Macrothele yani. Taxonomy (NCBI): domain Eukaryota; kingdom Metazoa; phylum Arthropoda; class Arachnida; order Araneae; family Macrothelidae; genus Macrothele; species Macrothele yani. Next base: position 85,828,146 of record CM077001.1, read on the forward strand.
GCTGATCTTCGGTACTGATATAGGAGAAATACAATGTTTAGAATGCCAAAATACAAGTGCTGTGTTGAAACCTGTGGGACGTACATGTCAAGACGGCAAATAGCAGTAAAACGTCCTTACCGGCGTAGGTTAATTAGGAAAGCATTCGGCTCCGGAGCAGAAGGATGTGGGTTCAAATTTCGCGACCGGCAGAGAGAATGTTTGAATTTCACATTTGCGCCTGAACATAAGAATGAATCTCCTGGTCTTTGGGTTCCTCGGAAAATGTGTGATGTTCCTTCCATGCATTGTCCGAAACCAATGGGAATTCCTTCTTTGCTTCGAAAAATATGTGATGCTTCTTTCACACATATCGTCAGGAATTAGTGAGAAATTCTTCTTCTACAGAGTGTTCCTTCAACTTCAAGTATGGTTTGCGGTGGACCCAAAATCTGGGATTTTGTGCCCCGGCCTTTCTCAAGAGGCTGGGGGGGGGGTATATGTCAATGTATGCGACATATAACAGAGTTGACGCACATTTCAAGCTGGAAAGTAGCAATGAAAGGACTTTGCCGGCGTAGCTTAATTAGGAAAGCATTCGGCTCCGAAGCAAAGGGATGAGGATTTGTGTCTCGCCACCGGCAGAAAGAGGGTTTGGATTTCACACCTGTTATAAAGATTACTGAAAACACATTCACATGTTTAGTTTCATGTGAACGAAACGTGAATGTGTTTTCACACTTTCTGATTTGCCATTTTCTTCCTTTTCCGAGTCATTCTTATCTTTGTAGGGTTTTGTTTAAGAATGATACAGGAGCAGGCAATTGTGTAATACTTCACTTTGCGAACTGATTTGCTGATATATTCTTATAATTTTTGGACTTATACAGTACCATAAAAATAAAGGGCAGTCAGTGTTGTTGAAAGGCGTCGGTTTTTTGTGTACGGAATTTGAGTAAAACCCATCATTAGCGGACAAATTAAATGACAATGGGGTGAAGATCTCAGAAGACTTTTATCTCTCGAATTCAAGGAAGCAACGCCTCTAGATGTTCCGTGTTTGATGGCCAATTATCGATATCTATTCGTGGATTGGCGAATGAGCTGACATCGATGATTATATGTATGAGCAGATTAATAATAGATGCATTACTTTCTGGTTGTGCTTATCTTTTTGAGTATCGCAGCTTTATTGCTGTGGGAAAAGAATGCATAATGAGTCTACACTGTTAAAAAGATGAAATTTGCAAGCTTGTGTTCCAAGGTTAATATCGTGTTGGTTGTCGAGAATGCAACAGTATATTCGAGGAAATTAGAAACGTGAGACGGCAGGTTTCGCAACTGCAAAATCGTGTTTGTTCTACTTGTTTAGAAACAGAATAGCCTAAGGGAATATTAACCCATTAGGAACTCAATGGAAGTATTATTCAGGATATATCGATATTTGAAAAGTGGCCGATTAATTAATATCATGTAACTCTGCTGTTGCTCGCCGAATAAGGCGAAATTTCGGAAATTTTCAGATTTTACGGTTATTTTGTTAGTTAAAAAACATGATTGGCTTCACAGTAAAAATTATATCAGTTATTCAGTGTGGCCCTTAAACTGTTGTTCTTAATGAGAGTGGTACTAATATCTTTTGCTGTACAGAATTCTAAGATAATATTTTATTTTAAGACTAGTGTGTGTTGTAGACATTTTTCTTTTGTGTATGGTGTCTTATGAACTTCACTCATTCGGGATGGAGCACCATACGCACGCACGTATGAAAATTAGTACACTTCAATTTTTATCATTCATCTTGTACTGCATGACGTTACCAAGTACACTACTGTTTGTGAAAATTGCAACACCAAGAAAGAATTGCGCTATTCAAATGAAATTTCTGTCACAGATTCCTTATGTTACAGGAGATAACTGATTACATTTGTAGAGCTGTACAAGATTTTTTTCTTCAAAACTCAGTATCGTGTGACGTCACCTCCAGCAACAATAACAACCTCTACACGGGGTGACATTGAATGGGAGAGGATTTTGATATAATCCTGGGGAATAACCTGCCAGGATGCATCTATACGATACCAGAGTTTAAGCTTTGGTATTTGACCATTCGTCCGCGATTGGTCAGAGTTCGAATCTATGTTGTGTTTATCTTAAGGCACTGGCCCACTCTCTCTCTCTCTCTCTCTCTCTCTCTCTCTCTCTCTCTCTCTCTCTCTCTCTCTCTCTCTCTCTCTCTTTCCTGGTGCCAAGTGAGTTAAATTATGCATTGGCGACTGTTTATTGCCATCGAGTTGCTCATGGTGGTCGTTAAACCCCCGAATTACAAAAAAAATCATATAGGAGAGGTTGACTGTAAAACCAGCAGCCAGAAATTCAGTCTAGAATGCTTGCCAGTTTTACCCAGTTGGTAGGTTGAGATGGCGGAACGACTGCTGACATTTTCTTTCATTGAGGGTTTAACGACCACCGTGAGCAACTCAATGGGATATAAGCAGTCGCCCGTCCCTAATTTAAGGTCACTGACTCCAGAGAAGGGAGGAAGTCAATGCCGTAAGACAAACACAACATCCATGCTTCACCGGGATTCGAACCCGGACCCATCTCGTACGAATGATCAGAAGCCATCACTTAAGCCACTGCGCCACCGGGGCGGGGCGGCCTGCTGGCATTGATTGACCTTGTTATTGTTTCTATACTTTGCCCCGAGTCCTGCCTGCTCTTTAAAAATTAATAAGCCATTTGGATGCAGAAAACCGGTTTTTGGCCCGTCCCTCTCGCTATGGAGCCAGTGTAAAACAATATACCCATTACAGGAAGTTATTTATAGATTGACAATCACATTACTGCCATAGTATTGCGCCCCCCCCTTACGCACACATACAAATAATGCTGACATCATGCGATAATTAAATAATACTTTCAAGTTTTGCTCGTGTTTGCAAAAGTTGCTGGAAGAACTTCATTTACTTCAAAGGGAGAGGCAGTTGAGAGGATAGTTATAAATTACTTCCAAATAAGGTAAACATCTGCATCAAAATTTATATACGGCCAACGTTTCATCTTCTTTCTTCCACTCTGGAGCCACGTATTTTATTTGATTCGGCTTCTTTGATTTACCAATTTCCTTAAATTTGAAAATGCATCATGCGTCTAAAATAACTTAAATTTTGAAAGCAAATGAGTAAAGGAAATTATGTCAAAAAAGAAATATGTTAACAAATGTAGTTAAGTACATGTAACTTTCTACTCGTATTCACTTAAATACGTAACATCAAAACAGGTAAAATTTAAAATACTTCAAAAAAAAAAAAAAAAAAAAGTGCTATTCGAGTTTCATAAAAGGAGGTGCTCAAATGAAAAACGAAAATGGTAACTTTGAGCCATATTCGTGTTTTGCGAGGGTAATGTACAGGAAAGGCTATAACGAAGTAAATTTCTCCGTCATTTTTGGTCTACGCCGGGAATCGAACCCGAGTCCGCTTATTCCGGAACAAGTCGCTCTACCAACTGAGCTACGCAGACGTTTATTCTGACTCCTATCTGCCTTTATGTCGTGTGCGTCCTGCTGGCAGGTATGTCACATCTCCCCCCCCCGAAAGAGGGCCGGGGGCATGGCCCACGGGTCAGCCGTGACCATGAATCGTCGCAGCCAGCCATCCGCTGTAGAACGTACTTGAGAACTCCCAGTCAATCTAGTGTGTTGAATGCAACGTCACACACATTTATTTTTCGAAGCGCTGGAGAAGGGATTCTCTGATTTTTCCTATCTCGCGGTGTGGAAAGAACATCACACCATTGTGAGATTTTGAACGGTCAGGTCATCCGGATAGGTTCGGGCGCCATTATAACGAAGTAAATTTCTCCGTCATTTTTGTCCACGCCGGGGTTCGAACCCGGATCCCCTCATTCCGGAATAAGTCACTCTACCAATTGAGCTACGCGGACGTTCATTCTGACTCCTATCTGCCTTTATGTCGTGTGCGTCCTGCTGGCAGGTACGTCACAAGGCTTAGGCACGATAGTACACCAGTCAGCATCTGTCGAAGGCCTGCAGAAAATCGGAGACATGCATTTCATCTCAACGCTGCCGTTCCTTGCTTCATAAGATGAGCTGTAGTAATCGGAGCTAGGCCCAGTGGAGTGATGCGCTGTTTTATGTACACTGTTATCTGAGTTTACAACTTTCTGCGCATGTCACTGCAGTTGGACTGACCACTCATGCGATCGCTTGACCCCCTCCCCCTTCCTCGTCCCCCGACCGTCTAGTTAATGGGGAAAAGTGGACAGTTATTTTAACTGCGTTTTACTATTATACTATGATAGAACTACTGTATTATCGAGGCTATTACTTGAGTAAACCTGTTAAAAATAGTATTTGTATGTATTTGTGATATTGGAAAGCATGATGGCGGGGCAGGAAGGCCGTTGTAATTCTCTTTGTGTTTTGATTGCGGTTGGAAAACTTTAGGTTACAATTTTAAAAGTTTAGCTTTTCTTTTTAGATATGGTTACATACCGAACAAAGTCACGACATAAAATTTAGCTAGCGTAATTTATAATATACAATTATACAATTTGTATATAACGACTGCAGTTTGGTATTCATACTAGCTTTATCATCCTGCGCTAAAATTGTACAGTTATTGTGAATAATATGGATTATATTCGTGCTTGGTTCCCTCTACAACCAAGTTGCACAACAATTTTGTCGCTTGGAAAGGTAGTTTTATTATTTGAAGTCTCATTTTAGGATTTCAGTTCTTGCGAATGGGGCATGAAGTACACTGCTGCTCATAATTATAAGGACAGTATAAGAACACCATAGATACTGATGATGCACAATACAAATAACTGCAGGGACAGGAAAGCCTTATATTTACGTAACTGATGGCACAACATAGCAGAAACATTATTGTGTATTTGTTTTTTACATTATAATTACAAGAAACAAAGCAACTGCCATTTGGACACAGGTCCAAAATTATAAGGACAGCTTGCCCTTCCATGTGTAAACATAATTAATTTTACACTATTATTACCTTTAATAGGTGGTATGGCCACCTTCGTTCTCTAGACACTGAGTCATTCTGTTAGGCATACTTTCAACGAGTTTCCGTAAATCCTGAAGAGTGATCTTGTCCCATGCTGATAAGACTTCCTTTTCTAACTCAGGAACAGTGGAAAATTGTCTGCCATTAGCATATACCAATCTAGCCATCGCACCCCAAACTTTTTCAATGGTGTTCAAGTTTGGAGAATTGGGTGCCCAGTTTAGAACATCGATGTTATTGTCCGAAAACCATTGTTTACAAACTCTCGATGTGTGCAATGGGGCATTGTCTTTCTGAAAGATGAAATTATTCACCACCTAAAGGCCACGAATATGTTAACAGTTGTTGATCTAACACTTGGATATATCGTTCAGAATTCATACTTGATAGAATCAGGACTAAATTGGACTTCCCATTAGCAGAAACACCACCCCAGAACATTAATGATGGACCACCTTGATGTCGCCTCAATGTCACATCTTTTTCTTTCCAGATATCATGCAAGTAATAATGTAGGCTGTCTGGGCCATCTGAATTAAAACGTTTCTTATCGGAAAAAATAATTGTATCCCACCTGATGTTATTCCGCATCCACTGGAGTAAAGCTGCTTTCCTCATCTCTTTATGTTTTCTGGTGAGGGTGGGTCTCGCTTTCAATTTCAAGTACACTGCCGGACAATTGCTAAGGACGGATGACAATAGCAACGATAGCAACCATAAAATGGAAGGCAGGGAAATGTGGAAATTAGCATAAGTGCGGGATACAGTAAGACGTGTTGTGCGTATGCAAATTTTGGATTGCCGAACTTGTTCGTGACGTCATAGCGCTGATAAGAGATATAAAGGATTTGACGCGTATTGACCGTTGTTGTTCAAACGCAAAGTTGAAAGGGAAAGAATCAATTGACGAACTTGCAATTTTCAGTATGTCTTCCCGACATCACCTAGATGATCTTACGCGTGGCCAAGATTGAAGAAGGGCGAAAAATAACAGATGTTGCCAGGGAGTTCGACGTCAGCCACAGTGTTGTTTCAAGGCTTTGGAAATCATTTCAAACAAATGGAGAGTGTAGCAAACGTCACGGGGGAGGTCGTGTTCGCAGTACGACACCTGCAGAAGATCGGTACATAGTGCTATCAACAAAAAGACACCGGCGCAGCACAGCTAGTGAGGTAGCAAATCAGTTTATGGCTGCTACTGGCAAGCAGATCTCCCGAAAAACTGTCGCCAGACGTTTGCATGAAGGAGGACTATACGCCCGCCGTCCTGTTGTGTGCATCCCATTGTCCAGACGTCACCGTACCGCCCGTTTGCAATGGTGCCATCAACATCGCAATTGGACTGATAACGACTGGTCTGCTGTCCTCTTCTCAGATGAGAGTAGATACAGTCTATCGTCTGATTGTCGACGACAACTGATCTGGCGTGATAGTGGTACTGCATATTGTCCAGCAAACATACAGGAAAGAGACCGATATCCGACATGTAGTGTCATGGTATGGGCTGGCATCATGATCAATGGCCGTACGTCCCTCTATGTGCTTACAACTGGGACTATGACTGGCCAACGATACACTAATGATGTTCTGCTACCTGATGTTCGCATGTTCCGTGGTGCTGTCGGTGATAGATTCATTTTCATGGACGACAACGCAGCATGTCATCGAACCGTCGCTGTCCAGGAGTGTCTTGAGAGCGAGGATATTCAACGCCTCGTATGGCCAGCACGTTCCCCAGATCTGAATCCCATTGAAAATGTGTTGGATGCTTTGGGGAGGAATCTTGCTGGTCGCCAATGCCCTCCAATAAACAAGGACATCCTCATCCGTGCACTGACAGAGGAATGGGATAAATTACCCCAACAGCTGCTTGATAATGTTGTGCAAAGCATGACACGACGTGTGGAATCTTGCAACGCCCTCCATGGTGGCCATATCCCGTATTGACATCTTACGCCGGAACGCCTGCGGACGGTAATTGCATTTTTTCACGTTTACGTATTCTGCACAAAATGGCCTGTTTGTCCCTTCAACACGTTCCAAAGCCTTCTGGATTTCAGAGCACAATAAATTGTCTTTCTTGTAATGTCCTGGCATTCTGACATTATTTTATTTCACTTGGCATCTAACCACGCTTACTTTTTTATGCGCTATATAGCCGTTTATGATCCGTCCTTAGCAATTGTCCAGCAGTGTATTTGGTGATAGTTGAGCTATGCAGCATACGTGAAACAGTTTGACCGGAAACATTGACGAAGCCAGCAATTTCTTTACAAGGCATTTTTTTCCTGGTTGCCATGGCCATGATGCGTGGAATATCCCTTGATGACAGCTTTTAGTGCGGTAGAAATGCAATGAAAAGAGGTATCAAGGGGATCCGTTAAAAAGCGACCGAAACACTTTTTAACGGATCCCTTGATACCTCTTTTCATCGCATTTTCTACCGCACCTTTTGATTTCTTAATTGCAACAGCTATCTCACGATAGGATTTCCCTTCACCGCAAAGTTTCCATATCTTTCGAAGCTCTACTACAGTTAACTCCTTTCCACGAGGTATTTTCTGTTATTACACAAAACGACATACGCGGTGTCTTCAAAAACACGCTCACGTACACAGACATTGCTCTTATTTGCATAACACATGCACGTCATGGACGTTTTTTCGTTTTTCTTGGAATTTCTTTTCGTCTCTTTATATTTATGGACACCTTAAAAAAACGTAAACGTTATTTTACTCTCTTTATAAAAGTTGTTTGGGGTTCCAAATCTCACGTTTGAAACTCATGTTGATTCGGTATTCCACGTCATGTGCATAATGTGTCAATGTGCGATTCCTGTGTACTTATCTGCAAAATACGACTGTCCTTATAATTATGAGCATCAGTGTATGTCTCTCCCACTTCCTTTCACCTCCGCTGAAAATCTTGATAATATTTGTAAATTCGGGGAAGGTTATTTTTCCCCTCTCCACTTTTACAATGATTTTTTTTTCCAGCTTTGATATTTCAGCAACAATTTGTGTTGAAACGGTTAACTGAAATTATGAAGCAATTCTAACGATGAAAGTTTGTATATACCAACTGTTTTGGGCAGATGGGCGACTCCGGTTGTGGCGACAACCCCACGAGGCAATAGATCGCGCATGCCTACAAGGGACAGTGAAGGCCGGCGGTGGCTCTGTTATGGTGTGGGGTGTTTTCATCTGGCAAGCATTAGGACGGAAGCAAGCGAATTAATCGAAAACTAATACATCGAAGACGAATACATCCAAGACGAATACATCCAAAACGAATTCATCGAACGCGAATTCATCGGAAACAAATTCATCGAAAACAAATCTATCGAATGAACAATTTATCGAATGAACAATTTACCGAAAGACGATTTTATCGAAAAAAATTAAACGAATTCATCGAAATGGCCACAGGACAACTGGGCACGGGCATGTGCAGACACCCACTTTAGGGGCCGTATAAAAATTGTTGTTTTTTTGTTTCAGAAGTGCGCAAAGGCCTAGGGATTAATATTTAATGTCTTAGTGAAAGGGCATTAATACTCGACTTTGTGTCTAAACCTTATGAATCTGAGCACGACGCAATATATTCGTAACGTTTACATAATAAATCAAGCTAATAATGCTGCGCTTTTATTTAAGCACCAAATATTAATAAATAGGCCTAGGCCTTTTTAACAGTTTTCATTCTATCGTGTTCATACTCAAAGTTTAAACACCATGCCAAGTTAGTATTATTGAGCTTTTCCTGAGGCATTAAATATTAATACATAGGCCTACGACTAAGCATTTTTAACAATTTTTATTCTATTGCGCTCGTATTCATAAAGTTTGGGCACCAAGTCAAGTTAGTAATATTGCGCTTTTACTTTGGCATTAAATATTAAAACCTTGGCCTAGACCAAGGTATTAATATTTAATGCCTAAGTAAAAGTGCAATAATACTAGCTTGACTTGGTGTCTAAACCTTGTGAATAAGAACAGGATGGAATAAAAACTGTGAAAAAGGCCTAAGCTTAGGCCTAGGCATATGAATTAATTTTTAGTGCCAAAGAAAAAGTGTGATATGTTTGACCTGTCTGGGTGTCCAAACCTTATAAATATGATCACGTCAGAATAAAAACTGTTGAAAAATCCGCTGCCTTTAGAGGCGGTCTACGAGAAAAGTTGACACGACGAAATCAAAAGTCTGATTCTTGTTAGAGTCCCTAACGGTTTTGTGGTCATCCTATATGAAAGTGCAATGTAAAAAATAAAAAATGTCATTTTTATACGTTCCCAAACGCTTTTGTGGCCACTTAGCCATATTCCAATTATAGTCAGTTTTCGACAAAAGATTTGATATTGTATTTTTCGGTGATTTCGCTTTCAATGAATTCGCCTGAAGCCCCAATTTTCGAAGAATTTGCTTTTCGATGAATCCGTTTTCGATTAATTCACCTGGAGCCATTAGGAACATTCGTACGTCTGCGGGCAGCCCTGACCTACGCTTATGCCAGGGGAACATTCGCACGTAACCATTCTTGGGGAACATTTGCACCTGTTCATGTCATGCAACCACTCCGACGGGTGCGACCTCTTTCAACACGACAATGCGCCACCGCACACGTCCACAATCACCCGATTATGGCTGGAGGAACGTTCCACGGAGTTTGGCATCCTGACTTGGCCCCTCGGCCGCCGGATTTAAACACCATCGAACACATTTGGGATGCTGTTCAACGTGCCGTCAATACCAGGAATCCACTGCCGGCAAACATTATGGAATTGTGGGACGCTCTCCAGGAAGCATAGTGTGCACTGTCTCCGCAGTACTGTAAAGAGCTCGTGACGTCCATGCCCCTTCGCACTGCTGCCGTTATCCTATCGCGAGGAGGACCAACGCGGTATTAGACAGGCATCCCAGTTTTTTGGCACTTCAGTGTATGTGTGTACAGATATAATGAGTTAAGGGATAGGACATCCTGAATTCAAAGTATTGAAGAAAGCAAAGCAGGAGGGGGGTTAAGTAGTTTACGTAGGGTTATTCATAACGAGGAGTCTCTATCCGGGATCGCGAGTTTAACGTGACTTCCGAACTGCGGCTTCTGCTTATTAGACCAAAAACAGCCCGTGAAGAAACTTGCGCTCCTGTTTTTATAGATATTTTCCAAGGATTGCCAGAAAGAACCTGGGACGGCCTGAATTGCATGTTGCCTTAGTATCCTTAGCATATCATTAACGCGGACCACTTACAAAGGCAGACGAGTTTCCACTATTCCGGCCACTCTTGTGTGTACACAATAAATAAGCAAACTACTATTTAAATATGTACACAAACAGTATGTGTTTACAAACTCAGTATTTCACACTGTTCAGCAACTTGTTCTTATAGAGTGCAGCTGTTGTGGGTGAATAACTCGCTAAGTGTGAAAGACCTGAAGCGCGGGAAAACAGCCTCGGGTCAAGATCAAAAAGTGGCACTAAATGAAAATTATCTCTAAAAAATATTGATAGTCGAAGCTTTGTCCGATTGATTAGTACTTAATACACTGTGTGTGAGAAAAATCAAAGCAAAACAAAATACCTGGGTGATGCACATAGAAACAAATACGAAATAATATCAAATGCTGCAAAAAAAAAAAAAAAAAAAAGTTTTGGTTATCCTTTAATTTTCTTCCACCACTTTGCGGAGAGTGTAGTTTACTTCTCACAGGGTAGGAGACTTCTGCTCAGGAATCGCACCTAGACGACACATGAGGGCAAAAGCTGGTGAAAAGTTCCCGGATATTTTTCAAATTGCTGCAACCTTGCAGCTTTGATCACATGTTCGATGCATGCGCAATCTATCTAGGTGATGAAAAATTCGTCGAGCTGTCTGAAGCACGAGACTTGCTGGTGCTTATTTATCTTGATCTCTGACCTCTTGGTAAACTAAGCTGGCTTTAAGAAATAGCGGGCACTTCATCCCATTTTAGTGTGTTCAGACATGCGCACCTTTCTTTAAATTTTCGTCACTAATTGCTCATACACTGTCATCAGTATCTCTGTCTCTTCTTGCAGGACGTCGTCATTTCTGCAGAAGTTAACTATTCTTTATATATTTTGTCTCTGCCAAATCTCAGTACTGTACAACATCACTGGACGTTCTTGTAGGTGTTTATTTTTCAACCTCATTGGTGCCCTTTGGTCATATGCTAAATTTCTTCAATTATTTCATCCGTCCTGCACTCTGGTGCTTGTTTCTTCTTCTATATCTGTATCATATTCTATGTGTTTGAATACTTTCTTGACATTAAAACCAATTCTTTTCTCCTTCCTTCGTTCTAGCAATCTCACTATGTTTTCTCTCTACGTATTTTAAGCTCTTTACCTCCTAATGAGCTTCAGCTTCATAGTTTTTTGCTCAACATTTTCTGCGTTGGAACCGAGCGAGTAAAACTATTCGAATCCCTTCATATAAAAGATAAATATTCTGTTTTCCTCTCCCCCCCCTTTGTTTTTTTGGTAATTCGCTTTCTTTTGAGGGACACTAGTTAGACCACTTCACTTAAAAATATTAAAATGAATTTTTTTTTCGTGAAAGATTTTACTCCCGGAAATGCATTATATCCGTACTAATGCTACGTTTCTTAAGATAACTCAATAGGGAAGAATGGAGGGGCTCGCTCTGTTCGAGTTCCAAAGTTGCTCATTGAATTCAACTAATATTTCGTTTGATCAAAATTCAAGAATGGAAATCGTCTTTGTTAATCATTGTCGTGCAGGACAGAGTCTAACACGGTGCGCACTTTCGAAATATATTTTTTTAAATTGGGGATTTAACGACCACCGTGAGTAACCCGATGCAGTATAAGCTGTCGCCCGTCCCTAATTTAGGGCATCTGGTTCCAGGGAAAGGATACAGCCAGTGTCGTATGACAAACACAACATCCATGCCTTACCGGGATTCGAACCCTGGCCAATCTCGGACGAATAGTCATAAGCCAGCGCTTAAACATCCTCGCTATCCAAGCGGCCCGAAACATTTGAAGGCAAGTTAGAAGTTGATCCATCTGTCTGATGGCCGTGTGTGGGCATGGCTGCAGAGAGACAAACAACCGCAAGAAACACAAACTTTTGTTTTTATTTTCTTCGAGCTAATTGTGTGTGTGTGTGTGTGTGTGTGTGTGTGTGTGTGTGTGTGTGTGTGTGTGCTTCTTGTACTGTTGTTTTTGTTGTTTTTATTTTCTTCGAGCTAATTTTTTGTTTGTTTGTGTGTGTGCTTCTTGTACTGTTGTTTTTGTAATACTTTTTGGTTTCAATATACTCCATGCATGATACTTTTAAAGTTCTTGAATTTTGTTAATGTCATGACTATAATTAAGTTCATAACGTATTTACACATTTTTTATACTGATTTATGTTTTTACTACGGCATCTGCGTAAACGGTGTATTTATGAAGCGAGTTTTTAGTATATATATACATATTCTTTTGTGTGTACACAATAGCATACATTGCAGTGTATATAAATACACTATATTGACAAGTCACCGGATACCCCTTCAAAAGCAAATGAACGGATCCGCTGCGTTGTTAAGATGCGCGGTACAGCTGCAAACTGTATAAAAATAAGCCTGCAACTGACCGCGATCATATCGCACTGTGAGCTTCAGTGAAAATGTCGCGGCGGGAGAAAACTGACTTTGAGAAAGGATAGATTGTTGGGTGTTATATCAGTGGGTTGTCCATAAGAGAAACCGAGAGGCGTTTAAACATACCCGAGTAAACTGTTTTGGATGTACTGAATAAGTGGAAGACACATGGCGTGCCTGAAGCAGCAAAACGTACCGGCAGACCAAAGAAAATCAGTGATAGAGGACGGCGAAACCTCAAGAGAGTCATTACAGCTAATCGACGGAGTACTGCACAAAACCTCAGTGTACAGGTGAGTACAAATGCTGGAATCTCGGTATGTACACGTACCAACCGCAGAGAACTTCATTCCATGGGTTACCGTGGTCGTGCGGCTGCTTTATAAGCCTTTCATCTCCATTCGCCGTTTAGCATGGTGTAAAGAACATTTATCGTGGACCGTAGATCAATGGAAACGTGTCCTATGGACTGATGAATCCAGATACATTATCCATCAGTCTGATGGCCGTGTGTGGATATGGCGGCAGCCGGGGGAACGCTATTTACCACAGTTTACTGTTCCTACAGTCAAGTTTGTAGCTGGCAGTGTACTCTTGTGGGAGTGGTTTTTGTGGTATAGTCCCAGCCCATTGGTTATCGTGGACAAACCTGTTAACCAGCACGTCTACCTTGATGTTCTGGACAATTATGCCCTACCAACTCTGTGGCAATACTACGGTACCGAGCCGTAAAGCAAGGAGTGTTACGGCGTGGTTTGACGAGAATTCCGTATCGTGTGTGGACTTGCCAGCATAGAACCCTGATCTTAATCCCATAGAGCACCTATGGGATGAATTAGAGCGCTGCATAAGAAGTTTTGAGCCAAGGCCTACTACTAAGCAACAGTTAGCGGCAGCATTATGTACTGAGTGGAAGCTCTTACCTGTCGCTGTGTTCCAAAACCTTGTCGAAAGCATGTCTCACAGGGTCAGTGCTTGCATTAAGGCCAAAGGTGGACCGACACCGTACTAATGTATGTTAATGAATGTTATGTTGTGTTTCTCTTCTAGATGTCCGGTGACTTTTGTCAATATAGTGTATATATGGGAGTAAAAAATCATTCAGTGAGGCAAAGTTAACTTGTTTATATGCACTTCTTTGCGAGCTGCCAGAAACGTTGAGTATACCGGTCTCATTTTCAACAAGGCAGCAAGAAACGCTACTCCCGTTGTAGGTGAACATGCTGAAGTCAATGCAATTTTAGTAAAGGAACGAAGTTGGCCTTGGGCGCTCAATCTTAGTTATTTTCCCCATCACATCTCATTACCACAGCCCTGAAACCAAGATCAAGACGTAAAGCTCCCCAAATACGAAATCAGTCACCATACAGGGAGGTACCCCAACTATGTCCAGATCTCTGAAACGTGCGACAACGTCATGATAATGTTTTTCTGTCGGAATATCAGATCCTATCTGAAATATACCATGAGCAGTTCTTCTGCATGCTTTCTAATTTAATTTGCCCATCTTCCACAAGGAGTTTGTGTGCCTTACCTTTCCTGTCCCAGGGAAACCTTATCGATCTATCTGTTTTCTTCGTTATATTTTCATCTATAGGTGTTAAACACCTATCTGTTTACGGGAGCAGCCCACTAGTATTTCAGTCTTTATGTTTTGATGACTTCAGTTCTTCCATTTTTCCAGAACGAGTCCTCTCTCCCCTTTTAGTGTCTGTTTATTCCAACATGTATTGTGATGTGTCTTCTGTGTTCTGTTTTCTTCGTTGTATAAGTGTTTTTCGTCTTGTGCAGTCAGTTTTCTGTTTGTTGGCCATTTTTTCTAGTTTTTTTTTTTTTTTATTTTTTCGTTTCTCTTTTGGTTGCGTTGTTTTTGTTACTATTATAAATCGTCGGACTTGGCGCTCTTCGGCCCATTCAGGCCCTAGCTCCAATAAACGCAAATTATCCAACATGCTTCTTCTCATGCGTCTTTTTGACTGCCTACGTTGCCCCGCCCCCGCCCCCTTCTTCGGGTACTTACCATTTTTCGAATATGTGAAAGAGAGCTGGTACAACATATTGCCCTAGTGACACAGTCGTCTAAGCACTGGCTTCTGACCATTCGCCCGAGGTTGGCCCAGGTTCGAATCCCGGTGAAGCATGGATGTTGTGTTTGTCTTACGGCACTCGCTGTCTTCCTTACCTGGAACTTGTGAGCCTAAATTAGGGAAGAGCGACTGATTATAGCCCATCGAGTTGCTCACGTGGTCGTTAAGCCCCCAAAACAAACAAGCAGTGTCATCGTTCCTTCAAAATGTATTTCATCCACATTTTTAATGTTTTTGTTGGTTTCTTCATTGATGCGACTCTCAAATGTTATTCTGCCCAAGGTAGATAGACTTCACTTACTAGAAATATAATTCATTGCTTGGTTTTTTAGTCATCCTAGCCTTTCATTCCACGGATAATCATGTGGTGAAGCTTTCGGTAAATTTCATCCGGTTCGTACAGTTTTTGAAGATGTCTGATAGCTTTATCTAAATTGCCATCACATCTTCAGTGTTCAGAATGATTATTCACTGAGTGATTTCAGAGAATAAGGTATAAGATGTGGCTTTCAGTTTCTTAGTTTCGTTGAAAAGTACACTTGCGATAACAGCATTATCCTTTGGGAGCAAAATAATGTACTACTGCGTTGTACATGAAATACACAAAAACATGGTGCAATTATTGATCATGTTATGGTATCCATCCTTACTGTTGCGAAGTTGCACTATGTTGTTGTTATTTATTTGTTTTATGCACCACACACACGATGTACTTTAGTCCCAAAAGTGGTACAGCTGATGTAGCACTACTTTTTAGTGCAATTTACAGCAAAATTTTTAATAGTGTATCTCCCTCAAAGTATGTCTCATTTCAGTTAACAGTAAGGCATCAAACGACACCATTTTCATATAGCCTGGCCTATGGGTTGATGTCGCGTATGTCCAACCATTTTACTTCATAATTTTATTTTACCAGACATTTTTTTGAACTTGACCTTCCAAAGCCTGTGGTTGTCTCCCTTTAATCTATCTATCTATCTATCTATCTATCTATCTATCTATCTATCTATCTATCTATCTATCTATCTATCTATCTATCGTTGTGTTTGTCTTACGGCACTGGCTCTCTCCCTTCCCTGGAACCAGTGACCCCAAATTAGGGACGGGCGACTGCTTATAGCCCGTTGAGTTGCTCACGGTGGTCGTTAAACCTCCAATCAAAAAAAAAAAAATACATCTCATCTCAAATAAATCGGGCACGTCCATGGAAAATACATCTCATCTCAAATAAATCGGGCACGTCCATGGATCTTTGTTTCAAGCACGCTATTTTCTCTGAGCAACGAATGTCACTCATGTGGAAAACTCCTATCATTCTGGAGTGGGAATCAGGGTGTATGCACCGGAAATTGGCAGGATTCGTGTTTAAAACACTTCAAGTGTTTTATAGAAATCGATTATAAGAAATTATTTCCATGCCTATATTAATGCCCTATGATTTTGACGTCCTCTCAATTTTGAATTTTATACCCAGTAACAGTAATAAGGTAAAATTTGAGGGAAAATGGTCGTGCAAACCTCTGAAGAAAGCCTGGTGCTGCCCACGTGTGAATGTTACTCCGAGTGCGTCTGTGGAGCTACTGGCGGTTATTTTATTCCGACACATGTCCCCCCAAAATCCCCTCCAGAGCGTCCCTTTTGTAAGCACTGTCGCAGGTGGCCTCCGCATGGGTCCTTTCTGTGGTCCAATGCCAAGCGAAGGCAGCGGACTGCAGCGCGCGGCGCCAGTAGGCAACGCAGTCGCTTAGTGGCTTCGCTCACGAGAAGTCATGGAGCTGATTTTGCTGCTGCTAACTCACGATGAGTGGCTCGAACCGCTGGAGGCGTCGGGCCTTGAAGCTCGGGATGGATGTGACGCCACAGATAGCTGCTGTTGACGATCTAGTGTTTTCCGCGATGCTCACGATGCCGTAGTAGGATATATCCTCGACGATGCGTGGGAATGATGCATCTATCAGTGTGTGATTTTTTTTTTTTCTTTTTGGTGGATTCTTCAGGTGGCTGACTGGGAAGGAGATTAGTCCGACGACGGCTTGAAGGTGTGCTCCGTCGCCGTGCCATGGGCACATTGCGTCGGCTGCTGCTGCTCATCACTGCCGCTACCCTCATTTTCCTGTCCTCCAGCGTCCAACAGGTAAGCCATCATCCTTTCTTCTCTTACTTCTTCATTTTCAGTTTGTCTTAGAATCTGCCACCATGCCCTTTAGTGATGTCGTCATGAAGTCTTTGGTAGGGTAATCTATTTAAATAATCAGGTGTGATTGGCTGAAGGTGTGTTATATGGTATTTAATGACGTAGCTGAACCTCTTTCTCCAATCTTCTATCAGTCTTTTTTTTTATGCTGGATTGAACGCCGAAAGGCGAAACATGCGCAAGATATAATGCCACGAATCTCTTAAATCGTCGAGTCAAGTCCTGATTTGGTTCAAGGACACGACAAAAGCATCGCTGTATTTTTTTACTGAGGTTTTTTTTTTTGTGTGTGTGAAAAGTAAAGTTTTCAGTGCACACTGCCAGATTTTTTATATTTTTTTCTGTGTGGAGCAACTAAAAATCATTTTCCGTTGGTGTAAATTATCAGTCGTAATCAGTGGCGCACATATGAGTACTTTTAGGGGGAGGGGGGCTAAGAAAAATCCTTACCTCCTTCAAGGCTGTCAAACATTTTAGTAAGTGTACAAGATACTAAAATACAACAAAAGTAATTGATACAATCAATCATTAATATCTTATTATTTTTAAAAATGCTTTTCGTCTACTTTAGTGTTTTAAAAAGGTTTCGTCTATTTTAGAGTTTTAAATTTATCAAAAATTTGGCTATACCAACGGCTAGCGGGGTCTCGACCCCCTCCCCCCTCCCCTTATGGGCACCCTTGGTCGTAATGTGCTCTTGGGTTAAAGCATGATTTTGCCGCCGACCATTCGTCCGAGAAGGGAGGGTCCGTGTTCGAATCCCGTAAGACATGGATGTTGTGTTTGTCTTACGGCACTGGCTCTCTCCCTTCCCTTGAACCAGTGACCCTAAATTAAGGACGAGCGACTGCTTACAGCCCATCGAGTTGCTCACGGTGGTCGTTAAACCTTCAATCAAAAAAAAAAAAAAATAAAAAAAAAAATAAAAAAAAAAATAAAGCATGATTTTTGCTATGAAACTTGCGGTCGGATGATTCTTCCAAGGGTGATTGGTTACGAAGGATTAAAGTATGTGGTGCATAGAGCGCAATGACAAATGTATTTAAAATTCAAAAGTAGTTTCATTTATTAAAATATGAGAACTTTCAGGAACGCTTTTACCTTAAAGGGAATTCCAAAAGTTCCGATCCGGCGACGTTTTTTAAATAATCTATCGTCTGTCTTTTTTATCTAACCTATCTTTTAACTGTGAAAGAAACCGAAGCAAAGTAAAATCGCGTTCAATGCGGATTCAAGTACAGCGTAATTCACTAATGGCTTATATTCCGAAAAACATTACAAATAAAGATTAAGCTCTCTGTTCTG
The DNA here is from genome assembly GCA_039090855.1 of Macrothele yani. NCBI lineage: Eukaryota > Metazoa > Arthropoda > Arachnida > Araneae > Macrothelidae > Macrothele > Macrothele yani. Next base: position 85,846,394 of record CM077001.1, read on the forward strand.
CCGACTTAAAATGCTATTCTAAAATGTTGCATCTTATGTGGAGCTATTGTATGAATTTTTAATCAAACCCCGGTTGAACATTCACTGCCGATGCTATTCCATTTGTCTGGACAAATGGTTCCGTTAGTTGTTGGTGCAGTGGTGCCTCCTACTGACGGATATATAACTGTTACTGACAAAAAACGAACATTATATTTCGCGATGTTAATGAGTGATCAGTGTGCCGTGAAATATCCCTAAGGATTTCTGCATTTAACTTTAATGATGCCGTGGAAAGTATTATAGAGGTATGCTGTTTCATGTGGTGTTCAACGAGAAACTTTCGTTCCCTGATGAGTGCATGACTGGAAAGCAAACTTCCAGTATCTAGATCCAGATTTAGACACGGATGTCTTGTTTATTATACGATTTTGGTTCACTTCCCTAGTGCCAGCCACCGTAAATCATGGATGAACGGCGATTCCTGTGTAGATGAACTGAATTTTTAAGAGAGAATATGCTTTATTTATATCTGAATCATTCTTAAATTGGTCAAATTCGTCTCTTTCTGCAGCACACTTTTAGTTTATTATCGCGGCGTATTCCGCTGTCACTTAAGATTACAGCGCATCTGACAAAACTTACGAGGACGTTTGTCTTTAGAACGACAAACACTAATATGAAATTCCAGTTGATTCATATTCGTAAATTTCGTTGCCCTTACCACACTTGAGAAGAACGATTATGGGAGCATTATATATGATAGTGGTGTCTTTGCTGGTCTTTGCAGCCCATCTCTTTTAATACAGTTTTCATTACGCAATTAATAAGCATCGCCATTTTCTACAGAATATTTTGGATATTACAGTTCGCTCTTATTGCTATTTGCGTCCTTATGTAAACAAAAGAAATAATAACGGAGTTGCACACCGATGCCTTCGTCTGTGCGGGGATGAGAAATGCAGCTCCAAGTGCATCAGGGGTTCGTGTGTTTTACTTCCGCCGCAGTAACGTTTAAGTGTGACGAAGAAGAATGCCTTGATTATTATTGATTTCTGCATCACTGTTGTTATTCACCGTGTCATGAAACGACATTCGGTAAATCTCCGAGACAAGAACTAAAAATTGTAGTTCTTGTCTGACAAATGTAAGTCCTTTACATCGTGCCTGTCTCAAAATTGTTTTTTCATCGGCAGCCAAAACGAAGAGGAATTTTCCACCCGTAATTTAGGGTTGCTAGTTTCAGAGAAGGAAAAAGCAGAGCAGACATATCATACATCACCTCTGGGAGTAGAACCCAGGCTTCCGTCGTGAGAAGTTATCATCAAACCTATTCGACCTCCGGGGACTCTGAGTACTTGACCCAGTTTCCGTACCTCCGCTCCCTAATGCATGTACCAATTACGTCACTTTGTCGTTCTTTATAATGAGTTCCAGAAATTCCGACTATCATTAATATTTGATGTAAAGGACGGCGAATTTGTTACTTGCGATGACATATGTTTGTACTTGAGTCAATATTTCCAGCCTTTTTTTTTTTTTTTTTATTGGTTGTGTTTTAGGAAAAATTCCCATTTTGCAACGTAGAAATGCGATTCGATTTTGTTCACCTAACATCCTTTTTTTTTTTTTTTTTTTTTTTTTTTTAACACCATGTTGCAGAAAATGCTGGTAAAAGGGGGTTTTGTTTGTGGGAAGGCAAGTTCAGTTAAACACATCGAACAGCAGTTACGTGGGATGAAAAAACAAATTGACACCTATTAGAACGGCAGTACCCAAATGAAATGAAAAGTTGAAAATGCGCCACAGGTTCTTTAGTGTCTTATGGAACTGCAAAACTACAAGGAAATTAAAAAATTCAAACCTTCTAGGATGTGTACGTGTCGCGCTAAAACCTTGAGTTAGTCTCGTATGTGATTTGGATACTATACGTGCCATTTGGTTCCGTAGCACTTTTGGCTCCAGTAAACGTAAATTTAACTGCTTAAAGAAAAATACTGATAATTGAAATTATTTCCTTAACTGCTGACGATAGATTATCAGCTCACAAACGTTTTTCTTTTCGTTGATATTAAACACGAAATTTGATCATTTATGTTGGTATCTGGATTGGAATTCTTCGTAATAAACGTTTGAGGTATTTTTTTAACATTACTGAAATTAATACAAAAAAACCTTAAATTTAGAATTTATTTGACATGAAAAATTATAAGTAATTTTGACACTGAAATTCGTAGTGGTGTGCCCTCAATCCAGTTAATATTAATTTCTTTAATTAGTCTTTCAACAGCATCACCAGTTTCCGACGTTCTTGATTAATTATCATAATTGTGCTGCGTCGTAAAACAGATCGCATAATGTATTTTCCTTATTCGATTTTTATCCATATCTGAATAATCGTAGCTATTCAGTCATTAGAATATTTTGTAAGCTGTTAATATATGTATATGAGCACAGAAATGGAAGTGCAGTTATGAATTTGAAGAATTCTTGTAGAATTGGTAATATGTACTTGTAAATAGAGTGAAGTGAAATCTCTGTGGATAGTACTACACCTTAAATTACATTTTCTGTAGATAGCAGATTTGCGAGAACGGTTTGGAATGGATTCATATACTATTCGTACGGTAGGAACTGTATAGAAAATTTTCTTATTTTTTGCCGTATCTCAAGCCGAATCTGAAAGGTATATTGGAAGGAATAAATGAAGTAAATCCAATTACGGCACAGAAAACTACAATTTAGAGTGCATAGAACTGAAATTTATTGCTTGTAAGGTGTGAGATGAAGTGATGTTTGAAACTTTCTCGATGTTTATAAGTTCTTCAAGTGAGGATTATTGCAGAAGGAATTAAGTGCTGACTGTGGTAGCTGCAAGTTTCAGAACTTGAAGTAAGGAAAGCAGAGGGCAAACTGAAGGGGGCAAGGATTTCCTCCTCTCGTTAAAAAGTGTTCCTGTCACACAGGAAGTAATTTTTTTCTCTTAACCTCAATTTTTTGTGGGCTACTCATTCACAGCGGGACAAATCTTGTCACATTACTTTTTTACCCCTCCTCCTCCCAACATCATCCTCCCACGTATTCCAGAAAGTTTAATTCCGTCGATCAGCAAGTGAAGAAGACAGTTTTATTTAGTAGTTGAACATCTGAGGTATGTAATTTAAAACATGCAGTTAAATCAGCATTTTACTGCAACTGTTTGTTTAACGTGGATGCTACATAATTAGAAGCATACAACTGTTCAAAAATTTGCTTATTGGAAGCATCAAGCTCTTCGGTTAGATGTCAGTACTGTGTTAAAAAGTAAAAACTATGTCAAAATTCGGGATGTTGAAAGTTGTGTTGTGTCCATGGAAAAAACCTTTCAGATCTACAGCATTTCTAAAAAAAATTCTCCATTGAAAATTGCGCAGTTGTGTGTAAAAGCGCTCACATATTTGCAACGACAGTACTTGTATGTTCTCGAGAAGATGGAAAGTTGCAATCCGAGATGATGTTACATATCTCGGATTGCAGGTTTTCCATCTTCTTATATATATTTTTTAATGTAACATATTAAGGTGATGATTATTTAGACTAATCCTTTTGATGATCTCGATCAAATGTCAAATCAAACATAAGTTTCGGGCATGTCAGCAAACTGTCCAGTCGGAAATGTTTGTGGTGGCAGACAGAGCTTGTTAGTATGCAAACTTTTTGCGTTGACGTCCTGGGTTTTATCAAGAACTTCGGAAAGTGGCGATGCTGTTGTAAGAGTAATTTGCTAAAAGCCATTTCGCTGTTGTTGTTTTTAAATCCAGTTTTACTTTTTGAAGACAGTCTCTAAATTTGTGATTGTGATGACCGGTATCCATCTCTGCGAAAGGGTATTTAAACTAACTAAATAAATAAAATCATGTTTTCATTATCTCAAGTTTGGATCATTTTATGAGGTTTTTAGCTGATCTTTTTTTTACATTTCATTAAAAAGATGAAATTTAGGATGTAGAAACGGTACCAAAAAAAAAAAAAAAAAAATTGAAAGCAGGAATTTGTCAGCAGATTTTTCACCATATTTCTTAAATTTTATGTTGACGGACCATTTATTTTGTTCCATTCATTATTTTGGAACTTACATTCACTTCAAAATACTAACTTATATTCAAAACGTAATGCAGCCTTCCATGCGACGAGCTGACTTCACTTACACGTATTTTTATTTGCTGATGAGAATGGCATATATGCTGCTGATTCGGCGTTGTTAAAAGTCATATGGAAGGGCGCCGTGTGATAACTTTTATCAGCTGTGGTGCGTTCAATGAAAGGGATAGAACTTTATGAAAGAACAGTTTCTCAGGACTTTATCATACGACGTATTTCTTGTGTTGTTTTGTAACAGGAATTCCGAGAGAGAAGGGCGACGTGGGGAGGGGGAGGGGGCGCAAAGGTTTGCGCGGAACTGCGCTCTTGGCAAATTGTCCTTGGTGTGTTTTCTTGGCTTGATAGTGGAAGTGCCGCTGTAATGTTGTATGTGTGTGCAATTCACGCGAAATCCAGCGGAAGTGGCGTTTGGACAGCTTGTTTGGCGTGTACCGGACGTCACGCCTACTTAGCAGTACAATCGATACCTTTGCTGAATCGCACTCGCTTAATGGCTTCTCTGTAGTACTTCCGAAGGGAAATAAGTGGCAGCCATTAAAATTATAACAGGTCCATTTAACAGGGTAAAACTGTTTTCGTAGTCTGGCAATCGATATTGCAGCATTTACCTGAGTGCAGCTCCCGGGGAAAAGTTGGAGGCTTAGTCTCTTGGTAGAGAATGGTTTCACTAATCTTCGATGGCGCTTACGAAGCGATTCGCGAAACTCGTTGACGTTGGGAAATATTTTTGATGGTAGGATTATTATCATGGAGATAGATGGAGCTTTAACATCAAGTGGTACGCGCATAAATTTGTCCGAGATGGGTGTGGGGTTCAAATCCCGGTGAGTCATGGTTCATGTGTGTGTCTTACGGTACCGGCTCTCTCCCTTCCCTGGAACCAGTGGCCCTGAATTAGATCAGATCATATGTAGAGGATTTTAGGAAGGGAGTGTCTGACCCCAGGTCCCAAACAACACTTAGAAATAGGAAGTTAGGAGATTTGGACTAGAGTGCCCGATAGGAAAGGGACACTGAAGCGAGGTAGAAAGGCGGAGGTAGACTCCCTTATTTACTACCGGTGGGGAGGGGGAGCAAGTACCCGGGGTCCTACGGCTTAACGTACCCATCCGACGTACGGCGAATATTTAGTGGCTCGGGCGTTCGTTCCTGCCAGGGATCGAACCTGAGGTTTCTCCGTGGCAGTCACGAACGTTGACCACTAGGCCATCCGCGGCCATGGCCCCGAATTAGGGACGGGCGATTGCTTATGGTCCATTGAGTTGCTCACGGTTGTCGTTAAAATCCCAAATAAAAATAAACATTCTGACGTATTTCTACCAGTCAGGTTACTGTCTGCAATAATCCGATGGGAAAACTCCTGTGCCTCCCCGGTGGCGCAGTGGTCTAAGCGATAGCTTCTGATCATTCGTCAGAGATGGGTCCGGGTTCGAATCCCGGTGAGGCATGGATGTTGTATTTGTCTAAAGGCCTTGGCTCTCTCCCTTCCCTGGAGTCAGTGGCCCTTAATTAGGGACTGGCAACTGCTTATAGCCTATTGACTTGCTTACGGTAGTCGTTAAACCTTCAATCAAAAAAAAAAAAAAAAAACCCCTCCTGCATTTATCAAACTCCAGCTGTTTGGTTTATTCAGTGACTTGATGAGCTGAATATATATTCCATTTAAACGCGATCTCGACTAAAATCCTACTGAACATGAAAGTTCTATCGAAGCTCGTAATCTCTAAAATACTTGATGGACCTTGCTCCTATTAACAGTAAATCTTATGCGTATTACGTTTCGGAGAAAGCAGAATAATAAACTCCACCTGCTATAGTAAGTATTACATAATCAAGTTCATAAAGATTTTAAAAATTCATCTTTGATAAGTCACGTTATGAACTCCAGAAATTAACTGTATTATTCAGTTAGCATATAGTCTGATGCACCATTTTCTCGGAAAGTTTTTTCAGAATGCGGAACTTCTATTGCTCGAAATCTGGAGCTTTTGAGAAAAACTTTGGCCATTCTACTTTTTTGTATGATGGCCTGTTTTATAGTGTAGAGAACAAAGCCCCGGAGAGACTATGACGTGGTTCGTTGCAGTTGGAAATTATTTCCGGACGTTAATGATAGATCACAAACGTGATCCATATTCTCCTGTAAGGACACTTATTAGTCCACTTCAATGACTGTATAACTGGAGTATTTCACTGATCTACCAAAGACGTTTCATCAGTTTTTGTATCAGCACCGGTGATACAAAAACTGATGCAACGTCTAGCTTGCTAAGCTAAACTGAAAGAGCTGTTATCCTGAAGAAGCTTTTCATTATTATTTTTATTTCACTTTAGCTTTTTGAATTGGATATTTTTTAGCTTGTCCTGGTTCTTATGCTCTAACCCTTGTGGTTGTTTTATTGATGAACTAGAGCAAAATTTTGATTGCGGACTCGTGGACAGGAAAAACATGCTCATCGCCGCCGTGAAGAGGGTGATAGTTCACTGAAGTTTACAAAAATTCATCCGTCATTTTTAGTTTTCATTATTTCAAACAGTTTCGCTATGCCCTTTTAAGAAACAATCATACTCAAGTTCCAGTTTGACTAGACGTTTTTTGTGCTTCACGATATGCAGCAGAAAATGAAGGTGATAAACTGATCAGCGGTAAGTACGAAACCTGACAACCTCCCAGTAAAGTATGATGCGGCAGGTAATGTAGAAAATGTTGTGCATTTACTGAGCGGAAGTCTCCTATTCAGATGGAAAAATCGTAAAAAGTCCAAGCAAATAGTATTATTTTCCCGCGAAAAAAAATGAGAAGGAAAATGAATCTGTCGTCCACACATGTGTGAAGACCGAAGTTGTCCCAGCTTATCGAACATTTAGCTTAATGCAGGCAAAGCAAATGTGTGCCCAAAATATCTGGCTTTTACAGTAAACAGAAGTCATACCTACCACCTCTGCTCTCATTGTAAATTGTTAAATGCGAATATTTCTGCTGTTTTTCCGGGCATCAAATAAAGCATTTTCGCAGAAGTTTTTTGCGTAGCTGTTACCCGTGATTTTTTAGCTGGCATCTATGCAGGGGGAAAAATTGAGTCTTTTTGTAGGAAAGGGCGTTATGGTTTAATTACGAAGTTCCGGAAGTCTTCTGGAAAGCGAAACTTCTGATTGTGAAATTAAAAGCGTACTTCTAGAGCATTTCTGCTCAGTGCCCTCCCATTTGTGACGAACCATGAATAAATTAGACTTTCTGCGAGCCGCAGATCTTGTTTGTACCGTAAAAGTAATCTGGATGTATCTTTTTTTTTTTTTTTACGAAAGCATCAGTGATACACTGATTTACGGGGCACCTTATAAATCCTCTCCTTTCCTATTCCATGGAATGCGAAAGATAGAAATTTAAACCTTAAAATTATATATGTAGATAACAGCCATTTAACCGATAGACCTAGGAAGTACACTCAGAATTTCGAAACTCCCTTTAACTTTTGTGCCCTAAAGTTTTTAAGGAAAAGCCAGTAGTTTGGTATTGTCGACCCTTCTTCCGCAGTTTTCTTCCCTGGAGGTTTTGGAAAACTGACCATTGCTGGGAAGATTTAACCGCCTCACTCTGCGTAACTTCACTGTCCTCTAAAGGATAAGAGAGAATTTCGACTCCCCAAATGATTGTATTCATTTTTACGTTGGACCCAATTGTGTTTATGAACTAAATGAACATTATCTTAAAATAGGCATTTGATTTGCCTTTAAGATATTACGTAACAAAACTGGGCGGCACTGAACCAAATTGTGAAATTTAACTAAATGTATTTATTTAAATATGACTATCTCAAAACTTTATTTCCGTTGAACGTATCAAGCCGCATTTCTGCTCAAAGTATTCTTTCCTAATATACCAATTATATAATAATGTTAGAGAGAATTGTTCCTGTAAAAAAAAAAAAAAAAAGAAAGAAAGAAAATCGGGAAATATATAAAAACATATTGATCGTGCTAAATATATTGAGTGGGAGGAAAAACTAATTTTCTGTAATCGTGCTCTTCAAAAATGTACATTTACGACGGGCAATTATAAATACGATTTTTTTTAATATAAAGATGTGACGGTCAGTTAAGCTTTTTAAAAGGAAAAAATGTTTCTTATTGACAGTTAGAAACCTGTATCATATTCAAGAAAATTTTCTCCAGTCCTTCCTCCGGAAACAGAGTGAAAAGAGTGGCACGAAAGTAATGTGCCCCCAAATCCACAAACTGACAGGCATATTTTTGATGCTCATACATATATGTCGAGAAGACATATCAAAAAGGGGCATTTGAAACGGCTATCAAAAATTCAGAATTTGTGTTGACTGTCCTGGTTGGTTGTCGAGAAGTTTGAGGTACTGACTTCCGATCATTCTTCCGATATGGACCTGGGTGAGCCATGGGTGTTGCGCTGTTTCTGTCGGATGGCACGGAAGGGTCGTATCTCTTCTTTGGAACCTGTGGGTGTGAATTAGGGACGAGTGACTCCTTATAACCTTTCTCTCTCATGGTAATCGTTAAACCCCGAAACGAAAAGAAAAAAATCCAGAGCATTCTGGTACTTTTTGTAAATAATTTATGATGTGCATCTTTCGCATGCCAAGATCTTTTTGGGTGTGAAATAAAATGAGTGATTCGAGAGTGTACATTTATTTATGTACAACACACCGCATTTATTTGCGTCACTCCCGACCATATCGAGCCACAGTCCGGTACATAATACGTGGGTATTAAATCATAACAGATAATAAGGTTCATTAATTGCATACATTGAGCGGTACTTAAGTGTGGATTAATGAATGTTCTTGTCGTAAAACCAATGAAAGAAAATATTTGAATCATGAAAGTAAATACATTCATGTTCAAAAAAAAAAAAAAAAAAAAAAAATAGAACACCTGAAAGGAGTCGATCACGACTTGATTTTTACAGGATATGTTTATTGGGCAATATAGAACAAATGATTATCATATCACCGTCATACGTACCAGGTGCGTCGATGTAGCTAATAATCGGTATGGCAACCTCTGGCTTGTATCATGTGCTGTACGCACCATGGCATGGAATTAAATAATATGTGAGTGGTGTCCTGTCCTTTTTTAGCATTCTTTGAGTCTTTGTAATCAGGGAAGTACATCAGTGCGGGGGATGAGCCCACAGCTGAGGGTTCCAGAGTTGGCCGTTCAACCTGAGAATTCTGGAACATAACCCAGTGCGTTGGGGGTCTTTTCGCCAACAATGTCGCACAGAACTAGCTGGTACCTCTCCAAGATTCACAGAGGTCCTTTTGCTGTTCTGTGTGCCATTGTTGCCCATGGAGCGCCCCTATGAGGTAAACCCATCTCTCACGAAGACCGCCCAGGAATGTCTACTTGAGAAAAAGATTATGAGTATGAAGTACAAAAGGTTTTGTGTGCGGCGTGTGATGAATGTTAATGAAGCTCGAGCGGTGTGTAGAGATCGTTGTAAATGGAGGCATTTGATACACTGATACACCAACAGTAAGTAAATTCTAGTTCTATCAGTTAAATGTGTACTTGGCACCTGGTCTTTCTTTATGGAGCTAACCTCTGAATTTCAGAGAACAGCTTAATGATATGGATGGTGTTCTGTGGAATAGCCATCCAGGCTGTATTGGCCCGCTCCAAAGTTCATCAAGAGTTGCTGGCGAATGGTCGTACCGCTGCACCCGTCGTTTGATCATGTTCCAGAAATTTTCTATGGGTGATAAATACGGTGATCTAGCAGGCCACGGTAGAAATTGAGTTCTGTTATCCCTGAAGAAGGCACGTGTCTTCGTTTCAACATTCGGTGTGGCATTGTTCTGCTGAAATATGGCCCCGGGGACGTCCTGCAGGTACGAAAAGGCCAGCGACCGTAATATGTCGTTCACGTAATGTGCACTCGTTATATGATGGTACGGACTGTCAGGAAAGGTGATCTTCTTTCGTATCAGATAGCGCACCAGGCCATAATGCCTCGTGCTAGTGCAGTATGCCTGGTGCGAATACACACTCTTCCCGACTTCTCTATCTCTCTCCCTGTCGTCGTCGAACATTCATGCGGCAATCATTTTCGCTTAAAGAGAAGCGCGTTTCGTCCGAGAACACGATATTATGCCGTTCATTACTCCACTCCCTTCGTTCGATGCACCATTGCAGCCTGGCAGTTTGTTGCTGGAGTGTCAAAGGTGCCCTTAGGGAGGGGCCAACAAGCCTGCAGTCCGAACTGTAATAACCGGGGACGTACTGTTACAGCTGATGTGGGAGAATATGTCACAGTCCGCCACTGCTGCGCCAATACCGTTGATGATGCCAAACGGTCACTCAAAGACATCTTCATGAGATGACGTCCAGAAGCTTCTCTTCGTGTCCTACGCGGCTCTCCGTACCATTCCTCTTACCACAACGGATACACTGCGCCCCACACGACCAGCAATCTCCCTGAGAGAAGCGTTACCGTCTCTCATGCTGATAATGCTACCTCTATCGAACACGCTGATGTGACTGTACGACTGTCTTATACGACGACGAGGCATCCTTACCCACTGATGACCCAGCACTGACATGCCGACCGAGCCACGCTAAGCACTAGCAGAAAAATGGTCGGTTTTTGGTCTGCGCCGTTGCGCCATCTGATTTACCCAGACGCTGTAGGCATGTACCAATCACGCCGAAATGCTAATCACTTCTGCGATATTGCCTGATTAGCATATTAGTGCTCGACTCCTTTCAGGTGTTCTGTTTTTTATGAACATGAGTGTATTTACTAAACCATGGCGGCGGCGATAGTAAGTATTTCGACACTTTAGTTTTGCAAAAACAGTATTTGTTTTTGTTGTTATTATGTGTTATTCAGATTTAGACGAACGTAAGAAACGACCTAGACACCAATGAAACGTGATGTAGCTGCGCAAGCTAAAATCTTGCCTCAGGATAGAAAGAAAAGCTGTGCGTTAGTGCGGGGGATTTGGTAAATTTTGGTCTACGATACGAGGTCCGATCAAAAAGTTCCGAGACTAGGCCGATATAGGCCTACAACAAAGTATTTACGTTACTTAAGTCTGGCTATGATCTCCCTCAAAGTAGTCTTTGCCACTGTTGGAACGCTCCCTGGAAGTCCTGTTCGCGAATCGTGTCAAGCACCGTCTGCGATTCCCGCTGGATCTCGTCCACGGTTTCAAAACGGCGACCCTTCAGCTTCATCTTCGGAAACAGAAAGAAGTAGCAGGGGGCCAAATCCGGCGAGTAAGGTGGGTGAGGAAGGGTAGTCATGCTGTTGCGGCTGCAAAACCACCTTCACTACCTGCTGACAAAGATCTTGACAGAGTTCGACAAGCAGCGCCTTCTGTTCAGGGTTCGGAATCTTTGGCACAAACTGCAGCAATGCGGTGCATTTTCAAAACCGACGTCAGAATTTCTTGTGCTGTTTCGTATGGTACACTGACGATGGTAGCAATGTTTTGAATGCTTCTCCGACGATCCTCATGCACCAGTTTCCTAATGTTGTTCACATTTTCGGGGGTTTGCTCGTGGACGGTCGCCCTGACTTCTCGTCGTCTTCCAGTGCCGTTCTGCAGTTCTTGAAGCGCGAGTGCCACTCAAAACACCTCGCACGACTCATTGCTTCATTGCCATAAGCCTGCCGCAACATTTCATGCATCTCCGTTCCCGATTTGCCGAATTTGACGCAGAATTTGATGTTCCCTCGCTGCTCTAGTGTGCAGTCCATACCGAAATCGCAGCTGTGTTCTGCACGTGGTCACCAAATACCGTGAAGCACAGCTCCCGATGTTCACAGAACGACACCACTCGGCACAATGACTCATGAAAGTCACTGCCCTCGACCGCTGCTCGCGCATCTGCGTACTTCTATCTGTTGGCGCGCTACGTACCTAGTCTCGGAAGTGTTTGATCGCACTACGTATCAACAGGTCACACACCATCATGTTATATACATCGTTTTAAAGTTCGAGAGATAGCCAAATTTTGCTACGATGCACCAGTTTTTCGTAGCATCAAAAAATGCGTTTTTGTAATGGCTTTTATTTCATTTAACATCAGGTACTCGTAATTCAAGCAGATTGCAATGAGATATTGTTAGGTTTATATAAAACGTGATGAAATTAGGTTCCGCGATAGTTTAGTAAAATATATTTTATTGTTGAGTAACAATGAAATTAATTATTGTAGCTTACTTCATGGGACAAGATGCGGCACACTCAGATTTCAACAATGGTTTTGGCTACGTCTGTTACCCATTTTCGTTACATCGAATTCTTTTTACTTGGGATTTACTTTACTACTGTCGGAAAAGATGAATAGCATTTAAAAAAAATTGTTTCGATCTAGCCAATGTGCATAATTGCCGACTCTAACGGGAAATAACGTGATACACCAGCTCTGTTGAAATTCTTCTGCCTCCACCAGTGTACGGTAAAAAACGAAAATCAAAATTCTTCTGGGTTTCTGCACGTAGTGAGCCATATTTAGATTCGTGATGAGAAAAGAATGCTTTAAGCCAAATCTTTCCACTCTTTCTTGCATCAAGAAAAACAAGATGTATTTTCGACATCGAAGCTGTCGAATCCTATAATTGAGTAAATAGTAAGCCAATAAATCAGCCCGAAATAGAGGACAGTGGCTTGGAGAAAGAGAAGATTCCCACAAGAAATTTCAGCGGTTTTAAAAGCATTGAACTCGTATTGGCCATTAAGCATCATTACTTAATTACTGTTGTGATCGTGTCGCTCTCGGCCCCATCTCTCAGCCTCGCCGTCTCTCTGCCTGAATGATGTAAGTGGATTAGTTGATATGCTTCCGATGTTCCTCCCGCAGAGATGATCATCATCATCACTCAGAAACAGTTTAGACTTTTTCTTTTTTCTTTTCAGCTCATCGTTCGGCACGCAGAGACAGGTTCTTCTTCCTTTTTATTTTTCTTTAAGGACGTTAGAATGAAACTCGGCAAGCCTGATTGTGTGCGTATGTGTGGGAAAGTTTGCCAACGCTTCCACTAGGTAGCGCGCTGATAGTGGGGCCGTATATGCCTTCCAGCTGGTGATGTAACGTTTTGACACATCAATCAAACGGAGAAATAATGTAGTCCTTTGTTGTACCGAAAGCTGGCTGTCACAGTTGACACTCGCGATCTGGACAGAACTGCGACTGGAGTAGAACTTTTAAGGTTTGCCCAGCACTTAACGTTCAAATATGCGTTCCCAATTTCAGCTACCGTTTTATATGTAACCTTTTGCTCACATATGACGCATTTACAGGGCGAAATTATTCGACCACCCATGCTCGTGTCTGTTCCGAAACAGATACATACTTCCATTATTTCTCGAAGCGAGTTTCACAAGAAAATTTGCCGGAACAAGTGGCAGGGAAAGTCGATGCATAGTATAGTAATTATCTTTACGTAAAGCTAAGGCATTTTCGGCATCAAAACTGGAATCACTTTCATTGTGAATGAGGCGGAAACGCGCGAAGAAGCGAAAACGCTATTAAAAAAAAATGTTGGTCCTGTTATTTCTCATCGTGGCATAACCGATAGACCGGTATGCAGTAAAGTAAAACTGTAGAGGTTGACTATTTTTTTTGTTTTTGTTTATTTCTTTAGCTGCCTTATCCACGCAAGGACGTAGAATGTTATTCATCAATAAATATTCTCCATTATGAGCTACGCTCATTCATATTCATGCCGACGAATATCCTGGGGAATGGGGGGGGGGGGTTACGAGGAGGCGGTTACTAGAGATGTGTCGTTCGCGAACGATTCGTCCGAAAAGAACGAATCAGCAAAACGAGTCATTGGCGAATTGGCGAAGTAATCTTTCCTGAAAAGAATAGATTCCGCAAACGTGCCGATTCCCTGAATGAATGAGTCAGAATTACTTTTTAGACATCAAAATTTCACCATGGTGTCTCAGTGGGGTTCAAATTCTGGTCAGAAAAGCTTACCTTATTTAGAAGTGTACAAATGCAATAAATTACGTGAACCTTTTCGAAACTAATTTATACAAAAACCGAAGAAAAAAATTTCCGTAAGAATTGAAAAAAAAATGTTGACTTAAAAATTGTTCACTATACCTCCGTGGTGTCAACTGTCAACGAACGGAAGGATCCAACTCAGAATCGATTCCCTAGACACAAATAGTTCTTCTAACCGGAAGTACCGTAGGACAAAGCGAACGAAAGAATTCGACTAAGAATCGATTCCCTGGACACGAATCGTTCTCCAAACCGGAAAGTATCGCCGAACGAAAGGTATAGACTAAGAATCGATTCCCTGAACACGAATCGTTCTCCAAACCGGAAGTATCATTTGCTAGAGTTAGTTGTCGAAGCACGACACCATAGGACACACATGCCTTAGTTTAAATACTTTATGTATTTATGATATTCTTTTAGCACGAAATATTTCTTTTGCTTTAACCGGAAGTATCACTCAACGAAAGGAATCGACTAAGAATCTATTCCCTAGACACAAATCTAAACCGGATGTATCACCGAACGATTCGTTTTAGTGAGCTCAATCGAAAGAATCAATCTTTCAAAAGAAACTATTTTCCCATCTCTAGTGGTTACCCGTTGACTTTCTCGTCAAGCGGCAACCGCCAGAAATGGATCAACACTTGCAGGGAGATTTTAAGGACCTATCTACGCATATATTTATTCAGTACATTTGGGGAAATCCTGGAAAACCGCTAGCTATGGGTGGTTGGCAGCGGGATTAACACCCGCAACACCTATCACACAGACATAAAAGTTTGGGTTCCCGAGCGGTTAAGAAATTAATTTCCGGTTTCGAGAAACAGTAGTTGAGTTATACGTGAGAGTTCGTCGCTTTCTGCTTTTGCCCCTTACATAGCTATTGCAACGTTATGTAGTTCAAATGCCGCATTCTATTCTTTGCAGCTCGTTAAGAGTTTCAATTTCGTCGGGAACATTACACTCTCCGATTCATTGCAGTGCGGTCTCACTTATGTAACATTTAGAAGTATGTATATGCCGAACCAGAACTCTGAGAAACTTCTGTTGACTTACCCTGTGGGTCAATATTAGGTACTCTTGATTCAGTTTCCTAGTCATCTGTATGTCGTGCATGTGTCATATCATCGGTTGCGGATCGTAAACATTCTTGACTGGGGAGGGGGTAAGGACGCTAATCCGAACATTTAATAGTTTCGAGGTTCATATGTTCGCAGTTATAAAGGAAGCTTCGTTACCTCTCTTAGAAAGCCGCCTCAAACAAAGCAAGCGAAGCTCCCTCGTGCGGCTGATTGGAAAAATAAGATAAACATAAATGCCTTTTAATTCTTCTCCGGATTATGCACATGAGTTGACACCACTCTCAAAAGTGTAAGAGTGGGTAAGGGTGCTAACGTACACCAATTGTGTAGTCTGTGCCAAAGGACCATGTGCGTGTGACCAGTTCGACAGGGATATGCTCATTTTCTCAAAGCAGTTTAACTCTCCAAATAACCACACTAGCGGAAGGCGCCGAAATTCTAGTTTGCGATAGGTTACTGACTAAGTTTTATTATGTGTGACAGTATGTGGAAAGCATTCTTTCCGTTTTAGCTAGGGAACTTCTAAAAGCGAAGAATTACACATTTGGGAGTTGTGAATCCGTTTATCGGTGTAAATGTGACGTGAATGGTAAGTTAGGTGATATCCGAAACCTGGAGTGGGAATGGAACCCGCGTTTCCCGGATAGCACCCGAGTATCGGACGCTATCCGGGAGACGCGGGTTCGGTTCTTACTCCAGGACGACGAAATTTTCAAGTTTTCGGATATCATCTGACTTATCATTCATGTCATATTTACACCAATAAACGGATTCACAGCTTCCAAATTTGTATTGTACAATGGTGTAATCCTGTATTTCATTCAAGCGAAGAAATATTTTTCAGAGTTGATAAATCTAAGTAATTTTCTCACTTTAAATTTCCTTTATACTGAAATTTAGTTGTACAAGTACTTTGCTGAATAGAGAGGTTATTTCAGATTGATTATTTCAATAATTTAGCACAACGAGAACTCGAGGTTTCAGAACTACTATTCCATTTATGTATTGAAGGCGCCGTTGGCCGATCGCTGTGTAGCAAAGACC
This sequence comes from Macrothele yani, assembly GCA_039090855.1. Lineage (NCBI taxonomy): Eukaryota > Metazoa > Arthropoda > Arachnida > Araneae > Macrothelidae > Macrothele > Macrothele yani. The sequence continues at coordinate 85,862,638 of CM077001.1, forward strand.
TGGCTGTGTGTGTGTGTGTGTGTGTGAGAGAGAGAGAGAGAGAGAGAGAGAGAGAGAGAGAGGGGGGGGTTGTCTGGTACTTAGAATACGTATTTTTCTTCTCTGTTCACTAATCATATAATTGAGGATGGGTGTGAAGACTCGTAGCACTTTATGCTTCTGGCGATTTTACGTTATGAAAAAAAAATTAGTTAAATAATCAGTAAACGTTCCAAATATATGCTTCAAGTGTTATATTTATTCGACGAATGTCCTGAGAGTAGTTTGTTAATATATTTTTTATTTTTTTTTTTTTTTGGTTGGAGGTGTAACGACCACCGTGAGCAACTCAATGGGCTATAAGCAGTCGCCCGTCCCTAATTACGGGTCACTGGTTCCAGGGAAGGGAAAGAGCCAGTGTCGTAAGACAAACACAACATCCATGCCTCACCGGGATTCGAACCCGGACCCCTTTCGGACGAATGATCAGAGGCCATCGCCTTAGACCACTGCGCCACCGAGGCGGCTTGTTAATATTGAAGTCCTTACTGAGTGTAATTAAAAAGTCAGAGTACATAGGTGCCTTCGCACAAACCAAGTGCTTATTGCACTCTAGCTGAGTGATTACGAAGTTGTGCTGCTCCGGTGGTCAGAGGCGTAGGTTTCTGATAATTTGCCAGAGTTGGTTCTGGGTTCGAGTCCCGGATGATGTATGAGTGCTGTTATTGTCTTACGGCGCTAGGTCTCTCCCTTCCCTGGTGCCAGTGGCCACAAATTAGGGACGGGCGGCTGCTTATGGCACTTAGTTGGTTATAGTGATCTTTAAACTCAAAAACAAACAAATAAATCGCGAAGCTGTCTTCAGATAAAATATGTGTCTTTGTCCATCTGTTCCGATTCTTTGCCATCTGTGATCTAGCAAGTCCTGATTATAGAATGGGCAACTACTACCAGTCTTCGATGGATCAACAGAGCAAGTATCTTTAAAGAAACTGAGTAAGCGATAAATATTTTGATCACACTGCGAAATGTAGTGATAAAGCTCCGCTGGATGTTTCATTTTTAAATAAGTCCCATGTTTGGAACTTAAAAAATAAACCAATGGCCGATGAAATATCAAGAGCAAACCGCTTTTTATATTCATAAAAATTTTATCAAGTATAATAAACTTTGCCCCACATATATCGGCGGAGGGACGTACCGTTAAATATCGAATCGTTTTGCAGTTGGACATACTGCAAAAAACATACGGTGCTCCCCTGTGATCGGTACAAAATACGTAATGAAAACATTAAACCATCGGACGCTGAAATCTTCCCTCCATCTACTTCTAGGTCGGTCCATAAAGAATAAGATGCAAAAACATCGTAAATATGAAATGTTGAAGTTTGGTGGCATCCCCTTTCTCCAAACGTTTGCGACGCCCTCTATGTCGCGATGTAATAATCTCTCACGCATGATCAGTACAAAAGAGAAGGTAAGAAGCAGCTGCTCCAAGAAAATAAGCTTCCTACAATTTGACGTCATTATTTTGTTTCCGCACCTATCTGTACACGCATAGCCACAGTCTGCTTTGAACATAACTCTACGGACGATTGGGCGTGATCCCATCCTCTGTTGGTCAGCGTTTTAATTCTCTCGGATTAATCAAATCAAATCAAATCAAATCAGATGTAGAGGATTTTAGGGAGTGTCTGACCCGAGGTCTTAAACAACCCTTAGAAATAGGAAGCTAGGAGGTTTGGGCTAGAGTACCCGATAGGAAAGTCACACGGAAGCGAGGTAGAAAGGGGGTGAAAGACGCCCTTATTTATTACCGAGGTGCCAGTACCCGGGGTCTGACGGCTTAACGTGCTCATCCGACGCACGGCTTATATTTAGTGGTTCGTGTGTTCGTACCTGCCTGAGATCGAACCTGAGGTCTTCTCTGTGGCAGTCACGAACGTTGACCACTAGGCCACCCGTGGCCTTTCTCTCGGATTATAACTCGCAGCAGTTTTATTAACTTGCTCTTTTCACGTATATATTCATTTGTATTCGTTTCGGCGACTGTGACACTTAACTTTCAGCTGTTTCCGTATACCAAGGGTTCCATTCGTATCTAGTATATTATATCCTGTAATTAGTTCTAATGCTATTTCCTGAGCATCCATTTGTCTCGTCTTTTCTCTCAGTGCTCATGTTTCCCCACTATTTTTATCCAGAGGTTTCACTGTATAAGTATTTTTGAAGTATATTTTTCTAAATATCGCATTGCTGGAATGTCCGTACGGAATCCACACATTTACAGATTTTTTTATTTCCAAAATTCTACTTTGCACATCACAGTTGCGTCATCCAAACATTTTTTTCTTCTGTTGTGGGTTTTATCAGAAATCATGTCTGTTACTCTTTTCTTGCTGTTTATGTTTATTAAGTGTCCAGAAAAAATGTTACAGTAATTTCCATGCTACCGTGGACTAGAGGTTTTACGCTGTTCTTACACTTTATCAGTTCTACTCTATCTACAAGGGCTTCCACTCAAATACTTAGCGCTTTCAGCCAACCATTCCTTCTTCTAACCAAGCGCGTATTACTCCTTGCATATGCGTAAACACTTTCTGAAAAAAATAGTTGACAGCGTTTTTGAAATATACTGCGTAAGCTGGCTGTGCGATAGTTTCAATGTCTCAGTTTGAAATTCATTTCGAAGGACTAAGTACAGTATATAACACGATTGTAAAACATTGTCCGCAAGATAGGCGATTCAGGGGACCAGCGAGACAAAAAAAAAATTATACGTTTTATCATCAACACGTGTTTCGATGTGAAACAAAGACTGTGAAAAAAAGCACGTAAAATTTTCTGTACAGCGACTTCAGTCTTGTAGCGAGGTATGTATTATGAAATGCTCTGATATTTTTTATGGCTTTCAAAATGTCCGTCAAGCCATGTAAATTTGTAAGCCGCTCCCATGTTAAAAATTGAAGCTATTATTACTTTTTTTTTATATTTTTGACGAGGAAGTCAGAGACACCTTAAAGCTGGATAAAGTTCAACTTTTTTACTGCTTTCGGATACTAATAGGTAGCGCCTCATTTGCGTCTATTTTTCGCAGAGTATATGCATTTTCGTGTTCTCATATAAACGTAAAACGCACATTTCATTTAAAGAAAGGCGCATAGCAGTGAACAATGTCTTGAAGAGTAGACGACTCGTCAGTGTTCAGTCAGATCTTCGGCTCAAGACAGCCAAGGACATTCTCCGTTTCACAGTGAGATTTGAAATGCAAGTTGACAGACGGTTGGTTCCCAGCATCGGGAGAAAAATGAAAGAAAGTGGGAAATTCATGATGCATATCACCCAATTTACCACGGGAAAGTCTGCTCATGATCGTATTTGTCACAGTTGACATGTTCCACGCCGCAGCCTCGCTCAAGGGCAAGAAGTTTTGTTTTCTAAGTTTAACTGACAAGAAGAGCGATGGATCTGCAAAAGTTGCTGCTTTTTAAGGGTTGGAGCGCAGTTTAAAAAGAAAAGTTATTTAATTCAATAATTTTTTTCTCAACCCATTACTGTCTAGGTAATATTGTAAAACACAAGACGCAGTTGCTCTTAGACATTAACGATGGAACACAAACATGAAGGAAGCTTGTTCAGGATTAAACAGCAGTATATTTGGCATACTACTGCATCTAGCTGTTACAGTTAGTGCTGCTAACGCATGTGATCTGCGAGTAAAGCAAACAGTAATGCATGTTGATAATACTTTGGCAAACTTTTCAGCAATCAGCGGATACATTAGACATTTCATGTCATAATGGCGCAGGTATTTATATTTCCTGATTTACTGTTAAGACAATCCCATGCAACAAAAACAAATACTTTTGGCAAATGTAATGCTGGCAAAAATGTTAAGATTCTTTTGCCTCTGTCAATGAAGTTTCGTATAATTGTTTCTCTCCATGGCAGAGTAGTTACGAAGTTAAACTATCCGTTCCTTGTCCGTGGAATCCCGTGTGAGACATGGATGTTCTTGTTCTTCGGTTGTGGTTTTCGCTTTCTTGCTGCCGATAACTCAATAAATCAGAAATAGACGACCCCCTCCTAACTTTAGCTAGTTCAAGCACATAAGTCTAAGGGCAAAAGACTGCTACCATTTCTTAAGCTAGAGGCTTTGGCGTTGAATGTTACAGAAGAAAAAAAACTCAACACTGTGCTATCCTGACTTGTGCTTACTTATCGTTTACTTGGAAAAGTTCTATGACTTCTATTTTTATAATGAGATAACTGGTAGCATTTCTTACTTAAAACAGTTGTGCCATCTCATATTTTCTAAAACACTGCGAATGTCCACCCCTTCGTCAGTATAGTTGAAAGTATGTCCGTCCATCTTGATATCCTCTGACCTAAATGGGACCTGTTTTCGTCACTAAAAAACATCTGGTTTGCAAAGCATCGTTCTAACAGAATGACTTCTGTAAATTTGTTGCATTTTTTCTGAACTCTTACCACAGTTTTTTATTGTGCGTTATAAAAAGAAAGTTGTGTTCAACAAACTGGTAACACAATTTAGTGGTCTATAAATAAATTCGATCTCTTCGCTGTTAAATGTTGGATAAGTTGAAATCCTCTTTGTTTTAGATTGGAAAAGGTCATGCTCAAATTTCCCCATGCATTTTTTCGTCAGGTTTTCTCAAATTGTTATAAGTGTATATTGGTAATTGTATCTCTGTTTGCACAGTAGGCCATAGACCGAAAAAATTCATTGTCGTTTGGAAAAGTGGTAAACACGACCTGTCTCGACTTTGACAATCTAGGCGTGCAAGTATTATCTTTGTTTAATCACAATTTCATTTCCTTTAGCCCAGCTTCCTCAGGCCGAGATCCCGTAAACATTCAAATCGCTGTGACGAGGTCAACGGTCAAGGATTCTTGCCAGTTGCTTCCACGCACTTGACAGAAATGGAGCGCATGCCATGTCGTTGGCAAGTTACGAAAATTTTTTTATATATACAATGTATATAAAGCTTCAAAAATATTAAGCTTGATGGTTTAATCCATTTTGTCGATGAGTTGAGCGTGAAACAGAAATCTGTGGTTATTTTCATGAGAGTGTTTAGCTATCGACGATTTCTTCATTTCACAGCTCCGTGTATGTACGTCTTTTGTTTCTTCAATCGATAACTCACTGACCTACGAGCCTGTCCCATATACGCAAGACCACATTCACGTGGATTTTGATTAATACTCCACGAATCTCATCATAGTCTCTGAAAAAACTTCAGTTTGTTCGTTGGTTTAAAAATCACCTTGAAATTAAAGGTTTACCGAAATTTTGAAGGCAATAATGTCACGAGAAAGCGGAACAATGGCAAAATAATCTTGTAATGGATGCTCAAATAAGTGCTGATGGGGAGACGGGCTTTGGTTTCCGAAATTTTTTAAGCGTCTTGTCTGTAGTGGAAAGGATGTATCCTCTCTGTGCTGCAGTAATTTTTAAAAAATCAAGTTCTTTTTTTTAAACAGCCTTCATTCGAGCATGTATGTTTCGCACGATATACGTACGTGTGAAAGGCCCTAAGTTTGTGTCACCAAGGGACTTGGCATGTGGTGGTGAGCTGGGCTAAAAGTACAGCACATCTGAGATCGACAAGAAAATGGAAATGCGCCTAAACGTTGTTCTCTTCGGTCTTATATACTGCACAATATTTTTAGTCTAAGATTTATAACATTATCTCTTTTTTGTAAATCGGATTTAGAAAATTCTTTATTGGATACAGATATGGTACTCAAAATGCCTCATACTTTGTTTTTTGGGTTCAGAATTTTTTCCGTTACGTGCCGTAAATGTGTATTTGCCACTATAAATGTGCGAGACAGCTGAGGAGATTCTCTCTGAAACGAATTGAGGCGATGCTGAAAGAAAATTTTCTAGTTTCGCTTGGTATAGAATTTCCTTTTTGGAAATAGTTTGCACACAGAATAATAATAATAAAGTACACGCTTTTAAAAGTGCGACATTAGTAACTGGTTTAATAATCAGAAATATTTATTAAAAAAAAAAACAGATTCCGACTTGCTGCAGATGCCATAGCTCCGTCTCAGTCGCGTGCTTGGATGATAATACTAATTTCTGAGGTAGTACCTAGCAGAAAAGTTTTCGGCCGGTTTTTTGTTGTTGTTTTGTTTTCTTTTAATTTTGCCAAATAACAATTTTTATATTTTTTGTTATTTTGTCAAATAAGTTTTTTGTTATTTTTTTCAAACCAAATAATTCCGTTGGATTTATTTATATGGATAAATATTTTTTTGTAATTTTTTTCTAACCTTAATAATTCCGTTGCCGTGGAATTTCCTCACAGATTGTTTATAATTTTGAGAAATTTTAAAGTAGTTATTTATTTTCCTTTCCAAAAGAAGTGAAACAGCGTTTTTGCTTTATCTCCTGGACAATCTTCTGACAGTTTTTTTTTTACGGTTTATTAATAAATAAATAATTTAATGCAGTTTTGCATGTGTGACGGAAGTCAGGTGTTCGCTGAACTATGAATCATTCGCTGTACCCATTTGTATAACTCAGTGGTCAAAATTTTAACAAGCCAAAACACCCTCTTTAAAAAAAAAAAAAAAATGTTTGCGCCTTGGAAATTGATTCTGCAGTAAATTTTATTTTCTCCCCTTCAAACTTAAAAAAAATTATTCGAGTAATTGGTGGAATTACCCCAAACTCATCTATGTTTTGCGGCGATAATATATGGAATTTCAGCAAAACGTTTAATTTACCAAACTTGTGCGCTACTGTTGCGTACGCTGAAATAAATTCTCATTTGCGCACGAATTTCAGATAAGGTTTGACACAGCGGCTCGACTAAACGAGTGTTTAATTGAATTCCTGTGGTAAAGAAGGGCAGACATCAACTCATGCTCACTGCTTTTAACTGTGTGCAGCTACTGTGGTAACCTAGATGCAGCTAGACCTGATTTCGAATTCTTGTATAGACTGTTTGTGGTAAACCAAATATCAGATTTCAAAATTAGAGATTGGCTGTCGCTCTACAATACCTCATGGGAGTTAGTTCCAAGGGCTATCCAGTGGAACCAAATTTATGTAGGTGCATTTCTCTTTAGTTTCCATATGAAATACACGATTTCTTGCAAAGTGATGAGTGTCCGTGATTCATGAGTTCTGTGTGCCGCAATCGTGGATCTGGCAAAACAGAAAAAAACAACCGCTCTTAAAAGGGCGACATTAGTAACTGGTTAATAATCAGCAATATTTGTTTTTAAAAAAACTGAGATTCCGACTTGCTGCAGATGCCATAGCTCCGTCTCAGTCGCGTGCTTGAATCATGATACTGATTTCTGGGGTAGTTTTTGGCCGTTTTTTTTTTTTAGCAGAAAAGTTTTTGAACGTTTTTATTTATTTTTTTATTTTGCCAAATATTTTTTTTTGTTATTTTGTCAGATTAACAATTTCTTTTTATTTTGTCAAATAACGTTTTTTTTTATTTTGTCAAGTAACAAAAAAAAAAAAAACTGCCGAAGACTTTTCTGCTAGCTTTAATTGATTGTGTCATTCTGAACGTTCAAAATGAAAGGAGTTTTAAATGTTTTCTTAATATCCTTTTCCGGTAGGTTCCAGCGGTACACTCATAGCCATAGTATTTCAGCCACTAGGGCTTGAAAAATATCTAAAATATTACACGCCCAACTGGGCATGTATAGGCAAAATTTACCTGCCCTGAAGTAAAAGCAAGATGTCCAGAAAAAAGGCATCCTTTGAAAAAAAAAACTCAGAAGCCTCATTTTTTAGGTAAAAAAGTATATTAAACTTTTTTAGCAACTCTGCACTTCCGCCGCCCACTGCAAATAACGTTTGGAGCAAAACATCATATTTTCCAATTATTATGGAAAATATGATGTTTTGACAGTTATAGTGATATATCCCTGACCACAACAGTAATAAAAAATCCTTGCTTTGCAATGAAATCCAAAACGACAGGCGGAAGCGTAACTTTAATTATAGAAAATTCAGCGTACCAGTTTTTTTTTTTTTTTTTTCTAAATCTAGTTGCTCGGCCAGGTAACTTGTTCATTTTTTTACGCTTTCCAACTGTATTTTGAAAAAGCGTATATGCTCCAGCTTTGTCCGTCTGTCCGCACGATAACTCGCGTAAAAATGGTTCGATTCGATGAAATTTTAGTATGTGGTAGAAGACCACCTGGGAACGAACCCTATTGAAAATGGACGAAATGGGGTCAAAGGTCACGACATAGGAGCGGGATCATTCCATTGCCCTTATGCGTCATAACTTGCGTAAATATAGTTCGATTTCAATGAAAGTTTAGTATGTGGTAGGGGACCACCTGGGGACGAACCCTATTGAAAATGGTTTAAGTGGGGTCAAAGGTCAGGACATAAGAGCGGGGTGCATTCCGTTGCCCTTATGCGTCATAACTTGCGTAAATATGGTTCAATTTGATGAAATTTTAGTATGTCGTAGGGAACCGCTTGGGGACGAACCCTATTGAAAATGAGTGAAGTGGGGTCAAATGTCAGGACATAGAAGCGGGATGCCCTTATGCGTCATAACTTGCGTAAAAATGGTTCGATTTCAATAAAATTTTAGTATGTGGTAGGGGACCACCTGGGAACGAATCCTATTGAAAATGGACGAAATGGGGTCAAAGGTCACGACATAGGAGCGAGATCCATTCCATTGCCCTTATGCGTCATAACTTGCATAAATATAGTTTGATTTCAATGAAATGGTAGTATGTCTTAAGGGACCACCTGGGGACGAACCCTATTGAAAATGGGTTAAGTGGGGTCAAAGGTCAGGACATAGGATCGGGATCCATTCCATCGCCCTTAAGCGTTATAACTTTACATAAAAGTGCCTCGATTGCGACAAAACTTTATCATGTTGTTCCGGAAGTATACTTTACCGGTGGTTCTGTTGAATATCATCGAAATAGGGTCAAAGGGTAGGACACAGGAGCTAGATTTGTCTACAGCCATTATCCTTATAACTTGAGTAATAACTTGAGTAATGATTTCCGGTATGTTGGAAAGCGTATCATAATCAATGCATTGCATGATTTTACTAACTTGTTTCTTATCTGCCCAGGCTAATAATTCGCGTTTCCTGGGCATCCTTTAGAATTATATTTTTCAAGCCCTGTGGCATGATTCTTTCTTCTCGACGAAGTTTTACGGCTTTCATACGGCGGTCTGCAACGGAATGTACAAAGGGAGGGCATCGAGTCATACCGATGATGCACGTAGTTATCATCAGTGTTGATTCTATTTTATTGGAAAATTTAAGATGCGTTTTATAATGTGGAGTGTAAATTCGTGGAGTCCCAATATAACCTGATAATCAACATGGAAACCCATTCTTTAAAATACAAGTTTGGAACAGTTTGTTCACTTTAATTTTCTGCGCTTGTCTGTTAAAGTTTTTAAGGGCTTTCAGAAATTGTGAATCCGCTTCCACCGGAACAAAATGCTAGTTCCTTCTTTGACGGATCTCAGGGAACTGCCATTGATAAAGACTGTGTGTCATATGCCCGTTCTTGTTGACGTACACCTAAGAACTTTGTGCAGGAAATAGCCGGATTCGGTGTGGCCTTGAGTTGTTCTTTCTATTATGGTCCAGTCGGGCGATGACGGATCACTGTCTCCATTATATCTCGCTACGCTCCCCGATCCCCATCAGCTCGACCACTCTTATTTCCGCCTTTCATAACTCCTGTGTGGTTGGTCTATTTTGTATATACTGGCTGTAATCCTCCGTCCGCTTTGCCTTGGACTGATCAAAACATTTAATGTCACAAAGAAAAAATTCCAAAATCGCGTTTGAACTGGACATAACTTTTTTCGCTGAGCCGAAGAAATTTTTATTCCATCTTGCACATCATCGGCGTGTTTTGCATTTTTAAGCGTTTTTTGTTGTTGTTGTAGGTTTAATGAGCAACTTATAGCATCTAAGCTAGTTGTTTTCTGTAGTTTAAACTTGGATAGTTTTAGTTTAAGCTTCTGATAGTTGTATGCTCAACTCAGTTCTTAGCTAAATATACTTAGAGAACTTCGTAGCAGAACATATATTCAACTTCTTGAGTAATTATGTTACCATTAACGGCCAGAGAACAGAATCAGCATAAGAGATAAGACTTGATGACAAATCCGAAGTCTTTATTCTTCCACTTAAGGAAAGGTCAAGATAATTCAGCAATAGGCGAACACATATATCTCATAGTTTTTATAACGACGTTTAAAAAGCGGCTCGGAATCTCTCGACATATGTACAAATCCACCAACTCCACTCTACAACATTCAATGTTGTCATTGACTCACTCTCAATGTTGCCAAATTGTAGAAGCAGCTTGGAGAAATATTGTATCGTTCAGTTAGAAAATTCAAACAAGAAGGAACTAAATTTTCATAAGAACACGAACTCAAAAGGAAGGTTAGAGGTATACATCATATGAAACTCTAACTGTTATAAGCAGTCGCCCGTCCCCAATTTAGAACTACTGATTCCAGGGAAGGGGGAGAGCCAGCGCCGTGTAACAAACACACTACCTATCCCTCATCGGGACTCAAACCCACGCCCAGCTCGGATGAATAGCCAGAGACTTTCCCCTCTGACCACTTGGCCACCGGAGCAACACTTTTGAGTATAAGGGGTGACTTTAAAATCAAGGTCTTTGAGTGTTAGTTCCATGAAGTTTAACTACCTACGTTACATTCCCATGCAGTATGATGTTTCACTCTAATAAGATGCGATTGCTGTGTTCCTTTTTCTTAATAATTTCATTCTTAATTCTATCCCTTCCGGTGACAAAGTACATCGTTTTCTGGAATATTTCGCTTGTTCTTCACGCATCTTGTCAATTATTAGTGTACGATATTGTAATTCGCAAATCAAGATTTATTAATTTAAGGCATAAAGATGCAAAATCATCTGCCTTCCAGGTGGCAAAACTCTTCGAAAAAACGTGGAAAATGAGATTTTTTTAGGTACCTGTAGTTGTAACTGAAATACCAGAGTGATGTTCCAGCTTTTTAGCAACTAAAAGATTAGCAGTGTGAAAAACGAAATTAATCAAACCATCATGCCGTAATCAGAAGAAACCCCACTATAATGAGGTGGTTCAAAACGGGAGAGAGATTAGGCTGTATTTTGTTTAATGTCGTTGGAGAACGAAAATCGATGACACTACCATTGCTAAAGTAGGTGTCAGAAAGAAAGCCTTGGCATCTTAGTGACAAACTTTGATTTGCTTCCCTCAAACAGACACGGAAGAATCGTTGTGTAAAGTTTAAGTGATAACTGAAAGAAGTTTAGTTTCAAATTTAAGTAAAGGTGAGGTTAATGCTGGTGAAGAAATGGTTGTTTCTTGTAAAATGACTAATCAAAGGGGCTTCGGCTGTTTTGGGATCTTGGACCGGTGGAAATTTTGATTTATCAATTTTTACAAAGGGAACGTAGTATTATTGCATATTCATTCAAACTGCGGAGTGATAAAGAATGATTCTCTCTCTCCCTCTCTCTCTCTCTCTCTCTCTCACACACACACGGTTTTAGTTGTTTTCCAGTGGCTTGTTTTCGTAGAATGGAGTCCCAAACTGACAAAAAGCATTTCAAATACAGCTCGAATAATGCTGTATTGTTTTTTTTTTTTTTAGAGCAAAGAATGAATGGATGTGTTTCAATGAAGATTCACAGGCTGTGCAAAAGAGCTATTCGGGGAAGTAATGTGCGTTCAGTGGGGAAATCGTAAACCGAGAAGTAACGAAATTTACATAAGAAAATAAAAACTCAAAAGTTAAATTGAAGTACACATCGCAAGTTCTTTTAACGAAATAATCTTATAATAAGTATCTCACAATCAAAGTTGCATTGCCTAAACTAAAACTCCGTTCCGTAAGTGGAGATTTCAGTTACATATCATCATCATCATTGTCAACCATTATCAATCCACTGCTGGACGAAGGTATCCCCAAGTTTCTTCCACAACGGTCTGTCTTGTGCCAGCCTTCTCGATGTTACTCCTGCATACTTTCGAATTTCATCCACCCATCTCCCGTGTGGTCTTCTTCTGGGTCTTTTCCTGTCCCTTGGAATCTAGTCTAAAATTTCGGTTGTCCATCGATAGTCTGACCTTCTGGTAATATGTCCAGCCCATTGTCGTTTCAGAGATTTTATTCTGATCATGATGTCTTCCACTCTTGTTATTTTTCTGATCCACGAGTTCCTCTTATCTCTCCTGGTTATACCAAGCATGCACCTCTCCATGCTACTTCGAGTTGCAGTCTTTGTATGTCTCTTTTAGTTAAGGTCCACGTCTCTGCCCCATACGTAAGCACTGGAAGGATGCATTGATCAAACACTTTTCTTTTAAGACATAATGGCATATTGCTCCTGAAAATTATACTGTTTCTTCCAAAAGCTCTCCAGGCAAGTTTTATTACGCCGATTAATTTCTTCATCAATGTGACCTTCACTTGATATCTGCTGTCCAAGATAAATGTAGGTATTGGTTATCTCCAGCTTTTCCCCATCAATCTATAAATCTTCATTTCTTGTAAAAGCATTGTACATTGTCAGTTACACATACAGTATATTATATTGGTAATATCTCAAAAGCCTTTTCAGATCTTTAATGGGCATTTTTCAGATCAGATTGTAGAATGATACTCGTATATAGAAAAGAATAAAATCATGGATTAACGGGAGTGACTTTTCGTCGTATTTCTGCCCGGTGATAATTCCAAATAATTGCGATGTAACTGTTGCAAAGTCAAATTTACGGGCATTATTCCCCCAAAGTGCCTGTACTTTTTGAGTGCATCATGCTGACGATGGCAAAATCGGACTTCTCACAACACTGAGATTTATTTCATCCTTGCTACAATACTATTGTTACAACAGCTCGGGGGAGGGGGGGATAAAGTCTCCGTTTTTGAGCACGCTTCTTGGAGTCCGCTTAAACTGTTTTGTGGCACTGGCTCTCTCAATTCACGGGAACCAGTGATCTTAAATTCGGGACTCCGCCCCGGTGGCGCAGTGGTCTAAGCGATGGCTTATGACCATTCGTCCGAGAAGGGTCCGGGTTCGAATTCCGGTGAGGCATGGATGTTGTGTTTGTCTTACGGCAGTGGCCCTCTCCCTTCCCTGGAACCAGTGACCCTTTATTAGGGACGGGCGACTGCTTATAGCCCATCGAGTTGCTCACTGTGGTCGTTAAACCCCCGAATATGAAAAAAAGAACGGCGATTCAGGCTTTCCTAAAGTAACAGACATCTATACAGTAAAAGTGCTCCCCACTCCCTCCTTCCTTTCCAGCACTCAGTTTTTTTCTAAAACACTGGTCAAAATCTGCCTTTTTTTCAACATTTTCGTTTATTTGCGGGGAGGAATAAAGTTTTGAACCTAAATGAAATCGTGAGTTGCTGAAGTTAATACACTTTCTAACATTAATTGAATGGAAAACTACGAAACTAAATAAGATCTTTTTTTTTTTTTTTTGCTAATATTTTATTTGGCGTTTTGCATTATGAAAAATTCAGAATGATCTTGAAGGATGAATGTTAATGTGAATTGAATATTTTTCTGACGTGTAGCAACAGTGCGTTTGATGTTACATCACGGCAGGCGCGGACTGGGCCGCCGGGGTACAGGGAGAATTCCCAGTGAGCCGCCATATTTTGGACCGGTAGGACTTTTGCTAACTCAAGGGAAAATATACATATATACTTGTACTTCAATATTCTTGCAGAAAAAACGCTACCTAGCAATCTATACATTCTATAGAGCCAAACACTGTTTTGATACACCTCCTTCTCCATCCTTGACTTTCAAATTTAAGTGCCGACCCTTTGGGCTGATATCCTCTACCTCAGTGAGCCGTTGCCAATTGCAGCTGAATAATCAATATAATCTAATTAAATATGCTATCAATAATTCATTGTGTACGTTAATGTATTAAAGTTCACCTAGGGTAAAATATTTGAATGAATTGCCGCTTTACTTTACTTTTTTTTTTTTTTTTTTTTAAACGAGTTCTAGATCTGATCTGCTACTCTTTGGGCCTTACGGTTAAACAAATTCTTGAAGTTCTGGCAAGTCTGTTTCAGCTACAGCAAAAATAATTTTTCAGTTTGAAAATAAATAAATAAAAATTTATTTTCGTATTAACTAATTTCTTTCACGTTATAAATTTGCACTGAAAACCTTGCAGTTTTGGAAATTTTTAGTTTTGTCATGAGATTTTTTCGCATTTATTTATTCATGAAAAAGGAATTAATTTTTGGCGCATTTGAATTTCCGTTTTTACTAAAAGCCAAGAAGCTATTACAAATTCTGCATTCAGTTATCACAGTAAAATTCATAATAATGCAATAAAGGTTTCGACAGTTTCAGAGAGCGTACCTTATTTGCTGTTTCTCAGCAACGGAAGTAATTTTGTTCTTGCATTAAATTGTACGAGGGATCTGCGGTCCAGGAAAATGGTAATTATGGCCTCCATACGAAAAACTGTAGTAATTCGTAGACTTGTGTTGAAAAGATGTTTAAACAGTAAACGGGGATGTTGAGGTATCGTTTCTTTAGGGATGAGGTACTTCGATAATTTTCCTCAAAAATGGGCCGCACAGAATAGATCCCAGGGCAGTTTCTAGATCGCCAATCCGCCACTGCATCATTGCCATAGTAGCTGCTCTGTGGTTCAAAGCAGCTATCATGGAAGAAAAGCCGAATACTTGGCCATTGTTGAGCAAACACCAGTGCTGCGACGGACGAGCCCGAAAGCCCGAAGTCTGCATAATACTTACTGGGCTCGGGCTCTGAGAGAAGGAGAGAATTTTCTTCCTTTTTATTTTAATGTGATTTTGTATGATTTAGCAGACGAGACTTATTTACACTTTCTAGTTGTTAAAGACAAGTCTTGGGCAACTGTATCTAGATGGGGAGTAGGAATTCGGCAGGGATTTTCATTCCGGGATTGGGTAACAAATGCCATAGGTTATGAATTACTGGATTTCTGCGAAGGAAAAGTTTCTTTGAGAAGTATAGATAATAGATAGCAAACTAACGAGAAATTTGGCTCCCTACCTCAGCGGGGCAGCTCCCTGCTAATTCTATTGAGCAACGTGCCTCCCGATTTTTCCTGATGCCGGGCCCCTCGAAACATTTCAGGAAGAAATTAAATGTCAAAGACACTATAGAAATAGATAGACATCACTTCCCCACTTCGCAGTTGAGAAAGACATCGGTTAATTGCACGGGGAGAAAAGAGTGGAAGTCTGGAAGAGGAGATTTTTTAATGCCTAAACAGGTTAATCATAGTGTTTGGGGGCTCGTTCGGGCCCGGGCTCTAACTTGCAATATAAAATTAGGGCTCGGGCGGCCTCGGGCTGACGTACTTCGGGCTCGGACGGGCTCGGGCTCTTAAAATTGAGCCCGAACTCAGCTCTGGCAAACACCTCTGTTGAGGCGTGGGAATTGATAGACACTCCTTTCGTAATTGCGTAACAGTCGTGGGCAGTGCTGCCACCTTCCGGAAAGGAATATACAAAAGTTCTTAAAGATTCATTTTCTAGTTTTAACTGTTATGAACATTTCAACGCACCAATATATATAAAATAAAATAAAGTAGGCGAAGATTGTTTTAACGTGTTGTAGAGGTTTTACTCAGGCTGACAAATTGTTTGACATTAACATCAACAGGGAGCAACGCTACTGATCTTTGTAATAACTTCGTCTGACTTCAAAAGTCGTTCATTAATTTTCTGGCTCATCGTTCGCTGATTTCAGTTTCTGCCTAACTGTCGTGGCTATGAAGACACGCCTCAGCATGAACTCTGGAACACAGCAGCATTAAACTCTGCAAAATTTTTAATTTGCCTTGAATTTAAATTTTATTTTATTTAAATCACGTTGTCAAGATATAAAGTTGCAAATGATGAAATCATTCGCGACAGAATAAAGCACATAGTTTCGGAATATGCAAATCAGCTGTCACGCCACATTTACTGGCAGTCTCGTTCCACCGTGTTAAGCAAACACAAAGGTTCTTCGAAAGAGGAAGAAATATATTTAGAACCCGAAAACCAAAAATATGATCGGGAGGAAATAATCTCTAATGCAATCTTTATGTGTGACAATTCTCACAAAGACACATGTACATCTGCTTCGGATACAACCGGAATTGAGGTATCGGTTTCAATAAATCTTTCCCTCATTTCGTTTTTCCGTGAAGATTGTGATCGAAATAAGCCGAATTTCTCTCCAGACTGTAGAGCTGATTTGAATTCAAAACTGAACGCCACGTTTTACTTTCGTTCAAAAACGCTCTCATGGCATTAATACGTCAACCATCAAGTTCCATTAAGAGACTATTCCCTTGTAAAAGTTGAAGCATAGACGTAGACTTGTCACAAAAGAAAAAAAATGGGGGGAGGGGTCGTTATGATTAAATGAAGTATAGCCGAACCCGTATATAACGAAGTTGAAGGGAGAGTCAAAAGCATTCTATATATGCGAACTTCGATGTAACAAAACAGATAAAAGGGGGGGGGGGGGGCTGTTTTTGGCATTATGTGAGGTTAAAACTAGTTAATCATAAACTATTTATCAATTAATCGATGGTAAATAATACTCCTTAATTGAAAATTATGGCTAGCAAAATAATAGGAGTAAGCGAACATTTAACGAGTATAAAAATTAAAGTGACTGCCAAAAATTAAAAATGTTACTTGTTATGTCGGATATATGAGCCGATTCATCGGATGACTGCCTACAGCGACACATGGTTCCGGCCCTCTTTGGGGGGCGGGGGTATGTGACGTTCCTGCCCTGCAGGACGTACATTTGATAAAGGCAGATAGCAGTGAGAGCACATGGCAGTGTAGCATAGTGGATAGCACTCGGAGCTCCAGAGCCGAGAGTTGTGGGTTTGAATCCTGCCCCTGGCATGAACATGATGGAGAAATTTACTTCGTCATAGCTCGTGGTGGTAGTTAAACTTCGAAAAAGAAAATATACTTAAAACAACTTCTAGTGGCGCTTTTCCAGCCTTTTCCACCTCTTCAGCGCCCGGGGGCAACTTTACACCCCCCCCCCCCCCCCACACACACACACAGTCCCTGTTAGAATGTTAGTTGCTTCCATCTTTACACACAATTATTATCGGTATTCCATATTTTGAAAGATCGGAACTGTGTTGTGAAACGGGTTTAGTAGTTGCCTATGTAATTTTGTGCTGCATCATAGCTTATCGTAAAAACAAGCAAAACAAAAGAAAACACTATGAAATATTTAGTTTATTTGTTTCTTGGTGAAGACAACGTTTTTTTTTTTTTTCGATTGCAGAGATCAGTCCCAACGTGAACAGCAGTATAAAGTCTAGCGGCAGTTTTTTTTGGAACACACACACATTTTAAAACCAGAAGCCAAATAAAGCCCCCCCCCCGTGAATTAGTTCCATCGTTATTCAGTCACTGGAATGGAAAATCCATTAGTAGTCATGGCTCACGGGAATGACTCGGACGCACAGTGTGACCTGCTCAGCTTAGATCTCTCCAGCTCTAACCTCTTCTAACTGGATTAGCGTGATCAAGCATCGACTTCCCTTACAGAATGTGCATCGTGGGGCAGCATGTAAAACACGACCTCACAGCATTCAAGGCACATTATGGGAAGGAAAGAATGCCGTTTCCTAACCGAGTGGGGACTTCAACGGCATCAATTCGGTGGGGGTTTTTTTGTTGTTGTTTTTAATTATTTTAATGTACTGTATTTCGTACTAACAAGCCCAAAAATATGGAAAACGAAAGCGTACAGTTCCGTTACTGAAATATTTTCCTGAATTTTGGCGTATTTCACTTGCATACCACATATCATCAACCCATTCTCAATCCTCTGCTGAATGAAGGTCTTAAAGTTTCTTCCACAACTTCAGCAATTATCTTCCATGTCACTCTAGCATGCTTTCGAATTTCATCCACCCATTCCCCACGTCGTGGTGCTTTGGGTCTTTTCTTGTGCCTTCGCACCCAGTATAGTATTTTAAGTGCTCCGCGCGGGGTTAGTTCTTCTAGCAATAATATGTCCAGCCCGTTGCAACTTTGATGGTCTTTACTTTGATCACGATGTCATCAACTCTTGTCTTTTTCTTTTTCCTGATCTAGAAGTTCCTTTTCCTCTCTTTTATGGTTACATCATGCATATATCTCTCCGACTTTCTTTGAATTATACGCAATTTGTGTATATCTTTTTATAGTGAAAGTCCTTGTTTCTGATCGATAAGTAAGAACTGAAAAAAAAAAAAAGATGAATTGATTAAACACTTTTCTTTTAAATCATAATGGTAAATTGCTCTTGAAATTTGTGCTGTTTCTTTTTAATGAATTCCAGCCAAATTTTATGTACCTATTAATTTATTTCTCGATGTGTCCCGCGCTTTATATTAGTTTCCCAAGGTATTCATTATTTTTGTTTATCTGTTTCTCGATGTGGCCGCGCTTTATATGCTTTCCAAGGTAGATGCTCACATGAGTTACTTCTAAATTTGTCCAATCAATTTTTAAATCGTTCTTGTAAAAGCATTGCACATCAGTTTTTTTTCTGCTAGTTCATCTTTAATCCCACGTCTTTACTCTCGTCAGCAAGTTCCTGGATCATACTCTGCAGCTCTGAGGGGTACTTACAAAACTGATGGTGTCGTCAACAACAACAGGAAATATATTACGGGACGTCACTAAACTTCGAAATCAGGGTGGGTGACGGGTGGGAGAGTATTATTTTTGCTGGAGCAAGTCTGATAGCAACTATGTTTACGAAACGCTGAAAGAAAAAAAAAATTATACTTTTTGTTACCGGCTACAAAGCAATTCGCCCCCCCCCCTATCTTTTTCCCCTGGATGCACACCCATACACACACCTGATCCGACTTAACGTCACTCGTAAACCAACAAGATGCAACGACTGGTGGGTTACTGGTGTTACAAATAAGTGTTGGTAAAACGTCGCCTTCAACTTTCTTTCTTGCTGCCAGTGCATTGTCTTAATTGCTTTTCAAAATTTTGCATTTTTGCTTATGAAAAAAATAATAATAATTACTTGGCCGCCCCCCCCCCCCCGGTGGCGCAGTGGTCAAAGGCGCTGGCCTCTGATCATTCGTCCGTAAGGAGTCCGGGGTTCGAATCCCGGTCAGGCATGGATGTTGTGTTTGTCTTACGGCACTGGCTCTCTCCCTTCCCTGGAACCAGTGACCCTAAATTAGGGACGGGCGACTGCTTATAGCCCATTGAGTTGCTCACGGTGGTCGTTAAACCTCCAATCAAAAAAAAAAAAAAAAAAATTGAACTCTTTAAGGAATAAAGTTTTTTTTTTTTTTTTGTACCTAAACCAAATTCTAATGTGGTGACATGTAGACACCTCCCCTCCTTAACTCCCTTCCTTCAAGACAGAGACCTTGCACACCTCTCCTCCAAAGCAGTTGTCAGCTACATCTCTCTCTCACTGCCCCCAGAGCACGCTTAAGAGCGCTGGTATAGTTTAGACTTCACTTTCCGTCTTGTATTGTATTCCCCTTCTTTCTAGCACAAATAAACAGCAGAGCAATTAGTAAAGACCTCCCTCAGTGAATTACTATCCATCCTCCTCATTCGCCCCTGGCCATACGTGAAAAATAAGCTTAAACTAAGAATTTGGGAGAGTGGAGAACAGTTGAACTTTTGGACGCCATTAAGCTAACTTTTCTGCGGAGAAGTAAACAACGCACTTCCTAGGGGAAGATACGTAGAACTACACGACGAAAAACACGACTCATTATTGCTTGACAAAGCCCAGATTAAAGTTAAATAACAAATTGAAAATGACACATTTTGAACTGGGTGGGCGGCAGGGTGGACAAGAAAAAATTTAGGGTGGGCTCCAGCCCACCTTCGCATTCCCTTGGCGATGTCCCTGCGTGTGTATGTGCATCAGTCTGTCACTGACGCCAGCTGTTTATTCTTAACTCCCGTGCTTTATTTCGTTTGAATGAAATGCGACTATCTTCGTCACCACTTCAAGCTGGAGGCATACGTACGATATGTTTGAAGCATTACATCCTTTTCTTTTCACTTCAGGCTCCGGATATGCAATGCAGTCACCCCCAAATGAGGATGCATGCATTACCGCATTTGGCCCCAACTGTACCATACTGCTTTGACCATAATTTGAATTGCAGTTATGCCTACGTTAATTGGGTGGAAGCTTACTGTCTCAACAGATTACCCTGGTATAATGATTCCATAGCATATTTATTATATTTTCAGGCGCCTGCATAAAATGTAGTATTTCATGTAGTTTATCCAACTTATATATGTGAGTATTAGGCCAACACCTTTACTTATTCAAGCCAGTTTACATGCCTCAAAAACTTGAAAATTACATAAAACTTGAAAACTACGGGAACCGAACCCGCAGCTCCCGTTCCAGGACGATGTAATTTTCAGGTTTTTTGAGGCATGTAAACTGGCTTGTTAAATTTGGTATCCATCTGCCTGTAACATCTACTGTGTTTGATTACCTTTACTTATTGTATTAGGTGTACATATAAGTTTTAAAGCGTTTTAAGACAAAGCAACGTGTAATTTAAGAGGAAACAAATAACAATGCCTTTACGAATCGAAATATGCGCCGTCGTTATCTATCACCTTCCGCTATCAGTCGGGCAGCTGACGGATTCCAGCCATGAAGAGAAGAATACTTTGTCGTGTGACGCGATGAAGTCGTCAACCCATTTTTGCACTTTGTCACATGTCCGGAACCATACAGCTGAAAAACCATGTTGCATCGATCGGAGCAAATGATAGTATGAAGGGGCAATGTCAGGACTACACGTCGAATGCACCAAAACTTCCCAGCCAAGCGTCAATAACGTTTACTTGACCGATTTCGTGATATGCGGCCTAGAGTTGTCATGCAGTAATTTCGCGGGACGCAATCCTTTGCCTGTAAATGGACGTTTCCGACAGATTTTCTGGTTCAATCGGAGCAATTGTTGCTTGTAGCGATCAGCAGCAACAGTTTGACCCTGTTCCAATAGTTCATAATGATCACACCAGATTTACAGCAGAACTTTCTTAGAGTGAATATTGCGTTTCGATGTCGAAGTCGTTGCTTCACCGGGGTCTACATAGTGTTTTTTGAATTTGGGATTGTCGTACCATTTCCATTTTTCATCACCCGTAACGTTTTTCCACAGGAAATACTTTCTGTGTTGTTTATTCAATAGATTCAAACGCTTCATGGCACGCTCATACGTGTTCCTTTGGCTCAGGTCGTGTGGCACCCATTTTCCTTCCTTCTGAATCTTTCCCATTGCGCGTAAACGATTGGAAATGGTTTGTTGAGTTACCCCCAGTTGTTCAGCTAGTTCCTTTTGCGTTTCAGACGAATCTTCATCCAGCAATGCAGTTCCTCCTGTGCAATTTTCTGCGAGGCGCCGCTATGTTCTCGATCGCTAACATCAAAATCACCTGCTTTAAACCGTCTAAACCAAAACTCACACTTGCTTTTCGATACAATATTCTGCCTCAGAACAGATCGATGCACATGCTTTTGCAGCACATTTTTCTTGATGAAATTCGTGACGAATACAGTGGCGAATAAATGCAGTATCGCTTGCCATCTTTCACCTATCGATGTGCAAGTGCGTTTGACTGTTGGGCAAATTTCTGTGTCACATTTTATACTCTGGACCAGTTGCGGTCACGTGACAACAACGAGGGAGAATGTCGGATATGTAAATTAGCGGTATACGTAACACAAAAAACGCTTTCAAACTTAATTGTACACCTAATATTAATTAATCCGCAAAGTGTAACGTTAAAGAACACTAGTTTACGTAAATATAAATCATTCAGTACCTGTAGGTTTCATACTAAATGGACCTGTTTTATTTGGAATTTATGCAAACGAGGAGTTCAGTATCCTTTAATGAGAATAATACATATAAAACTTCAGCAAAAGCATCGGACCCGGACGTTCGAAGAGAAAGCATTTATTCTGAGAATTATTCTTCTCAACGATGTCTTATGTTGAAGTCGTGCCCAAACATTTTCAGTGCATTTTTCATATGAGTAATGGCTGAAAATGTATTTATGATAAGTATTTGGACGATAATTGGAAAAATACGTTTTTATGTAACACTATTATAGGAAACGCGAAGATACAGCCATGCCATGTATTGCAAACATATATTGAAAACAAAGTTAGCACTTGCTTTAAAAAAAAAATATTTATATATACATAGTCAGTGGCGTATACAGGATGCTGGTATGGGGAGGGTTTAGCGAAAAAAAAGTCTTCTCAGAAATAGTGTTGCAGGCAATTTTACTTAGAGGAACGATTAATTTACCGATTAATAGACTAAAACGGATTTTGATTAATCAGTTCAAATTTTCAGTCGATTCACACCCAAAAAAATGCATGGTATACGAAATCTTAAATTTTTAAAATTTAAGAGTGCTTCCATTACTGTATGAAATATTTATTTCCTGACTGACTTGAAACGTAACTCAATTCGATGCGCTGTTTTAGGTAGTTCATCGGTCAGTCAGAACTCAGAAGCACGTGTGTCAAGAGAGTGAGCCGAGGTCAAACATGAGACCTTTGCAGCAAGAAGAGGCAGAGACCTCCACAGCAGGTAACAACCAATCGCACGCCGTTTCATTTGTGACGTGCGGTGCCGTTGGCTGTGTGATATGGTGTCGCCATCCACGCGCTGTCGTGGTAGATGACTGTCCCGGTACTCCGCCGATTTAAAAAAAAAAAAAAAATCAGACTGACTTCTTTTTCTATATTTTTCACTTTAGCTTAAATTGAGTTAATTTCGTGAAAGTTTGTGTAAACTTTGCATTCCCACCAAACTGTAAAACTTTTTTTGAAATTTAAATTTCATTTTTTCCCATCAAAACTTTTATATTTTTGAAGTAAAAACTCCGAATCGTAGACAAAGGGGGTGGTTCTGACTGCAACTAAGCCTTATGTGGATACGCCACTGTGCATAACTGGATGTGCTTATATATAAGGGTATCTTTTTAAGCCCATCCGTTCTTCGCATCTGTAAGTCGAATTCGTCGCCCAGTGTTCGATTGGTTAGGACTAGAACTTCTGGATTGAATACCGCGGAGAAACTTGGATGGCGTGTTTGTTTAACCGGTCCTGGTCCTCTCCCTTCCCTGGAACCTGTGGCTCTAATTCCTATATACGTCTACTTATAGTCTTAGACATTCATGGGAGTTGCTCTTCTTTAACCCACCGCCACCACGAAAAAGATTTAATTAAAAAAATTATTTTGCCGCCTGGTGGTCCCTCTGGGTCATGTAAATGTATTTCGAGTCAGATTTGAAAAAAGAAAATTATGTTCGATAACTGAGCCAAGCAGAATTATAAACGCATTTCTTGTTTTGCACAATGCGTAGTTTCACCGCAAGATGGCGCAAATTTGCAATTGTGCGGGTTGATGTAAATCTGCATTTGCGCTTGGTAGGATAGCAAAAGTTTCAAGAATTTTCTTTGGATTCTAGAGCTGCCATTCCGATCAGCATATTCCTATTTCTTCAGCACTGTCTTGGAGTAAAATGTTCCACCGTAAGTGGTGTAATCTTATATTTTTAGTTCGACGTTGTTCCAGCTTCTACAGGTCCAAATTGGGGAATTCTTCTAACACCAGCTAGCTTTTTAGGGACGGTCAGTGTAATTCATATACTATATAATTTCCCAGATGTGTAATTTTCCAGGTAGGAGGAGTCACAGTATATTTGCATTTGGAACTATGCTCATGAGCCATAATATTATGACCATTTTTTATAATAATTATAGTTGGGTCTCATTTCGCCGTGATAACAGCTTGCTCTCAGAACACCCGATGACACTTTCCAGACTCCACTGAACCGCGGAAGGTGTCCTCAGGTATTCAGTACTATCTGGATGAATGACAACCCAAAGTGAGGCACTGGAGTGGACCGGTGGATGCCACATTCCACAGCATCCCACAGACGCTCAGAGGGATTCGGGTCGGGACAATTTAGTTGTCAGGGAAGCATACGAAATGCTTGGACAGGATTCTCAATTCAATATGGGATTGTGACACTTGGCGTTTTCTGCTGAAATAGTCCAGTGCCTTTCGGATTCACGGTCAAAATGTAGGGATGGAGAGATCCAGTGATGTTCATGAGAACAATACTGCTACCATGGTACCGCAGCCGCCGTCGGCTATGTTTCCATCCAAACGTGAAGTCTGGTTGCAGCTATTCATCCGTGGTGTCGTATACGGGCTTGTCCATCATCATCATCATCATGTTAAAGTTGAAACCTGGACTCATCGGGCTAAACGATCCTTTTCCAGTCGTCAAATCACGGTGCACCCGGCGGCTCTCTAACAGCTAACTATGTCTGTGGATGCTAAGGTGCTGTTCCCGTTTCCGTTTCACGAGTATCATACTGGTAAACTGATACTCCCTTTCCGTGCCGTCAAGTGACGTTACTGCTGCGTGTTGCGGGACGCGTCCATTCGTGGAGACAGGGTAATTATAATTATGAGGCCCACGAGTTTATATCTGAGCTTTTGAAACTCCCGTTTGGGTGTAAACAACAATTTCTTCGCAATGCTGATCTTATAATGCAAAGTTTTCCCGCGCGATAGGCTAAAAATTATTTCTTAACTGCTGATTGTATACTAAAAAATGCCATGCCATATTTTTAACGTACTAACTTAGTTTTGACACTTTTTCCAAATGACGTGTTCATTACGGCGGGTAATTTGTGGCATCCTTATGTGGTTAATACTAAAGTATTAGGCACAATGTTACAGGTATATTCACTGGGATTTTTCAGTGTCTTATTGCTTGGGTTCGTCAGCGCCTTCTCTTATATGGAAATTAAATAATTCTGGGCTTTCCGCTAAAAAAATGAAAACACGCTCTGATTCAGTGCTTTATATGGGGAAGGTGATGTATTTCGCTTGCCCTGTTTTCAATATTATTTTAATTGTTCTCCTATTTATTCGTTCCTGCTGTTTCAACCGGGTGTCTTTCTCGTATGAATAACTATTTCACAGTTCCCCTTTTCATCTTAATCCCTACTCTCTTATTCCATTCCAAACATCAGGAGATCTCCTCGTCCTACGGTGAATGGAAAATGACACTCCACCGCCTTCAAGTCTCAGATCAAACTTCCTTCCCCGAGAAAAGCATATGCCACTCAACCTCTGTGTCTTTTGCGTGTCCTTCCTCTTTCGACGCATCTCACCAGTTGCTAAATGTCCATTATTACCGCTTTGACCCATCGCGAGAAATCCCTCATCAAAACCTAAAGTTGTAAGAAAAAGCAATATACTTCTCCCTACGTGAACTCTGACGCTATTAAACGATAAAAACATCACTAACTCACAGAGCAATAAACTGTAACTCATGAAATCGGACAGTGTTCTCCGGACTCCGGAAGCGTAGAGAGAGTGGGGCATGCTTCCCTTCCTTATTAGCACGGCTAGCAGAAAACCAGTGAAAAATGGTTCAATTCAATATCTCAGCAAAAGCACTAACGAAAAAGGAAAACGATTTTAATTTCACATGAGGCGATGTTAAAAGAAACTGTAATGATGCGTGGCTCGTTCAAAACCAGGTGCTTCCTTTGAGATTATGGTAAGCTCCACTGATTAAATATACAGGCCATATATATATCCCAATTAATAATTATCGAAATTACTTATAATTTGATTTACATGTTGCTACTTCATAAAATCTAAGAACTTATTTTGTGATAACAAAGTTCCGACTGAGAAACTCTGCAATGAGCTCATGTTTCAGCGCCACGGAGTTCTTAAAATTTACGTCTGCCTCTGCAAAACTTAGTTCGATGAAAATAGTGATAGCAGCAGTTCTTCCCTTGTTGATGTTGTATTGCTTTTATGGTGACTTCAGCCTTTCAAAAAAGCAGCAACAAAGAAACTTGAGTTTCTTGCTGCTGCTTTATATCCGCCTTGCATACAACTTTATCAAGTTGTATGCAAAGTGGATAATTGTTTAAGGAACCCAAATTAATTTACATACCAGCCTAACTGTAGCCTCTGTAGGGGGTGAATCTGGATTCGGTGCATTTACTAAAGTTGAGATATGAAACGACCTAAAAGTTCATCGAAAATTCAGAAAAGATTTTCACAACTGTTAGCAGGCCTTGATTCGTCAGCTTTTGACAGTCATGAAGAGAATTTGACGGGCGACTGTGTGTGCTTGTCTACAAGCAGTCTCTTTCCCCTAATTTTAGGGCCTTGGGTTCCACATCCGGGAGTGGAACCCGGTTCCTATCGCGAATGGTTTAGTCCACAGGGAGTGGCAGGATTTAACTTTGCAGTAACGTATGAGGAAAATAAACGTCATTTTTTCCCTCACCTTTTGTTTTCTTTTTTTACCAGCGCAGTATTTATTGAATTTTGTACAAATATAAGTATCGCCGAAGGATATCGATGGAACGGGTCTTCTGAAAGCATTTTAGTTCTCATCTCTTTTGTCCTTCGATGCTTAGAACTTTGAAACTGATGGTTGCAGTTGTGAGCGATATCTGCATAATCTCGCACCTTCCTTCGCCCCTCTATCATAATCTCCAAACTGATGTTTTGATCAGCTGTTGACATTTACATGACTCAGGACAACATTAAGGCGCGATGTTAGAGGGAGCCGTTTGTGTTGCGTGAGCGAACTGTTGACACAATTCGCGTGACGTAGGTTGTGTGAACTTTTAGTGATTTTGGTCGCAAAATGAAAGGACTTCTTCGCGCCACAAAAATCGTTGTCAAGCTAATGAGCATGTTAAGATTTTGGTACTAAGTAATTATTAGGAGCAGTTAAATATCGGGCGCCGCGTTAAATACCCCCCCCCCCCCCCCCAAGAACCCAAATGTCAGATAGTTCTCTTTTTAAAGTTGCCGTGCAGAATGTTGGCGACAAATATGCGCAGCAGAGGTAATCAAAATCGTCAGGTAAGTATGTACAATTCTGAACCTTAATTAGAATACCGGCAAGATAAATTGTACGTGGAGAGAAAAGTTGATTCGGGACTTTCCACACTAGCAACTTTAATCATCTGCAAGATGCCAGGTCT
Organism: Macrothele yani; assembly: GCA_039090855.1. Classification (NCBI taxonomy): domain Eukaryota; kingdom Metazoa; phylum Arthropoda; class Arachnida; order Araneae; family Macrothelidae; genus Macrothele; species Macrothele yani. Next base: position 85,889,760 of record CM077001.1, read on the forward strand.
CTTTTCGAGTTAATTAATTCAGTTAATGCGTAGTGCTTCAACGTCAGATCTGTTGTAATTGTTAATGAAGCGCAGCTGTTAACTGATCCTCTCTGCATATACAGAGTTACAACTTCTCCGGGCGGCATATTCTAAACTGCAGTTGTCTCCTCCGCTTTGTCCACAGGCGCATGCATGCATACATAACATCTCTTAAAGGCGTAATTGGCGTGAATGTAGTCTGCGGCTGCCGTGAGACCTTGGCGTTTCATTCGCTTAGAAAATTCTAATTCCTAGCAGCTGACATTATCCAAATTAAACTGTGTTCGCTCGCAGTGTGTCTGGTAGAAGGGTGAATTTAGTTAATGAATAGTTGCTTTTAAGCATTTCATGGACGGTTTAACTAACCAGTATAGAGAGGCTGTGTATGAAACGGAATGCTGTCAAAGGGATCTCATTGTAGGGTTTAATATTTTTAAATGAAAAAAAAATCGTGTTTCTAAGAGACTTGTGTGGAACGGGCTGACTATACAGGGTGGTTCATAAAGAAGTATACAGTTTTAACGCACTATAAAACAAGTACAATGAAACAAGAACAACGTAAGCTATTTTGTTACCTGTAACAAAATTGTAGGAGAATGTTTCAAGGTTTTTTTATAGACAGTCACAGATATTCTATGTGTGCACCCTTAGTCACAAGACACACATCGAGCCGGTAATCCATTTCCGCCCAAACGCGAGGTAAGATATCTGAATCAAGTGCAGTGATAGTGGCTATGATACGCTGTTTCAGCTCCGCTAGATCAACAGGAAGGGGAGGGGACGAATACCTTGTCCTTTACGTACCCCCACGGGAAAAAGTCACAAGGTGTTAAGTCAGGACTTCTGGGTGGCAATTGGGTCAGTGGCATGTTGTAGTCCGCGGCTCGTCCAATTCATTGGACAGACGCTGCCATTTTGACTGACTAGTCACGTGACACGTGGGCTATCGCCTACGTCACTTCCCTCACTAGCGGGACACAAACTTTATGAGTACATCTACCTTACGGTTCGCAGTTGTGGACCGTGTCTTCAACTGTTACTGTTTTACAGTATCTGGAAACTGTATACTTCTTTATGAATCACCCTGTATACGTACTGTACGCTACAAAAAAAATCTAAAATTCATGTGCCATTTTCCGTGATTCCTTCCGTGAATTAATGAAGCATGTGCTCGATACCTTTTCCCTGAAATGACGGGAAAAAGACCTGAATTTCACCGGTTTTTCGTACGTCGGGAAAATTGTGAATTTTCAGAAGCCTTACCACAAATCCTTTCGTATACTAACTGCTAAATTGTCGTATTTAAAATGTGTTAACGAAAAATTCTGAATTTTCAGAGACCTTTTCGCAATTCTTTTCGTATAATTCTGTTCTCACTTTTTCCGTATCCGTATGACCGAAAATTTCCGGTAATGGGATCGATTCGCGGGAATACTTGAGATTTGACTAACTGTTAAATTTCAATCGTCTGTAAGAGAATCTGATTTTGAAGTTCTTTAGCAAGATCGGATATTGTGGAAGCATATCGTGTGAAATTTTGGTTATTGTGGCGCCGGATATTTTCTCCCGTCTCCCCCACTTTGTGCATCATCTATTGTATAGTGTTTTTGTAGGAATTTAGGTACTTAAACTATTGTACAGGTGATTATACGATACTTATGTATCAGTCTGTGAATCTCTTAACACAAAAGCTATTATAGCTATCAAGTTAAAATTTTATTAATAACGAACTATATACCAGTTTTGTAGAAAATAGTAAAACTATGCTAGTAATCCGATTTATTGTCGTAGAAATACGTAAGTAATTGTTTCCAAGCTTTCGCACATCAACCAAAGCCATCTGGTTGATGTCTTTTTCAAGGAAAATAGACATCAACTGGCTTTTTCAAGGAAGATAGAAACTTTTTCAAGAAGATATACAGTTTCTGTCTATTTTCCTTGAAAAAGCCATCTGGTTGATGTGCGAAAGCTTGGAAACGCTTATATATATATATATATATTCCTGCGCCAATAATCGGATTACTAGTATAGATTTACTATTTTCTAGAAAATTTTATATTTAGGTTTTTTGTTAAGCAGTACATTTCGCTTTTTCTTAAAGATAATTGAAAGTCATTGTCAGTTTAAAAAGATCCCAGGCTCCAAAGCCTTCTGTTGATTCCAAAAAACGCAATGCAAAAAAGAACGCAATTTGTAATAAGCCCTCCTATAGAAAAAATAAAATTATTACAAACCTATTCAGAAAAGTAATGAGCTCTAACAGAAAATAAAATGACTAATTCACCACATTAATGGGAGGGAGGGAGGGAGAGAGGGAGATTCATCGCGCGAGTGTGAGTGTGCGTATAAGGTAGAACTCTTACGGTATAATGCGCCTGCTGCCATTGAAGACTAATCCTGTTCGATCTCCGTCAAAGGGAAAGGATTCATTATCTTCGTACGTCAGGAAAGAAGAATTTCTGATAAAAGGGCTGAAAAAAAGTCAAAATCGAAGACTTTGCGAAATTTCTTTTTAAATACGGAAAAACCAGAAACTGACTTTTCTGAAATAAACGGAATTACTGACTACGAAAAATCTGATCTGTAAAAACGCGGAAGTTAGAAGAAGCGGGGTCTTTTAAAAACTTAAATTTTGTTGAGACTGTTAATCATCAACAACTTTGCTGCACGTGATTTTCAAGAATTTTCCACCACTAATTTTTTACAGTGTATGATATAACATCCTTTCTGCAAATCTAAGGGAGATGCTATTAGTTTTGAATTTCTTCATTGAATAATATATTGTATTGCTGGCTTAACAGTGTTTAATACTGTTATTTTCAGACGCTCGCTTCCTATTACGTGCATTTGCGTATTGCCAGTTTCTGGTGCCTGAACACTTCTAGGGCAAACTCTTCACGACGAAGGCCAGGATTCGAATCCTGTTAGATATTGTTTTTTATTTTTACATTTCTGGTTCCCGCTTGCTCCAGAAACTGGGCAGTGTCTAGTCCTCCGACTGAGTACCTGTTCGCGGGGACCAGGAAAAATTTTCCCTTTCTGGATAACTTGCAACATCTCGAGTTGCTATTACATTTAGAGAGCCGTTCGTGTTTCCACTCCTGTTAAAGCAGTTTCGGTATATTCTGTACCTTTCATTAGTTCGTATTGTTTCATAATTTTTATATGATTTGTTACTTCGAATCGAATAATCTGCACATAGATATAAAAGATTTCACTGGTTAACTGTCCTCTCTCTCTCTCTCTCTCTCTCTCTCTCTTGTGCATTTTCTTTGAGTGGATTTTTTTGTCCACTCAGACGTATTTCATAAAGTTGTACCAACGTTGTCTAAAACATTTATCTGTTGTCTACTTAGTATCTGTTAAATGTGCAGTCCATGAATTTATATACAACGTAATAAATTTATTCATTGCAAATGTAATGTTAAAAACTATGTTCACAGCAAAGAAGAATAGCGATTTGCTGTTTTGAATTCTTCAGATAAATTTATTTTATCTGCTTTGCCGAAACATGTTCTGTTTTGCTTCCGCGCTATATGTACATAATAGTAAATCAAATTTGTTTGATTAGCTGATGCTCAAAAGTGCATTATAACTTGAGTTTAGTTTACAAAACTTTAATTGTACTTTTTTACGTTTTATCCTGTGTCAGTAACAGCGGGGAGATGTTAAAACTGCTTCTAAAAGGAATTTGGTGATCCCATCTACGCGTAACAACGTTTGAAGTAACGGCATTGGCTTGCACACTTATCAGATTTATACAGACAGGTGGACATCCACTTCCTGCTGTAGGATATGTTCCCTGGAAAGCTATGAAACCATGGGCCGGCCCCTTCCCTTACTTCCAGCATTTCATGAGTTCTAATGGGGAAAAAAAAAGTTGATGCAATATATGCTTGATCCACGACTGTGAAAGTCCAGATGTTATAATGAGAGATCTTTTACTCGAAGGATGCTTGATGAATAGTTCGTGTATTTTCTTAGGGTGACTTTTTTTTTTTTTTTTGTTCTTGAACGCGCGTTTGCGGTTGTTTTTCTGTTTATATACATCTTGCGAAACGTGTGCCACATTAATCCAGTCGTGTTGCGCATGCATTTAATTCATCACATGCACTACTTTAATTTTTCCTTCTGTTGATCTTAATTTTTCAACTTCATTTAGAAAAACTACAAAGTATTTTCAGTTCGTGGCTATGATCCAGTATCTTGCAGCTGCAGGCACTATGGGTTGGTTTCATTTGCTATTGGTGTAAAGATCTAGCCATACGTATATAGATAGGATTCGTATAAGTATTGAACACACCTTTTACGGAAATGAGGTTGGGAATCCAATTTTTAAGGAATCTTTCTTTTATGTTGTGTATAGGTGTAAACTAATAGCAATCCGTTACCGAAGTGCTAGATAATTTTAATGCTGTTTGATCTTTTAATTAAAGGAGGTAACTAAGAGTTTTATATAGTTGGATTCTGTATATCCTCAAGTTCTTTTATTTGATCATGAAAGTTACCGGTAATGTGCTGTAGACTGCAAAATTTTGAAACACATAATAAGAATGTGTTGCAGTAGTGTATTAAGCAAAAGCTCAGCTATTTGTATCAGTGTGTAGATAATAAGAAAAAGTGGTCCCTAGACTTTAATGAAATCATTCGAGTGCGTGAAGTTATCGCACATGAATAGAAACCTTCAGTTCTTGATACAATCCATCAAACATAATTCTTTATGCATTTCTTATTACTGGAAGAGATTATTCCTACATTATGAAACAAGAGAGGTAAAGATTTTCCAGTGTTTCTTAGGATTAAGTTTTTCTTTGTTTGTAAGTAACATGTAGAATGTAGCTTAGAAGTTTTTCTAAATAAAAACACACATGATGCTGTCTAATTTTCCAGAATGTTTGTGGTGATTTTAGAACATAGTAAGGTAATTCTGGTAGCCATCACTGCCGTAGAAATTTGGGATAAAACATCTGGAATTTTGCAAAATTGAGTTCATAATTTTAATGTTCATATGTGTGGTTCTGTGCCTACCGGAATTCTTCTGTCCGGAGCAATTTTTATTTTTCTTAAGCCCTTGTGGAGAAACTAGAGCTGTTAGCAACAACACTTTGTCTCCATAATACGAGATCCTTCCTTGCAACACGGGGTAAAGAGATTGAAACTGTACTAGTACCAAAAATTTACATGCGGAAGTAACATTTTCGCATTGTAGTAAAATGCAGGGGGTTCATGCGTTGTGTCATTTAACAACGTCGGAATTGCTTCACTTAAAATGAAAGGGACGTAACTGATGAAAAACGTTGCCTTTGCACTTCATAATCCTTCACCGCTGAGAACGTTACTCTCAGTGGACTAGAAATATTTTAACGTCGCGTACTACCTGAACCTGCGCCCCACACAGTCAAGCTTTGGGCACCAGACCTTTTGTCCTGCGATCCCTTCAAGTTGCCTTTGTATCGTGTGCGGAGTGTTTTTCATTGATATATATTATTGCTGCACCCCGGTGGAGCAGTAGTCTAAGGCTTCTGACCATTTATCCGAGATGGGTCCGGGTTCGAATCCGCGCATAAATGTGTTTGTCTTACGGCACTGGCTCTCTCCCTTCCTTGGTACCACTTGCCCTAAATTGGGGACGTGCGACTGCTTATACACCATCGGGTTGCTCACGATGACAGTTACCCCCCCCCCCCCACCACCACCACCACCACCACCAAATACATATATAGTCCTTTCAACGTGGTTAGAGAGTAATAGCTGTTTTAGGAGAATATCACAGGATTGAGATACCTCCTTGTTGGCAGAGATATGTCTTGGTCCTTGTAGATTCTGATCCTGTTTTTCAGCGCGCAGCCAGCTAATTCTGCAGTTAACATTTTTCTTCTTTTGTTTCCTATAGAGTAGCCTAATCTCCTAGTTGGCTGTTTCTAAGGGCTGTTTAAAACCATACTTTAGACACTGCTTTCCTAAAATCCTCTGGATCGTGATTAATTTACTTAATTACCAATATTGTATTGAGTTCTATTCAGCATTTGGAGAAAGCACTGCAACCGTTTTCTTTGTGCATAAGCTTCATAATGTTTATTCTGCTTTTGTACAAACGCAACGGACTGGTAATGTTACCTTAGGCCTAACCTCTAAACAATGGTCACCTCCCAACAAAGGTCAGTTTTCTCCGGTCCAAGCACACTTGACCGTTATTCGGAGATTTCACTATAATTGGTCAATATGAAAAGAACGCTTGGGGATGGCAGTGGTATACGCGTCACTTAGTATTGGAAGTTCGCCATTGTCAGGCACTTCTGGATTCCAGTGTGGAATCATATGACGATCCGGCAATTTTCTCGAAGTTTGACACATGAACTTTGAACACCTGTTCACTAATTTGTGCTCGATTCTGTCACAGACCGGTAGTACTAAGTTAGCGTTTTCAGGTCCTTCATATTCAACGAACTTCAGAAAATTTGCTTGTTCCGAGATTTTCATGACTGAGATTATCAACTGAAATATATGCCTTAATATGTTATGCCGCCGTAAATGCGTAATGTGGTAATGTGTTTGAAATACTTCCTACCGTTTTTTTTTTTTTTTTCATTGTGTAAAAGTAGTTTGTTTTTTTTAGTTCAGTTTTGATTTGCCATTCTGTTTAAAGACAGCTTCCCATTCTTTACCCCTGAAATACTGAAGGAATCTTCGCCACGCTTGTCTGACATGTTCCCTTGGCTTTCCTTTCTTCTGAGGTTAGATCATTTGTGTGAAAGAAATTTATCACACTACACTACATGAATTTGGCAAGCCTCGTTTTGTCTTTTCGACAGCTAGTTTGTTTCCATCATTTTCTAGAAAGATTGCTGACTGTAAAATCATCATCATCCATTATCAATCCACTGCTGAACGAAGGTCTCCCCAAGTTTCCTCCACAACGGTCTGTCTTGTGCCAGTCTCCTCCATGTCACTCCCGCATACTTTCGAATTTCATCCACCAATCTCCCATGTGGTCTTATTCTGGGTCTTTTCCTGTCCCTTGGAATCCAATCTAAAATTTCGGCTGTCCATCGATGGTCTGTCCTTCTGGCAGTCCATCGATGATCTGTCCTTTTGCCATTTCAGGGATTTAACTCTGATCATGATGTCTTCCACTCTTGTCATTTTTCGAATCCACGAGTTCCTCTTCTTATCTCTCCTGGTTACACCAAGCATGCACCTCTCCATGCTGCTTTGAGTTGTCTGCAGTCTTTGTATGTCTCTTTTAGTTAAGGTCCACGTCTCTGCACCATACGTAAGCACTGGAAGGATGCATTGATCAAACACTTTTCTTTTAAGACATAATGGCATATTGCTCTTGAAAATTATGCTGTTTCTTCCAAAAGCTCTCCAGGCAAGTTTTGTATGCCGATTAATTTCTTCATCATTGTGACCCTCACTTGATATCTGCTGTCCAAGATAAACGTACGTGTCTGTTATCTCCAGCCTTTCTCCATCAATCGATAAATCTTCATTTCTTGTAAAAGCATTGAACATCACTTTTGTCTTCTGAAAGTTCATTTTTAATCCCACTTCTTTACTCTTGTCAGCAAGTTCCTGGATCATACTCTGCAGCTCTGATGGGGTAGTTGCAAAAATGATTATGTCATCAGCAAAACGAAGGTGGGTTAAATAATGTCCATTAATCTTTATCCCTTTGTTTTCCCAGTTCAGTGATTGAAAGACATTTTCCAATGTGGCGTTAAAGAGCTTCGGAGATATGGTGTCACCTTGTCTCACTACCTTTCCAATTTTTGTGTGTGTTGTATTTTCAAACAGCCGAATCTTTGCACTTGCATTTTCATAGGTGTTATTAATAATATTAATGTATGCATCTTCAATACCGCAGGATTTCAGAGCCATTGTAACTGCTGATGGTTTCACCGAATCAAAGGCTTTTTCATAATCGATAAAAGCCATGAACAATGGAAGTTCATCTTCCCTCGCTCTTTCAATTAGTTCTCTCAGTACATGGATATGATTTATTGTGCTGTAGCCACTCCTAAATCCAGCTTGTTCTCTCGGTTATGCCATGTCCAGTATTACCTTCAAGCGGTGTGAAAGAACTTTAGTGAAGATTTTATAAACCACTGATAGGAGGCTGATAGGTCTGTAGTTCCTGAGATCCTCAATGTCACCTTTTTTATGTAGCAGGATCATTATAGCTTGCCACGTTCGAGTTTAGTGTTGAGGTGCATCTTACATCTCACCAATCTATGGTCACTACCTGTGTTGAACTTGTTTAGCACACTGCAGTCTTCTATGACGAATTTTTTGTTACACATAATAAAATCAATTTCACTTGTCGTCCCATTTGGATGTCTCCATGTCCATTTCCTGTGTGGCTTTTTCTTGAAAAAGGAGTTCAAGATGAAAAACCCTTCTGCCTCTGCAAACTCACCTAGAGTATTTCCACGCTGGTTTCTGTTGCCGTGACCGAATTTACCTACTGAAGTTTCATTCTGTTGCCGTTGCACTATTTTTGCATTGAAATCTCGCATAATTATCTTCAAGTGCTGCTTACCTTTATTATTTAGATGACGAATTTTCTCATAAAATTCTTCAATTTCTTCTTCAGGATGACTTGTGGTGGGTGCATAAGTTTGAATAACCTGAGCCTGGTATCTTCTCGAGAGTTGGATAACGAGTCATGCAGCTCTGTCAGAAGAACTTTCAACTTCTACAACTTTATCCTTCAGTTTCTTGTTTATTATAAATCCAACACCACTAGTTCTGCCAGTATCTGTCCCACGATAGTAGAAGAGATGTCCACTTTTCAGTTCAATGAGATCTTTTCCTTTCCTCACTTAGCCCGACGATGTCCCACTTGATCCTTTGTAGTTCCTCTTCCAATTCAAGAAGCCTTGAATCAGAAGATAGGGAGCGTCCATTATACGTAGCCAAGGTCAGCATCAGATGGCAGCCTAGTCCGGTCCTCCGGAGATTCTTAGCATCCTCTGCCTTCATGTCGCACTGGCCGCTGCCTTGGCCAGGTACATTCCAGCTGCCGGAGACTGAGGGCCAAGATTTAAGTTGTGGAGTCATTTTGGAGGGGTTTGGCTATATCTCACCACGCTGGCCAAGCGGGTTGGTGAGTGTGGGATAGCATTTCCTCTAATCCCGATGGTATAGTTATACCGCTATTGGCGGTCGTCAGAGCCCCTTTAGTGGGAACAGGATGCACCACGAGAAGGCGGGGTTGACATTTGTCAAGGAGAGGCTGTGATGTTACGCATATATTGGTCCGTGTTGTGTTCTTGTTAACACGAGTGAGTAAATTTTTGTTGACACGAGATGCAACTGGAGGAATTTGGTGTGTCCGGAAGTCCTGGATAAATATATTTTCGTAGATAATATTCATTACGAACCTCATTTTACTAGAACTGGCATGATAGTCATTTAGTTAATAGCGAGCATTTAGATTCTAAGTACTGAATATTATACAAGACTTTTGAATATCAGCGTTGTGTGTGTTATAGTAAGGGGAAGGATTGTCTTAGAAACAAAACAAAACATGTTATTTTCTACAGTGCAGAAGTTATAAAATAAGTGGTCCTGAATTGATTTTAAAAAAATTCATTTTTTTTTAATTCCGACTGTTAATTTCAATTTTGTCCTACCAGTAACCCTATATTAAGCGGCAGCCATACCAGTGCTTTATGAAGTCTACTATTTTAGAATCGTGTAACAAACACAAAAAAATTAAATAGCTCACATGCAAAAAAGTACAAACTTGAATTTTATAGGTTATTATGAATTTTAAAGTTATTTCAAGGATTGCATTACAACTGGCTGTGGGTAAGAAAATGAAAGTGAACTGTAAAAAAAAAAAAAAAAAAAAAAAGCAGTGTGATGACACTATGGGAGGTTTAGTTTTAATAACATTTGCATCATCCTACCCAGATATTCACGTTTCAAGAATGTCCTTCATAAATTTTGACATCTCTCCCTTCTCTGTCAGTATTCTTTATTGGGTTTATTAAGTAGAAAAGTAAAAAAATTGGTCCTCTTAATCTGTTTTTTTTTCTTTTATTATTTCACTTACTTGAAATTTAACATGTAGTGACAGAAATGTTCACAACTTTGTGCCTAAGCTTGTTACTATGCATATGAAAATCTTTGATATCTTTCAAAAAATATTAAAAAATAATTCAAAAATCACCACGTGGTTATTTAGTTCTGAACGTTTTTCAAATCCTTAAGTTTGGCACTCGTATTTTCTGAGCATTTTTCAAGCGTAAAATTTAAAAGAAAGCTCCGTGCGAATTCTTTGGAGAAGTGCCCGAACTTCCTACACACCACGATCAACACCAAGTGATGACTGGCTTCCTGGTTGACAGCCCGACCTGGATTAGAACTCTTGGCAAGAGTTGTAGTCAAGCCGATTCAAATTTTCTCAGTGAAATAATTTGTAATGCTTAAAAATCTACAGTTGTAAACAGTTTGAATCAAAACAGGTGGATAAAAGTATGCCGGAGTCGAACCCAGCTATATCCCCAGAAGTTAAGCAAATAACTCGAGAATAATGTTACGGAAACAGATAATCTCCCCAATGGTTTAAATCTATTGCTGTGTGTGTGAGAAAATATCCTCATTTGTTCGACTGAGTCGCGTGACTTCATTGTTGATATGAACTCTGAGATTTAAAGCGGATTGACGAACGTGTATACATTTTTTCCACGGGTGACGCCTCGTACTCGTATAACGCGATGACGTCACAAATGCCAAGTAGCCAGAAGTTGTATGTAACTCAATTATATATGTCACATGACCAGGGCTGGATTAAGGCCTTAGTGGGGCCCCTAGGCCAAATAAGACATTTGAGTGGGCCTCTAGACTGAGACGTCAGAACGGGGCCCCCAACAAACTTATGACGGGGAATCATGTCCGTTAAAACACAAAACTGTGGTAATATGCTAGTGATAATTAATACGTAGTGCATTCTTCAAATTAACAAATTATCTGCAGAGTTTTCATAATAAGTCGCTGTATTTTCCATTGTTATCCTAAGAACAAGAGTTTAAAAGCTTAAGATTCCTAGAATTTGTCTTGGATTTTCTTTGAAGAATGCACTACGTATTAATACTTTTCTTAATGCATCTTTTTGTCATGCAATGTGAATCCATAGAGGGGGGGGAGACTTTGTTCACTAACGGTTCCAAATCTAAATTGAGAGATGTGCGTGGATGGTAGTGAAAAGGCTGAAACCGTCCAGCCGTCCCCGCTGTACAGAGCGACATGAAACCTTTACCCTTAATCTGTTCATCTTCCAGCATCTGTTTCTGGCCAAGTGGTGGAACTCGTATGAGACAGAAATAAAGCTATTTTATAAACCTCTCTTATTTGCCCAGGTATGCCTCCTGGGCCCTTGGTAATGGTGGGCCCTAAGGCCCGCCATTATCAAGGGTCAGGAGGACCCCGTCCTTTTGTTCAACCCTGTACATGACTTTTCATTATGTCTTCAAACTATATTCCACTCTGACGCTCGAAAATTCTTTTGAGTTCAAATTATTTACGTGCCTTTGATGTCAGATTCCATGGCGAACCTAAAACCTTATTTATTGCAAATCGAATGAGTTCTTCCGGTGCCAGTAAGAAACCAGATCGGCACATTTGTTCCTGAACGTTACTCGCGTTGAAGATTTCACTTGTTACTGAGACGAGCATCAACTGCGTTTATATCCTCATCGACATCCTTTGCTTTAGGAACCTGCAGAAGTCTTAATACCGTTGAATGTGGTCTTGATGCAATATATAACAATCTTACGGTTTCTGTGATTGCTGCTACATGTACAGAACCGTTCCTTGCTTTACTCAGCTGTGCATGAATGATCGTAATCTGGCACCTATTGACATTGCGAAGTTTTCTGCAGAAGTGCAATAGAGAGAGGAAAGTACGTGTATTTCAAAGAAGCACTAACTTCCAAGAGACTTCAATGAAACGCCACAGCAGAATTTACATCGTATTCCTGTTCACGTAAAGCCCGTTCATGAGAAAAACAGCAAAAATTCGCTTGCCTTTCAATTCTACTCACATTTTGCGTTTCACGGAGAGTTGATGCAAGACATGTTTTGGGGAACTTTTTTTTTTTTTTTTTAATTTATTTCTGATGTGGACTTCAAAGCTTGATTGCTACTAATAAATGTTTCTTCAATTAATTGAATATGGAATCTACTTAAATTTTAAGGTTATGCCTGTTGATCTTGGAATCTGTTTCAAACTCCTTTTTTTCTGCTTTTAATGTTAATACTGTACTTTTGGGCTTCAGCAATTCACTATAACGTTAGTCCATGTATTTTAGGGCTCCAGCAGCTCAGCATATCTCTTGATGTATTTTATAGGTCTTCGCTTTCTTTTCTATGATTTCATTAAAGATGGATTCCCGATCTGTGTCCTGAATGTTTTTGTACCTGAAAGTCCTGTATGTTTCAGAGACTGGGTTGATAAGTTTCTTTCTTTCAGTGCTGTTAGTCTCGTCGCCGATTTATATGCCATCTTTTGAGCCTCATCTTGATTCACTACATGATTGACTTTGTATAAACGTCATTCAAGCTGAAATTCAGTTATCGTGGAGTTAAGAAAGCTGAACTTCTTTTTTTTTTTTTTTTTGTAAGCTAAGCGAAAGGTAAATAATAACAATCGGTTATGGTATCCGAAATTAAAGAAGAAAATTATTATGACGTACTATAGCTGTTTGTAGCCCGTTTTCGTCATTTCCAAAGCCATCAGAATTTTGTGTACCGCAAGAACTTCATAAATTATCGTATTAAAAAAAATTAGTAGCACAGAATGTAAGCAGTGGTTACTGACATTTATTTTACTAGCCTAATCTTTTTCATGGTGTTCATGTGATACGAAAAACGATAGAGTTGAATACGTGGTTTTGGATTCAGTCGATTACAATCCAGCTTGATATGAAACGGTTTTGTCATGTAAACGGTTTCGTCTATTTGCGGTTTTGTTGTGTCATGACTTTGTCTAGCACTGTGATGTGTCTGTAATGGTTGCTCTTAACTTGAACGTTACACGTTAGTCTATAGTTTCACTTATTGTCATGACAATGTATTTTTTTTTCTGAATGAAAATAAGGAAAGGAAGGTGAGAAAACATTTCTTCTACAATCTCTGGTATCAGCTGAATACACACTGGAAAAATATATTGGTATTGTTAGCCATTTCTTCTCGTTAAGATAAATATATAATTGCTGTACCGCAGTGGAATGTGTTGTAATTGCTGTACAACAGTAAAAGTTGTTGCTTCACTTACCTAATACTCACTTTTATGTAATTGTGAAATTGTAAATGCTTTATCTATATCGGTATCCCACAGAAGAATGTACAATTATTACTCGTATTGTATTCTCATATTTATATAATGTGTTTGATAATATGTTGTACTGGTGCTCCACTAGAATTTCATTAAAAGCTATTTTTGAAAAAAAAAAAAAGAAAAACATGTTCGAGCTAATGTACGTCATAGTTATTTGTATGTCCTCGCCAGGTAACTAGTGACCCTATATTAGGAATGGGTGATTACTTATAGCCATTAGTTACCTATGGTAATCGTTAAAACCCGGATTAAAAAAATGAAGTTTTTAAACAACTCAGCGAAAAATTATGTCGTCAGCAACAGAAAAGTAAGGAACTGTGACTTATTTTCAACGTTAAAACTATGCCCAAAACCTACGGATCTTTATTTTCATTGTTATATGTACAACCCTGGACAAGTACATGTTGAAAAGTGGTAAACAATCAGAACAACCACCAGAGGTTAGGTCGTAATACGCGTGCCATTATATCCTCGGCAACAGATAGGAATAAAGCATTTAAAACAAACACTGACGCATTCGCCAATCCTTTTCTTTCGCATTGCAAGCTTGATCGGAAAAACAACGCGTTAATGGATTCTGTCTGAGAAAGACTCCTCACGAAATTTGCTGCATTTCGCAGTCGGAACGGAAATGTTTCTCTCGCACAGCGTTTTTATTGGACCAAAGGGATGGGAATCGCACGGAGCCAAAAGCGAGTTCCGCAATGGTTGCAAGCGTTTCATAAGAATTGTTGTGATGGGCGTTGCAAACAAACCCCTCTGTGAGTAATGCACCGACGTTTCAAGTTTGTTGTGAGCATTATTATGCACATATTCAACCTCGATATTCAATTCCTCACTGAATTTTGTCATTTTGGTATGGCGGTTGGCACACACGAATCATCTCAGCGGCACCAGTGTTCTGTGATGTGACTGTGTGATAAGGCTGGAGCAGCATCTTTCACATCGTAGTATGCCATTTAAAAAATTTCCATCAATTCATGGAGTCCCTGTACTGTGTTATGCAGTTACCGCCACATACTAATAACTATCTTCCTCCGTATGTTCATGCTGGGTTTCATTCCTTCTACGAATAGAAATGTATCACTGCTTCTCCACTGTGCAGTGTTCTATATGGAGTACTGTTACTGTTCTATTTCGCTCCAACGAGATTCCAACGTGACCAGGGCGCTACTGGTCGATTTATAAGCCACCAAAACGCTAATGTAACAGTACTAATTGAATTTCTTTGCCTGTATTTATTAAAACCGTCAACACACTTTCTACGTGCCTTGATCACAGCTTAAACTGTCGCTTTATTGGGCCTCTATTTGGCCTTCATTAGATACCTTTTCCATCCCTTTGTAGATCTCTATAGAAAAGCATTCAACAAACCAACTACTCCTCTTTACATTGCGTCATAATCTCATTGTGGTTTTTGTATTGAAGCAACGCATGTTACTACTCGCTTGACAAAAAACAAATCACTGTTACTTTAGTTCATTCTCTTGTAAGCGACAATCGATCTCTCATTGACTGTTTTGTCTTTCATTCTTGATATTCCCAGCATTGCCCGGGCGGACCATATCAGTATTTCCTTGACCTTCATTTTAACGTTGGGCTCCATGCCATTTACACCGTCAAAACAGGAAGTGGGACGGCAATGATATTGACTACACGAAAGGATGCATTTCATTTGTATTGGGGCCATTTCTATTACTGATGAAGATTTTAGGACGACTCGAAATTGGGAACTTTCCGTGTATAACAAAGGCCATTTTCTTCTTAAATGTATGCACAGAATCTTGGACATTTGCACTATGATTAATGTAGCGTGGGAACTTTTAATACCGTCGAGAACATACATGCGATTTATGTAAAGTGTAAACACTGTTTTCGAACTTTTTTTTTATGTAATGATATATGAAATTTAAGTACAGAAATGCATTTCAGAACTTTGCGAGTTTTTGCTGTAGTGTAATTTTTGGAGTTTGCAGGGGAGGGGGAAATTGAATTTGGAAACATTTGTAGTGTAGTCTGTACTCTGATGAGTCATTCCATTATGACCACCCACAGCCTAGAGAAATGACCGCGCCTGGAAACCGAACGGTGGCGCAGGTGAAGTTCACAGAGCAGTATATATATATATATATATATATATATATATATATATATATATATATATATATATCCCGAGGACCGGCTTTCGGTTAGTAGAGTGTTCGGAGTCAGAATGGGAAAAGCCACCGATTTATCTGAGTTTGATAAAGGACAAATTGTGATGACACGACGCTTCGGAACTACGATCTCGGGAACGGCGCGTCTTGTGGGTTGTTCACGTGCCGCTGTAGTGAGTACGCAACAAAAGTGATGCACAGATGGCCAAAACGACGAATCGTTGTCCAGCTGTGTGTCGTCCGCAGCTCATTGATGCCAGAGGGGTTGGAGACTGTCGCGCATTGTTCACAACGACCGCAGGGCCACAGTGCGACAAATCACCCGCAGATACAACAAAGGTGATCAGGGCAATGTGTCAAAGCGCACAGTTTATCGCAGCCTTCTGCGCATGGGCCTGCGTAGCCGAAGACGCAGCCGGATCCCCGGGCTCACTGCACGTCATCGCCAACAACGCATGAAATGGGCCCTAGATCATCGAGACTGGACAGTGGATGATTGGAAGAAAGTGGCCTGGTCTGACAAATTAAGATTCGTGGTGTATCACGAGTGCGGATACGCCGATTACCAACGGAGGCTATGGTACCTGGATGCACTGTTCGGGAAACAGGCCGTCATCGGCGGTGTTGTGCTGTGGGCGATGTTTCCTTGGGACGCGCTTTAGGCTCCATTATCCCAATAGCACAATCCCTAACAGCTGTCAGGTATCTGAACATCGTTGCGGATTAGGTTCACCAATTCATGGCAACTGTGTTCCCTGCTGGTGATTGCCATTACCAACAGGATAATGCGCTATGCCACACTGCCAGAATCGTCAAGGAGTGGTTCGAGGGAAATGCTGGTGATTTTCTATTAATGTCCTGGCCTCCAAATTCACCTGACATGAACCCAATCGAACATTTGTGGTTCAACTTGGAAAAGCGGGTTCGCGCTAAATCACCATCACCCCGAAATTTACGGGAACTGGAGGACCTGCTGTTGGCATTATGGTACCACATACCCCAGGATACCTATCGCCACCTCATCGAATCGATGCCTCGCCGAGTGGCCACTGTTTTGTGGGCTAAAGGGGGTCCTACAGCTTATTATGTAGGTGGTCATGACTCATTGGTGTATAAGCAGTGGGTCTAATGGAAACGGTATATCTAAAGTTGCGATAATGCAGTTTTCATTCAGCAAAGTGATACTGTGTACATTTCTTGTGTGATTTATATTGTTCAGTGGAGACGAGATAATGTTGTGTTTTCTTTCACTTCAGGTTGAATCATCAGGGACTTTGCAGCTACGCCTTCGGACATTCTCAAACCTCGAGGGTCGGGACAGTACAGGGGTTGTTGTAGTGGTCAGCAATCGGCGGACGGGTCCTGCCGCGGTTCCTGCTCTGTTTCATTCCGAATCTGCATTCAACACTACCAAGCTACTGTCGACCCCAAACAGCCTTGCATCTTTGGAGAGTTCTTTACCCAAGTTCTGGAGAGCAATTCCTCGACGCTGCTTCGACTACACGAAACCAACATTTCCGATCCAATAGATTTCAACTTTGATTTCACCTGGCCGGTAAGTATCTTTAAACATGAGACTTCAAAACATGACTGACCTAAGTTATCTACGCTGTTTGTTTTGTTCTATAGCTTCTGATGGGTGAGTTACATCGCTGAAAATTATCGCCGGTGTGAAATCTTCGTTGAACCTTGAACTTTTATAATTTCAGAACTTCGCTGAAAAAGATTGGGAAATCTAAAAATTTCATCTTTCTCTTCATGCCAGTTTTTGGCGCATGTGGGAGAAAACCACACGTTAAATTTTATCGTCTCACATACGAGTAAAAACTTCCAGTAAGGAAAAGATGATTATTAAAACCGCTGTTGTTATAAATCCTCGTTATGACGTTCCTACCTCGGAGGTGACAAACATGTCAAGACGGCAAAGATACAGTGACAAACTTTGTTTAGCTTCATTGGGAAAGCATTCGGCTCCGGAGCAGAAAGATGAGGGGTTTCGGATCACGTCACCGGCAAATTGTATTTTCACATTGGCGCCCGCACATAAAACTGGATCTACTGGCCGTTGGGTTTTTCGAAAAATGCGTGATGGTCGTTCCAGACATCATCTGAAATCAATTGGAATTCCTTCTTCTACATAAAGTTACGTACTTCAAGCATGGTGTGTGGTGGTCTGTCCCGAAACCTGTGATTTCATGCCCGCCTTTCTCGGGGAAGGGGGTGTATGTGGCGTACCTACCTCAGAGGTGATGCACGGCACAGTTGAGCGACAAACTTTGTCGGTGTAGCTTAATTAGGAAAGCATTGAGCTCCGAAGCAGAAGGATGCGGTTTCAAGTCTCATCACCGGCAAATTTGTGTTTTCACAACATTCCTGAGTGCTTCTTACGAGGAGAAGCAAGTTTGGTCAGGCTTATGTCGCCGTATTTAATTTAATTCGCTTTTGTTCAGGAAATCGTTGCAGTAAGAAAATCTTATTCCTGGGATTATATCATTACTTAAGACACTATGTATATGCAGAGATCATTTCTGAAATCTGAAGATTAATCAGGAAAATTGGCCAACCTTTTTCAAGTGTTGATTGCAGTCTGATAAACCTACCCTTAAAAGTCGAATTGAACTAAAACGTACATTGTTGGTACGATACCTTTCTGAGGAGCAATAATTGCATTTTGAAAAAATTCACTAACTTCAAGTGCTGTTGAAGACGTAGTTGCGCCCCTCCCACCTACCAATCCACCCACCGTAGGAAAACTTATTTTTCCGTAGTTACTGAAAAAATAAAGGTAAAACACACTATCTTCATCGTGTTAAATTATGTGACGATTATAAGCTGGTACACGTATGTGAATTTTCAAAATACTGTGTGCAGGAAACTTCTCATTTTTAATATACTAAAACTAATATAGATTATTAATATTTATACACTGATGAGAGCAGGATAGCTCTCATAAGTCCCTCGTAAATCGCACGTAAATTTGAAGATTGATTCTTTTTTAGGTTTCGGAAGTCGCGTACCGCAGTTAAATGGGCATACATGTAAAAATGTAATGTTTTCACTAATTTAATGTTTCTAGTTATCACCTCTTGAGAGAAACGTTGAAGAGAGATTTCTTCGTGTGCATGCTTGTAGCAAAGCCAGTGTCGAATTAATTATTTTCCTCCAAAACTTGTTTTGGCTTTTTTACAAATTCGTCTGGGCATCAATCTAAATATTCTTAAAAAAAACTGAACATTTACATTTATTGTAACATCTCAAGTATATCAAATGCGTTTATTTAATATAGATACAATAAAATACAGTACAAAAATGTTGCGAATACAATAATGCTATTGTTATAATATAAGCGGCCTTGTCGGCATAACACCTATTTTTGTACACCACTGCGTAGAGCTTCAAGGTTTTGTCTCCCCCTCCATACCAGTCAATCCAAAAATCTGGGTACTTAAACTGCTTTTGTTGCCACGTGCTTTAGTGTGTCTTTTAATTGTCAGTCGTCCGACTTAAGTTAGCATACGGAAGAAAATAAAACTAACAGACTTGTCAAATTCGTGGGGTCCCCGTTTTGTCAGAATTCTAAATGAAAATAGGCTATTCCAGAGAGTTACAATAGTGTTTTTGAAAACAGACGAATCGTGAGGTAAAATAGTGTACTGTAGTTTTACAGTACTGTTTTTATAAGACATCAAAAGTCAGTGCTTAGTCTACGTACGATGGTTCATCCCCTTACCCTCTCCAAAACAAACAAACAAACAAACAAAAAAACTTTGAAATGTTTAGCCCACTCTACATTTTCTTGTACGATAAATACAACGAGAGAAATGCAAAATAAATAAACTTCTGCTACGCAGTGTGGGTAATGCAGGAACTGGGTTCTTTTGCATAATAAGTATTTGTCGCCGAGAGTATAACATTTCATTTGAACCTTCACGCTCCATTTACTTTCTTTATGCGTTGGGTTTCGCAAGTTAAACTACCCGTGTCCCAATTTCAGTGAAGATTCAGCCATTGTTTTTACAAATCATCTTTTCAAATTGTGTTGTATGCCTTCTTTCTAAAGTACTGAGTGATGCCAGGCCATTCATGAAGAAATGTATATGTACTTGTAAAGTCAGTTTTCAAGTGGCGGCCATAACTCACACACAGCGTCCGATCTCGAGGTTTGTAGTTGTTCTACTTGCTAGAAAAAAGGCAGTGGTTAATTACTGACTTGTTAGGGTATCTATATTGTTCATCACAGTTTAGGGCAGCACGAAGACTTAACTTGGATGTGAGAAATGTAATTTTGAAAAACGAATTACCACTCTTTCTCTCTCATTTAGAAGGGAAGTGGGGGGATCTTGCCAGTTTCGTCATTTGCGAACAGGACCATGTTAAAAAAATACAGGTAGGCTCAGTTCCGATTGAGCCGTCAGTTTGGAACGTAGGTCTACGACTTGCAGATAAAATAGTTGAAATGAGCTAGTCGAGTTTGGTTTCAAAGCGTTTATATAATTTGCTATAGCAAACACAGGTCTATGATATGAGAAGTAGCTTACATAATTTTTTCAAATAATGCTGGATACATTGCGAACACAAAGCAGATTGACACACGAATTACCCAGTATGGTGCTCTGTCTTCTTGCATTCCTTAGGATTCTAAACTCCTGGGGAAAACAGGGAACCTGAACAGTACTTCAAAAATAGAGGAGGGGTCATACTGTGTCACTCGGGATTCAGAACTCAGCACTCAGTTCATGAGGTTATTGGAGTGGCATTGCTTGAGGACAGCTCTTCAAAGAACGTCCTTCCAAAGTTTGCTCAGTTGATTGTAGCTTAGTAAATAATCTCACAAGCTGGGGTATGTTATTTAGCATGCTAATTACAAAGGTCAGTGCGCCACCAGAAATTAGTTCTCCTATTAAAATTAAGGACCACTACTGTGTTCATGAAAGTGATGAGGTCCGAAGTTCCTAATTCTGTAATTCCTACATTCCTTATAAACTAAGAGGAATACTCATTGTGTAATAAGTTCAAATGTATTCATCATTATTGTATTTTTATACAGTGAAAGTAAGGTAGAAATGTTAATTACAGTCAATCCTGTTTTCTTTTCAGAAAACATTTTCAATGATTATTGAAGCTTGGCATAGCTACGGTAGCAAAGGTAAGTTAATTTTCTTGCTTGATAATTCATGTATTTTAATAAAACGAAGATCAATTTTTGTTGCAGTTCGAACTGTTTTGTAATTACTCATTATACATAGTTGTGCTTCAATATTCGTATAATTCGTGGTTGGCTGGGCTTAGGGAAGGTTTCCTGATTTTAAATAAGCTAAATTATATTCATTTCAAGTGAACGCTAATCAGACTATTTATTTAGGATGACTACTAAAGCTTCGTGTGTGGAAATATTAAAAATTCATGGCCAACTTGAACATTTTTGCATTGGATCATGCATTTGATAGCAGCAAGCCATACCTACATTAAATTTTCTCTCTCGCCGTTGAGTGGAACTAGTTATTCTCGTGAGGAGATTATTGGGATGGTAATAGTTTAATATTACTACGTATTTGGTACTAGCTTAGTGTTACTTATTTACAATGCATGAAAAAGCATCTGTGCTGTGTCTTTCACTAGCAGATTTTGATATCGTGTTGTGTTGGTCTTTTGACACATATGCTTCTTGTAATCTCAGCTGTGTTATGATGTCGAACTGTTCTTTCTCTAGACAGTTTGCCTCCTTTCTGTTGAGGTTTAATTATACAATCATTTAGCTGACGTAGGCATTTATAGTTTATTATTCCGAAATCGTAGGTTTCTCAGTCTCATTTACCCTGAGTAGTCTTTGACGTGAACCTCAGGCAGATCTTGGCAAGCCATGATGCACCAAAATATGATAGATATGTCGCTTCATCAGTTTGTTTCTCATTGAACATTATTTGTCTGCCTTTGAATCGCAGTTTGCGTAAGCCAGGAAAGTCCAATTTGTGGCCCGTTGGCAGAATTTGCACTAAAGTCTGTTTTAATTTGACCAGAAGGGAAAATATTTCGAAATGCTGTTTTAAAATACATAATCATAATGCATGATTTTTTATCTACACAAAATCAAGCTGTCAAACGCATAAACCACGGCCGTATTTTGAGGGGACCAAGGGGCCTTGCCCCCCCCCCCCCCGGAAGTGTCATTGTTTGGTAAAATGCGACTTACATTAGAAAAAATTGGTTTAGTTTAATGAAAATGCTTCAGCTTACATTAAAAAATAACGCTTTAATTTTTCTTCTGCTTTTCATTAACTTTTATTTTGCCGTGGTGGATTTCAAAAACTTCCATTTTGTATCGCACCCCTCACTCCCCGAAAAAATAATTCTGACATGAATTCTCACGCATACGTTTCAAGCGGCTACTCATTCTGCTCGACGAACCTTGTTGTACACTGTGAATAATTTGCCTAAGTGAAAATCGAACATTAGTTTCCCAAGAATTTTTTTTCGATATGCGACACTTTAATAACTTTAATATTATCGCATTCGCTGCTATCGTTGCCTACGAAGAAGACGTAACTTCTGAGAAGTCGTTTGCAACTGTTGGGTATAGAAAACTGCGTTTCTTCTTTACGACTTAACATTATGAACTGCGACGTACATAGTTGACAGTTCAATTCAGAAACTTTGAAGATAAGTTGCTTTGCTCTTGACTTCCGGTCAATGATTTTTGGAAAACTGCGCATGCCGTCTGCGTCAACATCAAGCCTAGTGCAAAACGAGGTTTGGAAATATACATACGGAGAAAATATAAACGCAAGACAACAGCTGAACTCATGTGCATGTAGAAATTTTTGTTTTGTAGTTTCCAATTCTGCATCAACATTTTCAGTGAGGAAAACATTTTCTTACTTGGAATTCAACAAATCTGAAATAAGAAACGGTATCAGAGGATCATCTTCACTGGCTAAGATTATCACCCTGCTACTAAGACACCAGCTCACCCGGCTACCATAAATTAATCAGAAGTTACCAGAACGCTTTTCAACAGTAATCGTAATCAAAGTTTAGCCATGGTATTACTAATTTCTGTTAGAAAAGATATACTTAGCTCATAACTAAACATACCTGCCAAGTTTTACGGTTTGCTAGTAAAATTTGCGGAAATTCTACTTGTTTTACGTTTTACAGATTTCCGTGTGTGTGTGTGTGTGTGTTTCCCAGGTTAGTGCAGTTTTGAGAGGAGAACAATAAGAGTCCTCAAGGGCCACGGCGCCTGAGTATTCTGATTTACCTAATCACATTTACTCTCACCTTTTCGTCCCCAACCCTCCCTGCTCGCAGCCTAGCCTAAAAAAACTCTGCTGTAGGATTAGGATTTATGTAACTGTTAAAAGGGAGAGAGGGATAGGCCTCACATAAGACTTAAAATTGCGATTTTTAAAGATATACTAACATGTTGGCATAAAAATTTTAAGGTCAAAGCGCCTTAAATTTTATAGCATATGAAATTGATTAAAATCGATGAATCGTTTGCATAATAAATCGACTTTTAATCAATTCGTTCGATATTCCAATTGAACATGCAGATTAAGCATAATAATGAGACATGCATGATACTCTTTCGCGGTTCGCGGACCCACCCACCACCCCCCCCCGTCATCATTTCGGACATTCTCGAGATAAATGCAAAAATTACTCCCCAAAAAATTTAAAAAGGGAAAGGTCATTTTTTCTCCCTTAATCATAGTTTCTGTTTTCTCGCTATGTTGGCTCTTGCCAGCATTGTTGTTAAGTATCATTTTATCGCATAGATGTTTGTATTTCAGCATGAAATTGTGGGCAATGATATCCGAAAACGGAAGTTAAGATGGCTCAAAGATTTCCTTATCTTCAGGCATGAGATTCTTATGTGGATTCGAGGAATTTCGCCATTTCCGTTATCATTTTATTCTCTAAGTCAATGCACAACTGAACAGAAATTTAAGAGGGGGGGGGATTCCGTTTGAAGACAGAGTTCAGTCTTTCGAAACTTTCGAAAACGAAAGTTAGATGGTGTGACGATTTATCCCGTAATCGTATTTTATTTTTATTCCTAGCGCGTTGTTCCTTCTGCCCCGTATTAGCTTTAAATATTCTTTTATTTCATAAATATTTCCATTTAAGCTTAAAAATGGAGAGGAAAAGTTTCCGAAAACGGAAATCAGTCGAAACGGAGATTTCTTCCGTAATCGTAATATTTTATCTCCGCTATGTTCTCATTATCCTGTGTTGTTAAATGTTTCTTTCCCCATAAATGTTTGTATTTAAGCTTGATAAAGGATGGGAAGTTTTCCCAAAACGGAAGTGACGAAGTTAGAAAATTTATAAGAACTGATGCATGGAACTGGTATAAGAACAAAGTATTCATCTTCTTTAAAGTTATACAAAAAAGTGAAAGCTTTGATAGCATGCCTTCATTGTCCTTAAGCTGAAAGTTCTTTCAGCATGACGGATAAAATTAATGTCATCTGCTGGGTATTAAGAAAGCAAGAAAAGAAAGTGACATATGCAGATGTCAACAGAAAGAAAAATCCAGCAATGATTGCTGTGCAGCTGCAGAGTCAACAAAGGGCAGATATGGCCGTGTAAAAGCTTGCTGAGAAAAGGAAAATTGAGCTAATGTTCTAGCAAGTTTCAAACAGTTTCAGCTGATGTTTTGATCTCTAAGAATAAATAAAGCTGATGTTCTAGCAGTTTCAAACATTTTTTTTTTCTGTTCCAAAAGAAAAACTGAAACGATGTGTTTTAAAATCATTTTATTTTGTTTTGAATTCAATAACCATATATTGTGATTATAGGATGTGGTCCAGTTTAATATTTACATAATTTACTATGAAAAATGCCATCTTGCTTGTGCTGCATTATATTGACACTTTCTCATCACGTTCTGATTTTTCATACGGTTTAAAAGTTCAGCTTTTTTGTTCATTGGACGGTCTCATGTATGATGAGATAATTATGTATCGATTGCATTTTAATTGCTGAAAGCGTGAAATAGTGCGGAATAATGTAATTATAGCATACGAAATCGATTAAAATCGATAAATCATTTGTTTAATAAATATAAGTTAATCGATATGTTGTATTTTATCGATA
Source organism: Macrothele yani (assembly GCA_039090855.1). Taxonomy (NCBI): domain Eukaryota; kingdom Metazoa; phylum Arthropoda; class Arachnida; order Araneae; family Macrothelidae; genus Macrothele; species Macrothele yani. The sequence continues at coordinate 85,914,387 of CM077001.1, forward strand.
TCTTCGATACCTAGTCAAGCGGACATATCGATTAAAAGTTCACTTAAAATGTTTTACTGTTGTACATTTTCACTGTTTGAATCTGAACACTGTCTTGATTTCATCCTGTCAACCGTGCTTTGAATAAACTGGTTTGGTTAATAGGTACAATTTTGTTGTTAGGAATCAATGGGGTATTTTTAAATAATAATTCTTCGTTCGCTGCTAATGCTAAATGAGTTTTTTTTTCCCAGGAGTTTTTCCGAAGCTCTTTTTAATTCTTATGGTTCTTTTTATTAGATGTTCAGCTCTTGACAGCAGTGTTGTTCGAGATTGAAGTTCTGTTTATAACATGGACATTGAAGGTATACGCTATTCTGTCAAAAAAAAAAAAAAAAAAAAAAGCAGAGGGTATACGGGGTATATACCGCCGTATACCCTCCACTACAGCCCTGCGGCTGACTTATCAGAATTCGACGAACCGCACAGAATTATGCTTTATTATCGTTATTGCTATTGCCGTTTGAAAGACTAAATCAATGTAATGTATGTTTTTTTTTTATTTGAAAAATGTTTCAATACTACAGTGGAAAGGAGGCTTAAATGCTGTCGGAAGCCGATTTTCAATTACAGTGAATAAATTGCACTATTAGAGGAGATGTACGAGAAAATTTCATCGTAAAGGTCAAGAAAATTTCATCGTAAAGGTCAGCAAATTACTCAAAGCTGTTTATCAGCTTTGAGTAATTTGCTGCCTTGAATTTTTTTTTATCGGGTCGTGGATTTGACCCCCCCCCCACACACACACTCCAGGAGATATACTTTCCATATTTCTATGAACAATAAATCAAAGGACAATGGCGAATGCTAATTTTACTATGTACAGGATTTTCACACCGAAAAAGAATTAGGCTGTTTCGTATTGTTTTTTTAAATCTTTGAAGCTTCAATGAGACAAGGAAAGAGCAAATTTTGTTTCAGCCAATGGATACCTCATGGGCGCTACCATATCACTTCAGACGGGGGAGGCTAAAAATTTTATGTCCAATGTATATAGGTTAGGTGAGGAAATGTAAGGAAATATTAATCAATATTCTGATTGCGTTAGCGAAAATATACTTTTTTCAATTCATAAAACCAAAAATACAATGTAATAGAACAACAGTGTAAGTAATTGTAACAGCAAGGGAGATCTGGGAAAAGGCCACAAAAGTCCTGACAAGGCCATGTAACTCTGACTTGCCTATACAAATGTAGGCAAGTCAGGTTACACCTGAAAGCATGGCACATAACATTCAAAGGTATTAGTAGAAATTTGTATTAGTAAAATTATTTACTATCCCCCTTTTTCTCCACCCTCCTCCCAACCTTCCCCACTTCCCTATTACTTTGTCCTCCTGTTCTCATTTTCCTAGTGTATTCCTTTGACCTTTTAGTCCCTTCTTCCCCCCCCCCCCCCTTTTTTTTTTTACATTTTCCGTTTCATTTCTCCTTTTTCCCCTTTTTTTTATATTCTTGGGTAGTCCCAGAATGTAAAGTTTTAGTATTTTCTTAAATAGATTGAAATTATTTATTATTGTAAGATCATGAGAGGTAGAGATTTCCAAAATTGAGACCCAGTATAACTTAAAGACTGTTTAACATACTGAGTCCCGGGAAAAAATTGGTCTTAGTCGAGATCCACCTCTAATATCATAGTCATGGGTAGGTAATTAAATTTCAATTAATGTATAATCTATATCATTTTTTATTCTCCTATACGTGGCTTTTCCCAAAGTATAATTATATAATTGTTTTAATGTTAATATGTTATATTTATTTAGGTGAACGCGTATGTATATATACGTGAGTTCATTAGTGAAAAGTGATTCACACCGGAGAAATCCATACTTGAACGCAATTGAAGTTGCTTTCCACAGTGATTCAAACTTGAACGCAATTGAAATTGTTTTCCCTTTTGTTCCTTTGATGATATCATTATTTTCGGTTAATATCGTGCAATCGGTTAATAGAAATAGATGTGATAACCGTAATGACGTGCTGCCATCTATTAACTAAGCATTTGATCGTACAGCTGTTTTGACGTGACGAATAGTCGTTTAACCCTTCTCTAATGTTGCCAGCATTGACGTTGTTTGCGCACGAACGTTGAAAGTTTCGTATTAAATGCTTCCATTTAACGATCGTAATGTAGACTTTTCAACCAGCTTTTCCTTTTTAACTGGTGCAAATCATCTTTGCTTAACTGAATTTTAGGTTGAGATTAACCAAAAAAAAAAAAAAAAACTCTGCACTGCAATCTTGTTACATAAATTTGCTTGGTTTGGGGAGTATCGGACGAAAAGACTCCTGACGTCTTTCTTAATTTCCTCGAAGCGGTAAGAGCCATCTATTCACGCTAGTCACGAAACATGCGTTTCCTGTCTTAATGTGAATTAATTGCCACGACTTAAACCGGTAAAGGTAACAAAGAGGAACAAAAACTGCTCTTACCCGTGTGATGAATGACTCACGTTTTTTTTCAAACAGTCGTCGACAACTGCTTTAATATTAAATAGACAAGTTCGGAAAATTGCTGCTTAAACACTGTGAGCGGTGTTTTCACTGGAAATTTTTCTGGTTGCTGTCTCCCTGAACATGCGAGATAATAGCGATAACTTAATCCAAAAAAGTTTTAACTTGTAATTCGATTACTTGTTTCACTTCTTAGTAACTCAAAACCGGGACGCTTAATAAAATTTACTTGTAGTGAGGGGGGCGGAAGTTAAAATTTAACCGCCATTCACTGAAAAGAAACTGAGTAATTAAAAATAAATAAAAATTAATAGCCCTTCCTGATTTTTTAATTTTTTTATTAATTTTACGCCGACAACCTTGAACCTCCGCATGCTCAGTTTAGACTCAGCAATCACTTATCCGCTCATCTTGTTCTTCTGATCCTTGCTTGCTGATAGGCATACTGTTGGAAGGGGGGGGGGCAAACTTTAGAAAATTTTAATGCGAGGCAAGCCTACGATGGGATGGCAAACATGAGTGGGAGGCTTAACGGAGTAGCTACGAGCTTCAAAGAAGAAAAACCAATGATTTGTTTTGTTAGGAAGTAAAACCACGGCAGACCATAATCAATGTAGAGAACTCATATATTATTATTCATGTATCAGCAAAAAGATTTGTCATGAATAGAATACGGGATTACACCATACAATACAAATTTGGAAGATGTGAATCCGTTGGTTTTTTTTTTTTTTTTTGGTGTAAATATGGCAAGGGTGGTTAAGTCAGATAATATCCGCAAACTTGAAAATTCTGTCGTCCTGGAGCGGGAAGCGAACCCGCGTCTCCCGGATAGCGCCCGAGTATGCTATTATCATGCTATTCGATTTGCGAATCCTGTGATGGTTATATTAAGATTGATCGGAAACTTGAGACTTGGTCGTCCTGGGTAGTGTAGTGTTTAGCATGCTCAGGCGCTATCCGGGAGACGCGGGTTCGATTCCCGCTCCAGGACGACGAAAGTTTCAAGTTTTCGGATATTATCTGACTTACCATCCTTGCCATATTTACACCAAAAAACGGATTCATATCTTCAAAATTTGTAAAAAGATTTGTGATATTTCAAAGAATTTGTAAAAAAGAACTATTTTCAGAAAACTTAGCATCTTGCCAAAAATGCCTGGACTGTTCGTCATCATTCATTATCAGCAGTAGTTGAAAAGTAATGCATGACAAAACAAAACACAATTTTTATGCACTTAAAAGATTCAGCTTTGGAGATATTTACGGGGAAACTTTCCAAGAATTGCCTCCCCTAAAAGGAAAACATCAGTTTACATTTATGTCATTTCCTTTATTTTTGAGAGCAATTTTTCATATTAGGTGTCTGATTCTGCTGTAGTGTTGTGCACCGCAATTTTACAGAAATTTGCGAAGCACATTCCCCAGGGGCCAATTCTGTGGCGCTGTGGTCTAAGCGCTAGCCTCTGACCATTCGTCCGATATGGGCACGAGTTCAAGTCCCAGATGAATTTTGGGTAGTGCATTTGTCTTATGGCACTGGCGCTCTCTCTTCCTTGGAACCAATGGCCCCAAATTAGAAACGGGCGATTACTTTATAGGAGTTGCTCATGGTGGTCGTTAAACCTGAATTTAAAAAACAAATTCCTACTACGTTTACGCCAAGGGCATTGGCATTGCGTGTGCTCCGATCGCCTGATCATTAGGAACGTGACTTGACTGTCTGCAGGGAAAGAACGCCTACACATAGTCGCATCTTCGTTGTGTAAACGCAGTATTTTCGAGGGAAAAGCTGTCTTTCACTTTCACCAAAGACCTGTACTATAATTCACTCAGTGAGAAGAGATAACTGCTTATCTTGTTCGCATACTGAGAATACTCCTTTTTCGACGTTTCTGAATTGAATGTTTCGCATTATGTGTTAAAATATCAAGGTTTTGATTATTTTTTGCGAAATACCTGCTGCAAATTTTCCCAAAAGTTGAAAACAGCATGTGTTGCCTGTGTTTACATATGAAAACTGACCAGAAAAATAATTACCAATAACTTGGATTTTTGTGCTGTTCTTTCGAAGTGTCTAATTCTGGATGACATTAGAATCTGTTGAGATCTAAGGTCGGCCGTGACGGGGGCGCAGTAGTCTAGGCGTTGGCGTCTGACTATTCGTCCGAGATGGGTCCGGCTTCGGATCCCGGTGAGGTATGGATGTTGTGTTTGTCTTACAGCACTAGTTTCCTTCCTTCCCTGGAACCAGTGACCCTAAATTAGGAACGGGCGACTACTTATTGCTCATCGAGTTGCTCACGATAGTCGTTAAACCCCCAAATTAAAAAAGAAATCTAAGGGTGCGAGAAAAATTCATAGAAGTCTAATGATGCAAACTAATTATCATATGGAAAACTCCCTCTATAAAAAAATAAATGCAAATGGAAAGCTAGGTAGAATCGTAGAAAAATATTCCAACCTTTTATCCCCTGTGAAGGGCCCGTGTGTACAGTCTAACTACAGAAAAGCCACGTGTCTCACTGATGCCAATGAGATCTGTGGTTCTTCTTCAGTTGGACGGACTCTACGTCTATTAATTCGTCAGTAGTTAAACTCCGAAATAGATGTTCTTCGTCCAGGCTCGCAACTTGACTTTAGAGCAGGCAACGCTGAATTAGTTACAAGTGAAAACTTCTTGGATGATGAGCATGACGCTTGTTTACCATGCAGGAAAAACAGCCAGTATGTCAGTGTCCAATTGTCCAGGCATTTTTATGATGTCTTTGTTTTTTCAGAAGCTAGGGCACACAATTGGTGGCTTCAGAGCTGTAAAGGCGCGCTTTATTTTTCCTCTTCCAGATCACTGCGTTTCTGTTTATAGATGCCGAGATTAAATGTACTATTTTCGGTGTTCAGAAGCTTTGCAGAAAAATGTCTAATCATGAACTGAAGAACTGTGATGTTGAAAATATGCGCCAGTTGTGTATTTGATGGTTAGGTGAAAGCTTGTAGTCAAGCACGTAAAAAGTGCGGTTTAGCTGAACACGTATATACAGTATGTTGATACGTGTACTGTTCGTACGCTGGCGGACTTCATGGCTGGGAAACACTCTGGAACCTTAGTCTTAGTAAATATTGCAAAGTCAGTACAGATTTCCCCGAGACTATTGAAGAACATCAAACAGAAGAATGTCTTCTAAAGTGTTAGAACGAAAAACATCGGCCTGTCAATGAAATGAAGAAAAATATATTTAATTGACTGCAGTGATACTCTGGGTGCTATAGTAGTGACTTCGCAGGTGTTGGTGCTCTTTTTGAGAAAATATGTTCTCCTCGCGCGCGAATCTAAAGATAGGAATATTCACTATATTGACGAAAGTCACCGGACGCCTAGAAGAAAAACACAACATAACATTTATTGACATACATTAGCACGGTGACGGTGCACATTTGGCCGTAATGCATACACTGATATTTCGAGACATGCTTTCGACAAGGTTTTGGAACACACCGATAGGTATGCGCTTCCATTCAGTGCATAGCCGCCCCGGTGGCGCAGTGGTCTAAGGCGCTGGCCTCTGATCATTCGTCCGTAAGGGGTCCGGGTTCGAATCCCGGTCAGGCATGGATGTTGTTTGTCTTACGGCACTGGCTCTCTCCCTTCCCTGGAACCAGTGACCCTAAATTAGGGACGGGCGACTGCTTATAGCCCATTGAGTTGCTCACGGTGGTCGTTAAAATTCCATTCAAAAAAACAAAAAAAAACAAAAAAAAATTCAGTGCATAATGCTGCCGCTAACTGTTGTTTAGTAGTAGGCCTTGGTTCCAAACTTCTTATGCGGCCCGCTAATTCATCCCATAGCTGCTTTATAGGATTAAGATCAGGGCTCTGTTCTGGCCAGTCCACACACTATACGGAATTATCGTCAAACCACGCTGTAACAGTCCTTGCTTTATGGCTCGGTTCATTATTCCGCTGGTACCAACAAGGTTCGGTTCATTATTCCGCTGGTACCAACAAGGCTCGGTTCTATAGTATTGCCACAGAGTTGGTAGGGCATAATTGTCCAGAATATCGAGGTAGACGTGCTGGTTGACAAGTTTGTCCCCGATAACCAGTGGGCAGGGACCATACCAAGAAAAACACCTCAATACACTGCCAGCTCCAAACTTGACCGTAGGAACAGTAAACTGTGGTAAATAGCGCCCCCCCCCCCCTGCTGCCGCCATAGCCACACACGGCCATCAGACTGATGAATCGTGTATCTGGATTCATCAGTCCATGGGACCGGTTTCCATTGATCTATGGTCCACGGTAAATGTTCTTTACGCCATGCTAAACGACGAGTAGCATTCCGAGAGAAGATGAAAGGCTTTTGAGCAACCGCACGACCACGGTAACCCATGGAATGAAGTTCTCTGCGAATGGTACGTGTACATACCGAGGTTCCAACATTTTTACTCACCTGTACACTGAGGTCTCGTGCAGTACTCCGTCGATTAGCTGTAACGACTCTCCTGAGGCTACGATGTCCTCTATCACTGATTTTCTTTGGTCTGCCGGTACGGTTTGCTGCTTCAGGCACGCAATGTGTCTTCCACCTATTTAGTACATCCAAAACAGTTGACTTGGGTATGTTTTAAACGCCTCTCGGTTTCTCTTATGGACAACCCACTCATATAACACCCAACAACTTTCCTTTCTCAAAGTCAGTTCTCTCCCGCCGCGACGTTTTCACTCAACTTCACAGTGCGATATGATCGTGGTCAGCTGCAGGCTTGTTTTCATACCGTTTGCAGCTGTACCGCGCATATTAACAACGCAGCGGATCCGTTCATTTGCTTTTGGAGGGGTGTCCGGTGACTTTGTCTATATAGTGTATATATAAATGTGTTCCTCAGAGGTTTATGGCACTGGAATGTTCACCTAAAGGACGCTGTTGAGAAATCCTTCATGAGCCATGAAAGTCGTGAGGAAAACCCACAGTTCTCGGTTTTGTTATCCAGCTAGCCGGCCTCTTCTTGTCCATCGTTTCAGAACGCTTGGTGGCTTGCTTTAATTATCTCCATGCTTTTTCTGCGTCGATTTTTTTTTCATGTGTTCGTATGTTTTGTTGTTATTCCCCAGATTTAGGAGTTTGCGGTGCTTTTGTAGTTTATGACTTGAGCTATCATTTAAGTCTGCAGCCTCCAACCGCCAAATTTGTTGTTGCCGTCTCCACGGTAGGGAGCAAACCAAACCCGTAGAACAAATGGAACAAGAATGCCTCACCTGTGTTTCAAACCTCTCCCATCAGCGCTTGAAGTCCTTCCTTGTGGGCACCGCTGCAGTTCCAGGTATTTCAGGAACAGTTTTTCGCTTTAAATTATTCTACACACGTAACTGAGGCTGCTGCTTTTTACGTGCGCATATTTGAATCGTGATTAGGGCAGTGATTATGATAAGAAGTTAATTGTTCCGCGTTTGTGTTTTCCTTGCTCACACGATCATATGTTTAAAGGCAGAAACCCCGCTTCAAATTCAGGGCTACTCTGTGTATAGAACCAGAACTGAAGCACAAACGCTTGTGTTATTTGAATACTTACTTTGCTTTATTATGAAGTATTTTATCTTCTGTACAAATTGAACGGGTTTGAAAACCCAGGTTTGTATGGGTACAGTGAACCTGAGCCAGATTTTGTCGGTTGAAATTGTGATGGAGAGGATTGGCTGGCTAACGAAGGTTTATCTGCAGCTAGACTGGAAGGCATGGTTGTGGAGTTAAAAGCATCCTGTGTGAAACTGTGAGAAACGAACTGACGAAACAGATGATGGTTGATTCTTTTTAATACACAGCAGCCTTTCCCCGGTATACCCCCTTTATTTTTTCTTCCGCCCTTTTCATATGCTGGGCTGCTTTCTCTATTTGACCTACCTTTCACCTTTGCGGTGGCTCTACCCTCGTGCCCCACTAACTGCACTTGTAAATAGCATGCGTATTGCGCTAGCACTAGTAGCTAGCAGCTCGTTCTCTCTTTTCTATTTGTGTTTTACGTCGTAGGCTTTTTTTTTTTTTTTCTTCTTCTTCTTCTTTCGTTTTCTTTAAATCGCCGTCTGTGGAAGCTCGCTACCTGTGGGAACGGGCGATCTGCGTCACGTGAGGGCAGGGGGAAGATCCGTGGGAAGGCGGATTGACCACCTGGCAGAAACGCCAAGGTCGCTCCGCCCCTTGTCTTCGGTCCGCGATGAGCGTGGGAAAATGTCTTGAACGCTGTAGTCAAAACCGCTTTCCTTGGTTTCCAGGTAGGGTAGGGCGAGTGAGCACGACTTTGCTTGTTTACATGGCTACCTACTTAGGGAACCGAGAGGACGTTCACCCGGCGCGTTCTCACTTCGCTGCCTCAGCTCAGCTGTTCGCACACTGCTACTTACTTGTACAACCATCACTCACTCAGTCATTCACTTGTTGCTATGTCCTTTCTCTTTCTTGTGCGGATCTGCTATGTGTGAGACCGTAATACGTCCCGCTCTTGAGAAACTGTCGATGTCCCATCACACACACAGCTTAACAACAAGGAGCATTTGTTTGGTAAACACCAGTTTCAAGAATGATAAAGTGGAAGCAAAAACGCTGCGTTTCATTTCTTTTAGGTTTTTACTTAAATTGCGTTATGTCATCTGTTCGCGATGAAGTTCCCACTGCACGATGGGGCGTCATTTCCGATATTTACGTTTTAAGGAAGTCAGAACCGGAGATTATTAAAAGAGAGATCTCACAGCTATCGAAGTGATTTACCACACTGTGCTATTTCAGTTTGTTTTTTTACCACCTGCTTTCCTTATGCAACAATGCGGACCATTGGTGTCCTGTGCGTTTTTGTATTTCTTCGTGGCAACCATTGCTGGACAACGTGTACTGCACAGCTTGTTACCTTTCGTCCGTGGCTTTTCACATCCGTTCTTATTTTGCAAATACCTCTGTCCATCTCCATCCAGGCAGAGCCTGACTAAGACACCCGAATGCCCAGGAAAATCGCGAGGACCCACCGAAATTTTTTTTTCACCTATGTATAACGTAAAACAAACACACACACACACACACACACACACACACACACACACACACACACACACACACACACACACACACACACACACACACACACACACACACAGGGGCAGAAAAAGACCCAGAAGACCACGTGGGAGATGGGGAGATGAAATTCGAAATCATGCCGGAGTGGCATGGAGAAGACTGACTCAAGGTAGACTGTTGTGGAAGAAACTTGGGGAGATCTTCATCCAGCAGTGGATTGAAAATGGTTGATGAGCATATATATATGCAGCACACATATATCATCATCAACCTTTATCAGTCCACTGCTGGACGAAGGTCTCCCCAAGTTTCTTCCACAACGGTCTGTCTTGTGCCAGTCTCCTCCATGTCCCTCCCACATGCTTTCGATTCTCATATCTCATCCGCCCATCTTAAAAACGCACGGAGTGAGAGAGAGAGAGAGAGAGAGAGAGAGAGAGAGGACTAAAAATTAAATATGCCGGTAAAAATAAAAGTAGATACATACCTAATATTTGAAGAAAGAAAAGAGAGCTACTTTGACACAGATTTTATAGGTTTCTTTAAGAACAACTGGCTCAAGTGTTTTTAGGCTGAGCAGCAGGATAGATAAATCTGAAACCTCATTAGGGCAAAGTTATGTCATACAGGTCTTTTTCTAGTTTTCTTAGCTGTGAAACTGGTAATAACATCCTCAAAGTTAAGTTTGTATATAAGGTCACTTTCTATTGAAATTTGTTAAAATAATAATGAAAAGTTCAGTAACGATTAGATGATTTCTAGAAATAATTTTTAAAACGGCCCCAGTTCTACGGGCTAAGGCGGTAATTGGGACGTGCGCGTAAGTCTTCCTGCTTTCAAATGCCTGTCATTCGGTTTCTGTTTTTCCTGTGCGTTTTCTCGCTTTAAATGCCCTGATTATTTAAATGTCATTACTCAAATATGGATTAATGAATCTTTTTCATTTTTTAAATCGTATTCAAGGGCTTCTATGCATATCTTCTGGGACAGTTCTCTGTATAATCCGTACCACCAGCTCTATGTTAAATGTATGTTGGCCATATATACTTCCTTGAGGAGTTTCACAAAATGTTACCCATTCTTTCGGAAGTAATCCCAAATTTTGGCGTTCTCTTCTTTATAACTTTCGTTAGTCGCTTTCCACTGCTTTTCTCAAATTTAATTGCACATCAAACGAAACTTCAAGCCTTTATTGGCATGAATGTTTCTAGAAATTGTTTTCGGAAGGGATATGAGAGATCAGTAAGATTCAGGAGTGTGTGTTTTCGAATGACACAAATAATCATCGACCCCAGAAAATGATGGACGACAGGGTGCAACTGAAAGGATGTGTCTAAAATTAATAAAACAAATTGTGCATTTTTTTAACGAAGTACATATTTTATCAATGGCGTATATCTTTCCGACAGTTGTTCCTTCATTAGTAATAACATTATTCTATCTTTATGTAACTGTGTAAATGAACAAGATTAAGTATGTGCATTTTGATAACTAATACACCGTTTATATAAATTATAACTTAAAATAGGACCTTCTAGTGCTGAACCATGAAAGATTCCATAATTTGTTTTTAGTGAGCAAACATAATTTATTACGTTAGTTATCTCAGTAATTCGAGTTTAGAAAATAAGTTGTATTAGCACGTGCGTAAATAATTACATGAAGTACAATAAAAGACCTGAAATTAAAAGATACATGGGTATGCTTACTTTTACTGGGTTCAATCACAAAATCAATCTGCATGCAGTTAACGTGTGAGTAGTAATTTAACGTACGGTATTCATAATTCAAAGCAGTGTAGTCCAAGTCACAAACAAATTGAACTGTATTGCATCTCTGCCTTTGAAGTAAAATAAAAGCTTAAGGATGAATAACTTGCATTGTCAGGTGAGGTAGTTGGTTGGAGATTTTTTTTTCTTACGCATGGCCAAAACAGACTAGTGTACTCACTCTTCTGCCATTTTCTTCTTCAGTTGATTGGCGTTCTGTGCCTATGCTTGCTCCTTGTTCCGTGAAACCCAGTAACTCACTTTACCCTGCTGAGAGGAAGTCATGTCGTCTGTTATGGATGCACTGGTATTACAATCTCTCACAATAACGCTATTGTGGTCATCTGATTTATAATAATTCAAAGGGAAATTAAGTTCACCAGCATTGTTTTTAAAATTGAAATTGTTCGCATCAAAGTTGTGAAGACATGCAATTGTAAAAAATAAAATAAAAAATAGTTGTTCTTTGTCATGTACGAAAGACACTAATCTTCTGAGAATTAGCTAGTGAGCAATTTTAAATGGTATCCAGGGGCATCAGAACTATTTTTTGAAAGGGAGGGCAAGAGTCAGAATACAAAATTTTTGATCAGAACTTAAAATTTACCATACCATTGTAAAACAGGGCATGCTGACGGCATTAGGAAAAGCTGGAGAGAATTTTTTATCAATATAATCGATATTTAATGAATTATATCGATAAAATATTCACCTATAAAAACTATTTTCCATGCCAATGTAAACTGTACACACAAACGCTGTTAAACTATATTGATTTTGATACTTCCGCAATGGTACGAATTCCATAAGAACCGTAGACGTTATAATCGAACAATGAATAAATATATATCTCACCCTACGTAGACAGAATATGTATTTTTTTAATAAGTGTGATCTCATTTAGCTATTATGTAATCCCGAGAACTAACACACATCCAATCAATCTGTTGTTGTGATGTCAGCATGTGTTCAAAGCAGTTATTTTACGTATCAGTTGGGATCTCCAAAACTGTGTGTGCTGTTCAGTGGCAACGCCAGCAGCTCAGAATTAGGGGGTTTAGTATCGTACGGGGACACGAATTTTGAAGTGCTTGGGGAAAATGCTGCCAAAAAAAAAAAATACATCCATGTAGGTTTTACCAGATGCTGATCATATTATCCCCAGTAAGAAAAAAAAAAAAAAAAAAAAAGCTTTCAGGTGCATACTATAATAACCATGGATACGAACTTCCATGGTCTTTAACAATACTATTTCATCGCAACTTTAGTTTGCTTACGGTTTTTTTTATTCCTTTTTCAATATTTGTTGTCATAAATATGCTCATGAATTTTAGTTTGTAACCTCACACAAGGAATCTCTCTCTCTCTCTCTCTCTCTCTCTCTCTCTCTCTCTCTCTCTCTCTCTCTCTACTATAATTACAAAAATTGTGTCTTTCTACTACTCTATTATTGTAGACATTCGCTCAGAGGACTTCCTCCATTTCACAGAACAGTACACCAACTTTAACAAAATTCATTGAACCAGTATATAGCAACATTTCTGTGAATTCGAAAAATTCACATGCGTTTACCCAAGTTTCCTAAATTCTTAGATTGCTGTTCTCGTCAGGTAACCCAACTGCCTAATTTTTTTTTCAAGGGGATGGGGTAGGGGGGGCTATAAAGGGTACACTGAAGTTAACCCGTAGCGTTGTGCCTTGTGAAGGAGTAAATAAAAAACTTTTTATTGGCGGTGATTTTTGTTTTTCCTGATGTTCATTCAAGGGTTTTCAGTTTTCTGTAAATTGTGTGATGAAAGAATGTAGACTGATTTTTATCATTCTTTCGGATTAAATAAAGCACCCCCTCCGCGCTTCTTGCAGCAAATGATTGCATCTTTCCACCTAGACAAATGTTATGTTGCGCCACCATTCCCAACGTTTTTTTGTGTGTGTGTGTGTGTGTTTTTTTTTTTTTTTTTTTCTAGATATCCATTAATCATGTGTTACCCTCTGTTGGTCATTGCAACCTTGAGGTCAATTCAACAGCCCACGGGAAATGGAAGATATGGGTCCTGGGATAATGTTCTCTTGAACTTCGCAAGAAACTTTGTCTTCTATGTCGTAGCCCCGAATCTCTCTCGCTACGGTAGCAATCGTCGACCCGGCCACTCATACCTCGAAACGTGAGATCAGTTCCTGGTCAATTTACAAGAGTAGTTTTTCAAGGAAGGAGTCGCTGACCCATTGGGTCGAGAAACCTTTTGTACTTTTATTATTTTTTTCTGTTCTTTCAACTTAGTTGAGGACCAGGGAGGGGTCATGACTTGTCTCCTCACACGGACTGCATCGTGATTTTTTTTTTTTTTTTCCCAACAATGGTCATTTTGTTTCGTAGGTATCTGTCTCCTTCAGTATTTGTGCTGTCATAATTTCATCCCCCCCAAACTTGCCCCAGTGTTTTATAATTTAGTTTCCTTTTTGGTTGAGCCGAAATTACCCATTCTTCTTGAGTGCCCTGAACCGGAACGTATGTCGTCAGATAACTAGTGTAATTTCTGCGCGACAATTTTCGCTGCCCCGTCAGAAAACCGTATTCGTATTGTTGTCACGTTCGATGCATGCATCCCCATTTCTGGATTTTCTTTTTCTTTCTACCCTCCCCTTTGGTCGCAGAGAGCAAAGATAAGTATCAGTTACACAGTTATCGTGGCCCCATCTTTTATGTATATATACTTTAAGTTTAGAATTTTATGGGCCTATCATATGATTTCTCAAAATTTCAGCGTTTTACCATCAATTATGCCTGGCTGAGCAGATTTTTTTTTTTTTCCAGGTTTTTGAAAAGTACTGGAAATTTTCATCTAGAAATCTAGTCTTTCTTTAAAAAAAGTTAAAGCAAGTGTTTGCTGCCTTCATCTTTCTTTTCTCTGATGCCACTACCTTTCGGGGTGTTATGTAGAGTGCAAATCTCAGCTCAGATTGATGGTGATTTTTGTTTTCGTTTTTCCATATTTTAGAGAATCTATAACACAGATATATGCACACATTCATTATCTGTTGTTCTAAACGTAGTTCTACGCGACTTTAAGGATGACAGAGACGCACTTATGATGCCACAACCCCTCCGCGTATTAATTCCACTTGGGGGTATTTTTATTTCTATCTTTCTAAGTATTTTTCTTAAATGATTGTGGAATTTTTTATACTTTCTTTAGTCTTCGGTTTATGTGGTAGTGTGTCACAGTATGTGGACATAATCGGACCAACTTGTTCATTTCTGTTCCAGGTTTTTAATTGTCTCATTATGATAAGGAGAGCTTCTTGTAATGAAAGGACCTACGCCTGATTTCGTTCTGAAAAATTCTCTTTTACTGAAATGCATGTCAGTTATCTGTTTCACTGTAAAAGGGAAACTTATTGTAAACCTTTTATGAAATGCTGTTTCTGCTGGGGGGAGGGTGGTGCGGTTTAGCTGGAATTATGGTCGTAGCCGTATCCCGGGAGAAGCCAGGAAGGAGAGCTGAGCCCCCCCCCGAATATATATATTCCATAAAAGTTTCAGAAAGTGGATTGACCGCCTCGGTGGCGCAGTAGTCTTCTAAGTGATAACTTCTGACCTTTCGTTCAAGATGGGTCTGGGTTCGAATCCCCGTAAGGCATGGATGTTATGTTTCACTTATGGCACTGGTTCTCTCCCATCCCTGAAACCAGTGGCCCTAAATTAGGTACGGGCGGTTGCTTATAGCCCATTGAGTCGCTCACAGTGGTCGTTTAACCCCGAATAAATAAAAATGGATATTGACGACTAAAAAAATAACTTCTCACTTGTTTATTCAGTCTTAGCTTCAAGAAGCGACAAAAGTCGAAAAAACTGTCTAACTCGAAAAGAAAAGTAATCGAAGTGTCAGTTTTTTTTTTTTTTTTTTTTTTTTTTTACTTTCACTCCGTCTCTCAAGAAGTTACTGCAACTGCCTATAGCATAAAATGGGGCTGTTAGACGTAATCATCAACACAGAGAAAAAGAATCTTTGTCGTTACCATAATATTTTAGCTAAAACTGAATTAGGTAAAACGAAAAGTTTCGGAAGGAAGGGTGTCCGGATCCCCGGTGATACTGGCTGCGTCACTGTTTGTGTTACGCGTACAGTTTGTATGTTTGTGGATGTAATGGCTGGGAAACCTACTTACAGGTTCTTTAGTTTTGGTATTTATTGCAAAGTCAGTTGTTACCGCTTTTAATACAAATTGATATGCTTTTCTAGTCAAGATTCATGGTGTCCCAATGAGTGAATTGAAGTTATCTCACGCCATGACGGGACAGTTTGAGATTACTTCTGAACGTGCTGCTTGTTGCTCTGTTGAAGGACATGGCCAAAGATTGTTCCTTTGTATATGCGTGTGTGCGTCTGTATTTCTCAATGATGTTTCCGTACTTAAAAACTACATCATAATGTTTCAGGTTCTTGCAGTCGGTGATGACACTGAACTTTCCTTGGACCGTTGAAAAGTTTTATGGACCACTTACTTATTGTGGTGTGTTCTGCATCATACAGACCCTGGAGAGCCATGTTTTATTTGTTTTATTTTGTCTCAATATTTCTGTAGTCTTGGAGAATCTGGTTAAAAACATTGTAGTTTATAACATCTTATAGCTTTTATTTGGTGCCCGTGTGTTAATCTATGAGCTCTAATAAATGGTCTTGTGCTATATGGCCTATTAAAGCTTTTGCGGCAGTACCAGAATCTGATAAACCTTTTACACTGGGTTGATTCTTTTCTATTTTGCTGATCCACCTTTTAATTCCTAGAAGTTGTGTTGACTACCTTACCTTGAAACTTTTTCAGAATCTTGTGGCTGAACATGAGGAACAATTTCTTCATTCGGAGCTTCACTAGAGGCAGATGTGCCACGTTTGCTAAATGAACATAAATAATCCATGGAATATGCTAGGAAATATTTATACGCGTCCCCTTCCCCCAACCATTTGAGTATTTCTATACTTCATGCATAGATATACTCATCAGTGCTTGTTTTAGCATATCTTTGGAAAAGTTAAATTGTTTCTTCATAGAATGGAAAGTATGATTTTCAAGTTTTTGAAGAACTTTTCAGTTAGTTGAAAACGCGTTATGGATTGTGGTGTAATGACTAGGATAGAAGGTTTTCGTTCGATACGCGTTCCAGAGTGATATAATTTTCAGTTTCTCTAAGATAGATCTTTCGTTCATGGCAGTACAGTTACTTAATCTTTCGAGTGTCTGCGATGAGTCTAGCACGTCCAAACGTTTCTCCAGTTCAGTGTCATGAACGAAATGTCAGCACGCCTCTAGCGTGTGCAAATAAGATGCTAATGTTTCTCCAACTCAGTGTCATGGGCACTTCGTCCATGGCAGTGGTTATTTTAAGGAAGGGATTGAAAGGGACCGTATGAGAAATCCAACTATCTGCAATAAAAGGTTTTCTCAAAAGTTACTGACTACGTAGGGAATAAATTTGAGGAAACATTCTATGCCCCCCCCCTACACTCCCTACCCGTACACGTTTAACAGTCTCCAAAATTTCCATCAAGTGATTTGTGATATTGGAGTCATTTTCACAGATCATGGAGGCTACCGAGGATCATATGCATTGTTACTGAAGCCTGCTTGACAGCCTATTTTGGACTGCCTGAGAGGTGTGTTGGACTCGTTAATTTGATGTAGGGTGTTACTGTGCTCCATTTTTTTTTTTTTTTTTTTTTTTTTTTTTTTTTGGAAGGTCCAGATTGTGAATTTCGGAGCTTGACATAAAACTTTTTTCTTTTGCTGTCACCATTCCGCGTCTTGGCGTCAAAATAAATTTTGCCGTAAAAATATCTTTCGGCAGGTTTTTGGAGGATGCAGATCATGAATTCGAAGTCAAAAGTCATTGTGCGCCATTTCTCCCCATAACATCGTCAGTTGAGGTCCATGCAATCTACAAACCTATATTCTTCTCCTCTTTCAGACTGAAGATAGCTGATTCAGTAGTCCTTTTACGATCTAAGATACTGCTCGGCACATTTCCAGAAATTGCGTGATTTATTTTACATAATACGCGTTTTCTGCCGAGTGTCTATTCGTAACAATGAATATTGGCCCCGGAGTGTCCCTGGATGAAGAACAGCTGCGAAATACGATGTTAAAAAGGCGACATTGAAGTATTAATAAAGCGGGCACACTTGGCTGTGTATGAATTGTCGTAATCAACAGTTGCGAAAACTGAAATGTTGGCGACGCAATACTAATTAGTACAAATTAATTAGTACAAGACGCACTTTTTAATATCAACAAAATTAATAAAGTGACTATTTCAGTACACATCTGCTGTATTCTGACTACTACTTTTTTATTGAGTTTTTCAGTCATTTTATAACATGATTTATTCTTCTGATTCCATGGAGCAGTTTCAACTTTGGAACGGTTGCTACCTTGTTAATTCTTTTATATCGTTTCTGCAAATACCGAAGATGAAGTAAGGAGATGAGCAAAATTGATTTCGACAGAAAGATAGAATATTAAACCGTTCAAGCCATAGCCGGGGCACTTAGCATACACCAATTTGAAAAGTACTAGTAATTTATGCCGTCCATTTCCCCATGTATTTCGAAATGATATTTGCCTGAATGTGAATTCGGATTAAAAAAAACAAAACAAAAAACAAGCAGGGCCGTAACTGGGATATGGCACTGTGGTTCCCGCCATAGCGCATTTCGGTGTTCAAGATAATTAAAATAAATAGTAACTATAAGGTTTAAAACGGCAGCAGGAGCACAAACTTTCTATATATTTGGATATTTTCATCATGTTTGAATTGTGCATTTTAGCTTAGCGGCGACATGAAATATATTGTTTTGCCAGAAGTTGACCGTAAATCTTTTGGTCACAAGGCCACGGGCAAAATTGTTTTAACCCTTTTAACTGTCAAACGAAGCTCATGTAGCCCTGGATTATAGCCGACATAGAGCATACGTTTTATATTCCATGGCAAAGGGGGCTTTCCTGACTCTGAGCTGAGGTAAAGCAAAGCTATTGATAGACAGAATGTGAGTTATGCACGTAACAGAGAGGGAATCCTGATTTTTAGAATGTCTCCAATATGATCTGTGCATAGAAACAGATTCTGACGATGTTGTTAATCAATCTGTAAAACTGAAGGCACGAAAATTTAGGCTAATTTAATTTGTGGATATGTTAGCTAGTTATTTGTTTCTGTAATATACACTGAAAATAATAAAGTATTTCCATTACCAAAGAATATATTGATTATAAGAGAAAACTGATTATAAATTTTTGTATGAGTTACTTTTCATAGTTATAATTTCGGCGTTGTTTTATTGCGTTGTAAATTTATTTTTCATTACTGGCAGTTTTTAATGCATGACCGCCCAAAATCCTAGCTACTGCTCTGAAAAAATGAAATAATGCTTGTGTTTACAGGAGGAAATAGCATGCTGGTGTCAAGGTTTATCGCCCAGAGATCACTGGAAGTTCATCCGGAATGGACGCGGGACACCTTGACCACCAATCATTCCTCTCTAGAGATCATGTACCGTGTCCAGTGTGAAACCAACTACTATGGCCAAAATTGCGGTACCCTCTGCCGGCCGAGGGATGACAAGTTCGGCCATTACACGTGTCGAAGTGACGGCGAAAAAGCCTGCATGCCTGGATGGAGAGGCGACTACTGCGACATAGGTACGATATTTTTATTTCAAAATTTCTACGTCACGTTTTATTTCAAAATCCATCGTCGCTCAAGTGCATGAGCGCCCATAGCTTAATTTTCAGGAGGGGACAAATAGCAATTGTGTAACTACGAATAATATAATCACATCATATGTAAAGTAAATTTTTTTTTGTGCCTTGTTATATAGCAGTTTTTACCACACTGCTGTAATGACTATTATCCTTATGTTTTACCTGAACCTTGGAGCAATCTTGTTGGGAAGGACAGCACAATAGCAATTGCTTCTGTTAAGTGATCATTGGCTAACTATGCCTTTTTTTGATTGTCTTGTTATCTGGTATATCATGTGACATTGACATTACCTTTCCCATGATGCATCTACTCCACGTACTTAAGACCAGCATGTAGCCACATGGTGAAATTACATCTGATGAAGGTGTCAATGTGACACCGAAAGTGCTCATGTGTTTTTAAACTGTATATAGATTTCATTTTTTAGCTGAATAAATATAATCGTGCAACAAGACGGATTTCTTTTAATACTACTTTTACCACACTTTCAACACAGAAAAAAGAAGTCCCAGAAACATAAAAAGATGGATAAATGAAATTAGACGGAAAGTTAGGACAGTAAGGAAATTTCTTTGTCGGTCTTTTGAACCTTTTGGCCACTTGTATCACGTGCATCACACAACCCCAAAAGTTACTAAATTGGAAACCAAGAATTTAAAAATATCTTGCTAGACAAATTTTTGGAGAACATTTCGAGAGATCTGTGTTAAGCAGTGAATAGCTGCTGCAAAGGATGGTATATTTTCCATTTCTTCGCCTTTCATACTTTCTCATACTATGCGTATGTACGCTGTCCTCCAACATGCAATAGGAAATTTCGTTATTACTTTCTACAGTAAATTTCCGCTTTATATTTCCAGCGTTTTTTTCTATTTCTACTACACACACACGCGCGCCACAAGTTTTACAGAAAAATCAGGAATCAGAATCAGTGTTATCGCGAAAATCTCTGTAGAACCTTTGAAGAACAGAGAGGGCATGGTTCGATTTCCAGGGGAGGGCAAGTCCCCCCCCCCCCCATATGGGCGCTCATGTTCAAGTGCAATCCCTTTTTGTTGATGTTGCATTACAGTATCACGGGAACAAACGAACATTTTGTGTAATTACATCCGTGCCTCTCTCCAGATTTTCAACATATTTGACGCCCGAGTGTACATCTGACAAGAAGGTGATGTGACTGTATCCTCGGGTTTAGTTTGTGCAACTTTTAACCAGCCCTAGACCTGGTATTTTGAAAGTGTGATCAGTGCTCCAATTAAGTCTTTAAGCAGCTTAGAAATACCTGAACCATAAACGAAAGCTGCGGCAAATCAATTATTTTCCGCCTCTCATCTCAGCAGTATCGACTATAAACCTGTTACAGTGATAAGAGCGTGCTAGAGTCTCATTCTCTGCCCCATGACCCAGGGTAAGTATGATGGGGACGGATAAGCTAATTAGCCTGACACAGACACCATGCCACTCGGCAGATCGAAGTGATTCAAATATCTTTTCTCTCGTTTATTAGGTTCGACGCCATTATAGCCCTTTTAGCAGGTAATCAGTCGGAAAGAATTAGTGTCAGTCACCACGAAATGGCCCCTTGAATAACAAAGCTAAGCATATCTTATCATATCATATGAAGATGATTTTAGGAAGGGAGTGTCTGACCCCCAGGTCTTAAATAGCTCTTAGAAACAGGAAACTAGGAGATTTGGGCTAGAGCGCCCGATAGCGAAGTAGAAAGGGGAGGAAGACGCCCTTATTTATTACCGGGGGACCAGTACCCGGGGTCCGACGGCTTAACGTGCCCATCCGACGCACGGCGGATATTTAGTGGATCGAACGCTCGTACCTGCCTGGGATCGAACCTGAGGCCCTTTCCGTGACAGTCACGAACGTTGCCCACTAGGAACGGCCTTGAACTATATTTTGATATTTCCGGATTGGTACCAATTTTGCTGGAATTGTAGCCGCAGACGCTGTAATTAAACACTGAAGGAACCTATATCTCATTCCTCACCCTGCTTCCATTTCCCTATTTAGTTTTACTCATTTTTTTAGAGGAAGACTAATTTTTACACTAAATAAGACACAAAACGTTGCTGGTCTTCAAACGGGAATCAGCTCATTTCTTGGGGTCTCAGGAGTTGTATTAAAAAAACAAAACCAGATTTCTAGATAGTTCATGGTAAAAAATGAAGAGCAGTGCTCAATTTCTACCAAAATGAACTTACAAAAAACCCGAATGTTTGAGATTTCCAATCACAAACATATGTAATTCGGAAAGAACGAAAACTGAGGAAGGAAATGTGTTGTTTTGCCCCCCGCACTTATTTGCGTGCGGGGCATCTGCCCCCTCTGCCACCCCCACCCCCCCCGGTTCCGACGCCGGTGAAGCTAAGGGAAAAGCAATTCTTTTCTGA
Organism: Macrothele yani; assembly: GCA_039090855.1. Taxonomy (NCBI): domain Eukaryota; kingdom Metazoa; phylum Arthropoda; class Arachnida; order Araneae; family Macrothelidae; genus Macrothele; species Macrothele yani. The sequence goes on from CM077001.1 coordinate 85,935,877, forward strand.
TGCTCAAGTTCACTCGTTCCAGTCGCGTTCGGTCCATTTCTTGGATTCGTTCGAGCTGATTTCAGCCCAGCTTGCTAACCCCCAGTTACTTACGTTCCAGCTAGTTAACGGGTCAAAAACTGAAAGTTTTCTGGACAGAGTGTGGATAACTTTGGTCATGTTCCCTGCCAGTATTTCTCTTGTGCACCCATCCATCAGGGTTTCGTATGATTTAGTTTAGAGGTTAGAAGGGGCAAAATGAGGCTATTTGGGACAAAATGTCTGCGGGTTGTATCCCTCTATATACCCAGGTCCGTAGCTATAGGGAGGGCGGTTGCACTCCGAGAACTGTCATTTGAGGGACGTAAATTCATGCTCTGGAGGATATAAAAATGTAGAAATTTAACTAAAAAAGGAAGTTTCACCTTTCAGTATTTTCTTTTTAAAGACTTAACTTTTAGTCTCATGGAATACTGCAAGAGACTAAAAGTCAACTAGCGTATAAAGTAACATACACAGTGGAAGGTCCATGAAGGGAATTTTTCAAAACAGTGTATGGAGGCATGGAAAATAATATGCTGATATGCCTGACCTCCATGACCTCTCCGAACATGTTGGGATGAAGAGCTAATTAATCATTTGTGCTCTGTCGCAAAACGTTCTCTGAGCGTTTAACCTTGGACGGAATTTTTCCAAGCACTAACACTAAAGCTTTTCCTATTGTTACGTTCAATATCAGATACTCCTTCGTTCTACGCTGGTTTGATTCTTGTTCTGCATTTCTGTGGAGTGTTGAGTTGTCGTCGTTCCCATAACGCGTACGCTTTACTTGGTATTTACAACCTGTGGTTCTTGGGTATATTTTTCTAGTTTTTACATTTTTAATAAACTCACGTCAAAAACCTGAGGTGCGATTTTTGAACGATCCTAAAACTTTCCTATAAACTGCGGGTGTGTAAGAAAGTAAAAACCACGTATTATTTGAGTGGAACTCGAAGGGTTACTTCAAATGACTCACCGCGGTTCAGAAATAATGTGATGCCGTTGCTTCCGATGTAGAGACTTTGTTTTACCAGCAAGTATACAGTCTTCATCTTTGAAATTCGGTCCGAGCCCATTATTCCAGAACAAGTTTCAGTTGTCGGTTCGTCTAACAGCATGTCTATCCCATTACCACTCGAAGTTTCTTTACTTTGATCCTAACGTCATCAATCCTTGTACTTTTCCTGATCCACGAGTTCTTTTTCCTATCGTTTTTGGTAACACCTTGCATTTTTTACGCTTTCCAACCATAGGTTGAAGAAGCGTATATGCTCCAGCTTTTTCCGTCCGTCTGTCGGCACGATAACTCTCGTAAAAATGGTTCGATTTCGATGAAATTTTAGTATGTGGCAGGGGACCACCAGGGGGCGAATCCTATTGAAAATGGGTGAAGTGGGGTCAAAGGTCACGCCATAAGAGTAGGATCCATTCAATTGCCCTTATGCGTCATAACTTGCGTAAATATATTTCGATTTTGATGAAATTTTAGTATGTGGTAGGGGACCACCTGGGGACGAACCCTATTGAAAATGGGTGAAGTGTGGTCAAAGGTCACGCCATAAGAGCGGGATCCATTTCATTGCCTTTATGCGTCATAACATGCGTAAATATGGTTCGATTTCGATGAAATTTCAGTATGTGGTAGGGAACTGCCTGGGCACGAACCTTATTGCAAATTGGGGTCAAAGGTCAGGCAGGGCATAAGAGCGGGATTTATTCCATTGCCCTTATGCGTCATAACTTGCGTAAAAATGGTTCGATTTCGATGAAATTTTAGTATGTGGTAGGGAGCCACTGGGGACGAAACCTTTTGAAAATGGGGTCAAAGGTCAGGACACTGGAGTGGGATCCATTCCATTGCCTTTGTGCATCATAACTTACCAAAAAATGTTTCGATTGAGACAAAACGTTATCATGTTGTTCCGGAGGTATAGTGAACCGGTTCTGTTGAATATCAACGAAATGAGGTCAAAGGTCATTGCACAAAAGCAAGATTTATTCCACAGCCATTATTCTCATAACTTGCGTAAAACTGCTTCTATTGCGAAAAACTTTAGTATGTTATTCTTGAGGTGTACTGAACCGGTTCTGTTGAATATCATCGAAATGGGGTCAAAGGTCAGGACACAGGAACGAGATTTATTCCACAGCCATTATCCTCATAACTTGAGTAGTAATTTCTGGTATGTTGGAAAGCGTATCATAATCAATGCATTGCATGATTTTACTAACTTGTTTCATGTTTCTTTGAGTTGTCGGCAGCTTCTCTGTCTTGTTTTTAGTTAAGGCCCATGTCTTTGATTCATAAGTAAGAACTGAAAGTATGCATTAATTAAACACTTCCCTTAAAACATACGGATGAATTGCTCTTGAAAATTGTACTGTTTCTTCCAAGTACTCTCCAGTCAAGTTTTATACGCCTATTTAATTTCTTATTCGGCGTGGACCTCGCTTGATATTCCTTGTGCAAGGTAGACCTAGGAATAAGTTACTTCTAAATTTTCAGTTGTTGCAAAAGCACTGTACATACATCATTTTTTTTTTCATTCATCTTTAACCCCACTTCTTTATTCTTGTCAGCAAGTTCTTGGATGAAACTCTACAGCTCTGAGGGAATACTTTGAAAAAATAACTAGTCAATAAAGCCAAGGTAGGTCAATATCATCATCATCATCATCATCATCATCATTGTCAACCATTATCAATCCACTGCTGGATGAAGGTCTCCCCAAGTTTCCTCCACAACGGTCTGTCTTGTGCCAGTCTCCTCCATGTCACCCCTGCATACTTTCGAATTTCATCCACCCATCTCCCATGTGGTCTTCTTCTGGGTCTTTTCCTGTCCCTTGGAATCCAATCTAAAATTTCGGCTGTCCATCGATGATCTGTCCTTCTGGCAGTATGTCCAGCCCATTGCCATTTCAGGGATTTAACTCTGATCATGATGTCTTCCACTCTTGTCATTTTTCGGATCCACGAGTTCCTCTTCTTATCTCTCCTGGTTACACCAAGTATGCAACTCTCCATGCTGCTTTGAGTTGTCTGCAGCCTTTGTATGTCTCTTTTAGTTAAGGTCCACGTCTCTGCACCATACGTAAGCACTGGAAGGATGCATTGATCAAACACTTTTCTTTTAAGACATAATGGCATATTGCTCTTGAAAATTATGCTGTTTCTTCCAAAAGCTCTCCAGGCAAGTTTTGTACGCCGATTAATTTCTTCATCAATGTGACCCTCACTTGATATCTGCTGTCCAAGATAAACGTACGTGTCTGTTATCTCCAGCTTTTCTCCATCAATCGATAAATCTTCATTTCTTGTAAAAGCATTGAACATCACTTTTGTCTTCTGAAAGTTCATTTTTAATCCCACTTCTTTACTCTTGTCAGCAAGTTCCTGGATCATACTCTGCAGCTCTGATGGGCTAGTTGCAAAAATGACTACGTCATCAGCAAAACGAAGGTGGGTTAGATAATCTCCATTAATCTTTATCCCCTTGTTTTCCCAGCTCAGTGACTGACAAACACCCTCCAATGTGGCATTAAGGAGCTTCGGAGATATGGTGTCACCTTGTCTCACTCCCTTTCCAATTTTTATGTGTGTTGTATTTTCAAATAGCCTAATCTTTGCACTTGCATTTTCATAGATGTTATTAATAATATTAATGTATGCATCTTCAATACCACAGGTTTTCAGAGCCATTGTAACTGCTGATGGTTTCACCGAATCAAAGGCTTTTTCATAATCGATAAAAGCCATGCACAATGGAAGTTCATATTCCCTCGCTCTTTCAATTAGTTCTCTCAGCACATGGATATGATCTATTGTGCTGTAGCCACTCCTGAATCCAGCTTGTTCTCTCGGTTGAGCCATGTCCAGTGTTACCTTCAAGCGGTGTGAAAGAACTTTAGTGAAGATTTTATAAACTACTGATAGGAGGCTGATAGGTCTGTAGTTTCCGAGATCCTCAATGTCACCTTTCTTATGTAGCAGGATCATTGTAGCGGTGTTCCAATCCTCAAGAATCTTTCCTTCAATAAGGCATCGAGTGAAAATTTGGGCGAGTACTGTTTCGATTTCTCCACTTGCTTCTTGTATGATGTCTACAGTAATTCCATCTTCTCCTGGAGCTTTTCCCCGCTTCATGTTCTTGATTGCATGTGCAACTTCTGCTGGAAGGACTGGAGGAACTCTGGTACTGGTATCTTTCATGATGTCTGGAGTGCATGTATCATCCCTTTCATATAATTTGGAGTAGAAATCTTTCACTCTTGTCAAAATTTCACCTCTATTTCTTGTTACAGAACCATCTTCTTTTCTCAGTGCCATAATCTGTTTTCTTCCCTTACTGAGATGCCCCTTTGCTATCTTTAGGCTTTGGTTGTTTTCAATTGCTTTCCTCACTAGTTCACAGTTGAATTTTCTTACGTCTTCAGTGATACTTTTTCGTACTGTCTTGCATAGCTCTATATATTCCACTTTGGAAGTCACATCTTCTTTAGTTGTCCTCATCTCTCTTCTTTTTTGCATCAACATTTTCGTTTTTCCTGATAATTTATTTACATGCAACTTGTTCTTAGACCCAGCTAATTTTGTTGCTGTTTCCATAAGAGCTTTGGTTACTTTTCTGTTAACTTCAGAGATGTCCACTTCTTCCGATGTTAGGCCTTCTAAAGCAGAGAACCTGTTCTTCAGTTCCAACTTGAAGGTATTATGGTGTTTTTTAAGGTTGGTTATGTCAATAGATTTTGTTTGTCTTATGAGCTTGCCACGTTCAAGTTTAGTGTTGAGGTGCAAAGGATCAAGTGGGACATCGTGGGGCTAAGTGAGGTAAGGAGAAAAGGAGAAGATCTCATCGAACTGAAAAGTGGACATCTCTTCTACTATCGTGGGACAGATACTGGCAGAACTAGTGGTGTTGGATTTATAATAAACAAGAAACTGAAGGATAAAGTTGTAGAAGTTGAAAGTTCCTCTGACAGAGCTGCACGACTCGTTATCCAACTCTCGAAAAGATACCAGGCTCAGATTATTCAAACTTATGCACCCACCACAAGTCATCCTGAAGAAGAAATTGAAGAATTTTATGAGGAAATTTGTCATCTAAATAATAAAGGTAAGCAGCACTTGAAAATAATTATGGGAGATTTCAATGCAAAAATAGGGCAACGGCAACAGAATGAAACTTCAGTAGGTAAATTCGGTCACGGCAACAGAAACCAGCGTGGAAATACTCTCGTTGAGTTTGCAGAGGCAGAAGGGTTTTTCATCTTGAACTCCTTCTTCAAGAAAAAGCCACACAGGAAATGGACATGGAGACATCCAAATGGGACGACAAGTGAAATTGATTTTATTATGTGTAACAAAAAATTCGTCATAGAAGACTGCAGTGTGCTAAACAAGTTCAACACAGGTAGTGACCTTAGATTGGTGAGATAGGTCAATATATACACAGTTATATCAGAATAATATGACTTATAACGAAGTAAATTTCTCCGTCATTTTTGTCCACGCCGGGCATCGACTCCGGGTCCCCTCACTCCGGAATAAGTCGCTCTCCCAACTGAGCTACACGGACGTATGCTCTCGCTGCTATCTGCCTTTAGCTTATGTGCGTCCTGCGGTGCAGGCACGTCACGGACTACCTACCTAATAATAGGAATAACCACCCTTGGCCCGGATGACAGCTGCGAGACGGCGTGGCATGGACGCCATGAGGCCCTGGAAGGTTGCCCGAGGCGCACGTGCCGATTTGGATCGCAGAAGAGCACGAAGGTCCCGGAGATGACATGGTTGTGGGTCTGCACGTCGAACCTGTCAATACAAATAGTCCCACAAGTGCTCTATGGGATTGAGGTCTGGCAATTTTGCCTGCCAAAGGAGAACGGAGACATCGCTGTCGTGTTGCTTTAACCAGTCACGCACTCCCTTAGCAACGCGTCACGGTGCATTGTCCTGTTGGTGGACACCATTACCACAACGGTAAAACTCCAACATGAAGGGATGCATAGGGTCAGCGAGGATGGACAGGTAGCCATTAGTGTTCAGGGATCCATCCATTGCTCCCAGGTCATACCAGGAAAACATGCCCCAGACATGCACACTGCCACCGCCACCCTGTACTTAACCGACAAACGTGTCGGGCTGTTGGTTCTCGTGTGTCTAACGCTGTATCCGCCACCGCCCGTCACTTCTGTGGAGTAGAAACCTCGATTCGTTGGGGAAAGTAACCTTTTTCTACTCTTCCATTGTCCAATGACTGTAGTCCCACGTAAACTGTAAGGCGTCGTTGCAGATGGAATGGACCTGGGTTAACATGGGCGCCCTGCATCGACTACAGAGACCCATGCGTAACAGAGTTTGCTCTACTGTTATCGGGGACACGTACCTGGGTGCCTCAGCGTTCATTTGCGTGGTCTATTGCTTCACTGTTGCTCGTCGATACCCCTTTGCCAGTCGACGGAGACTACGTTCTCTTCTGTGGTCGATGGCCTTTGGGGCTACACAGTTATTAAGTCGGCTCGGTGTACCAGCGGTCCATTCTTGGTACACCCTTACTACAACACCTCTCGAACAGCCCACGAAGTCTGCTGTTTCTGAGATACCTCCACCCTTGGGGCGGTAGCCGAAGACCATTCCTTTTTGAACCGCGAGAGGACATGCAAACGATTAGCATTGCAGGGCATATGCAAATCATGTGCGCCCGGAACACCACCGAGAAACACTATAAGAAGGGTGCACAGAAGGCGGGGTGTAAGTAGTGGAAGTGTGTTGTGCAGTCGGACCTGTGCGTGGGAAGCTTCCTGACTCCTCGTCGCAGAATACGGCAGTCATTCCAGCACGTTTCGGAGTTCTACAGAGGATGAATAGTGGCTTATCGCGACAGCGGTTTATCTTACCGAAACATTGGTGCCCGTGTGGGGCGACATCCAGCCACAGTGAGGCGAGTATGGATTCGGTGGGTGCAGTACGGACGGACGGACCGACGTGAACGATTGCCGCAGCCGCGGCACACCACCGAACGAGAGGACCGGCATGTTGTGCAGCGGGCATTGACGGCTCGCACCGCCACATCACGAACGTTAGCGCAGGAATTAGGGTGTGTTGCGCAACAAACTGTGTCAGCACGTACCGTTCGACGTCGTCTGCTGGAGCGGGGACTTGTCTCAAGGCGCCTATGGCTCCGATTACCATTGACGTTACCCCAACGGCGAGTGCGGCGGCAGTGGGCAGTTGAACGCCGCACCTGGACTACGGAATGGCACAACATTGTCTTCTCCGACGAATCCCGCTTCTGCCAGCAACACCACGATGGTCGGATCAGCATGGGGCGGCACCGCGGCGAGAGACTCTATGTAGTCCGCATTATCCATCGCCATACCGGTCCGTCGCCTGGCGTTATGGTTTGGGGCGCAATTTGATATGACACCCGCACCCCTCTGGTATGCATCGCCGGTACACTCAACAGCCATCGCTACATCTCCGACGTTTTGGAGCCTGTAGTTTTTCCTTACCTGCCAGCGGCCACGTTTCAACAGGACAATACGCGCCCGCACGTGGCATGCACCGTGCAACAATTATTCACGGCCCATCATGTGTCACTGCTGCCGTGGCCCGCCTGTTCTCCCGATATGTCGCCCATCGAACACGCCTGGTCGCTGATCGGCAACAGAGTGGCCCGGCAAGCACCACCCGCGGCTACGCCTGATGAACTGTGGCAACGTGTGGAAGCAGCCTGGACCGACATATCCCAAGCCCACATCCAAAGGCTCTTTCGTTTGATGCCGCGGCGTGTAGCAGCCGTTATTGCCAGCCATGGGGGCCACACGAACTATTGATGTCTGCGTGTTCCGCAAGTCGCACGGGCCTGTAAACTCAATCGTTTCATCTTTGTATCTGTTGTTATGTGTCCAGTAAATCTGGCTTTGCTATCTTGTGCCCTTCTTGGTGTTGCATTTTGGGTGGCCAGCAGTGTATATCATGATGATCAACCATTATCAATCCACTGCTGGATGAAGGTCTCCAAGTTTCTTCCACAGCTTTGTCTTGAGGCAGTCACCTCCATGTCATTCCCAACATGTTTCGAATTTCATCCACCCGTCTCCCACATCGGCGTCTTCTGGGATTATTCCTGTTCCTTGGATTCCAGTCTAATATCTTAGGTGGTGCAATATATACACTATATTGACAAAAGTCACCGGACACCTAGAAGAGAAACACAACATCATAGCATTTATTGACATACATTAGTATGGTGTCGATCCACCTTTGGCCTTAATGCTTGCACTGACCCTTCGAGACATGCTTTCGACAAGGTTTTGGAACACAGCAATAGGTATGCGTTTCCATTCAGTATATAATGCTACCGTTAACTGTGGCCTAGTAGTGTGCCTTGACTCCAAACTTCTGCGGCGCTCTAATTCATCCCATAGATGCTCTATGGGATTAAGATCAGGGCTCTGTGCTGGCCAGTCCACACACGATACGAAATTATCGTCAAACCATGCCGTAACAGTCCTTGCTTTGTGTCTCTGTGCATTGTCCTGCTGGTAGCAAAAAGCTCGGTTCCATAGCATTGCCACAGAGTTGGTAGGGCATAATTGTCTAGAATGTCGAGGTAGACGTGGTGGTTAACAGGTTTGTCTGCGATAACCAATGGGACCGGGACCATACCACGAAAAACACACCCACACGAGTACACTGCCAGCTCCAAACTGGACCGTAGAAACAGTACACTGTGGTAAATAGCGTTCCCCCGGCTGCCGCCATACCCACACACGGCCATCAGACTGATGGATCGTGTATCTGGATTCATCAGTCCATAGGACCCGTTTCTATTGATCTACTGTCCACGATAAATGTTCTTTACACTATGCTAAACGACGAGTAGCATTCCGAGTGGAGATGAAAGGCTTATGAGCAGCCGCACGACCACAGTAACCCATGGAATGAAGTTCTCTGCGAATGGTACGTGTACATACCGAGGTTCCAGCATTTTTACTTAACTGTACACTGAGGTTTTGTGCAGTACTCCGTCGATTAGCTGTAACGACTCTTCTGAGGCTTCGAAGATTTTCTTTGGTTTGCCGGTACGTTTTGCTGCTTCAGGCACGCCACGTGTCTTCCACTTATTCGGTACATCCAAAACAGTTTACTTTGGTATGTGTAAACACCTCTCGGTTTCTCTTATGGACTACCCACCAATATAACACCCAGCAATCTTTTCTTTCTGAAAGTCAGTTCTCTCCCGCTGCGACATTTTCACTCAACCTCACAGTGCGATATGATCGCGGTCAGCTGCATGCTTGTTTTTATACCGTTTGCAGCTGTACAGCGCATCTTAACAACGCAGTGTGTCCGTTCATTTGCTTTTGAAGAGGTGTCCGGTGACTTTTGTCAATATAGTGTATATAAAGTTAATGAACATTTGAATTTTTTATAAATCACTTTCCTGAGCTCGGAGATCCATCGGGAAGGAGATTGAAGACAAGATTTTCGATAACATTTACTCCATAGAAAGCTTGCTTTTTCAAGAAATTGGAAAATGCGTGTGGAATGTCTCATTCATCATTAATTTCAGAAAGATGCTATGAGAGTTAATTTAATGTATATTTCTTTTAATATTAAGGAAATCGGACATTTAATTTGAATGTGTGAGATTCATATTTTTTTTTTTATCTTGTTCAGTCAAAATGTGTCAAATTTCCAGTTTTAGACAAAACTTATGTAAATAATTGCTTTGATGGCGATCTGTATTTTCTTGGCTTCTCCAGTAACACGAGGAGAACCTGGTTGATAGCATTTCGCGAGGTATTGACGTCTTTCGGTTCGCGTGCCGACAGTTTGCCCCACGTTTCTCTCTCGTTCAAATTTGGGGGTAGGTACTACATCCGGCCTCTCTAGCGTGTACCTTAAAAACTCGGAAGATGCTATCGTTGTCCATAGCCCGCCTTCCCCTCCCTCGTCCCCCTCTCGTTTTCTCTCTAGCGCGCTTACTAAGCTGTCTGCTGACTACGCAACTCTCCAAAGGAAATAGGCTTCAGTAGTGTGAGGGGAGGTGCATTAGACGGACCATTTTCGGAGCGTCATTGTTCCCTTGCAAAAAAATCGCCGTGTGTTGCGGTAATTATCCAGTCTTTTATTAGCGAAATTTTCGGGTGGTTTTCCGAATCAGCCAACCGGGGCAGAACTCCATTGTCGCGCTACAAAACGTTCCGAAATCTGGTTTGCAGTCAAATGTAGAATGTGTGAGATTTTTTGCCTTCCCCTTTCTTCCCTAGTCTTTTCCTGTGATTCGTTAGAGAGAAATTTCTTTATCGTGAAAGTATAATCTTAAAAATGAAGACAGTGCTTCCACCCTTTCTTCTCGCCACCCCACCCCACCCCCACTCATTCAGGAATTTTACGGGAAGCTTTGCATCTTCATTGAGAAGCCCGCGGTTATTTCCTTTGTTATTATTATATCTAATCATGTCTTTCAACTTACGGGTACATTTTATTAGGCGGATTTCCGAGCGGCCACGCGAAGCCGCGAATGGGGTGTTTCGAGGGGAGGTAATGAGATTTTAGTACTAACTCTATTAGGTTTCCTTAAACTGTTGATATCAGGTGGTCAGCACAGGCCTTTAGTATTAGACGAGCAAGATAACTAACTAACTGACTGCCTAGGGTCGCGATTTTTTAGGGGCCGCGGGTTTTAGTCATTTTTTTTCTCATCATCCAGTTTTTAATCTGTATTTTCTTTGAAAAAGAAGAAATACATGAAGTCGCAAAAGGTAGAAAAAAGAAAAATATTACTTCTGAAAAGTCCTCTGTTAGAACTAGTTTTTGCGTTTCTAAAAACTAGTTTGCCATAAATAAATGTAAGTCTCAAGAAGTGGTGACAGTGGGCAGGAACGGCGTTCCTAGGGGCAGTTGGCCTACTGGGACATTTCTCGGTCGACCGTTTTCTCGTAATCTTTTATTGTTAATTTTCTTAACGAAAGAATAATTATTTTACTACTTATGAATGGCATTCGGCAACTTCATTTGTGCTCTGTATCTGTCTGAAAAGTTATTTCCTTAAGAGAAAAAGCGTTTCCTTCTGTCTATAATTTGGACGTTTGCTCTGAAGACATAGCAAAATTATCTACACTTATGGGAGAAACTGCAGCAAGTACACTGTTATAAATTAATTAAGCAAAAGCTAACGTGAACTACAGTTGGACGTAGGTCGTTGGACTTGGATCCCAGAGTAATTGGTAGGCCCTACTATCCTTTTGTAAATTTGATGGGGACACTAGTACCCATTGTGATGGCCCATCATCCCCTCACCCTTTTCCACATATGGGCAAAGCAATTCTCCTGCAGAGATATTCCGAAATCCGTGTCATTCCCGCATTTGTCTTAGAAACAGCAACGAAGCGATTCTCCTGCAGCGATATTCCGAAATCCGTGCCCTTCCCGCATTTGTCTTAGAAACAACAACGAAGCAATTATCTTGCAGAGATGTTCCGAAATCCGTGCCCTTCCCTCATTTTTCTTAGAAACAGCAACGGAGCGATTCTCCTGCAGCGATATTCCAAAATCCATGCTCTTCCCGCATTTGTCTTCGAAACAATAACGAAACAATTCTCCTGCAGAGATATTCCGCAGTCCGTGCCCTTCCCGCATTTGTCTTAGAAACAACAACGAAGCAATTCTCCTGCAGAGATATTCCGCAATCCGTGCCCTTCCCGCATTTGTCTTAGAAACAACAACGAAGCAATTCTCCTGCAGAGATATTCCGAAATCCGTGCCCTTCCCGCATTTGTCTTAGAAACAATAACGAAGTAATTCTCCTGTAGAGATATTCCGAAATCCGTCCCTTCCCGCATTTGTCTTAGAAACAACAACGAAGCAATTCTCCTGCACAGATATTGCGAAATCTGTGTCCTTCCCGCATTTTTCTTAGAAATAACGATTTACCACTGAACTGGTTCATATGAGTCAAACTAATGGGCCTACTGAAGGAGGAGGTACCAATACTATAAACAGAGGTACCAATAAGTGATTATTTGGATACTGATCCCGCAGTAGGAGATCAGTGACCAAATAAATCCAAAAATTAAATGAGTAGGAAAATGGTTATGTGTCATGTGTGCACATTTCAACTCACAGAATCAGGACCATAGCAAGCTTTCCTTATCTGGGAGGGCAAGTTTTGAAATTACGCCCCTTCGAGTTCCACTCAAATAATACGTGGTTCTTAGTTTCTCGCACACCACCGTTATAGGAAAGTATTATGATCGTTTGAAAATCGCACTTCAAGTTTTTGACATAACTTTATTGAAAATGCAAAAACTATGTAAATAGCCAAGAACCATAGGTTGCAAATACCAAGTAAAGCGTTAATGCTATGTGAACGCCGACAGCACAACTGTTACAGGGCTTGGTGCTGAGTTATACGTATTTCAGTGCCCTGTGTGAAGGGTTGGTTGATACGTCGCCTTTAAAGGGGTTTTGTTTCGGGAGTTTAACCCGTATTTTACCGGACTGGAGCAGATAAATAAAATATAGATAAAATATCGACTGAAGTTATAACTTGCTCTGGCAGTGAGGAAAGTGTTTATTCAGTTGATATGGGGATGGTCTCATAGCATTGTCCGTGATTACCATTCATTCTTAATATTATCATTAACACGTCGATCTCCTTCTCTCGTGCGTCCAGTTTCGCTTTCCTACTTTTCCGTTCTTTCTTGATGATCAGCATTATATCGGTTCATACCGGGGAGCTAAAAATCTCGACACCCCTTCACGCTCTGCCTTCCCACCGAATCTCCCAACAGAAGAGTTGAAGTTCACACTTGAGAAAAACCAAAGAGTGTCCCTCTTTTTCTATAAGGCGCGGGCGTTCTTTAACCCCCCTCCCCCGATCAGTATCTAGTTCCTTCTAAGCACACCGACAAAACCCATAAATCTCTCTTTTCCTCGGACGGGACATTGAGAAGTGGGAGCCAACCCAAGTTACTTTGACCAGCTGCATTGAAAATGGCAAAAAAGGGTGCTGAGGAAAACATAGATGCCCAGGTTACACAACACTCTACAGAAATGCCAAACATTTCTGTAGAACATTTCTGTAGACATTTCTGTAGAGTTGTATTGGTTACTCAATGTAACAATAGGAAGGAGCTTTAGGGGTAGGTCTTCAAAAAATTCCATTCAAGGTTAAATGCTCATAGAGCTTTCTGCGACAGAGCACAAATAATTAATTAGTTCTTCATCCCAATGACATGTTCGGAAAGGTCATGTAAGTTAGACATATCAGCATATTGTTTTGTATGCCTCCATTCATCACTGTTCTTTAAAATTCCTTTCATGGTCATGAGAAGTTCACACCTCATAGTGTGCGTTACTCTGTACCCTGGTTAACTGCATGGAATACTGTGAGATTAGGTAAAGTCAAATATACTGAAGGGTGTAATTTTCTTTTTAATCACAATTTCTGTTTTTTATATTCCTCAGAGCATGAATTTACACCCCTGGAATGACTATCCTTCATGGTGATTAAGTAGCAAACAGTTTCTGCAAGTGACTCCTGATTTTGTCAAAACCAAAATTTTCAAAGCGAAAAGTTGTGTGGTACAATATCCCATTTTGAGTGTTGTTTGATGCTAAATTCAAACATGATCAAATTTAGAAAATTATTTTACCGTCAAATTGTTGTTAAAATTTGCTCACGACTGAATTCATTTTAAAATGCATGTTTCGACAGTTCTCTTTCATCTGGGATCTAATATACATTATATTGATAAAAGTCACTGGACACTTAGAAGAGAAACATAACATAGCATTTATTGACATGGTGTCAGTCCATCGTTGGCGTTAATGCATGCACTGACCCTTCGAGACATGCTTTCAACAAGGTTTTGGAACATAGTGATAGGTATGCACTTCCATTCAGTACACAATGCTGTGGCTAACTGTTGCTTAGTAGTAGACCTTGGTTCCAAACTTCTTATGCGGCACTCTAATTAATCCCATAGGTGCTCTATCGGATTAAGATCAAGGATCTGTGCTGGCCAGTCCACACACGATACGGAATTATCGTCAAACCACATCGTAACAGTCCTTGTTTTATGGCTCGGTGCATTATCCAGCTGGTACCAACAAGGCTCAGTTTCATAGTACTGCCACAGAGTTGATAGGGCATAATTGTCCAGAATATCGAAGTAGACATGCTGGTTAGCAGGTTTGTCTACGATAACCAATGGGCTGGGACCATACAATGAAAAACACCCCCACACGAGTACACTGCCAGCTCCAAACTGGACTGTAGAAACAGTACACTGTGGTAAATAGCATTTCCCCGGCTGTCGCCATACTCAAACACGGCCATCAGACTGATGGATCGTGTATCTGGATTCATCAGTCCATAGGACCCGTTTCCATTGATCTATGATCCACGATAAATGTTCTTTACACCATGCTAAATGATGAGTAGCATTCCGAGTAGAGATGAAAGGCTTATGAGCAGCCACATGACCACGCTAACCCATGGAATGAAGTTCTCTGCAAATGGTACGTGTACATACTGAGGTTCGAGCATTTTTGCTCACCTGTACACTGAGGTTTTGTGCAGTAAGTAGTCTGTTGATTAGCTGTAACGACTCGCCCGAGGCTGCGACGTCCTCGATCACTGATTTTCTTTGGTCTGCTGGTGTGTTTTGCTGCTTCAGGCACACCATGTGTCTTCACTTATTCGGTACATCCAAAACAGTTGACTTGGGTATGTTTAAACACCTTTTGGTTTCTCTTATGGACAACCCATTAATATAACACCCAGCAATCTTTCCTTTCTCAAAGTCAGTTCTCTCCTGCCGTGACATTTCCACTCAACTGCACAGTGCGAAATGATTGCCGTCAGCTGCAGGCTTGTTTTCATACTGTTTGCAGCTGTACTGCACATCTTAGCAACGCAGCAGATCCGTTCATTTGCTTTTAAAGGGGTGTCCAGTGTCTTTGGTCAATATAGTGTATATATTTTTTATGAGAGAAGAGGTGTTCCTCTGCAGGTACATATGGTTTTTGTAATGGATCACAAGACTAAAATTCCTGGCCTAGTTTGGTCGTCCCAATCCACCCCTGGGCATTCCTTTAAGAAATTGGTAAGGGAAACAGTGTTCCCCTAAATAGTGGTGAACAAAAGTACACAATATTTGAAAAAAAAAAAAAAAATTGCTGCAGAACTAAACTGAGGAAATTGTGACTCGCAGTTTAATATATCTTTGAACTTTATTTGTAATTTGTGTAAGATTTTTACGTTTGAAAATTGTCTCTGATTTTGCAGTTTTCAGAGCTTTTGACCCGAGACAATAAATTTTATCCTTAGGACTCTTAGCTAAAGGCCTGTGGTCAGAGAGGATGCTCACATTCAACTGTTTTGCTTTTGTGTCTTTTAGCATGTTATCATGCAGGGCAGAATGTTGAACTAGTTACAATGGTGCAGGCTTGATTTAGGACAAGGTTAAGAGTCTACTGACCTTGACTTTAGAATACCAAACTCAAATTCATTCACAGTAACAACTTTGTACATAGCAGCTGACCAAGTCCATACTGGCTTCAGGAAGAGACAGCATCTTCTAATTGTTTAAAGTGGTGTTGACAGCAGCAGTTTCTTCGGTAACTTAAACTTAGACATGCACAGCTTTGAACACTCTCTGAGGTGTTCCTCTCTAAACTTAAATTACCAGGGAGTGTAGTGTTTTTGTCCTTTTGATACTGCACAATGCCGATAAACTGAATATGCCCATTTATGACAGATATTACAATTAGTGAATTCCAAACATTTTCACTATTCTTCACCTGTGCAGTTCAGAAAAATAAAACCCCTTAGCTGGCACATAACCCACTTTTTGTGATACAGACATGTTTAGATAAATTAAAAATTTTTTAGGGTTTAGCTTTCATTCATATTATTGTTTTATTTATTTTATATATATATTTTTTAATTTAACGCACGTTCCAGAGAGAGAGAGAGACACACACACACACACACACACACACACCTTAATCACTAAACATTGCTTTCCCCCAAAACAAACTGTTTACTTTCACCACCCACTAGTCTCAAGAAACTGTTTTTATTAGCATTTATATTAGGCCAAGGTGAATTGTGAAAGGAAATTAGCTTGAGAGCTAGACAAAATGTAATTTAATTAGATTCAGGAAGTAGAAAATAAAACTTGATATTCCTACTCTTTGTGCTGGAAAATAAATGCAACCTGCAATTATTTACTGTTGTAAAAGTTCTCATAACCTGCTGTCACTTTACATAACATTCTGTCAGCAACTGAACTCATTGAGAGCCATCTATTTATTTGTGAATGTCTTCTTTTGTGTGACTGGCTCCTTTTTAATTTTTTTAAAAGTATCAGAAACAAACCAGCAGTACTAGATATACAAACTATAAATGCTTTCCTTAGACATGCAAACTATAATACTAGTCCTTTAAACATAACAAACTCTTTAATTGATGTTTCAAAGAATAATTCAGCTTCATTTTTTTCTTCTGTCAGAAAATGCAGTAGTCAAAACATTCTAATTCCATGGTGTTATGTCTTAACTCTATGACCTACACCTGAGATAAGAGCAGTGCCCTCTCCCGTACTCCATTCCAAGAATGCCAATAGCATTCTGTCACCATGGTTGCTCTAAGCCTACCAGCAATTTACTTTTCCTGCAAATTCACCACTGGATGACCCAAGACATCTCCCATCCTGTCATTCTCTATGCTTACCAAATATCAATGCAAGGAAAAGCCCTTATCCTTTGTTATATTTCTTATATATTCCTGATGTTTATTTTTTGGTCATTAGACCTGCTTACAATGGCTTTGAAATCGTTCATGCCTATGCTTTTCCTTGCACCTCCATTAGCTGACATCGAACTACTCATATGAAACATTCTGCTGTGATACATTAGAAAAACACAGTAGCAATATAACACTGTCTACAACAATACGGCTCGCTATGTCAGTTTGGGTGGTCTTACTTATTAATCTATTTGCGAGAGATTTAATCTCTTGCAGCATTCTCTTACTGACATCAGTTGTCAGCTGCATTTTGATTTCTCATGGCTTTGACTAAATGTTGCAAACAAAGACATCAAATCATGATTACTAAAAGTATGAATACATATTTGCATATTTTTGACCTGAATGGGGTCTGAGAATATTATAGTTGTGATTTTTTTGCCTTTTGTTTTATTAAATTCATGTAAGGAAAACTGAAATTTGTAAAACCAATAAGTAGTTCCTAAAAATGTGATATCCATGTTTCTTCGTTAATCCACCTATTACACTGTATCCAATCCCTAGGCATTTTAGTCTGACTTTTGAACATTTTCATTTAGCATTTTCACTCTCATTTAACACATTTTTTTAACAATGAGATAAATGTTATCAAACAGTACTGCAGTAATTAGATCACTTTCTAATTGGTGGTGTAATTTGTTGTTTTTTTATTGCAAAATGGAAAATTTTCATCAAATCTGGCCCAAGTCAATTTGCGAGTAAATTGTTTGCTTTACTGGTTGAAACCTCTATTGTCATTCCCTGAATAAGCAATACTCACAAATGCATCTTTGTTTTCATTTTTAATCATCCAGAGGAAGAGTGAAACACTCAAAAAAGTGTATTATTTTTCTTGTTTGGAGTCATGTAAATTAAATTGTGTTTAAGAAGGCTTAAGTTTAAGAGGCCATGTGAATGACAAATGAAAGTAAACTAAATTTATAACATATTCCTCAAATACGGTGATGAATACCAACCCTGGCAGTGAAAAGAATGAAAATGAATTCAAGAAAAAGAAAAAAATGCATATACCCAGTCAATAAATGTACCTCATTTTGAATGTAAGTCTTATAAGTCATCAGAACACAGTGGGTTTAAATATTAATATATGTAACTGGTGGTACTGTAAATGCAAATATTTGAAGTGGGAGCACTTTATCACCATTATGAATTTGATTAAATAAAGGTGACATCAGGAGTTTTAAGAGTTATTTGGGTTATTTTACAAGGTTAACAGGAAAATAAAATAAAATAGATGTGTATTTTCAGCCAACATAAAAATTCAGCAAATCCGAAATTTTTTCCTCACTAGGGGAACTTACTCTTCATAAGGTGCCCCTCCTTCTGCAACCATCCCTGTCTGTAACAGATTAAAAGGTGGGAAAATGAAAAGGAGAAACATTTTCACTAATGAAGAACTCTGTGATCTTCATATTTCAGTCAAATAATTACAATAAACTTTGATAAAAATAATTTCTACTTGCTCAGAAGTTACAAGGAACTAGGCTATATATCAATATGAAAGCTGTTTTAATTATCAGCTAGGGAATGTATATTTAGTTAACAATTTGTAAGAATCAGCAATGTTTTACATTAATAAAAAATGATGAAATAAAACAAACGGAAAATCCATACGCCGCTCCGTTGGTGCAATTGTCTCAGTACTGGCTTATGACCATTCATCCATGAAGGGACCGAGTTCAAATCCCAGTGAGGCATGGATGTTGTGTTTGTTTCACGAAAAGAAAAAAAAGAAAGAAAAGAAAATACATAAACATCAGGCCAGTGGCAGCTAGTACTATGAGGCTGCAGGGCTGCAGCCCACCTACTGAAACGTTTGTTTTCTTCATGCTACACCCAAGTTTTCTGAACTCGGATTAAAGTTTTTCCTTCATAACATAAAATTGATTGGTTCTGTAGTCCCCTGTCCTTTTGAGCTGAATTGGTTGCAGTCTGGCAGTCTGTTAAAACCAGTTAATGAGGGAAACTCAGCCTATTCCCACATAGTTTTTTTTTTCAACAATTTTTTTTTTTTCCCCGGCAGTTTTTACAGTGTTAAAGCACACCCAGTTCTGTGTTGCAGACAGCCCTTTAAGGGAGCTCTTCATAGCAAGGGTTTGTACATATGGTAGATTTATGTTGTTCTCAAAGTGTCACAGCCCATGATGTAACTGAAATATATCACTGTTTTACTCCATGTTGTGAACATTTGATAAATATGATTGCTGTGCTGCTGAAAATAAAATAAAATCATAAACTCAATTAAAAAATGGAATAAGTGACACGAAATATATTATTATTGATAGTTTTGCCCTGTTCTTTTTTCTCTGTTTAGGTTTAGTTCTGCTTTTATTGAACATGTAATATTTCTAACAGTGATATATGACTCCCATCAAACTGATAAAATGTTATCCATGTTTGCTAAAAGTCTCAGTTACTGTGATTTTTGTGAGAAGCTTTGGTTATTTTGTCTTTTAGTCAAAATGAGCATGTGAATAAATTGTGATTAAAAATAAAGCTTGTGTGTGAGTGGTAATGAATAAATTGCAAAATAAAACAAAGTTTTTTCAGAAAATATTTTGCATAAACTAAATTTTTTCACTTAAATTCCCCTTTCTAGCTCGTATTGCTGCCCAAATTGCATTGGCCTATTTGAAGTCAAAACTACAAAAGGGTGCATATCGGAAGCAAAATATTTGTTATATTTCTGTGGGAACCAAAGTGACAGCTGAGAATGCATATGTGACTTTGAATGTATGTGCACTGCCATTGGCACTGATATTATAATGATTATCACATGTGATTTGCAAGAAAAATAACAGGTTCCTTCATTTGGGTATTGCTATTTTGTCAGTGGTCATAATCTGTGGTGGTGACAATTCACTCTTTTGAAGCATTCGGTGTTTCACTAACATCTTTGAGTTGGGGTAAATTATATTGCCCATGGCTTGTAAAACATGCAGCCCGTGTTTGTTAAACTCAGTTTTCTTTACGTTTCTTCAGAAAAAGGAAATTCATGGCTATAGCTGTGAAAACAAAAAAAGATAAAAGGCAGGGAAAAGGAACAATACAGCACTTAATGGGGAAAATTATTAATGCAATTTATGAAAAGGTGTATATAAACTGCGATTTTTTCTGTATTCCTGTATTTGAAAGATATTACTTTCACTGCTATCAACATTTGCACACACAGTGCATACAAGCAAATATTTTTCTTGGTTAGGAGGTTTGGTGTGTGTTTGTGTGTGTGTGTGGGGGGGGGTACTCAGAACACTGTCATTGTAGCAAAACTTAGAATGTACAGGTTACATCTTAAACTGAATACTTAGGCTGAGCTGAGTACAATTCACCTAGTTAGGAATAAGTGCTAAAAATCAACTCTGTTGATAGAAGAAGAATAAAAGAAGTGGGTGAATCTTTGAAATAAATTCCCATATCAGTACTTTTAAAACGGTTTGGATTTTATATGTTATGATTTCATTTGTTCAACAGTCTTACATCACAAATCTACTTGAAACAGTTCATTTTATGTAGTGGGCACTGTTTCAGCAGTAAAAAAGACATCAAGGCACTGGCACACAATCACAATAATTTAGCTTTAGAAGTGTTACCTACTGAACCGGGGTATCCCCTCCCTCCCTCCCTCCCTCCCTCCCCCAGCCCCATCTCAGCTTACCACGAGCCACTACTGCATCAGGCATAAGTACTGGAAAATTAAGCATGCAGGTTTCTGGTTTCTTCTGAAAACTTAGTCGAGATTTGTTATGTTTCTTTTATTTAAAGTTATGTTATGTTATGCTGTGCATTAAAGTACTTTTTTTTTCTTTTTTAAATAGCAATGTGCCTACTTGGCTGCCATGAAAGTCATGGAGTCTGTGAGGAACCAAATGAGTGCAAGTATGTATATCATTCTCCCTCTCTCTCTCTCTCTCTCAAAATAGTATAACTATCCTAGTGATCCGAATTTCTTGGTAGATGGCTTTCTCAAGGAAGGTAGACAGCAAACTGAGTAATAGAACAAACACTTCAACAATTTCAATGTGGTGACTTCACTCGACAATAAATTAATAGATGCGAATGTAATTATTCATTTGCAGAAACGAGGCATCAGGTTAGTTGGGTACGTGGTTTCTTGGGAAAAAAAGCAGCATTTTTACCGATCAATTTGTCTCCAATTTATCTGCATTTTCTTCCCCAAAACCGCATGCCCAACTAACTTGACACCTCATTTCTGCAAATGAATAATTACATTCGCATCTATTAATGTATTGTCTAGTCAAGTCACCGCATTCAAATTGTTGAAGTGTTTGTTCTGTTATTCAGTTTGCAGTGTACCTTCCTTGAAAAAGCCATTTGGTTGATGTGCGAAAGCTTGGAAACTTTTATTTTCTATTCTATACCAAGAAATTCAGATCATTAGTATAGTTATACTCTTCTATATATTTTAATTAACTACTGCAGATCTTCTAAATATTGTACTTTGAACCCTAGATCAGTTTCCAAGCTTTTGCACGTCAACCAGATGGTTATATTACATCAAAGGTAATAATAGCAATAATGGACTTGATTCCTATAAGAGTTAGACCAGATGAAATAGATTTTATATTTAAAGGAAGCATGTTGGAGAAAGAAAACAGATGATGAAATGGGTAGGCAAATGAATTCATCTTTGAAAGTTATAACTGTCTTAGGATGATTTCACAGGACTGAAATTATTGTAAAGGTCACGAATGGCTATTTATGAAAGTGTAATTTTCAATTCTATTCACTACAAATATGCATTTATTTGGGTAAAATATTAAACATTTAACACAAGTCTGTTTCAATCTGCATCATGGAGAATTTATCTATATTTCTTTTTAACATTCTTCAAATTTTTTTTGTTCCTAGAAATGAAAAAAAAAAGGGCACCTGGCAATGCAATTATTGGTTCTTTTTAATGTTAAGTGATAAGAGACCTATTTACAGTAATAAAATCTCATGTACAATTTCAGAAACTATATTTACAAATATTAAAATGTATATAAAGATGTTCTAAAAAATGACTTGGTAAAACTTCAGTGTTCATAGATAAGAAATATTTTTTTCAAAATAACTTAGCTGTCCTTCTGTTTGATGATCCCAGCATTTCAAAGTTCTTGATAAAAATGCACTTTTCCTCATATTCCAAAAATATATTTATTGACGACTGCAAATTCATAAAACTATTCTGAAACTGTTAGAAAATTCCTTAAATATTTGCAAAATCTGTGTTGTAAAATTCTAAAAATTTGTTGTTCTCATGTGCAAAAATGTATTTTTCTGTACTCTGAATGTATAAATTTTACCCATTCTTAATGTTCTTCTTCCAGATGCCGCCCTGGATGGGAAGGTTCCTTATGTGATACATGTACACGTTACCCAGGCTGTATCCATGGTACTTGTTTCAGGCCTTGGCAGTGCAACTGTAATGAAGGCTGGGGTGGCTTATTTTGTGATCAAGGTATTAAACCTCAGATTATAGTTCACCCTAATTTCTGTTAAATGATATGCCTGGTGAAGAAAACAGAAAATTTAGAATTAGTATAAAGTTTTCCTATATGAAACTATTTCCCAAAGTCAGTTGCACCAAATTATAAGTTAGTGCTCTTCCAAATGTTCACAAAAATACAGATTCATATTTGTGCTCTATGTCAAAGTGTAGAAAACTAATAAAGTACTGCATATTTACTGTGCCAGGGACATGACCACCCTTTAACCATTAAACTATTTAAGCCACAGTTTACCATCTGCAACAAATATAAATTTTAGCACCAAAACTAATATGGCTATTTCAGTAATCAAAAGCGCAGCTTCTGGCTATTTGTCCAAGTTGGACCTGGGTTTTGAGGTATGGGTGGTGTGTTTGTACTAGAGTTCTGTTTCTTTTCTGGAACCTCTAGCCCTATATTCGAACAGGTGACTGATTCCTTATGGTCATAGGTGCTCATGGGAATTGTTAAACCCAGAAATGAAAGGGGAGGAGAGGTGTGAGCATCATTTCAACTCATTTGAGAAAATTATGCAGAACTATAAACTTGAAGGAACAATTTAAGAACAAATTTAAAACAATTTCTGTATAAAGGGGCATATAATTTTTTTTTTTTTTTTTTTTTTATAATGATTCTACAAAAACTGAAATTTTAGAAATAGCTGATGGTGCCCATATCTTTACCTTGGAGAACAGATGTCAAACAAAGGACACTTCAAAGATGAAAATTAATAGGCATATAAAGCGTAGCTGGAGAGCTTTTAGAAGAAACAGGGCAATTTTTGAAGAGTATTTTTATGTCTTAAAAGAAGAATGTTTAGTCAATGCATCCTTCCAGTTTTTTCTTATGGATCAGTGGCATGGGCCTTAACTAAAAATGACATAACAGAGGCTGTGGACAGCTGAAAGATGCATGATCGGTATAACCAAGAGAGAGAGATAGGAAAAGGAACAGGAAAATTACGAGAATGGATGATATCATAATAAAAGTAAAGACCCTTAAGTGCCAATGGGTTAAACATATTGCTTGAACTGACTACTGTTGGACAGTTGAAATACTAGATTGTATTCCAAGGGACAAGAAAAGAATCAAGAAGACCATGTGGGAAATGAATCAAAAGCATGTTGGAGTAAGATGGAAGAGAATTACTTAAGACAGAGTTGTGGAAAAGACATGAGGAGATAACCATTCTCAATCCAGCAGTGGATTCAAAATGGTTATGGATTATATTTATTACCATCGTGTCTTAAAAGAAAGGTGTTTAAACAGCGCATTCTTAAACTTTTCATAAGGGTTAGTGATTGATTCTTTGTATCAATGAGGCTCAGAGAAACATGGGGGGGGGGGAGAAGCAGGTTGAGGAGTATACATTGAAATCATTTACAGCATCCTGTTCTTCTGAGCATTCTTAAATTTGATTTGACACAAAACTTTATTTTCAGTATCAGCTGACCATCTTTAAGACATATTCATTTATTTGCCTAGCAGTTTACTTTTTCTTCATTTTAACAAAATAAAATGTAATTGCAATACACTGTTTCTACTTCATCTAGTGTACATTGTCATAGGTTTGTGACATAATGTTTTTCTGTTAAATAATTATCCAATACCTTCTGTATCTGAATCAAACATTGCAAACCACGAGTAAAAATAAAAAAAAGAATTGAAAGCAAACCATTTATTGGTAAATAATGAAAAGTATTTCATAAAGCCCAACTGTTTTTTTTTTTTTTCAAATTTTTTATGTAGTTAGCATCGAGTTTGTCTCTTGTGTTTTTCTCTTATGTATTGGTGCTTGAACGACAGAGACGTCTTTTTGTAGCAACTGTTTTATGTTTGTACTATTGTATGCATGCTAGTGTTTTATGTCATCTGCATTCTCATGTCCTTTGTATTTTGTTCATGAAATTGTACTATCCTGTTTGCACCTGTAAAATTTTTTCCCCTCCTTCCTTGGCATCCTTGTGCTTTTCTTTCATACTGTTGTGGTATTGCGAATGTCTCATAAGATAATTTTGATCCTTACCTTTGTGGTTTATCTTTAATGTTTTTGCTTTTGTTCTGGATGGCACTGCCCCAGCATGTGTACATATGCATCATGTCTGTTACTCGTCTTTATTGTTGTACCACATGGTAGGTGTTGTGCATCCCTTATTTCCTTTTTCTGCTATGTGATTTTGTGGCTTGTCAATGTGCATTTTTTGTGTCTTCCTCTTTCTTGTGCACTGTGCTCTTGTTCTGCCTTGTGCTCATCATATTGCCTATACTGTGTATATGATATCTCTTTGTGGCACCTCCAGTGCATCTTACTGATTCTCGCATATGCTTCACCGGTCCTTGACCTTGGTATCTCTGTGTGTCCTGTGACTTATGCTCGCAATATTATTGTGGTTTTAGCATTCTGATATTATGTTTTTTTCTTGGTTGGCTGTGCCCCAAGCATATGTACATATATATTATCACATGATTCATCCAGTATTTTCACTATTGTTTCTATCGCTGAGTGCAGCGTGCCTGTATTATAAAATTTCCTGAATAAAGATTTGTTTGATCTCCAATTTCTTTAATTTTTGTTTTTAAATATGAAATAGTTATCAGTGTGATGCATTATACTTGAGGTTCGCTATCACAATAATTCATGCTGTAGAGGTTCAAATAATGCCATTTAAACCTCTTTAGCTGTTTGACCTCATTAAATTTGAAATTCAAATTTATTTTGTTAGTGTGTTTTTGTAAATGTCAACTTCAAGTTTTGTGTTCTCTTTTCATAGATCTCAACTATTGTACGAACCACAAGCCATGCAAAAATGGTGGGACATGTACTAACACTGGGCATGGTTCTTATACATGCAGTTGTGCTGAAGAATATATGGGGAAAAACTGTGATAGGCTGCGCAACCCATGCGTCGAGAATCCTTGTCAAAATGGTGGCGCTTGCCAGGTAATTAATTTTCTCTAGATCTAAATGTGGCAAGTTCTATTTTGAAGCCTATTAACATGGCTTGAAATTTTGGTGAATGCAATAAAGGGTATTCTTTATTGCATGCCACATAAAATGTTTATTTGCATAATGACTGTTGCAAGAGCCATATTTGACCAAACAGTGCCAAAATATATGGCAAACATAATATATATACTAAGGTCATCTGAAACTTTGAGGATGCCCATTTGTATCCCCCCCATATCAAATGGAAGGACTAGCTTACTTCATGCAGTTAACACAACCTTTTTAATGTAAGATTGTAAGGAACAATCAGCTGGTTTTGATAGTATGACAGATACTTGCAATTTTAATAAGCTGAGTAATGCTGTACTAAATTAATTTTTTTTAATTGTTAGGCACAAAAGCTTGTTCAAATGTCATTATTTGCACAACGGTGCAGTATTTTTACTGTTTCCCATCTTACCACCACTTCAGCAAATCTGAAAATTGTGTTGTCCTGGAGTAGGAATTGAGCCAACATTTCCCAAATTCCATTTCAGCATGCTACCATTACTCAGGACATTTCCAAGCAGCTTAAGATATGCAGGCATTGCTAAAAAACCTGAATACTGTTCAGATTTACTCTAGTCAAAGCAATCCAATGCTTCATAGCGTGAACTATCATTTTTCATCCGGGTACAGATATAGGACACAAGTTCCAGTGCTTCTAAAAGCATCTTAGACAACAGCAGGAAACGAATCCCTCTGAAGAAATAATTCTTCACTAATACATGGAATGCATATACAATTGTCATTATTAGCTCAAATTTGAATATGAAGACTAAGAGCAGAAA
The DNA here is from genome assembly GCA_039090855.1 of Macrothele yani. Taxonomy (NCBI): domain Eukaryota; kingdom Metazoa; phylum Arthropoda; class Arachnida; order Araneae; family Macrothelidae; genus Macrothele; species Macrothele yani. The sequence goes on from CM077001.1 coordinate 85,961,995, forward strand.
AAGAAATAAAGTGACCATGTGACTTTTAGTAGTCACTTTTATTCGATCTTAAGTCAATGTTTATGCATTTTCTTCTAACCGTGGACAACATTTACAGGATAGCAAATGTGACTATTTTTAAATTTAATACTTTATGTTTGTTAAACATGAAGCTAATATTAAAAAACAATTAAGTAACCAATTAGTAAAAAGTGGCTTGTAGTAGTAAAAGTGTAACGTTGCTATGTAAGTAATGATGGACTCGGCTGAACTTATCTGAAGTTGAAGATTTGTATTCCATAATGAAATCCTTACAGTTTTATGCTAAGATAAGCTGAAGTTGATAGTAACATTTTAAAAAAAGTTATTTGGGTATAGTGCATGTCCAAAATAATTTCACTCAGACTTTGCAACCTCTTGGGGTCAGAAGCAAAACATCTATAATAAATTTAAAAATATTTAGTATTTAATATTTTCAAGGCTAGCCACATGTACTCACCTAATTCTCAACATATGTTTAGTACATTTTTCGTTTGGGTTTTTTATTATATTTAGTATTTTTTTACATGGCAGAAAGATAAGCATTTTAATATTCTAGAGAAATGGATCTTTTAATGAGATGAATATAAACTAGTTCTCTCCCTAATATTTGTACTAAATTCAAATTAACTACACATAGTAAAAGAATAATAGTAATTTTTATTTGTTATGTTGTTTCATTACAATTGGTAAGCATTCCTTTGAAGCTTGAATATTCTGCATTAGAAGCTTCGAATATTTCCTTGAAAGCTTCGAATATTATTTGTAAATGAAATAAGTGAGTAGTAAAAAAATGAATAAAACTGATGACTGTGATGAAAGGCTACTGAAGCCATGTTGTTTCAGTGGGATTTCAAATCAGGGACTATTTAGCAGGAAATTTAAGAATTCCGGGCAGTTTAAAAACAGAATTGTTATATAGATTTTCTTTTCAATTCTGCCATGTATTTCTTCACATATTTGGGCACCCTGCCTGTCTCTTTGAAGACACATGACTAAACAACATAATGAATCAATAAAATTATGACAAAACTTTGCTACTTTTCCAAATCTATTTTTCTTCTCCTAGAATGCCAGTTTTTATTCGCCAAAATTTACGAATAAAATTATTTATCAGGCTATTGTCACAATTTGGTAAAATTAGCTCCGAATATGACTAGAGTTTTAATACTAAAACCTTGTCAGTTTATTTGTGCATGATAGCATCAAACTTGAATAAAATACTGAAAATGTTTTAGGAGCATTATGGTATTAAATACACAAGCAAAATTTATGAGCACATGAAATAAATTGTACACCTAGCATTAAAAGCAGAGATCAGTCATTGATCTCTGCTTTTAATGCTGCAGAGATCAGTCATCGCAGACATCAGTTTTGCGACGCTCTTATTATTATCATTTTCATCTCCTGAACGGGTTGTATGGTGCCTGGCTTGCTTTGTTTTTGGACATTTTTTATATGTTTCAGTCGCCAGGATGAGAGGGCTCGTCAGGCCTCGTGGAGGCCTTTTCCCTCTTATTTCCTGGTTGTTACTGTATTGATTTGTTTTACATTTGAATGTCTATTGCATAGTTGTAACAATTGAAATAAATAAATAAAAATAAAAAAAATTCTATAACTCAAAGTTTTATATTTTATGGTGGAGATACTTGAGTCAGGCATTTTCATAAATCAAATTCTTTGGAACCTACAAGTATTTTTCATAAAACCAAAGTTGTTACACTTTATTGCGTGAAACATAAATGAGTACATGGTAATTAAAATTATTGCCCTAGTTTCATATTGATACAAAAGTAGTCCAAAACACTTATGCCAAAGTTAATCATATTATGCATATTTTATTCTTTTTGAGAACTAAGACCTTTTGAATTGAGTGCCTTCATACTTAAGCCTCTTTGGAATGCCCCACGATCACACACAAAACATGTTATTCTCATGTGACAGTGTCTAATGACTTTTTCCAGTTTATATGAAAATACAAAACATAAGTGAATAAATAACAATTAAGATTTGTGACAAAACATATAATACTGCTTAAATTATTTACTCTTGAATATAAAAAAAGACACCCTTAACATAATGTCATAATGTTTTGTGCATAATAAAATATTTTTCTCTTGACTGTCTCATAGAAAAAAAGAAAAAAACACAGCTCTTTGCTTCTTCATTCCCATGAAGAATACTTTAAAAAAAATTTCATTATATTCTGAAGGATGTGTAGTTATCTGTAACATTTGTAATACATAACACCTTATCTTCATTGGTATAAAAATTCCACTCATTGAACTGATATTTCTTCCACATTCTGTTGTTAATATACATGCATAGAAACTTTTGCTATATCCATGAGAGGGGCCTCAGGTCCTGTGGAATAGTTGTTTTCCCATCATCCAGTTTTTATAAACTAAAGCAATGAAAAGGTTTTCTAAAGATTTTACCTATTTACTTAACAAGAATATATGAATATATATATATATATATATATATATATATATATATATATATATATATTTAATTCTTCATTCAAAGCTGCCTGAATTCCTTGCTATTTCTTTAAGCAGTTTCATATGAAGTTTCCGCAAAAAATTTTGTAAAATCTTTTTGCTAAGGCTGGAAGGCCCTCTTAGCCATGATGCCTTCTCCCTACAATGCGGAGATTGTGGGCTATCAGTACACCCCTGCATTTCATGCTTTGCTCTTTCATGCAAATCATGAGCAAAGACTTCCTCTAAGTGTTATTGGACTAACCTAAGCATATTTTTTACCTTTTTTTTTCTTTTTTTTTATTATTATTACAGTCATGATTTCTTGCTGCTGAATATAAGGTAGATGTAATGAATAAAAACTGTAAATCAAGATACATGTTTTACCAGGTATTAAATGGTAAATATTGATATGTAATAAGATATTTGCACACTGTTTTTGATATCACTGCAGTTAATGTGACAATTAAAACAGCTGATTTGTGCTAATTTAGGAACTTGATTTCTAGATACCCAAAATTTCTCATTAAAGCTCTCTGAATCTGAAACAGGGTTCTCACAGGTCAGGGAAAGCCTGGAATTGTTAGGGAATTTGATTTTGTCTAAAAAAGTCAGGGAAAAGTCATGGACAATTGATATTTTTCACCCAAAACCTGGAAAATCTGCACAACTATCCTGGAAAATGAACGATCCCTTGTCAGACCTGCCAAGTGTTAAGATTTTGCACCTGAATCCCCCTTCGCTAGCTGGGTTACGTTCGCTGCTGAACCTGGAAGTCCGAGGGAGAAACAAGAAAGTCGCGTGCGGCTCTTGCTGAGAGAGAGAAAGGAGGATTGTGTGGGGGGAGGGGCGCATAATTTTCACACCGAGGCGAAGATTTCCCATGCCTCTGCTGTCTCCTCAGGATAGGGGGAAGAGAATGCCAGTGCTAGCAGTGCTCACTTCCCCTTTCCAGTTGACACAAAGTTGCTGCAACGATTGAGAACACAACCGTAAGTACGGGTTATCATATTTTAGCATTATCTTTCAGGTGGAAGCATGTGAGCTTTGAGCAGTCTTTAAGTTAAAAGATCTTCACGCTTCTTTTGCATTGTTGCGCGTTAGCATTTTATTCAAAATGAGCAATAAGAAAACAGTTTTCAATTTGGAATGAACCGATAATTGAATCCACAATGGGCAAACTGGATTGAGGCGGTACACATGGACCTGTATACAGCATGTTGTCGACTTTGCTGTAAAACTTTTAACTTAAGCAACATGGGCAGACAAGCTATATTTTGTCATGAGAAGAGTGTTAAGCACCAGAAGTCAATCGAGAGTACAAAGCAAGTATCTAATTTTACCTTATTTAGTGGTGCTTCTAGGGTTGAAAGGGATAAAAAAATATACAAAGAGAGGAGTCAAAATCGACATTGGCATGTTCTTCAGTGGTGAATTATGTTACTAAACAAAAACTCTTACGTCCAAAATTTTGTGGGGTCTCAAATTAGTGATGACACACTCATCATACAATGGCTTCAAGGATGCAGCACAGATATTTCAAGCCATGTTCCCTGATAGGGAGGTAGTGAAAAATATCACCTTGGGGAGCACGAAAATGGCATACTTCGTTACTTTTGGTTTTGCCACATATTTTCATTCTGTGCTATTGAATGAAATTTTGCCATCATATTTTGCACTATGTATTGATGAAGCTCTCAAAGCTGTTGCCCAGAAAGGGCAAATGGACTTAATAATTAGATACTGGCCTGAAAATTCTAATGAAGTGAAGGTTCGTTTTTTTAATTCAGTTTTCCTTGGCCATTCTACTGCCCAGGATTTATATGAAAAATTTTGTGAAGGCTCGTCAGACTTAAATTTGCAAAATCTTTTACAAATTTCTTTGGATGGACCACGTGTGAATCTTAAATTTTGGAGACATTTGTGATGAACTTAAAGAAAACAAAGGTCATTCTTTATTAAATATTGGGACATGTAGTCTCCATGTAATTCATGGAGCGTTCCAGAGAGGAAACAGAATAACAACTTGGAAGTTAAATTTCTTATTTCAAGCTATGTATGGATTGTTTAAAAACAGTCCAGCAAGGCATGCAGATTTCATAGCCCTAACAAGCAGTCATGTCTTTCCAATGAAGTTCTGCCAAAGTAGATAAGTGCAAAATGTTAGGATTGCTAAAAGAGCACTGGAGATCTTTCCTCATGTTAAAAAAATATTTTGAAGCAGCAAAGAAAGATTTACCACAAACCGTATCTGTTGGAAACGTTGAAGATGCATGTAACCACCAGTTAATTTTGGCAAAAATATAATTTTTTATATCAGTTGCTGCTATTTTGGAGCTATTTCTAAAATCGTTTCAAATCCTTCACCTATGATTCCTTTTCTGTACAACTCCTTGGAGGATCTGTTAAGGCAAATAATGGCAAGATTTGTCAAGCATTAACTATTAAGGGAAGCTCTCACTACCTTTAAAATTAATGAAGATAGATGTGGTCTTCCATTAAATTCCATAGAAAAATGATGAAGTTGATATTGGAATTGCTGCTAAGATCTACATGAAAAAAGTGGTGCCTCTGAGTGCGAGACGTACAAATTTATCACTGGATGTAAAAATTTCCTGGGTAGTATGACCAGCAAGATTATTGAAAATAGTCCAATAAGTTTTTCGACCATGAGATCTATGTCCGGCTTAGATCCTCATCTACTATGTTCTTATGCTGTACTATGTGAAAAACGAATGGATAACTTGCTGCAACTTCTGCATGATAAGTAACATTTTACCAGCATTATCAGTGGATCGTGCCAAGCAGAAATTTTCAACATTTACAAACAAAGTGGTAAAAGAGTAGAAAAAAGATTTCTCTTTATTTTGTACGAAAAACACTCGATTAGATTTGGAAATATTCTAGTTGGATAATGCTTACCTATGCATTCCGTTTCTAGCGATTATTCACTTTTCACGCATGTTTCGGGTCTTCGTTGACGCTATTGTCCTATTGTCTGTTGTATGTGCATCTACCTTTAACATCCAACATTCTGCTTACTTTGGGAAGATTCAGTAAATTTTCACTTTAGGATTCAACAACTTCAATTCTTTACCATTATTAATGCTCTAAATTTTTCACCCAGACTTTGGGCATCCTCAGGAACGTGACGACTTTCCCACCGATATTCGTGGTTTATTTCTCATCAAGGGAGTCCAATACCCCATGTTGCCATTCGTTGGATACACTGTATTAGATACTTTTCTTAATTAAACCTAGCTGGCGCCATCTATGTTTCAGTAATTCGACCTTTTTTTTTTTTCTCTCTCTTCAAATGGTCGTTGATGTCATCTTTCCATATTCTTCTTCATTTCATTTCCTATTCCTGTTCCCTTGTCTCTTTTGTCAGTTATTCTTTTGTTCTTCTTTTTCTTGTCTTATTAGCTCTTTCCAAAGGCTAGATAATGCATTATCTAGCCTTTGGAAAGAGCTAATAAGACAAGAAAAAGAAGAACAAAAGAATAACTGACAAAAGAGACAAGGCCTTTGGAAAGAGCTAATAAGACAAGAAAAAGAACAAAAGAATAACTGACAAAAGAGACAAGGGAACGGGAAAATGAAATGAAGAATACGGAAAGACAACATCAACGACCATTTGAAGAGAGAAAAAAATATATATAGGGGAGGGGGGAAGGTCGAATTACTGAAACATAGATGGCGCCAGCTAGGTTTAATTAAGAAAAGTATCTAATACAGCGTATCCGACAAATGGCAACGTGGGGTATCGGACTCCATTGACGAGAAATAAATCACGAACATCGGTGGGAAAGTCGTCGCGCTCCTGAGGATGCCCAAAGACTGGGTGAAAAATTTATAGAGCATTAATAATGGTAAAGAATTGAAGTTGTTGAATCCTAAAGTGAAAATCTACTGAATCTACCCAAAGCAAGCAGAGTGTTGGATGTGAAAGGTAGATGGACATACAATGGACAATAGGACAATAGCGTCAACGAAGACCCGAAACGTGCGTGAAAAGTGAATAATCGCTAGAAACGGAATGCCTAGGTAAGCATTATCCAACTAGAATATTTCCAAGTTTTTTAAATAATGCACGTAAAATTGAATAGTAGCATTTTCCGATCGATTTCTAAGTCGAAATATAAACTGTTTATATGAATTGACTCGATTAGATGTTGTTGTTTTTTTTTCAAAATACCTGAATAACGAAGAATTTAAAGAGCTGTGGCAAGTAGTGAGAATTGTTATGACTTTATCCCATGGCAATGCCTCGTCAGAGTCAGATTTTTCAATAAAGACATTCTTGTTGAAAATCTACAGGAAAAATATTTAATTGCTGTACGTAGCACATATGATGCAGTGAAATCATATGGGGTCCACTTTCCATGCCAATAACCCCTGAGATGCTACAGAGCATGAAGATGGCATGGACTCAATATCAACTTGCACTAGAGGAGAAGAAAGAATGTTGAGAAAAAAAAAGGGGGGCTGAAAATGCAAAGAAAAGAACTTGGGACCAAATTAAAGTGCATCAGCAAAAAAGAGCAAGACTTGAAACAGAAAAAAACATTCAAAGCAAAAAAAATTAAAGAATAAATTACCAAACTAAAAAAAAAAGATTGCATACATGTAGGAGTAATTTATTTTTCCAAGCAATGTAAGTTAATACAGCCAATTCCTTAGGGTCCCAATTTGGCTAAAGTTCCCCGGTTTAATGATGCCCCCAATTTAGCAATTATTTTTGCCAGTTCACTGAGTCATAAAATTGGGCTTCAATTGTATTTTAAAATATTTTGATTGCTAATTACTAGTAAGTTTTATTATTAAGCTCTTACGTTAATACGCTTAGGATAATCTTTGCTTAGGTCGATTTTACTACATATTGAGTAGAAATCCTAATTTTTCTACTGTAAAGGTGCAGTGAATTGTAAAAGTATGGTCTGGAATTTTGTAGAAATTTTCCTGGAAAACCTGGAAAAGTCAGGGAATTTCATTTCTGAAATTGAGTGGGAACACTGTGAAAATTAAGTTCTGTAGCAAAGGAAACTCTGATGTAGATAGAGTACATACATTGAAACTGATCTTGCATATTGTTGTTTCCCTTGGAGGAAATAATGAGTACTTTCAATGGAAGATGAAAATTACAGTGGAAGATGTTTGTGCTGGTTGTTTGAAGCTAAACAACTACACTTCAGTACAAGTTATTGGTGTTAATTTTGTCTAGTAGTTTTTTTTCTCATCAGGAAAAATATAACTAGAACCAACCTATATTAGTTCTCAACTGAGTTTTCATATTAATGAATAATATGAAAACTCAGTTGAGAACTAATTAACTGTATTTAGTTTTAAGTTAGTGCGAAACAGTTTGCAATTCATATGTATTCATTTTAATCAGTAACTCAGTTAATAAATGCAAAATTGGTATAAAATTCTGGTTGTTTATTTTGATATTTTACATCTTTACTGCTGCATAATTGTTTGCACTTGAAGAAATGAAATGGAATACATTTCATGTTTTTACAATGCTAATATTTGTGCCATTTCATATTTTTGTATCATTGTATCCCCTTCCCAATTTTTCCATGTTTGTGTAAAAGAATGGTTTATCAGTGTGTATGTTATATCATTTTTTAAATTAGAATCCTGAAGAAGGAAATTTCACATGTCAATGTGCCCCAGGATTTTTTGGCCCACGCTGTGAAACATCTGCTAGCATATGCACTGACAATCCATGTGATAATGGTGGAACTTGTGTCCATGACCCTGGAGGATTCATTTGTGCTTGCCCAAGTGGTTTTTATGGAATCCACTGTGAAAAATTTAGCCCCAGCTGTGAAGACAATTTTTGTCTTAATGGTACCTACACTTTTTTTTATACTGATTTAATATTTATGTACTTTGCATTAACTTATGAGAAAAGAGTAATATTTTCATGAATTTTAATGACTCAACTTACTCTTTTTAATTCACAAAATGACTTTATACTAAAACTGACATCACATCTGCTGAAAGTAAGCAACTTAAAAAAATTAAGTATAGTTGCTTACAAGTGTTCTGTCCACAAATCACACAAACTGTTATTAATATTAGTGCTCAAGCTGAAATTAAATGTGTAATAATACAGTGCTTTATTTATGAATTTTGACCATCAATCCATTAATTACATCATATATATATATATATATGCTGTATGCCCAAGAGCAGAGTCAAAGGCAAATAAAATTTACCTAAGAATTTAAAACCAAAGTTGCAAAAAACCTGAAGATCATGACATGCAACGCAGCAGTTATGAATATTCAGAATTCACATACTATTAAGAAGAGACAGAAGCAAAAACAATTTTTTAACAGGTACTAAAACTATTGATTTATCTTCTTTTTTGCTCACACCTGTTAGTATATGAGCTTTTCTTTGTAGTTTTAGTACCTGTTAAAAAATTGTTTTTGCTTCTGTCTCTTCTTAATAGTATATACTGTGTATATATACATATCATCATCATCATTGTCAACCATTATCAATCCACTGCTGGACGAAGGTCTCCCCAAGTTTCCTCCACAACGGTCTGTCTTGTGCCAGTTTCCTCCATGTCACTCCCGCATACTTTCGAATTTCATCCACCCATCTCCCATGTGGTCTTCTTCTGGGTCTTTTCCTGTCCCTTGGAATCCAATCTAAAATTTCGGCTGTCCATCGATGGTCTGTCCTTCTGGCAGTATGTCCAGCCCATTGCCATTTCAGGGATTTAACTCTGATCATGATGTCTTCCACTCTTGTCATTTTTCGGATACACGAGTTCCTCTTCTTATCTCTCTTGGTTACACCAAACATGCACCTCTCCATGCTGCTTTGAGTTGTCTGTAGCCTTTGTGTGTCTCTTTTAGTTAAGATCCATGTCTCTGCACCATACGTAAGCACTGGAAGGATGCATTGATCAAACACTTTTCTTTTAAGACATAATGGCATATTGCTCTTGAAAATTATGCTGTTTCTTCCAAAAGCTCCCCAGGCAAGTTTTGTACGCCGATTAATTTCTTCATCATTGTGACCCTCACTTGATATCTGCTGTCCAAGATAAACGTACGTGTCTGTTATCTCCAGCTTTTCGCCATCAATCGATAAATCTTCATTTCTTGTAAAAGCATTGAACATCACTTTTGTCTTCTGAAAGTTCACTTTTAATCCCACTTCTTTACTCTTGTCAGCAAGTTCCTGGATCATACTCTGCAGCTCTGATGGGGTAGTTGCAAAAATGACTACGTCATCAGCAAAACGAAGGTGGGTTAGATAATCTCCATTAATCTTTATCCCTTTGTTTTCCCAGTTCAGTGATTGAAAGACATTTTCCAATGTGGCATTAAAGAAAGAGCTTTGGAGATATATTGTCACCTTGTCTCACTCCCTTTCCAATTTTTATGTGTGTTGTATTTTCAAACAGCCGAATCTTTGCATTTTCATAGCTGTTATTAATAATATTAATGTATGCATCTTCAATACCGCAGGATTTCAGAGCCATTGTAACTGCTGATGGTTTGACCGAATCAAAGACTTTTTCATAATCGATAAAAGCCATGTACAAGGGAACTTCATATTCCCTCGCTCTTTCAAGTAGTTCTCTCAGTACGTGGATATGATCTATTGTGCTGTAGCCACTCCTGAATCCAGCTTGTTCTCTCGGTTGAGCCATGTCCAGTGTTACCTTCAAACAGTGTGAAAGAACTTTAGTGAAGATTTTATAAACCACTGATAGTAGGCTGATAGGTCTGTAGTTCCTGAGATCCTCAATGTCACCTTTTTTATGTAGCAGGATCATTGTAGCGTTGTTCCAATCCTCAGGAATCTTCGCTTCATTAAGGCATCGAGTGAAAATTTGGGTGAGTACTGTTTCGATTTCTCCACTTGCTTCTTGTATGATGTCTACAGTAATTCCATCTTCTCCTGGAGCTTTTCCCCGCTTCATGTTCTTGATTGCATGTGCAACTTCTGCTGGGAGGACTGGAAGAACTCTGGTATTGGTACCTTTCATGATGTCTGGAGTACATGTATCATCCCTTTCATATAATTTGGAGTAGAAATCTTTCACTCTTGTCAAAATTTTGCCTTTATTTCTTGTTACAGAACCATCTTCTTTTTTCAGTGCCATAATCTGTTTTCTTCCCTTACTGAGATGTCCCTTTGCTATCTTTAGGCTTTGGTTGCTTTCAATTGCTTTCCTCACTAGTTCACAGTTGAATTTCCTTAAGTCTTCAGTGACACTTTTTCGTACTGTCTTGCATAGCTCTATATATTCCACTTTGAAAGTCACATCTTCTTTAGTTGTCCTCACCTCTCTTCTTTTTTGCATCAACATTTTGGTTTTTCCTGATAATTTGTTCACATGCAACTTGTTCTTAGACCCAGCTAATTTTGTTGTTGCTTCCACAAGAGCTTTGGTTACTTTTCTGTTAACTTCAGAAATATCCACTTCTTCCGATGTTATGCATTCTAAAGCAGAGAATCTGTTCTTCAGTTCCAACTTGAAGGTATTATGGTGTTTTTTAAAGTTGGTTATGTCAATACTTTTTGTTTGTCTTATGAGCTTGCCACGTTCGAGTTTAAGTGTTGAGGTGCATCTTACATCTCGCCAGTCTATGGTCACTACCTGTGTTGAACTTGTTTAGCACACTGCAGTCTTCTATGACAAATTTTTTGTTACACATAATAAAATCAATTTCACTTGTCGTCCCATTTGGATGTCTCCATGTCCATTTCCTGTGTGGCTTTTTCTTGAAAAAGGAGTTCAAGATGAAAAATCCTTCTGCCTCTGCAAACTCAACGAGAGTATTTCCACACTGGTTTCTGTTGCTGTGACCGAATTTACCTACTAAAGTTTCATTCTGTTGCTCTATTTTTGCATTTAAATCTCCCATAATTATCTTCAAGTGCTGTTTACCTTTATTATTTAGATGACGAATTTCCTCATAAAATTCTTCAATTTCTTCTTCAGGATGACTTGTGGTGAGTGCATAAGTTTGAATAATCTGAGCCTGGTATCTTCTTGATAGTTGGATAACTAGTCGTGCAGCTCGGTCAGAGGAACTTTCAACTTCTAAAACTTTATCCTTCAGTTTCTTGTTTATTATAAATCCAACACCACTAGTTCTGCCAGTATCTGTCCCACAATAGTAGAAGAGATGTCCACTTTTCAGTTCAATGAGATCTTCTCCTTTTCTCCTTACCTCACTTAGCCCGACGATGTCCCACTTGATCCTTTGTAGTTCCTCTTTCAATTCAAGAAGCCTTGAATCAGAAGATGTTGAGCGTCCATTATACGTAGCCAAGGTCAATATCAGATGGCAGCCTAGTCCAGTCCTCCGGGGATTCTTAGCACCCTCTGCTTTCATGTCGCACTGGCCGCTGCCTTGGCCAGGTACATTCCAGCTGCCGGAGAATGAGGGCCAAGATTTAAGTTGTGGAGTCATTTTGGAGGGGTTTGGCCATAACTCGCCACGCTGGCCAAGTGGGATGGTGAGTGTGGGATAGCATTTCCTCTAATCCCGATGGTATAGTTATACCGCTATTGGCAGTCGTCAGAGCCCCTTTAGTGGGAACAGGATGTACCACAAGAAGGCGGGGTTGACATTTGTCAAGGAGAGGCTGTGATGTTACGCATCCCCTGACCTTACATTTACATCCCATATATATATATATATATATATATATATATATATATATATATATATATATATACGAGGGTTGTACCAAGAGTAATGGAAAAGTAGGCATAACTTTTTTATTAACTGACAGAGGTCATTCAAATTGCACATGTTGGTAGAGTAACTCTTCCTCTATAGTAAGCCTTCTTCTTCATTGCAGGTAAATAATGGATTCCAAGCAGAAGCAACATGCTCTCATTGAGTTCTTGACGAAGGAAGGGTGCAGGCTGTCTGACATCCACAGAAGGCTACAGAATGTTTATGGCGATTACACCATTGATAAGAGCAATGTGCACAGATGGATGAAGTTTAAAGAAGGGGAAACCAGCATTTGAAGGCAAACCACACAGTGGGAGACCATCATCTGCGACCGCTGACATGAATCGTCAGTGAATGGATGAATTGATTTGCGTGGAGAGACGAGTCACAATCCATGAGCTTGTTGCACAACTGGACTGTGGTCACAATGCCATACAGAAGATGGTAAAAGACTTAGGGTATTGGAAAGTGTGTGCAAAGTGGGTACCTCGGCCGTTGACACCCGATTTGAAGGAGAGAAGGGTGGAAGTCTGCTTTGATCAGCTGGAAGTGTTTTGAAGCCAATGAAGACAAGCTTTTTTCCAATCTGGTGGCAGGGGATAAAACGTGGGCATATCTTTATGATCTGAAAATGAAGAATCAATCCATGGAATGGCATCAGACTTCTTCACAAAGGCCTAACAAGTTCAAGAGCCAGCAATCAGCACAGAAAGTTTTTGGGATGACAGGGGTGTCATTCTCCTTGATTTTCTGGAATGTGGCTATACCATGACCAGCAAGCAATACATTGAGACACTCAAGAAGCTTAGAGAAGCCATAAGCAGGAATAGACTGAACAAGAATCTGAAATGGATCCACATTCACCTCGGCAATGCGAGACCACACACATCTTTGCCAACAAATCAGGCTAATCTCATTATGGTTATTGTTAGACAACAACCATAAACATTACGTGGTTACTATATTTTCATTAGAACAATAATTAATAGGTTATTGTCATAAAAAATACTGTTTTATACGTTGTATGTGATATCATTTGGTGCTGGATGCCATGCTATAAATGTCGAATATAATACTTTAATCAGTTACAGTATCCAAACATAAAGCATTAAAAATTGAGTAAACTCACCACTATGTTGTCTTAGGTTGCTATTTTTTTTATTATTATTATTCGCTGAACAGTACTCGCATTTGCGTCCTTGGTCCATTTATTCTAAATTTATTCTCGTCGTTTTCACAAAATGGCTGACTGCTGGTATCATTCAATCTGGTGTGTATACGGTATCCTTCGATGATCTTAACGAGCTGTTTTTGAAACTTCACAACCAAAGGCTCAAATGATTCATTGTTAGTTCAAAGTGATATTATCGCATACAACGTGTGAAACAGTAATTTTTATCCTAGTTGTAAATGCATTTATGGCACCTCTATTCATAGTGATTGTGGAATAACTTTTTTTTTTTTTTTTTTTACGGGTCTTTTAGAGGTTATTTTTAATGAAAGTTGGTTGTCAAATTTTCGAACTAAAGCCTAGTTCGTCATCAGGACTATGTCACTGGAGTAGTTGCTGCCACTCAATTGGAAGAGACCATCCGCAATTATCGTTAATTGTGGTACTTCTTCTTCTTGCTATTTCGATCCCTTCTTCTAGTTTTCTCTTTACTAAGTTTGACTGGTGGGCGATTATTTTCACTGAGTCCCAATTTATGGAGTGTCCACTTGCTTGTACATGTCTGTCTAGCCCTGTTTTGTTCCCAATGTTCCTAATAGCTGCTTGGTGTTCTTTCATTCGGACCTTAATACTTCTCCCTGTTTCTCCTATATAGCTGAGTCCGCAGTTACAGTCGATGCAGTAAATTACTCCTTCCTGCAATTGGATGTCCAATTCTTTCTGCTTTAAAGCTGGCAGGAATTTCTTTATTTTGTTATTAAGATCTGGAGCTAGCCTGATATTATATTTTGCTCCGATCCTTTTCAGTTTCTCGAAAAGTCCTTGTGGTACGTAATTTTGCTGGCCAAAAAGAAGCAGGAAAAAACCAACTTCAAATTCACCAGCAAAATTACGTACCACAAGGGACTTTTCGAGAAACTGAAAAGGATCGGAGCAAAATATAATATCAGGCTAGCTCCAGATCTTAATAACAAAATAAAGAAATTCCTGCCAGCTTTAAAGCAGAAAGAATTGGACATCCAATTGCAGGAAGGAGTAATTTACTGCATCGACTGTAACTGCGGACTCAGCTATATAGGAGAAACAGGGAGAAGTATTAAGGTCCGAATGAAAGAACACCAAGCAGCTATTAGGAACATTGGGAACAAAACAGGGCTAGACAGACATGTACAAGCAAGTGGACACTCCATAAATTGGGACTCAGTGAAAATAATCGCCCACCAGTCAAACTTAGTAAAGAGAAAACTAGAAGAAGGGATCGAAATAGCAAGAAGAAGAAGTACCACAATTAACGATAATTGCGGATGGTCTCTTCCAATTGAGTGGCAGCAACTACTCCAGTGACATAGTCCTGATGACGAACTAGGCTTTAGTTCGAAAATTTGACAACCAACTTTCATTAAAAATAACCTCTAAAAGACCCGTAAAAAAAAAAAAAAAAAGTTATTCCACAAGTAATTTTTATGGCAATAACCTATTATTCTTCTAATGAAAAAACAAATCAAGGGATTAGCAAATTAGGATGGTGGGTGGTCTCCCATCCATCATGCAACCCAGATCTGGTGCCCTCAGACTTCCACCTGTTCAGTTCAATGAAGGACAGTCTCAGGGGACAATGATTTGAGGACACAGGCGAGGTGAAAGAGGCTGTGAAGAAGTGGGTACAACAGTCCACACCTGAATTTTTTAAAAGAGGATTTGAGAGTTTGGTTCAATGATGGCACAAATGCATTGCTTGTAATGGGGACTATGTTGAGCAGTACCTTTGTATAGAAAAAGAGTTGCTCTACCAACACGTTCAATTTGAACAACCTCTGTCCGTTAATAAAAAAGTTATGCCCACTTTTGTATTACTTCTGGTACAACCCTCGTATTTCTAAAAATTGACACAGTGTGAACATGTTTATTTTTAAAATCACATGCTCTTAGCTTATGTGTATGAAAAGTGAGATGTTTGTCATAGAAATGCAGTCTTATTAATTTTTTGTGACTATTAGGTTTTAAAGAAGTGAAAAAAAACCTATTATACCACTATTTGAGTGCATAGCATTCTCTCAGATTCATGCTGGATATTTTTACATAGTATTTAAGAAAGTTTTTCACTTTAATTTTGTACTTCAATTATGATTCTTTTTGTTTCACATGAGGTTATTAATAATGAATACTTAATCATTTAACTACACAATTTCAGATATTCTGTTTGTCAAAGTATTTCTATGTTTTTCTTGAGTTTATTTAAGTTTTAAAGTATTATTTCACAATCTCTATTGTTTTGCACTTATTGATAATGGCCCTTATCCATATTAATGCTGGTCTTTTGAACAAGTGTTATTGAGCTTTATACTAAAATATTATATAAAAGCATCCTTCATATTGGATTCAGAGGGCTGATATGTGTCAGCTCAAAGTATTTTTGTCGCAATTTGTTTTCTTGCATAACAGACTGTTTTTCAAGGCTTACTAATCTTCGCAATGCTGAAAATTTCACCATTGAAGTGGGCAAGCTTTAATAACTGAGGAATATTATGAAGGTGATGACTGATTGAATATGGGATGTTTTGATGCATAGATCAGCCACAGAATCAGTGCTTGGATGAGAGTTTGGTAGTCCAGACAGCGTTGCCCAGCCCATGAAGAACCCAAGCTTTTATAATTATTATTATTATTAATAAGTGATTTTTATTTTGCAAATCAGACTCAGATCTGGAGTATGAATTATTTTAGGCACAGATGTGTATTTTCTCCCTGACTTAGAGCTGATAGTGCTCAGATGATACTATTCAAATATCCAAACTCAGTAGTATCTTTATTTTCTAAGCATCAGCAAAGTCAGTTAAGATGTTTAATCTTTTTTTTTTTTGGGGGGGGATCTAGCAAGACTCATTTGGTGGCTGGATTTCCTTTACACTTTGTTTTGTGGCCTGGGGAGTGTTAAATTCTTAATTAGTCTCCTAGTTCTGCCTGGAGGATGCTGCCTTTCTTGTTAATCTCTCAGTTCTGCCTGGAGAGCGTCATATTCCTAGCAGTGGCGGTTTTGGGGAGGAGGCAAGGGAGGCAGTGCCTCCTCAGAATTTTAAGACTCTTAGTTTGAATTATTCGTTTTGTTCATTCAGTACTTTTGCGTATAGGAGAGCAAACGTTTATGCTAGTTAACTCTTTTGAACTAAATGTCTATGCGTTCAATCAGTTTTTAAATTGACGCTTTTCGAAAACAATCGGTAGCGCGTAGTTGTGAATTTTTCTCAGCTTGCGATATTCGTCCTTGAGGCAGGAAGAAAACTGCCTCCCGTACATTTTGCGCCAAACCTGTTTACTCCCACTGAATCAGTAGATACGAAGGTAGGCGGTGGAACTGCCAACACAAAGAGCGCACGCGCACTGTGAACGTCCTGTGAGGCAGATGCTATTTTGCCTCATGAGAACAGCTGTTTTGTAGGCAGCAGCTCCGCTGTGTTAACTCCTCATTCTGACAGCTTCGAGTGTCATTACATAGCGTCTTATTCCTAGTTGCTTTTCTTTCACACTAATGTTTGTGTAACTAATTTTATTTATGTTTTATGAAGAGTTGTTTATCAGACCATGGCCTCTGTTTCAAACATTTCTAATATGGTGGATAGCTTACTGGAAAAGCCTTTCAGTAGAAGAGATTTTGAAGAAAAGAATCAAATTAAAAATGATGATAAGCCTACACCTGAAATGAAAAAGATGACTTCAAAGGGCAAAACTTCAAACAGAGGTTTTAATATTGACTGGTACAGAAAAGAACAATGGCTAACTGGTAGTGAATCAACGAACAAACTATATTGCTGGCCATGTTTGCTGTTTCCTGTGAGTGGCAATGAAGTCTGGCAAGAGAAAGGCTTCAATGATTTGAAAAATTTACCACGTGCTTTGGACAGGCACAAAAAGTGTAAAGATCACATTCTGGCAGTTGTTAAATTAGAGTTGCTAGGCAAAACAAGGATAGACTACTCTCTCAACGAAGCAAAGAGAACAAGCGACTTACGTCATAATGAAAAAGTAAAAAGAATCGTGATATAATGAAGAAGTTGACTGATATTACAACACTACTGGCGCGGCAAGAGCTCCCATTTCGTGGACACGATGAGAGCGAAGTCTCTGAAAATAAGGGAAATTACCTCGAGATGATTGATTTACTCTCCAAGAGTGATGAAACATTGAGAGTGTTTATGGAGAATAGTACAACAATTTCAGGAACTTCAAAAACAATACAGAATGCTTTAATCGAATCAGTTGTTCATACAATTAGGAATGAAATCAATGCAGATATTGAAAATGCCCAGTTTTTCTTGGCAGATTGATGAAGCGAAAGACATTAGCTCCCATGCACAAGTATCAATTATAGTTCGATTCATGAAAGATGGAGTACCGGTAGAAAGATTTATGGGATTTTTTGACGTAAGTTCTGATCGGTGTGCTACTTCGCTTAAAGAATTACTGGATCGTGAGTTGGAAAGATTTAGCTACAAAGAAAAACTAGTTGCACAGACATATGATGACGCAGCAGTGATGGCATCAGAGCTGAATGGATTGCAAGCAAAAGTGAAGTGTGATGCCCCTCAAGCATTATTTGTTCACTGCTACGCACACAGGCTGAACTTAGTTTTGAGCAGAGCAGCATCAGTGTTGAAGGAATCACTTATTTTTTTTGCAAATTTAAATGCAATTTGTGCATTCTTTTCCAAATCGACAAAGCGTGTTCATTTACTAGAATCTGTTGGTGGACCCAGACCACCTCGTGTATCTCAGACCAGGTGGAACTTCAAATCTCGTTCAGTGTCTACCATAGCTGACCACAGGTACCTGCTAATTGAAGTATTTGAAAAAATTGAGGATGATTCCAACTATGATGATGAGACAATTCACGAAGCAGCAGGACTAAAATGGTGGCTCCAAGACTTTAATTTCGTTTTTCTTCTCTTCACATATAAAAAAATATTTAACTGAGGTTACTTTCTCTGTACTGCAATCAAATAGTTCCGATGTTACATTCTGTAACAAACGAATTACTGGCTTATGTGAAAAATTGTTGTACTTTCGAGATCAGAGACAGTTTGATGATCTCTATCATAACGTGTGCAGTGAGGTTGGTTCTCCAAATAAAAGATTTAAAGGAAGCAATGATATTCCAGCCACCGTGCAATACAGAAGACTGTATTATGAGGTAATAGACAATGTTACAACTCAGTTAAAATGCCGATTTTCTGACATTGAGAAATTAAAATTTCTTCAGATGGTCGATGTACACTGCTTTGAAGCTCATTCTAGAATTTTTCCTGAACACTGTTTTAAAGCTCTGCTTCAAACTTATGAAAAATACTTTGATAGCACCAAACTGCATAGTGAGCTGCAGGTTCTGTATTCAGACAGAGATCTGTGGAGCAATGCCAAAAGTACAACAGAACTTCTATCTGCCATATACAATAATAATCTAGCACAGGCACTGCCAGAGCTATTTAGATTTATTTCCCTCGTAGTAACAATTCCTACAACATCGGCCTCTGTGGAACGCAGTTTCTCGTGCCTGAAGAGGATAAAAAACTACAAGAGAAACTCCATTAAGCAAGAAAGGTTGTCAAGTTTATCAGTTCTGTCCATCGAGAAGGCGCTTGTGAAGAGGATGGAAGCAGAACAGACATGGAATGACCATATAATAAATCACTTCGCCAAACAGAAAGAACAAAAGATAGACCTCATGTACAAGACAATATAAGCGTAAGGTAAGCTTTCTCTCTTGCTGTATAGGTAAACGCTGTGTGCGAAGTCTTCAAGACTTTTTTTCTTTTGGCGTCAGTGAAGGTAAAGGTGTACATAGAATTTTATTTGAGATGAAAAAATGTATAGTTCAGTCTTGCTTTTTATCTTCTGTTGATCTCTTTAATAAAAATCTATTTTGATGCAATATATTTCATATTCAAACTGGCTTAACAGTTCCCAAATAGTCCAAGAGGGCCATTCAGACTGAAAAAAAAAATATTTAGGCGAAGGGCCGGAGCCTTACCTAAACAGGTTTTGTGTTGGTACGTCATGCAAAACGTGCGTTTACGGTAAAATTTTATAAATCTTTTCACGGGTCACGTTACTTATTTCATACTTCGCACATGAGAAAGTAAATAAAAAAAATATATTGCAAAAAAAATGGCATTAAATTGAATAAATTTATCATGAAAGAAATACAAGATTACACCATATAATACAAATTTTGAAGATGACAATCCGACTTTTGGCGTAAATGTGACAAGGATGGCAAGTCTGATAATATCCAAAAACTTAAAAATGTCCATCGTCCTGGATCGGGATTCTAACGCGCGTCTCCCAGATAGCGCCCGGGTATGCTAACCACTACACCACCCAAAACGACCAAGTTTCAAGTTTCCGATTAATTTGAATATAACGATCACAGGATTCGCTAGTCGAAGCAACCGGCATTCATGTTTAGCGAATCTGGAGGTTAATAATCCTATTCCGTGATTGCCCAGATTAGCAGATAAATCAAGAAAGAAATACGGGATTACACCATATAATACAAATTTTGAAGATGACAATCCGACTTTTGGCGTAAATGTGACAAGGATGGTAAGTCAGATAATATCCGAAAGCTTGAAAATTTTCATCGTCCTGGAGCGGGACTCGAACCGGCGTCTCCCAGATAGCGCCCGGGTATGCTAACCACTGCACCACCCAGGACGATGAAAATTTTAAAGTTTTTGGATAGTATCTGATTTACCATCCTTGTCACATTTGCGCCAAAAATCGGATTGTCATCTTCAAAATTTGAATAAATTTATTTGAATTCAGGCTGAAAAGTAGTTTGCCTCCCCAGCAATTTTGGTCAAGGGCCGCCACTGATTCCTAGTTAGTGTCACAGTTCTGTCTGGAGGATGTTACATTCCTAGCAGTTAGTCTCTCAGTTCTGCCTGGTTGCCCCAGGCAGAACTGAGAGACTATGGAAGGACCCCAGCATGCCCTGCTCACTTATTTTTAATGGAGTACTGGGGAATTCAGCTGATGCTGTTTGTAATCTGTGTATATTATTTGTTAAGGTGACAGTTAACAATTTTTTTTTTTAATTTTGTTTACTGTAATAAAAATTAGAAATGCATGAAAATGTGTCATTTTTATAGCAGGGAGGGAAGAAATTAAAAAAAAAAAAAGGAAGACAATTTGAAAAAGGTGTGTAACACAACAGATATGTTATTTTTGTTTGTTTCTTGTCTGGTAATTGCAATTAAAGGAGTCACAGCTTTAATGGTGCCCAAAATAATATAACTATACTAGTGATCTGAATTTCTTGGCATCAAGTTAGCTGTTGTAAAAGCCATCTGTTTGATGTGTGAAAGCTTGGAAACTTTGATTTTCTATTTTACACCAAGAAATTCAGTTCACTAGTATAGTTTTACTATTTTGAGTATAGTTGGTGTACGATTACTGTTAATTACTTTAATGGTGCCACTGCATTGCATTGTGTCTGTTTAAAACTTCAGCAATATTTATGTGCAAAACTTTTAGGTATCTAAGGGCTACTTACTTTACTATTGGTATTGCTAGAGTGGTTTTTGGAAAGAGACAATTCCTGAAAATGTAACAGAAATATGAATACACCTAGTTATGTGGTACTGATTTTTGTCTTTTAAATTTGTTTTTCCTTAACACCTGTTGGAAAAGAGGGATACTAAAAATGCCTTGTACAAAAGTGAGAGATGAGGAATTTTACTAGTTAAAGGGAATAGGCAATTTGTAATATAAATGTGCAATTTTTGACCACCCTGTAAATAAATGTACATAATAATATTAGCACTTCTAGCAACAGGATCAACATAGCATAAAATTAGTTCACTTCATGTGACGGAAATGCAATCTATTCAAAAATGTATTGTATGCCACAGGGAAAAAAATTAACATAACCCTAACCTGACTGTTAAGAATTTAACATGTTGTGAATAAAAGCACTGCTTTTGCAATGAAATACTGCTGTGCCATAGTAAATTATCATTTCTTGAAGGTGGATAGGTCTATAGATATTTTTTATAATTATTTCTGCTTAAAATGTTTTGATAGATAAAACACACAGATTATGGGATTTACTTAAGAATAAATGGATGTTATTTATTAACGTCAAATTTTCGGGTAGTAACCCTACCCTTCATCAAGACTACACTATAGTAAGTGTTGCCAACCTTGCATAAAACTCTAACCTTTAAAATTGTTTAATGTAGTTCCTCGTCTTCTCTCAATTTCTAGACCTTCCAGCAGTTTTCTCTTGAAAAAATGTTGTTGGTGGGTCATAATTTCTACTGAGTCCCACAGTATTTTATGTCCAGTAAATTGAACATGTCTATCCAGTTGAACATAAAATACTGTGGGACTCAGTAGAAATTCTGACCCACCAACAACATTTTTTCAAGAGAAAACTGCTGGAAGGTCTAGAAATTGAGAGAAGATGAGGAACTACATTAAACAATTTTAAAGGTTGGAGTTTTACCCAAGGTTGGCAACACTTACTATAGGGTAGTCCTGATGAAGGGTTACTACCAAAAAAGTTGATGTTAATAAATAACATTTAAATTCTTAAGTAACTCCCATAATCTGTGTGTTTTATATCTATCATATTATTGTCTAGGAATGGCCATGACTTCAATTATTACTAAGTTTAAAATGTTTTTCAAATTGAGTTTACAGTACCCTTTCATGTGAGAAATTTTCTTTTTTAATTCAGAGGCGCTTTTGCATTTTTTAGGTGGAACATGTATTGATCACCCTGAAGGTCCAGTGTGCCATTGTCTAAACAGCTTCATAGGAGTGCGCTGCGAAGAAACAAGCAAGTGTGTTGATAACTTGTGCCTCAATGGTGGTTCATGTTATGACTATGAAAACTCTTTTCGTTGTGCCTGTGCTCCAGGTTTTGCTGGTCCCTTGTGCCAGCTGATAGCTAACAAGTGTTATTTGAGGCCTTGCACCAATGGTGGCACGTGCCATGACTTAATCAATGACTACAACTGTGATTGTGTTCTTGGCTTTCATGGGAAGAACTGCTCACTTCGTGTCACCTCCTGTAGCTCCTCCCCATGCAAGAATAATGCTGTGTGCCTGGAAAAACCAGGTGGTTATTTGTGCCACTGTGCCCATGGATACTATGGTTCACATTGTGAATTTCATCTCCAGTCGAATGTGCATTTGCAGAAGAAGCCCACCAATGGAGACTTGTCAACTGCTCATTCAACGGCTGTCTCTAATGTGTCACATCAGGTGTCCGACGATGACGATGGATTGTCAGGTAGTCAAGTTGCAGTCATCGCTACTATTTCAACAGTTTTGCCAATTCTTGCTGTTCTTGCTGTAGCAGTGGTTTTGGCTCTGAGACGCTGTCGTCAACAGCGGGAAAACATACCAAAGGACTTTGAACCGAAAGAAGAAGAAGATGAGCAATTGCAGAATGAACGAAACTCATTGCACATGAACAACAAGTGTGTACACCACACAAAAATTGTGAATACATTGGACAGAATACCTGCAAAAGTGACCAATGAGGTTCCTGCTAAGGTCCTCAACACTGATGTTGGCAGCAACAAGCTGTCAGAAAACAAAAACTTGGTTTCTGTTCAAAGGACACTAGATCGAAAAGATCACTCCAGTGGCTATTTAGATAAGTAAGTGATTGGATTTTATAGTGTAAATTTTTAACAATTATTCAGATATTATAACACTACATTTGATGTACTGCATGTGTATGTGTGCCCATGCTTTTCAGTGCTTATTAGGTCTGTGCACAAGTTTCCAGTGCTTCCCATAGCAAACTGTAAAAGCGAAGTGGTGGAATTATTTTTCAGAATTTCATACTTGGGGGGGGGGGGTGGAGGACAACACTGCATCAAAAAACATGTTGGCTGGGTGCCCACATATCTGGTTAGTTGGACTAGGACATGGTGACAGGGTGCAGATTTGTCTTGGTCTGTTATTCATGTTTAATCCCAGGAATATCTCTACAGAAGCATGAGAGTGAATTTGTTTGGTGTATGGTGAGAACAAGTCCTGGAAATTTATGCATTGACCTAATGTCAACAACTTTATATCATACTTATTTTCATTTGGTGTGAACTTGTGTAGTGTCCCAAAAAAAAAATTGCACATTTATGGATACTTTATGCACACATTCCATCAATTGTGAAGCATTCAGACATAAATGTGTAGAAAATTCTCCTAATTAATAAGTTTCTATGGGTATTAAGAGGAAAAATGTTTTAAAAAATACCTCAATTTTTCAAATGAGACCCTAATTCACTGTCAGGAGTAATTCCATAGAGCTGGCAACCATATGGGATGGATTTGCATTCCTGCATTATTGTTGATGTTGCCAGTTTTTGAGTGAAAATTTTCAAGTGATTGATCTAACTTTCAGATAACTGGGCTGGCTTGACATTTTATTATTTCAAGAGAATTCCAGTCTCTTTTGTGACCCGTTTGTTCAATACCACAATCTAGTCTCATTTTATTGGAAATATTCCTAATTAACTGCTTTGTTTAATCCTGGGTTTATAAATTTGCATCCTGTTTCACCTATGTAAGGTTAATCACAGGAGTATTTTATACTGTAAATGACTCCTTCTTGGAGTAAAATATCCCTTTCTGGTAGTTTTAAAGGTGGTAATTTTCTGTTTTTTTGTTTGTTTGTTTGTTTGTTTTTTGTTTAAGCCCGGAGCTATTCTAATGTTATTTTTTGCTGATATTTTTTAATTTTTCAAAAATCTTTATGGTAACTAACTTTCCTTGTGAGTGCAGTGTTGTTACTGTTTGATAAGTTTGGTGAGCATGACTTTTGCCTACAGGTATTGCATTTCCTTAAATTTGTTAGTTTCTGTGACTAGGTAATTTGTTAGCAATCAAGATACTGACCTCGTCTTTAATCAGGAAGACTTTCCTTCATGTTACAAATGTTCAGATGGTTCAACATTGGCATCAATATTTTGTCTGACAATAGTGAGGCATACTTGTAAGCTCATTGCAGGTGAAATATCTGTGCTGGCCAATTCATACTCAGTGTGTAGTTAAATTGACGCTTTTGGCTGTATTGCTTAGTCCTATTGAAACTGTATTTTTTTTTTTTTTTTTTTTTTTTTTTTTTTTAGGAAAACTCCAAAGTGTTTTTACATTATTTGGGGTTGTAACATTTGTAAAAGTATCTGATATTATAGTTATATTGTCATTTTTTACAGATATCCAGTTTTTAAAGTTCAATTAGTTGTTTTGCAAACAACTTATCTATCATTAAACTTCTACAAAACTTCTGATTTGGGGATAAGATTAAATCATTATCTAAAATAAGAAATTATATTAAGAGCTCATTAAGGGTTGGCTTTTCCAAGGTACTAATCCTCATTCTTGAAGTTGTGTGTGGAAATCTCTAGGAAAAGTTTATAGTTACCCTCACTGCTATTACTTCAACATTGTGGGAATAGTTAATGTACCAGACATCAGTGGCACACACACAGGGGTGGCCGATGGGCACCTCCCCCTTGGGCTGACAGAGCAGAAAATTATTACGTCAAAGTTTGAAACAAAAAGTCACGATACACGATTTACATATACTTCTTAATCCTGTACCATATAATTATAACATACAATAATTATAAGGGAGTAGTTCTGTTACATAAATTTAGAAAAATCTAACCAGGAAAAGAATTTAATCTACTGCTTCTTCTAATCATTTAACTTTCTTGTACTGCAACATTACTAGTAACTGAATAAGAATAAATGTACAAAAGTCAACCTCCTTCTTAATTGTTATAGCACCTGACTATTTTTTCCGGTAAATTTAGAGTGGGTCACCCCTACCTTGGGTAAATTCTGTGTGCCACGGGCCAAAGCCCCCACCCCCACCCCCACCAAGAAATTTTTTTGATTCCACAGTTTGTAGTATAAAATTTTGATGAACTGTGAAATGAAATTAATGTCTGATATACATCAGTTAGCTTATACAAATCAACACCCAAGAACGTGAGTCTGTCAACTGCACCTTTCAGTTTGTCCTCTGGTTCTCAGAAGTGCTCCAGAAATCTTTGGCCTATGACTACAGAAAATCTGCTAGCTCTTGGTATTTGAGAGAAAAAGATCGTATTTGCTTGGATGGTAGACCTTGTGCACAAATTAACATAATATAAATTACATAGCATCTCATACTTTTAAGTGTTTCAATAATATATAATACTCTTACTTTATTCACAAAATGTTCTGTAGGTTTTAGAATACATGCCAATGCCAGCTTTTTAATGCACAGAAATAAGTGTTGCTTCCCTGATTATTCTCTTCAGTTTATACTGCAAGGTTTTCAAAACTGGAGATTTTATTTTGTTGGGATCCCAACTGAGCTAGAATTGAAGTAAATAAATTGCTGAAAATGTTAATTATTTGTAAAAGGAGTATTTCTCAAGCATTTTCCTCACTGGGATTTGATAATTCACAGCTTTGTTAAATTTGATATGTATGCTGATATAAGGTCATCAACTTTTAGCATAGAAATTCTGTCATGGAGAAAGCTGTTCAGGAAACTTTAGCATTTAACATGTGAATGGCAATTGAATGTATTTCTATCCCCAAAAATAATGCTATAATGTGTTTACTTTGCATACTGGAATATAAGCAGAATGCAATAACATGTAACAAAAAATTGGGTTCGAATGGATTTCCATGCTAGTCATGTTTGAACAAAAGAAAAAAAAGAAACTGTACAGAAGACCCAAGCCAGGTTTTAAAAGCCTTCTGTGCAGCCTTTTTTTTTTTTTTTTTTCAAATTTAACTAGCATGGGAAGTCATTGTGTGCATTGGAAAATTTGTATGATTTAATTTTTGTATCTGCAGCTACGAAAATTTCTTAATGCTCAGCTTTCCCAAGAACATAATTATGTGGCTTTTCATGATACCTAATGCTGTGTCACCCTATGGGCTGATGATTGTAACCAACCACAGTGATCTCTGAATCTTCATTGTGACAGAACATAGCTTTCTCACCATATATTTTATAATGACAAAGTCTTAGTAGTGCACAGCACTGCTGGTCTTAATTGGAAGCTTGAAAACCTTAGCAGTTAGCCTCACTAGAAGTTTTGTCAGAGTATGTATGCTAAATGTTTTTCTGCAGTTTTTCCATCCCCCTGTCTTTCATTGTTCTTCTGCAACTTCCTAGCTTTTCCTCTGCTCTTTTTTTATTAGTCTCTGCATAGAGCACTTTGGAGATATACTGTATATAGTATAGGGTAGACAAAGGAATAGTATATATGAGCATGCATGTTCTTGATCAACTGTGTGCATTTCACTGACAAATTTTCACTTTCAGGCAACTCTGCATTTCCCGCTTGAGCATGTATACTCTAGATTAATGAATTTCTTATGTAACCATGCCTTTTCTTCTCTGTGTTTGTCTACAAGAGTTAGCTTAAGGCAAATATACTATCCTTGTACATCTTGGCACAATACAAAAATCATTCATCGAGTATTTTAGCCATCTTCTGCCTCTTATCTTTATCATAATCTGCCAAAATTAGTTATACTCTGGCAATTGTGGCAGTTTTGAATATCCACCTTTTCCATATAAATGGGTATCAACATATTACTTTTCCATTAATCTGAAATGGGCTTTCCAATGAAATATTTGTTATAAGATCCTACGAGGCAGGGGTCACCAAAGTTTTGAACAGAAGGGCTAAATGGGAAATTGGCTAAAGCTCATCAAAGAATTGTGTTATAATGGAGAATTTTGACTTGTGCTTCTTTTAATTTCCATGATGCACAGTATTCTTCTAGATGACATAAATATAATTTTATATCTGGTGCAATATCTCTACTTCTGGGTGGGAACTGTATTGAAATAAATAACCATGCAAAGGATTATCCAAATGTTTTTCAGTTTTTGTGACACATATTTCCTACTGATGTGATAGATGTATATTATTTATATATGGCATTACAAAAAAGTCTAAGGAACTGGCTTTTTCACTATTGACTCACCTTAATAAAGTGTCTGATGATATTTTTGGGGAAACAAATTAGAGACCCCCCCCCCAAAAAAAAATTAAATAAAAATGCTGTTTTTTTCTCACACATGTAAAGTAGTTTTTTTTTTTTTTTTTTTTTTTCTGAAATGCAGCCATTCTTATTGTACATTCTAGAAACTAATTTTGCAACTAGTAGCATTAGAATGTGTGACCTTCCTGATTTTTCATTTGTTTTTCAAGATAATCTAAAAACCTGCACATCTTTTAGCATTTCCTTAGTTCATGTAGTAATGGATTTTTAAATGTGTAAGCAGGTGGTTAAATTGACAGCTTCTGAGCATTCTTTTTTCTTCATTTTATAGCAGTCACCACCAACCAATTGATGAGTGGTCACCCAGCAATGGAGTTTTCGTCATTGAAGATCATTTCCGGTCCCCTCCTACCCTGGATACTGAAGCCGACGTTTTTGCCACTGAAGTCTAACAGTGGTCTTTATTTATTTTGTTTGTACAGCAAGTCAAAGTGCCTTCTGTAAAATAGTCTGATTTTGTACAAAGCAGAGCTTTCTATTAAAAAATAGAAGTTTCCTATTTGTTTTAATTTATGATTTGTAGCTATCCCAACGATTGCAGTGCATGGAGAGAATATTAATGGTATCATTTTGTAATTTTCAGTCTTCCGAATATTTTTTTCTTGTAAATGGAACAAGTTATTTAATAAAGGCATCCACATAACAGGCTAAATTGCAAGTTAGGCTGATGCTTCTGTTTAGGATTAGTGCACTAGTTAATTTTGTTGCAGAAATCTTGTAACTAAACCTTAACCCCCAAAAAACAAAAATGTGTAACTTCCACCCAAATCGCTTTTCATTATTCTGCAACAGATGCAGTATTTACTTAATTTTCCTTCTCTCCATGTGCTGTGTGCAGCTTTCTCAGGCTATTCTGTATATTTTCTGTCTCAGGTGGAGTCAGGACCAAAAGTGGTCATGTCTCATCAGTAGAATGACCCGGATTCCTATGCTGTTAAGTTCCTTTTCATGGACATATTTGAGTATAAATATCATAAGAAATAATCACCTAGTTGTTTAAGGTGTAATGTGGTAATTGTTTTTATTCTAAATGTAAGAGTTGATTGAATGCAAATAGTGTTATGTCAGTCCCATATAGTGCATTATTGATTGTGGAAATATTGCATCAATAATATATATATATAGCAACTTTTATTAGTGCTTACTATGTACACCTCTAACTATATTACTTTGTTGAATGTTGTAAGCATCTTGATTCTTTATGTTGTAAAGAACAAAGATTACTACGATATTGTACATTTCCAGATGCCTATCTTATTTAAGGTGTGTAATAAGGTTTTGATAAAAGCTAAATTTCTGCCTAAAGAAATTTGTTATGAAGTTTGTGAATAAATTGTTTTGTAAATGGCTGAAGAAATGTAACACTTTTTTTAATTATTATTTAATGTTTAAAGCTACATATTTTTGCATATTAGTGTTATCTGAAAGCCACAATTTGAGAATGTGTAGGATTTCAAACTAAAACACTGTAAGTACTAAAAGAATATTCCAAATTTTTGTTTACGATTATTTTCATTAAAAGCTATAAGCAGAATTGAAAACGGAACTTATTCTGAGTTTGCACAGGCCTTCTTTTCAAACTGTAGCCAATCACTTTCCAAAGACAGTTTTGCAAATCAGGCATTTAAAAGTTTCAGTGTGATGATTCCATTAAAAAGAAATATATGTTGTTGTTTTTTTATCAGATGCATTTCAGGAAATTAGAAATAAAAAGTTAGTGCATTAAAATCATGCTAAATCTTAATTTTTTTAAGTTGCATGAGAGAAGTATATTTTTCGTTAAATAAAGCATCCTATTGGTTAATCTGGTTTTTAAATTGGACTAAGCTGCTAAATCTCTGATATAAAATGTTTCTGTGGATACTGCTGGTTTTAGAACAAAATACTGAGGAAACTGTAGAAATAATAATTATGATTTCTAGAAAATTTAAGCTTTAAAACCTATAATTTTTTTTTAATGCAGATGTTGGTCATTGAAATGTTGTATGAAAACTTCCTTAGAAACAAAGGGTTGTGTCTGATATGAGTCATGACACAACCCCTTTTTGTTTCATATATCTTAGATATATTTTAAAATGCAGATTTGTACAGTTGCTGTTCTATGTAATTATTGAGGTAAAAAATGATTTAGAGATACTAGTGTATATTGTATATAAGTTCACATTTTCATATGTTATGAAAGTTAATTTTTGTAAATATTTACTAAAGTATTTTGCATTCTACAACAAACCATTTTAATTGATAGATCTAGATTTTTTTATAAAGAATAATAGGAAAAATATTGAATTTTTTATTTCTACTTCAAACTAATATTATTTACAATTAAGAACAAAACAGTTTTAATCTTAGTAATTAATGATATGATGGCAACTCTAATAATTTATCTTACAGTAAAAAAATTTGTTTATGGGTTTTATAGAGGTAATTTTTTTCTATTTGGCAGTCACATTTTTTAACTAGAACCTAGTTTATCATCAGAACAATGTCACTGAAGTAGTAGTTGCCTTTCAGTTGGGAGTGTCGAACCCCAATTATCGTTCAGCGTAGTGGTACTTCTCACTATTCCCATCTGCTCTTCAAGTTACCTCTTTACTAAGTGTGATTGGCGGGTGATTATTTTCATTGAGTCCTAATGTTATGGTGTGTTCAATTGTCTGTATATGTTTGTCTAATATGGTCTTGTTTGCAATGTTTCTAATAGCTGCCTTATTTTCGTCCATTCGGATTTTTATACTTCTCCTTGTTTCACCTATATAGCTTAGTCTGCAGGCACAGTATTCTGTAAACTTCCCCTTCTTTTAATTGATGTCTTCTTCTTGCTGTTTTAGGGATGTAAGGAATTTCTTTGTTTCTAAGATCTGGGATAAGCATGATTTTATGTTTTTCACTTGCTCGAGATCTGAATAACAAATTACAGAACATCCTCTCGTCCCTAAAGCAGCAAGAAGACATCCAGTTACAAGAAGGTTAGTCTGTAAAATAGATTATGTGTGTGTGTGTCTGCGGACTAAGCTATATAGGTGAAACAGAGAAAAGTATAAAAATTTGTGTGGACGAAAATAAGGCAACTAATAGAAAAATTGCAAACAAGACTGGATAAGACAGATTTATACAGGCGACTGCACACTCCATAAATTGGGACTCAATAAAAATAACCCACCAATCACACTTAGTAAAGAGGAAACTTGAAGGGATAGAATTAGTGAGAAGTACCGACAGGCTGAACAATAATTCCAGTTGAGCACTCCCGACCGAATGTCAACTAGTAGTGACGTTTTTGATGATTAACTAGGTTCTAGTTTGAAAATTTGATCACTAATATCAACAAATTACCTCTCTAAAACCTGTAAACTCTATTCTTTTGCTATAAAAAAAAAGTTTTACAGGACTAAGAAAAAAGTTGTTTGCTAATTTATCAAAATTTTAAGGTGTGTACCAACTCATCAGGATACTTTCAAGGGAGTAGATTTTGTCATCAGGTGGTAATAACCAAACCTTCTCATTGTGTATTTTGGTTTCTACTCCCTTTTATTCATAAGTTTATTTTCAAATTATCTCTTGTAGAAAATTTAAAGATGTGATGTTCTTACAAATCTGTCTGTGTTGAATTTACCTACAGTATTTAATCCAGCCTCATATCATGCATTTGTATTGCACCTTTGAATTAATTATCCCAGTGCAACAATTCCTTCCTTGCCAGTGTTTTCATGACAATGTTGGTATACAACTCAAAAACTGGACGTGTGAATAGCAACTGTTTTTTTCTGCAAATTCTGTAAACTTTAGTATGTTTTAACAAATGCTGTGGAAGTGCTTATGTATTTAGCAAGTCCAAATAATAGCATCAATGCAAAGTCTATCGGCAAAAATCAGCCTTTATTCCGTAAACTTCGTAATTATGCATTTTTTATCATTGCCTGTTCTGGAAAATTGTCTAAGTTCTATTTTCTTCTAAATTTTTTAAACCCACGTTTTATAAGTAACTATTGATTACCTACTTACTATTTCTGCAATATTTTCTTAATATGACACAGTTCCTTAGGTCTGCTTTTTTAATGGGTTGGAGTGATGTCTTCAAATAAAAAAATGCATAATAGTGAGTTAAGATTAAAAAAAGTTGCTCGGTGTGTTGCTCTCAATGATGGCAGCCTTTTATTTTTTAATGAAAAAACCTGTGACTTATGTGATCAGTCTGCCAGAATGTGTACTGGTTTATCTCACTATTTAGATGTACTGGACGGTTTTGTGTTCAGAGAGATGTCACTGAGGAATGTAAAAATTCATCCTAAATGAATTAAAATAGCATTCTTAATATACTATAAAACAATGCATATGTGCTTAATTCTTTCAGGAAGAAAAATGCTATTCTCTTTAAAATGTCAAGAGGCTTGAAAACAGTGTGCAAAAAGCTTCCATGTGTTATTTTAACCCTGAAATCAAACTTTTATAGTTTTTTTTTTTTTTGGGGGGGGGGGGGTAATTTGACAGATCCCGCACAAATGACTGGATGTTTTATATCTTGCTATTCAGAGAATCTTATTAAGAGTCATAGATAGAGAAGCAACAAATCAGCTGTGGTCTATTTTAAGAGATGTACATATTTTTCATGAAATAATATTGATTTTGCTGCAGGATATATTTTCAAAATATTTGAAATCTTTTTTTTGCTTTCCATGAATAGTTTGTTAGCAACAGTTCAAAGGAAAATGTTTTTGAAAAGCATTCACGAGAAACATCAAAACATTTATGTTTGCTATATTTTTTAGTGATTTCTGATTTTCAAGAATATGTATATGTATAGTGTATCTCAGTGAATCTGCCCATGAACTTGCAGTCCTATTTTGATCAGGGGCATTGTTCATTAATTTAGTGTGTGGTAGTACATATGTCATACCCTAACTTGTACCACATTTGGTGAGATAAGCCTTTTTTAACTGACTTGTGACCCATTCTGCCATTGTAGCAATGTTTTCTATTCTATAAATTATTTTCTGCCATTAGTTTCAATCTGTGAACGTCATTGCTTTTACCGAATTCTGGTCAGAAATTACATTAATGAATTTCGTTGGGTGCATAATTTTTTTGTTTTCCAAACAAAATTGCAGAGTACAGACAATTATGTTTGTATAGTTGGCATGATTAGTTGATGTTTTTGATTCCTAGAGATTCCAAACAGCTCAAAAATTACATTGGAGATACTTAGTTCATTTTATGCCTTTCAACAACTCTCATTCTGCAATGGATTGTTTGCTTTTTCATTGTTTTGCACAGTAAATCTATATATAACTATGAATAATAAAATATACAATAACTCTATTTGTAACTATGAATAATAAAATGTATCCATTAATATATAATAATAATAATGCTAGATACTTCTGCTTACAGCTTTGTAATGTATACCTATGTCCTGTTTTTTTAATAATGTAGGGAAGTAGAGGGGGTTTTTTTTAGGGAGAGGGTATTTATTTTGAACAAAATCTTACATAATTCCTTCACAGCATAGATTCATTCCATTCTTTTTTATTTAATATATTTAGTTCAGTGAGGTATTTTATTTGCTTGAAATCATGAAACTTATTTTGTATTAAAGTAGAATGTTATTCCTTAATAGCCTATTATGCTGTGGCATAGTATGGTTAAGTTTGCATCTATTTATGAGAGCATTAAATAGCATCACCTAATATGGTTTATATGGAACAAAATAATAAACTTTTTCAATCACGTTTTAATGAATCAAAGCAGAGTAAACACCACAGCTTTGTTTTAATTGCAGCATTTGTTTGACACTTCTAGGCATTCTGCTCAAGCAAAAATAATGACACAGTTGTTATTAGCTGCCTGCCAGTCTACAGCCATTTATCTAGTGTTAAAATAACTTTTTGAAGTTTATACATTACTGTCTATTATATACAGTATGTATCAGAGTTTTAAGATTTTCAGATGATATGATTTTATTGGGAAATAAATTACAAACAGAAAGCCTTCTTGACCTTTTTCTAACAATTCCAAAGTTTTTCTTGGGTTGCAATAATGCAGAAATCCGGTAAATTCAGTTGGCTTTTAGATTAGTAAGGTGAAATTTTAAAGGTCCGTGTTTCTCTTTACTTTGTGAGATTGAAGTGGCTTGTAAATTGCTCATATATAGTGAAACAGTAGTATGCACTATATATGAGCAATTTAGTGAAACAGTAGTTAATCATAATGCATAGAATTTCATATTTTTGTAGTACTGTATCTGACATAGTACTAATTCAACATACTTCAATGTTACAAGCATTGCCTGTATAACTGTAGCCCATCAAAAATCTGTCAGAAAGTTTAAACTTCCCTGGAGTGAAAACTAAACTGCATCCCATACCCTAAGAATGTTCATGTACATAATAACTTAGGTAACTGATTTCCAGGATATTTCTTGCTAATTCACTTTTGTTCTGAGTGAGCACTTCATTTCTGGCAATTACACACACACACACACACACACACACACACACACACACACACACACACACAAACTGGATGTGCAGTGCCAGAAATGAAATATGCATCCAAGTTTCTGTAAGTTTACAATGAAGATTAATTTTAAAATTGTTTCAGGATCATAATTCATTGTAAAGTAACAATCATCAGTGAAACAAAGTGTAACAAACTTTTATTTTGATTATTGTGCATAACAAAATATAAAATAAAGTGGTGATTCATTGTTGCATTGAAATGTAGAGGGCTTAAGCACCAGTACAAAGCTAGACTGCTAAACACCGGAAAGCACTGAATTGGCTTCTGCAGTGTTTTTGTCATAGTTTTATGTATAAACAAGTAATTCACATATCTTATTCTTACACATGTAAGGAGGTGACTCAAAACGTCTTTTCAAACATCTTTTTTTAATTACAATTTTACATGCTTAAATGTTACAAGCATTTCAGAATATAAAATGAAAGATGAGTCATTAATATGTTTATAATAATTTCTTCTGACTGACAATACTGCATCCTTTACTGTAGGTAGCATTTCAGACACAAATATACATAATATCTAAGGTATTTTACCTGATATTGTCAAAGTATTTCTCACATTGTTTGCTGTGTGAGAAAAACTTTGACAATATCAGGTAAAATACCTTAGATATTATGCATATTTTAATCAAAAGCACGTTTATAATATAAGACAACCTATAAGGTTGCCTCATGAATTGCATTTTTTGTAATTTCAGACACAGTTTTGCTCTTCTCTGTAGCAGTGAGACAAAGAAATCTTGTGTGATTTTTGTGGTCTCAAGATGTCACTTTTTTGCCATATTTTATTATAACACACTTCACTATTCCTGTACATTGGAGACACTCAATATATTGAACACAGTGACAGTAAGGTTGCTGTCTTATGGAAGGGAGGCATTTGAAAACACAGATTTATCTTTAATTTGTACATTCTGAAATGTTCATAACAATGCGATGTGAAATCATGTCATTAAAAATTTTTTATATCTTTTTGCATATGTGTGCCAGTAAGATATTCTAAATTGTTAAAATATAAATCTATCTTTTGAATGCAGTCATTATGAACTCAAAACAATTGTATGAATCACAAAATATTTAAACTGATCTACTTGACATATAACTCTCAAAAAAATAAAAGAAAAAGTTGTCAAAACAAATTGCAATTCACAATGTTTATACTATTATATTTTTACTTGATTTTTCATTGTTTACTGCATATTTAATTCTTTTGTTTTAACACTGGTGTTATCAGTGATATTTCTTTGTCCATATCACTTTGAGATAATAAAACTAAGTAAATACTATTGATTTTGCATATATTCTAATGCTAATATACCACAACTGCTAAAATGCTTTAGATGTTAACTTGAACTGTATTTAAAAAGCATGGCATTTTGTTGAATTTCTGGTATATTATGCGAACATATCATAGAAAAGTTTCATTGTTTGCAAGGTTGTTTTTTGAAAAGTAATGTTTTCGCATTTGTTCTTAGAAATATATTTGTGTGGAAATCCGGGTCATTGCTCTTAGTATGCAAAGCTGGATCAAATTGGGATTGATGTAGTTTTTTTAGATTTTTTTCTTACGTTTACCATCTAAAGTTGTTAAAGCTGTTTAGTAATGTTGTAGCATCGAGTACTTAACTCCTCAGAGCGATGTTGTTACTTGGCCGGCTGGGGTGTCATTCACTTTGTACATACCCGTGTATATTTATAGTTGGATCTCATCTGTGTATATACGGAAGTATGTTGTGTGGGATTTAGCCACAGTGTCATTTACTGAAATAAAGTCATGATTGTCTATTTTTGCATCTTGTGTAGAGAACTCTGTTACTTGATAAACACACCTACTCATATGCAGTTCATTTTCACAAAAATAAATATACAACTGTACAAATTAATGTACAAATTAAATGTTTTCTAGATAAGATTTCTTTGTGCACAAAGTATTTTTTCTTTATTAACTTCTGGATAGATGAATTAAATTATAGTGTACCTCAGATGGGCAGACAATTGATACTTCTTAGATGTTAGAGGGGATTCAACAGAAGTTTTTTTAGCTGGGAGTGGAGCATTTTTAAAAAAAAATAGGGGATTTAGGGAAGTGTCCAAATCCCAGAGGTTCCTTGGTAAAAAAATGTTTTTACAGCTTTAAGGACCCATTTTTGGCAAAAATATTGCCTGGTCTTCAGACTAATCATCCTGTATTTGATGATTTGGTTTTGTGTACTTTCCGTGGAAAATCACGGCACTCCCCCCCCCCTTTATGGTAATACAACTTTCAGTTCCTGACATTTTATAATATATCATAGAAGAGCCAGGATATTAGAGAACTTTCTATATATTCCTTCACAGTGTTGATAAAGTTGTATTGTCTTTTATGTTTATCATTCTTTGAGTCTGGTTAGTCCAAGGAGGTTAGAATAGATGGAGTAAGAGTCTGCCGTTCCCCTCGTGTGATCAAAATGAAGCCAGTGAAATGTCACGATTCTGACGTCACAGACTTCGCCGCCATGTTGGTGAGACGCAGTGAGACGACTGAGATCGCAACATCACATTGAGTAATGATGATGTGGCTGCCTTTTTCGATCTATATCTTTAAATTTCAGTATGTGGATCAGTAAAAAAAAGCTAACGATTATTAGGTAACATATAATAAACGTTTTAGGCTGGCTATGATACATTTTTATTGATTTTTTTCGAACTTTGTTTTAGCTTTTTAACAACTGCAGAAGAGTATGAGCTTTCATCACCGAGGTCACAAATATGTAACATAACATTTTCTACTTATCGTGTTTTACAGAAATCTCTGTATGAAACTGAAACAATTAATATTGTTAGAAACTCAATTCTATGGGCTCTTAAAGTTCCTGTTTACTCGCAAACCTAACGAACCGACTATAAATAACAGCACATTATTTTTAGGAGTTTGACACAAGTACTTAAAGTTAAAGTGAATTTGTGTGTGTGTGTGTGTGTGTGTGTGTGTGTGCGCGCATGCATGAGTAGACATTTCCTCAGATCATCAGATGCGGATAAATTACCCTTGAGAATATTTTTTACGTATCAGTTTATGAGTCCTAACCTTGCAAAACTGAACTCTTAAGAAGTTATGAGCTATAGCATTTAGTATGGAAAATAAGCAGTTGAATGAAATTGTTTTGCATTTTTAAATTTTCATAAAAATTTGTTTAAACGTTTACTGGAATTAAGTGGGGGTGGCCATGGGGCCCGGGCCTCCCCATGAGGTATTTGATTCTTCGTTCTTTGTATGGCTGCTTATTTTTAAATATAATTGTGTTTTTGAATATATATTTTACCAACAATGGGAATTTTAAATATATTTGTATATGTTTCTGAATATATATTTTCACTTTAATACGGCGGAGATATTTTTATGACTTTTTTATCTATGGGAGATATTTTTATCGCTTTTTTATTTTTTATCTTTGGGAGATGTTTCCCTACAGAGTGTTTTAATTTGCATCTTCAATAATTTGGGCCACCCCTATAAAAAAAATTCTGGGTATGCTGCTGCCCGCTGGAACTTATTGACAATAAAGAGCACAAAAAGTTAAATCACGAATTTATCGCTTTATATGAAACATGCGTTCATCATATTATATTTATGCACACATGCCTGAGAAAGCTCCGCAGAGAAAATTCAACCGTTTTGTCGCGACGCGACGCACTGGCCTTCCCAGCAGATGCTTTCGTTGACGAGTTGATACATTCAAAGGCACAGCACAATCCATTTTAAAAGAAGTATAAATTTTTTGATGAAAAACTGTCTATGAGGATGTAGCAGACACGTGACTCTCAGCATGGCAACGAACCTTAGTAACGTAACTGAAGGACAACCAGCCTCATTGAAATGATGGCTTCTTACTTGGAAACTTTAACTTCAGAGTACAAAATCTGGTATTTGAGAAAAATTAAAGAGATTGAAGGAAAAGATCCTTATGGGCTGAATGCAAGTATCTTCGAAGGTGATGCGAAAAGTTTTCCGAAAGTGCAAATAGTAAATATTTTCAATTACTTCGTCTTTGGTCGAAGCGCCTTTACTGCAGAACAATTCGAGGCATATAAAAGTTTCGAAGCATATAACAATTTCTCGTCATCGGTATTCTTTTACAGGGTAATTTAGAACGATCACAAATTCGTGAGTACGGTAATCAGCAATTTATGGAGAAAATAGGTACGCTGCCTTAATAAGTAAGGTTCTCTTCCCTCCCAGGTGCGGAGATCTGAGTAGAAAAAGATAGGGTTTCTTTCTTTCCAGGAATCGCTGATTTTGGAAAAAACTCACCTTGAAAGGTTGTATGCCGTTTTGAGAGCTTAACTCTTCAACAAAAAGTGTCTTTCTAAGCTCTGGGAAGCGATTTCCAAGCCTTAAAAAAAATGAGCAAAATATATATATATATATATAATTTACGTAAAATTTTAGTGAAAAAATAAAATAATTTGCTGGGATTCCCTATAATCTATTTATCCGTAAATAAATTTAGCAGCATAACACCTACTTGTAAACAGACCTGGACACCAAAAAGGATTTTATTTGGACAATAATTTTAGCCATTATTTGCATTTTTCTGCAAAAGTGTGTGCTTCAGCTCCAGGTAAAAATCCAGGTGTACTAAAAAAAAATCAACGGTAGTTTGGGGCAGCGGGGATATCATATAGAACAAGTAAACTAAAAACTCCCAATGCCGACAGCCAAATAACCTTAAAAATGAAAAGCCGAAAACTCGCAAAAAAGAGTGAGTCAGGTTAACAGTGTGATTGAGATCTAAAAAATACAGAAGAGCCAGAGATTTGAATCTGACTAGAAGCCAGGTTTGCTAACAAATTAACTTTTAGCCCTATAAAAAGTTTACCCTCCCCCTTCCCCCTAGATCAACCAGGAACCTTCTGAAAAAAAGTCTCTGGAGGGGAAAAAAAAAACCCACGTGCACAGAAGATCTGATTGGGGACCGAAGCGTTTATTTAAGAAATATTTTGACTAAGAGACAAACTCTAAAAGATGCTCTATAAGAAAATAGTCAGTAGTAATAAAACCTACGTCATTCGTCCGTAAGGGGTCCGGGTTCGAATCCCGGTCAGGCATGGATGTTGTGTTTGTCTTACGACACTGGCTCTCTCCCTTCCCTGGAACCAGTGACCCTAAATTAGGGACGGGCGACTGCTTATAGCCCATTGAGTTGCTCACGGTGGTCGTTAAACCTCCAATAATAATAAAAAAAAAAAAAAACCTACGCAAAAAAACAGCCACCTTTTAAATTCAAGTTGAAAACTTTGAATCAACGAATGAAACGCCTAGCCCAATAAGTGCAAGTACTGCACTCCAATAGCGTTTGTACAAGTAAAAGATGGATTACCTGCTTAACCAGAAATCACTGGTTTCTAGATAAAACTAACATTTAAGCGGTTCTCTGCCTTTGAAGAGTCTAACTCATTAAAAAAAAAAAAAAAAAAAAAGTGTTTCCTACTCTGGGAAGCGATCTCCCTTCGTTTGGCATGCAAGCGAATTTTTTCGGTACTGCATTTAGAGCGAGACCTCTCTTTAGAGACAGCAGCTAGTAGCCTGAAAAACACTTACGGTCTCGATTTCATCTATTATTGCAATTCATAATGCCAAAAAATCTAGGCATTTTGGCTTCAAGTTCAAGTATTTATAAACACAGACTGCTTTACAGACTAAGTGCAGGACAGCCAGCTATGCTTGTCCTTCAGGAAATTGCAGGGACTGTTGCCACTTTACTGAAACTTCTCAATGACGTCACGTTCTACATCCTCATTCCTTATTCTCGCTTCGGTGAAAAAGAACTAGGAACGTCTCACTGGCCGTGGCTCTCCGTGTCGTCTGCTCAAAGTGTTGCCGCCCCGGTGGCGCAGTGGTCTAAGGCGCTGGCCTCTGATCATTCGTCCGTAAGGGGTCCGGGTTCGAATCCCGGTCAGGCATGGATGTTGTGTTTGTCTTACGGTACTGGCTCTCTCCCTTCCCTGGAACCAGTGACCCTAAATTAGGGACGGGCGACTGCTTATAGCCCATTGAGTTGTATTCTTTCCTTGTCCAGTTTGTCGGGCTGCATCATGCCTTTTGTCAATAAAATGTTGAAATGCTCACGGTGGTCGTTAAACCTCCAATCCTGGCCTCTGATCATTCGTCCGTAAGGGGTCCGGGTTCGAATCCCGATCAGGCATGGATGTTGTGTTTGTCTTACGGCACTGGCTCTCTCCCTTCCCTGGAACCAGTGACCCTAAATTAGGGACGGGCGACTGCTTATAGCCCATTGAGTTGCTCACGGTGGTCGTTAAACCTCCAATCAAAAAAAAAAAAAAAAAAAACCTCCAATCAAAAAAAAAAAAAATGTAACAAACCTGGGTAGAAACTCAGGAAGTATTGAGTTAAAGATCAAAAAACGACATAGAAATTTGTTTCATTCAAATCAAGTTGCAACTGAATAGGGACAAAGTGTCAGTTTTATTATATATAAATGTTTGCTCATGGACATAGAAGTAACTTGATGTTACACCTCATGTAAAATTGAATTGCAAATTACTGCAGTAATTGCAACTCAATTTTACATGAGCTGTAACAGATCTATATTATATGTCATGCAGACAATTGAGAGAAAAAAATCTCACAATATAAACAAATTATACTGATGCATACTGGCACTGCATACCAGATCGTAATTCATGCTTTCATCACTAATCGGCTGATGAACTGTTGAAAACGTGCATAATATCACTTACAGTTAGAACTGGATGGGCCTACGTGATTCTGACAAAAATGAAATAGTCAGGTTTTTGTCTTTATATTGTATTTATATTCTAACTCAATGAATATATTTTTAATTGAATTAATGTGATGAGCATATTTGTGTAAAATAGGCCACAATTTTGTGTGGGACAAGTTCAGGAAGTGTGGAAGTTATCTGTTTAACATATTCTTCTTTACACTGCTAAGCGAAGATATGCCAGTTAACATTTGAAAACTAATGGATGCACTTCCCGTTTTAATACACTTGTAACTACTACTGAGGGGTGTCCCTGTGGGCAAGTGATCTAAAGCACTGACTTTTGTTCATTCTTCCAAGATGGGTCTGCGTTTGAATACGGATGAGGCATGGATGGTGTATTTGTTTGTTGGCACAGGCTCTGTTCCTCCCTGGAACCAGTGGCCCCAAATTAGGGGTGGACAACTGCTTATAGCCCATCGAGTTGCACAGTTGTCTTAAACTACAAAACAAAGAAAACCTCTATCAGTAGGTGTGTGTTTGATTTCCATTCTGGTACAATTCAATTTTCAAGTATTCTAAAATATTGGTACTATTGACAGAATTTAATTGCGTCTCTTCTAAGCCTGATTGTGGCAAACTTAACAACGTATTAAATTTTGTGAGTGTTTCTGTACATAGAAAATAACCTTATTTTGCAGCATGTGTATACATAGGTGTGTTACTGGTTATTTCATGTGTTAAGATAAACATATCGGCCACATCACAGAGCTAATGAGCAAAATTTCTCTTCAGTAAGCAGAAAGGGAGAAATATTCCTGATACCCTGTCAGCCAGCAATCGTTTGTTTAATACTGTTACACTTCTATTTGCGCAGGGCTGCAATAAATCAATAGCGTGATTGGCACCACCTACACATAGTTTACTTTGAAGGCGCTTTGATGATCACGTGGCTCAGGCGTAGTGATATCTACAGGATTACCTGCCATGAAGTTAATGTTTCTTAATGCGAATGAGGAGGGTGGATAGGAATTCAATGAGTGAGGTCATTACTAATGCTCTGCTGTTTGTTTTCTTTACAAAATTGAGGATTCCAACACGGAAAGTGTGATCTAAAGCTACACCAGCGTTTTTAAGACTGGTCCGGGACAATGAGAGTGCAAGAAGTAGTTGAGGACTGCTTTGTAGGGGAGGAATGCAAGGCAAAGTCTCTGGTTTGAAGGACGGGAGTTAAGGAAGGAGGAGGATTGTGTCTGCGCGGCCGACGTTAAAGTATGATTTCGATAAACGAAAACGACATTTTCCTTTAAATAAATTATACAAATGCAATTAAAACATTGCATTCAGAGCAAGCAAAAAGTTGAAGGCAGCATTCTAGTAACACTTGCATCTTACACCAGTGGCGTAACTAGTCAGATCCGCGCGCGTGTGTGTGTGTGTGTGTCCAGGATAAGGGGTGGGGATTGCAGGAATTCCTTTGTAGCCTGTCAGAAAAAGCATTGAAAATTCTTTCAGTATTTCGTAAATACATGTGTGTAGTTGCTATCAAACTTGCCCCACCAAAAATAATGCCCACCTACCCGTCGCCCATCCTGATTTCGAATCTAGCGACGTCCCTGATTACGAAGAACAAATCTAGGCCAACAAAACCACTGAACGCGTAAGACATCTGGCCAGTGACGAAAGTCCGCTATGGCACTTTCGCGTAATCGGATCTTTACTGTTTTGTTTTGCTTGGGGGTTTAAAGATCATCTCTTAACTCTGCGGGGCTATAAGCAGTCGCCCGTCAGTAAATTAGGACCAGCCGCCCCGGTGGCGCAGTGGTCTAAGCGATGGCCTCTGATCATTCGTCCGAACGGGGTCCGGGTTCGAATCCCGGTGAGGCATGGATGTTGTGTTTGTCTTACGGCACTGGCTCTCTCCCTTCCCTGGAACCAGTGACCTTAAATTAGGGACGGGCGACTGCTTATAGCCCATTGAGTTGCTCACGGTGGTCGTTAAACCTCCAATAAAAAAATTAGGACCACTGGTTCTAGGGAAGAGAGAAATCCAGAGGCGTAAGACAAGCACAGCATCCATGCCTCACCGAGATTTGAACTTGGACGCATTTCGGATGAATGGTCAGAAGCTAGCGTGTAGACCACTGCGCAACCGAGACGATAATCTTAACAAATAAAGCTACCACATCAGGCCTATTCGCATAGAGACCGATGTGATCCGGTCTGATCATGTCATGTAAGACTGTAGCGGCGATGGAATTACTTTGAGGCTATAAGCTGGCTGTCTGAAATAGGAAGCGGCTGCTTTAACATGAGTAGTTGAAAATTATAAGCCGCCCAGGTGGCGTAGTGGTCTAAGTGATGGCTTATGACTGTTTGTCCGAGAAGGGTCCGGTTCAAATCCCGGTGAGGCATGGATGTTGTGTTTGTCTTACAGCACTGGCTGTCTCCCTTCCCTGGAACCAGTGACCCTCAATTAGGTACCGGCGACTGCTTATAGCCCATTGGTCGTTAAACCTTCAAAAAAAATTATAAATGTTAACATTAAGCCACTTAGAATTTATTTGCCAACCTTACGTGCAGAGTCATATTTCAATCTGTGGAAAAAGGATTCATGCTACCAGTAGTGGGGACAATCTGGAGAGAGATTTATGTAGAGAATTTTAGGAAGAGAGTGTCTGAGCCCAGGTCTTAAACAACCCATCGGAGATTTGGGCTAGAATGCCCGACAGGAAAATCACACAGAAGAGAGGTGGAGGGAGACGCTGTTATTTATAATCGGGACACCAGTACTTGTGGTCCGACGGCTTAACGTGCCTATCCGACTCACAGTGGATATTTAGTGGTTCGAGCGTTTGTACCTGCCAGGGATCGATTCCGAGATGTTTCTGTGGCAGTCATGAACGTTGACACTTGGCCATCCGCGGCCCTTAGACTGTAGAACCGGTGACTCCCCAACAATATGGGAGGAATCATGGGTGAAAATCACCCCATGATCCAATCACCACTGCAATTGCACGCCTTTCAAACGTGATGCCAAACTATGCGACCTCCAGTTCATTCTCAACGCAGGAAATCTCTGTTGAATGCGAGGTGAAAAGTTCGTCAAGAAATCGTATGCAGTGCACAATTCACCATCAAGACGTGACATAAGAAACTGGTGAGATCATTTCCAAGTTCCAAACCACTTTAGATCACTTCCAATGCTGTGAGAAATAGGAGTTATACAACAGGTAGCGTTTCGAACAATTCCTCCTCAGAAAGGCCACGTGTCGCTAACTCGAAGGCGGAATCCATTAAACAAGCATTTCAACGCAGTACCACATTCCAGAAAGTACTTCATGAAAGACTAAAATCGTTTGCTTACAAAGTGCAAAATTTGCGAGTTCTCCACGTTCAGGGCAAACCTAAGAGGAGAGCGTTTGGATAAAATTGATAATGATGACATATTTCTGCAGCGTGTAATGTTTTCGGACGGAACGTTTCTTTATCAGGCCATGTTAGCTGCCAAAACATTCGAATGCGGGGTTCTGAACCCACTCGTGCTGTACGCGATCATGAGAGAAATGCAAAAATCAGTGCCTGTGTGGTGTCATGTATAACCCGGATGCGTATTTCACAGGTGAATGTACGGAGATTGGGTGTTTCTTTGCGACAGTAGTTACCTTTAGTTGTTTAATCCGTACAGTCGGAATGCGACAGGAGGTAAATAGAGAGTGTACTTTATTGGTAGGGGAACTTGAGTTTTTATATCAATATGTCTTCATGGACTTGTGACTTATCTTCTGAAGTACCATTACTCACCCGAGAGATGTCAGCGCTCACTCGTCCTTTAGATCAAGATTAGTACTAATGTGTTTTGTATGGAGAACTCATGAGTTGTTTAACTTTTTTTTTAATTTTCGAGGAGAAGGGGGTTGAAGTGTGGAATTGAAGGCATTTTTCATGAAGTTTGGAGGGACAAAAATATGAGGAATTTCCTAAATATTGAAATATATATATATGACAGATCATTACTATATTATCAGACACAATATGTGGCAAACAACATTCTGGAGTATTTATTCCAACGGAACAGTCTTATTTCAACAGAACACTGTTTTGAGGTCTAGCTTCGTGTCATTAGGTAGTTCTTTGCTAATACAAAAT
Organism: Macrothele yani; assembly: GCA_039090855.1. NCBI lineage: Eukaryota > Metazoa > Arthropoda > Arachnida > Araneae > Macrothelidae > Macrothele > Macrothele yani. Next base: position 86,006,884 of record CM077001.1, read on the forward strand.
CACTCTTTTATTTTTATTTTTTCCTAGCTAGATCTATTCACATTCATGAGGAAAAAAGCTTGATCTTCAGAATAAAGATTTCAGTGTGGAGACATACTTTTCATCGTTAAAGGTCCTTTTAAGGGTAATAGAAATTACCTTTAAAAGGGAAATTTTTAGTCTCCTTATATACGCACTTTCAGAACAACACAAATCGTGATGGCTAGGTTGACGTGCTGCCATCTATTGGCTGATACAAAGTATGGTATCAACTAGCTATTTATTGAAGTCATCCTCAATTTTAATATTAAGATAAATTTCGACCTGTATTCATCTGAGAAACTGCAGATATTCCTTATGATATCGTGCACAAAATTACTTTACTATATTATTCAATATGATCATTTGCCACATATATTAAGAAACCTCACAGTGAATTTCTTAGGAAGCAGAACTTCCCACGATATATTTCCGTATTATCATTTGTCACATATGTTATGCAACCTCACAATTTTTCTTAGCCAGCAGAACTTCCCACGATATATTTCAGTATGATCATTTGTCACATATGTTACGTAACCTCACAATGAATTTCTTAGCAAGCAGAACTTCGCCGGATAAAAGACAGTGTTCCTGTTACGCGACTCTCCTCGTAGGCCCCGCCTACTAACAATCTCCAAAGTAGCTCTGAGCCAATCGCGCGGCGGAAATGGCCCTAATCGCAATTCCGTACATTCACTTGTGAAATACGCAACCCGGATCATCTGCCCTTTCTTTTTCATCGAAAAGACGGAGGGATTGTTTATCTTGATATATTATAGAACAATTCGTTTTACCACAGCTTTAGGAGGAAACTGCCAATTCCGACGATCAGATAAGAACACTGATCTCGTGTTAATGCAGTGCAGGGGAAAAACCTACCAACTCCCCAGATGTGAAGGAGAGAGAGGGGGGAGTACACTACACACAATCCTGTGAGGAATTGGAGTTATACCTTGTGATATTTTATACTTGTCCTAAACACTCACAGCTGGTGAATGAAATGTACACTCAGTAGGCAAAACATTAGAAATTAGGATGATACGCAGTTGGCATGGGCATCCCCCGCATACAGTGGAACAGACCCAAAACTAGGCGAACATCAGGGCTTCCCAACAGTGCATCGCAGTAGAAAAACATGAGTAAACGTGGTGATCTGAGCGACTTTGGTCGTCGGTGCAAGACAGACGGGTCAATCTATCGCTGAAGTGGTAAGAATCCTAGGATTCCCGAGGACAACCATATCAAGGGTGACGAAAGTACCAGAGTCCACCGAGAAAGCGATGGCCGACAATACGCCATTGATGCCCTGAGTGGGCGTGAACTATCCAAGCTCGTACAGACCGACAGCTTGCCAACGGCGACGCATATCACATCTACTTTAAATGTGGGAGGCCCAAGCAGCGTCAGCGAGCAAGCGGCACTGTGCACGCTGCATAGCCTGGGTTACGGAAACTGACGCTCTACTCGTGTGCCAATGTTGACTGCTCCTCATCATACATTACGCCTCTCCTGGTGCCGGGAACATCGAAACTGAACCTCTGCAAAGTGATGCCTCGCGGTGTGTTCAGATGGATCCCATTTTGAGCTGTACCGAGCTGACGGGAGCATGTGGCTATGGCGTCGACAGCATGAGCCCATGGGCCCATCGTACTAGGTCGGCTCTGTTCAAAGCGGTGGTGGCTCTGTGATGGTTTGGGGAGCCTTCTCATAGGACACGTTAAGTCCGTTAGTGTGTCTGGAGAGGTCCTTAATCGCTGCGCGCTACCAGTATGTACTGACTGATCACCTACACGCTTTCATGACCTTCGCACATCCTGCGGCAGATGGTCTGTTTCACAGAACAATGCGCCACCCCACGGGGCCGCAACCACCCAGGCATGGCTCGCGGAACATTCACATGAGTTTGGAACCATTCAGTGGCCGCCAAGGTCCTCGGATTTAAACGCCGTGGAAGCTCTCTGGGATGTCGTTCAGCGGAACATCAGATCCATGGATCCTGGACCGACGTCTCGGGAGGAGTTGTGGACAATTCTGTAACAAGCATGGCTGGCATTACCTCAGGAAACCCTTCTGCATTTGGTGGAGTCGATGACTCGGCGTGTACAATCTGTTATTCGTGCTAGAGGAGGACCAACACGTTATTAGGTAGGCGTCTCTAATGTTTTGTCCATTGAGTGTATTTATTATGTACGAGGTCAATCCCAAAAGTAATGAGAATGATTGCAAAACAAATGCGTTTAATCAAAATACATACCATTAGTTCCGATCATATTCGAAGTAAGTACCGTGGGACTGAACACACTTATTCCAGAGACGCTGCCATTCGTCGTAGCAGTGCTGGAAGTCTTCATGTAAGAGGCTCTGCAGAACCCTCGTCACGGGTGACTGGACGTTTACAACAGTACCAAAATGGATTCCTTCAGGTGCGTTTCGTTTTTCGGGAACAAAAAAAGTCACACAGTGCCAAGTCAGGGCTGTAGAGGGGAGCGGGGTGAGGAAGGGTAGAGATGTTTTTCTGCCCCAGAAACTCCCTCACAGACAATGATGTGTGACTCGGTGAATTGTCATGGTACAGGATCTACGCTTCTGTAATGTCACGACGCACTCGCAAAACCCTTTCCCTCAAACGCTCCAGGACCTGTAGGTAAAAAGTCTGATTGACTGTCTGTCCTGGTGGTACAAATTACTTGTGCAACACTCCTTGACAGCCAAAAAAAAAAAAAAAAAAAAAAAAACCCGATGAGCTCTTTGATTTCACTTTCGATTTGCTCATCCGAGGTTTCTTCGGTCGAGGTGAAGAGGGAGTGTGCCATTCTGAATTCTGCCCTTTCGTTTCGGGATCGTACTCAAACATCCATGTTTCAACCCCAGTAATCACTTTACGCAAAAAGTCGGGCTCACTTGTCAAACGATCCAACAGTTCTTGGGAAATCAACAGACGATTCTCCTTCTGCTCATCGGACAAGTTCTTTGGGACGAGTTTTGCGCGAATCTTCCTCATGTTGAGATCTTTTGTAATGATTCGATGAACCACCATTTTTGGTACTCCGACCTCATCTGCGATTAGTCGGACATTTAAACGTCGGTCCCATTCCAGAGCAACCTTGATAACGGCCACATTGTTATCGGTTCTTGACATTGAAGGTCGCCCTGAGCGCTACTCATCCTCAACGGCTTTACTTCCATCCTTGAAGGTCTTGTGCCACCTGAAAACTTGGGCTGATGACTAAGCTGCGCTTCCATACGCTTTCTTCAGCATCTCTAAGGTTTCTGCGGCTCTTTTCCTACAGTTTTACACAAAATTTGATTGCGTAATGCTGCTCAACGCTCCTTTGCATTTTCGTCCGTAACAAGTGTAAAAAAACAAGGGTGCACTTTTGTAACGTTCCGACCATTCGAAAGGCTCAACTTAGGATGGTCCAGCCGTTTACCTGAGATACCCACGCAACAACCTGCAGCGCCACCTGCCTCCCGCCATCTTTGTGGCGAAGGTCAACGAATCATTCTCATTACTTTAGGGACGGATTACGTATATGTTTTATATGAGGTCAAGGCAGCGCCAAAGATTAGATTCTATATTACCAAGATTTTCTAGAATTGACGTAGCTCTAATGCTATAAAATAACTGCTGTAAACGATGCATACATTTAATCACTCGTTATTTTCCTTTTCCTAAAATAAAATATATTTTTTATGAAAATGACTAAATTATTCACTCAAAATGTTCGTCAAATTCAGTGGCTCACTCAGAAGGAGTGGCCCAGGGACTCACGCCCTCTCCATAACATGTTGCTTGGTCATTCGCTACTTATTTTTAAATACTAGGGGCTGCGCCTCTAGGCTCGCTACGCTCGTTTCCAGAGTAGCGCTCGGGCCCTGCAGCCCGATATCCAAGTATATCACATGAAATAAAAATGGAAAATTCATATAAATTTCAATTTTTATTGCATGTCTAAGCAAATAAGGATTGTTATTCCGAAATTTCAGAGTTTTTTTTTTTACTGCCGTTAATTTTTGGAAGGCCGGACTTTTGTCGTTTGAACTTATAGCACTTACTAAATTTACCACTAAGGAAAACAAAAGCTGTCCAAAAAGCATTTCCGTAAACCGTTAAGGTGGACGTCAAGTAATGTTGCTTCCTATACTTCCAATGGAAAAACTTTTGTACACATTTCCTTCACAATTATTGTGTTCCCAAGGATGAAAATTTGAACATCGATTAAAATAACTTCATATTATAACTTGGAATACTTAATATTTTCTAAAACATAACCATAATTATATGAAAAATCAATAACTTTTCCTTTGGTGGTGTTGGAACCAGAAAAAAGATGGCGCGAGCTGTACTTTGATGACGTCAGAAGACAAACAAATGTTGGGTTACAAAATTATGATTATGTTTTAGAAAATATTAAGTATTCCAAGTTATAAAATGAAGCTATTTTAATTGATGTTCAAATTTTCATCCTTGGGAACGTATTAATTGTCCAGAAAAAAGATGGCGCGACCTGTTCTTTGATGACGTCAGTAGACAAACAAATGTTGGATTGCATAATTATGGTTATGTTTTAGAAAATATTAAGTATTCCAAGTTGTAAAATGAAGCTATTTTAATCGATGTTCAAATTTTCATCCTTGGGAACGCGTTAATTTTGAAGAAAATGTGTACAGAAATTTTTTCATTGGAAGCATAGGAAGCAAAATTACTTGACGTCCACCTTAAACAACTGAGATAGCTGTACCAACAAAACATATGCATAACAAATTTTCTGCGTCACCATGGCAGCAGGTCACGGGACCAGAATGTTCCTTTGCGGTTGTGAAGACAGACAAGCCGTTCTTTTCTTTCCTTTGCGTCTTTAAAAACTGCTTAAAAATCAGAAAATGACTTTTTCTTAATTTTTTTTTGTAAAAAGGGGACGATAGTTGTAAGTTTATGTTGTAAAAATTGCAATGCGTTATGATTTATAGTTTGCCATATATCCATTTTTTTAAATGGATCCCATGCGAAATGGAGAATTTTGCGAAATTTAGAAATTTAATTTCTCGTAAACTAAATCAAAATTCAAAACAAGTTGGTAGAATCATGCAATGCATTGTTTATCACTAATATGCAAGGTTTTGTTGCTTTGAAATGAATAGGTGTTTCTGAATGGATTTCTTGCGCAGATTCCGAAAATGACCTTCAAAATTCCATATCACGTCAGGTTTATTCACAAATGAATCACGTCAGGTTTATTCACAAATGACGGAAATGTGAAAATTAAAAAAAACGTTATTTTTCAATGACATTGTTATATGGCAACGTTTGTAACGTGTGAAAATGTTCTCCGGAGGGGCGGAATGATTGTTTAAGGAATAGATAAACATAAATATATAGCTGATAATGGAAATGCAATTGTTTTATCTGTATGACGTCATGATTTGCGCCACTATAAAAGGCGGAACATGAGAGAATGTTATCTTGGCACGGCAGCATGACTCATACCTCATGCCACTGCTCCCTTCTTTCTATGGGTCACATGTGGCGCCATTCGGGGCAGATCGTGTTACAATAGTCAGTGCAAAGAAAGGACTGGTCCCGTTCGGTTGTTTCTTTGTGGCGTGTGCAATGGCTTAACGTGGTTGTGTAAATCATCCAGACATATTTTGCTACATATGTGGCTGTTATACGACAGGAAAAAAACAGAGGCAAAATATTACGCCATTCGTGAAAAATGCTTATTTTCAATACTTCGGAATTAAACTAGCAGATCAGGGCAAAGTTTGGTCTCCTCACAATGTGTGCCGTGCATGTGTGGAGGGGTTGAGGAACTGGAAAAGTGGAAAAAGGGCATCAATGCCGTTAGGTGTACCCACGGTGTGGCGTGAGCCAAAAAATCACAGTGACGACTGCTACTTCTGCACAGTGAATATCGTGGGCCATACCAGAACCAGTAAGCGTAGCATTGTGTAGCCCAATATCCCATCTGCCATAAGACCAGTGCCCCATAGTGAATCTATCCCTGTGCCATCCCCGTCCAATATCAAGCCCCCAACAGACACCGATTCAGATGGTGATGCAAGTGATGAAATGTACCAACCGGACAGCATGGAGGATGAAACCCCAGTGCCATTTACCCAGCATGAACTGAATGATTTGGTTCGTGATCTGAATTTACCTAAAGACGCAGCAGAGCTTTTAAGATCACGACTTCAGGAAAAGAATTTACTATGTCCTGATACGAGATTCTCCTGGTACAGACACCGAGAAGCAGAATTGGTTCCGTTTTTTGCTGAGGAAGGCGGTTTGGTATATTGTCGAGACATTCCGGCAGTCATGAAATACTTCAACATTAATTACAATTCAGGACAGTGGAGGTTGTTCATAGATGCCAGCAAATCCAGTTTAAAAGGTGTTTTATTACACAATACTAACATCCATCCATCCATTCCAGTAGCACATTCTGTGACTTTGAAAGAGACATACGAGAACCTTAAATTACTGCTGGAAAGTGTGCAGTACAAGTTTCATGAATGGTCTTTGTGCTTTGATTTCCAGGTGATTGGAATATTGCTCGGCCAACAAGCAGGCTACACCAAATTTCCTTGCTTTTTGTGTGAATAGGACTCCAGAGCAAGGACGGAACATTGGGTTCGGCAGCTGTGGCCAGTTAGAAGTACATTCACACCTGGCAAAAAAAAAACATTGTTTCACTTCCACTGGTTGATCCCTCGAAAATACTGTTGCCACCTTTACACATCAAACTTGGCTTAATGAAGCAATTCGTGACAGCTTTAAGCAGGGACAATAAATGCTTTCAGTATCTTAGTGGTAAGTTTCCATCAATCACGTCTGAAAAAATTAAAGCTGGCATTTTCATAGGCCCTCAAATACGAAAATTAATGGCAGACAACATATTCGAGGAAACCATGAGTGACTGTGAATTGCGAGCATGGACTGCATTCAGAAATGTGATACACAACGTTTTGGGGAACACGAAGGCTTCAAATTACACCACTTCAGTCGAGGACATGCTGGAATCCTATGAACTGCTTGGTTGCAACATGAGCGTCAAAATTCACTTTCTTCATGCTCATCTAAATTACTTTCCTAACAATCTTGGTGATTTTTCGGAAGAACATGGCGAGTGCTTCCGTCAGGATATTAAAGTGATAGAAAAGAGATACCAAGGAAAGTGGACTGTACATATGATGGCCGACTATTGTTGGATGTTGAACAGAAACTGTACGGACGCACACCGAAGACAATCCAAAAAAAGGAAGTTTGAAGGGGTGCCCAGTGGCGAATGTTAGGTATGTTTGCTTTTGAATATGTATTTATGTTTATCTATTCCTTAAACAATCATTCCGCCCCTCCAGAGAACATTTTCACACGTTACAAACGTTGCCATATAGCAATGCCATTAAAAAATAACGGTTTTTTAAATTTTCACATTTCCGTCATTTGTGAAAAAAACCTGACGTGATACGGAATTTTGAAGGACATTTTCGGAATCTGCGCAAAAAATTCATTCAGATACACCTATTCATTTGAAAACAACAGAAAAAAGTTGAAAAATTGCAGGTCAGTGTTATGATACGCTTTCCCACATACTAGAAATCATTATTCAACTTATTACTCAAGTTATGAGGAGAATGCCTATGGAATAAATCTCACTCCTGTGTCCTGACCTTTGATCCCATTTCGATAATATTCAACAGAACTGGTTCAGTATACCTCCGAAATAACATGATAACGTTTTGTCGCAATCGAAGTAATTTTACATAAGTTATGATGCATAAGGGCTATGGAATAGATCCCGCTTCTGTGTCCTAACCTTTAACCCCATTTCGCCCATTTTTAATAGGATTCGTCCCCAGGCAGGTCCCTACAACATACTAACATTTCATCCAAATCGAAACATTTTTACGTAAGTTATGTTGCATAATAGCGATGGAAGTGATTCCGCTCCTATGTCCTGACGTTTGACCTCCATTTCGCCAATTTTTAATAGGGTTTGTCCCCAGGTGATCCCCTACCACATACTAAAATTTAATCGAAATCGAACCTTTTTTACGTTAGTTATGACGCATAAGAGCAGTGGAATGGATCCCGCTCCTATGTCCTGACCTTTGAACCCATTTTGTTCACTTTCAATAGGGTTCCTTCCCAGGTGTTCCCCTACCACATACCAAAATTTCATCGAAATCGAACGATTTTTACGCGAGTTATCGTGCGGACGAACATGCCCACAATACGCGTGACGTAATGATGCAGATGGGAATCGCGACCATCTGCTCGCAAGAGTGTGACGTCATAAAACTTTAATAGGAACCACACACAACGCGTGACGTAATGAGACAGATGGAGTGACCGCGCGCCAACATCTGATGGCTCGACGCCATGACACTACACTAAAAACGTGGTAATTCGGGGTGGCTATTTAACCCACCAAACGAATCTTCCTAAAGTCGAGATCAAGCTAAATCAATTTCTAGTACCAGAAAACGGTAGGTTAAAGACTTTCATCAAAATCCTTAGAGCCGTTTTCAAAATAAAATTTACATACATACAAGAATTGCTCCTTTAAGGTGAACGTCAAGTAATTTTGCTTTCTCTACTTCGAATGGAAAACTTTCTGTAAACATTTTCTTCCCAATTAATGCGTTCCCAAGGATGAAAATTTGAACATCGATTAATATATCTTCACATTACAACTTGCAATACTTAATATTTTTTAAAACATAACCATAATTATGCAACCCAACATTTGTTTGTCTACTGACGTCATGAAAATACAGGTCGCGCCATCTTTTTCCTGGACAATTAATGCGTTCACAAGGATGAAAATTTGAACATCGATTAAAATAGCTTCATTTTATAACTTCGAATACCTAATATTTTTTAAAACATAACCATAATAATGCAATCCAATATTTGTTTGTCTACTGACGTCATCAAAGTACAGGTCGCGCCATGCTTTTTCTGGTTTCAACACCACCAAAGGAAAAGTTATTGATTTTTAATAAAATTATGGTTATGTTTTAGAAAATATTAAGTATTCCAAGTTATAATATGAAGTTATTTTAATCAATGTTCAAATTTTCATTCTTGGGAGCACATTAATTGTGAAGGAAATGTGTAAAAAGGTTTTTCCATTGGAAGTATAGGAAGCAAAATTGCTTGACGTCCACCTTAATATTATGGAATAAGGGCGATGGAATGAATCGCAATCCTATGTCCTGACCTTTGACCCCATTTGATCCATTTTCAATAGGGCTTGTCCCCAGGTGGTCCCCTACCACATACTGAAATTTCATCGAAATTGAACCATTTTTACGCACGTTATGACGCATAAGTGCAATGGAATGCATCCCGTTCTTATGTTCTGACCTTTGATCTCAATTCACCCATTTTGAATAGGGTTCGTCCCCAGGAGGTCCCCTACCACATAGTAAAATTTCATTGAAATCGAACCATATTTACGCAAGTTATGAACCATAAGTCCAATGGAATGGATCCCGCTCCTACGTCGTGACCTTTTACTCTATTTGCCCCATTTTCAATAGGGTTCGTCTCCAGGTGGTCCCCTACCACACACTAAAATTTCATCGAAATCGAACCATTTTTACGCCAGTTATCATGCGGACGGCCGGACGGACGGACAAAGCTGAAACATATACGCTTCTTCAACCTACGGTTGGAAAGCGTAAAAAAGGGCGACGTGGTGCAAAAATTCGGTCATGGCACGATATGCCTACACAATTTCGTGGTTCTGTTGCTGTTAGTGTGTCCGGAACGCGACCTTATAGCACTTTTTTGCTTAATTTAAGTTTGAAATACAATAGCTCTTGAAGTGTCGCTAGAATCGAGGAACGGTTTATTTCAGTGTGTTCTCCAAACAATTCTCTACAAACGATGTAAATTTCATATTTTTGTGTTCAATACGTTTTGCGCTGCGAGCTAGGAAAGCAAGAGTGTCGCGAAATTTCTAAAACAGTGGCAGTTACTTTTTTTAGAATAGAGAGATCATCATCATCATCATTGTCAACCATTATCAATCCACTGCTGGACGAAGGTCTCCCCAAGTTTCCTCCACAACGGTCTGTCTTGTGCCAGTCTCCTCCATGTCACCCCTGCATACTTTCGAATTTCATCCACCCATCTCCCATGTGGTCTTCTTCTGGGTCTTTTCCTGTCCCTTGGAATCCAATCTAAAATTTCGGCTGTCCATCGATGATCTGTCCTTCTGGCAGTATGTCCAGCCCATTGCCATTTCAGGGATTTAACTCTTATCATGATGTCTTCCACTCTTGTCATTTTTCGGATCCACGAGTTCCTCTTCTTATCTCTCCTGGTTACACCAAGCATGCACCTCTCCATGCTGTTTTGAGTTGTCTGCAGCCTTTGTATGTCTCTTTTAGTTAAGGTCCACGTCTCTGCACCATACGTAAGCACTGGAAGGATGCATTGATCAAACACTTTTCTTTTAAGACATAATGGCATATTGCTCGTGAAAATTATGCTGTTTCTTCCAAAAGCTCTCCAGGCAAGTTTTGTACGCCGATTAATTTCTTCATCAATGTTACCCTCACTTGATATCTGCTGTCCAAGATAAACGTACGTGTCTGTTATCTCCAGCTTTTCTCCATCAATCGATAAATCTTCATTTCTTGTAAAAGCATTGAACATCACTTTTGTATATGCTTTTATAATAAATACATACTGTAGTTTGCAAATCATTCGAAACGCATTTTAATATGGCGGAGATATTTTTTATCGCTTCCCAGTATTTTAGGTGACGTTTTCCCGTGATTTTTTTTATTTGCATCTTAAATATTTTGAGTCACCCCCATAAAGAAATTCTGGGTGCGCCACAGGTTGAATTCATATATTTGTGGAATTTTATTAAACAAATATTCAATACAGTATGATAACCAGATTTCATTACAGTCTGAAGAGGGCAAAAAAATCTTTAATTTAAGTATTAGTTTTTTTTTTTGGGGGGGGGGGGGGAGGTGTTCTGATTGTACCATAGGAGTGACAGTAAGCTAGTTTTGTGTATGTGTGCTGACATCACTCATTTGTACGGTCAGACCAACTGAACAATATTAAATGGGAAATGACTGTGCGACGAGTTGAAGCGAAATACTTGGATCACTGTCATGATTATAATTTAAATTTGAATTCGGTATAACTGATTCAATGCCATCCATAAATACTTTTCACGTGCACCTTTTCACAACACAAATCCATCTCCAACCTTCCGAAGACTCGTACCCTATTTCTTCCCTGTCTGGCTGCACATAAACTCCGTGGTGAAGACATCGAAGACTTTAACCATGTCTTGTCTGGAGTACAGCTAGACTCCACCAAAAATACCACCGCCCTTCCACCCCACCAGTAACCAGGAAGAATAGGGGTTTTTACTATATAGAGCTATGCAAGACAGTAAGAAAAAGTATCACTGAAGACGTAAGAAAATTCAACTGTGAACTAGTGAGGAAAGCAATTGAAAACAACGAAAGCCTAAAGATAGCAAAGGGACATCTCAGTAAGGGAAGAAAACAGATTATGGCACTGAGAAAAGAAGATGGTTCTGTAACAAGAAATAGAGGCGAAATTTTGACAAGAGTGAAAGATTTCTACTCCAAATTATATGAAAGGGATGATAGATGCACTCCAGACATCATGAAAGATACCAGTACCAGAGTTCCTCCAGTCCTTCCAGCAGAAGTTGCACATGCAATCAAGAACATGAAGCGGGGAAAAGCTCCAGGATAAGATGGAATTACTGTAGACATCATACAAGAAGCAAGTGGAGAAATCGAAACAGTACTCGCCCAAATTTTCACTCGATGCCTTAATGAAGGAAAGATTCCCGAGGATTGGAACACCGCTACAATGATCCTGCTACATAAGAAAGGTGACATTGAGGATCTCGGAAACTACAGACCTATCAGCCTCCTATCAGTAGTTTATAAAATCTTCACTAAAGTTCTTTCACACCGATTGAAGGTAACACTGGACATGGCTCAACCGAGAGAACAAGCTGGATTCAGGAGTGGCTACAGCACAATAGATCATATCCACGTACTGAGAGAACTAATTGAAAGAGCGAGGGAATGTGAACTTCCATTGTGCATGGCTTTTATCGATTATGAAAAAGCCTTTGATTCGGTGAAACCATCAGCAGTTACAATGGCCCTGAAATCCTGCGGTATTGAAGATGCGTGCATTAATATTATTAATAACATCTATGAAAATGCAAGTGCAAAGATTCGGCTGTTTGAAAATACAACACACATAAAAATTGGAAAGGGAGGGAGACAAGGTGACACCATATCTCCGAAGCTCTTTAATGCCACATTGGAGGGTGTTTTTCAGTCGCTGAGCTGGGAAAACAAGGGGATAAAGATTAATGGAGATTATCTAACCCACCTTCGTTTTGCTGATGACGTAGTCATTTTTGCAACTACCCCATCAGAGCTGCAGAGTATGATCCAGGAACTTGCTGACAAGAGTAAAGAAGTGGGATTAAAAATGAACTTTCAGAAGACAAAAGTGATGTTCAATGCTTTTACAAGAAATGAAGATTTATCGATTGATGGAGAAAAGTTGGAGATAACAGACACGTACGTTTATCTTGGACAGCAGATATCAAGTGAGGGTCACATTGATGAAGAAATTAATCGGCTTACAAAACTTGCCTGGAGAGCTTTTGGAAGAAACAGCCTAATTTTCAAGAGCAATATGCCATTATGTCTTAAAAGAAAAGTGTTTGATCAATGCATCCTTCCAGTGCTTACGTATGGTGCAGAGACGTGGACCTTAACTAAAAGAGACATACAAAGGCTGCAGACAACTCAAAGCAGCATGGAGAGGTGCATACTTGGTGTAACCAGGAGAGATAAGAAGAGGAACTCGTGGATCCGAAAAATGACAAGAGTGGAAGACATCATGATCAGAGTTAAATCCCTGAAATGGCAATGGGCTGGACATACTGCCAGAAGGACAGATCATCGATGGACAGCCGAAATTTTAGATTGGATTCCAAGGGACAGGAAAAGACCCAGAAGAAGACCACATGGGAGATGGGTGGATGAAATTCGAAAGTATGCAGGGGTGACATGGGGGAGACTGGCACAAGACAGACCGTTGTGGAGGAAACTTGGGGAGACCTTCGTCCAGCAGTGGATTGATAATGGTTGACAATAATGATGATGATGACTCCAAGCGTGGCAGATGGCAAGTCCCAGAGAAAGGGGACTAACATAACATAGGGGAGTTGGCAAACACCCACTTCAGGAACTGCAGCCTGATATCTTGTTCCAACAAGATGGGCATCGCTCACACCGGTCTCTATCAATGCAGAGGCGAATTTATATCTTTTGGGGTCCTAGGCGCTAAAATTCAGGGGGCCCCTCCTCCTTCTTATCACCTCAAGAACTTCCATCCATCAGATTAGAGAAAAAAAAAAAAAGAAGTCGAGAGAAAGTTTTTACGCTTTTTAAAATTCCATATTCTATCTTCCCATTATTAAAACCTTTTGTAAGATAATTTTATCTGCCCGTGAGCATCGATTTTTCTTTTTTTAGATATTTCAAAGATTATTTTTGCGGCTAATAGGAAATCTAGGGATATTAAGTTCGGCACTTTAAATACCGCCAAGGGCTGTCCAGTCAAAAATTCAAAAATTTAAAGTTCTGTTGTGAAGAAACTTCAAATTTTGTGTCTCTCAGGTTAGGCTTAACTGTTCCTTCTCAAATATTTAAAATTTTCAATTAGTTCGTTAATTTCCTGCTAAAGGCGCTAACGCCAAAAAAATTTTTTTTCACAGATTTTCCAAAAATTATTTTTTGCGAATGATCGGACATAAAAATTCATTAAAATTTTCCCATTTTAAATTTCACTACTAGTTCATAAATTTCCCACTAGGAGTTCTCAAAGTGGAAATTTCGTAAATTTTAGCTTTGCTCTACGAAGGAACTATTTCAGTTACAGCAAAAATTCTTTTTGAGTTTGTTCCGTTAGGCAAATCTGATTACATTAACACCTTTTAAGTTTCAAGTTTCTTGGCAAATTTAACGCTAATGGCGCTGAAAATGAAATTTCATACATCGCGGGTAAATTGTCATAAAATTTCATAAAATTGGAATGCATTTCAATTATAAAACGTGCTCTTTCCATTGCTTCAGCTTTGGAAAATCATCTTCTTTTTTACATGCATTTAGAGCAAATTAGTTGGAAATGAGCATGGTATCAAGCAAAAATAAGATACTTGAAGATCTTTGCAACCGGAAAAGTTCTCGACATTAGAAAGTACGGGTAAAATGCAATTTATGCCCAGTGCTTTACTTGAAAAGGGTGGATGACTTTTCGTGGAGGAGTTTTGGCATAGACGAATGCCATGGACCAAGAAAGGCGGACAGTAAGAATTTCACCAGTCACTGCAGGAAAGAGAGAATGTGAAGAATTTGTTGAAAGCATTTTTTACGTTTTCCAACCGTAGGTTGAAGAAGCGTATATGCTCCAGCTATGTTCGTCTGTCAGCACGATAACTCGTGTAAAAATGGTTCAATTTCGATGAAATTTTAATATGTGGTAGAGGACCACCTTGGGACGAACCCTTTTGAAAATGGGCGAAATGGAGTCAAAGGTCAGGACATAGAAGCGGGATCCATTCCACTGCTCTTATGCGTCATAACTTACGTAAAAATTATTCGATTGCGACAAAACTTTATAATGCTGTTCCAGAGGTACACTGAACCGATTCTGTTGAATGTAATCGAAATGGGGTCAAAGGTAAGGACACAGGAGCGAGATTTATTCCACGGCCATTATCCTCATAACTTGAGTAATGATTTCTGGTATGTTGGAAAGCATATCATAATCAATGCATTGCATGATTTTACTAACTTGTTTCTTATTATTTTCATTGGAAAATTTTGAAAGTCTAATTTTTTTGTTTCGGTCCGTGAAAACCAAAAGAATACTGGCAATCGAATTATACGCTTTCGGGGCCCCTCAAGCTCTGGGGCTCTAGGCGCGCGCCTAGTCGGAAAGCCGCCACTGTCTCTATGTATGTAAGAAAACTTCCTGATAAGGAGTTTCCGGACAGATCGAGGTGGGTCGATTTCTTGGCAACCTTATTCTCCAGATTTAACCCCACTAGGTTTTTTCTTGTGGGAAGATGTGAAAGACATCGTGTACTCCACTGCAGAGATTAACCTTACTAGGTTTTTTCTTGTGGGAAGATGTGAAAGACATCGTGTACTAACTCCACTGCAGAGATTAACCCCACTAGGTTATTTTTTGTGGGAAGATGTGAAAGACATCGTGTATTCCACTGCAGAGAAGGATGCCCTGGAACTTCGAAGCAGAGACACCACAATGTCATAGCCACAATCACGCCTGATATTCAAGAATGCACTGGGAATGAACTTTAATATCGATTAAATGTTCGCACATCTAAAGGCACTCGCATAGAAATCTATTAAGTCGAAAAAAATACAACTTCTATGTGTCATCTGTATATAGCCTACAATAAAATTACAGGTACGAGTATTGATTTTTTGTTTTGTGACATTCTTTTATGTTCACTCTGTATCACAGGCGTAGACTTTTGTAAGTCTCAGGGTATGCTCTACTAAAAAACATAAAAACAAATGCGTTTTTACACTAATTTTCTTTAAAATGAAGAAGAGAATAAATAAAGATACACTCTTTGCCAACAAACACACACACGCAAAGAAACACCCAGAAGGAATAATTCAATCGAGATGAAAATTGGTATGTGTAATGCACATGCACTGTATATATGAAAGGAAATGGGCCATTGATCGGATGAAACAGCTACACCACGAGTGGAACAAGTCAATACGTTGTAGCGCCACCTCTGTCTCGGATACAAGCGGTTATCCGACGTGGCATAGACGCATACATTTCACGGATACTGTCTGGCGGTATAGCATGCCAGATGGTATCCAAATTGAGGACCAGTTCGCAGACATTTAGCGATGGCCTCCCATCATGTCCCAAACACGCTCGATCGGCAAGAAATCAGGCGATCGGACTGGCCGTGGAAGGGTGTTGGCATTACGGGAGCGGGCTTGGGAAAGCCGTGCCGTGTGTGGCCAGGCATTATCCTGTTGAAAAATTGCTCGCTGATGCTGCGACAGGAATGGCAACACAATAGGTCGTGGAATGTCGTCTACGTACCGTTGAGCCGTGAGGGTGCCACGGAGGACTACCAAGGCTGTCGGCTATCGTATAAAATGGCTCCCCAGAGAGTCACTCCTGGTATGCGAGGCGTGTGCCATTCCATGGTAAAGGAAGGATCCATGCGCTGGCCGGCTCGTTTCCAGACACGTATGCGCTGGTCATCTGTGTCAAGTGCAAATCGTGACCCATCGCTGAAGACAACACGACACAACTGGACGTTGGCCAGGCCCAACACCACTGCAACCGGTGCCGGCGATGCTCGCTGGTAATTGGTAAGCGGCGGAGTGTCCTCCTCGAATGGAATCCCCGTGCCACAAGTCGTGTGGCAACGGTCGGGATCGCCACTTCCGTACCTGTAGACGACGAAGCATGGCTGCGCATGGTTGAGAGCTATATATACGAGTTCTGTTCTGTTCGTGCGGCTCTCACAATCACTCGATCCTCGCATTTTGTCGTTGCCCTCGGCCGTCCACTGCCCGTGTGCCGCTGGGTTGTGCCTTCGTCGTCCTATTAGCGGCAACATTGCTCGACTGCAGCGTTTCTCCGACCCAAACGCCTGGCGATACGGCGACCTGACCTCTTTCAACCTAATTATACGTCCTCGCTCAACTTCTCGTATTGCACACGAATCCGACATCAAGTCCGTGGAGCTTAATGCAACAGCAATCCGCTGTCACAATTGTCCCTGCTTGAGTGCGAGATTTGCTCTTGATATACCCTCTTCGATGCGCGGTTGCCATGCGCAGTGGCAGGCCACTATTTAGTCATTGGTCATTATTTTTTAATAATTTACATATTCGGCTCGGAAGTATACTTGCATGCGGAGTTTCGTCAGGATCGAACGACTTTCTCGGGGTGCTTCGTTTGTTTCGGCAAAGTGTGTATGTTATGTTAAATAATTTTCCAGTAGTAAAGTATCGAACATTTTTCAAAAATAATGCCTTTTTTCATTTAATCCTTATGGTTGTGAGTAAGTAAGTTTGAACATAATGAGCAAAAGATGTTTTTTGGGAGTGTTGGGGATAAAGTTGTTAAAGACCACCGTGAGCAACTCGTTGAGATATGTAAGCAGTCGGCTGTCCCTAATTTGAGGCCACTGGTCCTACGGAGGGGAGAAAGGCAGTGCCGTAAGACAAACGTACCATACATGACTCATCCGGATAAGAGCCTGGACCCGGACCCATTTCGGGCGAAAGATTGGTAGACAGTGCTTCGTACCACTCGGCCACTACGGCGTCTTTTTGTATTCCTTCACATTTCTCTTAATAACTGCTTAAATTTTCAATAAATCTGAAAAACGCTTGTTGTCACTGAATGAAACGTAAAATTATAACTGATATATTACAGAATTTCTTTATACTGAAATAATGTTGCAACATACGCTATTTCAAAATGGGTCTTGAACAGGGGCGTATTGATAGTTTCTATAAAAAAAAAAAAAAACTTTTTTCTATAACAGTGTGTGACGTGCCTGCCCAGCAGG
Organism: Macrothele yani; assembly: GCA_039090855.1. Taxonomy (NCBI): domain Eukaryota; kingdom Metazoa; phylum Arthropoda; class Arachnida; order Araneae; family Macrothelidae; genus Macrothele; species Macrothele yani. The sequence goes on from CM077001.1 coordinate 86,024,595, forward strand.
ACGCACACGACATAAAGGCAGATAGCAGCAACAACGAACGTCCGCGTAGCTCAATTGGTAGAGTGACTTATTCCGGAATGAGGGGCCCGGGTCCGAGCCCCGGCGTGGACAAAAATGACGGAGAAATTTACTTCGTTATAAGTGGCTTATTGATAGAATTGATAGTTTTGTGAGCTCCGTGAGGCTAAGAGGGTCTCAGCAAAAGATGTTACAACCTTTTTTTGCGGAAACTTCATGTGAAACTGGTTAAAATGCTAGGAATTAAGGCTGTATTGAATGTAGACTTAAAAAGAATAGCAATTACTTTCAGTAAATAAGTTAAATATTTAGAAATCATTTTCGCTGCTTTAGTTTACAAAAACTGGGTGACGGGAAAGCAACTATTCCAGAGGACGTGAGGCCTCTCTTCACAGCCATAGCATAATTTACTATACATGTATATTAACAAGAGAATGTGAAAGAAGCATCAATTGAATGAATGACATTTTTATACTAATGATGATAAGGTGTCATGCAGTACAGTTGTTTGCACGTAGCTACGCATCCTTCAGAATACAGGGTGTACACAAATTACTTGGTCAATTTCGTAAGTGAATAATGTGCAAAATATTAATTGTAAGTTACCGGTTCAAATGCAGATGAGTCTTAGTGCATCCTAAGCTTGCGGATAGATGGCGCTAGGTGTGTCATGTCCACGTCTCAGTGAGCTGTAGGTCGCGGTTGTTCATCATTCGTTCTGTGTTCGTGTAACGATGGAGACGTATACCGGCGGTGAAAAAGCGAAATGCTGTCTGTGGTTCCATGAAACGCATTCCGCTGTGCAAGTGCAACGAAATTTCCGTCGAGAATACCACAAAAGTGCGCCGAAAAGAGACATAATTGTCCATGGCCAGCACGATCACCAGATCTTTCATTCCTAGATTTTGGTGTATGGGGTTTTGTTAAAGACCAGATTTACCGTCCGCCGTTTCCGAAATCCATTCCTGAATTGAAATCACGAATCACCACTGCATTTGATTTGATCGACGTGAACATGCTCACTAACATATGGCAAGAACTGATGTGCCGATGGGACATTTGCGGAGTAACGAAAGGGCTGCCACATCGAACATTTGTGAAAAAGGTAAACTTGGTGTGTTTCACTATCTTATAATATTGTTCACTCTCATGTGTGCCTATATAACTACGCATAATAAACCATTCTTTTTGCCCAACTAATTTGTGTACACTCTGTATAATGAACAAAAAAGGTATTATTCGCGGGAACGAAGAAACAGAGACCTATGTTATTTCTTTTTATAACAGCGTCAAGAGAATATTTTTTTACTCTTGCAACGCGGCCAAACGATCACTTCTGCATTGTGCTGTGAACTAGAGCTGACTTCGGACTAAATTTTCGGAGCCCGAGCCCACCCGAGCCCGAGCCCACCCGAGCCCGAATTTTGTATTGCAAGATAAGAGCCCGAAGTAGGGGGGATATGAGAGAGCAAAATCCTCCGATCCTGAGGACTAGGGGAGGGGAGAGGGGGTTGTGCGGAACGACGAGGAGGGGGGATCCTCCCAGAGGGGATGATCCTCAGAGAGGAGGTCAGCGGAGCAGAGATATGTCAATGAGTGGATGGGGGTGGGTAGCTGGGGAGTTGCTTGGTGAATAAAACCAAAATAAATAAATAAATAAATAAATAAATAAACAAAAAAAAATCCTCCGATCCTGAGGACTAAGCGGCGTAGGGGAGAGGGGGTTGTGCGGAACGACGAGGTGGGGGATCCTCCCAGAGGGGGATCCTCAGAGAGGAGGTCAGCGGAGCCTGGACGGGTCAATGAGTGGATGGGGGTCGGTAGCTAGGGAGTTGCTTGGTGAATAAAACCAAAAAATAAATAAATAAATAAATAAACAAAAAAAAATCCTCCGATCCTGAGGACTAAGCGGCGTAGGGGAGAGGGGGGTTGTGCGGAACGACGAGGTGGGGGATCCTCCCAGAGGGGGGATCCTCAGAGAGGAGGTCAGCGGAGCAGAAACGGGTCAATGAGTGGATGGGGGTCGGTAGCTAGGGAGTTGCTTGGTGAATGAAACAAAAAAAAAAAATAAATAAATAAATAAACAAAAAAAAATCCTCCGATCCTGAGGACTAAGCGGCGTAGGGGAGAGGGGGGTTGTGCGGAACGGCGAGGTGGGGGGGATCCTCAGAGAGGGGGTCAGCGGAGCAGAGACGGGTCAATGAGTGGACGGGGGTCGGTAGCTAGGGAGTTGCTTGGTGAATGAAACCAAAAAAAAAAAAAATAAAAAAAAAAAATAAACAAAAAAAAATCCTCCGATCCGGCGGACTAGACGATGTAGGGGGGATTTGTGTGGAACGGCGAGGAGGGGGGATCCGCAGAGAGGGTCAATGCTGAAGAGATGCTTGGTGAATGAAACCAAAAGAGTGACATCTTGATTAATTGGTTGTATCTGCTACTGCTAGGGGAGGTGTCAGCTTTAAACTTGAATCTACAACTTCGCAATAATAGTTTTTGTTATTTAACTACGAGAACGATTTTTTCAAATTTCGGTTTCACAAAAACCACGGTACTTCCATAGAATAACATGGGAAATGTAAATCCACTAAGACGAATTTCTGAAATGGAAGTTTTTACCACATATCCTTATTTTGAAACTTCATCTTCTGTAAAAGGTGAACTCTGACTCCTCTGAATTTTCGTATGCAAATTTTTTGATTTGACCATTTTACATGAGATTAGTTTTGCTCATAGTAAATTTTGATAAGGACGAAAATTGATTTTGACGTTTTTAGAAAGAGAGCGATTTTTGGAAACTACAATTTCACAAATTTATGAAACTTCCATAGAATAACAAGAGAAATAAAAATCTCACTAAGTCGATTTTCTTAAAGTAGAGTTCTGACTAAAGGTCATTATTTTGAAACTGCATTTTTCATAAAAGGCGAAATCCGATTTCATCAAGTTTTCATAGGGTTAGTATCTTAGTAATAATTTTAGACGAGGTTATTTTTTTTATTTTTTGTCTTTGCAAAATATATGTAGATGTTCTAAGCTTACATTTACTGTGAGCATCATCACACGATCGTAAAAATCTGTCTGGACGTATTCCTCCAATGTGGGAGGGGAAAAAGTTCGTTTGGATCTGAATGGATTCGATTTGATTTTGACGGCAATGGTATCAAAGGCAAGCGCCGTATCCACCGAACCAACAGAACTTTCTTCACTCTTTCAATCATAAAGTCTTAACAAAATGAGTTTATACATACAAATGTTATTTTCGATCATATCCACTTCGAAGGTGAAAGCAAGCTAAGTCTTTCAGAAAACATTTACGAAATCATTATTATTTTTATAAAAGCTAGCATTGAAACGTTTATTTTCTAAAAGGCGAAATTTGAGTTCATAAATTTTCAGGAGATCAGTTTTTTCTTTCATGAAATTTCTTGGCGTTAGTTTTCTCTTACATAAAATTTCTTCGGGCCAGTTTCTTTCATGAAATTGTCAGGTAAATATTTGAAAAGTTCATTTTTCACAAAGTTCGTTTTTGACTCGAATAAATTTCAGCAAGTCAAAAATGGGTTTGTTGTTTTTACAAAGAGGGCGATTTTTTAAATTTTCCTTTTTTTTATAATCGCAAAAATCTCATAGAATAACACAGGAAATGCCATCCAACTAAAAGTCAATATTTGAATCGTTCATTTTTCCTTAAAGTAAAAAATTTTAAACGATCATTTCTCCAAAAGTCAATATCTGATTTCACAAATTTTTACCAGATCAGTTTTTCTTTCATAAATTTTCTTCAGTTTAGTTTTTACGATTAAATATTTTACAAGAGGTTAGTTTTATTTATTTTTATTTTTCTATGGTTGTAAATAAAGTGTTTTTCAACAAATAGGAAAATCATCTTATAGTTTCTGGATTGAGAGAAAGAGGATTTAATCGTGTCAAAAAAGTTCAGTTTACAAGTTTTCTAACCTTTTTTGATGAATTGGTGATGAACCTGAAAAGCACCGTTTTGATTTCCTTTTTTACACCTTTTTGTGATTTTTATTTATCGAAGTTGTGTGCATTTGTTGATTTTAACTTCCAACCAGGATACGTGGGAAAAACTCCATCCATATTCTTTCAGCCCATTTTCAGTTTTTTTTTCTTGTCCAATTTCAGAACCGTCTTTTCCTAAAATTTCTCAATATTTGACATGTGTGCAACGGCTTATTTGTGGTTTTCAGATTAAATGGTCGATAATTGAACTCTTCAGTCCTCATGTTTACGCTTCTGAAAAATTTAAACGATTTCAAAAACGATCGTTTACAGAATTTTACTCGATTCAAAATAAACTTATAGAAAATGATTACATTTAAAAAGAGAAAATGAACTCGAAAAGGAATGACACTTTTTTCCATCTAAATTATTTTAATAGGGAATCCAACGAACATTTTTACATAAATTTGTCTTTTTCCGTTTAGAAGTTACAACCGAATTTCCTTCTTGTACAGGAACTTTCAACATTTGCTTATTTTTAATGTACTTTGAAGGTAAATTAATGTCCTTTAATGCTTTTACAAATTCTGGAGGTATGTGCAGCTTAGTTCCCTAGGTTCGAAACATAGAGTCTATGAGGTCTACTATATTCGTGTTTTTCACAACGTGTCCATTATATTTAAATTCGGCTTTGGGACTCCAACCAATAACATCAGAGTTCGTTTTAAAGACGTCCAACACATTTCTTGCATAGCGTTTCAAGTTAGTAGGAACGGATTGAACGACAAGGTCTTCCACAACATCTCTTACTTTTTCGTCTTTGATATATTCTTCTTTCATTGGTCCTTCAGTTCTCGATGATGTTTCCTGAGATGTCACTGGAAGATTAAAACTGGAAACATGTATGCGTTTATTCAAGACTTGATTATATAATTTCACCTTGACTTCGTCAGACTCTTTGCTTATGAGAATTTTTTTTCATTTCTTTGTCCAAGTCCGTTAACGTTTCCTCTGTTGGCATATGACGAGAAATTCGTTCTTCGGGAATCAGAACCATTTTCTTGGCAAATTCCATTATTTCGTAAGCAGAGTCGTTAACACACTGAGAGCAGCAGGAATCAACACACCTAAAAATCCCCCTTTTTGAATAATGAGTTTCCTCTTTTTATACAAAGGTGTCTTTTTTCGAGAGAGTGCTCGTAAGGTGTGCTTATGTCGCTGCAATGAATGTTTCTGGGAAGGAGTAAGCGGAATATTTCCTTTTAACGTATTCATACAAACTTCGCATATGGCTTTGATTTCATTTTTTCTACATTTTGATATTAGGTCTTTAAATACTTTTCTTGGACAGTGTTTAATAATACATAAAAGTTGGACCTGTTCCTTAGACAGCGTCATGATGAAAACTGAGACTTATCTCATTTCACCGAGGTTGATATATTACTTGAATGTCTCCAGGCAGTATCTGGGAGCGTAATCTTAATTCTTCCTTGGTCTCAGGTTTTAGATCAATCAATAAATAGCTGTAAGGCGATTTTATGGCATCCATATAAACTTCTTGAAAAAATTTAAGTTTGTTAGGGTACAACTGCCTCCCTAAATGAGAGATTTGATTCACATCTCTTCGTGTTTTAAACAGAAACATGTAATGAGCATTCAAGGAAATTTCTCGCATTTCTTTGCCTTTATGAAAAATATTTTGAGTAATTAATATCATAGACACATTGAAATGATGACTCCCTCTGGTGAACAAGTGCGTTAATTTTTTATCGCTTCCGCATTCAGTCATGAGATCGTCAATAACAAACAGCGTTCTTCCTTTCACATACTCAGGGAAATTGGAGGGGAGGCCTTCCACAAATGTCACGTTTTCTATTTCATCATACAATGTTTGGTGAACCCCGTAGAGCCACACCACATGTTCGGGAGGGGGGATATAAGTTTCGCTTGATGCTGAAGTAAACGTTTTACAAACTGAGTCTTCCCACAGCCAGTAGGACCCGCTATCAGATCAGTGAAAGGATGTTGTAGTCTGGGCACTTCCATGTTGTCAACTGAAATCATTAAAAAAGATACAAAATAATTTAAAGACACATAAAATAGATTTCAATCAATTTTTATTTTAAATTCTAAATTTTGATTTAATTCGAAATTTATTTCGAACGAAGTGAAAGACACGCAGGTCGTTTGTTTCAGATTTCCATCGAAAATTTCTTACAATAGAGTACAAGCTTTTTCCGCGACATCTAGAATACAAGAAGAAAATACAATATTGTCCACATACGGCTGTAAACGAACTTTGAAGAGGTACTTCATTCAATTTAACAGTATCAAAAGTATCAAACTTGGAGACAAATCTGGCAATAGGTCCTTGAAAATAATCTGGAGAATGTCCGAAAGAATAAAAAAATTCCATTGTTTTGGGGTTTGGTATGTACATAGCCAACCAGTGTTTTCCAGGATTTCCATACCGATCCGTATTCACAACAATGCATGCTGGGAACTTGACAATTCTCTTGGGAAGTCTGTCACAGGCAAACACTCCGAGGAAGGACCGTTGTGTCACGTGATCTTGCTTTAGGGTCTTTGCAATTTGAACACTGTTCATTTCTTCAATTGGAGAAATCACAAAGAATGTTTCTGGACTTTGAAATTTCAATAATGTTTTGGAACTCTGCGTAGATTAGCACTGAAATGGTTTTTGCTAAAGCTTTTCCAAATTTGATTTCCACTCTTAAAGTTCCTTGTTGGATCAGGTTCATATGCCCTCCATCACACAGGTCCGGACTGAGATTGAATGCATAAAGAGTGTATTCCTTGGAAAATTCATCTCGATCGATATATATTCCACAATCTTGGCCCAGTTTCTTGGTTCCTTGAAATAGACTATGGAAAGAACGAATTGTGCTTCCCTTTTCGAAATTGGGTTCTAGAGGTTTATGAGGAACTGGCTGTCCGTCAACGTGCACGGCGATAAAGTTAACATCATAATGCTTAAATTCAAAGGGGTTGGATTTATATGTACCATTAAAAGCATCGTTATCAACACATCCAATAATCAGTCTTTTGGGCACTTGTCCTAGGAATACGTTGTCTTGCACGAAGGACATACTTCCTTGAGAGACGGAATACACTTTGCATAAAACACGATCAATAGGATACTTGGCGGGAGATTTTTCTAAAGCTTTTGCATGGCCGATGGCAACTCCCGGGTTGACTTTCACTTTTCTCACAAAAATGGAAGCGTGTTCGATGAGAACTCTGTAATTGGGGGCCTCTGAGGAGGAAACGAGGCAGAAATCAGGTTTACTTCGAACCAGTTTAATTTTCACGTCCACTAAATTGAGAAGCAGTCTGTTTTGAAAAAATAAATCACAGTGCAAGGTTCCAATCATGTCAAACGTTTTTTCATAGCGTTGATGTAATCCTTTGTTTGTTGCAGCATTCGTGGGATTAATTTCGTTCAGATGTCCGGCTGTATCCTTGTAAAACCCTTCGCATGCTAAATAGGATTTCTTTGCGTCTTCTCCATAATTTAACAGAGTTTCAATATATGCTCTGTGAGGATACGTGTTGCTCGAGGACGAAATCACTCTTTCGTTTAAACTAACATCAACTTGGGAAAACAGAGAATGAAGAAAACAGTTTATGGGCCCCACGGGCTCTTTGTCAGCTATGACAGAATTGTCAGCCTTCACAATTTTAATTTTTACGTAGAGTTGGCTGGAAGACAAGTCCATGTATTCTTCTCCACTCCCAGAAATATTAAATTCCAGAGGTCCTCCATCTCGAATGTTGGCCAAGGGGTGATATTCGATCCATTGTCCTTTTTTTGTGCTCGTTTGGGTGGGTGGTAAAGCAAATAAATCAAGTTCCGACTTTAAACATACGGAAGAATGACTGTGAATCAAAGCCATGGTTTACGGATCAAAAATATCGTGTGCTGTCGTCTTGGCTTTCTTTGAACGAATGATACGTTTCTTCGTATTTCTCTTCCTTTTAACGCTTCCTCCCAACATTTTCTTCACTTTATTAGCTGCTTTGTCAGTGAGAATTTGTCCTGCTTCTTTAGCGCGTTGTTTGGCTGCTGTTTCTGCATCCTTTCCTTAAATTAAGTCATTTGCAAGGTCGACCCCCGTTCAAAAGACTTGTTTTCCAAGCGTTTTTGCACCTTGTTTGAATAATGGCATCGCCGCTCTAAATAAGGAGCGAAAAAGTCCCCCAAGTCCATACCCTTTTTGAAGGGGTGCTTTTTGATAGTAGACTAAACCTTTTCCAGTTTGATTGACGTAATATTCCTCGAAGGTTTTTGTACAACAGCGGTATGGTTCATACATGACTACAGAGCCTTGAGACGAAAATGAAGTTTCACGATCGCTCTCCCACGTTCAAATAGTACTAATTGTCCCGAGTGATTCCTTATAACGATTTCTACGGTTTGGAAATGTTTTCTTTGCTAGAGGCAAATAATGAGGGCGGTCGTATAAGGCGCTCACCACATCTCCGTCTTCTCCGCTCACTTTCACGATGCGAAGGAGAGGAGCAACCATGTCTCCCACAGGCTGAGGATCCACAATATCGCTGTACACGTACAATAGGGAAAGCGACGTGTTCAGATCGGCTACGAAATTTCCATGAATGGTAGTATCGCTTCCTCCTGAGGCCGAATACACTCCAGGTTGAAAACCTAGAATTTCAGCTATTCCTGGAAATAACTCCAGCTGAGAACCAAGAGTTAAAGCTGCTTTGACACGTCTAGTGGTTTTATTAAAAAACATCGTAATTTTTTTCGACCAATGCTGGGACATGGCTTTTACCACGTCTCCCACAGAATCATTATATCCAGCAGGGATTTTTGCTGCTTTCAGTTGACTTGGACCGAGACCGTAAGCAAAGGAATTTGAATTTTCATTCACGATAAACCAGGAATGAGGGTAGATGAGTTCGACGAGTCCCACTTCCCAGTCACCATTGAGTTCGATCGGGGAAGGAAGACGCGTGATGAAATGAGAAATTTTATTGTCTGAAAAGTAGCGGAGAGAGCTGTCGCTAGGTAACGTTAGATATAAACTCATGTTGACGAATGATGTTTAATCTAAAAAAAGGTCGGTTTTATAGAGAGGTCAAGTCTTCCGCGGGGATCCAAGCATTAAATTTATCAAGATCTTTAAATTTAACAAAGTATTCCATTTTTCCTTTTCTTTTACGTTTCTTTAGAACACGTTCCACAGGAAAGGCTTCGGACAGAGTAACGTTTTGAAGCTCTTCGGCGTAAAAAGTTCCTTCCAGCTCTTCGTTCAATAAATCTTTAACTTTATAGACGGGTGGGGATCTGGGAACAAGACCGCTCACAACAAAAACTTCTTCCGTCCAATTTGATTCGTATCCTTTCTCAAATGTTAATTTTGCTTTACTAATCCTCACATGATCACCCACCTGAAATTTATAGGACTGTTTTTCCCTCTTGAGATCACCATACAGATTGAGAAACACTTGCTTTTCATTATCTTTGTTTACATCTACAGGTTTCATTTTTATACTTCGATGGGGAGAATGATTGTAACTGTGAACTAAATCGTTGAGCACGTCTATGAATTTAAACGTATTTTGACTTGTAAAGTATCGCCACATACGAGTTTTGAGCGTGCGATTGAATCTCTCCACAACGCTTGCTTTTGTCTCGTTGTTCGTTGTAAAGAAATGTACACCGTGCTGTGTTAAAAACCTTTGAAGCTCTTTGTTCTTAAATTCAGTTCCTTTGTCTGTTTGAAGTTTTACTGGTTTTCTATCTTGGAAAATCTGGGAAAATGCTTGAACAATATGAGACCCCGACTTTTGCTTTAAGGGAATCACCCATGCATATTTGGAAAATATGTCAATGCATGTTAACAAGTAACGAAATCCATCGTTATATTGACTCAAACTGGAGACATCAGCTAGGTTTGCTTGGAACTGTTGTCCTATTTTATTCACCATCACTCTATTTCTCGGAAAATGTCGTCTCACCGGCTTGTGAAGAGTGTACGTTTTCTCCCCCTTCAACCATTTCATGACGTCTTTTTTCTTGACGCCTTCTTTTTTGACAGCACGGTATAAAGCATCGAGGCCACCTAAACTTCCTACTTTCTGAGTTGTCAGATACGTCTGTTTCATCATTTCCTCCATTACAACAGTTCAACGAGAGACGATCCACAGTAACAGAAAAACTCATGTTCACACAAACTCGATCACAACTCAAATAACGTCCACTACCTCTCACACACCATTTTAAAAGAAATTTCAAATCCCCTAAAACATTTGAACACCATGAAAAACCATAAATCTTACTCTTACAAGCATCTTTTTCCAATGGTTCGATGGTCTGGTGGAAAGAATGTAAGCTTTCTGAACAAAGGACTGGGAGTTCGAATCTCGCTGGGACCATCAGAGCATTTGTTTATGTACTTGAGCGAAAATAATGCAACGCCTATAAAAATTCTTAACACCCCACGGAAGTTCTAAAAATATACGTTTTATAAAAATCCTAATAAATCAGAATTTAAAGCACGAAAAAATTTCCTAAGTTTGTTAAAAGAAAAAAAAAGATGTTAAAACATGAAAAGATTTCCCCAAAAATGTTTGTCAAAGGTCTTATCTCAAGAGATAAGACATTTCCGGTAGGCTCACTCGAGAGGAGTTCCGTCCCCCATCCCTGCTGCTGCCCCCGTGACGTGCAACCGTGATGTGCATAATGTTAAGTGAAAGGACCTAGAACCGATCATTTATCACTACTTTCACGATATTAACAACATTTGAAAGAGTGAAGAAAGTTCTGTTGGTTCGGTGGATACGGGCTTGCCTTTGATACCATTGCCGTCAAAATCAAATCGAATCCATTCAGATCCAAAAGAACTTTTTCCCCCTCCCACATTGGGGGAATACGTCCAGACAGATTTTTACGATCGTGTGATGATGCTCAAAGTAAAAGTAAGCTTAGAACATCTACATATATTTTGCAAAGACAAAAAATAAAAAAAAATAACCTCGTCTAAAATTATTACTAAGATACTAACCCTATGAAAACTTGATGAAATCGGATTTCGCCTTTTATGAAAAATGCAGTTTCAAAATAATGACCTTTAGTCAGAACTCTACTTTAAGAAAATCGACTTAGTGAGATTTTTATTTCTCTTGTTATTCTATAGAAGTTTCATAAATTTGTGAAATTGTAGTTTCCAAAAATCGCTCTCTTTCTAAAAACGTCAAAATCAATTTTCGTCCTTATCAAAATTTACTATGAGCAAAACTAATCTCATGTAAAATGGTCAAACCAAAAAATTTGCATACGAAAATTCAGAGGAGTCAGAGTTCACCTTTTACAGAAGATGAAGTTTCAAAATAAGGATATGTGGTAAAAACTTCCATTTCAGAAATTCGTCTTAGTAGATTTACATTTCCCATGTTATTCTATGGAAGTACCGTGGTTTTTGTGAAACCGAAATTTGAAAAAATCGTTCTCGTAGTTAAATAACAAAAACTATTATTGCGAAGTTGTAGATTCAAGTTTAAAGCTGACACACCCCCTAGCAGTAGCAGATACAACCAATTAATCAAGATGTCACTCTTTTGGTTTCATTCACCAAGCATCTCTTCAGCATTGACCCTCTCTGCGGATCCCCCCTCCTCGCCGTTCCACACAACCCCCCCCCTACATCGTCTAGTCCGCCAGATCGGAGGATTTTTTTTTTTTTTTGGCTTCATTCACCAAGCAACTCCCTAGCTACCGACTCCCGTCCACTCATTGACCCGTCTCTGCTCCGCTGACCCCCTCTCTGAGGATCCCCCCACCTCGTCGTTCCGCACAACCCCCCTCTCCCCTACGCCGCTTAGTCCTCAGGATCGGAGGATTTTTTTTGTTTATTTATTTATTTATTTATTTATTTTTTGGTTTTATTCACCAAGCAACTCCCTAGCTACCCACCCCCATCCACTCATTGACCCGTCTCTGCTCCGCTGACCTCCTCTCTGAGGATCCCCCTCTGGGAGGATCCCCCCACCTCGTCGTTCCGCACAACCCCCCTCTCCCCTACGCCGCTTAGTCCTCAGGATCGGAGGATTTTTTTTTGTTTATTTATTTATTTATTTAGTTTTTGGTTTTATTCACCAAGCAACTCCCTAGCTACCGACCCCCATCCACTCATTGACCCGTCTCTGCTCCGCTGACCTCCTCTCTGAGGATCCCCCCTCTGGGAGGATCCCCCCACCTCGTCGTTCCGCACAACCCCCCTCTCCCCTACGCCGCTTAGTCCTCAGGGTCAGAGGATTTTTTTTTGTTTATGTATTTATTGATTTTGGTTTTATTCACCAAGCAACTCCCCAGCTACCCACCCCATCCACTCACTGACCCGTCTCTGCTCCGCTGACCTCCTCTCTGAGGATCCCCCCTCTGGGAGGAATCCCCCCCCACCTCGTCGTTCCGCACAACCACCCTCTCCCCTCTCCCCTCTCCTGGTCTTCAGGATCGGAGGATTTTGCTCTCTCATATCACCCCTACTGCCCGAAAACTGGCTAACCTGTTCAGCCATTAATAGAAAAACACATCCCTTTCCACTCTTCCACTCTCTCCTCCTCCTGCAATACGGGGAGTGCAGAAGGGACCTCTATTTATTTTTACAGTGTAATTGTATGATTTTCTTTGACCGTTCGTTTCCACCTGAAGTGCTTCGGGCTGCTGGACATCCAAAATGATCGGGCGGTGCTGCAGTTGTATGTTGCACAAATAATGCTAATGTTATCGCGCCATAACGCGCTTCAATATGTACGTTGTTAAATAGAATTAGTAGGGGGCCACTGCTTAGAAATAGGGGGTAAATTATCGTCGGCATGCAATCAACTATTCAATATCTATAGTTCTTGAAAAAGCTTTTTCTTCTCCGCAGAAACACACTAATGCGCGTCCTATGGCATTTTCTACCCAAGCCCGTAATAAATGGCCATCTCGAATTCCCGCTGTTCAACCAGAACCAGTTGCCGAAGACTTCCTTTTTGCCAACTACAAAGTGTTTCATTTGGTAAATCATATAAAATCACATTTATATATAAAAAAATTGTCTCGCTCTCCCTCTCTGTAAGAGACCGAGCCCGCCCAAGCCCGGACCGCAGTGAATATTCTACAGCCCGAGCCCTGATTCGGGCCCGGGCTTTGCTTCGGGCTTTCAGGCTTGGGCACAAGCCGTCTCAGCTCTGCTGTGAATAACTGATACGTGTGAATGAAGGCCTGTAAAAACAAAAAATCAGCACTGATCATCCGAGCCTGATTCGGGCCCGGCTCTGCTTCGGGCTCGGGCACAGCCCGTCTCAGCTCTGCTGTGAGCAACTGAAACGTGTGCATGAGGACCTGTAAAACGAAGGAAACAGCACTGATCATCCGAGCCTGATTCGGGCCCGGCTCTTCTTCGGGCTTTCGGGCGCGGGCACAGCCCGTCTCAGCTCTGCTGTGAACAACAGAAACATGTGAATGAGGACCTGTAAAACAAAGGAAGCAGCACTGATCATCCGAGCCTGATTCGGAACCGGCTCTGCTTCGAACTTTCGGGCTCGGGCACAGCCCGTCTCAGCTCTGCTGTGAACAACAGAAACAACGGAAACAGCCTGATTCAGGCCCGGCTCTGCTTCGGGCTTTCGGGCTCGGGCACAGCACGTCTCAGCTCCGCTGTGTACAACTGAAACATGTGAATGAGGGCCTGTAAAAAGAAGGAAACAGCACTGATCATCCGAGCCTGATTCTGGCCCGGCTCTGCGTCGGACTTTCGGGCTCGGGCACAGCCCGTCTCAGCTCTGCTGTGAACAACTGAAACATGTGAATGAGGACCTGTAAAAAGAAGGAAGCAGCACTGATCATCAGAGCCTGATTCTGGCCCGGCTCTGCTTCGGGCTTTCGGGCTCGGGCACAGCCCGTCTCAGCTCTGCTTTGAACAACTGAAACATGTGAATGAGGACCTGTAAAAAGAAGGAAGCAGCACTGATCATCCGAGCCTGATTCTGGCCCGGCTCTGCTTCGGGCTTTCGGGCTCGCGCACAGCCCGTCTCAGCTCTGCTGTGAACAACTGAAACATGTGAATGAGGACCTGTAAAAAGAAGGAAGCAGCACTGATCATCCGAGCCTGATTCGAGCCCGGTTCTGCTTCGTGCTCGGGCACATCCCGTCTCAGCTCTGCTGTGTACAACTGAAACGTGTACATGAGGACCTGTAAAAAGAAGGAAGCAGCACTGATCATCGAAGCCTGATTCGGGCCCGGCTCTGCTTCGGAATTTCGGGCTCGGGCACAGCCCGTCTCACCTCTGCTGTGAGCAACTGAAACTGTGCATGAGGACCTGTGAAAACACCGTCACACGGCAGTTACGTATTGTTACGAAAATAATATGGCCAAAGCTGTATTTTTGGAAACGCTTTTTAAAAGCGCGGACTTAAAGCAAGAAACTCATCCTGCGAACGAGGTCCCCAAAGTTTGCCACTTCACGCTGACAAAAATGCGTCACAAACTCTGTTCCTAGACGGCACGTGATGTGGCCAGACGCAATAAACAAATTCTCAAGTTATTTGTTTTGATGGGTCAGGGGAAGCGAGGGGGAAAGCAAGAGAAGAAAATGCGTAGTTGCAGGGGATCGTCAAACAGAGGCAGGCGCCCGGAGAGAGAAAGAGGGCTGGCTGAAATCACGCAGACGAGGAATAGATGAGCTCGCGGAAATCTTCCTTGCATAACGGAGAAGGCATGTCGAGCCAGGCCTCAACAGACGCATCGAGCTGATGGTGACTACACATTAAAAAGAGAAAGAAAATATAGAAGGGACCCAGGGAATTTCCGATATCCAAAAACAGGGGTCTTTGGGCCCAAATCTCGGAGAAGACAACCATCAAAGCCAGACATAACTACTGTGGGAGTCTCACACCATTCTTCGCAAGTGCTTCCGAAATATCCAGTGACCACTGGACATTGCTGCCACGGGAAGAGAGCAGGATTCATCTTCCCCCTTTGGACTTTGCCAAGGGAGTAGCTGTCAGCTGACCCAGCGTGGCTGCTAGTTCCAGCGGATTCCGTCCCGCCAGTGCTTTAGGACATGCCAGCATCTTGCACCTTGCATCTTCTTCACGGAGTGGCCTCTGTTCATTGCCACCCCTCCCACGACCGAGGAGCGGTGGGGTCCTTGATCACGGTGAGGTGACAACGAGTGGAATATTAGTTTCCTGGTTATTAACATCAGTGTGTGCGCGCATTGTGTCACCTGGAGGAGCACGGGAAAAGAGTGTGTTAAACACTTTATTTCTGGGAAGAGTTCTTCTGAACTCTTCCCAGAAATAAAGTGTTACATAAAACACTGGATTACATCAAAACTCCAAGTCCAAGTGAGTACTTACTTCCTGTTTGTTATACTAAACGTTCTGAAATGCAAGGGCGACAGTTGAGGAACTCTTAATTCGCATGAGTTAGTGATTGGCTGGTGAGTCCAAGTAGATTATGTTAAATAGCCGAAAGTCCAGCCCAACGTTATTTAAAATTTGTGTTAATTATATTACCTTCTTCCAATAAGATTATTCGAAATTTATCTGTTTAAAAGTCTGTGTTTGTCGTTAAACGCTACTGACCTTTCTTTGGACTGGCCTGAGTCATTATTCAGTCCTCTCGCCTGCAATATCCATTAAAGATCCCGGAGTGCGACCAATTCGCAGCCCGGGTCGTAACAGTATTTTGTGTGTGTCATCGTGAGGTATTTCAAAGAGGCTGGCCTTATAGTTCTCTAAAAGAGCAAAATTTTCATGATATGATTGACTTTAGAGCAAGTATTTTGTTGTACTTCGTATTGATGTAGAACTAAGGTAATCATTTTATTAATTATAATGTGCACATTTGTGTTTCAAGAAGTAAGTGCAATAATTTTGGTTTTACGAAAAATACCTATAGATTCCGAAGAATCTGTATTATTAAAACTCCCCATAAAGCCGGTGTGACGTTACGCGTGCGCTGGAGCGGGCTTCAGCCCACCCAACTTTTCCTTGAACCCACATTTAAGCCCCCTAAAATATTTAAGCAATTAGAACTTATGGCGGATGCAACCATCTAAGACTCTAAGGAACTTGAATAAATGTATGTGAATTTTCCGAATTCACTGAAATTTTGTTGTACACGGTCGAGTCACATTATTGTGACCACCAGCTAATATCCAGAGTAACCGCCGTGTGCAGCGCGGACAGCAGCTAGACGGGCTGGGAGTTACTCAATAAGGTGCTGGAAGGTGTTCACAGGTATGTGGAGCCATGCTGACTGCAGAGCATCTGACAGCTGCTGGAGGGTGTGTGGTGGAGGATCCATAGAGCGAACAACACGATCAAGGTGGTCCCACAAATGCTCAAATAGGTTTAAGTCTGGCGAATTAGGGGACCAGAGAAGTACTTTGAAGTCTTCATGGTGCTCTTCCAACCGCTCTCGGACATTTCTAGCTGTGTGACACGTCGCATTGTTGTGCTGGAAGATCCCAATCACCCCAGAGAAGAGAATCAGAATGTACGGGTGTACGTGGTCTACAGGGATGGATTCATAACGAATTCAGTCCATAGTGCCTTCCACAGGTATGAGTGGACCCAGAGAATGCCACAAAAACATTCCCCAAACCATAACGCGGCCCCAACCAGTTTGTGTTCTTCCCTTCCAGCAATGGTTGAAGAGCGTTTGTTCTCCGATGTTTCTCGTTTTATACGCCAACGTCCATCCGTTTGATGAAGCAGAAAATATGACTTATCGGAGAAGGCAATCCTTTGCCAATCAGCGAAGGTTCAATTCCGATACTGCCGTCCAAATGTAAGCCTTTTTGCCGATGCACCTTCGTTAGCATAGTTGTAGTGACCATCCATCTGCATCGGATCCCCACACGGAGCAGGGTTCGCTGAACTGTAGTTTTAAACACACTTCCGGTAGCCCCCTGGTTCATTCGGCGAGTTGCTCCACTGTAGCGTGTCGATCGGCCCTCACGCAGCTTCGAAGCCGACGTTCACCTCTCACATCAATGGCACGTAGTGCTCCGCAGTTTCCACTTTGCTTCTTCGCAATGGTGCCATTTCTACAATCACGATACAATTTAACCACAGCAGCACGCCAACAGTTCACAAACTGCGCTGTTTCAGAAATACTGCCACCCTTGGCCCGAAAGCCGATAATCATCCCTTTTTGAAATCTGATGAATCTCTCCTTTTATCCATAACAGCATCGAGTGATATGTTTTTAGAATGCCTACCGCACACCTTATATACCCTTCAAGCCAGCACGCGACACGTCCTTCTTTCATTGGCTACGCTCTGTTGACGTCGAAAAAAGGAGGTGTTCACAATAATGTGACTCGACCGTGTATAAAATGAATTCTTTGTTAAATTTAGTGTTCGTACTCATGGGAAATGGAGGGAGTCCTCTGAACGAATTTCTGAGCGAGTAGAACAGTGCTAGAAACACACAATTTTAGTAATTATAGTTTTGAACGATTAGAGAGATATACACTGGCGGAAAGTGAAAAAAGAACACCAAGAAGGAGACGTCTGATGCCAACGAAATATATACAGCATAATAACGGAATACAGAGGATAACGTGATCAAGACATTATGGCAAAATACAGCTGTATTTACTGGTAAACTGAAAAATAACATTTCCATGTAACATAGTTAGTACGAGGTTGAACCGCCATGAACTGCGTCACACTGTGCAATTCTGGCATGGAGTCTGTCGTACAGATGTTGGATGGAAGTTTGGGGTATTGAGTTCCAAGCATTTTCAACCTGCACGCGTAAATCGGGGATGGTCGTGGCTGGCCGTGGAGATCGGATAAATCGTTGTCCCATAAAATCTCACACGTGCTCAATGGGGGACAAATCCGGTGAGCGTGCAGGCCATGGAAGTTGCCTCACACCCTGAAGTGCATGTTGCGTTGCACGTGCCGTGTGTGGGCGTGCGTTATCTTGCTGGAAAACACCACGATGGACCGACCTTACAAATGGCACAACAACGATGTTGTTGATGTAGGAGGTGCTGTTTAACGTACCTGGTACAAACACTAGTTGTGTACGGGAGTGGTAGCTGATCGCTCCCCACACCAGGAGACCAGGTGTAGGCCCTGTGTGTCGCTGTCGGATGCAAGAAGGATGGAGACGCTCCCCTGTGCGTCTGCGAACACGCATACGGCCATCGGAGGCTCCCAAGCAGAATCTGCTTTCATCGCTGAACACGACAGATCGCCATTGCGTTCTCCAGTGCAGACGCTGGCGACACCACTGGAGACATTGGCGACACCACTGCAGCCGTTCCTGACGGTGGGCTGGAGTCAGAGGTACACATGCTAGAGGCACACGTGCACGTAGTCCTGCATCCAGTAGACGGTTGCGAATTGTTCGCACAGTCACCTCAGGTGCAACGGCAGCTCTGGTTTGCGTCGCAGTGGCTGTTCTGCGCTTGACAACGCCGCTCTTCTTATGCGTCGATCGGTCCGTTCACCAGTCCGTCTGTGACTCCCGGTTCCAAGTCTTCTCGTGCTGGAATGTTCCTCGGACCATCCACGCCACCATCGTACCACCACCGATACTTCCCGTCCAATTCGCTCCGCAATACGACGATACGACTACCCGGCCTCGCGGAGTCTGACTAGACGACCTCACTCAAAGTCCGATAACTGCTGAAATCGTACACGTCTGCCATGTCCAGGCATTGTAGCTTCTTCAGGGTCTTCACACGTGTCGGTACGCCGACGACTGATTACATTCACTTCGCCGTACTCCTTAAACACCACCGACGATAATTTGCATATTATGCCTGCTGTGGCGTAAGCGCTCACCGGTTGGTCCCGAAATTAACATCACACGTACGTAAATTCGACCCCATTAACATATGTAAATTTCATGATCGACCGCCAATTCCTTCTTGGTGTTCTTTTTTCACTTTCCGCCAGTGTATATACACTGATGGCCACCCAAAATGCAACACCGAGAAGGACACGAGATAGCAAAGCCAGATTTACTGGACACATAACAACAGATAAAAAGGTGAAATGATTGAGCTTACAGGCCCGTGCGACTTGCGGAACACGCAGACATCAATAGCTCATGTGGCCCCCATGGCTGGCAATAACGGCTGCTACACGCCGCGGCATCGAACGAAAGAGGCTTTGGATGTGGGCTTGGGGTATGTCGGTCCATGCTGCTTCCACACGTTGCCACAGTTCATCAGGCGTAGCCGCGGGTGGTGCTTTCCGGGCCACTCGGTTGCCGATCAGTGACCAGACGTGTTCGATGGGCAAAATATCGGGAGAACAGGCGGCCCACGGCAGCAGCGACACCTGGCGTGCCGTGAAGAATTGTTGCACGATGTGTGCCACGTGCGGGCGCGCATTATCCTGTTGAAACGTGGCCACTGGCAGATCCTGCAGGTAAGAGAGGACTGCAGGACCTGCCAGTGGCCACGTTTCCACCGGTATGGCGATTCATAATGCCCGAATCAGGCTCGGATGATCAGTGCTGCTTCCTTCTTTTTACAGGTCCTCATTTACATGTTTCAGTTGTTCACAGCAGAGCTGAGACGGGCTGTGCCCGAGCCCGAAAGTCCGAAGCAGAGCAGGGCCCGAATAAGGCTCGGATGATCAGTGCTGTTTCCTTTTTTTACAGGTTCTCATGCACACGTTTCAGCTGTTCACAGCAGAGCTGAGACGGGCCGTGCCCGAAAGCCCAAAGCAGAGCCGGGCCCGAATCAGGCTCGGATGACCAGTGTTGATTCCTTCTTTTTACAGGTCCTCATTCACATGTTTCAGTTGTTCACAGCAGAGCTGAGACGGGCTGTGCCCGAGCCCGAAAGCCGGAGATGCAGCGGTGGCTGTTGAGTGTACCGGCGATGCGTACTAGAGGGGTGCGGGTGTCATATTCAATTACGCCCCAAACCATAACGCCAGGAGACGGACCGGTATGGCGATTCATAATGCAGGCGTCACACAGTCTCTCGCTGCGGTGCCGCCACACGCGGATCCGACCATCGTGATGTTGCAGGCAGAAGCGGGATTCGTCGGAGAAGACAATGTCGTGCCATTCCGTAGTCCAGGTGCGGCGTTCAACGGTGCGGCGTTCAACGGCGCACTGCCGCCGCACTCGCCGGTGGTGTAACGTTAACGGTAATCGGAGGAATGGGCACCGTGCGACAAGTCGCCGCTTCTGCACACGACGTCGAACTGCACGTGCTGACACAGGTTGTTGCGCAACGCACCCTAATTCCTGCGCTAACGTTCGTGATGTGGCGGTGCGAGCCGTCAATGCCCGCTGCACAACATGCCGGTCCTCTCTTTCGGTGGTGTGCCGCAGCTGCGGCAATCACTCACGTCGGTCCGTCCTCCCCTCCTGCACTCAACGAATCCATTCTCGCCTGACTGTGGCTGGATGTCGTCCCACAGGAACGCTGATGTTTCGGTACTATAAACCGCCGTTACGATAAGCCACTATTCGTGCTCTATCGAACTCCGAAACGTGCTGGAAAGACTGCCGTATTCTGCGACGAGGCATCAGGAAGCTTCCCACGCACAGGTCCGGCAGCACAACACACTTCCACTACTTACATCCCGCCTTTTGTGCACCTTTCTTATAGTGCTTCTCGGTGGCGTGCTGGGCGCATATGATTTGCATATGCCCTGCAATGCTAATCGTTTGCATGGCCTCTCGCGGGAGACGCATGCTGCGAATTTCAGGCCAATCGGATACTTCCTTCTTGGTGTTGCATTTTGGGTGGACAGCAGTGTATATATATATTTCTTGACAGCAGAGGCGTAACTAAACATTTCTGCGCGCAGGACAAACCACAAACTATTACGCCCCCCGTGTGTCTTTCTATGTTATATTCGGACCTTCGGTACCACATAAAATGGGCCGAATGCAGCTGGTAGTCGTAGCGAGCCGCGCATGGCCTAGTGGTCAGCGCTCGTGACTGCCATGGAGAAGACCTCAGGTTCGATCCCAGGCAGGTACAAACGCTCGATCCAGTAAATATCCGCCGTGCGTCGGATGGGCACGTTAAGCCGTCGGACCCCGGGTACTGGCCCCCGGTAATAAATAAGGTCGTCTTCCTCCCCCTTTCTGCCTCGCTTCCGTGTCACTTTCCTATCGGGCACTCTAGCCCAAATCTCCTAGCTTCCTATTTCTAAGGGTTGTTTAAGACCTGGGGTCAGACACTTCCTTCTTAAAATTATCTACTTATGATCTGATCTGGTAGTCGTAACTCGCGGTCACAGTAATGCTCATACAATCTTCAACAACGTGAACGACATTCTCTTCTTGCCCTTTAAATTAAAGGAAAATCGGGATCCCCATTGTTGTCTATAAAGGCCATGGTTCTTCTTTAGTTGAACGGACTTTAGTGCCCATCCTTCATTTCTGAATGCCACTAGCATCGCCTGAACATTTTGAAGAAGAAATTCGAATTTTAAATGTATCAGAAACTGATGAAAAAGTTTCAATTGCAATTTTAGCAGTGGATTTTGCGCCCTCTCTTGGCTGCACTCGGGGCTGTCGCCCGTCCGCTCCTCCCTAGTTACGTCTTTCCTTGTTAGGTTACGAACTAAAATTCATAAACAGCCTTATGAAAGCAAAACAAAAAAAAACAAACAAAAAGAAAACGACCTAAATAAGCTAAAATTGAGAAGAAATAGTGATTTGCCATAGAGATTCGTATCCATCCATGGTTCCCATACTACATATGTACAGTGAATAAATATTAAGTACAGTATTAACTTGAAAAGCTTTTTTTCTACTAGGGATAACATTATCAGCGTCATGTAAAATGCACATGAGCGGATTTTTTTGCCAAAATTTATGCCAAACACCTCAAAATTTGTGCCCCCTCCCATCATGCTTAGCCCCCTAATATCCCACCCAGTTCTGAGCTGCCGGCCTCGTCCCTGCCGTAAAGCCTAGTGAATAATATGGAAGTTAAAAAATTCAGTAATTGAAAGTTAATAGATTTTGGCAAAAGAGCCTCGAAGATATTTTTTGCTGGAGGCCCAGAGTTTTCCCGGAACGCCACTGGTGTTGTATGTATCAATTTTGCTTTTTAGTAATCTATATATGGTTTATGTTAACTAATAGAAACACCTTATTCCATAAGTTCTAATTACAATATACAACTTGTTACCAAAAGCTAATTTTGTTTGTTCCTGCACAAATCATCGCGTGCTTATGTATGCCCATATTAGACGCCTGTTCCCTGTCTAGTATAAGGCTTTCGAAGACAAATTTTACTCACAAATGATTGCACGAAAATAATTTCTTTGCGGTACTTAACTATTCTGTTAAAGTCTCTCTTTTTTTTTTTTTTTTCTTGTATTCCTTTTTTATTTTTGCTCTGAAGATTTTAAACGTTGTTAGCTCACACTGGTAAAAAAAAATTCGATTACACACTGTTTTTTTTTTTTTCGAATAATTGTAATTTACAAGTGTTAAAATAAAATCATT
Organism: Macrothele yani; assembly: GCA_039090855.1. Classification (NCBI taxonomy): domain Eukaryota; kingdom Metazoa; phylum Arthropoda; class Arachnida; order Araneae; family Macrothelidae; genus Macrothele; species Macrothele yani. The sequence continues at coordinate 86,047,073 of CM077001.1, forward strand.
CTGCATCACCTATAATTTCAAAAACTACACAAAAGACGGATGCACTTCCATACCTGGCCTGCGTCGTCTGCTGCAATACCGTATTTCCCCGAAAGTAAGACCTAACCGGAAAATAAGCCCCAGCATGATTTTTGCGGATACTCGTAATACATATAAGCCTATATTGTAATAAACAAGCCATTCAAGGATCATTTGCTCATGGAAATCAATGACTACTTTGAAAATACAATGGAGAGAAATCAGCGTGGAAACTTTGTGAAGCCTAGCCTGCAAGAGGTCGTGACTTGGGTGAAAAATTCATGGGATAAAATCACTGACAGCTGTGTTGCCAATGCACTACGAGCAGGCTACATGGACAAAAAGTGCTCATTTATGGAGAGCTTTATTGCTGGACATCAGATATTGGGGTCCATAGTTCTATAGGAAATGGAAGTTGCGAGAAATTCAGGCCGGAACTCGGGGTTTGGAGAGTTATGACGATGTTCCAGAAGAAGATGACATGACTGTATTTGAATAAATGTAGATTTTTGTACATGAATAAATATAGATGAAGAGAAAAGAAAAAAGTTGGTAGTACATGAAAAAATAAGACATCCCCTGAAAATAAAGCCCTAATGCGTCTTTTGGAGCAAATGTTAATATAAGACCCGGTCTTATTTTCTGGGAAACACAATTTATTACCAACTTATTATCAAGGGTAATATCGCGTTTCCCGAATGATATAGTGCTGCCATCTTTCGAGCAATATGAGAAACACAGCGTGTGGTATATTCACCAGACGAATGTTTCTGACGTATTCTGGCTATCTAGCCGTTAAAAGGGTCTTTCGTGAAGGACGATTTTGTTCGTATTCTGAAACACTTACAGGGACGGTAGAGACGTGTTTTGTGCAAAATTAGAACCTATCTTTCTAGCATATAATTGAGTAAATTAATTACATCCAGGCCGGGGCGTAGTAGCAATTCAAAAATTATGGGGAGGGCTCAAGTAATTTCATACCAAAACACCGACAATAATTACTAATATAGGATAATCTATTAATAATTAAGCGTTATTTATCAATAATTCATTATTTAGAATAATTATATAAATTCATTAATAAATTAACAATTTTATTGATAATTAGAATACTGATTTACAAAATTTTGATACAAAGCCTTATGTAGTGTGAAAGGCAATATACTGTATTTATTAAATGTGGTTAATGTAAAATAGAGTACTTCTCTCTCACTATTCAATTTCTCGGAGTTATTTATAAAGACGCAGTTTTAAAATTAGTTATTTTATGAAATAAATAATAGTTCAGAATATTGAAAATGTAAAGCTTTGCTAGCACTTAAATAAAATTATACTTACATATCTTAGCATCATTGTACAAGGTAACTGCGCTTTGTCGCCATTGCCTTCAAAATGTGGATGCTGTACTTACTTCTACTTCTCGATGAATGTTTAGCAATGCAAGTCCAGAAAGTCGAGAATTAGACATTTTGAAGATACATTTCCTGGCGCCTGAGAGTAGAAAATGTATTTTCCGGAGTGGCTGTTGAGGCAGGAAGCCAGGGGCGTAGCCATAGGGGGTGTACTCCCCCCCCCTTCGATTCGGCATTTTTATTTCTATTCGGTAATTCAGCTCTGACAAAAATTGCCGAACTTTGTAGACAAAAAATTCTCTATTAACATCCACGTAAAAATATCATTATAAATTCTGGTTTATGAAAAAATTGAACCATTATTTATCTGCTGCATGACCACAGTCACAATTGAGGAGCATGAAAGTTGTTTCTGTGACCAGGCCAACTCCACGCATTTTCCTTTCGAGAATTTGCTACTAATGTCAGCATGGCCAGGGTCTCAGAGAGGGACTGAGACAAAGTAAAAACACATGGTTTACTGGAGTCGCTGGCTGTCAACCTCTATATAAAAAGATAAGTCGGACCTGGTGACCGCCCTAATGGTACCCATCAGATGTAATGTGCTCTGATTGACATGTCATAAGCAACATCGCTGCGTAGCCTGACAGTCAACTGTAATTGTGCGGTTTGTGTCATGCGGGATATGCTTAGAATTCGGACTTCAGAATAAGTTCTCTGCCGTGGCGACGTTCTGGCTGAACCTCAGTAGAAACTGCTTCCAGCCGTCTGTAGCGTTCAAACAAAGAAGAATGATTCATGTTGTCCTCTTCTCTTCCTCATGTGACCAATGAAAAGAAACAAATGAGACAGAATAGCGGCGATTTCGACTTATGCGTTGATAGTTGGTTAACTACGTAGAAGAGGTGTAAAATGGAACGAAAAGATATTAAAAGACGTAACAGGTACAAAGTTGAATGTGTGCAATCTGCAAAACAATTCGATATGGATTGCAAGAAAAAGCATGAAGAACTTTGCCACGATAAGCAACCAGTGAAAGTTAAATGTGTTGGATCTCCTGCAAACCCTTTCGAAGCAGCTGCAAAAAGGGAAAAAACAGCATGAAGAGACCATTTTAGCATTATCCGTGGATATACCATTGAAAAAAGGAGACTGTAATTTTCAGTCAAACCAACATGGAAGTTTCTGACTGTGACATAAAATCAAATGTGCTAAATGAGAACGTAGCGGAAGATGCTGGTATTAACAGTGAAGAACCTGAAAATTGGCCACACTTTTCGAGCTCTTCTGTAGACTGGACAAACTGTATAGGTCAGTTTCAAATTTTTCTAAATTATTACGATGATTGTTATGAAATAATTGCAAAATATCAAGGCAGGGAAATAATTAACCTTGATTTAATTTTAGTTGAAATTTTGGAGATTACAGAAATTATTCATAGGCAGTGTGGAAAAATATTAACTTCTTGTAAAGATGCACTATCAAATCGATCAAAAAATACAGGAACAGTTGATGATAGTTTAAACAACTGCAGCAAAGTCGAACATGATGCTGGTATGAGAAAACAAATTAAAACAGATGCTGAGAGAAAATATTTAATTTTTATTGAACCTTATCAACCTAACTTAGCAATTTTTTCTTCAAACCCTTCTATTCCTGCTGCCAAGCAGAGCCGTTTTTCTTCTTCATTATATAAACAATATCCTCATTTAGAATATAACATTGTTAAAGATACTGCTTATTGTTTTGTCTGTTTTCTTTTCCCTGAAGGTCCAGACAACGAGAAATCAGATTCTACTTGTAATGAAACGGGTGTAAGGCAATGGCACAAAATGAAGAGTGTCGTTTTAAATTGGGAAAATTATCCCAGCATTTCTCTTTTAAAGCTAACAAAGCTGCGCTAGTTGATTTTCGCCATTATTCGTAAAAAGATAAACACATCGATATTCATAGATTAAGATAATATAACGTATTTGTCACAAATGTTTATTTTTTCAAGCCGACTATGGTTTCGCTGGGTATTGATCTAGCTTCATCAGGACGAATGGCACGTAAATATTCAAATTGTATATGACATCGTAAATGGTGTTTACAGTCACGTGTTTTGGTTAGATGCTTCCACGCGTTTGATAGAAATGGCGTGGATGCCATGTCATTAACAAGTTGCGAAGACTTCTTATATATATGGAAAGCTTCCAAAATATTAAGTTTGGTGGTTGAATCTGGCTTGTCAATAAATTTTGCTTCTTCAAAGAGAAAGTTGTGGTCCTTTTCGTAACAGTGTTTAGCCATCGATGACTTGTTTAGGTCACAATTCCGAATGTAGGTCTTGTGCTCCTTCAATCGAAAACGCAAGGCTCTACGGGTCTGTCCTATGTACGAAGCGCCAGATTCACATGGAATTTGATAAATTCTCCACGAGTTTTTGTCTTCAACATAGTCCGTTGATCCTAAAAATCTCATTTTGTTTATGGGTTTAAAAATCACCATAAAATTAAAGGTTTTGAGAATTTCTGTAATTTTGAAGGCAATGTCACGGGAAAATGGAATAGTGGCAAAATTATCTCGCAATGGGCGCATCACAGGAGTTAATGTGGAGATGGGCTTCGGTTTCCGGAATTTTGTTAGAGCCTTGTCTATAATGGAAGGGTTGTATCATCGCTGTACTGCAACATGTGTAAGGAAATAAAGTTCTTTTTCCAAACTGTCCTTATCTGAACATATATGTATCGCGCGATATACGCAACTGTAAAAGGCGCTGAGTTTTTGTTGATAAGGGTGATTAGACTTGGCATGTGGAGGTGAAAAAATAGCGAAAGGCTTCCGATAAATTGTGGTTGCGAGAGATTGATTTAAGCGAGTTACCAGGACGTCAAGGAATGGTAGGCATCCGTTATTTTCAATTTCGTAGCTGAATTGAATGTGAGGATCAATGGAATTTATAAGTTTGACCAATTCCGGAATTTCAGAATGTTTTTCCTTCCATAGAACGAAAGTATCGTCTACATATTGTATCCATAAGTCAAATTTCATGAGTTTGAAAAGTTTTTCTTCAAATTGACGCATGTAGATTTCACATAATATCGGTGACAGTGGGCTGCTCATGGCTAGACCTTCCGTCTTTTCATAAAACGTTACACGGAAAGTAAATCTGTTCTGTTTTATGCAAATGTCCACTAGTCTTGTTATTTCCTCAACTTCAGGTTGGCTGTAATGATGCTCTACAAGACTTGATTTTAGAGATTCCAGAGCTCCTTTTACTGGAACATTGGTGAACATAGATACCACATCAAAGGATAGCAATAGTTGATCTACGTAGGGGTGTAGTTTAAGTCGATTGGTAAACTCAATGGAATTTTTCACAGATGTTTCGTTTGGAGTGGCCAAGGTAGATAATTTTGAAGATAAGAACTTCGATAACTTATATGCTGCTGTGCCGATATTACTTACTATAGGCCAGAAAGGAATTCCAGATTTATGTATTTTAGGGAGAGCATAGAATCTTGCACAACGGGCGTATAAAGGTTTAAGTTAGTTTTTTATGTTTTGGCTCAGAGTTTTTGAGTTTTTGATCAATTTCTGTTTTTCTGTCAATTGTTTATCTGAAGGATCATTCTTTATTTCTTTGTAAGGCCCATCCGAAATAAGATTTTTGACTTTGTTATCATAATGATTTTTGTCTAACACAACTATCTGGCCTCCTTTGTCAGCTCTAGTAATGATTAAATTTGAATTTGAGCGCATAATAAGAATAAGCAGGCTTATACCAATAGTAATAATAACGGAATACTGCATCCAGATAATGAAGTGTTTGTCAACTTGTCCGGTCATAGTCTCACCGAAATTGAGAACAGGACTTTACGATATAATTCTAATTTTGCTATCTCAAGAAAGATACCGGTATCAGACATAGTTGCTTCAGTTGAGGAATCTCTAATACAAAGCAGTCTCAACTTTGAAGAAAAAGAAATAGTTAGACATTGTATCAGCCAAGTGATAACCGCAAATCACGCTACATTACCTAGACCAAATTTAACCACCAAAGAAATTAATGCGCTTAAAGAATTGCGCTCAAATTCAAATTTAATATCTACTAGAGCTGACAAATAGCTGCTTGCACGTGGAAAAATGCGCCAATGAAACGAATTCAAATGGATTAAAAAAATCCGCGACTTCGTTGGAAATAAATGCGATTTCAGTCAGTTTTTCAGATTGATCTTGATATTTTTAAAGAACAAGATTTAAAATTCGGCTTTAAAAGCGAAAAAGAAATCATATGATTCGGCGTTCAAGAGAAAAATATGCCTGGATATCCAATGGGAGGGGTTTGAGCCTCCTGAGCCCCTCCCTTTCCTACGCCAATGCGTCCAGGAAAGAATTGTTTTATGATCAGAATCATGACCTCGTCCTCAAAGCAATGTTCTGACGAAAGACTACAGTTCTGTCGGAATAAATATTCCAGAATATGGTCTGTCAAATGAAGTTTGCGAGTTCCATAACTAAGTTTGCGTTTGAGAGGTCGCCAATTGCTCTCAACACCTTGGGTATGAGCCCCAGTACCAGGATCCACGAAGTTCAGTGAGCGGTTAAGTGTAAGATGTTCGTATCCGCAGCTTCCGAGGTTACGATATGCAGCCTACTGATCTGTCATGACAGTAGCTCGTGGTTCTACATGTTTGTGTATGAGCAGTAGCAATGTCATCATCATTGTCAACCATTATCAATCCACTGCTGGACGAAGGTCTCGCCAAGTTTCCTCCACAACGGTCTGTCTTGTGCCAGTCTCCTCCATGTCACTCCCGCATATTTACGAATTTCATCCACCCATCTCCCATGTGGCCTTTTTCTGAGTCTTTTCCTGTTCCTTGGAATCCAATCTAAAATTTCGGCTGTCCATCTATGGTCTGTCCTTCTGGCAGTATGTCCAGCCCATTGCCATTTCAGGGATTTAACTCTGATCATGATATCTTCCACTCTCGTCATTTTCGGATCCACGAGTTCCTCTTCTTATCTTTCCTGGTTATACCAAGCATGCACCTCTCCATGCCTCTTTGAGTTGTCTGCAGCCTTTGTATGTCTCTTTTAGTTAAGGTCCACGTCTCTGCACCATACATAAGCACTGGAAGGATGCATTGATCAAACACTTTTTTTTAAGACATAATGGCATATTGCTCTTGAAAATTATGCTGTTTCTTCCAAAAGCTCTCCAGGCAAGTTTTGTACGCCGATTAATTTCTTCGTCAATGTGACCCTCACTTGATATCTGCTGTCCAAGATAAACATACGTATCTGTTATCTCCAGTTTTTCTCCATCAATCGATAAATCTTCATTTCTTGTAAAAGCATTGAACATCACTTTTGTCTTCTGAAAGTTCATTTTTAATCCCACTTCTTTACTGTTGTCAGCAAGTTCCTGGATCATACTCTGCAGCTCTGATGGGGTAGTTGCAAAAATGACTACGTCATCAGCAAAACGAAGGTGGGTTAGATAATCTCCATTAATCTTTATCCCTTTGTTTTCCCAGTTCAGTGATTGAAAGACATTTTCCAATGTGGCATTAAAGAGCTTCGGAGATATGGTGTCACCTTGTCTCACTCCCTTTCCAATTTTTATGTGTGTTGTATTTTCAAACAGCCTAATCTTTGCACTTGCATTTTCATAGATGTTATTAATAATATTAATGTATGCATCTTCAATACCGCAGGATTTCAGAGCCGTGGTAACTGCTGATGGTTTCACCGAATCAAAGGCTTTTTCATAATCGATGAAAGCCATGCACAATGGAAGTTCATATTCCCTCGCTCTTTCAATTAGTTCTCTCAGTACGTGGATATGATCTATTGTGCTGTAGCCACTCCTGAATCCAGATTGTTCTCTCGGTTGAGCCATGTCCAGTGTTACCTTCAAGCGGTGTGAAAGAACTTTAGTTAAGATTTTATAAACCACTGATAGGAGGCTGATAGGCCTGTAGTTCCTGAGATCCTCAATGTCACCTTTTTTATGTAGCAGGATCATTGTAGCATTGTTCCAATCCTCAGGAATCTTCCCTTCATTAAGGCATCGAGTGAAAATTTGGGCGAGTACTGTTTCAATTTCTCCACTTGCTTCTTGTATGATGTCTATAGTAATTCCATCTTCTCCTGGAGCTTTCCCCCGCTTCATGTTCTTGATTGCATGAACAACTTCTGCTGGGAGGACTGGAAGAACTCTGGTACCTTTCATGATGTCTGGAGTACATGTATAATCCCTTTCATATAATTTGGAGTAGAAATCTTTCACTCTTGTCAAAATTTCGCCTCTATTTCTTGTTATAGAACCATCTTCTTTTCTCAGAGCCATAATCTGTTTTCTTCCCTTACTGAGATGTCCCTTTGCTATCTTAAGGCTTTGGTTGTTTTCAATTGCTTTCCTCACTAGCTCACAGTTGAATTTCCTTACGTCTTCAGTGATACTTTTTCGTGCTGTCTTGCATATATTCCACTTTGGAAGTCACATCTTCTTTAGTTGTCCTCATCTCTCTTCTTTTTTGCATCAACATTTTGGTTTTTCCTGATAATTTGTTCACATGCAACTTGTTCTTAGACCCAGCTAATTTTGTTGCTGTTTCCATAAGAGCTTTGGTTACTTTTCTGTTAACTTCCGAAATATCCATTTCTTCCGATGTTAGGCCTTCTAAAGCAGAGAATCTGTTCTTCAGTTCCAACTTGAAAGCATTATGGTGTTTTTTAAGGTTTGTTATGTCAATACATTTTGTTTGTCTTATGAGCTTGCCACGTTCCAGTTTAGTGTTGAGGTGCATCTTACATCTCACCAATCTATGGTCACTACCTGTGTTGAACTTGTTCAGCACACTGCAGTCTTCGATGACGAATTTTTTGTTACACATAATAAAATCAATTTCACTTGTCGTCCCAATTGGATGTCTCCATGTCCATTTCCTGTGTGGCTTTTTCTTGAAAAAGGAGTTCAAGATGAAAAATCCTTCTGCCTCTGCAAACTCAACGAGAGTATTTCCACGCTGGTTTCTGTTGCCGTGACCGAATTTACCTACTGAAGTTTCATTCTGTTGCCGGTGCCCTATTTTTGCATTGAAATCTCCCATAATTATCTTCAAGTGCTGCTTACCTTTATTATTTAGATGACAAATTTCCTCATAAAATTCTTCAATTTCTTCTTCAGGATGACTTGTGGTGGGTGCATAAGTTTGAATAATCTGAGCCTGGTATCTCCTCGAGAGTTGGATAACGAGTCGTGCAGCTCTGTCAGAGGAACTTTCAACTTCTACCACTTTATCCTTCAGTTTCTTGTTTATTATAAATCCAACACCACTAGTTCTGCCAGTATCTGTCCCACGATAATAGAAGAGATGTCCACTTTTCAGTTCAATGAGATCTTCTCCTTTTCTCCTTACCTCACTTAGCCCGACGATGTCCCACTTGATCCTTTGTAGTTCCTCTTCCAATTCAAGAAGCCTTGAATCAGAAGATAGGGAGCGTCCATTATACGTGGCCTAGGTCAGCATCAAATGGCAGCCTAGTCCGGTCCTCCGGGGATTCTTAGCACCCTCTGCCTTCATGTCGCACTGGCAGCTGCCTTGGCCAGGTCCATTCCAGCTGCCGGAGACTGAGGGCCAAGATTTAAGTTGTAGAGTAATTTTGGAGGTGTTTGTCCATAACTCACCACGCTGGCCAAGCGGGTTGGTGAGTGTTTGATAGCATTTCCTCTGATCCCGATGGTATAGTTATACCGCTATTGGCGGTCGTCAGAGCCCCTTTAGTGGGAACAGGATGCACCATGAGAAGGCGGGGTTGACATTTGTCAAGGAGAGGCTGTGATGTTACGCATCACCTGACCTTACATACTCGCAGATATATCTTTCTCAGGGCAGATTTCGACCGTGAATCACTTAGTATCACGTTTAAGGTGGTTCTACCTAAAATCTCTGCCCTATGATCCCAATGGTAAAACTTCTGTACATGTTTTCTTCGCAATTGACGTATTCCCAAGGATGAAAATTTGCGCTTTGATAAACCTAACTTTAAGTTATAGCATGGGATACTTAATATTTTGCTAAAATATAACCATAATTAAGCAATCCAACATTCGTTTGTCTACTGACGCCGTCAGTGTACAGGTCGCGCCATCTATTAACAGATCTGAACATTAGTAAAAAAAAATTATTTATTTTTAATATAATTATGGTTTTGTTTTAGCAAGTATTAAGTATCCCATGCTATAACTTAAAGTTAGTTTTATCGATGTGCAAATTTTCATCCTTGAGAATACATCATTAATTTCGAAGAAAATATGTAAAGACGTTTTACCAATGGAAACATAAGGCAGAGATTTTAGGTGGAACTACCTTAAAGATACCAAGGACCCACGCTCCCCATGTCTCAAGTGCACTGCTCAGATTTCCCTGAAACATGATTCCTCTGACACCTGAATTGTTCATAACGATCAGACCTATCGACTCTGAGAGTCATTGAATGACCTTCCGAACATGTTCTACTGAACTTCGTGGGTCCTAGTAATCAATTCCTGCCGCTCACACCACGAAACCAAATGTCTCCTCATCCTCAGTGGCGTAACTACCACCCCCGCAGCTGCGGGGGCGCAGATAATGAAGGGACGTACTGCAGCTTTCAGTTATAGTTTTATGAAAAAATTCGAACACGCACAATAATTAACCCAAAGATTCATATTTTGCTTTAAGATATATTTAGCTTTGCCTAAATAAATGCCTAGTTTCACTTTTAAAACACTGAATGTCCTACAGATTGAAAGTGTTCGGCTCTTTGACTTCGGGTTGTTATATGATTGCTCAGCCATGGGCTGTAAATAATACGATTGCTCTCCAATCACCCGCTCTCTGTGCTGCTGAGGAAAAGCGTGAGGAAACAGTGAGATTCCACGTGGAAAATGTGGGAAAACAGTCAGTTACCTAGGATTACGTGCACGACAGGCGTTAACATTTATTCACAGTAGCCGCAGATCTGTCATGTGTAAGAAGGTGGATTCGTGAAGTGCTTTATTTTAGTTTTGGGCAAAGCAATTACACGTATTGTCAAATCTATTACTTAAAAAGTTAAAACTACAGAGCCCTAGGTACCACCATCACTTTTGCAGACACTCTCTCTGACTTCCAAACACCTCCCCCCCCCCCCAACCATCACACACACACACACGCACACACACACACACACCGCGAAAAAGAAAAATACACCATCCCTCGTGTTCGAAATCCTGGGAAAATTACTGCGCTTAGGGGTGCTGAAGAAAATCTTGCGGAGGGGCGCACCTTGTGCTAGTTTCAGGGCCGGATGGAGCTCTTGCGGGCCCCTGGCCGAAATTTCATTGCGGGGCCCCGAGCAAAATTTCATTGTGGGCACTAAAAAATTAATCTCATATTTTAATAAAGTTGTTTCTAAAAATTATCGTTCGTGAGGAAGACACACGAACACTACCGTAAAGACAAAACAATTATCTCAAAGAAGTATTTGCTTTAAGCTTAAGAAAAAGACGTAATACGGACTGAAAGTACAGAGAGAGAGATAGAGAAAGAGAGAAAAAGAGAGAGATAGAGAGAGAAAGAGAAATAGAGAGAGGAGGGAAGAGTGAGAGAGGGGAAGAGAGAGAGAGAAAGTAAAAAGTGTTAAAATGTACGATTTTCTTTCCTGGGAGAAGAGGTTTATGTTGCACTGTGACTCTTATAACAGCTTATTCACAAAATGATAAAAAGATACCTGCTTAGCGAATATTTTTGTATAGGAAATACACTGCTGGACAATTGCTAAGGACGGATCATAAACGGCTAGATAGCGCATAAAAAAGGAAGTGTGGTTGGATGCCAAGTGAAATAAAATAATGTCAGAATGCCAGGATATTACAAGAAAGACAATTTATTGTGCTCTGAAATCCAGAAGGCTTTGGAACGTGTTCAAGGGACAAACAGGCCATTTTGTGCAGAATACGTAAACGTGAAAAAAATGCAATTACCGCCCGCAGGCGTTCCGGCGTAAGATGTCAATACGGGATATGGCGACCATGGAGGGCGATGCAAGATTCCACACGTCGTGTCATGCTTTGCACAATATTATCAAGCAGCTGTTGGGGTAATTTATCCCATTACTCTGTCAGTGCACGGAAGAGGGTGTCCTTGTTTATTGGAGGGCATTGGCGACCAGCAAGACTCCTCCCCAAAGCATCCCACACATTTTCAATGGGATTCAGATCTGGAGAACGTGCTGGCCATACGAGGCGTTGAATATCCTTGCTCTCAAGACACTCCTGGACAGCGACTGTTCCGTGGCATGTTGCGTTGTCGTCCATGAAAATGAATCTATCACCGACAGCACCACGGAACATGCGAACATGAGGTAGCAGAACATCATTAATGTATCGTTGGCCAGTCATAGTCCCAGTTGGAAGCACATAGAGGGACGTATGGCCATTGATCATGATGCCAGCCCATACCATGACACTACATGTCGGATATCGGTCCTTTTCCTGTATGTTTGCAGGACAACAGGCAGTACCACTATCACGCCAGATCAGTTGTCGTCGACAATCAGACGATAGACTGTATCTACTCTCATCTGAGAAGAGGACAGTAGACCAGTCGTTATCAGTCCAATTGCGATTTTGATGGCACCAGTGCAAACGGGCGGTACGGTGACGTCTGGACAATAGGATGCACACAACAGGACGGCGGGTGTATAGTCCTCCTTCATGCAAACGTCTGGCGACAGTTTTCCGGGAGATCCGCTTGCCAGTAGCAGCCATAAACTGATTTGCTACCTCACTAGCTGTGCTGCGCCGGTGTCTTTTTGTTGATAGCACTATGTACCGATCTTCTGCAGGTATCTTACTACGAACACGACCTCCCCCGTGACGTTTGCTACACTCTCCATTTGTTTGAAATAATTTCCAAAGCCTTGAAACAACACTGTGGCTGACGTCGAACTTCCTGGCAACATCTGTTATTTTTCGCCCTTCTTCAATCTTGCCAATAATACGGCCACGCGTAAAATCATCTAGGTGATGTCGGGAAGACATACTGAAAATTGCAAGTTCGTCAATTGATTCTTTCCCTTTCAACTTTGCGTTTGAACAACAACGGTCAATACGCGTCAAATCCTTTATATCTCTTATCAGCGCTATGACGTCACGAACAAGTTCGGCAATCCAAAATTTGCATACGCACAACACGTCTTACTGTATCCCGCACTTATGCTAATTTCCACATTTTCCTGCCTTCCATTTTATGGTTGTTATTGTCATCCGTCCTTAGCAATTGCCCGGCAGTGTATAATAAGGATCCCTCTAAAATAAGTGAGTATAAACAGTTTTTTCCCCTGATACATGTTTAGTGATTGATTTTTAATGCACAGTGGAGTAACTGACAAATTAGTGACATTCTAAGCTTTTATACGCGTTCGTATATGAAAGGTTTTTTTTTTTTTTTTTTTTTTTCAATTTCTTGTAATGTGGGAACCGTGACCTCCATGTGTAGTCCGAAAGTAACTTGGATATTGTTTTTTTTATTTCCTTAAATTTAAGTATCAGGTTTTCACACAAGTTGTTGGATATATAAAAGTGGGGCACCACAAAATGATGAAATTTAATTTGCTATTTCATGAATGCGGAAAAGATTAAGGTAGTTACCAAAATCATTTCGAATCTAGAAATCTCAGTGTCCGTACGACGAACAGGGGGGATAATGTATTCAAAAATGAGGAGATTGGAAACAAACAAAAAACTTCAAAAATATATTTTTAAGGGCCTTGCGCCCCAAAAGTTACAAAAAAAATGTACTTACATTTTTTTTACCGAAAACTATTTTGTTTTCTAAACTGCGGGGCCCGGGGCGACCACCCCAGTTGCCCCTATGGTCCAGCCGGCCCTGGCTAGTTACACCACTGCTCATCCTGGGAAACTTTTTGGAAAATGCGCTTCCAATTCCACATGGTAAAAACGCACGCAGAAAGAACAACAACAACAGAAGAAACACGAAGCAGCACTTATAGAATCAGGAGCAACACAGGCACAGAATATATCTAAAGTTCTAAACACAAGTAAGCACGGAGCAAACGGCGGTGACAAGTAGGGGAGAATTGAGAGAGCAAAATCCGGCGGACTAGGCGGCGTAGGGGAAGGGGACGACGAGGTGAAGGGGGGGGGGTCCGCAAAGATGGGGGATCCGCAGAGAGGGGTGTGTCAGCGGAGCAGAGAGGGGTGAATGAATGGATGGGGGTCGGTAGCCAGAGAGTTGCTTGGTGAATGAAACCAAAAAAAAAAAAAAAAAAAAAAATAAATAAATAAACAAAAAAAATCCGCCGATCCGGCGGACTAGGCGGCGTAAGGAAGAGAGGGGGTGGGGTTGTGCGGAACCACGAGGTGGGGCGGATACGCAAAGAGGGGGGATCCGCAGAGAGGGGGTCAGCGGAGCAGAGAGGGGTCAATGAGTGGATGGGGGTCGGCAGCCAGGGAGTTGCTTGGTGAATGAAACCAAAAAAAAAAAAATAATAATAATAGATAAACAAAACAAAAAAATCCGCCGGTCAGCGAACTACTAGGTGGCGTAGGGGAGGGGGGGGGGGGGGGGTTGTGCGGAACAACGAGGTGGGGGGATCCTCACAGAGGGGGATCCGCAGAGAGGGGTCATTTTTTTTTTTTTTTTTTTTTTGATTGGAGGTTTAACGACCACCGTGAGCAACTCAATGGGCTACAAGCAGTCGCCCGTCCCTAATTTTAGGGTCACTGGTTCCAGGGAAGGGAGAGAGCCAGTGCCGTAAGACAAACACAACATCTATGCCTCACCGGGATTCGAACCCGGACCCCGTTCGGACGAATGATCAGAACTTCAAAAGAGCATTTATTTACAAAAAAGACAACATACAAACACAAATTTTCACCGGGAAAAAAAATTGCACAATAACTCACCGGCAACGACAATAACAACACACAATCAATATCGCAATAAACAAAGAGTACTCTACAGGAAGAAGCAGACGACATCAGAGCAAGTTGAAGAATAACACACGGCAAGATAAAAAGAAAACAGTTGCACAACAAACAATACATACAGGACAGACCACTAATGAAGCAAGGCGGTAAAGAAAAGTCAGCCGAGTTTGTCAAAACTGTCAAGGGAAAAAAAAACACACGCACGGTCCGACAACAAGCTGCAGCCGGAAAAAAACAACACCTGGTAGTTCGGAGAAATGCGTTGACAAATGGCTGTAAGCCGACGAACAACAAAAATTTACATTTAAAGCGTATCTCGGTCACTAAGACCGACAGCAACACAGAGAAAAAAACAACCACTAGAAACTAACACCCCGTACCATTAACACAACACACAAAGCACAATATTCAAATAACACCAAGAAATTAACACACAATGCACAATACACAAATAGCACCATGAACACAATAAAGAATGCACAATACACAAATAACACCATGAAAACTTTGTGAAAAAGAACACAGGGGTTAAACTTGCAGACAAGCATCACCACCAAATAAATTCGGGTCGAAACAGTGAATTCGCACTGTATCCACAGCACTAACCACAAAAATAAACACCGATTACACAAGACAAAACCAAGAAACACGTCTGTAAGGTTCAGAACCAACACACAAAAAAAAACCATTCGGTACCACGCGCCAGCAGTACCCGTTCAGCAAGAAAAAAAAATTAAAACAAAAAAATAAAAACAACCACAGCATAAAACACAAAATCGTGCAACAGTAAACTGTGTGAAACCGACGAGTAATAAATATAAAATAGGTGAACGACACCAAAAGCAAACTAGAAAAAAAGCCGACACTTAAGCAACAAAAAACAAAACAAAAACACATCAGACAATGTGCATGCCACAGCAAAAATGCAATCAACATCAACAAAACAACATAAAACACCTTGGTAACAGTAAACAATAAACAGAAAATACCAAAACGCTTAGCCGGCACACAAAAAAGTTTGTCGACCAACGGCTTGAGGCCGACGGAAAATAAAAAAAAAGAAAAGAAAAAGTCAGTAAACGCTACCGACAACAAATTAACGGGAATGTGTGTGCACGGAAAGCAACAAGAAGATAAACTAAAGGAGACACTAACCCACTGACACAGATCTATGGTATGTACAAAAATTATGCACTAAACAAAAAAACACCAATCAAAAAAAATAAATATAAATATAATAAACTCTGGCTATGGGAGGAGAACAATAATGCCTGCAGAAACATGAAACCATGACAAATATGGAGACCAGAGAGAGAAAAAGGCAGGCACATCCTGCCGAACCCGCGCCATGTCATACTCAAGTTGGAGGACCGATCTGATGGATGATCGGTACCTCCTGCACAAAAACACCCGGGCCGGATGATAACGCCGGAGAGAAGCTCGATCCACGCTTGAGTGGTAAAACAAATAAATCGTCAACTTTGCTTGGAGAATGATGAATGCACAAACAGAACTGTGGACATCTACAGGGGGAGAATGGCGTCTGAGGAAATAAAAATGGAACATTGTATGAGGACAAGGGCAAACTTTGGAAAGAAGGGAAAACATAATCGAAAACAAGGGCTGCAACACCAGACAAGAATCATAGGAATGTGACACATCACCAAGTGTAGAACAAAAGAAGCAAAGCGGGGAAGCCAAATGACGAAAACGATGAAGGGTACGCGGAGTGCGCAACCGACGGTGTAGGTGCAGCCAATGAATGTCCCTGGCTTTCGGGGAAGCCAGGGAAGTCGATGGATCACTCCACGTACCTGGAAGATCTGTAGCTGAAACAGAAGGAATTGCGAATGGAGCTGTGAAATTGGTAAGAAAATGCGAATAAAGAAGCTTGGCTGTAACTTGATGGGGTAAAAATGGAGAATCGTTTAAGTAGAGAAGAAAGGGAAGACTGAGCGACGGGGCGGAAGACTGAATGAGGCCAATAGAATTGACAAGTAAAGGATAAAGACGAATAAGACAGGATTGAATAAGACAGAACTGTGCACGATGCTGAGGGGTATCAAGTAATAGAGGGGAAAGGCGATCAAAAGATTTCCAGTGAAGAGAAGAATCAAAAAGTTGAGAAACCTGAACGACGCCACTTGCAAACCAAGTGGAGAAGTTCAGGTACTGAGAATTTGGAGAACGAAGGGCAGAGGAGAAGAAAAGTGGTTCCGCAAGGAGATCGTTAGTCGAAGCGGGGGAGGCGGACTGGACATAAGGAGTGCCAGAGGGAGAAAACAGTACGGTAAGTAGCGGGAAAGTGATTGGGAATGAGTGGAAAGAGGTCCATGCGGATAAAAGTAGCCAGAGAAAGAAAAGGACTTCGTGGAAAGAGCAAAGTGTCAATTATAGTAATCGAAGAACCGCAAGGAAGGGAAAAAATCCTCAAAAAATGTTGGAGATGGAAAGCGTTCGATTTAAGGGACAAATCCGGAAGGGCAAGACCACCAAAAGAAACCGGAAGGACAAGCGTGGATCGATGAACCCAATGTACGACATCCCATATAAAATTTGTAAAAAGACATTGAACGTGACGAAGAAAGAGGGGAGGAGGGAAATGAGCAAACCAAGTATGAGAAAGGGCCGGAAGAAGAAAAGCGGAAAGAAGATGCGACCTGCTAAAAAAAGAAAGAAACGGTTTCAAACGGCGAAAAGAGGCAAGGCGTCGATTCATGTCCTGCACCAAAGGGGACCAAGTGGCGGCAGCAACCGCCACCGGGTTCCCGATGAACACTCCAAGAAGTTTGATGACCGTGGTAGACCACCGGGCACCCCAAGGGCGGTCGCCGCGGGACGACCACGAGCCAGCCCACAAGCCAACAGATTTGGAGGTATTAAGGGCCGCACCTGAAATTGAAGCATACTCAGTATAGGTAGACAAAACAACACCAAAAGCCTGTTGGGAACGTAAAAAAAGAGTAAGGTCGTCCGCATAGGCCGACAAAACCACGCGATGGTGTCGTGTGGAGGCCACACCACGCGGAATGCCTGCCAGCAAACGAGATCGAAGGGAAATAAGAAGTGGTTCAAACGTGAGGGCAAACAGTTGACCCGACAGGGGACAACCCTGCCGGATACCGCTTGCAAAAGGAATAGCAGCCGTCATAAAAGAAGAGGTCCGAACACGAAAGAAAGAATGGGAATATAGATTGGAAAGTGCCTGACAGAAAAGGGAAGGAAAGCCAAAGTGACGAAGAACAGAGAAAAGATAAGAATGATGGACAGAATCGAATGCTTGTTTCTGATCTAGGTTAAAAATAGCGAGAGGTTCAGAAAGACGGGAAGCAAGAGAGTGTAAATCACGGATGGTAGTGATGTTAGTTGCAATCGAACGGGAAGGGATCGTATAAGTTTGGTCAGGATGAATAATAAATTGTAGAACAGGGTTAAGGCGAAGAGCCAGAATTTTTGCAAAGATCTTGTAGTCGGTGTTAAGAATCGAGATGGGGCGCCAGTTAGATAGAAGACCAAGATTACCAGTTTTAGGAATTAGGCGGAGAAGAGCAAAAGCAAAGTCAGAAGAAACGAAAGTCGAAGAAGAAAAGATCGAGTTGAAACAAGCAACGAGAAGAGGAAGCAGAGCAGGAAGAAAGGTTTTATAAAAAGAAAGTGGAAGACCGTCAGCCCCAGGGGCGGAGCGGTCATTTAGACTAGAAATGGCAAAACGAACCTCCGAGGGAGAGATCGGTGAAACCAAGGAGGGGGAAAAAAAAGACGGGACCTGAGGAAGATGTGATAATAATGGAGAATTCTCTGCAGGCGGCAGGACCCGCAATCGAAACCGATCAGTGAAGTACTGAAAAGTTCGATCACAGATCTGCACTGGATCAGAAACAGTTGAGCCATCTGGAAGCGAGAGAAAAGAAATGTTGGAACTCAGAGCACGGTGGGATTCAAGATGTCGAAGGTGTTGAAACGGGTCATCATGAAAATGTAACTTGGAAAACTTTAACCGGGTAAGAGACGAAGAAGCAAAGGAAGATAGAATGCCATGAAGTTGTGATTGAAGAGCTGCAAACGATGGATCTGAAGGAGAAAGGAACTGTAGTTTACGGTGAAGAATAGTTAAATCATGAAAGCGGTGAAAACGGGACGAAAAAGAGAACTGACGTGCAAACGATAGGATAGAAAGTTTGGTGGAAAGCCACAGAGCTGCTGGGTCAACCGTGAGAGGAAGTTCAGAAATGGATGAAGAAATAATCGAACGAACTTCGGCCTGAAACGTGGGATCGGAAAGGAGAAAATCATCGAGAGACCAAACCGGGGAGGGGGGACAGAGAAAGAGGACAAAAATATTTCCAGAAGAACAGGACGATGGTCGGAGGAAACAGAAGGATGATGGGTTACTTCAACAACGGAGGAGTGGAGGAAACTAGAAACATAAAACCGGTCGAGACGAGCCGCAGCATGCGCTAAGGCGGCCGGAGGAAACCATGTGAATTCACGGGACAGAGGGTGGATGGTACGAAATGCGTCAATGAGACAAAAAATACTAACTAGTTGAGACAGTTGGGAGGAAAGGTTAAGGCGACTCTCCCCGGAACCATCACGGTCAAGACCCGGTTGGAGAGTGCAGTTGAAGTCACCACCAATAAGAACGATTTCAGAAGGAGGAATTTGGGAAAGAAGGGAAATCAAATGCGAAAGAAGAGCATCAGCATCAACCGATGATTGTGGCATATGCAAATTGAAAACATGAAAACGACGGGAAAGATAACTAAAGGAGATACCTTGAAAGGAGCCCAGCAGACTCTGTGACTCAACGATATCTGAAAGAAGAGAATGAAACCGAGTACGGAATGCAATCGCTGTACCGGACCCAATGTGCGTCCGGTAGTTGTGATAAAAAGCGTAGGGCCAGCGTCTCCAGCAGGAATACCCGGTCGCCAAGGAACAGTTCGTCTCCTGGAAGAGGAGGATATCTGTCCTCAGGAAACGAACGTCCTCGAAGACCAAAGCATTCGCGGCTGAAGACGCAAGGCCTCTACAGTTAAAGCAGAGCACATTTAGGGAAGGCATCACTGGGGAGGCTGCATCCAACCTTCCAGTTCTGCCTTCAAAACTTTAAGTAAATACGCCAACCGGCGAGCGTACTGCTCTGTCCCGGAAGGCAGATCAACATTTAATAAGAACTCATGCAGGAACGTCAGTTGGGTTAGCATCTCCGGAAGGTGAGAGAGTTTACTCGCTATACAAGGGAGAGTAATCAATTTCGCCCGTCTGGGGCGAACAATCAAGGCATACAGATCTGTGAATGAGAGGGGAGTTAAGGGCACCTCAATGTCAGCAAACATAGAGGTGATGTCAACCAGAGAGGGGGCAGGAGAGTCGTCATCAGATTCAGCAAATAAAGTTTCTTCAGAATCGGGATCGGTAACGTCCATGGAATCATCGTTCGGCAAACAGGTAAAACGGTTGTAGATGGAAACTGAAGAAGTAACAGGAGCCGGTCCAGGTGAAGGTGACGAGGATGTAGCCGTCTTCCTGGATTTCTGGCGGTCCGAGGAACTCGCACGACGGTTCGCTGAGCCAGGGGAGTTTTGCCTCTTGGTCCGCTGAACCTTGGGGGTGGAGGCCCCTTCAGACGCTGGCAACGGTGGAAATTCCTGCAGGTCAGTGGATGCCGAAGCAACACGGACCACTGGAGGTGATACGACAGAGGTGGAACCAGGAACGGCAGCTGGAACAGATTCAGTGGGGAGGGTGGGGGAAGAATCCAGAGCGGTGGGCAGAGTCTCCGCTGGAACAGCAGCATCAAGTGATTGAGTTGGAACAGTAGCAGCTGTGGAATGTGGGCATGCCGATGCAAGGTGACCTTCACCCTTGCATCGGAAGCACTGGACGCCAGCAAACAGATTGAAAATGTAGGTCCGGGTTTCAGTTATGAGTTCCAGAGTGGTTGGCCGGTTAACTATTGCTTGTGGGGTTGGAAAGATGACTCGGTATTGACGACGACCGCCCTGAACATGTTTCAGGGGGAGTCGCGAGCAGCAGCTGGGAGGTACTTTGTGGTACCAACCACTCGCCCCATGGTGTTAAGGGCATCAATTAATACCGAGTCAGGCACAGCTGTGGGTACTGGAGACAAGGTGACAGTCACTGGTCTTTGAGCTGCTGCAACTGGTTGGAGATGTACGGAACCAATGTCCAAGCCAAAAGCAAGGATTTTGTCCACTGCCTGTTGATGAGTGAAGTGCACGACAACACCCCTCCCAAGCGGATAATAGACACAATGCTTTCTCCGGGTACAACTTTAGAAATAGCATTTAAATATTGGGGGAGGGGGTGTCGCGCAGAGCAGGAACAAATACACTTAAAAGTAAGGCAGACGAAAGTTCCTTACCTTGAGGAGAGTCGAGTGGTAATGTTATCCTTAAAGCGGAAGCAACACGTGTAAACTCTGGTCGCGAAGACACAGAAGCACTTTGTAAAGTAGAAGTCGCACTCACAGCCGCGGCGAACGAACGAGACACAGGAATAGAAGAGCTGGGTACCTCTGACCCAGGCTCCGGCACATTTGTAACCAGCGGTACAGTTGGCGACGAAACCACAACACTATTTGACTGAACACCATTCATGGTGGTCACGGAAGATACAGACGACGAAGAAAGCGCAGAGGAAGGAGATATAGACGGGTATATGGCACTCATGCTAGTGGAGGTAGTAGCCAGCCCGGCTGCTAACCCTCGCGGCTCGAGCGTTGCAGCTTGCAACACTCAAGAACAGGCAAAAAACGAAAAAATAAGCACGTACAGCTTGTACGCATCACTACTTGCGAGGAAAGAACACAGGTAATAACAACACACGAACCTTCAAAGAACAAACGCAAAAAAAACACAAACTTCACACAAAACTTCCAATCCTGGCAGGAGCTCGAAAAAATGCGACTGATCAGGCAGAAGCCATCGCTTAGACCACTGCGCCACCGGGGCGGCAGAGAGGGTCAGCGGAGCAGAGACGGGTCAATGAGTGGATGGGGGTCGGTAGCTAGGGAGTTGCTTGGTGAATGAAACCAAAAAATAAAAAAAATAAAAATAGATAAACGAAAAAAAAAATCCTCCGATCCGGCGGACTAGACGATGTAGGGGGGTTTGTGTGGAACGTGGAGGAGGGGGGATCCGCAGAGAGGGGTCAATGCTGAAGAGTTGCTTGGTGAATGAAACCAAAAGAATGACATCTTGATTAATTGGTTGTATCTGCTACTACTAGGGGGTGTGGCAGCTTTAAACTTGAATCTACAACTTCGCAATAATAGTTTTTGTTATTTAACTACGAGAACGATTTTTTCAAATTTCGGTTTCACAAAAACCACGGAACTTCCATAGAATAACATGGGAAATGTAAATCTACTAAGACGAATTTCTGAAATGGAAGTTTTTACCACATATCCTTATTTTGAAACTTCATCTTCTGTAAAAGGTGAAATCTGACTCCTCTGAATTTTCGTATGCAAATTTTTGGATTTGACCATTTTACATGAGATTAGTTTTGCTCATAGTAAATTTTGATAAGTACGAAAATTGATTTTGACGTTTTTAGAAAGAGAGCGATTTTTGGAAACTACAATTTCACAAATTTATGAAACTTACATAGAATAACAAGAGAAATAAAAATCTCACTAAGTCGATTTTCTTAAAGTAGAGTTCTGACTAAAGGTCATTATTTTGAAACTGCATTTTTCATAAAAGGCGAAATCCGATTTCATCAAGTTTTCTTAGGGTTAGTATCTTAGTAATAATTTTAGACAAGGTTATTTTTTTTATTTTTTGTCTTTGCAAAATATATGTAGATGTTCTAAGCTTACATTTACTGTCAGCATCATCACACGATCGTAAAAATCTGTCTGGACGTATTCCTCCAATGTGGGAGGGGAAAAAAGTTCTTTTGGATCTGAATGGATTCGATTTGATTTTGACGTCAATGGTATCAAAGGCAAGCGCCGTATCCACCGAACCAACAGAACTTTCTTCACTCTTTCAAATATTTGTTAATTTCATGAATTTAACAATTATCAGTTCCAGTTGTGTTTCCCCAAGAATTTAAAGATATCAAGTTCGAAATTACGCCATTTCACAGTTTGTTTGTTTTTCGACACCTTGAGTGGTTAAAGATTTTTTTTTCAATCCATACCATTGTATGATTCTTTCTAACAATTTAAGTGTCTGAAATCCGTACATTCGAACTCCACACGTGACTGAACGAACATGAAATTTTCTGCCACGGTTGATTGTCTCACATTTACGCGTTGTAATATAGAACGTGATGAAACAGACGTAAGTAGGATATAAGTGGGGATACGAGAACAGAAAGAGCCGAGAGCAGCGAAGCTGCTATCGGCTGGGAAGTGATGGACGGAAGGGTTAGATAACGCGAGAGTGAGAGAGAGCGCGCTGTCGAAGTTGCTTGCATGACGTCACGTGCCTCGTACAGTGGTGGACAGTGACTGTGGACTTTTTCGTTTGTGTGTTATTATTTTACATTAATGGGAATTCGGGAACAAATAGAGAGCCGAGAGGAAGGGATTTAGATTTGCGCCCTTGTTGGTAATGATAGAATTTCATTGAGCGTTAGGACGCAACTTTGATGGGTGTAAAGTGATTTTTTGGAAACAAGGGTCCGCCGAAATTTCTAGATGCCGGAGAACGAATTGGGCATCGTGCTGTATTTTTGTTCTTTTCTTTTTTTTTTTTTTTTTCAGCTTTTCAGCGACATGTATCATTTGCCATTAAATTTCCAAATGACTTTTTTCGTTTATGTTAATCTGATATTTCGATTTGTATAAATAACTGAAGTTGTAATTTCTTGATAATACAATTTCCCGAAAACATGAAAGTTTCATAAAACAGGGTGGAAAATGGGGCAGTACTGAACTGAAGTCCACTTCTTCCGGAAGTTGAAACGGTTTTAGGTTGAATTTTGAATTCTGTTACAATAATAATTCAAAGAGAATCGTGCTTATATTTAAAGATGGATACGCGGGAATTTAACACATGTTAAAATTACTACAATCTTTCGTTACTAACGTGATGCTTACAGAATTGGGCCTACTTTCCTCAGAGGTTCGATAACCGTGAATTTAACGATTTCCATTGATCAAAACTTTGCGTATATTTCATTCACTCACTGACCTGTTCTAACATCTCAGATATCACACGTACATGTGAAAACACCAATGTCTGCTCGATTTCCTCTAGGCGTTAACTTTCGTTTCCTTTTACATTCGTTTTAAGTAGACTATCTCTATCACATCTGTTTTCTGAGATACGATCACACCATTTATTTAATTACTTCAGGGACATATTAGTCCTGAACATAGAGAACAGTCAATCGTATTCTACATATTCTTTCTCTTGATTCTTATAAACGAACAAACATCAAGAAGTCTCCACACTGAAACGAACATCATCAATTCCTTGCTTTCATGTCTTTGCCACATTAAATTCTATAGTTCCACAGCAATGATGTTCTTAACGCTTCACCTTGTATACAAACATTTTCCCTCTAATCTAAAAAGTTATTTTTCCAAAACAGTAACTAAACATCTTAGAAAAATACAGTGAACAATTCATAAAGTCTTAACAAAATGAGTTTATACTTACAAATGTTATTTTCGATCATATCCACTTCGAAGGTGAGAGCAAGCTAAGTCTTTCAGAAAGCATTTCCGAAATCATTATTATTTTTATAAAAGCTAGAGCATTGAAACGTTCATTTTTCTAAAAGGCGAAATTTGAGTTCATAAATTTTCAGCAGATCAGTTTTTTCTTTCATGAAATTTCTTGGCGTTAGTTTTCTCTTACATAAAATTTCTTCGGGTCAGTTTCTTTCATGAAATTGTCAGGTAAATATTTGAAAAGTTCATTTTTCACAAAGTTCGTTTTTGACTCGAATAAATTTCAGCAAGTCAAAAATGGTTTTGTTGTTTTTACAAAGAGGGCGATTTTTAAAATTTTTCCTTTTTTTATAATCGCAAAAATCTCATAGAATAACACGGGAATGCCATCCAACTAAAAGTCAATATTTGAATCGCTCATTTTTCCTTAAAGTAAAAATTTTTAAACGATCATTTCTCCAAAAGTCAATATCTGATTTCACAAATTTTTACCAGATCAGTTTTTCTTTCATAAATTTTCTTCGGTTTAGTTTTTACGATTAAATCTGATCTCGACAAGAAAATGAAAAAAAAATTGTTAAGTAAAGAACCTGATGATCTGAAAATAAAATTGTATAATCAGGTTTTAAACAAGAAAATTCAAACAACTTCTTTCAACTCCATAGTGCAGGAAATTCCAATTCAAGCGGAGGAAATAGCATCGAAAATAGAGGGGTACCCAAAGAAAGAAGATATTTCCGAAGCGCGGAGAGAAGATTATGTGGAAGACTTCATCATTCAATCTGTTCCTCAAAATTTAAAACGCTACGCTCGAAATGTTTTAGACCTGTTCAAATAGAATTCTGACATCATATCTTGGACACCCAGAGCTGAACTCAAGTACAGAGGACACGTTGTGAAAAACTCCAATATTGTTGATCTTGTTGACTTCATGTTTCGAAGTAAAAGTTCTAAACTACATGTACCTTCTGAATTTACTAAAGCTTTAAAAGACATTAATTTACCATCTAAATATATAAAAAATAGAAGTTTAATAATAGGTTCTGTTCAAGAAGGAAAATCTATGTTGTGTGATGCTTTTCCTGAACGAACTAAACTGAAGAAATATGTAAGGTCTAAGAAAATCGAGAAACCTAAAACTTCAACTTCGCAATGAATATCATATTAAAGATATATTAAATCCACTTCTACTGTTTTCGTTATTGTTCAAATAAGTTCATTGCTTTTTCTTTCTTTTTTCTTAACAAGATGTTTCTAATTACAGATGAATACAGTGCTTTGAAACCGTAAGGTAAATCATGGTTTGAGGAAAGTAATAAATGTGTAAAATAGGTAAAAAATAGCTTGTGAATATTATTGTTTAACATCAGTATTATTTGCACACACGTTATAATGTAAAAAAATATTATTGTAATGCACATCTTGTCTATCATTATCACCAGGAGTTCACACTTAAACGAATGTTGCTCGTGTTTGTACTTAAATTATTTGATGTCTTTTTCTTTTTTTGACTCCGTTTCCACATCACCCAAGAGGTAGAAGTCCCGATGCGTTTTTTTATAGAGGTATCGCCATTAGCCCTATAATCCTCTTTTTTCTATATCACAAACATGTAAACTTTAGCACATGGTTTTCATCATTCTTTTAACTTCAGCAAGAATCTCTTCCCCCTTTATACCAGACAGGAGCTCTTGAGAAATCTTCGTTTCTTTACATGCGCTAATAAAGGATTTCGCAATACTAAAGGGGCTTAGACGAGCCACCGCTTCCTCGAAGTATATGCTGACTTTCATTTCAAATTCTGTGCTTATGCAAGTATGTTGTAACTCATTGTGAGATACGTATTCAAGTTCTCCCGACAAACATTCTGGACATTCAAATACCTCGCCAATGCTGTCACTAATTAAAGTCTTCAGAGAGTCCATCAGAACAATTCTTTGTTCCCACTCATCAAGCGTTGTATACCCTCTGTTTATAGTTTCAGAAAGCACAATCTGCTGAAATTCTGAGCCGAACTGTAAACTCTGCACACTGGCCCACACATCATCCAAAATTGTTCTCAGTTCTTCAAATTGCGTTTTGTTCAGTGCAATTCCAGGAGTAAGGTGAAAATCTCCACTAGCATCCGAATGCTGCTTCTGGAAGCGATGAATTTTTCCGAGTGTTAGGGGACAGAGGGAGCGTTGTCTTTAAACATCGGGTTGTAAATAAGATTGACATTAGTTTGCTTGTTTTGAATGAGCGCCTTGAGTGTTAGGGGACAGAGGATGCGTTGTCTTTAAATGTGGGGTTGTAAATAAGATTGACATTAGTTTGCTTGCTTTGAATGAGCGCCTTGAGTGTTAGGGGACAGAGGAAGCGTTGTCTTTAAACGTAGGGTTGTAAATAAGATTGACATCAATGAATGACCGCCTATAGTGTGAGAGAACAAGGCTCTTGGTTTTAAAGGAAAAAACTTCCCA
This sequence comes from Macrothele yani, assembly GCA_039090855.1. Taxonomy (NCBI): domain Eukaryota; kingdom Metazoa; phylum Arthropoda; class Arachnida; order Araneae; family Macrothelidae; genus Macrothele; species Macrothele yani. Next base: position 86,073,533 of record CM077001.1, read on the forward strand.
TGTTCACCTTTAGGAAGGTTAGCATCTGATAGTCCCCCTCAACTCCCCTTCCGGTTGGATCCACAAACATTTCCTAGTGGAAATCCGGCAACATTCAGTTCCAAGTTCTCCAACGAGTCGGACGTCTCTGTTTTAAATCATTATTCGTTTAAGATCGAAGTTGCTTCAGAACCCAAAGTCTCTTAGTCATAATCATCTGTAAGAGAGGATTTAGTTTCTTTATCTTTACCCCTTTCAGTTGAGAATATTCTAGCATGAAGCGATTTAGTGAATTAACTACTAGCGCCAAGAAGGAATGTGTTACTGCTACTGATATTGGATCTTCAAGTTTAGCTAATAATTCATGTGTTGTGAGTAATTCGTCATCGCTAGCTACCACCTCATCTGATATTACTGTTTTACCTCCATCTCTCACCGAGATTCCATTAATGTCGGCATCACCCAAAGGATTTACCCTTGACAAACTCCCTCCTCACCATTTTCATCTTGGAGGCAACCGTTTTATGGTGGTGTCTGTTTTTTCTTCTGTCATAAAAGTACACATCAGAGTATACAAATGGACAAGGGAAGTGTTCATTCCAACAACATGCGGAGTAACACTGCCGGCAAGCTGTTTCCTCAAACTGAGAGACTGTGTTTTTCGACTTGGAAGCAAAGGGAAAACGTATAGTGTAGGCAGTGGACGTTTTGTGTCAACTTCATGTGATGGAAAAATTCATCGCTTCCAGAAGAAGTATTCGGATACTAGTGGAGATTTTCACCTTACTCCTGGAATTGCACTGAACAAAACGCAATTTGAAGAACTGAGAACAATTTTGGATGATGTGTGGGCCAGTGTGCAGAATTTACTGTTCGGCATAGAATTTCAGCAGATTGTGCTTTCTGAAACTAGAAACAGAGGGTATACAACGCTTGATGAGTGGGAACAAAGAATTGTTCTGATGGACTCTCTGAAGACTTTAATTAGTGACAGCATTGGCGAGGTATTTGAATGTCCAGAATGTTTGTCGGGAGAACTTGAATACGTATCTCACAATGAGTTACAACATACTTGCATAAGCACAGAATTTGAAATGAAAGTCAGCATATACTTCGAAGAAACGGTGGCTCGTCTAAGCCCCTTTAGTATTGCGAAATTCATTATTATCGCATGTAAAGAAACGAAGATTTCTCAAGAGCTCCTGTCTGGTATAAAGGGGGAAGAGATTCTTGCTGAAGTTAAAAGAATGATGAAAACCATGTGCTAAAGTTTACATGTTTGTGATATAGAAAAAAGAGGATTATAGGGCTAATGGCGATACCTCTATAAAAAAACGCATCGGGACTTCTACCTCTTGGGTGATGTGGAAACGGAGTCAAAAAAGAAAAAGACATCAAATAATTTAAGTACAAACACGAGCAACATTCGTTTAAGTGTGAACTCCTGGTGATAATGATAGACAAGATGTGCATTACAATAATATTTTTTTACATTATAACGTGTGTGCAAATAATACTGATGTTAAACAATAATATTCACAAGCTATTTTTTACCTATTTTACACATTTATTACTTTCCTCAAACCATGATTTACCTTACGGTTTCAAAGCACTGTATTCATCTGTAATTAGAAACATCTTGTTAAGAAAAAAGAAAGAAAAAGCAATGAACTTATTTGAACAATAACGAAAACAGTAGAAGTGGATTTAATATATCTTTAATATGATATCCATTGCGAAGTTGAAGTTTTAGGTTTCTCGATTTTCTTAGACCTTACATATTTCTTCAGTTTAGTTCGTTCAGGAAAAGCATCACACAACATAGATTTTCCTTCTTGAACAGAACCTATTATTAAACTTCTATTTTTTATATATTTAGATGGTAAATTAATGTCTTTTAAAGCTTTAGTAAATTCAGAAGGTACATGTAGTTTAGAACTTTTACTTCGAAACATGAAGTCAACAAGATCAACAATATTGGAGTTTTTCACAACGTGTCCTCTGTACTTGAGTTCAGCTCTGGGTGTCCAAGATATGATGTCAGAATTCTATTTGAACAGGTCTAAAACATTTCGAGCGTAGCGTTTTAAATTTTGAGGAACAGATTGAATGATGAAGTCTTCCACATAATCTTCTCTCCGCGTTTCGGAAATATCTTCTTTCTTTGGGTACCCCTCTATTTTCGACGCTATTTCCTCCGCTTGAATTGGAATTTCCTGCACTATGGAGTTGAAAGAAGTTGTGTGAATTTTCTTGTTTAAAACCTGATTATACAATCTTATTTTCAGATCATCAGGTTCTTTACTTAACAAATTTTTTCATTTCCTTGTCGAGATCAGATTTAATCGTAAAAACTAAACTGAAGAAAATTTATGAAAGAAAAACTGATCTGGTAAAAATTTGTGAAATCAGATATTGACTTTTGGAGAAATGATCGTTTAAAATTTTTTACTTTAAGAAAAAATGAACGATTCAAATATTGACTTTTAGTTGGATGGCATTCCCGTGTTATTCTATGAGATTTTTGCGATTATAAAAAAAGGAAAAATTAAAAAAATCGCCCTCTTTGTAAAAATAACAAAACTATTTTTGAATTGCTGAAATTTATTAGAGTCAAAAACGAACTTTGTGAAAAATGAACTTTTCAAATATTTTCCTGACAATTTCATGAAAGAAACTGACCCGAAGAAATTTTATGTAAGAGAAAACTAACGCCAAGAAATTTCATGAAAGAAAAAACTGATCTGCTGAAAATTTATGAACTCAAATTTCGCCTTTTAGAAAAATGAACGTTTCAATGCTAGCTTTTATAAAAATAATGATGATTTCGTAAATGTTTTCTGAAAGACTTAGCTTGCTCTCACCTTCGAAGTGGATATGATCGAAAATAACATTTGTAAGTATAAACTCATTTTGTTAAGACTTTATGAATTGTTCACTGTATTCTTCACTAGTGCATTGTTCACTGTATTGTTCTAAGATGTTTAGGTATTGTTTTGGAAAAATAACTTCTTAGATTAGAGGGAAAATGTTTGTATACAAGGTGAAGCGTTAAGAACATCATTGCTGTGGAACTAAAGAATTTGATGTGGCAAAGACATGAAAGCAAGGAATTGATGATGTTCGTTTCCGTGTGGAGACTTCTTGATGTTTGTTCGTTTATAAGAATCAAGAGAAAGCATATTTAGAATACGATTGACTGTTCTCTATGTTCAAGACTAATATGTTCCTGAAGTAATTAAATAAATGGTGTGATCGTATCTCAGAAAACAGATGTGATAGAGATAGTCTACTTAAAACGAATGTAAAAGGAAACGAAAGTTAACGCCTAGAGGAAATAGAGCAGACACTGGTGTTTTCACATGTACGTGTAATATCTGAGATGTTAGAACTGGTCAGTGAGTCAATGAAATATACGCAAAGTTTTGATCAATGGAAATCGTTAAATTCACGAAGTTATCGAACCTCTGGGGAAAGTAGGCCCAATTCTGTAAGCATCACGTTAGTAACGAAAGATTGTAGTAATTTTAACATGTGTTAAATTCCCGCGTATCCATCTTTAAACATAAGCACGATTCTCTTTGAATTATTATTGTAACAGAATTCAAAATTCAACCTAAAATCATTTCAACTTCCGGAAGAGGTGGACTTTAGTTCAGTACTGCCCCATTTTCCACCCTGTTTTATGAACCTTTCATGTTTTCGGGAAATTGTTTTATCAAGAAATTACAACTTCAGTTATTTATACAAATCGAAATATCAGATTAACATAAACAAAAAAAGTCATATGGAAATTTAATGGCAAATGATACATGTCGCTGAAAAAAAAAAAAAAAAGAAAAGAGCAAAAATACAGCACAATGCCCAATTCGTTCTCCGGCATCTAGAAATTTCGGCGGACCCTTGTTTCCAAAAATCACTTTACACTCATCAAAGGTGTGTCCTAACGCTCAATGAAATTCTGTCATTACCAACAAGGGCGCAAATCTAAATCCCTTCCTCTCGGCTCTCTATTTGTTCCCGAATTCCCATTAATGTAAAATAATAACACACAAACGAAAAAGTCCACAGTCACTGTCCACCACTGTACGAGGCACGTGACGTCATGCAAGCAACTTCGACAGCGCGCTCTCTCTCACTTTCGCGTTATCTCCCCCTTCCGTTAATCACCCCCCAGCCGATAGCAGATTCGCTGCTCTCGGCTCTTTCTGTTCTCGTATCCCCACTTATATCCTACTTACGTCTGTTTCATCACGTTCTCCATTACAACACGTAAATGTGAGACAATCAACCGTGACAGAAAAATTCATGTTCGTGTGGAGTTCGAATGTACGGATTTCAGACACTTAAATTGCTAGAAAGAATCATACAATCGTATGGATTGAAGTAAAAAAAAATCTTTAACCACTCAATGTGTAGAAAAACAAACAAACTGTGAAATGGCGTAATTTCGAACTTGATATCTTTAAATTCTTGGGGAAACACAACTGGAACTGATAATTGTTAAATTCATGAAATTAACAAATATTTGAAAGAGTGAAGAAACTTCTGTTGGTTCGGTGGATACGGCGCTTGCCTTTGATACCATTGACGTCAAAATCAAATCAAATCCATTCAGATCCAAAAAGAACTTTTTCCCCTCCCACATTGGAGGAATATGTCCAGACAGATTTTTACGATCGTGTGATGATGCTCACAGTAAATGTAAGCTTAGAACATCTACATATATTTTGCAAAGACAAAAAATAAAAAAAAATAACCTCGTCTGAAATTATTACTAAGATACTAACCCTAAGAAAACTTGATGAAATCGGATTTCGTCTTTAATGAAAAATGCAGTTTCAAAATAGTGACCTTTAGTCAGAACTCTACTTTAAGAAAATCGACTTAGTGAGATTTTTATTTCTCTTGTTATTCTATGGAAGTTTCATAAATTTGTGAAATTGTAGTTTCCAAAAATCGCTCTCTTTCTAAAAACGTCAAAAACAATTTTCGTCCTTATCAAAATTTACTATGAGCAAAACTAATCTCATGTAAAATGGTCAAATCAAAAAATTTGCATACGAAAATTCAGAGGAGTCAGATTTCACCTTTTACAGAAGATGAAGTTTCAAAATAAGGATATGTGGTAAAAACTTCCATTTCAGAAATTCGTCTTAGTAGATTTACATTTCCCATGTTATTCTATGGAAGTTTCGTGGTTTTTGTGAAACCGAAATTTGAAAAAATCGTTCTCGTAGTTAAATAACAAAAACTATTATTGCGAAGTTGTAGATTCAAGTTTAAAGCTGCCACACCCCCTAGTAGTAGCAGATACAACCAATTAATCAAGATGTCACTCTTTTGGTTTCATTCACCAAGCAACTCTTCAGCATTGACCCCTCTCTGCGGATCCCCCTCCTCCACGTTCCACACAACCCCCCTACATCGTCTAGTCCGCCGGATCGGAGGATTTTTTTTGTTTATCTATTTTTTTTTTATGGTTTCATTCACCAAGCAACTCCCTAGCTACCGACCCCATCCGCTCATTGACCCCTCTCTGCTCCGCTGACACACCCCTCTCTGCGGTTCCCCCGCACCTTGTCGTCCCCCTCCCCTACGCCGCCTAGTCCGCCGGATCGGCGGATTTTGCTCTCTCAATTCCCCCCTACTGTGACATAACGGAGTTACCAGCCGCGGCAGCGCTACCTATCGTCACGTGCTTTGTTGTAGCGCACGACGCAGGCCAGATACGGAAGTGTAGCTTAAGTGACTACCAGGAGAAATATTTGAACTGTGATTTAGAATTATTTTAAAAATCAAAATATTTTCACCCACTTTTAGTGAATGTGGACTGCCTTAAGATACATCTTGTTGTTTTTTTTACCAGTGAAAACGATGGGGGAGATATTGCATAGACAGGAAATATACACAATATACGAATTCAATAAGTGTGTACATTGTTTAATCATTTTGTCATATGTTTTTCATTTCATTTCATTTATTTCGTTATGGGGTTACATTTGACTATGTTACATTTCAAAATTAATTTTATAACATATTGTATTAAGAAAAACAACATATATAATATGAAATACTTATGTACAGGGTAACCACAGAACAGGAAATTGAATAAAATGCTATATATTTATAGCCTGATTGAATCCCAATTTCCCTGAAGTACGTAATCGAGTCAAGCGTCCTGCACATATAAAATTTTCGCATATGTGGTCTGATTAATAAATTTTACCATAGAATTTTGTATTTTAGTTTGTTAGCAAATATTTTTTAGTTGCTTTCGAAAACAATTATAATTATCAATATGTGTTAATTGACAAGGTACGTTATTCCATAACATCAACCCCTTGTAATCAATTAATCTTTGTTGGGTTAAAATGTTAGGCATTGGTAACAAAAATGCATTTCTGCCTCTTGTTTGATAGTCGTGACCCACAGTGTTCAGCTGAATTAAATGGTGATACCTATTCTCTTTTATTTTTTTATACATGAATCCTAATAATCTCAATTCCCTAATTTCTCAATATCTAAATATCCATAAGAATTAATCAGTAGCCTCATATTCAAATCAATTACCCTAAAATTATTTAAAATTTGACCATCCTATTTTGTAATGATTGTAATTTATATAAATTAGTCTTAGTAGTTTACCCATTTGTGTGTTTGCTTTTCTTTTCGTCCACTTGGCATCCGAAAAAAGATAAAAAAGATAGAAGAAAATAGGTATTATATTGACTGTTCAGGACTAAATAAAAGAAACAAACTCGTAGGCATATTGGTAGGCAACTTATTTGGTTTCCTTCTGAATTTTATATCCTTCTTCGTCATTTAGTTAGACAAACCCCCGATAGATGGCACACAACAGACCAGAGCGTGTAACTTTTAATTCGTATTTCCGTATTTTCACAGAAAAGATTCATTCATATCTTGCTTACTCTACCAGTGTTTTGGCGAAAAGAATTTGGTACAAAATGTGAGAGTAAATCAAAGTAGTTAATAAAATATAGAGTAAGTGAGGAGCTTCCAAAAAAAGGGAAGACGCAGTTATTGAGAATACCGTAACGTTGAAGTAAAAGCATCAGCCAATCACAAGGAACAGCTCTTGATAAACTCTTGATTTCATTTTCAAGCTAAAAAGCTTTCATTGGAGTATTTCCTTCTTGATTTTAATGCACAGAATCAGAGAAAATAATTGTTTTCAATAGTCAGTGCCATCACGAAAAAACGGACGTAAAAGGTTGAATTATTATTCAACCTTGATCAATCATGAATGATTGATCTACGAAATATTAGCACACCCAATTTTGGAAGATTTGTTTTCATATAATTAAGCTACGGTAAAAACGTTCTCTCCCAGTAAACTGGTAATTTAAGTAAAATTAAAAAAAACCTAACACTGTACCTGCCAGGGCTCGAACCTGGGACCTTCCGCGTGTTAGGCGGATGTGATAACCACTACACCACAGGTACACACGTTTCCATGCTTTATTTAAAATATTATTTAAAATTACAGTTTTCGGTAATTGAAAAATTTGTATTGCATTAGTTTTGAAAGAAAATACGGCCATTTACTTACTTGGTCAATATACTTTAAAATTAAATTGAAATTTTATTTTGCGTGCCTGAATTTGCGCAAAATTAGCAATAAGTGTCTTAAATCATGTGACGGGCAATTTGGAGTTCGATCGACAATGAGATAGGACAACAAGTCGTTCTCTTGTAGCACTGACGAGCGGACGTATGTTTTAATAAATTAAGCTTTGAAAAGCTTCGCTCCCCACCTTACCTTTGGGGAAGGGAAGGAGGCGGTTGCCCCAATCAAAAAAAATAAAAAAGAGAGAGAGAGAAACACTTGGGTTGAGAGTCGCACACAATACATATGTCATTCATATCTACGTATATAACCAGGGATGTAGAACGTAAGGTACTTTTCGTAGGTAGGCTGTTGCAGAAGATGGGTAAGAAATTTTTTTAGATGATCATATATTCGAAAATAGCCAATACTGGGTTTTAAATACAATCATAACCGAAATATTCGTATCGCAGAGTTTATATATATGGCTTAATTGATTACGAAAAAGCCTTTGATTCCGTAAAACCATCACAGTTACAATGGCTTTTTTTTTTTTTTGATTGAAGGTTTAACGACCACCCTGAGCAACTCAATGGGCTATAAGCAGTCGCCCGTCCCTAATTTAGGGTCACTGGTTCTAGGGAAGGGAGAGAGCCAGTGCCGTAAGACAAACACAACATCCACGCCTCACCGGGATTCGAACCCGGATCCCTTTCGGACGAATGATCGGAGGCCACCGCTTAGACCACTGCGCCACCGGGGCGGCACAATGGCTTTGAATTCTTGCGGTATTGAAGATGCATGCATTAGCATTATTAATAACATCTATGAAAATGCAAGTACAAAGGTTCGGTTATATGAGGATGCAGCACCAATAAAATTAGAAAGCGAGTGGGACAAAGTGACACCATATCTCCCAAACTCTTTAATGCCAGATTACAAAATGTCTTTCAATCATTGAACTGGGAAAACAAAGAGATAAAGATAAATGGAGATTATTTAACTCACCTTCGTTTTGCTGATGACATAGTCATTTTTGCAACTGCCCCTTCAGAACTATGATCCAGGAGCTTGCTGACAAGAGTAAAGAAGTGGGATTACAAATGAACCTTCTGAAGACAAAACTGATGTACATTCACGAGAAATGAAGATTCGTCGATTATGTGACGTACTATAGAGGTAAAGCACGTGTCAAGTCGACAAATCTGCAGCGATACATTTTGTCCGTGTAGCTTAGTTGGGAGAGCAACTTACTCCGGAGTGGTTTCGATCTTCGTCACACACGCACACAAAAAAAAAAACAGGGGTGAGGGGGCGTGGTTTCTATCACCGTCACACACACACACACACACACACACTCAAACAAGAGTGAGGAGGCGAGGTTCGATCTCCGTCGTAAAACAAAAAAAAAAAAAAAAAAAACCCTAAAAAAGCCCAGGTGGGTTCAGTTCTGATTGAGCCATCAGTTTGGAACGTAGCACTACTTGCAGATCGGAGAGTTGAAATGAGCTAGTCGAGTATGGTTTCAAAGCGTTTATTTAATTTGCTATAGCCAACACAGGTCCATGATATGAAAAATAGCTTACATAATTTTTATAGATAATGCTGGATACATTGCGAATACAAAGCAAATCGATACACGAATTTCTCAACGTGGTGCTCGGCCTTCTTGGGCTTCTTATATTCCTCATCACTTGCCCTTGCCTATCGTTTTGATTTTCTCCACTTTTGCTTATGTTCATTCTACGAATTCTGCGGCATTTTCGAAAATGTTAACTCGTTCTCACGGAAACAATTTTTAAAAATCGTAGTTTAAACCACTGCGATATGTTCTTTATATATTTTAATAGATCTCGTCGAGAGCTTTAAAATGTTACCCCGCACAGTCGTTTTGCACTCACGGTTGTCCAGATAAACCGCGATATTGTCAAAAGTGTTCACCGGTTCACAAAAAAAATAATTTTTTAAATGTTTAGTTCAAACCACTAAGAAATGTTCTTCGTATATTTGAATAGATCTCATCGAGAGCTTTAAAACGATACCTCGCACAGTCGTGTTGCGCTCATGGTTACCGAGATAGACAGAAATATAGCATCGTTCCCCCGCGCACGTGGAGAGCGAGGCGAGCGTCGCGCGCACGATGTTTCACGCAGTACGCGAATTGGATTCCAAGCTGTTTAACAATATTCTAACACGATTAGTGTGCGGGTACGTATTTTTAACGCTATAACGATTTCAATAGAGACCTATTTTGGCACAGGCGGTCGGCTGTAGGTAGCCCCATACTATCCGCGAAGTTAGACGTAGACGTCAAAGGACATACAAAGACTGCAGACAAGTAAAAGAGGCATGGAGAGATGCATGCTTGGTGTAACCAGGAAAGATAAGAAAAGGAACTCGTGGGTAAGGAAAATGGCAAGAGTGGAATACATCATAATCAAAGTAAAATCCCTGAAATGGCAACGGGCTGGACATATGCTAAAAGAAGGGACTGCCGATGGATAACTCAAATATAAGACTGGATACCAAGGGACAGAAAAGGATCTGGAATAAGACTACGTGGGAGTTGTGTGGATGAAATTCGAAACATGCCGCGCACGCATATTATACACTATCTACCAACAAGTAATTGGACACCTGTGATAGCAAAAGAAAACGAAGTTTACTCACTTTCAATAGTTGGTGGAGCCTCCACGAGCGGCGATTACAGCTGCGACCCTCCGGGTCATACTCTCAACCAGGCGTTGTATGACGGCTAGCGGTATTTTCTTCCACTCGGCTTGGATAAGACAGCTCAGTTCCTTCACCGATTTCGGACGGTGGGGGAACCCCTTAAGTCGAAGCTCCAACTCGTCCCAGAGGTGCTCGATAGGGTGCTCTCCGGGCTTTGCGCAGGCCAGTCCATTCGATTAACCCCATTGTCACCATACCAAGCCATGGTGGACCTCGCAACATGACAGGTGACATTGTTATCCTGAAAGTAGCATGGGTCCACCCCGTTAAACTGCCATAACGTAGGAAGCACATGGTCACCCAAAATGGTGCAGTAGGTCTCGGCGTTGAGTTTACCAGGAATTGCGACCAAGGGCCCCGTGCCATACCAGGAGAAACACCCCCATAGCATAATTCCATCGCAGCCGAACTTCACATCTGGCACAATACATTCTGGCAGGAGGTGTTCTCCAGGCAGACGCCAAACCCAGACCCTGCCATCTGAACGGTAGAGGGTGAACCTTGATTCGTCGCTCCAGAGAACCTGTTTCCACTCTTCAATGGTCCACTGTCGACGTTCTTTGCACCACGTTAGCCCCGAGCGGCGCTATTGGACTTGGTGATCAAAGGCTTGTGGGCGGCAGCAAGTCCATGATAACCGAGCAGATGGGCTTCCTTACGGATGGTATTCATCGAAAGAACACTCCCGGATGCCTGTTGAAACTCCTCGCGGATGTGGCCCATCGATTTGGTGCGGTTCTTCCGAATTTCTCTGGCCAGCACCCGTCGGTCTCTAACTCCCAGTATTGTGGGTCTGCCGGGTCGGGGCACATTCCGACAATCACCTCTCATCTTCCACTTGCCAATCACGTAGGCCACTGTCGATTTGGGTACTTCAACTCGCTGGATATGTCACGTATGGATCGGCCATTTCTGTGATACCCGACGATTACACCTTTCACGAAATCAGAGATCTCCGAACTGCGTGGCATCTTGCATGCGACTGGTTGTGCTGTTGTTTCCCACACGATATTTAATGGCGGCGGCCGTTACGTTTATCAAGACAGCAGATATCGTCGATTGCAGGGGTGTCCAATTACTTGTTGGTAGATAGTGTATATACACTGAAGAGCAATTGAGTTAGAGACAGCTGGCGTTATGCAAATGTGGCTCTGTGGGCGGGCCTGTAAACGGAAACGACATGACGTATGCAGCGATCCGACAATATAAGGAGTGATGCGACGGGAATCAGTAAGAGTCGGCCGTAGTATGGGTAAGACGAAGGATCTAAGCGCATTTGATCGTGGGCAAATTGTCGGGGCCCGACGAATGGGTCACTCCATCTCGGAAGTCGTGCAGGCACTGGAATTTTCACGAGCCACTGTGACACGGCTGCACCGTGAGTACATCGAATCCGGTAAAACCATCCCTGCAACAGCCCACTTTCGTGGACAACAGCGTGTGGATGAGCAGGGCCATCGTCGGCTAGCTCACATTGTAACAGCGGATAGACGGGCCACAGTGCAAGAAATCACTCGGCAATTTAACGCTGGTGCCCAAAAACGTGCAAGCAGCCATACCATCCAGAGCCATCTCCTCGCCATGGGGTACAGAAGCCATCGTCCCACGAGGGTACCGCTGCTGACCGCACATCACAGGGTGCAAAGATTAGCATGGGCGAGGGAACATCGCTACTGGACCCTAGACATGTGGAAAAATGTTGCCTGGACTGATGAGTCGAGATTCACGTTGGTACATGCGGATGGCAGTATGCGAGTACGGCGCAAACCACATGAAGCGATGGATCCTTCTTGCCAGCAGGGTACTCTTCAAGCTGATGAGGGTGGCATTCTCGTCTGGGGACTGTTTACGTGGACTGAAATGGGACCCGCTGGTACGTGTGACATCGTCCCTCACAGGTCAACGTTACCGGGATATCCTGGACAACCATTTGCTCCCGTTTGTGCGTCTTCAACATCCCACTGTGGACCTCATCCTGCAACAAGACAATGCACCGTGCCATCGCTCCCGAATTGTATCCGAATGGTTGGATGAACACTCCACCGACGTAACCTCGCTTCCTTGGCCAGCTAGGTCACCTGACCTCAATCCCATCGTGCACATCTGTGATGCCATCGAGAGAGATGTTCGAGGCTCTGACCCCACCTCCATCAAATCTTCGTGAACTGTGGGAGCTTGTTCAGGGGTCGTGGATCCGTATGGCTTTCCAACGCTTCCGGTGTCTTGTCGAGTCCATGCCGAGACGAATCGCCGCCGTCAATAGGACGAAAGGTGATGCTACACGTTACTAGACAGGTATCTCTAATTCAATTGCTCTTCAGTGTATATGTATATATAATCATTTTCAACCATTATCAGTCCAGTGTTGGATGTGGATGAAGATCTCCCCAAGTTTCTTTCACAACGGTCTGTCTTAAGGCAGTCTCTAGCATGTCACTCCGGCATGTTTTCGAATTTCATCCATTCATCTCCCATGTGGTCTTCTTCTGGGCCTTTCCCAGTCCTTTGGTATCCAGTTTAATATTTCTGATGTTCATCAATGATCCGTTCTTCTGGCAATATGTCCAACCCATTGCCATTTCAGGGATTTTACTCCGATTGTGATGTTTTCTACTCTTGTCATTTTCCTGGTCCACGAGTTCCTGTTCTCATCTTTCCTGGTTGCACCAAGCATGCATCTCTCCATACTCTTTCAGTTGTCAGCAGTTTTTGTATTTCTTTTTTAGTTAAGGTCCAAGTCTCTGCTCCATTCGTAAGAACTGGGAGGATGCATTGATTAAACACTTTTCTTTTGAGACATAATTGTTATAATGCCCCTGTACTGTTTCTTTCAAAAGCTCTCCAACCAAGTTTTATACGCAGACTTATTTCTTCGTCAATGTGACCCTTGCTATCTATTGCCCAAGGTAAATGTAGGTATGGATTATATCCAGATTTTCTTCATCAATGGATACATTTTCATTTCTTGTGAAAGCATTGTACATCAATTTGTTTTCTGACAGTTCACTTTCAAACCCTCTTCTTTATTCTTATCTGTAAGTTCCTGGATCATACTTTGAAGCTCAGTATCGGACTGAAGATCCATTAACGGCCCTGTAAGCGAAGTTTTTGTGGCCCACTTTTCGAAAAAAATATCAAACTAACCCAACTCTAAAATTAAGGATATATCAACTATGCCATTTCAACATACGTCTACGAATTACTGAGGTGTTGTTCTATTGAGGCAATAAAATTAACTAACATCTTACAGAATTTTTTTTTTCGACCGCAGAATAAAATTACTTCCGTTGCTGAAGCAACAGACAAGGTACGTTCTCTGAGAGAGACTGTTGAAGATTTTGTTCTGTTCCTATACGAATTTCATTGCAATTGCTGAATTTAGAATTGCAGTAGTTGCTTCGCTTTTAGTGAGAAGGTAAATCCAAATGTGCGAAAATGTTTTTTCTTTTTCTTTTGAAGGACTTATTTACCTATCACAAATAAAATATTCACAAAACTCTATCTTAAAATAATTTGAAATTTCTGAAATTGCAGGAACTTCAGTGCAAATTTATGGAGTGAAAGAAAGTAAAGAATGTGAAGATAAGTGTTTATTTATAATTACTTTCAAATGAAAGCATCGTTTTTCCTGTTGCTGAATGGACTTTCCAAAGCTGTGGCTCAATAATTTATGTAACTATAAGGCTAAAAAAAGTAGTAAATCTGATGCAGATCTTCTTAAAGTGAAAACCATATACGTATACGTGGAGCAATCCGAAATTTTCACAGCAGGTAAACTTGAATGCCTTAACGTATCCAACGAATTTCGAGTTTTTATCCCAGATTATTGACAGTATATTTGCTTATACACATATTATATTGATCATTCAACGTCAACTGAAATTTCCAAACGCGGGTTGAGGTACAGGAAATCCGCCGAAAAGGATGGAGCTTAAGTTTGAAAGTCGAGAAGGGAAAGATGGTTGCATCAGAAACAGTGTTTCTTTACCGTGTTAGCATAACTTGGTTTTCTTTTATAAGCATGGTAAAGCACAAATATGTATATAAACGGTCGTATCAGAATTATACGATCACCCCCGGAATCACAATGTGCCCGCCCCAGCACGTCGGAGAGTGCACGTGACAAGGTCAACCACACGGAGATATAAGTGGCCAGCCAGGACAGATGAGCCACAGTGCGGTACGTAAGCACAATGGGCAGAGGTAGTGATTTGACGGACGTGCGAAAAGGAATAATCATCGGCTACCGCGCCAAATGTGGAAGCATCTCAGAAACACAAGACTTCGTGGGCTGTTCGCGAGATGCTGTAATAAGGGTGTACCAAGAATGGACCGCTGGCACACCGAGACGGCATAACTGTGGAGCCCCAAAGGCCGTCGACCCCAGAGGTGGACGTCGACTGGTAAAGGGCAATCGACGCGCAACAGTGCAGCAATTGACCACTCAAATAAACGCTCGGGCACCCAGGTACGTGTCCCCGATAGCAGTAGAGCGAACCCTGCTGTGCATAGGTCTCCAGAGTCGACGCTGCATCAAGGCACTCATGTTAACCCAGGTCCATCGGCAACGACGCCTGTGGTTCGCATGGGACTACCGTCATTGGACAGTGGAATAGTGGGAAAAGGTTGCCTTCCCCGACGAATCGAGGTTTCTACTCCACGGAAGTGACGGGCGGTGGCGGATACGGCGTCAGACGCACGAGAACCCACACTCGGACACGCTTGTCGGTCAAGTACATGCCGGTGGTGGCAGTGGGCATGTCTGGGGGATGTTTTCCTGGTATGACCTGGGCCCAATGGATGGGTCCCTGAACGCTAATGGCTACCTACCCATCCTCTCTGACCACATGCATTCCTTCATGTTGGACGTTTATCCTGGTGGTGATGGTGTCTACCAACACGACAATGTGCCCTGCAACGTCGCTAACTGCGTGCGTGACTGATTCCAGGAGCACGACAGCGATGTCTCCGCTCTCATTTGGCTGGCGAAATCACCCGACTTGAATTCCATAGAGCAGGGACGGCAAACACGTCGATCGCCAAATCATTTTTGATCGATCGCTAACGTTTTGTGGAAAAAATATAAATTTTTTTTTAAGTTACTATGAAAATCGGCGATGGAGCATTCACACAAAGGAGCAGCCGCGTTTACGCCCTTACAACTACTGATTTGCGACTGCATCCACCAGGTGTCTAGGTCACGTGGCCTTCCCTCGATAGCAATCTGCCGCGGCTCTCCTTGCCTACGTAATGAGAGCATTGACCGCAGAGTTAGACGCGGGAGATAGCGTCACGGGAGGAAACAGTCAGCTTGGGGGAAACTTGGTCTTCTTGATTCGCCTATTCTTGTTTGTCCTATTCTTCGTACGTCGAAAGTTAATGGGTTCCGCCATTTTAGGTGAGGAAAGAATTTTTTATTCGCCTATTTCTGTCTCGCCTAAAACTTTCACCTGTTTGAGGAGGGTTTCACCTGGAGCAAACTTCTTGATTCGCCTATTCCTTCTACGTCGAAAGTCAATGGGGCGAGAAAATGCTATTACATTATTTCGCTTAAGCTTTGACGGAGTCATTTAAAAAAAAATACATCTTTACCTCCCGTGAATTTTTTTTTTTTTTATCGAAACACTGAATCTGTCGTGTGTTAAAAAAAAAAGAATTTTTCCCATGAAAAAAAATAAAACAAAAAAGAAGAACTGTTTTATCCGTAGAGTTTGAAACTAGTTTTATTTCTTTAATCGAAAAAAAAAGCCAAGTAGAAAACAAAGTTGTGCAAAACATTTATAATTTTAAAAAAAGGGAGGGGGCGATGCTATTGCATTATTTCGCATAAGCTTTGACGGAGTGATTTAAAAAAAAAAAGATTCATCTTTACCTCCCGTGTTTTTTTTTTAATCGAAACACTAAATCTTTTGTGCGTTAATGTAGGAGATATCAAACGATGAGTAAAAAGTAAAAAAAACAGAAGGTAGTCGTCACAGGTAGTCGTCAGCGTGATTAAGGTATTAAATGTGTCGTCTAATCAAAATCGTGAGAAACTAGTGAGGGGTGGGGGATGGGTTATGTGGGTGTAAAGCAGAATTCAAGAAAGCGTTGATAATGAAAAGGTAAAGAAAAGTAAAGGGTAGAGGGATGTTGGTTGATGCGGGGTCCGGACTAAAGCCCACCGGACACTTGCCCACTATGGATGAATTGTATATAATACATAACGCGGAGGACGCTTCCGGTCTAGTCTAGGAAAACTAATCACATAAATATTTACCGACCGTATGAAAATTGCACTTTGTTTTAGAAATGTTGAAAATTAAGGGGGTTACCCCCAAACCTAAACTAATATATATTACCTTTGTTATGGGTTCAAAAAGCTCGAACTTAAATCATAAGACAACGCTATCAATCAATAGACGAACAACGCACTTGAAAATTTGGAAAAGTATAAATGTAGGGAGTGCTCACCCCCCTCCTCCAATGTAAACTAACATATATAATCTTTTTTATGTGTTCTAAAAAGCCCAAACTTAAATAACAAGATAACGCTGTTCAATAGACGAACAACGCACTTGAAAATTTGGAAAAGTATAAATGTAGGGAGTGCTCACCCCCCCTCCTCCAATGTAAACTAACATATATAATCTTTTTTATGTGTTCTAAAAAGCCCAAACTTAAATAACAAGATAACGCTGTTCAATAGACGAACAACGCACTTGAAAATTTGGAAAAGTATAAATGTAGGGAGTGCTCACCCCCCTCCTCCTCCAATGTAAACTAACATATATAATCTTTTTTATGTGTTCTAAAAAGCCCAAACTTAAATAACAAGATAACGCTGTTCAATAGACGAACAACGCACTTGAAAATTTGGAAAAGTTAAATTTAGGGGTGTTAACCCCTCCAAATGCAAACTAACATATATACTGACGAAAAAAAAAAATCCCAACAAGAACGGGTTGTGTTAGATAAACGACAGTTGGTAGGCGGTGAGAGTACTTCTGTAAGATGACGTCTATGCAAATTTCGCGCTCGGCGCATACGTGTGGCACTGGTAGCGCCCCTCGGAACATGCAAAGCAGGTTTGCTGTAAATACGCGCTGTAACGTTCGTGAGCGTTAGTTATCGTTGAGATTCGACGTAGGGTGTTGATGTTAGTCAAGAATGCCTTTAAGAAGACGAAGAAGCCATTATCAACAGCTCACGGAGTTTGAACGAGGTCGTGTAATAGGGCTACGAGAAGGTGGATTTTCTTTCCGCAATATTGCAGAACGACTTGGCAGGAATGTAGCCCCTGTGTATAATTGTTGGCAGCGGTGGTCAAGGGAAGGTACTGCCTCAAGAACACCGGGTTCCGGCCGGCCACGTGGCACTACTGAGAGGGAAGACCGCCGTGTACGGCGTATGTCCGCGGCGCATCGTACCGCGTCTGCGGCAGCAATTCGAGCTGCAGTTGCCACCACAGTGACACAACGAACTGTTACAAATCGGTTACTTGAAGGACAGCTCCGAGCCAGACGCCCTGTAGCGTGTATTCCGCTTACTCCAAACCACTGCCGTTTGCGACGTCAGTGGTGTCAAGCTAGAGCTCATTGGAGGACGGAGTGGAGATCTGTTGTGTTTTCTGATGAAAGCCGGTTCTGCCTGGGTGCCAGTGATGGCCGTGTGTTGGTTAGAAGAAGGCCAGGTGAGCGCCTGCAACCAACCTGTCTGCGGCCGAGACACACTGGACCTACACCTGGAGTTATGGTCTGGGGAGCAATTTCCTATGACAGCAGGAGCACTCTCGTGGTTATCCCACGCACCCTGACGGCACAGTTGTACGTCGGTCTGGGGATTCATCTTGTTGTGCTGCCATTCATGAACAGCATTCCAGGGGGTGTTTTCCAACAGGATAACGCTTGCCCGCATACCGCTGTTGTGACCCAACATGCTCTACAGAGTGTCGACATGTTGCCGTGGCCTGCTAGATCGCCAGATCTTTCACCAATCGAGCACGTATGGGACATCATTGGACGACAACTCCAGCGTCACCCCCAACCAGCATTAACCGTCCCTGTATTGACCGACCAAGTGCAACAGGCATGGAACTCCATCCCACAAACTGACATCCAGCACCTGTACGACACAATGCATGAACGTTTGCGTGCTTGCATTCAACATTCTGGCGGTTACACCAGTTATTAATGTACCAGCATTTCACATTTAAAATGGCTCTTCTCGCGCTTACAATAAGCTGTGATCTTGAAACCTTAATCGATTAAATATGTTACCTATACAAATGTATTGCCGCCATTTCATTCCTCTACAACTATTTTTTCGTGGTGTTGGGATTTTTTTCCGTCAGTGTATAATCTTTTTCATGGGCTCTAACTTAAATCATTAGACAGCGCTATCATTAGACGAACAACGCACTTGAAAATTTGGAAAAGTTTAAATTTAGGGGGTGTTAACCCACCAAATGTAAACTTACATATATAATATTTTTCATGGGTTCTAAAAAGATCAAACTTAAATCACAGGACAACGCTGTCAATAGACGAACAACGCACTTGAAAATTTGGAAAAGTTTAAATTTAGGGAGTGTTAAAAGGTAAACTTACAGATATAATCTTTTTCATGGGTTCTAAAAAACTCAAAATTAAATCATTAGACAACGCTGTCAATAGACAAACAACGTACTTGAAAATTTGGAAAACTGTAAGTCCGAGTAGCAGAAATTTCTGGTCATAAAAATGCCCCATGTTGGAAAGTTCCCTATCCATTTGTAAGAAAACAAAATTGTTACAAACGAAAGTAGGATATGGAGGAACTCTCCACTCGGTACTATTTTCCAGCCGTAACACTGGGAGTGCATTTTTGAAACTACAGAAGAAAATAAAAGGCAGTACGTTATGCCCTAATGCTTACAAGGCACCTAGGCTAAAGAGTACTTTTGCAAATTAGAAGATATATATTTTAAGTTAGACACATTAAGTATGTATATAATTTAAAAATAAATTGAGACAATTAAAAATAAAATGAGACTGTTAAAAAAAATGAGACAGAATTAGACACAACATATTAATTCTGAACAGCTTACAAAGGACATAAGCTTAGGTCTTATTTGTAGGTTTTAAGTGGTAAGCATAATATTTGGTATGTGCACATAGGAAATAATATTTGTAGGAATCTGAAAATACATCAGTTACATTATTATATTTCCCTGGTTACTGAGAACCTACAGGCATCATGATTATAAAAAAAAATCGTTAGCGTTGGACTCCCCTTTGCACACGGTGCAGCTCTTTTCACTCAACATGAAGTGGTAAAAAGCATTTAAGTCGACATAAATTAAACTGTGGCTGCCATACATTGGCTTTTTTAGTAACTTCTGAATTCTGTTATGAGCGTAACAGAAATTTTAGCTATCCACCCACTCTCCGTACCAGACCTGGACAAGTAGCTGCCACATTAGGTTAAAGATGTAGAGCCACAACTTCACTAACTTCCTTCCCAGATAGTTCTGTACTCATGGCCTTTGAACCGAAGTGGTTAATTAACCATTATGTCGTGGTCTCTTTTGCTTTTTACTTTTTACTCAGCATTTGATATCTCCTACATTAACGCACGAAAGATTTAGTGTTCCGATACCAAAAAAAAAAAAAAAAAAAAAAAATCACGGGAGGTAAAGATGTATCTTTTTTTTTTTAATCACTCCGCCAAAGCTTAAGCGAAATAATGTAAAAGCATTTTCTCGCCCCATTGATAATGATATTTGAAGAAGTTTTAGGTAGGGAGTGTCTGACCCCAGGTTTAAAACTGCCCTTAGAAATGAGAAGCTAGGAGATCTGAGTAAGTGAACTCAATAGGAAAGACAAACAGAAAAATGTAGTGAAAGGAGAGGGTGATCCGTGACCCAACTCTGTCTGGAAGGGGGAAAGGGAACGAATCACTGCACAACATCACAGAGAACCACAACACCAACCAACCGCCCGACGCACCAGGGTGTGACTGAAACTCAACGATACCAATTTCAAATGTCCAAGCAGAATGCATTTTCGCCATCTCGATGCCAATCTGAAAAAGAAGGATGTGGTGGTCTGTCTAACACCCACCAGTGTTCACATACTTACTCTCTCTGTCAAGGGGGGTCAACGATCGCCGCCTTAGTTCTGGGATACCTAATGATTTCGCTGGGACTTTAATCAACCGCGCCCCTAACAAGTCCATTTGGATGGGTTTCCGCTTTCTTGAAGAACTTTCTGGCTAGTCTGATGGAAAACTCATGTACCTTCTCGATTCCAAGTCTGTTCCTCAGGTTCCGAAGTGAGGTCCAAGGGGTAGCCCCAGTGATCATTCGAAGTGCTCGGCTCTGCACCTTCTCGATTCTCTCTCGCTGTTCTCGCCCCATTAACTTTCGACGTAGAAGAAATAGGCGAATCAAGAAGTTTGCTCCAGGTGAATTCCTCCCCTCTAGCAGGTGAAAGTTTTAGGCGAGACAGGAATAGGCGAATCAAGAATTCTTTTCTCGCCTAAATTGGCGGAACCATTAACTTTCGACGAACGAGGAATAGGCGAATCAAGAAGACAGGTTAAGTGCGTAATGTTTATTGCGTGTAAACCTTTTTCTGATGGCGAATTTATCAAAGCTATTCTTGTTTATTGCTTATCAGTCGCATCGGAACTGTGGTTTTTTCCTTTGAACTATTTTGTTCATATTATTGTTTTGCTGAAAATGAGTGCCCCCAAAAAACCGAAAACTTGTTATTTTCATCAAGAATGGAAATTGGACTACTTTTATGGTTAAAGACAAGTGTTGCTGCTTAATTTGCAGTACTTCTGTGGCGATACCAAAGAAGGAGAATTTAGAGCGGCACTTCAACGTATTGCATGGTAAATATCAATCCGATTTTCCAACTCAACAGTGAAATAAGAAAAGAAAAAAATATTAAACTGAAATCTGGACTGACTGCGCAGCGAAACATGTTCTCAAAACCGAACGAACAATCGAAGGCTGCAACCATCGCCTCCTTTCAAGTAAGCCATAAAATAGTAACAACGTGTAAACCTTTTTCTGATGGCGAATTTATCAAAGCTATTTTTGTGGACATTGCAGATTCTCTATTTTGCAAATTTCAAGAATAAGGGTGAAATAAAAACAGCCCTTCAAGATCTGCAATTATCTCGGAATACAATCCTGAGACGTATTGAAAAGTTAAGCCAAAATGTAAATGAACAACTGCTAAAAGATATTGATCAATGTGTTTCATTTTCCCAGCAACTGGATGAATCAACGGATGTTAGTAACACTGCTCAACTGCTGATTTTTATCAGAATGGTTTTCCCGGACCTTTCTGCTAAAGAATAATTGTTGAGCATGATTTCATTGAAAGGAAAAACTCGAGGTCTCGATATTTTCAACGGATTCAAGAAAATATTGAAAAGGTTAAGTTGCCTTTATTTACGCTCGTGTCAATAACCACCGACGGAGCAGCAGCGATGACGGGTTAATCCAATGGATTCATAGCCTTGTGTCAGAAAAATGAAGATTTCCCAGATTTTTTAAGCTGTCATTGCATCATCCATCAGAAAGTTTTAGCCAGCAAGAGGCTTAATGCAAAATGCGTCATGGATATTGCTTTTTAAATCGTCAGCTCCATCAGAGGTAAATCTCTTCAAAGGCGACTTCTTAAAATGAAACTGGATGATATACAGCCAGATTTGATTTTGCACACGGACGTCAAGTGGCAAAGCCGAAGTAATTTTACCCAAAGATTTCGTGACTTGTTGGACGATATAAGTTTCCTTGAAGAGAGGGGTGATCATTATCATCAATTGCGTGATCTGGAAT
Source organism: Macrothele yani (assembly GCA_039090855.1). NCBI lineage: Eukaryota > Metazoa > Arthropoda > Arachnida > Araneae > Macrothelidae > Macrothele > Macrothele yani. The sequence goes on from CM077001.1 coordinate 86,095,633, forward strand.
GGCTATGTGATCTGGTATTTTTGGCAGATTTTACGCGAAAACTTAGCTTATTGAGCCTGGAATTACAAGGAAAAAATAAAACAATCGGCGATATGATGTGCAGTGTTTCTTCTTTCAAGAACCAAGCACTGGCTATGATTAAGGATTTCGAAAATAAATGTTTTGATCTATTGAAAAACATCAGGGATCATTTACAAAAAAATGCTGCATATGTATTCAATTCAGGAAAATATGTAATAGAAATTCAAACTGTTCTTGACGATTTCGAAACCCGATTCATTGAGTTTACAAAAATGGAAAATCTTATTCAATTTGCCATTTACACATTCAAGGAGGACACTGACCTACAACCGATTGCAAATAAATTTGCAGAGTTGTTTCAATTGGACAAAATTCCACTGAAAAATGAAATAATAACACTGCGGTGACATATTCCTGAAAGCCAGATCTTCACAAGATAATTTCTGGAATTTTGTTTCTAAAGAAAAGTACCCGAATGTGAGACAATATAGTGAACATTTACATTCCTGCTTCGGGTCAACATACACTATATTGACAAGTAACCTGACACCCCTTCGAAAGCAAATGAACGGATCCGCTGCTTTGTTAAGATGCGCGGTACAGCTACAAACGGTGTAAAAGCAAGCCTGCAGCTGACCGCTGTCATATCGCACTGTGAAGTTGAGTGAAAATGTCGCAGCGGGAGAGGACTGACTTTCAGAAAGGAAAGATTGTTGGGTGTTATATTAGCGAGTTGTCCATAAGATAAACCAAAAGGCGTTTACGCATGCCCAAGTCAACTGTTTTGGATGTACTGAATAACTGAAAGACATATGGCGTGCCTGAAGCAGCAAAACATATATACTGGCAGACCAAAAAAATCAGTGGTAGAGGACGTCAAAGCCTTAGGAGAGTTGTTACAGCTAATAGACGGAAAACTGCACAAGACTTCAGTGAACAGGTGAGTAAAAATGCTGGAACCTCGGTATATACACGTACCATTCGCAGAGAACTCCATTCCATGGGTTACCGTGGTCGAGTGGCCGCTCATAAGCCTTTCATCTCCACTCCGAATGCTACTCGTCATTTAGCATTATGTAAAGAATATTTTGGGATGTAAGGTCAGGTGATGCGTAACATCACAGCTTGTCCTTGACAAATGTCAACCCCGCCTTCTCGTGGTACATCCTGTTCCCACTAAATGGGCTCTGACGACCGCCAATAGCGGTATAACTATACCATCGGGATTAGAGGAAATGCTATCCAACACTCACCAACCCGCTTGGCCGGCGTGGTGAGTTATGGCCAAACACCTCCAAAATGATTCCACAACTTAAATCTTGGCCCTCAGTCTCCGGCAGCTGGAATGTACCTGGCCAAGGCAGCGGCCAGTGCGACATGAAGGCAGAGGGTGCTAAGAATCTCCGGAGGACTGGACTAGGCTGCCATCTGATGCTGACCTTGGCTACGTATAATGGAAGCTCCCTATCTTCTGATTCAAGGCTTCTTGAATTGGAAGAGGAACTACAAAGGATCAAGTGGGACATCGTCGGGCTAAGTGAGGTAAGGAGAAAAGGAGAAGATCTCTTTGAACTGAAAAGTGGACATCTCTTCTACTATCGTGGGACTGATACTGGCAGAACTAGTGGTGTTGGATTTATAATAAACAAGAAACTGAAGGATAACGTTGTAGAAGTTGAAAGTTCCTCTGACAGAGTTGCACGACTCGTTATCCAACTCTCGAGAAGATACCAGGCTCAGATTATTCAAACTTATGCACCCACCACAAGTCATCCTGAAGAAGAAATTGAAGAATTTTATGAGGAAATTCGTCATCTAAATAATACAGGTAAGCAACACTTAAAGATAATTATGGGAGATTTCAATGCAAAAATAGGGCAACGACAACAGAATGAAACTTCAGTAGGTAAATTCGGCCACGGCAACAGAAACCAGCGTGGAAATACTCTCGTACAGTTTGCAGAGGCAGAAGGGTGTTTCATCTTAAACTCCTTTTTCAAGAACAAGCCACACAGGAAATGGACATGGAGACATCCAAATGGGACGATAAGTGAAATTGATTTTATTACGTGTAACAAAAAATTCGTCATAGAAGACTGCAGTGTGCTAAACAAGTTCAACACAGGTAGTGACCATAGATTGGTGAGATGTAAGATGCACCTCACGACTAAACTCGAACGTAGCAAGCTCATAAGACAAACAAAATGTATTGACACAACCAACCTTAAAAAACACCATAATACCTTCAAGTTGGAACTGAAGAACAGATTCTCTGCTTTAGAAGGCCTAACATCGGAAGAAGTGGATATTTCTGAAGTTAACAGAAAAATAATCAAAGCTCTTATGGAAACAGCAACAAAATTAGCTGGGTCTAAGAACAAGTTGCATGTGAACAAATTATCAGGAAAAACCAAAATGTTGATGCAAAAAAGAAGAGAGATGAGGACAACTAAAGAAGATGCGACTTCCAAAGTGGAATATATAGAGCTATGCAAGACAGTACGAAAAAGTATCACTGAAGATGTGAGGAAATTCAACTGTGAACTAGTAAGGAAAGCAATTGAAAACAACCAAAGCCTAAAGATAGCAAAGGGACATCTCAGTAATTGAAGAAAACAGATTATGGCACTGAGAAAAGAAGATGGTTATGTAACAAGAAATAGAGGCGAAATTTTGACAAGAGTAAAAGATTTCTACTCCAAATTATATGAAAGGGATGATACATGTATTCCAGACATCGTGAAAGGTACCAGTACCAGAGTTCTTCCAGTCCTCCCAGCAGAAGTTACACATGCAATCAAGAACATGAAGCTGCGAAAAGCTCCAGGAGAAGATGGAATTACTGTAGACATCATACAAGAAGCAAGTGGAGAAATTGAAACAGTACTCGCCCAAATTTTCACTCGATGCCTTAATGAAGAGAAGATTCCTGAGGATTGGAACAACGCTACAATGATCTTGCTTCATAAAAAAGGTGACATTGAGGATCTCAGGAACTACAGATCTATCAGCCTCCTATCGGTGGTTTATAAAATCTTCACTAAAGTTCTTTCACACCGTTTAAAGGTGACACTGGACATGGCTCAACCGAGAGAACAAGCTGGATTCAGTAGTGGCTACAGCACTATAGATCATATCCACGTACTGAGAGAACTAATTGAAAGAGCGAGGGAATATGAACTTCCATTGTGCATGGCTTTCATCGATTATGAAAAAGCCTTTGATTCGGTGAAACCATCAGCAGTTACAATGGCCGTGAAATCCTGCGGTATTGAAGATGCGTGCGTTAATATTATTAATAACATCTATGAAAATGCAAGTGCAAAGATTCGGCTGTTTGAAAATACAACACACATAAAAATTGGAAAAGGAGTGAGACAAGGTGACACCATATCTCCCAAGCTCTTTAATGCCATATTGGAAAATGTCTTTCTATCACTGAACTGGGAAAACAAAGGGATAAAGATTAATGGAGATTATTTAACCCACTTTCGTTTTGCTGATGACATAGTCATTTTGCAACTACCCCATCAGAGCTGCAGAGTATGATCCAGGAACTTGCTGACAAGAGTAAAGAAGTGGGATTAAAAGTGAACTTTCAGAAGACAAAAGTGATGTTCAATGCTTTTACAAGAAATGAAGATTTATCGATTGATGGAGAAAAACTGGAGATAACAGACACGTACGTTTATCTTGGATAGCAGATATCAAGTGAGAGTCACATTGATGAAGAAATTAATCGTCGTATAAAACTTGCCTGCAGAGCTTTTGGAAGAAACAGCATAATTTTCAAGAGCAATATGCCATTATGTCTTAAAAGGAAAGTGTTTGATCAATGCATCCTTCCAGCGCTTACGTATGGTGTATAGACGTGGACCTTAACTAAAAGAGACATACAAAGGCTACAAACAACTCAAAACAGCATGGAGAGGTGCATGCTTGGTGTAACCAGGAAAGATATGAAGAGGAACTCGTGGATCCGAAAAATGACAAGAGTGGAAGACATCATGATCAGAGTTAAATCCCTGACATGGCAATGGGCTGGACATACTGCCAGAAGGACAGACCATCGATGGACAGTCGAAATTTTAGATTGGATTCCAAGGGACAGGAAAAGACCCAGAAGAAGATCACATAGAAGATGGAGTGGATGAAATTCGAAAGTATGCGGGAATGACATGGAGGAGACTGGCACAAGACAGACCGTTGTGGAATAAACTTGGGGAGATCTTCGTCCAGCAGTGGATTGATAATGGTTGACAATGATGATGATGATGATGAAAGAATATTTACTGCGGACCGTAGATCAATGGAGACGGGTCCTATAGACTGATGATTCCAGATACACGAAACTTCAGTCTGATGGCCGTGTGTGGGTATGGCGGCAGCCAGGGGAACGCTATTTACCACAGTGCACTGTTCCTATGGTCAAGTTTGAAGCTGGCAGTGTACTCGTGTGAGGGTGTTTTTCGTGATATGGATCCGGCCCATTGGTTATCGTGGATAAACATGTTAACCAGCACGTCTACCACAATATTCTGGACAATTATGCCCGACCAAATCTGTGGCAATACTATGGAACCGAGCCTTGTTGGTGCCAGCAGGATAATGCACTGCGCCATAAAGCAAGGAGGGTTACGGCGTGGTTTGACGATAATTCCGTATCATGTGTGGACTGGTCAGCACAAAACCCTGATCTTAATCCCATAGAGCACCTATGGAATGAATTCGTGCGCCGTATAAGAAGTTTGGAACCAAGGCCTACTATTAAGTAACAGTTAGCGGTCGCATTATGTACTGAATGGAAGCGCATACCCATCGCTGTGTTTCAAAACCTTTTCGAAAGTATGTCTCGTAGGGTCAGTGCATGCATTAAGGCCAAAGGTGGACCGACACCGTACTAATGCATGTCAATAAATGCTATGTTGTGTTTCTCTTCTAAGTGTCCGGTGACTTTTGTCAATATAGTGTATTTATGCGAATCAGCATTTTCTTACAACAAACAAAATATAAGCATCGCTCAAATTTGACGGATCAGCACACAGTAGATTGCTTGAGATTGGCGCTGTCCGATTGTACTCCAGATTTTTTAGCCGTGGTGGAAGAAACGAAAGCACAAACTTCACTTTAATTTTTATTCACCATAAAAAATAAACATTTGTTCATAACGTTTAAATTTGAACTAAGGTCTATGCATAAATATCGAATAAAAATCATAAAATCATTCAAATTGTTTTATTTAGCTCAAATACATGCATAAAATCGATAGATTCTACCTACAGGGCAGCAACGATATAGGTATAACGGGAAGCGACAAATTTTGGAGGCAGAAATTTGAAATTGTGAAGTAGAGTAGATCACTTAAAGTCGAGGGGAAAAAAGTAGATTTTAGTCCCAATCAAGTTGGCCACTCTTGTCATAGAGCACTTGTGGAACTATTTGTATCGACAGGTTTGACGTGCCGACCAACCACCACGTCATCTCCGGGACCTCCATGCTCTGCTGCACGAGTGCCTCGGGAAACCTTCCAGGGCCTCATTGCGTTCATACCAAAATCCATACCGCACCGTCTCGCCGCTGTCATCCGGTCCAAGGGTGGCTATTTTTTTATTTTTATTTTTTTTGATTGGAGGTTTAAAGACCACCGTAAGCAACTCAATGGGCTATAAGCAGTCGCCCGTCCCTAATTTAGGGTCACTGGTTCCAGGGAAAGGAGAGAGCCTGTACCGTAAGACAAACACAACATCCTTGCCTCACTGGGATTCGAACCCGGACCCCTTTCGGACGAATGATCAGAGGCCATCGCTTAGACCACTGCGCCACCGGGGCGGCGGTGGTTATTCCCATGACTAGGTAGGTGATCATATTATTCTGATACGACTGTGTATGCGAGGAGTGGGAAATTCTTTAAAAAGGTAAAAAAAAAAAAATGCAAATGCATCCGTCTCTACGGTTTTAAAGTTCCATCCAATTTTCATATCTTATAAATATTTCCCCCTTTAACTTCAGAGCTAAATGTTTCCCTGCGCTATATTTAACGAAATTCTTGAAAAGATTGGTTAAGTATCATGATATGGTTCTTTTCCCGGGCACCCAAACCTCTGGATCCGACTCCGGTTCTGAAGATAGACATTTCTAAAGGGTGGGATATGGAAAAGCCTTAAAGTGTGCTCAAAAAAGCTAATTCTCTGAGTAAAAATCAATTTCGCAGTCATCGGTGAGGGGAAGGATATTGTTACGACCGGGGCAGCTAATTGGTCGCACTCCGGGTTCTTTTATGAATACTGCAGGTGAGAGGATTGAATAAATGACTTAGGCCAGACCAGAGAAAATTGGTATCGTTTAAGACACGCACAGATTTTTAATACAGATAATTATCAACATAAACCGGTTGGTAGATGGTAAAATAATCAAGATTAGCTATGGCTGGGATGTAAATTTAAGTAACGTTGGGCTGGATATTTGACTATTTAACATTCCTAGTCGGACTCATCAGCCAACCGTCAACTCATGCAAATTAGAGTTCCTGAACTTTATTTAGCCCCTGCATTCTGGAAAGTTTAGAATGACAAACAGGACTTACTCACTTGGACTCTTGGAGTTTTTAATCCACTGTTGTTCTTCGGCATTAATCCTGGGGAGAGCAGGCTTTTAAAGGCACTCTGTTTCGCCGCTCGCTCAGGTGAAAACACAACACTGTGAGACACCACTGATGATAATCAGCAGTAAGCTGATCTTCCGCGCTTCGTCATTATCGCCAACACTTCACCGTGATCGGACCTTGCAGTCCCCACACCGCTCCTCGGTCGGGGGCAAGGTAAGTAGAATATAGAAGGTAGGTCCCAGAGCAGGTTTTCGAAGCCAGTAGTTCTAAACCCTCAAGCGGGGTGAGTTTTGTGACGTCAAAAGTGCAAACGGAGTTTAGCAATGGGTCAAAGTTGCGACTGACATCCTGCCTAAGGTGCGTGTGCTTTCTAGAACGTATACCAAGTTTCAGCAACTTTTGTTCAGTATTTTGCAAATGATACACATTTTTGCAGTGAGTTAATAGTCAGTTCATATTTTTTTTATTAATATACTTGGTCAAAGCAGCTTTCTGTGCGTTGTGCATTATTGGATATGCTTGGATGCCCTGTTGCGTGTTGTGTCAACAGCAAAAGATCGAAAAATTCCAACTTAAATTTTCATCGGATTCCAAAGGGCAGTTTGAGAAAAGCCCGGATGTACTCATGTCGATGAAAAGATGCATTTAACGCTGACAACGCCAAAATATGCAGTGCCCATTTTGATGAGGATTTTGAAAGAGATTAAAAAAGTGAATTAATATGCTGCAATCCTCGCCTCGCCTGAAAACAGGTGTGATTTCTCACGTTAATCTATTTGGTTGTTGTGCTTCAAGCACAAAGCAAAAAAGCTCATAACGTGCTGAAAAAAAAATGTCAGCAGTTTTTTCAGAAGTAATGAAGAATTTTATGTCAAAGAATGCCAGATTAAGTTCAGATTTGCAAGTTCAGTCTGTTGACGACTAGCTGAAAGTGATTCTTTTCATTTAGCTTGAAAGTCGAAATAGAAGAATAAGGAAAGAAAATTGCACCATTAAAAATATGTAGAAAAGCTCAATAAAATAAATTCTGAGTTACGATCGAAATAAATTCTGAGTTACGTTTTGTAAAACCAAAGCTAAAATCAATTATTTGAAAGCTAGAAATGTACAATCTAAAAATGCATTGCTGGAAAAAAAAAATCTGTTATTGCTGTTATATCTTTTATTTTGAACAAATTTATTGTAAGAATAATCATATGTTATAAACAAATATTTAACCAATTCACCATAGTTATCTTCAAACGTTAATCGGTACCAACGTTACATTCTAATACGGAACACGTGTTAAAGTTACGAACAATGGCATACGTGTTAATGCTATTCAATGGGACACGTGTTACTGTCATCAATGTTAAATACAAGGTGTTAATTTTATTGTTATATTTATTATTATGAACAAATTATAGGTGCATCAATTACAGATCATTTACCGATTAAATTTACTTTATTGTGCCTTTTTATAACTATGGGACTTTTGTTCTACAGTGATCGTATATGGACAAAAACGTGCTCCTTATATGTACTGGCATATAATAAAGCACGGCGTTGTGATTCACCTTTATCCCGTCACTGGAATGGTGGGGGAGTAAAGGTGCCGCTCGTGAAAGAAATCAGAAACATAAACACATATCTTAGTTTACACATACCTTAACTTATGTCTTGTGTGGTTATAAGGAAAACAAACAGGAATCTTATGTGGAAGTAATCAAAATAGTTTAATACGAGAGAATTAGGAACACTAAGGTACCACGTGCGTGGGTGCAGCCGTTAACAATACCTTACACATAAAATTTACTCTTATTACGATTTTTCTCTATAACGTCTCCGATCATTTCTGCATACATCTATCTATATATATAAGTGCAAAGCTTAGTGATTCGTTTTTCTTCCAGTTCCTTTTCTCCTATGCTTTACCTAAATGTTTTACCTAGCTAACTGGGTTTTCATTGTTTTATCATGACCAATACACACGCCACGTGCTCTAAATAGGGTTATGAATTAATTTAAGCAAGTACATGCAATAAAAGGGAAAAGGAAAATAACTTATCTGGTATCTCCATATGTCTTTCAGGTTTTCAACACTGGGCATATACACCTAATTGAGCTGACTGGCGCTATCCGAACTCGGCTCTCCGTTTGACAACGTTGGGCATATTTCATTTCTCTCTCGTCATACTCGGCACTCAATACAGACGTCTGTTCCTTGTCGCTACACGTACTCCACTACTCTTGACCAGTGAAAAACCCCTGACCTTCTGAGCTTCACCTTGTCCACTGATGCCAAGGTCACTTGACCTTCTGAGGGGTTCATCTATTCCGTCAGGTGAACGTTACTTCGCTCCCTTCTTGGGAACTGACCCCTCAACTTTTCCGACCCCCCTATATCCCCTGGGGCCTAAGTATCGTCTCAAGGCTTGAGATTGCCTCTCGCTATCCCCTGGGGCTATCTATGCACGTGCATGTTGGACTAAATTTATTTTAAATAATTTTATTTCCAACATTCCTCCCTTACCAGATGTAATCTTTATGGGGGGCCAAAAGGAATGCTGGTGGGAAAAACTACACGCACGGATAGACTACTCCATCCTTACCTAGTAATCCTCTATCTTTTTCCTCATGTGCACTTATATATACATATAGCAATGAAATTATATAAAATATTCATAATCACACATATACACAATACACTTTTCAAACACAAAAATTAATTAACTGTTACGGTCCTGCACCCACAATACATATCTAAAAATTATCAATTCAGTGATACTGCTGGCATCTGAAGCTTACATGCACGTGTCGTTTAGTACACTTTGAGCTGTTGCTGACCAAGTATCAGTAACACATTTAACTGCCAAACGCTTTTCCGTTTGTTTGTTTGCTTTTATATTAAATTTTTTTTTTTTTTTTTTGTCATTGTCCACGTCCACCGATTCTTGAGTTTTATTGTTTGACTTAATTTTTTTTTTTTCCTGGTGGAAAGTAAGACAAGGTGAAATTGTTCGATTTACGTTCAGTTCTGCGATTCACACACAATTCACACAAAAAGTTATCAGACATCAAACCAATATCACTGGCAGTTCGCAATATTTGGAGAACATTGTCACCTGATTTGTGCTTTTTATATGCTGGTAATAAAATTAGCTGTAGAACACTTTGCTCTGTACGTATATGTTTATCTAGTATTATTCGTCCACATTCACCTATAACATGGGTCACCTATAACACCAAGGTCTCTTTGACCTGGAACACAATAACAGCAAAATCATTTCACCTGTGTTTTATTCATCTCGGCATGCGCCCTCATTGAAACTGTCCTTTGTGCTTTTAAACACCACACCGCTCATTGGCCATACCGTTTTCACTACCTGTTGACCACATAGCACAACAAAGTCTTCGCTGTCAATGTAGCACTTTATTTAGTCTGTAGGTCATCCACATGAAAAAATGCGTTGCATTCACAGTAATTACGACCGTCCTTGGATACACCAGCACGCCTACATTACGTATGCCACGTGCGATCCGTTCATTATTTTCAAAAGCTTGCATCATTACTTGAATATCCTCCTGTTGTTTGAGTTTGGGAAAAGAAAACGGTGTTTCAATCACTGCTGCACTCTAGTTCCCGTAGGAAGCATAGTTATTTTGTTCACCAACACGTGGTTCTTTTCGTTCACCAACACGTGATTCTTTTTGTTCACCAACACGTGATTCTCTTTGTTCACCACCACATGGAACACACTGACTTTACTCACACTTTGATTTATTTTTCTTTTCTTCTATAACCTTCTCTCTTCCCCTGATTACGCACTGTACCGCTCTGTCATTACCCAGACTAGACGCGGCAGTGTGATCCGTCAATCCAAACAAAGTCAACTACCCAGTGGTTTAATTTTTATTTACCCTTATCTACATTCATTATCATTATTATTTTTTCCAGAATAGCTGTATATCTAATATCTTAGATTTACACTATTCTTTCCATCCCTACACTATTCTTTCCTTCCCAAGCAAAGATAGATCCGCTCAACCCAATTATTCATTACCTTCACGCTGCACCTAAACATTATTAACATTAATATTTAAAATTACACTTGCCAATATCACTATTAAATTTTATTTGACGAATTTTTCGTGCATACACCTCCACAAGAGATAACCAAGTGTTCCTGGGGGGGAATATTCTGATAGAACATAACGTTAGTTAACCAGTTAAGAAATTTCTCTTTTTTTTTTTTTTTTTTTTTTTACACACCTTTCTATGCACTAACCACACACAGACTTGAAACATACTTGAAATACGGAATGGAAAATAATAATACCCGAACTCGAGAAAATTTTATACATATATATTACACAAAATACTAGTGAATTTTCCAACTTTTGCTTTAATATTAAGAGATATATGCTAATCCTATAATAAAACATTCTGACTTACTAACTTCCGTTTAAAATGCCTTCTAACTACAATAATGAATTACTAAATCTATCAAATAAATGTAATAAAGATCCGAATTAGATTTGCTACTGGAATTGGGGCTGCGGGGAGGAGGAGGGTGTAAATGAAATAAACTGCAGCTCTTCTATTGCTTTGCACCTTTCTGTCTCGAACAAGATTTGCTTGGCTGCTTTAACTTAAAAGGATCTTTATCGTCCTGTACTCCTAATAACTGTGAAAGATCAAATGGCGATTCTGCAGTTTGTTCTTCACATTTTTCGTTAAGTGGATTATGAGAATTTGCGAACGACTGTGAGGAAGAACGAACTGGATTCGTTACAGACTTCTTCTCTTTACTGTTCTTTACAATCTGGGGGATTCTAAGTTGTCTTTTTCATTTTTACGTTGCTTATGTACAATTTCTGTAGTGGATTCAACTGTTGAGATTTTATCTACGCTTGCTTTGATTTTACTTCGGGAATCAACTATTGTCAAAACCTGGACCTTCTCTTGAGCCTCTTCATTTTACAATAATAGACACCAGCGTGCTCAAAGTTCCCCAAAGCCGAGTAACACGTGGCTTTGGGGAACTTTGAGCACGCTGGTGTCTATTATTGTAAAAATGCCTACCCTGACTAGGTCTTGAGGGAAATGGATTTCTGTAATTATTTTTCACTCTGCAAAATCTCACTTTGTGGCCTACAGCTCCACATCCAAAACAACGGAGGTTGTCATAAGCCTGACGTTGTTTCTGATGCGTTACGTAATGTGGTCTAGCATTCCTATTTGTTTGATCAAAATGCTTATTCTGCTCTAACGGAAAACTTCTATGTCTCTGGATGTGGAACGTATTGACAACTGCAGTGTTTACATTTCCCTGGTTGTTATTCCTGTTTTGTCTCTGGTACAAATTTCCGCGAGGATTAAAATGACCCGCGCCATTTGTGTCCCGCGCTCCGTAACCTGAAGATTGGTGGACACGAAACGAGGCTCTATCTCCCTGTCTTTGGTTTCCAAGATTATTTGATTGCTGATTACATTTGCTAACTGGGTGTCCTAATGCACCACATTTGAAACATCTGACATTAACAAAATTTCGCCTAGCCTTATATCTGGAGTTCTCATAATTTTGACTTTCATTAATTTTTGATTGCAATTTTGATAGCTCATTCTCGGCTTTCATTAATCTTTCACTCATTTGTTGTGATTCTTCTCGTAAGGTACTGATAAGTGCATTTTGCTGCACGATGTATTGCTGAAACATGGGACAAAGTTCTGAAATACCATTAGCATCGCCTGGGGCGCTTTCTCGAGGGATTTGATCTGCATCATCGGCAGAATTGACACTCTTTGTGATGATATGTCGATTTGCCTCAGCAAGCAGTGAATCTTGTACTGCTTGATCGAAATTTGCAGGCCCTTTCGAAAGTACCTCTGTTTGAATACTTCTTTCCACACCTGCTAAAAATTGTGATAACATAATTGAATCAACCAGTGCCTTAACCTGCTCATCCCCTGAGACCGGTGCGCCTAGATAAGAATGCGCTGATCCTCTTAGACGTGATTCATACTGGGCGACCGACTCTTCTGGTCTTTGATTGCAAGAATTAAAATTTTGTATTGCCACTACTAGAGGTTGGTTATTGGCAAACCTTTTTATCACTGCTGATTTAAACATCTTGTAATCATCAAGCTGTCTAACATGGGGAGATTCACTCAAAAATCCTAAAGCTGCTTGCGTCATGCGAGCTTTTGCTACAAAAATTTTTACTTTTTCTGACCAATTAGTGACTGATTCTAATCCCTCTATTGCTTCGAACAAGAAACAAGCTGGAATAAGCTTATCGTTTCCAGAGAATTCGGGAATCAGGGGAAGTACTGATGCAATAAATTGCAACTCCTGCATGGAATCTTGAACGGAGGAGCCTGACATTTTAAATAGAAGTTTAATACCTAAGTTATACACTAATACCAATTAAAATAATACCTTTATCCCTACAACATGCAATTGCTTTTTTTTTTTACCTAACTCTTAGTAATGTAGTTGTCAAAATAACACCTTAAGAAAACAATTGCATGATGCATACAGCAAAAGAAAATAATGAACTGCTACACATGAAGAAAAGAAAACCCATTCAATCCGTACTGCGACGGGGGAAAATACGTGACAGCACGAATGGCTCAAAAGTCACGGCACCAATGTTATATCTTTTATTTTGAACAAATTTATTATAAGAATAATCATATGTTATAAACAAATATTTAACCAATTCACCATAGTTATCTTCAAACGTTAATCGGTACCAACGTTACATTCTAATACGGAACACGTGTTAAAGTTACGAACAATGGCATACGTGTTAATGCTATTCACTGGGACACGTGTTACTGTCATCAATGTTAAATACAAGGTGTTAATTTTATTGTTATATTTATTATTATGAACAAATTATAGGTGCATCAATTACAGATCATTTACCGATTAAATTTACTTTATTGTGCCTTTTTATAACTATGGGACTTTTGTTCTACAGTGATCGTATATGGACAAAAACGTGCTCCTTATATGTACTGGCATATAATAAAGCACGGCGTTGTGATTCACCTTTATCCCGTCACTGGAATGGTGGGGGAGTAAAGGTGCCGCTCGTGAAAGAAATCAGAAACATAAACACATATCTTAGTTTACACATACCTTAACTTATGTCTTGTGTGGTTATAAGGAAAACAAACAGGAATCTTATGTGGAAGTAATCAAAATAGTTTAATACGAGAGAATTAGGAACACTAAGGTACCACGTGCGTGGGTGCAGCCGTTAACAATACCTTACACATAAAATTTACTCTTATTACGATTTTTCTCTATAACGTCTCCGATCATTTCTGCATACATCTATCTATATATATAAGTGCAAAGCTTAGTGATTCGTTTTTCTTCCAGTTCCTTTTCTCCTATGCTTTACCTAAATGTTTTACCTAGCTAACTGGGTTTTCATTGTTTTATCATGACCAATACACACGCCACGTGCTCTAAATAGGGTTATGAATTAATTTAAGCAAGTACATGCAATAAAAGGGAAAAGGAAAATAACTTATCTGGTATCTCCATATGTCTTTCAGGTTTTCAACACTGGGCATATACACCTAATTGAGCTGACTGGTGCTATCCGAACTCGGCTCTCCGTTTGACAACGTTGGGCATATTTCATTTCTCTCTCGTCATACTCGGCACTCAATACCCACGTCTGTTCCTTGTCGCTACACGTACTCCACTACTCTTGACCAGTGAAAAACCCCTGACCTTCTGAGCTTCACCTTGTCCGCTGATGCCAAGGTCACTTGACCTTCTGAGGGGTTCATCTATTCCGTCAGGTGAACGTTACTTCGCTCCCTTCTTGGGAACTGACCCTTCAACTTTTCCGACCCCCCTATATCCCCTGGGGCCTAAGTATCGTCTCAAGGCTTGAGATTGCCTCTCGCTATCCCCTGGGGCTATCTATGCACGTGCATGTTGGACTAAATTTATTTTAAATAATTTTATTTCCAACATTGCTGAAGAAAACGGTGAAAAAAGCAAAAGAAACTTTGAGCAGAATTTTTTCAAAAAGCATATCAGCAGAGGTGATCATACGTATCTTGCAAGTTCTTGTATGGAAATTCTTCGAAAATTTGAAAGTGTTTTCTTGAAAGTCCACGGAAAACAACTTGCGAAACATCATTTATCTTTGGAACTCAAAAAGGTGTTTCCAGAGATGAATGAAAAATTCGTACATCTTCACCCAAAATTGAGCGTTTTTATTAGGAATAAATTCCTTAATAATTGTATGACTGAGTTACGATCGAAACTTCAGTATTAATATGAAAATAAAAAATAAACAGTGGGCAAAAAGTTCTCAAAAGTAAAACAAACTCGTCATGAGAGGTACTTCAAACTCAAAAAGGTATATCCTTTGCATTTCTGTTACCTAAAACGCAGCAATTTTTTTTTTTTCCGAAAATGAAGAAATATACTAACAGTTGTTAAATGTTACATATCATATCATACAGCATCTTAACATAAACATCGGAATATCTTTTTTATCCGGAATGTAGAGATCTTGTTTCTCGCTCTTTGCAGCCATCTGTATGATAACACACCACATTTGATCTTTTATTTATCGTAACTAGAATAACGCGTTCACGGAATGAATTATTTTTTTTAATATTCAACACCCAGCGCCCAGCTGAAAGTTTGAAAATAACACTATAAATTTCATGTACACAGCTGAAAATCAAACACAAAATTTGTTAACTTTCATAGCTCTTAATCTTTAGTTTTAAAAAATGGCGAAGGTATTTGTATGGTTTATAGTGAACGGCAGTATTTCTTTTTAAAGTACTAGTTACTTAGATAATTAATTTTACTGCGATTTTAGTTTTTACTTTAAAAAGTTTCTAAGCGCAATTTTTAATTTTTTGACATTTTTTTCAATACATTTATATTTCTTTTGGAAATCGAAATACATTTTGTTGCCTTGTATTTGAAGATACTCTCCATTAATGCAGTGTAAAATATTCTGAAATATTTTATTTAAGCGTTTTCCATAAAGTCTTGAAGTTTTACACCCAATGTCTTCTCTCAAAAGCTTGTAAAGCGCTAAACAGAATACTTCGGTCCTTAGCTGCTTTGAACCTTTGACGTCACAGGGGTGTGGTACCGAGTAGCCAATACCACTCGACCGGCTTATGGACCTACCTTCTATATTCAACTTACTTTGGGTCGGAGGGGATGGAGGAAACAGGAAGCCGCGTAAATGATGCGTCGGTTTCCGGACGGAATCATCAGCCGAAATAGAGCAATCGAGCAGCCACGCTGGGGTCAGTTGACAGCTATTCTCTTGGCGAAGTCTGATGGAGGAGAGGGGGAGGGAAGTGAATCCTTCCCCCTTGGTTGCTCGTTTCTCCACAGCAGAGATGCCCAGCCAGGTTACTTGCACGTTGGAATTGCCGAGCATTAGTGGTCCGCATGCTTTCAACGGGTGGTATCTCAAAGATTCGTATAGGCAAAAAAAAAAAAAAAAAAAAAAACCCTTTCTGATATCTGAGCCTTCCGTGTTCCTTTTTTTTTTTTTTTTCTCTAATTTTTGGTCACCATCAGCTCAATGCGACTATGAGGCCAGACTCGGAATGTTTTATCTGTTATGTAGGCTGTAGGGGAACCAACTCTCGTCCGAGTGGTTTCAATAATCGAGGGTCGGCAAGCTCCATCTCTTTTCTTGGACGCCTGGTCTATTCGACAGTCTGACCCAGCAACTGACTCCTTTTCTTCCCTGTTCTCACCCTCGCTTCCCTGACCCGTCAAAACAAACCACTTGAGAATTGGTTTATTAGCGTCTGGCTCTGGCCACATCACGTGTCGTCTAGGGACAGAGTTCCAGACGCCTTTTTGTCTGGGTGAAGGGGTGAAAATTGGGGACTTTGTTCGCAGGATGTGCTTCCTTGCGTTAACTCGGCGCTCTTAAAAAGCGTCCCAAAAATACAGCTTGGGCAATATTATTTTTGTAACAATGTATAATGAATAAGTCGCGGGTGAAGAAACTTGCTGTACATTAAATGAACAGGCAGCAGTGGTGCATATTGAGCAATAGCTGTAGAGGCTATGAAAGACAAAATTATGCGAATTATGATTGAAAGACAAACGTATAGAAGTACGTACTCATGAGCGCCCATTGGGGGGCAAGAGGGGGAATTTGCCTTCTCCTGTAAATCCGACCAAGCCCTTTTTGTTCTTGGAAGGTACAGGGATTTTCGCAATGAAACTAATTCTGTTTGCTAATTTTGTCTGTAGAGCTTCTGGATGCATGTGAATGCGGTAAAAATACAAAAAAAACTTTGGAAATTTCCCGTTGAAAAAGCTGAAATTCACAGAACATCGTACGTACGTACAGTGCGGAAAAATATGAATGGCGAAGAAATTAAAAATATATCCTTCTCTGAAGCAGCTATTTACTGCTAAACAAAAATCTCTCGAAATTTTTTCCAGAAATTTATCGTGATGGGTCTTTTTTCATTTTTGATAACCAACTGAACGATATCAGGGTGTCGTGGCGCATGTGACACAATTAGTGAACAAAAAGATCAAACAACGACGAAGGAATTTCCTGTTTGTCCTGACACGCTGTCGAATTTTTTTAACCACCATTTTTATTTAATTTTTGGGTCTCTTCTAGTTTCGAATTAAATTTATACGTCAAGTGTGTGATCAAAAGGGTTAGATAAAAAGAAGGACGGTGG
Organism: Macrothele yani; assembly: GCA_039090855.1. Taxonomy (NCBI): domain Eukaryota; kingdom Metazoa; phylum Arthropoda; class Arachnida; order Araneae; family Macrothelidae; genus Macrothele; species Macrothele yani. The sequence goes on from CM077001.1 coordinate 86,112,966, forward strand.
AAATTTGCATATGGTGTTTGTATACATGTTATTCGTAGTTACAATTTCTGAATTACTAACTGAACAATCAGACATCCTTGAATTGTCTGTTCATCACGAAACAGCAATCACATCAGAAAACTAAAAAAATTCCAGGATGAAGTTTTCAAGTTTTCTGATGTGACGTGATGAACAGTAAATGCAGACAACTGAGATGTCTGATTGCTAAGTTAATAATTCTGATGTACTTTCATGAATTAAGAGAAGAATATTTCTTCCACAGAAGTTATAATTTATGTTTGCCTCCTCCTGAAAACTAAGCTATAGGCGCCCATGTATAACATATTCTGAGAAACATATAGAACATCGCATTGGATCTACAACGTTGCAAATTACAAGACTTGCCTTTAGTGAAGTCGCATTCCAACACCCACGTGAAAACACTGTACTCGCAGTCTATCAGGCTTTCTCGAAGCACAACGAGAAATTCCCATCGAAAAAAAAAATCTTTGTTGGTAGAACGATAAGTTCAGCGCACTAAAACTGAAGCTCAATTTTGTGATTCCTATACGGTAGTACATTCGTTCACAGAAAGAAAGCTGTATCTTCGCAGAAAACAATTTCGGAAAAATTAACCACCTGTACCTGCCAGGGATCGAACCTGGGACCTTCCGCGTGTTAGGCGGATGTGATAACCACTACACCACAGGTACACGTGTAACTTGCCTCGAGTTATTTTAATTGGTCAAAGAAAAAAGTATTAAAGTCAATTTTAATGCTGCAGAAACATGACATGATAGTTTGTGTTTGTGGTAGCGGTGTGTGTTTCCCTGACCGAGTACGTTATTTTATTAGAACAGTCTAAAAGTTTAAAACTAACGCACTGCAAGTGAACACAGTGTAAGGTTTATATGTGCGTAGCAATTACCGATTTAAAAACGATAATATTGCTACATTCTCCGCTATCCGAATGCTTCACATGTTTCAGTCCTAACAGCTAGAGACTTATCAGCGATTAACGCGAACTTGGCTTGTGGTGTCCGACGTATCTAAGCTTTAAAACAAAAACAGAAGTTTTTTCACTTGGTGCAATGTATCCGCACATTTTTTTTTTCTTTGCATTGTTTAATTACTGGCTCAGTATTTTTTTTTTTATCGTCACCTCGTTGGGTGTTAATTAAATGGAAGATGTGTTCTTTGGGTTGAAGAATAAAAATTACCAAAATGTAAAATATTATGGAAATAAATATCTTAATAATAAGAAAAGTACCATTCGCAGAGAGCTCCATTCCATGGGTTATCGTGGTCGAGTGGCTGCTCATAAATAAGCCTTTCATCTCCACTCGGAATGCTACTCGTCATTTAGCATGGTGTAAAGGACATTTACTGTGGACCGTAGATCAACGGAGACGGATCCTATGGACTGATGAATCCAAATACACGAAACATCAGTCTGACGGCAGTGTGTGGGTATGGCGACTGCCAGGGGAACGCTATTTACCACAGTGCACTGTTCCTGCGGTCAAGTTTGAAGCTGGCAGTGTACTCGCGTGAGGGTGTTTTTCGTGGTATGGTCCCGGCCCATTGGTCACGTCTAACTCAATATTCTGGACAATTATGCCCTACCAACTGTGGCAATACTATGGAACCGAGCCTTGTTGGTACCAGCAGGATAATGCGCCGAGCCATGAAGCAAGGACTGTTACTGCGTGGTTTGACGATAATTCCGTATCATGTGAGACTGGCCAGCACAAAACCCTGATCTTAATCCCATACAGCACCTATGGGATGAATTCGTGCTCCGTATAAGAAGTTTGGAACCAAGGCCTACTACTAAGTAACAGTTAGCGGTCGCATTATGTACTGAATGGAAGCGCATACCTATATCGCTGTGTTTCAAAACCTTTTCGAAAGTATGTCTCGTAAGGTCAGTGCATGCATTAAGGCCAAAGGTGGACTGACACCGTACTAATGCATGTCAATAAATGCTATGTTGTGTTTCTCTTCTAAGTGTCCGGTGACTTTTGTAAATACAGTGTATTTATGCGGATCAGCATTTTCTTACAACAAACAAAAAATAAGCATCGCTCAAATTTGACGGATCAGCACACAGAAGACTGCTTGAGATTGGCATTGTCCGATTGTACTCCAGATTTTTTAGCCGTGGTAGAAGAAACGAAAGCTCAAACTTCACATTAATTTTTTATTCACCATAAAAAATAAACATTTGTTCATAACATTTAAATTTGTACTAAGGTCTATGCATAAATATTGAATAAAAATCATAAAATAATTCAAGTTGTTTTGTTTAGCTCAAATACATGTATAAAATCGATAGATTCTACCTACATAGCAGCTACGATATAGGTATAACGGGAAGCGACAAATTTTGGAGGCAGAAATTTTAAATTGTGAAGTAGAGTAGATCACTTAAAGTCGAGGGGAAAAAAGTAGATTTTAGTCCCAATCAAGTTGGCCACTCCTGTCATAGAGCACTTGTGGAACTATTTCTATCGACAGGTTAGACGTGCCGACCAACAACCACGTCATCTCCGGGACGTCCGTGCTCTTCTGCAGTCTGAATGGGCACGATAGACTCGGGAAACCTTCCAGGGCCTCATTGCGTCCATACCAAAATCCATACCGCACCGTCTCGCCGCTCTCATCCGGGCCAAGCCTCCCTGTCTCGCCCCCTTGTTATTCGGCTCCTTCGGGCTACGTTCCGGCGTCTCCTGCTCTTTCTTGCCAGAACTTTTGGTGGGAAAAGGCAATCTGATTGTTTTTGCATGGCTGGAAAGAAAAAACGTGGAAGGGGCATTTTCTAAGACGGTTGTTCAAGTAAATTTCTGTTCGCATAGAAAAAAATGATGTCAGAGGGGGGAACTGTGTATCTCCTACTACTAGCCGCGGGATAGGTTGACGTCACGTGTCGTTCTCTTTTGTCAGTTCAAGTATTTGTTTAATTTTTTTTTTTGAGAGATTTATTAGACTTCGTTAAATTTTTTGTGGGAATGGAAGAATGGGAAATCTTTCGCCCCTCCAATATTTTTCCTGGAATTTCTTTTTTATATAAAACTTATATTTTTTTATGTTTTTGGGAATCCTGCTTATGCATTATTTTTTTAATTCATATATTTTTCCTCTCTCCAGTTTTAATCAATGTTGTTTGGAACCGTTGACCCCTTTCATGAGAGCTATTCCCCACTCAAAGGAATGCGTAAGTGGAGATTTCCACCCTGTGTTAAATTTCACTCAGGAAAAAGTGGGTCAGGATGGCGAGATTTCGAAATCTGAAATTTTCTTGTGTGGAGAACAAAGAATTTCATAGTTCACTCGTTTTTCAAAAGCAACGTTAATTCCAAGATGAATTCTTTGAAGGTGTCTGATTAAATTCTCACGCTTTCCGTATACCACCATCATTTTAGTGGAAATTCAGCCTTGAAGAATTTCTTTACTCTTATTATGCACTCTATGAAGATTTTTTTAGTTTATTCTCTCAAGATATGAAAGTTATAATGAAATCCTTTCGTTTATCTCTCAAGCTGAAGTTAGCTTTGCCTGATTAGAATCAATAGCATGTTCGTTGCGAGATGACCAGATAAGGAAACAGTCATCGTGCAGTTAGTGTGCTGACGCATCGTGACACATCAATCACCACGTGGTGATAAGGGTCATGTGTTGGTTACAGTATGCAAAGGAAACGCTGAGCGAATTTTAGTTCTGTTCTAAGTTTGAATAAAGTAAGAAGTCTTCAAGTCTTTCAAATTCTGGTTCCGGATTTTTCACTTAACAACAGGAGTTGCATTAACCAGAAAGCAGTTTAAGAAACTCCAAATTATTTTGGATGGCGTGTGGGACAGCATCCAGGAATTGTTAATGGGTTCAGAATTCCAGAAAATCGTACTCGGAGAATCCCGAAAGTTTCAAAGTACATCGATTGAGGAGTGTGAACTTAGACACAATTTAATTGAATGTTTAAAAAATTTAATCGGGGAGAGCATCATGAAGGTATGTAGATGTCGCGAATGCATTTCGAAAGTACTTCCACCTATTGAGATGCATCCTCCATGCCTAACCACTGAGTGGAACAGGAAAGCGATTTCAAGTTTCCAGAACGCTGTGGCCTTGTTGAATCCTAAGGAAGTAGATCAAGCTTTTATGAACACATGTGGAAAAGTGAAGATTTCAGAAGAGTTCTTCTCTACAATCAGGGGAAAAGAACTATTTCGAGAAGTAATGATTTCGATTATATAAATTCAGAATTATTTTTTTTAAATGGGCAAGGTAGAAGGTGAGTTTGTGAATATTTATTATTTATTGAAATATTAAGCGTAAATATTTTTTAGTTTTAAGACATAAATTTAAAGAGTAATTATTATTTTTTAAAATTAAATTTTAAGTGAATTTTTTTTTAAATGGGTCAAAATTTAAGCTTTCAAGATTTTTAAAGTAAAATTGAGAATGTAAACTTCTTTTTTGAAATGTTTAAAACAGTAACAGAATGAATCCAATTGTTTTAATGGTGAACTAGTGCTTTTTTGCTAGACTTTTCTTAAGGATATTTGGGGATTGTTATTGGAAAGGGGTCTGATGTTTTCCATTAGGCAACCAATCGGGGCGGAATTCCGACTGGTCTGAGAGCAATGCTTTACAGTATTGAGTCGAAACCAGAGTACACAGCTTAATTTCGGGGAGTTTGAAATGTTTCAAACTGACTCGCTTTATTCTTTGAGTTGAAAAAAAGAAGCGCTCTCACTGAAGACCCCTAGCCTGGAAAAACTAAACAGTCTGTGTTTTATAAAAATTTCTTTCCTTAGACATTTTTAGGACATTCAATTTTCAACTTTCAGGAACTTGCTGTGACTGTTTTTACTTCATTCCATTTCCAACTTTTTTCGAAAACGAACTTCAACAGATTTTTACTCGTTTCGAAACAGTCTTTTTATGCATACTAGTTTTCCCATGTTATTCTATGGGAATTTCCCTGCTTTTAATGAAATGTGTTTTCTCAAAATTGTCTACTAAGAAAAATGAAGTGTTCCATTTTTAACCCTAGGAAAGAATGAACTGTTCCGAAAAAAAAAAAAGAATGTCACTTTTCTTCAACTAATTTTTTTTAATATGGAATCCAACGAACATTTTTACATATTTTCTTAGAATTTGTCTTTTTTCGTTTAGAAGTTACAACAGAATTTCCTTCTTGTACAGGAACTTTCAACATTTGTTTATTTTTAATGTAGTTTTTAGGCAAATTTATGCTTTCCTATGAAAGTTTATCTCAAAGGACTCCATTAGGTTGATCTCAATTGAGTCTTTGAAGTGAATGGAAAGAAAAATAACATGTCTATGTGTTATGAGAAAATGAATGAATTTCCTTAAGACGGTGTGAAGTGAATTGAACATCAAGCAGTAAGTAGTAAGATATTTTACTATCGTAATATGTACATACATTTTGGGACAATATCTTCTAAAGTTAGAGGGAAAAATATATGAATATTAAAAAAAAAAAAAAACTTCCTTAGATTTACAAATAGAGTATTTGAAGTAGAAAGAGGGATGTAATGCTTTGAATATGAATTTCTTGTTTCAGTGAAGGGATTCTTAGTTTCTCTTTTTAAAAAATTCCAGAATATCATTTTCAGAAAATTTCTGGGGGCGTTGAACTTGGACATTTAACAAAATTCTTGGACATATAGGAATTTGAAGAAAGTTTATGGAATGAAACATGAAGAGAAAGAAATGGTTGGAATGGTTAACGTCCAAGCTTCATCAATTTTTTTTTTTTTTTGGTTCCTCATACAATCTGAGGAAATTTTACATTTTTATGTGAACTCGTTTTTTTCAAAATCAACCCTTTAGAAGTTTTTAAGATAGAAAAAATATTGACTAAGGAAAATCTTAAATAGTACAAATTCTGAATTGAAGCACTTTAAGTAAGAAAATATTTGTCTGAAGCAATTTTTCAATGTCTAAGCATGGACATCTGAGTATTCGTTCGTCCGAAACTGAATCCTGGGGAGGCTTGAGTTAAGAGCTTTTGAATTACGACACTAGCTTTCTACCTTCCTTGGAAACAGTGGACTAAATCAGGGTCTGCTTACTTCCCTTCTAGTGGTTCACGACGGATCTCTTAAATAATGAATTAACGGCAAAGTTCAAACGCTCTGTCCCATTGAGTCAGCAGTTTTAGATTTTTGTCATCTTAGACAGTTTAAGTTTGCTCAGAAAACTATGCTTTTGCGAGCTTGAGTTTGCATTCAAAGTTCAAAACCAGAATTTAGTTTAATCTCCCAAGCAAAGTGATTTCATGCCATATGAGGTTTTCCTGTAAGCAAGAGACGCGTGAAAACAGTTGCTGGAGATTGTCAGTTTCTGACAGAATCAACGGGGAATTCAAAGTTAATTTCTTGGGGAAAGCTCACACACTGGAGAGAGCGTAAAAACACTCTTCTTTCATGTAAACCTCGAGGAATTTGTATCTAACTATGAAAAGTAAGTTCTAAAGATTTAGGAGCATTTACACTAAAATCCTACAATGACTTTATTTGAAACAGGGAAGAATCGGCCTTGTAGACTAAAATACATCTGAAGATTTTAGATACATTTCTGTTCAAAAGTAAAGTCGAATGGGAAAATAAGAGTAATTACATCGATAGGAAAAGATTGAAAGTTTGAATCAGAAAAAAAAACTAAGAAAAAAAAGAAGTTTCATAAAAATAAACCAAAGTTTGAAGAATCATACAACACTGAACAGAAGGAAAAATATAATAAGTACTATAAGGGGAATACGAAATTTTCACTATGGGAGTTTGGAAACAACTGCTTTTCTGAACAATTAGTAAAATGTGAAAAAAAATGTTTAGAGGAAGTACGGACTTAGTCGCTATGTCTCCAGAATGAAAGATTTTTCTGCTGAGACAATGAATAAAAAATACGATAATGAAAACCTAATTAAAACGAAAGAAAAAGTCAATGAAACTAAACGTCTAAAGATAAAATGCATCATGCACAGAAGTTAAAAATGAAGGGGCAGACACGGGAGAACTGGACATTAAGGGAATGAAATATACGCGAAATTTTGAAACATCTCAATTTAAGCGAACTAAATGAGGGAAAGGAATGAGATTAGGGGAGTTCTTATTGACTTTTATGAGGTGAGTAAACAACAAAAATTTAGTTATACATGAAATAATTGTGTAAAAAATAGCTCGTTTAAGAATATGATTTTTGGTGAAAGTATGAAATTTTAGTTGAAATGTCATGATCAGCATTTCGAAAAGAAATAGATTGAGTCGATATGTAGAGAACAGAGTAAGTATTTCTTTATTTTCGCTATGGGGGTGGTGAGTTAGTAAAACGTAAAAAAATGATGTTTAGTGGAAGAACGGAATTACTCGCTTTGCCTCCAGAATGAATGTTTTTTTCGGACGAGACAGAACAATATACAGAAAACATGTCCCAAAGAATACAAATTTTATCGTAAGAAAAAAGGTTTTAGATTTCATGCCTTGACAATGAATGCTTTCCTGTTGGGGCAGTCCACGAAAAAGTATAGCAAACTAGGGAAGGATTAAAAAAATGCGTATTTGACATACATGCAAGCTTTGAGAAATACTTTAAAAGCAAATTGGAAAATATGATATATAAGGAAACAAAAAAACCTGATGATTTGCAACATCTAAAATAATCATTTTGCTGAAATGAAATGAAAAAAAAATAGTCTAAATAAAAGGAGTCTTAAGTTTGGCCAAGTAAGAAATAAATTATTGACATACTGAAAAGTTTTACTAAATTTCAAAAAAGATGAAGTAAAATAGCGAAAATTGGGAAGCTATAATGATATGCTAAATAAAGTAAGAAAATATAGTTTTACCAGAATTTTAACTGTGAAAGACCTGTAGAGTTCTTGAACACACGAAAAAATTACGAGAAAATAATATTGTAAAGGCGAAAGACTCAGAATTAGCATGAAGTCGTTTCACAAAAAATTTGTCAAAATCCAATAATTACTGCGAACAGGAACGAAATCGTTTCTAAAGAAGCATTTCCTCGTCTCATGATCTGGAATAAAATTGAATGAAGGAAAAAGAAAAGTTCCCCAGAAAACCGATATCAAGTCGTTAAGAAGCGTGTGTTGGTTTAAATCTGGAAAAAAAAAAAAAAAGATACTGTTACGAACGAATGTTATGTATAGCTAGTTGCTATAGATCTGTATATTTCTTGCACAAACATGAAACAGCTATATAGAAAACCAGATTAAGTCATACATTAAAAGCAAGTAAGAAAAGTTGTTTGTATAGGTAACGGAAATAATAATGAAGAAACGTTTGCTTGTTTGAATCAGAAAAAATAAAGCCTCGATAAAAGTAATTCTTAGTTTGAAAAGTTAGAAAATAAAATAATGTTGGTACATCAAGAAGTTTAAGGAGTACGCAAGCATTTAGAACAAAAAGATTAAGATAATGCGTTAAAAGGTACATTTCACTGATTAATCATGAAGAAATACGAAAAAATAAAAAAATAAATATTTTAACTATGCATAAAAAATTGTGGCTTTGTACGTTGGAAAAAGGTACAACGTTAAAAAAAATGTAACAGAAAATGTCATGAACACGTAAATACGTTAATAAACAATCGTGTTTTAAGATTATGTCTGCAGCACAAAACTTTGGAAAAAGTTTTTATGTTGGTATGTCGGTTGAAAATGCGTGAAGTCTCCTCAAAGAAAATAAAAAAATCGTTACGTTGAAAAATTATGAACATAAAATGGGAAATTATGAGGAAAAATAAGGAATAAATTCGTTGCAAAATGATCAAGTTATTGAAAAAAATCAGTCTTGGAACTTAATGTGTCTACAGAATCTCAAATGACGTCAACCGCCGACCCCGCGGAGGAAATGGCGTTGGCTGATGTCATGTCTGCTATCACGACATGCGTCATCCGGCATAGTCACTCATCCCAAAACACGTGTCATACAAAATTTTCTGAGTCAAAGAGAAAATGATGACTCATCCCAAAACACATGGCTCACAAAAGATAGCGGAACATGAATCAACAGGAACGAAATCTTTTCAAACAAAGCCTTTCCTCGTCTAAATTAAAATTGTAGGGAAGAAAAATATAAGAATGAAAAAAATAATGCAACGTCTATAAAAATTATAACACCTCACGGAGTTCTAAAAATATAAATTTAATAAAACAAATTTGAGGAAATGCTTCGATTGAAAAAACTTCCTTCAAAAATTTGACAAAGTCCAGTAAATCTCCCGAGAAAATAAAAAAAAATAAATAAAGCCGACCCCGCTGAGGAGAAAACGACGTTAGCTGATGTCATGTCTGCTATCACGAATGCGTCACTCATCATAATGACTCTTCCCAAAACACGTGTCATACAAAATTTTCTGAGTCAAAGAGAAAATTGTGACTCATCCCAAAACACATGGCTAACAAAATGACAACGTGGTGAAACTAAAATGGCGGAACATGAATCAACGGGAACGAAATCTTTTCAAACAAAGCCTTTCCTCGTCTAAATTAAAATTGGAGGGAGGACAAATATAAGAATTAAAAAATAATGCAACGTCTATAAAAATTATAACACCTCACGGAAGTCCTGAAAATATTAATTTAATAAAAAAAAACATATTGGAAAGACTTCCTTCAAAAATTTGACAAAGTCCAGTAAATCTCCCGAGAAAATAAAAAAATACTGCAACGTCTATAAAAATTATAATACCTCAGGGAATTCCTGAAAATATAAATTTAATAAAGTAAATTAGAGAGAAAAAATAGGACAAAAAAAAATATGAGTAAAAAAAATTGGAAACGACAAAAAAACTTCCTTCAAAAATTTGACAAAGTCCAGTAAATCTCCCGAGAAAATAAAAAAATAAATATTGGAAAGACTTCCCCAAAATTTGTCAACGTCCAATAAATCTCCCGAGAAAAGTTCGAAAAAGCACCGCTAGGGGGGCAACGTACACATCCCCTTTCCCCCACTCGGTCGTTGCCATCTCTCAAAGATCCATTAAAAGTTCCAAGAAGCACTGCTAGGGGGCAACGTACACCCCCCATTTCCCCCACTCGGTCGTTGCCATCCCTCAAAGATCCATTAAAAGTTCCAAAAAGCACCGCTAGGGGAAAGCACATCGAGTTGACATCCCCCTATATCCACCCCCTTTCTCCCACTCGGTCGTTGCCATCTCTCAAAGGTCCATTAAAAGTTCCAAGAAGCACCGCTACGGGGCAGCACATCTCCTTTCCCCGACTCGGTCGTTGCCATCACTCAAAAACAAAGATCTAACATAATAATAAAGTTCCAAGAAGCACCGCTAGGGGGCAGCACATCGAGTTGACATCCCCCTATATCCACCCCCTTTCTCCCACTCGGTCGTTGCCATCTCTCAAAGGTCCATTAAAAGTTCCAAGAAGCACCGCTAGGGGCAGCACATTGAGTTGACATCCCCTATATCCACCCCCTTTCCCTGTCGGTCGTTGCCATCCCTCAAAGATCCATTAAAAGTTCCAAGAAGCACCGCTAGGGGGCAGCACATCGAGTTGACATCCCCCTATATCCACCCCCTTTCTCCCACTCGGTCGTTGCCATCTCTCAAAGGTACATTAAAAGTTCCAAGAAGCACCGCTAGGGGCAGCACATCTCCTTTCCCCGACTCGGTCGTTGCCATCACTCGAAAACAAAGATCTAACATAATAATAAAGTTCCAAGAAGCACCGCTAGGGGCAGCACATTTCCTTTCCCCCACTCGGTCGTTGCCATCACTCAAAAACAAAGATCTAACATAATAATAAAGTTCCAAGAAGCACCGCTAGGGGGCAGCACATCGACCCAACGCACTAGCGTCATCTGCCACGCCCCCACATCCTTCGGTCACACACCACGCCCCCATCCTTCTGCTGCAAGCCACGCCCCTTGCTCCTTCTCTAGAAGGATGCATCCTTGCGGCCGGATCAGTCCTTTTATACTACTGCGGTCGCATTATGTACTGAATGGAAGCGCATACCTATCGCCGCGTTTCAAAACCTTTTCGAAAGTATGTCTCGTAGGGTCAGTGCATGCATTAAGGCCAAAGGTGGACCGACACCGTACTAATGCATGTCAATAAATGCTATGTTGTGTTTCTCTTCTAAGTGTCCGGTGACTTTTGTAAATACAGTGTATTTATGCGGATCAGCATTTTCTTACAACAAACAAAAAATAAGCATCGCTCAAATTTGACAGATCAGCACACAGAAGACTGCTTGAGATTGGCATTGTCCGATTGTACTCCAGATTTTTTAGCCGTGGTAGAAGAAACGAAAGCTCAAACTTCACATTATTTTTTTATTCACCATAAAAAATAAACATTTGTTCATAACATTTAAATTTGTACTAAGGTCTATGCATAAATATTGAATAAAAATCATAAAATAATTCAAGTTGTTTTGTTTAGCTCAAATACATGTATAAAATCGATAGATTCTACCTACAGGGCAGCTACGATATAAGTATAACGGGAAGCGACAAATTTCGGAGGCAGAAATTTGAAATTGTGAAGTAGAGTAGATCACTTAAAGTCGAGGGGAAAAAAGTAGATTTTAGTCCCAATCAAGTTGGCCACTCCTGTCATAGAGCACTTGTGGAACTATTTCTATCGACAGGTTAGACGTGCCGACCAACCACCACGTCATCTCCGGGACCTCCGTGCTCTGCTGCAGTCTGAATGGGCACGAATGCCTCGGGAAACCTTCCAGGGCCTCATTGCGTCCATACCAAAATCCATACCGCACCGTCTCGCCGCTGTCATCCGGGCCAAGGGTGGTTATTCCCATTACTATAGGTAGGTGATCATATTATTCTGATACGACTGTGTATGCGAGGAGTGGGAAATTCTTTAAAAAGGTAAAAAAAATGCAAATACATCCGTCTATACGGTTTTAGAGTTCAATCCAATTATCATATCTTATAAATATTTCCCCCTTTAACTTCAGAGCTAAATGTTTCCCTGCGCTATATTTCACGAAATTCTTGAAAAGATTGGTTAAGTATCATGATATGGTTCTTTTCCCGGGCACCCAAACCTCTGGATCCGACTCCGGTTCTGAAGATAGACATTTCTAAAGGGTGGGATATAGAAAAGCCTTAAAGTGGGCTCAAAAAAGCTAATTCTCTGAGTAAAAATCAATTTCGCAGTCATCGGTGAGGGGAAGGATATTGTTACAACCGGGACTGCTAATTGGTCGCACTCCGGGTTCTTTTATGGATACTGCAGGTGAGAGGATTGAATAAATGACTTAGGCCAGACCAAAGAAAATTGGTATCGTTTAAGACACGCACAGATTTTTAATACAGATAATTATCAACATAAACCGGTTGGTAGATGGTAAAATAATCAAGATTAGCTATGGCTGGGATGTAAATTTAAGTAACGTTGGGCTGGATATTTGGCTATTTAACATTCCTAGTCGGACTCATCAGCCAACCGTCAACTCATGCAAATTAGAGTTCCTGAACTTTATTTAGCCCCTGCATTCTGGAAAGTTTAGAATGACAAACAGGACTTACTCACTTGGACTCTTGGAGTTTTTAATCCACTGTTGTTCTTCGGCATTAATCCTGGGGAGAGCAGGCTTTTAATGGCACTCTTTTTCGCCGCTCACCCAGGTTAAAACACAACACTGTGAGCACAACACTGATGATAATCAGCAGTAAGCTGATCTTCTGCGCTTCGTCATCATCGTCAACATTTCACCGTGATCGGATCTTGCAGTCTCAACAGCGCTTTTTGGTCGGGGGTAGGGGTGGAAGTGGGGGGTGGAGACAAAAGAAACCACCACGAAAATGATGCGTCGGTTTACGGACGGAATCAAGCTAGTTAGAATGAGAGCCTTGGGACGGAATCAGCCAAAATACAGCAATCGAGCAGCCACGCTGGGGTCAGTTGACAGCTACTCTCTTGGCGAAGTCTGATGGAGGGGAGGGGGAGTGAATCCTTCCCCCTTGGTTGCTCGTTTTTCCACAGCAGAGATGCCCAGCCAGGCCACTTGCACGTTGGAATTGCCGAGCAGTAGTGGTCCGCATGCTTTCGACGGGTGGTGTCTCAAAGATTCGTATGGGCAAAAAAAAAAAAAACCCTTTCTCATATCTGAGCCTCCCGTGTTCCTTCTATTTTTTTTTCTCTCTAAATTTTGGTCACCATCAGCTCAGTGCGACTATGAGGCTAGACTCGGCATGTTTTCTCTGTTATGTTGGCCGTAGGGAAACCAATTCTCGTCCGAGTGGTTTCAATAATCCAGGGTCAGCAAGCTCCATCTCTTTTCTTGGACGCCTGGTCTATTCGACAGTCTGACCCAGCAACTGACTCCTTTTCTTCTCTGTTCTCACCCTCGCTTCCCTGACCCGTCAAAACAAACCACTTGAGAATTGGTTTATTAGCGTCTGGCTCTGGCCACATCACGTGTCGTCTAGGGACAGAGTTCCAGACGCCTTTTTGTCTGGGTGAAGGGGTGCAAATTGGGGACTTTGTTCGCAGGATGTGTTTCCTTGCGTTAAGTCGGCGCTCTTAAAAAGCATCCCAAAAATACAGCTTGGGCAATATTATTTTCGTAACAATGTATAATGAATAAGTCGCAGGTGAAGAAACTTGCAGTACATCAAATGAACAGGCAGCAGTGGTACATATTGAGCAATAGCTGCAGAGGCTATGAAAGACAAAATTATGCGAATTATGATTGAAAGACAATCATATAGAAGTACGTACTCATGGATCCCTTTGGGAGGGGGCAAGAGGGGGAATTTGCCTTCCCCTGGAAATTTGACCTAGACCTTTTTGTTCTTGTAAGGTACAGGGATTTTCGCAATGACACTAATTCTGTTTGCTAATTTTTTCTGTAGAGCTTCTAGATGCATGTGTAAGCAGTAAAAATAGAAAAAAACTTTGGAAACTTCCCGTTGAAAAAGCTGAAATTGACGTTAGAAAGTTTCAATGAAATTTACCATTTCATTTTGGAGAACATGGTACGTACGTACAGTGCGGAAAAATATGAATGGCGAAGAAATTAAAAATATATCCTTCTCTAAAGCAGCTATTCACTGCTGGACAAAAATCTCTCGAAATTTTTTCCAGAAATTTATCGTGATGGGTTTTTTTTTCATTTTTGATAACCAACTGAACGATATCAGGGTGTCGTGGCGCATGTGACACAATTAGTGAACAAAGGGATCAAAGGACGACGAAGCAATTTTCTATTTGTCCTGACACGCTGTCAAATAATATTTAACCACCATTTTTATGTAATTTTTGGGTCTCTTCTAGTTTCGAATTAAATTTATACGTCAAGTGTGTGATCAAAAGGGTTAGATAAAAAGAAGGACGGTGGAAATTTGCATATGGTGTTTGTATACATGTTATTCGTAGTTACAATTTCTGAATTACTAACTGAACAATCAGACATCCTTGAATTGTCTGTTCATCACGAAACAGCAATCACATCAGAAAACTAAAAAAATTCCAGGATGAAGTTTTCAAGTTTTCTGATGTGACGTGATGAACAGTAAATGCAGACAACTGAGATGTCTGATTGCTAAGTTAATAATTCTGATGTACTTTCATGAATTAAGAGAAGAATATTTCTTCCACAGAAGTTATAATTTATGTTTGCCTCCTCCTGAAAACTAAGCTATAGGCGCCCATGTATAACATATTCTGAGAAACATATAGAACATCGCATTGGATCTACAACGTTGCAAATTACAAGACTTGCCTTTAGTGAAGTCGCATTCCAACACATACGTGAAAACACTGTACTCGCAGTCTATCAGGCTTTCTCGAAGCACAACGAGAAATTCCCATCGAAAAAAAAAAAATCTTTGTTGGTAGAACGATAAGTTCAGCGCACTAAAACTGAAGCTCAATTTTGTGATTCCTATACGGTAGTACATTCGTTCACAGAAAGAAAGCTGTATCTTCGCAGAAAACAATTTCGGAAAAATTAACCACCTGTACCTGCCAGGGCTCGAACCTGGGACCTTCCGCGTGTTAGGCGGATGTGATAACCACTACACCACAGGTACACGTTGAACTTGCCTCAAGTTATTTTAATTGGTCAAAGAAAAAAGTATTAAAGTCAATTTTAATGCTGCAGAAACATGACATGATAGTTTGTGTTTGTGGTAGCGGTGTGTGTTTCCCTGACCGAGTACGTTATTTTATTAGAACAGTCTAAAAGTTTAAAACTAACGCACTGCAAGTGAACACAGTGTAAGGTTTATATGTGCGTAGCAATTACCGATTTAAAAACGATAATATTGCTACATTCTCCGCTATCCGAATGCTTCACATGTTTCAGTCCTAACAGCTAGAGACTTATCAGCGATTAACGCGAACTTGGCTTGTGGTGTCCGACGTATCTAAGCTTTAAAACAAAAACAGAAGTTTTTTCACTTGGTGCAATGTATCCGCACATTTTTTTTTCTTTGCATTGTTTAATTACTGGCTCAGTATTTTTTTTTTTATCGTCACCTCGTTGGGTGTTAATTAAATGGAAGATGTGTTCTTTGGGTTGAAGAATAAAAATTACCAAAATGTAAAATATTATGGAAATAAATATCTTAATAATAAGAAAAGTACCATTCGCAGAGAGCTCCATTCCATGGGTTATCGTGGTCTAGTGGCTGCTCATAAATAAGCCTTTCATCTCCACTCGGAATGCTACTCGTCATTTAGCATGGTGTAAAGGACATTTACTGTGGACCGTAGATCAACGGAGACGGATCCTATGGACTGATGAATCCAAATACACGAAACATCAGTCTGACGGCAGTGTGTGGGTATGGCGACTGCCAGGGGAACGCTATTTACCACAGTGCACTGTTCCTGCGGTCAAGTTTGAAGCTGGCAGTGTACTCGCGTGAGGGTGTTTTTCGTGGTATGGTCCCGTCCCATTGGTCACGTCTAACTCAATATTCTGGACAATTATGCCCTACCAACTGTGGCAATACTATGGAACCGAGCCTTGTTGGTACCAGCAGGATAATGCGCCGAGCCATGAAGCAAGGACTGTTACTGCGTGGTTTGACGATAATTCCGTATCATGTGAGACTGGCCAGCACAAAACCCTGATCTTAATCCCATACAGCACCTATGGGATGAATTCGTGCTCCGTATAAGAAGTTTGGAACCAAGGCCTACTACTAAGTAACAGTTAGCGGTCGCATTATGTACTGAATGGAAGCGCATACCTATATCGCTGTGTTTCAAAACCTTTTCGAAAGTATGTCTCGTAAGGTCAGTGCATGCATTAAGGCCAAAGGTGGACTGACACCGTACTAATGCATGTCAATAAATGCTATGTTGTGTTTCTCTTCTAAGTGTCCGGTGACTTTTGTAAATACAGTGTATTTATGCGGATCAGCATTTTCTTACAACAAACAAAAAATAAGCATCGCTCAAATTTGACGGATCAGCACACAGAAGACTGCTTGAGATTGGCATTGTCCGATTGTACTCCAGATTTTTTAGCCGTGGTAGAAGAAACGAAAGCTCAAACTTCACATTATTTTTTTATTCACCATAAAAAATAAACATTTGTTCATAACATTTAAATTTGTACTAAGGTCTATGCATAAATATTGAATAAAAATCATAAAATAATTCAAGTTGTTTTGTTTAGCTCAAATACATGTATAAAATCGATAGATTCTACCTACAGGGCAGCTACGATATACGTATAACGGGAAGCGACAAATTTCGGAGGCAGAAATTTGAAATTGTGAAGTAGAGTAGATCACTTAAAGTCGAGGGGAAAAAAGTAGATTTTAGTCCCAATCAAGTTGGCCACTCCTGTCATAGAGCACTTGTGGAACTATTTCTATCGACAGGTTAGACGTGCCGACCAACAACCACGTCATCTCCGGGACGTCCGTGCTCTTCTGCAGTCTGAATGGGCACGATAGACTCGGGAAACCTTCCAGGGCCTCATTGCGTCCATACCAAAATCCATACCGCACCGTCTCGCCGCTCTCATCCGGGCCAAGCCTCCCTGTCTCGCCCCCTTGTTATTCGGCTCCTTTGGGCTACGTTCCGGCGTCTACTGCTCTTTCTTGCCAGAACTTTTGGTGGGAAAAGGCAATCTGATTGTTTTTGCATGGCTGGAAAGAAAAAACGTGGAAGGGGCATTTTCTAAGACGGTTGTTCAAGTAAATTTCTGTTCGCATAGAAAAAAAAAATGATGTCAGAGGGGGAACTGTGTATCTCCTACTACTAGCCGCGGGATAGGTTGACGTCACGTGTCGTTCTCTTTTGTCAGTTCAAGTATTTGTTTAATTTTTTTTTTGAGAGATTTATTAGACTTCGTTAAATTTTTTGTGGGAATGGAAGAATGGGAAATCTTTCGCCCCTCCAATATTTTTCCTGGAATTTCTTTTTTATATAAAACTTATATTTTTTTATGTTTTTGGGAATCCTGCTTATGCATTATTTTTTTAATTCATATATTTTTCCTCTCTCCAGTTTTAATCAATGTTGTTTGGAACCGTTGACCCCTTTCATGAGAGCTATTCCCCACTCAAAGGAATGCGTAAGTGGAGATTTCCACCCTGTGTTAAATTTCACTCAGGAAAAAGTGGGTCAGGATGGCGAGATTTCGAAATCTGAAATTTTCTTGTGTGGAGAACAAAGAATTTCATAGTTCACTCGTTTTTCAAAAGCAGCGTTAATTCCAAGATGAATTCTTTGAAGGTGTCTGATTAAATTCTCACGCTTTCCGTATACCACCATCATTTTAGTGGAAATTCAGCCTTGAAGAATTTCTTTACTCTTATTATGCACTCTATGAAGATTTTTTTAGTTTATTCTCTCAAGATATGAAAGTTATAATGAAATCCTTTCGTTTATCTCTCAAGCTGAAGTTAGCTTTGCCTGATTAGAATCAATAGCATGTTCGTTGCGAGATGACCAGATAAGGAAACAGTCATCGTGCAGTTAGTGTGCTGACGCATCGTGACACATCAATCACCACGTGGTGATAAGGGTCATGTGTTGGTTACAGTATGCAAAGGAAACGCTGAGCGAATTTTAGTTCTGTTCTAAGTTTGAATAAAGTAAGAAGTCTTCAAGTCTTTCAAATTCTGGTTCCGGATTTTTCACTTAACAACAGGAGTTGCATTAACCAGAAAGCAGTTTAAGAAACTCCAAATTATTTTGGATGGCGTGTGGGACAGCATCCAGGAATTGTTAATGGGTTCAGAATTCCAGAAAATCGTACTCGGAGAATCCCGAAAGTTTCAAAGTACATCGATTGAGGAGTGTGAACTTAGACACAATTTAATTGAATGTTTAAAAAATTTAATCGGGGAGAGCATCATGAAGGTATGTAGATGTCGCGAATGCATTTCGAAAGTACTTCCACCTATTGAGATGCATCCTCCATGCCTAACCACTGAGTGGAACAGGAAAGCGATTTCAAGTTTCCAGAACGCTGTGGCCTTGTTGAATCCTAAGGAAGTAGATCAAGCTTTTATGAACACATGTGGAAAAGTGAAGATTTCAGAAGAGTTCTTCTCTACAATCAGGGGAAAAGAACTATTTCGAGAAGTAATGATTTCGATTATATAAATTCAGAATTATTTTTTTTAAATGGGCAAGGTAGAAGGTGAGTTTGTGAATATTTATTATTTATTGAAATATTAAGCGTAAATATTTTTTAGTTTTAAGACATAAATTTAAAGAGTAATTATTATTTTTTAAAATTAAATTTTAAGTGAATTTTTTTAAATGGGTCAAAATTTAAGCTTTCAAGATTTTTAAAGTAAAATTGAGAATGTAAACTTCTTTTTTGAAATGTTTAAAACAGTAACAGAATGAATCCAATTGTTTTAATGGTGAACTAGTGCTTTTTTGCTAGACTTTTCTTAAGGATATTTGGGGATTGTTATTGGAAAGGGGTCTGATGTTTTCCATTAGGCAACCAATCGGGGCGGAATTCCGACTGGTCTGAGAGCAATGCTTTACAGTATTGAGTCGAAACCAGAGTACACAGCTTAATTTCGGGGAGTTTGAAATGTTTCAAACTGACTCGCTTTATTCTTTGAGTTGAAAAAAAGAAGCGCTCTCACTGAAGACCCCCTAGCCTGGAAAAACTAAACAGTCTGTGTTTTATAAAAATTTCTTTCCTTAGACATTTTTAGGACATTCAATTTTCAACTTTCAGGAACTTGCTGTGACTGTTTTTACTTCATTCCATTTCCAACTTTTTCGAAAACGAACTTCAACAGATTTTTACTCGTTTCGAAACAGTCTTTTTATGCATACTAGTTTTCCCATGTTATTCTATGGGAATTTCCCTGCTTTTAATGAAATGTGTTTTCTCAAAATTGTCTACTAAGAAAAATGAAGTGTTCCATTTTTAACCCTAGGAAAGAATGAACTGTTCCGAAAAAAAAAAAAAAGAATGTCACTTTTCTTCAACTAATTTTTTTTAATATGGAATCCAACGAACATTTTTACATATTTTCTTAGAATTTGTCTTTTTTCGTTTAGAAGTTACAACAGAATTTCCTTCTTGTACAGGAACTTTCAACATTTGTTTATTTTTAATGTAGTTTTTAGGCAAATTTATGCTTTCCTATGAAAGTTTATCTCAAAGGACTCCATTAGGTTGATCTCAATTGAGTCTTTGAAGTGAATGGAAAGAAAAATAACATGTCTATGTGTTATGAGAAAATGAATGAATTTCCTTAAGACGGTGTGAAGTGAATTGAACATCAAGCAGTAAGTAGTAAGATATTTTACTATCGTAATATGTACATACATTTTGGGACAATATCTTCTAAAGTTAGAGGGAAAAATATATGAATATTAAAAAAAAAAAAACTTCCTTAGATTTACAAATAGAGTATTTGAAGTAGAAAGAGGGATGTAATGCTTTGAATATGAATTTCTTGTTTCAGTGAAGGGATTCTTAGTTTCTCTTTTTAAAAAATTCCAGAATATCATTTTCAGAAAATTTCTGGGGGCGTTGAACTTGGACATTTAACAAAATTCTTGGACATATAGGAATTTGAAGAAAGTTTATGGAATGAAACATGAAGAGAAAGAAATGGTTGGAATGGTTAACGTCCAAGCTTCATCAATTTTTTTTTTTTTTTTTTTGGTTCCTCATACAATCTGAGGAAATTTTACATTTTTATGTGAACTCGTTTTTTTCAAAATCAACCCTTTAGAAGTTTTTAAGATAGAAAAAATATTGACTAAGGAAAATCTTAAATAGTACAAATTCTGAATTGAAGCACTTTAAGTAAGAAAGTATTTGTCTGAAGCAATTTTTCAATGTCTAAGCATGGACATCTGAGTATTCGTTCGTCCGAAACTGAATCCTGGGGAGGCTTGAGTTAAGAGCTTTTGAATTACGACACTAGCTTTCTACCTTCCTTGGAAACAGTGGACTAAATCAGGGTCTGCTTACTTCCCTTCTAGTGGTTCACGACGGATCTCTTAAATAATGAATTAACGGCAAAGTTCAAACGCTCTGTCCCATTGAGTCAGCAGTTTTAGATTTTTGTCATCTTAGACAGTTTAAGTTTGCTCAGAAAACTATGCTTTTGCGAGCTTGAGTTTGCATTCAAAGTTCAAAACCAGAATTTAGTTTAATCTCCCAAGCAAAGTGATTTCATGCCATATGAGGTTTTCCTATAAGCAAGAGACGCGTGAAAACAGTTGCTGGAGATTGTCAGTTTCTGACAGAATCAACGGGGAATTCAAAGTTAATTTCTTGGGGAAAGCTCACACACTGGAGAGAGCGTAAAAACACTCTTCTTTCATGTAAACCTCGAGGAATTTGTATCTAACTATGAAAAGTAAGTTCTAAAGATTTAGGAGCATTTACACTAAAATCCTACAATGACTTTATTTGAAACAGGGAAGAATCGGCCTTGTAGACTAAAATACATCTGAAGATTTTAGATACATTTCTGTTCAAAAGTAAAGTCGAATGGGAAAATAAGAGTAATTACATCGATAGGAAAAGATTGAAAGTTTGAATCAGAAAAAAACTAAGAAAAAAAAGAAGTTTCATAAAAATAAACCAAAGTTTGAAGAATCATACAACACTGAACAGAAGGAAAAATATAATAAGTACTATAAGGTAAATACGAAATTTTCACTATGGGAGTTTGGAAACAACTGCTTTTCTGAACAATTAGTAAAATGTGAAAAAAAAATGTTTAGAGGAAGTACGGACTTAGTCGCTATGTCTCCAGAATGAAAGATTTTTCTGCTGAGACAATGAATAAAAAATACGATAATGAAAACCTAATTAAAACGAAAGAAAAAGTCAATGAAACTAAACGTCTAAAGATAAAATGCATCATGCACAGAAGTTAAAAATGAAGGGGCAGACACGGGAGAACTGGACATTAAGGGAATGAAATATACGCGAAATTTTGAAACATCTCAATTTAAGCGAACTAAATGAGGGAAAGGAATGAGATTAGGGGAGTTCTTATTGACTTTTATGAGGTGAGTAAACAACAAAAATTTAGTTATACATGAAATAATTGTGTAAAAAATAGCTCGTTTAAGAATATGATTTTTGGTGAAAGTATGAAATTTTAGTTGAAATGTCATGATCAGCATTTCGAAAAGAAATAGATTGAGTCGATATGTAGAGAACAGAGTAAGTATTTCTTTATTTTCGCTATGGGGGTGGTGAGTTAGTAAAACGTAAAAAAATGATGTTTAGTGGAAGAACGGAATTACTCGCTTTGCCTCCAGAATGAATGTTTTTTTCGGACGAGACAGAACAATATACAGAAAACATGTCCCAAAGAATACAAATTTTATCGTAAGAAAAAAGGTTTTAGATTTCATGCCTTGACAATGAATGCTTTCCTGTTGGGGCAGTCCACGAAAAAGTATAGCAAACTAGGGAAGGATTAAAAAAATGCGTATTTGACATACATGCAAGCTTTGAGAAATACTTTAAAAGCAAATTGGAAAATATGATATATAAGGAAACAAAAAAACCTGATGATTTGCAACATCTAAAATAATCATTTTGCTGAAATGAAATGAAAAAAAAAATAGTCTAAATAAAAGGAGTCTTAAGTTTGGCCAAGTAAGAAATAAATTATTGACATACTGAAAAGTTTTACTAAATTTCAAAAAAGATGAAGTAAAATAGCGAAAATTGGGAAGCTATAATGATATGCTAAATAAAGTAAGAAAATATAGTTTTACCAGAATTTTAACTGTGAAAGACCTGTAGAGTTCTTGAACACACGAAAAAATTACGAGAAAATAATATTGTAAAGGCGAAAGACTCAGAATTAGCATGAAGTCGTTTCACAAAAAATTTGTCAAAATCCAATAATTACTGCGAACAGGAACGAAATCGTTTCTAAAGAAGCATTTCCTCGTCTCATGATCTGGAATAAAATTGAATGAAGGAAAAAGAAAAGTTCCCCAGAAAACCGATATCAAGTCGTTAAGAAGCGTGTGTTGGTTTAAATCTGGAAAAAAAAAAAAAAAAAAGATACTGTTACGAACGAATGTTATGTATAGCTAGTTGCTATAGATCTGTATATTTCTTGCACAAACATGAAACAGCTATATAGAAAACCAGATTAAGTCATACATTAAAAGCAAGTAAGAAAAGTTGTTTGTATAGGTAACGGAAATAATAATGAAGAAACGTTTGCTTGTTTGAATCAGAAAAAATAAAGCCTCGATAAAAGTAATTCTTAGTTTGAAAAGTTAGAAAATAAAATAATGTTGGTACATCAAGAAGTTTAAGGAGTACGCAAGCATTTAGAACAAAAAGATTAAGATAATGCGTTAAAAGGTACATTTCACTGATTAATCATGAAGAAATACGAAAAAATAAAAAAATAAATATTTTAACTATGCATAAAAAATTGTGGCTTTGTACGTTGGAAAAAGGTACAACGTTAAAAAAAATGTAACAGAAAATGTCATGAACACGTAAATACGTTAATAAACAATCATGTTTTAAGATTATGTCTGCAGCACAAAACTTTGGAAAAAGTTTTTATGTTGGTATGTCGGTTGAAAATGCGTGAAGTCTCCTCAAAGAAAATAAAAAAATCGTTACGTTGAAAAATTATGAACATAAAATGGGAAATTATGAGGAAAAAATAAGGAATAAATTCGTTGCAAAATGATCAAGTTATTGAAAAAAAATCAGTCTTGGAACTTAATGTGTCTACAGAATCTCAAATGACGTCAACCGCCGACCCCGCGGAGGAAATGGCGTTGGCTGATGTTATGTCTGCTATCACGACATGCGTCATCCGGCATAGTCACTCATCCCAAAACACGTGTCATACAAAATTTTCTGAGTCAAAGAGAAAATGATGACTCATCCCAAAACACATGGCTCACAAAAGATAGCGGAACATGAATCAACAGGAACGAAATCTTTTCAAACAAAGCCTTTCCTCGTCTAAATTAAAATTGTAGGGAAGAAAAATATAAGAATGAAAAAAATAATGCAACGTCTATAAAAATTATAACACCTCACGGAGTTCTAAAAATATAAATTTAATAAAACAAATTTGAGGAAATGCTTCGATTGAAAAAAACTTCCTTCAAAAATTTGACAAAGTCCAGTAAATCTCCCGAGAAAATAAAAAAAATAAATAAATCCGACCCCGCTGAGGAGAAAACGACGTTAGCTGATGTCATGTCTGCTATCACGAATGCGTCACTCATCATAATGACTCTTCCCAAAACACGTGTCATACAAAATTTTCTGAGTCAAAGAGAAAATTGTGACTCATCCCAAAACACATGGCTCACAAAATGACAACGTGGTGAAACTAAAATGGCGGAACATGAATCAACGGGAACGAAATCTTTTCAAACAAAGCCTTTCCTCGTCTAAATTAAAATTGGAGGGAGGACAAATATAAGAATTAAAAAATAATGCAACGTCTATAAAAATTATAACACCTCACGGAAGTCCTGAAAATATTAATTTAATAAAAAAAAACATATTGGAAAGACTTCCTTCAAAAATTTGACAAAGTCCAGTAAATCTCCCGAGAAAATAAAAAAAAATACTGCAACGTCTATAAAAATTATAATACCTCAGGGAATTCCTGAAAATATAAATTTAATAAAATAAATTAGAGAGAAAAAATAGGACAAAAAAATATGAGTAAAAAAAATTGGAAACGACAAAAAAACTTCCTTCAAAAATTTGACAAAGTCCAGTAAATCTCCCGAGAAAATAAAAAAATAAATATTGGAAAGACTTCCCCAAAATTTGTCAACGTCCAATAAATCTCCCGAGAAAAGTTCGAAAAAGCACCGCTAGGGGGCAACGTACACATCCCCTTTCCCCCACTCGGTCGTTGCCATCTCTCAAAGATCCATTAAAAGTTCCAAGAAGCACTGCTAGGGGGCAACGTACACCCCCATTTCCCCCACTCGGTCGTTGCCATCCCTCAAAGATCCATTAAAAGTTCCAAAAAGCACCGCTAGGGAAAGCACATCGAGTTGACATCCCCCTATATCCACCCCCTTTCTCCCACTCGGTCGTTGCCATCTCTCAAAGGTCCATTAAAAGTTCCAAGAAGCACCGCTACGGGGCAGCACATCTCCTTTCCCGACTCGGTCGTTGCCATCACTCAAAAACAAAGATCTAACATAATAATAAAGTTCCAAGAAGCACCGCTAGGGGGCAGCACATCGAGTTGACATCCCCCTATATCCACCCCCTTTCTCCCACTCGGTCGTTGCCATCTCTCAAAGGTCCATTAAAAGTTCCAAGAAGCACCGCTAGGGGCAGCACATTGAGTTGACATCCCCTATATCCACCCCCTTTCCCTGTCGGTCGTTGCCATCCCTCAAAGATCCATTAAAAGTTCCAAGAAGCACCGCTAGGGGGCAGCACATCGAGTTGACATCCCCCTATATCCACCCCCTTTCTCCCACTCGGTCGTTGCCATCTCTCAAAGGTACATTAAAAGTTCCAAGAAGCACCGCTAGGGGGCAGCACATCTCCTTTCCCCGACTCGGTCGTTGCCATCACTCGAAAACAAAGATCTAACATAATAATAAAGTTCCAAGAAGCACCGCTAGGGGCAGCACATTTCCTTTCCCCCACTCGGTCGTTGCCATCACTCAAAAACAAAGATCTAACATAATAATAAAGTTCCAAGAAGCACCGCTAGGGGGCAGCACATCGACCCAACGCACTAGCGTCATCTGCCACGCCCCCACATCCTTCGGTCACACGCCACGCCCCCATCCTTCTGCCGCAAGCCACGCCCCTTGCTCCTTCTCTAGAAGGATGCATCCTTGCGGCCGGATCAGTCCTTTTATACTACTGCGGTCGCATTATGTACTGAATGGAAGCGCATACCTATCGCTGCGTTTCAAAACCTTTTCGAAAGTATGTCTCGTAGGGTCAGTGCATGCATTAAGGCCAAAGGTGGACCGACACCGTACTAATGCATGTCAATAAATGCTATGTTGTGTTTCTCTTCTAAGTGTCCGGTGACTTTTGTAAATACAGTGTATTTATGCGGATCAGCATTTTCTTACAACAAACAAAAAATAAGCATCGCTCAAATTTGACGGATCAGCACACAGAAGACTGCTTGAGATTGGCATTGTCCGATTGTACTCCAGATTTTTTAGCCGTGTAGAAGAAACGAAAGCTCAAACTTCACATTATTTTTTTATTCACCATAAAAAATAAACATTTGTTCATAACATTTAAATTTGTACTAAGGTCTATGCATAAATATTGAATAAAAATCATAAAATAATTCAAGTTGTTTTGTTTAGCTCAAATACATGTATAAAATCGATAGATTCTACCTACAGGGCAGCTACGATATAGGTATAACGGGAAGCGACAAATTTCGGAGGCAGAAATTTGAAATTGTGAAGTAGAGTAGATCACTTAAAGTCGAGGGGAAAAAAGTAGATTTTAGTCCCAATCAAGTTGGCCACTCCTGTCATAGAGCACTTGTGGAACTATTTCTATCGACAGGTTAGACGTGCCGACCAACCACCACGTCATCTCCGGGACCTCCGTGCTCTGCTGCAGTCTGAATGGGCACGAATGCCTCGGGAAACCTTCCAGGGCCTCATTGCGTCCATACCAAAATCCATACCGCACCGTCTCGCCGCTGTCATCCGGGCCAAGGGTGGTTATTCCCATTACTATAGGTAGGTGATCATATTATTCTGATACGACTGTGTATGCGAGGAGTGGGAAATTCTTTAAAAAGGTAAAAAAATGCAAATACATCCGTCTATACGGTTTTAGAGTTCAATCCAATTATCATATCTTATAAATATTTCCCCCTTTAACTTCAGAGCTAAATGTTTCCCTGCGCTATATTTCACGAAATTCTTGAAAAGATTGGTTAAGTATCATGATATGGTTCTTTTCCCGGGCACCCAAACCTCTGGATCCGACTCCGGTTCTGAAGATAGACATTTCTAAAGGGTGGGATATAGAAAAGCCTTAAAGTGGGCTCAAAAAAGCTAATTCTCTGAGTAAAAATCAATTTCGCAGTCATCGGTGAGGGGAAGGATATTGTTACAACCGGGACTGCTAATTGGTCGCACTCCGGGTTCTTTTATGGATACTGCAGGTGAGAGGATTGAATAAATGACTTAGGCCAGACCAAAGAAAATTGGTATCGTTTAAGACACGCACAGATTTTTAATACAGATAATTATCAACATAAACCGGTTGGTAGATGGTAAAATAATCAAGATTAGCTATGGCTGGGATGTAAATTTAAGTAACGTTGGGCTGGATATTTGGCTATTTAACATTCCTAGTCGGACTCATCAGCCAACCGTCAACTCATGCAAATTAGAGTTCCTGAACTTTATTTAGCCCCTGCATTCTGGAAAGTTTAGAATGACAAACAGGACATACTCACTTGGACTCTTGGAGTTTTTAATCCACTGTTGTTCTTCGGCATTAATCCTGGGGAGAGCAGGCTTTTAATGGCACTCTTTTTCGCCGCTCACCCAGGTTAAAACACAACACTGTGAGCACAACACTGATGATAATCAGCAGTAAGCTGATCTTCTGCGCTTCGTCATCATCGTCAACATTTCACCGTGATCGGATCTTGCAGTCTCAACAGCGCTTTTTGGTCTGGGGGTAGGGGTGGAAGTGGGGGGGGGTGGAGACAAAAGAAACCACCACGAAAATGATGCGTCGGTTTACGGACGGAATCAAGCTAGTTAGAATGAGAGCCTTGGGACGGAATCAGCCAAAATACAGTAATCGAGCAGCCACGCTGGGGTCAGTTGACAGCTACTCTCTTGGCGAAGTCTGATGGAGGGGAGGGGGAGTGAATCCTTCCCCCTTGGTTGCTCGTTTTTCCACAGCAGAGATGCCCAGCCAGGCCACTTGCACGTTGGAATTGCCGAGCAGTAGTGGTCCGCATGCTTTCGACGGGTGGTGTCTCAAAGATTCGTATGGGCAAAAAAAAAAAAAAACCCTTTCTCATATCTGAGCCTCCCGTGTTCCTTCTATTTTTTTTTCTCTCTAATTTTTGGTCACCATCAGCTCAGTGCGACTATGAGGCTAGACTCGGCATGTTTTCTCTGTTATGTTGGCCGTAGGGAAACCAATTCTCGTCCGAGTGGTTTCAATAATCCAGGGTCAGCAAGCTCCATCTCTTTTCTTGGACGCCTGGTCTATTCGACAGTCTGACCCAGCAACTGACTCCTTTTCTTCTCTGTTCTCACCCTCGCTTCCCTGACCCGTCAAAACAAACCACTTGAGAATTGGTTTATTAGCGTCTGGCTCTGGCCACATCACGTGTCGTCTAGGGACAGAGTTCCAGACGCCTTTTTGTCTGGGTGAAGGGGTGCAAATTGGGGACTTTGTTCGCAGGATGTGTTTCCTTGCGTTAAGTCGGCGCTCTTAAAAAGCATCCCAAAAATACAGCTTGGGCAATATTATTTTCGTAACAATGTATAATGAATAAGTCGCAGGTGAAGAAACTTGCAGTACATCAAATGAACAGGCAGCAGTGGTACATATTGAGCAATAGCTGCAGAGGCTATGAAAGACAAAATTATGCGAATTATGATTGAAAGACAATCATATAGAAGTACGTACTCATGGATCCCTTTGGGAGGGGGCAAGAGGGGGAATTTGTCTTCCCCTGGAAATTTGACCTAGACCTTTTTGTTCTTGTAAGGTACAGGGATTTTCGCAATGACACTAATTCTGTTTGCTAATTTTTTCTGTAGAGCTTCTAGATGCATGTGTAAGCAGTAAAAATAGAAAAAAACTTTGGAAACTTCCCGTTGAAAAAGCTGAAATTGACGTTAGAAAGTTTCAATGAAATTTACCATTTCATTTTGGAGAACATCGTACGTACGTACAGTGCGGAAAAATATGAATGGCGAAGAAATTAAAAATATATCCTTCTCTAAAGCAGCTATTCACTGCTGGACAAAAATCTCTCGAAATTTTTTCCAGAAATTTATCGTGATGGGTTTTTTTTTCATTTTTGATAACCAACTGAACGATATCAGGGTGTCGTGGCGCATGTGACACAATTAGTGAACAAAGGGATCAAAGGACGACGAAGCAATTTTCTATTTGTCCTGACACGCTGTCAAATAATATTTAACCACCATTTTTATGTAATTTTTGGGTCTCTTCTAGTTTCGAATTAAATTTATACGTCAAGTGTGTGATCAAAAGGGTTAGATAAAAAGAAGGACGGTGGAAATTTGCATATGGTGTTTGTATACATGTTATTCGTAGTTACAATTTCTGAATTACTAACTGAACAATCAGACATCCTTGAATTGTCTGTTCATCACGAAACAGCAATCACATCAGAAAACTAAAAAAATTCCAGGATGAAGTTTTCAAGTTTTCTGATGTGACGTGATGAACAGTAAATGCAGACAACTGAGATGTCTGATTGCTAAGTTAATAATTCTGATGTACTTTCATGAATTAAGAGAAGAATATTTCTTCCACAGAAGTTATAATTTATGTTTGCCTCCTCCTGAAAACTAAGCTATAGGCGCCCATGTATAACATATTCTGAGAAACATATAGAACATCGCATTGGATCTACAACGTTGCAAATTACAAGACTTGCCTTTAGTGAAGTCGCATTCCAACACATACGTGAAAACACTGTACTCGCAGTCTATCAGGCTTTCTCGAAGCACAACGAGAAATTCCCATCGAAAAAAAAATCTTTGTTGGTAGAACGATAAGTTCAGCGCACTAAAACTGAAGCTCAATTTTGTGATTCCTATACGGTAGTACATTCGTTCACAGAAAGAAAGCTGTATCTTCTCAGAAAACAATTTCGGAAAAATTAACCACCTGTACCTGCCAGGGCTCGAACCTGGGACCTTCCGCGTGTTAGGCGGATGTGATAACCACTACACCACAGGTACACGTGTAACTTACCTCGAGTTATTTTAATTGGTCAAAGAAAAAAGTATTAAAGTCAATTTTAATGCTGCAGAAACATGACATGATAGTTTGTGTTTGTGGTAGCGGTGTGTGTTTCCCTGACCGAGTACGTTATTTTATTAGAACAGTCTAAAAGTTTAAAACTAACGCACTGCAAGTGAACACAGTGTAAGGTTTATATGTGCGTAGCAATTACCGATTTAAAAACGATAATATTGCTACATTCTCCGCTATCCGAATGCTTCACATGTTTCAGTCCTAACAGCTAGAGACTTATCAGCGATTAACGCGAACTTGGCTTGTGGTGTCCGACGTATCTAAGCTTTAAAACAAAAACAGAAGTTTTTTCACTTGGTGCAATGTATCCGCACATTTTTTTTTCTTTGCATTGTTTAATTACTGGCTCAGTATTTTTTTTATCGTCACCTCGTTGGGTGTTAATTAAATGGAAGATGTGTTCTTTGGGTTGAAGAATAAAAATTACCAAAATGTAAAATATTATGGAAATAAATATCTTAATAATAAGAAAAGTACCATTCGCAGAGAGCTCCATTCCATGGGTTATCGTGGTCTAGTGGCTGCTCATAAATAAGCCTTTCATCTCCACTCGGAATGCTACTCGTCATTTAGCATGGTGTAAAGGACATTTACTGTGGACCGTAGATCAACGGAGACGGATCCTATGGACTGATGAATCCAAATACACGAAACATCAGTCTGACGGCAGTGTGTGGGTATGGCGACTGCCAGGGGAACGCTATTTACCACAGTGCACTGTTCCTGCGGTCAAGTTTGAAGCTGGCAGTGTACTCGCGTGAGGGTGTTTTTCGTGGTATGGTCCCGTCCCATTGGTCACGTCTAACTCAATATTCTGGACAATTATGCCCTACCAACTGTGGCAATACTATGGAACCGAGCCTTGTTGGTACCAGCAGGATAATGCGCCGAGCCATGAAGCAAGGACTGTTACTGCGTGGTTTGACGATAATTCCGTATCATGTGAGACTGGCCAGCACAAAACCCTGATCTTAATCCCATACAGCACCTATGGGATGAATTCGTGCTCCGTATAAGAAGTTTGGAACCAAGGCCTACTACTAAGTAACAGTTAGCGGTCGCATTATGTAC
Organism: Macrothele yani; assembly: GCA_039090855.1. Lineage (NCBI taxonomy): Eukaryota > Metazoa > Arthropoda > Arachnida > Araneae > Macrothelidae > Macrothele > Macrothele yani. The sequence continues at coordinate 86,143,525 of CM077001.1, forward strand.
TGAATGGAAGCGCATACCTATATCGCTGTGTTTCAAAACCTTTTCGAAAGTATGTCTCGTAAGGTCAGTGCATGCATTAAGGCCAAAGGTGGACTGACACCGTACTAATGCATGTCAATAAATGCTATGTTGTGTTTCTCTTCTAAGTGTCCGGTGACTTTTGTAAATACAGTGTATTTATGCGGATCAGCATTTTCTTACAACAAACAAAAAATAAGCATCGCTCAAATTTGACGGATCAGCACACAGAAGACTGCTTGAGATTGGCATTGTCCGATTGTACTCCAGATTTTTTAGCCGTGGTAGAAGAAACGAAAGCTCAAACTTCACATTATTTTTTTATTCACCATAAAAAATAAACATTTGTTCATAACATTTAAATTTGTACTAAGGTCTATGCATAAATATTGAATAAAAATCATAAAATAATTCAAGTTGTTTTGTTTAGCTCAAATACATGTATAAAATCGATAGATTCTACCTACAGGGCAGCTACGATATAGGTATAACGGGAAGCGACAAATTTCGGAGGCAGAAATTTGAAATTGTGAAGTAGAGTAGATCACTTAAAGTCGAGGGGAAAAAAGTAGATTTTAGTCCCAATCAAGTTGGCCACTCCTGTCATAGAGCACTTGTGGAACTATTTCTATCGACAGGTTAGACGTGCCGACCAACAACCACGTCATCTCCGGGACGTCCGTGCTCTTCTGCAGTCTGAATGGGCACGATAGACTCGGGAAACCTTCCAGGGCCTCATTGCGTCCATACCAAAATCCATACCGCACCGTCTCGCCGCTCTCATCCGGGCCAAGCCTCCCTGTCTCGCCCCCTTGTTATTCGGCTCCTTTGGGCTACGTTCCGGCGTCTACTGCTCTTTCTTGCCAGAACTTTTGGTGGGAAAAGGCAATCTGATTGTTTTTGCATGGCTGGAAAGAAAAAACGTGGAAGGGGCATTTTCTAAGACGGTTGTTCAAGTAAATTTCTGTTCGCATAGAAAAAAAAAATGATGTCAGAGGGGGGAACTGTGTATCTCCTACTACTAGCCGCGGGATAGGTTGACGTCACGTGTCGTTCTCTTTTGTCAGTTCAAGTATTTGTTTAATTTTTTTTTTGAGAGATTTATTAGACTTCGTTAAATTTTTTGTGGGAATGGAAGAATGGGAAATCTTTCGCCCCTCCAATATTTTTCCTGGAATTTCTTTTTTATATAAAACTTATATTTTTTTATGTTTTTGGGAATCCTGCTTATGCATTATTTTTTTAATTCATATATTTTTCCTCTCTCCAGTTTTAATCAATGTTGTTTGGAACCGTTGACCCCTTTCATGAGAGCTATTCCCCACTCAAAGGAATGCGTAAGTGGAGATTTCCACCCTGTGTTAAATTTCACTCAGGAAAAAGTGGGTCAGGATGGCGAGATTTCGAAATCTGAAATTTTCTTGTGTGGAGAACAAAGAATTTCATAGTTCACTCGTTTTTCAAAAGCAGCGTTAATTCCAAGATGAATTCTTTGAAGGTGTCTGATTAAATTCTCACGCTTTCCGTATACCACCATCATTTTAGTGGAAATTCAGCCTTGAAGAATTTCTTTACTCTTATTATGCACTCTATGAAGATTTTTTTAGTTTATTCTCTCAAGATATGAAAGTTATAATGAAATCCTTTCGTTTATCTCTCAAGCTGAAGTTAGCTTTGCCTGATTAGAATCAATAGCATGTTCGTTGCGAGATGACCAGATAAGGAAACAGTCATCGTGCAGTTAGTGTGCTGACGCATCGTGACACATCAATCACCACGTGGTGATAAGGGTCATGTGTTGGTTACAGTATGCAAAGGAAACGCTGAGCGAATTTTAGTTCTGTTCTAAGTTTGAATAAAGTAAGAAGTCTTCAAGTCTTTCAAATTCTGGTTCCGGATTTTTCACTTAACAACAGGAGTTGCATTAACCAGAAAGCAGTTTAAGAAACTCCAAATTATTTTGGATGGCGTGTGGGACAGCATCCAGGAATTGTTAATGGGTTCAGAATTCCAGAAAATCGTACTCGGAGAATGCCGAAAGTTTCAAAGTACATCGATTGAGGAGTGTGAACTTAGACACAATTTAATTGAATGTTTAAAAAATTTAATCGGGGAGAGCATCATGAAGGTATGTAGATGTCGCGAATGCATTTCGAAAGTACTTCCACCTATTGAGATGCATCCTCCATGCCTAACCACTGAGTGGAACAGGAAAGCGATTTCAAGTTTCCAGAACGCTGTGGCCTTGTTGAATCCTAAGGAAGTAGATCAAGCTTTTATGAACACATGTGGAAAAGTGAAGATTTCAGAAGAGTTCTTCTCTACAATCAGGGGAAAAGAACTATTTCGAGAAGTAATGATTTCGATTATATAAATTCAGAATTATTTTTTTTAAATGGGCAAGGTAGAAGGTGAGTTTGTGAATATTTATTATTTATTGAAATATTAAATAAATAATAAATATTCACAAACTCAACAAGCGTAAATATTTTTTAGTTTTAAGACATAAATTTAAAGAGTAATTATTATTTTTTAAAATTAAATTTTAAGTGAATTTTTTTTTAAATGGGTCAAAATTTAAGCTTTCAAGATTTTTAAAGTAAAATTGAGAATGTAAACTTCTTTTTTGAAATGTTTAAAACAGTAACAGAATGAATCCAATTGTTTTAATGGTGAACTAGTGCTTTTTGCTAGACTTTTCTTAAGGATATTTGGGGATTGTTATTGGAAAGGGGTCTGATGTTTTCCATTAGGCAACCAATCGGGGCGGAATTCCGACTGGTCTGAGAGCAATGCTTTACAGTATTGAGTCGAAACCAGAGTACACAGCTTAATTTCGGGGAGTTTGAAATGTTTCAAACTGACTCGCTTTATTCTTTGAGTTGAAAAAAAGAAGCGCTCTCACTGAAGACCCCCTAGCCTGGAAAAACTAAACAGTCTGTGTTTTATAAAAATTTCTTTCCTTAGACATTTTTAGGACATTCAATTTTCAACTTTCAGGAACTTGCTGTGACTGTTTTTACTTCATTCCATTTCCAACTTTTTCGAAAACGAACTTCAACAGATTTTTACTCGTTTCGAAACAGTCTTTTTATGCATACTAGTTTTCCCATGTTATTCTATGGGAATTTCCCTGCTTTTAATGAAATGTGTTTTCTCAAAATTGTCTACTAAGAAAAATGAAGTGTTCCATTTTTAACCCTAGGAAAGAATGAACTGTTCCGAAAAAAAAAAAAGAATGTCACTTTTCTTCAACTAATTTTTTTTAATATGGAATCCAACGAACAATTTTACATATTTTCTTAGAATTTGTCTTTTTTCGTTTAGAAGTTACAACAGAATTTCCTTCTTGTACAGGAACTTTCAACATTTGTTTATTTTTAATGTAGTTTTTAGGCAAATTTATGCTTTCCTATGAAAGTTTATCTCAAAGGACTCCATTAGGTTGATCTCAATTGAGTCTTTGAAGTGAATGGAAAGAAAAATAACATGTCTATGTGTTATGAGAAAATGAATGAATTTCCTTAAGACGGTGTGAAGTGAATTGAACATCAAGCAGTAAGTAGTAAGATATTTTACTATCGTAATATGTACATACATTTTGGGACAATATCTTCTAAAGTTAGAGGGAAAAATATATGAATATTAAAAAAAAAAAAAACTTCCTTAGATTTACAAATAGAGTATTTGAAGTAGAAAGAGGGATGTAATGCTTTGAATATGAATTTCTTGTTTCAGTGAAGGGATTCTTAGTTTCTCTTTTTAAAAAATTCCAGAATATCATTTTCAGAAAATTTCTGGGGGCGTCGAACTTGGACATTTAACAAAATTCTTGGACATATAGGAATTTGAAGAAAGTTTATGGAATGAAACATGAAGAGAAAGAAATGGTTGGAATGGTTAACGTCCAAGCTTCATCAATTTTATTTTTTTTGGTTCCTCATACAATCTGAGGAAATTTTACATTTTTATGTGAACTCGTTTTTTTCAAAATCAACCCTTTAGAAGTTTTTAAGATAGAAAAAATATTGACTAAGGAAAATCTTAAATAGTACAAATTCTGAATTGAAGCACTTTAAGTAAGAAAATATTTGTCTGAAGCAATTTTTCAATGTCTAAGCATGGACATCTGAGTATTCGTTCGTCCGAAACTGAATCCTGGGGAGGCTTGAGTTAAGAGCTTTTGAATTACGACACTAGCTTTCTACCTTCCTTGGAAACAGTGGACTAAATCAGGGTCTGCTTACTTCCCTTCTAGTGGTTCACGACGGATCTCTTAAATAATGAATTAACGGCAAAGTTCAAACGCTCTGTCCCATTGAGTCAGCAGTTTTAGATTTTTGTCATCTTAGACAGTTTAAGTTTGCTCAGAAAACTATGCTTTTGCGAGCTTGAGTTTGCATTCAAAGTTCAAAACCAGAATTTAGTTTAATCTCCCAAGCAAAGTGATTTCATGCCATATGAGGTTTTCCTGTAAGCAAGAGACGCGTGAAAACAGTTGCTGGAGATTGTCAGTTTCCGACAGAATCAACGGGGAATTCAAAGTTAATTTCTTGGGGAAAGCTCACACACTGGAGAGAGCGTAAAAACACTCTTCTTTCATGTAAACCTCGAGGAATTTGTATCTAACTATGAAAAGTAAGTTCTAAAGATTTAGGAGCATTTACACTAAAATCCTACAATGACTTTATTTGAAACAGGGAAGAATCGGCCTTGTAGACTAAAATACATCTGAAGATTTTAGATACATTTCTGTTCAAAAGTAAAGTCGAATGGGAAAATAAGAGTAATTGCATCGATAGGAAAAGATTGAAAGTTTGAATCAGAAAAAAAAACTAAGAAAAAAAGAAGTTTCATAAAAATAAACCAAAGTTTGAAGAATCATACAACACTGAACAGAAGGGAAAATATAATAAGTACTATAAGGGGAATACGAAATTTTCACTATGGGAGTTTGGAAACAACTGCTTTTCTGAACAATTAGTAAAATGTGAAAAAAAAAATGTTTAGAGGAAGTACGGACTTAGTCGCTATGTCTCCAGAATGAAAGATTTTTCTGCTGAGACAATGAATAAAAAATACGATAATGAAAACCTAATTAAAACGAAAGAAAAAGTCAATGAAACTAAACGTCTAAAGATAAAATGCATCATGCACAGAAGTTAAAAATGAAGGGGCAGACACGGCAGAACTGGACATTAAGGGAATGAAATATACGCGAAATTTTGAAACATCTCAATTTAAGCGAACTAAATGAGGGAAAGGAATGAGATTAGGGGAGTTCTTATTGACTTTTATGAGGTGAGTAAACAACAAAAATTTAGTTATACATGAAATAATTGTGTAAAAAATAGCTCGTTTAAGAATATGATTTTTGGTGAAAGTATGAAATTTTAGTTGAAATGTCATGATCAGCATTTCGAAAAGAAATAGATTGAGTCGATATGTAGAGAACAGAGTAAGTATTTCTTTATTTTCGCTATGGGGGTGGTGAGTTAGTAAAACGTAAAAAAATGATGTTTAGTGGAAGAACGGAATTACTCGCTTTGCCTCCAGAATGAATGTTTTTTTCGGACGAGACAGAACAATATACAGAAAACATGTCCCAAAGAATACAAATTTTATCGTAAGAAAAAAGGTTTTAGATTTCATGCCTTGACAATGAATGCTTTCCTGTTGGGGCAGTCCACGAAAAAGTATAGCAAACTAGGGAAGGATTAAAAAAATGCGTATTTGACATACATGCAAGCTTTGAGAAATACTTTAAAAGCAAATTGGAAAATATAATATATAAGGAAACAAAAAACCTGATGATTTGCAACATCTAAAATAATCATTTTGCTGAAATGAAATGAAAAAAAAATAGTCTAAATAAAAGGAGTCTTAAGTTTGGCCAAGTAAGAAATAAATTATTGACATACTGAAAAGTTTTACTAAATTTCAAAAAAGATGAAGTAAAATAGCGAAAATTGGGAAGCTATAATGATATGCTAAATAAAGTAAGAAAATATAGTTTTACCAGAATTTTAACTGTGAAAGACCTGTAGAGTTCTTGAACACACGAAAAAATTACGAGAAAATAATATTGTAAAGGCGAAAGACTCAGAATTAGCATGAAGTCGTTTCACAAAAAATTTGTCAAAATCCAATAATTACTGCGAACAGGAACGAAATCGTTTCTAAAGAAGCATTTCCTCGTCTCATGATCTGGAATAAAATTGAATGAAGGAAAAAGAAAAGTTCCCCAGAAAACCGATATCAAGTCGTTAAGAAGCGTGTGTTGGTTTAAATCTGGAAAAAAAAAAAAAAGATACTGTTACGAACGAATGTTATGTATAGCTAGTTGCTATAGATCTGTATATTTCTTGCACAAACATGAAACAGCTATATAGAAAACCAGATTAAGTCATACATTAAAAGCAAGTAAGAAAAGTTGTTTGTATAGGTAACGGAAATAATAATGAAGAAACGTTTGCTTGTTTGAATCAGAAAAAATAAAGCCTCGATAAAAGTAATTCTTAGTTTGAAAAGTTAGAAAATAAAATAATGTTGGTACATCAAGAAGTTTAAGGAGTACGCAAGCATTTAGAACAAAAAGATTAAGATAATGCGTTAAAAGGTACATTTCACTGATTAATCATGAAGAAATACGAAAAAATAAAAAAATAAATATTTTAACTATGCATAAAAAATTGTGGCTTTGTACGTTGGAAAAAGGTACAACGTTAAAAAAAAATGTAACAGAAAATGTCATGAACACGTAAATACGTTAATAAACAATCGTGTTTTAAGATTATGTCTGCAGCACAAAACTTTGGAAAAAGTTTTTATGTTGGTATGTCGGTTGAAAATGCGTGAAGTCTCCTCAAAGAAAATAAAAAAATCGTTACGTTGAAAAATTATGAACATAAAATGGGAAATTATGAGGAAAAAATAAGGAATAAATTCGTTGCAAAATGATCAAGTTATTGAAAAAAAATCAGTCTTGGAACTTAATGTGTCTACAGAATCTCAAATGACGTCAACCGCCGACCCCGCGGAGGAAATGGCGTTGGCTGATGTCATGTCTGCTATCACGACATGCGTCATCCGGCATAGTCACTCATCCCAAAACACGTGTCATACAAAATTTTCTGAGTCAAAGAGAAAATGATGACTCATCCCAAAACACATGGCTCACAAAAGATAGCGGAACATGAATCAACAGGAACGAAATCTTTTCAAACAAAGCCTTTCCTTGTCTAAATTAAAATTGTAGGGAAGAAAAATATAAGAATGAAAAAAATAATGCAACGTCTATAAAAATTATAACACCTCACGGAGTTCTAAAAATATAAATTTAATAAAACAAATTTGAGGAAATGCTTCGATTGAAAAAACTTCCTTCAAAAATTTGACAAAGTCCAGTAAATCTCCCGAGAAAATAAAAAAAATAAATAAAGCCGACCCCGCTGAGGAGAAAACGACGTTAGCTGATGTCATGTCTGCTATCACGAATGCGTCACTCATCATAATGACTCATCCCAAAACACGTGTCATACAAAATTTTCTGAGTCAAAGAGAGAATTGTGACTCATCCCAAAACACATGGCTCACAAAATGACAACGTGGTGAAACTAAAATGGCGGAACATGAATCAACGGGAACGAAATCTTTTCAAACAAAGCCTTTCCTCGTCTAAATTAAAATTGGAGGGAGGACAAATATAAGAATTAAAAAAATAATGCAACGTCTATAAAAATTATAACACCTCACGGAAGTCCTGAAAATATTAATTTAATAAAAAAAAACATATTGGAAAGACTTCCTTCAAAAATTTGACAAAGTCCAGTAAATCTCCCGAGAAAATAAAAAAAAATACTGCAACGTCTATAAAAATTATAATACCTCAGGGAATTCCTGAAAATATAAATTTAATAAAATAAATTAGAGAGAAAAAATAGGACAAAAAAAAATATGAGTAAAAAAAATTGGAAACAACAAAAAAACTTCCTTCAAAAATTTTTAAAAGTCCAGTAAATCTCCCGAGAAAATAAAAAAATAAATATTGGAAAGACTTCCCCAAAATTTGTCAACGTCCAATAAATCTCCCGAGAAAAGTTCGAGAAAGAACCGTTAGGGGGCAACGTACACATCCGCTTTCCCCCACTCGGTCGTTGCCATCTCTCAAAGATCCATTAAAAGTTCCAAGAAGCACTGCTAGGGGTGCAACGTACACCCCCTTTCCCCCACTCGGTCGTTGCCATCCCTCAAAGATCCATTAAAAGTTCCAAAAAGCACCGCTAGGGGAAAGCACATCGAGTTGACATCCCCCTATATCCACCCCCTTTCTCCCACTCGGTCGTTGCCATCTCTCAAAGGTCCATTAAAAGTTCCAAGAAGCACCGCTACGGGGCAGCACATCTCCTTTCCCCGACTCGGTCGTTGCCATCACTCAAAAACAAAGATCTAACATAATAATAAAGTTCCAAGAAGCACCGCTAGGGGGCAGCACATCGAGTTGACATCCCCCTATATCCACCCCCTTTCTCCCACTCGGTCGTTGCCATCTCTCAAAGGTGCTATAAAAGTTCCAAGAAGCACCGCTAGGGGGCAGCACATTGAGTTGACATCCCCTATGTCCACCCCCTTTCCCTGTCGGTCGTTGCCATCCCTCAAAGATCCATTAAAAGTTCCAAGAAGCACCGCTAGGGGGCAGCACATCGAGTTGACATCCCCCTATATCCACCCCCTTTCTCCCACTCGGTCGTTGCCATCTCTCAAAGGTACATTAAAAGTTCCAAGAAGCACCGCTAGGGGGCAGCACATCTCCTTTCCCCGACTCGGTCGTTGCCATCACTCAAAAACAAAGATCTAACATAATAATAAAGTTCCAAGAAGCACCGCTAGGGGCAGCACATTTCCTTTCCCCCACTCGGTCGTTGCCATCACTCAAAAACAAAGATCTAACATAATAATAAAGTTCCAAGAAGCACCGCTAGGGGGCAGCACATCGACCCAACGCACTAGCGTCATCTGCCACGCCCCCACATCCTTCGGTCACACGCCACGCCCCCATCCTTCTGCCGCAAGCCACGCCCCTTGCTCCTTCTCTAGAAGGATGCATCCTTGCGGCCGGATCAGTCCTTTTATACTACTGTGGTCGCATTATGTACTGAATGGAAGCGCATACCTATCGCTGCGTTTCAAAACCTTTTCGAAAGTATGTCTCGTAGGGTCAGTGCATGCATTAAGGCCAAAGGTGGACCGACACCGTACTAATGCATGTCAATAAATGCTATGTTGTGTTTCTCTTCTAAGTGTCCTGTGACTTTTGTAAATACAGTGTATTTATGCGGATCAGCATTTTCTTACAACAAACAAAAAATAAGCATCGCTCAAATTTGACGGATCAGCACACAGAAGACTGCTTGAGATTGGCATTGTCCGATTGTACTCCAGATTTTTTAGCCGTGGTAGAAGAAACGAAAGCTCAAACTTCACATTATTTTTTTATTCACCATAAAAAATAAACATTTGTTCATAACATTTAAATTTGTACTAAGGTCTATGCATAAATATTGAATAAAAATCATAAAATAATTCAAGTTGTTTTGTTTAGCTCAAATACATGTATAAAATCGATAGATCCTACCTACAGGGCAGCAACGATATAGGTATAACGGGAAGCGACAAATTTTGGAGGCAGAAATTTGAAATTGTGATGTAGAGTAGATCACTTGAAGTCGAGGGGAAAAAAAGTAGATTTTAGTCCCAATCAAGTTGGCCACTCCTGTCATAGAGCACTTGTGGAACTATTTCTATCGACAGGTTAGACGTGCCGACCAACCACCACGTCATCTCCGGGACGTCCGTGCTCTGCTGCAGTCTGAATGGGCACGAGTGCCTCGGGAAACCTTCCAGGGCCTCATTGCGTCCATACCAAAATCCATACCGCACCGTCTCGACGCTGTCATCCGGGCCAAGGGTGGTTATTCCCATTACTATAGGTAGGTGATCATATTATTCTGATACGACTGTATATGCGAGGAGTGGGAAATTCTTTAAAAAGGTAAAAAAAATGCAAATACATCCGTCTATACGGTTTTAGAGTTCAATCCAATTATCATATCTTATAAATATTTCCCCCTTTAACTTCAAAGCTAAATGTTTCCCTGCGCTATATTTCACGAAATTCTTGAAAAGATTGGTTAAGTATCATGATATGGTTCTTTTCCCGGGCACCCAAACCTCTGGATCCGACTCCGGTTCTGAAGATAGACATTTCTAAAGGGTGGGATATAGAAAAGCCTTAAAGTGGGCTCAAAAAAGCTAATTCTCTGAGTAAAAATCAATTTCGCAGTCATCGGTGAGGGGAAGGATATTGTTACAACCGGGACTGCTAATTGGTCGCACTCCGGGTTCTTTTATGGATACTGCAGGTGAGAGGACTGAATAAATGACTTAGGCCAGACCAAAGAAAATTGGTATCGTTTAAGACACGCACAGATTTTTAATACAGATAATTATCAACATAAACCGGTTGGTAGATGGTAAAATAATCAAGATTAGCTATGGCTGGGATGTAAATTTAAGTAACGTTGGGCTGGATATTTGGCTATTTAACATTCCTAGTCGGACTCATCAGCCAACCGTCAACTCATGCAAATTAGAGTTCCTGAACTTTATTTAGCCCCTGCATTCTGGAAAGTTTAGAATGACAAACAGGACTTACTCACTTGGACTCTTGGAGTTTTTAATCCACTGTTGTTCTTCGGCATTAATCCAGGGGAGAGCAGGCTTTTAATGGCACTCTTTTTCGCCGCTCACCCAGGTTAAAACACAACACTGTGAGCACAACACTGATGATAATCAGCAGTAAGCTGATCTTCTGCGCTTCGTCATCATCGTCAACATTTCACCGTGATCGGATCTTGCAGTCTCAACAGCGCTTTTTGGTCGGGGGGTGGGGGTGGAAGTGGGGTGTATTGGTGGAGACAAAAGAAACCACCACGAAAATGATGCGTCGGTTTACGGACGGAATCAAGCTAGTTAGAATGAGAGCCTTGGGACGGAATCAGCCAAAATACAGCAATCGAGCAGCCACGCTGGGGTCAGTTGACAGCTACTCTCTTGGCGAAGTCTGATGGAGGGGAGGGGGAGTGAATCCTTCCCCCTTGGTTGCTCGTTTTTCCACAGCAGAGATGCCCAGCCAGGCCACTTGCACGTTGGAATTGCCGAGCAGTAGTGGTCCGCATGCTTTCGACGGGTGGTGTCTCAAAGATTCGTATGGGCAAAAAAAAAAAAAAAAAAAAAACCCTTTCTCATATCTGAGCCTCACGTGTTCCTTCTATTTTTTTTTCTCTCTAATTTTTTGGTCACCATCAGCTCAGTGCGACTATGAGGCCCGACTCGACATGTTTTCTCTGTTATGTTGGCTGTAGGGGAACCAATTCTCGTCCGAGTGGTTTCAATAATCCAGGGTCAGCAAGCTCCATCTCTTTTCTTGGACGCCTGGTCTATTCGACAGTCTGACCCAGCAACTGACTCCTTTTCTTCTCTGTTCTCACCCTCGCTTCCCTGACCCGTCAAAACAAACCACTTGAGAATTGGTTTATTAGCGTCTGGCTCTGGCCACATCACGTGTCGTCTAGGGACAGAGTTCCAGACGCCTTTTTGTCTGGGTGAAGGGGTGAAAATTGGGGACTTTGTTCGCAGGATGTGTTTCCTTGCGTTAAGTCGGCGCTCTTAAAAAGCATCCCAAAAATACAGCTTGGGCAATATTATTTTCGTAACAATGTATAATGAATAAGTCGCAGGTGAAGAAACTTGCAGTACATCAAATGAACAGGCAGCAGTGGTACATATTGAGCAATAGCTGCAGAGGCTATGAAAGGCAAAATTATGCGAATTATGATTGAAAGACAATCATATAGAAGTACGTACTCATGGATCCCTTTGGGAGGGGGCAAGAGGGGGAATTTGCCTTCCCTGGAAATTTGACCTAGACCTTTTTGTTCTTGTAAGGTACAGGGATTTTCGCAATGACACTAATTCTGTTTGCTAATTTTTTCTGTAGAGCTTCTAGATGCATGTGTAAGCAGTAAAAATAGAAAAAAACTTTGGAAACTTCCCGTTGAAAAAGCTGAAATTGACGTTAGAAAGTTTCAATGAAATTTACCATTTCATTTTGGAGAACATCGTACGTACGTACAGTGCGGAAAAATATGAATGGCGAAGAAATTAAAAATATATCCTTCTCTAAAGCAGCTATTCACTGCTGGACAAAAATCTCTCGAATTTTTTTCCAGAAATTTATCGTGATGGGTCTTTTTTTCATTTTTGATAACCAACTGAACGATATCAGGGTGTCGTGGCGCATGTGACACAATTAGTGAACAAAGGGATCAAAGAACGACGAAGCAATTTTCTATTTGTCCCGACACGCTGTCAAATTTTTTTATCCACCATTTTTATGTAATTTTTGGGTCTCTTCTAGTTTCGAATTAAATTTATACGTCGAGTGTGTTGTCAAAAGGGTTAGATAAAAAGAAGGACAGTGGAAATTTGCATATGGTGTTTGTATACATGTTATTCGTAGTTACAATTTCTGAATTACTAACTGAACAATCAGACATCCTTGAATTGTCTGTTCATCACGAAACAGCAATCACATCAGAAAACTAAAAAATTCGAGGATGAAGTTTTCAAGTTTTCTGATGTGACGTGATGAACAGTAAATGCAGACAACTGAGATGTCTGATTGCTAAGTTAATAATTCTGATGTACTTTCATGAATTAAGAGAAGAATATTTCTTCCACAGAAGTTATAATTTATGTTTGCCTCCTCCTGAAAACTAAGCTATAGGCGCCCATGTATAACATATTCTGAGAAACATATAGAACATCGCATTGGATCTACAACGTTGCAAATTACAAGACTTGCCTTTAGTGAAGTCGCATTCCAACACCCACGTGAAAACACTGTACTCGCAGTCTATCAGGCTTTCTCGAAGCACAACGAGAAATTCCCATCGAAAAAAAAAAAATCTTTGTTGGTAGAACGATAAGTTCAGCGCACTAAAACTGAAGCTCAATTTTGTGATTCCTATACGGTAGTACATTCGTTCACAGAAAGAAAGCTGTATCTTCGCAGAAAACAATTTCGGAAAAATTAACCACCTGTACCTGCCAGGGCTCGAACCTGGGACCTTCCGCGTGTTAGGCGGATGTGATAACCACTACACCACAGGTACACGTTGAACTTGCCTCGAGTTATTTTAATTGGTCAAAGAAAAAAGTATTAAAGTCAATTTTAATGCTGCAGAAACATGACATGATAGTTTGTGTTTGTGGTAGCGGTGTGTGTTTCCCTGACCGAGTACGTTATTTTATTAGAACAGTCTAAAAGTTTAAAACTAACGCACTGCAAGTGAACACAGTGTAAGGTTTATATGTGCGTAGCAATTACCGATTTAAAAACGATAATATTGCTACATTCTCCGCTATCCGAATGCTTCACATGTTTCAGTCCTAACAGCTAGAGACTTATCAGCGATTAACGCGAACTTGGCTTGTGGTGTCCGACGTATCTAAGCTTTAAAACAAAAACAGAAGTTTTTTCACTTGGTGCAATGTATCCGCACATTTTTTTTTCTTTGCATTGTTTAATTACTGGCTCAGTATTTTTTTTTTATCGTCACCTCGTTGGGTGTTAATTAAATGGAAGATGTGTTCTTTGGGTTGAAGAATAAAAATTACCAAAATGTAAAATATTATGGAAATAAATATCTTAATAATAAGAAAAGTACCATTCGCAGAGAGCTCCATTCCATGGGTTAACGTGGTCGAGTGGCTGCTCATAAATAAGCCTTTCATCTCCACTCGGAATGCTACTCGTCATTTAGCATGGTGTAAAGGACATTTACTGTGGACCGTAGATCAACGGAGACGGATCCTATGGACTGATGAATCCAAATACACGAAACATCAGTCTGACGGCAGTGTGTGGGTATGGCGACTGCCAGGGGAACGCTATTTACCACAGTGCACTGTTCCTGCGGTCAAGTTTGAAGCTGGCAGTGTACTCGCGTGAGGGTGTTTTTCGTGGTATGGTCCCGGCCCATTGGTCACGTCTAACTCAATATTCTGGACAATTATGCCCTACCAACTGTGGCAATACTATGGAACCGAGCCTTGTTGGTACCAGCAGGATAATGCGCCGAGCCATGAAGCAAGGACTGTTACTGCGTGGTTTGACGATAATTCCGTATCATGTGAGACTGGCCAGCACAAAACCCTGATCTTAATCCCATACAGCACCTATGGGATGAATTCGTGCTCCGTATAAGAAGTTTGGAACCAAGGCCTACTACTAAGTAACAGTTAGCGGTCGCATTATGTACTGAATGGAAGCGCATACCTATATCGCTGTGTTTCAAAACCTTTTCGAAAGTATGTCTCGTAGGGTAAGTGCATGCATTAAGGCCAAAGGTGGACCGACACCGTACTAATGCATGTCAATAAAAGCTATGTTGTGTTTCTCTTCTAAGTGTCCGGTGACTTTTGTAAATACAGTGTATTTATACGGATCAGCATTTTCTTACAACAAACAAAAAATAAGCATCGCTCAAATTTGACGGATCAGCACACAGAAGACTGCTTGAGATTGGCATTGTCCGATTGTACTCCAGATTTTTTAGCCGTGGTAGAAGAAACGAAAGCTCAAACTTCACATTATTTTTTTATTCACCATAAAAAATAAACATTTGTTCATAACATTTAAATTTGTACTAAGGTCTATGCATAAATATTGAATAAAAATCATAAAATAATTCAAGTTGTTTTGTTTAGCTCAAATACATGTATAAAATCGATAGATCCTACCTACAGGGCAGCAACGATATAGGTATAACGGGAAGCGACAAATTTTGGAGGCAGAAATTTGAAATTGTGAAGTAGAGTAGATCACTTAAAGTCGAGGGGAAAAAAGTAGATTTTAGTCCCAATCAAGTTGGCCACTCCTGTCATAGAGCACTTGTGGAACTATTTCTATCGACAGGTTAGACGTGCCGACCAACCACCACGTCATCTCCGGGACGTCCGTGCTCTGCTGCAGTCTGAATGGGCACGAATGCCTCGGGAAACCTTCCAGGGCCTCATTGCGTCCATACCAAAATCCATACCGCACCGTCTCGCCGCTGTCATCCGGGCCAAGGGTGGTTATTCCCATTACTAGGTTATAATGAATTAGCTTTATAACTCTTTCCGCTAAGCTAATTCATATGAATGAATAATGCTCTACCTACCAGCTAGCTAATGATATACTTATTCTAAGCTTCAAAACAGTGAACTCAAAATAGTTGTTGTTAGTTAATTATGAACGTAAACAAAGTCTTAACGCTGGTTATTTATGATAAGAAACTAATTGTAAACCTAACAGCCAGACAGAGGTCTGACAAAAACTATGAATTGAGAAAAACTAACTTACACAAACTTCTTTATTATAAGACTCTTGGTCATCTAAGGCACCCACACAACTTGTTTTACACTAATGAAGAATCTCTCCTCATAACAACACAATCTCTCCTCGTATTATAAACGCTCTCCGTAAACAACAACGCTCTCTCATAACAACAACAAAAGCTCCCCCTTATTATTATTATTATTATTATTATGTTTTTCGAAGTGCTGGAGAAAGGATTCTCTTATTTTTCCTATCTCGCGGTGTGGAAATAACATCACACCAATGCGAGATTTTGAACGGTCGGGTCATCCGGATAGTTCGGGCGCCATTATAACGAAGTGAATTTCTCCGTCATTTTTATCCGCGGTTTCGAACCCGGGTCCACTCATTCCGGAATAAGTTGCTCTACCAATTGAGCTACGCGGACGTTTTATTCTGATTCCTATCTGCCTTTATGTCGTGTGCGTCCTTCTGGCAGGTACGTCACATCTCCTGGTACGTTACAAGGTAGGTGATCATATTATTCTGATACGACTGTGTATGCGAGGAGTGGGAAATTCTTTAAAAAGGTAAAAAAAATGCAAATACATCCGTCTCTACGGTTTTACAGTTCAATCCAATTATCATATCTTATAAATATTTCCCCCTTTAACTTCAGAGCTAAATGTTTCCCTGCGCTATATTTCACGAAATTCTTGAAAAGATTGGTTAAGTATCATGATATGGTTCTTTTCCCGGGCACCCAAACCTCTGGATCCGACTCCGGTTCTGAAGATAGACATTTCTAAAGGGTGGGATATGGAAAAGCCTTAAAGTGTGCTCAAAAAAGCTAATTCTCTGAGTAAAAATCAATTTCGCAGTCATCGGTGAGGGGAAGGATATTGTTACGACCGGGGCAGCTAATTGGTCGCACTCCGGGTTCTTTTATGGATACTGCAGGTGAGAGGACTGAATAAATGACTTAGGCCAGACCAGAGAAAATTGGTAGCGTTTAAGACACGCACAGATTTTTAATACAGATAATTATCAACATAAACCGGTTGGTAGATGGTAAAATAATCAAGATTAGCTATGGCTGGGATGTAAATTTAAGTAACGTTGGGCTGGATATTTGGCTATTTAACATTCCTAGTCGGACTCATCAGCCAACCGTCAACTCATGCAAATTAGAGTTCCTGAACTTTATTTAGCCCCTGCATTCTGGAAAGTTTAGAATGACAAACAGGACTTACTCACTTGGACTCTTGGAGTTTTTAATCCACTGTTGTTCTTCGGCATTAATCCAGGGGAGAGCAGGCTTTTAATGGCACTCTTTTTCGCCGCTCACCCAGGTGAAAACACAACACTGTGAGCACAATACTGATGATAATCAGCAGTAATCTGATCTTCTGCGCTTCGTCATTATCGTCAACACCTCACCGTGATCGGATCTTGCAGTCTCAACAGCGCTTTTCGGTTGGGTGGGGGGTGGGGGGTGACAAATAAAGCCGCCCCGAAAATGATGCGTCGGTTTCCGGACGGAATCAAGGTAGTTAGAATGAGAGCTTTGGGACGGAATCAGCCGAAATAGAGCAATCGAGCAGCCACGCTGGGGTCAGTTGACAGCTACTGTCTTGGCGAAGTCTGATGGAGGGGAGGGGGGAGTGAATCTTTCCCCTTGGTTGCTCGTTTTTCCACAGCAGAGATGCCCAGCCAGTCCACTTGCACGTTGGAATTGCCGAGCAGTAGTGGTCCGCATGCTTTCGAAGGGTGGTGTCTTAAAGATTCGTATGGGGAAAAAAAAAAAAAACCCTTTCTGATATCTGAGCCTCCCGTGTTCCTTCTATTTTTTTTTCTCTCTAATTTTTGGTCACCATCAGCTCAATGCGACTATGAGGCCCGAATCGACATGTTTTCTCTGTTATGTTGGCTGTAGGGGAACCAATTCTCGTCCGAGTGGTTTCAATAATCCAGGGTCAGCAAGCTCCATCTCTTTTCTTGGACGCCTGGTCTATTCGACAGTCTGACCCAGCAACTGACTCCTTTTCTTCTCTGTTCTCACCCTCGCTTCCCTGACCCGTCAACACAAACCACTTGAGAATTGGTTTATTAGCGTCTGGCTCTGGCCACATCACGTGTCGTCTAGGGACAGAGTTCCAGACGCCTTTTTGTCTGGGTGAAGGGGTGAAAATTGGGGACTTTGTTCGCAGGATGTGTTTCCTTGCGTTAAGTCGGCGCTCTTAAAAAGCATCCCAAAAATACAGCTTGGGCAATATTATTTTCGTAACAATGTATAATGAATAAGTCGCAGGTGAAGAAACTTGCAGTACATCAAATGAACAGGCAGCAGTGGTACATATTGAGCAATAGCTGCAGAGGCTATGAAAGACAAAATTATGCGAATTATGATTGAAAGACAAACATATAGAAGTACGTACTCATGGATCCCTTTGGGAGGGGGCAAGAGGGGGGAATTTGCCTTCCCCTGGAAATTTGACCTAGACCTTTTTGTTCTTGTAAGGTACAGGGATTTTCGCAATGACACTAATTCTGTTTGCTAATTTTTTCTGTAGAGCTTCTAGATGCATGAGTAAGCAGTAAAAATAGAAAAAAACTTTGGAAACTTCCCGTTGAAAAAGCTGAAATTGACATTTAAAAGTTTCAATGAAATTTACCATTTCATTTTGGAGAACACCGTACGTACGTACAGTGCGGAAAAATATGAATGGCGAAGAAATTAAAAATATATCCTTCTCTAAAGCAGCTATTCACTGCTGGACAAAAATCTCTCGAAATTTTTTCCAGAAATTTATCGTGATGGGTTTTTTTCATTTTTGATAACCAACTGAACGATATCAGGGTGTCGTGGCGCATGTGACACAATTAGTGAACAAAGGGATCAAAGAAGGACGAAGCAATTTTCTATTTGTCCTAACACGCTGTCAAATTTTTTAACCACCATTTTTATGTAATTTTTGGGTCTCTTCTAGTTTCGAATTAAATTTATACGACGAGTGTGTGGTCAAAAGGGTTAGATAAAAAGAAGGACAGTGGAAATTTGCATATGGTGTTTGTATACATGTTATTCGTAGTTACAATTTCTGAATTACTAACTGAACAATCAGACATCCTTGAATTGTCTGTTCATCACGTAACAGCAATCACATCAGAAAACTAAAAAAAATCGAGGATGAAGTTTTCAAGTTTTCTGATGTGACGTGATGAACAGTAAATGCAGACAACTGAGATGTCTGATTGCTAAGTTAATAATTCTGATGTACTTTCATGAATTAAGAGAAGAATATTTCTTCCACAGAAGTTATCATTTATGTTTGCCTACTCCTGAAAACTAAGCTATAGGCGCCCATGTATAACATATTCTGAGAAACATATAGAACATCGCATTGGATCTACAACGTTGCAAATTACAAGACTTACCTTTAGTGAAGTCGCATTCCAACACCCACGTGAAAACACTGTACTCGCAGTCTATCAGGCTTTCTCGAAGCACAACGAGAAATTCCCATCGAAAAAAAAAAAAATCTTTGTTGGTAGAACGATAAGTTCAGCTCACTAAAACTGAAGCTCAATTTTGTGATTCCTATACGGTAGTACATTCGTTCACAGAAAGAAAGCTGTATCTTCGCAGAAAACAATTTCGGAAAAATTAACCACCTGTACCTGCCAGGGCTCGAACCTGGGACCTTCCGCGTGTTAGGCGGATGTGATAACCACTACACCACAGGTACACGTTGAACTTGCCTCGAGTTATTTTAATTGGTCAAAGAAAAAAGTATTAAAGTCAATTTTAATGCTGCAGAAACATGACATGATAGTTTGTGTTTTTGGTAGCGGTGTGTGTTTCCCTGACCGAGTACGATATTTTATAAGAACAGTCTAAAAGTTTAAAATTAACGCACTGTTAGTGAACACAGTGTCATGTTTATATATGTGTCAGGTTTTATTTATGCGTAGAAATTTATACAGTCTCAGGTTTATATATGTGTCAGGTTTTATTTATGCGTAGAAATTTATACATTGTCAGGTTTTATTTATGCGTAGAAATTACCGATTTAAAAACGATAATATTGCTATATTCTCCGCTATCCGAATGTTTCACATGTTTCAGTCCTACCAGCTAGAGACTTACTTATCAGCCAAATTTATACGAACTTGACTTGTGGTGTCCGACGTATGTTAGCTTTAAAACAAACACAGAAGTTTTTTCACTTGGTGTAATGTATCCTCACATTTTTTCTCGGCTAAACTTCCACATTTGGCCCCACTAGTTCCGAAAGCAATAATAGATGGCGCCACGGTAGGACTTAATCTATCCCCCGCCTCCTCGCAGGTGATATGCATTCAGCCATCTCAATCTCATGATTCTACGTGTCGATGCGTCTCATCGTTTAGGACACTTCATGTGTCAGAAGAAGTACGCTTCAGGGAATGATGAGTACTCTTCCCGCACACTCGGTACGTGTTTTTTTTGTGCTGAGATTCCTATTGATAGAGTAATGATTCTCACGTCTTTTTTCGCCAAAGGATTGTCTTACGATGAGGCGATTGAAGAAACCTAACATGGCCACATCCACTGAGACAGTCAGCGACTGGTATTTGTATTGCAGACAACTAGTCTCACAGTTATGGTAGCCTCGCAATGTAAATGTACTTGGCAGACCATATTCTGGAATATTTATTCGGACGGAATTGCCGTCTTTCCTCTGAACATTGCTTTGAAGTCCTAATTCCTGCGATCAGACAGTTCTTCACTGGAAGATAAAACTTTCCTTGCCTTTATTCTGCTATCTACACAGTTTCATATTCTTCCGTTAAAATAAATATTTCACACATATGCCACAATCAACATTCAAAAAGGTCCTTTTAAGCGCCACCTTTCATCCATTTTATTCACTTCCTTTGCCACTTTCACAACGTAACGAAAGGCTTCACGTTGTAGGGATAACGTGTCGCCTTCTGTCGTCGCTTCATAAAACTATTTGGGTCGAACGTGGAAGGTTTACCTTTTTTGCATTGTTTAATTACTGGCTCAGTATTTTTTTTTTCGTTTTTTTTTTTTTTTTTATCTTCACTTCGTTGGGTGATAATTAAATGGGAGATGTGTTCTTTGGGTTGAAGAATAAAAATGAGCGAACTGTAAAATAATCTGGAAATAAATGGCTTAATAATAAGAAAATAAGCTAAATTTTGTTTCGTGATATAATAAAATTCAATTTTTCTGTCTCTTTCTCTTTTTTTTTTTGTGAATTCTACATGTAATCTATTAACAAAACAAAACTATGGATAGATATCGTGCTGTCATCTACCGGTCATTTATGCAATCAGAACCATTTCTCAAGTGCTGTTGATCTGTTTCATCTTAAGTAGATCTCCTGTAGTGTCTCATGATATGTGTACATATTGTTTTGTTCATTAATAAAGTCATGTTTGAACTCCACCAATGAATAGATGAAAACATTTAACTAATGATTATATTTTACATACTTTTCTTGCCCGAATGCGTAAAAGCTATCTTAAGATTTTAGATATATTATATAACAAGAGGGCTCAAATCCCTCCCATTGGATAATGCAGACACATTTTTTCTTGAACGCCGAATCACATGATTTCTTTTTCTCTTTAAAAGCCGAATTTAAAATCTTGTTCATTCAAAATATCAAGATGAATCTGAAAAAGCGATAGAAAAAACTGCCTCAAATTACATTCTTTTCCAACGAAGTCGCGGATTTTTTTAATCCCTTTGAATTCGTTTCATTGGCGCATTTTCCTACGTGCAAGCAATACACACGCAGGGTGTATTGCTCACACTCCTGGAAGATGCCACGTCGCTCACACTCCTGGAAGATGCCTTATACGTCGCTCACACTCCTGGAAGATGCCTTTATTAACAATAAGACAAGAGGAAAGACCAACCACTGCGATAGAATTCCTATCAAGTTGTGAAGCTGCGGATTTTTGTTTTGTTTTTTTACCCCAATAGCAAGAAATTACTAAATATTCTATCAAACACCTCCTGTCTCAACAGCCACTCCGGAAAGTACATTTTCTGCTCTCAGGCGCCAGAAAATGTATCTTCGAAATACGATGTCTAATTCTCAACTTTCTGGACTTGCATTGCTGAACATTTATCGAGAAGTAAAAGTAAATACAGGATCCACATTTAGAAGGCAATGGCGGTGAAGCGCAGTTACCTTGTACAATTACGCTAAGATATGTAAGTATAATTTTATTAAAGTACTAGCAAAACTTTACATTTTCAATATTCTGCACTATTATTTATTTCATAAAATAACTAATTTTAAAATTGCGCCTTTATAAATAACTCCGAGAAATTGAACATTGAGAGAGAAGTACTCTATTTTACATTAACCACATTCATGAATTATATAGCCCTCCACATAACATGCCGCTTTGTATCAAACTTTTGTAAATCAGGATTTTAATTATCAATAAAACTGTTAATTTATTAACGAATTTATGTAATTATTCTAAGTAATGAATTATTGATAATTAATACTTAATTATTAATTGATTGTGTTTAGGTATGAAACTACTTGAGCCCTCCCCATAATTTTTTAATTGTTTGGGGCCCAGCATGCCCAAGGGCCCAGGAAGCATGCCTGAGCAAATAATAGCGAAAAGAGAGAGAGAGAGAGAAAGAGAGGTTTATAAAATAGTTTCACTTTTGCCTTGTATAATTTCCACTTGGTCAGAAACATTGGCTGGAAGTCCAACGTATTTCAAGGCAGTGACTCACCAAGGGTAAAGGTTTCATGTCGCTGTGTACAGCAGGGTCGGAGAGACAGTTTCAGGTTTTTCATTACTATCCACCCACACCTCCCAATTTGCACTTCCAAACGTTAATGGTTGAAGTCCCCTGAGGCTTCACATTGCACAACAAAAAAGATGTACTAAGAAAAGTATAGAATGCTAAGTCATTAGAAAATTCATTATAAAATCTACAGATCTTAAGCTTTTAACTCGCACTCTTATGAGAACGATGAAAAACGCAGTGTCTTATAATAAAAGCTCTACAGATAATTTATTACTTTTAAGAATGCACTAGGTATTAATTATCATAAGTATATTGCTTCAGCTTCATGTTTTAACGGACTTCATAATGATTCCCGTCATAAGTTCTCTAGGTGCCCACCAAGACGTCTTAGTCTTGGAGCCCACTCAAATGTCTTAGCCTTGGGGCCCACTAAGTCCTTAATCCGGTCCTGTGTATAACCATTTCTTCTGTTCATACTTCATAAAATAGATTATTCTGATTCTGCAGCAACAAGTTTTTGAGGCGAGGTTGTTTTTTTTTTTTTCGGCTCAGAATTTTAGTTTCTCAAGCATATTTTTTCGGCAAACATGTGATCAAGCGATTTGAGGAAATTCAGGAATTGCCGGCTCGGTTATGCAGTGGTCTAAACGTTTGAGATGGGTCTAGGTTCGAATCCAGTGAGGCATGGATGCTGTGCTTGTCCTAGGGTCCTGGCTCTCTTCCTTCCCTGGAACCAGTGACCTTAAATTTTTTTTTTTTTTATTGGAGGTTTAACGACCACCGTGAGCAACTCAATGGGCTATAAGCAGACGCCCGTCCCTAATTTAGGGTCACTGGTTCCAGGGAAGGGAGAGAGCCAGTGCCGTAAGACAAACACAACATCCATGCCTGACCGGGATTCGAACCCGGACCCCTTACGGACGAATGATCAGAGGCCAACGCCTTAGACCACTGCGCCACCGGGGCGGCGACCTTAAATTAGGGACGGGCGAATGCTTATAGCCCATCGAGTTGCTCACGGTGGTGTTTAATCTCCAAACAAATAAATAAACAAAAATAATAATAATAATATCAGGGATTCGTTCACACAGTGGTGTACCCTGGGATGGGAAGGGTGGGCACTGGGCAGGCACATTGGTGCATTTGCATCCCCTAAAACTTCCTGTATCCAGGGGCGGATTTACAGGGAAGCCAAAGAAGATGCTGGAGGGCCTCAAAAATAATGAGTAGTAGAAAATGGACAGTTCAATGACAAAGGAAGTGCCGCCCACTGCGGTCCACGTGCTGCGGCACGGACGGATGTGACCAATCATGACGTCAGTCGCCGCCATTATTTTTCCACATGTTCTTTCCGACCATCTTTTGTTCGCCATTTTTTTATTTTCACCACGGTGTCATTTTCTGTGCCACGTGTTTTGAGATGAGTCACCGTTTTCTCCGACTATAACATTTTGTATGCCACGTGTTTTTATTTCCTCCCACATGTCTCACCGCTATCTTTTGTCCGCCATTTTAGTTTCACCACGTTGTCATTTTGTGCGTCACGTGTTTTGGGATGAGTCACCATTTTCTTTTTTGTCTCAGACCATGCCATTTTGTATGCCACGTGTTTTGGGATGGGTCCCTATGATACTGTTGCTATGATGGGTGACACCGCCGTGCTAGCAGGCAAAATCATGACGTCAGCCAACGCCATTTTCTCCTCCACGGGGTCGGCGCTAAGCTTTTCTTGTGAACAAATTAAAGGAAATACAAATGGGGTAAAGACTAGCTGATGACCATTAACCTGTACCGTCCAATTGCGGACTCCACAGGGTTAAAAGAACTGTCTCGAAAAAATAAAAGTGACGGCGTTGCGAGTAATCCTGCCAGGATCCGACATTCCCCCATCCGGACAGAATCGGTCCTTAGACCTGCAGCTTGCTGCTACCCCCGTGGGCCGGCACTTCTCACCTCTCCGTCATGACCCGGGTGTGCGTGCCATTGTAGCAGGGGCTAGAAAAGAAAGAAAATTCTCTACCCCTGACTGGGAGAATCAATTGCTGGCGCGAACTGTTTGGGGCGTCCGCCCTTTATTCAAACAGAGATACATGCACATTATTTACACTGAGGAACCCATCTCCACGTGGGAAACAAATCCTTTGCTCAATGGGCCCTCTCACACTAAGAAATATTTAAAAATAAAATATTTACATTGCCACAGGACTAGGGTCAGTTCTGTGGTGACGACTCTGGGCTCGAGTCATCAGTTTCTCTTCTCTTTCTTCATCCCTCTTCTTTCTTTTTTCTTCTTCGGTCACCCCTCGATTAGGTAGACCGCGTGTTCCTCTTTGAGGTGCTTGACCATCTCGATGAGCCCCTGTCGCGCTCTTGGGTACGCGAGCAGGATCGAGAGGTCCTTCGTCTTTGCCAATTCTGGCACTAAAGTTGCTCTCTTTCCTGCCAGTGAAGCACATTCCTGAATCATGTGTGCGACATCTGCAGTCTGGGCCCCGCACATGCACACTCGCTCCCTAACGGCAAATCTGCGGAAGTACTCCTGCGACACGCCGTGTGCGGTTAGTACCTGGTTGAGGAAGCCATTAATCTCAATGCGCCTTACCGAGATT
Source organism: Macrothele yani (assembly GCA_039090855.1). Classification (NCBI taxonomy): domain Eukaryota; kingdom Metazoa; phylum Arthropoda; class Arachnida; order Araneae; family Macrothelidae; genus Macrothele; species Macrothele yani. The sequence goes on from CM077001.1 coordinate 86,168,372, forward strand.
CGGGGGAATATACGGCGTGTTCTTCTACCCGTGTCCCCTTCATCCCATCTCTGTTGCCACTCCACCAATGTGGCTGTTTCCAGTTGCGTCCGAACGCTTTGCAATGGTGTTCGCATCTGAAAATCTATGCCTTCTTTACCAGTAGCTTCCTTCGCTAGCTGGTCTGCACGTTCATTTCCAACTGTACCGACATGACTTCGGATCCAGTGGAAGGTAACCCTCCTACTCTCCATTGACTTGAATAGCGCTTTTATCTCTCTGACAAGGGGAGTCTTACTCCCGAACTGACTAAGCGCTTTCAGGGCCTCTTGGCTATCAGAGAATATGCTATAAGCCCCTTCGCTATTGATAGACAGCACCCAGCGCAGTGCTTCTCTGATCGCCAATAACTCTGCTTGGAAGACAGAGGAATTGGGCGATAGTTTCACTCGCTCCGCGTGCTTCTCGTTGTCAGCCGAGATCACGCAAAAACCTGCGCCAACACTACCATCTATTTTCGAACCGTCCGTGAACAGTTCCTTCCCCTGTCCTGTGGGGAGATTTTGTCTAAGGCAAGACAAAGCTCATTGGCTGGGTGGCAAGTCCAGTCCATTCTCAGCAGTTCCACCTCAGACGACCGGTACTGGTGTCCCAGGAATGAAACATCGTCCCCGTAGCGGAGGGTCTGCATTACTTCTTCCCTCGCTACGACCAGGTCCGCTGGTTCGCACCCAGCCAGCACTTGGAGCGCTGCTGTGGAGGTCGTGCGGAAGCACCTCGTCATGCCCAATAGCGCCCTGCGCTGAATTTGGTTGGTACCATTTCTCATTCTAACGGTATCTGACCACCAGGCGGGACACGCATATGTTAATATGCGCTCCACCCCTCGCTTATAGAGCACCTTTTAGCTGGCCCAGTCAGCCGCATTCCGTTGATCTTATTTAGAATGCTGGTGCATCTGTCCTTCAAGAAGCGAAGATGCGGTAGGCCCGACAATCTGGTGTCAAGGATGATTCCTAGGTACCGCATCTCTCTCACCGCTTTAATAGTGTGCCCATTGAAGCGACACTTTGGTGGGGTGACCAGTTCCCCCTTCTTTGCTATTAGCATTAGTGTCGTCTTTTCGGGAGCGAAGCAGAGCTTACACTCCTTGCTCCAACTATCTAGCTGTGAGAGAACGTTGTGTACCTTCCGCTCAATCACGTGCCTACCAGATGCTGACACTATTAGCATTAGGTCATCTGTGTAGGCCTGCAGCTGCACCCCGTCTTCCAGTGGAAGCGCAAGTGCAGTATCTACAACCACATTCCACCACAAGGGGACCGAGCAAGAGCCCTGCCGGCACCCTTTCGTGTACTCTCTGCTGTAGGTCTTATCCCCGACCTCAAACTCTACTCTTCTATGCGAGAGAAAATCGCTTATTAGCAGGAACAGATTCCTGGAGATGCCAAGTCTTTTAAGACGGTCTAACACCTGTGGCCACCAGACGTTGTTGAAAGCGCCCCGCACATCCAACGAGACGAGGCAGGTGTGCTTTCCCTGTGCTCGATTTTGCTTTACCTGCTTAGTAAGGCTGACCAGCGCTTCGTCGGTACACCTCTCCGGCGTGAAACCGAATTGGCGGCTGGAGAGCTTACCTAGGCCGACTAGGTAATGGGTTGCTCGGATCACAAGGACCTTTTCCAGCACCTTACTCCAAGCTGTTGACAGGACAAATGGGGTAAGAGGAGGAGTTGACGTCATTTGAGATTCTGTTAGACGCATTAAGCTCCAAGACTGATTTTTTCTTTTCAATAACTTGATCCTTTTGCAACGAATTTATTCCTTAATTTTTTTCCATAATTTTTCAACGAAATGATTTTTTTTTTATTTTCTTTGAGCTTCACGCATTTTCAACCGACGAACCAACATAAAGAGGTTTTCCAAAGTTTTCTGCTGTAGAGCTAATCTTAAAACACGACTGTTTATTGTTCATTATTTACATGTTCATGGCATTTCCTGTTACATATTTTAACGTTGTACTTTTTTCCACCATACAAAGCCGTAATTTTTTATACATAGTTAAAGTATTTCTTTTTGTGTTTTGTTTCTTCATGATTAATCAATGATATGTGCCTTTTAATGCATATCTTCATCTATTTTTTTTTCTAAATGCTTGTGTACTCGTTAAATTTCTCGCTATACCAACATATTTTATTTTCTAACTTTACAAACTAACAACTACTTTTATTGAAGCTTTATTTTTTCTGATTCAAACAAGCAAACGTTTCTTCATTATGATTTCTTTTCCTTCTTAAACTATTTTTTCCTACTTGCTTTTAATGTGTGACTTAATCTATTTTTGATATCGCTGTTTCATGTATGTACAAGAAATATACAGATCTACAGCAGATATACATAAAATTCGATCGTAATAGTACCTTTTATTTTTTTTGTCAGATTTAAACCAACATACGTTTCTTAACGACTTGATATCTATTTGACAAGATGTGACGAAACTTCAAATTTTATTTTTTCCATCAGAAACTATTTTTTTCTTACTTGCTTTTAATGTATGGTTTGATTATTTTCCTACCTTGCTTTTTTATGTGTGTACAAGAAATACACAGTTCTATAGTAGTTAAGATTCGATTGAAACAATATTTTCTTCATTCTTACTGTATTTTTACAATTTTTTCTAACAGACGTTTTTCTTCTCAATTCCCCCTATCTAACTTAATCTATGTTTTGAATATGTTCGCGTACTCGTCCATTATTTTATTTCAAACTTTGCAAACTATCGCATACTTTTATTCTGACTTTATTTATTCATTTCAACCAACGTTTCTTAACGACTTGAATCTCTGGATGTGACAAAACTTCAGATTATTCTATCCTAATTTGCTATACTTTTCTTTAACTGACCCAACAGAAAAAGCATTCATTGTCAAAACATTAACTTAATCTATTTTTTTTAAATATCATTCTATGTTCACGTATTCGTCCATTTTTTTTTTCAAACTTTGCAAACTCTTGGATACTTTTATTCTGACTTTATTTTTCCATTCCATTTCAACCAATGTTTCTTAACGGCTTCATATCGCAAGGTGAGACAAAACTTCAGAATTTTTGTTTCCCTACATAGCATATTATATATTTTTCCAACTCACTTTTAAATATTCCTAAAAGCTTGCATGTATGTGAAATATGCATATATTTTTTTTATTCTATCCTAGTTTGCTATAATTTTCTTTTACTGACTGAACAGGAAAAGCATTCATTGTCAAAACGTTCATTCTAAAGCAATCTTTCTTACGCTAAAATTTATATTCTTTGCGATATATTTTCTGTATATTTTTTCTAAATCAACAGAAAAACATTTATTCTGGAGACATAGCGACCAAGTCCGTACTTCCACTAAACATCATATTCTTAGCAAACATTTTTTTTTCTCTATATAGCAATTTGTTAACTCACCAGAAAAGCAGCTACTGTCAACATATAGCTAAAATAGCGAATTTTTCCAAACAAATGTAATCATTTTTAAGAAAGACTTAGATCTTTTCTCTGTATAACGACTTAATCTATTTTCGAAAAACTGTTCTACGTTTACGTATTTCTTTAACTTTGCTTTGCAACTGCTTTACACTGTACTTCGATTTTTTTGATTCGTAGTATTTTTTTCCTGTTTCATTTCAACAAACTTGCTTATTTTCAACTCGATCACTCTCACTTTTCCATACAAACTTTCCTAATATCAGAAATGTAACAGAAACTTCAGATATATTTCTAAACTTTAGAATGAGTCTCACTGACATTTATTCTCATGACATAAACTAAAATTTCATATTTTCCCCAAAAATAATTTTCTTAATGAGTTGTTTTTACGCTTTTTTTTTATGTATAACCAAATATTTATTGCTAGTTCCCTCGTCAGTATGAACACACATAGCCACATTCTTTTTCCCCATTTATTTCGCTTTACATCGAAATGCGTCAAAACTTTGCGTTTACTTCATTCACTCAATGACCAGTTCTAACTTGCCAGACATTACACCTGAAACATGTGTGTTTGCGGTATTTCCTTTTATACGTTAACTTTCGTGTCCCCTTACATTCGTTTTTAAATAAGTTATCTCTATCACATCTGTTTTTCTGATACAAAATCACACACCATTTATTTAATTACTTCAAGAACATATTAGTCTTGAACATACAGAACATTCTAAGTATGTTTTCTCTTGATTCTTATAAAGGAACAGACAGCAAGAAGTCTCACACATTGAAACAATTATCGCCAATTCGGTGCTTTCATTGATAGGGCGATTTTTTTAAATTTTAGTTTTTTACATAGTCGCAAAAATCTCATAGGATAACATGGAGGAATCATTTCCCTTAAAGGAGAGTTTTCAGACATGTTAGAAATCTTAAAAGACCGAAATATTTTCACTTGAAAAGTGACAGGGTACGTTTTTAAAAAGTTCGTAATTGACAAGGACTGTGTCACTTTTTTTTTACAACTTCATTTTAGGTACGGTTAGTTTCGAGAAAGTTAAATTTTGTCAAGTGTCAATCGAACATAAGAAATATTCACCAAGTAAAAAGAACTGAAATTACACACATGCAAAGAATTTGCTACGGCTGACGGTCCCCCGAGCGAGTTGTTAAACCAAAGCTCGTATTACTCATTCAAAGATGGAGGTATCAGGACGACCAAATCCCTCGTTGTTGCCTTCTTGTAGCAAAAAGTGGTGGTGAACTTCACCAAACATATAGTTCCATAATACTGGACAAACACATTAAGGTTTACGGAGCAATTAAGCCCACGCCAGTGACCTTCTTCGTTCACATACACTCACATTCAAACAGAAAAAAAATATAAATGAATGACAAAAAATAATGAAATAAAGTAGTCCTGAAAAGGACTGTTTTGTAGTTCTAAAAAGGACTGTTTGGTGGTCTTAAAAAGGACTTTTTTCTTATTTCTCAGAATAACTTTTTTCTCTCATCTGGACCCTAAATTGCTCCAGTGTGTTCCACATTCTTGAGCTTCTACTTTCTTCACATTAATGTTCTCGGAGAAAAAGTAAGTAATGGTGGGACGTATCAGCGATTGAAGGCGCACACCAAAGTGTTTCCCCAAAGTCTTGGGTTCAACAAGAGCAAATGCTTCGTCAAAGCACAGAGTCCATTTGTCTTCTTCTGTTTCGTTAAAGCACCTATGCCCCAGCTGATTGTTTGGCATGAGATGAGAATGCAAATGAAATTCTCTGCAGTAATACACTTTTGCAATGTTTTGTCCAATCGCATCGACCAGAGCAAGTTTGTTTAAGAGCATTGGTGTCTTGATCAGATATCGTACGTTCGAGTCCAAATTTACTGCATACCAATCTCTCTGCGTCACGAAAAACTGTTCCAAACTGTAATTGTAGAATACTGTCCCACAGCTTTTCACAAGCATCACGAATCGTGTCGAATTGTTCTCAGGTTAGGGACACCGAAGCACGATTCAGTTGCAAAGCATCATTGGAGCACGTGAACAGTTGTTGAAAGGTGTACACAGGTCAATCAGATGAAGATGAACAGTTCATCAACAGTTCCTTATTGATCACTTTGATTTTGTTGAGAGCGTCATAACAATGCGAGCGGTCCATGAACTTCTTAAATGTTCTAGCAGACATTGTCACGCCGTATTTTGTAGGAAACAGTTTTTCCCCTTTGGCAGTGTAGCTGCGAATGTGCACACTCACAGTTCCACAAAAATCAGTCACTAATGTGAAGAAAATTCAACAGAAAAACATTTATTCTGGAGACATAGCGACCAAGTCCGTACTTCCACTAAACATCATATTCTTAGCAAACATTTTTTTTTTTTTTGTGGTGAACTTCACCAACTATATGTTTGGTGAACTTCACCACCTCCTTTTGCTACAAGAAGGCAACAACGAGGGATTTGGTCCTCCTGATACCTCCATCTTTGAATGAGTAATACGAGCATTGGTTTAACAACTCACTCGGGGGACCGTCAGCCGTAGTAAATTCTTTGCATGTGTGTAATTTCAGTTTTTTTTACTTGGTGAATATTTCTTCTGTTCGATTAACACTTGACGAAATTTAACTTTCTCGAAACTAACCGTACCTAAAATGAAGTTGTAAAAAAAAAAGGAAAAGCAGTCCTTGTCAATTATGAACTTTTTAAAACGTACACTGTCACTTTTCAAGTGAAAATATTTCGCTCTTTTAAGATTTCTAACATGTCTGAAAACTCTCCTTTAAGGCAAATGATTCCCCCATGTTATTCTATGGGATTTTTGCGACTATATAAAGAACTAAAATTTAAAAAATCGCCCTCTCAATGAAAGCAACGAATTGGCGATGTTTGTTTCAGTGTGTGAGACTTCTTGCTGTCTGTTCCTTTATAAGAATCAAGATAAAACATACTTAGAATACGATTGCCTGTTCTCTATGTTCAAGACTAATATGTTCTTGAAGTAATTAAATAAATGGTGTGTGATCTTGTATCAGAAAAACAGATGTGATAGAGATAACCTATTTAAAATCAAATGCAAGGGGAAACGAAAGTTAACGTATAAAGGGAAATACCGCAAACACAGATATTTCACGTGTAATGTCTGGCAAGTTAGAACTGGTCATTGAGTGAATGAAGTAAACGCAAAGTTTTGACGCATTTCGATGTAAAGCGAAATAAATGGGGAAAAAGAATGTGGCTAGGTACTGACTTTGACGAGGTGAATTAGCAATAAATATTTGGTTATACATAAAAAAAAAGCGTAAAAACAACTCATTAAGAAAATTATTTTTGGGGAAAATATGAAATTTTAGTTTATGTCATGAGAATAAATGTCGGTGAGACTTATTCTAAATTTAGAAATATATCTGAAGTTTCTGTTACATTTCTGATATTAGGAATGTTTGTATAGAAAAGTGAGAGTAATCGAATCGAAAAGAAACAAGTTTGTTGGAATGAAACAGGAAAAAAATACTACGAAGAAAAAAAAATCGAAGTACAGTGTAAAGCAATTGCAAAGCAAAGTTAAAGAAATACGTAAACGTAGAACATTTTTTCGAAAGATAGATTAAGTCGTTATACAGAGAAAAGATCTAAGTCTTTCTTAAAAATGATTACATGTGTTTGGAGAAATTCGATATTTTAGCTACATGTTGACAATAGCTGCTTTTCTGGTGAGTTAGCAAATTGATATATAGAGAAAAAAAAATGTTTGCTAAGAATATGATGTTTAGTGGAAGTACGGACTTGGTCGCTATGTCTCCAGAATGAATGTTTTTCTGTTGATTTAGAAAAATTATACAGAAAATATATCGCAAAGAATATAAATTTTAGCGTAAGAAAGATTGCTTTAGAATGAACGTTTTGACAATGAATGCTTTTCCTGTCCAGTCAGTAAAAGAAAAGTATAGCAAACTAGGATAGAATTAAAAAAATGTATGCATATTTCACATACATGGAAGCTTTTAGGAATATTTAAAAGTGAGTTGGAAAAATATATAATATGCTATATAAGGAAACAAAAAAATTCTGAAGTTTTGTCACACCTTGCGATATGAAGTCGTTAAGAAACATTGGTTGAAATGAAATGGAAAAATAAAATCAGAATAAAAGTATGCAAGAGTTTGCAAAGTTTGAAAAAAAAATGGACGAATACGTGAACATAGAATGATATTTAAAAAATAGATTAAGTTAATGTTTTGACAATGTATGCTTTTTCTGTTGGGTCAGTTAAAGAAAAGTATAGCAAATTAGGATAGAATAATCTGAAGTTTTGTCACATCCAGAGATTCAATTCATTTGAAATGAAAAAATAAAGTCAGAATAAAAGTACGCGATAGTTTGCAAAGTTTGAAATAAAATAATGGACGAGTACGCGAACATAGAATGATATTTAAAACATAGATTAAGTTAGATAGGGGGAATTGAGAAGAAAAACGTCTGTTAGAAAAAAAAAATGTAAAAATACAGCAGGAATGAAGAAAATATTGTTTCAATCGAATTTTATCTACTGTAGATCTGTATATTTCTTGTACACACATAGAAAAGCAAGGTAGAAAAATAGATCAAACGATACATTAAAAGCAAGTAAGAAAAAAAAATAGTTTCAGATGGAAAAAATAAAATCTGAAGTTTCGTCACATCTTGTAAAATAGATATCAAGTTGTTAAAATAAATATGTTGGTTTAAACCTGATATATATAAAAAAAGATACTATTACGATCGAATTTTATGTCTGCTGTAGATCTGTATATTTTTTGTACATACACGAAACAGCGATATCAAAAATAGATTAAGTCACACATTAAAAGCAAGTAAGAAAAAATAGTTTAAGAAGGAAAAGAAATAACAATGAAGAAACGTTTGCTTGTTTGAATCAGAAAGAATAAAGCCTCAATAAAAGTAGTTGTTAGTTTGTAAAGTTAGAAAATGAAATATGTTGGTATAGCGAGAAATTTAACGAGTACACAAGCATTTAGAAAAAAAAAATAGATGAAGATATGCATTAAAAGGCACATTTCATTGATTAATCATGAAGAAATAAAAATACGAAAAAAAATACTTTAACTATGTATAAAAAATTACGGCTTTGTATGGTGGAAAAAGGTACAACGTTAAAAAATGTAACAGGAAATGCCATGAACATGTGAATAATGAAGAATAGACAATCGTGTTTTCAAGATTAGCTCTACAGCACAAAACTTTGGAAAATGTCTTTATGTTATTGTTGGTACATCGGTTGAAAATGCGTGAAGCTCAAAGAAAATAAAAAAATCATTTCGTTGAAAAATTATGGGAAAAAAATAAGGAATAAATGCGTTGCAAAATGATCAAGTTATTGGAAAAAAAATCAGTCTTGGAGTCTAACAGAATCTCAAATAACGTCAACTCCTCCTCTTACCCCATTTGTAATTCCTTCCATTTGTTCACAAGAAAAGCTTAGCGCCGACCCCGTGGAAGAGAAAATGGCGTTGGCTGACGTCACGGTTAAGCAGAAATTGGCAAATTGCATAAAAGAACGCTGAATGATTTTCGAAAAAGAGTATTCAAAGCTCGTTTTTCGCAAACTGCGCAAAAGAGCAAGAGCTTTCGAGATAAATTCACTGTACGCTCACGAATGAATCTCTGCTCATGGCGAAATATTCGAACCCACCATTCAAATAAATGGGATTCACGCATCATTCCCATTCTTAAGCTTCACCATTATTTCCTAGCTCCGACTGTTGATTTCTCACTCACATAACAGTTGACACTCATTAATTCTCGACATTTCTTTCTTTATTGGGAATTCGTTTCTGAACTCATGCGGGTAGAAAATTTCAGTGCTGCGACTTCAGTGTGTGTCGCAGTAATGTCCGTGTTGAATGATCGTTGAAAGCGGTGAGAGCGAGCCAATGCATACACCATTCACGGTGAAGAATCATTCGTTGTGAACGAATCGTTCACGAATGGGCCATCACTACTAGTCAGTAGTCACAGCCCAAGGTACTTAGAAGAGAGAGGTAGGGCAAAGATTGTAAACAAACAGCGGGAGGTCCTCCCCTCCGTAGACGATGTGACTTCAGCTGATTCCTTCTGTGGCTCGGCGTGCTTCACAACGGATGTGAAAAGGGAACTAGCAAAGATTCATCTTACAGTCGTGTTTTTCTTTTTCTTTTTTTGGGGGGGGGGGGTACGAAAATGTTTTGAGTAAACTTAAAATCGTGATATTATAATAATTTCTTTTGTTTTCTGATGAAAATGTACAGATGCAACATATTGCTTTCGTTCTCAAACGGCTAACTTTAAATTCCTTGCGCATGCTGTGCGAAACAAATAAATTGTTTCTATGTGGAATATTTCCACTTTATGTTGCAGATGTAAAATTAATTATGCCTTCTAAGAACCTTGGTCACAGCCCGCTTTTAAATTCTTCCTTACAGCCAGGACGCAACGCACCATATAAAACGCCGACAGAAAACTCCCATTCTTACACAAGCGTAAAACGCCGCCCCGGTGGCTCAGTGATCTAAGCGATGGCTTCTGAACATTCGTCCGAAAGGGATCCGGGTTCGAATCCCGTGAGGCGTGGATGTTGTGTTTGTCTTACGGCCCTGGCGTTCTCCTTTCCCTGGAACCTGTGACCCTAAATTAAGGATGGGCGACTGGTTATAGAACATTGAGTTGCTCACAGGTCAAGAAAAAAGGAGCAGCGTAAAGCTGCATGCATACCGCTACACCTTTTCTTCATTTTGTAACATTATTTTACGGACATCCGGTAGCCGAAATATTTTTGTTAAATGTGAAAACCAACCAACATCCGTAAACTAAGAACAAGTGAATCCTTTGAGGTTTAGATGCTTAATGTATTGCGCACAATGTTATAGAAGAGCTCTGAATCTGACAGTTAAAATTATAACCTGAAATCCTAAGAAGAGCTCTGAATCTGACAGTGCCGCCCCGGTGGCGCAGTGGTCTAAGGCGTTGGCCTCTGATCATTCGTCCGAAGGGGTCCGGGTTCGAATCCCGGTGAGGCATGGATGTTGTGTTTGTCTTACGGCACTGGCTCTCTCCCTTCCCTGGAACCAGTGACCCTAAATTAGGGACGGGCGACTACTTATAGCCCATTGAGTTGCTCACGGTGGTCGTTAAACCTCCAATCAAAAAATAAAAAAAAAAAAAAAAGAATCTGACAGTTAAAATTATAACCTGAAATCCTAAGAAAGGTGAAGCACGACTGAAGTTTTCAGTTTTCTTTTATTATAGGACGTTGTTGCTAAGTTGTAAAAATAAAAAAAATAAATAAAAAAAAAACTCACAATATTGTCCGTCCGTCGAAACATCTTTCATAAAATCTGGATAACGGAAAAGCAGCTATCCAAAAGAACTTGAAGTTCACAGAACTTGCAATAGTTTCTATGTAGGTATGTTAACAAGAGAATGTGAAAAATATATCATTTCAATGAGCAGAAGTTTTATACCAGTGAGGATAAGGTGTTATGTATTACAGTTGTTTGAACATAAATACGCGTTCTTCCGAATGTAATGAACTAAAAGATGTTCTTCGCGAGAGCGAAAAATCAGAGGCATGTGTCATCTACGCTTCTAACCGTAGGTTGAAGAAGCGTATATGCTCCAGCTTTGTCTGTCTGTCTTTAATCACGATAACTGGCGTAAAATTCGTTCGATTTCGATGAAATTTTAGTATGTAGTATGGGACAACATTGAAAATGGGCATAATGGGATCAAAGGTTAGGACAGGGGTTCCCAAACTTTTTGAGACCGCGCCGCCCGTCACATATCACATTTTCCGTGCGGCGCCCCTTACCCAAAATAAAAAAAAAAAGATGCCCAAATTTGAGTTTGTGGTATTTTTTTAAAAAGAAAATAGTCATTTACATTACTAGCTTGTATTTTTTTTAATGTTAAAATACAAAATTAAAATAAAATTACGGAACTGAATAAGAAGAAATTGATGAGATAGGCATATTTTCACAATGGTAACGCTCTTCATTTGGCTTTCACATTTTTTCAGTAATTTTAGAAACTACCTAACAGAGGTATTTGAGTTTTAATGGGATGAGGGAACTTGTTTCTCGTCTCACAAAACATCGAATCTGGGGACAATGTTCGATACAGCTACGCGGATCTCCATCTCAATGTTAACTTTGCTTCTATATCTGGATTTCATTACCGCCAGGGCCGAAATTCCTGCCTCGCAAGGGAAGGATGTGGCAAAAGGAAAAATTACTCTCACGGCTTTCTTACTCAATTCAGGGTACTCCTACGCCACACTGTTCCAAAACTGCGGCAGAGTTCCGGAAGAGAATGTCATTTTGAGTGTGGAGTCTAAAGAAATGTCTATTCACTGTTCCTGTTCAGCAGTAGTGAAGGTTGATGGTGGATCTGATGTAAACGGGTCTGTAACCTAATTGTGTTCATCTGTTTGTGGAAGAAAATATTTGCCGAATTGAATGTTGAGTTGAGATAGATCTCCAAAATCTGAGTGTTTGAATGTTGCGTTTCACTATAAATTATAAGTTTTAGTTTTTCCTAATAGTCGCGACGCACAGATTGGGACCCTCTGGGTTAGGACATAGAAGGGGGATCCATTCCATCGCCCTTATGCGTCATAACTTAGGTAAAAATGCTTCGATTGCGATAAAACTGCATCATGTTGTTCCGGAGTTATACTGAACCGGTTCTATTGAATATCATCGAAATGGGGTCAAAGGTCAGGGCACAGGAACGAGATTTATTCCACAGCCATTATCCTCAAAACTTGAGTAATGATTTCTGTTATGTTGGAAAGCGTATCATAATCAATGCATTGCGTGATTTTACTAACTTGTTTTTTTATAACACATAGTCGAAAGATTTTTTTTTACTGTGTGCAAAACATTGTGGTATTACGTTAAGTGTGTTTTTTATATTCCAGAGTAAATAATTTAAGTAGTTTTACGTTTTTTTGTGCTACAATTTTTAGACGTTATTTGCTTACTTATGTTGTGACATTTCGTATAAATCGAAACGGTCATTAGACACGGACACACGACAGTTGCATGTATTGTGTGTGCAATCGTGAAACATTTCAAAAAGCAGTACTTAGTTCTGTAAAATAATAAATTTTGCATGATATGATTAACTTTGACGTAAGTATTTTGTGTAGTAATTTGTATCGGTAATCAGGGATATTCCTTAGGATTTTCAGGTAAGGTCTAGAGATATTCCTTGGGATTTTAATTATAACGTACACATTTTGTGTTTCACGCAATAAAGTGAAATAATTTTTATTTCAGGAAAAATACTCGTAGGTTCCAAAGAATTTGATTTATTAAAACACCCATAAATCCTAGTTAATAAATTATATGGAAGTTAAAATTTTTAGTAAATGAAAGCTAATGGATTTTCGCAAAAGGGCCTCGAGAACATTTTTTGCGGAAGGGGGGGGAGGTCTCGAGTTTTTCCGGTACGCCACTCTCTGGAACATGATGCATGCCTTCGGCGACATTCACATGTGAAATAAAATTTTGAGGGGTTTTTTTTTGGTTTTTTTCTGAGCACGTCATGTGCGAAAAGATTCAGGAAAAAGATATTTGGCGCTCAGGAAGTCCGACATTTAAACTTCCCCACGTTTTTCCAGCAGCAAAGCAGCGTTTCGCCTCATGTAGGAGCCACCCTCGTCAGCGCGAAGAGGAAACAGAAATTTCCTGCGTTGGTGAATTCTTATCCAAGATGAATAAGGCCTGACGGCGTGAATCACACGCATGCAGTGCTTGCCAGGCTTCCTTCCGCGCAACAATCATCATCAGGCTGGGATTTTCTTGAAAAGATTTCAAGGTCGTGCCTAAATATCTGTCTCTCTAAGCGGCGGATCCTTGCGCTGTTGCGCAATAAGTCTTTGACGTGAATGTTACATCATAGGCTTAACGGCACCCTCTCCAAGTCTCATTTAGAAACGCAAACGCAGCGTGTTACAATCAGATGATAATGGGTGCCTCCTTGGAAATGAGACTCCAATTCTGAATCAGTGAATTGCCGTAAATTGAAAAATAGTAAGTAATTAAAGGACTTGGAATGCCTTATAATAGTCGTCTCCAAATTTGTGACGTGATATACTTACCATTTACATACAAACCAAAATTATTCGGAAAATAAACGAATACTTCAAATATTTATGTCAGACGAGCTCACATTTTTTTTATGGGGCTTATAGCTCATCGACCACCGTGAGCAACTCGATGAGTTATAAGCAGTATCTCGTCCCTAATTTAGGGTCTCTGATTCCAGGGAAGTGAGAGAGCCAGTGCTGTAAGGCAAACACAACATTCATGCCTCACCGGGGATTCGAACCTGGCCCCTTCTCGGACGAATGATCAGAAGCCAGAGTTTAGACCACTACGCAACGGGCTGTTGCTAAGATTTCGTCTCGACTGCAGTAGCCATGCACCCAGAAACAGTTTCAATCAAATGATGACTAAAGACGTGTTATATTTACTTCCATTGGACCTTCAAAGTGGCAGAATCAGAGAGTGGATCTGAATCGGCTCCTCATCGCATCCCAGATATATTCCTTGGGATTCAGGTAAGGTCTTTGCGTAGAACAGTCAAATGAAAAAAACATTGCTTACCTCAAACTACGTGCTTTCAAACCCTGCAGTATAAGCAGATCTCCTGCAAGTAGCCGCTGATCGTACTTAAACTTCACTATCGTGTCTTCTCAAATTCAACTTTTTCTAAACTTCACTATCCTGACTCACCTAAGATTCTCTGCACTCAAATTCAACTATCTGATCTGAACAATGTGTAGCATGATTCTGCATTGGGTTGAACCTGTTCTCCACTTACTGGGAGTTCTAAAACTATGATTTTGTTCATTGACTGAGAGTTTTAGAACAGAGGTCTGCACGGGCCTGACCCTGCCCGTAAAACCTGAGCCCGATCCGGTCATCTGGCCAGACCGGGCTTTTTTTCATCAGTTAAGTGAAAAATTATGGGCTCGTGCAGGGAAGGGCCTATACTGGAAGGTTCAGGATTTTGCTCCTGGATTAAAGAAAAACTTGACTCAGAAAACTCACAAAACGACAATGGACCTCTTAAATAATCAGATGACGAAGATCACTGAGTGAAACGAAAGACTTGGAAGTTCGTTCGATGCGTTGATGAATTGCAGCTGAAACCGGACTGTAAGATGAAAGTCAGAAATTGGGCGGTTTGTTCTTTTAAAAGTTGAAATCAAATTCCGTTTTCACTTCCTTGGCTTTAATTTTCTTTAACACTATGACCGCGGCAACGGTTGAGTTGTGAATAACAATCCCACGTACAGTTTTTACCCACAATGCAGTTACATCATGACTTTGGAAGTTTTGAAATTCACATTTGGAAAGGAATCTTAGTTATGATTTTGACCACTTATACCTAGAACTGCGGAAGCGGCCACCTTGATTGCTATAAAGATTTCATGTAAAATGCGATAATTACTGGGGATTTTACATTCATCAGAGTCTTTCAATGGTATACAACACCTGACTGTCGTTAACGACGCGGATTTAGCGACTAAAACGCTTTTTTTATTTTTATTTTACCGAGCAATTTTTCCCTAGTCTTTTAGCTTCATTAAACCAGATAGATGACCGAGTTTCTGGCATGAATCGTTTCTACAACGGAGATGAGGAAATTTATCGTTTGCAGCCATATGTGTAGAGTGACCAAAAACTTTTTTTTTTTTGGGGGGGGGGGGGGGGTTGTAAACTGATGTTTTCCTTTGGGAAGGGGGCACAAATAAGTGTAAAGTAATATTTTCTGAGGGGTAGTACGAAAAGATGCAAACTGATGTTTTCTTTTGGGAGGGGAATGGCCATTCTTGGAAACAGTTTCTCTGTAAATGTCAAAATTCGGGTCACCTAAGAGCATGACGAACATGTTTTTGTTATGCATTGCTCTTCAATCACTGCTGATGATGAATGATGACAACTAGTCCAGCGCATTTTTGAGAAGATGCTAAATTTTCTGAAAATAAAGTCGTCGTCTTTTTTTTTTTTTACACATTCTTTTAAATGTTACAAATCTTTTTGCTGATACATGAATTATGTTGTGTAATGAATCCTTTACATTGATATTTTGCTGTGGTTTTACTTCCTCACAAAAACAAATCACATCCAAATTTAAAAGGTGAGCATAACAGTGTGTGTGTGTGTGTAAAACTCTTGGTTTTTCCTCTTTGTAGCGACTCCTTTAAGCCTCCCACTCATATGCATATACTGCCCAGGGGCGTCGCTATAGACTTCGAAATCAGGACAGGAGGAGGGTGGGCGAGCATTATTTTTAATGGGGCAAGCTTGATAGTAATTTTTTTTTTTTTACGAAACACTGAACGAACTATTTTTTAATGCTTTTACTACCGCTTACAAAGGAATTCGTGCAATCCTCCCCTCCCCCACCTCCAACTGGACACACACACACATACACGAATCTCGCCACTGGTGTAATATACCAGTGTTGCTAAAATGTCGCCCTCAACTTTTTACTTGTTCTGAATGCATTGTCTTAAATTGATTTTCAAAATTTTGCATTTTTAAAATAGTACTATACTTGAACATTTTAAAGGAAAACATCATTTTTGCTTATCTAAATCAAATTTTAAGTCGTGTCACTTAGACACAATACCTCCCCTTCCCCTCCTTAACACTCCCTTCCCTCAAGCCAGCGACTTTGCCTTGCACTCCTCTCCTACAGAGCAGTCGTAAGTCACTCCTGCACTTCCACTGTCTAGGGCAGTCTTAAGAGCGCTACTGTAACTTTAGACTCCATTTTCCGTGTTGAAATCCTCTATTTTGTGAAGAAAACAAACAGCAGAACAATTAGTACTGGGTAGAGACCCCCCCTCAGTTAATCCCTATCTATCCTCCTCATTAGCCCCGCCCCCTTCCCGGCCATACAAACATGAAAAAAAGTCTTAAACTAAGGAATTAGAAAAGTGGAGGACAATTGAATTTTCATGGACCCACGGATGCTGTTTTGATAACCTTTCTACAGAGAAGTAAACAACACACTGTCTATGGGAAAATACGCAGGGCTACATGAAGTAAAACATAAAACTAATTACTTAACAAAGCCTAGATTATATTTTAAAGTTGAATATACAAAAAAAATGGCACATTTTGTACTGGGTGGGCATTTTGTACCGACGACGTCCCTAATGCTGCCCCATCATAGATTTTATCTCTGTATTTTCTAAAGTTGGGAAGCACGTTCTTCCGAGCCCCCCCCCCTTCCCCCTATCCTACGCCTATGACAGAATCTTTAAAGTATTCTGTCTTCTCGTGTAAAAAATTTATAAATTTTATTTTTTTTTATTTTCTGGGCGCACTGTTTTTTTTGCGAAGTTGAAATAATGCTTATTTGTATTACGTATTGTAATGTATCATGTTTACGAAAGGAAGAGTGTTGTCTGCAGCCATGATATGATGTCTCTGGCTTTTAATCATTCGTCTGAATGGGTCTGGTTCGAATCCTGCATGAGGCATGGAGGGTGGGCTTCTCTTACGGCACTAGAACCCCTACCTTTCCTGGAACCAGTGGCCGGGTTTTAAGACCATTGAGTAGCTTAAGGGCCATAGAGTTCCTCAGTGGTCTTTAAACCTTAAAAAAAAATCGAAAAAGTATTGGTTTAGGAGCTAGAAGAGATTAGCATGTTCAAGATCTTTCGATTTTTTCAAATACGGAGCTATCCGATAAGTGAGAATAACGTATGGTACAATTGAGGAAGCGTACGAGAAGCGCGCGCGTTATTTGTAATACACTGGTGTGCAAAAATTAAGGACGAAGAGAAGAAATTAGCATAACAGCGGAACGAACAGGCAGAACGGACCAAAAGACCACTCAGGAGATATACAAGGGTCCAGTACGGTAGGGCATGCGCATATATGCAGCATGACTTGGGGGGGGGGGGGGTCGGAAGGGTATAAAGCACACGGGCGGTGTACGCTCAGCAATTCGGTGAAAGCTATTGCACGGTGTACATCGGTTTGAACGACGTCGAGTTGCTGCCACCGTGTGATATGGCCAATAGGCAATCCAGTAGACGACATCTGAATGACTTTACCCGAGATCGCGTCATTGGGAAGTTGGAAGAAGGTCGAAGTGTGACTAGTGTGGCCGAGGAGTTCGGGATCGCTCACAGCATTGTTTCACGAGCTTGGAGAGCATTTCAAACGACAGGAACAGCTGTCTGAGAGTTTAGCAGTGGTCGTCCACGAGCAACCACGGCAGCTGACGGCCGGTATATTGTTCTACAGGCGAGAAGAGACAGACGGCAGACAGCGGGAGAAATCGCAAGGCACATGCAACAGACAACTGGATGCCCGTTATCGCGTTTTACCGCGGCCAGGAGGCTGCACAAAGGTGGTCTATTTGCAGGACGACCAGTACGGTGTGTGCCATTAACGCCTGCTCATCGCTGACGGCGGTTTTTGTGGTGCCAGGAACACAAGAACTGGACACATCAGCAATGGGGTCGAATGAGAGCCGATTTAATCTGACGAGCGATTCTGGATGTATACACATCTGGAGAGAGCAGGGAACACGCAACCACACACCTCCAACATCATCGAAAGGGACCGGTTTGGAGGTGGCGGAGTCCTCGTTTGGGGCGGTATCATGCTTGGTAGCCGTACTGACCTCCACATCTTCCAAGGAGGTTCAGTCATTGGTGTCCGCTATTGTACCGAGGTTCTCCTGCCTCACGTGCGTCTGTTTAGAGGCGCTGTGGGTCCTGAGTTCCTCTTCATGGACGATAACGCTACACCTCATCGTACAGTGGCTGTCACAGAGCTGTTGGAGAGTGAAGATATTCAACGCATGGATTGGCCCGCAAGCTCCCCGGACCTAAATCCAATCGAACACGGGTGGGACCTTTTCGGGAGACGCTTGGCAGCACATCACCAGCTGCCAGCAATGATTCAGCAGCTGCGATTGGCGCTACAAGAGGAATGGGCACCGATGCCTCAACAGCTTCTTGACAACCTTATCCTCAGCATGGACAGACGTTGTAAATCCTGCAACGCAGTCAGGGGTGATCATATCCCCTACTAAAGACTGGATTTTTCTTGGCAGCCGCCTGTCACATGGACGTTTCTGTCTTCTGTCCAATTGTGCTCGAAGCTACCTTTTCAATAAAGTGCCTTTGTATCCTTTGGATTCCTTGTTTGGACGGTTTTGCTCATTTGTCCCATATTCTTACATCTTGGGGATCTTATGATATGATTTGAGTCGATGTGAAGCATTTCTGCACGACGTTACATTCGGAAAACCGTCTCGTCCTTAATTTTTGCACGCCAGTGTACTATTCTTTCAACGGCATGTTCCATGTTTTGATGCAACGCTCAGAGACATTGGAAATGTTTTGACTTTTTATTTCTTCTTCATTTTAAGATGTGCTCCTTGCACCTTATTCCACGGTCGCATAGATCTAGTTAACAGTAATTTTGATAGTCAAAACTCTTTTCCAAAGTCATACAGGTAATTACGTCCTTTTTTTGTGTTAGAACTACCATGAGGAACTCATTGGGCTAAAAGCTGTCGCCCGTCCCTAATTTGGAACCACTGGTTTCAAGGAAGGGACAGAGAAACACACCACACGTGCCTCATCCAGAACTCGAACCTGGGCATATCTGAGACGAAGACACAGAAGCCAGCGTTTCAGAGCACTCGGCATTAAGTCGGCCATGCTGCGTTCATAACCACTGATGAAAACGATTGACGGGTAGAGAGATCTGCTCGGGCTTTAATTTGGAAAGGCCTGTCCCGTTTCAAGTTCTTTAATTAGAGCCCGGCCCGGCCCGTATATTTCTCTTGTTTCCAAGGCCCGGACTGGCCCATAAAATTCCAACAATTACCAATACACGAATTTGAGACCTGGTGCACTCGGTCATTCGCCTCCTGAAGCGTTTTCGTTTTCTTAATTGCTACACGTATTCTATTACAATAAACTGTAATTAAGAATATTTCTGAGACTGTATAAGTCACGTGACATCAGATGAGGGGGGGGCTTGTATACTCAAAAACATTGCATGAAAAGGACAATTTCCATGCCTTTAAAATTTTCTGGGTTTTCAAATTATCATTCCCTACCGCCGGACCCAGAAATATCCTTTGTGGATAAGGAGGGGGAGGGGGGATTAATTCGAAAAGTACGAAACATCCAGAATTATGAGTCCGATCGTTCTACTGGGAGAAGATTTTATGACTTTATAAACTGTACCTATCTCTACTGGCATATCATATCGCTGGAACCCACTATGTCCCTCCTCGTGTGTGTGTGTGTGGGGGGGGGGGGGAGGGAGCACTTTGTGCCGCTTAAGAGGCGATGTTCCATATTTTGTGCTATCGTAACTCAGAAAGTTTTCGCATTTAGTGCACTGCACAACGTTTTCCAACCGACTAGTTTCAGAACGGGACAGTAATTTAAAATATTTCCAAATATCGCTTTCCCCCTTTACATTGTCTACAAGCACATATTCTCCAGAAGCGATTTTTTCGAAACTCCATAATAAGTATTGAAGAGTATTTTTCAGCAACACTGAGCTGAGCATATGCTAAAGGAAAACAACGACAGACTGCCCAGCTAATCAGTGTCACAGTAGTTTAGTTTTGAAAATGGCTGCCTGAGAGTACAAATGGGGGAAATACTGCACAGATTTATACACAGAAGTAAGTTTCTCCCAGCCCATTTCTCCGGTGCCATTTAAGACAACTTAGAAGCTTTTCACACATCTAGAGAACAAAGTTCGCCGACCAAAACAATAAAAGAGATCGTCTGCGAGCGGGTGGCTCGGTTTGAAATGCTGCAGTTAATAGCCTGCCCTGAAGCATGAGAGGAGGGTGGAAGAGAGGGAGAGAGAAGGGACCACATTCACATTAAAAAACTAAGGGAGCTGACCCACTCCAATTGTTTTGTAGGAGGGGAGGATGACGTAAAACTCTATTTTTTCCAACAGCGGAAATTATTCAATCTTATCTTGCTGCTGTATGTTGTATGTTTTCCAAACGAGAAAAGCACCGTACAGCGATTGGTTTGCTCATAAAAAAAAAAAAAAAAAAACCCCTGCTCGGCCCGTGTCTCTTTTATATTAAATACTGAAGGCCCGGCTCGTTTTCCCAACTTAGAAATGAGCAAAGGCCCGACCCGGCCCGGTCCTGTGCTATTGACGGTATATGACTTAATATTTCTTTACAGTTCAAACGTGCTGCTTGAAGATCTTGATTTCTTTCTTACCTGTTCGCATTGATGTTCAATTTTTCAAATGATTTAAATATCTACAAAGGGAAATGAGAAACTTTTTATAGTTCCTTGCTGTTTCCCTAGTTCTCTCTCTCTCTCTCTCTCTACGATCCTGACGAGACAGTATGTTGAGAAAGATTACTCTTCTCCTTCCTCCCTTTCAAGGTCGTCGACGAGACACGTATTTTATCGATGACACGATTCACTTCTCTGGAACTGTTGCATGTTTTTCGAGCGAGGCATAGAATTGCTATTTTAAGTTTAAGACTAAGTCAGGATCCTCCAGGTTTGCGCTCACGGTTCTGAATTTTTGCAGATGAATCATTCACCTTCAGAGTCACTTAAAAGGATTTTTTATTATTTCTTTATGGGTGTGAATTAGGTCGCAAACTGTTAGGTAAAGAGAAATCTCTTGGTCTTATAGGTCGTTGGAAAATGAAATTTAGAAGCGGAAATTAAATAATCTCATTGGAAAGAGAAAATTTTCAAAAACAGATATCAAAGAATATATGGTTATTCGAACCGTCGCTGGGATTCGTGCGTTTTCTAGTCTTTTACCCATAAAATCCTAATGCAGTTTACAATGTATTAGTTCATATGGATTGTTCCCCAAGCAGCGAGAATGGGTCTGACACAGTATATGCATATCATCATACATAAATGAGAAACGAATTTCCCCAAAGAAATAATTCTTCGCAAATACATGGAAGACGAAATAAATGTATTCATTGGCACAGATTTGCCGTATTTTCACTGTTGTCCATGTATCCACTCTTTCAGAAAACTTGAAAATTAAATTGCTCTGTAGCGGAAATCGAACCCGCACTCGCCTTCAATGTACACTCATCGCAAAAAAAAAATAAAAAAAATAAATAAAAATAAAAATAGTTGCACCCAGAAGGACATGTTGGATTGCAATGCTATTCAGGAGAAAGGTAAAGGTTACAGGAACAACAATAAATGACTAAACATTGAGACTGATATTGGCAATATTTACTGAGCTTCACACCAATAAGTAGTGTCTCTCAGTATGGCGTCGGGTCGCCATGTTTACTCACACAGCATGCCAGATGTCTCGGCATGGAGTTGTACAGGTTCTTAATGATGTCCTGCGATAAACCATTCCATGCAGCTTAAGTCTTCTCACGCTGTTCCTGCAGATTGTGCGGTAGGGGAGGAGTTTGGATAGCGCGTCCAATAGCATCCCACACATTTTCAATCGGCGATAGGTCTGGCGATCCGGCTGGCCATGGCAGAGTGTCTGTGCCTTGACGGCAAGCTCTCGAGACAGTAGCAGTATTCAGACGAGAGTTGTCTTGTTGCAAAATCGCACCGGAGTGAGCGTTCAAAAAAGGTAGGGCCACTGGTTGCAGGACCTCATTAACGTAACGTTGGGCTGTCAAAGTGCATGTAACGAACACCAAAGAAGATCTGGCATCATAGGCAATTGCACCCCACACCATGACACTAGGTCTCCTGGACGTGTGACACTCGACAACAAATCGTTCATCTTGGCGCTGACCACGGTGACTCCACACACGGATTCGTTGGTCGTCTCCTCCAAGACAAAAGCGGGACTCGTTGCTGGAGATCACCCGCTGCCGTTCAGAGTGGCTCCTTGGCAGTCTGGCACGACACCAATGCAGTCTTTGGTGACGATGGAATGGTGTTAAGGGCAGTCGTCGTAACGGTCTGCTCGCGCGTAGTCCTACGTCGTGCAGTCGTCTGCACGACGTAGGACTACATGGACTAATGGACTAACGTAGGACTTACTTGGACTAATCGGACGATGCATGGAGGGCACCACTACTCTCTGAATATCTGCAATCGTGGCTGTTGGGTTACTCCGCTCATGTCGGACAACCCGTCGTTCCTCTCTCCCCGTGGTTCGTGTAGGTCTCCCAGACCCTTCCTGTCGCTGCTGCGTGCCTTGTTCTATCCATTGCCGCCAACAGCGTGCTACGGTGATATCCGCACGACCGATATGGCGCGCAATACGACGATAATACCATCCCGCTTCACGGAGCCCGACGACGCGGACTCGCTCGAACTTCTCCAACTGCTCGAATTGCTTCTGAACTTTTCTCCGAGGCATACTTCACTTGCGAAGAACGCAACAGCAAGAGTCAGAATGTCAAGCACAGCGCTACGACCCTTTCTTGCTTGCATCACATGCGTGGCCTAGCGTGGTACTTGAATCATTTGCATGTCTCACGATATCAAACCTATCCACCAAGTTTCATTCCTGTCGGTTGCTTCCTTCTGGGTGCAACCATTTTTTTATTTATTTATTTATTTTACGATGAGTGTATTTGCGAAGAATTATTTCTTCGGGGAAATTCAGTTCCCATTTATGTATGATGTTCTACGAAGCACTGGAACTTAAAAGGCCTACATCTGACCCCGGATGTGAAAAAAGGTCGTTAGGACGCTACGATGAAGCTCATGGTTGCTTCGATTAGCGCAAATTTGAAATGTTCTCAGATTTCTAAGTTACTTCTGCTTAGCTTCAGTTACAAGGAATTTCCTTGTCCTGGGTGGTGTAAAGGATATAACGTTCGGCCGGTAATCGGGAGGTGCGGGTTCGATTTCTGCTCCAGGGCAATATAACTTTAAAGTTTTCTGAAAGAGTGGCTACAGGGACAACTGTAACGTACCAGGAGATGTGACGTACCTGCCAGAAGGACGCACACGACATAAAGGCAGATAGGAATCAGAATACATGTCTGCGTAGCTCAGTTGGTAGAGCGACTTGTTCCGGAATAAGCAGCCTCGGGTTCGAATCCCGGCGTAGACCAAAAATGACGGAGAAATTTACTTCGTTATAATGGCGCCCGAACTATCCGGATGACCCGACCGTTCAAAATCTCGCATTGGTGTGATGTTATTTCCACACCGCGAGATAGGAAAAATAAGAGAATCCCTTCTCTAGCACTTCGAAAAAAAAAAAAATAAAAATAAGAGGGAGATGATGTAACGTACCAGGAGATGTGACGTACCTGCCAGAAGGACGCACACGACATAAAGGCAGATAGGAATCGGAACAAATGTCCGCTTAGCTTAATTGGTAGAGCAACTTATTCCGGAATGAGTGGACCCGGGTTCGAATCCTGGCGCGGATAAAAATGACGGAGAAATTCACTTCGTTATACAACAGTGAAAATACGGCATCTCTGTGCCAATGATTACAGTATATGTATGTAGACTGTATTGAATAGTACTTTATGAACAATAAATGGCCATAAATAGTACTTTATGGCCAATGATTACAGTATATGTATGTAGACTGTATTGAATAGTACTTTATGAACAATAAATGTGCCTGAAAATATAGGGATAAATTAGTCAGTTAAGCAGTCTAACCAACAAGAAGTCCGCATACAATTACACATCTTGTAATTTAATGCATGACATTTATAGCTTAAAGCAGTCAGGTCGAATCGGGTCGGGGTAAAAACCGAGACAGATCTGTTTGTAAAGTGCATGAGACTTTAATCATGTCTTCGCGTTGGGCTCAAATATCATAATTTGGATTCCATCTCTCCTCGAACACGTGCCAAGCAAAGATGTGCTTGTCGAGAATGATAGGAAGATTTGTTTACGCTATCAACTGGCTCTTCTGTTCGCTTATTGATCTTTCTCTCTGTACACGGTAAATTTATATCTGGAACAGTGACGTACCTTGGGTCCGAGACTTGGGCTAACTCAGCCCCTCTCCCTCCCCCAGTACTGTATTTTTTTTAATTGCAAAGTTTAATGTTTAATTGTTAAGTAATAGAAGTAACTTTTTCTAAATTTTAAGTACATGTCATTGCTAACATGATACCAAATAATTATGAGGATTAGGATTTGAACACTTATTTGTACATGAATTCCATTCTTCTTCTGAATATTTTAGTTGTACATGAACTCCATTCTTCTTCTCCTTTTGTGTGAACTTGAGTGCTACGTTTTCATAAAATGATTCTTCCGAGTACTTTTTCACATTTAAAAATAATATTTTTCTCTATTGACAAAACAGCGAAGTTGCTCGAATGTGCATGTCCTTGTGTGGCTTTAAGATATATCTTGATTCTTTTTAATGCTGAAAAACTTCTTTTGGCAGTTGCAGTTCTTGATGGAAAGTTTAATATGAGATCTGCTAATTTGTACACCTCACTAAACACTGTGTCCAATTTATTCGACTTTATGTAACACGTAATGCCTCTTACTGATTTGTTTTTGTATTTATCAAAGGAATAAAACACCTTCAGTTCATTTTTTTTCGAGCTGTATCAAAATTTGAAGCATAGAGTTCTTTAAGTTCTGACAGTAGATGTTCGGGGAAGCTTTCACAAAATGTATCAAAACAATTCGAATCCAACAAAGCCACGAATTTAAGATATAATATCTCTGATTTTAATTCATTGACGCTTCCCCAAAACTGAAACAACTCTCGCGAAACACTTATGGGCGGCAGTATGCGAGTGACTGAGATAGTCTAAGTCTTCTTTTTACTGAGCGAACCGTTTCCCAAACCAATGGCCCATTCCCCTCTACCAGCTGATTTATATTGTCATGGAAACGGAAGGTTTTCGCATCAGAACTGCGAAGACTGGAAGAGCTGCTTGCGTTATGCCGTTGGTTTTCGCTCGCCAGACTGAGTCAAAGAAGCGAATCCACACGGGGTTTTTTTACGCACCAAAAGCATCGACATATTTTAATACTGTTGATAATTGAGTTTTATTTGTGTATATTTAATTCAGCTTTATTTGTGCATTCTCTGGGCTTCGCAGCTAGCCTAGCTAACCTCGAATATACGCCACTGACCTGGAAGTTGGATTGGAAAGATTCTTTTGTATCAAAAGCGAAAAACGTGACCACACACATACTTCCCTTTTTACAGCTGATTCGGCGGGCGAAGTATGCCCCGAAATTTCCATTTACTTCTCAGCTCCCTCAACGCAGAACTTGCCAGTAGATGGCATAAATTTGTGTCAGCATTTCTCACGATAGCATTGTTTCTTCAAAACAGGCTAAGAATTTTTTTTTCCCCTTTGGGATGAAGCTAAACGTTTTGAAGATTTTTTCCATATAAATTCCAGCTTTTTCCTTTTAGTGGAATTTTCCCATTTGGTTGCATAAATACACTACCGTTTGTGAAAATTGCAACACCATGAAGAACTGCTGGTATTCGCTTGAAACTTACAGGATATGTACAACAAGTTAGGACATGCAAATGATTAAAATATCAGTGAAAATACGCATGAAATTTCAGAGTAGCGCCCCCTGAACTATCCGGACTTGGGTATAAAGAGCTGGCTCAAACGAGACGTTCCAACCAGTAAAAAAAATTATGAAAGAATTAAGACACACCCAAATGAAGAAGTGAGGGAAGCTGTGAATTACTCTACTGAGCAATTTCAAAAATACGGTCGACCGTTGCATATGGTAAAACGACTGCAGAAAACGATATCGAATAGATGCTCACAATTGGGTATTTACTCAACAATCAAATAATAAGACTAGAAAATCTAATAAAAAAGGAAATACTAAGAAGAGCAGTACTTCAATCCAACAAACAAATTTAAGTCATGAACCCACTATTTCAAATGATAACTACAGCCATCCAACTGCAAATTATGTTATCGCTGATCCCATACTTAATACAAGCAAAATTGTAAACAAAATTACGAAAAGGCATACTGATTTAAGCAATGAATTAAATAAACAAATCGAAAAAACAAAGAAGTTTCAAGCGGAGATAATTAAAAATACAGTTAAATCGACACTTTTGAAGGAAAGAACCAAAAGCAGTATTAAACGGAAAATTGATGAGATCATTGGAGTTAAAGAAAATAATGTAACTGAAACAACTAAACGACAAATCAAATACATAATTAAAGAAATGCCACTATCAATAACAACTACAGAAATCTCTGAACACTTTCTTAAAGCTAATCTGCGAATCTCATATACTGAAAGATTATACTGGTACAACAGCGACAGACCAAGAACAATTATAACGTTTTACTCATATGAAAAAGAAATTCCAAATCATATTATCATCAATAATAATAAACTTCAAATTGAAATATTCTCTGATATCAAGTAATAGAAAATGAGTGGTGAGGAATGAATAAACTGAATGAATGAATTAATAATAAATACTTTGAAAATGAATAAGACAATTTGAATAACAAATAAATTAAAATGTTTATCCCTCCATGTACTTCTTTAACCTCCAAAAACCAAGTCAAATATGATAAATTAAGTCAATGTAAATAAACAATCCAACTTATATATTTTCTCAAGCAGTTTTTTGCAAGACGACATACAGTATTCAATGTTTATACCCTGGAACAACTACGATAAATTTTGAATTCTTTTCAGAAAGGGGCAAGTTACATAAATCCATACATACTTCCTCCGCTGAGAATTAAATAACTTCAAATTACCTTGCACCTTTCAATTCAATTCATCAACTCGGCCAGAATCATTAAATCTATGTAAAAGCAGAGTGATTGCTTTCTGAAATTACTTGCTTAGCTTGCTTCATTACTTAGCATTCAGCTTTAGCGAAGCATACACTCTCATTCTTCTCTTCACCTCCTTTTCTTTCTGATCTTTCCTGTGGAGCACCTGCTCCTTCCTCTTTCCTAAAGGCGGCTGATGGACTTACGGCGTCACGTCTTTTCCCGACTGAAAGAGCTGTCTGTAGTCTTCACGCAGTCGACTAATCTATGGTTAGGGGCAAGATGCGTTAACCGTATGTTAGGTTCTGAACGATTGGGGTTGCCCTCAATGTTTGAACCTTCGGTTCGTGTTCTTGTGTATTCGATTCGATGCTCCAATCAGTGAAGAGCCGACATTGAGTCGGAAGGGTGTTTTTTGTGTCTCACTGTGCCCCAACGCCAAAGAAGGTCGCATTATGAACACTTGACGGACTTTGAGCGGGAAGGATTGTTGGGATGAGAGAAGCTGGATTTTCCAACCTCGAACTTGCCACCTGTACGGGACGAAACGACATTACAGTGACGCGAACGTGACGTCGGTAGACAGATGAGACTCGGACACACAGAAATATGGGAAATGGACGGCAAAAGCGCACGACTGCACGAGATGACCGACACCTCTACCGCACGGCAGTGACCGATCGCACAGCGACATCCACGGTGTTAGTGGATCACGGTCACAGCTCAGACTTTGTCCTCCAGTACAATTCGACGTCGTCTGCTTAACAGAGGATTGGTCGCTCTCAGACCATTGCTGCGCATTCCTTTGACCCTTAAGCACAGACGCCTCAGCTTGCAATGCGGTCTCGAACAAAGACATTGGCGCGCTGATTGGTAACAGGTCGTGTTTTCGGACGAGTCCCGATTCAACTTGGTGCATCATGATGGTCGCGTACGTGTTCGAAGACATCGTGATGAACGGCATCTTGCAAGTCATACCGGCCCAACCCCAAGTGTCGCGGTTTGGGACACCATTGAGTTCAATTCGTGATCTCGGCTGATACGAATTGAGGGAACTCTCAACAGCCAGCGATACATCAGTGATGTTTTAGAGGTAGAGGTGATACCCTTCCTTCAGAGTTGTTCAGGCGCTATATTCTAGCAGGACAATGCTCGGCCACATGTCACACGGAACGTACAAAACCTCTTCCACGCACGGCTGATATCACTTCTTCCCTGGCCGGCACGTTCGCCGGATATGTCCCCGATCGAACATGTCTGGAACATGGTTGCTAAGCGACTGGCCCGTCAAGCACCTCCGCGAGTCACCACAACTCTGGTCTCGCATAGAAACAGCCTTGCAGACTATTCCCCAGGACGATATCAATAACCCCTTCCATTCAATGCCGCGCGGTGTAGATGCTGTTATTGTTGCTCGAGGTAAAATCTTCTAATACATTTGTCTATATGTGTTTCTTACCTGTAACATCAAAAAGGATTGCAGATATATTTTTCATCTTACAGATATTACGCATTATGAAGTCTTTCCATATTTTACGCAGTGTGGAATTTTTTTGATTGATGAATATGATGATGTGCAGTCTAACTGAGGAACGGCACAATATTATATGTTTGTCGATATAGTATAGCAGTTGCTCATTTTCCATGTGAGTGCGTAACATTATGAGGCTTTTAATTGCTGGGACCGTCAATTACGTAAATCAAAAGTCGTGCATTATGCGTGTAACTGAAATTCCTATTAAAACAAAAAATTAAATAATATAAACAAAATCACAAAAAAAGCTTAAAAATCTGTTTATAAAAGAAAATAAAAACAAATAAAAAAGAAAACTAGTTATTCATCACTAGGATAGCTATACTAAAAATAGTAAAACCAACATTAAAATTAATAAGATTCTGATTAATCTATAGAAGCTCACTAAGGTGATTTAATACATGCAAAGATTATTAAATAAACTGCTCGTGTATTTTGTAATATTTCTCATGTATTCTGGAGAGTTAATTCTGCTCTTTCTGATCATTCAGATCCACAGTCTTAAGTTTATATATTTTTTTCTCTGGTTAAAATCTCCGCGCGTTGGTTTCTTGCTGTATGAGGAGGCCATCAGCCCCACCCTCACTGCCCCCCAGCGTCTAGGGAGTGGCGGAAGAGGTCAGCCATGTTCTTCTCTTGTGAGGAGAAAAGTTTTTGTCACACAAGAGGTAAGCTCTCTTCCTTGTTTTTGGGTTCTAGGTTTTATAAGTTCAATGTTTGTACTTCATGTACCCTTTCCTCTGTCGTTTTTTAGCTTTTCAGCTTTTAAGCATTGGTTTGTCTGTTAACATTTTTGCGGGTTTTAACTCTTACTTTTCTTTGTAACTTTGAGCGTCTTTTGGGGTACCTAGGAACAGAAGATGGCTAAGCTTGTTCCTTTTCTATGCGCTGTCTATGCGCTATTTTTTCAAAGTAGTTAAGTTCTTAATAACTAATTAATTATTCACTTAAAGCACTGCTGAAATACTTTGTACATATTGCAACTAACTGTTTAAGGTATATAACTTTCACAAAGTTTTCTTTAGTTAATTATTATCTTTAACTTATTCTCGTTTTCGTGCTGTCATAAGTTGTAGAGTAGGGGGTTTTAGACTCAAGTTTTCTTTCAAAAATCTGTTCGTTATAAATTAACATTTCCTTTTTTTAATTGCAATGTAAAATTTGGATTTCTTTTGCATTGTTTTTCAGGTTTAAATTCTCTCTCAAACGAACTTGGAATTTCGTTATAGCTGAAAATCATTTCTAATTATTATGTCACTCTCACAGCTTGAGTTCTCTTTAATCTTCTTCTCTCTGTTTAATAGTAACAGATGAAGAGCATGGGTCGGGCCATGAAGGTTAATGGATGCAAGCGAAATTGTTAACTAGTGCTAGGTCATGCTACTCTACGGAGGACATGACTTATATATATATATTTTTAAACTATTTTAGGTGGGAATGTTACTTGCATCTATGGCCTTGCAGAAACCCATTTCCAACTAGGTCTTTGTGGAAGTGAGAAAATGCAGAGTTTTTGCTGGTCCTTGATAAAGCCAAGGCTCAGTATTCTCGACACCTTCTACATTCAGTTGTTTTATTTTATTTTTTTATCTTTTCTCCTTTTACTCACACAGGTAGATACATAACCTTTTCTATGTTGTACTAGGTGTGAGTCAAAATTATATATGTATTTTTTTGCTTAGGTATCTTCTTTATAGAACGTTTATTTGCACATTTATATATCAAAAAATATCCTAATTGTGTTAGACTTTGTCAGTTAATGTCCGTTCGTCTTTGAAAACGGTGTTTCCTTATCTTAAAATCGGATTAGAAAAATGCGTTTTGCATCGTATATACAGAGTTACAACCACCCAAGATTTTCTTGGCATTTCTAGTTTTTCTCGTACACAGGCTTCCCGCTAATCCTCATACTTGCATAGTTTCGTTCGACATCATGCTTGCTTCCTCTTCAAGAATATCGTTTTAAGCGTTGTTGTTGTTTTTCTGCGTATATACCCAGATTTTCTATCTGTTTTACAATTTCTCTATTGCGTAGTTTTCCCGCTGTCATTGTGTAACTGTAAAAATTGTAAACCTAATACCTCTCTGTAATGTAAATGTGTAACTGTAGAAATTCTGCAAAAAATGAGTTTTTTAAGATACAAATTTCCATATCTAGAAAACCACTTTTTGCAGAATTTTTCCAGTTTTCCTGCTGGGACGCCTTTCCTAGTTAATTACCGCGTAAATTCATTCACATTGACAATAACTGCAACCTCGAGCTACATAATCCATATGCAATATATGTTATTTTTGGCACTCAGTCGCCTTTGTTTTTTGGCAATGAATCGCGTTTTGCTCGTATTTCACTATATTCTCTCCTCCATGTAGTTAGTCTTCATAGAAAACTTGGAAGTTCCATCAAGTTGAACGGGAATCGATCCCGCATCGCTCGATTTCCGTTCGATTACCATACCTCTACAAACCCAGCACAACGACTAAACAACCGGAGTTATAATATGAACAATTTTTAGATTTAGCCTAGTCCTGGAGTCGCCCCCCTCCCCGCCCGCAAAAAAACAACAACAAAAAAACAAAAAAACAAACAAACAAACAAAAAAAAACATCGGCGATTTATGTCGTAAGATTCTCAGACTCCTTTCACTCAAAATATGTTAAGTAAATATGTATTTATATTTTAGTTTTCACATTTTGATCAGAAGATTTGTTTGTATTTTTCTGTTAGAGCCGTGGGAAATAAAAATGCAGCAGACAAAGCAGCAAGGGATTAAACCTCTCATTAATGAGTCGGATCACCCGAAGTGTGATCCAGTGCAGTATTGTTGTAAAAGCGCGCTGTACATTCAAATATATTGTAATATTATATCGGAAGCGTGTTTGTTCTTTCATGTTAGCGGATAGAGGTGTAGGATGATGGGTAAGAATGAATGTCCTCAAGTTCCGCAGTAAATCAGAATCAAGCGACCGACAAAGAAATCGCTGAAACATATAAGCGATTATTACAATGGATAAAAGTTTCTTTTTCGTTGACGTCTGAAATGTGTGCGTCACATTCAGGATGGGAGTACATTTTCTTTGACCGGTGGGAAATGCGGCTTGCTGGAGCACGGAGATGGACGAACGGCATAAGGAGCTCTTGGTGTGCTACGTATATCGGAGCGCAAAAGGGTCAGGCTTTCCCACAAGCGACGTGGACCAGAAGCGTTAAAATATTAAAGAAACCTCTGGGATAGTAGAGAGTTTAAGTTACTGTATTTGCTGATGCAACGAGAAACTACAAAGCCGAACTACCTTTCTTTGGAGCAACGATTGAATTGTTTCGTTATCTTTTAAAAAACTTTGAGTATTAATAGAAGACTGGTCCTATGTCAAACACCAACGGTAGGTAAGATACATAAAAAAAAAAAAGAAAAAGAAAAAAAAAGAAAAAAAAAAAAGAACTGACAGGGTCGTATCTCTCTCTGTCGCACGCACACGCGCTATAATAGGAAAGGAATTAACATCGAGTTGGTCCACGCTTTGTTGCTGCATTCACTCTGCTGGAAAAGCTTTCCACTAAATTTTTGTTTGCTGCTGCTGCTGCTGGAATTACCTTCCATTCTGCTACAAGGGCATTAGTCAAGTCAATCGCCGATTGCAGACTTTTAGCTTGGTTAGCAATCGGCATTCCAATTCATCCCAAAGGTGTTCCATGGGGTTTAAATCAGACTTTGTGCAGGCCAGTCAAGTTCTTCCACACCCATCTGAGGTGTAAGATTGCTGCAGAAACCTCGTTTTGTAGACGAGGACATTGTACTGTTCGGAACGCAGAATTGTCGAGAATGTCATTATAGACAACAGCGTTGAGATTTCCGGGTACAGGAACCATGGCCCAGACCAAACCAGCAAAAACAATCACAGAGCATGATGCCTTCTCCACCAAACTTCGCAGTTGGCACAACACATTCTGACAGGCAGCGTTTCTCTGGCATCCTCCACACCCAGGCTCTTCGATCATCACTTCAGAGAACGCGTTTCTGTTACTCCAAAATCTATTAACGCCGAGCATTACACCCAGCAAACCGACGTTCGTCGTTGATCTTGCTGATGTTAGGCTTGTATGCTGTCGCTCGGCCATAGAAACCCATTCCCTTCAGCTGTATAGAAGAACCCTTATGGTGTTGGTGTTGCTTCCAGAGGCATTTTGGCACTCTGTGGTAAATGTTGCAACCGTGGGCAGGTGAGTTTTTCGCACCCCCACTTCAGAACTTGGTTACGTAGCATATCAGGTCGCGATTGCGCTGTTGTTGCTGCTAGGTGTTTCCACTTCGCAATAACATCACTTACAGTTGCTTACGATGGCATCCTATAACCGTACGACATTGAAAGTCCCTGAGTTCTGTTGTACGGCCCATTCTACTGTTCATCATGCTTGTCCATGATGCTTGCCCAGGCCACATGAGTCTTTTAATACCTGTATGAGCCGTGGCTGCGACATGTTTGGACAAATCCACCAATCAGAGGGGTTGTCCGGTTACTTTTGATCATGCAGTGTGTGTGTGCGTGTGTGGTCAAACCTCTTTAAACCGTCAACGTTTGTTTCATAAGTTTTTCTGGCGGAAAGCGAGGGTGGCAGTATAAAGAAGGCGAGTGACAATGTTATATGTGTTTTGTCTCTAACTCAAGTAGCTGTGTGAAAAAAAAATATAAACAAACAAACAAGCCTGTTAAATCAGTAATCTCCTGTGTTGTACCAGTGGAAATTGTGAGTGCTCTTCAGCTTCTTTGAGCAAATGCTGAAAATTAAATTGTTTCTGTTGTGTCCTTATGTATTATATTAAATACAGGCACTAGCCTTTCAAAAACCATTGGCAATTTTTAATCAGTGTTCTTGACTTCTGTGTCCAGTCACATCCACCGCAGCTTTGTAACGTATACTCTATATTCACTTTCCTTTTGATTTTACTATCTCTGGTTATTTTATTTTACTATGTAAATTATCTTCCTACTGAACGAAATATTATTTCACCCCGCTGAATGAGATCTGGCAATGAGTGTAAGTCATGACGTGGTGGTAGCTCGTATATAGGCGCGTTCATCGAGTGGTGTGTTGAGTTGAGTCGTTGCGTTGTAGTTGTGTTGTTGCGTTGGAGTTGTGTTGTTATGTAGTAGTGATATATGAGTGCCTTAGTTAACCAGGAGTCTTCATAATAAACAAGTTGTTCTGTAAGTTCAGTCTTTCTCAATTCTTAGTTTTGTCAGACCTCTGTCTGGCTGTTAGGTTTATGACTTTGATTACTTAATATAAATAACCAGCGTTGAGACTTTGTTTAAGTTCATAATTAACGAGTAACAACACCCTTTTGGGAATTCATCATTTTGAAGCTTAGAGCATTATTCATTCATAATAATTAGCTTAGCAAAAAGATAAACAAAGCTAATTCATTATAATTGGCGCCCGAACTTTTCTCGAACACGAGATCCTGACTATTATTACCCATGGCTTCCTTACCTGAGACAACTGCAAATTTCCACCTTCCGGCAAGTCTCGAGGGTAATGGTGTTTGTTTGGACAATTTGTACGAAGCCTGTGGCTCTGACTTGGATATGAATAATCTACACATACCCAAGCATTCTTCACCATCTCGTAATGCACCAGCTTCTTATCACTCTGAGTCGCGGGTCGTAGCTGAGGGAATTCAATCCTCTCAGCGAAGCAGAATGCTTGCCCATTTCGTGCCGCATGCAGGAACAATTCATTTCAATGGTTTGGAGGGGTCTTTAAAGTTCCTCGAAGATCTGGAGGACCATTTTGATTTATATAATATTCCGGAAGACTGCAAGGTCCAAATTGCCGGAACTTGCTTGAGAGATACCGCCAAGACCTGGTATCGGCAGTGGCGAGGGTCGAACCCGGATTCTCATTATGAGAATTTCCGTGCAGAATTCTTGGAGGTCTTTCCTTTCGGCCTCAGTCGAGCTAGCCTTGCCCAACAGCTGTTTTCTCGTCAGCAGGGTCCCAATGATAGCCCTGTTGCATTTGCGTTGGAAACTACACGCCTATATAATCTATGGGATCCACATGCCAGTCATGTTGACATGTTGGATACCCTCGTACAGCAGCTCGACCCATTCTTGCAAGATTTTCTTGAGGTTCGACACCCTACCACTATTCATGAATGCCTTCGCCTCATACGCACGTATGAAGAGCGACATGGCAACCATGCTTCAACTCACCATGCTCGGGCACCCCGCGAGGCTTATTCCGAAAACCCTCAGCGGCATAATAGACAAAACTTTCAGCGCGAGCATACACACGTGCCCACCCAAGCTTCATACGTTCCACCACACAGAAGAGTGGCGAACCAGCAACGAGTTTCGGAGCAAGCTACGGGGTATCGTCATAATGCACAGTATGCTCGACCCCGTTCCACTCAGCAGCATTTGGAACGTTATCATGCTCAGGGCAATAATAATTTTTCTGCCCGTGCTGAGGGCAGACGTAACGAAAATGAAAATCTCAACAGACACGCGGAGTTCCCGACGCAGGGTGCACGCAATTTTCCTTATCGTGAAAATTTTCCCGATACCCGGCAGGGTCGAGGTTTCCGACCACATGATAACACCACCAGAATTCCTTTAAACTTCCACAGGAAGTAGACGAAGGGTCGGTCCTGCTTCCTGATACCAAACATCCTGACCCTAAAACAGTATTAGTGACTGTTCAAACTCCTCAGTTGCCTGATGTATTCTTGACACTTGAAGACATTATTGTCGAGACAAAGTTCGACACTGGGTCTGAGATTTCAGCCCTAAATACAAAGTTTTGCAATGATGTTTTTTCTGCAATACATGTTCAGCCTGCAACGCAATATTTGCGAGGTGCAAATAACGAAATCTTCAGTATCGCAGGAACTGTCACATTATCTTTAGGGCTGGGAAAAGCTCGTTTTACACATTCTTTCCTGCTTATAGACGAGCTACCCGTGAAATGTCTCATGGGTATGGACTTTATTAACAAGTTTCAAATAACTTTGAATTTTGTACAACATGTGATTTCCTTTCCGGAACCTGTCGAAATGATTCCGACGGTTCCTGTAGATATTACGAGTTTATTGTTGAGTGACCAATTGAATGAGGGGCAACGAGACCAGCTTTCTCTCCTTTTACAGGAAAGCCCTGGTTTATTTTCGGATCAACCTGGTTTCACACAGGTGGTTTATCATGTTATTGACACTGATGGTTCGAAACCAATTGCGACGAAACCTTACCCTTGTGCTCCACATAAAAAACAGGAAATGCAACGTCAAATTGCCGAAATGATTAAGCAGGGCATAATCAGGGAATCAACAAGCGCCTGGGCGGCTCCTGACTTCTTGGTTCCAAAGAAACAACCAAATGAATTTCGTTTCGTGACAGATTTTCGCAAACTCAACCAAGTCACAAAAACAATCAATTATCCCCTACCTGTCATGTCACATATTCTAAATGACTTGTCGTCAACCAAATGGATGTCAACTTTGGATTTGGCGAGTGGATATTGGCAGGTGGCAGTACATCCGGACTCGGTCGATAAAACAGGCTTTGTGACTCCTTTTGGGGCCTATGAATATTTACGTATGCCTTTTGGTTTAGCTTCTGCACCTGTCTCTTTCCAAAAGCTTATGGACACGGTTCTCAGACCTGTCCTGGGTCCCCATGTGCATGTCTATTTGGATGATATTATTATCACATCAGAGACTTTTGACGAGCACCTTTCTCTGCTCAAACAGGTGTTCCAACTTATATACAATGCTGGCTTGACGTTAAAACCCAGTAAATGCCAGATAGCGAGGGACGAGATTGTATATCTGGGGTTGAAAATTACTCCCCACGGCTTATTCACTGATAATGAAAAAATTAGGCCTATTGCTGACTTTCCTCGGCCTAAAACAGCAAAAGAACTATCCCGCTTTCTGGGAATGACCGGATGGTATCAGCAGTTCGTCCCCGCTTATGCTACAATATGTGAGCCATTGTATGCTTTAAAGCGTAAATACAAGAAGTTTATTTGGACACCTGAAGCTAACGCTGCATTCGAAACACTGAAGTCTGCATTGACTCAGCCTCCGGTGTTGGCTTTCCCGGATCATTCTAAAGAATTTGATATTTATACTGATGCATCCGGAGTTGGTCTTGGTTGCGTTTTGTCACAAGCTGGGCATCCAATAGCTTTTGCGTCTCGTACTTTAGCCAAAGCTGAACGCAATTATTCAGCTACGGAACGTGAATGTCTTGCTGTTGTGTATGCACTGAATAAATTTCAATGTTATCTTAACGAATTGACAGTTAACATAATTACGGATCATTCTGCCCTTCAGTATTTGAATTCTGCTAAACACCTATCTCAAAGACTTATGAAGTGGGCTCTGAAGTTACAAGAGAGCAATATCAAAATTTCGTATCAGCCAGGTAATAAGAATCAATTACCGGACGCATTATCTCGCGTTCCGATTAGTGGGGTCCCCACCGAAACTACTCCTGGATGTCAGCCTTTACTTCTGATAGCTGATATCACATCCAGAGAGCAGATAATGGCAGAATTAATAAATGATCCAGATTTTGGGGATATTTACAATTTTTTGCTTGCGGGTTCGCCCCTACCAAGTGATCCTTCTCTGGCTGGAAGGTCACAACATTTTGAAGTAATAGAGGGTCTTCTTTATTATACAAAGTCTCGGACTACTAGGGCAGAGTTTCGCCCATGTATTCCGCGAACCCTTAGAATGGCTCTTTTAAATGAATTTCATGACAAACCTCTTGCAGGCCATTTAGGTATTCGCAAGACCCGTTGTAAATTGCGGGATGTTGCCTATTGGCCTGGCATGTACCAAAGTGTGCTCGCATACGTTCAATCATGTCACTTGTGTCAGATTAATAATTACCGTAATGTAAGACCGGCCGGTCACTTGAAATCTAGTTCAAGTTCTCATGTATTTGATATTATTTCCATAGATTTATTGGGACCTTATCCATTATCTGTTAAAAATAAAGCTCGTTATGTTTTAGTACTAACTGATAATTTTTCTAAATGGGTTGAAGTTTTTCCCATTAAAGCCGCTACGGCTGAGATTATTTGTAATGTCTTAGTTAATGAAGTATTTTCTAGATATGGTGCACCTAATAAAGTAGTTTCGGATAATGGTCCTCAATTTATTTCTGACATTTTTGAAAGAATGTGTGCGAGATTACACATTAAACACAAATTCATTTCCCCATATCATCCCCAGAGTAATCCTGCAGAACGCGTTAACCGAACGCTAGTGAAAATGATTGCGACTTTCGTAATGGACCACCATGAAAGATGGGATGACCATTTAGAACTTTTTGCGTTCGCCCTCCGCTCGTCTGTCCACGTGTCTACTAAAATTACTCCTGCAGAACTTTTTCTGGGTCGCAAAATTAAAACCCCTTTTGAAAATTTAACGGGGATTATCGACGAATTAAACCAGCGACCAACTCCGCAATCAGTACACATTATGGCAGAAAAAGCTCGTATTGCAATGCTAGGAGCACAAGCGGCTCAAGCACGATATTATAATTCTAGGCGTAGGGAACCAGATCTTGTCGTTGGAGATCTCACTCTCGTGGAAACGCACTTCCAGTCTTCTGTTTCGCATACTTTAGTGAAGAAATTTGCACCCAGCTACGAAGGTCCATTTCGGGTGGCAAATGTCTTTGAAAATAATATTGTTCTGGAGAAACCGAATAACAATTTTCAATATGTACATGTTGATCAATGTCGCAAGTATCACGAACGGGATATTGATTTCATTATCAATCCTACTCAACCTTCTGTTCCACAGACTCAAGAATCTATATCTCATGTTCAACCGCCGGAAATTGTGGACGAACCACCGAACATTTTTGACGAATCACCAGTGATTTTTCCTTCACCCTCCCCTCCTCCAGACGAGTTTCTACAACCGCAACCTGATTCTCCCATGAGACCAAGGCTCGAATCGAGTTCGTCGAATACGAGTATCGTTCCGTTCCCTCCAACCATTGCCAAGACTATTGTTGCGCCGTTTCCAGCTCACTCTGCACCAACGCGGGATACTTCTTCGTTGAATACCTCATCGGAAAGTATTCCTATAGGCAAATCCAAACATCGCCCTGCACGACCGCTGAATTATAGCAGCGACTCAGAGGCGTCGGACATTTCGGATTTGTCAGTTATGAATCCAACATTTAATATTCCACACCGTCCAGCACCACCAAAAGCTGGGCGCAAACGTCACTTGTCTCCCCAATCTGCTTCGCCGCAACAGCGACGAAGGCAGAAATCTTTGCATCCGCCCGGGTTTCGCCCCTGGAACCTCCGTTCAGGGCAAACAGGGCCAATGCCTGCTACTACTATCATGCCCCGTGGGCGTAAACGAAAACAAGCGATGTGGCCGGAGACACGTCCCTCCAAAAAGATACTGGAAGGACACAACGGGTCCCAGCATCAAGGGACTTCATATCCAAAGCCTGGGGGAGCCCGTTCCTATCAGCCGCAGCAGGGATTTCCGGACCGCCAGACTTCTGACGTTCCTGACCGTTCTTCTCAGCCGCAGGGATTTCCAGACCTCCAGACTCCTGACCGTTCCTATCATCCGCAGCAGGGATTTCCGGACCGCCAGACTTCTGACGTTCCTGACCGTTCTTCTCAGCCGCAGGGATTTCCAGACCGCCAGATTCCTGACCGACAACAGACCGATGTTCCATTACCGTCCCGGAAGAGATCCAAGCCACCTGATTTCCCCAGTCCCATTAGGCCTGGAAAACGTTTTCGCACTAGAATTTTTTATGCGTCCTCGAGATAAGTAAGTTCTCGTGGACAGGTTCTTTTCTCAGTTTGTTGTTTTTCCTGCTCGACCAGTTGGCGTGTCAGACTTTCTTTTTTCGTGTGGACCTATGCATTCTTTTTGTGTATATATGTGTGTTTTTTTTTTATATTTCTTCTATGTCCATCTACTAATCCACTTTTTTTGTATATATCTATGTGCTTAGGGGTAAAATAATAAAATTGTTACTGTTAGGCAGCTCCAGGTAAATTTCGCTGCTGATACAGTTGTTCTGTATTTCAACGCATGAGGTAAACGTAATTTGAAATGAAAATAATAAAATTGTTACTGTTAGGCAGCTCCAGGTAAATTTCGCTGCTGATACAGTTGTTCTGTATTTCAACGCATGAGGCAAACGTAATTAGAAATGAAAATAATAAAATTGTTACTGTTAGGCAGCTTCAGGCAATCTTCGCTGCTGATACAGTTGTTATGTATTTCCACGGATGAGGCGCACGTAATTTGAAATTAAAAAAGTGATTCCTGCTAGGCAGAATAAAAGGAAAGTATGCCGATGCAGGTTTGGTTTGTTCTACACTACAAATTTCACAATCGAATACAGATTCGTAAATTGTTATGCCAAGTTGATAATGTAAATACGGCTACCACCAAACAACAAATCAAAAAAAGATCGAGAAACGTCAATCATCGAAATGTAAGACTTACACTCCAAAATTGATAGATTTTTCGGAAACCAAAAAAAAAAAAAAAAAAAAAAAAAA
Source organism: Macrothele yani (assembly GCA_039090855.1). NCBI lineage: Eukaryota > Metazoa > Arthropoda > Arachnida > Araneae > Macrothelidae > Macrothele > Macrothele yani. The sequence continues at coordinate 86,208,677 of CM077001.1, forward strand.
AAAAAGAAGAAAAATTAAGGGGGAGATGATGTAACGTATACTCTATATTCACTTTCCTTTTGATTTTACTATCTCTGGTTATTTTATTTTACTATGTAAATTATCTTCCTACTGAACGAAATATTATTTCACCCCGCTGAATGAGATCTGGCAATGAGTGTAAGTCATGACGTGGTGGTAGCTCGTATATAGGCGCGTTCATCGAGTGGTGTGTTGAGTTGAGTCGTTGCGTTGTAGTTGTGTTGTTGCGTTGGAGTTGTGTTGTTATGTAGTAGTGATATATGAGTGCCTTAGTTGACCAGGAGTCTTCATAATAAACAAGTTGTTCTGTAAGTTCAGTCTTTCTCAATTCTTAGTTTTGTCAGACCTCTGTCTGGCTGTTAGGTTTATGACTTTGATTACTTAATATAAATAACCAGCGTTGAGACTTTGTTTAAGTTCATAATTAACGAGTAACAACACCCTTTTTGGGAATTCATCATTTTGAAGCTTAGAGCATTATTCATTCATAATAATTAGCTTAGCAAAAAGATAAACAAAGCTAATTCATTATAGCTTGACTGTTACTTAAAGGAAGCAATCGTGGTGTTTATTTGCAGCCAACAACAGCAAGTTCTTGATTTGTGTTACCTGTAATACATAAAGCTACACGAGTACAATAACTACTTTTCTTTTTGTTGTACACATTGCTACACATGTAACAAGAAGCACTGAAAGTGCATATGTGAAACAAAAAAAATTACTTTCTCCAAATGTTTGAACACCCAAATAGTTTATATATATATATATGTACACAAACAAATCACATTTACAATATTCTATAGATATATATGATGGAAGTATTTGGTTTTACACACTGATTAATGAGATAGAGACACAACATATGCATATATTTGAATGTCACTTAATATTCTGAAACGGTGGCTTGAATTACACAACTTAAAAAGCACTGTGTAATATGCACTCTAACTTAACTTTTCTTTTCGGTTCCTGTTATTTTTTTACCTAAATTTTGGTTTATTCTCGTTAAGTATTTTCTAATCTTAACGCAACATTTTCTCTCTCGGTGAATTTTTGATTGGCAACCTGACACTAAGTCAAAAGTGAATGGCGTATGTAAACGAGAGTGATAAGAATGCTGTTTACAATTATATCGAGGAGAAAGAGAGAGAGAGAGAGAGAGAGAGGTTGAGATAGCTTGGAGAGATTTGTTGTGAGAGGAATTGGTGAGAATTGATGCTAAACGATTAAATTCTGATGTTGCAAGAGCTTGATTTCATGCTTCTTTGATATTGTAGTCTCGAAATGTTGTCGAGTTAATGAGACCGCTGTTATTTTATGTTACGAGCATTTTCTTATTCAGCTATTGAAGCAACCATTGATTGATTACGATCTGGAATTATATTCTATTATGTTGAGCTGATCTATGAGTTGGCTATCAAGGATCAATAAAAAGTAGTTGACCCTGAATAGACCCAGGGGCGCCGACTTCACCATATTATTGAAGGGGTGGGGCAGACGTGAAGAGATCAGACATGGGAGGGGTACGTCTTTTCCATTGTCAAGAAGAAAATAAAAAAAGGGCAATACGATAAACTACGAGATTCGACTTATATTTTAAAACGCAATTGTAATTGCTCATCAGCAAATGAACAAGGAAACAGAAATACACTGGTGTGCAGAATTAAGGACGAAGAGGAGAAATTAGCACATAACAGCGGAAAAGACCGAAAGACCACTCAGGCGATAAACAAGGGTCCGGTACAGTAGGGCATGCGCATATATGCAGCATGACGTGGAAGGGGGTGTCGGAAAGGTATAAAGCACACGGGCGGTGTACGCTCAGCAATTCGGTGAAAGCTATTGCACGGTGTACATCGGTTTGAACGTTGAACGACGTCGAGTTGCAGCCACCGTGTGATATGGCCAACAGGCAATCCAGTAGGCGACATCTGGATGACTTGGTCGCGTCATTGGGAAGTTGGAAGGAGGTCGAAGTGTGACTAGTGTGGCCTAGGAGTTTGGGATCACTCACAGCATCGTTTCACGAGCTTGGAGAGCGTTTCAAACGACAGGAACAGCTGTCCGAGAGTTCAGCAGTGGTCGTCCACGAGCAACCACGGCGGCGGACGACCGGTATATTGTCCTACAGGCGAGAAGAGACAGACGGCAGACAGCGGGAGAAATCGTAAGGCACATGCAACAGACAACTGGACGTCCGTTATCGCGTTTTACTGTGGCCAGGAGGCTGCACAAAGGTGGTCTATTTGCACGACAACCAGTACGGTGTGTGCCATTAACGCCTGCTCATCGGAGACAGCGGTTTCTGTGGTGCCAGGAACACAAGAACTGGACACATCAGCAATGGGGTCGAGTTCCCTTTACGGATGAGAGCCGATTTAGTCCTACGAGCGATTCTGGACGTTTACACATCTGGAGAGAGCAGGGAACACGCAATCACACCTCCAACATCATCGAAAGGGACCGGTTTGGAGATGGCGGTGTTCTCGTTTGGGGCGGTATCATGCTTGGTAGCCGTACTGACCTCCACATCTTCCAAGGAGGTTCAGTCACTGGTGTCTGCTATTGTACCGAGGTTCTTCTGCCTCACGTGCGTCTGTTTAGAGGTGTTGTGGGTCTTCATGGACGATAACGCTACACCTCATCGTACAGTGGCTGTCGCAGAGCTATTGGAGATTGAAGATATTCAACGCATGGATTGGCCCGCAAGGTCCCCGGACCTAACTCCAATCGAACACGTGTGGGACCTTCTCGGGAGACGCTTGGTAGCACGTCACCAGCCGCCAGCAACGATTCCGCAGCTGCGATTGGAGCTACAAGAGGAATGGGCCACGATGCCTCAACAGCTCCTTGACAACCTCGTCCTCATCATGTACAGACGTTGTAAATCCTGCAACGCAGTCAGGGGTGATCATATCCCCTACTAAAGACTGGATTTTTCTTGGCAGCCGCCTGTCACATGGACGTTTCTGTCTTCTGTCCAGTTGTGTTCGAAGCTACCTTTTCAATAAAGTGCCTTCGTATCCTTTGGATTCCTTGTTTTAGACGGTTTTGCTCACTTGTCCCATATTCTTACATCTTGGGGATCTTATGGTATGATTTGAGTCGATGTGGAGAACTTCTGCACGACGTTGCGTTCGAAAAACCGTCTCGTCCTTAATTTTTGCACGCCAGTGTATTATTTTTTCTGAATGTAAAAATTTTTTTAAATGAAATTCAGCCTGTATTTGATAAAAATATCCAGAGATATTATTTCCAAACGTTTATAAAAAAAAAATTGAGAAAATTAGCGCAGTTACTCAAAGGACGAGAAGCGCAAAAAATAAATAGATAAATAAAGGTGCTAGAGATTTCTGCATTTTTATTTATTTATTTTGGATAATGGTTTTAAACATTTACCCCATATCACGAGCGACTGGTAATCAAGTTTCTTATCAGATGAGAAACTCTGAGTATGAGAAAAAAAGTTTTTACTTATTTTTTTTTTTTATTTATTAATTTTTGGGAAAGAAATTGCTTTGGCCTCACAAGGCGGAACTTGGTCCATCTCATAAAGAACTATACATTTCTAAGAAAAGAAATGCATTTTTTTGCAATAAGCACAGCACACGATAGCCTAAATAGCACCGAGAAAGCATTTTTTTCTCCTTAAAAATAATTCAACTCATGCATTTCGAAAATAACGTACACGCACAAAAACAAAAAAATTGTTTAGTTAAACAGGACAAACAATATTGGGTGGGCATTGCCCCTCCCCAGTAAAATTATTGGAGGGGCAATATTATTTTTTTTGATTGAAAGTTTAACGACCACCGTGAGCAACTCACTGGGCTATAAGCAGTCGCCCGTCCCTAATTTAGGGTCACTGGCTCCAGCGAAGGGAGAGAGCCAGTGCTGGAAGACAAACACCCCATCCATGCCTCACCGGAATTCGAACCTGGATTCTTCTCGGACGAATTGTCACAAGCCAGCGCTTAAACCACTGAGCCACCGGGCGGCGGGGAAGATTCACCTTGCTTCCCATAGTTGGCGCTTATGAGTGGAGCTTTACCTTTTTTAGTAGACCTTTACCTTTTTTAGTTGATCTTTACCTTCAGTAGACCTTTACCTCGAGTAAACCTTTACATTTTATCTGGCCATAACTTGTGTTCAACACTTAGTTATTTCTGTGTTGCATATTTAAGCTATTCGGAGCAAGACTTAAACTTTAAGGTACATATCAGTAAGAACAATAACTGTTTTACAGTAAAGTGTGGTAGGGTTTTAGTTGCAGCATAAGCAAATAACAAATGCTACAACCAATTAAACACTAAAACCCTACAACTGAAGAGGGAACTTTCTTATCAGGGAAACGGATCTTCTCGCAGACCCCCACTATCATCAAATGAAAAAGTCCCCCTCCCCCTCGTCCCTCAGAGAGGAGAAGGGACAGGCCTCCGTCCTACATACTGTATGGAAAAGCTATTACCAACGCCTTGAACAAAAAGATCTGTACATATTCGCCGGTCACTTCCGACTTTAATGGCAGATGGCCGCGTGAGAGAATACTTTCTTCAGGGTGTGAAAATTGATCCCTATCCCAGCTAGCCAATTAGCGAACTCTTTGCATCGAGAATCACATAATGGATCCATTCCGACCAAAGCGGAGAGAAAAAGAATGGGGAGTTGAAGTTAGGAACTTGTTCGGAAAAGAACGCATTTTCTCCGGGGTATAAGTAGAAGAGAGAAAGAGGGTGAACTTCACGCAAGAAATAAACAAAATCCTAAAACCCCACTTCCCGCTGGAAGTAACTAGTAACATGAAATTTTAATATTTTCTCCAAATCAGAAAAGTAAAAATTCTGCAAGAGTGGATTGCGATTTTAATTGCTTGCTTTTCCGCTTTGATTCCATGACATAGAGAGCCTGCAGTTTTCATTCAAACTCCTTCCGTCCGTGTAATTAATTGGCATCCGCTGTTAAATAAACATATCAACAAAGTTGATCACCCGCCAACAATAACTTTACATTCTATATTTTGCAATTTTGATGTCACAATTTTTCGCTAGATTGAATGAGTGTGAATTTGTCTTTAGAGCAAGACTTTCTGTTTTATGGGTTGAACTGGAAAAATTCTTTCGTTTTTTGTTTTGTTTTTGTTGTTGTTTTATTTCATTTCTTTCTTTTTGTATCGGACAGCTGTTACAGCAACTAAAGTCATTGCATAATTTTTTTATTTCTGCGCGGTTAGATAGCGCTTGTGTATATGCTTATTCGGCGCAGTATGCATCCTCCGCCCCCCCCCCCCCCCCCCAAAGTCTGAAAATCTTCACTGGTTAGAAATTGTTGAATATACACCTTAAAAATAACTGTATTAGAGTACAGGACAAAGACCGGAAATTTCACGATATTTGAATATTTTTTTTTCGCCTTTTTGTAATTAGATTTATTCACCGTAAGCTTTGCTACATTTCACTCCAAAAAATGTGATTCACTGTTATTGGAATTAGAAATTTTTCTTTTCTTTTTAATTTTCTTTGAAGAGACACGTCAATACAAATGTCAGCGCTTCAGCAATAAAAGTGAAAATGCGTCTGTGGTCTTCCCGGTAGACGCACAGATGTTTGTGAGTGTGTGATTCGCAGGTTGCTGAATCCCTTTAACACGTGTCGAAGTGGTCGTCAGCGGAAACAACCCCGAAATAGAATGTACGTAAATCTCCGGGTTTAACCTTGAGCAGGAGGTAAATTGTCGCTTCGGAATGCCTCCAACCAAGATCAAGATGCAAGGTCGTCACCATATCATAAGGGTCTGTTTAACATAGACGACGACGTTTTTGCTCTATCAGCAATGTTACATCACTTGCAAGAACCTTTTCTGTTCGTTCGAAACCTGAAATTACTGTTCGATGAATACAAATCTCTACGTGATTTCTCAGAAAAGTTTGCTTAGCTTTGTATTTTATCCTCTCCTCTTTTTGCCCTTTATTTAAATTTTGGAACTTAAAATATAGGGGCGTCACCAGACTAAGAACACTAGGGGGTGGGGTTGGGGGCTGAACAGGGCTTTTTTTTTTTTTCAGTACCTCGTACTCACCCCATCTTCTTTCTTACGTAATGAAAAATATACTGCAGAATTTTAAAATTCAAAGTTGCCGCTTTTAATTTAATTGCGCTTAAAATCTAAATTAAATTACAATAGAGCGTCGAAAATCCGAACTAATTGGAACCACTGGTAGTTCGGATTATCGAACATGTAAAAAAATACAAATACGCTAACATTTCTACATTATATTATCCAAATACATGTACCAAAAATAAGCAACTGTATACAAAAAAAAAATAAAAAAAAAATACATAAGGCTAATATTCTTTTTTGTTATTATGCAACACGAAACAAGTTTGCCATTGTTACTACTGCTGTGAAATTTTTGAACATAAAGTACAAATTCCAAAATTTACCAATTATTACACTCTGGTTCCGATTGCCAAGGGGTCTACTTAATGCTAAGTGGAGGGGAAATAACTTTCCTCCGGTCTCACAGTGAACAAGTGGGCTGAGTGATGAAACAGGGGGTGGTACTGCGGTGGTAATGGGTCGTAAAATCTTAGCCCCGCAGGGAACAAATGACTGGGAAAGTTTTCGCCTTTTGCCTCTGAGTATCAGAAGTCACCTCCACCTTCGACACGTCGCCCCCAAAATGCTCACACCTCCAAAATTAGGCGATTCTATCATCATCAAGTGCAAAGTTAAAATGAACGGACTATACTTAAACTTTCCTCCACCACACAAGAAAAAAAAGTGAAGGAGAGCTTGTTCGGATTTTTGACATTTCGGATTCTTGACGTTCGGATATTAGACACTCTACTGTAATTTAATTTCACTCACAACCAATGTAACCCCAAAATCTTCAGTTTTAGTACAATATTTTTAGTGCAGCATTAACATTATTTAAATGTTGATCTTCTTCCCATCATTAGTGGGTTTTTGAGAATATTTAGACGGCCCCTTGCTGCTTTGCTGCGGTGCCGAGTATTGAGCAATGGTATAGTGGAGTCACCTTCTGTTTAGGAGGACCTTTATTTGTGTCCTTCGTTTGGACGCGCAACAAATTCTGTATGCAGACAGTGTGGAAGCCAAACTTTTAGTTTTATGGCCCCAGCATTTAAACAAGGAAGAGGGTGAATAGTGGATCCTATGTGTTCTCTGCGTGTTGGCTGGGTGATCTGATTTACTGGAGTGTGGACGCCACGGGTTGCCAGGATTCGGAAACAGACAGAGCATCTATGTAGTTAGACGCAGTTAAGAGCAATAAAGAGAAAGGCCCACAGTACGGCAAGAAATCTAGCCCCATAACACAAAATCCAGCGTACCAGACCCAAAATTTCTGAGCGTTCAAATCGATATTCACGCCCACCAGGAGCATACAGTGTTGCCAACTCGTGAAAATAACCTATGACTAAAAAGTAAATAAAAAAATGACAAACCCGACGATCCTCGCGGCTTGTCCTTAAGCAAGACTCAGTTCCTTACGCGTCCTTCGGCAGTATATAATGGTCAAGTGCAAATTTGTCGCAGCCCCGGTGCCGTAGTGGTCTAATCGCTGGCTTATGACCATTCAGCCGAGATGAGTCTGTGTTCGAATCCTGGTGGGGTACCGATGTTGTGTTTGTCTTACGGCACTGGCTGTCTCCCTTTCCAGGAACCAGTGACCCTAAATTAGGAACGGGCGACTTCTCATAGCCCATGGAGATGCTCACGGTAGTCGTCGCTCTGCCCCCTAATATCGTAATTGACTTTTCTGTCTTCTTTACTTTTTATTTGTTGATGATTGATCACTGATTAAATCAAATATATAATAATATTCCAAAACTTAGTAACGGTTCAGAAATTTAACAGAAAACTTAATTCAAAACTATTGGGGAGTGGTGTTCAGGTGCGATTATTATTTTTATTATTTGGTTGGGGATTTTACCGACTACCGTGAGCAACGCGATGGGCTATAAACCGTCGCTCGTCCCTAATTTAGATCCACTTGTTCCTGGGAAAAGGCTGAGAGTCAGTGCCGTAAGACAAACACAACATCTATACCTCTTCGGGATTCGAACCCAGACCCATCTCGGACGAATGGTCAGAAGCCAACGCTTTGACCACTACGCTACTGGGGTCGCAGATAAGATTGGAGTGGTTTCTGCCCCCCTCCCTCCGAAAAAGGTATAGCGACGCCCCTGTTAAAATATCATATGGCGGCCAAAGAAAAATAAGTAAGAAGTCTGATATGGCTTTGTTTGTTTCTAGGCGCGAACTTTTTCTCAGTCATTCACTCGTCAGAACATGCGTAGTGGTTGCAGGTGCAGTAACCGGAACATTACTTCCTGAAGTTAAAAATTTATATAATAAGAGCGTATTTTTATTGTTATAATATTATTTTTATTTATTACTTTTTTAAGATTCGAGTATTCTTCCCTATAAACTAGAAAGAACTTGTTTTTTAAACATTTTTCTTCGTGTGCAAGTGTTAATGTTTATTTTTTTTTTTTTATTGGAGGTTTAACGACCACCGTGAGCAACTCAATGGGCTATAAGCAGTCGCCCGTCCCTAATTTAGGGTCACTGGTTCCAGGGAAGGGAGAGAGCCAGTGCCGTAAGACAAACACAACATCCATGCCTCACCGGGATTCGAACCCGGACCCCGTTCGGACGAATGATCAGAGGCCATCGCTTAGACCACTGCGCCACCGGGGCGGCGTTAATGTTTATATGGCATCATGTTATATATCATGGTATCCCATTGTATTGGGTGGCGGTGAAAAGTTCTATCGAAGACTGACAAAAACTAAGCAAACAGATCATATGTATGTTTACTAACTAAGCCAACAGATCATATGTATGTTTACTAACTAAGCCAATATCTATCTGTTTATCCACCTTCCTATCAGTCTCTTGACTCGCCCTGCGTCACTTCTGTTCCCAATACGTGGCTACAGCAACAGAGGCCAATATAGCTGTGTCTAAACCTTCCTTGGATGGAAATTCAACAGAAATAGTTGCCTACTTAAATTAAATTAAACTGAATTGAACCGACTGATTATAGACACCTCACTCACGTTAGTGCTTACCCCGTGTCTGAATGTATGTGATTATATGCTGTCAAGTCTGCGATTGTGATACATTTTGTAACGGTGTTAAATCTTCGAATCATTTAACAAACAAATCTTTGACTCCGTGAATTTGTTTGTAAATGAAATTATTTATTGTGTGCTCTGTGAGTACACTGTCGAACCCTAAACCAACATAAGTGTTATAAGTGTTGAACCACTTAGTCAAATACTTTGGTACGTATAACATTTACAACAGAAGGCAAGTTATACTTTGAAATCTTCAGCATATTTCGTTGATGAGTCTGAATATTATTAAAGCATCTAGCAATCTTCTTCTAACACTTATGCTTTAGATATTTTCTTGTCTGGTTTCATTCACAAATAATTTTGGACAGAATTTTGGTGGCATCAGAAATTACACCTACAGTTCTCTAATTGCAGACAGAAACTAAAGCTAATGTCTTATAATCAGGTTGTTGATCCTGACCACTTATTTACAAAATTTCTTATTATAGTTGCAGTATAATTTTTCTGATATGTGACCAACTCTCGATGTACAGTATATATATACAGAATATACCTTTTGCAAAAACTTCAGTAATACTTGAAACAAGTTGAGAATCATAGTACTTATTAGCGTTTCGAAAAGGATGATACCTTCGATCTTTTTGTTAACTATTATTTTTTCTGAATTGCTATATAGAAGGGATGGCCAACACGTCGATCGCCATCGATCGCCAACGTTTTGTGGAAAAAATATAAAATTGTTTTTTAAGTTACTGCGAAAATCGACGATGGAACATTCAGACAAGGAGCGGCCATGCTTGCGCCCTTACAACTGTTGACTTATGACTACATCCACCAGGTGTCAAGGTCCCGTGGTCTCCCCTTCCCCGATAGCAATCTGCCGTGGCTCTGCTTGCCTACATAATGAGAGCATTAACCGTAGAGTTAGACGCGGGAGATAGCGTCACGAGAGGTAACAGTCAGCTTCGGGCAAACTTGGCGTGTAGCTTAAGTGTGTAATGTTTATTGTTTATCGTTCGCATCGGAGCTGTGGGTTTCTTCTTTGAACTATTTTGTTGATATTATCGTTTTCGTGAAAATGAGTGCCCCGAAAAGACCGAAAACTTATTATTTTCATCAAGAATGGGAACTGGACTACTTTTTCGCTATGGTTGAAGACAAGTGTTGCTGCTTAATTTGCAGTACTTCCGTGGTGATACCAAAGAAGAGGAATTTAGAGGGGCACTTCAACGCATTGCATGGTAAATATCAATCCAGTTTCCCAATCAACAGTGAAATAAGAAAAAAAATTACAAGAACTGAAATATGGACTGACTGCGCGGCGCAACATGTTCTCAAAGCCAAACGACCCATCGAACGCTGTAACCATCGCCTCCTTTAAAGTAAGCCATACAATAACAACAACATGTAAACCTTTTTCTGATGGCGAATTTATCAAAGATATTTTTGTGGACATAGCAGATTCTCAATTTGCAAATTTCAAGAATTAGGGTAAAATAAAAACAGCCCTTCATGATCTGCAATTATCTCGGAATGCAGTCATGAGACATATTGAAAAGTTAAGCCAAAATTCAAATGGACAACTGCTAAAAGATATTGATCAATGTGTTTCATTTTCCCAGCAACTGGATGAATAAACGGATGTTAGTAACACTGATCAACTGCTGATTTTTATCAGAATGGTTTTCCCGGACCTTTCTGCTAAAGAATAATTGTTGAGCATGATTTCATTGAAAGGAAAAACTCGAGGTCTCGATATTTTCAACGGATTCAAGAAAATATTGAAAAGGTTAAGTTGCCTTTATTTACGCTCGTGTCAATAACCACCGACTGAGCAGCAGCGATGACGGGTTAATCCAATGGATTCATAGCCTTGTGTCAGAAAAATGAAGATTTCCCAGATTTTTTAAGCTGTCATTGCATCATCCATCAGAAAGTTTTAGCCAGCAAGAGGCTTAATACAAAATGCGTCATGGATATTGCTTTTAAAATCGTCAGCTCCATCAGAGGTAAATCTCTTCAAAGGCGACTTTTAAAAATGAAACTGGATGATATACAGCCAGATTTCATTTTGCACACGAACGTCAGTTAGCTAAGCCGAAGCAATTTTTTGCAAAGATTTCGTGACTTGTTGGACGATATTATAAGTTTTCTTCAAGAGACTGGTGATAATTATCATCAATTGTGTGATCTGGACTGGCTATGTGATCTGGCATTTTTGGCAGATTTTACGAGAAAACTTAGTTTAATGAACCTGGAATTACAAGGAAAAAATAAAACAATCGGCGATATGATGAGCAGTGTTTCTTCTTTCAAGAACCAAACATGATTAAGGATCTCGAAACTAAATGTTTTGATCTATTGAAAAACACCAAGGATCATTTAGAAAAAAATTCCACACATGTATTCAATTCAGGAAAATGTGTAACCGAAATCCAAACTATTCTTGACGACTTCGAAACCCGATTCAGTGAGTTTACAAAAATGGAAGATCTTATTCAATTTGCCATTTACCCATTTAAGGATGACACTGACCCAAACCAATTGCAAGTAAATTTGCAGAGCTGTTTCAACTGGACAAAGTTTCACTGGAAAATGAAATAATAACACTGCTGTGTGACATATTTCTGAGAGCCAGATAGATGTTCAGAAGATAATTTCTGGAATTTTGTTTCCAAAGAAAAGTACCCCAATGTGAGAAAATATAGTGAACATTTACATTCCTGTTTCGGGTCAACATACAATGTATTTATGCGAATCAGCATTTTCTAACTTACAACAAACAAAAAATAAACATCGCTAAAATTTGACGGATCAGCAGAAGATTACATAAGATTGGCGTTGTCCGATTATACTCCAGATTTTTTTAGCCTTTAGTCTGCGCCTTCATTTTGCCTTGGCGGAAGAAATGAAGGCGCAAACTTCACATTAATTTTCTATTCACCATAAACAAATAAACATTTGTTCATAACATTTACGTTTGTACTAAGGCCTATGTATAAATATCGAATAAAAATCATAACATAATTCAAATTGTTTTACTTACCTCAAATACATGCATAACATCGATGGGTTCTACATACAGGGCAACAAGCGACAAATTTTGGAGGAAGAAATTTGAAATTGTGAAGCAGGGTAGATCACTTAGAGTCGAGGGGGAAAATGTAGATTTTAGTCCCAATCAAGTTGGCCACCCTTGCTGTATAGGGAGTCTTTAATCACACTGAGACAAAACTTTGAACTGAAGAATTTATACTTTATAAATAACATTTCAAAGAGCATCCAACAGCTCACGCATTTATATCTCTTTTTGGGCGAATAGTTTATTTTGTAAGAAGATTATTATTTAAATAAGTTACATATGATTGACACTTAACATTTCTTCTGTACAGCACAACGAGAGGGAAGCCGCTACAGGTTAACAAGCTACGAGTAAAACAGTAAAAAAACAAGCTGGAGAAATGAAGATTTATTTAAATGTGTTGCTAAAAACAAAAAAAAAAACACATTCAATGCCTATCCAAATTATTAAGAACATACAACTATTTCTTAAAGTGAACACCGAATTAACATTCCGTATTTCGAAAATCTAACTAATATTTTATTTTATGAATACCTAAATTTCCACCTAAACTGCCACTTTTTTTATATTGGGGGATTAACGACCACCGTGAGAACTCGATGTGCTATAAGCAGAACCCCCGTCCCTAATTCAGGGCCTCTGACTCCAGGGAAGGAAGAAAAAGGAGAGAGCCAGGGCCGTAAGACAAACACAAAATCCATGCCTCACCAGGATTGAAACCCGGACTCATCTCGGACTAATGGTGAGAAGCCAGCACTTAGACCACTGCGCTACCGGGGCGGCAAACTGCCAATTTGTCATAGACTTTTCATTATAGCTCATGAATACTTCGGTCTCACATTTGGTGTTGTCTTCCACCAAAAGGATTTCCAGTTAATTCAGTGATGTCGCCAAAGACAATGGCTCTGGAAGTACAGGATCCAACAAGTTTCAAATCGGAATGAGGTCAGGCGATTAGAAAGGCCACAACAGGAGCTGGAATTCAGCCCCACTATAGTCGCACATAAGCTGGGAGGGTTGATCCGTTCTGCTGCATTCCGGAAACATTCACACTCCACTAGGATAAAATTATGCTTCATTGGAATCTTCTGGTTGTTGCGTGGAGCTGTAGGTATTCCACGAAGCTAGGTGCTCGTACAGAAAACTAGGAAACCCAGTCTACGTCATGCAACCGCATTCCTAGGGATTCATCTTAGATTGTGGGAGCTACAGGTCCGTAGCTAGGACACAGAACCGGGGGGTGGGGTGGGGTGGGGTCATCTGGGGAAGGGCTTGGTGTTGCATACAAACTAATCTTTTCCACGAAAACAGACGCAAGTTTTTCTTTGTTTTTTCGCTCCTTCTGTTAATTTGCTTCACCAGCGAACAATTTTCCCACGACAAAAAAGTACAATGCTGGACATAGAAATTGCCCCACCCTGAAGGAGGGGTGCTACAAACATGCAAATCGCAGGGCGGGTGTACCCACTCGAGATATGCAAATGATGTTAAACTGAAGCCGATGACTTCACACGTTCGTGAGATAAAGGTGCCAGCAGCAACAGGGATGGTAATGTATGGTCGCTGGTGAAAGTATCGCGATGTGTCAGATTTGTTGTTTGTGCTGGGAAACTGTTCAGCGAAGGCCGAAAATGCTGCGGTACATGCTGTTGGCAGGTTTATCGCCATTTGGATGCGTTTCAGAGAGGAAAAATTGTAGGCCTGTGTGAAGCGAGCTGGTCTACACGTTGTATCGCTGCACATGTGCAACGGGCTGCACGAACTGTTGGACGCTGTTGGCACCAGTGGCTACATGGAAGGTGCGTACGTGCGTCGGAGCGGCAGTGGTGCAGTCCGACAGATGTCAGCACGCCTGGACCGGTGGATTGTTCGACACACTCGTTCGGCACCAGAAAGCACTGCGGGCGATATTCGACGTGCTGCGTCATCGGCTATGAATGCCGCCAAAACGACCCGAACTGTATTTTTCGAACGATATCTCAACAGCATGATTTACAGGATTCAACGTGTTGAGAGCTATTGACACAGGGGGTGGTAGCAGAACCATTGGAGTGTCAGGAAGTGCTATTTCCCTACTGTGGACACGATTCCAGTCCAGGATACAGGACCGTCCACGAGCAACTACAAAAAAGGACGACAGCTATCTATTGTTAACAGTCCGTCGGAAGACGGCAAAATGCTACTCTACACCAGCGAGAGCTTCACGTGTCAACGAAACGCAAGTTCAATCGACTTCACTAAGGTGGCCTTTATGCATGTAGACCAATAGTGCAATAGTGTGTGTGTCCCTTTAACCGCTTGGCCCGTTGAAACTGGGCCGTGGAACATCGCGTTTGGGGACACGGCCAGTGGAGTCAAGTTCCCTGCTCTGACAAGACGAGATTCAGTCTGGAGTCTGACAATCGAAGAGTTCTTACCGGGAAGGCACCCGGCACACGAAATAATCCAGCTTTTGTGCAGGAAACATTACATTACGGTGGACATGAATTGATGGTCTGTGTAGGCATACGCATCGGTGGACGTACGGACCTGTACGTCATCCGAAATGGCAGTCTGACGGCCCAGAGATGCATAGACGAGATTCTCAGACCTATTGTCATGCTGTGTGCTGCAGATGTCGACAATTCGTTCTTTTTCATGGACGATAACGCCCGACCTCATAGAACTTGGCTGGTAGACAACATTCTTCAAGAGGAGGCAATCATGCGTTTGGAGTGACCCAGCTCCCCTGACTTAAATCCAATTGAGCCTGCCTGGGACGCACTAGGCAGACGCATTTCAGCTCAGCCTCAACCAAATAATAAAACTTGGTTCTCCCAAGGCGTTCAATACGTCATCCGTGGAGGATGACGTATTGAACGCAGTTTAGCTGGTTTCATTGCTCCGTTTTTACCGTCATCCTCCACGGTACTTCGGTCATCAGTGGATTTTATCAACAGAGTTAAAGACTTCATAGTGGCTCCACATCACATCATTGGTACGTTTGATGTCGTTTCACTTTTTCCGTCAGTACCTGTAGAGGAAGCATTTTGCACCATAAAACAAGCGTTACTGGAATCGACTTTGTTCTCCCAAGAGTCGTTGGCGGCCATCTTTTATGCAATCGACCTTGTAGTAGACTCTAATTATTTCGGTTTTAACAACCAAGTATTTAAGCAATCGAACGGGGTGGCTATGGGCTCCCCGATGTCCTCTGTGCTTGCTGAAGCTGTGTTAAGGCCGCTAGAATCGCAAATCCTAAATAGAGCCGGATTGGTACCTGCATTATGGCTACGTCCTGTAGACGATATATTTTTTGTTTGGCCTCACGGGATGGAAGAATTCGATGATTTCTTCTAATTCAGCAATTCCGTCCATAATGACATCAAGTTTACTATGGATTGCGCTAATGATGACTTCCTTCCTTATCTGGACGTCCTCGTCGCTAAACCGTTTTATGGAACTTTTTCGACTGAGGTTTATTATAAGCCTAATTATACCCCAAATTTAATTTTACCGTCATCTTTTGGGCCTGCTACCCACAAATTGCCATTTTCCAGACATCGTGCTAAGCGAGCGTTTTCACACTCTTAAAATGACGCGTCCAAGATTGCGGAGATCAACAATATTAAATCGTTGGTCTCAGCTGCAGGCTATAAAGACTATGTAATTGATGACATCTTTAGGAGCGCCGAACTTGAGTTTGTTAATCAACGTCGTCGTATCAAGGAACCCGGTCAGAGGTTCATAGGCTCCTTTCCGTACGTACCGGGACTTTCCTATTTCATCCGGAATGCGTTTAAGAAGTTAGGGCTTGGAGTTGGAATTTGCCACCCTAGCTCAATATCACAATTCCTTCTTTCATCCGTAAGCCGCAGCACTTTACTTGCTAACGCAGGGGTATATTCCATAACCCTTCGATACCAGGATGGAAATACCAAGTTTTATATTGGCATAACAAAGAGGTCCTTTGCGACTCGTTTGTCCAAACACAAAAGAGACGTCTTGAAGAGTAAATCGTCCACTGCCGGGAGGTCATGCCATCTTCTGCCGCTCCACAATGGGCCGATTTGCAACAGGTTGCCCCATACACTACCGCCAGAGGTACAACCAATAGGGAGTCTCTGGAGATCTTGTTTAGCAATGATGTCTGCAACGATTACGTGTCAATTGAGCTGCCTTTGATGTGGCGCATGTTCCTGCGTGCCTCTCGTGAAAGGACCTGATTCTTCTCGTTTTCAACTGTTTCCGCATGATCGTGCTGTTTCGTTTTTATACATTTTATACATTTCACACGCATATTTAAATTTTCTGTTCATTCATTTAGATTACTAACGTTGTTCCAAAACCACGTCTAATCCTGAAGAAGGCACCCGTAGGTGCTGAAAGCTTGCAACCAGTTGTTTGCTGTCTTATGCCAATATACGGATATTATCGTTTTTTACTTAGTTATAGATTTGCAAATCGTTGTGAAACTGAACGAAGATCTCCAGGGTGTGCCACTCGCTACCGAACCCGGCATTTCTTTAATAATATTAACACCAATGAAGATATTGCAACGAAATTTGAAGTGGACTTACCTCATTTCGTGCGAAATGCGATGAAATCGCAACGTGTGCTGGAAGTGGACTCCATTTGCGTCCAGACAGCATTGAACCCGGTGCTGTCCGCCAGCCAGCCGGAGTGCTCCTTAGTGGCAGACACATGCCTAAGTGTGGCGCCACTGAGGAGAAATCCGCCAGTCAGCCGGAAGCGCCTCTCTGCTGCAATACGTCAATTCTCAAGATTCCCGTATTTGGGCCAGTGAAAATCCCAACGCGATACACGAAGAACCGCTTTATTCACAGAAAATTGGTGTTTAGTGTGGGATGATCTGGTGGCCGCATAATTGGTCCCATCTTCTTCGATATACCATCACAACAGCTGCATATATGGAAATCTTCAACACCTTTGTAAATCAATTGGACGACGAAGAACTCTCCATTTGATATTACCAGCATGATGGAGCGACATCACACACCAGTATGGCAGAAATTCAGTCCTTTTTCGGGGATTGCTTCATTTCGAAGGGTCTATGGCCACTGCGCTCGCCCGATCTGACGTCTTCTGATTCCTTTTTATGGGGATATCTGAAATGTAGAGTTTACCAAAAGAAATCGCGAACCATAGATGCCTTGAAAGCAAACATCACCGAAGAAATTCAGGCAGTGATGGCGGACGTACTGGCAAGGACTTTCCATAATATGGTGTGCCGGGTTCAATGCTGTCTGGGCGAAAATGGTGGCCACTTCCAGCACGTGTTGTGATGTTATCACGTTTCTTTTCTTTCTTTTTTTTTTCATTGAAGGTTTAACGACCACCATGAGCAACTCAATGGGCTATAAGCAGTCGCCCGTCCCTAATTTAGGGTCACTGGTTGAAGGGAAGGGAGAGAGCCAGTGCCATAAGACAAACACAACATCCATGCCCTACTGGGATTCGAACCGGGACCCTTCTCGGACGAATGGTCATAAGCCAGCGCTTAGACCACTGCGCCACCGGGGCGGCTCATCATGTTTCGTACGAAACGTGATGATATTGCAACGAAATTAGAAGTGGACTTACCTCATTTCGTCATCACGTTTCGTCCGAAATGAGGTAAGTCCATTTCTAATTTCGCTGCAATATCTTCATCGGGGTTAATATTATTAAAGAAATGCCGGGTTCGGTAGCGAGTGGGACACCCTGCACATGAAAATAAAACGGACATTATATTTCATCTACTTTTACTCTTTCATAAATGAACGAATTATCGAAGAATATTTGTTATTTTTAAATTATAACTATGTAGTTTTACTCACTGTATTGCATTCTGCAGTTTTGAATTTATGTACATAAATTCTCTATCTTTACTTCAAGTAGCCTAAATAATTTAGAAAAATATACCCGAGAAAAAAGGCAATTATTTGCGTGATCGGCAAGGTTTTTCAATTGATATGATTAGCAGATTATCTGCAATAGTGTCGGAAATGTGTTCCATCAAAAACAGTTTCACGTCAAACTGCCCATAAAAATATTTGGAGGTCGTATAAAAATTTCACTTTTGACTACTCCGTGGCCGAGAATTCAGAAGTTAATTAACTGACTTACAAATACGTAGTGTTTCTACAATTTCATATTTTCTTGGTGGCAATGTATGATTGCAGCTAATTTTTTTGAAAATGCATTTCCGTGACTATACAAGTCCATAAGCGAAACTAAAATAAATTATTATTAATTTTATTTATTATTCATTTTATATTTGAACGGAAACAGAATGCATGCAAACATAAATGTTTTATAGAAAAATAAACTGATTTAAAGAAAAGAAAATATGGAAATATGTTTAATCAATACATCCTTCCAGTTCTTACTTACGGATCAGAGAGACACGGACCTTAACTAAAAAAAAAAAAAGACGCACAGAGGCTTCAAACTACTGAAAGAAGCATGGAGAAATGCCTGCTTGGTATAACCAAGAAGGATAGGAAGAAGAAACTCATGTACCGAGAAAATGACGGGTGCTAATGGCATCATGTTCAAGGTAAATCCATGAAAAGGAGCAGGTCAGAGATGGGTGGATGAAATTCGAAAGTATGTCAGAGTGACGGATGAGACTTGCTCAAGAATCAAAGTTGTGGAAGAAACTTGGGGAGATCTTCATTCAGCAGTGGATTGAAGGGTGATGATGATATATATGTTATCGTTAAAGTATGAAATCTGTTATTTCATAGAATACCTAGTTATTTCATGAAATAACTGATCAAGTCAGTTAAAGCGTAAAACTGACTTGTATTCTATGGTTTAACTAGTTATTTCATGAAATTCAAAAGGCTGTAAATTGAGAACCACTGGTCAGAAATAGCACACCATTTTTAACCCACTATAAAGTGTTATATAATAATAATGATATTAACTTTTATGTTTCGTTTTGTTATTTATAAATTTTTCGGAAATGAGTTGTACAGAAGATCTACAAATTGTGTTTTAATGAACTGAATGTTCAGAGGGAAAGAGAAAGCTCTAAAGAATGTTTGGAAATTCAAGCTAAGAAGATGAAATTAATGTCAGATAAATCTCATTCTGAAGCCTCTGTGGGGCTTAGGGGTGACGCCAGATCTATTTTAGCTGTTATCATGAAAATAACCGAAGAAGGATTTTTCAATTGGGAACAAGAAACGGCCGCATAAAACATCTGCTCCGGTCGGTTGCTACAGCTCAAAGTTTTGGTACCGTCGGGGATTTAAAAAATGTTCATGTAAAACGCAGTTTGTCAACAAAAAATGTATTTGTTTTAGAAATAATGTTTTATGCAATTCCAAATGCCATTTTAGTAATCCCTGTTGTAACAAATGATTTTATTGTGTCTTTATATAAATAACATTTTGTATGCTGTATAATTCAGTCAAATTGTTTATTTTACACTTCAACTGTCTATCATTATTTAATTTATAGAACACCTAGTTATTTCATAGAATACCTAGTTAAAGTGTGGAATTATTAATTTATTACACGCTTTAACTAACTTGATCAGTTATTTCATGAAATAACTATAGGTATTCTATGAAATATCTGAATTATACACTTTAACGGTAACATCATCATCATCATCATCATTGTCAACCATTATCAATCCACTGCTGTTCGAAGGTCTCCCCAAGTTTCTTCCAAAACGGTCTGTCTGGTGCCAGTCTCCTCCATGTCACTCCCGCACACTTTCGAATTTCATCCACCTATCTCCCATGTGGTCTTTTTCTGGGTCTTTTCCTGTCCCTTGGAATCCAATCTAAAATTTCGGCTGTCCATCGATGGTCTGTCCTTCTGACAGTATGTCCAGCCCATTGCCATTTCAGGGATTTACATCTGATCATGATGTCTTCCACTCTTGTCATTTTTCGGATCCACGAGTTCCTCTCCTTATCTCTCCTGGTTACACCAAGCATGCACCTCTCCATGCTGCTATGAGTTGTCTTCAGCCTTCGTATGTCTCTTTTAGTTAAGGTCTACGTCTCTGCACCATACGTAAGCACTGGAAAGATGCATTGATCAAACACTTTTCTTTTAAGACATAATGGCATATTGCTCATGAAAATTATGCAGTTTCTTCCAAAAGCTCTCCAGGCAAGTTTTGTACGCCGATTAATTTCTTCATCAATGTGACCCTCACTTGATATCTGTTGTCCAAGATTAACGTAGGTGTCTGTTATCTCCAGCTTTTCGCCATCAATCGATAAATCTTCATTTCTTGTAAAAGCATTGGACATCACTTTTGTCTTCTGAAAGCTCATTTTTAATCCCACTTCTTTACTCTTGTCAGCAAGTTCCTGGATCATACTCTGCAGCTCTGATAGGTTAGTTGCAAAAATTACTACGTCATCAGCAAAACGAAAGTGGGTTAGATAATCTCCATTAACCTTTATCCCTTTGTTTTCCCAGTTCAGTGATTGAAAGACATTTTCCAATGTTGCATTAAAGAGCTTCGGAGATATGGTGTCACCTTGTCTCACTCCCTTTCCAATTTTTATGTGTGTTGCATTTTCAAATTGCCGAATCTTTGCACTTGCATTTTCATAGATGTTATTAATAATATTAATGTATGCATCTTCAATACCGCAGGATTTCAGAGCCATTGTAACTGCTGATGGTTTCACCGAATCAAAGGCTTTTTCATAATCGATAAAAACCATGCACAATGGAAGTTCATATTCCCTCGCTCTTTCAATTAGTTCTCTCAGTACGTGGATATGATCTACTGTGCTGTAGCCACTCCTAAATACAGCTTGTTCTCTCGGTTGAGCCATGTCCAGTGTCACCTTCAAGCGGTGTGAAAGAACTTTAGTGAAGATTTTATAAACCACTGATAGGAGGCTGATAGGTCTGTAGTTCCTGAGATCCTCAATATCACCTTTTTTATGTAGCAGGATCATTGTAGCGTTGTTCCAATTCTCAGGAATCTTCCCTTCATTAAGGCATCGAGTGAAAATTTGGGCGAGTACTGTTTCGATTTCTCCACTTGCTTCTTGTATGATGTCTACAGTAATTCCATCTTCTCCTGGAGCTTTTCCCCGCTTCATGTTCTTGATTGCATGTGCAACTTCTGCTGGAAGGACTGGAAGAACTCTGGTACTGGTACCTTCCATGATGTCTGGAGGGCATGTATTATCCCTTTCATATAATTTGGAGTAGAAATCTTTCACTCTTGTCAAAATTTCGCCTCTATTTCTTGTTACAGAACCATCTTCTTTTCTCAGTGCCATAATCTGTTTTCTTCCCTTACTGAGATGTCCCTTTGCTATATTTAGGCTTTGGTTGTTTTCAATTGCTTTCCTTACTAGTTCACAGTTGAATTTCCTCACGTCTTCAGTGATACTTTTTCGTACTGTCTTGCATAGCTCTATATATTCCACTTTGGAAGTCACATATTATTTAGTTGTCCTCATCTCTCTTCTTTTTTGCATCAACATTTTGGTTTTTCCTGATAATTTGTTCACATGCAACTTGTTCTTAGACCCAGCTAATGTTGTTGCTGTTTCCATAAGAGCTTTGGTTACTTTTCTGTTAACTTCAGAAATAACCACTTCTTCCGATGTTAGGCCTTTTAAAGCAGAGAATCTGTTCTTGAGTTCCAAATTGAAGTTATTGTGGTGTTTTTTAAGGTTGGTTATGTCAATACATTTTGTTTGTCTTATGAGCTTGCCACGTTCGAGTTTAGTGTTGAGGTGCATCTTACATCTCACCAATCTATGGTCACTACCTGTGTTGAACTTGTTTAGCACACTGCAGTCTTCTATGACGAATTTTTTGTTACACATAATAAAATCAATTTCACTTGTCGTCCCATTTGGATGTATCCATGTCCATTTCCTGTGTGGCTTTTTCTTGAAAAAGAAGTTCAAGATGAAAAACCCTTCTGCCTCTGCAAACTGTACGAGAGTATTTCCCCGCTGGTTTCTGTTGCCGTGACCGAATTTACCTACTGAAGTTTCATTCTGTTGCCGTTGCCCTATTTTTGCATTGAAATCTCCCATAATTATCTTTTAGTGTTGCTTACCTTTATTATTTAGATGACGAATTTCCTCATAAAATTCTTCAATTTCTTCTTCAGGATGGCTTGTGGTGGGTGCATAAGTTTGAATAATCTGAGCCTGGTATCTTCTCGAGAGTTGGATAACGAGTCGTGCAGCTCTGTCAGAGGAACTTTCAACTTCTACACCTTTATCCTTCAGTTTCTTGTTTATTATAAATCCAACACCACTAGTTCTGCCAGTATCTGTCCCACGATAGTAGAAGAGATGTCCACTTTTCAGTTCAATGAGATCTTCTCCTTTTCTCCTTACCTCACTTAGCCCGACGATGTACCACTTGATCCTTTGTAGTTCCTCTTCCAATTCAAGAAGCCTTGAATCAGAAGATAGGGAGCGTCCATTATACGTAGCCAAGGTCAGCATCAGATGGTTGCCTAGTCCGGTCCTCCGGTGATTCTTAGCACCCTCTGCCTTCATGTCGCACTGGCCGCTGCCTTGGCCAGGTACATTCCAGCTGCCGGAGACTGAGGGCCAAGATTTAAGTTGTGGAGTCATTTTGGAGGGGTTTGGCCGTAACTCACCACGCTGGCCAAGCGGGTTGGTGATTGTGGGATAGCATTTCGTCTAATCCCGATGGTATAGTTATACCGCTATTGGCGGTCGACAGAGCCCCTTTTGTGGGAACAGGATGCACCACGAGAAGGCGAGGTTGACATTTGTCAAGGAGAGGCTGTGATGTTACGCATCACCTGACCTTACATCCCAACGGTAATATATATATATCATCATCATCATCATTGTCAACCATTATCAATCCACTGCTGGACGAAGGTCTCCCCAAGTTTTCCCACAACGGTCTGTCTTTGCCAGTCTCCTCCATGTCACTCCACGCATATTTACGAATTTCATCCACCCATCTCCCATGTGGTCTTTTTCTGGGTCTTTTCCTGTCCCTTGGAATCCAATCTAAAATTTCGGCTGTCCATCTATGGTCTGTCCTTCTGGCAGTATGTCCAGCCCATTGCCATTTCAGGGATTTAACTCTGATCATGATGTCCTCCACTCTCGTCATTTTTCGGATCCACGAGTTCCTCTTCTTATCTCTCCTGGTTATACCAAGCATGCACCTCTCCATGCTTCTTTGAGTTGTCTGCAGCCTTTGTATGTCTCTTTTAGTTAAGGTCCACGTCTCTGCACCATACGTAAGCACTGGAAGGATGCATTGATCAAACACTTTTTCTTTTAAGACATAATGGCATATTGCTCTTGAAAATTATGCTGTTTCTTCCAAAAGCTCTCCAGGCAAGTTTTGCATGCCGATTAATTTCTTCATCAATGTGACCTCACTTGATATCTGCTGTCCAAGATAAACATACGTATCATTGTTATCTCCAGTTTTTCTCCATCAATCGATAAATCTTCATTTCTTGTAAAAGCATTGAACATCACTTTTGTCTTCTGAAAGTTCATTTTTAATCCCACTTCTTTACTCTTGTCAGCAAGTTCCTGGATCATACTCTGCAGCTCTGATGGGGTAGTTGCAAAAATGACTACGTCATCAGCAAAACGAAGGTGGGTTAGATAATCTCCATTAATCTTTATCCCTTTGTTTTCCCAGTTCAGTGATTGAAAGACATTTTCCAATGCGGCATTAAAGAGCTTCGGAGATATGGTGTCACCTTGTCTCACTCCCTTTCCAATTTTTATGTGTGTTGTATTTTCAAACAGCCGAATCTTTGCACTTGCATTTTCATAGATGTTATTAATAATATTAATGTATGCATCTTCAATACCGCAGGATTCTCAGAGCCGTGGTAACTGCTGATGGTTTCACCGAATCAAAGGCTTTTCATAATCGATAAAAGCCATGCACAATGGAAGTTCATATTCCCTCGCTCTTTCAATTAGTTCTCTCAGTACGTGGATATGATCTATTGTGCTGTAGCCACTCCTGAATCAGCTTGTTCTCTCGGTTGAGCCATGTCCAGTGTTACCTTCAAGCGGTGTGAAAGAACTTTAGTGAAGATTTTATAAACCACTGATAGGAGGCTGATAGGTCTGTAGTTCCTGAGATCCTCAATGTCACCTTTTTTATGTAGCAGGATCATTGTAGCATTGTTCCAATCCTCAGGAATCTTCCCTTCATTAAGGCATCGAGTGAAAATTTGGGCGAGTACTGTTTCAATTTCTCCACTTGCTTCTTGTATGATGTCTATAGTAATTCCATCTTCTCCTGGAGCTTTCCCCCGCTTCATGTTCTTGATTGCATGAGCAACTTCTGCTGGGAGGACTGGAAGAACTCTGGTACCTTTCATGATGTCTGGAGTACATGTATCATCCCTTTCATATAATTTGAGTAGAAATCTTTCACTCTTGTCAAAATTTCGCCTCTATTTCTTGTTATAGAACCATCTTCTTTTCTCAGAGCCATAATCTGTTTTCTTCCCTTACTGAGATGTCCCTTTGCTATCTTTAGGCTTTGGTTGTTTTCAATTGCTTTCCTCACTAGCTCACAGTTGAATTTCCTTACGTCTTCAGTGATACTTTTTCGTGCTGTCTTGCATAGCTCTATATATTCCACTTTGGAAGTCACATCTTCTTTAGTTGTCCTCATCTCTCTTCTTTTTTGCATCAACATTTTGGTTTTTCCTGATAATTTGTTTACATGCAACTTGTTCTTAGACCCAGCTAATTTTGTTGCTGTTTCCAACTTTGGTTACTTTTCTGTTAACTTCCGAAATATCCACTTCTTCTCCGATGTTAGGCCTTCTAAAGCAGAGAATCTGTTCTTCAGTTCCAACTTGAAAGTATTATGGTGTTTTTTTAAGGTTGGTTATGTCAATACATTTTGTTTGTCTTATGAGCTTGCCACGTTTCCAGTTTAGTGTTGAGGTGCATCTTACATCTCACCAATCTATGGTCACTACCTGTGTTGAACTTGTTCAGCACACGCAGTCTTCGATGACGAATTTTTGTTACACATAATAAAATCAATTTCACTTGTCGTCCCAATTGGATGTCTCCCATGTCCATTTCCTGTGTGGCTTTTTCTTGAAAAAGGAATTCAAGATGAAAAATTCCTTCTGCCTCTGCAAACTCAACGAAAGTATTTCCACGCTGGTTTCTGTTGCCGTGACCGAATTTACCTACTGAAGTTTCATTCTGTTGCCGTTGCCCTATTTTTGCATTGAAATCTCCCATAATTATCTTCAAGTGCTGCTTACCTTTATTATTTAGATGACGAATTTCCTCGCAAATTCTTCAATTTCTTCTTCAGGATGACTTGTGGTGGGTGCATAAGTTTGAATAATCTGAGCCTGGTATCTTCTCGATAGTTGGATAACGAGTCGTGCAGCTCTGTCAGAGGAACTTTCAACTTCTACCACTTTATCCTTCAGTTTCTTGTTTATTATAAATCCAACACCACTAGTTCTGCCAGTATCTGTCCCACGATAATAGAAGAGATGTCCACTTTTCAGTTCAATGAGATCTTCTCCTTTTCTCCTTACCTCACTTAGCCCGACGATGTCCACTTGATCCTTTGTAGTTCCTCTTCCAATTCAAGAAGCCTTGAATCAGAAGATAGGGAGCGTCCGTTGTAGGTAGCCAAGGTCAGCATCAAATGGCAGCCTAGTCCGGTCCTCCGGGGATTCTTAGCACCCTCTGCCTTCATGTCGCACTGGCCGCTGCCTTGCCAGGTACATTCCAGCTGCCGGAGACTGAGGGCCAAGATTTAAGTTGTAGAGTCATTTTGAGGTGTTTGGCCGCAACTCACCACGCTGGCCAGCGGGTTGGTGAGTGTGGGATAGCATTTCCTCTTGATCCCGATGGTATAGTTATACCAAGCTATTTGCGGTCGTCAGAGCCCCTTTAGTGGGAACAGGATGCACCACGAGAAGGCGGGTTGACATTTGTCAAGGAGAGGCTGTGATGTTACGCATCACCTGACCTTACATCCCAATATATATATATATATATATATTGGGATGTAAGGTCAGGTGATGCGTAACATCACAGCCTCTCACTTGACAAATGTCAACCCCGCCTTCTCGTGGTGCATCCTGTTCTCACTAAAGGGGCTCTGACGACCGCCAATAGCGGTATAACTATACCATCGGGATTAGAGGAAATTCTATCCCACACTCACCAACCCGCTTGGCCAGCGTGGTGAGTTATGGCCAAACCCTCCAAAATGATTCCACAACTTAAATCTTGGCCCTCAGTCTCCGGCAGCTGGAATGTACCTGGCCAAGGCAGCGGCCAGTGCGACATGAAGGCAGAGGGTGCTAAGAATTCCCCGGAGGACCGGACTAGGCTGCCATCTGATGCTGACCTTGGCTACGTACAATGGACGCTCCCTATCTTCTGATTCAAGGCTTCTTGAATTGGAAGAGAACTACAAAGGATCAAGTGGGGACATCGTCGGGCTAAGTGAGGTAAGGAGAAAAGGAGAAGATCTCATTGAACTGAAAAGTGGACATCTCTTCTTATCGTGGGACAGATACTGGCAGAACTAGTGGTGTTGGATTTATAATAAACAAGAAACTGAAGGATAAAGTTGTAGAAGTTGAAAGTTCCTCTGACAGAGCTGCACGACTTGTTATCCAACTTCTCGAAAAGATACCAGGCTCAGATTATTCAAACTTATGCACCCACCACAAGTCATCCTGAAAGAAGAAATTGAAGAATTTTATGAGGAAATTTGTCATCTAAATAATAAAGTAAGCAGCACTTGAAAATAATTATGGGAGATTTCAATGCAAAAATAGGGCAACGGCAACAGAATGAAACTTCAGTAGGTAAATTCGGTCACGGCAACAGAAAAACCAACGTGGAAATACTCTCGTTGAGTTTGCAGAGGCAGAAGGGTTTTTCATCTTGAACTAATTCTTCAAGAAAAAGCCACACAGGAAATGGACATGGAGACATCCAAATGGGACGACAAGTGAAATTGATTTTATTATGTGTAACAAAAAATTCGTCATAGAAGACTGCAGTGTGCTAAACAAGTTCAACACAGGTAGTGACCATAGATTGGTGAGATGTAAGATGCACCTCAACACTAAACTTGAACGTGGCAAGCTCATAAGACAAACCAAATCTATTGACATAACCAACCTTAAAACACCATAATACCTTCAAGTTGGAACTGAAGAACAGGTTCTCTGCTTTAGAAGGCTTAACATCGGAAGAAGTGGACATCTCTGAAGTTAACAGAAAAGTAACCAAAGCTCTTATGGAAACAGCAACAAAATTAACGGTCTAAAACAAGTTGCATGTAAATAAATTATCAGGAAAAACGAAAAATGTTGATGCAAAAAAGAAGAGAGATGAGAACAACTAAAGAAGATGTGACTTCAAAGTGGAATATATAGAGCTATGCAAGACAGTAAGAAAAAGTATCACTGAAGACGTAAGAAAATTCAACTGTGAACTAGTGAGGAAAGCAATTGAAAACAACCAAAGCCTAAAGATAGCAAAGGGACATCTCAGTAAGGGAAGAAAACAGATTATGGCACTGAGAAAAGAAGATGGTTCTGTAACAAGAAATAGAGGCGAAATTTTGACAAGAGTGAAAGATTTCTACTCCAAATTATATGAAAGGGATGATACATGCACTCCAGACATCATGAAAGATACCAGTACCAGAGTTCCTCCAGTCCTTCCAGCAGAAGTTGCACATGCAATCAAGAACATGAAGCGGGGAAAGTTCCAGGAGAAGATGGAATTACTGTAGACATCATACAAGAAGCAAGTGGAGAAATCGAAACAGTACTCGCCCAAATTTTCACTCGTTGCCTTAATGAAGGAAAGATTCCTGAGGATTGGAACACCGCTACAATGATCACTGCTACATAAGAAAGGTGACATTGAGGATCTCAGAAACTACAGACCTATCAGCCTCCTATCAGTAGTTTATAAAATCTTCACTAAAGTTCTTTCACCACGCTTGAAGGTAACACTGGACATGGCTCAACTGAGAGAACAAGCTGGATTCAGGAGTGGCTACAGCACAATAGATCTATCCACGTGCTGAGAGAACTAATTGAAAGAGCGAGGGAATATGAACTTCCATTGTGCATGGCTTTATAGATTATGAAAAAGCCTTTGATTCGGTGAAACCATCAGCAGTTACAATGGCTCTGAAAACCTGCGGTATTGAAGATGCATACATTAATATTATTAATAACATCTATGAAAATGCAAGTGCAAAGATTCGGCTGTTTGAAAATACAACACACGTAAAAATTGGAAAGGGAGTGAGACAAGGTGACACCATATCTCTGAAGCTCTTTAATGCCACATTGGAGGGTGTTTTTCAGTCGCTGAGCTGGGAAAACAAGGGATAAAGATTAATGGAGATTATCTAACCCACCTTCGTTTTGCTGATGACGTAGTCATTTTTGCAACTACCCCATCAGAGCTGCAGAGTATGATCCAGAACTTGCTGACAACAGTAAAGAAGTGGGATTAAAAATGAACTTTCAGAAGACAAAAGTGATGTTCAATGCTTTTACAAGAAATGAAGATTTATCGATTGATGGAGAAAAGCTGGAGATAACAGACACGTACGTTTATCTTGGACAGCAGATATCAAGTGAGGGTCACATTGATGAAGAAATTAATCGGCGTACAAAACTTGCCTGGAGAGCTTTTGGAAGAAACAGCATAATTTTCAAGAGCAATATGCCAGTATGTCTTAAAAGAAAAGTGTTTGATCAATGCATCCTTCCAGTGCTGACGTATGGTGCAGAGACGTGGACCTTAACTAAAAGGGACATACAAAGGCTGCAGACAACTCCAAAGGAGCATGGAGAGGTGCATACTTGGTGTAACCAGAGATAAGAAGAGGAACTCGTGGATCCGAAAATGACAGGAGTGGAAGACATCATGATCAGAGTTAAATCCCTGAATGGCAATGGGCTGGACATACTGCCAGAAGGACAGATCATCGATGGACAGCCGAAATTTTAGATTGGATTCCAAGGGACAGGAAAAGACCCAGAAGAAGACCGCATGGGAGATGGGTGGATGAAATTCGAAAGTATGCATTGGTGACATGGAGGAGACTGGCACAAGACAGACCGTTGTGGAGGAAACTTGGGGAGACCTTCGTCCAGCAGTGGATTGATAATGGTTGACAATGATGATGATGATGATATATATATATATATATATATATATATATATATATATATATATATATATATATACACTGACGAAAAAAATCCCAACACCAAGAAGGGGTTGTGTTAGATAAACGACAGTTGGTAGGCGGTGAGAATACATCTGTAAGATGACGTCTATGTAAATTTCGCGCTCAGCGCATACGTGTGGCGCTAGTAGCGCCCCCTCGGAGCATGCAAAACAGATTTGCTGTAAATACGCGCTGTAACGTTCGTGAGCGTTAGTTATCGTTGAGATTCAACGTAGTGTGTTGATGTTAGTCAAGAATGCCTTTAAGAAGACGAAAAAGTCATTATCAACAGCTCACGGAGTTTGAATGAGGTCGTGTAATAGGGCTACGAGAAGGTGGATTTTCTTACCGCAATATTGCAGAACGACTTGGCAGGAATGTAGCCACTGTGCATGATTGTTGGCAGCGGTGGTCAAGGGAAGGTACTGCCTCAAGAAGACCGGGTTCCGCCCGGTCACGTGGCACTACTGAGAGGGAAGACCGCCGTGTACGGCGCATGGCCGTGGCGCATCGTACTGCCAGTTCGAGCTGCAGTTGCCACCACAGTGACACAACGAACTGTTACAAATCGGTTACTTGAAGGACGGCTCCGAGCCAGACGCCC
This sequence comes from Macrothele yani, assembly GCA_039090855.1. Classification (NCBI taxonomy): domain Eukaryota; kingdom Metazoa; phylum Arthropoda; class Arachnida; order Araneae; family Macrothelidae; genus Macrothele; species Macrothele yani. Next base: position 86,238,711 of record CM077001.1, read on the forward strand.
TGTAGCGTGCATTTCACTTACTCCAAACCAGTGCCGTTTGCTACGTCAGTGGTGTCAAGCTAGAGCTCATTGGAGGACGGAGTGGAGATCTGTTGTGTTTTCTGATGAAAGCCGGTTCTGCCTGGGTGCCAGTGATGGCCGTGTGTTGGTTAGAAGGAGGCCAGGTGAGCGCCTGCAACCAACCTGTCTGCGGCCGAGACACACTGGACCTACACCTGGAGTTATGGTCTGGGGAGCAATTTCCTATGACAGCAGGAGCACCCTCGTGGTTACCCCACGCACCCTGACGGCACAGTTGTTCGTCGGTCTGGTGATTCAACCTGTTGTGCTACCATTCATGAACAGCATTCCAGGGGGTGTTTTCCAACAGGATAACGCTCGCCCACATACCACTGTTGTAACCCAACATGCTCTACAGAGTGTCGACATGTTGTCATGGCCTGCTAGATCACCAGAACTTTCAACAATCGAGCACGTAGGGGACATCATTGGACGACAACTCCAGCGTCACCCCCAACCAGCATTAACCGTCCCTGTATTGACCGACCAAGTGCAACAGGCATGGAACTCCATCCCACAAACTGACATCCAGCACCTGTACGACACAATGCATGAACGTTTGCGTGCTTGCATTCAACATTCTGGCTGTTACACCGGTTATTAATGTACCAGCATTTCACATTTAAAATGGCTCTTCTCGCGCTTACATTAAGCTGTGATCTTGAAACCTTAATCGATTAAATATGTTACCTATACAAATGTATTGCCGCCATTTCATTCCTCTACAACTATTTTTTCGTGGTGTTGGGATTTTTTCCCGTCAGTGTATATATATATATATATATATATATATATATACTTAAGAGCAAAACTGAAGACTAAGGAAAAACTTTAGAATTTAAAACGAAGGTTGCAAAATAACCTGAAAATCAAAACGCGCAACGCAGCAGTTTTGAAAATTCAGAATTCACATTCTATAAAGAAGATACCTAAGCAAAAAAATACATATATAATTTTGACTCACACCTAGTACAACATAGAAAAGGTTATGTATCTACCTGTGTGAGTAAAAGGAGAAAAGATAAAAAAATAAAATAAAACAACTGAATGTAGAAGGTGTCGAGAATACTGAGGTAGAGTAAGGGGTTTTAGACTCAAGTTTTCTTTCAAAAATCTGTTCGTTAAAAATTAACATTTCCTTTTTTAATTGCAATGTAAAATTTGGATTTCTTTTGCATTGATTTTCAGGTTTAAATTCTCTCTCAAACGAACTTGGAATTTCGTTATGGCTGAAAATCATTTCTAATTATTATGTCACTCTCACAGCTTGAGTTCTCTTTAATCTTCTTCTCTCTGTTTTATAGTAACAGATGAAGAGCATGGGTCGGGCCAGGAAGGTTAATGGATGCAAGCGAAATTGTTAACTAGTGCTAGGTCATGCAACTCTACGGAGGACATGACTTATATATATTTTTTAAACTATTTTAGGTGGGAATGTTACTTGCATCTATGGCCTTGCAGAAACCCATTTCCAACTAGGTCTTTGTGGAAGTGAGAAAATGCAGAGTTTTTGCTGGTCCTTGATAAAGCCAAGGCTCAGTATTCTCGACACCTTCTACATTCAGTTGTTTTATTTTATTTTTTTATCTTTTCTCCTTTTACTCACACAGGTAGATACATAACCTTTTCTATGTTGTACTAGGTGTGAGTCAAAATTATATATGTATTTTTTTGCTTAGGTATCTTCTTTATAGAATATATATATATATATATGACAGTTGTGGAAAAGGCAGAATAATTCAATTTTTAAAACTTTTCTTTGTACTAGATCTCCAAGTGAATGAGAAAAACGAAACAAAAAAAACATTCATCATTCAGAAAGTCTTGTTTTCTTTCTCTCAATTGCGATCAAAATGCAGAAATTATCCGTACTACTTCCGAAATGTATTGAAAGCAATAAAATGTTGAACATTTATTTCTAATCATTTAATTTAAAAAAACTTACAGACTAAGACATTTAAATACAGAATTCGCACCCAGCTTTAATGGACTTTTCGCCCATGTCTGAAATAAAGAATGCACCAAATGAAGAAAGCTAGATATAAGGAGGAAGTGCCTGGCAGCTCTTCAAAATCATTACTGTTTGACCCAGGGTATCTCCCTCATTATATAGCAATAGGTCTTAGTATACTAATTCACCCTACAGGGTGAATTTGTTTCCCTTAATTCCCTACGCAAAATTCCTTTTTTCGACTAATCTTTCTTCAATTCACGTTAACAAGTGGGCGTGGTTCAGTTCGCAATCGAGGAGGAGAGAAGATGCATATATATGTGTTCTCGCCACTATGATCTTAAAACGTCTTCGGCGTAATATTGCATTCTCACCGCTTTTGAACAAGTTTTTAATGAACGTACTATTGCATCATCGCCTCTTTGCACACTGATAACTCCGAAAGTACACTGCTGGCCACCCAAAATGCAACACCAAGAAGGAAGCATCCGATTGGCCTGAAATTTGCAGCGTGCGTCGCCCGCGAGAGGACATGCAAACGATTAGCATTGCAGGGCATATGCAAATCATGTGCGCCCGGCACGCCACCGAGAAGCACTCTAAGAAGGGTGCACAGAAGGCGGGGTGTAAGTAGTGGAAGTGTGTTGTGCTGCTGGACCCTCGTCGCAGAATACGGCAGTCATTCCAGCACGTTTCGGAGTTCGACAGAGGACGAATCGTGGTTTATCGCGACAGCGGTTTATCGTACCTAGACATCGGTGCCCGTGTGGGATGACATCCAGCCACAGTGAGGCGAGTATGGATTCGGTGGGTGCAGGAGGGACGGACGGAACCGACGTGAGTGATTGTCACAGTCGCGGCACACCACCGAACGAGAGGACCGGCATGTTGTTCGGCGGGTATTGACGGCTCGCACCGCCACATCACGAACGTTAGCGCAGGAATTATTGTGTTTTGCGCAACAACCGTGTCAGCACGTACCGTTCGACGTCGTCTGCAGGAGCGGGGACTTGTCGCACGGCGCCCATTGCTCCGATTACCATTGACGTTACACCACCGGCGAGTACGGCGGCAGTGGGCCGTTGAACGCCGCACCTGGACTACGGAATGGCACGACATTGTCTTCTCCGACGAATCCCGCTTCTGCTTGCAAAACCACGATGGTCGGATCCGCGTGTGGCGGCACCTCGGCGAGAGACTGTATGACGCCTGCATTATGCATCGCCATACCAGTCCGTCGCCTGGCGTTATGGTTTGGGGCGCAAATTGGATATGACACTCGCACCCCTCTGGTACGCATCGCCGATACACTCAACAGCCACCGCTACATCTACAACGTTTTCGAGCCTGTAGTCCTCCCTTACCTGCAGGACCTGCCAGCGGCCACGTTTCAACAGGACAATACCCGCTCACACGTGGCACGCATCGTGCAACAATTCTTCACGACCCACCAGGTGTCACTGCTGCCGTGGCTCGCCTGTTCTCCCGATATGTCGCCCATCGAACACGTCTGGTTGCTGATTGGCAACCGAGTGGCCCGGCAAGCACCACCCGCGGCTATGCCTGACGAACTGTGGCAACGTGTGGAAACAGCCTGGACCGACATACCCCAAGCCCACATCCAAAGCCTCTTTCGTTCGATGCTGCGGCGTGTAGCGGCCGTTATTGCCAGCCATGGGGGCCACACGAACTATTGATGTCTGCGTGTTCCGCAAGTCGCACGGGCCTGTAAGCTCAATCGCTTCATTTTTGTATCTGTTGTTATGTGTCCAGTAAATCTAGCTTTGCTCTCTCGTGTCCTTCTTGGTGTTGCATTTTGGGTGGCCAGCAGTGTATATATGCATGCTTGCCACCCAGAGGATTAATTTAGTCGTTTCCATTTCTTTTCTATCAATGCTTTTTCAGTAGTCTGCAATTTAATGATATTCCGTATTTTTCCTCTGCGCTGGTACGATTTCTTCTTGTATGCCACCGTTTCTATTCGTCCATTCCATAACACTGCACAGCAGATTTTCTCTACCTCGACAAATATGGAATTCCATTATATTTTTTTTAAAGTGATAATCATAGCTTTTGTCACCCTCTTTAAATCCGGGGACTTCGTTAAATTTTGTTAGTCAGAAACGATATCCCTCATATTAGCTTTGAATTAACGTTACACAATTTTTTTACTTTACTCGTTAAGTCCGAGATCTCGCCAAATACGGGCTCGTAATGAGCGGGTTCTTTTATACCCCCAAATCTGAAAAAATCCGAGACATTTCCGACCCCAAGCATTTCGAATAAGGGAGGTTCAATCTGTACACCTTCACGATTGTTTATGAAAATGTAAATAATAAGAAAATTACAAAAATACTTATTATAGGAAGAATTTAGTAAATGTAAACACTTTAGAAATCGACACACACAGCTTCTAAGATGAAAATACTTTATTGACATTACAAAACATGTCTTTCATCACTTTTGTGTATTTTTATCAACATAATCATGCGGATACACCGTCCTCGTTCTCAGCAGCCGAGTTGTCACAGGTATTGTCGCCCAGCCATAACATGATTCTCTACGGCTGAGCACACTGTCGCATCGCGGCCATCGTCTGCTGGACATACGTATAATCGTTGCTCGCTGCTGTAGAGTGTTTTCTAATGGTCGTTGTCCGCCAGCTACATCAACCAATGGAGTGCAGGGAGGTTTGCACATAGCAGGCTCCCCGTTTCTGAAGTGTTATTAGGGGTGGGCCTGGGTGGGCCATGTGCCCATCCGGAAAAATTTGATGCCGAAAAAACTGAACTTTGTACGCTAGTCTAATATAAAGTCTATGTTTCACGACTAACGCAAACGCGATCTTTCATGTGTTCTAAGAACCAGAAAATTAAGGCACAGCGCACTCGTGCTGAGAATTTGACACCCGCGAATATTCATCTTTCATCGGTGACAACACCAAGAACCGGCATTTGTCTTTGCGTTCATACGGAACGGGAGCGGGGCGTGGAAATGCTGTGAGTTAGAAAGACAGTGAGGTTACAGGTCAGCACGGCATCTCTTTTATCAGGATCAGCGCCGGAGATGGTAGCTAAATTGACTGGGACTGTACACCGTACTTGATGTTTTAGCAGCAGTTCGAGCAGATCTTTCTGTTGAGTTTTGTCCGTTGAACAATCTGTGTGCAGTGTTGTGCGTTGGGCCTATGTTTAACGTATTTAATAATGGCTGATTTGCCAAAGCGTACGGGTACAATTAGCGCGTATTTTTCGAATGGTGTGGTAAGAAAACAAAAGAAATTCAAAGCGAACGTACCAGGTACAAGTGCGGAAAACTCTGACCATAAATAAGATAAAACTAATAACCAATTTTTTAAACTTAAGGAGTATTTTCAGAGTTCAAATTCGCGAACTGTGTTTTTAACACCCAAATGAACGTTTCCTTCATTTGTGCTGTTTAATTAAATTTGAAGTACCTAGTCTTAGTCTACTTAATGAAATAAAATTCAGTGTGTATATTAACTTGCCTTGGTTTTTGTTATATGAGGTTAGAACTTTTTCATGGCTACTTCATGTATTTCAAAAAACGTGGCCCACCCAGACAAAAAGACTGGCGCCGCCACTGAGTGTTATTCCATTTCAAGATGATTTCGCCTCCTTCGTGCCCTTTGTTGCAATCAGCCCGGAACTGTGGAGCATGTGTATTGTATGTTCGCTGTATCATTTAAAATCCGCTATTTAATGTTTCTCTGGACAGTTTTATCGTACGTTTGTAAGCATCAGCACACCCTTGCTGATTATTGTTGCCTCCATCAGTTACGGGTCTCTCACGGACTATACTCTTATTTATTCGTTCTTGTGAAGCGCGTTATACGTATTTACTTTTCACAACACCCATGGGCTGCTGATTCAGTCACCAGATGAACGCTATGCGCAGCGAGCTCTTCGTGCCTTATTTGTCCTTGTACTGCGTTCTCGCATTCGAGTAGACTGCCGATGTGCTGTTTTGATTTACACTGTGATACGTTTTTTGAGAACTGGAACCCGACGGGCTCCTGGTTTGATGTTAGTAACTCTGATATTGTTTTGAATATCTGACTATGTATTAATTTTGAATATTTGGATCTGCTAAATATATGCATTTTATATGATTAGGGAATTTGCATGTTCGTTTCTTTTATAATTTTGTTGTATTGTGCCTAAATTGACCATACCCAGATCGTCTGTAATTCCTTGTTTTCACGAGCTGTTTTGTACATAGCTTTGTTGTGACTAACTAACTAAAAATCTCATTCTCTTCTATGGAGCATTTTAGCTGGCATCGTCCGTCAACCGTATTATTATCATTTTCGGCTATCGAGCGTGCTGTATCCCGGATCCTTAGGCAGTAACATCATCTTTCTCAAAAGCACAGGGCGCTGTCACATAAGTGTTGCCTCTTGTCTGGACAATTCTTCGCGCTCCCTGTTGAGCCTCTTTTGTTCCTATTGCGACAATCCTTCAGGCAGCACAATGATCACTGTTGTTCTGATCGCCGTCACTTCTCTTGGATAGTCTCCGCTTATGAGAAGAGAACGACATGGTACCCAGAAATTTCTCGTAACCTTTACACCCACAGGGAAGGTTTAGGCGCAACTACCTTTTTCTCGTGGGGCTTTTGAGTTGCGTACCAAAAACGAAGTTACTTTATATTGAACACAGTGGATAAGATACGACAAAGGCGAGACACAGGTCAGAGAAGTAGGAGTGCTGGATTGAAAATGCGAGTCGACACAATTTGGAGTGCTACACTACGACATCACAACGAGCACTTCCAGGAAGAGGGAGAGCAAAGCTGAGAGATAGTAACAGATGAACTCATTTGTAACGGGGGTTCAGTACCACGGCACCGAGACTTAACATTTCCATCCAACGCACGGCGAATATTCAGTGGTTCTGATCAACTCAATCTACCTGGGATCGATTGCGCGACCATTTGGTCAGAAAGCGGTTTCTCTAAAAACTAGGACACTTGCGCCACTGTCCGCTTATGCTGATAACATTAGGGGTTTATCAGTAATATGGACGATATTTCCACCCTTGATCAAGCCTTTGATGTCCCCCAACCTCGGTGCTTGTGTGAATTAAGCAGAATATACAGGGCTCTGGTGTGAGATGTGGAGAGGTTGTCTCTATCAACCATAGACTACCCTGAGGTGCTCTGCAAAACAATGGAGTCTGGTTAAGTAATTATGCTGCCAGTTATTTGCATAATTACTCCATCCTTTCAAATAAAGTCACTACCTAGGTACAGTCGTGAACAAATGAAGGAAGATAATATCTTTTACGTATCGCCGCTGTCGGACTGTCATTGCCAATACACTGGTTTTGTTGCTTTTGTGGCATGTTGCTAAAGCCACCATGTTCCGTCAACTTCAATGTCCCTTATTGCAATATATTAAAAAATTACCCATTGTTTAACAGTTCGCGACCTAGTGCTTCCGCAGGATTTTGGAGGTCAAGGAATTGTTTCCCTTGACGATCGGGTCAAGTCCTTTTCCCTTCGTGGATTCTTCCATCTTGTTCAAGATCATCCGTCGCGGCCAAACAGACATGTTGACCTCATGACTGTACCTCGAAACCCCGACTTTATCATCCATACCTTTCTCAAGATGGATCATTATAGCCTGATTCCTCCAACAGTGAGAGATAATTACAAATCTTTCCTCTCCGTATGGCGCTCGTTAACTATTCCTAGAGTAATCCCTACTTCTTCGATGGAGCCACTACTTGAACCTTTTTTCTATAACACAAAGGTTCACCGTTCGAATAAACCGTACTTTGCGTACCATGGATCTCTGATAGTGTGACGATCGTCTCTAAAATTTTCATTTCGTTCCTTCAATAGAATTTATTAAATTAAATGAAACTATCTACACCCCACCAGAGTGGAAACTAATGTAGTCAAGCTACGTGAATTACAACTGGCTCTATGTACATTTTACTCTGATTGGGTAACTGACATGGGAACTTCTTCATACCGTACGGTTTTAACAGATGTCCCCTTTTCTTTGCTTTCAATGTTTCGTCGACTAAACACTATGCCTTCCCACGATTAGTATCAAGTCTTCTTACTTGTTCGATCTTCCCCTGGTTCGATTGAAGGCGCATCTTTGTTTTCCATCCGTCCGGCCTGGAGGAATACCTATGCTACATTTAACAGAAAACTTGAAAATGACGTGCAGTGCAAGTTCTTACATGGTAAACTACCTGTTGTTTAAGTGTTATTCCGTTTCAAAATGACTTCCTCTTCTCTGTGTCCTTATTACAGTCAACTTGCTACTGTTCAGTACATGTATGATCAGTTTATCATATTAGGTCTACTACTAGATTATCTTCGCAGAGTTTTAGCATACGTTTGTATATGCATCAACAAAATCATACTGAAGATTGTTACCTCCAACCGTCGCAAACCTCTGGTCGACTATGTTCTTATTATATTTTTGTTCTTTTAAAGCATGCTATCCATACTTTTCAAACGCTCATTGACTTTCGGTTCAATCACAAGATGAATACCTTGCAAAACAGGCACTTCATGCCTAGTTTATTCTTATATTAAGTTCTCGTCTTCGAGTGGACTAACCGGTATCATGCTTTAACCTGTACTCCAATATTAAAGCATCATGACGACCTGAACTCCGGCAGGATCCTTTTTGATGTTAGCAACTCCGACGTGCCCCACCGGTCACGCAGTAGGCTTAGCTCTAGCTTCTGTGCATTCGTTCGAGGTGGGTTTGGGTTCGAATCCCGGTGAGGCATGTAATTTGTGTTTGTCTTACGGTATTGATCCTCTCGCTTCCCTGGAACCAATGTCCTTAAATTAGGGAAGAGCGACTGCTAATAGTCCAATAAACTGATCATAGTGGTCGTTAAATCCCCTAACAAAAACATATATGTTATGAACCGTTAATTTTATGCTCCTAGAAATTGACACTACTAAAATCTTCTGTAGTTCTTTGTTTCATTAGCTAATGGGTAAATAGCTTTATTAGACAAATAAAAAAATCGTTCTGTGCAGCAGAGCTTGTTTTGGCGACATCGCCAAACAGCCACGATATCATCCAATGTAGCGATATCTACATGAGCTATAATTCGGCAAACCTGTCCCAGATACGTACCAGTCGTATCCCGGCCTGCTAATTCTTTAAATTTGCATTCCGGCCCGTTGATTTCAGGTCTAATTGGTGAACGCATTGAGTTCGTGATGCATGTCGACGTCTTCCGTTTCACTCGGTGACCTTTGTCGTCCCTACACCTTCTTAAGGGTAGGTAATTAAGGAAAACAGAAAAAAATCACGAAATTGAGAATAAGATTTAATTCCAACATTTCAAAATTCAGTTTTCCAGTTGAGTGGGAACAGTGGCATGTGTAGTGTTGATGGAGAAGAGAGAGACTGAAAGACTAACATTTCTGTTGAAAAATTTAAATGCAATTTCTCTTCAAATATGTCTATTGTGATGAAATAGACTTTCAAGGGAAAATATAACTAGATTTTTCTTTTACGAAATAAAATTAAGTTTCATTTTAGTTGCTGATGTCAATCAGTAGCATGGGACAAGAATGGTAAGATACTACTGATTGCGTCACAAATCAGTCCGCAGTTTTCCAGACAGCATGTTTTTACCTTGATCCAGAAGCAAAATGTTAAACCTTTTAGCTCACGCTCCACTCGGCAGTAGACGGAATCTTTTCCTTTCGTTAACAGAAAAGAAAACCCAGCCCTGTCTAGGGGACGGGTTGGGGTCGGGACTTATGAACCGAGTGAGCCTCTTGAAGAACTCTAGCTGAGCGCGCTGCCACCGGCATCATCGAGAAGTCACAACATCGTCATTCTCCGCAGCCGAGCGCGCTGTCGTCGGCACCACCATGCAGGCAGCCAAAACATCATCATTATCCAGAGCCAAGCGCGCTATCACCATCATGAATGGGCTGATACAACATTATTATTGTCAGCAGCCAAGCGCGCTATCACCATCATGAATGGGCTGGTACAACATCATTATTGTCAGCAGCCAAGCGCGCTATCATCATCATGAATGGGCTGGTACAACATCATTATTGTCAGCAGACAAGCGCGCTATCTCCAGGATAGTCAGGAAGCTACAACATTAAAAAAAAAAAAAAAAAAGGAAAGAAAAACAATCACAGCTCAGCACGCTGTCACCATCATCAGTGGGCTGCTACAAGATTATTATTGTCAGCAGCCAAGCCGCGCTGTCTCTGGTATTCTCAGGCTGCCACATCATCATTCTGCCGCCCCGGTGGCGCAGTGGTCTAAGGCGCTGGCCTCTGATCATTCGTCCGTGAGAGGTCCGGGTTCGAATCCCGGTGAGGCATGGATGTTGTGTTTGTCTTACGGCACTGGCTCTTTCCCTTCCCTGGAACCAGTGACCCAAAATTAGGGACGGGCGACTGCTTATAGCCCATTTGAGTTGCTCACGGTGGTCGTTAAACCTCCAATAAAAAAAAATAAAAAAAAAATCATCATTCTCTGTAGCTGAGCAGGCTCTTTGCCAGCATCATTATCATCATAACAAGGCTGCCGCGTCATCATTCTCCGCAACCGAGCGCTCTCGCCGACATCCTTATCAGGCTGCCACGTCGTCATCAGTATCCTTTTTTGCAGCCAAGCACGCACTTGCTGGCATCATTAGGTTACAACATCATCATTCTCGACTGCCGAGCGTGCTCCGGCCGGCATCCTCAGGATACCACAGCATCATTATATTTAGTATTTTGCTGCTGAATCAAAGAAAAAGCATATCGGATGGCAAAATGTGGGACGACTACCGACGCAATCAGTTGTCTCTTATATTATCTCTCCAAACTGAAGATTGCCGCCCCGTGGCGCAGTGGTCTAAGCGATGGCCTCTGATCATTCGTCCGAAGGGGGTCCGGGTTCGAATCCCGGTGAGGCATGGATGTTGTGTTTGTCTTACGGCACTGGTTCTCCCCTTCCCTGGAACCAGTGACCCTAAATTAGGGACGGGCGACTGCTTATAGCCCATTGAGTTGCTCACGGTGGTCGTTAAACCTCCAATCAAAAAAAAAAAAAAAAAAAAAAAAAAAAAAACTGATGATTCTAACCAGCAAATGAAATGAAACAAACTAAAAGACAAAATCAAATTGAATTTACACTCGAAAGTTGATTTTCTTGAAATGCTTGTATTTAAAGAGACTTATCATTTAGATTTTTTAAACAGAAATATTATCGTCTTACAGTCTCTCTCTCTCTCTCTTACCAATCATCACTGTTCCCATCCAGTTGAAAAACTGAACTTTGAAAGGCTGAAATGAGATCTTGTTTTAATTGTACGAACTTTTGCTATTGGTTTTGTTGCGCATCTGGCCGAAAATCTCTTTAAAACTGCTTATCAAACAATTTTGAAGAAACGCCAGGGATGAGACAAATGACAGCTCGTTTTCTTATCGCATAAACACCCTATATTCAACTCATTCCAAAGATTAATACACGTGATAAATCAATTTGCGTGACACATTATTGTTAAGCCGTTTATGATTATTAAAAGTTCTCAAATACTGATGCTCCACTTCAGGTGAACACAACACCTTACTTACTGCCGGCGTCGAAGAAAAGAAACCAAAACGCATTGAATCAAGATCGTATGCTGTCACAATACAGGTGTTCTCAATAAGTATCATCCTACAACGGCTAGTAATCTAAACAATAACAACTTTGCGTTATTCTACGCGTTCTCATAAAGAAAAACAATTCGTCTCGCTGACACCATAACAGTTTAATTACCCATAAAATGAAAGAGTTACAGAGATCACAGAGTTAAGCGGAAGACATGAAAGCGCAACATGAGGTTAATTTTAACTGAAATCAATGGTCAGGGCTACATTTTGAAAGTGTTAAAAAGACAAAACTATAAATTGAAAGTCTTAAACGCACCTGGCCGAGCTATAAATTTTTAATTCTGAAACGTGCCAGGCAAGTGCCTGGTGTAAAACGTTCGGTTACAGGCCGCGCCGGACTTCCCAAGTAAAGGCCCGGGCAGATCTCTTAACAGCCGGACCTTTAACACTGAATGATATCTATTAGACATGTCCAAGAGATCTCTCTCGACAGATCTTACTTTCTGTTCGCGCAGAGAACTTTGCCGAAATGCCCGATGTTAACGCCAAACGCGTTCGCAAATGCCGCTGACTGCGGCAATCTTCCGCATCCGCACATTAATTTGGCGTCATAATTTTATTTTATGTGTCGTACCTGATTTTCGTGCATTTTTCATCTGGCTATAAGGGTTTCACCTGTACGTAATTGCAGTCGCTGGCCGCAGAGAGGGGAGGGAGCTAACAGCGAAAGGACAAACACAGCACCAATGTCTTGCCTCGGAATTTGAACCCAAACTCAGAAGTACAAGACGTCAGAATCACGAGCGTCTGATTTCTGGACAACTGGATGATCCGCACATCTATCGTAGGAGTTTTAAGATATCTCTTTGTTTCTTTTAAGTTGTTTCTTCACTTACGGAAGCCATAATGCGTTTTAAGTGAATATGAGCTGACAAGTCATAACAGGTAGACAATACTGCTTCATAACTGAATATGTACCCTTATCTTCAAAACAGAACATGGTAAATTGAAATTACCTTATCATCTCACGCATTAAAATATTAATAGATACAATAAAAATATTAATAGATACACACAATATAAATATATGTATATAAAACAAATCTTGTATAAAATAAACTTTTCCCATGTTTTTCTGTTCACTACAAGATTTCCTTCTTCTAACATATTGTCTCCCTTAACACTTATGATTTATTTCCCAACTTCAGTCCATCTTACTTTAGGTCTAACACAAAATTCGACCTGCTTGGACAATATTTTATTTCTCATTCCACGCACATGTCCAAACTTCCATAATAATACTATCATTAACTTCTTCTTCTACAAAAAAAAAAAAAAAGTACCTAGCTCAGTTCTACTGCCTGTATTAGCAATTCCTCTTTGCCTCTGAACTGTCTAGTTTGCCGATTTTTCATTCTCCACATGTCCGCGGCTTCCGACATACGGTAAAAAGCCCTTTACCCTTTGCCCAGGACTCACTGCGATGACAAAGAATTGGTCTAAACGATGCATTTTATACAAGGTGTATTTATTCACCGACCTCACCGAATGAAAACACTTTTACAGAGATGATAAAATTCTTCCAAGCCTTTCCAGATCCAGTTGTCTAGCACCTTATGAATCCTCAGTTAGACAGCATGTCCCTGAGAGGTATTAGACATGCCACTCAGGATTCGAAATGCCTCTCTTTTCCAGCTCTACTGCTTACCGACTTTCCTTTCCTGGTCATCAAGCAACTCGCAATCAAGCTCCTTTCATTACTGAACAGCTGAACTGAGAACAGTACTGAGTGACAAGCATTTAACTTTCTCTACCTCACTCCCATGTGTCTTTCCTATCGGCAACCTAGATCAAATCTCCTGGTTTCTTTCTTCTAAAAGCTGTTTAAAACCTGCGGTTACACACTCGCTTTCTAAAATCCTCTCCAACATCATTCATTCAACCCCTGAGTGAAAACATTTTTACACCGCTGATAAGACTTTCCCACCTTTACTAATTCAGTTCCTTATCAAGCTTCCTAGTTTCATCAGTATAATCACACTAGGAAAGATAATTAAAACCTGTCAGCTGTTGTAGACTCTTTCCCTGAATTGCAAATTTAATGATTCTTGGGTTACATTTAGAACACCAATTCAGATTTATATATGACATTCGTCCCAAATCTTTCATACGTCATAATTTACTTATTGACGTCACGCCACAAATTTCCTGTACTGTTAGACAGCAACATTGAGTCATACAACAAAACCTACGCCAATGTCTGAAATACAATTAGTTTTTATTTAACATTTAATCACTGTAGACCACAATGGATTAAATAAGGAAACGAGAACGATCTACATTCTTCTCTTATCCCAGAGATCATTTCAAATCAGCCGAATAATAAACTTCTTTTCATCCTGTTTGCTGAAAATCTCTCGTTGTACCAGCTCGTGGTTGAATTCAGCATCCTGTTTTTCACTCTATAACTGAACAGCAGCTGTTCTACGACCAATAAACACAATGCATTTTTTTTTTATTATTTTTTTTATTTTTTTTTTTTTGATTGGATTTTTAACGACCACCGTGAGCAACTCAATGGGCTATAAGCAGTCGCCCGTCCCTAATTTAGGGTCACTGGTTCCAGGGAAGGGAGAGAGCCAGTGCCGTAAGACAAACACAACATCCATGCCTCACCGGGATTCGAACCCGGACCCCGTTCGGACGAATGATCAGAGGCCATCGCTTAGACCACTGCGCCACCGGGGCGGCAATGCATTTATTCATCCATTCACTTCATGAAATTTTTCAGAAAGTTGCATGAGATTAATTACTTTATCTTAGCGTCGTGTACCCAATCCTAGGGCTACACTATCTTCCGGATATTGCCCACTAGCTTGTTACTCAAAATATTTGAATACATACCTCACAAAGAACGCTCCTTCAAGAAGATTTGTGCCCATGAAACTGCATGAAAAGTAAAATTTTGAAGTGAGAGTACATAATTCGCCAAAAGAAGTTTTCTTTTTCAGTACTGTTCCATTTCCAAATATGTGTTTCATTCGGATAAATTATTTCTTTTTTAATTTTGAACGATCGTTTCAATATGTCAATGCGTAATAACGAACTATGTTCGATGCAGTGATTAATTGCATAAGCGAAAGCTACGTTCGTTTTATCTGTATACTCTTTTAATATATGCATGTATATATTTTGTTCCACGTTCCATAAACGGCCCTTTCTCCTCGTGAAAGAAGTAATTTTTTTTTTTTCAGTTTTCTGAACAATTCATTTTGTTAACATCCGCTTATGTTAATGGTTTTACTGTTTAAAAAACGAGATTACACAAACGATTTGTTTATGTGTTTCTAAAGTGGTCTCTAAATTCCAACGAAATCTTCATTTCGTTTCATTTTTTTTCTTTCATATCGTTTTCTGGGAAGAGTACTGAAATTACTCTTATCATTAAGTACTCTGAGGTTCATTGACAGAAATCTCCTGTTCAGTTCTGCCATTCGAACCCCCGTTTATATTCGTTTTTATTCTTTACCTTTATATTTTTTTACCTTTACCTTTTTTTTCGTTTTTATTTTTACCTTTATTTTTTTTATATATTTTTCTTCAATGTTGCCCATCTATTTACAATTAGTTTACCTTCTATTCCTTTTTGTTACATTTTAATCTTTTTTTTTTGCTTATAACATTTTGTACTTAAAATAGTAAACAAAAAAAGAATCAAAAGAGTTTGCATTGTCAACTTCACAAAACTATTTTTTTCTTTTTTTATATTACTTTTTTCTTTATCTATTTTTTTGCAAGTTGTTTGCTTACTATTTCTCCAGATACATTTTAATCGTTTCATTTTTATTACCTTTTCTCAACTTGAAAACAAAAAAAAAAAAAAAAAGAAATCGCTTTACACAGTCAACTTTGAGAAATACAATGTGAAAAACACTCATGGATATAAATTATACCTTATAAAAATTCTGCAATTCAATTTAAAAAGGGAAAAAATTGAACTCCTGAATTGGCCAGTTAAATTCGGAAAACAAAATGAAAAAAGAAACGGTACTTTTGACATGTTGTTAATCATTGGAAAATTTATCGTAAATTTTTCTTAAGACATTATTTAGTGTTTTATAATATATTTCATTTTAACGACTAACCTCTAATTATGGGATTTTTCCTTTTGGCAAGGTAAGAAAGAAAGGAAAGAAACACAAAGATGAAATCCAGTGGAGGTTTAGACGAAGAAAGTCTCAGGAAAAGAGATGCATAAAGAAAGAAAGCAATAGGTGATGGAAAATGGAAGGAAAGCGAAACAGGAAGGAATGGAGGAATCGAAATGAAGAGGAAATAGAAATAAGCAGAGAAAAGAGGAAATAAGTGAGAAATAAAAATGAACAGAAGAAAGCTGGAAGAAACATGCAAATAATGAAAGACAGAAAGCGAAAGGAAAGAGATTCTGATATCTGTGTGCGACGCTTGAGGCCAAACTGGTGAGATAATGAGAAGATACGGTCTGCCATTTCTTGTCAAAACTCTGGTGCCAGTCTCATCCAAGTGATGTTTCAATCCTCACTGACCAAGTACATTTAAACAATGTACAAATATTTTCCAACAACATTCCGCGGAATGTTTTCAGATTACTATTCTTCAGGATAGTAGGATCGCCAGTGATTATTTACTGCAAAAACTCGGATGTACTTGATACCAGAGTTTCAATAAGAAACAGGTACCAGCAGCAATTCCGATTCCAATCGCCTCGATGTCCGTCAAATATGAATCAACCTACGATTTCCACAGATTTTTTTGAATAGGAACTTTAGTTTACTGCAGTTTTTTCAGGAGTTATTAAAAATACTATATATGGAAAATTTTGATAAATATTAGTTTGGACAAATAATTTTTTATGTACATATTTCCTTTTTTTTTTCAAATTTGCATTTTTGGGAAACATGTATGAAAAATGATTTAATTTTTTTCGGTTGTATAAGTATTTTAGGGGAAAAAAGACTTATTTAAATCGAGTGTTTTCCGCCTGAAACCTAGACAATTAGGAGTCCTCATATCAAAAATCTAATTGTGAATACAAAAACACATAAAACTTAACTATCAGGAAGGCCTCTATATAACGCATAACTATAACAAAAGCACATGCAACTACAAATATTACAATATAAATGAAACTTTACTTTTCATGCATGACCACTTCCGCTGACGATACATTTATTAGCCAATAAGATCTGACACCCTTACCCTGATGTTACCCACCCCGACTACTAACCTCTCCTCGGCGCCCAATCTACCTCAAACTCCATAAGCTAATGCGCCCTCTCCCCTAACCGCCTCAACTTAACCCTCTTCGCGATCCGCCTCAACCTAAGCTTCCTGACCTCCTCCGCAATCTGCCTCAACCTTTCCTTCCGCCTACGCCGCTCCATAACTTCCGTTGCCCACCCCTCGAGTCCCGCCATGACTACCTCAAAAATATCGAAAAGACCCATATTTACCTTAACTTTATCTTTGCTTCTTGATATAATCTTGGATCACTTCTGTCGCAATCCTGTTCGCTCCGCAGCAGACCAAAACAGACTGATTTTTTTTTTTTTTTTTGCGGAGATTTATAATTACCTGACTTTGTTGACAATGACGTATGAATTTTTAATTGTTACGTTTCGTTTCCTTGATGTTGCCACACAGACTCAATGCTTCAGTAATATTTGGCGTCTAGCCGAACAGCTATTGTGACGTCATTCCTGCGTACGTTTAAATGCGGTATTTATAAACCAGTCACATCTTCACAGGATTCCACATTTTTTTTTTCTTTTTTGGTCATATAAATGACTATCTTTAGTTTTGTTTCACGGGCCATTTCTTTTCGGAATAAATTCATCAAAGTTCCGAATGAGTTCGGACGGTGGTTTCAATTGCAGAGATCTTTCCCAGAATGAAATCCGGTGTCGGTTTCCCATTCAAAAATTACTAAAGCAGTTCAAAAATATAACCTCGACTTTTCAAATGCTAAAAACGCAGACATTGTAGCGAAACACGAATCAGACGATTTAACATCAGATTCGGGAATGAAGGGTTACTGTTTTTCCAGACTGAAACTCACCCCATAATAATTGCAAAAAGAGGAGGTAAAACAGCATAACATGCTGACAACGGTAGCTCCTTTGATAAAAAATACAGCTGAACATGCAGCAACAATAATTCCAAGGAGTGCTACGGAAGTAACCTGAAGAGTATGCAATGACGCAAATCGAACTGGAAATTCAATCTCACGGCCAAGTGGTCTAGTGATTAGAGGCAAGGATTTCTGGCTAATCGTCCGAGCCGGACTCAGGCCCCAGATGAGGCCCTGATGACGCAGTGGTTCCATGCCAGTGGCCTTGTTCCCTGACGGGAACCCGTGGCTAGAGTAAGTCGACTGCTTATAATCTCAGACGATCACGTAGGTTGTTAAATCATCAGAGAGATAGAGAGAGAGAGAGATACATAAAGAAATAAATAATGTTTTTTAAACCTTGAAGTATTTTGCATGAGACGACACCCAATTAGAAAAATACTTTTAGCGCCTAAAGAAACGGGAAAATGTTACTACAAGTTGTACAATGAAAAACGTCTGTCCGAAGTCAGGAGCAAAGAAGATTTTTTAAACTTATAAGCATTTTGGAAGGAGATATGAGGCAACGAAGTGGAACCTATGTTCTTTCAGCGGAAGGTAACTCGCAATGATGATAGCAGACGTTGTGAGCAATGGCAGTTTGCTTTTCTTGTGCGGCGGTGTGTTGTTTCTTGTGCGTGCTGTTGCTTGCGTTCTGGTGGAGTTGGAAACATGGCTTACAATTCAGGACGTAAAAATCTATCGCATGATTTTTATGACTTTGCTAACAATCGCTTCAAACTCTGGGATTTTCTTGCTCATCATGCCATGCTACCATACAAACATGCTTTATTTATATAAAGACAGAGGCAAATAATAATAATAAAAAAATCACGTTGGATACTAACGCGAATTCTTATGCAAGCATACATGTCCTAATCATGGCGACAGAAATTCCTTTTGGCCACTCGTGGCTGAGTGGAACGAAGCATTAGCTTCTAATCACTCGTGTGAGATAGTTCGAGTTCGAATCCCAGATGAGGCATGGATAGTGTGTTTGTCTTAGGGTCCTGGTTCTCTCAGTTCACTGGAATTATAAAAGAAACGAACATGCAAATTCCCTAATCCTATAAAATGCATATAAATGCCTTTTGAATAAATGCCTTTTGTACTACTTTTGGCGATCTGTATTCTCCTCCTCCTGCCATTTGATGCTGACCTTGGCTACCTACAACGGACGCTCCCTATCTTCTGATTCAAGGCTTCTTGAATTGGAAGAGGAACTACAAAGGATCAAGTGGGACATCGTCGGGCTAAGTGAGGTAAGGAGAAAAGGAGAAGATCTCATTGAACTGAAAAGTGGACATCTCTTCTATTATCGTGGGACAGATACTGGCAGAACTAGTGGTGTTGGATTTATAATAAACAAGAAACTGAAGGATAAAGTGGTAGAAGTTGAAAGTTCCTCTGACAGAGCTGCACGACTCGTTATCCAACTATCGAGAAGATACCAGGCTCAGATTATTCAAACTTATGCACCCACCACAAGTCATCCTGAAGAAGAAATTGAAGAATTTTATGAGGAAATTCGTCATCTAAATATAAAGGTAAGCAGCACTTGAAGATAATTATGGGAGATTTCAATGCAAAAATAGGGCACCGGCAACAGAATGAAACTTCAGTAGGTAAATTAGGTCACGGCAACAGAAACCAGCGTGGAAATACTCTCGTTGAGTTTGCAGAGGCAGAAGGATTTTTCATCTTGAATTCCTTTTTCAAGAAAAAGCCACACAGGAAATGGACATGGAGACATCCAATTGGGACGACAAGTGAAATTGATTTTATTATGTGTAACAAAAAATTCGTCATCGAAGACTGCAGTGTGCTAAACAAGTTCAACACAGGTAGTGACCATAGATTGGTGAGATGTAAGATGCACCTCAACACTAAACTGGAACGTGGCAAGCTCATAAGACAAACAAAATGTATTGACATAACCAACCTTAAAAAACACCATAATACTTTCAAGTTGGAACTGAAGAACAGATTCTCTGCTTTAGAAGGCCTAACATCGGAAGAAGTGGATATTTCGGAAGTTAACAGAAAAGTAACCAAAGCTCTTATGGAAACAGCAACAAAATTAGCTGGGTCTAAGAACAAGTTGCATGTAAACAAATTATCAGGAAAAACCAAAATGTTGATGCAAAAAAGAAGAGAGATGAGGACAACTAAAGAAGATGTGACTTCCAAAGTGGAATATATAGAGCTATGCAAGACAGCACGAAAAAGTATCACTGAAGACGTAAGGAAATTCAACTGTGAGCTAGTGAGGAAAGCAATTGAAAACAACCAAAGCCTAAAGATAGCAAAGGGACATCTCAGTAAGGGAAGAAAACAGATTATGGCTCTGAGAAAAGAAGATGGTTCTATAACAAGAAATAGAGGCGAAATTTTGACAAGAGTGAAAGATTTCTACTCCAAATTATATGAAAGGGATGATACATGTACTCCAGACATCATGAAAGGTACCAGAGTTCTTCCAGTCCTCCCAGCAGAAGTTGCTCATGCAATCAAGAACATGAAGCGGGGGAAAGCTCCAGGAGAAGATGGAATTACTATAGACATCATACAAGAAGCAAGTGGAGAAATTGAAACAGTACTCGCCCAAATTTTCACTGATGCCTTAATGAAGGGAAGATTCCTGAGGATTGGAACAATGCTACAATGATCCTGCTACATAAAAAAGGTGACATTGAGGATCTCAGGAACTACAGACCTATCAGCCTCCTATCAGTGGTTTATAAAATCTTCACTAAAGTTCTTTCACACCGCTTGAAGGTAACACTGGACATGGCTCAACCGAGAGAACAAGCTGGATTCAGGAGTGGCTACAGCACAATAGATCATATCCATGTACTGAGAGAACTAATTGAAAGAGCGAGGGAATATGAACTTCCATTGTGCATGGCTTTTATCGATTATGAAAAAGCCTTTGATTCGGTGAAACCATCGGCAGTTACCACGGCTCTGAAATCCTGCGGTATTGAAGATGCATACATTAATATTATTAATAACATCTATGAAAATGCAAGTGCAAAGATTCGGCTGTTTGAAAATACAACACACATAAAAATTGGAAAGGGAGTGAGACAAGGTGACACCATATCTCCGAAGCTCTTTAATGCCACATTGGAAAATGTCTTTCAATCACTGAACTGGGAAAACAAAGGGATAAAGATTAATGGAGATTATCTAACCCACCTTCGTTTTGCTGATGACGTAGTCATTTTTGCAACTACCCCATCAGAGCTGCAGAGTATGATCCAGGAACTTGCTGACAAGAGTAAAGAAGTGGGATTAAAAATGAACTTTCAGAAGACAAAAGTGATGTTCAATGCTTTTACAAGAAATGAAGATTTATCGATTGATGGAAAAAAACTGGAGATAACAGATACGTATGTTTATCTTGGACAGCAGATATCAAGTGAGGGTCACATTGATGAAGAAATTAATCGGCGTACAAAACTTGCCTGGAGAGCTTTTGGAAGAAACAGCATAATTTTCAAGAGCAATATGCCATTATGTCTTAAAAGAAAAGTGTTTGATCAATGCATCCTTCCAGTGCTTACGTATGGTGCAGAGACGTGGACCTTAACTAAAAGAGACATACAAAGGCTGCAGACAACTCAAAAGAAGCATGGAGAGGTGCATGCTTGGTATAACCAGGAGAGATAAGAAGAGGAACTCGTGGATCCGAAAAATGACGAGAGTGGAAGACATCATGATCAGAGTTAAATCCCTGAAATGGCAATGGGCTGGACATACTGCCAGAAGGACAGACCATAGATGGACAGCCGAAATTTTAGATTGGATTCCAAGGGACAGGAAAAGACCCAGAAAAAGACCACATGGGAGATGGGTGGATGAAATTCGTAAATATGCGGGAGTGACATGGAGGAGACTGGCACAAGACAGACCGTTGTGGAGGAAACTTGGGGAGACCTTCGTCCAGCAGTGGATTGATAATGGTTGACAATGATGATGATGATTCTCCTCCACAATATCCGCTGACAGCAAAAAGGTCCCACTTCATTGCATCACATTTTCTTTAGAAATGCTCATAAGTTCACAAAATCTTACTTTGCCCTCATTTCGGACAGACATCTTTCATTCAGCAATGTTTTCCGTCTCGGCGATGAAAGTGTTTTTTCAAAAATACTCTCCCGCATAACTACCAACTTGATGGCCCATTATCTTGGTAGATAATTTAAAAAAATGACGCAGGATTCTTTTTTGAGGAATTCTCCCCGCCATCTTGAATTTTTCGAACTAGAGCTTAGACAAAGTTGTTTAATTCGTAATTTTCGAAAAAAAAAAAAAAGGGGGGGGGGGGAGTATTTCATGTAAGTAAACTAATACCTGACAATAAATCAAGGAGTGCAAAAGTTATCAATTAAAGTATCTAACTAAAGTAGCTTGTCCTTTTTTTCAATTCGGATTTTAACGAGCCCTTTAACAATTTGAAGATACATAGCAACCTATTCCAAAATTAGGGACTTTGGTTTCTGGGAGAGGACAGGGTCAGTGTCGTGTGACAAACAGACCATCCTGCCTCAACCGAGGACAGAAAAAGGTGAACCAGAGCCTTTTCCTTGCCCCAACCGAGGACAGTGGAAAGGTTCAGTGTCGATTTGGAATATTAATCAGAATCTCGGCTTCTGAACACGCAACCACTTAGATGTGCTTCCAGAAAATTGCTTATTTTGAACTAATTGATGGCAAACTACATCGTTGTTAGGATTTTGTTAAACTTAAGAAACTACAACACAATTAATATCATACATTTATATACGATACAATTGTTTTTAAGTTTTTCTGTTTGCGTGACTCCCATTTTAGCGCGGCATCTGGCAAGACGACATAAAAATTAAAAATGGCGTATTGTTGACGGATGGACTTCTGATATTCGTCCCTTTCAAGCAGTTCGCATGTACCGTTACACAGTGTTTCCATGTAGCCGACTCACACTGACGATGAAGGGGCAAACGAACGAGCTCCGCGCAAATTTTATGCACAGTATTTTCATAGAAAATTAATTCCGAAACTCTAATAACACAAATTTTTTTATCCCCAAAAATTTGAATTCATTCATTTATACGGAATAAATGCATAATAATAATACAGTGTACGCAGGTTCTGCTAATTTCACACTTCCTGCATTCCAGAGCGCTCGCCTAAATGTGCAGTTACACTTCACTATCTCTAAATTGTTCTGTATTTCTTTCCTATAAGTTACCCTAAACCTGATCTCCTCGCTTGCTACTAGTATTTCTAACAGCTTTTGAAAACCAGGGGTCAGACGCTGCCTTCCTAAACTCTTTTACACCATGATTAATTGCTAAAATTTAGCTTTAGGGAATTCAGTTGTAGTGAACATTAGGTAGAGAGATAAAGAACTCTTGCATTTCAACTGCTATGGGCAGTTCAAAAATTTAGCTGTAAACAATCAGTTGTATTTACTGTTTTGCTCTGGACACTTTCACTCTTGGACTGAGCTTAGGTTTTTGTAGGCTAACCTTCTGCTGTCTGCATTTTGATCTTAGCATATTTCCGCATTAACTTCCAGAATATACTTAGCTCACAAACACAATTGACAAACAATATTAATTTAAGCCTAACTTCTTAAAAACGGTCACTTTTTCCAGTCAGAGAGGTGACCTGTATTCAGAGGTTCACTGTATATTCTATTCAAGAACCACCCAGCTCCGACTCGTATTATTTCTTGTATGTCTTGTGTTTTTATTGTCTTCCTCTAGTGGAATAATTAGTTGCACTTCCCATCCGTTGTGGGTGTGGATCAGCTGTATGTAAACATTGCATAGCGATACACGTGAACTTGCATGGGAACAATTTGAAAGAGGTCAAAATCTACCGTTTTCTAGATGTAATAGGAATTTTTAAGACTTAAAACGTCGAAAAAAGAAAAACAATTTTAGAAATTTAATTATCTGTCGACAGAAAAGATGGTAAATAAACAGCTGCTACTATGCTGTATCATAAATCTTTTTCTTAGAAATGGGTCTACTAAGTTCCCAACTAATTTCCACGGAAGCCATTTAAGCAATGTGTACAAATTTCGGCATCAAGAAATTATCCTAAATTTATTAACCAGCGATTAGCATCTCGTTAACCAACTAACAAATGAGGAAGCGTCAGCAAAAATTACGTTTCGGAGAATTATTATTAAAGTTTGAAAGTTGTTACAGTTACTCATACTTACCCGGTAAAAAACAATATATAGATTTAAAACGTAAACATTCGTAACTAGTTACGTGCGCTCATAGGTATGACTTGATATGAATCAAGCGCGTATCACGTTCTGTTTTATTATCACGAATACCCGCCATTCACTTCGTCTGATACTTGCTTATTTCGAAAGCGTCTAGACAATGTACATTTTTAACAGCCAATAGAATTTTGCCAGAACAGTGTTTTGTAGAGATCTTGTAAGAAAATATAGATTGGCTTGAGCATTTTGTTCCTTCAGTATCATTTAACCTTTAATTCAGTGTAAACGATTTTTTTTAATCTATAGGCCGAAATCGTCCCATTGGGTTTACAATACGAGCCAACCGCGATAACGCTTTGGGAGAAAGCCTACAAACTACGTCAGTGGTTCAAAACTGAGGGAAGATGCAGACATTCTTAGTTATATGCGAACACCTGAAACGGTGGAATTTTATGCGCTTAGTTTTTAGTGAAATATTTGTCAGCCACTTGTGAAATAAGTTACATTCTAAATGATATACGCACACACTACTGTACTATTAATATATGGGTTTATTGATAGTGAATTCAGTCCTACCCAATCAAAGAATTGACATGAGCGTCACCCCCGCAGATTGAAACAGACCAAAACCGAACGCAGGTGATAAATAGGCGGGCAGCAGGGTTTCCTAACAGTGCATCGGAATCGACGAGCATGGGTAAACATGGTGATCTGAGCGACTTTGATCGTGGATGAATTCTCGGCGCAAGACAGATAGGTCATTCTATCGCCCAAGTTGTAAGAACCCTAGGGTTCCCGATGTCAACCGTATCAAGAGTGTACCGCGAGTGTACCATCCATGGACATACCAGTACCCAGAGAGCAAGCGGTGACCGACCACATGCCATTGATGACCGGGGTCTACGTAGACTAACCAGGTTCGTAAAGATCGACCGCTTGTCAACAGGGGCGCAAATCACATCCCGTTTAAATGTTGGAGGCCCAATAAGCGTCAGTGAGCGAATGATACAGCGCACTCTACATACCCTGGGCTACGGGAGTCGGCGCCATATTGGTGTGCCAATGTTGACTGCTCGTCATGAGAAATTACGCCTCGCCTGGTGCCGAGAGCATCAAAACTGTACCTCTGCAGAGTGGCGCGGCGCCGTGTGGTCAGATGAATACCATTTTCAGCTGTACCGAGCTGACGGGAGTGTGTGGGTGTGGCGTTGACAGCATTAGGCCATGGCCCGGTCTTGCTAAGTCGGCTCTGTTCAAGGCGGTGGTGGCTCTGCGGTGGTTTGGGGAGCCTTCTCATGGGGACACATTAGGTCCCTTAGAGTGCCTGGAGAGGCCCTTCACCGCTCGCTCTATCAGCATGTGCTGGCTGGTAATCTACACGCTTTCATGGCCTTTGGCAATCCTGCGCGGAACAAACAGCAAAATGCTACTCAGCTCCAGCTAGAGTTTCGCGTGTCAACAGAACGCAGGATGTCAACTCAAACTATCAGCAATGGACTTCACTAAGGTGGCCTTTATACCTGTAGGTCAATGGTGTGTATCCTTTTAACCGCACGACAGCGTACGGCCCGTAGAAACTGGGATATGAAACATCATGTTTGAGGACACGACGAGTGGAAGCAAATTCTCTGCTCTGACGAGACGAGATTCAGTCTGGAATCTGACAATCGAAGAGTTCTTATCTGGAGGGAATCCGGCACACAAAATAACTCAGCTTTTCTGCAGGAAACATCACATTACTGTGGGCATGGATTGATGGTCTGTGTAGGCATAGGTATCGGTGGACGTACGGACCTGTACGTTATCCGAAAGAGCATTCCAACGGCCCAGAGATGTAGAGACGAGATTCTCAGACCTATTGGCATGCCGTATGCTGCAACCGTCGATGGTTCGTTTCTTTTCATGAAAGATACCTTCGACCTCATAGAGCTCGGCTAGCAGACAACATGCTTCAAGAAGAGATTCGGAGCGTACGAAGTGGCCAGCATACTTCGTTAACTTAAATCTAATTGAGCATGCCTAGGACGCACTTGGCAGACGCATTACAACTCAGTGGGCACCTTCGTTGACTCTTCGTGAACTGGAGACTGCCATCGTTAAGGAGGGGCGAAGAGACCCCCTGAAACTCCTCGATAACCTCATCAATTCCATGCTACACAGATGTGCAGCGTTCTTAACCGTTTGAAAGGGCCTCAGTATTATAAAAGGACGGATCCGAGCTTAAACCGCAACCCATAGACTTAACATTAGGCTGCGGCCTGGCGGACGCAGCCAGACGCAGCCGGGAGGACGCAGGGGGGCGTGGCCTGACGCAGGCATCAAGAGGATGAGGGTGTGTGGCATGGGTGAGGATGTAGGTGGCGCTAGTGCGTTGGGACGATGCTGA
Source organism: Macrothele yani (assembly GCA_039090855.1). NCBI lineage: Eukaryota > Metazoa > Arthropoda > Arachnida > Araneae > Macrothelidae > Macrothele > Macrothele yani. The sequence goes on from CM077001.1 coordinate 86,265,106, forward strand.
TGTGCTGCCCCTAGCGGTGCTTCTTGGAACTTTATTATTTCGATGGATCTTTAATTTTGGGGGATGGCAACGACAGAGTGTGGAAAGGGGGTGTACATAGGGGGATGTCAACTCGATGGTGATGTGCTGCCCCATAGCGGTGCTTTTTGGAACTTTTATATTTCGATGGATCTTTGATTTTTGGGGATGGCAACGACAGAGTGTGGAACGGAGGTGGGCATAGGGGGATGTCAACTCGATGCTGATGCGCTGCCCCTAGCGGTGCTTCTTGGAACTTCATTATTTCTATGATTCTTTGATTTTGGGGGATGGCAACGACCGAGTGGGGAAAGGGCACTGCGTAGGTGTTAGATATGATGATGCTTTTTGGAACTTTATTTTTTCGATGAATCTTTGATTTTGAGGGATGGCAACGACAGAGTGGGGTCCATTGGGATTTTTTGTATTGATTCCTGTGGTTTTCAAGCGGGATTTTTTTCCCCTCTTCGATGCTATTTTTCCCCCGGAGGAAATTTTTACGTAACGATGCTGGGGAATTTTCTTTCCAAGGGAATAAAAATGCTCTGATGGTCTTAGCGAGGTTCTAACTCACGATGATTTGGTTTCAAAAAATGGTCATATGGTCAAATGGTTTTCGTGTACTACGTATTCATTCTATTTTTTTTTTTTTTAATTTCTTTTACGTTATTTCTTCATGTGTTTATATATATATTTTTGTATGTTTTGAAGGAGTTTTTTCGCGTAGATGTAATGAATTTTCTGGTGAACTTTTGCTTTTCCTCCATTTAATTTTATTTCAAACCATGAGACGAGGAAATGCTTCTTTAGAAACGATTACGTTCCTGTTCGCAGTAACTATTGGACATAAACTTCATGTTAATTCTGAGTCTTTCGCCCCTGCAATAATATTTTCTCGCAATTTTTTCATACGTTTAAGAACTCTACAGATTTTTCCCAGTTAAAATTCTGCTGAAACAATAGTTTCTTACTTTATTTCGCATATCATTATAGCTTCCCAATTTTCGCTATTTTTCTTCTATCTTTGAAATTTCGTTAAACTTCTCAGTAGGTCAGGATTCTTTGTTTACTTGGCCAAACTTATGAGTCCTTTTATTCAGAATATTTTTTTTTCATTTAATTTCAGCAAACGATTATTTTAGATGTAACAAATCATCAGATTTTTGTTTCCTTATATAGCATATTTTCCAACTTGCTTAAAAATATTCCTCAAAGCTTGCATGTATGTCAATATGCATTTTTTTTATTCTTCCCTAGTTTGCTATACTTTTCGTGGACTGTACCGACAGGAAAGCATTCATTGTCAAGACATACTATCTAAAACCTTTTTTCTTACGATAAAATTTGTATTCTTTGGGCTGTGCATTTTTCTGCCTCGTCCGAAAAAACATTCATTCTAGAGGCAAAGTGAGTAATTCCTTTCTTCCCCTAAACATTATGTTTTTAACGTTTTACTAACTCACCAGAAAAGCAGTTATCTTCCCCCACCCCCATAGCGAAAATAAAGAAATGCTTACTGCTTTACCCTACATATCGATTCAATCTATTTCTTTTCGAAATGCTGGTCATGACATTTCAACTAAAATTTCATACTTTCACCAAAATTCATATTCTTAAAGGAGCTATTTTCTTTTTTTTTTTTACTTTATTTCATGTATTCATAGCTTTACTCATGGAAATTCTGAGTCGTTTTTTCCTCCAATGTTACTTTTTTACTCATAATTATTTCGTGTACTATTTATTCCCTATAATTTATTTTTTTTGAATTTACGCTCTTTCTTAATGTATTTTTTTAATTATTTTATTTATTTCTGCTCAGGAAATTTTATTGTTCTTTGGAATGAAGTGAACATTGCTTTGTGATTCCGTTATTTTATGAGATTACATGATTTTTTCAACGGATCATTTCTTTTTTCTGTAGGATGACTTAAAATTCTTCATGAATATTCTACGAAATGCATCTTTTATTGTATATTAGTCTATCTTTCTGTCTCGCTCTTTGGTATATGTTCAAGAAATATACCGATCTATTCCAGTTAAAATTCGATTGTAACAGTATTTCTTTTTTTTTTATTTCGCATGTTATTCTATCAAACGTTTTTTCTTTCCATGTCCCCCTCTATTTCTTCTTCTATTTGTGAAATTTCATTCTATGTTCACGCTTCATACATTTATTTCTTTTTCAAATAATTCGTTCATGTCCCCATCCCATGAAATGTTATTTTGAAATCAAATTTTTGTTCATAAATGGTTCTTTTGTTAGTTGACCGGCAGGATTTTCCTGTTGGTTATTATGTATTTCAAGTATTTATTATTCATTTATTCCCATTAATTCCACCATATTCCATTCTCCAGAAAAATGTTGTTATGATATCTTATTTTTGTTCCTAAGTGGTTCTTTTTTAAATTTTCAAATTTATTTTCTTCGTTCTGCGTTTACATGGTGTATTTTCTTTGTTCTTAGTCCAGAAAGGCATGGAGGCTATCTACATATCTACTCAAGATTCGACTCGCTTCGTCAGATATCACGAATAGCGGGAAAGATTACATGGGTCAAGAGTGGGACCTTAGTCTATGATTCATGCCGTCTGTCAGCGTACTTGATTTTAATGTATTCCTATATAACTTAAACCATTTTTGGTCTTACTTTTCGTGTAAGTGTACGTGAATTATACAGATATTTAGTGGTTATACATAAAATTCGATTCGGATAGTATTTTTTTTTTATTCTTACTTTATTTTTCCATTTCTTTCCAATAAAAGCTCCTTCACTATTTTTTTTTATTCCACATTTAACTTGAACTATTTTTCAAAATGCTATTCTATACTAATATATTCATTAGGCTTTACGATGTGTAAGCATTACTTTTTTCAAACTTCTCGAAGTATCGGCATTATTCTACTTTTATTAAGACTTTATTTTTCCATTTCTTTCCAACAAACAAATGTTTCTTCATTATTATTTCTTTCCTATGTAACCTAAATTAACTTTCAGAAATGCTATCCTATGTTTGCGTGTCCTAAAACTTCTCGATGTGTCCACTTTATTTTTTTTTTCAAACTTTGCAAACTTTTGCTTTATTTTATTCTAACTTTATATTTCGATTTCCTTCCAACAAACGTTTCTTAACGACATGATGTTGCAAGATGTACCAAAACTTCAAATGTCTCTTTCTCTGCATGGCTTGCTTTATTTTTCAGGTTCCATGTATGTGAAATATGCATGTATTTTTCTCTTTCCTAGTTTGCTATACTTTTCTTTCCCTGTCCCAACATAAAAGCATTCATTGCCATGATATGCATTATAAAAAGTTTATATTGAAACTAAAATGTGTATACTTTCCGATATATTTTCTGTATATTCTTCAAACGCGACAGAAGAAACATTCGTTCTGGAGACTTAGTCCGTACATCCGCTAAACATCATATCCTTACCGATATTTTTTTTTCTCTGGGGAGCATTTTGTTAACTCATCAGAAGTACAGTTATTCCCAAGACGTAGCTAAAAGACAGTATTTCCACAAACAAAAGTAATCTTTTAAGAAAAACTTACTTCTTTTCCCTGTATAACGACTTAAACTATTCTTCGAAATGCTTAAATGTTTTCGTATTTGTTTAACTTTGCTTTGTAACTGCTTTTTCTGTACTTCTATTTTTGTTTCTTCATAGTATTTTCCCCCTGTTTCATTCCAACAAACGTTTTTCTTCTCAACTTGATCGCTTTCACTTTTCCACACAAATTTTCCTAACATCAGAAATGTAACAAAAACTTAAGATATGTTTTAGTCTCTCCAACATTTATATTCATGTCGTATTAACTAAAATATCATACTTTCATCAAACATCATATTCTTAACGAGTTATTTTTACTTTTTTTCATGTATTACCAAATATTTATTGCTAACTAACCTCACCAAAGTCAGTATGATCTAACCTAACCACATTAATTTTCCTCATTTATTTCGTTTTACATCGAGATGCGACAAAACTTCGTGTATATTTCCTCCACTCAATGATCAGTTCTAACGTGTCAGACATTACACTACATGCGGAACATCTGGGTTTGCTGAATTTCCCTTAAGGTGCTAACTTTCGTTTTAAGTATGATTTCTCTATCGTATCTGTTTTTCCTGATCGCACCTCATTTATTTAATTACTTCAATAGCATGGAAGTCATGAACAAAGAGAACAATCAATCGTATTCTATGTTTTTTCATGATTCTTAAACAGAAACAGACTGCAAGAAGTCTTCCACACTGGAACAAACATAATCAATTAATCGGTTTTTTTATTGGAGGTTTAACGACCACCGTGAGCAACTCAATGGGCTAGAAGCAGTCGCCCGTCCCTAATTTAGGGTCGCTGGTTCCAGAGAAGGGAGAGAGCCAGTGCCGTAAGACAAACACAACATCCATGCCTCACCGGGATTCGAACCCGGACCCCTTACGGACGAATGATCAGAGGCCATCGCTTAGACCACTGCGCCACCGGGGCGGCCAATTAATCGTTTCTTGTCTTTTTTCATACCAAATTCTATAGTTCCACTTTAATGACATTCTTAGCGCTTCACCTTGTACACAGATATTTTTTCTCTATTCTTAGAAGCTTTTTCCCTAAAACAATAACTAAACCTCATACATCAACACAGTGAACAATGTACTTCACTTCATGCAGTCTATAAACAAAATGCGTTTTATGCATGCAAATGCTATTTTCGCTCCCATTCGCTTCGAAGTTGTGAGAGCAAGCTAACCGAAGTCTTTCAGAAAACATTTACGAAGTTATTTGACTCTTTTTCCCCCATAAAACCCAATATTTGAAACGTTCATTTTTCATAAAGTTCGTTTTTGAATCATATAAACTTTAACAAGTGAAAAATGAATTTGTTGTTTTCGCTAAGAGGACGATTTTTAAAAGTTTCGTTTTCTTAAAATCGCAAAAATCCCATAGAATAGCATGGGAAACGTCTTCCAACTAAAAGTCAATATTTGAATCCTTTATTTTTTTTAAAGTCCATATATGAATCGCTCATTTTTCATAAAGTCAATATTGGAAAAGTTCATTTTTCATAAAGTTCGTTTTTGAATCGTATAAACTTTCACAAGTGAAAAATGGATTTGTTGTTTTCGCTAAGAGGGCGATTTTTTAAAGTTTCGTTTTCTTAAAATCGCAAAAATCCCATAGAATAGCATGGGAAATGCCTTCCAACTAAAAGTCAATATTTGAATCCTTTATTTTTTAAAGTCAATATCTGAATCACTCATTTTTCATAAAGTCAATATTGGAAAAGTTTATTTTTCATAAAGTTCGTTTTTGAATGGTATAAATTTTTACAAGCCCAAAATGGTTTTGCTGTTTTGACTCAGAGGGCGATTTTTTTAATTTTCGTTTTCTTAAAATTGTAAAAATCCCGTAGAATAATATGGGAAAAGCCTTCCTACTAAACGTCAATATTTGAATCGATCATTTTTGCTGTAAGCCAATATTTGAATCGATCATTTTTGCTGTAAGCCAATATTTGAATCGTTCATTTTCCTAAATGACAATATTTGAAACGTCCATTTTTCCTAAAGTTCAATTGGATCACATGACTAAATCGATTTCTCACATCTCAAAAAAGTAGACATGAAGCTTTTTATTCTTCCTTTGCAACCTTCCAATGTATGTCATCTCTAAACTTTGTAAAAGGAGTGGTTTTACTTCCATTGTTACTCCCTCAGACTTCATTTTTCCTGTGCGAACAAAAAGAACCAAGTCAGCTTAATGGAATAATCTTTTCAGCTCTAACGTCCCTTCAGTTCATGGAAAAAGCCCATTGGACTTATACACATCATCACAGTTTCTTGTATTTCAATCTCAAGTGGGCTCGGTTCTTTTTTCATGAAATCACTTCATTGGTATTTTTTTTCCAACCTCCTCTGGTAGAGTCTAACATGTTTTTCCCCTTGACCTCAAACTATGCTTTACTAAGATTGAATTTTCTATCAAAACTACTGGATCACATGACAATCAATTTCTCTCATCTCAAAAAAAAAAAAATAGACGTCAAACTTTCTGATAGCTCAAGTTTATTTCCATCGTTTGCAAAACAATTATTTCAGTATTGTCAAAATTATCAATCTGAAAATGCATTCTTGCTTTTAATCCTGATTTATTCATTGTAACTTTTTTCCGACTCCCCAACTTAGAATTTATATTTTTTTCCTTATGGAATACGGCTTTTTTACTCATAATTTGTTCGTGTATTATTTCTTCGCTATTTTATTCTTTCTATGTCATTTACACTAACTCTTCATGTTATTTAGTTCAAGTTTTATTTATTCTTAACAGCAGCCTATGTCTATTAAGATTGAATTTTCTATCAAAACAACTGAATCACATGACTAAATGATACATGGACCGAAGGAGCCGAAGTACAAGGGGGGTGCGACTGGGAGGGAGCTCCTTCGGTCCATGTATCATTTAGTCATGTGATTCAGTTGTTTTGATAGAAAATTCAATCTTAATAGACATAGGCTGCTGTTAAGAATAAATAAAACTTGAACTAAATAACATGAAGAGTTAGTGTAAATGACATAGAAAGAATAAAATAGCGAAGAAATAATACACGAACAAATTATGAGTAAAAAAGCCGTATTCCATAAGGAAAAAAATATAAATTCTAAGTTGGGGAGTCGGAAAAAAGTTACAATGAATAAATCAGGATTAAAAGCAAGAATGCATTTTCAGATTGATAATTTTGACAATACTGAAATAATTGTTTTGCAAACGATGGAAATAAACTTGAGCTATCAGAAAGTTTGACGTCTATTTTTTTTTTTTTTTTTTTTTTTTTTTTTTGAGATGAGAGAAATTGATTGTCATGTGATCCAGTAGTTTTGATAGAAAATTCAATCTTAGTAAATCATAGTTTGAGGTCAAGGGGAAAAAATGTTAGACTCTACCAGAGGAGGTTGGAAAAAATACCAATGAAGTGATTTCATGAAAAAAAGAACCGAGCCCACTTGAGATTGAAATACAAGAAACTGTGATGATGTGTATAAGTCCAATGGGCTTTTTCCATGAACTGAAGGGACGTTAGAGCTGAAAAGATTATTCCATTAAGCTGACTTGGTTCTTTTTGTTCGCACAGGAAAAATGAAGTCTGAGGAGTAACAATGGAAGTAAAACCACTCCTTTTACAAAGTTTAGAGATGACATACATTGGAAGGTTGCAAAGGAAGAATAAAAAGCTTCATGTCTACTTTTTGAGATGTGAGAAATCGATTTAGTCATGTGATCCAATTGAACTTTAGGAAAAATGGACGTTTCAAATATTGTCATTTAGGAAAATGAACGATTCAAATATTGGCTTACAGCAAAAATGATCGATTCAAATATTGGCTTACAGCAAAAATGATCGATTCAAATATTGACGTTTAGTAGGAAGGCTTTTCCCATATTATTCTACGGGATTTTTACAATTTTAAGAAAACGAAAATTAAAAAAAATCGCCCTCTGAGTCAAAACAGCAAAACCATTTTGGGCTTGTAAAAATTTATACCATTCAAAAACGAACTTTATGAAAAATAAACTTTTCCAATATTGACTTTATGAAAAATGAGTGATTCAGATATTGACTTTAAAAAATAAAGGATTCAAATATTGACTTTTAGTTGGAAGGCATTTCCCATGCTATTCTATGGGATTTTTTTGCGATTTTAAGAAAACGAAACTTAAAAAAATCGCCCTTAGCGAAAACAACAAATCCATTTTTCACTTGTGAAAGTTTATACGATTCAAAAACGAACTTTATGAAAAATGAACTTTTCCAATATTGACTTTATGAAAAATGAGCGATTCATATATGGACTTTAAAAAAAAATAAAGGATTCAAATATTGACTTTTAGTTGGAAGACGTTTCCCATGCTATTCTATGGGATTTTTGCGATTTTAAGAAAACGAAACTTTTAAAAATCGTCCTCTTAGCGAAAACAACAAATTCATTTTTCACTTGTTAAAGTTTATATGATTCAAAAACGAACTTTATGAAAAATGAACGTTTCAAATATTGGGTTTTATGGGGAAAAAGAGTCAAATAACTTCGTAAATGTTTTCTGAAAGACTTCGGTTAGCTTGCTCTCACAACTTCGAAGCGAATGGGAGCGAAAATAGCATTTGCATGCATAAAACGCATTTTGTTTATAGACTGCATGTGAAGTGAAGTACATTGTTCACTGTGTTGATGTATGAGGTTTAGTTATTGTTTTAGGGAAAAAGCTTCAAGAATAGAGAAAAAATATCTGTGTACAAGGTGAAGCGCTAAGAATGTCATTAAAGTGGAACTATAGAATTTGGTATGAAAAAAGACAAGAAACGATTAATTGGCCGCCCCGGTGGCGCAGTGGTCTAAGCGATGGCCTCTGATCATTCGTCCGTAAGGGGTCCGGGTTCGAATCCCGGTGAGGCATGGATGTTGTGTTTGTCTTACGGCACTGGCTCTCTCCCTTCTCTGGAACCAGCGACCCTAAATTAGGGACGGGCGACTGCTTCTAGCCCATTGAGTTGCTCACGGTGGTCGTTAAACCTCCAATAAAAAAACCGATTAATTGATTATGTTTGTTCCAGTGTGGAAGACTTCTTGCAGTCTGTTTCTGTTTAAGAATCATGAAAAAACATAGAATACGATTGATTGTTCTCTTTGTTCATGACTTCCATGCTATTGAAGTAATTAAATAAATGAGGTGCGATCAGGAAAAACAGATACGATAGAGAAATCATACTTAAAACGAAAGTTAGCACCTTAAGGGAAATTCAGCAAACCCAGATGTTCCGCATGTAGTGTAATGTCTGACACGTTAGAACTGATCATTGAGTGGAGGAAATATACACGAAGTTTTGTCGCATCTCGATGTAAAACGAAATAAATGAGGAAAATTAATGTGGTTAGGTTAGATCATACTGACTTTGGTGAGGTGAGTTAGCAATAAATATTTGGTAATACATGAAAAAAAGTAAAAATAACTCGTTAAGAATATGATGTTTGATGAAAGTATGATATTTTAGTTAATACGACATGAATATAAATGTTGGAGAGACTAAAACATATCTTAAGTTTTTGTTACATTTCTGATGTTAGGAAAATTTGTGTGGAAAAGTGAAAGCGATCAAGTTGAGAAGAAAAACGTTTGTTGGAATGAAACAGGGGGAAAATACTATGAAGAAACAAAAAATAGAAGTACAGAAAAAGCAGTTACAAAGCAAAGTTAAACAAATACGAAAACATTATAGCATTTCGAAGAACAGATTAAGTCGTTATACAGGGAAAAGAAGTAAGTTTTTCTTAAAAGATTACTTTTGTTTGTGGAAATACTGTCTTTTAGCTACGTCTTGGGAATAACTGTACTTCTGATGAGTTAACAAAATGCTCCCCAGAGAAAAAAAATATCGGTAAGGATATGATGTTTAGCGGATGTACGGACTTAGTCTCCAGAACGAATGTTTCTTCTGTCGCGTTTGAAAAATATACAGAAAATATATCGCAAAGTATACAAATTTTAGTGTCAGTATAAACTTTTTATAATGCATATCATGGTAATGAATGCTTTTATGTTGGGACAGGGAAAGAAAAGTATAGCAAACTAGGAAAGAAAAAAATACATGCATATTTCACATACATGGAACCTGAAAAATAGAGCAAGCTATGCAGAGAAAGAGACATTTGAAGTTTTGGTACATCTTGCAACATCATGTCGTTAAGAAACGTTTGTTGGAAGGAAATCGAAATATAAAGTTAGAATAAAATAAAGCAAAAGTTTGCAAAGTTTGAAAAAATAAATAAAGTGGATACATCGAGAAGTTTTAGGACACGCAAACATAGGATAGCATTTCTGAAAGTTAATTTAGGTTACATAGGAAAGAAATAATAATGAAGAAACATTAGTTTGTTGGAAAGAAATGGAAAAATAAAGTCTTAATAAAAATAGAATAATGCCGATACTTCGAGAAGTTTGAAAAAGTAATGCTTACACATCGTAAAGTTTAATGAATATATTAGTATAGAATAGCATTTTGAAAAATAGTTCAAGTTAAATGTGGAATAAAAAAAATAGTGAAGGAGCTTTTATTGGAAAGAAATGGAAAAATAAAGTAAGAATAAAAAAAATACTATCCGAATCGAATTTTATGTATAACCACTAAATATCTGTATAATTCACGTACACTTACACGAAAAGTAAGACCAAAAATGGTTTAAGTTATATAGGAATACATTAAAATCAAGTACGCTGACAGACGGCATGAATCATAGACTAAGGTCCCACTCTTGACCCATGTAATCTTTCCCGCTATTCGTGATATCTGACGAAGCGAGTCGAATCTTGAGTAGATATGTAGATAGCCTCCATGCCTTTCTGGACTAAGAACAAAGAAAATACACCATGTAAACGCAGAACGAAGAAAATAAATTTGAAAATTTAAAAAAGAACCACTTAGGAACAAAAAATAAGATATCATAACAATTTTTCTGGAGAATGGAATATGGTGGAATTAATGGGAATAAATGAATAATAAATACTTGAAATACATAATAACCAACAGGAAAATCCTGCCGGTCAACTAACAAAAGAACCATTTATGAACAAAAATTTGATTTCAAAATAACATTTCATGGGATGGGGACATGAACGAATTATTTGAAAAAGAAATAAATGTATGAAGCGTGAACATAGAATGAAATTTCACAAATAGAAGAAGAAATAGAGGGGGACATGGAAAGAAAAAACGTTTGATAGAATAACATGCGAAATAAAGAAAAAAGAAATACTGTTACAATCGAATTTTAACTGGAATAGATCGGTATATTTCTTGAACATATACCAAAGAGCGAGACAGAAAGATAGACTAATATACAATAAAAGATGCATTTCGTAGAATATTCATGAAGAATTTTAAGTCATCCTACAGAAAAAAGAAATGATCCGTTGAAAAAAATCATGTAATCTCATAAAATAACGGAATCACAAAGCAATGTTCACTTCATTCCAAAGAACAATAAAATTTCCTGAGCAGAAATAAATAAAATAATTAAAAAAATACATTAAGAAAGAGCGTAAATTCAAAAAAAATAAATTATAAGGAATAAATAGTACACGAAATAATTATGAGTAAAAAAGTAACATTGGAGGGGAAAACGACTCAGAATTTCCATGAGTAAAGCTATGAATACATGAAATAAAGTAAAAAAAAAAGAAAATAGCTCCTTTAAGAATATGAATTTTGGTGAAAGTATGAAATTTTAGTTGAAATGTCATGACCAGCATTTCGAAAAGAAATAGATTGAATCGATATGTAGGGTAAAGCAGTAAGCATTTCTTTATTTTCGCTATGGGGGTGGGGGTGGGGGTGGGGGTGATAACTGCTTTTCTGGTGAGTTAGTAAAACGTTAAAAACATAATGTTTAGGGGAAGAAAGGAATTACTCACTTTGCCTCTAGAATGAATGTTTTTTCGGACGAGGCAGAAAAATGCACAGCCCAAAGAATACAAATTTTATCGTAAGAAAAAAGGTTTTAGATAGTATGTCTTGACAATGAATGCTTTCCTGTCGGTACAGTCCACGAAAAGTATAGCAAACTAGGAAAGAATAAAAAAAAATGTATATTGACATACATGCAAGCTTTGAGGAATATTTTTAAGCAAGTTGGAAAATATGCTATATAAGGAAACAAAAATCTGATGATTTGTTACATCTAAAAATAATCGTTTGCTGAAATTAAATGAAAAAAAATATTCTGAATAAAAGGACTCATAAGTTTGGCCAAGTAAACAAAGAATCCTGACCTACTGAGAAGTTTAACGAAATTTCAAAGATAGAAGAAAAATAGCGAAAATTGGGAAGCTATAAGGATATGCGAAATAAAGTAAGAAACTATTGTTTCAGCAGAATTTTAACTGGGAAAAATCTGTAGAGTTCTTAAACGTATGAAAAAATTGCGAGAAAATATTGTTACAGGGGCGAAAGACTCAGAATTAACATGAAGTCTATGTCCAATAGTTACTGCGAACAGGAACGTAATCGTTTCTAAAGAAGCATTTCCTCGTCTCATGGTCTGAAATAAAATTAAATGGAGGAAAAGCAAAAGTTCACCAGAAAATTCATTACATCTTTGCGAAAAAACTCCTTCAAAACATACAAAAAATATATATAAACACATGAAGAAATAACGTAAAAGAAATTAAAAAAAATAGAGTGAATACGTAGTACACGAAAACCATTTGACCACCTGACCATTTTTTGAAACCAAATCATCGTGAGTTAGAACCTCGCTAAGACCATCAGAGCATTTTTATTCCCTTGGAAAGAAAATTCCCCAGCATCGTTACGTAAAAATTTCCTCCGGGGGAAAAATAGCATCGAAGAGGGGAAAAAAATCCCGCTTGAAAACCACAGGAATCAATACAAAAATCCCAATGGACCCCACTCTGTCGTTGCCATCCCTCAAAATCAAAGATTCATCGAAAAAATAAAGTTCCAAAAAGCATCATCATATCTAACACCTACGCAGTGCCCTTTCCCCACTCGGTCGTTGCCATCCCCCAAAATCAAAGAATCATAGAAATAATGAAGTTTCAAGAAGCACCGCTAGGGGCAGCGCATCAGCATCGAGTTGACATCCCCCTATGCCCACCTCCGTTCCACACTCTGTCGTTGCCATCCCCAAAAATCAAAGATCCATCGAAATAATAAGGTTCCAAGAAGCACCACTTGGGGGCAGCACATCACCATCGAGTTGACATCCCCCTATGCCCACCCCCTTTCCACAATCTGTCGTTGCCATCCCCAAAAATCAAAGATCCATCGAAATAATAAAGTTCCAAGAAGCACCGCAAGGGGCAGCACATCAGTATCGAGTTGACATCCCCCCATGTCCACCCCCTTTCCACACTCTGTCGTTGCCATCCCCCAAAATCAAAGCTCCATCGAAATATTAAAGTTCCAAGAAGCACCGCTAGGGGGCAGCACATCAGCATCGTCCCAACACACTAGCGCCACCTACATCCTCCCCCATGCCACACATCCTCATGCTCCTGATGCCTGCGTCAGGCCACGACCCCTGCGCCCGCCCACTGCTGATGGCTGCGGCTGGCTGCGTCCGCCCGGCCGCAGCCTAATATTAAGTCTATGGGCTGCGGTTTAAGCTCGGATCCGTCCTTTTATACTACTGGCCTCACACCCCACTAGAGGTCAGTTAACCACCTTGAAATGTCATTTTTCTTGTTTCACAGATATGCGTATTGTTGTGTATAGCGTATCGCATCATGTACATTAAATGATAATATTGCATAAAAATTCGCTAATGTGTTTTTTCTTACCCATATTACTGAATATGCTATACTGTATTTTACATAGAAATATTTTACGTTCAACGACGTGAGTCGCGCATGATTATCCTTACAATATCTCTTTATTCTCTTATTCTTTTGAGCAGTGTATTTAATTTTTCATTTTACTATTCTAGTCCTTTCTGTGGATCCGAGTAACAGCGTCGAGGAATTATTGATGTATTTTGACTCTTTCTACTCCTCTTCTTTGGTTCCAATTTTTTTCTCCGCCTATTATCACGTATTCTCCTTCGCTGGCGCTCGGAGATAGCCTCTTCTTGCTGTAGTAAACAGCCAATACCCTCCTTTCCTCACTCAAAAATCAACGGATTTACGCCAACAAACTTCCCCCCCAACACTTTGCAAAACAGCTGCTACTGACCCCCAAAACAATGAATAGAAAAAAGTTGAAAGCTGTCTCTCTCTCATAAACATTTCTTATTAGCACTATTTTCCAACTCCTAGAAGGATGTATATCTAGTTTCCACCCACATCGCCTTCCCCGACATTACTTCTTGGCAGGCATTTAACTATATAGAAGTTTCTTAACCGCAGCTTTGCATCTCATAAACACTTATCAAGTTACGAATAGAGTTATACCCTTCTGCACAACTATGCATCCCCTTCCGCTTCTGCTTACAACCCCCCCCCCTTCCCTATTTTTCTTTTGGGGTAGGGGGAGGCGCTTTTCCATATTTAGTGTTTTACGTTTTTTCGAAAATAAAAGTGGTCGTTCTCTCTTTACTGATCCTTAAGGTGGTTCCACCTAAAATCCCTGCCTTATGTTTCCAATGGTAAAACTTCTTTACATATTTTCTTCGCAATTAAAAAAGGATGAAAATTTACACATCGATAAAACTAACTTTAAGTTATAGCATGGGATACTTAATACTTGCTAAAACATAACCATAATTATATTAAAAATCAATCATTTTTCTTTGTGTAATGTTCAGACCTGTTAATAGATGGCGCGACCTGTGCATTGATGGCGTCAGTAGACAAACAAATGTTGGATTGCTTAATTATGGTTATGTTTTAGCAAGTATTAAGTATCCCATGCTATAACTTCAAGTTAGTTTTATCGATGTGCAAATTTTAATCCTTTTTTAATTGCTAAGAAAATATGTAAAGAAGTTTTACCATTGGAAACATAAGGCAGAGTTTTTAGGTGGAACCACCTTAACATCGACAAGCACTGTGCCTGTGTGCTTGAAAATCATTGGCGCAACTGTTTCTACAGATTCAATACGAGAAGCTTTTTTTTTTTCTTCAGTCGTTCATCGTTTGTACTGTATCATTTCAATTTCGCCTTTTTAAAAAAAGTTCAATACATGAATAAATAAGGTATTTATGCTTATAATGAAACTCAAGAGTAATTTTTATAAACCACCGAAAATAAAAAGTCAGATAATTTTTTTTTATTATTTTTATTGGAGGTTTAACGACCACCGTGAGCAACTCAATGGGCTATAAGCAGTCGCCCGTCCCTAATTTAGGGCCACTGGTTCTAGGGAAAGGAGAGAACCAGTGCCGTAGGACAAACACAACATCGATGCCTCACCGGGGATTCGAACCCGGACCCCATTCGGACGAATGGTCAGAAGCCATCGCTCCATCGCTCATGCCACTGCGCCACCAGGACAGCACCAGGGAATTTACAACAACGTCCGTCTTCCAGGGGCGGGCTTGTTTGCCTTTCAGGAGAGGGGTGAGGGCTAAGCCCTCTCCAGCCCCCTGCTAGCTACAACCATGGGAAGCTATATACTACTGATCCATGATTTATGGCTGCCGTTACCCTCAGCTTCATCCGTGGTACGCGTAAGGCGATTTAGTAGTTCCCAAGGCACGTTTTCAGGTTCCTACTGTTCAGTTTCTTCTATTCTTCTACCAACGGAATTGTTGTACTTGGTCCTGTTAAAGATGAAAGGTTTTCGAGTATTGCGTAATCCCGAAAACGCGTACTGTCCAATTTACTACTCATGGTTCTAAATCGTATGAAGAATTTCATAAACTTCGTCATGTAACCCACAGCCAGTCGAGCTTCAACGACTGAGCATCGTTCCAAGTTGATGAGGTCTGCCGTTTTCCCCATGTCGCACCTGTCATTGTACTTTGATATGATGTGACGAATCTCAGTTAGGTTAAGAACCGACTCTGTTCATCCCTTTGAGATTTTCGTGTCAGAGATCAACGGAAAATAGGGAACAGATAAGAAAACTCGGATAGAAACTGAAAAGAACATATAGGAGAGTTGTAGCAAATTACATAGTTTGTTAGTAAACCTTGGCCTATCTTCACGGTATTTATAGAACTGAGAAATGACGTGGCAACATGCCATTGGTCATCGCACTTTCATATCCATGAGGACGGAACCCTAAATTCGCTAAGAAGTACAAAAATCAAATCACTATAATATTTCCACTAGAAAAATACTGCTTTCAAAAAACACATATCTGTCTGTTCAGCGGGAATATTTTTGTGGTTGGGTGCTCTCTGTTTTACCAGACAGCTGGATCCACAACCCTGCAATCTTACACTCCTGGAAAATGCTATTCATCAAGCATGGTCTCAGATTACACAAACCGCCTATCAACATCTCGTGGAGTCCATGCCACGAAGAATCGACGCAGTATTAAAGGCAAAAGGTGGCCCAACAAAGAACTGAGGGAGTGGTCATAATAAAGTGGCCCCTCGCTGTGTAAGGTGTGCTGTAGGCATTCTGAAAACACATCACTCGTTGCTGTCATGGATAAAAGGAGCGATTTATCAGATTTGCAAAAAGGGATGACTATCGGCTTTCGGGCCAAGGGTGGCAGTATTTCTGAAACAGCGCAGTTTGTGAACTGTTCGCGTGCTGCTGTGGTTAAAGAGTATCGTGATTCGAGAAATGGCACCATTGCGAATAAGCGACGTGGAGAAATGGCACCATTGAGAATAAGAACTGCAATCTCACACTCCTGGAAATCTCATACTCCTGGACCCTGCAATCTCACACTCCTGGAAAGTGCTATTCATCAAGCATGGTCTCAGATTCCACATACCACCTATCAACATCTCGAGGAGTCCATGCCACGAAGAATCGACGCAGTATTAAAGGCAAAAGGTGGCGCAACGAAGTACTGAGGGAGTGGTCATAATAACGTGGCCCCTCACTGTATAAGGTGTGCTGTAGGCATTCTGAAAACACTTCGTTGCTGTCATGGACACATCGTTGCTGTCATGGATTATCGGCTTTCGGGCCAAGGGTGGCAGTATTTCTGAAACAGCGTAGTTTGTGAACTGTTCGCGTGCTGCTGTGGTTAAAGAGTATCGTGATTGGAGAAATGGCACCATTGCGAATAAACGAAGTGGAGAAATGGCACCATTGCGAAGAAGAACTACAGAATGGTGATAAGTTCGAATTTATAGGTTCTGGCTTTAATGAAGAGAGAGAATCCAGAAACACAAACACACACAGTACTCTCTATTTAAATCACAGGGTACACGATTGCTCAGTTAGAGTTATGTACATAGCACTAATCTAAGAAACGCCATGAAAGCAAGCCATAAATAAATTCTGTTGTTACACGGCTGAGTCACATTACTGTGACCACCAGCTAATATCCAGAGCAACCGCCGTGTGCAGCGCGCACAGCAGCTAGACGGACTGGGAGTGACTCAATAAGGTGCTGGAAGGTGTTCACAGGTATGTGGAGCCATGCTGACTGCAGTGCATCTGACAGCTGCCGGAGGGTGCGTCGTGGATGACCCATGGAGAGAACAACACGATCAAGGTGGTGTCACAAATGCTTAATTGGGTTTAAGTCTGGGAAATTACGGGGCCAGGGAAGTACTTTGAAGTCTTTATCGTGCTCTTCCAACCACTCTCGGACATTTCTAGCTGTGTGATACGTCGCATTGTCTTTCTGAAAGATCCCATTCGCCTCAGGGAAGACAGTCAGCATGTAAGGGTGTACGTGGTCTGCAAGGATAGATTCATAACGAATTCGGTCCATACTGCTTTCCACAGGTATGAGTGGACCCAGGGAATGCCACGGAGACATTCCGCAGACCATAACGCTGCCCCTACCAGCTTATGTTCTTCCAGCAATGGTTGAAGAATGTTTGTTCTCCGATGTTTCTCGCCTTATACGCCAACGTCCATCCGTTCCATGAAGCAGAAAACATGACTCATCGGAGAAGGTAATCCTTTGCCAATCAGCGGAAGCCCAATTCCGATACTACCCTGCAAATGTAAGCCTTTTCTGCCGATTAACCTTTGTTAGCATAGGCGCAGTGACCATCCGTCTGCATCGGAGCCCCATACGCAGCAGGGTTCGCTGAACTGTCGTTTTAGACACTCTTCCCGTAGCTCCCTGGTTCATTCGACCAGTGAGTTGCTCCACTGCAGCGTGTCGATCTGTCCTCACGTACCTTCGCAGCCGACGTTCACCTCTCACATCAATGGCACGTGGTGCTCCGCAGTTTCCACGTCGCTTATTCGCAATGGTGCCATTTCTCCAATCACGATACTCTTTAACCACAGCAGCACGCGAACAGTTCACAAACTGCGCTGTTTCAGAAATACTGCCACCCTTGGCCCGAAAGCCGATAATCATCCCTTTTTGCAAATCTGATAAATCGCTCCTTTTATCCATGACAGCAACGAGTGATGTGTTTTCAGAATGCCTACAGCACACCTTATACACTGAGTGGCTACTTTATTATGACCACCCCCTCAGTACTTCATTGGGCCACCTTTTGCCTTTAATACCGCGTCGATTCTTCGTGGCATGGACTCCCCGAGATGTTGATAGGTGGTATGTGGAATCTGAGACCATGCTTGATGAATAGCACTTTCCAGGAGTGTGAGATTACAGGGTTGTGAATCCAGCTGTCTGATAGCTCGTTCAATTTCATTCAACAAATTCTCAATGGGGTTGAGATCTGAAGATTGTGGGGGCCACCTAAGCAAAGTAAACTCACCGGCATGTTCCTGAAACCAATCCTGTACAATACGAGCATGGCAGAACACATTATCTTGTTGAAAGTAGCCATCGCCATTGGGATAAACCATCCACAAGACAGGATGCACTTGGTCCGCGACGATGTTTAGATATGATGTGCCAGTCAGACATTGATCAACACGAATTAAAGGGCCCAAATCATGACAGGAAAGCATTCCCCAAACCATAACGTTGCCTCCACCAGCTTGAAGGGTTGTAGCAATGCAATTGGGGTCCATGCTTTCCTGCTGTTTCCGCCAAATTCTCACTCGGCCATCGGCATGGTGCAACTGAAAACGTGATTCACCGGACCACATAATTTGTTTCCAATTATCGACTGTCCAATCCTTGTGCTCCTGTGCGAACTGGAGACGTTTTCTCTTGTTAACTGCAGACAGCAAAGGTGTTCGAACAGGCCTTCGGCTGCCATATCCCATCCGATGCAGTGTACGGCGAACAGTGCGCGCAGAGATAATTTGAGGGGATCCTTAATTAAGATGGTTTGTAATTTGCTGCACTGTTGCCCTTCTGCTGTCTGTTACCAGTTTGGACACACTCCGTTCCGCCCGAGCAGTTACTAGTCGATGACGACCACACGTTCCACGTAGAGACCCAGTTTTTTTGGCTGATAGTCCAGTCGTTAAACACTTTAACAACAGCTGCTCTGGAACATTTCACGAATGCGGCGGTTTCGGTGATACTGGCTCCATGGTTCCGAGCTCCTACAATTATCCCACGTTGAAAGTCCGTCAAATCGCATTTTTTACCCATCTCGTCACCCAAAAATCACTTCTACTACTGTCGCAGGCACTAAGCTTTCCCTTTTTATACTAGCCTCGCCCTCTGGCGGCAACAGCGTGCAGCCATAGCTTATTTGCTTAAAACTGTCAGGTGGTCTTAATAAAGTGGCCACTCAGTGTATACACTCCAAGCCATCTCACGACGCGTGCCTTCTTACAAATGTTAGCTACACGCTGTTGTCGTCAAAAGTAGGAGGTGGTCACAATAATGTGGCTGGACTGTGTATTTTAACTTTCATCCATTTTCGCATCCTATCATCCATTTTCGCAAGTCTACTGCCTGGCTAATAAGATCTTAGGAACATTCCTGGGAATCACACTTGTTTAGAATACGAAAAAGATACTACAGTGAGACCTCCATGAACAGACACCTACGAACAACAGTAACCTCGGCGCAACGCAGCTGTTGGTTAGTATAGAACAACTGCGGTATGTCTAACATTAATGACAACCCCCAAAAACGAAACCTCATTAACACCGATCAACGGGCAGCCCAATCAGGCCTGAAGGAGATCAAACGAACACCTTGTCTCTCACGACGTTGCGCAGTTCCTTCGGTACTTTGGTGATCAGTAAAGATAGGAACAAAGAATATTGTGAAAATCCTTCAAATACGTGGCATCAGTAAATAATTAAATACATCGCTCTTTCCACGTTCCAGAGACGCACAGCAACCGAAAAGTTGTTTTTCAGCCGCCGCCGTGGAATTGAATCACGGAACTCTCGATAACTAGCCGAGCGCGTTAACTTTACACCACGGTGGCCGGCGGCTGAAAAACAACTTTTCGGTTGCTGTGTGTTTCTGGAACGTGGAAAGAGCGATGTATTTATTTATTTAGAAAGAATATTGCTGAAGGAACTGTGCTTCGGGCAGGATCGGTTGCATTACGTCGGTTATGATGGTATACGAAGAAAAAGGAGTTAATGTCTAGGTGAGGCTAGCTCCAGTTCCCACGTATGTTCCTAGGGCTGTGGGAATGTTTGCTGGTATCTGGAATGTTGCTAATTGGCGACGGTATCTCTTGGTTTGGCCTATGTTGGTTCTCCTCATGTTTTCCGGGACATGGCCACCTAACACAACAGTTACGGTTTAGAGTGTAATTTTTCTATAGCATACCCTGGCCTCACCTAGATGACCATTTTTAGGGGCTGCTTAGGACCAGTCATCGGACACTGCTTTCCTACAATCCTCTACAGCATGATTTATTTATTTAATTATTATAATGAGTTTTATTCAGCATTTGGAGAAAGCACTGCAGCCGGTTTCATTGGGCATAAGCTTCATACATGCATTCTGCTTTTGTACAAATGTAACGGGTTAGCAATGTTGACTTAAGCTTAACCTGCGGACAATGATCAACAAGTGACCATTGTTGGGAGGTGGCCTCAGTGAAACCTCCGCCTAACGGTCACTGATCGGATCTGTGAGTGCAAAACGACTGTGTGTTGTATCGCTTTAAAGCTCTCGACGAGATCTATTAAAATATGTAAAGAACATATCGCATTGGTTTAAACTAAAATTTTTAAAAATTGTTTTCGTGTGAACGGGTTAACATTTTTGACAATGCCTCGGAATTCGCAGAATGAACGCAAGCAAAAGTGGAGAAAATCAAAATGAGAGGCACGAGCAAGTGATGAAGAATGTAAGAAGCCCAAGACAGAGCACCACGTTGGGTTATTCGTGTATCGATCTGCTTTGTGTTCGCAATGTATACAGCATAATTTTTTAAAATTATGTAACCTACTTTTCATATCATAAACCTGTGTTGGCTATATAACAAATTAGATAAACGCTTTGAAACCATATATACACGACTAGATCATTTTAACTCTCCGATCTGCAAGTCGTATAGTTCTACGTTCTATAAACTGACGGCTGAATCAGCCTACCTGTTTTTTACTTTCTTTTTTTTTTTTTTGAGAACCGTGCTTGAGACATATCCTTTTTTAACATCGCGTTCTGCTTCTCGAAAATCCATCTTTTTAAAGAATGACTTGTGGCTTACATTAAGTTATGTTTCTCTTGTATGGAGTTGGACGGCAAGAAAACCTTTGGCCCAGGATTCATGTAAAGGTGAACTAGATATTTTATTTATTTTTCGATTTCCCATATGTATAGTTTTTCCGTCCAGAAGTGTAAATCCCTTATAAATGAGTTTGTCACAGTTCTATATGTTTTCACCAGAAAGGATTAAAAATTTCCTTTTGGAGCAAATATTGGCCAACATCACTCAAATTACCTCAAATTTTTCAGCGTTGGTTTTTGCAAAATTTCTTGACATATGGCGTAAATGTGTGCTTGCATTTTTTTTATGATATTAATATTTTTTCAAAGCAAACTGGAGAAATTCCGTTTGGATTGATCAATATTTCGCAATATTTTTGTCGAACGCAGTTTTGTCGCAAGATGGCTTCTACGTAACGATATATGCGTATCATAGTTATGAAGAAGAAACACGATATTGTGGATTTTTTGAGGAAGCACCGCGTCATTTTATAATGTTGTGGGACCTTCCAAATTCAATATTTTATTTATTTATTTATTTATTTATTTATTTATTTATTTATTTATTCGTTTACTGCTTATTTTTTAATTTTCTGATGCATACCATTTGCGACCAAGATTTAATGGTTGTTACATATTGCAGCGGTCTTTCTGGATTTAAATTATTTTCTTAACAAAATTCTGGAATCCTACTGAGGATTACTCTTGCAGATTTCAGCATGGAACGAGAATTTCTTCTAAAACGCTATCTTACACTGATACAAATTTTGTAGCAGCTTGCACCAAAATGTAATGCTACACCAGCTGCACCACTTTTGGGGAATAGGTAAACCATTGTGTGATGCATGAAATACACCCATGACCCATTACATTATGACCACCACCAGCCTAGGGAAGTCAGCGCGCCTGGCGACCGAACGGTGGCGCAGGTGAAGTTCACAAAACAACCCGAGGACCGGCTTTCGGCTAGTAGAGTGTTCGGAGTCAGAATGGGAAAAGCTACTGATTTATCGGAGTTTGATAAAGGACATATTGTGATAGCACGGCGCCTCGGAACTTCTGTCTTGGAAACAGCGCGGCTTGTCGGTTGTTCACGTGCCGCTGTAGTGAGTACGTATCAAAAGTGGTGCACAGACGACCAAACGACGAACCGTTGTCCAGCCGTGTGTCGTCCGCAGCTCATTCATGCCAGCGGGGAGCGGATACTGTCGCGCATTGTTCACAGCGACCACAGGGCCATAGTGCGACAAATCATCCGCAGCTACAACAGTGGCGATCAGGGCAATGGGTCCCAGCACACAGTTCATTGCAGCCTTCTACGCATGGGCCTGCGTTGCCGAAGATCCAGCCGGGTCCCCATGCTTACTGCGTGTCATTGCCAACAACGCAGGAAATGGGCTCAAGATAATCGAGATTGGACCGTGGATGATTGGAAAAAAGTGGCATGGTCTCAAGAATCAAGATTCCTGGTGCGTCACGTAGGCGGCCAAGCGCGTATACGCCGATTGCCAACGGAGGCTATGGCACCTGGATGCACTGTTGGGCGGAAACAGGCCTGCGGCGGCGGAATTATGCTGTGGACGATGTTTTCTTGGAACACTTTAGGCCCCATTACCCCAATAACACAATCCCTGACAGCTGCCAGGTATCTGAAAGTCGTTGCGGTCCATTTTCACCCATTCATGGCAACTGTGTTCCCTGCTAGTGATAGCCATTACCAAAAGGATAATGCGCCATGCCACACTACCAGAATCGTCAAGGAGTGGTTCGAGGAACATGCTGGTGACTTTCTGTTAATGCCCTGGCTTCCAAATTCACCTGATATGAACCCAATCGAACATTTGTGGTTCGATTTGGAAAAGCGGGTTCGCGCTAAATCACCACCACTCCAAAATGTACGGGAACTGGAGGACCTGCTGTTGGAATTATGGTACCAGATACCCCAGGATACCTATCGCCACCTCATCGAATCGATGCCCCACCGAGTAGCCGCTGTTTTGCGGGCTAAAGGGGGTCCTACGGCTTATAACGTAGGTGGTCATATCGGTGTATACAAAACGTGATGCAATTATGCACCATTGCATGATATTCAACCTGAACGGCAGGAAGCTGTATGCTTTGTATCATGTTTATGTATGTTTCATGCATCAAACAATGGTTTAATTTTGCCTAAAGGTGGTGCAGCTGATGTAGCACCACTTTTACTCACAACCTACACAAAATTTTTAACCGGGTACTACCAGTCATCATCACACTCGAAGAATGTAGGAGAGGATTTTCACGCGAATACAAAGAATCAACGTGAAATCATTTAGGCAACGTCAAGAAATTTGTTCCGTTTTCTATAAGCAAATACGAAATGTCGTAGTGTGCGCAGTGTAAGATGATGCTAACGTAGTGTTTCTGAGAAGTTCGGACTGTAGAGTACGTGCGACACGTCCTCCCCTTTGTTGAAGCAACTGATTGCGTTGAAATTTATCGGTGGGAAATCTGAATACGAGACATGACGTGGATAACCCTTTTGAGAAACGAGAACAGAAAGAAAAGTCCGCCGGATGACATTATAAAAGGAAGTGAACGGATGTCACTGATTAGTGAATCAAGCTCAAAGAAAAGGAAGGGAAACACTTTTCACGTACACTATGTGATCCGATTTCGGTTTTCCCGGTTTCGTTGTCTTGATATTTGTCATTCTCTGCTCAAGTAACAGTGTTAAATAAAATAGAAAAACTTGGTATGGCGATTATCAAAGTGCATACATTAAAACACTTTAAAGGCAAGAAAAAAATTTCCACTTCTATCTGATTATTTTGGTGATTTATTGAGCGTTTTCATTTTCCCTTTCGATCTGTAACGGACGATTACGAAAGCAAATAGTTTCCAAAAACTCTCATTTTTTGTTCTGAAAAATAAATTTATTTAAACTGAGTGCCTATTGTAATGGATTCGCTAGGGAAGAGGCTAGGGGTAATTTTTTTACATGAAGCGCATATGCACTCAGTAGACACAACATTATAGATAGAAGTGATGGGCAGTTGGCATGGGCATCCCCGGGCAGAGTGGAACAGACCCAAACCGAACGCAAGCGATAAATAGGCGGACAGCAGGGTGTCGCAACCTGCTGTGTATCGCAATCGAAGAATTGCTTGCCCACAGTGTATCGCAATCGACGAATATGGGGTAAACGTGGTGATCTGAGCGTCTTTGCTTGTGGACGCATTGTCAGCGGAAGACAGATGGGTCATTCTATCACCTAAGTGGTATGAACCCTAGAGTTCCGAAAGGCAACCGTATCAAGGGTGTACCACGAGTATAGCACGAGTATACCATCGACGGACGCACAGCGCCCAGATAACAAGCTGTGGACGACCACACGCCATTGATAGCCAAGGTCAACGTAGACTATCCAGGCTCGTACACACCAACCGCTTGGCAACGGCGGCGTAAATCACATCCAGGTGTAATGTCAGAGGCCCGAGCAGGGTCAACGAGCGAATGGTATGGCGCACAATGCATGCCATGGGCTACGGGAGCCTACGCCCTACTAGTGCACCAATGCATACCATGGGCTACGGGAGCCTTCGCCCTACTAGTGCGCCAATGCATACCATGGGCTACGGGAGCCTATGCCCTACTAGTGCGCCAATGCATGCCATGGGCTACGGGAGCCTACGCCCTACTAGTGCGCAAATGCATGCGATGGGCTACGGGAGCCTACGCCCTACTAGTGCGCCAATGCTGACTGCTCTTCACCAGACATTACGCATCGCCTGTTGCTGGGAATATCAAAACTGGAGCTCTGCAGAGTGGAACCGCGTCGTGTGCTCAGATGAATCCCGTTCACAGCTGTACCGATGTGGCAGAAGGGTGCGGGTGTGGTGTCGACAGCATGAAGCCATGGACCCTTCGTGCCAGGTCGGCTCTGTGATGGTTTGAGGAGCCTTCTCATGGAACTCATTAGGTCCCTTAGTGTGTCTGGAGAGGTCCTTCCAACATATATGTATAGGTGATCATCTGTTAGCACGTGTTGGTAGTCGGTGACTACCAACACGTGCTAGCTGATGATCACCTATACAAGCTTTTATGGCATCCTGCGGCCGATGGTCTCCTCCATCAGGACAATGTACCGCCCCACCAGGCAGTAACCAACCAGCCATGGCTCGAGGAACACTCATCTGAGTTTGAAACCATTCACCGGTCCCCAAGGTCCACGGATTAAAACCCTATGGAAGCTCTCTAGGATGCCTTGGAGCGGAACATCAGAACCATGGATCCTGGAGCGACGTCTCGGCTGGAGTTGTGGACAAGTCCATGCCTGGGCGTGTACAGTCTGGGCGTGCTAGAGGAGGACCAACACGGTATTAGGTAGTCATGTGTAATGTTTTGTCTACTGAGTGTATAATAAGCACGCTGACTATTCCAGGTTCTACATTTGTTTTCGGGATAGATCTGGTACCGAATTCATTTGAACTGACACACACACAGTATTTGTCATTTTCTTGTAGGACTTCCGTCCACAGTGAGTAGAGTTTAGGTCCCAGCCACCTACAGCGAGATCGCCTTTTGGGCAGGACACAGAAACGGAAGGAATGAGAGCAAGTCTAGCGACTTTGACAAAACAGTTTGTAGTGAGATTAGAGTACAGTAGATGGCGCCACCATACAAGTACGATGTTGCACACAGAGGGGTGAGAGAATTTCAGGGGGGCATTGGAAAGGATACCTATTTAACCAGTGGGTCCAGCCTGGGGGCCGTCACTTAACGTGCTCGTCCGATGCACGGCGGATATTCAGCGATTGTTAGTAAATCACACTATCTCTGAAAGATCAGCACAGGTTCGAACCTGAGGAGCTTGCATCGATAGTCTGACTCGCTAACCACTAAGCCATCCGCGGCTCCTATTTGAACTGACTGCTTTTGTTTCCTTTTATATAGTGTCAGTAACGGTGTTTGCTGTTGAAGTCACCGGTTAGCACCTTTGTTCAGTGGTGCCTAACCTTTGCCGTCATATACCCCCAGCCCAAAATCATCAAAAGCTGTGTGGGTATTGCCTCCCACGAGCTCCTTAAGCCACAGGATCTTAGTAAGCATCAGGTTTGAATGCTTTTTTTATGTAATTGTTGTTTTTTATGTTTTTTGACATAGAACAACGTATTTCTCCGCGCTGGGTAAACGAAAACATGTCACACTTTGAACGCTCATGTCTTCGGAACTAATAATTGAAGAGTGATACATAATACATCATTAGAGAGTTTATGGAGTTCCATTTATAACAAAATAAGTTTCAACTCTCTACCCCTTAACCTTTCAATACAGTAGCGTTAGAAAGTTAAGTTAAATTTCGCGTGATTTTGTTTCACCGCACGCCGTTTTAAGGTTGATAACTAATGAATATAGATAATGAGCGATGACCTCAACTCCACATTCCATAGCTGACGGTCAGAGCTAATGGATGTATGTGATGAACCGAAATAAAGTGGATTTAAAATTTATTTATTTTTTAGATAAAAAAAAATTGGTGACGAAAATTTAGAAATGCCACGGAAATCCAGGGAAAATTACTATAAGAACCGACGAAAGTTAAAGAAACAGCTAGAGGAGAACGAGAGGAATCCGAAAAGACCCACTAAGTCATCAAAAGAAAGGTCACGGGAATGTAGGAAGCGTCCAAAGTCCGCGCGTCAGGATGCGTTTCACCCGAGTTCGACTCTAGAGCCACAACCTTCCACTTCAACTGCACAAATTGAGCCTGAACAGCAAGAACAGATGAAGATTGATGTCATCGATCCAAATTTTTAAATTTTTACACCGAGCACGGAATACCAATTTACATTGCCAAGTCTTCAAAACTTCGCTGGATAATGAATGTATTACGTCTCAAACTTTGACGCCGCCGATACATTCTGAATCTGGACAAGAGCAACAACAAGAAGGGTACATTAGGACCGAGACGTACTGCCAAATTTATAACAAAGCAACTAAGGAGTTTGAAAAATTGTTTCTGAAGAAAGATTTCTTCAGAAACAATTTTAGCGATAACTACTGACAACCACGATAGCACTTCTACTTCAACTAACATTAATATATAATCAGCATAAGTAACTATGAGTTTTATATAGTATAAGTTACTTTTAAGTAAATAAAGTAAAACGTTTCTTTCGTTTTATTTCTTAAAAATTTTATATCTGAAAAAATCAAAGGGGCGCAGTAGCAACTGCGCCGCAACCTACAGCGTAGGTCTACGTCAATTGTCCTTCGCTGAATTCTTTAAGGACGTAGAACTAGTGAGATAGTGCCATGAAATAGTGACAGTTGACGTAGTTCTACGTTGTAGGTTGCGGCACAGTTCCTACTGTGCCCCTTTGATTTTTTCAGATACAATTTTTTTATTTCTTATTCTCGCAACAAATGGAGCATCAGCATGCTTTACAAGTTCTCTTGATGTTACCAATTTTTTTCTTTCACATAGATAAAGTCATTACTAAGTTGGCGATAACTTAAAGTAATGACGCTCCCTCTGTCACGTGTCACATCTACCAGCGTGTCCTTATCTATGACCATACCCTTCATATGCCCATAAAATAATTATTCGTTTCCTGTACTTTCGACTACAACTAAATGACAGAGGACTTACCTCTCTCTAAGAAAACGGTAAAAGTTATCCCCACAAAGCATGGGGACATTCTTTTATGTCACTCTGTTACATTAAGACTAAAAAGTGTCTGAAAGTCATAAAAGAATTTCAACACCCTAAAGCGTCGTTAATTGTCTGACACACGCTGCGAAAGAGAGAATGCCTCTCGTGTGGTCGCATTTTATTTCTTTTTCCTTCTAGGGTGGAGGTGATAAGAAGGTTCTGAAGTCCGAACATTTCTCGAGGAAACATAATATATTAGGATGACTTCACCCATCTGATGGAGATTTTGCGCAGTCATTCAAACCGCTAAACAGAAATGGTAAGCATTTTGCCTATTTTGTTTTTCTTGCTTCATGCAATAAATCAGAAAACTTGCCATACTCCTACCAAGACCGGGCAGATGAAATCGAACTGGATGATGTCACCAGGACCTTTGTGTCGCAAACGGTTTCAAACAAAACCTGTTTTCAGAAAATTCTGATGTTCTGTTCGTAGCATCCATTCCGTAAGTGCTACACGTGCTGCTGTATTTTAGAATATTTGATTTGAACCTTTCCCTTTACCTTAGTGAAAAAATAATTAAAACCGCTTTTATATAGCACAAACACTTTTTTTTGTAGAAGCAACAGTTCTGTCATAAGAGTTTTCAAAATTACTAATAAGTACAATGAAAAGCAGCATTTTATAATTCAGATGAGATACCTTCATTCTTTCATAAAGGTGAAAGGCTCGTGAATTAAAATATGTAAATTTGTGCTTAATAAAACAGTATAATTTTCCGTTAAGAGAGATTCAAATTTTAAAAAAGCAATATATATACATATATATACACTCGGACCTCTATATACCGCAGTCGATGGTTCCACAAAAAAAAAAATTCGATAACAGATATAATGAATTAGCTTTATTTTTTTCCGCTAAGCTAATTATTATGAATGATTCTCTTCCTACCAGCTAGCTAATGATATACTTGTACTAAGCTTCAAAATAATGAATTCAAAAAGGTGTTGTTACTAGTTAATTACGAACTTAAACAAAGTCTCAACGCTGGTTATTTATAGGAATCAATAAATGTTATAAACCTAACAGCCAGACAGAGGTCTGACAAAAACTATGAATTGAGAAAGACTGAACTTACTGAAAACTTCTTTATTTCTAAGACTCTTGGTCAACTAAGACACACACAACACTTGTAGAACAATAATGAATAATCACTCCTTGTTTTATACACGCTCTCTCTTAACGGCCACCAGCTCTCCTCATAACAACACACAAGCTCCCCTAAGTCTCGATGAACGCGCCTATATACTAGCTACCACCACGTCATGACTTACACTCATTGCCAGATCTCATTCAGCGGGTGAAATAATATTTCGTTCAGTAGGAAGATAATTTACATAGTAAAATAAAATAACCAGAGATAGTAAAATCAAAAGGAAAGTGAATATAGAGTATACGTTACACAGAAACTTTCATATATGGAAACGATCTTTTTCATACATATGCATATTGTGTATTATATTGTATTTAGAAACGCATTTCGTAATCAATGCAATCTTTTTTATAAATAACATAAGTGAATATGAATAACTTTATGTACAAGTTATATTCAAGTAGATAATTTAAAAAAAATAACAAGAAAAATGTGTTGAACGTACATTGAAAAAACGTGTATTTATGCAGTACGTATTCATATGCGTTTACATTTGTACAAAAACGTTCTAATGTCTTGCGGCACAACAAATTTCGATGATGACTCATCATAAAAGGGTTCACACTTATTAAGTCCGTGAAATACACCGTCAGAATCTTTCTTAGCGAATTGAAGACCACGACGTATTGCATCAAACGTCGTCTTTTTTAGAAGGCTACTAGTGCGCCAATGCATACCATGGGCTACGGGAGTCGAAAGGATATAAAGGTCTTCTGCGTCATCCATGCGGCCATGCCTTTCTGTTAAAACGGTAGTCAACTTCTAAAGACTTCATGCCTTTGAAGCATCTAGGTTGCTTACTTTTTCCTATCGCAAATAATCTCAGTTTTTCTTTGCCGTTCATGTTAGCACCCACCAAAATTATCATATCTTTGCTGTTTTTTACCTCCATTATAACGAAGTAAATTTCTCCGTCATTTTTATCCGCGCCGGGGCTCGAACCCGGATCCCCTCATTCCGGAATAAGTCACTCTACCAATTGAGCTACGCGGACGTTTTATTCTGATTCCTATCTGCCTTTATGTCGTGTGCGTCCTTCTGGCAGGTACGTCACATCTCCTGGTACGTTACATCATCTCCCCCCCCCCCTTTTTTTTTTCGAAGTGCTGGAGAAGGGATTCTCTTATTTTTCCTATCTCGCGGTGTGGAAATAACATCACACTATTGCGAGATTTTGAACGGTCGGGTCATCCGGATAGTTCGGGCGCCATTATAACGAAGTAAATTTCTCCGTCATTTTTGTCCACGCCAGGATTCGAACCCGGATCCCCTTCATTCCGGAATAAGTCACTCTACCAATTGAGCTACGCGGACGTTCATTCTGGTAGGTACGTCACATCTCCTGGTACGTTACACCATGACAATCGTCGTCTTTAAAAGTAAGAGTTTTGTTTGGCAAACATTAAAGAAAAGTCCTGTTTCGTCGACATTAAAAATATTATTAGGGGTATACTCTTCTAAAATCTTCGTAAAAACCGTGTTTTTCCAGTGTTCGCAGTCGGTTTTGTTTGTTTGTGTTTTTCCATTGGTCGCAGTCATGCTTCCACTTTGCCCCGAATTTTTTATTTTATTTTAAGCCATGTCGCTTCTTAAATTTATTCAATCAACCGGAACTAGCTTGGAAATCTACTTGCCCCAAACGATTGGCAAACTCTAAGGCTTTTTCTTTTATAAGAGGACCTGAGATTGGCAAGTTTTTGTCACGAACAATTTTAATCCACTTTAAAACAACTTCACCCACTTTTCAAAAAAAATACATTTTAGAACGTTTTCTTCAAAGGTTTTCATAACGAACTCCCGGTTTGTTTGTTTTTTATAATTGTCACGATACTGTACTTGGAGGAACACCAAATTTAACTGCAGTATCTTTTTTGCGCATTCCGCTGTCCACGTTCTTCAAAAACTCCACCTTCCATAATAAGTTTTAATTTCTACGCGGCATTTCTTCTGTTTGTATCTTTTCTTTCTGTAAGGCTAGCTCAGTGTTAGAAATTTCGTCAGTTTTTTTAGCCTAAGGAAAAAGTTGATTCAACTAATTAATTTTTGAAAGAAGTACAGTCAACTCTTGATGTACCGCCACAGTTTGTTACATTATGCTGTGGCGTTATATCAAATTTGCCAATTATTTTTAAGTAACCCAAATATTTTTTATTATAGTTCGTCGAAAATCATATTTAGCAATAAGTTAAAAACATGTGAATTAGACATGTTTTTAACTTATTGCTAAATAGCAGTCATATGTTGTGTACTTAGTGCGCACTGAAGTTCGAAGTGTCCATTTCCATATCAGAAGCTTCTGTTATACATCAAAAGCGGTAATCTACTTTGCATAGTAGGAAGACAAAGTTAGCATTTTAATTATAAGGAAATGAATAAAAAATCATGTTACGTTACTGAAACTTAATCAAAGGAAAATGAACAGCATTACATAAAAAATAATTTTACATATACCTCAGTTTCTTTTTTTAAAAAAAGTCGTCTATTTTCATTTGTGTTTTAGATTTCAACCCAGTTACTTCCAAAGCACAATCTAATTTAACAAGTGCATTTGAAATATCACCACTTTGCGAGTTTGCTTTAAAGAATCTTCATAATGTTGAAAGACACTGCATGATTCGCATCTTTGATCGAATCAGTATATTTAATATTCGCCATGATAAAATCATAGTCCGAAAAAACTGCAAGGGAGTTCTCACACAGCTTGCAGGTGGCGGTACATCAAGTACGTTTTGAATTGGGAAGGCAAGTTGGTGCAGTAACATACGTATATTGGCGGTTGACGGATGCCAAGATTGTGGCGGTATATCAAGGGATCAAGACATGTTTTGTATACAGAGGGTGAGTCGAAAGTTTTGCAATATTTGCATAAACGCATGTGCTGCGGCGGGTATGTCACGTGTTTAAACTAGTTCAAGTCGCGCACTGCAGTCAGTCGGAAGGATATAAAGTGGTAGTCGTTGCTGTGAACAGCATTGCATGTCGTTGTTCTGTCTGTGGTTGGGACGCCTAAAAAATGAACAACCACAACCGGCTAATTAGGAAACCTTTGCTTTTACGAGTTTGAACTCGGCCAAAACGCTGCTCAAGCAACACGAAATATTTGTCATGCGAAACGGGAAGGTTCCCTGGACCACAGAACCGCAACCAGATGGTTCAAGAAATTTTGCTCAGGTGACAGAAACCTCGACGATCAGCCAAGGTCAGATAGGCCGCGAACCGTAGATTCGGAGGACGTGTGCCACGCCATAAAGGTATCGTGTTGGTCGCTCCATGGGTCCTCCACCACGCACCCTCCAGTAGCTGTCAGATGCACTGCAGTCAGCATGGCTCCACATACCTGTGAACGTCTTCCTGCACCTTATTGAGTCACTCCCAGCCCTTCTAGCTGCTGCCCGCGCTGCACACGGCGGTTACCTTAAATATTAACTGGTGGTCACCGTAATGTGACTCGACCGTGTATATATGGGATCCTTATTATTCGCTACGCAAAAATGTTTGCTATGAAAAATATTCGCTACGCAGATTAGTTAAAGTTATCTTTTTATCATTTTGTGAGAAAGTTTTTATAAAAATCACAATGCAACCTAAACCACTTCTCCCGGGAAAAAAAACGTAGCTTTTAGCACTTTCTCTCTCTCTCTCTCTGTCTCTCCCTTTATCCCTCTTTCTCTCTCTGTCTGTCTCTCTTTCTCACTCTCTCTGTCTGTTTCTCTCTCTTTCTCTATTTGTCTGTCTGTGTCTCTTTTTCTCTATTTGTCTGTCTGTGTCTCTTTTTCTCTATTTGTCTGTCTGAGTCTCTTTTTCTCTATTTGTCTGTCTGTCTCTCTCTCTCTCTCTCAACTTTCAATCCATGTTATGGTCTTTTTCTTAAGCTCACAGAAATTTGAGATAATTATTTTCTTTATGATAGTTTTCTTGTGTTTTCATTTTTCACGTAATGATTTTATTAAATTATGAGATTTATTTTCGAGGACCCGCGATTAAATTTCGCCCCGGACCCGGCAGAAGCTCCATCCGGCCCTGTTCGCATTCATACATCATGCATTTCCAGCATGGCCTTCCGTACTGCACTACTCATTATTCCTTTTCTACTTTCAGAGACTGTTGAAGTCGATCCTAGCATGATTTCCTTGGCCTCTCTCTGATTTGCTTTTCAGTCACTCAGCCTGAATAAATTCTTTGAAATAGCGCTTCATCATTCAATCTATCAACATTTCACGTATAAACGATGTTCCTTTTTTCTTTAATTTGAGAGAGAGAGAGAGAGAGAGAGAGAGAGAGAGAGAGAGAGAGAGAGAGAGAGAGCGATTGGGAAATAAATGTTTGAAAAAAAATCTGAACTGGTTAAGCAACATCCTGGAAATCAGTCACGTCGCGCAACACTGCCGCTAGTTGAAAGAGAGAAAGGACGGAAGAAATTGAAAAGAAAAGCGACACAGATCGCAAAAGAAATTCAAAAGAAGAAAACTTTACATATCAGTGGGACACTGGAAATGAATCACTCTTAGATCTGACCTGCAACTTGACAAAATGTCAAATACCCGTATCTGCTTCATTTCCTTTCCATATCACTGTGCACTCTATTTTCATTTTTATTTCAGCCACTTCCTGAAATAATACGCGTAAAATGATTTCCTATCATCGACGTTTTGCCTACCCGACCCAACTGACCTTTACCCTTCACGATGCGAAATTTTTTTAAATGTTAATTTAAATAACAGTTTCTTCAATATTTTTCATCCTCAACCAAACGACGGACATTTGTGCGTATTTTTGCAAGTAGACTACTGCACTGTAAGTAAACTAAACACACTGGACAAAAATTACGTATTTTTGCAAGTAGACTATACTTCACTGTAAGTAAACTAAACACACTGGACAAAAAATTACGGAATGTTAATTGAAACATGTTCATAAGTATAAAGTTGATAAACGTAACGAGTTGTATAAACATGGAGAGTGAAACTGCTGGATTATGACCGTGCATGTCTGAGGTGTGTGTTCAAAGCATCTGTAGTAATCTGTATTTCCTTTTACAGGTTCAACTATGGGTCCTAAAGGTGACATTACTGAGTGGCAAAAGGGGGCCATTATTTTTGGCCGAGAACATGATCATTCCTTGCAAGAGTGAAAATCTTCCAAATACACAGCGTAAGTGAATAAACAATAACATCGCTCTTTCCACATTTTATTAACACATAGCAACCGAAAAATTGTTATCCGGTCAGCGCCGGGGATCCGAATCCCATATGTCCCGATATCTAGCCGAGCGCGTTAGCCTTACGCTACGGTGGTCAACAATCAATGGCGCTATGTGTGTTTTTCTGTTAGCTTCTACAAAATCAACGGCGCTATGTGTGTTTTTCTGTTAGCTTCTACAAAATCAACGGCGCTATGTGTGTTTTTCTGTTAGCTTCTACAAAATCAACGGCGCTATGTGTGTTTTTCCGTTAGCTTCTACAAAATCAACGGCGCTATGTGTGTTTTTCTGTTAGCTTCTACAAAATCAACGGCGCTATGTGTGTTTTTCTGTTAGCTTCTACAAAATCAACGGCGCTATGTGTGTTTTTCTGTTAGCTTCTACAAAATCAACGGCGCTATGTGTGTTTTTCTGTTAGCTTCTACAAAATCAACGGCGCTATGTGTGTTTTTCCGTTAGCTTCTACAAAATCAACGGCGCTATGTGTGTTTTTCTGTTGGCTTCTACAAAATCAACGGCGCTATGTGTGTTTTTCCGTTAGCTTGTACAAAATCAACGGCGCTATGTGTGTTTTTCTGTCTGGTGAAATTCCTCCAAATACGTGGCGTCAGTGAATAAACAAAGACATCGCTCATTTCACGTTTTAGCAACACACAGCAACCGAAAAATTGTTATTCGGTTGCTGTGTGTTGCTAAAACGTGAAAGAGCGATGTCTTTGTTTATTTCTGTCAGGATTTATGATTTCAGAAGTTGACAGAAAAACACACATAGCGCCGTTGAGTGTTGGCCACCGTAGCGTAAGACTGGCGCGCTCGGCTAGATATCGAGAGATCTGGGCTTCGGATCCCCAGCGGTGACCGGAGAACAGTTTTTCGGTTGCTATGTGTTGATAAAACGTGGAAAGAGCGATGTCTTTGTTTACTCCTTGCAAGAAGTGGCGAAGTTTGTCTGACTGTCCGAGTCTACAGTCATTATTGTCCATTTCCAGTGGACGAAGTCTGGAAGCTATCACTGTATGCGAAGCAACTGTGATAGGAGCTCTGTGATGAAAAATCGGAATCGTAGGCGTTCGAGACGATTAGCAACTGCTGCACGTTTCCATACTCGTCAAGAACTTCCGCAAAAGTACAATTCTGGGCACAGTAAAACAGTCACAAAACGAAATCTACAGAGAGAGAGAGAGAGAGCTGCATGGATTGGACATTTTCAGTCGTTTTGCTTGAATAGGTTCAAAGTTAACAACTGTCCAGAAGAAAAATCGCCTTGCTTGGGCAAAACAGCATCGTCACTAGACCACTAAACAATGACGATGAATAATATGGTCCGACGAATCCAGATTCTGCTTGTATTTCGATGGTGGTCGCTTCAGGGTCATGCGGAAAGCTGGAGAAGCATTTAACTCAGAATGTGTTCAAAGAGCTGTGCAAAAAGCTCTTTGAACACATTCTGAACACATAGGAGGTACAAGTGTCATGTTTTGGAGCTGTTTTTCAAATACTGGAGTTGAGCCACTCGTTCACGCGTCCAATCGCATGAAATCCATGGATTATGTCCCACTTTTAAACAGAGCATTCTTGCCATTTGTCCAATTTTTGGAACAAGAAGGTCACATAGAGGATCTTGTGTTTCAAGATGATGATGTCCATCTAGCTAGAACTGTGCTGGATTGGTTTGTAGAACATGTCAGAGATGTTCCACATCTCAGTTGGCCTGCAAATTTACCCGATCTAAATGTGATTGAAAAAGACTGAGGACTTGTTAGAAAGCGCCGTGAAGAAGACAGAAAACACCACCCTAAAACTAAATTTGGCGGAATTAAGGGATCTTTTAAGCATGGAGTGGAATAAACTTGATACGCATGTGATACTGAGCCATACTGATAGCATACCAAACAAAATTAAAGCTGTAATTAAAGTAGATGGTGAAAAAAACTTCATATTAAAGAATAAAGTTTACATCCGTAATTTTT
This sequence comes from Macrothele yani, assembly GCA_039090855.1. NCBI lineage: Eukaryota > Metazoa > Arthropoda > Arachnida > Araneae > Macrothelidae > Macrothele > Macrothele yani. The sequence continues at coordinate 86,301,297 of CM077001.1, forward strand.
TTCCGGTGTATTTATGTAATCTAATATGACAAGAAATCAAGATCAGCCAGGGCAACTAGAAAATATATATGTTAGAAAAGAAAGAATGCCTAAACTCAAAACTTTCAGGAAATCCGGTTTGTGTTCCACAGCGAAGCTTGGTTGACACTTTACTTCCGTATTTGGTAGCTCTGGTCCACTCAGTCACTTGTGCCTTTCTTCTTATCTGGAAACAGTGTTGCATTCAGCGGGTTTTTTCCGGGAGGGCAGTTGCAAATTTTGAGGGGGCTGAAGTTTGTTGACTGATTATGTACATATAATCACAATTTTGTCATTTATAATATATATAAAAAATTTTAATAGAGTATGAAAATTTTTAAGCTCGTATAACGCAAATTCCAAGTAATCTACACATACGAGTGATTAAAAATGTAAAAATGTTATACCTTTACTTTAATTCAGTGATACACCACGGATTTTACCATGGGGTGGTATAAAATATTGAGGATGCTAGTAAGATAACGCTGTGCTGGAGGAAATCCGCCCCCCCCCAAAACAACAACATTAGGATTGATAAAAATGTCTTCGCCTTACTACAAGCGTGTTTCCGATTATTAAGGATTCATTACAGCGTTACTTGAAAACGTATGGTGTAAACCATTTCCCTGCCATTTGGTTTCAGCCCCTTTAGATTAGCACATAGTAGTAAAATAAACAAAAAACAAAACTAACTAGCCGTTTGGATGCCAGTTTGAGGTGTCCCGTTTTTTTTTCTGGTCACAGTGTAAACCATCCTCCGCCAGGAAAAAAACATTTTATGGGAACAATTTATAATACACTGCTGGCCACCCAAAATGCAACACCAAGAAGGACACGAAATAGCAAAGCCAGATTTACTGGACACATAACAACAGATACAAAGATGAAACGATTGAGCTTACAGGCCCGTGCGACTTGCGGAACACGCAGACATCAATAGTTCGTGTGGCCCCCATGGCTGGCAATAACGGCCGCTACACGCCGCGGCATCGAACGAAAGAGGCTTTGGATGTGGGTTTGGGGTATGTCGGTCCAGGCTGCTTCCACACCTTGCCACAGTTCATCAGGCGTAGCCGCGGGTGGTGCTTGTCAGGCCACTCGGTTGCCGATCAGCGACCAGACGTGTTCGATGGGCAAAATATCGGGAGACAAAATATATATATGACACCTGGTGGGCCGTGAAGAATTGTTGCACGATGTGTGCCACGTGCGGGCGCGCATTATCCTGTTGCAACGTGGCCGCTAGCAAGTCCCGCAGGTAAGGAAGGACTACATGTTCCAAAACGTCGGAGATGTAGCAGTGGCTGTTGAGTGTACCGGCGATGCGTACCAGAGGGATGCGGGTGTTATATCCAATTGCGCCCCAAACCATAACGCCAGGCGACGGACCGGTATGGCGACGAATAATGCAGGCGTTATACAGTCTCTCGCCATACGCAGATCAGACCATCGTGGTGTTACAGGAAGAAGCGGGATTCGTCGGAAAAGACAATGTCGTGCCCTTCCGTAGTCCAGGTGTGGCGTTCAACGGCCCACTGCCGCCGCACTCGCCGGTGGTGTAACGTCAGTGGTAATCAGAGCAATGGGCACCGTGCGACAAGTCCCCGCTCCTACAGACAACGTCGAACGGTACGTGCTGACACAGGTTGTTGCGCAACACACCCTAATTCCTGCGCTAACGTTCGTGATGTGGCGGTGCGAGCCGTCAATGCCCGTCCCACAACATGCCGGTTCTCTTCTTCGGTAGCGTGCCGCGGCTGCGGCGATCACTCACGTCGGTCCGTCCGTCCCTCCGGCACCCACCGAATCCATACTCGCTTCACTGTGGCTGGTTGTCGTCCCACACGGGCGCCGATGTCTCGGTACGATAAACCGCTGTCGCGATAAGCCACTATTCGGCCTCTGTCAAACTCCGTAACGTGCTGGAATGACTGCCGTATTCTGCGACGAGGCATCAGGAAGCTTCCTACGCACAGGTCCGGCAGCACAACACACTTCCACTACTTACACCCCGCCTTCTGTGCACCCTTCTTATAGTGCTTCTCGGTGGTGTGCCGGGCGCACATGATTTGCATATGCCCTGCAATGCTAATCGTTTGCATGTCCTATCGCGGGCGACGCATGCTGCGAATTTCAGGCCAATCGGTTGCTTTCTTCTTGGTGTTGCATTTTGGGTGGCCAGCAGCGTATTTACTATTGTTCAAAATTAGGTAGCAAATATTTTGTTGCATTGGAAGCACTAACGTGACGTTAGCTACACTGAAGCTTAACCATATACATGGAAAGTCGACATACAGAAGACTGAAATAATGCTAAATGCCAGCTTCTAAAATATGATGTATTGCAGAGCAAGCATCTCTACTTTGTGGAACTAGGTTTTTATTACGGAAGTAGTCCTAGTTGTCAGTGCTTGAAAAATCGCCACTTCAGCGAGGACAGTTTAATGTTTTTTCAAAGGATGATAGATATTTTAGATTAAAGTCTATGTTGGTGATTTTTTTTATTATCATAAAATTTTCACTCATTAAGCTTTTTTAATTAATTTCTCCAAATATTCAGCTATAAACGAAAACAATTGGACTAATTATAAAGGGAGATCGCGAAAAACCTACCGGGGGGGGGGGGCGTGTTCATGGATTTTCGGGGGTTCATAGCCCCCCCCCCTTCCCCCATCGAAATTGATGTCTGAATACATCACTGTCTGGAGACACGTAACTGCCTTTATCAACTTTTTCTACATACGGAAATTTGTTTGATGTCACCTACATCGTAACCCAGGAATTAAAAAGAAAATGCCGGGAATAATTAGGGGAAAGTTGAATTTTGGACAGTTGTTACAGCACTATAAGAGATTTATTTTTCCGAAACTCCCCGTATCTCTCTCTTGTGCTCCCCCCCCCCCCGAACTTCCCCTTCACCGACTATAGAAGAAAATGACTTATATCTCCATAACCAACGGTCGTAACGATGCATTTTTTTTTTATGTTTCAATCCTCAAAGTACGCACTACAAAATTGTTCTGGTTCAATTTTGCGCCAAAACCAATAGTTTTGTCTTAATTGATAATTCTAATAAAAGCGTAAGAAAGCGGTATTTTTATTGCGATATTCGAAGTTTTAACGTTGTAGCTTGTTTGAAAATGACAATATGGGGATGTGCTTAATATGGAAGTTGTAGCTTGATTCAACAGCTTTAAAATGATATACTAGGGGTGTTCAAATGAAAAGGTACGAAACGTCATAAGAACGTAGCCGTTAACATATTTGCCTATGCCGCTATGGGAGAACGTAGCGACACATCTAGGGATGCGACTGGAGTCGCCGGCGTGGATCGGAGCATGCGCGGGCGCCCTCATGCGCAGGAGAGAGCAGAGGCTCTTATAAAGAGCGCCGTCCAAGTGACGCGGCAGTGCGTGTGAGCACAGGATGGCGTTCAAATTGCAAAATTCGACGATTGAAGACAGCGAGGCGTTATCCGATTTCTGACAGCGGAAGGTTTTACACCGGCCGCTATTCATCGCAGAGGGTGTGGTTCTGCTCCATAATAACGCGTGTCCACACGTATCCAGGGTCACACACGCGGAACTGGCCAAGTTTCAGTGGGAGCAGCTTGACCATCCGCCCTACAGCCCGGACATGTCGCCCTGCGATTTCTATGTGTTCGGTCCCCTGAAAAAACATCTGAAAGGGAAGCGCTTACACTCGGACGACGAACTCAAGGACGCTGTGCAGGACTGGGTCTCGTCACGGCCACAGGAATTCTGGGAACAAGGAATCCTTCGGCTCGTTAATCAATGGGATCGTTGTGCTACGGCCTATGGTGTGTACTTTGAATAAAGTCTTCATTTATACCCACAGTGTCGTTTCGTACCTTTTCATTTGAACACTCCTTGTATGTATCAACATGTTTGCCCCATGACTTTGCTACACAATGAGGCGGGAAGGCGCACCAGCGTGGTGAGCAATGTTCAAACCACAACTTCACGGCGTTGCAAACCAGTTCTGAGCTGCCGACGTATATGGCAGCGTGTGTGTGTGTGTGTGTGTGTGTGTGTGTGTGTGTGTGTGTTGTTATTATTCGTTGTTGCGTAATGGCAAGTGCACTTTGTCACATACCATTAGTGCATTTCGACAATGTTTTAATGTGCGAAGTCCCGTAGTGAAAGAACACAGGTACTGTCAATGAACATTTTCAGTTTGTGCCTGTCTTTAGCAAACTAATTTAGATTGCAGATTAATTGCATTTTTAACATGAACAGTATTTATCATTCTTTACAACTTCATATTTGATTATATGCACACTCACACACACACGCACACACACACACACACAAATAGAAAATGGATGATTTCGATTTATTGTTTGTTCTTTATGCAAAGGAACTTGAAGGAGAAACTGTGAACGCCAAAAAGGGTTTACAGACAATTATTGAGGCTAGTTTAAGACGAAGTGATGCACTACATGAAAAGTTGGAAGGAAAAATTACTATTCAGGTTCACAGTGTGTGCAGGCAGAACTAACAACCTACTACATCAATACTTAAGGCAGAACTTAAGACCTACTACATCAATACTTAAGGCACAACACAAGACCTACTACTATCAATGCTGCTCTTGCAACTGTGCAGACTCATAATCCATCTTGTGCTGCAACACCTGCATCTTGTTTAAGGAGCTCTGAAGAGAAGTTCGCTTTCAAAACAAACTGCTTGATTTGTGGAGAGGAAGCAACTGTTGATTCCAGAACTGCATCAGAACGCAGGAAAAGTGTTCACATGGTAGCGACTTTAGAAATAAACTTTTTAATGAAATGTGATGTACGAAATGTTGGAGGGGGAGGGAGGGGGCGTGGTAAGATTCAGACTTCTTAGTGTGAGTGATCTCGTGGCAGCTGGAAGTTTTTACAAAACTACAACAGGTGAGGGATTCGTAGGTCGTCCGAAATCGAAAGTGGGGGAGGATTTGTTTACTAACAATTCGAGGGGGGGGGCAGGCACAGAGGAAAGCACAAGGGGGATATGCGGGGAGTTTGAGGGAAATACATCTCTTATAGTGTTGTAACAACTGGCCAAAATTTATCTTTCCCCTAATTATTCCCGACATTTGCCTTTTTTTCCCATTTATTTCCTGGGCTATAAAGTGAAGACAAATGCAGCATGAACACGCACACACACACACACACACACACACACTATAACATTTAACCTTTTGCCAATGGCAAGATTTTAATGCACGTCTTTCTGCTCCGGAGCGGCTGTTTTCCCAACTTAACTACGCCGGTAGGCTTATCATTGCAACATTGCCGCTTCGGCTTTTACGTCTCTTCAGTATTACGTCATCTACGTTATCTCACTAGATTTATTTACGTTCGGCCACCAATATAATAAATATATAACCTTTCGTGTGGCATGCGAAACCACGTCCACCTACTCTGGAGGCGGCTCTGAACTACAGCCAGATGAACTACGCTGGCAACAAGGCTTATCGCTGCAACATTGACGGTTTGATTCATACACTGACGGAAAAAAATCCCAACACCACGAAAAAATAGTTGTAGAGGAATGAAATGGCGGCAATATACATTTGTATAGGTAACATATTTAATCGATTAAGGTTTCAAGATCACAGCTTATTGTAAGCGCGAGAAGAGCCATTTTAAATGTGAAATGCTGGTACATTAATAACCGGTGTAACCGCCAGAATGTTGAATGCAAGCACGCAAACTTTCATGCATTGTGTCGTACAGGTGCTGGATGTCAGTTTGTGGGATGGAGTTCCATGCCTGTTGCACTTGGTCGGTCAATACAGGGACGGTTAATGCAGGTTGGGGGTGACGCTGGAGTTGTCGTCCAATGATGTCCCATACGTGCTCGATTGGTGAAAGATCTGGTGATCTAGCAGGCCACGGTAACATGTCGACACTCTGTAGAGCATGTTGGGTTACAACAGCGGTATGCGAGCGAGCGTCATCCTGTTGGAAAACACCCCTGGAATGCTGTTCATGAATGGCAGCACAACAGGTTGAATCACCAGACCGACGTACAACTGTGCTGTCAGGGTGCGTGGGATAACCACGAGAGTGCTCCTGCTGTCATAGGAAATTGCTCCCCAGACCATAACTCCAGGTGTAGGTCCAGTGTGTCTCGGCCGCAGACAGGTTGGTTGCAGACGCTCACCTGGCCTCCTTCTAACCAACACACGGCCATCACTGGCACCCAGGCAGAACCAGCTTTCATCAGAAAACACAACAGATCTCCACTCCGTCCTCCAATGAGCTCTAGCTTGACACCACTGACGTCGCAAACGGCAGTGGTTTGGAATAAGTGGAATGCACGCTACAGGGCGTCTGGCTCGGAGCTGTCCTTCAAGAAACCGATTCGTAACAGTTCGTTGTGTCCCTGTGGTGGCAACTGCAGCTTGAATTGCTACCGCAGACGCAGTACGATGCGTCACGGCCATACGCCGTACATGGCGGTCTTCCCTCTCAGTAGTGCCACGTGGCCGGCCGGAACCCGGTCTTCTTGAGGCAGTACCTTCCCTTGACCACCGCTGCCAACAATCATGCACAGTGGCTACATTGCTGCCAAGTCGTTCTGCAATATTGCGTAAAGAAAATCCACCTTCTCGTAGCTCTGTTACACGACCTCGTTCAAACTCCTTGAGCTGTTGATAATGGCTTCTTCGTCTTCTTAAAGGCATTCTTGACTAACTTCAACACCCTACGTCGAATCTCAACAATAACTAACGCTCACGAACGTTACAGCGCGAATTTGCAGCAAACCTGCTTTGCATGTTCCGAGGGGCACTACTAGCGCCACAACGTATGCGCTGAGCGCGAAATTTGCATAGACGTCATCTTACAGATGTACTCTCACCGCCTACCAACTGTCGTTTATCTAACACAACCCCTTCTTGGTGTTGGGATTTTTTTCGCGTCAGTGTATGTTACTGCTGTAGTACGTCATATAACGTAGTACATTACAACACGCGCGCACATGGTGAAAAGAGCGCTTTCTTCCTCAAATTCGTACTGCGTGATCATGATCATGATCATATGTAGAGGATTTTAAGAAGGGAGTGTCTGACCCCAGGTTTTAAACAACCCTTAGAAATAGGAAACTAGGAGATTTGGGCTAGATTGCCCGATAGGAAAGTGACACGGAAGCGAAGTAGAAAGGGGGAGGAAGACGCCCTTATTTATTACCAGGGGCCAGTACCCGGGGTCCGACGGCTTAACGTGCCCATCCGACGCACGGCGGATATTTAGTGGATTGAGCGTTCGTACCTGCCTGGGATTGAACCTGAGGTCCTTTCCGTGGCAGTCACGAACGTTGCCCACTAGGCCACCCGCGGCCCTCGTACTGCGTGACATCACACAGAGTGCCTTTATACTTCGTGAATGTGCATAGAAGCACGGAAGTAAGTGGTTAAGCCAGTTTTGATAAGTCGTTATGGCACTTCAAGCCTAACATAAATACACTTGTAACGTACAAGGAGACGTGACGTACCTGCCAGAAGGACGCACACGACATAAAGGCAGATAGGAATCAGAATAAAACGTCCGTGTAGCTCAATTGGTAGAGTGATTTATTCCGGAATGAGGGGATCCGGGTTCGAACCCCGGCGCGGATAAAAATGACGGAGAAATTTACTTCGTTATACACTCACCAATACTTATGTTTGAATCCAAAACAGCGAGTAACTTAATTTCTACGTACATATTTCACACTGTCTTGACGAATTTCAGAACAGTTGTAAAGCTGTCCAAAAGCTTCTTACGAAGGCATGATCAATGAAGAATGACGCCCAAAAATACACTGAGGTGAAAAAAAAAAAATGTGGGATACCTCTCTCATACAACGTTGGTCCCCCTTGCGGTCGGAAAACGGCAGCAACGCGACAGGGCATGGACTCCACAAACTCTCTGTAGAACTTTGGAGACAGTGCCCACCATGCTACCTGAACAGCATGCCACAATTCCGTAATATTCATCGGTGGAGGATTCCTGGGATGGACGGCAAGTTGAAAAGAATCCCAAATGTGTTCGATGGCATTTAAATCCGGCGAACAAGACAGAAGGGGGGGGGGCAAATCAGGATGCGAAACTCCATGCAATGTTCCTTCAACCATAATCGGGCGACTCTGGACGTGTGCCGTGGCGCTTTGTCGTGTTGAGAGAGGTCGAACCCGTCGGAGTGGTTGCATGACATGAACGGGTGCAAATCCCCAAGGACGGTTACGTAGTCTCCACCGGTTAGAGAGTTCTGCAGACGTATGAGTGGTCCTAACACGTGCCAGCTGAAAACATCCCACACCATAACAGAGCCACCACCGGCTTGCACTCTCCCTTGTAGACATGCACGGATCCATAGCCTCATGGGGTTGTCTCTACACCCGGAATCGGTCATCTGCCCGAAACAGTTGGTACCGCGATTCGTCGAACAAGGCTACACGTTTCCAGTCATCTTGAGTCCAATGACGGTGTTCCTGAGCCCAGGCGAGGCGCCCAGCGTTCTTTCGCTGGGTCAGCAATGGCATCCAGGTGGGCAGTCGGCTCCGGAACCCAATAAAGCACAAGGAACGTTACACTGTCCAAACGCTAATGCTACTACTGGCCCCAGCATTGAATTGCGCTGTGCTTTGCGGCAATGCTGCGCGGTTGTTACGATACGTGCCAGACGCCGCTGTCCACAATCATCCAGGGTGACCCTTGCCAGGTCAAGCGGAGCAGCCTCGTCCAGGATTGGCAAGTAATGGACGATGAAAGCTGCAGTGACCACGTAGCGTTGACTTTCGTCTTACGCTCGGAACGGCCCATCCGATCCAGGCGCAAAAGATACTCAGGGAAGAGTCTTGACTGGTTGGCCTTTAAGGCCAAACTCTCTACCCTGTTGGGAGTTAGGAGGGCAGAAGAGATTGGAGACGTTTCAAACCTAAACTCCCACTTCGAGGAACTTACCAGTCAAGTCACAGCTCTATGCAAAATTTGCAGGGGGAATAAAAGGATAGCCAGGAATCCCCACCACTGGTGGTCCGAGAAATTAAAAGCTCTAAGGGCGAGAGCTAGGCGGAGCAGGAAATCTTTCAAAGAGCAAAAGCGACCCCGCATGATAGGGTAAGCACAGAAGTGCATACAAAAGCTCGATCAGCGTACAGAAAAGAACTGAATCTCTCAAAAATCTCTTACTGGAGGGGTCTGTCCGAGTTCCAATCACCGGCTGACCCTTTCCGAATCCCCTACAAGATCGCGAGGGGATCCATCACTGAAGCTGACAAAGGTCGAAAGGGCAGATGGAAGCCTATCAACGACTCTTGATAGTACCATAGAGAGTCTCTTGGACTACCACTTCCAAGGAGACAAGGGACAAGGGGACTCCCCACAGCAAAAGGAAATGAGGGATGAATGTCGGATCCCGCCGAACACTGGTGGGGACACCACATTCACGAGAGAGAAGGTGGAGGATGCTCTCTCCAGTCTTAACACTGGTAAAGACCGGGCAAGAATGGGTTGGACCTCAACATAGTCAGAGACATCTAATATGCAAACCACGGGTATTTCGTGCCTCGGGAGGGGTATTTTCCCAGACTTGTGGAAGACAGCGGTGCTAGTCCTTTTCAACAGAACCGGAAAGGACAAGGTTGATGCCACAGCCTATTGGCCCATCTGTCTTCTCTCTGCGGGGAGTAAGGAGCTGGACAAGCTCATTGCGAACAGAGCGCTTGGCTTTCTCATGGAGCGGGGAAAGCTAAACAGGAACAAATTTGGTTTCCCTCCAGAGCGTTCCGCTACGCAGGCAATTCCCAGCCTCCGACAGAAGGCAGAAAGGAATAAAGCGGAGGGGTTCCACACCTACTTCGTCTGACTAGATGTGAGAGGGGCTTTTCAACAGTGGCTAATGGTACTTTACCGGCTAAAAGAACTGGGCTGTCCTAGGAACTTGTTTCGGCTAATCAGCAGCTACTTGTCTGATAGGAGGATAAAGTTCGAAGCGGAGAACGGGCAAGCCCCGCGTTCTTACCAGAAAGGGTGTCCGCAAGGATCCAACTCCGGGCCGCTATGGTGGAACATCGTTGCAGACGCAGCTTTGAACCTAGACCTGAGGCCGGCAGTGGCAATCCAAGCCTATGCGGGCGATTTCGTACTCGTGGTCTCCGCCTCAGGGAGGCACGTGATCGAATGAGAGGTGCACAGTGCCCTAGCTGTGCTGGAAAGTTGGAGCAGGGAAAGCAAGCCTTGCTTTGCCCCTGAAAAGACCACTCTCTTAGCAATTGCAAGGAGTGGGGTAATGAAAACACCACCTAAGTGCAAATTTCTAGGGTGCACGATTAAGGCTGTGAGAACGATGTAATACTTGGGTGTGGTCCTCGACAAGAATCTGCCGGAGTTACCACACTTAAAACAAATTCGCACAAGGTGCACGCTGATACTAAACAGTTTGAATGGCATGAGGTTATCGGGCAAAACCAAAAAGGCCATCTATCAGCGAGGAATAGAAATAATTCTGACGTACGCAAGTGGGGCATACCCCCCCCAGTCAGAATGAGGAGGAGCAATAATCAAATACAGAGGGTGGCCGTACTAGGGATCACCGGCTGCTTCCGCGCAACTTCAACCTGAGCACTGCAAGTGCTGGCTGGGTGTGAGCCGGCGGACCTGGTAGTGGAAAGGGGGGCAGCAATGTACTGCCTTAGGTCAGGCGATGATGTCTACCTTCTCAGTGTGCCACATCGAACCTCCACCATGGAGATGGAAAAGGTGGACTGGACCATCCACCCGGCAGAGGAAATTTGCCCACCGTGGGACAAGGGTGTTGGGCACCAACACCCGGTGTTGTTTTCTATCCGATATTCTGCGCGCTATCGGATGGAAACGAGGCGACAGCAGAATGCATTAAATTATCGCAGAATGTTTCTGTCTTCCAAGCAGAACTTCTGGCGATAGAAAAGGCACTCACCTGGGCTCTCCCCAGGCATAGTGATAATGAAATAAAACTCTACTCAGACAGTGAGGCAGCACTGCAGGCTCTGAGTAGATTTAAGGGAAGAAACCCCATCGTCCAAAGGATTAAAGTCCTCCTGAGGGCGGAGAGAGATGGAGCAGTAAGTTTCCACTGGGTACGAAGCCATGTCGGGACTCAAGGGAACGAACGGGCGGATCAGCTGACGAAAGCAACCACGCTGAAAGAGACGGTCGATGTGCAAAGCATAACTCCGCGCAGGAGCATCAGCGCAGCATTGGCACGACAGATCATAGCCGAATGGCAGGTAAGGTGGGACACGGGAGAGACCGGACGGAAGACACATCAAGTATTTCCAAAGGTCTCGACCAAACGTTCCCAAACAAATAAGCTCCTGAATCAAGTGCTCAGTGGCCATGATATCTGCCCTGTATACTTCAGTAGGTTTGCGATCAGGAACTGCACTTGTCCCTGCGGTTTACAGACAGCAAGCATGGAACACTGCGTGTTAGAATGCAGTGGCTTCGCTGAATGGAGAAACGCTCTAAACCCAGGAGCGCAGAAGACTCGGAGACTGGAACTGCTCATCCCGTCTTCCGTAAACAGGAAGGGGATAATAGCCCTGGTTGAAAGGCTAAGCCTCCAGCAACACATGTTGCTTCCCATCCAAGGGGGACTGAGTCGCAGGAGGTGAACGTGCACACCGGGAGCGACTCGGAACTTGAATGAAGACTGAAGAATGAAAAGATAACAGGTAAGAGTGGTACCCTTGTAATACACTGTAAATATCAATACTCAACTTTGTAAATCCTAGCATGCGGATTTGAATAAAATTTGTGTAAGAATTTTGTTGAAATAACAGAAGGACATGGCTCCCCGAAAAAATAAAGTTCGAGGGGTAGACAATCTCCCAGTCAACCCTCAAAATTTTCAAGGCTTATCCCGCCAGGCTGTGCAACCCCAGGGGTGGCTAGGGTCCTTACCGGCGTCTCACGGCAGGAAAGCTATCGGAACATCTCAATAAAAATCACAGTGAGTTTCATTAGTCCCCGTAGAGCCAAGAATACTCGTGGAACGGGACAATGCAATCAGTATCTTATCTTACGGCCACACCGGTCTCGCACTCTGGATTTTCCCTAGAGTTTGTGTAGTCCAGATGCACTAGAGTACAAAAATTAAGGACGAAGAGGAGAAATTAGCATAACAGCGGAACGAGCAGGCAAAACGGACCGAAAGGCCACTCAATAGATAGACTAGGTCCGGTACGGTAGGGCATGTGCATATATGTAGCATGACGTAGGGGGAGGGAGTGTCGGAAGGGTATACAGCACACGGGCGGTGTACGCTCAGTAATTCGGTGAAAGCTATTTCACGGTGTACATCGGTTTGAACGACGTCGAGTTGCTGCCACCGTGTGATATGGCCAACAGGCAATCCAGTAGACGACATCTGTAGGACTTTACCCGAGGTTGCGTCATTGGTAAGTTGGAAGAAGGTCGAAGTGTGACTAGTGTGGTCGAGGAGTACGGGATCGCTCATAGCATCGTTTCACGAGCTTGGAGAGCATTTCAAACGACAGGAACAGCTGTCGGAGAGTTAAGCAGTGGTCGTCCACGAGCAACCACGGCGGCGGACGACCGGTATATTGTCCTACAAGCGAGAACAGACAGACGGCAGACAGCGGGAGAAATCTCAAGGCACATGAAACAGACAACTGGACGTCCGTTATCGCGTTTTACCGTGGCCAGGAGGCTGCACAAAGATCTATTTGCATGACGACCAGTATGGTGCGTGCCATTAACGCCTGCTCATCGGAGACGGCGGTTTCTGTATTGCCAGGAACACAAGAACTGGACACATCAACAGTGGTGTCGAGTTCTCTTTACGGATGAGAGCCGATTAAGTCTGACGAGCGATTCTGGGCGTATACACATCTGGAGAGAGCAGGGAACACGCAATCACACCTTCAACATCATCGAATGAGACCGGTTTGGAGGTGGCGGGGTTCTCGTTTGGAGCGGTATCATGCTTGGTAGCCGTACTGACCTCTACATCTTCCAAGGCGGTTCAGTCACTGGTGTCCGCTATTGTACCGTGGTTCTCCTGCCTCACGTGCGCCTGTTTAGAGGTGATGTGGGTCCTGAGTTCCTCTTCATGGACGACAACGCTACACCTCATCGTACAGTGGATGTCGCAGAGCTGTTAGAGAGTGAAGATATTCAATACATGGATTTGCCCGCAAGGTCCCCGGACCTAAATCCAATCGAACGCGTGTGGGACCTTTTCGTTAGACGCTTGGCAGCACGTCACCAGCCGCCAGCAACGATTCCGCAGCTGCGATTGGAGCTACAAGAGGAATGGGCCACGATGCCTCAACAGCTCCTTGACAAGCTCGTCCTCAGCATGGACAGACGTTGTAAATCCTGCAACGCAGTCAGGGGTGATCAAATCCCCTACTAAACACTGGATATTTCTTGGCAGCCGCCTGTCACATGGACGTTTCTGTCTTCTGTCCAGTTGTGCTCGAAGCTATCTTTTCAATAAAGTGCCTTTGTATCCTTTGGATTCTTTGTTTGGACTGTTTGCTCACTTGTCCCATGTTCTTACATCTTGGGGATCTTGTGGTATGATTTGAGTCAACGTGGAGCACTTCTGCACGACGTTACATTCGAAAAACCGTCTCGTCCTTAATTTTTGCACGCCAGTGTACATCCTTGAAATTGTTGACCGTGTTAATCCAAATTTCGTGGTGATTTCCGAGATTGAGTGACCCATCTCCCGGGTGCCGACAATCATACCCCGTTCGAAATCGCTTAAATCCTGAAAAGATGCCCCATGAACTGCGAATTCTACTACTTGAGCTTGCGGAGATATCTGCCTTTATATAAACGTCGTTTGAGGACGATACCCTTTAGTCCTTCCCAGTTTTATTGGCACCGCAGTGTATATCATGCCAACAGTCAAAAGCGATCAAAAGCGAATCTTCACAGCATGCACACTTTACGAGGCCGTCCCTGCAGCCGAGTGGTCTAAGGTCCTGGCTCCTAACCATCAGTCCAAAATGGGGCTACGCTCGAGTCCCCACGCCCCGCACGGGGATAATTGGTTTTCCAGTTATTTGGGGAGCGGCGCCCCCACGGCCCGAGCTGACCTTGTGACTGGTCAACATAGGATGTCATGCCACCTCTTGTTTTTTTTTTTGTTTTTTTTTTCGGTGCTGTTGGAGTTTGCAGGGACGGCTGTTCATCCAGCTGTTGGGGAGTCGCGGCCCCACGATCCCGAGCTGGTCTTGTGTCTCGCTTTTTCGTTTTTATTTATTTTCTGCACTGGCCAGTTGCCCGTGTTGTATACTCTACCTAATCGCTACCACGCTATGTACTAACACCCCGGTCTTGTGGTTTTGTTACCCTCCACTACTAACTGTTTATATTAACCGCTCAGTTCGTAGGTTGCTGAGATTCCGTTTAGGTTCCACTCCAGGGTTTGTCTTCCTTGGATTACTTTTTTCCTTTTAGCTGGTTTGGGTGCTAGACCTACTTGCATGTTTGCCGCGTGCGGAGACCCGTGAGGCGGAAATGTGATGTCTGGCGACTGAGGTCGCAGGAGACCGGAGAAGTGCCTCCTGTGTACCAACACTCCTCTTCGACCCCGGCTTCGCTGTAAACGGGAGGCTAGAGGCTAACCCACCTCTAGTCAGAAGTCTTGTACCAAGTTGTGTACAGGGTTTTAGCGGCTTTTTTGTCGTATAGCACGGCAGGGCAAGCCCGGGGGCTGTGGGATCATGCCAAAGGCGTTGGCATGACGGTACCCGGAGGCCGAAGTGTCCGCCGAGTGCGTGTGATCACAGCCAACGGACTATATCTGCAGCGTATAAGCTCCAGAACTGTGTCCAGCGTCATTTTCTTGGCTTGCAGACCTCCAGTTCTCCCTTGTAGGGCTCGGTGGTGGGTGGAGTAGTCTGCAGACGAATCCTCCTCCTTTTTTCCATGGGTAAAAACAAAAACAAAAACTCCAAATTCAAGTCACCTGAGAAAATTATAGTTGACAACGACTCTCCTTCGTCTTCTCAACCTCCCAAGTCCCATAACCTTAAACGGTCTTTAGATCATGACCTGGACCAAGAACGTGGAACCTCTTCTTCGGCAGCTGTACCAGTCGCTCCGAAGCGTCGCCTCCCTCGATTGCTGTGAATACGCATGCTACACACTTAGTTGTGGAATCCATCGATCCGAATGAGAGACTGTCCACCAGATCTCCCTTTTTCATTTCTAAAGCTTTGGACGCTGCGGTTGGCTCCTTGAAGTCTGTGAGGAAGCTTCGCTCTGGGGACCTGCTTGTCCAAACTTGCAGTGTTGCTCAGAGTAACACTCTTCTGCACCTCACTAGTCTTCAAGGCATTCCTGTCAAAGTGACACCTCACCCGTTTCTTAACACCTCTCGGGGTGTTATTTCGGAGTTTGATCTCTTGCCATGCAGTGAGGACTAATTGGTGAGTGAACTTGCATATCAGGGTGTTATTGCTGCACGTCGTATGATGTTCCGGCGCGATGGTTCTTTGATTAAGTCTAAAAATGTAATCTTGACTTTTAACTCCCCGAAAGTTCCGACCGAAATCAAGGCTGGCTACTTGGTCTGTGGAGTTCGCCCGTACATTCCCAGTCCTCTGCGCTGTTTCAGGTGCCAGAGGTACGGGTATTCACAACGTTCATGTCACAGTTCCGCTCGTTGCGCAAATTGTGGCTCCAGTGAACATGACGGGGAAGGTTGCACTTCTGCGGCCTGCTGTGTTAACTGTGGTGAGGCCCATGCATCTTATTCCCGCAACTGTATGAAATGGAAGGACGAGATGGCGATCCAGCGCCTCAAGACCCTGGAAGGCCTCTCGTACCCTGCTGCCAAGGCCAATTTGGGTATTCCCAACAACCGACAGCGTACTTTTGCCGCAGTAGTTCAGTCTCTGCCACAACCTGTGCAGCCCTTTGTCCCGCGCCCGGTAGCTCTCGCCGGACTTGCCAAGAGATCTACAGCTGAACAAGCGACACAGGTGGATTTCTCCGAGCTCCAGCTTATTCGACCAGCTGACTCTGCGCCTTCTCTTTTGAAGACGACTGACTCTTCCAGTTCCCAGCAGAAAGCCTGCACGTGTGGAAGACCCGGCTCTAAATCCGCAAAGGTGTGCAGTGTCCATCCAACTGTCGCGGTCCAACTGACCAACAGTGCAACTGTCCCAGACTCAGCGAGGTCCCCACCCTCAACCAACATTATAGAGGAACATAAGGGAGAGGAGAGTGACAGTTCGTCCCTCTCCTGTGACTCATCTTATGTGTAGTTGTGTTCGTTTTCGTGATGTGTTTTATCATTCTCATTCCTCAGTTTTACTTAATCGGCTAGTTTCTAACCATTGTACCATGTTTTTAATACTGTTTGTTTCATTGTCTTTTTTGGCCCTTCCATCATTCTCATGGTTCGGTTTTACTTGGTCAGCCAGATTTTGGGATTTATGCCACGTTTTTTAATACTGTTTGTTTGTCTTGTGTCTGGCGCTGGCGCTCTTTGGCCAAACATGGCCCTTGCGCCATAAAAATCAACCAACCAACCAACCAACCAACCGAGTCCCCACGGCGATGGATCACCCTCACCCTTCAAGTAGTCCTACACTTAAAATTTTTGCAGTAGATTGCCCTAAAAAGTGGTGCTATACCAACTATGACACCATTTCACCACGTGTTATTGAAACATCACGTCACCATAAACTTCGACGAGCTGCGGATGAATTTTGGCTGCGGGCATGTTCTTGGCCCGCAAAAACCTTATCACTGCTCTCAGTTCGACCTGAGAACACATTTCCAACCCGCCGCTATTTCGAAATGTCACTGCGCATCTCACGCTGGGCACAGGAGTTCACAGAGGTTCCTGGAGCACTAGCACCATCTCTCGTACGTACATGTTATCTATGTCCCTCGTACGACATCCCACATTTACTTTATAGTACGTGTAACTTATTTTTCTGATCGACCTACAGTGTAAAAAATAAGTGGTGTGAATTCACGGAAAAATTCTGAAACTAACGTGCAGCAAAGTTGCCGGTAGGTATGCGTGTTTTTCAGAAATGTCCGTCTTTAAAAGTACCCGTTTATTTTAACTTCCGTATTTTCACAGATTATCCGTAGTCAGAAATTCCGTTTATTTCAGAAAAAAAAAATCCATTTCAGGTTCTTCCGTATTTAAACTGAAATTTCGCAAAACCGACGTCACCCTGCCCTTACCGCAGACAATCCGTGCTATGAAGTCAGGATCGAACCCCCGTCATTCGAGCTGGCTCAACAGGCAACTCGCGCCTTTAACAACTCAGCCACAAACGCTCGGCAATCCGTGTTACGTACATGGTAAAACGAATTCTGCGACAATGAAATTTTGCTTTTTTTTATTAATGTCAGTGATTTAGTCATTTTATTTTCTGTTGGACCTTATTATTTTTCTGAATAGGTTTGTAATTTATTTATTTATTTTTTCTGTAGGAGGACTTTTCACAAATTGGGCATTTTTCACCGTGATTTTTTGAAGCAAGAAAATGCTTTGCAACTTGATTTTTTTTAAAGTGACGATCACTTTCAGTTATCTTTTAAAAAGGTGAAATGTGCTTTTTTATAGTATTATTTTACACAAAAAAAAAAAAAAAAAACTAAATATAACATTTACTTCTTGATAGCTATAATAGCTTTTGTCTTAAGTTGTCCAAAGACTGATACATAGACATCGTATAACCATCTGTACAATAAGTTAAGTACCCGGTTTCTTACAGTAACACAATATACACTGCTGGACAATTGCTAAGGACGGATCATAAACGGCTATATAGCGCATAAAAAAGTAAGTGTGGTTGGATGCCAAGTGAAATAAAATAATGTCAGAATGCCAGGACATTACAAGAAAGACAATTTATTGTGCTCTGAAATCCAGAAGGCTTTGGAACATGTTCAAGGGACAAACAGGCCATTTTGTGCAGAATACGTAAACGTGAAAAAAATGCAATTACCGTCCGCAGGCGTTCCGGCGTAAGATGTCAATACGGGATATGGCCACCATGGAGGGCGATGCAAGATTCCACACGTCGTGTCATGCTTTGCACAACATTATCAAGCAGCAGTTGGGGTAATTTATCCCATTCCTCTGTCAGTGCACGGATGAGGGTGTCCTTGTTTGTTGGAGGGCCTTGGCGACCAGCAAGACTCCTCCCCAAAGCATCCCACACATTTTCAATGGGATTCATATCTAGAGAACGGGCTGGCCATACGAGGCGTTGAATATCCTCACTCTCAAGACACTCCTAGACAGCGACTGTTCGATGACATGTTGGGTTGTCGTCCATGAAAATGAATCTATCACCGACAGCACCACGGAACATGCGAACATGAGGTAGCAGAACATCCTTAATGTATCGTTGGCCAGTCATAGTCCCAGTTGGAAGCACATAGAGGGACGTACGGCCATTGATCATGATGCCAGCCCATACCATGACACTACATGTCGGATATCGGTACCTTTCCTGTATGTTTGCTGGACAATATGCAGTACCACTATCACGCCAGATCAGTTATCGTCGACAATCAGACGATAGACTGTATCTACTCTCATCTGAGAAGAGGACAGAAGACCAGTCGTTATCAGTCCAGTTGCGATGTTGATGGCACCATTGCAAACGGGCGGTACGGTGACGTCTGGACAATGGGATGCACACAACAGGACGGCGGGCGTATAGTCCTCCTTCATGCAAACGTCTGGCGATA
This sequence comes from Macrothele yani, assembly GCA_039090855.1. Lineage (NCBI taxonomy): Eukaryota > Metazoa > Arthropoda > Arachnida > Araneae > Macrothelidae > Macrothele > Macrothele yani. Next base: position 86,320,059 of record CM077001.1, read on the forward strand.
GTTTTTCGGGAGATCCGCTTGCCAGTAGCAGCCATAAACTGATTTGTTACCTCACTAGCTGTGCTGCGCCGGTGTCTTTTTGTTGATAGCACTATGTACCGATCTTCTGCAGGTGTCGTACTGCGAACACGACCTCCCCCGTGACGTTTGCTACACTCTCCATTTGTTTGAAATGATTTCCAAAGCCTTGAAACAACACTGTGGCTGACGTCGAACTCCCTGGCAACATCTGTTATTTTTCGCCCTTCTTCAATCTTGCCAATAATACGGCCACGCGTAAAATCATCTAGGTGATGTCGGGAAGACATACTGAAATTTGCAAGTTCGTCAATTGATTCTTTCCCTTTCAACTTTGCGTTTGAACAACAACGGTCAATACGCGTCAAATCCTTTATATCTCTTATCAGCGCTATGACGTCACGAACAAGTTCGGCAATCCAAAATTTGCATACGCACAACACGTCTTACTGTATCCCGCACTTATGCTAATTTCCACATTTTCCTGCCTCGCATTTTATGGTTGCTATCGTTGCTATTGTCATCCGTCCTTAGCAATTGTCCGGCAGTGTATATGTTAAATAGCAGGTGCACCAAAAGGGAAAAAGAGAAGAAATATGCTGTGCCATAATAAACAAAATCCATGCGATAATCCACAATATCCGATCTCGCTACGGAACTTCAAAATTCGACAGACAATTGAAATTTAAAAGTTAATCAAACCTCAAGTATTCTCACCAATAGCTCCTATTATCGGTAATTTCTCGTCATGCGGATACGGAAAAAGTGAGAACGGTGATTTTCCGTTATTATACGAAAGGAATTGCAGAATGGTTTCTGAAAATTCAGAATTTTCCGTTAACACATCTCTAAAACAGTAATTTACCATCAATATGATAAAGAAACTACGGAAAGGTTTCTGAAAATTCAGAATTTTTCCCCGAGTACGAAAAATCAGTTAAATTCAGGTTTCTTTCCGTCATTTCACGGAAAAAGTTGTATCAGAAATATGCATCGTTAATTCACGAAAGAAATGACGGAAACTTGCCTGTGAATTTCAGAAATTTTTGTACAGTGCAGGTGATACCTTTAAATTAGTATTGTGTTCGGTTATTATTATTATTTTTTTTTTTTTTTTTTGAGGTTTAACGACCACCGTGGGCAACTCAATGGGCTATAAGCAGTCCCCCGTCCCTAATTTAGGGCCACTGGTTCCAGGGAAGGGAAAGAGCCAGTGCCGTAAGACAAACACAACATCCATGCCTCACCGGGATTCGAACCCGGACCCCTTTCGGACGAATGATCAGAGGCCATCGCTTAGAACACTGCGCCACCGGGGCGGCATTGTGTTCGGTTATTTCCATTTCTTAGAAACGCTAATCGTACATTTGGTACGGGCAGCACTAGTCATTCGATGCTTGTAGAAGTCATTAAACTCAAAAGAAAAGAAACAGAAAACAAAACACAATTCATATAGGAAGGCTTTGTGTAAAGTACGATACCCCTTTTTTTAGTTTGTCACATGACCACAGAAGAGTTCTTTGAAAGACACATGCGTTTGCTGAATCTGCAGTTTAGGGGGAAACGATTGCAAGTGAGTTGTTGAAATTTTCCAAATGAAAAAGAAAATCAGAGGGAAATGTATGCAGAATATGCCACGTGCACACCAGCTGGGAAAGCTGAACGGTATTCATTCAATAGCACACTTGTGCTTTTTGGTTTCGCCACAACAACGCTGTCAGATTATGCATCCGGGAGGGGGAACGAGACACTTTCTTTATTCATCTGTCCATTAAAAGCCCGCTTATCTGGCTGTTTCATACTTCGAAGCGGTGAATCGAAACAAAAATGTAATACTTAGGTATTCCATTATACCAGCTGCGCAAGTTATTTTCACTGTCTGCCCACTTTATTAGAAGCACCTTCATACTGCGTGTAAATAAGGAAACTGCCATTGTCAGTGTAGCGTTTAAATGACGGTTTCGACAGAACAAAATGCTTAAAATTCAGTCGAACTTGATGTCATCTATCTATAATGACGGTTTTGACAGAACAAAATGCTTAAAATTCAGTCGAACTTGATATCATCTATCTAATGCATCCCCCAAAATGTGTGATTAAGTACTACTATTTTTATTTTATTTTTTTATTGGAGATTTAACGACCACCGTGAGCAATTCAATGAGCTATAAACAGTCGCCCGTCCCTAATTTAGAGCCACTGGTTCCAGGAAAGGGAGAGAGCCAGTGCCGTAAGACAAACACAACATCCATGCCTCACGGGTTTCGAACCGGGACCCATCTCGAACGAATGATCAGAAGCCATCGCTTAGACCACGGCGGAAAAGTGCTAATTAAACTGCAGGAATCTAGAAGTTCAAACTTTTGAGACCAGTTTTTTTTTTTTGAGGACAAAGTGTTTCCCCAGTTTTACATGAATAACACTAGAAAAATATATGTTCCACTCAAACTTCCAAAAAGCGCTGAGCAGGGAAAAGAAAAATTCTTCCGATTAACAACCCGGCACTCATATTCATTTCGAACACCCACAAGCGGGAAATGGCAACTATTTGTACATCTTAACGGTATTACGTAAGGGTATTGCTTCTTCTTGTCCCATTTCCTACAGCTCTCTGTCACAGAAGAAGAAGCCCAGTTTCCCGAGGCCCATTTTGTGAAGAATTGAATCAATGTCGCATTATTCGCTTGTAAACTCACTCATTAGTGCTACATCAAAAATTCGAAATTCCTTTCTAGGTTACATTTACCCCGCACAACACACAAAGTGACATACAATTATTTAAATCAAAATACTTTTAATCAGTTTCACATTCTGAAATACGAAAACTAAACTTATTAAGTTGCTTTGAATAGTAAATTGTAGTTTTTATGAACAATTAAGCATTTAAAAGAAGAAAACTCATCAACATTTTCGCACGTACGAGCATTGACGTAGACTTGTCCCAAAAATTGGGGGGGAGGGACGGTTGCTGTGATTAAATGAAATATTTCAAGTATAAATGTGATCTGCATTTATGTGTGTGTGTGTATGTATATGTGTATAAATATTATTCATTAAAGAATTATTTTTATATCATGTATATCTATAATTATTGTTCACTAGCAGTGAGAAGATCATCAAACAGAGGGCCTAATTGAATGAAATTCCATAAAATAGGAATAAAAGCGTTGCTCTGGGTCTGCAGATTGCATAAGGCATCTGGAGTAAGCAAGGAGAATTAGGAAGTACACAATGCTGGGAGACGGAGGCTCAGAGCTCGGATCATGACCTGCTCACACATATCATACAGCAAATCTCTTTCTCATACACACATTTATACGAAGACAAAAATAACCTTACAACGATACATTTGGTATTAGAAAAATGCAGTATTCGATTGTTCTGAATTTTAGTTTAAATTCTAGAAATAATGAGCTTTTAAAATTCAAAAATTTAGAGGAAAATAAAGACAAAAATTAAACAGGGCTGTCCCTACTTAAGCAAAGTTTGAGGGAACACCCCCCTCCCCCCATTCGATTCTACGCCCGTGCATACGAGAATTTCATTAACTCGGAAAATGATTTCCTTCCTTGTCTTTTACACATACTTAGAAAATGTAGAGAAAAACAGTGATATCATTTATGATATTCCCAGTTTGAAAGGCGGTGTTTTAGAATGTGAGGCTTTATAGGCCCAATTTAGAAGAAACTTACAGGACAATTTTACCTTGCACAACAGATATCAAAAAAGGACCACCAAAGAAGAAATTAATAGGCGCATAAAGCTTGGCTGGAGAACAGTTTAAAAAAGTACCACGATTTTCAAGGACAATTCATTATTATGTCTTAGAAGCCAGATGTTTAATGCAATGCATCTTTCCAGTTCTTACTTATGAACCTTAAATTAAAAAAAAGGCATACAGAGGCTGCGAACAATTGAAAAAGCATGGAAAGATGCGTGCTTGGTGTCAGTACTGTAAAAGATCCTTAGCGGCGCTAAGGCACATTTCTTGGTTATCTGGAAACAAAAGCACGTTAAAAGAATTTTTAGGTTACCATTTATGCAAAAATAAGGAATACTGTATTCTACACTCATCGTCAAAAAAACAGTTGCACCCAGAAGGACATGTCGGATTGCAATGCTATTCGGGAGGAAGGTAAAGGTTACCAGGAACAATAAATGATTAAACATTGAGATGAGCAACATTTATTGAGCTATACGCCAATAAGTAGTGTCTCTCAGTATGGCGTCGGGCCGTCATGTTTTCTCACACAGCATGCCAGACGTCTCGGACTGGAGTTATTCAGATTCCTAATGGTGTCTTGCGATAAGCCATCCCATGTATAGCTTGAATCTTCACACGCAGTTCCTGCAGATTGTGAGGCTGGAAGAGAAATCAAAACAAAAAACTAAGCAGAGTGACAAGTGTTTTGTGGTTGAGAAGAGCATTTCTACTAAATTCTGGAAACCAACTTTACTTTTTTTTTTTTTAACATTTACTTAGTAAACCCCTAAGTAAATGTTTTTTATTCCTTATATGTTGCACAATGGAAAGCTCCCTTGGCCAATTGGTTAGAGGCGCTCGCTTCTAGCTGGGCGTGGGAGGTGCTCTTACAGACCCAAGGCTCTGACCCTCCTGGAACCAGTGGACTGAAATCAAGGATGGGTGCCTTTCTTTAGCTCTAGATGAGCTCTGTGGTAGCTAAACCCCGAAAGGAACAAAAACCACGCAAAAGATATCCGCTACTCCCACTACATAATCTTAGCAAATGCGGCGTGTAGGTCTCGTGCATTCAGTGTGACTAATTCGTGTTATTCACAACGAATATTTGCAATCGTATAGAATGGCAGAGCAGTATTTAAAGAAAAACTTAATATTCTTGGCTTCTGATTCCCACGTAAGATTATTACTTTATTTAAAATTGCCCAAATTTAGCTATTTTAATGAAAATGGATAGCAATAATTTGTGACCAAAATGTAGTAAATACATTGCTGTCCAAAACGTAAGGATGAACACGAAATCTGACGATTACAGAGCTTTATGGAGCTAAAGGACCTATTTAAACTGAAATTTCGCAAAATTGACGTCACCGTGGTTTTGTTCATTTCATTACTGGTCACCGCGGTTTTTGTTCATTTCATTACTGGTCACCGCGGTTTTTGTTCATTTCATTACTGAAGTCCTATGCAAATTAGCTGTGAGCACGTGACAGCTACCGAAAGTTATTATAGGCAAGAGGCCGAGTCGCATTTCATATAAGCTCACTCTGTTTTTTATGTGTTTCAGTGACGGAGCGAAAAACTGTGTGTCTGAGGTAACAAAAGGATGTCTCGCAGACATCACATAGATGATTTTATCAGAGGCCGAATTGTCGGCAAACTCGAAGAAGGCCGGAATGTGAACGATGTCGCCAGAGAGTTTGGAGTGGCACACAGTTTAGTGACGCGGCTTTAGTTAGCGTTCAGGAGACACAGAACCGTCGTCAGATATTTTAGTGGAGATTGTTCCCGCTGCACAACCGCTTTCACACAGAAGTCTGTTGCAAACCAAGGCCATCTTGTAAAGATGGCCTTATTATAAAACCACCTCCGTTCCCAACCTGATGCTCCGCGGTTCATTCTGCCCTGATTCTTACTATTCTTCCACTCTCGGATTAGAAGAGCCTTTGCCGTCTCTTCCAATGTTCACTCCAGACAATGTGGACTAAAATACATAATCGAATTGGCTATTGAGGAAGGAAACACTTCGAACCAGATACAATTTTTTATGGAAAAATCCAAATCCAGCCATGTTAATTCTTCTGTATGCTGCAACTAAGCTACCTGGGCTGTATTACCTACAGACCAAGTGTTTCCTATCAACTCAAGAACGCGTTCAGGAGGATGAACTTCGGTGTCGGCATAAGGTCTCCGGCATCTTCATATACCATGCTGAAGAGAAATATTGACAAGCCCCATCTTCTCAACGAGGCAAGTGTTTATGCCACCCCACTATAATATCCGGACGACTCCAAGCGATACTACGTAGAAATGACAAAGCGTTCGTTCGGAATTAGACTCAACGAACATAAAAGAGACAACATTGATGGAAAACTAACCACTGCCCTATCCAGAGAATACAAGTTCAAGCCCGCTGATCCTATATGGGATGATATAAAGAAATGAACTTTCTACTCCACTCCTAAATCTACTGCCATTCGCGAAACCTTAGAGATCCTTACCAACAGTGAGGCATGCAATGATAGCGTCTCTCCAGAATTACCATGATTATATATGAAACCAGTTCGTCAAATAATTCTGCGTTTTCTCCCACGATACTGTGTGCCCAACCAACATGACGCCTCGTTTCTGTGAATGAATAATTTCATTCGCATCTATTCATTTATTGTCTAGCCAAATCACCGCGTTCAAATTGTTAAAGTGTTCTGTTATTCAGTTTGCTGTCTACCTTCCTTGAAAAAGCCATCTGGTTGATGTGCGAAAGCTTGGAAACTTGGAAGTTTATTCTACGAATCAAAGTCGATATGCAGAAATCAAAGTTGATATCCTACATTTCCACTTTGATTTCTATAACTATACTTGTACTTTGGATCTTCACATGTTTACATCCTCTGTTTTTTGTCATTGCCTTAACTCTAAACAAAGTATTCTTCTGGCTATTTAAAATTAGTGTAGACTGTTTGATGAACAATCCTAGCAGTGTTCTTAAGGTTCCTTTTTTAAATTTACATTGTATTTGGACACATATAAAACACACGTACGTTGTTATACATTATCTACTAACAAGTAATTGGACACCCCTGCAATCGACGATATCTGCGGTCCTGATACACGTCACGGCTGCCGCCGTTAAATATCGTGTGGGAAACAACAATGCAACTAGTCGCATGCAAGATGCCACGCAGTTCGGAGCTCTCTGATTTCGAGAAAGGTGTAATCATCGGGTATCACAGAAATGGCCGATCCATACGTGGCATATCCAGCTAGTTGAAATACCCAAAATTGACAGTGGCCTACGTGATTGGCAAGTGGAAGATGAGAGGTGACTGTCGGAATGTGCCCCGACCCGGCAGACCCACAAAACTGGGAGTTAGAGACCGACGGGTGCAGGCCAGAGCAATTCGGAAGAACCGCACCAAATCGATGGGTCACATCCGCGAGGAGTTTCAACAGGCATCCGGGAGTTTTCTTTCGATGAATACCATCCGTAAGGAAGCCCATCTGCTCGGTTATCATGGACGTGCTGCCGCCCACAAGACTTTGATCACCAAGTCGAATAGCGCTGCTTGGCTAACGTGGTGCAAAGAACGTCGACAGTGGACCGCTGAACAGTGGAAACAGGTTCTCTGGAGCAACGAATCGAGGTTCACCCTATACCGTTCGGATGGCAGGGTCTGGGTTTGGCGTCTGCCTGGAGAACGCCTCCTGCCGGAATGTATTCTGCCAACTGTGAAGTTCGGCGGCGGTGGAATTATGCTATGGGGGTGTTTCTCCTGGTATGGCACTGGACCCTTGGTCGCAATTCCTGGTAGACTCAACGCCGAGACCTGCACCATTTTGGATGACCATGCGCTTCCTACGTTGTGGCAGTTTTACGGGGTGGACCCATGTTACTTTCAGGATGACAATGCCACCTGCCATGTTGCGAGGCCCACCATAGCTTGGTACGGTGACAATGGGGTTAATCGAATGGACAGGCCTGCGCAGAGCCCGGACCTTAACCCTATCGAGCACCACTGGGACGAGTAGGAGCGTCGATTTAAGGGGTGCCCCCACCGTCCGAAATCGGTGAAGAAACTGACCTGTCTTTTCCTAACCGAGTGGAAGAAAATACCGCTAGCTGTCGTACAACGCCTGGTTGAGAGTATGCCCCGGAGGGTCGCAGCTGTAATCGCCGCTCGTGGAAGCTCCACCAACTATTGAAGGTGAATAAACTTCGTTTTCCTTTGCTATCACAGGTGTCCAATTACTTGTTGGTAGATAGTGTATTTGTAATGTTTCTGTTATTAGGTGAAGTTTAATGGAAACTTTGAAGTTTATTTTCTGATAACGTGAAAATGAAATTACTTCACCTGCACGTTTACAAAGCAGATCATACCCTAGTTTGATATTTTGATAAAATTTTAGTTAGTTCTTTTGAAACTTATATAGATATGTATATTGTATATTTACAACTGCTATTATTTATTATTTTATTGCCTGAACTCTAAAAAAAAGTATTCTTCTCACTATTCAAATTTAGTGCAGACTGTTTGATGAACAATCCTAGCAGTTTTCTTAACGTTCCTTTTTAAATTTATATTCAGAGAAAAAGTGTATTTGGACACATATAAAACACACGCACGTTGATTTTTTTATAATGTTTCTGTTATTAGTTGAAGTTTAAGGGAAACCCTAAAAATGAAAATGAAATGACTTCCTCTGGAAAATATGTAAGACCTTAGTTAATTAATTTGTTCAAACATTACATATTTTAGCAAATTGATATTGTTGAGGTTTACTGAATATAAATTTTTACATGTCTGCCCGTAATGGCAACAGTGAACACTTCTTGTTTTATATTCATGTTCTGGAGGCGAAGTATATATAAAGAAAAAGTTTTCACATTACAGTTAGTTCAGATATTATTTTTTTATGACAGCTAAAAACAATGACGTAGTTTTTGAAAACATTCTCCCACGATCGTTCATTCCTGTTACTAAAGCTATTGATTAAAAAACAAAACAAAAAACATGCAGAATCTGTAAAGTAATTTTCAGATTTAAAAAACGGGAGCTACAGCCTCGTAATAATTTTATTTCTCATTCTTTTAATAAAAAGAATAGGTTAAGTACTTTTTGCAGTGATATGTCACATTTGTGATGCAATTTTTTACTGTAATACCGCCATTTTAAAACAATGATCGTGACCATCGGAAATATGCTCCGATGCACCCAGGCTGTTGCTCTGGTGGGCTGCAATCTATCGCGAGGCTTTTTCGTCAGCCTCGTATCCACCGCGAGGCTTTTTCGTCAGCCTCGTATCCACCGCGAGGCTTTTTCGTCAGCCTCGTATCCACCGCGAGGCTTTTTCGTCAGCCTCGTATCCACCGCGAGGCTTTTTCGTCAGCCTCGTATCCACCGCGAGGCTTTTTCGTCAGCCTCGTATCCACAGCGAGGCTTTTTCGTCAGCCTCGTATCCACCACGAGGCTTTTTCGTCAGCCTCGGATCCACCGCGAGGCTTTTTCGTCAGCCTCGGATTCACCGCGAGCCTTGATCCACCGCCAGTGACGTCACAAACCTGCGCGAGGGCCTTCTCTATCGGGTGTCACAGCCATACTCGTTGAGCACTCAACGCATAGGCGCCGACTTCGTAGGTTCGAGACACTTTTTGAACCCCCAATAATTTTGCTGTGTGTTCCTCGAACCCCTAATAGTTTTGCGCGTATTTCGTGGGGAAAATACACTTACGCATATGTGCATAAATTTTGTTTTTCATTATTAATTCTTCAAGTTTTTTATTATTCATTCCCCGTTTACTATATATAAAAAGTGTGTATAGAAATTTACCCCTCAGACTTTTCATTGTGTCTCAAAAAAAATTAGTGTTTGTACGTGCTCATCAAATTTGACGCGACAGACAATACCTCAGGTACCGCTGTTTATGAGCATTTAAAACTGCCTCCTTTATAAAAAAATTCTTCGGTTTGTCTGGGTTCCCACAAAAAAAAAAAGTCTAGATCTACATTCGGAAACAAGAACCTATTTGAGGTCATAGTGATAAAGGCAGAAATATGTTGTACAGTCACTTGACCCACCCTATCTTCGGGCAGTCGGGGACCAAGGAGGTTAGAAGAGAGAGGAGATGGCATCAGCAGCCGCTGGTGGAGCCAAATCTGATCATCTGTTTTCTTGCGCCCTCCGGGTGGGGAAGGTTCAGTGACGTGACGTCACTTACTGAAGACCTATGCTGGAGCACAGGGTGATAGCGGCCTTCTCTTACTCTCTGTAGCAGTCCCTGAAGGTCAACAAGGCTCCCACAGCTTTAATAAGGCCGTGATTGGTTATACGCAATATGCACTTCCGCTTGAAGAAGCATAATTTTCTTTCATTTTTTTAGAAAATACTAAACAAATACTAAACAGTATTTGTGTAACTTTTTGTAAATTTTTAGTTATGTGCATGTATATTTCGGTCTCATTTTTCCTGACTATACATGCTGCACAAGTGCCTCTAAAACCTTTTCAAAGTGTACGATTTCCCCATAGAAAAGTACAGAAGCAGCCCAAGTTGGGCATACTGTGCATACACAGCTGATACGAAGTAGAGCCCACGGAAAACGCAGGGCATCCGGCTGATGCCATGTCCTCTCCTTTCTAAACTCCTATTTTAATTCAGAAATCATTTGAAGAAAAAAGTTATTGGCATTTTTCAAAATTGGTAAAAAAAAACAAAAAAACCTTAAAATAAATTTTACATGTTTTTGTTACTTTTATAAGACAATTGAGTTGGAAATTCACACAGTATCTGTGTATTGCATATAATAATGTCGCGCCTAAAAAAGTAAAATAAATGAAATAAATAATTATCTTGAGAAAAAAAAACTTCTGTAATTAACTTTAATTTGATTCATTTTAGCATTTCAGGCATCTTATTGTGCCAGATAATCTGACTGAATGAAATTTAAATTAGACTTAAATACTTTGAAAAATGCATGGGTAATTCGATTAAAAAATTTAGGAACACCCAATAATTTTTCAAGTCGGCGCCTATGGCTCAACGTATATCTGACGTTCTCAGGATGTTTCGCCATAAGACTTCTTTTTCAGCATCTGTAACGCTCCCAACAGCTGTGAAGTTACCGATGCCAAATACGTATTACTTTAACCGATGGGATGGATTTCAAAAAGAAAACGGATAACAGAACAATAACTTCTTTCGTAACGTTTATCGGGCGTTGAAGATGCTGCATCACTCGTTATGAATGTATGTATGGCAGCACACCGTACAATATCGCATAATTTTTAATCACTGTCACAGATATAGCAGCTTTCAGATGACAAATCTTATCTAAAAAGAGTTCGACAAGTATTATTCTTCTCACTGAAGTGTCAGATAAAGAAAAAGTTATTCACAAATTTCGTTTTTCTGTTACGGTGCTGTTCTCCTTTTTCCTCCATGTTCATGCAGATAATGGGACAGAAAATAGGTCGCAGACCTTATATTTTTACGGTTCCTTTCTATTCTAAGATGAACTGATTTTCCTGAAAATGGGATGTCAGAGTACGTAAACATGCAGTTAATTCTATAACGCAATACGAAATAATGCGTTATAACCAGTGGCTTACCGGAAAATCTCGAGGCCTCCCGCAAAAATATTTTTGAGGCCCTTTCGCGAAAATCCATTAGCTTTCAATTACTGAAAATTTAAACTTCCGTATTATTCGGGAGATACACACCCCGGCAAAAATATTTCGAGGCTTCAAAATTAAAACTAGGCTGTACGGGTGTTTCAATAAATCAAATTTTTTGGAACCTACGAGTATTTTTCGTAAAATCAAAATTATTTCACTTTATTGCGTGAAACACAAATGTGTACGTTGTAATTAAAATAACTGCCCTGGTTTTATACAGATGCGAATTACTACAAAATACTTACGTCGCAATTAATCATATCATGCAAAATTTATTATTTTAAAGAATTAAGGCCAGCTTCTTTGAAATGCCAAACGATTACGCACACAAAATAGGCAACTTGACAGTGTCTAACGACTTTTCAGATTTATGCAAAATGTCACAACTTAAGTAAAGATTAAGAACTGTAGCACAAAAAACGCAAAACTACGTAAATTATTAATATTTACTCTGGAATATAAAAAAAAAAAACACCCTAAACATAATGCCACTACGTTTTGCACATAGTAAAAAAGATTTCTTTTGACTATGTTATAAAAAAAAAAAAGTGACACAGGTCTCTGATTTTCTGCTTCCGCAAAGAACACCTTTTAGTTCATATATTCTAAAGGATTCGTAGTTATGTGCAGACAAGTGTAATACATAATCCTCATTAGTATAAAAATTCCATTCATTGAACTGATATTTCTTTCACATTACCTTGTTAACATACAGTACATGCATAAAAACTACTGCAAGAGCTGTGAAAAGGGGCCTCAAGTTTTCTTGAATCGCTGCTTTCGCGTCATCCAGTTTTCATGAATTAAAGTAAAGAAATTAAGTTTTAAAGATTTTACTTATTTACTCGAAAAAAAGAGCAAAAATTGCTTTTCTTTTTAATACTTCATTCAAAGCTGCCTTAATTCTTGGCTTCTTTAACCAGTTTCATACGAAGTTTCCGCAAAAAATTGTGTAAATTCTTTATGCTGAGGATAGAGACTCTTTTAACCATAAGGCAGTGCGGGAGTTGCGGGGGCTATCAGCGAAGTGCAGAAATTTTAACCATGAGGCAGTGCGGGAGTTGCGGGGGCTATCAGCGGAGTGCATAAATTTTAACCATGAGGCAGTGCGGGAGTTGCGGGGGCTATCAGTATCCCCCTGGTTATAACAACCATAGATACAGTGGGACTTAATGCGATAAAAGGCAGACAGCTAGTTTGAAGACATCGTCGTGACAGACGATTTCCTACGAAGTCTCATATCATTATCGTGTCTGTGTGGTGGAATTTATGCATATATTCTTAAAACATCCCCAGCACCCCCACCCCCTCAATTTCTTAAAACACCACCGATAAGGAAGTTCAACGTTCTCTATTTGAAGGTGTGCAACGCATACACACACAAATATTTGCGTATATACATATATGCGAGGCATATTCGGAAAGTATAAGTACCGTTTGCGGATATTTTTGCTGCAGCCCTGCGGTCGTGATATCGCACATGCGCGCTGACTTTCCTCATTTATGTTACGGACAAGCCACAGACGCCATTACGAGAACAACGGATCGTATCTGCGTGTTGTTCTGTGCATTTAACATACTTAAGAGGATCGAGCGGCCCGCCGACTGTGATATAAAGTCCGTAATTCGATTTTTTGAATACAAGAAATGTGGAACTGGCTGACATACATCATCAGATTTGTGCAACGGTCAAACTGTCATGAGTGATGGGAATGGGAGGAAACGGGTCAGACAGTTCAGCGAAGGTCATGAGAACGTGCACGACGGGGAGCGGAGTGGCCGGCCATCTGTGGTCAACGATGATTTGGTGCGTATGGTCGACGCAGAAATTTGCGAGGTTATAATGTCACACAGACATTTTCAGAAGTTTTAAGATCGCAGAAGTTCTGTAGAAGTTCCAAGGTCGTAGATGTTATCAGAAGTTCTGAAGGAGTTCCATGATCTCAGAGGTTTCCAAGGTCGCAGAAGGTACCCAGATCGCAGAAGGTACCCAGATCGCAGTAGGTTTTAGAAGTTCCAAGATCTCAGAAGTTTCCAAGGTCGCTGAAGTTTTTAGAAGTTCCGTAGAAGTTCCAACATACACAGAAGGTACTTCTGACAGGTGTATAACTATATGGTTCTGTTAGGTGTACAAATGCAATGATCAGCGTTTTAACCTTATTTTTTGATTAACCTTCGTGATTTGTCCCTTGAGAAATACACGTGTACTTCATTTTGACAGCTCTATCTACACTGAAGCAGTAAATTATTAAGAACACCTACGTGTTGGGACGCCATTGGTCTTCAAAACAGCTTTGATTCAACGAGATGCTGACATACAGATATGTTAAACCGAACACATGTGATGGCGTCCATCAATTGCCCAATGTTCGCCAGAGGGGATCTCTCTTATGAATGGCTCTCTGAATATCATCCTACAGATGTTCAATTGAGTTAAGATCTGGGTACTGTGAAGCCCATTTTTGCATTTTGAAGTCTCTGTGCCAAATGTGTCGATAATGGGCCATGCATTATTACACTATCTACCAACAAGTAATTGGACACCTGTGATAGCAAAGGAAAACGAAGTATATTCACTTTCAATAGTTGGTGGAGCCTCCACGAGCGACGATTACAGCTGCGACCCTCCGGGGCATACTCTCAACCAGGCGTTGTACGACGGCTGGCGGTATTTTCTTCTACTTGGCTTGGAGAAGACAGGTCAGTTCCTTCACCGATTTCGGACGATGGGGGCACCCCTTAAGTCGACGCTCCAACTCGTCCCAGTGGTGCTCGATAGGGTTAAGGTCCGGGCTCTGCGCAGGCCAGTCCATTCGATTAACCCCATTGTCACCATACCAAGCCATGGTGGACCTCGCAACATGGCAGGTGGCATTGTCATCCTGAAAGTAACATGGGTCCACCCCGTAAAACTTCCACAACGTAGGAAGCGCATGGTCATCCAAAATGGTGCAGTAGGTCTCGGTGTTGAGTCTACCAGGAATTGCGACCAAGGGTCCAGTGCCATACCAGGAGAAACACCTTCATAGCATAATTCCACCGCCGCCGAACTTCACAGTTGGCACAATACATTCAGGCAGGAGACATTCTCCAGGCAGACGCCAAACCCAGACCCTGCCATCCGAACGGTATAGGGTGAACCTTGATTCGTTGCTCCAGAGAACCTGTTTCCACTGTTCAACGGTCCACTGTCGACGTTCTTTGCACCACGTTAGCCGAGCAGCGCTATTGGACTTGGTGATCAAAGACTTGTGGGCGGCAGCACGTCCATTATAACCAAGCAGATGGGCTTCCTTACGGATGATATTCATCGAAAGAACACTCCCGGATGCCAGTTGAAACTTCTCGCGGATGTGGCCCATCGATTTGGTGCGGTTCTTCCGAATTTATCTGGCCAGCACATGTCGGTCTCTAACTCCCAATTTTTTGGGTCTGCCTGGTCGGGGCACATTTCGACAGCCACCTCTCGTCTTCCACTTGCCAATCACGTAGGCCACTGTCGATTTTGGGTACTTCAACTCGTTGGATATGCCACGTATGGATCGGCCATTTCTGTGATACCCGATGATTACACCTTTCTCGAAATCAGAGAGCTCCGAACTGCGTGGCATCTTGCATGCGACTAGTTGCATTGTTGTTTCCCACACGATATTTAACGGCGGCAGCCGTGACGTGTATCAGGACCGCAGATATCGTCGATTGCAGGGGTGTCCAATTACTTGTTAGTAGATAGTGTATATTGTGTCAATAATGGGTCATGCGTTATTATATTGTGTCGATAATGGGCCATGCATTACAATGGGCCATTCGAGATATTGTGTCCATAATGGGCCATGCCACAAAGCTCGGATCATCAGCGTTGCGGCATGGCCCATTATCCTGCTGGAAGTATCCCTCTCCGTCAGGAATCACCATTCACATGTAGACGTGCACCTTGTCAGCAGCGAAACAAAGATACCTCATGGCATCCCAGATCTGTTCCAGAGGTATTAAGGAACCAAATGCTGACTGCCATGAAAATAGGCATTCAGACCATCACAGCGCTTTCACCAGCTTGTACAGTAAACGTTCGGCCGCTGGGATCCATTGATTCGCGCTGCTGACGCCATATTGAGGCCCATCCATTGGCGTGTATTAAATGAAAACATGATTCATAGGACCAAGTGACCTTTTTTCAGCCTTCAAGGGTCCACGTTTGTTGTTACTGTAGCCACTAAAGATGAATTTGAGCTATTTATGCTGAAATTTTCCTCTTGCTACCACTGCTGTGCTATGCGGTTACTTGACGTAATGAAATCCGTTAACTGCAGTTCGCAAACTACGTGGTACAATCCTTATAACCAAGCAGATGGGCTTCCTTACGGATGGTATGCATCTAGCATCCGTTACCTTCAAACATCGAACAGTCGTTTCCGCCCACATGAAGATCGCTGACTGCTTGTTTTGTTCTTTGTCCTCCTCTCATTGTACACTATTGAAACAGTTATTTTTGCATAGCCGAGAAGGTATGCCGTTTCTAAGATGCACGCACGTACCTCCTAGTACTCACTATCATGTGTCTTTCAAAGTAGCTTAAATCCCGAGTCTTACCCATATCGCCATTAATACGTTTTGATGTCTGAATCCTTTGCACTGAACTGTTTATAAGACCATCTCAACGTCATATTTGCGTACATAATTGGGAATGGTACTCGTCTGATTGCTATTGGGTGTTTCCAATAATTTGTTACTTCAATATAGACATCTTCTGCATGCCAGCGATTCATTACACTTGTACAGTCAGCAGGCAAAGCATTAGAGACAGTGCAGATGGGCAGTTGATATGAGCATCCTCCACGCAGAGTGGAATAGGCCCATACCGAACGCAGGCGGTAAATAGGCGGACAGAAGGGCTTCCCAACAGTGTATCGCAATCGACGAACATGGGTAAACGTGGTGATCTGAGCGACTTTGATCGTGGACGCATTATTGGCGCAAGAGAGATGGGTCGTTCTATCGTCCAAGAGGTAAGAACCTTAGGGTTCCCGAGGGCAACCGTATCAAGGGTGTACCACGATTATGTCATCAACGGATATACCAGCTCCCAGAGAGCAAGCGATGGCTGACCGCTCGCCATTGATGACAGGGGTCGACGTAGATTACACAGGACGGTACAAAACAAACAACCGCTTGCAAACGGCGGCGGAAATCACATCCAGGTTAAATGTCGGACGTCCAATCAGTGTTACAGAGCGAACGGTAAGACGCACGCGGCATACCCTGGCCTACCAGAGCCGACTTCCTACTCGTGTGCCACTGTTGACTGCTAGTCATCGGAAATTATGCCACGGACATAAAAACTAGACATCTGAAAAGTGGCGCCGCGTCGTCTGGTCAAATGAATCCCGTTTTCAGCTGTACCGAGCTGACGGGAGGGTGCGGGTGTTGCGTCAACAGCATGATACCATGACCCCGTCGTGCTTGGTCGGCTCTGTTCATGGGGTAATGGCTTTGTAATGGTTTGGAGAGGTCCCTTTGTCTGTCTGGAGAGGTCCTTGGCTTATCACCTTTACGCTTTCATGGCCCTCACGCATCATCCGGACGATGATCTGTTCTAGAAGGACAATGCGCAGCCCCACCAGGCATGGCTCGAGGAACACTGATCTGAGTTTGGAACCATCCAGTGGCCTCCAAGGTCCCCGGATTTGAACCCTGTGGAAGCTCTCTGGAATGTCGTGGAGCGGTACATTAGATCTATAGATCCTGGACCGACGTCTCGGGCGGAGTTGTGAAGAATGCTGCAACAGGCATGGCTGGCATTACCTCCGGCATCTGGTGTAGTCGATGCTTCGGTGTGTACAGTCCTTTATTCGCGCTAGAGGGGGTCCAACATGCTAGTAAGTAGATATCTCTAATGTTTTGTCCATTGAGTGTGCATTACAACTATACTATTCTTCGGTTTGAAATTTTTTAGTAGTACCACGAGCGCAAGGGATTTCTTATGCCGCTTAAAGATTTGCACCTGTCTTATATTGCCGTAGATCTGGAAAAACTACTGAACGCAGAAAAAAATTTATTGCCGCAAGTATAGTATAGTCTTTACATACCTGAGAATATCTGGTGGCCCGTAGCGAGAGATTAGTGTAATGTCGGAGAAGCATAAACTATCCTAAATTAAAAGAGTATTACGATCGATTAGGCACGAACAATTTTTTAACTTTAAATGAAATGGTCGTGCATCAAAAAAATTTTGCTCTTTCTTCAGTCTTCTCAGCTGCCTCAACTTGCAATTTGCAGAAATGTACAAAGGGCGTCCTGAGAGTAATTCCTCGCCCTTCATAAAAATTTTATTTGCAGCAGCAAAAATGTGAAACATGGTGGCAAAATACTTGGGCATATTGTTAATAATGATAGCCTATTCAAAGTATTGTCCATCACTTGCTATACATTTCCTCCATCTTTGAGCCCATTGGTAAAATCCGTTTTGGAAAAATTCCTGAGGCTGTCGTTTCACCCATGAGTTCACAGCCAGTTTAACGTCCGTTCTCCACGAAAGGCGTTTTTCAAAGGGGCAAACAAGAAAAAGGCTGAGGGAGCCAAATGAGGACTGTAAGGGGTTGGGGCATCACCGTCTACCCCATTTTGGAAACAGTCTGTGAAGTCTCTATTGAAGTGTGGGGACGTGCGTTATCATGGTGTAAAACAACACTATATGAAGTGGAATGTCACGTCTTTTCCTTCTGATGGCTTCCTTTAGCTTCTTCAATGTCTGCACATAGTGAGTGCTGTTTATTGTTGCAACTCCTGGATGGTGACACGACGATCAGCTGTGATGAGGTCCTTCACTCTTTGCCTGTTGGCACCTGTCACTACAGTTGCGAGTCTTCCACTCCGTTGTTTGTCCGACAATGAACTTTCTCCCTCTCGAAATTTCTTCATCCATCTTCGGACATTACTGATATCGATTGTGGAAGCTCCATACACCGCCAGGAGTCTTCTGTGGATTTCTGGAGCCTTACATCCCTCTTTTTCCAGGAATTCAATTACAACTCGCTGCTTTTCTCTGTCATTCATGACCTTTATTTCCGATTCTGAAAAAAAAAACTGTTGCCACATTGGTAACATATCATAGTACATGTCAGTGCAGTTTCATTAAAACCACTTCAAAATTTCAAAAGTTATAAAGGAGGAGGCATTACTTTCAGGATGACCCTTTTATGTTTTTCTAAAACCAGCTAATCACAACTAGAGTTGGGGAAATTTCGTGCATATTAGGTGTGCAACTTAATTCTCGGCTCCTAACCGCAAGCGATCATAGAACGTCGGCAAATGTAAATAGCTCTGTGCGATAATGGCTGATTGCAGCACCATCCAACAGCTTTCCAGGCAACCGTAACAGCTCACAGCTGTAGTGACAGAAGGGACGAAAGTTGACGGTGAAAGCAATGTCGTTCGAGAAGCAACATTTGAGGCACTGCCTCCTGTTCGCGTTTCAGCTGAAAAAAAAAAGTGCCGCGGAAGCCCAGCAAATGATCTGTGCTGCTTTGGGTGAGGCTGTTGTGTCCTATAGTACGTGTAAGAAGTGGTTCCAGCAGTTTAAGCAGGGGAATTTCTATCTCCGTGATGCAGAACGTCCGGGACAGCCACAGAAAGTTGACGATGAGTTACTGGACGTGGATCCCTGTTGCACACAGTCAGAGCTTGCCCAGGAACTTGAAGTAACTCGGCAAGCCATTGCAAAGCGCCTGCACAAGCTTGGACGGATTCACAAGGAGGGCCGTTGGGTGCCCCACCAACTCACAGCTGCGAACAAGTCTAGGGGTTACAATGTTGCTGTGTCTTTGCTCTCCAGATTCAAGAAGAAGGATTTCCTCCACAAGATTTTGACTTGTGATGAGAAGTGGATCCTCTACGATAATCCTAAGCGGCGGAAATCGTGGGTTTATCCAGGTCAGCCTACCACCAGTACCGCCGAACCGAATATCCATTCCAGGAAGTTGTTGCTGTGCATGTGGTGGGATTAACGCGGTGTCGTTCACTACGCGTTGCTCAAACCTGGTGAAACGGTCAATGCTGAGCGTTATTGTCAGCAACTCATTCGTGTGAGTGACGCAATGAAGGCGAAAAGGCCATTCACCGGCAAGGGCAGAAGATCGGTCCTGTTGCTTTAGGATAACGTGCGGCCTCACACCGCGAAAACGACTTTAAACACAATCGCCGACTTGGGATGGGAGATTTTGTCCCACCCGGCGTATTCTCCAGACTTCGCCCCGTCGGATTATCACCTCTTTCGCTCCCTGCGACATCACCTGAGTGATACGCACTTCACTTCTGTCGAGGAGGTCCACACAAGTATTGATGACTTTATCAACTCGAAACAACCCTTTTTCTTCCGCATTGGCATTCGGCAGCTCCCTGACCGATGGCTCAAATATTTCCAACAGGACGGGGATTATTTCCCTGATTAGGTACGTATTCGATTTGCTATAATTTGCTGTGAACGTGTCGTGCCTGTGGCCGAGAATTAAGTTGCACACCTAATAAAAGGAAAGAAAGGGAGAAAAACTTGTGTGGACAAATAGATATAAAAAAATATTCTTTCTGTTTCTTTGTTGTTGTTTTTCAAAAATGTGTACAAAATATCAAACACTCACAAATACTTTTCCTTTGCTTTGAAAATATGTCCAAAATTTGTGTTTTAACAGTTAACTAAACTTGCGGTTTAACAGTTCTTCCTTCAATTAGTTATAACAAAATGTTTCCCGGAAGAGTGATGGTTTTCCCGACAGAGCAGGGATTCTTGTTTTTCTTTTTTCCGTTGAACGGTGAATCAAATGTCACTGGATAAACCTCCACTTTTACTTATTTATTTAAGTTTGCACCATGGTTCCCATAAAGTAACTGAAACTGATTTCTATGAAGTGGCTTCTCGCTAGTCAAGCAAGAACATACGCGAGTTCATATGAACGGATGAAAGATGCTTTGTTATTATTGTTTCCAAGAAGAAAGTGAAAGCTGCAGTTGGCTTCTTTGGAATAATCACAGCTAGTGACTCACAGGAGATGGAATCTGTTAGCACACTTATCGGATCGCAGATAACTGAATTACATAACGGGGGAAGGGGCACTTAAAATAAGCCCTTAGCTCAGGGGTTCTTAACAAATGTGTTGCGACCCAAACTTGGGTCTCCGGGGCTTCTCAAAAAAAAAAAAATAATAATAATAATGATATTAACTAAAGTGTTAATTTTTATCTTAATTTTAAATTTTCACCCTTCGTGTTTAACACGTGTAAAGGCCTCGGAATTTCTATAGAGATGACATCATGGGGACCACCAAAGTTGCTTCTTCCCGTCACTGGGATCGTGGGAATTTTTAGGGAGTCACAGCATTGCAAAATTTCCCCCTAAACCTAAATTTTCCTCCACAGTGAAAAAAGGAAAATGATATTTGGTGTCTTGAAAATTCAACATCAGTATGAACAATCGGTAGAATGAAGAGAAAATGCGTTTCTTTTTTAAAACAGTTTCAAAGAGGCACGCCTCTTTGAAAATGCGCGCATTTGCACTAACTTCAGGTGCTTGATTTTAACCGAAAATCTCTAAAACAATTGTAAACTAGCAGACTTTCCTAAAATTTTACAGGTGAACCATAAAACTTGCCAGGTTTGTAAAAATGTCATGTCCTAAACTTGTAACATCAAGTATATATGCAAACCTCTTGAAATTTCAAAAACTAAATATTTCGTTACACTATGTGGAATAATAAATAATTACTACACTTATTTACATTATTACATAAGCATTTTTAATTTCAAAATAGACCCATGGTTAGCGAAGTTGGTCGTCATTGATTTTGGGTCGTGGCCAGAAAGGTTAAGAACCCCGGCCTTAGCTAGTAGCACTGAAGGAAAATTTCGCCCAGAAACGGCTCTTCCATTTCACGGTTAAATTATAGTTTTACGTAATGCAGATTCACAATTGTTGTAATTAAGACTTATTTACAAAAGGAATTTAAAGCAAGAAAGATGACACCGAATTTTCGGATGTGATAAGCACGTCTTTTGAATCCGTTCTGACGCAAATTAAATTTATCAAAGCTATTCAAAGTCAATGGCACCGGTATGGAAAACAATAGTATCTGATGGCGAAAGAAAGAAGTTTTTCAATCGGGTTTTTAATCCCTTAGATATTGCTGCAAACGGAATCTTGAGCTTACGCCCTCTGGTTGCAGACTTGTGCGTTAAGAAAAACATGAATTTATATGAGAAACATTTCGCACCGGAAACGCTCTCCAACACCGAAATAATTTTTCAAATCGGATTCTTAGAAAACGATATATCGACAAAAATATGAAATGTGACTTTACGTTCCCTGGTGGGAAAACCATGCATTATTTTAGGAAGAAAGTATTCTCAAAAGGTGTATCCATATAAGCGGTATCGGTCGAAGAAAAAAAAATTAGTCGAGTTTTCAGGAGCCCAGATTTTGCTACAAATATATCAGAAGCAGAAATTAACACTTATGCACCCTGGTGTCTAAACCATTCTTACCAAAAATTATAAATTTTACCAAACATTATAAATTATGTGAAAAATATTTTCCACCAGGTCTTGTATGCGATACAGGAAGAATTTTTCAAATCGGGGTTTTAGAAGCAGAAATAACGCAATTTACCTTTGTGCACCCTAGCGGAAAGTCTATGATTTACTTGAAAATTTTGAATTTATAGGAAAAACATGTCAGACTGGAAACACTATCCAACAAAGAAGGAATTTTTCAAATCGGACTCTTAGAAGTAGAGATATTGACAAAAATAAGATATACTTCTACGCCCCCTGGCGTAGAAACCATGCATTATTTCAAATTATTTCAAGAAGAAAATGTTTTTAAACAGTTTGTCGACATGAGTAGTATCAGTCAACAAACGACTTTTTCTGCAATCGAGATTTTAGAAGCTCATATTTTGCTGCAAATACATCAGAAACGGAAATTAAGACTTACGCCACCTGGTGGCCAAACCATTTTTTACAAAAATTAGAAATTACGTGCAAACGATTTCCAATCAGCAGCTGTATCCGGTACAGAAAGAATTTTTCAAATCGGAGATTTAGAAGCAGAGAGATATAGGGGGAAACGCAATTAACCTCTACGCCCCGTAGCGGAAAGTCTATGAATTACTGGAAAATTTTGAAATCATATGAAAAACATGTCACACTGAAAACACTATTCATCAAAGAAGAAATTTTTCAAATTGAACTCCCAGAAGTTAAGATATTGAGAAAAATAAGATATACATCTACGCTCCCTGGCGGAGAAACTGTGGAATATTTTAAGAAGAAAATATTCCGAAAAGGTTTAACGATGTGAGTGGCATCAGTCCACGAAGAATTTTTTCAATCGATATTTTAGAAGCTCAGATTTTATGGCAAATACATCAGAAGCAAAAATTAACACTTATGACCCCTGGTGGCCAAAGTATTATTTACCAAATTTTTTAAATTATATGCAAAAGATTTTCCATCAGGAGGTGTATCCGCTGAAGAAAAAAAAATTTTCAAATCGGAGTTTTAGAAGAAGAGTTATCGGGGAAAATGTAATTTACTTTTACGCCCCCTAGCGGAAAATCTATGCGTAATCTGAAAAAGTAACTATATCTAAAACTCTTCGATACAAATGGAATCAAAAGATAAAAGAATTTTTTCAATCGGATGGTTAGAAGCAAATATGTGGAATAAAACGTATTTTTGAATTCGACATCATCTGCATTCACGCCCTCTAGCGGCGAAATTGTACATCGTAAAAAAAATAACGAAATGAGGGATCATCATTCGTACATTTCAAGCTTCCCAATGCGAAAAGAATTTTTAATCGGACTAATAGTTGAAGAGATATCGTGGGTACAGACGGACGGACGGACGGATGGACGGACAAACCGACAACACAAGCACGATCTTTTTTTACAAAAGACGTGCTAACGAAGCACGAAACATATACAGAAAATATTGCTTTTGAAAAAGTAACGCAACCTTAGTTCCCTGATTGGCCTCGAACAATCAGTTTAGGCATTTCTTCAGTCTGAAGTATAAATATTTTTGTTAAAACATCTCGAAAAAGAATTAGTCTGAAAATTCAAAGACGAATGAGAAAAAATCTAACAGTTGTCAAACGAACAGAGTGCTAAGAATCGCGATGGTACTGGAACGCAGGTACAATTACAGGAAGGGGCGGATCTCCCCCCCATCTTTCGTTTCATCTGTAATACTTTCATATGTACAGTCATTTCATGTTCAGAGCTATTTTCTAACATAATGAAACCATTTATTTGTGCGCTATTTTTCTCCTATGATTTGTAAGATTTAAGAGCTTAGGTACAGTGGCGGCTGGTTAATACGAGCTACTGTGATGCAGCACCTGAAAAAATTAAAATAAACGGGAGTTGCGATTACCATTCTCATTGTAGTTGAGGCAAGGCCGCAGCTAGGTCCCAGAGCCGGGGGGGGGGTGCTCAAGGATAATCTGGAGGGCTCTAGGTTTAACTATAAGCTGCATTTTTCCATGAATACAAACGCAAGTATTGCTCTGCATTTTGTCTCCCTCTTTTGTTAATTTACTTACCTAACGAATAATTATGCCAAAAAGTAAAAACATTTACACAAAATACAAAATACGAGAAACCCCGGTGGCGCAGTGGTCTAAGCGATGGGCTCTGATCATTCGTCCGAAAGGAGTCCGGGTTCGAATCCTGGTGAGGCATGGATGTTGTGTTTGTCTTACGGCACTGGATCTCTCCCTTCCCTAGAACCAGTGACCCAAAATTAGGGACGGGCGACTGCATATAGCCCAATGAGTTGCTCACGGTGGTCGTTAAACCTCCAATCAAAAAAAAAAAAAAAGAAAGAAAGAAACGAAATAAAAAGGGGGAGAAAGAACGCAGAACTCTCTTGAAATAAAAGTAAATAAATAACATTCTTTGAATTTGCTTGATGGTGGCTGAGTTGAACGTTCGTTATCGCTGGAGTCGAACTAACTCCCAACTGGGGTGATATTTTTTTTTCAGTTTACTGCTTCTTTTTTTTTTTTTTTTTTTTTTTTCAGTTTACTGTTCCTGTCTCTTTTCTATGGATCCACGTAATGGCTTCGGGGATTTACCGATATCATACTTCAACTTTTTCTACTCCTCTTCTTCGGTTCCACTTTTTTCTCCATCTTTAATCGCGTATTCCCTTTTGCTGGTGGTCAGTAGTTGTCCCCGGAAGTTGCGGCTGGTGACGTAGCTGGGATGCGTCGCTGAGTGTTAGGAATCATGTTTGCATTGCTCTGTGCGGGGAACTCTGATGATAAATACAACTACTGAGCTGCCGAATATGAAACAAGTTAGTAGAATCATGCAATGCATTGATTATGATACGCTTTCCAACATACCAGAAATCATTACTCAAGTTATAAGGATAATACGAAGCTGTAGGATAAATCTCGCTCCTATGACTTGACCTTTGATCGATTTTGATGATATTCAACAGAACCGGTAAAGTATACTTCCGGAACAACATGATAAAATTTTGTCTCAATTGAAGCATTTTTACGTAAGTTATAACGCATAAGGGCGATGGAATGGATCCCAATCCTATGTCTTGACCTTTGACCCCATTTTACCCATTTTCAATAGTGTTCGTCTCCCTACCACATACTAAAATTTCATCGAAATCGAACCATTTTTACGCGAGTTATCGTGCGGACAGACAGACAAAGCTGGAGCATACACTTCTTCAACCTACGGTCGGAAAGCATAAACAAAATGGTGAAATTACTTAAAGAAACAAAAGGAGTGAAGCAGAATATATCATTGATTGTTTCCTCTTATATATATGTGTGTGTGTGTGTGTGTGTGTGTGTGTGTGCGTGCGTGTGTGTGTATTACTTCCATCAAACGCGAAAATAATGCTTTTTGTGTTAATAACAAAACCTCAGCTACTGTAATTCTTGTGAAACGTTTCGGATATTCAGGTGTCCATTTAATTCGACTTTTACCCTATACAAGAAAGCTAGGTTATCTGTGTTTTTGTATGTTTCGAACGCATTTGTAATTTTATTTTCAATTTTTGTATTTTGTTGTTTACCTTAATTTTCAGTTCTGTGATTTGTTTCAATAAAAGCCGGCGTGAACAATTTCATCTTCTGGCTTTGCTAGAAAAGCTCTTTAATATATCATTTATTTATTTTTTCCTGTTTTCAGAAATTTTAGCTCTTTTTCTGAAATTGACAGTTTGTCATTTAAAAAATTAACTTTTTTTTTTTTTTTTTAACATATCACATTTCACGCAAAATATTGTCTCTTCATCTGATGCAGGTTGAATTGGGGCCACATTTTCTTCAAAAGAGCTTTTTTGGGGACTAAGATTTTAAGTCTATTAAAAGCATCATGCAGTATTTTTCTCTTCCATTGTCTTTCACCTCTTGCAGTGACATTTTCAAAGTTTGATCTCGGGAAATTGACTGTTGGTACAGTCGACAATTTCAGTATCTTTTTCATTGGTTAGCCAAGCAGACGATTCATCATATCGTCTTCGTACTTACTATTTAAAAAATGCTCACTGCAAATCCTGGCATTTTTAAAATGAAAAGAATCTGCTCTGCAACACCTGTTAACCCAGTCTTTTGTAACTACTGGGTCGTTTCCAGGGAAACAGTGAAAAATTACGTGTCGCCCTTTCGTATTCCTGCAGGTATTTCGGCAGGTAGTGCAGGAAGCAATTGTACGAAAACGATGTACTAAAGAAATTAAATAAAAAAATTCGATGTCAGAAATACAGCAAAATAAACAGCAGATAACTAATGCGAATGCGACAAACGTGGGTTAACAGCATCCACCGAGCGCTTTACATCGCGCTCTGACAAGTGACATGCATCCCCGTGACGTCACCGAGCGACACAGGCGAGAACCACTTCGACTACCAGAAACACAAAGAGATGAGCTAGCCCTTGTTACTAAACCCTGGGCCCTGGGTTGACACAGAGGTCACCGAGTGTCCTCCTCCGGTGTCCTCACAGTGACGTCACAGCGCCTTCCAATTCCCCTTCGGTCGGAGCACGAAACTGAGACCGCAAGACAAAGGATGAGCCAGCCCTTCCTTACTCTCTAGCCCTGGTTTGTTACCATCAGTGGCGTACCGGAAAAACTCGAAAAAAAAATTTCGAGGCCCTTTTGCGAAAATCCATTAGCTTTCAATTACACAAAATTTTAACTTCCATATTATTAACTAGGCTTTCATCATTATCAATCCACTGCTGGACGAAGGTCTCCCCAAGTTTCCTCCACAACGGTCTGTCTTGTGCCAGTCTCCTCCATGTCACTCCCGCATACTTTCGAATTTAACTGGGCTTTACGGGTGTTTTAATAAATCAAATTCTTTAGTGCCTACGAGTATTTTTCGTAAAATCAAAATTATTTCACTTTGCTGCGTGAAACACCAATATGTACGTTTTTATTAAAATTGATTATCCTGATTACCGATACAAATTACTACAAAATACTTACGTTAAAGTTAATCATGTCATGGAAAATGTATTATTTTAAAGAACTAAGGCCTGCTTTTTGAAATGCCTCACGAATGCACACACAATACATGCAACTGCCGTGGGGCATGTGTGTAATGACTTTTCTGATTTATACAAAATGTAACAACATAAGTAAACAAATAACGAAGTAATGATTAAGAACTGTACCACAAAGAACGTAAAACTACTTACATTATTTACTCTGGAATAGAAAAACACCCTTAACATAATGCCACAATGTTTTGCACATAGTAAAAAAAAAAATCTTTGACTCTTATAGAAAAGTGGTACAAATCTCTGATTTTTCGCTCCCGCGAAAAACACCTTTCAGTTCATTCTACTTCGGGGATGTATAGTTATGTGCATACAACTGTAGTACATACCTTATCCTCATTGGTACACTGTTAAAAATTGTGTAGTAGGTTGCACCAAAAAGTGGTGCTGCACAAGCTGCACCACTTTTAAAGAAAAGACACACCATTCTATGGTACAAAATAAACCCCAAAACACGGTGCAACCTTGTACCATAACGTGGTGAAAAGTTGAACAACGTTGTTGGGTTTTGTTTGCAAAATACGATGGTGTACCTTTTCTCAGAAAGTGGTACGGTTGGAGTAGCACCACTTTATGGTGCAACCTACCACGAAATTTTTAACAGTGTACAGGGTGTCCGAGAATTATTGGACGCATTACAAAATTATATAAAACAAAACATTAAATAGACAGAAAGAAACTGACTGTACTAACTTACAATGTAACTACACAAGTTAATAAATTTTGATGTGAGATCCCTTGGTTGCTCATAGTACGTCCAAGCGATACTCAATTTCATGCCATGTATTGGCAAGCATCTGAGGAGTTATGGAATTAATAGCAGCTGTGATACGCTGCTTGAGTTCCTGCAAATCGGTACAAGACGTCTGATAGACACGATCCTTCACATAACCCCAGATGAAATAATCCAATGGAGTTAGATCTGGAGAGCAAGGAGGCCACGGAATGGGACAACCACGCCCAATCCATCTAATGGGGAAATGCTCATTTAGGCACTTACGTACACACGTTGACCAATGCAGAGGTGGTCTTGTTGGAAAAAGACGCTGTCATATCTTTTGAACTGGAGTATAGCGAAGTTTTCTAGCATATCCAAGTAAATGTCACCATTTATGTTTTTTTCGCAGAAGAAGAAAGGGCCAATCACTTCTCTTTTTGATAGGGCGCACCACACATTAACTTTTGGAGAATCACGTTCCAATTCAATAGCAGCATGAGGCGGTTCACTACCCCATATCCTGCAGTTGTGACGATTCACAATACCTGATACACGAAATGTGGATTAATCACTAAAAATTACAGTAATGAGAAAGTTTGTCGTATTTCACTCGATTCAGCATATCCACAGCGAAATCATATCGCAGAGTGTGATAATTTACATGCATCTTTTGCACTATTGGAATTTTATAAGCATGAAACTTTAATTTCTTGTGCAAGATATCGTGAACTGTCGATTTCGGAATGTACAGTTCTCTGCTTGCTTTACCAACGGATTTCCTGGGGCTTCGTCGGAAACTTTCATTAACTTGGTCAACCGTCTCACCGCTGACGCTAGGCATACCGGCTCCTCCACGATGTTCCACATTGCCAGTTTCGTTAAACTGTTTCATCCACCAGTTAATTGAATACGTTGACGGAGGATTACAACCATACTCTAAACGGCACCGTCTTTTAACTTTAATGACAGGCTTTAATTCCGCAAGCCATAACACACACATCGCCTTCTGCTGTACGGATTACATGACTACTGATTGCGCATTTCTCATACATTCCTCATCAGGCCACACCTAGCGCCATCTATCGGATTCTGGGAATAACAATTCTGCATAACAAAAATACAGAAACCGTGTTAGTAATATGTGACATAGAAAAACTGACAATGCTCATAGTTTTTTTTTTTTTTTTTTGTACATAATTTTGTAATGTGTCCAATAATTCTCGGACACCCTGTATAAAAATTCCGCTCATTGATTTGATATTTTTTTCACATTCTCTTGTTAATATACTTGCATGGACACTATTGCATGGGCTGTGAACTTGAGGCCCCTTGTAACAGCAAGGGCTACTACAAGGGGCCTCAAGTTCTTTCGAATAGTTGCTTTCCCGTCATCCAGTTTTTATGAACAAAAGTAGCGAAAATGATTTCTAAAGATTTTACGTATTTACTGAAAAAAAAAATGCTTTTCTTTTTAAAACTTCAAAGCTACTTTATTCTTCGCTATTTTTTTAACCAGTTTCATACGAAGTTTCCGCAAAAAATTTTGAAATCATTTTGCTCAGGCTAGAGGGCGTACTGATATTTCTGCGGGATTTGCGGGGGATATCAGTATGCCCTTGGTTACCGTGGTCAAATTGACAGCCCCCTTTCTGTATCAAGAACCAAAACCACAAGAATCCTTCCAAAAAAAAAAAAAAAATTCTCTAACACAAGCACCGTAAAACCATTTCTCCTGGACGAAAAACAATGAACGAGAAGATGCTGCAAGCTAGTTCTTTTTTGCACATGCGCAAAGATTTCTCTTTAGCATTATTTTCCAACACGTAGAGGGATACATTCACTGTTAAAATGTCCCCACTGTGACACTTCTTTGTAGGCAACAAACTATCTGCAAACTTTTGAACAGCAGCTTGGCATCTCATAGTCACTTACCAAATGATGAACAGAGATTTAGCCTTTTGCCCAGCAACGCCTCCACCTCCATCACTATATATATATATATATATATATATATTATTATTTTTTTTTTTTTTTGATAATGTCCTTTAAAATTTTACGTTTTTCCGGAAAAAAAAAAGAAAGAAAGAAGAAACGGCATTTCTCTTTTCCCTGGCCCAATACAAACAAGCCCCGTTACCATCTAGCAGAGAATTATTGACGCAGTTGCTCCTACTGATTCACCTTTAAAAGTAATTTCTATGTAGTTATTTATCGTTTGTGCTGTATCACTTCAATTTTCCTTGTTTTTAGGAAACGCAATGCACGACATAATAAGGAAAAGTATTTATGCTGATAATGAAATATACAAGTCATTTTCATAAACCAAAGAAAATAAAAGTTCAAAGAATTTTGAACAATGTGTATTTTTCAGTGGAGACTAGCTTGCCTTGCATGGGGGCTGCGCCCCCTGTAACCCCCTGCCAACTACGGCCCTGGATTCGCAGGCTTGTGTTGAAAAGATATTGAAACAGTAAACGGTGATGCTGACATAACCTTTGTTGTTGTTGTAGTAGTTTTTTAGAGATGGGGGAACCTCCATAATGTTCCCCCAAAGTGGGCCGCAAAAAATCAGTTTCCAGTGTCGTTTGTGGATCGATAGTCAGCCACTGGTTCCTACGAAGCAGACGAATTTAAACAAAAGTCATTCATGAATAAAAAAAAAACAAGCAATACTGTATACGCAACATCGGGATATTAAATACTTAGTTTTCAAAATCTCGTTTTTCGTAATCCATAAAAAGAAATTCTTCTATTTAGGGTAACTGCTTACCTAGTTAGATAAACATTTTATAAAAATAATCTGTACATTACTGTCTTTATTTCAAGGGAAAATGTTACTTAGGAATCACTTTCAAAATTGCTTTACTCAGGAAATTGTTCTTTTTTTTTCGTTCTTTTTCCTTTCTTTGTCGTTTTTCTTTCAATATAAGCAATCAGTCTTTTTTACAGAGTTGTCTAAACCCGAACAGTTCATTTTCAAACAAAGAATTCAGTAAACGATACAAAACTGCTTTAAGGCAGAGATATGAAAAGTATTTGTGAATTTCTAGCTATAAAAGAATAAAAGAAAACAACACATATGCTTCAGATTTTCGCGATATTTTATTCCACAAAAAAAAAAAAAAAAAAGGGCGCTGTTTGATGTGCAAAGTACAGACCCAAACGTAGCATTTTGCTGTGAAAGTTGTACGATTACGCCGTGCCCCGGAGCTCCAGGCTACGTCAACTATTTTTGTTAATAGCCACTGACGTGCTGACGCAATCTGCCCATGCATATCTCATCATCTACTGCCTCAGCAGACACCTCAACTAAAACGGCAGCTTTCTCGGGTGCTATGCTCTGTTTACCAGGTCGCCCACCGGTGACACGTGATGAAATCTACGCGTAGCAGTTGCGTCAGCTACCGGCAGGTGCGCTTTTGAGGCACAATTCGCGCATCCTCGTGGTAATTTATACGCTTCGAAATGTGCGCCACCTCCATTTTCATCTGAAGCAAAATTCCACAACCAGTTGCGTCATCAACTCTCCGCATGTGAGTCCGTATACTCTGGACCGAAATTACTGCTTTGTGCCTATAAATGGGAAATTTATGACTGTAAGATTTACGACCTGGGTTCTTTGTTATTTATGCCGATTAGCAGCAAATTTCGTGGCTTTTGGGCATTTGAATTAGGAGTGAGCCATAGCTTTTATTAATGATCGTTTTGCCGCTATTTTGTGTTTTCTTACGGGAAAAGATAGAAGACGTAATAAACCTGGGTTTACACTGCGAAAGTGCAAATTAACCACTCGCAGTGAGTAAAACAATAGCAATTCAATGATTTCAAGCTTTACTCGGGTAGTCTTCATTCTAACTCATCTCGACTGCGAAAAGTGAATAAACGGCGGAAAAATATTTTAAAATAAAATATCAATAACCATAAAAAGAACTTTTTTTATTTGAGATAACTCATGCAATCAAATGACTAACAAAACATGAAATGCTGAAATTGTATTTCAAAACAACAACTGAAAACAGTTTTTAACAAAAATTCGAATGTCGATTCTTGATTTCAGTTTTCAGAATGTATAAATTCACACTAAAGTAAAGGAGGGGGATTCTATAGAAAACAGCTCAAGACAATATTAAAAATAACTTAAAATAAAATGCTAACACCTTACAATTGTTTAAACTGTAATGGCAGTTGGAGTTACAGAAAATTCCTATGGCTTTGCACCCAGATTTCTGTAGTTTCTAGTTGCAACTTTTATAGCATGGGTCACCTAACTTTTGGGCAAAGTGGTGGCTAAAGCTCAAGGGGCCGGATCAAAAAAAAAAAAAATGGTAAACCGAAGATCAATCAATTTTTTTAAATGATTGGGGGTTTAACGACCACCGTGTGCAACTCAATGGGATATAAGCGGTCACCCGTCCATAATTTAGGGCCACTGGTTCCAGGGAAGTGAGAGAATCAGTGCCTTAAGAAAAGCACAACATCCATGCCTCATCGGGATTCGAACCCGGACCCAAGACCACTGCGCAACCGGGCCGGCAAAGATCAGTCAATGCAGATATTGTAGATTTTCAATGAACTAATATCTGTCAAGATCTAACTAATTTTATATGGTCTGTAATTTAGTATGAAAGTTTCCAAATAAATACTTAAAGATATTTATATCTAAAACAAACAGAAAACTAAACTTACTAAAGTTTAATCTTTAGTATTGACTTCATCACATAAACAAATTGGCTTCATGACATCTGAAACTGGGAAAAGATGAGAAGAATGATATTGTTTCGGAATGATTTAGCTACATTTTCGATATTTGGTTTCAGGTTGGGCAACCCAATTTTTAAAAAGTCTGGCAATTGGTTGTCGGCCAAGCGTGAACGAAGTTTTGATTTCACATATTTAATTTTGGGAGAAAACTTGTTCTCTTACAAACATATGAGCTACCAAGCACTGAAAGGCCGCCCCGGTGGCGCAGTGGTCTAAGCCATGGCTGCTGACCATTTGTCCGAGATGGGTCAGGGTTCGAATCCTGTCAGGCATGGGTGTTGTGTTTGTCTTGCGACACGGGCTCTTTCCCTTCCCTGGAACCCGTGGCCCCAAATTACGGAGGGGCAACTGCTTGTTGTTCACGGTTGTCGTTAAACCCAAAACAAACAAGAAAGATGACACCGAATTTTCGGGTGTAATAAGCACGTCTTTTGAATCCGTTCTGACGCAAATTAAATTTATCAAAGCTATTCAAAGTTAATGGAACCGGTATGGAAAACAATAGATCTGATGAAAGAAAGAAGATTTTCAATCGGGTTTTTAATCCCTCAGATATTGCTGTAAACGGAATCGTGAGCTTACGAACTCTTAGAAACAGAGATATCAATAAAAATAAGATGTGACTTTACGTCCCCTGGTGGGAAAAGCATGCATTATTTTAGGAAGAAAGTATGCTCAAAAGGTGTATCCATATAAGCGGTATCGGTCGAAGAAAAAAAAATTAGTCGAGTTTTCAGGAGCCCAGATTTTGCAACAAACACTTCAGAAGCAGAAATTAATACTTATGACCCCTGGTGGCTAAACCATTCTTTACCAAACATTAGAATTTATGTGGAAAATATTTTCCATCAGGTCTTGTATGCGATACAGGAAGAATTTTTCAAATCAGATCTTTAGCAGCAGAAATAACGCAGAAAACGCAATTTACCTTTGTGCCCCCTAGCGGAAAGTCTATAATTTATTTGAAAATTTTGAATTTATAGGAAAAACATTTCGCATCGGAAACACTATCCAACAAAGAAAGGAATTTTTCAAATCGTACTCTTAGAAGTAGAGATATTGACAAAAAATAAGATATACATCTACGCCCCCTGGCGTAGAAACCGTGCATTTTTTCAAGAAGAAAATGTTCCTAAAAGTTTTGTCGACATGAGGAGTAGTGTCGGTCAACAAACGACTTTTTTTTCAAACGACTTTTTCTTTCAATCGAGTTTTTAGAAGCTCTTATTTTGCTGCAAATACAACAGAAGCGGAAACTAAGACTTACGCCACCTGGTGGCCAAACCATTTCTTACAAAAATTAGAAAATATGTGCAAACGATTTCCCATCAGGAGCTGTATGCGGTGCAGAAAGAATTTTTCAAATCGGAGATTTAGAAGCAGAGATCTATTGGGAAACGCAATTTACATTTACGCCCCCTAGAGGAAAGTCTATGAATTACTTGAAAATTTTGAAATTATATGAACCACATGTCACACTAGAAACACTATCCAACAAAGAAGGAATTTTTCAAATCGGACTCCTAGAAGTAGTGATATTGACAAAAATAAGATATACATCTACGCCCCCTGGCGTAGAAACCATGCACTATTTTAAGAAAAAAATGTTTCTAACAGGTTTGTCGACATGAGTAGTATCGGTCAACAAACGACGTTTTGTTCAATCGAGAATTTAGAACATCGTATTTTGCTGCAAATACAAGAGAAGCGGAAATTAAGATTTACGCCCCTAGTGGCCAAACTATTTTTTTTTACAAAAATTAGAAACTTATGTGCAAACGATTTCCCATCAGGAGCTGTATCCGGTGCAGGAAAAAAATTTTCAGATCGGAGAATTAGAAGCAGAGATATAAGAGGAAACGCAATTTACCGCTACGCCCCTAGCGGAAAGTCTATGAATTACTTGAAAATTTTGAAATGATATGAAAAACATGTCACACGAAAAACACTATCCAACAAAGAAGGAATTTTTCAAATCGGACTCCTAGAAGTAGAGATATTGACAAAAATAAGGTATACATCTACGCCCCCTGGCGGAGAAACTGTGGAATATTTTAAGAAGAAAATATTCCGAAAAGGTTCATCGATGTGAGTGGCATCAGTCCACGAAAGAATTTTTCAATTGATATTTTAGAAGCTCCGAATTTACGGCAAATACATCAGAAGCAAAAATTAACACAATTACGCCCCCTGGTGGCCAAAGTATTCTTTACCAAAAATTTGAAAATATATGCAAAAGATTTTTCATCAGGGGATGTATCCGCTGAAGAAAAAAATTTCAAATCGGAGTTTTAGAAGAAGAGTTATCGAGGAAAAAGGTAATTTACTTTTACGCCCCCTTGCGGAAAATCTATGCGTAATTTGAAAAAGTAACTATATCTAAAATACTCTTTGATATAAATGGAATCGAAAGATAAAAATGTTTTTTCAATCGGATGTTTAGAAGCAAATATGTGGAATAAAACGTATTTTTGAATTCGACATCATCTGCATTGATGCCCTCTACCGGCGAAATTGTACTTCGTAAAAAAAAAAAACGAAATAAAGGATCATCATTTGCATATTTCAAGATTCCCAATGCAAAAAGAATTTTTCAAATCGGACTAATAGTTGCAGAGATATCGTGGGTACAGACGAACGGACGGACTGACGTACGGACAAACCGCTAACAGAAGCACGATCTTTTTATACAAAAGACGTGCTAAAAACACTGAAAGCATTCTGCAGGCAAAACTTTTCAGATTTATAAAACTGTTTCTAGGCAAAAGAGAATAAAAGCTTATCAAACTTTCACTCTTAAACAATGACTTCCAATTACAATATTATTAGATTGCAAATCCAACAGTTCCAACTGTAAATTCTCCTAGGCGTCATCAAATGGGTCCTGCGATAGCTATGGAATATTTTTTCATGCTTGTAAAAATCTCCAAAAACGTCTTTCAAACTCAGCTTTCAACAAATTAATATTTTTGACACAGTGCACGTCATCAAAAACAAACTTATCAGGCATGTTGTCCCAAATACATTTACAAGATGGAAAGTGCAAAAAATTTTGCTCTGCTAACTGTCGCTTAAACAGTTCCAACTTCGACTGGAAAGACTTCAGATCAAAAAGCAACTCATGTGCGAGTTTACCTTCCCCTGCAAATTCAAATTGAATTGTCTGAGACCGTGATACGATCAGTAATGTCTGTTAAAAATGAAAGGTCCCACAATCAGGAGGCGTAACCACGGGCCGCATCACAACTTCCCGCAGGCCGTACGTTGTTTGGTGACCCCTGTTTTACAGACTTAGCTTATTGATATCGACTGATAATCAATAAGTTGCCTTTAAGTCTTTTTCTTGGGTGATACGATTTTAATGTTTATCAGTTTCGTCGAATGCTGAAAATTGATTCCTGGCAAACAGCTCTTCATAGCTCCAAACTGCGGCTGTGAATAATTCACTTTACCCAGGCAAATCTAGAAATCATTTTATTGTTCTTACTTTTCTCACTGGAACTGCTTAATACTCCCTTTACCAGGGTAAACCTAGATTCATCACTTAACAATTATATATAACTAGCGGAGATACCCGGCGTTACCCGGGATAGACATAAAGTTTGTTTTCAAGTAACAATGCAAATCGCACTATAAAAAAATCCTACCATGATGAACAACGCTCAAGTCGGGCCACATGCTGTTCCAAAATCTCTGCCGCCCTAGATACACTGACTCTTTTCCGCTGATCCATAAGTCTTCGATCACGTTGTTCGGTTGTCTCACTCTCTCGAAGTAATATTACTTTCTTTGCTTTCGGCTGAACTTGTCCGATGGGTCTGCGTTTTTTTTTTTTTTTTTTTTTGTTGTTGTTGTTTTTGGGAGGCATTTCACCCCACTTGATGAAAATTTTATTATAAAAATCACAATTTTAATGGCCGTTCTGAGCCTTAAAAACTCGAAATAGCAAACATGCACAATAATGCACTTCCTAATTATAAATAATGATCCGATTTATTGGTGTCAAAGTAAGAAATCACACGAATTTCAGTCCGCAAGCTTTCTCCGTCAACGGACGGCTTCATCAGGCGGTTAAATAGAGAATACAGAATCAAAATTGTAGACAGAACGTTGATTCTAATATGACAAATGAAATCATGCGTGAGGACCGCGCGCAGAAATAACCACGGAACGTGGTGAATATAATATCTTAAAAGTTAATGCAAAAGCAAAAAATGTAAACTTTAGGAAGAAACCAGAATCATGAAGTCCATCTTGTGATGCCTAGCAGATGGTTCCAAGCTACCGGTATTTCGAAAGAGACATCTGTGTTGCATACATCCTGCCGCGTTAAAATCTCAACAGTTTCCCTTATGGCAGCTGTTCTTGCGTCTCCATATGGTGCGATCTTCAAGATATTCTGCCATTGGGGTTGAGCCTGATGGTTAGCTACTTCTTTGGCAAGGGATGTAAAAAGCTTCTTTTGTGCAACGTCCCTCTTGTGCTCTTTCATTCTCTCCTCAAATGATCTTTTTGTGAGATCTACGTAAAATTTAGTAGAGGAGTCTGGGTATAACAATGGGAGGCAATAGATGCCCGCATCTGTGAGCTTCAAGGTACCATTACCTCTTGCTGTGCTGAGGACGGTTGCCATGAATTTAGAAGCTTTTAGGCCGACATCCAATCCTTTCTTCTAAAAGTGATTTTTAATAAAATAAGATATTTTGAGGATGTACGGGATCGAACCAACAAATTTTAAAGGTGCTCTTCTGTTCGGTGTAGCAAGTGCGTTGGCTTCAACTTTCGCTATTGTGTCTACTACGCGGGAGACGTCAAAACCTCCTGCAAAGGCAAGATCTTTCAAAGACTTAATTTCGGCATCATAGTCAGACTTCAAGGTGCAAACATCTTTGGCTCTTTAAGCCCGGTATTTGAATAGAGCATACTTGTGTGCTGTTGGGTTGTTCCACATTCAGCTTTCTAGAGTGTAGATATACAACCTGATCACACCCAACGTGAAAGAAAGTAGTTCACGATGATATACGGATTTTTTTACTAATCTCGAAAATTAAACCGATTCGGATAATTCTTTCACCGTTGAGAAGCTTTCCGGAGGCTATTTCATAGGCTATTTCGTTTATTTATTACTATTTTTTATTATTTTGGAAACTACTTGAAAGCAATTGGAAACTACTTGAAAGCGAATAACATCGCTTTCAAGTAGTTTCCAATTTCCCATGTATCGTTCCGCTTTGTTTACATACAACCTGATCACACCCAACGTGAAAGAAAGTAGTTTACGATAATATACGGAATTCTTTTTACTAATCTCGAAAACTAAACCCATTCGGATAATTCTTTCACCGTTGGGAAGCTTTCTGGAGGACATAGGCTATTTCGTTTATTTATTATTATTTTTTATTATTATTTTATTATTTTTGGCTGTACTACCGAATAGCATCGCTTTCAAGTAGTTTCCAATTTCCCATGTATCGTTCCGCTTTGTTTACATGCAACCTGATCACATCCAACGTGAAAGAAAGTAGTTCACGATAATATACGAATTTTTTTTTTTTTACTAATCTCGAAAACTAAACCCATTCGGATTATTCTTTCACCGTTAGGAAACTTACTTCTTTCCGGTGGACATAGGCTATTTCTTTTATCTATACTAATACCAATACTAATCTTGTATTTAAATTTTATGTATGAAGAAGATCGTCTGTTTTAACTTCAACTTAACCTTGATACTATTTGAGAGGACCGCGCCTATTGATGGGAATCTGTAGCTCCACCCATATTTGAGGCTCCTGCGCCAATTGTTGGCAGTCTAATGAAACCTAATCCTTACAAAGAAAATGCCATGGTAACATAAACAAAAAAATACTTATGACAATATGTTCCGCCGGTGCGTTGTGTTTTCAAAAATCATACTCTTACCCGTATGCCTGAACCGCGGAAGCTTGCGAGGAGTGAGGCGTTACCTGACGACCGTTGATCTGACACGCGGAGTAATACTGCAGCAGCCGACTTGCACTCAGTCTATAGTCCTAGGAACCCGTGAAATCACATTTGACCCCCTTAGGGATGGAATTTCTAAAAATCGTCCTGCCTGTATTTTAATCTGGGTGATGAAGAGTATGTATGCCAATTTTGGTGCAAATCCATCAAACCGTTGAGGAACGTATGCGGAACAAACATACAAACTTTCACTTTTATATAGAGAGAGATTTAGAACTAATGAAAACGAAAAGTTATGACTCAGAAATTTTTCCTTCTCACAGAACAGCTGATTTGGTTTCATTCAAACATAAGAAATTAAAACTTCATTAACATTTAGGTAAAATCCTCATACTTTATCTTAGTGTGGGCATATTTAATGCATGGAAACTATTAATGGAAATACTGTTCCAAGGAAAACTTTACTTTAACAAACTTCAATCGGATCGGCTAGTAATGAACGAAAACATGTTTTTAAGGAGTTTAGATTTAGAAAAATATGGTGGAAGACAGCGGCGTCGGAACCACGGGGTCATAGGGAGCAAGAACTCCCGCACTCATTTGCGTGCAGAGACGAAACCTCACATTTGCCCCCTTACTTTTCTTCCATTTTAAATTATGCCCGTAACCAAAAACAGCATTAATACTTTTTTTTCGCTATTTCCTTCCATTTAAAATTCCTTCTGATAAAACAAAATATTTTGTTTTATCATAAATAATTTTAAATGGAAAACAAAATATTTTGTTTTCTGCTTTAAGTATTAGCTATCTAGAACTCTGAATTTCTAAGACGCCAGGCGCAGGTTGGAGTCTCCTCGCTTGTCCAGATTTGCGGAGACAAAATTTTCACGCACTATATTCCAGCCTTATTAAAAAAAAAAAAAAAAAACAGTTTTCCTGAAATTCCTGTGTTTTTATAAAAAGAGCAAGGGTAGTTTCTATTTCATCTAAGTGTAATAAATATTTCATTTTCTATTTCATTAAAGAAAGAAAATGGAAGGGAGCTGGAGAGAGGAGTGAGATTTTTTTTTCTTTTATGATTTTTAATGTATAACGTAAGAGCTACGGTTCCTGTGGAATTCATATAAATGGAGCGGTGTTCAATTTAATAGTTTAACATCGCTTATAATGTTAGTAAAACGGTGTATACCGAAAAACCATATACTACAAATATAAATTTCAAGATCATTAATTTAGATTTTACCGATACAATCGTTTTATTTGTAGCATGTTGAAATGACGTCATCGCATCTGTTTTACAAAAGCGCAAAAGTTTTATTATCTGACCAAAATATATATATATATATCCTGATATCTTGCTCCCGTTGTCAAAAAATAGTTCCGACGCCATATAACTTGCAGCGAGGGGGATTCATCAAACAGAAGTAAAAAAAAATTATTGTTAAAAAAATTCTCGATGCCCCTGGTTAAAGGAAAGATGGGAAAGTAAAAATTAAATCTTAATAATAGATCGCTTTTTAAACATCATTTGCAAAAACTACTTCTACAAAAGGTTTAAAATGAAAGAGGGCGGGGGAGGGAGAGAATTTTTATATGAGTATTTCTCTCCTATCCTTAGTAAAGCAAAATGGCAAAACAGAAGTAAACACTTAGAGATGGATATGGATTTTAAAGCTGCATTTCTTAAGCAATGGATGCGATGGAGAAAGCAGGTCATTACAAAAGGCTATAAATTTTTTTTCTAGGGCCTTTGGTAAAGGGAAGATGAGAAAGAAAACTAATCTTACCGACAAATATATGTATTTTAATATCCTTCATAATTAAATCGTGTAAGAAGAGGAGGCGCAGGGAAGGGCACAGCAAGTTTTAAGCAAAAACTGTTACGTCTGTGTGGTGGTGATAAAATTCATTCCTTCGCATTATTCAGGGCCTATTTTTGGGGGAAGGGGGCCAGGAGGGGCATTTGTCCCCTAGGCCTCAGACACAGGAGCCTGTGGTGTGAAGGCCGGGCCGGGACCTCAAAAAATGGAGATGGCGCGGAACTCTCTCTCTCGACCTCTGACAAAGCATAACATTAATACTATTTTCGTGCACAATATAAGGCTTGAAATAAATGAGTGCCTACTGCGAATTAATACTAATAACCAGGGCCCGGGCTCTGACGACATTTGCATTTTTTGAGGTTCGGGGGCAGTTTTTTATATTTTTGGAGCATTTTTTTTAGATCATTTTTCTGCATTTTTTGTTATTTTTTAAATAAAAATTAAATGTTCATAAGGATTATGCTTTTAAATTGCAACACTCAAAACCAAGATTGCTAGATAACCAAAGCAGGAAACTTTAAAAGGTAACTCTATTCAAGACACTGTATAGTGTTAGGGGAAGAGAATCCCCATTGTCCACTTTTGGAAGGGACTGGGGTAAGGAGAGTGGTTGTGAACAAAATAATTCGAATTCAGAGCTTCTTATGTTTTACTGTTGCTGACATTCCAAACCATTTATGCACTACCTGGCAGGTATTTACTTGTTTTTTTATTTTTATTTTTTGAGGTTTTATAGTGCATGTTATATTGACAAATTTCTAGTTTACGAATCGTCTAAGATTGAAGTTATTTAACTTATAATTTTGAAAAATATAATGTAAACCGTTTTAGGCGATTTTTCCTTTAAATTTTAAGGGCTTTTTTTTTTTTTTTTTTTTTTTTTTTTTCATCTTTTTAAGTGGATTTTTCATCCTCTTAGGGGTATTTTTTCATCTTTTAAGAGCATTTCTTTAGGAATTGTAGGTCATCAACATCCGGACCTTGCTAATAACTGACAAATAGATTTATGCAAAAAAAAGGACATGCCCGAGCGCCACAAATTTGGACACTCTAGTGCATCATATATGCTGGTGTGTTTCCCCAGTCAGAAATATTTCTAGTGAACTGAAGAAGTTATGAGTCAATAGTTTGGGTCTTGAATACTTGTAACCATTCTTTTCCGAGAGTGGGGTGCACGAAATCGCAGATTTCGGCTCAGCCGACAACCGCATTCGAAGGCCCATATCACTGTAGAAGTCATTTTTATTAATTTTGTGTCGTTTTGTAGAATCGCCAAACAATTTTTGCGAATCTCACAGCGAGGCGATTCTTTTTCTTTTGGGCGCCAATGTAACCTATTTTGCCTGTGGAGGAATTCAACTGTTCTCCCAGTGGAACTACGCCGGTAAGCTTATCGTTGCTTCATTGTCGATTTGACTCACGTGTCACCTCAGAAGTACGCCATCTACTTCATGTCACGTAACACGTTACATAATATCATGTCATCCCATAAGTAATGTCGTTTTCCGCATGCCCAACAGAACTGCTCCTTCTGGCTACCAGACTATGACGTAGACCACGGTCACGATAAGTCGTATCGCCCGGCAAGCCTTTCGTGTCCCTTGAGACAGATAACAAGAGTTGTACGTGCGTATGTTGAGTTCTTAAACTGCATATGAAATGGCGGTGTCTGAAGAACGCATCAGGCACATTATGCTGTATGAGTTTAACCAGGGACATACAGCGACACGAAACGTCAATACCGTATATGGTCAGGGTACCCTGGATGTCAGAAAGTATCAACGATGGTTCCAGAAATTCTGAATGGGGGAACAACACCCTCACGCATATGCAACGCCAAGGACGACCTGTTGAGTTGGATAATGATGTGCTGAGAGCTGTTGTTGAGGAGAATCCACTGGCAACGGTCGAAGAATTAGTTACAATCGTCCATTCAACTATTCACAGGCATCTATACAGGACCTTGGTGTGTGTCAAAACTGGTAAGTGGGTAACCCAGGAGCTCACTGCACAAAATGTGTAACAGCGTGTGGACATTTGCACTGCTTTGCTCTCCCGTGAAAAGGGGGAGCTGTTTTAGCACAGAATTGTTACGGGAGATGAAAAATGAAATTTTTACCACAACATTAAGTGCAAACGTCAGTGGCTTCCTAAAGGGAAAGTGCCTGCAGTAGTGGCTAAACCGGGACGTTTCCTACAAAAGGTTTTGTTG
Source organism: Macrothele yani (assembly GCA_039090855.1). Lineage (NCBI taxonomy): Eukaryota > Metazoa > Arthropoda > Arachnida > Araneae > Macrothelidae > Macrothele > Macrothele yani. Next base: position 86,362,493 of record CM077001.1, read on the forward strand.
TCTTTTCGGTGGGATATGCAAGGCATAATCCATTACGAGCTTCTGCCGCCGAAAAAAAAAAACATTATAGAGGAGGTCTACTGTCAGCAGCTACAGCGTCTACGCCGTGCCTTGCAGAACAAACGTCCAGCACTCCATAATCGTAAAGACGTTGTTATTCACCAGTACAACGCAAAACCACACATGGCCAAAATGACTAGTACCAAATTGCAGGAGCTCGGATGGGAAAAACTTTTTTGATTGGAGGTTTAACGACCACCATGAGCAACTCAATGGGCTATAAGCAGTCGCCCGTCCCTAATTTAGGGTCACTGGTTCCAGGGAAGGGAGAGAGCCAGTGCCGTAAGACAAACACAACATCCATGCCTCACCGGGATTCGAACCCGGACCCCTTTCGGACGAATGATCAGAGGCCATCGCTTAGACCACTGCGCCACCGGGGCGGCCCCGTTTCAGCTGCATTTTTGGGAACATGATACTCAACATGGAAATACATCTTGCGCTATTAATCCTGCATTGCTGTTACGAGATAAATCACTGGATCGTGAATTTTGGAATTCCTTTAGTTTCTCAGAAGTCCAGTTCTCTTTCCCCCAAAACTGCAATTTCAGAGGCAATTGGATTCTGGAAAAGACACAACACTTAAATTTTGTCTTTAGTTTTTTTATTGCACATTGAATTATCTAAACTGACTACATGCTAATTCGCCCTGATTAACTCTGATACTATCCCAGAGCGAATCTTTTAGAAAGCCTACGGCGATTTGTTTTTTGTTTTTTTTCCTTGTGAAATCCACGGTGTCCCTTTAGTTGTACGTCTTCTGATTCAACAAATGACGCACTAAACGATTAATAAGAAGTCAACAGAAAAGCTGCCTACTATATATCGATGAATTCGACTCTTGCCTTCCTTTTCCTCATTGGTATTTTCCGTTTTATTATTTTTTTACTGCACATTCTTGAGCGCATAACTTAAAAGTCGACTTTCTGTAGACTCATGCACTTAGAATAAAAAAAATGCGGAAGGAGGTACTTTGATACACAAATAATTTTTATAGCTGCAAAAATGCCACCAAAACAAATCAGGCAGCAGGCGCTTGTGGTTGAAATGCATACAGAACATGAAATCATTTCGATAAGCTGATCTTTTTGGGTGAAACAACCAGGGCCGAATTTAGGCTTCATGATGATACGTGTGATCATATTTTTTAGTCGAGTAGCGTTAAAAACTACAAAAAAAAAAAAAAAAAAAAAATCACCAAAAGCATGATTTTCCCCTACATTATTAATTACCCCATCAAATTTAAATACACAACTTATGTCAGAGGCGACCGTCTTTAGGGAACTGGATGATTCAGCATTTATGTTCCGACTGTTCCGGTGGTACGTTCCTGCTCTCTGCTCTTTTGGGCGCGGAACTGAAAGCGCTATCCAATATTTTGACCCATCGGAAAAAGGGATAACGATAGCACGATATTTGAAGAAGTTTTAGGAAGGGAGTGTCTGTCCCCAGGTCTAAATCTGCCCCTAGAAATAGGAAGCTAGGAGGTCTGAGTAAGTGAAATCATTAGGAAAGACAAACAGAAAAATGTAGTGAAAAGAGATGGTGATCCGTGACACCAGTTCGGGGGAAGGGGGAGGGGCAAATGGAACGAAGCACCGCACAACATCACAGAGAACCACAACACCACCCGGCCTCCGACGCATCAGGGAGTGACTGAAACTCAACGATACCAAATCCAAATGCCCGAGCAGAATCCATTTTCACCATCTCGATGCCAGTCTGAAAAAGAAGGGGGTAGTGGTCTGTCTAACACCCACCAGTGTTCACATTCTTACTCTCTCTGTCAGGGGGGGGGTGAACGATCGCCGCCTTAGTTCTGGGATACCTAAGAAATTCGCTGGGATTGTAATCAACCGTGCCCCTAACAAGTCCATTAGAGTGGGTTTCCGCTTTTTTGAAGAACGTTTTGGCGAGTCTGGTGGAAAACTCATGTACCTTCTCGATTCCAAGTCTGTTCCTCAGGTTCCTAAGTGGGGTCCAAGGGGGAGCCCCAGTGATCATTCAAAGTGCTCCGCTCTGCACACTCTCGATTCTCTCTCGCTGTTTCCTACTAATACCAATCCAGATGGAGAAGGCGTAGGTATGCAGCGGTCTGACGACCGTCTTGTAGAGCAGTACTTTGTGCCGTGTTGTAAGGAAGCTCCTCCGGCGGAGTAGTGGAGCTAGCTTCCCAAGGCATTCTCTAGCTTTATTCGTGCGGTAGCTGGTGTTCGCCACCCGCGAAAGTCGAGAAACTAATTGGAGTCTTAGGTACTTAGTGGAGGTAGCCCAGGGGATTGTCTCTTGAAACATATCGAGTTTCGGTACACCTTGGAGAGATCCAAAAAAAATAACAGCGCACTGCTCTTAGACGGATTGATCTTGATCCGCCAGTCAGTGTAGTAGGTTTCCAGCTGAGAGAGAAATTCCTGGAGGAGCTTCACTGCTCTGCCTTTGTTCAGGGACCTAGTAAGCAACAGCTGTATCATCTGCGTACATCATGACCTGCCCTTGTTTGGGTAAGTCGTGCAGATAAATGGAGAACAGCGTTAGTCCAAGAACCGAACCCTGAGGAACGCCAGCCCGAATCTTCTTTTCCGAAGAAAGTTCACCTTAATCTTAACAGTGAAACTGCTGCTGTTGAGGTACGAGCCAATCAGGTGAACAAGTGGGCAAAGGCATCGAAGCTTCTGCAACTTATACCATCATGCCAAACGCGGTCAAAAGCCTTGCTGATGTCCAGAAAGGTAGCAGTGGAATACTCGCTCTTATCTCGTCCTTCAGAAACGAATTCCGTAAGTCTGATCAACTGGTGGAACGTAGCATGCTTCGCCCGGAAACCACCCTGTTCGTCAGGAATCATACCATTAGCTTCACAGAACTCTAGAAGCCCAGAGAGGATGACCCTCTCAAGGAGCTTACCAATGACGGGCAAGAGAGATATTGGACGGTAGTTCTCAGGTAAGGTATGATTTGTTCCAGGTTTGGGCAACAGCACTACCACTGCTTTTCCCCAGTCCTTGGGGAAATACTTCAGCCGGAGAGACCGGTTGAAAATCTCCACCAGTACCAAAATCCAGCTCTCAGGGAGCAGTTTAACAGCTCTTGCCGAAACTCCATCTCTTCCGGGAGCTTTCTTCACCTTTAGCTCTTTGGTGTGTAGAGGTAACAAACAGGCGAGATGAAATCGTTTGTATCATCAAGATCGTATGTAGCTAAAGCCTCCATGACCCTATCCGTGTGACTAGGATTTTGGATGTCATGAGGTGAGAACTGCTCCTCCAGGGCACCAGCCTTCTCATCATCACTGTACACCAAACCCTGTGGACCGAGAATGGGCGGTATGACAGTCTTACTACACCGGAGTTTCCGATGGACGGTCCACACATCATCCTGACGAGGTTGACCCGCGTTGAGAAGGTACTTGTTCCATTGGAGTTCCCTAAACACACGGATTTTTGCCCTGACGAGATCGCGAAACGAGTTATAGCGAACCGTGTCGTCGGCAGATCTCGACCGCTGCCAGATCCTCCGGAACTTGTTCTTCTTCCGGATCATCAGGACAATACGTGGATGAAGTGCATAAAGGTCTCGGGCAGGAGCTGAGGGCTTCCTGCATCGATCCAAGATTGCTTGTATGCAACGATTGAGTTCCTCCACCGCACTGTCGACGTTCGAGCGAGTACTAGTGCCCACCGTAGGCGGATCAACCTGAGCAATAATTTCCTGGAACAACTTCCAATCAGTATACATCATCGTCTGCCGGGTGGCTGCGACTCCGTTTAATCTCAATAGGACTGGGTCATGATCAGAGTCAAGCCCAGAAACCCAGAGACCTGATGAAAGTGCATCACAAACTGGAGGGCAGCAAAATCAATGACATCGCCAATCCCGTGTGACGGGGTGCAAGTAGGATGGTCCGGTCTTGCAACTGTAATATCAAGCTTGTCAATGTATTGCGATAGTACTACCCCAGAACTATTAGTTGAACGACAAAACCAGTTAGGATGTTTAGCCACTACAGTGGGGATGGGGGTCCCTCAAGAGGATGTCAAGATCATCGTCAGAAGGTGCCTTCCCTGGACTGTTATAGACGGAAGCTAATTTAATCAATCTTGAGCTTGTTTTTTAGCTTAACATCCAGTGCCTCAACATCCTGTAAGGTTGTGATGGATGCACTTAACCATTTCTGACTAAAAGGACATTACCTTCTGCAGCATGCCTGAAGAGGGCTGGATCTCTGTATTGCCGGAATACCTGGTAGTTCGCAACACTGACTCGCTTGATCCTAGGTGTGAGTTTGGACTCACAGATATGAGCAACGTCGATGTCATGATCTTTCAGAAACCTTGCAAGTTTATTCCTGATGCCGGTCGCATTCCAAAACATTATGTTGAGACTGTCCATACTGCGCTACTAGGCTCGGGAGCCCAGGCTTAAGCCGCCAGGCAGGCAACCAGAACCCGTTTAAGAACAGCGGGATCAATGCGCTCTACAAGCTCTGAGAGCAGCTTTTGATCCGTGACCTCGGTAGTGGCAGAGTGGGGGGCCACTTTTGTTATCGCCTGAGGGGCAAGCGTAACTTTTGATGGTTGACCAGAAGTCTTGATTTTGTTCTTTTGCCTTTCCTTTTCCTCCTCTTGGAGCCTTTACCGGTTTGGGGTCAACAGCAGTAGGTTTAGTAGGGGCCCTACGTTTTGTTGACATATTCTTCTGCTTCGGCTCTGGTTTCTGCCTGTTGATTTTCGGCAGATTGTTGGCAAGCTGCTTGTAAATGGGGCAACCACGTCAGTTAGCCCCATGTTCACCACTGCAATTGACACAGAAACGCTGTGTCTTCTTGTCAGCCGTGCACTCCCTGCTGCAATTTTCCTTGCCGCAGTGTACACATTTTGGCTTCTGTCTGCAGTTGGACATGGCATGACCAAAGCCTTGGCAGTTGAAGCACTGCTGTATCCTTCCCTTAGTTTGGTAGGGTTCAAGCGAGATTGAAACCCCTAGGAGAGATGCCAACCGGAAGATGTTCCTGCTTTGTTCAGTGTTAACGAGCTGAACCATGACAAGTGGAAGGTCCTGTTTGCGGCTGTTATGAAGTCGACACACCTTTGTGAGAGCAAAGGAATCCGGCAACTGTTCCCTGTAGCTATCGACTGGGACACCCAATCCCAGTCCTTTAATGACAACACGGAGCGGTTTTTCTGTCGGCAGGGTGAAAGTGAAAAAATCAACCTTGCAGTTTTCAAGGAGAGATGTTAACCACCGATGATCGGTGATAGTTTTCACTTTTATAGTGGTACGATCCCCCACCATTTTTACCGACGCCGTCTCCTCAAGCTCTTTTTCTATCCTCTCATAGATCAGAGGCCAGTTGCTAATTCCTCTGCAAACCACCCGTGGCTCCCTTTTGGACACGTTACATGGCAAACATGTCTCGGAGTCTTTGGTGGCCTGTACCTGTTCTGCGATCACGGAGACGCTCGAGTTGACCTCTTGCATCTCTACGCATAGTGGATCAGACTGGTGTTCAATGGCGGCCTCGGTTAGGTCAGCCCGTTTTCGATGGTTGAGGGATACCTTTCATTCCTTGACCTCTTGACGCCACCATATCTTTTAGCAGGAGCATCAACAACCGAGGAGATTGGCTCAGTCAAAACTTGGGGCTTTGCTGTCCCATTTCTTTCCAGCACCGTCAACCTGCTTTGGGTTGGGAAGGGGGTTAGCTGTAGCCTCAGCATAGGTTTGCCTATGCTCTGGATCAGAGACTTCACTGCCAGTCCTTGGCTCTTCCGCAGGATTACGGGAGACATCCTGTCCTGAGTCGTCACTGCCACTTGCAGGATCATTCGACTCTGTAGACTCCTGGGACCCACTTGGTCTGCCAGTTGTTCGAACATTCTCACGAACAATGTGTTCCGAGCTAACGGCTGAATTCTAAAGAAGGTCCTCTTCGCTCATGACATATGCCATCTTGCCCTACTGCTGAACTCCTTCTGCTAGAAGTCCAATAGCACCGCAGAGGGAAGCCAGGATGGTGCTCATCAGACCACGGCAGTTCGAGCTTTCATCCAGGGAGGAGAGGAGGTCCTTAGCTTCATTCACGATAGCAAGGGGCACTCACTGCTCTCTGGCTGCAGACAGTTGAGATTCGCTCAAGTGAGGTCATCATCTCTGATTTGTCTTGCGAAGCACCCATGTGTGAGCAAAGTACAAAAGAAATCACAATTCAGAAAATAAAAGCACTGAAATACACCCAGAACCTAACAAACGCTAAAATCTTTTAAACAGGACTAACTCTAAACTAGAAGTTTGAACACTACTCTAGAACCTAAATTTGAAACCTGACGCTAAACAGATAATACACTACGGCATATAATGAACTAAGACTAGATACACTACTGCCTAACTCCTATCTAATTGATGTAGAGAACAACTGCACTGAGCACTAGTCCCTAACACTACAATGACAACCTATCTGCTAGACTGAAATAGATAACCAGCTAGAGAAGAACCTGACTAACTGCCTGACAAAAACTGGTTCCTATCACTATATGAAAAACAGTCTAACTCCTAACTACACTGCTGGCCACCCAAAATGCAACACCAAGAAGGACACGAGATAGCAAAGCCAGATTTACTGGACACATAACAACAGATACAAAGATGAAACGATTGAGCTCACAGGCCCGTGCGACTTGCGGAACACGCAGACATCAATAGTTCGTGTCGCCCCCATGGCTGGCAATAACGGCCGCTACACCGAACGAAAGAGGCTTTGGATGTGGGCTTGGGGTATGTCGGTCCAGGCTGCTTCCACATGTTGCCACAGTTCATCAGGCGTAGCCGTGGGTGGTGCTTGCCGGGCCACTTGGTTGCCGATCAGCGACCAGACGTGTTCGATGGGCGACATATCGGAAGAACAGGCGGGCCACGGCAGCAGTGACACCTGGTGGGCCGTGAAGAATTATTGTACAATGCGTGCCACGTGCGGGCGTGCATTGTCCTGTTGAAACGTGGCCGCTGGCAGGTAAGGTAGGAGTACAGGCTCCAAAACGTCGGAGATGGTGCGGTGGCTGTTGAGTATGCCGGCGATGCGTACCAGAGGGGTGCGGGTGTCATATCCAATTGCGCCTCAAACCATAACGCCAGGCGACGGACCGATTTGGCAATTCCTCTTATATATATATATATATATATATATATATATATATATATATGTATGTATTACTTCCATCAAACAATCTCCCGCCGCGGTGCCGCCACACGCGGATCTGACAATCGTGGTGTTGCAGGTAGAAACGGGATTCGTCGGAGAAGACAATGTCATGCCATTCCGTAGTCCAGGTGCGGCGTTCAACGGCCCACTGCTACCGCACTCACCGGTGGTGTAACGTCAATGGTAATCGGAGCAATGGGCGCCGTGCGACAAGTCTCCGCTCCTGCAGACATCTTCGAACGTGGCGACAAGTCTCCGCTCCTGCAGACATCTTGATATGGCGGTGCGAGCCGTCAATGCCCGCCGCACAACAAAACAAAAGGAGTGAAGCAGAATATATCATTAATTGTTTCCTCTTATATCATCATCATCATCATCATTGTCAACCATTATCAATCCACTGCTGGACGAAGGTCTCCCCAAGTTTCCTCCACAACGGTCTGTCTTGTGCCAGTCTCCTCCATGTCACTCCCGCATATTTACGAATTTCATCCACCCATCTCCCATGTGGTCTTTTTCTGGGTCTTTTCCTGTCCCTTGGAATCCAATCTAAAATTTCGGCTGTCCATCTATGGTCTGTCCTTCTGGCAGTATGTCCAGCCCATTGCCATTTCAGGGATTTAACTCTGATCATGATGTCTTCCACTCTCGTCATTTTTCGGATCCACGAGTTCCTCCTCTTATCTCTCCTGGTTATACCAAGCATGCACCTCTCCATGCTGTTTTGAGTTGTCTGCAGCCTTTGTATGTCTCTTTTAGTTAAGGTCCACGTCTCTGCACCATACGTAAGCACTGGAAGGATGCATTGATCAAACACTTTTCTTTTAAGACATAATGGCATATTGCTCTTGAAAATTATGCTGTTTCTTCCAAAAGCTCTCCAGGCAAGTTTTGTACGCCGATTAATTTCTTCATCAATGTGACCCTCACTTGATATCTGCTGTCCAAGATAAACATACGTATCTGTTATCTCCAGTTTTTCTCCATCAATCGATAAATCTTCATTTCTTGTAAAAGCATTGAACATCACTTTTGTCTTCTGAAAGTTCATTTTTAATCCCACTTCTTTACTCTTGTCAGCAAGTTCCTGGATCATACTCTGCAGCTCTGATGGGGTAGTTGCAAAAATGACTACGTCATCAGCAAAACGAAGGTGGGTTAGATAATCTCCATTAATCTTTATCCCTTTGTTTTCCCAGTTCAGTGATTGAAAGACATTTTCCAATGTACCATTAAAGAGCTTCGGAGATATGGTGTCATCTTGTCTCACTCCCTTTCCAATTTTTATGTGTGTTGTATTTTCAAACAGCCGAATCTTTGCACTTGCATTTTCATAGATGTTATTAATAATATTAATGTATGCATCTTCAATACCGCAGGATTTCAGAGCCGTGGTAACTGCTGATGGTTTCACCGAATCAAAGGCTTTTTCATAATCGATAAAAGCCATGCACAATGGAAGTTCATATTCCCTCGCTCCTTCAATTAGTTCTCTCAGTACGTGGATATGATCTATTGTGCTGTAGCCACTCCTGAATCCAGCTTGTTCTCTCGGTTGAGCCATGTCCAGTGTTACCTTCAAGCGGTGTGAAAGAACTTTAGTGAAGATTTTATAAACCACTGATAGGAGGCTGATAGGTCTGTAGTTCCTGAGATCCTCAATGTCACCTTTTTTATGTAGCAGGATCATTGTAGCATTGTTCCAATCTTCAGGAATCTTCCCTTCATTAAGGCATCGAGTGAAAATTTGGGCGAGTACTGTTTCAATTTCTCCACTTGCTTCTTGTATGATGTCTATAGTAATTCCATCTTCTCCTGGAGCTTTCCCCCGCTTCATGTTCTTGATTGCATGAGCAACTTCTGCTGGGAGGACTGGAAGAACTCTGGTACCTTTCATGATGTCTGGAGTACATGTATCATCCCTTTCATATAATTTGGAGTAGAAATCTTTCACTCTTGTCAAAATTTCGCCTCTATTTCTTGTTATAGAACCATCTTCTTTTCTCAGAGCCATAATATGTTTTCTTCCCTTACTGAGATGTCCCTTTGCTATCTTAAGGCTTTGGTTGTTTTCAATTGCTTTCCTCACTAGCTCACAGTTGAATTTCCTTACGTCTTCAGTGATACTTTTTCGTGTTGTCTTGCATAGCTCTATATATTCCACTTTGGAAGTCACATCTTCTTTAGTTGTCCTCATCTCTCTTCTTTTTTGCATCAACATTTTGGTTTTTCCTGATAATTTGTTCACATGCAACTTGTTCTTAGACCCAGCGAATTTTGTTGCTGTTTCCATTAGAGCTTTGGTTACTTTTCTGTTAACTTCCGAAATATCCACTTCTTCCGATGTTAGGCCTTCTAAAGCAGAGAATCTGTTCTTCAGTTCCAACTTGAAAGTATTATGGTGTTTTTTAAGGTTGGTTATGTCAATACATTTTGTTTGTCTTATGAGCTTGCCACGTTCCAGTTTAGTGTTGAGGTGCATCTTACATCTCACCAATCTATGGTCACTACCTGTGTTGAACTTGTTCAGCACACTGCAGTCTTCTATGACGAATTTTTTGTTACACATAATAAAATCAATTTCACTTGTCGTCCCAATTGGATGTCTCCATGTCCATTTCCTGTGTGGCTTTTTCTTGAAAAAGGAGTTGAAGATGAAAAATCCTTCTGCCTCTGCAAACTCAACGAGAGTATTTCCACGCTGGTTTCTGTTGCCGTGACCGAATTTACCTACTGAAGTTTCATTCTGTTGCCGTTGCCCTATTTTTGCATTGAAATCTCCCATAATTATCTTCAAGTGCTGCTTACCTTTATTATTTAGATGACGAATTTCCTCATAAAATTCTTCAATTTCTTCTTCAGGATGACTTGTGGTGGGTGCATAAGTTTGAATAATCTGAGCCTGGTATCTTCTCGATAGTTGGATAACGAGTCGTGCAGCTCTGTCAGAGGAACTTTCAACTTCTACCACTTTATCCTTCAGTTTCTTGTTTATTATAAATCCAACACCACTAGTTCTGCCAGTATCTGTCCCACGATAATAGAAGAGATGTCCACTCTTCAGTTCAATGAGATCTTCTCCTTTTCTCCTTACCTCACTTAGCCCGACGATGTCCCACTTGATCCTTTGTAGTTCCTCTTCCAATTCAAGAAGCCTTGAATCAGAAGATAGGGAGCGTCCGTTATAGGTAGCCAAGGTCAGCATCAAATGGCAGCCTAGTCCGGTCCTCCGGGGATTCTTAGCACCCTCTGCCTTCATGTCGCACTGGCCACTGCCTTGGCCAGGTACATTCCAGCTGCCGGAGACTGAGGGCCAAGATTTAAGTTGTAGAGTCATTTTGGAGGTGTTTGGCCATAACTCACCACGCTGGCCAAGCGGGTTGGTGAGTGTTGGATAGCAGTTCCTCTGATCCCGATGGTATAGTTATACCGCTATTGGCGGTCGTCAGAGCCCCTTTAGTGGGAACAGGATGCACCACGAGAAGGCGGGGTTGACATTTGTCAAGGAGAGGCTGTGATGTTACGCATCACCTGACCTTACATCCCTCCTCTTATATATATATATATATGTATTACTTCCATCAAACGCGAAAATAATGCTTTTTTGATAACAACTAAACCTCGGCTACTGTAATTTTTGTGAAACGTTTCGGATATTCAGGTGTCCATTTAATTCGACTTTTACCCTCTACAAGAGAGGTTACCTGTGTTTTTGTTAATATGTTTCGAAAGCATTTGCATTTTTTTATTTCAATTTTTGATTTTTCGTAATTTGTATTTTTACATTAATTTTCAGTTCTCTGATTTGTTTCAGTAAAAGCCGGCGCGAACGATTCCATCTTCTGGCTCTGCTAGGAAAGCTCTTTAAAATATCCTTTTTTTCCGTTTTCAGAAAGTTTAGCTGTTTTTCCGTTATTGACAATTTGTCGTTTAAAAAATTTACTTTTTTTTTTTAACATTTCACGCAGAAAATTGTCTCTTCATCTGATGCAGGTTGAATTGGGGCCACATTTTTTGCGAAAGACCTTTTTTTGAGTATTCCCGCAAGATTTTTAAGACTATCAAAAGCGTCATGCAGTATTTTTCTCCTTCTTTGTATTTCCCCTCTTGCAGTGACATTTTCAGCGTTTGATCTCGGTAAATTGACTGTTGGTATAGTCGACGATTTCAATATCTTATTCATTGGTTAACGAAGCAGACGATTCATCATACCGTCTTCGTACTTACTACTTAAAAAGTGCTCACTTCAAATTCTAGCATGTTTCTCATTAAAAGAATCTGCTCTGCAACACCTGTTAACCCAGTTTTTTGTAACTACTGGGTCGTTTCTAGGGAAAAAGTGAAAACTTATGTTTTGCCCTTTCGTATTCCTGCAGGTATTTCGGCACGTAGCAACAGCGCAAGAAGCCATTGTACGAAAGCGATGCACTAAAGAAATTAAATAAAAAATTCGATGTCAGAAATACAACCTAATAAACAGCAGAAAACTAATGCGAATGCAACAAACGTGGGTTAAACAGCATCCACCGAGCGCTTTACATCGCGCACTGACAAGTGGCATGCATCCCCGTGACGTCACTGAGTGGCACAGGCGAGGACCACTTCAACCACCAGAAACACAAAGCGATAAGCCAGCCCTTGTTACTAAGCCCTGGGCACGCACTTCACAAATCGACGACTCGAAGCACACCGGAATTACACACAATCGCGAAACACTCACAAAAAACACAGGAACCACCAGGGCTGGGAACCACCACACGAGGCGCACCCTTTAGGAAGACACGGGATTAATAGAGTGACTCCACAGAATTCGACAACCGCTGACCTTGCCTGCGTGGATGTCACGGGAGGTCACGGGAAGCTCACGGCTTGACCTTGAGACTAGCACACGTCTTTTCACTACCCAGGGCGTGAACAAGAGTCCTGTAGGGAGGGAGGGTGCGTGTAATCCCTCCTCAACCTATTTCCTGCTCTGTTAGTGAACAGTGATGCCTGTTCACTGTTCACTAACAGAGGTTGAGGAGGGATTACACGCCTGTTCACTACCAGAGCAGGAAATAGGTTGAAGAGGGATTACACGCCCCTCCCTCCAAATACTCCAGCGTGCAAGCCCACTCTCCGGTCGCCCACCCCCGTCCGACGTTTCTAGAAGATGTGTCAGTGAGAACTTCTCTTCAAGCCGAAAACGTGCGAATGTGTATAAGGGGTGTTAGGCATTGTTTTAGGATCCCTCTCTTATTAGAGTGATCCCAGAGAAAGACACCGTACATAGAGAAAAAGAAAAGGGACGACGGATACAGTGGAACCGGTTTATAATATTCTCAGTATTTTATTCGAAGCAGTCGTATATGAGACCGTCGCATTTGCGACCGAGGTTGAAATGTAGTAAATGCGCCCGGCTTAACGCAGAGGAATGGAGAAAGAAAGAAGGGAGGTCAGATGGAGGGGGGTGAGAATGGAGTGAGGTGTGACGAAACGGGTAGTCGCCGCCCCGGTGGCGCAGTGCTCTAAGGCGCTGGCCTCTGATCATTCGTCCGAAAGGGGTCCGGGTTCGAATCCCGGTCAGGCATGGATGTTGTGTTTGTCTTATGGCACTGGCTCTCTCCCTTCCCTGGAACCAGTGACCCAAAATTAGGGACGGGCGACTGCTTATAGACCATTGAGTTACTCACGGTGGTCGTTAAACCTCCAATCAAAAAAAAAAAAAAAGAAACGGGTAGTATTGCGGCCATCACGTGAACTACAGAAATGCTTTTTCCCTACACCGTAAAGAAAGTTGCTTTGTATCAAAGTACGTACTTCAGTTTGAACGCAACAGAACTTCAGTGTTTTGAACGCGTGTCTGTGGACTCGCGGTTTCTCCCACATGAATTTTAGATCTCCAGAAAATATTAAATAATAATATGGCTTTGATTCATCTGTCATTTTTTAGAATAGCTTATTTATTCTCTGACTTTATTGCAACCACATAATAACAATTGGTTAGAAAATGTAGAAAATATCATTCCCACCTTCATGCTCTTTTAATTCCTCACAGATCATTTTACACGTACTTAGAATTATTATTCCTAAAAAATCTGCAGAAGTAGCTGTTGCAAATTTCAGATCTTCATACAAACGCTCAGTATCGAACTGGCGATCCATAAACAGCCCTGGAAGCAGATTTTTTGCGGCTCACTGTTTGCAAAAAATATTCAAGTGCCGCAAACTTAAAATTAGCGGTATGCTGACATCATCATTTCCTTTTTAATAGTCTTTTTTAGCAAAAGTCTGATAATTATTGTATTGTTTGTATTTACAAAATAAGGTTTTACTCATGTTTCTAGATTTGCCCCTAGTAAAACTTGATCTGAATATAAAATAAAACACTTTATTTTCCCAAGCAATAGCCTATAGTACTTTCTCTACGACAAAGTGCCGGATATTTCATTCCATTCGTGTGCGAATTTTATTTCGATAGCTGCATTCAGAATTAATTGTAAGTTTCTTCGCTTTTAGTAAGAAAGGGAATATCCGAATGTTCCCAAATTTCACCTCCCCCCCCCCCCCCCAAGACTGTGAAAAACGAAGCAATTACGAAAGCGTCAAAACATCGATGACAAATTTTAAAATTTCTGTTACTGCAAGAATATCATTAGTAATTCATATATAAAGTGAGAGAAATTAAAGAGTGCGAAAATTGTTTATTCAATTAATTCCTACGAACGTGATCTGCTTGGACCTGGGTCGCATATGCAACCATTTCAACCCCGGTCGCAAATGCGACACCTTTTATTCTTACGAGAGGAAAAAAAAAAGCACTTGCGTGCTTCTTGAAAAAAATAAATAAAAAAAATTAGCGAAATTTTCAGGTTTTATTTGAGTCACAATATTTGCAACATTTTATTCACATGAAAAAAAAATATTTTTAAGGGAAATGTGCTACCCCTCGTTACCTATCGCCCCAAGCAGCTGCTTACTTTCCTTAATGGTAAATACGGACCTGGAAACAACCACGTTCAAGGATTTAAAATTTTTTAAAGGGAATCTGTCATTTTTCTTCGCTTGCTTGCTTTCGTGGTTTCTAAGTGTATGAGCACCAGTTTCTATGATCAGCTCTCAGCACGTGGCGACAGACTGGCTTAACTGGCTGCTACGAAATCGAGGACAATTAGCGCACCTGTGAACTGAGGAGCAGCAGTTGTCGTTTTTTCTGGGAGGAAAACCAATACAGCAGTTAGCTGAAAGGTTGGCTTATCAAGCAGTACTTGATTTTTCATCTCTGCCCTTGCAAGTCACCTTGACATTCGCAAATACATGGTTGTCAAACACATTAATTCGACCTCCGTTCTACGTTGATTCTCATCTTTCTAATCATCTTTTTGAACAGAATAAAACAGCATTGCTATTTGCGTCTGATAATGGTTTCATTTTCATGGCTGGAGAAACATAGTTACTTCCATTTTCCTTCATTTGTTTTTCTTAATTTGAATTTTAAAAAGAAATCCGGTTTTTGTAATTCTTCCTCATTCATGGAAAGAAGTAAAAAATTTTTGCTTCATCAAGCACTCAGATGCTTTTGTTTGCTCAAAGTTCAGGTTTGTAAATTAAGCCAGGCCTCCAATCAGGTATACGGTAAAATTTAAGCTCCAAAGTATTCAGTATCTCTCGCATAAGTTTTTAAAAAGCATAACTGTGCATTTTCGTTATAATTACTACACTATCTACCAACAAGTAATTGGACACCCCTGCAATCGACGATATCTGCGGTCCTGATACACGTCACGGTCTCCGCCGTTAAATATTGTGTGGGAAACAACAACGCAACCAGTCGCATGCAAGATGCCACGCAGTTCGGAGCTCTCTGATTTCGAGAAAGGTGTAATCATCGGGTATCACAGAAATGGCCGATCCATACGTGACATATCCAGCGAGTTGAAGTACCCAAAATCGACAGTGGCCTACGTGATTGGCAAGTGGAAGATGAGAGGTGACTGTCGGAATGTGTCCCGACCCGGCAGACCCACAAAACTGGGAGTTAGAGACCGACGGGTGCTGGCTACAGAAATTCGGAAGAACCGCACCAAATCGATGGGCCACATCCGCGAGGAGTTTCAACAGGCATCCGGGAGTGTTCTTTCGATGAATACCATCCGTAAGGAAGCCCATCTGCTCGGTTATCATGGACGTGCTGCCTCCCACAAGCCTTTGATCATCAAGTCCAATAGCGCTGCTCGGCTAACGTGGTGCAAAGAACGTCGACAGTGGAAACAGGTTCTCTGGAGCGACGAATCAAGGTTCACCCTCTACCGTTCGGATGTCTGGGTTTGGCGTCTGCCTGGAGAACGCCTCCTGCCTGAATGTATTGTGCCAACTGTGAAGTTCGGCGGCGGTGGAATTATGCTATGGGGGTGTTTCTCCTGGTATGGTTAGGGACCCTAGGTCGCAATTCCTGGTAGACTCAACGCCGAGACCTACTGCACCATTTTGGATGACCATTGCGCTTCCTACGTTGTGGCAGTTTTACGGGGTGGACCCATTTTACTTTCAGGATGACAATGCCACCTGTCATGTTGCGAGGTCCACCATGGCTTGGTATGGTGACAATGGGGTTAATCGAATGGACTGGCTTGCGCAGAGCCCGGACCTTAACCTTATCGAGCACCTCTGGGACGAGTTGGAGCGTCGACTTAAGGGGTACCCCCACCGTCCGAAATCGGTGAAGGAACTGAAATGTCTTCTCCAAGCCGAGTGGAAGAAAATACAGCTAGCCGTCGTACAACGCCTGGTTGAGAATATGCCCCGGAGGGTCGCAGCTGTAATCGCCGCTCGTGGAGGCTCCACCAACTATTGAAGGTGAATAAACTTCGTTTTCCTTTGCAATCACAGGTGTCCAATTACTTGTTGGTAGATAGTGTATTATTATTACTTTTAGTATTTCTGTCGTTGTTAACACACATTTGTCTGATTAGTGCATAACGAAGTAAATTTCTCCGTCATTTATGTCCACGCCAGGATTCGAACCCGGATCCCCTCATTCCGGAATAAATCACTCTACCAATTGAGCTACGCGGACGTTTGTTCTGACTACTATCTGCCTTTATGTCGTGTGCGTCCTGCTGGCAGGTACGTCACAAGTGCAATAATTATCCACTGTAAAAAAATTCTGAAATTCACGAGCCACTTTCCGTCATTTCTTTCGTGAATTAACGAAGCATATTTCCGATACAACCTTTTCCGTGAAATGACGGAAAGAAACCTGAATTTTACGAATTTTTTGTAGTACCGGAAAATTATGAATTTTCAGAACCCTTACCGCAGTTTCTTTCTCATATTGATGGTAAATTACCATTTTAGAGATGTGTTAATAGAAAATTATGAATTTCCAGAAACCTTTCCGCAATTCCTTTCGTATATTAACGGAGAAACTCCGTTCTCACTTTGTCCGTATCCGCATGACGAGACATTACCGGTAATAGGAGCGATTGGTAAGAATACTTGAGGTTTGATTATCTTTTAAATTTCAATCGTCTGTCGAATATTGAAGTTCCGTAGCGAGATCGGATATTGTGGATAGCATATCGCATGAATTTTGTTTATTGTGGCACAGGATATTTCTTCTCCTCTCATGTATTTATTGCACCAGCTATTTATTATATGTTGCTTCATTGTAAGAAACCGGGTACTTAACTTATTGTCCTGATGATTATACGATGTCTGTGTATCAGTCTTTGCACTTTGTACAACTCTTATAAATATGAAGAGTACATTTTATATTTAAAATAATATATAAAAAAGTACATTTCACCTTTTCTAAAGATAACTGAGTCATTGCCAGTTTAAAAAAAGCAAGTTGCAAAACATTTTGTTGCATCGAAAAATCACGATGAAAAATGCTTAATTTGAGAAAAGTCCTCCTACAAAAAAAAAAAAAATTACAAACCTATTCAAAAAAATAATAAGCTCCAACAAAAAATAAAAAGACTAAATCACTCGCAGATGATTATAAGATGCCTATGTATCAGTCTTGGTACTTTGTACATCTGATGACAAAGGCTTTTATAAGTATGAAGAGTAAATTTTATATTTAAATGATATTATAAAAAAGTACATTTCATCTTTTCTAAAGATAACTGAAAGTCATTGTCAGTTTAAAAAAATCAAGTTGCAAAACATTTTGTTGCTTCGAAAAATCACGATGAAAAATGCTTAATTTGAAAAAAGTCCTCCTACAAAAAAAAATTAGTTATTACAAACTTATTCAAAAAAATAATAAGCTCCAACAAAAAATAAAATGACTAAATCACTCGCATTAATGACCAAAAAAAAAAAAAAAATTCATCATCGCATAATTTGTTTTAAGATGTACGTGATTGGTATTTCCGAGCGTTTGTGGTGAAGTGGTTAAAGGCGTGAGTTAGCTGTTGAGCCAGCCCAAACGACGGGGCTTTGATCCTGGCTGAAGCGGAGAGGTTACCTGGGGTAAGGGCTGAAAAATGCAGTGTCGTCGACTTTGCTGAATTTCAGTTTAGATACGGACAAACCTGAGATGGAATAATTTTATTTTTTCTAAAATAAACAGAATTTTTAACTACGGAAAGTCTGTGAAAACACGGAAGTTAAAATAAACGAGCACTTTTAGAAACGGAAATTTCTGAAAATGATGAACACCTACCGGTAACTTTGCTGCGCGTTATTTTCAGAAATTTTTCGTGCATTCACACCACTTATTTTTTACAGTGTTCCTGCTTATGACATTGAATGAAGTAGCTCATAATACAATAAAGCCCATGCCAATTAAAAACTGACCAAATACCTTTCATACCGATTGCCATGTTTACGACTGATGCAGTTGCACACATCGTCGCCTACTTTTGAAGCATATACTGATTCTAATATTCCGCAAAAGTTTGTCAGGTAGCATTCACATATTCAGTGCCCTCAATGGCAACGGGTTTTGTTTACACACCCATTTTTCAATCTCTTTTAATTCTCTTTGAATTTCATGACACAGTTTTATCCAGCATCATTGCAGTGGTGTCGGTCATTTCGTTTCATTTATTGCATTTTAGTTGTTACAGACATGATATTCATCATCATCATCATCATCATTGTCAACCATTATCAATCCACTGCTGGACGAAGGCCTCCCCAAGTTTCCTCCACAACGGTCTGTCTTGTGCCAGTCTCCTCCATGTCACTCCCGCATATTTTCGAATTTCATCCACCCATCTCCCATGTGGTCTTCTTCTGGGTATTTTCCTGTCCCTTGGAATCCAATCTAAAATTTCGGCTGTCCATCGATGATCTGTCCTTCTGGCAGTATGTCCAGCCCATTGCCATTTCAGGGATTTAACTCTGATCATGATGTCTTCCACTCTCGTCATTTTTCGGATCCACGAGTTCCTCTTCTTATCTCTCCTGGTTACACCAAGTATGCACCTCTCCATGCTGCTTTGAGTTGTCTGCAGCCTTTGTATGTCTCTTTTAGTTAAGGTCCACGTCTCTGCACCATACGTAAGCACTGGAAGGATGCATTGATCAAACACTTTTCTTTTAAGACATAATGGCATATTGCTCTTGAAAATTATGCTGTTTCTTCCAAAAGCTCTCCAGGCAAGTTTTGTACGCCGATTAATTTCTTCATCAATGTGACCCTCACTTGATATCTGCTGTCTAAGATAAACATACGTATCTGTTATCTCCAGTTTCTCTCCATCAGTCGATAAATCTTCATTTCTTGTAAAAGCATTGAACATCACCTTTGTCTTCTGAAAGTTCATTTTTAATCCCACTTCTTTACTCTTGTCAGCAAGTTCCTGGATCATACTCTGCAGCTCTGATGGGGTAGTTGCAAAAATGACTACGTCATCAGCAAAACGAAGGTGGGTTAGATACTCTCCATTAATCTTTATCCCTTTGTTTTCCCAGTTCAGTGATTGAAAGACATTTTCCAATGTACCATTAAAGAGCTATGGAGATATGGTGTCACCTTGTCTCACTCCCTTCCCAATTTTTATGTGTGATGTATTTTCAAACAGCCGAATCTTTGCACTTGCATTTTCATAGATGTTATTAATAATATTAATGTATGCATCTTCAATACCGCAGGATTTCAGAGCCATTGTAACTGCTGATGGTTTCACCGAATCAAAGGCTTTTTCATAATCGATAACAGCCATGCACAATGGAAGTTCATATTCCCTCGCTCTTTCAATTAGTTCTCTCAGTAGGTGGATATGATCTATTGTGCTGTAGCCACTCCTGAATCCAGCTTGTTCTCTAGGTTGAGCCATGTCCAGTGTCACCTGCAAGCGGTGTGAAAGAACTTTAGTAAAGATTTTATAAACCACTGAGAGGAGGCTGATAGGTCTGTAGTTCTTGAGATCCTCAATGTCACCTTTTTTATGTAGCAGGATCATTGTAGCATTGTTCCAATCCTCAGGAATCTTTCCTTCATTAAGGCATCGAGTGAAAATTTGGGCGAGTACTGTTTCAATTTCTCCACTTGCTTCTTGTATGATGTCTACAGTAATTCCATCTTCTCCTGGAGCTTTCCCCCGCTTCATGTTCTTGATTGCATGAGCAACTTCTGCTGGGAGAACTGGAAGAACTCTGGTACCTTTCATGATGTCTGGAGTACACGTATCATCCCTTTCATATAACTTGGAGTAGAAATCTTTCACTCTTGTCAAAATTTCGCCTCTATTTCTTGTTACAGAACCATCTTCTTTTCTCAGAGCCATAATCTGTTTTCTTCCCTTACTGAGATGTCCCTTTGCTGTCTTTAGGCTTTGGTTGTTTTCCATTGCTTTCCTAACTAGCTCACAGTTGAATTTCCTTACGTCTTCAGTGATACTTTTTCGTACTGTCTTGCATAGCTCTATATATTCCACTTTGGAAGTCACATCTTCTTTAGTTGTCTTCATCTTTCTTCTTTTTTGCATCAACATTTTGTTTTTTCCTGATAATTTGTTCACATGCAACTTGTTCTTAGACCCAGCTAATTTTGTTGCTGTTTCCATAAGAGCTTTGTTTACTTTTCTGTTAACTTCAGAAATATCCACTTCTTCCGATGTTAGGCCTTCTAAAGCAGAGAATATGTTCTTCAGTTCCAACTTGAAAGTATTATGGTGTTTTTTAAGGTTGGTTATGTTAATAGATTTTGTTTGTCTTATGAGCTTGCCACGTTCGAGTTTAGTGTTGAGGTGCATCTTACATCTCACCAATCTATGGTCACTACCTGTGTTGAACTTGTTCAGCACACTGCAGTCTTCGACGACGAATTTTTTGTTACACATAATAAAATCAATTTCACTTGTCGTCCCAATTGGATGTCTCCATGTCCATTTCATGTGTGGCTTTTTCTTGAAAAATGAGTTCAAGATGAAAAATCCTTCTGCCTCTGCAAACTCAACGAGAATATTTCCACGCTGGTTTCTGTTGCAGTGACCGAATTTACCTACTGAAGTTTCATTCTGTTGCCGTTGCCCTATTTTTGCATTGAAATCTCCCATAATTATCTTCAAGTGCTGCTTACCTTTATTATTTAGATCACGAATTTCCTCATAAAATTCCTCAATTTCTTCTTCAGGATGACTTGTGGTGGGTGCATAAGTTTGAATAATCTGAGCCTGGTATCTTCTCGAGAGTTGGATAACGAGTCGTGCAGCTCTGTCAGAGGAACTTTCAACTTCTACAACTTTATCCTTCAGTTTCTTGTTTATTATAAATCCAACACCACTAGTTCTGCCAGTAACTGTCCCACGATAGTAGAAGAGATGTCAACTTTTCAGTTTTCAATGAGATTTTCTCCTTTTCTCCTTACCTCACTTAGCCCGACGATGTCCCACTTGATCCTTTGTAGTTCCTCTTCCAATTCAAGAAGCCTTGAATCAGAAGATAGGGAGAGTCCATTATACGTAGCCAAGTTCAGTATCAGATGGCAGCCTAGTCCGGTCCTCCGGGGATTCTTAGCACCCTCTGCCTTCATGTCGCACTGGCCGCTGCCTTGGCCAGGTACATTCCAGCTGCCGGAGACTGAGGGACAAGATTTAAGTTGTAGAGTCATTTTGGAGGTGTTTGGCCATAACTCACCACGCTGGCCAAGCAGGTTGGTGAGTGTGGGATAGCATTTCCTCTGATCCCGATGGTATAGTTATACCGCTATTGGCGGTCGTCAGAGCCCCTTTAGTGGGAACAGGATGCACCACGAGAAGGCGGGGTTGACATTTGTCAAGGAGAGGCTGTGATGTTACGCATCACCTGAATTTCAGAAATGTTTCGTGCATTCACACCACTTATTTTTTACAGTGTTGCTGCTTATGACATTGAATGAAGTAGCTCATAATACAATAAAGCCCATGCCAATTAAAAACTGACCAAATTCCTTTCATACCGATTGCCATGTTTACGACTGATGCAGTTGCACACATCGTCGCCTACTTTTGAAGCATATACTGATTCTAATATTCCGCAAAAGTTTGTCAGGTAGCATTCACATATTCAGTGCCCTCAATGGTAACGGGTTTTGTTTACACACCCATTTTTCAATCTCTTTTAATTCTCTTTGAATTTCATGACACAATTTTATCCAGCATCATTGCAGTGGTATCGGTCATTTCGTTTCATTTATTGCATTTTAGTTGTTACAGACATGGTATGACGTATTCATAAATATATAGCACACATTATTTTTTGTAAAAACAGGGAATGAGGAGGGAATAGGCTTTTTAGGCATGACGTGCCCTCTTCTCCCAAAGCATCAAAATTTTCATGAAAATTAAAAAAATTAAAAAAAAAACATAAACAAGTCAAGTTCACACATAATATCAAACACAGCTAGGGTGGTACTATAAATTAATAAAATTAATAATACATTATGAGCTTTTGGTCAGTAAGAAATGCCTGAGTTTTCGTTTAAATATATTAATATTATTAAGTGATACAATATCAGTAGGAAATGTATTCCATAATGCCGGACCAGTATAATTAACAAATGATCTGAATCGTTCTGTTAGTGGAAACATGGGGATTAGTGTTGTTTTTTGTCTCGTGGAATAATCATGACCACGAGTACTTATTGAAATTAAATCTTGGTAGTAACCATTTTTTATTCTCAAAAACATCAGTTTACCTATACTATAGATATGCAATTGTTGAATCGTTAGTATATTAAAATCATTTGGACTGAGTCTAGCCTGAAAGACTGTATTTGAAAATTGAGTATATTGTAATTTAAATTGTAATAGTCTCATGAATCTATTTTGTAACGACTGAAGTTTTTTCATATTATATAAGGTAGTCGATCCCCATACAGATATACAATAGATTAGATGAGATTGAATTAAAGTATAGTATAATAAAATCATTAGTTTTGGGATTAAATTGGCCACTGCACTACTAATAACTCCTATATATCTTGAGATCTTATTAGATAAGTAGTCAACATGTGAATTCGATTTTAAATCATGCTGAATAATGATACCAAGATAATTATGATTTTGAACCACTTCTATAGATGATCCGAGTAAATTAATATTCTGAATTAAGGAAATAGGGGTTGACGTACTTGAAAAAATCATTACTTTTGTTTTGTTAATATTAATAGCCAGATCATTTTTAGTTAACCAATTAGTGATTGGTTAACTAAAAATGGGCATCCCGGGTTAAGCCCCGCTTTAAAATGAGAGAAAAAAAATGTTTCTTTTAATTGGAAAAATTCCGAAAGAAAATCCGTATCAGTAACCAGTCCCCCAGATTTTCTGAATGCAAATGTGAAACACTAAAATAACTGGAACATACATTCAGCCTTCCATATCCGTTTATTGGAATGCACTGTAATTACCGCGTGGGTGGGATAAGTGACACGCGTCAACGACCGCTTGAGCGAAACTTCGGAGAACAGTAATGAATGAGCAAATATTCATTGCCATCGCTCTGTCCACGTTATTTTTATAAACAACGAATAGCAACTGAAAAATTGTACATCCGACACCGCTGGGATCGAACCCCATAACTACCCGAGTGCGTTCGCTTTACGCTACGGTGCCAACAATTCACAGCGCTATTCGTGGTTTATCAGTCAGCATCTGATTACACAATCCATATTTGATGGGCTCAGCAACTGATGTGTCGTCATCT
Source organism: Macrothele yani (assembly GCA_039090855.1). Taxonomy (NCBI): domain Eukaryota; kingdom Metazoa; phylum Arthropoda; class Arachnida; order Araneae; family Macrothelidae; genus Macrothele; species Macrothele yani. The sequence continues at coordinate 86,385,870 of CM077001.1, forward strand.
AGTGGCATTCAACAAAGCAGACTGTTTAATTACAGCTGATAAATCCAAGGGGCGATAGAAATGTGAATATATTTTAAATACGTGGAGAAAATGATAAAACATGAATAGCGCTGTGAATTGTTGGCACCGTAGCGTAAAGCGAACGCACTCGGCAAGTTATCGAGAGATCTGGGGTTCGATCCCAGAGGTGTCGGATGTAAAATTTTTCAGTTGCTATTCGTTGTTTTTAAAAAATAACGTGGACAGAGCGATGACCATGAATATTTGCATTATCTCCACGTGTTTAAAATGTATTCACAATGAATGAGCAGATACGCGCTCAACTGCGCATTCGTAAAACCGTCTTTCGGGGCTGGTCGCTTTTCTGTTTAACAGTAGCAATTTTGCTTTCGCGTAGTCCGCCGGTGAGCGGCTGATTTTCGTTTGTGAAGTTAAGCTGTCAGGTTCGCACGAGTAAATAAAATGAACGAAGTGGACTTTTTATTGAAACACCTTTTTAGTTTACTAAGGGATGAAGAAAAAAATAAATCTTAAAGGCTTGGGCCCACATTGACCAAATACAGTCAACTCCTCTTATAGTGAACCTCCGCGGACTCTCATATTTCGTTCACTATATCCAAGGTTCACTAAAATGAAATTAAGTGTCTTCCCTTAACCTGAATTAAGTGGAATGGTGAGCAAAAAAATAAAATATGTACATATGTATCTAAAAATAATATTTTATGTACGTAGTGTATATTCATTGAATTAAATAAACAAAATTAATTTTGCATTACCTTAATTAATATGAAAATAATCTGTTATGTGCAGCTGCTCGCTGCAAACAGTTTTAATAAATATTTTCTATAAGTCCTTTTCTAGAGTCCGTGCTTTTGCTACACTCGATTCTACATTTAACATACATTCTAGGAACTTTAGCACTCTCCTGACACTCTGCAACGCCTCTTTCACTGTTCGAACACGTTCTTCATTATCTTCCTCGTCATCTCCAGCTTCATTTCTTCCGTGCTGGAACCGCTTTTCACAGCCTCGACAATAGTTTCATCCGACGGGATTTCATTCGTTATACACTGGCGGAAAGTGAAAAAAGAACACCAAGAAGGAATTGACGGACGATCATGAAATTTACATATGTTAATGGGGTCGAGTTTACATAGGTGTGATGTTAATTTCGGGACCAACCGGTGAGCGCTCACGCCACAGCACGGCATAATATGCAAATTATCGTCGGTGGTATTTAAGGAGTACGGCAAAGTGAATGTAATCAGTCGTCGGCGTACGGACACGTGCGAAGACCCTGAAGAAGCTGCAATGCCTGGACACGGAAGACGTGTACGATTTCAGCAGTTATCGGACTTTGAGCAAGGTCATCTAGTCGGACTCCGCGAGGCCGGGTGGTCGTATCGTCGTATTGCGGAGCGAATTGGACGGGTAGTATCGGTGGTGGTACGATGGTGGCGTAGATGGTCCGAGGAACATTCCTACACGAGAAGACGTGGAACCGGGAGTCACAGACTGACTGATGAGCGGACCGATCGACGCATAAGAAGAGTGGCGTTGTCAAGCAGAACATCCACTGCGACGCAAATCTGAGCTGCCATTGCACCTGAGGTGACTGTGCGAACAATCCGCAACCGTCTACTGGATGCAGGACTACGTGCGCGTGTGCCTCTGGCATGTGTACCTCTGACTCCAGCCCACCGTCAAGAACGGCTGCAGTGGTGTCGCCAACGTCTGCACTGGGGAACGCAATGGCGATCTGTCGGGTTCAGCGATGAAAGCAGATTCTGCTTGGGAGCCTTCGATGGCCGTATGCGTGTTCGCAGACGCGCAGGGGAGCGTATCCACCCTTCTTGCATCTGCCAGCGACACACAGGGCCTACACCTGGTCTCCTGGTGCGGGGAGCGATCAGCTATCACTCCCGTACACAACTAGTGTTTGTACCGGGTACGTTAAACAGCACCTCCTACATCAACAACATCATTCAGCCCGTTGTTGTGCCATTTGTAAGGTCGGTCCATCGTGGTGTTTTCCAGCAAGATAACGCACGCCCACACATGGCACGTGTAACGCAACATGCACTTCAGGGTGTGAGACAACTTCCATGGCCTGCACGTTCACCGGATTTGTCCCCCATTGAGCACGATTGGGATTTTATGGGACAACGACTTATACGGTCTCCACGGCCAGCCACGCCCATCCCCGATTTACGCGTCCAGGTTGAGGATGCTTGGAACTCCATATCCCAAACTTACATCCAACATCTGTACGACAGACTCCATGCCAGAATTGCACAGTGTGACGCAGTTCATGGTGGTTCAACCTCGTACTAACCATGTTACATGGAAATGTTATTTTTCAGTTTACCAGCAAATACAGCTGTATTTTGCCATAATGTTTTGATCACGTTATCCTCTGTATTCCGTTATTATGCTGTATAAATTTCGTTGGTATCAGACGTCTCCTTCTTGGTGTTCTTTTTTCACTTTCCACCAGTGTACCTTCACAGACAGCATCGATAAAATCTTCAGCTTGAGTGGAATTCGCACCGATATGCTGAAGCAGGTACTTGAGAGGCTCATCATCCTCCTCTTCGAATGCCACACGTCCAGTAGCCAAGCCAGACCTCCTGAAACAGTTCTGCATAGTGACAGTTGACACACTCTTCCACGCTTTGTTTCCGAAACATACAACATTCAGAACATTTATTGATGTGTTCTGCTTTGATTCAAAGTCTTGGATTAAATGAAGAGTTACTTTTCCCTTCTGTTATAGGTTTTAAAGCTCCGAATCACATCCATGGTTTGAAGAACTGACGTGGTGTTGGCAGGCAGGAACCGAACAACAGCTTGATATTGTAGAGGTTTTTAATCCTACATTTGTCCTTCAATGCACTTAAGGAGTAGTAGGCCTAATATATTGTTCTCAATACATTCTAAGTTTTTACAAGAAGGTTTGTTTTGAAATAAGTTACTACTTCATGTTACAAGTACATTCTTTTCTTTGAAGTTTTATTTTTGAGGTTCACTATAACCGAAGTTGAAGGTTCACTATAAACGAAAATTTCAATGTACATTTTCGACGTTGCGGATCGGGACCAATGATTTAGGTTCACTCTAACCGAATGTTCACTATAACAGAGTTCACTATATCCAGAGTTGACTGTATTTCCTTGCTGCAAATGCAGTATTTGCTTTCAATGTGGAGTGGTATAACAAAATATCCTGGTTAAGTGTAAACGGAAACAAACATACAGAGAGGATGTTCACACATTTTTAGAACGTGTTTTGGATAAGAAATCGCAGGAAATAAAAGAAATTCAAAGAATTGAAACTGGCAACAGCGTGTTAGATGAACACGAAAGAAACATCTGCTGCAGTTAAATATCGTCTGCTAAGAAAATGGCGCACGTAAACAAGCTGTGGATGGAAAATGATGTTTTTGCTCTTCATGAAGAGAAATATTCGTATTCTGTAAGTAAACAACGATCTGAAAATCACGGAATTTGCATTTTTAAATGTAAAATCACCAATATTATTCATAACAGAGGAAAATATCGTCAAGCATTGCATTTACCAGGAAAAAGAACACCAAATCAATATCCAAAGAAAGTACGCATTTTTACGACTATTTCAAAAGTAAGGTCTCAGACACAAAGAGCAATCACTAAGTCGTTAAAAATCTCTGTATCAACTGTATATAATAATCTAAGATTTGAATCTGAAAAAAATAAAACAATGTTCACCGCCTTTTGCCTGGGCTCGTGGCTGAGGGCAGAACACGATATAGATTTCAGATTTATTTTTGAAACTCACTTAGCCGGAGACAGATGGAAATTTATTGTGACTATTGAAGAAGCACTGATTTACTTAAACGACTGTAACAGTAAGGTCGATTTACTACACTGTTAAACATTTTGTGTTAGGTTGCACCAAAAAGTGGTACTACGCCAGGTACGCCATTGTGTAGTGCAAACAAAACCAGCAAAATGGTGCAACCATTCACCACAATGTGGTTCAACCTTGTAAGTTGTACCATAACGTAGTGTAAAGTTACACCATGTTGTTAGTTTTGTTCGCACCACACAGTGGTATATCTTTTCTTAGAAAGTGGTACACTGGTGTAGTATCACTTTATGGATCAACCTACAACTAAATATTTAACAGTGTATTGCAAAAGAGCAGAAAATGACTTACAAACTTGATTCCAAGAATCCAAAGAAAGTTTCAGTAAATGATTCGTGATTATTTCTGGTTTCTCCTACAATGGGAAATTAATATTAAGAAAAGTTGAAAAGAATGTTAAAATCAATTCTACATATTACCAAACAGAGGTGTAGCCAGGGGAGGGGGTTCTCGGGTCCGGACCTCCCCTTCCCCTGGAGGGGATTGAGTACGAATTTAAAGTGATGTACAACGGCCGTTCCATAAAAACTGAGAGTAAAATCACACAAAATGAAGAAATATAGGTACAGCAGAATACATGTTATTCTTTCTCAAAGTATCTTCCCTCGGAGGATATGAAACGATCCCATCGTTCAGTCCACTTCTCAAAGCATGTGGCGAAGGCATTTTGTGGAAGCTTCTTTGGCTACCCCTGTACAGCTGGAATAACGTCAACATCTGTGTTGAATGTTGCGCCACGGAACTTCTTCATTGTTGGAAGCAACCAGAAATAGCACAGGGCGAGTTCAGGACTGTAGGCAGGCTGTGGCATGATTTCAACACCATTTCGTAAGAAACCGTTGAACACAAGCAGCCACATGTGGGAGGGCATTATCATGGTGAAGGGTCCACTTGCCCACCAGTTCCGGTCGCTTAATCGATATGTGTCGTCGCAGATACTTCAAGACTGAAATGTAATACTCAGCATTGACAGTAATTTGTATCACCCAAACATTTATCTTTGTAAGCTTTTTTCATATATATATATTTGAAAAAAGCTTACAATGATAAATGTATATATATATATCATCATCATCATCATCATTGTCAACCATTATCAATCCACTGCTGGACGAAGGTCTCCCCAAGTTTCCTCCACAACGGTCTGTCTTGTGCCAGTCTCCTCCATGTCACCCCTGCATACTTTCGAATTTCATCCACCCATCTCCCATGTGGTCTTCTTCTGGGTCTTTTCCTGTCCCTTGGAATCCAATCTAAAATTTCGGCTGTCCATCGATGATCTGTCCTTCTGGCAGTATGTCCAGCCCATTGCCATTTCAGGGATTTAACTCTGATCATGATGTCTTCCACTTTTGTCATTTTTCGGATCCACGAGTTCCTCTTCTTATCTCTCCTGGTTACACCAAGTATGCACCTCTCCATGCTTCTTTGAGTTGTCTGCAGCCTTTGTATGTCTCTTTTAGTTAAGGTCCACGTCTCTGCACCATACGTAAGCACTGGAAGGATGCATTGATCAAACACTTTTCTTTTAAGACATAATGGCATATTGCTCTTGAAAATTATGCTGTTTCTTCCAAAAGCTCTCCAGGCAAGTTTTGTACGCCGATTAATTTCTTCATCAATGTGACCCTCACTTGATATCCCCGCACGGGGATAACTGGTTTTCCAGTTATTTGGGGAGCAGCGCCCCCACGGCCCGAGCTGACCTTGTGACTGGTCAACATCCGATGTCATGCCACCGCTTTGCTGTTGGTGTTTGCAGGGACGGCTGTTCATCCAGCTGTTGGGGAGTCGCGGCCCCACGTTCCCGAGCTGGTCTTGTGTCTCGCTTTTTCGTTTTTTATTTATTTTCTCCACTGGCTAGTTGCCTGTGTAGTATTCTCTACCTAATCGCTACCACGTTATGTACTAACACCCCGGTCTTGTGGTTTTGTTGCCCTCCACCACTAACTGATTTATATTAACCGCTCAGTTCGTAGGTTGCTGAGATTCTGTTTAGGTTCCCTTCCAGGATTTGTCTTCTTTAGATTTCTTTTTTTCCTTTTAGCTGGTTTGGGTGCTAGACCTACCTGCATGTTTGCCGCGTGCGGAGACCCGTGAGGCGGAAATGGGATGTCTGGCGGCTGAGGTCGCAGGAGACCGGATAAGTGCCTCCTGTGTACCAACACTCCTCTTCGACCCCGGCTTCGCTGTAAACGGGAGGCTAGAGACTAACCCACCTCTAGTCAGAAGTCTTGTACCAAGTTGTGTGCAGGGCTTTAGCGGCTTTTTTGTCGTATAGCACGGCAGGGTGAGCCCGGGGGCTGTGGGATCATGCCAAAGACGTTGGCATGACGGTACCCGGAGGCCGAAGTGTCCGCCGAGTGCGTGTGATCACAGCCAACGGACTATATCTGCAACGTATAAGCTCCAGAACTGTGTCCAGCGTCATTTTCTTGGCTTGCAGACCTCCAGTTCTCCCTTGTAGGGCTCGGTGGTGGGTGGAGTAGTCTGCAGACGAATTCTTCTCCTTTTTTTCATGGGTAAACCCAAAAACAAACGCTCCAAATTCAAGTCACCTGAGCAAATGATCGTTGACAACGACTCTCCTTCGTCTTCTCAACCTACCAAGTCTCATACCCTTAAAGATCTTTAGATCATGATCTGGACCAAGAATGTGGAACCTCTTCTTCGGCAGCTGTACCAGTCGCTCCGAAGCGTCGTCTCCCCTCGATTGTTGTGAATACGCATGCTACATACTTAGTTGTGGAATCCATCGATCCGAATGAGAGACTGTCCACCAGATCTCCATTCTTCATTTCTAAAGCTTTGGACGCTGCAGTTGGCCCTTTGAAGTCTGTGAGGAAGCTTCGCTCTGGGGACCTGCTTGTCCAAACTTGCAGTGTTTCTCAGAGTAACACTTTTCTGCACCTCACTAGTCTTCAAGGCATTCCTGTCAAAGTGACACCTCACCCGTTTCTTAACACCTCTCGGGGTGTTATTTCGGAGTTTGATCTCTTGCCATGCAGTGAAGAAGAATTGGTGACTGAACTTGCAGATCAAGGTGTTATTGCTGCACGCCGTATGATGTTTCGGCGCGATGGTTCTTTGATTAAGTCTAAAAATGTGATCTTGACTTTTAACTCCCCGAAAGTTCCAACCGAAATCAAGGCTGGCTACTTGGTCTGTGGAGTTCGCCCGTACATTCCCAGTCCTCTGCGCTGTTTCAGATGCCAGAGGTACGGGCATTCACAACGTTTCTGTAAGAGTTCCGCTCGTTGCGCTAATTGTGGCTCCAGTGAACATGACGGGGACGGTTGCACTTCTGCGGCCTGCTGTGTTAACTGTGGTGAGGCCCATGCAGCTTACTCCCGCAACTGTATGAAATGGAAGGACGAGATGGCTATCCAGCGCCTCAAGACCCTGGAGGGCCTCTCGTACCCTGCTGCCAAGGCCAAGTTGGGTATACCCACCACCCGACAGCGTACTTTTGCCGCAGTTGTTAAGTCTCAGCCACAACCCGTGCAGCCTTTTGTTCCGCGCCCTGTAGCTCTCGCCGCACTTGCCAAGCGATCTACAGCTGAACAAGCGACACAGGTGGATTTCACCGAGCTCCAGCTTATTCGACCAGCTGCGTCTTCGCCTTCTCTTTTGAAGACGCCCGCCTCTTCCGGTTCCCAGCAGACAGCCTGCACGTGCGGAAGACCCGGCCCTCAATCCGCAAAGGTGTGCGGTGTCCATCAAACTGTCTCGGCCTCAGCGAGGTCCCCACCCTCACCCAACATTATAGAAGAACACGGGGGGAGGAGAGTGACAGTTCGTCCCCAGCCTCTACCAGCATTGCAGAGGAACATGGGGGGAGGAGAGTGACAGTTCGTCCCCGCCCTCTGCCAGCATTGCAGAGGAGTGTGGGGGGAGGAGAGTGACGGTTCGTCCTTTTCCATTAGTAAATATGTTACTTTTAATAAACATCATTAACTACCTTTTCTTCACTGCTTTCTTCATACTCTTTTTCAACTTTTACCAAGCCTGTCTGATCTTCATCATTTTCCACGTTTTTAAAAATCTGTGGCTGATCGTTCTTTGTCTGGCGCTCTTTGGCCAAACCTGGCCCTTGCGCCAATAAAATCCAACAACCAACCAACCATCACTTGATATCTGCTGTCCAAGATAAACGTACGTGGCTGTTATCTCCAGCTTTTCTCCATCAATCGATAAATCTTCATTTCTTGTAAAAGCATTGAACATCACTTTTGTCTTCTGAAAGTTCATTTTTAATCCCACTTCTTTACTCTTGTCAGCAAGTTCCTGGATCATACTCTGCAGCTCTGATGGGGTAGTTGCAAAAATGACTACGTCATCAGCAAAACGAAGGTGGGTTAGATAATCTCCATTAATCTTTATCCCCTTGTTTTCCCAGCTCAGCGACTGAAAAACACCCTCCAATGTGGCATTAAAGAGCTTCGGAGATATGGTGTCACCTTGTCTCACTCCCTTTCCAATTTTTACGTGTGTTGTATTTTCAAACAGCCTAATCTTTGCACTTGCATTTTCATAGATGTTATTAATAATATTAATGTATGCATCTTCAATACCGCAGGTTTTCAGAGCCATTGTAACTGCTGATGGTTTCACCGAATCAAAGGCTTTTTCATAATCGATAAAAGCCATGCACAATGGAAGTTCATATTCCCTTGCTCTTTCAATTAGTTCTCTCAGCACGTGGATATGATCTATTGTGCTGTAGCCACTCCTGAATCCAGCTTGTTCTCTCGGTTGAGCCATGTCCAGTGTTACCTTTAAGCGGTGTGAAAGAACTTTAGTGAAGATTTTATAAACTACTGATAGGAGGCTGATAGGTCTGTAGTTTCCGAGATCCTCAATGTCACCTTTCTTATGTAGCAGGATCATTGTAGCGGTGTTCCAATCCTCAGGAATCTTTCCTTCATTAAGGCATCGAGTGAAAATTTGGGCGAGTACTGTTTCGATTTCTCCACTTGCTTCTTGTATGATGTCTACAGTAATTCCATCTTCTCCTGGAGCTTTTCCCCGCTTCATGTTCTTGATTGCATGTGCAACTTCTGCTGGAAGGACTGGAGGAACTCTGGTACTGGTATCTTTCATGATGTCTGGAGTGCATGTATCGTCCCTTTCATATAATTTGGAGTAGAAATATTTCACTCTTGTCAAAATTTCGCCTCTATTTCTTGTTACAGAACCATCTTCTTTTCTCAGTGCCATAATCTGTTTTCTTCCCTTACTGAGATGTCCCTTTGCTATCTTTAGGCTTTGGTTGTTTTCAATTGCTTTCCTCACTAGTTCACAGTTGAATTTTCTTACGTCTTCAGTGATACTTTTTCTTACTGTCTTGCATAGCTCTATATATTCCACTTTGGAAGTCACATCTTCTCTAGTTGTCCTCATCTCTCTTCTTTTTTGCATCAACATTTTCGTTTTTCCTGATAATTTATTTACATGCAACTTGTTCTTAGACCCAGCTAATTTTGTTGCTGTTTCCATAAGAGCTTTGGTTACTTTTCTGTTAACTTCAGAGATGTCCACTTCTTCTGATGTTAGGCCTTCTAAAGCAGAGAACCTGTTCTTCAGTTCCAACTTGAAGGTATTATGGTGTTTTTTAAGGTTGGTTATGTCAATAGATTTTGTTTGTCTTATGAGCTTGCCACGTTCAAGTTTAGTGTTGAGGTGCATCTTACATCTCACCAATCTATGGTCACTACCTGTGTTGAACTTGTTTAGCACACTGCAGTCTTCTATGACGAATTTTTTGTTACACATAATAAAATCAATTTCACTTGTCGACCCATTTGGATGTCTCCAAGTCCATTTCCTGTGTGGCTTTTTCTTGAAAAAGGAGTTCAAGATGAAAAACCCTTCTGCCTCTGCAAACTCAACGAGAGTATTTCCACGCTGGTTTCTGTTGCCGTGACCAAATTTACCTACTGAAGTTTCATTCTGTTGCCGTTGCCCTATTTTTGCATTGAAATCTCCCATAATTATTTTCAAATGCTGCTTACCTTTATTATTTAGATGACAAATTTCCTCATAAAATTCTTCAATTTCTTCTTCAGGATGACTTGTGGTGGGTGCATAAGTTTGAATAATCTGAGCCTGGTATCTTTTCGAGAGTTGGATAACAAGTCGTGCAGCTCTGTCAGAGGAACTTTCAACTTCTACAACTTTATCCTTCAGTTTCTTGTTTATTATAAATCCAACACCACTAGTTCTGCCAGTATCTGTCCCACGATAGTAGAAGAGATGTCCACTTTTCAGTTCGATGAGATCTTCTCCTTTTCTCCTTACCTCACTTAGCCCCACGATGTCCCACTTGATCCTTTGTAGTTCCTCTTCCAATTCAAGAAGCCTTGAATCAGAAGATAGGAGCGTCCATTGTACGTAGCCAAGGTCAGCATCAGATGGCAGCCTAGTCCGGTCCTCCGGGGATTCTTAGCACCCTCTGCCTTCATGTCGCACTGGCCGCTGCCTTGGCCAGGTACATTCCAGCTGCCGGAGACTGAGGGCCAAGATTTAAGTTGTGGAATCATTTTGGAGGGGTTTGGCCATAACTCACCACGCTGGCCAAGCGGGTTGGTGAGTGTGGGATAGAATTTCCTCTAATCCCGATGGTATAGTTATACCGCTATTGGCGGTCGTCAGAGCCCCTTTAGTGGGAACAGGATGTACCACGAGAAGGCGGGGTTGACATTTGTCAAGGAGAGGCTGTGATGTTACGCATCACCTGACCTTACATATATATATATATATATATATATATATATATATATATAGTACATAAATAAAACATAAATAAAACAAAAAAATTACTTTATAAATAAATTATTTAACACAAGAAAATTAGACAAAAAAAAGCTAATACGATGAGAAGCGCCGAAGGCAACTGTTAAGAAAATAATCGCTCTGCATAAAAGGATAAGGCTTAATGTGTCCAACTTAAACTTTCCTTTTATTTATGCCATCCCAAAGTTTCATAAGCAACCTGTTTCCTTCCATTTTATTACTAGTGGACGCAACTGTTATAACAGCAAAGCGGGTGGTTTGCTTCAGAGATACTTCTCAGTGGCTCTACGCAGGTTGGGTTCGACCTGGATTATTGGGAGTAATAACAGAGTCTTGGAGACACTTGGCTCGGTGACTGTCACATCTGTGAATACTTACGATTTTAAAAACCTCTTCACCTCAATTTCATTGAAGGGTCTGTGGCAGGTAGCCCTAAACATACATACGAAGTTCGATCCCGGGACTGCAGAACAGTATTGACATTTCCTACTGGATTTCTGTATCAATAACAATTTTGTTGCCGTGGGCGATGGGCTTTACCTCCAAACTCGTGGTATCCCGATGGGCAGTCGCTTTTCTAGCAGTTTGGCTAATCCCTATCTACATTTTTTTGAGTATAGATATGTTGCCAATCATCCTTTACCTGGGATTGCTCTAAGATATGTTGATGACATTATTGTCATTAACATTCCGGAATTTTTGTGTTGCGCCACTGACTTGTATCCTGACGACCTTACCCTAGAAAAAACTAACAGATCGTCTACTTGTGTTTGTTACCTCGATTTAGAGGTTCATATGGACGAGGAGGGAAGAGGTGTGGTGAATTTATTTGATAAAAGAAACTCTTTTGAGTTTGATATCATTCACTACACTCACTGGTCATCCAATATTTCAAAAGTTATACATCGCAATCTACTCATCTCCCAGTTCCATAGAATGGCTAAAATTCGCTCTACACAGCTCTTACTTGCAAAAAATCTGAAAGCTCTTCTTTCTAAATTACAATCTAACAATTTTCCTAAAAATTTCTTAAGGCATCATTTTAACCATTTAATTTTGAACTTTAATTCGGTATCCAAAAGTTTCAAATCACACATTGACATGCTTTATTAACCTAGGATCTAACAATTTTAAATATATAGGTAATATAAAGTGCTATTTGGTGGGTCCCTAATAGCTGAAGATTCTATCTACGTACACAGTTTTGCATCTTGTCAATTCACACATTTTTTGGCTTACCAGGTAGTTTTTTAACCGTAACCACCTTTCTTATCAGTGTATATATTTGGGTTCTTGTGGATGCCCTGTTCAGTCTTGTTTGACTCTTTGTCATGGCGGTTTTTGTTCTGCCGGTAAGCTTTTTAATTCTTCGTTTTTTAGTTTTATAAATTTGATTTTTGTAATTTTTGTGTTTATTAGAAATTGGCTTTGTGGCCTAGGGAGCATGACCAACCGACAATTCTGGCTTGCCTTGTCGTTTTGTTGGTACTAGAAAGACCACTCCCTCAGGTTGATGCTCTCCTGATGACGGCAACCTGTTCCAGTTTTTTACTTGTATTGAAATTTTGTATTTTTGTTCTGTAATATTTTCATTCTATATATATATATATATATATATATATACTTAAGAGCAAAACTGAAGACTAAGGAAAAAATTTTTAGAATTTAAAACGAAGGGTGCAAAATAACCTGAAAATCAAAACGCGCAACGCAGCAGTTTTGAAAATTCAGAATTCACATTCTATAAAGAAGATACCTAAGCAAAAAAATACATATATAATTTTGACTCACACCTAATACAACATAGAAAAGGTTATGTATCTACCTGTGTGAGTAAAAGGAGAAAAGATAAAAAAATAAAATAAAACAACTGAATGTAGAAGGTGTCGAGAATACTGAGCCTTGGCTTTATCAAGGACCAGCAAAAACTCTGCATTTTCTCACTTCCACAAAGACCTAGTTGGAAATGGGTTTCTGCAAGGCCATAGATGCAAGTAACATTCCCACCTAAAATAGTTTAAAAAATTTATATATAAGTCATGTCCTCCGTAGAGTAGCATGACCTAGCACTAGTTAACAATTTCGCTTGCATCCATTAACCTTCATGGCCCGACCCATGCTCTTCATCTGTTACTATTAAACAGAGAGAAGAAGATTAAAGAGAACTCAAGCTGTGAGAGTGACATAATAAATAGAAATGATTTTCAGCTATAACGAAATTCCAAGTTCGTTTGAGAGAGAATTTAAACCTGAAAAACAATGCAAAAGAAATCCAAATTTTACATTGCAATTTAAAAAGGAAATGTTAATTTATAACGAACAGATTTTTGAAAGAAAACTTGAGTCTAAAACCCCCTACTCTACAACTTATGACAGCACGAAAACGAGAATAAGTTAAAGATAATAATTAACTAAAGAAAACTTTGTGAAAGTTATATACCTTAAACAGTTAGTTGCAATATGTACAAAGTATTTCAGCAGTGCTTTAAGTGCATAATTAATTAGTTATTAAGAACTTAACTACTTTGAAAAAACAGCGCATAGACAGCGCATAGAAAAGGAACAAGCTTAGCCTTCCTCTGTTCCTAGGTACCCCAAAAGACGCTCAAAGTTACAAAGAAAAGTAAGAGTTAAAACCCGCATAAATGTTAACAGACAAACCAATGCTTAAAAGCTGAAAAGCTAAAAAAACGACAGAGAAAAGGTACATAAAGTACAAACATTGAACTTATAAAACCTAGAACCCAAAACAAGGAAGAGAGCTTACCTCTTGTGTGACAAAAACTTTTCTCCTTACAAGAGGAGAACATGGCTGACCCCTTCCGCCACTCCCTAGACGCTGGGGGGCAGTGAGGGTGGGGCTGATGGCCTCCTCATACAGCAAGAAACCAACGCGCGGAGATTTTAACCAGAGAAAAAATATATAAAATTAAGACTGTGGATCTGTATGATCAGAATGAGCAGAATTAACTCTCCAGAATACATGAGAAATATTATAAAATACACGAGCAGTTTATTTAATAATCTTTGCATGTATTAAATCACCTTAGTGAGCTTCCATAGATTAATACAGAATCTTATTAATTTTAATGTTGGTTTTACTATGTTTAGTATAGCTATCCTAGTATATGAATAACTAGTTTTCTTTTTTATTTGTTTTTATTTTCTTTTATAAACAGATATATATTATATATATATATATTGTGATTTTGTTTATATTATGGGATTTTTTGTTTTAATAGGACCGTCATATCCATAGCACTAAGGTTCCTTTAGGTAGTTAATCAAATGTCAACCCCGCCTTCTCGTGGTACATCTTGTTCCCACTAAAGAGGCTCTGACGACCGCCAATAGCGGTATAACTATACCATCAGGATCAGAGGAAATGCTATCCCACACTCACCAACCCGCTTGGCCAGCGTAGTGAGTTATGGCCAAACCCCTCCAAAATGACTCCACAACTTAAATCTTGGCCCTCAGTCTCCGGCAGCTGGAATGTACCTGGCCAAGGCAGCGGCCAGTGCGACATGAAGGCAGAGGGTGCTAAGAATCACCGGAGGACCGGACTAGGCTGCCATCTGATGCTGACCTTGGCTACCTATAACGGACGCTCCCTATCTTCTGATTCAAGGCTTCTTGAATTGGAAGAGGAACTACAAAGGATCAAGTGGGACATCGTCGGGCTAAGTGAGGTAAGGAGAAAAGGAGAAAATCTCATTGAACTGAAAAGTTGACATCTCTTCTACTATCGTGGGACAGTTACTGGCAGAACTAGTGGTGTTGGATTTATAATAAACAAGAAACTGAAGGATAAAGTTGTAGAAGTTGAAAGTTCCTCTGACAGAGCTGCGCGACTCGTTATCCAACTCTCGAGAAGATACCAGGCTCAGATTATTCAAACTTATGCACCCACCACAAGTCATGCTGAAGAAGAAATTGAAGAATTTTATGAGGAAATTCGTGATCTAAATAATAAAGGTAAGCAGCACTTGAAGATAATTATGGGAGATTTCAATGCAAAAATAGGGCAACGGCAACCAACAGAATGAAACTTCAGTAGGTAAATTCGGTCACGGCAACAGAAACCAGCGTGGAAATACTCTCGTAGAGTTTGCAGAGGCAGAAGGGTTTTTCATCTTGAACTCCTTTTTCAAGAAAAAGTCACACAGGAAATTGACATGGAGACATCCAAATGGGACGACAAGTGAAATTGATTTTATTATGTGTAACAAAAAAATCGTCATAGAAGACTGCAGTGTGCTAAACAAGTTCAACACAGGCAGTGACCATAGATTGGTGAGATGTAAGATGCACCTCAACACTAAACTCGAACGTAGCAAGCTCATAAGACAAACAAAATGTATTGACATAACCAACCTTAAAAAACACCACAATACCTTCAAATTGGAACTGAAGAACAGGTTCTCTGCTTTAGAATACCTAACATCGGAAGAAGTGGATATTTCTGAAGTTAACAGAAAAGTAACCAAAGCTCTTATGGAAACAGCAACAAAATTAGATGGGGTCTAAGAACAAATTGCATGTTAACAAATTATTAGGAAAAAACAAAATATTGAGGCAAAAAAGAAGAGAGATGAGGACAACTAAAGAAGATGTGACTTCCAAAGTGGAATATATAGAGCTATGCAAGACAGTACGAAAAAGTATCACTGAAGACGTAAGGAAATTCAACTGTGAACTAGTAAGGAAAGCAATTGAAAACAACCAAAGCCTAAAGATAGCAAAGGGACATCTCAATAAGGGAAAAAAACAGATTATGGCACTGAGAAAAGAAGATGGTTCTGTAACAAGAAATAGAGGCGAAATTTTGACAAGAGTGAAAGATTTCTACTCCAAATTATATGAAAGGGATGATACATGTACTCCAGACATCATGAAAGGTACCAGTACCAGAGTTCTTCCAGTCCTTCCAGCAGAAGTTGCAAATGCAATCAAGAACATGAAGCTGGGAAAAGCTCCAGGAGAAGATGGAATTACTGTAGACATCATACAAGAAGCAAGTGGAGAAATCGAAACAGTACTCGCCCAAATTTTCACTCGATGCCTTAATGAAGGGAAAATTCCTGAGGATTGGAACAACGCTACAATGATCTTGCTACATAAAAAAGGTGACATTGAGGATCTCAGGAACTACAGACCTATCAGCCTCCTATCAGTGGTTTATAAAATCTTCACTAAAGTTCTTTCACACCGCTTGAAGGTGACACTGGACATGGCTCAACCGAGAGAACAAGCTGGATTCAGGAGTGGCTACAGCACAATAGATCATATCCACGTACTGAGAGAACTAATTGAAAGAGCGAGGGAATATGAACTTCCATTGTGCATGGCTTTTATCGATTATGAAAAAGCCTTTGATTCGGTGAAACCATCAGCAGTTGCAATGGCTCTGAAATCCTGCGGTATTGAAGATGTATACATTAATATTATTAATAACATCTATGAAAGTGCAAGTGCAAAGATTCGGCTGTTTGAAAATACAACACACATAAAAATTGGAAAAGGAGTGAGACAAGGTGACACCATATCTCCGAAGCTCTTGTAATGCCACATTGGAAAATGTCTTTCAATCACTAAACTGGGAAAACAAAGGTATAAAGATTAATGGAGATTATCTAACCCACCTTCGTTTTGCTGATGATATAGTCATTTTTGCAACTACCCCATCAGAGCTACAGAGTATGATACAGGAACTTGCAGACAAGTGTAAAGAAGTGGGATTAAAAATGAACTTTCAGAAGACAAAAGTGATGTACAATGCTTTTACAAGAAATGAAAATTTATCGATTGATGGAGAAAAGGTGGAGATAACAGACACGTACGTTTATCTTGGACAGCAGATATCAAGTGAGGGTCACATTGATGAAGAAATTAATCGGCGTACAAAACTTGCCTGGAGAGCTTTTGGAAGAAACAGCATAATTTTCAAGAGCAATATGCCATTATGTCTTAAAAGAAAAGTGTTTGATCAATGCATCCTTCCAGTGCTTACGTATGGTGCAGAGACGTGGACCTTAGCTAAAAGAGACATACAAAGGCTGCAGACAACTCAAAGCAGCATGGAGAGGTGCATGCTTGGTGTAACCAGGAGAGATAAGAAGAGGAACACGTGGATCCGAAAAATGACAAGAGTGGAAGACATCATGATCAGAGTTAAATCCCTGAAATGGCAATGGGCTGGACATACTGCCAGAAGGACAGACCATCGATGGACAGCCGAAATTTTAGATTGGATTCCAAGGGACAGGAAAAGACCCAGAAGAAGACCACATGGAAGATGGGTGGATGAAATTCGAAAGTATGCGGGAGTGACATGGAGGAGACTGGCACAAGACAGACCGTTGTGGAGGAAACTTGGAGAGACCTTCGTCCAGCAGTGGATTGATAATGGTTGGCAATGATGATGATGATGATATATATATATATATACTTTTTTCGCAGGAGGCGAGCCTATATGTTTCCAGACACTCGTTGCACGCTTCGTGAGGGGGTCGAAATAATGGACCCATGTTTCATCGGTAGTTATTACTGTGTTTAGAAAGTTTGGATCCTTTGCAATCATTTGTTTCCACTCATGACACACCTGAACTCTGGCTAACAATTGTTCTCTCTTCAGGTGATGAGATACCCATCTGGAACACAACACGACGCAGCAGTAATTTGTCGCGTAGAATGCGGAATACCGACGTTTTTGAAATATTAGTTGATGCCGCTATGTCTCTACACGTCATCCGTCGATCTTCTTGCAGGATTTCCCAAACAGTGTTAACAATACGCTCCGTAACACCACTTTCAGGTCGACCAGGTCTAGGAGCGAGTTCTGCCGATAAACGTCCTTTTTTAAAATCATGGTGCCATCTAAAAATCGTTGACTCACCCAAACATTTATCTTTGTAAGCTCGTTTCATTAATTCAACTGTTTCTGAAGCGGTTCTACCCGAACGATAGCAAAATTTTATCGCACAAAGTATTTCACTTCTTAACTCTGAATCACTCACCTCCATAGCTGTATGGCGAAATGCAGACGTACCTTAAACAACTGCGCAATAGCAAAACCAGAATCGTCTGCCACGGCTAATAACTGTTACCATAGCTACTTCTTTAATTCAGTTAGTCGTCTGTGTGGTTATTTTTCCCCTTAGCACTGTTGTCAACTAAAAAAAATTACTCTTAGTTTTTATGGAACGGCCTTCGTAAAATGGTAATTTCAGAACTGCACGTTGAAAAATATGGGAATTACAATTGTAATTTCCACAAATAAACAGACCACCACATTATATGCAAATTAATGTCTTAAACTGCCAAAAATAACTATGTAACCGGTCCTCAAGCAGGGCTGTTTTCCTCAAGTCTGCACATAACACTGGATGCCGGGCCCCCCCCCCCCCGGAAAGTCTCTTAACCAAACTGTCCAAGTCGATCCCTGCTTAGAACTTGTCCGAGGAACAAAGGCTGCGTGTAGGAGGGATTAGAACCGAGTAAAGGCTCTGTGTAGGGAGGGGGGGACTAGAACTACCGAATATGTCCTGCTGTTACATTTGTGCTCGTAACCATTTTGGTATTTCATGAAAACTGGAAACCCAGTTGTCACTTGTCAGTCTAAAGGAAACACCCATAACTCAGGTCTAGCTGCTCATGAGCATTTTCCTGTATAGTCACAACCGGAAATAATAAAATTTCTCTCTTATAGGAACAGGCATTTTTGTAGTTGCTGTCCAGTTTATGTTCGCTTGATATTCTACTGAATAACATTTTCTTAACTGTAGCTATCGGAAAAAATAGGGTGTGTCAATTTGAGACGAGATTTTTTTTAATTGTTAAGAAATCCGTAGATACGAAGATTAAAACTTTTTACTATCCACTGAATGCAAGAGTATTTAAAAATTAATAGTCGTAATGAGTTACAGCAGAATAGGCGGGCATACAGTGTTATGATTGCAACAATTTTTCAAGGAAGTCACAGCGACAAATTGATCTACAATATTTATCTCTGTGTCTTGAACAAGCTTCTGTAAAAACAGTTCAATATTTCAAAACTTCCAATTTCGATGTTGATGGCTCAGCGTACATGACAATGAATCAGCTGATTTATGAACTTTTCGCCTCCGTCAGATCGATGTACTGTGCTTTAAGTGTGATATTGAATTGTTTCCCGTTATTTTTTTAAATGCGACATGTGCTAATTATTACTACGTTGGCTGAACATTTCTTAGAGGAGGTTCAAAAAATTTTAGGGTCCCCCTCCCTCCCTCTCATTCCCCGGCGACCTTCAAGCTAGGGCCGTGATGCACGCTGAAGTTAACAGAAGAATTTGCCATATTATTCAAAGTTGTATCAGGATTTGAGAATATGTTGTAATGGCACAAAAATTGAAATAAGTTAAATAAACATTTTGGACGACATGGCAGTAAAATATTTCGCATTTGATAAATGAAACCAGTAATACCATCAGCTACAACTCTACATGTCATTTTATTTGTTTACTAGCAGAGGTGCCAGACGGTCCCCCAGCTAAAAAAGACGTAATAATTAGGTAAATAGTTCTGTATTCTTTATCAATGCATAGTTAGAGATTCATAGAAAGTTGCATATACGTAATTAGGAATAGTTAACATTCTTACTGAATACCTCAGTCTACACAGTGTTTAGCATCTTTCCAATAGGGGCATAAACAAAAAGATTATGTGGACTTCCAACTCTTGAACATCCTACTAACAGTTGTCCATGGGAAAAAGCAAGACTTCTCCAGTCAGGGGCGTATTTAGAGGGGGTTAAGGGGGCTTTGCCTCCCCGAAAGTAGTCCGAGTAGTAGTTCATTTCTTTATGTTTTTGATTAAAATGCGACTTACATTAGAAAAAAGTCTTAATTTAATAAAAATGCACCAACTTTACAAAAAAAAAGTTTTCATTTTTTCTTCAAATTTTCATTCACTTTTATTTGTTCTGATGGATTTCATCAAAAACTTCCATTTTTCGCAGCCCCCCCCCCCCCCCGAATTTTTTTAATATGCGCTCCTGCCTCCAGTTGTAAAACAGAAACAGCTAATGTTTGTTCTTTATACTTGATAATTGACATGGCAAAACTCAGCCGAACACGAAATTGTGGTCTCTTATATCGAAAGGGCATGTTCGATGTTATGAGATAGAAATATCTTCTCCCTTGCCACAGTCAGTAAGAATAGCAGCCTCGTTGGCATCAGGCATCAGTTTTTTAACCACAAGTCCTTAGCTATTGCAAAGGTGAAGCTGGTCTAAGTTGCGTAGACTCATATGATTGGTCCTACTTCTTTTAGCTGAAGTCGATGAGGAAGCAGCCAGTTGGTTCTAATGAAATTAGGAATCCTGTAGGATAATTCACAGCCTTTGATGTATCAATAACAGCGTCAACTGATTTGTAGGTACTAGAGTTCTCAGGTATTGTATCCAAAAGTTACTTGTTAATTTTCTTCACAATGACATTTTTGATGCAAGAATTGCTCATTCAGACAGTCACGTATGATTTTGGAAAAGTGTTGTGGGTTTGAAAATACCCTTCTTATCAGTATGCTGATTGGAGCAGGGTTCAAAGTACCATCGCTATCAAGAGGTACTTATCCTTCTCCAAAGTGTAATAACTTTGTGCGCAGACTCACTTGCTAGTTAATCTCCAAAATTCTAAGCGATGGCTCCTGATCACTCGTCTGAGGTGGGTCCGGGTTCGAATCCTGGTAAGGCATGGATGGTGTGTTTGCCTTACAGCGCTGCTCTCTCCCTTCCCTGGAACCAGTGGCCCTAAATTAGGGACGGGCGACTGCTTATAGCCCCATTGAGTTGCTAACGGTGGTCCTTAAACCTTCAATAAAAAAAAAAAATCTCTAAAATTATGTTCTTTCATGTTTGTTGAAGGATTCATTGTCTTGACATGGTGCCTCAAAGAAGAAGAAGACTTAAGGCAAGCTTGAATCTCATCTCCTTTTGTTCCCTTTGGAATGACCGGTACAGTTTGCAGAAAGTCACCAGACAACACAACAGTTACTCCTCCCACTGGACCATTACAATTCCGTATGTCTTGCAATGCTCTGCCATTTCCCTCTAAAGCTCTCTTATGGACCATTGTGCACTCGTCCCAAACAATCAGGTAACACTTCTTAAGAACTTGAGCAGCTCCAGAAGTCTTGCTAATTTTGGAAATAGGGAAATCACTGGTGGTCAAGCCCAGTGGAAGTTTAGAGGCAGAATGAGATGTTCAATACGTCCAGGAAGTAACCTAGCAGCTCTGCCTGAGGAAGCAATAACTAAAACCATTGTTTTATATTGACGCACTTTGGCAAATGAAAGCTTTTTGACAAATGTTTTTCCTGTTGCACTAGGAACATTTAGAAAAAAATATTCCTCCTGTATGGTAGGGAACTAGATCTATAATAAAGGAATAGGCAGCCCTTTAATCTGGCGAAACCTCTGGTTTATTTTCATTTGTGTATCTGATCAGAACATATAGCTATATAGCTAACGAGCTCTTTTTTTTTTTTTTTTTTTTGATTGGAGGTTTAACGACCACCGTGACCAACTCAATGGGTTATAAGCAGCCGCCCGTCCCTAATTTAGGGTTACTGGTTCCAGGGAAGGGAGAGAGCCAGTGCCGTAAGACAAACACAACATCCATGCCTCACCGGGATTTCGGACGAATGATCAGAGGCCATCGCTTAGATCAGTGCGCTACCGGGGCGGCTCTTTTTGCCTGTGGTATTATTAATACTGTAGATACGAATGCGTATTCTGTGGAGCAATCCAATTAAGCGTTGTGTCCTGAGCCGGTTTTTTTATTGTCCCCCCCCTTCCCGTGGGTCAGCGATTGGAAATAACGCATAAATAAATAAATGAGGGAAATGCGTTTTTTAAGTGTTTCTTTGTTTTAATCTGGAAATATGATATTTTCCCAAGAGAGTATTCTTTTCACTTTTCTGCACGTATTAGATGTTTGTATTTAAAAATCATAAAATGCAGATAATTCGTGCTTCACTCAAGTATTTGCAAGTTGACAGAGTGTGAAGTTCTCTACATTCCATGCTTCTCGCGTAAAAAGCGCGCGTGGCGCATAGCATGTCTCGTTTCTTTTTAAAGGGGAACTTCTATGCCGAGACCACATTTACGGATTGAATAGTCAAAATTATATTAGTTAGTATATTAACGTATTTAAAATTATTTTCCTACATACCTAAATTATTCCTACAATGTAAAAATATGGAGGGATCAGTGTATTCAGTTTGCTTTCCCATTGGAGTAATTCAGAAAACCAGTGCTGCGTTATTCACTTTTAAAACTTTCACACACTGATAAAAATGCAATCGCATATTCAAATTAATAAGTGAATTTTGAAGTGCGGATTGCATAAAACGGTGTTTTTCACAACAGCACACCTAGCGTAAATGGGCACTCGACGACCCTGCAAAGCCAATTTAAATTTCCTAGCAAAAAAAAAAAAAAAAGTAAAGGAATGAATGATCTCACGCGATGAAGATTTACTTGCAAACCTTGAACCTGAAGTGATCTACTTTTTTAACCGATTTGATGACGTTCTCGAATTATGTTTTCTGAGCTCCTATCATTTCATTAAATTTAGGTTGCCGATCTCGGAGATATTGATTTCATTTTTTTTAAATCGGTTATTGTAGGAGCGGCTGTTTTCAGATAACGCTTCTCAACAAAGCAATAACAACGGATAGAAAGCGCCAATTTATATTAGCATACGTTATTTGTTTGTCGAAGCATTCTGAAAAGTCTTGCATAAGCATGCAGCCCCATTCGAACTCATTTGTTTCGTCGATAAACAAAGATTTGTTTTCAGCTGCGCTAAAATAACTGACGCTTCGCAGATTTACTGAGAGGCTCGGCCTACTTCCCTGAGGTCACGCAAAGTGCTGGCGAGGACGAGCGCGAATTTCCGCATGTTTAAGGAAGCGCCATCTTCCGTCTTCTTTCGTCACTACACTATCCCCTCACGTAAAAGGAAAGCCCTATTGCGTCAGCTGGTATCGGGTCCTCCTCATTGGCTCGCATCTTCTGTCAGTCTTTTCATTGGTTGCAAAAGAGCAAAAATATGGAGGGACCAGTGCATTCAGATAGCTTTGACAGCCGGTGTGTCGTCCGGTAACAGGGTGAGGTTTGGGACGGAGGCATCGCTCGTGGCCACCCTCCAGATAGCAGCTTCCCTAATAAGCAAAGAAATAAAAAGTTCCCGAGAGAGAGATAAAAAAAAGGGGGATCCATTAAGTTTTAGTTTTCAAGACGAGACTTCATTGATGACAATGTGGGTTTTCGGATATGGTTCGCTAGTGTGGAACCCGGGATTTCAGTTTCGAGACAGCAAAGTCGGGTTCATCAAAGGTTACGTACGCCGGTTTTGGCAAGGAAATGAATATCACAGGGGAGATCCTGATCAGGTAAGATATTTGTCCATATCTGTTCTCTATAGTTTGTAACCGATTTTTTTTTTTTTTACAATGTTATTGTGTGCCTAAGTAACGGTTTCAGCTGATTTTATGTATGTTTCATTATTTTGTCACAATTCTTTCACGAGCTTTTCAGCTGGTTCGTATAATCATTCATAAAGCTAAAGTCTTTTTTTCTTTTTACTCTGTTATGAGAGTTTTGCCCGGGATGGCATAGCCACATTTCGATTAATTTATTTCAATGTGTTTCATATCTCCAATCCATATTAACGTGCATCTTAAGAAAAGAAACACATAACCGATACAAAACGCCACATGAATTTTGTAAAAACTTAAAAAAAAAAAAAAGCTGAATTTCTGGTAACCTTTCTACTAAATATATGTCTAAATATATATGAATTTCTGGTAACCTTTCTACTAAATATATATCTAAATATATATGAATTTCTCGAAAAATGACAAGAGTGGAAGACATCATGATCAGAGTTAAATCCCTGAAATGGCAATGGGCTGGACATACTGCCAGAAGGACAGACCATCGATGGACAGCCGAAATTTCAGATTGGATTCCAAGGGACAGGAAAAGACACAGAAGAAGACCATATGGAAGATGGGTGGATGAAATTCGAAAGTATGCGGGAGTGACATGGAGGAGACTGACACAAGACAGACCGTTGTGGAGGAAACTTGGAGAAACCTTCGTCCAGCAGTGGATTGATAATGGTTGACAATGTTGATGATATGAATTTCTGGTAACCTTTCTACTAAATATATATCTAAATATATATGCATTTCTGGTAAGCTTTCACTTAAATATATCATCAATCATTTGTTAAACGGCAAGAATGTTGGAGATGAAAATTTTGAGCCGCCACGGTGGCGCAGTGGTCTAAGTGCTGGCTTATGACCTTCCGTCCGTGAAGGGTCTGGGTTCGAATCCCGTGTGGCATGGATGTTGTGTTTGTCTTACGGCACTGGCTCTCTCCCTTTCCTGGAAACAGTTACCCTAAATTAAGGACGGGCGACTGCTTATATCCCATTGAGTTGCTATATATAAAAAAATCAGTCCACTTTTTCCATGGTAGGAAATTTTCCCTGTCTTTGAACAAAATTTACAAAAATAAAAATAAATAAATTCAACTAAATGCTACCTAACATTCAGTCTGTTCTGGCATGTGGGGACGTCAGTGTGTGAACATTTCACAAGAGTGCCAGAGTAGGGCTCGGCAACTGCGGCATGCTTCTCATATGTGGTACGTGGTACGACGACGAATTCTATTGTTTGCTTTTCATCAGAGGCGTAACTAAAGCGGTGCTATCGCCCCGGGCGCAGCTCAAGAGAAGGCGCAAAAATCGCTACTTACAGTATAATTAAAACTGAAACTTTTGCACTAGTTCCTGATAGAGTTTTTTCGCGCCATACTTTGCTAACCGACTTTGCGTATAATAACTGACACTGACTTTTGCACTTACCGACTTTGCATATAATATGTTTCGCCAGCTTCTATAACCTTGGCAGCCTAAAATTCGAATTTCTCTCTCAAAATGTTCTGGTGATGTTGCCTAGACTCACAACCAGCGCCGTTATATGTACGTTGCACGATAAGGAAGTCATTCACAATGTTGAAGCTTCTCGGGGGCTTATTCGATCATCACCACGACTGCGAGTTGCATTCGGCTCGTTTGATGTGACACCGAATTTCCAAATTCTGAAGCAGTTGAGAAAAGCTGTAAAACAAGTCACATTTGCTCAGTCTGATTATGCTTCACGCACACACAAGGGTGCCCATTCCTATGGGGCTTCAGCCCCCCCCCCCAGCCGTTGGTATAGCCAAATTTTTCATAAATTTGAAACACTAAAACACAAGAAACCTTTTTTCAAAGCATTTTAAAAAATAATAAGATATTAATGATTGATTACATCAAGTATTTTTGTTGTATTTTGGTATCATGTACATTTACTAAAATGTTTGAGAGTCTTGAAAGATATAAGGATTTTTCTAAACCCCCCCCCCCTTAAAAGTACTCATATGGGCGCCACTGCACACACAGAACATTGGGATATAGCAACATTTTTTTTTTTTTTTTAGATAGGAATGTATTAACTACCGCCATGAACAACTCGATCGGCTGTAAGCAGTCGCCCGTTCGTAATTTAGGGCCGCTCGATCCAGGGAATTGAAGAGAGCCAGTGCCGTAAAGCAAACACAACATCGACGCCTCCCTGGGATTCGAAGGCTTGCACCGGGCGCAGGAATGCCTAGTTACGCCCCTGCTTTTGATGTAAACATATATGTCACCGAAAATGTCTGAAATTAGGCATTGTACAGAATGCCGAAAATGGGACATCAAAGTATGAAACGCTTAACATTTCATGCATATCCTAGGCAAAGTATGCAATGCCAAAAGACAAATCGGCAAAGTATAAAATACTCTCGCCAGTGACTTTTTTTTTTTTTTCACGTTGCGAGGCACGTGACTTTCAATGCTCGCAAAATTAAATCTAAATTGAATCTGGAAATACAGGCCGAAAAAAATGAAAATGGATTCTGACAAAAAAAAAATTCCGCCTGCATCTCTTTGGCCACTGTCCGAGTTACTCTTCCTGACGTCGATAAAGGACGGGGTAATTCGCGCAATCTGTTCGCAATGAGTGTGACAGAAGACGGTTTTTACCGACTTGGAACTACTCCAGGAATTTTGAGCCAACTCTATGCCAGGTCACAATTCACTTTATGTCCAATGGACTTACTCAGAGTTGAAGACGTTTCCGACCACGAAATTCCTCTTAGATCAGCTGCTATCGCTCAGTTCACAGGAAGTGGTCAAGGATTCGTGAGGTGTGTGTACAAAAGACCAAGTGCCAAAATATGGAGTGCTCTTGTGTGTAAAAGACAATTAACTGTAATTCAAAATGCCATTCTAGCCTTCCTTGTTGCAACAAGTACGTCAGTGCAAGGCCTTTTCTCTTGTTCTTTCTGTAAGAAAGTCGTATACTTAGTATTTCTTCCTTGATTTTCATATACGTCTCTTGATAGACTTTTTCATGATTCTATTTTCATGCTTTTCCTAAATAGTCTTTGTCGTTTTATATAATGCCTAGGATTTATATAAAATGCTTAGGAAAATATACACATTATTAAAATAACATAAATATTTCATGCTTTACCTAAAAAAGTCACGCATTGTACAGATTTCCTAGGCATTCTGTATAATGCCTGTTTTTCACACATTGTCGGTAACATATACATATACAGCTTTTTTTTTCTCTCTCTCTCTCTCTCTCTCTGGGAAAAAGGTGCCATTAAACATAAATTGCTGTAAGAGGAAGACGGTTGACCTAATAAAAAGCAGATCAATTTCTTGAGCATTGTTCTTTACGTTTTATTATTGTTGCATGGTACAAAATGCAAAAACATAATTTACATGATCATGTTATATTAAATTATTATATTAAAACCAGCATTCAGTTTTATAATACATAGAAAATACCGAAATTAAAATCTGTCAAGCTTACCCACAAACGAGAGTTATACTGTATATTCCGCTAAGGGTTACTTACATTACACTGAGCCAGTGGCAGATTGAAAGTTATCGAGGCTCAGCACACAGCATCGGTATTTAATGTCCCTCACTTATCCCGCCATCCTTGAAAAATAACAATTTTCGTTGCCACCCCTCTCTCACTTTTACTTTCTCCTATTAATGCATGAAAAAGTATTGCAATTGCTAAGAGATTCGATTTTTACGTTTTAAGGTACATAAATTTTGGGTTCCCTAAAATATGGTTTGACTTGTATTTTCGTGGCCGCCATGACTCAAGAACTATTATAGCTATCAAGACGAAATTTATTATTAAGGGGTTTTGGAATACCCTGATGGGGGGAAGAAATAGCAGAATTAACAAGTGGGAAAGCCTTTGTTACGGAAAAGAAGTAGCAAACTTTGTAAGGATGGTCACATTGAAGCACAGTACTGTAATTTAACATATTACATACAATTAGTTTATGGCACTGATTTAGTTGCTATTTATGCTACATACGGTGTGGAATCTGCTGTTGCTTATCGTTAGATTACACCCCACTCCCAGTTTCTTTAAAGAATCCGAACATGGGTGAAATCGATTGACCTGTCTCATAAAACTAGCTTTTCCGAAGTCATTTTACTCGTATGTTAACAGCCTTATCTTGACCCTTAAACTAGACGGAATAAGGAAAACGAAATTTTAAGGGGAAAATGGGCGGTCATATTAAATACCAAATTAAAGAGCAAACTGTTTATCGCATTCTTAATAGATCTTCCAGAAATAACAAATACAATCTCTCAGCTCAGTTGTAGTGCTGTATTGAGTAATATCACTCTCAAAATTATTCTTGGTAAGTCTTCATTTTAGTTAGTAAATTAATGCTCGTAGATGCCATACATTGAGTTCCGTTGGAACCGTGCTCCTGAAACTTAGAACAACGAATTTATCCCTCACCCCATGCCTTTTTCTAATTTATTTAATTGAGAAGCAAAATGAAAGAGTGAGGGAAGAAGCAATAGTTATTTTGAAGGGCCGTGCGCGTGGGCTTCCTGGACTTGCCTGGTAAACACTTGAGACGCCAGCAGTGTTTCTTTCAGGCATACATCCGGAAGGGGCGAAGCCCTCCCTGCAACGATCACGTGCCCCCTCCCCCCGAGACATTTTATGTTACCGAGCCAAATGTTAATAAATTCAGGTTATAATGAAAAAGAAAGTTTTGTTTCTTTTGATGCTACAAATATTTCTCCAATTATATATTTTTTTAATATTTGTTCAAGTATTATAATTTATTTTGCTAAAAAGTGTATTAAGACGCATACCATTCTTCAAAATGTAATAAATAGACGAATCATACCTCATAGTCAGGAAATCGCGATTAAGGATCAGGCTCGTGTGTTGAATGCAGTTTGATAGATAAAAATTTCAAGCCTGCCGAAACCAACACCCGGAACACCCCTCCCTCCCCGCTACGTTTAGTCTGTGTTTTAATGTTTGAAGAAGTAATTGCTATGTCAGGGGCGTATATAGAATTTTTTTCGATAGGGGGTGGGCGACGAAAAATTGAGGTTTTTGAAATCCACCAGAACAACATTAAAGTTAATGAAAAATTAAAGCATTTGTTTCTAGTGCAAGTTCATGCATTTTTGTTCTAACGTAAATCGCATTTTAACCAAAAATTAAAAAAATGTAACACTTTCGGGGCCCCAAGGCCCCTCTTGTTCCCTCAATATACGCCCATGTACTATATATATATAGTAAATTTCTTCTATATATGTAGATATAATAGTTAAAATTATACACACACATATGTACAGAATACAGTATATATATATACGAGGACAACTAAAGTAGGTGTGACTTCCAAAGTGGAATATATGCAAGACAGTACGAAAAAGTATCACTGAAGTCGTAAGGAAATTCAACTGTGAACTAGTGAGGAAAGCAATTGAAAACAACCAATGCCTCAAGAGAGCAAAGGGACATCTCAGTACGGGAAGAAAACAGATTATGGCACTGAGAAAAGAAGATGGTTCTGTAACAAGAAATAGAGGTGACATTTTGACAAGAGTGAAAGATTTCTACTCAAAACTATATGAAAGGGATGATACATGATGTACTCCAGACATTACGAAAGGTAACAGTACCAGAGTTCTCCCAGTCCTCCTAGCAGAAGTTGCACATGCAATCAAGAACATGAAACGGAGAAAAGCTCCAGGAGAAGATGGAATTACCGTAGACATCATACAAGAAGCAAGTGGAGAAATTGAAACAGTACTCGCCTAAGTTTTCACTTGATGCCTTAATGAAGGGAAGATTGCTGAGGATTGCAACAATGCTACAAGATCCTGCTACATAAAAAAGGTGACATTGAGGATCTCAGGAACTACAAACCTATCAGCCTCCTATCAGTGATTTATAAAATCTTCACTAAAGTTATTTCGCACCACTTGAAGGGAATACTGGACATGGCTCAATCGAGAGAACAAGCTGGATTCAGGAGTGGCTACAGCACTATAGATCATATCCACGTACTGAGAGAACTACTTGAAAAAGCGAGGGAATATGAACTTCCATTGTGCATGGCTTTTATCGATTATGAAAAGGCCTTTGATTCGGTGAAACCATCAGCAGTTACAATGGCTTTGAAATCCTGCGGTGTTGAAGATGCGTACATTAACATTATTAATAACATCCATGCAAGTGCAAAGGTTCGGCTATTTGAGGATACAGCACTAATAAAAATTGGAAAGGGAGTGAGACAAGGTGACACCATATCTCCCAAGCTCTAATGCCACATTGCAAAATGTCTTTCAATCATTGAACTGGGAAAACAAAAAGATAAAGATTAATGGAGATTATTTAACTCACCTTCGTTTTCTGATGACGTAGTCAATTTTGCAACTACCCATTCGGAGCTGCAGAGGATGATCCAAGAACTTGCTGACAAGAGTAAAGAAGTGGGATTTAAAATGAACTTTCAGAAGACAAGAGTGACATACAATGCTTTTACAAGAAATGAAGATTTATCGATTGATGGGAAAAAGCTGGAGATAACGGATACTTACGTTTACCTTGGACAGCAGATATCAAGTGAGGGTCACATTGATGAAGAAATTAATCGGTGTATAAAACTTGCCAGGAGAGCTTTGAAAAGAAACAGTATAATTTTCAAGAGGAATATGCCATTATGTCTTAAAAGAAAAGTGTTTGATCAGTGCATCCTTCCAGTGCTTAAGTATGGTGCAGAGACGTGGACTTTAAATAAAAAAGACATACAAAGACTGCAGACAACTCACAGAAGCATGGAGAGGTGCATGTTTGGTGTAACCAGGAGAGATAGGAAGAGCAGCTCATGGATCAAAAAAATGGCAAGAGTGGAAGACATCATGATCAGAGTAAAATCACTGAAATGGCACTGGGCTGCACATATTGCCAGAAGGACAGACCATCTGGCAACCGAAATTTTAGACTATATTCCAAGGGACAAGAAAAGACCCAGAAGAAGACCACATGGGAGAGGAGTTAATGAAATTCGAAAGTATGCGAGAGTAACCTGGAGGAGACTGACACAAGACAGACCGTTGTGGAAGAAACTTGGGAAGACTTTCATCCAGCAATGGATTGATAATGGTTGACAATGATGATGATGATACAGTATGTGTATATCAAATAGAAAACTTGCCCCCCCCCTTAAGGTTTCATTGGCACGCCCGGTCAAAAAGTTCAGAAAGAAACACTGAACACCAGCTGCTCAGAACTGGGTTGGCTATTAGTGGGTGCTAAGCACGATGTGAGGGGTCACAAATTTTGAAGTGTTTGGCAGAAATTTTGGTAAAAAAAATCCGTTCGTGTGCATTTTACCCTACGCTGATAGTGTTATCCCTGTTAAAAAAAGTTTTCAAGTGAATTCTGTACACAGCATTTATTCAGTGCATGTGGTATGGGAACAATGAATACAATTCTCCATGGCAAATTATTTTTTCGCTATTTTAGCTTACTTAGGTCGGTTTTTTTTTTTTTTTCTTTTATAAGGCTGTTTATGAAGTTTAGTTTGTAGCCTGAGAAGGAATCTCTCTTTCACTCTCTTTCATCGTTTAAAACTGTAATATAAAACCGGTGTGTTTCTACTACTCTCTTAGAAATTCGTTCAGAGGACTCATTTCTCATAAGTACAAACACTAAATTTAACAAAGAATTCATTCTATATAACAAAATTTCAATGAATTCGAGAAATCCACATACATTTATTCAAGTTCCCTAGAATCTTGGTTAGATAGTTACACCCGCCATATGTTCCAATTGCTTAAATATTTTGGGGGACTAAATAGGGTCGCGCCTGCAGCAAATCCGCCCCTGCACTAAGGAACAGAAGGGAACTGTATTTTAATCTTAAAATACAGTCCAAATTTTGTTCAACTTTCGAGATATTCTACCGTTTTCGTCCGCTCCTTGCCTTTCTTATGGACTGCCTAATAGTTTCCTCGAAAGAGCCACAATCGGACGTATTTTGTAGAATCAAACTAGGTTAGCGGAGGCGCAAGAATTATTACGAATGACAATCAGATTATTGCTGTGATTAAAAACGAAAACCTAACTGGAGTGATTACCAAATTGTCTGGGGAAATCCCCTTTCGCATTCTTCTTGGAAGATACAGCAATGGTTTACGAAATTCAGTGCATCTGTAAGAGTTGCTTAGGTTTTTCTTATCCTTGAAGGTGTGGATATTCTGTAAAACCATGAATCATGACTCCTTCATTAAGCTGAAACCTCTTAGATAACGTTCACGATATAATATATTTCCCTTTATGTATAATGTGTCGCTGTAAAACCATTTACGTACAGGAAAGAAACTTCTCCGTGTACACCTTGGAAAATAATCAAACGCAAGGTGTTAAGTCCTACCATGTCTTTCTCACATGTTACGGTAATTGCATGCTACGGTTATTGCGGTGACTTAATTAAATAATTATTCCAAAACTCCAAGCCTAAATCTTTGAGTCAGAAACCGTTCCGGGACGCCGCCGGCGCATTACGCCAGAAAAAAAGAGCCTTGCGTAATGTATATTGATTTATATGTATATATAGTCATCACCATCGTCAACAATTATCAATTCCCTGTTGGATAAGTTTCTTTCACAACTGTCTTTCTTGAGCTAGTCTCTTCCATGTCGCTTCGGCATGCTTTCGAATTTCATCCACACATCTCCCAAGTGGTCTTCTTCAGGATCTTTATATAACTAAATGTTCAGTGCATCAACTGGAAAAGGGGGCGAGGCTAAAAAATTTGCATTTCAATATGTAAATGTACATAAAAAAATTCCTTTGAAAGTAATTCTTTCCTCAAAGGTATGATGCGGTGCTTGTATGATGCCGAAGGCAAGGAACGGTTCGGTCCTGTTATAAATTTACTGGCTCCAAGGTTGGATGGATTCAAAACCTAACGAGAAATGGCATCACTCCTGTTTCAATCGTAACTCGATTAGTGGTACCCTTCGAGATACACTTTTTCGCTTATACGTCGAAAAAAAAAAAAACAGAAAAAAAACCTGTGCACACCATTCAAGATCGACAGTCTTATTATACTACGAATAAGCATCATTATCACGAGATACACTACATCTTATGCTTATAAGACATATAATTTTTTTAATACACTCACAGAGTTCAGTGATGTCACATGTGTTTGAAAATCTCTTCGGAATACAGAGTCCGTAAAGTGTAACAAGAGATAAGAAAGTTAACATAAGAGACAGCAAACGAAAGGGGAAAGTTAAATAGATATTACATTCTTAATATAGCTTAATATCGCTCAAATTAAGCAGCTTTTTGTGAAAACTGACAAAAATAGTACTAATAGTACTAAAAACTTATTGGGAAATATACTGAATTATAAAAACAACAAATGAAAAGTACTTCTGTAAATTCTGAGGGGTTTTTTCGGGGGGAAGGGAGGAGGGTATCTAATCCCTGCCCCCTATGGCAGTCTTTGTTTGGATATATATATATATATATATATACACGCATTTAGCCAAGAATTGTGGATTTGTAAACAGCAAACGGTGGCTGCGAAATGCGATGAATAAATGTCTTGAATGAATTATTTTAAAACTTCAAGATTGTTTAAGAAATCCCTTTAATCCTAAAACCTTTGGGAAATGCGTTTGGTACCAAATACCTAGCATAGGCACTTCCTTAATCCGTACAAAGCAGAATTGGGTCTTGGTGAACATTAAAATCTGCGCCGTAAAAAGCACAAGTTTTCAATCAATCCTTAAGTGTAGAAAGTAGAGGCATTGTCCGAACAAGGACATCGGAGAAGAGACTGACCACGCAAGGACAGTCCTTAGGCAGATTACATGTGAATGGGATTATCATTCCATTGACTTGTTCCCTTTAAAACAAGTCCAAGGTCACACATACTGAACTGATTCACACTGAGATTGATGAATATGGATGGCCTTTCATGTGATAAATGTCCACGATCTCGCACTAAAAAGGAGTAAAAAGATCTAATAGCAGACAAGGTTTTCAAGGAATTATTGTACATGAATTTTAACTGATAATTCTAAAGTGCGCCCGCTTTACGTTGAGCTATGTACTTTAACTGATTTATTGAATGATTTAATTGGGAGTAAAGTGTTTAGCAGCTTCTATATGTACATATCCATTAAATATCAGGTATGAGGGAGAAATGCCCACTGAAATATTGCCCGCGGAAAAAATACCACATCTTGAAAATAGGAAAATACGTCAGTTGTTGACTAATGTTCTCTTCTTGGTCTTTTTTAATTTCACACAAAAAAATCCTAATTTCAACTTAGCAATCGACAAAACTAATCAAATCATTTTCCCTGCTCAACCACGTAATGTTACCTAGAATTACAAGGATATCGTATAATGTGTTCCGAAAATGGCAGAAGCTCATCATTCGAAGAAACGCAACAATCTTAATAGGTATAAATATGGAATAAAATATTATCAAGAGCCAGTAACTATTTCCCCTTTCGGGACACTGAAAGTCCTGGATTTATTAATTGGCATTTTCAAAATACCTTACTAGGTACGGACTTATTATTCTGGTGCACCCTCACCCCCGTAATAACAAGCAGTCAACACCTGGCTAATTTTCATGATGTGGGTATTTTTTCCTATTTTCGCGAAGTGGGCATTTTTTTTTTTTTTTTTTTTTTTTTTCGTGGGCATTCCTTCGTACATTTCCGAATGAGGCATGGATGGTGTGCTTGTCTTACGGCCAAGCGCGACGCTATGGGTGGACTACTTTTCTTTGAGCCCACCCTTCAGCTCTCTTCCCCCGAAAAAAATGTTTAAGCAGTCAGAAAGTATGGCTGGTGCAACCATCTAAGATTTTAGTGAACTTGGATGCACGAACGTGAATTTCTCGAATTCACTGAAATTTTATTATATAAAATGAAATTTTTGTTAAATTTAGTGTATGTGCTTTTCCAGGAAATGGAGAGAGAGAAAGACAGAGAAAGAGAAAGTCCTCTGAGCGAATTTCTAAGAGAGTAGTAAAAACTAAAATTCATGAGCAGCCTTGTAAAAAAAAAACCAAAAAAAAAAAAAAACGACCAGGTAAGCTAAAATTGTGAAGAAATAGTAACTTGCCATACAGATTCGTATATGTGATCATGTGATCATATGTAGAGGATTTTAGGAAGGGAGTATCTGACCCCAGGTCTTAAACAACCCTTAGAAATAGGAAGCTAGGAGATTTGAGCTAGAGTGCCCGATAGGAAAGTGACACAGAAGCGAAGTAGAAAGGGGGAGGAAGGCGCCCTTATTTATTACCGGGGGCTAGTAACCGAGATCCGACGGCTTAACGTGCCCATCCGACACACGGCGGATATTTAGTGAATCGAGCGTTCGTACCTGCCTGGGATCGAGCCTGAGGTCCTTTCCGTGGTAGTCACGAACGTTGCCCACTAGGCCACCCACGGCCCACAGATTCGTATATATGATTACCATTGAATAAATACTACGTATAGTATTCACTTGAAAACATTTTTTTTTTATTACTAGGGATAACATTATCAGCGTCGGGTAAACTGTACATGAACGGAATTTTTTGCCAAAATTTCTGCCAAACGCTTCAAAATTTGTGTCCCCCCATTATGCTTAGCCCCCTAATAGCCCTCCCAGTTTCTAAGTGGTTGGTGTCTCCACTACTTATGACACTATCCTGGAACCAGTGGTCCCAAATTAGAGATCAACGATTGCTTATATCTCTACGAGTTGCTTCTGGTAGTCGTTGAACCTCAAACTCAAAGCACAAAAAAAGGGGGGGGGGGGGGGGGGCAGTTTTATTATTTGTAGGTATAGTTTATTATTTTCCATATTTAATTTATTCTATAAATGCAAAAAAAATTAAATTTCACATGCCAAATATTAATGTTCATATACAAAGGAAACCCACGAATTTCCTCTGGAATAGAAAAAAACACAATATAATCACAAGATTGCAAGGGAAACACCCGTTGTATTCTTCCTTAAGGAAAGATAGCAAGAAAACCGCGTTTATCATCTCTTTTCTAAGAATTTCTGTGAATGAATTAACTATTGTCTAAACTACAAATACGCTATCAATGGAATACGTTTTGTTCTTGAAAGTTCGGCCTCCTTCTCGCAAACTGGTGTTCGTCAGTTGCACTCGAGAAACTCGTAAAGGGGCCAGTTGCACTCGAGAAACTCGTAAAGGGGCCAGTTGCACTCGAGAAACTCGTAAAGGGGCCAGTTGCAATCAGCTTTTCCCGGTTAATGGGCACTCAAGAGACAAGGTTAATAAATTGTTCAAGAGACACACCCAACCCCACTCTCACCCCCAGAGCTCCTCCGTGGTGAGAGATTACTAGACTCACTGAACCTTTTCCGCTGTAAGAAAATTGTGCTTATAAAACCGTAAGTACGTGTGGGAATGTATATAAACTTTTATCGATTCTGAAAAGGCCTCTGATTCCGTGAAACCATCACAGTTACAATGGCTTTGAAATCCTGCGGTATTGAAAATGCATATATTATTATTATTAGTAACATCTATGAAAATGCAAGTGCAAAGGCTCTGTTATTTGAATCTAACTGCACTCAAGAGACACTCCAAAGCCCACTCCCAACCCCAGAGCTTCTCCCTGGTGAGAGATTACTAGACTATCTGAGCCTTTTTCGCTGTGAGAAAATAGCGCTTATAAAACCGTAAGTACGTGTGGGAATGTATATAAACTTTTATCGATTCTGAAAAGGCCTCTGATTCCGTGAAACCATCACAGTTACAATGGCTTTGAAATCCTGAGGTACCGATACATTAGTATTATTAGTAACATCTATGAAAATGCAAGTACAAAGGTTCGGTTGTTTGAGGATACAGCACCAATAAAAATTGGAAAAGGAGTGAGAATCTGCAGCGAGACATTCTGTGTGCGTAGCTCTTATTCTGTGTGCGTAGCTCTTATTCTGTGTGCGTATACACATACTGTCCGCGTAGCTCAGTTGGGAGAGCCTCTTACTCCGGAGTGAGGGGACATGGATCGATGCCCATTGCCGAGAAATTTGTTTTCACATTGGCGCCCGATTGTGGGAAATGGATCCACTGGCCGTTGGGTTTTTCGAAAAATGTGTGATGTTTGTTCCACACATTGTTTGGAGTTAATGAAAAATTCCTACATCAATTGAAAAACAAAAAAAATTAAGAGGAAGATGATGTGACGTACTACAGAAGTGAAAACATGTCAAGACGACAAATCTACAGCGAGACATTCTGTCCGCGTAGCTCAGTTGGAAGAGCGACTTACTCCGGAGTGAGGGGACACGGATTTCGATGTCCGTCGCTGACAAACTTGTGTTTTCACAAGTAACAAAATTACATAACAGCACAACGATCTTATCATACGGTGCAGAGTTTTCGGTGACTTATCGAGAGCAAAATTTTTTAATTAAAATCCATGAGAAAGTCCATGATCCATCAGTAATATAAATTGATAATGCTAAAAACGAGATGAATAATTCTTTCCAAATCACAAAATTTCAGTGTTCATCAAGTCCTTTACCTTCTCTGAAATTGCTGCCTCGCTTCAATAACACAATAAAT
Source organism: Macrothele yani (assembly GCA_039090855.1). Taxonomy (NCBI): domain Eukaryota; kingdom Metazoa; phylum Arthropoda; class Arachnida; order Araneae; family Macrothelidae; genus Macrothele; species Macrothele yani. The sequence continues at coordinate 86,422,646 of CM077001.1, forward strand.
TTTATTTTGGAAATCATTATTTATTTATTTATTTACATGTTGTGTTCTTTGTATCACATGACGCATTCAACCCTCTACATTAGGGAAAGATTTTGTTTTGATGGGGCCTTGCCATATTCCTGGCTCTGCGCAACCGGGTGTCTTATGCCCTGATCATGCTTGCACAATAGTGTAGTCCGTGAGATGGGAACTACGAATATATATATCATCATCATCATCATCAGCATTGTCAACCATTATCAATCCACTGCTGGACGAAGGTCTCCCCAAGTTTCCTCCACAACGGTCTGTCTTGTGCCAGTCTCCTCCATGTCACTCCTATTCCGTTCGGAGGCACTCAAGCCAGGGACCCTGGGTACGGGTCCCGGATATCCTCTCCTAAATTGGTCCCTGATACTTGATTTAGTACAAGGCTTCCAATTTCAGTCTGGAAATCTATTCCACAGATGTCCTTCAATTATGAAGTCCTCCGCTTGTCGATAAATTTCTGTAGACGTCTGTGTGAATACGAAGTCAAATGTCTTAAAAAACAAACAAAGAGCGTTCTGAAGCTACCGCAAATCGGTCGCTGCTGATTGATCGAGTGCGCGGCCTTTTGTTTCAGTCCGAAGATCCATTCCCCAGGTGACCGATCATGATGCCCTCCGCTTATCTATATATTTCTGCGGACGTTTGCGTGAATACCAGGTGCAACATCTTAAAATAAATGAAAAAAGTTATTTCTGAAGTTGAAGATGGAGTCTTACCAGTACCGGCAAACATATAAATGGTAAGAGGCACTTATACCGGCAAATATTTGCATGATTGATCCATGAACTGAAGATGCACCTAAGTTGTCCAATTGGCTCTTTATGTGTGTGTGGTGGGTGGGTGTAGGGTTGAATCTATGTACAGAATCTATCCTCAACTAAAAGAAGGAAAAAAAAAAAAAAAAAAAACAATAGTGACAGAAGGGAAGGGGATGGATTACTAAAAGATGCTCCTCCAAACCGGTATTTATAGGAAACTAGACCAGTCATGCGAATCTACACTCAAAAGAAAGGAAACTATCATTTACCTCAAAGATGCGATGTCTGTTGTTGTTGTTTTTTCATTTAATTGATGTAGGTTTTGATCATCTAATTACGCGGTATTTAGTTTTTCTTTTTCTACCAGTCCCGTTTCCGCATCGTTATACGTTTTCAAAGAAAATTTTCCTGTTCACCCAGGATACGTCATCGAATTCACAACGAAGGGCGCCGAGCATTTCCCGTCCTCTGCCTAAAACTACATCTTGGACCCCCTGCTAAAAGTTGTACTACATGTGTGCTCGTCATAAAAAAAAAAAAAAAAAAAAATGTGTTATAAAATAGGACTTACCATTCTATTCGGAGTTCCAATTTATCTCAAATGTGTATTCTCTCTGTCATATCTGAGGAGAGCAAAATTGCTGAGCCACCCCACCAACTCCTCGCGCGCAAAAATTATTTACGACTTCCTCCCCCAACAAAAATTAGCTTTGAGCTCTTCCGATGATTTGGAACAGATCATAACTTTCAAACGCACACACACAATGAGTGTTAGTACTTAAAAAATATACACTGTATGCTCAAAAGTATCCGAATACATAGTCTGTCCACTAACTTCCTGTAATAGGAAAGAAATTAACATCGAGTTGCTCTACACTTTGCTCCTATCATAGACTCCACTCTTCTGGGAAGGCTTTGCACTAGATTTTGGTACGTTGATGCGGGAAGTGTCTTCTGTTCTACCACAAAAGCATTAGTCAGGTCAATCATCGAAGTCGGTCGGTTTATCCTGGCTTGCAGTCGGAGTTCCAATTTATCTCAAATGTGTCTCATGGGATTGAGATCGGGATCTGTACAGGCCAGTCAAGTTCTTCGACACTCATCTCTTCAAACCATTCTTGCCCGAAAGTTGTTTTGTGGACGGGGGCATTGTATTGTTAGCAAAGCAAAGAGCCTTCACCGAACGATTGCCATAATACTGGGAGCACAGAATTAACGAGAATGTCATTATGTCGCAGTGTTAAGTTTCTCAGGTATTGGAACTAGAGGATCCAGTCCAAACCCTGTAAAACAGCCCCAGAGCAGGATGCCTCCTCCACCAAACTTCACAGTTGGCACAACCAAAATCCCCTAAAGATTAAGAAAGCCTCCCAACTGGTCTGTGAAGTCAGAGCTAGTGGGCCGACCGACTCGAGCTTCAAGCTCTCCGCTCCTGAAAACGCCGACGAAGTACCGCGGTGTTTACGCAAAGAAATAATTTATCGAGTGCGATACTAGACAATTTGCGCACACAACAATAAATCGACCGGTTTTTTTTTCTCTTTATTTTTTGTCCTTAGATAACATCAAAAGATTATATCCTTAGCTTTCATTTTTTTTTTCTCAGTTTCCAGCAATGATATCCGTAAATCGGGGAATTCCAAAGTTTTGCTCTTGTGCTGGGAAATGATTTCATGAAATTTTTTCTTTAGTTTTCAATTTGGCTAAAGGAGCAAAAAAATAAGTTTTTTCACGCATAACGTGAAACCCCCAGCATTTTACGTTAAGCATTTTTGCAACTACAATCTTTTTAATGGTAAATTGGTAAGACTGTATGAACATAATCATTTCACTTAAAACTTTTAGAAATTCCCTTCGCGTTCGATTTATTAAAATGAAAGAAAAAAAGAAAAGACTTTTCCGTAATTACGTAACGAACGCGAAAGCAAAATTTCCGATTTAGTGAGTATATTTACTGAAAATACGGTAAGATGTGTGCTCAAATCTTGCAACTATTTCTAGAAGGTAAAAAAAAATATATAAATTAAAATCATTTAGGAAAAAGTTCTTTGTCAAATGAACAAGGAATATATTAATTCCAAACTTTCGGATACATTTGTTGGACATTCAATAAACTTTTCTTTAGGCTAGCCTTCAGATTATCAGCACATCAAGTGTACATTTCGTGCGAATTCTTGTTTTAATTAGGACTCTGATACACAGCAATTTTATGAAGAAAAATGACATTTGTTTTACAGAAATGAAATGTTGATTTAACGTAATTTATTGCCAGTTTCTTTAGCCTGGTTAACCTTAGTACTTGATGCGCTAATAATACATATATGTACAGCTTTTTTTTTTTTTTTTTTTTTCAATTTGAACACTACTAACTACGAATTTTGTAAAGAAAAATAACTATTACTTTATGAAAAGGAAATGTTGAATGGTAATTAAATACCAGTATTTAAACGACAATTAATAATGAGCTGATAATCGGAAGGCTAGCCCTTAAATTTTACTCCGTCAGTAAAAAAAACGACTAACAATTCACTAAATTATAATTGTATTTATAACGAAAGCAGAAAATGCTGTCATGAAAACTTTAACCTTTGAATTCACGGTGGGTTCAAAATTCTTCATTCGTACGGAAGAAATCCGTACGAATGAAGAATTTTGGCAGAAATTTTGCCAAGAAATTCCATTTCATATGAATTTAACCGGACCCTGATGTTGTTGTCTCTAGTTAAAAAAAAAAAAAAATGCTTTCAGGTGCGTACTGTATGTACTATTTATTCAACGTGCTATGTATTGGAAGCCATGGATGCGAACCTCCGCTACCTTTAATAAGTTGCTATTTCTCCGAGATTTTAGCTTACTTGCGTCATTTCTTTTTCCTTTTTTTTTAATGTTTGCTGCCATAAGACTGTTTAGGAATTTTAATTTGTAACTTAATAAGGAATACCAACTTTTCAAACTACAATTACGAAAATGGTGTCCTTCTGCTGCTCTCCCACACATTCACCTGCAGGACGCCCCTCCATTTTTTCACAGAATAGTACACACCTCTAAATTTAAACGAAAATTCATTTTACACTCATCGTCAAAAAAATAGTTGCACACAGAAGGACGTGTCGGATTGCAATGCTATTCGGGAGGAAGGTTACCAGGAACAATAAATGATTAAACATTGAGACTGATATGGGCAATATTCATTGAGCTGCACGACAATAAGCAGTGTCTCTCAGTATGGCGTCGGCCGTCGGGCCGCCATGTTTGCGCACACAGCACGCCAGACGTCTCTGCATGGAGTTGTACAGGTTCCGAATGGTGTCCTGCGATAAGCCATCCCATGCAGCTTGAATCTTCTCACGCTGTTCCTGCAGATTGTGCAGTAGGGGAGGATTTTGGATAGCGCGTCCAATAGCATCCCACAAATTTTCAATCGACGATGTGGCTGGCCACGGCAGAGTGTCAGTCAGTGCCTTGAAGGCAAGCTCTCGAAACAGCAGCAGTATGCGGACGAGCGTTGTTCTGTTGGAAAATCGCACCGGGGTGAGCGTTCACGAAAGATAGGGCCGCCGGCTGCAGGACATCATTAACGTAACTTTGGGCTGTCAAAGTGCCTTTAATGAACACCGAAGTTAATCTGGCATCGTAGACAATTGCACCCCACACCATGACGCCAGGCCTTCTAAGCGTGTAACGCTCGACAACAAACCGTTCATCTTTGCGCTGACCATGGTGCATTCACAAGCGGATTCCTTGGTCGTCTCCTCCAAGACAAAAGCGGGACTCGTCACTGAAGATCAGCCCCTTCAATTCAGAGTGGCTTCTTGACAGTCTGGCATGACACCATTGCAGTCTTTGGCGACGATGCAATGGTGTTCAGGGCAGTCGTCGTAACGGTATGCGTGCGTATAGTCCTACGTCATGCAGCCGTCTGCCAATGGTGTTGGCATTAATCGGACGATGCATGGATGGCACCACCACTGCTCGCTGAATATCTGCAATCGTGGATGTTGGGTCACTCCGCGCACGTCGGACAACCCGTCGGTCCTCTCTCTCCGTGGTTCGTCTAGGTCGCCCAGACCCTTCTCGTCGCTGCTGTGTGCCTTTTTCTATCCACTGCCGCCAACAGCGTGCTATGGTGATATCCGCACGACCCCGGTGTGGCGCGCAATACGGCGATAAGACCATCCTGCTTTCCGGAGCCCGACGAGGCGGACCCTCTCGAACTCCTCCAATTGCTCCTATTGGTTCCGAACTTTTCTTCGAGGCATACTTCACTTGCAAAGGATGCAACCAACACCCCAGCACAAGTCGGAACGGTAAGCACGCGAAACGGGACGACCTTATACTGTATAGCCAGCCAGGCACAGCGCTACGACCTCTCCTTGCTATCGTCACATGCGCGGCCGAGCGTTATACTTGAATCGTTTGCATGTCTCAGGATGTCAAACATACCCACCAGGTTTCACTTTGCTTCCTTCTGGGTGCAACTATTTTTTTGACGTAGAGTGTATATTACAAAATTTCCGTGAAGCATTTCCCGATCATGAATACTGGAAAAAGTTGATTTTAAGACAGGGACAGAATGGTTGAACAAAATAAATGCATTTAACAGACGTCACCGATTAGAACGTTTGTAACGTACCAGGAGATGTGACGTACCTGCCAGAAGGACGCACACGACATAAAGGCAGATAGGAATCAGAATAAAACGTCCGCGTAGCTCAATTGGTAGAGCAACTTATTCCGGAATGAGGGGATCCGGCTTCGAATCCCGGCGTAGACCAAAAATGACGGAGAAATTTACTTCGTTATACGTTATGTTTAGCAAGCAAAGAGCTTAAGTTTTCCGAGCCGATTTCGGCTCCTGTTGATGGCTTCGCCACATAGATACCTTTTCTCGGATGCGTCGCTAACTGATTGCCACATTTCTTTCTGGTTTGGCTTACTGCCAATTTCAGACCTGAGGGTTTATAGAGATGGCTGTAACACTCAAGCATTTATTTTGTTGTTTTGAACTCGGCAAGAAACTGGCTGGAGACAGAAATTTTCCAGAAATATTTCATAAATTCGAAAAAATCACGTACGCTTATCCAAGTTCCCTAAAATCTCATATGGTTGCACTCGCTATGTACCAAATTGTTAAATATTTTTGGGGAGCTAAAGAAAAAGTGGGTGTGCTCATGCCCACCTTAGCCACCCACCAGTAGCGTCGAGCCTGCAGAGTGGTCCGAGCCGGAACGGAGCCATCCGGGCCCATCTCTGATCATTCGTCCGAGATAGGCCAAATTTCGAGTCTCATATGAGGCGTGAGGTGCGCCTGTCTGATTACGTTGGCTCTGACTCCTCCCTGGAATCAGTGGCCTCAAATTGAGGACGGGCGACTGCATGAAGATAGCTCTATCTTTATAAGTTTCTCATGGGGTGATAGTTAAACCCCACCCCTAAAATATCCGTTTGTTTATTTACAAACTTTGAAGAAGCTCTTATCTTTCGGTGACAGGGCTGTGTGAAGCCCATATCCGAACTTGTAGCACTTGAGATCGAGTACTGAATCATCACGATTGGGGCTTTTTTTTATTTAGTTCCCATTTTATGGCTTCCAGTTACTAGTGCTCACAAGTGCTTGCAGCTAAAAATAATAAAATAAATTATTGCACCTTCTGGTTATGTTGAAGCGAACGGTTGAAATCACATCAATGTTTTCTTTACAGATTTTGCAATTTAGCTGATAGTGCACTATCTATAGCTCACACATATTTTCTCTTATTTCAAGAAGTTTGTGACCACTATGGTATAAAACGCTGGCGTTGAAAACCTAGATGTTATCTGTTATTTGGAATCATCGCATGACATGACAAGACGAAACCCCTGACCTGCAGTTCAAGAGAATTTAAGGCATCGATTGCTGATTTATCAGCGGCGCTTTGATTCTCTTTGTAGAGTAGTAACAGCTTGCGTAAAGAAAACAACGTGAACAAGAAGAGGTCCTCTTCCTATAAATAACTCTCATGCCTCCTGGAAATAGATTCTTAGAATTTCGTCACGAAGCAACCGATCTTGCTGGCAGTGAAGAGGTCATTACACACGTGACTTCTCTCGTTCGCCCCATTACCAAAATCTCAAATACCGCGACCTAAGAATTTTAATTTAGTAAACAAATATTTTTATACATGCGCGATAAAACTGCCAAAGAAACTGAAGTCGTCCCATTACATGTTTCTGAATTACACCCTTTTTATCAATGAAGAATGTGTACAACTCCAACTAATTTCTGTTACATTCAAGCAAAAGAAAAGGCTGCTAATCATGCAAGGCATAGGTTAAAGAACCTTCCCATAAAAAAAAAAAAAAAAAAGGAGAGAGAGAAGAAAACTTCTATCCGCCGATGATGTTTTTTATTCTTTTTTTTTTACTTTTCTACAGATCATTAGATTTACACAGTCACACGCACAGTACAGTAATAGTAATTTCACGTATACTTCACCGCAAATAAAAAATTAAAAGTTTCTTCTTTTACTTCTTTATAAAAGAATAAAAGAAGTTATCAAACAAATACGAGTGTGTGTGTGTGTGTGTGTGTGTGTGTGTGTGATCCACAAATTATAACCTAGTCTGTGGATGCAGCAAAAATTTATGGGAACTGATTTTTTTTTTTTTTTTTTTTTTTTCATTTTATCAGTGATTTTCGTAAATGAAATAAAATTCTTTTCTTTTTCGAAACTAGGTATTGCGAATCGAATGTTCAACATGCACCTGTAAAAACGTACATTACCAATCTATTCTGTTTCTGCGCAGAAAGTTTTTTGCGAAATTAGTTATCTAGAATTTAAACTTTTTTTTTTTTTCTCGTTTATCATGTAACAGAAAAGTTTCTGTGAATTTATAAGTGAGTCTCAGAAAACAAAGAAATCATGAGATCAAATTTCTAAGTTCCAAATTTATCTAAAACCAACTAAAAAATTTGTATTCTGAAACTAAACGGAAACCTATTGAGATTTACAAGTATCAATGTCTTAATCTCGGCTTTCAAGCAAGAGAGAGAGAGAGAGAAATGATGAATTTTCAAGACTTGGGTTTTTGTTTTCATTTTTTACATCACATTCTTAGCGCGCTGTTTCTCCCCTTCTTGTCAAAAGTAACTGTGGCGTTTACTACAACGAAATGAGAATTGATAAACGTGTGCGAAATGATTATTATATTTACTACATTTATTTTACATGCCACCAATGTTTGCTCGCCAAGATCAAATATGGCCATCCTTTCTGCGTACAACAGCGAGCTTATTTCTTGTAAGAACATTCTAAGTTTCATCATTATGAAGAACGAATCATGTTATTTCATTTCTACATTTCTTTCTCGTATTGCAATAACAGGAAGCACCCGGGCACTTCTCGAATTTCATAAACATCTTCAAGTTGACTGAAAGCAAAACGATACTTTTATAATTTGAAAAAAAAATTCCTTTGTTCTTTGTCTTATTTTTAATAATTCCTATTTCTGATTCGTCTCTGTGCTTTTAAAGTTTCGGTTAGTTTGCCTTGAGCTTGACGAACATGTAAACGAACAAACATATGCGTATAAATATGCAGTTATCTTCTGTAAGAGAGGAGAACAGTTTTTAATACATCTGTTTCTCTATGCAGAATTTGATTTTTATACATTTTTATGCAACCCATGTCAAACAGACTGCGAGACAAAGTTAAACGTACTACTTGCAAATTAGCCTTTTGTAGTGGAGCAACAGTCACATGAAATCAAAGAGCATCGTGCAAGGGTCTTTCAGAGGTTGAGATATTCCCGGACCACTTCCATTTAGGAGATCCCCAGTATATTAAAAACAGAAAATGAAGAAACATAATGTCAAAAGTCTAAATATAAGGCCCGGGCTAAATCCTCCTTCACTCCTTATGATAGGCCCTGCGCTGTGCGCAAAGTAACGCGAAAGACAAGGGAAAAGTCAAGGGCAAATCAAGGCGATAACAAGGTCATTGCGTCCAAGTTACAAGTAATAATTTCGTCAACCTAAAGCTGCTGTTGATGTGTACTTTTTAATGATTTTGAATTCTGTTGTACATGACTGTTTAAAACTGTTTTAAATTTTTAAAGCATATGTGTTTCATGTTATATGCAAATCCTAAGCTTCTTTTTTTTTTTTTTCTTCAGCCAGGAAGAGTTGCAACTCTAGTAGAAGACCAACAGGTAAGATATATATGTTGTGACTTTGAAATAATGCTTTCTCTTCATGTGATTTAACGTTTCCATATGTTTTGAAACAATGCTGTAGCATCTCGGTGTTAAAAGAAATATCATTTCCACAATTTTTATTACAAACCCGTTCATACTCCATCAAAGTGTCTGTCACTTTCTGCTATTGAGTGCATTAAGTTCACAATGCTTTGATGCACACTGTCTTCGTGGGGAATGACTTCTTTCAGTACTGACGAAAAAGCGAACAATTAACTTGATTGACTCAAATTAGTATAACTTCACAAAATATAGTAAATTAATGGGTCTGTTTGGGCAGTGGAGCAGAAGTTGCATAACGACAACCCATTTAGCTGCTGCGTCACCAAGATATACGTAAAAAATACTGTCTCGCCCTTGGTCTTCCGATACGAAATGCTGAATTTCCTCTCAGATGAAGCGTGCATTATTTCCTCAGAGACAGAACCACTACTTCTACATTCTTTCCTTTTTTTGCTTTTGTTTTGCAAAGATAATATTTTTCAGCGTACAGGACAAGAAGTAGTAACCCGCAGTGAAGAAACTAGTTGGTCATCTGTGATCCCAAACCTCTGAAGTATGCTAAGTTGCTGAAGTTAAGCGCCATGCTATTCGTTTCATTTGCGTCCTCCGTGTCCCTTTCGGCCTTATTGCCTTTAACTATTTTAAATAATAAAAAAAAAGTTACATAATATGAAATGAGGTTCGTTTATTTAGACATTCTCTCCAAAGATGGACGCACATGTGATAAAGGCAGATAGCAGCGAGAGCATACGTCCGCGTACCTCAGTTGGGAGAGGGACTTATTCCGGAATGAGGGAAAACGGGTTCGATGCCCAGCGTGGACAAAAATGACGGAGGAATTTACTTCGTTATATATAAGCTACAAAATTTAATAGGAGTTACTGTCAAACTAAAAGATTGAGAAAACAAGTGCACTTCATCTGGCAAATTGCTACCCTAAATTCAGTAAAAAGGGAGGGAGTAGGTGGGAAATTTTTGTAGGGTGTGTACACCGTTCAAAACTCTGAAGAAAAGCCTACCGCTGTAGAAAATAATCCAATGTATTTGAGAGTCTATATTTTGCCATTAACTGATATTGAATTTTCCTTGCTTTTGACGTAGTCTTTTTTGCTTGTATTCGGGATTGGAAGAGAGACATAGGGGAGATTTAATACTTCGCATTTCGAATCACTTAATCCTTTTCAATTCAATAACGCTTCCCTTTCCTTCTTTTTCCTTTCTCTTGCTTTCTTCCCTCCTTCATATTTTACTTCTTTTCTTTTGCTGAAAATTTTATTACGTTTCTACTCTCTCGTGATTAGGATGAAAGCACTGAGAAATCAGAGCTGGTATATCCTTGGAAAGTTAAAAAATTATTCCTCTGCTTCAGTTGATGGGCAAAATGTGCGCCGGACATATATCATTTGGATACAGGAGAAAATTTTCAGTTAAGAATTCTGGTTTTTTTATCGTAACTCCGTTTGTATGATTACTTGGTATGTCATGAGTAGTACAAAGTTATTTGGTGTTGCAATAAATGTAATTAAGGTAAGGTGAGCAATATTACTGATCGATTTTTCTGACGTAAGTTATTGTTACTAGGCTACTTTGATGTGACATGTCAAGACCAGAAAAAAATGCTGAATTTTCATGTAATCTACCATTCATCTACTAAGTATCTCATTTAGTACACAAAATTATTTCCACAAAATTGGCATTTCTCATATCATTGGAGATACGAGGGTGAGTCAATAGTTTCCTGCAGTGCAGTTTTAACTTCTTTTCAGTTGGTTGTAGTGCTTCTCGCTTCCCTTGTGAAGACGTGGTGTTTCTGTCGTCACTGTGGTTTCAGGTTTAACTTTGATTGTTCTTGTGTTGCGTGTTGTGCCCTGAATTGCACTCGGCGAAAAGATGGCCACTCGGCTTTCCATATGCCACAGCAGTATTTATTTATTTATTTTTGGCTGAAGATGTACTAGTGACTGAAATTCATCGAAGGCTTTCGTCATAGTATTGGAAGTGTTTCTCCACGGTATAATAGTGTCAGCAAACGGATTTTTAGGTTCAAAAATGGCCGTACAAGTGTAACGCATGAAGAAGGTGCTGGCCGCGCGCGGTCTGGTTCTTCAAAGCAGACGGATGACTGTTGATCAAGTAGCAAATCGTACGCAAATCAGTCGTAGTTCTGCCTATGAAATCATCCGCGACAGCTTTCGCGTGTATGCAGTCTGTGCAATTTGGGTTCCAGAACTTTCTGCGGAAGTGCACAAACGCAATCGCTTAAACATCTGCCAACGCCTTTCGGACTGCTATATATGTTAACGAAGGTGGCGCCTTTTCAAATAGAAATATAGATTTTCCGTTACTAGCAGGAGAGGAAATGCCAGAGTTTGGAATGGAAACATCCGGGATTACCAGTAAAAAAAGTTCAAAACTCAATAAACAGCTGAGAAAGTATTTCTTACTGTTTTTGTTTTGTTTTTCTCTGGTGACGATGAAAGGGGAACTCACAAGGCCTGCCAATATTATAACATGATCGGGAGAGGGTTCACACAGTGAACATTCTCGTTGTAGTGAGGTACCACGTAAAAAGCTGAAGCCTGCAATTCGAAGCAAACACTGAGGACTAGAGGTCTGCACAGGCCCGGGGCGGGCCTTTGCTCATTTCTAAGTTAGGAAAACGGGCCGGGCCTTCGATATTTAATGTAAAACAGATACGGGCTGGGCCGGGCCTTCGATGTTTAATGTAAAACAGATACGGGCCGAGCACGGGTTTTTTTTTTTTTATGAGCAAAACAATCGCTGTACGGTGTCTTTCTTGTTTGGAAAACTCGCAACATACAGCAGCAGGATAAGATTGAATAATTTCCGCTGATGGAAAAAATAGAAGTTTTACGACATCCTCTCCTCCTACAAAGCAATTGGAATGGGTCAACTCCCTTAGTTTTTCAATGTGAATGTGAACCCTTCTCTCTCTCTTTCTCTCCCTGACTTTCACCCTCCTCTCATGCTTCAGGACAGGCTATTAACTGCAGCATTTCTAAACCGGGCCACCCGCTCGCAGACCAGGACTGGCGCAGACGATCTTTTTTATTGTTCTGGTCGGCGGCACTTTGTTCTCTAGATGTGTGAAAAGTTTTTAAAGTTTTAAATGGCACGGGAGAAATGGCCTGGGGGAAATTACTTCTGTGTATAAATCTGTGCCGTATTTTCCCCATTTGTTCTCTCAGGCAGCCGTTTTCAAAACTTCTGTGACACTGATTAGCTGGGCAGTCTGTCGTTGTTTTCCCTTAGCATATGTTCAGTTCAGTGTTGCTGATAAATACTCTTCCCCACTGATTATGGAGGTCAAGAAAGCGAAACATTTTCGCGAAAAAATCGCTTCCGGAGAATATGTGCTTGTAGACAATGTAAAGGGGAAAACAATATTTGGAAATATTTTAAATTACTGTCCCGTTCTGAAACTAGTCGGCCGGTAAACGTTGTGCAGTGCACTAAATGCAAAAACTTTTTGAGTTACGATAGCACAAAGTCTGGAACATTGCATCTTAAGCGGCACAAATGTGCTCCCCACACACACACGAAACGCATATTGGGTTCCAGCTATATGATATGCCAGTAGAGATAGGTGCAGTTTATAAAGCCATAAAATCTTCTCCCAGTAGAACAATCGGACTCATAATTATGGACATTTCGTACTTTTCGAATTAACCCCCACCCTCCTTATCCCCAAGGATATTTCCGGGTCCGGTGGTAAGGAATGATAATTTGAAAACCCAGAAAATTTGAAAGGCATGGAAATTGTCCTTTTCATGCAATATTTTTGAGTATACAAGCCTCTCCTCCCTCCTCGGACGTCACGTGACTTTAGTGACTTATATAGAGTCTCAGAAATATTCTGAATTAACGTTTATTGTAACAGAATACGTGTAGCAATTAAGAAAACGAAAACTCTTCAGGAGTCGAATGACCGAGTGCACCAGGTGTCAAATTCGTGTTTTGGTAATTGTTGACATTTTACGGGCCTTGGAAACAGGAGAAATATACGGGCCGGGCCTTGGACGTGTGGGCTTGCGGGCCGGGCCGAACTTTCCAAATTAAGGCACGTGCAGACCTCTACTGAAGACCATCGCTGGAAAGATGTTCGTTGTTGCACGACAATTCCTGCCCTCATACTGCTTCCCACACTATCGAAATCCTCCAGAAAAGGAAACGTTTGAGGTATTAGAGCATTCTCCGTATAGTTCTGGCCTCTTCCCTTCGGACGATCAGGTGTTCGGTCCACTCAGAAACTCCTTAAGGCTGTCTTTGAATGAGTGTTAGGGTTCATCTTCTGTGATAGATGACGCAAAAATCACTCCTTGGGCGTGGCTTTTACGTCTTGAATGACTGTCCCAGAAATTGGCATCAGCGAATCACTACAGACCTCACCATATTCAGAATGGAAGTGGCATGGGCACTCGGAGGGGCATGCGGTTACACAGCCCCATTTTCAGCAGGGTTTCGATGTACTGTGTGTTGTGACACATTACTCCCTCCACCAGCATTCAAATTACCCGCGAGTTACGCCACAGTATTCCTTCTGTTGGCTCGTACGGGATAGGCTTCGCTCACCTCTACCATCGATGAGCCGTGGTGGGCCCACACCCTGCCATCGGTTCGTTGTTTTTCCGTTCTCGGACCACTTTTTGAAGGTACTAACAACAGCTGATCGTGTACACCCCACAAGTCTTGAAAAACGGCTTGTGGGGTGTACCCGGTCTGGACATTACAATTTGGCTGTTGTCAAACTCGCTTAACCCTTTAAAGTGGCCGATGTACCTGAACCAAATGCTGCCGAAAGTTTTCTGATGCCCCCAAAGGAAAATGTTCACATAGCGGCCGAGTTTTACGAAAACTACGGCAAAACAATTCCTTTCACCCTCTCATCTACGCAGTACAAACCATAAACCTGTCACTTGTGATAGATTTATAGTCTATTCCCTTCTGGTCGTTTATCCTCTGCTCCATGGGCCAAATCATGATGGGAAAGTGATAGTATTGTGCCCCCGACACGAACATCCTGGCCCTGGGTAGAAACAAGTGATTCAAACCTCTTCCCTCTCCTGTCTGATGTTCCTCGCCATTATTTTAACTATTTTATCAGATAATTAGTCAGAAATGGGTAGTGCCAATTATCCTCATAAATGACAGCCTTGGATCACAAAGCTACGGGGGAAAGCAAAGCTTTCTGATCCGCATGTTCATTCGTTCCAGCCACTTTGGGTCCACTTCTTAGACAGCGAATATATTCGTTGGAGCAGATTTCAGTCTATTTTGCTAACCCCGAGTTAATGCGTTCCAACCGGTTAAAGGGTTAAGATCTGAAGAATAAAAATAACTGATTAACAGCTGAGAAAGTATCATGTGTTATTTACCCGTTTCATGACCTTCATAAGCGCCGTCGTTTACCGGCAGTTGCTTCGATTCACATAACGACGCACTGGTCATAATGTTTTGGCTCATCGGTGTATTCAGTAATTATACCATTTCACATATCCTACCAACTTGTAACATCTATTGACATATTTGTCCTGATGAAAGATGCGTGTGTCATGGTGTATAGACAGGCATATCTTTGGACTGCCACACAGATTTTTAGGCACTTCAAACAGGATCAATGAACGCTCATTATGGGAATGACATCCTAAAACGCTTTGTAAGGCCGTTAGGCTTTATGCAGGAGCAATTGGCGATAATTTTATCATACAGGACAATAACGAACGCCCTCGCCGAACCGGAATAATCTTGATTAAGAACATCAACAACTGTGTAGAGTGAACACCATCACTTCCGTAAATACACGTTACCTTACTCATTAGATTATATTACACCGAACCAGTTTTACAGTGTATTTATACGTACTCTAATTATTGCGGTTACGGTTTGCTATTCTTTTACTTTTTTCTTTGTTGTTGTTGTTTTGGCATTTATAAAACGACCACCGTGTGCATCTCGTTGGGCTATAAGCAGTCGCCCGTTCCTAATTTTGGTCCACTTGCCCCAGGGAAGGGACAGAGCCAGCGTCATTGGACAAGCGCACCACTCAAACCTCATGAGGGGCTCGAGCCTGGTTCCATCTCGGAGGAATGATCCGATATCAACGCCTTAGGTCACTTAACCACCGGGGCGATTTCTTTTACCTGATTTAACATACCGTGTAATGCTTGTTGATACTACGTGGGATACATTAATTCTAACCATATATGATCCATCATGACCTATCCTTTCAGCTGACACATGTTGATCCATTTTAACTGCTGTATTACTTATTGAAATTGTTAATCTGTTATTATACTGTACTTTTACTACATACCGTATTAACATACCAACCTACTCCATGATACGTGCTGTCGTATTTCTCCTTATCTTTTTTATATCAGTTGCTATGTGGTACTGGATGATACAACTACCTTTCTGTATGATCATATATGCTGCCTTCCATGTGATACTTTTCAGGAATCCTACTAATACCGTTGTATTGAGAGTATATCCTGTTTATTATATGGTACCAGTTGACATAGTCTAACCTACTCTATCCTAGTATAGATATATTCCAAACTGCCGTGTCTTCTCTCTCCTCGTTTCAAGGTTTAACTACTACTGTATGCATCTATAGGATTCGAACCCGAGTCCAGCTTAGAGGATTTTCCAGAAACCCACACCTCTCAGGCACCTGGATAGCCTGCATTGTTTTAACTATTGACTTTACAACGTGATGCTTATGTACTGTACTATATCCTATCTATTGATATTTAATGTGATGGTTGTCGTTTCCTACCTGTATTAATTTTGGTTTCTAAAATTTCAGGGTCTGACATGGGGAAGGGCATATCTGCTGGGTGATGAAGCCGAGGCCTCCCTCTCCTACCTGGACACTCGGGAGTCGAAACTTGGTGGCTATGCTACGACAATAGTCAACTTCTATGCCAGAGATCCAACGGAGGAGCCCCTCCCAGTTCTTCTGTACATCGCTCTGCCGTCCAGCCACCTCTACGCGGGTCCAGCTCCTCTTCCCGAGGTAGCTACAGATATTGCGGAAGCGAAAGGAACCTGCGGGTACAACGCCGAATACCTCTTCAGGCTGGCAGAATTCATGAGGGAGCAAGTTCCAGAGGCATGCGACGACCACTTGTACCTCCTAGAACATCTAGTGCGGGCCCGTCTCAAAGAGAAGAACATGTCGATAGATGATATCATGGGACGTGTTGATTATCCTCCACCCATTCCCGTGGATGTGGACATTGTCGATCAACAACCGCCACTACAACACTCACCTCCCAGATCACCGGATTTCGCTTCACGTGTTCCATCCAGAAAGCTCAGGTGTCTAAACCTATGATGAGGCTTCCACATAGGCCAAAACTGTTACGCAAAATACATATATTCTTAAAAACAATGCAATGCCTACATTCGTCTAATCTGCTTCGCTTTGTGCCTTTCCAGGTCTGCAGCCTCAATTTTCAGATGAGGAGTGCAGCTCAAGATCTCAAAGGTTCCTAAGTGCTGTGAGTTACAATCAGTAACATAATGATTATGCAACGATTGCGTGTGATTGTAGGTTGGGCTTGACACTGCTGTCGTGATCCAGAACTGACAATGTCGAACAAGTACTTGACATCGATGTTTTTCCTCTTAAAAGTTTGCAATCCTCTAAAAGAGGGAAATAGCCCTTCTAAATAGGAAAGACTCATGACGCAGATGCCAAGGCTCTTATGATGACAATCTTCGAATTGCAAGCTTGTAACGAGATCAGTTTACAGATCTCTGGCTTCATGTTCCTCTTAAAAACTTCTCAGGCGCGAGAATTAACACGCTAAAATATTAATGAAGCGGTTTTATTCCCTTCAGTATGCTTGACTGGGGCATACATATTGACCTAACATTAGTTTTCAACGGAAAACAAGGCGAAAACTGCCTTTTCAAATTTACCAGACACCTTCTGAAGAAAGCTGTTAGAGATGTGACAAAACAGTGACGGTTTTCTTTATAATTTATGATGTTTGTAGTAAATCAACTTAAAAATCAATTCGTTACATTCAGGCGTCGCATAAGGCAATTCAAAATAGCGTAAGCACGCGATGAGTTGAAAAGAAAAATTAGTAGTTTAACGCACTGAGGATGAGTCAAGTAAATCTGGGTTTTTGTATTTCATAACGATGCCATTCTCAAAAATGATAGTAATATTATTATGCCTTTACGCTCCTGAAAATATGAATAGCTTTTTGTCTAAGTGTATTGAGTACGACACCGTAGGCGTCAACATTGAACGTGTTGGCAGAGCAAATCGATCCCCAACATCTTTAAAAAAAAAAAAAGGAGGCAGAAATACGTATTTGTATGTATGTCACACAAAATACAGTATTATTAATAGGTCAGAATGCATAAACGTGAAACTGTCAACTTGGCAGCTGTCTTGTCATCGTATTGATGGTTCTTGAAGAACACTTCAAACTGTACAAGCACCACTCCGGTGAGCCGTAAATGTGGAAAGTAAAAGTATTAGATAAATGCTAGCTGAATCAGCTGTTCTGACATCTTGTTGAGGAGATACGTGTGCGAGATATGGCTTCTGCCTTGATCACTTGCAAAGAGGATAAAAGGAAAAAAAAAAAAAAAAAAAAAGAACAGCTTCTTCTGCGTAAGAGATAACCTTGTCTGTTATGAACTAACCTATTGCTCGTTTCAGAAGCGTGCCGAACGCTCCTGGACCTTAGCGGTTTGGGGTAGCTATTACGATAAAGAAACTGGTTCAACCAAGCATATCCTGCTTATACGCTTTTTTTTTTTTACAGAAATTATTTTTTCCAATGCTGATAAATCTCGACTTCTGGAATACTTAGTATGATTTAACAATATAATAATCACAATAAATAACCTTCTAGTCCACTCTTCAGCATCTAAAATTTTATAAAAGCATATTTGACCAATATTACTGAGGATCAAATGGTCTGCTAGTTCGCTTACATTGCGTAGTCCACGGTCTTAGGATTTTTCGAATGGTTTTGAAGAATGCAAGATCGTATAAGCTTCGGTTCAGCGGCCTTTTGTATAAGCTTCCGGCTATCGATCAGGAAGTTGTCGAATGTCTGCTGTTTCACCCTTCTTGAATCAAAATAAATTTTACTTTCACTTTCCAAGAAAATTGATACAAAGCACGAAACTAAAACTCGCGAAGTTACAATTGATGTTGGTCAAAGAATTATGAAAAAATGAAATAAAAATTAAACGAGATCACTAAGAAATGAGCTTTAAGAAAGGTACACAATCAGTATCTATAGCTCTTTTCTTAAACTGTATTTTATTTTGTTTTCCAAAACAATAGTTTTATCAGTCTAATGTTTTCAATTAATTTTGACGAAATTAATACCTTCAGCTCCTTTTTTAACCTGCATTTTTTTCTTTACGCTTTCGAAGACTACAGTTACTAGTTTAATATTTTACGTTAATTATAATTTCTTGCAATCATTTAAACATTTATTCTCAGCTTCATGCTGCTGGTGATAATTTTATCTACATAACTTGACCAGTATCTAGTGTGAACATCCTGAATAAGTACTAATGTATCTAGTATTAAGGAGACGTGCTAAAAGTATTTTGGCAAGATTTTGTTCCCAACATATTTTATATCGTTATTATGAACCTGTACATTCAATTTCGTTGTAGTATGTATGTAGTCATTTTGTAAAACAGTCTATGTAAGAGTTTGGAGTTATAATCTTATTTTAACGTATGAGTGACTCATGTCTGTGGTTTTATGATGCGAGAGCAGAGGCGAAACTAGGGTGGGGCAGTCCGGCTCCTCCGGGCGCAGTTCAAGAGAGGGCGCAATACTCGCTGCTGGAGTCTGATTAAAATGGGAATCTAAGCTTTTGCACGATTTTCTGGTACATAATAGTTTTCGGGTCATACTTCGTCATTTGTCCATTTACAGAATGTGTTTATAATATATTTCGCCAGTTTCGGTAGCCTTAACAGCTTAAAATTAGCATTTCTTCCTCAAAATGTTCTAAGGATGTTAGTTGGTAGCATTCAGAAATGATGGAGCGGTTGTACGTACGTTGCGAGGTAAAGATGTTCACATTCTTGAAGATTCTCTGGGGGCTATTCGATTATTGCTGTAGCTGCGAGCCGCAACTACCAGCTGCATTTGACCCAGTTGATGTGGTATCGAATCAGTTGGTAAAAGCTGCACAAACAGCCATAGTTCCATTGCTTGTTTGTAGGGGGGTATAACGACCACCGTGCGCAACTAAATGGACTATAAGCAGTCACCAGTTTCTAATTTAGGGCCAGTGACGCGAGAGAGCTAGTGCCATAGGACAAAAACACCATCCATGTCTCACCTCGGACGCATGGTTAGAAGCCAAAACATCTTAGTACTCGGCCACTGGGGTGGCACACTTTGATTATATGTCCCACATAGAAATGCCGCTGAGGTATGATGTTCATTGTCTTGTCGGTGTTAGTCCGATCGCCGAGTAGGCCCGAATTAGAATCTCAGATGAGGTATGAATGGTGGGAGTGGGTGAGTTGCACCGGAAAGATAGCGAAACGGGCGAGTTGTACCGCATAGTCCCTTTCTACCGACGGGCGAGTTGCACCGCATAGTCCATTTCTACCGGCGGGCGAGTTGCACCGCATAGTCCCTTTCTACCGACGGGCGAGTTGCACCGCATAGTCCATTTCTACCGGCGGGCGAGTTGCACCGCATAGTCCGTTTCTACCGACGGGCGAGTTGCACCACATAGTCCATTTCTACCGGCGGGCGAGTTGCACCGCATAGTCCGTTTTTACCGGCGGGCGAGTTGCACCGCATAGTCCGTTTTTACCGGCGGGCGAGTTGCACCGCATAGTCCATTTCTACCGACGGGCGAGTTGCACCGGTGCAACTCACACCTCGGAAGAAAGCGGGGGGGGAAGCAAGGTTCTGAATCTAAGAACCATAATAATGAAGCAAGGTTAATAAGGTTTATTTTTTTTTCATTCGCATAATTTTCCCTTTACACTTTTTCCAGGCTTAGGACTGGTAGGGACTAATAGCTTCTGGCATGTTTAAAAAATTTGCGGAATGAGTTTCCCTTGTCTTAAAGCAAGATTATTTTCTCTTGTCTTGTTTCATGATCTGTCTTTTACCTCTTTGTCTTATTTCTTCTTATCCCTCTTAGAACCATAATAAGAAATAGCTTTTAAAAATTAAAATCTTGCAAGTTCTTTATTCTTGTACTTCTGCTTCATTCTTTCCATATTTCCCATCCTGTTCTTCAGACTTTGGTTTGGTTGCTTTATCACATTTTCTCTATTTTTCAATGCATAAACATCAACCTGGATTTGTTTAATCACTTCGGCAAAAGCATAAATATTTGGGCTAGGTGCACTGAAATTAGAATTCAATTATGCATGAAATGATTCACAGGCATTAGTTGTTCCCACTCCTGCTATTCTATCCGAAGCCCATATTACGGGTTGGAATTTGGCTTCTTCATATAATCAGCGTATTTCGGAATCCTTCCTACCTGTGAGATATCCGACATCAAATCGTCTACGAAACAGTCTGCAACTTCCTCGTGATTTAAATAAAGTAATCCAAGTGACCAACGCAGTGACTTTCCTGTCACAATTTTTATCTTTATATTCCTTTGTCAAACCAAGTTCCTCGATTTTCTCCACCACGACTGAGATACGTAGAAACGACATCCTTTGATGTTACTTGTAGGCCAGATATTTTTAATTGCTGAATAAATTCCCACTTCAAAATCGGCGATAATATTCTTGGGTTCGAACTTGAATCCCAATTCTTCACAACGCTTTGAGAGCATTAAGAAGATATCTTCATAAGGGCAAGCACTGTTGTTAGGCAGAAGAAAGTGAGCAAGTGGTATATAATAGCCATTTTCGTTTGTATGCACAGTAAATATTTTGTGGAAAAACTTCGGACAATGTTTGAAATCCATCGATGAATATCATATCACTTTCACACAAAAATTTTAGATTCGAAGTGGTTGAAAAGCAAACAATACCTTTATTTCTTATTGTTGATTTGTAACATTTCTTTACCCTGATGTGTTTTAATATCCAATGAAGCTAGAGCAATATGCACTTCTTTTGTGTTCTTGGGTAAAGTTGGTAACCCTGCACGTCGTTCTGTACTCAGATTTTTTCTTATATATTTCATATTTTTTATGTTGAACTCTTCTGCAGATCCCGTGGGCGCACTACTTATTTCTTTTCTGATTAATTTTTGGGGACGTCCATTCAATTCGTCGATAGCTTTCCTTTTGACACTATTGAAGATGGCGTGTCTCTTCAAATTCTTATCTGGGTCGTGATTGTGATAAATTACTGTGGCATTTTCGTCTGTATAGATCTTTACTAAGCAGTTTCTTCGGATGTATTTCAATTTAAGTCCTTCCTGGGTTTCATGCTGTTTGTAAAATTTGTAATTATCATAGACTATAAGTCTACGTCCTTTTTAGCTCAGCATAAATTCCATTATCACTGATGAGTTGAATTACGCTGCATAGGACAGTGTCCTCTCGTTTCCCCGAATATCGTTTCCCTAATCAGGTGGTTCGCGGAGGCTCATTCTCCCTATGTATACGAATTCGCGTTTCCCCTAATATATAGTTGGGTCAGAAGTTACGATTCCCGATTCCCCTAATAGTTCGGTCAAAGTTACGATTAATTCCACCGCGTCACGTTCAGTTCTTATTTATATTGATATTCCTATTTGAATTTGCAAAGGAAGAGCGTCATGCCTTTTTTATACATACAGATTACATACATATATTTTGCCCTAACTGGTAGGCAGAAGCATAGCTACAACAACATTTTTATACAGTTTGACATAGAACAAAAAACTTTAAAACACTCATGGCATTGAAAATAAGATACATTGTAATAATTTGTTGAATAACTAATTAAATCAGCATTTATTAAGCATTGAATGGCATTCAGCAACAGTATTTGCTAAGTTACCTCTTATCTGTTAAATTAAATCCTACAGATGACATAAAAAGAATTAAACTACATTCTTCGTTAATGTATTCGTTTGTCAACTTCATTATTTTTTCACTGATTTTCTTGTATTTCAATTTGAGGTGTAGAGGCCGGTTTCCAACGTCAAGCAAAGCCATCTGATTTTTAAAATTGGCATGTTGGGTTTTTAATTGACTGATGAATTCGTACAAATATCCATTTATAGCATACATAGATTGGCCTTTTTTTGACTGAATAATTTCACCAGTGAAATCCATTTTTTTTTTACTACTAACCAAGAAAACTTAAATTCTAATAAACCAACGCTAAAACGTATGAAATCCTTGCCCGGAACGGTATTGTACGGCGTTTCTTGTTTGAAACTGTCCGAAGTTGTAGTACGGTGTTGTATACAAATGACCTTTTCTCACCCCACCCTCAAAGAAAGGATTGATGAAAACGAGTAAGCCGGCAGAAGGAAGGCAAAAAGAACCTTAGAGCAAGATTATGCATTAGGGGAAACGATATTCGGAGAAACAGATGGGAGCCGCATAGGACAACACGTGTACAAATGACCACATGGACAATATGCGTAGCACATACCGGCCCCCCTGTTTCCGCTTCCAGTGTAACAAACCTGTTCCACAAGAAGGTGCGGTGGAATTCTCCCCTCGATTTAACTGACAGGTATTGGGGGTGGGGGGTCTGGTGCAACTACCCCATGCCACAGGAGAGGAGTCCGGTGCAATTCACCCTTGAATTTGATTGACAGGTTCTGTGAGGGGTGCAACTGACCCTCATCCATGAATGGTGTGTTTATCTTATGACTCTGGCTTATACCCTTCCCTGAAACCAGGGGCCTTAAATTAGGGACTGGCGGCTGCTTATATTCCTTGGAATTACTCGCGGTGGTCGTTAAATTTCCAAACCAAAATAAGAAAAAAATATTACAGATAGGGGCGCAATATTTTGTGGTTTGCCCCGAGCTCAGAAATGTCTAATGACGCTTCTGTGCGAGAGGTACGTGCAGCAATAACACCAAACACAAAAATAATTTAAAAATGGAGAAATAAACGAGGAAGAGGTCAGTAGGTAGATGTGTAAATGAACATTTTATATTTCAGCTCCCACACATCATAGTAAATTAGTTGTGCCCTCTCTTTTCACTAACATATTTGAAAAGTCATTTGAAAGCATTCCAGTTTCTGTTGTTCTTCATGAAAACTTTTTAATACAGTTTGGGGAAAGATTTCATTTGGCTTATTGTTTACTGTGTGTGTGTGTGTGTGTGTGTGTGTGTGTGTGTGTGTGGAAAATTTGTTAAAGAAGTGGGACAGGGAGATCCCATGTTTTCCACGCTGTTCTCTTTAATGCAACCTTGTAGGATATTTTCCCACCTGAACTGGCAGGGCAAGGGCGATAAGGATCAGAACCGATAATTTGGCCACTTCCGTTTTGCTAAGGAACTCTGAAATTGCAAATCTGGAGTCCAGAACTTACAAAAATAAATCAGGAAAGGGAATGCAATAATGAATTTAAGGAGACAAAAATCATATTTGGTGTTTTAACTAAAAAAGTTGAAATTGTTCGTGAACATGTGTGTACTTTGTTCAGAATATTCCATTTGAGCGTCGAGGTAGAAATTAAATGGCGTAAAAACTTGGCTGGAGTGCAGTTTGAAGTAATAATGGGAAATCAAATTTGCGTTATGTCTCAAGAGAAAAGTACTCAATCATTGCACCCTATCAGTTCTTACTCATGAAAGGTGGGCTTAACTCTGATTTTCATGGCTCAGTGACATTTCCGCGGAAGTAACGATGGCTTTAAACTGTGACGGAGCTGTAAAAAAAGATTGACTACGAGTCACTGTCTTACTTGTAACAGTGACAAAATCACCGTTTGTAAGAGGTACGATACGAAGCAGGAACAGAGCGGAGGATCAGGTGACAGAAGCTGAGCACTAAATAGAAGAAAAGAAAAAGTATTGTTCCCCTATTCGGCAAAACTATACTCGGGGTAACCTGGCTATGGACTACACTCTGAGACATCCTTTTCACTGAAAAGATCTCGTAGATTTTTAGTATATCTCAGCCGTTAAAATGTCTGGGACCATCACACAACCCCTGAGAGTGCGCCACCACGACGGGAGAACAAATAAAAGGAAACTTTCCGCTGATCTTCTATCAGCGATTTTTTTCCTTCATGAAGAAAAGAGTAAAGTTTAGTTTCCTTAGGGTAAAACTTACCTACAGAGGAGATATTTATCTTAGAATGTGATGGTCACTTTATCTAAACTGTGACACCTACAGTGATTTTTCTGCAGCGATCAGGTAATTTCCAACCATCTCTATTACTCACTGATCACAGGCATAGACAATTGCCGATACCACAGGGCTACACAAAGGGATATGAAAAAACTACCTGACTAGTAACATCAGAAAACGCAATATTCGTGGATCGGGATAAAATCCAAGATCCAAACCTTACAGACATCGTTTATAGTATGAATGCACTTAAGCGACTTTCTTGGATTTATTACTAGACAAAAGACCAACGTTAGATAACAAAAATTCTTTTTTGTTGTTGTTATTGTTTTTTCCGGCTTACTCGACCACCAGACGACACAAAAGATACAGGAATGTGTATACGAAGTAAACATTTTTTTTTCATTTTTTTTTAATTTTTTTTGCTTTTCCTCTTGTTGCTTAGGAGTCCATCAGTCATCATCCTTTAGCTTGTGTCGAAATAGCTGCACGTGAAAAATA
The DNA here is from genome assembly GCA_039090855.1 of Macrothele yani. Classification (NCBI taxonomy): domain Eukaryota; kingdom Metazoa; phylum Arthropoda; class Arachnida; order Araneae; family Macrothelidae; genus Macrothele; species Macrothele yani. The sequence continues at coordinate 86,447,433 of CM077001.1, forward strand.
TTCTTAAAGATAGCATTATCGGCTACTTCTAAATGTGACTCTGCAATATATAAGATAAATCAGAAAACACGCGCAAATGTCACACTTGATTCTTGATAGATAATTTACCGTTGTAGACGGTATTCCGAGTTACATTTTCCAATCCCGATAGTAACGATCAAGAAAAATATTCAATGTATCAGCACATTTATTTTCTTGTGGTTCTTATCAGTCGTTGAGTGGTTGAAGAATCGCTTTCTTCATATTTCCAACAGAAAAATATAGAGCTTTATATATCATCATCATCATCATCATTGTCAACCATTATCAATCCACTGCTGGACGAAGGTCTCCCCAAGTTTCCTCCACAACGGTCAGTCTTGTGCCAGTCTCCTCCATGTCACCCCTGCATATTTGAGCTTTATATATACATATAGAGCTTTATATATACAGGGGTTAATATCGTTTTCTTTCATTTTTGTATTCAGCAATTCTATTTCATTAACTTAGGGCATTAAGGAGTATCACAGAATATTAATTCAGAACGAAGTTAGATTGCTCCCCCCCCCACCTTTTTTTCGCAACACTGCACCAGAGTCACTCAGGTTCAACAACAATGCAACTCTGCCTTGGGCAGGATCATATACCAAGACCACCATCAACAATTTATTTTCAATCCATCGCTGGATGAAGGTCTCCCCAAGTCTTCCACACCCCTCTGTTTTGAACAATTCTCTTCGATATCACTCTGGCGTGCTTTCATCCACCCATCTCCCACGGGTTCGTCTTCTCGGTCTTTCCTGTTCCAGTATAGTAGTATTTCAGTTGTTCAACGGTGGTTAGTTCTTCTAGCAATATGTCCAGCCCGAATCTTCAGTTCCCGTATGTAAAAGCATTTTATATCAATTTCATTTTTTACCCTTGTGAGCGCCGCTCTGGTGGCCTAGTTATCTGAGGCTTGATTTGAGACGCTGGCTCTGTCCCTTATATGAAATCAGTGGCCCACTGCTTATATCCTTAGAATTGCTCATGGTGGCGTGGTTGCTAACCTCCTCCCCCCTCCTTTCATACACTCACACAAAAAATGTTTCTTGTCAGCAAGTACCGGAATCATACTTTGCAGCTTTGAGGAGGCAAACGTAAAAGTCATTTGGCAGTAAATCGACCCAGCATCCTTCTGCTCCGGAGCCGAATGCTTTTCCAATTAAGCTACACCGACAAGTGTTTATCACTGCTACTTTGCTGCCTTGACATGTACGTCACCCCTGTAGTACGTAACAGATCCCCTTCCCCCTTGAGATGGGGGGGGGGATCGTAGGTTTGCGGGTCAGCCGGCAAACCACGCTTGAAGGAGCTCACTGTAGAAGAAGAAATTCTCGCTTAATACTAGATGATGTGTGGAAGAAGCGTCACACATTTTTCAAAACGAAGGAGCAATTCTTATTAATTCCAAACGACGTGTGGAACGAACGTCACACATTTTTCGAAGAACCTAACGGCGTGTAGATCCATTTTTTACGTTCGGGCGCCTATGTGAAAACACAGATTTGTCGATGGCGGAACTCGAACCCTTCTGCTCCGGAGCCGAATGCTTTCCCAATTAAGCTACACCGACAAGTGCTCATCACTGCTACTTTGTCGTCTTGACATGTACCTACGTCACCCCTGCAGTACGCCGCAACGCAAGAATTATATAACTTCCATTAATCTTTGTCCACCTATCTTCCCAGTTTAATGGTTAAAGTCATTCTGTAATATTTGATTGACGAGCTTAGGAGACATGTTTTCTTGTCTCCCTCCCTTTGCAACTTTTACACGCGCTGTGTAATTAATACCAGATGATGTGTGGAAGAAGCATCAGTCAAACCTTTGCGGAACAGTCAAACCTTTGCGCTTGTATTTTTATAGACGTTATTAACATATGCATCTTCATTAACACATAATTTAAAAGTCATTGTAGCTGCTGATAGTTTCGCGGAATTCAAAACCTTTTCGTAATATACAGCCAAACGTACGTAGTGGGAATTCATATTCATTCTCTTTCTCATTTAGTTCTCTCAGTACATGGATGTGATCCACAGTGTTCTAGCCACTCCTGAATCCAGCTGGTTCTCCATTTCTTCTCTGGCTTCCTGTACAAAAACTGTAATCTCATCTCTCCTCGGAGCTGTTCCCCTTTTATGTTCTGAATTGCACGGGCAACTTCTGCCGGGAGAAAAATGTTTTTTTCATTAGTTAACAGTTTTCATTATGTCTTCAGTGGTACTTTTTTCGCACTGCCTCACATAGTTCTATATATTACACAAGTGTGAAAGCACAAGTTTGTCCGCGACGGGCATCGAATCCGGGTATCCTCACTCCGGAATAAGTCGCTCTACCAACTGAACTACACGGGCATGTGCTCTCACTGCTATCTGCCTTTATCATATGTGCGTCCTGCGGTGCAGGCACGTTAACCCCCTCCCCCCGGAATAGGGCCAGGGGCATATCCCACGGGTCAGATGGCACCGTGTGTCGCTGTAGGTAGTCATTCATGAAGAACGTGCATTTGAGAAACCCCAAACAATTTGGTGTGTGGAACGTAACATCACACTGATTTATTTTTTCGAAGCACTGAAGAAGGGATTCTCATTTTTCCCGTCTCGCCGTGTGGACAAAACATCACATCTTTGCGTGATACTTAACAGCCGGGTTATCCTGGAAGTTCGGGCGCCAATCTAACGTACAAGTTTGTCCGCGCCGGGCATCGACACCGGGTCCCCTCACTCCGGAGTAAGTCGCTCTCTCAACTGAGCTACACGGAGGACATGTGCTCTCACTGCTATCTTTATCACACGTGCGTCCTGCGGTGCAGACACGTCACACTAGTTACATTTCTTTTATTTATTTTCATCTCCATACTTCCTTGCATCAGCGTTTTTATTCATTCTGATATTTTCTTCATGTGGTTTTTGTTCTTAGTACCATATCATGCAAACAAGTTTTAGCACTGTTAATGGGACTTAGTAAATTTTCTGTTAAATTGTTAGATATCTACTTCTTCTATTGTTAAACCTTCTACTGCAGAAAATCGGTTTCTCAGTTCAAATTTAAAAGTTTTATGATGTTTCTTTTTAAGATTCGCCATGCAAGCCTGTAGCCAGGCACAAAAGTTGGGAGGGGCGACAGATGATTTATGTCGGGCAAAAAATCAGACGTTTTATGACTACATATACGTATATTATATACACTTTCTAGGACGGACGAAAAGAAACGCTGGTCGGGCAGCACCCGATCTGACTACGGGCTTGTCGTGTCAATCTCTTCCGTTACTTCACGAGCTTGCGTCGTTCAAGTTCTGTGTTAAAGTGCATCTTACAGCTCACCATTCTATGGTCACTTTCTGTGTTGAACCTGTTAACCACACTGCAGTCTTCGATGATAAATTTCTTCTTATACATAATAAAATCAATTTCACTTGTCACCCTATTTAGATGCATCTATGTCCATTTACTAAGTGGCTTTTTCTTGAAAAAGGAGTTCACGAAGAAAAACCTTTCTGCCTCTGCAAACTCCACGAGAGCATTTCCACGAAGGTTTCGCTTGCCGAATTTTATTTAAATGTGAAATTTCCTCATAAAATTCTTCGATTTCTACATAAGGATGACATGTGGTAGGCTGAATAATCTGAATCTGGTACCTTTTTTGAGAGTTGGATAATGAATCGTGCAGCTCTGTCTTAAGAAGTTCCCATCTGTAGAACATTGTCTTTCAGTTTTTTGTTAATTACAAATTCATCACTATACTAGTTTTGCCATTTGCTGAACTTTTATCAGAAAATCATAAACCTATCAGATCATAAGCAAAAGGTTTAGAAACATAATTCATCGTGCTGAGCTATTTTACACTTTCAAATATACTTTTACGTTAAAACTTAAATCTGAACCTTAATTGCTCCGAGAGCAACCCGGATGTGATATTCTGGAGCTCTAAAAACTGCGGGAGGTAGTCAGCCAACATTTCTTTGACGCATCGTCTATTAGTAAACTTCTAGTACTACAGCGATGAAATATGTATATATAATGTGCTTCTAATTATTTTTTCTGCAGAAAGGGGACAACATTGTTCTTGCAGTTACGGTTTTCTAGGCATGAAGCCGCCCATCCTGTGTGTGTCTATAAGTGGCTGAGATTTCACTGCAACCGTCATGCTTACTTTTTAAGTAGTTTTACTGACCTCTATTCTTTAGGCCATCTGCCAATACATCTCGCTTTGTATGACAAAGCTGCTTCAACTCCTACTTACTCTAAGAAGGAATGGAAGCAATGTTTGGAATGTTGTAATCGAAAGTGCAGTGTTGCTTCTTGCCAAGCTGTGCAACATGTCAAATACAGAAATGTGAGATTTTATTATTTAAGTGGCAATAAAACTGTTCACAAAAATAAATATAAGGGTGCGTAGACTGAGTGTGGAATAAGTTATCAAAACTTCAATGTAAAACTAGGCGTAAATTTTGGCACCCTTATTATGGTTTTTGTGCTAGTTTATGCTGACAAGATATTTAATCTATCTTGCTTACTTTAAGAGAAGTATTTTAAAATTTTTAATGCACAAAAATATTTAAAGAGAAATCATAATTATTAATAACACGCTTCTGGTTTAAAGAGAAAAATATTTAAAGAGAAATCATAATTATTAATAACACACTCTCTCTCTCTCTCTCTGACGTCAGCTGGTATTGTCGGTTTCCGAGGCATGTACTGTAACATTGGTTGAACAAATGGAAGAGTAATTGTCTTGGAACATTAGTGCTATGGCTATCCGGTAACAATTCGAATCGTATGTTTGGAGCAGGTGTTTTAACTGTGTGCGATTTACACAATTTACCATTTTTGGAGCTCATAGCCATGAACTGTCTTCACTTCAGATAGGAAAACAACAAATAATAACTCCGGGTGACCTCATGGTTTGACCTTCGATTCTCATACCGCGAATGCGTTATAATCTCAGATAAAACACAACAGTGTTTTAGTTTTCTTTCTTTGTCTTCTATTTAACTAGTAATTATAAATTTAGGGCTACTCCGATTCTCTTATGCTTATTTGGGTAGTTAGTAACCAATGGCTTCGGAACCGCGGGGGTAGAGTGGTCAGCTGCCCCCGCACTCATTTGCGTGCAGGGGTGAAACATCACATTTGCCCCTTCACTTTTCTTTCTTTTTAATTATGCCCATAACTGGAAATCAGATAAATATTTGGATTTTTTTATTTCTTGCCGTGTTAAATTCCTTCTGATAAAACCAAATATTACGTTCTATTTTAATCATTAGCGGTCTAGAACTCTGAATTTTTACTGTCACCCCGGAATTACAGGTCAAACTCTCCTCACTTGTGCAGCATGAGATGTGGAGGGGGGGGGGGGGGTGATTCACGAAGTACCAGCCTTATTGGAAAAACAGTTATCTTGAAATTCCTGAAAGGTATAGGGTTTTTATACGAAGAGCAGGAAGATTTTCAATCCCATTTAAGAATAAGTCTTTCTTTAAAGAAAGAAAATAGAAGGATCAGGAAGATTTCTTTAAAGAAAGAAAATAGAAGAATCAGGAAGATTTTTCAATCCCATTTAAAATAAGTCTTTCCTTAAAGAAAGAAAATAGAAGGGGAAGGAAAAGGAAGGAATGAGATATATCTTTTTACTATGTTGTTTGATGTATTACCTAAAGGCTACGGTGTTCATGTAGGTTTCATACTAATATGGAAATGTCCGAATCAATAGTTATTTATATATATAGCAAAAAATCAACTAGAAGAATTAAACAAAAAACAATACAAATTTGAAATTCCAAAGCGCCAAAGGCTGCATAAAAGAAAGATCAAACCACAATACTAAAGAAATGCAAAACCCAAAGAGAAAAAATTTTGAAAAAAAGAAAACAAAGCAAAAAATTCCTTGAGCGAGCAGAAGAAAAAACACGCCAAACCCCAACCGTCCGAAGCAAGCGAGCTCCGAACGAATGAAACCAAACAGACAGAAGAGCGCAGGGAAGCAGATCAATGACTGTTCGCTCTCGGAATTTTTAGTTTTGTTTTCTTTTTTTCCAAAAATTTTCTCTTTGGGTTTTGCATTTCTTTAGTATTTATATATATATATATATATTCAAGTTTTATATTAATTTAGATTTTATCAAATAATTGTTTTATCTGTAGCATGTTCTAATGACATAATTACGTCCTGTTTTACTATCACAATAAGTTTTATGATCTGATCAAAAACTACATATCCTAATATCGGGCCCCCGATATCAAAAAATAGTTCCGGTGCCCCTATTAGTAACCAAGTAAATAAAAAAAATGGTTTCAATACATTATTAAAGTGTAATGATGCCTGCCCACAAAGTTGTGTAGCTTGAGCTAAATTATGTTTGGCATGCTCTCTTTTTAATAATAAGCTCCAAAACGTAGCTCTGTTTTGATTTATTTTCTCATTTCAGTAACCATTTGTAAAATGAAAGTAAGTCTCACTAAAAATATTAACAAATAGTAAACATAGGGAAAAGCAGAGCATAGACTTTATTTATAATGGTCTGTTACAATAGTAGTAGTACTTTTACTTTAAATAATTATTCATAATTTAATTCCTCAGTGGTTTACGGAATGGATCCCAAAATATGCATCGTGGTTGCCTTTTCTTTGGGGGGCGGGGGCTGGGTTGTTAGCGACCACCACGAGCCGCTCTCAGGACTATAAGCAGTCATCCGCCCCTAATGTGGAGCTGTTGGTTCCAGCGAGAGGTGAGAGCCAGCGCAATAGGAAGAGGGAGCCTATCCAAGACTCGACCTTGGCCAGAAACCAGCGGGTTTGACCACTCAGCTACCGGGGTGGCTTTATGTTTGTTCTTCTGTCCCTGGTTCCTCCTTTTCCTAGAGCCAGTGGTCTTAGATTAGGGATGGTCAACTCCTTATATATATATACAGTGGAGCCTCGGTTATACGTTATTCTAGGAGATGGCTTTAAAAACGTATAAATGTAAAACATGTATGAAGGAAATTCCAAATCTTAAATACAATTGAAAATTTTTGAATGTCTCAAAGCAAGAAAAAAAAGGAAAGGACTCGTAATTTCAGATTACGCCAACTTATAATATAAGACGTATACATATAAGAATATTTTGTTTGCTACCTTATGCCTATGTCTATTTTGTATTAATTTTTTAATCTAATTTCTCTACAAAATCTAGGTTAAGAAATTCTGTACGGTTTCATATTTTCAATATATGAAATATATATATAATAAACACCTTATCTTTGAAATACTAGGTAGTAAATCTGAATACGATTTGGTTTTATATTTAGCACCCCTATTACACATTCTGTACTTACAAGCATCCCAGGTAGCACAGCCTCGCAATTTAACGTTGGCCCAACACTGAGTCACCGTCTATTAGGAATGAAAGACGATAGCTCAGTTTTGGGCCTACGCTAAATTACAAGGCTGTGTTACCTGGGATAGCTCTTTACAAAACGGTTTGTCCACTAGTTGATTTAGCATTAGTGCTGAGTAAAGTATTTACGAATCATTGCTTTTTTCAAATTTCTTGAATTCAGAGAAAAAAGAGAACTGTGAACGTTATTTAATAAACTTTTAGTCGAACTATACATTCCATGGCTGCAAAAAAAAACGCTGTCTCAATTCTCTCAAAGTTGTAACATATCGGGTTACGTATAGAGTCAAAGAAGCGTGTATTCTTGATAATCTGACATTTAAAATTTGATACATAATCGCAAAAAAAAAAAAAAAAAAAAAAAAAAATTATAAATGAATTACGTAAAACCGAATCGAAAAAAAGCGATAGAAACTACAGTAAAGTATCGGGACTAGCGGAGAATTACGCATAAAAGTGAAAAACGTATAACCGGGAAACATATAACCAAGGTTTCACTGTATTCAGCCTTAGATGCTCGCTTCAAAATCACAAGTCAAACCAAACCACAGCCTAGTTCTGGTTTCTGAAGTCTTAATAACATAATAATAACTGGCTGTTAATAAACCTGTATTACCTTATGTTAGGATTTCTCTTTAGTAATAATGCATATTTGCAATCTCAGAGCTGTTGTTCAGTCTTCTACTCTTTGTAAGAAAATTAAATACATATTCTCATGGAAGGTATTTCAGATTCAGTTTTCTAATAGACTCTCAGATAAAGGAAAACATTTAATGTTTTCATACCGGTAGTGATAACTATTTTTGTACTACGAGAAGGAGGATTTCTGTCCTATTTTGTACTACTTTTCCACTTTCAGTTGCCTGTAAAGCTCATGTTGAAACATACTGCATTTGTGATATGTGTAATATTTTAAGTGTTCCTACGAACTGCACCTGCATAACTAAGAAAGAAAGTGCAAGCATTTATCATATGTTCCTACAAGAGATATTTCTCACATTGAGAAAGTGTTATATTTTCCGAATTGTCTGTCGCTTGTTAAACGTAAAACTATACTTGACGTTGCCATTTTGTAAACTTTATTTTATGTTGTACAGTTCTAACTCCTAATAAAACATATTTTCATATCGTACTGTTCGCATTTCTTTGCCATACAACCCTCACTTGCGCAGAAAAAACAAAAAAAGAAAAGAAATATTTAAAATTAAACTTGCAGAAAAAATATCAGTATGTAATAACTAAAGCTAGGATGTTCAAGCAAGTGCATATCTTTGCATATGTCCTAAACATTTTCTGGAAAACACTTTTGCAAAATGAAATTATTGTTTTTTAGAGTTAAGTCCTAACAGCATAGTGATACAATAGCAAAACCACTTGTTAAAGACTTCTTCCTCATTACAGAACTGTGGTACTCAATAAATCCACTTCCAATCAAAAGAGAAATGCTTAGTTTAGCCGTTCCGATGGCGCAGTGGTCAAAGAGCTTAGCATCTGACCATTCATCCGAGATGGATCTGAGTTCAAATCCCGTGAGGCATGGAGGTAGTATTTTTTATTAAGGCATTGGCTCTCTCCCTTCCCTGGAATCAGCAGGCCTTAATTAGGAACGGGAGACTGCTTATAGACCATCAAGTTGCTGTAGATGATCGTTAACCCTTTAAGCGGCTGATGAATCTGAACTACATGTTGCCCAAAACTCTCTACGCTTACCAAACAGAAATATTCACATATCGTTCGGGTTGTACGAAAGCTGCCCCACAACAATTTCTTTCCCCCTCTCACCTGATCAACACTGGCCATAAATCTGTTACTGTTGGTAAGCATTCCACTAGGCTACAGTGATATTCATCCCACTATTACTTGGTGATAGTCTTTTATGTCTGGTATCCAACTAGTCCTTTCTTGATGGCAGACGTTTAAAGCTCTTTATTCTCTGTTCCATAACGCAAGACATGACCGGGGCATCATACCACTGGATAGTAACAAGTGGCTCAAGCATCTTCTCTCTCCTTTCTTAAGTTCTTTGTCATTATTACAGACCTTTTAAAGGGTAATCAGTCAGAAATGTTTAGTATCAATCATCTCCCTAAATGACCACTTTGAAGGGCATAGCTAAAGGGGAAGCAAATCTTTCTCATGGGCAAGTTGACTCGTTCCAGCCGCTTTCTGTTCAATTCTTTAATGGTGAATGTATCCGTGCGAGCTATTTCAACCCATTTTCCTAACCCCGAGTTAATTCGTTCTAGCCGGTTAAAGGGTTTTAAACCCCCAAACAAACGAACAAAAAAAGACTAACAAAGGAACTGAAATGTGGAAGAACTCAAGATTAACAGGCCGCCCCGGTGGCGCAGTGGTCTAAGCGATGGCTTCTGATCATTCGTCCGAAAGGGGTTCGGGTTCGAATCCCGGTGAGGCATGGGTGTTGTGTTTGTCTTACGGCACTGGCTCTCTCCCTTCCCTGGAGCCAGTGGCCCTAAATTAGGGACGGGCGACTGCTTATAGCCCATTGAGTTGCTCACGGTGGTCGTTAAACCTCCAATCAAAAAAAAAAAAAAAGATTAACTGGTCATGTGACTAAACTTTGCGCCATCTGTTGGCTAAATCTGAAAATCACTGCCTAGACATTGTTTCTATCATGAATGAATTTTTACTTTGTTGAAATGCCTGAAGGATGAGCGGGAACTATCGGTGGTTCTTTGTTCAACAGCACTTTGTTCTCCACCCCCTCTCACAGGAGGGATTGTTTTATTGCATTAGCCCGTGTGAACATCTTGCCTTACAGCTACGTTTCTCTTAATTTGGACGGCATTTTCGCCATCCGGTTTGTAGCGAACCCCTCGGAAGCTGAGCGGCTACTGCGTCGGGAATTTCTAGCGCTTCCGCGCGTCTGAAAGTCTTGGTATAATTCTATAGCCCGCTTTAAAACAAGCGGTAATACAGCCAGGAGATTTATTGCTTCGGCGGAAAAACTCCGCTTGTGTGAAACGGTCCTAAGGGTAAACCCGCGCTCTTAAGACTGCCCTGGGACAGGGAGTACGGGGCAAACGACTGCTTTGGAGGAGATTAATGCAAGACAAGGCTACAGGCTTGAACGAAGGGAGTTAAGAATGGGAAAAGGTATTGTGTCTGCGTTTCCTTAATTTCTCTCATCCCAAATCCACGAAAATATTTGCTGTCAGACCTTTCTCTTAAGCATATATATATATATATATTTTTTAATCAGTGCGTGCTACTGGTATTGGTGGCAGTGCGGCATAAGCACACCAGATAAAAAATTAGTCACCCCTAACAGAAATGATAGTAGGAAGTTACCGGTTGCACAGAAGGCGCCGTGATAGCATTGTTGGGAGATAAATAGTACTGACGTGGTCTACAGGATCATTTCTGTCTCGTGCAGTGGTGAAAAGCAACGTGTGTGTTGAATTTAGCCTGCAATATGGGTCGTAAGACAGAAGTTAGGGAGTGGCAAAAAGGAGCCATCATGTTTGGCTGTGACCCGGACACAAAGTAAATGAAGTCGCCCAATCTGTTAGTGTATCGAAGCGCACGGTCCAGCGGGTCTACAAACAGTTGTGTAGTTCGCAGTTAACTGAAAATCTGCGACGTAACTGTGGCCGGAAAACGATTCTCACCAACAGGGACCGCCGCCATGTTTCAAGCCTAGTAACTGCAAATCGGTTTCAAACGAGGCAACAATTGCTCCAAACAGTCAGTGAAAGTTCACTCCAATCAATTTCCGAAAGGACATTGCGACGCGAACTGCATGCGATGGAAACTTGGAGCAGAGTACCACGGAAGAGCCCATTTTTAACAGCAAGTCACAAAGTCACGCGTTATCAATGGGATCAGAGGCACCAAAACTTTACTGTGTCGCATTGGAAACGAGTAATTTGGGTCTGATGAGTCTCGTTGTTGTTTGTACTTCAACGATGAGGGGCGACGAGTGCATCGCAGGCCCAATGAAGTCTTTAATCCTGATTGTGTCGAAGGTGTTATTCAAGCTGGAAGGGGTTCTGTGATGTTTTGGGGATGTTTTTCGTACCACGAAATGGGCCCTCTCATTGCAGTGACGATGAATTTGAACCAGCATGCGTATACTTCCGCATTCTGAATGACGAAGTGTTGTCCTTTGCCCTACATCTCCAGGAGCAGCATCACATTGCCACTCCTGTCTTCCAAGACAACAATTGCCGCGTGCACAGGGCTAAAACTGTGTCTGAGTCGCAGGGCGAACAATCAGCAATACTGTCTCACCTCGACTGGCCAGCCAAATCTCCAGATTTAAATCTCATTGAAAATCTGTGGGATTCATTTGGAACAGAAGGCGAAACACCGGAATAGACACCCACGTACTCTGGCGGAACTTCGAGACCAATTGACACACGAGTGGCTGCAAATCGATGTTCAATAATTCCACTACCTCTTGGAGTCTCTACCACACCGGATTCATAATGTTATGAAGGTAAGAGGCGGCGTCACCCGTTATTAGGTAAGTTCTGCCAGGGGTGACTGATATTTTGTCCGGTGTGTTTATTTGTTATACGGTATGTAATTTTTCAGGTTTTGTTAACTTAATTAATAGATTGACGGAATATTAACAAAAAAGCTCAGAATTTTTGGATTTTTTTTTATTTTTATTTTTTTAAATACTTTAAAAAGTGCAAAAACTTCAAGACAGTTTCAAAATTAATGATTATGGATCCGGGACGTAGTGGATGTCGCACAAATTCCTTTGCAACTTGTAGTATAAAAAGCGTTAAAGTTTTTTCTTTCAGTGTTTTACAAATAAAGTTGCTATCAAACTTAACTTACCCCAGCCCCCACCAAAAATAATTCTCGCCTACCCATCGCCCACTCTGATTTCAAAGTCTAGCGACGTCCCTGGTGGAGACCCTCACCTCTGTTCATAAAAGATGTCTCAGTTGTTGTCGCAGTCATGTCAACTGGACCGATGACCAATGGAGCTCTATTTTCTTCATCGCCTTTTCAAGCCGTGCTTACGCCCCAATGCAAAGTCTCTCGTGAACTTTTCACTGGTGAAACTTTACGTACTATTTTCGAATTTCATATGCACATATGCATCTGGCTCCGATCCCCCATCCGTCCACCCACAAAAAGTTAGAGATAAAATATTTTAGTCTCTTTCAAGTGTACAGTGACTTAAACTGTCACTTGGCAAAATGGTGATTTTATTCACTTTAACAGGTCTGGAAAAAAATGCTGTTCATAAACAGTAACAAATGAACAAAATAAAAGTCTTAATAAAAGACAGCACTTTATTCTTGTGCAAAATTTTAGCAGCTCCTATAGATTTGCTTCAAACAAAACATATGTTTTTCCTTTCCTCGCAGAAAAAGAAGAAAGGAAAGGGAGGAAAGATGCATTGACAGAGTGTAACGTACCAGGAGATGTGACGTACCTGCCAGAAGGACGCACACGACATAAAGGCAGATAGGAATCAGATTAAAACGTCCGCGTAGCTCAATTGGTAGAGTGACTTATTCCGGAATGAGGGGATCCGGGTTCGAATCCCGGCGTAGACCAAACATGACGGAGAAATTTACTTCGTTATAATGGCGCCCGAACTATCCGGATGACCCGACCGTTCAAAATCTCGCATTAGTGTGATGATCTTTCCACACCGCGAGATAGGAAAATTCAGAGATTCCCATCTCCAGCGCTTCGAAAAATAAATGTGTGTGACGTTGCATTCCACACACCAGATTGACTGGGAGTTCTCAAGTGCACGTTCTACAGTGGATGGCTGCCTGCAACGATTCATGGCCACGGCTGACCCGTGGGCCATGCCCCCCGGCCCTCTTTCAGGGGGGGAGATGTGACGTACCTGCCAGCAGGACGCACACGACATAAAGGCAGATAGTAGTCAGAACAAACGTCCGCGTAGCTCAATTGGTAGAGCAACTTATTCCGGAATGAGGGGACCCGGGTTCGAATCCTGGCGCGGATAAAAATGACGGAGAAATTTACTTCGTTGTAAGAGGTGACAAGCAAGACGACCTGTGGCCGGCGGGGGACAGGATAAATTGTCAGTGCCGTTCCCCACATAGGCTACTACATTAAAAAAATGTCATGTGTTGCGTTGTTAATGGCTCTGCTCTACACAAGACGCTTCGATGCTTTTCTTACCTTGTTTACCGCTTGAGCCGGTCCTGGTTCTCTTTAGGAATGAGCAGAGACGTAACTAGGGCGGTACAGGTGGGCGGCTTCCCCGGGCGCAGCTAAAGAGAGGGCACAAAAAAATTACTACGTACAACCACCTACCTAATAAGCACTTATGAGAGAGTTTCGCATTTCCCCGTGAAGTCTACACTAAGACGGTACAGGTAAAGCCATCAGCCTAGGTTACCTAATAAGCTGTAGGATCCCTTTTAACCCGCAAAAGAGCGGCCACTCGGCGAGGCATCGATTCGATGAGGTGGCAATAGGTACCCTGGGGTATCTAGTACCATAATATCAACAGCAGATCCTCCAGTTCCCGTACATTTCGGGGTGGTGGTGATTTAGTGCGAACACGCTTTTCCAAGTCGAACCACAAACGTTTGATTGGTTTCATGTCAGGTCAATTTGGAGGCCAGTAATACTTTAACAGAAAGTCACAAGCATGTTCCTCGAACCACTCCTTGACGATTCTAGCCGTGTGGCATGGCGCATTATCCTATTGGTAATGGCCATCACCAGCAGGGAAACTTGGAAAATCACCAGGGGGAAACTTGGTGCGCAACGATGTTCAGATACCTGACAGCTGTCAGGGATTGTGCTATTGGGATAATGAGGCATAAAGTGTCCCAAGAAAACATCGCCCACAGCATAACACAGCCGTCGCAGGGCTGTTTCCGCCCAACAGTGCATCCAGGTGCTATAGCCTCCGTTAGGAATCGGTGTAAATGCGCTCGGCCGTCTACGTGATGCATCAGGAATCTTGATTCGTCAGACCAGGCCCCTTTCTTGCAATCATCCACGGTCCAATCTTGATGATCTTGGCCTCATTTCATGCGTTGTTGGCGATGACGTGCAGTGAGCACGAGGATCCGTCTGGGTCTTCGGCTACGCAGGCCCATGCTGCAAAGAACTGTGTGCTGACACATTGCCCTGATCACCCCTGTTGTAGCTGCGGGCGATTTATCGCACTGTGGCCCTGCGGTCGCTGTGAACAATGGGCGACAGTCTCCGCTCCCATCTGGCGTCAATGAGCTGTGGACGACACACGGCTGGACGATGGTTCACGTTTGGCCATCTGTGCACCACTTTTGATACATACTCACTATAGCGGCACGTGAACAACCCACAAGATCTACGATCTTGTGGATCTCAAGATCTTCCGAGATCGTAGTTCGGAGGCGCCGTTTCACCACAATTTGTCCTTCACCAAACTCCGATAAATTGGCAGCTTTTCCCATTCTGACTCCGAACACTCTACTAACCGAAAGCTGGTAGTCGGGTTGTATATATATACTGCTCTGTGAACTTCACTTGCGCCACCGTTCGGTCTCCAGGCGCTCTCATTTCTCTAGGCTGGGTGTGGTCATAATGCAATGGCTCATCGGCGTAAGTTGCTCACAATCAGAATGACGGCGCGGTTGTTCGTACGTTAAAAGATAACGATGTCGTTCATAATTTTGAAGATTCTCTGTGGGCAATTCGATCATTACTGTCTCTACTGCAAGCTGCATTAAGTCCTTTTAATGTGGTACCAAAGGCCGGAACTCTGGTGCAGTTGAGAATCTCACCGCTTTCTTCACATTTTGTATTTTACAACACTAAATGGCGTTCCGCGTCCAACTCAGCTTCACTACCCAGAACATCCTTGACGTAAGTAAGGGTAAGAGAAACGCACGGAACTCTTCTGCCGATTGCTTCCCCTATTTCTTCGAATTATTAATGAGGGCAAACTGCGGTTCCCGTTTGGGATAAGAAAATGACACTTAGTTCCCTAATACCCTATTTGCGGTATCATACCCCAGTAAAAATATTTAAAAGTTAGGTAGTTAAACTGCAGTGAAAATGGCAATGAGGACAGCTGTAACTTATCAAAGGTCTTCCTCCAGTCCGCCAAAAAACTAGCCCGTTCTTAAAAATCAATTTTTTTTTTTTTTTTTGATTGGAGGTTTAACGACCACCGTGAGCAACTCAATGGGCTATAAAACAGTCGCCCGTCCCTAATTTAAGGGTCACTGGTTCCAGGGAAGGGAGAGAGCCAGTGCCGTAAGACAAACACAACATCCATGCCTCACCGGGATTCGAACCCGGACCCCATTCGGACGAATGATCAGAGGCCATCGCTTAGACCACTGCGCCACCGGGACGGCTAAAAATCTGTTGCACAACCATTATTGATTATTAGTTATCAATTAACGTCAAGAGAATATGATAAAAAATGAACGTATATAATTCAGTGTGAAGCGAAATGCCAAAAGCAACTCCAGATGGCCACTGTTCTTTATTTATTTATTTATGCGTGTGTGTTTTTTTGTTTTTTTCTCTGAAAAATTTTAATTGGATTTTTTTTTTTTTTTTTTTTTTGCTTTGAGGTTTAACGACGACCGTGCGCGTCTCAATGGGCTATAAGCAGTCGCCCGTCCCTAATTTGGGGCCACTGGATTGTGTCGACAATCCACCAGGGCCATCCACTGAAGCGATTTTCATGATTTCTTAATTTGGGGTCACTAGGTGTCTACAATACGCCAGTACCACTCACTGGAGCGTTTTTTATTATTTTGTTTTTTTTAAAGGAAAGCTTCTGACCCACAGATTTGTCATCGCTAATTTCTATTGTGATAAGTAATTTTTTTTTATTTTTTTATTTTGTTACCATAGCATTTTCTATTGGCTCGCATCCTTGCTTATGACGTCACGCACATGCACGGCCACAAGCTGAAACTCGCAAGGAATGCTGGCTGGAACCCGAGATGTTTTCTTATGACGTCAGAGCAGAAGTAGAAATTTCGTTTTTTCTGCGTGTGTGGTGATGTTCCAAAAATGAAATCTATGGGTGTGTGTGATATTTCTAACGGAAACCTTTATATTTTTTTATTGGAGGTTTAACGACCACCGTGAGCAACTCAGTTGGCTATAAGCAATCGCCCGTCCCTAATTTAGGGCCACTGGTTCTAGGGAAGGGAGAGAACCAGCGCCATAAGACAAACACAACATCCATGCCTCACCGGGATTCCAACCGGACCTATCTCGGACGAATAATCAAAAGCCAGCGCTCAGTCCACTGAGCCACAGGGGTGCCATGATTGCATATGCGTGTGGGTACTAAATAATGCACATCTGTGTGTAATGAACACACAAGACCAGTTTTTTTATCTAAAAACTCATGCAACAAGCAGGATTATAATATTTCAGACTGTAAAGCATTTACGTCTTAACGACTTCGGGGAAGCGGGGGAAATATTTTGTGGTTTGCCCCGAGCGCAGAAAAGCTTAGTTACGCCTCTGGGAATGAGCCTAGATTTGCTCACGAATGACTCCAGACGAAGACTAATGTGGAGAGAGGTAGGGACATGACAACGTCCTTTACACGTCTTAGGAAAAGGCGGCAATAGCGTTACAGTGTGTGCAGGCATATCTTTGAGAGGACAAGTAGATCTCTACGTGCTTCAGACCGTCTTTATGAATGTTTAGTATCATAGGAATGAAATGCTAGAACACTTTGTTAGACCTACGCAGACTCAATTGTCGAGCATTACAACTATAGGCAGTGGTTTAAGTGAAAATCTTTAACTTCTTTCTGTTCTCCTAAATAGGGAGATGCTTTTTGTCTATCTTTGAACTATGTGGATAGCATCTCCCACATCCTTTCCTAATTCGACCATTGCCTATATAGGACGATAATGCACGTCCTCAGCGAGTAATCGAGCCAGAATTGTTTACCAATATCTTGAGGAGAACATCAACCGTTGTGACGTACTACAGAGGTAAACTCTGTAGTACGTCACGTGTCGTGTCAAGACGACAAATCTGCAGCAATACAATTTATCGGTGTAGCTTAGTCGGTTAGAGCAACTCACTCCGGAGCAAGGATCTGCGTCACCGATAAATTCCTGTTTTCACACCGTATGGAGTGGCCAGCTCGTTCTCCTTGCCCAATCGCTATTGAACGTGCTTGGGATGCTTGGGCAGTCGTGTTGCAGCCTTCAAAAACTTTCCCAAAACCTGCAGAAGCTTCGAAACACCTTGATAGGCAATGGTAATTATTACCAGGGCAGCTTCTGGACACTCATTACGAGCATGAAGCGTTGCTGTGAAACATAACCGCACTCCATATGGATTCACTTTCCTTATCTCGTTTTAAGCATGCCGTGTCACCAGGTATGCCTACTTATTATGAGTCCTTTAATCACTAATTGTTTTATTTTGTACTTATAACATGAAAGAGCATGTTAAATTATACTTCTTCCTTAAATTTAAAATGAAAGCTCCTTATAATTTTCGAGACAGTTAAAAATTTTATTTTGCTCCTTAGTTTATGAAAATCAGTGTATTATATACACCGCAGAGCAGAAGCATTATGACCACCTGCCTAATATAATGTTAGTTATCCACGTGCCACCAAAGCAGCTCTTACCCGGCGACACATGGATGCTACAAGATTTCCAAAGGTGCCTTGTGGTATCTGGTAGCAACATGTTACCAGAAGATCCTTTAACTCTTGTAAGTTATGTAGTTGAACCGCTAGATCGGACTTGCTGTTCATACACAAGCTACAGTTGCTCGATTGGATTAATTTCTGGGAAATTTGGAGGCTGAAGCAATACTTGGAAGCCTTCCTCATGTTCCGCGAATCATTCTCAATTCCCGGTAGTGTGGTATGGTGCATTATTCTTCTGAAGAAGGCACAACTAGAGAAGAATACCAGGAGTTGTGCGCAGGGGAGGGCCAGGACGGTCGGCGCCCGAGCTGCGTTTTCTTTTACCCGTCCTTGCGACTTACACTACAGTCCAGTGCCCGATCTCGCTTATAGAGATTTTTTGTAGAGGATTTTAGGAAGGTAGTGTCTGACCCGAGGCCTTAAAACAACCCTTGGAAATAGGAAGCCATATAGGAGATATGGGCTAAAGTGTCGGACAGGAAAGTGACACAGGATCGAGGTAGAAAGGGGAAGAAAGACGCCCTTATTTATTACCACTGGGCCAGTACTCGGGGTCCGATGGCTTCACGTGCGCATCAGATGCGCGACGAATATTTAGTGGTTCGAACGTTCGTACCTGCCTGGGATCGATCTTGAGACTTTTCAGTGACAGTCCAGAACTCTGACCGTGGGGCTGTCCGCAGCCCACCAGTTTTATATCTTTTGCCCGACCTCTTTATATCCTTCGCCCGACCTCAATCATCAACCTCCCCTACCAACTTCTCAATTTGGTTACGGGCCTGGTTGTGCGTCGTTTACCTGGTGAGGTGTTGGCACCAGATTGCACCGTGGGATGAAAGCAAACCGGTGGAGGAAGCGTGGTGCTTTGGGCAATGTCCTACTGGAAACCCTGGGTCCAGTCGTTCATGTGCAGGAAACTATGACAGCTACCACCTACAAAAACATAATTTCAGACCAGGAACATCCTTTCACGGCAACGGTATTCCCATCTAGTAGTTCCTTATTTCAGAAGGATAATGCACCATGTCACACTGCCTGGATTGTTTGTGAATGCTTCGGAACATGAGGATGACTTCCAGGTATTGCCCTGGCCTCCAAATTCCTCAGACATCAATCCAGTCAATCATCTGTGGTTTGTGTTGGGACAGCAAATCCGATCTGCGGCGGCTCAACTACAATTTACGAGAGTTAAAGGATCCGGTAGCTACATGTTGGTACCAGATACCACGTGACACCTTTAGAAATCTTGTGGCGTCCTTGCTTCACCAGGATTGAGCTGTTTTGGTGGCACATGGAGGATCAACATCCTATTTAGTAGGTGGTCAGGCCCGCCGAGAGGGGGGCAGGGGGTGTAATTGCCCAGGAACCCGATGCTAGTGGACGTTTGTCACGAATTCTTAGCGAAAGGGTCTAGCAGAAAAGTAAAACTTCTGCGCCTCCCGGAGCAGCCGCTTTGGTTCCCGATCTTGCATTCTCCCCGTGGCACAAAAACTAAAAGAACAGGAAATTGCCATACTAATTCCCTTACCAATGGAAGCAGGTCAATTTTTGACTCTTCCAACAAAAAACAAAAACAAAAAAAACTGAAGTTTTTGTACCCAAATGTGTGTATTGCCATCAGGCTACTCTGTACTCTTCCAGTGTTAGTGGCAGGAGCTTAGAGATCTGTCAGTGTTTTAAAAAGGATCAAAATTTATGATGGATCAACCATGGGACAAGAAAAACTTTGTGGACTAACCACTCTTGCCATGGTGGCAAATCTTTTCGTGCTTTGAATTTTGATGAAGTAATTGACGACTTCGCATTTAAAAGAGCCAGAAGAGCTGTTTTATAGAAACTATAAGAGCTATTAGGTAACCAAATTTGTTTATTTTTAAACTTCATTTTTTCTATTTTGATATTTAATTATAAAGTGTTTTTGTAAATTAATAATTAATTTGTCAAAAAAAAAGTAACCTTGTTTTAGTTTTCAAATATTGAGCACGAATGTATAAGTTAAGAATGAATTTCAGAATTGTACATAACCATGAAATAATTCTGGTAAAATATGAGCAATTTGATGGAAGCTTGTTTTATAATGTACAGGGTTTTGCACCTGTGTATATTAATCTGCACTCTTCTAAAATCTTTTTGTGGGGAGGAGGGAGTGAGAAAAACTTTGAGGGCCCCGACCTCAATATTGCCCATGGGCCCAAAAATCCTGTCGTCGGGCCTGTAGGTGGTCATAATGTTTTGGCTGTTCGGTGTGTACGTTTACATTCACTCGAAGCAGTCTAGTACTTTTGGAGGTAATATATCAATAAAGGAAATACATTTAATTTATGAAAACTTTTCTTCCTTTTGAGATCAAACAAAAAAAGTAACACTGTTACTCGTGATTATTGATTTGCAACGGAAAATTTAGTTTTTTGATGGATCAAAAACACTCATTACGTGTGAAAATAGAGATTTTATAAACTTCTTTCTCACGCGCTTTTCGTGCTATCGTGTAATACTTATGCGATATTTCACAAAAAAAAATTTAATGAGCCTTTTAGACACTTAATGAAGATAGATTCTCGGTTTACAACGATGATTGTAAAACGGAGGAAATCAGTGAAGTAAAAAAAATGATCGGAAATCAGCTGCGTAGTTCTCTTCCTATTGCCGAAAGGTTATTGGCACTCTGGTACGATCCAATGTTTACCTCCTACCCAGGTGCTGATGCGCAAGATACGGGACAGAACGCGAAAGCTTTGCTGAAAAGTGACGATGTCTAGTGAAACGATACGATACGCATCGCTTTTCAAAACAAGCATCTCTGTCGTTTCGGCATTTTGAGTTTCGATAGCAAGCTCTGTTTACTGGCAATGAGTTCATCATCTAAAGGCAATAAATGCTTTGTTTGTTTGTAAACACCTTTTTTTTTTTTTCCTGGGTTTGTTGAATCAGTTCCATTGCCCTCACAAATGGCTTCAGCTGAGTCAAAATGTTTTGTATCCTCTTATTTATCTGATAGACTTTCTTTGACCCAACTCTCTGATTCGTCGATGATTAAGTTTCAGTCCTACGTCGAATTTTGGCGTCTTTTTATCCTGTAAGAAATGCTCCTCTTTGGAGAAACATGCGAATCAACGTTATTGGCACTTAAAATCACACTCATGTTTATGTAGCTCTCTGTGACGCATTAAAAAATAGTTTCCTCGTGTTAATTCGCTCGAAGTCAATAGAAGCACAATCATTTTCGACATGGACAGTCTCCCAGTAAATTAAAAGATACTCTCGAGTACTATCACGTTCGTATTACTTGACCGGGTATGTGAAAGGACAACCATGTTCATATTACCCTTTGGGTGCCCATGTCGAAGTACACGTACACTGAAGAGCAATTGAATTAGAGATACCTGTCTAATAACGTGTAGCACCACCTTTCGCCCTGATGACGGCGGCGATTCGTCTCGGCACGGACTCGACAAGACACCGGAAGCGTTGGGAATCCATACGGATCCACGATCACTGAACAAGCTCCCACAGTTCACGAAGATTTGATGGAGGGGAGGTCAGAGTCTCGAACATCTCTCGATGGCATCCCAGATGTGCTTGATGGAATTGAGGTCAGGTGACCTAACTGGCCAAGAAAGCGAGGTCACGTCAGTGCAGCGTTCATCCAACCATTCGGATACAATTCGGGAGCGATGGCACGGTGCATTGTCTTGTTGCAGGATGAGGTCCCCAGTGGGATGTTGAAGACGCACAAACGGGAGCAACTGGTAGTCCAGGATATCCCGGTAACGTTGACCTGTGACGGACGATGTCACACGTACCAGGGGTCCCATTTCAGTCCACGTAAACAGTCCGCAGACGAGAATGCCATCCCCACCAGCTTGAAGAGTACCCTGCTGGCAAGAAGGATCCATCGCTTCATGTGGTTTGCGCCGTACTCGTATCCATCCGCATGTACCAACGTGAATATCAACATTTTCCCACATGTCTAGGGTCCAGTGGCTATGTTTCCGCGCCCATGCTAATCTTTGCACCCTGTGATGTGTGGTCAGCAGCGGTACCCTCGTGGGACAATGGCTTCTGTGCCCCATAGCGAGGAGATAGTTCTGGATGGTGTGGCTGATTACACGTTTTTGTGCACCAACGTTAAATTGCCGAGTGATTTCTTGCACTGTGGTCCGTCTATCCGCATTTACAATGCGAGCTAGCCGACGATGACCGCGCTCATCCACACGCTGTTGTCCACAGCAGTTAGCCCTTGCAGGGATGGTTTTACCGGATTCGATGTACTCACGGTGCACCCGTAACACAGTGGCTCGTGAAAATCCCAGTGCCTGCTCGACTTCCGAGATGTAGTGACCTATTCGTCGGGCCCCGACAATTTGCCCACGATCAAATGCGCTTAGATTATTCGTCTTACCCGTACTGCGTCTGACTCTTACTGATTCCCGTCGTATCACTCCTTATATTGTCGGATCGCTGCATACGTCATGTCGTTTCCGTTTACAGGGCCGCCCACAGCGCCACATTTGCATAACGCCAGCTGTCTCTAATTCAATTGCTATTCAGTGTATATTCGTGTTACTTCATTAGAAAGAACTACATTACTTGGCTTGACATTTGAAAGAATTCTCATCTTACAGTTCGAAGTCTGCATCGGCCGGGCTTTCTTTTCATCAACTAAAAGAAAAAATCCAGGCTTGGGCCTAGCGTTGAGGGTAGAAAATTTAGCATTTTGCTGCTAGATTAAAGAAAAACATGTCGGCTGGCTAAACGGGGACTAACACGTGATATAATCAATTGTTTCTTAGTTTTTCTACTCATACTATACTGATTCCAATTAGCAAATACAGGGTCGTATCTGATTAATATGACCACCTACCTAATAATAGGAATAACCACACTTGGCCCAGATGGCAGCAAGGAGACAACGTGGTGTGGACGCAATGAAGCCCTTGAAGGTTACACGAGGCACATGTGACCATTGAGACTGCAGCAGAGCACGGAAGTCCCGGAGATGACGTAGTTGTGGGTCGGCACGTCGAATCTGTCGATACAAACAGTCCCACAAGTGCTCTATGGGACTGAGGTCCAGCGATTTCGGCGGCCAAAGGAGAATGAAGACATCGCTGTCGTGTTCTTGATGGAACCAGTGTGACGTATATTCTAGATTAACTTTCCTTTCTTAGTTTCTTTCCCTATGTAAATCTTGAGTTTATTCTCAGTATTCTTCACGCTTAACGAAATATCTTTTCCCTCAAACGAATACGTTTGGCAACACAATTGAGGTTGAATGCACGTGACGTATGCCTGATATAAGATAAGAGCAAGAGATAAAAAGGACGACTGATCGATTGCTTGAAGGGCGTTGAAGAGAGCGATTATTAAGAGCGTTGTACGAGAGCGTTGTATTGTAAACTGATGATTATTGAAAAGAGTGTTGTGATCATGTGTGGTGTGTGGAGTACGTTGTGATGTTATCGTTCAGATGGAAGTGTCTTCTACAGCCTGAATAAAGTTTTTCCGTAAGTTGACTTCTGTTGTTTCGTCTGGCCGTTAAGGTTTTCTTTCATTTATGAACTATTTCCTAGTGTATTGATGTGTTAAACCAGCGTAGAAGTCGAAGAGACTTTTACGCTACACCAGTCACGTACTCCCTTGCGACATGGCAGGGCACATTGCCCTGTAGGTGGAACCATCACCATCAGGGTAAACCTCCAACATGAAGTGATCAGCGAGGATGGACAGGTAGCCATTGGCGTTGAGGGACCCATCCAGTAGTACCAGCGGTCCCAGGTCATACCAGGAAAACATCGCCCAGACACTCACACTGCCACCGCCGGCCTGTACTGGACCGACAAGCATGTCCGGATGTTGGTTTTCGTGTGTCTCATGCCGTATCAGCCACCGCCCGTCGTTTCTCTGGAGTAGAAACCTCGACTGGTCGAAGAAGGCAGCCTTTTCCCACTATTCCACTATCCAATGACGGTAGTCCCATGCGAACTGCAAGCGTCGTTGCTGATGGACCTGGGTTAACATGGGCATCTTTTTTTTTTTTTTTTTTTATTGGAGGTTTAGCGACCACCGTGAGCAATTTAATGGACTATAAGCATTCGCCCATCCCTAATTTAGGGCCACTGGTTCCAGGGAAGGGAGAGAGCCAGTGCTGTAAGATAAACACAACATCCATGCCTCACCGGGATTCGAACCCTGACCCATCTTATTCTTATTATTATTCTTATTATCGGATTTTAACGACCACCGTGAGCAACTCAAATGGGCTATAAGCAGTCGCCCGTCCCTAATTTAGGGTCACTGGTTCCAGGGAAGGGAGAGAGCCAGTGCCGTAAAACAAACACAACATCCATGCCTGACCGGGATTCGAACCCGGACCCCTTACGGACGAATGATCAGAGGCCAACGCCTTAGACCACTGCGCCACCGGGGCGGCTGACCCATCTCGGACGAATGGTCAGAAGCCATCGGTTAGACCACGGCGCCACCGGGGTGACCATGGGCGTCTTGGCGCAGCGTCGACTGCCCATGCATAACAGGGTTCGCTCTACTGTTATCGGGAACACGTACCTATTGCCCCAACTTTCTTTTTTATTGTCAATTGCTGCACTGTTGCGCGTCGATTACCCTTTACCAGTCGACGGAGGCGACGTTGTCCTCTGGGGTCGATGGCCTTTGGGGCTCCACAGTTATGACGTCGGGAGGTACTCAGTGTGCCAACGGTACATTCTTGGCACACCCGTACTACACCACCTCGCGAACAGCCCACGAAGTCTGCTGTCTCCGATATGTCTCTACTCTTGGCGCGGTAGCCGATGATCATTCCTTTTTGAACGTCCGCCAAATCACTACCTCTTCTCATTGGGCTTACGTGACGCACTATGGCTCATCTGTCCTGGCCGGCCGCTTATGCATCCGTGTGGTCGATCTTGTCACGTGCACTCTGTGATGCACCTGGGCGGTTACACTGTGATTTCGTGGGTAGTCATATTATTCTGAAACGACTGTATAATGAAACCAGCGGCGTATCTAGCACAACGTGCGGCCCCCTTCTCAAGTTTTACTTCAGCACCCCTAAGCACAGTAATTATCCCAGGATTTCGAACACGAGGGAGGATGCACTTTTCGTGGTGTGTGTGTGTGTGTGTGTGTGCTGGTTGGGGGGGGGGGGGGTGAGGAAGTCAGTGAGAGTGTCTGCAAAAGTAATAGTGGTACCTAGAGCCCTGTAGTTTTAACTTTTTAAGTAATATATTTGACAGTACGTGTAATTGCCTTGTCCAAAACTAAAAGAAATCACTTGAAGAAATCACCCTCTTACACACGGCAGATCTGCGGCTGCTGTGAATAAATGGTGACACCTGTCGTGCACGTAACCCTAAGAAACGGACTGTTTTCCCACATCCTCCAAGGCGAATCCCACTGTGGCCTCGCACTTTTCCTCAGCAGCGCAGAGAGAGGGCGATTGGAGAGTGATCGTATTATTTACAACCCTTGCAGAGCAGTCGTATTACAACTCGAAGTCAAAGAGCCGAACACTTTCAATCTGTACGACATTCAGTGTTTTAAAAATGAAACTAAGCATTTATTTAGGCAAAGCTAAATATATCTTCAAGCAAATTATGAATCTTTGGGCTAATTATTGTGCGTGTTCGAATTTTTTCATAAAACTCTTACTGGTAGCTGCAATACACCCCTTCGTTACCCTTCCCCCTCCCCCCAGCTGGCGAGGCTATGCGGGTCGTAGCTACGCCACTGAATGAAACCAAATTTGAGTTCAGAAAAGAAAAAATTTAATTTAATTTACACTAGAAAATTGATTTCCTCAAAATGTATACTGTATATATTTTTAAGAAACATTTCATAACGATTTCTAATAGAAATGTTACCATCTTACAGTCTCTCTCTGCCCCATCCAGTTGGAAAACTGAATTCTGAAATGAAACTTTGTTTTCACTGTGCGGTTATTTCTGTTGGCTTTAATTACCCTTAGACACGGATGACGTGAGGATCATAGAGTGAAACGGAAGACATGGAGTGCAACACAACCGTACCGGGTGGCCAGAGGCGCTGGTTTCTTGCTGGTTGTTCGACATGGGCCCGAGATCAAGGCCCCGGATGAGGCATGGGTGGTATGTTGTCCTGACCTCGATATAAGAGAAGCAAACATGATAAGACCTTGACCTAGAAGCCAATATCATAACTTAATAATTCATCAAATGAAAAATAAAAATGCTAACGAAAAGAAAAACAAAACAAACATATGATGATTTTGAATGACTTAAAAAATACGAATATCTTGATAAGTAACGCCATATCGATTGCTACACTGAGAAGTTACCCATATCTAATTTGGGGATCCTGGCTTCAAGCGCAAAAAGGCCAGTTACCATAGGGCAATGCCGTCATCCGGGATTCGAGCTTGGGCCGACCACTCGGCCACCCAAATGCGCAATTAGGATCTACTTTGGGGAGTCTACTTTGGAAAGTACATCGATGTAAACGATGCAATTAGTCTTTTATTATATTTATCAGTCGAGAATAAACGTTTTACGTTCAGTAGCACCGGGGATAAAGTCTTCAAGTTATATTACAAAGCATGATGAAATATTGGGTTTGTGCATAAGTTCTACCCGTTTTTGTAGGCTACAAAGAAAGGAGGAGAACACAACATATAACGTACGTAGGATTTCACATAATGGCCGTCATTCTGTATGACCTCTTGCCATCTGTCTATGAGTAGGTGAATTCCAAGCTGGAAAAGCTCCTGTGTTTTAGAGTCGAAAAAGTCATGTAATGCCGTTTTCACATCGTCCACATCATCGAAGGGTTGGAGAGCGAAGGCGTTCTGTAATGATCGAAAAAGGTGGTAGTCTGTAGGTGCCAGGTCAGGGGAATACGCCGGGTGAGGTAACACTTCCCAACTAAATCCAGTAATTTTTGCCGAGTGATTAAAGCAGCACGAGGTCTGGCGTTATCATGATGAAGGATCACGCCTTTGCAATTGAAGAGTGTTGGCTGCTTCGATGCCAGTTGTTCTCGCAATCTGTCCAACTGTTGGCAGTAGAGGTCAGCATTTATCGTTCGGTTAGGTGCAAACACCTCCCAGTGGATTATTCCCTGGACATCCCACCAAACTATCAACAAAACCTTTTTGGAATGCAAACCTACTTTTGAGGTCGATGGAGCAGGCTCCGCACCTTGGCACACAGTCCGTCGACGCTTTACATTACGGTACGGTACCTATTTCTCGTTACAATTCGTCCTAAAAACGGTTCATTTCTCTGACGAGAAATCAAAGAAACACAAGTACGGACTCTCTCTCCTCTCGTTGCATCCGTCTTTCGACTGTTGTTTTGTGTACCGATGTTTCCGCTAATTCCTGAACGGTTGGATGTGGGTCATTTGTTATGACTTGGTCCACATCCTCGTCAGAAACCACGGATGGATGTGGTTGATCTTTACAGCTTCTGTCTCCGTCCCGGAATTTTCGAAACCAACGGCGACATGTGCTATCATCAACTGCATTTTCCCCATACACTTGACAGATGTTGCGCAACCGCAGCTGCAGTACTGCTTTTATCGAACTCGTACAGTAAACAATGTCTAATGTGCTCCTTATCGCATGCCATGTTACACCGTCCGTGATTTCCGTTACGAATGACTTACTCGGACAAACTTAATGCCTCTATAATCTCTATACTGCTCCACGCTTTATTGGCCGAAAATTCGGGATCGCAGCGTCATCTGCGACGTAACTACTCCGATCGCAATTTGCATCTATTACAAAAACGGGTAGAACTTTTGCACACACCCAATACAGGTAGTATTTGCTATTTGTGTTTGATCTTTACTTTGTCCGTTTCATGGTTTCTGCTCAAAGCAGATTGCGATAAACTATTACAGTCCTTTTCGTGCCTTCAGAAAAAATACGAGTATCACAACCACCGTTTCACACATGTAACGACAGCTGTCAAATAACGGTGTACTAATTTTAGCTTTCTGAATTTCTTCAGCTTCTTAATATTCTTTAAAACAGATTCAAATTTAAATATAACTTTTTATACTCGTAAACTTGGTTAGTGAAATAAACTGAAATTTTTATTATAGTTTTATGAAAACGAAACGGTTTTGTATTAGCACTCATTTCACTACGTTAAAACGGTGTAACCATCCAACACCTACGTGATGAGGTATCTGAAAAACAAAAGGCCGGGCGGAAATCCAATTATTAAAAGAAAAAGAAACATAACGTAAGAAAAAAAAAGAAATAAAAACAAAAAAGATATTCCTTAAAATTTCGTCCATCAAAATCTCATATTACAAGACTCACAGGTGCACTATTTGTCTACTGAGATCTAGTTTTCCTTCTTTAGTTTTTATTTGTTCATTATTTTTTTTCCATCTAGATTCCATTCGACCTTCATTTAATGGCCTATGCTTCAAACAATGATCTGTTTTTACGAGCCCACGGCTTCCAGTGAACCGTGAACAACACCTGATGCTGGTTACGACACATTTCTGGTTGACATCTGACGAAGAAAACGCATCCGCTCTCGGCAGAGAACTGTTAAAGTAGAAAATGTACTTCCGCTACTTTCAGATGCGCACATGAAAAGCCGTTAATATTTTTAACATTCAAGGTGCGGTTGAATGAACTGCAGAAACTTGATAAACAAAAATATGCAACAAGCAGGAAAGTTCATTCTGCATGAATTCCGAATTATGTAGTATGGGAGAAAGTCAGGAAATGTAAGTAGATATGCAGTCCTGAAAAACTCGCCCCCCCCCGCAAAAAATATCTCCGGGGCCCTTTTTCCGAAAATGCATTTGCTTTCAAATACTAAAAATTTTAAATTCCATATTTCACTAGGTTTTACGGACGTTCTGTAATTCAAATTCTTTGGAACCTATAGACATTTTTCTTAAAAACAAAATTGTTACACTTTATTTCGTGTAACACAAATGTAGACGTTGTGATTAAAATGATTGCCCTAGTTTTATCACAATACAAAGTATTACACAACACTTACGCCAAAATAAATCATATCATGCAAATTTTATTATTTTAGAGAACTAAAGCCAGCCTCTTTGAAATGCCTTACGATCGCACACATAAAACACGTAACGGCCACGTGACAGTGTCGAATGACCTTTTCCGATTTATAATAAAAATACAGAACATAAGCAAATTAAAGAATTGTGTCACAAAACGAGTAAAATGACTGCAATTATTTACTTTAACTTAACATATTAAGCGTTACAATGTTTTACACATAGTAAAAGTATTTTCTTTTGACTCTCTTATTTAAAAAAAATGGCACAGATCTCTGTTTTTTCGTTCCCACGAAAAACAACTTTTAGCTCATTATATTCTGAAGGATGCGTAGTTGCGTGCCAACAAGTGAAATACACACGGTTGAGTCATATTATAGTCATATTGTTGAGTCATATTATAGTCTAATATTCAGAATAACCACCGTGTGCACCGCGGACAGCAGCTAGACGGGCTGAAGGTGACTCAGGAAGGTGCTGGAAGGTGTTCACGGGTATGTGGAGCCATGATAACTGCAGTGCATCTGACAGCTACTGGTGGATGTGGAGAGAGTGGTTGAGGATCCATAGAGCGAAGAACACGATCGAGGTGGTCCCACAGATGTTCAATTGGGTTTAAGTGTGGGGAATGAGGGGACTAGGAAAGTACTTTGAAGTCTTCATCGTGCTCTTCCAACCACTCTCGGACATTTCTAGCTGTGTGACGCGTCGCATTGTGGCGCTAGAAGATCCCATCTGCCCCAGGGAAAACAATCAGCATGTATGGGTGTACGTGGTCTTCAAGGATTGATTCATAACGAATTCGGTCCATAGTGCCTCCCACAGGTAAGACTGAACTTCAGAGAATGCCACGAAAAGATTCCCCAGACCATAATGCTTCCCCCACCAGCTTGTGTTTTTCCAGCAATGGTTGAGGAGTGTTCGTTCTCCGATGTTTCTCGCCTTATACGCCAACATCCATCCGTTCGATGAAGTAGAAAACGTGACTCATCGGAGAAGGCAATTCTTTGCCCATCAGCGTTGGTCCAATTCCGGTACTGGCATGCAAATATAAGCCTTTTCTGCCGATGCACTTTCGTTAGCATAGGTGCAGTGACCATTCGTCTGCATCGAAACCCCATACGCAGCAGGGTTCGCTGAACTGTCGTTTTAGACACACTTCCGCTAGCCCCTTGGTTCATTCGGCCTGTGAGTTGCTCAACTGTAGCGTGACGATAAGCCCTCACGAACCTTCGCAGCCGACGTTCACCTCTCACATCAGTGGCACATGGTGCTCCGCAGTTTCTACGCCGCTTATTCGCAATGGTGCTATTTCTCCAATCACGATACAGTTTAAGCACAGCAGCACGCGAACAGTTCACAAACAGCGCTGTTTCAGAAATACTGCCACCCTTGACCCAAAAGCCGATAATCATCCATTATTGCAAATCTGATAAATTGCACCTTTTTTCTATGACAGCAACAAGTGTTATGGTTTCAGATTGCCTACAGCATACCTTATATACCCTCCAAGCTAGCTCACAACACGCGCCTTCTTTCACTGGCTACGCGTTGTTGACGTCAAAAGTAGGAGGATAATTTGACTCGACTGAGTATAACGCCTTATCCTCAGTGATATAAAATATTCATTTATTCAACTGATATTCAATCATATTCTCTTGTTAATATACATGCATAGGAACTACACCAATGAGCTATTTCATTATGACCACCCCCAGCCTAGAGAAACGAGCGCGTCTGGAGACCGAACTGTGGCGCGGTGAAGTTCACAGAGCCTCCCCGGTGGCGCAGTGGTCTAAGCGATGGCTTCTGACCATTTGTCCAAGATGGGTCCGGGTTCGAATCCCGGTGAGGCATGGATGTTGTGTTTGTCTTAAGGCACTGGCTCTCTTCCTTCCCTGGAACCAGTGGCCTTAAATTAGGGACGGCCGACTGCTTATAGCCCATTGAGTTGCTTAAGGCGGTCGTTAAACCTCCAATAAAAAAAGGAATAATAATAATAAAGTTCACAGAGCAGTATATGTATACAACCCGAGGACCGGCTTTCAGTTAGTAGAGTGTTCGGAGTCAGAATGGGAAAAGCTGCCGATTTATCGCAGTTTGATAAAAAACAAATTGTGCTGCCACGGCGCCTCGGAACTACGTTCTTGGAAACGGCGTGGCTTGTGGGTTGATCACTAGCCGCAGTGAGTACGTATCAAAAGTGGTGCACAGATGGCCAAATGATGAATCGTCGTTCAGCCGTGTGCCCTCCGTAGCTCATTGATACCGGAGGGGAGCGGAGACTGTCGCACATTGTTGTGCACAGCAACCGCAGGGCCACGCAAGTCACCCGCAGCTACAACAATAGTGATCAGGGCAGTGTGTCACAGCACACAGTTCATCAGCGCATGGGCCTACGTAGCCGAAGACCTAGACGGGTCTCCATGCTCACTGCACGCGTCATCGCCAACAACGCATGAAATGTTCCCAAGATCATCGAGATTGGACCGTGGACGATTGGAAGAAAGTAGCCTGGTCTGACGAAGCAAGATTCCTGGTGAATCACGTGGACGGCAGAGCGCGGATACACCGATTCCCAACGGAGGTTATGGCACCTGGGTGCAATGTTGGGCAGAAAAAGGGCGGCGGTTGTGTTATGTTGTGGGCGATGTTTCCTTGGGACACGTTAGGCCCCATTATCCCAATAGCACAATCCCTGACGGCTCTCAGGTATCTGAACATCGTTGCGGACCAAGTTTACCCATTCATGGTAGCTGTGTTCCCTGCTGATGATGGCCATTACCAACAGGATAATGCGCCGTGCCACACGGCCAGGATCGTCAAGGAGTGGTTTGAGGAACACGCTGGTGACTTTCTGTTAATGCCCTGTATGGACTCCAAATTCATCTGACATGAACGCAATCCAACATTTGTGGTTCGACTTGGAAAAGCGGGTTCGTGCTAAATCACCACTACACCTGAAATGTACGGGAACTGGAATACCTGCTATTGACATTACGGTACTAGATGCCCCAGGATAGCTATCGCCACCTCATCGAATCGATGTCTTGTCAAGTGGCCGCTTTTTTTGCGGGCTAAAGGGGTCTTACAGCTTACTACTTAGGTGGTCATAATGTAAGGACTCGTCGGTGGATTGCTGTGCCAGTGAAAGGGGGCCTGAAGTCCTAGAATAGTGGTTTTCTCGTCTCCCAGTTTTTTTTTTTTTTTTTTTTTTTTTTTTTTTGAGGTTTAACGACCACCGTGAGCAACTCAATGGGCTATAAGCAGTCGCCCGTCCCTAATTTAGGGTCACTGGTTCCAGGGAAGGGAGAGAGCCAGTGCCGTAAGACAAACACAACATCCATGCCTGACCGGGATTCGAACCCGGACCCCTTACGGACGAATGATCAGAGGCCAGCGCCTTAGACCACTGCGCCACCGGGGCGGCCTCCCAGTTTTTATAAACTAAAGAGAAAATGATTTCTTGAAGATCTTACTTATTTACTGAAAAAAAAAGTACCAAAAAATGGCTTTTCTTTTTAACACTTCGTTCAAAGCCGTCGTAGCCGCCCCGGTGGCTCAGTGGTCTAAGGCGTTGGCCTCTGATCATTCGTCCGTAAGGGGTCCGGGTTCGAATCCCGGTCAGGCATGGATGTTGTGTTTGTCTTACGGCACTGGCTCTCTCCCTTCCCTGGAACCAGTGACCCTAAATTAGGGACGGGCGACTGCTTATAGCCCATTGAGTTGCTCACGGTGGTCGTTAAACCTCCAACCCAAAAAAAAAAAAAAAAAAAAAAAAGCCGTCGTCAAAAATTCCGGCTATTTCTTTGCCCAGTTTCATGTGAAGTTCCCGCAAAATTTTCGGAAATATCTTTCTGCTGAGGCTAGAGGCCCACTTAACTGTGATCCCCCCCCCCCCCCCGCTCTGCTGCCGGGTTTCAGGGGCAATCAATGCGCCCATGGAGATATGCACATCACGGCCATTAATGCTTTCTACCAAAGTACTGCAGCTTAGGAACTGCGGAATTCAGGGTTTACCAATAGCTCCGCCATGAAAGGAAGAGTATATACTGAAGGTACACTATTTATTTGTTCAGCACATTTCTTTTTTCCAAAATTTTGCAGATATTTTGTTTCGGGGTTTAACGACTCCCATATGCATCTGGGAACCCAAGGATTCGCCCGTCTCAAATTTAGCGCCATTGGTTACACGCAGGAAGCAGAACCAGTGCTGTAAGACAAGCGTTGCGATTAGCATGCTAATCGGACGATCATGCTAATCGGACGATTAGCATGAAGCCCACACCTATGACCACTGTGCGGTCAGTACAGCTCACACTTAATTCATTCTTCACTGATACGAGAGTAAGCACTTGCTGTTACAACATTAAACGAGATAGATGACGCCGAATTTTCTGGTGTAATACGTACGTCTTTTGAATCTGTTCTGACGCAAATTAAATTTATCAAAGCTATTCAAAGGCAATGGAACCGGTATGGAAAACAATAGTATCTGACGGAAGAAAGAAGTTTTTAAATCGGGTTTTTAATCCCTCAGATATTGCTGTAAACAGAATCGTGAGCTTACGCCCTTTAATTGCAAACTTGTGCGTTAAGAAAAACATGAAATTTATATGAGAAACATTTCGCATCGGAAATGCTCTCCAACATAGAAAGAATTTTTCAAATCGGACTCTTAGAAACAGAGATGTAGTCAAAAATAAGATGTAACTTTACGTCCCCTGGTGGGAAAACCATGCATTATTTTAGGAAGAAAGTATTCTCCAAAGGTTTTTCCATATGAGCACTATCGTTCCAAGAAAAAAAAAAAAATTTAGTTGAGTTTTCAGGAGGCCATATTTCGCTACAAATACATCAGAAGCAGAAATTGCCGCCCCGGTGGCGCAGTGGTCTAAGGCGCTGGCCTCTGATCATTCGTCCGTAAGAAGTCCGGGTTCGAATCCCGGTGAGGCATGGATGTTGTGTTTGTCTTACGGCACTGGCTGTCTCCCTTCCCTGGAACCAGTGACCCTAAATTAGGGACGGGCGACTGCTTATAGCCCATTGAGTTGCTCACGGTGGTCGTTAAACCTCCAATAAAAAAAAAAAAAAAAAAAAAAGGAGCAGAAATTAACACTTATGCCCCTGGTGGCCAAACCACTGTTTACCAAACAATTAAAATTATGTGAAAAATATTTTCCATCAGGTCTTGTATTCGATACAGGAAGATTTTTTCAAATCGGAGTTTTAGAAGCAGAAAACGCAATTTACCTTTGGAACCCCTAGCGGAAAGGCTATGATTTACTTGAAAATTTTGAATTTTTAGGAAAAACATTTCGCATCGGAAACACTATTCAACAGAGAAGGAATTTTTCAAATCAGACTCCTAGAAGTAGAGATATTGACAAAAATAAGATGTACATCTACGCCCCCTGGCGTAGAAACCATACATTATTTCAAGAAGAAAATGTTCTTAAAAGGTTTGCCGACATGAGTAGTATCGGTCAATAAACCACTGTTTTTTCAATCGAGAATTTAGAAGCACATATTTTGCTGGAAATACATCAGAAGCGGAAATTAAGATTTACGCCCCTTGGTGGTCAAACCATTTTTTTTACAAAAATTAGAAATTATGTGCAAACGATTTCCCATCTGGAGCTGTATCCGGTGCAGAAGGAATTTTTCAAATCGGAGATTTAGAAGCCGAGATATAGGGAGGGGGACGCAATTTACCTCTACGCCCCTAGCGGAAAGTCTATGAATTACTTGAAATTTTTGAAATTATATGAAAAACATGTCACACTGGAAACACAATCCAACAAAGAAGGAATTTTTCAAATCGAACTCCTAGAAGTAGAGATATTGACAAAAATAAGATATACATGTACGCCCCCTGGCGGAGAAACTGTGGAATATTTTAAGAAGAAAATATTCCGAAAATGTTTATCTATGTGAGTGGCTTCAGTCCACCAAAGAATTTTTTCAGTCGATATTTTAGAAGCTCAGATTTTTTGGCAAATACATCAGAAGCAAAAATTAACACTTACGCCTCCTGGTGGATATAAAATAGTCTTTACCAAAAATTTGAAATTATATGCAAAAGAGTTTCCATCAAGAGGTGTATCCGCTGAAAAAGAAAATTTCAAATCGGAGTTTTAGAAGAAGAGTTATCGGGAAAAATGTAATTTACTTTTTACGCCCCCTAGCAGAAAATATATGCGTAATTTGAAGAAGTAACTATATCTAAAATACTCTTCGACATAAATGGGATCCAGAGATAAAAGTATTTTTTCAATCGGATGTTTAGAAGCAAATATGTGGAATAAAACGTATCTTTGAATTTTTGAATTCGACATCATCTGCCTTTACGTCCCCTAGCGGCGAAATTGCACATCGTAAAAAAAAAAAAAAACGAAATAAAGGATCATCATTCGCATATTTCAAGCTTCCCAATGCAAAAATAATTTTTCAAATCGGACCAATATTGCAGAGATATCGTGGGTACAGGCGGACGGACGGACAAACCGGTAACATAAGCACGATCTGTTTTTTCAAAAGACGTGCTAAAAAGAGGACTGCTTTCCTGTACGTGCGGGATCTTCTAAAAAACACAAAATTGGACAACAGTATCAAATTTGCGTGGCCTGAGTAAAGACGGATGGGATACTGGGTTTGAAAGGTTGTAACAGCTAGGGCAGTATCTCAACCTCTCGAAAAAATTATTAAAACATACACTCTGTGGCCGGGTGATTGAAAGAGCATGCAAATTAGCAGGTGGATGATTTGCTTCGAAATATGCGAATAAGTGAAATACGGGGGACCAATCGTGCGAAAGCTACTGCTGATTTGAACACTGACGGTGTATGGAGTTGAAGTCTCCTTATCTTCCTCACCCCCTCTGATTGTAACATACGGAATGAGGTACTGCTGATCACTGATCTTGTGCCAGGGCTTATAATATTTGCATCAGATGGCAAGTCCTTGAGAAGTGACACAATGGGTGTTGGACGGACCGCCAGACAAGGGTTCGAACTAGACAGTTGAATTTCTACCTATACTCCGAATCATCCTACGAGTGTACTGTTCTTGAAGGTGGGAGAGCCTAATTATGACCTCTCCATGGAACACAAGAACAATATCAATCGGTGTTCCAGTGCACTCCTGCTCTTTCCTTTCTGTCAAGCAATTACTCTCACACCGATTCCCCATCTACACACCACACAAGCAGTGGGGAGTGTGAATGGAGGTGTGGTGGAGTCTGAACTTCTTCCCCAACGGCCTGCTAAAGTAATCCCTTCCCCTTCAGTTTCCCTGATTGTCAGTTTATTGTCTGTGTTGCGAATTTTGGGAGAAGTCATCCACTCCTTTGCCCCTCTCCAAGTTATATTCCAGCTGGATATCAGCAGCCGACCACTCGAGGCTCTATATGGAGTAACTTCTCATGTAAAACTTATTTCTAAAAATGCTGGCTTTTGGAAAATGCTTTAGGTAGCAATTTTGTCCAATAAACCGCTGAGCAGACAAAAAATGGATTAAAAGATTCATTGATGATTCTGAGCAATAATTCTGCTGCTTTTAACATATTTTTCGTAGTGCAGATGGCTGTTCCGTACCTTACATAGCGGTACACTCTTAGGTTGACTCGAAGTATAGATTGGTGGTGAAGGTAAGTACTTGATGTGCCCTAGTTCCCCAGTTTTCCTTCTTAATGATCCGAGATCACTGGTTGGAATCGTGGTGTCTGAGCGTGCACTGGAGCTTCACTGTGCTGTAGCTCCTCCTTTACCATGGTCTATGTTCTTTTTCACAGCCCATGCTTGAGTGTTTTCTCCCCTTTCTCATTTTCTTCTACAATTTTCCATTCTTCTTTCCAATTGGGTTCCTTTACCCAACCCTCCTAACTTTCTGCTCACAAAACGACTTTTTGGACGTAGGGAAAACATCTCACATTGCGACGCGTGTATAACGCAGTCAACAGGCTTCTTTCTATTTTTCTGGGGCTGACTTGAGAGTACAAGGAGGTCAGGAATGACAAGACTTCATATTCGACGCCAACATCAACAACTTTGATAGAGGACGGGAAGTTTGCTTTGTCATGGAGCGGAACATGTGGGCTGCCGCAAGAGGGACTGAGTACTCATCAAATTTCTAGTAGGAGTCAGAGGCGTAGCCAGCGGGGAAGGGGGGATCCTTGGTTCCGGCCTCCCCTTGAGAGTTGACTGGGTACGAATTTAAAGCAATATTACTGTATATGAGGCTTTCATTAATGAACCAAATCCATTGACCCCGCCCCCTAAAAATTTCTGGCTAGGCCAAAAGGAAGGATTGTCCTACCCTAAGATAGGTTCATATCTCATTAACAGCCACCTTAGCTACCATCCAAAGCGTAACTTCTGCTAAATAGCAGTGGCAGTTCTAGAAAAAAAAAACGCGAAGGGGGAGTTCCTGCATGTACCAGTAATTAATTAAAATTCACATGTAATTCCAAAAATAAATAAATCCGATTATATTGATGGGGGGGGGGCACCCCCAGCCCTGGCCAAGAACAGACACTGCTAACTAGCACCCCATCTTCCATCAAACAATTGTATGCCTATTGGAAGAAGGGAGCCTCCATTCATGACTGCTGCATTACGTTGTTAACCACTGGCTGCTGCACATTGTCGACAGCATCTGGAATGGTATTACGCACGAGCCATCTTGAACATAAAATGGCATTAAGTGGTCTTCAGCGATTAATCCCGCTTATTCTCAGGGACCAATCATCAGCGATTAAACGCGTGTTCACGACGTGGTGAACGCAATAAACTAGTATAATGAATTAGCTTTATTTTGCTTTACGCTAAGCTAATTATAATGAAGCTTTCCTACTGAGCTTCAAATAGTGAATTCAAATTGTGGTTGTTACTAGTTAATTAAGAACATGAATATAGTTTCCTGCTAGTAGTGTAGTAATTAGAATGTATAAAGTCTTAACGCTGGTTGTTAATAGTAATATTAATTGAAATAAACCTAACAGCCAGACAGAGGTCTGACAAAAACTATTAATTGAGAAAGACGTACTTACTCAAATCTTTTTATTATCAACTTCAACTGGTATCAACACACACCGCTACTCAAATAACACGTAGCTCCTCTAGTATAACAACAAAAGCTCTCCTTATAACAACAAAATATCTCCGTACAACACCAAACGCTCTCCATACAATAATAAACGCTCTCCGTACAATAACAAACGCTCTCCATACAATAATAAACGCTCTCCATACAATAATAAACGCTCTCCATACAATAATAAACGCTCTCCTTTGCTATCGATGAACGCGCCTATATATACTAGCTACCACCACGTCATGACTTACACTCATTGCCAGATCTCATTCATCGGGTGAAATAATATTTCGTTCAGTAAGAAGATAATTTACATAGTAAAATAAAATAACCAGAGATAGTAAAATCAAAAGGAAAGTGAATATAGAGTATACGTTACACTAGCGCCGTTGTCGAATGCCATACAGCCAGACCTGCTGAAGTTATGGTGCAAAAAGCGATCAAGTTACAATGGTCGTTCATCATTGATGTTCGTCAACGGCAAACTGACCATACGACGCTTTGTCGTCGAAATTTTGGAACCTGTCGCTCTTCCTTTTCTTGCTGGGGTGCCTGGCACCATTTTTCATCAAGATAACGCTTGCATTGATATTGCAGGGGTTTCCTGTGAGTGTCTTTGTGGTGTAGGTGTACTGCTTTGGCCAGCCAGTTCCTTGGATCTCACCCATATTGATAACGTGTGGGTGATGATTAGATGCCGCGCACCGATCCACTTGCAACTGTTTTGCAAGACTTGGTGAAAACAGCTTGGCGAGAAATACCGCAGGTGGCTATTCAACAGCTATACGACTCCATGTCATGGAGCTTAGCTCGATATATTTGCAACGTAGGTGGTGCTACATCAAATTGGCCTATTCAGAAAGCATCGTTTTATGTCGGTAAATGTGTTCATTTGCATCAGCAAGTTGTATCACGTGTTCCTTACCTCCTTGGCTGTCATTCCTGTAAGCTTTGACGTAGAAGTCTTTTCGTACTTCTACGTTATTTTAAAAAAGCATAACCATAAGATGAAATAGTTCCTAAATTAAACCTTAACGGCCAGACGAAACATGTAAACAACAGAAGTCAAACTTACGGAAAAGATGCTTTATTCAGGATGTAGCCAACACATCGTAACATAGCATAGCATATTGCACTAAACTCTCCACACACCACACAACTCTTAACACAACGCTCAACTTGCAACACTTCTCCAAACAACGCTCTCTTTAACAACGCTCCGCCAAGCAACAGATTAGTCGTCATTTTTATCTCTCGTTCTAATCTTATCTCAGGCACACGTCACGTTCATTCAACCTCAATTATGTTGCCAACAGTATTCGTTTGAGAGAAAAGGTATTACGTTAAGAGTGAAGAATAACTGAGAATAATCAAGATTTACATAGGGAAAGAAACTAAAAAGGAAAGTTAATTTAGAATATACGTCACAAAGTAAATTTAGAATATACGTCACAAAGTTAATTTAGAATATACGTCACACAGTTAATTTAGAATATACGTCACTATCTGCATTCCTATTTCTTCAGGGTGCAGCAAATTTCAATGTCACAGGGTGCATTTACCCTCTCGCTGCCAAGAGTTCATAATAATGAACAGACAAAATCCAAATTTTCAGGAAAACACAGAGCTAGTAGTGAACACCATAGATCTGTTGTTGCAGAAATGAACGTGCTTTTAGAGCATCTCCATACAATTAATGTTCAACATACAGCATTATGGTGTACATAAGAAATGACTACAAACTGTCGAATGCACGATGAAAAACCCCTTAAGTCTCACAATAAAATATGTTAATTTATTTACAGATTAAAATACATAGTTAAAAACTTAGTAGGGCGAGATCTTTCAGAACTACTATAGTTCCATCCTCAGGCCGTGAGTGCCGGATGTCCCAGACAGGACGACATATATAGTCGGAAATACAGTTCGTTGAACCGCGGATAACACCAGTGTTGCCACATACAATAAAAGAAACTCCGAAAAGTAAGGAATATTAACAGTCTAATCTTCGGCTAAGTCATTCGTGGCGGTGCAAAGCCTCTTGAGAAGTGTAAGCCACGGGCGCGGTACGAACCCAGGCAGGTCTTCGTTACAGCAAACTCATGATACATAAACTTTCCGCAAACAGCAGGGAATGTCGATTTGAAGTTGTAGTCAAGATAACTGTCTGGTTCCAATCAGGTTCATGATAACCAGGAGCAACAGTACGTGTCAGAACAGTAGAAGTCAGTCCAACACGTAAGGCGTACTTATGTTCTGACAGACGGATTTGAAGCGTACGTAATGCCTATATAGTCAAGTACCCCAGGTGTGGTGGAAACAAGCGGTACCCTATAAACTCCAAACCTAGAAAGAGGTTCAACCATATCCCTATCTTTACGAAGAGAGAAAAGATATTTGTAAATCGAACTCCAAAGGCAAGATTAAATTTAAAACAAATTCTTTTTAGTGCATTGACAATCGGTAGAAAGTACTGAATAGCACCAACATAACGAACAGAAACCACCTCACGTTGCAGGGTAGTAAAATTGAAGCGACTGAATTTGTAGACTAGTTTCGTGACCAAGTCTGTAGAATAACCATACATATGGGCAATTTCTAACACTTTTTTAATTCCAAGGACCGGAGCCGTGACGAGAAAGAATGGGTATAAGCACGCTTTATAAGAAACCTCAGTGCAGCAAGTTTGTGGGTCCAAGGGTGGGCAGATTCGGAAGGAATAATTGCCGGTACGAAGGAAGGTTTCCTGAAAACAGAAAATTGCAAACCATTTAAATTTGGAATATGAGATAACTTAAAGTCAAGGAATGGAAGGAAGCCCTGCTCCTCCGGCTCCATCGTAAAATTTATTGTGGGATATTAAGAAGACATAAAGACCATAAAGCCCTGCAGCTGAACAACAGTAAAAGGTCAGAATAATAAGATGGCATTTACATATCGCATATACAGTATAACAGAGGCTTTAAAGAGTAAGTAGCAAGAACGCGTTCATCCAGTACCTGTAAAATAAATTCAGCTAGGATAGGTGAAAGAGGGGATCCCATATCCC
Source organism: Macrothele yani (assembly GCA_039090855.1). Lineage (NCBI taxonomy): Eukaryota > Metazoa > Arthropoda > Arachnida > Araneae > Macrothelidae > Macrothele > Macrothele yani. The sequence goes on from CM077001.1 coordinate 86,488,637, forward strand.
CCCCCCACATTAAACTTGAAATAAGAGAGGGAGGTCACAAACCGCAAGGCTGGCTTGATAGCCGAACTCTCAGACGAAGAGAGGTTCGGAATAAGTGGAAGTTTGTTCTGAATTTTATCAAGAACCAGTGAGATGCGTACGCTGGGGAACAGGGACTCCACATCCAACGAAGCCAAGAGAAAAGATGAGGAGAATGAACAACCTTTAATTATAGCTTGAATAGAGCTACGAATGGAGTAAGCAGAATATCGAGTAAAATGCAACAAAAACTTAGCAAGCGCTGACTCTGGAGGTCTTGTCGGGCTCATGTAACTGGAGACCAAAGGTCACATCGGAAAGTTAGGCTTATGAACTTTCAACTTACCGAATGTCTCGGGAAGTCTTGCACCAGGAGTGGGTCCATGTTTTTAGCAATAGCTTCAGGTAAAGCACATTGGTTTTTTATGTAAATAAATTAACATCTTTTACTGTGAGACTTAAGGGTTTGTACATCGTGCATTAGACAGTTTGTAGTCATTTCTTATGTACATCTTATTTGACACAAATTATCTTCATCATCCGTTACCGATATAGCACTATGGTGTTGATTAATTGTTTCTCATTTTCGGGGAGATGAATCACTACTCTATATCAATGTCTGTAATACACCACCAGCTTGTTTGGAAGGGACTGAAGAGAATTGCTGTGCAAATTAGATTAAATCTTTCTTTTTTCTACATAGTATCAAGAAGTTTTAAGTTTTATTTGATTGCGATACCATAAATATCCAAATAACACGCCAGGGTTTAGTGAATTACTGATAAATTAAAGTGTAAGTATGTGTTCAGAAGAAAATCTAGCTCAATTGAGAAACCTCCCCTTTCTTAGAAGCACATTTTGCAACAGAAGCAACATAGCTGATTATCACTATGATAGAGAAGAAAAAACAGTGCTTTATTGAGTTTCTTTACTATGTAACACATGGATTATAGAACAAAGCGGCAATGCAAAAAGATATGTACAAATCGTGGTGGAAATGGCGATTAATACAAAACATTCTTGATCTGTTGTTTTTACTAGGATTTCAATGGTACAAGAGCCATATTTGGCTACAGAGTACAAGGTACAATAAAAAATTGGACAGTTTGGCTTAGCTCAAGGGGATACGAAACCAAAATCAACTGGAATAATAGATAACCCCAAGCAGTTAAAAGTGTTGATACGATGTGTTTGTTTCAAGAAAAGGTTCGCCAATAGTTTTATTGTTTTATATATATATAAGTTTATATATACAGTATCATCATCATCATTGTCAACCATTATCAATCCACTGCTGGACGAAGGTCTCCCCAAGTTTCCTCCACAACGGTCTGTCTTGTGCCAGTCTCCTCCATGTCACTCCCGCATATTTACGAATTTCATCCACCCATCTCCCATGTGGTCTTTTTCTGGGTCTTTTCCTGTCCCTTGGAATCCAATCTAAAATTTCGGCTGTCCATCTATGGTCTGTCCTTCTGGCAGTATGTCCAGCCCATTGCCATTTCAGGGATTTAACTCTGATCATGATGTCTTCCACTCTCGTCATTTTTCGGATCCACGAGTTCCTCTTCTTATCTCTCCTGGTTATACCAAGCATGCACCTCTCCATGTTACTTTGAGTTGTCTGCAGCCTTTGTATGTCTCTTTTAGTTAAGGTCCACGTCTCTGCACCATACGTAAGCACTGGAAGGATGCATTGATCAAACACTTTTCTTTTAAGACATAATGGCATATTGCTCTTGAAAATTATGCTGTTTCTTCCAAAAGCTCTCCAGGCAAGTTTTGTACGCCGATTAATTTCTTCATCAATGTGACCCTCACTTGATATCTGCTGTCCAAGATAAACATACGTATCTGTTATCTCCAGTTTTTCTCCATCAATCGATAAATCTTCATTTCTTGTAAAAGCATTGAACATCACTTTTGTGTTCTGAAAGTTCATTTTTAATCCCACTTCTTTACTCTTGTCAGCAAGTTCCTGGATCATACTCTGCAGCTCTGATGGGGTAGTTGCAAAAATGACTACGTCATCAGCAAAACGAAGGTGGGTTAGATAATCTCCATTAATCTTTATCCCTTTGTTTTCCCAGTTCAGTGATTGAAAGACATTTTCCAATGTGGCATTAAAGAGCTTCGGAGATATGGTGTCACCTTGTCTCACTCCCTTTCCAATTTTTATGTGTGTTGTATTTTCAAACAGCCGAATCTTTTTGCACTTGCATTTTCATAGATGTTATTAATAATATTAATGTATGCATCTTCAATACCGCAGGATTTCAGAGCCGTGGTAACTGCTGATGGTTTCACCGAATCAAAGGCTTTTTCATAATCGATAAAAGCCATGCACAATGGAAGTTCATATTCCCTCGCTCTTTCAATTAGTTCTCTCAGTACGTGGCTATGATCTATTGTGCTGTAGCCACTCCTGAATCCAGCTTGTTCTCTCGGTTGAGCCATGTCCAGTGTTACCTTCAAGCGGTGTGAAAGAACTTTAGTGAAGATTTTATAAACCACTGATAGGAGGCTGATAGGTCTGTAGTTCCTGAGATCCTCAATGTCACCTTTTTTATGTAGCAGGATCATTGTAGCATTGTTCCAATCCTCAGGAATCTTCCCTTCATTAAGGCATCGAGTGAAAATTTGGGCGAGTACTGTTTCAATTTCTCCACTTGCTTCTTGTATGATGTCTATAGTAATTCCATCTTCTCCTGGAGCTTTCCCCCGCTTCATGTTCTTGATTGCATGAGCAACTTCTGCTGGGAGGACTGGAAGAACTCTGGTACCTTTCATGATGTCTGGAGTACATGTATCATCCCTTTCATATAATTTGGAGTAGAAATCTTTCACTCTTGTCAAAATTTCGCCTTTATTTCTTGTTATAGAACCATCTTCTTTTCTCAGAGCCATAATCTGTTTTCTTCCTTACTGAGATGTCCCTTTGCTATCTTTAGGCTTTGGTTGTTTTCAATTGCTTTCCTCACTAGCTCACAGTTGAATTTCCTTACGTCTTCAGTGATACTTTTTCGTGCTGTCTTGCATAGCTCTATATATTCCACTTTGGAAGTCGCATCTTCTTTAGTTGTCCTCATCTCTCTTCTTTTTTGCATCAACATTTTGGTTTTTCCTGATAATTTGTTTACATGCAACTTGTTCTTAGACCCAGCTAATTTTGTTGCTGTTTCCATAAGAGCTTTGGTTACTTTTCTGTTAACTTCCGAAATATCCACTTCTTCCGATGTTAGGCCTTCTAAAGCAGAGAATCTGTTCTTCAGTTCCAACTTGAAAGTATTATGGTGTTTTTTAAGGTTGGTTATGTCAAGACATTTTGTTTGTCTTATGAGCTTGCCACGTTCCAGTTTAGTGTTGAGGTGCATCTTACATCTCACCAATCTATGGTCACTACCTGTGTTGAACTTGTTTAGCACACTGCAGTCTTCGATGACGAATTTTTTGTTACACATAATAAAATCAATTTCACTTGTCGTCCCAATTGGATGTCTCCATGTCCATTTCCTGTGTGGCTTTTTCTTGAAAAAGGAATTCAAGATGAAAAATCCTTCTGCCTCTGCAAACTCAACGAGAGTATTTCCACGCTGGTTTCTGTTGCCGTGACCGAATTTACCTACTGAAGTTTCATTCTGTTGCCGGTGCCCTATTTTTGCATTGAAATCTCCCATAATTATCTTCATATATATACATATATATATATATATACAGTATATATATATATATATATGTATCAATAATTCAGAAGTTATAGAGAGTGATTTTGATAATATCTATCCTAGCTCTCTTAACTTATGTAAAACCAACCACAGTAATCAGGAACTTGAGTTCCTAGACTTAAGCATTAAGCTCAACAGAGGTAACCCATCTATTAGCCTCTTTGATAAAAGAGTTAATTTTCCTTTCAAAGTAATTAAATATCTACACTGGAATAATAACATTTCAACCAAAGTAATTGAGAATGTACTAATTTCTCAGGTCCTAAGAATTTCAAGAATTTGCAGCAACAATTTGGACTTCAATTACCACATTAATATACTATTAGAAAGTTTTCTAGAGAACGAAATTCCTTCTTCTTTCATCAAAAGAACTTTAAGAAAAATTATTCTGAATAATAGAGTAAGGTTGGCAGATCTGCTTTAATTTTCTACACAGTTAATAATATGATTCTGACCAATCAAAGCCGTAAGGAAGTTGGCTAGAGGATGCCTATTAACTACCTAAAGGAACCTTAGTGCTATGGATATGACGGTCCTATTAAAACAAAAAATTAAATAATATAAACAAAATCACAAAAAAAGCTTAAAAATCTGTTTATAAAAAGAAAATAAAAACAAATAAAAAAGAAAACTAGTTATTCAACACTAGGATAGCTATACTAAAAATAGTAAAACCAACATTAAAATTAATAAGATTCTGATTAATCTATAGAAGCTCACTAAGGTGATTTAATACATGCAAAGATTATTAAATACACTGCTCGTGTATTTTATAATATTTCTCATGTATTCTGGAGGAGTTAATTCTGCTCTTTCTGATCATACAGATCCACAGTCTTAAGTTTATATATATATATATATTTTTTTTTTTCTCTGGTTAAAATCTCCGCGCGTTGGTTTCTTGCTGTATGAGGAGGCCATCAGCCCCACCCTCACTGCCCCCCAGCGTCTAGGGAGTGGCGGAAGAGGTCAGCCATGTTCTTCTCTTGTGAGGAGAAAAGTTTTTGTCACACACGAGGTAAGCTCTCTTCCTTGTTTTTGGGTTCTAGGTTTTATAAGTTCAATGTTTGTACTTCATGTACTTTTTCTCTGTTGTTTTTTAGCTTTTCAGCTTTTAGGCATTGGTTTGTCTGTTAACATTTTTGCGGGTTTTAACTCTTTTTTCTCTGTAACTTTGAGCGTCTTTTGGGGTACCTAGGAACAGAAGATGGCTAAGGTTGTTCCTTTCTATGCGCTGTCTATGCGCTGTTCTTTCAAAGTAGTTAAGTTCTTAATAACTAATTAATTATGCACTTAAAGCACTGCTGAAATACTTTGTACATATTGCAACTAACTGTTTAAGGTATATAACTTTCACAAAGTTTTCTTTAGTTAATTACTATCTTTAACTTATTCTCGTTTTCGTGCTGTCATAAGTTGTAGAGTAGGGGTTTTAGACTCAAGTTTTCTTTCAAAAATCTGTTCGTTAAAAATTAATATTTCCTTTTTTAATTGCAATGTAAAAATTTGGATTTCTTTTGCATTGATTTTCAGGTTTAAATTCTCTCTCAAACGAACTTGGAATTTCGTTATGGCTGAAAATCATTTCTAATTATTATGTCACTCTCACAGCTTGAGTTCTCTTTAATCTTCTTCTCTCTGTTTAATAGTAACAGATGAAGAGCATGGGTCGGGCCAGGAAGGTTAATGGATGCAAGCGAAATTGTTAACTAGTGCTAGGTCATGCAACTCTACGGAGGACATGACATATATATATTTGTTAAACTATTTTAGGTGGGAATGTTACTTGCATCTATGGCCTTGCAGAAACCCATTTCCAACTAGGTCTTTGTGGAAGTGAGAAAATGCAGAGTTTTTGCTGGTCCTTGATAAAGCCAAGGCTCAGTATTCTCGACACCTTCTACATTCAGTTGTTTTATTTTATTTTTTTATCTTTTCTCCTTTTACTCACACAGGTAGATACATAACCTTTTCTATGTTGTACTAGGTGTGAGTCAAAATTATATATGTATTTTTTTTGCTTAGGTATCTTCTTTATAGAATGTGAATTCTGAATTTTCAAAACTGCTGCGTTGCGCGTTTTGATTTTCAGGTTATTTTTGCAACCTTCGTTTTAAATTCTAAAGTTTTTCCTTAGTCTTCAGTTTTGCTCTTAAATATATACTGTATATATATATATGTATATATATATCATCATCATCATCATCATTGTCAACCATTATCAATCCACTGCTGGACGAAGGTCTCCCCAAGTTTCCTCCACAACGGTCTGTCTTGTGCCAGTCTCCTCCATGTCACTCCCGCATACTTTCGAATTTCATCCACCCATCTCCCATGTGGTCTTCTTCTGGGTCTTTTCCTGTCCCTTGGAATCCAATCTAAAATTTCGGCTGTCCATCGATGGTCTGTCCTTCTGGCAGTATGTCCAGCCCATTGCCATTTCAGGGATTTAACTCTGATCATGATGTCTTCCACTCTTGTCATTTTTCGGATCCACGAGTTCCTCTTCTTATCTCTCCTGGTTACACCAAGTATGCATCTCTCCATACAGCTTTGAGTTGTCTGCAGCCTTTGTATGTCTCTTTTAGCTAAGGTCCACGTCTCTGCATCATACGTAAGCACTGGAAGGATGCATTGATCAAACACTTTTCTTTTAAGACATAATGGCATATTGCTCTTGAAAATTATGCTGTTTCTTCCAAAAGCTCTCCAGGCAAGTTTTGTACGCCGATTAATTTCTTCACCAATGTGACCCTCACTTGATATCTGCTGTCCAAGATAAACGTACGTGTCTGTTATCTCCAGCTTTTCTCCATCAATTGATAAATCTTCATTTCTTGTAAAAGCATTGTACATCACTTTTGTCTTCTGAAAGTTCATTTTTAATCCCACTTCTTTACTCTTGTCAGCAAGTTCCTGGATCATACTCTGTAGCTCTGATGGGGTAGTTGCAAAAATGACTATGTCATCAGCAAAAACGAAGGTGGGTTAGATAATCTCCATTAATCTTTATCCCTTTGTTTTCCCAGTTCAGTGATTGAAAGACATTTTCCAATGTGGCATTAAAGAGCTTCGGAGATATGGTGTCACCTTGTCTCACTCCTTTTTCCAATTTTTATGTGTGTTGTATTTTCAAACAGCCGAATCTTTGCACTTGCATTTTCATAGATGTTATTAATAATATTAATGTATGCATCTTCAATACCGCAGGATTTCAGAGCCATTGCAACTGCTGATGGTTTCACCGAATCAAAGGCTTTTTCATAATCGATAAAAGCCATGCACAATGGAAGTTCATATTCCTCGCTCTTTCAATTAGTTCTCTCAGTACGTGGATATGATCTATTGTGCTGTAGCCTGCTGAATCCAGCTTGTTCTCTCGGTTGAGCCATGTCCAGTGTCACCTTCAAGCGGTGTGAAAGAACTTTAGTGAAGATTTTATAAACCACTGATAGGAGGCTGATAGGTCTGTGGTTCCCGAGATCCTCAATGTCACCTTTTTTATGTAGCAAGATCATTGTAGCGTTGTTCCAATCCTCAGGAATTTTCCCTTCATTAAGGCATCGAGTGAAAATTTGGGCGAGTACTGTTTCGATTTCTCCACTTGCTTCTTGTATGATGTCTACAGTAATTCCATCTTCTCCTGGAGCTTTTCCCCGCTTCATGTTCTTGATTGCATGTGCAACTTCTGCTGGAAGGATTGGAAGAACTCTGGTACTGGTACCTTTCATGATGTCTGGAGTACATGTATCATCCCTTTCATATAATTTGGAGTAGAAATCTTTCACTCTTGTCTTAATTTCGCCTCTATTTCTTGTTACAGAACCATCTTCTTTTCTCAGTGCCATAATCTGTTTATTCCCCTTACTGAGATGTCCCTTTGCTATCTTTAGGCTTTGGTTGTTTTCAATTGCTTTCCTTACCAGTTCACAGTTGAATTTCCTTACGTCTTCAGTGATACTTTTTCGTACTGTCTTGCATAGCTCTATATATTCCACTTTGGAAGTCACATCTTCTTTAGTTGTCCTCATCACCCTTCTTTTTGCATCAACATTTTGGTTTTTCCTGATAATTTGTTCACATGCAATTTGTTCTTAGACCCAGCTAATTTTGTTGCTGTTTCCATAAGAGCTTTGGTTACTTTTCTGTTAACTTCAGAAATATCCACTTCTTCCGATGTAAGGCCTTCTAAAGCAGAGAATCTGTTCTTCAGTTCCAATTTGAAGGTATTATGGTGTTTTTTAAGGTTGGTTATGTCAATACATTTTGTTTGTCTTATGAGCTTGCTACGTTCGAGTTTAGTGTTGAGGTGCATCTTACATCTCACCAATCTATGGTCACTGCCTGTGTTGAACTTGTTTAGCACACTGCAGTCTTCTATGACGAATTTTTTGTTACACATAATAAAATCAATTTCACTTGTCGTCCCATTTGGATGTCTCCATGTCCATTTCCTGTGTGGCTTTTTCTTGAAAAAGGAGTTCAAGATGAAAAACCCTTCTGCCTCTGCAAACTCTACGAGAGTATTTCCACGCTGGTTTCTGTTGCCGTGACCGAATTTACCTACTGAAGTTTCATTCTGTTGCCGTTGCCCTATTTTTGAATTGAAATCTCTCATAATTATCTTCAAGTGCTGCTTACCTTTATTATTTAGATCACGAATTTCCTCATAAAATTCTTCAATTTCTTCTTCAGCATGACTTGTGGTGGGTGCATAAGTTTGAATAATCTGAGCCTGGTATCTTCTCGAGAGTTGGATAACGAGTCGTGCAGCTCTGTCAGAGGAACTTTCAACTTCTACAACTTTATCCTTCAGTTTCTTGTTTATTATAAATCTAACACCACTAGTTCTGCCAGTATCTGTCCCACGATAGTAGAAGAGATGTCCACTTTTCAGTTCGATGAGATCTTCTCCTTTTCTCCTTACCTCACTTAGCCCGACGATGTCCCACTTGATCCTTTGTAGTTCCTCTTCCAATTCAAGAAGCCTTGAATCAGAAGATAGGGAGCGTCCGTTATACGTCGCCAAGGTCAGCATCAGATGGCAGCCTAGTCCGGTCCTCCGGGGATTCTTAGCACCCTCTGCCTTCATGTCGCACTGGCCGCTGCCTTGGCCAGGTACATTCCAGCTGCCGGAGACTGAGGGCCAAGATTTAAGTTGTGGAGTCATTTTGGAGGGTTTGGCCATAACTCACCACGCTGGCCAAGCGGGTTGGTGAGTGTGGGATAGCATTTCCTCTAATCCCGATGGTATAGTTATACCGCTATTGGCGGTCGTCAGAGCCCCTTTAGTGGGAACAGGATGTACCACGAGAAGGCGGGGTTGACATTTGTCAAGGAGAGGCTGTGATGTTACGCATCACCTGACCTTACATCCCTATATATATATATATATATATATATATGAACAATGAACTATTACACTGTCAGGCCTTTAATGTCAGCAAATTTGATATCTGAGAGATATTTGTGAAACTGGAGTGCTACACCATATCACTGAATCAAAGTACAATATACAGTGGAAACTCTATTTAACAAAGTTGCACAATGATCTCGGATATACAATGTATTCATCATAAGAAAATAGGACTTTTTTTAACATAAATACAGAACAAACTTCGGCCAAATAATAACTAAACTGCCAATTACCATGTCATTTTAAACTTAATAAATTTTATTAAAGGCTTCAATTTTAACAGTAATTAAGTTAAAGTCTCATTAACATTTGTTGAAGTCTTTATTACTACAGTATTACAATTATGTACAGCATTTATTTAGTTTCATTTAGATCATTCTGAATTTAAAAAATAATTAAATACCAGGGCATACAGTATTGTTATAAAATGTGCATAATGAACACTCATATAAGATTTTAAAACTCATTTTACAAAGCTAAATACTACCCTAAAGAATTTTATGGATCATGCTTCAAGGAAATCAGTAATCTTTTTCTGAATTTCAGCACAAGATGTTTCTTCACAGTGAGTGGTACATCTACTAAGGCAGCAAAAAAACAACTGGCACATTATCAATTAGTTGAAGCCTATTTCAAATAATCTGAAATACTTTGATCATATCGTCTTTTGTTGGTTGTAATTCAAATGAACAGTAGTTGGTTTTGATTCTTCAGAGACATCAGCGGCCACAAAACTTTTCTGAACACTGTGGAATATCCTATCCAGTAGTGATCATGACCAACATCCTTATCAATTTTGAATACAACAAATGGAAACAAAACGAAAGGAACTTCTATCAAGACTGTTGCTAAATTGGAAATCAATTCATTAAACTCAGGTATGTTTGAATGTATTTTAGCACAAATTTCAAGGTTTCCCCATGAAATTCAATAAATACAGAAATTTGCTAAATAGAAATTTGATAAATAAAAGTTTTCCTGTATATTTCAAATGCTTTTATGCTTCGTAGGTAAAAAAAGAAAAAAGTCTTTAAAGTGTTTCTGGAAAGATCTTTCATAAAATTAAAATCCCTTCCACAACAAATCCAACATTCCACAATGAATCTTTTTTAAGGAAAATAAACTTTTTATTCTGGTAAGATAGCACTGAAAAAGAAAAGTCATGAAAGCTTACCCTGTTAATCTGTTTAACAAAGAAGAGGAGTTTAAGTTTAAAAATACCACATTTGAATGCTTGCCATAAAGAAACTTCCTTTATCTTTTCAGATCAACCTAAGTTTACATAGCCTGCAGCTTCAAAAGCATTTTCACTCATTACAAACTTATACATAGCCTTGTTAGCTTATAAAACATATAACTTTTGAAGCACTTTCAGTCACAGTAAAACTGAAGTGCATGGCAGCAGCAACTGCTTCAGCACTGGTGCAAAGCCATTGTCATGTTGGAGAAGTGTATGACCACTCTGAAATGCTTTTCTTAGGATACGAGTTTTCAGTTTCTTTACAGTTTAAATGTAACAAGCAGAATTTATTGTAGTCCCTTTCTTCAATACATTACTGATGCAACCGGTCTGCTGTAGTCACAGGCCTCTCCAACCTTGGTATGTCACTTAAATTTGCTTTCCCGACTTTTTCATCTTTACATTGCCTTACCCATTGTATGATCACATAAACTGCTTTCAATCTTTGATTAATGTTGATGGGAACAACTTCTCCTGCAGTGAGGAACTCAATGATTACTTGCTGTTTGAATCATATATCTGAACAGACCTCCATTATAACTTACACTGAGCTGGAACTATGCAAAGCTGAGGGACTCTCTTCCAAGTATGATTGAGAGGGAAACTCATGTGACTTCTCAAAACCAGTTTTATCCAGATTTATCTACTCCTACCTAAAGGTTGCAGTGGCAACAAAACTTTTCAGCCTGCCTTTGTAATACGTAGCATGTAGAAATTGGGATCTTGCACAGTCAAGAAGTATTAAGGTTTCCAGTTCTGTTAATGCCCAAGAGAAAATGTTGCGTGATGGTGAGATTATATTTCATTTCAACAATAAATCCATAAGAAGACTCCTAATGTTTGCCTATTTCAAATTTCTTGAATTCAGAGGAAATACAGAACTGTGAACGTTATTAAAAGTATAATAATAAAGTATTACATCACTTGAAAAAACCGTGAATTTTTAAGTTTAACTCTTTGTTTAACTAACTAATTTTCATAGTTATTTCAACATTTATATGTTATTAGATGCGAAATTTAATAGAGATTTCTAAAAATGTCTCAGTTTTTTCTGTAGCTACTTCTGTTCTTAAGATACATTACAAAAATCATGACCAAGTCGAAATTATTATGAAAAGGATTATTTATCCAATACTTAAGTTTACATCAATAAATCGTTTTTGTAATTCATAATAAATGAAATAGCATTTAAATACAGAAATATAATGAAGCAAAATTATAAAATGTGGCTAATATTTTGTTGCCCAGTCTTTAGCTTTAATCACAGCTTGCTGGCATACTGTGAACAAGATTGGGTTGAACAATACGGTTCCAAATTTGAATTACATCTTCAGTGAGTTGAATTTTGGTTGTTGGCTTCTTTTTTTATAGTTCCTACGACACTTTGAAATTCAAATTTTTGATCGGGTTTAAGTCCGGTAACTGTGGTGTCCAATCAAGATGCTGAATTTTTTTTCTTGAAAGCAATTTTTCACTACTTTAACACGATGACAGGGAGCATTACCATCTTGAAAAATAAAATTGCCGTCATAAAGTGTTCTACATGAGGGTGGCATCTTGTTTTTTAATATTCAGATGTATTTCTGGGCATTTATCGTACCATCAACAGTATGGAGGTTCCCAACGCCATTGTGCACACATGCAGCTCCAAACCATGACCTTCACCCGATGCTTAACAGTAGTCACTAAGCAACTTGTATGGAATTCTTCATGCCTGAATCTCCTTACACAGGCACTACTCTGATTCCCATTAAGGCAAAATTTTGATTCATCTCTGAAAAGGATATTTTCTCATTGCTTGGTTGTCCATGAGACATGCTGTTTTGCCCACTGAAGTCTACGCTTCTTTGATTTGCAGTTAACAGTGGTCTACGCTTGCCTTTGCAGCCATGTAAGTTATAGTGAAGCAGCTTCCTCCTAACAGTAAATGCACTAACAGTAACATCAGTAATTTCAGACCATCTTTGAAGCAGTTCAGGTGAATTGAGCCAAGTTTAGCTTTCTGAGCACTCTGTCCTGCCTGGTTGTAGTGGATCTGGGTCTTCCACTGCGACACATATTTTTAATACATCAGCAGTGTATCTTACTTTCTTCAGTAGCCTAATAACTGTAGATTGATCACAGTCCACTCTTTCAGCGATTTGCCATGAAGAATATCGCTCTTCACGCAGGACAACTATTCTAACTCTGTCCGCTGTGGACAATTCCGCTGTTTTAACCATTATTGAGAATGTACACAAATTATACTCTAATAATAACAAGAAGCGACCGCTACAATGCTCTAGTAGCTCTGTGTCAACCCCTATAAAGGCTGGAGTAGGATTAGGATAGCATTAGGAAGAAGCCAATAAGGTAAAAGTATGTCTGTGATTGGCTGTCACAACTGATACACACTAACGTGGATTTCAATGTGTTTGTCAAACCCCATATTTCATGTCATATCTTAAGCACAAAAGTACGTACAGGAAAAACTAAAACATTTTTGAAATCTCCTTTAAATTCCGCATCTCACACACGCACACACACACGCGCGCGCTTCTTAATATACCGCTGTTTGTAAAAATTGCCACACCATGAAAGACTGCTGGTATTAGCTTGAAATTTACAGAATATGTTCAACTGGTTAGGATATGCAGATGATTAAAAGGTCAGTGAAAACGCGCTTGCGGTTTCCGAGCAGCACTCTCTGAACTATCCGGTCTCGGGTATAAAGTGTTGGCTCAAACGAGATGTTGCAACCATAATTGCCGATATTGAGTCGAAAGGTTGTTTCTTGAATGCCTCCTCGCCAAAGAAGGTCGCATATAAACACCTGACGGACTTTGAAAGAGGAAGGATTGCTGGGATAAGAGAAGCTGGATTTTCCTACCGCGAAATTGCCATTCGTACGGGACGAAGCGCCAGTATAGTGATGCGAATGTGACTTCAGTGGACAGATGAGGCTCAGACGTACAGAAATCCTGGAAATGGATCGCAAAATCGTACTACTGAGCGGGATGACAGACATCTCTACTGTATAACAGTGACCGATCGCACATCGACATCAACGGCGTTAGCACAGGGATGGAGCACTGTCATAGGTCAGGCTTTGTCCTCCAGCACAGTTCAACGTCGTCTGTTTAGCAGAGGACTGCTCGCTAGCAGTCCATTGCTGCGCATTCCTTTGACCCTCAACCACAGTCTCCTCAGGCTGCAACGGGATCTCGAATACAGATTTGTCGCGCTGATTGGCAACAGGTCGTGTTTTCTGACGAGTCACGATTCAACTTGATGCAACCTGATGGTCGCATACGTGTTCGAAGACATCATGGTGAATGGCATCTTGTAGCGTCATACTGGCCCAGCACCAACCTTTATGGTTTGGGACGCCATTGGGTTCAGTGCCCGATCTCGCCTGATATGAATTGAGGGGGCCCTCAACCGCCAACGATATATCAGGGATGTTTTAGAGGCAGAGATTATATCCTTCCTTCAGAGTTGTCCCGGCCCCTATATTCCAACAGCACAATGCTCTGCCACATGTGACTCGTTATGTCCAAGACCTCTTCCACGCAAGGCAGATACCGCTTCTTCTCTGAACTGCACTTTCTCCCGATATGCCATCGATCGAACATGTCTGGGACATGATACCTAACGACTGGCCCGTCAAACGCCTCCACCAGTCACCGCAAATGAACCCTGCTATCGCATAGAAGCAGCCTGGTAGGGTATTTCCTAAGATGTTACCAAAAACCTCTTCCATTCAATGGCATGCTGTGCAGAGGCTGTTATTGTTGCTCGAGGTGTCTTTACACGATACTGAGTTCCGAAGCAAAAAAACCTTGTGTTTCTGTGCAAATGTAATCAGTTATCTCCTCCTATATCATGAGGAATCTGTTTGATACATTTCATTGGAATAGGGCGATTCGTTCTTGGTGGTGTTGCAATTTTCACTAACAGTGGTGTATATACACAGTCGAGTCACATTACTGTGACCACCTCCTACTTTTGAGGTCAATACCGCGAAGCCAATGAAAGAAAGCACGTGTCGTGATCTGGCTTGGAAGTTAAACAAGGTGTGCTGTAGGCAATCTGAAAACATATCACTCGTTGCTGTTATGGAAAAAAGGAGCGATTTATCAGATTTGCAAAAAAGGATTATTATTATATCGGATTTCGGCCCAAGGGTGGCAATATTTCTGAAATAGCGCAGTTTGTGAACTGTTCGCGTGCTGCTGTGGTTAAACTGTATCGTGATTGGAGAAATGGCACCATTGCGAATAAGCGATGTGGAGACTGCGGAGCTCTACGTGCCATTGATGTGAGAGGTGAACTTTGGCTGCGAAGGTTCCTGAGGGCTTATCGACACGCTACAGTTGAGCAACTCACAGGCCGAATGAACCAAGAAGCTAGCGGAAGTGTGTCTAAAACGACAGTTCAGCGAACCCTGCTGCGTATGGGGTTCCGATGCAGACGGATGGCCACTGCACCTATGCTAACAAATGTGCATCGTCAGAAAAGGCTTACATTTGCACGGTAGTATGGGAATTGGACCTCCGCTGTTTGGTAAATGATTACCTTCTCCGATGAGTCACCTTTTCTGCTTCATCGAACGTATGGATGGATTTGGCGTATACGGCGAGAAACATCGGGCAACAAACAATCTTCAACCATTGCTGGCAGAACACAAGCTGGTGGTGGCAACGTTATGGTCTGTGCAATATTTTCGTGGCATTCCCTGGGTCCACTCATACCTGTGGAAGGCACTGCAGTGGACCGAATTCATTATGAATCCATCCTTGCAGACCACGTACACCCGTACATGCTGATTGTCTTCCCTGGGGCGGATGGGATCTTCCAGAACGACAATGCGACGTGTCACACAGCTCGAAATGTCGGTGAGTGGTTGGAAGAGCCCGACGAAGACTTCAAAGTACTTCCTTGGCCCCTCTAATTTCCTAGATTTAAACCCAATTGAGCAGCTGTGGGACCACCTTTATCGTGTTGTTCGTTCTATGGACCCTCCACCACGCAACCTCCAGCGGCTGTCAGATGCACTGCAGTCAACATGGCTCCACATACCTGTGAACATGTGAACACCTTCCAGCACCTTATTGAGTCACTGCCAGTCCGTCTAGCTGCTGTCCGCGCTTTACACAGCGGTTACTATGAATATTAGCTGGTCCTGGTGGTCACAATAATGTGACTCGACTGTGCATATACTCGTATATAAGTCAGCTGTCTCTAATTTGAGGCCCTTGATTATAGGGCAGGACCAGGACCAACTACATGGGAACCGCATGACCCATGACTCATTCGGGTGATGAACAAGTAGCCAGGAATCCTCGTCTCTGGCCATTTTATAGCAACAATCGTTAAATAAGTTAAATGGATCTTTCCGCCCCATGGGCGCAGTGGTCTAAGCGCTGGCTTATGACCATTCGTCCGTGAAGGGTTCGAGTTCGAATCCCGTGAGGCATGGATGTTGTATGTGCCTTATGGCACTGGCTCTCTTCCTTCCCTGCAACCAGTGGCCCTAAATTAGGGACGGGAGACTGCTTATAGCCTATTGAGTTGCTCATGGTGGTCGATAAACTTCTAATAAAAATATAGATCTTGGAATCCGGCATTCTGAAGCTAGCAAAAAACATGGTTACAATTGCTCAACATCCTACCCTGCTTGTTAACGTTCACGGCAAATATTCAGATCGATCAAATACAAGGAAGTTCTGTGGCTACCAATGGAAAGGCACTAAAAACCGAAAATTCAAAGATGAAAAATTATTTTCTTGGTGTGCGCCAGTAAGAAGTTATACGTGTGTTCCGAGGTTTAAGGTTACCATGAGCAAACAACTCGTAGAGCTATGAGAAATCGGTGGTCCCTAATTTAGGGCCACTGGTTCCAAAGAAGAGACAGAGCCTACGCCATCGGACAATTATGTCACCCATGCCTCATCCTGCACCATCTCGAACAACTGATTCAAAGCCAGCGCCTTGTGTCAGTCCGCCAATTATCTCTTTGTCTGTTTTGTTGGTTTCTACTCGGAGTTGAACGACCAACGTGAGCAACTCTATGGGCAATAAGCAGTCGACTGTCCTAAATTTAGTATCACTGACTCTAGGAGAAGGGAGAGAGCCTCAGATGGACAGACTTGTGTGACAATCGATATTTTTCTATTTCTGTTTTCAAAACAGTTAACCCAAGTTTTAGATATCATCCGATTGATAATTGCATTCTATCATCTGAGAGCGGTTGGTTATGTAGTTAACGAAACAGAATTTAAAAAAGTGCAAGTATAACATGATGAAATTTTTTCCCACAATTTTAGAGAAATTTCTCCAAGCTATTTTATCTTTATTTCGGCGATTTAATGACTAAAATTAGTGTTGCCAGGGAAAGGAGGAAACAAGGATTAAACGACTCAAAATTTGGTCACAGCGAAGCATGGGCTGCCTGATTTTGTTTGTTTGGGGGTTACTAACCGCCGTAAGCAACTCAATGGGCTATAAGCAGTTGCCCTTCCCTAATTTAGGGCCACTGTTTCCAGATAAGTGAGAGAGCCAGCGACATAAGCCAAACACAACATCCATGCTTCACCGGGATTCGAACCCGGACCCAGCTCGGACGAATGGTCACAAGCCAGCGCTTATAATACTGCGCTACTGGGGCGACAAGGGGCTGCGTTACAACCGCTTGGATTTCTACTCATTTGTAAGGAACGATTTATTTTACACCTTTTTTCGGCGTTTTTCAACCCCTGGAATATCTAAGACTATAAGGCGTCCCCGTCTGTAAGTTAAGGGTACTGGTTCTAGGGAAGGGACACAACCAGCGCCGTAAGACAAGCACATCAACCTTCGTAATTCGGGATTTTTTTTTCGGAGCTTAACGACTACCATGGGCAACTCAAAGGGCTACAAGATGACGCCGTCCCTAATTTAGGGACACTAGATCCACGGAAGGGAGAAAGCCACCCTTGCCTCATCCGAGGTTTGCTCAATTAGTAGTCACGTATACTTTCTTAATCTTTCTATAAACTCCAAAAATACTCATCCCATATCAAGGTTATTAGTTCTAGGTAGGGCAGAGAGAATAAAACCGTTGTAAAACTAGATTGACTTAGACCTGTGGCCATTTGCAACGTCCTTACTGTGGAATTCGTGAACAACAAAACGTCAGCTAACGTAACAATGGAGTCACGTGATATGACAAGCCAATGAAGTTGGAGACGCTATGGGATTTCAAATAAAAAGAAAGGAGAATTCGATAAAGCAAGACGTGGAAGTTCGAGTGAAAAAAACGCAAATATTTTGAAGACTTCATCGAAGATTTAAAGCGCAAGATGGATTGTAGTAAGTATTCGGTAAGTATGGATATTTTTTATAAAGTTTGTAAAAGTACATGCTTTGTTCTTTTAGGTTCGGCAGCGGCATATTTAGTTTGGAGCGTGGCGAAGGAAATGGCGGATGACAGGCGCGAGGAGCCCGAGGTAGCCATCCAGGAAGATCAAGCAGGGGATATTCACCTAATAGCAAACGGAGGCGGAGACGGGTGGTGGGTAAACGTACCCTAGAGGTAAGTGTTTCTACATAACGAGGAAGAGGTAAGTAAAGTAAGTATGACACAAAATGGCGGCCGTGTGGAACAAACATTCAAAATGGCCAGTGATATTGTAAAAAAATTTCAAATTCTGAACATAATATGTTCACATGTGTTTGATATATAAATGTTGTAAATAAAACAGATTTTTGTAAATAAAGTAAACTTCACAATGCAAAGTTTTGGTATGTTGATGTATATACGTTATGACATATTACTAGCGATTAGTTATCAACATTTAAGTTTTGATATTTCCGAAGAAACCAACGTTGCCGTTTCATTTAATATTTGTTACATTTTAGTTCGTTTTGGTTCTTCGGATAGCTTTCGCCTTTGTTTCCTGCAGCTAAATTTATTCACTTGATATGCTGCAAAACTCGTTTAGCAAATTTTGCTTTTTTTTTTTTTTTTCGTAATTTAGGTGACATTTAGTTTCTCTAAGCTTGTTCAATTTTGTACCAGTTTTTTGCATACATTGTCTCTCAGTTATGTGATTTCATAGTTCTTCCAATGTTGCTGAGTATCAAAGATTATATGAATGGATATTTCTGTGGGGGCGGAGACCCTTTTGCCACGCAAGAAGAGAGAAGAAAAGAACCCTTAAAACAACAGGGCGTTTGAAAAGATGAAACAAGCAAAGCGATGTGATGGAAAAGGGATAATCACGTTGCTTCATCTTTTTTTTTTTTTTAAGCTTGAGATAAGAAAGCGGGTAGTCTTTCGATTACAGACGCTTTCATGTAGTTCTCGTGTATCGTTGCGCCATGTTTAAATACAGCCGGCTCACACCCGCCATCAACGGACAAACGAATTATAATTCACGAGACATTTTATGTGAATTTCTTTTAGAATAGATTAAACTTTTTAATGACTCGGATTGGGAATGTATTTTATGAAGAAAAATCATCAAATAACAGAACGAACTTTTGCTTGCGTGCGAAAAAGCGGCATTTAGATACTTTTGAGGGTTAATTAAATGTATTCGATGTACATGGGAGTGGCAAAGTGATTATGTAGGGCATTTAATAACAGATTGCTGATCATCTGTAAAGTTGTTCTGTTCTTTGCAAAATTAGTATTATGCGCAGTTCCTTTTAGCCGAAGGCAAGTGGAAACCAACAGTCAATCGGGATGAAGGGACCTATGGGTAAAGTTTAACTGAATAAAACGTGCGTTTTATTAATATTCCGTGTTTAGTGTAAAGCTCGCATAATTTTTGTGTATAAATGAAATTCGTATTACAAAGTCAAAATTACTTCGGTTTGCAGAAATTGTCGGAATGAAATTTAAGCGGAGCTACTTCCATTGCTCGTTGATGGTGGGTGTGAGCAGGCGCTAAGTATACATATGGCGCAACGATATTCGGGAACTACGTGAAAGCGTTTGTAATCAGACAACTCGGAAAAGCAAAATAGGGTCAGACAGAAGACTTAAGGGCAAGAAGACTGGTGGAAAAGGGAAGGAAGACGATGCACAATTTCTGATGACAATCATTGGAAAAAGGTTGTGGCGCAATTAGAAATATAAAGTAGATTTAGAAAAAATGTTGAGAGATGAAAATGAAATTTCAGTGATTAGAGGAGTGTACAAGTGAGAAAGAAAACGGCTGTGAAGAAATATTCAGAAGAGAACATAGGTCAAGAGAAGGCATCTCCCTATGTATACTAAGTTTCAAAAAAATGCCTTGTGTATAAAGAAATCTGAATAGAAGCAGTTATGTTTCTGAGGATAGAAAAGGAAAACAGCAACCAAAAGAACTGAGCAGGAAAGGAATGCAGTTTAACATGGGTAATATCAGATGAATGAATATATCTATCAGGATGGAAGGAAAACTGTAAGAAAAGTTTGGCTGTAGATGGAGGAGGCTTCATATATTTACGTCAAACATGCCCAGAGTAAAATATCAAGGTGAGGAAAGGTTGGCTGTAGGGGAGGAGGAGTCCAATACGACATGGGTATGTAAGACAAACATGTTAATTACTTGCAGCATGAAGCACTTATGCTTCAAATTGTGCTCATTTGATGACATAAAAGGAAAACAGCAAAGCAAGTGGAAAGCAAACTAGGGAAGGAGGGCAGTTTAACAAGGTCATGTCAGATGAATATATCTAGCAGAATGGAAAGAAAAGGGTGATAAAGGTTTGGCTGTAGAGGAACGAGGCTTACTTAACATGGTTATGTCAAACATGCCCATGTGAAACATCAGGGTGAGGAAAGGTTGGCTGTAGGGGAGGAGGAAGCCAATACAACATGGGCATGTGAGACAAACATGTTAATTACTTGCAGCATGAAGCACTTATGCTTCAAATTATCAGATATGATATTTTCGTGCTAAAAATGATCTAAGTTAAAAAACAATGCCGTCTTATGCACGATTTAAAATTTAATGCTAAAAACATATATACAAGTTAAAATATATACACATTAGACCTTTCGAGTTTACAATAAACTCATCCTCAGATATAACAGAATGCCAAACACAAGCGATAAGGTGTTGGTTATATATACACATGGTAGTCGTGTCGCAAGTGACGTATGTCCAATGAAGTTTTAACGCATGTGCGGAAATAATCGATCAAACTCGATTTCTGGAGACAGGGTGTTTTTCCTGGTCCATTAACTGTTTCCAAGGGAGGGGTATAGTACAATGAGTCATCATTGCAGCATAAATGACTGTATTTACAAATCAATAAACTTTCTGTGAAAAGGATAGAAGAACGATGTCTAGGGGTTTCAAATTGTGCTCATTGGTGAAATAAAAAGAAAACAGCAAACAAAAGAACTGACTAGGAAAGGAATACAGTTTAACAGGATAATGTCAGATGAATGAATATAGCTCGCATGACGGAAGGAAAACTGTGAGAAAAGTTTGGCTGTAGAGGGAGGAAGCTTACTGTACTTAACATGGTTATGTCAAACATGCCCAGAGTGAAACAACAGGGTGAGGAAAGGTTGGCTGTAGGGGAGGAGGAGGCCAACATAACATGGGCATGTGAGACAAACATGTTAATTATTTGGAGCATGAAGCACTTATGCTTCAAATTGTGCTCATTTGATGATATAAAACGAAAACAGCAAACAAAAGAACTGACTAGGAATGGAAGGCAGTTTAACAGGGCCTCATGCGAGATAAACATATATCTAGCAGGATGAAAGAAAAAGGGTGAAAAATGTTTGGCTGTAAAGTGGAGAGGAGGCTTGCTTAACAGGATGCGAAATATGCCCAGAGAGAAAAAACAGGGTGAGGACAGGGTTGGCTGTAGGGGAGGAGGAGGCCAACATAACATGGGTATGTAAGACAGATGTATTGATTATTTGGGGTGTGAAGATGGAATGTGGTAAAATTAATTGCATGTAAAAAACCTGGTATATGAAACTACTACTAATGAGACTGAGAGATAATAGAAGGAAACACAAAGAAAGAAATAGACGGAGGAAGTTTTGTGAAAAAGCTAAAAGATTTAGTTACAGAAGAAAGCTAAGTTAACGTCGGCATGAAAAGATGAACATCACCTCAGAATTCTGATTAACAAATCTTTTTGTTTGCTTGTAAAAAAGTCAGGTGTCATATTTTGATATTTGATGTTACCATATACAGTGGAAACTCTGTTTCACATTTTTCTAAGGCATGATCTTAGAAAACTATAAATGTAAAAGAAGTATAAAGGAAATTTCAAGATGGTAAATACTACTGTAAACATTTGAATACCTCCAAAAAGAAAAATAAAGAGGGGAAAAACTCGTAATTTTAGATAACGCGAATTAGGACATATACATACATCCATGAATACTTAGTTGGCTACCTTACGTCTATTTTGACTTGTGAACTGATTTTTTTTATTTTTATTTCATTATAAAAACTGGGTCAGGAAATTCTGTACGATTTCATATTTTCAACACGTGAAAATAAAAATAAAAAATTTACCTCTGAAATAGTAGTAATAAATCGGAATACGATTTTGTTTTGCATTCAATACCCATATCACACATTCTTTGCTTACATGTACCGCCTTTTTAAAGCAGTTTGTTCATTAGTTGATTTAGTATCAGTACCGAATAAAATATTCATTGATCTTTGTTTGTTTCAAATTTCTTGAATTCAGAGGAAGTACAGAACTGTGAACGTTATTTGGTATAGGCCTAAATTTAATTGCGTCATTCATTTCATGGCTGAAAAAACAAAAACAAAAAAAACAACGCTGTATCAAATCTCTCAAAGATGTTATATACATTATGTGCATGTATGTATAGAAGAATCAAAGAACCGTGTATTTTTGATAATCTATAATTCAAAATTTATTGTATAATCGCAAAAAGCTTATAAATGAGTTACGTATAACTGATCTGTCGGGACTAGCGCAGAATTAAGTATAAAAGTGGAAAACGTATAATATTTTATTGCATTAATATAGTATTTTGATTGACGTGTTTCTTTCTGGAGGAAGAACAACTTTCTGTGCAGAAAAACAATCTTTTTTAAAAGTTGTAATTTCGCTTCGAAACCACGCTAAGCGACAGTGCGACCGTTCTAATCTTCCAATCTGAACACTATTTCTGTCGTCTCGGTAGCCGAGAAGTCTGAGGCGCTGGTTTCATTCGAGATGAGCCACGGCGAAAAAGATGCTGGACGCCATGAGGAGGGTATCATGTCAATCCGTCGTGTTTCCCAAATTTTTAAGTACATACAAATCGCATGCATGAAAGCTTGCGATTTGGGTTGTCTTTCCTTCAGTCTGTCTCTCCTGCAAGAACGGTACTTAAGCTTCGAAATGTTGATCAGATTTTTCTTTCTCATAGAAGGAAGGAATTGTATGATTTCGGACATCTTTAGATGGGTCGAAAATCTTGTAATTGTTACTTTGTAACCGTTACTGAAAAGTAACTGTCACCGTTACGACCATTGACAAAAAGTAACAGTTCCAAAGTCACTGATAAGAATGTCACTGTTAGCCGTATCGAGCAAAGCTTGGGGCCCAAGGTCACCATGTCGTTTCTGTTGAAACATCAGAGGTTGCTAGTGTTGCCAGGTTTCTTCAAAAGAAAACGCTTTTTCGTGCTCGTATCTTCATGAGTAGTGATGAGGAACGGACGTGAATGATAATAAAGTGTTAATGCTGTTTAGCATTCAACATAATTGAATGTCTGACGCCAAGCGGAGAAAAACCAGTGATATGTGGAATTATTTCACCGTCGTTGATGAACATGTTGCTTCGTGTGATAATTGTAAGCAGAAGCTTTCTCACAAAAGTTCTACTCGCCGTTCCATTACTATTCCGTCACCCCTGTCGTAAACAATGATTTTGTTACTGCTACTAGTAAGATGGCGACTCTCCATCACGACATCATGACGTGACTCTCCCTCACGTTACAGCTCCGTCACCGCTGTCGCAAACTTTGATTTTGTCACCGTTACTTCCGTGGAACTGCTATTGTGACAGGAAAATCACTACTCAGCCCACCTGTAAAACATACTCCTTCCGTCCTTTCGTCAGTTTGTTTGTCCGTCCCCAAATACAGTATATCGTCGTTCTCAACTCATATGAAATATCGTTCTCAACTCATTTTTGACAGCCGATGCTGTGATTCTGGACGTAACGAAAACAGTGACTCACAAAGTTCACCTGGAAAAGTTGTAGTGCGCAGTACAGCCGCAGTGGAGCTGTAGTCGGTCATTTTCTAAAATGGCGACCGAGCGAGAGCGCGCAGGTTGTGTGGTGGTAAGCAGGAAAAAAATAGATGGTCACTCAAGGGGAACTTAACTTCCGCCGTATCTTCAATAAGGACGCTTCGACATTTAAGACTATGAAGAATTGGTGTGATCAGTTTTTGGCGACCGATAGGGTGTCAAAAGGACATGGTGGCGGAAATCCCGGTATCTCGGAAGAGGCTGCGGAAAATTAGCGGAGATCATTCGAAAGACCCCCCCCCCCCCAGGAAATCAGTCGGACAAGCAGCAAGGGAACTCGGAATGAAACAGTCGACGGTTCATCGAGTTCACCATCGATTACGCTTGCACACCTATAAGATACAGATCTTGCAAGAAATCAAATCTGATGACCGCCCGAAGCCAGAAACATTTTCAGTCGCTATGCTGGATCGCATTGCTGATGACGAACACTTTTTACACACATAATGTTTTCAGACGATGAAATCTTTCACATTTCGGGGAAAGTGAATCGGCACAATGTGCAAATTTGGGGCTTGGAAAATATACGTGTAGTCGAAGAACATATGCGCGATAGTCCGAAAGTTAGCATGCATTGTAGTCTCGTACACAATCAAATTGTTGGACCATTTTTCTTCGCCGAAAGCACATTGGCGTTGTGCACCTAAATATGCCTCATATCTTTTCCGTACAACAGATAGTAGCCATAAAGCCAACCATGATTTTTCAGCAGAATGGTGCTCCACCCCATTGGATCTGTGATATAAGAGATTTCCTGAATGACACATTCCCCAACCGTTCGATTGGCCCTGATGTCCCAATTCCCTGGCCTCCGCATTCCCACATTAGATTTCTTGTTTCGGGGGTTCCTCAAGGACAAATTGTGCTCTACGAAAGTTACTAGCATAATGAATTTGAAACAGCGAGCAACAGATGCCATGAGCTCTGTCACCACAACATGTAGCAGAACACATGACGTGAAATTGAACACATACTAGACATTCTTCATGCCACCTAAGGTGCCCATGTGGGGGTACACTGAAAACTGAAATGAACTGAAAACTTTGTGTCACTATTATTTTGATGTTTAGTAATGGTTGTGTACATGTTTTCCTTGAACTTGTATGTGCTTAAAATGTTCGAGTCTTAAGGTGCACACCCTATATTTCTGATTCAAACGGCCAGTGAAGAGATCCGTTCTGTGACAGATAGATGCATGCGTATAAAATTATCAGTGTTTATCCATCACTTTAAGGTAACGGTCAGAGTTTAATGACAACAGAATTGTACTTATGTACCAGACGCACGTTTGTTGAATAACGCAGCATATATGGTATCTCCCTTCATTCGTAACACGACTTCACATACCAAATAGTAGTTCGTACTCAGAAGATGGCTTGCGTAATATCACTTAGCTTTTACAATATCGTTCTCAATTCATATCACTCTTACTACATGAACACAGGTTTCTCCTCTCACCAATTTTGCGCGCTGTTCACTGAGCTGTTACCTCAGAATACTTGATTAACGCTAATTGGCCCCCTGTCTGGTTGCCAACTTCAAAATCGTCGGGAGGCACTTTGCTGCATTAAGTTAGAAAATATATAACGAGGAGAAACCAATATCACATAAGAACACAGAAACTGAAAAGCAAGGTTGAATCAGAGGTATACGCCACAAGCTACTTTTAAGTAATATGTGTACTTGTTTTTATTTAACGTTAATTAGCTTGCTCCTTCATACGTATATAACATAGAAGTAAGAGATTCTTTTATTTTCGAACACAATTGCAGTGTTCAATTAGAGACATTATTAGTATCATGCGTTAACTTAAAGATTCTAGGTATAATTTTTTTCCCCCTGTTAATCCATGAGTCATTTTGAGTTAGCGCTGACAAAAAAAGATATTTGCAAAAGTAGCTGCGTCCTAAGTAGCCGGGCCGGTGACGCAGTGGTTTAAGAGATGGCTTGTGGTCATTCGTCCGTGAAGGGTCCGGGTTCGAATCCCGGTGAGGCTTGGATGTTGTGGTTGTCTTACGGCACTGCCTCTCTGCCTTCCCTGGCACCAGTGGCCCTAAATTAGGGACAAGTGACTGCTTATAGCTCATCGAGTTGCTCACGGTGATCGTTAAAACCTCAACTAAAAAAAAAAAAAAAGCGTTCGAAATACGGCGCTGCTGACATCACAAATACGGCGCTGCTGACATCACAAATACATCCTTCATTATCTCGTTGGTGGTGGACTGGCCTGGGTTCCAATCCCGATTAGGCATGGATTGTGTGTTGATGTTTCGGCACTGGCTTTCTTCCTTACCTGGAACCAATGGCCCCAACTGACTGCTTATATCTTTACGAGTTGCACACAGTGGTCGTTAAATCAAGAAACAAAAACATTGTGAATCTATTAGATGTTGCTAATGATGAGCTCTGTAGAACAATACATAGCATTAAACAGAGGTTGAAAATTATTTTTTGGCCATTTAATCCAGGGCTAACTTGAATGAAAATTCACTAGTCCGAAGTTTGATTTAGTCCCACGTAAATTAGCATAAAGTAAAGCTCAAATGTAGGAACTGTCGACTATGCAAACTATGACATGCAGACAAAACACTCTTCATCTGCCCTCCCGATAGAGCCTAATCGCATCTAACCTCAAGGGCTGTTTTTTTTTTTTTTTTTTCACTGCTTCAGTTCAATAACATCGAAAAGCAAGCATCCTTGATTAATACCTCATTTTCTTTTAATTTTCTCCCCCACCCTCACAAAATACCTACCCCACACCACAGCATACACGGTTCCTGAAATAAAAAATTTTGTCATCAAAGCGTGAAGGTTCAACAACTGTATGTAACCGTATATAAAAAATAAAAAAAAATAAAAAAATGTGAGAAAATGCATCGGCTTAAGCGCCACAGCTCTGGAAAAACATTTTGAACGCCACCCCGGTGGGGCAGTGGTCTTTTTTTTATTATTGGAGCTTTGATGACCACCGTGAGCAACTCAATGGGCTATAAGCAGTCGTCCGTCCCTAATTTAGAGCCACTGGCTCCATGGAAGGGAAAGAGCCAGTGCCGTAAGACCAACACAACATTCATGCCTCACCGAGATTCGAACCCGGACCGCATTCAGACGAATGATCAGAAGCCATCGCTTAGACAACTGCGCCATCGGGGCGGTGGCGCAGTGGTCTAAACACTGGCTTTTTTTTTACCATTCTTTCGAGACGGGTCTGGGTTCGAATCCCGTGAGGTATGAATGCTGGTTTTGCCTTACGGCCCTGGCTTTCACCCTTTCCTGGAACCAGTGGCCCTAAATTAAGGACTGGCGACTGCTTATAGCTCATCCATTTGCTCACGGTGGTTAAACCCCTAAAAAAATCGCCCGTTAGCCCAGTGATCTAAGCGCTAGTTTTTGACTAGTCCTCAGAGATGGGTGCAAGCTCGAATCCCGGTGAGGCATAGATGTGTTTGTCTGACGGCACTGGCATTCTCTCTTCCTCTGGAGCCAGTGGCCCTAATTTACAATCAGGCGACTGCTTATAGCCAATCGAGTTGCTAACGAAGGTTGTCAAACACTAAAAAGAACAACAACAACAAAAATACCCAGGCGGCGCTGTGGTCAAAGCGCTGGCTTTTGACCATTCGTCCGAGATGAGTCTGAGTTCGAATCCCGGTGGGGCATGGATGTTGTGTTTGTCTTACGGCTCTGGCTCTCTCTTCTATGGAACCAGTGGCCCTAAATTACGGTCGGGCGACTGCTTATAGCCAATAGAGTTGCTCACGGTGGTCGTTAAACACACACACACACAAACACCCAGGTGGCGCAGTGGTCTAAGCGCTGGCATTTGACCGAGATGGGTCAGTGTTAGAATTCCGGTGAGGCTTGAATGTTGTGATTGTCTTACGGGCACTGGCTCTCTGCTTTCCCTGGAACCAGTGGCCCAAAATTACGGTCGGGCGACTGCTTATAGCTAATCGAGTTGCTCACGGTGGTCGTTAAAAAAAAATTTTTTGACCTTTCGTCCGAGATGGGCCGGGTTTCGAATCCCGGTGAGGCATGAATGTTGTGTTTGTCTTACAGCACTGGCTGTCTCCCTCCCAGGGAACTAGTGGCCCTAAATTAGGGACGAGCGACTTCTTACAGCAGTGGCGGCTCGTGGCAACTGAAACAGGTGGGGCCAGTAGCCGAAGTCAAACAATGAAATAAAAAAACTGTCATTATTAGGCCAACTATTCAGACCCCCACCCTACCCCCACGATTCCTTTACTCTGCCTCTGTTTACCCCCTTGACTCACAATAATGCCCAAATCAGGCAGGAATGTGTCAACTATTGTATTGCACACGAAAAAAAATTCCTCAGAATAGAATACATAATTATTAACAGAAAAATGTTAAAACTCCTTAAATAAAATTTTTACCTTAAAACATATGAGCATTAATTTATGTTAGTTGTGCTTTGTGTTTCTTCAGATTTCTCAATTGAGGAATAATCACAACATTCACAGGATAAAAAAATGTAGTGAAAAAATAATAACTCCAAATATATGCAGGGAGGGAATGTTTCATGAATTTCGTCCCATATAGAATGAATACAATACTACCATTTGCATTATTTGAAAGGTTTAACCTTTTTTTTTTAAAGAACTTGTAAAACCTAAAAACACCTAAAAACATATATGTACTCATGTGCAAATTATACTTACAGGTTTTCTCATTTATTTATTTATTTTTAACATAGAAAATCCTCTCAGTTAAAACTGAAATTAGTTCTGCAAAGTGCTTTGTGCCGCCCCGGTGGCGCAGTGGTCTAAGGCGTTGGCCTCTGATCATTCGTCCGTAAGGGGTCCGGGTTCGAATCCCGGTCAGGCATGGATGTTGTGTTTGTCTTACGGCACTGGCTCTCTCCCTTCCCTGGAACCAGTGACCCTAAATTAGGGACGGGCGACTGCTTATAGCCCATTGAGTTGCTCACGGTGGTCGTTAAACCTCCAATCAAAAAAAAAAAAAAAAAAAAAGTGCTTTGTAAACTCATACTCTTGGAAACTCAAATTCTTGGGCTGATAAGCACAGTCTTTTTAAAGGAAGCTTTTCGACTCAAATTCTTGGGCTGATGAGCACTGTGTTTTTTTAAGTGAAGCTCAAACTAAAAATTCTTGGGGTGATAAGCACTGAGTTTTTTAAGTGAAGCTTTTGTTCCAGATTTAAAGCAAAGAACGGAGATTTTAACAAAATATCCACTCCATTCATTGTAATCGACAAGCAAAAAAGTCACGACACAAAGGAACACATCACCAAGAGAGACACACACAGAAAAAACAACTAACTGAACTTTGAGCTTGGTCGGGGTAAGCTTCTCTGTCAACCCATGGCGTTAAGGAAATGGATACTCTCCTGGCCAATCAAATTAGCGCGGGGCCAGATCTACACAGCTTTTTTGCACACGTGTTACGGCAGCGTTGTATGTAGGTCATCAATACTGAATAAGACTGGGAGGAAATCATCTCCTCTTCGCTTGCGTAGTGATGTTACTGGGGCCTGTTGGAGCTGGCCCCAATAACCTCACACTCTGAACATGATCTCTTTCCTCAGAGAATAGTTTTTCATTTTTGAAGGAAACTTTTCCCTTAGGTAATGGTTTTTGAAGGGAAAGGCTTATCACCATGTAGTTAAGAAAGAGAATAAGAATCAGGGCAAAAAAGAAAAATAATTTTAAAAATAGAAATTTTTAGGTGGGCCAGAGGAGCTAATGACGAGCCGCCCCTGGCTTACAGCCAATCGAGTTGCTCACGGTGGTTGTGAAACCCCTAAAAAAAAGCTTCCAACGATAGTTCTGGGCTAACAAAAAATATTCTGCGCTAGTTCGAACATAAAGACCAATAATCCCTGACATCAATCTAGTCTATTATTCGTTCCCTGAGTTAAAACTAATGTTTGTGCATATCATGATAATATGGACTCTAGAATAGTGTAATTTGTATCAGATTCGTTTGTCCCGCAACAAATAAGCTGCTCAAAAAAAAAAAAAAAAAAAAAAAATTATGTGTGTTACCATATAATATCTCAGGCGCATGTTTATGCAAATACTTTGATGTCAGAATAATTGCTGGGAGAGTACCAAACGCCACAGTAAGCAAATTTCGAATGCCGCATTGCTGTGACCAACGCACAGTTGCTAAGAAAGATGTACATGGGAGTAACAGGACATCGGAACAGTCAGTGTCATAGGTTGTGTCTTAGGCGCAGCGGTAGGTGATCAAAAGATATATAACCAGCAAGATTTGTGGTCAAGATTAAAAAAAAAAAAAAACACTGTATGCTGAAACACTGCAACATGCGAGTGGGTAAGGTAATCCGTATTGTGGCAGTAAGAGTGGCAGTGCATCCTATTCTGCGATGAATCGAAATTTGGCCTATACTCTGATTGTCAGCGACTTCCTGTTCGGTCATGGTGTGAGCAAGAATGTGTTACTATGTTAGCACAAATCTGTATATTTGTCGAGGGAACATGAACATTAGCGTGTGCGAAGACATCAGTATGGGAAGCATTTCTACGGTGCGATATATAATAGTTTCCTATTTGGAGATAATATACCTCGCATTGTTGTTAGCGAGATAAAAGGTCGTTGTATTCAAGGTTTAGCCCAACTTGCATGAACCCCGGACTTCAATCCCACAGATCATGTCTGGGATGCAGTGCAGTGAAGCTTGAACAGCCATGATATCGCCAGCCCCCTTCCACGATACTTTCCGAACTTCATGAACTTTTGCTTCTTCTGTGGACAGCATTACCCCAAAGCAAGCTTAATCATCTTTTCTGCAGTATGTGCCGCGGTCGTGCTATTTTGAACAATTGCGGTGTCGCAACGTACAGATTGAATAAGGTAAGCTTCGTGTGCTTTTTCTTCTGAGTCAGTGAGGAATCCTGTATTGCTCATAATTTAACGCATAAGGTTGCTTTTCATGTATTGTGGATCTTCCTTTTTACTGTGATATCTCCCTAACATGTTCTTGAGCAATTTATTTTATCCTACTTGTTTGCATATTAAACTTTTAAAGGAAAATTCAGAGGAAACAACGCGAACCACTGGCAACTGTGCAGAAACTTTTACTTTTCAAGCTGCGTGACATAACCACAAGGCTTATTAGTGTTAAGGGTGGGAGCGAAAAACTAAGTCCATTTTTTGACGTAGGACTACGTCTAACTCCGCGGATAGTATGGGAGACTTGCAGCCAATCACCTGTAACAAAATTAGGTCCCAGTTGAAATCATTATAGCGTTAAAAATTCGTACCGCACACTAATCATATTATAGCATATTCGTAAACAGCATGGAGTCCAATTCGCGTACTGCGCAGTCCTTGTGCGTGGGGGAGATGATGAAATATTCTGGGTGTGCTGCTGCGTTTGATTCAGTCTATCTCGGCAACCGTGAGCTCAACACGACTGTGCGTGGTTTCGTTTTAAAGCTCTTGACGAGATCTATTCAAATATATGAAGAATATTTCGCAGTGATTTGAACTGAACATTTTAAAAATTGTTTTCTTGTGAACCGATGAACACTTTTGACAATATCACGGTTTATCTGGACAACCCTGTGCGTGGTAATATTTTAAAGTTCTCGACGAGATCTATTCAAATATATAAAGAACATATCGCAGTGGTTTAAACTAAAATGTTTAAGAATTGTTTTCGTGTGAACGGGTTAACATTTTCAACAATGCCGCGGAATTCGCAGAATGAATGCACGCAAAAATGGAGAAAATCGAAATGAGATGCCAGAACAAGTGATGAGGAATGTAAGAAGCCTAAGAAGACTGCAGCACAACGAATTGAAGAGTATCAAGAACGCCTGAAAGTAGCTGCCGCCAAAGAAAAATCCAACACACCGATTGAAACAGTACCAGTCCCATCTCGAACTCTGCTTTGTGTTTGCAATGTATCTAATATTATTTGTAAAAATTATGTAAGCTACTTTTCATATCATAAAGCTGTCTTGGCTATAACAAATTAAATAAATGCTTTGAAACCATACTCAACTAGCTCATTTCAACTCTCCGATCTGCAAGTCGTAATCCTAGGTTTCAAACTAACGGCTCAATCAGAACTGAACCTAACTGTTTTTCTTTTTGCTTTTTTCGAAGAAATGCGAGGTTCTTATGAATGTAAAACAAAATAAAGAAAAAAATAGTGGAGGTGACTTCATTTCTGCCTATACACTATTATTTTTTTGGTTGCTGTTAATTGACTTCGAGGGAAGTCAATTGCTGAACAAACAAGAATTCACTGATAATCGAGAATTAGTTATTAGGGGAAAATAGTACATTCATACTTACGTGTTGACAAAAAAAAAGTAGTCCTTGTACTTTAGTACTTGACCATAAAACTTCTTATTATTGCTATATGCAGCATAAAAGTTTGAAATGTTAGTTTACACACAGTTTTGCTGACCACTAAGGGTTTACAATTGTACAAAATTTTCTGTTAGCAAAGGCTTTTAAAATAAGTCTTATTCCATTCATTTTAACACTTAGTCTTAAAGTTCGAAAATTTTGATTTTGGTGTTCAGAGCTGCACATCAAAATTTGTCACCCCGGTTACTGAGTGGCCCGGGCTTCTTGGTAACAGTTGGATCTAAGTTCGAATCTCGAATGAGGCTGGGTGGTATGCTTATTTTACAGCACTATCCCTCCATTTCCCCAAGAACCAGTGGTTCTGAACTAGGGATGGAAGAATTTTATAGCCTTAGATGCTTACTGTGAGCATTAAAACCACAAACTAAATAAATAAATATGTTAAGATGAAAAGCTTCTTTCTCTCATTTTCTTTTCGGTATTTGTGAAATTAAACTCTAGAGAACAGCTAGCTGAAAGCCAACAAACAAGTTATATCCAGTGGTAGTCGTTTTTACAGTGTGCCAAGTGATTGCGCAATACTCATTAGCAATGTTGGCAACTACGTATTTTTGCCTTATATTTAGGTTTAGTAGTTTTCGAACAACCTTCATGTAACCAATAAAGGCCAGAATTTATTACTCTTGAAATATTTATGCCTCTCGCACGTGTTGATTTATAATGAATAAGCGTCTGCTACAAAACGAATGCTCTAGGTAGCTGTATAGAACTCCTATTCTGTAGAAAAACAAAGTAGTATATCTAAAAGAGCAGAATTGTTCTTACCATGTTCTCATCAATAAGTTCAACGAAACTCTTATAATATCTAGTAGAAGTGCACAGTATAAAAGAATCGGTTCTGTACCCCGCATCTGTTGCAACAAAAAGAAACTGAATGGGGAACGTTCTGTAACATTTTTACTCTCACCACACAATGCTGTTCTAATATTTACACTGACGATCGACAGCTTTCTTGCTTCTCCTGAGGAGGCAGGTGTCTCGATGCAATAAATAAGCTGGCTTTGCCATCTGCGTGCTTTTTCTCTCTTGCGTAAGGTGGTATTGGTAAGATTCTTAGAAGTCTGTGTGATGAAACTTTTGCACTCCATGCTGAATCCGAATAACTTGAACTCCACTACGATATTAAGCACTATCAGTAGTAAGATTTCTAAATTCTGTAGTAAGCACGGCTAGGACTACAAATTGATTTTCGAATGTCTGAAATGTAAGTTGAGAAGACATTGCCCTAACACGTAAGAACTGCGGATGCAATAACATCGTAAGGAACGAAGTTCTCTCTTTCTTTCGTTATTGTGTTTCAAAGTAACAATATAGGATTCAGGCACAGAAATTGTTTTTCTGAAATTTCAAAGTAGCAATACCGAGTTAAGGGACAGTTACTTTATTTCTTGTTGACATTTTTGCTTTACAAGTGCTAAAAACCTGTGTCCCCAAAACCAAGTAGTTGGGGGTGTGGGTTTTAAGAATTTGAAAATGAAACAACTTCACTGATGCAGAGTTGTTTCATTTTCATATTCTTAAAGCAATGTACAGCAATATTGATTTTCATTCTTTTATCTACATACAGAAATACTGATTTTAATTCTTTTATCTACATACAGCAATACTGATTTTCATTCTTTTATCCACATACAGCAATACTGATTTTCATTCTTTTATCTACATACAGAAATACTGATTTTCATTCTTTTATCTACATACAGCAATACTGATTTTTATTCTTTTATCTACATACAGCAATACTTATTTTCATTCTTTTATATACGTACAGCAATACTGATTTTCTTTTCCGTCACCGCTGGAGAACCAGCCTAACAAAATTTTCCGCCAGATGTGAAATACTTCTTGTTCTGATTTACTTATCTAAATAAACCTTGTCAGTAAAATTGCACGATGTGCAAAATTTGTAATAATTTTGTGCTACTTAAGGGTTTAACTCTTTCTTCAGCAAGTCAGGTCTTTTGGTAGCCTGACTATTTTCTGTAGACAATAAGGGAGATGATCTGGTGAAAAACACAGTGGCATAACTACCACCTCCGCAGACCCAGCAACTGCAGGGAAGTGGAGGGAGGCGCAGGTAATGAAGGGCGTACTGCCGCTGCTAATTAGATTTATGAAAAATATTGAACACGCAAAAAACAAAAAACAAATAATTAACCCAAAGATTCATATTTTTCTTTAAGATAAATTTTCCTTTACCTAAATACGAGTAAATGTGAAGTTTCACAGTTATTGGCCATGGCAGACAATTCTGGTTTTGTTATTGCACAGTTGTTTAAGGTACGTCTGCATTTTGCCATACAGCTATGGAAGTGAGTGATTCAGAGTTAAGAAGAGAAGTGTGTTGTGCAATAAAATTTTGCTATTGTTTGGGTAAAAAGGCTCCAGAAACAGTTAAATCAATAAAAAAAGCTTGCAAAAATAAATGTTTGGGTGAGTCAACAATTTTTAGATGGCACCATGATTTCAAAAACGAGCATTTGTCGGCAGAACTCACTCCTAGGCCTGGTCGACTTTAAAGTGTTGTTACGGAGCATATTGTTTACACTGTTTAGGCAATCCTGCAAGAAGATCAACGAATGTCGTGTGAAGTCCTAGCGGCATCAACTAATATTTCAAAAACATTGGCATTCCGCATTCTACACGATAAATTATTGCTGCATCATGTGTTTTCCAGATGGGTACCTCATCACCTAAAGAGAGAACAATTGTTAGCCAGAGTTCAGGTGTGTCTTGAGTAGAAACAATTGATTACAAAGGATCCAAACTTTCGGAACACAGTAATTACTGCCAATGAAACATGGTTCCACTATTTTGACCCCCTTCACGAAGAGCGCAGCGAGTGTCTGGAAACACACAGGCTCGCCTCCTCTGAAAAAAGTCTGTCAAACCAAATGAGCTGGGAAGGTGATGATAATTTTCTTTGATCATAAAGGTGCACTCTACTAGCATGTCATTCCTCCACAAATTACTGTCAATGCTGAGTATTACATTTCAGTCTTGAAGATTCTGTGATGCCACATATCAGTTCAGTGACTGGAACTAGTGAGCAAGTGGACCCCACACCATGATAATGCCCGCCCACATGTGGCTGCTTGTGTTCAACAGTTTCTTATGAAATGCAGTATTGAAATCATGCCACAGTTTGCCTACAGTGTGATTTCTGGTTGTTCTTGCCCCATGCGATTTCTGGTTGTTTCCAACATTCAACACAAATACTGACGTTATTCAAGCTGTACGGGGTCGCTAAAGCAGCTTCCACAAAATGCCTTTGTCACATGTTTTGAAAAGTGGACTGAACGATGAGATCATGGCATATCATTCGAGGGAAGATATTTTGAGAAAGAATAACATATGTTTTGCTGTACCTGTATTTCTTCATTTTGCATGATTTTACTCTCGGTTTTTATGATACAGCCATTGCAGTAATGCATATTTGTTTTATTTCTTCCTCATATTGACATTCAATTTTTATATAAACCTCTTTATACCACCACCCTTATTTACTACCATTTTAGCATGATGAACAAAATATAACGGTTTAATGACGTTCGACTGTATCTCCTTTCACTTGCCAATGATCCACATGAAAATATAAACCTGGTAATGAGTTTCGCTCTGGACATTTACACTTGACCAAGACCCAAAACATGTTCAAAGTCTTCTGTGATACTCTTCTTTGTTCCAACATTACTAACATATTAATGAAGTCATGGCAAAATCCTAGTGATGAAATACTTTAAAAGTACAATTATGTATTACAGGAATTACTAAGATGACACAAAAATTACTTTTTGTCAAATTTTCGGGTTGCACACCATCCCGCTATTGGGATTGACTCAAGATAGTAGGTGCTGCCACAAGTGGTAATACCAAACCATTATGTTCGTTAATCATAAAACTTCTTCTTCTTACAATTTGTAGACATTCTTCCAATTTCCATTTTACATAATGCTGTTGATGTGAGAGAATTTTCATAGAGTGCCAGTTAATCGAATGTCCGGTACTCTGAATGTATTTGTGAAGGCCTGTATTGTTGGAAATGTTCGTAATTGCAGCTTTATGTTCAGCCACATGAATGCGAAGTTGTCTCCCAGTTTCTCCTACATATATGTTACCACAATTGCAGTGTACACTGTAGACCACTCTTGTATCCCATAATTGCAGTGGGATATAGGAGGAGTGGTCATGTTACTACAATTGCAGTGTACACGTAGACCACTCCTGTATCCCACAATTGCAGTGGCCTACAGTATACACTGCAATTGGGGTAACATATATGTAGGAGAAATTGAGAGACAACTTCGCACCCATAAGGCTGAACATATAGCTGCTATTACGAATATTTCCAACAGTACAGAGTATCATACATTCGATTAACTGGGACTCTTTGACAATTTTCTCACATCAACAGCACTGTGTAAAACGGAAATTAGAAGAAAGTCTACAAATTTTAAGAAGAAATGCCACAATTAACAAACATAATGTGGAGCTTGAACAATATTTGAAAAGTTACATGTCCAGCTGGGCAAGTGTAGAAAATATTTACTTGCCCAGAAGTAAAATCTACATGCCCAGAAAAATTTATCTTTTAAGATAACAAAACAGAAAAAATTATGATAAACTTTTTATACATCTTTTGCATCACCATTTTAAAGTGACTGTGTTCAAAGTGCACAAAAGTATATATCTCAAGTTTTAAGGAAGGTAATCGATGGCATTTGAGAAATTTAGTGATGATGCCATGTTCAAGAATTTTTAATATACATCCCTGTGTTTTGCAAAAAATTAAATAATCATAGTTAACTGTACAGCAGTTTAAGTAGTTTTCAACAACAATTTTGAATGTAAAAATTATTTACCTTTTTCTCTTGTACAAACAGAAGTGATTTTGCATCATTAAAAATCCCAAGAATTGTTTAAAAACAAAGGCAATCCTTATGTTTTTGACTACTGTTGTATGCACTTATAGTTACTAAACTATATTATCACCTGACCCCCACATTCCTTGAAAAACTTGCTGGTGGTACTGGCAATTTTAAGATGGTTTTGCCAAAAACAAAACTTAGCCTTTGTTTCAGTAGTACCACTGTTGTTCATGTATGTGTGTGTGGGAGGGGGGGGTTTAGCTTCCATTTTCCCTCCCTCACTCGTGCAAGTTGTATCGGAGACCCAACCCCGCCTGGGGCTGTGCAATAAATATTCCATTATCACTCCCTCCCAAAGGTGCTCCCTCCTCATGAAGCAC
Source organism: Macrothele yani (assembly GCA_039090855.1). Taxonomy (NCBI): domain Eukaryota; kingdom Metazoa; phylum Arthropoda; class Arachnida; order Araneae; family Macrothelidae; genus Macrothele; species Macrothele yani. Next base: position 86,525,939 of record CM077001.1, read on the forward strand.
AGCTTTTTTGCCCATCAGTCTGCGTCCTCCTGTTTCATGGCAGTTTACACATTTTGTCACTAAACACCAGAAGCTAGTTTCATCCGAGGCATGCATCCCGTCGTTAACTGTAAACAACATCTGGAGCAAAACTATGTATGGCCCAAATTTCCGGATGTAGAGCATAATATAATTGAAGAAGCACTGTTCTTCTGGCCTTGGCATTCATTCTGTAACAATAATACAACTTCTGGTGATTTGCAGTAAAATGAAAAACACACGATGACCATCTTTTTTTTTTTTTTTTTTTTTTTCTAGAGTAGAAAATTCTCCATTCTAAACTTTTTTTTTTCTTTAGATCTAGTTGCCCGACCGGGCAACTAGTTTTCATTTTTACTTGCCCAGGCCAATAATTTGTATGCCCGGACATCTCGGGCATGGAATTTTTCAAGCCCTGATAATGGCTTGGTATTACCGCTTGAGTGGCAGCGTCTACTTTCTTGAGTCAGTCCTGACAACGGGATGGTGTGCAACCCAAAAATTTGACAAAAAGAATTTTTGTGTCATCTTAGTAATCCCCGTATTTCATAATTCTACTTTTAAGATAACTAACATGTAAATTCATTCAAGTCCATTTATGTACCACATGTTATTGCATTCGACTTATATTTTCTCTTATCCAAGATAAAGTCCAACAGGTATGAGTGGTTAGCAGGTAAAGCTACATATGACTGTAACACTAGAAATATGTATTGAAAATACTTCTATTTCTTTTTATGTACAGATGCTAGAACAGGTGGTGGTAGCATGGGGAAATATCATACAACATCCATGATAGGTTCACTCATTGAGAATAGTATTCAGCTTAAGATTCAACATCATGCTTTTCTTAGCCTGTTTCTTTTCCACCAAACAATCATCAGTATTTATTGCTAATATTTTAAATGCCAAAATAAAAGGGATATGTTTTTCCAGTTTAATTCAAAACACTGGCACAAAAACTGACACTCATGACTAATGCTCCTTTAAGGATCACAGCCAAGAAAACCCATAAAATCCCTGATTGGTTGATTCAAGGTCACATGGGTAGGCTGCTCAATGACCACTATTATTTTGCAAGCCGCATTAATGAATTAATGAAACATCAAACAATGGGGTGATAAACAACGAAGACTAAGTGTGTTAAGTTTAATAATTTTAATTCCAGGATATAGCAATGCTACTTCATATGTAGTCTAGCTTGAAGTATCATTTTTAAAGTGCATAAAGTTTATCATTGCTGGCAGACTTACTCATAGATAAACATCTGAAAGCCAGAAATATCCTCAAGAAAACTAATTTACAGCATAAAGAAAATCAAGTGTTATTTTTCAATTGCCAACTGTCTAACACAAGTTTCTTGAACAACATGAATGAAAGTTGTTTGAATGTTGAACATTAGAACACCTATCACACATTCACAGAAGCATGAACACAGACACATAGGCACATACACAAATGTAAAAAGCCTTATATAACTGGAAACTAAGGTTCTTTAGACATATCATACTCTCTCTCTCTCTCTCTCTCTCTCTCTCTCTCTCTCTCTCTCTCTCTCTCTCTAGGGAAATGAATTCAGATAAAAATTGCAAATTAGAGAATAAAATAGATTTTTGAAATTGTTATGATAAAAAAATTCTGTTGTAAGTATGTATTCTTCATATTATGATTGTCTTCTTTCCTGGTATCAAATACTTATGCTGAATGAAAAGAAATTATTTGAAAATTTATGTACATCATTTAATATAATTATTAAATCCTTAAAAACATGTTTTGCAGTTCTGAAAACATATCATGTTTTTGCTTCTGCACTGGAAACAATCATAGTGAAATTACACTCTTTATGTAGGCTGTAGGCATTGAGTAATCATCATTCTGAGTTGAAAGCTGATGAGATGATAACCTTTTAATTCTGCCTGCAGGTCTTTGGAAACATCTCAGGAGAAGTACAAGTTGTTCTATGAACAGGTGCATATTTTATTTTTAGATGCTGTTTGGAAGATATGTTGGTGTTCTATTCTGGTGTTCTATTTTCAGATGTCCATTCATAACTCCTATCATAAATGCCAAGTTACAAAAGGAATTAAACATTTTCATAAAATATTATATAGATGCACTATATTTCAAACTTATTTTTACATTACAGTAGAAGAAAAAAATGGAAATTTAGAATTTCAGGATGATGTAGTCAAAACAGTTTGTTTAGCAGAGTGATTTTCTGAACATCTTGCATATGCAGATAATATTTGGTACAGTCAAATGAAACCTTTCCAGTGCTTACTGTTGGAAGGCACTGTATTTTTCCAATATGTGCAGTGTGTCCAAATAGAAAGATCAATGTCACATGTTCAATCATTTTAAGTGCTTTGGGTAGTAGTTGTGTTGCTGTTTCTCGGAACATTACTACAGAAGCCTCCCAAAGAGGATCAAAGAGGGGTAATTCGTTTCCTGAATAACCAAGGACAAAAAAATAACAGAGATTGGTGTCAGCCATGAAACTGTTAATGTGATATTGCAAAACCATTTTAGCTACCAGAAAGTTTGTGTACAGTGGGTGTCAAAATGCCTCAGTGCTGCACAGGAGGGGTGAATGCATGGCTGCCAGTTCAGTGCATTTGCAGCAATACACCAGGGAGAGGAACAACTTTCTCGATTGCACAGTCACTGGTGATGGGATGTGGTGCTGTTTTCATCCCAAAAGTGTGCCAGCTGCCATTAAACCATAATTCGTCACCACTTCCAAAGAAGTTCAAGGTGCTATCAGGAGTACACAATGTCACCTTTTCCTTCAACCACTATGGACCTCTTATTGTCTTTCTGGAGGATGGTGAAACAGTCAGTGGTGATGGGATGGTGATGAAAATATATTATATTTATTTTCAAATACCTATTTTATTTGAAAGTTTTTCAGTGCAAGCAGATACTGTGAGACCCTGATGAAGTTAAGCCATGCAATCAAGAACAAGCACACGGGTCTTATGATGGATCAGGTTATTCTTCTCAATGACAATGCCAAGCAACATACTGCAAAAATTTCAAAGCAGACATCATAGAAATTTAGGTGGGAGGTGCTTCAACATTATGCTTATAGCCCTGACCTATTGCTATGAGATTCATGTCTTCAGTGCTCTCAAGAAATCATTACAAGGCAGGAAATTCACTTTAGACAACACTGTGTGAGTGACTGTCCATTGTTGGCTAAAAGCACTGCCAAGATCATTTTATGAAACTAAAATCCATCATCTGGTAGCACAGTGAAAAAGCACTTTAATCACTACTGTAACTTGTAATGTCCTGTGCCACTTGTAATGTCATGTGCCACTTGCTTGAGATGGTATGGATGCTGGCTGGATTTCACTTGTCTGTACTAAATAGCTTTCTAAACACTTAACATTTTAAGCACTAATTTTTATTATTAGCTCTCTGAAAACCACATTTGGCAAGGTATTTTCAGTGGAATCTGGTCCAATATTTAAAGACTCCTTTGCTCATGTGTCAAAAGAAAGAAAAAGGCAGAAAAAATGAGCCATTCAGTGAAGTAGTTTTACAGTCAATGTCTCATTGGAAAACATTTGTTTTTGAAAAGGTGAGTTTCCATTAATTGAATTTGTTTTTGCTTCTTTTCACAAATTTTCCTTAAAGGTTCATTTGGTTGCCAATCATGAATAATCATTAGAATTTAAATTACTATTCCAGTGACAAATTCATCATCTCAACTACAGCTGTACAACCAGCTTCACTAAAAGGAATGTTTACTGGGGTCATTATCAGTATGTATACATTCTTGACAAACTGAAACAGCACTTCGACTGCTGTGGTACCATTACCAGTTCTCTCAAGATAAGCAAACATATCAAATTCAGTTTAGAAAATGGAACAGGCCACATGGAAACTAGCGGTTACAATTTTGCTGGTTTTTTACCAAGAATTCACAAATTTTAGTTCTGAATTTGTCACAGAGGAGCTTGCACCAAAATTTGCATTACTTCTGTATCAAATCTCAGATCCAAATTCCTTTGCAAACAGTCCAGTTGGATGGATGGATGGACATACACACTCAAGATTACAGGCAAAAGGTAAATACTTGAGACTACTGAACTAAGCACAAAGTGACCATATGTACATCAGAAGTAAGAGTCTAATAATTGTATAACACATTGCAAGAATTTACTTTGTAAGCATGAATACCACACATGCTTCTAGTTGTGCAACTGAAGGCATTAAAAAATTAGCAAAATGAGCTCACATCAAATAAAACTGATATTGTTGACTAATCAATGTTAACCAAATACTTACAAAGAGTGAGAGACAGACAGAAATTGAAATTTGAAAGTTTTTCAGCTTTTAATTAAAAATCATATGACCTCGTAAATCAATAAAATTAAAAATAAATGCACATAAATTATCTCTTTCTAATATCCATTAAAGCATGTACATTTGTAAATTGATAAAGAGTATTTCATATTTCACAAAAACATAGCACATAACTGATCATAATTCAACACTTCCCCAATACCCCTGGTAGAATCCATGCTCATGAAGTCTTCTAAATTATTAGTACAGTCTACAAGGAAGAAAAAAAAATTCTATAAGTTTATGGGCATTGCATACATGAAGATCAAAAAGTGATAAACCCATATTAAAAGCACAATGTATTCAAGCTTTGCAATTAAAAATGCCCTACAGATAAATATATAATATGAAATTTTTAACTGGAATGGCATTAGCATAGAAATTGAAATAATAAAGGTAAGAGCACACCTACACAAAAAAAAAAAAAAATGTCCAAAGGAACATAACAATGTAGCTCAAAGCAGTTACAAAGCTCACCAAATTTTATGATCAGCATCTTTAACAAGAAATTTGCTAAGTTATTAGAAATATTAGTAACAGCAATTTATTAAAGATATTAAGAGAATTTGCACATACACTAGGTGTATCAAACTCAAATGCAATAAATTATTTTAACAACTTAAGGGTACGAAGTAATGATCTGCGGCTCATAAAGAAATTTAATAAACCATGTCCATTCTGAACTCTATAGAAAAATACACTTTCTCTTCTAACAGTACCAATAGAAAATGTGTTATTACTAATTAAATGTTGGATTTTGGCAAATAGAACTTTTTTTTTTTTTTAACAACCACGGCGAGCAATTTAGTGGGCTATAAGCAGTCACCCATCCTTAATTTAGGGCCACTGGTTCCAGGGAAGGGAGAGAGCCAGTGCCGTAAGAAAAACACAACATCCATGCCTCAGAGAGATTCGAACCCAGACCCATCTCGGACGAATGATCAGAAGCCATCGCTTAGACCACTGTGCCACCGGGGCGGCAGAAAAACAATACTGTGGGGTTATAAACTGTGAGCAACAGCATTTAGCAGTTACCGTATACATCCGTGTTAGGGTGTTTCAGAAATGTATAGCAAAAAATAAACTTGGTAATTTTGTTGACCTCACCCTCTTATTTCATGCCAATATACAGGGAGTTCAATTAATGCGGCCACAAACTCAGAGGGTTGTTAGTAGACATCAAGAGGAACAAAAATTGAAATGGAACATGGTGTCGCAAACCACGTTTAGTCGGTGAAAATCACGAAAATACGTATGCAAGCTCTGACTCCAGAAGAGAGGGAAGGCGGATGTCAGTTGATCGCTGAATGAGTTCGAGGCATGTGGTTCATGCATGATGGTGCCCCAGCACATTTTTCCCACGAGGTGCGTAACCACCTCGATGCTACATACCCAGGGAGGTGTATTAGATGCGCCGGGCCCCTTGCTTGGCCTCCACGTTCGCCGGATCTCAATCTGTTGGACTTCTTCCTCTGGGGTCACCTTAAATCAGTCGTTTATGAGACGCCTGTGGACACACCAGAGGATCTCATAGCACAGATCGTTGTCAGTGCTGCAGACATCAATAGCACATCCGGTATCTTTGAGCACGTCCGGGAGTCGCTTTTACGTCGTTGTAGACTGTGCAATGACGTCCGCGGCCACCATTTCGAACAACACCTGTAATAATTTCATTCACATCATTCTCATCGTTCCCTTTCCAGCATTGTACTGTGCACCACAAGCTGTGTTGTAAACATGCTGTCAAATAAATCTTTTTGTAGTTATTATTGTACTTTTTGTCGTCCCCGCTTGATGTCAGAACCTGCATACGTATTTTCGTGATTTTCAACGACTAAACGTGGTATTATATATATTACAGAAAAAATATATAATACCTCACTCCTCAGTCCTGAAATTATTTCTTATGGGTACTTTTCTTACAATCTTGGTACTTTCTTCAATGCTCTTGAACCACTTGAAGAAGACACTATTTCTGCTCTTTGTTCTTTGTGATAGCCTTAGCAAATGCTTCGATAAGGGCCACACCATGCTCCGAGTTGTCGCTCACAACTCTAAGTTTCTTTGCTATTTCGAAGCCGGGCTGGTAGCTATCTTGAAGTTCCCAATACTCAGGATCGATTTGCAGAAACTCGCTGTTGATGCATAATTGGCTAAAAAACACGTCTGTGTTTTTTGTCACGAAGTTGGATAACATCTTAGTCGTCAATTCATCAATTTCCTCCTTTTCTAATTCTGTGAGCTTCAGTGGTTCATCCTCACCATCTTGTTCATGAAGGGTTTTTACCATCTTTCGTTTTTCCTTCGCCGAAACATCCAAATTGAAGAAAGCCAATGCTACGAGTTGTGCGCTGAAGTACCAAAGATGTTGTGACAGTTTGTCGACGACCACAGTTGATATATCTGGATTTTCTTCAGATGTTGTGACAGTTTGTCGACGGCCACAGTTGATATATCTGGATTTTCTTCTTTATGTGCTACAAAATGCTGAAGAAGTTTCAGGTCTTTTCTCGGTGCTTGCAAAGGAAGGGGTGCTATGAACCAAGCTCTCAGATATTCTTTCACACCAAAAATGCACATGTCACGAAGAACTTTACTTTCTTGTGCTGTAAGTTTGAATTGGTTGCGAAACTTCCACAGCTTGAAGCTGTAAAGAACCTTCGACATCCATTTGGCATGATGGATAGCTCCTGGAGCACGAAAGCGTACACCATGAGGTGTTCCTTTGAGAAAAATGACAGCAAGCTCCAGTGTCTCTCTGTAATCCTCTCATGCATGGGGCATCAGAATTTGGCTTAGCACAAATTCCATTACTGATCGCATGTCGCTCTGAATGGCTGCCAGAACCTCAGCATTCCTCACTCCAGGTTCGAAATTAGAGTGCTCAATCTTTGACCATGACTGTTGAAATCATTTAAAAAGCAGTATACTAGGGTCACTGGACATTGACGGTCCCATGCATTGAGTGAATATGGCAGAAAGCACGATTTCCAGAAAGTGGTGCCAGCAAGCAAAATGCAAAAGTTGTTTTCTTAGCTTTTGTTCAAGTGTCAAACATGCTGCAATTTTAATACCAGTATTACTTGACATCATATTAAGCACATACCCCATACATGTTCAGTAAGTTGCCATTTATCTAAGAGTTCTAGAACAGCGATTGCCATAGCAATTCCCATCCCTAACTGTAATTTAGGAACACCCAATAGTTGATCATCAATGATTGGTCCTGATACTATTACTGGCAGACGATCTTCCTTTTCTTTTCCAGATACATCTTGCATCAGTTTTCTGACCCAGTGCACTGTCAAGGGGGCCTCAGCCTTAGATTGAAAGGTTTTTTGTATGTTAGTGGCTAGCTATCGGAGCGGATAGTTTGCCTTTGCCTTCTTATGGACGAGTGACTAAGTGTAAAACCTTCCACATTTTGACTCATACTTTCCAATGCAGCAACAACTATCAAGATTGCTTTTCTGTCACTTATATTGGCCCTATGTAGAGCGGAAGCTAGTTTTGGTGTGATAACCACAGGCATACTTGTACTGGTGCTCCTTTTTGCCCTTTTCTGTGCCTTGCCTATTTCAGAAGAGCCATAATAATAAACAAATTCAAATTGATCGGAAACTTGAAACTTGGTCGTTCTGGGTGGTGTAGTGCTTAGCATACCTAGGCGTTTTCTGGGAGACGCGGGTTCGAGTCCCCGCTCCAGGACGATGAAAATTTTCAAGTTTTCAAAAATTATCTGACTTACCATCCTTGTCACATTTACGCCAAAAATCGGATTGTCATCTTCAAAATTTGTATTATATGGCGTAATCCCGTATTTCTTTCATGATTTATCTGCTTCTCCGGGCAATCACGGGATAGGATTATTAACCTCCAGATTCGCTAAACATGAATGCTGGTTGCTTCGACTAGCGAATCCTGTGATGGTTAAATTCAAATTGATCGGAAACTTGAAACTTGGTCGTTCTGGGTGGTGTAGTGGTTAGCATACCTAGGCGTTTTCTGGGAGACGCGGGTTCGAGTCCCGCTCCAGGACGATGAAAATTTTCAAGTTTTCAAAAATTATCTGACTTACCATCCTTGTCACATTTACGCCAAAAATCGGATTGTCATCTTCAAAATTTGTATTATATGGCGTAATCCCGTATTTCTTTCATGATTTATCTGCTTCTCCGGGCAATCACGGGATAGGATTATTAACCTCCAGATTCGCTAAACATGAATGCCGGTTGCTTCGACTAGCGAATCCTGTGATGGTTAAATTCAAATTGATCGGAAACTTGAAACTTGGTCGTTCTGGGTGGTGTAGTGGTTAGCATACCTAGGCGTTTTCTGGGAGACGCGGGTTCGAGTCCCGCTCCAGGACGATGAAAATTTTCAAGTTTTCAAAAATTATCTGACTTACCATCCTTGTCACATTTACGCCAAAAATCGGATTGTCATCTTCAAAATTTGTATTATATGGCGTAATCCCGTATTTCTTTCATGATTTATCTGCTTCTCCGGGCAATCACGGGATAGGATTATTAACCTCCAGATTCGCTAAACATGAATGCCGGTTGCTTCGACTAGCGAATCCTGTGATGGTTAAATTCAAATTGATCGGAAACTTGAAACTTGGTCGTTCTGGGTGGCGTAGTGGTTAGCATACCTAGGCGTTTTCTGGGAGACGCGGGTTCGAGTCCCGCTCCAGGACGATGAAAATTTTCAAGTTTTCAAAAATTATCTGACTTACCATCCTTGTCACATTTACGCCAAAAATCGGATTGTCATCTTCAAAATTTGTATTATATGGCGTAATCCCGTATTTCTTTCATGATTTATCTGCTTCTCCGGGCAATCACGGGATAGGATTATTAACCTCCAGATTCGCTAAACATGAATGCCGGTTGCTTCGACTAGCGAATCCTGTGATGGTTAAATTCAAATTGATCGGAAACTTGAAACTTGGTCGTTCTGGGTGGCGTAGTGGTTAGCATACCTAGGCGTTTTCTGGGAGACGCGGGTTCGAGTCCCGCTCCAGGACGATGAAAATTTTCAAGTTTTCAAAAATTATCTGACTTACCATCCTTGTCACATTTACGCCAAAAATCGGAGTGTTCATGGCATCAGCATGTGCAGTATCAGACAAATAATCCCGTATTTCTTTCATGAAAATGCTCTTTCATTAGAGCGTTGAGTTCCACTCATTCATTTTCTACTTTTCTTTAGTCGGCTCCACTTATTGAAAAGTTTTTCCAGCTTGGCAATTTAATGTTGTTCATCACAAGTGGAAATGTGGGCCTTCCACCAAAATAATGCAACTTCTCTTATTACAGCTTGTGAACTTTCACAAAGTCTTATTCAGTGTTTTATGGTAGTAAAAAAAATGCACTTAGAACTTGCCGATTAGATGGGAGTTTGCTTCCATTAATTTCACTTCTTCTGACATTCCTAACAGGTAAATTACTGTATTGCATCTTGTTGGTACACAGGGACTGGGAACTGTCATCTTTAAACAAAGTCTCAAAACAACAAAATTACTGCAATAACATATAAGGCTGGCCAGATAAATTCACACAGCAAAAACAATGCAGCATTGGCAGTGCACGGAACGGGCAACTACATGGTGCGCGTGATTGCACTGATTATGTGCGGGTACTAAGAAAGCCAGGATAAGGAGAAGATCTTATTTCTTTAACTGACCAGACACTGTTTAACTTGTTTAACTTAACTTTTAACATTATACCCTTTCGACAGTGTTATTATTTAGGGTAATGGCATTATACATTATCCTTCATCTGTCCATTCTTCTAATTTGTAATAGAAGTTCGATGGTGTTGTGCGACCCCTAAATATTATTCGACTGGGATGAAATTTTGCATAAATAATATTTATGTATATTCTAAAAAATGGGAGGGTGAGAACAAAGAAATTCAAAACTTTATTTTTTGGAACACCCTAACCCACGTATAAGCAGACCCCCTACTTCAAGAGCTAAACATTTGCAGGGATCATAGCATACTTCTGGAAAATTTTAGGTAAGAATTTTAGGAATTTTTAGAAAAATTTTAGGAAAATTTTAGGAGTGTATTTCAATAAAAACTAGATGTATATTTGTATACATCTAGTAAAACAACTTTGTATACATTGTAAAGAGTTTGCTTCACACCCTTCAACCATATATACTGATAGACTGCGCATGACATCAAAATTTCTGGCTCCAACATAAAATCACATGACAACAGTCAAAAAGATGGGTTACACCTGCTGTGCTTATGGTTGCTCTGACCGATATAGTAAAGAAAGTTCTATGATTTTTCATGGGTAAGAAACGAATTAAATACCTAAGTCAATAAAGTTCAATTACTTAACCAGAAACTTGCAGCTATTGATATAAAAATATAGTAACTTAAGAAAAAAAATGGAATGCATGTTCCAAATTCTTCGCAAATGTTCATCACATTATAAATCACAAAATGTAAACAACATGATCATGCATGTATATAGCTCATAAGTAAACTTACCTGAAGAGTTTTCATTATATATGAGGTGCATTCACATAATACACCGAAAACACTGAAGTTCTGCAGCGTAAATTAGTAATCATAACAGCATTTCTACACGAAATTTGGAGTCTGATGATGACGTGCCCAATGTTTGAGCCATGGCGGCTTTGATGCAGCTATTGCCAATGCGCAGTCCATTAGTATATATGGTCGAAGTTCACACCCAAATTTTTTGCATAACGTCTAATGTCTAAAGTTTAAGTATGATTTACTTCTAATGTTCAGTTCTTATCTTTTCACGTGTTATTATTATATTCAAGTATATTTACCACATTCAAGTTTCACTTTGAACATTAATATGCTGTTGAACCAGAAGCAATTCACGATTTTCACAGTAAAGTTTTCAGGTTTCACATTAAACTATAATATCCTAAAAAGGTAATTGAAAACCAAGAACTATGTACAATTGTTCACTGAATTACTTTTTTCATATTATTGTTTTAACCTTTTCCTGATTAGCCTATCTTTTTCTGCTTCCACCACAACTAATTTACTTTCAGTTTTCTTTATTTCAGCTGAACCTTGTATGATCAAGTTAGAGGCAACTGCTATTTCAACAGTATTTTGTTTTTCTACAGCTTTTCTCATTCTTTCTGTTCCCTCTTGAATTACTGCTAGGGAGGCTTCTTTATCTTTTTTAAGCCTATTTATTTCTGCATCATTTTCTTTTATTTTGTCATCAAACTCAGCTTTTCTTTTTTTCTCTAGCTGCTTTTCCTTATTTTCCCTCTCTTTCTTCGAAAATAAAAGCATAACAAACAGCACGAAAACTAGCTCATAAATAGAATATTTGAAACACTCTCAATGTATGCACTCTCAATTATTAGGGATGGTAGAGGGGAAGGGAATAGAACTGTCCAAAATTAGCATGTTTTCGTTGCGCTAGGGCGCTTAAGCATGGCTGAATTCCTTCAGATACCCCCAATGTTCAAATGATTGAAATGTGCTGATGTTCATGGAATGAAATGGTTGATCAGCTATGATGACCGCATAAAAGTTCGGGGGGGGAGGGCTTTATTTTTTATTTTTTAGTTTATGCAACATTTTACATCACTCCAGTATTTATCTTGTCATCATCAACAATCGCAATGCAACTACCGCTTACGATCGCGGATATCAGCAACAGAAAATCTGCCATATCTCTAAGTGATATAACACACAGTATCCTGTTACAGTGTATTGTAATTGAAAAAAAGGATGTGGAAAAAAGAAACTTTCAGAAATTAAGATCATCAAGTCATGCGTTTCAAAAATCCGTTTTCCTTTATAACGTTTAAAAACATGTTTTTGCTTTTTTACCTGTAGTGTAAATAAAAAAACTATGTTGATTTTTTTTTTTATGGAATCAGACGTCCGTATGTCTGATTGTCTTCATCTGAGTTCACACTTTAGCTACTGTGTACAAGTAGACCTATTTTTTCAGCTCAAAAATATGTAGTTTTGTATATATTCACAGTATAAGTCATTCCTTATTCCCACAGAACTGAATTCAGCATATGCAAAATGAAGATCATCAAGACCCGCCCAAGACCTCTTCAAGAACTCAGAACATCTGTTGTTGAGAAGTGCATATTAAAGTATTATCATCTCAGGGATGATGATACTCCATATTAAAATATCATTCGCTTTAAGCAAAAGACTTTAAATATTGTTTCATGGACTGCTCTTTCATGTAAATTACAAGACTATGATATGAGCACATGCAAAATATAAGATTATTATTTTCTTCTGCTTGAGTTGCATAAGTAATGCAATAATAAACCTATTTATTACCAAGAAAAAAAAAAGAAAGCCGTGAAAGCTGTAAAGCTGAAACGGATATTTCTCTCGAACCCCCCCCCCATGCACAAAAACATTCCAATTAAGATCAAACAGCAGGAGGACGCGTCCACACAACACAACCTTTGGAATTACCTGATGGAATGGCTTCTTTTCATTTGGCACATCGCCATAAATCACCACCTGCAGCTCACTGAACTGTCAAGTTGCACCCTTCCTCCTTCACTTTAACTATAATAGAAACTGTAAAAAAAAAAAATGCTCCCCAATTTTCGACAAAATTAAATTACCAAATTTACGTCATGATGTTGCAATTTACTAAAATACGTTTGTTTATCTGCTGAATATTGCTTAAATCCATTGAAAACTTTTTAATTATAGATGATTTTTTTATTAAAACAGTAACTCAGACGTCTGAATAAAAACGTGTTTGTAATTCAAATAGAGTCCATATCATCACAGAAATAAAATTTAAGGATCACTCTGTTTAAATAAACCATGGCATCTAAAAAAAATAATTCACTTGCTTTTCCCGTAATTTATAATTACTGTTTCTTTTTTCAATCCGATTATGCAACGCTTTTTTTTTTTTTTTTTGCATCTGCTAAAGTTCCTAACAGAATTTGGCGAAATTTGCACTAGAACTTTATTGTGATGTATCTTAACTACTGTAAAAATTTTACTGTGTTATTTTCAAAATTTAGAAAAATGGATTTCTGAAAATATTCTCCTAGTCCTTTTGTGCTGTGGAAGTGATAAACAGGTGTTTGCTTTCTTCCCAACCAAGGGGCTTCAGATCAGCGCTCCCAGCTGTCAATCAACCGTTGCTATGGTAACACCCTTTCTGCTGGAGGCTCACTCTGTCCAAAGAGGCACACATACTTGTCCATAATAAAAATTACCAATGCTAACTTTTAAAGTTTTAAACCGATTCAACTGGAACTTTGGAAGTGAGCTTCTGTAATCCAATTACAGTGAATGTAAAAATTTCAGCCACTTTCGTGAAAAATTCGCAAAGATAGTTTTCTTATTTTTTATCATAAGTAGTGGAAGTCTCTTGAGGGGAGGGAGGGTGGCATGCACATAAACAAGAAGAAGATGAATGTGTTGTTCAAGCATACTCCTCACTGGTGGATGCCAGCTGACTTGGTACATACGCGACCCCCTGCAAATGCTAAATGCCTCTTCTTTCCCCTTCTGTTCTCAATTGTCGGACGGACATCAAGCTCCCCTTTGACCTACTAGTAATCATCCAATTTTATTGCACTGGAAGTAGTGCCTTTTTTTTTCTTTTTTTCCCCCCAGCCAAATTAGGATTTGGTGCACATCGGAAACCGCTGCCGGTGGTTTCTTTGAGAACAGAGAAAAGGAACTTTAAAAAATGAAGGGGTAACAGTAACACGATTTCCTATAAGGGCATTTTTTAAGCACTAATTTCAAATTTCAAGGCTTTTCAAGACGGCATTAAAAAAACACCGTTTTTCCAGGATATTCCAGGCCTTGAAAACGTAATCATGATTTTCCAGGACTTTCCAGGTTTTCAAGCACGCGTGCGCACCCTGCGGGTAATGGTAAATTTATTGGCGTTAATAACGGTTGTGTTTTTAATAAATAAGCTTACGAAAATTTTAGGATGAATAGCAAATTTTAGGTATAATTTTAGAAATTTAAGGAGGGTCACAAAATATTAGGAATTTTAGGAATTTTAGGAGGAATGCGATCCCTGCATTTGTGAAAAACCTTGACCCGTATATAAGCAGACATTAAATTTCATGAGTTTGAAAAATACATTTATTGAAATGAATTATGCAAATTTCTGAGATTATCTTCTGTAAAAACCTTCGAAGTATGATTCACAATCAGCGTTTCCAAATAACTTCAATAACATCCACTGCATTGCTTATGTAGCATTTTTTGAGATACTTTATAACCATTTCTGGTAAAATTGCATCCCACAGTTCTTTCACTCAAGAAGTAACAAGGCCAAGTCGGCCTTTTTTTCAAGTTTCACCACCTTTCGTAAAGCACTGTGTCTTTGCTGTTTAATAGCGTGAATGGATTTTGCCAGCATGGAGCACACTCACACTTGCCGTGAAAACTTGAGAGAGCAGAGAGATGCTTGATTGGCTGGGGCCAACCCCAACAGCTAAGTGATTTATGCAGTGTCTGACTCACTGTGTATCCAGTTTGGGAGACAGTGTTATGCGGTTGCATATGGGAAGTAATGAGGTATTCTATTTCATGTTTGGAAGCAAGCAATTTCATGGTCTCAATTTGAAACAGGATTAGGTTTTTTGCTTATCATAATAGTGGCATTTATTCTTGTAGGTATCCCATTCTGGGTGGAAAAATATTTTATATATTTTAATATTTTTTTCATTTTGTGGAGGCACTTTTGAAGAAAACACAGAAAGTTGCAGCTAGAAACGCATTTGTTTACATTTTTGACACACAGAAAACTACAATCTAAAGCTTAAACAAATCTGCTGGTAAATTCCGCAAGAAAATTAATGGAAGTCCAGCACTATTTTTTACTGACCCGCATATAAGGCGACTCAACAACTTTGAAAGGAGGATTTCTTCTAAAAACTTTCGGCTTATAGGTGAGTATTACGGTAGTTCTTAAAAGCACATTGATTTAAAAAATAATGGGTGGGATGACATAGTCTCATACACTACAACCATTCTTTTAAAATGTGGTCACTGTCAGCCATAGTTCTTTATCAGTTGTTGTTTCGTAAACCAAACTTAAAGAAACTTTGGGCAAAAAAATGGAAGAGTTTCTGTGAAGGTTATAAACAGGAAAATTTACATTTTCCCACATATACAATAATGTTTACCTTGCCCTTATATGTTCTTTTTCGTGTCCTCACATCTTTCTTTTTTTTTTTTTTTTTTTTACGTAAGCAAATTTTCAGGTTTTGTTTTTCAGCTGTAAAGCTCATATACAGTAAATTTAGCAGATATTGCAATTTGCCAGTAAAACATGCTATTTTTTTTTCATTTTCACATCCATGACCTTACACATGCAAGAAGTAATATTTATCACATGGTTTTTAAGGTGCAAATCTACAACTGAGCTGTAATCTACTCTCAAGTCACAGAACCTAATATTAGCAGCACATTATGTGGTTTGGAGTAAGAATATTAAACACAATATAAATTGCTGAAGAACATTTTAGAAAAATCTCAGTCTAATAATCTAACATCTAATAATAAGAGAGTTTACATTTTTATCACAAATCACAAAGCTAAAATACTAATAACAGCTTTTATTCACATTGTTTGCATTACATGAATTATACATAAATAACAGTAAAACATTCGGCTCGGCACTAACCTCAATCACACTAAACAGAAAGGAAATGTTTTGCTGAATTCATGTTAAAGAATTGCCCTCATGTCTTTTGCTAGAAGATATTTCTAAAGTATAATGACAAGCAGTGGAAGACAGTGACCAGATGACAATTCAGAAGTTAAGTAAAGATTTCTTACATAATATTAGAGAAAACCTTATGCTGATTAATTATGTTAAAATATAAATTAATAAATTGAATGATTTGGTAGTTACTACAATCTTCATTAACCATGGAATGAATAGAAATCATGTGAGGTGGTGAACATGTGTTAAATCAAATGCTGGCAGGTGGCTGAGCAGCCAGGTCACTGGTTTCTGACTGGTCATCAGAGATTAGCCTGTGTTCAAGTCATAGACAAGGCATGGGTGGTGTGCTTGTTAGGTGGCACTGTATTTCTCTTTCCTGGAGCCAGTTACCCCAAATCAGGAATAGAATAGCTCATCATAGTTGTTGACTCCCCACCCCTTCAAATCAAATGCTTCCAAAGTTCAGAATAGATTTCTGAATGAGATGAATATGACAGGGTGAGTCTGTGTTACAGGTGTTATAGGAAAGGCAGAGTTTATACTTTTGCAATACTTAGGAGATTTTCAATTAATAAATGGGGATATACAGGGTTATTCAAAATAACTCATCTGATTTCAAAAGAGCATTATTACATACCTATCAACTGTGTATGACCTTGGCATACACCAAATGAAAGAGGAAATCTCTGGGTTTTAGTAGGTCACCACAAAAAGGCTCCACTGTAACTGTGGCCTCACAAAAAACAGTCTGTGAGAAAATGGTGACCATACAGCAGAAGCCTGTTTTGTGTACTGCAGTTTTCAAGGTGTGAATTGGTAGTCACAGTGCAGTGTGAGTTTTATAAACATGGGAATGATCCACTGGGTGCTCTCCGCTTGGTATTCAGTGATGAAACAATTTTTCATTTAAATAGCAGTTGAAGTGTCCCAACATTTGTGTACGGGGCATGGAAAACCCACATGTAAAAATCAAGCACGAGTGCAACTCACCTAATGTCAATGTCTTCTGTGACATTGCTCGAGAGAAGGTTTATGTCCCTTTCTTTTTCATGGAAAACTCAGTAACTCTTATTTGGATATGCTGAAGAATAGGCTATTTCCACAACTGAACAAAGATTCTGGTGACTACATTTTCCAGCAAGATGGGGCACCACCTCATTGGCATTGTGCTGTTTGCCGTTTCCTAAAAAAAAGTGTTCCCTCACTATTGGATTGGTTGCAGTGGACCCCATGACTTGTTGCTCTACAGTTGGCTGCCTAGGTCACCGGATTTTGTGCCACGTGATTTCTTCTTTTGGGGATACATTATGCATACTGTGTAAATGCCACCATTGTCTACAACCCTAGACGTGCTCAAAAAATGCATTGTTACTGTGGTGGAGCAAGTATGGAAGGAAATAGATTATTGTCTCAATGTTGCTCGTGTAACTAAGGGAAGTTACATAGAGCACCTATAAGGTGAGAGACAAAATTCAGTTTTCCTTTCATTTGATGTATCATTACTCACTCTGTATTTGTAAACTTCGAAAATAGTCATTTCAAATCGGATGAATCATTTTGAAGAACCCTGTATATTTAGTGTTTTCCCAATCAGGAATGGCAGAAGTCTTGCTGCTGCTGCAGCTGTGTAGAAGTATCATTGATATTAACCATATACAAGCACCACTGAAGTCAGAAGTATAATCAACAAAATGAGGTGGCAAGATTCTCTTTCTCTTTACACTGGAAATAACATACACCGAATAATGATATGATAAGTACATCCTATGTAACAGGTTATTACCATGGAAGTGTTCAGAACAGTGTAAACATCTGGAGAATCTAGAGGTTTAGTTGATTTTTTTTTTTAGAATTAATTTTAAAAGTTCTGGTGCAAGCTTACCTGGAATACCACACCCAAAGGATTTAAAGATTGCACAGATTTTGTGAAATACTAAGAATGTAAAGGTTGAGTCTACAAATGGATGAATAACACGAGTTTGGATGAGAAACAAAGTGACCATTTTGCATGATTCATATTTGTTGATTAATCTACATATTATAGGAAAAGGGAAGTCATGTGAATTTCTAATGTTTATAAAATTTTCATATTCTTCCTGTAAAGAAGATAGATATTACACATGAGATTGCCTTTGTGGATATATGGTTTGTGAGCAGCAAACTTTTCTTCCCAAAGGTATATGAATAGTAAGGCATGATGTTAGGACTGGCTGTTGGTTATCTTCAAACTGAAAAATAATTGTTCAAAAAATGCTAATGTTTACATCTAGAAAATTAATATTTATTGTTATCTTACTAATTTGATATGAATTTTATGTTATAGAATTCAGAAGTAATTGTTGAAATGAATGTCAATAAAAAAAAATTCTGGTGAGGCCAAATAATGAAAATATTTTCTACATACCTTAACCATATGGTAGGTTAATTCTACCACCTCTTTCACAATGTTAACTTTCAATAGTACTTCGTCCATTCCAAATTGAAAAAGCACTAAATATAAAGATAGCTCTTTCCAATAATGAAAAATCTCTCAGGGATCATGAAAGCACTGAAATGTACCTATCTCACAACAGCTATAAACACAGACTCATCACATAATATTCTACTCATCTGGAAATTTTTCTCAAAAAATTCCCAAAGCAGGTATTTTTACACACTTCTTGAGTTATGAACAAATTTATTTATTTTTTATAAATTTGTACATAAAACTCAAAGTACTTATGATTAAACTGAATGAAATTTGGTAAAGAGGTTTATTATTGCATTACTTATGCAACTCAAGCAGAAGAAAATAATAATCTTATATTTTGCATGTGCTCATATCATAGTCTTGTAATTTACATGAAAGAGCAGTCCATGAAACAATATTTAAAGTCTTTTGCTTAAAGCGAATGATATTTTAATATGGAGTATCATCATCCCTGAGATGATAATACTTTAATATGCACTTTAAGCAACGACTCCTCATCCTGTTTATGAGGGATTAATGATCACTTCTGAACAACAGATGTTCTGAGTTCTTGAAGAGTTTTGGAAGGGGGATGGTGAGCTCCAATACATCACCCTAGAGTAGCGGTTCCCATTTGGCGGTTCGTGAACTCACAAGGGCTTCGCAGCAAAAGTTCTGTGATGGCGTCTCCATAAAATTACAATAAAAGTACTTTTTTTTTTTAAACTGCAAGTAAATTGAAATGCATTAATAGTTCAATTATTTTTTGCAGATATTTGGGACACATGTTCTTACATAGCCAGCATGCATTAGAGGGTGACTGATGCTATATTATGTTTCAAAAATATCCATGTGCATGGACACATGCAGTGAGGGAAAGACTACACCATGACATCACAAGGTCACAGAATAGTTCATTTTACCAGACTCTGATGTAGAGAGAAACCGGTTAATTTTCAGCTTGTGGGATGACCTTGCAGAGTGGGCATGTGTTGCTGTTGTTCACCGGAACTCTCAAAACATCAAAAATCCGTGCATTATTAAGGTAGAATTGGGGTTGTTGAAGCTTGTGAAAACTTAACTTCAAGGCAGAAATACCTGCTATTAGTAATCTTTTATTTTGAAATTATGGATCACTGGTTGAAGACTGGAACCATAGTAAAATGTGGTATTGAGGAGCAAAAAAAATGAAATTCTTTCTTCAAATGTGCCGCAAGATGATCTGAAATTCCGTAAAAGTGTTCAACTGACAAAAATTCTGAAACAGTGTTTAAAGATGTTTGAGATATTGGAATTACATTTAGTACTAAAAAAAAGGGAAATACAATTAAGATTATATTAAAATTGGCTTTTCATTTACGGGAGGTAAAGACTACCCACACCCACAATGTGTCTGCAGAAGAGTCCTCACAAACAGTAGCTTGAAACCTTCACTCTTGTCTCATCATTTAGAAACTAAACACCAAAGTCTTGCAAATAAAGCAGTTGAATTTTTCAAATAGTAATCCACAGAACCCAAAGTACATATATACATACATACATATCACTAAGCTGTTCTCTGAGATTAAGAGGTTAGCTCCAAAAAGAAATACAAACTTCCAGATATTTTTACTTATTGTTGTCGCATCAAACTTCTCCATTTACAGCGATCTTGACATACAACTCATGCTTCACTGATATCCATTACACGCTGTACACAAGATCTTTTATACTTCATACTCATAATCTTTTTCTCATGCAGACACTCCTGAATCTGATCCATCCATGTCTTCCTTGGCCTTCCTCTGCCTTTCCTTCCTGCCACTTGGGCTGAAAAGATTTTCTTAGTAAGCATTTCATCACTCATTCTTTCAACATGGCCAAACCACTGAAGCATATTGGTCTCCACCTTGCTAACAACATTTTGCTTCACATCACACAACTGCAATACATCTTCATTTCTCACACAATCATATCGTGTCTTGCCACAAACCCCACACAAGTAACGCATTTCTCCAGCACACAAATGACTCCTATGTTTCTTCTGCAGTACCCAGGTTTCACTACCATACATCAGAGTAGGAACAATTACACTTTCAAACACAGCCATGCAGGACTCTCTAGAGAACCCATTCCAGTGAAAACCTCCCAGAGCAGCTATGACTTTCAAGGAAGAATTCACTTGCCTACTGATTTCACCATCCAACTTGTTCTCTCTGTCAAACATGCTTCCTAAATACACAAACTCACTCACCTGGTCAATCACAGTGCCATTTATATTTACATTACATTCAGTGCTACCAGTTCCTCTCTCAAACACCATAACTTTGGTTTTTCCCTTATTTATACTCAGTTTGAATTTCA
Organism: Macrothele yani; assembly: GCA_039090855.1. Lineage (NCBI taxonomy): Eukaryota > Metazoa > Arthropoda > Arachnida > Araneae > Macrothelidae > Macrothele > Macrothele yani. The sequence goes on from CM077001.1 coordinate 86,546,817, forward strand.
TGCAAACTTTGTGCATCCGAGTCAACATACTCTGCAACTCACTTTTGCTCTCTGCCAACAGGACAGTGTCATCAGCATACAGCAATCTGCACACACGGATATCGCCAAGACATAAACCACTATTATCTATTTTGGCATCACGCATGCATGCATGTATCCATAAATACATTAAACAGCCATGGTGACACTACACAACCTTGTCCTCCTGCACCAATGGAAAACCATTTTGATAAAACACCATTCACTCGTACACAAGCTCTACTACCAGCATACATGGCTTTTACACTATTAAGTAGATTCCCAGTAACACCATATTCATTCAATACCTTCCACAAAAGTGTCCAATTCACTCGGTCGTAAGCTTTTTCTAAATCTATGAAGGCAGTAAAGAACTTTCTTCTCAACAGCCAGATACTTTTCAATCATCGTGCGTAATGCAAAAATCTGGTTAGTGCAGCCTTTACCAGGCATAAAACCACTCTGAACATCCTACACTTTCAATGATGTAAGACCCCGTACTTTTTCAATAACAACCTTACCAAACAGTTTCCCTGGCACACTCAGTAGGCTAATACCACAATAGTACTTGCATTCAGTCTGATCACCTTTTCTCTTATACAAGGGAACAATGATAGCATCCTTCCAATCCCGAGGGACCATTCCTAACTCCCAGCACAACTGGCAAATTTCAGTTAACCAGTCTATTATAGAGTCACCACCATATTTCAACATCTCTGCAGTTATGCCATCAACTCTCAGAGTCTTACCATTCTGAAGAGATTTTAGAGATTTACACACTTCTTCTCTTGAGATCCCTCCTGTGCTTTCATCCCTCATTGTGACATCATCTGCGTCTGTCTCAGAATCACCTTTGCTTTCCTGATCTAATAACTCCCAAAAGTATTCACCCCATCTGTCACTTAACTCATTGGGCTCCCATATCATTTCCCCAATCTCATTCTTCACACAACTTACAACTTTGTTTCCCCTATTTTTCCTGAGTCTCATGTACTTCCAGAAGGACTTCCTATCTTTCCAAAAAGCCATCATGCCTTTCCACTTTCTCCTTCCTATCTTTTGCCTTACTGTGGTGAACCAGCTTAGCAGCTTCACGCTTCTTACAGCGATATTCATCCACAGAGACTCTACCTTGCAACATCCCCAAATAGGCTTCCTTTCTTTCTCTTTACTGCCTCTTCAATCTCACTATTCCACCAAGCATCACCTCTATTGTTACCCACTGTTGTAGTGCCACAGACCTCTTTAGCAGCAGTAACAACGCAGTTCTTAAAACATTCCCACTTCTTTTCTACATCCCTCTCACAAGATTTCAGATCCTTCAGTCGTTCTCTGAGTAAGTCAGAATAACGCTGATGATCTTCAAGGAGCCTATCAACCTTTATTCTTTCTATCCTGGGTCTCTTCCTATTCCTTTTCCTCCAACCAACATTAAGTTTCACTCGTGACAGTACCAAGTAATGATCAGAACCAACATCTGCACCTCTCATCACACAGGTGTCAACAACTAAGTGTTTCAAACGCTGATCGTAGACAACAAAATCTATCACACTCTTTTGACCAAGAGTACGATTTTCCCAAGTATATGTGTGGATATACTTGTGGTTGAAAAATGTATTAGATACACACAAACCATTCTCAATGCAGAGTTCAATTAATCTTTCACCATTATCATTCACACAAGGATCATTAAACTTACCCAGAACATTGTCAGAAATTGCATTCTGCACACCTACTCTAGCATTGAAATACCCTGCTATTATAACTTTTTTCTTTAGCACCAAACTGGCTCAAAACAGCGTTTAGCTCAATCCAGAAATCTTCCTTCTTATCAGAAGGTTCAGAGTCACAAGGAGCATACACTACAACAATTACAATTCTCTGAAGTTTCACTTTCAAACGAATCCAGAGAATTCTCTCACTTACGCAACTATAGTGAATCAAGTTGTTCTTCATCTTTTCACTTAAAATCATCACACCTACACCAGCCTGTCCTCTCATAGTATCCAATACTCTAGACTACACACTCACCGTGCCATTCACTTCTTCTACCCCAATTTCCTTCTTTTTGGTTTCACTTACACACAGCACATCCAGTCTATACTTATTCATCTCCTCAATCACCTCACTCATCTTGCCATTTATACCTCTAGTATTCCATACACCAATCTTACATTCACTCAGCCGAGATCTCTTTCTCATATGCCGTTTAGAAAGTCCAGGTTGATACCGTGGTGGACTGTCCTTCTCAAGTGTGGTAGGTCCACCATATCCCACACTTGAGTCATTCTTAATATATTCTTAACCCAAAGTATCTAATATTAATTTTAATATTTCACTTTGTAATCACGATAGTGAAAAAGTGATTAAAGCATCATATTTAATAAGCTACCAAATAGGAAAAGCTGGGAAAGCCCATACAATTGTGGAAAATTTGATTTTACCATGTGCGAAAGCAATTGTCAAGTGCACGTTAGGTGACAATTCAGCAAAGAAGTTACACATGATACTCCTTTCTAACAACACAATGTCTCTGATAAGGTATGAGGTGTTACATCAGACAAAGTTTGAGATCTTCAGAGTGGTTTTATGTCTGGTAAGGGCTGCACTGCACATAATGATAAAAAAGTATCTGCCTGTTAGTAAGAAATTTTTGCTGCCTTCGTAGATTTAGAGAAAGCGTATGACCGAGTAAATAGGATACTTCTGTGGAAGGTACTGAATAAATATGGTATTACTGGGAATCTACTTAATATGACGATGATGGGCAAACACGTAACAATAATAACAAATAAAGGTAACTTGGACACGCTAGATACGTTACAAGAAAAGAACTTTTACAAGAAAGTTCGTAAGTTGGGAGCTTTTGACCTTATCTTAGGTCTTCATTACGCCAATGGAGGACTAAGATTGTTGCCAGATTCTACATTTGAATTTTTCCTATTTTTGGTGCCAAAACTTAGAATTGATCTCCAGATCATTGGGATGTATAGAAGAGATTCAGAATTGCAAGTCACTGGGTTGAAAATAATTTCCAGGCTTTCACGGTAACAGAGGGCAAAATGATTGCCAAAAGAAGCAATTCGTTTTGCTTTGTTCCAGCAGGGAACTGCAGATGTGTCTTCCATTATCAAAATAGACAAGGCTGTATTAGGGTTGGCTTTCAAAACATCTTTTTTATGTTCTAAAATTCTGTGGTTAATGCTTCTGTATGTGCTTCCAATGTATAAGTTATCACCTGTTGAATAAGAGATAGGAATGCAGTAAACTCCTGGGAGGTCCAGATTTTCAACTTTGTCCCTATCCCTTTGCAGAAGTTTCAAGATGTTTGCGGGGAATTTAAAGGCAAGATGGTAACCAAAACTTCTAAAAATAATCTGTAACTTATAAGCATAGGAAGGATGGTAAGGAACAGAACCAGAAAATTTCAGATTTTCTTTCTTTTGAGGAAGGAGGCATTCAATTTACGAAATGTTTTCATATTTCTTTAAGAGGGAGTTGACTGTAAGAGCAGGGAAACAATGAGAGAGGGCTATTGTAGAAATTTTGGAGAGTTCTTCTTGAAGAGAAAGTTGGTTGTTGCAAATGATATGAGCCCTGTGGATGTAAGACTTCAATGCTGCGAGCTTGTTGAGATGCAGAGTGAAAGATTTGTAGGGAATGAGATCACAGTTTCTTCAGATGGAGACATCCAAGAAATCAATTTCGTTGTTTACTTCCTTAGATTTAGTGAGATTAATGGAAGGAAATTTTTTTGCAAATGGAGTCGATCAGGGTCTGTAATTCAGACTCAGTATGTGGCCAGCTAATGAAAATGTCATCTACATATATTAGCCGCAGGGAAGATTAAAAGGATGGTGATGACTTGAAATTCTGAATCTCCTCTCTACATCCCGATGATCTGGAGATCAATTCCTAAGTTTTGGCAACAAAAATAGAAAAATTCAAATGTAGAATCTGACAACAATCTTAGTCCTCCATTAGTGTGATGAAGACCTAAGATAAGGTCGAAAGCGCCCAACTTACGAACTTTCTTGTAAAAGTTCTTTTCTTTTAACGTAACTAGTGTGTTCAAGTTACCTTTATTTGTTATCTAATTAATATCATGAAAGGCATGTATGCTGGCAGTAGAGCTTGTGTAAGAGTGAATGGTGTTATATCAAAATGGTTTTCTATTGGTGCAGGAATCAGACAAGGTTGTGTAATGTCACCATGGCTCTTTAATATATTTATGGATGCATGCATGTGTGATGCCAAAATGGACAATACTGGTTTATGTCTCGGTAATATCCATGTGTGCTGATTGCTGTATGCTGATAATACAGTCCTGTTGGCAGAGAGCAAAAGTGAGTTGCAGAGTATGTTGTCCCAGATGTGCGAAAGTTTGCATGAAATTCAAACTGAGTCTGGAAAAGGGAAAAACCAAATTCTTGGTTTTTGAGTGTGGAACTGTTAGTACTAAATGCAAGATAAGTCTAAATGGCACAGTGTTTGACCACATGAATGAGTTTGTGTTTTTAGGAAGCATGTTTGACAAAGAGAACAAATAAGATGGTGAAATTAGTAGGCGAGTAAATTCTTCATTGAAAGTCATAGCTGCTTAAGGAGGATTTCATAGGAATGATGGTATCTCAGTAAAGCCCCGAATGGCTGTGCATGAAAGTATAATTGTTTCTACTCTGACATATGACAGTGAAACCTGGGTACTACAGAAGAGACATGGGAATCATTTGTGTGATGGAGAGATGTGTTACTTATGGGGAAGTTGTCACAAGACACTCTCTGATCATGTGAAGAATGAAAATGTGTTGCAGATGTGTAATGTGGGGCAAAATGTTGTCAGTAAGGTGGAGACTAATATTCTTAGGTGGTTTGTCTATGTTGAAAGAATGAGTGGAGATGCTTACTAAGAAAATTTTTTGGCAGAACAGAAAGGTAGATGAAGGCCAGAGAAATCATGGGAGGACCAGATGATTCAGGAGAGTTTGCATGAGAAAAAGATTATGAGTATGAAGTACAGAAGGTCTTGTATACATCATGTGATGGATGTCAGTGAAGCTCGAACTGTGTGTCAAGATTGCTGTAAATGGAGATTGTTTGACACAGCAAGTAAATATTCAGTTAAACATTTATCTGGTGCATTTTCTTTCTTTGTGGAGCTAACCTCTGAATCTCAAAGAACAGCTTAGTGTGAGTATTGCACATTTAAGAGAAATGAAAAAAGTTTGTACCTGATAATTTGTTAGATCTGAGATCTCTACAAGTACACTACTTTTATTTTCCATTTGAGAAATATACCACCTTATGTTCATCTGTAAGGATATTTCAGTGTGCAAATGTACAATATTCCAGGGAAAATGAACTTTTGTGAAGAAAGCAAGGATGGGAAAAAATGCATCACTATCATGAAAAGCAGAGCATACTATGGATGAAAAAAAAAAATTGAAATTCAACATTAACAGTATAGACAACTACATTTGACATAGGCAGTAGTTCCATGGAAAGAAATTACCTGCTGTTCTCATGCATGGGTATGGTGGTGGTGGCATTATCCAAGACCCATCAGGTCTTTTCATTCTTGATCTGTCTGATGCAAATGTCATTAAAAAGTCTTGTGCTGTTATTACTCTAAACATTCTGTAAAGCAAAAAGTGCTAATAATAATTATACAAAGCAGCAACTTGTATAAGTTAATTTTATCAAACATTCTAAGTGCAAGGAAAATAAATTCATTGCAATGGCTGATTCATATTGTTTTGCTGTGTTCACTGAATCAGTATACACACATTCACACAATTTAAATTCGATGAGTTTTTGCATGATTCATTAATGAAAATATGAAAAACATACTGGCATGCAACATACTAAGAATACATTAGCTTATTCTTTACTTATGTGATAGCATTAAAATATTTTTTTGGTAGAGTAATTTGTTTGTATATATGCAAGCAAGTAACATCCTGTACACACACATCCATGCAAACATACACCTCACTTAAGCAGCTGCATAAACAGGAACAGTTGGTGCTACTGGGGTTCAGCCCCTCATCCAAAGTAGTTTTTGTTCTTCTTCATTCTGTACCAAAGTTTTCTGAACCCAGGTTGGTGGTTTTCCTGTAAGATGCACACTCTGTTGTCACTGTAATTCCCTATCCACTAGGAGCTGCAACTAATCACAGCCTCAAAGCTCCTCAGACTCTATTGAAACCAATTCAGCCTCAAGTGCTAAGATTTCCACATCAGTTGGCTACAAGTTTTCCAAGGAGCTGTGGTGGCAGAAGCCCTTGTGATGAAATGTTTTTCATTGCCACAATCTAACTGGTTCACTATGGCATTTGATCTGATGGGCTGGGGAAGAGCATGGTTTTGTTCCTTTGAGCAGTGAGATTCTACCCAATTTGTATGCAGTAATTTCGATCTAGACACAATAAGTATTATTAAGCATAATTTCTGCTGCTCATGAAGACACTACATAGGAAATTCTATCAGAATCTTAAAACATTTCTGATACAACACTTAATCAGAGATGTACGCATAAATGGACAACTAAAGCTCATCTTTTTCTCATTATCATGCAACAAATATTGAATAAGCACATTCCGTTTAAAACAAATACTTTTATAAATGTACAAAAAGCTTTTATTTTTTACAAAATTTACCATAATGGTAAATTTCCAACATAATTTTCTTCAGCAAAGAGCAGTCATAACTTCAAAATGGAAACTGAATGTGTTTTCAAACTATAGTAACTAAAGAAAATGCCTCTGTTTATGGGAAAGTCATAACTCATTGGGAACTAGTCACAGAAGCTTGAAAATTCGGCATGTCATTCTTTGTTGCTGTCTGAGTTGCAGTGGTCAGTTTCAAGTCAAAATTCCAAAACGGTGGCTTGTTAAAAGTGAACACATGTACAGTAGCGAACAAAAGTATTTGGCAAAACACTTTTTCGACCATAATTTTTTTCTGCTGGACCAAATCGGGTCATTTTGGGATATGATATGTGTTGATTTGTGGGTTACAATGCTGCATAGTTTGTATTTCGCTCAGAGCGAATTTGTTGTTCGAAATGGGCCATATTCAAGAGTCGCCAATTATTACCCATTTGTTTGCTGCTGCATGTATTAAGGTTTTTCTTGTGATTTTTGTGGGTTTTGTGATGTGTAGTGTGATAATAAGTCAATCTTAGGTTTTCAGAAATGGGTAAAAAGGCGGAGATCCCTGTTGGAGCTTGCCAGGCAGCCGTGAACATGATGGAATCCGTAATGCGCGTCACCAACATTGCAAGGGCCCTGAAGATCCGACACCAGTCCATTTCAGCTATCCTGCAATGTTATAAGAAGACTGGGACCGTCGAGAGCAGTCCGCGATGTGGTAGGCCTTGTTCCACTACGTTGAGTCAGGATAGACGCATCCTCCGTCGATCTCGTGCTGATACCCCCTTGACTGCTGTGGACATCGCCACCGAATTCCGCGACAGCGACGACCTGAACGTCAGCCGAATGACCATCTCCCGTGATCTCATTGCTGGTGGATTGAATGGAAGACGCCCCGCCAAAACACCACTCATCGGAGTCAAGAGTCGACGAGCCAGAGTCGCGTTCGCGTGCCGTCATCAACACTGGACCGCGGCGGACTGGAATAAGGTGCTTTCCACTGACAAGAGCAAGTTCAACTTGTTTGGAAGTGATGGCATCCGATACGTACGACGGCCATGTGGCCAGAGATTCAACCCCCAGTTCATTCAGCCGACTGTCAAGCACAGAGAGGATCACTCATGGTTTACGGTGCCTTCTCTCACAATGGAATGGGCCCCATCATCAAGATTGGCAGAATAATGACCAGCCAGAGCTACACGAACATGCTCATTAACGATGTCTTCCCATGGGCAAACCAAAACATGCCACCTGCATGGATCATGCAGCAAGACAAAGACCCGAAGCACACCTCCAGAGTAGCGAAGGCAGCCTTCCAGCAGCAACAGGTCACACTTCTAGACTGGCCAAGCTAATCTCCAGACCTCAACTCCATCAAGTACATGTGGGAGGAGCTGGAGAGACAATGTGCGAAGAAAACCGGCTGGAATAGGGCCCAGAAGTTCGACCAACTGTCTGCAGAATGGGCGCGAATTCCGCAGGTCACCGTCGAGAAGCTAGTGGACTCAATGCCGGCCCATTGTGCAGCTGTTATTAAGTCTCGTGGTTATCCCACTAAGTATTAGTTATTGTTTTGTCGTTTTCTCGTACTTGTTTTCTGTTATCGTTGCATTAAATGAATGTGATACACACCTACTTTGTTGGTCAATTTGTATGATCTTTGCGATTAAGCTCGGTACCTGATCTGTGTCAAGGTTTCCAATCCATCTGCATATGGGTCATGTTTACAACTGAATAACACATATCATATCCCAAAATGACCCGATTTGGTCCAGCAGAAAAAATATTATGGTCCAAAAAGTGTTTTGCCAAATACTTTTGTTTGCTACTGTATCATGCTATTTTTTACAGGAACCAGACAGACAGCTGAGAACCCATATGTGACCTTCAACATGCATGGTTTGCCACTGTCACTAGCATTAAAATGTTCTTGTTGTGTGTGCATCGTGAGAAAATAAAGAACTTGCCTTAGTTACATATTGTTATTTCCACCAGTAGTAGCAATATTTGGAGGTGATTAGTGTACCTCACTCTTGTGAAGTATGCAGTCCTCCATTACTAGCTTTGAGTTGGGTAAATATTTTTACTTATAGTTCATAGAAGATTATACAGGGTGTGTACATAAAACTAATTTTCATTACGTTCCTTCTGAAAGACGAAATTCATAGCTGTAGATAGAACATGTGTAAGCTGCCACTAGCATGCTATGGAGCTATGGAAACCAGGAAACTTTAGCAATGCCTAAACAATTTCCATTTAATGAAAGTTGCAAGGCTTTTAATGTTTTCCCAATAATCCTACGATACTTGATAGGTAGAACATGAAACATTTTGCATGTTTCAATAATCAGAAATCTCTCATGTATTGAAATTTACTTTTTCCATACCAGTTTTAATATAGATCCACCATGTCATATTCATATCATTTGGAAATCCTTTATCAGATTTGGTAACATTTGAATCAACATCAACATGTCTTCCCACCTCATGTTGTTCTCATACATTCAATGGCTGAAGAAGGTAGCAGTCACTACCAAAACATCCCATATAACAATTTCATTTATGTAACTGAAAGTATAAAGTTCATTCCCAATTTCATAATAGGAATACTTCTCAGGGAATCTATCTAGTGGCAAAATTTCATTTTTGCTTTATTCATTTAACAATGACCTAATGCCCAAGCTACCTACAAGGCTTTCATGAATTGCTTTTTTGTGTATTGGAAATTTTTGGACAAACACTGTAATGAATTATGTTACATCTTTGCATCATGGGACGAAACTCAGATAAGAGTGAGTCACTTCTCACCAAACAAATATTTAACTACCTGCTCCTATTTGGAAAAAAAAAAAAACATTTTCAGAGAGAGCTTCATGCAAAAATGTATGCCGATGAATAGAGAAATGCAAAAATGTATGCCAATGAATAGAGAAATGCAAAAATATTCCAATAGCCTGCATGTCTACCTGATATCTGCAAGATGTTGCAGAACTACCTTCACCACTACTATGAAAGATGTTGAACTGCCTCACCACTATTATGAAAAACATTGAACTGCCCCACCACTAACTATGAACAATGTTGCAGAACTGTCCCATCACTAGGCATAGATTGATTATAAATCAAAATGATTCCACTTACAAATGCCAGTAAAGGTACTAACTAGTATTGTGGTTTCAGCTACTTGGGCTCTCATTAGCCATTACATCATGTATAATGTATGTGGATCTAATGGCTGACAAGATCCCAGGTGAAGATACTACCTAGTTCCACTACGGGCATTCGGAAGTGGAATAATATTTATTCATGAACTATGCATATTAAAATGCCATTAGCAATTTTGCTTTACTGTTTTGTTATACGCCTCATCACTACTAAGAAAAATGTTGAACAACTGCCTCATCACTACTATGAAAGATGTTGTAGAACTGCCTTCCTCACTACTATTAAAGATGAGCTGCCTTCATTACTACCAGTAGCACATAACTCCAATTTTTCATGTGGGGACACATGCCTTCAATATTGAAAACTTATGCCAGAGGATGTTGCTACTACAAAAAAAATTATTTGTGTTATTAAAGCAGGTTTACTTAATACTTCACCACAGTAAGATACTCTAAAATTCAGCAATTACGTGTTGCAGTACTTACCAAATGGATGTTACAAACAGAATAGTGAAATTTTCCTAGGAACAGTTAGTTCAGAACACAAAGTTTGTGGCTACATTATCCAGTTTTATTTCATCTTTTTAATCTTGAAAGCTGTACAGCAAGTTTTCAGATTTGTGACATGATGCAAAGAACACAAAGTAAGTATCATGCTTTCTATTTGTGTTTAGCACTTTGAATGACTACACAAAATTTCCCATCAGATGAGCGAGGTCATCCTGATATATTCTACCTCTTCAAGAAATGTTCTGACTTTGGAATCTTCTCATCCCCCCTAAGCCTGAAGAAAAGAGAAAAGAAAAAAAAACCACCACAAGAGAGGCATTCTCTTTTCAATGGCGCATGTTAGATATTTAATGATGATTTAGGGTGATAGAAACGTTTCATAATATTCCGACATTTTTTTTGTTTTAAGGCAACAAAGTGACATAGAAGAACATTTCCATGCTCTGTGAGGGAGAAATGTTTACCATTCCCTTAAGATGAGGTAGACTGTTCTCTGTTATTGTGTTGTAGTTGAAAAGGCAGGAAACAGATAATTAATTTATGGATATGTGGAGGGTATGGGCATAGATACGGACACCAGAGTAGAATTAATCTTGTGACTCATGAGAGAGAAAACATCTTTACTTTAAGTTCTATGCTCACAGCTGAGTATGTTTACATGGGAAAAAAGGTTGGTAGTGTCAGGCAAATTCCGAGAGCATGCCGACATTCCATTTGGTGTGAGCATAAAAATTGAAAGAACAAAACAAAAAAACATATGAATAATGCTTACTAAGTTCCTTTGGTAATGAAATCTATGGTAGCAATGCCCACACAGCCTTTATTTAATATGTGGGGGCATGTGCTACCACTGGCCCTACTGGTTGGGCTCCACTGTCCACTAGTATGAAAGATGTTGAAGAACTGCCTTCATTTACCACTGCTATGAAAGATGCATGTTGCAGAACTACCTCACCACTGCTTTGAAAAATGTTGCAGAACTGCTTTCAGTACTACTATGAAAGATGTTGAAGAACTGTCTTCTATGAAAGACATTGAATTACTGCCTCACCTCATCACTACTATGAAAGTTGCAGAACTGTCTTTGCCACTACTATGAAAGATGTTGTGGGAGTGCCATCATCACTACTCTGAAAGATGTTGCAGAATTGCTTTCACCACTAATATGAAAGATACTGAAGAACTGCCTAACCACTACTATGGAAAATGATGCAGAATGGCCTTCACTATTACTATGAAAGATGCTGCAGAACTGCCTACACCACTACTATAAAAAATGTTGCAAAAGTGCTTTTACCACTACCGTGAAAGAAGCTGAAGAACTGCCTTCACCATCACTACTATGATTTTTACAGCAATGATCATTAAGTAAAAGAGAAAAAAATATGCCACACTTCAGCAAAGGCATAAACTTCTGTTAAATATCCTATGAATAACAAATCACATTACCTGTGAAATTGAGGATTTAAAGCAGAATCATTGCATATTGCTTTTTCTTTGTACATTCGAAAAGGTACAGGGAAAGGCAATGTACTATCCAAGTCATATACTAATGTTCTTCCATCACTAGCTATGTAGAGAAAAATGACATGGTAATCCTGAAAAATAAAAAGCTATAAGAAAAATGAAATTTCAAACACCAGTTAACTACAGATATATGGGGAAAAAAAAAAAAAGCTTTTAAAAGCATAAGGATATCACATTGCAAATGACCTCAAATACATCATTTATCAGAGTAACTGATTTCTCCTGGATTTTTCATAATATGAAGCATTCACTGAAGGAGAATTCAAGAAATTCAGGAAACAGAAAGTGAGTAAGGTGAAAATGCTATAGTACTCCTGAAGCATTTTATGCAAAAAGTACCTTGTTTATTTTTAATAACGAAATAACTATGAAGAAGAGCAGAGTGAAAGCACTAATCATGAATTAATGTTCTTCCATGAAATTCGTGCTTTGGTGTATGGATTAAAAAAATACAATAAGTGATAATGTTTTCTAAGCATTTAAACTTACACACCTATGTAGTAAAAAGACACAATAACAATATGCACTGAAGTGCCAGAAAAACTGGTACAGACGAGCTTATGCAAAATACATAGCAATGTCATCTATGTGTGTACTCGGTTGCATCCGCCAGTGCGTATATAAAGCGATAGACATCCTTGCCAGCTGTCAGAGCTGTTTTCGGCATAAGAATGACAAGTAATAATGATTTAAGCAATTTTCAACGTGGAGTCATAGTTGGTGCTCATGAGATGGGCCATAGTATTTCGGAGGTAGAAACGGAGTTTGAATTTTCACGGACGATCATTGCAAGGGTGAACCGTGACTACAAAAATTCTGGCAAAACCTCCAATCTATGATACCAGTGTGGCCGCAAAAAGACATTGGGTGAACGTGACCATCGTCGGCTGTCAAGAATCGTTTCACGCGATGGGCGTGCAACACTCTCGCAGGTATCATCGGAATTCAATGCTGGAGCCTCAACAAGCATCAGCGTCCGGATTGTGCAATGTACCCTGCATGATATGGGCTTTGGGAGCTGACACCCAACTCGAGCCCCATTGATGGGTGCACGACACAGAGCTACGTGCCTCGCTTGGGCACGGCAACACCGCCACAGGACGCTCGATGACTGGAAACAAGTAGCCTGGTCTGACGAGTCGCGTTTCCAACTGTATCGGGCAAATGGAAGGATTCATGTGTGGCGCAAACCCCATGAAGCCATGGATCCCGCCTGTCAACAGGGAACTGTACAGGCTGGTGGGGGGTCAGTAATGGTATGAGGTGTATTTAGCTGTACTTCACTGGGACTCCTGGTATGTCTACAAATGTCTGTGACTGGCCAATGCTATGTGCGCATCCTTTCTGACGAGGTACACCCATTCATGTCCTGCATTCATGCTGATGGGTTGGGCCTGTTCCAACAGGACAATGCACCTCCACACAAGTGTCGGAATGCCACATTATGGTTAGAGGAGCATTCATCTGAATTTGAGGTGTTGCCATTCTCACCCAAGTCCCCAGATCTGAACGTGATAGAAGACATTCGGAATGCCATGCAACGCGCTATCGAACACAGGAATCCAAGACCTCGGAATACACCCAAATTGTGGAACGTTCTGCAAGAAGTATGGTGTGCATTGCCTACAGCATATTTCCAGAAGCTAGTGGAGTCCATGCCCCGTCGTATTTCTGCAGTCCTGCACTCCTGTGGGGGACATACCAAGTATTAGACTAGTGTACCAGTTTTTCTGGCACTTCAGTGTATAAAATACATCAGTTTTCTGAAGGTAGTAGAAATAGCACATGGGTCTTGATCCCCTGCAAACATTCGGAGGGAGACTGGCTGCCAGATTTAAATTTTCAAGTGCTTCATCAAAATTTGGCAACTAGTCCTGATCCAAATGTTTACAGGTCATCAAGACCCAAGACGATGTCAAAAGGCTTTGGTGTTTTTCAATTTCTTTTAATGCAACAAGTATGCTAGTCCAACTACCTACAGTTATTCATTACTCATACATTACATACTTATTATATCAGATTTCTGTTCATTGAACAGAAAGCTGTTATTCTGTTCATTGAACAGAAAGCTGTTATATTTTATATATACTGTTATTGTAATAAATGATGTGTCAGGGGCAAATCAGTTATGAAAATGACCTCTCAAAAATTTTGGTACAGGTACAAAATATGGATCTTAGACAAATCTGTTTATTTAGCATAATTTCTTTCCCTTTCTCACATTTTGTATGGAAAACTGATAATAATAAGACAATGATGCAAACATGGTGAACAATTTTAAAAAAACGGTGAACTGTTTGAAAGCACATTATTTCTTCCAGATGAATGATTGAATCGTAATGATATGCTAGATATATACAGATCTCTGATTGCTTGGTTTCTTTAGCATAATTTCCCCCTTTTTGCCTCAATCTTTTGTATGGAAAATAAAATATTGAGACAAAAAGGGGAAAATTATATTACTGAAACAATCTTGTCTCTTCTGGATTATGCACAGACATGCCAACCTTCAAAAACTGAAAATCGGGAGATTTTTACAGTTCATTAAATCACATGAGCCATTTTTTATTGACATTTTTCAGACATAGGAACAATTTTCTAGAAGTAGTATTATTGGTCCACTAAAAGTTCAGGAGAAAAAAAAAAACCCCGCAAAAAAAAATCAACACTCCTTTCCCCTACTGAAATTCATTTTCAGGTACGTCGATTCAGCAAGATAATGAAAACGTAAAATGGCCCTGCATGTTGTTTTTGATGAATAAAATGGCAGCCAACTGTTTTTCATTCCTTCTTTAGGTTGTGCGCAAAGGCAACAAAAAGCCTCATACTAACATCGCCTTTCATTACAAGGCGAGGCCAACTGTAGCTACTCCCTTTGGTCGTTAAGTGAATTCTCTGCAACTCAAATGTCTATCATCACTTAGAATGCACGAGGTTCTGTTGAGGCGATGGGTTGAAAGACTGAACTGCAAAAAGGCAGGGCAGTACCCATCTGTCAATCAGTTACTGACCCTCACCAGCATTCTATAGTGCCAGAGTTGGGCGAGCTCTTTGTTGAAGGCATTGTATGACAATAGGACTGGGAGCAATTTTTTTAAAGCAAAATTTTTTCCATCCATCTCGGACGATTGGCCAGAAGCCAGAGCTTGGACCTCTGCACCACCGGGAACCTTTATTTTTGCAGATAGGAGAGGAAAAGTACGAAACTGATGACTGTAATGTTGCCTTGCATTGACGCAGAAATAAAAAGATTTCACAGGCGGTTCGAAATCATGGTGATTGATGGAATTTCGACCATCATAACAGCTAATTCTTGGTGAAAATCAGGAGAATTTGAATTCATCCAAAGAGCGGGAGAAAGGGCTGAAAATCCGGAGCCTAAATCCGGAGAGTTGGCACGTCTGTATGCAGTTGAGATTTACAATGATCAGAAAATGTCATACTTGTTAGATACACCGAACTTAACAGCAAATGAACAAAAATGAACCCTTGCAGCAATATACTGCTTTAAATGTAACCAGTCAGAGCAACAGGAGCATAAAAAAATTCAAGAAATTCATCAATGATTTTTAATACTTTGTTGCTCTTATAATGTGGATGCTTAACATAAGAGAAATCATGTTCAAAATGACACAACAGCAAGTTCAACAATACCACCTGCCGCCCCGGTGGCGCAGTGGTCTAAGGCGCTGACCTCTGATCATTCGTCCGTAAGGGGTCCGGGTTCGAATCCCGGTCAGGCATGGATGTTGTGTTTGTCTTACGGCACTGGCTCTTTCCCTTCCCTGGAACCAGTGACCCAAAATTAGGGACGGGCGACTGCTTATAGCCCATTTGAGTTGCTCACGGTGGTCGTTAAACCTCCAATCAAAAAAAAAAAAAAAAAAAACAATACCACCTACTGAAGTGAGAGGGGGGGGTAAAACACACGGTAGACATCATTAGTGCATTTTGCCACATATGTCTTAATTTAAGCTGTTCGATTCACACATGTGTACATGCAGCATTGGATGCAAGGAAAAGTCAAGAATGAATCAGTATTAGTTGCTCACTGCATGCCATGCTTTTCCCAAAATTACAGAGAGTTTCAATAGTGTTTTTCAAACATCATTTACATTATACTAATAGTATTTTTCAAGAACAAATATCGTTCTTCTAAATCTTCTGTTTTATGCATTATATTCAAATGCTCTGACTAAGGAAGGCAGTGTACTCAATTAGTTCCAGGAAGTGGTATTATACAATTTATAATGACAACGCAAAATGCCAACTCACCGTTTCTTCACTTGAATTTCCTGCTGGCTGCTTGCTGCTCTTGTTAAACACGTTGGGATAAATACCGTTTCACGAACTTATATTGGTAAAACAGAACGAAGTAAAAACCATTTAAAATTGGAATAAAATCAGAATAAGACAATACTCAATACAAACAATTGACGTGGACCAGGAACATCAAATGGTGGTCACTGCTCTTTCCATGTTTATAAGTGAGTCACGGAAAAATTCTCATTGGCCGCCACCGGGAATCGAACCCAGGGTCTTCCAGTTATGCACCGGATATGCTTCCACTACACCACAGCGGCCTCGAATTACTCCAGACTCATATACACTAACTGCCAAGCCAGTTTGGCAGGTTGCTTTTTGGAGCCCTGCACAATGCTGAGGATGGTGTAGTGGAAGTATATCCGGCGTAACTGGAAGACCCTGGGTTCGATTCCCAGTGACGACCAATGAGAATTTTTCCATGACTCACTTATAAACGTGGAAAGAGCGATGACCTCCATTTGATTTTCCTGGTCCACGTCTAGTGTCTGTATTGATTATTCATTTGCCTTCTAATTATTTGTTCCATTACTGCTTGTCATCTTTGGTGCATCCCCAGCATTGTGCGGGGCTCCAAAAGCAACCTGCCAAACTGGCTTGGCAGTTAGTGTATGTGAGTCCGGAGTAATTCGAAGCTGCTGTGGTGTAGTGGAAGCATATTCGGTACGTAACTAGAAGACCCTGGGTTTGATTCTCAGTGGCGGCCAATGAGAATTTTTCTATTATATCTCATGTGATACAATTACGTGACCACAAGGTTCTTCAGGAAGACGCTTTGACGTCTGTAAGTTCTGTTTTACACGTTCTGTAAAGTGGATACAGTCTGTGGTGGTGCATTAACTTATTCAATTAAAATATAAATCGGTTAAAAGTCCTAAAGATGTTACTCACGGAAGTGCGTGTTCAGTCCAACGTCAGTAGTTATTGAGTTTCTTTGTCCAAAGTTGTATCTTGCTTCAATATGGTCAGTTGTTAGGGTTAGTTCGAGAGCCATTTCTTCATAAGTTGTACCCTACTTTGGATATGTCCAGATGTTAGGGTTAGCTCCGTTCTGGCTGTGTCGACATTATATTGAATGGGTAAAGGTTTCAGATAATAATTCTTGAGTTAAGAGTTACTATTTACATACCACTTGAAGTTCCACGTCGTACTTGGCCTTTAGGGCTATCTCGTCGATGCTGCACTCTCTTGGAATTGCTGAGGAAGTCTTCAAGTTTATTCAGGTTCATAAAAAATTTAAAAGCTTTAAAAGATTCCAGTTAAAATCATCATATACACCTACCTCATACCGTCCACAGTCTCAAAGGTGGTGTATATGACGATTTTAACTGGAATCTTTTAAAGCTTTTAAATTTTTATGAACCTGACCAAACTGGAAGACTTCCTCAGCAATTCCAAGAGAGTGCAGCATCGACGAGATAGCCCTAAAGGCCAAGTACGACGTGGAAACTTCAAGTGGTATGTAAATAGTAACTCTTAACTCAAGAATTATTATCTGAAACCTTTACCCATTCAATATAATGTCGACACAGCCAGAACGGAGCTAACCCTAACATCTGGACATATCCGAAGTAGGGTACAACTTATGAGGAAATGGCTCTCGAACTAACCCTAACAACTGACCATATTGAAGCAAGATACAACTTTGGACAAAGAAACTCAATAACTACTGACGTTGGACTGAACACGCACTTCCGTGAGTAACATCTTTAGGACTTTTAACCGATTTATATTTTAATTGAATAAGTTAATGCACCACCACAGACTGTATCCACTTTACAGAACGTGTAAAACAGAACTTACAGACATCAAAGAGTCTTCCTGAAGAGAATTTTTCTGTGACTCACTTATAAATGTGGAAAGAGCGATGACCTCCGTTTGATATCAGAATAAGAACAGAATAAAATCAAATAAAAAGGCCACAACGAATCGTTAAAATTCCAGAAAGGCTTTCATTGTTCACACATGCACCCCCTCCATCACTCCAAACGCATTTTGGCTGTTGAAGTCACAGCCTGTGGTTGGCAATGCATTTGCCTTAACTGCCAAGTCATGCTCCGCCTCCGCGTCAGGATCTTCATTGCACATGTCGGGCTGCGCGCCATCTACTGGTGTTCGGTCACATGAATTCTTTTTAATCCTCTTTATCTTTCTTTGCTTATTTATTTTTTTGTTTTTCCTCTTGGTTAATTAGGTCTTCCATGCACATGACAGGCAGTATGGAGTATTACTATTGCAATTGAATTGTTTCGGGTTTTTTATCATTACAGCCTTGGAAATGAGGATTTGCTTGCAAGTGCTATGGGATGTGAGCCTGATTGGACAAATATAAGACTTCTCACATCCCATAACACTCACAAGCAGATGCTCATTTCCGAGGCTGTAATAATCGAAAAAAAAAAAAATAATTGCAATAGTAATGATGACCACTCCATTCATGAATGATGCAGAATTGCAAAAGTAGAGTTCACTACAACTAGTTATGAATTCAACATCCACTGAAAAGAAACCTTTCTTTGCAGTACATAATAATCAATAAGCCATGCTAGTCATAAATTAAATTTAGCATAGTGAACAGGGTAAAGAGTTGGTCTTCACCCATACAAGTTATGAGTATTAACAAATAAAAATGAACATCATACTGAAACAGTGATGCAGTTCTAAATAAAAAAAAGTGCCTTAGTGGTGAGCGGATTAGGAAAAAAACAATCTGGGAAGAATACCCTCAGAATTTTCAATGAAACCAGATTTGTTGGTTTCTATTAATTAATAATTTTATTAAATTTTCAATAATTACTTTTATCACTTTATAATTAGAATTGCTTAATTTGAGCAATTTTAAATAAAAGAAAGTATGTTGCATGGACATTGAATAAAATATATCAACAAAGATTATTGGCTACAGAAATGAACTTTTGGAGGCGTTCTGCAAGAAAATCCAGATGTGAAGATGTGAAAAAGTGCGTAATACAAAAATTTGAGATATTATGAGTGTTAAAGTAGACATTATTCTAACTATTGAGATGTGAAGATTGCAATGGCTTGGCCATGTAAGGAGAATGTCATCAGAAAGACTTCCTAAAATTCTGATGGAGTGGGAGGCTCCAAAAAAGAGGGGAAGAGGAAGACCAATGAGAGAGCAGATTGAGGAGATTAAATCAAGTTCAAAAAATAACAGACTGGATAAAGTGATGGCCTTGAATAGAGAGAAGTAGAGGAAGACCCTGGATGAACTATATGGTTGAGGAAATCCACTTGGTAGTGGAAATTCCTGGTGATGATGGTGAAAGTATGTTGCTTGAGAGTGGTATGTCAAGAATATTAAGTCTTAATTTAGATACCACTCTGTCACTCTACATGATTCTGAATTTTCATTGGGAATAATGCACGTTAGTAATATTAAACAGATGCAATTAACATAGACATACTAATTCAGTGTGACCAAAAAAAAATGCATGGTTTTACCTAAGATTATGAGGTGCATATAATAGATTTATTTTGGGTTACTTATGAGGAAGTAGAGTGCGAGCTCAGAGGATTACTTTTATTGGAGCTGATTATCTGTGGCAAACTGTTTCATAAAAATTCCCTTCACTACCATTCTTTAGCCACCTCCTATAACTTTGATGTCCTCCATCTGGATAATGAAGTTCCCTTTGCGCTGGAACCTTTACAATTCGTGAGACGCCCCCCTACTGGACTGGACTGGACTGCCTCATCTGTAGTTTTTTTTTTTTTTTTTTGAGGTTAATGACTGCCCTTAATTTCAGGCCACTGTTCCTGGGAAAGCACTGATTCTGAGCCAACGGCCAAGCACACCACCCATGCCTCATCTGGGTCTCTGGTTCGGCTCGTACAGATGGTCAGAAGCCAGCACCTCAGTCCACTCAACCACCGAACAGCTGTCCTTGCAGTATGAACATTCAGGCAAATTCCGAGCATGTTTGCATACAGAACACAGTTTTTCCTATTTTTTGCATAAATCATCAATTAATGTTCTGCTTTTCTTTCCAACTAACCACCAAAGGTGCTTTAGTGGAGCTAAGGCGTGCTAAGTCCCTTCTACATCACTGTACTGAAACAATATTTTGATGTTTGTAGATCAGTAAATGTGGCACACATTGAACTGTAATCAAGCAGTCATTTTAAGCTAAAATTTAAAAGCTTTTCCGATTTTCTTTTAGCATAAATATTAGTGT
The DNA here is from genome assembly GCA_039090855.1 of Macrothele yani. Lineage (NCBI taxonomy): Eukaryota > Metazoa > Arthropoda > Arachnida > Araneae > Macrothelidae > Macrothele > Macrothele yani. Next base: position 86,567,210 of record CM077001.1, read on the forward strand.
TTTTACCATTTGTATCTTTTAATAATATTTTTTGGAATCAGGAAGACCTCCTCAGATTTCCTGTATCACTCAAGGAGCAAAATACAAAGAAACTAGATCAACTTCACTTCTAAGATAAAGTAGTTGATTTTAAAATTTTCTGGAATATATTTAACATAGGCCACAGTAATCATAGCCATTAATACAAAAACAAATCCTCACAGAATAAAATGTTTGAGAAATGTTTAACTTTTTAAAAGTATATTTCTTTTGGAATTTGTGAGTCAATCTTTTTTTCTATCAGTGCTTTAATAAGTTTTCCTTCTTTCTGGGAAAAATGAAACACAAGGCACATCATCAAAAACTAGATACCAAGCAGGACATGGAAGATGAAAATACATTCACACTATCTCACATTTTTCATCACAAATGTTAGAAAATAACATTAAAAAAAAAAAAACATACTAACCCATACCACTAGACGATTGTTATGTTCCTCACCAGAGCGTTGGCACCATAGAGGTATCTTAAGAAAGAAAGAAAAAAGTGACAATGACTACAATTACCATGCTGTGTAACATGAAAATTTACAGTATTATATAATGCTTGGAAACTATTAAAACATGACATCTCCAAGTTCATTTTGAAGACAATGTACCACATATTTTATGAATTAAAAGTCACAAAATTCTAGTTTAGAAGCCAATTTATTTTGAGAAAATGAAATAAAAAGCATCTATGATGACAGCAAAAGAATACACTCAGTTAAATCACACACAAGCAATAGCATTTCAGGTACATCAAACAGAATGCAAAGTATACAATATTTTTTTAGAATAATGCCATACCAAGTATAACACTGCAGTTCTATTTATCTCAATGGTTTGCTATCAGAAATAACACCATACTTAGTTAAAAGCCACAAGTGAACATACCATAAAGGAATTTTTATTGGACAACCATCCGACCCCTCCTCCTCCGCAATATGGTAGTAGAATGCATCATGTGATTTTCACTGAAGATAATTGCTGCAATGAAGAGAGGTGCTTGAAAAACTTAATTTTTAATGCACTTTAAATTGCCTATGTAATTCACATCAAATGACAATGGAGATGAAAGTGCTGGAGATTTCATCTCCGTTGTGAGGAAAGTTTTCACTACATGGGAATGGTCGCCACTGCTTCATTGCTGTACTTGTGTAACTCTTCCCCTGATGTTTAAGACCTATCGTTTACATGAGAGGGAGGAGGTGTGAAAGACTACAAGTGTTTAATAGTGGGAAGGTCATTATCATCTCCGCATTGCAAGAGGTGAATGTTGTATAGCCAGTGGTTGGGGCATGCAGTGGTTTATACACAGGATGATTAAAAAAGGACTTTATGACTTTGAAAGCCTATAGAAATATATTCGAAATATTTATAAAATGTTGGAGGCATTCATCTGATGCAAAACACATCAAGTTTTAACTCACATAGAGCCATAGCACTGAATTCCATAACTACGACCACCACCAGCATGAATTTCAAAATGGCTGCTTTCACAGGTGTGGAGCGTACTTGCTGTGTGCTTTGGTTTGAAGAAACAAAATCGACGACAACTGTTCAATAGAAATTTCTTACCCAGTATCATTGGGATATTCTCACTAGACCTACAATTTATTCTTGGCATAAGAATTTTATTGAGACTGTTGTTCTGTTCACCATGAGAAATCCCCTGGTCACCCATGTATTTCTCCGGCTGCATGAAACAAGTGAGGGAGAGCTTTATTTGTAGTCCCATGAAATCAACGCAACATGTGTCTCATGAAATGGGTATTTCACAACTGACGGTTTGGTGAGTGTTACAAAAACAATTGCACTTAAAACCATACAGATTTACTATTATTCAAGAAATTAGTAGCACAGATTGTGTGGTTCATCAGGAATTCTGTGCAGAAATTTTGCAGCAGATAGAGGAAAACAGGACATTCCTGGACTATGGAAATGTTGCAGCAGATACAGGAAGACTGAACATTCCTGGACTATGGAAATGCTGCAGCAGATACAGGAAGACGTGACATTCCTGGACTATGGAAATGTTGCAGCAGATACAGGAAGAAGGGACATTCCTGGACTATGTAATCTTCAGTGATGAGTCAACATTTCATGTCAGTGGTAAAGTTAACACCCACAACTGCATGATTAGGGGTGACAAAAATCCACATGAATCTCTGGAACATATTCGTGACAGCCAAAGGTGAATGTGTATAGTGCACTTAGCAAGCATAAGGTTCATGGCCCCTGCTTTTTTCATGAGGAAACCATCAACGGTATCATGTATCTGGATATGCTCAAAAATGATCTCATTCCACGGTTGGACAATGATGACCACGAAGGACACATTCACTATCAGCAAGACGGTGAATGACCTCACTACTGCACAGATGTCCAGGATTTCCTCAATACTGTACAGGTGTCTGGGATTGGTCGAGCAGGGCCAATAGCATGCCCAACTCATTCTTCTGACTTGATACCTTTCAATGTTTTCCTATGGAGTTTCATTAAAGATCCAGTGTTTGTTTCAACATTACCAGCAAATCTCACTGAACTCAAAACCAGAATCACCGCTACAATTGCGGAAGTGACAACAGATATGCTGCTTTAAGTTTGGGAAGAAATTGACTTCAGGTGGGATGTCTGCTGTATCACCAATGGCACTGAGAATGAACAAAATGATTATGTGGGATAAAACTTGATGTCTTTTGCTGCAGATCAATTCCTCAAAAAATCTGTAAATATTCTGAATACATTTCTATACACTTTCTATTTGAATCACCCTCTATTTAGAAAGGAGACATCACTCTAATTTCATATATGAGGAAGTGTGTGATAGTGGAAGCGTGTACAATTTTGGAGTTTCCCCTGTTGCAAGATCACCAACAGTACTTCGTGCAATGCCAAAAAGAAGTCTACATTTTACCCTTCTAGTGTGATATAAGAAAAGAGCTAATTGTGGGTAACTAAATGAAAAGTGCTAAAGCATAATTCATTAATCATAAATAAATATTTTTAAACAGTAAATTGTAAACCACTTGCACACTAAATGTATAATGCCACAATTCTATTTATAGGCCAGATTGAATCCTTACCATTTTCTAAATTACCTATTCACATATAATCACGCAGGTTTCGAGAATTTGTTTGCATGACAGCTAGGCTCCAAAACTAATAATCAATTAACAGCCGGCACTCCAAATTCTTTATAGCTGAGTATCAGCCACAAACGATTCACGAAATCATCTTTCTTTAACATCGCGAAAGATGGTTGAAATGTATAATAATACGATATAATACATTAATATGTATTTTAATCTGTTAATAGGCATACAATTACAAGATTACACAAGCATTGCAAGCTTTCTTCGGGCTTCTGAATATAAACACTTAACAGAAGCAGACAAAGAATAAATGCAAATGTAAAATTTAAAAATTATTATAGCATGGGACTCATATTATGCCTCGCGCTCATTGATTGTCCAGTGAGCTCTTAATGTTTAACACCTTGTGCCAGATAGGTGAAATTTCAGTAGTTATGTCTGTGTTACATACGTCACTGCTTGATATAATCATGATTGATTCTCTGACTGCTGTTTTTAAACATTAAGAGCTCGCTGGACAATCAATGAGCGTGAGGCGTAATAAGAGCCTCATGCTATGCTGTAATGATTTTAAATTTTACATTTGCATTTATTCTTTGTCTGTTTCTGTTAAGTGTTTATATTCAGAAGCCTGAAGAAGCTGTCCGTTGGCAGTGAAAGCTTGTGAAGCTTGTATAACCTTGTAACTGTACACCCATTAATGGATTAAAATACATATTAATGTATTACATCATATTATTGTAAGTGGCGAATAACCCACAATCCAATTTTCTACCTGAAATTTATAATATCACTGAAAATAGTTATAAGCCACACTTACTTAAATACCACATTCCAGAGCTGCACGTTTGTAAAATTGAGTTTTATGCAGCAGCATTATAATCAGAAAATGCGGTATGTATTTTTTCTACCAAATCATACTATAAATTTCACAAAATTATGGGATTTACTCAGGAATTAAAGGATATTACTTACATCCGAATTTTCAGGAAGCACCCTTACGTTTTCTCAGAACTACAACTATAGTAGGTGTTCAACTATAGTAAGTTCTGACACATCAACAGCACTTTTTCAAGAGAAAATTGTCAGGAGGACTGGAAATAGAGAGAAGAAGAGGTACAACATTAAATGATTTGAAACTTTGGAACTTAGCTCTCAAATGGCAACACTTACTATACACCAATGAGCCACTACATTACGACCACCTACCTAAAAAGCTATAGCCCACAAAACAAAACATGGTTGAAATGTATAATAATACGATATAATACATTAATATGTATTTTAATCCGTTAATAGGCATACAATTACAAGATTACACAAGCATTGCAAGCTTTCTTCGGGCTTCTGAATATAAACTGTTTCTGTTAAGTGTTTATATTCAGAAGCCTAAAGAAGCTGTCCGTTGGCAGTGAAAGCTTGCGAAGCTTGTATAACCTTGTAACTGTACGCCCATTAATGGATTAAAATACATATTAATGTATTACATCATATTATTGAAAGTGGCGTATAACCCACAATCCAATTTTCTACCTGAAATTTATAATATCACTGAAAATAGTTATACACTTGGCGAGGCGTCAATTCGATGAGGTGACGAAAGGTATCTTGGGGTATCTGGTACCATAATGTCAACAGTAGGTCCTCCAGTTCCCGTAGATTTTGGGGTGGTGGTGATTTAGCATGAACCAGCTTTTCCAAGTCGAACCACATATGTTCGATTGGGTTCACGTGAGGTGAATTTGTAGGCCAGGGCATTAACATAACGTCACCAGCATGTTCCTCGAACCACTCCCTGACTATTCTGGTAGTGTGGCATGGCGCATTATCCTGTTGTTAATGGCCATCACCAACAGGGAACACAGTTGCCATGAATGCGTGAACTTGGTCCGCAACGACATTCAGATACCTGACAGCTGTCAGGGATTGTGCTATTGACATAATGGGGCCTAAAGTGTCAGAGAAAACATCACCCACAGCATAGCACCACCGCCGCTGGCCTGTTTCCAACCAACAGTGCATCCAGGTGCCAAAGCCTCTATTGGTAATCAGCGTATCCACGCTCGGCCGTCTACACGATGCACCAGGAATCCTGATTTGTCGGACCAGGCCATTTTCTTCCAATCATCCACGATCCAATCTCGATTATCTCGGGCCCATTTTATGCGTTGTTGGTGACGACGTGCAGTGAGCATGGGAACCCAGCTGGGTCTTCGGCTATGCAGACCCATGCGCAGAAGACCGTGATGAACTGTGTGCTGTGGCACATTGCCGTGATTACCACTGCTGTAGCTGGGGGTGATTTGTCAACCTGTGGCCCTGTAGTCGCCGCGAACAACGTGCGACAGTCTCCACTCCCGTCGGGCATCAATGAGCTGCGGACGACACGCAGCTGGATGACGATTCGTTGTTTGGCCACCTGTGCCCCACTTTTAATACATACTCACTACAGCGGCATGCGAACAACCCACGAGCTACGCCATTTCCGAGATCGTAGTTCCTAGGTACCATGCCATCTCAATTTGTCCTTTATCAAACTCCGATAAATCGGTAGCTTTTCTCATTCTGGTTCGGAACACTCAAATAACCAAAAGCCGATCCTCGGGTTGTAGATTTACTGCTCTGTGAACTGCACCTGCGCCACCGTTTGGTCTCCAGGAGTGCCGATTTCTCTAGGCTGGGGGTGGTCATAATGGAATGGCTCATCGGTGTAAGTGTAGTTGTAGTGTGTAGTTGAAGGGTAGGAGGGTGCTACCCGAAAATTCGACTGTAAGTAATATCCTTTTATTTCTGAGTAAATCCCACAATTTTGTGAAATATAGTATATTAAGTCTAGGAATAACCATGTCATCAGTTATTACCAAATTATTATTTTTACTATTTCAAAGCTTTGTGCACTGAAATATCAACCTTCACTTACAACACATTAGGCCATTTCTTGAATATTTTTCATATCTAATGTGTATAGGTCATCTGTACATACATATTAATAATAAAATTCTGTCAAAACCATGTTGTATTCTCATTGACATTGTTATTTGCATTATATTTTGTAGGCCTCTGTCAACCTTTCTTGTTGAGGTTAAAGTATACAAAACACTGACATTTTGCATGCACTATACATACAGATAATTAATATAAATCTTTACAGATTTATATTAACTATACTGGCCATCTTCAGAAAACTGCATACAAAATCATAAAGAAAAATACAGTTTATTACTTTGGTTTTTTTTTAGGTCTCTGAAGAAACTTTACATCAGACACTGAGGTTTGATCAAACACAAACTCAGGAAGCGAATTATTTTTTTATGCATGTATACTAAATGCAGTGTTAGAATTAGAAATAAATCTTTTACTGGCCCAGCAGACCACTAGAATTTGTAAACTACTGGTCCACCAAAATGCCCACTGGTCCGTAAACAACATACAAAATAAATAATAAATAAATAAATAAAATAAAACTTAGACACTTACAATATATGTAGAAAATAAAGTATGTTTTCAATGGAATTATCTCCTATATAAGTTTTTAAAACATTTAATTTGATCACAAAACAAAGAATGTTTCCAGAACAAGATTCCAATGAATTTGTGATATAGCAGAGTAAGAGTGCATTCCCAACTCCTTTTAAGTAAGAAGGGAACAAAGAGACTCCAAAGGTACGAAAATTCACATACATTAGCAACCTTTTTCTTATGTTTTATTACTTTGGGTTTAGTTTCCTTTTCCTTGTTTTAGTCTTACTGCTTGTCCCTCCTATTTTCCATAGTTCCGCATTGAACACTATTTCATGTGAATTGTTGTTTTTGCAAAAATTACCTTCATGCATCCAATTGACCTCCTCCGCTAGTGTGTTTCCTTGGGGCAGAAACAAAAACTGGCTTGTGTCTGGTGTCAGTACCTGCTGCATTCACTAGCGTGGGCAAATCCAAGGACGAACAGAACATTTACTTTGCATACTTCTGCTCATTAGGAATGGTGGGGATAGAGGTAACAAAAAACGCCTGTTGCTCTTAACAAGACAAGGACTGGGAAAACTACCTTTCTGTATTTGTTTTTTCCACTGTTTACAAATCACGAGAAATTAAGAAGAAAAAAAAGCTCTTATGCAATAGCCTTTTATGAACCTATCACTAGTTTGCAGCCTAAAAAGAAAACCGTACAGCAAGGTAAAAGAAATACAAATTCATTTTTTAACTTGTGACAAATTAGAAAAAAAAAAAAAAAAAATACTGGCCATCTGGGCCAGTAGAATCAATAGTTTGGTGGCCCGATGGAAATTTTACTGGCAGATGGTACGTAATTCGAATGCTGCTAAAGGTATCTTTTCTGCATAATCATAATACAAAAACTAATGGAATTGTTTTATAAATATTTATAGTAAAGATCTAAGCAGAAGATAATCTAACTGCATAATCATTTTATTCTGTAGTCAAAGATGATTTACTGGAAACTATAAAAGCAGGCACAATTCCACAACACGGACACAAGACAATATAAATATATCTCTCTCTGGTGATTTGCATGTCCTTTCCTTTATCATACACACACACACACACACACACACACACACACACACACACACATCTATGTTTATATGAGGAGATCTATATAAAGCAATTTAATCAGTTCGCTACATCACTTTACTAAGTAGCACCCATTTTTTCCTACCTTGTGATTTCAATTTTGGTACCATTATGAGAAATCTAAGAACAGTATAAATAGAACAAGGAAACATCATTTATCCTTGTCAATCTTGGCAAAAGTGTTTATGTGACTCCTGTCAAAATCCCATTATCTAAAATGTCATTTTCAGTTAAATAATATTGCATTATTGTATGATTAATGCTGAAAGTAATACTACTAGATTCACAATTTGTAATGGTACTGTTTCCCTACATACCACATTTAAAGCTAAATGACAACCACAATATTGAATTATGGATATCCTAAAAACTTTGTTTTAAAATGATTTTTAAAACACAGCAGAAGTGAGTAAAAAAGGAAAATTATTTAGTGCAAAAATATAAATATAAATACAGTTCTTCATCTTAAGTGCTAAAGTTACAGGGAGGCTATCATAAAGGTTACCTAAAAGCAAAACTTCCCATTACAAATGATTAGATAAGTTGATGGAACAAATGAACTAAAACTATTTTAGAGTGTGATTCAGTATAGCAGACAGGATGGAAAATTTGCTGTTCAAAGTTTGATCAACCAAAATGATAAGTGATAACATTGACAATCAAAATGAGAGTTCCTACTTTCAATGTTTTTCAGCACAGTGAGGTTGATTGTCTACCTCACTGTGATGTAACGGCCCAGCTTCATCAGGTCAGCTGGTGAAATTCATGTTTCATCCATTATAAAACTACATCAGATAAATTTAAAAATTTTAAAATGTTTTCAAGTGCATGAGAGGAATCATACAAATCTGAAATCCCTAATTTGTGAGTAGTTTGAGAAAATGTGAAGGTTTCTCCATAGTATCCTGCTTCAACACTGAAAAGAAAAAAAATGACTGATCAACTGAGTCTGCCCTGATGGTGGTTATGTATGTTTTCACGAAACTAGACCCATTGTTAAGAAAAACTGTAAAAGTTAGTAAATTAACTTAATTACTTCTAAAAACATTGAAAGTACATACTCTCAAAACAGCAAGCTTTTTACATTTCAGGAAATACATTTGGTACATTCACAATAAAAATTTATGATGTGGCTAATAGTTTGACTGTAAGTTAAGGGGCATAAAAATTGGAGGAGCAGAGGTGTTTGCAAAATAAGAGGTATTTTAATCAAAGGAATCTTTCTGATGGTTACAATTTAGTAATTTTATGATTTTTTTCTTTGTATGCATTAAAAGCTGAAAAACCTGCATTTGTCAGGTTTTGATCTCCACAACAGCTCACCTTCTGAATGATGCCCAGGTAGCAAAAGTATCACTAATGTTTTGATAATCAACACTTTTGGTCATTTATTGTTTCTTTCCTCTATTTCTGTTCCCAAAAGTTTTCTCTTGAAAAAAAAATGTGGCTGAAGTATGGTTGATGTGTAGTGAAATAGGGCATGCTACATGTCCTATTTCACTGCATATCCTGAATTTTAAATGTGTCTGTCCCATCTAGTCTCATTCAAAATTTCACAATATTTCATTGCATGTCTTGATTTTGAATGCATCTGTCAGGGCAGGGTACACATTTTAAACAGAGCACATGTAATAAAAACAGAGTTCTCTAAAAATGACAGCATATAACCAACACCTTTCCAAAAGGTAACTTGTAGCCTGGGTGGCATCATCTACTACCTTGACAGCTTGAAAATAAATCAAATATGAATAAAAATACATACATAGCACTAAGCTGTCCTCTGAGATTCAGAGGTTAGCTCCTCAAAGACAGGTTATCTGCCACATCGAAGTTACTGATGTTGTTAGATTTTGCTTACTGTTGATGAATCACGTTTCCATTTACAGCAATCTTGGCACACAACTCAAGCTTCATCAACATCCATCACCCATTTCACACAACACCTTTTGTATTTAATACTAAATCTTTTTCTCGTGCAAATCTTCCTGATTTTGGTCCTCCCTTGGCCTTCCTCTACCTTTTTTTTCTGCCACTTGGGCTCAATAAGTTCTCTTAGTTAATATCACATCACTCATTCTTCGTATATGACTGAACCACCTGAAAACATTTGTCTCCACACTACCAAAAACATGTTACAAATCTGCATTCCTCTAATGCACCCCACTTCCATAAATAGAAATTCTCTCTCCAGAATACATATGACTCTTGTGTATCTCCAGTAGCACCCAAGTTTCATTATCATGCATGAGAGTAGAAAACAATTTCCATACATTTTTACATAAATACAGCCACTCATTAGCTCTTTGACAACCTATCTATCCTGTGAGATCCTCCCAAAACAGCTATGACTTTCAAAGCTGAATTCATCTGCCTACTGATTTCACTATATAATATGTTTTTTTCAGTAAAACATGCTCCCTAAATACACAAAGTCATTCACTGAGTCTTCTCTATACCATTTCGATTGATCTTGCATTTAGTACTAACAGTTCCTTGTTCTAAAACCATGACTTTGGTTTTTTCCTTATTTATACAGTTTGAATTTCAAACAAACTTTGTATATAATGCATAATGTCCTCTAAAAATCCTTTTTGCTCTCCACTGACAGTATTGTGTCTTTAGCATACAGCAACCTGCAAAAATTGAAACTACACAACCTCATCTGACTCCTGAATCAATATAAAAGCATTTTGATAAAACATCATTCACATATACATGGACTCTATACACGTAACATTCACACACTGAAGCAGATACAATTATATAAGACCTTCCACAGAAGCACCCAGTCCACTTGATCATAAGCTTTTTCCAAATCTTCAAAAGCAGCAAAAAATGCCTTACCAGCAGATACTTTTCAATCACCATACATAACGCAAATAGTTGGCTAGTGGAGTCATTACCAGAAATAAGGCTCTGTGTCACATCCCACACCTCTTTTGATGTCAAATATTGTACCTTATCAGTAATGAACTTTACAAATACTTTGGCACACTCAGAAGATTGACACCATGATGTTTTTTTACATTCAGTCTGCTCAGCTTTTCTCTTATGCAAAGGGATAACAACAGCATACCTCTACAGTCCTGAGAGACAACTCCTAACTCCCAACACAATTGACAGGTTTCAGTTAAACAATCAATGACAAAGTCACCACCATATTTTAACATCTTATTTGTTATGCCATCTACTCCACGGCCCTCCCATTTTGCAGAGATTGCATAGCTTCACAAACTTCTTTTGAGATCCGTGCTGTGCTTGCTTCTCACACTCTCTCTCAATGACATCTGCTTCTAACACACATCCTCCGATTCTAAAAATCATCTTTGCTTTCATGTTCTAATAACTTACAGAAGTGTTCACCACATCTTTGATTTAACTCATTAAACTTTCATATCATTTCTGTGATCTTATTCTTCACACATCTTAGAACTGTATTTCCCTTAGTCTTTCTAGATCATGAGTACTTCCAAAACAATTTCACATCTTTCCAAAACCAATTCACGTCTGTCAACATTATCTTTGTTATCTTTTACCTTACTCTGACAAACCAGTTTTGCTCCTTTATGGTTTTTTTAGTGATATTTATCCTCAGTAACTTTACCTTGCAACCACCTCAGATCCTAAAAAAACAAAAAACAAAAAACTTCAGGTCTTCCTTCTTCCTCTTTACACTTCTTTACTCTTACTGTTCCGCCATGCATCATATTTAATGTTCCCCACTGTTGCAGTAAAATAAACTTTTTCAGCAACTATGACAACACATTAAAAACAGACACCCCAGTGATCTGAGGTGTTGCTTTTTGACAATTCATCCAAGATGGACCCAGGTTCAATTTCCAGATGAGGCATGGGTGGCATCCTTGTCTGATACCACTGGCTCTGTTTCTTCCCTGGAACCAGTGACTCTAATAGAGACAGCAACTGCTTGTAACCCTAAGAGTTGCTCATAATGGTTTTTAATCCCACAAAACAAAAAAAAAACAAGCAAAACTTATGTTGGCAATAAGAAATATGACAATAGATTTGGCAATGTGGATATGCTCTGAAACAATGAGCCAAATAAGTGCGGGTGGTTCCAGAAGAAAAAAGTTTACAATATTAGCACACATTGTGGAGTAAGTATGTGCACACTGAAAGAACTGAAGAACTTAATGTCACACAATTATGGGTAAAATGGTGCAGTATTTGTAGAACCTTTTTGCAACAGAAATGCATCTACAAGATTGAGTTCTACATTCACAAGGTTAGTAGTTATCCTTACTCCCCGAACAAATGTAGCTCTTGAATGAACTTACACTTTCATTTCTGTTAGATATGAAGACCACAAAACATTGAGAAAGAAGTTCTTTCTGGTTCACTCTTACATGATCACATAATTTCCACACATTTTCTTCACTACAAAGAAAAAAAGAATACACATTTTACTCAAAAATAAATAAATGAATAAATAAGGATGCATCCATCTTATAAAATACATTCAGAGATATATAACAAATTAATTATTGGGTTAGTGGGATAGTAGCAGTGAATTTTGGAATGAAAAAAATTGCATACATTTTATATACAGTCAAACTGCAATCTACATTTCCCAATTCTAACAATTTCCTGCATTTAATGCTACATTTCGAAATTCCAAAATTTTTTCCTACTAACATGATACTAAAAAAAAAACCCTTCTTAAATTTTGATGTTAATATTTTCCTTCATCTATCATTCCTATTTGTAAGGCCCAGAACTTTTTTCATTCTGAATAATGTATTTTTCTTTAGCAGTTTGGATTAGAATACTTACACAAATTACATATTTTTTCATTTTATTTATTTTTAAAACCATTATGGCTACTGTACATTTTCTTCTTCCTCCTCTTCCCACCACAGATGGAGAGGAGCAGGACCTTGGACTATGAAAGCAACATTCAAACAAGTGGTGTAGCACGCTTAGATGATTTTTTCTCACTATCATCTCCCCTGTATGATGAATACAGGGGAGATGATAGTGAGAAAAATGAGCCTATTTCTTTCAGTGAAGCAGTCGCACATTTAGAAAAATTAAAAATGTATTTCACCTCATTTGATGTGGGTGAGAGTATGATATCACATTTGAGGAACTGAAAAAGAACTACTTTTAGTTAGACACCAGCAAGCAACCATCATAGACTTTTTCAAGCATTAGTGCAAAAAGCTCCTCTTAATAAGGTAGTAGGATGTGCACATAGTACTAATATGAATTATGTATTTTGTAATGTACTATTACTACATTGATATTTTAACCTGTGGGTATCTGCAATATAATTTCTGTTTTCACTTACTCTCTTTACTTGTTTGTAAGATAATGTACAACAAAAAATAATCTAACTTCTGCCATCACAATGCGTTTTAAATCGCCATTATGAACTCAAATAATTGTATTTCCACATTCAATGATTTTCTGGATTTAACATACATTTTTGGGTTCCCTCCAAACATGTTAAATTGCAATTCAATTGTAAAAATATTTTTTAGCAAAATGTAAATACAACTCAAGTATATAATTCCCATATTGTTTCTTAAGAGAGCACTCTAGAATTCTGTCAGTTTACTAATACTGTTTTCATAAAAGATTGCTGGTCTGCTGTCAAAAAATTCATCAATGCATGTTCAAGTTATTTTTAAAACTCTTGTGCCAGTAAAATCTAACAATAATAATTTTATTTTCACTTTTAAATAGTTTTACGGATCTATTGGTTCTGTCAACAAAACTATTTAAAAAACCTCAACTGACATCAAATAACAATTAAACATCAGTACTTAAAAATTATTGGATGCATCCACTCTTTACAAGTGATACATACAAACTTTACTAGTTGCAAGAAAGCTGACTTTCTTATCAACACACTAATTTTCTCATATTTAATTCTTGATGTGTTCCTGAAAATCATAGTAATATTATTACGTGTTACAACAAAATAATATTTATTGTCTTCTATTGTATTTTTTAAATGTTGAACTATATGCAGAAGAACTCAGTATAACATAAATTTTACATTAATTTTGATCAGAAATCATAAAAGTAATGATATGATCATATCTTACTAAAGTTTCATATTGGGTTGAAGAATAAGTAATGTCATTTTTTTCAAACGTTGGAATAATTTTTTTCGCAAAAAACAAAAAATAACAATTTAATGAATAATGTATTCGCCACTAGTATTTACAACTGCTTCCCATCGTTCAACAAGTTGTTCGATGCCTCAGCGATAGAAATCTGCCGGTTGTGACCCGCAGAAGTCGTCCAACCACGTCCGCAATTCCACGTCATTATTGAATGACACGCAGCACAAATTGTTGGAAAGCGATCGAAACAGATGAAAATTGGATGGAGCCAAGTCCGCAGAATAGGGCGGGTGCGGCAGAGCTTCCCAATTGAGCGCTTGAATGGTGGTTTTGGTCATATTGGTGATGTGGGGTCCAGCGTTGTCGTGTTGCAGCAGAACACCGTATTGCTGATCGGGTCGCTTTTGTTGCATTGTGTCGTGGAGTTGATGCAGTTGTTGAACATAGAGGTCCGCATTGACCATCTCACTGTTCCGAAGAAGTTCGTAATGGATGATGCCCTGCCAATCCCACCAGATACACAACATCGTCTTCCGAGGATGCAACTCTTGTTTTGTTCACGGCGTTTCGTGGGACTGAGCCATTCTTTTCGCTGCTTCATGTTGACGTACAGACACCATTTTTCGTCACCGGTAACGATGAGGTACAGAAATCTTTCCTTGTGACCACGAGTAGCCCTGTGACAAGCAAGCAAACTGGCAGTAATTGTGGAACGTTGATTTCTGTTGTTGTTGCTCAAAACGTGCGAAACCAAACGTTAAGCCATCCTTTAAGTCAAAGCATCTTCACCGTAGACAGCACAAATCTCGCAAGCAGCTTTCGTGGCTTTGGTCCCTTGATTAAACCCGAAGAGCAGCAGATGTCAGTAATGCTTCATTTTGTCCACTTGACATTCCATTTTAATGACCTGAAAACCAAATAAAATTAAATCAAATCACATACACTGGCATGTAGAGCGAGCACATATCTATCGCATGTTGCCACAATATTTTATTTTTGCACACAAATGGAACTGTGGAAAAAAACCGACATTACTTATTCCTCAGCCCAATACATAGACGAGCAATAAATTAAGCATGTCTTAGTCATGGCTAGATTAAAAGCAGTTTTAGTTAGCTATAACTACAGCTGTGTGATTTAAAGATTTACTTATGAAAGTGTACTTATTTATCATAATCTCTGAGTATCATAACTTGAAAAGTTAATAAACGTGCAATTACTACTGTTTCTTTCTTACTTGTCAAAAGGTATACCCTTTTCATGTGAGTATTCGATTAGATCACTCTTACAAAACACTTTATTCAGATGTATACTTTGGGAACATGTCTTGCACATTAACCAAATTTTTTAGAGACTAACTTTTCTGAATGCTAAAAATAAAAACAGAAATCACAGCAATTACTAAAGGGGGTGGGGAGGGGGGTAAGGTCAAAAGTTTTGCCCTTATTCAAGAAATGTTTATATATAAAAGCTTCCAGTTCCAATATAAACCCCACTCAGTACTCTAAAACTTCAGGACACCAAAATAACAGTTTAAGAAAACTGAATAGATATGTTCAAATGACAGAAAAAGAACCTCAACAGTTAGAAATACATGAAACATCCTGAATATTACAGTAATGCTCAGCATTATTGTTTCTGTCATTACAGGAATAGGTACAACATAATTAATAGTCAAAAATCAATATTAGTTTCATTATGGTATAATACAAATCAAAATGCTTCATTCCAACCTGGTTTATAACCATGAATTTAAATTATTTCACCATGTGTTAAAAAATATATAAAGCAATCTTTTCAGTCTATTACAGTCTCTACAAAAAACAAGTTATCATTCTCTCTTTTTAATGAAATCAAAGCCAACATCACATATCCCATATTAAACAAGTGCTACAGTCAGTGAAAAATTATAATTTAACATTTCACATAAACATGAAGCAAATAAACAGCATTATAATAGTTAGGATGAAAAACCAAGAAAAAAATGTGTTCTAATAAGAAACCATTCCAAATAGATGATTTGGATCTTTTATGTACAGGATTTCTGTACAAAAACATAAATTTACCTGTGTTATAGTACAGTGGTTCCCAACCTTTTTGCATTCGTGGACTGGCAAAACGTTGGGGAAACTTTTGCGGACTGCCAATGACAAAACAAAACCTTTAGGCTATTTTCTAATTTCAATATTTTGTGTTATAATCATCACTGCACAGCCCATAATTTATATACCAGATTATTCCATGTCACCTCCTTACAACTAATATATTATCTAATCTGTTAATATTTTTAATGATTAATAAGTGCAATCTATAATAAATATACCACGATATTCTCCTTACCGTTAACATAATTTTTTCTGGGGTCAATAAGACATCTGTTGCTGCTGCTTTATGATAATCTTATCAAACAGTGGTCCTAGCATTGTTTCAGCAAGGTACAGTGCAGCATTGATATCATTATGTTCCTGTGGTTTGTTTTTTTATCGCTGAAATGGCTGAAAAGGTTTTCTTGCAATAAATATGTGGTCAGAAAAGGTTACCTATAATTTTAGAGCTTTGTCACTGAGACTTTATTTTTTCCATAATACCCCAAAACTGAGTTAGAGATTTGGATCTGAATATCGATACTAGACTAGCATCAGAAGAAAGTTCAACGAAGCTTTTCTTTTCCTGGTGAGTTAGCCTGCAGGAGTTCAGATCTTCTGTGAAGAGATGAGCGATCAAAGCTTCCTTTAATCTTCCACGACAGGTGTTAAAAAATTTTTAGATCTAGATTTCCTCTTACTTTGACTTCATTTCGATTCAAAAGAAAAAAAAATAAATTTACTCCTTTCTTGTGGACCGGCAGTAAAAACCTCGCAGACCAGTGGTTGGGAAACACTGTTATAGTACACCCTCTTTGCTATTGCAGCAACAAAAATTTACAGCACTAATATTAAATTGCTTCAGAAATTTTCAATAACGGATTAACTGCATAAATCATGTAGTGTGTTAGCACAAGCTCAGAAAATAGCTCAATATGCACCACAGCCATGATGAATGTGTGCAAGATGAAACCAATTCTATTGCTAGTTCGGATACACATTGCATTAGATAACTGACTGTCAAGCACTAAATCTCTAGTCAACAGTAAACTGCTAATAATTAATGGTGTGAACTAGCAACTAGAGTAGGCCTTAAACGGATACACATGATAAATGACACTAGGAAACACAGTTTTCGTTGACTTAGATCTGACACTTATTTTTTACTAACTTTTGGGTTGGGAATCCAAATATGACCTGTTTTTTTCTACCACATCAACTTTTTACGATACAGGGTACCCTCCATGTTCCTCGAAAAACATACAAATTTTATACATAGAATGGAAAAAAAAAAAAAAAATTTACCTGAATGTACTTTATTTACATCTAATTTGTTCATACAAAGGATATATTGCTACTGTCCGGCAAATTGTGTGCAAGTCATAGCAGTTAAGATAAAAATTTGTGCTTATATCTTTTCCTGGAGTATTCAATTTGTGGACAATCCCGCTGCATGCTCCGGCAATATAGTCAGCCAGCATGTGTTCATCCCATCTACCCTGATACCGTCCTTCCATGACCTTCAAATCTTGGTGGAATCGTTCTCCTTGTACATCACTGACGGCACCAAGATTTTTTTTTTTTTTTTGGTTGGAGGTTTAACGACCACCGTGAGCAACTCAATGGGCTATAAGCAGTCGCATAAGCAGTCGCCCGTCCCTAATTTAGGGTCACTGGCTCCAGGGAAGGGAGAGAGCCAGCGCCGTAAGACAAACACAACATCCATGCCTCACCAGGATTCGAACCCGGACCCCTTTCGGACGAATGATCAGAGGCCGTCGCTTAAACCATTGCGCCACCGGGGCGGCACCAAGATTTTCCAGGAATGTATCAAGATGGCTATGCAAAAAAATGCACCTTGATGCTCATGTTGCAGCCAAGCATTTTGTAGGAGTCCAAGAGTTTCTGAATAATTTCGGTGTAATTCTTTGCTCATGTATTTCAAATAAAGTCCTTGACAATGGCCTTGAATGATAACCAAGCATTCTTTTCCAGTTCTGAAATTGTCCCGATGAAATGTTGATCTTTGATGAGCTGCCGAATCTGTGGACCATCAAATACACCGGCCTTTATTTTTTCCAAAGACAGGCTAGGAAAATGTCGTTCATAATGAGGTACTTGAAACAGTCTCCTTGAGTTGGCAAAGCTTTAACAAACTGCTTCATGTGCACAGGTGGGAATATTATGTTTTTTCTATCAACAGGTGACTCATGTAGAATGATTGGATCATAAGGTTTGAGGGAAGATCGTGGAGGCCAATTTCTTTCCACCCAATGCTTCTCACGTGCAATGCTGTCTCACATGGCCATTTCATACACCAAATCTTGGTGTGAGGAACTGACACATTTTACTGTAGACTAACACGGAAATCAGAGCATATGTGTTCACGAGGATTAAGAAATGGTTAGTCAAACATCACACACATTAACATCTTTACATTTTCATATTTCGCTTCACAGGTTCAACCAACTGTCCAGATAACAACATTACTAACAATTCCCTATCAGATATTCATTCAGTACAAATTCAAAAGAAAAACAAAGTCTCCTATATAGTAAATAACATAATATACAGAGCAATCTCGGTATATATATATATATAAAAATAACAAAAAAAAAAAAAAAAAACAGTAATTGTATATGAACGCCTACCAATAACAAGAAGTGTACACACACTGGGGCATGGGTAGTATTACAAGCTTATCCGGATTCATGATGTTCGTTAAGAATTAATACCTCCATTTATCAAAGAACGTCTACAACAAAAACGTAACGTTAACTATTAAGCATTTTTCTAATATTTATGTAATAACGAATCAAATTGAAATAAATCAATTAAATATCACAGCAGCAAAACGCAGTCTGCTTAAACCATGGCGACAGTGTTGCCAACAGCGCTCATTGAAATGTTGATTACTGGATTTCCTGCGTAGCAACCCATAGGAGAACACTAAATTTTGTTATACATATACACTGAAGAGCAATTGGATTAGAGATACCTACCTGTCTAGTAAAGTGTAGCACCACCTTTCGCCCTGGTGACGCCTGCGATTCATCTCGGCGTGGACTCGACAAGACACCGGAAGCTTTGGGAAGCCATACGGATCCACGACCCCTGAACAAGCTACCTCAGTTCACGAAAATTTGATGGAGGTTGGTCAAAGCCCCGAACATCTCTCTCGATGGCATTTCAGATGTGCTTGATGGGATTGAGGTCAGGTGACCTAGCTGGCCAAGGAAGCGAGGTCACGTCGGTGGAGTGTTCATCCAACCATTCGGATACAATTCGGGAGCGATGGCACGGTGCATTGTCTTGTTGCAGGATGAGGTCCCCAGTGGGATGTTGAAGACGCACAAACTGGAGCAAATGGTCGTCCAGGATATCCCGGTAACATTGCCCTGTGAGGGACGATGTCACACGTACCAGGGGTCCCATTTCAGTCCACGTAAACAGTCCCCAGATGAGAATGCCACCCCCACCAGTTTGAAGAGTACCCTGCTGGCAAGAAGGATCCATCGCTTCATGTGGTTTGCGCCGTACTCGTATCCTGCCATCCGCATGTACCAACGTGAATCTCGACTCATCAGTCCAAGCAACACTTTTCCACATGTCTAAGGTCCAGTGGCGATATTCCCGTGCCCATGATAATCTTTGCACCCTATGATGTGCGGTCAGCAGCGGTACCCTCATGGGACGATGGCTTCTGTACCCCATAGCCAGGAGATGGTTCTGGATGGTGTGGCTGCTTACACGTTTTTGTGTACCAGCGTTAAATTGCCGAGTGATTTCTTGCACTGTGGTCTGTGGCCCATCTATCCGCTGTTACATTGCGAGCTAGCCGACGATGACCCCGCTCATCCACACGCTGTTGTCCACGGCAGTTGGCCCTTGCAGGGATGGTTTTACTGGATTCGATGTACTCACGGTGCACCCGTGACACAGTGGCTCGTGAAAATCCCAGTGCCTGCGCGGCTTCCGAGATGGAGTGACCCATTCGTCGGGCCTCGACAATTTGCCCACGATCAAATGCGCTTAGATCCTTCGTCTTACCCATACTACGTCCGACTCTTACTGATTCCCGTCGCATCACTCCTCATATTGTCGGATCGCTGCATACGTCATGTCGTTTCCGTTTAAAGGGCCGCCCACAGCGGCACACTTGCATAATGCCAGCTGTCTCTAATTCAATTGCTCTTCAGTGTATATTGGAGGTTTAAGGTGGCTTCACCTACAATATCTGCCTTATGTTTTTATGTTTCCAGTGGTAAAACTTCTTTACATATTTTCTTCGCAATTAATGTATTCCCAAGGAAGAAAATTTGCCCATCGATAAAACTAACTTTAAGTTATAGCATGGGATACTTAATACTTACTAAAACATAACCATAATTATTTTAAAAATCACTCATTTTTCTTTGAGTAATGTTCAGACCTTTAATAGACGCACGACCTGTACACTGATGACATCAGTAACAAATGTTGGATTGCGTATTTATGGTTATGTTTTAGCAAATATTAAGTATCTCATGCTATCTTTTGAAAACTTCACTCGTGTAAGAAGTATAATTCATTCCGGTTTGATATTAACATGGTTTCTTCAACCCAAAACCACGCAATTCCAGAATATACACAGTTGAAATTATAGAGGTACCATGTAAACAAAGTCAAATTCCCACAGTTTGCGGCTTCACAGTTAAGAGACTCAGGGCATCTCCAGAAACAGTTTTCTAATCTACTTGGGTTTAACGACCACCGTGAACAACTCAATAGGCTAAAAGCTGTAGCCGTCCCTATTTCAAGGTATCTGGTTCCAGAGAAGGGATAGAGCCAGTGCCGTAAGACAAACACAACATCCATGCCTCACCAGGATTCGAACCCAGACCTCTTTCGCCGCCCCGGTGGCACAGTGGTCTAAGCGATAATTTCTGATCATTCGTCAGAATCCCGGTGAGGCATGGATGTCGTGTTTGTCTTACGGCACTGGCTCTCTCCCTTCTCTGAAACCAGTAACTCTAAATTAGGGACGGACGACTACTTATAGCCCATTGATTTGCTCACGGTGGTCGTTAAACCCCTAAACGAGAAAAGACCCCTTTTGGACGAATGATCAAAGGCCATCGCTTAGATCACTGCGCCACGGGGGGGGGGCGTTTTTCACAAGTGAATGTACGGAATTGCGATTAGGGCCATTTCCGCCACGCGATTGGTTCAGAGCTACTTTGGAGATTGCGAGTAGGCGGGGCTTATGAGGAGAGACATGTAAGCTTTGCTGCACACGCAATCAAATGTTCGGGTGTTTTCATTGCGACAGTGGTTAAGTGGTTACCTTCATTTGTTTTACCCGTACAGTCGGAATGGGACAGAAGGTAAATAGAGAGTGTACTTTATTGGTAGGGGAACTTTTGGGTTTTTATATCAACATGACTGCATGGACTTGTGACTTATCTACCGAAGTACCTTCAATCTATATAGTTCTGAAATAGCAGACAGATGTCAGCGCTCACTGCTCTAGCACAGGATTAGTACTGAAGTGTTTTGTATGGAGAATCCATGAGCTGTTTATTGTTTGTTTTCTTCTGGGAGAAAAGGGGTTGAAATATGGAATTGAAGGCATTTTTGATGAAGTTAGGAGGGACAAAAATATGAAGAATTTCCTAAATATTAGAAAAATATATATATGACAGATCACTTACTATTTTCTCAGACACAATATATGGCAAACAACATTCTGGAGCCTCTCCGGTGGCGCAGTGGTCTAAGTGATGGCCTCTGATCATTCGTCCGAACGGGGTCCGGATTCGAATCCCGATGAGGCATGGATGTTGTGTTTGTCTTACGGCACTGGTTCTCTTCCTTCCCTGGAACCAGTGACTCTAAATTAGGGACGGGCGACTGCTTATAGCCCATTGAGTTGCTCACGGTGGTCGTTAAACCTCCAATCAAAAAAAAAAAAAAACATTCTAAAGTATTTATTCCAACGGAAGTGTCTTACTTCAACAGAACGCTGCTTCGAGGTCTTACTTCCTGTCATTAGGTAGTTCTTTGTCAATACAAAATCACTATTGGATTTTTTCTAGCTAGAGCTTCTCACATTCATGAGGAGAAAACCTTAATCTTCAGAATAAATATTTCGGTGTGGAGACATGCTTTTCATTGTTAAAGGACCTTTTAAGGGTAATAGAAAGGACTTTTAAAAAGGTACTTTTAGTAGCCTTACATCAGGGGTGGCGGAAAGTGAAGTTCGTTGACCCGGCCCGAAATTTCGGATCGTTGTGCACCCTCTCCCTTCCCGCAACAAACAGAAGAAAAACAATGCCCAAGGAGCTTTGTTGGGGATTAAGACCACCTGACCACTTACCTAGAGGAACTTTCTAAAGTACATCACAACAATCGCACATTTGTCAAATAAAAAATAATAATAATAAAAATCTTGGCTGAAATTATTGACCGGGCCCAGGCCTTGGTTGCCCGCTCGGTTCCGTCGCCACTGCCCGGAGCCGCACTGCCTTATATGCGCACTTTCACAACAGCGCGAATCGTTTGTGAAGGGTAGTTGACGTGCTGCCATCTATTGGGCTATATGGAGTATGGTATACAACTAGCTACTTATTGAAGTCGTCCTCAATTTTAATATTAAGATAGATTTCGACTTGTATTCCTTTGAGAAACTGCAGATATTCCTTATGATAGCGTGCACAAAATTACTTTACCATATTATTCAATATGATCATTTGTCACATATGTTAAGTAACCTGACAGTGAATTTCTTAGGAAGCAGAACATCCCACGATAAAACTTTCCACGATATAATTCAATATGATCATTTCTCACATATGCCTCACAATGAATTTCTTAGCAAGCAGAACTTTCTCCGATAAAAGAGTGTTCCTTTCACATCACTCTCCTCATAGGCCCCGCCTACTCACAATCTCCAAAGTAGCTCTGAACCAATCGCGCGCGTGGCGGAAATGGCCTTAAACACAATGTCGTACATTCACTTGTGAAATACGCCACCGGGCGGCGCACTATAACTTTAGTATGTAGTTCAGAAATTTCCTAGCCGCCCCGGTGACGCAGTGGTCTAAGGCGTTGGCCTCTGATCATTCGTCCGTAAGGGGTCCGGGTTAGAATTCCGGTCAGGATGGATGTTGTGTTTGTCTTACGGCACTGGCTCTCTCCCTTCCCTGGAAGCAGTGACCCTAAATTAGGGATGGGCGACTGCTTATGGCCCATTGAGTTGCTCACGGCGGTCGTTAAACCTCCAATCAAAAAAAAAATTCCTGAATGAAAAGCCATACCTAGGGCAATATGGTTTACTGAAGCATGAGATGTCTTCAATTATAAATGCAACTAAGATGGCACATCTATATGAATTTCTTAAGTGTGTCATTATCAAAACAATTTTGTGATGCAGCAGTTTCTGGTATCCAGTTAAAGCTCAGAAAATGTATTGGCATGGGTTTGGGAAGTGGAAGCCACAAACTTATTCCACTGGTAGTTATCATGTGGTGTACCTTTGACATGTTTCATAAAGTGATGGTCAGGGGAAATGCAAGCTATAAAATGATTTAAATGCTGTTCCTCTTATTTATTTATTTTTTGTTTCATACGTGTCTAAAGCAATGTTTTGAGCCATAGTTTACTGCTCTTAGAGAGAAAACCACCAACTTGCTTGTGGCTATTTTCAACCATTAAGTCTCACCAGAAAAGCAACTGGCATGATGCATTCCCTTGTGCAAAGCTATATATCCAAATAACTTCTGAAGTTATACTTCAGAAGTTATTTTTGATTATGCTACATTTTTAACTCTCTGTAGTAAAATGTTTGTTGGTTGTGTTTCCTCCATGGTGCTTTGTCACTATTGGTTTATTTTGATTCCATCAGCTGGTGCTATATCAGATGATGGATATATCAGGCAGTAGCTTGTGTGACCAGTGGCGCACACATGGAGAGGGTCCATCGATTCCGAACTCCTCCAAAGAATGCTCTTGTCGTTCAGTCATCAGATGAAGAAAACGAATGATGTTCTTTTAAAAATCATTATTCCAACTACTGCTAAACTGAAAAATATCTTACTACAGATGGTTTTATTAAAAATTTAATATTTTCATTATGATCAGTTATTTTTCTGTGCCTTACTTCTAGTTTTTGTAACGGTCGTTATTTTTCTGTATGTCTTACAGTCCTAAAATTATCAAATTCATCTTACTTGTTATCAAATTTGTCTCTCGGAAAAGTATTTTTATTTACCTGAGTGCACACTAATGTTCATTTATGTCAACAGCCCAATAATAATACATACATTCATATATATTTACTGTTTCTAATTTTGCCGGAGTAGGTATATACAATATTACATGAAGCATTTGCGCTTACCGTGGATATTCTGTGTGCACTACTGTATCTGACAAGATATGTGATTATTGAAATTAGTCTCAGCAGTGTGATTTTCTCTTGTCCAAAGCAGTTTATGTCTGTGTGTTTAATTTTCAACAGTAAAATACTGCTGGTAATCAGAGCAGCATTTTACATGGTACCATAGGGCAATAAAATAAGTGATTAAAAATGCAGGGTCTAATTCATACAGGACTAAGGGAAATGTCTTCTACAAATATATTTTTTTCTTTTATGAGTTATGACTAATTTTAAATGGGTGCATAATAATAGCTTTTCTATATCTACAGCAGAACAAAAAAGCTTTTAAAGTAAGATTGTTAAAAAAAAAGCAAAGAAATGAAGAAATTACTTTCCTGTAAATCAGTAATTCACATCTACAGGGAAGTAATTTGTGCACACAATTTCACATTTACAGGAAACTAAAAAATGCCCAGGTTGTTTTCCTGTAAATTGTAATTCACATGCACATGTACTCACTGGTCACGGTACTACAAACTGGCTCTATGAAACACCGCACATTGTAAGATAAATTTCAATTTTGTACGATGAATTTCAGTGAGACCAATGCATAAATGAAATATGCTCCCCCACCCAAGACTAAAAAGTGATAATTATCCTGTGAACTACATGATCCCATATTACAGTGCTGGACATATATTTCAGATTTATAGGAGCCAGTTGAAATTTTTAGGATCCAGCCATTGCCGTAACACAGATTTGATAAATTGACTATAACTGAACATATGTTCCCAAAGCTTTTACTTACAGAAAGCCAAAGTACCCTTAACTGTATCCCAAGTAACGGGACCACACAGGCCTTCAGAGTAATTTTCCGGCTGAAGCTATATTCACGCATAGCGTGAATATAGCGTGAATATAGCCCACAGACTAGGTTCACGCTCCTTCTGTGATTGGTCCGAACGATTGTAAGGGAGTGGTCTTCTTTGGGTAGGGTTTTGATGATTGATGTTTTCCTGTTCAGCTGCACGGTATATTCTGTTGCACTTTGAATTATTGTCATTAGATGGCGTCGTGTTCTGTTCTGTAGGTTGTTTTTATGAAATTTGCTCTGTTGTGAATTGTGATAAATGTTTACATAGGCGAAGTGGTAAGTATGTTTGAGTAGGTGCCAATGAAGAATTTTTAAATTAGAATAGGAGACAGCATGTAATTTCGCCATACCGTACGCGTCTTTTGGGGCAGTTTAGAAATTTAAAGGGTTTTTTACTGATTAAAAAGTGTGCAAATTTGCGGAGGTAAGCTGTGCGAAGAAATTACAGTTACTTAACTCTCGGCCCATCAGTCCAATGTCATATGTGTGTGGAGGAAGACTTCGTATTCATGTCTTGTATATTTAAACTAGTAATTGAAAAACTACTTTTTAAAAGTAGCTAACTACTACTACAATCACATTCTTGAAAAGTACCTTGCTACAGCTACAACTACGTTTTTTGAAAAGTAGCTACTTTTGATACCTAAGTTAAAGGTACAAATTCTGGAGATCTTTATATGCAAGTTAAAGGTACAAATTCTGGAGATCTTTATATGCATATTTTTCATTTTTTTCCATCTCGATATATCGAGAAATACTTATATATTTCTATTTGTAGCAATGCTGCACCAGTGGTATAACTACATGGTAATGAAGCTGCAGTTCTAATTTTATGGAAAAAAAAATTTAACCCAAAGATTCAGATTTTTCTTTAAGATAAACTTAAACTAAGATAAACTTAGCAAATAAATGTCAAGTTTCACTTTTAAAACACT
The DNA here is from genome assembly GCA_039090855.1 of Macrothele yani. NCBI lineage: Eukaryota > Metazoa > Arthropoda > Arachnida > Araneae > Macrothelidae > Macrothele > Macrothele yani. The sequence continues at coordinate 86,593,259 of CM077001.1, forward strand.
AGGTTTCCTACAGATTAAAGCTCTTTGGCTTGGGGTTGTAAAAACGATCACTGCAATATTTTGTGATACGATTGCTCTGCAAAGGATTGTAAATAATACGATTGCTCTGCATGGCTTGTAAAACGATTGCTCTGCAATGAGTTGTAAATAATATGATTGCTCTCCAATCGCCTTTTCTCTGTGCTGAGGAGGAAAAGTACTAGCACACATGGAGATCACCTGTGGAGGATATGTGAAAACAGTCAGTCACCTAGAATTACGTACATGACAGGTGTAAACTTTTTTTCATGGCAGCCACAGATTTGTGATGGGTGATTTCTTCAAGTGATTTTAGTTTTGGACAAAACAATTACACTTTGCTATTCCATTTAGTACTTATAGTAAGTATGTCTCATTCACTGCATAGGAAAACTTGAATAAGCTAACAAATGACATCCATTTGCAAAATGTCACAAAGGTGTCCAAGTGAAGCTCAGTATCAGGAGTGGCTTATATTCGAGGCTAGCTGCGAAGCCCATAGAATGCACAAATCAAAGTAAATGAAATATACACAAATAAAAGGCAATTAGCAAAAGTATTAAGATATGTCGATGCTTTCGCTGCGAAAAAAAACGTGCAGATTTTCTTCTTTTGACTAAAAGAATCTATCTGGTGAGCAAAGAACAATGGGTCTCCCAGGATGGTGTCATCGTAACGCAAACAGCTCTACCAGTCAGTCTTCGCTGTTCTGATCTGAAGACCTTCAATACGATCGCCAGCTAGCATTTCCATGACAACATGAATGAGCAGGTGAAGGGGAATGCTTTGGCAATGGTTCGCTCAGAAAAGAGAAGACTTGGACTACACATTAGTCACTCACTTGCTCCCGCCGATAATAGTATGTGTTTCGCAAGAGTTGTTTCAGTTTGTGTGAAGTGTCAATAAATTAAAATCAGTGATATTGTATCTTAAATTCGTGGCTTTGTTGGATTCAAACTGTTTTGATAAATTTTTTTAAAGCCTTTCTAAACAACTACTATCAGAACTTAAAGAACTCTATGCTTCAAATTTTGATACAGCTTGACTAAAAAAATCAACTAAAGGTGTTTTGATTCCCTTGATGAATACAAAAAGAAATCAGTAAGAGACATTTCTTGTTACATACAAATGAATAAAGTGTACAAATCAGCAGACCTAATATTAGTTTCCATCAGCAACTGCCGAAAGAAGTTTTTCTACATTAAAAAGAATCAAGATATGTCTTAGAGACATGTACATTTCAGCAACTTGGCTGTTATGTCAATAGAAAAAAACATTCTTTTTCATTTTTAAATATGAAAAAGTACTCGGAAGAAACTTTTATGTAAACGTAACACTGAAGTCCACACAAAAGGAAAGAAGAATGGAGTTCATGTGCAAATAAAGTATTCAGAAAAAGAAGGGAGTTCATGTACAAATCCCAATCCTTATAATCAGTTTGTATCGTGTTAGCAGTAGCATGTACCTAAAATTTAGAAAAAAGGGTTACTTCTATTACCTTACAACTGAAAAATAAACCGCAATTTTAAAAAATAAACCGCAATTTAAAAAAAAACAGTACTGGGAATGGGTGAGGGGGATAGCCCATTTGTCGGACCCAAGATACAGCACTGAGTATCAGCTAAAGAAAACATGCAAATAAATGCCTGTAGCTATGTAAGTCCGGATTGCATTCTTATGGTGTAGGACACTGAGTTATCTATTTGTATGCAAGCATATCCAGTAATGATCACTAAAGTCTTATAGTTTTATTATAAGCGTGTAACTATATTTTACCGCCAAATCCTTTTTTTGCAATAAAATGTATGTTCATGCATCGGTCCACACTCCATGTTAGTGTTAATCCTGATTGGCTGATTGATAACCTTGAATTATGTACTTCTGTTCCAAAAATTACATAAAGGGGTAAAACTACAGGGCTCTATAGGTAGCACCCCTTATTTTCCCGGGCAATTTTCATAACTCCCCACACACACACACACATACGCATGCACAAAAAACACATCCTCCATTGTGTTCAAAATCCAGAGAAAATTGCTGTGCTTAGGGATACTAAAGTAAATATTGTGTGTGTGTGTGGGAGGGGGACACTTTGTCCTAGTTATGCCATTGTGCTTCACACGACAGTACTGTAAAAGTATATTACAGTAACAGCATTACTTTTAATCACTGATTTATATTAATATTTAAATCTGGCAAATAACCCAGATGCTAGTAAGTACATGACATTTAAGCTGTAGTGGCTTCGTAACTACCGTTTTAATTACAGTAACTTCATAACATTAACACTATGTATTTTGAAAGTGTACTGGCATAGACTACAACTGGTCTGTTTAAATTTGGCAAACTATGTCGGATAGCACCCTTTGTATTCTGTTAAAAATGATAGTTACGTATATCACTTGTACTTTTAAATTACATTATAAATGATATTCTTATCTTATTGCTCATTATAATGTAGCCATACTTCAGGAAAACAAAGCATGGCATGTAAGCATTTCATTCATCTTGAAGTTAGTTCCCCAACTCCGAAATGACAAATAGCACAAAATGTCAATTGTGTAGTTTGGGAGCTCCATGTGTTTGCTACAGATTGGTCATAAAAGGTGGGGGCCAATGAATAGGTGAATTAGACTGCACAGTGGGGGTTGCAAGGTATGGAAGTATATTTACAGTATATGGAAGTACAGTGTCATCAGAATGCTGTCTAGGGATTGGAGCAAAAAACTGGTGCTGTTGAGGCCTGGCAGTAGCAGAGCCTCAACCTAACTGAATCGGACTGTTTTACCTAACTGAATCAGACTGGTTTTTAATTTATTTATTCGGTCGTCGTCCATCGAAATATATTTTCTTTTTTTAACAATATTAACCTTGGCAGAGGTTTTTTTTTCTACTTCTCTCTTCTTTTTTTTTTCTTTCTTCGTAGTGGATAAGCACATATCTATAGATTTTTTTTTGCCGAAACCACCTCAGAAATAGCCAGTGAAGTGGGCACCTGACGCTATATGTAATATATGTATATTCGATTTCAAAGGTTTGTACGACCAAGTAAATTCTTATATTTATATAATGACGAGACAAAAATTTCTTATTTATACAAAAAAATCATTAGCATGTGTGAACTGCATATTTTATTGCACTTTTCTTGTATATCTTTTAAAGTACAACAAAGCTTTAGGCTTTGAAGAGTGCTTAAACTCAGTTTCTTGAAGATTCATGGGCATCCTGCAAACTTTTACTCCTCTGAAACTCTTGTTTGCTCGTGGCAAGGATAACCTGACTGTGGAGTGCACATTTTAACACAATAAATGATGACATGAAAAATTTATGAAAGGAATTAAAAAACTAAGAAATGTGCGAAAAAAGTGTTGCCCTTTTTTGCAATATTTTTGTCAAATATCAAAGTTTTCAATTTTATCTGTCGCTCCTCCAAATTAAAAAGCAAGTCCCTGCAGCATGTTGATCCTAGGTATTATTACCCTGTGTGCAAGTAAGCAAAGTACTGTGACTTCCATACATGTGTGGAATGCTAATTTAGTGATGACACACAGTGAATGCATATTATTTAAGGTTTCCTATGCAGGTGAAATAAGGTAACATGACTTCATTGAATGACAACTGTATGTACAATGGAGTACACTTCTGAACAGTGGTCTGAGATAGTGTTGATATATGGAGAGTGTTGGTGAAATGCAGATGCAGCTGCTCGGCTGTACTCGTAGCATTTTCCTGGTGGTCTTTGTCCTACACCTTCCACGATCACACCCGCCTTGTACAACATACATCTCTGCCAAAGAAATAACACTATGACTTGGCAATGCTCTGGTAGACCACATCAATCCTTGAATAGGTTGAGCGCTGTGAGTGTTGTGTCCTTTGCACTTGCCCACCCGTAATATAGTGTACGAGAACTCGCTGTGGCCTGATGGCTAGATGTGCATGGAAGATACTGCGAATCATGGGTTTTACCCACACGACAGAGTACCCCAGCAGGCCATGTTTACTGGGGATCATCAGTTCCATACAGACCGGTGTAATTATGTCCTCAATCAGTTAGAAGTCAATGAACCTATTATAGTTTCTAGCAAACATTTTGTGGACAGATGAATTCACATTCACATATGACCACAATCACAACAGGCATAATCAGTATCACAGGAGCATGGATGAGCAATGGTGGTTACAAGTAAGTCCAGGTATGTTGGTGGTTTAATGTCTGGTGTGGCATCTGGAATAACACATTTGTCAGATCAGTGTTCTTCCAAGGTTCTCTCACTGGACTACAATATCTACAACAGCTCCATGGTACCATACCAGACTTTTTGGATGATGTTTCATGTACAGTCTCATGTGGTTTCAAAGCAATGGCACACATTGCACAGCATCGGTCAGCAACTTTCTCACCGCCACATTCCACTGACACATCTAGAACTATTGGAGCCCGAGTCACCAGACCTAACCCACTGGATTTTTTTCTGTTGAGGTTACTTGAAATCTAAGGTATATGACACATCAACCCCTGCAGGTGGGCTGCAAGAGCAGGTTATTGCAGGATAGTTACCAGTGCTGAAAGTTAACTGATATTCTTGATACCTACTATGTAAGTCACATCCAGGAACACATTGTAACAAATGATGGACATTTGGAATGCTCTTAACTTTGATAGGTATGTTTTATTTCTAGTAATGTAATAGCTGAGGGCCTCTATGTCAACAACACATGGCTGCACTTAATGATTTGTGTAAGTTGATTGTGTGGTGAGTTCTATTAAATGTCTACAACTTATTCTGAGTCTATTATTTTCAGATCTTGCGTTCATATTACACTGCCATAGTAGTGCTGTTTCTTCATCAGCTCGTCATGGCATTTACTTTCATGGTTACCTAAATGCACTCATACATTTGCCTCCTCAATGTACAGCCTAATTTTACCTATTGACCCACACATTTTATTACCAATTTTAGCAAACACATGATGCTCCCCAACTTTGAAATTTACATTTTTTCAGATTTTGGGGTACTAGATTCCCAGATTTGCTACCAGGTGCACTACAGTCAAGCTTATTGGATCTCACCCCTGGCACATTTCCTGATCCCGTTGGTTCCACATCTAAGGATGTGAAGCTTCTGTTTGCCAATGCAGCTCACTTTATATTATGTAATAAAAATAAAGGGCCTTGGTCAATTTCCCAGGACATGTTCTACACCCCAAAATAAGACATATACTTTATATAAACATTAATGAGGAACAATTTTGCTTACCCTTTATAACCTTTTTTTTTATGTAAATTTCTTGCCAGTGTTAGCTATAAAAATGTCTGTTGAAATGATTTTGAAGACACACAGTGCATTGGCATGTTTACAGGAAGAAAAGTGCTTGCAATTTCTGATATGAGACTCAACACAGCCTGGGCATGTGTTTTTATTGACTGTTGAACTCATTAAAATTTAGTGGAGGTGTTGTGGATTGTCTGACAGTTGTTTGGAACTTGCTTCTGAACCGTGTCAGTGAATGGAGTGGAGTAAATGAGAGTTTTTAAATGTCCTCACAAGTAGAAATCCATTGGAAAATCTGGAAAGCACTAGTGCCAAGCTGAATGTCCTCAGTGACCTATTCACTAGGCAGGGTAGTTATTTTCCAAGAGTTCTTGTATCATATAGCTAAAATGACTTTGGGCTCATGGACTATATACATTGTGAACCATATTCATTTATACATACATAAACCATATTCATTGTGGGAAGTATCAATGGCACATTCTCTACTTCAGATGCCACCATGCATGTTTTTCTCTGCCCATAAGTGATTGTTGTGAAAATTTATGATGCTCTCACTGGTGAATCTGGCCTCATCTGTAAAGAGCACTGATGAAATGAATGGGTCACCCTCCCATTTATGCATACTCCATTAGCCAGTTGTTTGTGATAGATAATCAGGAGATGTGAAACCCTGGACATGCTACACGTAGTATGGGTACAAGTTCTGTTCATACAGAACTCTCGGCAAGGTCATGCTTTTGAGATATTTTCTGTTGCAGCTATTTCTTTATTCTGGGCACCAGGATTCTCTCCTGTAAAGCAAGTGTCTGGATGGCTCTTTGTCTCCTACTGTTTGCAGTAATGGGCTCTCTCTCTCATGTGAGCATGTGACTGTAAACAGTGACAAATGTTTCCCTATGTGGAAGGTGCTGATGTAATGTTTGATGGTATGTAGATATGCCTAACCTTCCAACTTTTACCAAGTGATTTCAATACAAGAGATGTGTCTGTGTCAATTCATGAAATGAATAACCTTCCATGCTCATGTGAAAACAGAAAGAGATTAGTGTAGCACAATATGTGCTTTGCACATGGTTCGTACGCATCCTGGAAAAGTCACGGAATTCCATATTGCCCTGAAAATATCCTAAAATTATGTTACATGTCCTGGAATTCTATCCATTTCTGCCTTTTTGTCCCTGCACAATGTTTCATAGTTAAGAATTTTTCTACTGATATAACTTATGTCTGACAAATTTCCCTCCCCACCTCTGTCAAAATGCGGGAGGCTGTTAGTTTTCTTGTCTGTGAACAGTACTGAAGTTGTGTTATTAGCACGTCATTTGTAAAACAAAGATTGTGCCTATGTTATCACTTTGTCCATCCATCATTGTACAGCATATCTCTGCAACTATCAGTCTGATCAGAAAAATTTCTTTAGCATTGGGAAGCTTGAAATGTGAGAATGATGATCTTTGCATTCCGCCCTTTTTTTTTTTTTTTCTGATGCACGTTTCCTCCGCTAGAAGGCGGAAATGCAGATTCTACGAATTCAAAGTACATTTTATTTCATATCTTTGCTTCTAAATATCCAGTTGAAATAATTATTTTTCCTTTCAATGCCATTTATATCAAAGACTATTATAGGTACAGTCACTTCTTCAAGTAATGCGTAGATTTTGCTCTAGGGGGGCGTAAAGGTAAATTGTGTTTTCTCCAATATCTCTGCTTATGAAAGTCCTATTTCAAAAATTCTTCCCGCATCGGATACAGACTGAAATAAAACTGCTTTTTTATGCTATCTTGACAGAAATAAAACTGTTTTTTTTATGCTATCTTGACTGAAATAAAACTGTTTTTTTATGCTATCTTGCAAAATATGATGATGTATTGCAGTGCAAACATCTTTACTGTGTGGAATTAGGTTTTTATTGCAGAAGTAATCCGAGGTGTCTGTGCTTGAAAAATTACCCCTTCAGCGAGGACTGTTTAATGTTTTGTTGAAGGATGATAGAAATTTCAGACTGAAGTCCTGTGGATGTTTGTTTTTTTATGATATTTTCCCTCATTTTCTTAATTTTTTTAAAAATCAATTTCTCCAAATATTCAGCTATCTGTATAAACGAATGAAGACTAAAATAAGAGGAGATCGCTCAAAAACCTACGGGGAATGAGGGGGGCTAAGCACCCCCGAGAAGATACCTGATTACATCACTGTGTGGGATGTATTTGCACAAAAACATGATGACCTAAATTTATTATAATGATGGAAATACCAAAATTGTCATCTTCAAGTAAATTCCTATGCAAAATCCATTGGTGCAATTAAACGTTTCTGTCGAAGTTTTTGAGTTTTAAGCATTTTTTTTTTTTTAAAGGAACTGGTGTGTCCTTGTATGTATAGAAAGTTACAAATATGACCTAACATAAAAAAGAAAAAAAAGTGTGAGTGAGAAGAGAAAGAGTGTTAACTTTCAGCCGAGGAGCTGAGAAACCAATTTTTTAAACATGACACGTACACAAAAGAAGTAAAATGGTGTATCTTCACAAGTGGCTAACCAACTCTTTTTATGCTGTATCTGTCGTTAGCATAGGTGCAGTAACCATCTGTCTGCATCGAAGCCCCATACGCAGCAGGATTCGCTGAACTGCCATTTTAGACACACTTCCAGTAGCCCCCTGATTCATTCAGCCAGTGAATTGCTCCACTGTATCGCGTCGATCGGCCCTCATGTACCTTCGCAGCCGACGTTCACCTCTCATATCAATGGCACGTAGTGCTCCGCAGTTTCCAGATCACTTATTCGCAGGGGTGCCATTTCTCCAATCACAATACACTTTAACCACAGCAGCACGCGAACAGTTCACAAACTGCGCTGTTTCAGAAATACTGCCACCCCTGTCCCGAAAGCCGATAATTATCCCTTTTTGCAAATCGGATAAATCGCTCCTTTTATCCATGACAGCAGCGAGTGATATGTTATCAGAATGCATACAGTACACCATATGTACCTTCCAAGTCAGCTCACGACACGTGCCTACTTTCGTTGGGTACGCGCTGTTGACGTCTAAAGTAGGAGGAGATGGTCTACAATAATGTGACTCGACTATACACACACACACACAAGGTCGAGCCACATTAGTGTGACCACCAGCTAATACCCAGAGTAACCGCCGTGTGCAGCACAGACAGCAGCTAGACGGGCTGGGAGTGACTCAAGCCTTGAGTCACTCCCAGCCCGTCTAGCTCAAGGTACTGGAAGGTGTTCACAGGTATGTGGAGACTGCAGTGCATATGACAGCTGCTGGAGGGTGCGTGGTGGAGATTCATAGAGCGAACAACACGATCGGGGTGGTCCCACAGATGCTCAATTGGGTTTAAGTCTGGGGAATTAGGGGGCCAGGGAAGTACTTTGAAGTCTTCATCGCGACATTTTGAGCTGTGTGATATGTCTCATTGTCGTGCTGGAAGATCTCATCCGCCCCAGGGAAGACAATCAGCATGTATGAGTGTACGTGGTCTGCAAGGATGAATTCATAACGAATTCGGTCCATAGTGCCTACCACAGGCATCCGTGGACCCAGAGAAGGCCACGAAAACATTCCCTAAACCATAATGCTGCCCCCACCAGCTTGTGTTCTTCCAGCAATGGTTGAAGAGTGTTTGTTCTCCGATGTTTCTCGCCTTATAGGACAACGTCCATCCGTTCGGTGAAGCAGAAAACGTGACTCGTCGGAGAAGGCAATCCTTTGCTCATCAGCGGAGGTCCAATTCCGATACTGCCTTAGAAATGTAAGCCTTTTATGCCGATGCACCTTCGTTAGCATAGGTGCAGTGACCATCCGTTGGCAATTATGAAAAATAAAAATACAGAAACATATAATCTCTAGAACCTTTATATATCTATTTATTTTTTGCTCTTCTCGTTTTTTGTTTACGATAGAGCTAATTTTTCATATTTTTGATAAACGTTTGGAAATCACAGGCTGAATTTCATTTTTTAAAATAATATTCAGCGAAAGAATATATTTTCTTTTTCATTTGCTGATGGGCAGTTACAATTGCGTTTAAAAATATACGTCGAATCTCGTAGTTTATCTGTTTGCTCCCCCCTTTATTTTTTATTTTCCTCCTGACAAAGGAACAGACATGCCCTCCCACATCTGCCCCCTCAATAATTTGCTGAAGTCGGCGCCCCTGATAGTATCATATTCACATAGTGTATATACTGTACGTATAGCATATGCACATAGCGTATACATTTGATAGATATAGTAGACATTGATGTTTACGTAGGGTGTCTGAAAAGTTATCGGACCGCCAATGAAGGAATAATCGTACATATAGTGCCGAAAAGATAACTAACGAAACCATATAATGTTCAATGCGTGGATCACTATATCTAGCAGTTCAGAGTAATGCAACATTTTACAATGTACAATAAAAAAAAGTGATCTTCAATTAAATTCATGTAGCACTTTTTTTACATTTGTAGACTGTAATTTTTTGAACATGTAAAATAATCTTTTGGAATGTTTAATTTGTGACGTACATCGCTCTTAATCTCTTGGGGGAGGCGGCTTAAGCACCCAAAGCCCCCCCCCACACACACACACACGTGTGCGCCAGTGTATTTAAAACATGCCAAGGAAAATTAAAGCAGGTGGGGATATACAGGGTGTCCATAAAGTATTTCCCACACTACAAAAATTAATATAAAAAAAATCTATGCAAGTTAAAATAAAAATGGTTGGCAACATAATATAGCAGCACTCATAATTTTTTTATTTTTTTTTATTTCTGCTCTTTAGATGAGCGCTACTGCTGAATAAGATAAGCATTTCATTGATAATGACTTCCATGCAAGAAAAGCGGCATGCGTGTTGTGGTTCCATGAAACCAAATCGGCGGTTACTGTCCAGGGTCATTTCAGAAAAGAGTGCAGACGATTGCCACCGGACCAAATAAGCATAAAAGCTTGGTATGAAAAGTTTAAAGCGACGGGTAGTGTAAGTGTTGGCGATCTTCCTCGAGCGGGTCGAACACCTGTTACACAAGTGACAGCTGCAGCTGTTCAAGAGGCATTTCTGCAAAGCCCCTGGAAATCCATTCATCGTGAATCATTGGAAACTGGGATTCCCCGTCCCACGGTTCACAAAATTTTACATAAACGTCATCTCTGTGCTTACAAGGTACAGATCGTCTAAGCTCTTCAGTCTGACTGATGACCGCCTCGCCGTGCTGTGTTTGCGACGGAGATGTTGCAGCGCATAGCTCATGATAGTGATTGTCTGTACCATGTCTGTTTCTCAGACGAAGCCGCATTCTACGTCTCTAGTACAGTAAATATGTACACAATGTACGAATCTGGGGATCAGAAAATCTCCATAATGCCACTGAGCAACAGAGGGCTAGCCCGAAAGTGAACGTATGGTGTGGCCTGATCACTGGCGCACCCACGGGGGGTGGTGGCTTTGGGGCTTAATTCCCACACAAAGACCTGTACGTCAACTTTTTTATCTGCCTATCTAATGCATATCTGTCTATCTTATGCACTATATATATACTATGTGCGTATACACACATACCTACACATACATCTAATGCATATCTGTCTATCTTATGCACCATATATGTATATACTATGTGCGTATACACACATACAGCTAGCCCCCCCTCCCCAGCAGGAATTCCTGGGTGTGCCACTGGGCCTGATGCACGAACCTTTCCTTTTTATAAAGCCTACAGTAACGTGAACCTGGACATGCTGGAACTTTTTGTAGCACCTCAGTTGCATGCACTCCAAACTTCGGTTATTTTCCAACAAGACGGTGCCCCACCACATTGGTCAATAATAATGGTTCGTGAGTTCCTGAATAACAGATTTCCGGACAGTTGGATTGACCACGACGGTTCCATGACATAGCCACCTCGATCGCCAACATAACCCTTCTAGACTTTTTCCTGTGGAAGACCAAGTTTACTCTAGCAATGTTCCGGATGTCGAGACGAAGAGCAGAATAACGGACGTCATTGGTTCTGTCTCTGCTGAGATATCAAACAAAACATGGCGTGAAATCGAATATCGCTTGGATGTCCTCCGGGCCACAAATGGCGCTCATATGGAGGTGTACTGACACTGGAAAAAAAAAACTTTACTTGTGCACAATCATTGTCGTGCAATCCCTTTGTTGTACCTGTAATACATATTTTTATATTGGTTTTTGTAATGTGGGAAAGACTTAATGGACACACTGTAATTCCATATTAAGAAATAAAGAAAGTTTACATTCCATAATAATTGGTCCTGTGTTTTTACAAGAATACAAGTTCGTTAATTTTGTTCAGAATAACTTTCGGGTTTTTTAAAATAAATTTATATATGCATTATCTTTTTCACATTTTTGTTATCACTGCTTCCGTTTTTAATGTCCCGTATTGTAAACATTAAATCTGAAAAACCTAGTTTTGAAATTTGTGCTTTATCTTTATTTATTTATTTATTTTATAGAGGTCTGCAGTGGCGGCTGGCGACTACGTGCTACCGTGCTGTAGCACGCTAAAAAAAAAAAAAAAAATGAATAGCGATTGGTATTAAAATAATAAGAATGGCAATTCAAATTGTTTTTGGCGGAAAGTGCATGCATTAATCAATGATTTGCTGCCAACACAAAATCTTATTTTTAACCGGGCAAGGAAAGTTCTTGTTCGCCGATCGGTCTTAAAAACATTGTATTAAGAACTGAAGTCGCGGTGCCCTGCCTTTCGTGCAACTTGTTGGTCAGCACGCCTATACAGTGTGGTTGCTGCTGCAGCTTACGTCACAACCCCCCCCTCCTCCCATCTCTCCTTGGGTGTTGCCAAGTAGTCCATAAAGGCTTGCAGCGTACTGAACTTCTCTGAGCACGCTCCAATCTCTTTCTTCTTAATTAATACAGACATTTGACGTGGATCAGGAACATCAAACAAAGGAATTCGCTCTTTCCAATTTTATAAGTGAGTCACGGAAAAATTCTCATTGGCCGCGAAAAATTCGCAGAAGATGTAGTGGAAGCATATCCGGCGCGTAACTGGAAGACCTGGGTTCGTTTCCCGATGGCGGCCAATTGATGATTTTTCCGTGACCCACTTATAAACGTGGAAAGATCGAATACCTTTGTTTGATGCTCCTTCTGCTATTGGAACTGGGGACAGGGCAAAGTTTCACCCACAATTCTACAGGATGCGGTAGTTGACCAAAACAGAAGAAAAGCTTGTCTTTTTGTTACCGTGCTGTCAAGAAATTTGCGCGATCAATCAGTTAAATTCTTTCGTTTTTTGCTCTTTCTAGTGTAAAATTTTAGTAATCTTTTAATTTCTTGAATGCGTATTTTTGGAGAGGGCGTAAAAATGAAGCTTGATCCACGTGCAATTATTTATACTTTTTTGCGTTTCATAAACTCTTTATGGTGTGATTTCGTATACAGTAATTTAGTTAATTCATGTATAATTAATTCATATTTAAGTTCTTAGGAAGTGCACCGAAATCACAAATAATTAATTGGATTACAAGGTTGATTGTACATTGAACAAAGACACCGCAAAAAATTTGCCATTAAAAATACGGAAATAAATAAATAACGTATTTTCAATAAACTTGAGTAAATAAATAATTTTGTTTTAGATGATACACAGCTGAATATGTTTTCTTGGCAACTGAAGTCGTCGCAGATTAATACAGTAAATCTATATATTGTGCAAAATATTAGGCTTAATATTTTATTTGATATATGGTTATGAATTTAACCACTAACATTAATGTAATTACTGATGCTAAAAAGATGAAGGAAATTACAAACAATTCATATAAATTTGTACATAATTACGGAAAACATCTGGAGTTGCTTTTTTTTTTTTTTTCTACGGCGGATGATGATTAATGATCATATGTAGAGGATTTTAGGAAGGGAGTGTCTGACCCCAGGTCTTAAACAATCCTTAGAAATAGGAAACTAGGAGATTTGGGCTAGAGCGCCCGATTGGAAAGGGACACGGAAGCGAAGTAGAAAGGGGGAAGAAGACGCCCTTATTTATTACCGGTGGGACCAGTACCTGCTACGGCGGATGATGAGGCTAAGTCCGTTGACTATCAATTCCAAAGTCTTTGCTGGAAGAGGAGGGGGAGGGGAGGTAAGTCGTAGCACGCACATTGTCAGCGGCACGAGTCGCTATCGGAGGTCTGGTCATGAGGGCCGCGAGTAGCCTAATGGGCAACGTTCGTGACTGCCACGGAAAGTACCTCGGGTTTGATCCACTAAATATCCGCCGTACGTCGGATGGGCACGTTAAGCCATCGGACCCCGGGTACTGGCCCCATGGTAATAAATAAGGGCGACTTCAGTCTCGTAGGAACGGGGGGGGGTACGTACCCCCCGAAATTTTGGAGAGAGGTACATTAATATCTACTGTACCCCCCCCCCCCCAGAATATGAGCAAACATAAACCAATCATTCATAAAGAGTAACTGTAAAATTTATAGGATACTTATTTTTTTTATTCTCTTTTTTTTTCAAAGAAATATCACGGGTCATCTGGTTATTTTTTATATCCGAAGCTTGTAGTGGGAGGCTTTTCATCTACCAAAAACTGGCCAACCATCTGGGAAACTCCAGCAAATTAGTTCTGCAGGGAAACGAGTTCAAACGACTGCCAGCTTGAGCAGAAGAAAGGCGCCGATATTATGACACCTGTCAGTCACCTACAGCTAATGACATTGCGATGGGTTGAAACGGAGTGCCATTTCAGCGCCCGCAGCCCCGGCACTAAAATTGTTTTCTGTCTTAAGATCTGTAGCAATACAACAAGTGCATTACGGATTTCACATACCACTCATAGAACTCCAATTCCTCGATATCTCCACCATCATTTAGCTTTGCACCAGACCAATGTGCTTTTTACATCAATTGTCAGCCTATGTATCGTTCAAAGTTTTTAATATAGACTTCATAATACTTCAATGGTACTATCTTCGCGGGTAGAGCAGTTTTTATCTTACTGCGGTTTTACTTTATTAACGTAAACAAATATGATAAGAAATTTAATTCGTTCTTGAAAAGAGTTATATAACATTTCCTGAGAAATCTCTCTTTTCCAAACCCTGCTGACAGAAATTCATCCTAATGTTGACTTGACCATGCTCAATATTTTAATGAAAAAAAAAGTACAAAAATTAACAAGAGAGAACACAATAAAAGACTTCTCTATTCATTTTCTGATAAGAAATTAATAATGTATACTTTTTGTCAGCAATAAAAATAATAATGGTAATAATTAATAATAGGATGATAACAATGTTCATTCTGATGAATTCCTGATCAGTATACGTATTTTATAAAAACTGTAATATACTACCCCCCTCCCCCCCCCCCCAAAAAAAAAAACATTCGGAGGAAGTCATCCATAGATGGCTTAATCCTTGAGATGTAAGGTTCATGAGCTTGTACCCCCCTATATCAAAAGCTTTCCTACGCCACTGGGCGTCTTCCTTCCCCTTTCTACTTCGCTTCCATGTCACTTTCCTATCGGGCACTCTAGCCCAAATCTCCTAGTTTCCTATTTCTAAGGGTTGTTTAAGACCTGGGGTCAGACACTCCCTTCCAAAATCCTCTACATATGATCATGATCATGATCGTCTGGTCATGAAAGGCACAAAGCCAGTGATGCGTGTATAGCACTGTGTAGTAAACGGTGCAGAGGCGAAACTACGGGGAGGCAGCTTGCAGTTTGATTAAAATTGAAACTAATTTTTACACAAGTTTTTGGTATTCGAATTTCTTCCTTAAAATGTTCAGAAGATTCTAGCTGTTCACATTCAGGAATGAAGGAGTGGTTATATGGTCCGTCGAACTAAAAGACAACTACGGCCGTCAGCGACATGTGACTTACTGCGGAGGTAAAGCACGCGTCAAGACAAATCTGCAGCGATACATTCCGTCGGTGTAGTTTAGTTGGTTCGAACGGCACACTCCGGAGACTACCGGCAGATGTGTGAATTTCACTATGGCACCCGAACGTAAAAATGGATCTACTGGCCGGTGGGTTCTTCGAAAAGTGTGTGATGTTTGTTACACACATCGTCTGGAATTAATGACAAATTTGCCGCCCCGGTGGCGCAGTGGTCTAAGGCGTTGGCCTCTGATTATTCGTCCGAAAGGGGTCCGGGTTCGAATCCCGGTGAGGCATGGATGTTGTGTTTGTCTTACGGCACTGGCTCTCTCCCTTCCCTGGAACCAGTGACCCTAAATTAGGGACGGGCGACTGCTTATAGCCCATTGAGTTGCTCACGGTGGTCGTTAAACCTCCAATCAAAAAAAAAAAAATGACAAATTCTTCGCTTCAAAAAAATTTAAAGGTAGATGATGTGACTCATTCCGGAGTGAGGAGACGCGTGTTCGATCTGGTAATCATCAGATTTGTGAATTTCACAAACAATGGGGCCCTCTGTTTTTTTTTAGTCGGATGGACTATACATACGAGGCAAAAAAAGAATGTTGTTCACATTGTTGAAGATTCTCTGGATGTTATTTGATCATTTCTGTATCTGTGAGCCACTACTACGAACTGAATTCGGTCCATTTGATGTGGTAGAGTAGGTCCAAACTCCCAAGCAATTGCGAAAAACTACACAAACAGTCACAGTTAAATTGTATCTACTGCGTAGAGATAACTTTGGGGTATGACGTTAATTTTGTTTTGTCGAGAAGAGTATTTATTATACTGCCCGACATTATTACTAATGTACATGTTTAGAAATTTCATAGTTATATATATATACTGTATGTACACAGCTATTAAATTTGTAATGCCTTGAAAGTCAGATGGGCCGCCCCGGTGGCGCAGTGGTCTAAGCGATGGCCTCGGATCATTCGTACGAACGGGGTCCGGGTTCGAATGGTGAGGCATGGATGTCGTGTTTGTCTTACGGCACTGGCTCTCTCCCTTCTCTGGAACCAGTGACCCTAAATTAGGGACGGGCGACTGCTTATAGCCCATTGAGAAGCTCACGGTGGACGTTAAACCTCCAATCAAAAAAAAAAAAAAGAAAAAGTCAGATGGGGGGGGGGGGGGTAGTATTTTGCGGTTTTCCCCGGGCGCAGAAATACCTAGTTACGCCTCTAGCACGGTGCGTGTACAATTTCTGAAATTGAAGTATGGCTCAAAAGGAATTTGTTTCTTCTTGAATTAGAGATTTGATTATTGTAATGTTCACGAATTGATTGTGTTTATAAAGTTCTTAAACACAAAACAAATTTTAATGTTCGAACCAGACACAATAGAAGGAAATGGCTTTGTTTATGGGACACAACTCATGAGCCATACAATTAAGTAAATTAATCATGAATTAATTAAGTAAAAGAAAAATAATTAAGTAAATTAATCATGAATTAATTAAGAAAAGAAAAATAATTAAGTAAATTAATCATGAATTAATTAAGTAAAAGAAAAATAATTAAGTAAATTAATCATGAATTAATTAAGTAAAAGAAAAATAATTAAGTAAATTAATCATGAATTAATTAAGTAAAAGAAAAATATTACAAACTTAACATGTTATGTGAATATTTAGTGACTAAGTAAAAGTGCAGCGTTACTAAAAAGTCCCACCTTGTCGCCCTTTTCTGAACACAGAAAAGGACGATAAAGTGGGATTTTTTAAACTGCAGCGTTTCATCGAACACTGTAGTTTAAAGAAATGTACTAAGTCACGGCAATTTATTTCTTCAAATTAAAATAGAGTTCTCGCTTGGCTTACATAGAACGTTTTCTCGAAATCTGTTTGGAGTTCCCAATTCAGTTTTCAATATAGGCCTAAAAACGACAATATTTTTACCCCCCACCCCCTTCCTGAACTTTTGTGGCCAGTTGCCCTAAACTCTTATGTACTGGCATGAAAATTCAGACAAACAAAAGAGCTCCTCTCCGTGGTTAGGTACCTTGGAAAACTGTCACACATATTTCGGAAACTTGGGAAATTGCCACACATTCATTCAAAGTGTTCCTCGAAGGAACAGCAATTTGTGCCCGGCTCCTTAATGAAAAACATGTGATAGTTTCTCTGTGTGGCGGTTTACCGGCAACCGACGCTAAAACTCTGGCTAAAACCAGACTACAAACCAATAACCAAAGCCGATGTCATTCTCCGCAGGCATTTGAAGTCTAGTAGATGTTCGACCTCTCCAAGACCAAGGTATGTTATCAGCAAAGCGCCTTCAAACAAACATAAAAAAATTTAAAGCTTCGCGCAAACATAGTGTCTCTCAGAAGCCAGCCGCAGTTGAGTGGCAGAAACGTTGCAGCCCAAAAAGGATTTAATCCCTAGCTGCTTTCCACAGTCCAACATAAAAAAAGCCGTAATTGCTTCCCCATCCACTGAATTCAGAAAATGTAAAAAAGCTTCTTGTTAAACGAGCGGTTTGGGGTGTTATTTGTGATGGGGTCAACCCTGCTGTTCAACAAGACATCGCAAACGCGCATTCCAAAAGCGACTGCACAAGTGCGGACTGGGCCGCCAAGATACTGAAGGAATTCCCAGTGGGCCACCATGTTCTGACTTCTGGGCTTCTACGCCTTATGCTAACTCAAGAAAAATAAAGTATATGCATACTTGTACCTCAATATTCTTGTAGAAGAAAACCAATATATGCTAAAGGGACAAAAAATGTTTACCACTTTGACGGCATCAGGGAAAAAGAAAAAAAAATACGTAGCAAATGTTCTGTTGAGCCAAACACTGTTTTTGATACATCTCTTTAAATTTAAGACGGAGCTTAAATTTAAAATATATTGATTACACATTTTAAATTTGAGCTCCGACCCTTTCGGTTGATAATCTCTACATCCATTCGCTTTTGCCGGTAAACTGCCACGACAGAAAACTGCCACGTGTTTTACATTAAGGGGTCTGGCACAAATTGCCTTTCCTCCGAGGAATACTTTGAATGTGTGGCAGTTTTCCAGTGGGGTAGTTTTTCAAGTTTCCGAAATATGTGTGGCTGGTTTCCAAGGTGCCTAACGCCGAGTTCTTTTGTTTGTCGGAATTTTCAGGCCCGTTTAGCTTAGGGCAACTGGCCAGAAATAGAAACTGCAAGTTTAAGGAGGTGGGGGAGGGGTGATGATTGCCGTATCTTGGCCTATATTGAGAATTGAATTGGGAACTCCAAACAAATTTCGAGAAAAAGTTATATGTTAGCCAAGCGAGAATTGTACTTTACTTTGAAGAAATAAATTGCCGTGACTTAGCAAATTTTTAAAACTACAGTGTTCGACGAAACAACGGATTTTAGCATTATTCATGCTGTGTTCAGAAAAAGATAATAAGGTGGGATTTTTTAATAACGCTGCGCTTTTACTTACTAAAGCACTAAATATTTACATAACATGTCAAGTTATTAATAAATATTTCTCTTCCACTTGATTCATCGGCCCTAGACCTAGTTCAGTTCTACTTTAATACCCCCCCCTTCAGGGTTTAGCTTGTTGAAATTATATCGAAGTGGTAGCGGACAAAATAATATGATCCAAACATCATGATTCAAACGAATTCTTAATGTATGAAAATTTCCCCCAATTACAGATGTGTACAAAAAAACATCTGAAATGGTTTCGAAAGATTTGAGGGTGACTATACCTTTTGCGGACTCCTCCTGGAAAAGGGGAAAGAAATAAAAAAAAATCACAAGGTAATTTATTATTGTTTTCGCTGCGCTATCTGAATTTTTTTTGTAGAATATCAATTCTTCAAGTATCCTGCATAATTCTGGGCCCCTTCGAAATGTGAGGCCGGGGGCTTCAGCCCCTCCCCCGCCCATAGCCCCCTTCGTAAATGGGCTGTGATGTACATTGATGAGCCATTACATTATGACCACCTATCTAATAAGCTGTAGGACCTCCTTTAGGCCACAAAACAGCGGCCACTCGGCGAGGCATCGATTCAATGAGGTGGTAATAGGCATCCATGTTCGATTAGGTTCATGTCAGGAGAATTTGGAGGCCAGGGCATTAACAGAAAGTCTCCACAGCATGTCCCCCCCCTCCTTGACGATTCTGACAGTTGCCATGAATAGATGAACTTGGGCCGCACCGGTGTTGAGATAACTGACAGCTGTCAAGGATTGTGCTATTGGGATAATGGTGCCTAAAGTGTGTCAAGAAAACACCGCCCCCGACGGCCTGTTTCCTCACAACAGTGCTGCAGGTGTCATAGCCTCCGTTGGCAATCGGCGTATCCGCGCTCGGCCATCTACGTGATGCACCAGGAATCTTGATTCGTCAGACCAGGCCGCTTTCTTCCAATCATCCACGGTCCAAGTTCGATGATCTTTGGCCCATTTCATGCGTTGTTGGCGATGACGTGCAGTGAGCATGGGGACCCGTCTGGGTCTTCGGCTACGCAGGCTCATGAGCAGAAGGCTGCGATGAACTGTATATTGTGGCACATTGCCCTCATCACCACTGTTGTAGCTGCGTGGGATTTGTCGCACTGTGGACTTGCGGTCTCTTTGAACAATGTGCGACAGTCTCCGCTCCTTTCTGGCATCAATGAGCTGCGGACGGCACACGGCTAGACGACGGTTCATCGTTTGGCCATCTGTGCACCACTTTTGATACGCACTTACTACAGCGGCACGTGAACAACCCACAAGCCCCGCCGTTTCCGAGATCATAGTTCCGAGGTGCCGTGCCATCACAATTTGTCATTTTTCAAACTCCGATAAATCGGCAGCTTTTCCTATTCTGACTCCGAACACTCTACTAGCCGAAAGCCGGTCCTCGAGTTGTGTGTATTGCTCCGTGTACTTCACCTGTGCCACCGTTCGATCTCCAGGCGCGCTCATTTATCTAGGCTAGGGGTGGTCATAATTTAATGGCTCATCGATGTATATTAACAAAATGTGGAAGAAATAACAGTTCAATTAGTGGGATTTCTATACCGATGCGGATAAAGTGTCATGTATTACAAATGTTTGCTCATAATTAGGCATCCTTCAGAATACAATGAACTTTTTAAAAGGTGTTCTTCGCGGGAACGAAGAAGCACAGACGAGCTGTGTCGTGTTTTTGTTGTTGTTGTTTATCAGACAGTCAAGAGAAAAATTTTGTACAATGTGCAAAACTTGTGACATTATTTTAGGTGTGTCTTTCATATTCGAGAATAAACAATTTTAAGTAGTTCTAAGTGTTTTGTGCCACAATTCTTAATTGTTACTTATTTACTTGCTTACTTACGTTCTGAATTCTCATATAAACAGAAAAAAAGTCATTAGACACTATCACACGGCAGTTACGTTTGTGTGTGTGTTATCTTGAGTCATTTCAAAGAGGCTGGCCTTGGTTCTCTAAAAGAATAAAATTTGCATGATATCATTAAGTCTGACGTAAGTGTTTTGGAGCACTTTGCATCGGCAGGAAACTAGGGCAATCATTTTAATTACCATGAGCACATTTGTGTTTCACGCAATAACGTATAGTAATTTTGGTTTTACGAAAAATACTTGTAGGTTCCAAAAAATTTTATTTATTGAAACGCCCATTAAGCCTAGTAAATAATGTGAATGTAAAAATTTTCAGTAATTGAAAGCTAATAGATTTTCGCTAAAGGGCCTCGAAATTTTTTTTGCAGGGGAGCCCGAGAGTTTCTGGTGCGGCACGACCCACAGCGTTGGGTCAAAACGCTATGAGGAAGCAAGGATGCTTCGACTAGCGAAAATCTGAGGATGTTCAGATTCCAAAGCTATGTTTGCTTAGTCTAAATTGCTTGGGACTTAACTGTCCTGGGTGGTGTAATGGTTAGCATACTCGAGCGGAAATCGGGAGATGCGGGTTGGATTTGCGCTACAGGGCGGTAAAATTTTCAAGTTTTCTGAGAGGTGTTACATGGATGACCAATAAGTCGTACAAGCAAATTGAGAATTTATATTCTGTTTGCTTCGAGTATTCTACTAGCGAATACTTTTTACACGCCAGAAAGTAAAAACAATAAAATAAAATAAAATAAAATAAAATACAAAATATGAAAAACGAGGATCCAAAAGAAAACTGAACTCCCTTGAAATGTTAAAAAAAAAAGTATCGCATTCTTACATTGTTGGATAAACTACACTGCTCAAAATGATTAGGGCAGGGATGCTTTAAGAATCTCTGAGGACCCGGCGCGTCGTGGAAGGAGGCTCTCCCCTGCCGTCCCGCGCTCCTGCACCTATATACAGGGTGTTTCAAAACTAATGGAACAAACTTTAAGGGGTGGTAGAACACACCTAAACAAGCACTTTTTGCCATAGAATGCATGATCGCAAGTTACGCGGTTAGGCGCTGGAGGGCGCTTTCCGTTTCCCCACACACGCCTTCTTTCGCAACGCAAAGACAGGAATGGCACAACAAATCAAAACAAAGCTTTATTGCAGAAAAAATAAGAGAAAAAACTGACATTACAAAATTACATCAAATTTGCAAACATTAATTAGTAAATACTGAAATTAATTACATTTACAAAAGCTGTTCAAAAGGGCGACAGCCACTTTGAACAGCTTTTGTAAATGACACGCTTCGCATCGTCGACGTAAAGATGCCCGTATGTTGTGGAAAATACCAGGCATTTCCCGGACAGCTGCAGCAGCGACTGAAAGTCTGGCGACTAGTTCCTCATTTGAATCAATGGAAGTTTCGTACATTACGGACTTAATATGTCCCCATAAAAGGAAATTCAGATGGGATAGGTCTGGTGATCGTGTGGGCCAAGCGATGGGTCCACCTCGGCCAATCCATTGGCCTGGAAATGTGGCGTTCAAGTAATCACGCATCTGAGTGCTGAAATGAGCTGGCGCTCCATCATGCTCGAACCGCATTTTAAGGCGGACGGCTGCTGGTACATGCTGGATCAATTCAGGCAAGACTTGTTGTAGGAAAAAAGGTACAGCCTCCCATCCAGACGTTCCGGTAAAAGATATGTTTCTTTGCGTTGCGAAAGACGGCGTGTGTGAGGAACCGGAAAGCGCCCTCCAGCGCCTAACCGCGTAACTTGCGACAATGCATTCTATGACGAAAAGTGCTTGTTTCGATGTGTTCTATATCACACCTTAAAGTTTGTTCCATTAGTTTTGAAACACCCTGTAGAATTCCATTTTATCTTCTAAAACCTAACAATATTGCTAGGTATAACTTTTCCTTTACATCTCAAGGAAGTACGATAAACATTTCTTACAGTGTGCTTTAGCAATAGATTTCCATATGTAATTGATATACTGTATATTAGTTGTAGAAATAAGTTTTAACGCGTTTTTTTTTTGTGACGTATACCGCTAATTTACATATCCGACATTCCTCCGCGTTGTTGTCATGTGACCGTAACTGGTCCAGAGTATAAAATGTGACACAGAAGTTTACCCAACAGTCAAACGCACTTGCACATCGGTAGGTGAAAGATGGAAAGCGATACTGCGTTTATTCGACACTGCATTCGCAGTGCCGGATCTAGAAAATTTTTGAAGGGGGGCAAAAGGAAGAAATGCCGCCCCCATATATATATTTATTAATGACAAGAGTGGAAGACATCATGATCAGAGTTAAATCCCTGAAATGGCAATGGGCTGGACATACTGCCAGAAGGACAGACCATCGATGGACAGCCGAAATTTTAGATTGGATTACAAGGGACAGGAAAAGACCCAGAAAAAGACCACATGGGAGATGGGTGGATGAAATTCGAAAGTATTCTGGAGTGACATGGAGGAGACTGGCACAAGACAGACCGTTGTGGAGGAAACTTGGGGAGACCTTCGTCCAGCAGTGGATTGACAATGGTTGATAATGATGATGATGATTTATAGCAATATCATTGGCAGGAATGTCAGTTGATTCAGGCTTTGCTCCTTGATTCTGACATTCCTGCCAATGATATTGCTTTCATAATGAATGCTCTTCATCTCATTAAAAAGCGTTCATTTTTCAAATTTCGGAACATTTTTTACCAACAAACCGACGGGACAGCCATGGGTTCACCTTTATCCGCAGTCTTAGCAGAAATTCTTCTACAGCATATTGAAAATAAAGTCATACAAGAATTCCCACAAAAACCTAGTCTCTATATCCGTTACGTTGATGACATCTTGGTAATTTGGCCATATACCATAAATCAGTTACATCAGTTTGTCAACGCTATGTCTGCTCAATACCCCTCCATCAAACTCACGATAGAACTTGAAAATAATTTCGTCTTACCTTATCTTGATTTTCAAATTACTCGTAACCCTTCTGACAATTCCCTGTCTTTTGCCGTTTATCGAAAACCTACTTCCACACCCACTCTAATTCCGTACAATTCTGCTCACATTTTTCAGCATAAAATTTCTGCTCTGCACTTCCTATTTAGAAGAGCATATTCACATTCTTCTAACCATTTTGCCAGAGCTCAAGAACTACAATGGATATCATCCCTCGCTAAAAACCATGGTTACCCGGACAACGTTGTTAAGGGGGTGCACAAAAAAGTACGGTTTTCTATGTCAACTGCTTTAATTAGTAAACAAGTGCCTAAAAAGTATGTTGGATATGTTGATTTTAATCCACATATTGTAAACCTCCTTACCAACATATGTTCTCGTCATAAAATACAATTTGGAATACGATCATGCAATCTATATACCATTATCCGCAACGATCGTGACAAAATTGACAAAGGGCAAAAATGGGGTGTGTATGTTATTCCTATGCTCGACACTATCTCTGGTGAACTAAATAATCATTACGTGGGTTCTACCAAAAGAAATTTGGATTTGAGATTAAATGAACACAGATATGATCTAAAAATGAATCACCAAAGCACCTCTTTTGCAAGAACCATAAGTGCTGGAAATTCCATCCCAGACTGGGATAACGCTAAGATCATAAACACACCTAACTCTGTTATTCCTTGTTATTTACAGAAAGCCTCTATATTTCGGCTTATAATACACGTTGCTGTAATGACTATTATCCTTATGTTTTACCTGAACCTTGGAGCAATCTTGTTGGGAAGGACAGCACAATAGCAATTGTTTCTGTTAAATGATCTTCATTGGCTAATTATGTTTTTTTTTATTGTCTTGTTATCTGGTATATCATGTGACATTGACATTACCTTTCCCATGATGCATCTACTCCACGTACTTAAAACCAGCATGTAACTACATGGTGAAATCACATCTGATGAAGGTGTCAATGTGACACCAAAAGTGCTCATGTGTCTTTTACACTGTATATAGATTTCGTTTTTTAGCTGAATAAATATCATCGTGCAACAAGACGGATTTCTTTTAATACTAGTATTCATGCACGAATTATAGTGTCTACCGAGAAAGGAAGCACTTTCGACAGCCATCAGCACGTGAATATTTTATATTGTTCATTTCCCTAATGTACAGTTGCCAAAGTTTTACTTATGGAGTCTTGCTTGCATAATATGTAACCAATAGAATATTTTGTGAGCAGGAAAAAAAGTTTCAATTTTCGGCAAATAAATAAATAAATAAAATGTAAAGAGTAAAACGTCTAGGATTTATTTAGTCTGGGATTTTTTTTATTTAAAAAAAAAAAAATCCCACCTTGTTCTCCACACACTTTAGGAAAGTTACAAAAAACTGAGTAAGTAATAAGGATATTAACACTCCTGCAGTTTGTGCATTCCATAAATACAACAGCCTGCTGCAGCCAACAAGATAAATCTCTCTCATTGGCTGCGACAACAACCAAATAGTTCATATGTAGGTTTGCAATCCTGATACAACCTACTATGAACCATTGGCTGATACAACCTACATATGATGCATCATGCAAATTCAGCTGTTGTACTTATATTTTTCTTGACCATGATAAAATTTTTTTTTTTTTTGATTGGAGGTTTAACGACCACCTGTGAGCAACTCAATGGGCTATAAGCAGTCGCCCGTCCCTAATTTAGGGTCACTGGTTCCAGGGAAGGGAGAGAGCCAGTGCCGTAAGAGAAACACAACATCCATGCCTGACCGGGATTCGAACCCGGACCCCTTACGGACGAATGATCAAAGGCCAGCGCCTTAGACCACTTCGCCACCAGGGCTGCGATTCGAGTTTGAAAGAATTAAGTTAGATCATGCAGGGTGCTATACACTGAAGAGCAATTGAATTAAAGACAGCTAGCGTTATGCAAATGTGGCGCTGTGGGCGGCCCTGTAAACGACATGACGTATGCAGCGATCCGACAATATAAGGAGTGATGCGACGGGAATCAGTAAGAGTCCGACGCAGTATGGGTAAGACGAAGGATCTAAGCGCATTTGATCGTGAGCAAATTGTCGGGGCCCGACGAATGGGTCACTCCATCTCGGAAGTCGTGCAGGCACTGGGATTTTTACGAGCCGCTGTGTCACGGGTGCACCGTGAGTACATCAAATCCGGTAAACCATCCCTGCAAGGGCCAACTGCCGTGGACAACAGCGTGTGGATGAGCGGGGTCATCGTCGGCTAGCTCGCATTGTAACTGCGGATAAACGGGCCACAGTGCAAGAAATCACTCGGCAATTTAACGCTGTGCACAAAAACGTGTAAGCAGCCACACCATCCAGAACCATCTCCTCGCTATGGGGTGCAGAAGCCATCGTCCCACGAGGGTACCGCTGCTGATCGCACATCACAGGGTGCAAAGATTAGCATGGGTGCGGGAACATCGCCACTGGACCCTAGACATGTGGGAAAATGCTGCCTGGACTGATGAGTCGAGATTCACGTTGGTACATGCGGATGGCAGGATAGGAGTACGGCGCAAACCACATGAAGCGATGGATCCTTCTTGCCAGAAGGGTACTCTTCAAGCTGGTGGGGGTGGCATTCTCGTCTGGGGACTCTTTACGTGGACTGAAATGAGAACCCTGATACGTGTGACATCGTCCCTTACAAGTCAACGCTACCGGGATATCCTGGACGACCATTTGCTCCAGTTTGTGCGCCTTCAACATCCCACTGGGGACCTCATCCTGCAACAGAACAATGCACCGTGCCATCGCTCCCGAATTGTATCCGAATGGTTGGATGAACACTCCACCGACGTGACCTCGCTTCCTTGGCCAGCTAGGTCACCTGACCTCAATCCCATCGAGCACATCTGGGATGCCACCGAGAGAGATGTTCGAGGCTCTGACCCCCTCCATCAAATCTTCGCGAACTGTGGGAACTTGTTAAGGGGTCGTGGATCCGTATGGCATCCCAAAGCTTCCGGTGTCTTGTCGAGTCCATGCCGAGCCGAATCGCCGGCGTCATCATGGTGAAAGGTGGTGCTACACGTTACTAGACAGGTATCTCTAATTCAATTGCTCTTCAGTGTATATAAGTGTTATGCGTTTGATCTGGAATAAGGATAAATATTATCAGGAAATGAATGAACAAAAAAAAAGTTGCAACAGTAGGCAACTAATAGTGGTGGAGGAACCAGTGCTTACTTAATTAAATCTAAAAATTTCTTCGTCAGTGTTACAAAATATTTCACATCAGTTTTTATTAAATTTACTGTTTATCTAAAAAATGTATTTTAACCCTCATATCACAAGTGGAAGCAGGCATATAACATAGTTAATTTCGATTCTGTTCCTGGACACATCGTGTTCCTCCCTACATGTCAAGCCCCCCCCCCCCAGAAGGGTTGAAATACACTTTCCCTGTAGTACAACAAATTCATTTTATGAATAACAGGAAAATTAATTTTGACCATTCCAGGAGGGGGTTGGGGTCAGAAGAGTGTGAAATTCACAAATGTATATACACTGACGGAAAAAATAATCCCCACACCACGAAAAAATAGTTGTAGAGGAATGAAATGGCGGCAATACATTTGTATAGGTAACATATTTAATCGATTAAGGTTTCAAGATCACAGCTTAATGTAAGCGCGAGAAGAGCCATTTTAAATGCTGGTACATTAATAACCGATGTAACCGCCAGAATGTTGAATGCAAGCACGCAAACGTTCATGCATTGTGTCGTACAGGTGCTGGATGTCAGTTTGTGGGATGGAGTTCCATGCCTGTTGCACTTGGTCAGTCAATACAAGGACGGTTAATGCTGGTTGGGGGTGACGCTGGAGTTGTCGTCCAATGATGTCCCATACGTGCTCGATTGGTGATTTAGCAGACCACGGCAACATGTCGACACTATAGAGCATGTTGGGTTACAACAGCGGTATGCGGGCGAGCGTTATCCTGTTGGAAAACACCCCCTGGAATGCTGTTCATGAATGGCAGCACAAAAGGTTGAATCACCAGACCGACGTACAACTGTGCCGTCAGGGTGCGTGGGATAACCACGAGAGTGCTCCTGCTGGCATAGGAAACTGCTCCCTAGACCATAACTCCAGGTGTAGGTCCAGTGTGTCTCGGCCGCAGACAGGTTGGTTGTAGGCGCTCACCTGGCCTCCTTCTAACCAACACACGGCCATCACTGGCACCCAGGCAGAACCGGCTTTCATCAGAAAACACAACAGATCTCCACTCCGTCCTCCAATGAGCTCTAGCTTGACACCACTGACGTCGCAAACGGCAGTGGTTTGGAGTAAGTGGAATGCACGCTACAGGGCGTCTGGCTCGGAGCTGTCCTTCAAGAAACCGATTCGTAACAG
Source organism: Macrothele yani (assembly GCA_039090855.1). Lineage (NCBI taxonomy): Eukaryota > Metazoa > Arthropoda > Arachnida > Araneae > Macrothelidae > Macrothele > Macrothele yani. The sequence continues at coordinate 86,621,190 of CM077001.1, forward strand.
TTCGTTGTGTCCCTGTGGTGGCAACTGCAGCTCGAATTGCTACCGCAGACGCAGTACGATGCGCCACGGCCATACGCCGTACACGGCGGTCTTCCCTCTCAGTAGTGCCACGTGGCCGGCCGGAACCCGGTCTTCTTGAGGCAGTACCTTCCCTTGACCACCGCTGCCAATAATCATGCACAGTGGCTACATTCCTGCCAAGTCGTTCTGCAATATTGCGGAAAGAAAATCCACCTTCTCGTAGCCCTATTACACGACCTCGTTCAAACTCCGTGAGCTGTTGATAATGGCTTCTTCGTCTTCTTAAAGGCATTCTTGACTAACATCAACACACTACGTCGAATCTCAACGATAACTAACGCTCACGAACGTTACAGCGCGTATTTACAGCAAACCTGCTTTGCATGTTCCGAGGGGCGGCGCCACACGTATGCGCCGAGCGCGAAATTTGCATAGACGTCATCATACAGATGTACTCTCACCGCCTACCAACTGTCATTTATCTAACACAACCCCTTCTTGGTGCTGGGATTTTTTTTTCCGTCAGTGTACATAACATTACTTTCTGCTGTTGATTTTAGATTGTAAGGTATGGGTGCCGCCCTGGGGCGCAGTGGTCTAAGCGCTGGCTTCTAACCTTTCGTCCAAGATGGGTCTTGGTTTGAATATCGATGTGGCATGGATGTTGTGTTTGTCTTGCGGCACTGGCTCTCTCCCTTTCCTGGAACCAGTGACCACAAACTAGGGACTGATGACTGCTTATAACCCATTCAGTTCTTCACACTGGTTGTTAAACATAACTCCCATACACTATTTCTTATTTAAAATAATAAAAAGTAAGCATGTGCCATCGCTAAATATATCTGCTTTGATATTTATTCCAAATATACCATATTTGCAAATAAATTCAAACCAATTTGGCATCTTAGGTAGTTTCATTGAATTATTCTATGTAGTAAAAACAATGATGAGCTATGTTGCCTGTGTTTTATCCAAAAAATATATACATCCACTTGGCACTTCTAAACAGCATTATTTCTAATCTCATTATTCAACCTTCCCTTTCAAAATTGCCTTTTTTGGGGGGAGGGGGTAATATAAAAAATTATCTTTCCGTTGCATGTTACTTTACATTGAAACAGTAATTCACAACTACGAAAAGTAAACCAACAATTTCTTTCATGTAATTGAGTATTTTATTGAGAATCTCTAAATAAAACTGATGTTTTGCAGTAGATGCTTCAGCCCCAAATAAAAATTCAGGTTTACTAGAAATTAAATCAATGGTGAATTTGCAAGGAAATGTATAAAATAAAGTAGTAAACCCCCCCCCCCCAACAGCTAAATAACCTTAAAAGTGAAGATAATAAGTAAAAGCTGAAAACTCACAAAAAGCTGAATCAGTGGAATGGTGTGCTCAAGTTCTCATAAAAAAAAAAAAAAAAAAAAAAAAAACTAGAAGAGCCAAGAATATTTGAATCTAGCTAAAAGAAAGGTTGGCCAATAAACTTTTAGCTCTACAAAAGGTTACAACACCATATTCCCCCTGGATGAATCAGGAACCTTCTGAGCAGATGTCCCTGGAGGTGAAAAAACCAGGTGCACAGAAGTGCCCACTGGATAAAGAAGGATAGATTAAAGAAAAAATACAACTCACAGACTGATATTTAAAGATGCTATTTAAAAAAAAAAAAGATCAGTAACAATAAAATCTACACAAAAAATCAGTCAACACCTGCTAAACTCAACAAGAAAACTTAGAATCAAAGAGTGAAATTCCTGATTCATTAAATGCAAGTCACTGCACTTCATTAACATTGAGCAAGTAAAAGCTAGGATCTCTGTCTATCCAGGAATCACTAATATCTAGATAAAACTGACCCTTGAAAGGTTCTCTGCTTTTTGGAGAGTTTAACACTTCAATAAAAAGTGTTTTCCTAAGGTCTGGGAAGCAATTTCCAAGACTTAGAAAAAGTAGAGCAAAATCTGGTTATTCATGCATAATTGAGGTGAAAAAAACAAACAAACCAGTAATTTTGCTGGGATTTCCGCTTTACTTTATTTATGCATAAATAAATTTAACAGCATAATCTTGGTATTTAAACAGACCAAAACACCAGAAATTTTTTTATTTGGGCAATAATTTTAGCCATTTTTTGCTTTCCCCCAAAGAGTGTGCTCAAGCTCCAGATAAAAACCCAGGCATAGCCGGGGGGGGGGGGGGTCCCAGGTCTGGATTCCCCCTGAGGGAAGAGTTAGCACAAATTTAAAGGAATATATATATGCATATATGAGGCTTTTACCAATGAACCAAAGCCATGGAACCCCCCTCCCCCTTTAAGAAATTTCTAACTACACCACTGAACCCAGGTGCACTAGAAACTAAATCAATGGTGGTTTTGGTAGGAAATACGCATATATAGAACAAACTATTAAAATAAAAAAAACCAACACCTAAATAACCTTAAAAGTGAAAGTACTAAGTGAAAAACTGAAAACTGAAGAAATTCGGGTAAATTGTATGAAGAGGCTAAAGTAAACTAGTACCTTTCCTTTTGTGAATTAAAAATTTTTTTCACGTTTTTTGTAAGATTGCCCCAAACATGGTGAAAAAGCCTTCAAGGCTCTCTGCGTAAACAGATATGTATGTGTGTTCCTACCCTGTAAAAAGACGAAGTATTTGCATTGCCTCACATTTTTTTAATTTGCTGAAAAACACCAGTTGGAAACTATTTTCTCCTATGGATTTAAAATTTTAATCATTTTTTGAATAAGATTGCCAAAACATGATGAAAAGCATCCAAGGCTCTCTGCGTAAACATCGTTTGTATGCTCCATCTCTTTTGGAAAGATCATCCCACCCACTTTTTTTTTTTTTAATTTGCTGAAAAACACTAATTGGAAACTATTTCCTCCTATGAATTTAAATTTTTAATCACATTTTTGGAATCAAATTTCCCAATATATGGTGAAAAGCCTCCACGGCTCTCTGCGTAAACAGCTATGTATGTGTGTTCCTACCCTGTGGAAGGATGAAGTATTTGCATTGCCTCACATTTTTTTAATTTGCTCTCTAATAAAATTATTTTTCAATAAAACAATTTGAGGAACAAAAGTGGGTGATTAAGGGAAATATGAAGGAACAATAATGCAGAATATTTAAATTTGCGTCGCTGCAGCTTCACGTATCAGGTGTTCGTTGTATGTAGAGGCATATTTTCTATTTCACAGCTGATTTTCATCGAAATTGAGAACTTGCTAATTAAATTTTGATCTAAGAATTTGTTGGTTCGCATTCGCACCCGAATATTCCTTCTGCGCTATTTATACGATACAATATGCGTTGAATCAAGCACTGTATGTACCTTTCCAATAGCTATGAATTTCTCACCAACTCCTCGCGGTAACAGATGGCGCTGCTGTCACAATTGCTGCTCGTTACCTCCGAAGCGCAGCATTAGGTTTGCCAGTCTATTCTCTCCAAGGTATTTGGTTCACGTGAAAGTGAATATAAATAAAATCTCAAATGTAAATAATGATACGGAATCAATGCTTGTTTATGCAAATCCCATCAATAGATGACGCTACGTCCCAACTAAGTTTATATTAGAAAGCAATCTAATTTTATGGCAACTTTTTATGTAAAGCATTCATTAGCAAACTTCAGTAAAGGTCAAAATACCCCCCCCCCCCCAAGAAAAAAATCGGCTACTTAAAAAAAAAAAAAAAACTACTTCCACCAGTGGCTAAAAAGTGTTACAAAAATTAACAAATGGCACAAAAAACGTTTCGCCTAGCAGAAGGAAGGTATTAGAGACAAAAAGATTTTCAAATCAAACAGTTAAAAGAACAGATAAAGAAGGAAACATAACTGTATGCCTTTTAGCGGAACAATTATTGCACAATGGAAAAGTTGAAATAGGCCAAAAGTATCCCTCATACCAAAAGCTATGCTAAGGAAAAAAAAAACTTTTCAAATACGTCTCCCAAAAGCAGAGATAGCAAGAAAAACGTTTTGACCTTTACAACCCCTAGGGGAAAAGTACACATTATTTGAAGTGGATCTTCTTATTGTAACAAAAATCTTATTCACTCTCCATCTTTATTATTGTGAATGGCATACAGTAAAAAAATAAATTTCTCATTAGAGTTTTTAGAGGCAGAGATAGCCTGCAAATGGAAGTACATGAACACCACCTGGCAGCAGAATTGTGAACCACAAACCTCCTCAAACACAAACTTAGTGTTCCATAAGGTAAATGGTATCTGTTGTTAATTTTTTTTTTTTTAAAATTGGACATTTAGAAGTACAAATATTGAGAATATATAACATATTTGCATCCCCTAGTGGCGAAATTGTGAATTATTTTGGGAAGAAAATACACACAAGGAGTTTTCATACTTAGTAATATTTGGTCGAAAAAGAATATTTGTCAATCCGGTTATTAGTCCCGTAGATATTACTGTAAATGGAAACATGAACTTATGCCCTCTAGTGGTGCACTTGTGCGTTAAGAAGTATTTGAAATTATATGAGAAACATTTCGCACCAAAAATGTTCTCCAACAAAGAAAGAATTTTTCAAATCATACTCCTAGAAACAGAGATATGGACAAAAATAATATATATGTATACGCCCCTGGTGGAAAAATTATGCACTATATAAGGAGGTATTCACAAAAAGTTTTTGGAGGTGAGTGGTATCGGTCCACATATTAATTTTTTCAGTCGATTTTAGAGCTCAAATTTTATTGCGAATACATCAGAAGCAAAAATAAACACTACACACCCTGGCGACCAAAACATCCTTTACCAAAAATGAGGAATTATATGCAAAATATTTTCCCTAAAGAGCTGTATCCAACGCAGGAAGAATGCTTAAAATCAGACTTTTATAAACGGAGATATTGGGAAAATTGCTATTCACTGTTACGCCCCTAACGGAAAATTATTAGTCCCGTAGATATTGCTGTAAGCGGAAACGTGAACTTATGCCTTCTAGTGGCTCACTTGTGTGTTAAGAAATATTTGAAATTATATGAGAAACATTTCGCATCGGAAATGTTCTCCAACAAAGAAATATTTTTTTAAATCGTACTCCTAGAAACAGAGATACGGACAAAAATAAGATATACGTGTACGCCTACAGGTGGAAAATTATGCACTTTTTTATTTAAGCAGGAGGTATTCTCAAAAAGGTTTTGAAGGTGACCGGTATCGGTCCACGGAGGAATTCTTTCAATCAAGTTTCGAGCTCAGATTTTATTGCAAATCATCAGAAGCAAAAATAAACACTTACGCCCCTGGCGGCCGAAAAACCCCCAAAAATGGGAAATTATATGCAAAACATTTCCCCTCAAGAGCTGTATCCAACGTAAGCATTTTTTTTCAAATTGGGCTATTAGAATAAAATAGTCTTCGATATAAATGCCATCGAAAGGAAAAATATTTTTTTCAATTGGATATTTAGAAGCAAATGTATGAAATAAAATGCATTTTAAATTTGATACGATCTTCATTTGTGCCCCCTAGCTGCGAAGTTGTGCATCAGAAAAAACCTAGAACAAATAGATCATCATTCTCACATTTTAAGCTTCCCATTACAAAAAGAATTTTACAAATCGAACTAATAATTGCAGATATAGGGTCTTCCCGGTCGGACAGACAAAGTGATAACATAAGCACGACGCCAAAAGATGCTAATATAACGCAGCTTCAGTCCTCCTAACAGACAAGAGGCCCCTCTCCCCCAACACCCGCCGTGTTTTTCACAGGGTGGGGAGGAAACTTTGTCAGGCATAAGTTGTCAGTAAAAAAATCTTCAACTACAAAACATCAAGCAGGGACAAAAAGACCGGAATGGATAAAATTGCCGGACATGTAACAGAATTGAATTTTAGGCCTTTTCCAGGACAAAATGGAATTCCAGGATGTGTACGAACCATGTCAAAGTGACTGTTGACAGAACACCTTAATGGAGTTTAAATTTATATGGATAACAGCAATTACTTGTTTTCAAGAACATGTAGAAATATGGAATTTTAAATTATTACAATGCAATAAAAACATGTCTTGTTTACTATTCATTCAAACATGTTACTAGGTTAGTAGCATTTCACTGGAAGGATTTCAAATGCAAGGCACAAACGTATATACTAACTTGTGAAAAACATTGGTGGAACCTTGGGAACAACACTACGAGACGCAACAATATGAATTGTTCTTCTTCACGGAATTCTCCATTATACTACTCTCTAATTCCAGAATGTATGTGAAAATACCCCAAAACAAGCAAACTGAACCTAAGCAATGATCTAACAACAGCTAAGAATGTTATCTGTACTAAAGTAATTCCTTTCTCCGCTAGAGGTAGAGCGGACCGCTGAGATCGCCGATTCCCTTCTTTTGTTTTTTTTTACTGAACCTAAATCAATGTAATACGTATTTTAAATCCAGTTCCGTAGTGAGTTTAATTGTCCCAGTGGTTTGAGGATCTTTGCTACTTTAAACGTAAAAACTTCGTTAGGATTGGGGGTGGGGGGATCGCCCCCATGGATCTGTCACTGGGGTGAAGAGGGATATATCAGAAGTGTATAGTGTTTGGCTAAACAGAACCTTTTTCTTAAAAAGCTGTCAAACTAGTAAAAAAAAACTTTGTCGTGTTAGCATTACTTGGTTTTCTTCTATAAGAACAGTGAAGCACAATATGTCTTTGTACATGATTGTATTAGAATATGACGACTCCCGGTGTCAGTGTACCCGCCCAAGCGTGTCATAAAGTACATGTGACAGATATAAGCAGCTGGCCAGGACAGATGAGCCATAATGTGTGAGCACGATGGGGAGAGGTAATGATTTGACGGACGTTCAAAACGGAATGATCATCGGCTACAGTGCCAAAGGTGGAAGCATCTCAGAAACAACAGACTTTGTGGGCTGTTTCCGAGGTGCTGTAGTAAGGGTGTACCAAGAATGGACCGCTGGCACACCGAGTACCTTCCGACGTCAGAACTGTGGAGCCCCAAAGGCCATCAACCCAAGAGGAGAACGTCGCCTTCGTCGACTGGTAAAGGGGGCAATCGACGCGCAACAGTGCAGCAATTGATCATGCAAATGAACTCTGGGGCACCCAGGTACATGCCCCCGATAGCAGTAGAGCAAACCCTGCTATGCATGGATCTCCGGAGTCGATGCTATCAAGGCACTCATATAAACCCAGGTCCATCAACAATGACGCCTACAGTTCGCGTTGGACTACTGTCATTGGGCAGTGGAAGAGTGGGAAAGAGTTGCCTTCTACGATGAATCAAGGTTTCCACTCCACGGAAGTGACGGAAACGGTGTCAGACACACGAGAACCAACACAGGGACATGTTTGTCAGTCAGGTGCAGGCCGGCGGTGGTAGTGTGCATGTCTGGGGGATGTTTTCCTGGTATGACCTAGGACCGCTGGCACCACTGGATGGATCTTTGAATGCAGATGGCTAAGTGTCGATCCTCGCTGACCACATGCATCCCTTCACGTTGGACATTTACTCTGGTGGTGATGGTGTCTATCAACAGGACAATGCACCCTGCCATGTCGTGAAGGGGGTGTGTGACTGGTTCCAGGTACACGACAGCGATGTCTTCGCTCTCCCTCGGCTGGAGAAATTGCCCGACCTCAATCCCACAAAGCACTTGTGGGATTATTTGAATTGACAGGTCTTGCGTGCCAACAGACAGCCACATCATCTCCGGAACTTCGGTGCCGACAGACAGCCACATCATCTCCAGAACTTCCGTGCTCTGCAGTAGTCCGCATGGGAGTGTGTGCTTCGTGCAACCTTCCAGGGCCTCATTGCATCCATGCCATGCCATCTTGCCATTGTCATCCAGGCCAACGGTTGTTATTCCCATTATTAGGTAGGTGGTCATATTATTCTGATATGACTGTGTATCTTTTGTATGTACTACTGTGAAAAAAATTTATGTTCATCTCTGAAATATGGCCATCTGTATGCCAATACTCAATGTAGTCACTTTGCCTGTTGAGACATTTGTCAAGCTGGGAGATCCATGCATCGAAACCTTGTCTATAAAAGTTCAATGGTTATCAATACAGCCATTGTTTCACTGCATGCTTCCCAGCATCATTTGACGGAATCATTTTCGAAGGGGCTGATTCAATTGTGGAAAGAGGCGACTATCCAACAGAGCCAGATCAGGGATGTAGGCCAGATGTTGCAGAATTTCCCATTCCCAGCTTTCCAACAGATTCACTGTGTAACAAGCTGTATGCAGGTGAGTGTTGTCATGCAACAAAAGCACGCATTGGGATGACATTTCAGGACTTTTTCATCCAACGGCTCTCTTCAGGGTACCTTGATAAGCAGCAGCATTGATTCTTGTCATGGAAGGTGTGAAATCCACCAGAAACACACCATGCATGTCCCAGAACAGGGTCGCCATGATCTTCCCACAGCTGGTGGATGTCTTGAATCTTTTGGTAGCAGGGGGCCCTGGATGCTTCCACATCATGGATTGGGCCTTTGACTCAGGAGTGTAGTGGAATATCCATGTTTCATCTCCAGTGATAATGTGCCATAAGAAATCGTCATCGTGCTAATTGAAGTGAAGCAGATGGACGAAAGAGCCACCCATGTGGTTATTCTTGTATTCCTCGGTCAGTTGTCTGGGAATCCACTGACTCCATACTTTTCGATAGCCCAAAAGGTCATGAACAATGTCCCATATGCTGCCATGTGGAAGATGGAATTTTTCATCCAGGTGATTCAGTGTCACACGGTGATCTTCACGTAAGCACCTCTCAATTGCATCGACATGATCTGCTGATGTGAAAGGATGTCCAGTCCTTGGTTCATCATGGACACTCACTCTACCACCACTGAAATCATGACACCACATTCAGGTCATACACAGCTTGAAGTTCACTGTGAAATTCAATAGGCGATGTCCTTTTTGCCCACAAGAAGCGAATGACTCCTCGGACTTCTTCCTTTGTCCATTCAACCAGTACATAGCCATTTTAAATCTGTGTAGTTCAGGAAGGTAATGTCTCTAGAGCTTCAAACTGCAGGCACCTAACACAGAACATGTCAAGTTACACGTCAGCAAAAATCATTTTCAATACATGCAGTACTTTTAAATTTTTCAATGGGGAAAGTTACTTTCTGACTTTCCCTCATAAATGAATGACAGAAAGAGATTGCTGTCAAGATGGCTTAGATTACATCTTCCAGTGATGACAGTCTCAATACGGATTAACAACAAAGTGTGTTTAATGCTTTTATTACCTTTGAAAAACTTCTCTTAAAAATGGCATCAGTTTAACAGTGAATTGTTTTGAAAATATTTAATGTATATTTGTGAGATAAACTAATCATGACTGCACATAACCAGGAACAAATGAAAAATTCAATGGACACAACACAAAAAAATTTAGACAGAACAAGAGTTACCAAGGGAAAAGACAATATGCTTTAGTCATTATACTAACCATAGGCTTTTTACCATTTTGCTTTTTATAAAGTCATGTAATGCATTATGATCACAGAGCAGTATTTCACCAACAGAACTGGGCATTTCATTTTGGTTTTACAATACACGAAAATTAAGTTCACAGTGAAAAATTAGAGCTTGAGCATACAAGTTTTTCTTGTAAGAGTTTCTCTCTGGTAACAGAAATAATGGTACAATATCTTTATTATATGAAAATCATGAACACAGTACACATCATAAACTAGCAGAATATACAACATAGACTTTTGTGAATATTTTACATTTTCAATGGATGACAAGTTTTCACCGAGGACAACTGCGAGCTATTTGCTCCTTCAAAACCATAATACTATGACGCTGTTCAGGAGGAAGCATGGCTATTTGTTGATCAGACAACTGTAAAACTTGCATTATCAAAGCAGCCTACAACAGAAGAGAAATTAATTAATAAATAATAAAATCTGCTGAAATAAATACATACTTTTATAATATTATTTTAACTCGCACACTGTTCGTTTAAAGTACAGAACTGTCACAAAGAGCTTCTTCATCCTTGAGTAATAAAATGTTATGAAAATATTTAATAAATACTAAAACCTGATTTTTAACAGCTCACTGAAACATGTCCAACATTCAGCTTATACATATTTTTCACCAAACGCACCGCCCCCTTTTTGATTGGAGTTTTAATGACCACTGTGAGCAACTGAATGGGCTATAAACAGTAGCTAGTCCCCAATTTAGGGCCACTGACTCCAGGGAAGGGAGAGAGCCAGTGCTGTAAGACAAACATGATAACATCCATGCCTCACAGAAATTTGAACCCGAACCCTTCTCGGACGAATGGTCATAAGCCAACGCTTAGACCACTGCGCCACCGGGGCGGCCAAAGTACCCCTTTCTGATTTGTGTGAATGCCAGTACGTGTGATGCAACAGCAGATAATGCACATAGTTTTTGCAAGATCACAAAGTTTCAAAGAGGATGGTGATCATCTCCATTACATATCCACCAAATTTAAGAATGCAGTAAACCAATGGATTACTTACTAGGTAAATATATACAGAGTGTCTGGATGGAAGGTATCAAAAAAAAAAAAAAAAAAAAAAAAAAAAAAAAAGTGTACCTTAGAAAGTACGTATTATATTTACTTCTAGTTTGCGCCATTGCAGAGGGAATTATTCAAAGTTTTTTTCCATGCGCCAGCTAGTATTGGCATCTTGACTGACAGGCAGACGATCCCAGCCAGTAGTCAACACTGCAGGAGAAGGTTGCATGCGTGTTGTGGCTTGTCAAATTAAAATTTGCTGCTGCCATTCAGCGTAGTTTCAGAATGCAATATAGACCAAAAGTGGAAAAGCATCTGGTTCTGCGACAACAAACTGAGGACCAGGGTTGTATAAAAATATTTTCTTCCTGTGTACACACTTTTGGCACTTAAAATTTCCTGCGAGCTTTCAGTGGAGATCTGAGGTTGCGTTACTCAACAGAAACACTCATTTGCTGCCTATGAAGTTTGCGAAAAACATATATGCATATATTTATAATCAGTATAAAATAATGCTTACTTGTAAAATAACTCTGGTGCAAATACAAAAGGTTGGAGGAGCGAGGAGAGTCAAAAGGTAAGTAGGACTGGCAAATGTAAAGTTAGGTCAGAAGGTCAGAAGTCTTGTACGATTGGGGGGGGGGGGTGCGAAAGTTTAGGACCTAAACTTTAGGACCTAAACTTTCACCTCTTAAAAAATAATTTTGAAACACTTCTGCAAAAGGTCAAAAATATAAAAATCGCCCCAATTTTGGGTGAAGCTAGCTTTACATTTTGCAACCTGATTTACCTTTGACTCACTCTAGCCCCTCTATTATTTTGTATTCACCAGAGTTACTTCATGAGTAAACATGGTTTTTATGCTAGATTACAAATACATATACATTTTCAGTGAACTTGATAGGCAGCAAATGAGTGTTACTATTCAGTGTTCCGGCAAATCCCATAAAATTACTGATGTTTTCCATACCTGAATTCTGAATACTTCCTTGACAAATATCAATTTCTCCCAAATGTATATGTTGCAGTTTGTAGGAATAACTTAATATGTTAATTGTTTGCTAAAGTATAATTGAAATAAAGCATAATAAGCCATTATATTTATATTAATTAAGTGGTTCTACTACCTGAAAATGGTTTTAAGGTTTCAGTAGACCATACAACTAAGGAATTACTTTTTTAGGAATTGTATTAAAGCATTAATGAAGTGGACTTGTAGTATATTTAAATTTGATAAAGAATCATATTGCAAATAACGGCACAAATTACAAAGATACACTAACCTCAAAATTTCAGCATACAACTTGAAAGAGATGCATAACAGCTGTTACTGGTCCATAAAATGAAGAGGGGATTTTTTAAAGCAGTTTGTCAACAGTTTTGGATGTCATCCAATCCTTCAATGAACGGCTGTGCCTTAAGAAATGATATTCATGGTCATGCTTATTGAAGTACTTCTTCATTACCTCAATAATGACAGCATCACAGTTGGTAGGTAGAGGCCCATTTGACTGCAATCATCATTTCATGGGCTGCTGTCTCCTCTGTTATGGGTCTCCTTTTGTTGTTGTGGTGCTCATATTTTGAAGCTAATGACTCTACAACAGATTCAACAGACATCATGATGGAACCAGCACAAATGCAATGTATAACTGTTTCTATTGTTTGAAATAACAAATCCTTGCTTTTCAAAAACCGCTGAATTATTTGAATGCTAGTCAGGCTTCTAAACTCTTTTTCTGCCATATCCTTGACCATCTCATCAAGCTTCTTCAGGAAAATTCTGTACTGAAACTGTACTTCACTATCTGGGATTTCTGTAAGCTGATGAAAAAGTTTTTTTGAAGACACCAAGAACTTAGGCATTTGAACAGAAGCTGTGAGAGGAATTCCTTTACTTCTGATTTTTATAGCTAAGGATTTTATGTCTGTAATATTTCGGATGTGATTAAGTGTATCTTTGTCATCTGATGTAAACACAGTTTCCCAAAAGCCCTTCACCATTTCCAGTGAAAGTTCTATGAGCACTTTTCTGACAATTGCATCTACATCTTGTTTTTCTTCCATTCTTTTTTGTGTTGCCCTTGTAAAATTGCTGCCTTCTTCAGGCTCTAAAAGGAACAGGGGAACCCCTTAATATTCCCCAACACTTTCAATAGATGTTTGATCAAAATGGTAGTAAGGCCAAAAACACTTTTTTTTTTTCCTTAATCACCAAGACAACATCAGGACTGGAAGACTCCACACTGCTGCATGGACATATTGCATGATCAATTTTTGAAGTCATAGTATCCAGGTGATCTACTACTTTCATGAAATGGTCATATCGCTCATGCGGAAGAATGTTTACTTTTTGCAAAGTATTAACAAGTTCGCCAAATTTCTCGTAGAGGTCGCAAAGGCCTGAGAGTCTCAAACAAAACTTCCTGTTGAATACGGTATTCATCTGTTGGTTGGCATCCTTTGCCTTTTGTCTCTGGCTTGCATTTCCATCAACTATGTCGGCTTGCTTTTCCTCAAGAATAGAAATGATAGCTTTATAATTGGTTCTGAAGCTGTCATAAACCTTTCTAACAGAATTTGCAAATCTTGTTTCACTGTAAAAGCAAGGATTAGCAAAAGATATTTTCTCTTCTGAATGTCCTTCAGCAGCATCTTTTCCCATCTGTGTTACAGTATCTAGCAATTTCTCATACTCTTTACCCCAATTGAACACAGTAAATATGGAGCCAATTATGTGAGTAATAGTACTTACCCAAGCAAATTTTGGGTTCTTTTGGATGTGTTCATCAACAAGTCTAGCTTTGTGCATTGGATCCCAATCATAATAAAAATGTGGGGGTCATTTAGACTTGAACTAGATCTCGAGCTGAAGTGTTCACTGAGAAGCTTTGGCACGCCTAAATGAAAGTATTGACCATCAAAAGAACCACTAAGGTACTGGTCACCTGAAATCTCCCATTCATCTATAATACATGATATAATGCTATCTAAATGGACGATGCCATCGCTCTTTCCACGTTATTTTTTAAACAACGCATAGCCACTGAAAAATTGTATTTCGGCACCGCTGGGATCGAACCCCAGAACTCTCGATAACTAGTCGAGTGCGTTCGAATTTACGCTACAGCCCCAACAATTCTCAGCGCCATGCGTGGTTTTTCAGTCAGTATCTGACTACACGAATACGTATTGATGGTCTCAGCAACTGAGATGGCGTCATCTGGTGGCATTTAACGCAACAGCTATTTAATTGTAGCTGATAAATTCAAAGGGCGATAGAATGACGCCATCTCAGTTGCTGAGACCATCAATACGTATTCGTGTAGTCAGATGCTGACTGAAAAACCACGCATGGCGCTGAGAATTGTTGGCGCCGTAGCGTAAATTCGAACGCACTCGACTAGTTATCGAGAGTTCTGGGGTTCGATCCCAGCGGTGCCGGAATACAATTTTTCAGTGGCTATGTGTTGTTTAAAAAATAACGTGGAAAGAGCGATGACATCGTCCATTTACATTGTCTCCACGTATTTGATATATATAATGCTATCTGCAACTGCTCTTCCTGAGTGTGCTTTTGTCACTGGATGAGCTAAGTAGATAGCATGAATAAGATCATCAGAATCAGGAACTACAGTTACAGCCACCACAAACTGTCTGGTATGGTGTTTCCAGGTTGCCTTATCAGCAATTATTTTTATAGGTGGTTGGAATCCAGTTTGTGAAAGTCTATTGTGAAGGAAGCTCTTCACACGATTGGCTACTACACCTGACACAAATGGAAGAAACTTTTTGGGAAAGGCTTCTGAATGATTAATATCACCCAAATCACATCCATTGCATATACTAAGTGCAACTTCTTCTTCGAAGTCATGATATGACCGCCCTTTGTAATACAGTTTATAAGCTATTCGACTAATGCGCAGTGCTATTTCCCTTTCTCTTTGCTGATGCTGCTCTTTCTCTCTTTCATTTTTTTCTTTTAACTGCATATGTGATAAGTGCACACTGCTTGTCATGTGTTCTTTCAAGTGATGTTTAAGGCTGCCAAACTTCTGGGGTAGGTTACAGCCTTCTGGAAATGATGTCCCGTATTCTGGGGCATACACAAATACAGCTGGATGACAATTTATTCCATCAATGTATGGTAAAGGTTGGTCACTGGGTACACACATTCGACATATCAAGATGCAAGATGATTCATTATACTCAAGTTCATCAAAAGTTGAGGTTAAATCCTGGATTGAGCGGCAACTATTAAACAAATAATTATAATTTTTTTCACAGAGTAACTCACCCTTTTTCTCACTGCATTGTGATACACTGTTTTTCTCCTTTTTAAATTAGCCAGTTCTTTCTCAATAGTTTTCATATGATCAAGAATGTAATCCAACTTCTTGTTGACATCACTGCTAGCATTATAAGAAGAAAAAGGAGTAGTTTCATTAGCAGGCTGTGGTTCCTGATTTTGCCTTGTTTCTTCATGAAGAATTCTGTCATCATTCGAAACTGGACTGTTAGTTTTTGAATGACTTTCACTTGGGTTAGGTTGGCTGCGAATAGATTGAAGAAACGTTGAAATTGATGCTTGATCCGCACCCTTTTCTCAGCAGCATTTGTTCCTGGATGTTTATTCTTAATATGCGAAGAATAGTTCTGCTCCAGTAATTATTCGTGGCAAATACGGCATATGACTTTGGCCGTTTACTTGGAGGGCAATGTTTTTTTCATTGCAGTTTGAAAGCTATCACTGAAAATAAGAATATACGTGAGTGCAAATATGGTTGAGCTTGTACTATGGACCAGCGACGAACAAGTTCTCCGTCAACAGAAACCTGCCACTGGCCAACTCAAAAGACATCTGATCTGACCCTTGCCCGCAATTGGAGAAAAAGTAGGGGGGGGGGAGGTTAATTGTTACATAGGCTCAGAGAGAGAGAGAGAGAGAAAGAGAGGGAGAGAACGTTTCCTTCCCAGTTTTATTTGTTGTGCCACATGGGAACAGTTTCAAAATGATGTTTGGAAAAGTCAGCATTGCCTCAAACAGCCACCGGAGTCCGATTCTTTCGTACGGCGGTATTAGCTGTCATTGGCTTGATAAATGAGATCAAGAGTCGTCACAATCTGACGCCGCTAAGAAGCGGACCCTCTGGCCTGATGTGCCGGGAGGGGAGGGGAGTACTCTCCGATAGCTCACTCAGGGAGGAAGCAAGAATGACTAATTGCTGCCGACCTCATTAGAGGCGAAGGCATGCGTAAAACCAAACGGATGATAGAAAACGTGAGGCAGGTTTTCTCCCCTGGGTTTTCTCTTTGCAGGGCTTTCAACTCCCGATCTGTTCTCCTCCGCTCCGCAACTACAGGACCGAACTGTCCACAATGCGATCCCCCCATCCGCATCTCCTACCATCTGGACAAGAGTGTTTATTCCTTCAAAGAGAAAAAAAACGGTTCCCTTTGCAGGTAGGTTTTTGCGAAACCCGAAGTCGCCGCATGGACGCATCAACGTTGGCAGTTAGAATGCTCAGAGCGGTACCTGCGGCTTTTGAGCATGGCACAGCGGCTGACTAAAATGAAACACAATTTATTTTAGGAATTAATCCTGACTGTGTTTCCCATCTGCTTTCTGTGTTAAGTTAAAAAAAAAAAAATTACAACATATTCAGTAACATTTCTTTAAAAAAACAAAAGAAAAAAACATTACAGCTTAAAATTTCCTGCGAACATCCAATACTTCCTGCGCACGGCGTGCATACGTCGATTTTATACAGCCATGCTGAGGACTATCGGAAGTCTTATGTGAGAAGTCTCCTGGAAAGCCACGGACTTCAGAGGAAAATGCCAAATGCGTCAGACAGATATTCCTGTGAAGTCCATGAAAATCAATTCATGCTGCTAGCTCAATGCTAAACCTTCCACATTCAACAGTGTACAATGTGGCACACAAGCGGCTTCATCTCAGGGCATATAAGATTCAAATGCTTCAGCCATTAAAACCGAAGGACCATGCAGTACACTCGAAACTCCGCTGTAGACATGCTGGAGAGAATCGACGTAACACTCTATTTCCTCCACCAAGTGTGCTTCTTGGGTGAGGCAACCTTTCATGTCAGTGGGACTATGAATAGGCACAACTGCAGGATTTGGGTTAATGAAAATCCATATGTCACATGTGAGCTAGAGAGATGCAGTGCCAAAGTTAACATGTGGGCCAGTTTGATACACGATAGGTTGATCGGACCTTTCTTCCTTTTGGAAGAAACTGTCACTGGCATCTTATACCTGGAACTGTTTGCGCTACCTCAGCTACCACCTAAAACCCTTCAACACAACGGAGCACCACCTCGTTTCAGCCCCATCATTAAGGATCACTAAGATTGCAAGATGCCTGGGAGATGGATAACCAGTGGGGGACTAATTGCTTGGCCTCCATGGTTGCCAGATGTAACCCCACTGGATTTATTCCTGTGTGGTTATGCCAGAAACATTGTCTACCTGATCAAGATCACCGACCTTCAGCACCTCAAAGCCCGCATAACAGACACTGTGGCTACTTTTACATTGAACATGCTTCAAGCAACATGGAATGAGGTTGACTACTGTCTGGATGTTTGTTGGGCCACCAAGAGTGCCCACATTGAAATTCACTGAGACGATTATTGAAAGTAAAAAAAAACTTAAGTTTTCCTTTATAATGGTACAAACCAGAAGTGTATATAATAAATACTTTCTGAGATATGTTTTTTTTTTATTTTGAATATCTTCCATCTGGACACCCTGTACTAAGATGCCATTTTGTTAGGTACTTCTACCTTGATCACATGAATGCCTCACTTTAACACTTAACATGGCATATAGGTGCAGCACAAACCAAGCAGACCAGCTCACAGAACAGAACATCAGGTAGCATTCAGTTGAGGGTGAGAATGAGCAAAACGAGTGATCTAAGCAACTTTGAATGTGACATGATAGTTTAAGCATCACCTAAATGCCCATCTGTCTGAGCTTTCCATGCACAACCATAGCAAGGGAATGATATATGCATCTATGAATGATGCAACATGCCAGAAATTCCCACTATCCTGTATATGAAAAAAGCTGGTGGATAAGTGGGTCAAAGGGGAGAGGTGGGATGGTCATCTGCTGTGGTAGCTCTTTCGTGACACGGTTTGATATGTGGTGTATTCAGATATTACTTATGGCACACTAATGTTGAATTCTGCAGTGGATGTCAGGTTGTAGCCTGCCTATCTGCCTGTTTGTGCAATTCTTTCCGGTTTCCCTGGACTCCTCTGATTCACTAGCTGTTTTTGTTCACAGGACAGCCAATTACTGAAAGTTTTCCACATGCCACACCATTCACTATAAACTCTTGCTATGTTTCTGCATGAAAAAACCACAAGGATGGCAGTTTGAGAGATGCTTGAATTGGCATGCCTGGTTCCAACAATCGTGCTTATTCAAAGCCACTAAGATAACTTATTTTTCCCATTCTGACTCTCAATTGAACACTAAGTGGTGCTCTATGAGCTGGTCTACCTTATTTATACGGCACACCACATCCACATGCTATCTCATGTGTTGAAGTGAGCTATTTATAAGTTGATGGAGGGTGTACCAAATAAATAGGCATCTCAGTCAGTGTAGCTGTACCCATGAATTTCAGTTAACTACAAAACTAGGCAAAAGGATACAGCTGCTAAACAGTCAGCCAAATAAAAATAATAATAAAAATAAAAATAATAACAACAACAAGTTAGTAAAATCATGCAATGCACTGATTATGATACACTTTCCAACATACCAGAAGTTATTACTCAAGTTATGAGGATAATGGCTGTAGAATAAATCTTACTCCTATGACCTGACCTTTCACCCCATTTCGATGATATTCAACAGAACTGGTGAAGTATACTTCCGGAACAACATGATAAAGTCTTGTCTCAATCGAAGCATTTTTACCTAAGTAAAAACGCATAAGGGCGATGGAATGGATCCCGATCCTATGTCCTGACTTTTGACCCCATTTCACCCATTTTCAATAGGGTTTGCTCCCAGGTGGTCCCCTACCACATACTAAAATTTCATCGAAATCAAACCATTTTTACAAGTTATGAAGCATAAGGGCAATGGAATCGATCCCGCTCCTATGTCCCGACCTTTGACCCCATTTCGTCCATGTTCAATAGGGTTCTTTCCTATGTGGTCCCCTACAACATACTAAAATTTCATCAAAATCGAACCATATTTACGCAAGTTATGACACATGAGGGCAATGGAATGCATCCCGCTTCTGTGTCGTGACCTTTGACCCCATTTCGCCCATTTTCAATAGGGTTCGTCCCCAGGTGGTCCCCTGCCATATACTAAAATTTCATTGAAATTGAACCATATTTATGCAAGTTATGATGCATAAAGGCAATGGAATGGATCCTGCTCCTATGTCGTGACCTTTGACCCCATTTTGTCCATTTTCAATAGGGTTTATCCCCAGGTCCCCTATCACATACTAAAATTTCCTTGATACCATATTTACGCAAGTTACGACGCATAAAGGCAATGGAATTGATCCTGCTCCTATGTCGAGACCTTTGACTCCATTTCGTCCATTTTCAATAGGGTTCGTCCCCAAGTGGTTCCTTACCACATACTAAAATTTCATCGAAATCGAACCATTTTTATGTGAGTTATCGTGCGGACGGACAGACAAAGCTGGAGCATATACGCTTCTTCAACCTATGGTTGGAAAGCGTAAATAAAAAGGGATTTATTGTGTGAATTTGCACAGGGTAATCAGGATTTATATAGCTTAATCACACATAAACAAACACATAACAGCAGTTGCGCTGGCATTTAAAAAGTTTTCGCCAACTTATTCACCAAAAATATTTCTTTTTCGCAAATTGCAAAGAATGCAATCAGCAGTGCAACCCATGCATAATACCCAGGATTTTTCAAGCACCTCTGTCTTCTTCATAGTATTTTGTCCAATATGTAATTTTAGACTTTGATAATCACATTAGAAATTGAAGGAATGTAAGTGCTATTCTGTATACTATTCACAGCCTGATATATTCAACATTCTTAAAAATGGCAATTAGTTAACACATTTTCCTTTTCTTTCTTCCTTTCATTTCTTTTTTAAATTTAGAAATATGAGCATCGGTCATTTTCACCATGAATTTGTACAATTACCACCAACAATGCAGGCATACCTGACAAGGTTGGCATCAATTACTCACACAAGCAAGTGAAGCCAAGCCTGGGCTGAAGAGTGAGTGGGAGACCGAACTGCCACAGTTGGTTTTAGGGGAGCTCGCCAGATGTGGGAAGACTAGTTGTATAAAGCTACCTACTATCATCATTCAGCTGACATCTGAAGAACCACATGTAATGGAAGAGATGACATCCTCTATGCCTTTGTGCTCCAAGTAAATGGAAGGAAGACTCTTCATTACAAAGAAAATCCTACACTCACATTCTTCTTTAAATAACAGTTTTCTCACTAAGGAGAGTAAAGTTATATCCTGTTTTCCTTCATATCTCTTGTTCTCATTTTTTCATGTAAAAATCTCTTTTGCCTTGGATATCTTCCGCTACGAGAAACATTTTGTGTACAGTTTGTGATTTTTCATATTTTATAGCATGCATTTCTCTGCTAGTGGGAATAAGAAGGCATTTCCAATTGTACATGGATGTTACAAAATCAAAATACAATCGGAGAATACAGTTCTGAATGTATATGAATGTTTACTGATTGTAGAAATCTTGTTGAATTTGTTGCTGTTCTGACTGGTTCCATTCACTATGAAGGTCACTACTCACATATTGTACACTTTAAATAATGTGCAGTTTTTCTACTATGGGACATAAACATATTCTCTTTTTCTCTTGATATTTTTTCGTTTTCTATAAAAATGAACTTCATAAAATTATTTTAAGACTAATTCACGAATTTGGTGTCATCTTTTTTTTTTCAAATCTAATTTGTGTGTGTGTGTGTGTGTGTGTGTGTGTGTGTGTGTGTGTGCGAGAGTGTGAGAGAGAGAGAGAGAGAGAGAGAGAGAGAGAGAGAGAGAGAGAGAGAGAGAGAGAGAGAAACTTAGTAGTAGAGAATATGTTTCATAATCAATTCTGCATCTATGGTGGGAATAAAAATGAAATGATAAAGCTTACTAGAACTAATTAATTTACCTTTTCTTGGTCATGTGGAGCAATGGCTGCTGCAGCTGCAGCTAAATTGGCTGAAGGTGGTCGAGGAGAGGTTCCAGCACTAGGTGATGACTGGGGAAGAACAGGAGATTCTGATGCTGTTACATTCGGACCTGGTCGTGGAAGGGCCTAAAAGAAAATAATTACATTTAAATTTTACATTGCAGTGAAAATAAAAATGCAACAATTTTTTCACTATTTGGCACTACCCAAATTTTGCTGCATATTTAGAAAACAAACCATGGTCAACTAAAAAAACTACCAAAAAAACCAAAAAAAAACTTTAATTTTTATAGAAGTACTGTATATAAAAATAAACTTACAGGAAGCTAAATTGATGTACAATACTTTTACCAGAACTGAAGATTTAGAGGCTGAAATGGGGTGAATTTAGGAATAAGTAATGCCTGGACAACGGATATCAAGTGAAGGCCACACCAAAGAAGAAATTAATAAACTAAAACCTTGGCTGGAGTGCATTTGGAAGAAACAGAACTATTTTCAAAAGCAATTTTCCATTATGCTTTCTTAAACTAAGTGTTTAATCAATGCATTCTTTCAGTTCTTAATTACAGATCAAAGACATAAACAAGATGCTCAGAGGCTGTAGACAATTAAAAGATGCATGGAGAGATGCACTCTTGTAGTAACCAGGAAAGATAAGAAGAGGAACTCGTGGATCAGGAAAATAAGAATGGAAGACAACATGATCAAAGTAAAATCTCTAAAATAGCAATGGGCTGGACATTTTGCTAGAAGAATGGACCACCAATGGAAAACTGAAATATTAGACAGGATATTACAACAGAACAGGAAAAGACCCAGAAAACCATCTGGAAGTGGGTAGATGAAATTTGAAAGCATGAAGGAGTTAAATGAAAGAAAATTATTTAAAGCAGGGAACTGCATAGGAGACTTGTGGAAACCTTTACTTAGCAGTGGACTGAGAATGGTTGATGATGATGACAACATAAAATATTCTAACATGCACAGAACTTCACAAAGAGCGCGCGAGCGCACACGCACACGTGCACACACCACACCACTAAACCGTTCTCTGAAATTCAAAGGCTAGCTCCACAAAGGAAAATCACCTAGAGCAGAGGTTATTACAGTAAAACTTCTAAAAATCGAACCTCTACAAGTTGAATTTTTCCATAACTTGAAGTATTTCGGCATTTTGCATAAAAATTTCTCTTTTCTCTTTTTTTATACATTTTTTCAAATTTTTTAAACTCAAACTTTTCTGTAACTTGAAACATCATTTCATGTTTTGTGAAATAACCATGTGAAAATCATATTCTAAAACTCAAATTAAAAAAAAAAGATCCATCTGTTGCTAGTCTTGTAGGTGCTGGGGGTTAAACCAAAGCTGGATCAAACAAGGTTAGCTAGACAGGGAACCAATCTCCCATCCGCTCTGTGAAGGGGGTGTTTTAATCCCGTTGAGGTGGACCATTTTCGAGGATTTAGCCCTTAGCTACAAGGCCTGTCCAGTACCATGGAAGTAGAATTCTTTCGCAAGTTCTTTCTTAATGCTGCATTCTTTTGGGCCCATTTCAGGCAATGAATGCTGTGCACCCAGTTTTAGAAAAATCCAAGTCTATCATCGCAGTGGAAATTTTTGTGATGTCTAAAAAAAGCTTAAAGTGTTATCATTGCAGGAAAAAATAAAGCTAATACAAGAAGTGGATACCAGGGGAATAAAGAAAAAGATATTGCTGAAAAATATGGATTAATTCTATAATTAAAATTTTCTACAACTCGAAGTTAATCATAGTTCCCTTGAAGATTCAAGTTATGGAAGTTTTACTGCAATTTTTTCTGGGCCGGAAGCCCATTTAAGAATTTCATAAAAGTTAAGGACCAATAGTGGAAAATCCAATATTAACTGACATTACAAAAATTATTAAGGTTCTAATTTTTTTTCCTTATTTTTATAACTGTCTACAAAATATTATGCAAATTAGTAAACAGCGATGACAATGATACCGAAGATAAGGAGCAAAAAGAACTAGCTTAACATCGATGGAGAAGACATTTTTATTGCTTATATGCTCTTGAAGATTGTAATTATGATTTTCACTAAACGTTGTAAACAACCTTGGAATTTTAAGTCACTTTTTTTTAGCAAATGGAGAGAACAACAGCAATATTGAATGCCAAGGAGTGGAACGAACTAGTGGCGCATCAATAATGATTTTTTTTTTCAATTTTATGCATTCTTACAGATTGTAATTATGATTTTAATCCAATATTTTTAACATCTAAGAACTTTTATGTCATTTTCATTTGCAAATATCATGAAACAACAATGATAAGGAATGCTAAGAAATCAAAGGAAACAGCATAATTGAAAACGAAGGCATTCTTGTTATTTTTTCTAGTGTATTTGAGCATAGTTAATCTTTTCAACAAATCCCACATACCAACATGAATCATATACACATGCCATGCAGCAGTTAGCAAGTAACTGTAACTTATCTTGAAAATTAGTTACACTGATTTCAGAAATAATACTGTAATATTTATCAGAACTTAATCTCTTAGCACCAATTCCAAAATTGGGAAGTGGTGTAAAGTGATGCATTGTGAGTGTACCAGGAAGAGCTTTTGCTTTCTCAAAATGGGGACTAAGCTGATTACGCACTTTATCTCTTCTGCACACACAAAGAAAAATGTAATTTCTTTTATATTATCTTTGCAGAAGTTATACATTGTTGCAGCAGATGCTATTTGTTGAGCTAAAGGTCACTGCAAATTGGCTTTTGTTGATAGCCTTTTTACAATCTGCACCAATACCATCACATAGTGACTTGCCATGGCTTGTTGCAAAAATTGACCACTTCCCTACCAATCTAAAAAAATTCTGTTAATGATAGTGCAAGTTCAGAAAATTCTTGCAGTTTTTATATTTTGCAGAACAACCATCAGTGAAATACTCAACATTTCTCACAGTCTGTAGTAATGCACAACCTTTTTTCTAAACTGAAGGAAGTAGAAACATCCACAATGACTAGAAATTTAGTAGGAGGCAAAAACAGAGATAGCAAGTGAGCAAGTGAGGATAGAACTTTATTTTGAAGTCCTGTAAGGAGGAATGATAGGAGGGGAAGGGGGACTCAACATTCATCAGTACTTATGGCAAGCATTTCATTATTATTGATACAAAAAAATTTAGGTTGGACTTTTTTTTTTTCTTAAAAGTATTTACATGCACTGGATGGAAAACTAACTAAAGAAAATTCCCGTACCTCATTACAACTTTACATTCAACATGTTAAATTACTTTTATTTGACTGCACATTTAATGTGAAAGTAGAATATTTCTCCTTGTTGAGTTTATGTACTTACGAAAAAATCTGAAGATCCACAATAAATTATTTTATTTGCTGGTGATCTTGAGAGAGTGCGTGTGTGTGTTGTGTGTGTGTGTGTGTGTGTGTGTGTGTGTGTGTGTGTGTGTGTGTGTGTGTGTGTGTGTGTGTGTGTGTTCTCCCAGACTTAAGTTTTCCATAGCTGAAAACTAATAGCCACAGTTATTACACAAAAAATCTCAACTTGGGGTTCCAACTTCCAGTCACCTTAACAGTCTATCAAAAACTGTGATTTATGCTTGCGAGTATTGCAGATTTCAACACCATTGTAAGCAAGGTTAAAAAGTATTTTCTATTATTTCTATACATTTTCTGTAAAGCCTAAAATGTCCTCTTTAAGATAGCAAAAACCAAGACTTTCAATCTACAATAAGAGGAAAGCAATTGCCTTTTCTCAAAACTGCTGTGAAGCCCTACTTTGGCCTGCCGCAGAAAAGAAAAATGAACCTATTATCCAAGATGGTGGCACATAAAAAAAAAAAAAAAAAAAAAATGTTTTGAGTTACTCACCGATAGGGTTAAACTAGGAGTGTGTGTGTGTGTGTAAAATGGTCAAGTGGTCAAGCAACCACGTAATTAAAAAATTTGGTAATATCAGGTCGGAATGTTTCACATACAGTATAAAACATGCCTTTTTGGATTTTTTTTCTTTCCTCCCCAAAATTGCGCATTGCCCAAAGTATTTTTTTCTCCTGTTGTAAGGTTACATTATATTACACACATGAAAATAGTTTTAGCAAATTTGAATTGGGGGCTCATTTTGAAAAAAATGTTTTGTTTAATAAAAATGTAGCCTCATTTTTCCATGTCTTTTGTCATTAAATTAAAAAAAAAGTACTTTCAATTCTAAGTGAGTATTTTTTTTGTCCTACAGTGTAGTTGTGAAAACTCATAGCGCGAAAACTTTAAAGCTACTCAATTTTTAAAGTGGCATTATTCAAGATCTGCTGGACCGACTGACCTAAAATTTTAACAGGTTTCATATCTCACCTGTACAATACATTGTACCAATTTTCACAAAAAATCTGAGACGGGTGGGTAACATCTCGTGAAAATGATGGGTGATTCGACATGGAATGATCCAGTACATTTCATAAAATGAACAATTAAATACTCAAGGAAACAACTAAAATGATGCTTATTATTGATGAGCATAACCTGAGGTGTACGTGCTGGAGGTGCAGCAGCATTAATGCTTCGGTGGTCATCCATTTTTGCGGGAGGTGGTATACCAGGTGATCGTCCATCAAATCCAGTTCTAGAATCAAATGGAGGTCCAGCTCGCTCTCCCGGTGCTAGGGAACGGTAACGAGGATCATACGGAGGGCGGCTGTCCATCAATCCTGAGGCACCATGCAACATTCTTAAATCTTGGTCAGCCATTGCCTGACGCATGTCTTGATCCGACATCATACCTGGTGGCTGTCTCATGTCATGGTCACCACGATGATGAGAACGCATATCACGGTCCCCAGTTGGACGAGGCCCATTGTATGATGATTCAAAATTGTCCATACCTACACAAAATAAGTTACATTAGAACTTACATTTTAAATGTACATAAATATCTGAATTCAAAGCAAACATAGGTAACTCTGGGCATTATATGAATAAAATATAAAGAATTATTTAACAAAAAATTATAGTTAATCAAATTAGGGACATGATACAGAAATCTGATCACAAGAACTTTCACAGAATTAAGACAGCATAAAAATCTTTAAGCTTTGCTAGTGTTCAATTTAAACTATATCTGAAAGAAGCAAAGGGTTCTGCCACGTATGGAAAAAGACGACTTTTATTCACTCATGTATTTCAAGTACATCCTGTTCTTATTGGTGTAAAATACACATTATTGGCTGTAGGTTTCATAAGCTAAACATAACAGATCAATGAATTTTGAGAATATCTCTAAATATTACCGTAATGACAATACCCTGAAATTATGTTACAGCAGAACTTCAAACACCTTGAATTAGTCAAACAATTTGTCTACCCATATGCATTTCTGTAAAAGATTATGAATTCCTTTTGAACTTTGATTTCTCTCTATCCTTTTTTTTTTTTTTTCTGTTTTTGTAGCTAACTTTTCCCTATCATATGCATGGATCACTGTTTTTTTTTTTTGCTAGGTCCAGATTTATCCCTAGTACAAGTAAGTTTTTCTTAACAACTTCTTTATTAAATTAAGTACGAATGGGTAAGTAATGGAAAAGTTTTTGTGAAAGGGGGTGATTCTGACCCAAAAAGGAAAATACTCATACTTGAAGACCTA
This sequence comes from Macrothele yani, assembly GCA_039090855.1. Lineage (NCBI taxonomy): Eukaryota > Metazoa > Arthropoda > Arachnida > Araneae > Macrothelidae > Macrothele > Macrothele yani. Next base: position 86,647,603 of record CM077001.1, read on the forward strand.
TATGACTATGGTCTGATTCTGTGATTTTGATTGTCTTCCTGGACTGACACAAGACTATTAATCGTTTCTACACTGCCGGACAATTGCTAAGGACGGATAACGATAGCAACCATAAAATGGAAGGCAGGAAAATGTGGAAATTAGCATAAGTGCGAGATACAGTAAGACATGTTGTGCGTATGCAAATTTTGGATTGTCGAACTTGTTCGTGACGTCATAAGCGCTGATAAGAGATATATAGGATTTGAGGCGTATTGACCGTTGTTGTTCAAACGCAAAGTTGAAAGGGAAAGAATCAATTGACGAACTTGTTCGTGACGTCATAAGCGCTGATAAGAGATATATAGGATTTGACGCGTATTGACCGTTGTTGTTCAAATGCAAAGTTGAAAGGGAAAGAATCAATTGACGAACTTGCAATTTTCAGTATGTCTTCCTGACATCACCTAGACGATTTTACGCGTGGCCGTATTATTGGCAAGATTGAAGAAGGGCGAAAAACAACAGATGTTGCTAGGGAGTTCGACGTCAGCCACAGTGTTGTTTCAAGGCTTTGGAAATCATTTCAAACAAATGGAGAGTGTAGCAAACGTCACGGGGGAGGTCGTGTTCGCAGTACGACACCTGCAGAAGATCGGTACATAGTGCTATCAACAAAAAGACACCGGCGCAGCACAGCTAGTGAGGTAGCAAATCAGTTTATGGCTGCTACTGGCAAGCGGATCTCCCGAAAAACTGTCGCCAGACGTTTGCATGAAGGAGGACTATACGCCCGCAGTCCTGACGTCACCGTACCGCCCATTTGCAATGGTGCCATCAACATCGCAATTGGACTGATAACGACTGGTCTGCTGTCCACTTCTCAGATGAGAGTAGATACAGTCTATCGTCTGATTGTCGACGACAACTGATCTGGCGTGATAGTGGTACTGCATATTGTCCAGCAAACATACAGGAAAAGGACCAATATCCGACATGTAGTGTCATGGTATGGGCTGGCATCATGATCAATGGCCGTACGTCCCTCTATGTGCTTCCAACTGGGACTATGACTGGCCAACGATACATCAATGATGTTCTGCTACCTCATGTTCGCATGTTCCGTGGTGCTGTTGGTGATAGATTCATTTTCATGGACGACAACGCAACATGTCATCGAACAGTCGCTGTCCAGGAGTGTTTTTAGAGTGAGGATATTCAACGCCTCGTATGGCCAGCACGTTCTCCAGATCTGAATCCCATTGAAAATGTGTGGGATGCTTTGGGGAGGAGTCTTGCTGGTCGCCAATGCCCTCCAATAAACAAGGACACCCTCATCCGTGCACTGACAGAGGAATGGGATAAATTACCCCAACAGCTGCTTGATAATGTTGTGCAAAGCATGACATGACATGTGGAATCTTGCATCGCCCTCCATGGTGGCCATATCCCGTATTGACATCTTACGCCGGAACGCCTGCGAACAGTAATTGCATTTTTTTCACGTTTACGTATTCTGCACAAAATGGCCTGTTTGTCCCTTGAACACGTTCCAAAGCCTTCTGGATTTCAGAGCATGATAAATTGTCTTTCTTGTAACGTCCTGGCATTCTGACATTATTTTATTTCACTTGGCATCCAACCACACTTACTTTTTTATGCGCTATATAGCAGTTTATGATCCGTCCTTAGCAATTGTCCAGCAGTGTATAACAGATTAATTTCTTCTGATTTGTTGATCTATCGAGGTTTTTCACTCTTATTGGTGAGAGAGAAGGGGGTATATTATTATCATTATTATTATTTTTTTTTTTTTCATATCAGATTATTGCGAATTAAATACTTAGTCTGTTTACGGGTGGTCGTAGTGAGCGATTGGTTTGCCTCCTCGGGGCGCTCCGTGGTAACAATGGCACACACAACAGCAACTAGGGCCTCTGTGAATCTTGGAGAGGTGCAAGCTAGTTCTGTGTGACATTGGCGAAAAGACCCCAACTCACTGGGTTTTGTTCCAGAATCTTTAGGTTGAATGACCAACTGGAACCCTCAGCTGTGGGCTAATCCCCCACACTGATGTACTTACCTGATTAAAAAGACAAAAAGAAATATTAAGAATGACTCAAGTGTGGGATATGGTGGACCTACCACACTTGAGAATGACGGTCCACCACGGAATCGACCTGGACTTTCTAAACGGCGTATGAGAAAGCGATCTCGGCTGAGTGAATGTAAGATTGGTGTATGGAATACTAGAGGTATAAATGGCAAGACGAGTGAGTTGATTGAGGAGATGAACAAGTATAGACTGTATGTGCTGTGTGTAAGTGAAACCAAAAAGAAGGAAATTGGCGTAGAAGAAGTGAATGGCACGGTGAGTGTGTGGCCTGGAGTATTGGATAATATGAGAGGACAGGCAGGTGTAGGTGTAATTTTAAGTGAAAAGATGAAGAACAACTTGATTCACCATAGTTCCATAAGTGAGAGAATTCTCTGGATTCGTTTGAAAGTGAAACTTCAGAGAATTGTAATTGTTGTAGTGTATGCTCCTTGTGACTCGGAACCTTCTGATAAGAAAGAAGATTTCTGGAATGAGCTAAAAGCTGTTTTGAGCCAGTTTGGTGCTAAAGAAAAAGTTATAATAGCAGGGGATTTCAATGCTAGAGTAGGTGTGCAGAATGCAATTTCTGACTATGTTCTGGGTAAGTTTAATGATCCTTGTGTGAATGATAATGGTGAAAGATTAATTGAACTCTGCATTGAGAATGATTTGTGCGTATCTAATACATTTTTCAACCACAAGTATATACACACATATACTTGGGAAAATCATACTCTTGGTCAAAAGAGTGTGATAGATTTTGTAGTTTACGATCAGCGTTTGAAACACTTAGTTGTTGACACCCGTGTGATGAAAGGTGCTGATGTTGGTTCTGATCATTACTTGGTAGTGTCACGAGTGAAACTTAATGTTGGTTGGAGGAAAAGGAATAGGAAGAGACCCAGGATAGAAAGAATAAAGGTTGATAGGCTCCTTGAAGATCATCAGCGGTATTCTGACTTACTCAGAGAACGACTGAAGGATCTGAAATCTTGTGAGAGGGATGTAGAAAAGAAGTGGGAATGTTTTAAGACTGCTAAAGAGGTCTGTGGCACCACAACAGTGGGTAACAATAGAGGTGATGCTTGGTGGAATAGTGAGATTGATGAGGCAGTAAAGAAAAAGAAGGAAGCCTATTTGGGGATGTTGCAAGGTAGAGTCTCTGTGGATGAATATCACTGTAAGAAGCGTGAAGCTGCTAAGCTGGTTCACCACAGTAAGGCAAAAGATAGGAAAGAGAAAGTGGAAAGGCATGAACTGGCTTTTTGGAAAGATAGAAAGTCCTTCTGGAAGTATATGAGATTGGGGAAATGATATGGGAGCCCAATGAGTTAAGTGACAGATGGGGTGAATACTTCTGTGAGTTATTAGATCAGAAGAGCAAAAATGATTCTGAGACAGATGCAGATGATGTCACAATGAGGGATGAAAGCACAGGAGGGATCTCAAGAGAAGAAGTGTGTAAAGCTGCAAAATCTCTTCAGAATGCTAAGGCTCTAGGAGTTGATGGTATAACTGCAGAGATGTTGAAGTATGGTGGTGACTCTATAATTGACTGGTTAACTGAAACTTACCAGTTGTGCTGGGAGTTAGGAATGGTCCCTCGGGATTGGAAGGATGCTATCATTGTTCCTTTGTATAAGGGAGAAGGTGGTCAGACTGAATGCAAGAACTATCGTGGCATTAGCCTACTGAGTGTGCCAGGGAAAGTGTTTGGTAAGGTTGTTATTGAAAAAGTATGGGGTCTTACATCATTGAAAGTGTGGGATGTTCAGAGTGGTTTTATGCCTGGTAAAGGCTGCACTAACCAGATTTTTGCATTACGCATGATGATTGAAAAGTATCTGGCTGTTGGGAAGAAAGTTTTTACTGCTTTCATAGATTTAGAGAAAGCTTACGACTGAGTCAATAGGACACTTTTGTGGAAGGTATTGAATGAATATGGTGTTACTGGGAATCTACTTAATAGTGTAAAAGCCATGTATGCTGGTAGTAGAGCTTGTGTACGAGTGAATGGTGTTTTATCAAAATGGTTTTTCATTGGTGCAGGAGTTAGACAAGGTTGTGTAATGTCACCATGGCTGTTTAATATATTTATGGATGCATGCATGCGTGAGGCCAAAATAGATAATAGTGGTTTATGTCTTGGTGATATCCGTGTGTGCAGATTGCTGTATGCTGATGACACTGTCCTGTTGGCAGAGAGCAAAAGTGAGTTGCAGAGTATGTTGACTCGGATGCACGAAGATTGCATGAAATTCAAACTGAGTATAAATAAGGGAAAAACCAAAGTTATGGTGTTTGAGAGAGGAATGGGTAGCACTGAATGTAATGTAAGTATAAATGGCACTGTAATTGACCAGGTGAGTGAGTTTGTGTATTTAGGAAGTATGTTTGACAGAGAGAACAAGTTGGATGGTGAAATCAGTAGGCGAGTGAATTCTTCTTTGAAAGTCATAGCTGCTCTGGGAGGTTTTCACAGGAATGATGGGTTCTGTAGAGAGTCCCGCATGGCTGTGTATGAAACAGTAATTGTTCCTACTCTGATGTATTACTGTGAAACCTGGGTACTGCAGAAGAAACATAGGAGTCGTTTGTGTGCTGGAGAAATGCCTTACCTACGTGGGGTTTGTGGCAAGACACGATCTGATTGTGTGAGGAATGAAGATGTATTGCAGTTGTGTGATGTAAAGCAAAATGTTGTTAGCAAGGTGGAGACCAATATGTTTCGGTGGTTTAGCCATGTTGAAAGAATGAGTGATGAAATGCTTACTAAGAAAATATTTTCAGCCCAAGTGGCAGGAAGGAAAGGCAGAGGAAGGCCAAGGAAGACTGGGTGGATCAGATTCAGGAGTGTCTGCATGAGAAAAGATTATGAGTAGGAAGTATAAAAGATCTTGTGTACGGCATGTAATGGATATCAGTGAAGCACGAATTGTAAGTCAAGATCGCTGTAAATGGAGAAGTTTGATACGACAACAATAAGTAAAAATATCTGGAAGTTTGTATTTCTTTTTGGAGATAACCTCTGAATCTCAGAGAACAGCTTAGTGATATATATGATGTATGTTTACTGATTTAATACTATGGGATAAGATTGGAATTTAGGGGTGTTTACACTGTTGTGACTTGACTTTTCATGTTTTAATAGTGAGAATATATGTACACAAATGTAATGGTTGTTAATAACTACTTTGTGAATTGTATTACCTTGAGATTTTACACTTACCTATGGTTTGATTGCTTAAATAATATGTTCTGTTAATTTACTTCTTTGGATTGTGTTGGAGGCTGTCGAGATTAATTTATGTGTCAACTATACTTTGAATTTTTTTTTTTTCCTATGGGTGTTTTGGTTTTTGGTTTTATTTTTTACAGTTTTGTTTATCATGCGTAATACTATGCTCACCACTGTGATGTAATAGAAATTATAACTTTTTATTTTTGATCTGATTGTTTAAACTTTATATTCTTTTAATTTTCTTTTCTGAGTATGAGTTGGTGGCGGTGTTGTTATCTAGTTTAGCTTTGGAGTGGTTAATGTAACCTGAATTTGGATTTCAGTCTGTCTTATTAACTATGATTCCATTTTATTGTTTTATAAAAAAAAAAAAAAGAAAGAATAAAAATAGGGAAAGAGGGTAGGGAAAAAAGGTGGCAAAATGATGTGAAGGGGAAAATAGGGGAGGAATGGGGAATGAGAGAGAAAAGGGGAATGCTCATATGAATAGGTATTCCATAAGAACATTTTATTATCCTTAATACATGATTCATATGGTGATTATATTTTGGCAAATTTGCTATTTATCTCTTGCCTAATAGGTATTTGTCTTCCGTATTCTTTGGCTTTATCATGTTCAATGTCATGTACTACCTATTGTGATTCGATTGCAAATTTTTTTTCTTCTACAAGGCTGGACAGTGATTGATATGTTTATCTTCTGTTTATTATATTTCTATGTCTGGCGATTTATCATTTTGTAATTACATGTTAACTTTTTGTCTGGCATAGTGAATGGGTGTCTAAGAAGTGGTTTGGACACCCGTTCACTAAAAAGTGGTTTGTATTTTATGAGATGATACCTTGTTTCCTTGAATTCCATAATCTTACTCCCTATACTTTTAATAATGATGAATTGGTCAGTAGTAGGATGTGGCTAGATACTGGGATGTATAATTTTAGTAAAATGTGGCAAGGAGTGGCTTTTGGTATTTTTGTCTTTTGTTTTTGAATTAGGTTAATTCAAATAAGTTTTTTAATTTTTTACATATGGGATACTAGAGGTATAAATGGCAAGATGAGTGAGGTGATTGAGGAGATGAACAAGTATAGACTGTATGTGCTGTGTGTAAGTGGAACCAAAAAGAAGGAAATTGGAGTAGAAGAAGTGAATGGCACGGTGAGTGTGTGGCCTGGAGTACTGGATAATATGAGAGGACAGGATGGTGTAGGTGTGATTTTAAGTGAAAAGATGAAGAACAACTTGATTCACTATAGTTGCATAAGTGAGAGAATTCTCTGGATTTGTTTGAAACTGAAACTTCAGAGAATTGTAACCGCTGTAGTGTATACTCCTTGTGACTCGGAACCTTCTGATAAGAAAGAAGATTTCTGGAATGAGCTAAAAGCTGTTTTGAGCCAGTTTGGTGCTAAAGAAAAAGTTATAATAGCAGGGGATTTCAATGCTAGAGTAGGTGTGCAGAATGCAATTTCTGACAATGTTCTGGGTAAGTTTAATAATCCTTGTGTGAATGATAATGGTGAAAGATTAATTGAACTCTGCATTGAGAATGGTTTGTGTGTATCTAATACATTTTTTCAACCACAAGTATATACACACATATACTTGGGAAAATCGTACTCTTGGACAAAAGAGTGTGATAGATTTTGTTGTTTACGATCAGCGATTGAAACACTTAGTTGTTGACACCCGTGTGATGAGAGGTGCGGATGTTGGTTCTGATCATTACTTGGTAGTGTCACGAGTGAAACTTAATGTTGGTTGGAACGACTGAAGGATCTGAAATCTTGTGAGAGGGATGTAGAAAAGAAGTGGGAATGTTTTAAGAACTGTGTTGTTACTGCTGCTAAAGAGGTTGTGGCACCACATCAGTGGGTAACAATAGAGGTGATGCTTGGTGGAATAGTGAGATTGATGAGGCAGTAAAGAAAAAGAAGGAAGCCTATTTGGGGATGTTGCAAGGTAGAGTCTCTGTGGATGAATATCGCTGTAAGAAGTGTGAAGCTGCTAAGCTGGTTCGCCACAGTAAGGCAAAAGATAGGAAGCAGAAAGTGGAAAGGCATGAACTGGCATTTTGGAAAGATAGAAAGTCCTTCTGGAAGTACATGAGACTCAGGAAAAATAAGGGAAACAAAGTTGTAAGTTATGTGAAGAATGAGATTGGGGAAATGATATGGGAGCCCAATGAGTTAAGTGACAGATGGGGTGAATACTTCTGTGAGTTATTAGATCAGGAAAGCAAAACTGATTCTGAGACAGATGCAGATGATGTCACAATGAGGGATGAAAGCACAGGAGGGATCTCAAGAGAAGAAGTGTGTAAAGCTCTAACATCTCTTCAGAATGGTAAGGCTCCGGGAGTTGATGGCATAACTGCAGAGATATTAAAATATGGTGGTGACTCTATAATTGACTGGTTAACTGAAATTTGCCAGTTGTGCTGGGAGTTAGGAATGGTCCCTCGGGATTGGAAGGATGCTATTATTGTTCCCTTGTATAAGGGAAAAAGATGTTCAGACTGAATGCAAGAACTATCATGGTATTAGCCTACTGAGTGTGCCAGGGAAAGTGTTTGGTAAGGTTGTTATTGAAAAAGTACGGGGTCTTACATCATTGAAAGTGTGGGATGTTCAGAGTGGTTTTATGCCTGGTAAAGGCTGCACTAACCAGATTTTCGCATTACGCATGATGATTGAAAAGTATCTGGCTGTTGGGAAAAAGTTTTTACTGTCTTCATAGATTTAGAAAAAGCTTACAACCAAGTGAATAGGGCACTTTTGTGGAAGGTATTGAAGGAATATGGTGTTACTGGGAATCTACTTAATAGTGTAAAAGCCATGTGTGCTGGTAGTAGAGCTTGTGTATGAGTGAATGGTGTTTTATCAAAATGGTTTTCCATTGGTGCAGGAGTTAGACAAGGTTGTGTAATGTCCCCATGGCTGTTTAATATATTTATGGACGCATGCATGTGTGAGGCCAAAATAGATAATAGTGGTTTATGTCTTCGTGATATCTGTGTGTGCAGATTGCTGTATGCTGGTGACACTGTCCTGTTGGCAGAGAGCAAAAGTGAGTTGCAGAGTATGTTGACTCAGATGCACGAAGTTTGCATGAAATTCAAACTAAGTATAAATAAGGGAAAAACCAAAGTTATGGTGTTTGAGAGAGGAACTGGTAGCACTGAATGTAATGCAAGTATAAATGGCACTGTGATTGACCAGGTGAGTGAGTTTGTGTATTTAGGAAACATGTTTGACAGAGAGAACAAGTTGGATGGTGAAATCAGTAGGCAAGTGAATTCTTCTTTGAAAGTCATAGCTGCTCTGGGAGGTTTTCACAGGAATGATGGGTTCTCTAGAGAGTCCCACATGGCTGTGTATAAAACTGTAATTGTTCCTACTCTGATGTATGGCAGTGAAACCTTGGTACTACAGAATAAACATAGGAGTAGTTTGTGTGCTGGAGAAATGCGTTACTTACGTGGGGTTTGTGGCAAGACACGATCTGATTGTGTGAGAAATGAAGATGTATTGCAGTTGTGTGATGTGAAGCAAAATGTTGTTAGCAAGATGGAGACCAATATGCTTTGGTGGTTTGGCCATGTTGAAAGAATGAGTGATGAAATGCTTACTAAGAAAATCTTTTCAGTCCAAGTGGCAGGAAGGAAAGGCAGAGGAAGGCCAAGGAAGACATGGGTGGATCAGATTCAGGAGTGTCTGCATGAGAAAAAGATTATGAGTATGAAGTATAAAAGATCTTGTGTACGGCGTGTAATGGATATCAGTGAAGCACGAGTTGTATGTCAAGATCGCTGTAAATGGAGAAGTTTGATACGACAACAATAAGTAAAAATACCTGGAAGTTTGTATTTCTTTTTGGAGCTAACCTCTGAATCTCAGAGAACAGCTTAGTGATATGTATGTATGTATGTATGTATGTATGTATGTATGTATGTATGTATGTATGTATGTATGTATGTATGTATGTATGTATGTATGTATGTATATTATAAATTGTACTTGAGGGGTCCTGTTTATTGTTATTTGGTCTTCATGTATGGCCTGTGATTGTCAATAATAATGAGTGACATATATACACTACAGCAAGTTTCTAATCTGTTGTCTGGCGACTTTAATGATGCCTTGAAATTAATTCATATAAATGCCAGATCTCGTATGTCTAAGGTTGTGATGGCCTCTTTGGATGTGGAGGCCCTTTTCCCAAGTGTACCTCTAACAATTGTTCATTCAATTATTGAGGATTGCCTACAGAAAGATAATACCCCACGCATGGAAATTGAAGCTATTCTCTCTGCCCTTAAATTAGTGGCAAAGAGGTCGTACTTCAAGTTTGACAATAAAATATACCAACAGCTTGAAAAAGCCCCCATGGGTTCCCCACTCTCCCCGGTACTGGCTGAGATCCTGTTGCAACATCTTGAAAACCAGGTATTAGTGAATTCTGTTGTTAAGCCTCTGTTTATGATACGATATGTTGATGATGTGCTGGTTTTTTGACCACATACGCTTGCCCTTCTAGGTCAATTCACAGCCTGTTTGTCTTCTCAGTACCCGACAATCAATTTTACAAAAGAACTGGAACACTTGGGGAATCTACCTTACCTAGACTTCCTCTTAACTAGGGACCCGCAAACGCAGAAGATTAAGTTTTCTGTGTATAGAAAACCTACATTCAATCCATGTATTATACCATTTTCGTCTGCCCACTCAACGCAATACAAATCTGCGGCTTTGCGTTTTCTGATTAGACGTACTCATACACATTCATTGTCCTGTAGAGCAAGAAAACAGGAACTCTCAACTGTATTATCCATTGCTCGTACATTTGGATATTCAGAACAATTTTTTCAAGAACTACTAAAGAGAGATGGACGACTGAAATTCACAACGTTGTCCATGGAGACACGACAGAATAGATTTGTAGGTAGTGTAGAGTACAACCCTAACACCATACCTATTCTCAAAAAAGCTTGCAAGAGACACCAATTAAATTTTGGAATTAATAATAGAAATATGTTCTCTCTGATCAGACGTGACCGAGATAGGACTTCCACCTTGCAACAACATGGTGTTTACAGCCTCCCCTAATCCACTCCGAGCCTGACATGGCTCCAAAACAATATATTGGCTCTACACTTAGGACCTTGTCTGTCAGACTGGGAGAACACAGGTACGCCCTCAGATCCGGAACAAAAATACTGCACTCACTACTGCTGTAAATCTTGAGGGATATTCCCCAGATTGGAATGGTGCCAAGATATTGAATTCCAACGTCGGCAGGTCTACTATATTCATGTCCGAGAGTTTGTTCATCCTACACTACGGTGACTCTTGTTGTAATGAGGATCTGCCGACCTATGTACCTAGCACTTGGAGAAGATTGGTTACCACCCAAGAGGCCTCCACGGACGAGGGACTTTGATTTGCAGTTGAACTATTTTAATTTAGTTTTTTTTTTTTTTTTTTTTAAATTATTATGCTTTATTAGTTTGTTTGATTTGTTTTCAGGTCCTTTACTTTTATTTGGACCAAAGGAAGGGGGGTTGATGGGTTTCTAAATTACTATGTGTGTTCTCTTCATTTCTGGTGAAGGGGGGGGACGATAGGGAGGGGGAATGTTTGGAACTTGGTACCGCATTGCATTGTGGGCAATGGTGGGCTATATATATATCTGATGGGCGGTGCCTGTCCTGTGGCACTCGGGCCAGTAGATGGAGACGTGTTCTCCGAAAGCGCTAGCTTTCTGCAAGGTTTTTAGTCTGTAAATAAATTTTTTAGTTTGCAGTTTGGAAACTTGGTGTTTTTATCGTACGGTGAGACAGCTTAGATTTATATTACTGGTATTTCGTACAAATCTTGAGTCAACATCAACATTAAGGTTACTCTAGTTGAGGCATTGATTCAGGTGACCGGATCGGGGATTGACATACTCTGCTTGACTGAGACATGGTTTCCGACTCAAAATTATAGTATTGATATGCCTGGTTATAAAATATTTTTCCATAACAGAATTAAAACAAAGGGAGGTGGAGTGGCAATTTATGTAAATACTATTCACCAAAATTATTCTTTGATAACAGACTTAACTGTTATTGACCCTTATATTGAAATTTTGACAATTGAAAACAAATATTATATAATAATGGTTTGTTATCACCCTCCCAGTTCTAACTCATCCTTATTTATTAATAACCTATTTGAAATTCTTAATTATGTCAGCATGACAGGCAAAAGGGGTTTCTTGTTGGAAGGCCTAAATATTGATATTTCCCAAAATAACTTACAAACTCAACAATTCATTCAAATGCTAAATGCTTCGGGTTTAGCAATACAATTACATCTCCAACGAGATTAACAGCAGAAACTGAATCTACCATTGACTTATCTCTTACGAATGCTCCTTTAGAGTTGACTCTTTCGGGAGTTATAATTTATGATATTAGTGACCATCTACCAATTTTTACATTTTACAAACATACACATGCTGTAAATAAAAAAATAATTAATAACTCAACTCGATTAATAAACAATAATACGTTAAATAAATTTTACAATCTATTACAACATATAAAATGGATAAATGTTTTACAGATGACTGATCCAAATCTTTTATATGACAGTTGCAACAGTGCTATATGAATTATACATCCAAGCCTTTCCAATTTTACTTAACAAGTAAAAACCTAAAAAGCAACGCAAACCATGGCTCACTAGACATCTATTAAACCGAATTAATAAAAAAATCGATTATACTCGAAATTTATAAAAAGTAAACTACAAACTGATTTTCAAATATTTAAAACATATAGAAATAAATTAAATTCTGATATTAGGAAATTTAAAAGAGAATATTATACTAATATCTTTTCTCAAAACGATTCTAAATTAACTTGGAAACATTTAAACAGATTACTGGGTAAATCTTCGGGTTCAATTACACCACAATACCTAACTAATTTAACCCAAAAAATTACATCCAAACAAGATATAGTCAAGGAAATCAATAATCACTTTATATTAGCTCCGCAAATTCTTAAACAGCAAGTTTTACTTACAAATTCTCAATATCATCAGTACTTTCAGAATTCACACCAATCAGACATGTTTCACTTACTTAAAATTACACGATCTGAACTTTTACACTTGTTGTTGCAAATTAATGTCAATAGTGGACCTGGATATGATGAAATTTCACCATTTGTTATTAAACATGTGGCTCATATTATTGTGGAGCCAATTTTGTTGATCTATTATTCTATATTTACTAGAGGCATATTCTCAAATGCTTTAAAAATAACTAAAATTACTCCCAAATACAAGAAAGGTTCAGTAAACGAAGCAAATAATTATTGGCCAATTGCAAATTTGACTATTTTTGCCAAATTGCTAGAAAAATTAATTTACATTAGATTACTTTCTTTTTTACAAAAATACCACATATTTAACAAAAATCAATTTGGCTTTTTGCCAAATAAATCAACAGAGCTTGCAATTTCATTTACACATAATTTAATCCAACAAAATGCTATAAAAAATCAATCAACAATTGCAATTTTTTTAGATTTATCTAAGACTTTTGATATGCTAAACCATGATATTCTACTAACCAAATTATTTTCTATTGAAATTAGGGGTCCTACATATAATTTATTCAAAAGTTATTTATTAGCTAGGAAGCAATATACTGTGATTGATATGACACAATCCACAATAGAAAATATAATTTCTGGAGTGCCGCAAGGTTTGGTCCTTGGTCCTATATTATTTAATTTGCATATTAATGATCTCTTTACAGTGGTAAAAGATAATGATTTAATTTTATTTGCTGATGATGCAACAATCTTATTCAAGGGTAACAATACTTTAGATCTTACATCTAGAATAAATGCACAACTTGTGTTGGTGACAAATTGGTTAAATAGTAATGAATTGATTATTAATGTAAACAAGACCAAGGCTATGATCTTTTCAAAACTACAAATACTACAATCTATGAGTGACGCGGTGGTCTTGAATGGAGCTAAAATTGATTTTGTGAATAGTCATTCTTACCTGGGAGTAATGATTCGAAGTGATTTGAAATGGAATATGCATATTGACAACCTGACTAATATATTATCTAGAAACATTGGGGTAGTTAGTAAGATTATGATAAATTTGTCACCTAAAATAATGATACTGTTATCATCATCATCATTGTCAACCATTATCAATCCACTGCTGCACGAAGGCCTCCCCAAGTTTCCTCCACAACGGTCTGTCTTGTGCCAGTCTCCTCCATGTCACTCCCGCATACTTTCGAATTTCATCCACCCATCTCCCACGTGGTCTTCTTCTGGGTCTTTTCCTGTCCCTTGGAATTCAATCTAAAATTTCTGCTGTCCATCGATGGTCTGTCCTTTTGGCAGTATGTCCAGCCCATTGCCATTTCAGAGATTTTACTCTGATCATGATGTCTTCCACTCTTGTCATTTTTCTGATCCACGAGTTCCTCTTCTTATCTCTCCTGGTTACACCAAGCATGCACCTCTCCATGCTTCTTTGAGATGTCTGCAGCCTTCGCATGTCTCTTTTAGTTAAGGTCCACGTCTCTGCACTATACGTAAGCACTGGAAGGATGCATTGATCAAACACTTCTTTTAAGACATAATGGCATATTGCTCTTGAAAATTATGCTGTTTCTTCCAAAAGCTCTCTAGGCAAGTTTTGTACGCCGATTAACTTCATCAATGTGACCCTCATTTGATATCTGCTGTCCAAGATAAACGTACGTGTCTGTTATCTCCAGCTTTTCTCCATCAATCGATAAATCTTTATTTCTTGTAAAACCATTGAACATCACTTTTGTCTTCTGAAAGTTCATTTTTAATCCCACTTCTTTACTCTTGTCAGCAAGTTCCTGGATCATACTCTGCAGCTCTGATGGGGTAGTTGCAAAAATGACTACATCATCAGCAAAATGAAGGTGGGTTAGATAATCTCCATTAATCTTTATCCCTTTGTTTTCCCAGTTCAGTAATTGAAAGACATTTTCCAATGTGGCGTAAAGAGCTTCGGAGATATAGTGTCACCTTGTCTCACTCCCTTTCCAATTTTTATGTGTATTGTATTTTCAAACAGCTAAATCTTTGCACTTGCATTTTCATAGATGTTATTAATAATATTAATGTAAGCATCTTCAATACCGCTGGATTTCAGAGCCATTGTAAACTGCTGATGGTTTCACCGAATCAAAGGCCTTTTCATAATCGATAAAAGCCATGCACGATGAAAGTTCATATTCCCTCGCTCTTTCAATTGGTTCTCTCAATACATGGATATGATCTATTGTGCTGTAGCCACTCCTGAATCCAGCTTGTAATCTCGGTTGAGCCATGTCCAGTGTTACCTTCAAACGGTGTGAAAAAACTTGAGTGAAGATTTTATAAACCACTGATAGGAGGCTGATAGGTCTGTAGTTCCTGAGATCCTCAATGTCACCTTTTTTATGTAGCAGGATCATTGTAGCGTTGTTCCAATCCTCAGGAATCTTCCCTTCATTAAGGCATCGAATGAAAATTTGGGCGAGTACTGTTTCGATTTCTCCACTTGCTTCTTGTATGATGTCTACAGTAATTCCATCTTCTCCTGGAGCTTTTCCCTGCTTCATGTTCTTGATTGCATGTGCAACTTCTGCTGGGAGGACTGGAAGGACTCTGGTACCTTTCACGATGCCTGGAGTACATGTATCATCCCTTTCATATAATTTGGAGTAGAAATCTTTCACTCTTGTCAAAATTTCGCCTCTATTTCTTGTTACAGAACCATCTTCTTTTCTCAGTGCCATAATCTGTTTTCTTCCCTTACTGTGATGTCCCTTAGCTATCTTTGGTTGTTTTCAATTGCTTTCCTCACTAGTTCACAGTTGAATTTCCTTACGTCTTCAGTGATACTTTTTCGTACTGTCTTGCATAGCTCTATATATTCCACTTTGGAAGTCACATCTTCTTTAGTTGTCCTCATCTCTCTTCTTTTTGCATCAACATTTTGGTTTTTCCTGATAATTTGTTCACATGCAACTTGTTCTTAGACCCAGCTAATTTTGTTGCTGTCTCCACAAGAGCTTTGGTTACTTTTCTGTTAACTTCAGAAATATCCACTTCTTCCGATGTTAGGTCTTCTAACGCAGAGAATGTGTTCTTCAGTTCCAACTTGAAGGTATTATGGTGTTTTTAAGGTTGGTTATGTCAATACATTTTGTTTGTCTTATGAGCTTGCCACGTTCGAGTTTAGTGTTGAGGTGCATCTTAGATCTCACCAATCTATGGTCACTACCTGTGTTGAACTTGTTTAGCACACTGCAATCTTCTATGACGAATTTTTTGTTACACATAATAAAATCAATTTCACTTGTCGTCCCATTTGGATCACTCCATGTCCATTTTCTGTGTGTCTACTACACACTAATACAAACACATATAAATGACTGTATACTGACATGGGGGCAAACAACACAATATAACTTGAAAAAAATACATGTTTTACAGAATAGATACATAAGATTAATAGACCTAAAAACTCTTAATAATTCAATACCTAATCATACCTTTAGGTCAGAAGTAAATCCCAATAAATATAATATACTTACAATAAAACAATTATTTGACTATAATCTTGGTAAAATAATGTTCAGAAGAATTAAAAATGATTTATACCATGACTTAATATCATTAAATATTCGCATTCATACTTATGAAACCAGGAATCGATCAACACACATACCTAATTTCTCTCGGCCAGAAACAATTAAAATGAATATTAATTATTCGGGTCCAAAACTTTGGAACTCTTTGCCTTGCGACATAAAATCTATTAACAATTTTGACCTATTTAAAAAAAAATTCAAGCACCACCTTATTAACAAGTCTCTCAATTAGTGCTGAGTTGACCTGATCTGGTCGCTTGATTGATTCCACGGCTTATGGATAGACCTTGCATTTATATACATTTATGTATTTATTTAATCTTTCAGTTATATTCAATATGCCTTTGACTTGTCTTTTGTATTGTTCTTTGTTGTTTGTGTCTTTTTTTTTCTTTCTTTTTAGTACTAGGGGTGGGAGGGCTATGTCAGGCCTTACAGCCTTTTCTTTCCTCCTCCTGGTTGCTACATTTTTTGTAATTGATTATATTGTTTGTATTTTGAACTGTAATATGTGGCAACTGAAAAATGAATGAATGAATGAAAGAATGAGCATTGGGCTTCTCAAAGCCCAATCAATGTAAAATAGTAAATAAACACAGGGCATGGAATTTCCGGTCACCAGCTCGTCATTGGCGAGTGAAGCACTGTCGTTGGTGAGTAAAACGCTTTCCTATCATATGCATGGATCACTGTTTTTTGCTAGGTCCTGATTTACCCCTAGTACAAGTAACTTTTTCTTAACAACAGTTGAGACAACAATACTACAATCCCCAGCGAAGTGGGAGAGACAGAGAAATTACAAAACCAGTACGATATTTCAGTTCGCATGGAGAAAGACAAATTTTGAAAGAAAAAAATAAAAGGTGGTGGTGAGGAAGCTGCAGCATAGGAAAACTTTTTGTACCTGGCCTTTATGATAAAAACCACAAAATCTGTTGTGTTTTTTATTTCTTTGTTTATACTAAAATGACAGTGAAGTACTACTACTTAACAAAAATTTGAGAAGAATGTACCTAAAAATTTATCCTCTATAACTTTCATTAATAAGTTTTTTGTTCAGAGCCCAATGTTAAATAGCAACAAACACAGGGCATGAAATTTCCGGTCGTTAGCTCGCCATTGGCGAGTGAAGAATTATCGTTGGTGAGTAAAACTTTTCTCATTGAATTACCGTAATTTCCTTGTTAACAGCAGCAGCTATTATGATGATAAACGTTTTTTTTTTTTTGTTTTTTTTAAATATGCGGCACATGATGTGGTGCTGCTGATATGCTGAATTTGTTTTCTGTAATTACTTTTTTTTCTTTTTCCCTCTCAGAAATTTCCACACAGATGAGTAAACCTCTTCAAAGCATTTTTTTTTCTCTTCCACAAACTGCCGGGTTATGGGTGCTCGTATTGCTCGTTTGAAGTCTGTAAAGATCACTCTGCAGGCTTGTTTATGTGCCGTGCCACTACTGGGAACTGACTCACTCAAATGAACTTCGACCAGCGGGGGGGGGGGGGGGGTCCCCCATCAAAAGGTGCAGGCAGGCCACAGCAGAGGCAATCCCTCAAACAAAGAAAGAAAAGCAGAAAATAAACAAGCTTCCCTCAGATTTATGACACCCGCAATTGAGCTACTAGAATGAACTTTTAAGCAGTGCGCGAAAACACAAAACAGCATGTTTTCCCCCTTTACTTTTGATAGCAAAGATATAACAGAGAAACTTTCTTTATAGGGAATAAATAAAAATATGCACTATTTTAATCGTATTTTTAGAAACTGGGGAGAGCAGTGTTTTTTCTTTGTGAAACCATTTTTGTAAGTATTTTACTGTTAAAAAAAGTGTGAATCACTGTAGATACTAATTTTCTAAGAAAACTTCTCACTGTTAACGGTTGATCGGAGGATTTTCACCATCATCGTTAAATTCATTAAATGTTTACCTAATAGAAAAAATATTTGGAAGACATGAATGAATAATAAAAAGATATAGTAGTACAAAAAATGTGAATTTAAACACAGTATTTCTATCCTATGTAACCAAATGGTTTAACTTTAGGGATCGGCTCATAAAATGACTGTTTTCTATGCGTCCCCAGTTTAATTGGGCTACAGCTGTTAATGCATGTGCAGCACATACGGCAACATTTGCTCCCAAGATGACTAAATTAACACTTCGGTAAAACCTTAAAATTTTATTATAAATACCATATATACTTGCATATAAGCTGAAAGTTTTTGGAAGAAATTCTTTTTTTAAAGTGAAAGTGTCAGCTTACATGCAGGTCCCGTTTTTTTTTTTTTTTTTTTTTTTTGCCAATTTCTAGCTGTTGAACTAGGGGCTCGGTTTATACGCGAGTATGTACGGTATGTAAAATGCTGTTTTTTTTTCCTAGCAGCATTATCCTTTCATGTGAAGTCATGATCTCTGATTGGAGATCACAACCTTTGCAAAGCCTTCACGCATTGTGAGCTATCAAAGTTCTTCCTGAATTGGTGGAATCCTTTAAAAAAAATTGAAAGTGATGTATATTATTGGATTATTCTTACGAAACCATGCTTGTGTAATTGCGTAAACCAATGCTATCTGTCGTTTGGTGGACAAGGGTTCGAAATGCTAAAATACCTGCCAGGTTTTATGATTTACCCGTAAAATTTATGGAAATGCAACTTGCTTTACCAGGCAGTGTTAATTTTACAGATTTGATTCATCCAGATTTTTTTTCTGCTGACTTTGCACCAGCATTAAGACTTTTTATTTAACATAATCCATTTAAATTGAAGCACCAATGTAAGTTACAAATAAACTTCTCAGTTATTTGGGAACATTTGTCTGTAGTTTTCCCACATGTTGTCTTGGGCTCTCTCTCTCCTGACTGGTGGGGAAACGCACCTGTCCTCGCCATGACATCACTATAGCCATTAATCGCTCCCTCGTTAGAGCTTAAAAATAGTCATCCTCAAACAAAGGAATAACCGAGCCCTTCTCTTCTACGGCCCTGTCCTGAAGGGAAAAGGTTGACCGAAGACTAATGGCGCTCCAGAACGCCTATTACCAGACTATTGCACGCCAAAAATCTTAGACTGTTTTATCATGGCTTCTTTTGCTTTTTAAAGAGGTCATTAGAGTATTTTTGTAAGCCCTTTGCAAATTTCTATCACAGTGAGCAGTTAGATGGATATGATAGAAATCATAGACCACAAAGAAATAAACCTTCTGCCATATATGATGGGCACCAATATCGTCAGCACCGAACTAACAAAGAAAATATCATTAGTTGGTTATGCATTGATGAGAAAACTGCAAAGTGTCGTGGCTCCTTAAAATCAAAAGACGAGGAAGTACTTCAAGTTTCTAACCACATTTGCAAACCTGACATAGCAGCAACTGACGTTGCAAAGCATTTATCTAGCACAAGAAAACGAGCTCGAGAAGAGGACCTTCCTGTATCAAAAGTTTACCACCAAGAACTGAGTCCTCTGTTTAATTGTGGATACGATATTGTGACAAACGTTCCAGTTTTGCCCTCAGTAAAATCACAACTATATCGTATTAGATGCAAAGAACAGGGATTGACAAAAGAACCAAAGACGTTGCAAGAAATCCAGATTCCTGATGATGTGTTGGCAATGGATGATGGAACAAGTTTCTTGCTGGCTGATGATGGCCACGAAGTTAGAACTTTAGTGTTTGCTAGTGAAAAAGGACGGAGCACCCTGAAAAACTGCAAAAAATTATTTGCTGATGGAACTTTTCAAAGTTGCAGCAAGCGGTTCTACCAGCTATATACAGTTCACACTGATTTAAGTAGTAATGAGGATGAAGTCACTATTGTTCCAATAATTTTTGCCCTACTTTCAAAGAAAAATGAATATACATATGTGAAACTTTTCACAATTTTAAAAGAAGCAGGATGGAATCCACATTCAGTGACTTTAGACTTTGAGGTTGCAGCTGTTAAAGCCTTGGAAAGCATATTTCCATTAGTGAAGTTTCCAGGATGCAACTTTCATTTTAACCAATGTCTGTGGTGGCATGTTCAGTCACTTGGATTAGCCAGTGATCATAAAGAAAATGAAGAATTAGACTTCATATGCACATGTGTGCAGCATTAGCACATCTTCCAGATGCAAACATAGATAACGGATGGTTATCAATTCAAGAAAGTTCACCACAGCAACCGAAGCTCAAGGAATTTTATGATTATTTTGTGAATGAATAGCTAGAAAATTCTGTCTTTAGAACATGCGGAACTGTCATAATCTACAGCACAGAACCAATAATGTGGTAGAGGGCCGGAATAATAAGTTTAACAACTTAATGAGTAGACCACATCCTAAAATCAAGACCCTCATTCAAAATTTAAAGAAAGAATCTAAGGAAAGTGACTTCCTTATAAATCGAACAGACCTTAATCTTGAAGGAAACGATCTAAAAAGTACATCAAACTGGATAAACTGGATCAGCGAATTTCTAGAACTCTGCGACATTATGGAAGTACACTAGATGTAAAGAAGTGTTTGAAGTCTTTAGCTTATATTGCTAAACTAGAGTAAATTACGAGTACTTTTTGAAAAAGTAAATAGAAATATCTATGAAAAAAAAATAAAAAGGGGGGGGGGATATTGCCTAAAAAAACAGAACAAAAAAAAAACTTTTAAACACGCCAACATAGATACTGCCAGTCCTAAGCTTGGATAAAGTGCGAAGGAAAGTTAAAATCATTCAAAATATGGGCCACAGTGCTCGGGGATGATTTCAAAAGCATATGATTATCCCCGAACATTACAGGGGAAATTTAAGGTTGTACACAAGGGCCACCTCTTTTCCTATGCTGCACCTGTTAGATTCAAAAACGCCTTGATATGTACGCAAGTGTCGCCACACTGTTTCAAACGCTAAAGTGCTTACAGCTGCAGCTGGGCTTGTTATCTCTCGATGTGTTGACAGGCGGGCGGGCATCCTCCATTGGAACACGTCTTTATTACTCCTAGTTCGAAATGCTATCTCAGAATGTAGTTATCGTAGAAAAAAAATTAAAGCAAATTTGAAATCTGTGAAATTTTTGAGCCCAGATCGATACCTAACATGACGAAATTAAACAAAAGCTGCCAGTTTTGTGAAATTAAAAATCCATTTGGGGCATGGTTCCATAACTTCTCTGGCAATAACTAGCGAAAGAATGCAGTATTATAGGAAGTTAAAAAATAAAAATAAAAAATCCAATGCTCATTCGACCTAGTGCTTCTCCAGCCATGATTTATTTTGCTGGTCCTTTAGTCAATAAGTTTTCTACGCTTTCCAACCGTAGATTGAGAAAGTGTAATATGTTCCAGATCTGTCTCTTCGTACGATAGTAGAATGATGTCTTGGCTGGATTCAACGAAATTAGTATGTTGGGGTCCATACTAATTCGTCGTACTCCTATTGAAAATGGTTAAAGGTTAGGACACAGGAGCGAGGCTTATTCTTCCGCCCTTTTGCGTGATGACCTGCATAAAATCAAAGCATGAATGAAATTTCGGTACACTGTTCAGCGCAAGATTTGTTCGTCAAAATTTTCACACAATAACTTCCATGGAAATTGACTGGTTTGGATGGAATTCTTAATTATAAAAATGTGTGTGTTTTTTTTTAGAAATTAACAGTCACAAAAAAAAATGTTTTATAATAAAATAAGAACACGCAAAACATACTGACTATCAATTAATTCATACTAAGGGATTTGTAAAGAAAGCAAAGTATCATAGAGAACAACACTGTCTTTTGCAAACCCACACTTTTTATAGGTACGAATTTTGGGCTTTTAGAAAATAACTCTGAATTTTAAAATATCTGGATTTTGACAGCACAAGTTTGATCTAGGAAGGGAGTACACTTTTTTTTTTTTTTTACTTTTATAGGTTTGAAAAAAAAATAACCATTGGTTTCGTAACTTCTATCAAACAGAATTGCGCGATACTTACAGATTTTCATTTTCTAAAACAAAATACATGCATTCTAAATTTTGTCATGTTAGGGGTGATTTATTTTTTCAGAGATATAAGATTGGAATTAAAACCCCGGTTCCAACTTTTTGTGCCGTGGCTACGCCACAGAGGGAGCGAGGGGATGAGATGGGGAGGAAATTGCAGACGAAGTGGCTGCTCGATTTCCCATGACGCCTGATGTAAAAGTCAGCGTTGGTCTTGTTCCTGTGAAACACATTGTGTTAGTTTACTGCCGGAGAGAGGATGTTTTCCCAGATTGTTTTTGTAAAGGAATAATTAGAGAACCTCTATTTGGTAAGATCGGGGCGGGAAGGGGGAACAGGAAGGCAAGACAGAACTATAAAATCAGTGCCATTTGGAAGTATAAAGGATGCCGCTAAAGGTGTCGGATTTAGTAAACTTTTAACGCTTCCTTTTTTTTTTTTTTTTTTTTTTGATTGGAGGTTTAACGACCACCGTGAGCAACTCAATGGGCTATAAGCAGTCACCCGTCCCTAATTTAGGGTCACTGGTTCCAGGGAAGAGAGAGAGCCAGTGCCGTAAGACAAACACAACATCCATGCCTCACCGGGATTCGAACCCGGACCCCGTTCGGACGAATGATCAGAGGCCATCGCTAGACCACTGTGCCACCGGGGCGGCATTTAACGCTTCTGCAAGGCATCAATCGGCCTATGAGAAATAGTGGGGAGGGAGAGGGAAGGAGGCCCAGAGAAGAGAGATGATGTTCGTAACTAAGATCTAAACCTTTATTTCTTGATGATAGACTTTCAGTTGATCTCGGCTTTCCTAGCTGACCAGCTCGATCGGATAACTCGGTAGCCGGCATTTTTTCCTGTGCAAATTGCATCTCTTTAAGCTGTTGCTGTTTTACTATAGCAGTTTTAGTTGCATTTTTTCTTAAGTGTCAATAAATTTAGTATTAGTGATTCACTATGAGCAGCAATATAAGGAGGGGGGGGGGATACTATCAAACATTTCGTGATGCGAATTCTGCGGAATTCCCATGTATTGCAAAATCTTCAAAAAATTAAAAATACGCATTTTGCACTATGTGTCAATGTAATTTCAGCGTTTCGCGTGGTGGAAAGACAGATATTACTAATCATATTTCTAGTGCCAAGCATAAATCTAATGTCGACTGCGCAGGGAAAAACTACGAAATTAATTTCCTTTGTTAAAAGTTATTATAAACTGGATGCGATTCACGCAAAATGTTTACTTAGTTTTTAGTTGAGCATAATTTACTAATTAGTGTCCCTCAGTCACTCATTTATTTCATTTGACTGTCTCATTGTCCGTCACTCCGTAAGATAAACCTAGTACGAAAATGGTTCATTTTTTAAAACATTTTAGTTTGTTCCATGACGGCGTGGGATACAATCCTATTGGATTTGGGGGTCAAAGGGTGGACTTCCATAAAAATAAATTTTTATCTCTTTATAGATCAAAATGATAGCATAGTAATGAGAAATTATGTATAGATTCTATTTTAATCGAAATAAATGTGCTGATAAATTCAAACATCTGTAGTCATATCAATTAAAAGTTGATACTTGATTTAGGTGACATATCGTTTTTTAATCGATATGTTCGGTACATTTAATCAATACACGCAACAAATATTTTTGTCAAATATATCGATTAATTCTTTTTTTACGGATTTCGGTTTCTGAAAGTTTGCAGGTATGCGCTAAGGAGTGGAGAGTGTTTTTTTTTTTTATTGGCGAGTGCATTTGATCTCGAAATTTCTTCCCCTGATAAACACTTTTAATCAATAACTTTGGAAACCACTGCACATACACACTTTCGAATACTCCAGTTCTTGGTGGAGCCTCTGCCAATTGCAGCTGCTAACTCACTAACTTATTTTGAGGTCAATTTTCACTAATTTGTCCACTGCTGTGGTTTTTTTATTTTATTTATTGGAGGTTTAACAGCCAACATGAGTATCTCAATGGGCTATAAGCAGTCACCCGTTCCTAATTAAGGGCCACTAGTTCCAGGGAAGGGAGAGGGCCAGTGCCATAAGACAAACACAACATCATGCCTCAGCGGGATTCGAACCCAGCCACTTCTTGGGCAAATGGACATAAGCCAGCGCTTAGACAACTGTATCACCAGGGCAGCTTCAGAGGTTTCAAACACTGTTTTATACGAGTGCCACAAGCAAAGGTCCCAGTAACCTACTGGAGATTGACTGTTTTTTCCCCTGTCACCCCCAGGTTTGCTCTCCTTTGATATGCACCCCCTGTTCAGTCAGTCTAGCACAATAGCCAGCTTAGAATTCGGTTCACCCCAATCTAAAAACTTTTAATCATTGTCTGATCTGACCAAACCAAGGAGGTTAGAACGAGATATCTGGAGATTCTCTTGCTAATGGAGTAGTACCACTTTGCGTGAAGCCTATAACCGCGAGTGACAGCCGTCAAAGTGTGGGAAAGCCGATAGGTTTTAATGCTATCACAATGCGTTTTGTGTTGGCCGAATCTCCTTCTTTCGTCACAAATGTTTCCAATTTCACATTGTAAATTGCTGTCGATGTGTGAGAAAACGCTGAATTTATAAAATTCTTAATTATTTTGAGACTCCTTCCCATTTTTATTTTAAATCAAAATACACGAATGTTAGTGCAAATTCTAAACAAAACAAAAAAATTAAAAACTTCACTCGTATAAGAAGTACAATTCATTCCGGTTTGATATTAACACTGTTTCTGCAACCAAAAGCCACGCTATTCCAAAATACACACAGTTGAAATTACATAGGTATCATGTAAACAAAGACAAATTCCCACCGTTGGCGGCTTCACAGTTATAAGACTCAGGGCATCTGAAGAAGTACTATTCTAACCTCCTTGGACCAAACCCAAGGCCACTTGAAAATTAAACTCAGCCCTACTTGAGCTCAAAGGTACTTACAAAACCTGCTTCTTTTGTACCCTTGTTTCTTACTGTGATTTAAAGGAATGTGCCTGTGTGCTCACAGAAGCATTCCTTAGGTAAGTAGATAATTTTATTTTAATTAGCTAAATTATTATTATTTTGCTGGACAAAACGAGTCATTTTGACTTTTTTGCCTTGTTATGACTTCCTGAGTACCATATGAAAGCAGGAAAGAATGGATCACTCAAATGACATTTTTTTTTCCCTGTTGTAAACTGATAATCATGCTGGAGTTTTGCTTTGATCTACAGTGCTTTACTCTTTATTTTATGTATGCATTAATGCACCCATGTCTACATTTCTTAAAAGAATTGGTATAGTATTCCTGCACTTAAAAGAAAGCATACTAATTATAGATTTGATGTTATAATGAAAATTATTAGGCATAAGCAAAGGAATAGTGGTTACGCTAAATGATGCTCATTTTAAAATAAAATAAATTCATTAGCATGGGTGTCATTTTTGTGTCATGGTTCAGGTTAAAACTTTGTTACATTAACTTTCATGGCAATTTGGTCCTACCTATAAATGGATTTTCACTCTATTAGTGGTCATTTTATGGCTCCACTGTTCACATACAACAGGAACAACAACAACAAAAAAAAAAAAAAAAAAAATAGCTGACATACCTTCCTTTGTAATGTAAATTCCTTAAATTTATAAGAAAGGCTAATCTTGAATAATATTAACAGAAAATTATATTTAAAAAGTTTAATGAAGGAACAGTCTCGGCTGTACCAAAATTTCTGTTGCTGCCTGCTTCTGGTAGGAATTGATATAACATGCTTACACACTCCAGTGAATTGTGGACACACTGGCTTGAATTTAACTTCCACCATGATAATAAATTAGTGACTTTCGTCGTGTGGTAAAGTCGTAATGAGCCAATTTGTTGAATTTTTCCGCTTTTGTACCGATATCCTCCCAGCCACCGAAATTATTTTTACTTTTATTGGTGGGTGGTTGATATACAGATTCCTTTGTTAATACATTTTTTTTTTTTTTGCAATGAACCTATCTTGTGTGAAGGACTTTACTTTAGTTGAGGTTGATAAAATTCTCAGCTATCAGAAATTATGCCATAAAAGTGTGGCTACTTTAGGTAGCATATAAATTTTGTGTGCAGAAGTGGCCTGGATGTTTCTTTAAGTTCTGTAATATCTAACTGGGTGATTTGGTTGAAATATCAGTGTGTTCAGAGGGTGCAATGTTTTACTATGAGGTGAAACTACAAAAACACAGCTTTAATACTTGGTGTTTTATCAGCTTCCAAATCATCACCTGCCTCTTTACACGGTAGTACAATGTCCATGGTGTTTTTCAAAACATATCTATTTTTGTTAACCTGTAAGACTCGCTGGTCTCCCTAAGCACAACGATTTCTTCGCACTGCTCACAGATTGAAAGCGGCATTTGCACTGTATCATCTCACTTACTTGCTGGTGTTGGCTGAATGGTTGAGTGAGCACTACCAGTGTGTTGCTTGATCCACTGTCTACCTAAAAAATGAGCAGCAATTCAAGACATTAGTTGAATATGTGGGAAAAAGAAAATGAACAGCGTGCATAGGATAATCCAATGCCATGGTTCAAACGCTTTTTCAATCACAAAAACCCAGGACTTTTAGATTTTTTTCCAGGACATACGATCCAAATGCTCTTACTTAAAATATAATGAAACCATAGGTCTGTTCAACCTGTAACCTACAACAAACAACTTCTTACATGCTTCTACAAACAATTTCTTACAAACTTAATACAGAATGCTAAAAATGTTGTTGGCTGCAGCTAACCAGAAATTTCGAATCACTGATAAACACTGAAATACCAAAACTGTCACTGAAAATGTAACTAGGTTTAATGTCTACTAAACTTTTGTATACTATATACTGCACTCATTTTGAGAAACTTTTATTTTTCTACTTTGGCTTTAGTTCAATTATTGAAGCAAATTACAGAATAAAAAACAAACAAACATAAAACTCAAAAATACATAGGTATGTGGCATTACTCTTAAAATGCTTTCATATACCACACAGTCAATACATAAAATACTATTTATACCTAATTATTTTGAAATAATGCTTACATTGGAAATTTAAGGGTAAGGAAAGATGAAATATTTGAACTTTTTCAAAGGACCAAAGGGATTGTTATTTCTTAAACACATAATCATGGGAGCAAGTATTTGTGTTACATTTTATTTAGGGAAGGAATCCTAAACATAATATTGATGCTGTAGCTAAGTTTTTAATTTGTACTCGCCAGCAAACAAAGTATGCACAAAGATTTCCAACATGAAATGATAGAGAATAACGGGAAAACCTTAAATCCAAGGCTGTGTACAACTGCATTCATAAGTGATCAAGGCAATTTAACTAGGTATGATTAGAAAACTAATTATAGAAGATTGCTCAGAAAATACTAAAAAAACAACTACATTTAAGTTTCTGATATAAGAAAGTAATCCAATTTTATGGCAAATTTTTATATAAAGCTTTCATTAGCAAATTTCAGTAAAAGTCAAAATAACTCACAAAAAAAGAAGAAAAAAAGAAGATCAGCTACTTACTTTCACAAGTGGCTAAAAAGTATGTTATGAAAATTAACAAATGGCGCAAAAACGTCTCGCATAGTGGAAGGAAGGTATTGATTGGAGACAAAAAGATTTTCAAATCAAACAGTTAAAAGAGATACAGAAGGAAGCATGATATAACTGTACGCCTTTTAGCGGAAGAATTTTGCACAATGCAAAGTTGAAACAGGCTAAAAGTATTCCTCATAGCAAAACCTATGCTAAGGAAAAATAACTTTTCAAATACGTCTCCCAGAAGCAGAGATAGCAAGAAAAACGTTTTGAAGGGAAAAAGTTGTGCACATTATTTGAAGAGGATCTGCTTATTGTAGCAAAAATCTTATTCACTCTCCATCTTTAATATAGCGAATGGCATACATTAAAAAAAAAAAGAAATTTCTTAATAGAGTTTTTAGAGGCAGAGTTAGGTTGCAAACGGAAATACATAAACACCACCTAGTGGCAGAATTGTGAACCACAAACATCCTCAAATACAAACCTAAAGTGTTCCATAAGGTAAACGGTATCTGTTGTTAAAAATTTTTTTTAAATCATACATTTAGAAGTACAGATATTGAGAAAAATAGATTAAATATTTGCACCCCCTAGTGGCGAAATTGCATTATTTTGGGAAGAAAATATGCACGAGGAGTTTTCATAGTTAGTAGTAGCTGGTCAAAAGAGAATATTTTTCAATCGGGTTATTAGTCCCGTTGATATTGCTGTAAACGGAAACGTGAATTTATGCCATTAGTGGTGCACTTGTGCATTAAGAAATATTTGAAATTATATGAGAAACATTTTGCACCAAAAATATTCTCCAACAAAGAAAGAATTTTTCAAATCACACTCCTAGAAAGAGAGATATGGACAAAAATAAGATATACCTGTACGCCCCTGGTGGGAAAATTATGCACTATTTAAGCAGGAGGTATTCTCAAAAAGTTTTTGGAGGTGAGCGGTATCAGTTCACGGAGGAATTTTTAAATCGAGTTTCGAGCTCAGATTTAATTGCAAATACATCAGAAGCAAAAATAAACACTTACATCCCCCTGGCAGCCAAATCATTTTTTACCAAAAATGAGAAATTATATGCAAAATATTTCCCCTCAAGAGCTGTATCCAACATAGGAAGAATTTTTCAAATCGGACTGTTAGAAGCGGAGATATTGAGAAAATCACGATTTACCATTATGCCTCCTAGCGAAAAATTAATGCATTATTTAAAAAAGGGACTGTAACTAAAATAGTCTTCGATATAAATGCCATCGAAAGTAAAAAGATTTCTTTCAATTGTACATTTAGAAGCAAAGGTATGAAATAAAATGCATTTTAAATTTGATACGATCTTTATTTGAGCATCGAAAAAAACCCCAGAACAAATGAATTATCATTCTCACATTTTAAGCTTCCGCAATACAAAAAGAATTTTACAAATCAAACTAATAATTGCAGAGATATGGTCTTCCTGGTCGGACAGACAGTACGACGGGAAAAGATGCTAATAACGCAGCTTAGCTTCAGTCCTCCTAACAGACAAGAAAACCAACAGCCCCCCCCTTCACACACACACACACATTTTGCAAGGGGTGGGGAGGAAAATTTATCAGACATAAGTTATGTCAGTAGAAAAATCTTCAACTACGAAACATCGCACACAGACAAAAAGGCTGGAATGGATAAAATTCCAGGATATGTAACAGAATTTTAGGACATTTCCAGGACAAAATGGAATTTCAGGACTTTTCCGGGATTTCCAGGACGCGTATGTACCATGCAACTGCAGGGTTTGCCTCAATTTGAATGATGTCACTGTTCTGAAAGTTGGGAGTGAATAACTGACACATTTTATGTTTACATTATTTTTCTTTTAGAAATCTGATACATTGTAAATTAATTATTAAGAGATGCTACCTAACAACTGAAGTTATAAGTAGTGCACAAGGAGAAAATCAGTAGTTTTGACATTTTCAGTAGTCAAATAAAGAAATCAAAATATTTGGATGTAGGTATTTAAAACACAAGTGTTTTATGTAATATCTCTAAACTAAATAATATTTAACAAAATAAATAATCTTCATAAAAAGGTAAACAAAATAATCCCAGAATTTCTTGAAATGTGCACATCATGCTAGACATTTAATTATCTACTAGTTCATAACTGAAACAGCAAAGAAAAATTTAACTACTGAATGTAGAGTAAAAGAAAAAAAAATACAGAGCTTTATATGAAATGACACTTTATTTGAAATTTTTTTGATCAAAGCATACTTCACCATACATAGACATTTTGACTTTTTCTATCAAAAGAGCTAACGTTTGAGTCCCTAAATTTAGTCTGAAATTAGTGCAATTCTTTCTCACAATGCTGAATATTCTTTCGCTTGCTGCATTTGAGTGTGGTATAACAAGAATGCCCAGCATAACCTGGGACAGTATTTTGTACTTATATTCCCCATTATTATAGTCTTTCAAATTGGATATTTGAAACCAAGCTTCATCAGTATGAGAGATTTCATTTAGACTGTCATTTTGATATTTTGCAAACTAAATCTCAAGTTTTTCCAGATCATGGAAAATGCTGAACAATGTAGAGCAGAGAGTTAAAAGAGACTTTGGCCCTTTTTCAATATCAGCAACTTGGGCATGTTTTAGAAATTCATCCTCCAGTGACAGCTTTTTAAGAATGTAATTGCAGGCTTCAACAAAAAAATTTTGACACACCCATAAAACTCGTCAATATCCTGCTGTGTCATTTTCATTTTGGAAGAATTGAGGTGCATTCTTATTTTAACACATATAACCAAATTTTCACTGTCCTTTTGCTTTATTTTCTTCTTGTAAGCTACATGTGATAAATTTAATCCACCTACATTGTCAATGGCTGTAGGTAAAATGAACTTCACTATGAGATCCATAATAAAAAGTTGCCAAAGCAAAGAACATAACTTATAGATAAATGATGCATCTTGTTGCAAGGTGACATTTACCTTATTAAATATAGATAAAGTGCTGCTTAAAAACAGAACATAAAGTTTTGTCTTGTCATTGCTTAAACAAGCACTAACATTTTAAAATCTTTTATTTTGGATGGCATCCATTTTTCTTGCTTCACCACACAAAAAAGCTTTTAGTGGGTCCCACTGTTCCCAAATACGGTCTAAACAGTCAAGTAAAGATAACCATCTTGCACTGGTCTATTTCAAAATTTTATGTGGTTTCCCTTCTTGACCACAAAGTTGCTGACATAATTTGAACCTAAGTTTTCTTTGGGAATTTTTATCAAGGAAGAAATAAATGTCTACCAACAGCATCTCTATGCCATTTGCTAAATTCAGACGCAGCTTTTTTTGGTAGCAATGTGTGTTAAATGACAGGGGCCCCTCATTACTATTTGATGGATTTTTTTTTTTTTTTTCGGTATAAATGCAGAAACACACCTTTTACTTTGCCCACCATTGTGCTTGCATTATTTGAACTAAAGGCAATGCCATTTTTCCAAAACACACTCTTTTCTTCAAATTTACTGCATATGGCATTGAAAATGCCCTCAACTGTATTGTCAGTGCAAGTGAGTAAGGTAACAATTTTTCCCCTTTTTTCTTCTCAAAAAAAATGTTGTTACAATGGGATATAATTCAGATTCATAACAGTCATTGCTTCCATCTATGCTAACGGAAAGTGGCAATGTCAGTGAAGAAACGACGACTTCAGTAATTCGTTTAACCATTGATTTCACTATTTCAGTAGCTTTTGTATGGCCACTGCTGAAATTCTTAGCAATCTTCGAGTCCGGAAACATCATGGAGAAAAGAGATTTAGCGTGATCTGCAGTCGAGATCAGGAGATGGTGTTCCATCAGAAATCTTGCGAACAAAGTTTCAGCTTTACACTGCTGAAAGAATCTTCACTTTTGAAGAAAACATATAATTTTTCAGTCTGTTCAACGGCCTTGGCATATTCCATATGCTTTTTAGACGAAACATGATGATGACAGTCATCGTGACCTCTGTGAGCGATATTAAAATCTTTCGAGTATGTGCTACAGAAAACCATATTAAGGGATAGTTTCAACTGCTTCAGGCATGGAAATTTGTTTGAATAAGAATCCTTGAATCTTTGGCAATTCTTCATCTTTTTAGCTGGTGGCTCTAAATTACAGTTACCCATAATTAGTAATTATATTTGTTCACGTCCATACAACAAAATTCCAACCGAGCTGAGATGTGACTATGAACTGCATGTGACATTAACCACTAACGAGTTTCCCCGTTTCCTGATTTGAAAGTTACTGTATTCTTACACACAGGCGCAGTAAGTGAAGAGTTCTATGAGACACTAGTTTGATGGTGATGTTGGTAGCCAGGAATGACATTGTGTGGGTCTGCATGCTTTAAACGCACACAGATGGTGGCTCAGTTATCTGAACTGGTATGCAAGGGGCCGTGATGCTGCATGTGCACTAAGCCTTATGGAAGCGTTTGCTCTGAACCCAGCCTCAAAACTTTCATTACAGCCATTCATAGTAATCGCCAATGAAAAGAAATTGTATTATACTAAATTCTCCATAGAAAAATTAAAAAAATGCGTAGTCCATAGTATGTGGTTGTTAACCGTAGAAACTATGGAGAATCCGTAGTGAACGGTATCTCTGATTATTTCAACAGCAATTACTAGTAAGTCTATATCTTTGCTTACAACTAGATAGATAAATCCTTGGGAAAGAAGAGAGGGAAGTGCGACATGGGAGTAAATAATTATAGTAATGCTGCTGTGGTTCCTTTACAAGAAAATTGGATTTCCCCCACTCAATAAACCTGACTGTTAGCTTTTGATGCTGTTCACACACTGAAAATGCCAAAAAGCAACATTTCATTCTCATTTTCACTGCTTTGTATGTCACAAAATGGAGAAGAGTAACGAAGGAACAAAGACACAGAAAAATTATTCATTGCTCTCAACAGTTCTTTAACTTCTATCCCAGATGTACATCAGTGACTCATTTCCAAATTTCTAAAATCGAGCTTCAACAAAAAAATATATTTATGAAAAAAATGGGTGTTAAGGTCCAATTTTTTTTTATGCGACGATTAAAATGCTGGCCCGACCCGAACCCTACCTGAAGAAGGAACTTATATTGCTTGGTTTGAGCTACTGGAGATCAGCCCTACATCGAGCCTGAGCCAGGCCCAGCTCATGCCTGTACTGTTCGGCCTGACATCACAGGAGTCTAAATACAGCCATTAATACAACTCCTATTTTTACATAACCATTACATTTCTTCCAATTTTTTTATTAAGTGTGAAACATGATAGGATAAATGCATAACACAATTGCCATACTATAAGGTTTAAAAGTTTAGAGAACATTTGGGTGGGTAGAGTCATGGGAGCCAGCCCCTAGCATCCATTTAATCTGCTTACTGACAAATCTGCCTCTGTATATGTTTAATACTAATTTTTTTAATTTAATAACAATTGAAACCATCAACAACAGAGAAACATTCACATAATGTCAAATAAGTTAATTATACTGTAGTGCTGTCAAGGATTTATTGTCTCCTTGGAAATCAAAGACATCAGAACATCCTCCCATTTTCCTTAATTAAATCCTTGTAACTTTGATTTAATTACCACGTTGAGGGAACCACTGCTTTAAAATGCTATAACAACACTGTTGAACCTGGCAAATAACTGGAAATCAGGATATGGTGGTTTGATTCGAGCACAAAGATAACAGATGGATTTTGTGAGAAAACCTGCTTAGTTACAGGCAGCCTAGAGAGCTGTCGAGTATGGATGACAGTAACTGAAAACAGTACAATGTCAAAAGCAGTTCTATTGGAAATTGTTACACAAGCTGCATTTGAAATCACTTTGATTTTCAAAGACAACTCTTTATCAAAATGAATGTAAAAGCTGAACTTTGTAAAAATTAAATTAAGAGTGCACCATGCAAGCCATATCACTTGACGAACACACAATGCACAAACACAGGATGACATACACAAAAACACATACACTCTGTGACACTAAACAGATGGATTTTTAACAAAACTAGTCTCGTTAAGCATGTCTTTCAGGCGGAAACTGATATTTTATATAATAAAATCATTTTATAGCATAAAAATGCTGTAATTGATTGTCTCACATGTGATCAACTCTTCAGAAATTTGAAAAATTAATTGTCCTGGAGATGAGTTGACCACATAGGTGAAAGTTAATCATCATATTTCAGCGTTATAAAATATTTTATTAGCATAAAAACATTGGACACATTCACCAGTAGCACATCATGCAACTTCCATCGGAGCCATTTGCATTTACATAACAAGAGAGACCAATACTCAGGTATCACCATTCTGTGCGGTAAAACCCACCATACATTTTGAAACTTGAGTCTCACAAAATAGCTATAGTTTGTGAGGACAGTTAGCAGGTAACATCTTAATGCATGTCAAGCATGTTAAATAAGAAACAAACCCAGGGATCTGGCTGGTCACAGGATGGTATTTGCATTACATACACACTCTATGAGGTTGGTTACAGATGGGTAAACGTTATTGTGCTGAAACGGTGATGTGACACAAGGTACAACCACCAAAAAAGTCATAATAAACCTTATGACATTCTTGATTCTTTGCTAGATGATTCAACTTTTGTAACAAACAGCAGAGACAAAAGTCTTATTGCAACTCACCAAACTTCATAACCACCTAACCCTATTATGCAACCTGTGAGCCATTTCTGAAAGACAGATGTATGAAACATGTAACCATACTTTAATTTGATTGACATTAAATGTCTGTAATTACTGTTTCACACGTTATTCAAGTTCAGCAATCGGGAAATTGCTAAACGATGTTAACATAGTATTGGCAATTGAAATCAAGAAAAATAATGAGTATCTGTACTTACAATATTCATAGTGGCTGTCGGGGCTTCATATGTACCTCTTCAGAGAATGTGAACTTTTTCAATTGTGAAGTTTAGATTAAAATTCATGATATTGTAAAATCTGCACCAGATAAAATTAAACAAGATGAATTTTTACAATGCAGGTAAAAAAAAAATGTAACATCCACGAAATATGAAACTGAATTAAAACCTTGTTGAATTTTTAAAAAAACGAACTATAATCTCGAAGAGGAAATAATCCCGACTGCGAAGCACCTTGATAAACAACAAATTTTTTTTGCTGAAATTTTAAAAACGAACAGTCTTGAAAAAGAAAAATAATCCAAAAAATATAAATTTCCCGACTGTGAAGCACCAAACTAGTTTCTGTTAACACTCGTAGCCATCATCAGTGGTAGGTGCACAGACATTGGAATTACCGCACTCACTCGATCAGGTATGCTGCTTAACCCTAATGTATGTTCAGCCCTGTCATGTAGATATTTGCGCATCATGATTTAGGTTCTATTGCGCTCATCAATGGTGTCGCCATCTGCAGTTAAACAAAAATAAACAAGTAGCATTCATGTAGAAATATGCACCTGTATTTTTAAGTAATATTTGATGTCACTTGTTTTTGTTAATGTTTTTCTTCTTGAAATGTTTTCTCTCCTGTTCTATAAGGTACCTCCATGCAAACTGAAGCTCTACTGGACTATTAACGTTACAGTTGTATCTTTTGGTTTTCTTAATGACTACAGCCTCGGAGGTTAGAATCTGGGCATGTGATCTATGCGATGTTAGAATTTTCGTGTTAGTCCAATCAGGAGTTACACGATTTTTGATACAATGTTGTATTAATGAAGTTTTTTCATCTTTTCTTGTCCAATTCGTAATATGTTAATTTAATCTAGTCAAAAATCTTCTACGCATACTTCCGATATATACTTTGTCTTTTTGGCTATCATCCTTAACTGTTGGAATGACATAAACGCCCGATTTATTTAGAATTGATCTATTATTATTAGTAGTAAGTATGCTTCCATTGTCAATAACTGTTTCTGCAATGTTAATATTGTTGCTGTAACATTCTTTTTTAAAATAGTACTAATAGGAGGTAAGTATGGAAATTTTCCATAATATTGCTGTATTTCTTTTTCAATATTATTTTCGAACGATGTATACTGGCCATAATGTTGTTATATAAAGATTTGACTAATCCTTTATTATATCCAAATTCTTCTGCAGTTTTTTCAATCCATTTTAGCTCTTTGATCTCTGATTCTTTATTGGATGAGTGTGTCATGGCTCTTTTAATATAAAAGCGGAACGCTGCAGTCTTATATTTCCAAGGGCGTGTAGAATCCTTTGGGATAATTGCCTGTACATATGACGGCTTCCGGTATACTGAATATTCTATAATTCCGTCATCCTTGTGTATAGATATATCCAAGAAGTTTAGCTGGCCATTAACTTCAATTTCTTTACTAACCTGTGTAGATTGATAACAACTGTTAAATTTATTAATGGAGTTATCCATTTCAAGATTGGAGTGCTGCCAAAATAGTAAAATATCATCAACGTATCGGAGATATACATATGGTAAGTATATATTAGAATGATCTAATATGCAGTTTTCAATATCTTGAAGAACGACTTCGGCCAGTAGCCCTGAAATTGGGGACCCCATTGGGGCGCCATATTGCTGTTTATAAATTATCCCATTAAATGTGAAAAAATTAGTATTTGTTACAAATAATATTTATTACAAATAATAATTTGTTACAATAATAAAAATTATTATTTGTAACAAATAATTTTTTCACATTTAATGGAATAATTTATAAACAGCAATATGGCGCCCCAATGGGGTCCCCAATTTCAGGGCTACTGGCCGAAGTCGTTCTGCAAGATATTGAAAACTGCATATTAGATCATTCTAATATATACTTACCATATGTATATCTCCGATACGTTGATGATATTTTACTATTTTGGCAGCACTCCAATCTTGAAATGGATAACTTCATTAATAAATTTAACAGTTGTTATCAATCTACACAGGTTAGTAAAGAAATTGAAGTTAATGGCCAGCTAAACTTCTTGGATATATCTATACACAAGGATGACAGAATTATAGAATATTCAGTATACCGGAAGCCGTCATATGTACAGGCAATTATCCCAAAGGATTCTACACGCCCTTGGAAATATAAGACTGCAGCGTTCCGCTTTTATATTAAAAGAGCCATGACACACTCATCCAATAAAGAATCAGAGATCAAAGAGCTAAAATGGATTGAAAAAACTGCAGAAGAATTTGGATATAATAAAGGATTAGTCAAATCTTTATATAACAACATTACGGCCAGTATACATCGTTCCGAAAATAATATTGAAAAAGAAATACAGCAATATTATGGAAAATTTCCATACTTACCTCCTATTAGTACTATTTTAAAAAAGAATGTTACAGCAACAATATTAACATTGCAGAAACAGTTATTGACAATGGAAGCATACTTACTACTAATAATAATAGATCAATTCTAAATAAATCGGGCATTTATGTCATTCCAACAGTTAAGGATGATAGCCAAAAAGACAAAGTATATATCGGAAGTATGCGTAGAAGATTTTTGACTAGATTAAATTAACATATTACGAATTGGACAAGAAAAGATGAAAAACTTCATTAATACAACATTGTATCAAAAATCGTGTAACTCCTGATTGGACTGACACGAAAATTCTAACATCGCATAGATCACATGCCCAGATTCTAACCTCCGAGGCTGTAGTCATTAAGAAAACCAAAAGATACAACTGTAACGTTAATAGTCCAGTAGAGCTTCAGTTTGCATGGAGGTACCTTATAGAACAGGAGAGAAAACATTTCAAGAAGAAAAACATTAACAAAAAACAAGTGACATCAAATATTACTTAAAAATACAGGTGCATATTTCTACATAAATGCTACTTGTTTATTTTTGTTTAACTGCAGATGGCGACACCATTGATGTGCGCAATAGAACCTAAATCATGATGCGTAAATATCTACATGACAGGGCTGAACATACATTAGGGTTAAGCAGCATACCTGATCGAGTGAGTGCGGTAATTCCAATGTCCGCGCACCTACCACTGATGATGGCTACGAGTGTTAGCAGAAACTAGTTTGGTGCTTCGCAGTCAGGAGATTTATATTTTTTGGATTATTTTTCTTTTTCAAGACTGTTCGTTTTTAAAATTTCAGCAAAATTTGTTGTTTATCAAGGTGCTTCGCAGTCGGGATTATTTCCTCTTCGAGATTATAGTTCGTTTTTTAAAAATTCAACAAGGTTTTAATTCAGTTTCATATTTCGTGGATGTTACATTTTTTTTTTACCTGCATTGTAAAAATTCATCTTGTTTAATTTTATCTGGTGCAGATTTTACAATATCATGAATTTTAATCTAAACTTCACAATTGAAAAAGTTCACATTCTTTGAAGACGTACATATGAATAGCCCCGACAGCCACTATGAATATTGTAAGTACAGATACTTATTATTTTTCTTGATTTCAATTGCCAATACTATGTTAACATCATTTAGCAATCTCCCGATTGCTGAACTTGCATAACATGCGGAACAGTAATTACAGACATTTAATGTCAATCAAATTAAAATATCGTAGCCACGTAAAAAGTATGTTCATCGCAAATTGGTGAAAATTGAACAACGATATATGTAACCATACTGTCGTATCCATGAGTCAAGTTATAATCTGCATCTAGGAAGGGGGAAATGCAGCTCATTTCTCAAAACAGCCCAATATCCTTCTTTACTTTGTGCAATCTTCCTATATTACTTTGACATTTGCACCACCTAAATGCTACTGTTACACATTTTCCAATAGTGAAGAGCAGTCAAGGGCTGCATTGTGCTGTCATATTGTGATGCTATTCTTCTGACTACAGCAAAATCATCCTGATAAATCAAGGCATCATTCAGCAAGCACAATCAACCATCTTCATGTCATAAATAATATATATATATATATATATATATACTGAAATTTAATGATCAGAATTTATATGATTGTAACCAGCAAAGTCATGAAAGACATTAAATCCCCAAAAATTTTCATTGAAATAATTGTAAACATATCTTGATCACCGTTTGAATACCAGAAACTTCCCCAAATGACCAAAGAACTGACTCATTATGACAATATATGGAATTCTAGTAACTTGTAAACACATCTGTTCAACAAGAACTCGTAGTAAAGAGAATGCATTTTTTTAAATTTATTTTACCCAATAAAAATTGCAGAAACACTTCTGAAAAAAAAAAAAAAAAAAAAAAAGCCTAAAAAATTAGGTTTCTGTATTTTGAAAACAATGAAATTACCTCTTTCGGCATATGGGCCATTGGGCTGCACTGCAGGCCTTGGGAGGTCACCTGGAATAATGGGAGCTGGTGGTCTGTCCCCAAGTAGAGAAGGACGTGAAGGTGGGATTACAGAACTCCTAGTGCCAGTGCTCATGACGGAATTGGACAATGCCACAGGTGGCCTAGTGGTTGATGAATGAGCACCTGGAAACATGACTGAAATACATTAGAGGTATTGCTATAGCTCCATTAAAATGCTCAAACAGAAAACGGCAACGAAACGTAATGACTGACAAGCACGAAAACATCACATGACACAGAAGGGAAGAACTCTTACATGTTTAAAACTACACAGACAATTCTATTAACAGGGGAAGAAACAAAAAATATAATTTTTACACACAACACACATGCACATGCTTGTTTTTCAGCTGCAGCAAATTGGCTATTTTGGTTTTGAAACTGCAGAAAAATATAAAGTTGTATTTAACCAAAATCATTAATTACTGCAAAACATGCAGTTACACACAATACAAAGACACTGTCCACCATTATAAGGTTTTGGATGAACAGTCTATATCATTTAATAATAAATCTATATGCAGCTAATCAATCAAAATCTCATTATGAAATACAATACTTTCTTTTTATGTTACGATTTATTTTATGAGTATAATGCAAGAGGAGATTCTTTTTCCTTTCTAAGGTGAGTGTACAGGAGGGAATGTGATACAAATGTTAAGATATTTTTTTTTACTTGCAGGCATGAATTGAATGACACACGCTTTTGGAAGCTTCTAAATTGATGAGAAAATATTTTTAATTTTTACAAAGGTGACTTTTATGTTTTGATCATTTTAATTCTGAGTCAGAATTCAAACTGAGTGTCTCAATCATTCCCTCATCATTATTTTATTAAGAAGTTGATTATTTGCATGTATTTGTATGAGAAGCTGACAATTTGCAATGTCATAACTTCTGATTTCTGAATGTGTCATTTCTTTTTATCATATACTGAAATTTTTACTGCCAGCACTATTTCCAAGGTTTGATGAATGCTAAGAGCATTGAAGTTAGGAAAATTCACTTATACCTAACTGAGAATTTTTGACATTCTATCTCTCACACACTTGCTCACAACCTTCAACTTTTTATTTGAGAAAGAGCTGTTAAAGATGTTCTATTTTCAAGGAGTTTCAATTCACAGAATGTCCGGTCTCTTGAATGCCATATCCTATTTCATTTCGTTTTATCCTGTCCAGTCCTGTTTTATCCTGTTTCATTTGCTAAATTTTTAACAGCTGCCTTACATCCAGGGATGTTCAGATGCTTACCTGTTTCACATAAAAATAAGTTGCAGGAGTACTTCATACCACAAATGACTCCTTATGGAAGGATGTTATTTGCTTGTTAAAATTAGAAAGTTTATATATATATTTTAATTGTTTAAGTATGGGTACAAGTGCGGCTTTGAACTTCTGGCTTATTCCTTACAATTTAATAAAAACTAGTCTTGATGGCAGGTGAGTTTTCTAAGTTTTAACTTTATT
The DNA here is from genome assembly GCA_039090855.1 of Macrothele yani. Classification (NCBI taxonomy): domain Eukaryota; kingdom Metazoa; phylum Arthropoda; class Arachnida; order Araneae; family Macrothelidae; genus Macrothele; species Macrothele yani. The sequence goes on from CM077001.1 coordinate 86,687,945, forward strand.
TCCTTATTGGGGTTGCTTTTTCTAAATTTATTTTCTTTTAATAGATTATTAACTACTGAAATGCAGTGGTATCCTATTCCATCATTTTTTAAACAACCTTTTTTTTTTTTGTTTCATGGTTTAATGACCACCACAAACAACTCTAAGGACTATATAAGCAGTCAGCCATCCCTAATTCGAGGTTACTGGTTCCAGGGAGGGGTCAGATCCAGCACCATCAAATTAACACACCACCCATGCCTCATCTGGAACTCAAGCCAGGATTGATCTCAGACAAATGGTCATCAGAAGCCAGTGCCTCAAACCACTTGGTCATCAGGGAGGCCAACTACATCTTATGACAAACTCGTATTAAATTTTCCAAGAAATTCAATATGTTAATTTTATCTGGTTATTGTTTTGCTATGCAAGTCTTGCAACAAGGAAAGGAGACACACTTGCTGTTCACCTCTGGAATCCACCTTTTTGCCACATTTTACAGTTGTGATGTCAGTTGGCTGATTTGCCATTTTGGCACCATTTCTAGTACACTTAAACCATGGAGGCTCTTTAACAACCCACATGTTTGCACCAAGCTTTGTGCATCCACAATTGGCCTTTCACGAACTGTGATAAACCCTTGGTTTTAACCACCACCTTTGTAACTTCACTCTCAAGTGAACCGCAGACCTCTTGTGTGCACCCCTTCAGCTCTACATACCACGCCCTTCTCATCATTACACCAGTATCAGGAGCAACTCATTTTGCATACTGTTTAGGGGCGGTCATAACTCAGTGTGGGTGTGTTTGTGTGTGTGAATGACGTCGCCAGAATTGAAAGAAAACACAAATGCTTGTAAGCAATATTATGTCCTCTCTCTATAAAACTCAACAATTTCGAAAAATTTACCTGATTACATTACAGGTACTTTACTTCAAACAAAACATGCAAAGAAACATTCTGCTGAAGTGAAAGTGAATCATGTAGATTGTACACTATTATTTAGCATTAAGATAAGCTGTGATTTTTTATACACATGGTGTATATGCTTTGCATGAAAAAACAGTGAATATTTTTTTAGAAATAAAGTTTGGATGTAACCTGTAATTCATCAGTCAAATATGCAAGTTGTGAAATTTTCACCTCAAAGTCATAGTTGAAATGGCTGTGCTAGGTGAGATTAGCCACCTTTATGTAGGCATAAAAAAAAAAAAAGATCCTTTCAGACACGATGACTCAGTACTGCCTATGAAGACAAAAATTTACTATAACATGATTTTCAGTCTGTGGTTCACATACGTAATGGAATACACATATTGCTTCTCAGTTCATATTACACTAGTGGGCCAATCAATTAAGAACACCTAAACAAACAACTTGCAGACAGAGCCCTATTGATAACTCCAATGCAACAACTTATGAAGCACTGCAAAGTGACAGCCAAATGCTATAAATGCTGTGAAAGCAGCACATAAAATGTAATGAAAAGTGCCCCTTGTGAAAAATGGTGGATTTGATCATATTTTGAATAAAGTTTAATCAGAATCTTTCTCATTTGGAAAGTCCAAGGCAGTGCTATAATTAACTTTAGACAGGGGAGAAAGATGTTATTGCCTGCCACATCTGTTCTTAATTAGTGTTTTTTCCATGTGAAATCAACCAGCAAAAATAGCATTTTCAACCTGACCATTTTTGATTTTTATGAAACTTGGTATATTTGTAGAATTCATCAATATAAACATATGAATTTTTTCAGAATTTTTAATGCATGTGTTTTTGAGTTATTGATTTTTGAAATTTCAAAAAACCCTGAAATTTCAACATCTGAGCAAATTTTAACTGCCAATTACTCGGGTTCTAGTAGAGCTAGGGTCATGAATTATGGCTCATTTTAAAGATCTTGAATCGGGCTTTCATTTGATATGCCACATGGCGCTATTTTAAAAAAATAATGTCAATTTTAAAATTTTGATATTGAAATATTAAAAAACGTGTTTTTTTAAAAATCTGAAAAAAATATATGTTTAACAAACATTATTTTTCAACATATCCTGAAAGTTTCATAATGGGATTGCTATAAAAAAATTAATAACATAGAAGGACGTTATTAAACGCACCATCAGTGACTGAGGAATTGTTTATTTTGTCTGTCTAAAATGTTATCCCTGGTCTTACAAACACTGCAAATGTTAATGAATTAATTATAATTAGTTAAAAAGTTAATATCGATTGTGTTTCTTTCCTAGGTTTTAAAGTAAAAGCAAAGTAAAAGATGGATGCCAGCAGACCATCCACATCAAAAGTTTCAAGTGTGGTTTACTGTTGCAACCCCTTGGGAAACCAAACCATAAATATAACAAAAAAAAAATCTGCAACCAGTTTCCAAGAATCTATTGCTACAGAACAAGTTGCTCAAAACTGGAGACAAGATCTGTGACAGTTGTCGTAAAGCAATCCAGAAATTTCACTCTGAAGCTGCTGAACATTCCTCTTCACCTTCTGACAGCTATAATGAACAAGAAGCCAAAGGCCATGCTGTTCTATCTGAAAACATTGAAGTATCAACTCCTGAAAAAGAGCATGCTATAGAAGCATTTAACAGAAGTTTACAATGTCTGGATGAAACACAAATCAAGAAAAAATGCCTGCAAGAAAAATAGTACCCTGAAGAGAAATATAAAAAAAGCCCAAAAAGCATTTCGAGCAAAATTATTAAAGTTAAGTCCTGCTTAACTTTAATAATTATTAAAGTTAAGTTTCACTGGAACAATACCCAAGCAACCCTGCGTCCTATAGTTATATACTATCGAGATGAGAAAACTCAGAACCTAGGACAAGTAAGTTTTGTGATTATATCCGACAGCCTAATTCACGACAGTATAGCTGTCCATCTGTTTCAGCGTTACCTAATTAATTTCATGGTCACATTTTTCTCAAAAACCTGAAAAGATATTTTATTTTTCAGATGGAGCAGCTTCACAATACAAAAACAAGTCAAACTTCCTCAGCTTGTGCTACCACGAGACTGACTTTAATATAAAAGCAGAATGGAATTTGTTTGCAACTGCATATGGAAAAAATGCATGTGATGGGATAGGGGGTACTGTGAAGCAATTAGCTGCAAAGGGAAGTTTACAACTTGTTTATAATAATCAAATTATGACCCCACGCCAACTCTTTGAATGGGCCACTGCTAATATTGCCTCCATTCACTTTCGGTCTGCAACAACAGAAATTTATAAAGAGGAGGAAATTATCCTTAAAAGTAGAATAGCTTCTGCTAAGACAATAAGTGGTACTCAGAAACTCCATTGTTTCATTCCTGCAGGAAAATACAAATTACTAGTCAAAACTTACTCACTTTCTGAGCATTTTAAAGAAGAGATATGTGCAACAGATGAAGGGGAAGAGAACATTAGTTTTGAAAATATGGTAGGTTTTGTGATTAGTAAGTACTCAGAGCACTGGTGGTTGGGATGTGTACTTGGTGTGAATGAGGACACAGAAGAGGTAAAAGTGAGCTTCCTGGAGCCGCATGGTCCATCTCCATCATACAAGTATCCTCAATCACCGGATATACTGTTGGTTCATAAATCTGATGTTTTGTTAAAAGTTGACCATACAACAGCTACTGGAAGAGTATATAATTTAACAATGACTGAGACAAAGAGGGCAAATCAAGCACTGGCATACAAGTGCGCCAAAATTTAAAAGAAAGAAGAAAAAGCAGGATACATGTAGATAAAATAATTTTGTAAGTGTAAATATGCACACAGAACCTTATACTGAATTATGAAATGAATTACTTTGGGACACAGTTTCAAACTACTTAGATGTTTATTTTCGTTCTTTTACATTCACAATGTTTAAAAGAACAAGTATGACATTTTACACAAACCACATAAAGAATACCCTTCCAGTCATGGGTGGAACCGGTAAGTACATTTGGCACATTTCAGTTGCATTGTTCTACATTATTTTTTTTATAGTGATCCTATAGCGATCCCATCATGAAACTTTCAGGATATGTAGAAAAATAATGTTTGTTAAACATATATTTTTTTCAGATTTTTTAAAAAACACGTTTTTTAATATTTCAATTTTAAAATTTTAAAATTTACATGATTTTTTTTAATGGTGTCATGTGGCATATCAAATGAAAGTCCAATTCAAGATCTTTAAAATGAGCCATAATTCATGACTCTAGCTCTACTAGAACCCGAGTAATTGGCAGTTAAAGTTTGCTCAGAAGATGAAATTTCAGGGTTTTTTGAAATTTCAAAAATCAATAACTCAAAAACGGATGCATTAAAAATTCTGGAAAAAATCATGTTTGTTTATATTGATGAATACTACAATTATACCAAGTTTCATAAAAATAAAAAAATGTCGGGTTGTGAGCCTGGTTGATTTGACATGGAATGACCCTTTTGACTGTGCTACCAACTGATTGAGATTTTTTAAACTGTTGTGCCAAACCAATGTCAATTATTTTCAAGTTGTGCAGGAGAAAGGATCTTTTAATGGTTTCCAAATCCAAAAATTAGGCAAAATACCCTTTCAGCAATTTATTTCTCCCACTCAACAAATACTGTTTTGTTCTTTTTGTCAGAATGACTTTCCATAACTCCCAGATTTTATTTTTTATTTTTACAGTGATGGAAAGTTAGAAAATCATTTTTGGAGCAGCAAAATTTCTATTGCACTTACATCTCTTTTTTTTATGCCACATTCAATGTTCATCTCAGCATTGTTTAACATTTTATGAGAGGAATCCAACTGCTGCAAAAGTTCAGCCTCTTCCCGTTTCAAATCACATTGTGAACATTCAATTTCTTCTTCTCTTTTTCACTTATTTTGCTGCATTTTTCCAGCACTAATCTGCTCTTGATATTTTTTCCAGGATTCTTTATAAGCTGTCAAAAGTTTTTTGGTTACATTAATTTTACTTACATCTCCATTTAGTCTCTTGACATGATCTTTGTGCTTCTTGCTCTCCACGTGAAGCCTAGAATCATCGCAGCCACCATGAGCTAGGCTAAAATCGCAGCCCCTTACAAAACGTGATTTGGCAAAACTTTATAGATGCTTCATAAAAAGGCCATTCTTTACTATATACACTCACGGACAATGAAATTTGCTCATCAAGAAGGAAGCATCGAATAGAACTGAAAATTTATGGACATAATGATACAGATGAATGATACACATGATGGCAAAAACAGAGCTGCAGGACAATTGCAGAGGGATCTGTGGCATGCAATCCGGTCATCTTCAGTAGCGTGTTGCACCGTGCGGCGATACATGCTACAATATGGTCTGGCGTGGAGGGGAACAGATGCCTGATGTTGTCTTGTGGCAGACTGGCCCACATGTTTTGGATAGTGTGCTCCAAATCCCGGATAGTGCAGCAGCCGGCGTTTCAACTGGTCCCACACATGATTGATAGGGGACATGTCTGTGGAGCGCGCAGGCATTATCCTGCTGGTATAGCACACCTGGAATCCTGGCCAGGAATGGGAGCATATGGGGCCGCAGGATCTCATCCACATACCACTGGCCCGTCAATGATCCACGTAACACTACTAGAGCTGATCTGCTATCGTAGGCATTGGCTCTTCAGACCATAATGCCTGCAGTGGGGGAGGTGTGGTGCTCGATAGCAAGGTTGGGATTGTGCCATTGACTCGGGGACCTCCACACCCAGACACAATGATCATCTGTCTGCAAAACAAAGCGGCACTCATCGCTAAACACCACACGTTGCCAGTCTGTGGTGTTCCACGTAGCTCTGGCCCAGCACCACTGCACACAGAGCCGGCCGTGTTCCGGTGATAATGGCAGCACACGTAATGGGCGCTGGGATCGAAAATTCACTCCCGCGAGGCGTTGGGAAATGGTTCGTGGACACACAAGAGCCGCTACATCTGCCTGTATAGTGAACCGGGTCCCAGTGGGATCCGTTCATGCCTGGCGCACAATTCGTCGATACACTCTACTGTTGGTCTTCCTGGTCCATCTGGAGCCGCTCCGCCATGTGGCAATGCAGTCATGTGTCCACTGCTTCCAACACAGTCAGACGGTATGGTCAGAACGATCCACATGGCACTGTATATGGCAAGCTGACCATCTTGTTGTTTTTAGCCCGATGATCAAACCTCTCTCAAAGTCTGTACGTTGCGTAAATTGACATCTCTGGCGTCTACCCAGCATTCTTGCCACTCTGTACTTTTGCTTGCATCGATCAGACTTTTCGCTTTCTAGGGGCATCGACTACACGCCAGTTTATAAGGCTGCCGGGTCGTGCTTGCAGCGCCACCACAGGGTGTGTGGTCATGCGCACTCGCACGAAATGTGGATCATTTGCATACCAGCACGCACTCTAGCTATCTGCAAAGTTTCGCGGTTGTAGCATGATTTCTTCTAGGTGCACAAATTTCATTGTCCGCGAGTGTATATCGCGATACACTTGACGATAAGTTTTATCTGACTTTGTTCTTTTTGTTGTCATAGTTGTTTCACTGTTACGTTTCATTTCGTTTTAATCTAAATGAACTCTTTCCACTCGAATAACTTTTCAACCATACTCACCCAGTACTTGTTTTTTTTCTGCAGTAGAGACCAGAACTTAGCAGTGAAAGCTCAGCTTTGGCTCGCCAGCCCCGAAATAAGAGCTATAGAGGCATCATTGGTGTGGCGGGTGACACCCGACATATTTGGCGAAAAGAAATGTCTCACGAGCGTCGATATGTGAGCTATGAGGTCTCATGTGCATGGCGGATAATACCAGAGCTATTCGGCAAAACGAAATTCCTTGCAAGCGCCGACATGCAAGCTATAGAGACATAATATGCATGGTGGGTAACACCCAACAAGCCAATGACGTTTCTTTTTCTCTATTCGGTGAAAAAGAAATGTCTCGCGAGCCCCAACATGCAAGCTATAGGGGCGTCATTGGAGTGACACCCGACCTATTTGACGAAAAAGAAATGTCTCGCGAGCTCCGACATATGAGCTACAGAGATGTGATAGGCATGGCGGATAACACCCGACCTATTCGGCGAAAAAGAAATTCCTTGCAAGTGTCGACATGCGAGCTATAGAGGCATCATCAGCGTGAGTATTTGGCGATTTCGTAATGTTGGGTGTCACCCAACAGTCGAGCGGAAAGGGTTAAAAAGGTATGCACCAAAATTTTCACAAGCACAAAGCCACATGTAATCAATGTAAAGAGTTTGCAAAAGGCGCTGAGCTAAGCTCCCTCTCGGCTTTTGCGCACGGCACTTTCGCATTTTGGCGAGTGCCGGCTTGCAAGCTATAGAGGCGTCATAGACGTGGTGGATAACACCTGACACGCAAGCTATTTGGTGAAAACGAAATTCCTCGCAAGCGCAGACATGCGAGCTACAGAGGTGTCATCAGCATGGCGGGTGACACCCGACACGCCGATGACATTTCTTTTTCTGTATTTGGTGGAAAAAAATGTCTCGAGAGCACCGACATGCGAGCTATAGAGGCGTCATCAGTGTGAATATTCCGCGATTTCGTAATGTCCGGTGCCTACTGACAGTCGAGTGGAAAGGGTTAAAAAATTTACACCGAAATTTTCACAAACACTAAGCCACATGTAATCAATGTAAAGAGTTCACAAAAGGCGCTGAGCTGAGCTCCCTCTTGGCTTTTGCACACGGCACTCTCAAATGGCTGCACAGAAAATCATGTGACAAAACTCTGCCTCCATAAGCAGGGGAAGTCAGTACATTGAATGCGTATAGGAACTATCTGTAGAGTGTGTTTTTTCGACCAAAAGACGGTAAAAAATAGAAAATTGCGTGCAGGGATTTTGCGTGGGCTTTTTCGTAGTTTTGTGCGTGACTTCCGTAAAATCATAAGATGGAGTGAAAATCCGTAAAAGTTGGCTTCTCTGAATACCTAGGAATATTTTAGAAACAGAACCGTCATATTCTGCCATTTTCAGTCATCATCCGCGTCAACGAAATAGCTAATGACTGACCTTAAGATGTATTTACGTAATTGCACACCTCGCCCAGAACGAAATAACTGTCCCATCCCAAAGATCAGGGAACAACCTTTAAACAATCTCCATTGCACAACACTTCGAAAGACCACCAAACCATCTGTAAACAATCTTTATCAAGATTTCATAACATACAGCATCGTTTATCCTACAAACCATGTGATTACAACAAAACCCCTCCATAAGCTCTTACCTACATTGCAAAACCTATTCGTCACTTATGCAGAAAAAAACAACGAATTAGAAGGTAGGTGAAAAACATTCCGAAATGTTGGGATTGGCGATATGTGTTGATTAAGCGTTGTTATACGTTTAACCAAATTACGCATAGACCTTAAACAAGTGTCATTTAAAACAGAATTTTTTTTGCTGTGAAAACATTTTTTCGTGCGGCAGTTTTTTGCTGTGGATTGCCACTTCAGCGCAGTTGGGCACAAATATTAACTTTTTTTGTAATTTGTAGCAGTTTGGTGCACAATGATGAAATTGGAGCAAACTTTCCATCACTGTTTTTATAATAATATACATACACACATACCACTAAGCTGTATTCTGACATTCAGAGGTTAGCTCCTCAAAGAAAGACTACCTGCCAAGGAAACATTTAACTGATGGAACTAGAATTTACTTACTGTTGTATCAAATGTCTTCATTTACAAAGATCTCGACATACGCTTGAGCTTCATTAACATCCATCACACGCAGCACACAAGACCTTTTGTACTTCACACTCATAATCTTTTTCTCATGCAGACATTTCTGAATCTGGTCCTCCTAAGATTTTCTAGCCTTCCTCTACCTTTCTTTCTTGCCACTAGGCCTGAAAAAATTATCTTAGTAAGCATCTCATCACTCATTCTTTCAAAATGGACATCTAAGTTTTGTCTTTCTATTCCCAGGACTGCATCACTTTTGTTTGGAAGACAGGAGTGGGGGAACCACCGAGCCTTCTTTGCCTGCGCATTGTCCGAGAGGAAGGAGAAGAATTCAAAAGAACATGTTAAAATCCCGAACAGACTGTTTGGAACAGTGTCACAGTTTGTAGACTGGGAGAAGGGAAGAAGCGATAAATTGCTCAGAGCCAAGTGGCTGGAAGGAAGAGGATTGCAGAAATGCAGCGCCCAACTGCATCATTAAAAGGTTGCCCCTGAGACCTTTCTTGTAAACACAGGATGCAACTTTCTGTCCTTTGATCTAAAAGCCATAAGTATGGAATGATGAGATGGAAAGTAAAAACAAATCGTCCTCCAATCCGAACACATCGAAAATCCGAACTACCAGTGGTACCAATTGGTTCAAATTTAGGACGTTCTACTGTATTCATAAACTTAAGTGGGCAACGCCAAGCTTCAACTTCAAACACATATGCAGTGAGTTCTATTGGCGGCCATTCCACTCGGGACACACGTGGTTCTTCGGTTACTGTTTGCGTGCTACGCATGTTATTTTTTATCGTTGTTTACATGCAGTTTAGTTGTTGTTTTTTTCTTTCAATTTTAAGTAATAGGCTTTAAGGATAGTTCTTAATCATCAACATATTCTCTAGTAACCGCTTAAACTTGTATGAAAATCCACTACAGTTTTGGGGAAATTTCGGACGAAAAAAAATGTGTTCTGGGGAAATATTGGGCTCTGAAAATTTTCTGCACCCCTGCATCAGAGTAGGAACAATTACACTTTCATACAAAGTCATTCAGCACTTCTTTGAGGATCCATCATTTCTGTGAAATCCTTCTAAAGCAGTTATGACTTTCAATGAAGAGTTCACTCACCTACTAATTTCACCATCTAATTTGTTCTCTCTGTCAAATATACAAACTCATTCACCCGGTCAATCAATCACTGTGCCATTTAGACTTATCTTGCATCTAATGCTAACAGTTCCTCGCTCAAAAACCATAACTTAGTTTTTCTCTTATTTACACTCAATTCGAATTTCAGACAAACTTCGAACATCCGGGACAACATACTCTGCTACTCATTTTTGCTCTCTGCCAACAGGACTGTCATCAGCATACAGTAATCTGAATATATATACTTGTATGATTTATATTTTTTGAAATATAATAACACATATTGCCTAAGTGTGACTAAAAGTTGATCCATTTAAAATCATTGAAATGTGCAAAACAATTTTTTTTGCACATTTCATATTTAATATAGGGGACCTTAAATAATTTTCTTGCAAGAGTGAGGGCCCAGTTTGGCAATGTGTTGCATGTTAAAGAGTTCACTCCTATGGACACACATTTCTTGGTAATAAATGCATAAAATATCAGCAAATCTTCATGACAAAGATAGGCATAGACTAGTCTGCATCACTGAACACAACTGCCAAAGTGCATCAGCTGGTGAACTTAAGAGCTGACTGTTCAAGCGTGCCATGTACACACCAAAAGAACTGAAGCTCATGTAATTTGGGAACAATGAAATGAGGAAAATGAAATTGTGAAACTGAACAGCAGAGAATCGGAAATGACATGTGTGAACTAAGTGATATGCCATTTGCCATGTGAGTGTATGGTTCACACACATTTCAAAACAAATGAGTCTTCTTTGTCTGGGATTTGTTTACATCACACGAGCTGGATCCTCTGAAAAGCTTGCATAAATACTTAACTCCTCAATAAACCAGATATGATAGAACTCCAATGATCCAAGTTAATTCAGGACAAATGTGGTTCAGATAATTGGATTAAGGAAAAAAAAAAAAAAACATTGTTGCCCATGAAAAAACACTACTACAATAATAATGAAAACTAAACTTTTAAAACAGGAAACACTTGAAAAATTGTTAAATGTAATTACATTACAGCATTGCTACAAATTCCATCTTCACTTTCCAATGCAGAAATGAACAGATTAATTAACTCATTCTTCCTTTTAATGTCAGAAATTTTGGTTGCCCAACACCACATCTTTTGGCAATTTTGTACCCAGGATGCCCCATTTTTAACAATTATTTCTACTTTGTCCTTCACATTGTTAGAAAAACACATTTTCATTTACTTGATAATGCAAATTTTTTAGTGTCCATAAAAATTATTATAAAATGGGTTTAACAATCAAAAAAACACAACACGAAACACTGACAACAGCAGGGAACACTGAGATGGACCAGAATAACAACAATTCGAGCTAACTCACTCAATGGAGGGGATTTTATATCACAGGATGAGCCATATTCCTCAACTGCAGTGAGTCAATTAACTGGCAAATTGGGTAATCAGTGTTTTGCTGTGATTTCAGTTACATATCATTTTCATTCTAGTTGAGTCTGCATGCTCAAAGATGACAAAACAACACTACCATTTATTGTTCCAATTGTTTTGAACAGCGTTCAGAAGTACTACACAAAACCTTCTCTGGCATACTCAGTCAATAGTACTCAATCCAGTTGAAGATCTTGGAATTAAAATTGATGGAACGAGATATTGGAATCCACATCATCCTTGAATTCATTACATGAAGTTCTACTTTTGTTTGTGTGTGTGTGTGTGTGTGTGTGTGTGTGTGTGTGTGTGTGTGTGTGTGTGTGTGAATGAGATAAAAGCAAGCTCTATTACCATTTTGACTTTGGAGGGTATACGGAAAGTATATCAGGCTCTGTCTATGTTAGGATTAAGCTTGTGGATGCAAAGCATGATATTAACAATGTGTTCTTAATAAAGTGCACAGGCAGCATATGACACACTACTAAACTGCTCTAAAAACAAACATGCCACTGAATGTATTCCATTCATTTGCACTATCTTTACAGGTATGAAGTAAGCAAAACTGATTAAATTCTCATTATGTAAGAGAAGTAAAATACCTGACGGAGGAATAATATTTGGTGGCATATCATTAATCATTGGATTTGTTTGCGGACTGCTGTATGGCACTACTGGTGTTGTCAAAACTGGCTGTTGTGACTGGTTCTGAAAGAAGAAAAGTTTTTCATTAAAATCAAGAATAGGTACATATAGATGGGCTAAAATAAATATCATTCATGAAACAAATACACTGGTGTAACAGCACTTTATCCAGGATGGATGGTGCAGTGGATGACAGCTTTTCAAATGCTTTGCCACTTGTCCAACTGTTATAGCATAATAATAATAATAATAATAATAATAATAATAATAATGCTTAAGGAAATACAAAGAATGCTATAAAAGTAAATCCCAAAATGTCAATTTCCATAGCAATCAGAAAACTTTTAACAGAAGCTTGCAATGTAAGATTAACAATTATAATGAAGCAATATCAACAAACACTAAGTGACATTACAGAGTTTTGGTCTAAAATATGGAAAAAAGCAGAGTGTTTTGAAAAAAAACAACAGCCAGATGATTTATAGAAGAAAAAAAAGGCATTTAGGAAGCATAATAGATACGCCTACCACTAGCATTTCTCTTATTCGTCTTAAGTTAATATCCATTTAATGTAATGGTTTAACTGCTGCAACTTTTGACATGTTACCTTTCTTTTGTGTCAAATGCATTTTTCCATTGGAAATTATTATAATTACTGCAAGAAATTAGATAGGCAAAGTTCGTTACGTACCTTTTGGGTTATAATACACTGCTGGACAATTGCTAAGGACGGATCATAAACGGCTATATAGCGCATAAAAAAGTAAGTGTGGTTGGATGCCAAGTGAAATAAAATAATGTCAGAATGCCAGGACATTACAAGAAAGACAATTTATTGTGCTCTGAAATCCAGAAGGCTTTGGAACGTGTTCAACGGACAAACAGGCCATTTTGTGCAGAATACGTAAACGTGAAAAAATGCAATTACCGTCCACAGGCGTTCCGGTGTAAGATGTCAATACGAGATATGGCCACCATGGAGGGTGACGCAAGATTCCACACATCGTGTCATGCTTTGCACAACATTATCAAGCAGCTGTTGGGGTAATTTATCCCATTCCTCTGTCAGTGCACGGATGAGGGTGTCCTTGTTTATTGGAGGGCATTGGCGACCAGCAAGAATCCTTCCCACACATTTTCAATGGGATTCAGATCTGGAGAACGTGCTGGCCATACGAGGCGTTGAATATCCTCGCTCTCAAGACACTCCTGGACAGCGACTGTTTGATGACATGTTGCGTTGTCGTCCATGAAAATGAATCTATCACCGACAGCACCACGGAACATGCGAACATGAGGTAGCAGAACAACTTTAATGTATCGTTGGCCAGTCATAGTCTCAGTTGGAAGCACATAGAGGGACATACGGCCATTGATCATGATGCCAGCCCATACCATGACACTACATGTCGGATATCTGTCCCTTTCCTGTATGTTTGCTGGACAATATGCAGTACCACTATCACTTCAGATCAGTTGCCGTCGACAATCAGACGATAGACTGTATTTATTCTCATCTGAGAAGAGGACAGCAGACCAGTTGTTATCAGTCCAATTGCGATGTTGATGGCACCATTGCAAACGGGCGGTACGGTGACGTCTGGGCAATGGGATGCACACAACAAGATGGCGAGCGTATAGTCCTCCTTCATGCAACGTCTGGCGACAGTTTTTCGGGAGATCCGCTTGCCAGTAGCAGCCATAAACTGATTTGCTACCTCACTAGCTGTGCTGCGCCGGTGTCTTTTTGTTGATAGCACTATGTACCGATCTTCTGCAGGTGTCGTACTGCGAACACGACCTCCCCCGCGACGTTTGCTGCACTCTCCATTTGTTTGAAATGATTTCCAAAGCCTTGAAACAACACTGTGGCTGACGTCGAACTCCCTGGCAACATCTGTTATTTTTCGCCCTTCTTCAATCTTGCCAATAATACGGCCACGCATAAAATCATCTAGGTGATGTCGGGAAGACATACTGAAAATTGTAAGTTCGTCAATTGATTCTTTCCCTTTCAACTTTGCGTTTGAACAACACCGGTCAATACGCGTCAAATCCGTTATATCTCTTATCAGCGCTATGACGTCACGAACAAGTTCGGCAATCCAAAATTTGCATATGCACAACACGTCTTACTGTATCCTGCACTTATGCTAATTTCCACATTTTCCTGCCTTCCATTTTATGGTTGCTATCGTTGCTAGCAATTGTCCGGCAGTGTAGTTGTTGGTTTAGTCGCCATTGCATTATTCTTCACTCAATTCTTGAGTTTAAACTTTCTAAAATCAGTTGTTGCATTCTTCATAGAAGTGCACATACTCGTTAGTCGCAAAGTTAAAAAAGAGAGATTATGCTATGGAGGAGCTTTCTTCAAGACTATTTTGGACCAGAATACTTTTAAGTTTGGAAATTTGAAAGGTCGACAGAGGTGAGAGGGTTCGGAAATCCATTAGACCAACAAAAAATCTCTGTTTAAAAATGCAATTCCTCCAAGAAGGGTAGTCATGACAAAATAAAACACAAAGGACTAAAATGAACTATGAAATGTTAAAATACCTTAAGGCAGGATGTACAAGCGTGAGTCATTTGAAAATTTCCGCACCAGAAAACGCAAATCACCAAAAAACATCGCTGGACCTCTTGGCTGTATTGTCCTGTAGCGATGTTTTTGGTGATTTGCGTTTTCTCGTGCGGAAATTTTCGAATGACTCATGCTTGTACATCCTGTCTTAAGATATTTTAACATTTCATAGTTCACACTTTAATCCATTGTGTTTCTTTTCGTCATGACTACCCTTCTTGGAGGAATTGTGTCTTTAAACAGAGATTTTTTATGTTAGTTTAATGGATTTCCGAACCCTCTCACCACTGTCAACATTTCGAATTTCCAGACTTAAAAGTATTCTGGTCCAAAATAGTCTTGAAGAAAGCTCCTCCATAGCATAATCTCTCTTTTTTAACTTCACGACTAAGGAGTATGTGCGCCTCCATGAAGAATGTAACAACAGTTTTTAGAATGTTTAAACTCAAGAATCGAGTGAAAAATAATGCAAGGACGGCTAGACCAACAACTATTACAACCAAAAAGATATGTAACGAACTTCGCCTATCTAATTTCTTGCAGTAATTATAATAATTTCCAATCAAGAAATGCATTTGATACAAAAGAAAGGTAACATGTAAAAAGCTGCAGCAGTTACTAAAGACGAATACGTTTTAAACATGTTTTTTCATCTCGATATATCCAGAAATACGTATATTTACTAGTATTTCTGTGAACAACTTGTTTGAAGTTTTTAGAAAAACTAGCAACTGGAAAGCTCCAAGGTCTAATCATATCCAAAACTTTTAGTATAAAAAAACCTGACTGTTGCTCATGCTTACATAGTCTGATACTTCAATGAACTACTAAAAAATCTTTCTAATATTCTAACATTCTTTACAAAAGGAAAAATCGTTCTTTAATCATAAGACAATAAAACACAGCAAATCCATCAGAATATAGGCCTATTATGTGTCTGCCAACAATCTATAAGACTCTTCTAATATCCACTCTAATTATTAAGATTAATAATTCACTTAAGAGATAACGGTGTGATGGCAGAACAAAAAGGGATGCTATAGGAAATCTAGAGGATGCAAAGATCAAGTTATTATAGATAGTATTGTGGTGAACCAGGCTGTTAAGAAAAGAAACTTGAGCATGGCTTATATTGACTACAAGGAAGCATTTGATTCAATTGCACATTACTACCTTATAGAAATACTGCACATATATAAAGTGGACAATAAGGTTCTCAGTTGCTTCATCAAGCCATGTCTCAGAGGCAAAGAAATCTATATCTTAGACGGAACGAAAATGGTCATTTCCAGAAACATCAAAATCGGGAGAGGTATTTTTCAAGGGGACTCTTTCGGTGCACTTTGATTTTGCATAGGCAATAGTCCTCTCTGTCACATACTAAGCAGCATGCAATATGGATTCAGTGTAAAAGGGACCAGCACACAGAGTCATACCATCAATCATGTATTATACATGGATGACCTAAAGATATACAGCAATTCCAAAACACAACTAAATAAACTTCAGGATACTGCTACATTTAGTAGATCTATTCATATGGACTTTGACTTAGATAAAAGTAAGGAGGTGCATATGGGAAGAGTTCTGGTTAAATCTGAAGGCTTTTCTACAGACAAATGCAATAATTGAAGATTTGAATCCAGAATACAAGTACCCTGTGGCGGATACAAGTACCCTGTAATTTTTATCGGCACATGGCATCAAACACAGTGAAATTAAGATTAATTTAAAAGATAAATTTCAGCAGCAACTTAAAATGATCCTGAAGACATACCTAAACACACAAGCAATTAATACCTTTTGTGGTCCCAGTTCTGATTTATTCTTTTGGTATCATCAGATGGTTGAAAACACATCTTGAGGAAATTAACAGAACTGTGAGATCAAGTATATGACCAAACGTTGAATGAGATATACAAAGGCAGCTGTAGAGTTCATCACACTCCCACAACAGGAAGGAGGATTAAGCGTTCTTGATATGAAACACATTCATGATGGGCAAATTTTCTCACTGTAGAAATACTTTCACTTCAAATGCAATAAAAATAATATGTTTGATGTCATATGAGCTGCAGACAAAGAGAAAACACTCCACTAATATTAAGTACACCAGATGCTAAAATAGAGGAGCATTCTATGGAAGACCAGATTCAAAAAATGGAAGCAAAAGGAATTTCACGAGGCTCATCCAAACTAGTTAGACAGGGCAGAAGTTGACAACAAAGCCTCAAACCAATTGCTGAAGCGAGGAAAATTATAAAGAGAGACTATTGGGTTTATGATGGCTGTTCAAGACAAAGTTATATCATCATATATCTAATCATATCACCAAGCTGTTCTCCGAGATTCAGAGGTTAGCTCCAAAAAGAAATACAAACCACCAAATACTTATATTTAAAGTTATTGTAACTGAAAATTATGGAAAATACATTTTGAAGGAGGACCTGGAAAAAATGTAGATGTGGTGTGTGCAGTGAGATCATTGAACACATCTGCAGGGAATGCACCATGCTAGCAAACGTTGATTATGTGCAACATATTCTTGTGGAATTAACTTTTTTAAGGGTCTTATAGAGGTCATTATTCAAATAAGTTGGTTGTCAAATTTTCGAACTAAAGCCTAGTTCATTATCAGGACTACGTCTGATGACGAACTAGGACGTAGTCCTGATGACAAACTAGGCTTTAGTTCGAAAATTTGACAACCAACTTTTTGAATAATATCCTCTATAAGACCCGTAAAAAGTTAATTCCACAGTACACTATGAATAGAGGTGCCATAAATTCATTTACAACATATTCTTGTTAAGATGATACATCAAAAATTAACACACGATACAGAACTATCAGTGTCAGACGTACCATACCATAAATATCAACATACTGTGTGAGGTACTAAATAATAAACAATACAAATTATCATGAATCGGATTGTCATCTTCAAAATTTGTAATACAAATTATATTGGGACCATGAGATTAAAACAGACGTAACCAGCTCTGCCAATCATCCAGACATAGTGCTATATGACAAAAGGCAGAAAGAAGAAGTAATTATCAACATATCGGTACCGTTGGACCGTAATATTTAGAAAACCTATACAACAAAAATCAACAAGTATGTGGAACTGGGTGCAGAGATTAAACAGAAATTAAGAAGCTGAAAATAGTTCACATAAGTCCACTAAATATGTTTGCAGCTGGTATAATTCCTCAAACTGCTATAACTCAGCTTGATGCCTTAGGTCTACAACAACACCTAAGTCCCAAAAATCCGACATGCAGGGATTCTCGATACGTTATATTATAAGATGATTTTTAATGTAAAATACATCAGGATTGACTACATCTTTACTTGATTTCATGTAGGTACTGACAAGTGGACCATGCTATAGATGCCATTGCTATAGATGAGAAACTCAAATAAATAATAATTATAATAACAGCAATACATAAAAATGTGTGACTTGAACACAAAAACTGTTGCACAAAATGCATAAGACACCATCAAACATGGTATTATAATTCATCATTATCAACCATTATTAATCCACTGCTGGATGAAAGTCTAAGTTTCTTCGACAACTTTCCATTTTGAGCCAGTCTCTTTCATGTCACTCCAACATGCTTTCAAATTTCATCCACCCATCTCCTACATGATCTTCTCTGGAACTTTTCCTATCCCTTGGAACCCACTCTAATAATTCAGTTGTCCAACAGCAGTTAGTTCTTTTAGCAATATGTCCAGCCTATTGCCATTGCAGGGATTTGACCTTGTCAGATGGCAACCGAGTCTGATCTTCCAGTGATTCTTAGCAACCTCTGCCTTTTCATTTTGCAACTTCCCTGCATTCAATAGATTAGCTATTTGTTCCACAGTGTCATGCACAGTTTTTCTACATTTTACGCCATTAGCATGTGAAAGTATTAGTAGAGGTCCCATATCATAAGCACTTAAATTTTTGCTATTGCCAATTACAGCTGCTTTTTGATTTAAAAAAAAAAAGAAAAAAGGTCAAATTTCAAAAGTTAATTATTAGTCTTTCAAAATCTTAGGATTTTCAGGACAAAATAATAAAAATTAAGGACTTTCAGGACATTAAAAAGAAAAATAATGAATACCAGGACATATACTTCTGTAAAATGGTGAAAAACCTGAATCAATGCTCCAAAGATACAAACAAGAAATGGCTTACAGCAACAGAAGAGTTTAAATTATTATGACATGGAAAAAAAAAAAAAAAAAAGATAATTCAGAATTCTGTATCCATGCAACAATAATTATAAACAGTCCCCCTCCATTTACAAATGAAAAAAATATACTTACAGATATTGAGTTCATAGGGACTGAATTAGGGACAGTTGACTTAGCTTTACTCTCAGCATCCAAAGGAGTTGGTAGCAGAGCTGCTGATGCATTGGGATTCTGTTTATGCAGCATACCCTAAAAACAAGTAATGCAACAAACATGCAGACAAAATTACTTTAAATTATTAAATTATAATGCATTCAAAAGGACAGTTCAACAGGTTTGCATTAAGTAGTTAAGGCATGATCATTAATTACATATTAGGATACCAGAAAAATCTTTTTCCCCCCTTTTTCTTGGAAAAAGGATAAAAAAAAAAAAATTGTAGCTGTAACAAAAGCACACCAGGTTTCACAATCAAATGACTTTCCACACACTAAACTTTACCCGATGAATCAAAGTCACATCACCATTACATATAATCATCATCATCGTCAACCATTATCAATCCACTGCTGGATGAAGGTCTCCCCAAGTTTCCTCCACAACGGTCTGTCTTGTGCCAGTCTCCTCCATGTCACTCCCACATACTTTCGAATTTCATCCACCCATCTTCCATGTGGTCTTCTTCTGGGTCTTTTTCTGTCCCTTGGAATCCAATCTAAAATTTCGGCTGTCCATCGATGGTCTGTCCTTCTGGCAGTATGTCCAGCCCATTGCCATTTCACGGATTTAACTCTGATCATGATGTCTCCCACTCTTGTCAATTTTCGGATCCACGAGTTCCTCTTCTTATCTGTCCTAGTTACACCAAGCATGCACCTCTCCATGCTTCTTTGAGTTGTCTGCAGCCTTTGTATGTCTCTTTTAGTTAAGGTCCACGTCTCTGCACCATACGTAAGCACTGGAAGGATGCATTGATCAAACACTTTTCTTTTAAGACATAATGGCATATTGCTCTTGAAAATTATGCTGTTTCTTCCAAAAGCTCTCCAGGCAAGTTTTGTACGCCGATTAATTTCTTCATCAATGTAACCCTCACTTGATATCTGCTGTCCAAGATAAATGTACGTGTCTGTTATCTCCAGCTTTTCTCCATCAATCGATAAATCTTAATTTCTTGTAAAAGCATTGAACATCACTTTTGTCTTCTGAAAGTTCATTTTTAATCCAACTACTTTACTCTTGTCAGCAAGTTCTTGGATCATATTCTGCAGCTCTGATGGGGTAGTTGCAAAAATGACTATGTCATCAGCAAAACGAAGGTGGGTTAGATAATCTCCATTAATCTTTATCCCTTTGTTTTCCCAGTTCAGTGATTGAAAGACATTTTCCAATGTAGCATTAAAGAGCTTCGGAGATATGGTGTCACCTTGTCTCACTCCTTTTCCAATTTTTATGTGTGTTGTATTTTCAAACAGCCGAATCTTTGCACTTTCATTTCCATAGATGTTATTAATAATATTAATGTACGCATCTTCAATACCGCAGGATTTCAGGGCCATTGTAACTGCTGATGGTTTCACCAAATCAAAGGCTTTTTCATAATCGATAAAAGCCATGCACAATGGAAGTTCATATTCCCTCGCTCTTTCAATTAGTTCTCTCAGTACGTGGATATGATCTATTGTGCTGTAGCCACTCCTGAATCCAGCGTGTTCTCTCGGTTGAGCCATGTCCAGTGTCACCTTTAAGCGGTGTGAAAGAACTTTAGTGAAGATTTTATAAACCAAGATAGGCGGCAGATAGGTCTGTAGTTCCTGAGATCCTCAATGTCACCTTTTTTATGTAGCAAGATTATTGTAGCATTGTTCCAATCCTCAGGAATCTTCCCTTCATTAAGGCATCGAGTGAAAATTTGGGCGAGTACTGCTTCGATTTCTCCACTTGCTTCTTGTATGATGTCTACAGTAATTCCATCTTCTCCTGGAGCTTTTCCCCGCTTCATGTTCTTGATTGCATGTGCAACTTCTGCTGGGAGGACTGGAAGAACTCTGGTACTGGTACCTTTCATGATGTCTGGAGTACATGTATCATCCCTTCATATAATTTGGAGTAGAAATCTTTCACTCTTGTCAAAATTTCGCCTCTATTTCTTGTTACAGAACCATCTTCTTTTCTCAGTGCCATAATCTGTTTTCCCCCCTTACTGAGATGTCCCTCTGCTATCTTTAGGCTTTGGTTGTTTTCAGTTGCTTTCCTTACTAGTTCACAGTTGAATTTCCTTAAGTCTTCAGTGATACTTTTTCGTACTGTCTTGCATAGCTCTATATATTTCACTTTGGAAGTCACATCTTCTTTAGTTGTCCTCATCTCTCTTCTTTTTTGTATCAACATTTTGGTTTTTCCTGATAATTTGTTCACATGCAACTTGTTCTTAGACCCAGCTAATTTTGTTGCTGTTTCCATAAGAGCTGTGGTTACTTTTCTGTTAACTTCAGAAATATCAACTTCTTCCGATGTTAGGCCTTCTAAAGCAGAGAATCTGTTCTTCAGTTCCAACTTGAAGGTATTATGGTGGTTTTTAAGGTTGGTTATGCCAATACATTTTGTTTGTCTTATGAGCTTGCTATGTTCGAGTTTAGTGTTGAGGTGCATCTTACATCTCACCAATCTATGGTCACTACCTGTGTTGAACTTGTTTAGCATACTGCAGTCTTCTATGACGAATTTTTTGTTACACATAATAAAATCAATTTCACTTGTCGTCCCATTTGGATGTCTCCATGTCCATTTCCTGGGTGGCTTTTTTTTGAAAAAGGAGTTCATGATGAAAAACCCTTCTGCCTCTGCAAACTCAACGAGAGTATTTCCACGCTGGTTTCTGTTGCCATGACCAAATTTACCTACTGAAGTTTCATTCTGTTGCCGTTGCCCTAGTTTTGCATTGAAATCTCCCATAATTATCTTCAAGTGCTGCTTACCTTTATTATTTAGGTGACGAATTTCCTCATAAAATTCTTTAATTTCTTCTTCAGGATGACTTGTGGTGGGTGCATAAGTTTGAATAATCTGAGTCTGGTATCTTCTCGAGAGTTGGATAACGAGTCGTGCAGCTCTGTCAGAGGAACTTTCAACTTCTACAACTTTAAGCCTTCAGTTTCTTGTTTATTATAAATCCAACACCACTAGTTCTGCCAGTGTCAGTCCCACGATAGTAGAAGAGATGTCCACTTTTCAGTTCAATGAGATCTTCTCCTTTTCTCCTTACCTCAATTAGCCCCACGATGTCCCACTTGATCCTTTGTAGTTCCTCTTCCAATTCAAGAAGCCTTGAATCAGAAGATAGGGAGCGTCCATTATACGTAGCCAAGGTCAGCATCAGATGGCAGCCTAGTCCGGTTCTCCGGGAATTCTTAGCACCCTCTGCCTTCATGTCGCACTGGCTGTGCTGCCTTGGCCAGGTACATTCCAGCTGCCGGAGACTGAGGGCCAAGATTTAAGTTGTAGAGTCATTTTGGAGGGGTTTGGCCATAACTCACCACGCTGGCCAAGCGGGTTGGTGAGTGTGGGATAGCATTTCCTCTAATCTCGATGATATAGTTATACCGCTATTGGCGGTCGCCAGAGCCCCTTTAGTGGGAACAGGATGTACCACGAGAAGGCGGGGTTGACATTTGTCAAGGAGAAGCTGTGGTGTTACGCATCACCTGACCTTACATCCCCCATTACATATACAAACACCCACATCTCTCTCACTCTCTCTTTATCTGTCTCTCTGAAACATTTAACACCACAGCAACGTCTGCATTGGTGCGCCATCACTTATAGATGAATTCGTGTGCGCTCTCGCAATGTCAAAATGATTGCCTGCTATATAATAGCATGTGAACACTTTTAGATGTCAAGGTGATCGCATGCTAATTTAAAAACATTGGATTATTAATGACTCAAGTCCTATTTTTCTGACCTACAAAATTCGAATTGAATTCTTAATGTCACAGCAAGTTGAGTTTGTATGTTAATTTAATTTAGCACAATTTGAATATTAATTTGTATGCTTTAATTATTTTTTCTTAACTAACTTTCCGAGTTTAGTGCTGATTATATCATACATTTTGCAAAATATTGATCTATCTGGAATGCTCTAACCTACAATAAAAACTGAAATCTTGAGATGTCAAAGTGAACAAAATTATATCTAAAAGCAGATTTGGCCCCAACAGCACATTGTTCAGAATTTAGATAATTCTATTTTGTAATACCAGATGTCTCATTATTTTGTAGAAAAAAACTTTGGTATGAAGTTTCAAACTAACTGTCGAATAGGAGAGTCTAAAAAGCAGTGAAAGGAATAACAAGTGTGCCAGCGAAAAAGTAATTTAACACGAAAAATCCAAGTAAAAGTTATTAAGACAAGTTTACACGAAAACAACTTTCTGAGTTTAGTGCTGATTATATTACATATTTTGCAAAATATCGATCTATCTAAATGCTCTAACCTACAATTGTTAAACAACAAATATTTTACACAGAATGTTATTCATTGCGAGGTCTTTTGAAAAACGGAAATAAATAGCATATAATTTTTAGTTCTAACATGAATGAGTTCTTATTATATAAGTTTTTACTATATTTCCTTACAGACATCTGGCATCTATTTGATTTGTTTTCAATCTGCTTCAATTAAAAATTTCACTCCATCATAGGGTGGGCAACATCCCCTATATATTAATGTTTATTTAAAGCTTAAAAACAACTGTCCTAGGATGGGCCATGCTAGTTATTAATAATAAATAAATGTTTGAACATCATGCTAAAGGTAAAATGGGTAGAAACTAGCAAACTCTCAGATGTACTGAGCTGTCTCTTGAAAAGAAAAACTTGAACTTACACAGGGTCCGTACTCATGTTTAAGGATCAAAATTAAGGAGTTATTAAGCACTTTCTAAGGACCTTTATTTAAATTTTAAGCACCCTAAAAAAATACCAACATTACAGATATTTAAACTACCTATGCATTTACAAGTGTAGCAAACATTTAAATTAATAATGTGTAACATTTTTGACAAGACTGCTCTAAATAATCTTTCCTCCATTTTTAAGCTGAAATGTACGTATTTATGGAATAAATGGATATTTAAGAAAAATACTGGGCAGAAGGAACATCACGAGAAAATATTATGATTACGAGAGAAATCTTCACTCAAACTAACTTCCATTTCCAGAAGATGCAATTACGTCCTCAAACGAAAAGGACCCCTCCACCCCTCATCCAAGGACATCACCAAGGGGGTGGGCTTTAGCCCACCCTGCTGCCCGCCCAGTTTAAGATGTGCAATATTTTTAATTTTTTCTAACTTTAAAATATAATCTGGACTTTGCCAAGAAATATTGACTCCCATGTTTTCATCGTATAGACCTACATATTTCCCCCTGGGAAGTGTGTTTTTCCTTTTCCGTAGGTTATCCAAATAAGCATCCACAGGGCAACGAAAAAATTCAGTTGTTCTCCACTCTTCCAAATCCTTAATTTAAACTTTTTTTTTCAAGTTATCAGGGGAGAATAAAGAGGGTAAACTGGAATTCACTGAATCATTAGTAATCGCTTTGGTGTTGTTAGAGGTCATCAGTAATTGCCCTGCTGCTTGTTTATGCGACTAAGTAGGGGATTCAAAAAGTAGGAACTGTACACCAAATTATACTCAAAATAGTATAACTATACTATTTTGATAGTATAGTTATACTATTTATATACAAATAGTATAACTATACTTCTTGGCGTAGAATGATTATTCTACGCCAAGAATTTTCGGATGTTTAGTATAGTTATACTATTTTGAGTAAGTAGGGGATTTCAAAACGGAATGTGGAGTCTAAAGCTATACCACAGCTGTTAAGCTCGCCTTAGGGCAATGAGGGAGTAGGTCATGGCTGACAACTACTTTGGAAGAGATGAATGCAAGTTAAGGCTGCTGGCTTGAAGGAAAGGAGTTAAGGAGGAGAAATGTATTATTTGCATCTCCTTATTTCTCTTCAATCCTAACCCATGAAGACATCTGCTTTAAGACTCTTCTCCTAGGCAGGAAATTTTCTTTTAATGGGGGCATGTTACTGGTGCTGATGGCAGTGTGTCATGTTCATTATACGGCAATGTAACTCTTTAGGTTTTACTAATTTTATTAAAAATGGGGACGGAATATTAGCAACAAATAATTCCAAACGATGGATTTTTTTGTATTCCAGAAAACAAAGACCACTCTTAAGACAGTTCCAAAATTAATGAGTATTCATCCAGGAGATGGGAGGGAGGGATGTACGGATACCTTTGCAGCCTGTAGTAAAAAGCATTACAAATTATTTCTTTCAGTGTTTCGTAAATTAAGTTGCTATCAAACTTGCCCTAGTAAAAATAATACTTACCCACCCTGACAGAAGTCCAGTGACAGCCATGCCCCCTCCCCCAAGATTTCTGCTCAGTTTGTGCATCGATCATGAGAAAGCCCCAAATGATAACAGCTGATATAATCCCGGAGCCAGGCGCTGCACATTCTTTTCACTTTGCTTTCAAACCAGTAAAACAAATTCCTCCTCCTCCTCCTCAGGAAAAAAAAAAAAAAAAAAAAAAAAAAAAGAAAGAAAAGAAATGGAGTTGTGTCATGAATTTTGTTCAGAGGCTTCAGGCCGACGTAATACTGGCTCGAAGCCGTGCTGTGCTTTCTTTCTACTTAGCTTTCAAACACACAAAACACATTCTTCCTCCTCAGGAAAAAAAAAAAACAAAAAAACAAAGAGTTGCATCACGAACTTTGTTCAGAGGCTTCGGGCCAACGTTATCCTGGCACGAAGCCGTTGCTTTCTTTCCACTTAGCTTTCAAACTAGCAAAACACATTCCTTCTCCTCAGAATAAATAAAAAAAAAAAAAAAAAAAAAGGAAGAAAGAAAGGAACAAAGAGGTGCGTCACGAACTTGGTTCAGATTCAGAGGGCCAACGCAATCCCAGGCCACAGTGAAATAAACACATCCGGGCCACAGCAAAAGAAGCGCGCAGGGCCAACGTAATCCCAGCCTGGTTCCGAGCTTTCAAATACGCAAAACAAATTCCTTCCCCTCGGAAAAAAAAAAAAAAAAAGAATAAAGAAAAAAAGAAAAGAAACACCAGCTGTGTCACAAACTTTATTCAGAGGCTTCGGGGCGATGTAATCCTGGGCCACGGCGAAAGAAGCAAAAAGTAGATGTGTAAAAATCGGCAAATTCTCCCACGCTTCCAATATCTATATCCTTTGTGCAAATTTTGCTTTCCTTTTATCTGTATTAACTAAGGATCTCCAGTCCTTATAATCCCTTTTTGAATCCACAGTGGATTAAAAATACATTTTCCCCCAGGCATTGTACATCAAAAGCCCAACCAACTTAATACAATCGAATATTTAACTTATCACCAAATGGTAGAGAAAGCACACACTGCACCAAAAAAAAAAAAAAAAAAAAAAAAAAAGTGTAGCGTGCCCTCCCTGTAAAAGTCGGCAATCAGGCCAAACGTTCATGTGACCAACCGGCAACAGTGAGGTCTGTAGCTCGGGCTGTTCGATAATCAACTTTGTGTCGAATGGCCAAATCACGCTACCTAAGCTCCACCTACGGCCATAGAACAAACACACATGCCAAGAAAACAAAGGATGGGAGGGAGTTGCAGAGCTTCGCAGCAGTGAGCTCAAACTCGACGATGTTTTTCCCGTTCAGGGTGGATAATATCGGTGAAAAACATAAAAATAAGCACTTTTAAGCACCCAAAACAAGAATTAAGCACTATTATGGACCCTTAATTTTTTCCCCCGCCAAATTCAGCACCTTTAAGCGTTTTTAAGCACCCGAACGAACTATGTTACATGTCCCATAATACACACAAAAATTGCAGGGACCATTCAACAAAATTGCAAGGCCACAGGATATGTGTCTACATACAAAAAATGAGTTTCTCTGCCCTTGAACATAATATATGATACTTTGTGCAGAAATTACAGTAGAAAAAAAAAAAAAACCCTAGGAAATCTTAGTCAATCTTATACAATTAAAAAAATTTAAAACAGAAAAATTATGACAAACACAATGATAGGTATCAAATTCATTAAATAATGTGCATGTATGAAGTGAGCAGAAGTCTGGTCCATGAAAATTTATTTGTAAAAAAACATTTCCCATTTATACCAAGTGTGCTCACAAATTTATCAAACAAAATTTAACTTTTTTTTTTTGAAGATGTCAATCCGTTTTTGGCGTAAATGTGACAAGGATGCTTGTCACATTTACGCCAAAAACGGATTATCTTCAAAATTTGTATTATATGGCGTAATCCCGTATTTCTTTCAAAATTTAACTGTTCAAGAGAGGAAGAAAGAAACACAGTTGGACTGCCTGATTTAAACCTTTAAATTTCATGACACACTAATCTCCAGTTCCTTTTAAAACTTTCAAATGTCTGATGATATTAGTTTTCACTCCAATGTTGGCCACAAAATTCAGTACAGACTTTGTTCTTCAGATCTTCAACTTCAATACTTATCCAAGGTTCATACTCTTTCAGGGAAAATAAATTCAAGCACTTCTCAAGGACTTTTTAAAACCAAATTATCATATGTTTGTGCTGTTGGTTGGCCAGTAGGTAGATATTTTAGTAAGTTCAGACTGTTAAACTTAGCTGGGACCCCCCCCCCCCCGGTTTATTTTACTAACTTTGAATTGCTCCTCTATTTTGGTTTTTCAAAATAATTTTATTTTGTGGAATATTTTGAAAGGGTACATTATTTTTGCATTCATCTGCTGGTATGATGATATTTATTATTTGCTTTAACTTTTAATTGTTGAAATTGCTGATGCATGACTTTGATGCAGCCACAAGACAAAGGGTCCACGCATGAAGCACAAGAAATTCCTAGAAGTTCCACCCTCCAGCAAGAATGCATCCTTAATCCATCAACAGAAGCTCATCACAATTCGCAAAAACATCATTAAACTTATTTTACTCCCATGACTGACATTTTACTCTATAGTGATGTCATAGCCAAGGTACCAGCTGTCCAGAAGCTCCCCTGGGTTGAACGAAATTTCTGTGCTATTTGATAAGCTTAGTGTTTTTATCGGAACTACACAGAAATCTCCTATACAACTTTTTAGCACAAACAATTATTTTACACATACTCTTTCATTTCATTACTTAAGAAACAACAACAACAACAAATTCAAGTACTATTCAGGGTGCCTTAAACTTTTTCAAGTACTGTCAAGGATTTGAAAATTAATTTTTTTCAACGACTTTTCAAGGTTTTCAAGGAGCTTCCGAACCATGTTATCTATCATCCTAAAAGTCATACCATAACTAATTGCTTGCATGTGTGAACATGCATGAACAAGGCATGGTAAACACCAGGCAACAAAAGGAAACAAATGTCTATCCACTCATCAGAAAATGTAGCAAAAGAAATACTGCAGTCTGCAAAAAGCCAAATTCATAGTCAACTTCAGTTTCCATTTCATGGAAAATGAAGTGATATTTCCGCATTACATAAGAACTTCAACAAAAGAAGATTACAGAATGTGAATTGTGCTGAGATTAGTCAAATTTTTTGAAAATAAATATGAAGCAATATTTCCAATGCTCTAACAGTGACAGGAAGAAATCATGAAAACATAACACTGAATTTTATAAAGTAGGAATGATACTAGTTACTTTTGTAAACAGAAGGGGGGGGGAAGCTGACATTACATCCATAAAAAAAAATTCGCTTATATTTAAATGTGATTCATTCTTTGCCAGTTTTATTTTATGTTCTGTTAATCAAAGATGTACACTCAATGGACAAAACATTGGAGATACCTACCCCGACAGCGTGCTGGCCCTCCTCTAGCGGAAATAACAGCCTGTACACCCTGAGGCATCGACTCCACCAGATGCCAGAGGGAATGGCTTCCGCCATGCCCATTGCAGCATTGTCCACAACTCCAGCCCGAGATGTTGGTCCAGGATCGATGGATCTGATGTTCAATTCCACAACATCCCAGAGAGCTTCCACAGGGCTTAAATCCGGGGACTTTGGGGGCCACTGGATGGTTCCAAACTCAGATTAGTATTCCTTGAGCCATGCCTGGGTGGTTGCGGCCTGGTGGGCAGCGCAACTGTCCTGCTGAAACAGACCATCGTCTGCAGGATGTGGAAGGCCATGAAAGCGTGTAGGTGACCAACCAGCACATTTTGGTTGCATGCAGTGTTTAAGAACCTCTCCATACACACTAACGGACCTAATGTGTCACATGAGAAGGCTCCTCAAACCATCACAGAGCCAACCTGGTGTGACAGGGCCATGGCCTCATGTTGTCGATGCCACCCAGCCACCCTACCATCAGCTTGGTACAGCTGAAAATGGGATTCATCTGACCACACAATGCAGTGGTCCGTTTTTGATGTTCCTGGTGCCAGGTGAGGTATAATACCTGATGGTAAGCAGTCAACAATGACAGATGAATAGGGCACCGGTTCCCATAACCCAGGGTGTGCAGCATGCGCTGTACCATTCGCTCAGCGTTTGAAGCATGCGTTGTACCATTCGCTCACTAACGCTGCTTGGACCTCCAACATTTAACTGGGATATGATTTGTGTTGACATTGCCAAGTGGTCCGTCTGTATACGCCTGGATAATCTACATCAACCCCAGCCATCAATGGCATGCAGTTGGCCACCACTTACTCTCTGGGCGTTGGAATGTGTGTCGATGGTATACTTGCGGTACACCCTTTATCCGGTTGTCCTTAGGTTCTTACCACTTGGATGATAGAATGACCCACCTGTTTTGCGCCAGCAATGCACCCACGATCAGTCACTCAGATCACCACATTTACCCATGTTCGCCAATTGTGATACACTGTTGAGAAGCCCTGCTGTCTGCTTATTTATTGCATATGTTTGGTTTGGACTTGTTCCATGTTGTGCTGGGGATGCCCATATTAATTGCCCATCATCCCTATGTAATGTTTTGTCCACTGAGTGTAAATATATATGTTCTTTTCTTTCTTTTTTTTTTGGGGGGGGGGGGACAATTATTTTTGAAAAGAAGAAGCGGTTTAAGGTTGTACTTATTATTAATAAGTTAGATGGGGCCCTTTGGACTGAACATCTGCATTTTGTAAGCTATAAATATTCACTGAACAATTTTATAAATTTCATGAAAACCATAATTTTTGGCATGTTTCATGCTTTTTTTACAGTCAGACAAAACCCAGTACAGTTCTGACACCTGTTGCTATATCATTTTCACATATCGACATGAAAATGAAGTAAATAAATGGTAATTTCCAATTTAAAAGTAAAATATATCATATAAAGACAACCTACCATCAATCAGACATCCCCTAAATAACAAAATGAATTCAAGGAAAAGAAGCATTACAGCATATTTATTATTTCCAAAATTGCAGTACAAGGGGATGATAAGTTCTCATCCTCACCAAGAAGGAAATGGGCTTGAGCCATGAAACTTACTGACTATTCCACATATTCACCCTGAAGTTCAACACACTTGGCGCAACATTTCTGGAGTTTCTTTAACACCTCAAAAAAAAAAAAAAAAAAACCTGAAGTCTGATCACTCAAATACTGCTCTGCTGCTGATGTCACCTCCGAATCATTCGAAAAATGCTTCCCCTTCATACTTAAGGTTAGGAACAGGAAATAGTCTGATGGAGCAAGGTCTGGTGAGTAGGGTGGATGGTCTATATACTTCAACCCCAGATCCCTCAAAACATCCCTTGTCTTGCCAGCCTTGTGAGCCAGCGCATTGTCCTGCAAAAAGAGAACACCTTTCCACAATTTTCCTCGCCCTTTTTTCTTCAATGCCTCCTTTAATTGGCACAGCAAGTTGGAATAGTATTCAGCATTTATTGTTTGGCCCTTTGGGAGATAGTCAATCAGTAAAATGCCTTCTGAATCCCAACAACAACAACATGACCTTTCCTGCAGACCTTTGAATTTCTTTGGCCATGGAGAACCCAAGTGCGCCACTACAGAGGACTGTTGTTTCATCTCTGGATAGTAACCACATATCATCAACAGTGACAAGTTGCTGCAAAAAATTACCACCAGATCACTCAAAATGCTGCAAAACCGATTTGGAAGTGCCCACTCGATTTTGTTTCTCATCTGTGTTCAAACATTTAGGCACCCACTTCGGTGACATCTTCTGCATATCCAAGTGCTCATGAATTATGAACCCAACATATTTCCTTGATGTCTCCATACCTGCCAACATTGGGTAGAGCCTTGTCAGTAGTAACTAGTATTATTGCATGGCATACATACACACTTTTTTATGAAATAATCCATCTCTTTGTGAAAAAGAAATCCACACCACAACAAAACATTACAACAAACAAGGACACTAATGAAATAAACTTAACACGTGCGAAACACAAAGTTGATTATCCTGGTGGGAGTATGATAGGTGAGGTTTAATTTTGAAACTTCCACCAGCAAAAATCAGTCAGATGCATTCAGAATTTCACACTTGACAGATGGGAAATCCAAGCAAGTGAATGTGCAGTGCACGAACCTCCACTTACCATATGATCACACTGCCTCTGACATTGCAGTTTATGACAAGATGAGACCAAAGAAGGAAAGAAGAGCAATGTTTTAACTGGGTGAAAAATCAAAACACACAACAAGAATGCCGACTACTGTCAGTTTTTCTTTTGTTGACTCTGTAGCCGCACAACATCCATTGCTTAATTTTCCTTTACGCTGATATCTTTCTCTCCCTATTTCTCCATTATTGCTTTTCTTTCTTTCCTTTTTTTTTTATGCCCTCTGATAACAACAATTTCATCCATCATGCTGAAAGAACTTTCAGCCTGAGGAATATGAATGAGTGCATGATATCAAAGCTTTAACTATTTTAGATAAATGGTGTAACTTTGAGAATATTAATACTTTTGAACATCATGCATCAATTTTTCCAAATATTCCAACTTCGTCACTTCCGATTTGGGGGATTTCTTCCTCCCTTATCAAGCTTGCAGAGGTGCCAACCTCTAGCAGAAGGTATCAGTAATCAATAGGGGATTTTTCAGTTATGTTTCAGTAATGGAACACAAACTTTCAGTAATATTTTCAGTAATGTAACACTCCATTTTTTTTTTCAAAGTTAAGGACAATATTATAGTATTACTGTGTAACCTGTAATACTTGTATGAGGTGACGACCTTCCGAGGAGCCTATCAGTAATCACCATATGAAGCCTTATCGTTGACGTGCAGAAAGGGTATTTCATGAGAAATTAATGTGTGAAATGTGTAATAACCTTATATGTTTACACTATCCTGATAAAAATTATGAAATTAAATTATCAATATTGTACTTACCTCATGTCATTGCTGACATAAAGACCCCTTGTTTTGCAGTGGTATATTCTTTCTCAGAAAACTTCTTTTTATCACACGGCTCACTTGAGGAAAATGCTTTAGTTTTCTGTACAAGAAGGGCACTTAATGTTTTGGTGCTCATTGTTGGGCAGAAGTATGTGAGGTTTTCCTTTACTATACTGAATATTCTCTCTGTAGAGGAATTGCTGTGAGGGATAGTCAATATTGCCAACATTAGTTTAGGCAATGCAGAATACTTGGGAAGGCCAGATGAATCCTTCATCTTAAATATTTCATTCCATACCACATCTGCTTTAGGACATCCAGCTTCATCAATATCACAGTCTGGAAACAAGGGACCAGCATGACCACAGCTTGCTATAGGTAGGTTATGCTCCACAACGAATGTAGTAAACAACAATTCAGCATTTATCACACTATTTTCATTATTTTTTGCAAAAAATTATCCAAAGGCTTTTATTGAGTCTTTCATTTTACAAAATCCTCGTTTTTTTTTGACTGGATATGCTTTCGCCAATCATCTCGTCTTACATGGGCTACTGATTACTCCCATATTAGAAGGCACGCAAGGAAACCTTTATTTCAGCATTTGTAACATTTTTCCATTTCCTAGCTCGAGATTTGGGACAAAGATTTGGATGTTCCTGGAGAAACCTCCTTGCATATTTAGTTGTTTCAGAAACAAGGATGAAATTAGTAAAAAACAAGTAAAAATATGAAATAGGTGCCACGTCAGTTGCAGGAGCATGTTTGGGCCACTGCATTTCATGATAATCAAAAGGATGCTGAGGTTGTTCAATACTTCCCTCTATTACATCTTCCCATTCGCTTTCATGACCTGAAGATTCACTATCAAGATCTTCACTTTCAGAAAATGTGTGGCATGGCACGGTGGCTAGTTTTCTGGCTTGATGATTAAACTTTCACTCTCACTACAACAAGCCATTTCAAATAACCTTACAAAAACATTTCACGCAGTAGGAAAAAGCACGTCTACTAGTCTGAGGAACAAGCTGTCAATAAAGTCATCCTCTGCTAACACTAGTTTGGAAAATGAGGGGGATTCGTAATTCACAGAGTTTTGCAATTGTGTCTGTTTGTTTGAGAAAAAAGAAATGAATAATGTGAAGAGCTTCTAGTAATAAAACACCGCAACTTGTTCTCCCGCGCGGCGAAAGTCCGCAAAAAATAAACACCTGCTATCGCAGGACCACGCGTTGTGACGAGTTGCGCATTATTGCACTTTGAACGGGGCTTGAAAAAGTGATTTCCGATAGTACGACGTTTTATAATTCACCAACAAGGCCAAGTGAACAGCCCTGCCTCAACTGCAGTAGGAAAAGTTTTGGCTAAAGTAGCCTTTCTCCCGTCACACGGAGAAAGCGCGTGGGAAGCCTGATAGCAAGCGCAAACTATTTCACAATATGACTCTTAAGGCATATTACGATTCTTTCAATAATATTGCTGTTTGACGATATAATTCATGGAGATTCCATTTCAAAACGATATGATTGATAAATGATATCATCAACACTGATATCTGCCGTCTGATTCGGAAAATACTTGGATCAAAATTGAACGGTGACGAATCGGCCGTGTCGCACTAAAAAGGTTAATAAAAAGGGATACAAAATTGAGATTCTCCAAAACGCACTGAAATCCGTAATTCTCCCAACCTGTCCGTAATTCCGTAATCTGACAGTCGAAACCGTAATAATTATGGACAATCCGTAATAGTTGGCACCTCTGAGCTTGAATGCAGAAACTAATGGGATGGGGGATATTTAACAATACAGGAGAGCGGGGATATTGCGTGAGGGGAAGCGATTCCGGAAGAAACCTTTGCTCTGTTAGACTGCTGGTTTTGAATTTTTTTTTCCTGCTTTCAAGCTGAAATACAAATATTTATGCAGTAAAATGTTGTTTAACAATAATACTGGAGAAATTACGATTATGGAACAAATATGAACTCCGTCGACCTTCCGTTTTTTAATGTTTCATAAAAACGAAGTCCACCCCCCCGACAACCCCCCACGTCGCCACCGACTCCTCAAAAATTTTTGTTCAATTGTGCATCGATTTCACAAATGACAAAAATAATAATGAAAAAGGCAGAATTCCTAGAATTCGCAAAAAGATCACAAGGAAATTTTTGCCCCGTCTAACTACTGTTTTCACAGATTGTTGCTTATAGTTTTAAGATGAAATACAAACATTTTTGCAATAAAATGATATTAAACAAGACTACTGGACACAAAGGCAACATCGGGAGAAAAAACTACGATTACGGCAAAATTTTTTACTGCGTTTAACTACCGTTTTCTAAAGTTTTGAAACACGGAATACCGTCACCAGACGGTATTTCGTGTTATTTCGTAATAGCAAAAAAATAAAATAAGATAAATAAATAAAATTATTAGAAACTACGGACATTCCATAGTAGTTGGCAGGTATGTATCTGCAGTGTTTCAGCTATTGTTTTAGCCAAGATTTGCCGATCTGACAAAATCAAGTCATGAGCACGATCAACAATTTCGGGTGTTGTCACTGTTGAAGGCCTCCCAGATCTTGCTGCATCTTTGGTCAAAAGTCTCCACGCTGAAATTGGTACACCATTTATTCACAGTGGAATATGAAGGGCACTTGTCACTTAATGTTTGAGTCATACACTCATAGATTTCCCTTGCAGAACTTTTTCTTCTGCAGGAACAGAAATTTCATGACAGCCCAAAGTTCCACATTTTTTTTTTTTTTTTTTTAGTTTAAAAATTGGCACTTTACAATACAAAAGAACACTCTTTTTCAAGCTGTAGTGACAAAATAATGCTACAATTACAGGTAGTGGGTTAGGCCAAGAACTTTTCAGCATCCTCTTGTACCAGATACGAAACAAAACACTGCTCACATCTGAACATAAATCCTGTTTACTTCTAAACATAAATCCTTCACTGTTTTCACCATGATTTCTGTGTCACCACTATTTGCTTCATATGCCCTTTGTTCTCATAACATTACTTCTTGGGAAATTCTGTGTCACCAAATTACAGCATTACAGAGCTGAATTTTTACAAAATTACAGCATTACAGAGCTGAATTTGGGTTTAAATTACTTGGAACACTTTTTTGGGAAATGGCTTTCCAGGGGCATTTAATTCAAGTGCCAAGAATATTTATTGAAAACCCCCATTGCATCTGTGTTGGGGAAAGGTAATGATTTTCTGATAGCAAATACAACATTGATTGATATGATCTTTAAAAGGTTTAGTTATGACAACATCCAAGATTTGAAGCTGAGACATGATGATTAACATCTGTGTAAGTTATCTTTAATTTGTTTTTTTTATGTTACAGCAAGATACGTTGCTTCATGGCATTCAATAAAAACATACCCTTCCTTTTCAATAATGCACCTTAACATCTGTTCCACACACATTTCAGCCAGCCACTGAGGACTTCATTTGTCATCCAACCATGTTGCTTTCTGAATTATTATCTTCCGTTTAAGAATAATAAAGTCAATCGCACACCATCTGCCAATACAAGTCTTCATCTTCTCACTGCCAGCTGACTATTAGTACATACTCTTCAACTTTATCAATGACCATCATACAATGGTCTCCCCACCCAAATAATTCAAGGATTTCATTTGCATTACCAACCCGAATCAAATTACAATGACATTTTTCTTTCACAACTGAATGACATAATATTAGTAACTTATTTTATTTATAATTATGGAATCATGTTGCTCATTGAATACGTGTATTATATGTGACATACGTATTATATGTGTGTGTGTGTGTGTGTGTGTGCACACATTGTATCTTTACATTCTTGATAGCCATCTAGCATTTGTTTTAAAAACTTACAATACTGATGCATGATAACAGTTCTAGTGCTTTTAATCTATTGGCTTCTCACATCATCAGCACAATTTCTTTACTTGACCCCGAGGAGTTCAACAGTTTCATCTTTCACTTCATATTATAGCTGTGTTTGGATGTATAAATGCCATCTCCTTCTTCCAAGATGGTATTTCTTAGCTTCTCCAAACCACATTTGTTTCAGTTATATCAAACACTCTTCACACTAGTTTTTCCCAATGGGATTGTTAATTAAAAACTGACACCATTATTAAGTATTAGCCTTTCACTTGATTTAGCTATAACTCTATGTTTTACAGCATGACTTATTTCTGCAGCAAAAAAATTCAAGCATAAAATCTTATGCACATGTCACTGCCCATTGAACTACCATATGCTGCACATTTTAACTACCTGGCAGAGTGAAGAAACCCATTTTCTTTTTGACAGGTCAAAAGTGGAAAGAATCAGTGAGATAATGCAGGCTCACAACGCATGCAACAAATCGCAAGACACCAACCACTGGAGAAAAACAGCTAACTTTCACAACAGCATATGCAACTGTCAATTGCTAGGCTTGTTTAAGAAATCACAATCTGATAGATTCTGATATGACAAGTATTCCCTATTAGATTCATATTTTAGAAAATGGGTCACCTTATATTCAGAATAATGTGGTGTTTTTCATTTTGCTAGTTCAAAGTTGTGAATTTGCAAATAACGACTGAAGTGAAATGAAGCTAAGAATATCAGATCATCATCATCATCATCATCATTGTCAACCATTATCAATCCACTGCTGGACGAAGGTCTCCCCAAGTTTCCTCCACAACGGTCTGTCTTGTGCCAGTCTCCTCCATGTCACTCCCACATATTTACGAATTTCATCCACCCATCTCCCATGTGGTCTTTTTCTGGGTCTTTTCCTGTCCCTTGGAATCCAATCTAAAATTTCGGCTGTCCATCTATGGTCTGTCCTTCTGGCAGTATGTCCAGCCCATTGCCATTTCAGGGATTTAACTCTGATCATGATGTCTTCCACTCTCGTCATTTTTCGGATCCACGAGTTCCTCTTCTTATCTCTCCTGGTTATACCAAGCATGCACCTCTCCATGCTTCTTTGAGTTGTCTGCAGCTTTTGTATGTCTCTTTTAGTTAAGGTCCACGTCTCTGCACCATACGTAAGCACTGGAAGGATGCATTGATCAAACACTTTTCTTTTAAGACATAATGGCATATTGCTCTTGAAAATTATGCTGTTTCTTCCAAAAGCTCTCCAGGCAAGTTTTGTACGCCGATTAATTTCTTCATCAATGTGACCCTCACTTGATATCTGCTGTCCAAGATAAACATACGTATCTGTTATCTCCAGTTTTTCTCCATCAATCGATAAATCTTCATTTCTTGTAAAAGCATTGAACATCACTTTTGTCTTCTGAAAGTTCATTTTTAATCCCACTTCTTTACTCTTGTCAGCAAGTTCCTGGATCATACTCTGCAGCTCTGATGGGGTAGTTGCAAAAATGACTACGTCATCAGCAAAACGAAGGTGGGTTAGATAATCTCCATTAATCTTTATCCCTTTGTTTTCCCAGTTCAGTGATTGAAAGACATTTTCCAATGTGGCATTAAAGAGCTTCGGAGATATGGTGTCACCTTGTCTCACTCCCTTTCCAATTTTTATGTGTGTTGTATTTTCAAACAGCCGAATCTTTGCACTTGCATTTTCATAGATGTTATTAATAATATTAATGTATGCATCTTCAATACCGCAGGATTTCAGAGCCGTGGTAACTGCTGATGGTTTCACCGAATCAAAGGCTTTTTCATAATCGATAAAAGCCATGCACAATGGAAGTTCATATTCCCTCGCTCTTTCAATCAGTTCTCTCAGTACGTGGATATGATCTATTGTGCTGTAGCCACTCCTGAATCCAGCTTGTTCTCTCGGTTGAGCCATGTCCAGTGTTACCTTCAAGCGGTGTGAAAGAACTTTAGTGAAGATTTTATAAACCACTGATAGGAGGCTGATAGGTCTGTAGTTCCTGAGATCCTCAATGTCACCTTTTTTATGTAGCAGGATCATTGTAGCATTGTTCCAATCCTCAGGAATCTTCCCTTCATTAAGGCATCGAGTGAAAATTTGGGCGAGTACTGTTTCAATTTCTCCACTTGCTTCTTGTATGATGTCTATAGTAATTCCATCTTTTCCTGGAGCTTTCCCTCGCTTCATGTTCTTGATTGCATGAGCAACTTCTGCTGGGAGGACTGGAAGAACTCTGGTACCTTTCATGATGTCTGGAGTACATGTATCATCCCTTTCATATAATTTGGAGTAGAAATCATTCACTCTTGTCAAAATTTTGTCTCTATTTCTTGTTATAGAACCATCTTCTTTTCTCAGAGCCATAATCTGTTTTCTTCCTTACTGAGATGTCCCTTTGCTATCTTAAGGCTTTGGTTGTTTTCAATTGTTTTCCTCACTAGCTCACAGTTGAATTTCCTTACGTCTTCAGTGATACTTTTTCGTGTTGTCTTGCATAGCTCTATATATTCCACTTTGGAAGTCACATCTACTTTAGTTGTCCTCATCTCTCTTCTTTTTTGCATCAACATTTTGGTTTTTCCTGATAATTTGTTCACATGCAACTTGTTCTTAGACCCAGCTAATTTTGTTGCTGTTTCCATTAGAGCTTTGGTTACTTTTCTGTTAACTTCCGAAATATCCACTTCTTCCGATGTTAGGCCTTCTAAAGCAGAGAATCTGTTCTTCAGTTCCAACTTGAAAGTATTATGGTGTTTTTTAAGGTTGGTTATGTCAATACATTTTGTTTGTCTTATGAGCTTGCCACGTTCCAGTTTAGTGTTGAGGTGCATCTTACATCTCACCAATCTATGGTCACTACCTGTGTTGAACTTGTTCAGCACACTGCAGTCTTCGATGACGAATTTTTTGTTACACATAATAAAATCAATTTCACTTGTCGTCCCAATTGGATGTCTCCATGTCCATTTCCTGTGTGGCTTTTTCTTGAAAAAGGAGTTCAAGATGAAAAATCCTTCTGCCTCTGCAAACTCAACGAGAGTATTTCCACGCTGGTTTCTGTTGCCGTGACCGAATTTACCTACTGAAGTTTCATTCTGTTGCCGTTGCCCTATTTTTGCATTGAAATCTCCCATAATTATCTTCAAGTGCTGCTTACCTTTATTATTTAGATGACGAATTTCCTCATAAAATTCTTCAATTTCTTCTTCAGGATGACTTGTGGTGGGTGCATAAGTTTGAATAATCTGAGCCTGGTATCTTCTCGATAGTTGGATAACGAGTCGTGCAGCTCTGTCAGAGGAACTTTCAACTTCTACCACTTTATCCTTCAGTTTCTTGTTTATTATAAATCCAACACCACTAGTTCTGCCAGTATCTGTCCCACGATAATAGAAGAGATGTCCACTTTTCAGTTCAATGAGATCTTCTCCTTTTCTCCTTACCTCACTTAGCCCGACGATGTCCCGACGAATATCAGATACATCAAGAAAGTGATTCTGAACATAAATTCGTAGTTTGATGGATATTCAGTATTTGTCCTAAAAATTATAGCATTACAGAGCTGAATTTCGGTTTAATATCATTAAACAAATAAAAGTATATACTTACAATTGCAACTTGAGGTTCAACTATCCTCATCACCACTAAAGCCTGCAGCAGAGCATAAGACAATTGCGGATTCTGTAAGAGCAAGTTTCTTGCTTCATTTGGGTTATTTTGGATGCATGTCTGAAAGAAAAAGATGTTTTTAAATTTCAAGGATTCTTTCTTTCTAGATGTTTTAAAATTTTCTAGATGCTTTTAAATTTCAATTTTCTTTCCTTTTTTTTTTTTTTTTTTTTTTGTGTGCAGGCAAATAAAAAAGACATTGAATCAAAAGACCTGAAAGTGCAGAACATTTTTCTTAATGCTATAGCAAACATCAAAACAGATAATTGATTTTGGTTAGTAAAAACAACCAAAAATAAAAATATGTGGTATTATATAATAGAATAATAGCTATATACTATATGTACTACTGTTTCACACATTATAAACGTTCCATGCGTTGTGTGCATATTTG
This sequence comes from Macrothele yani, assembly GCA_039090855.1. Lineage (NCBI taxonomy): Eukaryota > Metazoa > Arthropoda > Arachnida > Araneae > Macrothelidae > Macrothele > Macrothele yani. Next base: position 86,727,997 of record CM077001.1, read on the forward strand.
CAGCAAAATCATCTTGGCATTTATATATCATATATGACTAGGAATATTATTACAAGTTTCAATTATTATATCATCAAGGACTCACCTTGTATCGGTATTCCAAATTAGTAAGCTTCATCCAGTATCTTGAAATAAAATATGTATCTAGCGTGTCATTAGCTACGTAGAATCTTCGTATTGCAAATAGGCCCAATTGAAATTTGCGACCAGGGTTTAAACTCAAATAAAACATGACTATGGATATCATACAAAGAGAGTGTGAAAGAATTATATACAATGTAATTAAAAAACCATTTACCATCGACAGGTGTCGTCAATCTTTAAAAGAAGGAATGGACATAATCAATGACAATCCAAACAGACATTAAATAAAATTTCATCAATTATTGAACAATGCCAGACAACCTCTGCAACACGCACACTACTCCACATAAACCACCGGACATGTTTCGGCACGACTGACTTTCGGCCATTATCAACGGTATGCATCCTGGATCAATGTTCAAAGTTGTTATATATCTAGGTCACCTCGGCATCCCCTCCGCTACAGTTGCTCCACGTCGATGTCTTCCGCCATCATTACATATACTGTATTCACGTGTGAGTCACATCCACGCCATCTATTGGGTTAATTTCGGAATTGCTGCAGCTGTTCTTATTTCGTAAGTATATGTTATTTCTTTTATTTTGCTTTCTGTTGTTATATTTTGTATTATTTTCTTGTTGTATTAGATATTTCCACGGATATGGGATATCTTTCAGAGTAGACGTATTGCAATTGGAGCTTTGGGTTTTCTCAATTGTTATAGCTTCAGACCACAAAATTTGATTATGTTTATTGTGGGAAGTTAAGATTTTACTATTTTCCCAATCTGGTATTAACTCATTTATCATACAATGTTGTATAAGCGATGTTTTTTCTTCCTTTTTAATCCAATTACTATAGTGCTCATTCAACCTCGTTTTAAACCTTCTTTTAGTACTACCAATGTAATATTTGTCTTACTTATTTTCCTTTGGACCTATTGTAGGAATCATGTACACACCTGCCTTATTTAGTGGATTTTTATTGTAACCAATATTTGTCAGTAATTTAGAATTATCAGTAACTATTTCAGCAATTTCAATATTGCAATCCTGGCATTCTTTTCTTATAATATTGCTTAGTGGAGGTAAATATGGGATACTTCCGTAAAATAACGTATTTCTTTTTGTTAAACTATAGTTGCGCCTCAATCATTTTCCGAGTGCGGCCAGAAGATCAATACATCGTCAACATATCGTAAATATAGTATAGGTAAGTTACTACTAGATCTGTTGTTGAATATTTTCTTTTCTATGTCTTGCTTAATAACCTCAGCAAGCAAACCAGATATTGGTGATCCCATTGGTGCGCCATATAATTGTTTATAAATTGTATCATTGTAAGTGAAGTAATTATTTTCGGTTACGAGCTTGAGTGCACATACAATGCTTTCAATTTTCGAAAATTCGATCTTTTCTTCTTCTAATCTTTCTTCAATTAGTTTAATAGCATCCGTTGTGGGAGTGTTTGGGTACAATGAGATGACATCCATACTATACACCAAATATTCGGCACCGTTAATAGCTTTAATTTTGTCGATTACTTCGGTTGAATTCTTCAATGTATATTTATGATTGCAATAATTAACTTTCAAGTGGTTATAAAGGCTTTTTTTAATCTGATGGTTGGGGCTTTATTTTTATTAACAATGGGTCTAATTGGTTTATCACACTTGTGGGTTTTTAGTTTGCCGAAAATGTGAGGCACAGATGCAGCAATGGGAGGGTACACACTCTTTTTAACATCATCTGGAAGTGACATATGGTTCTTTATATGTGCCATTCTATGCAAAATATTATCCGTAGGATCATTATTTACTGGGGTGGCCTTTAAATCATCAATAGCATCTTTCATTTTTTTATTATAATCAGCTTGGTCCAAAATTATTAGCTGCTTAGATTTATCGGCTAAAATACATTTAATGCCAGGGTTATTTCGTAGTTCAAGCAAAGCTTGTTTAGCTGATGCTCGACTTAAATACGAAAAACAAGCTTTGCTTGAACTAGCAAAGCTTGTTTTGTCTTGTGCCAGTCTCCTCCATGTCACTCCCGCATACTTTCGAATTTCATCCACCAATCACCCATGTGGTCTTCTTCTGGGTCTTTTCCTGTCCCTTGGAATCCAATCTAAAATTTCGGCTGTCCACCAATGGTCTGTCCTTCTGGCAGTATGTCCAGCCCATTGCCATTTCAGGGAGTTAACTCTGATCATGAAGACTTACATTTTCGTCATTTTTCTGATCCACGAGTTCCTCTTCTTATCTCTCCTGGTTACACCAAGCATGCACCTCTCCATGCTTCTTTGAGTTGTCTGCAGCCTTTGTATGTCTCTTTTAGTTAAGGTCCATGTCTCTGCACCATACGTAAGCACTGGAAGGATGCATTGATCAAACACTTTTCTTTTAAGACATAATGGCATATTGCTCTTGAAAATTATGCTGTTTCTTCCAAAAGCTCTCCAGGCAAGTTTTGTACGCCGATTAATTTCTTCATCAATGTGACCCTCACTTGATAACTGCTGTCCAAGATAAACGTACGTGTCTGTTATCTCCAGCTTTTCTCCATCAATCGATAAATCTTCATTTCTTGTAAAAGCATTGAACATCACTTTTGTCTTCTGAAAGTTCATTTTTAATCCCACTTCTTTACTCTTGTCAGCAAGTTCCTGGATCATACTCTGCAGCTCTGATGGAGTAGTTGCAAAAATGACTACGTCATCAGCAAAACGAAGGTGGGTTAGATAATCTCCATTAATCTTTATCCCTTTGTTTTCCCAGTTCAGTGATTGAAAGACATTTTCCAATGGGCATTAAAGAGCTTCGGAGATATGGTGTCACCCTGTCTCACTCCTTTCCAATTTTTATGTGTGTTGTATTTTCAAACAGTCGAATCTTCGCACTTGCATTTTCATAGATGTTATTAATAATATAAAAAATGTTTTAATTTTTCATAATCGATAAAAGCTATGCACAATGGAAGTTCATATTCCCTCGCTCTTTCAATTAGTTCTATCAGTACGTGGATATGATCTATTGTGCTGTAGCCACTCCTGAATCCAGCTTGTTCTCTCGGTTGAGCCATGTCCAGTGTTACCTTCAAGCGGTGTGAAAGAACTTTAGTGAAGATATTATAAACCACTGATAGGAGGCTGATAGATCTGTGGTTCCCGAGATCCTCAATGTCACCTTTTTTGTGTAGCAGGATCATTGTAGCATTGTTCCAATCCTCAGGAATCTTCCCTTCATTAAGGCATCGAGTGAAAATTTGGGCGATTACTGTTTCGATTTCTCCACTTGCTTCTTGTATGATGTCTACAGTAATTCCATCTTCTCCTGGAGCTTTTCCCCACTTCATGTTCTTGATTGCATGTGCAACTTCTGCTGGGAGGACTGGAAGAACTCTGGTACCTTTCATGATGTCTGGAGTACATGTATCATCCCTTTCATATAATTTGGAGTAGAAATCTTTCACTCTTGTCAAAATTTCACCTCTATGTCTTGTTACAGAACCATCTTCTTTTCTCAGTGCCATAATCTGTTTTCTTCCCTTACTGAGATGACCCTTTGCTATCTTTAGGCTTTGGTTGTTTTCAATTGCTTTCCTCACTAGTTCACAGTTGAATTTCCTTATGTCTTCAGCGATACTTTTTCGTACTGTCTTGCATAGCTCTATATATTCCACTTTGGAAGTCACATCTTCATTAGTTGTTCTCATCTCTCTTCTTTTTGCATCAACATTTTGGTTTTTCCTGATAATTTGTTCACATGTAACTTGTTCTTAGACCCAGCTAATTTTGTTGCTGTTTCCATAAGAGCTTTGGTAACTGTTCTGTTAACTTCAGGAATATCCACTTCTTCCAATGCTAGGCCTTCCAAAGCAGAGAATCTGTTCTTCAGTTCCAACTTGAAGGTATTATGGTGTTTTTTAAGGTGGTTTATGTCAATACATTTTGTTTGTCTTATGAGCTTTCCACTTTCGAGTTTAGTGTTGAGGTGCATCTTACATCTCACCAATCTATGGTCACTACCTGTGTTGAACTTGTTCAGCACACTGCAGTCTTCTATGAAGAATTTTTTATTACACATAATAAAATCAATTTCACTTGTTGTCCCATTTGGATGTCTCCATGTACATTTCCTGTGTGGCTTTTTCTTGAAAAAGGAGTTCATGATGAAAAACCCTTCTGCCTCTGCAAACTCAACGAGAGTATTTCCACGCTGGTTTCTGTTGCCATGACCGAATTTACCTACTGAAGTTTCATTCTGTTGCCGTTGCCCTATTTTTGCATTGAAATCTTCCACAATTATGTTCAAGTGCTGCTTACCTTTATTATTTAGTTGACCAATTTCCTCATAAAATTCTTCAATTTCTTCTTCAGGATGACTTGTGGTGGGCGCATAATAATCTGAGCCTTGTACCTTCTCGAGAGTTGGATAATGAGTCGTGCAGCTCTGTCAGAGGAACTTTCAACTTCTACAACTTTATCCTTCAGTTTCTTGTTTATTATAAATCAAACACCACTAGTTCTGCCAGTATCTGTCCCATGATAGCAGAAGAGATGTCCACTTTTCAGTTCAATGAGATCTTCTTCCTTTTTTCCTTACCTCACTTAGCCCGACGATGTCCCACTTGATCCTTTGTAGTTCCTCTTCCAATTCAAGAAGCCTTGAATCAGAAGATAGGGAGCGTCCATTATACGCAGCCAAGGTCAGCATCAGATGGCAGCCTAGTTCGGTCCTCCGGGGATTCTTAGCACCCTCTGCCTTCATGTCGCACTGGCTGCTGCCTTGGCCAGGTACATTCCAGCTGCTGGAGACTGAGGGCCAAGATTTAAGTTGTGGAGTCAATTTGGAGGGGTTTGGCCTTAACTCACCATGCTGGCCAAGCGGGTTGGTGAGTGTGGGATAGCATTTCCTCTAATCCCGATGGTATAGTTATATCGCTATTGGCGGTCGTCAGAGCCCCTTAGTGGGAACAGGATGCACTACGAGAAGGTGGGGTTGACATTTGTCAAGGAGAGGCTGTGATGTTATGCATCACCTGACCTTACATCCCATATATATATACGATATAAAATACATTAAAATCACAAATCCAAAAACACTTAACTCACTTACCTCATCAAATGAAATGAGATATCCAAAGTAAATAACTAGCCCAAGAAAAAGTATCAAAAATAACAAATCATCTCAAAGATTCAGCTGTCATCATCAGGAAGACCCCAGCTGAATATATGGCCTTTCAAAATGACAGCAAAGGCAGACAAAGTCAATACCTGCTGTGTGGGTCCCCTAGGCCAAAAATGGAAATAACAATAAACCCAAGTAAGATAAAAACAAAGAATACAAAACAAAAAAGTAAATAAAAGTAGCAATCCAGAGACACACTGAGAAGCAACAGATAGACCTCCGGATAACACAACAACCTGTGATAGACATCCAAATGACCAACCATGTGACAAATATGCAGCGGAAGAATGACGCATAATGCCACGGTTACAGGAAGGTATATAACTATAGTGAGTGACGAGAAAGGTTACAGATAGATAGATGTTAACTTAGTCTTCAGCCACAAGAGGCCCATCGAGTGGCACTTAAAGAACTAACCATTTAATATTGTAGGGCCATGGTTAGTACAATTAAATATGTAAGGGAACATGTTGTAGTATGCCTTATAAAAATTCTGAGCTTTGGAGTCGTGCAATGGCTGTGAAAATAATGTTTTTACTATTGCAATGGGTATTCATTTTCCTTCAAGATGTTCCACAACTGGATAAGTTCTTTAATAAGTACATCTACTGTATTGCAAATCTCAAACAGCCTTTGAATCCTCGATATGACAAGATTTCTGCAAATTGACCTGGATACACTAGAATGCCAATTTACGTAATAATTGATATGAAACATATAATTTCTTCTCTTATCATATAAAGTAGTGATATAGCCGTCCATAGAGTTGCATATCTTCAAATCCAAAAAGTTAATTTGACTGGAAGTGACATTAGTTTGCTCCAATGATAACCAAGGAGGATATATACTTTTAGCAGATACTGGAAAGGTTTTCCAATTAAAGGCAGTGACATCGTCAATGTAGCGTAACACGACACCTGTAAGGTCTTTATTTTCTGTGACATATTTCTGTTCATAATAATGCAAATACAGGTTTGCAAGCACACTGGAATACTTAGATCCCATGGGTATTCCATTAATTTGTTGGTATATGTGACCACCAACTCTCAGATAACTATTGTCAAGACATAGGCTTACCATGTATCTCCAATTGGCATGTGACATATCTGATTTGTCTTTGAATTTCTCATATAACCAGTCACATACCCTGTGCAAATCTTGCAAGTCTATATTAGTAAATAAATTTTTGAAATCATAGGTTGCAATGTGCGTGTACTGTCCTTTTTTATTAGATTTCACCATTTCCAGGACTTGTTCACCATTCCCTATAAACCAAGCATTTTGTATCTGTCTAAAGATGGTTTTTAGTTTGCATTCAAAGATGGCACCAACTTGCGTGCAATAGCAATCCTTAGCTGATGTTATGAATCTAAAAGAGGTTGGTGATTTATGGAATTTTGGGATGGCATACATTATCGGAAATTTTAAATTGAAGTTTTTAATTTTTAGTCTCTTATATTGTGCAATAATTTTTTTGTTAATGACATTGCTGTCCAAGTTAATGCGAGCAAAAGTACTAGTACCATTTAGTTCCTTAGTCAATAGACCGTAGCAGAATCTCTTACATATGAAGGCTAGATTATTTTTCGCCTTGTCAATAGGCAAGATAACAAAGTTATCACGTAGATTCCGTATTTGTCTACGGAGACCAGTTCATTTATATGTCATTTGTTTAGGAAGGCTGAATTGTGAGCTGTTTATCAATGTTTATATAGACTTTGTTTATCCACTCTAGAAATGACTCATATGGTACATGAAATCTAGAAGAAACACCATTACCAAATTTTACCAAATCCTTAAGAATACCACTTATAAGTTCCTTATACTTGAGTTTCCTGGGTACTCTGTAGTTGGCACCTTTTTTGAAGATTGATTTGAAAATATCGTTGGCAATGATATCTGTATTACCTGTTAATATATGTCCATAATGTGTGTCATACAATGTCGTACGTCTCTGGATTGCTACTTTTATTTACTTATTTGTTTTGTATTTTTTGTTTTTTATCTTACTTGGGTTTATTGTTATTTCCATTTATGGCCTAGGGGACCCACACAGCAGGTATTGACTTTGTCTGCCTTTGCTGTCGTTTTGAAAAGCCATATATTCAGCTGGGGTCTTCCTGATGATGACAGCTGAATCTTTGAGATGATTTGATATTTTTGATACTTTTTCTTGGGCTAGTTATTTACTTTGGATATTGCATTTCATTTGATGAGGTAAGTGAGTTAAGTGTTTTTGGATTTGTGATTTTAATGTATTTTATATCGTATATTTGAGCACAGTTCGGTCTGCTGCATCGCGCTTCTGGGTGTGTGCTTGTGTTTCTTTGTAATATTTTTTGCAATTTTTGATGTCATTTTTTTTTTTTTGTATATGGTATACACAGTCTTTTTGTTTAGAGTTTTAGTGTGTATATATATATTTGCCTTTCCTCTACTTTTGCTGCATTGCGCGGATCTGGAATTGAGCTATTATGCTATTTTTAGTTTTATTTTATATTTTGGTAATTTTATTCTTGTGTCTCATACTTCACTTTACGCCAGATGCTCACAAATGGATTTTAAGTTAAATGAAGATATTATGCCACCTCGGGCGTCGCATGGCAAAAAACGGCCCGCGTTCGAGTGTCAGGAACAGGCACTCACTACGGAAAATATGCTACTGTTCCCGAACGACGAGGTTGAGGCAGAGGATCTCGTCAATTTGCAAGAATTACGGTCTCCATTGTTATTGTTTAAATGTAATAGGGATAACAAAAATTATAAAAAAATAGACAAAAATGTAGAAAATATAAAAAATGCAGGAGACACTGAGTACATGGAGGGCTCTAGTACAGCAGATCAAAGAGATGTTGTACAACAATATATACAACTAAAATTTCAAAAATGCTCGGATTCCAGATGCAAAACTTGTAGAGTTATACATCCAAGGCATTTAAGTGAAGATAGCACTTTGTTGACCAACTTCTGTAAGTCGATTGGAGTGGTTTATTCAATCTACTGCAAACAAAGTGGTCTAACAATATATAGGACAAACTGCTGGCCCACTACATCTAAGAATGAATGGACATAGATCCGATGTCAAGCTACATAAGAAGAAAGATGACGCTGAACTGTCGCATTTTTAAAAATATAGTTTTGATAACATCTATGTAAGCATTTTGGCAATTGAGGATGATTTCAAAAAACGCTTGGAATTAGAAAATCTTTTCATACCACAACTTGAAACAATATATCCTTACGGATTGAATGAATTATTTAATGGTAAAAGTTATTCAAGCGTAAAACAGGAGGAAAATGTACATAAAATGTTTAAATTTAAGCCTTTTGACAGCAGGGGTCATCGGATACCAAGGGGACAAAGAGGTAGAGGCAGGCAAGGTGGCCGTGCCATGGATTTCAATGAACTACTACAGTTTTTAGATGAGAATACACACAGAATTGTCAATAGGTGCAGAGGTGCAATATATGGATTGAAGGGCAGCAAAATAAAGGCGTTAGTCAAACTACATGCACAATACAAAAATCAAAATAATCTAGTGCAACATCTTATCTCTGATCTCTTGCGATTTAGAATGGATAGTCTAACAATGGTTGCGAAGGATTATAAAAGAGTATACTGTGTTATACACTTTAGAGATAAAATCTTTGATAACTTATGTTTTAACAAAATATTTCGGGAACATGAAACTTGCTTTCCTTTAAATGACTGGAACGTGACAGTTGGATATAAATATGAACCTACTATTGGTCAACAGCTTTATAATTACAGAGACATTGCTAATTATGAATGTAGTAATGGCGATGGCAGTACACTACCATGTTTTTGTGATAATGCTGAAATGTGCGACTTTGTCGACACACATTATGGACATATATTAACAGGTAATACAGATATCATTGCCAACGATATTTTAAAATCAATCGTCAAAAAAGGTGCCAACTACAGAGTACCCAGGAAACTCAAGTATAAGGAACTTATAAGTGGTATTCTTAAGGATTTGGTAAAATTTGGTAATGGTGTTTCTTCTAGATTTCATGTACCATATGAGTCATTTCTAGAGTGGATAAACAAAGTCTATATAAACATTGATAAACAGCTCACATTCAGCCTTCCTAAACGAATGACATATAAATGTACTGGTCTCCAATCTAAGTGATAACTTTGTTATCTTGCCTATTGACAAGGAGAAAAATAATCTAGCCTTCATATGTAAGAGATTCTGCTACGGTCTATTGACTAAGGAACTAAATGGTACTAGTACTTTTGCTCGCATTAACTTGGACAGCAATGTCATTAACAAAAAAATTATTGCACAATATAAGAGACTAAAAATTAAAAACTTCAATTTAAAATTTCCAATAATGTATGCCATCCCAAAATTCCATAAATCACCAACCTCTTTTAGATTCATAACATTAGCTAAGGATTGCTATTGCATGCAAGTTGGTGCCATCTTTGAATGCAAACTAAAAACCATCTTTAGACAGATACAAAATGCTTGGTTTATAGGGAATGGTGAACAAGTCCTGGAAATGGTGAAATCTAATAAAAAAAGGACAGTACACGCACATTGCAACCAACGATTTCAAAAATTTATTTACTAATATAGACTTGCAAGATTTGCACAGGGTATGTGACTGGTTATATGAGAAATTCGAAGACAAATCAGATATGTCACATGCCAATTGGAGATACATGGTAAGCCTATGTCTTGACAATAGTTATCTGAGAGTTGGTGGTCACATATACCAACAAATTAATGGAATACCCATGGGATCTAAGTATTCCAGTGTGCTTGCAAACCTGTATTTGCATTATTATGAACAGAAATATGTCACAGAAAATAAAGACCTTACAGGTGTCGTGTTATGCTACATTGACGACGTCATTGCCTTTAATTGGGAAACCTTTCCAGTATCTGCTAAAAGTATATATCCTCCTTGGTTATCATTGGAGCAAACTAATGTCACCTCCAGTCAAATTAACTTTTTGGATTTGAAGATATGCAACTCTATGGATGGCTATATCACTACTTTATATGATAAGAGAAGAAATTATATGTTTCATATCAATTATTACGTAAATTGGCATTCTAGTGTATCCAGGTCAATTTGCAGAAATCTTGTCATATCGAGGATTCATAGGCTGTTTGAGATTTGCAATACAGTAGATGTACTTATTAAAGAACTTATACAGTTGTGGGGCATCTTGAAGGAAAATGAATACCCATTGCAATATGTAAAAACATTATTTTCACAGCCATTGCACGACTCCAAAGCTCAGAATTTTTATAAGGCATACAACATGTCCCCTTACATATTTAATTGTACTAACCATGGCCCTACAATATTAAATGGTTAGTTCTTTAAGTGCCACTCGATGGGCCTCTTGTGGCTGAAGACTAAGTTAACATCTATCTATCTGTAACCTTTCTCGTCACTCACTATAGTTATATACCTCCCTGTAACCGCTGCGTTATGCGTCATTTTTCCGCTGCATATTTGTCACATGGTTGGTCATTTGGATGTCTATCACAGGTTGTTGTGTTATCCGGAGGTCTATCTGTTGCTTCTCAGTGTGTCTCTGGATTGCTACTTTTATTTACTTATTTGTTTTGTATTTTTTGTTTTTTATCTTACTTGGGTTTATTGTTATTTCCATTTATGGCCTAGGGGACCCACACAGCAGGTATTGACTTTGTCTGCCTTTGCTGTCATTTTGAAAGGCCATATATTCAGCTGGGGTCTTCCTGATGATGACAGCTGAATCTTTGAGATGATTTGTTATTTTTGATATTTTTGATACTTTTTCTTAGGCTAGTTATTTACTTTGGATATCACATTTCATTTGATGAGGTAAGTGAGTTAAGTGTTTTTGGATTTGTGATTTTAATGTATTTTTGATATCGTATATTTGAGCACAGTTCGGTCTGCTGCATCACGCGTCTGGGTGTGTTCTTGTGTTTCTTTGTAATATTTTTTGCAATTTTTGATGTCATTTTTTTTGTGTGTATGGTATACGCAGTCTTTTTGTTTAGAGTTTTAGTGTGTGTGTATATATATATATACATAAATTTTCAACAATTTTCAAATTTCGCATATGTTTTTTTATATCGGTATGTGGAAAAAATACCCCGAGAAAAATAGCACTAGCACACAGAAAGTATCTATTAAATGTCTGTTGAAAATGGTTTCTTGAAAATGTCTTTTCTGCTGCTGTTCAAGTTTCAGAAATGAACATGAGTTTGACATAGAAAAAAAAAAAAAAAAAAAAAAAAAAAAGCAGTTTGTTGAACATTCATCAAGAAAGACAAATACATATTTATTTCTTATTAACATTTTGCCACTGCTGAAAATGTAGTGCTGCACCAACCCTACTAAAAATGATCCAAATGGGGATGTGTAAGGGAGGGCTATGGAAGAGGTAAAATTTTTTTGGAATTCTTTGGCCATAAGCTATAGACTACCATTTCTACAACGTGTATACAAAATTTGGGACCCACCTCTGGCCGTTGTACTACAATTTCAATTTGAAGTTCGATATGCTTGTAAATTTCTTGCATACTCGTGGTCAAAACTTTTCTATCACTGTAATTTCAGTACAACTTTGCTATGTATAGTTAAATTTTTTAATTAGATTTCTAATGAAAAAAACATTACTTAGTTGGGCAAAGTTGGAAACTTCACTTAATACTTATATCATTTTCCATCAGGGGTTAAAATTCAGGGCGGGATGGTGGGATTCCCACCGAAAAATTTAAGTTCCGACCGAAATAAAGTTGTTAGGTGGGAGTCTCCCACCTTACAAAATTTTAAGAAAAATATATATAAATATAAAATCTTGGGTCCGTTTTTGGAGCACTCACAAAATGCGCGCGTTAAAATCGTATTATTTGTAAAAATATGTGCTTTAGAAATGGGCCTTTCAGAGTTCTGAAAATTGCAATCGGCTGCATCAGCAGTTCCTTTATGCATATCGTGGACTGTTACGAATCAAGCATGAGATTGTTCAAATTTGTGGAATTCCGCTTTTTTCACCACATTTCAGTTATAATTGAAATCGATTGGGGGGGGGGGGGGACTGAAGATAAAACGTTTTATATTCGGAGGATCAGTGGGGGAGGGGAGGGGGCTCGTTTTCTGTCTGGGAAATGGTTTCCATTTTTCAGAACTTCCGAAAATGAAAGTTATACGGAGTGAAGCTTTTCCCCGCAATCATTATTAAATGTTTGTATTTCAGCTTGAAAGTGTAGACAACAATTTCCGATAATGGAAGTTCGACAGAGCAAAAATTTCCTTGTAAACTTTAGGCAAGAGTTTCTTTCATGGATTCGAGGAACTGACTTTGTTGTCATCATTTGCGGCGTTCTCCAGAAAGATGCAAAACTGAAGATAATGGGGGGGGCAGTGTGTGTGTGTGTCAGTGGGGGGGTGGTACCGGCTGGGGACAGAATTTCGTCTTTCACAACTTTCGAAAATTGAAGTTAGACGAACTGCAGATTTAATCTGTAATCATAATTTTTTTTTTCTCGCGCGATGTTCCCTGTGCTGAGTGTTATTGTAAAATATAATTTTGTCTGATAACTGATTGTGTTTCAGCTTGAAAATGAAGGGAAAATTCCAAAAATGGAAGTCTGATGGAGCAAAGATTTTTTCGTAATCGTGATTTTTTTTTCACGATGTTTCCACTGTCCTGAATCATATGAAGGGGGAAAAAATGAGCACTATGTTATTAACGCAAACATGATAAGTAAATTATATATGAGGTATTTTAAATTGCATAAATAAATCAATTCTGAAAAAGAAAAGGATAAAATAAAAACGAAATGCAAATGAAATTACAATAAAAATCCATGCAACATTTGATTAACACAATATAAGTTTTCTACTAAGATGCGGGAAATAAAATGTCACAACTTAATACGCAAGTGAGTAACGAAAACAAAATCATCAAATAAAAAACTAAAGAGTGAAAACTGAAATTAAAAGATTCCCAACAAAGAATGATCTGGGGAAAACATTAATCTTTAAAGTAAGCTATTAAGGAAGAAAGAAAGATCTTGTGAATCTGACAAGATAAAATGAAACACCCGTCTGTTTAGCAGAACATTTTTACAAGAGCAAAACAAAAAAAGTGAACTTCGCAAATCTGTCAGAGTAACATAAACAATAGCTTGCTGCCGACAGCAAGTAGCGTGAGAAAATATGTCACATCAGGCGCGCATGTGCAGTAGTAACAGTCAGGAGGAGAAAGGGAAAAACAAGCAGGCGTTTCGCAACAAGCATCACTTCGAAGCGTTAGAAAAGCCATTACATTAAACACTTGACAAATAGAAATACAGTAAAACCTCGAAAATCTGGCATAGACGGGACCGGATGCGTGCCGGATTTATGAAAATTCCGGATTTCTGAAGCTATCCAAAAATTGCATAAGGGGTGTTACGCAAAGCACGTAACAGGTCACTTTAACGAAAATTTCCACGTCTACGCCTTATAAATATGCAGGGGTTGTGCTGCCGATTGCATTCTTTGCAATCCGCAAAAAAAAAAAAAAAAAAAAATTCATTTTGGCGATGGGGAAAAAAGTTTCGGTGAAAATATTGGCGATTAACTTTTTGTGTTATTTATTATAAAACTGTCGAAAAAAAAATGAATTTGACGAATGGATAGGCAAAAAACTTGATAGTAGCCAGAGTAACCTCTAGGGCTGGGCGATGCATCAATACATCATGAAAACCCGATATGAATTTTGCATCGATGTTACGGTTTTTCGACTGACGAAACTACGATACATCACGACGTATCCTGAAGGCCGATGTAGATATCATTACACGATCGAATCCACATACTGCCATCACCAAGCACAGATAATCATCACATGTACGATACGCATTTCAAATGTACACACCGATTCGTCGCCTCAGTGGTCCATGTCATTTCAGTGTGGCCCAATGAGGTGATGAATTTGACAAACCTCCCGATGTTAAATGTAGACGGCCATCAGCAATTCGCATGCCGAGATCGGAAGATCTTGCAATGTGTTGCTGAGATGGTACATCGGGAGATTTCCATGGTTATTGGTGAAACATCGGATGTTCTCACCGAAATGAAATCAGAAAAGTGCCGGAATTCTGAATGTGCCAGTTTTTCAAGGTTTTACTGTATATACATTGAAAGCAAGATAAGGCTGTTTAGAACAATTGCGCAATTGAAGAGTAAACATAAAACACAATTTTTAATGGTTCATGACATAAAAGTTGAAGGAATACAACAACACTTTTACAACGCTAAATAAAATACAATTTAGAAAGCTACTGCTGTGGTGAGACGTTTTCTTTGGCTGGTTGCCAAAGAGAGGCAGAGTTTTTTTCTTGTTCTGGGCAAAGAACAGCTGCACGCAAAGAACATCAATACACAACACTTTTACAATGCTAAATAAATACAATCTAGAAAGCTGCTGCTGTGGTGAGACGTTTTCTTTGGATGGTTGCCAAAGAGAGGCAGAGTTTTTCTCTTGTTCTGGGCAAAGAACATCAACTCCTGCTGAGCAAACATGTTTGTTGTGCGACAGCTTCGTGACATTACCGCAAATATCACTATATTTGACTATGCTTGACTTTTTTTTTTAAATTAGGTTTTCTGGAAACATTTGAGATTTTTTGAAAAATCCGTAGTTTTTCACTTTCTCCATAAATCCATAGTGTGAACACGATACCCGTAGTACTTGGCATCTCTGTGGTTTGGATTATGGTGAATACAACAGTGTGCTCAAATAAAAATAGAAGAGCTAAAGTTCAGTCCTACGTGAGACAAGCTCCAGCTCCGTGAATAATTCAGTCAAACACCTTGGGGTCTGCAGGGTTAGTTGCTGGTGCTAGAATGTTGCTCATTGGCAGGGGTATCTCTTGGTTTGGTTTCTGTTCCTGTAGTAGGACTGGCTAACTGTGCAGTTACATTTTACTGTCTAACATTTTTGTTTTCTTTCCTGTAATGTACCCCAACCCTAATCATGTAGCTTGCTATTTCTACGGGTTGTTTAAGATCAAATGTCAAACAATGTTTTCCTGAAATCGATCTACACAATGGTTTATTTATTTAATCATTATACCGAGTTTTATTCAGCATTTGGAGAAAGCACTGCAAGGGATTTCTATATGCATAAGTTTCTTACACTTATTTCGTTTTCGTACAAATGTAAAGGACTAGCAATGTTAACTTAAATCTAACCCTAACCTCCAAATGGACACCTCCCAACAACAGTAACTTTTCACTTTTTCCAGGTTCAAGCAGTGACCATTATTCGGAGGTTTCACCGTATTATGTTCATTACAATGGGTGCACCTAATTTACCTTGCAATGATTAAACTTCTGAAGCATGTTGCTGTCATGCAGTTGATTGGCTGGTGACAGTCGTGTTGACAGCCTGCATCTCATGTGCTTTGAGAACAGCAATGACTAGTGGCTAGTGAAAGTAGTCTTTTTTTCACTGTCAATATTTGATTTGTATCTCCCCACTCAATCAATATCAATGACTGCTTCCAATTATTATACTTATCTTAATTTATTTCATGTTTCTGATTGAAATCAAAAGCTGTTTTTTTTAGTTTCTCATTTCAATCGGACTCTGTGAGAAAGCAGAGAATGATAACTCATGCTGCAAGCATCACTTGTATTTGGTACACTTGTGTAAACTTTTTTTTCTTCTTTTCACCTTTGTGCGGCAGCTTCTGCTGGTTAATTGGAGGAAAGGAACACAGCAGTGCCAGTTAATAAGAAAAAATAAACTTAAGAAATACAACTTTTTGCTGAAAAGAAAAATAATCAAATGTGGAAGTTACCTTACTTTCTCTTTCTTGAACAATTTACTGAAACACTAAAAATATAGTTCCAGAATTTTGAAACATTAATTGTATTTGTTCTAGCCTTGTCTTATATTCAGGATTGACTTTTCAATGAATAAAAGTTAAGAACTTGAGAAATTTAACCCATTTGACTTATATTCCATGTTGACTTAAAGCCAAAAAATATGGTACATTAGTTATATAGCGAGTCCCCCCTCCATTTCTGCAGAAGGCACCATCTACTGGCGGGGTAAAGTCTGGAAATTATTTGTTTAAATACATGGAAAGCATTATGGAAATTTATCCCACTTAATTTCTTACATACATGGCAATTTCTAAACAGTACATCTGGCATAACAGTGCTTCAAAGCAGTTGTAAACTGTATAATGAATTTGGTACAAAACTTGCATCATCCTGGAGCACTTCCTGCTTTAGAGTAACACACACTTCATACGAATTCTTCACACAGTTTCCTGTTTCTGAAGTCACTGCTATATCTGGAAGGACTGAATACATCATCAGGGCCAACTGTAGGCCACTATAATACAGTGGTTGAAGTGGCACAGAGCTACTGCAGGTATGGTGTTGACTACAGTGGCAGTGCTTCTGCCGGTATGGTCGACAGCAAGATTTTAAATTGAAAGCCATTCTGCTTCAGTATGTTAAGTGCTCTGCTGCTACACTAAAACTGTAGTGTAGCAGCAGAGTACTTAAGATCTTTTCAGTCCCAGCTGCTAATCATTATCTGTTAAAAATATCATTTGCTGATTTTTGCGTTAAAATTTGCGGTTTCATCTTAATTTCTTTATGTAGTTTGTGACGGGTTTATTTTTTATTACATACCGGGATAGTAAATAATATTTTTTAACTGCTGGTATGCTCACTTCCATTTTTCTTAACTACCGGTATGCCATACCGGCCCACTTCGAACACTGCTATATTATTCAAGTCACTAATAAACACCCACTGACTGAAACATTCATTATTCTATGTAGATGGCTTTTGTTAACAGTGTACAACATATTTCATTCTCCACCACATAATTTTGGATCATGAGCCTGTATAACAAACACAGAAACTCTGCTCTTCCAGCATACTAGCAATTAAACTTCCCACAGTGATGAACCATATTTGTATTCTATGATCAGTCAAATAACATGCACTAAACTAATTTAAAAAAAAAACATGAGATATCTATGACACATACACTAACTCAAGGAATACAATGGTGAATAAACATACTTTCATTTGTTTCATCAAATCAAACATTTGCTCAGGAGGTAGACTAGCAACTGCTTTTGCAATGCCTTCTGGAGCCTTGTCAGGATCTACTTCAGGACCATATGGACTCTGGAGAAAACATTGTTAGCACATGTAAAGATAGTTACCAAAAGGTTAAACAGCTGAAACTAAACTTAAAATCACACATCATCCAGTAACTGAAATATCAAAACATGGAAAAAATTAATTTGTTTCAAATTTTTTCTTAATTAACAAGAAAGGTATCATTCAGTTTTCAGCTATAATTTAGTTAGACACTTTAAAATTTATGTAGCACCAGGGTTTGTACAATTCAGGGAGGGAAAAAGTCAAGGCTTTTCAAGAACGTTCAAGTAAAAAAAAAAAATTAAGGCCCTCGCTAGCAAAGCCCAGATAAAAAATTTGTGTAACAACTTGGCACATTTTGCTTTTTTTCTTACTATGTTTGCAGTCAGGGCATGTTAAACAAGGCGCAGGGCATATTAAAACTAAAAACAGGGCATCTGGTGAGATATCTAGCCTTAAAAATATATTCAACTTTTTTATTATTATTGTTTTTTAATTTGATAAATGACAGTATGACTGCTGACCAAAGGAAGAAAAAATATTGTACTTTGCTTTGCATAATCCACAGACCATGAAATTTGGGAATCCCCCCCCCCCCCCCTCATATAATCTGAGGCAGCAGAGAATGAAATTCATTAAAAAAAAAGAAAAAAGAAATTGCCGCATAATCCGCAGCTGCGATGTTCATCCCGAACAGTAATTTCCTTCAGAAAAGTCACTACTCACAGGATGAGCCAGAAGCCCAAGAATTTTTTATTATTGGTTTTTTAACCTGACGAATGACAGTATGATGGTTGACCGAAGGAAGAAAAAATATTATATTTTGCTTTGCATAATCCACAGACCAAGAAATTCAGAGAAAAAATTTCTCCCTTGATATAATCTGAGGAGGCAGACCACAAAATTTATTAAAAAAAATAAAAAAATAAAAAAATGCTGCATAATCTGCACCTGCGATATTTGTCTTGAGCAGTAATTTGCTTCAGAAAAGTCGCTGCTCACAGGATGAACCAGCAGTCCAAAGAAATAGAAAACACCAATCCTATTAAAAAATATATAATAACTGTCATTTTTAAAAGTGCTTTTGTGTTACTTTCAAGTGAATAAGGAGCAAAAATTAAAAAAATTTCTAGTACTACCACAGTTAGATGTGTGGCACCCATGAATGTGCCTGATGAAGAGCTTCCCGCAGCATGTGCTTGTCAAAGAGAGCAAATAATACCACCTTTGTTGCATCATATTTTCTGTCAAAATGCTGCCAAGTTAAAAAAAAAAGAAACAAACAAAAAAACCTTCCGAACTGTTTGTAGACCTGTATCTTCATGCTGCAGAAATTTTTTTTTTTTTTTTAGTTAATGCATTTTTGGTAATTTTCCAAATATACAATCTCTCTTGATAATTGTGCAGCTGATTTTTTTTTTTAAATCATGGTGCAGCAAAGTCTTTTTTTTTTTTTTTTCTTTTTTTTTAAAGCAGCAATATTTATCTGTTTAGCCTAAATTTATGACTTTTTTAACAGATCACGGTAGTTGCACCAAGGGCAGTGACCTTCCCTTATGAGTTATCACTGAGGTTAACAGTTATTGCTACCAAATTCGACCCTGTATGATGGGGAATGATTATAAACAATTTTATCGGGGAAAACGCAGAACCAATGCATATATTGTGCAGTCACATCCTGCATGCTCACATTACTACTATAAGAGATAAATATGCATGCTTCTGTTAACAGTGACCAATGGCACTGATCCTGTGTTCCAGATACGCATGTGGCTAACTTTTAAATAATATGTAGCTGCGCTTTCTGTGGAATCAGCTATCAGCATCTAGTGTCTTACAAAGTATCTCGAGACTGCTCTTAAGATATTTGTGCCTCACAATAGTTTTCTGACCATCTGTCAGTTACATCCACAACTTGATAATAACTGCCACCAAAGATTAGTTATTTGAGAGTTTTTTATGGAAAGTTGTTGTGCAATTTACAAAATTAGCAATTTGCAAAGCCACGGATAAGAAGCACTTTGATAGTACCAATGTTGTTGACATCTTATAGACAAATGTCATTCATTACATCAGCCAGTGGTGCATGTGTGATGAAGGAGGAGCCCGTGATTTAACTCCACAGTGCAGCAAATGGCTTTTGTCATGGGTTTGGATGGCCATCCTTGCCACATGGCTGATGTGGGGCTGTCAATCTGCATTCCATTGCATGCAAACAATTTAAGGAATCAACACATTTTAATCATTTTCGGTTTTTTAAAAGGAAAACACAACTGGAAATTTGTGGATTCTAATTTTCAAGGATTTTTCCGAATTTTATTAGAAAAAAGTGAATATTTCAGGCTTTGAAACAATTTTAATTCAAGGTTTTCAAAACTGCATGCACACTCTGGCAAACCATATTTTCAAAATTTTTCAGTACTTGTGACCGATATTGCTTACAAATTTTGGATCACTACAGCAACATACAGAGGGATTCAAGAATAGGCTAGAATTCCAATTTAAAAGACAACATGCATGGCTACCTGGTTAGGGCAAAAAATATTTTCTTTTTCTTACCATAAAACAAACAAAAATACTTTTATTAAATATCACCACATGCATTTCAAATTATTATTTAAAACTTAAAAAGTTTAATTTGGTCTTCAGACAGTGTCGGTTTTTTTTGTTTTTTTTTTTTAAGTATGTTATGTAGACTGTCACACGTGTTTTTATTTATATATCTGAAAATACTTCATCAAATTTTCTAAAAACTTATGTGTGATGATCAAGTGTGACAAAGTCATTTTTTTTTTAAGAATTCAATGAGTGGGAGATGGTATATTACATACATGGATGTCTGTAGTGCATTAAATTCAACACATGTGCCAGTTATACAGGGTGTTTTACTAGGTAGTCGCTCCAAAGAACCAACTATTGTTTTCTTCCCACTCTAAATAGAAACACTACACTTGATTTACAAGTGACCTTTATCCTTGAGAAATGTGTGGGAGCGATTTTCCTGATAAGGTGAAGACTCATTGTGATGTCACCGCACCAAATGGCCGGGCACACTAATTCTGACCGGAGACAATCTGTGTGTTTTACTGTGTCACTGAACATCATTCAGGATTGTTGTGTATAGCGTTGTGGAACAGATGTTTGTGAAAAGTTTTTGGATAACAAAGTCTATAAAGCTAGCACAGCGTGAATTCCTGGATAAGTTAGGGGGAAAGAAAAGCAACAGACAAACGTTATATCGCCAGGTTAACAAAGAAATTTGAAAACAATGGGCAGTATTTTGAACCAATGCAGTGGTGGACGTTCTCCTTCAGGGGAAGAAAAATCAAAGAGGTGAAAGCATGGGCTGTTGGCATCACCAAAGAAATCACTACGACGCTTGTCAGATGAAATTGGGTATTTCGTTTCTACCCGCCAAAGAACCGTGAAGAAAACCTTGCTTGATCCGCATCATGTAACAGCCGTGCAAGAGTTGCAAGAACCAGATCTTGAAAAGTGCACATCTTATTGTCACTGGTTACTGACATTTTTACTCAAAATTCCAAAATTTTGGATTTCACATGGTTCACAGATGAAGCATGGCTTCATTTAGACAGGTATGTCAATTTCCAAAACTCCCAGATCTGGGCTACAGATAATCCACATGAATTACATGAAATCCCATTACATCCTGAAAAAATCGGTGTTTGGAGTGCTGTGTCCAGAACCAGAATAATTGGACACATTTTCTTCAGGAGCAGAGAGAGTAAACATGGCGTCATATGTTAACATTTTCAGACAATTTGTGGACCATGTAACTAACATCGATTTGACAACAGGGTACTTTCAATAGGATGGAGCGACATGGAACATGTCCCGTGTGAACATGAGTGAAATTTCCTCTTTCTTTGGTAATGGAGTGATCACCAAAGGACTGTGGCCTTTGGAGTTCACCTGTGCTTACAGCAATAAGCCTTGCACATTAGAAGACTTAGAAAGCAACATCAGTGCAGCAATCTGGATTATTGATGAAGACATGCTGCGGGGGACCTTCAATAATATGCAGCGTCATGCTTGAGTGTGTTCGAATGTCGGTGGAGGACATTTCCACCATTTATTGTGAATGGTGCTACATTCCGTGAACTAAGGTATGTTGTGAACCACATGTCATGTTTCTAAGTAGAGTGTGTTGCAAAATATGACTGATTCTTTGGAGGGAACAACCTAGTGAAACACCCTGTATCTTACTGTTAAATGTCTTTAACAGTGTAGGTATAAAAATATGTTAGCGACATTGTTTTTTTCATCAAGATGGGACTGTTCATTTTGGTAATAAGTGCCTATGTGTGCCTGCTTTCTCTTTGAATGAAATTCCTATAAACTTATTAATTAAATTTAAATAATTCATAGATGCTCCAAAACACAAATTAAGTAAAGTGGAAGACCCTGAAATGTTTGTAAAACAAGTGGAATGCTACAGACAACTTATGATTTTTATGGCTTACAACACATCCACAATAACTTCTTTAGTCTTCTGCACACAGTATATGGTTGTATTTAGAAATCATGAAATACAGATAATTTGTATTTCACTCTGGTACCTACAAATGTTTTTATGATCTTTGCTCCATGGAGTGTAAATTTCTTCACCCACCATGCTTCTCATGTAATGGCACATGCGACAAACAGCTGATTTGTTTTTGTTTTTTCTAAACAGGAACCTCTATTCTGTCCATATTTATAAGCATTTAATAGTCATTTATATCAGTTAGTAAATTAACATACTTAGATAATAATATTAATTATCTAAGTATGTATGTAATTAAGATATATATACTTAGATAATTAATTGAATTGGAGAAATTGAGAAGACCACTGCTGTGTTAATTCACTTAAAACTTTCACACATTGATAAAAATGTAATCGCATGTTCAAATTAATATGTGAATTTTGCAGTGAAGATTGCATAAAACATTTTTCAATGAAAGCATGACCAATGAATGCCTCTAAATCACCACTGTCTATAAGTCAATAGTTATTCATAAGAACAGAACAAATGTGCATTATATTTCACAGACATTTCAGATATCATTACCATTTTTGACATATTTCTGTTGGTCATGAATTAAGTACCAGTCAGCTTTTGCAGACACCTAAAAGATCAACAGTGACCTATTTAACTACTGTGCTGCCCAAAAGCCATAAAAGTTATATAAAGACTGCTAGCACTGTTTGCAAACCTCATTCTCAAATCATTTTATAAACACTCAGTTTTGCAACATGTCAAGACACTATCATCAAAAAGTCCCACAGTCCCCTTCACAATTGCAGTTATTGAGTTATTTTTTAATTTTATACCTATAATTCACTCACATTTTAGATGCCAATATACTTTAAATGCAATAATGCAAATTTCAATGCACATTATTATGTAAACAGAAATAAAATACGCATTAGATATTTAACTGATTTTGGAGCTAATGCTGTTATTTAAGACTTTTCTGTTGCTAATTTCTTTAAGAAGCTAACTTTGAAATTTCAGAACAGTTTAGTGATATCATATGTATGTATGTATCTATTAGCTAATATTTAATACGATGGAGAACACTTCTGAACTTGTTAATTAACAAGTTCTAGGATGAACCCTGTACTATGATCTATATAAAAAAAATTATTAATCAACTGCCCTTTTTACAGATCGTAGTACAGGGATCATCCTAGCTGTTTTTAGAATGGTGCTTCACCTTGCCCCCCCTTAATTAGTAAAATCCCACCCTACCTACCCTTAAGCTTAAAATGACTGCCCTACCCCTACTGGACCATTTGAAAGAGATGCACATGCATTTATTGACGATTTACATGAAACCATTTCTAGATGGTTAGAAAACCAGTCTGTTATTACAAATCTTGGTACCTTAGATCATAGAAAAGTAGGATCAGAAACCACTCTAAGTCTTTAGGGCATTGATGAAGTATGGAGCTGGCTGAGTACTTCAACCTAGATGAAGATGATTCACCATGGCTGTTTAATATATTTACGGACGCATGCATGCATGCATGAGGCCAAAATAGATAATTGTGGTTTATGTCTTGGTGATATCCGTGTGTGCAGATTGCTGTATGCTGATGACACTGTCCTGTTGGCAGAGAGCAAAAGTGAGTTGCAGAGTATGTTTACTCGGATGCACGAAGTTTGCATGAAATTCAAACTGAGTATAAATAAGGGAAAAACCAAAGTTATGGTGTTTGAGAGAGGAACGGGTAGCACTGAATGTAATGTAAGTATAAATGGCACTGTGATTGACCAGGTGAGTGAGTTTGTGTATTTAGGAAACATGTTTGACAGAGAGAACAAGTTGGATGGTGAAATCAGTAGGCGAGTGAATTCTTCTTTGAAAGTCATAGCTGCTCTGGGAGGTTTTCACAGGAATATGGGTTCTCTAGAGAGTCCCGTATGGCTGTGTATGAAACAGTAATTGTTCCTACTCTGATGTATGGCAGTGAAACCTGGGTACTGCAGAAGAAACATAGGAGTCGTTTGTGTGCTAGAGAAATGCGTTACTTGCGTGGGGTTTGTGGCAAGACACAATATGATTGTGTGAGAAATGAAGATGTATTGCAGTTGTGTGATGTAAAGCAAAATGTTGTTAGCAAGGTGGAGAACAATATGCTTCGGTGATTTGGCCATGTTGAAAGAATGAGTGATGAAATGCTTACTAAGAATATATTTTCAGCCCAAGTGGCAGGAAGGAAAGGCAGAGGAAGGCCAAGGAAGACATGGGTGGATCAGATTCAGGAGTGCCTGCATGAGAAAAAGATTATGAGTATGAAGTATAAAATATCTTGTGTACGGCGTGTAATGGATATCAGTGAAGCACGAGTTGTATGTCAAGATCACTGTAAATGGCGAAGTTTGATACGACAACAATAAGTAAAAATATCTGGAAGTTTGTATTTCTTTTTGGAGCTAACCTCTGAATCTCAGAGAACAGCTTAGTGATATGTATGTATGTATGTAAAGATATGTTCAGTTCTGTCAATACCAGAAGGAACTGTGGGTAGAAGATAACCATCAATACAGAAATTTTTAAACATTGTATGAACTTTAGCAATTTCAAATGAAGTAGAAAAATATTTTCTCAAATTAAACTAGTATTTACTGATAATAATATATATGATAATATTTTAATATCCACAGTGAATTGCTGTTGAACCTTTCCATTAAATTAACACTGCTTGTATGGTCTTGTTTTTGTGAAGTCGATGTATACTCTAACACTCTTTGAAAGTGTAAGCTGCCCTTTTTTCCATAACAAGCACCCTGCCCTTTTTTAGTCCTAGGATGAACCCTGCCCCCTTTTTTAGTTCTAGAATGAACCCTGCATAGTATAAGTATCAATCTATTAGGCATGATCAAATGAAACCTGTTTGAGTGGCTTCATTAAGACAAACAAAAAGGTACAACAGCAGGTGTGGCAGAATTAAACAAAGCAATACATAAGGAAGCAAGAATGCACCAGTGTTTGTAAGAAGAAGTTGCTGTAGGCATTCAGACATGTATGCCACTGCTTAGGGAAATGGCAGATACTGTCTGCAAAGAAGGACTACTTTGGTCACTGCTGCCATGACATCAGCATCGGAGTGGAATCATTGTCCCTTTAGAGCTTTTTTAAGGATCTAAACAAATGAAAATCACGTGGTAACAGATCAGGGCTATTGGCTAGGTGGTGCAGAACCTTCCACCCTTTCTGTGCTAACGCATCCTGCACAATGTTCGCAACATGTGGACGAGCATTGTTGTGCAACAGAATCGCACCATGCAAATGCATGCTGAATCGTTTATTCTTGATGGCTTTATGCAGCTTGTCCAGTGTGTCCTTGTAGAGGATGGCACTGATGTTCACATGAGGCTCTTTAAAGTCCACCAACAAAATCCCTTCATGGTAAAAAAATGCCGTCAGCATAACCTTACCGGCAGAAGCCTGTGACTTGAATTTTTTGTGTTTTGGTGATCCGCAATGTTTCTATTACTGGTTTGCTGGATGGCTCAAGGTGGTGGCACCACGATTTGTCGCCTGCCACTATGTGCGACAGAATTGCATCACCCTCCGCTGTGTAATGCACCAAGTGGTTCAAACTCCAACCCATGCATTTTTCCATATGGTGGTCGGTCAGCATCGCGGGATCCATTGTGAACACACCTTCCAATACTGCAGTGTCTTCGTAACCACCATTTGAACTGTCCCAAATGACATGGCAAATTGCTCCGCTAGCGAACGTAAGCTTCAACAACGGTCTGCCCTTATTGCTGCATCAATCTTGGCGATGGATTCGCTTGTCACAACAACACGTGCTTAGCCCAGCCGTAGAAGATCTTTTCATTTCCTCATGTCCTTCACAAAACTTTCACGACCAGTACGCCACTGTTGTCTTTGACACACATTTGTCACCATACACCATTCTGCGATGAATGCTGACTAGTCGACTTCCTTCTGCTGTTAGGAACTGAATCACCACTTACTGATCCACCTTGGACGGATTCAGAATCACACTGGCCATGTTTTCAACGATCAGCAGCACAAACCACAGATGTGAGGAGAATGAACGCTTGTTCACTAGTCCGTGCTTATCAAGCGAGCTGTGACGTCATCATGCTCTCCGTCCACTGGTCTGTGTGACGTGGCATGAACGGGTTTCATTTGATCATGCCTCATAGTACCACTTTCCAAATTTTTCATCTGCAACATATTTAAAAATTAAATAACTTACACACACACAACCTTTATTGTCAATATATTTCATGTACCACCTTCTCCCTTCTCTCACTTATTCAACTGTTTTCAAATTCTTTATTTCATCCTTACTCTTCCATGGAACAACTAGTTTTCCAACACTATGTGCAGGATTTATACACATTTACAGAAAATAAATTCCAGGACTTTTCCAAGAGTTCATCAAAAAATTCCAGGAGCTTAAATTTTTGCTAGAATCATTGTGCTTTGTTTCATATTTTGTAACTTGAGGTGAAATTTACTCTAGCATTTAGAATTAATGGGTTTTATGGGTTCCGCTGTTACAGAGTGTTCTTGAGTGTGTGTTACATCTTCAATGATGTGGCAAAATTTCCCTGTATAAAACTTATATGGGAAAATTTGGAACTTAGCAGAATAATACAAAACAGCATAGCATACTCGACCGGTAATTGGGAGATGCGGGGTTCAATTCCCGCTCCAGGACAATGAAATTTTCGAGTTTTCTGAGAAGTGTTACATGGATAACCAGTAAGTGGTACAAGCAAATTCAGTTTGCTTTGCTTGAATATTCTGTGAATTTTCCATGTATTATGAAGAATATTTCTTCCTTTGTTTATAATACAAAACAATTTTGCCATTGTATTGAAGATTCTACTATTCCAGAGTCATCTATTCTTATGAACACTGGCGACAGAAAGGCCAAATATCAATCTCCTTCACCGAGGAAAGCAGATGCTAGAAAGAAGGGCCATCTTGGAGTTGTGGGAAGTTTCCACACACTGTTGCAACTCGAACTGCACACAACTGCTATGCCACAAACCAAGGTACTGGAAATATGGTACTCAAACAACTTGCACTCCAGTATCACTCATGATTATTGAAAGAGATGAGATCACTCTCCACACTGCATTGATGAAAGTGATGTTACCACGAGCAGATGCTGCAGGGAACTAGAACAAAGTGATGCAATCAGTCCAAACATTTCAACCAATTTTATTTCATTGCAAGAAAAAAATGCAGGACTATTCCAGGCCTGGAAAAAAAGAGGAAATCAAATTCCAAACCTTTTCTAGGATTTCAGGAGTGATGCAAAACCTGTATGTGCTAGGAAATTGTTTTGCAGTTACACAGTCTGTATAAACATAAATAGCACAAAGGTCAACACAATTAAAAATACATACCTCAACTGGTGGACCTCCCAAAGATGCCTGAAGATCTATAAACAAACAGACAGGAAATTAATACTACTTTGTGAAAAATACAGATACTTTACATAAAAACAGCAATGTACATTTCACTGCACGCACACACACAGTTACTCAAGAAACAGCAAAACTTTAAACGTTCAGTAGTAAATTGGTAAAAAAATAATGACAAACAATAAAAATATAACAGCAGAGTGATGGACAAATAACTAAATGTACTGTACATTGAAAATTTTAGAGTAAGTGCAGTACTCCACCTGTTTTTTTTTTTTTAAATCACAAGTTCAAATGCATATATCACTGTGTGCAATATGAAGATCTCATTTCCTATGATCATGTTTTCATTCTTGACAATTTCAGAAAAATATCATTAATTTTTTGCTTCTTTTTTACTTCTACAACTGCCTATAATTAGTTGCTTTTGAATGATTATGTGATTGATGTGACATTTTTATTTGTCACTGAAAGCTTTCTTAAAATATAGCACAAACAATTGTTATAGCACAAACAATGGTAAACTGTACACAGAAACAGAACAATAAATTACAAATAGAGAACAGTACTTAAATTCTGTGAAAGCTGCTTTGAAAACACTTGATGATGAGTAATCCGAATCAAAGACTATCAAAGTCTCAGAAACCAACAGCCAAAAATAAAATAAAATAAAAAAGGATATCACTGTGGAAACAATGCATGGCAACTGCAACAAATTCACCTCTCCCTACCTTTTCATATAAATTATGTTGTGATATTCCTTTTACTACCAGGGCAAGTCATAAGTTCGTAGCGTTTCGTGGTACAGATGGAGAAGCTCTGCCAAATAGGTGGGACATGCGCAGTAAGGTGGAATGTGTTCCATGCCTGATTGGATGACGTGCTCTGCTGCTCAGACAGGTAGGCATGCGCTACCTGTCCCAACACGTGTGTGCCACTCATACTAGATGAGAATGTCGGAGGAGAAACTTGTTGTTCGTGTGCTCCTATACCATTACTGGGGGAAAAGGGTTGAACGTGACAACTGCTGTTAAGGGAATTTGTAGTGTGGAAGGTGAGGAGACAGCACATCCTGCAGCAGCAAGAAAATGGTTATAACGCTTTCAGTCCGGAGATTTAGAACTTGTTGACAAAGTGAGGTGTGGGAGACCAGTTACCACCAACACCAATGACCTGTGTCTAGCAGTTAAACAGCACCCGGCGATTAGCAGAGGAGGTCCTTGAATCACAAACCACCATCATTTGTCACCTATACCGTCTCGGTTTTCACTCCAGACGTCCACAAATGGTTCCCCATGAGTTGAGCCAAAGCAAGCTGAGAAGCGTGTCACTCTGTGTCGAGAACTGCTGCAAAATGCACGTGACAACCAGTTTTGGGGGAGAATCGTAACGAATGATGAGAAGTGAATCTTCCTACATTATCCTGATACTGGAAACCAATGGCTGCAGACAGGGGATGAGGCTCAAACAGTGGTTCAAAGAGGGCATTCTGAAGTGAAGACCATATTGAAACTAGTTGACTTTTTTATGGGATTTATCTAGGTAAATTCTTAAAATTTCTGCAAATTTTCGAAGAGAACTCCTCTCCTTCGTCAGGCAGTCTTTCGTTCAATCTCCGTCACAGTCTTCGGTTACTCTTGACGGTTACGGCAATCCTGCAAAATGTCTTGCCAGATATTAGGCAGCAATAATCTCTTACAGTCATTAATGATGAAGTTCTGGTATTTTCCAATTTCAAGTCCCTCTTTCAATTTTAGCTTCAGGAAATTGGATTGATTTTTCTAATTCCAAGTCCCTCTTTCAATTTTAGCTTCAGGAAGTTGGATTGATTTTTCTAATTTCAAGTCCCTCTTTCAATTTTAGCTTCAGGAAGTTGGATTGATTTTTCTAATTTCAAGTCCCTCTTTCAATTTTTGCTTCAGGAAGTTGACGACTTGTTTCTCCTATGTAATATCTGTGGAAAATACTACATAGGAGAAACAGGTCATAGGCTGGAAACTTGCATCAGGCAGCACAAGGCAGCAATAAAAAATTGTCCAAACAAGACGGGATTGGACAGACACCTTAGAGAAACAGGACACTGCATGGACTGGGACTCTTTGACTGTCATTGGACATCAATCCAACTTCCTGAAGTGAAAATTGAAAGAGGAACTTGAAATTGGAAAATACCAGAACTTCATCATTAATGACTGTAAGGGATTTTTGCTGCCTAACATCTGGCAAGACATTTTGCAGGATCGGCTTAACCGTCAAGGTTAACCATAACTGAAGACCGTGACAGAGATTGAATGAAAGACTTCCTGACGAAGGAGAGTTCTCTCCAAAAAATTTCAGAAATTTTAAGAATTTACCTACATAAATCCCATACAAATTTTAACTAATTTGAATAAAATAATCTAGGAAGCCACATAACAAAAATGAGATTGATTTACAGAGTGAAGACCATGTTGTGTGTATGGTGGAATTTCGAGGGTCCTGTCCACTAGGAGCTTTTGCCACATGGTCGGGCCATCGATGGGAACCTGTATGCCAACTAGCTGCAACACGTATATGACGTTCTACGTAAGCACTACACTGCAATGGTGAACCAAAAGAAGGTCCTTCTGCAATTCAACAATGTCCCATGTCATAGGTTGTCCACCAGAAAATTCAGGATTTGGATGTTGTCGAAATCCTACTCACCCAGCCTGTAGCCCAGATCTTTCCCCATTCGGATTTTCACCTGCTTCATTCCATGGCGCACTTCTTGGCCGGTAGACAGTTTCATTCCTTGGAGGCTGTGAAAGATGGCATCACTGAGTTTTTTGCATCCATGCCAGCTGCCTGGTATGGCAACATCATTGTATCTTTGGCTGAACGTTGGCAAAGGACCATAGACTCTGATGGACTACATTTTGCTGAATAGCCATACATTGTCAACATGTGGTACTTGACTAGTACCGGACCAAAATGCTACAAACTTATGGCTCACTCTGGTACTTCTACAATGACACGAAAAACAGAATCCCAAACTAAAATTTACACTTGAATGATTCAGGATATATTTTTTGATGAAGCCACTACTGGAGGACTCAGTCAGTAATTGCTCTAGCTAGAAATACAAAAATCAAATGAAGTGCAGAAAGATGACATGCAGAAGTCAAATGGTCATGTGTCTAAGTATGAAGTCTCAATAGACTTTTAGTGCTTATTTTATTGCATTCTGTATTCAGGGCTCAGGAGTTCCGCAGTAAATAAATAAAAAAAAAGTAGAAATGATAAGGCCAGTACAATGGGCAAGATGGCAAACAAATGAAATGCAAGATCTAAAGATTAGTCACATGACCATTCATCATTCAACATATCATCCAACAATGGTGTGTGTGAGTGGGGAGCATATTTCTATATGAAGGTTAAGAGATGTGAAAGTAAGTGGGTGATATGCCCACAGAATGCCCAAAACAAGGCAAGTTAGGCTAGCAGTGTACTCAGAGTACAGGATGTAACCACTCAATCAATGTAAAGTCAACTGACTGACATGCTGTAAGATGAGAAAAAAGTGCTTAGTTTCCTAATTTCTAGGAGGCACATGTAGTCACAATTTGAACATGAAAATGTTACTCACTACTTTAGTAACTACACTTGAATGATTCAGGATATATTTTTTGATGAAGCCACTACTGGAGGACTCAGTCAGTAATTGCTCTATCTAGAAATACAAAAATCAAATGAAGTGCAGAAAGATGACATGCAGAAGTCAAATGGTCATGTGTCTAAGTATGAAGTCTCAACAGACTTTTAGTGCTTATTTTATTGCATTCTGTATTCAGGGCTCAGGAGTTCCGCAGTAAATAAATAAAAAAAAAGTAGAAATGATAAGGCCAGTACAATGGGCAAGATGGCAAACAAATGAAATGCAAGATCTAAAGATTAGTCACATGACCATTCATCATTCAAAATATCATCCAACAATGGTGTGTGTGAGTGGGGAGCATATTTCTATATGAAGGTTAAGAGATGTGAAAGTAAGTGGGTGATATGCCTACAGAATGCCCAAAACAAGGCAAGTTAGGCTAGCAGTGTACTCAGAGTACAGGATGTAACCACTCAATCAATGTAAAGTCAACTGACTGACATGCTGTGAGATGAGAAAAAAGTGCTTAGTTTCCTAATTTCTAGGAGGCACATGTAGTCACAATTTGAACATGAAAATGTTACTCACTACTTTAGTAACTACAGTAACACAGAGATAAAAACATTGTGAAGTGTAGATGATTCTTTGCACTTGAGCTCATTGTTCAGTACAAGGTTATCATCATGGTAAATGTGGAAAATTTATGTATATAATAAACCAATTAATTGAAACATGAATATACATTTTATTGAAGCAAAATCTCATACAATAGTTGATGCACAAACACACTTCATAATTATTCAATGAACCCTGCAATGACGGCCTCGATCCTTGAAAGGGATCAGTTGCAGGCCTTAGTGACTTGGGCTTTTTTCACATGGGTCATGTTATTGGTGATGGCATGCCTGATTGAGTCAAGGGTCTAATGGGGATACTGGTTGGTATCTCTTTCGAGTACACCCCACATATAGCACCCTATTTTCGTCCAACCACCTTGACTCAATCGGGGTGGGGGTGGGAGGCAAATGTCTAGAGATCATTCAGAATTGAAGATATATTCTTCTCATAATACGTGGTAAATATGTCGCGATAATTAACACAGCAATCAGACATTGCCAAATTGACTGTAATTCTGTTTCACACGTGAATTAAATCACATCTGAAAACCTGAAAATTTCCTTGCCGTGGAGCAGGAACTGTACCTGCATCTCCTGATTACCGTTCGAGCGCGCTATCCTTTGCATTACCCATCCCGCTCCAAGGCGATGAAATTTTCAAGTTTTTTGATGTGATTTAATTTAAGTGTGAAACAGTAATTACACTCTATTCGGTGATGCCTGATTGCTGTGTTAATTATCGTAACATATTTACCACATATTATGAGAAGAATATATCTTCAACTCTGAATACCTAGACAACTGGAGATTTACTTAACAACGCTAGATGGCAGCAGAATCTGCATTGAATAAGAATGTGGTCGGAGAATATTTCGATGCTCTTAACACACAGATACTTGCAAATTCATCGTTGTGGGTGGTGCAACGGAGAGCGCGCTCAAACGGTAATCGGGAGATGCGGGTTCGTTTATCGCTCCACGGCGATGAAATTTTAAAGTTTTCTGACGTGATTTAATTCACATGTGAAACAGTAATTACAGTCAATTCGACAATGTTTGATTGCTGTGTTAATTATAATGGTCTGGAGATCAGGTGTTGACCTCTCTTCAATCCATTTCTGAGTTGCTTTGGACTTGTGGGCTAGGGCAGAGTCCTGTTTGAAGATTTAAGGCCTCCCCTCCCTTACACCTTCCAACAGGATGCAAGAGAATTTGTGCAACTTGGCATCTCCTTTGGGAATCTCCCGGTGCTGAAAGCTGACAGCATGGATGCTCTTTTCATTTCTTCTGTGACAGTGATGTTCATGATGATGTTATTGATGATTTACATGGAAAGATAATAAACTGAGCTTTCAAATGAGGGATTCTTAACTTTCAAAGGTTAAATAGTTTTTAAGATATACATAACCAAATCATTTTACATTTACCATGATAACCCTGCACAATTTTCAAATAAGCATTTTTTTTTTTTTTTTTTTTTTTTTTTTTTGTGCAAGAACAACACACACAGAAAAACTTTTTCCCATGGAACTTTGATGTTTCCTCATTCAGTACCTCAGAAAGAAGCTTGTTTCTCTCAGCACACCTACTACTAATCCCCATATATATTTAATCTCATTCTCTTCAAATCTGATATATACAATGCAGTAAAATTTCACAATACTCATACAAAAGAAGAACTTCTCATTTTAGACTAATGTGAAATAACATAATAAAATTACAAATTTCTCAAGCATAAGAAAAACTTCTGATTTTAGTCTAATGCAAAATAATTCAGTGACCAACTATATCTTGAACAAAGATAATTGATCTGACAGTTTTTTTAAGATGTAGCATTTTCAAAACTCTGACAAACTTAATCTTTATTTTTTAAAACATCTTCGACTCTAAATGAACTATTTAACCACTGGAAGTCTTCATTCCATAAAATGACACCACACATGTTAACATGTGGAAAAGTTTACATTTTGAGGTTACTCACCTTTATCCCAAATATCATTTAGGAGGTTTTCCTCTCCTGCACACATTTCCAACACATAATTTTAGAAAATTACGTGTTGGAAATGTGTGCAGGAGAACGATAACCCCCAACAAAGAAAACACTTAACAGCGGTCAACGGACATCCCATTCTGCCCCAAAGCAGATCTAATGGACACACTGTCCATTGGATTTTACGTATTTCTTTTGGTACTTCAGCAAGAGAATAAGATAGGGTCAAAGAATATTTATTGCTAAAAGCATAACGGGTTGGATTACAGGTGGTATAGTGCTATGCTTAAGTAAAAAGAAAGGAGTTAAAAGTTTAGTTCTACATGAGGCGAGTTGTAGCTTCCATGTATGTTTCAATCGCTCACAAGTGCTGCAGAGATGGTTGATGGGCCCTGGAATTTTGCCCGTTCTGTGCAATGTCTCTTGGTTTTGTCTTAGTTTTAAATGCTTTGGAATAGCAATCTTTCCTATACATCTACATTGTGCAAACCAATTTTCATCTCAACTGGAAGATTCCTTCTGGGTGCTTCATGTTTTTTTTTTTGGCAAAGAGTTTATACAAATGAAAAAACACAGCATTAAATTTAATTACAGCTGAATATGATGAAAAGTGATTATGAAACTAGATCAAGGAAATCAAACATTGGAATCTTTTGAGGGTCCAGTAAACGCACATAGTGTCACATCAGTGCTTTAAAAAAATATGTAGATTTCAGAGTTTATCTAGGGATCACGATACACTGAGCTGGATGCTTTTTAAAATGTTCTTTCTAGAGTAATGTACTGAGTTCATTAGCAAAGGTTCTTGTTGTAGCAGTATCTCTTTGGTTTTATAAATTAATATAACTTTTTGTTCCATCACTAATGCATGCTGCTGTAGTCCCAGTCCAGCACACCTTTTTAACATGTCATTTACAGCCATTTTACCACACTGTGTTAATAATGTAATTTTCAACTGCACTGTTATCATGAACCATTACAGCCATTTTGCCCCACTGTGTTAATAATGTAATTTTTAACTGTACTGTTATCATCATTAACCATTACAGCTATTTTCTATTCATGGAGCAGTGTTAGTGCATTTAAGAAAAAGTGCATAACTCAGAGTTTTTAGATTTTGGATATAATGCTCAATCTGTATAAATATAAATTTCCCATTACTTCACATTCAACTGGTCATTCCCTTGTCCAAGCTGATTTATGTGGTGTGAATCACATTCTGTTGGCAAACACTGAGTATAACATTACAAGTCTGTACACTGTGACAATACCAGACAATTTTTTGTAAACTGCCCAAGGTTTGAAGTTTGCTTTCTCCCTTTTGACCCATACATCTGTCTCCAAGGTACAAATTCTGATGTTTCTTACAATACTGAAAACAAATCTCGGTTCAACATGCCGCTCCTCCATGCTTCCACAAGCTTCTGTCACTGTGCATCTAGCTGTCTTTGAATATTGCAATTAAGAGGAATAATCAATACTCTCAAAACAAACATAGTTTTTTGTCCAAATGTAAACCTCTACTGTTATGAAATCTTGTACATTAGTAGAACAAATGCATCTTTTGTCATTTATTCCAATTATTACTTTGAATGGAAATATTTTATGTAGAGCAGAAACCTGCTATCTGAACCACCACCACAAACAAACAAACAAAAAGTGTGGCTAATCCTCAAAGTGAAATTTTACAGGTATGTGATGAAATCACGCAGAGCTGCAATACAAGTTTTGAAGCTAATTCAAAAGGAGTGGGCACTGTTTTATTAAATGAAGTGCCATTTAAGAGCATACTTTTGACTGCTGATATAAGCAAGCATGCACATTATTAATCATAATCATTTAGTTGTGTGCTGGCAGGTTCCAAATAGGAATAAACAGTATCAGTGATGCAATTTCTCAAAGTGAAATAACAGCATGAGAGCTCGATGGGGGCTATGGTGAAGTTCTTTCTCCTAAGGCAACTAAAGTGGAGCAACCATCCTTTCATGCACCTGACCAACGAAGCTTACAGCTGAGTCACGTGAATGGAACCATATGCCTCACCGAAAGGGGAAGTGCACGAACCATGACCACATGATCCATAACTATAAGACGCACTGAACTCTTTGAATACATGTTACTAATCTTATTCACATTGATTGTGCTAGTTTTCTCAGCTTACTTTTCCTTGTGTTATTCTCCAGTTGAAATTAGTTTATATACATACAGGTCTTGATTTCATTTTTTTAGCAGTAGCAACACTTGCTAGAGGACTTAATTTTTACTAGCAAACTGCATTATCTACTAGTGAAAGTTTATTAACATATTACAAAAGAAACTTTAGCATGTCCTCCTTCATTAGTCAATCATGACAAAATTTTGATTTCACCCCTGTAACTATCACATTGTAATGCTGAAAAGATTACAAATATTTAGATATAACTCACCTTTTCATGAACTGACAGATTAATTCTAACAATTTAATTCAAATGCAAATATTTAAAAAAACATTTATTTTATTTAACTTTATTCACAAAATTCAAGAACACTATTCAAAACCTTAAGTTGTTTTCCGTATGGTTTACAATCTCAGTTTCGGGTCTTTTCATCATACCACTTTAAAACAGCAGGCTTGGGGTCAAACTTGTTTTTGGACAGACCTTCAACTTCAATACTCATGAGAGCATTCAATGTTTGTGAAGTTTAAACTGCCCCACCAATCACCCTGGATTCTCTTCATGAAACTGAACCCAACCTCACATGCAGAAGTAGATAACGGAAATATACTGAATATTTCTACTAGTGCCAAAATGTTTTTATAATGTTTGTACTTTTCAAGAAACATTCATTTCCAGAAAGCAGTTTTTTTTATTGTATGTGTCTAAAATATTCCACACGTGCAATGCAGTGGCACTTTACAGTTCACACTAAAACATTCAAAATTTTTCCACTAGCAACTTTTGCTAGAACCACTTTTTATCACTAGCAAAATGCATTTGCTTACTAGCAATTTGCTACTAACTACTGGTTGAAATTGAGACCTGCATACATATAATTTTACAATAATTAAAGAAGTACATTCCTATCCTTTTTACGAAATCACGTCTTTAGTGAAAGTATCGACTGTTTTAGAAAAGGATTCACGAAGTAGATTCTCAAACCACATAGCTGAAATTCACCGTAAGTGAGGATGCACCATGTATTGTAAATTCAGTATACTGTGAACTCTGTAGAAAAATATTGATCAAATTAATAGTATGCCAAACTTTAGATGTGCATTCATTGATGGAATAACAGCAAGAAGCATAAAAAAAAGTATGTGATGAAACACATGAAATCTAATGGACATAAATTTAGCATTAAAAGACCAATCATTAGGTGAGTTTTTCAAGTTACTCCTCTTAGTAAATCAATGACTAACATATCAAGTGAAACAAAGTCACGAATTAGCAAATTCTTATTTATTTCATACTGTTTGGCTAAAGAAGAAATGTAATTTCCTAAATTTCTGAAACTCGTTGAACTTGAAAGACGACATGGTGTTGATCTTGGTCAGACATACCATTCAGCTACAAAGTGCGCTGAAGTTACAGAATGTATCGCAGCAACGATAAAGGAGGAACTGAAGAAAAACTTACAGAGTGCGGAGCCTTTCACTTTGCTCATAGATGGGAGCACTGATGTCAGTACTTCTGAAAAAGAAATATTTTAGATTATGTATGTGGGTGTGTCAAGGTGAAATGCAATATCATTTTTGAAATTAAGGAATGTTAAAAGTAGTAATGCTACTGGGATCACAAGGCACTACTGGAGGCACTGGAAGAATTCGGTATTACACAGTCTGTTAAGAAGGACAAACTGGTTGGATTTCTCGCTCATGGTGCCAGTGTTAATCTGAGACATAAAAAGAGTGTTGCTGATATAATTAAAGTTCTTCTTGACTCATTACCTTACTGTCTGTCTCATTATATGGAGCTGAGTTTAAAGATATGTCAAGTCTATGTATTTGAACAGATATTTAGTGTACTACAGCAGCTTCATGTATTTCATGGAAAAAGTACAAAACATCTCCAGGAATGTAAAGAACTTGCTAAAATTTCAGAAGAAAGTCCATCGAATCCAACAGCTCACATTCAAGGTACCAGGTGGACTGCACACGAACAGTGCAATTCTTCAGCAAAGTATCCCACTTTGCTGAAGAATTGCAATGTAACCCCTTTGCAATTAGAAAATATGATTGAAGCGAGCTGTAAAGGTGAAAAAGTTTATGGTAATTATTATTACTTTTTTTTTTTTTTTCAAATGATATCTTGGGAAACCATTTTCTAGGTTGCTATTAAATAACCTTACAGGCAGACAACATGGATATGCTGTGTGCCTTAAATGCAGTAGACAGATGCTGTTCAGAAGAAGAAATACTCAAGATAGGGAAAAGATTTTCACCATCCCTTTGCCCTGCTTCATTGTATACAAAACACTGCTGACGTGAAAGGTGACTCTCAAAATATTAAATTTAATGTAACTGGGCTGACACCTCTTAACTCAGAGCAGTTGAAGTGGTGTGTGTACAACAGACTGAAGTATTACAGTGTATTAAAATTCTTAATACAAAGTTGTAGCCAACTTAAAAACCAACCCTTGAGCCTTTCAGTGATGACTTGATGGAAAATTGTTTGACCATTTTTCAGGACTTCCGAAGACATTGTAATGTAAAGCCATATGTGAATCACAGAGAGATTCTGAATGACATCACTTTTCACCAATACCCTCTGTCCAGCATCTTTTTATCTACACAAGTACATGATTTCCTTGTCACAAGTATTTAATAAAGTAGAATTTCTTTTAAGTGCTTTTTGAGGACGGGATAAGGAGAAAATAGTGTGGAAGACTAGGAATTAAGATGAAAAATATACCAGGGCTCTCATGGGATAATACTTCCTAGTACTGCTTATGTACTGTATATAAAGTAAATCAGAATTTCTATAAAATTGCTATGCAAAATCAAGAAATTGCTATTCCAAAAAATTATTGCATAACAGTTTTACAATACAAGTTTTTTAACAAATTTCATCCAACTGATGCTGTCTATCACACTACATTAGATGTACTGGCACATAATTGTAGGCATATTTCAGAGATCAGCAGTGCCATAACCCATTTTATTTTCTTTGCATAGCAATTACCTTCTTTCCATTGCAGCTAAAGTCTAACTCGCAGTTATACTGATTATAGTACTCTCCATGTAACTTATGTCCTAAGGTATTTAAACTACAACAGTATAACTTATGAGCTGTGGTTATTGAGCTAGACCAGAAAGGCCAAAATGCCATTGTTAGGACAATCTTGTGGAGTTAAAATATTGTAAAATTAAGTGCTTTGTCATAAGCAGGAAAAGAGATAAAGGTTTTCTTTGTTTCCGTGTAGGGTAACACTTGTTCTGTTGCAAGCATTAGTATTTCCCCCTAACTTCTCTCTTGAAATAACCACTTTTCTTCCAGGGGATATATCCTTAGAATGAGTTTTGACACTATATACATCAGAAGATTGTATAATTCATTTGAAATAGAACACTCAAAACAACCTTAAAACTCTTGCATGCTGTACAGAAAATATTAACTCATTTGATTAACATTAATGAGCTCATTGATTCTCTCCAACTTTCCCTCATGCATGTGTAGTGGTAGCTTTGTGTGTCTCTTACCACTACTTCCACAAACATTGTTCTCAACAGCTTTAAGCCTGTGTTCCACTCATCGAAGTTTTCAGTCAATCTACAAGAAGTGCAGTTATCAACACTTATTTCGTGTACAGTTGATAAAATACTAAAAAATACTAAATTGACTGCTCTGCCAACATATTCATTCCTGTTACACAGAAATTTTAAAGTACTTCACCTGGTTACATCTCACTGGAAAATAATAAACTTCCACTATTTGAATCAAGGACATATAAACTACTTTTGAGGCATACACATCTGAAATCAGGAAAACAAAAACTGACCAAAGTGCTATAAAATCGTTAGTTTTGCCTTTTCTGCTAAACGCTTCCCATAAAAAAAAAAAAAAAAAAAAAAAAAAAAACCACACTTCAGAAATGGTACCAGCACAACAATTGGAGCTTAAAATTTCCCCAAACACAAAGCATTCTTTTCACATTTTTCAGTAAACAATCATTTAAAGTAACATTTTTCCACATACTAAGGTGGAAGGGTGAAAGAAACAACTCTCAACACAGCACAAAAACAATTTTGTTTCCCAAAATAAGCATAAAACAATGGCTTTTAAACTAGATAGTTTTTTTTTTATTCAATAATAAACAAGATGTAGAATGAACAATAATTCAATAACATTTTTAAATAAAATAAATATATAATAGCCATAGGTAGTAATATTCTGATGACTACACCTGCACCTCTGGGATTAAAATAAAACCAATTAATTGGCAATTGGAAAGCACTGCAATAGTGCACACCCTTGAAAACCAAGGTGCGGATAAGCACCTGGAGGCTTGATCCAGGGGACTAAAGTCCTCCAGACCCTGAACAAGATAACATGTCACACTACAAAAAATTGGGGGGAGCTGCTGCTATGAGAATAATTCCCTTTCTCCTTTTTCCTTTTGGGCTGTAAGTGGTAAGGTGAGGAGGGGTAGACTATTTTTACAGAAATCTTTCTTCAGAAAAGCTTTTACATTTGCACCACTGTAAATTTTTTTTGTAAATATTACACAGTTCCTTGTGCATGGCTTACCTAAAGTTGTGGTAAATGCTAGCTCTAAAGAACCCTAACACAAATTCACTTCGACAGCATTATCCATTCTGTGAAATTCAAGCTCTAGTGATTTTTAGAAGGTTTGTGCTTACTTTTCAGTTCTTCTTTACTCTTTTCACTGGCAGCATTGTCTACCCTCAGAGCTCGTCCATTCAGTTCATGCCCATTGAGGTTACGCATTGCACTGAGTGCTGTTTCTTGATCTTTGTATTCACAAAAGCCATAACCTTTCGGCTTACCAGTTTCCCTATCGTAAACTAACCTGAAAATAAATTAAAAGATTACTGTTAATGAATCAAAGCAGGATAATATAACCACATTTTTGACTGTAAACATGTACCTGCAATTCAATCAAAGAGTCAGAAAAGAGAGAGAGAGAGAGAAAGATATATATAATATATATATAGGATAAATGCCAGAGATAACATTTGAGACTGAGTATTTCACAGTTTTCCAGAGTTACTATGCAACTTTATTATGAATGATTCAAAATTCAAAAGAAAAACAAAAATCTTTAAAATACAATTTACCTTAACTCAAGTACAACTCTCAGAAGAAAACATTAGAACACTGACAGGGTAGCAAGGTAATCATGAAATTAAATTCATGACTTACACCTCACAAAAAGAGTGGTGTCTTGGCATGACAATTTGATAAATGATTTAATCAGAGACATCAATTTAAAGTACACACAAAGTAGTGAAAAATAGCAAAAGTGCGGTATACGAAGAACTGGACATAAGATATGTACAAGAAGATATTCGAATAAAGCAACAATGGAATTTACAAAATTTAGTGAGATGAAAAAAACATATAACATTACACTGAACAACAATGGTTTTCTTTCAAAGGAAACTTTAACAATTTTGTATGTATTTACCGGTGCTGAAACCAAATGTGAAGTCACAATTGTTCCACTGGGCTCCAATTTTTTGTAATGGAACTCTCTATTGGGGTGAATGTTGTGTTACTTAAAGGAATTTCCCTATGTTTCCCGATGGAGACATCTGTCTGCAGTCAGGATAGCTGCGTCTCTGAGAGTAGACATACTGGTGCCATTACTTATTACTTCCTGTTGTGCAATTCCTTTTGGGAAGGGGGAACAAAGCAGAATTTTTGTCATTTGAATGCATTTAATCAGTATTGAAGGACGCGCATTTTCTCTTTTCTCGTGGTTTTAAAAAGTAGTGTGGATTGTGCAAAGTGTACGTTAAATAATGCAGTGTACTTGTGTGAACCATCCAAACAGTTTCTGCTACATTTGTGCACAATTTACTTTAAAGTCTCAAAGGCAACATTTCACACCATTGATGAGAAAATCGTATGAACTTCATTTCCAGTGCAAAATGGGTGATGAAGATAAATCTTGGGCACCTCACATCTGTTGTAATTCATTTGTAACTTTGTTGACTGGCTGGTTGAAGAGATCACGTCAAATGCCATTTGCGGTACCAATGGTTTGGAGGGAACCGAAAGACCACTCAACAGACTTACTTCTGCATCACTAAGATATCAGGAATTACAGCTAAGACCAAAGACACAATTCAGTATCCTAGCACTACTTCCGCCATAAAGACCTGTTCCTCATGGTCCAGATCTTCCTATTCCTGTAATTCCACAGTCATGGAGTTTAGATGATAGTGATGATACTGATGAAATAAATCCTCACAACGAAGAAGATATTAAAGTACAACAAGACCCTGATTTCTCGGAAGATTCTGTGCTTCACCTTATAAGTCAGGAAGAATTAAATGATCTGGTTCGTGACCTTCATTTAGCAGAAGGTCAGGCCGAAATACTGGCTTCAAGATTGAAGGGATGGAATCTTTTACAACCAAGTACAAAAGTATGTATTTTTTGTCAATGACAGCAAGAGTTTGAACAGTGGTGACCTTGTGTACTGCAATGATATAGACTTATTGGTTGAAGCCTTAGGACAGCAACACAAACCTGAAGAATGGAGACTTTTTATAGATTCCTCAAAAATAAGCTTAAAAGCTGTCCTTCATAACGGAAACATGTATCCATCAGTACCTGTTGCATATGCTGCATACGTGAAAGAAAAATATGCAAATATGAAACTGTTGCTTCAAAGTATAGTATACAAAAAACACTCATGGAATATTTGTGGCGATCTTAAAATGATAGCTTTACTCCTTGGTCTACAACTTGGATACACAAAATACTGCTGCTTCCTCTGTGAATGGAACAGTAAAGACAGAAATTCTCATTATATTAAAAAGACCAGGCCTAAAAGAGAGTCCTTAATTC
This sequence comes from Macrothele yani, assembly GCA_039090855.1. Classification (NCBI taxonomy): domain Eukaryota; kingdom Metazoa; phylum Arthropoda; class Arachnida; order Araneae; family Macrothelidae; genus Macrothele; species Macrothele yani. Next base: position 86,770,613 of record CM077001.1, read on the forward strand.
CAGGTAATAAAAATGTTGTTGCTGAGCCTTCAGTAAGTCCTCAGTACAAGGATTTATCACCGCTTCACATCAAACTGGGTTTGATAAAAAAATTTTGCAAAGGCATTGAATAAAGATGGAGAAGCCTTTCGTTTTCTAAAGAGCAAGTTCCACAAAATATCTGAAGCCAAAATTAAACAAGGTCTTTTTATTGGTCCACAAATAAGAAAACTTATGCGTGATCCTGCATTTAAAGGCACACTGAATGAGACTGAAGCTGCTACGTGGAAGTCCTTAAAGATGTAGTACTGAACTTTTTAGGTAACCGGAAGGCAGAAAATTATAAATAACTTGTTACTGAGCTTCTAGAAAACTATAAGGCCATGGGATGCAATATGTCCCTTAAAATACATTTCCTTCATTTGCATCTGGACTTTTCCCCACATAACTTAGGAGATGTAAGCGATGAGCACGGAGAACGCTTTCATCAGGACATATGTACCATAGAAAACCGCTATGAAAGAAAATGGAGGTCTAAAATGCTAGCTGATTACTGGTGGATTCTAAAAAGGGATGTAGTACAACCAAAGTACAGAAGAAAATCTAAAATAACTATTTTTTAAGGTAAGTGTAATTAATTTCTTGTAGCAAAATATACATGCCAAAGTGAAGGCTTATTTGTACACTGAAACAACAGGTTACTCAAGAACTATACCTGATAGCACAATTTAGCCAGCAGATTTGTAATCGGCACAATAAATACGTACTGTATGATTCGGCATATGCAATCTTTGTAACAAACAAAAAAGTTTATTTTTGTTGTTCAGTGAATTATTTATTAATGCTTATGAAAGAATAAACTAAAATCTAATATTATTCACTGAAGAGAACAAGAAATTAATAAAAGCCGATGACACAGTGCTGTTGGTAGATGGCAAAAGTGTGTTGCAGAGTATGTTGTCCTGGATGTATGAAGTTTGTATAAAATTCGAACTGATTATAAACAAGGGAAAAATCAAAGTTATGGTTTATGAGAGAGGAACTGTTAATACTGAATACAAGATCAGAGTCTAAATGGTACAAAGATAGAACAGCTGAAGGAATTTGTATGTATTTAGGAAGTATGTTTGACAGAGAAAGCACATTAGATGGCAAAATTAGTAGGTGAGTGAATTCATCTTTGAAAGCCATAGTTGGCCCTAGGATGATTTTATAGGACTGACGATTCTTGAAAAAATGGCTGTGTATGAAAGTATAATTGTTCCTACTTCGCTGTATGGCAGTGAAACCTAGATACTGCAGAAGACACATAGGAGTTGTTTGTGTGCTAAAGATATGCATTACTTTCGAGGTGAGAGTGAAGGGAAGGGGGGATGGCAAGACACATTCTGATAATGTGAAGCAAAAGTATCAATACATTGCAGAAAAACAAGTCTGAATTTAATATCGATGTTACAGTGCTTCAACTGACGAAAATACGATTCATCACGATGTAACACACAGTGCGACGTAATCATGCTGCCACTACCCAGCGCAGATGTTCAAACTGGTTCTCCAGTCAGATGTTACACTTGTCGCTATCGGCAGGTGGTATGTAGAGACCCGTGAATGTCAGGTGTACCGTTCAAGACACTTCATAGGGGAATATCCATGAAACATTGGAGAACCTTGAGATGTGTCATGCATGATGGTAGGGCTGGGTGATGCATCGGCCTTTCACTATGCATTGTATGAAGTACGATGTCACCGCTGACATCAGAGAATCCATCATGAAGCAGACATGATGTTTAAACAGGTTTCTTATCAGGCCATTGTTCTGCAATGTTAGTACGAGGCTGCATGTTCTCCGTCATTGGATCTCAAGAATCTACCACAGTTTAGGAAGTATGTGGCAGATTTTTTTTTTTTTTTTTTTTTTTTTGCTCTTTTCACAAAACACTGCAAAGATATTTATGGGTATTTAAAATCAAATCTATAATTCTTCGAGTCTGTCATTGCATTTTCATTCTTTCAGTGAATTACTCACAGAATTTAGGCATAAAAACTGGTACACATATAGTACCAGACAAGTCTATACCCAGGGCGCAAAATTTGCGGTCGCCCACTCGCCGATGGCGATCGGAAATTTATTGTTGGCGAACAGTAAAAATATTAAATTGCTTTCCTGTTCGGCATTTGATGCTGTTAGGCGGTATCTTCACAAAAATATTTTTAGCTCAAATGGCATCTTTACAAAAATATTTTGAACTGTGATGGTGTCTTCACTTTCAGTAAAACATTATCTTAAAAATATTTTAGTGTGAGAGGCATCTTCAGTATTGTATTTAACTGCACTTTCTTTTTTTTTCTTCGTCGTCATGAAATGTTTTCAGTAAAACGGTCTCTGACGGAGGCATATCAATCACTGCATCATCACTAGCAGCCCAGCGAGCCTCTTCTGCAGGCTGTGTAACAACAGCTGATGCGAAGCTCGCTGAAAAGGAATCCCAAAGCATAGTGGGAGCACGGCCCTACTTGATCGAGCGAGCAGAAATGCTTTGCTCTTGATCGAGTCTGGCGGTGGTGGCAGGAAGCGTTTCTTCCCCGCAAGCGTTTGTAGGTCTAACTAAGAGTGGGAATGGGCATATCGGTGGATAACCATTCCCGAAATATTCACGCATCCATAATATGGGTGGAAATTTTCGATGAGTCAGCGAAAACCATGATGAAAGAACCAAAGAATTTGCATCTTTCCCATCTGCAGCAGTTATTGGCACATCGATGAATAAATCGCCGTTCAGTATATCGATGATAGCTCACTAATTCAACCTCGAGTAACCATAATATTTGTTAAAGTGCTTGATGTATCGTAAACCTCGATGCACTGGCTCCAGTAACATCGAGGATAAGAACTCGATTTTTGGTGATAAAACATTGTGAAAAAACCGGCAAAAAAATCGCTAATTTGCGCCATAGAAAGGTGATGTTCCCTTTCTCAGTATAAGAAGACGAAAAAGAAAGGTGATATTTCCTTTCTCTGTATAAGAATACGAAAAAGACAAATACATTTACATATCACAGAAAAATTTCGAGTTCATTGCGTTACTGCAGTTTCAAACATCGGTCATGAAACCTCGATTTTTTGGGGAGGGCGGGGGAGGACTTGTTGGTTCCTGTAACATCAAGGAAAAGAACTCTATTTTCGGTCATAAAACATCGAGCAAAATGGCGAAAAAGTCCCTAATTCATGACCTAAGATTATATTTAAAAGAATGCAGCAAAGAGAAATTCATTTACTACACGTAGAAAACATTCTTTTGCAGTTTCTAACGTCAATTATCACTTGGAAAAACGTAGATTCTCAAAAACACTGATATTTTCCCCCATCCGTACTCCGATTAATCTTTGCTGTACCATCCGAGATTCCGGGAAACATATTTATGCACATATGTGGAAAAGGAGCATGGTGGTGGAGGTTCTAACAATTTGCTTTATGGAAGGATTGGGTTGTGATGTATGAGCAACATTTTTTAAATGTTATTTTAGTTATTTCTTTTCCTCCACACCTAAAACTTTTGGCTTTTGATGACTTTCCTGGTTTAATACAACCTAGAGGGTTATTATTATTACTATTATTTTCTGAGATCTCAGCTGTAGCATAATCACAGAGTTGTATATACACTGGCGTGCAAAAATTAAGGATGAGACGGTTTTTCAAATGTAACGCTGTGCAGAAGTGCTCTACACCGACTCAAATCATACCATAAGATCCCCAAGATGTAAGATTATGGGACAAGTGAGCAAAACCGTCCAAACAAGGAATCCAAAGGATACAAAGGCACTTTATTGAAAAGCTAGCTTCGAGTACAACTGGACAGAAGACAGAAACGTCCATGTGACAGGCGGCTGCCAAGAAAAGTCCAGTCTTTAGTAAGGGATATGATCACCCCTGACTGCGTTGCTGGATTTACAACGTCTGTCCATGCTGAGGATGAGGTTGTCAAGGAGCTGTTGAGGCATCGCGGCTCATTCCTCTTGTAGGGCCAATCGCAGCTGCCAAATCGTTGCACGAGGGCTGGTGACGTGCTGCCAAGCGTCTCCCAAGAAGGTCCCACACGTGTTCGATTGGATTTAGGTCCGGGGACCTTGCGGGCCAATCCATGCGTTGAATATCTTCACTCTCCAACAGCCCTGCGACAGCCACTGTACGATGAGGTGTAGCGCTGTCGTCCATGAAGAGGAACTCAGGACCCACAGCACTTCTAAACAGACGCACATGAGGCAGGAGAACCTTGGTACAACAGCGAACACCAGTGACTGAACCTCCTTGGAAGATATGGAAGTCAGTACGGCTATCAAGCATGATGCCGCCCCAAATGAGAACTCCGCCACCTCCAAACCGGTCCCTTTCAATGATGTTGGAGGTGTGATTGCGTGTTCCCTGCTCTCTCCAGATGTGTATACGTCCAGAATCGCTCGTCAGACTAAATCGGTTCTCATCCGTAAAGAGAACTCGACCCCATTGCTGATGTGTCCAGTTCTTGTGTTCCTGGCACCACAGAAACTGCCGTCTCCGAGGAGCAGGCGTTAATAGCACGCACCGTACTGGTCGTCATGCAAATAGACCACCTTTGTGCAGCCTCCTGGCCATGGTAAAATGCGATAATGGACGTCCAGTTGTCTATTGCATGTGCCTTGCGATTTCTCCCGCTGTCTGCCGTCTGTCTCTTCTCGCCTGTAGGACAATATACCGGTCGTCCGCCGCCGTGGTTGCTCGTGGACGACCACTGCTAAACTCTCGGACAGCTGTTCCTGTCTTTTGAAATGCTCTCCAAGCTCGTGAAACGATGCTGTGAGCGATCCCAAACTCTATGGCCACACTAGTCACACTTCGACCTTCTCCCAACTTCCCAATGACGCGACCTCGGGTAAAGTCATCCAGATGTCGTCTACCGGATTGCCTGTTGGCCATATCACACGGTGGCAGCAACTTGACGTTGTTAAAAGATTTCACCGAATTGCTGAGCGTACACCGCCCATGTGCTTTACACCCTTCCGAAACACACACCCCCACGTCATGCTGCATATATGCACATGCCCTACCGTACCGGACCCTAATCTGTCTCCTGAGTGGTCTTTCGGTCCGTTCTGCCTGCTCGTTTTGCTGTTATGCTAATTTCTCCTCTTCGTCCTTAATTTTTGCACACCAGTGCATATATTATTATTTGCATACACAATCATTAAAACAGAAAACTTGCTGCAAATTCACTGTCTCTTTGCATGTCACAGTGGTGTGATGGCGAGTGAAAAATTTTTTTGGCTAGTAGAATTAGACCCGAAATTTTGAGCCCTGCTATACCTGAAGAAACAATTATTGATTTGCAAGGGGGTAGGGGCCTTAATGGTTCCTGCAAATGACTGCCAGTTTCTACATTTCTTGAATGAATTCTGGCATGAAAATCGGTATATGTAAAGTACACATCCACAGAAATGTTAAATTCCCAAAAATATAAATCAAGCTTAGGCTACGAGGAGAGGGGGAAAAAAAACAAAAAAAAAACCCCGCCTAACCCTAAGCTTGAGTACTTCCCAACAGAATTTTACCCCAAAAAATCAGTGCAAATAATGTACTAAGCATGAGGTAGATACAATAACATTACATTCTCAAAAGTTTTAATTAGGCCTAGGCTAAGCACTAAAGGCCTCTAATATTAACAGGCTTGGGTACTTTAAAAAAGTTCACCATAAAAATTGGTATAAATGCACTACCACGCTCAGTAGACAGACACAAAAACATTACATTTAAAATTTTTTTTAATCAGGTCTGGGCTACGCACCAAAAAAAATAAAAAAACTAACTGCAAACTTGAGTTCTTCTCCATGGAATTTCGCTTTGAAAATCGGTACAATGTACTAACCGTGTAATAGATGGATACAGTGATGTTACATTCTCAAAAGTTTTAATCAGGCCAAGGCTACGCACTAAAGGGCTAATATAGCAGGCTTGGATATTTCCTGATGGAATTTCGCCATGAAAATTGGTACATATATACCAAGTGTGAAGTAGATGGATACAATGATGTTACATTTTCAAAAATTTTTTTCAGGCCTAGGATAAACACCAACATATATGCCTACCTGCAGGCTTGGGCACTTTCCCCATGGAATTTTGTGCTGAAAATCGGTACAAATGTGAAGCAGACTACACAATAATATTATATTCTAAAAAAAAAGTAATCAGGTATAAGCTGGACATAAAAAGACTAAACAACAGGCTTGGATACTTTTAAATGGAATTTTGCCATGAAAATTGGTACAAATATACTGCACGTGAAGTAGACAGACACAAAAATATTACATCTTGAAAGTTTATCAGTCCCTAAGCTAGGCACAAAAAAAAAAAAAAAAAAAAACAACCTAACAGCAGGCTTGGATCCTTCCCAACGAAATTTCACCCCAAAAATTCATACAAATGTTCTAAGTGCAAAGTAAATGGACTCAAAAATGCTACATACTCTTGTTTTAATTAGGCCTGGGGACTGGTCGTGAAAAGGCTTAACAGCAGGATCAGGCATTTTGGGATGGTATTTTTTCTTGGAAATCGGTTCATATGAAGTAGACAGACAAAAATGTAACATTCTGAAATTTATATATATGTATTACATACTTGAAACACAAAGGGATTATGATGACAAAATGCAATAAAATGCTATTTAATGAAAAAGGAGAAGTTTGTTGTTGATATCACTATATTAACAAAGTCACCGGACACCTAGAAGAGAAACGCAACATAGCATTTATTGGCATACATTAGTACGGTGTTGCTCCACCTTTGGCCTTAATGCATGCACTGACCCTTTCAGACATGCTTTTGACAAAGTTTTAGAACAAAGCGATAGATATGCGCTTCCATTCAGTGCATAATGCGACCGCTAACTGTTACTTAGTAGTAGGCCTTGGTTTCAAACTTCTTATACGGCGCACGAATTCATCCCATAGGTGCTGTATGGGATTAAGATCAGGGTTTTGTGCTGGCCAGTCTACACATGATACGGAATTATCATCAAACCACTCTGCAACAGTCCTTGCTTTATGGCTCGGTGCATTACCCTGCTGGTACCAACAAGGCTTGGTTCCATAGTATTGCCACAGAGTTGGTAGGGCATAATTGTCCAGAATATCGAGGTAGACGTGCTGGTTAACAGGTTTGTTCATAATAACCAACGGGCCAGGACCATACCACGAAAAACATCCCTACACAAGTACACTGCCAGCTCCAAACTTGACTGTAGGAACAGTACACTGTGGTAAATAGCGTTCCCCAAGCTGCCACCATACCCACACATGGCCATCAGACTGATGGATCGTGTATTTGGATTCATCAGTCCATAGGACCCATTTCCCATTGATCTACAGTCCACGATAAATGTTCTTTACACCATGCTAAACAACAAGTAGCATTCCGAGTGGATATGAAAGGCTTATGAGCAGCCGCACGACCACGGTAACCCGTGGAATGAAGTTCTCTGCAAATGGTACGTGTACATACCGAGGTTCCAGCATTTTTACTCACCTGTACACTGAGGTCTTGTGCAGTAGTACTCCGTTGATTAACTGTAATGACTCTCTTGAGGCTTTGATGTCCTCTATCACTGATTTTCTTTGGTCTGCCAGTACGTTTTGCTGCATCAGGAACGCCATGTGTCTTCCACTTATTCAGTACATCCAAAACAGTTGACTTGGGTATCAGAGTTAGCCAAAATGCGTAATTACGCGTCTAGTATGCATAGAAAAGTGTGTTTACGCGTCGAAATTTTGCTGATGCGTAAAAATCTCGCGTTGTATGCGATCCATACCTGGCTGTGGTTTGATTGGTGCGACCGGAGCAATGGCGGCGGGTCCCGCCAGCCGGTCAGGGAGACATTGTTCCTTACCTTGACGTCATCGGGAGTGCAATCGCATGGGCTACAGCTCGCAAATCTACTGTCATTGCTGCTACAGCTCAGGCTCGGTCAGCTGAGTGAAGTATGCTTTCGCAATGGCAATTCCAGAGCGGGTCGTGGAGTCGTGATTTGTACTTTGTCATGACGGTGGTCCGTGGTCATGGAATCGTGATTTGTAGAGATTGAAGCAGCTTTATCAGACACTGTAGTATTGAATGATGTGTCGAAACAGTGTACTTTAACGTCTTTTTTCTCGGCAAGACTTTGTCCAATGGTGTAGCTAAAAGAAACAAAAAGGCAGAGGAAGGAAACAATGAAAGCTACAAAAAACTAGCGGTGGAAATACGAAAGCAGCCAACGAACATGGACACTCCATTAGAAAATGAAGAATGCGTTGATAAAGACGATGTTTCCTGTGTTACATCGACGTCAAAGTTGGAAATTCATTCTTGATTTTTACCAAAATGGTACAAAGAATTTCCAGGGATTACTTTTGATGTGCTTGTAAGTGTTTACATTATTTATGTATTACACACACACACACACACACACACACACACACACACACACACACACACATATATATATTTAACTAAAAAAAAGAAGCAAAACGTCCAAATACATTCAGTAATAATGAAATATTTTTTAATATGAAAAAAAAACCAGGATTATTTTTTTTATAATTTCCTGGTGTTTTTGCAAGTTTTCTTTTTATTTCACTCGTTAATTTTTCTAAAATGCTCTTCACTTTTAAAAATTACTCCTAAATTTTTCAAAGGAGTAAAAATACTCCTTTAAATTATTTTTCGGCTAACTCTATTGGGTATGTTTAAACGCTTCTTGGTTTCTCTTATGGACAACCCACTAAAATAACACCCAACAATCTTTCCTTTCTCAAAGTCAGTTCTCTCCTGCCGCAACATTTTCAATCAACCTCACAGTGCGATATGATCGCGGTCAGCTGCAGGCTTGTTTTTATACCGTTTGCAGCTGTACCGCGCATCTTAACAACGCAGCGGAAACGTTCATTTGCTTTTGAAGGGGTGTCTGGTGACTTTTGTTAATATAGTGTACATAAGGGATACATTGAGTTCAAAAAATTAAGGAAGAAAACACTGTAAATTAAACCCAAAAGGATTAAACATAATGAGATGCAATAAAGTGCTTTTTTTTTAAAAAGGAGATGAAATCTGAATAAAACCTTTAAAGCAAATAATGTGAGGTAGATTATTGGTAGAGATGAAAAATATAGAATGTTCCAGAGTGGTACAGACCAAGCAGATATACTATCCTCCACGGACAGCCAGACACATTTCCGCCACCTAATTCATGGCCACCCTCAGTGGCAACTGATGTAATTGCTGTTAGCAACAGCAGTTCTCCGCTGTATTCAGGCCTCCAGGAGTCACCACCGCATTCCATGTCAATGTAAGTCATCAACACCATCTGTTGATGATGCTTTGTATGAACTTTTACGTTTACACTGTTTAAATTTGTTATTTTTAATTTTATGCTATTTTTCGTGTTTTATATGATACCTCTATGCATGTGGCAGTTCTGTGGGGTGTTAACATTGCAATTATGCTCTTTGGTCTTCTCAATCAGAACAGCTTCAGATATTAGCATTTGCCAATGGTTGTGATGCGAGGTAATGATTTTGGTATTTGTCCAGTCAGGTTCTGTGACATTATTTATACAGTGTTGCATTAATGATGTTTTCATTTCACCCTTATTCCAGTTACCAAGATGATCTTTTAGTATAATTTTCAAATTCCTTTTTGTACTGCCGATGTACATGATACTGTCATTATGCAATGTGCATACCAATAACACCTAAAACAACATCATGTAAATCTGCAGTACAAAAAGGAATTTAAAAAGTAGACTAAAAGAGAATCTTGATAACTAGAATAAGGGTGAAATCAAAATGTTTCATCATTAATGTAGCACTGTATAAATAATGGTTCAGAACCTGACTAGATAAATACTAAAATCATTACCTTGCATCATAACCAAATACTAATATCTGAAGCTGTTCTAATTGAGACCAAAGTGCATAATTGCAGTGTTAACACACCCATAGAACTGCAACATTCATGGAGGTATCTTATAAAACATGAAAAAGACCAGAAAACTAAAATTAATAGATTTAAACAGTGCAAGCATTTGCACAAGACACCATCAACAGCTGGTGTTGATGACTTACATCAACACGGAATACTGCGGCGGCTTGGCAGAGGCCTGAATACAGCAGATAACTGCTGTTGCGAACAGCAATTGCATCAGTTACCACTGAGGATGGCCACGAATGAGGTGGCCAAAATACGTCTGGCTGTCTGGCTAGCAGTGGAGTGCAGTACACATACGTCTGGCTATCAGTGGAGTGCAGTACATCTGTTTGGTCTGTACCACTCTGGAACATTCTGTATTTTTCATCTCTACCAATAATCTACCTCACATTACTTGCTTTAAAGGTTTTCTTAGCATTTCTTTTCATATTTATACTACAATATCGTCTCCTTAAAAAAAAACAAAAAAAAACAACATTTTATTGCATCTCATCATGTTTATTCTGTTTGGATTTCATTTACAATATTTTCTTCCTTAATTTTTCAACTAAGTGTATGCCTATGTATATCAACAACAAACTTTTCCCTTTTCATTGAATATCATTTTATTGCATTTCATAGTCATAATCCCATTTAATCTCTCTGTGTTTCAACAATATCATCATTTCCATAATTTTTCTACATAGTATATTCCATTAACAATTCTAGCACATTATTATTTTCAACCACCTCAATTGTGTGTGGTATAGATATTAATGAATAGTTTGTCATATGTTGGAGATTCAGTACCATGTTTGTGAGCCACAATCTACGATACTAGAAAGTGCATCTTCCACTTAACTGGAACAAGGTAAGCATTTTCTTTTCTTCTCTCACCTTTTTATTTTAACTTACTTAAGGATGCTCTATAATACCATACACAGGGTGCCCACTCTTTTTCAGGGAAAAAATTCAAGGACATTCAGGAAAAAATTCAAGGACGAATTTTTCAATGTCCTAAACCACAATGAATATATATATACATATATATATATATATTATTTAGATGACAAATTTCCTCATAAAATTCTTCAATTTCTTCTTCAGGATGACTTGTGGTGGGTGCATAAGTTTGAATAATCTGAGCCTGGTATCTTTTCGAGAGTTGGATAACAAGTCGTGCAGCTCTGTCAGAGGAACTTTCAACTTCTACAACTTTATCCTTCAGTTTCTTGTTTATTATAAATCCAACACCACTAGTTCTGCCAGTATCTGTCCCACGATAGTAGAAGAGATGTCCACTTTTCAGTTCGATGAGATCTTCTCCTTTTCTCCTTACCTCACTTAGCCCCACGATGTCCCACTTGATCCTTTGTAGTTCTTCTTCCAATTCAAGAAGCCTTGAATCAGAAGATAGGGAGCGTCCGTTGTACGTAGCCAAGGTCAGCATCAGATGGCAGCCTAGTCCGGTCCTCCGGGGATTCTTAGCACCCTCTGCCTTCATGTGTCGCACTGGCCGCTGCCTTGGCCAGGTACATTCCAGCTGCCGGAGACTGAGGGCCAAGATTTAAGTTGTGGAATCATTTTGGAGGGGTTTGGCCATAAATCACCACGCTGGCCAAGCGGGTTGGTGAGCGTGGGATAGAATTTCCTCTAATCCCGATGGTATAGTTATACCGCTATTGGCGGTCGCCAGAGCCCCTTTAGTGGGAACAGGATGTACCACGAGAAGGCGGGGTTGACATTTGTCAAGGAGAGGCTGTGATGTTGCGCACTTGAAAATAATTATGGGAGATTTCAATGCAAAAATAGGGCAACGGCAACAGAATGAAACTTCAGTAGGTAAATTCGGTCACGGCAACAGAAACCAGCGTGGAAATACTCTCGTTGAGTTTGCAGAGGCAGAAGGGTTTTTCATCTTGAACTCCTTCTTCAAGAAACAGCCACAGAGGAAATGGACATGGAGACATCCAAATGGGACGACAAGTGAAATTGATTTTATTATGTGTAACAAAAAATTCGTCATAGAAGACTGCAGTGTGCTAAACAAGTTCAACACAGGTAGTGACCATAGATTGGTGAGATGTAAGATGCACCTCAACACCAAACTTGAGCACGTGGCAAGCTCATAAGACAAACAAAATGTATTGACATAACCAACCTTAAAAAACACCATAATACCTTCAAGTTGGAACTGAAGAACAGGTTCTCTGCTTTAGAAGGCCTAACATCGGAAGAAGTGGACATCTCTGAAGTTAACAGAAAAGTAACCAAAGCTCTTATGGAAACAGCAACAAAATTAGCTGGGTCTAAGAACAAGTTGCATGTAAACAAATTATCAGGAAAAACCAAAATGTTGATGCAAAAAAGAAGAGAGATGAGGACAACTAAAGAAGATGTGACTTCCAAAGTGGAATATATAGAGCTATGCAAGACAGTAAGAAAAAGTATCACTGAAGACGTAAGAAAATTCAACTGTGAACTAGTGAGGAAAGCAATTGAAAACAACCAAAGCCTAAAGATAGCAAAGGGACATCTCAGTAAGGGAAGAAAACAGATTATGGCACTGAGAAAAGAAGATGGTTCTGTAACAAGAAATAGAGGCAGAAATTTTGACAAGAGTGAAAGATTTCTACTCCAAATTATATGAAAGGGATGATACATGCACTCCAGACATCATGAAAGATACCAGTACCAGAGTTCCTCCAGTCCTTCCAGCAGAAGTTGCACATGCAATCAAGAACATGAAGCGGGGAAAAGCTCCAGGAGAAGATGGAATTACTGTAGACATCATACAAGAAGCAAGTGGAGAAATTGAAACAATACTCGCCCAAATTTTCACTCGATGCCTTAATGAAGGAAAGATTCCTGAGGATTGGAACACCGCTACAATGATCCTGCTACATAAGAAAGGTGACATTGAGGATCTCGGAAACTACAGACCTATCAGCCTCCTATCAGTAGTTTATAAAATCTTCACTAAAGTTCTTTCACACCGCTTGAAGGTAACACTGGACATGGCTCAACCGAGAGAACAAGCTGGATTCAGGAGTGGCTACAGCACAATAGATCATATCCACGTACTGAGAGAACTAATTGAAAGAGCGAGGGAATATGAACTTCCATTGTGCATGGCTTTTATTGATTATGAAAAAGCCTTTGATTCGGTGAAACCATCAGCAGTTACAATGGCTCTGAAAACCTGCGGTATTGAAGATGCATACATTAATATTATTAATAACATCTATGAAAATGCAAGTGCAAAGATTCGGCTGTTTGAAAATACAACACACATAAAAATTGAAAAGGGAGTGAGACAAGGTGACACCATATCTCCGAAGCTCTTTAATGCCACATTGGAGGGTGTTTTTCAGTCGCTGAGCTGGGAAAACAAAGGGATAAAGATTAATGGAGATTATCTAACCCACCTTCGTTTTGCTGATGACGTAGTCATTTTTTGCAACTACCCCATCAGAGCTGCAGAGTATGATCCAGGAACTTGCTGACAAGAGTAAAGAAGTGGGATTAAAAATGAACTTTCAGAAGACAAAAGTGATGTTCAATGCTTTTACAAGAAATGAAGATTTATTGATTGATGGAGAAAAGCTGGAGATAACAGAAACGTACGTTTATCTTGGACAGCAGATATCAAGTGAGGGTCACATTGATGAAGAAATTAATCGGCGTACAAAACTTGCCTGGAGAGCTTTTGGAAGAAACAGCATAATTTTCAAGAGCAATATGCCATTATGTCTTAAAAGAAAAGTGTTTGATCAATGCATCCTTCCAGTGCTTACGTATGGTGCAGAGACGTGGACCTTAACTAAAAGAGATATACAAAGACTGCAGACAACTCAAAGAAGCATGGAGAGGTGCATGCTTGGTGTAACCAGGAGAGATAAGAAGAGGAACTCGTGGATCCGAAAAATGACAAGAGTGGAAGACATCATGATCAGAGTTAAATCCCTGAAATGGCAATGGGCTGGACATACTGCCAGAAGGACAGATCATCGATGGACAGCCGAAATTTTAGATTGGATTCCAAGGGACAGGAAAAGACCCAGAAGAAGACCACATGGGAGATGGGTGGATGAAATTCGAAAGTATGCAGGGGTGACATGGAGGAGACTGGCACAAGACAGACCGTTGTGGAGGAAACTTGGGGAGACCTTCGTCCAGCAGTGGATTGATAATGGTTGACAATGATGATGATGATGATATATATATATATATTCTATAAAGAGGATACCTAAGCAAAAAAATACAAATATAATTTTGACTCACACCTAGTACAACATAGAAAAGGTTATGTATCCACCTGTGTGAGTAAAAGGAGAAAAGATAAAAAAATAAAATAAAACAACTGAATGTAGAAGGTGTCGAGAATACTGAGCCCTGGCTTTATCAAGGACCAGCAAAAACTCTGCATTTTCTCACTTCCACAAAGACCTAGTTGGAAATGGGCTTCTGCAAGGCCATAGATGCAAGTAACATTCCCACCTAAAATAGTTTAAAAAATATATATATTTGTCATGTCCTCCGCAGAGTTGCATGACCTAGCACTAGTTAACAATTTCGCTTGCATCCATTAACCTTCCTGGCCCGACCCATGCTCTTCATCTGTTACTATTAAACAGAGAGAAGAAGATTAAAGAGAACTCAAGCTGTGAGAGTGACATAATAATTAGAAATGATTTTCAGCCATAACGAAATTCCAAGTTCGTTTGAGAGAGAATTTAAACCTGAAAATCAATGCAAAAGAAATCCAAATTTTTACATTGCAATTAAAAAAGGAAATATTAATTTTTAACGAACAGAATTTTGAAAGAAAACTTGAGTCTAAAACCCCCTACTCTACAACTTATGACAGCACGAAAACGAGAATACGTTAAAGATAATAATTAACTAAAGAAAACTTTGTGAAAGTTATATACCTTAAACAGTTAGTTGCAATATGTACAAAGTATTTCAGCAGTGCTTTAAGTGCATAATTAATTAGTTATTAAGAACTTAACTACTTTGAAAAAACAGCGCATAGACAGCGCATAGAAAAGGAACAAGCTTAGCCATCTTCTGTTCCTAGGTACCCCAAAAGACGCACAAAGTTACAAAGAAAAGAAAGAGTTAAAACCCGCAAAAATGTTAACAGACAAACCAATGCCTAAAAGCTGAAAAGCTAAAAAACGACAGAGAAAAAGTACATGAAGTACAAACATTGAACTTATAAAACCTAGAACCCAAAAACAAGGAAGAGAGCTGAGCCGCGGATGGCTTAGTGGTTAGTGTTTCAGATTATCGATGCTGGGTCCCCAGGTTCTAGCCTGGGCTGATCTTTCAGAGATGGTGTGATTTACTAACAATCGCTGAATATCCGCCGTGCATCGGACGAGCACGTAAAGTGACGGCCCCCAGGCTGGACCCACTGGTTAAATGGGTATCCTTTCCTATGTCCTCCCTGAAATTCTCTCACCCATCATGTGCAATATCGTGCTTGTACGGTGACGCCATCTACTGTACTCTAATCTCACTACAAACTGTTCTGTCAAAAGTCGCTAGACTTGCTCTCATTCCTTCCGTTTCTGTGTCCTGCCCAAAAGGCGATCTCGCTGTAGGTGGCTGGGACCTAAACTCTACTCCCTGTGGACGGAAGTCCTACATGAAAATGACAAATGCTCTAAAAAAAAATACAAGGAAGAGAGCTTACCTCTTGTGTGACAAAAACTTTTCTCCTCACAAGAGAAGAACATGGCTGACCTCTTCCGCCACTCCCTAGACAGCTGGGGGGCAGTGAGGGTGGGGCTGATGGCCTCCTCATACAGCAAGAAACCAACGCGCGGAGATTTTAACCAGAGAAAAAAAATATATAAACTTAAGACTGTGGATCTGTATGATAAGAAAGAGCAGAATTAACTCTCCAGAATACATGAGAAATATTATAAAATACACGAGCAGTGTATTTAATAATCTTTGCATGTATTAAATCACCTTAGTGAGCTTCTATAGATTAATCAGAATCTTATTAATTTTAATATTGGTTTTACTATTTTTAGTATAGCTATCCTAGTGATGAATAACTAGTTTTCTTTTTTATTTGTTTTTATTTTCTTTTATAAACAGATTTTTAAGCTTTTTTTGTGATTTTGTTTATATTATTTAATTTTTTTGTTTTAATAGGACCGTCATATCCATAGCACTAAGGTTCCTTTAGGTAGTTAATAGGCATCCTCTAGCCAACTTCCTTACGGCTTTGATTGGTCAGAATCATATTATTAACTGTGTAGAAAATTAAAGCAGATCTGCCAACCTTACTCTATTATTCAGAATAATTTTTCTTAAAGTTCTTTTGATGAAAGAAGAAGGAATTTCGTTCTCTAGAAAACTTTCTAATAGTATATTAATGTGGTAATTGAAGTCCAAATTGTTGCTGCAAATTCTTGAAATTCTTAGGACCTGAGAAATTAGTACATTCTCAATTACTTTGGTTGAAATGTTATTATTCCAGTGTAGATATTTAATTACTTTGAAAGGAAAATTAACTCTTTTATCAAAGAGGCTAATAGATGGGTTACCTCTGTTGAGCTTAATGCTTAAGTCTAGGAACTCAAGTTCCTGATTACTGTGGTTGGTTTTACATAAGTTAAGAGAGCTAGGATAGATATTATCAAAATCACTCTCTATAACTTCTGAATTATTGATACACACCAGATCATCAATATATCTAAAAGTGTAAAGGTAGTTATCTGAGCAGGTGGGGTGATTTTTAATGAATTTAAATTCCTTAAAGAACAGGAATAGATTAGCGATATTCGTGGACGTTGATGTTCCCATGGGAATACCGTTCACTTGCTTATAGAGAGTATTATTATATAAGATATGGTTATTTTTTATGCAGCAATTGAGATAAGAGTTCCAAGTTCCAACATCAACAAATTGGTTAAGTTTAAATTCTGCATACAGCTCTTTAAAGGTAGTGATTATATCTGATAGAGGCAGATTAGTATATAGGTTTTCAAAATCATAACTATTAATATCTAGGGGACAAACTTTGAGTATAGTAGAAATTACTTCTGCATTATTATTAATTATCCAAAAATCTCTGTACATCAAGTTAGAACAGTTTCTAATGTGTTTCAAAACCTTCTTTAAGACATCTTCAAAAGCAAGATCTATTTTCTTTTTATGACTCCTTACTCCACTAGCTATGAACCTGAACTTCACAGGATCCCTATGAAACTTAACCGTTGCAAAAAGAAATGGAAATTCAGGCCCATATCTTCTAGTTTGTGGAATTTTAAGTTTCTTGAAGAATGCCTTAAACCGATTTTCTAACTGCTTGGTAGAATAACTTACGGGCTCGTATGTTACTCTATTATTGAGTTCCATAGTTAACAATTCAAAATAGAACTTCTTACAGATAATTGCAAAATTATTGCTAGCTTTATCCGTAGTGGTAAAAATAAATTGGTCTTGTAGTTTGGAGAGTGACCTTTTGGCTTCTCCAGAGAAAAAGAGATTTCTGTCGAAACAAAAGTCCAGACCTGCCAACTCACCGGTGAAGCTATTGATTATATTATATTTCCATTCTGCGAAGACCTCAATAGGCTGATTGTACCTTAAACTGGTTTTTACGATGTACCTATTAACATCTTGAGTGAAGCTCTCAAGAATCCTTTCTTTGGAAATTGTGAAGGAAGGTCTGAATTTAGAGCCATACTCTAATAAATTCCTAAGCTTTTCATTTTCAACAAAACTCAAGTTTCCGGTGATAATATGGTTGTAATTCTTATCATAGTGAACTGTTTCTTTATGTTCATCACAAGAACATGTAGTAATTACAGGAATGTAGCTCGAAGAGTTAAGTTTGTAGTTTTTAACTATTGACCCTAAGGTCTTAACATATTTAAAACTTACAATAGACTGGTGCCTGTGGATGGGAAAAAAAATTGCATTATTGTAGAACAGCTTCCTTACATTGAGATTATCGTAGGCTTTATTTAGGAACCTGATGGTAACAAAATTACTGGAAAATTCTTTAAGAGAAATTTTATCTTTAAGAATATGTTTAAGAATGTCCAGAACCAAAGCAAAAACATGCTTATCAACATGGTCAGCAGTTTCATTCCAGAATTTGAAAAAACTTTTAAGGACAGAGTGCTTGAAGGACTTGAGAATTTTGTAAGTATTTTTAACAAAATTAGTGCCAGTTTTAAAGCTTTCCAGAGTTTTTAGCAAGTTAGCAAAATCAACTTTGCTTGATGTGCGAAATAACCTCTGTCCTCTATTACCTCTAGAGCAGCTCTTATTATTAACAAGAAAGAAGAGTTCACGAATTGAAAATTTATGCTGATTATGCTTATTGTCAGATAGAGTGGAATTAAGGCCATAGGGATAAAGAGACTGATGCTGCAAAATTTCAAGGGATTCAGATTCTAGCCGAGCATAGAGGTCAGGGATAATATGTAGTACCTCTATTTTCACTTTGTCAAAACCATGAGTATGGAAATGCTCTAATTCAAAGGTAGAGTACTGGTTGGCGTTTGTGGAGGGGTTCACTCCTGAATTAGAGAACTTGTTTACTAGAGACCTGTGACCATTAATCCTAAGATGAAGAGGATTTTTACTTTGGCCAATATAGCTAAGGTTGCAGACAGTACAGGTGAGCCTATAGATGGTATTGTAGGCTTTGCAAAACTTGTTGGAGCAATTATCCTCAACAGAAGAATACAGGTTAGGATCTGCAGATTTACATGTCAAACAACATTTGTCATTTCATAACTTTAGATTACCTTTGCCAGCGAGTTCATACACTATGGGAAAGGGTGCTAGCCTAACCGAGCGGGAGGACTTAAAATATCTGAGCTGACCTCCAATCCTTTCATCGTCCTTAGAACTCCACTTGGGCCAAAACATACAAATTCTGAGCAAACCAACTAGGAAAAACTTTTTAGAAATAAGCAATCCAAGAAAAGACCAAACTCTAGTATAAACTACACTCCAAAAAGCTGCATCCAAAACATACTAAAAATAAAAATTAGAAAATGAAAAAAAACCTCAAATAAAAAAATAGTAATAAAAAAAAATAATAATAAAACATTTCAACTAGAATTTGTGCATGAGCTGCTAAATAATAAATTGAAATTAGTTACTTAAGAGCAAAACTGAAGACTAAGGAAAAACTTTAGAATTTAAAACGAAGGTTGCAAAATAACCTGAAAATCAAAACACGCAACGCAGCAGTTTTGAAAATTCAGAATTTACATTCTATAAAGAGGATACCTAAGCAAAAAAATACAAACATAATTTTGACTCACACCTAGTACAACATAGAAAAGGTTATGCATCTACCTGTGTGAGTAAAAGGAGAAAAGATAAAAAAATAAAATAAAACAACTGAATGTAGAAGGTGTCGAGAATACTGAGCCCTGGCCCTATCAAGGACCAGCAAAAACTCTGCATTTTCTCACTTCCACAAAGACCTAGTTGGAAATGGGTTTCTGCAAGGCCATAGATGCAAGTAACATTCCCACCTAAAATAGTTTAAAAAATATATATATTTGTCATGTCCTCCGTAGAGTTGCATGACCTAGCACTAGTTAACAATTTCGCTTGCATCCATTAACCTTCCTGGCCCGACCCATGCTCTTCATCTGTTACTATTAAACAGAGAGAAGAAGACCAAAGAGAATCCAAGCCGCGAGAGTGACACAATAATTAGAAATGATTTTCAGCCATAACGAAATTCCAAGTTCGTCTGAGAGAGAATTTAAACCTGAAAATCAATGCAAAAGAAATCCAAATTCCCACATTGCAATTAAAAAAGGAAACACTAGTTTTTAACGAACAGAACCTTGAAAGAAAACCCGAGTCCAAAACCCCCCACTCCACAACCCATGACAGCACGAAAACGAGAATACGTTAAAGACAATAATCAACTAAAGAAAACTTTGCGAAAGTTATATACCTTAAACAGTTAGTTGCAATATGTACAAAGTATTTCAGCAGTGCTTTAAGTGCATAATTAATTAGTTATTAAGAACTTAACTACTTTGAAAAAACAGCGCATAGACAGCGCATAGAAAAGGAACAAGCTTAGCCATCTTCTGTTCCTAGGTACCCCAAAAGACGCACAAAGTTACAAAGAAAAGAAAGAGTTAAAACCCGCAAAAATGTTAACAGACAAACCAATGCCTAAAAGCTGAAAAGCTAAAAAACGACAGAGAAAAAGTACATGAAGTACAAACATTGAACTTATAAAACCTAGAACCCAAAAACAAGGAAGAGAGCTTACCTCTTGTGTGACAAAAACTTTTCTCCTCACAAGAGAAGAACATGGCTGACCTCTTCCACCACTCCCTAGACGCTGGGGGGCAGTGAGGGTGGGGCTGATGGCCTCCTCATACAGCAAGAAACCAACGCGCGGAGATTTTAACCAGAGAAAAAAATATATAAACTTAAGACTGTGGATCTGTATGATAAGAAAGAGCAGAATTAACTCTCCAGAATACATGAGAAATATTATAAAATACACGAGCAGTGTATTTAATAATCTTTGCATGTATTAAATCACCTTAGTGAGCTTCTATAGATTAATCAGAATCTTATTAATTTTAATGTTGGTTTTACTATTTTTAGTATAGCTATCCTAGTGATGAATAACTAGTTTTCTTTTTTATTTGTTTTTATTTTCTTTTATAAACAGATTTTTAAGCTTTTTTGTGATTTTGTTTATATTATTTAATTTTTTTGTTTTAATAGGACCGTCATATCCATAGCACTAAGGTTCCTTTAGGTAGTTAATAGCATAAATTTTCAATTCGTGAACTCTTCTTTCTTGTTAATAATAAGAGCTGCTCTAGAGGTAATAGAGGACAGAGGTTATTTCGCACATCAAGCAAAGTTGATTTTGCTAACTTGCTAAAAACTCTGGAAAGCTTTAAAACTGGCACTAATTTTGTTAAAAATACTTACAAAATTCTCAAGTCCTTCAAGCACTCTGTCCTTAAAAGTTTTTTCAAATTCTGGAATGAAACTGCTGACCATGTTGATAAGCATGTTTTTGCTTTGGTTCTGGACATTCTTAAACATATTCTTAAAGATAAAATTTCTCTTAAAGAATTTTCCAGTAATTTTGTTACCATCAAGGTTCCTAAATAAAGCCTACGATAATCTCAATGTAAGGAAGCTGTTCTACAATAATGCAATTTTTTTTCCCATCCACAGGCACCAGTCTATTGTAAGTTTTAAATATGTTAAGACCTTAGGGTCAATAGTTAAAAACTACAAACTTAACTCTTCGAGCTACATTCCTGTAATTACTACATGTTCTTGTGATGAACATAAAGAAACAGTTCACTATGATAAGAATTACAACCATATTATCACCGGAAACTTGAGTTTTGTTGAAAATGAAAAGCTTAGGAATTTATTAGAGTATGGCTCTAAATTCAGACCTTCCTTCACAATTTCCAAAGAAAGGATTCTTGAGAGCTTCACTCAAGATGTTAATAGGTACATCGTAAAAACCAGTTTAAGGTACAATCAGCCTATTGAGGCCTTCGCAGAATGGAAATATAATATAATCAATAGCTTCACCGGTGAGTTGGCAGGTCTGGACTTTTGTTTCGACAGAAATCTCTTTTTCTCTGGAGAAGCCAAAAGGTCACTCTCCAAACTACAAGACCAATTTATTTTTACCACTACGGATAAAGCTAGCAATAATTTTGCAATTATCTGTAAGAAGTTCTATTTTGAATTGTTAACTATGGAACTCAATAATAGAGTAACATACGAGCCCGTAAGTTATTCTACCAAGCAGTTAGAAAATCGGTTTAAGGCATTCTTCAAGAAACTTAAAATTCCACAAACTAGAAGATATGGGCCTGAATTTCCATTTCTTTTGCAATGGTTAAGTTTCATAGGGATCCTGTGAAGTTCAGGTTCATAGCTAGTGGAGTAAGGAGTCATAAAAAGAAAATAGATCTTGCTTTTGAAGATGTCTTAAAGAAGGTTTTGAAACACATTAGAAACTGTTCTAACTTGATGTACAGAGATTTTTGGATAATTAATAATAATGCAGAAGTAATTTCTACTATACTCAAAGTTTGTCCCCTAGATATTAATAGTTATGATTTTGAAAACCTATATACTAATCTGCCTCTATCAGATATAATCACTGCCTTTAAAGAGCTGTATGCAGAATTTAAACTTAACCAATTTGTTGATGTTGGAACTTGGAACTCTTATCTCAATTGCTGCATAAAAAATAACCATATCTTATATAATAATACTCTCTATAAGCAAGTGAACGGTATTCCCATGGGAACATCAACGTCCACGAATATCGCTAATCTATTCCTGTTCTTTAAGGAATTTAAATTCATTAAAAATCACCCCACCTGCTCAGATAACTACCTTTACACTTTTAGATATATTGATGATCTGGTGTGTATCAATAATTCAGAAGTTATAGAGAGTGATCTTGATAATATCTATCCTAGCTCTCTTAACTTATGTAAAACCAACCACAGTAATCAGGAACTTGAGTTCCTAGACTTAAGCATTAAGCTCAACAGAGGTAACCCATCTATTAGCCTCTTTGATAAAAGAGTTAATTTTCCTTTCAAAGTAATTAAATATCTACACTGGAATAATAACATTTCAACCAAAGTAATTGAGAATGTACTAATTTCTCAGGTCCTAAGAATTTCAAGAATTTGCAGCAACAATTTGGACTTCAATTACCACATTAATATACTATTAGAAAGTTTTCTAGAGAACGAAATTCCTTCTTCTTTCATCAAAAGAACTTTAAGAAAAATTATTCTGAATAATAGAGTAAGGTTGGCAGATCTGCTTTAATTTTCTACACAGTTAATAATATGATTCTGAATAATCAAAGCCGTAAGGAAGTTGGCTAGAGGATGCCTATTAACTACCTAAAGGAACCTTAGTGCTATGGATATGACGGTCCTATTAAAACAAAAAAATTAAATAATATAAACAAAATCACAAAAAAAGCTTAAAAATCTGTTTATAAAAGAAAATAAAAACAAATAAAAAAGAAAACTAGTTATTCATCACTAGGATAGCTATACTAAAAATAGTAAAACCAACATTAAAATTAATAAGATTCTGATTAATCTATAGAAGCTCACTAAGGTGATTTAATACATGCAAAGATTATTAAATACACTGCTCGTGTATTTTATAATATTTCTCATGTATTCTGGAGAGTTAATTCTGCTCTTTCTTATCATACAGATCCACAGTCTTAAGTTTATATATTTTTTTCTCTGGTTAAAATCTCCGCGCGTTGGTTTCTTGCTGTATGAGGAGGCCATCAGCCCCACCCTCACTGCCCCCAGCGTCTAGGGAGTGGCGGAAGAGGTCAGCCATGTTCTTCTCTTGTGAGGAGAAAAGTTTTTGTCACACAAGAGGTAAGCTCTCTTCCTTGTTTTTGGGTTCTAGGTTTTATAAGTTCAATGTTTGTACTTCATGTACTTTTTCTCTGTCGTTTTTTAGCTTTTCAGCTTTTAGGCATTGGTTTGTCTGTTAACATTTTTGCGGGTTTTAACTCTTTCTTTTCTTTGTAACTTTGTGCGTCTTTTGGGGTACCTAGGAACAGAAGATGGCTAAGCTTGTTCCTTTTCTATGCGCTGTCTATGCGCTGTTTTTTCAAAGTAGTTAAGTTCTTAATAACTAATTAATTATGCACTTAAAGCACTGCTGAAATACTTTGTACATATTGCAACTAACTGTTTAAGGTATATAACTTTCACAAAGTTTTCTTTAGTTAATTATTATCTTTAACGTATTCTCGTTTTCGTGCTGTCATAAGTTGTAGAGTAGGGGGTTTTAGACTCAAGTTTTCTTTCAAAATTCTGTTCGTTAAAAATTAATATTTCCTTTTTTAATTGCAATGTAAAAATTTGGATTTCTTTTGCATTGATTTTCAGGTTTAAATTCTCTCTCAAACGAACTTGGAATTTCGTTATGGCTGAAAATCATTTCTAATTATTATGTCACTCTCACAGCTTGAGTTCTCTTTAATCTTCTTCTCTCTGTTTAATAGTAACAGATGAAGAGCATGGGTCGGGCCAGGAAGGTTAATGGATGCAAGCGAAATTGTTAACTAGTGCTAGGTCATGCAACTCTACGGAGGACATGACAAATATATATATTTTTTAAACTATTTTAGGTGGGAATGTTACTTGCATCTATGGCCTTGCAGAAACCCATTTCCAACTAGGTCTTTGTGGAAGTGAGAAAATGCAGAGTTTTTGCTGGTCCTTGATAAAGCCAGGGCTCAGTATTCTCGACACCTTCTACATTCAGTTGTTTTATTTTACTTTTTATCTTTTCTCCTTTTACTCACACAGGTGGATACATAACCTTTTCTATGTTGTACTAGGTGTGAGTCAAAATTATATTTGTATTTTTTTGCTTAGGTATCCTCTTTATAGAATGTGAATTCTGAATTTTCAAAACTGCTGCGTTGCGCGTTTTGATTTTCAGGTTATTTTGCAACCTTCGTTTTAAATTCTAAAGTTTTTCCTTAGTCTTCAGTTTTGCTCTTAAGTATATATATATATATATATCATCATCATCATCATCATCATTGTCAACCATTATCAATCCACTGCTGGACGAAGGTCTCCCCAAGTTTCCTCCACAACGGTCTGTCTTGTGCCAGTCTCCATGTCACCCCTGCATACTTTCGAATTTCATCCACCCATCTCCCATGTGGTCTTCTTCTGGGTCTTTTCCTGTCCCTTGGAATCCAATCTAAAATTTCGGCTGTCCATCGATGATCTGTCCTTCTGGCAGTATGTCCAGCCCATTGCCATTTCAGGGATTTAACTCTAATCATGATGTCTTATATATATCATCATATATATATATATATATATATATATATATATATCAAGAATTATGTGTGTTGTATTATGATACTCATTATCTCCATAAAACATTTATATGCATCACATTAATTCTTTCTGTATGTTTAAAACTCCCAATTTCTCAAACACAAAATTATCATAACAATAAAACACTTAATATATATTTCAGAATTATGTACAGGTATGTATAACACATTAAGTCACTTATGTACGATTTTTAGATTTATCCTAATACCAAATTTTCATCTAATTATTTATATCATACTTTATAATATAACATTTACCTTTTTACCATTAATAAAAGAAATATTTAAATTTAATGAATTGGAAAAAAATACAAAAGATTTTAATAACATATTAGCTCACTTTCACATTGAAATTTTAACACAGCAAAATTAGAAAACTTACATGTTATTCAGAAATAAAATCCTTTCTTCACTTTCACATTAAGAAGCCTTCATATTCACAAGTGTCTCAACATAATTGATGGATTTTGGATGCATGCCATTTTTCAATTACTTCTGTGGGGTAACCAGTTTTGTACACATTGAATTAAATCCCAAGAATCAAAACAGATACTTTAAACATTTTGGAAACAAAGGCATGGGGTGAGGAGACTGAATGATCCTTTCTTTAGTGGGCATTATTTTTGGACAACATGAAGTAGTTGTATTTTATCACTAAATGTGAGAAACGACACCAGCATTTAAATTTTTCTTTTACTTTCGGTTTATCTTCAAGTTCTTACGATACACAGTTTCAGTTATTAGTAGTTAGGTACGCACTAGAAAGCAAATTATGGATTCTAAATCCATTGAATTAGGTTTCCACCACAGAGAAATTAAAAAGATCCTATGGGCTTATCATTAAAATGGTTTTAAACACCTTACATATGACACAGTACGAAAGCAAGACTATGGTGTATTTCTGTTATTATAAGAAAACTGAACCAAAGAAATTACCATCAGTATTTGTAATTGGTAGCCAATTATTTAAAAAAATTCTTAGCAACAGCGCATCTCCAAATTTTGCAAAAAGTTCTTTACTGAATGACAAACTTTCTTCAAGTGAAAAAAATATTTAACAAATGAAAATACTGTAATCAATTTTTAAATAATTAGAATTTTTTCTACTCAAATGTCAGTACTTTTAACACAACATTAAATTTATCATTGTTAAAATATAATTAACAAGTATATTAAAAAAATATTAAGCAAATAGGTGAATAATTTATTTACTATTATTCACTAAATCCATTTTTTCTTGAGTTCAGAATCTATTTCTTTTATCAATGATTGTTTGTCTTGAGCTGTCTTTCTAAAGCTATTTGATTTAACAATGCAGTTAAAATTATGAGTATCTTCTGCTTTTGTTGCCAAATCATCAGCTGCTTTTAATAAATCTAATACTTCATTTTCTACACGTTTTTCTTTTTTCATACTTTCTATTTCATCCAGTATTTGTTTTCTCTTTTGGGCTACAGCAGAATTAGCCTTGTCCCGAGCTTTTTCTTCTAAATGTATTACATATCTTTCTTTGCCTAGCACATCTGACATTACTCAGAAGCAATTTTGAAAACTTTACCTTTTCCATGCCACCAATGTTACTTAGATGGTCATATATTATTCTTTGTGAAACAATAGTTTTCTTTCGTATTGTCAATTACTAGTTCCTTATTAATGGAGAATCCTCTCTCCACTGATGCCTGTCCATGCGAGAGCAACAGCAGCTTTTTAGTTACTTCCCACAACAGATCATAGTTTTTACTTGAGGATAAATGTTCATAAAATAGCACATCTACTCTCAATTCCTCATAATTGTTATCAAAAAATTTAAAATCTGAAGTTACTGCTGCAACACTACTTATAAAATCCTTTAACTGCAGCATAATAGTGTCAACAACAACAGGTTTCAGATGATTTGCATCTACAAGAATTCCTAGAATAATCTTGAAACTTTTTAAGCAAGATTCCTTCTCAGCACTCATTAATTTAGGATCTAAACACTTCATGTGTAGCACAAGAGCATACTGCAGTAGGCATTTAGTGAGCAATTTTTTGACAAGGTTTTGCAAAATTGATCTGCATTTCATACGAAATTCCATTATCTGTTTTTCACTTACATTTGATGGCAAAGTCTTCACCTCGTTTTCAGCCTGGAATCCAATATCAATCATCCTATAAGTGGAACAATTTTTATTATCAGTTGGATCAATTTTTAGAAGTGCCGTAATGGTCTTTGTTTGTTCTAACACATCCATTTTAACCAAGCGACTCATCAGATTCCTTAACATGTTCTCTAAGTCTTCAGCCATGAATGGCAGCATTGGCTTATCTGCCTGATACTTTTTTAAAAAGGGACTCAGTTGCTTTGCAATAGAATTAAAAAAATATAATTTAGCAAGTGCCAATGGATCCTTCACCCATTTTTGGACAATATTAAAGGAAACTGTGCAAGGCTTATTTACAATTTTCTGGGCTGCCAAAGTTTCATACTTCAAAATAAAGGGCCAAATTTCTACAGCACATTCACACACAGGAGAATTTTCAACCCACCTGTGTAAACAGAACTTTAGTTGCATTTTTACAGCATTATCCACATTTAAATAATCCTCACGCCGTGCCGGCGAATCTTTAAATAACTTGTATAGGCTTGAGAGAAATTTTTTGATTTCCCAATTACTCACAGAAGTAGCCTGTCTCAACGCATTATGCACTATGTGCAATCCACAGGTACCGGTGTTTAGGAGAGATGCATTTGAATTGGCCGATAAATCATCTTGAAATAAAGAGAAAAGCTTTAAATTCACATTTGGTCCATCCATAGAAAACTGCACTGTATTTTTTAAAGGCAAATCCTTCAAAGATTGCTTAAGTTTGTCTAATAAAATGTCTGCATTTGCGTGACCTAAAATCACAGAAGTCAGATACCGTGATGTTACTCTGTTCTTGTCCCAAAATCTTATATGGATGTCCATTAGTTTTTGTTGAGAGTATTTATTTAAACTCTCATCAAACAAAACCGTTGCTTTCATTAATCTGTTGCAACAAAAGTGATTTAAAATGGGGTGCCAAGCCAAAGCAGCAAATATATGAACATTTTGTTTGCCCACAAGAAAAGTTGAGAGCCGTTTCACTGTCTGGAAAAATCGATCAAAGCAACTTAACAATTCCATCACATGATCTGTACGAATAATGGCTTTCTACCACTTTTAAAGCCCATAATATTTTGGCTTTTGTAGGATCTTTTCTGGGTAAACAACCTGCTGCTGATGATGAAGATGGCTCTGGTGATGATGGTGTTTGTGATGCTGGTGCCGGTACTTTTTCAAACAATCCATCTAAGGTGGAATTTCGACTTTTGTTTTCAGAATGGGTCACATGCTTTTCATGTGGCGTCGCAATGCAGACTCTCCCACGGACGAAATATCGATGTTCTTTAAGCAGAACAAACATCTCGCAACATGATTATTGCCGCAATTCTTACCAACCCACATGGAATACTTGGGATTTTGCAACCAAAGATCACTGAAATTGCACTTATGACTCATATTTATTAAACACCAGAACAAGAAAATTCCAATATCTAACAATTAGATGACAACTAGAGACATCTCAAAGCAAAACACTAAGCCAACAAGAATCTTTTTTTTTTTTTCTGTCGCTACACGCACATCGCAAAGAACTTTCCGAAAAAGCAATGTAACGAATTTCTACTCAGTAATGCCATGAGCATTGTGTGTAACCCTATGCTATTGCTAGATACATAAGAGTAATATAAAATACTCTGTGGCCAGAAAA
The DNA here is from genome assembly GCA_039090855.1 of Macrothele yani. NCBI lineage: Eukaryota > Metazoa > Arthropoda > Arachnida > Araneae > Macrothelidae > Macrothele > Macrothele yani. Next base: position 86,799,262 of record CM077001.1, read on the forward strand.
AAAGTGCAACCAAAATACGGAAAATGAAAATACGGAAAATGAAACAAATAACTTCAACTTTTTGTTCTCATGGAGCAACAGCAGCAAGCAGGATCTGTAGACATGCACAATTTGTCAATCACGTCTACCATTTCATTCGCAGTCCCGTGGGCCACCTGTTGAACTGCCTCCTTCCCTTACTAACGATAAAAATGCAAAAAAAAAAAAAAAATAATAATTTTCCGAATTTTCATTTAATAGAGCTGAATTTTTGACAGTTACCATAGCTTGGTCTTATAAAGTTACCCTGCAAATTTCGCTTGGATCCAATGAAAAGTTTTTAAATTACGCACTTTTTTTTTATTAACCCTTCGAGCGGTTTAAACGTGCTGTGCGCGTTCAAGGTTAATAGAGCTGAATTTTTGACAGTTACCATAACTTGGTCTTATAAGGCTACACTGCAAATTTTGCTTGGATCCAATGAAAAGTTTTTAAATTACGTACTTTTTTTTTTATTAACCCTTCGAGCGACGTGGTGGGGGGCTGGTGAAATGCACCTGTCAACAGCATCGAATGAACCCGCTTTGAAGCAAATAAAGAAGAAAAAAGAAGGGCAAATCCTCGCTTTGCCGTAAGGAAAATGAAAGAAACGATACAATAGTTTTCCCCGTCGCAAAACACGTGCTCTGGGGTAGCAAACGCTCAACTTCTCTCGCAATAGATGTAGGGGTGGGGGGATCCAATCTTGACCTACTTAACTCCCCGTCAGACTGCAGTGCACCCTTTCTCCCAGTGACGCACCTGCTTCGAAGTTTACCCTTTTTGACTTCCGATGTCAATGGGGGATTGCAGAAAAAAAGTAAAAAAGAACGGAAATTACGATCGAAATTTTTTGGCTGTGGGATTTTAAAATTCAAGGACTTTCCAGGCTAATTAAAGAAATTCAAGGACATTCCAGGCCTTGATTTTTTTTTAAATTCAAGGACTTTCCCAGTTTTCAAGGATGCGTGGGCACCCTGCATATAATACACTAAACAGATACCTGCCTCCAATGTTAACTAAGACAGTATAACGTGCAAAACAGAAAACACATGTCGATCCTTTATATAATACGCGTATGCAAAAGTTTCTACCGTTTTAAGGAGAAAGGAGACAGGAACAATCAGGAAACCAGTACACATTTCTTCAACGACATATCGGCTGTTAGCATCAATGACCTTTTGTCGTTTTTCAGGCAACAAATGAATGCCCCTGTGATAGAAAGACTGGAGTTTTGAGCTGAAGAACACAGTGGCAAAATTTTCCACCTCTGGAACAGAGGTCCAAAATTATTTTGTGGTAAACCACTGTTGAGCTAGGGCACGTTGCATAGAGCGAAACAGATGAAAGTCTGAGGGTGCAATGTCCGGGGAGTAAGCTGGGTGTAGTAAAACCTCCCAGTGTAACTGCTCAAGGGTTGATTTCATGGTGGCACAGACATGCAGTCTGGCATTATCATGTAACAGCATGACTGGGCGGCGCCCATTACCTGTCCATGGGCGTTTTTGCTTGATTGCAGCATTCAGTTTCATCAACTGATTCGCTATATCGTTGTGCACTGATTGTTTTGCCCGGTTTCTACAGTTCGAAGTAAAGCACTCCATGGATATCCCACCACACACACAACAGCACCTTTTTCCCGTGGATATCCTGTTTTGCAGTGGATGTTGATGCCTGTCCTGGGTTGCCCCAGGATCACTTGCGTACAGGGGTTGTTGTAATAGACCCATTTTTCCTCCCCGCGACAACCTTCCACAAGAAATTCTTCTCTTGAAACCTCTTCAGCAACGACATGCAGATGCCCAATCGTTGAACAATATCATGCTCTGTTCAAGTATGCAGAACCCACTTACCAATTTTCTGGACTTTCCCCAAGGCCTGTAGACGCTGAACCGCCATCGATTGAGCCCCTTTCAAACGTTTTGCCAGTTGGGTGGTCGATTATGTGGCATCCTCTTGCAACAGCAATTCCAGCTCCTTGTCTGTGAGTTCCTGTGGTCTACCTGCACGTGACTTGACTTCAAAGCTTAGATCACCTTTCTTAAACCTGGCAAACCATTCTTGACACATCTGCAGACACCATAACCGGTTCGCCATACACCTGACACATTGAACCATATGCTTCGCTCACACTTTTCCCTCAATTAAACATGAATAACAAACAGTGCCGCAAATGAACTATATCGACCACCATGCTTGTTCCATGTACGAACTGTCAGCATGGATTGCCGGCCGGTTAGACCCCTACAGGACTCGCTAGTTGGGATGGCGGAAACTTTTGCGTACCCCTAAAAATATATTATCTAAATACAATGCAATAAAAACTTCTCACTAATCCTGTGAAGTTTTTAAAACAGTCCTTTATGATAAGTCATTTTTCTAATTAACTGAAATTTAGTTCCTTTGACTTCTGATTCTTTTCTTTTTTATTGAGAATTTTGTTGACTAGTAGAGAAGAATAATTATTATATCAAAAATCTCCTTTATTCCTTAGTAAAAACTCATAAATTTGAAATATTTGTAAAGCCACCTCAATATCATAGTTTTGTACATAAGTGAGGATGGCACATGTCTGATTGCTACTCAGTGTTCCCAATAATTTTCTACTTCAGTGTAAACATTTAAGGAGCTGCTTAACTAAACTATTCATTTTCTAAATGGAAAAATATAAGGATAATAGTAAACAGCTTTTTGCAACTGATAAAAAAAACAAAAAAACTATACAAACCTAAAACTGACAACAGGACCAACTTCTGAAAATATATCCTTCAGCTGTTCTTCTGTAGCTTCATATGGAATGTTTCCAACTGAGGGAAAAAAATTGAAAAGACTTAGATATACAACAATCAATATGTAATCATGTGATTTTTACATTAACTAATTTAACAGTGTTTTTTATTAAAGTCTAATTAAGTACTATCAAATGGGAAGTAATATGAAAATTATAAATTGATTTCCTAGTAAGAATTTCTCAAGAAATTTCTGATTTATTGGGTTGGTGCAAATGAGCAGTGGAGAAAGGCCCTAACTACAGCAGAATAGAACCACCCACAGCTCCTGCAGGTTTTACATCACAGAGTTACTATAAATAGCTAGCACGTGTGTGAAGAACAAGGTTCAGGTGTGGTTTGTTTAGACATAACATGGCTTACAAAGGAAACGTGCAGATGCCAGATTTGAGAGCCATCTTCCTGTATGAATTTAAACTGGGCCATTCTGCAGGAATTGCCGATCGAAATGTTAAGAACGAAAGCTGGCTAGCATTCAAAGTATAGGCCATCGTATTGCACAGTCTTTAGCCATCTCTCTGCCAGTTCTATGATTCCACGGGGGTACCAGCTCTTGTCCTTCGAGGATAAGAACTCCTTTACCCCAGCTGCCACCTCATCCTGGTTAATGAGGTGGCAGCTGGGGTAAAGGAGTTCACGGGGTACCAGCTCTTGTCCTTCGAGGATAAGAACTCCTTTACCCCAGCTGCCACCTCATCCTGGTTAATGAGGTGGCAGCTGGGGTAAAGGAGTTCTCCTTGAAGGACAAGAGCTGGTACCCCCGTGGAATCATAGAACTGGCAGAGAGATGGCTAAAGACTGTGCAATACGATGGCCTATACTTTGAATGCTAGCCAGCTTTCGTGTTAACAAAGTGTTTGGGAAGAATACAGCCAACGACGAACCATTCAGTGATGGTTTATGAAGTTTTGAAGCAGAGATACGGACCTGCAAAATGAAGCACCTGGTCGCCGACCTGTTGGTGTTTCTGACAATGTTTTGTTACGTGTGGTTGAAGTGGACCCCATAAAAACGTGTCATGAGATAGTGGCAGAGGCAGGTGTCCACCACACCACAGTTGTTCGGCGCCTGGCTGCGTTGGGTAATAGCTGGATATTGTGGGTACAGACGGACGGACTGACAAACCAGTAACATAAGCACAATCTTTTTTACAAAAGACGTGCGAAAAAAGGTTTGAATAAGCAATTCTTGGCCCACACTTTTTAGCAAACCTCATGGATCCTAAATATAAAGGTCAGAAACTTTGTGACGTCTTAGTGGGATTAGTCCCAGAGTCGCTGGGATAGAAATTACGTCATTAAAAAATGTGTAGTCGCTCACGTGCTGAAGTCAGAAATTATGATTGTATAAATTGTTTATTATGTGTTATTTGTAAAAGAAATTGTTGTATATTTTATTTATATAATATTAGAATTTATTAAGTTGAGTTATGATTAAGAATCTGATGTGCGGAAAATTCTTATATGCAAAAATGTACCGGAGCTGACTCCCCTCGTAGTGGAGTGGCTTGATTGGAGCTCAGGGTCTCTTGGCGCTATATATTGGTGATTTTTATCTCTCGTTTGCTGTTTCTTTTTTGGGGATCATTTGAACATTTGCTCTGCGTGTGGCACACAGGTGCAGGTTGATTGCTTCTTGGAAAACAATGCTGTGAGAACTCGGAGTTTCTACCTGATTGTTCCTGGATATCGGAAGCAGTGAAGTTCCTTTGCGTTCTGCCATGCTGTGAGAACTCAGAGTTTCTACCTGATTGTTCCTGAGAAAATAGTCACGTCTTTTTTTTATGCCGAGAGAGCATGGAGTTTGTGTGGGAACTTTCCTTTTCATTTAGCCTGTTGTGTGTGGGCTGGGCCCATCAGAGAAATACCATTAAATCCTAGTACGTGAGTGAAAAACTTTTTTCTTTGTATAATTAATAGTTGCTGGCAGAGTTTAAAGTTGGGTTGTAGAATAATTGAAAGTTATTTGAAATTAGTTTATTTTCATGTGGTGTTTATTGATGCAAGTTGTATTATTGGGAATTTCAAATTAATAGTGTTTACATACCCAGAGTTAATACCCTTGTGCTTTGGGGTGCTCATGTGCTTTAATCTTGAATGTTGTCTCAAGAAATGACAGGCAAATGCTTAATGGGGTTTAAATATCTGGTGTTATTGGAATTGTACTGCCTGTTTTGCGTGATAAAAAAATTGATGATGCAAACATGGTGAAAATCTGCAGTATGTTGGATTTTAAATTCAGTTTAATGTGTTCTGAAGTAATTGACTTGTATTTGTACTAAAACTATTGAATGATATAAAAGGGTTTAGCAGAGTAATTCGTGTATGATTTGTTTATTTGTTATTGTAAATTTATTTCGATATCTGTCTACTGCATTTTACATCTTAGTCGTGGGTTCGAACCCAGAGAGAGACAGATTACCGAGATAGTAGCTGGGTAAAGTAAACTCTCGTGGGATAGTAATGGCTAGGAGTGTTGCAACTTAACCAAGAACAGGAGAGTATTGCAGAAGAGTGGATATCCAAATTTCATCCTGATTATTTGCCTGGTGTAATGGCTTTCAAAATTAATGACACAGACTAATACTCAATATCAATGATGAAAGAAAGTGTCATCAGCCAGTTTTCTTCCTTAAAATGGTGGCAAATAGTCTGAAAAAGGTTCAAATTCAAAACTGCCTGCAGGATTTTGACTTTTTTGTATGCCTCCATTCTCTACATTTCAACTAGTTTGAATTAAGTTAAGAAATAGGCTTGGGGTAGAAAAAGCCACAAAACTTGTTAAAGTTTATACATTTCTAAGATCACAGCATGGATAAAAGTTTCCTGTAGATTGGTAGTTTTGTTTCTGGCTAAAACCCAGAGATTACATTATTTTAAGTGTGGCTGTTTTGCTGAAAAGCTCACGAGGTTTGAAAAAATTAGGGAATTGTGTGGATTGTAAAACTATGAGAATTTCAGCCTGCTTTTGAGGTTGTAGTGAAAAAACAAAGCAAAAATACTTTAACTGTATCATTGTTCAATTTTTAGGCAATCTTTGTAAATAGTCAAAATCCATTGCAGTTTACATGACACATACAAACAATATTTCAGGCAAATTTCATTTAAAAAATTTAGTTATAAGCTAAGTGTTATATTAACTGTTTCTCTATTTTTTCCCCTATAGTATGAATAGATTATTCTATAGTTGTTCTTTATAGGTAGAAAGCTATTTATATGCAGCCATTCATTATTTTCAGGAATACTAGTATAATTTTCTTATTTCAGATCAGTTGCTTTGTCAGCTGATCTGAAAGGTTTGTTTTGTGTTGCTAAATAATAAAATCTGTAAACCATCACCTTCGAGAAGGTAAGAAAGAGAACCTAGTCATCAATCTTATTGCTATTAATTGTAAAAGAAAATATTATATTGCACCAATATAATATAAAATATTATATTATATTGGGTGCTGATTAAATTTAGAATATTGTAGAAGCAAAAGCAGAATGTAATTTTGAAAAACCCCACGTGGGTTTTTCAACTGGACCCAGCCCGAAAAAACCCACTGGGTTTTTTCAAGCTAGGCCCACCTTGGCGAACCCTGGTCCTGTGTTCTTAAATATTACCCCAAAAAAGGTTTGCATTTCATCTTGATAGGGTGTGTGTGTTTGTGTGTGTCCGAAAACGAAAGTGACGAAGCCGAAAAGTTTGTAAGAATTGATGCATGGTGTTCAAAAGTATTAATATCCTCAAAGTTACACATTATATTATTAAAAATAGTGAAAGCTATCATGCATTCAGGGTCCTCACAGACTGAAAGTTTTTCAGCATGATGGATAAATTGTCATCCAAGGGCATAAAAGAAAGAAAAAAAAGTGACAATAAAGAAATGGGAAGGGTAACAAAGATATCAACAAAATGAAAATTTAAGCACTGGATGCTGCTTAGCTACGTAATCAGCAAAAGACAAATGTGGTTGTGGTACTTGCTGAGAAGTTTATGGTGGGCAAAATCGCTGTCCAGAATTTTAGTTACTCTTCAATTGTGTATGTAAAAAAAAAAAAAATAATAATTTTTGGCTCCTAAATATTTAGCTGCACAGGCCATTCAGCACATGGCAAATTTTTTTAGTTTCATACCCTGCATATGTCTACAGAAAAAACCACCTCTTCTACAAACATCATCCCGATTTACTCTCATATGGCTCTTTCCTGCTCTTTTTTTTTTTTTTTTTTTTTTGATTGGAGGTTTAACGACCACCGTGAGCAACTCAATGGGCTTTAAGCAGTCGCTCGTCCCTAATTTAGGGTCACTGGTTCCAGGGAAGGGAGAGAGCCAGTGCCGTAAGACAAACACAACATCCATGCCTCACCGGGATTTGAACCCGGACCCCGTTCGGACGAATGATCAGAGGCCATCGTTAAGACCACTGCATCACCGGGGCGGCTCTTTCCTGCTCTAAAATCACTCGTTCACCGTGCCAATGTTATTTGCAATGAACCCCACTCATTACAAAAAGAATATGAAATCATCCAAGAAATTGCCACAAAACATCAGTTTCCCCTCGGAATTCTCAAAAAACTTTTCAAAAAGTTTGATGCCAATCAATTTGTCTGTCACCTTTCGCCTCTACAGAAACTGGCCCTTTCCTTTACTGGTTCGATCCCCTACCATCATTCTTGTTCTTACATAGTTGTCAAACTTTTCAAAAGTTTTGGTTACAAGCTTGCAATCAATTCTTCCCCCACTACCATCCAATCAATATCTAAAGATAGAGATCCTCTTGGTCCCTTAGACTGTCCTGGCGTATACCTCATCCCTGTGCCTACTACCTCGGGTGAAAAATGTTATATTGGTAGTACCTTTCGTACAACAAACTGCAGAATTTTAGAACATAAAAGAGGTGTCAGAAAAATTCTTCCGACTTCTGCATTTTCTCTTCTGTCTATTGAAGATACCTCTGCCTCTCCAAACTGGGATTGTACCAAAAGGATTGCACCCTTTTCAAACAAATTTTCATTACGCTACAGAGAAAGCATTCAAATTCTCTTCAATAAAAATTCTTACAATTCGGACACACCCTTCAGTATTCCAATGATTTTGAAATCTCTACTGGCAACAGCTAAAGAAACGACGCCAACCACATAAGTGCTTGCTTGTTGTGTGAACAAGGCTGATGCTTCAGCTGAAAAATCTTACAATTCTGAAGTATAGTACGTAATAAAACATGCGTGAAATTTTCTACATTATTGGTTTAATCATATTATGTGAAATGGCCTTCCTACCGATTCAAGCAATGTTCCAAAGCCGCCATTTTGATTTATTTTTTTCAGACTTTTCTAGGTATAACTACTTTTACACCTAAGAGCATGCCAATTTTCAGATCTCTATTGTCTTTTTTTTTATTTTTTCTTGACAGAAGGGTTAACGACCGTTATGAGCAACTCAATGGGCTATAAACAGTTGCCCGTCCCTAATTTAGGGTCACTGGTTCCAGGGAAGGGAGAGAGCCAGTGCCATAAGACAAACACAACATCCATGCCTCACCGGGATTCGAACCTGGACCCCTTCTGGACAAATGGTTATAAGCTATCGCTCAGACCACTGCGCCACCAAGGCGGCAATCACTAGGTCATTTAGAAGTGGTCAAACAATTCTCGAAAAATTCAAGCAATGTTCTAAAAACGCCACTTCAATTTTTTTTTTTTTCAGACTTAAAGGCCTACCAGCACACTAATATTCAGATCTCTAGGTCATTTGGAAAAGGTCGAACAATTCGTGGACGGAAACACTTGCATTTTCCCGCTTGACTAACAGATTATAAATTTAAGGTAAAATATATTATGACAAAGGAATTTCAGAATTGTGGATAGAAAATGCTAAAATATTTCCATCGTAATTATTTTCTTAAGTTCACTTATTTCAGAAACCAGAAGTAGGCTACATGATTTGAGCTGGGGATTACATTGCTGACATGCATATTTTGTAATAAATTTTAATATACTAAGTTCTGCATTGAATAATTGCTGAAATTTGTGTTGGATGTGTTACTCTTGAAGAAATATATGTGATTCGGCTTTATGCAAGTCGCTAAATCACAAATTCAGGGTTGTGCAGTGAAGTCAACCGTAGAAATGAGCGACAGTTTCACAGTGCAAGACCAGTTTTCATGCTGACGGTTTGTCTCTTTTGCTCATGAAATGCCAGCTGTTTTTGATGTGGCTGATGCAGATCTCAGCGTCATTTACAAAGTGGCTGAATCAGATTTCATGAGCCGTCCAAGGGTTAAACCCCAAAATTGGGGGGGGGGGACATCTGTGTTATAAAAAGTTTTTAGTCATGCAGATTTTGAATTTACTACAAAATCATGTGCCACGATGTCAAAATGAGTATCAATATGAAAATTTACAAAAAAATCAATCTTAATTTACCATCTCAAGAAATATCTCTTAAAGAATATTCTACAAAATTATCTATTCCTTTTAACCTATAAAATGAAGTTTCAGTTGTTTTTTAAAGTCAGTAATACATTACGAAGAAAACAAACCCAACACCCGTGGCAACCCCATACTGTCAAAACGAGTTCTAATCACAGCTCGAAAACTATTGCTGTTTTCGAGCTGTGATTAGAACTCAAAGAATCCAATATGACTTAAGTCGTGGTTCAAAAACATTTAAATAGTTTATTAAAACTTAAGCATTTAAGAGCAAACAGCATCACACTCCCTAGCGGATATCGGAAATTCTACACCACTTACACAGCAGTTCATTTGCCAATTAGAGGATTAAGTGTTTACAAACATCTAAATCAACACTGCCAAAAAACACTGTAACCAGAATTAAAAAATAACAATAAAACATACCAAATATCATCAATATGCCACAATAATAAATATTACAGAACCCTTTCCCTTTGTTTTCAACTGGTACAATTATTAGCTATTAGATGTAAATTAAATTTGAAACTCACCAAAAACAGAGCGCATAGAACGCTCAGCTGCAGATAATGCTCCTTGAACAGCACACATTTTAGCTTAAAAAACAAGACTTAATTTATAACAAATCAAACTAACAGTCATTCAACATACAAAAATTCAACAACCTAAATTCCCGCAATTTACTACTTTACAAATCACCAATAATTTCTCTAACACCATAAACAACTGTAAACAACTTATCTAGTATCTACCAAAACGAAGCGTAGGGAATCTGATGACTATTTTCAACAACCGTCAGTGAAAGTTTTGAGGGCATTTAAAAGAAATTGTTACTCCCACGTAATACAGAGTTATATACTTTAATATTATATTTAATTAATTTCCTTAATTTTGATAAAAAGAACTTCCAAAATTCATTTCTGTTTCAAATGTGAACGCAAGAATATTTCTCAGGCAGTCAGAAATCGTGTTTAAAAATTTTGTGAGAGGGGAAATTTAGAATGTGTAATACGGTGTAATACACCTGGCAACATAGAAGTTGCGGCCCGGCTGTCTGCAACTGCAATTTTATTGACATTGAGGCAGAGAGTTGTAAAAGTTTTAGAAACTTGTCGATTTATGTTCTTTGATTATTAAGTTGTAACTTCGTTTAACGTAGTGACTGTTAATATTTTAGGATGGCTGCCCGCTGCGTTCGGTTACCTAAAGTGGTGTTATTTGGTGACTCCTTAGTTGAGGTTAGACAACGATAAAATATTTTCATAATTGGAATGGATTCACCATGGAGCTTACTGTAGAACAAATTTTAGTAAGGGTTTACAAAAGGTTAGATGTATCAGCTGGTACTCTCTTATTTACGTAGAGTACGATGGGGTTTGTGATAACCGGTAAATTTTCATTCTAATACAATGCTTGAAATAAAAATTGGAGATTTTATCCCTTTCTTCTCATAATGACTGGCGTTTTTGAATTCGTAGACGGTTTTGGGTATCCACTATGGGATCAGTGTGCGTTTTTACATTAATTTCGAATTCGTTACACAAACAGTCGAGTAGTCACGTGAATAAGAAAGTACCTTCGACTTAAATCGTTGGTTCGAATCATATGTTATGGCCAGGGCTGGACTTACTACTTCGGCGACATCCTAATAGTATTTTTAACTGAAAAACGTGCATAATGCTTAGTTGTTAAAATATCAGTTTTTAATCATATTTGAGTAACGCGTTTTCCCCTCAATGACAGGAAACTAAAATCTGAAATATTGCACAAATTTTTTATTGAATATATGAACTTAATTAAGGCTTACCTGAAATTTTCTGAAGTTCTCCAAATGCTGCCTACAATATGCTTATTTGTAAATGTCATTGTAGCTTGCCGTTTCGTGATTATTTCTGCATAAACTTTTGGGCACATAACTTAAGATTTAACATTAATCCTACTGTTTACAACTGTTGTAGAAAACTCAAACGAGAAAAAAAAAAAAAAATTTCCTTGAGTGTGATAATTTTTATATTTTGCTAAAATTACATTAGTCAAATGATCTACTGTAGTCAAAAGTGTGGGAACTTTAATACGGGTAAATTAGCAAATCTCGGACATTCTGCTTTTCACTCTACCCTGGAAACTGCTTGGCGTTTTGTTTACTGCCTATGCATTTCTCCTTTGTTATTACCGTTTTGTATGTAAAGCTGGCAGAAAAGAAACTAAACTTCACTGCAAAGCATAAAGAAGGGGAACAGCTGTTTTTATATAGATTCGCTCAGCGGCATCCCCCAAAAAAGCTAGTGGGACAAGAGAAAAGGCGTATTTCGACTGTTTATCTTTTTAGTGATTTTTTTTTTAAATTGGGTGATGACAGGAAATCAATGTATGATTAAAATCTGTGGCCACTAGAATTGGCGGCCCTGGGCAGCCACCTTGCTCGCCTATGGCAAAGGCGGGCTGCCCTGGTTACGGTTCGGCAGCTAACTCCCCTGCTTCTCAAAGAAAAGTAGTGAGGCTGCTGCGTACTTTTCATAAGCTGGATTACGAATGAAATGGCGAATATTGCTAGGCAACTGGCTATCTAATGAAATGGATCTCGCAGATTCATTCACTAAAACTGAGAAATCAATAGGAAAATCTCATGATTACATCCACCATAATTACAGTACATATATATATATATATATTTTGTTAATGAATGCAGTACACCAGTTATTTGTTGAATGATTTATGAAACTATACTAGGCTGACTGCTATCTTGCAACAAATCTGCAGTGTAGACCCTTGCAGTTATTAGCCAAAAACTGCCTTTACTGTATGAAATTAGTGCTATATACACAGGGTGTCCCACTCACTACTGAACTCGGCATTTCTTTAATAATGTTAACACCAATGAAGATATTGTAACGAAATTTGAAGTGGACTTGCCTCATTTCATGCGAAATGTGATGACGTCACAACATGTGCTGGAAGTGGCCACTGTTTGCTTCCAGACAGCATTGAACCTGGCGCACCATATTATGGAAAGTCCTTACCAGTACGTCCACCGTCACTGCCTGAATTTCTTCAATGATGTTTGCTTTCAAGGCATCTATGGTTCGCGGTTTCTTTTGGTAAACTCTCCCTTTTAGATATTCTTATAAAAAGTAATCAGGAGGTGTCAGATAAGGTGAACGTTGTGGCCATAGACCCTTCGAAATTATGCGGTCGCTGAAAAAGAACGAATTTCGGCCATATAGTGTGTGATGTTTGTGATGTCGCTCCATCATGCTGGTAATATCCAATGGAGAGTTTGCCGTCCAATTGATTTACAAAGGTGCTGAAGATTTCTATATATGCAGCTGTTGTGATGGTTGTATCGAAGAAGATGGGACAAATTATGCGGCACCGGGTCATCCCACACCACACACCAATTTTCTGTGAATGAAGGGGTTCTTCGTGTATCTCGTTGGGATTTTCACTGTCCCAAATATGGGAATTTTAAGAATTGACGTATCCGGACAGTGGTGCCACATTTAGGAATGTATCTGCCACAAAGAGCACTCCGGCTGGCTGGCAGACAGCGCTGGGTTCAATGCTGTCTGGACGCAAATGGTGGCCACTTCCAGTACATGTTGTGATGTCATCACATTTTGCACGAAATGAGGTAAGTCCACTTCAAATTTTGTTGCAATATCTTCATTGGTGTTAATATTATTCAAGAAATGCTGGGTTTGGTAGCAAGTGGGACAACCTGTATGTATATATCAGTCTATCTCTCATGTTTATGATTTCTATAATGCATTATGAAACAAGGGATTTCTATTTAAATGTTAGTAGTGTCTTGCGTCACTCCCCTTTTCAAGTTGTCATGTGCTCTGCCAATTAGAATAATTGTGTTCCGTAGTGCTGTAATATTATGCAATGTTCAAATTACTAAAGATCCAGACTCATGGTTGCCACTGGCGATAAACTTCGTCGTGGTGACTAAAAATGTTTGATTAAATGCCAATTCTGGCGAACTGTACAGGAAAAACATTTATTTTATTTAACTTGTATTGTACAGAAATTTTTTTAACTTGTACGGAACTCGCACGTTTTTGAAAAATTTTACTCCAAATGAACGGAAATTGCACAAAATTTGAGTTGTGCAGAAGTCGGCCATCACCTTTTTCATTCTGCTTGAACAGCAGAAAAAAAAAAAGTTTATAAAAAAGAGGAAAGCGTTGGTTTTTGATCACAAAGAATGCGCCATTTGAAGCTAATGGGTCATCATGGGGGTACAATAAGGTTCACAAGGTTGCGGTGTTGATGAAAGCCGGTGGTAGACAACTCAACTGGCTGCGTTGGAAAAGTCCTACTGGAGAAATTTTTAAATAAAAAAAAATTCCCCAATTTTTTAAATAACTGAATGCAAATTTTACAGTAACCAAGACACGTCAAAATCCGGTGAAAACTTTAGAAGTTAGGCATTTTCTTTTTATTATTTTTAATGAGCATTCACTGAAAGCCTGCATAGTCCATAGGGAAATTCTAAAATCCGGAATCGGCAAAGTCTGGATCTCCGGACGATTCCGGATTTTTGAGGATGTACTTTAATAATATTTCCATACCTGCGAACTACTACAGAATGTCCGTAGTTTCTACGGATTTAGTTGGCTGACTACAGAACTACGAACCTCGCTGTCGAAACTACGGATTCTACGAATTTTAATTTATTTTTTTTATTTTTATTGTTTTATGATGTGCATGAGATTCTTAAGCGGACTCACGGAATTCCGCGGTTTTTTTTTTTGTCATCATTTAGATTGTTCTCAGGATCGGTGTAAAACTGAAGACAATTCCGTCTGATGACAGTATTTCGTGTCTCAAAACTTTCGAAAACAGTAATTGAATGGAGTGAAAAAGTAACCGTAATCATATTTTTTTCTCCTGATGTTGCCTTAGTGTCCAGTTTTATTGTTAAATATGATTTTACTGCATAAAAGTATTTCAGCTTGAAACTGTAGACAACAATTTGCAAAAACGGAGGTTAGACCCCACAAAAATTTCTCCGTAATCTTCAGGCATCAGATTCTTCTGCAAAATTGAGGAATTCCGCCTTTTTCATTATTATTTTGGTCATTTGCGAGATCAGTGAACCAGTGAACACAATTGGGGATGTTTGTCGCAGAACGGAATTCCATGTTTACGAAAATTTTGAAAATGGAAGGTCGACTGAGTTCAGATTTTTTCTGCAATTGTAATTCCTTTTTTCTCGCGATGTTGCTTCTGCCCAGTATTATTGTTAAGTAATATTTAACTGCATAAATATTTGTATTTCAGCATGAAAACAACGGGAAAATTTCCAAAACCGGAAATCGGATGGTGCAAGGATTTCTCCCGTAAGTGCACTCCCTCCCCGCGCGATGTTCCCATTCTCCTGCATTGTTTTATTACTTCAGTTTCAACTTTTAAGCATACTATAACTGAAATATGCAAAATAAAACATACTGATATTATACTAAGCAATTTTATAAAAATAATATAATATGAGATATACAATTTGATTTCTTTTTTTCAAAGTTTGGCTACCACTAATTTTTTTTTTTTTTTTTTTTTTTTATGGCCACTAGCAGTTTTGGTCTTGGTGGCCAATGTCTACTAGCAAAATTTGTAAGTCTGGATCTTTACGAATTACCCAGTGGTCCGCTGGCCATTGGGCAGTAGAACTTCCGTCAGACCACTGAACTATTGATTTTACTGTCCCAGATGGTCAGTAAGTTTTTTTTTTTTTTTTTTCTAATTTGTCAAGTTAAAAACTGAATTTGTTTCTTTTACCTTGCTGTATGGTTTTCTTTTTAGGCTGCAAACTAATGATAGGTTTAAAAACAAATATTGGAGATAATTCCATTGAAATGATACGTTATTTTCTACATATATTGTAAATGTCTTTAATTTTTTTTAATTTATTTTTTTTACGGACCAGTGGGCATTTTTGGGGGACCAGTGGTTTGCAAATTCTAGTGGTCCGCTGGGCCAGTAGAAGATTTATTTCTAATTCTAACACTGTCATGCATTCCAGTTCACCCCAAAAATTTAACTTTTATTGGGAATAAAACTTTCCAGTTGTCAGCATTATTCTTTTCCAACTGAATATTCATGATGTATGTGGCATGGGGGATTATGTTGTAGTCTACTAATGCCCAGTTTGGTGAAACATTTGCACCTCTTAACACAACTAAACAGCATGTCCACTCTAATGTTCCAGACAAATTTATACATAGAATAAATTGTCAGGAACATCAGTGTAGGATGCAAGAACCATTGTTTCATGTACTGCCACTAGTAATTGTATTCGTTGCCATAGAAAGGCCCATGCTATGATTTTTCAACCATCATGTCTCACATTTGATACAATGTGCTCGGGTAATGAAATAAATGCACTCTGTGCATCTTTCTTACCTAAACATGCATGTCTATTAGGTTGGAAAAGAATGTAGCATGTGCTGTTACTCTATAGCATAGATTTTTGTTGATCTAGTCCATGGGCAATTTGTTTTGCACCATGCTGGTTGTGCATCAACATTTGAAGGCCAACTGCATCTCCCCCATGATTTCATGAAGCCTATGTGCTGTAGAAACATTTATGGGTCTGCCTAGATAGTTGATCACATTTCCAAATTGATATTTTGCAGGGTAGGCTGATAAATTAAAATTGCCCATCTTCTGAAAACACATCACACAGTTTTTATTCGAACCATAATAGGTTATTGCCATAAAAATTACTGTTTCGCACATTGTATGCGATAATGCCATTTAGTGCTGGATGCCTTGCCATAAATGTTGAATATAATACTCTAATCAATAACAGTATCCAAATATAAAGTTCATTAAAAATTGAGTAAATTCACCACTATGTTGTCTTAGGTTGTTATTTTTTATTCGCTGAACAGTACTAGCATTTGTGCTCTTGGTCCACTTATTCGAAATTCATTCTTGTCGTTTTCCCAAAATGGCTGACTGTTGGTGCCATTCAATCTGGTGTGTAGACGGTATCCTTAGAGGATCTTGATGAGCTATTTTTTAAACTTGTTGAATTTGAATTCAACTCTTCACGACCAAAGGCTCGAATGATTCGTTGTTAGTTCAAAGTGAAAATTATACAATTTACTAAAATCAATGATTTGAATTTACAAAACGAAGTCAATCTCGTAAAATCATGGAACAGAAACATAAATCAAAGGAACCTTTAAAAGCCAAAACAATCTTAAAAACCTCTAAAAAAGTTGTAAAAAGCAAACATCGCATCCATCCCTCAAGCGTTAGCAGACTAGTTTCAACAGCATATCCTCCGCTGTCGTCTTAACCAAATGACATGTCACATTTATCATATGTCACATTTATCTGTCACCAAATGATGTTATCGCGTACAACATGTGAAACAGTAATTTTTATGGTAATAACCTATTATTGTTTGAATGAAAATATAATAACCACGTAATGTTTATGGTTGTTGGTCTAACAATAACTATAATGAGATTATTTTACATCACTCAGTACTTTTGTCCACCTAGTCATTTATCAAGTTCAAGAACTGCTGGACTTTCAGCAACAGAACAGGGGAACTGATTTCATAAAAGTGCCTGCAGATTGTGCACTGGGTGGCATTACTTGTGAGTTTGACTGCAGTTTCCTACATGTTTTAAAATATATCCTGTGCCCTACAGAATAAGTAGATGTTTGTTGTCGAGGACTTAAAATTTGTAGCTAGAAGTATGGTCAATTGATCACAAAAGCAACCTAAAAATGGCAGCACACCAAAGATGAATTTTTCACACCTAACAGCAGTTATTTGTAAAATGTCGTGCCATTTTATATGGATTGTGTTGTGGAAGTTCTGCTACAGAGTAGCAATTGTGGTTTTGTTTTTCTTTTCTTTCTTTTTATTTTAATTTCATTACTTTTCTTTTGGCTTCCATCATGAAGAAAGGTAAGCATTTTTTTTTTCTTTCATAAAAGAGCATAATCAGTGGTGGCTTTGGGGTGCAGGCAAAGGAGGTAGTGCCTCTTGAGAATTTTAAGACTTAGGATTATTCGTTTTGTTTATTTAGTAAAATCAGTTTATGCTAATTACTTTTTTAAAAAAATGGCCATTCATAAAGTCTTATTGTGAGGCTTTCCAAAAATATGAGGCAGTACTTAGTTCTGGCATTTCATCAATATGTGAACTCTGTCAGTTAGACAAAGAGCCCAATTGCCTAGCTCAGACAGAGGATGCCAAATCTGCTTTTCCTCACTGAGTCCTTGGAAAGTGACAGGACCCTGAACAATGTGTGCATGGTCATTCGGATTTCAGCAATAGGCAGGTCTTAGTTTGCCTCTCTGAAACAACTGTTTAGGTGAACTTCCACAGCTCTAGGTGTTGAAACAGTTTCCAATTTTACATGCATCATTCTGCCTTATTTACATACAGCCTACTCACACCATTAAAAAGCAAAGGAAGAAGCTCTGCTACTAAAGGAGCAATGAAAAGCATATTACAAAAAGAAATTCTACATTTGCAGTGTTTTTGAATAAAATTTATCACAAACGGGAAATGCATGAAATGGAAAACAAACAGTAGGATTACGAAAGATGCAATTCATAAGACAACCTTATAGGTTGTCTTATGTTATAAACGTGCTTTTGATTAAACTATACATAATATCTAAGGTATTTTACCATGGAAAAACACACGCAAGGAACCCTCGTGTAGAAATAGTGGCCCGAAGATGGCGATAAAGTACAGCAGAAAGTGCTCGCTGTAACAACGAACCTCTTATGAGACGTCTCCTGACCCGATGAGTATAACTCTTTCTACTAAAATCTTTTAATTAATAGTAAATTTTAAATGTTTGATTGTGCAAGTGAATGAACATGGAACTGAAAATATATAACCTAACTGTTTTATTTCTGCAAAAAAAATTTTTGTAACTAACCAAAGTTCCGTAACCTCTCGAAGCTGGGACCACGTGCCTCGCAGAGTGAACAACGTGCGAAATACTTTGACAATATCAGGTAAAATACCTTAGATATTATGTATAGTTTAAACAGTAGGAATTATAATGTATTGTAAGCTTTATCTTTTGCGCTTAGGTGAACATTGTCTGTAGAAGTTTTTAACAACCTATTTTTATTTGTTTTGATATCCATTGAGGAAAAAGTGTGTATAGAATTTTATTTGAGATGAAGATGTTTATTTCAGTCTTGAACATATAAAACGAACGAAACAGAGTCACGTACGGTAAAGGTTTGTTTAGCGGTAGCTTTCGGTCATCCTACGACCTTGATCACCCGCGATTGACTGGATGGGCTGGTTGCCAGAACTACAATTTGAAGTCATCCAGTCGATCGCAGGTGATCAAGGTTGTAGGATGACCGATAGCTACCGCTAAATGAACCTTTTACCGTACGTGACTCTGTGTGTTTCGCTCGTTTTATATGTTTATGTGTTGCGTGATGCCTGAGTTTTAAACCATTATTTCAGTCTTATTTTAGTTTTCTGTAAATCTCTTAAATAAAAAGTCTATTTTGATACAATAGAGTTTGTACTGAAATTGGCTTAGCAGTTCCTAAATGGTATGAGAAGACAATGCTAATGAAAAAAAAAATATATGTAAGCATGAGACAGGAATCTCACAAAGCAGGGTCTGAGTTGGCTTTGAAGACACAAAATGTGTTTCTGCAGCTAAATTTGTTCATGGTACACATTGTATGAGAAATGAATAATAACTAATAATGTAATAAAATGGTACCAGAACAAATGAACTCTTTTGAATCCAAGCAAAAAAATTATTTGCCTCCATAGTAAGTTTGGTCACTGGCCACCATTATGTATATATAATTCAAGTGCAGCATTATTGCAGAGGTGGTGATGAAATAAAGAAGGGTTTTGGATCCAATACATACTAGAAATGTAATGTTAAATCATGCAAGCAAAAGATTAATTTACAGGTTGCCAATTATTTCTAAGGAACTCATATTCCTACATTCAAAACTTTGTTATATATTTTTCATGAGTGAAGAACTAAATGCAATTAAATTTTGCAAACAGCAACTTGAAATGTCATCAAATATGATGGTGAACTGGAATATACAACTTAAAGGAAATCTGCTTTCATTCAAAGTGGGTCCAGGTTTCAATCCCTGAGAGGCATGGATGATGTGTTTGTCTTACATTACTGGCTCTCTCTCTCACCTGAAACCAGTGACCTTAAATTAGGGACAGATGACTGTTTATAACCTATTGAGTTGCTCACGGTAGTAATTAAACCTATAGGCATAACCACTGGGGTCGGAGGGTCAGGACTCTTCCAGATTTTCAGAGTCCGGGATCCCCAATGTAAAGGACCCCCAATTTTTTTGGGAATATAATGATATAATGCACACTTTTTTATGATGTGAACCGACTGAATTTAATAATATAAGATTGTGATTTTTCGTAGAATGCAAGCACGTGTATAATAAAACAGCGAAATTGATTCCTAATAAGCAAAGTCAGTTCTGCAACTTTGTAATTTACATTTCTGCCCTATGTATCATAGTTTTACCTTTGTGTTCGTTAAGTTCCACAATCCACCAACAGAGGCGCCTATGTAGTGCCTTTTAGATTGCTCCTCAGCAACTGCTTTGCCCCTGCGTGTGTGTGTAGGGGGGGGGGGGTCCCAAACTATTTTATACAATATGTATATATATGCATACATATAATCTGGGGGATGGGGTCCAATCACTGTGCATGTGTGATCGGACCCCCCCCCCCTTCCAGATTTTGAAACATGGTTACACCACTGATTAAACTTCCAAACAAACAAAACTAAAGAAATCTGCTTGTGTGTTTTTTAAAGCTGAATTTAACAATATTGTTGATGAATGGCTTTGTGTTGAAATTGACAAGAATATGTTCTCTAAACATAAAAACAATGCTGAAAGGACGTTTCCTAAACGGTGGTTTTATGGAGGTATAGGTTGTGAAAGTAATGCTTATGATTTGAGTTAAAAATCAGAATGCAAAAGCTGTGATCGATACCGTTAAGGATCATATACAACCTGGCTCAACAGTTTATTAAGATAGCTGGTGAGGATGCAGGATTTCAACACTTCACTGTGAATCATGAGTACAGTTTTGTAGTAAATAAGAGTACTGAAGAGTTAGTATCCAAATATTTGGTCATGTGGGCATCTGCAAAATGTGAAGTAAAGGGGAACAACCCATTCCATTTAGAATCACAATTTATTTGACAGCAAAAGGTTAGAAACAATGAGGAACAATCCTTTAAAGCAATTTTAAGAGAGAACTTTCTGAACTATAAAAATGTTTTTTTTTTTTTTTTATCTTCATAAAGTATAATAAAAATGAGTCATTTTTGGTGTGCTGTAATCTGTGGGTTGCTTTGGTAACTAAGTTTCATTCTTCTGCGGGATCCCAGTAATCAGAAAGCAACATTTTAATTTCCATTTCAGACACAGGAAATACTATATAATGAGCTTTTTTGCTGAATGTTTTTTCTTATTCATATGAATTCATGTCAAAAAGTCAACATCCAGTTCGTTTTCATTTGAGAAGTTACCGAAACCACTGACTACACATGTGACAGATATGCATTTCTAAGCACTCACAACTGTGATATAACTTCAGTATCACTATCGTAGGAGCCGACTTGAAAAATTATTGGGGTTTCCAGAAATTTTTAATCGAATTACCCATGCAGTTTTCAAAGTATTTGAGTTTAATTTAAATTTCGTTCAGTCAGATTATTTGGCACAATAAGATGCCTGAAATGCTAAAATGAAGCAAATTATAGTTAATTACAGATTTTTTTCCCTCTAGATTATTATTTATTTCATTTATTTTGATTTTGTAGGCGCATCATTATTATATAGAATGCACAGATACTGTGTGAATTTCCAACTCAATTGTCTTATAAAAGTAACAAAAACATGTAAAATTTATTAATTCATTTTAAGGTTTTTTTACCAATTTTAAAAGTGCCAACAATTTTTTTCTTCAAATGATTTCTGAGTTAAAATAGGAGTTTAGAAGAGAGAAGACATGGCATCAGCTGCACGCCCTGAATTTTCCGTGGGCTCTACTTTGTATCAGCTGTGTATGGAAAGTATACCCAACTTGGGCTGCTTGTGTACTTTTCTATGGGGAAATCGTTGACTTTGAAGAGGCTTTAGAGGCACTTGTGTAGCATGTACATTCAGGATAAAATGAGACTGAAATATACATGCACACATAACTAAAATTTTGCGAAAAAGTTACAGATATTCTGTTTAGTATTTTCAAGAAAAATTAAACAAAATTATGCTTCGTTGAGGGGAAGTGCATATGGCGTATTAACCAATCACGGTCTTGCTAAAGCTGTGGGAGCCTTGTTGACCTTCAGGGACTGCTGCAGAGAGTAAGAAATGGCCATTATCAACCTGTGCTCCGGAACAGGTCTTCAGTAAGTGACGTCACTAAACCCTTTTCACCCAAAGGTCGCAAGAAACCAGATAATCAGATTCGACTTCACCGCAGCTGCTGATGCCATCTTCTCTCTTTTCCAACCGCCTTGGTCCCCGACTGCCCGAAGGTAGGGTGGGTCAACTGACTGTACAACATATTTCCGCCTTTATCACTATGACCTCGAATAGGCTCTTGTCTCCGGATATACAGCTAGACTTTTGTATTTTGTGGAAACCCAGACAAACCGGAGAATTTTCTTTTATAAAGGAGGCAGTTTTAAATGCTCTTGAACAACGGTACTTGAGATATTGTTTGTGGCGTTAAATTTGATAAGCACGAACAAACACTAATTCTTTTTGAGGCGCAATAAACAGTCTGAGGGGTAAATTTCTATATATATATATATAGTGAACGGGGAATGAATAATAAAAAAACTTGAAGAATTGATAACAAAAAACAAAATTTATGCACATATGCGTACATGTATTTTTTTCACAAAATACGCACAAAAATATTAGGGCTTCAAGGAACCCACAACAAAATCATTGGGGGTTCAAAAAGTGTCTCGAACCCACGAAGTCGGCGCCTATGCACTATTATCTTAGTTAAAAAAAAAAATGCATGGCTGCTACCAGTATATTAATAATGCAATGGAAAGTCTGGATCAGTCAGAAAGCAATCTATATCATATTTTTTTTTACCTTTTAGTAGTTACATCAGAGCTGTGCTGTCCTTCCCCTGTCAGAGAGAGACAGTTATGACTGATAACTGTCCTGTCATGTATGATATTTTAGGAGTTTCAACTATCGTACAAATGTAAACAAACTGGATGCTGTCTTCCTTTCTGAGCATCTCACAGACTCATTGATATATCAGGGTTCCCATGATCCTTATAAATCCTTAAAAAGTGCTTTTTTGTTTTGTTTTTTGGAAGGTGCTTAGAAGTACTTATTTTTTTGCCAAAAATTTCAAAAAGTGTTTAAAAGTATTTATTTTTTATGAGAGAAAAAGTGTGGAAACCCTGCATACATGATTCCTTATGATGAATAAAAAGGACAAAAAGAAGAAAACATGAAACATTATTTCCACTGCCTGAAAGTAAGCATCAACTATATATATTGTCATAAAAAACATTCTCATGCAAAAAAGTTGCCTAAAATAAATGCTTCTGACTTATAAACATTTTCACAAGATGCATTGTAAAGTTTATTGAGATTTATGTTGAACAGAATAACTACTCATTTAAGAATTTGTCTCCAAGAAGCAGTTAGTCCAGACTTGTGTTGGTTGTGAAGGAATTGTGGAGGTCACAAATCATAAGAACTCTGGTGAGCACCATCTTTCAGATTTTTATATAAAAGCTGCACATTCGCCCATGCACATCATATTTTTTACCACACAGAGCATTGTGGAATTGTCAAATGTTTTGAGGCTTAATCTGTTGCCACCATTTCTTATTTTATTATTAATTTTAAAAAGACTGAAATAATTTTCTTATATTCTCCCCCACATCCATGTGTGTAATGTTTCTCATAAGGGATATGCTACCAGCTACTTCATGGGTATTTTTAGTGCCAAAATTTGATGGTTATCTTCATTTCTCATAAGTGTCTGTGTGTGTAAAATGCATTGGACATGCTGAAAATTAAATGTGTGCTTGGATGACTACATTTGAGGATATTTAATATATTAAAATGCAGGGCTCCAAAAATGCGGTCACCCGCTCGCCTTTGGCAACCTAATTAATGCTGTTGGCAATAACAATTTCAGTACTTTTAGCTATTCCACTGTTCTGTAGAATGAGCAGCAGTGATTTTTTAAAAATATATATCAACAAAGCACGGTTGCCATGATTTTTGGCAAAGAAACAGGTGAAAAAAAACTAGGTTAGGAGGGGGGTAGAACAGAGGTGAAAGCAGAGACTGGTAAAAAATGTGAAAGACTACAACTTTTTACAGGGCATAGGATGTACAAGATCACTAGCTCAACATGGTACCATTGGCTGTGGATTGATGTGCCGTAATGAAGAGGAAAGTGAAAGGGTAACAGAGCACGACTAATTAATAAAAAGTGTTGGCTCCTATTCTAAGCACAAGAAGAAATGCTGTTACTGATTATTGTCTAGTTACTAACTGTTGTTGTTCTCCCTTGTGAGCAAGTCTGACAAAAGTAAAAACAAAGTTTCAAAAGATGAGACAGCAATCTTCGCTGCTATTTTTAATAAACACATGAGACAAAAGCAGTTCTTGATCATTCGATTAACATTTTTCAAACTGTGAATGTGTTTGTTTGTATCAGTTAAATCCTAACAAACTCTTCACTAAAAAACATTCACTTGTCAGCAGAGTTGATTTCCAGAGCTGACACAAGAAAATATTGATGGCTACCAGATTTTTAGAAATTTTTGGAGCCCTGTTAATATGAATTAAAATTCACCACATAATGTTTCATATTTAAGGCTGTCATGTGTGTTGCCTTTATTGTTAAACAAATGTTAACTTACAAACATATTTTTTATATTAAAAATAGCTCTAGACATAAAGTTTGTTCTTAAGTTCCTCTTACTTTTCTCTTTTTAGAGGTCACTTGATGTTAATGATGGTCTTTGGGGTGCTATTTTGGCTTCCAAGCTTACAAGGTATGTTTAAATATTCTAATTTATTGAAAATAATTTTTTTTTGCATTTGTTACTGTGTGTTAGGTTCAAACCTTCCACCAGTCAACTAGATTACTCATCAATAATGAAGAAAATTTCATGCATGATTTATTACATACTAAACTTTAGAAATTGTCCGATTTGTAAGATCTTTCAGCTGCAGCTGAAAGATCTTACAAATCAGACAATTCTTAAGGTTTAGTACGTAATAAATCATGCCTGAAATTTTCTTCATTATTGGTTTCTTCATATTACGTGAAATGGCCTTTCTACCGATTGATTACTCACATATATTATATATTTTGTGACTGAAATGTAACATGCTCTGTCAATTTCCCTGCAACACATTACCTTAGAGAAAATTTCACATGCTGGCTTAATTTTAAATAGCATATCTGTAAGTTCATTTTAGATTTCACAGTCTAAATGTTATGAGTACAAAAATGTTGTGGATATAGTATAACTCAGCAAAAAGTCTTAAATTTTCTACCCATATAAGAATAAAAGTAGATTAAAAAAGAATAAAAGTAGATTAAAAAAACTTAGAAAAGTGTGGGGTTTCAAAATTTGTTTTCTGAAGAATTGGAAACATCTGAGGAAGCATTGTTTTATAAAAATGTGGTGGCAGTTCAGGGTTGTTGCTAGACTAAGAACTTTGGGGGAAGGGGAGGATGGACAGGATTTAATTGTTTTAGCTACATCATATTCACCACATACTCCTCTTCCATAATGAAAAAAATTATAAAACTGCAGAATTTTAAAATTAATAGTTATCACTTTTAAATCATGTTTCATTTAAAATAATTAAATTTATTAATTTATTTTAATACCGCTTTTGGCCAATGAAACCCCAAGATCCTGAGTTTTAGTGCATTAATATTATAACTAATATTATTTAGAAAGACTTTATCTTTTCCCCATCTTTGGTGGGGTGACCCCCAGTTGCTTTGCTGTGGTGAAGAGTATTAAGCAATGCTGTAGTGGGCTCGCCTTTCTTCTGTTTTGGAGAATTTTTAATTGTGGCCTTTGTTAGTACGAGCAACAGAACAGATCCTGTGTGCACAGCATGGAAGCCAAACATTTAATTTTGTAGCTCCCACAGTTTGAACAAAAGGACAGAGTGAATAGTGAAAGCTATGTGTTCTCAATAACAATTTTGCAAGTTTTAGATTATGTATAAATCATTTATTTACCCTATTTTCTTTGTAGGAGCATCACTATTTTACCCACATTCACGGCATGAATCTCTTGTGCCTACTCACTGTTAGAATTGTTTAAGACATTTTAAACTAAATTTTTCTTTACTATACTAAAAGACAAATAATGATTAAAATGAATAAGCATTGCTATCATTGCTATTTGCATCACTTTAATCACATGGCCAGCTTGAAATATAGCATTCACCCCACTATGCAGTTATACAGACTTTTAACTTTAAAACTCATAAATTTGTACATTTAGCTATTGTCAATTAAAAAACACCTAAAACTGTTTTAAAAATACTGAGGTCACCTTACAAACCCGCAACATCTTGGAACTAGTTTTAGGAAACTTTCATAATTCTGTTGTCAATGATGTATCTGTGTGTTCACACACACACACACACACACACTTTGATTGCAAATGGTGAACATGGGTGAAAGTTTCCCATCCTGGGGACGAAATTCCGTCTTTGACAAATTTCCGGAAACGGAAATTAGATGGAATAAAAATTGCCCCCATAATAGTAAGTAAAATTTCCCTCACAATGTTCCCTCTGTCATGTATTGTTGTTAAATGTCAATTCATTCCATAAATGTTTGTATTTCAGCTTGATATAGAAGGTAAATCGAAAGATTTTACTTTTGCATTTGGAGCTTTGTGTTCGTCGATACTCTGATTTGTATCGACAAATGCATGTTCTGTGCATTGTTGCAAAAATGCTGTTGTCAATCAGGGTGAAGAATGGGCGTGGCCAATGTACTTCCTGGCGTGAGACAAATTGACTGACCTTGAAAATGGGTGGGATTGCATTAAAAAATGAAGATAAAGGTGGCAAGTGTGGGCACAGTCCTAATTTGTTGTGGTTTAAAGGGGGAGGGGGTTAGAGAAAAAAATCAGCTTTTCAGTCGTGGCAATGCCTTTATAGCTTTCACCGTTGATGGTGAGTATTCCACACCTCACCTTGAAGCAGGGATGTCGCCCACCCAGTTCAAGATGTGCCATCTTTCAATGTTTCTTTACTTTAAAATCTGGACTTTGCGAAGTCATAATAAGTCTCATGTTTTTCGTCATGCAGACCTATGTATTTTTCCCTAGGAAGGTCATTTTTACTTCTCTGTAGGGAGGCACCGTAGCAGAATGTTCCTGGTCAGTCTGCGACAGACATCATTGTGCCACAAAATAATCTGCAGGTGATCACTGTACAAGATAACTACTAAATGTGAAAAACAATAAAAATTGCACAGACATATTTTTCTACCTAACAAAAAGTGTAACCTAGGTACTACAGCAATTGCAATGTTAATTAAAATCAAGAACATTCTGGTCCTCTGTATTTGGAATTTTACCAATATTTTCAAGCTGAAACACAAAGATTTAGGGAATAAAATTATATTTAACAACAATAAAGCGCAGAAGCATCATTAGGAAAAAATTGTCATAAGAGGAGAAATCTTCGCTCCGTTCTACTTCCGTTTTCGGAACATTTTTCTCCATTTCCTATCACAACTGCAAACATTTATGTAATTAAATGATGATTAAACAATAATACAGAAGCACAGCGTGTGGAGGGTTATTGGAGAAATTTTTGCTCCGTACAACTTTGGTTTTCATAAATTTTTTCTCCATTTTCAATTTTAAATACAAACATTTATCTAATAAAGTTATATTTAATGACCATGTAGGGCTGAGGGAATATCACAGAAAAAGAATTCAAGATTGCTGGGTTCCGTCAAACTTTCGTTTTCGGAAATTGTTGGCTTCCATTTTCAAAATAAACCACAAATATTTATGCAATAAAATTATATTTAACAACAATATCGGATAATTCCCTCTTCAAGCATCGAGGAAACATTGGGAGAGAAAAAATTACGATTACGGGAGAAATCCTCACTCCGCCTAACTTCCGTTTTCGGAAATTTTGAAAGGCAGAAAACTTGCATCTGTGATAGAGTCTGCAAGGCAGTTTAGTAGGGTTCTGGGGATATCATTTCTGTCTGCAGGACCAAAATAAATCTGCAATGTGCATTGGCCATCGCCACGATTCTCTTACGAGGATGGGTAGAAAATTAATCTGAGATGTACGTCGGCCATCGCCGCGATTCTGCTACGGGAACGAATACAAAATAAACCTACGATGTCCATCGCCGCGATTCTTCTACGTGGATGAGTACAAAATAAATCTGCGATGTAGGTCGCCGCGATTCTTCTACGGGGATGTGTACAAAATAAATCTGTGATGCACGTCACTGCGATTCTTCTACGGGGATGAGTACAAAATAAATCTGCCATGTACGTTGCCGCGATTCTTCTACGGGGATGAGTACAAAATAAATCTGCAATGTACGTCTGCCGTGATTCTTCTACAGGAATGAGTACAAAATAAATCTGCAATGTACGTCCGCCATGATTCTTCTACAGGGATGAGTACAAAATAAATCTATGTACGTCGGCCGTCACCGCGATTCTGCTACGGGGATGAGTACAAAATAAATCTGCAATGTGCGTCGGCAGTCACCGTGATTCTGCTACGGGGATGAATACAAAATAAATCTGCAATATCTGTCGCTGCGATTCTTCTGCGGGGATGAGTACAAAATAAATCTGTGATGTACGTCGGCCGTCGCCACGATTCTGCTACAGGGATGAGTACAAAATAATTCTGCGACCTACGTCGTCTTTCGAGAGAAAAAAAAAATTGCGATTACGGGAGAAATCCTACGCCTAACTTTCGTTTTTGAAAATTTTGGAAGGAAAAAAACTTGCATCTATGATAGGGAGTCTGCAAGATGGTTTTAATAGGGTTCTGGTGATATCGTTTTTGTCTGCAGGACCAAAATAAATCTGCGACGTACGTCGCCATGATTCTGCTACGGGGTAGGGAGGTTATAAAATAGCATCTGCAGAGCCATGAAAATTTAGTTGTCCTCTACTCTTTAAAATTCTTAATTTAACCCTATTTTCATGTTAGTATAGCCAGTTGCAAATGAGGAGGATGGGTTGGAATTCTCTGAGAGAGGTCATTACTAATTTCTCTGTTGTTTGCTATACTACCAAGTTAGAAGTTTATGGCTATACTAGTGCTATTAAATCTGTTTCGTGGCAGTGTGTGGCGTGTAGCTGATGACTGCGTTATAAGAAATGAGTGCAAGAAGAGGTTGCTGGCTTGAAGAAAGAAAGTTAAGGAGAAGGGTGGTTTTGTGTCTGCATGTCCTTACTTCTCCTCAACCTTAATACAATAACATTTGCTTTTATACCCTTCTCCTGGGCAGAAAATTTTCTTTTAATATGTGTGTGCTATTGGTGTTTGTGGCAATATGTTGTGTTTATTATGCAGGTATCAGGTTTTATAAATATGCGGGGTTCTTAAGGTTTTATAAATTTGATTAAAAATAGATAGATGGAACATTAACAAAAAAAAAAAAAAACCAAACTTTTTATTCTTTTTTATTCCAAACAGTGCAAAAGCATCAAGACAGTTCCAAAATTAATTAATGTGTGTTGTGGCTGGGGGATTGCACAAATTCCTTTGCAAGCTGTAGTGAAAAGCATTAAAATTTCTTTCTTTTACTGATACTTAAATAAAGTTGTCATTAAATTTCCCCAAGCAAAAATAATACTCACTCACTTGTCACCCACCCTGATTTTGAGTCTAGCGACTCCCCTGCCTTGAAGAAACAGCGATATCAATGCATTGCAAGATTGGGCTAGATAGTAAGTGATAAGCTTGGCCAGTTTCATGTAACTGTTCAACCCATTATTACATATGATTTTTATTTTGATTATCTTTTGCTGGTATGTGTGATATTAGAATATTCATCAGACAACTTCTAAAGAAAATGATTGTGTTTTCTTACATATCTGCCAGTGTAAGTGCAATATGTTATTGCCATTTTCAGAATTGCTGATGTGATAGTAAGAGGTTTTTCTGGGTACAACACACGGATGTGTAAAGTCATCCTGCCTTGCCTGTTTTCTGATGCCAATGTTGCTGATATTGAAGCATTTGTGATTTGCCTGGGTGCCAATGATTCCTCTGAGCCTCAATCGGTTACCAAACAACATGTGCCTTTAAATGAATACCATGATAATCTTGTTGCCATGATTAAATACCTTGAGGTAAGAACCATTGTTCAGCTGCATTATTAAAGAAATATATACATGCATGTGATAGCTAAATATTGTGAATAAACTGCTGAGAAACAAGTGAAAAGTAAATGTATCTAGATCATTATTCTACAGTAAGATTTTTTGAACTGAGAAATATATTTACACTTAATGACAATAGGAAGATATATCCATGTAATGGTCAGTGGTGTGTGGTTCTTGCTAAACATCCACGGGTAAGTTCTGCAGACGTGCCAACTCTCCAGATTTTCAGCCATTGCTCCTGCCCTCCGGATAAAAGTCAAATTCTCCTGATTTTCGCCAATAATTAGCTGTTATGGTGGTCGAAATTCCATCAACCACCACTTTGGATTGACACAGAAGAAAAAGATTTCGAACCGCTTGTGAAATCTTTTTCTTTCTGCGTTGATGCAAGACAGCATTTACAGTCCTCGGTATCTTACTTTTCCTGTTCTCATATCTGCAAAAAGAAAGCCACCGACAGTGGCGCGGTGATCTATTTTATGTTGGTTACAAACACACTTGCACGCCAGCTATGACAAACTTTTCGTTTCATGTCTCCCCGCTCTTAGCTGCGAGCTCTGTTTATGGTTTCTTCAGAGTTTTGCGGAGTGCTTTTCAGTTTTGCTTTACTATGGAGATTTTTATTTCTTGTTTTGCACCATGTTTGTCGCATTTTGTAGAAGATTAATGTGCTCCTTCGTTCATCTCTAATTGTGAATCTGTTATTGTCAGCTTTGTTTTATCTTCTATTGTAGCATTTTGTGTACACTTAGTTTGTGAATTTGTTTGTATTTTTCTCATTCCTTTCGCTTACTTTTTGCGGGAGATTTTTCCTTTTGCGTTACGCCACTTTCGCGGTTTTTATTTTATGTCATATCTTTGGCAATTTGTTTTTTCTATACATATTAGCTGTTATTGTCTTTGCTGCATAATAAAGTTGTGAAACTGAGCACCGGCTTTCGACAAATTGTCCGAGTTGGGTCTCGGTTCGAATCGCAGTGGGGCATGGTTGTTGCATACTTGCTAACCTTTACGGATTTCTGCTTAATTTTACTGATTTACGGATAGAAGTCTTTTTTTACGGATTTTTTAATATTTCGATTGCTCTACCGAAATATTTCAATCCACTGCAACCATCCATTTAGATTTTCTACCGGAACTTACGAGCGACGTGTTACGCAATGATGTCATTTTTGACTTACCGGCTTCGTGCGTAGCCATTAAGTATAACGATGGCTCTGCTTCGTGGCGTCTCCTTGGGTAGCTCTTTCTCTCCCCTGGAGGGCTCAAGTGACGTGCCGACCAGAGTTCTCCAAAATGCGTAATCTAATTATGCGTCTAGTACACATCGAAATTTTATCAACGCGTAAAAGTATGCGTCAGGAATTTTTCTCGGGGCGTAAAAATACGCATTGAGAATTTTTCTCGGCGCGTAAAACTACTCATCGAAGAATTTTACCAGTTCGTAAAAATACACATCGGGACGGCATTTCGTCTTTCAGAGACTGAAGTAAACGGAATAAAGATTTTTTCCGTAATCGTTCTTTTTCCTGTGATGTTGCCTCTGTCCAGTATTGTTGTTATGTATCATTTTGCTCCGTAAATATTTGTATTTCAGTTTGAAAATGGAGGGAAAATTTCCGAAAACGGAAATTAGAGGGCGAAAAACTTTCGCTGTAATCTTTAGGCCCGAGAGTGTGATGGCTTCGAGAAATTTCTCCTTTTCCGTCATAATTTGAGTTATTCACGAGCTCGATGCATAACTGAATAGAAATTTTGGGGCAATTAGTAGTGTGGAGGATGTTTTCTGCCTGAAACTTTCTAAACTTTTGAAAGAGGAAGTTTCGTCTTTCAAAACTTTCGGAAACAGAAGTTAGACGCATTGAAGATTTCTCCCATAATCGTAATTTTATTTTTCATGTGATGTTTCCTCTGCCTTGTATTGTTGTTAAATATCATTTTATTTCATAAATATTTGTATTTCAACTTGAAAATGGAGGGAAAATGTCCGAAAACGGAAATCGGACATAGCAAAAATATCCCCTGTAACTGTAATTCCCCCCCCCCCAATGATGATCATAACATGTATCCTGTATTCTTAAATACCCCCCCCCCCCCAAAAAAAAAGTTTTGCATTTCAGTTTGATAAACGAGGTGTGTGTGTGGGGGGGGGGGGGGTCAGGAAACGATATTTTCAAGATAAAATCAAGCTCTTGATTATTTAGCCTATTATTAGAGGTGTGCGTAAATGCTCTTCTAATCAAGTTTATTATGCTATTTTTTTTATGTATAACAGGAAAATAGCATAGTAAACTTGCTTAGAAGAGTGTTTACGCACACCTCTAATAATAGGCTAAAGAATCAAGAGCTTGATTTTATCTTGAAAATATCACAAGATTATGGTTACCCTAACAAACTTATTAAAAAATGGATATATGAGAGTAAAAAACCGTAAGGCTAAGAGAAATGAAGACAATGAAAGTTATAATCAAAGAAAGATGAGAAAAAATAAATTAAAATATATAGGTGCATTCCCTTACTTGAAAGGTGTCAGTAAAGAAATTAATAGGCTATGTGCCAAATTTGACTTACAACTAGGAAGTTCAGTGAACACCTTGAAAAATCTGACTATTAACAAAAAAACTGAGAGCAAAATATTAGAGAAATCAGGGTCTTACGAAATTCCCATTGCACATATACCCCCAATATCGTACATCATCATCATCATCATCATTGTCAACCATTATCAATCCACTGCTGGACGAAGGTCTCCCCAAGTTTCTTCCACAACGGTCTGTCTTGTGCCAGTCTCCTCCATGTCACCCCTGCATACTTTCGAATTTCATCCACCCATCTCCCATGTGGTCTTCTTCTGGGTCTTTTCCTGTCCCTTGGAATCCAATCTAAAATTTCGGCTGTCCATCGATGATCTGTCCTTCTGGCAGTATGTCCAGCCCATTGCCATTTCAGGGATTTAACTCTGATCATGATGTCTTCCACTCTTGTCATTTTTCGGATCCACGAGTTCCTCTTCTTATCTCTCCTGGTTACACCAAGCATGCACCTCTCCATGCTACTTTGAGTTGTCTGCAGCCTTTGTATGTCTCTTTTAGTTAAGGTCCACGTCTCTGCACCATACGTAAGCACTGGAAGGATGCATTGATCAAACACTTTTCTTTTAAGACATAATGGCATATTGCTCTTGAAAATTATGCTGTTTCTTCCAAAAGCTCTCCAGGCAAGTTTTGTACGCCGATTAATTTCTTCATCAATGTGACCCTCACTTGATATCTGCTGTCCAAGATAAATGTACGTGTCTGTTATCTCCAGCTTTTCTCCATCAATCGATAAATCTTCATTTCTTGTAAAAGCATTGAACATCACTTTTGTCTTCTGAAAGTTCATTTTTAATCCCACTTCTTTACTCTTGTCAGCAAGTTCCTGGATCATACTCTGCAGCTCTGATGGGCTAGTTGCAAAAATGACTACGTCATCAGCAAAACGAAGGTGGGTTAGATAATCTCCATTAATCTTTATCCCCTTGTTTTCCCAGCTCAGCGACTGAAAAACACCCTCCAATGTGGCATTAAAGAGCTTCGGAGATATGGTGTCACCTTGTCTCACTCCCTTTCCAATTTTTACGTGTGTTGTATTTTCAAACAGCCTAATCTTTGCACTTGCATTTTCATAGATGTTATTAATAATATTAATGTATGCATCTTCAATACCGCAGGTTTTCAGAGCCATTGTAACTGCTGATGGTTTCACCGAATCAATATCGTACATATCGTACATAGGGAGTACTAAAAACAGGTTTAAAAAAAGACTAAAACAATGCATAGCTAACTGGCAAAAAAAAAAAAAGCAAAAACTGCATTAGTGCAATTCTGTATTGACCACCGAACATTCCCAAAATTCGAAGAAATTAAAATGCTAAAAAGGAATAAAAAATCAGAGAGACAAATGAGAATGGGGGAATCGATATTAATTTATAAAAATAAAACAAGGGTGTGCAACCAAAATGATCCTAATATATTATATAACCTTTGGAAAGAGCTAATAAGACAAGAAAAAAGAACAACAAAAGAAAAACCGACAAAAGAGACAAGAGAATAGGAAATGAAATGAAGAAGAATACGGAAAGTCGACATCAACGACCATTTGAAGAAAAAAAAAAAAAAAAGATTGAGTTAGAGAAACATAGATGGGGCGCCAGCTAGGTTTAATTAAGAAAAGTATCTAATACAGCGTATCCGACGAATGGCAACGTGGGTTTTCGGACTCCATTGACAAGAAATAAACCATGAACATCGGTGGGAAAGTCGTCATGCTCCTGAGGATGCCCAAAGACTGGGTGAAAAATTTAGAGCATTAATAACGGTAAAGAATTGAAGTTATTGAATCCTAAAGTGAAAATCTACTGAATCTACCCAAAGTAAGCAGAGTGTTGGATGTGAAAGGTAGATGCACATACAACGGACAATAGGACAATAGCATCAACGAAGACCTGAAACGTGCGTGAAAAGTGAATAATCGCCAGAAACGGAATGCTTAAGTAAGCATTATCCAACTAGAATATTTCCAAGTTTTTCAAATAATGCACGTAAAAATGAATAGTAGCATTTTCCGATCGAATTCTTAGTCAGAATATGAACTGTTAATATGAATTGTTTCTAAACAGTTGAGGCAAAAGAGTGTGAGGGTGCAAGAAATGGAATCACTCATCCAATTCCACTCAAGTCTGCAGCATCATTATTGAGCGAGAGATTCCTCCAAAACTGACGCCTATTTTCTGGAATTAATGGTATCAAGTGCTGCAAGATCATGTTTTTTCTCTGTTCTGTGATGCCTCTTGGAGTTGCGATGGTTGGTGGTTTTCCAAAGTTCCTACTGATGGCCTTGAGTTTCAAAATATTAAAAACATAGAAAGCATCTGCGGTAAAGCTGGTTCTGTAGGCCAATGTGTGCTTTCCTCGCTCGGCGACAACTTCGACCATGTCCTTTAAATACGGCCTGGGACTGATGCGATTAATCTAATATGAAGATGAATTATCCGGCCAAACAAAAAAGTCTTCTTGCTTCATCTCCTTAACATCGACTTTTCCAGAATTCGATGTTTGCACACAACTAACGAAATCGTATACTTTCTTCTTTCTTTGAAGAGAAAATTCAACTTGGTGGTGGAAACTGTTAGCGGACATAAAAGTATGACCAGCCTCGAAGTATCGTAGAGTTATCAAGACTGTGCTGCTATTTCATCCGAGTTAATAATATAAACCAAGTAAGAAAACAAAGTCCAGTTTTTATTTTGACCAGCGCAATTGTCCAGCCAGAGAATGATGTTTTGAGAATCGTGCATGTGTAGCAGAAAAGCCTAAAATGTACTTACGAGGTCCTCTTTCTTCCGTCCAGAAATACATTCATGCCACAGGCATGCAAAGGTTTTCAGCTTCTGTTTTTCTCCACTGGTACAAAACTCTCGTTAAAAACGATAATTCTTTGGCAAAAAATTACCCTTTTGAACATGTCGATCCGTGGTAGCATAATTATCTTTTCAAGATCAGCTGAAAAGCACACAGTATTTGGCCCTATATCATCAGTATCACACCTGTACTTCTCACGAGCCTCTTCAGCTTTAGTCTTATGTACTCTCCAAGCACTGCAAATTGTGCAATCAGGGGATAAGGAATTCGCGTCGTGTGCTGGATTATGAAGCTTGAAACTCTCACATTGCTCGCACTCTTCATGTCCGAGGGATGTAAAATAAATGTTTAAGTCTTTTGACACAACTTTTCTGTAGAGTTCATAGGAACACTTCACGTCAGGATGCGTTTTAGTGAAGTCCTCGTGCATCCTTTTTATAGTTATGTCACTCGGCAAATACCTTTTATTCAGAGCATGTTCCCTCCTCTAATGGGATACAGTCGGTGAAAACAATTCAACATGATTTTTAATCAGCTCTCTATCAGTCTTTGGTGTTTTCTGATGTCTACCTCTCCCATCACTTGCAGGAGAAATTGCTGACCCACCATCATTGCAAAAAACATTGGTGATAATCCGGTCATTCTTTCTTTCATATCCCAGCATAGTGAGATAAAATGTTTTGCATATTTCCACATTTTTTCCATTTTCGTTTTTTAGGAAATATCCAAGTGACCTTGTATGCTTACTGTTTTCACTTTCCGTACGCCTTCGTTTAATGTCTTCAGCACATACACCGGAAGAGACAAAAATCCGCCTTTCCTGCCAATTCAAAGACCAGTACTGATTATTAATAGCATTGCGACTGTCATCGGATATTTTTTCATTGCACATGAATCTGCAGTTTTCACAAGCCCGAACACCTTTTCTCATATTTTCTTCTTTTTCGGATTTCTCCCTTTTTAGTACATTCTTCATTTGTTGTAATGCAAGAATTGGCAGTTATTACTGCTTCATGTTCTTGATTTTCTGGCCGAGTTGAAGAATCTTGTGACCTGTTGAACTTTGTTTTCATCTTTTTGCGTGCTGGCTTCAGATTGTCAGGAGCAACATTACATTCCTCCAAAATTTTGCTTCGTAACAAATCTGGGTCATTAAACAAATCATGTGACTGTGGAAAATTATTATCAGCTGAAGTTTGATATTCTTTGTCATCAAATCTACTAAACAATATGTCCAAAAGTTCAACTTCAGCATCTTCTCGCTCAGATAATTGCTGATGCTCCTCGTTGGTAGTGCATGTATAATTTGTGTTGATCGACACGCTTATCACGTCAGACTGCAGCTGTTCACTACCAACACTCTGATTTAATTCTAGTTGCACAAGTTTGACCATTTCTTTGCCACTGTAAAAGGCCATTGCGACGCGTTGTAAACTCTTTCACATCTCAGCGCAGGGACCGAACATACGACAAATGGGAAAAACAAGTTAGCGTAAGAGGATATATTTCTACATATCATGTATCTACTCGCAAATAAAACACATAATCCTTCGCCTTCAATTCGTTGAGCTGCCGTCAGCAATTAACGAACCTCAAGAGAAATTAATAGACAAAATCGAAAATGGCGCAGATAGAGCAAATGGTTAAAAATGCAGATTCTGTAAAAACATATGATGGTGTCTAATACAACTAATAACAGTTTGAATGAGGGATAGTTCATATACCTCTTTACAGAAGTTTCTTGAGTCACACAATCACCAGCTTTCATAGCCTAAAACGACTGTCGCACACACCAGAAAGAATGGAAAGTAATTATTAATCACTGTTCTGTAAAACTCACTGTGATAACTATGAACACCAAACACACAACTGCATAATCAAACTACTGCATCATAATAAAACATCCCTAGCGTTCCAAGGTCATCAAGGGGCTCATCCTAACTAAAATGCAGTGGATCCCACAAATATGGGAGATACTGCATTCAAGCTTAGTATAGCCTGCTCGTGCAGGGAGCAAGCAGTCTCATCCTACACTAAGAAGCAGTAAATCCCACATTCATTGTACATACTAAGTTCAAGCTTAGTGAACGTCGCTAACTGCTTTCTAGCTATGTTCTCAGCTGTTTCAGTGACACATACTGCAACGATTTCGATAGGAACAAGGTCTTGTACTTCATTCTAGCATTGTAGGATGTTATATTTAATGATATAGAACCTGTTGCATGCGTTAACTCCAAATGGCCAAAATTGGAGTTACTGCTTTCTTGCTTGGGACGGCAGTACATATGTGCCTCCAAACATACTTGCACAAACATCAAACAGAAGTTATCGCTCTTTCCACATTTTATAAGTGAGTCACGGAAAAATTCTCATCGGCCATCACCGGTAACCGAACCCAGGGTCTTCCAGTTGTTCCTAATCCACGTCAATTGTGTGTATAATTACTCATTTACCTCCTAGTTATTTGTTCAGTTGCTGCTTTCCATCTTTGGTGAATTCTCAGCATTGTGCGGGGCTCCAAGAAGCAACCTGCCATGCGGTTTGGCAGTTTTGTCGTATCTGAGTCTTGGTAATTCGAGGCTGCTGTGGTGCAGTGGTAGCATGTCCGGCACGTAACTGGAAGACCCTGGTTTGATTCCCAGTGGCGGCTGATCAGAATTTTTCCGTGACTCACTTGTAAAACGTGGAAAAAGCGATGACTTCTGTTTGATGTTCCTAGTCCACGTCAATTGTGTGTATTATTACTTGCACAAAAGTGAGCTTTGTCCTTCAGCATAGGAAATGTTTCTGGCAACTGCTTGTAAAAGTTTAATAGATCAAGATTCGTAAAGGATGATTTCAGTTCACCATTGCATTGCATTTTGACCAATTTTAATTGGAAATCTTCAGGTGTCTCTTCTGGCTGCACTGAAAACGGATTTGAAAACAGCTGCAGCTGAAATTTGTATTTTTTAAATTCATGAAACCTTTCATTAAATGATGCAAGAAGTTTGCTAATTTGTTTGGAATAATCCATCTTCATGTGTGGGTATTTTTCTTTCATAGCCTTGCAGTGTAGGGAATGTACAAAGTTATCTGATTGCATGTGAGACTTGAAAAGGTTTAGTTTAGTAAGGAAAGCATTTACTATATATCAAATAGCTGTGAAACAAGTTGCATCTGTCCTTGCAATTGCAAATTAAGTTGATTCAAATGGGCAGTTATGTCAGCAAGGAAAGCTCAGTCACACTGCCATCTGTGTTCCTCTAAATGCCTTGTATGTTTACCATTTTTTGAGGAAAGTGATTATAGGCTCTAATAGTTCAACAAAACACTTCAGAACTGCTGCTTTACTGAGCCACTGAACATCAGTATACAGAGGAACATCAGAATATTCAGCTTCTATTTCTTCTAGAAATGATTTAAACAAATGATGATTCAGACCATGACAGTGGATAAAGTTCACTGCCTGGGTAACATCTTTCACGAGGGCTTCAAATCCTAGTCTCTTCACACAAAGTTGTTTGTGAATTATACATGAAACTGAACTAACTCCTCCTGCCTATTCCCAAGGTGGCTTTTCAGCAAGGTCACCGTGCCGTTTTCACATCCAATCATGGAACATGCCCCATGTGTGGCAACACTGGATAAGTTGTTGAGATTGAGTTCACATTTAATGCAAACAGTCAACAAAGCATGTAAAAATTTGGAACCTGTTGTGTGGTCACTAAGTGATTCCATTCCAAGGAATTCTTCAGTTACAGTGAAATCAGATGAAACTCCTCTGATAAACACAATCATCTGTGCTGTTGATGATATGTCAGTCAACTCATCTACAGCCAATGAGAAGTAAGCAAATCATGTGGCTAAATCATGAAGCTGACTAGTAATATCTGATGCAAGTTGTGATATCCTTAGTTGTACTGTCATATGGTTAAGACTGATGTTTTGAAACACTTTTGTCTTTTCAGGACACATCCTATAACTGGCGATGATGAGACATTTTTTTATTAGATCTCCATCACTGAATGGTTTCCCACTCTTTGCTATTAAAGCAGAAATTTCTAGGCTGCTTTCAACAGCTACATCCAGTTCTGCAGATTGTTTTATAAAGATATTTTGCTGGCTGGTTAGCGATTGCTTCAGAGATTCAATTTTCTGCTGGCGTTCCTGACCTTGCATGACGAAGTCCTTATGCTGCATTTCATGATGCCTCTTCACGTTCAATTCTTTTGGCACTGCTACTGAAGCATTGCACAAGAGACAAATAAGGGAATTGTTTTGTTGTACAAAACAATATTTATATGTCCAAGCTTCTTGAAACTGACGATTTTCGGAATGCACCTTGCATTTTTTACCACATGCCACGATTGTTGTTTCTAAACTATTACGTGTTCCAACACTCGTTGGCAACAATATGTAAGCACAATAACAATACGGATATCATTATTTGGGTAGCAAAAAAAAAAAAAAAAAAGATTTAAAACATTTCCTTGCAAGAAATGTTTTAAATCTTTTTTTTTTTTTTTTTTCGCTATGCGAATAACGATGTTGGTATCATTATCGAAGATTTATCACAAGGAAACATCTGATGCCACATTGGAGATAGACATCTGCACCAGCGGCTATTTGATCGGCTTAAAAAATGAGGAAGGAGCAAAAACTATGATCGGCGCTCCGATTCGCCCAATGAAGTTCTGGGAAATTGTCAAAATTCCGAAAACTCTGACATTGAAAATTGCTAATCAAAAATTTTACTTTGATTAATCGATTTTTATACGAATGCTACTATTGATAATCGCCAGTCATGGTCACGCCGACGATGTCAAAATTTAGCCTGCACGCCATCGCAGGGTTTTTGTTTTTTTTGCCACAGACCTCTAGTTGGAGATCATGACGCCATTTCGAACCACGGGCCGGATACACGATGACTGCATGCGAGAGGTTGTGCATCCCTGGATTTATTTTATCTTTCAAAATTTTCGAAAATGGAGTTCCTCGTTATCTTTATTTATTTTTATTTTTATTTTTTATCAATGTATTACTGAACAAATTAGGGTTGGTTGTGGTTTTCCGTCTGAGGACAGAATTCTGACTAACTAATCTTTCGAAAGCGGAAGTTAGATGGAGTAAAGATTTCTCCCATAATCGTAATTTTTTTCTTGCAATGTTCCTTCTGCCCAGTATTGTTGTTAAATATCACATTATTCCATAGAAATTTGTGTTTTAACTTGAAAGGGGGGGGGATTCCGAAAACGGAAGTCGGAGGGTGCGAAGGTTTCGCCCGTAATCGTAATTTTTTTCCTGCGATGTTCCTTCTAAATGTCAATAATTTTATATTTTGAAATCAGGAATGTGTTTCATTTTAATATTTACATTAAAAAATTACAGTGAACTATTCCATCTTGCTCATGCTGTGTTATATTCACACTGTTTTGCCGCACATTCTGATTTTTCACCGTGTTAAACATTTCAGCTTTCTTTTCTTCTTCATTAGTCTCATGTATGCACATTGATACCATGCTATGTAAACTTAAAACTGTGGTTGTTCATGCTTTCTTATTTGCACCCAAAACTGGGGGTAAAGGTGGAAATCAACAACAACAACAACAACAAAAAAAAAATGGGGTTTTGTTTACAACAAAAATTGGACATTTTTCTTAATGTGAATAAAAAGCAAAAGTTCACAATTGTTTCTTTAAAAATGAGGAAGGAGCAAAAACCATGAACTTTTTCAGCATTTCTGTGTTAGACCTAAGAATCTGTTGAGCTATGAACAATCTGTAGTACTTGGCATCTCTGAAAGTGTTTCAACTGAAGAACAAACATAAGCCTTTACTAATGCAATTAATGCAACCAGCAAAAACTGGTGAATGATATTTGTGCCGCCCCAGTGGCGCAGTGGTCTAAGCGATGGCCTCTGATCATTCGTCCGTAAGGGGCCCGGGTTTGAATCCCGGTGAGGCATGGATGTTGTGTTTGTCTTACGGCACTGGCTTTCTCCCTCCCTGGAACCAGTGACCCTAAATTAGGAACGGGCGACTGCTTATAGCCCATTGAGTTGCTCACGGTGGTCGTTAAACCTCCAATGAAAAAAAATGATATTTGTGCAGCAAAAACTAATAAGTGAGATTCACAAATATTACCAGTGGCAATGACTACGTGCTGTGGTAATAGTATCGCTGAGCTTTTACCATTTTCCATTTTTTTTTTTTTAGAGAACAAATAGTACTACCTTCATTGCATCATATTTTCTGTCAAAATGCTAAGTAAAATTACAACAACAACAACAAAATTTCTTTCCCATTCGTAGGGGGCTTTTGTTTTCATATTGGCCTACTTTTTTTTTTTTTTTTTTTTGTTAACACAAATACGACACTGTTTGTTTGTTTTTAAATCAAATTGCTGAAAAGACCTATTTTCAGCGGTGCATTATCTGCAGAACTTAAATTTACAAATTTGTTGATAGATGCTCTGTAGATTATACAACACAAATTGTAGTGAGTGCCTTTTCTAGCAACATATTTTGTGTATCAATTCTGCCATTGTTCACTTTTAAGTAGTGTATCTAGTTGAATAACTTTTTGGAGATAACTTTTTGGAGTTCAGTGACTAGATTAAAACATACTTACACTGGGTGAATGTGGAAGTTTCTGCTCATGTGGAAGTTACTCTGCTGGTAACTTGTTCCTTCATTGCACTATCTGACAATAATTATTCAGAAATTCACCTTATCTTCATATCACTTAAGGTTGTTCTGATTAACCCAATAAAATGCTAGCTTTTTTTTTTTTTTTTTTTTGTGCTATCCAAGATAAGTGTTATTTCCAGTGGAAATTCTTGCCTCTTTAAATTAACAGTACCCACTTAGTTCAATTATACAGAAGTATTTCAGTGTGCCTTATTATGCTGAAATGGTTTTTTCGTTAATGTTTGTGCTGGCTATTTCTCAAAGCTAATAATGAACTATAGATTAAGCATGTTGCTTTGCACTCATAAAGATAGCAGTAGACTTGTAGTATTAGATTTGTGGTCCTTTTAGTATAGTATCAGCATTGTTTAACTTGTAACATCAAAATTAATAAATGAGATTAAAGTACACCAGATGACGCACAATCAAAAAGCGCTTATATCATAGTAAAATATGTTTATTTACTGGCATAAGACTATATAGATTCACCAAGCTTTCTTTGTCTACCTATTGCCTTGAAAAAGTCTGCCAGTGAAGAGCAAAAGGTTAGCAAATCTATATAGTATTACGCCAGTAAATAAATGGATTTTGCTACACTATAAGTGCTTTTTGATTATGAATGAATATGTTTTTAACAGATCTTGTATATTGATGTGAGCATTTTTGCAAATCTGTCAGTTTTAAAAGATGCATTTCTGATGTGTTTTAATTTCTGTAGAAAATAGGTGTTCCAAAAGAAAAACTGATAATAATGACACCACCACCTTATGATAATGATGCCTATACTGCTTATTGTGTAAAGCAAGGTATGTGTTCTACTTTGTGTATGCAACCAAAGTTATGTTTCATGTTGTTATAGTTGAGGAATTTATCACTTCTACCGAGATTCTAGTACACACTACAATATTCAATTTATCATGCATGAGATTTTCCTGTGGATTTGTGGAATTCTCCTTTTTTTTTTTTTTTTTTTTTTTTTTTTTTTTTGTCGTCATTTGGAACATTCTTGAGATTGATTCCAAAATGAAGATAATTTGGTTTCTTCTTTTCTTGCGACGTTGTTTCTGACCAGTATTGTTCTTGAATACCATTTTAGCAGCCCCGGTGGCGCAGTGGTCTAAGCAATGGCCTCTGATCATTCGTCCGTAAGGGGTCCAGGTTCGAATCCTGGTGAGGCATGGATGATGTGTTTGTCTTACGGCACTGTTTCTCTCCCATCCCTGGAAACAGTGACCCTAAATTAGGGACAAGTGACTGCTTATAGCCCATTGAGTTGCTCACGGTGGTCGTTAAACCTCCAATCAAAAAATAATAATAATAATCATTTCATTGCATAAATGTTTGTGTTTCAGCATGAAACTGTGGACAACAATTTCCGAAAACGATAGTTAAGACAGCGCGAAGATTTGCATGTAGTCTTCAGGCATGAAATTCTTCCGTGGATTCGAGGAATACTGCCATTTCCATTATCATTTGGCACATTCTCGAGATGAGTGCATAATGAATATAATTCGGGGGGGGGGGGACCATCTTTCGAAAACGGAAGTTGGACGGAGTGATGATCTCTCCGGTAATCATAATTTTTTTTCTCTCATAATGTGCTTTCTGCCCAGTATTGTTCTTAAATAATCTTTTATTCAACAAATGTCGTTCCAAGCGAAGATTTCTTCCGTAATCGTAATTCTTTTCTTTCCATGATGTTCTCCCTATCATATGTTGTTAAATGTTACTTTTCCCCATAAGTCTTTGCATTTAAGCTTGAACTTGATAAGGGAGGAGAAATTTTCCAAAAGTGGAAGTTACGAAGTTGGAAAATTTGTAAGAATTGATGCATGGTGTTTGCATTTGTGTTGTCAAAGTTATATAAAATAGTGAAAACTTTGATATTATGCATTCATGGTCCTGTTATACGGAAATGTTCAAAACATAATTAAAAAGTGACTTTTGTTATTCTGTGTGCGAACAGCAACTAAAA
Organism: Macrothele yani; assembly: GCA_039090855.1. NCBI lineage: Eukaryota > Metazoa > Arthropoda > Arachnida > Araneae > Macrothelidae > Macrothele > Macrothele yani. Next base: position 86,842,976 of record CM077001.1, read on the forward strand.
ATTTGCCATCAGTTAAAAAGGCACTCAAGATCCATAGGGATAGCCATTCTTTCATGGACCATGGAAGCACACACGATCAAAAGGACACCCCCCTCCTTCATTCCCAAGTCGGTGGAGAAGCTCACAGAAACCCCTCAAGTGACAGTTTGCGCTTAGCAATTATCAACAGTCAACTTACTCTGGAGCATCTTCTTTCGAGTGACAGAGAGTGAAAGAAAATGACACGTAGTAGTCATAAATAAGGAGTCTTGTATGGGATTTGAGACAGTTAGAAAGGATTTTGCTTCGACCCAAGGCAGGGAGGAACGCTTTTGCACAGGATGAATGAGAAGAAATTTGGGCATTAAATACATAGAGAAAGCCACCCGAAATAACCATCTTCCGCTAGAAGTATATACTATTTATCTTGATTAACTGATGTTTTCCCTTTCTCCTCATTCAGAACAATAAATCCAAGTGTGCTAGCGTAATAATCTGCTGTTACGTTCTATTTGTTTCACAGGCCTGCAACCAAAACAGTGTTTAGAAACCAATAGCTGATTCTGATAGATTTTTGGATGCTGATTTCAGGAAAAATAGTCAAAAATTCCATCACGTACCATTTTTTCACAAATTGAAAATTTCGATTTTCGTAGCCACCAATCCATTATGTTTTAATCTACTAAGGAAGGGGATGAGCATTTAGTGTCATAAGTCGTCATTACTGGCGAAAACTGGAGATTTTTAGGGCGGTCTCTGGTGCGAAAAAAAAAAAAAAAATTTCAAGTAATAATATGTCCAAAAAAGTTTTGTTTGGACAGATTTTACTTCAAAATGGCTCTTATTCGTCGAGAGCCTAGGTTAAAAATCACCATGATTCACCAGTCGTTATCATGAGGAGAATTCCAGGAACATCAAGTGTGACCGGAAATGAGTTAGTTGATGACTCACTCCCTTTCGTTCCTCTCCCTTATTCTACGCTTCCCGCTCTCTGCTCAGTTGTACTTTGATCTTTGAGTGAAACGGTTGTGTGCTGAGCAGTGCAATTTTTCTCAAGGTGTTATATCTGTAGAGGTTAAAAAAAATTTCCTGCAGCAGATGAGTATACTCATTTTTATAGTTTTCTTATTTAAATTTTTAACCTATAAAATGTACTAAATGGCAGCAAGGGCTTGTCTTAATTCACCTGATTCCTTTTGTTATATTTGTGGGGAATTTGTAGTGAAGAAACACCAAAGAAATATAACAGATTTTGTGAAGAAAGTATATTATGCATATTTCGGTGTAAAACTTGGTGACCAGAATAAGTCATGGGCCCCACATAAAGTGTGTTACCCTTGTGTAGAAGAATTGTGAAAGTGGTCAAAAGGCACGAAAAAGTCTTTCCGTTTTGGAATCCCTATGATCTGGAGGGAACCTAAAAATCATAGTGATGACTGCTACTTCTGTTCATGTAATGTGCAGGGGTACAATTTAATTAATAAGAGAGAAATATTTTATCCAAACCTCCAGTCGGCAACACGCCCTGTTCCGCATAGCTCAGAAATACCTGTACCTAAACCTACTGAGAAACTAGAAGACATTCCTGAAGACCCTGAAGACGAAGGTCAGGCTTACGACAAGGACTTTCATAGTGTTTCAGATAGCAGCGAGCCCCAACCTTTTTCCCAGCTGGAATTGAATGATTTAGTCAGAGATTTGGGTCTTTCTAAAGAATCTGCACAACTCTTAGGCTCTAGGCTAAAGGAAAAGAATTTATTGGCTCCTGGTACCTCTTTCTCATGGTTCAGAAAGAGAGAAACTGATTTTGTTCCATACTTTTCTCAAGATAGTGGCTTGGTTTTCCCTGGATTGATGGAGATGTTTAATATACAAAGGAAAACGTGAACGAGTGGATGCTCTTTATTGACTCGTCAAAAAGAAGCTTCAAAGCAGTGCTTCTGCATAATGGCAGCAAGTATGCTTCAGTGCCATTAGGGCATTCTGTGTACCTGAAAGAATGTTACGAGAATTTAGCCTTGATTCTCACCAAATTGAAATATAAAGATATTGGATGGACGATATGTGGTGATCTAAAAGTGCTTTCCATGCTTCTTGGACAACAAGCAGGATACACCAAGTACCCTTGCTTCTTGTGTGAATGGGACAGTCGGGATAAGGGCAATCACTGGATCAAAAGGAGTGGCCGCATAGGAAAGCATTAAAACCTGGAAACAAAAATGTAGTAAAGGAAAGTTTGGTTGATCCCAGTAAAGTCCTCTTGCCTCCACTTCACATTTAGCTTGGCTTGATGAAACAATTTGTTAAGGCTCTATCGAAAGAATGAGAGTTCTTTAAATACCTTGGCGACAAGTTTCCAGGACTGTCAGAAGCAAAACTAAAGGAAGGTGTTTTCGTAAGTCCAGATTTTCGGAAACTTTTTACAGATGAAGTGTTTGAAAGTAAAATGGTTTTGAGTGAAAAAGAGGCCTGGGGAGCTTTTAAGGAAGTCGTCAAAAAATTCCTCGGGAACTTTAAGGACCCCAACTTTAAATGTATCGTGGAAAACATGTTAACAAAATTCAAAGACTTGGGTTGTTCGATGAGTTTGAAATTGCATTTTTTAAAATCGCATTTGGACTACTTTCCCCAAAATCTTGGTGCGTGCTGTTAGTGAAGAACAGGGAGAAAGGTTTCACCAAGATATCAAGGAAATGGAGCGTAGATACCAAGGTAGGTGGAACATCAATATGTTGGTGGACTACTGTTGGATGCTGCACAGAGAAGACCCGCATACTGCCTACAAGAGACAAAGTGCCAAATGGAGCTTTCAGGGGAAAAGGAAAAGACAGCATAAGGACCTATGAATACCAGGATGTATTAACAATGGTAATTGCTCTTATTAATATAATTTAGCAAATCATTTCCAATAGTTTGATAAATAATAAATTTGTAAATAAAACACTTAAAAATATTTTGAAAAGACCTACTTTTCCCCAGAATATGTAAAATAGACTTTCTTCCCCATATATTCAAGCCCATTTTGTGAAAAATCCTTACGTGATTGAAAAAAATGGATGCCATATTTGAAATCAGCGCACCAAACAATATAAAAATCAGTCATTACATTGCAAACACTTTTTCATGACTCAAATTTTGCAGGCCTGTGATAATTATTTACTTGCTTCCCTGCTTCAATGACAGGAACCTGCAAACAATGATTCTTCTGATAAATTGGTGTCCACTTCATACTTGACAATAACCATGCCAACAGTCCTCAGACTGAAAAGCTCTTTCAGCATGATGGATAAAATTGTCATCTTAGGGAATAAAAAAAGAAAAGAAGAAAATCAACAACAAAGAAATGGGATGGGAATGATAACAAAAGAAAGTAAAATTAAGCAATGAATGCTGTGCAGCTGCAGAGTCGATAAAAGACAAATATGATCCTGGAACTTACTGAGAAGAAAGCAACACAAAAATGAAAATTGAGCTGATGTTCTGGCAAATACAACAAAACAAAACTGATTAAAACAGTGTGTTATAAAACTATTTTATTTTGTTTGGAATCAGTAATTTTATATTGTGAATACAGTGATGTGCTTCAGTTTAATATAATTTACGTAAATTACAATGAAAAATTTCATCTTGCTTGTGCTGCATTATATTCACACTTTCTCATCACACGTTCTGATTTTTCACCCTGTTTAAAAGTTCAGCTTTTTTGTTCCTTGACCAGTTTCATGTAGGATTTATGTTAGAATCTATTAAAGACTGGTGTAAAGCCAACATTTACATAATGAATTTGTGAATTCAGTGATCAGTGTGACCAAGGCAACACACAGCTCTATCACAGTTTATATATGTAAAATTTGACATGAATTAAATTAGTTTTTACCATTACTTGTTGGGTTTAATTATTACATGAACTTACTCATTTTTGCAGCATAGTTGTACTTTAATCATGAAACTAGGCTTTATCTATAAAGGGCGTATGCTATGTACACTATGTAGAATTTAACAGGTAAGCTTAGTGAGAAATGGGTTTGTCTCCAAGAGAAGGGACACTGCCTTGGGCAGTAGTGCCATGAATAACAGCAACAGGCACCTCTGTGAATTTGTGAAGATTATATAAAATTAAACTTCAGTATAAATATTGTTAAGGCACCAGCTAGTTCTTTGTAGCATTCACCAAAATGTCATCTCACTAGTTTTTGTTTTTTTCAGAATTCTTATGTGAAATAACCAACTGGAATATAGTACAATTTTGTTTGTTTGCTGGAGAGATGTGTTACTTACAGAGAGTTTGTGGCTACTCATTTCATCACATGCAAAATGAAAAGGTGTTTTAATATCAGGCAAAATGTTGTTAGTAGAATGGAGAGAAATAATTTGAGGCAGACTGCTTGGCCATGTTGAAAGAGTGAATGATGAGGTGCCAACTAAGAGAATTTATTCATTCAGAATGGCAAGAAAGGAAGACCAAGGAAATCACTGGAATCCTGGATTCAAGACTGCTAAAAGTGAAAAAGGTATCAAGTATGAAGTGCAAAAACTTATCGTGTGAAATGTGTTGTGGATGTCAGTGAAGCTTGAGTTGTGTGCCAAGAAAAGTGGAAACATTTGATATGTCAACAGTAAGTAAAGTGTGACACCATCAGTAACTTTGATTTGGCTGGATGCTGCTTTGAGCAGCTAACCTTAGAATCTCGGAGAGCAGCTCGTTGATATGTATATATGTGTGTATATACACTCTTTGCTGAAAAAAATGAAGCACCCGGAAGGGATCATCCAATTGAGATGAAAATTGGTATGTGCAATGTATATGTATAGGAAAGGAAATGAGAGAGAGATTGTAATTCCAGAGCAGTTGGGCCATTTATTCAGATAAAACAGTTAAATGAGTAGAACAAGTCAGTACATTGTAGCACCACCTCTGGCTCAGATATAAGCAGTTAGTTACCTGGTGTGGCATAGATGCATACAGTTTTGCCACAGGAGTAGGAAGCTTAAAGCAGTTTCAGTGTTAATGAAAAGAAGGAAATCAGTTGTGCAGATATTGTCCTGAGGTATAGCATGCCAGATGGTGTCCAAATTGCGGGCCAGTTTGCCGACATTCTGGAATTGGCATAGGTGATGTGCCGTCATGCTCTTAACATGTTTGATTGGTGATAGGTTGGGTGATTGAGCTGGCCATGGAAGGGTATCAACATTATGGAAACAGGCCTGGGAGAGCTGTGCCGTGTGTGGCCAGACATTATCCTGTTGGAAAATTGCTCGGTGATGCTGCGATAGAAACAGCAACACAAAAAATCATAGATTGTCATTGACGCACTGTTGAGCCATGAGGGTGGTACAGAGGACTGCCAAGGGTGCCTGGCTATTGTAGGAAATGGCTCGTCCCCAAAAAGTCACTCCCGATGTGTGGTCTGTGTGCCATTCCAGAGTAAAGGCCAGATCCATGCACTGGCTGTCTCGTCTACAGACATGTATGCACTGGTCATTGGTGCAAAGTACAAACCGAGACTCATTATTAAAGACAACATGATGCCATTGTACCTGACACCACTACAAACTATCCCACATTGATCGGACCCGACACCACTGCAACTGGTGCTAGCTATGCTGGCTCGTCAGTGGTAGGTGGTGGAGTGGCATCCTCAAATGCAGTCCCTGTGCCACAAGTCATCTGGCAACGGTCGTGATGGCCACTTCTGTATCTGTAGGTGATGCAACATGGCCATGGATTGTTATACAGCTCTCACAGTTACTTGATCATCATGCTCTGTTGTTGCCCTCGACCATCTGCCTCTCTGGTTGTGCCCTCCTCGACCCATTGGTGCCAACATCTTCTGATTGCTGTCTTGTTCCAACCCAAATGCTTGGCAAATTGATGACTTGACCAATTGGCCTCTTTCGGGCCAATTATATGTCCTCTCTCAAACTCGTTCAGCTGCTCGTATTGTGCATGGATCCGATTGAAGCATCCTCACAGTCTGTGGAGATTAATGCAACTGCAATCCGCTGTCACAATTGTCCATGCATGTCAAGCTTTGCTCTTGATATTCCCTCCTCAATGTGTGGTTCCCATGCGCTATAGCAGGCCACTATTTATTTATTGGTCATTCTTTTTCAAACATCTGCATAGTCGGCCCTGAAGTACTTGCATGCGGAGTTTCAACAGGATTGAACAACTTTCCTGGGGTGCTGCTTTTTTTTGGGGGGGGGGCAAAGGGTAATATGTAGAATTCATTTCATAAACACAATAGCCCTTATGCAGATGTTGTTAAGCCAACCTTTAAGGAAAATATTGTGCATGTGAATTAGCAAGAACTAAGAAAATTTTGAACTACTCCATCTGTAAATCATTATATTTTATAGTTTTAAAATCTATAATTTAATACAGAATATGTAACATCACAAAGTGGGATACTAATAAAAAAATGTAATGATTGTGACTGTATGAATGAAAGGAAAAAAAGTACTTTGAAAAGTCTCCAGCCTGATTTTTTCAACAGATAGCAGGGGGTAGGTGCAAGTTTCAGTATTTATTCTGTTGTGAAGAATTTAATTTTTTAATTCAGTTTCCATGTCTTTAAGGTTAAACAACTTACTAATTTGTTTCACACTCATATGCAAGAATGCTGAACATTCTATGGCATTGCAAATGAAATGGCAATAGAAACTGTCAAGTAGAAAGCATTGGTGAAGCTATTATATTTGAATTGCTTCAAGTTTTGTCTCTTTCTTACAAGAAAATCAAATATCAGTGGAAAGTGACTCTGGAAACTCAAAGACATGTTTAAAAACATTGATTGCTTGCTTATACAAATGTAGCTGTCAGATAGTTTGTTGGTGATGTTCCATGTATTGATTTTCATCATTGGAAAATAGACTGAGGTCATCCAGATAAAGAAAGCAGAAATCAAGATCTTTATGATATTCAAAAAAAGATTATGGATGAAGCAGTGAAATGCTTGAACTATGTTACATGACAAATTAATGAATGCTCCTATCATCATACTTTAATTGACCTTACCATTAAAAAACTTGACTGATACCAATGTGTATGGAAGGCATCATCATCATCATCATTGTCAACCATTATCAATCCACTGCTGGACGAAGGTCTCCCCAAGTTTCCTCCACAACGGTCTGTCTTGTGCAAGTCTCCTTCATGTCACTCCTGCATACTTTCGAATTTCATCCACACATCTCCCATGTGGTCTTCTTCTGGGTCTTTTCCTGTCCCTTGGAATCCAATCTAAAATTTTGGCTGTCCATCGATGGTCTGTCCTTCTGGCAGTATGTCCAGCCCATTGCCATTTCAGGGATTTAACTCTGATCATGATGTCTTCCACTCTTGTCATTTTTCGGATCCACGAGTTCCTCTTCTTATCTCTCCTGGTTACACCAAGCATGCACCTCTCCATGCTGCTTTGAGTTATCTGCAGTCTTTGTATGTCTCTTTTAGTTAAGGTCCACGTCTCTGCACCATACATAATTACTGGAAGGATGCATTGATCAAACACTTTTCTTTTAAGACATAAGGGCATATTGCTCTTGAAAATTATGCTCTTTCTTCAAAAAGCTCTCCAGACAAGTTTTATATGCCGATTAATTTCTTCATCAATGTGACCCTCACTTGATATCTGCTGTCCAAGTTAAACGTACATATGTTACCTCCAGCTTTTCTCCATCAATTGATAAATCTTCTTTTCTTGAAAAAGCATTGAACATCACTTTTGTCTTCTGAAAGTTCATTTTTAATCCCACTTCTTTACTCTTGTCAGCAAGTTCCTGGATCATACTCTGCAGCTTTGATGGAGTAGTTGCAAAAATGACTACGTCATCAGCAAAACGAAGGTGAGTTAAATAATCTCCATTAATCTTTATCCCCTTGTATTCCCAGCTCAGCGACTGAAAGACACCCTCCAATGTAGCATTAAAGAGCTTCGAACATATGGTGTCACCTTGTCTCACTCCCTTTCCTACTTTTATGTGTGCTGTATTCTCAAACAGCCGAATCTTTGCACTTGCATTTTCATAGATGTTATTAATAATATTAATGTATGCATCTTCAATACCGCAGGATTTCAGAGCCATTGTAACTGCTGATGGTTTCACCGAATCAAAGGCTTTTTCATAATCAATAAAAGCCATGCACAATGGAAGTTTATATTCCCTCGCTCTTTCAATTAGTTCTCTCAGTACATGGATATGATCTATTGTGCTGTAGCCACTCCTGAATCCAGCTTGTTCCCTCGGTTGAGCCATGTTCGGTGTTACCTTCAAGCGGTGTGAAAGAACTTTAGTGAAGATTTTATAAACCACTGATAGGAGGCTGATAGGTCTGTAGTTCCCGAGATCCTCAATGTCCCCTTTTTTATGTAGCAGGATCATTGTAGCAGTGTTCCAATCCTCAGGAATCTTCCCTTCATTAAGGCATCGAGTGAAAATTTGGGCGAGTACTGTTTCGATTTCTCCACTTGCTTCTTGTATGATGTCTACAGTAATTCCATCTTCTCCTGGAGCTTTTCCCCACTTCATGTTCTTGATTGCATGTGCAACTTTTGCTGGGAGGACTGGAAGAACTTTGGTACCTTTCATGATGTCTGGAGTACATGTATCATCCCTTTCATATAATTTGGAGTAGAAATCTTTCACTCTTGTCAAAATTTCACCTCTATTTCTTGTTACAGAACCATCTTTTCTCAGTGCCATAATCTGTTTTCTTCCCTTACTGAGATGTCCCTTTGCTATCTTTAGGCTTTGGTTGTTTTCAATTGCTTTCCTCACTAGTTCACAGTTGAATTTCCTTACGTCTTCAGTGATATTTTTTCGTACTGTCTTGCATAGCTCTATATATTCCACTTTGGAAGTCACATCTTCTTTAGTTGTCCTCATCTCTCTTCTTTTTTGCATCAACATTTTGGTTTTTCCTGATAATTTGTTCACATGCAACTTGTTCTTAGACACAGCTAATTTTGTTGCTGTTTCCATAAGAGCTTTGGTTACTTTTCTGTTAACTTCAGAAATATCCACTTCTTCCGATGTTAGGCCTTCTAACGCAGAGAATCTGTTCTTCAGTTCCAACTTGAAAGTATTATGGTGTTTTTTAAGGTTGGTTATGTCAATACGTTTTGTTTGTCGTATGAGCTTGCCAGGTTCAAGTTTCGTGTTGAGGTGCATCTTACATCTCACCAATCTATGGTCACTACCTGTGTTGAACTTGTTTAGCACACTACAGTCTTCTATGACGAATTTTTTGTTACACATAATAAAATCAATTTCACTTGTCGTCCCATTTGGATGTCTCCATGTCCATTTCTTGTGTGGCTTTTTCTTGAAAAAGGAGTTCAAGATGAAAAACCCTTCTGCCTCTGCAAACTCAGCGAGAGTATTTCCTTGCTGGTTTCTGTTGCCGTGACCGAATTTACCTACTGAAGTTTCATTCTGTTGCCGTTGCCCTATTTTTGCATTGAAATCTCCCATAATTATCTTCAAATGCTGCTTACCTTTATTATTTAAATGACGAATTTCCTCATAAAATTCTTCAATTTCTTCTTCAGGATGACTTGTGGTGGGTGCATAAGTTTGAATTATCTGAGCCTGGTTTCTTTTCGAGAGTTGGATAACGAGTCGTGCAACTCTGTCAGAGGAACTTTCAACTTTTACAACTTTATCCTTCAGTTTCTTGTTTATTATAAATCCAACACCACTAGTTCTGCCAGTATCTGTCCCACGATAGTAGAAGAGATGTCCACTTTTCAGTTCAAGGCATATGAACCACAAAAAATCATTGTAGTTGTCATGCTAAACAGAGTAAATTGATAGATCCGTTATTGTCAGATGTCACATTGCTGACAATAGACAAGACGATGAATGGAAATAAGCGGTTACCACTGGTAAATGGAAATAAGTAGTTGCCACTGGTGACCAATTTGTATTTTGTTTTATTTTCGGAAGAAGGTTAATGAAAAAGTTCCATCACCTTTACTTTTTTTTTTTTTTTTTTTTGAATTATTTTTGTAGAACGTGCTTATCTACACTGCTGGCCCCCAAAATGCAACACCAAGAAGGAAGCATCCGATTGGCCTGAAATTCACAGCATGCGTCGCCCGCGAGAGGACATGCAAACAATTAGCATTGTAGGGCATACGCAAATAATGTGCGCCCGGCTCGCCACTGAGAAGCACTATAAGAAGGGTGCACAGAAGGCGGGGTGTAAGTAGTGGAAGTGTGTTGTGCTGCCGGACCTGTGCGTGGGAAGCTTTCTGATGCCTCGTCGCAGAATACGGCAGTCATTCCAGCACTTTTCGGAGTTTGACAGAGGATGAATAGTGGCTTATCGCGACAGCGGTTTATCGTACCGAGACATCGGTGACTGTGTGGGATGACATCCAGCCACAGTGAGGCGAGTATGGATTTGGTGGGTGCAGGAGGGACGGACAGACGGACTGACGTGAGAGATTGCCGCAGCCGTGGCGCACCACCGAACGAGAGGACCGGCATGTTGTGCGGCGGGCATTGACGGCTCGCACCGCCACATCCCGAACGTTGCCGCAGGAATTAGGGTGTGTTGTGCAGCAACCTGTGTCAACACGTATCGTTTGACGTCGTCTGCAGGAGCGGGAACTTGTCGCACGGCGCCTATTGCTCCGATTACCATTTACGTTACACCACTGGCGAGTGTGGGGGAAGTCGGCCGTTGAACGCAGCACCTGGACTACGGAATGGCACGACATTGTCTTCTCCTATGAATCCCGCTTCTGCCTGCAACACCACGATGGTCGGATCCGCGTGTGGCAGCACCGTCGCAAGAGACTGTATGACGCCTGCATTATGCATCAACATACCGGTCCGTCGCCTGGCGTTATGGTTTAGGGCGTAATTGGATATGACACCCGTACCCCTATGGTACACATCGCCGGTATACTCAACAGCCACCACTACATCTCCGATGTTTTGGAGCCTGTAGTCCTCCCTTACCTGCAGGACCTGCCAGCGGCCACGTTTCAACAGGGCTATGCGTGCCTGCACATGGCACGCATCGTGCAAGAATTCTTTACGGCCCACCAGGTATTACTGCTGTCGTGGCCTGCCTGTTCTCCCGATATGTTGCCCATCGAACACGTCTGGTTGCTGATCGGTAACTGAGTGGCCCAGGAAGCACCACCCGCTGCTACGCCTGATGAACTGTGGCACCGTGTGGAAGCAGCCTGGACCAACATACCCCAAGCCCACATCCAAAGCCTCTTTTGTTGGATGCCGCGGCATGTAGCGGCCGTTATTGCCAGCCATGGGGGCCACACGAACTATTGATGTCTGCGTGTTCCGCAAGTCACACAGGCCTGTAAGCTCAATCGTTTCATCTTTGTATCTGTTGTTATGTGTCCAGTAAATCTGGCTTTGCTATCTCATGTCCATCTTGGTGTTGCATTTTGGGTAGCCAGCAGCAGTGTATATTTTAATGTCGGGCCGAAGGGAAATAGCTTTAACTGGAGAGATTGAATACCAATTTGTTGTTGCCATCCCACATACTCCATACATCTTTGGCGTCAGAGATGGAACACCAAGAGGTCTAAGTGGTGTGAACCTGTGAACTCCCACTTGTGTGTGCTGGTGAATATCATGGGGTATGATGTCACTAATACCAGAGGTGGATAGATGAGGCTTATTGGCTCATCAGCAGCCTACCACTGCTGCAGAACGGATTACTCATTCACAGAAAAGGGAACCTCCGTTGACAGAATGGATTTTTAGTATTCAAGTTGCCATGGAAGCAGCAAAAAAGCATTGACTGATTATCATGTCTCGAAGAAACTTGTCCACATTTTTTTTTTTTTTTAAGAAAAAAAAACAATTATGCGTTTGACAATTCTTTTGTGAGTGAAGGGCAAAATTCAGACAGTTTAAACTTTGTTCCTCGTGATGCATCTGACTCAACTGAGACCATCCTTTTACATTCTGAGCATAAACAGGGTGAGTGGGAAATCGGTGAGGCTAGCAGTGGTGAAAATTTCAGCCATGCAGTCTCTAGTTTCTGTACGAGTCAGCAGTCAGGAAGAAGGGAACTTGAAAGCAAGGAAACTGGTAAACAAGTAATCCAAAGTTATTGGTTTGAAAACTTTGCATGGCTTCAGTTTTATACAAGAAACATCTTGCTCCCTTTGTAAAAAATTCAAACATGTTAGTGATCAAAATTCTAAACTTGTAAATGGTAATGCAGCACTTTTCAAACTGGAAAGCCTTGATTCATGATGCAAGTAAAGTTCATAAATGTTGTGTAGAAGCAGAATTGGTTAAAAAGGATCCAGTTTCTACCCCTCTATCAAAGTGCATCCATAAAGCTTCCAAAGAACAAATTTCTCAAATGTGTATATTTTTTAATACTGCATATTTTGTAGCTTATCATTCAAAACCTTTTAATGGTATTTTTGAGGAACAGATAGCACTGATCCAAAAAAAGTGGGAGCCAATGTGTTCAATTGTTATGAAAACAGAACTGAAGGGACTTCATTCATCAATTGTATTTCATCTTGCATGTATTTCATCTTGATATTTCGAATTCATCTTGCGGGACAATATTATTAGATCGATCAACTGACACATCCAATCAGTCTTGAGTTGTTATATACGTCCGATACATAAAAAATAGTGAAGTGTGTGAATCGTTTCTTTGTTTGGGACCTCTATCAAGTAAAACAGCACAAAGATATTTTGAAGCTGTCACTACTGCACTCCAAAGATTAAAAATCGTGTACAAGAACCTGGTTCATTGGTAGGCTTTGGTGCAGATGGTGCTGCAAATATGATAGGTGAAAGAGGATGACTGGGTGCCAAGTTTACCAAAATTTGTCCTCAAGTAATACAAGTACACTGTGTAGTGCATAGAATCCAACTAGTGTTCTAGATGCTTGTTCAGAAGTGTGCTTTGTTAGTCAGTGCAAAAAAATGTTATGAGCAATTTTTAAGTTTTATAACAACTCACCAAAAAGGTTGAGAGAGTTCAATGTTGTTGCTTCTACACTGGAGATAAAAATTTGTAAATTAAAGGATCTGAATGCTGTGAGATGGGTTGTGAGTAAGCACCAAACACTGGAAGCTTTACTTTGAAACTGAATTCCATTGGTAACACACTTAGAGCATTCATCGAAGTTAACAACAGATGGATCATTAGCAAAAGCATTATTGCAATTTATGTCCTGCGATAAGTACGTCAAATTTTGCCATTTCCTCTTGGATTTTTTTAATATATATATATACTCCTGTCTCAGAAGTCTTCCAAAAAAAAAACATTGTTATAAATCAAGTGGATAATGTTGTAAGCTGTGCTGTACTTGAACTGCAAAAGCTTTCTGAGTGCCCAAGTCTTATGGAATCATCATTTAACTTTAATTACAACTGCACAAATAAAAATTTCACCACTTCAAGTTGCTAATCATGAACAAGAAGAAGCTTCATTTCAAAGTGACCAACAAAAAATAATCAAAACTGGTCAAATTTATTTGAAATCATGTTTTTTTTTATTCAAAAACAATTATTATTATTGATGATTTAAAAGCATTTGACACTGCAACTTGGCCATATGGAAGAAAATTAGCTGACTTTGAAAATTCAGAGACTATAATGAAATTTGCCAAACATTTCAAAAATCCCTTGCCTGATTTTGAAGAAGATGAAATTCTTGAAGAATGGAGTGACTTGAAACACACATCTATTGATCTTTCCTTTGTAGCGTTATTCAAGCATACTATCAGTCAACCAACTCAGTTCTGTATCTTCAACAAGATGTGACTGTAGTGGAGCACATTCCTGTTTCAACAGCTAGCTGTGAATGCAGTTTTAGCACTATGAATAGCATTAAAGCAGTACAACGTTCTCAACTGTCCGCAGAGACTGCAAACAGTTTAATGAACATAAGCATAAATGGCGTGACTCCTGCAGTGAGCTGGTTTCCAACTGCAGTAAGGACGCCATAATTTTAAGCCATTCTCATCAGTAACACAATTGTTGAAAATCAACTAAGACCTATGATAAGAAATAAAATCCTATTTTAATTTGGGCCAATTTTTTTGATGAGTCACTAAAAATTTCACACTTATTTGTATGGCTGGATAAGTCTGTCAGCAATTGCATGAACAACTGCTGATAGTCTGCACCATCTAAAGTTACTAAAGTGATGTTATCAGAGAATAGAAGTTTACTGGTATCACCGCTGTCTCCATTGCACTAGCAAACCACAGAAGCTTATCCCATGTGACCATCAATCTTAACAGTCGTTCTTGCAAAAAATCAGTCAGGAATTTCATGTATTAATGAACTACAGACCAAACTTAACACCATGGGCTATTATGGGAAAGCAAAAGCACAATGTCACCAACCACAATCAACTGTCTTACCTTTCATGGTGCAAAAAAGTGCTGTAATTGGTCATTTGAGGAATGGAGATTCATTCTATGGAGTGGTCACCCATACTTTATATAATTCTGGGCACATACATGGGTGTGGGTGTGGGAGTGGCAGGTGCCTAGAGAATGTATGCCACCAAAATCTATTGTTTCAACAGTATAGTGTGAAAGAGGTGGTATGATGTAAAGTACCTCTTTCATGTTATGACCTCATAACCTCAGTGGCTGTGCCAAGAATTATGAATGCTGAAACCTATCATGAGTCTTTTCTTTTGGGCCATTTCCACTCCCTATAGCATATCAGTTCTTTGATACAGACCCATGTTTGTTTTTACAAGGTGATGTTCCTTGCCATATACCAGTGGTGCTGTTACAAAATGGTTCATGGATATAAATGTGCATATGTTGGGTTGCCTAGGCCTAATCTTGATTTAAATACTGAGGAAATGAGGGAGAAATGTCAAGTGAGGGTTAGATCAGTACATTCAATAGTTGTTGAACTGTATAGGAGAGTTGAGATGTTACTGGCTGTATTCTATTGCATGTTGGTAGAAAGCCAATTTAGGAGAGTGGATTGTGTCTTTGGGGTAACTGGCAGTAATGTGCAATTGATATATCTTTCCAAAATATTTTGGGAGGTAGTGTACTTCTTGGTGGTAAGATTCACCTGCACTGACATGTGCTCATCAAAATGTGTATCTGACTGAAGAATCAAAAGGATGGTGGGGGAGGAGGTTCATAGGTGCATGTGCACATGCCCCCCCACGAGAGGACAATTTTTTTAATTTTCTGGATTTTTTGACTGGCTAAAAATATGCATCTATTTTTTTTATTGTTAAGCTTGTAAAATCATCCAAGTAACTCTTGATGCAGTCTTTTTCTAGTCAGTTAAATTGATAGTGGGAATAAGGTGGCCCTTTTCAAATTTCCACAGCCACCTCTGTGAAGGATTAATCATCACCTTTCTGTGTAACACATATTAAGAGATTTGAGTGTGCGTGTGCGTGTGTGTGTGTGTGTGTTAAATCATGGCATATTGATTTGTTCTGGTTGTAAGAGTTATTTTTATTTTGTTTTAGTTTTTGAACAATATAAAATTGTATAAAATATTAAATATTCTCTTATATTCATTTTTCAGGACGTCCTATTCCATGCAAGGACAATAGAACTGTTTCATTATATGCTGAAGCTTGCTGTGAAATCGGAAAAGAACATGAAGTTGATGTGGTGAATTTATACAGTGAAATGATTAAATCTGAGGTAAAACATGTCCATTAATTTGAAATCTGTGTTATTTATGGTTATAACTTCTTATAATAAAAGACAGCAGTGTACAGCACATGGACCACTCAATTCACTACACATTCAGAAACTGTAGAGCAAAATGTGCTTGGTAAAACCCATTTATGACATTCACATATACTGCATATGTGCATAATATTTAAGATGTTGTACAGTATATGTAATCATAAAGTTAATATGTTTATGAACAAACAAATTAGAGTAATTTACAGTTGCATCAGTGATTGCTTGTGCGTGCGTGCGTGTGTGTGTACACACACCAAAAAGCTAAAACATTATGACTCTGCCTAATATGATCTTGGTCCTCCACGTTCCACCAAAACAGCTTTTACCTGGCAAGGCATGGATGCTAAAAGACTTCTAATGGTGTCATGTGATGTCTGGTACCAACATGTTACCAGCAGATCCTTTAACTCTTGTAAGTTACATGGTAGAACCATCGCAGATTGGATTTGCATTTTGCAACACAAACCACAGATGCTCAGTTGGATTTATGTCTGGATAATTTGGAGGCAAGGGCAGTATCTGGAAGTCTTCCTCATGTTTCGCAAACCATTCTCGAACAATCCAGGCAGTGTGGCATGAAAGAAGGGACTACTAGAGGGGAATACTATTGCCATGAAAGGATGTACCTGGTCTGCAGTGATGTTTAGATAGATGGTAGACATCATAGTTTTCTGCACATGAATGACTGGACCCAGGGTTTCCTAAATGAACATTGCCTAAAGCATTACTGTTCCTCCACTGGCTTGTTTTCATCCCTTGGTTCATCCTGGCACCAACACTTCCCCAAGTAAATAATGCATGCATACCCAGCAGTCCACATGGTGCATCAGGAAATGAGATTCATTGGACCAGAACAACCTTCTTCCAATCATTTAAGGTCTAGTTTTGATGCTTGTGTGCCCATTATAGTTACTTTTGATGGTGAACAGAGGTTAGGATGGGCACTCAGAGTGTCTTGCGGCTATGCAGCCCCATTTTCAGCAGGGTTTAACGTATTTTGTGTTGTGACACATTACTCCTGTCATCAGCATTCAAATTATTGGTGAGTTGTGCCACAGTATCCCTTCTGTTGGCTCATGCTATACAGGTCTAGCATTGACATACTTGCCAACTTTGGAAAATGTGCATCAGTAAAACTTTTGCACGAACACCATTTACCACAAAACAAAACACCATTACATTAATAAATATGCAGTAAAAATCTCTGCATATGCCACAATAACTAAACTAGTATTATCTGTGTTTAGAATAATAATTAAAAAAAACATATAAGTAAAATCTTAATTTTGTTCAACATAAGCCTCGCAAACCTGTGGTGTTTTAATACCAACCTAAACATTTCCTGTAAAAAGGAAATATTCACTTTAAGAGTACCGACACATTGCATTCAAAACTATATGTTACATACCTTCTAATCTTCATCTTGTATATCAGGATTATATAATATTGTAATTACTTTCATGATTTCCATCACATGCTACAGAAAATGGCCCTTCTTGTAAAAGTTTCACAACAGCGGAATTTCAATCTGAAGTCATTTCGTGGGCAATCGTCGTCGCTTTGGTCTTCCCACAGCCATAACATTTGGCAGTTTCATCTTTTGGAAACATCTGCCAAAAAGCATGGCTGACAGCACTGAGTGGCACATTGTGTTCTATCAAAAAAGACATAAACAACAATTTGGCATGAGTTACATCTCCTTGACTATTATCCTATGTTTTAAAAAACGTAGTCAGTTTGGAGTTACTATCAGTACACTTCACATTACCTTTGTGTTTGGGACCATTTACATGCCAAAACATATCTTTTCTGCCTCCATGGGCAATGTTAAAATCGTTTTGGCAAATGTCGCAAAATGCAAATTTTACACCTTTATTAAATTTCCTGATACATTGGAACTTTGCTGTGTATGCTTCCTTAAAAGTTTGAAAATAACTTTGAGATGGTATAATATTAGTACTCATCTTTATAGATTTGCATAAAAGCCAAACTAACAACTCGCTCCTCCCAGTAATTCAAATATACAACAAAGAAACAACACCACACATTAAAAACAACACACATAAGAAAGTATTCTTTTGCTGCTACAGCAACTTTGCTCAACACTGTGCACACAGATTTTATCCTTCTCTTTCATTAGCTGTGATTTCCCTCCCAAGAGGAGACCAATCAACTGCTACGATAAACTAGCATCTACAAGGGTTGAAATACCATGGCCGCTCAATCAGCGTTGCCACCCGCTCGATCGAGTTGGGCCGTGGTAATACAAAATGCGATGGCCACCATCGTAGACTCTGTGCTTGCGTCTAGCGTCGGCACGTCACTTGAACCATCTTGAGCACTCCGGTGGAGAGAGAGAGCTACCGCATGACACAGCGCTCATAAGGTCCAGTAGAAAATCTAAGTGGATGGTTGCAGGGGATTGAAATATTTCGATTGAACAATCGAAATATTAAAAAATTCGTAAAAGAAGACCTCTATCCGTAAATCAGTAAAATTAAGCCGAAATATGTAAATTTTATGGATAATCCATAAAAGTTGGCAAGTCTGCATTGATGAGCAATGGTCTAGCCACATCATGCCTGTGGTTCGTAGTTTTTTCGTCCTCAAACCACCTTTTAAAGGTACTAACTACAGCTGACTGGGAGCACCCCATAAGCCTTGCTGTCTTGGAAGTGCTCTGACCTAGTCGTCTGGCCATTAGAATCTGGCCTTTTTCAAACTCGTTTGTCCACTGCCTTTCCTATCTGAATAATAATAATAACACTGATTATTACAAAGACCGTTCCATAAAAACAGAGTATTTTTTTTTGTGTGTTGGCAACAATGTGAAGGGAGAAAATAACCATGCAGACAACTAACTGAATTAAGGAAGTATCTATGGCAACAGTTATTAGCCATGGCAGACGATTCCGATTTTGTTATTGTGCAGTTGTTTAAGGTACGTCTGCATTTCGCCATCTAGCTATGGAGGTGAGTGATTCAGGGTTAATAAGTGAAATGCGTTGTGCGATAAAATTTTGCAATCGTTTGTGTAAAACGGCTCCAGAAACAGTTGATTTAATGAAATATGCTTACAAAGAGAAATGTTGGGTGAGTCAACGATATTTAGGTGGCACCATGATTTCAGAAAAGGACATTTGCTGGCAGAACTTACTCCTAGGCCTGGTTGACCTGAAAGTGTTGTTGTGGAGCATATTGTTAATACTGTTTGGGCAATCCTGCAATAAAATTGACGAATGGCATGTGAAGATATGGCGGCATTAACTAATATTTCAAAAACATAGGCATTCCGCATTCAATGCGATAAATTACTGCTGAATCGTGTGTGTTCCAGATGAGTACCACATCACCTGACGAGAGAACAATTGTTAGCCAGAGTTCAAGTGTGTCATGAGTGGAAACAAATTATTGCAAAGGATCCAAACTTTCTAAACACAGTAATAACTGCCAATGAAACATGGGTCCACAATTTCGACCCCTTCACGAAGCGCACAACGAGTGTCTGGAAGCGCACAGGCTCACCTGCTCTGAAAAAAATCCGCCAAACCAAATCAGCTGGGAAGGTGATGACAATTTTCTTTGATCATAAGGGTGTAGTCTATCAGCATGCCATTCCTCCACAAATTACTGACAATGCTGAGTATTACATTTCAGTCTTGAAGCGTCTGCGACGACACATATCAATTAAGCGACTGGAAGTGGTGGGCAAGTGGACCCTACACCATGATAACGTCCGCCCACATGTGGCTGCTTGTGTTCAACAGTTTCTTATGAAATGCAGTATTGAAATCATGCCACAGCCTGCCTGCAGTCCCGACCTCGATCCGTGTGATTTCTGGTTGTTTCCAATAATGGAGAAGTTCCGTGGCGCAACATTCAACACAGATGCTGATGTTATTCAAGCAGTACAGGGGTCACTAAAAGCAGCTTCCACAAAATGCCTTCGCCACATGCTTTGGAAAGTGGACTGAATGATGGGACTGTCATTGCATATCATCCGAGGGAAGATACTTTTAGAAAGAATAACATATATTTTGCTGTACCTTTATTTCTTCATTTTGTATGATGCTAATGGTCTTAGGCAACCGAGAATAACTTACTGATAAAGTAAGAACATCTTTTTGCGCAAAAAAAAAAAAAAAAAAAAAAAAAAAAAGAAAAGAGTGTTGCAGTGTTTTGCAGAGTTGAAAACACAAAAATCGTTGATTTACATTACAGAAATAAATTCACTTTAAGATGATGGAAAACTCACTACTTCCAAAGTTTGATGGAAAAATTTTTACATCATGGAGATACACAATGTTGTGCATTCTGGAAAGCAAAGACTTAGATAGTGTTTTAACTGAAAATGTGCCAAAAGACGTAGCTGTAAAGGTTATATGGAAAAAAAGGAGCTCTCAGGCAAAAGGAATTATAACATGTTCTATGTCATATACACACATTGCTCTAGTTCTAACTTGTCAAACTAGTAAACAAATTTGGCAATCCCTACATACGCGTTATGAAGATGATTCAAAATGCAGGATGGTAGAGGCGAGAAATAATGTTTCTAGAATTACAATGGAAGCGAGTGAAAATTGGCAGGATTATTTATTAAGAGCTGAAAAACTGCTCGAAACGGCACGGATATTAGGGGCAGATATTGATGACCAAGAATTTATCAATGTACTAATAGGGGTTTACCGAGTAAATATAACCTCGCAGCAATGCAATTTTTATAATTTTGAAGGTGCTACGATGGCTGATATATGTAGAATTTTTAAAGCTCACCATGAACGAAATGAGCATTTGGTAAATGCACATGATTCCTCAGCATATAAAGTAAATTATAGGGAAAGCTTTCATACTATCTCAGACAAAATGTAAATTTGAAGAAAATCATATGCCACATTTGCTCTAAGCCTAATCACAAAGCTGCTGAATGTTGGCACAATCCTGCTAACAAACGGAAGAGAAGTAAAAAAAGGGAAGCTAATGTTCAACATTCACACAGGGTGAAATTTTATCCAAAGCATCAAAAGGCAAATGTTATAGATGATGTAACAAATAAGGGTCACACAGTTCTGACAGTCGAGACAGAAAAACCAGAAAAATATTCAGAGAATGAATGGATTCTGGACAGTGGGGCTACATTGCATATGACATCTAATTCAAAGTGGATAACCAATGCAAGGGAAGATACAGGTTAATAAAACTGGCAGACAATTCAACTATACATGCACAGACTATGGGCACTGTAGAATTAAACACTGAAAATAATGAAACCCTATTAACGAAGGATGTTTTATATGTTCCTCAGCTTTCAGGAAACTTAATATCTGTTAATAAATTGGTTGAGGATAACCAAGAAGTAATTTTCAACTCAAATAGTGGGCATATTATGGAAAATGGAGAAAACCTATTAAATGCTGGTAGAGTAAATGGCTTTGTTGTGGTAAACTGTGAAGATGGTATGAGTAACAAATCTGTAATTAAGAAAGCAGGGGAAATTACGTGGGAAAATTGGCATGAACGACTTGGACATGTAAATGAAACATACATGAACCAAATGAAAACACATTCCATGGTCCACAAACTTGATGGAAAAATTATGAATCTTGTGAAACCTGTATTCAAGCAAAATATTCTAGAAAACCCTTTAAAAGAGTGCAGGAAATTCAGCCAACTAAACCACTTGATCTTTTGCATATTGATTTAATTGGTCCAGTTCATGAGAAGTCAATTGGAGGTACAAGTTATGTGTTAACTATTGTAGATGACTATTCCAAAAAATTTTTCACACATTTTTTAAATAACAAAAATGGAAACACTGGAGAAATTGTCTACTTCATACATGAGATTCTTCCGCAGATTCTCGGAATTCCGCTTTTTTTGTCATCATTTAGGTTCAACTCGAGATTGATGCAAAATCTGAAGAGAAATTTTGCATGATTAGTTGGGGGGGGGGGGGGGAGTGTCTTTTTCTTATGGTGTGGATATTGTATTTCGTTTTCAACACTTTCGAAAACGGAAGTTAAAGGAGTGAACATTTTCCCCGTAATCTTGATTTCTTTTTCTGGCGAGATTATTTCTGCGCAGTATTATTGTTAAATATAATTTTATTCCATAAAAATTTGTATTTCAGCTTGAAAATGGAAGAAAAATTCCGGAAACGGAACTTGGCGCGAACATTTCTCTGTGATCTTCAGGCACGAGATTCTTCAGTGGATTCAAGGAATTCCGGCTTTTCCATCGTCATTTCGATAGTTCTCCAGATCGATGCAGAACTGAACAGAAATTTGGGAGAGATTGGTCGAAGTAGTGGTGGTGGTGGTGGGGTGGTTTTCCGTCGGTGGGCGGAATTCCGACTTTCAAAGCTTTCGGAAATGGTAGTTAGACGGAGTAAAGGTTTCTCTCGTAATCCTTTGTTCATGGCGATGTTTCTTCTACCCAGTAGTGTTGTTAAATATAATTTTATTCCATAAATACTTGTTTTGCAGCTTCAAAATGGAGGAAAACTTTCCTAAAATGGAAGTTGGACAGAGCATAGATTTCGGTGGTAATCGTAATTTTTTTCTCCGCGATGTTACATTTATCTTGTGTTGCTGTTAAAAGTTAAATGGGAAAAAAAAAGGAAAATTATATATTTTGAGTACAGTGATGTGCTCCAGCTTAATATTTACATAATAAATTTTAGTCCACAATTTGATTTTGCTCACACCGCGTTATATTCAGGCTGTTTCACAGTACGTTCTTATTTTTCACCCGTACGGTTAAAAAAGTTCAGCTTTTTTTCCTTCGGCAGTCTCGTGTATGCTACTTTTATTCAACAAATTGAAAACACCATTAATGCAAAAGTTAGAAAAATAAGATCTGACAATGGTTCATAATTTCTTTCTAAACAAGCTGTAGAATATTTTAAGGGAAGGGGTACTGAACATCAGTTGACTACAGTCTACACACCACAACAAAATGGAATTTGTGAAAGAGCCAACAGATCAGTGATTGAAGGTACCAGAGCATTACTGATAGGCTCAAAACTTCCTATGAAATTTTGGGCAGAGGCAACTAACACTTTCACCTACATAAAAAACAGAACTCCTGCAAAAAAAAAAAAAATGACACAGTAACAACCCCAGAAGAAATTTTTCAGGAACCCCCCCCCCTACTGTGGGTCATATGCTTTGAATGTACAGCTTACTACTGGATTCCAAAGCATGAAAGAGGAAAACTCTAACCCAAAGCAGCAGCCGGGATTTTTATCGGATACTCAAGTAATAGGAAAGCCTCCATATCTATGATCCAATAAAAAATGTTATTATAGAATCTAGAGATGTAAAATTCTTGGAAGACAAGAAAGGAAACAAATTGTTAGGAAACAGCAAAATTTAAAATCCAAGATTGTGAAATAGGCCGGAGCGTAAAAAAAAAAAATTGAATTTCGATATGCCCTAGTGCAGAAAAGCTGTGTATTGCTACGTAAACCATGCGCAAAAAATTTAGCAAAATTCAAATAATATCTTACGGTTCCAGTTTACCTCCAAAATTTCGATATTTGGGTAAAATCGTCACATTTTCATGTCCATTGTGAGAAAAGAACAGTGTTTGTTACAGACGTTCCTTAATGCGCAAAAACTATATCTGTGTGTACCTAAAAGATGTGCACAATTTTTCAGGCAAAGCAACCTAATATCTTATGGTTCCAATTTAATGCAACAATACTCCATGTTTAAGGAAAATTGCAATACTTTGACACCTAGTGTTCACCATGTGATTTGTTTCCTAGTTGTGTTAGTGTGTGCACTGAAAGCACAACACATTGTGCAGTAGTGCACACGGTGAAGCTCTTCACATTTTTCATGTTTCAGAAAAATCCCAGAACTCATCATGAGGAGGTAGCTGCACAGTGGGTTCCACCTGTGCCCAACCCAACCACCCATCCATTAAGACAAATCAATTTTCTGTTCTTTTTAATCTTCAATTTCTTGTTCTTTATTAATTTTTACCCGAAAATCTGATTTACTTTCGAAGGCTGGCATTATTTGCCCTGCTTCCATCTGTACTCTAATAAATCAATCCCTTTGTTCTTTGCAAACAGCAGCAGATGCTTCTGGTGTCAACTTAACGCATTGCTCCACTCCCGATTGTGACAAGGGAAGTTTTGTGTGCCCAATCGCTTAACAATGTCCTTACAGTCACTGTTGCATAGGTTCATTATTTCATCGTCTATTAAGTGAGCAGTCAATGGCGGTTCGCTTAAGACGCATGATTGGCAGTCAATTAGGTCAAAATAATCCTCCCCTAGGAGTTGAACTCAGCAATATCAAATACACGGATTGCATCACAGTTTTGTGCCCTTGCTCTAAAGGATCCTGAGAAAGCCAAGTTCTCTGATGTTTCCTCTCATCTTTGATCGTAGCCAGAAGTATTGATTCTGGATGGGCAAAAAATAGCCATTCCTTTGGATTACGTAGTCCAGAACGCTCTTCAAATCCTCGGTGAGATATCTGGATCGTGTATTGAAATTCCTCAGTTCAACTTCTAGGGGGAGGATTATTTTGACCTAATTGACTGCCAATCATGCGTCTTAAGCGAACTGCCGTTGAATGCTTATTTAACCGATGAAATAATGAACCTATGCAACAGTGACTGTAAGGACATTGCTAAGCGATTGGGTGCGCAAAACTTCCCTTGTCACAATCAGGGAGTGGAGCGATGTGTTAAGTTGACAACAGAAGCATCTGCTGCTGTTTGCAAAGAAGAACAAAGGGATTGATTTATTAGAGTATGGTTGGAAGCAGGGCAAATAATGCCAGCCTTCGAAAGTAAATCAGATTTCTGGGTAAAAATAAAGAACAGGAAATTGAAAATTAAAAAAGAACAGAAAATTGATTTGTCTTAATGGATGGGTGGTTGGGTTGGGCACGGGTGGAACCCGCTGTGCAGCCACCTCCTCATGATGAGTTATGGGATTTTTCTGAAACATGAAAAATATGAAGAGCTTCACCGTGTGCAGTGTGCACTATTGCACAATATGTTGTGCTTTCAGTGCCGTAGAGCACACACTAACACAACTAGGAAACAAATCACATGGTGAACACTAGGTGTCAAAGTATTGCAATTTTCCTTAAACATGGAGTATTGTTGCATTAAATTGGAACCATAAGATATTAGTTGCTACATCTTTTAGGTACCAACAGATAGTTTTTGCGCACTGGGGAAAGTCACTGGTAACAAACGCTGTTCTTTTCTCACAACGGACATGAAAATGTGATGATTTTACCCTATCGAAATTTTGGAGGTAAAGTGGAACCATAAGATATTATTTGAATTTCGCTAAATTTTTTGCACATGGTTTACGTAGCAATATGCAATTTTTCCGCACTAGGGCATATCAAAATTTGAAAAAAAAATTACTCTCCGGCCTATTGTGAAATGTCAGACTTCAGTGGAAATGAAAAAAAATTTCAAGATGTGCCTGGTGATGAAGAAGAAATAGAATTAAATGAGCAAGATGAGCAAATCATCTATGAACCACAATTGGAAATCACTGAAGAAAGTGAAAATGAAACTTCAAAGAATTGCTGTAGAACAAGAGAGACCATATCTAAGAACCCAAGCAAGGTTATTACAAATCATCAGACGAAGATGACACAGCAAAAGGTTTGTATACAATCCTCATGATGGAATTCTTAAAGTTGAAATCAGTGTTGTATACTGAAATCATTTGAAGAGGCTATGCAAATGCCTGATGCAGACGAGTGGAGAGAAGCAATGGAGATAGAAATAAATTATCTCAAGGCTCATAAAGTATGGGACATAGTAAATTTACCTAAAGGTGTAAAGCCTATAAGATGTAACTGGGTATTCAGTAAAAAGAGAAAAAAATCAGGAAGCAAAATATGCAAGGCAAGGCTTGTTGCACTAGGATGTTCTCAAAGGTTTGGGCAAGACTACAATGAAACATTTTCACCAGTAATGAAAGCAGACAGTTTTCGATGCTTAATTGCTTTTGCAGCTTTGAAAAAAATGGCAAATACACCATTATGATGTAGAAACTGCTTTCTTGTGTGAAAAATTAGAGGACAGGATATATATGGAACAACCTGCAGGCTTTGAAAACACACAGGGAAATAAAAGGCTAGTATGCAAGTTAAACAAGGCACTATATGGGCTAAAACAAAGTGGAAGAATATGGTTCCAGACTATCAGAAACTATCTGGTAAAATGTGGATTTTAAAATTTCAAATCTGATCAGTGTACTTTTAGCTATGATAAAGATAACTCAAAATTATTTGTTAGCTTACATGTTGATGACATGATTGTTATTAGTTCAGATAATGAAATACTAAAAGAGGTAACTGAAAAAATCAGCAGAAGATTCAAGCTAAAAGAAAGTGATGATACAAGCAATGTTCTAGGGATGGGATGGAAATCATTCAGAAGGAAGGACAGATCACTATTAAACAACAAATCTTTATCGAAGAAATTCTGAGAAGATATAGTATAAAAAATTGCAATCCTGTAACTACACCACTTGACTTAAATCAAGATCTGGAGAAATATGAAGAATCAAAAGGATGTGATGTTAAAAAATACCAAGAACTTTTAGGATCACTTATGTATCTTGCTACAAAAACTAGACCAGATTTAGCTTATCCAATAACAGCTCTATCAAAATTTACCAAGGACCCAAGAGAAATACACATGCCAGCACTCAAGCTTGTTCTAAGATTTATAACGAGGAACAATACACCAATTAAGTAGTAAATAGTAACGCTGTACTAGTGATCCGATTTATTGGCGTAGAAAATAAACACATAAGCGGACTTGTTCTAAGATACCTAAAAGGAACAAAATATTACTGTTTGGTGTTTACCTAAGGTGATCCAAAACTGGAATGCTACAGTGATGCATCATGGAAATGTGGAACACAAAATAAGCAAATATCAGTAAGTGGGTACCTATACCTACTGGGACCAAATCTCATCAGCTGGACTTCAAAAACACAAACCACAGTTTCACTTTTGACATGTGATGCAGAAATTGCAGCTGTCGTTGAGGCTATGAAGACTGGGACATTTTTACAATTTTTTGTGGAAGAACTCACTGGAAAAGGATTCGAAAGTTCAGTTATACATTGTGACAACCAGTCAGCAATTTTTTTAGGAAACAGTGGATGTACATCACATAAATCAAATAATATGGTAAGACAGGTACATAAAGTTCGTTAACGAGAAACTCAGAGATAAGACATTAAGCCTTTAAGTAAATCTAAACTTAACAATTACTTAAGACTCTTAAATGTTGTATAAGTATTATGAACTCTTAGAACTTTTGCAAGTGAATATAGATTGAGAATTAGAGGGGGTCTGTTGTAAATTTTGTAATTCCCAATCTTTTACATACTATTTGACTTAATAGATGGCGCCAGTTGCACATCGCATTACAGAGACTGTGTGTGTGACATAAGAGTGTCACTTCGATGTTCTCCGTAGAGAGAGTTTGTCGTGGATTGTGTAGCGAAGAGCTCGGTGTTTCTACATGTCGTTTTTATGTAATAAAGTGTTGTTGTTTTTTAAATGTTATTGTGGTAAGTAATTCAAAGTGGAGTAGTGCTTTGGATATATTGTAGCAAAAGGGGATGAAACAAGAAACCAGAAATAATACAATTTAATCACCCGATATCAAGCCATCAACCAATCCTACCTCACAGTATTCCATATTTTTATGGTTTGCAGAAAAGAATTTTGGCCAGATGGGTCCCTCATGACTTGACTGCTGTGCAGAAACAGACACATGTGGACAATGCAACATTGCCAAAGCAAAGATTTGTCACTGAAGGTGACACCTTCCTGCTATGAATTGTTGTTATTGATGAAACGTGGGTTAGGGACTTTTAAGCCTGAGATGAAATTGCAGTTGAGTGAGTAGACTCAAAAAAATGTGGCGGGGGCCAATCAAAAGTCAAGCAGATGATGATCTTCATGTATGATCACCTTGGCATCATCATGACAGATAAAGTACGTGAAACAAGTGCCACAGCAACCTATTACCATGTCTTCCTGCAAAACTTGCACAGAAAAATGCACAACAACCGACCTGACTTGACTCAGAGATGGGCCTCTCATTTTGCACAACAATGCAAGACTGCACATGGGGAAGGTAATGACAGCTTTCCTGAAGTACAAGTGGAAAGTGTTACCTCACACACCCTATAGCCCAGACACGAGTCCACCAGACTTTGACTTATTCCCCAAGTTCAAACAACCCATGTGTGGACAGCGATTTTCCTCCCTGGAGGACCTTGCTGCAGCAGTTACCCATTGCATCTTACTGCTGAACAAAAGAGAGGACCTGATGAATTGTGGGCCTTCCAAAATGTTGGGATATCATCATTCAGAAGCAGGGAGACTACATAGGACTGTAGAGAGACATCACCCAAGATACTTCTGCTATGCATAAAAAAATTAGTGTGCATTACATATGAAATGGCTTATGTGTATGTTGATTCTTATGGCTAAGTCCTTAGCTCTCAGATCAAAAATTGTTTCTTAACACTTGAATGAGTGGCCAAATATTACAGAAAGATATGCTGTGCATTTTAAAAGTGCATATGAAACACTGATGAGATTATTTTTTTGAAAGAAGTTGCTTTTATATCATTAAATATGTGTCATTTTTCATATGTAAGTGTTCAGAGGTAAAATTTTTTATGTGGACTCATGTCTTAAAACAGTATTTAGAGCAATTTTTAAATCATACTTTACTGTCACAGTATACTAAATCCATCAGATATGCAGTAACTCAAGAATAATATAAGAATTATTTCTTCAGGGGAATTTTTGTCCTACTGTTTTCAATTATTTTAACTCAAGAAAGTTAAGATTTTTATGGAATGTTATATGATGCACCTTTCATTTATCGAAACATTTTTGTTTAATATGTTTCCCGTAGAACACACGTTAATCTGCAAGTTCTTTAACCATGTCAAATGTTTGCAGGCTAGTTTTGGTAAAAAAAATTTGTTTTGTTTATGTGTGTCAAGTTTTGAATATAACTTTCATGGCATATTCTATGGCAAAAATTTTGTTTGAAAATGATTGTGTAGCACAAAAATAGCCAGCCTTTATGAAAAATGTAAAATGCATTGTTTTTTCCAGAGTTGGCCAAGATTCCTGGTAGATGGTCTACACTTTTCACATGAGGGGTCTGTTAAAGTTAGTTCTTTCCTATGGCCATACATTACGAAGAACATCAAACTAAGTAAAGTTTTCACTCCTTGGGATGAGGTTGATAAAGAACATCCAGAAATTACTTTGCTGGGAAATGTGTGAACTATGTTGATACCGTTCAGTTGTCTGACAGACTGTAAACCAAAGGAACCTCAGGGATAAAATGGATGTTGGTAATTTTATATGTTTTGTGAAGTGGGGAACGTGAATGGCCTCTAAGGCATGTTGTAATTGTTCCTTGGAATGTTTTATAATGAATGCATTATTCATGATTGAATTGTTAATTCTGAGCATTAATTTCTACTATTAATGGTGTAAAATAGAAGTTACGAAGTTACGAGTTTTATGTATCCATTTTGTACATGAATAAAACCTTACATTGTTTCACCTTAACAGTATTATATTTGATGAAAGTGTAACTAAAAAAAATTCTCCAGTTTGCATTATGCAACAAATGCTATTCGTAGCAGTGTATAGTAACTGTCATGGAAGTTTAAAATTTTCTCTCTAGAAAACAGAAGTTACAGGACTGAGAAAAAAAAAAATTTCTGCTTTTTAAGGGCTGATTTTATTCTATTTTTTCAATGTCAAATGTTTACAAACTCACTGAAAACCTGAAAACCTTGGTGAAAATAAATCAGCAAATTGTTACATTTTTGGCAAGTCAAAAATGTTTTGAAACTGGGGAATGGGTCTCTCACAATTTAGTTAGAAGAACAAGGTTTGCTCATCTGATTTGTTGCTGCTCCATTATCATGACATGTAATGGAAAAACTGTATCAGACTATATATTATAACGCATAAAGCACAGGCAGTGACTGGAAATGGGTACCCCCCCCCAAAGTTGATTCAAAATACTGAAAAAAGAAATAAATGTTGAACAGTCTGGGCCTTCATTATTTATCTTGAATTCTTTTTTTTTTTTTTTCTGTTTAGTGGTTTTATGACAATGAGCATGAATGACTGGCCAGAAAGCTGCGCCTCTTAGCCTGTGACCACTTGGGCATCAGGGTCACCTTAAACTACTTTTGTTGTTGTTGTTGTTGGAGGTTTAACAACTGCCGTGAGAACTCAGTGGGCTGTAAGCAGTCACCTGGCCCTAATTTAGGCCACTGGTTCCACGGTAGGGAGAGAGCCAATGCTGTAAGACAAAAACAACATCCATGCTGCATTGGGATTCGAACCCGGACCCAACTCGAACGAATGATCATAAGCCAGCACTTAGACCACAACACAACTAGGGCGGCTCTTGAACTCTTGAAACCAAGCATAACTATAAATATGGTGTACTTCTGTCAACTGTAAGTCACTGACCATAATGTGCAGTTGGCAGGGTGGGTTCATTGAAGGACACCACTTTTGCTACACAGCACCTAGCTCAGGTTGAAATGTCCAAATAAAAATTAACATTAAGGAAAATATTTTTTTAGTGATAAGTATGCAAGGAAAGTAAGTACTGCAGCATTCTAATTATCCGGTGGTCTGCTGGCCATTTGCTACTAAAAATTCCATCTGACCACTGAAAAATTTAAGTTACTGGCCCTGGTGGCCAGTAACTTTTTTTATTTTCAGTTTGTGTTTGGAATTTGTAAGTTTATAAATAATTGAACCAGATTTCAAAATATCCAGGTTTTGCTATGGCAGGTTTTTTAAATAATGCAGGTTTTGACTACGGATTTTTTAAATTTGGATATTTACTATTAAAAAAATGAATGTCGGATTTACAAACCATATTAAAGTTTTATTAAAATGTTGGCCTGTAGGAAATCGAGGTCTCCGTCAAAATATTCGAATTAAGACAGCACCATTTATTTTGCACAAGTAGTGACCATAGAGTATGGATCTTTTATGTTTTCCAACTGGAGGTTGGAAAACCAATTATGCTGTGGCTTTGCCCATCTGACTTTGTGTTCCACATAGGGGAAAACTTCCTGCCTTTCACACTGAAGCAAGGTATTCCATTAAGGTGGCTCTTGGTATGTTGCAAAGTACTTTATAATCAGTGCATTGTATGAAGTGCACTGATAGTGTACAGTACTTTATATTAGTGTCCTTATAACCAGTGTACAGTCCTAGATACTAGCATCATATGCATATAAAATGTATTAATATTTGTGCCATTTCTGCACCAGTAAAAATGAGTAAACTATACCGACTTTTGGTATTCACTGGTCCTGCAGACTAGTGAAGTTTTTTTTTTGGTTTTTTTTTTTCAAATTTCTACCGCTGCGTACATGTTTTGTGCTTTATTTATTAGTAGTATTTGAATGAGTACATGTGCACAATGTTCTAAATTTGCGATATACAACTCCAGTAAAATTATATGATATTTTCTAAATACACTGTAAATGTGCAAGTTTTTTTTTTTTTTTTTTTTTTTTTTTTCGTGTGCACGGACCAGTGGGCATTTTGGCGGACCAGTAATTTTGTAAATCGAGTGGTCCCACCGGGCCTGTATTTCTAACACTGTACTGAGGATGAAAAGTGTATGCTGGG
The DNA here is from genome assembly GCA_039090855.1 of Macrothele yani. NCBI lineage: Eukaryota > Metazoa > Arthropoda > Arachnida > Araneae > Macrothelidae > Macrothele > Macrothele yani. The sequence continues at coordinate 86,874,369 of CM077001.1, forward strand.
ATTTCATGAAATGCTGCTAGCATGCACTCTCGCATGTGCTCTACTTTTGACATGATCAAGTAAATGTAATAAGAAATAGAACCTAAAAATTCAATACATATTTTTTTAACTATTTTATGCTATAAAATAATTAAGATAATGAAAATGATCAGCTACATTTAAAGCAACACATAATGAACACTCTGAATTTATTACACTATTTAAGCTGTTATTTCTAGGTAAGAAGTTAATATTTTACAAGATGTCAGCTTTTAATGTGTTGTTTTTTATCATCTCTAGTATTTGGGAGCTTTTTTTTTTCTGATGCAGGCAAGCCTGATTCTGCTTCACTGTAACATTTTTTGGGGGCAACATGAATCCTGTCAGTCTTAGGTACTGAAAACTTTACAATTAGTTTTCTTTGCTAAATTTATGTAGGTGTCAGAAGACAATTCCCCCGATTCCTTTCTGTGAGATCAACAAAAGAAACTTCCTACCCTCCTTCTCTCTGTACTGAATGAAGGTGTATATATTGAACTGATTTTTAATAGACACTTTTCTAAGTCAATCAATGCTTGAAGTGAGATAGTATGCACAGAGAATTTTTCCTTCTGGCATACTGATATTTTCACTCAAACCTATTATTTTTTTCCTTTTTCGCATGTCGGGCATTCAAAAACTTCACATTCTAATCTACTTGTAGTGAATATGCAGTTTCTTTGTTTCTGTAGGTAGTATGTATTCTTGTATATCACTATTCCAATTTTCAGTGTATAGATACATATCACGAAGCTATTCTCTGAGATTTATAGGTTAGCTCCACAAAGAAATACAAACTACCAGATAATTTTTACTTACTGTTGCCATATCAAACTTCTCCATTTACCGCGATCTTGACATACAACTCGGGCTTCACTGACATCCATCACATGCCGTTCACAAGATCTTTTATACTTCATACTCAGAATATTTTTCTCATGCAGACACTCCTGAATCTTATCCTCCCATGACTTCCTTGCCCTTCCTCTGCCTTTCCTTCCAGCCACTTGGGCTAAAAAGATTTTCTTAGTAAACATCTCATCACTCATTCTTTCAACATGACCAAACCACCGAAGCATATTAGTCTCCACCTTGCTAGCAACATTTTGCTTCACTTTACACAACTGTAACACATCTACATTCCTCACACAATCAGAACGTGTCTTGCTATGCAACCCCCCCCCCTATATCTTCTGTAGTAACCAGGTTTCACTGCCATACATCAGAGTAGGAGCAATTACTTTCATACACAGCCATGCGGGACTCTCCTAAGAACCCATCATTCCTGTGAAAACCTCCCAAGGCAGCTATGACTTTCAATGAAGAATTCACTCTCCTACTAATTTCACCATCCAATTTGTTCTCTGTCAAACATGCTTCATAAATGCACAAACTCATTCACCAGGTCAATCACTGTGCCGTTTAGACTTATATTACATTCAGTACTACCATTTCCTCTCTCAAAAACCATAACTTTGGTTTTTCCCTTATTTATACTGTTTGAATTTCATGCAAACTTTGTACATCCAGGACAACATACTCTGCAACTCACTTTTGCTCTCTGCCAACAGAACAGTGTCATCAGCATACAACAATCTGCACACACGGATATCACCAAGATTCTATGTATAGATCCAGTCATTTTGTTCCAGTTCCTTTTTAGAACATAGAGACAGCAAAATGGATGGGAAAGAACTACAGGAGAGAATAAAATACCATTTTTTTGAAAGGCATGTCCCCACAGGAGGTTCATGATGATATTGTGCAGACATTGGGGGAGGGGGCGAGAGATAAAGTAACTTCATATTTCATAGTTGTCAAGTGGCACAGAATATTACATTGTTGCATGAAATCTTGTGATGATGTAGTCAGATCATCCTGGACAATTTTCCACATCTACCTCTGAGGAAAACATCAACCATGTGAATGATCTCATGAAACAAGACCGGTGAAAGACTGTTTGGCATAGTAGAGTCTGTAGGCATTTCAATAGTAAAAACTGATTAATAATGAGGAATTGTACCCTGACTATACTTAAAATAGTAAAATGATAATAGTAATCCAAATTTATTGGTGTAAAGTAGAATTCAAAGTTCCCAAGCTTTCACACATCAACCAGCTGACATTTTCAAGAAAGACAGACAGTAAACTGAATAATACATGGTCGTCACATTATTGTGCCCACCAGCTAATATCCAGAGTAACTGTCACATGCAGCGCGGACAACAGCTAGACGGGCTAGGAGTGACTCAATAAGGTGCTGGAAGGTGTTCACAGGTATGTGGAGCCATGCTGACTGCAGTGCATCTGATAGGTGCTGGAGGATCCATAGAGCAAACAACACGATCGAGATGGTCCCATAGATGCTCAGTTGGATTTAAGTCTGAAGAATTAAGGGGTCAGGGAAGTACTTTGAAGCTTTCATCATGCTCTTCCAACCACTCTCGAACATTTCTAGCTGTGTGACACGTCATGTTATCGTTCTGGAAGATCCCATCCGCCCCAGGAAAGAAAATCAGCATGTTTGGATGTATGTGGTCTGCAAGGATGGATTCATAACGAATTCGGTCCATAGTGCTTTCCGCAGGTATGAGTGGACCCAGGGAATGCCACGAAAACATTTCTCAGACCATAACGCTTCCCCCACCAGCTTGTGTTTTCCCAGCAATGGTTGAAAAGTGTTTGTTCTCCGATGTTTCTCGCCTTATACGCCAACATCCGTCCGTTTGATGAAGCAGAAAACGAGACTCATCGGAGAAGGCAATCCATTGCCAATCAGTGGAGGTACAATTCCGATACTGCCGTGCAAATGTAAGCCTTTTCTGCTGATGCACCTTCGTTAGCATAGGTGCAGTGACCATCCATCTGCATCGGAGCCCCATACGCAGCAGGGTTTGCTGAACTGTCATTTTAGACACACTTCCGGTAGCTCCCTGGTTCATTCGGCCAGTGAGTTGCTCCACTGTAGCGTGTTAATCGGCCCTCGCGCACCTTCGAAGCCAACGTTCACCTCTCACATCAATGGCACATGGTGCTCCGCAGTTTCCACATCGCTTATTCGCAATGGTGCCATTTCTCCAATCAAGATACATTTTAATCACAGCAACATGTGAACAGTTCACAAATTGCGCTGTTTCAGAAATACTGCCACCCTTGGCCCGTAAGCTGATAATCATCCCTTCTTTGCAAATCTGATAAATCGTTCTTTTTATCCATGACAGCAACGAGTGATATGTTTTCAGATTGCCTACAGCACACCTTATATACCCTCCAAGCCAGCTCACGACACATGCCTTCTTTCATTGGCTATGTGCAACGACATCAAAAGTAGGAGGTGGTCACAATAATGTGACTCAGCTGTGTAGAACGCTTCAATAACTTGAACATAATGACTTGACTGGACAATAAACAAATAGATGGAAATGTAATTATTCATTCAAAGACACAAGGCATCATGTTGGTTTGGCATATGGTATCCTATAAGGAAGACAAAATGCATTATATGAACTTTTTCCAAATTCATGGACACTTTAGTGAGACACTGTCATTGTAGGACTTGCTATTGGTAATGATCTCCAAGTTTTCGCGAATGGCAGTAGAAATCTTAGAGCCTCACCAGGTATGAGCTTTATTTGGTGGCACATGGAGGACCAACATTATCAGGGCTTGAAAAATACCCTGCCTGGGACACGTAAATTATTGGCCTGGGCAGGTAAAAAACAGTCCAGCAACTAAATTTAAAAATAGAAAAGTTTGGAATAGAATTTCCAACTACTAGGAAGGAAAAAAAAGTCGTCACATGCCATGTTTCATTTCGCTGCTAATCACCGGAAGTTGTATTATTGTTATGGAGTACTAAGAACAGAAGAATGTCACTTCTTTAATTATATTATGCTCTAGGTCCAGAAATTGGAACCACGTGTAGTTTGTTCCAAACATTGTGCATAATCAGCAACGGGATGCATGCCGAACTAGCCTCCACGTGTTTCGTGACAAAGGGCGAAAACTTCAATGAAAGGAACATGGCAGAATCACTAAATTTCTCAAATACCGATTTCATCATCATACCAATTTTAGCATCTTCATCTTAAAACTTTAGATACACGCATTTGTGCATTGAACATTTTGAACACAGACCCTCAAAACGGAAATGCAAAGCATGTAAAAAAGTTCATATTTTTTACTTAGAAAAAGGGGGTTCTGATTTTGTTATCTTGAAAGATAAATTTTCCTGGGCATCCAGTTTTTACTACCTGAGTAGGTAAATAATTTTTGCACATGCCCAACTGGGCATGTAACTTTCCAGATATTTTTCAAGCCCTGATCATATTAGCAGAGCTGCCAAGTGTTACCTGGATTCTGTCCAATTTTGAAAATATTTTCCAGAAATCTGATTTTTCTACAAAAAATCCAGTTTTGTGGCTTTCTTTTTTTTTTTTTTATTTATGATATTAGCCATCATTTTTGCCAGCATCAACACTGGCTGTGGGAGTCAATAACGAATGGAGACAATTTTTTTGTTAGCCCAATGATGGTAGTAAGATTGTCAGTGGCTTGGAAAGTTGAAGTCCTGGCTTATGACGTCACATCTATGGCACTTGTGCGGTGCCTCGTGCAGGAATGAAAATTCTGTGCCAGAATCGCTGTGCCGCGTCGAGAGTTCGACACAATAAATTCTCCGTGCACACCATTCCGTTTGACGCTGAGTAAGACCATGCAGTGGGAAGAAAGATTAGGAGGCCGCCCCGGTGGCGCAGTGGTCTAAGCGATGGCCTCTGATCATTCGTCCGAACGGGGTCTGGGTTCGAATCCCGGTGAGGCATGGATGTTGTGTTTGTCTTATGGCACTGGCTCTCTCCCTTCCCTGGAACCAGTGACCCTAAATTAGGGACGGGCGACTGCTTATAACCCATAGAGTTGCTCACGGTGGTCGTTAAACCTCCAATCAAAAAAAAAAAAAAAATTAGGAGACTCCAAGAACTATGGATTTTACATAGTTACTATGGAAATTGTCAGTCCGCTACAGACTACGGAAAACATAGAGTATGCTTTGAAAATCTCAGTGAAATAATATTATTAAATATCTGTGTAAAGTTTATTTTCATATTTTCAAGATTCTAACACTTGTTAAACATTTATGGGAATGTTTCTTGTGTGTTTTCATTATCGTGACATTTGACATTTCTTCAGTTTTTTGTTGTTATTGTTTTGTTTAATTGCTTATTTTGTGTTTTGGATGTTATAATTGTTATAAGCGTCTGGCCGTGTGACAGAGTTTGCAGCATGGCCCTTGGAATCTTGAAATTTAATTTCTCTTTTATCCTTGCCTTGGAAAGTCCTGGATTTTTTGCATTTTGGTGGAAGATCATAGAGTAGTACTGCTTTCTTTCTAGCAATTAAAATTTTTAAGAAAAAGGTCGAAAAATGAGGATACGCTAGAGAGCAAATGAAAAAAACGGGAAAAAGGTCAGCGAATCGCGCAAATGTTCGTATTCACAATGAAAATGACTGCTGTAGCAGCAATGAGAATGTCATGTTGTTTTCTGTTCCACATATTAAATTTTTCCAACTTTCCTTTTTTTTTTCTCTCCTCTGCCTGATTATATTTTTATTTTTTGATGTTTTCTGTGCTTGTGATCATGTTCCTCATTTTTAATATCTTCAGTAATAGTGAAAAGGAGCGACTTCATATTTTTAAAGAATTCTTTCTAATGAAATGCACATTTACCTATTTCTAATACATACTTCTTCAAAACTAATCAATAGAGAGCAATTGTCTTCACCCCTTTCCTTTTTATTAAATGAAATTAAATTTCTAGATTGGTATTTAATCTGTCCGTGGTGGAACCGTGCCCCGTAAAATTGTTTCATGGTAGAGTGAGCAACGCAGCATCAATTTTTCACATTTAGTTTTCCATAAAATTCGTGTTTTTCAATCTCTCCGTCGTTTCTTTCTCATACGCTAGATTCTTTCGTGGATTTGCAGAATTCTGCTTTATCTGTCATCAGCCGCCCCGTGGCGCAGTGGTCTAAGCAATGGCCTCTGATCATTCGTCCGAACGGGGTCCGGGTTCGAATCCCAGTGAGGCATGGATGTTGTGTTTGTCTTACGGCACTGGCTCTCTCCCTTCCCTGGAACCAGTGACCCTAAATGGCGACTGCTTATAGCCCATTGAGTTGCTCACAGTGGTTGTTAAACCTCCAATCAAAAAAAATATATATATATCTGTCATCATTTAGGTGATCCTTGAGATCGATGCAAAACTGAAGAGCTGCTGGTTTTGTTTTGTTTTTCTGGGGGGGGGTTTAGACCTATAATGTATAATTTTATTACTTGTAAATATGCACACCACTGAACACGCGTTGATGTCCCGTTTTTATTTTGAAAAGTTGGCAGCTCTGTTATTAGGCAGGTGGTATTACGAAAGACAAGATTTCGAAACGATAAACCTGTACTTACGTATCTCATTCAGGCCGCTGAAAGTAGTTATCCAAAGAAAGAAAGTCCTCCACCTAATAAAATCCGTAGAAGAACTGTTATGTATTCCGAGATAATCAAGCACTGTAAGTTCACAAAAAAATCCTGGTTTATTTAATACAGCACTAAGATATACACTTTTGGTCATATCACAATACACACTGAAGTTTTACAAATCACCGCCATAACCCCCCTTCTTTCCCACGAAAGCCCCAACAACAACAAAAACTCCTTGTTTTCTCTCCACTGTCTCCCTCTTGCGGTGTGTCAAAACGCGAGATCATCAACTGCAGCTGTTATTGCGAAATGTTTCCATACAGCTTACTTGGCAAGCCGCCAAATGCAACAGGTGGTCATAATGTTTCAGCTCTTCAGTGTATGCATTTAGTATGAAGTTTTTGTATTGTGAGCTTTAGGAGAGCTCAGAAATCAACCTCCCGAATAGTGGACAAATGTTGACATCCCAGGATGTCAACATTGAAGGGTTTTATTTATTTGATATTTACTTGCCTTCAATCACATAATACTCCTAGAGGACTTCCTGTAATATTTTTCTTTTTATGTCATCTAAAGTAGTGTTTCTTAAACTGTAACACCAAAACTTCTTGAAAACCCTACAGTAACTGACTGTTTTGTGATAACAGTAATGAAACACAATTCAGTTAGGTTCCACATAAAAATATATATTGCATGGAGTTCCGTGGTCTTTAAAAAGATTTAAGACACTGATGCAGAGCAAACTAAAAGCTTTTTTTTTTTTTTTAACTTTTCAGAAAAAGGTTCTCCATCAACAGTTTAAACAGGTGTAAAGGTAGTCTACATTTTCATGAGCATCTGATGTTCCCTTTTTTCTATAGTAGAGCATACGAGCTGCTACACTGCACAAATAAGAAACCCTAATGCAGTTTTCATAGCCAGAGTCATTGTTCCCTGCAAAATTCAAAAGAAACATGAAAGCAATAAACTGCCAGAAAATGTTCACTTTTGCAGAGCCCCTGTAGCTAAGGTGCTGGAAGCACAGGGGTGCAGTGCTTGGTAAATTTGAAACTATGCAGCCAATCAAAACTGTTCTGAAATGATATTGGAGTTAATCATTTTGAATTTCTTAACAACAAAATTTTACAAAAAATATATTAAATATAACTTTTTTATAATAATGTCCACTTTTATTTTATGAAAAGAAAAAGTACATACACTTAAGGGCAAGGCAATAATGACCACAAGTAGATACGTCCCACAGCACTGCAGTGACATTGCCGACCAGAACAGAATACTAGGGTAAGTCAAGAGTTCATCCTTTTATCATCATCATCATTGTCAACCATTATCAATCCACTGCTGGACGAAGTTCTCCCCAAGTTTCCTCCACAACGGTCTGTCTTGTGCCAGTCTCCTCCATGTCACTCCCGCATATTTACGAATTTCATCCACCCATCTCCCATGTGGTCTTTTTCTGGGTCTTTTCCTGTCCATTGGAATCCAATCTAAAATTTCGGCTGTCCATCTATGGTCTGTCCTTCTGGCAGTATGTCCAGCCCATTGCCATTTCAGGGATTTAACTCTGATCATGATGTCTTCCACTCTCGTCATTTTCGGATCCACGAGTTCCTCTTCTTATCTCTCCTGGTTATACCAAGCATGCACCTCTCCATGCTTCTTTGAGTTGTCTGCAGCTTTTGTATGTCTCTTTTAGTTAAGGTCCACGTCTCTGCACCATACGTAAGCACTGGAAGGATGCATTGATCAAACACTTTTCTTTTAAGACATAATGGCATATTGCTCTTGAAAATTATGCTGTTTCTTCCAAAAGCTCTCCAGGCAAGTTTTGTACGCCGATTAATTTCTTCATCAATGTGACCCTCACTTGATATCTGCTGTCCAAGATAAACATACGTATCTGTTATCTCCAGTTTTTCTCCATCAATCGATAAATCTTCATTTCTTGTAAAAGCATTGAACATCACTTTTGTCTTCTGAAAGTTCATTTTTAATCCCACTTCTTTACTCTTGTCAGCAAGTTCCTGGATCATACTCTGCAGCTCTGATGGGGTAGTTGCAAAAATGACTACGTCATCAGCAAAACGAAGGTGAGTTAGATAATCTCCATTAATCTTTATCCCTTTGTTTTCCCAGTTCAGTGATTGAAAGACATTTTTCCAATGTGGCATTAAAGAGCTTCGGAGATATGGTGTCACCTTGTCTCATTCCCTTTCCAATTTTTATGTGTGTTGTATTTTCAAACAGCCGAATCTTTGCACTTGCATTTTCATAGATGTTATTAATAATATTAATGTATGCATCTTCAACACCGCAGGATTTCAGAGCCGTGGTAACTGCTGATGGTTTCACCGAATCAAAGGCTTTTTCATAATCGATAAAAGCCATGCACAATGGAAGTTCATATTCCCTCGCTCTTTCAATCAGTTCTCTCAGTACGTGGATATGATCTATTGTGCTGTAGCCACTCCTGAATCCAGCTTGTTCTCTCGGTTGAGCCATGTCCAGTGTTACCTTCAAGCGGTGTGAAAGAACTTTAGTGAAGATTTTATAAACCACTGATAGGAGGCTGATAGGTCTGTAGTTCCTAAGATCCTCAATGTCACCTTTTTTATGTAGCAGGATCATTGTAGCATTGTTCCAATCCTCAGGAATCTTCCCTTCATTAAGGCATCGAGTGAAAATTTGGGCGAGTACTGTTTCAATTTCTCCACTTGCTTCTTGTATGATGTCTATAGTAATTCCATCTTCTCCTGGAGCTTTCCCTCGCTTCATGTTCTTGATTGCATGAGCAACTTCTGCTGGGAGGACTGGAAGAACTCTGGTACCTTTCATGATGTCTGGAGTACATGTATCATCCCTTTCATATAATTTGGAGTAGAAATCTTTCACTCTTGTCAAAATTTCGCCTCTATTTCTTGTTATAGAACCATCTTCTTTTCTCAGAGCCATAATCTGTTTTTTTCTTCCCTTACTGAGATGTCCCTTTGCTATCTTAAGGCTTTGGTTGTTTTCAATTGCTTTCCTCACTAGCTCACAGTTGAATTTCCTTACGTCTTCAGTGATACTTTTTCGTGTTGTCTTGCATAGCTCTATATATTCCACTTTGGAAGTCACATCTTCTTTAGTTGTCCTCATCTCTCTTCTTTTTTTGCATCAACATTTTGGTTTTTCCTGATAATTTGTTCACATGCAACTTGTTCTTAGACCCAGCTAATTTTGTTGCTGTTTCCATTAGAGCTTTGGTTACTTTTCTGTTAACTTCCGAAATATCCACTTCTTCCGATGTTAGGCCTTCTAAAGCAGAGAATCTGTTCTTCAGTTCCAACTTGAAAGTATTATGGTGTTTTTTAAGGTTGGTTATGTCAATACATTTTGTTTGTCTTATGAGCTTGCCACGTTCCAGTTTAGTGTTGAGGTGCATCTTACATCTCACCAATCTATGGTCACTACCTGTGTTGAACTTGTTCAGCACACTGCAGTCTTCGATGACGAATTTTTGTTACACATAATAAAATCAATTTCACTTGTCGTCCCAATTGGATGTCTCCATGTCCATTTCCTGTGTGGCTTTTTCTTGAAAAAGGAGTTCAAGATGAAAAATCCTTCTGCCTCTGCAAACTCAACGAGAGTATTTCCACGCTGGTTTCTGTTGCCGTGACCGAATTTACCTACTGAAGTTTCATTCTGTTGCCGTTGCCCTATTTTTGCATTGAAATCTCCCATAATTATCTTCAAGTGCTGCTTACCTTTATTATTTAGATGACGAATTTCCTCATAAAATTCTTCAATTTCTTCTTCAGGATGACTTGTGGTGGGTGCATAAGTTTGAATAATCTGAGCCTGGTATCTTCTCGAGAGTTGGATAACGAGTCGTGCAGCTCTGTCAGAGGAACTTTCAACTTCTACCACTTTATCCTTCAGTTTCTTGTTTATTATAAATCCAACACCACTAGTTCTGCCAGTATCTGTCCCACGATAATAGAAGAGATGTCCACTTTTCAGTTCAATGAGATCTTCTCCTTTTCTCCTTACCTCACTTAGCCCGACGATGTCCCACTTGATCCTTTGTAGTTCCTCTTCCAATTCAAGAAGCCTTGAATCAGAAGATAGGGAGCGTCCGTTATAGGTAGCCAAGGTCAGCATCAAATGGCAGCCTAGTCCGGTCCTCCGGGGATTCTTAGCACCCTCTGCCTTCATGTCGCACTGGCCGCTGCCTTGGCCAGGTACATTCCAGCTGCCGGAGACTGAGGGCCAAGATTTAAGTTGTAGAGTCATTTTGGAGGTGTTTGGCCATAACTCACCACGCTGGCCAAGCGGGTTGGTGAGTGTGTATATATATATATATATATGTATATATATATATATATACACACACACTGACGGGAAAAAAAAATCCCAACACCACGAAAAAATAGTTGTAGAGGAATGAAATGGCGGCAATACATTTGTATAGGTAACATATGTAATCGATTAAGGTTTCAAGATCACAGCTTAATGTAAGCGCGAGAAGAGTCATTTTAAATGTGAAATGCTGGTACATTAATAACCGGTGTAACCACCAGAATGTTGAATGCAAGCATGCAAACGTTCATGCATTGTGTCGTACAGGTGCTGGATGTCAGTTTGTGGGATGGAGTTCCATGCCTGTTGCACTTAGGTCGGTCAATACAGGGACGGTTAATGCTGGTTAGGGGTGACGCTGGAGTTGTCGTCCAATGATGTCCCATACGTGCTCGATTGGAGAAAGATCTGGTAATCTAGCAGGCCACAGCAACATGTCGACACTCTGTAGAGCATGTTGGGTTACAACAGCGGTATGCGGGCGAGCATTATCCTGTTGGAAACGACCCCCTGGAATGCTGTTCATGAATGGCAGCACAACAGGTTGAATCACCAGACCGACGTACAACAGTGCCGTCAGGGTGCGTGGGATAACCACAAGAGTGCTCCTGCTGTCATAGGAAATTGCTCCCCAGACCATAACTCCAGGTGTAGGTCCAGTGTGTCTCTGCCGCAGACAGGTTGGTTGCAGGCGCTCACCTGGCCTCCTTCTAACCAACACACGGCCATCACTGGCACCCAGGCAGAACCAGCTTCTATCAGAAAACACAACAGATCTCCACTCCGTCCTCCAATGAGCTCTGGCTTGACACCACTGACGTCGCAAACGGCAGTGGTTTGGAGTAAGTGGAATGCACGCTACAGGGCGTCTGGCTCGGAGCTGTCCTTCAAGTAACCGATTTGTAACAGTTCGTTGTGTCACTGTGGTGGCAACTGCCGCTCGAATTGCTGCCGCAGACGCAGTACGATGCGCCACGGCCATACGCCGTACACGGCGGTCTTCCCTCTCAGTAGTGCCACGTGGCCCGGTCTTCTTGAGGCAGTACCTTCCCTTGACCACCACTGCCAACAATCATGCACAGTGGCTACATTCCTGCCAAGTCGTTCTGCAATATTGCGGAAAGAAAATCCACCTTCTCGTAGCCCTATTACACGACCTCATTCAAACTCTGTGAGCTGTTGATAATGGCTTCTTCATCTTCTTAAAGGCATTCTTGACTAACATCAACACACTATGTCAAATTTCAACGATAACTAACGCTCATGAACGTTACAGCGCGTATTTACAGCAAACCTGCTTTGCATGTTCGGAGGGGCGCTACTAGCGCCACACGTATGCGCCAAGCGCGAAATTTGCATAGACGTCATCTTACAGATGTACTCTCACCGCCTACCAACTGTCGTTTATCTAACACAACCCCTTCTTGGTGTTGGGATTTTTTTTTCCGTCAGTGTATATATATAGGGAGAGGAAAAGACCCAGAAGACCACATGGAAGATGGGTGGATGAAATTCGAAAGTATGCGGGAGTAACATGGAGGAGACTGGCACAAGACAGACCATTGTGGAAGAAACTTGGGGAGACCTTCGTCCAGCAGTGGATTGATAATGGTTGACAATGATGATGATGATGATATATATATATATATAATTAGGGGTTTAACAACCATGAGCAACTCAATGGGCCATAAGAAGTTGCCTGTCCCTAATTTAGGGCCACTGACTCCAGGGAAATGAGAGAGCCAGTGTCCTAAGACAAACATAATATCCATGCCTCACTGGAACTTGAATCCGGACCCATCTCAGAAGAATGGTCAGAAACCAGAGCTTAGACCATTGCTTCACCAGGGTGGCCATCCTGTTTGCAGCTAAAAGGTTTAATGATGCAAGAAAGCCATATATGTTCACCTCGTTCTGCAAAGTACAGGCCATTGTGTTCTGTAGTCCTTTGTCGGTGTTGCACCACAACTATGTCCCACAAAGTAGCATTTGGCAGATTTTGACAACAGAAACTTTAGTGCCAGATTCCACATTCACCAATGAAGTGAAGTGCCATCCTTGTAGGAAATGAGCCATGAAGCAAAACAGATGGTAGTCTGATGAGGCAAGGTCTGAACTGTATGGAGAAAGGTGTAGGATCTCAATCTCTTTCAATTCCCGTAGTTTTTGGCAGACCATCTCTAATGGTGCGACTTCAAACATTATCCACTTGCAGCAATGCCTGCTTACACCAGCCTTGAACACACCCTCACCACCAGATCCTTCCTATGCATTGTTTTGGACCAAATGTTGCCCTACTGTGTATCATTAGGATGGCACTTAACTCTTCCATCAAGACAACACCCATGTAACAAGGTTCATGTTGTGCAGGAATGGCTCAAGGATCATGTCCAAACATTTCCCCAACTAGAATCCCATCAAACATTTGTGCAATGCAGTGGAATCAATTTGCTGGTCTAAACTAGTGCCTTACTCCAAGATGCCATTCTGTGCAGCAAATACAGAACATCTGAGGACACCTTCTATGGTCTTAGGGAGTTAATGCCATGCCAGGTGCAAACAGTTTTCATGGGAAAATGTTGTCCTACACACTATTAGGTAGGTAGTCATAATGCTATGGCTCATGAGTGCATTCAGTTAGCTTAGCTGTTTTGCACTCTATTGAAAAGAGACAAATTTCAGAGCAGTAATGACTTTTTTTTCACCCGTATCAACAACCAGGATGTGCTGAGTTATTTTCATCATCTCCAGCAAGGGCACAAAAATGAATAAATTATTTATAACATTGCTTCTTGCTTTAATGCGGGCGGTGTTAGTCAGAGATGGGTTTGCCTCTTCGGGGCGCTCTGTGAGCAATGGCGCTCAGAACAGCAACAAGGGCCTCTGTGAATCTTGGACAGATGCCAGCTAGTTCTGTGTGACACTGGCAAAAAGACCCCAACTCATTGGGTTTTGTTCCAGAATCCTTAGGTTGAATGACCAACTGGAACCGTCAGCTGTGGGCTAATTCCCCCACACTGATGTATTTACCTGATTAAAAAGACACAAAGAAATAAAACATGACTCAAGTGTGGGATACGGTGGACCTACCACACTTGAGAAGGATGGTCAGGGTTGCCACTCATATTGGCTTTAAAAATTTCCTGAGTTTTCCAGGTTTTTCAAAAGATAATATTTGCGGGGAATTTCAGGTAAAATTTGCAGATAATTATTTTCAGGAGCTTCAGTACATTCCAGAATTTTCTTTTTGACAAATTTTTTCATTAACTGGAAAATCAGGTCATACAAGGCTTTATACAGGAAAGGTACCTTCGGTTTCGGAGTCTGGAACTTTTAAAGAAATGTTTCTAACATTGTCGCAACAAATGAAAAAAATGCCAACTTTGTTAAAATAAGTTTATCCATGCAAGCTTTTTAAACTTGATCACAAGTAAAGGTATGAGGTAGTGATCAAATACTATCTGTGTACTTTTTAACGTCTGGGAAGACCTGAACAGTGAGAAACAGCTGCATTTTTCCACCCATCTGACCTGGCAAAACTTCAGAGGAAATGTAGAACTTCCAGTAATGGCAAAATAATCAGCACGCCTATGCATTAAACTGATATTTAATAACAATACTGGGCAGATGAAACATTGCGAGGAAAAGAAATTAGGATTAAAGGGAAAATCTTCACTCCGTCTAACTTCCGTTTTCAAAGATTTTGAAAGATGAAATATCGTCACCCAAACGGAAAAGCCCCCCAGCGGTTTTTTTTTTTTTTTTTTCAGTTGTGCATCGATCTTGAGTATTACCCAAATAATGATGGTAAAAGCGTAATTCCGCGAATCCACAAAATAATATCGCATATGAGTGAGAAGTGACTAAGAAATGGAAAAACACGAATTTTATGAAAAATTAAAGTGAAAAATCGATACTGCCATGAAACAATTTTACAGGGCACGGAAACAGCGCCGATTCCACCGTGGACAAATTTAATTTCGTTTAATAAAAGGGAAAGAGGTGAAAACGATTGGTCTCTATTGATTAGTTTTGAAGAAGTATATATTAGAAATAAGGAAACATGCATTTCATTAGAAAAAAATCTTCAAAAATATGAGGTCGCTCCTTTTCACTATTACCGAAGATACTAAAAATGAGAAACAAGATCAAAAAACATCAGAAATAAAAATATAATCAGGCATAGAAAAAAAGGAAACTTGGACGGAAAAATGTATTATGCGGAAACAGAAGACGACGTAACTTCTCAACACCCAAGAAATATTCCCGAAAATGTTTAACAAGTGTTTGAATCATGAAAATAAACTTTTCACAGATATTTAATAACATTATTTCACTGAGATTTTCGATTTCCATAGCATACTCTACGCTTTCCGTAGTGGACTGACGATTTCCATAGCATACTCGATGTTTACTGTCGTCCACAGCGGATCGACGATTTCCATAGTATACTCGACGTTTTCTATCGTCTGCTGCGGATCGTCGATTTCCATAACATACTCGATAGTTTCCGTCGTCCGTAGCGGACCACCGATTTCCACAGCATACTCTATATTTTCCATCGTCCGCAGCAGACCAATGATTTCCATATCATATTCTATGTTTTCCGTCGTCCATAGCGGATCGACGATTTTCCTAGTATTTATGTAAAACCCTTAGTACTTGGAATCGCTGAATCTTTCTTTCCACCGCATGGTCTTACTCAGCGTCAAGCGAAACAATGCGCACAGAGAGTGTAGTGTGTGGAAGTACTGACGATGACGACGGGCATCATGATTCTGGTGCAGAATGGCGCAAATTCTGCCTTTTGTAGCAAGATGGCACAAGATTTTTGTTCTGGCGCAATTGGCACAGAATTCCCATCTCTGGTAACTGCATACGCATTACACAAAAAATTATGTTTAATTTTCCCTGACTTTTCCAGGTTTTTGCTAAAAACAATATTTCCCCCTGATTTTTAGCCTTATTTTCAGATTCCCCCATTTTTCTCGGTCGGCTAGCAACCCTGATGGTCCACCACGGAATAGACCTGGAAATTGCCGCCCCAGTGGTCTAAGGTGGTGGCCTGTGATCATTCGTCTGAAAGGGGTCCGGGTTCGAATTCCAGTGAGGCATGGATGTGTGTTTGTCTTACGGCACTGGCTCTCTCCCTTCCCTGGAACCAGTGACCCTAAATTAGGGACGGGCGACTGCTTATAGCCCATTGAGTTGCTCACAATGGTCGTTAAACCTCCAATCAAAAAAAAAAAAAAAAAAAAACCTGGAAATTCTAAAAGGCGCATGAGAAAGAGATCACGGTTGAGTGAGTGTAAAATTGGTGTATGGAATACTAGAGGTATAAATGGCAAGATGAATGAGATGATTGAAGAAATTGATAAGTAAAAATTGGATGTCCTATGTGTAAGTGAAACTAAAAAGAAGGAAGTTGGGGCAGAAGAAGTGAATGGCACGGTGAGTGTGTGGTCTGGAGTATTGGATAATGTTAGGGGACAAGCTGGTGTAAGTGTGATTTTAAGTGAAAAGATGAACAACAACTTGATCCATTACAGCTGCATTAGTGAGAGAATTCTTTGGATATGTCTGAAAGTGAAACTTCAGAGAATAATAGTTGTTGTAGTGTATGCTCCTTGCGACTCAGAACCTTCTGATAGGAAGGACTTCTGGAATAAGCTAAAAGCTGTTTTGAGCCAGTTTGGTGCTAAAGAGAAAGTTATAATAGCAGGGGATTTCAATGCTCGAGTAGGTGTGAAGAATGCAATTTCTGACAATGTTCTGGGTAAGTATAATGATCCTTGTGTAAATGATAATGGTGAAAGGTTAATTGAACTTTGCATTGAGAATGGTTTGTGTTTATCTAATACATTTTTCAACCACAAGTATATCCACACATATACTTGGGAAAATCGTACTCTTGGTCAAAAGAGTGTTATAGATTTTGTTCTTTACGATCAGCGCCCGAAACACTTAGTTGTTGACACTAGTGTGATGAGAGGTGCAGATGTTGGCTCTGATCATTATTTGGTAGTGTCGCGAGTGAAACTGAATGTTGGTTGAAGGAAAAGGAATAGGAAGAGGCCTAGGGTGGAAAGAATAAAGATTGAAAGGTTTCCTGAGAATCATCAGCATTATGCTAACTTACTCACAGAATGACTGAAGGAGCTGAAGTCATGCGAGAGGGATGTAAAAAAGAAGTGGGAATGTTTTAAGAACTGTTGTTACTGCTGCTGAGGAGGTCTGTGGTACCACAATAGTGGGTAACAATAGAGGTGATGGTTGGTGGAATAGTGAGATTAAAGAGGCAGTAAAGAGAAAGAAGGATGCCTATTTGGGGATGTTGCAAGGTACAGTTTCTGTGGATGAATATCGCTGTAAGAATTGTGAAGCCGCTAAGCTGGTTCGCCAGAGTAAGGCAAAAGATAGAAAGGAGAAGGTGGAAAAGCATGAATTGGCTTTTTGGAAAGATAGAAAGACTTTTTGGAAGTTTGTGACTCGGGAAAAATAGGGGAAACAAAGTTGTCAGTTGTGTGAAGAATAGAGTTGGGGAAATGATATGGGAGCCCAGTAAGTTAAGTGAAAGATGGGGTGAATACTTCTGTGAGTTATTAGATCAAGAAAGCAAAGGTGATTCTGAGGCAGAAGCACATGATGTCACAGTGAAGGAGGGATGCACAGGAGGGATCTCAAGAGGAGGTGTGTAAAGCTGTAAAATCTCTTCAGAATGGTAAGGCTCCGGGAGTTGATGGCATAGCTGCTGAGATGTTGAAATATGGTAGGGACTCTGTAATTGACTGGTTAACTGAAATTTGCTAGTTGTGCTGGGAACCAGGAATGGTCCCGCGGAATTGGAAGGATGCTACCGTTGTTCCCTTGTATGAGGGAAAAGGTGATCAGACTGACTGCAAGAACTATCATGGTATTAGCCTACTGAGTGTGCCAGAGAAAATGTTTGGTAAGGTCATTATTGAAAAAGTACGAAGTCTTACATCAGTGAAGGTATGGGATGTTCAGAGTGGTTTCATGCCTGGTAAGGCTGCACTAACCAAATTTTTGCATTACACATGATGATTGAAAAGTATCTGGCTGTTCATAAGAAAGTTTTTGCTGCCTTTATAGATTTAGGGAAAGCTTATGAACGAGTAAATAGGACACTTCTGTGGAAGGTACTGAATGAATATGGTGTAAAAGCCATGTATGCTGGTAGTAGAGCGTGTGTACGAGTGAATGGTGTTTCATCCAAATGGTTTTCTATTCGCGCAAGAGTCAGGCAAGGTTGTGTAATGTCACCCTGGCTGTTTAATATATTTATGGATGCATGCATGTGTGATGCCAAAATAGATAATACTGGTTTATTATGTCTTGGTGACATGCGTGTGTGCAGATTGCTGTCTGTATGCTGATGACACTTGTCCTGTTGGCAGAGTATGTTGTCCCAGATGTACGAAGTTTTCATGAAATTCAAACTGAGTATAAATAAGGAAAAAACCAAAGTAATGGTTTTTGAGCAGGGAACTGGTAGTACTGAATGTAGCATAAGTCTAAATGGCACCGTGATTGACCAGGTGAATGAGTTTGTGTATTTAGGAAGCATGTTTGACAGAGAACAAATTGGATGGTGAAATTAGTAGGAGAGTGAATTCTTCATTGAAATTCATAGCTGCCTTAGGAGGTTTTCACAGGAATGATGGGTTCTCAAGAGAGTTTCGCATGGCTGTGTATGAAAGTGTAATTGTTCCTACTCTGATGTATGGCAGTGAAACCTGGGTATTACAGAAGAAACATAGGAGTAGTCTGTGTGCTGGAGAAATGCGTTACAGGGAGAGGGGGCAAGACACGTTCTGATCGTGTGAGGAATGAAGATGTGATGTAGTTGTGTAATGTGAAGCAAAATGTTGTTAGTAAGGTGGAGACTAATATGCATTGGTGGTTTGGGCATGTTGAAAGAATGAGTGACGAGATGCTCACTAAGAAAAAATTTTCAGCCCAAGTGGCAGGAAGGAAAAGCAGAGGAAGGCCAAAGAAGTCATGGGAGGATCAGATTCAGGAGTGTCTGCATGAGAAAAATATCATGAGTATGAAGATCTTGTGTGTGTCGTGTGATAGATGTCAGTGAAGCATGAATTGTTTGCCAAGATTGCTTAAGTGGAGGAGTTTGATATGGCAACAGTAAGTAAATAATCAGATAAAAATTATCTGGTAGTTTGTCTTTTCTTTGTGGAGCTAACCTCTGAATCTCAGAGAACAGCGTAGTGATATGTATGCGTGTTAATAAAGTTGGCATGCCCCCCCCCCCCCCAAAAAAAAACATGACGTGCAAGTGAGTGGAACTATGAAATGGGGCAAGAATCATTTTTGTATTTTACCGACACCTCTCCTAAATAAATTATACAAACTTCCATTCATAGGGTACAATGTATTTTTGTGTGTTTTGCAAACTTGCTTTTTAACCAATTAATTGTAAATTTTAGAATTTTGTTTGGAGGTTTAACGATTACCATGAACTACTCAATGTGCTACAAGCAATCGCCTATCCCTAATTTAGGGCCACTGGTTCCAGAAATCTGAGAGAGCCTGCTGTAATATAAACATGACATCCACGGCTCACAGGGATTTGAACCCAAAACCATCTCAGGCAAATGGTCATATAAGCCAGCACTTAACCACTTTAGTGGTTTTTAAACACTGTTTTATACAAATGGTACAAACAAAAGCCCCAGTAACCCATCACAGATTTCTTGTTAGGATATACATAATATCTAAAGTAGTTTACCTGATATTGTCTAAGTATTTCGCACGTTCTCCTGGCCCGAGAGGTCCCTTCGTTACAGACCTTTGGTTAGTTATAAAAAAAAAAAATTGCAGAAATAAAACAGTTAGGTTATATATTTTCAGTTCCAAATTAATTCATTCGCACAATCAAACATTTGAAATTTACTATTAATTAAAAGATTTTAGTAGAAAGAGTTATACTCATCGGGTCAGGAGACTTCTCACAAGGGGTTCATTGTTACGGCGAGTGCTTTCAGCGGTGCATAACCGCCATCTTCTGGCCACTGCTTCTACACGAGGGTTCCTCGCGTGTATGTGCTTCTGGAGTTGCACCACATACACACGAGGAACCCTCTTGTAGAAGCAGTGGCCAGAAGATGGCGGTTATGCACCGCTGAAAGCACTCGCCGTAACAACGAACCCCTTGTGAGACGTCTCCTGACCCAATGAGTATAACTCTTTCTACTAAAATCTTTTAATTAATAGTAAATTTCAAACGTTTGATTGTGCGAATGAATGAATGTGGAACTGAAAATATATGACAACTGTTTTATTTCTGCAAAAAAATTTTTTTTTTATAACTAACCAAAAGGTCCGTAACGAAGGGACCTCTCGGGCCAAGAGCACATGCCTCACAGAGCAAACAATGTGCGAAATACTTCGACAATATCAGGTAAAATACCTTAGATATTATGTATATGTTAATCAAAAGCACATTTATAACATAAGACAACCCATAAGGTTGCCTCATGAATTGCAATTTTTGTAAGATTTCTTGTTTTCTCACTGTCACCCCTAGGTTTGAGATGCAACACCTTCTAGTTCACATTCTTCTTTTGTCAGTCAGTCTAGCACAAATTATTTTGACACACAAGAGAGATTTGTGTCTGCTGGCTGTTACTTTCTTCTATCTCCTTTTTTAAGAAAAATCTAAGCAATAGAAATATAAGTAAAAAATAACCCAAGGAACTCGCCACTAAAATTACTTCAATATGCAGATGCGGTCTTTCCTTAAGACAAGAGTCTATCCCCAGCAAGGAACTAATTCTCCTATGAATAAATGCTACATATATGCCCTTACTTTAATATTGCACGATTTTTATAACTTCCATGAAGCAGCACTTGTTTTTTCACTTTTATCTGTAGATTCACATTCTTATAAGTGACCGCATTTCAGTAGATAGTATAAATTTGTGGTTGAGGGAAATACAGCTCAATTTTTTCAAGTATTCATTCTAAAAACACTGTCATCATTTCAGTTTCACTTTACATAACAAAGAAAATGAAACAAGACATGCAACAATTCTTTGGTAAAACTTTTATTTGACACACATGACTAGCTTTTCTTTGTACAATCAGTTACCAGTGTTGATATGCAAATTTGCTTTTCAAAGCAAAGAACAAAAATTTCATCAAACTTTTAAAAATTTTGTATCAAAAGATAAATATATGGCCACTACAATGTAAACTGGGAGAAGGAAAGAAATCTGTATGGGGACATAACATAAAGTCACTAATATAGTACTTATGGTAAAACCAGAATTCATCAGAAATGCATTTATTCACACTGCATCCTCAAATATAAACACATCTTAGTTTCATACTTTCTTCTTGAACAACATATGTTTTTCTCTTCCATGCACAAACATTTTTCATGTTTTGTATTTCCTATGATAAAAATGAATGCATTACTTACATTTTGCTGATGCAAGGTACACGTAATTAAATTTTTTATTTCAAAGAAAAAAAGGTTTTTTTCACTGCAACAGTGAACTTGGCACCAGTGCACTTTTACAGACAAATTATGTCTCCTTTCAACAGTACTGCACAAAGCAAGGAAAATGCTACACAGCCATGTGAAAAATAGATATAAAATATAATTGCAAAACACTGTCATCATTAACATAACATTCTTTAATACTGCTTATGGGGGAAAAAAATCTTAGTATTATTATTCATGTGAGTCATATAATCACAATTTTCTCACTTCCCTTGCTGCAAGCACATTGTGAGCAGTTAATGGCAAAATCATAATAGAACATCTACAAGTGAATATATCTTTTTTCATAACATGTTCCTATGGATTAAATTTTACTCCCTCCAGTGTTATTACAACATACTGACAACTTTTCTGACAGTGACACATTCAATGCATTTCAGAAAAAGGGGTTCCTACCCTCAATTTTACCTGCTGGTAAGAAATGAAGGAATGAGTGCTGTCACCTTTATCTTTACAAGAAGGAAAAACAAATGTACTGGTTCTCTTACTACAAAACTATAAACAAATCTATCACTTATATATATTTTTAAATATCAAGTACCGAACGACAAAAACACATCTAAAATATTCCAAAGGGGAAAGAAATTGTATTTTAGTAAGTAAGCTGGCTCCAACACACACTGATGTTCTATCATCTGTTTTCAAATTTTGAAATTCCCTTCATATGTGCATTTAAAAAAAAATAGGCCATTTCAGAATCAGTGTAATAAGATAGTTAAAAAAAATTGTGAGTTAAGAGTATTAGAAACTACTAAAAGCAGAAAATAAAATTAGCTTAGAAACTTCTCCCTTACAACTTTCTCACATAAGATGAAACATGATCTATTATGGATGAAAGAATTTAAGTCCCTAAACATCTGTAATTAATTTAATTTAATAATTAAATGAGCACAAATTAACAGTGTTAGCTTGAACTCTGTTGGTTCTACTTTTTAAATAGAGCTACAAAATTATATGTGTAGTGTAACTGCTTTTTTGAATGGAGGCAATTAAAAAGTAGATGATGTAACACCTTTTCAAGGACACACAGATGTATAAGACAAGTGCACTTTGAAGCAGAGGCATAGCCAAAGGGGTAGTCCTTGGGTCTGGACCTTCCCCCCCCCCCTTGAGGGGAGATTTAGTATGAATTTAAAACGATATATATGTATACATGGGGTTTTGCCAATGAAACAAACTTATGGACACCCCCCCCCCCCACCTTGAGAAATTTCTGGCTACACCACAGCTTTGAAGTGCAAGATAAATGTGCTCAAGGGTAATAAAGTTACTGTTTTCAAGTTACTATTTTTCAAACTTGTAATTCCAAAAATTTCCCTCATACTCACAATCTATAAGTCTTAAATCTATTGAGCTGTGATGAAATATGTTAGAACATGGTATCAAACAGAATGAACATATACAGTATGTAGAGCTCCATGTGTAATATATGTACATTTGCAGAACCAGATGTGCACGTGAAGGGTAAAGAGAAGTATTGACACACCCGCTAGACTGCATTGGAAGTAACTATGTCACAAGGTGATGAAGTGATGGGACTTTGGAATGAGCATGATAGTTGGATACCACCTGGATAAGCAATAAGAATTTTGGGAATCCCAGAAAAGCAGTAATGCTACACATTACTGCTTTTCTGGGATTCCCAAAATTCACTGTGGCTGATGTTCTTCATCGATGCAAAGCAGGGCTCTGGGAAGCTGTACAAACTGAAAGTTACTAGGAAACTGCAATTTACTGCGGAATGTGCAGAAAGCATGTGCATTCTCTTCCACAGACATGGCCAATGGAACAGCTTTAACAGCTTTTTTCACCAGAACAGTCCGTCGGGAACTGCATGCACATGGTTACCATGCTAGGTCAGCTGCGCACAGCCGTACATCACTCCAGGAAATGCCAAACGATGACTGCAGAGGTGGCTTGTTTGCTTTTTGTGAACAACAGAAAAGAGAAAGACAGTCATGTGGACTGACAAATCATGCTATTCATCTGCATTCATATGAATGTATTTTGGTGTGGTGTTTCATTTGCCTTGGGAATGTCAGATGAACTGCATTGTCCCTACAGTCAAGTTAGGAGGGGGATCTGTGGTGAAGTGGGGCTGTTTCTGCCAAGAAGTACTGTCTTTTGTTCGTGTTAACAGCCCTTCAAGCCTAACAGTCACAAGATGCAAAGCCATTCTGAACTAATTACGTTGTGGCAGTACTTTGGCACAAATTCTTGCCTGTTTCAGAAAGATCGAGCACCTTGCACAAGGTCGGTCCATGCCTAGTTTGAGGAACAGAATGTCCAAGTGTTGGCTTGGCCGGCACAAAGTCCTGATCCAAATCCAATAGAACATCTGTGGAATGAGTTGGATGACCAAATCTGATCTCGACCTGCAAGACCTTTCTCTATGGCAGCTCTGGCAAGAAGCTTTGAAGGAGCAATGGAGGAAAACTTTTTTATAGATTTACCAGAATCTTGTGGAAAGCATGCCTAGAAAGATTGCTGCAGTCATAAAGGCCAAAGATGGGCCAACTATGCACCAATTTCATCTAAGAAATACTCTGTTTCCATTTGACTTAGGTGTCTGAATACCTTTGTCTACCTAGTGTATATATATATTTACATCAACCATTCACTATTGTGAGACATGTCAAAGAAGTGTGCCGGCTTGAACTGTTGTTTGCATCTAGGAGTTGCAATGATTTGGTGTTATAATGTAAAGTGACATTTTCAGGACCAGTAATAATTATTCACTGTTCAATTTTCTTACAAGGATCAGATGTTAGTGTAAAGCAAGTTTTAGCAAATAATTACCACTAAGTTTAAACAGTGCAGTCATGGGCACTAAACTGCTCTAGAAAGTCGAAGAACATATATTCTGTGCAAATACAAGGTAACTACTAAATTTCCTGGATTCAGAAATTATGACAAATGTTTTCTCTTCATCTGAAAGAACAATTTTTATTTACCGAGGAGACAACAGGGGGCATGCAAGCTTTAGTCCCAGGACAGCAGCAGTCAAATTCAGTTGACCTACACGTTATTGGGCACCATAACCTTAGAGGTGATGTATGAGCATTTTTGTACCATGATTTTTTTTTACAATTTTTAGAGTGGGTTGGCTTAACAGCAGTTCTTGGAAAGACCATAGAACCTTTCCCAAATCCTTCACCATCTTGTGCAACCATTTCTGGGTTGTTTGCAAAATTTTATTGAGGCAGAAAATCTTGGAAAGATGAAGAGCACAAGGGCTGCCAGGCAACATAGCAGTCATGGAAGAAAATATCACCCATGTGGAAGCCCTGATAAAGAACGATCTGCAAGTAACTTGCATAAAAAGATGGTGTAGACCATTGGTGTTTCATTTGCTGACAGTTTTGGAATTCTTACAGAAGTGTACTAGTGCGTACAAAAACTGTTGTCATTGGGTGCTACCACAAACTCACTGAGATGCAAAAGGAAGCCAGAATGGAACGGTGTCATGAAATGACTCAAAGTTTTACAGATGGGGAACACAAAAGGAAAGCAGAGTGGATTGGTGTTGTGAAATGATCCAAAGCTTTATAGATGGGAATTCTTGTTGTGTCCTCAACATTGTAAAAGATGATAGCTGGATATACTAATATGACTTTGAGACGAAGCATCACTCAGAAGTCTGGGTGTTTCCGAATGACTATTTCTGTGAAAGTCAATCATCCCAGGAATGTAGGCTGAAAAATGGCCTTATTTTTTCTCTGCCAGTGGACATGTTGCAATGATTACCCTACAGCAATGGTTCCCATTCGGTGGTTTATTATGATGGTCCAAGGGGTTTGCACTAAAAATTCTGTAATGGTGCTTTAACACTTTCACTGCTGCGCGACGCTGAACGGCGTCATACAATACTTAGCCCAGGTGCCGATGACTGCGAATGGAGTCGTAATCATGGCTTCATATTTTGCTTCCTAAAACCTTCGGCACTTGAAGAGTTATTTATTTTGTTACTGGCACTGAGAATGAGTCTCCAACTGACTGAAAGTGAACATGGTTTGGGGATAGCGGATTTTTTCCCACATGGTTTAGGGAAGGGAAAGTAAGTTGACTTCCCATAGACTTTACACAGCACGAGCTTTTCACTGAATTTATTTTCCATTGAACGTCACTGGTTTTGCGGTGAAGGGAATTATCAATAAAGAAAACCATATTCACTTTAATACTTAGTTTTGCGGAAACAATGGATATATTCAGACACGCTATTGCCGGTCCCTCTCAACCAAAAGTTCCTCGGCGGGCACATTCTTTCGTGAAAATAGAAGATGATGCCGATAATCTGTCATCAAGTACAGAAACGTATTCTTTTAGTAGCGGTAGTACAACCAGCAGTGAAAGTGAGAATGAAGAATGCAGCGTTCTTTCTCATACTCCGCCTTAACGGATTTTGGCTACACATTGGTGTGATGGTCCCAATATCATGAGAAGAATTCCGTTCACTGGTGTACCAGGACTGAAAATTAATATGATAGGTACTGAGCCAATCAATTTTTTTATCTTTTTGCAAATGAGGAATTTTACGATTTATTAGTTAGGGAAAGTAATGCATATGCTGTAGAAGTGTTTATCTCGGGAGTTAATGAAGGTTCATGAATAAATGAATGGAAGGATGTGTCAGTAGACAAGATGAAAGTTTTTCTAGCCTTCTGTTTCATATGAGCATTGTACAAATGCCCCATCTCTAAGATTACCGGAAAACAGATCCATTGTTCAAAATGGACTGCTTTTCTTCAAATATGAGCAGGAATAGTTTCCTTCTGATCATGCGGTGCACCTTCATTTTGCAAAAAATCCTCAACCTGGTGAAGCGATTACAACCTTACAAAAATAATGCATTTACTGGATTTATTTAATGATACTATAGAGAGCATATACTACCCTGGAAAAAAACTTACGATTGATGAATCAATGGTTTTATGGAGAGGTCATTTGATTTTCAAACAGTACATGAAAGGAAAACGTCATAAATATAGGGTGAAACTTTATATGCTAACGGAACCAAATGGTATGATTCTAAAAGCTTTGGTTTATTGGTTTACACAGGGCAACTGGACTCCGGGGGGTCATGCCCCTAATGTAGTTTTAAAATTGATGGAAGGGAAGCTAAATGTTGGTCATGCTATTTTTATATGGATAATTTTTATAATAGTTACAATCTTGCATTGCAGTTGTTGAACAATGACACTTTTATTGCACTGGAACTCTCCGTGCAGACCGACAAGATCTTCCTAAGGATGTCACGAAAGCTTAACTTTTGAAGGGGGAACGGAAATGCCAATATTCTAATGCTGTTGCAGTGTGCAAATGGAAAGATAAAAGGGATGTTCTCTTCATTACCACTGAGTTTGACAACGATTTAGTTCAAACTGTAAATAAAAGGGGACAGATAAAAGAAAACCCAAAGGCTGTTAACTATAATACATTTGTCAGGGGTAGATCGTCAAGATCAAATGCTAGCGTATTATCCTTGTGGAAGGAAAACCATAAGATGGTACAAGAAGCTAGGAATACATATATTTCATATGATGATAATCACTTCCCACAACTTGTATAATAAATTATCAGAGGGAAAGATAAGCCTCTACGATTTTAGGCTATCCATTGTATGTCAACATTTGAATCAAGAGCCATCAACTTCCCGAGCAAAGATATCTAAATCCTTAAAAGTATGTGGCCATCTTCCAGTCAAAAAAACGGGGGGGGGAGACATTTTTGAGGAGACGATGCAAAATGTGCTCTGCCAAAGGGATTTGCAGGGACACTCTATTACTATGCCCAGTGCCCAGAAAATCCTGCACTGTGCTTTCAGCTATGCTTCGAATTATATCATCATAGATAAGGGATAAATATTTTGTCTTCCTATTTTGCTAAAAAAGTATGTTCCAAGTTGAATTGCATGTTTGTGTGTGTGGGATTTTTTTACCCTACCCAAATCAAAATGTGTGGATTTTGTATTTATCTAGTTATGTCAAAATGTGTGGATTTTGTATTTATCTAGTTATGCATCATCATGGCACTATTTAGGGAATTCTTTGGCATTTGTAAGTATTATTTCTCTTGTTTTATATGCAACAATGTTCGAAATATGTATCCTTCAGTATTGGAATAATATTTCATTGCTGGCAGAATTATAATTACGAATATCAGTTATGGATAAATTTTCTTGTATTTTAGAATTGCTAAGTCATGCAAAGCTGTGAGATGCAAACACACGGCTGGTTGGTCCAAACACATAAAAGCTCAATCATGGTGCCGCGTGATGCCTTGTGGCGTCGTGAGAGATTTGCACGGGTTTCATACCGGCACTGCGTGCTTGCCGCTGATGTAGTACAGCTGCAGCAAACATGTTAAGCAGTAAAGAATTGTCCAATTATGGTACAAACATATTATTCCTTTGTGACAACAAGCATGTGCATATTTGAAGCATTATAGGTTTGTTTTGAAGCAATTCAAAACTATTACGGTACTGAGTGCTTTGTGACATTACGTAATTTCTTATTAGAAAATGAACTATCTTTTTTATCAAGCTGTCAAAAAAGGCATCAGTGATCATCTTCAATTAACTTTCAATGAAAATTTTCCTGAAATTTACAGTAAATTATGTTGGATTTGCAACCCATTTGATATGTTTTTTGCATCTCTGATCGGTGAATTGACAATGCATGAAAAAGAAAATTTAATTGACATATTGAAGGATGAGATCCTATAAATCTTTGACTGAAAGTGAAAAATGAATTTTCATCTCTCAGCAAGGGATATTTTAAAATTTCCCTACCATTTTCACCAAAGTTTTGTGTGTATGAGCTAGCATTTTCACTTTATTCTTGTTTTAAATCAAAATACAGAAATAAACTTGATGTGGAACCAGATTTAAGATTGCTTGTGTCCATCCAGTGTTAAGCCAAAAATCACAAACCTTTGTTCAAATAAAAAAGTCCAACATTGAAATTAAGTTTGTATATGATTATTATATTACACTAAATATATCACAAGTAATAATTATTTTTTTTGTTAAAAAATGTTATTTATATAAATATATTCAACAAGAAAATTTGTGCAGTGAAGATACTTAATACGAGTCTTCCAGATAAGTTATTTTACAAGTATAGTTTTATATTTAAACTCCAAATTTTAGGTTTCATAGGTAAGTACAAAACTTCATAATTATAATTATGCAATGTAAATTTTAATTTGAGGCTTTTTATTAGTAATTATTACCTTGGAGGTTTGCAACACTTTTTTGGTAGAAAGGGGTTTACAGAACAACAACAAAAAAAAAAAAACAGAAATCACACTGCTTTAGAGGATCATAAAAAAACAGTTTCTGCAGAATGGTATACTACTGTATGTCTGCCAAAAAATATTCCAAGTAGGTAAGGGAGAGAAGGCAAAAAAAAAAAAAAAAAAAAAAAAAAAAAACCAGTAATCAGCAGACTCTTGTTGCACCAAGAGAGTGCCTCTGTCCACACTGCAATGAAAACACTGAATTTTCTGTGGGAGTCTGGGGTCTAATTGGTGAACCACCACATAGTCCTGACCTAGTTCCATATAATTTATTTCTGTTCCAAAACACAAAGGAAAAGCAATGTAGACATTATTTTGAGAGTTTGGAAGAGGTACTTGCTGCCAACAAGGAAGGAATTTATACCATCCCAAAACAAACATAGCACAAATGTTTGAATGACTACTTTCAGTCAGAGTAGAGGGAAATTCTTTGAGAAACAGTAATTGAAGTCAGTGCTTTAGATCAAATAATTCTGAGAAACCAGAAAATTTAATAGTTACTTACATACTAAAACATATGAAACTGTTTCACAGGATTCATTCAAAAACAATGTCACCTCGCATGATTTTTTTTTTTTCAAGCACTGACAATTATATAATTCTGAAATTAAAATGCAGTCTATGTAGCAGATTTTCATTTGTAAAATACCCTTGAAATAAATTTTCCCCCACAAACACTGCTATACAAATTAAATTATATAAAAGCTACAGGACTTTCAGATGATCACTTTGTCTTCTTCAAAAATACAGAACTACTTGGTGGTAAGTACCAAGGACCTGATTTAGGGAAGGGCATTCGGGGTGCATGCCCAGGGCATCAACCTTTGAGGGTTCACCTTAAAATAGAGTTAAATATTACTTGCTTTGTATCAAACTAATTCACAATGTTTATCCAGTGAAAAAAATTAAAATGGAAATTTCAGAACTGTACGTTGAAACATGTGGAAATGACAATTATAATTTCTACAAGTAAATAGAACACCACATTATTGACAAATTAATATCTTAATCTGCCAATAATAACTATGAAACTGGTCTTCAATCATACATGCATGCACATAATATGGGATGTGGGGCCCCCTGAAAGCCCTGTGAGTACCAATTCAGATGTATAGAAAAGTTCAGAAATATTTCAAACATAGAAGAGTTTTGAAAATGTTTCTAAATTTGCAATATAGACTTAAGTGAAACACTGTGTTCAGTGCCATTCTGCACCTCTTCAGATCTGTTGCTACTTCTAACTGTAACCTTGGAACCGTGTGTACTTTTTATCTAAATAAACTGCTGATTGGTCTGCAGTATCTAAACAAATGACAGCCATCCTCAGATTAATGCAAAAATTTTCTAGTATTTATACAATCAACTTTAACATTTAGTGAAAAATAAAAAATAAATAAAAATTGAGTGGGGCATAGTTTATAATCAAACACCGATCTTTTCAGCATAACACCACTGTTTAAAATACTGAGCTAAATATATTATGATACTATAAAAGCTGCTTAAAAGTACTTGAATTCACTGCTTTTTTAAATTCATAAAATTTTACCTTTGTTCAGTTACTATTATTTATGATAAGAGTACATAAAAACAAAGAAGAATAGATCATGGCACATTAATGAGACTGTTCTAAGATATTTGTGACAAAAAATTTAAAGATGTGTTTGTAAGATCTGGAATGCCTCAGGACCCTACTTGTTTAAAACAGCATAAGGATGCAATTCTCAGAAAATTATTTCCCAAAATGGCACTTAGTTTTATATGGCACCTATAATTTC
This sequence comes from Macrothele yani, assembly GCA_039090855.1. Lineage (NCBI taxonomy): Eukaryota > Metazoa > Arthropoda > Arachnida > Araneae > Macrothelidae > Macrothele > Macrothele yani. The sequence goes on from CM077001.1 coordinate 86,904,826, forward strand.
AGATACTGGAAAATACAAAGGGCTCCGTTATTGTAATTTTAGCAAGCCACCTGTAGAAAATAACAGGGCATATCCATGATCAGTGATCATGGACCCCTTCTGAGTTTAATACTGTTATCCAGATGTAAAAACATATAAAAATACCAATAAAATACTGTTTACATGCACAAAAATACACATGTACATACATCAGACCAAAAAAATAGCAAAAAGCACTATTTCTGCATATGCATAGATGTAGTGGAAGCACTGACATAAGGCTGTAAAAAAATCCAAATTACATTAAATCTGCCAGTTTTACACATACTACTCAACATGCTGGCACTTTTTACTTTTCAGTTTGCAATATTTATAATTAAATTACTTCAACACTGCTGCCAGCTTAAAATTAGCCTACTGATGAGTCCAACCTGGTGATAGTACAAAAAACTTGAATCCAGAAAAATTCTGAAACGTAAGTCTTGGATTCTTTTACACATATCACATTGATATTTAAATAGTACAAAGCACTGGATAGAGGCATTCTAAATGTAATTTGATTACATACAGGGTTAGAGCAGGAGTGAAAAGTCACTAAAATTATAGAGCACAGATTCAAATCACAAACATGGTATATATCTTGTATTCATTACGCATTAAATAAAATAATGACAGAATATAATTGAAGAATATAACACACACATATTCTATGTATTAAGTAACAAACTGAAATAACATTGGACAAAAAAAAAAAAAAACCTCCCGGCAAGAACATTTCAATAAACATGTACTGGAAAACAGCTTCACTCTTGTTATGGGGTGCAGATGTACATGCACAGTGCTTGCTCCTCCAAGTTCACAGTGAGGAGAAAAGTTCAGGACACTCATATAAAAAGAAGACTAGGATTTACTTTAGGATCTTTCTGCTTCCTGTATCTGTAAGCTAAACACACAGAAAGTGCCTACAAAGAAAAATATATTTTTGTAACAAATTTCTGTTGGTGATTAAGTGTTAATACTGCACTGTGTACAGTATTAACACTTAATCACCAACAAAAATCACCTTATAACACTGAACAATAGCATACTAAAAGCATAATCAGAAAAATAAGAATTTCCCTAATATTTCCAAAATGCGAAAACTATTCGTAGCTCAAAGAATTAACATCCACATAATAATTTTTTCTCAAAACTGTGTTGGACAGAAATCAAAATTAAGGTGACATAAAATAAAATTACAGAAAATTCATATAAATAATACTGGGATCTGGTATATAATAATAAAAATTACACTTCAGTGTATAAGTTGCATTAGGAAATATATCAAGAATTTTTACATCCAAGTAATTTAAAAACAAAACAAAACTAAAAAAAGTATTACCTATATACTACAGTGAATGGTATAAGCACATAAACAGTACTTATTAGACTTGCCTTCAACAATCCTCAGTAAATGGGTTACCTACTATGTCATCATCATCATTGTCAACCATTATCAATCCACTGCTGGACGAAGGTCTCTCCAAGCCTCTTCCACAATGGTCTGTCTTGAGCCTGTCTCCTCCATGTCACTCCTGCATACTTTCGAATTTCATCCACCCATCTCCCATGTGGGTCTTCTTCGGGGTTTTTTCCTGTCCCTTGGGATCCAATCTAAAATTTCGGCTGTCCGTCGATGGTCTGTCCTTCTAGCAGTATGTCCAGCCCATTGCCATTTCAGGGATTTTACTCTGATCATGATGTCTTCCACTCGTCATTTTTCTGATCCACGAGTTCCTCTTCTTATCTCTCCTGGTTACACCAAACATGCACCTCTCCATGTCCTTTGAGTTGTCTGCAGCCTTTGTATGTCTCTTTCAGTTAAGGTCCACGTCTCTGCACCATACGTAAGCACTGGAAGGATGCATTGATCAAACACTTTTCTTTTAAGACATAATGGCATATTGCTCTTGAAAATTATGCTGTTTCTTCCAATAGCTCTCCAAGCAAGTTTTATATGCGGATTAATTTCTTCATCAATGTGACCCTCACTTGATATCTGCTGTCCAAGATAAACGTATGTATCTGTTATCTCCAGCTTTTCTTCATCAATCAATAAATCTTCATTTCTTGAAAAAGCATTGTACATCACTTCTGTCTTCTGAAAGTTCATTTTTAATCCCACTTCTTTACTCTTGTCAGCAAGTTCCTGTATCATACTCTGCAGCTCTGATGGGGTAGTTGCAAAAATGACTACGTTGTCAGCAAAACGAAGGTGAGTTAGATAATCTCCATTAACCTTTATCCCTTTGTTTTCCCAGTTCAGTAATTGAAAAACATTTTCCAATGTGGCATTAAAGAGCTTGGGAGATATGGTGTCACCTAGTCTCACTCTCTTTCCAATTTTTATTTGTGCTGTATTCTCAAACAGCCGAATCTTTGCACTAGCATTTTCATAGATGTTATTAATAATATTAATGTATGCATCTTCAATACCGCAGGATTTCAAAGCCATTGTAACTGCTGATGGTTTCACCGAATCAAAGGCCTTTTCATAATCGATAAAAGCCATGCACAATGGAAGTTCATATTCCCTCGCTCTTTCAATTAGTTCTTTCAGTACGTGGATATGATCTATAGTGCTGTAGCCACTCCTGAATCCAACTTGTTCCCTCGGTTGAGCCATGTCCAGTGTTACCTTCAAGCAGTGTGAAAGAACTTTAGTGAAGATTTTACTGATAGGTCTGTAGTTCCTGAGATCAGCAATGCACCTTTTTTATGTAGCAGGATCATTGTGGGGTTGTTCTAATCCTCAGGAATATTCCTTTCATTAAGGCATCGAGTGAAAATTTGGGCGAGTACTGTTTTGATTTCTCCACTTGCTTCTTGTATGATGTCTACGGTAATTCCATCTTCTCCTGGAGCTTTTCCCTGCTTCATGTTCTTGATTGCATGTGCAACTTCTGCTGGGAGGACTGAAAGAACTCTGGTACTGGTACCTTTCATGATGTATGGAGTACATGTATCATCCCTTTCATATAATTTGGAGTAGAAATCTTTCACTCTTGTCAAACTTTCACCTCTATTTCTTGTTACAGAACCATCTTCTTTTCTCAGTGTCATAATCTGTTTTCTTCCCTTACTGAGATGTCCCTTTGCTATCTTTAGGCTTTGGTTGTTTTCAATTGCTTTCCTCACTAGTTCACAGTTGAATATCCTTACGACTTCAGCGATACTTTTTCGTACTGTCTTGCATAGCTCTATATATTTCACTTTGGAAGTCACATCTTCTTTAGTTGTCCTCATCTCTCTTCTTTTTGCATCAACATTTTGGTTTTTCCTGATAATTTGTTCACATGCAACTTGTTCTTAGACCCAGCTAATTTTGTTGCTGTTTCCATAAGAGCTTTGGTTACTTATCTGTTAACTTCAGAGAAGTCCACTTCTTCCGACGTTAGACCTACTAGAGCAGAGAATCTGTTCCTAAGTTCCAATTTGAAGATATTATGATGCTTTTTAAGGTTGGTCACATCAATACACTTTGTTTGTTTTGCGAGCTTGCCACGCTCGAGTTTCGCATTGAGGTGCATCTTACCATTCTATGGTCACTACCTGTGTTGAACTTGTTCAGCACACTGCAGTCTTCCATGACAAATTTCTTGTTACACATAATAAAATCAATTTCACTTGTCAATCCATTGGGATGCCTCCATGTCCATTTCCTTTGTGGCTTTTTCTTGAAAAAGGAGTTCACGATGAAAAACTCTTCTGCCTCTGCAAATTCTACGAGAGTATTTCCACGCTGGTTTCTCTTGCTGTGACCAAATTTACCTACTGAAGTTTCATTCTGTTGCTGTTGCCCAATTTTTGCATTGAAATCTCCCATAATTATCTTCAAGTGCTGCTTGCCTTTATTATTTAGATAAAGAATTTCCTCATAAAGTTCTTCAATTTCTTCTTCTGGATGACTTGTGGTGGGTGCATAAGTTTGAATAATCTGAGCCTGGTATCTTCTTGAGAGTTGGATAACACGTCATGCAGCTCTGTCAGAGGAACTTTCAACTTCTACAACTTTATCCTTCAGTTTCTTGTTTATTATAAATCCAACACCACTAGTTTTGTCAGTATCTGTCCCACGATAGTAGAAGAGATGTTCACTTTTCAGTTCAATGAGATCTCCTTTTCTCCTTACCTCACTTAGCCCGACAATATCCCACTTGATCCTTTGTAGTTCCTCTTCCAATCAAAGAAGCCTTGAATCAGAAGATAGGGAGCATCCATCGTAAGTAGCTAAGGTCAGCATCAAATGGCAGCCTAGTCTAGTTACTGTGGCTTATATACAGGGATTTATCAAAATAACAGAAAAAATGACTGACTGGATTACACACAATGCCCCATATGCAAATTACAGGGACAGTGTCACCTGTGATATGAGGAATATAAATTAATGAGTGCAGTATGACAAGTGAACCAGCTGCTGTGGAGTAATTGTTGCCAACATCAGATCTCAGTGACCTCAAAAAGGGTATGATCATTGGTGTGCATCTTGCAGGAGCTTCACTGCAGACAGAAATAGTAGGTGTAACATGAGAAACTGTATAAAATATTATGACTACCTATCAAAAAGTACATGGCCTTGCCTCCAAACATACAAATTGTGATGCCAACAAAGATGTCAGATAGGAATAGGTGAATGTTAGCACATATTATACAATGGAAACACAAGACAACGGTACCACAAATAGCACCAGAGCTGAATACCAGTCAGAATGATCCCATTTCTGTCATAACAATTCATCAGGAACTACATTGTGCCATATTTATCGCCAAGCTGCAATCCACAGACCTCTGATTACCAACATCAATGCAACAAAATGTGTAAGATGGTGCAAAGCATATAAAAACTATGATACTAAAGACTGGCAACATATTATCTGGTCTGATGAATCATGCTTCACATTGTTTCTCATCACTGGTAGAGTATGTGTGGAGAAAATCTGCAGAAGTACATCACCCCTAATGCTGTGGGGTGCCATATCATGGCATTCCTTAGAGCCATTGGTTATTCTGTAGGGTCATCTACATACATATCACTAAGCTGTTCTCTGAGATTCAGAGGTTAGCTCCAAAAAGAAATACAAACTTCCAGATATTTTTACTTATTGTTGTCGTATCAAACTTCTCCATTTACAGCGATCTTGACATACAACTCGTGCTTCACTAATATCCATTACACGCCGTACACAAGATCTTTTATACTTCATACTCATAATCTTTTTCTCATGCAGACACTCCTGAATCTGATCCATCCATGTCTTCCTTGGCCTTTCTCTGCCTTTCCTTCCCGCCACTTGGGCTGAAAAGATTTTCTTAGTAAGCATTTCATCACTCATTCTTTCAACATGGCCAAACCACCGAAGCATATTGGCCTCCACCTTGCTAACAACATTTTGCTTCACATCACACAACTGCAATACATCTTCATTTCTCACACAATCAGATCGTGTCTTGCCACAAACCCCACGTAAGTAACGCATTTCTCCAGCACACAAATGACTCCTATGTTTCTTCTGCAGTACCCAGGTTTCACTGCCATACATCAGAGTAGGAACAATTACTGTTGCATACACAGCCATGCAGGACTCTCTAGAGAACCCATCATTCCTGTGAAAACCTCCCAGAGCAGCTATGACTTTCAAAGAAGAATTCACTCGCCTACTGATTTCACCATCCAACTTGTTCTCTCTGTCAAACATGCTTCCTAAATACACAAACTCACTCACCTGGTCAATCACAGTGCCATTTATACTTACATTACATTCAGTGCTACCCATTCCTCTCTCAAACACCATAACTTTGGATTTTCCCTTATTTATACTGTTTGAATTTCATGCAAACTTCGTGCATCCGAGTCAACATACTTTGCAACTCACTTTTGCTCTCTGCCAACAGGACAGTGTCAGCAGCATACAGCAATCTGCACACATGGATATCACCAAGACATAAGCCACTATTATTTATTTTTTTGTCATGCATGCATGCATCCATAAATATATTAAACAGCCATGGTGACATTACACAACCTTGTCTAACTCCTGCACCAATGGAAAACCATTTTGATAAAACACCATTCACTCGTACACAAGCTCTACTACCAGCATACATGGCTTTTACACTATTAAGTAGATTCCCAGTAACACCATATTCATTCAATACCTTCCACAAAAGTGTCCTATTCACTCGGTCGTAAGCTTTCTCTAAATCTATGAAGGCAGTAAAAACTTTCTTCCCAACAGCCAGATACTTTTCAATCATTGTGCGTAATGCAAAAATCTGGTTAGTGCAGCCTTTACCAGGCATAAAACCACTTTGAACATCAGACACTTTCAATGATGTAAGACCCCGTACTTTTTCAATAACAACCTTACCAAACACTTTCCCTGGTACACTCAGTAGGCTAATACCACGATAGTTCTTGCATTTAGTCTGATCACCTTTTCCCTTATACAAGGGAACAATAATAGCCTCCTTCCAATCCCGAGGGACCATTCCTAACTCCCAGCACAACTGGCAAATTTCAGTTAACCAGTCAATTATAGAGTCATCACCATATTTCAACATCTCTGCAGTTAAGCCATCAACTCCCGGAGCCTTACCATTCTGAACATATTTTAGAGCTTTACACACTTCTTCTCTTGAGATCCCTCCTGTGATTTCATCCCTCATTGTGACATCATCTGAGTCTGTCTCAGAATCATCTTTGCTTTCCTGATCTAATAACTCACAGAAGTATTCACCCCATCTGTCACTTAACTCATTGGGCTCCCATATCATTTCCCCAATCTCATTCTTCACACAACTTACAACTTTGTTTCCCCTATTTTTCCCTGAGTCTCATGTACTTCCAAAAGGACTTTCTATCTTTCCAAAAAGCCAGTTCATGCCTTTCCACTTTCTCCTTCCTATCTTTTGCCTTACTGTGGCGAACCAGCTTAGCAGCTTCACGCTTCTTACAGCGATATTCATCCACAGAGACTCTACCTTGCAACATCCCCAAATAGGCTTCCTTCTTTTTCTTTACTGCCTCTTCAATCTCACTATTCCACCAAGCATCACCTCTATTGTTACCCACTATTGTGGTGCCACAGACCTCTTTAGCAGCAGTGACAACACAGTTCTTAAAACATTCCCACTTCTTTTCTACATCCCTCTCACCAGACTTCAGATCCTTCAATCGTTCTTTGAGTAAGTCAGAAGACCGCTGATGATCTTCAAGGAGCCTATCAACCTTTATTCTTTCTATCCTGGGTCTCTTCCTATTCCCTTTCCTCCAACCATAATTAAGTTTCACTCTTGACACTACCAAGTAATGATCAGAACCAACATCCGCACCTCTCATCACACGGGTATCAACAACTAAGTGTTTCAAATGCTGATCGTAGACAACAAAATCTATCACACTCTTTTGACCAAGAGTACGATTTTCCCAAGTATATGTGTGGATATACTTGTGGTTGAAAAATGTATTAGATACACACAAACCATTCTCAATGCAGAGTTCAATTAATCTTTCACCATTAACATTCACGTAAGGATCATTAAACTTACCCAGAACATTGTCAGAAATTGCATTCTGCACACCTACTCTAGCATTGAAATCTCCTGCTATTATAACTTTTTCTTTAGCACCAAACTGGCTGAAAACAGCTTTTAGCTCATTCCAGAAATCTTCCTTCTTATCAGAAGGTTCCGAGTCACAAGGAGCATACACTACAACAATTATAATTCTCTGAAGTTTCACTTTCAAATGAATCCAGAGAATTCTCTCACTTATGCAACTATAGTGAATCAAGTTGTTCATCTTTTCACTTAAAATCACACCTACACCAGCCTGTCCTCTCATATTGCAATGTACAAATCCATTCGTGGAGGCCACCTGAACCCAATGCTACAGGCGTTGATCCCTAATGCCCGTCTTTAGTTTCAAGCATATAATACACCCATGCATTGTGCAGAACATGTAAAGTCGAGGTTTGCAGAGAATGAGGATATGAGGTACAACATAGCTACCCTGGCCATCTCAAATCTCCAGACTTCTATATTATTGAACATTTGTGGAAATATCTGAAACAAAAGCTCAGATCACACTTTCCACCTCCTACATCACTGGCACACATTTTACAGAAAGAATGGTCCCAAATTTCATTTTTGTATGTACACGACTTGTATAAATCTATTCCACATCAAGTTGCTTCTGTTCTGGAAGTCTAGCATGGGCCTACAGCTTATTAATAAGTTCTCTGCAATGTTTCCATTATTTTGAAAAACATCTGTAAACCAAAAAATGTACACTTCTAATAAACTGAGTATATAGTAATGCTTAGTGAAAACAGATACAGCCTATCCAAAAATGGGACAATGTAAAAATGTTTTGGCCATTCTTTCTTAAACATTTCTCCTAATGTACATTTGAATCTCAAAGCATGTACAGCTTAATTCTAATTACTTTTAAATAAAAAATAGTCTAAATGCATTAACAGACTTGGGTTACAAAAGCCATTAAAGCTATTCAACAGTACTTACCAGGCAAGCAAATATGCCTCAGAAAACTTGAAAATTACAGTGTCCTGGAACAAGAATTGAACCTACATCTCCCAATTTACATTCAAGCATGTTATTGTTACACTCTCAAGCATGTGTAACAGTAACATACTTGAACGTAAATTAGAGATGCGTGTTTGATTTCTGTTCCAGGACAATGTAATTTTTCAGTTTTCTGAGGCATGTCTGCTTGCATGATTAATGCGGCATCCATCTGTCCATAACATCCATTTGACTATCAGTACTTACTATATCTTAAACCATAGAATAGCATCATTATATCTCATGTGATTCTATCATAAAGTTCACATACAATTACAATTACGTGACCACAAAGTTCTTCAGGAAGACGCTTTGACGTCTGTAAGTTCTGTTTTACACGTTCTGTAAAGTGGATACAGTCTGTGGTGGTGCATTAACTTATTCAATTAAAATATAAATCGATTAAAAGTCCTAAAGATGTTACTCACAGAAGTGCGTGTTCAGTCCAACGTCAGAAGTTATTGAGTTTCTTTGTCCAAAGTTGTATCTTGCTTCAATATTGTCAGTTGTTAGGGTTAGTTTGAGAGCCATTTCGTCATAAGTTGTACCCTACTTCGGATATGTCCAGATGTTAGGGTTAGCTCCGTTCTGGTTGTGTCGACATCATATTGAATGGGTAAGGGTTTCCAGATAATAATTAAAGATTCCTGAGTTAAGAGTTACTATTTACATACCACTTGAGACGCTTTGACGTCTGTAAGTTCTGTTTTACACGTTCTGTAAAGTGGATACAGTCTGTGGTGGTGCATTAACTTATTCAATTAAAATATAAATCGATTAAAAGTCCTAAAGATGTTACTCACAGAAGTGCGTGTTCAGTCCAACGTCAGAAGTTATTGAGTTTCTTTGTCCAAAGTTGTATCTTGCTTCAATATTGTCAGTTGTTAGGGTTAGTTTGAGAGCCATTTCGTCATAAGTTGTACCCTACTTCGGATATGTCCAGATGTTAGGGTTAGCTCCGTTCTGGTTGTGTCGACATCATATTGAATGGGTAAGGGTTTCCAGATAATAATTAAAGATTCCTGAGTTAAGAGTTACTATTTACATACCACTTGAAACTCCACATCGTACTTGGCATTTAGGGCTATCTCTTCAATGCTGCACTCTCTTGGAATTGCTGAGGAAGTCTTCAAGTTTGGTCAGGTGCATAAAAATTTAAAAGCTTTAAAAGATTCCAGTTAAAATCGTTATATACACCACCCCATACCGTCCACTGTCCACAGGCGTATATAACAATTTTAACTGGAATCTTTAAATTTTTATGCACCTGACCAAACTTGAAGACTTCTTTAGCAATTCCAAGAGAGTGCAGCATTGACGAGATAGCCCTAAAGGCCAAGTACGACGTGGAACTTCAAGTGGTATGTAAATAGTAACTCTTAACTCAAGAATCTTTAATTATTATCTGGAAACCCTTACACATTCAATATGATGTTGACAAAACCAGAACAAAGCTAACCCTAACATCTGGACATATCCGAAGTAGGGTACAACTTATGACGAAATGGCTCTCGAACTAACCCTAACCACTGACCATATTGAAGCAAGATACAACTTTGGACAAAGAAACTCAATAACTACTGATGTTGGACTGAACATGCACTTCCATGAGTAACATCTTTAGGACTTTTAACCGATTTATATTTTAATTGAATAAGTTAATGCACCACCACAGACTGTGTCCACTTTACAGAACGTGTAGAACAGAACTTACAGACGTCAAAGCATCTTCTTGAAGAACATAGAATAGCATGTTTGCTGATGCGTTTAATGCAGTCTTACTGTTTGCATCTCTTTCTAGGCAAAATATGTTACTGCTATTAATATCTGCATATCAGCATTACTGGAAATAAATCTACATATATAAAAAAACAGAAATAAATGAACATTTCTTCATTATGTATGTCTGCCAAGGGGGTGCACACAAATAAGATCATTATTTTTGGCATACAAGTTCTATTGTTATTTGTCATCCATGTAGAGAACTCCTCAGAAACTAAAACCACACTGTCTTGCCACTAATATCCAGAAACCCCTCTACTGATAGTGAATGAGGCCCTATGCAAGCACCACTCACAGACTGAACTATAAATATGCTTGTAAGGCTATGATGAGACAATAACATGACTTTGAATGCAAGAAGGAGGCCTCCACTGACAGAGTAAAACTGATTTACAGCACAGATTGATAAGCGGGTGCTATATAAGTGATTGTTTCAGTCGTTATATTTCAATGGCGTTGAAGATCCCTAAATATATAGTTGCTGAAGCAATATGAAAATGTGGAAGCGAACAGGCTGAGTCTGTCGAAAAACAACCTGGTAAACATCCAAAGCTGTGACAGGAGACCTCTACAAAGGGTGGTTGTCTGCTCAGAATGCAAATCAAGTCTAAATAACACACAAACTATTGGACTAATATTAGCACCAGTAGAGTGAGTAGAATACTGTACCATATGGGTTGCCACAGTCAAGCAGGCATTCGTCAGCTGCTAATCACTTTGACGAATGCCACATGCCGATTGTCATCATTCTTGAACTGCAGACTAATGGAAAACTGCTTTGGACTGATGAGTCATAGAACATAGTCTACTAGTCTTATAGCCATTCTTAGGTGTGGTGGATAACGAGAGAAAAGTACCTTCGGAATTGTAACGCCCTGACAGTGAAGTTTGCTGGAGGCAGCATAATATAGAGTTGTTTTTCATGGTTCAGCTTGGGCCCCATTAGTTGTTTTGGACAAAACCATGAATGCTGAGCTCTACCTAGATGTCCAGGACAATTACATACTATCAGCAGTGTGGCAGTAGTTTGAGGAAGGCCAATATCAACACACCATGTTGTATTGCTCACATTGTTACTGATTGGTTTGAGGACATGGACATCGGAAAGTTGGACTGTCCACCCAGAGTCCTGACCTGAGCCCTACAGAGAATCTCTAGGGTGAATTGGAATGTTCGACACATGGAAGAAGAGGTCACCCAACAAAGAAAGCTGAATTAGACACTGCTTTGAAGGCCAAATGTTGGAATACATCAGTGGATATTTACAAAAAAATCTGGTGGAGAGTATTCCGCGAAAACTAGAGGCTGTCACAAGAGCAAAATGCAGACCTGCCAACTTTCAAGAATTGAAATCTGTAAAATATTTTCAGTGAACATTTAATCGATATGTCCGAGAGACTGGATGTATCGAATGTATCAATTAAAAGCCAGATTATTATGAAAGTGATTTGTCAATTTTAAATGCTATAATTAGAATATTTGTCACTATTTTCAATGCTTACAGCCATTAAAATGCAATCGATACTTAATTATCTCATTAGTACTTTATCTTTAGACTGAATACACATAAAAAATTTATTTGTAACTGCAAAATTATTGCAATACATTGCACTAGCTGTTTACTTTAACTTAACTGAGGACTTGACTTTAGATAAGGACTTGACTTTAGATATTTGTGCCAACATGTTAGAATACCTTTAAAAAAGTAATTTTAAGTCTTTTATATGCATGGCTTTCATCATACAAGAGACTGACAAAGCAAAAAAAAAAAAAAAAAAGAGCTGAACTTAGCAGGGTGAAAAATCAGAACATGTAGCAAGAAAGTGTGAATATAACACAGGATAAGCAACATGGAATTATTCACATAAATATTAATCTGGGATACACCACTGCATTCACAATATAAAATTACTGAATCCAAAATAGAATAAAATGGTTTTAACAGACATTGTCAAACATAGTGTTTTCTTTATTTTATTGTTGTACTTGCTAGAACATCAGCTCAAGTTTCCTCTTGCAAGCAAGCCTTGTTTTCTTCTCAGCAAGTTCCACAGCAATATTTGCCTTTTGTTGACTCTGCAACTGCACAGCATCCATTGCTTTTTTTTTTTTTTTTTTCCTATTGACATATTTACCTTTCCATTTCTCCATTGTCACTTTTCTTTTTTTTTTTTTTTATGCCCTCAGATGACAATTTCTTCTACCATGCTGAAAGAACTTTCAGTCTGAGGACCATGAATGCATGATATCAAAGCTTTCACTATTTTAGATAACTTTGTGGACATGAATACTTTTTAACACCATGCATCACTTCTTACAAATTTTCTTATCTTATAAAGCTTAAATGCAAACATTTATGGGGGAGGGGGGGGGAAGTAACATTTAACAACAATAAAGAAGAGTGGTAATATCGTGAAAGAAGTAATTATGATTACAAGATAAATTCTTTGCTTTGTGCAACTTCCGTTTTTGCAAATTTTTCCTCCACATTCAAGCTGAAGTATAAATATTTATGAAATGAAATCATGTATTCATTTTTTTGGGTTGGAGGTTTAACGACTACCGTGAGAAACTAAATGGACAATAAGCAGTCGCCCAGTCTCTAATTTAGGGTCACTGGTTTCAGGAAAGGGAGAGATCCAGTGCCGTAAGACAAACATGACATCCATGCATGCCTCACCGGGATTCGAACCCGGACACATCTTGGATGAAATGGTCACAAGCGAGCTCTTAGACCACTGTGCCACCGAGGCAGCTCAAACAATATCTAACGACAACACTAGGCAGAAGGAACATTATTAGAAAAAAATAATTATGATTATGTGAGAAATCTCCACTCCATCTACTTTCCGTTTTTGAAAGTTTCAAAAGGTGAAATTCCATCTTCCGTCGGAAAAAATGACCCATCTCTCAGCACACTACCACCAATCTCTATTCAGTTGTGTATCGATCTCATGAATAACCAAAATGATAAAGGTAAAGATGGAACTCCTCAAATCCGTGAAAAATCTCATGCCTCAATATTAGAGGGAAACTTTGTACTGTCTAACTTCCTTTTTCAAAAATTGTCGCCTACAAGTTTCAAGTTGAAATACAAACATTTATACAACAAAGTGATATTTAAAAGCAATACTAGACACAGGCAAAATCACGAGAGAGGAAAAATACTATTAAACTCACTCCGTTTAACTTCCGTTTTTGAAAGTTTTGAAAGATGAAATGCTATCCCCAGAAGAAAAATGACCCCCCCCACTCCCCAATCCTCAAACAAATTCATTTTCAGTTCTGCACCAATCCCGAGAACGACCCAACCGATGAGAAAAAAAGCAGAACTTCATGAACCCATGAAAGAATCTCATGTATGTTTTATTTCTCTCTCTCTCTCTCTCTTGATCTCTCTTTCTTAGCAGTTATTGCCAGTCATAATCTTACAGCGTTTTTACCGAACGAGAGAAAATGTGATCATGCAAATCTGAATATGGAGGCACCAAGGTACTTGGATATATTTATTCTTTTTAAATTACACTAACCTTTTGACCTTTTGGAAGGGGATTCTAAAATGAGTAGCCCATGAAATAACCATTTTTTTAAAATATGGTTATTTATAAAAGGAGGTAAAATTTCTGAATTTTTTATAGGTAAACTGCAAAAATTGGCAATTACACAAAGGTTTCAGCACACAATATTAAATTTTTTGCAAAGAAAGAATATTTTTAGACATGCAGGTGTCTGGATATCAATAGTAAGGCAATGTGCATCAATTATGACAGTTGATACAAAACATTTCTGTGCTACAAAATTATCTCAACAGACTGCCATATACTTACGCATATTAAATCTTTATTCATTTTCAGTAAGTTTCTATCGGAACAAACACTGCTTCCTCAGATGGAAGCCAGTATGCAGAATGAAAGCTTTGGTGTTACAAGAAGTGTGCTTCAACTAGCACTTTCTGGAAACTAGTTTTGGTCACATGCATACCCTTCAGTTGCTTTGATATGCATCATTCTGGTAGGTATACAGATGTTCCACTCACAAAGGAATCAGGACATGTAACGTCAGTTTCTTTATCAGGATGTGATGGTTTTCATATTTTCTGAGATGCCAAAGTATAATGATCAATTAAAATACATTCAACCTACTGAAAAGTTACCAAAAAGAATTTCTATGAACGATTATTTTAAAAATTTGGAATTAAACAAAAAAATCTCTCAATTCACCCTAATTGAAGGTTTTTAACATGCTTTATATAATACTCAAAATTTTATTGGTCCTTTGGTTCTTATATTAGGTGTGCAACTTAATTCTCGGCCTTTAACTGCAAGCGATCATAGAACTTCGGTAAATGCAAATAGCTGTGTGCGATAATGGCTGATAGCAGCGCCATTCAACAGTTTTTCAGGCAACCGTAACCACTCACAGCTGTAGTGACAGGAGGGACGAAAGTTGACGGTGAAAGCAATGTCGTTCAAGAAGCAACATTTGAGGCACTGCCTCCTGTTTGCATTTCGACTGAAAAAAAGTGCCGCGCAAGCCCAGCAAATTATCTATGCAGCTTTGGGTGAGGCTGCTGTGTCCAACAGTACGTGTAAGAAGTGGCTCTGGCGGTTTAAGCAGGGAAATTCTGATCTCCGTGATGCAGAACGTCCGGGACAGCCACAGAAAGTTGACGATGAAGAACTGGAACAACTGTTGGACGCGGATCCCTGTCGCATACAGTCAGAGCTCGCCCAGGAACTCTGAGTAACATGGCAAGCCATTGCAAAGCGCCTGCACAAGCTTGGATGAATTCACAAGGAGGGCCGTTGGGTGCCCCACCAACTCACAGCTGCGAACAAGTCTCGGCGCTACGATGCTGCTGTGTCCTTGCTTTCCAGATTTAAGAAGAAGGATTTCCTCCCAAAGATTTTGACCTGTGATCAGAAGTGGATCCTCTATGATAATCCTAAGTGGCGCAAATCGTGGGTTTAACCAGGTCAGCCTACCACCAGTACCGCCAAACCGAATATCCATGCCAGGAAGTTGTTGCTGTACCTATGATGGGATCAGCGCAGTGTCGTACACTATTAGTTGCTCAAACCTGGTGAAACGGTCAATGCTGAGCGTTATTGTCAGCAACTCATTCGTGTGAGTGACGCAATGGAGGCAAAAAGGCCATACACCGGCAAGGGCAGAAGGTCGGTCATGTTGCTTCAGAATAACATGCATCCTCACACCTCGAAAATGACTTTAAACATGATCACAAACCTGGGATGGGAGATTTTGTCCCACCCGGCGTATTTTCCAGACTTCGCCCCGTCGGATTATCAGCTCTTTCGCTCCCTGCAACATCACCTGAGTGATACGCACTTTACTTCTGTCGAGGAGGTCCACACAAGTGTTGATGACTTTATCAACTTGAAACAGCCTGATCGATGGCTCAAATGTATCCAGCACGACGGGGATTATTTCCCTGATTAGGTGCGTATTTGATTTGCTATTATTTGTTGTCAACGTGTCATGCCTGTGGTCGAGAATTAAGTTGCACACCTAATATATACTATTGAAAAATTCACTTTGAAAGAAAAAAAGAGAGAGAGACACTTCAAAAACAGAGGGTTCGAAAAAACATTTTGAATTTTTGCATGTATAATTTCCTGCAGATGCACTTGTCTAATTAATAATAATGTTAATGAAAACCAATTCCTTTATATAAACTTTTCTTCCTTTTGATAACATTATTTCACATACATTAAAAATGATTAAAATAGAATAACTAAAAACTTAGGATTAAAAAAGTTCAAAATTTTAGCCTTCAAAACAACTATGTGGCCTCTTTGACCAGTACATTTTTGAATATCTCTAGCCAATGGGTGCCCATAGCTTAGTTAACAGGAGGGTACAAACAAAAACTGTAACTTAAAACTATATACACAAACACCATATGCAAATTTCCACCATTACTTCTTGTTATGTAACCCACTTTTACCACAAACACACAACACATAAATTAAAGTGAAAACCAGAAAATCCAAAAGCTACTTAAAAAGGAAAGGATAAATTAAATCTGACAACTTATTAGGACAATTTGGAAATTCCTTTGTTGTTGTCTTGTGCCACAAAACCCCAGCAATCATACATTTGTCTTGAGAGTATTTTTGTCTTCTTGACTAACAAGAAGACAAAAATACCCTCAACACAAAGGTTCTGGAAGAAACTTCAGGAGATCTTTGTCAAGAACTGAATGGCTGCTGTAGAGGGCGATACCAACCCTCTACAGCAGTTTTATTTGCACACATACATCCAGAAGTTCAACAGAAAAATTAGCAATTAGAACTAGTGTTATCATAAGAAAAAACTTTATAGTATCTTCTAAGTACTGAAATGGCATAGTCAAGATTTCCAGGGGAGGGAGCAAATGCCCCCTTTCACTTCCCACATGGATGCCCATGCACTAACTTGAAACTTACAAATATAAACTTACAGAACCATTAAAAATAACCATAATATTTAAAACTTAAACGGTTGGTGCAGGTCTTCATCACAAAAATTACCCTTAACTTGAAGAAGATTTGAAGATGGATATAAGAAAGAATATCCAAAAGGTTCATCCAATGCAGGCCAACAAGAGTCATTTTTGTGATGAACACCAGCATCAATCTATCATTCTTTAAAATAATTTAATAGTTCTGTAAATTAATATTTTCAAGTTTCAGGCTAGTGTTATGAAATATGGTATGAAGAAATATGGCTAGTGTTATTCAAAAATATGGTGTTCAAAGTGATCACGTAGTTGTTTTGAAGGCTAAAATTTTGAACTTTTATATTAACCTAAAATTTTAGCTATCCTATTTTAAACATTTTTAATTTATATGAAATGTTATTAAAAAGAAGAAAAGTTAATATAAAGGAGTTGGTTTTCATAAACATTATTATTAATAATTTAAGATGAGTGTTTCTGCAGGAGAATGTGCATACACTATCCTGCATATGTGTGAAATTTTTTTTTTTTTTTTTTTGATTGGAGGTTTAACGACCACTGTGAGCAATTTGCTGGCTATAAGCAGTTGCTCGTCTCTAGTTTAGGACCACTGACTCCAGGGAAGGAAGAGAGCCAGTGCCGTAAGACAAACACAACATCCATGCCTCACCGGGATTCGAACCCAGACCCATCTCAAACGAATGATCGGAAGCCATCGCTTAGACCACTGCACCACCGGGCCGGCATGTGTGAAAATTCTAAATTGTTTTCAACAAGGCCAAATTGTTTTTTTCTGTGAATTTTTTATTCGCATGTAAAGAACCAAAACACTAGTAGAATTTTGAGTGTTCTATGAATAAGTGACCCCAATTAAAGAGCATAATGTGAAACACGAAGAAAAAATTCAAGTGGAATAATCATTTTAAAAGCATTATATGTGTAGCGTATATTCTACATTTCCCTTTACTAGTCACTAGCTATTTCTATATTTAAGCCCTTGCTTTAGCACAAAAGGGACCACAGATGGGATACGTTTTTATTCCATGGTGAAGCCCCTGGACTAATTAATTACAGCCATAGTAGCATTCACAAGAAATCCTGTACCAAAAATAATATAGGTTAGACACCAATTCACTGTGTGTGTGTTAAGATTTATGTTAATGCAAATAAACCATTATGTGTGTGTGTTAAGATTTATGTTAATGCAAATAAACCATGTCAATGGTAAAAAAAGTAGCAGTTATTGTAAATGATTTTCCTACAGCAAACAACATTACATATAACAAACATAACCTATGTTTCTAATTTTAGCACTGATAGTGGTTTCACAGTTATGCACAAAGTGAAATAAAGATCACTGAGACATAACATTCAACAAATTTGCTGATGATGAGAATTTCTGAAGGTTCTCTATCAACACATCTTCAGACAGTCTGAATCAACTTATTGTATTTGGTCATAACTCATAACGAATGCAGTTATTTCTAGTTTCTCCATTTCTGGAAATTCACTTATTACAACTTTATCAATTAATGAAGTCAATATTATATGAAACACTGGTGTCCAACATTAAACTCCAGAAGGCATTTGCAGTGATAAAAAAGAAAATGCAAAACAGCAGCTAAAGACATTTTGCATGTAAAGAGACCCAATCATAAGGGTTATAAACATTTAATAACAACAAACAAATGTTTACACATTTTGCACATATACAGGGTCACACCCACAAATGTCACCAAGGTGAGATGTAAGAATATAGCCTAAAACTGTCTTAATAAAGAATGTGAGTCACCTCGTATGGACAGACAACTATCACAGCAATGATACGTACTCATCACGAGGTTGCTGATGAACTCAAGAGCCAAAGTAATGCTTTCCTTGATGAGGGCAGGGCATAGCTTGGGAAGAGGGCCGATGAGCTGCTACATGTCATTCCAGAGCACCCCTGGCATGTTCTATAGGATTCATGTCTGGAGACCTGGCTGACCAGTTTACACGGCAAATATCCTTACTCTGCAGAAAATCATTGTGAAGCTGAGCCCTGTGAGGGCAAGCATTATCATCCATTAAAAGAAACTGAGGGCCAACTGCTCCCCCAAAAAGTCTAACATAGTAGGGCTATAGGATATTGTCCCTATACCGATTAGAATTCACATTGCCTCCTGTGAACATGAGTGGTGTGCTGTTGAACATAATGCCACTCCACACAGGAACACCACTGATTCCAATGGAGTCTCATTTGCTGCCATTTGCAGAGAGAGCCATGATAGATTCCCTGTTCCCTCCAAAAGAAATGCTGATGACAATCAGTTTGTAGACTGAATCTCGACTCATTTGTAAAAAGAACACTGGCCCACTCATCTAGGCTCCAGGAACAATGTTGTCTGCATCAATTCAAGTGAGATCTACTATGAGATGCAGTTAGTGGGACACAAACCATAGGGCTCTTGGCACAAAAGCTAATTATATTAAGACTCTGATAAATCGTTTGTCTTGATATCATAGTCCCAGTGGCAGCAGAGAGCTGTGAAGACAATTACTGGGTCGTACAGGACCTACAACGCCATATGGTTGAAGTGAACTATCGGTCCTCATTCGGTGTCGTATGCCTTGACGATCTTAGTAAGGCTTTTGTGACAACCCACCAGCTTAGTTGAATAGCTGCCAAAACCGTGAAACCACTCTTGGGTAGAAATTTAAGTCCCTTGTGACCTGAGCCTGAGAATGGCCTGCTTCCAGTCTTGCTATTGCTGGCCACTGTACAGCATCGGATACACATATATGAATCATAAGAAAGCATTTGCAGCCACCGAAATGATCCTTACACCAGCTGTCAATAAGAAAGGACACTGTTGTTCCCTGTTGGCTTTAAGTATGCAACTCAATTTACATATTTGTTGGACAGCATTTTGCTCAAAGATATGAAAATTTCACTGCAGCATTTGTTTCTCATGTCAATTTGCATATGTCTTGTGAGCATCGTAACATTTCATTGAGTGCTTTGGATTATTTGCCTACTATTAACCTTCCAGACTTTAATTTTGGACATCAGTGTGTGTGTGTGTGTGGCATGTGCGTAATGTTGTGGTCTATATATGGAAATTATCAATAACCATGTGCAAGTATTACATTTCTAATTTTAAAAATTCACAATTTGGTAGGTAGCATGTGATATTAATGCTTGTTACAGAAATTTTAACTGGCAAAGTACAGATTCAAACTTTTTAGGTGCCAGACAATGGACCTGCGGGAAAGGGGGGTAAAATATCAAAGTCATGTACACTTCTGCCCAAAAGAATTTTCTACTCTCAGCTTATCTCTCCACGGCAAAAACAACAAAAAAAAAAAGAAAAAAGGTATTCTCTCTTTTTTTTTCTTTTTTTCTAAGGCTCACAAATTCTTGAAAATACTGTAATTTTTGTCGTTTATCCCCAGACCCTGGAACCTGGAATTCACACTTTTTTTCTTGACCTTCATAGATTTCCTGCATCGGCGTATGATTCACAGATTGTGACATACATTCAGAGAAAAAAAAAAGATTGCTATATAATCCGCACATCACAAATGCTGATACAGAAGCGGAATTTTCGACAGAAAAGTTGGTTACATAAAGACCCCGGAGTCCGAAGAAATAAAGAAAAACGATCTTGCTAAATAAAGGAATTAATTTTTAAAGGAAATTTTTTTATTATATTTTTATCTTTGGACACAAAAGATGCTTAGTGGCGTGGCATCCATAGAACACAAATTTTAATCACGCCGATGCAGCAGCTCTAATTGCATTCAACATTGCCAATGATGAAACGTTGATACAGAACAATTCATAGAAATACTGTATATACTCGCGTGTAAGTCGAAAGTTTTCAAGGAAGAAATTCTGCTTTCAAAGTAGGGGAGTCGGCTTACACACAGGTAAAACAAAAAAAAAATAGGGCTGGACTTCTGTGAATTTTCCCACGGAGTTTATGGATGGGTTTGTTTACATTCTAGACAGCGGCTTTTTGCGTGTCACTGCGCGCTAGTTTTCTGACCTTTTGGAAACTATCGCATAGTGACACGATCGTATCCTCAGCTGTACCCTCACTTCAAGTTTAAATTCGGCAGTGTAACTGAGAAGTTTCCTTTTCGGAGACATCATAAATCGCGATGAAGGAAAATATCAGCAGCAAAGACTGGTCAGAATGGTGAAGAAGTTGGCAGTTTGTCGTATGCGAGTCTGGAGAATTTCAAGGCCGCTGTGGTGCAGTGGAAATGTTCGGCGTAACTGGAATACCCTGGGTTCAATTCCCGGTGGCGGCCGATGAGAATTTTTCTGTGACTGACTTATAAACGTGGAAAGAGCGATGACTTCCATTTGATGTTCCTAATCCACGCCAACTGTGTATTTATTATTCATGCGCCTTCTAGTTATTTGTTCAGTTGCTGCTGGTCATCTTTGGCGAATCTCCAGCATTGTGCGGGGCTCCAAAGAAGCAACCTGCTAGGTGGTTTGGCAGTTTGTCGTAATCTTAGTCTAGAGAATTTCGAGGCCGCTGTGGTGCAGTGGAAGCATATTCGGCGCGTAACTGGAAGACCCTGGGTTCGATTCCCGGTGGCGGCCGATGAGAATTTTTCTGTGACTCACTTATAAACGTGGAAAGAGCGATGACTTCTATTTGAATAAGCCAACCATTTTGCACAGCAAGGTGCACTGTCATGCTACAACTCCAGTCATGGATTTATTGTACTACTCAGAGTGCAGGTGCATTTAAACACTCTATTTCCTTTGTGACTTATCTGTAGCCAAATTAAAGGAGCCATGGCACAGATATCTTATTGCAACTGCAAGCCACTGCAGACAACAAGAACCTCTCTGGTGACAGACTTCAGTTATTACTTCTGCGTACGTATATCAACAAACCAGACTTAAGGAGTGAATTTATTGAAGAGATGCAGCACATAGTACGATAGAGCAATAGAATTCTGTTTCTAAATATAAATACAGTCACTACAATCAAAAATCAAATCTTTGCATGCAAAGCTAAATACGGTCAACTTCACCCATGTGGTGTGGCAAATTCAGAAAATTGAAATTCATATAATTTTAGATCAGAAATCCATCAGCATTTCCAAGCAACTGAAAGACACAAAACTGAACTCATAACCTCTGAATGCTAGAAAAGACACCCACCTTCTCATAGCATGCAAACTTTTCATCCTGATATTCTTGATCCAAAATATTTTGTCAATCTCAAATTAGTATTAGGTTAAAAATAGCAAGAACTTTGACAAGAATTTGAACTACACTCCTTGTGTTCATGTCAAAGGAAAAAAAGGACAGCAGGAATTAATGTTTTAGTATATTAAACTGACACGTTAGTAAGCTTTCATACCTTTAACATAGAGACTGGTTAATTCACAAGAAAGCACGAGGGTTAGAGCGAGGGTCTTTCTGATTGCGATAGCGAACAGTCAACCATACACCAATAAACTGAAAAGAATCAATCTCAGAGTTAAATCAAGTAAGAAGCACTTTAGGAAATTACAAAAAGTATTTTAGTAGAAATGTAAAAAAAAAAAATCACCTTACAGAAAGCACATTATTCATTCCCAGGGCTTGAAAAATAATATGCCTCAGATGCCCACGGCATGCATTAAAAAATTCTGGTTGTCCCCAACCAGACAACTAAATTTGAATAATAATAATAATAATAATAATAATAATAATAATAATAATAATAATAATAATAATAATAATAATAAAGATTAAAATAGAAAATTTGCTACCACAAGAAAAAAATTAGCATTGCCTGTCATTTTTTATTTCACTGCAAATAACATAAGTCATATTATTGTTTCAGAGTGCCAAGGTTAGGCAGATCTAATTTCTTTAATTAAAGATCTTAGGCTGTACGTCCAGACATATTGGTGCAATATGTTATTTTGCACCAAATGCTGTTTATAGTTAACTATGAGAGCACTGCATTGGACCTAGCCTCCGGTGTAAAATGGCAAAAGATCTCAACTTCAGTGGAAACAGAATGATCCTGGCTGATGGCTAAAAAGCTGTTGGGGTGGGGTTAGGTCTTTTTGGCATAACTTGAGTGAGAAAGAAGGAAGCTGTGAGTGAATGAACTGCAGTTTGAAACAAAAGCAAAGCTTTGTTTAAAAATCATCCTGCAAAATGCAGAGATGACTATCAGCATGGATTTTATATAATATTATGTTTATTTGATTGGTGCTGCGGCATTATAGATATAACATTATTAAAAATTGTTTTTTAATACATCTGCAGACAGAAGAAATTATTTGTCAACTAACAACTACAATATTGATTATCTTTTTGGAGCGAAACTGTTATGATAAATTTATTTGCAGTTTTTTGTTTGAACAAAAATATAAAATAAAAAGAAATTACCAATTTTGAAGTTGTGTAATGAAACCAGTATCAGGCCACAATAGCTTGATAATTACCCAAGTTCATGGGCACAATTTTTTCCTCAGATATTAACCTATCAGATTTAGAATTTCCTTTCAATTTTGGGAGTACAGGAATCAGATTTTCATGTATTTTTAATGGTTCCTTCCTCATTTCCTTGATGTGCACACAGTGGGCTGATTGACATCAATTTTCAATATCTTTTTTCTCAGACCTTTTATTGTGATTAGAGTTACTAGTTTTTATTTTCCAATTTTTTCAATTTTTAGAGGGCAAAAACGAATTTTTCAACTTTTTTTCCATTTCCGTACAAAGGCACTGTATCAATTAGATTTGCCATTTTCTTTTAATTTTGGTGTATGGAAGCAAACTTTTTATGCACTTCTTTTTTTTATAACATTGCATGTCCTGCCTCAGCATTCTGTGGAAGATTGGCCACTCACTACCCATGTGATATTTAAATGTCAGACCATCAGATTTTTTATTCAAACAAACAGCTGATTTTTAGTACACTGTATGTGTAATTTTTTAAATTTCTTTAGCTAATGTATATGCTTGTTTATTTTACTTTGGAGAACTTCACCAACAGAATTCACAATGCTGCATTCTGTCACTGGAAACTGATTTGGTTAGCCTTACTGAGCAAGGGACACTGAAATCTGTTCTGTTAATTTGGCCCACATTTGAACAGAATAATTTTTTGTAGAAACATAATCTTTTATTTTTCTTATAAGTATTATTTATTGCATATTGTTATACCCTATTTTGTTGCAATACTAGATAAGGTCTGATACCCTGCACTGGTTACTGAATATCGCTGAGGAAAGGTAATGTTGGTTTCTGAAAAAAAGGTAATATTGGTTACTGATTGTCACTTCCAGAAGATGACAGCTTAGGCAATAAATGAGCCCTTGTTAGTCAGGAAAGGAGTGAACATACTGACACAAGCAACTATTCAGTTTATTTCAAAAAGCCACTGGCGACTTCAGCTTCTATTGTTCAAGTTGCGTTAGGTAGTGGAGATTTAATTTTTGAACATAGTAGATTGAACATTTTTAATACAGACACTTAAAACTGCAGTATGAAAGACATAGTGTGTGTGTGTGTGAGAGAGAGAGAGAGAGAGAGAGGGGGGGGTACTATAATTGAAAATTATAAAAAAAAAGTCCAAATGGCAAAAAAACACATTTTCTAATTTTAAAAACAATTGTTGCTTCCAAAAATTAATTTTTCTGGACATGCAAATTGTTTCTGCACATGCCCAACTTGGCACATAATTTTTCTGACATTTTTCAAGCCCTGATTCCATATTCTTTCAAACAAGGAATCTCTAAAAGGAGTAAATAAAATTACATATCAAACTTGTGTTGGCAATTTATTCCTTAAGAGAGAAAAAAGAATTGTGGACAATTATAACACAAATTATGCATAAGTTCATCAAATTTTTTTTAACTTTGTTCACTGAAGTTCCTTACTTAAATTTCTTTTTGATGCATTCATACATTTTCTTGTAAAGAATGCATTCTTTTGCAACAAAAAACAAAGTTTCCATTACCCCACAACAATGTCCAATTTCAACATCACCCCCCCCCTCAATTCCTTTGTAATTCATTATACTCAACCTTTTTGCTGAAACTCTTCATACACAAATCCAGATTATTTAGGCTGTGGAGACTATTGTACAGAACATGAAATGATTCAAAGCACAATTTAGACCTTATAAGTCAAAAGAATAATAATACGAGGGTTGTACCGAAAGTAATGCAAAAGTGGGCATAATTTTTTTATTAACTGACAGAGTTCATTCAAATTGCCCATGTTGGTAGAGTAACACTTTCTCTATAGTAACACTTTCTCTATATAAAGATACTATTCAGCATAGTCTCCATCACAAGCGATGCATCTGCACCATTGTTGAACCCAATTTTCGAATCCTCTGAGAAAATTCAGGTGTGCACTGTTGTACCCGCTTCTTCACAGCCACTTTCACCTCATCTGTGTCATCAAATCGTCATCCTCAGAGACTTCCCTTCATTGAATTGAACAGGTGAGAGTTGGAGGGTGCCAGATCTGAGCTGTACAGGGGATGGGGGACAACCGACCAGCCTAATTTTCTGATCACCTGATTTGTTGCCAAAGATGTGAGCAGTCTCGCATTGTCATGTGGTGAATATGGATCCTTTTCAGATTCTTGTTCAGTCTCTTCCTCCTTATGGCTTATCTCAGCTTCTAGAGTGTCTCAATGTACCGCTCACTGGTCAAGGTACAGCCATGTTCCAGAAAATCAAGGAGAATGACACCCCTGTCATACCAAAAAACAAGTCACCATGACTTTCTGTGCTGATCGCTGGCTCTTGAACTTCTTAGGCCTTGGGGAAGAGGTGTGATGCCATTCCATGGATTGATTCTTCATCTCCAGATCATAAAGATACGCCCACCGATACACCCACCTTTCATACCATCACTAGATCGGAAAAAAATGTGTCTTCATTGGCTTCAAACACGTCCAGCAGATCAGAGCAGACTTCCACCCTTATCTCCTTCAAATCGGGTGTCAACTGCTGAGGTAGCCACTTTGCACACACTTTCTGGTACCATAAGTCTTCCACCATCTTCTGTATGGCATGGTAACCACAGTCCAGTTGTTCAGCCAGCTCATGGATTGTGACTAGTCTCTCGGCACGAATCAATTCAGCCACTCGCTGACGATTCGTGTCAGTGGTCACTGATGATGGTCTCCTACTGCGTGGTTTGTCTTCAATGCTTCATCCATCTGTGCACATTGCTCTTGTCAATGGTGCCATCACCATAAACATTCTGTGACCTTCTGTGGATGTTGGACAGCCTGCACCCTTCCTTCATCAAGAACTCAATGATGGCGGCACGTTGCTACTGCTTGGAACATATTATATAACTTCAATGAAGAAGGGTTACTATAGAGGAAGAGTTACTCTACCAACATGTGCAATTTGAATGACCTCTGTCAGTTAATAAAAATGTTATGCCCACTTTTGCATTACTTTTGGTACAACCCTTGTAGGTCTCATACAATAAAAAAGCTGTTATTTCTCTAACAGCTTCATCTCACCTCCCATCTCCCATGGAAATCTGTCTAATGTACACCACAGCCAATCTTTGCCATAGTCTGTATATATTATCTTCGACACTTCATACACACAAAACTTAAATATTTTCTCCCAGTTTGAATTAAAACAAATAAATACCACAGCATAATTGAGTTCAATCTTGACTATGAATCACTTTGACTTACAAATTCAGATCCTATAAATGAAAAACAAAGAAAGAAAAAGAAAAAAGAATGACATCTGCATTAAGGGATCTGCATTATCATTAATGAAGCCTCTCTCCTTTTAGAATGACATCTGAAAAGGAGAGAGGCTTCATTTCATCGCTGGCATGACATCTGAAAATAAAGCATGATGGAACTTTTTACCCATGTATGCATACATACATACTTGCCATAATTAAAAAGAAAAGCTGATTAAAAAATACAAAATGATTCCCAAAATCAGCCAAAGAAATTTCTCCACTATCATAGAGTGTCAAAAGGGAAGGAGAAATGTCTTCAAATTGTTGGTCTCTCATCCAAAGCGAAAGCATTGGCAGTAATCACCCCCTCTCCCCTCCCAAATAACTTTAGTTTTGCATCGATTTCAAGAAATAATCTAGATGACACAAAATGCAGAAAAATTTCACGAACACTGTAAAAAATTTAGATGTTAAATTTCATGATAATCGCCAAATTCGTTATCAGAAAAAAAAAATGAGTGTCATGGAAGCTCAACTTCCTGTTGTCTGATTTGATCAAATATAATCAAAATCAGACATGGAAGTTGATCATAGCGTTGTGAGACATCGAAATATAAACATTGTTCATGAACTAATCGTGCTTTTTTAAAATAAAGAATTCCTTTCCTTTAAAACATGAGTTAAACAATACACGCATCACGCGTTGTAATCGCTTCTTGTGTGCAGGAGGGATGCCATTCTTTGTCCAGTACAACGTCTCTGCACAGCCGTGTCCACAACACAGCATGCTCGCCGCCTGCGCTTTCACAATGGCAATGAGCTAGCCATGCACCATGTTTAAAAATTCTTTTTCCGGCATTCAGGCAAAACCCCAAGGGGTTTTTTTCTTCATTTGATAGATTAAACCTTTCTTTGCAAAGAATAATAACTGCAGCTCCCTAAGTGCTGTACTACATTGCCTTTTTAAGCATTAAAAAAGGGCTCTCTCATTGCTCATAACTCAAAAACTAAAGCAAATAGAAACTCGTGCATTGCACTAATGGATTTCTTGGTAAAAATTAAGAATGATGATTTATGTATTACCTTTTATTCTAAATAATGGAGGTATTTGTGTTTTTATGCAAAACATGTCCACCATGCACCAAAATCCAAAAAAATTATATCTCCTAATCTATAGGAAATAAAAAATTGAAACTTTCAGGGTTTTTATAAGTTGGGAGTAGCTACCCACAAAAAAAAAAAAATTGTAAATATCGGAGATGTGGTCGTGGAAAATTAACTCAAAATCTGACGATTTCGTGTGGAATGACCCTTTTAGAACTGACAGGAGAGGTCATATATTGAAAAGCTTCCTAAAGAACATCAGCATTACTCTAAAATACCCAGTGGATGTGAATGACTGAATGGGTTAAAGTTATGACCGAGGGATGTAGAAAAGAGAAGTGGACATGTTTTAAGAATTGTGTTGTCACTGTAGCTGAAGAAGTTTGTAGTACTGCAACAGGGAGTAGTGTTAAACATGATGTTTGGTAAAACAGTGAGATTAAAAATGCAGTCAAGAGGAAGAAGGAAGCTTTTACCTGAGAAATTTGCGATATAAAGCTACTAAGACCAAACATTGCTGTAAAAAGCAACAAAGCTAGTTCATCCGAGCAAGGCAAAAGTTAGGATGGACAGGCATGAATCAACTTTCTGGAAAGTTATGAAATTGTTTTAGAAGTACACAATATTAGAAGAGAATAGGAAAAATAAAATCCTACATTGTGTGACAAATAAGATAGGAGAAACAATAAGAGAGCCTAATGAGTTAAAAGAAAGATTCAAACCAGTAGGGCACTGGGAATAGATAGCATAACAGACGAGATGTTAAAATATGGTGGTCACTCCGTCATTGACTGTTTAGCTGAAATTTGTCAGTTGTGTTAGGAGTTGTCCCTCAGGATTGGAGGGACACTATTAATGTCTCTTTGAAGGAAAAAGGTGATAAGAGAAAATGTAAGTAAAAACTACATGTAAGGGAAAGTGTTTGAAAAGATTATTGATAAGATACAATGCTTGACATTAGATAAGGCGTGGGATGCACAAAGTGGCTGCACTCCTGGTAAAAGCTACACTAACCAAATGTTTGCATGACGTATGATGATTGGAAAGTAAGTATTTGTCTCTTGATAAGAAAGCCTTTGCTGCCTGAGTAAATCTGGAGAAAACTTATGATCGAGCAAACAGGGCACTTCTGTGAAAGGTATTGTGGTATAACTGAAAATCTGCAAAAGCTATGATGCATGCTCACATAGGGCATGTGTAAGTGTGAATAGTATTTTAATAAATTGGTTTTCTATTGGAGCAAGAGTTAGACAAAGTTGATATCACCATGCCTGTTCAATATATTTATGAATACATGATGCCAGAATAACAGTGGTTTATGTGACACTATCCAGTTGAAGGGATGCAAAGGTCAGGTGATGTGCAACATCACAGCCTCTCCTTGACAAATGTCAACCCCACCTTCTTGTGGTGCATCCTGTTCCCACTAAAGGGGCTCTGACGACCGCCAATAGCAGTATAACTATACCATCGGGATTAGAGGAAATGCTATCCCACACTCACCAACCCGCTTGGCCAGCGTGGTGAGTTATGGCTAAACCCCTACAAAATGACTCCACAACTTAAAGCTTGGCCCTCAGTCTCCGGCAGATGGAATGTACCTGGTCAAGGCAGCGGCCAGTGTGACCTGTTCTTGCTGAGATCCTGCTTCAGGACTTAGAAAATAAATACCTCAAATCCTGTACTGTTCAACCGTCATTATACATATGATATGTTGATGACGTTTTTCTTATCTGGCCTCACTATCTCCGAACTGCATGATATGGCTTCAAACTTATCTTCAATTATTTCCGGTATAAGATTTACTATAGAGGTAGAAAAATCTGGGTCACTACCCTATCTTGAGTTTTTGGTCTCACATTCCTCAGATCATGAATATTTTGATTTTTTTTTGTCTATCGGAAACCAA
Organism: Macrothele yani; assembly: GCA_039090855.1. Taxonomy (NCBI): domain Eukaryota; kingdom Metazoa; phylum Arthropoda; class Arachnida; order Araneae; family Macrothelidae; genus Macrothele; species Macrothele yani. The sequence continues at coordinate 86,934,370 of CM077001.1, forward strand.
CCTCTATCCCGGTAATGAGCCTGTCAACTCATGTACTCCAACCTCTTACAAATAACTTTGGAAAAGTAAAACCTCATAAACCTGATAATCCTGTTCGACTTCTCATCTCAGGTTATGCAAACCCCACTCGAAACCTGGAAAAATCTCTGGCAGCCTTCCTGAAATCATTTACCACTGAATCTATTTTCTCAGTCAATAGTACACTAGAAGCTATTAACAAAATAAAATCTTGTCAATTCCCGAAGACTCAGTTTATCCTTGCCTCGCTAGCTGTGGAAAACCTCTTCCCCAATATTTCTCATACAGTTGTCTATGATCTCATTGAAAAAATCTTGCTTACCAAGAACTATTACAGCCAAGTTGAAATTGATACAACCCTACAAGCTTTGAAACTTGTTGGGGGCCGATGTTTTTTCTGTTTTCAACAAACCACCTACAAACAAAATGAGGGGGCAGCAATCGGTTCCCCTTTGTCACCTTTTCTTGATGAGATCCTGCTTCCGGACTTGGAAAAAAAAAAAACTCAAATCCTGTACTGTTCAACCGTCATTATACATACGATATGTTGTTGATGTTTTTCTTATCTGGCCTCACTCTGTCTCCGAACTGCATGATATGGCTTCAAACTTATCTTCAATCATTCCCGGTATAAGATTTACTATAGAGGTAGAAAAATCTGGGTCACTACCCTATCCTGAGTTTTTTGGTCTCGCATTCCTCAAATCATGAATATTTTGACTTTTCTGTCTATTGGAAACCAACCTCTATCTCGGTAATGATCCCCTTCAACTCATGTACTCCAACCTCTTACAAATACTCGGCACTTAGATTCCTTGTGAATAGAGCTTTTACTCACTCTTCGAATTCTGTATACCGAAATCAGAAATTGGGAAAAATTAATGAGATCGCAAATGCACATAGATACCCCACGGGCAGCGTACTACGATTTATACAGCAATATAAACGGAAGACTTCAACAACTCTAACTAGAAGTGTACCCACAACTAAATACGTGGGAAGTATGCCCTACCAAAAATCAGTTGTTACCTTATTAAAAAACACCTGTAAGAAATACTCCTTAGGGTTCGGTGTCAAAACCTCTTTTCTATTATTAGACATGACAGAGATATAATACCAACTGTTTCCCGCTTTGGTGTATACGGTGTCCCCCTGATGGACATTAATGGACAATCTCCGGATCTCTGCTATGTGGGTTCGACCTTTCGAAGCCTAGGAATTCGGTGGGCTGAACACAAATATGTCATCCATAAAGTAGCTACTACCTCGACACTGTCAAAGGCTGTCATTGAAAGGGACTTAAGACCTGACTGGGAAAATGCAAACTTGCTATCAACAGCTTCTACAAAAAAGCTCTATGCTCCTCACTGAGAGCTTATATATTATAAAATTAGGACCTAAATGCTGCAATATAGACGTTCCTGTCTACATCCCTAGTGCCTGGAGAAATTTCTGTTTTACAATACTCATGGGAGAAACCACCAAAATAATTTTGACGACTTTAAACAGTTTGTGGTGAATGACGGTGACTTATGTGTTTGTTTGGGGTTTTTTTTTTCCTCATTTACATATTGTGTATTCTCTGTGCTCAAACCATGTGCCACTCTAATATGATTTCACTCATTGGCCTGAAGATGCGACCATAGTGGTCGCGAAAGTGCTCGCCAAAGCTTTTAAACAACCATATTTTTAAATTGTAAATAAAAACGTTTTTTAGGCCATACTTTTTTAGACGATAATTTGGAAGTGTAGTGTGTGCGCTTTGTAACAATTTAATTTGATTGTGCTTTGACAGCCCTTAGTCTCTTCGATTTGTAGTGCAAAAATACCTCTGATTTTTATATATTATAACAGCTTGCTACAGCACGATATGGTAAGTATATTGTATTTGTGATAAAAATATTACACAAAAATTCATCCTATTATAGTTCTGTTTCTCACATTTCAATATGTCGTTATAGTCACAACTGAGGACTGCAATACCTTACCTATTATTGTACTGTTCTGTAATCATATAAATGCTGATACAGTTTAGTGGCTGCTTACCTTGCACAGATTGAAGTTCTTGAAAAGGTAAATACCAGGTGCTTAGCCTCGTGTTTCTAAGATATATCACTTATACATAATATATATATTTTTTTAAAGTGGTATCATGGTCTATAATTACGAGGCTAAGCACCTAGTGCTTACCTTTTCGAGAACTTCAACCTGTGCGAGGTAAGCAGTCACTATTCTATCAGTGTTGACAATCACAGAACAGTACAGTAATGAGTAAAATATTGCCATCTTCAGTCATGACTATAATGATATATTGAAATGTGAGATACAGAACTATAATAGGATGAATTTTGTATAATATTTTCATCGTAAATATGAGTGAATTTAGGTTTGAAAGCCATAACTACTTTAGGAGGATTTCACAAGACCGATGAGTTCTTCAGAAGTTCCCAAATGGCTATGAAAATGGCTGTGTCACACAACACTGGGTGGTGGTAAAGGTAGCATGCCTGAACATAAAATTGGGTAATGTGGTTTCAATTCCAGTTTTAGGGCAAGGTGATTTTCAAGAATTTCTGAAGAATGGCTACGTGAAAACTACATGGGAAACAGTAAGAAGTAAAACATCAATGAGATGCTTCTCATGTTTCACTCTTTTGATAAAATCTGCTCATAATACTGATATTTTTCAGTAAGACAAATTTCACTTCGTCAAGTAAAGCATGAATGGTAAAGCCCATCTTGGTTCCTGAGAATGCTCTTTGTTTACATTGAAAAGAAAAAATATATATACTTTTGATACAGCATATTCTCTACAGACAGTTTGTAACAGTCCATGTGTCTCTAAGCTAAAACATCATGCTGGAAATAAACTGTGATCCAAATTCTTTCATTTTTTAAATCATTCATTTCAAACACTGCTAGTATCACATATGCCCATACTCAACACTGTCTCAGAACTGGCTAATATAGTATAATATGGTAGGGAAAATGTCAAACTATTTTCAACAGTTAACATTGTTAACACTTTTACATGAATATTTTCATTACTTCTTACATGGCACCTTGCAAATATACTACACACTGAAACAAAAACAAAAAAATAAACACATGCTAAAAAAAGTTACCTCAGTGAAACTGAAGAACAATCCAATTCCACCACTTATCCTTAATGCATCATCGATGACAACTTGCAATTTTTTCCAACAAGTGGGGCAAGTAGTAGAACAATCATCTTGACCATGACAGCATAGAAGCTAAAAGTGTATTAATACTAGAGTAACTAAAATGCAAACTTATACATAATACATACATTGGATTTGTCACTTCCAAGTTCCAAAGCTCTTTATACGAGGAAAGCTACTGAATCAGAAACTACACTGGTGGAAATGGAAAGTGATGCGCCCAGAAGAAATTGGTGGAATTGCATGAAACTTGGACCAAAGTATCTCCGTGGGACAGGTATTGAATGATTAAAAAATGGAAGCAGTAGAAGTAGTAATATGTAAATTATGTGCCGATTTGTTATGCAAAATTGCTATGTTGTTTCGTTCATAAGTCATTAACTGTGTGATGTCAAGAGGTTGTTTTTTGTCCACAAGTTGCCACATCGTAGAATGAGAACTCCATATACCTACATGTCGGACTTGGAGCGAGGTCGCATCATTGGCATGTCTGAAATGGGGGCTTCGTATCGTGAAATCAGCCGACTGACGTGCCATAGTGCCATGTCACCATGGAGAGTGGAGACACAGTGGGCGCAGGAAGACACGAGTACTCGCAGATCAGGCACAGGTCCATGAAGGAGAACGACACCATGTGATGACCTTCATATTGTCTGGCTAGCAGTTGCGGACAGACGAACAACCGCAGCACAGATTCGAGCAGTGTTGACAGCCAGTGTAACCCCACAGACAATTGTCAACCAATTGCTTGATGCTGGGTTGCATTATCATACTGCCATGCAGTGTATTCTGTTAACCCAATTCCACTGCCAACAATGGCTCACCTGGTGTAATGCTGGACACGTGAATGGCATACATTTGTGTTCGGCGACGAGTCCCGATTCTGTCTGGGCCAAAGCGATAATCGACAACACATCCGGCGGCATTGTAGAGAAAGTGCCAACCTTGCTGTGATTTCAGAGCGCAACAGGGGTCTAACTCCTGGTGTAATGGTTTGGGGGACCATTAGTTATGACAGCAGGACTCTGTTGACGGTTGTTAAAAGCACCACTGCCCGCCAATATGCGGAAAGGGTGATACAACCTGTTGTCATACCCTTCATGGCCACTATCCCAAATGGTCTTTTCCAACAGGATAATGCTTGTCCACACACTGCAGCTATCACAAGACAAGCCTTGCAAGGTGTCATAATGGATTGGCCTCCACACTCCCCACATTTGTCCTTCATAGAGCATGTCTGGGATGCAGTGGGTAGATGCATTACGACACGTCGCCACCCAACGCAAACTATACAAGAACTGACTGAACACGTTTTGCAAGCTTAGGGAGACATACCCCAAGATTACATCCACAGACTTATTGATTCCATGCCAGCAAGGATCCAAGAGTGTAGAGCTGCTCATGGTGAGCACTTTTTGTACTGAAACATGTCCGAACAGCAATAAACGTGAGCTGATTCACATCATTTTGGTTTCATTTATTGTGGTTAAGACTCTGTACCTATCTACCAAATTTCATGCAATTCCTTCTGGGTGTATCACTTTCCATTTCCACCAATGTAATTCAATATTTTCACAAACAGAAAGTTACATGTGGCTTTTCAGAAAAAAATTACCTAAAGTTACAATATTTAGTTTACCAAGTTACAAGCCATGTGGCTGCTACAAAATTTCATTTTGAACGTTTCAGCACAGTAGTTGTTCTGAAACGTGAATTTTTCCACAAAATAAATACGTGGAGCAAATCAAATCAATTAATAGCAGAAAGTTTTCAACTTCTGTCTGTAAATATTCTATTCTTCACATTCATATGAACATGAAGAACAGAATACTTACAGACAGAAGTTGAAAACTTTCAACAAATACTTTCAAGTATATGGCTACTGTATCAAAATACAGTAGTATTTTGGGAAGAAGATGATACTTACAATCTTTTGATTTTATCATTTAATCAGTTTATGAAATATTTCTGAGTGGGTAATGTGCTATTATGGAGGAAAGGAAAACTGCTACTCATCTGATGAAAAACTTAATTCTAATGAATATGTACATATGTTTTATTTCAGAGTCCTTTTTTACTTTATATGTCATCATCATCATCATTGTCAACCATTATCAATCCACTGCTGGACGAAGGTCTCCCAAGTTTCCTCCACAACGGTCTGTCTTGTGCCAGTCTCCTCCATGTCACTCCCGCATATTTACGAATTTCATCCACCCATCTCCCATGTGGTCTTTTTCTGGGTCTTTTCCTGTCCCTTGGAATCCAATCTAAAATTTCGGCTGTCCATCTATGGTCTGTCCTTCTGGCAGTATGTCCAGCCCATTGCCATTTCAGGGATTTAACTCTGATCATGATGTCTTCCACTCTCGTCATTTTTCGGATCCACGAGTTCCTCTTCTTATCTCTCCTGGTTATACCAAGCATGCACCTCTCCATGCTTCTTTGAGTTGTCTGCAGTCTTTGTATGTCTCTTTTAGTTAAGGTCCACGTCTCTGCACCATACGTAAGCACTGGAAGGATGCATTGATCAAACACTTTTCTTTTAAGACATAACGGCATATTGCTCTTGAAAATTATGCTGTTTCTTCCAAAAGCTCTCCAGGCAAGTTTTGTACGCCGATTAATTTCTTCATCAATGTGACCCTCACTTGATATCTGCTGTCCAAGATAAACATACGTATCTGTTATCTCCAGTTTTTCTCCATCAATCGATAAATCTTCATTTCTTGTAAAAGCATTGAACATCACTTTTGTCTTCTGAAAGTTCATTTTTAATCCCACTTCTTTACTCTTGTCAGCAAGTTCCTGGATCATACTCTGCAGCTCTGATGGGGTAGTTGCAAAAATGACTACGTCATCAGCAAAACGAAGGTGGGTTAGATAATCTCCATTAATCTTTATCCCTTTGTTTTCCCAGTTCAGTGATTGAAAGACATTTTCCAATGTGGCATTAAAGAGCTTCGGAGATATGGTGTCACCTTGTCTCACTCCCTTTCCAATTTTTATGTGTGTTGTATTTTCAAACAGCCGAATCTTTTGCACTTGCATTTTCATAGATGTTATTAATAATATTAATGTATGCATCTTCAATACCGCAGGATTTCAGAGCCGTGGTAACTGCTGATGGTTTCACCGAATCAAAGGCTTTTTCATAATCGATAAAAGCCATGCACAATGGAAGTTCATATTCCCTCGCTCTTTCAATTAGTTCTCTCAGTACGTGGATATGATCTATTGTGCTGTAGCCACTCCTGAATCCAGCTTGTTCTCTCGGTTGAGCCATGTCCAGTGTTACCTTCAAGCGGTGTGAAAGAACTTTAGTGAAGATTTTATAAACCACTGATAGGAGGCTGATAGGTCTGTAGTTCCTGAGATCCTCAATGTTACCTTTTTTATGTAGCAGGATCATTGTAGCATTGTTCCAATCCTCAGGAATCTTCCCTTCATTAAGGCATCGAGTGAAAATTTGGGCGAGTACTGTTTCAATTTCTCCACTTGCTTCTTGTATGATGTCTATAGTAATTCCATCTTCTCCTGGAGCTTTCCCCCGCTTCATGTTCTTGATTGCATGAGCAACTTCTGCTGGGAGGACTGGAAGAACTCCGGTACCTTTCATGATGTCTGGAGTACATGTATCATCCCTTTCATATAGTTTGGAGTAGAAATCTTTCACTTTTGTCAAAATTTCGCCTCTATTTCTTGTTATAGAACCATCTTCTTTTCTCAGAGCCATAATCTGTTTTCTTCCCTTACTGAGATGTCCCTTTGCTATCTTTAGGCTTTGGTTGTTTTCAATTGCTTTCCTTACTAGTTCACAGTTGAATTTTCTTACGTCTTCAGTGATACTTTTTCTTACTGTCTTGCATAGCTCTATATATTCCACTTTGGAAGTCACATCTTCTTTAGTTGTCCTCATCTCTCTTCTTTTTTGCATCAACATTTTGGTTTTTCCTGATAATTTGTTTACATGCAACTTGTTCTTAGACCCAGCTAATTTTGTTGCTGTTTCCATAAGAGCTTTGGTTACTTTTCTGTTAACTTCAGAAATATCCACTTCTTCCGATGTTAGGCCTTCTAAAGCAGAGAATCTGTTCTTCAGTTCCAACTTGAAAGTATTATGGTGTTTTTTAAGGTTGGTTATGTCAATACATTTTGTTTGTCTTATGAGCTTGCCACGTTCCAGTTTAGTGTTGAGGTGCATCTTACATCTCACCAATCTATGGTCACTACCTGTGTTGAACTTGTTTAGCACACTGCAGTCTTCGATGACGAATTTTTTGTTACACATAATAAAATCAATTTCACTTGTCGTCCCAATTGGATGTCTCCATGTCCATTTCCTGTGTGGCTTTTTCTTGAAAAAGGAATTCAAGATGAAAAATCCTTCTGCCTCTGCAAACTCAACGAGAGTATTTCCACGCTGGTTTCTGTTGCCGTGACCGAATTTACCTACTGAAGTTTCATTCTGTTGCCGGTGCCCTATTTTTGCATTGAAATCTCCCATAATTATCTTCAAGTGCTGCTTACCTTTATTATTTAGATGACGAATTTCCTCATAAAATTCTTCAATTTCTTCTTCAGGATGACTTGTGGTGGGTGCATAAGTTTGAATAATCTGAACCTGGTATCTTCTCGATAGTTGGATAACGAGTCGTGCAGCTCTGTCAGAGGAACTTTCAACTTCTACCACTTTATCCTTCAGTTTCTTGTTTATTATAAATCCAACACCACTAGTTCTGCCAGTATCTGTCCCACGATAATAGAAGAGATGTCCACTTTTCAGTTCAATGAGATCTTCTCCTTTTCTCCTTACCTCACTCAGCCCGACGATGTCCCACTTGATCCTTTGTAGTTCCTCTTCCAATTCAAGAAGCCTTGAATCAGAAGATAGGGAGCGTCCGTTGTAGGTAGCCAAGGTCAGCATCAAATGGCAGCCTAGTCCGGTCCTCCGGGGATTCTTAGCACCCTCTGCCTTCATGTCGCACTGGCCGCTGCCTTGGCCAGGTACATTCCAGCTGCCGGAGACTGAGGGCCAAGATTTAAGTTGTAGAGTCATTTTGGTGGTGTTTGGCCATAACTCACCACGCTGGCCAAGCGGGTTGGTGAGTGTGGGATAGCATTTCCTCTGATCCCGATGGTATAGTTATACCGCTATTTGCGGTCGTCAGAGCCCCTTTAGTGGGAACAGGATGCACCACGAGAAGGCGGGGTTGACATTTGTCAAGGAGAGGCTGTGATGTACATTCAATAAATTTAAGTATAAATAATTGATATGGAGTCTGACAAAACTTTACTGCATCTGATCATACTTATCTGAAAAAAAGTAAATGCACATGATCATGACACCAGGTAATTAAATTTACACTTATACAGGGTAATTCAAAATGATTGCCCCATTTATGACAATAACATGTTTATGAAGATAAATATACAGCTGGTATTCCTACACAAGAAAAAAGGAAGTTTAGAATTTTATTGGAACCTATTGCTGTGTTGCTATGGTGATGTAGGAAAAAGAGCTGCCTGTGTACCAAAGCCAGTGGAAAGGAATGGCGACTGCAGAAGAAAAGAAGTTTTGCGTGCTGGAGTTTGAAAAGTGTCATTCTGTTAACAGTAACAGTGGATAATCATCACAAGCGTGCTCTTCCAGAAGCTAAGAGCATAAAGAGGTGGCACAGGCAGTTTGTAGAAACTGGATGTCTTTGTAAAGGGAAGAGTATCAGCCGACCATGTGTTTCAGAGGAAAACGTTGACAGAATTCGTCAGAGTTTTGAATGTAGTTCACGCAAGTCAACTTACCGCACCAGCCAGAAGCTGCAAATGCCACAAACAACTGTTTGGCATGTTCTTAAACAGGAGCTGCAAATGAAACCCTACAGAGTTCAAATTTTGCATGCACTGAAGACCAACTACAAAGTGTAGCATGCTACCTTCGCTGAAACCATGCAGGAAGCCATGGAGAATGATGCATTTGTTTTACGCCTTATTTTCAGTGATGAAGCTATCTTTCATATTAGTGATAAGGTAAACCGCTACAACACTCGCACACAGGGCACAGAAAAACCTGTTGCTGTGATTGAACATGAGCATAACTCCCCGAAAGACAGTGTTCTGCTCAATTTCCAGTGTGAAGGTCTATGGACCTTTTATCTTCATTGAAGATACAGTAACAGGTAACATTTATCTAGATATGATTCAGCAATGGCTACTTCTACAACTAGATGATTACGGAGACTACATCCTACAGCAAGATGGAGCAGACCCACACTGGAATATGCATGTTTAAAATTTTTGAACGAAATTCTGCCGAACCGTTGAATTGGTCGCAACAGGGTTTTCTGCAAGTGGCCCCCCAGGACTCTGGACCTTACTCCTTGCGATTTCTTTTTGTGCGGGTATGGTAAAGACCATGTGTGTGTACCACCTTTGCCAAAAACACTGCAAGAACTAAAGATGCGCATTCAACTTGCACTGACATCAGTGACTACGAACATGCTTTATAATGTATGGCGTGAAATGGATTACAGTTTAGATGTTGTCCGTGTGACCCAGGGGAGTCACATAGAACATTTGTAAGGTATGGAAACAAAATTCTAAACTTCCTTCTTTATTGTGCAACAATCTCTGTATCTATGTTCATAAACCAGGTATTGTCATTTGTAATTGGGGCAATCATTTTGAATTACTCTGTATTACACTTAAAAAGCATATACTTATTCATCTGTCACAGCATAATCTTTTATCACATGCTATCAGTTGGTCCTGCTGAAAGTGAAAGGTATGATTACTACAAGCATGATGTACTGAAGTACAGAACATTTGTGTTCATGTTGATTTGTTTCCTCTGATAATATGTCTCAGTAAATGGCATGGAAATAATCTTAAATCTCTTTGACTTTGGTGACTACCTACTTCATTTCTGTTACTCTGTCATGGGTGAAACTGAAACAAATATCATACTTCTAAAACAAGTGCATGGAAAATACTATCTGAATCAGTAAATTGCATGTTTATCATATCTCTTAGCATTTTGTTGTCTAGGCATGTATGAGGGCCATCCAAAAAGTAAGTACCGTTCGTCCATCACTCCCACACACGTATCTGCTTCAGAGTCATGCATGTGCAGTTGTGTTGCCTCATCTATTAGCCATGCCCTGATGCCATTTTGTGAGGTTGTGCTTATGCTAAAGGTTTGTGCTGTGATTAATAATGTTTAAGTTAATAGAACGGCACGCCGACAGTGAGGTCCAGTCTGTGATAAGGTTTCTGAATGCGAGAAATGTCAGACTAACTGAGATTATTTGGCAAATTTGTGAAATTTACGGAGAAAATGCAATGAGTGAAGGAATGGTGTAAAAGTGGGTTTGAATGTTTAATGACGGACGACAGAGCATTTATGACAAATTGCACAGTGGTAGGTCCAGGCATGAAAGTGGTCATGGCAGAAAAAGGCTGAACTTTTCACACATAGGAATATGCAAAAATAATTAACCTTTCTGCATTTATTAACTACCCTAAGCACCATATATGCATATACACTGAGTGGCCACTTTATTATAACCACCCCCACAGTACTTCTTTGGGCCACCTTTTGCCTTTAATACTGCGTCGATTCTTCGTGACATGGACTCCACGAGATGTTGATAGGTGGTTTGTGGAATCTGAGACCATGCTTGATGAATAAGCACTTTCCAGGAGTATGAGATTGCAGGGTTGTGGATCCAGCTGTCTGATGGCTCGTTCAACTTCATCCCACAAATTCTCAGTGGGGTTGAGATCTGGAAATTGTGGGGGCCACCTAAGCAAAGTAAACTCACCGACATGTTCCTGAAACCAATCCTGTACAATACGAGCACTATGGCAGGACGCATTATCTTGTTGAAAGTAGCCATCGCCATTGGGATAAACCATCCACATGACAGGATGCACTTGGTCCGCAACGATGTTTAGATATGATGTGCCAGTCAGACGTTAATCAACACGAATTAAAGGGCCCAAAGCATGCCAGGAAAACATTCCCCAAACCATAGCGTTGCCTCCACCAGCTTGAAGGGTTGTAGCAATGCATTTGGGGTCCATGCTTTCGTGCTGTTTCCGCCAAATTCTCACTCGGCCATTAGCATGGTGCAACTGAAAACGTGATTCATCGGACCACATAATTTGTTTCCAATTATTGACTGTCAAATCCTTGTGCTCCTGTATGAACTGGAGACGTTTTCTCTTGTTAACTGCAGACAGCAAAGGTGTTCGAACAGGCCTTCGGCTGCCATATCCCATTTGATGCAGTGTACGGCAAACAGTGCGTGCAGAGATCATTTGAGGGGATCCTTGATTAAGATGGTCTATAATTTGCTGCACTGTTGCCCTTCTGTTGTCTGTTACCAGTCTGGACACTCTCCGTTCCGCCCAAGCAGTCACTAGTCGATGACGACCACACGTTGCACGTAGAGACCCAGTTTTTTGGCTGACAGTCCAGTCTTTAAAACACTTTAATAACAGCTGCTCTGGAACATTTCATGAATGTGGCGATTTCGGTGATACTCGCTCCATGGCACTAAGCTCCTACAATCATCACACGTTGAAAGTCCATCAAATCACATTTTTTACCCATCTCGTCACCCAAAAATCACTTCTACTACTGTCGCAAGCACTAAGCTTTCCCTTTTTATACTAGCCTCGTCCTCTGGCGGCAACAGCGTGCAGCCATAGCTCATTTGCTTAAAACTGTCAAGTGGTTATAATAAAGTGGCCACTCAGTGTATAAAAGCCATAAAATTGTCTAACATTTCTTTAGGAATGAATAAGAATTTTATTTCAGTCAATGTGCTTACATCAAACCAATGTCAATCCCATATTTATAATGATTTAATTTGTTTCATTGCAATTATTGCATTTCTGCATCAATCTCAGAAACTTCTTAGATTACTTCCAAAAAGGCAGAAAAAGGTAAGTCATCTTTGGTCACAGGAGATTTGGTGGAGAGAGCACATGAAAACATTACGGAGAACTGGTGCTTTACAATTTCTGACCTTTCAAGTTATTTAGTTATTTCCCTGAAGTTTTGAAATCAGTTTTGCACCAAATCATTGAAGAAAAGCTTCAGTACCGCAAAGTGTGTGCACAATGGGTGCCGAAGATATTGATGGAAGAGAATAAAATGAAGTGCATGGGACCTGTCTTTCAATTTTCAGGTGGTATGTAGACAAAGGTGATGATTTTTTAAGCCATACAGTGTCGAGTCCCTCACATCACACCTGAATCGAAACGGCAGCCTCTACAATGGAAACACACGGGCTCATCTATGGCCAAAAAATTCAAATAGATGATGCCAACATGGAAAATTATGTGCAGTCTTTTGGGACAAGATAGGAATTTCATCAGTGAAATTCCTGCCTAAAGGCACAACAGTAAACACAGCTGTTTATTGTGAGACACTGAAAAAGTTATGTAGTGCAATTCAAAACAAACGGTGCAGTGTGCTAAGCAAGGGAGTTGTTCTCCATGACAATGCAAGGCCTCATGCTCCAAATGTGATGCAAAACCTGGTCACCAAATTTAGATGTGAACAGCTGGTCTACCCTCCCTACAGCCCAGACTTGACACCCAGTGACTATCATTTGCTTCTCCACTTGAAACCATTTCTTGCCGGCCAGCAGTTTGATGACGACAATGACCTAAACATAGTGGTTGAGTGGTGGCTCAAAATCCAGGCAGCAGACTTCTATCAGAAAATGCAGGCAGTGGAAAGAGAAAATGCAAAGGGTTACTGTATTTTTTTTTAAACATTACATTCATTCTTTATTATTAGTCTTTTATTATGTAAACTTATTGTAGTTTGTATATGTAATTATTTCTAGAGCATACTTATTTTGCTAGTGCAGTGCATAAATCGTCAAATACCACCATACTGATAAAATAAACTACTGTTTGAGAAAATTGCAGCACCATGAAGTAATGATGGTAATCACGTGAAAGATATGCAGAGCAGGGTAGGACATGCAAATTATTAGAAATGCAGAGTCATTGCGCATGTCTGGGGCCCGGCAGTGCTGCTTGAACAGTCGAGTGAGGGGTATAAAGAGAGGGCTGCTTAGGATACATACCAGTAGCTGTGGGTGGCCTAGTGGGCAATGTTCGTGACTGCCACGGAAAGGACCTCAGGTTCGATCCCAAGCACGTACGAACACTCGATCCACTAAATATCTGCGGTGCGTCGAATGGGCACGTTAAGCCATCGGACCCCGGGTACTGGCCCCCGGTAATAAATAAGGGCGGCTTCCTCCCTCTTTCTACTTCGCTTCCATGTCACTTTCCTATCGGGCACTCTAGCCCAAATCTCCTAGCTTCCTATTTCTAAGGGTTGTTTAAGACCTGGGGTCAGACACTTCCTTCCTAAAATCCTCTACATATGATCATTTGATCTATCAGGAGGGTTTCCAGAAACTTGCGCCACAATATGACAACTGCCTTAACATGCACGAGGAATATGTTGAAAAGTAGATTAAGCTATGTAGAATTCATGACACATTAAAAATTAGTTATCAATCTTTTTTTTAATCTTCAAATAAATGGTACTTACTTTTCATATGGCCCTTGTAGATACTATGTTATACACCGATGAACCATTACATTATGACCACCCCCAGCCTAGAGAAATGAGCCTGCCTGGAGACTGAACGGTGATGCAGGTGAAGTTCACAGAGCAGTACATAAACAACCCGAGGACCAGCTTTCGGTTAGTCGAGTGTTCGGAGTCAAAATGGGAAAAGCTGCCGATTTATCCGAGTTTGAAAAAAGACAAATTGTGATGATACGGCGGTACCTTGGAACTACGATCTCGGAAATGGTGCGACTTGTGGGTTGCTCACATACCACTGTAGTGAGTACGTATCAAAAGCAATGCACAGATGGCCAAACGACGAAGCGTTTTCCAGCCATGTGTCATCTGCAGCTCATTGATGCCAGAGGGGAGTAGAGACTGTTGCACATTGACCACAGGGCCACAGTGCAACAAATAACCCGCAGCTACAACAGTGGCGATCAGGGCAATGTGTCACAGCACACAGTTCATCGCAGCCTTCTGCGCATGGGCCTACATAGCCGAAGACCCAGTCAGGTCTCCATGCTCACTGAACGTCATCGCCAACAATGCAGGAAATGGGCCCAAGATCATTGAAATTGGACCGTAGATGATTGAAAGAAAGTGGCCTGGTCTGACAAATCAAGATTCCTGGTGCGTTACATAGACAGCTGAGCGCGGAAACGCTGATTACCAACGGAGGCTATGGCACCTGGATGCACTGTTGGGCAGAACAGGCCAGTGGCGGCGTTGTTATGCTGTGGGCAATGTTTTCTTGGGACACTTTAAGCGCCATTATCCTAATAGCACAATCCCTGACAGCTGTCAACATCATTGAGAACCAAGTTTACCCATTCATGCCAACTGTGTTCCCTGCTGGTGATGGCCATTACCAACAGGATAATGGCGCCATGCCACACTGCCAGAATCATCAAGGAGTGGTTGAGGAACACGCTGGTGACTTTGCCCTGACCTCCAAATTCACCTGACATGAACCCAATAGAACATTTGTGGTTCGACTTGAAAAAGTGGTTTGGGCTAAATCACCACCACCCCGAAATGTACAGGAACTGGAGTACCTGCTGTTGACATCATGGTACCAGATACTCCAGGATGCCTATTGCCACCTCATCGAATCGATGCCTCCCAGAGTGGCCGCTGTTTTGTAGGCTAAAGGTCCTACAGCTTATTAGATAGGAGGTCATAATGTAATGGCTCATCAGTTTTTTTTTTTTTTTTTGATTGGAGGTTTAACGACAACCGTCATCAACTCAATGGGCTATAAGCAGTCGCCCGTCCCTAATTTAGGGTCACTGGTTCCAGGGAAGGGAAAGAGCCAGTGCCGTAAGACAAACACAACATCCATACCTCGCCGGGATTCGAACTCGGACCCCTTCCGGACGAATGATCAGAGGCCATCGCTTAGACCACTGCGCCACCTGGGCGGCTGGCTCATTAGTGTACTGTGACCATTGTTGACACTGTAACCAACTTCCTATGCCCCAGATTTCTTAATGTTTCTCATTTTTGCAATAGTATTAATCCAGCCATTTAAAACAGATTTAGGTTATTGAGTGCAGACAGTTTGAAGAAATAAAATAATTATCAGTGTGGTCAAAAAATTAGCTTGCAGCATTTGAAATGCAGTTTACACATCAGCATGTGAGATTTAAATTACCACACAATGACTAAAAAAGCAACTTAGATGCATTACTTCTAGTTTTATTTGCAGCAGGCTTTGTTAAATGCTTTTTTAGAAGGACCAGAAACAATAAATACATGATAAAAAATGCTTGTTTTTAAACTACATCACTTTTGTGAATAGAAGTCGAAAATCTGCTATCAATAATTTTATTCACAATCTCTGATTACATTTGTTCAAATTTTTATGTACATTATATACAGGGCTTGAAAAATGCAGTCTGCTCATCTGTGAGGAGTGGAAAATTTTACTTGAAGAGTAAAAAAATTAAGCAGAGCAGTTTATATTAAATCAGCAGTTACACTGTTATTGTGACTTTTCAAATTGTAAAAATTCGAAAATAGTAACAATAATAAAGTATTTTTAATAAAGCTTATTTTAATTCACAGAACTGATGCTTGCTTGTGTGCAAGCATGGGAAAGCGGTTTCTCCACGAAAGAAATTGAACAACGAGTGTTGTGAGTCGAAACATCTGGGCACAGTGCGCCTAACAAGGAACATGAGGCAAGATGCTTAAGCCCAGCCGAATTATTTCCCCAAACACTGTGTGAAAAGTTAACAACCAGTGTAAGAGTTGCATGCACCTCACAAGCTGCTGCTTAGATAATTGCCATCATAGGTCAAGCTGTTGGGAAAGTTCTAAAACATCGAAGGATTCTTGCATCATCTTACTCTAGAGAAAGGAAACAGAGTTTGGCTATTATACAATGGTTAATTGTTTAAATTAGGTTAGCGTTAAAATATAATTCGAGAGATGTGTATAAATTCTTAACAAATCAAACTTTAAAACACTGTTTTCCTAAATAGATTTTTTTCTGGGATATATTTGAAGAAAAATATTGATATATCTATGGTTTTTGTTATCCCATCCGTTGAACAACATCGTCATTTGTGTTTGTTGTGACTCATATTTGTGTCAGTTGCTTGCCACTTATCCTTCAACACCATTCCAAATTAGTGTGATTTTTGAATATTTATGATCTCAACAGTTTTTAATGATAACACAAAAGAAACCATTTGACTATTTACAATGTACTATTTTGACTATTTACAATGATAATTTTTGACTATTTATAACTGTTTGACTACTTATAATTACTGTAGCTTTTCCCTTTTAGTACCACTGAGTGTTTTTTTTTTTTTTTTTTTTTGAGTCTTGTGGGGCTGTTGATTTTCAGCTGGTGAGTGAGATATTTACCTGACTGGTGAGCCAGCATGAAAATTTTCAAGCCCTGATTATACCGGGATAAGTCACATAGAAATGCAACCATGTGCAGAAAAATATGTATCAATAATCTATATCTCATGATTTGCCTAGTGAGTGCTGTAACATACTGTTTTTCACCAATATAAGAAGATTCTGACCATTAAAATTTACTCACAACTTTTATATCAAAAGTAATTGTCCTGTTTCAAATTCATAGATAGTAAAAATATTGAACTTAACTTTGTGAAGAAACAAAATAAAAATACTTAAGCACATTTAAGAAGTAATCAAAAAATTCTGTCCTAAATTTTGTCACTCCTGCTGAACACTTCAAGATGCTATTCATTCAGTGGCAAAACAGGTTTCGTGCAATGACTTCACATATCTTATCTGACTTCAATTTAGGATGATTTCCAGACTGTGATAAAATTTTAGGCATATTTCTGTGCATGAAATAAGATGGGCAATATCAAATAAAAACTCATTTTGATACAAAATCTAAATATTCCAATAATCAAAAACAATAAAAATTTATTACAAGAAGATACACTCACGAACAATGAAATTTGCGCACCTAGAGGAAAACATGCTTCAACTGCGAAACTTTGCAAATAGCTAGGGTGTGTGATGGTATGCAAATGATATACGTTTGGTGCGTTGCACATGACCGCACACCCTGTGGTGGTGCTGTAAACACAAACTGGCCGACCCAAGCAAGGGTACAGAGTGACAAGAATGCCAGCTAGACGCCAGAGATGTCGATTTATGCAACTTACGGACTTTGAGAGAGGCTAGATTATCGGACTGAGCACTACAGGGTGGTCGGCGTGCCGTATACCCCCCCCCCCCCACACACCACTATTTCCCCCATGGATTGTTCTGACCATACCGTCCGACTGTGTTGGGAACAGGGGACATGTGACGGCACTGCCACATGACGGAACTGCTCCGGGCGGACCAGGAGGATCACCGGTAGAGAGGATCAACGGATCGTGTACCAAGCATGAATGGATCCCACGGGGACCCAGTCCACTATACAGGCAGACGTAGAGCTCCTGTGTGCCCACGAACCATTTCCCGACGCCTTGCAGAAGCGAATCTGCGATCCCAGTGTTCCTTACGTGTGCTGCCACTAACATCAGAACCTCGCCTGCTCCGTGTGCAGTGATGCCAGGCCAGAGTGACATAGAAAACCACAGACCGGCGACGTGTGATGTTTAGCGATGAGTGCCGTTTTGTTTTGGGGTTACATGATCACCGTGTCCAGGCGTGTAGGTCCCCGGATCAACAGCACAATCCCAACCTCGCTATCGAGCGCCACACCTCCCCTACTGCAGGCATTATGGTCTGGGGAGCCATAGCCTACGATAGCCGATCAGCACTAGTGGTACGTGGATCATCAACGGGCCAGCGGTATGTAGATATGTCCCCATGTGCTCCCATTCCTGGCTGGGATTCCAGGTGCGCTATACCAGCAAGATAATGCCCGCCCGCACACGGCTCAGGTTGCCCAGGACTGCCTATGTCATGTCCAGACACTTTATGGCCTGCCAGCTCCCCAGACATCTCCTATCGAGCATGTGTGGGATCAGTTGTTGAAATTCCGGTTGCCGCTGTGCCGCACTATCCGGGATTTGGAGCACACTGTCCAAAACGTGTGGGCCAGTCTGCCACGGGACATCATCAGGCATCTGTTCACCTCCATGCTGGACTGTATTGCAGCATGTATCGCCGCACGAGGTGGTACAACGCGCTAGTGAAGATGACCAGACTGCATGCTACAGATCCTTCTGTAATTGCCCTGTAGCTCTGTTTCTGCCATCATTTGTATCATTCATCTGTATCATTACGTCAATAAAATTTCAGTTCAATTCAATGCTTCCTTCTTGGTGTGTAAATTTTATTGTCCGTGAGTGTAAATACACTGCCCTACCATTAATATCTGGACACTCCTTTATCTTCAATCAAGACCTACACATCACAGACCTAATCAGAAATATGTTCACCAGAATATGATGAGACACGGCCATCACTGTGAATGCAAGATGCCTCGACTGACAGAGTTACTGATTTCCAGCATGGACTGATAATAGGGTGCCACATAGGCAATTGCTCTGTGTGACATTTCAGTGGCACTGAAGATCCTTGGTTGACAATTGATGATGTGATATGAAAATGAAAGTGTTGTAGCTTAGTCACTTTATTTATTTATTTATTTTTTTTGATTGGAGGTTTAACGACCACCGTGAGCAACTCAATGGGCTATAAGCAGTCGCCCGTCCCTAATTTAGGGTCACTGGTTCCAGGGAAGGGAGAGAGCCAGTGCCGTAAAACAAACACAACATCCATGCCTGACCGGGATCCGAACCCGGACCCCGTTCGTACGAATGATCAGAGGCCAACGCCTTAGACCACTGCGCCACCGGGGCGGCCTTAGTCACTTTATAACAAAGCTTAGTGGATCTTTCAATTTTGCTATTACAGTATTGCTCATTGTGTCAAAAAGACAATGTTTATCTCGTGCATTTAAATGAAGAGCCATTGGTTAAATAGAAATGGACCTATTGCATGCTGAGGCAGCAAGAAGGCTGAATGTTAACCACAGTGTAGTCCACAGCCTTTGGAATCGGTACCAAAAGGAAAAATTAGTATCATGAATACCAATATGAGGTTGCACATATTACACCTTTTCTAGCTCTAACACAATGATGAAGAAAAAAAACAGTGTTCCACCTTGTAGCTGATGCTTTTGTAGCAAATGAAAGAATATCTTCTGCTCCTGTGAGAAGAGGTTTCACCAACAATGGCTCTACTCAAGAAGATCTGTTGTTTGTGTTGCACTTATTCCATCTCACACAGCAGCCTGATTCAGGTGGGCTGAAGAACAAAATACCTACACCAGAGGACAATGGAGGTCAGTACTGTTCATGGATGAGTCCAGTTTCATTTACAGAGTGATTCACCCCATGTCATGATCTAAAGAGAATGAAGGACTAGATACAGCTAATCCTGCATTCTTGAAAGAAATCCCTACAGAGGCAGAAGTCTTATGGTTTGGGAAGGAATCTCTCTGTACAGCCACAAATCACCACATGTTTGTGGAAATCTAAATGCTCAAATACATAAAGACAACATCTTTTATCAATAAGCCACACCATATGTCATGGCAATCAGTGGCACTTCCAATCTAATGGATAATAACACTCAACACTGCCAGGTCTCTTGATGTCCTAAATATCAAAGTATCAAACACACTGGCTGGCCAGCTCACTCACCAGACCTCGTCTTGAGCACTTATGGGACTAAATGGAAAAAGTTGTAGAACTCTATCCTCGTCCAAGATTTTTGAAAAGCATCAACTACAGCTGAGAAGTACAAGGCATTCATTGTCTACTGCAGTGTCTCACAACCTCGCCGACAGTGTTGAGAAATAGTGCTACTGATGCTGGACATATGCCATATAAAGACCCATTTGAGTGGTAATTATGGCAAACAGCCCCCACCCCCACACGTACGCTTCTTTGCACAATCACCCTGTTTTCAAAACAAATTATTTTATTTGATCCTTTGAAATACGCCATGTACAAACTCTTTGCATTTTTTACAACTGTGATGGCTTTCATGTCTTAATTTTTTTCTTTAAAAGGTTCTACACAAAAAAACTGTTTGTTGCTCAACTTTTGGAGGGCAGTGCAAGACATTTTTGATGTAAAAAATAAATGAGAAAAAAACTAATAGTCAACACATAATCACAGTGTAGTAAATTTTCAATTTTTACTAGTGCTAGATAGCTACGCCTGGCATAGTACAAATTGCTTTTCTCCAATGGTTGGATGTATAAGAGTTGATGGTTTGTGTAATGTGACTTGAACTAACACCCAACTGGTATTAGCACAGCTCAAAGCCAACTGCCCTTTCATTTTGGAACAAGTTTAACTTTAAACTTTCCCAATAAAAGCAAAGGGATGATCAAAGTAATAATAATAATAATAATAATAATAATAATAATAATAATAATAATAATAATAATAATAAGCGGATCACTCTTCCCCGAGACCAAAGGGTTCCCGATGGCTATACAAGATCAAGTTGTAAACACCAGAAACTACTGGAAGCATATCTTGAGGGACATGTCAGTGGAAAGCAACACATGTCGGCAATGCTATCAAGCACCAGACACCATCCAACATTTTACAGCAAGGTGCAGAGTCCTCACACAAACAGAGTACATGAACAGGCTCAATCAAGTTGCCAAGATTGTCCATCAGAAACTGGCAAAAAAGTACCACCTCATTACAACTGAGCCTGTACCCTAATACAAGTATGAGCCAACAACGCTTCTAGAGAACAACACCCACAAGATGTACTGGGACAGATCGATCAGAACAGATAAATAAGACCATCCCCCACAATCAGCCAGACATTGTCCTCGTCAACAACAAGAAGAAGTCAACATACCTCATTGATGTGCCCAACACGTGCAACATCCAGAAGACCCATGGAGAGAAGCTGTCAACGACCTACGATACGAAGTCAAGGAAATGTGGCATATGGAGAATGTCACCACCTGCCCCACAGTAACATCAGCCACAGGAGTTGTACCAAGGCCATTCACAGCTCTATACAGACACTAGACCTTCAACATAATACCTACATGGAACTACAGGAGGCAGCTATCCTGAACACTTGCAGGATAGCAAGGAAATTCTTGGACAACTGAGAGAAAGAAATACCACTTCCCAGACTTGGTACATCATAAGCATCCCGGAAGGAAGAAAAGAAAAACCTTAGGAAGAGGTGGAATCTCTTTTTTATTTATTTTTACAATAATAATATAAAAGCACTTTTCTGTACATACTCTCAGCATTCTTTACAACAATGCTAAACTTAGTTGAAAATGCATTTCTGTGGGTGTGCTTTTCTGCCAATTACACACCTTCCTTTTTGCTGCTTAACACAATTAAACTGTTATTATTAAGGCAGTGGAGATTATATTACTTTGTCATCTCCACTGTTCTGCTTCAAGTTCAAATATTAGCCTTTGGCCTTTAAAATATATATATATATATATTTCAACAACAAAAAAAGCCACTCATGTATCAAAAGTTTTCAAATGCCACTAAAATTAACTTTTGAGTTAAATTTTGAAGGAAGTTCTTTTTCTTTGTTTTGCATTTGTAGTCAAAATGCAAAACGACTGGCACTTCTTACACAGACTCACTAAGTTTGCAAATTTGTAAATTTTTAGAAAAATCCAAAATGGCGAGGCAATCTTTATTTATGTATTTGATTAATTTGATGCGAGTGAAATGCCTGTAAGTAAAAATTCATATAGCTTGTGACTGAAGAGAGAAAAGCATGCAGAAAACTTTGGATGTGTAACCTTGAAATCATTTTCACAGAAGGGGGAAGGTGGGTGAAGAATGGAATCTTCTATTTGGCACAGCAATTTCTTTTGTCTGCCTTGCAATTTTTGCTTATTATTTATACTTTGCTATGCTCTTTTCATCTTTTTTCTCTAATAATATTTCTATAATCTTCTTTTTTTTGAGGGTGGGGGGGTAGGGTACTAGCAGAGTAGCAGAATGTAGACATACACGCGCACTCCATACGCGGATAGTTTCCAAATTAGGAGCAGCATTTGCAGGTAGTTTTTGCTTGTAGAGTAAAAAAAAATGGTATTTACAGCAATTAAAACACTTACTTAAGGCTTCACTCAGATTAATATATTTAATTCTATTTTAATCTGAAGTATTTTCACTTATTTGTCACATCTTCTGAGTTCTTTTGTTTTCACAGACTTTTCTGTCCTCCAGATTTTATCAAGGCCTGTTATCAACATATAGGAACTGTATCAAAAGTTTTGTTTACACAGAAAGAATTTAATTTTTATTGCCAGGTTCTTCTTGCAGTTGCCAGTTATTCAATTAAAATAATTTCGTTATGTATTTTGTAAGTCTACTATTTTTTAATTAAGTTGTTGAAAATGCTATTTGTAAATTTTTAAGGTTCATTAATGGAACTGTTTTTCTATATATAAAAATTTTCCTTAATTAGTTTTTATGAGGTTTATAAGTTCAATATTTTAATATTTTGCCCTAAAGGTCTATTTTGCACACATTGCTGCACATTCAGTTGTAATGTACTTATTTTGTCCTCACTGAAATCTGTAATGTTCTAATAATTATTTGTTGTTTTATTAATTTTTCTTTAAATTATTCTATTCTACTGTTATCGTGTGTGTGATTCGCGGGTATGCAGCAAGTTTTCTCTTTCATTGGTTGTGTACGCAGATACATTTTATTTTTATACAACTCTGGGTACTAGTCATATTCTTTGGTTGAAAAATGTAATAATTTGCACAGCATATTAAAAAAATTTAAGAACCTTATCTTGTTAAAAAAATTCCTTCTGCAGTTTGGTTCATATCATTTTAATGACTTCATTGGTAAAGTTGCTGTAAAGAGCATAGACAAAAAATTTCATCAAGTAAATTACTGCTGAGATCGTATAAAAAATGCTTGGGAGCACCTTTGGTTACATTTTACCTGCTATTCTTATTTTGATGAGGTTATCTTCAACTACAAGCAAAAATCAAAATAAGTTTCCTTTCCATTCATCCATTCTAACACTTCAGTCACAAAAAAAAAAAGTTACACATGTTTCATCAAACGAAAAAGCACTGTTATTGAAACGAAGGTTTTGAAATACACCACCAGTAAAACACATAAAAAAGAAAAAACTTCACAAGGGGGGGGGGATAATTCATAGTTTTCATAGTTGCCACTAAAAAGTACACTGAGGTTCCAAAAATACTGGGAAGGGCACTACCATTTCCATTACATGCCACCACACCCATGTGGTAAACGTTGTGGTCCGCAAATGATGTATATATAGAGGCAGATTATCTCCACAAGCTCAAGCAGTAGCATTCACAGTTCAGATGACAGCTTATAAGGATTTAAGTGATTTTGAACATGGTATAATAGTTGAAACCCAGGAAATGGGCCATTCCACCTTTGATATTACCACAAAATTTTGATTTACACGGTGAACACTTTCAGGAGTGTACCTGGATTACACAAACTCAGGAGAAAATTTCAGAGTGCAGGACCAGTGTGGCTGTAGAAAAGCCCTGGAGGATCGTGGACAGCAGTGTCTGGCAAGCATCATAACATCCGTCGGGCGTGCAATACTGCTGCAAATCACAGTGCACTTCAATGCTGGGGCTACTAGTAACATCAGTGTTCGGACAGTGCGATGCTCCCTCTGAGTTATATGGGGTTCCGGAGACAACAGCCTGCTTGGGTGTTGTTGCTGACTTGACAACCAACTGCGTTGCGCATCACCAGGGCTCAAGAACACTGCCATTAGATGCAATAAGACTAGAAATGTGTAGCTTGGTCCAATGAATCAT
This sequence comes from Macrothele yani, assembly GCA_039090855.1. Classification (NCBI taxonomy): domain Eukaryota; kingdom Metazoa; phylum Arthropoda; class Arachnida; order Araneae; family Macrothelidae; genus Macrothele; species Macrothele yani. Next base: position 86,958,479 of record CM077001.1, read on the forward strand.
GGTACCAAATGTTTCAGACAGATGGCCGACTCCGGGTGTGGTGACAACCCTATGAAGAAATGGATCCTGCATGCCTACAAGGGACAGTGAATGCTGGAAGTGGCTCTGTTATGGTGTCGGGTGTTTTCAGCTGGCAAGCATTAGGGCCCCTCATATGTCTGCAGACCACTCTGACTGGTGGAGACTACGTAACCCTCCTTGGGGATCATTTGCACCCGCTCATCTCATGCCACCACTCCGACGGGTATGACCTCCTTAACCACAACAATGTGCCACTGCACACATCTACAGTCGCCCAATTATGGTTGGAGGAACATTCCCATGAGTTTGGCATCCTGACTTGGCACCTTTGTTCACTGGACTTGACTGGACAAATTGTTCGCTGGACCAGCAGAACAAATGTGTTCGAATGCCATCGAACCCATTTAGGATGCTGTTCAACATGCAGTCAATGCCAGAAATCTTCCACCAGAGAATATTACGGAATTGTGGATTGCTTTTCAGGAAGTATGGTTTGCACTGTCTCCACAGTGCTACAGAGAGCTCGTGGAGTCCATACCCCATCGTGTTGCTACCGTTATCGCACGGCGAGGAGGGCCAATGCGGTATTAGAGGTATCCCAGTTTTTTTGGCACTTTAGTGTATTTTAGGCATTCCTATTCAGTTGAGACAATACCATATTTACAAAATTTCCAGCTAATATTTTTATTTAATATAAAACAGCATGAGCTAGACTACAGATGGCAATTTCTTAAAAAGTGTTTTTTAGCAATCACTTTTTTACCAGTTTTAGGGTGCATTAGAGCCAATTAAATTTTAAGACAAAAGACTATAGCTTCTCTGAAATGACTAATAATGACTGACAAAAGGAAAGGAAAGCAAGGGAGGGAAATTTAATGAGTTGTTATGACAAAAACTGTAAGGCAAAATGAAAATGTCGATATGCAAAACAGAAAATCCCATTAATTGTACTATTGGGTTGGTGAGAATGAAATATCTGACAAAGGACCAGCACACGTGGACAGCAAGAACGGAAAAGTAGGTCAACTTACCTGGGCATCGACACATAGTTGCCATCTGTCCAGCAAGGCCATGATTCTGGAACTAACAAAGTCTTGTGGCTGGGACCCAAAGAAGTCATCAACTACATGTTGAACCTCGTTGTCTGTCGTGAACTGTTTCCCAGACAGGAAGTGATCCAGGCAACAAAACAGATAATAATCTGTTGGAAACAAGTCAGGAGATTAGGCAGGATGAGGTAGTGCTTCATAGCCCAAGGCACTTAGTGTCAGCATCATTTGTCGTGCAACATGAGGGTGGGCATTGTCCTGGAGCAGAAGAACACCATGTCTGTTGAACAAAGCCGGTTGTTTCTGCAGCAATTTCAGGTGCATCTGCTGTAATTCAGTACAATAACGTACTGCATTGATGGTTTGGCATCTTGCCAAGAAACTCCGATGAATTATCCTGGTTGTGGTCCACCAGACAAGGAGCATCATCTTGGTATGTAGGGGGTGGCTTAGGATGCCGTCCAGTAGGCTGTGCCTTGTTTAACCATTGTGCAGATCATTTCCGATTATCATAAAGCACCCTCTTCTCATAATAAGTGACGATGTGATGCAGTAGAGGTTCCTGTTTATTCCTGGCAAGCCAGGACGTGCAGACTTCCAAATGCCTAGTCTTGTTGGCAGTTGTCAATTCAAGTAGCAACCATATGTCCAGCTTTTTTACCTTACCCAGCACAGCCAGATGCCGAACAACTGTCGTGTGGTGGACACCTACCTCCGCTGCTATCTCACAACACGTTTTTCAGGGGTCCGCTTCAACCACACGTAACAGAACATCGTCAGAAACAGCAACAGGGCTGTGACCACGTGCTTCATTTTCCAGGCCCGTATCTCCACTTTGAAACTTCACAAACCATTGCCGAATGGTTCGTTCATTGGCTGTATTCTCCCCAAACACTTTGTTAACGTTTCGAGCAGCAATTCCTGCAGATTAGACCAGTTTAAATTCATACAGCAAGATGACTCTCAAATCCGGTATCTGCATGTTTCCTTTGCAAGCCACATTACATCCAAACAAACCATGCATGAACCTTGTTCTTCACACACGTGCTAGCTATTTATATAGTAACTCTGTGACGTATTACCCGCAACACCTGTGGGTGGTTCCATTTCACTGTGGTGGGGGCCTGTCTCTACTGCTCGTTTGCACCGGACATTTCATTCGCACCAACCAACCCAATACTTCCACACAGCATATAAAAATTCAATGATTTTTTTTATTATCTGTAAGTTTTTAACAGATGCACAACATTTTGAATATCATTATCATTCGTTAAAACTACTCTTCTTTAATAATTCTGTGATCTGCACAAACAGTGAAGTGAAATTCAGCTGAGAGTTGAAGCACAGATTACAGCAATTATTTTAAGGCAATTAAGATAATACTCACTGGTTTACAATCTGCATCTTTGTCATATGTTGAATTGTTGTTTTCAAAGTGACAACAATTAAAGAAAAACTGGGTTTCATTTCTCAGGGATTTAGAAGCTTCCTGCCAACCTTTGTAAGCCATATGGTGCTGCTGTTCTTCGTTAAAGGCTAAACAAGCACAAGCAATGCTAAACTGGACAATAAAAAGAAGAAACAAGATAATCATGTACTAGGAATGAGTTAAGGCTGATACAAACTTTTTGTCCTCTAATACATTCATTATTCATAAGGAAACTGATAATTCAAAATTGCTCTGCTGAAAACTAGTAACATAAAAATTGCAAATATTTGTTTTTCATCAGTGCATGTCACACTATATTTCCTGTACACGATTTAAATATTTAGCACCCAAAACATTTAGTTTCACCATTTATTACACTGAAAAGTACAAAATTTACTTTTAACATCAGTGTTCACAATTAGATTAAAGGTTTTCTCAATCAGTAGGTGCCAACTTAGTTCACTATAGAAGATGCAATGTCAAGTTTCCCAAATTTCAGCTCTCCCAGGTTGTGTTGTTTAATAGCTGAGTAGTTGGGACTTTAAAAATATCAAGTGAGACATACCAGTTAGTTTAAAAAGTTGAGTCTGAGTATGGGCTGAAAATTTGATATGCTTAGACTTTGGTCCAATCCCATGTTACATTGACTCCACAGATCTTGCTCTTACCTGGACCACAAAAAACTTTTCTTAAGGAAGGGGGTGTCAAGACTTCAAATTACATCAGTACCACAGGGTTTGTACACATTTAAAGAAAATAAATTCCAGGACTTTCCCAGGGGTTCATCAAAAAAAAAAAAACTCCAGGAACTTAAATTTTATTGGAATCATAGTGCTTTGTTTTATATTTTGCAAACTGAGGTGAAATTTACTATACACTTTGAATTCTTATGAAATCCTGTGAATTCCACTGTTAGTGTTTTGTTCAGTGTGTGTTACATCATTAATGAACTGGATTTTATTTTTTTTCAATTTGAAGGTTTAATGACTACCATGAGCAACTGAATGGGCTTTAAGCAGTCACTCACCACTGAGTTGGTGAATTGAGCTGACCAATGTCTCTGCTGGGCAGCAATGGTCAGCTCAATTCACCTGTCAAGAAAACTGTTCATTTACAGAAGTTTTATTGCACAAACACAAAATGCAGTTTTAATTATGCTACAAATGTTTCCTTACAGGACCCAAATTCATACATTCAGTAATGGTGGCCATGCCAATTCAAAACAGCATCCACCAAGAAACCCTGGTTTCAATGAGAGTTGATGAGAAAGTACTCTTGAAGCAAGATAAGTAGATAAGGTACACCAGTGGTTGCAAACAAACTGGCTGCTGCTTCCCTCTCCATCGAGCCAGTGACATCACTTGGTTAAAAGCAACTGAGAGGTGAAGCAGGAAAACCTTTATTTAGGGCTAGCCAGGCCTATGACTTACGGCTCACTAAATAAAACATTGCAACTTTTATTTCAAATTGCAACAAATTAATCTATGCAGTTCTACAGCAAGAAATAACCTGAAATGTACCTATTTAATTATGTCTCATTTGAAAACCGATTTATTTGAAATTCATTTAAAAATGATTTATCGTGAATGCAGTATTTTAGGAGATGAAACTGCTTTACAAAATACTTATGTAGAATACACATTAAAGTTTTAAATTACACAAGGTACCTAAAATCACAAGTGCATAAATGCACTAGCGGATATTACGTGGCTAAGGAAATGAATCAATAACTTACCATTTATAGTAGCAAAATACTGTTTTACACGTGTCTATACTAGAAATTTTAAGCAGAAGTCAACAGGTTCCAGGTAATATTAATTAAAAGCAAACGACAAGCAGCACAACCAAAAGGACTTACCCCACCTCCCAACTTTGAAAAGTAGGCCTACATCCATCGTCATCCGGCTTCCTCTGCTAGTGAATATATATTAGCAGTCAAAAAGACATAGTACAACGAACAGTAAAAACTTCCTCTGCGAGTGAACGTATGTCAGCAGTCGAAAGGACATATCACAACGAACGGTAAAAATGACAAATTGAGTAAAACATGAATGAAACAGCACAAAACCGAGTACAAAATGGTGAAATTCAAATGAAATGAGAACATTAAAATCGATTGAAAAGTAAAACCAACAAAGTTAAAAGCTGAAAATGACAAAACCATGGAACCTATTTACACTCTACCCATGCTACAAACATCCAAACATGTTTTGGCAAATATTATGCCTTCATCACTGGAAGAGTTCACAAGTGTCCAGTCCTCCGTAATCGACTCAGATGTAATATGACATGCCTGAAAGAAAAGACAGTATGTTAACTTCGTCTCATAAGCTATGAACACCTATACCCTATTGCGCAGTTCTTGTATAGCGCCATCTGTGGGGATTATGTTCTTGAAGGAAATACGTTGGCGAAATCCCCACAGATGGCACTATAAAAGAACTATATACCATATCGCGCAGTTCTTGTATAGTGCCATCTGTGGGGATTTCGCCGACGTATTTTCTTCAAGAATATAATCCCCACAGATGGCGCTATACAGTATATAGTTCTTGTATAGTGCCATCTGTGGGGATTTCCCCGACGTATTTTCTTCAGGAATATAATCCCCACCTATGGCGCTATACAAGAACTGCGTGATATGGTATATAGTTCTTGTATAGCGCCATCTGTAGGGATTTTGCCGACGTATTTTCTTCAGGAATATAATCCCCACAGATGGCGCTATACAGTATATAGTTCTTGTATAGTGCCATCTGTGGGGATTTCCCCGACGTATTTTCTTCAGGAATATAATCCCCACCTATGGCGCTATACAAGAACTGCGTGATATGGTATATAGTTCTTGTATAGCGCCATCTGTAGGGATTTTGCCGACGTATTTTCTTCAGGAATATAATCCCCACAGATGGCGCTATACAAGAACTGCACGATAGGGTATATAGTTCTTGTTAGTGCCATCTGTGGGGATTTTGCCAACATATTTTCTTCAAGAATATAATCCCCACAGATGGCGCTATACAAGAACTGCGCAATAGGGTATAGGTGTTCATAGCTTATGAGACGAAGTTAACATACTGTCTTTTCTTTCAAGCATGTCATATTACATCTGAGTCTATTACGGAGGACTGGGCACTTGTGAACTCTTCCACTGATGAAGGCATAATATTTGCCAAAACATGCTTGGATGCTGGTAGCATGGGTAGTGTAAATAGGTTCCATGGTTTTGTCATTTTCAGCTTTTAACTTTGTTGGTTTTACTTTTCAATCGATTTTAATGTTCTCATTTCATTTGAATTTCACCACTTCATACTCAGTTTTGTGCAGTTTCATTCATGTTTTACTCAATTTGTCGTTTTTACCATTCATTGCGATATGTCCTTTCGACTGCTGACATATGTTCACTAGCAGAGGAAGTTTTTACTGTTCGTTGTGATATGTCTTTTCGACTGCTGATATACATTCACGAGCAGAGAAAGCCAGACGACAATGGATGTAGACCTACTTTTCAAAGTTGGGAGGTGGGGTAAGTCCTTTTGATTGTGCTGCTTGTTGTTTACCAGGAACCTGTTGACTTCTGCTTAAAATTGCTAAAAACACGTGTAGCACAGTATTTTGCTACTATAAATGGTAGTTATTGATTCATACCCAAGGTACTTTCCCAGTATTTTGTATTATTATAGTTTTAAACGAATAACTAACCTGATTATGAAGACTTTGGAGGCTTTAACAATAGCTTTGTTTCCACTGCTTTTTTTCTTCTCTTCTCTAGTCATAGCAGAAATCACCTATGAAATCACTGCGTTTTCTCTTTTGAACCTGTTCAGGAAACTTCATAACCAATTTTTTGTTTTTCTGCTTTGGAACAGCATCACTTTTCAGTCGTATGATCAAACAAATTCCTAACAGTTCACTTTTTTTTTTTAAAGTCTCTTATACAGGAATCATTGTCGAAATCACAGAACGTATTCTTGCTTGCTTTGGATTAAAATAATCAGCTCAGCGACATGTTATAATCCATTGCTGACATGCTTCATAGTCACTGAGAAATCTATGGAGCATCACTTCTTTCGTATTGTGATGTCCATTTCCACAAGTAGCTACTGCATGGTTTACCATAATTGCCACTTCTCACATAAAGATAACTGCTATTTCTTGCAAGAATACTAAAAATATTCTACACAAAACGGATAATTAAAAACACACAGAAATTCTGCTAAAAGTTATTAGATAATGAAATAACAGACTAAACTCATTAAAGAAAGGAACACACAGTGACAGCTTGACCTCTGATCTCTGGGAAACTGAATGACCTTTTGTTGGAAGTTTTCATAATCAGATTTGTTAGTCGGATATAATAGAAATAAGTCATTATGCATTATATGTAAAAAGAACAAATTATATTCTTGAAGAAAATAATATCGTACAAGGAATAAGTGAAAATATAGTCTTGGAGATTCCAGTTACCTGAAAGAAAAAACAAACCTAGGTCTTCATCTCAAGGATAGGCACTGCTACTTAACTTTGTGGCTACTTCATATGAACACTTCACTAAATTCTAAAAGTTAACAAACACCTAGAGTTCTTTTCAATTATTTCACAATCAGCTATCGAAACACAATAACCTCCATTAAGAAACTGAAAAACTCAACTGAGACAAAGGGCGTCGCTTTACGGAAGACCACCTGGTCCTTGCTGCTGATGATGATGTGACGTCACAAAAATGTGAAACGCAAAAATCAAAATAAACCAAGCTCTAACACCTTGGAACTAAACTACATCACAGCTCCAGGGCAAGTTTAAAGAGTGCTGGGCTACCTTCTCTATCTACTTCCTCTTCAAGTACCAAAGCAAAAATGTAATTTTACTGAACTTATACTCCAGATTATTTCAGAAACAAAAGATACATCAAACTTTTGAATTTCTCTGCATTTTTCACACCTCAACTTTTAATGTCTTGCGACCTAGCTGTGTTACTGGTGTCAATATGATTTTTTTTTATTGATTGAAAGTTTAATGACCATCAGGAGCAACTTGATGGGCTATAAACTGCAGCCCATCCCTAATTTAGGGCAACTGGTTCCAGGGAAGGGAGAGAACCATGGCCGTAAGACAAACACAACATCCATGCCACACTGGGATGAGAACCCAGACCCTTCTCAGATGAACGATTATAACGATTATAAGCAGGCGCTTAGACCACTGCATCACTGGGGCGGCCAACATGAAATTGTATTAAATGCTAGGTGAAAGCCTGTCAATAATGATGGGGGTGGAGTGAGGGAGAATAAGATATGTTTTTTTAATAACCAGGTACTCTTTTTGTTTGTGATGTCCGAATGTGAAAGAATGTTTCACGAACATTACAAAAAAAAAAAAAAAAAAAGGATATTGGTTGAGGCAGGGATTCAACAATGAAAACAGACAAGCACTCTTTCCACTGTGTTGCCAAAGTGGGACAAATGTTCAGACGAAGGAAATTATATTGTTTGTGATAGTTTAATATAGTACAAAACTTGTCACATAATTTCCTTCCAAAACAGAAAATTTTATATTAAAATTTAACTAAATAAAGACTTAATAATCTAAAGCAACTTATGGGAATTTACTAGGAAATTTTTTTCATTAATAGCAAATTTTCGGAGAAAACTCTTCTCCTTCTTCAGGCTGTCTTGTTGTTGTCACTTTTTGCTTGTCACTATCATGGTTACGGTTTACCTTGACGGTTACGGTTAACCTTGACGGTTTAGGTTATTTTTCAACAAATCCTGCCAGATGTTAGGCAGGGAAAATCCTTTGCAGTCATTGATGATGGAATTTTGATTTTTCTCAATCTCTATTCCTTCTTTCAGTTTTCTTTTTGGAAATTGCTTTGGAAACTGATTACTTTAAGGGAATTCCAATCCATGCTGTGCCCAGTTTCTCTAACATGCCTATCTATTCCAGTCTTGTTGGAGCAATTTTTTATAGCTGCTTTATGCTCAGCTATACGAGTTTCTAGTCTGCGACCTGTTTCACCTATGTAAGATAGTCCACAACTACAATTTACTTCATAAACTACTCCTTGCATTTTTAAAATATCTTCTTCTCTTTGAACTATTTTAGGGAAAAAATTTTTAACTTTGTTCTCTAAACTTGGAGCTAGCCTAATATTGTATTTTTTACTAATTCTCTTTAAAGCCTGAAATAAACCTTTGTGATAAGAAATTTTTCTAGTGAATTTTACTTCTTGCTTTTGTGGGTTCTTCGTACCATTAAAATTCAGAAGCTTCTCAATTTCTTCTTTAGGATAGTTATTCTCTGCAAGTATGACTTTAAGCTCTTCTTTATGGGCTTCTTTTTTATCTGCAGTAGAAACTATTTTATTAATTTTTCTAAAAACTGACTTGCTACATTTTTCTTAATAGAAACTGGATGATACGAATTGAAATCCAGTAGCCTTTTAGTATTCATTGGTTTTTTATACCAACTAGTGAGGAATTTTTCATCTTCATAATAGATAGTAATATCTAAGAAGTTTATTCTTCTTTCTTTTTGAAGTTCAATAGTGAACTTAAGGGAATCATCTAATTCATTGAATGAGTCTAGAATTCTTTCTGGAACAATTTCTGAGCTATCTATTATAAATAAGATGTCATCCATGTATCTGCTATATAAGCAGAAGTATGTGGGTTGTACTAGTATCTTTTCTTCTAGTTTTCCCACATAATAGTTAGCTAAGAGTGGGGAGCCCATAGCTAGCCCCGATTTTTGAATGAAAAAAGTTTTCCCAAATTGAAAGTAGTTGTTCTGCAAAGAGAAAGTAAGCATTTCAAAAATTCCTACTAATATGTTTTTTTCCTTGTTGTGAAAAACTATTAGGTCTGCCAAGTCTTCCGCTATAAAGTCTATAAGTTGATCTATATTAATGTGAGTATACATAGACACTATATCTAAACTACCCATAATAGGAGAATCTAATTTAGGAAGAAGTTCTAGTTTTTCTTTTAGCTGCATTGAGTTTTTAATCAAGTTAGGTGGCTCTTTTAAAAGATTCTGAAGGTGTGACTTTAAAAAATAGTTTAGATTTGAAAGAATAGAGTTTTTTGAGTCTATTATTGGTCTAATTGGTTGGTGTTCTTTATGCAGTTTGACTATTCCATATATTTGAGGTAATCTGAACTGTAATTTTGAGAATTGTTTATAGTTTTCTGGAAGCTGGTTTTTCTTTTTTTGAAGTGAAATAAGCTTAGAGACTTTTTTAATCAAATCTGGTAGTGGGTTTTCTTTTACTTCTTCATACATAGGTTTTTTTAGTTCTTCTTCCATCTTTTCTAGATAATCTTTCTTATCCATAATAGTAATCAACTTACTTTTGTCTGTTTTCACAGCAACTATACTTTCATTTTTTCTGAAATCTTTAAGAGCTTTTAATTGACTATTATCAAAATTTTTTTGAGGTTTCCTTACTTGCTTCTGGAATTTTGTAAGGCTATTGTAGTAATCTTTTCTGAGGAGGTCTGCTTTAATTTGGTCCTCTTTTTCTAAAGTGCTGCAGATGCTTTCCAATTCAATTACCAATTTTTCTGGATTTATTTTTTCTTTGGATAGATTGAAATTACTTCCTTTATTTATCACTTGTAATAATTCTTGGCTAACTCCAGAAGCAGTGTTGTCCTTCACATGACTAAGAACTGCAGTTTTTTTGTTTTTACTTGAATAGTTTTTCTTCAAAAATTTCTCTTCTTTACGGTTCAGCTTTTTAACAAATTTCTTATTTTTGTTTCTTACTCCAATTTTTAGCCAGTCATCCAATTCTGCTTTTACTGTATCCCTTAAGATTCCAGAAATTTTCTTTTCATTTTCTACTTTTTTTTTTTTTTTATAATAAGCAACATTTTTATATTTTGCTTCAATACTTCTTTTTAACGTTTTTTGCTCTATTTTTCTTATGAAGTTGGCTGAAAGTAAATCTTTAAATGGTTTTCTAAGTCTAAATGAATTTGGAATAAAGTTATTTACCTTGCAATTTTTCAGGAACTTGATTTGAGCTATGGATCTTTCCATCTTCAATGTAGCATGTTGAACTTTCTTTATTGTTTGCCAAGTATCTGACCCATACTCTGTTCTAATTCTTTGAATAAAGCTCATGTTGAGAAATGGCTTCCTAGTTTAATTGAATTAATAATCTAAAGCAACTTATGGGAATTTACTAGGAAATTTTTTCATTAATAGCAAATTTTCGGAGAAAACTCTTCTCCTTCTTCAGGCTGTCTTGTTGTTGTCACTTTTTGCTTGTCACTATCATGGTTACGGTTTACCTTGACGGTTACGGTTAACCTTGACGGTTTAGGTCATTTTTCAACAAATCCTGCCAGATGTTAGGCAGGGAAAATCCTTTGCAGTCATTGATGATGGAATTTTGATTTTTCTCAATCTCTATTCCTTCTTTCAGTTTTCTTTTTTTGGAAATTGCTTTGGAAACTGATTACTTTAAGGGAATTCCAATCCATGCTGTGCCCAGTTTCTCTAACATGCCTATCTAATCCAGTCTTGTTGGAGCAATTTTTTATAGCTGCTTTATGCTCAGCTATACGAGTTTCTAGTCTGCGACCTGTTTCACCTATGTAAGATAGTCCACAACTACAATTTACTTCATAAACTACTCCTTGCATATAAAAAATTACACAATGAACACCTTGATTTTACTGGTACTTCACAAAAACCTGAGAACTGTAATCTAAAACTGTTAGATGTTACAATGACTTAAATTTTCAGCAAGTCTTTTAAAATATAACATCACTGTGACTGGGAGATTAAATATCACCAGTTTTATATGATTTATTCTCTCTACATTTCAGAAATTTCAAGCCTTAAGCAGTTCTCAAATTGACATTTCCAATATAAGAATTTTAAATACCATGTTTTTCAGGGTATAAGACGTGCCCTTATTTTTTGAGAAAAATTTAAGACAAAAAAAAAAATGGCATTTTAAAGATTTTTATTTAAAAAAACAGTTTATGTTATGCATAAAAATCAGCAGTTCATGAATAATTTAATCCTTGCTATTTGCGAAATTAGTAATGTGCTATACCACTGATGAAAACAACGTAGATAAATGCCATTCAGTCCATTAGCCAATTCAGTTCGTGCACTGCAGCCAATGATCTTTGTTAGTAGTTTGGATTATCATCCTTACCGCATGGCTGATATGATGGGTTCCATTTCAACTCAGGCCAAGTCGTACCATCATGGTCTCAGATTTCTCTAAAAAAATTAAGGGGCGATTGTTCCTTGACTAAAATAAGGAGACCCATATTTTTTATTTCAGCAAGAAAATTTTTCCCTTTGAGATAGAGGGTTTCAAATCTTGCACCATCAAACAAGCTCTCTAGAAAACGGTTATTTTTCCTAACTTCAGCGAGTCACTGCAGCAGAGTTAAAAAAGATATCGTGTTCTTGTATTTTTTTACATTGTGTGTATAACATATAATAATATATGGTGCCAATATTTGCTACACATCGTATGATTAAAATTTTAAAAAATCGTAAACTTTGTGATTTTTAAAAAAATTGCATTTTTAAGTTTTTTTTAAACAGGTTTTGATGGAGTTTTTTCTATATTCGTTTTTTTCGTTAAAGACACACAAATGTGCACTTTATTCGTAATTTTTTGTGTGTCTGTGAAGCTGCTAGTTTCTGCGTTTTGGCAGCGTTAAAAAACAGCCGATTTTGAAAAATCTCTAATTTTGCCAACGATTTTCTCAAAAAGGCCATTTTTTAAAATTCTGAAAATTAAATCCCTGTTTTATTATCAACAGGAGAATATCTGTGTAAATTTTCACGGACCTAAAAACGCCCGTTTCCGAGTTAGATGAGTTTGAATTCGGTTTGAAAGCCTACGATTTTCTGTGTTCTAAAGGCGCCATTTTGGAAAAATCTCGGGCGCAAAGTACGAATTCTCTTACCCGAATCAAAGCGTTAGATATTCTTTGCCTGAATGATGGAATGAGAGCATTGGGTCCGCTGGCCCTGGTTGGATACGTCCACCTCACCCTTCCCCGAGTGATGACATGCCTATAAAACTGTCAAGGGGTGGGGGTGGATAACAAATGGGGGATAACAAATACATAAAGAAAATTTTTGCTGCTCCACTAACAAAGTTGAGTTGCAAAAGACAGCAGCAGTTGTTTGTTTGTTTACGTATATACTTAAACATCACATAAGGAAAGCCTATGAAAGAGTAGAAAACTGTTGTGAAATAATTTTAAGAAAAAGAGCGCAGGTACTGTAAGTTAATTTCGATGGCTAAACACCCTCGAGTTTTTCTGGGAGTTGCTAATTGTAGGCTACTGTCAGAAGAGCAGTTGCTGTTTTGTTGTTTTGTTACAGTTGCTAAAATTAACTTCTCAGTTTTTCGTAATAGTAAAATATTCGCTCAGGAGAGTTTTGTCCTCTGTGAACGGGGGAGAAGGTGCAATGCTCTTGACCTCGCTGCTTGGTTGATAGCGCTGGTCACTATCCAAACTCTGCATACCTCCTCTCCGAAACGTAATGGCAATTGTCTAATCTACTAAATAAATAGCAATTAACACATACGCGTGCATGCTTACTCATAAATGTAAGTTGAGTATATTTCCTGCTCAATCAGCTTATTTTACAAGTAGAATACATATACAACTTATGTGCTTATAATGGTGTAAATATTTTTATCTATTTAAAACTATTCAAAGATTTCAATTTTTTTAAAAGGGGGGGATTGTGTTCGTAGCGATTTCCACCTGGGCCACCATAAACCATGCACTGCCCATGTCTTCTGTTCCCTTAGAAGATAATCCTGGATCGATGGGAGACCAACCAGCGGAGTTTTTACACACACACACACACACACACACACACACACACACACACCCCTCATGCAAAGCGAGGTAGCTTTCAAAAATGTTTCAACTTAGTTGGCTGGTAACAAGAGAGAGATTCCATTTCCCCTCTGGCAGGGTCGTACCATCACAGTCTCAGATTTCTCTAAAAAAATTAATTAAGGGGGTGGGTGTTCCTTGATTAAAATAAGGAGACCCATATTTTTCTTTCGGCAAGAAAAATTCTTCCCTTCGAGACAGAGGGTTTCAAATCTTTCACCGTCAAACAAGCTCTCTAAAAAACGGTTATTTTTTTATTTTTCCTAACTTCGGCGAGTCATTGCAGCAGAATTAAAAAAGATATTTTGTTCTGGTATTTTTATTACATTGTGTGTGTAACGTATAATAATATTTGATGCTAATAATTTTTACACATCGTATGATTAAAATTTTAAAAATCGTTAACTTTGATTTTTTTTTAAATTGAAATTTTTAAGATTTTTTTTAACTGGTTCAAATTAAGTTTTTTTTTTCTATACTGTTTTTTTTTGTTAAAGACATACAAATGTGCACTTTAGTTGCAATTTTTTATGTGTCTGTGAAACTGCTAGTTTCCGCAGTGTTAAAAACAGCCGATTTTGAAAAATCTCCAACTTTGCCAACGATTTTCTTAAAAAATCCCTTTTTTTAAATTCTGAAAATTAAATCCCTGTTTTATTATCAACAGGAAAATATCTGTGTACATTTTCACGGACCTAAAAGCGCCCGTTTCCAAGTTAGACTCGTTTGAATTTGGTTTGAAAACCTACGATTTTTCCGTGTTCTAAAGGCGCCATTTTGGAAAAATCTCGGGCGCAAAGTACATATTCTCTTACTCGAATGAGAGTGTTGGATATGTCCACCTCACCCTACCCTGAGCGATAACATGCCTAAAAAACGGTCTTGGAAAAAAATAACAAATCTATATATATAGAGAATTGGATGGATGTCAATTTAGAACCATCAAACTTGGTATACTATCGCATGGTACCCTAACTTAGACCGTAGACGGTTTTTGGAAGGGTTGGAGCCCGGGGTCAAGGGGCCCCACACAAAACTTCCATAAAATCTACAGTTTTCACTTTAGAACCACCAAATTTGGAATACTATAGCATTGTACCCTAACTTAGACCGCAGAGTATTTTTGGAAGGGGTTGGAGCCCTGGGTCAAAGGGCCCCCACACAAAATTTCCGTAAAATATACTTGTATATTATAGTGCCCTAACTGAGACCGTAGATGGTTTTTGGAAGGTGGGGGGCAGAGCCCTGGGTGGGTGGGAGGCCGGGTTAAAGGGCTCCACGCAAAATTTCCGTAAAATCTAGTTTTCGTTTAGAACCATCAAATTTGGTATACTTTTTCTTGGCACCCTAACTTTGACTAGACGGTTTTGGGAAGGGGTCGGAGCCCAGGGTCACCCCCCCCCCCCCCCACACACACAAAATTTTCGTAAAATATTTTACAAAGTTAGGATGCCAAGAAAAAGTATACCAAATTTGATGGTTCTAAATTGAAAACTAGATTTTAGGGAAATTTTGCGTGGGGCCCTTTGACACCGGGCTCCCACCCACCCAGGGCTCTGTCTCCCCCCCCTCCAAAGACCATCTACGGTCTCAGTTAGGGCACTATAGTGTACAAGTATATTTTGCGGAAATTTTGTGTGGGGGCCCTTTGACCCAGGGCTCCGACCCCTTCCAAAAACAGTCTGCGGTCTAAGTTAGGGTACCATGCTATAGTATTCCAAATTTAGTGGTTCTAAAGTGGAAACTGTAGATTTTATGGAAGTTTTGTGTGGGGGCCCCTTGACCCCGGGCTCCGACCACTTCCAAAAACCCTCTACTGTCTAAGTTAGGGTACTATGAGATAGCATACCACGTTTGGTGGTTCTAAATTGAAAACTGTAAATTTGTTTAGCAGACATACTATATATACAGATTTTTTTTTTTTTTTTTTTTTTCCAAGACCATTTTTTAGGCAAGTTATTGCTCAGGGTAGGGTGAGGTGGACGGATCCAACGCTCTCATTCGGGTAAGAGAATATGTACTTTGCGCCTGAGATTTTTCCAAAATTGCGCCTTTACAACACGGAGAAATCGTAGGTTTTAAAACCAAATTCGAACGTGTCTAACTTGGAAACGGGCGTTTTTAGGTCCGTGAAAATTTACACAGATGTTCTCCTATTGATAATAAAACAGGGATTTAATTTTCAGAATTTTAAAAAAGGGGTTTTTTGAGAAAATCGTTGGCAAAGTTGGAGATTTTTCAAAATCGGCTGTTTTTAACGCTGCAGAAACTAGCAGTTTCACAGACACATAAAAAATTGCAAATAAAGTGCACGTTTGTATGTCTTTCACAAAAAAACGAGTATAGAAAAAAAAACTCCATTTGAACCAGTTAAAAAAAATCTCAAAAATTTCAATTTAAAAAAAACAAAGTTTACGATTTTTTAAAATTTGAATCATATAACGTGTAAAAAATATTAGCATCAAATATTATTATACGTTACACACACAATGTAATAAAAAACACCAGAACAAAATATATTTTTTAATTCTGCTGCAATGACTCGCTGAAGTTAGGAAAAATAACCGTTTTTTAGAGAGCTTGTTTGACGGTGGAAGATTTGAAACCCTGTCTCGAAAGGAAAAATTTTTCTTGCCGAAAGAAAAATATGGGTCTCCTTATTTTAATCAAGGAACACCCCCTTAATTAATTTTTTTAGAGAAATCTGAGACCGTGATGGTACGACTCTGCCAGAGTTGAAATGGAATCCCTCTCTTGTTACCAGCCAACTAAGTTGAAACATTTTTGAAAGCTACCTAGCTTTGAGACACCTCACCACCACGTGAGGGGTGTTTGTGTCAAAACTCCGCTAGTTGGTCTCCCATCGATCCAGGATTATCTTCTAAGGGAACAGAAGACATTGGGCAGTGCATGGTTTATGGTGGCCCAGGTGGAAATCGCTACGAACACAATCCCCCCTCCCCTTTTAAAAAAATTGAAATCTTTGAATAGTTTTAAATAGATAAAAATATTTACACCATTATAAGCACATAAGTTGTATATGTATTCTACTTGTAAAATAAGCTGATTGAGCAGGAAATATACTCAACTTACATTTTATGAGTAAGCATGCACGCGTATGTGTTAATTGCTATTTATTTAGTAGATTAGACAATTGCCATTACGTTTCGGAGAGGAGGTATGCAGAGTTTGGGTAGCGACCAGCGCTATCAACCAAGCAGCGAGGTCAAGAGCATTGCACCTTCTCCCCTGTTCACAGAGGACAAAACTCTCCTGAGCGAATATTTTACTATTACGAAAAACTGAGAAGTTAATTTTAGCAACTGTAACAAAACAGCAACTGCTCTTCTGACAGTAGCCTACAATTAGCAACTCCGAGAAAAACTAGAGGGTGTTTAGCCATCGAAATTAACTTGCAGTACCTGCACTCTTTTTCTTAAAATTATTTCACAACAGTTTTCTACTCTTTCATAGTCTTTTCTTATGAGATGTTTAAGTATACACGTAAACAAACAAACAACTGCTGCTGTCTTTCGCAACTCAACTTTGTTAGTGGAGCAGCAAGAATTTTCTTTATGTATTTGTTATCCCCCATTTGTTATCCACACACACACCCCCCCCCCCCCCCCCGACAGTATTATAGGCATGTCATCACTCGGCGAAGGGTGAGGTGGACGTATCCAACCAGGGCCAGCTGACCCAATGCTCTCATTCCGTCATTCGGGCAAACAATATCTAACGCTTTGATTCGGGTAAGAGAATACGTACTTTGCGCCAGAGATTTTTCCAAAATGGCGCCTTTAGAACACAGAAAATCGTAGGCTTTCAAACCGAATTCAAACTCGTCTAACTCGGAAACGGGAGTTTTTAGGTCCGTGAAAATTTACACAGATATTCTCCTGTTGATAATAAAACAGGGATTTAATTTTCAGAATTTTAAAAAATGGCCTTTTTGAGAAAATCGTTGGCAAAATTAGAGATTTTTCAAAATCGGCTGTTTTTAACGCTGCCAAAACGCAGAAACTAGCAGCTTCACAGACACACAAAAAATTACGAATAAAGTGCACATTTGTGTTTCTTTAACGAAAAAAACGAATATAGAAAAAACTCCATCAAAACCTGTTTAAAAAAACTTAAAAATGCAATTTTTTTTTTAAATCACAAAGTTTACGATTTTTTTAAATTTTAATCATACGATGTGTAGCAAATATTAGCACCATATATTATTATATGTTATACACACAATGTAAAAAAAAATACAAGAACACGATATCTTTTTTAACTCTGCTGCAATGACTCGCTGAATTTAGGAAAAATAACCATTTTCTAGAGAGCTTGTTTGTCGGTGCAAGATTTGAAACCCTCTATCTCGAAGGGAAAAATTTTTCTTGCCAAAAGAAAAAATATGGGTCTCTTTATTTTAGTCAAGGAACACCCCTTAATTTTTTTAGAGAAATCTGAGACCATGATGGTACGACCCTGCCTGAGTTGAAATGGAACCCATCATATGTCAAAGTCTATCTGCATTCTGTGGCATACAAAGCATTCCTAGAACAGGGAATTTTATTTTTGTCTTTGTTTTTCAATCTAAAGCTTTGACAAGAGCTGTTCGAAATAAAAATATCATCAAAGACATGAACGAGCTAAACTCTGCACACTGTTAGCAAACAGCAAGGGTGCGAGATTGTCGGATATGGTGGCATCTTCCATTGTAAACTGCAAATAAATGTACATTTCTCCAGTTAAAGCGCACGTTTCACAAACGGATTTTTCCAAAAATTACTTCGAAATTATGACTCTACAGTATTTATGTTGATGTGAATGAATAAGATTTTTGTGTATGTCTATGAAAGCCCCATGTGAACTGAATAATTTGCAGCAGCAGCAACAATAATGTGATCCCAGTTTTCTGGTGGATGTCTTAAGCATCTCTTGTGATGTTTCGTCCTGAGATGAGGTTCTTTCTCTCCCTTTTCTAGCACCTAGCTTTTTAAAAGAATTTGAGTAGTCCTTTTATATGTTTATTTTGGATCGCTATGCATAATGCAGAGGTATGTCATGTGCTTAAACTGTATTTTACATAATTAACTCTCAAACACACATACATACATACACATATCTAGCATGATAGCAAGCCCAGCTCATAAAAAACACACAAGTAGTTAACAGTGGATAAACATAGCAATATAATACCATTGCAGAATAAGTGCAGACGAATATCAATTACTGCTTCTTAGATAAAGCAACACCATTTTAAACTCATTTAGGAGTCTTTATAGCAGCATACATACTTTTTGCAAAAAAAAAAAAAAAAACATAAGAAAAACCGAAGCACCCAGAAGGAAGCATCCAATTGTGATGAAAATTGATAAGTGCAATGTACATGAATAGGAAAGGAAATGATTTCAATTCCAGAGCAGTTTATTCAGATAAAACAGCTGCACGAGTGGAACAATCTAGTATGGTGTAGTGCCACCTCTGGCTCGGATGTAAGCGGTTACATGACGTGACATAGACACTTACAGTTCATCGATACTGTCCTGAGGCATAGGATGCCAGATAGTGTTGAAACTGCAGGCCAGTTCGCTAACATTCCAGAATGGGGGTGGAGGCATTCCAAACATATTTGATCGGTGAGAGGTCGGACGATTGGGCTAGCCATGGAAGGGTGTCTACATTATGGAGGCATGCCTGAGAGAGCCGTACCATGAGTGGCCAGGCATTATCCTGTTGAAAAATTTCCTGGTAATGCTGCTTCCATACCTATAGACAGGAATGGGAACACAACAGGTCATAGAATCTTGTTGAAGTACCACTGAGCCATGAGGGTGGTACGGAGGACTACCCAGTGTAGAAAATGGCTGGCCAGACAGTCACTACTCCCAGTGTGCGAACCGTGTGCTGTTCCACAGTAAAAGTAGGATCTATGTGCTGGCCAGCTCACCTCCAGACATGTATGCGCTGGTCATCATCCCCAAGTGCAAACCGTGACTCTTCACTGAAGACAACGTGATGCCACTGGACCAAGGTGTCCACAGAATTATCAAACCTGATTTCCCTGACTTTCCCTGACCAAATATATAAGAAATCCCTGACCTTACACAAATAGGTTTATTTGAGTTTTTCAATATAAGTGCTATGATAATAAATAAAATTGAATTGGATAATTGAGAAACTTATATTATTTAAAAGTGTTTCCGTTTGACGTATAAAGTTTCCCAAAATAAGTGATTCATTTAATTATTAGTTTTTTATTTTTTTATAATTGGCCTCCACCTTCCCCATAGCTGTCCAACTCACACCTTTTTCATTTTAAGTTTACTCTATTTTTCATGGTTTTACATTTGTTGAAGAAACACTCAAACAAACCCATATTCAGAACAGTTACTATAAAAATATTACAGTAGGAACACAGTCACTGTTTTTATATTACACACCACTTTTCTTCTTTTCCCAATCTGAAATCTTCGCCTGCAATGCTGCTTCTTCCAACTCTAGTTCCTTCCGTACTTGTCTTTTTTCCTGCAATTCCTTTATTTCATGATCAAGTTTTCTTTCTTCTTCGTTTTGAAGAACACTTTTTTCTCAAGATAATCCTGATATCTTTATCTAGAGGCACTTACAGAAAGAAGAAGCCTTCTATTGATGGCAATGTGTTCTACTCCTCCCACATTTTTAATGGCATCAAAAACTGTTCTCTGACAAATCAGGGATTCTTCCAGGAGATTTTTCACAAGAAGAGACTTATTGATAGAAAATCCACCTTCCACTGAAGCATTTCCATGGACATAATGAGACAAATTTTTATTACATCCCGAAGTTCACTAAATTGTTTTTGGTTGTCAAGTAGTGCACTGTAAAATTTGTCTAATCCAATGGAATCATCATAACTGTCTAAAAATTCATCAAACTGAGACTTTAAAGCAGATTGAGCTTCTACACACAATGAAGCGTACTGTTTATTAGCTTTTTCAGCACAGTCATCTGAAATCCTGTTTGCACTAAGTAAAACTTCGAGCACAATTTCCACTCTCTTCTTGCCTAGACTCTGCTGCTGCACTATAACATTTGGGTCCAAACAAGTTACCCCACGGACAAACTTAAATTTTAGTGGGCTTTTCTCACGAAGTTTTTCAATTATGCTGGTCACAAGTTTCCTAAATTCAGCTTAAACTCTAATTTCTCCCTTTCTGAGCACTTCACTTCTTTTAATAGCTTTTTAGCACTTAATCCAATATCAACTTTCTCAATTGAGAGAAGATTTTCACTTTTTGATACATCTAAAGTTAACAGTTTTGAGACACTATCAGCTTCACTTAATTTGTCAGGCTTCAAGCTTCGTGCCATCAAATTTTTCATCAGATCCAGCAAATCAGTGTGTAAGAAAGAGATTAAATTAAAGGCTTTGGGCTCTGGAACCTTCTCAAAAAAGATTCACACTCTGAAGCTATAATCCTAAATGCAGCCAATTTGCATTTCAACAGTGAACTTTCCATGAATTCTGCAAGAAACATGTGCTGTTTGTGGAAACCAATGATTCTTGAACATATTTCTTGATATGATCATAGACAAGCAATGCCCTAGTCTAAC
This sequence comes from Macrothele yani, assembly GCA_039090855.1. Classification (NCBI taxonomy): domain Eukaryota; kingdom Metazoa; phylum Arthropoda; class Arachnida; order Araneae; family Macrothelidae; genus Macrothele; species Macrothele yani. The sequence continues at coordinate 86,979,466 of CM077001.1, forward strand.
AATTAACATTTTCCAACCACCTTACAGTGCAAAATTTCAAAGGGAAATCTTTACATCCAGTAATCATAGTATAATTTGCATGGCGAGCAGGACTATCTTTGAAAAGGTCGTACAAGTTACGCAGAAAGTGATGTATATCCCATTTCATTGCTTCAAGCCCAGTTTTCATAACTCCATTGACCACGTGAAGACCACATACTCTAATGTCAACTAATAATTTACCATCTGGATTTTCAGTTCTAAGTTTATCTTTCAGCTTTTGAAGAAAGCTGAAATTAACATTAGGTCCATCCATTGACACTTGTAACATGTTATCCAAGGGAAGAGGTGCACTTTTAATGAATTTCTCTAAAAGGTCATTAGCTGTTGCCCGTCCTAAAAACACACTACGTAAGTATTTAGTGGAAACTTTTTGCAGATTGACATCCCAATAACGAACAAACTGATCCATGTGCCCACGCTGAGCAATTTTGTTTAGTGATTCATCAAAACAAATTACAAAGTCAGTGCACTGCTTCGGATCGTCCATTAAACACTCTTTGAAATGTGGTGCCAATCCATGGTTTATCACTTAAGATGCTTTGCTTTTGCCTAAAGTAAATTTTGAAGCTATTGCACTGTCAGGAAACATTAACTGAAATGTTTTTTTAATCTGTGTACAAGAGTTTAGAGACATTCGCTTGGACAACGCTTCCATGGCCCATATTATTTCCGACTTTGTTACATCATCTTTCACTACATAAGCATTAAGGTCACTGGGCTTCACATCATCTTTCACAACATAAGTATTTGATTCATTAGACTTAATATTTTCTAGAAGTACTGATTCCACATTTCCTGAGCTTGTTGATGGCAAGAGTTCATTATTACAAAGAGAGTTCTTTTTCACAGAGGAAGTGAAAGAAGCAAGACTGGGCTGAGACATTTTAGCACGGTACTTTTCAAATGATTAGGGCCATTTCCGTGGCTGGAGACTGCCCGACGCCCCATGTTGCTAAGCTTGAAAGTTTTAGAGCACACTTTACAAAATGCTGATTCATTGTCGCAGTTCACAGCAGCTATCCAACCAGAAAACTCAGGATTTAATTGTTCGTCCAACCATTGTTCATTAAACACGCAACACTTTGACATTGCTGCAGTCTTAATTGTCTTTTAACAAGGTATAACTTATATCACAAATTTTCTTCTACTCCTTTGACCTAAAACAAAAAGAGAAATGTTAACAAGTAATGTAACACAACTTACAACAATAGGTAGGAAACACAAGGTTACATTAGTAGGAAGGGGAAGTTAGTGACTGTCTGCAACACCAAGTGCAAGTGTGTTGGGCGATGAGGGCGTCACTCCCCGACGCCGGGTTAAAACTAGTTGTAGTCTAACTGTGATTGAAATTTCCCTGACTTTTTTTTAAATATCACTGATTTTCCCTGACTTTTACCAACATTTCAGGCATTTTCCAGACTTTCCCTGACCAATTTTCATTTCCCTGACTTTCCCTAATTTCCCCGACTTTCCAGAATGTGGACACCCTGTGGACACAACCTCATGTTGATCAGGCTCAACAGCAATGCAACCGATGCTGTCAATGCTTGCTGGTCAGTGGTAGTGACGAATTTGGTTCTGTTTGTGCGGTTCTCACAATTGCTCAATCCTTGCATTCTGTCATTGCCCTTAGCAGTCTCTGCCTGCATGCCACTGGGTTGTGTCCTCCTTGACCCACTGACACCAACATAATTTGATTGCCGCATTGCTCCAACCCAAATGCCTGGTGATACGGTGACTTGACCAACCAGCCTCTCTCAGCCCAATTATACATCCTCTTTCAACTGCTTGTAGTGTGCAAAGATCTGACATCGAGTCATCCTCACAGTCCATGGAGGCTAATGCAACCGCAATCTGCTGTCACAATTGTCCCTCAGTGTGTGTGTGAGCTTTGCTCTTGATATACCTTCCTCGATGTGCAGTTCCCATGCACTGTGGTGGGCCACTATTAAGTTGTCGGTCATTATTTTTTTAATCATTTGCATATTTGATGCTGCTGTACTTGCATCATGCAGAGTTTCATCAGAATTGAATGACCATCTCGGGTGCTTCGGGTTTTTGGCAAAGTGTGTATACTGTATTCATGGTGATAATAATGACTTTTGGTATATAAGGTACAGAGAGATTCTAACATCAGTTCTTTTACAAAAAAAAGGGTATCTTATATTCCAAAAATACGGTATTTTAAAACCTTGAAGACAAAATTTAAGGACTTCTTCGTAAGTATTCTGTCTCAAATTAGCAGTTTTAAATGGCTGAAAAATCTTACAGCAGTGGTAACTTATGACAAATTTTTCATGCATCTTTTAAATTTCAATATAGACACATACAAACACTACAGTCATAATCTGCTGCAAAGGAAAGCTTTGGGTCTTAATAAATGGAACTGCTTGGAGATATGATTTCTAATTCCGTAATTCCATAGCAATCTTTACTTTACCCGGGATTTCGTAAAAATTGCAAAGCATGAATAAAACACTTTTTAACATTTTAGAAGCCGTCTAAAATCAATTTCTTACTTAAAAATAAGTAAAAAAAAATTATTCATTATTACTACTTCATTTAGAAAATTACCTATGCAGTTTGGTTTGTTTTTTCACTAAACAACCAGACAGCTTTAATCTCTTCCAATAGCCAGACAAATTTGTCCAGTATTTAGTTTCAGTTCAGTTTCTGTCAGGAACTAAAAGCAGCTGTTTTCTTTCTGTTTGAGGTAGATGTTGCATTTACTCAGAAGTTTGATTTTATTGGTAATGTGATTTCCTAGATGCAAAAATGCAAAACGTAAAATAGATCCAAAATATTTCTTTAAACACTTAAAGAGTAGAAGTGGATTCCATTTCTTAAAACCCAATAAAAAAATTGTAATTCTTTCAGTTCAGAAGGACATCTAGAAAGTTCAAAGAAACTAACAAAAGTTTGGCTACAGATGTTAGAAAAAAATAGTTCCATTTCTGTTGAAATGAAAATATGCATAAGCTGTTAGCAAATCTCAGTTTTCCTGATGCTGCAATGAGTTGATTAAAGTCATCAGTTCCTTAAGAGAAATCTGTCCAAAAAAGGAGGTGTTAGGGATAAAACGAGAAAGTAAATAATAGTAAAATTGGAAATTCTTTCTTTGGAATCAAAAGACAAATCAATAAAAACCCCAAAAAATGAAAGTCCCAGTTAAAGAATTTAAATCAACTACTAGAAGTAAAAAAATTCAATTTTTAAAATCCTGACAGAAAGCTTTAGCATTAAAAAAATTCAAAGTGAGTATAATATATGAAATTAAATGGTAAGAAAAGTAAAAAGGGTTAGCCAATTATAAAAAAATGGGATCTACAGATCAAATCACAAATCAGATGATAAGCATCCTAATAAAAGTATTGTTAGCACAGTGAATTTTATTCAGATGAAATAAGTTGCTGCATGCCAAGGAAAAAATGTTCCATCTCCATCATTACTGAGGTAAGGATATGTACATCTACAAAAAAGATTAATCTTAATCAATTTGAAAGAAGTATGCATATTTTTCAAGAAAACATTATTCAAAGAAAAAAATTGTTTTTTCTGAGATTTGTGAAAAATTAAAACTGGGTTCTTGCTGGTGAAAATGAAAACTGGGTTTCTGCTGGTGAAAATGAAAACTGGGTTCTAGCTAGTGAAGTGGCATTTAAAAAATGTACATACAATTCATCAAAATGTTGCATTATTGCTAACTGGATGTAAGAGTTATCCACCATGAGTGATGCTCGCCTACAAATTAAAATCTCTAAAAATTGCATTAATATTTATTAATTACCTTTACCAACTTGCATGAAAAATGTCCAAATGCCGGGAAAGTTGAGAATTATTTTGATCAATTCTTTGATTCCAAAATATAATTAATAACATGACACATGATACAAAAAGGTTTATTAAAAAAATTCAAACCCCATCATTCTATGGTTAAAAAGATCTTTAGTTATGGATACTTTCATGTTGCACAAAACAGTGAAATTTGGTAAATTTTCTGATTTTTATGACCTTGTGTCTCACAAAAGGTATTTCCTGCATATGCCAACCAAATGGAAATTTTACGAAAAATCAAGATGGCAGGTTGAAAATGATACTTTTTGTGTTGATCTGATGTCGAATGAATATATGTATAATATCAGCTAAAAACTGCATCAAATTTAGAATTTAATATTGATATTCGAAACTGCCTGAAATTTCTTTGTTTTTAATAATCACTTATTTTTTTCAATAATTTGGTTGCAAATAACACTTCATTTTGTGTTTGCCGACACTGACACACAGCCATAAACAACATCTCATAAACAACATCTGAAATCTATAAACAACAGGCTACTACTAAGTTTTTTTGTTTTTTTTTAGCCTGGAACAAAAAGGATACAAAGAACAAAAGTACTTGGTTGTGCTTAAGTGCACCAAGAAGTCCTAAAAGTGACAGAAGGAACAGGAAAACTCCACATGCTATTATCCCTCCAATGATGGCAAGACTAGGGATGAAACTGGCTGCTATTCCATATGCTGCAACTCCAATCAAAATGAAGGAAACAACCTGTAAAACAAAAATACAATAAGTGCATTAAAATTATTTATCAGAACATAAGTATCAAAAGTTTAAAAACATACTTAAGTTATGTAAAAAAATTAAGCACGGAAGTTTCAACTGATAACTTCAGTCTTTATCAATCTGGTAATGAATGGATGATGCCAATGGTAAGTGGTTGCCAGATCTGTAAAGTCATATCCATTATCCCATTTTTAAAATTGATTTCTATATTAGTGGAATAATAAAAAGAGAATCAGAAGTACAGTTTTGGGGGTGGAAAAAATGTTTCAAACTTCCCGATAATGTAACGAAAAACAATTAATGAACGGGGCAATTTGTTTGGTGTCAGTCCAAAAAGGTTAAACAGAAGTGTCCTCCAAAATTAGAGATACCAGTGAAGTCCCAGAGTTTACCTTTATGGATATTGTTTTTGAGCTCCAATAAATGGCTGTTTGATGCTGTAGCAGGTGTTTCCAAATGTAGTAATTTTTACTAGATGTTGAGATAAAATCCAGCAAGACTAAAGGGAGTTAATTTATCTCTTACATTCAAAATTAATTTGATGATAGAAGGGGTGGAACTGATGTCCAAATGATAATCCAAACTTTCTGAAAAATTGTTTGAGCTTGTAACACTTTCTCAAAAGCACTTTTCTGTGTGTGTCCTAAAAGAATGGCCAAAATTATTCTCATTGATTTGGTCAACCTCGGTGTTTTTGAAGGCAGGTGAAACTCTATGCCATCATTCAACAATATCCCCCCCCCCCCCGTTTTTATGTCATGAATAATGAGGAACCCAAGACTCCTCACGTGGTTGTTAAAAAAAAATTAAATCTGGGGAATTGTTTCAATTGGATTTGAAGAGGTCTTTGCAGCCTATGTCAAACTACTGTTCCTTAATCTTCATGTCAAGACTTTGGGGATACACTTAAGAGTACAGCTTCCTAATCTTATGTAATTTACCATTTGTACACTTTGCTTACGGCATCCCTAGAGATAACTCCTATTGTCATTTGACAGTTTGTTTTAATGAATTCCTGACATCTGGTGTTACTTCTTGTTTTTCACTTTGGAAACAGTACTATACTTCTTGTTCAAAATTGATAAACAAGTTTCAATCTTTCGTGTATTTTTGTAGTCTGTTTTTTCACAACAAACTGCTCAAGATGAAAGATGAAAATCAAAAACTTAGTCCATCGCAATAAAATGTAAGAAAAAAACACCACCTTATTTAGTAATATTTTGCACAACATTTCTAATATCTGAGTTGAAGAACTAATTCTTCTTCAGGTACAATGTCGAAACCAAAGATGCAGGCGTGCATCACCATAAACTGCACACAATCACTGTGACATATCCTGGGGAAAGGTGATCACAAAATGGTTTCCCTGTTTCCTATTCACCAAATATCAAGGAAAAAACTGCCTGGAATAGCTCAGTATGTCCAGGGCCAATTTCGGGGATCTATAAATCTGCTTAGCATCAGTTGCTGGGAACTTCACTGTCCTCGGTGGTGTAATGGTACTATAGGGATAGACAAGCCAGTCTGGTGAAGTGCACATGTACATACTAACATTTTTCTGATTATTCTATAATATTCAATTACCTTTGTCTCGCCTATCGAGGCAAGCACCTTGTTTATGAGTAGAACTTCAGAAACATGCCTGGCATTAAGGTAACATGATTAGAATATTTTGTTCATTCATCTTAATGGCTTTGGCCAGTGCTAAGCTAGAAATGGCTGATGGACATCCGGGATGTACAAGGTGTTATGTAATGCTAAATCTTTTGCCATTATAATGCTAAGGCACTGTTTCTTTGTCAAGGATAAAAGAAGCTGCTCTGACATTGTATAGTTGTGTATTTTATCTGGAAAATCACCAGGGTGCTCGGAACACGGGTTATGCTAGGAGAATGTAGGGCTTTTCTATAAAAGCGGGGAGAGATTTGCCACAGAGACTTTTAGGTAGAGAAGCAACAATAGCTCCGGTCAAAGGGGACAACTAGTTCAGGTTGGGAGAGAAGAAATGTGCCAGAAGGCAGATTAGCTGGCCAAGAACAACAGCCCAGAGTGGGGCTGGTGTAAAGCATTTATGCAAGAAAGTCCCCTGATTTGGGGGAAGATAAGATAACTGAGTAGCCACAGCATTTGCTGATACAATTGGATGATTGTTTGGGAAGTCAATATTTTCTCACCTAATAAATAACAATTATTTTACCAAATGTGTATTCAATCTGATTGCCCGACACTTAATACTACCTCGATATCAGAATTAAATTAAAAAAAGATGAGGTAGAGGAAATATCGATTGGGGGGGGAGGCACAGGAATCTACACAGAGGATTAAGAAATATGTTACGCATATTCATCATACTCAGTTTAGAACACCCAGCCTTCCATACAGATACCATGTTTGAACGGAAATCGGGAGATGTGAGTTTAAATCAACTTTTTTTTTAAGAGGAGGCTACATGGAAAACAGTGAAAATATGGCACCTTTGTGCCCATAATGACATTTGCATAAGTCTTCAATGTATTTGTGGAGAACTATTTCCTCAAGGATATTTATTCCCACTGATATTTAAGGATTTCCTCTCTACAGTTGTAGTCATGGCTCGAGTCTAAGTACTGTCTTAACACAATGCAGTAAGTTTCCTGGACATATAGAAAGAAGAAAAATATACTAGTCCATAACCCATGCCATGCATGGTTGAAAAAACTAAGACTGAAATTTTTTCTTGTCACATGGGTAACCAAAAACAAAATTTTCGTAATATTCGCATTAATTTTTTATTTTTTCAGACTTTTATACGAATTTCACGATTACGTTGCTCATTATTATATAAACACTGAGAAACAGCACAAAATAAACAGTTTCCATCACCAAGAACAGAGACAACATGTCATTCCATGACTAACTAAAACAACTCTTTACAAGAGTAAGCTTAAATGCATTCACATAGACAGCAAAGTCCAAGGTGCTGTTGTTCCGTTCGACTTTGAACTTCGATTACAGCTACGTAGTTGATAGCAGATGGCTTAGTTCCAAGTCCGACCACCACAGAGTGGCAGATGGTGCTGCAAATACTGAAGCAAGAACAAATGCCAGAATAATGAATGGTGGACTGTACAAAGAAAATGCAATAGTAACCTGAAAAAATTACTTATGACAATAAAAATTAGCAATGACAAATCTGTGGGTCAGTAGCTTTCATTTACAAAAAAATCATGAAAATCACTCCAGTGGGTAATGCTGGCAGATTGTAGAAAGAAAGAGCCCTGTGTTTTAAATATATAGACTTGTCCGTAATACGTGCCATGCAAAGTTGAAAAAGCTGTGACTGAATTTTTTTTCTTGTCATATAACACGAACTGTAATAAAATGCATAACTATATTAAACAGTTAAATTATTAATCAGTGATGGAAAGTTGCAAAACCATTTTTGGAGCAGGTAAAATACATTTTTGGAGCAGCAAAATGCGTTTTTGGAGCAGGTGAAATACATTTTTGGAGCAACAAAATTCATTTTTGGAGCAGGTAAAATATATTTTTAGAGCAGGTTAAATACATTTTTGGAGCAGCAAAACATGTTTTTGGAGCAGGTGAAACACATTTTTGAAGCAACAAAATGCATTTTTGGAGCAGATAAAATACATTTTTGGTGTAAGAAAACATTTTTTAGAGCAGGTAAAATATTAGTAGATAAAAACAAACTCTTAAGCAGAAAATGTTTTGAAAATAGATGCATCCTACTCAAATTTAAAACATCTTGCATTGAAATACACACAAACATTTTAGTTTTCAAATAGATCAAAAAATTTGTAACCATAGCAGGATTCCATTATTAATCATTTATTTTACAAAAAATGTTTAATTTTTTGCTGCTTTTATCAATATTTAATTGCTCACTTCTATTCTTTTCTAATTTTTTAAGATAGTTAGCAATGTTTTGTTTCTTGTAATAGTATCTGTCCACTTTCTATTGCACTTATGTCGTTTTTTTATGCCACATTCAATGTTCATCTCAGCATTGTTTAACATTTTATGAGGGAATAAAACTGCTGCAAATGTTCAGCTTCTTCCTATTTCAAATCACCTTGTGAACATTCAATTTCTTCTCTTTTTTGATTGTTTTGCTGCATTTTTTCCAGCACTAATCTGCTCTTGATATTTTTTCCATGATTCTTTATAAGCTGTCAGCAGTTTTTTGGTTACATTAATTTTACTCACATCTCCATTTAATCTTTTGACATGATCTTTGTGCTTCTTGCTCTCCGCATGACGCCTACAATCATTGCGGACGCCTTGTGACAGGCTAAAATCGCAGCCACATGGCTTATAAAACGTAATTCAGCAAAACTTTAGATGCTTCATAAAAAGGCCATTCTTTACTATACATACCGCAATACACTTGACGATAAGTTTTATTTGACTTCGTTCTTTTTATTGTCATAGCTGTTTCACTGCTACGTTTCGTTTTGTTTTAATCTAAATTAACCCTTTCCACTCAAATAACTTTTCACCCATACTCACACAGAACTAGCATTTTTTTTTTCCTGCAGTAGAGGCCTCAACTTAGCAGTGAAAGCTCAGCTTTAGCTCACCAGCCCCGACATATGAGCTATAGAGGCATCATCAACGTGGCGGCTGACACCCGACCTATTCGGCAAAAAGAAATGTCCCGCGAGCGTCGACATGCGAGCTATAGAGGCGTCATCGGAATGGAGGGTGACACCAGAGATATTTGGCGAAAAAGAAATGTCTCGCAAGCCCCAACCCACGAGCTATAGAGGCGTAATCAGCACAGAGGATGACACCCGACATGCAAGCTATTCAGCGAAAAAGTAATGTCTCACAAACCCCGACATAAGAGCTATAGAGGCGTCATAGACGTGGTGGATGACACACGACCTATTCTGCGAAAAAGAAATTCCTCGCAAGCGCCGACATCTGAGCTATAGAAGCATCATTGGCGTGGCAGATAGCACCCAACATGCGAGCTATTCGGTGAAAACTAAATTCCTTGCGAACGTCGACATGCGAACCAATGGAGACGTCATCAGCATGGCGGGTGACACCCGATACACAGATGAAGTTTCTTTTTCTTTATCCCTGGGAAAAAGAAATGTCTCGCGAGCCCCGGCATGCGAGCTATAGGGACGTCATTGGCATGGCGAGTGACACCCGACCTATTCGGCAAAAAAAGAAATGTCTCGCAAGCCCCGACATACGAGCTATAGAGGCGTATAGACGTGGTGGATGACACCCGACCTATTCGGCGAAAAAGAAATTTGTCGCGAGTGTCAACATGCGAGCTATAGAGGCGTTATTGGCATGGAGGGTGCCACCCGACACGTGCGATATTCGGTGAAAAAGAAATGTCTCGCAGGCCCCGACCCACGAGCTATAGAGGCGTAATCAGCACAGAGGATGACACCCGATACGCAAGATATTCGGCGAAAAAGAAATGTCTCGCGAACGCCACCATGCGAGATATAGAGGCATCATTGGCATGGAGGGTGACACCTGACACGCAAGATATTCGGCGAAAAAGAAATGTCTTGCAAGCCTCGACATACGAGCTATAGAGGCGTCCAAGATGTCACGGATAACACCCTACATGCGAAATATTCACTGAAATAGAAATTCCTTGCGAGCGCCAACATGCGAGCCATAGAGGCGTCATCGGCATGGGGGTGACACCTGACACACTGATGACGTTTCTTAATCCGGTGAAAAAGAAAGAAACGTCTCACGAGCCCAGACGTGCGAGCTATAGGGGCGTCATCGGCGTGGGAAGTGACACCTGACCTATTCGACGAAAATTAAATGTCTCGCGATCACCGACATGCGAGCTATAAAGGCGTCATCGGAGTAGCGGGTGAACTATTCACCGATTTCTTAACGTCAGGTGTCACCCGACAGTAGAGTGGAAAGAGTTAAAACGTTTGCAGCAAAATTTTCACAATCACAACGCCACATGCAATCAATGTAAAGAGTTGGCAAAAGGCACTGAGATAAGTTTTTTTTTTTTGATTGGAGGTTTAACGACCACCGTGAGCAACTCAATGGGCTATAAGCAGTCGCCCGTCCCTAATTTAGGGTCACTGGTCCCAGAGAAGGGAGAGAGTCAGAGCCGTAAGACAAACACAACATCCATGCCTCACCAGGATTCGAACCCGGACCCCGTTCGGACGAATGATCAGAGGCCATTGCTTAGACCACTGCGACGGCTGAGCTGAGTTCCCTCTCGATTTTTGCGCATGGTACTCTCAAATGGCTGTATGGGGAATCACGTGACAAACTGCGTTTCCTCATTGAGGGTTTCTGGATGGGATTCTTGGCATATTTGAACAAGATTTCAAGCAATTAAAGGTGCTCCCTGATAACAGATCAATTGGATGGAATTTAAGATTTATAACTGCTCAATACATCCTTAGAAAATTTTCTAAATAGGAGCCATCTAACCTGAAGAATTATCAATTTTTTTAAGCATTTATGCTTAATATACTCAGAGTTAAACATTTTTGTATATTTCATCAAAATGCTATTGGCACAGGAAGAACACACACCTGTTCAGACTACTTTAAAAAAAGTGGCTTGCTTCTGGAAATACTTAACTCCTGGAATTAAGAAGTGTACAGGGCCGCATCAGAACTTTTGGTTAGCCTTCCAACTATAAGCACATAAAGTAGTTTCCATACATTTTGTGCTAATTATTGTTTTAATTGGAAAGCTAATAAGTAGCAATTCTATAAGAAAAAGTACGATATTTTTTAAGGAAATGAAATGTTGATTAATAAATATGATTATTTATTGCTAGTTTCTTTGCCTGGTTAACCAAAGTACTTGATGAATTGATAATTTCTGTACATTTCCTTTAAACTTTATTATTTTCAAACACTAATAACTATGAAAAGAAAAGTAATGTTTGATTTATAGAAGCAAAATTTTGAATAACAGATAATATATTTAAACGACAAGTTTCTTTGCCCCGTTGAAAGAACTTCTGCTGATAATTGGAAGGCTAGCTGAGCTTTAATTTTTTTATTTTTATTTTTTTATTGGAGGTTTAACGACCACCATGAGCAACTCAATGGGCTAAAAGCAGTCGCCCGTCCCTAATTTAGGGTCACTGGTTCCAAGGAAGGGAGAGAACCAGTGCCGTAAGACAAACACAACATCCATGCCTCGCCGGAATTCGAACCCGGACCCCTTTTGGACGAATGATTAGAGGCCATCGCTTAGACCACTGTGCCAGCGGGGCGGCAAAAGAGCTTTAAATTCAGAGGCACCCATCAGCATTTGAATACTTTGTGTAACTCATCTTACTACAAATAATTTCTTTCTGCATAGAATCACAGAAACTGGCTGCTCATGTCAGAAACAGTAGCTATATCCTGAGAAATAATTAGCAAATCACCAATTAATGTTTACAGAAATAAAAATCAGATTCTTCCAAAAAAAAAAAAAAATGTAAGACTCCTATTTTAACATAATAAATAAATGTGTTACATTTCCCAATTTGATTACCTCTAATGTATTAAGAACAATTATGGAAAAAACAAATAACTAATATTAATGTATTTCAAGTTTTACACATCCACCCCCCAGTAAAAACAAAACCCATGACTTACTTGTGGTGAGACATTTGACATTTAAATTTTATTTTCCCCAATTGACATTTTTCGGGCTCCTAAATAGCGATCAGATTTTGTGTTGCAAATTCATAATATACAACAGGCCTTGCTGCTAATGGGGCAATCACAACGATCAATGGGCAAACTTCGACATGAATAATGAATTTACTTAACCAATTCAATGACGCATATCTTTATTTACCAACATTGCACATCAGGCCAGATGTTGTCCGTTTTCTGAACATTTCAGAACAATTTTTTGCCGTACAGCCTGCATTTTACTGTGTGAAGCACATACTGACGCATCACATCAACAATAAATAAAAATGAAATTAAATAACGTTTCCCCTTTCATAGCACAATTATCTGAACATAATGAAACAATACTGGTTATTTTAACTTACAACATAAAGAATATTGAGAGCAGCCAGGGTATTCCTGGAGCACGTAAATCCGCCACACATTTTAAATTATGTTCTTCGCAGAAAACTATTATCTCTTCACACAAAAATTCTGTCTTTAGAGCTTATTTTAACATTCATATGACAACATTAATTCGCATCGCCAAAGCAACACCTGCACTTTAAATACAGCTTACAATTTGACCAAGCCAACAATACAAACAGACGGCGATGAATCATGAGTTGCGCAATACCTATAGAAAATGATTAAGATTTTGCTATATCAGATCGGCTTTTACTTTCACAATCGTTGTTTTACATCGATATTACATCGCCTTCATGTAGGCCACCGAAATCATGACCGAAATAGAAGGCCTGATCACCGATTTGTGACGTCCCCAAACGCCGTACTATCGATCGACCGCTGTAGCTGCTCCGTGTTCTTTTTTTTTTTTTTTTTTTTTTTTTGGTGGTTTTACGACCACCGTGAGCAATTCAATGGGCTATGAGCAGTCACCCGTCCCTAATTTAGGGTCACTGGCTCGAGGGAAGGGAGAGAACCAGTGCCGTAAGACAAACACAACATCCATGCCTAACCAGGATTCGAACCCGGACCCCTTTCGGACGAGTGATCAGAGGCCATCGCTTAGACCACTACGCCACCGGGGCGGCGCCCCGTGTTCATACACTCATTTAACTGTGGGAAATTAAGATTTTACATCATAAAACTTTTTGCATCATTGAAAGTCAAATTGCAGCCCCGGTGGTGCAGTGGTCTAAGCGTTGGCCTCTGATCATTTGTCCGAATGGGGTCCGGGTTCGAATCCCGGTGAGGCATGGATGTTGTGTTTGTCTTATGGCACTGGCTCTGCCCTTCCCTGGAACCAGTGACTCTAAATTAGGGACGGGCGACTGCTTATAGCCCATTGAGTTGCTCACGGTGGTCGTTAAACCTCCAAAAAAAAAAAAAGTCAAATTCATTCATAGTTCTGAATTCTAATAAATGCTCCTGCATGTTTTCAAGTCAAGAATTTCGGTAAACAAAAACGACATTGGATGAAGAAATCTTGAACAAATCGTAAAATCGACTTACTTTGCTGTTCTTCGTGACTCGTCCTTTCCTTTTATTAACTGTATCCATTTCAATTTTAGATTTTTATCTTTCGGAAAGGAAAAGACGCTAAATTTTAATCCAGTTTTGTAGTTGCCTTTGCAGTTTGGTGTTATGCAGGTATTCGGCTTGCTTATATACATAAATAGCCACAATTTTTTTTTTTTTTTTTTTTTATTGGAGGTTTAACGACCACCGTGAGCAACTCTGGGCTATAAGCAGTCGCCCGTCCCTAATTTAGGGTCACTGGTTCCAGGGAAGGGAGAGAGCCAGTGCCGTAAGACAAACACAACATCCACGCCTGACCGGGATTCGAACCCGGACCCCTTTCGGACGAATGATCAGAGGCCAACGCCTTAGACCACTGCGCCACCGGGGCGGCCTTAACACTTGGCAGGTCTGACAAGGGATCGCTCATTTTCCAGGATAGTTGGGCGGATTTTCCTGATTTCGTGAAAAACAGCAATTTTCTCACACTTTTTTGGACAAAATCTAATTCCCTGACAATTCCAGGTTTTCCCTGCCCCGGGGGAGCCTTGTGAGGTTCTTACTAACAAGGGAAACTATCAGACCTCCCGACGACAATCGTCGCGCAAAGTTCTGTGGTGGACAAGAATGACACCAAAGTAACAGGTGTGAAGTACGGCATTTCGCAATCGCCCGCAGACCCTAGAACATGGCTTATAAATGTGGGACGCTCTCCTGTAATGTATGCAGCCATAAAGTGTCAAACAACATGTAAATGTAGATGTGATGTGATTGGGGGATACTCTGCTTGCCTGGAAGATGTCCTGCTTTGTGTACGTCAATGACTGTTAAACGTAAGTAGCGTGAGATAGCTCATGGGCTTGTTCTTACGTATACAAATATTGTGTTGTGTGTTTTAAGAAAATGGCTTGTAACCCTCGTACTGTAGTAGATACTGGTGGACGAGGTGACACAGAAATGCAAAGCGGACGACACGGCTCCAACGTACATTGACAGGCTAATTTTGATTTGATTGGAGGTTTAACGACCACCGTGAGCAACTCAATGGGCTATAAGCAGTCGCCCGTCCCCAATTTAGGGTCACTGGTTCCAGGGAAGGGAGAGAGCCAGTGCCGTAAGACAAACACAACATCCATGCCTCACCGGGATTCGAATCCGGATCCCGTTCGGACGAATGATCAGAGGCCATCGCTTAGACCACTGGGCCACCAGGGCGGCGCAGGTGAATTGCAAGGCAGTTGTATATCGTTTTGGAGCAACATGACATTGAAAGAGCTGACATGTTTGAAGGACAGACATTGTGGCGTGATAGTGATGAAACGTTGGACACGTTATCTGAACATAGGGTATTCCAGCACACTTGCCAAGCAGTTCGAGTTCCTATGAACCATCACCCCCAAAAGTGAAACAGAAAAGCATTTTACGAACAGTTTTTCGTACAAACCATGCAGAGCGTCTATGACAATGTGAAGGTCGCAAAAAAACCTGTTACAGCAACTGCCTGTAAATATACAAGATATCACCAGAAAAAGTGCGGCAAATAGTAACGGCTGTTGAGAATAGTGGTACGATGGAACACAAAACTGCAAGCATTCGCCAACATATGAACACCAAATTCCAAGATGCGTGTAACATGGGACTCTCGATTCACTACTGACATTTAAAGACGTGGGCGAAGGAAGCATCTGACGCAATGGGTATCCCCAATTTTAAAGCCAGCACATATTTCCTGCACAAATTCAAGCGCCGCTATAAAATCTCATCACTCAAGATCACGAGGTTCGTTGCCAGGCGTGATGTTACCCTCGACACGGCCGTAAGGGACAGCGCATTGGAGTTTGTACGAGATGTTACATTGGCAGTAATGTATACTCAATTACATTGGCAGTATAGATTACTGCCAATGCAATTGACGCCGATATAGTGTTCGACATAGACCAAACTCGATTTGAATACGAACTCACGTCAAACAGGACGCTATCACTGATTGGGGAGAAGACAACTGAAACTGTTGTGCAATCTGTTGCATCGACTACCCACTCCTATACCATTCAGGTGCTTATGTCCATGTCAGGACGCCTTGCAAAGAAACTGTACATTGTACAGTTTCTTTGCAAGGCGTCCTGACATGGACATAATTTTTTTTTTAAATATTTTGACTCTCACCCCATAAAAAGTTTTGTTTGGTGTACTTAAGATCTCCTGTAAAATTTCAGCTTAAAAAAAAATATTTAGAGGTCCCTCAAGGTCGCCAAAAAGTTTAAAAAATAGTTTTAATTCGATAATTTTTTTAGTTACTTACGAAATTATTATTTTTTAAATATATTTTTTACTTAAAATGTTACATGCCTTTAATATGTCGTTTCTAAAAAAATGTACTCTATTGGTAATATTTAGTGTAGAAAATATAAGAAAAATTATTAAGAAAATGACAAAAAGCGAACTTTATTCAACATTGCAAAATGCAATGTAAAAAGAATGTTTTACAGCAAAATTCACCTGTCAAGTTCAACAAGATAATAAAGAGGAAAATATTGCCTAACATTCCATAAATAACATAATTAATAATTTGTACATATCTTGAAGATCTTTACGGTTGCACTTCGCGAAGTTCTTTCTATGCATTTCAACTACCTGCAATAAATACTGTTTTTGTTCTTCATCTTTTGTTGCATCATTAAAACTTTTGATTAATGCTATGCCTCGCTCAGCACAGTCAGTAACACATGGCAAATGTTTAACGATTTCTTCAGCTTCCTTAAAAGATTGTGTTTCTGGCCATTTCTCAACAGGCACGCTTAGGAAGCTGTCGTCTATTTGTGCGGTGTGAAAGAAGCTGCGAGAGATATTTAAGTCATCACATTTTAAAGGAAGTTTCTTTAATAGGTGCAAATTCTTTTTTTCACTGATTTTACTAACTAACATATATTTCTCCTTGGCACTAAGAAGTGTTGGAAACAAAGAGTGGTAAGCTCTTCACTTAAATACCAGGAGTGACGTAAAATCATCTTTAATCCTGTTTTGCGTAGTTGCATATCATCATATTCATGCAATCTTTGTATCAGTAAAACATCATTCACTGGTGCATTTACAATAGACTGACATGTGTACCATGATTGAATGTATACGCATACAACAAACTGATTGAACCTTTGAAGGCCTTGAAATTGTTGAGGTGTCAATTGTATGATAGATTCATTTCCATCAAACAGTAGTTCAATTTTTAATAAATAAATGGCTTTTGCCATCCATCTAGCTCTGTGGAGAGCACCTGGTTTCCGAATAATATTGTTCACATCTATTCCAATCATAAGAGCGGAAAGATTTAATAGTTCTCTGTAATCATCTCTAGGAAAGTGTTTAGCAGCTGTCCGAAGTTGATTAGTAATAAAAAATTTCAAAGTGTCGGATGCTGTTATCAATGGCGTTGTTTGACATTTTGGGTTGCGGTGGTTAAGTTCAATCCATTTTTCTCAAAATCTTTTAAACATAATAATTTCGGGTCCACTCGACGGTCCAAGACATACATGAAATATATCTGAAAGTAACACTTCAAACATGTGATGTCTACAGGCTAACCACAGAAGGCTTCTTCCTATTTTATTTTCAAGAAGAACACATGTTCCTTTGAACTTTCCAGTATTTGAGGAGGTTGTGTCGAAGCACATACCAATAACCCGAGAATCACATTTCCATGACTGTAAAAGTTCAAAAACTGCATTAGCTGTTTCTTCCTCTGTACCAGATAACAGCTTAGGAATTCCAAGAAGTTTTGTACTACTATCTTTTAGAGAGGAAACTAACACTGGTGAACAGTCTACATGTCTTGTTTCATTTAATGATAAATCAGGTAATAACTTTCCGTCCCAATGAACTATTGATTTTGAGGCATTAAACTCCATTTTTATCTGTTGCGCAGTTTCACTACGTAAGCGTTGACGTTCACGATGAACAGTACTTTTTGAAATAATTACAGATTTTAAAGTTTCATTAGTCTTTGAACAGTCTGCTTCACCATCACCCTTGTTTAAGACAGATGCAAATAACATTGTTGACTTTCTTATACTTATATTATTTCTATCAAAAGCAGCAGCAACTTTTGGTGTTATGACAGACCTTCGACTTCGTTCATCTTTACCTGTATGCTTCTCACGTAATATTTTTTTTGTGGTGTAATTTCTGCAGCATATTCATCATTAGAGTCTTCTTTAGAGTTTTCACTTTGTCTCAGTCTCATCCATTGTTGACGTAGAAGATGCAGTTGATAAAGCAAAGGAATTCTGAGATGAAGCAGCTTCTTTTAATCGCTTTGCAAATTTTTTCTGTCATTCAGCTGATCTTTTCCCACGTGTACAAAGCTTTCTGTCCAGAGATCCAATACAACCTGTCCTAGATTGTCTTTGTAATCTGAGAAACGGACGATCCTCTTCATTTTTATCAAGCTGTTCCGAATTAGCGTCACTTATGTCAAATAACATATCCAGATTTTCACTATACATTATTTAATTCTCTTGGTCTTTTGCATTATTCCTTTTTCGATTTCTCATTAAGCCTACTTGTTTGCCATATAAATCTATAAATCTTTAATATGTTTTAAGATATGCTGCTTATGTCTTATTGGCAACCTTGATTTTTCCCAAAATGGTACAATGTTGTTGTTTACAAGAACAGCACTATCACTGATCGAAATCTTCTTAGTACGGTGAAAGTACATAAAATTGGTCATAACATCTCTTCCAGATGGCAGACGTGAACCTGTTATTGATTCAGTAGGATATCCAATAAGCCATACATAATTACTACTCCTAATTTGTTTTGCCATTATATTAAAAAGAAACACTAAAACAAATTTCTCTTCTGGACAAAACAGCAAAAAGGCAACACATACAATAGAAATATCTCAACAAACAGCAAAAGGCAACACATACAATAGAACAAACAACAACACAAGTGCAATAAGCAACGAGATAGAAATACGTAGAGCGCTTACGTCGGGGAACGGGTGAAGCCACCGGAAACAAGTGGCAGCCATGTTTGATGAGGTACAGAACGATTTCCGTTCCGTGTTAAGCAAGGGAGTTTTCGTAATATATGGTTTGATGTTAAATAAGGATATAACTCAGAAATGTTGTTATAAACACCTAGGGGATGAGACTAAAACTTTAACGTATCAAATAACGCTTTTCATTGTTAGTTGACGGCAATAGTGTTTTTTAAAAAAAATGATATTTTAATGGATGCAGCTTGCTGTCGTTGAATAAAATCTCATGCCGTAATTTCTTGACATTTAACAAATTTTTTGGAGCAAATTTTCAGAGAAATATAAGTCAGCGGTAATAGAGTAAATGAAAAAAAAAAAGAAACACAAAAATAAAAAATACAGTTGCAGTCAATCTGCAATTTCGGTAAAAATTTTAGATATTCGTGGGTCATCACCATGAGAATGCTAAATCATCCCACAGCTTATCACTCCAAATACATAGACGCCAAATATTTTATGAGAGTTTTAAATGAAAAAAAAAGTTCGAAGAAAAACGGAAAACAAACAATGAGTTAACACAGCCAAGAGGTACCAATATTAAAATACTTTTACCAACTGCCCCTATCTTATATAATCAGAAGAAAACTACTACTTACCTGGTTTTTATTTAATAAAAATTAAAAGTCCTTAGCACTGGGCATGTTTCTAATCTGTTTGTTAGTCTTGACATTCAACAACACAAATCTGTAAGCCTTATTCGTGGGTACGCAAGGCAATTGCGGTAACTTGACCATAATAAAGGTATCTCCCAGCACATACACTAAATACTTAACACAATATAATTCTCACTCTCTCTCTCTCTCTCTATGTATATATAAGACCCAGAAGAATACTCCCATGGGAGATGAATGGATGAAATTCGAAATCATGCAGGAGTGACACGAAGGAGACAGGCTCAAGACATACGATTGCGGAAGAAACTTGGGGAGACCTTCATCCAGTAGTGGATTGATAATGGTTGACAATGATGATAATGATATATATATTGATTATATACAGTATACATATATTGTAATGATAATAGTTGTCAATGATGATGAGATATATATATATATCATCATTGTCACCCATATATATGTAGCATAATCATTGTCAACCATATATATATATATATATGGTTGACAATGATGATATATATATACCATTATCAATCCACTGCTGAACGAAGGTCTCCCCAAGTTTCTTCCACAATTGTCTGTCTTGAGCCTGTCTCCTCCATATTACTCCGGCATGCTTTCGAATTCCAACCACCCATCTCCCATGAGTCTTCTGTCCCTCGAAAACCAGTTCAAAATTTCAGTCGTCCATCGGTGGTCTGTTCTTCTGGCAACATGTCCAGCCCATTGCCATTTCAGTGATGTCACTCTATCTCTCTCTGTATATATATTCTTTGAGTTGTCTGCATTCTTTGAATGTCTTTTTTTGGTATCAAAAGAAAAATATTTCTATATATCCTGCTTTTCTTTTTTAGTTAAGGTCATACATACAGTATATATATATATATCTCATCATCATCATCATTGTCAACCATTATCAATCGACTGCTGGACGAAGGTCTCCCCAAGTTTCCTCCACAACGGTCTGTCTTGTGCCAGTCTCCTCCATGTCACTCCCGCATACTTTCGAATTTCATCCACCCATCTTCCATGTGGTCTTCTTCTGGGTCTTTTCCTGTCCCTTGGAATCCAATTTTTTATGAATGAAAATTTTTTTTATTTATGTATCTACATATGTTTATTTGCTATGTTTTATTTAACTATCTTCCAAGGCTTATCCTTAAGAAAAAGAATTGAAAATAATTATTCTTAAGTGCAGTTTAAATAAACTTGGTGACCTAATATATGTTGTAGTCAGATATATATATATATGTATATATCACTTCTGTAACTACCCTGTGACTTAGGTATAGACAGACATTGGGGCAATATGATGCTCCAAATGGTATTTACAGTTAGCAACACCAGTACCGAGTAGCTAAAAATAGTTTTATGTACTTTTTCAACCTAAAAAGACATAATTTTTGGTATAAAAAAAATCTTTCTACACATCCTGCTTTTAATATCTGGGCAGGTAAATTTTCTCTGGGCATGTATTATTTTAGATATTATTCAAGCTCTGGGCTGAGTGACCAAAAAATTCAGATTATGGACTTTAATTTTTTTATGGGACAAATAATTGTATTTTTTTTTTTTGGTTCAGTATTAAGTATTTAATATTTTTTATTTGCACTTTCATATTTTACTTTTTTTTTTAAGAAGCCTAGTTTTTTGTTGTCCCAAAGCTGAAATTTTGTAGTTTTCACCTGATATTTGGACACATTTTGGCAATTGTTAAGATGTACTGCACATAGTTTTTTTTTGTTTCAATTTTAAGGGCACAACCTCTTATTAATATGAAGTGAGAAATTAACAACTACTGATCTGCATTCATGATGTGCAAAAAGTTTGGCGAGCAAATGTTTATGTTTTGTGTTGTTATTTTGTGGGTTCCTTCAGCAGTCTTGCTGGAAATACAAGTGCGTCTGATTTGTATTTTAGAGAAATACAGGCACAACTTGTTCAATTCAAAGAAAGATTGATTTACGTGAGTGATATTTGTTCAATACTAACCTCTCATATATATGGTTGATGCAAAAGGAATAACTGGCAATTTATACATGGACATACTGACTGTACATTCATCATGAATCAGAGGTCACATTCTTCAAAAAAAAAAAAAAAAAAAACCACCACCTGTCACGCAAAAATCAAATGCAAGTAGTTATTACAAAATGTTGCTAGTCCCTTTCTTTTGTATTATTCCATAATTTTTTTTCAATTGTCATTTCATAATCGTTTGTGCCAGTTTTCATAAAAATTTTATGTTGTTTGCATTTTTGAGGTATACCATTGTACTCCCTGTTTCCTATTTTCAGTTTTAAATCAATATTGCCTGTATTTTTGCTACCCAAAAACCACACACATTGACTAACACATTCACAAATAAAGAGTATTCTGTCAAGAAATTTTCAAGCTCCCCACTCTCACTTTGTTGAAGTAATACTACAGATTAATCAGTAATCAGAGACAAATGCCTAGAACACAAGCTGGGTGACCCTGTGCTTTCAGATAAAATACTAGATTGTTTCCTGACAGGTGTCCGCAAGCAATAAATTTATATTACCAATCACAATTATTACTTCTGCAATTTAAGTAACCATAAATTGATTGCTTTACCAGTATTTGCTATCTAATGGGCATTAGCCATGGGTACATGATCTTTATCACATAAAAAGAAATTGCTGCTTCCTAAGATTTTGAAATATTTGTTGTCTTGTCAGACAAGTTGCATGTACACTGTACAGATTCTAGAATATATATGCAAATGCCATTTGCAAGACATCCTCAGTATATTGAAAAAAACAAAACATTTACATAGGTAGAAATTGTACCCAAAAAGCCTCAAAGTTGGTAACCCACAGTTAACCTCAGCTTCCCAGAGTAAACATCATTCAGTTTTCACATTGAGTACGACTGTTTACAAAATATAAGAAATAAAAAGTCTTAAGATAACACAGATATTGAAATGGCTTATCTGCTGGTTTAATCACCAGCTACACGGATTAGATGTTTTATTTTTTGTGTTTGATTAACTGAGCATTTACAGCTCAACCTTATTTTAAAATGCTTACTTGTGAAATGTAGTTCCACAATCCTTGTTCCTTTTATTCTTACAATCAAAAGCTGCGCAGTAATATGGCATTTTAAATATCAACAATGTGCTGATAATTGTGATTATTCACGAAACTGCAGCACTAAATTTGTAATGAAGCATAACACGATCGCCGAACAGCTGAAAGAACCGAGGTGACTCCTTGACACACGCAGAATTTGTACCTCATCAAAGATGGCGGGCTCTCCCCGCGTTGGCTTCAGCTGCCTCGGCAGAGAACCAATCACAGAAGCACTCTATGTATTTCCATCTCGTTGGCAATAAGTGATGTTTGTGGTTATGGTTAAAGTTTAAAGCTACAGTTAAGGTGCAATAAGTGATGCTAATGGTTACGGTTAAAGTTTAAAGTTACAGTTAAGGTGCAATAAGTGATGCTAGTGGTTACAGTTAAGGTTTAGAAATCATATGACAGCAAAAGGCAACACATACAATAGAACAAACAACAACACAAGTGCAATAAGTGATGTTTGTGGTTATGGTTAAAGTTTAAAGCTACAGTTAAGGTGCAATAAGTGATGCTAATGGTTACGGTTAAAGTTTAAAGTTACAGTTAAGGTGCAATAAGTGATGCTAGTGGTTACAGTTAAGGTTTAGAAATCATATATAGATATATAATTGCACTACAGAAGCAGGCGCAGCTTTTAATTATGTTTTTATATTTAATTATGCTTTTTATTTTATTTTTTGTTATACAGATACCAAAAATTTATTAATAATTAAAATACAATATATAATTAATCATCACTTATGCTTTTGATTAAAATTCCCGATTTTCACATAAATCACTGTAGCTTGTGTGACCTTGAGGGACCTCGTAATCTTTTCCAAATGAGCTCTAACTTCATATATTTTAATAATATGAGTAGAAGAAACTTTTTAGACGGTGAGACCCACCTTTTTTAAGAAAAAAATTTTTTACATTGAATTTTGGGACACCCTACTGTACATCTGCTTTCAGGAAGCGGGTGGTAAGTTTGGCAAACGTGCTTCCAAAACAGTACGCCGTAATCAACCTCGAAATATAAAATGTGACTGCAGCACCAGTGGTAAGATGCCCACAGCTCTCGTTCTGTCCTGGATGTGTAAGGTACTGGAAACAGAGCTAACAGAACGTTCCGAGGTCTACGACATAACATCGCAGGTCAAAACATCGCGGTTCCATAACATCGCAGTACTAAAACATCGCAGGTCAAAACATCGCTGCACCATAACATCGCAAGTCAAAACATCGCGGCACCATAACATTGCAGGGCAAGTATATTTAAGGGGGAAGGGGACTTCAAGAAATTGATGTCCTGATTAAATTCTGGTAGTAATTGGGGTTACCCGTACCGCTTTTCCAACAGTGCCTAGGCCCAGGGTCCAGGGCCACTCAATCAAAAATATCGTAACATCTAGTTTTCAATTTAAAACCACCAGATTTGGTATACTATCTCATGGAGACGGTTTTTGGAAGTGGTCGGAGCCCGGGGTCGAGGGGCCCCCATAGAATATTTTCGCAAAATCTAGTTTTCAATTTAGAACCACCAAAATTTGGTATACTACCTCATGGTGCTCTTTTTAGACCGTAGACGGTTTTTGGAAAGGTAGGGGGCCCGGGGTCGAGGGGCCCCCATAGAATATTTTCGCCAAATCTACAGTTTTCAATTTAGAACCACCAAAATTTGGTATACTACCTCATGGTGCTCTTTTTAGACCGTAGACGGTTTTTGGAAAGGTAGGGGGCCCGGGGTCAAGGGGCCCCCATACGCAATATTCGTCAAATCTACAGTTCTCAATTTAAAACCACTAGATTTGGTATACTATCTCATGGTGCTCTGACTTAGACCGTAGACGGGTTTTGGAAGCGGTCGGAGGCCGGGGTCGAAGGGGGCCCCATAGAGTATTTTCGCCAAATCTACAGTTTTCAATTTAGAACCACCAAATTTGGTATACTACCTCATGGTGCACTAATTTAGACGGTAGACTGTTTCGGGAAAGATATGGGGCCCGGGGTCAAGGGGGTCAAGGGGGCCCCGTACGCAATATTCGTAAAATCTACAGTTTTCAATTTAAAACCCCAAAATTTAGTATACTATCTCATGCTACTCTGACTTAGACCGTAGACGGTTTTTGGAAGTGGTCGGAGCCCGGGGTCGAGGGGCACCCATAGAATATTTTTGCCAAATCTACAGTTTTCAATTTAGAACCACCAAATTTCGTATACTACCTCTTGGTGCACTAACCTAGACCGTAGACTGTTTTGGGAAATATATGGGGCCGGGGGTCAAGGGGCCCCATACGCAATTTTCGTCAAATCTACAGTTTTCAATTTAAAACCACCACATTTGGTATACTATCTCATGGTGCTCTAACTTAGCACGTAGAGGGTTTATGAAACGGGTGGAAGCCCGGTCCAAAGGATGCCCCCTACAAAATTTTCGTAAAATCTACAGTTTTCAATTTAGAACCACCAAATTTCGTATACTACCTCATGGTGCTCTAACTTAGACCGTAGACGGTTTTTGGAAAGGTAGGGGGCCCGGGTTCAAGGGCCCCCGATACGCGATATTCGTCAAATCTACAGTTTTCAATTTAAAACCACCAGATTTGGTATACTATCTCATGGTGCTCTGACTTAGACCGTAATCAGTTTTTGGAAGTGGTCGGAGGCCAGGGTCGAAGGGTCCACCCCCATAAAGTATTTTCGCCAAATCTACAGTTTTCAATTTAGAACCACCAAATTTGGTATACTACCTCATGGTGCTCTAACTTAGACCGTAGGCCGCCCCGGTGGCGCAGTGGTCTAAGGCGTTGGCCTCTGATCATTCGTCCGTAAGGGGTCCGGGTTCGAATCCCGGTCAGGCATGGATGTTGTGTTTGTCTTACGGCACTGGCTCTCTCCCTTCCCTGGAACCAGTGACCCTAAATTAGGGACGGGCGACTGCTTATAGCCCATTGAGTTGCTCACGGCGGTCGTTAAACCTCCAATCAAAAAAAAAAACAAACTTAGACCGTAGACGGTTTTTGGAACGGATCGGGGCCCGCGGCCAAGGGACCCCCATACAAAAATTTCGTAAAAAGTTCCATTTTTTATTCTTAAGATCTGCAACACAGTTCAACATTCCAATACCCGACCTACGGTCTAAGTGTCAGACCGTAGATAACAATCAAGTGCAAAAATATCCGGTTAATGGTGTATTAAAATCACAAATAAACGTTAGCTTTCACCACCAACGGGCGGCTTATCAGGCAGAAATACAATGTAATGTAATAGAGAGTTCCAGATATTCAAAATTTAAAATGGTAAGAAAAAGATGATCAATGCCAACGTCAGCTGTTCTATCCTAGGTGTCTCCTCGGAGATAAGTATTTCCATTCCTCTTCCTTTCTTTTTTTGTTTCATAAAATTAAATTAACTAAATAAAAAAATTAAAGATAAGTTTGCTGGAAAAGTACAGGAATATATTTTTCATTCATTAACGTTCACCAGCTGAACTTGGTGATTGCACAGATATTTACCCGGGAAATACCACAATGCTAGTACAAATTACATTAATGATTTCTTTGCACCCGTTCCATTAGTATGTCCATAAGAGCGTTTATTATTATTTTTTTTATTGGAGGTTTAACGACCACCGTGAGCAACTCAAGGGGCTATAAGCAATCGCCCGTCCCTAATTTAGGGTCACTGGTTCCAGGGAAGGGAGAGAGCCAGTGTCATAAGACAAACACAACATCCATGCCTTACCGGGATTCGAACCCGGACCCCTTACGGACGAATGATCAGAGGCCAGCGCCTTAGACCATTGCGCCACCGGGGGCGGCTTAAGAGCGTTTAAGGCCGTATGAAAAATACATGGATGATTTCAACATGAGCCGCTCCTGTGGCGCAGTGGCCTATGCGATGGCTTCTGATCACTAGTCCGAGAAGGGTGCGGGTTCGAATCTCGGTGAGTCATGGACGTTGTGTTTGACTTCTGGCGATGGCTGTCCCCTTCCCTGGAACTAGTGACCCAAAATTAGGAACTTCTGACTGCTTACAGCTCACTGAATTGATCACGGTGGTCGTTAAACCTCCCAACTAAAAAAAAAAAGATTGCGACATGTCCATTGCTATCTGTTATGGAGCAGTGTGAAAAGTACGTTTTTGACATCAACGTGACCTCTTCCATGTGGGCTGGCCACAAAATTTTAAGGGACCGTACAAAATCGCACTTTTGTTTCCCCGTGTCCGCGCTTCGGTCTATGGTTGAAGTATACGTATATATAGTTGGGCCATTTCAGCACGTAGTATGATTTATATAGAAATTAAAGATAATGTTACACTTTTACTCTGCTACAACACATTAATCCCAAAGGCGATTTCTTGAAATTTTTAATCCGTCGTGCTCATATTCACAACGTTAACATAACATGTCAAGTTATTAATGTTGCACTTTTACTCTGTCATAAAACCTTAATTGCAAGACCTTAGGCCTAGCCTTTTTTTAGGAATTTTTAGTTAGACGTATTCATAAGGTTTCGATAACATGCCAAAGTTATGGTACTGCGTTTTTACACAGGCACTAAAATTAATAAACAGGCTTTAAGCCCTTTTATCAGTTTTCAATCAACCCCAACCGTGCTCATATGCATAAAATGTTCACAGAAAGTCAAGTTTATTTTTTTTTTTTTTTTTTTTTTTTTTTTGATTGGAGGTTTAACGACCACCGTGAGCAACTCAATGGGCTATAAGCAGTCGCCCGTCCCTAATTTAGGGTCACTGGTTCCAGGGAAGGGAGAGAGCCAGTGCCGTAAGACAAACACAACATCCATGCCTGACCGGGATTCGAACCCGGACCCCTTACGGACGAATGATCAGAGGCCAGCGCCTTAGACCACTGCGCCACCGGGGCGGCCAAGTTTATTGTGTAGCGCTTTTACTCGATTACAAAACTTTAAATAGCCCCTACTAGTGGCGGACCACCGCATAAGGGCAGCAAGCGTGCGCTTGGTGCCTCTGAATCGCAGGGGCCTCAAAATACCAAAAAGAAAACTTAAATTTTATTTCCGTTGTTTTGTTAATTGGTAAAAATATAAAAAAATAATAACGATAATATAGGTACATTATCACGTGTTCTGCGACGCTATTTTTATAGAGGGTGCCAGTTTCATGCTACGAAAGGAACCGCGTTCAGCGTCTTGTTATTCCTGGCCGTGGCTGTCGTTTCTAGGCAGTGGCGTCGAAACTCTTTTTTTTTTTTTTTGACAGCGGGGGCAAGATGTCGGAGAACAAAATATTTCACCCTGGCATACAATTTATCGTACTACTGTAAAAGAAGATGTGCTGACTTCACTACGAAAATTTGCTGAAAAACATTTTTTTTTTCATTAAACATTAATCTGGTGGCGCAGTGGTCTAAGCGATGGCCTTTGATCATTCGTCCAAAAGGGGTCCGGGTTCGAATCCCGGTGAGGCATGGATGTTGTGTTTGTCTTACGGCACTGGCTCTCTCCCTTCCCTGGAACCAGTGACCCTAAATTAGGGACGGGCGACTGCTTATAGTCCATTGAGTTGCTCACGGTGGTCGTTAAACCTCCAATAAAAAACAACCAAAAAAAAACATTAATCTATAAAAGAAAAGCATTTTTCATATCCATATAGTTTCTCAATGTAAACTAACTGTACACATGAACGGCATTAAACTATAGATCTTGATACTTCCGGATTGGTATGAATTCCGCAGGAATTGGGGCCGTAGACGCTATAATTAAATATTGAAAGAACTTATATCTCATTCCTCATCCTACTTCCACTTCCCTAATTAGTTTTACTCATTTTTTTAGAGAAAGACTAATTTTGCACTCCTAATGAGACAAAGCATTGCTGGTCTTCAAACGGGAACCAGCCCTTTGGACTGTTTAATGCAACTAGCATTTCTTGGCGTCTCAGGAGTGAATGACATTAAGAAAAAATATTCAGATTTCTAGATAGTTCATGGTAAAAAATGAAGAGCAATACTCAATTTTTATCAAAATGAACTTCAAAAAAAAAAAAAAAAACCCCAAAAAAACGAATGTTTGAGATCTCCAATCACAAACATATGTAATTTAAAAAGGAAGAAAACTGAGGGGGCAAATGTGATATTTTGCCCCCCCCCCCCACTCATCTGCGTGCGTGGGAAACTTCCCCCTCTGCCCCCGCGGTCCCGACGCCGCTGTTTCTATTAGAGACCACTGATACCTATATATATTATTGAAGCAAATCCTTATATATAAAAGGCTAAGTTGCTGACGACCTGGATCACTTTTTAAGTCGTCATAGCAAAAACCGAGAAACAAATGTTTGTGATGTCATGTTTAGCTTTTTGTGCAGGTGAAGTCATGACCTACACGCGCACAGTTCACGCGTATAACACTTTGTTTTGTCGTCATAGCAACAAAGAACACAGCTGTGACGTCATCTGATCCAAATCATTTTCACATGACGTCAGAGATGCGTTGAAATGGAAGCTAATACGACGTTTTCTCATTCTCACAGGACGTCAGAAATGGAAGCTAATACACTGAATTACATACAACAAAATCACAAAATCAGTCTCAGTTAAGTGTCAAAAAGTATAAAGGTCTGATGGACCAAATTCAGAATGCTGGATATGATGAGTTTCTTAAAGGAAAAGCTCTTGTTTTGCCATCTTCATTTCAAGGTAGTCCACGAAATATGGTGCAAAATTATCAGGATGCAATGGCGATAGTCAGAAAGTATGTCAAACTTGATCTTTTCCTTACTATGACTTGCAACCCGAAATGGGAAGAAATTACTGAAAATTTGAACGGTCAATTTGTCGAAAACCGTCCAGATTTAGTTGCAAGTCTTCCAATTGAAGTTGAAAGAATTAATGGATGACATAAACAAAAGGCATATTTTTGGAGTTCCGGTGGCCAAAGTTCATGTAATCGAATTCTAAAAAAGAGGGCTTTCCCCATGCTCATATGCTCTTGATTTTGAAAGAAGAAGACAAATCAACATTGTCTGAGAAAACTGATCAAATTATATCGGCAGAACTGCCAGATAAAAAGCATTTACCAGTTTTACATCCAACTGTTGCGAAACACATGGTTCATGGCCCGTGTGGTGAAATAATCACAATTCACCCTGTATGGAAGATGGCAAATGTACCAAACAATTTCTGTTCCAAAATGAAACAGTAGCTAACAAAGGCGGGTATCCTTTATATCGCCGTAGAAAGAATGGTACAACCACAACTGTATGTGGTAATATTATTGATAACACCTGGATTGTCCCTTATAATCTGTATTTTTTGTTAAAGTACAATTGCCACATTAATGTCGAGGTGTGCGCTACTGTGAAAAGCGTGAAATACCTTTTCAAGTACGTATACAAAGGTCATGACTGTGCAAATGTGCGTATAACAGAGCACAACACCAAATACGACGAAGTAAAAAGTCATGTTGATTCCTGATACGTTAGCGCACCTGAGGCAATGTGGTGAATACTTGGTTATGATATGCATCAGCAATCTCATACAATAGTTAGATTACCTGTTCACCTTCCTGAAGAACAGAACATTACCTTTAATCCTGAGCGTTCAAACAATGATCGTAATGCAGTTGTTCATAATGTTTAGAGAGATACAATGCACAGCATGGTTCAACTAAATGAAGGCAATTACGATGCACAATCCATTTCATATAGCGACATGCCAAGGCAATTTATGCGTTCAATCAAAAAGAAAGACAACGGGTCCAACAAAAATGTGGTGGAGATAATGTGATTGGAAGAATGTATTCAGTCAACCTTGGCTCTGACTCCAAAAGATATTGTTAGAGACTACTGCTACTTTATGTGTCTAGAGCGAAAAGCTTTACAAATTTAAGAACAGTCAATGGAATTCCGTATGATACCTTCCAAGAAGTTGCATTGCAGAAAGGTTTAATTAAGAATGATGAAATATGGGAAAAAACCTTAGATGAAGCATCAGTTTGCAGCATGCCTCGACAACTGCGAGATTTATTTGCATACATTCTTATCTTTGTTTCACCACCCAATGCACAAGAATTGTTTGAAAAATATAAATCCCATCTTTGGAAAGAATTTGCACACACAAGAACTTGAAAATTTCTGATTTTAAAACATTTGAAAAGAAAGCCATTCAGTGTCCCAAAAACTCTGATGCTGACAAATTAAATGAGAATGTTCATGATCTCTTAGAGAGGACAGCAAGCACATACTTAAGCTCTGATTCAATTGATGCCGGTGGCAGAAAAAATACTGAACAGTATTATCCTATAGAGTTTTTAAATGAGCAAAGTCCATCAAGAATGCCACTTCACAGACTCAAGTTGAAGATTGGAGCTATTATATCATGCTTCTGAGAAACCTCAATACATAACGAGGTTTATGCAATGGAACAAAACATTGGTTTATGCAATGGAACAAAACATTGGTTTATGCAATGGATTAAAGAACTAAAACCCAATTTGATCATTGCAGAAGTACTCACAGGTTCAGCATGTGGTAAAACTGTTTTTATTCCACGAATTGACCTCGCACCTACTGATATAGACCTCCCATTCACATTAAGATGACGACAATTCCCTGTAAAACTCGCCTTTGCTATGGCCATTAATAAGTCTCAAGGTCAAACACTGGAAAAAGTAGGTATCTACCTTCCTGAACCAGTGTTTAGCCATGGACAACTTTATGTTGCATTGTCAAGAGTTCGACGGTTTGATGTCACAGTTAAAGTAGTTCATGGGCAAGAACAAGGAAAACTACTTCCAGATTTCGAAAAGATATTTACAAAAAATATCATGTACAAAGATATTTTCCACCATTGTTAATAAATGCTTGAATAGCAATAAGTGATATCTAGAACCCGCTGTATTCTTATCTCAATGGGCTTTACAGCTAGTCATAGAATAAAAAGAAAAACATAATACTCAAAAATATATATGTATAAAATCCATAGGTAGAACATAAATGTCGTATTACTTTTGAAATGCTTTTATATACCACACAATCAATATATAAAATACTCTATAATGAATTATATATATATATATATATATAATACTTCTATTTATTTATTTTGAAATAATGCTTACATTGGAAATTTAAGGATAAAGAAATGCATAATATTTGACACTTTTTCAAAGGAACAAAGGGATTATTTCTTGGGAGCAAGGATTTGTGTTACATTTTATTTAGGGAAGGAATTTTCAACATAATATTTATGCTCTAGCTTCTAATATTGATGTTGTAACCTGTTTTAAATTTTTACTCGCCAGCAAACAAAGTACGCACAAAAATTTCCAAAATGAAATGAAAGAGAATAACTCTTTACAGGTAAACCTTAAATCCAAGAGCTATGTATACAGCTGCATTCATCAGTAATCAAGGCAGTTTAACTGGGCATGATTAGAAAACTAATTACAGAAGATGGAAAGTGATTAGTTAGCTCAGAAAATACTAAGAAACAACTAGATTTAATTTAAGTTTCTGATATTAGAGAGCAAACTGATTTTCTGGCAAATTTTTACATAAAGCATTCATTAGCAAATTTTGATAAAGGTCAAAATAAGCCACAAAAAATTAAAAATAAAATAAAAATCAGCTACTTTCTTCCACCACTGGTTATAAAGTATGTTATGAAATTAACAAATGACACCCAAAAAAATTTTCATAGCAGAAGGAAGGTATCAGACACAAAGAGATTTTCAAGTCGAACAGTTAAAAGAAGAGATATAGAAGGAAACATGATATACCTCCATGCCTTCTAGGAGAAGAATTTTGCATGATGGAAAAGTTGAAAATAGGCAAAAAATATTCATGGAAAAAGAACTTTTCAAATACGTCTCCCGGAAGTAAAGATAGCGGGGGGGGGGGGAGGAAAGGTTTCTACCTTTACGCTCCTAGCGGGAAATCTTTTCATTATATATTTAAAGAGGATTTTCTTACTGTAGCAAAAATCTTATTCGCTTCCCATCTTTATCGTAGGGAATGACATACAATAAAATAAAAAAATTCTCAGAAGGGTTTTTAGAAGTGTAGATACAGCTGCAAATGGAAGTACACAAACACCACCTAGCAGCAGAACTGTGAACTACAAAACTCCTCAAATACAAACCAAAGTGTTCCATAGAGTAAATGATATTTGGTGTTAAAATAATTTTTAAAATTGGACAATTAAAAGCACAGATACTGAGAAAAATAAATTAAATATTTGCGCCCCCTAGCGGCAAAACTGAATAATTTTGGGAAGAAAATACACAAGGAGTTTTCATGGTTAGTAGTATCTAATTTAAAAAAAATAATAATAATTGGGTTTTTAGTCACGCAGGTATTGTTGTAAATGGAAATGTAAACTTACACCCTCTAGTGGCACACTTGTGGGTTAAGAAAAATTTGAAATTATATGAGAAACATTTCGCACCGAAAATGCTTTCCGACAAAGAAAGAATTTTTCAAATTGGACTCCTAGAAACAGAGATACTGACAAGAATAAGATATACATCTACACCCCTGGTGGGAAGACTATACACTATTTTAAGCAGGAAGTATTTTCAAAAAGCTTTCCGAGGTGAGAGGTATCACTTCACGAAATAATTTTTTTAATCGAGTTTCCAGAAGCTCAGATTTTTTTGCAAATACATCACAAGAAATGAACACTTATGCCCCTGATGGCCAAACCATTCTTTACCGACAATGAGGAAATATATGCAAAACAGTTCCAATAAGGAGCTGTATCCGACACAGGAAGAATTTTTCAAATTGGACTTTTAGAAGCGGAGGTTTGAGAAAATCGCAACTTACCTTTACGTCCCCTAGCGGAAAATCTATGCATTACTTGAAAAAGAGACTGCAATTAAAATAGTCTTCGATATAAATGGCATCAAAAGGAAAAAGGATTTTTTAATCAGATATTTAGAAGCAGATATATGAAATAAAATGTATTTTGAATTCAATAGGATCTGCATTTATGCCCTCTAGTGGTCAAGTTGTGCATCGAAAAAAAGCTGGAATGCAGGGATCATTCTCACATATCAAGCTTCCCAATACAAAAATAATTTTACAAATAAAACTAATAGTTGCAGAGATATGGTGTCTCCTGCCGGACAAAGTGAACACATAAACATGTTTTTTTTTTTTTACAAGACATGCTAATAATGCAGCTTCAGTACTGCTAACAGACAAGGAAACCAACAGCTCCCACATTTTGCAGGGGGTGGGGAGGGAAATTTTTCAGACATAAGTTATATCAGTAGAAAAATCCTCGACTACAAAACATCACACAGAGACAAAAAGGCAGGAATGAATAAAATTCCAGGACCTTTAACACAATTTTAGGATATTTCCAGGACAACATGGAATTCCAGGACTTTTTTAGGATTTCTAGGACTCGTACAAACCATGGATGAAGGAAATCATGGGAGGACCAAATTCAGGAATGTCTGCATGAGAAAAAGATAGTGAGTATGAAGTACAAAACATCTTGTGTAAGACGTGTGATGGATGTCAGTAAAGCTCCAATTGTGTGCCAACATTACTATAAATGAATGTGTTTGCTACATCAACAGTAAGTAAAATCTAGTTCGTCAGTTCTGAATGTTAATTTGATAGAAGAACTTTCTTTGAGGAGTTAACCTCTGAATCTCATAGAACCACTTAGCAGCAATGGAAACCAAACCTAAGACTAAAATTACAGACTTACTGACCATTTTGATTACAAAAACTGACTTTACTGATTTGGACTTATAAAAAAAAAAAAAAAAAAAAAAACAGACTAAATACTGACTCAAATTTCTCATTAGGAAAGAAGGGTCAAAAGCATTTTTTTTTTAAATCTGGCCTCCACCATCCCCATAGCCAGCCAACTCACACCTATTTATTGTTTCAATTGTAATCAACATATAAAACTATTACAAAATTACATATAATAATAATAATAATAATAAAAAATAATCAGGAAAATCATTGCACTTTATTATAATAATACTGACATGCTCCTTTTCAGCACAAATATACCTAAAACTAGAAAAAGCTTTAAAGTGCAGCTGTACAGTACCATTT
Source organism: Macrothele yani (assembly GCA_039090855.1). Classification (NCBI taxonomy): domain Eukaryota; kingdom Metazoa; phylum Arthropoda; class Arachnida; order Araneae; family Macrothelidae; genus Macrothele; species Macrothele yani. The sequence goes on from CM077001.1 coordinate 87,013,998, forward strand.
TCAGAATAATACAAACAAAATGTTTACAACTTTGAATTTTTAAATGTAATGTGGAAAATCATCTAGCTTTCTTTACAAAATTAGGTCATTAAGTCTCACTTTGATTTTGCTTCTTTGAAAACAATGTTGTTATAACACTGCTTTTTCGCTTATCAACTGCTTTCTGTACCTTTTTTATGTCTTTAATTTTCTTCACTTCTTGTTCCCTAACTTTCGTAGCACTCTCCAGCATTGCTTGGGCCACACTAATTCCCACCAAGTCCTTTTTATTTATTGCTTCTTTTAAGCACTTGTTTGCATCATCCAGTAATCTGTCAACAGTCAATCTTTTCTCTTTTTCTTCCTCTTTCATTTTCTTCAGTGCCTGTTCACCGTGTCCAATATTTACTTTTTCTTTTTCAAACTTACTCTTCATACTGGCTTGCAACAATTTTTCTTTTTCCTGTTCTTCTTGTTTCCTCAGTTTTTCCTCAGCCACTCTCTTCTCATCTTCACAGTACTGCTTGTATCTGACATGAGCTGTGCGTGCCAATTGAAGAAGTTCCTGAGTGATAATTACAAGTGAGCCTTCCCCTCAAACACATTCACCACAGCATCTCTTACAGTCAAATAAGCATCCAATGTTCTTTCACACATATTTGCGGTGTCTTCATTCAAGATGTTCCCCGACAATGAGAATCTCCTTTCTACATCCGCATTGCCATGCGAAAGTGCAAGTGCAGCCTTCACAATTTTCGTAACAGTAGGGTATTTCTTTTCTCCAGATTTATATGTCTTCTCAAAAACTGACTCCAGTAAACGTTCACTGGGTTCTTGTCACTGCCTGATTTTTCTTCTTCTAACATCAATAGTTTCCATTCATCAACTAGTGCATGTTCACTGTACTCGATTGGAAGAACTACAGCTAATTTCACTATGTTTTTGTATGATCCTTCTTTCACCTTCTTTGCAGGATGCAAACATCGAAAATACCACAACACAGGTTTATCTACAGAAGACTTTTCCAAAATATGTGTACAAGCAGACACATAGTGCTTTTTAGCTTTCATGGAAATATAGCATCTTTCTTGTGCGCTTAGCTTCTTGAGATATTCACTTTCTCTAGTGTCGAACACTATGTTTTTCAATGGCAAGTAATACTTATCACAAAATGCTTCCAGAATCAATGAAGCAGCACTAACACAAAATCGATTCATGAGTGTTCTGACGAGGTTTGTGAGCTCATTATAGATTAGATGCATTAAAGGATCTCTCTTCTGAAGGAAACCAGTGAATCTTGAACATGTATGAGCACTTGCACAAGCAAACATAATTTCTGCTTATGTAGTTTTGTCTTTTAATAGTTTAACAATATTCTTGTATTTCAAAGAACTCATCAACTTGCTTTTGTACTGGGGTATGAACTGAAGAAAGTATATTTCAACAGCTGACCATTGTTCTAAAAGTCTCTCTCCAGCTGGTTCTAATGTCAGCCATCTAGAGGAAACATGTTTCATAAACCGATGATCTGGAAGTTTCATATCTGACTGTATTTTTTCAAAATCTTCTCAACAAGATGTTTGGCTATCAAAAAAATTATAGAGAAACAAGATCATGTCTGAAGCATTTTCATCAAAGTCTTGTAATCCTTTTTGGAATGCATTATGGATGATGTGTATGCTACATGTGCCAACATCAATCAACTGTTTTCTTCCTAACAGGATCAGAGAAACATTCATAAGATGACGATCCACAGTTTTGTTAACATTGGGTACATCACAACCTAGCATCAATAGCTTTGAACGAGAATGCTGGGCATTATCCAAGGCTTCATTTAACTTGGAGTAAATATCACTAGCAGTGGCTTTACCAATGAAGAAAGTCTTTAGATGTCGTGTCATAATCATTTGTTTGGAATCAGACCAGTATTTAACTACAGTTTGAAGCTCTTTCTTGGAAGCTGCATTCACAGTTTCATCAAAACAAAGAGAGAAATGTGCTCCTCCAATATCATCCACCAATTGCTTTTTAAAATATGGAGCTAAAGGATCACATACTAAATATCTTGCCTTTGTCCTTGAAAGGGTGAACTCAGAAGGAACACTTTCAGGAAACATTGCCTCAAAGGTTTCTTTGACATCTTCACAAGCTGGCTGAACAGCAAAGTTCTCTCCAATCATTTTCAAACACCAGATTAACTCTGCCCTTGAAGCAGCTTGTCTAGCAGAATAAAGCTGAATTGATGGTGTAGCTTTGGGAGATGAAATTACACCATCACTGCAACATCCAGGACGGGCTGAAGACAAATGTAGTTGTGAAGAACTCAGTTTCACTTTACATAGTTCTCTGTGCTTCCGAGTAGAAGCATGCTGCTCTATAGCACTAAAGCCCCAAGAAACTGAAAATGTTTTTGCGCACAACATACAAAAAACTTCACTGCCACTTTTTTTCTGTCCCCATTCAGAAACCATGAAACCATTGATGTCCTTTTTTTGGAACCATTCTGATTTTACAGTACATTTTTCCATACTTTTGTCTAAGTAATCCAGTTAATCAAAAAGCATATGATTTTATAAAGACAGCTGCATTACCTGAAACAACAAATAAAAAAATTAGGATTACTATTCATTACAGTATGAAGTGAAGAAAAAACACATATGCACACATAACTATTCCCCTATATATATATATATATATATAAGGTCAGGTGATGCGTAACATCACAGCCTCTCCTTGACAAATGTCAACCCCGCCTTCTCGTGGTGCATCCTGTTCCCACTAAAGGGGCTCTGACGACCGCCCATAGCGGTATAACTATACCATCGGGATTAGAGGAAATTCTATCCCACACTCACCAACCCGCTTGGCCAGCGTGGTGAGTTATGGCCAAACCCCTCCAAAATGACTCCACAACTTAAATCTTGGCCCTCAGTCTCCGGCAGCTGGAATGTACCTGGCCAAGGCAGCGGCCAGTGCGACATGAAGGCAGAGGGTGCTAAGAATCCCCGGAGGACCGGACTAGGCTGCCATCTGATGCTGACCTTGGCTATGTATAATGAACGCTCCCTATCTTCTGATTCAAGGCTTCTTGAATTGGAAGAGGAACTACAAAGGATCAAGTGGGACATCGTCGGGCTAAGTGAGGTAAGGAGAAAAGGAGAAGATCTCATCGAACTGAAAAGTGGACATCTCTTCTACTATCGTGGGACAGATACTGGCAGAACTAGTGGTGTTGGATTTATATAATAAACAAGAAACTGAAGGATAAAGTGGTAGAAGTTGAAAGTTCCTCTGACAGAGCTGCACGACTCGTTATCCAACATCGAGAAGATACCAGGCTCAGATTATTCAAACTTATGCACCCACCACAAGTCATCCTGAAGAAGAAATTGAAGAATTTTATGAGGAAATTTGTCATCTAAATAATAAAGGTAAGCAGCACTTGAAAATAATTATGGGAGATTTCAATGCAAAAATAGGGCAACGGCAACAGAATGAAACTTCAGTAGGTAAATTCGGTCACGGCAACAGAAACCAGCGTGGAAATACTCTCGTAGAGTTTGCAGAGGCAGAAGGGTTTTTCATCTTGAACTCCTTCTTCAAGAAAAAGCCACACAGGAAATGGACATGGAGACATCCAAATGGGACGACAAGTGAAATTGATTTTATTATGTGTAACAAAAAATTTGTCATAGAAGACTGCAGTGTGCTAAACAAGTTCAACACAGGTAGTGACCATAGATTGGTGAGATGTAAGATGCACCTCAACACTAAACTTGAACGTGGCAAACTCATAAGACAAACAAAATCTATTGACATAACCAACCTTAAAAAAACACCATAATACCTTCAAGTTGGAACAGAAGAACAGGTTCTCTGCTTTAGAAGGCCTAACATCGGAAGAAGTGGACATCTCTGAAGTTAACAGAAAAGTAACCAAAGCTCTTATGGAAACAGCAACAAAATTAGCTGGGTCTAAGAACAAGTTGCATGTAAATAAATTATCAGGAAAAACGAAAATGTTGATGCAAAAAAGAAGAGAGATGAGGACAACTAAAGAAGATGTGACTTCCAAAGTGGAATATATAGAGCTATGCAAGACAGTACGAAAAAGTATCACTGAAGACGTAAGAAAATTCAACTGTGAACTAGTGAGGAAAGCAATTGAAAACAACCAAAGCCTAAAGATAGCAAAGGGACATCTCAGTAAGGGAAGAAAACAGATTATGGCACTGAGAAAAGAAGATGGTTCTGTAACAAGAAATAGAGGCGAAATGTTGACAAGAGTGAAAGATTTCTACTCCAAATTATATGAAAGGGATGATACATGCACTCCAGACATCATGAAAGATACCAGTACCAGAGTTCCTCCAGTCCTCCCAGCAGAAGTTGCACATGCAATCAAGAACATGAAGCGGGGAAAAGCTCCAGGAGAAGATGGAATTACTGTAGACATCATACAAGAAGCAAGTGGAGAAATCGAAACAGTACTCGCCCAAATTTTCACTCGATGCCTTAATGAAGGAAAGATTCCTGAGGATTGGAACACCGCTACAATGATCCTGCTACATAAGAAAGGTGACATTGAGGATCTCGGAAACTACAGACCTATCAGCCTCCTATCAGTAGTTTATAAAATCTTCACTAAAGTTCTTTCACACCGCTTGAAGGTAACACTGGACATGGCTCAACCGAGAGAACAAGCTGGATTCAGGAGTGGCTACAGCACAATAGATCATATCCATGTGCTGAGAGAACTAATTGAAAGAGCGAGGGAATATGAACTTCCATTGTGCATGGCTTTTATCGATTATGAAAAAGCCTTTGATTCGGTGAAACCATCAGCAGTTACAATGGCTCTGAAAACCTGCGGTATTGAAGATGCATACATTAATATTATTAATAACATCTATGAAAATGCAAGTGCAAAGATTAGGCTGTTTGAAAATACAACACACATAAAAATTGGAAAGGGAGTGAGACAAGGTGACACCATATCTCCGAAGCTCTTTAATGCCACATTGGAGGGTGTTTTTCAGTCACTGAGCTGGGAAAACAAGGGGATAAAGATTAATGGAGATTATCTAACCCACCTTCGTTTTGCTGATGACGTAGTCATTTTTGCAACTAGCCCATCAGAGCTGCAGAGTATGATCCAGGAACTTGCTGACAAGAGTAAAGAAGTGGGATTAAAAATGAACTTTCAGAAGACAAAAGTGATGTTCAATGCTTTTACAAGAAATGAAGATTTATCGATTGATGGAGAAAAGCTGGAGATAACAGACACGTACGTTTATCTTGGACAGCAGATATCAAGTGAGGGTCACATTGATGAAGAAATTAATCGGCGTACAAAACTTGCCTGGAGAGCTTTTGGAAGAAACAGCATAATTTTCAAGAGCAATATGCCATTATGTCTTAAAAGAAAAGTGTTTGATCAATGCATCCTTCCAGTGCTTACGTATGGTGCAGAGACGTGGACCTTAACTAAAAGAGACATACAAAGGCTGCAGACAACTCAAAGTAGCATGGAGAGGTGCATACTTGGTGTAACCAGGAGAGATAAGAAGAGGAACTCGTGGATCCGAAAAATGACAAGAGTGGAAGACATCATGATCAGAGTCAAATCCCTGAAATGGCAATGGGCTGGACATACTGCCAGAAGGACAGATCATCGATGGACAGCCGAAATTTTAGATTGGATTCCAAGGGACAGGAAAAGACCCAGAAGAAGACCACGTGGGAGATGGGTGGATGGAATTCGAAAGTATGCAGGGGTGACATGGAGGAGACTGGCACAAGACAGACCGTTGTGGAGGAAACTTGGGGAGACCTTCGTCCAGCAGTGGATTGATAATGGTTGACAATGATGATGATATATATATATATATATATATATATATATGGAGAGAGAGAGAGAGAGAGAGAGAGATCAAGAGAAATTTTTAAGCAGGGTGTCTATTAAATTCCTACAGTAAAATTTACTGAGTATTCCCAGGTTAAGATTTTCATGCCGTTATAGGGCCCCACCACACCCTACACAGTGGTGAACTACCGAGACACTACAATGTCCAAATTTCACCTCCGTATTATTATTTTCAGAGAAATTAAAAAAAAAAAATCAGCACTGATTAGTTAAAAAAAACTTCACAATTAACCAGATAATTATGTAGTTATGGTGGACACAAACTACAGACAGACAGACAGACACACAAACAGACACACAGACAGACTGACACACAGAAACCACTTCAAAAATAGTGAAATCGTATTCGGGGACCCCAAAACATGTATTTCTGTTGAAATCTGGAATTCAAATTTTTGCACGACTACAATACTTCCTCATACTAATGTATGAGAAAGTAATAAGAAAAATTATAGGAAATACAGTACAAAGGCTCAAAATGTAGGAAATATAAGATGGGTAGGAGCATTGTTTGCGTATATGCGCACACACAACTCTTCGCCAAACCAAAACAATACATCTGGCAAGGAAAGTTAACCGAAATTTACTTTTTTGCACTTAGATAACATTCTCAATATAGAGATCAAAAATCACTCTCTAGTGCACAAGGTTGTTAACAAAGTTATAACTCAGAGCCTTCTCAACAGCATTTTCTAATTTTTCAATCCATCTGCCACATAAAACATTACTTTACCGACCACAAACTTTTTTTCATATCACGTAAACCTTTTTTAAAAAAGCCATGGTATAAAACTGACTTTACAGACCAAAATTGAAAAATACAGACTAAAACTGACCAATCTGAAAAATACTGACTTTTACTGATTTTACTGACCATTTTCCATCCCTGACTTAGTGATATGCATGTACATACAAGGGCATTCTGAAAGTAATGCCTCCTCCTTAATAACTTTTGAAATTTTGAAGTGATTTTAATGAAACTGCACTGACATTTACTATGATATGTTACCAATGTGGGAACACATTTTTTTCAGAATCGGAAATAAAGATCCTGAATGACAGAGAAAAGCAGCGAGTTGTAATTGAATTCCTGGAAAAAGAGGGATGTGAGGCTCTACAAATCCACAGAAGACTCCTGGCGGTGTATGGAGCTGCCACAATCGATATCAGAAATGTCCGAAGATGGATGAAGAGGTTTCGAGAGGGAGAAAGTTCAGTGTCTGACGAACAACAGAGTGGAAGACCCGCAACTGCAGTGACAGATCCCAACAGGCAATGAGTGAAAGACCTCATCACAGCTGATCGTCGTGTCACCATCCAGGAGTTGCAACAATAAACAGTGCTCACTATGTTTAGAAATTGAAGGAGCTAAAGGAAGCTATCAGAAGGAAAAGACATGACATTGCACTTCATAGTGTTGTTTTACACCATGATAACGCACGTCCCCACACCTCAATGGAGACTTCACAGGCTGTTGCCAAAATGGGGTGGATGGTGTTGCCCCAACACCCCAACAGTCCTGATTTGGCTCCCTCAGACTTTTTCCTGTTTGGGAACGTTTCGACGATGTGACAGGCGTTAAACTGGCTGTGAACTCATGGGTGAAACGACAGCCTCAGGAATTTTTCCAAAATGGATTTTACCAATGGGTTCAAAGATGGCGGAAATGTATAGAAAGTGATGGACAATACTTTGAATAGGCTAGCATTATTAACAATATGCCAAAGTATTTTGCCACCATGTTTCACATTTTTGCTGCTATAAATAAAAATCTTATGAGGGACGAGACATTACTTTCAGGATGTCCTTTGTACATACACAAATTTTGAATTCATGTCAGATTCAATGTTTCTTATTTCTCGGTTGGGAAAAGAATACAAAAACTCTGAGCACAATGTTCATGAACATTGTAGGTTTATGACTTGAATAAAACAATGTGATTTGAACATTTTAAAGTTTATATAATAAAAGTGCAATCATAAAACACACACAATGGGCAAGAAACATAAAAAAACATTTATGAAAGAAAACACAACTTTTCTTAACTTCCCAAGAGATCCATTAAAATTTTTAAATGGACATAAATAACAATAATCAGTTACAGCTTCTTCTTCTGCATCAAATCACTGTATAAGAGAAAGTCAACAAGTAAATTAGGAAGTGGCAAGTCTGAAATGAGTTGCAACCTGTGTTTTCCAATGAAGTGCCGTATAGCCAACCTACATTGAGATTTTAACTTCAGAGGCTTACCTAAAAGCACATAAAAAAAAAAAAGTAAAAGGTACAGTCACTACTTAGGGATTAAACTTTAGTCTATAAATTACTGAATGATGAGAATCACAACTGTTTTTTTCCTTCACAAAAGTCAACTAATGAACTGACAAAACAGACAAGGCATCACACTTTACTCTAAAGTTTTGAAGGTGACTTCATCTCAGAAGTGCAATTTTGAGAGTAAATAACAAGTACAGAAAACCAATTTAAATCGTATCTTCCTTTTAATATACAAGTAAAACTAAATAATAAGTGCTTACAAAAATATAGGGCTATGGAAAATCACAGCATCAAAATAATTTTTCAGTTGTCAAATTTTTTCCAGCATTTTTATACTCAAGTACCATTTTAGCTTTTCCTGTAGCTCAACTAATTCAATAACATGCTTCAGAATTTGACATGTTCACGTTTATTGAAATAATTCTGTGCATAACATTTTGCATTGATCATAACTACTAGATATGATGGTTAATAATGAATAGATACATAAGAATGGGCACTTTGAAAACGATTTCAGGAGCAAAATGGAGCAACAGCAAAATTAACTTGTAATGACAAAACTAAAGGAGTCACTGTGTGAGCTAGTTTTAGTTTCCTTAATATTTTGAGGGCATTACACCAACAACTTTAACATACATTTTTTATGAAAGAACCTTCCATAAAAGTCCTTAAATATTTTACTAATAATATGTGTGAAAGAACTATATAAGCTGTGTGCAGCAATACTTTTGAGAAAAAAAGTTCTTTTTTTAACAAATTTCACTTGAACATGTATGTATACTGTGGAATAAACTTTTTTACGGGTCTTATAGAGGTTATTATTCAAAAGAGATAACCTCTATAAGACCTGTAAAAAAGTTAATTCCACAGTACACTATGAATAGAGGTGCCATAAATCCATTTACAACATGTATGTATTGCATAACATACATAAGTATAAAAGGAACAGTCTGTGGCATTGTATGATTGGATTTTAAATATGAAAGCAATGATATATTGAAAAGTTTGAAAAAAAAATCTATGAGAGTGTAGAGTACATAATATCCTTGTATCACACCAAGGAGGATCTCTAATTACAACTGTTTTTCCTAAACTATTAGCTATTCCACTGCTCAAACATGTGCAGTCCAATCATTCAATGCAACAGGAAATAAATAACTTTTATTTTTATGTATACTGCAAATTCAGATAAATTCAACTGAAGTTTATTTGAAGAAGGAAATTATTTTCTTAAAAGTGTGCAGCACAAAGACATTACAACCCTGCAGGCTGGTTTCAGTTTCCAAAGGTTTTGTTTTATTCTGCTAGCCTTCACAAAATTTTGCAAAGATCTTAAAACCTTTCATTCCCAAATGATTTTCAAACCTACAAACAAAACAAACTTATCTGCAACTAAAGACAGTTGAAGATTTAAATGCATGGGGAATCTAGCAAATTCCATGTGAATGATGCTTTTGTACAAATAAGCAAAGGCAGAACTACAGGGTCATGCATTTTTGACTGAGAGCATATATGCAAAGCATGCATAAGAAACTGTGAATAATAAAAAAAAAAACCTTCCATTAGTTCAACATGGCTGGATATTTTTGAACTGTTTCACACATTGAAAAATTAATCACAACTCATTAATTATTGTAACAGATATTATTCAGATGAAGAATTCACTTAATTATCCTTTGACTGAGGTTTTCTTTTTTTTTATTATTTTTGGTTATGTTTCTAGTTTTTTGGACACTATCAAGGTTTATTACAATGATAGTCACCCAAAGGAAGAAATGCCTAAAAAAGAAAGAAAGAAAGAAAAAAAGCTCAGAGACAAGAGAGATTTAAGTGTGAATTCTTCAACTTCATAATACCTTTTAGATAAAGGTATATTATGAAGCTGATTTCAGCACTGGAATTCCTGGTGTGACGCGCCTTCACACATTCCCACATTCCTCAAGCGACAGCACCAAAAAACAAGAACTGAACCTAATTCATGTGATTGCTAAAAATCTTGGATACAACAATCATGTAGTTAACAAGCTTGTTCAGAAGGTTGCACACTCTGATTTCAGCACATTAAAGAGGAAAACTAAGGTCATGAGATATATTGGATCTGTAGACTTCATACCCGGGATCTCCTATATCCTAAAGAATGCCTGCACTAAGCATCAATTGGCCTTTGGTGACAGTACAAGAAACATTCTCACAATCGTAAAAAATGACCGAGACCCTGTCTCAGAGCTCAGTAGGCACGGTGTATACTGCATACCGCTCAAGTCTGAGAACAATCAACATAAGGACACTGTTTACATTGGATCCACCTCACACCAATTACACACTAGAATCTATGAACGTAAGCATGCTATAATGAATCACTCAGAAGCCACATCTTTGGCACATCATGTTAATAACGGAGCACATAAACGGGAATGGACACAGGCAAAAATTTTAGGAACAGCACGTACTAGGGAAGACCCTCTTATTCACTCCTATGATTCTAAATGCTGCAACGAAGATACCCCTCTGAACATCCCCGCACCATGGACTACCATATTTCGGCAAAACCAACACATATAGATCAGCTTGCCACACACAAACACACCTAATTCTCCATTAAATTAATTACGATAAACATTAATATAAACCTTGTTAGTATTTTGTTTTTTAATATAACATGCGGGGCGTGTTTATAACACAATCCACCATAAGATATCATATGCGCATGCATGCTTATTGTATCAACTGTCTTGCAGCTCGTGTATATCTATTTGTTTAAAGTTTAGCTTCTAAATCCACGGTTAGAACGTTGTATCTGATGATGAAGTGCTTGCCGCTTTGAAAGATCTTGTACCTTTAACTATTGCTTGGAATTAAAAACAAATACTTTTAATTTTAATCAGAGTTTGTATATTGAATATTCCGATCGTGTAATGATGGCATTTATATGTTACTAGTAATTCATAATACCTGACATAACTTACTGGGTAAAGTCAAATGTGTTTTTCTAATATCATTAACTCTTTAACTACCATGCCATTTTTCTCATACGTTTGGGAACAAAATAACAAAAAAAAAAAAATAATAATAATAAAAAAATTACCATCAACATTGCTGACATCCCCATAATCCACAGAGATGTCAGCAATGTGGATGGTCCATGACATGAATCCATGATGTCTGAAGCACAGAAACAGAAATACACCAATTATATAGGGTGTTCCCACTCGCTACCGAACCCGGCATTTCTTTAATAATATTAACACCAATAAAGATATTGCAACGAAATTTGAAGTGGACTGAAATGTGATGACACCACAACATGTGCTGGAAGTGGCCACCAATTGCGTCCAGACAACATTGAACGCAGCGCTGTCCGCCAGCCAGCCGGAGTGCTCCTTACTGGCAGACACATTCCTAAGTGTGGCGACGCAGAGGAGCAGTCGGCCGGAGTGCTCCTTACTGGCGGACACATTCCTAAGTGTGGCAACACCAAGGAGCAGTCTGCCAGTCGGCTGGAGTTCTCCTTACTGGAAGACACATTCCTAAGTGTGGCAACACCGAGGAACAGTCCGTCAGTCGACCAGAGTACTCCTTACTGGCAGACATATTCCTAAGTGTGGCGACACCGAGGAGCAGTCCGCCAGCCAGTCCAATATGGTTGTTGATAGTGAGTGCTCGTGCTCTTGGCTGTCCGCGTACACGTGAAAATGTATTGGTATACTCTGGAAGAGTGAGTGTTTATTGTTCGCACTTATTGGAAAACAGAATCGATAAAGTCTTGTCAACAGCAATTCCTGGAGAGGTTTGCATGCAGACATCACCCGAGCAAGTCCATCATTTGGGCATTGTCGAAGAAACTGGAAACCAAGGCGACTTGATTAAACACAACAATGCAGGAGGTCGTCCACAAATGTCCGAGAAAATGATCCAGAATGTAAAGAGCCGATTACTTGCATCTCCCAGCAAGTCACTTCGCCGACTGTCACAGGAAACAGGGTTTCTCAAAAGCACTTGTCAACGTGCTGTGAAAAAGCGAAGCTTCATGCGTACCGTATCTCCATGGTCCACGAACTGAAACAGCCTGACCATGTGAAATGAGTAACATACTGTCAATGGTTTCAGACATTTCTTCAGAAAAATCCGGGCATTCTGGACTACACGTGGTTCTCTGCTAGGCGTAGTTTCACCTGCCCAGATACGTCAATTCTCAAAATTCCCGTACTTGGGCCAGTGAAATCCCAACGCAATACATGAAAAACCTCTTCATTCACAGAAAATTGGTGTTTGGTGTGGGATGATCCGGCGCCACATAATCCGTCCCATTTTCTTTGATACAACCATCTCAACAGCTGCATATGGAAATCTTCAACACCTTTGCAAATCAACTGGATGACGAAGAACTCTCAATTGGATATTACCAGCATGATGGAGCGACATCACACACCAGTATGTCCAAAATTCAGTCCTTTTTTTGGCGACTGCGTCATTTCGAAGGGTCTATGGCCACCACGCTCACCCGACCTGATGCCTCCTGATTACTTTTTATAGGGATATCTAAAAGGAAGAGTTTACCAAAAGAAACCGTGGACCATAAGATGCCTTGAAAGCAAACATCACCGAAGAAATTCAGGCAGTGATGGTGGACGTACTGGCAAGGACTTTCCATAATATGGTGCGCCGGGTTCAATGCTTTCTGGACGCAAATGGTGGCCACTTCCAGCACATGTTGTGATGTCATTACATTTCGCACAAATTGAGGAACATCCACTTCAAATTTCGTTGCAATATCTTCATTGGTGCTAATATTATTAACCCTTTGAGAACCATGACCCAAAAATTTTTTTATCACTCCAAATACCATAAGTAACAAGAATTTGTGTGCAAATCCGTTTATTTGGCGTAAGAAATAGTAAACAGGCGTGCAAGCTTTCACCACCAATGGGTGGCTTCTTCAGGCTTAAAATAACGTCTAAAGAATATACAAGATTTAAATGCAATATAACATTAATATACACACAAAGCTAAGTACAATGCTCGAAGATTAAGTATGCCTCGTGCAGGTGGGTGAAGGACATGGGTTAGGTGCATGCTGTACGTAGGAACATGCGCCATGCAAAAGGTAAGTTAAATGAAAGTTCATCATTGCACGTGATTGGGTTGGTTAAGATCTCAATGGATTCCCTTACAGCAGTGGCCTTGGGATTTGTAAAGGATGCGACTTTCTTCATGTTGTCCCATTGCGGAGTGGCTGAATGGGTTGCGACTTCTTTCACTAATGCTGCATTTATTCTTCCCGCTCCAACGTCTCTCTTGTGCTCAGCTAGTTTAACCTTGAAAGAGTGCTTTGCCATGCCCACATATTCTTTCATGGATTTGTCGGGGTAGATAAGCGGTATAGAATAAACTCCGGCGTCTGAAAAATCTGTGTTAGTGTTCCTTTTTGAGGTGAGGATTGTGGCAAGTGGTTTAGGTCCTCTTGCTCCGATGTCAAGACCATATTTTCGGAGCGAGTTCTTCAGAAAATAATGAAATGCTGTATGTAGGGGCAGGATCCAATGTAGCGAAATGGGCTGTCACGTGTCCGGTTGTCAGGGCTGGTGGACTTTATTTTTGCCCTTTCAATAATCGCTTGAATCTTCTGAGCATCGTATCCTGCTCTGGTTGCAAGGGTTTGCAAGTCATTGAGCTCTTTGAGGAGCGCAGGTGGACCGGAACAGTGTGTGAAGGCTCGTCGTGCCCTATGTTGAAAAAGGGCCATTTTGTGTACAATCGGACACTATGAGGAGGGCAGCATCACGTTCGGGATGGGACAACATGAAGAAAGTCGCATCCTACACAAATCCCAAGGCCACTGGTATAAGGGAATCCATTGAGATCTTAACCAACCCGATCACGTGCAATGATGAACTTTCATTTGACTTACCTTTTGCATGGTGCATGCTTCTACGTACAGCATGCACCTAACCCATGTCCTTCACCCACCTGCATGAGGCATACTTCATCTTCGAGCATTGTACTTAGCTTTGTGATTATATTAATGTTATATTGCATTTAAATCTTGTATATTCTTTAGACGTTATTTTAAGCCTGAAGAAGCCACCCATTGGTGGTGAAAGCTTGCACGCCTGTTTACTATTTATTACGCCAAATAAACGGATTTGCACACGAATTCTTATCATCTGATGTAACTACCCACCTCTTAATTTCTATACCATAAGTAGTGACTGAGAGTGGCCTCTGCTGATCCATCATAAGTCGAGAAAATTTGAAGAACAAGTAGGGGTAGGAAATCTGACTCACTCTAGACAGGCGTTTCAGGCGACTATGGCCGTTTGTATGTACTGGCGATTTGGGCGCTATGGTCGTTAAAGGGTTAAAGAAATGCCGGGTTCGGTAGTGAGTGGGACACCCTGCACCCTGTTTAATGAAACTGGGCCATATGCACAGGGAAATTGCAGTTGGTAAATAACACAGATCATTTTGCCTAAAATGAATGTTGAGATGTATACTGTAATTTAAAATGTATGATATTGTAGTTAACTAATTTTACTAAGACCATCAGTGCAAATTATGTGAACTATCTAGATTAGATGAGTCTGTGCACCTCATTTTGCTTCACTTCTTCTTGGAGGAGGATGGTGTCTTTCAGAAAGACAACCTGTCTGCAGAACACAAGTCACTGGTTGGTTGGTGGATAGTTTTTAGTTTTTTGTGGTGCAGGGAATGCAATGGGTGAAAGAGCACCATGTACTGCAAATGATGAACAAAAAAACCCAACTAAAATGTGACATCAAACATTAGAAACACCACCTAGATATGACACGCCACATGAAACATTAGTAAAACTACGTAAAGGGATGGCACAAAAATGAAGGACTACACAAAAGAAAAAAACACCTTATACAATAATATATCTTTGGTGTAGCACGATAAAGTCGAATGACGCTGCATTGATACTGGTTTGGTATATGTAACTGAGAGAAATTTTGTGTTGTACATTGTGTTAATAGCAGTTTTTAGGGCAGAATTGAGAATTTAACAGGTCGTGTAAATTTTGTTGTTAGAGTTTGGAAATTTCGTGTCAACATTTTATTAGGTATGAATGTGTCAATGCATATGAGAATTGCAGTCATGAACGTGAAAGCATTTTTTGTAGTTTTGGCAAGAGTAAAAGAGTTCGAGTCTTTGGTGTTTTTTATACGAAGTTATTTTTAATAAAGTGTCTATGGGGGAGAAATTTGCTCATGACCAGGACAATGAAGCGCTGATGGGTACAGCACTGAAATCATCGACCAGCACTGAAATGCGTTGAACTGGCATATAAGATTAGAAGAACAGGACCACCCGGCCCTGCAGGATGTAACACAGGTTTCTGAAAATATGTGCATGAAATGTAACTAAAAGAAGGATACCCAACAAGAGTAAGTTGCCTTTATAATTGTTAAGTAACCTTATACAATGTAGAAAAGAAAGCACAGAAGACACACCACACAAAAAAGGTGACATAGGTTTCTGGATCATTTGGTATAGTAGGTAAAAAGAAGGCAACAGGCACTTTCATGGCAAAAATGACGATACATGCACAAAACAAGAACAGTCAGAGGTGAATAACATGTCTTACACATTGGGGTAGGGTCATCACACAGAAAGCAGTGAGTGAAAGGGCAAAGCCTAATGTTGAGACATGCAAGTATAACTTCCTCCTCATGGTTCTGATGAAAGCTTGAAGACCACACCCAAAAACTGGTTTAATAAGATGTACACTGCTCGACATAAAAAATGCCACACCATGAAGCACGAATTGAAATGGAACTTACCACACACATAGACAAGTAGGTGGGAAAGCAGTGATTTATTTTCTGAGAGATTAGATCAATGCCATGGGTGAGGAGACAGTATAATGTGGTTTGAGTCAGTAGGTCGTATGACTACCATGCTGGGCTATACATTCAACAACACACTGTGGCACCAAGTGGAAAAGTCCCTGGATGATGTCCTGAGGCATTGCTGACCTGTGTCCACAGTTCATCGACATCATGGAGGAGGTTGTGGATAGGCAGTAAGGCATGCATCTGCTAATGATGTCTCACATGTTCTCTATTGAGAAGTCTGGCAATTATGCTGGCCAGGACAACACATGGACACCTTATAGGCACAGTCAGCTGATGATGGTAGTGTGAGAATGGGCTTATCTTGTTGAAACTGGGCATTGGGAATACCAGAGATACAGCAACAAAATGGGATGTAGCATCTCATTCACGTATCACCATGCTGTTGCTGGCAGTTGAGAATGCATGAAAAAGTATTATCTTGTTGAAACTGGGCATCATGGATACCACAAAGATATGACAACAAAGCAGGCTGTAGCACCTTATCAATGTATCACAGTGCTGAATGGCTGTTGAAACCCATAGTGCCCCAAATCATTATGCCAGGGTGAGGAATTGTTATGACACTCTCAAATGACAGCAAGATCAGCCTGGTGACCATTTCATCTCCATAGGTAATAATCGGTGCTGAAATAGAAGTGAGACTTGTCACTGAATGTGACATGGTTTCGTTTGTCCCTCCACACATGTTTGGATGGCACCACTACATGCTGCGCTGAGTAGCAGCCATTGCAATGGATGGCAAAAACACAAACCTGCCCCAGCCAATATGCAATACGCAGTCCATGTCAATACGGGGATGCCCATAACTGCCTGTACATCTACTCAAATGTCATCCATTGTGGATTGTGGGGCTGCTATGGATTTGAAGTCAAATGAAGCGATCAAGGCGCCTGAATGTTTGCCTATGCACACTAGTCTCACTATGGTGATGCATGTTACTTTCCATCAACCACTGTTGCCACATTTGGCTGACAGTTGTTGCATCCCAATGTGTTTCCACCAAAATGCAACAATGGGATCAACCAGCTCAGGGGCCGATCCAGGTTTTTAAAGATCATACCAATTTTCGTGAAATTTACCCTACACAATTTTATTCATTTAATTTATTTTGTGAAAAATAAACTAAATTAATAAAATTAATTTAATAAATTAATTAGTGAATTTTATTTTTGTGAAATTTGCACTACTTTTGTGTTTAGAGTAATTTTATTCCTCTATAATTATTCTGACAGTAATTATTGTTTTATTCTGACAGTAATTATTGTTTTATTTTTCAGTTATGTTCTTTTATTTTAGTTTATTCTTACTCTATTGCTAATCATGGTTTACGCTTTCCGAATTTGCAGCAAGTTTTCTGTTTTGATTATGGCGTACGCACATTGTTTTTTTGTTTGTTTTTTCCCCCATACAACTGTGATTATGCTCCAGCTGAGATCTCGGAAAATAATAATAGTAATGAGAGATAATAACACTTCAGGTTGTATGAAACCAGGAAAGCCATCAAAGGTCAAAATTTTTAAGTACTGGAGGAAAAGAACTAAAATAACATTTAAAAAAAAAGCCGCTCATATGTCACAACCTGATCCCCCACAAAGCAAAAGGTCAGCACCTCCCCCATCATGCTCTTTTTCTCATATGTAAATACGTCAGCTGGTAGGCAAAGATTAAGCAGAGTAGGGGTGGGCAAAAAATATCCGTGTTTTTGAGAACTGAAAAAGAATATTTTCTACATGAAGGAAATGAATTTTACTTTGCAGCATTATTTTAAAGAGGAAGGGAATATAATCTTCTTATGTCACGACTTAGCAATTTTTTCGCCTTTTTGTTCGATGTTTCACTGCTGAAAATAAGAGTTCTTTTCCTCAATGTTACAGGAACAGGAACGAATGCAGCTCCCCCTCCCAAATTGAGGTTTCATGACTGCTGTTTGAAACCGCAAAAACATAATCCACTCGAAATTTTCTGCAATAAGTAAATGAATTTATCTTTTTTTGTGTTCTTATAAAGAGAAGGGAAATAACACCTTTCTATGTTGCAAAATAACGATTTTTTTCGCCGTTTTTTCCCGATGTTTCATCATCAAAAATCAAGTTCTTATCTTCGATGTTACAGGCCTCGATACATTGAGGTTTACAATACATCATGCATTTTAACAAATACTATGGTTACTCGATGTTGAATTAGTAAGCTACCACTGATATATTTAATGACAGTTTATTCATCAATGTGCCCATAACTGCTGCAGATGGTAAAGATGCGAGTTTTTCGCTGATTCGTGAAAAATTTCCACAGATATTACTGCTGCGTGGATGTTTTGAGAATGAGTACCCACCAATGTGCCCATCCCTACTTCTGAGCCCTGGAAAATGCATGGGAGGGGATGCTCCCATAATGTTTTGGGGTTCCGTTCAGCGAGGTGTGCCTCAGCTGCCACTAGTGATGATGCAGTGATTGATACACATCAGTCACAGATCATTTTACTGAAAACAGTTCATCACAATGAAAGAAAGAAAGCACAGATAAAACAATATTCAAGATGTCTCTCACACAAAAATATTTTCCTTAAGATAAAATTTTATTGAAAGTGAAGACAGCATCACAGTTCAAAATATTTTTGTGAAGATATCATTTGAGCTAAAAATATTTTTGTGAAGATATCATTTGAGCTAAAAATATTTTTGTGAAGACACCATTTCAGCTAAAATATTTTTTGTGAAGATAACAGTATCAAATGCTGCCTGGATTGACCCCTGCAGCTGTACATAGGTAGCCATATGATGAAGCCTTTGGTAAAGGTGTCCTCATGATGGCAGGGTTCCCGATAACATCGCTTAGATATTCTCACTCCTTACACATGTTTTTGCCACCAAAATCACTATGATACAGTCCAGATGAGGATGACCAAAAATTAGCTACACCGAGCCACTCTGCCTTTTTATTTCCCTCACCTGTCATAAGATTGGTTTACAACTGCGATCTTTCACATAACACAACTGTTAACACATACTATCCACACTGCATGACACTCCAACAAATACTTCTTGGTGTGGCATTTTCTATGTCGAGCAGTGTAGTTTGTTCCCTACTCACTGATTCCACAGAGCCTGTCCCATATGCCAAACCTGTTCTTGAACAAGAGAACAAAAGTCTTGGTATTACATCAGTAAAAGTACCTAACTTCACCATTAATCAAATTATTTCTTTTGATCCCAACATGGCTAGGAATCTAGCAGAAGTGAACCTGAAAACCAGTCTCATGTAAAGAATGGAGTTTCTCACACAGCACTAGGAAAGATGATTGTCACGTTACGGGTATCCGATTGTAGCATGAATGAAATCTAAAGGCCTCGCGACATTTCCTTGAGTGCTTCTTCTTTGTGTGCATCTAACAGGAGAATGCAAGTTCCTGAGCTCTTTGTTTCAGAGTATATTTGCATATCTTTGGAATGCGTGTGCCTGGGCTCTTTGTTGTGGAGTACGATAAAAGAACACATACTATTGGTTCGAAGCTGCTTTTGGTTCTCTTGTATTCAGACTGCAAATGTGGTTCACGGCTGGCCTGCTCCACTATTTCTTTTCTTGGCTGGGAATTTGCTGACCTTGTAGGAGCCATGCATATGTGAAGCAAATATCGATCCAGTGATGCTGAAGTGGATTTTGGTTCTCAGCTGCCTGCCGGTAAGTGTCCATGCAGAGGAGTGGGATGTGTGCCAAAATTTAGTGCGAGCTGAAAATTATTGCATTCTTTTGTTCTGTGCTGTACTGTTCAGTCAAGACTTGTTTGTGCTTCCTTTGCGGGGTGGAGCATCTCAAGGTAAATGTGATATTTTATTAGAAAGCCAATATTTTCTGTGAAATTAAACAGTTTGATCAATTGAAATTGGTTGTAAAGTTTTTGAGCCGCCTCGGTGGCGCAGTGGTCTAAGGCGTTGGCCTCTGATCATTCGTCCGTAAGGGGCCCGGGTTCGAATCCCGGTCAGGCATGGATGTTGTGTTTGTCTTACGGCACTGGCTCTCTCCCTTCCCTGGAATCAGTGACCCTAAATTAGGGACGGGCGACTGCTTATAGCCCATTGAGTTGCTCACGGTGGTCGTTAAAACCTCCAATCAAAAAAATCAAATCTAAAGTTTTTGAGCGGTGTCGATATTTGTTTTAATCTAACATGTCAACTTAGTTAAGACAGTCCTTCCAACGAGGGTTTAAGCTAGCCAAGTTGGGTGCAGGAATTAGTGCAGGTGGACCCTCACATGATCTTCACACACTGCTGATGAGAGGTTATTTAAAACACTAAAAGAAGCCAAAGAAACCATAGATACATTGTCTAACCTCTGCCATGAAAAATCCCCTCAGTGAAAAATAAAAGCTTAACAATTTGCATAAATCATATTACAATAGTAAATATATAGATTTATACTATGCTATAAACACTTTTGCACAGTTTGGTATACTCTTAATTGATAAGTTTTTTTTGTTTACAACAGTCCAAAGAAAAGATATCTTCCTGACTTCAGGAAACATTACAGGCAGACATATAGCAAAAATAATGGCAGCTGTATTGGAAATTCTGGATTGCATGTTTGTTTGCAAAAGGATGCTTTAGTATTTATGAAGAATTTACAAATAAAGAACATTATAATGATATATCACCCAACAGGAAGTATAAACAGAGATTTAAGATGTAACAATGAGATTTTTGTTAATTGTTGTAGACAGAAAATATTTTAAAGAGGCAAGGGACTGAACTATGAGCATCATTTACATTTGTGAATGTACTTTCACCATGTTAATTTACTTTTATATGGTACATATTTTATGGAAAAAGAAAATATTTTATTTTATGTTCTCACATATAATGAAAAAGTTATTTATTGACAATACAGTACTGCACACCAAAAGCCAAAAACCACACACACACATGCACACACACACACACACAGAGGAAGAAATGGGTGGCAGTGTGAGCGATTCAAAATTCCAAAACACATGAATCACTCATGATAAAGTAAAAATGAAGCAAATACAGAACTGCTGCACATGTTAAAATTAATAAAAAAGTTGTTTTTTTAACATTATACACAAAATTCATACATTTAAAAAATCTATTTTCTTTAAAATTTCAAAAATCCTCAGATGTGTATTTTTATGCTTTCTGTAGCAATGAATATTGTGACCATGAAGAAAAACATACCCAGCATATTTAAGAAGGGAAAACTTAAAAAAATATATATATGAAGTGTAAAAAAAAAAAAAAAAAAAAAGAAAGAAAAGCATACAGACTGGCTACTTAAGTTCGAAATTGAGCGGCAAAGCAGGAAGTGGTTTGGCACAGGTTGACCTTGGAACCAACTACACATGGGCAGTGAGTACGTCTCCCTACTCACCCATTTTATTTTTACAGTAATGCTTTGTTCTAAGTGCGTGTGAAGCTATCTGTTGCATTTTTCATGTCGAAAAAAAATAATCAACGAATTTGCATAAGATTTTGTCAAAAACTTGGTGAAACTTAAAGAGACACATACTTAAAAGTTACATAAAGTCTTTGGGGAGGATTGTATGAGTGGTATAAACATTTTAAAGATGGCTGTAAAAGTGTTGAACAGTCTGGGAAGCCCACAACCAGCAAAAATGAAAACAATGTTAAACTTGTGCACACAGCTGTGCGGGAAAATCACCGAATCACTATCCGTGAGTTACCTGAAGACTTCAACATTAGTTTCGGTTTAGTTCAGTTGAATCTTATGGACGATTTGGGTATGAGACACGTCTCAGCCAAATTTTGTGCCAGAATTGCTCTCAGCTGAGCAAAAACAGGCCCGTGTTTCAGCTGTTAGTGACTTGCTTGAGTGCGTCAAAAACTTTTTAAAAACTATCATAACTGGTCATGAGTCGAATGTTTATGGGCATGACCCCAACACTAAGGCCCAGTCCTCACAGTGGAAGACCCCAAACTCTCCCAGGCCAAAAAAAGCATGACAGAGCCAAGGCAATGTCAAGATGATGCTGGCTGCTTTTTTTTTTTTCAGTCACGAGGGAACTGTGCATCATAAATGTTTTAAATCTGTAAGTCTTGTACTTTTTAAAAAATAAATCATACCCCTTGTGTAAATTTTATTGTGCAGCAAACAAGACATGATAATAATAGTTACAAAGAAAAGACTTTTTTTCTCAAAAAAAAAAAAAAAAAAAAAAAAAAAAGCAAATATATCCTGACATAATTTTTTCTTTTGAAAGTAGAGTGATTCATTATACATATTTAAAATTTCCATAGTGACTAGGGCTTGAAAAATAACATGCCCAAGATGCCCAGAGAATGTAAATTATTGGTCTGGGAAACTAAATTTTAAAAAGTTTGGAATAGATTTTCTTACTACAAGCAAAAAGACAGTCGTCACACGTCGTATTTAATTTCACTGGTAATCACTGGAAGTTGTATTATTATTACGGAGTGCTAAGGAAAGAAGAATATCACTTATTTAATTATATTTTATGATCTAGGTCCAGAATTTGAAACCAAATGTAGTTTTCTTCCAAATGTCGTTTATAGTCAGTGACGGCATGCATGCTTCTGATGGAACTAACCTCCGGTGTTTAGTGCCAAAGGGTCAAAACTTTCAACAAAAGGAACATGACATCACTAAATTTCTCAAATACCAATAGTCCAATATCATCATCATATCATTTTATTCCAATTTCAACATCATCTTAAAACTTAAGATACACGCTTTTATGCACTGAACATTTTGAATACAGACCCTTGAAGCGGAAATGCAAAACATGTAAAAAAAAATATTTATATGTTTTACCTGAAAAAAAAAAAAAAAAATCAGTGTTCTGATTTGTTATCTTAAAAGAAATTTTCCTGGGCTTTCGTCTTTTACTACCTGGGCAGGTAAATAATTTCAGCACATACCCAGCTGGGCATGTAACTTTTCAGATATTTTTCAAGCCTATGGAGAATTTGTAGCACTTGGAATATCTCTAATAATTGCAGATATGAAAAATATTGCAGAAAAACATTACAAATTATAAATTATTAATATTTTACATAAATCAGACGCTTTCTAAAATAATAAATGAATAAAATAACAATGGATTCCTGGACACTGGGTTTGAAAATCAGAGAAAATCCAATTAAACTGGGACATATGGTTGCCAGTGGTGCAGAAAATTTTCAGGGCCCGATATTTTCCCAGAACACATTTTCTTTTTTGCCCGAAATTTCCCCAAAACTGTAGCGGATTTTCATACAAGTTTAAGCAATTATTAGAGTATATGTTGATGATTAAAAACTGTCTTTAAAACCTATTACTTAAAAATTGAAAAAAAAAACATGCTAATATTTATTCCAATTAATAAATAAAAACAATCTTACATTGATGGGTGACGTCAGTTGTCACCAAGAAATGGCAGCCTTCCTGTCTCTTTGTGAAGGTTGACAATCACCTTTGACGTCTTACCAGTCACCCCAGTATTTTTGAGCACACAATTAATAATGAAATAAAACACAAATTCACACTTGTTGTATAATCACCAGTAATAAATTTAAAAATAGTTACATGCCACACCACAGAGTATAGAGCGCCACACTTTATAATAAACTGCACACAAACAATGGTATGAATAACACCCGTAGCACGCAAACAGCAACCAAAAAACCATGTGTGTCCCGGGTGAAATGGCTGCCAATAGAGCTTACTGCAGATGCGCTTGAAGTTGTAGCTTGGCATTGTTCGTTTCAGCTTATAAATATAAATACAGTAGAACGTCCAAAATCCGAACTATTTGAGACCACTGGTAGTTCGGATTGGAGGACAATTTGTTTTTACTTTCCGTTTCCTCATTCCATACTTCCATCTTTTAGATAAAAAGACAGAGGACATTTGGAGGACAATTTCTTTTTACTTTCCTCCTATGTTTACTAGAAAGGTCTTTGGGATAACCTTTTAACGACGCAGTGAGGCGCTGCATTTCTGCCCTTTCAACAGACTTGGCTCTGAGAAATTTCTCGCTTCCCCCATCCTCTCATTCTATAAACGATGACACTGTTCCAAACAGTCTGTTTGGGATTTTAATCTGTTCTTTCGCATTCTTTTCCTTCCTCTCGGACAATGCAGGCAAAGAAGGCTGGGTGGTTTCCCACCCATCATTCCAAACAAAAGTGATTCAGTCCTGGGAACAGGAACATGAAACTTAAATTCAAAATGTCTGAAACATTTGGGGTTCTTGGGGAAAACAGTGGCAGGGCAGAAAGGCTGAAAATAAACAGCTAAAAAAATTCCATAATTATCTATAATTTATTTCATTCTAGCATTTCAGGCGTCTAATTGTGCCAGATAATTTTACTGAATGAGATTTAAATTAGACTTAAAACCTTTGAAAAATGAATCGGCCATTGGCTTTTAAATGTCCAGAACCTCCAGTAATTTTTTAAATTGGCGCCTATGACACATTCGCTGCCATTAGTTTCGGAAATGTTTATTAGCGTGACTAGTGGTTGCGTCGTACTTGTTACTCTGCCTTGGCATTAGTAATGTCGTTAGGGTTCGATGAATCATCTGCCAGCAGCAGTCCGCAGTATGTCACCGCGCTCATAACTTCTTGTAGTCATAATGACAAAACATTTTTCAAAATGACTACCTGATTATTGTGCAGTAAAGTACTTTTATCTTTAATATTATATTCGTTGTTAACAAGTAAAATTTTCGTTTTATTATTATTATTATTACTATTTTACCACTGGGCAAAAATTTCCCCGAACCTTGTTCGCGTGTTCGGACATATTCTGCACCCCCTGATGGCAGACACATAAGTTACAAAACTATAAAAAACTCTTAATTACAAAGCATCACATAGGGTCAAAGAGTGAGAATAAATAAAATTCCAGGACATATAACAGAATTTTAGGGCATTTCCATGACTTTTCCAGGACATGTATGAACCATGGAAAGAAAGTATGCTAAAAATAACATTAGAAAACATCAAAACTTGCAAAACTAATAAAACAAATTTCAAAATAATCACATGGTTACAAATGAACAACTAAAGCAAAAACTCATACACTTGTTGCAGCACTACAAAATCAACTGCATCTAGAACTGTACTTTGAACACTATTCAACTGCATCTAGAACTGTACTTTGAACACTATTCAACTGCATCTAGAACTGTACTTTGAACACTATTTATTAATTCCTAGAACATCCTCAGTAACTTATTTACAAACAACATTCAACGTACATACCTATATACTGCATCAAATATTCCTTTGATGAACATCCTGGAAGAAGAACTAAGACTGGAGAAGACTGTTGATTGGTCCTCTGCAAAAGACGACCACCTGCCTCAGCATACGCTTCCAGGTATTTCCCATTTAAATTGTAAGCTACGGCACAATGGGGAATATAAGCCAAGGGAAACTGTGAGCTAGTGAAGTGTGGGCGACCTGCATTACAGTTGGGGTCAGCTCCTGCTTTCAACAGAGTTACAAAGCACTCATAATGCTGGTAAGTTATAGCCACATGGAGGGGAACACTAGATTCACGCCCCAGAGGTGGCTCTGTGCTTGCCCCATAATTTAACAGTAACTGGAAAGAAAATAAATAAATACATAGGGCTATAGATCATTATTATTATTACACAGGAAACAAATTTATTTGAAGGCATGAAAATTCACATTTCAAGGATTAATAATCAATTTACTAAAGAAAAAGAATGCAAATTGGCCCTAATCTAACATTCAATTAAAATAAAAAGGAAATTCAGAAAATTAATTTATCTGATTTATTGCTAAAGAAACCCACAAAAGATAGGTTGAAGAAACTATCATGCCATGTCAGTATACTATTATTTTGATAGTGGCATATTATTTCGATATTGGACATATGGCTAAAGACGAGCCCAGGAATGCAGTTTTCCTTCCAGAAGCAAGAGTAAATTAAAACAGTGGAAATTCACTGGGAGCTTAGATTTACATATTTTAGTAAGTGCTGTTGGATGGGTCACCTTTTCTTCTAAATCAACATGGAGGTTGATAAACGCAAAACACACCACAGAAACTTTTATGGGTCAGTTACACTCGACAAACTATCATATACCTTTTTTGACCTTGTTGAACTTTTATGTGCTTCATCATTTAAGGAAATGTCCTTCAGTGGCACTGGCATAGTGTATGCCCTGCAGCTCCCATGGTGCAGGGATTCCAAGGCAGACCTTCTGTCGTCTGTCCTTAATTTAAGGCCATTGGTTCCAGGGAAGGGAGAGAGCCAGTGCCATAAGACAATTTTGTTCCAACTAACTTACGTTTTCAGAAATTTGTCAAAGACAGAATTCTGCCCCCAGGATGGAAAATTTTCATCCATGGTGCTCCATTACTAATCTTTTTATATTTACACTGCATAGGGAAGACTGAAGACGATTTATTTGTTTCTTCTTAAACCCAATATAGACACAGAAGATGCTATCACCATAAATGCTCTTAATTTTTGTTTTGACTGACCAACTGAGCCGCATCTCCAGTGCCCATTGTTTTTTGAGTTGTGTAGGAGTAAGGAACTTCTATAGATTTCTGAAACCAAGCGGTCAGCTGAGTTGAAAAATTTCCCTCCAGCAATCTATCTGTCCCACTTGGTCTTTGCTCTTTTTTGTGGGTGTGACCTCCATCCCCCTCCTAGATTTTTTACATAGTTTATGCAATATTATATATAATAATATGATTCATATATACAATGTATCTTTAATATACTAAAATGCATTGCCTATGTGTGATAATAAGTTACTATTAAAATTCCTCAAAAGTTTGCCCAAACTAATCTTTGTTGAGGAGGAGACAGCACTATGCCTCTGCTGAGTGTGAAGATTAATGACGACCTATAGTCAAATAGTATCAGAACAATGCTCTTAGCACCTCTTTTTTAGAGAGAGAGAGAGAGAGAGAGAGAGAGAGAGAGAGAGAGAGAGAGAGAGAGAGAGAGAGAGAGAGAGAGAGAGAGAGAGAGAGAGAGAGAGAGAGAGAGAGAGAGAGAGAGAGAGAGAGAGAGAGAGAGAGAGAGAGAGAGAGAGAGAGAGAGAGAGAGAGAGAGAGAGAGAGAGAGAGAGAGAGAGAGAGAGAGAGAGAGAGAGAGAGAGAGAGAGAGAGAGAGAGAGAGAGAGAGAGAGAGAGAGAGAGAGAGAGAGAGAGAGAGAGAGAGAGATAGATAGATAGATAGATAGATAGATAGATATATATATATTGATTCACACTGGGAACATAGGAGTCATTCATGGGAATACAAACTCATATAATCCTACTTATAGTCTCAAGAAGAGTTGTTCATCATGTATTTAAGTTAGTGAATGTGACATCTACACACATTCTGACATTCACTTAAGGGGGCAGTAGCAAAAGGCTCTTGATTATCATTCAGTGCCAAACCACCGTTACAACCAAAGTTCAATGCTTGGGCAAAGCCTTCAGGCAATATTCCCTAAATCCCTACAACAAACATCCATTGAAATGGGATGTGGAACTATGAAAGAATGGAGAATCAACATATCCATAGTCTGTTCTTTGTTCTAGTGTTTAACTGTCCTACTTTCTTTGTAACCTGAACATGATATGATAAAGCAGTTGTACTATCAGCAGTGTGCAAAGGTCCAACCTGCTTAGCTCTTTCACCCAGAATGACCAGCTTAAACCCCGCAGGAAGGACTGTCTTAAACTAAGTTGACATGCTAAATTAAGATACCGACAGTGCACAAGAATTTTAACAAAAACAATTTTTTTTTGGATTTCAATTGTTTAATTCCACAGAACTTTAGCTTGAATCAGATAGCAACATTTACCTTATGCGCTTAACGGCAGGCTGATCAAAACGGAAGTGCAGCAAGAAGCAGTCAGCCCAGTCCAGTTTGGCATGAAGCAGTTAACTTGGCCTATACACACACCTTTCCTCGGCATATGCAACTGACGGCAGGCAGATGAGAACGGAAGTTCAACTTTGGCATCACTCCCCACGCACAGCCATACTCTGCCTGTCCTGTATTCCTCAAACTGCATAACACCAGCAAGGTCGGCTGACTACCAACTTCAAATATAACACAGCAGTGGCTACACAAAGAAGTGAAGAGACTTGTTACATGCTCTTTTATCTTACTTCAAACAATAGCCAAGGAACGTGCATCCAAGACTATGCAAATGCACACCAAGATGATGAACCCACAAAGAGATGCCAAAAGAAATAAAGTATTTTAAGGCCTTTAGATTTCATTCCATGCCTGATAAATGCCTTTCTCTGATTATCCATAACGTGAACAAAACTAACCTGACTACCCCCCCCTCCTTCCCTTCAAGATTCCCTGAGCAGATGTAACCAAACTGTTCAAACCTCTCCCAACAAGTAGCCTTCTGCTGTGGCCTTTGTGGAAGTTGAAAGACACATAGATATAGCATTCATCAGTTTATATCAGAAGCTTCCTTTCACCCATTGAAGGAAAAATAAATAAATAACAAAACAAACTCATAAAACAAACTCATGGCTCTTCTTTAGTTAGATGGCCTCATACATCACATCTCATAGAGAAAATTCCCCTCAGTATAATATTTCACTTTACATTGTTTTCTGGAATGTATTTGTAATACAGAGGATCTGCTGTATACATGCAGAGGGTTTAAGAAACCAAACTATTTCAGATGAGAAACAGCATTATGATATACCAGAAAATGTATTCGATAATGCAAATATTTGTTGGAAAGAAGCTTATCTTATATTTTTAGCATGGGGAAATAAGCAATCACAAAAAAGCTTGAGAATGAACAAGCTAACCTTGATTCCCTCAACAAATCCATCTCTAGCAGCAGTGTACAGTGGTGATGATAAATTATTCAAGTCACCATTGGGATTTGCCCCAGCTCTAAGCAGTAGACGTACAGTTTCCACATCTTTGTTTTTCACAGCTACAAAGAGGGGTGTCTGAGCTTTGAAATCAGGAAGATCAACAATGGCTCCATGCTGAATCAAAAATGAAGCACATTCCAAGTGTCCACCTTAACATGAACAACACAATACACAATTAATGAAAAAAATTATATATATAAACTTATACATTTAAGGTGCATACACTAGAATCAATTAATATAATCATCTCGAAATGAAAGTAATTTGATAACAATAACCAGGTGATAATATCAACAAATGAAATAAAAAACCTGAACAGTTATACTAATGTTTATTGACACAGTGTAATCAAAATATTACTAAAAGATCAACAGCTGAATTTTCATATTTGTTGGTATAATTAAAAACAATTAATAACCACCTTTCCGGAAAAAAAAACCCCAACGAAAAAACAAAGAATTTAACTTACTGTTGACTATGTATGTTTTTGAGATGGTTCATTAATCATATTATTTACATCTTCTTTGGCAATAACTACCAATTAAGCGCACTACTTTTACATGCAAGTCAGTAATGACTTCACACTCAGAAAGACCAAACTTACCTCTAAGGTATTGGCTTCTTTCCTTCAATACACTTCATGCACGTTATCGAGAAACATTTGTTATGCAGCTAGCATTTTTGGGCTGAGACTTTCTTCATATCTGCTCGCAGGTTTTTATTGTTATTATTCCTCAGGTCATGAACATTCTTATTTTCATTCCTAGGACACTACATCTACAACATGTTGAATTCTGACTGCTGTTTGACATACGTGATATGTCCTCCATACTAGACGCACTCACTAGTATGTGAGTGTAGTCGAACTTCATTCAGCCCCCCCTCTTTCCCTCTTCCCTCAATAACATTCCGTTCAAATTAACATTTCTAAAATCAGTACTCCATTCCAAAACACATACTTGCATACCTAATAAATACACACTTATAAAAACTCTATTATGTATTATTTACTTACCACATACAAACACTGTTACACACACACTATTTACACAACTCATTGAAACACTCAATTTAAAACAACTATCTACATAATTTATATTACACTATTTACATTTCATGCCAGTCAAACCTCCATCAGCTGTGATTTATTTATGTAGTGCTTCATCTGCCCCATATCTCACAAATACCCTGCAGCAAACGCTAACCCTACTCGGCCAGTCACAACATTCCCCAAGCACTTTCAACAGTAACACTGCCATCATCAGGAGGTCGATGTACCCTTCTGCTCTGCTAACCACAGATCAAATGAGCGAATTCATTGGGGTTCCAGTTTCAGTCATGAAATATACATAGTTGTTTCTCTGGTGCCATATATTGTCAGTTCTGTTCCCGTTTTTCTTCTTCCTTGATTGTTGTTCTAATTTAATTAATGCTTTCCAATGGTCATTTAAGTTGTTTGGGTCATTAATATTACATACTCTGGATCTGGTTTTTTCGATTAACACCGACTCTGCAGCTCTCAACTGCCTTTCATTTTTACAGCTCTTAATGATTTTAATATCTTCAAATTTCGGATATTGATGGTTTTCTAGACAGTACTGGGTTAAGGCTGTTTTAGCTTCTTTTTATTCCAATTATTCAGATGTTGGTTTAATCTATATTTTACCTTGTTCTTAGTGCTGCCTATTATATGACATAGGTGGTTTCTTATTTATAGGTATCTCATATACAGTCAGCTCTATCAAGTTGGCTCATCTTTTCATTATTTTTTATTACTATATTTTTTAAAGTATGTACTTTTGATTACCATACGGTGATTCCATGCCCAAATCATGTGCAATTTTTTCAGTATATTCTAATTCTTCTTTTTGATATTGTTCTTTTGATGAGTGTGTTATACCTCTTTTATTCAGTGTTTTAATACTATTTCTTTTATGCATTATTGGGTATTGGGTGTGATGACTGAAAAGGTATCAAGACAGGAATACATGATGATTTTCGATGCACTCTGTATTGTAAATTGTTTTGATTACCATATGGTGATTCCATGCCAAATCAACCAGTCACCCAACCTGACCATTTCAGATTTCAATGAAACCTTCAGGGATCATTCTCCCTAGTGATATAAATGAGAATATATTTAAAAAATTTTTTTTTATCTCATTGGGGTTTCATGTAATTAATTTTTAAAATTTTGAAAAATCGTCGTTTTTTTGACTTGCATAAACTCTTTCAATCTTGAATTTCTCAAGTTCTATAAGGCTTAGAAGAGTTGTTTGACCTCTCAATTTAAAGAGAATTTCATAAGTTTTAATTTGATATGCAACCTGACTATGCTTGGTGAAAAAATTGCTTTTTAAATTTAAAAAAAATTAAAAAAATTTAAGATAGTGTTTTTTAAATTTTTTGAAAAAATATATATATTTTTTAATATTATAAGCTTTAAATCCTGAAACTTAAAGTGGGATCTCAATGGGATCAGGAGTTATGATACCAATGGTATTGTTTTAAATAAGAGTTAGGGCTACATTGCTACCTTTAACTTTTGTAAAGTAATAAAAAAAATACATTGGCTATAAGGTAACCAGTTTACATTAGGGTCTATTACAGATAATGATTTACTAAACCTACAGACAAATTAGGGATAGCATGTGAATAAATAGTCTGCTAATCACAGGTGTTCTGGCACAAGCCTGTACAGATTTGTCTGATTCATGTTCTTGCAGGAGTGTGACTCATGGCCACTCTAGCTCAACTTTTGCTTAGTTTCCTCTAAGATCTCAGTGAGTGCAGTGGCGGCTTTTGGGAGGAGGCAAGGGAGGCAGTGCCTCCTCAGAATTTTAAGACTCTTAGTTAGAATTATTCGTTTTGTTCATTCAGTACTTTTGGGTACAGGAGAGCAAACGTTTATGCTAGTTAACTCCTTTGAATTAAATGTCGTCTATGCGTTCATACAGTTTTTTAAATTGACGCTTTTCGAAAACAATCGGTAGCATGTAGTTGCGAATTGTCCTCAGCTGGCGATATCCGTCCTTGAGGCAGGAAGCAAACTGCCTCTCGTACATTTTGCGCCAAACCTGTTTACTCCCACTGAATCAGTAGATACGAAGGTAGGCGGTGGAACTGCCAATACAAAGAGCGCACGCGCACCACCGTGGACTTCCTGTGAGGCAGATGTTATCTTGCCTCATGGGAACAGCTGTTTACTAGGCAGCAGCTCCACTGTGTTAACTCCTCATTCTGACAGCTTCGAGCATCATTACATAGTGGCTTCTTCCTAGTTGCTTTTCTTTCACACTAATGTTTGTGTAACTAGTTTTATTTATGTTTTATGAAGAGTTGTTTATCAGACCATGGCCTCTGCTTCAAACATATCTAATATGGTGGATAGCTTACTGGAAAAGCCTTTCAGTAGAAAAGATTTTGAAGAAAAGAATCAAATTAAAAATGATGGTAAGCCTACACCTGAAATGAAAAAGATGACTTCAAAGGGCAAAACTTAGAACAGAGGTTTTAATATTGACTGGTACAGAAAAGAACAATGGCTAACTGGTAGTGAATCAACGAACGAACTATATTGTTGGCCATGTTTGCTGTTTCCTGTGAGTGGCAATGAAGTCTGGCAAGAGAAAGGCTTCAATGATTTGAAAATTTACCACGTGCTTTGGACAGGCACAAAAAGTGTAAAAATCACATTCTGGCAGTTGTTAAATTACAGTTGCTAGGCAAAACAAGGATAGTACTCTCTCAACGAAGCGAAGAGAACAAGTGACTTACGCCACAATGAAAAAGGAAAAAGAATCGTGATGTAATGAAGAAGTTGATTGATATTACAACACTACTGGTGCGGCAAGAGCTCCCATTTCATGGACACGATGAGAGCGAAGTCTCTGAAAATAAGGAAATTACCTCGAGATGATTGATTTACTCTCTAAGAGTGACGAAACATTGAGAGTGTTTATGGAGAATAGTACAACATTTTCAGGAACTTCAAAAACAATACAGAATGATTTAATCGAATCAGTTGCTCATATAGTTAGAAATGAAATCAATGCAGATATTAAAAATGTCTAGTTTTTTTCTTGGCAGATTGATGAAGCGACAGGCATTAGCTCCCATGCACAAGTATCAATTATAGTTTGATTCGTGAAAGATGGAGTACCAGTAGAAAGATTTTTGGGATTTTTTGACGTAAGTTCTGATCGGTGTGCTACTTCGCCTAAAGAATTACTGGATTGTGAGCTGGAAAGATTTAGCTACAAAGAAAAACTAGTTGCACAGACATATGATGACGCAGCAGTGATGGCATCAGAGCTGAATGGATTGCAAGCAAAAGTGAAGTGTGATGCCCCTCAAGCATTATTTTTTCACTGCTACGCACACAGGCTGAACTTAGTTTTGAGCAGAGCAGCGTCAGTGTTGAAGGAATCATGTATATTTTGTGCAAATTTAAATGCAATTTGTGCATTCTTTTCCAAATCGACAAAGCGTGTTCATTTACTAGAATCTGTTGGTGGACCCAGACCACTTCGTGTATCTCAGACCAGGTGGAACTTCAAATCTCATTCAGTGTCTACCATAGCTGACCACAGGTGCCTGCTAATTGAAGTATTTGAAAAAATTGAGGATGATTCCAACTATGATGATGAGACAATTCACGAAGCAGCAGGACTAAAACGTTGGCTCCAAGATTTTAATTTCATTTTTTTCTCTTCTCACATAAAAAAATATTTGATTTAACTGAGGTTACTTTCTCTGTACTGCAATCAAATAGCTCCAATGTTACATTTTGTAACAAACAAATTACTGGCTTATGTGAAAAATTGTTGTACTTTTGAGATCAGACACAGTTTGATGATCTCTATCATAACGTGTGCAGTGCGGTTGGTTCTCCAAATAAAAGATTTAAAGGAAGCAATGATATTCCAGCCACCGTGCAATACAGAAGACCGTATTATGAGGCAATAGACAATGTTACAACTCAGTTAAAATGCCAGATTTCTGACATTGAGAAATTAAAATTTCTTCAGCTGGTCGATGTACACTGCTTTCAAACTCATTCTAAAAATTTTTCTGAACATTATTTTAAAGCCCTGCTTCAAACTTATGAACAATACTTTGACAGTACCAAACTACATAGTGAGCTGCAGGTTCTGTATTCAGACAGAGATATGAGGAACAATGCCAAAAGTACAACAGAACTTCTATCTGCCATATACAATAATAACCTAGCACAGGCACTGCCAGAGCTATTTAGACTTCTTTCCCTCATAGTAACAATTCCTGCAACATTGGTCTCTGTGGAATGCAGTTTCTTGTGCCTGAAGAGGATAAAAAACAAGAAAGGTTGTCAAGTTTATCAGTTCTGTCCATTGAGAAGGCGCTTGTGAAGAGGATGGAAGCAGAACAGACATGGTATGACCATATAATAAATCACTTCGCCAAACAGAAAGAACGAAAGATAGATCTCATATACAAGACAATATAAGCGTAAGGTAAGCTTTCTCTCTTGCTGTATAGGTAAACGCTGTGTTCAGAAGTCTTCAAGACTTTTTTCTTTTGGCGTCAGTGAAGGCAGAGGCGTACATACAATAGAATTTCATTTGAGATGAGAAAGATGTATAGTTCAGTCTTGCTTTTTATCTTCTGTTGATCTCTTTAATAAAAATCTATTTCGATGCAATATATTTCATATTCAAACTGTCTTAACAGTTCCCAAATAGTCCAAGAGGGCAATTCTGACTGAAAAAAAATATATTTAGGCAAAGGGCCGGAGCCTTACATAAACAGGTTTTGTGTTGGTAAGTCATGTAAAATGTACGTTTCCGGTAAAATTTTATAAATCTTTTCACAGGTCACGTTACTTATTTCGTTACTTATTTCATACTTTGCACATGAGAAAGTAAATAAAAAAAAATTATATTGTAAAAAAAATGGCATTAAATTGAATAAATTTATCAAGAAAGAAATACAGGATTACACCATATAATACAAATTTTGAAGATGACAATCCAATTTTTGGTGTAAATGTGACAAGGATGGTAAGTCAGATAATATCCGAAAACTTGAAATTTTTTATCGTCCTGGAGCGGGACACCCGCGTCTCCCAGATAGTGCCCGGGTATGCTAACCACTACACCACCCAGGACGATGAAAAATTTCAAGTTTTCGGATATTATCTGACTTACCATCCTTGTCACATTTACGCCAAAAATCAGATTGTCATCTTCAAACTTTGAATAAATTTATTTGAATCCATGCTGAAAAGTAGTTTGCCTCCCCAGCAATTTTGGTCACGGGCCGCCACTGAGTGAGTGAACAGT
This sequence comes from Macrothele yani, assembly GCA_039090855.1. Classification (NCBI taxonomy): domain Eukaryota; kingdom Metazoa; phylum Arthropoda; class Arachnida; order Araneae; family Macrothelidae; genus Macrothele; species Macrothele yani. The sequence goes on from CM077001.1 coordinate 87,049,249, forward strand.
TAGTTGTTGGCAGTGTTACTTCAAGTGTTTCACATAAAAATATGTTTTTTATAAGTTAATAGTTTTTTCAGTAGAAATGAAATAAGTGTTATGTGTTCGTTAAGTAATAAGTTTAACCATTTTTGATATCTTTGTTTGGAACAACTAGGCCTCTCTCCAGTTCAAAAGTACAGTCAGTTCTATTTAGTCTTAAAGGCCTGTTATTATATAAGATATTTTTTTTATTGTTTCAGACAATTTGACTTGTACTATTATTTATAATTTTAACTCTACTCTATTATTAGGACTGTGACAATATGGGCGAACCCAGTACATCAAAGCATTTTTTGGTATATTGTTGTAACCCATTTAAGAAACCTGGTCATAATTATTATAAGAAACAATTGAGATCTGTAAATGAAAATATTTTGAGACATAATGCCAATTTACATGAAGGTGACAAGATATGTGATGGGTGTCATAAAGCTTTACTAAAGCTTCCAGAGATTTTAACTGAGCAAGAAGGCTTGCATACAGACAGCTCAGAATCACAAGACCATTTGAATGTTCCTGAAGTACCAGTTCAAAATACATTGTCAACTCAAGAGGAAAAAAGAGGCAATTGAAGCTTTGAACAAAAGTCTGACTGCTATCAAAGAAACACCTATTAAAAAAAAACGTTTGATTGAAAAAAATACCCAGAAGCAAAGATCAAAAAAGTGACGGAAGCTTTTCGAACGAAAGTACTTAATTTAAATCCAGGTACCACTGAATCTGATGCTGCAAAAAATTATGACAATGAAATTATTAATCAATTGAAAGAAAAATTCAATGCTACTACAGACAAAAGTGTTAGAATGCAGGTTCTAACTACACTTCCCAAATAAAAAATATTGAAACTGAATTTGGAGTGTCTAATTTTACTGCTAGAAAGGCAAAAACAGTGTTAAATGAAAAAGGTATAATGTTATCCCCTGACCCAAAGCCTGGAAGAACACTGGACCCTGCAATGGTAGCCCTAGTCAAAGAATTCTATCAAAATGACGAGGTTAGTCGTCAAATGCCTGGTAAAAAAAGACTGTTTCAGTCAAAAAAAGATGGCAAACATGTACATGTTCAAAAGTATTTTATTTTAATTCTAAGTACATTAAAATAATCATATGTACTATTTAAGGAGTGATACCCTGATCAGAGAATTGGAATTTTTAAGTTTTGTGAGCTTCGTCCCAAGCATTGTGTTCTTCCTGGGTCCAGTGGAATGCATTCTGTGTGCGTTTGCACAATACATCATAATGCCAAATTAATGATGGCTTAGTGTAAAATACCTGAATTGACAAATGGTGAACTCCCAATTAAAACATATAAAGATGTAACAAGCAATATAATTTGCAAAACACGAACATCTAAATTTTACTTCGCAAACTGTGTTAATTGCCCACGAAGTGATGATTTGAAGGCTCGGTTTGAAGAAGCATTTGAGCTTAATAGCATTGAAAATGTGAGTTTCAAACAATGAATGCAGATTGATAACAAGTGTGTCCTGGAAACTATTATAAAGCCGACAGAAGAGTTTTTGGATTATTTGTTTCAGAGTTTGCCCAAACTTTTAAGGCACTTTTTCATTGCTACTCAACAGACTTCCTATTTGCGACACTTGGAAGAAAATCTACCTCAAAACCAATGCATTGTACTTTGTGATTTTGCTGAAAATTATGCATTTGTGCTTCAAGATTCTGCACAAGGCTTTCATTGGAACAATGCTCAAGCAACAATACATCCATTTGTTATATACTACGTTGATGAGGAAACCAAAAAGTTGGTGCACCTGAGCTTAGTTATTCTTTCTGATTGTATGGTGCATGATACAGTTGCTGTTCATTTGTTTCAATGCCTCATGATTGACTTTCTTAAACAGAATTTGCCCCATAAACCCAAAAAGCTGAATTACTTTTCAGATGGAGCATCATCACAGTACAAAAACAAATCAAAACTTTCTCAATCTCTGCCATCATGAGAAAGATTTTGGCATCAAGGCGGAATGGAACTTCTTTGCGTCGTCACATGGAAAAAATGCATGTGATGGTGTCGAAGGAACTGTTAAACAATTAGTGGCATTGGTCAGTTTACGAATGGTCTACAATGATCAAATTATGACCCCTCGCCAACTTTATGATTGGGCTAAAGATAATATTGTCAACATCAGTTTTTTGTATTCCACTACAGACAAATATGAGGCAGAGGAAAAGACCTTGAAGAGTAGGTTTGAAGCAGCAACAACAATAAAGGGTACTCAACAATTTCACAGTTATACAGTCATGTGAATGAGACTAGAGTTTTAGTGAAAAGTTACTCATTTTCAGAGAAATCAAGTGTAGAAATAGTTTCAGCTAATGACACTGATGATGATCTGGACATTAATGACATTGTTGGCTTTGTCACATGCCAATACTCAGACAAGTGGTGGTTAGGTTGTGTGTTAGGAATAGAAGGAGATGAAGTAAAAATAAGTTTTTTGGAACCACATGGCCCTTCTTCATCTTTCAAATGCCCACAATTTACTGACATACTAGTTGTGCATAAAAGTGTGGTTTTAACAAAATTTGATCCTACAACAGCTACAGGAAGAGTTTATTGACTTACAGACTCAGAAAACAAAAAGGCAAAAAAGAAATTATTTGTTAAATTAAAGAACTAAGAGGTCGCTATTTTGGCATAACTATAACTCTGAGTGCTAACTAAAAAAAACTTTTATTAATTTTATCAGGTAAAACTTTTAGCCTGTTGGGACTATCCTTCCCTTGTTTTATGTTTGACTATGTATAAGTATGATGTATTATGTAGATTTTAAAACTCAGTGTCTGTTATCATGTAAACACACTAAAACGAGAATTATAATCCATTATTACTTGTACAGTAACTTTAAGTTTTTTGCCATAGCTCCCGATCCCACTCTAAAAGTTTCAGGATTTAAAGCTTATAATATTACAAAAAACATATATTTTTTCAATTTTTTTAAAAAACACTATCTTAACAAAAATTTTAAATTAAACTTTTTTTTCACTAAGCATAGTCAAGTTGCACATCAAATTAAAACTTATTAAATTCTCTTTAAAATCAGGGGTCAAACAACTCTCTAGGTCTTATAGAACTTGAGAAATTCAGGATTAAAAAGTTTATGCAAGCCAAAAAATGACGATTTTTTAAAATTTTAAAAATTAATTACATGAAAACCCAAGGAGATAAAAAAAATATTTAAAAATATATTCTCATTTCTATCATTAGGGAGAATGATCCCTGAAGGTTTAATTGAAATCTGAGATGGTCAGGTTGAATATTGAAATTTTTTGGTTGATTTGGCATGGAATGACCCCATAATATCCAAAAATGCCAATGTATGATTTTGTTCTTGTTCAACTGTCAATTCGATGGATGGATAGATTTCTTTATTTTTTGTGTCGTCTTCTAGTTCTTCATTTTTTAGCTTGGATAACAGAAAAATATCATTGACATACCTGAAGTATATTAATGGTGGATCTTCCAGTTTACTAATTATTTTTGTTTCTATGTCACTCATCATTATTTAAGCAAATAAGGTTGACAAAGGTGAGCCCATAGATCCACCGGAATTTTGTTTGTAGATCTGGTCATTGAAAATAAAAATGTTATTTCCATATATGTAAAATAAACTTTCTTTTAATTTTTGAATTTGTACTTCATTCATTGTATGTAACTGATATAATTTTTCAGCAATTGTCAATTGCCTGAGGTACTGGGGTGCTAGGGAAAAGGGCACGTACATCTATACTAGCCATATGATATTCACTTAAATCTTGTTTAATCTCTTTAATTTTTTCAATGAATTCATAAGTATTCTTAACAGTGAATTTGGTCTTCATAAATATGGGTGACAAATACTTGTAAATATTTTTTTCTAACATTATTAATGGGGAATTCCTTTTAGATATGATCACTCTGATAGAGGTATCAGCTTATGAGTTTTCATTTTTGCAAACATTCTTGGAATCCCCGTACCCATAGGTGGATACACCTTTATTTCTTCAGGCAATGTGCTATGATTTCTTATTTTAGCCAAGTATCTCACTTGAGATTCAGTTGGATCTCTTGCCACAATACTACAATTCAACTCCTCAATTGCTTTATTAATTTTTTTATTTTTGATTATATTCTGCTATGTTTAGAATAACTATTTGTCCTGTTTTATCTGCTCGACTACGCGATTCCATATGTTGAAGGCATTTCTGCTGAAATTAATACGCTTTGTGGCAAATATGACATACATGTAGGAAATAAAGTACATACTATAAAAAATAATGAAAAGATCAGCCAACTTGATAGAGCAGATGTATATGAGACACCTATAAATAAGAAACCACCTATGTCATATATAGGCAGCACTAAGAACAAGGTAAAATACAGATTAAACTAACATCTGAATAATTGGAATAAAAAAGAAGCTAAAACAGCCTTAACCCAGTACTGTCTAGAAAACCATCAATGTCCGAAATTCGAAGATATTAAAATCATTAAGAGCTGTAAAAATGAAAGGCAGTTGAGAATTGCAGAGCAAGTGTTAATCGAAAAAAACAGATCAAGAGTATGTACTATTAACGACCCAAACAACTTAAATGACCATTGGAAAGCATTAATTAAATTAGAACAACAATCAAGGAAGAAAAAAAAAAGGGAACAGAAGTGACAATAGATGGTGCCAGAGAAACAACTATGACTGAAACCGGAACCTCGACGAATTCGCTCACTTGATCTGCGGTTAGCAGAGCAGAAGGGTACATCGACCTCCTGATGATGGCAGTGTTACTGTTGAAAGCGGTTAGGGAATGTTGTGACTGGCCGAATAGGGTTAGCGTTCGCTGCAGGGTATTTGTGAGATATGGGGCAGATGGAGCGCTACATAAATCACAGCTGACGGAGGTTTGACTGGCATAAAATGCAAACAGTGTAATATAAATTAGGTAGATAGTGGTTTTAAATTGAGTGTTTCAATGAGTTGTGTAAATAGTGTGTAACAGTGTTTGTATGTAGTATGTAAATAATATGTAATAGTTTGTATAGAATAGAATGTAGGTGTGATATAAGTGTGTATTTATCAGGTATGTAAGTGTGTGTTTTGGAATGGAGTACTGTTTTTAGAAATGTGAATTTGAACGGAAGGTTATTGAGGAAAGAGGGAAAGAAAAAAAGGGGGTGGCTGAATGAAGGTCAACAACACACACATACTAGTGAATACGTGTCTAGTATGATCGACATATCAATCACGCACATCAAACAGCAGTCAGATTTCAACATGTTGTAGTTTCCTATGAATGAAAATAAGAATGTTCATGACCTGAGGAATAACAAAAACAACCTACGAGCAGACATGAAGAAAGTCCCAGCCCAAAAAGGCCAGCTACATAACAAATGTTTTTCAATAACGTGCATGAAGTATATTAAAGGAAAGAAGCCTAGACCTTTGAGGTAAAAGTTTGGTCTTTCTGATTGTGGTTCATTAACCTTTAGCACGTGCAAAGCTTTCCTTTACTCAGTGTCAGTGACATATCTAGTGCATGCAAACATTTCTCCAACTCAGTGCCGCTAACACTGGGTAAAGGAAAGCTTTGCACACACTGAACTAGACGCATTGCTGACACTGGGTAAAGAAAAGCTTTGTATGCACTAGATGCATTGCTGACACTCACAGGGTTAATGAAATTTTCATATCCAAACTTTTTATGAAACTCGTCCTATCTATGTTGCTTCCCAAGTGCAGTGGTGGCTCGTGTCCCGAGAATGTACATATGTGCTATGACTTGTGCTCGGTCTCAGCTCCCCAAAACCACCACTACTGTCTTCAGTAAAGAATTTGCAATTGGGACTAAATGGACCTGCTCTCTCTCCCCACTGGCAAAAAAAAAAAAAAAAAAAAGATTAATATGAATTATTATTAATTTTGTTCTCTTTTTCAGCATCGGTGATTAAATTTATCACTCTTTTAGCGTAAGTGGTTAAATTTATAACTTTGTATTTCACAAAATATTAAGCCTAATATTTTGTGGAATACAGTAGATTCTGGTTAACTGGGCCATCGATTAATCACAGCAGCATTTTTCTTGGGAAAATTCTTGAAGAACATAACATAACAAATTGGATTGCTATTCAAAGCATCTTTCTTATGTTCCAGAAATGCACAGAAGCATTAACCAAAGATTTTTGGAACATAGAAAAGATGTTTTAAAAGGCAACTCAAATACTGCCTTGTCTATTTTGACAATGGAAGATACTTCTACAATTCCCTGCTGGAATGAAACAAAATGTATTGCTTCTTTTGATAATCGAATTGCTCTCCGCTACCGTGAAAGCCTGGAAATTCTTTTCGGCCCAAAGACTTGCAATTTGGAATCTCCACTCTACATCCCGATGATCTGGAGATCAATTCTAGATTCTGATAACAAAAATAACACAAATTCCAACTTAGAATCTGGAAACAATCTTAGTCCTCCTTTGGCATGATGAAGACCTAAGATGAGGTTGAAAGCTCCCAACTTACATAACTTCTTTGAAAAAGTTCTAATCTCTTAACATAACTAGCGTGATCTACTTACCTTTATTTGTATACGGATTTATTAATCTCTGACAACTTCAACTGCTGAAAAAATATATTCAGCTCTTGACCAACTAAAACATTACCCAGGGTGCAAAATTTATGGTCGCCCAGTCGCCAATGGTGACCAGAAATTTGTTGGCAAGCAGTAAAAATATTAAATTGTTTTCCTGTTCGGCATTTGTTGCCATTGGGCAGTATCTTCACAAAAATATTTTTAGCTCAAACAGTATCTCCACAAATATAATTTGAACTGTGATGGAGTCTTCACTTTCAGTAAAATCTTATCTTAAAAATATTTCAATGTGAGAGGCATCTTGAGTATTGTATTTAACTGTGCTTTCTTTTTTATTTTTTCGTCGTCATGAAATGTTTTCAGTAAAATGGTCTCTGATGGAGTCATATCAATCACTGCGTCATCACCAGCAGCCCAGCGAGCCAACGAGATCCTTCTCCGTGGGCTGCATAGCGACAGCTGATGCGAAGCTTGCTGAAAGGAACCCCAAAGAATTGTGGCAGGAAGCGTTTCTTCCCCACGTGCATTTCTATGTCTAACTAAGAATTGGGATGGGCATATCGGTGGATATTCATTCCCGAAACATTCACGCATCCGTAATATGGGTGGAAATTTTCGAAGTATCAGCAAAAACCACGATGTTTTGCTAAAGAACCAAAGAATTTGCATCTTTCCCATCTGCGGCAGTTATTGGCACATCGATGAATAAATCGCCGTTCAATATATCGGTGCTCACTAATTCAACATTGAGTAACCATAATATTTGTTAAAGTGCTTGATGTATGGTAAACCTCGAAGCATTGGCTCCAGTAACATTGAGGATAAGAACTCGATTTTCGGCGACGAAACATCGCAGAAAAATGACAAAAAAATCGCTAATCCGTGACATAGAAAGGTATATTCCCTTTCTCAGTATAAGAATACAAAAAAGAAAGGTGATATTTCCTTTCTCTGTACAAGAATACAAAAAAGACAAATTCATTTACTTATCGCAGAAAAATTTCGAGTTGATTACTCTATTGCAGTTTCAAACATCGGTCGTGAAACCTTGATTTTTGGGGAGGGCAGGGGAGGACTTATCGGTTCCTGTAACATCAAGGAAAAGAACTCTATTTTCAGTGATGAAACATCGAGCAAAACGGAGAAAAAGTCCCTAATTCATGACCTAAGATTATATTTAAAAGAATGCAGCAAAGGGAAATTCATTTACTCCACGTAGAAAATATTCTTTTGCAGTTTCTAACATCGATTATCACTTGGAAAAACGTCTATTCTAAAAAACACTGATATTTTCCCCCATCTGTTCTCCGATTAATCTTTGCTGTACCAGCCAAGATTCCAGGAAACGTATTTATGTACATATGAGGAAAAGGAGCATGGTGGTGGAGGTGCTGACAATTCGCTTTATGGGGGATTGGGTTGTGGTGTATGAACGACGTTTTTTTTAATGTTATTTCTTTTCCTCCAGCACTAAAAAGTATTGGCTTTTGATGACTTTCCTGGTTTAATACAACCTGGAGGGTTATTATTATTATTACTATAGACCTGCCAACAGTTTTAGTATTTTATCGTATTTAGTACGATAAATCATGCTGCAGTATGCTAATACGATTTTGCAGCCAAAAATATGATTCTTTTTAGTCATATTTTCCCCCATTTTTTCCCTTTTCAGCCTTGTAGCAGAATCGCAGCGACGGGCAACGTACGTCGCAGATTTATTTTGATCCTGCAGCCAAAAATGACATCCCCAGAACCCTATTAAATCATCTTGCAGAGTCCCTATCATAGACGCAAGTTTTCAGCATTTCAAAATTTCCAAAAATGGAAGTAAGGCATAGTGAGGATTTCTTCCATAATCGTAATTTTTTTCTCGCGAAGGACGATGTACGTCGTAGAATTATTTTGTGCTCATCCCGGTAGCAGAATCGTGGCGACGGCCGACGTACATTGCAGATTTATTTTGCTCTCCTTTCCGTAGAAGAATCGCGGCGACGTACATCGTAGGTTTATTTTGTACTCATCCCCGGTAGCAGAATCGTGGCGACAGCCAATGTACATTGCAGATTTATTTTGCTCTCCTTTTCGTAGAAGAATCGCGGCGATGTACATCGTAGGCTTATTTTGTACTCATCCACGTAGCAGAATCGTGGTGATGGCCAACGTACATTGCAGATTCATTTTCTATTAATCCTCATAGCAGAATCGCGGTGACGGCTAATGCACATCGCAGATTTATTTTGGTCCTGCAGACAAAAATGACATCCCCAGAACCATCTTGCAGACTCCCTAAGATGCAAGTTTTCCGCCTCACAAAATTTTCAAAAATGGAAGTTAGGCAGAGTGAGGATTTCTCTTGTAATTGTGATTTTTTTCCTAATAATTAACAACATAAAAGTGTTTGCTGATTAGATTATTAGTTTCTCAATAAAATTTTGATGTAGGGAAAAAATCTCTACATTCTCATCATCAAGAATTTATATAGTTGAAATAGGCTTCAAAAATTATCAGCATGCGTCATGTTACGATTTTTCTGAGTGTTACATTTTTTGGTTCTGAGAGGTTGGCAAGTCTGTTACTATTATTTTCTGATATCTCAGCTGTAGCACAATTGCAGAGTTGTATATATATATATAAATATTTGCATACATAATCATTAAAACATAAAACTTGCTGCAAATTCACTGTCTCATTCTTTCATTGTCTCTTGCATGTCACAGTGGTGTGAAGGCGAGTGAAAATTTTTTTTGGCTAGTAGGGTTGAACCTGAAATTTTCAGCCCTGCATTACCCAAGAACAAATTCTGAACAAGTTTATTTACTTACTCAGTTCTTAAAAATGTTTTTATTTATTTTCATATTTTTAGTGGGAAATATTTTTGCAGCTTGTCCTTGTTTTTTTAAGGTACAATAAGTTTACCACACTTGCAATTTTAATGAGCTTTTGAAGAGCTTACATATGGATTAATTATGTATGACTTAACTATATAAATTACTGTATTATACTATAAAGAGTATGAAATGTAAACAAATAATAATAATTGTGCATAAATCCAGCTTCATTTTAAGCAATTCTCAAAAAATTATGAATCTTAAGGATTTTACTTGAATGTTTTCTTCTAAAGTTCACACAGATGTTTTAACAAAGAATCTACCGAACTATTCGCAGTCATCATTCAAGAAATTAAAAGATTACAAAATTCACAGTACAAAGAACTAAAAATAGAAATTGTCAAAATGGAAATTCAAAGGGCCAGTCAGCCAAATGTTCCAACAAAGTATGATTCTTGGCTTTTGCTTCCTTTAATGACAATTGAAGTACATAGCGTCAAAATTACCAAATTGTGTATTTAAAAAAACGAATTTTTGCAATTGATATCTGACATATTTATAAACTACATTAATTCTGCCCAATCATTTCTCATTAGAAACACAAAATCTTTTAAGCTAACTGTTACAATTGAATTCCTTGGAGAGAGAGAGGGGGGGGGCTATTTTATTATTATTCTAACAAATACTGCACATGAAATGCAGTGGTGTAGAGCGGTACAGTACTCGATAATCCAAGTCCCAATAAACCATTCCGCTTTTAATCAGAGGCCATTCGCAATGAAACATTAAAAAAAAGAAAAAAGTATGCATCATAAAAAAAAAAATCTAATAAAAAATTCTGCGTGATTTACACATGAAAATTTTTGAAACAGAGTCGAAAAAGGACTTTTTCAGTTAATTTAGAAGCCAATGTCAGGGACTGCTGAAAGATAGCCAAGGGACAAAACGTACAACCTTGTCGGTGTGAAACCCTGAAAAACCATTGAAGCTGGAGACCGTTTGTAAAAAGAAAAATACAATAAATGTTGATGCCAACTGGGAGGTTGTAAGGGTAGGAGAGACACCTAAAAGGAAGCTGAAAATAGAACAAGACAGGTGTTGTTTTAACGTCTCAACCAGGAAGAAATTACAGATGAAGTAATTATTTACATCTCTATATATATAAAACAGACTGTGTGTGTCGGTCGGATTTCACATAGAATTAGGGGACCTAGAGCGACAAAATTTGTTATGAAGGTACCTGTAGACATCTTCTGGTGCACCTCAAAGCGATTTTTAAAAAAATTGAATCTGATTTTTAGTTATTTAATGTTACACGTTTATACTCGATCTGAGTGTGTCTTTCCACTTTGTTGACATCAACCTGATCACACCGAACGTTAAGGCGTGCAGAAAAGTAGTTCACCATAAATTTTAGGCGTTTCTTTTTAGAATTCTGTTACGACTATTTTCATTCGTAAATACATTTATTACGCCCTTTTTGAAAGCGTTGTTTGCCGATTGTATTATGACCTTGAGGGTGGAGAAGAAAAAAAGAAAATAGAACTTTGTTTTTCAATCTGCGTTATTAATTCAAAAGTGTCATACATCAGGTCATCATACTGTGACGACGCTGTGAGCTAGAAAATAGAACGTTGCTTTAACGAAATTCTAAAAAGAAATGGCTCAAATTTATCGTGAACTACTTATCTTCACGCCTTCGCATTGGGTGTGAACAGGTTGCACGTAAAGAAAGCGTCTGTCGTTCGGATTTCACATACAATTAGGCGACCTAGAGCGATGAAATTTGTTATGAAGGTACCTGTAGACATCTTCTGGTGCACCTCGAAGCGATTTTTTAAATATTTGAATTTGACTTTTTAGTTATTTAATGTTACGCGTTTCTACCTGATCTGAGTGTGTCTTTCCGCTATGTTGACATCAACCTAATCACACCGAACGTTAAGGCATGCAGAAAAGTAGTTCACCATAAATTTTAGGCATTTCATTTTTAGAATTCTGTTACGGCTATTTTCATTCGTAAATACATTAATTATGCCCTTTTTTGTAAGTGTTGTTTGCCGATTGTATTATGACCTTGAGGGCGGAGAAGAAAAAAAGAAAATAGAACGTAGTTTTTCAATCTACAAAGTCCATGTTTTTCCCATGGTCAACTGTACGTTGGTTGTTCCAGAGTCGGAAATGGGGAAAATCTTTACGTCTTTGCTCCGAATGGAAGGACTGTTAATATTGTTTATCCCGAGGCTCTACAAGAATAAGGCACTTTTCATCTCAATCAATTTCATTGCATAGGCCTTCTGCTTTCAAATTTTTTGAATTATTTACATTGGACGTTACAACTACTAAATAATTCAAATACATTTTTTTTTATCCTAATATTCTATTCTGGAAAGTTGTACTACAAAGTTGTATAAACCTTGATTTACCAGTCTTAATTTAATTGCCGATATAGCTTTTACTTTATACTATCACTAGCCCATCAATGACGGGTACAACAGGCTAGTAGTTACTAATGAAAAGGATTCGGAATTGTATGAAGAAGGAACTGACTGTGCACAAGAAAAAAAAAAATTCTCATGCTGGAAGTACAGCGGCACTACAAACTACCCTTAGATAGGTAGAGCAGCAGCCGGAATAATCGACAGCTGATGTTATTTTTCTAAAAAGATAGAGAGATAAGCGCTGCAAAAAAAAAAAAAAAAATGATCCATGAAAAAGCAGAAGACATTAGACGATTTTTTTCAGCGTTGATACAATGTAACTCAGTCTTTGTTTAATTAATTTTTGCTAACATTTTCATTAATCATTAAAAATCGTTTCTATGAGTTTAGTTTCATATTTAACTACCTTCGTTCAGAATCGTGCTTGTGTTTTGAAATTCTGCTTAATCTAAGTTTTCAGTAATCCGAGTTGGTTCTGGTCCCAATCACCTCGGATTATCGAGACTCTACTGTACTTCTGAAGTGCTACGTGTGTGTCAGCAGTTTATTTGCATTTCCCATCATGACTTTCTGTTGCCACTACATCATATAAATAGCTTTACAATGGAATGCAAAAGAACGTGTGCGTATGAGTAGAATAATAGAAAACTTTCGAAAAGTCAAATGACATTCTTCGTTTGTTTGCATGGTCTTCCATGTGCAGTTGAACTGATTTTCTAAACTTGCCTGCATTTAGAAGACAGTGATGTCGCATTTTCATACAGAGAATAGCATTATTCATTGATTTAGATGGTTTTTGCAATGCAGCTTAATGCAGGGCTAGAAAATTATCGGGCGTCAGGTAGAAATTTGGTCCTGGTGCCCAACTTTTTTTACTTCAAATTTCGTAATTTGCACTCATTACTTTGAGTTTATAGATGCAAAATGTAACTTCAACAAATTCTAATTTAATAAAATCAAACTCTGAAAATTTCTGCTTTGATCTCATTTATAAATTCTGTCAGCTTTTATCCTGAACCGTGGGTTTTAAGCACAGAAATGCGATGAAATCCTGAGTCACGTGACTAACCTGTCAGATCGCGGAAGCATTGAAGATCACACTTTTTGGTCCGGCCTGGGAGCAGAAACAGCGAGACACATCGATCGATGCCCGTCGCAGACTCTCGGAAGGGTTTGCAGAATGTTCTTCTATTTTCTCAACATTAATTGTTTTTAAGATTTCTTTAAATTTTGAAACAAAGGAGGGGAAATTTTCACGCATTTTTTAACGTTGGCTCCTGTTTAAGATATAAAGCTGTAATCGATAGATCACGCAGACAACTATAATCGATAGAAGCCCCCCCCCCATTTTATTTTCGCTTTCATTTTTCCATATTTTTCAAACAGATAACTTCAACTTGATGAGATATAATTGCTTTTCTTGAAATATACATAATACCTAAGGTATTTTACCTGATATTGTCAAAGTATTTCTCACGTTGTTTGCTCTGTGAGGCACGTGCTCCCGGCCCCGAGAGGTCCCTTACGTTACGAACCTTTGGTTAGTTATAAAAATCTTTTTTGCGGAAATAAAATAGTTAGGTTATATATTTTCAGTTCTAAATTCATTCAGGTGCACAATCAAATGCTTAAAATTTACTATTAATTAAAAGATTTTAGTAGAAAGAGTTATACTCATCGGGTCAGGAGACGTCTCACAAGGGGTTCGTTGTTACGGCGAGCAGTTTCTGAGGTACTTAACCGCCATCTTCGGGCCACTATTTTTACACGAGGGTTCCTCGTGTGTGTGTGTGTGTATTTTTGGAGTTGCATGTCGGGAATCGATGGGAAGGTTTGCTGCCTGTATGTGTTAGGTGATTTGTTTCCCATGTGCCGCCATCTATTGGACGAGTTGGTAGGTATCAGTCTATAAGTATAATTCTATTGTGCGTCTGTATGTGTTAGGTGATTTGTTTCTAATGTGTCGCCATCTATTGGATGAGTTGGTAGGTATCAGTCGTAAGTATAACTCTTTTGTGAAGATATTTTTGGGCTATTATTATTTGTTCGTAGAAACAGGTGTATTTTTTTTTTTGTTCTTTGTTTATTGGTGTGATTTTTTGTAATGTTCTTTTTTTTGCCTTTTTTTATGGGTTTTTCTTTTTTTATAAGTGATTTCCAGGCTGTGTCTAGTGTGGTGGGGTCTTGTAAGTTGCATATTTTATCTTTTTTTTGTTCAATTATAACGCTTTTGGAAATTCTTAATTCTTTTTTGTTTGTGTGGGTGGTTAGTAATTTAATATTTTCAAAATTGGGGTATTGTTTATGTTTAACACAGTGTTGGATAAGTGCAGTTTTTTCTTCTTTTTTGTTCCAGTTCTCTTTCTACTAAAATCTTTTAATTAATAGTAAATTTTAAATGTTTGATTGTGCAAGTGAATGAATGTGGAACTGAAAATTTATAACCTAACTATTTTATTTCTGCAAATTTTGTTTTTATAACTAACCAAAGGTTCGTAACGTAAGGGACCTCTCGGGGCCGGGAGCACGTGCCTCACAGAGCAAACTTGAGAAATACTTTGACAATATCAGGTAAAATAACTTAGATATTATGTATATTTTAATCAAAAGTACATTTATAACATAAGACAACCTATAAGGTTGCCTCAGGAATTGCATTTTTCGTATTGCTTTTCTTGAGTTTTGAATCTCGGAAGCAATATTTTTATGCACTTTTAATGCACCTTGCACGTTTCATATGTGTAGTCGTTATAAGGGCATAAAAACCTTTTGGAAGCTAAAGATCGCAATTTCTCCTTTTTTTTTTTTTTACTTGGAGGCCTAAATTTTAAACGAAAGCCATACCATATTTTTAAAGCATATTCTCCGTTTCTGCGGCCGTCGGCTTTCCGTAAGTTGACATTGCAACTTTTTTTCCCCCCTTTTTCTTCCAGATAGCTTCACTTCAGTATTCAGTTAGATTGATAAGGTGTCTTTTTTTGTTGTTCTTCCTCTTTATTTTTTTTAAACCATTTTTTACACATTTTCATGTCAGTCTTCCGTTTTTCACGGTCGCGCATTACAAGGCATTCCAGAAGTTGATCGCAGTTTTTGGGTTTATTGGCTTCAGATAGGCTTCCTTTCAGTCAGATTGTTGCTGGTTTTTTTTTTTTTACAAAATCCTTATTTGTTAAGCATTTGTAACATTCCCTTCCATTTCTGCGGCCATGTGGCATTTTGGAAGTTGACGGTCGCATTTTATTTTATTTCATTTTATTTATCTTTTTTACTTCCAGATGGCTTTATCTCAGATTTTTTTTTCTAAAACCACATCTTTACATATTTTTTAACGCTCCTTGCTTTGATTCCAAAGCTGCATACGTGGTACTCCGGAAGTGGACGATCACAATTTTTTTTAGCTATTATTTTCTTCCAAATAGTTTCATCTCAGATTGATGAGGTTAATTTTTTTTTGTCTTTCACATTCTTTTTATTGTGGAATAGCTTTTTTACGGGTCTTATAGAGGTTATTTTTCATCAAAGTTTGTTGTCAAATTTTCGAACTAAAGCCTAGTTCGTCATCAGGACTATGTCACTGGAGTAGTTGCTGCCACTCAATTGGAAGAGTCCATCCGCTATATTCGTTAATTGTGGTACTTCTTCTTCTTGCTATTTCGATCCCTTCTTCTAGTTTCCTCTTTACTAAGTTTGACTGGTGGGCGATTATTTTCACTGAGTCCCAATTTATGGAGTGTCCACTTGCTTGTATATGTCTGTCTAGCCCTGTTTTGTTCCCAATGTTCCTAATAGCTGCTTGGTGTTCTTTCATTCGGACCTTAATACTTCTCCCTGCATCGACTGTAACTGCGGACTCAGCTATATAGGAGAAACAGGGAGAAGTATTAAGGTCCGAATGAAAGAACACCAAGCAGCTATTAGGAACATTGGGAACAAAACAGGGCTAGACAGACATATACAAGCAAGTGGACACTCCATAAATTGGGACTCAGTGAAAATAATCGCCCACCAGTCAAACTTAGTAAAGAGGAAACTAGAAGAAGGGATCGAAATAGCAAGAAGAAGAAGTACCACAATTAACGATAATTGCGGATGGACTCTTCCAATTGAGTGGCAGCAACTACTCCAGTGACATAGTCCTGATGACGAACTAGGCTTTAGTTCGAAAATTTGACAACAAACTTTGATGAAAAATAACCTCTATAAGACCCGTAAAAAAGCTATTCCACAATCACTATGAATAGAGGTGCCATAAATGCATTTATTTCTTTTTTATGTTTGGATTTTTATCAAAACTATAGAACCCTGACATTTATAGACTGAATTTGAATTTCATTTAGCACTAAGTAGTTTGGGTAGTAGGCAGTGCTTAATACACTTATATTATTACTCTTTGTTCCAACATCATCACCACACCATGCATTACGTTTGGGCACGATACTTTGAAATTTGCTTTCATTTCACCTCGCTCCTAGATCTGGAACTTATTTTTCCAGCCCTGGTTTAATGAATCATTGAATATAATTAAAACAACTGAATGGGTCATTCACACAGAATGACCCAATTTTGAAATTTGTGTGGTTGAATAATGGCCAAAAATAATCTTAAATCCCCCCCCCATATATAGGTTGCTTCAAAGATGGCGGCCGTGACTATTTTTCATATTGAAGCCTTTCCAATATTTCTGATATCTCCTGAACCAATACAGATTTTGGAATAATTAAAAAAAAAGGTTTTGTTAAGCATAAAATGAGGATTCTGTAACACTAAGAAAATGTTCAGAAATCAGTCACATTCTTTAGCCCTCTATCATCAGCCCTTTTTTTTTTTTTTTTTTTTTTTTTTTTGATTGGAGGTTTAACGACCACCGTGAGCAACTCAATGGGCTATAAGCAGTCGCCCGTCCCTAATTTAGGGTCACTGGTTCCAGGGAAGGGAGAGAGCCAGTGCCGTAAGACAAACACAACATCCATGCCTGACCGGGATTCGAACCCGGACCCCTTACGGACGAATGATCAGAGGCCAGCGCCTTAGACCACTGCGCCACCGGGCGGCCCATCATCATCAGCCCTTTAAACACTGATGATCGGATGCTGATTTTGTCTTACTTTGTGATTTTTTTATGAAACACAGGAAACGTACACACAAAGTTGGAATATATTCAGTAGAAACCTTGTCCCTTGAAAAACACAAAACAAAAAAAATCCTGAAATTAGGTACCCCTTCGAGCGCCCCCACCCCCTCCTGAATTTGAGAAAAAACACACTTTCCCAATTTTTGAGGTCTTATATCTCTGGTGGGGTGAGAAACAAAAATCTGAATTTTTGTGTACATAGCTACCTATATGATGGCTATTAACTCACAAAAATTGGTTATTGTGTTCAGCCTAGTTTTTGATATACAGGGCTTGCTATATCAGGGGAAATATTGTTATCGGTACATTCATAATACTTGTTTAAATTATATCAATATCACATTATATTTTTATTAAATGCTCACAAATGAAAAAGTTACTAGTTAGCCATAAAACATAAAATACTCCAAGAAAAATCTGTTATAATACCTTTATAACTCTCAACAGTCAATGTCTCTGGATTTTGGATTGAAGAGAAAAGATATCTTTGTTCTTCAGTTTTTCATCAATTTTGTAGACTCTGCAAGAACCTGAAGTATAGAACTCAAATGGTGTCAAAATCTTCAGGACTTTGCTGTTTGGTATCCATGTTGATGTCCTGTCATCATTGTAAGGCACAAACGACGTGGCAGGTCCAAGAGGACGATAAGCTCTGTAAGCAAGCACCTGCTGAGGTACTTGACCATAACTTATGACAAGGCTTTTTGCACCACAATAAAACAGCACACTCCATATTAATTAAATGAATCCAGTTTAGGAATGAAACATTAAGAACACAGTCTACAAGCCTAAACAGGAAGATCTGAGTCTAAGAGCAATCCAATAATATAAATAAAACAATAAGAAAGTTTACTTTCTCACTTTAAAATAACATGAAAACTGTGAAGCTTACAGAGCACACCGCTAAGCTGTTCACTCCACAAATATAAGCAGCAGACTGCAGCTGATTTCTGGCTAAATCTGAAAGTACAGGTTAAGACACTTTCCAACAAGTCTGAGCATGCTGATTTCTGCTGGCTGTCAATGAAGCCAGGAACAGGTTGTTCAGACAGGTTTTGCCTGCCTGAGCCTTGCTGTTTGCATTGTCTAAACATGTCCAGTGTTTATAATAATTTTGTTACATCACATGTAGCTTTAGATATTGGGTAATAAAAATGTTCACCCTTTTGCAAATAAAGAAATGCAACATTAAACACCAGTAATTTGATAAAATGTTAATAAACATAAGACAAACAAATTTAATGTGATATTACAGTTTCCACTTTTTCTTCTTCTTTTGAGTTTTTCTTTTATTTGAGCTACTGTATCTCGTAACTAGGCTGAAAATAAGAAACAAATTTATTTAACAGATTTTTCTTGGAGCATTTTATGGCTAACTGTTAATTTTTTCACTTGTGTGCATTTAAAAAAAAAAATGTAACATGATATTTATATCATTTAAACAAGTATTACGAATGTACCAATAAAAATTTTTTCCCTGGTATAGCAAGCACTGTATATCAAAAACTAGGCTGAACACAATAACCAATTTTTGTGAGTTAATAGCCATTATATAGGTGGTTATGTACACAAAAATTCAGATTTTTGTATCTCACCCCACCAGAGATATAAGATCTCAAAAATTGGGAAAGTGTTTTTTCTCAAAGTTGGGTGGGGGCATGAAGGGGTACCTAATTTCAGGATTGATTATTTTTTTTTTGTGTGTTTTTTAAGGGACAAGGTTTCTACAAAATGAATTGCAACTTTGCATATGTTTCCTGTGTTTCATAAAAAAATCACAAAGTAAGACAAAATCAGCATTCAATCATCAATGTTTAAAGGGCTTTTAAGTAAAGAATGTGACTGATTTCTGAACATTTTCTTAGTGTTACAGAATCCTCATTTTATGCTTAACAATAACCTTTTTGAATCATTCCTATATGTATTGGTTCAGGAGATATCAGAAATATTGGAAAGACTTTTTATGCTAAAAATTGTGATGCCCGCCACATTTGAAGCAATCTACAGAGGGGGGGGGGTGAAATTTTTTTTGGCCATTATTTAACCACACAAATAAATGAACAATGTTTCAATTTTTTATATAATCATGCAGCACAACACCTGGGTGAATCTCCATGGAATGACCTGAATGGGGGAAAAAAAGAAGATAATATGTGTATCGTGAAAGAAATACGGGATTACGCCATATAATACAAATTTTGAAGATGACAATCCGATTTTGGCGTAAATGTGACAAGGATGGTAAGTCAGATAATATGCGAAAACTTGAAAATTTTTTTTCGTGTCCCGCTCCAGGACGATGAAAATTTTCAAGTTTTCGCATATTATCTGACTTACCATCCTTGTCACATTTACGCCAAAAATCGGATTGTCATCTTCAAAATAATATGTAGTTATTTCAAATATTTGTAACTTTTGTCTAGTTGCATTTTGATTTATGTTTGATTAAAATATATTTTTTTACTCCTCAAAATATGTCTTTTACTTAAGTTTTGCACAACACTATCCCAGCAAAAACACAAGTGCTGGGAAACTGCTGGCCACCAGCTGGCAGTGATGGGTCACTGCTGGCTGAAATCTGCCGCTCACGGCCCGGTAGTGGTCCGTTGGTGGCAGCGCTATCAGTTGGCGAGCCATTGATGGCCCTGCAGCATCGCCGTGAATTGTGGGCCTCCAAGCAAGTGCCACTAGTGGCCCGTTGCTGGCAACCAATGCAACCCCCAACAGCAGGTGGAAGCATCGGGACTGCGCATGCGCAGAAGCAACACTTGCTGTGTCTCACATGGTACCAGTTAGTTGAAGACGACGCTATCGCCATCATGTTATTTTAGTGGATGTTAAGAAAAAAATCCATATGTGGAGAGGCGAATTAATTTCCTAATGAAATTTTACGTCGACGAAGATATCAGATTAAGCCGTGAAATACTAGATTACAGCCATGAAATACACCCACTCCATTCCCATGAATAACAATTCATGGAATGGAGTGGATGAATAACAAGAAAAAATATGAAACCGCTTGAAACACATATCCTGGAAAACCATTAAAATAGCGTTTGTTGGGGAAAAAAATAGAATTATATGCGTACAAAATTTATTAATTATTTGAAAGAAAAAAAAAAAAAAAAGCAATGCTATGTGGTGTATCCATGGGTTGAATACACAAGACTGGGAGGAATTCGCTTCTAAAAATAACGAGAAGTAAAATAAAATATCTTTTACTCTTTAAAACAAATGTAGCTTCGGACAACGGAAAGGAAAGACACAACGTTAAAAATGTAACAGAATGTGACATGAACCCGGGTAAATATATATTTATTCAACAATCTCTTTTCAAGATGGCAAGGGCAGTACAAAACTTTGGACAGCAACTCTAAGTATGTACACGCCTTGAAAATGAGTGAAGTTCCCTTGACATAAAAAAACCCTAACTATCGTTACGTTGAAAAAATTAATTTATCAATTATATGAAACTGACTTTTATGAAAAATACCTCACAATATTATATAATGAAAGAGGGAAGCATTCGATTACAAATTGCATACCAAACAGATAGCTTCCAGCATGTATCCGAGCGTCGTGAATTAGTCCGGTCGGTAGAGAGTGCGGCTTCCACGTAAACGGCCCAGGATCGAATCCAGTCAGATGCAAACGCCGTTTTTCCGGTCTGTCGAGAAAATTTCCCCAGTGCAGTGCGTTAATTCGCAAGCTTCGTAAGGGTAGAAAAAAATTGTAGCTTTAGGAAACTGCGGTTATCCTTGCTTTTTTTTTTTTTTTTTTAAATTATTATGGCTAATACTGGGAAATTGGCGGACAAGATTCGGCAAGCCACCAGTTACGTCACCTGGTTGCTGGCTGCCACTAACGGCCCACTAGAGGACCACATTAGGCTAGCCATAACTGCTGGCACGTGCTTGCAGGGCCACTTGTGGCAGCTATTGCCTGTGATGGACCACTGATGGCCCTGTTGTAGCATATGACAACTGATGTGGTGCCAACTGTTGGCCTGAACTGCTGGCCCTTCTGTTGGCTGCCCGGACATTTTATTGACGGTTCGGCAGCGGCAACATAGTGCTGGGCCAGCAAGACTGTTTTTGCTGGGATTTTGTTATATCCTGAACTGTGCACCCCTCCCCCCACCCCCGGCAGTGGGAGGTGACACAGCTGAGGATATAACTCATCTCAAAATGAATAGCCTTTGGTCTAAATTGTAAACAACCCCACCAGCAACTGCCATGGGAGAATTATTGTGGTAGTGTTCATATTGCACCAAACAAAACCATTATCTGAAACATAAAAAAATGCATCATCGAACGCTGTGGGGGACTGATACGTGATATGCAGAAATATGTCATACATAAGTGGGAAAAGAATTTCCCTGAAGAAATAATTCTTCACAAACAGATGGAAGGCAATACTAATGTAATCTTTGGCACAAATGTGCCGTATTTTACTGTTTCCATGTAGCCACTCCTTCAGAAAACTTGAAAATTTCATTGCCCTGGAGCGGAAATCGAAACCGCAATTCCCAATTTCTGGTCGAGCAATGAATAGCATGGTTCAATTCCCGCCCCAGGGCAATGAAATTTTTCAAGTGTTCTGAAGGAGTGGCTACATGGAAACAGTGAAAATACGGCACATTTGTGCCAAAGATTATATTACAGCAGAAATACTTGAAGAGCTGACAATCAGAAGTTCACCCAAAACAAAAATTCTAATTGCCCTTGGAGGAACTTTTTTCCAGATTATTTTATCTAATCCATTCACTGTTAACACATTTTATTTGGAACTACATTACTGCTTTAATGTGTTTAATGTTTTTTACTGAAACACCAATTATTATTATTTTTTTTTTTGGTTGGAGGTTTAACGATTACCGTGAGCAACTCAATGGGCTATAAGCAGTCACCCGCCCTAATTTAGTGGCACTGGTTCCAGGGAAGGGAGAGAGCCAGTGCTGTAAGACAAACACAACATCCATCCCTCACCGGGATTCGAACCCGGACCCCTTTCAGACGAATGACACACCAATGACATGAAGAACAATTGTCAACATGAGAAAACTACTATGCTTCAGCCAATCCTACCCATCTCATTAACCAATCTTTAAAGCATAGGTTTTCTGCTTTTTCAATATTTTACTGGACCATTTACACAAACATCATCTTCATGATTCTTAATGACAGCTTTATTAATTAAAATTCTGCACATGGGAAATTTTCACCTACCATGTCTCATTGGATTAGTTGGTAGCTTGTGGCAGCATCTACAGAAAAGTTTTACTTGAGCTTAGATCTTTACATCTTTTTTGTGTTACTTTCATAATTAAAGAAAGTTAACAAAAACTGCTATTTCTGAGAGCACCATCATCCTTCAGTGAACTGTTCGTTCCAGGTCAGTTGTGTCATTAATCTTCCAGAGATATACCATATATTTTGAAAAAATTTACCAATGAATTCTATTCCTATTGGTGATTCTGATATTCTCTGAATCACTGACTCAGGAAAATTAATTCTGCAACCATTGAAAAATGATTTTTTCCCCTTGTGCAACAACTTATTTCCAACATTGAAAATGTAGCAACATTTTGACAGTTTCCTGCAATGTTAACTTTTTTGTTTTTTTGTTTTTGCTGTCATTGGGCTTGGCATTGGCTATTGTGGGACCAAGAACCAGTTTTTTGAAACTGCCACTTGATAGAAAATTGCATCACATACTAAAACATCAACTTTCTTCTTTCTTAATTTAAATCAGTAATTCTGTTAATTTCTGGCTGGGAGGGCACAGTGGAAGAAAGAAAGAAGCCATACTGCAGGGCCTTCTGAAATATGCTGCTCATAACCTACTTTGTTTCATAACATTTTTTCCATTCTGTTCTACACAAACTTGTAGGGGGGGGGGACTGCTAACAAACAACTGAACAGCTGCTGAATTCATCTGAAGTAAAATAGAGGGGGAAAAAACTTTCTAGTAGTTACAAAATTAATTTCCCATTGTCATCAGTATGAGACACTTAAAATTACAGAAAGGAAAAAAATTGCGGCAAATTTCTTAATCAACACCTTTCAATACTGTACCTCCAAGTTAAGATAAAATACCATTTTAATTAGGTTATAATTATTTGCTAAGTATTCTGATCCAAAACCTCCATTTTAAAATGGACAACTTTGAACAACAGCAACCTCCAAGGAACGCCAAGTTTTGGTTGGTGCAAAACAACTGCAGTAAGATTAACATTAGACTTAATCTCTGAACAATGGAACCCCTTAACAGGGGGTCAATGGACACATCAGTCAGTCTGGAAGGAGTCCTAATAAAAACTTGTTCCTTAGGATTTTACTTAGTTCCTTCAGCTGCTGAGTAAGATGGGGATAAAAAGTGTTGTCAAAGGAACTGTGCCTCAGGCAGCATGGGTTGTATTATGGCGGGCACAATGGTGTGAATAGAGTTAAAGTTTAGTTTGACTTATGATGGTAATTACTTGAGACAAGCTCCAGCTCCAGTGTGTGTGTCAGTCCCACACACCGAGGCCAGCAGGTGTGACTGCCTGGAATATTGTTCATTCGCGGTGGTGTCTCTGGGTTTGGTCCCAGTGGGTTCTGGTCCTGCACTGCAGTTACACTTTACTGTCTCTAAAGTTCTGTTTTTCTTTCCTATAGGGTATCCTAATGCTAATATGGCCATTTCTAAGGGCTCTCTAAGACCAGGTGTCAGGCAGTGCCCTCCTAATATCTTCTACATCATGATTGTTAAAATTTAACTGTAAGTCATCCAATTCTAGTGAACAATAGGTGGAGATAAAAACTTGTATACAAACTGCTATTGCTGGTTTAAAAACTCAGCTACAAACTACAGTTGTATTTCCTTTTCAAAATCTAGACATTTTTGCTCTCAGACAAAGCTGTTTTGTTAGTCCAAACACAACTGACGAGCAATATTAATTTAGGCCTAACCTCAGAACAACGGTCAATTTTTTCTGGTCCATTATTCAGAAGTTTCACTGTATTAGAAAACTATTAGAAAACTATCATGTGCTTGTCAATTCTTATGTACTAATGATGACATTAGATTAGGCAAAATGGAACTACACCCATGGAGACCATTCAACAAATCATGGATTATATAATCTATCATCTAACAACAAAGGGGAAATAGGGTGGGGTTATTTTTGTTAATAGTTTACTCATTCATTGACACCATGAAGGAAGAACCCTCTTCTGGTGATGGCCCAATCACTTGGCTGCTATCAGACTTTAGTATCCTAATGTCTAACAACATGGAAGACTTTTATCACAATTTACCCTTTCCTTTTTTTTTTTTTTTCCCACACAAAATGGCAACTTTTATGGGATCTTTGCTCTCCAGTAAGGAATGTAATTCAGTAGAATTCTGAATTTGCTATATTATCTGCATTTCAACATGCATATTCTTTCATTTGTAGAATTTTTTTTTTTTTTTTTTTTGGTCTTTTACCCCTGAAGTCTAAAATAATCCTTACATATTTATATTGTGTGCATGGGTAATATCACCTAACTTAAATGACCATTCAGCTGTCAGAGGAAGAGATTTGTAGTGTGCACTGTTCCTTTGTTATAGTTTCTTGTGATGGCTTGGGAGCAAATTTACCCATGTTAGTGTAGGGTTATTCAAAAGGATTCATCTGATTTCAAAAGAGCATAATTCCATACCTATCAACTGTGTATGACCTTGGCATACACCAAATGAAAGAGGGAATCTCCAAGTTTTGGTAAGTCATTACGAGAGGACTCCACTGTCACTGTGGTGCCACCTCATTGGCACCGCACTGTTTCCTCAATGAAGTGCTTGCTCCCTTGCTGTTGGATTGGTCGCAGGGGACCCCATGACTTGGGGCTCTATAGCTGGCCACCAGACTTGTACCATACGACTTCTTTTGGGGGTACATTAAGGATGCTGTGTATGTGCCACAGTTGCCAACAATCCTGGATGAGCTCAAAAAAAAAGGGGGGGAATGCATTGTTACTGTGGTGGAATCAGTGACAACAGACATGCTGGAGTGAGTGTGGAAGAAATTGACTATTGTCTCGACGTTGCTCATGTAACTAACAGAAGTCACAAAGGGCAGATGCGAGACAAAACTCGGACAGTTTTTCATTTGGTTGAGGTATCATTTCTCACTCTGTATTTATTAACTTCAAAAATATAGTCATCTGAAATCGGATGAACCATTTTGAATAACCCTGTGTTTGTGCAAGTTTTACATACATACACTCTTAGCTATTTTTTTTTTTTTTTGTGGGTTTTTTTCTTTAATTTTTGCCAGGACATTATAACAATGAGTAATTCTTTATGTGAAGAAGATACTGATTATTTTTTATCTGAAGATGTTAGACAACTCTGAATCATTTACAGAAGAAAATATCAACCAACAACAGCACCACAGAAAAAAAATGTAAATAAACAGAAAATCTGCCAGCAGCCTTTATAAATTTTTTTATTTTTTTTTTGTTGTTCTATGCATTATTGACCATCAGTGGAATATACTATCAATGAACAGTTTCTTGGTTTTGTCAGACACAGCAGTTTCTGCATGTGCATACTTAATAAGCCAGATAATTATGTATGGGCAGAAGCTGTTTTATCTTAGTAATTAACGACATCATGGCACCTCCAAATATTATTCACAATAAAAAAAAATAATTATGGGTTTTATAGAGGTAAATTATAATACATTTGTTGGTCAAATTTTCAAACTATAACCTAGTTTATTATCAGCACTGGAGTAGTTGTTGCCAATCAGTTGGAAGTGCCCAGCCACAATTATTGTTAAGCACAGTACTTCTTGCTATTTCCATCTCTTCTTCAAGTTTCCTCTTTACTACGTGATTGGTGGATGATTATTTTTATTGAGTTCCATTTTATGAAGTGCCCACTTGCTTGTACATGTCTGTCTAATCCCATTTTGTTCCCAGTATTTCTAATAGCTGCTTTATGTTCCTCCACACACTCACACAGACTTTTACGCTTCTTCCTGTTTCGCCTATATAGCTTAGTCTGCAGGTACAGTCTATGCTATAGACTACATCGTACAAATGTGTCTTTTTCTTGTTGTTTCAGAGACAGAAGGAATTTTTTCAACTTGTTACTCAGATCAGGAGCAAGTCTGATGCTACATTTTTACTAATCTTTTTTAGTTTTTCGAAAAGACCTTTGTGGTAAGTAATTTTGCTAGTGAACTTGATATGCCTTTCCTGTTTCTTCTTATTTGCTTACTTCTTAAAAATATTCTTTATGAATGAGGAGGGAAAATTATTTTTTGATAAAATTCTTTCTAGATCTTCTCTGTGGATGTCTTTTTGGGCATCTGTAGAGAAGTTGATTTTCTCCAAAAATTGTCGTGCAGTATTAGATTTTATGTAGTCAGGGTGGTATGAGTTGTAGTCTAACATCATACACTGACGGAAAAAAAAATCCCAACACCACGAAAAAATAGTTGTAGAGGAATGAAATGGGGGAAATAAATTTGTATAGGTAACATATTTAATCGATTAAGGTTTCAAGATCACAGCTTATTGTAAGCGCGGGAAGAGCCATTTTAAATGTGAAATGCTGGTACATTAATAACCGGCGTAACTGCCAGAATGTTGAATGCAAGCACGCAAACGTTCATGCATTGTGTAGTACAGGTGCTGGATGTCAGTTTGTGGGATGGAGTTCCATGCCTGTTGAACTTGGTCGGTCAATACAGGGACGGTTAATGCTGGTTGGGGGTGACGCTGGAGGTGTCGTCCAATGATGTCCCATACGTGCTCGATTGGTGAAAGATTTGGTGATCCAGCAGGTCACGGCAACATTTTGACACTCTGTAGAGCATGTTGGGTTACAACAGCGGCATGCGGGCGAGCGTTATCCTGTTGGAAAACACCCACTGGAATGCTGTTCATGAATGGCAGCACAACAGGTTGAATCACCAGATTGACGTACAACTGTGGCGTCAGGGTGCGTGGGATAACCATGAGAGTGCTCCTGCTGTCATAGGAAATTGCACCCCAGACCATAACTCCAGGTGTAGGTCCAGTGTGTCTCGGCCGCAGACAGGTTGGTTGCAGGCGCTCACCTGGCCTCCTTCTAACCAACATACAGCCATCACTGGCACCCAGGCAGAACCGGCTTTCATCAGAACACACAACAGATCTCCACTCCGTCCTCCAACGAGCTCTAGCTTGACACCACTGACGTTGCAAACAGCAGTGGTTTGGAGTAAGTGGAATGCACACTACAGGGCGTCTGGCTCGGAGCTGTCCTTCAAGTAACCGATTTGTAACAGTTCGTTGTGTCACTGTGGTGGCAACTGCAGCTCAAATTGCTGCCGCAGATGCGGTACGATGCACCACGGCCATACGCCGTACACGGCGGTATTCTCTCTCAGTAGTGCCATGAGGCCGGCCGGAACCCGATCTTCTTGAGGTAGTACCTTCCCTTGACCACCGCTGCCAACAATCATGCACAGTGGTTACATTCCTGCCAAGTCATTCTGCAATATTGCGGAACAAAAATCCACCTTCTCGTAGCCCTATTACACGACCTTGTTCAAACTCCGTGAGCTGTTGAAAATGGCTTCTTCGTCTTCTTAAAGGCATTCTTGACTAACATCAACACCTTACGTCGAATCTCAACGATAACTAACGCTCATAAACGTTACAGCGCGTATTTACAGCAAACATGCTTTGCATGTTCCGAGGGGTGCTACTAGCGCCACACGTATGCGCCGAGTGCGAAATGTGCATAGACGTCATCTTACAGATGTACTCTCACCGCCTACCAACTGTCGTTTATCTAACACAACCCCTTCTTGGTGTTGGGATTTTCCCCCCGTCAGTGTATCTGTGTTAATGTTTTTTTTTTTTGTAGATTTGTGTCCAAATCTTTTCATCTTTTGAGGTCAGGGTTAAGTCCAATTAGTTGAGGCTATGATTTTTTTTTTAGTTCTAAGGTGACTTTTAGGGAATGTTCCAGTGAGTTAAATTGTGTCAGAATGTGAGAGAGTAGGGATTGATTTTCATTATCTAATATGAATAATATGTCATCCAGGTCTATGTCAAAAAGACATCCACAGAAATGACCTGGAAATTTTATCAGAAAATAATTTTCCCTCCTTATTCATAAAGAATATTTTTAAGAAGAAATCAAATAAGAAGAAGCAGGAAAGTCACATTAAGTTCACTAACAAAATTACTTACCACAAAGGTCTCTTCAAAAAAACTAAAAAACATCAGTGAAAAATATAACACCAGGCTTGCTCCAGATCAGAATTTAACAAGTTGGAAAAATTCGTTCCATCTCTAAAACAAGAAAAAGACATACATTTACAAGTAGTCTATAGTACAGACTGTACCTGTGGACTAAGCTATATAGGTGAAATGAGAAGAAGTATAAAAGCCCATATAGAGGAACATAAAGCAGCTATTAGAAATGTAGGGGGAACAAAACAGGATTAGACAGACATGTGCAAGCAAGTGTGCACTTCATAAAATGGAACTCAATAAAAATAATCACCCACAATTCACATGTATAGCGAGAAGAGGTACCATACTCAACGACGATAGTTACGGTTGGGCACTTCCGACTGAATGACAATAACTACTTCAGTGACAGTCCTGATGATGAACTACTAGGGGTGTTCAAATGAAAAGGTACGAAACGTCATAAGAACGTAACCGTTAACATATTTGCCTATGCCGCTATGGGAGAACGTAGCGACTCATCTAGGGATGCGATTGGAGTCGCCGGTGTGGATCGGAGCATGCGCGGGCGCCCGCATGCGCAGGGAGAGAGCAGAGGCTCTTATAAATAGCGCCGTCCAATTGACTACTTGTTGAATTCCTCCAGCACAGACGAACCATTAACTCTGATGTGTACTGTGAGACACTCCGAAGCCTACGCAGGTCCATCAAGAACAAAAGACCGGGGATGCTCACGGAAGGTGTGGTTCTGCTCCATGATAATGCGCGTCCACACGTCTCCAGGGTCACACACGCGGAACTGGCCAAGTTTTAGTGGGAGCAGCTTGACCATCCGCCTTACAGCCCGGACATGTCGCCCTGCGATTTCCATGTGTTTGGTCCCCTGAAAAAGCATCTGAAAGGGAAGCGCTTCCACTCGGACGACGAACTCAAGGACGCTGTGCAGGACTGGGTCTCGTCACAGCCACAGGAATTCTGGGAACAAGGAATCCTTCGGCTCGTTAATCAATGGGATCATTGTGCTACGGCCTATGGTGTATACTTTGAATCAAGTCTTCATTTATACCCACAGTGTCGTTTCGTACCTTTTCATTTGAACACCCCTAGTAGGTTATAGTTTAAAAATTTGACTAACAAATGCATTATAATTTACCTTTATAAAACCTGTAAATTAAACATTATTTTGCTTGTTTTATTGTTTGATGTTAACTCTCATTACTTTGTGAATGAGATGTCCTATGTTTGAAAGAAAATACCTAATGATGGCACACATTTGGGAGAGTACCTGGTTGAGCTAATCAAACATAGCACCAGATCTAACACCACTGTCAATAAGAAAATATGATGACACACATCTGGGAGAGTAGCTGGTTGACCTAATCAAACATATACATGGCACTGGATCCAACACCACTGTCAATAAGAAAATACATAACGATGAAACACATTTGGAAGAGTACCTGGTTGAACTAATGAAACATATACATGATACCGGATCCAACACCACCGTCAATAAGAAATTATCTAATGGATGACACACATTTGGGAGAATATGTGGTTGAATTATTCATATACGTGACACTGGATGCCACACCACTGTTAATAATTGGTTTATTTCATTCCCCCTCTTTACCAGAATGCTAAGAGACCAAAACCTGACTATAATGGGCACTCTGAGTTAGAACAAAACAAGAAATTCATGAAGTACTGTCACAAGAAGCATCCAGGAGTGATATCAATTTTTCTCTATGATACACACAACAATCAACAGTTGAAATCATGTCTCACAAGAAACAAACGATAAGAAAGGGAAATTGATACTTCTATCATCAAGTATGCATTATTTTTCAGTTGTTTTCTCTGAGTCAGAATAACCTGAAGTGACAGAATACTACAACAGGTGGCACTGAAACATTTAAATTCAGCTCTGCAAATATTACTCTTGTAGCCGAAAAACTCATGGACGGCTTCCTACTGTATTTTATTGTATCTTAAATGCAAATAGCATCAAAGCCAACATTATTTTGGGTTTCAAAAAATTAGCTCATGGAAACTTTAGAATTCCAGTTCCTGCACAGCCTTAGAATGGAATTGGTCATACCTTGGTTACACAGTCATTTGGAAGTGGAAAAACTTTCCAACTGTCCTGCAGATAAAGATTGTTACTATCATGAAGCTTTATGCCTCACCAAGATATACTGAAGTCGCTCAGGAAACATAACCAGCATGAAGGCAGGAGATGCTTTACGTGTAAAAAAGTGATAAAAACACTAACAAATGTTTGAAATATAGAGGATCTGTGTGTGGTGAACACACATTGCAATAATTGTGCTCAAATGTTAATTATAACATCATATACACTAACAGTTTTTTTTTAATTTCAAACCCTTAATATTAAAAAATAAGCATGGGTGAAAATTCACCCATAATAATATAATCGACAGGAACAGATTGTGATGATCAAACCATGCCAGGAATTTTGGTTTTGAAGTCCACTATAAACTGCCTGCACCTACAGGTGAACACACCTCATAAATTCCATCATTAAAAAAAATCTAAATCTGTTATATCCTGGATGAAAGAATTGTTGCTATATGCATTGTAAAGCAAATTTGTTTTAAATAAATTTTAGCAATGAAAAAATAAAAAAATTCTGCTCCTGATTGAACGTAGCATCAAAAGCACACTCAAAATGATGTGTTGTTCGAATTAATTATTTTCTCTTGATGATCCTATTATTATAATTTTTTTTAAAGATCTTTTTAACTAAATCGTGAAGAATTCTGAAAGTTGAAATGTGCACATGCCACAGAGCAATTTTCCTGCACAATTAATTTTTATATTTATTTGGTCATGTCTACCCATTATTTTGACCTATGAATCAGTACTAGTAAATCGTTTCTGTTAAGGTAAATGCGGACGGGAATCACAAATTTTGGAATATCTCAGTAAGAGAATAGCTTTGAGCTCTGTGTTAGTGTCTGTGGATAAGGGTGTAAGGATGATGGACCATTACATTGGGTACTCAGGGGTCGCACTGCTGATCGCATTCTTCACAATTTGCGAAAAAAAAAAAATCATTTTGGAGATGGAAATTTTTTTTGGCGATTACCTTTTGTACTACTATAATACTTGGTGAAAACAAATTGAATTTGGAGAAAACTTTAAAAGAGCCAGTGCAACCACTGGGGATTAGTATCCCCTTCAAGATAACAAATGGAAGGTAGGTCATATTAATTATAATGGGCTCCAAGTCCTATGACCTACACTGCTGGCCACCCAAAATGCAACACCAAGAAGGAAGCATCCGACTGGCCTGAAATTCGCAGCACATGTCGCCCGCGAGAGGACATGCAAGGGTCATTCCACGTCACTTCATCCAGGTCATGTAACCCACCATCTCAGATTTTGATGAAATTTGGCATGGAGGTATACTTCACCAAGATATAGAAAATGACCAAATTTTAACTTCCTACACCTCATAGTTTCTGAGATACAGTGCTCCAAAGTTTCACTGAACACCAATCGCACACGTAGAGCGACGGAGTACCACTTTTCACAAAATGCTGCATAACTGAAGTGTTGTTTAGTTTAGAAGAAAGAAATTTTGTACCCTTATGCAAAAGAGCTTCCAGAATAAGAAATCATTTTAAATTTCATTGAAAATACTGAATAAATAAATTAAATACAGTGGTAAAGTGAAAATTTAAGAAAAAAACTTGCTGTTCTATATCAGGCTCTACAGCAAATAGCAGGCCTTTTTTATATATATATAGGGAGCTCTTTTTTAATGTAAATTGGTCTTTGACATATATTGTCACATAACAAGAAAAAAAATAGTGGCTTTCAGCTTGCTTTTGAAGATATGTGCAAATATCTGAAATGCGTTTGGAGTTCCACTTAGTCAATTCAACCACTTTTTTTTTATTAATTATAACTCATCTCTGACATTCAAGAAGTTTCACAAGATGATAAAATTAACAAGGACACAAAAATATAAAAAAATTATGTTTTCTTACACCATATAGTTTCAGAAATACCATATTAACAAGTTTGACAAAATGGCTAGTTCAGCTGTACCTGACAACAAGTTAGGTGAGCATATGCAACAAACTGCTTACTCATACTCACCTACGGTACATAGATCTATTTTTTCATAATTAGTTTTGACTTGAAAAAAAGAAACACAAGCAAGTAATTTGTGCGCACTGTTTCACAAATATTTACATTCATGTTCTTAATATGCCATGATCAACTCCTGAGGATGGAGCCCTTATAATTCATCCAACTTGGAAAACACATATGTTCTTCCAGAACTTGTTATGTGAGCATGAATTAAACATAAAATGTGACCAAATGGAATATTGCACTCATCTTTAAATGAAGGCCAGTAAAATGAAATTGCAGGGCCATTTGGGTGCATAAATTTTACAGATGCATCACCTTCTTCATAATTGATTTTCTCTATTATTCCTAGAAACCAGTTAGAAACATACACATGCTACATAACAATGTGTATATAACTGCCTTTGTATTCCTAGATTTGCACAGCCAAAATCAAAGAGTAATTTTCATCCAAGCTGTGGAAACTCTGTGTACCAAGTATTGTTTGAGCATGCGAAAATCTTACTTGACACTCATTGTGCACAGCATTCATATCACTTTTCGAAATGAAATGAAACTCTTTTATTTTCATGATATTCTTATGACAGAAGCCAAACATCTATGGAGTGGTTATTTGCTCTTTCAGTAGACATTGGAGATTTGTTTTTGCAGTGATTCGTTTAACATTCCCACCTATGCCATCACAAGGAGACTTCCCGTTGCTGGTGGCAAAGAAAGACCATGAAGCTGTCACTGCAAAATCATTTATGTGATGACATAGATTTATGAAGTTTCCATAGTTTTTGTACTGAGCTGCACAACTATCAGTAAAATAATGTACTTCTTTTACTTGATGGTAGTTCTTTTTTAAGAAAGTTATTATTTCACTCTGAATCTTTTACACAATTGCAACATCATCAGAGATGAAACAGTGACTTGATGCAGAGTTCAAATATTCAGAATTTCTTTTACAGTAAATAACAACAGGGTGAACTGTGCATGCATGGCGGGTCCAATGATACCCTTGTGCTTCTTTCCTGAACTACAAATGCAAAATTTTCACTGAAGTCCATCAGTATAATGGCAGACTCTGGACCAATTGTTCCTTTCAACTTACTGAAAAATAAAGACTGTGCTTTGGTAATGTATGAATTCGGAATGAGCTTCTCAATTTTTGACAAAAATAATGAAATGAATTCCTCAACTGAAGAAGATAACTTTTGAAGCTCCATTCTGTCTGTAGACACCCACTGGTGATATTCAACTTTATCAGGGGATCACAATCTTTCAATTTACGCAACTATAACTGATTCAGATTTGTATTTTTTGGACACTGAACACCACCAAAGCATGCACTTTGAATTCTTACTGCTGCAGACAAGACTACTGATAAAGTCCTGATGTGATTCTTCAAAGTGTGCTGCACTAATCAAAAGTTAGACATTTTGATGTATAGTGCACCCACATACAGAATGGGTTCCAGAGAAGCCCGCAAGAATGCACCATTCCGGACGAAGAGCACAAAATTTAGAAAATCCTACTTTTTCATTAGTATCATCATCATCATCATCATTGTCAACCATTATCAATCCACTGCTGGACGAAGGTCTCCCCAAGTTTCCTCCACAACGGTCTGTCTTGTGCCAGTCTCCTCCATGTCACCCCTGCATACTTTCGAATTTCATCCACCCATCTCCCATGTGGTCTTCCTCTGGGTCTTTTCCTGTCCCTTGGAATCCAATCTAAAATTTCGGCTGTCCATCGATGATCTGTCCTTCTGGCAGTATGTCCAGCCCATTGCCATTTCAGGGATTTAACTCTGATCATGATGTCTTCCACTCTTGTCATTTTTCGGATCCACGGGTTCCTCTTCTTATCTCTCCTGGTTACACCAAGTATGCACCTCTCCATGCTTCTTTGAGTTGTCTGCAGCCTTTGTATGTCTCTTTTAGTTAAGGTCCACGTCTCTGCACCATACGTAAGCACTGGAAGGATGCATTGATCAAACACTTTTCTTTTAAGACATAATGGCATATTGCTCTTGAAAATTATGCTGTTTCTTCCAAAAGCTCTCCAGGCAAGTTTTGTACGCCGATTAATTTCTTCATCAATGTGACCCTCACTTGATATCTGCTGTCCAAGATAAACGTACGTGTCTGTTATTTCCAGCTTTTCTCCATCAATCGATAAATCTTCATTTCTTGTAAAAGCATTGAACATCACTTTTGTCTTCTGAAAGTTCATTTTTAATCCCACTTCTTTACTCTTGTCAGCAAGTTCCTGGATCATACTCTGCAGCTCTGATGGGCTAGTTGCAAAAATGACTACGTCATCAGCAAAACGAAGGTGGGTTAGATAATCTCCATTAATCTTTATCCCCTTGTTTTCCCAGCTCAGTGACTGAAAAACACCCTCCAATGTGGCATTAAAAGAGCTTCGAGATATGGTGTCACCTTGTCTCACTCCCTTTCCAATTTTTATGTGTGTTGTATTTTCAAACAGCCTAATCTTTGCACTTGCATTTTCATAGATGTTATTAATAATATTAATGTATGCATCTTCAATACCACAGGTTTTCAAAGCCATTGTAACTGCTGATGGTTTCACCGAATCAAAGGCTTTTTCATAATCGATAAAAGCCATGCACAATGGAAGTTCATATTCCCTCGCTCTTTCAATTAGTTCTCTCAGCACATGGATATGATCTATTGTGCTGTAGCCACTCCTGAATCCAGCTTGTTCTCTCGGTTGAGCCATGTCCAGTGTTACCTTCAAGCGGTGTGAAAGAACTTTAGTGAAGATTTTATAAACTACTGATAGGAGGCTGATAGGTCTGTAGTTTCCGAGATCCTCAATGTCACCTTTCTTATGTAGCAGGATCATTGTAGCGGTGTTCCAATCCTCAGGAATCTTTCCTTCATTAAGGCATCGAGTGAAAATTTGGGCGAGTACTGTTTCGATTTCTCCACTTGCTTCTTGTATGATGTCTACAGTAATTCCATCTTCTCCTGGAGCTTTTGCCCGCTTCATGTTCTTGATTGCATGTGCAACTTCTGCTGGAAGGACTGGAGGAACTCTGGTACTGGTATCTTTCATGATGTCTGGAGTGCATGTATCATCCCTTTCATATAATTTGGAGTAGAAATCTTTCACTCTTGTCAAAATTTCGCCTCTATTTCTTGTTACAGAACCATCTTCTTTTCTCAGTGCCATAATCTGTTTTCTTCCCTTACTGAGATGTCCCTTTGCTATCTTTAGGCTTTGGTTGTTTTCAATTGCTTTCCTCACTAGTTCACAGTTGAATTTTCTTACGTCTTCAGTGATACTTTTTCGTACTGTCTTGCATAGCTCTATATATTCCACTTTGGAAGTCACATCTTCTTTAGTTGTCCTCATCTCTCTTCTTTTTGCATCAACATTTTCGTTTTCCTGATAATTTATTTACATGCAACTTGTTCTTAGACCCAGCTAATTTTGTTGCTGTTTCCATAAGAAACTTTGGTTACTTTTCTGTTAACTTCAGAGATGTCCACTTCTTCCGATGTTAGGCCTTCTAAAGCAGAGAACCTGTTCTTCAGTTCCAAC
Organism: Macrothele yani; assembly: GCA_039090855.1. Classification (NCBI taxonomy): domain Eukaryota; kingdom Metazoa; phylum Arthropoda; class Arachnida; order Araneae; family Macrothelidae; genus Macrothele; species Macrothele yani. The sequence continues at coordinate 87,085,174 of CM077001.1, forward strand.
TTGAAGGTATTATGGTGTTTTTAAGGTTGGTTATGTCAATACATTTTGTTTGTCTTATGAGCTTGCCACGTTCAAGTTTAGTGTTGAGGTGCATCTTACATCTCACCAATCTATGGTCACTACCTGTGTTGAACTTGTTTAGCACACTGCAGTCTTCTATGACTAATTTTTTGTTACACATAATAAAATCAATTTCACTTGTCGTCCCATTTGGATGTCTCCATGTCCATTTCCTGTGTGGCTTTTTCTTGAAGAAGGAGTTCAAGATGAAAAACCCTTCTGCCTCTGCAAACTCAACGAGAGTATTTCCACGCTGGTTTCTGTTGCCGTGACCGAATTTACCTACTGAAGTTTCATTCTGTTGTCGTTGCCCTATTTTTGCATTGAAATCTCCCATAATTATTTTCAAGTGCTGCTTACCTTTATTATTTAGATGACAAATTTCCTCATAAAATTCTTCAATTTCTTCTTCAGGATGACTTGTGGTGGGTGCATAAGTTTGAATAATCTGAGCCTGGTATCTTTTCGATAGTTGGATAACGAGTCGTGCAGCTCTGTCAGAGGAACTTTCAACTTCTACTACTTTATCCTTCAGTTTCTTGTTTATTATAAATCCAACACCACTAGTTCTGCCAGTATCTGTCCCACGATAGTAGAAGAGATGTCCACTTTTCAGTTCGATGAGATCTTCTCCTTTTCTCCTTACCTCACTTAGCCCCACGATGTCCCACTTGATCCTTTGTAGTTCCTCTTCCAATTCAAGAAGCCTTGAATCAGAAGATAGGGAGCGTCCATTGTACGTTGCCAAGGTCAGCATCAGATGGCAGCCTAGTCCGGTCCTCCGGGGATTCTTAGCACCCTCTGCCTTCATGTCGCACTGGCCGCTGCCTTGGCCAGGTACATTCCAGCTGCCGGAGACTGAGGGCCAAGATTTAAGTTGTGGAGTCATTTTGGAGGGGTTTGGCCATAACTCACCACGCTGGCCAAGCGGGTTGGTGAGTGTGGGATAGAATTTCCTCTGATCCCGATGGTATGGTTATACCGCTATTGGCGGTCGTCAGAGCCCCTTTAGTGGGAACAGGATGCACCACGAGAAGGCGGGGTTGACATTTGTCAAGGAGAGGCTGTGATGTTACGCATCACCTGACCTTACATCCCATTTATTAGTATATCTTTGCTTAAATTGTTGATATAACTCTTTCAAATCGTACAGAATAAGTCTTTTCTGAGCATGAACGTTTCTAGAGACACTTACTTTGTCCTTCATTCCTGGCATTTCCCTAGAATAGTTATCATCTTCATAAAATCCTATAATCTGTTTTATGGTATTTTGTGAAAGTTTCTTACCATGGCTAGATTCGGGAACTGATATAATGCCTTTATCTTTTGTTAATTTTCTTGCCTGATGTACTGTGTATTCTGAAACTGCAAACTGTTGTGCTACTTTTTTCTGGACCATGATGGGGGAGGCATTGTTAATATCCGATTTTTTTATTTTTTTTTTTGATGACTAACAGTAGATATCTTTTCTTTCATTAAAGCAACAAGTTTTTCCAAATCATGAGCTTTTAAAAGTTTTAATTCATCTATGGAGTGTTCATCATCACTGTCCCTAGTAGAAGACTGAACTGTAAAGCCATACTCTAGAACACAAGATATTTTACTCTGCATAGCTAACTTTGCTTGAAGAAGTTTTCTTTTCCCATATGCTGGTTTACTATGGGATGACAAGGAATGTGATTTTAACAGGGACAATCCTAAATCAGATAAACTTTCAAAACTTTTTTAGCAGCACATTCTTTAATAATAAAATCATCAGGGGCCATTTCACTATCATCAGTCTCACTTAAAACTTCATTTTTTTACAGGTTGTCCTAATTTAGATACTTTTCCACAACACTGAGGACATAATTTTTGACCTGGGTATACACTGATATTTTTAGATTGCAGCTGTTGGGCTATTTGTATACTGACTTGATGCAGGGACCTCTTAACAGGTTTTTTCACACCATGGTCACCAAAAGGGTTACAACAAGTTACTTGGTAGCTTTCATATTTCTTCAGATAATAACATTTGTGATGTAAACATACTGAGATTATGTCATTATGTGGAATATTAGGTCTTAAAGAAAAGCTCCTTGTCAGCAACAGAAAGTTCTTCACTACTGAGAAACCCTTTTGTCTTCACATAACTTGATTTACTGCATTCTGTATTAGCAAGTGATCCAACACTACACTGGTTCATTATTTTTTTCCATGATTGAGGTTGACAAACTTGTCCCAAAGTCAGATTAACACAGAGCAGCCAATGCACAAAAAAGAAAATATTGGAAGCAATATATTTCACAGCAAAGTTTAAAAGACTTCTGGATAGCCTGTCCACAGTGAAATCAGCATGAGCATCTGAACCATTGCTTCCTTAACTGGGAATGAGGGACTGAAATCTTACTTCTCTTTAGCTAGAGGACATCCCTAGGAGGGTGAGGTGAGAAAAGAGAAATCTTTTTGACCTCCACCCTCATTTCAGCACTTGGGGAGTTTTACAATGTCATAAAACTTACCTCATTTGAACTTGTGGTCAGTTGAGCACAGGATCTTGGATGAAGTCAAAACAAATTCTCATGACCTTAGGAATCATGCTGTATCCTTTTGCCCCATGCCACATTTTCTTTTAAAAAGTGCTCTCTGATAAGTTGCAATTGTTTCCTAGTGCCCATCCACTGCAAGCTTACTTTAGAGTGTATTATCCAGCCATTCACATATAAAACCTGCTTATATCTTTTGTGGAAATGTTTACATGGGGGAGGGGGAAATTTTTCCAAAATTCTGTTTTAGTCAGAGTAATTTTTTTTTCAGGAATTTTTGCAATCTGCAATAAGAGAATAACATATTTTGAAATGACTGAAAAACTTTAAAACCTCACCATACTTGTGGGGTGCAGCTGAACTAGCCATATCATCAAACTTGTTAATATGGTATCTCTGAAACTATATGGTATAAGAACACATAATTTTTTATATTTTTGTGTCCTTGTCAGTTTTATCTCCTTGTGAAATTTCTTGAATTTCAGAGATGAATTATAATTAATAAAAAAAAAGTGGTTGAATTGATGAAGTGGAACTCCACACGCATTTCAGACATTTTCACATATCTTCAAAAGCAAGCTGAAAGCCACTATTTTTTTTTTTTCTTGTTGTGCGACAGTATATGTAAGAGACCAATATACATTAAAAAAGAGCTCCCTCATACCTCTGCTATCTGCCATAGTGCCTAACATAGAATAGCAAGTTTTTTTTTCTTAAATTTTTATTTTACCACTATATTTAATTTATTTATTCAGTGTTTTCAATGAAATTTAAAATAATTTCTTATTTTGGAAGCTCTTTTGCATAAGGGTACAAAATTTCTTTCTTCTAAACTAAATAGCACTACAGTTATGCAGCATTTTGTGAAAAGTGGTATTTGGTCACTCTACGTGTGCGATTGGTGTTCAGTGAAACTTTGGAGCGCTGTTTCTCAGAAACTATGTGGTGTAGGAAGTTAAAATCTGGTCATTTTCTATATCTTGGTGGAAGTATACCTTCATGCCAAATTTTATCAAAATCTGAGTTGGTGGGTTACATTTCCCCCAAAATTGGATGAATTGATGTGGAATGACCCGCAAACGATTAGCATTGCAGGGCATATGCAAATCATGTACGCCCGGCACGCCACCGAGAAGCAATATAAGAAGGGTGCACAGAAGGTGGGGTGTAAGTAGTGGAAGTGTTGTGCTGCCGGATCTGTGCGTGGGAAGCTTCCCGATGCCTCGTTGCGGAATACGGCAGTCATTCCAGCACGTTTCGGAGTTCGACAGAGGACGAATAGTGGCTTATCGCGACAGCGGTTTATCGTACAGAGACATTGTCGCCCGTGTGGGACAACATCCAGTCACAGTGAGGTGAGTATGGATTCGGTGGGTGCAGGAGGGACGGATGGACTGACGTGAGCAATTACCGCAGCCGTGGCACACCACCGAATGAGAGGATCGGCATGTTGTGCGGCTCGCGCCGCCACATCACAAATGTTAGCGCAGGAATTAGGGTGTGTTGCGCAATGACGTGTGTCAGCACGTACCGTTCGGCGGTGTCTGCAGGAGCAGGGACTTGTCACACAGCGGCCATTGCTCTGATTACCATTGACGTTACACCACCGGTGAGTATGGTGGCAGTGGGACGTTGAACGCCGCACCTGGACTATGGAATGGCACGACATTGTCTTCTCCAACGAATGACGAATCTCACTTCTGACTGCAACACCACGATGATCGGATCGGCGTGCTGCAGCACCGCAGCGAGAGACTAACGACGCCTGCATTATGCATCGCCATACCGGTCCGTCGTCTGGCATTATGGTTTGGGGAGCAATTGGATATGACACCCACACTCCTCTGGTACGCATCGCTGGTACACTCAACAGCCACCGGTACATCTCCAACGTTTTGGAGCCTGTAGTCCTCCCTTACTTGCAGGACCTGCCAGCAGCCACGCTTCAACAGGACAATGTGCACCCGCACATGGCATGCATCGTGCAACAATTCTTCACAGCCCACCAGGTGTCACTGCTGCTGTGGCCCGCCTGTTCTCCCAATATGTCACCTATCGAAGACGTCTGGTCACTGACCGTCAACCGAGTGTCCCGGCAAGCACCACCCGCAGCTACGCCTGATGAACTGTGGCAACATGTGGAAGCAGCTTGGACCAACATACCCCAAGCCACACCCAAAGCCTCTTTCGTTCGATGCCGCAGCGGTTATTGCCAGCCATGGGGGCCACACAAACTATTGATGTCTGCGTGTTCCGCAAGTCGGACGGGCCTGTAAGCTCAATCGTTTCATCTTTGTATCTGTTGTTATGTGTCCAGTAAATCTGGCTTTGCTATCTTGTGTCCTTCTCAGTGTTGCATTTCGGGTGGCAAGCGGTGTATATCTAACTTAACTTTATTATTAATAACAGTATGCATGTTCTGGCAGTACTTTTCTCACATAAGTACAAGAATTTTGCTGTCATTTCAGAACAAATGTCCAACACATAGATGGAAACTTTTAACGAAGTAACTTTTTAGACAGAAATACTGCTTAAAGGAAGTTAATAACAGTTATTCATAAGTACCAAAATAAATAATCATTCATTCCAAAAATTCCAGGCAAAAAGAATTGGAGAGGGCCATTTCTAGAGTGGTCCACTGGAAAATGTCCTCCTGGTGGGCCATGATATTGGACCTCAAATGCTATGATAGTATTCCAGGGGTAAATAGTGGACTTTCTGCAAATAGTTTACCAGTTGGGATATAGTACTAGACCAAGTATATAAATGTTCACCAGATTGCAAAGAAAGTTCATAAAGCGCAGAACTACAAGATTGTTACCAAACAATCTCAGATACTTCGCCATCTATTATCGAAATACATCTACTAAAAACATCTAAAGGTGTAATGTCACCTTACAAATGGGTACCTTAGGAAAAGGGGATTTGACATGGAAAAACACTGAAATGTCGATTGCTTACGTCCTATTGCCAAACGTAGAGGAGTAACGCCAATCGGACGAATCTGACGATTAATATCGCTTATAGTTATGCTGTTATTCTTCGCTAAATGTTCCACAAAGAATTCGACATTTCCTTCGTACGCTGCAATGTGAAATCCTGGATAACCATCTTCTTCATCTATAACGAAATCATAGAATTCGGACATGCTAAGAAAACATCTGGAAGCTGCTGCACTTTTGAAAAGACCAGGAACGGCAGGAATATACGCTTTCTTCTCGTTACATAGCATCAAGTTCAGCGTGTTACAAGCAAAACATATGCACAAGATCAAATGCCCAAGTTATTGTACGATCAAATATTCCCACCAATCAAACCTATTTTCAAATAATAAAAAAAAAACACGCATATTAAATTCACAAATTAATCACAGTTACAGTCATTGTGCGTGCTTGTCGGTCACAAAAAAATGCATAAACATTTTGTTTCGACTTTGATTTCTTCCAAATCAAAGCAAAAAAATCTGCTGAAAATGAAATGATGATATCCGCGTTACAGATTTTGTTCCGTACCAGTTGTCTGCCACAGTTGGGTATTTTTTTTTTTTTTTTTTTGATTGGAGGTTTAACGACCACCGTGAGCAACTCAATGGGCTATAAGCAGTCGCCCGTCCCTAATTTAGGGTCACTGGTTCCAGGAAGGGAGAGAGCCAGTGCCGTAAGACAAACACAACATCCATGCCCGACCGGGATTCGAACCCGGACCCCTTACGGACGAATGATCAGAGGCCAGCGCCTTAGACCACTGCGCCACCGGGGCGGCCAGTTGGGTATTAAAGAGATCTCGCAAATTGTAAAAAAAATGTAAATAAAAAAATTTTCGAAATTTTTTTCTAAAAATATTGTTTTTTTTTTGTAATTGTTCTTAACTGCAGGGATTGCAAAATGAATTGTAACTGGTACAATTTTATACTTCATTATATCACCATGGAAATTAAATAATATAATAATAGCAGGACGTCATTTTTGACGTCACAGTTACTTCCGGTTGGTTAAAAGAAAGTTCGGCTGCTAAGGTTTCCATAGGATTAACATGTGGAAGCGATTTCTGGACCCTCTGTACCTCTGTCACTCGATTGTTTGAAGGTTTAGAAATGGTTAAAAGTTGTGTTGCGTATGAGTGCTTCTCAAAGTACGAGTAAGGTAGTAAAATTTCCTTTTATCGCTTTCCAACGGTAGAAAAATGCCTGGTTATGTGGAAAATAACCGTAAATCGGAAGGCATGGTCGACCACGCCAACATCTGCATTAAACACTTTATTTCAGATATCGTTAAGCTGACCAGAAGTCCCCAATTCTTGAAGATTGTCTTCGAATTTACTTTACTGTCCCCAAAAACGTCTGGTGCCTTTGGGGGCGCAAATTGTCCTCAAATTTTGATGTCTGTCCTCAAATGTCCTCGAATTTACACTTCCTCATTAGCTCGTTAGATTTCTAATGAAAATTTTTCTTAAAAGTGGTTTCCGTTGCACTAATTTTTTGACATGCTTCTTGTGAAAACAAATTTTGACTTTTTTTTCTTCTTTCCGAGTTTAACGACCACCGAGAACAAATCTAAGGACTATAAGCATGCACCTGTCTCTAATTTGGAGACATTCTTTCTAAGGAAGGGAGAGAGCAAGTGCTGTAAGACCATGGGTACACCAGTTGATCACCAGGACCGTCTGCTAGGAAGGTTTACCTCCAAAACCTCGTTGTGACATCATATGCATACGGTCTATACTGTAAACAGTTTAGTAAAATTTTGAATTCTACAACAGGTAATATTTATTACATTTATCTATTTTATTCGCAAGTTAACTTTTTAAAAACTGACAAATTTTAATTTGGAATGAACAAATGAGCTTTAAATTTTTTTGTGTTTTGTTTTACTAAAGAACCAATAAGTAGCAAAAGTATGTTACTTTCCCATTAAATTACTGGCAACACTGTCTGTGTGACCAATCAAAGCCGATTAATTAACCGATCGATCGCCGATCGATGATCTGGAACTCTGTGTCCGTGGGTGAAGCAAGCGCCTGAATGTTTGGTCACGTATTTATTTAATTGCGTAAAGTTGTCATGGGGTAATGTTTTTTCAAAGAAGAAAATCTTTCAAACGTTTCTATGTTATTATTTTCGCACACTTAAAACCCTTGTTTTAAGGGAATATTGAATGCTGTTATGATTTTAAATTTCTGTTATTTTCAGTTGTAAATGTAAAGTAATTAAATTCGTTTGTGCATGTCAGGATTCATGAAAAATTCTGAATAATTGTAGAGAAATGAACAGATGTAATAATAAAACGGGATTTCATGGTGCGTCTACAAAAAAGAAGGGTTTTAGTGAAACAAATTCAATCGAAGCAGAAGAAAATGTACCAATTTTAAGTAATGTCATGTTTAGGCTGACCATATGTACCGTTTAGAACAGGACAGTACCGTTTTGTGTTTCTTTTTCATATTTCCCGGCCGTCTCGTCGTTTTAATAAAAATGTCAATTTTGTCCCGTTTTTAATAAAAACTATAAATATACTTATATTGGTCAAGCAATTTTTTTCTGAAATGAGCAGAAACGCCTAGAAAACATTCAGGTATCTGATAGATGGGTACAAATTTTTTCTGAAATGAGCGAAAAACGCCTAGACTCTCAGGACTTTTGTAATATTGCAGAGTTTATTCTTTGTCTTCCAGGAAGTACAGCATATGTTGAGAGGATATTTTCTGTTATGAACAGTATGTGGTCAAAGGAGAAATCTAGGTTAAGTGTTGAGACAATGAGAGCTATGTTAGTTGTAAGACAAAGTTGTGTCATGGAGTGTGAGAAGTTTTATGATAAGGTGTTGAAAGACCAAAGTTTGTTGCGTAAGATTATTTCATCGGAGAAATATTCATGGTACGATCGTGGTAAAGTACAGTCCCCCACTAAGTGTACCTAGATTTTTGTATGGATTCTGTCACTGTTAACTGAAGAATAATGGTAAGCTCAGTATGTTTAAGTAATAAAACTTTTTTATCGTCTTACATTTTTTGTCCAGTTTTTGTCATCCCAATGTCCCGTTTTTGTCTCGAGGAAATATGGTCACCCTAGTTATGTTGCTAATTTGCTTTGACATATGACCAGGCTGCCTCACCTTTTTAGTAGTAGGAAGCATTGGCTTCTAATTGTTCTCCAAAGATGAGTTTGAGTTCGAATCCCAGCTGAAGCGTGGATAATGTGCTTGTCTTATGGCATTGGCTCATACCCTTCATGATTCCCAGAGGTATTTCTGATTTATGTATGTATTTACTCCATTTATTTACAAGAAAAGAATGTTTATTCATCAATTTTCTTAACAAATAATGACCCCCATCTAGTGCCATAGCCAGGGGAGGGCCAGACCTGGCTGAACCGACCTGTTTCCTTTTGCTCGTCGTAGCGACTCACACAACAGTATAGTGCCCAACCTCTTTTACACCTTTTGCCTGACCGTTTTATATCCTTTGCCCGATCTCAATCATCAGCCGCCCCTGCCAACTTGCTTGTCTGGCTATGGGCCAGCCCACATCGGTAGTTCAAAAATCTGCAATCATATTTGTGCTACACATTTTTCATCAGGCTGAATGTAAAATTCATAGGTGACCATTTCAATGAAAAGTAATTTAATAAAGTTTCAGCAATGCTGATTCATAAAAAAAACTTCATTTCTAATGATTTTGGTTTAGAACTTGTACTTCAGATTAGTCATTTTCAAGTGCTAAAAAAGGAAAACATTTACTCTACCATTTTGGATTTTAATAAAATTTAGTAAACTAATAGGCCTGCTCAAGGAATTAAAATTTTAACAAATTTCAGTTCATTTCATAGTTCAGAGCTACAGCATGTTAAATCAATGTTGAGTACCATTTTTTTTTTTGCAATTGTGGCCACAGGCAGTTTCAAAACTCCCATCTAAATTGATTTAGAGAGTAAATTTTGATGGCATTTGACACACACTGGTACTATTAAGACACTTTTTTTTTTATCTTCTTTTGTTTGGATGTTTAACCATCACCGTTTGAGCAAATCAGTGGGCCATAAGCAGTTGCCTGTCCCTAATTTAGGGCCATTTGTTCGAGGGAAGGAAGAGAACCAGTGCTGTAAGACAAACACAACATCCATGCCTCATCAGGATTTCAACCTGGACCTATCTTGGACGTATAGTCAGTAGCCTTGCGCTTAAACCACTGTATCACAAAAGTGGCTTGAGACGATGCCAAGCTAGTAAAGGGTACCAAATGCATCTGCGGCACTCTATAACTGTTGTCTGGAAACAGAAGGCAGAAGTGTGAGGGCTGAGGTGTACCCTAAGAAACAGGAGAATGAGACTTGAAAGAACAGATGAATTTATTCATAACAGGTGGTCCAGTACTTGTGTCTGCTGGCTTAGTATGCCTGTTCAATGCACAAAAAGCATATCCATTAGAACGAATGTAGGTGTGTAAATGAATGAGATTGTTCATACCTAGGAGGTGTGTTATACCTTCCACAATATTAAAGTTGATGTCATGTTGCTTTCTTGTGACATCCTGTCTTGTCGCTTGATTACTGACGACTAATCAATGACTTGTCTGTTTATTTGGTTCTGGTGCAGAGAAAGTTAGTATTTTGCTATTTTGCAAAAACAGTTGTATAATTATGGGCTTCAGGGGCACAATCAGGATAGGGTTTTTTAAGGGTTACAACCTCATCTAGGGCCCAGAGTAGTGTTTTGTTTTCAAATTTTTTTTGTACTGAACGATCCTAAGACAAAATTGAAAATGTTTGGCATTCCCATATTGTCAGGCTTTCTATCTGTAACTGACCTTGAGTCCACACCCCACAATTATTAGACTTCTTCTAATGCCCATACATCCCGCTGAGACAAAAAGTGGGATAAATTTGTCCTAATGAAGCTTTCTTACAAGGGTTGGGGCTGGTATAAACCCCAAGAGTAGAACCCTGTACCCCTAGCTGTTTTAACCCACTAGTGTAAGGCAAAATGAAGGGATTTTAGGATTTCCTATTACCTTCTGCTCGGCATTAAAATTCATCTGACAAAGTGGAAGTCTGTGGTCAAGCTTCCAAGTCCAAGACTAGCATTTCTCCTCTCCTGGTAGTAATTGAGCATTCAATGAATTGCACCACCAGAATAATAAAAATAAAGTGTTCATCATTGGTCATTCAGGTAGAAGATACTACACCAGACAGAAAAGATATTTCTTCAGTGTGTTGCATTTATATTAGCTATACAAATAAGTGTAAAATTTTTAGTGGCCCATTGAAAAAACTGGTGGCCCAGATTAGAATAGGCTTTGATTTCTTACTGTAGGTCTTAGTTGATTTTCAATAATTGTGTTACTGATGAAAATGGCTTAAAATCGTGGCTTATGTAATTACTTCAGTTCAAAACTAGTAATTCACTGCAAGAGTGTGATTGAATTGTTGAAAACTCGCACCATTTATGTTAATTTAATAAGAGCAATGAGAGTGAACTTACCCCTACCAGTAGGTCTGTTCTCTCAGAAAAGCATACATTTCTTTGCACGTTAACTTCCATTTCAATATCCACGGTTGGTTTTGGCCGTTGTTGCGGTGGTTTTTTATGTTGTTTTCAACATGATCTTTTATTTGACTGAGTGAGCAATTTATTAACTAAGGTCAGGTGATGCGTAACATCACAGCCTCTCCTTGACAAATGTCAACCCCGCCTTCTCGTGGTGCATCCTGTTCCCACTAAAGGGGCTCTGACGACCGCCCATAGCGGTATAACTATACCATCGGGATTAGAGGAAATTCTATCCCACACTCACAAACCCGCTTGGCCAGCGTGGTGAGTTATGGCCAAACCCCCTCCAAAATGACTCCACAACTTAAATCTTGGCCCTCAGTCTCCGGCAGCTGGAATGTACCTGGCCATGGCAGCGGCCAGTGCGACATGAAGGCAGAGGGTGCTAAGAATCCCCGGAGGACCGGACTAGGCTGCCATCTGATGCTGACCTTGGCAACGTACAATGGACGCTCCTATCTTCTGATTCAAGGCTTCTTGAATTGGAAGAGGAACTACAAAGGATCAAGTGGGACATCGTGGGGCTAAGTGAAGTAAGGAGAAAAGGAGAAGATCTCATCGAACTGAAAAGTGGACATCTCTACTATCGTGGGACAGATACTGGCAGAACTAGTGGTGTTGGATTTATAATAAACAAGAAACTGAAGGATAAAGTGGTAGAAGTTGAAAGTTCCTCTGACAGAGCTGCACGACTCGTTATCCAACTATCGAAAAGATACCAGGCTCAGATTATTCAAACTTATGCACCCACCACAAGTCATCCTGAAGAAGAAATTGCAGAATTTTATGAGGAAATTTGTCATCTAAATAATAAAGGTAAGCAGCACTTGAAAATAATTATGGGAGATTTCAATGCAAAAATAGGGCAACGGCAACAGAATGAAACTTCAGTAGGTAAATTCGGTCACGGCAACAGAAACCAGCGTGGAAATACTCTCGTTGAGTTTGCAGAGGCAGAAGGGTTTTCATCTTGAACTCCTTCTTCAAGAAAAAGCCACACAGGAAATGGACATGGAGACGTCCAGATGGGACGACAAGTGAAATTGATTTTATTATGTGTAACAAAAATTCGTCATAGAAGACTGCAGTGTGCTAAACAAGTTCAACACAGGTAGTGACCATAGATTGGTGAGATGTAAGATGCACCTCAACACTAAACTTGAACGTGGCAAGCTCATGAGACAAACAAAATCTATTGACATAACCAACCTTAAAAAACACCATAATACCTTCAAGTTGGAACTGAAGAACAGGTTCTCTGCTTTAGAAGGCCTAACATCGGAAGAAGTGGACATCTCTGAAGTTAACAGAAAAGTAACCAAAGCTCTTATGGAAACAGCAACAAAATTAGCTGGGTCTAAGAACAAGTTGCATGTAAATAAATTATCAGGAAAAACGAAAATGTTGATGCAAAAAGAAGAGAGATGAGGACAACTAAAGAAGATGTGACTTCCAAAGTGGAATATATAGAGCTATGCAAGACAGTACGAAAAAGTATCACTGAAGACGTAAGAAAATTCAACTGTGAACTAGTGAGGAAAGCAATTGAAAACAACCAAAGCCTAAAGATAGCAAAGGGACATCTCAGTAAGGGAAGAAAACAGATTATGGCACTGAGAAAAGAAGATGGTTCTGTAACAAGAAATAGAGGCGAAATTTTGACAAGAGTGAAAGATTTCTACTCCAAATTATATGAAAGGGATGATACATGCACTCCAGACATCATGAAAGATACCAGTACCAGAGTTCCTCCAGTCCTTCCAGCAGAAGTTGCACATGCAATCAAGAACATGAAGCGGGGAAAAGCTCCAGGAGAAGATGGAATTACTGTAGACATCATACAAGAAGCAAGTGGAGAAATCGAAACAGTACTCGCCAAATTTTCACTCGATGCCTTAATGAAGGAAAGATTCCTTAGGATTGGAACACCGCTACAATGATCCTGCTACATAAGAAAGGTGACATTGAGGATCTCGGAAACTACAGACCTATCAGCCTCCTATCAGTAGTTTATAAAATCTTCACTAAAGTTCTTTCACACCGCTTGAAGGTAACACTGGACATGGCTCAACCGAGAGAACAAGCTGAATTCAGGAGTGGCTACAGCACAATAGATCATATCCATGTGCTGAGAGAACTAATTGAAAGAGCGAGGGAATATGAACTTCCATTGTGCATGGCTTTTATCGATTATGAAAAGCCTTTGATTCGGTGAAACCATCAGCAGTTACAATGGCTCTGAAAACCTGCGGTATTGAAGATGCATACATTAATATTATTAATAACATCTATGAAAATGCAAGTGCAAAGATTAGGCTGTTTGAAAATACAACACACATAAAAATTGGAAAGGGAGTGAGACAAGGTGACACCATATCTCCAAAGCTCTTTAATGCCACATTGGAGGGTGTTTTTCAGTCACTGAGCTGGGAAAACAAGGGGATAAAGATTAATGGAGATTATCTAACCCACCTTCGTTTTGCTGATGACGTAGTCATTTTTGCAACTAGCCCATCAGAGCTGCAGAGTATGATCCAGGAACTTGCTGAGAAGAGTAAAGAAGTGGGATTAAAAATGAACTTTCAGAAGACAAAAGTGATGTTCAATGCTTTTACAAGAAATGAAGATTTATCGATTGATGGAGAAAAGCTGGAGATAACAGACACGTACGTTTATCTTGGACAGCAGATATCAAGTGAGGGTCACATTGATGAAAAAATTAATCGGCGTACAAAACTTGCCTGGAGAGCTTTTGGAAGAAACAGCATAATTTTCAAGAGCAATATGCCATTATGTCTTAAAAGAAAAGTGTTTGATCAATGCATCCTTCCAGTGCTTACGTATGGTGCAGAGACGTGGACCTTAACTAAAAGAGACATACAAAGGCTGCAGACAACTCAAAGAAGCATGGAGAGGTGCATACTTGGTGTAACCAGGAGAGATAAGAAGAGGAACTCGTGGATTCAAAAAATGACAAGAGTGGAAGACATCATGATCAGAGTTAAATCTCTGAAATGGCAATAAGCTGGACATACTGCCAGAAGGACAGATCATCAATGGACAGCCGAAATTTTAGATTGATTCCAAGGGACAGGAAAAGACCCAGAAGAAGACCACATGGGAGATGGGTGGATGAAATTCGAAAGTATGCAGGAGTGACATGGAGGAGACTGGCACAAGACAGACCGTTGTGGAGGAAACTTGGGGAGACCTTCGTCCAGCAGTGGATTGATAATGGTTGACAATGATGATGATGACTGCAGAACTGATACTTTGGTCCAAGAAACCTCTTTTATACTTTAAAAACCCTATATTTACATTGACTTTGAATAACCCTAACTGGTAACCAAATTGGCTTTAAAAAAACAAAAAAAACAACAACAAAAAAACCCTAATTACATGAACATTCAGAAACCATAAACAAACTTCCTATTTACATACATCAAAACAAAACATTTAAATGCCTAAAATTCAATTATTCACAACGAACTTATCTCATTGCCTTCTATTTACAAACTCATCTCACACACTCATTCATGCACCACACCTCTGCCGTTCCCAACGTAGATTGCCCCAAGCAGCTTTCCACCCATCCAGGGTCATCATCTGGAGGCCAATTGGTATCAGCCCTGCTATCACAGTGCGAGTGATCTCCTCTCCTTGCGGTGTTGTTCACATAATTGAGACTTGGTTGATTCAGTCATTCTTCTGATATGAGGAATGTCAAGTTTCTCCCTTTGCAACTATTTATAGAGGGAAAATAACATTTAAAAATAATTCAGGACAGTGGAAACATCGGGGAAAAAAATTACGAGAAAATCTTCGCTCTGTCCGACTTCCGTTATCGGAAATTTTTCCTCCGTTTTCAAGCGGAAACACGATCAGTTATCAAACAAAATTATATTTTACAATAAAAATGAGCAGGGAAAATATTGCGAGGGAAAAAATTACGATTACAGATGAAATCTGCAGTTCGTCTAACTTCCGTTTTCGAAAGTTTTGAAAGACGAAATTCCATTCCCAGCCAGACCCCCCTCCTTCCCCCTCGCACTCACACACACACCACCCCTCAAAAAATTATCTTCAGTTTTGATGACAACAAAGTCAGAGTTACTCTTCGAATCCGCGAAGGAAACTCGTTCCTAAAGTTTACAAGGAAATTTTTGCTCCGTCAAACTTCCGTTATCGGAAACTATTGTCTACACTTTCAAGCTGAAATGCAAACATTTATGCAATTAATTGATATTTAATAACAATACTGGACAGACGAAACTTTGCAAGAAAAAGAAATTACAATCGCGGTGAAAAATTTCACTTCGTTTAGCTTTAGTTTTCGGAAGTTCTGAAAAACGGAATTCCACTCCCCAGCCGGAAAACGAGCTTCCCCCACTAATCCTCCGAAAATAAAACATTATCTTCAGTTGTTGTTTTTTTCATCGCTCACAAGTATAACCGAAATGTGGAATTCTGCGAATCCGAAGAGCAATCTCGTGCCTCATTCGTAACAGTCTGCGATATGCAAAATGAACTGCTCATACGGCAACGCATGGAAGCTGATTCACGGGTCCATAAACCGATTATGTTCGATTGCAATTTTCGGAACTCTGAACGGTCCGTTTCTAAATCACATGTTTTTACAAAGGATATGTTTTTAACACACAAATTTTGCGAGCGATCCAAAAACGGACCCAAATTTTATATTTATATATATATTTTCTTAAAATATCTGAAGGCGGGAAACTCCCGCTTAACAACTTTGTTTCGGCGGGAATCCCATCCTGAAATGGCAATTAAACGAACTTCAAAACATGTCGCTTTTCACTTTTTCCACACCAAGGCTTAACTCCATTACTGCACCACGCTACACCAACATACTAGCATCTCAATCCCGACACCGCTAAAACCTTCTCTGTAATGCGCATGCTCATCAGTTAAGCTGCTCCACGGCGCTACTCGTTGATCAAGCGGTAACGCTTTGCTTCGGGCCGTGGCTTGGCAATGGGAACCAAATCATGATTTTTTCATAAACTGTGACAAAAGTTAACACATAATTTATTGATAAAAAAAATGGTAATTTTTATGACAAAATGTTGGTGTAATCACTGATTATAAAAGGAAATTTCATATGGAAAAACAATGCGTAAAAGTACGCATTTCTAAATTTTAAAGCTTATTAGGTGTTTTTAAGGCATGAAAAACATGTGTACAGGCGTTATCGCGATCTCTGGTAGGAGTTTTTATAGTGGCATAAAATGATAATAGGAGATTCCTACTGACGTAAAATGGTCTAAAAGATCCAGTTCACTGTGAACCGCCACACAGGAAAACTGCCACGTTTTCCATTAAGGGACAGGGCACAAGTTGCTCTTCCTCCGAGGGGCACTTCGAATGTGTGGCAGTTTTCCAAGTTTCCGAATTGTATGTGGTAGTTTTTTTTTTTTTTTTTTTTTGATTGGAGGTTTAATGACCACTGTGAGCAACTCGATGGGCTATAAGCAGTTGCCCGTCCCTAATTTAGGGCCACTGGTTCCAGGGAAGGGAGAGAGCCAGCACAGTAAGACAAACCCAAATATGAACCCGGACCCATTGTGGACGAATGATCAGAAGCCATCGCTTAGACCACTGCGTCACCGGAGCGGAGTGGTAGTTTTCCAAGTTTATGAATTATGGGTGGCAGTTTACCAAGGTATCTAATGACGGAATGAGTTCTTTTTGTTTGTCTTTATTTTGAGGCTGGTACATACGACTTTAGGGCATTTTGCCACAAAAGTTTAAGTGGGGGACATAAAGATTGCAGATTCTTGGCCTGCACTGACAATTTAAGTTATTAATATTTCTCTTCTACTTAATTCACAGGCCCCCTACACCTAGGCCTTTTTAACAATTTTTAATCAATCACCTTCGTATCCATTACGTTTACTTATCAAACCAAGTTGATAATAGTGCAAGTTTACTTAGGCACTAAATATTAATTCATAGATCATATGCCTAGGCCCTCTTAACAGTTTTTATTCTACCGATGTCGCACTCACAACGTTTACATACCAAGTCAAGTTAATAACATTGCGCTTTTACTTAGGCACCAAATAGTAATTCATAGAGTCTAGACCTTTTAAACAGTTTTTATCCTGCCTATGCCACATTTATAATGTTTATGTATCAACTCATGTTAATAGTATTGCACTTTTACTTAGGCACTAAGTATTAATTCATTAGGGCTAAAGATCCAGACTCGCTAGCGATAAACTTCATCATCGTGGTGACTAAAAAATGTTTGATTAAATCGCCAATTCTGGTGACTTGTACGGGGAAAAACATTTATTTTACTTGTACGGAACTTTCACGTTTTTGAAAAATTTTACTCCAAATGTACGGAAATTGCGCGAGATGGCACAAAATTTGAGTTGTACAGAAGTAAGCTATCACCTTTTTCATTCTACTATAAAAAAGTTTATTGAAAAAATGAGGGTGTCGGTTTTTGATCACAAAGAATGGGCCAAGGCTGATGGGTCATCGTAAGGGAGCGAGGTTCGCAAGGTTGCGGTGGGGATGAAAGCTTCTTGCCGGTGGTGGACAGCTCAACTGTCTGCGTTGGAGAAGTCCTACTGGGAGAAATTTTTATGAAAAAAAAAATTCTCCAATTTTTTAAATAACTGAATGCAAATCTTACGGTAACCAAGACATGTTAAAATAAAGGCTAAACTTCCACATTCGGCCTGCAGCTAGTTCCGAAAGCAATAATAGATGGCGCCACGGTAGCACTTCACCTATCATCCGCTTTTCTCGCACGTGAAATGCATTCAGCCATCTCATGACTCTATGTGTCGATGCGTCTCATCATTTAGGACAATTCATGTGTTGGAGGAAGTACGTTTCAGGGAATGATAAGTACTCTTCCCACACACTTGGTACGTGGTTTTTTTATGCTGAGTTTCCTATTGCTAGAGTGGTGATTCTGACCTATTGTTTCGCCAAAGGATTGTCTTACGATGAGGCGATTGAAGAAACCTCACATGGCCACATCCACTGAGACAGTTACAGGGATCGCATTCCTCCTAAAATTCCTAATATTTTGTGACCCTCCTTAAATTCCTAAAATTAGACCTAAAATTTGCTATTCATCCTAAAATTTTCATAAGCTTATTTTTATTAAAAACACAACCGTTATTAACGCCAATAAATTTACCATTACGGTAAGGTAAAAGACCTGTTATTGTAGAAACACAGCCTATATGCTGTGCTGCTGAAGGAGGGAAAAATGACGCCATCGAGATGCACTTGCTTCGGGGCGGGCGTTCCATTTTTTGCCTTCGAACAGTTTTCGAGAGTAACAAGAGATTTAAGGGAAAAGGGGACGGGTCATTTTCACCCCTGGTTTGCGCTTTGCAGACGAACTCCGTGGCACGCAGAAGATCGTACTTTATTTTTGTACATGCCTTGTGAAACCTCCTCTTTCTGCTGATGTTTTGTTATTGTAAACCGCAGGTGGGTGGAAGCAAAGAGGAAACAAGTGGTCTCCTTCCGTAACCTCCGGTAATGACGATGGGATGGTAGCTGAGTATTATCTTGGCAGGCAGTAGAGCACGTGATCATTGACCTTCGATCATGCGTCGGCAACAGCGACCTTCGATGCGCAATATATCTCGGCTCCGACTCGCTTTGACTGAACTTGCGTGAGATGCGTATGATAGTTTCTGGTTTTACGTCTTTTATGGTGTTCTCTGTGCTGTGTGCAGGTTCAGTTCTCTAGTGGTGACCTGCTTTTTTTTTTTTTTTTTTTTTTTTTATCTTCTGACATCCTCGCAGCCAAATTTCGGGAAGTTGTCTGGTTTTGCAATATTGGAACGTGTTTTTGTACTTCCCTTTCATTTTCTGGTTAGTAATGCAAGTGTTTAAGATGCCTAAATCCAAAACGGAATTTCAAGATGCGTGGCTCGCCAAAGAATTGGACGGAGTGAAGTTGAAAGAATGGTGTTCTGCAACTGAAACAATATTTTCTGCTAAGTGTATATTGTGTTCAGAAATTTTCAACATTTCTAATAGTGGCTTTTCACAAGTAAAAGCGCATCATAAAGGGAAAAAACATTTGCAGAAATTTCAAAGTAAATTTCAAAATAAGTCCATCCTGAAAGCCTTTGGAGGACGGGATCTTGAGCCCAAAACAAATATTAGTGAAGTACTGAGTCATGATTTACAGTTGGCTAAAGCCGAAGCATTATGGGCCATGAAAGTTGCTAAGGACAATATGTCTTTTGTTTCATGCACTGAAACAGTTGAACTTTTCAAAGAAATGTTTCCTGATTCTGCTATTGCAGCCAAAATGCAACTTAAAGAAAAAAGTTGCTTATGTGATATCACATGGATTGTCAAAATATTTTGAAGAGGATTTGAAAAAAGACATTGCATCTAGTAGCCCAGGAAAGGTTACTATAGCATTTGATGAAACTACAAATACACAAGTGAAACGGCAGTTGGATGTGTATCTCAGGTACTGGTCTTCAGAAATAAATTCAGTTTCTTGCCGATACCTAACAAGCGTTTTTCTGGGTCATGCAACAGCAGATATTTTGCTAAAAGAAATTCTTGATGTGTTATCATCCTTCAATATTTCGTTGAACAGAATTATTTGTGTATCCATGGACAGCCCAAATGTAAATAAGTGCTTTTTACGCAAATTCAATGAAGTTGTAAAACAAGAAACAGGCCAGAAATCTTTGGAACTAGGTTTTTGCAACCTGCATGTTGTTAGTAATGCATTTAAAAATTTTTTGACAAGCTTAAATATAGATTTTGACGAATTTGCTACTGATATGCATTACTTTTTAAAGAGTAGTGCTGCAAGACGAGAGGATTATAAATCTGTCGAGGATATAACATTGGTCACTGCCAAATTTCTTTTGCGTCATGTCAGCAACAGATGGTTAACCGTTGGTTCTGTAGCTCAGAGGCTCTTGGATCAATGGCTAAATATTACAGAATATTTTTTTAAACTTCTTGCCATCTCAAAAAATATTTGAAAAACAACTGCGCAATTCGGCAAGGTATAAAAGAATTCACTGTTTCCTGAAAAATAAGCTTACTCCTTGCTATTTAGCATTAATTTCATTTTCACACCAAAATTTTGAAAAATTTTCATTATGTTATCAGAGTGAAGAACCAAAAATACACCAGTTATATTCTGATTTAAATACTTTAATGAGGAATGTTATGGCTCAGTTTATCCAAGATGATGTTATAGCAGGGAAATTTGGAGAAGACCTAAAGAATGTAGATTTTGAAAACAAAAATTCATGGAAAAAACTAGGGGAGTTAGAAGTTGGTATGAAGACAAAAAATCTCCTCAGGAATGTTCAGGAGACCAGGCAGAAATTATTTCTCTTAGATGTAAGATCATCACTAATTGCAACCACAAAATATTTAAAGTCAAATTTGCCATTCTGCAATCAAAAGCTAAGAGACATAGAAGTTTTAAAGGTAAAAGAACCAAAGAAAGAGTCAACTCAACTTTCAGTCACTGAAGGACTTTCGGAAATAACCAGAATTTCAAGTGTTTTGCATCTTTCTGGGGAACAAATTGATAGAGTAAGAGAAGAGTGGAAACTTTTAAATTGTGATAAGCCAACTCTAGATGAACTAGTGAAATTTTCAGAGGAAGGGCATATTCCAGTGCGGATTGATCATTACTGGCGTAATATATTTAGTATTAAAGACTCTAGCGGAAAAGAAAAATACTCAAATCTTGCTAAACTCATAAAGTCAATTTTAGTTTTACCTCATGGTAATGCTGATGCAGAAAGGGGATTTTCGGTTAACACTGCTCTGTTAAGGAAGGACAAGGCTAACTTAAAAGACTCAACTATAACATCATTAAGAATAGTTAAAGGGGCCATTAAACACTATGGATGTGTAAAAGTAAAGTTCCCATAACAAGAAATTTGTTAAATAGTGTTTGTGATTCACATAAATTTTATAAAGAGTATGTTGATAAGCTGAAGGAAGAAGAATCAAAAAAGGTAAAAGAAAGGAAGCAGAAAGAGAGGGAAAATAAGGAAAAGCAGCTAGAGAAAAAAAGAAAAGCTGAGTTTGATGACAAAATAAAAGGAAATGATGCAGAAATAAATAGACTTAAAAACGATAAAGAAGCCTCCCTAGCAATAATTCAAGAGGGAACAGAAAGAATGAGAAAAGCTGTAGAAAAACAAAATACTGTTGAAATAGCAGTTGCCTCTAACTTGATCATACAAGGTTCAGCTGAAATAAAGAAAACTGAAAGTAAATTAGTTGTGGTAGAAGCAGAAAAAGATAGGCTAATCAGGAAAAGGTTAAAACAATAATATGAAAAAAGTAATTCAGTGAACAATTGTACATAGTTCTTGGTTTTCAATTACCTTTTTAGGATATTATAATTTAATGTGAAACCTGAAAACTTTACTGTGAAAATCGTGAATTGCTTCTGGTTCAACAGCATATTAATGTTCAAAGTGAAACTTGAATGTGGTAAATATACTTGAATATGATAATAACACGTGAAAAGATAAGAACTGAACATTAGAAGTAAATCATACTTAAACTTTAGACATTAGACGTTATGCAAAAAATGTGGGTGTTAACTTCGACCATATATACTAATGGACTGCACATTGGCAATAGCTGCATCAAAGCCGCCATGGCTCAAACATTGGGCACGTCATCATCAGACTCCAAATTTCGTGTAAAAATGCTGTTATGATTACTAATTTACGCTGCAGAACTTCAGTGTTTTCGATTGTATTATGTGAATGCGCCTCATATATAATGAAAACTCTTCAGGTAAGTTTACTTATGAGCTATATACATGCATGATGGGGTTGTTTACATTTTGTGATTTATAATGTGATGAACATTTGCGAAGAATTTGGAACATGCATTCCATTTTTTTTTCTTAAGTTACTATATTTTTATATCAATAGCTGCAAGTTTCTGGTTAAGCAATTGAACTTTATTGACTTAGGTATTTAATTCGTTTCTTACCCATGAAAAATCATAGAACTTTCTTTACTATATCGCTCAGAGCAGCCATAAGCACAGCAGGTGTAACCCATCTTTTTGACTGTTGTCATGTGATTTTATGTTGGAGCCAGAAATTTTGATGTCATGCGCAGTCTATCAGTATATATGGTTGAAGGGTGTGAAGCAAACTCTATACAATGTATACAAAAGTTGTTTTACTAGATGTATACAAATATACATCTAGTTTTTATTGAAATACACTCCTAAAATTTTCCTAAAATTTTTCTAAAAATTCCTAAAATTCCTAAAATTCCTACCTAAAATTTTCCAGAAGTATGCTATGATCCCTGCAGTTAGCGACTGGTATTCATATTGCAGACAACTAGTCTCACAGTTTATGGTAGCCTCACAATGTAAATGTACTTGGCAGACCATATTCTGGAATATTTATTCTGACGGAATTGCCGTCTTTCTTCTGAACATTGCTTTGAAGTCCTGATTCCTGCGATCAGACAGTTCTTCCCTGGCAGATAAAACTTTCCTTACTTTTATTCTGCTAGCTACACAGTTTCATATTCATGAGGAAAAACAATTCTTCCGTGAAAATAAATATTTCGTAGATATGCCACAATCAACATTCAAAAAGGTCCTTTTAAGGGCCACCTTTCATCCATATTATTCACTTCCTTTCCCACTTTCACAACGTAACGAAACACTTCATGATGTACGATAACGTGTCGCCATCTATTGTCGCTTCATAAAATGATTTCTGGGCCGAACGTGAAAGGTTTACCAAAATAAACTCCCTTGTGAAATTTCGTCAAAATCCAATGAAAACTTTAGAAGTTAGACATTTTCTTTTTATTATTTTTAATGAATGTTTGCTGAAAGCCTGCATAGTCCATAGGAAAATTCTAAAATCCGGAATTGGCAAAGTCCGGATTTTCGAGGTTGTACTGTAATAATATTTCCATACCTGCGAACTACTATGGAATGTCTGTAGTTCGTACGGATTTAGTTGGCTGACTACGGACCTCACTGTCAAAACTACGGATTCTACGAACTTTCATTTAAAAAAAAAATTATTGTTTTATGATATGCATGAGATTCTTAAGCGGATTCACAGAATTCCGCGTTTTTTTGTCATCATTTAGATCATTCTCAAAGGATCAGTGTAAAACTGAAGACAAATTGCGGGGGTGGGGGGTGGGTGGAAACAGTATTGTCTCTCAAAACTTTCAAAAACGGTAGTTGAATGGAATGAAAAAGTTACCGTAAACATAAGTTTTTTCGCTGAATGTTGCCTTATTGTCTAGTTTTATTGTTAAATATGATTTTATTGCATAAAAGTATTTCAGCTTGAAATTGTAGGCAACAATTTGCGAAAACGGAGGTTAGACGCCACAAAAATTTGCCCGTAATCTTCATGTATCAAATTCTTCCGCAAAATCGAGGAATTCTGCCTTTTTCGTTATTATTTTGGTCATTCGCGAGATCAATGAACCAGTGAACATACATAATGAAGGGGGGGGGGGGGGTTGACAGGCAGGATGTTCTTCGGAGGACGGAATTATTCCATCTTTACGAAAATTTCAAAAACGGAAGGTCGTCGGAGTTTAGATTTTTTCCGCAATCATAATTATTTTTTTCTCGCGATGCTGCCTCTGCCCAGTGTTATCGTTAAGTAATATTTAACTGCATAAATATTTGTATTTCAGCTTGAAAATAGTGGGAAAATTTCCAAAGTTGGACGGTGCGAAGATTTCTCTCGTAAGCGTGCTTCCCTCCCCGAGCGCTGTTCCCGCTCTCCTGCATTGTTTTTTACTTCAGTTTCCACTTTTAAGCATACTATATAACTGAAATATACAAAATAAAACATACTGTTTCTATACTAAGCAATTTTATAAAAATAATATAGTATGAAATATACAATTTTTTTTTTTTCAAAGTTTAGCCAATGGTTTTTTTTTTTTTTATGGCCACTAACAATTTTCGTCTTGGTGGTCATTGTCTACTAGCACTAAAATTTGTTAGTCTAGATCTTTAATTAGGGCGTAGACCTTTTTAACAATTTTTATTGTACTGATGTCATATTCATAACATTTACATGCCAAGTTAATAATATTGGCATAACTGGGAAGTCTTATAAACAGAGAAACTCTTGAATCAAGAAAATGACGAAAGTGGAAGCCATCAGGATCAAAATTAAATCCCCAAAATTGCATGGGTTGGACATATTGCTAGGAGAACTAACCATGAATGGATTACTGAATGAAGTATTAGACTAGGTACCATGGGGCATTAAAAATAGATCACATGGGAGATGTATGGGTGAAATTTGAAAGCATGATGAAGGGACAAGGCAGTCAGTTTTGGAAGAAATTTGTGGAGGCCTTCATCCAGCAGAAGATTGATAGATTTAAAATTTGAGATGTATATTAATTTAGATTTTATCGATATAATTGTTTTTATCTGTAGCACGTCCTATGGAAAATGAAGGAAGTTCAAGTCATGACGAAAGTATGCTCCTGATGGTCGTTTGGTAGCCATTTATCAAACCTGGAATTTAGAAGTTGGAGATTCATCATATATTTTATTCTTTATTATGGGAATAATTTAAATTCTATGTGTTGCTCATAACATATATCGATTATCTTCAATCAGTGAAAGATTTGCACTATCTTTTTACCACGTTATGTTCTGCACGTCGGAAGAAAAATTTCTTGTATTTAGAAATACGGTAAAACTTCCACGTTAGGCCTGGATATAGTTTTTCAAAGGGATGATAGATGGCAACACGTTATCGCTGCATGATAAAGTGTTTCGTTACGTTGTGAAAGTGCCAAAGAAAGTCAATAATATGGATTTATGGTGGCCCTTAAAAGGACCCTTTTGAACGTTGATTGTGGAATATCTGTGAAATATTTATTTTGATGGAACAACTGTTCTTTCCTGATGAATATGAAGCTGTCTAGCTAGTAGAATAAAAGCAAAGTTTTATCTGCCAGGGAAGAACTGTCTGATTGCACGAATCAAGACTTCAAAGCAGTGTTCAGAGGAAAGACTACAATTAAAATAAATATTCCAAAATATGGTCTGCCAAGTACATTTTGTGGTTGCCTGTGTTAATTTATGTTTTAGGGGATGCCAATTGCTCTCCACTCTTTGAGTATATGCCCCTGTCATGGGATCAGCGAAGTTAAAGGAGTGGTTCATGGTGAAATGGTGGTAGCCGCAGCTTGCGATAAGCAGCCCACTGATCTGTCATGATAGTAGTTCCTGGCTCCATGTGTTTCAGGATGAAGGGCAGTAATGTATCTGTAGATCGGTTATCAGGACAGATTTCCACCCTGAATCACTTGGTATCTCATTCAAAGATACCAAAAATCCAGGTACCCTTGATGGGACGACCGCAGTTGTACTTCCGCTTCATCTACTTCCACGATGATTTCATCAGCGCCAAGCCTTCCTTCTTCACATTGCGAAGCTACCGTAAACTCTGAGAGCAGTTGTCTGCAATATGAATACCAGTTGCAAGCTGTCTCAGTGGATGTGATAACATTGCCATGTGAGGTTTCTTCAATCGCCTCATCGTAGGACAATTCTTTGGCGAAACAATACGTCAGAATCATCACTCTATCAATAGGAATCTGAGCATAAAAAAAACACATACAAAGTGTATGAGAAGAGTACTTATAATTCTCTGAAGCGTGCTTCTTCCAACACCTGAATTGTCCTAAGTGATAAGACACATTGACACGTAGAATCATAGGATGGACCTCAGAACATCTTTTAGAGGTGGGAAACAAACCCTGTTGTTCACACCAGGAAATATACATTTCCTTATCCTTTGCAACTGCATTAAAAAGCCTCTTCCAATTCCCTATATTAAGATAAAAAGCTGAAACAACAGGCGGCAGAAATAACCCAGGAGATCACAGGAGCACAGATCGAGAAATAACTTACATAATTAGCTATAACGTATTGCACATAAAAGTGCGAGGAGAGCTCAGGCGGTACTGTGGCGCTATCTATCATCATTTTTGATAACTAGCTCCATATTTATGGCTAAACTTCCATGTCCAACCGGGCCGAACATGGAAGTCTAGCCAGAAATACTATTGTAAAATAAAATAAAAGACTGTACTCACAAAGTTTTAATGATCCTCTTCTTTATTGCTTTCATTTTGAAGTTAAAGTAACATGTCATTTTCAGTCATGAAAATTTTTTTGATATATTCTCGACTGCAGGTACATAGAAGACTTTTTTCGTTTCCTAAGGTGAGTATGTATAGTTCACAAATGAAGTCTTGGTTAAAAACCTAATGAAAAAGTTTGAAACTATGAAACAATGCTAACTTTAAAACCTTTTAGTTAAAAACCTCTAGAAACTCCTTGCATTCCTCCATGGTTTTGTAGAAGACCACAAAGGTGAGTATGCAAGGCTTAAGAGGGAAGTCTTTGGTTAAAATCCCAAAGAATCAAATTAGACCTAAAAACTATGAATTCGCGAACTTTAAAACATCTAGAAACTTCCGGCCGTCCTCCGTGCTGGGTCAAAGGACACTCCCCCTAAGGCGGAACTTACACGTGTTTCAGGCTCACGCCCATCTTCAGAGTTAGGAATGACTGCAAATGGCTGCCACCTGCAGTTCTTCAGAGTTTTTTCAGTCGGCTTCTCCTCTCCTCTCGGTGTTGATTCGTTGTTGTTGTTACGTAATTTAGTTCGTTATGCCTTTGGTGGTGTCATTATTGGGATTACACTTTGTTCCTTTTTTCTTTTTTTTCGTCGGTAATAATTTTTTTCAATTGCACAGGTTTTTGTTAGGTTGATTAATATTGTAGTTTGTATTTTCAGTTTTTTTAATAATTACAGACTCCCCGATTCTGATCTTTCTTCGTTCTATGTGATTTTAGATGTTTGATGTTTTCGAAATTGGGTTCTGTATTATTTTGTATGCAATATTGAACTAATGCCATTCCCCCTCCCTTTTATTCCAGTTTGTTATGTTTGTTTAACCTGGCTTTCAACTGATTTTTGGTGCTTCCTATATAGGTTATTTTTTTTTATCATTGCTATTACATTTTTGCTGGAATGCAGTATACTCCTGATTTTTCCATTAACTGTACTTGATCTTTACTTTTTATTACCATATCTCTCTGTGCCTTTACCAATATTCCGATGTTTTTTTGGTGATTTTTACAAATTTGTTCTATGGTATGAGATAGTCCGATATCTCATACCATAGAACGAATAGAGGCGGATAAAACTAAACAACTCATATTAATAAACACATGTAATTATAAAAATAAAATGGAACAGGCAATTTTTAATCTGGATACAGAATCATAAGAAAGTTAGCAGAAATACGAAATCATTGTTGTCTACCTCGAAAAGTTAGCAGAAATACGAAATCATTGTTGTCTACCTCAAATTATTACTAATGCACATCCACCCATTGTTGCCAGGATACCAAGAGCGTTTGAAAAAATGAAAACTCATAAAAATGATACACCAATGAGAGTTATAGTGTCAAAACAATGTTATCCACTGATTAATTTAGAAAAGAACTTATTTAAATATTTATCACCCATATTTATGAGAGGAATGTACAATGTTAAGAACACCGAGGAAGTTTAGAATAAATTATCAACGTTTTTTCACAATTAAATGTTTTATTAACATCGACTATAGTTTCGCAGAGCGTCTGGCTCGGCATCATCAGGACGAATGGAGCGTAAACATTCAAATCATTGTGACATCATCAGAGTTCTGACGGTCACGGTTTTTGGTGAGTTGTTTCCACGCGCTTGAAAGAAATGGCGTAGACGTCATGTCATTGACAAGTCGTGAAGAATTCCGGTATATGTGGAAAGCTTCTAATACATTAGGCTTGTTAGTCGAATCAGGTTTATCAATAAGAATAGCGTTTCCAAACAAAAATTTATGGTTATTTTCGTGACAATGTTGGGCTATTGATGACTTCTTCAGTTCACAGTTCCGTACGTAAGTCTTGTGTTCCTTCACACGGAAACTTGAAGCCCTGCGGTTCTGTCCTATATATGAAAGTCCACATTCACAAGGTATCTGATAAATTCCCCAGGAATTTATGTCTTGAACGTAGTCTTTTGATCCGTAAAAATTCATCTTGTTTATGGGTTTGAAAATCACTTTGAAATTAAAACTTTTGAGAATTTTTGAAATTCTGAAGCAAATCTGAGGAGCAAATGGGATAACCGCCCAATTCGTTCGTACTGGGAGGTCTACTGGCGTGAGCGAGCAGACGGGCTTCGGTTTCCTAAATTTTTGGACCGCTTTTTCTATCACGGAAGGGCAATATCCTCTGTGTACTGCAGTTCGTTTAAGAAAATCAAGCTCTTTCTGTGTACTGCAGTTCGTTTAAGAAAATCAAGCTCTTTCTGTAAGGAATCCTCAGTACTGCACGATATACGTATGTGTAGAAAGCAGACATTTTTGTTTCCATGGGTGATTTGATTTTGCATGTGGAGGTAAGGAAACAGCAAATGGCTTTCGATAAACTGTGGTACTGAAGGATCCTTCAGAGCGTGACACCAGGACATCTAGGAATGGTAAGCAGCCATTATTTTCAGTCTCGCATGTGAACTGCATATGAGGATCAATTGAATTGATAAGTTCAACTAATTTAGGTAGTTCGGAATTCCTGCCTTTCCAGAGGACAAAGGTATCATCTACATATCAAATCCACAGGTCGAATGTAACGAGCTGAAAGAGTTTGTCCTCGAAGTGACGCATGTAGACTTCGCATAAAACAGGCGACAGTGGGCTACCCATTGCAAGGCCTTCCGTCTGTTGAAAAAATCTTCCACGAAATACGAAACTGTTTTGTTTGATACAGAATTTCCACTAATCTCAAAATTTCTTCAACTTCCGGTTGGCTGAAATGATGTTCAATGAGACTTGCTTTCAACGATTCGAGGGCTTCATTTAGTGGAATACTTGTGAACAAATTACTGAACCATTTAAACTTCTTACTCAGGGATCGCATTCCTCCTAAAATTCCTAATATTTTGTGACCCTCCTTAAATTCCTAAAATTATACCTAAAATTTGCTATTCATCCTAAAATTTTCGTAAGCTTATTTATTAAAAACACAACCGTTATTAACGCCAATAAATTTACCATTACGCAGGGTGCGCACGCATGCTTGAAAACCTGGAAAGTCCTGGAAAATCATGATTACGTTTTCAAGGCCTGGAATATCCTGGAAAAACGGTGTTTTTTTAATGCCGTCTTGAAAAGCCTTGAAATTTGAAATTAGTGCTTAAAAAATGCCCTTTTAGGAAATCGTGTTACTGTTACCCCTTCATTTTTTAAAGTTCCTTTTCTCTGTTCTCAAAGAAACCACCGGCAGCGGTTTCCGATGTGCACCAAATCCTAATTTGGCTGGGGGGAAAAAAAAGAAAAAAAAAAAAGGCACTACTTCCTGTGCAATAAAATTGGATGATTACTAGTAGGTCGAAGGGAGCTTGATGTCCGTCCGACAATTGAGAACAGAAGGGGAAAGAAGAGGCATTTAGCATTTGCAGGGGTCGCGTATGTACCAAGTCAGCTGGCATCCACCAGTGAGGAGTATGCCTGAACAACACATTCATCTTCTTCTTGTTTATGTGCATGCCACCCTCCCTCCCCTCAAGAGACTTCCACTACTTATGATAAAAAATAAGAAAACTATCTTTGCGAATTTTTCCACGAAAGTGGCTGAAATTTTTACATTCACTGTAATTGGATTACAGAAGCTCACTTCCAAAATTCCAGTTGAATCGGTTTAAAACTTTAAAAGTTAGCATTGGTAATTTTTATTATGGACAAGTATGTGTGCCTCTTTGGACAGAGTGAGCCTCCAGCAGAAAGGGTGTTACCATAGCAACGGTTGATTGACAGCTGGGAGCGCTGATCTGAAGCCCTTGGTTGGGAAGAAAGCAAACACCTGTTTATCACTTCCACAGCACAAAAGGACTAGGAGAATATTTTCAGAAATCCATTTTTCTGAATTTTGAAAATAACACAGTAAAATTTTTACAGTAGTTAAGATACATCACAATAAAGTTCTAGTGCAAATTTCGCCAAATTCCGTTAGGAACTTTAGCAGATGCAAAAAAAAAAAAAAAAAAAAAACGTTGCATGTGGTGGAAGCAGAAAAAGATAGGCTAATCAGGAAAAGGTTAAAACAATAATATGAAAAAAGTAATTCAGTGAACAATTGTACATAGTTCTTGGTTTTCAATTACCTTTTTAGGATATTATAGTTTAATGTGAAACCTGAAAACTTTACTGTGAAAATCGTGAATTGCTTCTGGTTCAACAGCATATTAATGTTCAAAGTGAAACTTGAATGTGGTAAATATACTTGAATATGATAATAACACGTGAAAAGATAAGAACTGAACATTAGAAGTAAATCATACTTAAACTTTAGACATTAGACGTTATGCAAAAAATTTGGGTGTGAACTTCCACCATATATACTAATGGACTGCGCATTGGCAATAGCTGCATCAAAGCCGCCATGGCTCAAACATTGGGCACGTCATCATCAGACTCCAAATTTCGTGTACAAATGCTGTTATGATTACTAATTTACGCTGCAGAACTTCAGTGTTTTCGGTGTATTATGTGAATGCACCTCATATATAATAGAAAACTCTTCAGGTAAGTTTACTTATGAGCTATATACATGCATGATCGTGTTGTTTACATTTTGTGATTTATAATGTGATGAACATTTGCGAAGAATTTGGAACATGCATTCCATTTTTTTTTCTTAAGTTACTATATTTTTATATCAATAGCTGCAAGTTTCTGGTTAAGTAATTGAACTTTATTGACTTAGGTATTTAATTCGTTTCTTACCCATGAAAAATCATAGAACTTTCTTTACTATATCGGTCAGAGCAACCATAAGCACAGCAGGTGTAACCCATCTTTTTGACTGTTGTCATGTGATTTTATGTTGGAGCCAGAAATTTTGATGTCATGCGCAGTCTATCAGTATATATGGTTGAAGGGTGTGAAGCAAACTCTTTACAATGTATACAAAGTTGTTTTACTAGATGTATACAAATATACATCTAGTTTTTATTGAAATACACTCCTAAAATTTTCCTAAAATTTTTCTAAAAATTCCTAAAATTCCTAAAATTCTTACCTAAAATTTTCCAGAAGTATGCTATGATCCTACTTACTTCAATGCAAGAGATGCCATATATTGCCAAATTTTATTTCCATGAAATGCAACTTGGGACCTTCCCATAACATCAACAAAGCGATCTCTAATGCTTCGTTTGCAGTATTAAGAGCTATTATTAAAGATACTAGGAAGGATATTGCAAACGTTGAGATTGAACTGTATGACCTGCACCTATTGCTGGCTAATACGTTACCAGAATTTTCGGACCTGGACCGCAAAACTTGGTCTAGGAGTTCCAATATGTCGTTTACTCATAAAATGACATTAGAACGAAAATTTGAAAAACTATCGAATAATAGCAACAATAATGGAAATTCTACTTCTCAAAGTGATGAAGTCTTTACGGATAACAAAGTAATATCGAACCTTTCTTCTTTTAACCCGAGCAAAATTCAAAAAACGAGTTTTACATTACAATTCAAATTTCGCAATTTCAAAAAAGATACCAGTATCCAATATCGTTGCGTCAGTTGAAGATTCCCTGACAAAAAGCGATCTAAGCATTGATGAGAAAGAAACGATTAGACATTGTGTCAGCCTTGTAATAACGTCAAATTCCTTTCCGTCATTCAAACCCAATCTCAATAAGGAAGAATATAAAGCTTTAAAAGAATTACAATCAAATCCTGATATCATCATTACTAAAGCCGATAAAGGAGGACAAGTTGTTATTCTGGACAAAAAACATTATGAGGCAGAGGTAGAAAAACTTATCTCCGTGGGACCGTATAAAGAAATTAAAAAAGATCCATCGGAAAAATATTTAAAAGAAGTTCGGAAAGTAGTAACAAGTTGCGTTACTCTTAACCAAAGCTCAAAAAATTATCTGAAACCCTCGTATACCCGTTGTCCGCGTTTCTATGCACTTCCGAAGATACACAAGATTGGCGTTCCTTTCCGTCCCATCGTCAGCAATATCGGCTCTGCTACTCATAAGTTGGCCAAATTTCTATCTTCGAAACTGTCCACCATAACGACTTCTTCAAACAAAACTGCTGTAAAAAATTCCACTGAATTTGTAAATGTGCTTAAACAGCATCCATACAACGATCAGTTCATGTTATCCTTCGATGTGAAATCCATGTTCACAAGTATTCCACTAAATGGAGCCCTCGAATCTTTGAAAGCAAGTCTCATTGAACATCATTTCAGCCAACCGGAAGTTGAAGAAATTTTGAGATTAGTGGAAATTTGTATCAAACAAAACAGTTTCGTATTTCGTGGAAGATTTTTTCAACAGACGGAAGGCCTTGCAATGGGTAGCCCACTGTCGCCTGTTTTATGCGAAGTCTACATGCGTCACTTCGAGGACAAACTCTTTCAGCTCGTTACATTCGACCTGTGGATTCGATATGTAGATGATACCTTTGTCCTCTGGAAAGGCAGGAATTCCGAACTACCTAAATTAGTTGAACTTATCAATTCAATTGATCCTCATATGCAGTTCACATGCGAGACTGAAAATAATGGCTGCTTACCATTCCTAGATGTCCTGGTGTCACGCTCTGAAGGATCCTTCAGTACCACAGTTTATCGAAAGCCATTTGCTGTTTCCTTACCTCCACATGCAAAATCAAATCACCCATGGAAACAAAAAAATGTCTGCTTTCTACACATACGTATATCGTGCAGTACATATATGCTCAACTGAGGATGATTCCTTACAGAAAGAGCTTGATTTCCTTAAACGAACTGCAGTACACAGAGGATATTGCCCTTCCGTGATAGAAAAAGCGGTCCAAAAATTTAGGAAACCGAAGCCCGTCTGCTCGCTCACGCCAGTAGAGCCTCCCAGTACGAACGAATTGGGCGGTTATCCCATTTGCTCCTCAGATTTGCTTCAGAATTTCAAAAATTCTCAAAAGTTTTAATTTCAAAGTGATTTTCAAACCCATAAACAAGATGAATTTTTACAGATCAAAAGACTACGTCCAAGACATAAATTCCTGGGGAATTTATCAGATACCTTGTGAATGTGGACTTTCATATATAGGACAGACCCGCAGGGCTTCAAGTTTCCGTGTGAAGGAACACAAGACTTACGTACGGAACTGTGAACTGAAGAAGTCATCAGTAGCCCAACATTGTCACGAAAATAACCATAAATTTCTGTTTGGAAACGCTATTCTTATTGATAAACCTGATTCGACTAACAAGCTTAATGTATTAGAAGCTTTCCACATATACCGGAATTCTTCATGACTTGTCAATGACATGACGTCTACGCCATTTCTTTCAAGCGCGTGGAAACAACTCGCCAAAAACCGTGACCGTCAGAACTCTGATGATGTCACAATGATTTGAATGTTTACGCTCCATTCGTCCTGAGGATGCCGAGCCAGACGCTCTGCGAAACTATAGTCGATGTTAATAAAACATTTAATTGTGAAAAAACGTTGATAATTTATTCTAAATGAACATCACTAGTGGTGTAGTCTTGAATTATATATAATAACCGAGGAAGTTATACAGAAAATTGAACAACTGAATCTCAAAGGAAATACAGTTACAATTGCAAGCTTAGATGTAACATAACTATATCTTAACACACAGTCACCAGTACCCATTGCCATTGAGCTATTAATTGAAAAGTTAAGATTAAAATTTTTATTAAACCAGGTGGAATTAGATGAATGAATGTGATTCTAATCCGTAGCAGAACCACAGCGACAGGCAATGTACGTTGCAGATTTAGTTTGGTCCTGCAGACAAAAACGATATCCCCAGAGCCCTATTAAAACCGTCTTGCAGACTCCCTATCATAATGCAAGTTTTTTGCCTTCCAAAATTTTTGAAAACGGAAGTTAGGCGTAGTGAAAATTTCTCCCGTAATCGTAATTTTTTTTCTCTCGCCAAGGGCGACGTAGGTCGCTGAATTATTTTGTACTAATCCCCGTAGAAGAATCACGGCGATGGGCGACAGATATCGCAGATTTATTTCATGTACTCATCCCCGTAGAAGAATCGCGGCGACGCACCTCACAGATTTATTTTGTATTCATCCCTGTAGCAGAATCGCGGCGATGGCCAACGTACATCGCAGGCTTATTTTGTATTAGTTCCCGTAGCAGAATCGCGGCGACGGCCGACGTACATCGCAGATTCGTTTTCTACTCATCCTGGTAGCAGAATCGCACCGACGGCTGACGAACATTGCAGATTTATTTTGGTCCTGCAGACAGAAACGATATCCCTAAAGCCTTATTAAACCACCTTGCAGACAATCACAGATGCAAGTTTTCTGCATAACAAAATTTCCGAAAACGGAAGTTAGGCGGAATAAGGATTTCTCCTGTAATTGTAATTTTTTTCTCCCGACGTTCCCTCGATGCTTGAAGAGGGAATTATCCGATATTGTTGTTAAATATC
This sequence comes from Macrothele yani, assembly GCA_039090855.1. Lineage (NCBI taxonomy): Eukaryota > Metazoa > Arthropoda > Arachnida > Araneae > Macrothelidae > Macrothele > Macrothele yani. Next base: position 87,119,890 of record CM077001.1, read on the forward strand.
ATTTTATTGCATAAATATTTGTGGTTTATTTTGAAAATGGAGGCCTACAATTTCCGAAAACAAAAGTTTGAAGGAACCCAGTAATCTTGAATTCTTTTTCTTGCGGTATTCCCTCAGCCCTGTGTGGTCATTAAATATCATTTATTAGATAAATGTTTGTATTTAAAATTGAAAATGGAGAAATTTTTTTTTCTGAAAACCAAAGTTGTACGGAGCAAAAATTTCCCCCTCTAATAATAGAAAATGGAGGAAAATTTTCTGATAACCAAAGTTGTATGGAGCAAAAATTTCTCCCTCTAATAACCCTCCATCTGCTGTGCTTCTGTATTATTGTTTAATCATCATTTAATTACATAAATGTTTGCACTTTGAGATGGGAAATGGAGAAAAATGTTCTGAAAACAGAAGTAGAAAGGAGCGAAGATTTCTCCTCTTATGACAATTTTTTCCTAGTGATACCTCTGCACTTTATTGTTGTTAAATATAATTTTATTCCCTAAATCTTTGTGTTTCAGCTTGAAAATATTGATAAAATTCCAGATACGGAGGACCATAATGTTCTCGATTCTAATTAACATTGCAATTACTGTAGTACCTAGGTTAGACATTTTTTTAGGCAGAAAAATATGTCTGCACAATTTTATTGTTTTTCACATTTAGTAGTTATCTTGCACAGTGACCACCTGCAGATTATTTTGTGGCACAATGATATCTGTCGCAGACTGACCAGGAACTTTCTGCTGTGGGTATTCTAACTTATATATAACAACTACTACTTTCAATTCAATGGGAAAATATACAGGCAGAAGTCCGGATCACCTATGGGCTCGCCATTATCGACAATATTTGCAGGTCATAATGCAACACTTGGAAGAAAAAGGTACTTAAGGAAAATACCCTGAGACCACTGATGTATTGCAGATATGTGGATGATGTGTTGGTATTTTGGGAAAATGAACAAACTGAGCTCATTGATTTTAAAGAAAAAATGTAATCTGTGTTTCCATCAATAGACCTAACAACTGAATTGGAAAAAAATGACCAACTACCTTTTTTAGATATCAATCTAATCAAGAATAAGAGTAGAATCGATTGCCACGTTTACAGGAAACCTACATGCGTGCTGTCAATAATTCTGAAGAACTCTAACCATCCATGGGCACATAAAACAGCAGCAATTAGAAATTTAATAAAAAGAGCGTTTACCCACACCTGCAGCAATAAAAACAAAGAAGAAGAACTAACATGGATAAATAGAATGATACAATTTTTTGGATGTAATAAAAAATTATCCCAAAAAATTATATATTTATTTTCTTCCTTTTTGGTCTTTGTACTTTGTGTTTAATGTCATATATAATTTTTTTGGGATAATATTTTATAATATCCAAAAAATTATATATGACATTAAACACAAGGTACAAAGACCAAAAAAGGAAGAAAATAGATAATGCGGAAGTTTTCCATATATTGAAGGACTATCTCATACCATAAAACGAATTTGTAAAAATCACCAAAAAAATCTTCGGAATGTTGGTAAAGATGGTAATAAACAATAAAGATCAAGTACAGTTAGCTGCCCCGGTGGCGCAGTGGTCTAAGCGATGGCCTCTGATCATTTGTCCGAACGGGGTCCGGGTTCGAATCCCGGTGAGGCATGGATGTTGTGTTTGTCTTACGGCACTGGCTCTCTCCCTTCCCTGGAACCAGTGACCCTAAATTAGGGACGGGCAACTGCTTATAGCCCATTGAGTTGCTCACGGTGGTCGTTAAACCTCCAATAAAAAAAAATCAAGTACAGTTAATGGAAAAATCAGGAGTATACTGCATTCCAGCAAAAATGACTAATACCAATGATAAAAAAATAACCTATATAGGAAGCACCAAAAATCAGTTGAAAACCAGGATAAATCAACATATAACGAACTGGAATAAAAGGGAGGAAAAAACGGCATTAGTTCAATATTGCATACAAAATAATACAGAACCTGATTTTGAAAGCATCAAACATCTAAAATCGCATCGAACGAAGAAAGAGATCAGAATCGGAGAGTCTGTAATCATTAAAAAAAATGAAAATACAAACTGCAATATTAATCAGCCTAACGAAATGCCTGTGCAATGGAAAACAATTATTACCGACGAAAATAAAGGAACAAAGTGTAATCCCCAATAATGACACCACCAAAGGCATAACAAAGTCAAACTAAATTATGTAACAACGACAATGAATCAACACCAAGAGGGGAGGAGAAGCCGACTGAAGAAAACTCTTAAAAGAACTGCAGGTGACAGCCATTTGCAGTCATTCCTAACTCTGAAGATGGGCGTGAGCCCGAAACACGTGTAAGTTCCGCCTTAGGGGGAGTGTCCTTCGACCCAGCACTGAGGACGGCCGGAAGTTTCTAGATGTTTTAAAGTTCATGAATTCATAGATTTTAGGTCTAATTTGATTCTTTGGGATTTTAACCAAAGACTTCCCTCTTAAGCCTTGCATACTCACCTTTGTGGTCTTCTACGAAAGCCTGGAGGAATGCAAGAAGTTTCTAGATATTTTTAACTAAAACGTTTTAAAGTTAGCCATTGTTTCATGGTTTCAAACTTTTTCGTTTTTCATCGGGTTTTTAACCAAGACTTCATTTTTAAACCTTACATACTCACCTTAGGAGGCGAAAAAAGTCTTCAATGTACCTGCAGTCGAGAATATGTCAACAAAAATTTTCATGACTGAAAATGACATGTTACATTAACTTCAAAATGAAAGCAATAAAGGGAAGAGGACCATCAAAACTTAGTGAGTACAGTCTTTTTATTCTATTTTACAATAGTATCATTTCTAAATACAAGATATTTTTGCTTCCGACGTCCAGAACATAACATGGTAAAAAGCAAGTGCAAATCTTTCACTGGTTGAAGATAATTGATATATGTTGGAGATTCATTTTATGACACTAAATGATAATCAGAACTTACTTCAGTAACAGAATAAACCATACTAAGGCCAGTGTTGATCAGCCCTTACACCAAGACGGTGGTGGTGGTGGGGGGTCACATTTATTGACACTGGAGTTCGTAGGGCATTTTGTATTGTGTGGGATGCAGAGAGAGCAGCAGCATCTAGTTCTGACAAAAATACAATAGGATTAGGATGTACATAAAACAGGAGTTTCTTACTGGTGGGTGTCCTTGCGACTTCTCCACTACCCAGATTGCCAGAGATGTCATTTGTTATCCCCCCAAACATGAACGGCACTTTTACCCTGCTTACGGAAGAAGTCAGGAATGGAAAGGAAAATGTTTTGTGACCAAGTAAAGGAGCAACATTGTTTACTTGTTTTGTAGTGTAAATCTTTTTAATATGAGCTCCGTGGATTATAAGTTGTGAGAAAAGCCTAGGCCTGGGGCCTATTAATTAATGTTTCGTGCCAAAAGTGCAATACTATAACCTTGACTTGTTATGTAAACATCCAGAATCTGAGCTCGGCGGATTGAAAATTGCCAGAAAGGTTTAGGCCTAGGGCCTATTAATTAGTGTTTCGTGCCTAAGTAAAAGTGCAATACTATAACCTTGACTTATGTAAATGTTCAGAATCTGAGCTCGGCGGATTGAAAATTGCTAGAATGGCCTATGCCTAGTGCCCCGCAGTTAGTGTTTCGTGACCGAGCAAAGGAGCAACATTATTAGCTTGATTTGTTATGTAAACGTTAAGAATATGAGCTCAGTAGGCTGAAAATTGCTAGAAAGGCCTAGGGCTCATTAATTAATGTTTAGTTTTGTGCCCGAGTAAAAACACAATTCTACGAAGCTTTAACCTGTTATATACAAGCCTTAAGAATATCAGCACGGCCGATTCAAATTTGCTTACAATCCTCTTCAATTTCGCCTGCCCAAAAGGGGAAAAAGAAACCCACACTACACCCCCCTTTTGTGAATTGGAATCGTGGGGGGGGGTGTTAGTGTGGGTTTCCATTGTTTTGCCAAACACCATAACTTGAAAAGATCTGCAAATTGACGGCATTTTATTAGTCATGCAATTTGTATATGTCCTCGTAACATCATAGCGACAGTAAGGTACCTATCTCCCGGGTACCAATTTGCCGTTCCCCCTTTCAAGAATTTCATCTTTTTTGAAATCAGGCAAGGAATTTTTTAAACATTTGGCAATTTTCATTACCTCTGTATTTCCAAAGTCAGTTAATTTTCTTCCATATGGCCAAGTTGCAGTGTCAGACACTCTTAAATTGTCAGTAATAGTTGTTTTTGAATTGGAAAACTTTGATTTCAAATAAATTTGACTGGCTTCAATTATTTTCTGTTGGTTACTTTAAAATGAAGCTTCTTCATGATTTGCAACTTGAAGGGAGTGAAATTTATTTGTGTAGTTATAATTAATGTTAAATGATTATTCTGTGGGACCTGGGCTCTCAGAAAGCTTTTGCAGTTCATGTACAGCACAGCTTACATTATCCACTTGAGTGATAGTGATATTTTCTATCTTAAACACTTCTGAGACAAAAGTATACAAGTATATATAGTATATTAAAAAAAATCCAAGAGTAAGGACCACCACCATAAATCTGTACTTTATCTCTCCAGTTAAAGCTATTTCCCTTCAACCTGACATTAAAGTATAGATAAGTACATTCTACAAAAATAATTCAGAAAATAAAAGGAGTAAAAGTAATGGAACTTCTTCATTATCCTTCTTCAAGAAAAAGAAAACTGATCTCCAGCTGAAAAATCTTAGTTGCCATTGGTGACCAGGCTACTTCTTATTTGTATCCATGCTTTATATTACAGCTATGTTTATTATAAAGTGCTTGCATAGTTTTTATCTAGTGTTTATTATCTCATATTTTTCTCATAAATTACTTTAATTTCTGTACTTTAATTCACTCAATAGTGATACTTGTTTTGATGATACCAGTTAAATGTCTAGTGATACTAATTGGTGCAAAAGTTTCTTTTCCCCAAATATATTGTTATGCTTTCTCCCCTATACCAGGGTTGCATCCCTGAGCATGAATTCGTTGCAATACAGCGAGAATTAAAAAAGAGGCAATTTGGATTCTGCTGATTGGCCGGAAACCATGCAACACACGCTCACAATAATGATCAGAAGGACTTAGCACGAACACAACATTTTATTACACTCTTAACAGCTTGGATAAGAATTAAAGAGAAGAAATAACCTGTACTATTATTAACTAGTCTTAATCTGAATCTCCATCACTCCTGACCAGATGACCATTCTGCGAAGGAGTTAACACATCATGTGTACAGTGTTAGTTTTTGGAGATCCATCCACAGAGTTCTTACAATTAGAAACAAAAACGTACTTACATGCCCTCAAGGTAATCCTATGGCATTTTTGCACCAATTTAGCACTTTGGAGAAAACACACACACACACACACACACACACACACACACACACTCACATCACATCACATCACATCACTGGGGGGGATGGTGCACTCTCTGGGTATCACCTGTGTAGGCCAATCTGTCTGATGGCCTAGGGATATTTTTCCCCAGGAGATAGCGTCTAGCTTACCCCTATTTTCTTCTCACCAATTGCAAGGGGTAGAGGGTGGTGGAGCATAGGTGTGGTCCCCTATGTACCCGTAAAGGCTGCTGGTCTCAAGAGCATTTCCTCTGCGCTCGGCTTGACGACCTGTCTTTTGCTCTGAGATCGAATGGCAGTTGTTTCATTTCTCAGTTTGTTCCTCAGCAAGGTTGTGGAATATTGCAGCTCTTTCCTGCTGCTAGACTTTGGCCGGTCATTTTTCCTGGCATCCACTATTTGCCTTTGTTCCTTCTGTTTTCTGCTGCACAGCGATCCGAGCGAAAATATCAGCGTCTCCGCTCCAGCGTGTGTCCCCTGTCTCTCCGTGTTGCGAAGTGTACTCCTTTTCTTTGTCCCGAGCTCAGACTCATAAAGCTGTCTGTCTCTGCACAACATTGCTGAATGGCACCTGGTCTTTCTCATGATGTTCGTGCCCCCATGCAACTGTAGATTTTTGGCCGGCCCCTCAACAAGTGCGCTGCCTATCTGGTCAGCAGCTTCACATCCCAAAGAGCGTTCTCCGAAGTTTCTACACGGGAATTCGGTTAACGCCAAGGGAGCCAAGACAAGTAAATTTATTACCTTGTTTTTGCCACTTGTGAAGTCGTTCCTGAGAGGCCTGAATTGGGAATTAAAGCATCCAAAACTTTTACAGGTCCTCTAAAAAATTGCTGCTTCTCCGAGCTCATTTTTGACCCCGCGTAACAATATCAATATTGCGTGTGAGTACAGTTCATATAGTGCTTTAATCAATATCATAACATCCTCCAGAAAAAATATCTAGTTGTGTGCCTGATAGATTTGCCTTTGTGATGTCAGTCTTACTCGCATGATGCACGATGGAGGTTGTGGGCGTTCCACTGCGAAAACAGCAAAAGTATAAATGTATGGTACTGCTTGTCTTATCATTTAAGATATTTTGCAGTTTTCCCTCTAAACTGAATTTCCCTCCATTTGATCTTACTGAATATGGGCAGCAATAAAACTTTAATTTTAAATATTTGCATCATGTTTAATTCCTAGTGAAGTAATACATGTTTTTAGTATTTTCTTGTTTTTTTATAGGACATCTTCAGAAACAGCAGTTTTCAAATGTAGATTATGCCGGCACATTCTTTTCACTGATGTTAATGTTGTGTCATCTCACAGTGAACCCTACCAGGCAGATTCAATGTCACATGGCTTAGCATGTGACAGCAAGAGTGCTGAAAGGGTGTGGTTTTTGCAGGAAGAAAATGTCACTGACTGGATGAAAGAACAATTGAATAATGTTAGTTTTCTTGATTTATTCATTTTTTTTATTATGGCATGCAATTGATGTGGTGTCAGTTATTTTCTGATCAGATATCATTCATTTCACGTAAAGCATGGTGAATTCTCTTAGCTGAAGCACAGAAAACAACAACACATATACATTGAAGAGCAATTGAATTAGAGACAGCTGACGTTATGCAAATGTGGCGCTGTGGGCGGCCCTGTAAATGGAAACAACATGACGTATGCAGCGATCTGACAATATAAGGAGTGATGCGGTGGGAATCAGTAAGGGTCGGACGCAGTATGGGTAAGGCGAAGGATCTAAGCACATTTGATCGTGGGCAAATTGTCGGGGCCCGACGAATGGGTCACTCCATCTCGGAAGTCGTGCAGGCACTGGGATTTTCCACGAGCCACTGTGTCACGGGTGCACCGTGAGTACATCGAATCCGGTAAAACCATCCCTGCAAGGGCCAACTGCCGTGGACAGCAGCGTGTGGATGAGCGGGGTCATTGTCGGCTAGCTCGTATTGTAACAGCATATAGGCAGGCCACAGTGCAAGAAATCACTCGGGCCACCCGGTGGCCCAGTGGTCTAGCGATGGCCTCTGATCATTCGTCCGTAAGGGGTCCGGGTTCGAATCCCGGTGAGGCATGGATGTTGTGTTTGTCTTACGGCACTGGCTCTCTCCCTTCCCTGGAACCAGTGACCCTAAATTAGGGACGGGCGACTGCTTATAGCCCATTGAGTTGCTCACGGTGGTCGTTAAACCTCCAATCAAAAAAAAAAAAAAAAAAAAAAAGAAATCACTCGGCAATTTAACGCTGGTGCATAAAAATGTGTAAGCAGCCACACCATCCAGAACCATCTCCTCGCTATGGGGTACAGAAGCCATCATCCCACGAGGGTACCACTGCTGACCGCGCATCACAGGGTGTAAAGATTAGCATGGATGCGGGAACATCTCCACTGGACCCTAGACATGTGGAAAAATGTTGCCTGGGCTAATGAGTCGAGATTCACGTTGGTACATGCGAATGGCAGGATACGAGTACGGCGCAAACCACATGAAGCGATAGATCCTTCTTACCAGCAAGGTACTCTTCAAGCTGGTGTTGGTGGGATTCTCATCTGGGGACTGTTTACGTGGACTGAAATGGAACCCTTGGTACGTGTGACATCGTCCCTCACAGGTCAACGTTACCGGGATATCGTGGGCGACCATTTGCTCCCGTTTGTGCGTCTTCAACATCCCACTGGGGACCTCATCCTGCAACAAGACAATGCACCGTGCCATTGCTCCCAAATTGTATCCGAATGGTTGGATGAACACTCCACTGACCTGACCTTGCTTCCTTGGCCAGCTAGGTCACCTGACCTCAATCCCATCGAGCACATCTGGGATGCCATTGAGAGAGATGTTCGAGGCTCTGATCCCCCTCCATCAAATCTTCGTGAACTGTGGGAGCTGGTTCAGGGGTCGTGGATCTGTATGGCTTCCTAATGCTTCCGGTGTCTTGTAGAGTCCATGCCGAGACGAATCGCCGCCGCCATCAGGGCGAAAGGTGATGCTGCATGTTACTAAACAGGTATCTCTAATTCAGTTACTCTTCAGTGCATGTACAAACATGGTTCTAGCAAAACTTTCTTGAAGGGGTTTCTGCAAAACTTTTCCCATCTAGGTGGCCAAAATATTCTGTCAGTGCAGGCCAATATTCCAGCAACTGTTCCTCATCTACAAAACAGCTAACTGCCTCATAAAACAAGGCTGAAGAAGTTCTAGCTAAACTTTCTGGGAGGAATTTTAGCAAAACTTTTCCATCTAGGTGGACAAAATATTCTGTCAGTGCAGGCCAATATTCCAGCAACTACTATACTCACTACAAAACAGCTAAACACCTTGTGAAACAAGGCTGAAGAAATGTTGTGACTCAATTTTCATCAATTTCTGAATCTTATTAAACTGATCTTTTCACTTTTTAGAAATCATGACATCTTTAGCTAATTGCTAGCATACATTTGGCACCTCAATGCAGGCATGAGATACAGCTAGGTGAGCTACATGGCATATGCAATGTGTGAACCACACATTCGCTTATTGCTAATTATTTTACTCTAGAAAGAACAAGATTTGATTCTAATAGCTCTTGCTCCATCAGATAACTTATTTAGGCAGTTTTCTCATGGAGTCCCATCTTACTAACAAAACAATGATTTTCTTCACTTACCTAGACACTAAAATGCAGTTTTCTCATGGAATCCAAGAACTGACAAAACAAAAAGATTTTCTTCACTTACCTTACCACTAAATATTAAAATTGGTGATTTTTTCGAGTGGCCATTGGCCAGTGGGTGGACAAAATCTAGTTGTATGTCAAGATCGCTGTAAATGGAGAAGTTTGATACGACAACAATAAGTAAAAATATCTGGAAAGTTTGTATTTCTTTTTGGAGCTAACCTTTGAATCTCAGAGGACAGCTTAGTGATATGTATGTATGTATGTATGTAGTTACAAGGGCCCACTATCTATTGTCCAGTGCAATTAAATGAATAAATATAATCTTAAAAGTTATATATATTTTTTCACCACATCAAATTTTCTGGACAGTTTTTATTGGAAAGATAATTTAATCATTTTTATTTGGTCTCGCTATGTTCACAAATAAAATCCCTCGATCTCTCCACCATAAATTGATAGCAGTGGATGGGTCAAAATTTTCAAGCAGTACTTACTTTTTCTTACTTTATTTAATTTGTTGTATTTTCTAAAGTAATTCTTTGCATGAGCATTGTCTTGTCATCAAGAACATTTGCCCACAATGCTTGCATTCTCTTAACTTCTGCATTGCTTGGCATAACAGTCAGAGTATTGAGTATTTCAACAATTTGTGCTATGACCTTCATGTACTAAAAACTGCTTGTTTTGAGTTTCTCTAGCAGTTTTTAGTGAGTTATTGATGGTAAAAAATGTTCAGACATTTTATATTTCGAAGATGCTTCCATTCTGCTAATTTTTTCTTTTCATTCCATTTATTTTTGATTAGGTTCTTCTTGGTGTCAAAATGAAAACTGGCTGTATATAGCAATGAATTTCATATCTTATAGCAGAATCATTTTGTGGTACAAATGAGATTGGGAGAAATGTGATACCAACCTCATCACTTTATTTTACAGACTCTTAATGATTCCTAACCACTAACAGAAAATATTCAGTAATTTCCTGGGTTGTTCTAATAAATATTACATTAAAAACATTGAATAGCCTTCACATGTGTTGAAAAAATAGTCATGACGAAATAAGAACACATGCAGAGTATCCTGATTCCATCAGATTCTGTCCGGTTTTCCAACCCAGTGTCAGGTTTGTTTTTTGTTTTGTTTTTTTCAGAAAAGGTTCAGTTTTGGTAGAATTTTTAATGATTTGTCATTTTTCCTGTTTGCCCACCACAGACCTTCCAAATACTACGAATTCTACATAGTCACCACGGAAATCGTCGATCGCTACAGAATATGGGAAACATCAAATATACTACGGAAAAAAAAAAATCTATGAAATGTTATTCAATCATTTGTTCAAAGTTTATTTTCACGTTTTCAAAATTCTAACATTAATCAAACATTTTTGGAACTGTTTATTGAATGTTTTTAATGTCGCAACATTTGTTCGATTTGAGCATCTTCATGCCGTTCGGCGCCTGAAAATTATTGTTTTAGCACGGATGAAAATGTTCCGTAGTTTTCTAAATTTCGAATTTTTCTTACCCCAAGATGCACTTTCTTTTCACTTTCTGGTTATATTCTTATGTTATATTTTTTCTGATCATGTTTCTCGTTTTTAATAGCTTCAGTAATAGTGAAAAAGAACAACTTCGTATTTTAAAAGTTTTTTCTAGTGCAACACAGTTTTTATTTCTAACAGCCTGTTCTTCAAAACCATCAATACGGAAAGTGTTTTTCTTTTCCGCTTTTTTAAAGCTAAATTAAATTTCAAAATCGATACTTATTCTGTCCGTGATGGAATCTGCTTTTTCCGTGACTCGTAAAATGACTATCACGGCAGAGTGAACAATGCAGTACTGATTTTTTTATATATAATTTCACTGAAAAACTTGTCTACCCATTCCTTAGTAACATTTTACTGTATTTAAGGGGCAGACAAAAGAGTTTTTTTTTTAAATTTTTTTTAAAGCCGACTTCACACGTGCAAAGCAAACGTGACTCTGCGTGGAATGAAAGGCGGTGGCGGGGGAAAGTGAAGTCCCGATTTTCTGCCTTTGATTTTTTGTAAACAAAAGGGAAAATGCTTGCCCATTTTGTTTGATGATAAGCAAGAAGTGCCTAAGCAATGGAAAATTGTTCATTTTCAGAGAAACCAAACTTTAAAAAACGAACTGCTGAAGACGAGTTGTGATGCCACAGTTCCATCTAAAGCCACAGGTGTCCATTCCAGATATGGTTACTTTGTGCACCAACTTAACTGGAAAAACAGTCGCCCCGTTCTTGAAGAGTGAATCTATAAATAGATTGTACCCACTTATTTGTGGAGGAAAGGGCTGTTTTTCACCGCGCTTGAGTTAGATGATTTGAAAATGCATTTCCTATGACAGGAGCATTTTAAAAATGCAAATGAATTCTTTAGCAATGAAAAAAGGCAAATTTTTGAGCATGGCGACTAAAGTTACTTTTTCTACGTGACTATTTTATCCAGTCGCCACGTGGATAGTGGTGACCGCTTATTTTAATCTTTACTTGTCACTGATTAGAATCAATTTGTGCAGAAGAGTTCTACTTTCTCAGAACAAAGAATCTGCCTAAGAATACCATCTGTTTAGTAAATTTTGTACTTTTGTAAAAGGTCTTGGAAAAGTCCTTGAATTTTTTCTTGCAACACACACACACACACACACACACACACACACACACACACACACACACACAATTGTCAATGTTTGGATTGCTTTTGTTATTTTGTTCTAGCTCCCGCTGTGTCTGCTTGCGATGACATCACTTCCATGGAGCGTCGAGGCACTTTGTCATTTCTTTACGTGCTAGATGGAATGGATATCTCATGATGTTGCAATGCAAGATGTTTGAGTGTCTTACTTCTAGCGACATTGGCTTGTGGAATAGCATTTATTTGTAGTTAGTCACAACAGCATGTGGAAACCTTCCTATGAGTCCAAGGTGGGCATTCCATCTAGCCCATCTTACTCATGCTTATGTCACTGAAGGTAATTGAAATCTGGCCTCCCTGCGACCAATGTGCATGGGAATAGATACTGTGATATTGGGAATCTTCAGTGCCATGTGGCAAAGTTGTTTTGTATAATTACTCTAGTCAACATTTTAAAAATTTGTTTTCGTAACATGGGTGAAATAGCATATTTTAAACTAATTTTGGGGTGCTGAATTAAAATATGACTAAAAAGCTCTCCATCACATACAGTTTTTTGTGTATGAACATTTGCTATATTTCCAGGTACATATATACAATGCAAGATGTACACATTACAGCTTCATATTGGAATGTATTACAGCATTTGTCTTGTTTAGCTATAGAATTAGTGTTACAAAGCATAAATATTAAATACCATATTCATATATCACTGCATATGAGACAGCAAAAGAAATAGAGTAAACAATATTAACACAAATGTAAATGTATACACACATACTTGTATACCCATACAAGTAGTTCATTTTTTTTCTCTTATGTGCAGTGTTATCCTCCTACAAAAACCAGGGTTCATATGCTTCCTGGATTTCCTGGAAAACTCCTAGAAATAAATTTTTATTTTCTAGGGGGAAAGCTCCTGGAAAAATGCAATTTTTAATGACTCCTGGAAAACTGGAATTATATTTCTTTTTATGCTTAACTAGTTTGGTTAAAAGATTTGCAGCCAGTGTTGCATCAGAAATGTTAGCTGTTCTCCAGCTGTAAACTGGAGGGAGAGTGTGGGGGAAGGAAGAGGGTTGCAGAAACTTCCTTTCCTAAATTGGGACAGGGCCCGTTGACTGATAAGAATCTCCTGCACGCTACCGGGATAAAAAATGATTATCTTCGTGGAATTTGGACAAAACTGGCTGAAAATTTAATGTGCTTAATAAACTGCTAAAAGGAACAAACCCACTAAATTTCAGGCAAAGTGGATAAAAGTTGTGAAAGCTAGCCACTTGCATTTGCTTGCAGTACATCATAATAAAATTTTTTATGCACAATTCAAAAAGTTTTCATTTGATTGTAGTGAAATTTGCTGGGTAACCTATGACCCAGTTATGACATCTGAAAAATTCAGATCTTTTAATTGAAAATTCTAAAAAAAATTTCCACACTTTTTTTTGCTCCTCTTTTGTAGAAAAGATTGCACTTATGTTATCTGTCTGCTCGTCTGTGGACACCACATCTCTGCAACTAATAGTCCGATTTCAAAAATTCTTTTTGCATTGGGAAGCTTGAAATGTGCAAATGAGAATCCTTTATTTAATATTTTTCACACGATGCACAATTTTGCTGCTAGAGGGCGTAAATGCAGATGATGTCGAATTCAAAATACATTTTATTCCATATATTTGCTTCTAAATGTCCGATTGAAAAACTTCTTTTACTTTTCATTCCATTTATATCTAAGACTATTTTAGGTATAGTTACTTTTTCAAGTTACACATAGATTCTCTGCTAGGGAGCGTAAAAGTAAAAAAAAAACTGCTTTCCCCCCAATATCTCTGCTTCTAAAACTCCGATTTGAAAAGTTCTTTGCCGCCCCGGTGGCGCAGTGGTCTAAGGCGCTGGCCTCTGATCATTCGTCCGTAAGGGGTCTGGGTTCGAATCCCGGTCAGGCATGGATGTTGTGTTTGTCTTACGGCACTGGCTCTCTCCCTTCCCTGGAACCAGTGACCCTAAATTAGGGACGGGCGACTGCTTATAGCCCATTGAGTTGCTCACGGTGGTCGTTAAACCTCCAATCAAAAAAAAAAAAAAAAAAAAAAAGTTCTTTCTCCAACAAATACAGCTCCTGATGGGAAAGCTTTTGCATATAATTTCTAATTTTTGTTGGTAAAAAATGGTTTGGCACCAGGGGGCATAAGTGTTAATTTCTGCATCTCTTGCATTTGCAGAAAAATCTGAGCTTCTAAAATCTTGATTGAAAAAATTCGTTTGTGGACTGATACCACTCGCGTCGATAAACCTTTTCTGAATATTTTCTTCTTAAAATAATGCATTGTTTCTCCGCCAGGGGGTGTAGATGTGTAGACATATATCTTATTTTTGTCGATATCTCTGCTTCTAAGAGACCAATTTGAAAAACTCTTTGTTGGATAGAGCTTCCATTGCAAAATGTTTTTACATAATTTCAAAATTTTCAAGTAATTCATAGACTTCGCTAGGGGGTGTAAAGGTAAATTTTATTTCCCTGATATCTCTGCTTCTAAAACTCCGATAATTTGAAAAATTCTTTCTGCACTGGATACAGCTTGTGATGGAAAATGCTTTGCATGTAATTTTTAATATTTGGTAAAGAATGGTTTGGCCACCAGGGGACATAAGTGTTTATTTCTGCTTGATGTATTTGCAGCAAAATCTGAGCTCCTGAAAACTTGATTGAAAAGTTCTTCCATGGACTGCTACCTCTCTCACATTGAAAAACCTTTTGAGAATACTTTCTTATTAAAATAATGCATGACTTTTCTGCCAGGGTCGTAGATGTATATCATATTTTTGTCAATATCTCTGCTTTTAAGGGTCCGATTTGAAAAATTCTTTGTTTGTTGGAGTGAGTTTTCACTGTGAAATGTTTCTCATATAATTTCAAAATATTCTTAATGCACAAGTCTTCCACCAGAGGGTGTAAGTTCACATTTCTGTATACAGCAATACCTGCGGGACTAAAAGTCGGATTGAAAAACTTCTTTCTTTGGTCAGATACTCTAGTACTAACTATGCAAACTGTGTGTGCATATTTTCTTCTCAAAATGATACACAACTTCACTGGTGGTGGGGGGGGGGCACAAATTCATAATGTTTTTCTCAATATCTGCTTTTACCTGTGCGATGTAAAAAATTCTTTCAGCGCCAGATGCTATTTATCTTGTAGAACACTTTAGGTTAGCATATGAGGAATTTTGTAGTTCACAGTTCTGTCGGTATGTGGTGTTTGTGTACTTCAGTTTGGAGCTGTATTGCTGCTTCTAAAAGTATATTGACACTATTGAGAAATTTCTTCTTTATTGTATGCCATTTGCTACGTTTGAGATGTGGAGCATTATCCCCTATAAGTAATGCACAGATTTACCGCTAGGGAGCATAAAGGCCAAAACCTTTTTCTCGCTATTTCTGCTTCCAGGAGATGCATTTGAAAAGTTCTTTTTACTTAGCATAGCTTTTTCCATGCAGAATATTTTTCGCCTGTTTTCAACTTTTCTGTTATGCAAAATTCTTCTGCTAGAAGTCATAGTTATATAATGTTTCCTTCTCTGGTACATTTTTTCTTTTAACTGTTCGATTTGAAAATCTTAGTCTTTGATACCTTCCTTGTGCTATGAGAAACTTTTGTGAGCTATTTGTTAATTTTTGTGACATTTTTTAGCCCTTGCTGGAACTAAGCAGATATTTCTATTTCTGGATGTTTTATCGATTGTAGAAACAGATTGATTGTTTCTCTAACTGGTTGCATTGATTTGAATAGCTTTGATAAATTTAATTTGCGCCAGAACGGATTCAAAAGACGTGCTCATTACAACAAAAAATTTGGTGTTATCTTGTTTTTTTGTTTTCTTTTGTTCCTGGTTTCCCAAAGGGTTGCAATTCGAGCTTTATTCGAGTTCTTGTTTCCAGTTTTTGAGTTCCAGAGTATGGAATACCCTGCCTTTTAGGTTTGTATCAAAGTGGATAAAAACAACAACAAAACTAAATCCTGTGAAGCTTGGTGATGCATAGTGTCATTATTGAGGTTTTACATGATTCATGCTTTGTAAATGCTTTGGGGTCTTTCACTTTAGCTCAGTGCCTGCACTCTGATATGTAGGCACTGAAAAAAATATTGGTTACAGGGAAGAAAATTATCAATATCATGCATGTATTTTATTTTGTTTCAGAAATGCAAGGAAGCATGTTTAAGGTTTTAATGAACCAGAATGTCCCATCTCTACTAATGTGTATATATCTTTTCTGCTTTCAATCGATGTATTCTAAATGTTTAGTGCTGCCCTAGTGGCCAAATGGTTTGATGCAATTCCTCTGACCATTTGCCTGAGGTGGGCCTGGTTTCAAGTCCCTGTATGGGTGGTGTATTGGTCTGATGGCACTGGCTCTGTCCCTTCTCCAGAACAAGTGGCCCTAAGTTAAAGATGTGCAACTGCTTGTAACACCCAGTTGCACATGGTGGTCAATAAACCTTGAAGCAAACACACACACACACACACACACACACACACACACACAGAATGAGTAGTAGTAAACTTCACCACAATTTACAATATAGACAACACAGCACTGTGATTGTAGCAAAAATTTGGGCTCCAGGAATTTTTTTTTTTATGGACTCCTGGAAAACTGTAATTTATTTTCTGTAAAAGTGTACAAACCCTGAAAAACCAGTAGTAATCACTCATCACTGAGGAATCCCATCTGCCTTGATACCTGTCCTCCATCGTTCGGATATATCTTGGTGGAACCTTTCTCCTTCATCGCTGACCACTCCTAGGTTGTTGCCGCCCCGGTGGCGCAGTGGTCTAAGGCGTTGGCCTCTGATCATTCGTCCGTAAGGGGTCCGGGTTCGAATCCCGGTGAGGCATGGATGTTGTGTTTGTCTTACGGCACTGGCTCTCTCCCTTCCCTGGAACCAGTGACCCTAAATTAGGGACGGGCGACTGCTTATAGCCCATTGAGTTGCTCACGGTGGTCGTTAAACCTCCAATCAAAAAAAAAAAAAAAAAAACAAACTCCTAGGTTGTCAGGAAAGAAGTCTAGATGTGATTGGAGGAAATGTATTTTTAAGAACATCTGGCACCCAAGGTTTTTATAGTTCTTGAGAAGGTTGTGAATCAGCTGTTTGTAGTTGCCCTTTTTGTGGTTACCCAGAAATCCCTTTACCACAGATGTGAAAGACTGCCATGCGGTGAGCTCCGTGCTGTTTAGCTTTTCGGTAAAAACGGAATCACGCAGTAGGTTTCAGACCTCGACGCAAGTCACTTTTCTCACTATTTGTCACCTTTTTTTACATTTATCACCTTTTTAAAAAAATTTTCACTATTTTCACCTTTTTCGTAATTTTTTTCAATTTAGCTAGTTTTGCGCTTTTTATATTTAGGGGATTTTTTGTCAGATGAAAAAAGAAATGCTGAAACAAAAATAAATTGTTTAGTTAAACAAACCGGAGAGGATTGCACACAATCATATCTACATCCAGTGCGATGGAGAGACACCCATCCCTGTCAAACACTTGGGTGAGGTCACGAGTTATAAACGCGACTCACTGCAGCAGCAAAAGACAGGGACACACACACTGCACCTCTCTCTGTAACCCTGCCCACAGCAGCCAGCGGGTTCTCCCAAGGATTGCAGGGGTCCCTTCACATTTTGATTGCAAGTGGAATAAAAAATACAAAAGTTTATCTCTGTGGATTTTTCTTGAAAATCTCTATAATCTTGATCACCGTAAATCACTTATAGGAGTGAGCCCTCCAAATTTTGCGTAAATCAATTAAAAACTTTTTAAACGAGCCATAATTTTTTTAAATTTGCTCTTTATCATGTGGCTGGCATGCCCAGAATTCGTAATCAGCATTTTAAGGCTAATTTAAAAACTTTTTTGCCAATTCACTTGAAATTTTTAGGGTCATCATCTCCTAGCCAATTATAGTATATCTACAAATTTCAGCCAGTTACGTGAAGAATTTGGGAAAATAGTTTTCTTAATTTTTTTATCCAGTCCTGCCATGGGGAAAACTAAAGCAAGGAGGAGCTTCTGCTGTTGCTGGGAGCCAAGGAAGGAAGAAAGCTGGCAGTCTTTTCATGCTCTAGTTTTGAGTTGGTAGCTAGGCATTTTGTGTGTGCCTTTATTAGCACGTCTTTTGTAAAACGGATCGTGCTTATGTTATCCGTTTGTCTGTCCGTCTGTGGACTCCATATCTCTGCAACTAATAGTCCGATTTTCAAAAATTCTTTTTGCACTGGGAAGCTTGAAATGTGTGAATGATGATCTTTTATTTCATTTTTTTTTCACTAATCACAATTTTGCCGCTAGAGGGCGTAAATGCAGATGATACCAAATTCAAAATACATTTTATTCTATATATATTTGCTTCTAAACGGCTGATTGAAAAAAATTCTTTTACCTTTCGATTCCATTTATGTCGAAGGCTATTTTTAGGTATAATCACTTTTTCAAGTTACGCGTAGATTCTCAGCTAAGGGGTGTAAAAGTAAATTGTGTTTCCCCCGATATCTTTGCTTCTATAACTACGATTTGAAAAATTCTTTCTGCAGCGGATACAGCTCCTGAAGGGAAATATTTTGCATGCAATTTCTAATTTTTGGTACAAAATGGTTTGGCCACCAAGGGCGCGTAAGTGTTAATTTCTGTTTCTGATGTATTTGCAGCAAAATCAGAGCTTCTAAAATCTCGATTGAAATTTTTTTTTCGTGAACCGATACTACTCGCGTCAATAAATCCGTTTTCGTAATATTTTCTTCTTAAAATATTGCATGGTTTCTCCACCAGGGGCGTAAATGCATATTTTATTTTTGTCAATATCTCTTCTTCTAATGGTCCGATTTGAAAAATTTCTTCTTTGTTGCATAGTCTCCTGCACAACATGTTTTCCATATAATTTCAAAATTTTCAAGTAATGGAGATGCTCTGAGTTCTTCCACCATCGATTAATCTCGAAAAACTTTGGCCACCTCGCTCACCAGACTTGAGTCCTCCTGACTTTTGTTTGTGGGGCTATCTGAAAGACACAGTTAACCACAACAACCCTAAGATGGTACAGGACCTGCAAGAACATCATCATTACAGCCGTGAGGGACATATCAGCCAACATGCTGAAAAAAGTGTCCGCCAACATGTGTTGTTGGGTGAATTTGTGTCTTCAACAGAATTGTAGACAATTCCAGCATCTATTGTAAAGTGGTTTTCATTACTTGCAAGTATGAGTGTCAGTATAACAGTATGTAAAAATAGTTATGCATCACTATATTCGTGGTAGAAATATTTGAATTCAGAGTTCTGGGACTTTGGAATCACTCTGTATAATGTAGGAAAGGTCTACTTCCCAGTTTTACTCATCATACTTTTATGAGACAGCAAAGTTGAAAATGATTGAAACTTCATAATGTTGACATTAAAAAGCATGTCAATTTCTCTAACCCAACAACCAAATATAGAGAAACCACCAGCACATCAGTCCCAGTTTACTCGCAGATGTGGTATGTGAGGATATTAAACTTATTGCATTTAAATACGTCTTTAATTTAATATTAGCTTAAAAATTACAGCAGATTTGTGTTAAACAGTATAGTTTGAATTTTTCTGGTGCCATTTTGATTTATAACCAAAATCTGCAGAATTGCACTTTTTATTGCTATGTTGCACAGTGCTTCTATTTTCGATTGCATTGATGTTTGAAATAGGTATCTAACCAGTGTTAGACTATAAAACATATCTGCTAACAAATTAAAGGTTTGAAATGTGTGTGTATGAGTAGTTTACAAGTAAAAATTCATCTAAATCTAACTAAAACAGGCAAATTTGTTGAAACATCGTTGAAAATTTAATTTGTTTATATGATTGTAAGAAAATGCAGGCAGTGGAGAGAAGAAAAATGCAAAGGGTTACTGTATTTTTTTAAAACATTACATTCATTCTTTATTATTAGTCTTTTATTATGTAAACCTATTGTAGTTTGTATATGTAATTATTTCTAGAGCATACTTATTTTGCTAGTGCAGTGTATAAATTGTCAAATACCATCATACTGATAAAATAAACTACTGTTCGTGAAAATTGCAGCACCATGAAGGAATGATGGTAATCATGTGAAACTTACAGGATATGCAGAGCAGGGTAGGACATGCAAATGATTAGAAATCAGGGGCGGCTCCTGCTATGAGGCTGTGGGGCTGCAGCCCCCCTACCCAAAGCAGTTTTTTTTTTTCATGCCGTACCAAGAGAGAGAAGTTTTGTGAACACCGCTGTAAGTTTTCCCAGCATAATGCCACGACTGCAGTTTTCTTAACTCAACTGGAAGTTTTCCCTGCATAACACCACTGGGAGCGGAAAGAACATCACGGACTGCGCTTCTTGCAGCCCTGACTGCTATTGAAACCAACTGATATGGGAAACTCTGCCTATTCGCACATCAGTTCGTTTCCTTTGAATAAAACTTCCCCTGGGACTGCATTCATGGCAGCTCTCGCTAGCAGGGTTGCTCGTGAATGCAGTCTCTCGTTGGGTGGGAATGCATCGCCGGTCCTGTGTGCTTTGTTGATTAATACGGTTCTTGTGCTTCCGAATAAGACATAAAATAGGGGAATTAATTAAAAATAATGACGAATGTTGAAATAAAGTATTAAATAAAGTACGTTTGAGTGTAGTACTCAACCTGGTGTTTTTTTCTTCCAACTTTTGGTTTGTTCCTGCTTTTATTCAACATAATAATTCTAACAACAATGTTGCTCCCATCTAATAACAAATACTCAGTTGCCGGGACTTTTGCAAAAAAAGTTTTACTTATATTTTCTCTTCTGGTCAAAATGGGCATGTGAACAAATTGCGATTAAAAATAGAGTTCAGTATTGGATAAATTGAAAAAAAAAAAAAAAAAGAGAGAGAGATATACTAATTTCTGCAGCGAAAATACTTGCACAAAATTGATTTCTTCACTTACCAAGCACAGCTAAATTTTAGCTTTTAAACTCACGTAAATTTCTATTCACCAAAAATCATTGAAGTCACTCCACTGGATAATTTTATTTTTCTGCTGCATCCCCCTTCCTCCCAAAAATCAGCTGTGCATTTTTAATTAGGTAGTGTACTTAATTGCTTTGAAAAGAATATTTAATCAGATATCATTGTTTAGAAAATTTACGAAGTTGGTAAATTTTGGAAAACAAATTTTTCTACACTACATTGTTATCATGATGGCTTCAGAATTAAAACTGGACTGAATATGTTTGCAATCCGTTTTTATTAAAGAGAATGCCGGTGTGTGAGTATTGCAATAACAACTCATTGCAAAATTCTGGCAGACCCTTCAAAATTCCACAAAATGTTTTTCATCGCCATCCAAGTTGCAGTGGTCAGTATCAAGTCGAAGTTTCAAAGGGAGTGTATCAGAAGAAAAAATATATATTGTTATATTTCTAGGGGTCACAATGAGACACTTGAGAACACGTACATGACCTTGAGTGTGTCTCCGCTACCACTGGCACACGCATTAATTTTTTAAATATTTTTGTCCTTATGTATATATATATATATATTCGTATATATACATACAGTTCAATGCTTTTACAAGAAATGAAGATTTATCGATTGATGGAGAAAAGCTGGAGATAACAGGCACGTACGTTTATCTTGGACAGCAGATATCAAGTGAGGGTCACATTGATGAAGAAATTAATCGGCGTACAAAACTTGCCTGGAGAGCTTTTGGAAGAAACAGCATAATTTTCAAGAGCAATATGCCATTATGTCTTAAAAGAAAAGTGTTTGATCAATGCATCCTTCCAGTGCTTACGTATGGTGCAGAGACGTGGACCTTAACTAAAAGAGACATACAAAGGCTGCAGACAATTCAAAGCAGCATGGAGAGGTGCATGCTTGGTGTAACCAGGAGAGATAAGAAGAGGAACTCGTGGATCCGAAAAATGACAAGAGTGGAAGACATCATGATCAGAGTTAAATCCCTGAAATGGCAATGGGCTGGGCATACTGCCAGAAGGACAGACCATCGATGGACAGCCGAAATTTTAGATTGGATTCCAAGGGTCAGGAAAAGACCCAGAAGAAGACCACATGGGAGATGGGTGGATGAAATTCGAAAGTATGCGGGAGTGACATGGAGGAGACTGGCACAAGACAGACCGTTGTGGAGGAAACTTGGGGAGACCTTCGTCCAGCAGTGGATTGATAATGGTTGACAATGATGATGATGATACGTACAGTATATGCACGTATATATAATTTGCAACCATCATCAATCCACTGCTGGATGAAAGTCTCCAAGTTTCTTCTTCCACAACAGTCTGCCTTGAGTCAGTTTCTTTCATGCTTTCGAATTTCATGTACCCATCTCCCTCTTGTCATCTTCTGGGTATTGTTTTTTCCCTTGCTATCCAGTTCAATATTTCAACTCTCCGTCGGTGGTTCTTTCTTCTAGCAATATGTGCATCTCATTGCAATTTCAGGAATTTTGACCATGTCTTCCACTCTTGTCATTTTCCCGATCCACGAGTTCCTATTTGTATCTTTCCAGGTAACATCAAACATGCATCTCTACATGCCTCTTTCTTTTGTCTGCAACGTCTGTCTGTCTATTTTAGTTGAGGTCCATGTCTGTGCTCCATGCGTAAGAACTGGAAGGATGCACTGATTAATCAGTTTCTTTTTAAGAAATAATGTATCCGACGAAGTTTTATAGGTTGTTTATTTTCTTCATAAATGTGACAATGTGGCCATCGCTTAATATCTGTTTCCTAATTTAAGTATCGGTACCTTTACATTTTCCCCATCAATTGCGAAATATAAAATCTAAATATTAATCATAATATTTGCCCTTTATAGGTCTCTATCACCTGCAAAGTGCGTATATTTACGTGCAATTCACTAATGATATTCTATAAAAACAGCCATTCACTTACCCGAAAGATCCCGGTCATTTTTCATCTTGTAACACTTCCAGCACGTCAATTATATTGTTGTTGGCTTTCTGAGGTTGAACTGACTCTTTGCCTATGATTTTTCTTCTTCCTGGGATGAAACGTCGTACTATCTTTTTTTATTTATTTTTTATTATTATTTACTGAACAACACACGCTGGTTTCTTTCTGCCATATGAAACGTAACTATAGCTCGTCATCACGATAAAAAACCTCACACATACACACACTATAACCACTCATTCATACATTCCGTTAAAACCACTATGTACATATTTACACTATAAACATTCACAGGGAGTTAAACCATTTGTCAACTGTGATTGAAAAAAATGCTCAATCTGTTTCAAACTCCGTGTTAACCCTATTGCATGTGCCAACCTCATTCAGCCCATCATACACCACCCTCTAGCGCTTTCAACAGGCACTGTCTTCTTCAGAAGGCACCTGTATCTCACCCGCCTACCACAGCTCAAGTGAGCTGATTTATTGAGGTCAGGGTCTCAGTCGCAATCTCTGCATCTCTGCGTCTCTGGCGCCATCTATTGTCATTATTG
Source organism: Macrothele yani (assembly GCA_039090855.1). Classification (NCBI taxonomy): domain Eukaryota; kingdom Metazoa; phylum Arthropoda; class Arachnida; order Araneae; family Macrothelidae; genus Macrothele; species Macrothele yani. Next base: position 87,143,155 of record CM077001.1, read on the forward strand.
CTCTTTTACCTTTTCTTCTCTCTTAGCTGTTGCTCTATTTTTATTAAAGCCCTCCATTGTTCACTTAAGTTGCTAGGATCATTAATGTTGCATGATCTTGATCTGTTTTTTTCGATTAATATTGATTCTGCAATTCGCAACTGCCTTTCGTTTTTACAGCTCTTAATAATTTTAATATCTTCAAACCTTGGATAATGATGATTTTCCAGACAGTATTGGGTTAATGCGGTCTTAGCTTCTTTTTATTCCAATTATTTATATGCTGGTTCAATCTGTATTTTAATTTGTTCTTGGTGCTGCCTATATATGACACAGGTAGTTGTTGGTTTACAGGAATTTCATAAACTCCTGCTGTATCCAATTGGCTGATTTTTTCATTTTTATTACTAAATTTTTTATAGTCTGTACCTTATTTCCTACTTGTATATCAATACTGTCTGGAAAATCATCATTATCCAAGGTTTGAAGATATTAAAATTATTAAGAGCTGTAAAAACGGAAGGCAGTTGAGAATTGCAGAATCAATATTAATCGAAAAAAACAGATCAAGATTATGCAACATTAATGAGCCTAGCAACTTAAGTGAACAATGGAGGGCTTTAATAAAAATAGAGCAACAGCTAAGAGAGAAGAAAAGGAAAAAGAGCAATAATGATAATAGATGACGCCAGAGACGCAGAGATACAGAGATTGCGACTGAGACCCGGACCTCATAAAATCAGCTCACTTGAGCTGTGGTAGGCGGGTGAGACACAGGTGCCTCCTGAAGAAGACAGTGCCTGTTGAAAGTGCTAGAGGGTGGTGTATGACGGGCTGAATGAGGTTGGCACATGCAATAGGGTTAACACGGAGTTTGAAACAGATAGAGCATTTTTTAATCACAGTTGACAAATGGTTTAACTGCCTGTGAATGTTTATAGTGTAAATATGTACATAGTGGTTTTAACGGAATGTATGAATGAGTGGTTATAGTGTGTGTATGTGTGAGGTTTTTTATCGTGATGACGAGCTATAGTTACGTTTCATATGGCAGAAAGAAACCTGCATGTTTTGTTCAGTAAATAATAAAAAAAAAAAGAAAAAAAGAAAAAGATAGTACGACATTTCATCCCCGGAAGAAGAAAAATCATAGGCAAAGAGTCAGTTCAACCTCAGAAAGCCAACAACAATATAATTGACGTGCTTGGAAGTGTTGCAAGATGAAAAATGACCGGGATCTTTCGGGTAAGTGAATGGTTGTTTTTATAGAATGTCACTAAATATTAATTTCTTGTAAAAAAAAAAGCACTTTTGATCAGTAAATATATATATATATATATATATTATTATTATTATTAAATGGGACAGCGTCAGCACAGGCGCAGTAATTTAACTTTCGAAGTGGTATCATGATATCTAAAAAATTGAGATGCAACCCCCATCTCAGCTTACCACGAGCCGCCACTGTTAGAAATGCATAGTCATTGCGCATGTCTGGGACCTGGCAGTGCTGCTAGAACAGTCCAGTGAGGGGTATAAAGAGAGGGCTGCTTAGGATACATACCAGTAGTGCATCGTGGACAGCGAGTTGTGAAAGTGTCGCCAGGATTCAATAATGCCTCGACGACGACGAAGGGTGCAATATCACCATAGGACAGAGTTTGAACAGGGAGGAATGATTGGTCTGCGTGAAGGTGCATTTTCGTACTGCGACATTGCTGCTCGGATGGGGCATAACGCCATGACAGTGATGTGCATGTGGCGGCAGTGGACTGAAGAGAACCAGGTGCATTGACAATCCGGCAGTGGACCAAGAAATGTGACGACACCGCAGGATGACCGTCACCTCACCCGCATGGCAGTGACGAACCGTTCCGCATATTCGCAAGTGTTAGCACAACAGTGGAGCACTGCAACATGGTGTGGCATTGTCTGCCTCCACAGTTTGACATGTCTGCTGCACAGAGGACTGGTTGCACGCATCCCTTTGCGGCGGATTCCTTTGACCCTGAACTATGGATGGATGCCTCAGCCTGCAATGGGGTTTTCAATGCAGACAATGGCGTGCTGATTGACAATGTGCCATGTTTTTGGACGAGTTCCGGTTCAGCTTGGACTACTGCTATGATGGCCCCATATGCATTAGACTGTATTTGTGGTGAGCGCCTTCTTCCAGCATGCATTATCGAGCATCATACAGGCTGAATGCCAAGTGTGATGGTGTGGGGTGCCATTGGGTACCATTCGCGATCTCGGCTGCTACGACTTGAGAGCAATATTACCAGCGACCGTTACATCAGCAGAGATGCCAACTACTACGGAAATAGCTCTTGTACTACAGAATACAGAAAACCATGATTTTTCTATGGAAAATTAACACAAGTTACAAATTTTTATTTTGCTTGTTCCCCTTCCCAATGCAATGGCAGCAACTTGACGATTTTTCTTGCGTGCAATGCTGCCTGCACCTCCAGTTCGGCCTCTCAAGGCTGTGAAAACCCTCCTCCTTCCCCAGCATGCAACTTTCTGGGGGCAGTGAGCGTAGCTCGTATTGGTGGACGTGGGCGGAGTTTGGCCTGAATGCTTTTGCGCAGCGCAGCGACAAAAAGCATTCAGTTTTTTTTTTTTTTTTTTTTATGTGTGCGTCAGCCATTCATGTCAGTAATAAATATTTTGAAGTTTTTTTCCTGCGTTGCAGAAAAGTATGCTTGGATTTCGTTCTTACGTGCAGAGTTTGCCAAATTGCGTAATTACGCATCTACTACGCATCGAAAAGTGTGTGTATACATCGAAATTTTACCAACGTGTAAAAAAACAAAAAAATTGGGAATTTTTCATGATGCGTAAAGTACGCATCAACACATAAAAGCACGCATCGAGAAAACGCGTAACATACACATCGAGTAAAACTGTGCATTGTGCATCAAAGAATTTTGCCAACGTGTAAAAATACGCATCGGGACCGCATTTCGCCTTTCAAAAACGGAAGTGAACAAAATAAAGATTTTTTTCCGTAATTGTAATTTCGTTTTTCTGCGATGTTGCCTCTGTCCAGTATTGTTGTTATACATCATTTTATTCCATAAATATTTGTATTTCACTTTAAAAATGGAGGGAAAAATTCCAAAAACAGAAATTCGACGGCACAAAAATTCCTGTGTAATTTTCAGGCAAGAGAGTGCCACGGCTTTGAGGAATTTCTCCTATTTCGTCGTAATTTGGGTTACCTTCAAGATCGATGCATAACTGAACAGAAATTTTGGGGCAATTGGTAGTGGTTAACTTGAAGATTCTCTCCGCCTGAAACTTTCAAAAACGGAAATTTCGTCTTTCAAAACTTTCATGCCTAGTATTGTAGTTAAATTTCATTTTATTTCATAAATATTTGTATTCCACCTTGAAAATGGAAAGGAAATAATTATTTCTCATGTGATTCCATCATAAAGTTCACATACCATTACGTGACCACAAGGTTCTTCAGGAAGACGCTTTGACGTCTGTAAGTTCTGTTTTACATGTTCTGTAAAGTGGATAGTCTGTGGTGGTGCATTAACTTATTCAATTAAAATATAAATCGGTTAAAAGTCCTAAAAATGTTACTCACGGAATTGCGTGTTCAGTCCGACGTCAGTAGTTATTGAGAGTTTCTTTGTCCAAAGTTGTATCTTGCTTCAATATGGTCAGTTGTAAGGGTTAGCTCGAGAGCCATTTCGTCATAAGTTGTACCCTACTTTGGTTATGTCCAGATGTTAGGGTTAACTCTGTTCTGGCTGTGTCGACATCATATTGAATGGGCAAAGGTTTCCAGATAATAATTAAAGATTCTTGAGTTACTATTTACATACCACTTGAAGTTTCCATGTTGTACTTGGCCATTAGGGGTATCTCGTGAATGCTGCACTCTCGTAGAATTGCTGAGGAAGTCTTCAAGTTAGGCCAGGTTCATAAAAAATTTAAAAGCTTTAAAAGATTCCAGTTAAAATTGTTATATACACCACCTCATACCGTCCACAGTCTCGATTGCCGGACGCGCGTTTCACCTAGGCTCTACCCTGGCATTTTCAACGGAGACTTCACACCCTCTGTCGAAGTCTGCTATCTGAAAGTCTCGTGTCCACAGTGCACATGTTCCTCATGTAACCCATTGCCAATGCCATCTAGTGTCAGGTCACATCAACTTTATCTTCATCTATGCCATTCTCACCCTTCCTTTTTCTCTCCCTCTCTCACCTCTCCCTATTCAATTTCTTCTCAGTTTCGATCAGGTTCCTCCAAGCTTACGAAAGGTCGTATGGATTGTTATTATTGCAGTTAAATGGTTTGGTCTTATTTATTAATACTGCTTCTGCTACTTGTATTGTTCTCATATTATTCTGCTGGTTTAATATTGCAATTCCTTCCCAAAAGCTGGTTTAATATTGCAATTCCTTCCCAAAAGCTGGTTTAATATTGCAATTCCTTCCTATTGGGAAGGAATAGGAAGGAATTGGAATATTAAACCAGCAATTCTACGAGAGTGCAGCATTGACGAGATAGCCCTTATGGCCAAGTACGACGTGGAACTTCAAGTGGTATGTAAATAGTAACTCTTAACTCAAGAATCTTTAATTATTATCTGGAAACCTTTACCCATTCAATATTATGTCGACACAACCAGAACAGAGGACATAACCAAAGTAGGGTACAACTTATGACAAAATGGTTCTCGAGCTAACCCTAACAACTGACCATATTGAAGCAAGATACAACTTTGGACAAAGAAACTCTCAATAACTACTGACGTCGGACTGAACACGCACTTCCGTGAGTAACATTTTTAGGACTTTTAACCGATTTATATTTTAATTGAATAAGTTAATGCACCACCACAGACTGTATCCACTTTACAGAACGTATAAAACAGAACTTACAGACATCAAAGCGTCTTCCTGAAGAACTGATGAAAAGGAAATGTCCGAAAACAGAAATCAGACGTAGCAAAGGATTTCTCCCGTAACTGTAATTTTTCCCCCCAACAATGTTCCGAACGTGTATTCTGTGTTCTTAAATATTCCCACAGAATGGTTTGCATTTCAGTTGATAATGGAGGGAGAGTCCGAAAACGAAAGTGACGAAGTTGAAAAATTTGTAAGAATTGATGCATGATATTCTAAAGCATTCATATTCTCCAAATTACACCATCTTTTATCTAAAATAGTGAAAGCTATCATGCATTCATGGTCCTCAGACTGAAAGTTCTTTCAGCATGATGGATAAAATTGTCAACCAAGGGATTTGTGAAACCTACTGTCATAGCTAATGGTGATGTTGAGCTCAATTTTCCAAATAGTTTTCCAAAAAAGAAAAATCAGAAAGAGGACACAGAATGGGCAGTGACATGCAGTGACCCAACAGACTACCCAAGCAATCCCAAAGGCAATTACTTTTCACTTTTTTACAATTGACATTAGGTTCAGATTTTTTAAATAATAAAAGTGGAAAAACATGGCGTACGATGTAGATACTATAGCTACTTTTTTATATCTATTCTTTTACACAACACAGCAAAATCTAAAACAAAAGACTTCTGTTTTCTGAATAGACTGAAGTCACTTAACATACCTTTCTATTTAAAAGTAAACTCCATTCTTCGATTACTTGCAGCAAAAATGTTGTATTACAGAATAAAAAAATATTTCTTTCTTTCAGAGTATTTAATAGATCACTTTCAATTGATATTAGTCCAAGATGCGAGAGTCATTTCTGTCCTGTTCTGTTTTGTGCTTATGTCTTAATTTGCTTTAATGCAGAAAATGATCTTTCAACTGTTGAAGTAGACAAGGTATCACACTTATAAGTGAAGCCAACAGGTAAAGTTGTGGCATGCATTTTCCAAGTGCTGAAGTCACTAACATCTTCATTAGCTGTATAGGTGACTTGTCAGAAAATTCGTGTGAACTGTATGCTACGATTAAGTCATTTTTCAAATGTACTTCCTCGAAGTAGCGACCATAATTTTCAAGTAAGCTTTTGAAACCATCAGTTGGGAAAGTGTGAACGCAAAAGCTGTACTTCGAAGAATCCAGTAAGCACAAAAATGTAAGCTTTTCATAATCCTGAAATCTTTTATTAATGTGTTGTTTGACATTATCGAAAATTTCAAAATATAATCTTCTGTATTTAGTGGTAATCGTAATGTCTTCAGAAAGGTTTCAGTTTCATTTTCTTGGGAGTCCAACATCAGTAATGGTTCTCTTCGTACACTTCCTGAAAATGACTTCTCAGGGGTGCAGAATTTGTCCGAACTCGCGAACAAGGTTCAGGGGAAATTTTGCAGCTCTGGGGAAATTTTTGCCCGCAGGTAAAATAATAATAATAGTAGTAATAATAAAATGAAATATTGACTTAACAATGAGTATAACGCGAAAGATAAGAGTAATTTACTGCACAGTAATCAGGTAATCATTTTGAAAAATGTCATGTCGTTATAAATACAAGAGGTTATGAGCACAGTGACGTACTGCAAACTGTCGCTGGCATATGAATGATTCACCGAGCCCAAATGACTTCACTAATGCCAAGGCGTAGACAGCGTGGCACGAGTAATAAGTACGGCACAACCATTAGTCATGCTAATAAAATTTTTCCAAAACTAATGGCAGCTTATGTGTCGTAGGCGCCGATCTGAAAAATTATTAAGGGTTCCGCACATTTTAAAGCGAATGACCCATGCATTTTTCAAAGGATTCAAGTCTTAATTTAAATTTCATTCAGTAAAATTATCTGGCACAATTATACGTCTGAAATGCTAGAATGAAATAAATTATAGTTAATTGCAGAATTTTTTTAGCTGTTTATTTTTCAGCCTCTTTGCCCCACCACTGTTTTCACCTAGACCCAAAAATGTTTCGGATATTTTGAATCTAAAATAAATATTAGGTTTATTTTTTTTTTTTTTTTTAATTTTTAAGTAATAGGCTTTAAGGATTAGTTCTTAATCATCAACATATAGATCTAATACTCATTTAAACTTGTGTGAAAGTCCGCTACAGTTTTGGGGGAAATTTCGGACAGAAAAAAATTGTGTTTTGGGGAAATATTGGGCCCTAAAAATTTTCTGCACCCCTGCGACTTCTAAGAGATTTCAGAGTATTTTGTGTTTCTGTTATCTTACTTCTGCAGTAAACAATGTCTAATGAAGCATTCAGATGCACGCTGAACAAAACATCAGTAAGAGAAAAATACTATGAAAGGTTGCAAGAAGAAAGCAAAATTCAAAGGTTTCTAAATTGGAGAAATGTCCCTGAACACCAGCAAGAATATCCCTTTCTACTTGTGATTGATGTTTCAACATGGCAGCAAAAGTCTGGCGAAGTTTTTTTTTTCGTGGACAATATTGATGAGTCGTGATGAGTAATGCCATCTTGTTGGGCAAACATTGGGTAGTCGGCGTCCCCAAAAGGCATCAAGAAATTTTGAGCACTTTAGTGATCTCGAGAAAAACGCTGCAAGCCCACTAAGAGTAGCAAAAAAGATACAACATTCAGGGATACTTTGAAGTGCATTGGGAATGTACTAAATTCAAACAGTGCGCATAGCAGTGAACATAGAGGGCTTGTGGAAAGGATGCCTTAATATTCGACTGTACACCATGCAAGGAAGAGGTCATTACTGCAGTTCCGTCGTAGCTCTGTGCGACGAGTTTTCCATCACAGTCTGAAAAATGCCTTAATATGGGACAAACTGAGACCAGAAAGTGCTGCCGCTGTTTTTTGTCCTCACTAACTTCTTGGAAGTACACAAATCTTTCTACCAACCCTCCCTTCATCTGCTAATATGGCAACAAAATCGGACTGCTTTAACTGCCGTTTAATTTCATTACACAGTGCATTGGCCACAGAATCAATTAAATCATTTTGAATATTTGAATATGATTTGATACTCCTTTGAATACTGGCAGACTCCAAATGGTTTTTTAGTACAGGATCATACTGAGCAGTAGTCCAAAAGTTTCAAATAATTTCTGCGGTTGTTGGAAGTTTTTGACTCATCTCTTCGAAATGAAATTTCTAGCTTTGCAAGGAAGCAAACTGTATTTATAAGCCGTTTCAAAATATATCTATTGTGTTTTACCTTTTTCATTGTGTGGACTTGTGTTTTGTCGTATCTGGTCACTGACCTCAGTTTCAATACGAACAGTTCCAAAAATTGCGAGTGCAATGGACGCACGGATATGCTTAACAGCAACATCATGATCCCGTATTGCTTTAGTTAAATTGCTTAGCTTGCTATATCCTGTTGTTCAAGTGGAGCTTCTGTCACAGCTAAATAGCAAACAGTTTCAACAAAACAGTTTGTTGGTCTTAACACTTCCGGCAAGCCATTCACATCTTTCATAATTGGCGTTTTGAAAATGTTGAGTAATATTCTTTTGTTGCTGCATTAAACTTGGCAATGCAAGCATTGGTCATCCTTTCGAAATCACATTTTTCTTTTCTTCAAAAGTTTGGCGAGAAAACGGAGTTTGCAACAAATCGGCTATAATGTCTTCATTTATGGAATCGGACATCGCTGTTTAGAATCTTTTTTAATGCACATGCATGATATATTCAGTAATTCACAGCACACGATGTAAAAAGAACTTCGAACAATGCATCCACAGTTAATCTCCCGTAACCCAAGCAGTCCACTGATTGCTTGGCTAAGAGCAGCTGCATGGTAAGACGGTCATTTCTAGGGAGCATTTCTCATTGGTTAGCAGACTAGTGCCGTCAGGTTGTCATAGCAACACGCCTTTAGCGGCGCTGATGCTTGGGTAGCGGGGGTAGGTGCTGCATGCGCTCGGCAGCTGCGACCAATCGCAGTGCAGCATTATTTTTTCTCCTCGTTTTTGCTGGTGTGCGTGGATTATGCACTTATGAAAACTTCAGAGGTATAAGAACGAATTTATAACTTTGTGGTGATTATTATCTGTGTCGAAAACAGAAATTTAAAGAATTAGAGATTTTTTATTTATCCATAATTTCCTTTGCCCATTGCCCAAGCACTGCTTGGGTGGAATGCACGTCACTGAGAACTGGTAATTGGAGTAAAAACCAGAATGTATTTAAGCGAAATCATTTTAAACGAAAGTGAACTTTCTAAGTTCTATACATCTGTGTGAAAATTTTATGTTGAAAGATGTTCTTATATTCCAGAAAAGATACTGATCTATGATGAATTCTTAAAACATGCAGAAGTAGCAGATCCTTCACTTAGAGCCAGAACATCATTTACTTCTGTATTATTCATAGTCAAGCAGTTTCTATTTATAATAACTGAAAATGAACTTGATATACTGGAAGCAGAATTGCTTGTTCTCAAGCTGACAAATTAGAGATCATAGCATAAACAGATAGATGTCACTTGGTCAGAAATCTCAAAATTAAGTGGCTGTAATTATACTATTTTCCAAAAAGTAATGTTGGCAATACTTGTTCCACATTTGAATGCTGCGAGTGAGAGAGTTAAATTTAGTGCAAAAAAATTAAACCCATTTCCAACCTAATTTAGGTTTAGAAACTGTAGAAGCACTTCTTATTGCAAAAATGAATGTTCTCCTCTGGGCAAGTATGTTATGAAAAAATATTTTCTGCTGAGGAACTCAAATCTGCAAAACAATGTACAGCCAAATCACTAAAGAAGGCTGTTTAATAAATTTTTTGTTGCGTAAAAAAATGTTTGTCATGGTGTATATTATTTTCCATGTGAAAAATCTGAAATATTTTGATAGAGATTTTCATGTGTATAAATAGATAAAAGTAAGTAAAAGATACTAATTAAATTAAATGAGTAATAGCATGTTTCCTTGATTAAAATTATTCTTTTTGGTATTGACTACTGAAAAATGACCAAAACTACTGAAAATTTGTACGAGTACTACTGAAAATATCTGAAACAGGTTGGCATCTCTGCATCAGGGAAGTTGTACAGGTAGAAGTCATACTCTTCCTTCATAGCACTCCAGGCGCTATATTCCAGCAGGACAATGCCCGACCTCATGTTGTCAGGAATGTTCAGGCCCCTTTTCGCAGCAAGCAGATACCGCTTCTTCCCTTGCCTGCACGTTCACCAGACATGTCGCCTGTTGAACATGTCTGGGATATGGTCACTCGGCAAAATTATATTCCATTACTGGAAAATATCACAGTAAATTTAAATCCCACTCAAAGAAATCTTGTAAGTTATCAAATATATAGGCTTATAAAACGTAAAAAGTCATCAAGCGGTCAGTACCAATGATCTGTGGATGCGTATACATGCTGCCTAGCAAGCAATTACCCAGGACACCATCCAACGCCTTTTCGATTCAATGCCAACCCGTCTCAAAGCTCTTAATGCAGCTCTCAGAGGCTTCACAAGATATTGATTTTTGAGGTAAAAATTGTTGTATTGTTCTGAAAATTAAATCGCTTATGTACAGTCATAGTAATGTTTGGTATAAATTTCATTCGAATCTCATGGTTCCTTCTTGGTGTTGCAATTTTTACAAATAGTAGTGTATGAAAAAATATTGAAAGGAATCACCTGTCCATCCAGTATATATATATATATATATATATACTTAAGAGCAAAACTGAAGACTAAGGAAAAAATTTTAGAATTTAAAACGAAGGGTGCAAAATAACCTGAAAATCAAAACGCGCAACGCAGCAGTTTTGAAAATTCAGAATTCACATTCTATAAAGAAGATACCTAAGCAAAAAAATACATATATAATTTTGACTCACACCTAGTACAACATAGAAAAGGTTATGTATCTACCTGTGTGAGTAAAAGGAGAAAAGATAAAAAAATAAAATAAAACAACTGAATGTAGAAGGTGTCGAGAATACTGAGGTAGAGTAAGGGGTTTTAGACTCAAGTTTTCTTTCAAAAATCTGTTCGTTAAAAATTAACATTTCCTTTTTTAATTGCAATGTAAAATTTGGATTTCTTTTGCATTGATTTTCAGGTTTAAATTCTCTCTCAAACGAACTTGGAATTTCGTTATGGCTGAAAATCATTTCTAATTATTATGTCACTCTCACAGCTTGAGTTCTCTTTAATCTTCTTCTCTCTGTTTAATAGTAACAGATGAAGAGCATGGGTCGGGCCAGGAAGGTTAATGGATGCAAGCGAAATTGTTAACTAGTGCTAGGTCATGCAACTCTACGGAGGACATGACTTATATATATTTTTTAAACTATTTTAGGTGGGAATGTTACTTGCATCTATGGCCTTGCAGAAACCCATTTCCAACTAGGTCTTTGTGGAAGTGAGAAAATGCAGAGTTTTTGCTGGTCCTTGATAAAGCCAAGGCTCAGTATTCTCGACACCTTCTACATTCAGTTGTTTTATTTTATTTTTTTATCTTTTCTCCTTTTACTCACACAGGTAGATACATAACCTTTTCTATGTTGTATTAGGTGTGAGTCAAAATTATATATGTATTTTTTTGCTTAGGTATCTTCTTTATATATATATATATATATATATATATATTTTACAACAGATAATCACATTGATTAACATATGTTCTATCACAAAATATGAAGTGAATTGTTCACTGTTGAGCAAAGAATAAAGTAAATCCGTTCAAAGTGCAAATTATATGTTCTATACATATACGTGTGTGTGTTCTATTGTTTTAAACGGCTTAGTCTGGTTTTCAATTATTTGAGCAGTCACTATTTAGTCACTAAAAAAAAAAAAATTGGTCACTTTTCTCCTCCAAAAAGTAACTTTTCTCACTACTTTTTACAATGAAGTCTGTGCTGAGGCATGTAGTTTCCATATCTGAGGACTAACGAATATGCCTTGTTTGAGTTTTACATCACTTAATTGTGGAAATGTTTGTTTTTAAGTGCAAGAAACATGGGCCAGATTTGTCCATAGCCTTCAAAGTTTTTCATCAGCCTCAGTTTGATATGAAGTGGTGGAAGCAGCACATCAGAGGGATTAACTAAGGGCTTGTGATGAACGTTTCTCTCTTCAGGAATAAAAACATCTCGTTTAGGCCAGTCTTTCTGTTTGTAGTGTTCTGCTGTGGTCCTACTGTTGCACAAACAAAGCAACAAAATTTGGTGAAGCCCCTTTGAAGCCCAAGCAAGAGGGATATCACTTTCAGATCACCACATATTGACCACCTAAACCGGTCATATTGTATTGCAGTGAGAATTTTGTCCATGCTTTTGTGTATTTCCTTCATTCCTACAGCATGTGTTTCTGCAGTGGAAGGCTTCTGGTTGTCATTGGACAAAAGGATAGCCCAGGGGTGCAGAATATGTCTGAACGCGCGAACAAGGTTTGGGGGAAATTAAAGCAGCTCTGGGGTAAAATAATAGTACTAATAATAAAACGAAAAATTGACTTATTAACAACGAATATAGAGTAAAAAATAGGAGTAATTTACTTCACGGTAATCAGGTAATCATTTTGAAAAATGTGTCGTTCTGAATACAAGAGGTTATGAGGGCTGTGATGTACTGCGAACTGCCGCTCGCAAATGATTCACCGATCCTATACGACTTTACTAATACCAAGGCCAAGACAGCGCGGCTCGAGTAACAAATACGATGGAACCACTAGTCACGCTAATAAATGTTTCCGAAACTAATGGGCCACCCCGGTGGCACATTGGTCTAAGTGATGGCTTCTGATCATTCGTCCGAGATGGGTCTGGGTTTGAATCCTGGTGAAGCATGGATGTTGTGTTTGGCTCATGGCGCTGGCTCTCGCCCTTCCCTGGAACCAGTGGCCTTAAATTAGGGTGTGTTTATAGCCCACTGAGTTGCAATAGGTGATCGTTAAACCTCCAATGGAAAAAAAAATGGCAGCGAATGTGTCATAGGTGCTGATCTGAAAAATTATTGGGGGTTCTGGACATTTTAAAGCGAATGACCCATGCATTTGTCAAAGGATTTGAGTAAAATTTAAATTTCATTCGGTAAAATTATCTGGCACAATTAGACGCCTGGGATGCTAGAATGAAATAAACTATAGTGAATTACAGAATTTTTTAGCTGTTTATTTTTTAGCATCTCTGCCCCGGGTTACTTCTTGATTATTCGCCTATTCTTTGTACGTCGAAAGTTAATGGGTTCCGCCATTTTAGGAGAGGAAAGAATTCTTCATTCACCTAAAACTTTCACCTGCTAGAGGGGATGGATTCACCTGGAGCAAACTTCTTGATTTGCCTACTCTTGTTTCGCCTATTCCTCGTACATCGAAAGTTAATGGGTTCCGCCATTTTAGGCAAGGAAAGAATTCTTGGTTCGTCTATTCTTGTCTCGCCTGAAACTTTCATCTGCTAGAGGGGAGAGATTCACCTGGAGCACTAAATCTTTCAAGCATCAAAAAAAAAAAAAAAAAAAAATCGTGAAAAAAAAAAAGCTAGTTATTAATTTGGAAAAAATATTAGGTTTTTTTTTTTTTTTCAAATTTTTAAGTAATAGGCTTTAAGGATAGTTCTAGATCATCGACATGTACTCTAATAATCGTTTAAACTTGTATGAAAATTCACTACAGTTTTGGGGGAAATTTCAGACAAAAAAATGTGTTCTGGGGAAATATTGGGCCCTGAACATTTTTTGCACTCCTGGGATAGCCTTTAAACTAACCTTAGATGAGTGGATAAATAGACGCCATTTCGTAGGATTGTGAGATATTCCTAATTCTGTCATTAGCCCCTGAATATCTGAAGAAAAACACACACCATCCTGCATTTCATAGAAAGAACATAGACCCAAATTTCGATTTCTTAACACAGACACTTGTACTCTTCACTAGCAGGTTCCACTCCTGCAATCGGGAGCCTAAAAATTTAGCTTGTTCTTTGGAAAGATGTAGGTTTCAAACAAGATCATTCAGTTTGCTCAATCAAGTGGGGGCTCATCCAAGTATTTAGGAGTGTATATAGGATCCAGATCTTCATGTGTGTCCATATCTTCATTGGATGAATTTGAATCCATCTCTTCACAGTTCAGTGGCAGTTTTGGTATAGGAAGATCTTCCCCATGCAGAACAGGCCTTAAGATTGATGGCAAATTTGGATACTGTATTTTACTTTTATTCTTCTTTGAAAAGCCACTCACTTTGGTTAAACAAGAATAACAATCTTGCATGTGATCAGTTGGCTCACACCAAATCATTGGAACTGCTAAAGGCATGGATTTCAGCTTACCTTTCAACCATTCACTCAGGCTAACAAAGCAGGAAATGTGGCTGACATGTGGAGACCACGATTTATTTTGATCTCCAACACGACATCCAAAGTACAAATAGTAGGCTTTCCTCACAGTCTTTGTCAATGGGCAACTGCGATTTTACAACATATTGTCTACCCACATAGCAAAACTTATCCAAACTTATCTAATACATCCATGACTATCTCTTTTCTCCATTTTGCCACCTTTTAATCATAAACACGCAGCACGTGTTTCTCCTTTAATGTAAAAAACAGCAATGGCAGTTCGGTTGTGGTTACATATTCTCTACCAGTGAAAAAATCAGTGTTGCCACCCGTAACATATCTGGTTGTGAAATATGACAATAAAAAGATCTAGTGTCCTTTTTTTTTTACATGCCTACAAGTGCTAATGTGGAACAATAGTACATAACATGGTGGCCATAATAAGGTCAGATCTAAAATCAGCACCCAAAAATTAGTTAAAAACAGATACATATGTTCATGTTATAAAAACCTTGTAGACCAGTGTTATCCATTGGGCTAAGTTCCAGATTACTTCATATATTTGTTATATACTGAGCAATTTTTTTATGGGGAAATTTTTCCATTTCACTGAAGATTTAATGCCCACTGAAGAATACGCTTATAACAACAGAACCCTAGGATTTCATAATTCTAAATGCATAGTAAATTTCACTCCAATATGCAAAATATAAGACAAAGCACTATTCCATCAAAACTTTAAGCTCCTGGAATTTTTTTTTATTAGCTTTTGGAAAATCTGCAAAAGCTCTGGAATTTATTTTCTGTAAATGTGTATGAACTCTGTTCTCTCTCTGTTGACTGATTTGTGCATGCTTTTGTGCACTGTTGTCGTTGCTTTGTAAACTGAAGGCTCTGGATTTTGTTGCAAAAAATATTATGGAGGTTGAAAAAATTTCACTGCTATTATTGTAAGACAGCACCAGTATTTATGGCAATACTTCTTGTGAATTGTCACTGCATGTTAAACATACTTTCATCCCAAAAATGTTTTTTCTGTGTTCTAGATGTCCATGGCTTTTCCTGAATGAGTTTTCCCACGTGGCTATTATGATTTCAATACTTTTTATATACCACACATTAGTACTTAACAGTTCAAACACATACTTGGAATCTGTATCTGTATTAATAATAAGTTGATTTATAAATTTGATATTATCAATTGCAAAATTGTATATTGACTTTATGGTGAAAGGTAAATCTAAATTTACAGGGGTAAAAAGAAATATGCAAGGTATACACTTTGTGCATGTATGGAAAAAAATATGAAATACTTTCTTACAGGTTTCTGTTTTATTTTATTTATTAACTAATTTTTGTACAAAAAAATTCTGTCATGAAAAAGGGAAAAACAAAACTTTCACTATCCACTCCTATGGTATGTGTAATTACATGCTTGACCAGAAAAAGTGTGACGAAAATTCTGAATTGTTTATCTTGATCATTTATTGCCACTGCTGTAAATGCCCAAAGATCTGTTATGCCTAAAGTAAATAAGAACCATGTGTTTGTATATTTTGAAATTCTTTAAGGCATTGGCAGATTTTTTTTGTCATAGTTGTCCACAATTTTTTGTACAAAAAGAAAATTGAAAGACAAGTATTGTTTTTCAGAAGTTGTTTTAGTAAACAAATATTTCTTAGTTGTAAATAAATTTATGGTGCTTCTATTCATAGTGTACTGTGGAATTAATTTTTTTATGGGTCTTATAGAGGTTATTATTCAAAAAAGTTACTGGTCAAATTTTTGAACTAAGGCCTAGTTTGTCATCAGGACTACATCACTGGAGTAGTTGCTGCCACTCAGTCGTAAGTGTCCAACCGCAGTTGTCGTTAATTGTGTACTTCTTCAATTAACAATAATTGCGGTTGGACACTTCCAACTGAGTGGCAGCAACTACTCCAGTGATGTAGTCCTGATGACGAACTAGGCTTTAGTTCGAAAATTTGACCACCAACTTTTTTGAATAATAACCTCTATAAGACACGTAAAAAAGTTAATTCCACAGTAAAATATTTCTTGTCTTTTGATGTTTATCAAGGTCTTTTTACTTCATTGCTTTACTAAACCAAACATTGGAAGACAAACCATCTGTTTGATTTATAATTTTTTTTTTTAGTCCAAAATTTGTGAAAACTTGTCTCTGAGCAATTTGTTTGTATAGTAGTTATCTGACATGATCGCAGTTTTTGAGTAAGCAGAAAGTCACCACCAGGTGATGTATTTAAATAATAGAAAGTGGTGGAAAATCATAAGAAATAATCTTCAACTCATATAGAAGGCATTAAAACTTCCATATGTATTAGAACAAAATATGAAAAGAGGAACTGAAGGCGATATATTTCATTTTTTGACATTCTGAATATATTTTTAAGATTTTGTTATGCAACCTTATATCTTGACCTTTGAGAAACAACAATATTTGTATATGAAGTGCTATGCAGAAACACATTGGTAAGTGTAACTTTTCATAGCTCTTAGGTGAACCAGCATTAAACAGCTGTAGCAGAAAAAGAAATTTCCTTTATTCTTATGACAAGTAGTAATTACTATAAACAACAAGAACAAATGTATAATGCAATTTTTTTGCTTAGTTTTTAATGCATGTGCCCAGTAAAATAGGGGAAAGGAGAGTAGTGATGTGAGGTGTCACAGTGGGACCTTACACCATTACACCAAC
This sequence comes from Macrothele yani, assembly GCA_039090855.1. Taxonomy (NCBI): domain Eukaryota; kingdom Metazoa; phylum Arthropoda; class Arachnida; order Araneae; family Macrothelidae; genus Macrothele; species Macrothele yani. Next base: position 87,160,044 of record CM077001.1, read on the forward strand.
AAATACTCTGCCAATAAGGAATTTATATGCCTGTAAATATAAACTGGATTTGCAATTATTGCAGTTTATTGGAATCAACTTTTACTTTACAAACTGTAAAGGTTAAATCATATTTTGCAAAGGTATTTTTATGAAGAAAAGTTTTGTTGTTCTGACATATTCATTTCACAAAATGAATGGGGTTTGTTTGTCTTTATTTGGAATTTATAGCACAAAAGCTGTGGTTGGCTAAAGAGTGCCATTTCAAATTATGTGTACAAGGTCAACTCACCAAGTACAGATGTAGATTAGTTACAAGGGTAGCTTGGGCCATGTGTGGGTAAAAATGGGACTTTTTTTGTTTGATTCCTAGAAAAGAATTTGACCACTGTATACACCAGTAAATGTTAACACCAAAACATAGCATTTCTAATGTTAACACCAAAACATAGCATTTCTACAGGGTGTTTGAAAAATAACTGTGCACTGAAAGCAACACCATGTCAAACTGGTTCCTATAGGAGGTGTTGGAAATGGGCCCCACCGATATCCAGACATGTCTGCACACACTTCTGCATGTTGATCTTTCTCAGGGTATGTGGTGTGATTTGTTGGATGTGTGCCGTTATTGCAGCCTGTAGCTCTTGAAGTGTATGCGGATTACCTGCGTACGCCTTCCCCTTCAGTGCTCCCCACAGAAAAAAGTCAAGCGGTGTCAGATCCGGTGACCGGGCAGGCCACAGTCCCCGAAGGATGATGCGCTTTCTGAAGAATTCCTCCCGAAGCTGTATCGATGTGCCAGCGGTGTGAGCAGTTGCACTGTCTTGCTGGAACCATCCTTTGATGATTTCCCATTCCATGTGTTTGGATACGAATGGTTGGATTATCTGGTCACAGTACTGTTATGAGTTAATTGATTTCACTGATGAAAATGAGCCCAATAATGTGTGCACAAGTCGTGGCACACCAAACACCAACCTTCTGGTTGTGGAGAGGCACTTCCTTAAATTCGTGGGGATTTTCAGTACCCCACAGACGAGTGTTTTGGCTATTGATGTATCCGGACAGGTGGAACCCTGCCTCATCTGTAAAGAAAGTCACATCCAAAATGTTCTCACCTTCAAACAGGAACTCTTGGAACCACCTGCAGTACTGAACATGGGTCACGTGGTCTGTTTGTTTCAGCTGATGCACAACAAACACTTTGTATGGGAGGAAACACAATGATAGCCGCCTTACGGACTTGTGTGGACTCCTCTGTATCCTGTCCTGGATATCCTAATGGTTTCTTCTTCCATGGTTGGCCTACCGGGGCAGGGGGCATCCAAAAGCCAGTTTCCCGAAAGTTTGCTATGAGCTGATGTACCGCATTACGGGAGGGGGGGGGGGTTGCATTATGAAATTTCCTAGCAAACTATTTTTGCATTTCGCCCGTGTACTTGTTGTTATAGCGAAAGACATGTTCCACACCAAAAACACTCTGTTCAACCGTCAACACCGTTGTCCTTGTGCCGAGATGAGTGATCATTCGACACGCCTGCCTCTGTCGACCAAGCGCTCAGGAATGACAGCTTCACGTGCCTCGTGGGGGGGGGGGGGAGACATGAAGGTTACCAGACACAGAGCACTTCCATGTGGCAGGTCACTTCTACTGTAATTCTGTTCAAAATTTCTTTATTATTACATTACTGCAATTCGTACATTCAGTGCACAGTAATTATTTGGACACCCTGTATTAAATTGCAAGAATGTGCAAGCTTGTACTTTTGAGACCAACTTTTCCATTATTGGTACCTTCCAGTTTTGGACAAAACTGAAAGCAAAAAAAAAAAAAAAAAAAAAGCTCACCTGTGCCTTCACATATGTTGAGTTCATACAGAAAATGATGCTGTCTTTCCATCATTTTAATTGGAAGTAAGAACAGAATGTGTTATATTGAGAACTTATTTAGTGTACTGCTGTTCTGACATTCTTGAAATGTGATGAATAAGTGATTACTAATGTGTTTTACATAGATTTCGTGTAATTAATATTCCATAAGCGCAATTCTTATATGTAGTTATTGTTTCAATAATTACATCACTTGTCTTTCCTTACCATTGAAAAACAAAGGCATTCTGATAATTTTTTTTTACATATCACTACACTGAGGAGCTTCTTATGCTGTAAAACCTGCTTCTTATGTCTTTCACTTACCTATACCATGTGTATGGTACCAATTTTTATAATTGCTAATAAAATGGCGACATAGGTACATAGAGTTGCCCATCTCCAAATACTTGATTTCCTGATAGTATCCCCACATGGTCTAAAATTTGTCTTTGATTGTTCTTAGAGGTCATTGTGAATGCTAAGATTATTGGAAACTGCTGGTGCTTCGTTTGGAATGGGAGTTCACTATCTTCTGTCAGTGTTGCATTAGTTTGGGAAAGTAGAATCAATTGCATCTCATTGCTTCCAGTTGAGGTCATACATTCTACCATGTATTTTTCTAATTGCTTAACAAGAAAGTGTGTTCATTTTTTTGAAGCCCCTTCTTCATGTTGATATTTCAAAGCAATATAATGACATCCCCAGTTTTCAATCAGTCTGTGCAGTGGCATTCCTTGTGAAGTCAATGAATTTAAAATATCACATTCAAAAGTAAACAATTTAACTGTACAATTAAAAGGTTCATGCACACTGGTGTAAACCATTTCATGTTGTCCTGGTGCTAATACTGTTCTTTCCAGTATCTGGTTATTCAATGTTCTTGCTGCTAGAATGTGTTTACCATACAATTTGTCCACATCATCTACTCTGATGTTTTGTTCAAAATGCTTCATTGATTGGATCCCTGGTTCTTTGGTATGTTCATAAATCCCTCCTGATCCATAGAAATGTTACCATTGACAATGCTTATGAGGCATTCCACCCAATTCCCAACATTTTGGTCTAGGAATATCTCGAACTACCCAGAGTCCAGAATGATTAATTATTGAACATGTCGGTGAGGTCCTTCCATGATTTTTTCTTGATGATTGGCAGCATTTGATAGATGTTACCTCCAAAGACCAACTTCTTCCCTCCAAACACGAATGCATTTTCCATAATTTCATATAGATTTTCAACTTGAAGTTTAAAGTTCGACTTCAGACTCAAACTGCTAGCCGTGAGTAGTTTTTGATTTTGTTGTTTCCATTTTTTTGTAGTGTTTTGGTGCTTCCGCAATTTAATGTAACATATGATGTTAAATAGTCACGATAACATCAAATGCAAACAATAAGTGTGTTTTTAGAAAAATATTTCAAACAAAAATTGGAATTTAATGTAAAATATGGCATCAAGTACTCATAGTAGCATCAATTGTAAAAAGAAAAAAAAAATGTGACTATCATGTTCCACACTGCCCTAGTTGATTTGTGTTTATTTTTTTAATTTTTTTATTGTACTTTGATACATCTTTGCATGTGCAGTTGTGTGCTTGAAAATTTGGAATTTAATGTTACATATGATAGTAGATACTCATGGTAATGTCAAATGTAAACAAAAGGTGTAACATAACAATCGGGAATATTCCTTTATATTATGTATGATGATTTTTTAATGTTTTGGGAGGCATCACCTTTATTGATATTAAACAGATTGAAATATTTTGTGTTACGTGCCCCTCTGTGAGTGTAGTTCACAGGAAACATTCTGAAATCATTTTCATCATACTCAAATATAGTTTCTTTATTTTTTTTTTCATGTAAAGCTTGTATGATAAATTTTAAGCTGAAAATTATGGTGTCAGGAAGAGAGCAAATCTACATTGCTTTCTAGTGCTCTATTTTAAACAAGATGTAAGAGATAGTGCTGTTGCAGTGGAAATTCTTCTAATTTTGGGCATTTTGCTTCAGGTAAAGAAATACCCAAATTCGAGATTTAAATACCTAATTATATTATGTTAATTAACATAATCATTTTCAATTAGAGTAATCCCTGATTGGGTTTGCAGGGGTTATTATCCCACCCCAAGTATCATAAAGATTTGCTGCTTTCTTTTTAAGCTTTCCCTTTGCGTGGGAAGGAGATTAGAATGCAAACGCCAGGCCAGGTGCAAAATTCCGCAAACAAGGTGAAAGATATTTTCGTTGCCAGGCATTTGCAAAGAACCAGCACAGCAGATTAAATACTATAGCCTTAGCTGACAGTAGGCCAGTGGTGACTATATGGCAAAAGTCCAAGAAAGAAGCCCTACCTAAGTCTGGTAAGAAGGTAAAACTTATATAATAACTGTCATCCAGTTTCTGTCAGGGGAAACATAACTCAGATGGGTGAACATGCACTTAAGCATACTTAAAGATTTAGAAGGGTAATATTAGATAGCCTGATAATAGAACTCCAAAACAGGGTGACAGTTAGTGCCAAATAAATTTTTAAAGGGATTAGCTCGGCAGATGGAGAACATCTGCTCAAATTAGCCGCTGGTCAGCGTCCACTTGTGGACGGGACCCAGGAACCAATGAAGGCGAGGGTGACACCTCGAAGAGGTGAGGACACGTGCCTAGGAGCACGGCAGAAAGCGAAACCGAAATGAAAATAAAAGCAAAAACTTGGAGAAATCAGGGTTGTTGGTAAAAGGTTGGAAACGCTGTCCAAAGCACGGTAATATTTTGAAGCCAAAGCACACACCATATCCCCAAATTATCTTTTAAAAACGTCTTTATTTACAATTTAAAAACATGGTAGATAAAAGCTCTGGCAAGCACTTTCGCGATGACTATGGCCGCATCTTCAGGCCGATGAGTGAAACCAGAATTAGAACGGCACAAGGTTAAATAGTGACAGATAGGAGCACAAGTAATACACATTTTGTAAATGAAACACATTAGTCATTGCCATTCACTACAAATTATTACTTAATTATTACAAGTCTTTGTAATTACTTAGTTTCTTCCTCCCGTGAATACTGTAAAACCAGGTTTCTCCAAACTGTGGGAATGTATACAGGCACGTCCTCATTGCAGCATTTTGGTCCAAGTTTTATGGTACATAGACTTCAGTAAAGAGCATAGAGCGTTTTTTGGCACGTCTTTTGTAAAAAAAGATAGTGCTTATGTTATCGGTTTGTCCGTCCGTCCCTCCCCACAGCATCTCTGCAACTATTAGTCCTATTTGAAAAATTCCTTTTTGCATTCGGAAGCTTGAAATATGCGAATGATGATCCTTTATTTATTTTATTTTTTTACAATTTACAATTTCGCCGCTAGAGGGCGTAAATGCAGATGATGTAGAGTTCAAAATTACATTTTATTCCACATATTTGCTTCTAAACATCCGATTGAAAAAATTATTTTATCTTTCGATTCCATTTATGTCGAAGAGTATTTTAGATATAATTTCTTTTTCAAATTCGCATAGATTTTGCGCTAGGGGCGTAAAAGTAAATTACATTTTCCCCGATAACTCTTTTTCTAAAACTTCGATTTGAAAATATTTTTTTTCAGCGGATACATCTCCTAATGGAAAATCTATTGCATATAATTTCGAATTTTTGGTAAAGAATACTTTGGCCACCAGGGGTAATAAGTGTTAATTTTTGCTTCTGATGTATTTGCCATATAATCTGAGCTTCTAAAATATCGATTGAAAAAAATTCTTTTCGTGGACTGATGCCACTGACATCGATAAACCTTTTCAGAATATTTTCTTCCTAAAATATTCCACAGTTTCTCCGCCAAGAAGCATAGATGTATATCTTATTTTTGTCAATATCTCGACTTCTAGGAGTTCGATTTAAAAAATTCCTTCTTTGTTTGGATAGTGTTTCTAGTGTGACATGTTTTTCCTATAAATTCAAAATTTTCAAGTAATTCATAGACTTTCCGCTAGGGCGTAAAGGTAAATTGTTCTTCCCCTGTATCTCTGCGTCTAAACCTCCGATTTGAAAAATTCTTTCTGCACCGGATACAGCTCCTGATGGAAAATTGTTTGCACATAATTTCTAATTTTTGTAAAAAATGGTTTGGCCACCAGGTGGTGTAAGTCTTAATTTCCGCTTCTGATGTATTTGCAGCAAAATATGAGCTAAAATCTCGATTGAAAAAAAAAGTCGTTTGTTGACCGATACTACACATGTCGACAAACCTTTTAGAAACATTTTCTTCTTGAAATAGTGCATGGTTTCTATGCCGGAGGGCATAGATGTATATCTTATTTTTGTCAATATCTCTACTTCTGAAAGTCCGATTTGAAAAATTCCTTCTTTGTTGGATAGTGTTTCCTGATGCGAAATGTTTTCCCTATGAATTCAAAATTTTCAAGTAAATCATAGACTTTCCGCTAGGGAGCACAAAGGTAAATTGCATTTTCTGCTCCTAAAGCTCTGATTTGAAAAATTATTTCTGTATCGCATACAAGACCTGATGGAAAATATTTTCACATAATTTCTAATGTTTGGTAAAGAATGGTTTGGCCACTGGGGGTCATAAGTGTTAATTTCTGCTTCTGAAGTATTTGTAGCAAAATCTGGGCTCCTGAAAACTCGACTAAATTTTTTTCTTGGACTGATACCGCTGATATGGATAAACCTTTTGAGAATATTTTCTTCCTAAAATAATGCCTGGTTTTCCCACCAGGGGAACATAAAGTCACATCTTATTTTTGTCAATAACTCTGTTTCTAAGAGTTCGTAAGCTCATGATTCCGTTTACAGCCATATCTGAGGGAATAAAGATCTGATCGAAAAACTTCTTTCTTCCGTCAGATACTATTGTTTTCTATACCATTTCCATTGACTTTGAATAGCTTTGATAAATTTAATGTGCGTCAGAACGGATTCAGCAGACGTGCTTATTACACCCGAAAATTTGGTGTCATCTTTCTTGTTAGAAGCTGTCGATAGTAAGTTCGCATTGTCCCAGTCAGGTCTCAAGTCTTTTTTAATAACAGTTTTTGACAATGTCGAAGTGGCAGATTTCTTATGGATGGCATATTTGTGTTCAGCCCAACGAATACCCAGGCTTCGAAATGTTGAGCCCACATAACAAAGATATGCCGATTGTTCATTAGAGGGATATTATACACTCCAAAGCGAGAAATAGGTGGAACTATGTCTCTGTCACGTTTAATTACAGAAAAAAGGTTTTGGGTTTTTACACCGAATCCAATAGAGTATTTTTTACAGGTGTTTTTTAATAAAGTGACCACAGATTTCTGGTAGTCCATGCTCCCCACATATTTAATCATGGGTACATTTCTAGTCAGGGTTGTAAAAGATTTTCGTTCATGCTGTTGAACAAGTCTTTGAACACAATCAGTGGTGTATCCATGCACATCAGCAATCTCCGTTATTTTTCTCAGTTCCAAATTTCGACTATCAGAAGTTGAAGAGTGTGAAAATGCCCTGTGTACAAGAAATCTGAGTGCTGGAAATTTGTAGGGGTTGGAGTACAGGAATTGAAGGGAATAATAACCAGAGCTGAGGTTGGTTTTCGGTAAACTGAAAAGTCAAAATCTGTGTTGTCCAAGGTGTGGGAAAACCAGAAAATCAAGATAAGTTAGTGACCTAGACTCCTTGATCTCAACAGTAAATTTAATACCAGGTATGATGGAGGATAGATTCGAAGCCATATTAAATAATTCAGTTTCAGAATGAGGCCAAACAAGGAAGGCATCATCAACATATCTCAGGTATAATGTTGGTTGAACAGAGCAAGACTTTAGGTAGTTGTCCTCCAAATCTTGAAGCAGTATTTCGGCAAGAAGAGGTGACATAGGGGAACCTATAGGTGTCCTCTCATTCTGTTTGAAAAATAGTCTGCTGAAATCTGAAGAAACATCCAGAGTAGGTTGAGTTTTTAGTAAGGGGTTTTAAAAAGGCTGCTAAAGATTTTTCTAGGTTTCTTGTTGGGTTGGCATCATCATCATCATCATCAACCATTATCAATCCACTGCTGGACGAAGGTCTCCACAACGGTCTGACTTGTGCCAGTCTCCTCCATGTCACTCCCGCATATTTACGAATTTCATCCACCCATCTCCCATGTGGTCTTTTTCTGGGTCTTTTCCTGTCCCTTGGAATCCAATCTAAAATTTCGGCTGTCCATCTATGGTCTGTCCTTCTGGCAGTATGTCCAGCCCATTGCCATTTCAGGGATTTAACTCTGATCATGATGTCTTCCACTCTCGTCATTTTTCGGATCCACGAGTTCCTCTTCTTATCTCTCCTGGTTATACCAAGCATGCACCTCTCCATGCTGCTTTGAGTTGTCTGCAGCCTTTGTATGTCTCTTTTAGTTAAGGTCCACGTCTCTGCACCATACGTAAGCACTGGAAGGATGCATTGATCAAACACTTTTCTTTTAAGACATAATGGCATATTGCTCTTGAAAATTATGCTGTTTCTTCCAAAAGCTCTCCAGGCAAGTTTTGTACGCCGATTAATTTCTTCATCAATGTGACCCTCACTTGATATCTGCTGTCCAAGATAAACATACGTATCTGTTATCTCCAGTTTTCTCCATCAATCGATAAATCTTCATTTCTTGTAAAAGCATTGAACATCACTTTTGTCTTCTGAAAGTTCATTTTTAATCCCACTTCTTTACTCTTGTCAGCAAGTTCCTGGATCATACTCTGCAGCTCTGATGGGGTAGTTGCAAAAATGACTACGTCATCAGCAAAACGAAGGTGGGTTAGATAATCTCCATTAATCTTTATCCCTTTGTTTTCCCAGTTCAGTGATTGAAAGACATTTTCCAATGTGGCATTAAAGAGCTTCGGAGATATGGTGTCACCTTGTCTCACTCCCTTTCCAATTTTTATGTGTGTTGTATTTTCAAACAGCCGAATCTTTGCACTTGCATTTTCATAGATGTTATTAATAATATTAATGCATCTTCAATACCGCAAGGATTTCAGAGCCGTGGTAACTGCTGATGGTTTCACCGAATCAAAGGCTTTTTCATAATCGATAAAAGCCATGCACAATGGAAGTTCATATTCCCTCGCTCTTTCAATTAGTTCTCTCAGTACATGGATATGATCTATTGTGCTGTAGCCACTCCTGAATCCAGCTTGTTCTCTCGGTTGAGCCATGTCCAGTGGTACCTTCAAGCGGTGTGAAAGAACTTTAGTGAAGATTTTATAAACCACTGATAGGTCTGTAGTTCCTGAGATCCTCAATGTCACCTTTTTTATGTAGCAGGATCATTGTAGCATTGTTCCAATCCTCAGAAATCTTCCCTTCATTAAGGCATCGAGTGAAAATTTGGGCGAGTACTGTTTCAATTTCTCCACTTGCTTCTTGTATGATGTCTATAGTAATTCCATCTTCTCCTGGAGCTTTCTCCCGCTTCATGTTCTTGATTGCATGAGCAACTTCTGCTGGGAGGACTGGAAGAACTCTGGTACCTTTCATGATGTCTGGAGTACATGTATCATCCCTTTCATATAATTTGGAGTAGAAATCTTTCACTCTTGTCAAAATTTCGCCTCTATTTCTTGTTATAGAACCATCTTCTTTTTTCAGAGCCATAATCTGTTTTCTTCCCTTACTGAGATGTCCCTTTGCTATCTTTAGGCTTTGGTTGTTTTCAATTGCTTTCCTCACTAGCTCACAGTTGAATTTCCTTACGTCTTCAGTGATACTTTTTCGTGCTGTCTTGCATAGCTCTATATATTCCACTTTGGAAGTCACATCTTCTTTAGTTGTCCTCATCTCTCTTCTTTTTTGCATCAACATTTTCGTTTTTCCTGATAATTTGTTTACATGCAACTTGTTCTTAACCCAGCTAATTTTGTTGCTGTTTCCATAAGAGCTTTGGTTACTTTTCTGTTAACTTCCGAAATATCCACTTCTTCCGATGTTAGGCCTTCTAAAGCAGAGAATCTGTTCTTCAGTTCCAACTTGAAAGTATTATGGTGTTTTTTAAGGTTGGTTATGTCAATACATTTTGTTTGTCTTATGAGCTTGCCGCGTTCCAGTTTAGTGTTGAGGTGCATCTTACATCTCACCAATCTATGGTCACTACCTGTGTTGAACTTGTTTAGCACACTGCAGTCTTCGATGACGAATTTTTTGTTACACATAATAAAATCAATTTCACTTGTCGTCCCAATTGGATGTCTCCATGTCCATTTCCTGTGTGGCTTTTTCTTGAAAAAGGAATTCAAGATGAAAAATCCTTCTGCCTCTGCAAACTCAACGAGAGTATTTCCACGCTGGTTTCTGTTGCCGTGACCGAATTTACCTACTGAAGTTTCATTCTGTTGCCGGTGCCCTATTTTTGCATTGAAATCTCCCATAATTATCTTCAAGTGCTGCTTACCTTTATTATTTAGATGACGAATTTCCTCATAAAATTCTTCAATTTCTTCTTCAGGATGACTTGTGGTGGGTGCATAAGTTTGAATAATCTGAGCTTGGTATCTTCTCGATAGTTGGATAACGAGTCGTGCAGCTCTGTCAGAGGAACTTTCAACTTCTACCACTTTATCCTTCAGTTTCTTGTTTATTATAAATCCAACACCACTAGTTCTGCCAGTATCTGTCCCACGATAATAGAAGAGATGTCCACTTTTCAGTTCAATGAGATCTTCTCCTTTTCTCCTTACCTCACTTAGCCCGACGATGTCCCACTTGATCCTTTGTAGTTCCTCTTCCAATTCAGAAGCCTTGAATCAGAAGATAGGGAGCGTCCGTTGTAGGTAGCCAAGGTCAGCATCAAATGGCAGCCTAGTCTGGTCCTCCGGGGATTCTTAGCACCCTCTGCCTTCATGTATGGGTTGGCATACATACCCAGAAATCAGGAGTCAAACTGGGTGGCCTGGTTTATGAGTTTTTACTTTGTCAAAGGCCTCCGGAACTCTAGATCCTGGGGGATTGTTGGTTGGCTCTATGCTTGTTCGTGCATGGGTCATAAAAAAGTCAGACTCACCGATTTCGTAATATGTTAAGTACCATTGGAAGGTAGCAGTGGAAAAGAAGCCAAGTTTATAGTAGAAGCTGTACAGTATCCAGGACTTCTGGGCTGCGTTTTATCTACGGAGGATACCAGCCCCGTATCATTTAACACCACGGGATGAGAAGATCCATCATCAACTCCAGGAACAAATGAACAGCAGAGGATTCAGGGTAAGACATCATCAAAATATTTCAATCCCTTCCATGCTGAGTAATTATTGAAATTTGAAAATTAAATATTATTGCTCACCTCATACTAGCCGGATTGCTAGGAAATGATACTATGAATCCTAAGCTTAGCCTTAACAATTTTTACAGTGATGTTTTAATATAACTTAATCTGGTCCCACCATTAATTTGTACATAAATTAAGAAATACATTAAAATAAATTTTATATTTGTTTCTTTAAACAAACATGTTTTTCCTTCTCTGCTAATGAGTATGAGTGTTGGGTTCTGGTTTATGTCTGGGTAAACAGTTTTCTTTCTTTTGAAGGTACCGTGATTTAAAACACGATACAGAAATGTTAGTTTTGAAACTTAATTTCTTTGTGGCATATGAGTTCTTGCGACAACCTTGTATGAAACACAACGTGTACAGGTCCCAACAATGAGATTGGGTCGCCTATTCTAGGAAACCCAGTGTCATTGTTGCCACTTTAGATGATCGGAATTAATTAACAAAATTTATGTCCGCAAGTTCCCAAACGGGGCTTGGTGCAGTAATAGTGCTATAGGACAATAGTTGCAAGTTACAGTACATATTAACAACTCGCAGCATGTGTAAAGTCTGCTGTAGTATGAGTGCAAAATAAAGCATTATTTTGCACTCGTACTATAGCAGATTTTTGCCTTTATTATGTAAGTATAGTTTAAATATAACGTTGCATGAAAAATACACTCTAAAGTCCTTTGTTACTGGTTTTCTCATTCTACCTTTTGATGTATGAGCATATTTTAAAAATATTGTTTTGTTTCTAATGTTAGCCATCATTTGATTTTTAGATGTTTTGAATTCAATTCCACATTTAAGCATGTCAATTCTTTTTTTTCATTTTTGTTTTACCGATTTGTCACTGTGAATTTCTTAAATCTTTTTGCAAGGCTTGGCATTAATATTAGTGTTATTCTTTCAGGGAGACTGGATAAAAGGCAAATTAAATTGTCCTAAATGTTTCGGAAGGATTGGCTCATTTGATTTTGTCAGTGGGTCACAGTGCCCTTGCAGACAAATGGTTTTGCCTTCATCACATGTTGTGAGGAGCAAAGTAGATTGTGAACCTATAAAACTTGAATTTTCAGCAGCAGTTCCCGCCACTGTGGTTTTGAAACCTGCATTATCCTGTACAGGTACCAAGTGAACTTTCTACATTATCACTGAGATGCTTCAATAAATATTTTTATTTGCTTCATGTATCATGATCATTGGTTGTACGTGCTTATTACTATTGTAAAAAAAAGTCTGCATTTTAACTAGTTATGTGGACATAAATTGTGCTTTTGTAAAAACACTGGCCATTTAGGAATGGATTCCTTTAATACTTACAGGGACTTAGCTGTATAAGATGCAATAAAAAAACAACTCTGCATTAGGTAGAAGAAATGAAATAGTGTCTGAGAAAAATTTACTGTGCCTACAATTATATAACACATGATAACAAAAGCACTAAATTCACAACAATCATGCCTTTGAATCATATTAAAAAACAAAAAAAGAAGCAACTTAAGTTTATTATGGGAGAAATGCAGTATTAATTTCAAGAATTCAATACATTTTCCTTATTAATATTATGAGTTTCTAGTTATTTGGCAGTTATTCTTGCCTTCATGACTTTGAAGCTTATCCAAGTCTAGAAACACAGGCAGACAACCGAATAACTTAGAAACAGGGAGATTGCAGTGAATCTATGAAGTAGAAACTTCATTTCATTAGAAAGTGATCAATTTTGCTTCAATCTGACTGATGTATTCATCGGAGTGAAGTGTGATTTCCCCATTGAGAAAGTATAATAAAACCCACCCAAAAGGGATGTTGGCTGTTCCTTTCATTTTTATACGGAGTTCTTACTGAGAAATAACAGAATTGTGCTGGTTGTTTGACAAAATCAGTGTGGAATATGGTCAATGCTGTTTTACTGTCCAAAATTATTGTTGGGTGTCTAATGTCAGCTGCCAGCACATCTTACAAACTCAAAACTCAGGAAAGAAATAGAAGTACTGTGGAAGGAACGCTTGAAAGATGTGCTTAAATATGCCATATTATGCAGTGTTCGAAATACCCAGTGGTCCATTGGCCAGTAAACCTTATGTCAGACCAGTGAACTATTGATTTTACTGGCCCGGATGGCCAGTAAGTTTTTTTTTTCTAATTTCTCACAAGGTAAAAAATGGATTTCAATTTCTTTTACCTTGCTGTACAGTTTTCTTTTTAGGCTGCAAACTACTGATAAGTTTAAAAACAAATATTGGAGATAATTCCATTGAAATGATAACTTATTTTTTACTTCTTTGAATAAAGCTCATATTGAGAAATGGCTTCCTAGTTTAATTGAATTAATAATCTAAAGCAACTTATGGGAATTTACTAGGAAATGTTTTCATTTATAGCAAATTTTCGGAGAAAACTCTTCTCCTTCTTCAGGCTCTCTAGTTGTTGTCACTTTTTGCTTGTCACTATCATGGTTACGGTTTACCTTGACGGTTACGGTTAACCTTGACGGTTTAGGTTATTTTTCACCAAATCCTGCCAGATGTTAGGCAGGGAAAATCCTTTGCAGTCATTGATGATGGAATTTTGTTTTTTCTCAATCTCTATTCCTTCTTTCAGTTTTCTTTTTTGGAAATTGCTTTGGAAACTGATTACTTTAAGGGAATTCCAATCCATGCTGTGCCCAGTTTCTCTAACATGCCTATCTAATCCAGTCTTGTTGGAGCAATTTTTTATAGCTGCTTTATGCTCAGCTATACGAGTTTCTAGTCTGCGACCTGTTTCACCTATGTAAGATAGTCCACAACTACAATTTACTTCATAAACTACTCCTTGCATTTTTAAAATATCTTCTTCTCTTTGAACTATTTTAGGGAAAAATTTTTTTTTAACTTTGTTCTCTAAACTTGGAGCTAGCCTAATATTGTATTTTTTACTAATTCTCTTTAAAGCCTAATTCTCTTTAAAGCCAAAATACAATATTAGGCTAGCTCCAAGTTTAGAGAACAAAGTTAAAAATTTTTTCCCTAAAATAGTTCAAAGAGAAGAAGATATTTTAAAAATGCAAGGAGTAGTTTATGAAGTAAATTGTAGTTGTGGACTATCTTACATAGGTGAAACAGGTCGCAGACTAGAAACTCGTATAGCTGAGCATAAAGCAGCTATAAAAAATTGCTCCAACAAGACTGGATTAGATAGGCATGTTAGAGAAACTGGGCACAGCATGGATTGGAATTCCCTTAAAGTAATCAGTTTCCAAAGCAATTTCCAAAAAAGAAAACTGAAAGAAGGAATAGAGATTGAGAAAAACAAAATTCCATCATCAATGACTGCAAAGGATTTTCCTGCCTAACATCTGGCAGGATTTGGTGAAAAATAACCTAAACCGTCAAGGTTAACCGTAACCGTCAAGGTAAACCGTAACCATGATAGTGACAAGCAAAAAGTGACAACAACTAGAGAGCCTGAAGAAGGAGAAGAGTTTTCTCCGAAAATTTGCTATAAATGAAAACATTTCCTAGTAAATTCCCATAAGTTGCTTTAGATTATTATTTTTTACATTTATTGTAAATGTCTTTAAATTTTTTTAATTTTTTTTAATTTTTACTTGCCAGTGGGCATTTTGGTGGACCAGTGGTTTGCAAATTCTAGTGGTCTGCTGGGCCAGTAGAAGGTTCATTTCTAATTCTAACACTATTATGTAATCTACAATAATAAAATGGTCTATCTTTGTATCTGTCAGTTGCACATGAGAAAAACTATTTACCTTAGAAGTTTGAAAATTTGTGTTTCTAAAAGTTTATGCTTTTAGAAACACATACAGAGAGGTAAATCAATGGAGGAAATATTCCTCATAACATATGGGAAATCGCTAGAATATTCAAAGTAAACAGATTATACATTCATACAAGTTAACTTTTTTATGGGATTTATCTAGGTAAATTCTTATTATTTCTGCAAATTTTTGGAGAGAACTCCTCTCCTTCATCAGGCAGTCTCTCTAGGTGACGGAGATTAAACAAAAGACTGCCTGACGTAGGAGAGGAGTTCTCTCCAAAATTTGCAGAAATTATAAGAATTTACCTAGATAAATCCCCCCCCCCCAAAAAAAAATTAACTTTTCTGAATATAATAATCTAAAAAGCCACAGAACAAAGATGAGTTTGATTTACAGATTATACATTCTGAATTTGCTTGCAACTCTTACTGATAATCCATGTAACACCTCTCAGAAAACTTAAAATTTCTTTGCCCTGGAGCGGGAATCGAACCCACACTCCCGATTTCCGTTCGAGTATGCTATAACCGTTACACCACCCAGGACAGTGAAGTTCCAAGCAACTGAGACTTAAGCAAACTTAGCTTAGGAATCTGAATATCCTTCAGATTTGCGCTAGTTGAAGCATGGTTGCTTTTCATAGTGTTATTTTGATCCAACTCCCATCGGGAAATAGATGTAGGTCGGAAAGTGGTACTGGTGGTTTCTGACCTACATCCATTACTGGATGGGAGTTGGGTCGAAATAACGCTATAAAGAAGCAACGATGCTTCGACTGGCGAAAATCTGAGGATGTTCAGATTCCTAAACTAAGTTTGCTTAATCTTAGTTGCTTGGACCTTCACTGTCCTGGATGGTGTAACAATTAGCATACTTGAATGGAAATCGATAACCGCTCCAGGGTGATGAAATTTTCAAGTTTTCTGAGACATGTTACATGGATGACCAAGTAGGTGTTACAAGCAAATTCAGAATGTATAATCTGTTTGCTTTGAATATTACATACAGAGGTGCTTCTAAATGCATAAACTTTTAGGAACACCTCTGTATGTGTGCACCTTGGAGTCCTTTTCTTGGAATTTATATTACCGAAATTCGAATTAATTTTTAGTTCATCTCCATAGAAATATTGAACAGCTAAAACAGATGCTACTGATAAATGGCAGCACTTTTTCTCTTGGAAAGTAGGCTTAACTGCTTAATTTGTGAGAAGAAAAGTAATTATTTTTTTTGTGTTAAATTAAAAATGTAATTAAATATGTCGATTTGAAAAAAAGTGCAATTCACATAAAATGCAATTTAAATATTGTTGCCTAATCATTCAGTCAAGAAATGTCTGCAAAAAAAAAAAAAAAAAAAAAGACAAAGAAAAGTAAGTGAAGTCTTCAATTAAATAAAACTTAAAAATGTCTGAGTAAAGCCAATAATTTTAATTTTATATTTGACACAAAGCCATAGGGAGAGTGGAGGCATAATAACTATGGTGGCATGCTGTGTGAACAGTGGTTTTTATTATTATTATTTTTTTTTTTTTTTTTTTTTTTTTTTTTTTTACACCTGGGTTAAAAAAAAAAAAGAAACTGCATATGAAATTCATGTTTTGAAACTCCTGGTGTTAGGTAAGTGTGCCAGAAAAAGTTGGCAGCTCATTTTCTTCTTCTTTTTTTTTGCACATTGAAAGACATTATATTTAAATGTTTAGGTAAAAAAATAGTGTATTGGTAATTTTAGGAAAACCTGGAATACACTGGCTCATTAGCTGAATCATAGTTTTAGTAAAAAATGCTGAATATTAAAAATAAAAGTGGAATGCCAAATTCTGTGTTAATACTTGATATAATGTAATCATTGAAAGTGCCTATGACAGAAAACTTGAATGAATGGGTTTCTGTCTTTCGTGTTGATGAAAGCAGTGCTTTTTGTTTTATACCTATTCATTGTAATTTTGTTAATGAAAGTGTTTACTGATTCATTCTGGAAATCTATCCTCTTTAGTAAAATGAAAAAGTTACTATATTTATTGCATTGAAGCATAAAAATGACAGCAAATGAACAAACAAAAAGAACTGAAATTTGTGTGTTATTTGAAATACAAGTTGTATAATACAATTTTTGTCTTAATTGTGCTTGTATGACATTTCATACACCTGCAATTAATACAGAATTTAATTTAAAACTAGAGATTTTAAAAGAATTAGGGAAGTCTGATAGAAAATAGAGATAAACTATGAATGCTTGGCATTTCTTTTAAAAACCAATGAAGTGTACTGCTTGCAGTGGTGTTCTGAATTCTTGAACATTAGCTCATTTGACTTAAAACTTCATTTTTGAGTCTTCAGCTTGTGTTTTGTTCATTGTGGTTGACTGATTGTAATAAATAATTTTGATATGAAATCATTCAGGCACTGTAAACTTCGAAATATCTGTAAATACATCCACCCAAGAAATAAAGAAGATGCATTCATCACAAATACATGAGAAATTTACAAATACACTGGCATCCAAAACTTAAGTATGGACAATATTTTTAAAGATTACATCGCCTAAATCAAACAAATCATCTTGTGGCAGTGTGTGGTACCGTAATAACCAGGGTTTGGAAAAACCCAACTCACCCGGGTTTTTCTGAAACAACCCAGGTTTTATTGGGTTTTAATGGGTATTTTCAGGAAACTCGTAAACTTTGATTTCCACCCTTAAATTTTTATTTACATGTTGTATCTAAGTTGATCATTTATCAGTGAAACTTCAGGTACATTTGTGCAAAGAGTAAGTGTAAATGAAAAATTCCTGAAAGCTTTTAACACTTTCACTACCAAGTATACGTGTGAAAAATGTTGTGATTAGGCCATTTATGATAAGTGGAGATTTGTGTATTAAAATACTTTTGGACATGTGTGTGATGTATGGTTTACATGTGGAGATCGGATTTTGTTAAGCGCACTTAAAATTTTTAAGCGTTGGTCACATGAGACCAACGCGGCCTACTGAATATGTTTTGTTGCAACAGGTCACGTCACGTAGGTCTCTTGTGACCAGTTTCTTTTTAATTTTCTCACCTACAGTTTCTTTGAATTTTCTACAATTTCCTGGATTTCTTTGTTTTTACCATAACCTACATGCATTTGCTCCCTTTTCAGAGTAAAGAGTCAATAATGTCGATTCCTCAGACTTCATTTTACGAGAAGAACCCCCCCCTTCAACCACCTCGTCAAAGTTCTGCTGATTCAGCAAATTCATCTCAATAGCCATCTACCAGTGGCTACAGGAACATGCCTCGTAAAGACACAAATAGTGAAAGTGAGGAAGATGTTCTCTCCGACTCATCCATTGACTCTGACTGGCTTCCAGAGTCTGGAGAGGACAAAAGTGATGATGACAATAGGTTTTCCAGTGAAACAAATGAATCTTCTGATCAATCAGAGTTATAAGAAGAGGACGGTGATCCAAGCAAAGGAGATGACTTGGAATGCTGTCATCAATCCAACGAAGCATTGCATTCACAGGAATGTGTTGCTTATCACAAGCAGTTCTTGATTTGGAAGAACCTACCCCATTTGATATTTACAAACTTATAGTAAATGATGAGGTGCTTGATTTACTTGTGTTGGAAACCAATTGGTATGTTACAGAAAAGGTGAAAGTTTAGCCACAAAAGAAACATGCAAGAGTGAACAAATGGACTGACACCACCAAAGCTGAGATGCAGCATTTTCTTGGATTACTTGTGTGCATGGGTCTGGTTAGAATGCCACCTTTTCAAAGCTACTGGTCCTGTTACAAACTCTTTTTCGATAAGGTGACTGGAAACCCAATGAGTCGAAACAGATTTGAACTCCATTTGAGGATGTGGCATTTTGCAGATAATTCCCAAGCAAAGAAAGGTGATTGCTCTCATAAATTTAGAGGTCTTTTAGAAGTACTGCTTCAGAACTTCAATGGCATAAAGTCTCCCGGAGAAATCATTGCAGTAGACGAAACAATGATTCCTTATTGTGGGCAGCTCTCATTTAGACAATACATACCTGGTAAAGCCCACAAATATGGAATAGAGCTCTTCAAATTGTGTGATCCAATGGGCTATACATACTCAGTTATTGTCCACACAGGTAAAAATACGCAGCCCCGGTGGCGCAGTGGTCTAAGGCGCTGGCCTCTGATCATTCGTCCGTAAGGGGTCCGGGTTCGAATCCCGGTCAGGCATGGATGTTCTGTTTGTCTTACGGCACTGGCTCTCTCCCTTCCCTGGAACCAGTGACCCTAAATTAGGGACGGGCAACTGCTTATAGCCCATTGAGTTGCTCACGGTGGTCGTTAAACCTCCAATAAAAAAAAAAAAAAAAAAAAGGTAAAAATACTTTGATATGTCTGAACATGGATTATGTACTCAGATTGTCTTGGATTTAAGTGCAGATTTTCTTGAAGAAGGCTGGAAATTGTATGCCGATAATTACTACAGTTCTGTCATGCTGGCTCATTTATTACTAGAAAAGCAAACTCGCTATACAGGTACACTCCGAAGCAACAGGAAGAATACACCAACGGAAGTGGTCAGTTCTAAGCTAAAGAAAGGAGAAGTGTGCTCCAAGATTACTTTTTGTAAAAAAAAAAGTGAAAAAGTTAAAAAAAAAACTTTTGTTAATCCTTCTATACATTGAAAACAGGCCTTGACTAAAATCAAGAGGCCACAAATGTCTGTAAAATTCCAAAAGAACCCAGAGGGAAGGAACATTAAACAAAATTTCTTCAACTGGAAGTAGAACCAAACGGAAGCTTTCTACTGTTCTATGGCCTTGATCACCTGCGATTAACTGAATCAGAGGACTGGTTGCCAGAACTATGATGTAAATTGGAAATGCAGGAATTGTTGCTTGATTTTAGTCGAGAGATTCAAATAAATGGGATTTGGTGAGGGGTTTCTGAATTGCAGTTCTTGGTAAACAAAATTTCAATGCTTTCTTGGAAACATAGAAGTGCTTTGTTAATAAAAGAGGCAACTTTTTTTCTAACTTCCCAAAAGGAAACTGTAGAAGTGTTTTCAAGTGTTAATGCTGTATATCAGCCCCAACCATTATCAACAATAACCCTTGAAGACACTTCTGCTGTTCCCCATTAGAAAGAAATCAACATAAAAAAAGTTGCCTCTTTTATTAAAAAAAAACATCTCTATGTTTTCAAGAAAGCATTGAAATTTTGTTTACCAAGAACTGCAGTTCAAAAACCCCTCACCAAATCCCATTTATTTAGATCTTGCTACTAAAATCTGGCAACAGTTCCTGCACCTCCAATTCACATTGTAGTTCTGGCAACTAGTCCTCTTATTCAGTTGATTGCAGGCGATCAAGGCTGTAGAATGATTGAAAGCTTCTGCTTAATGAGTTTCATTATTATATGTAACTCTGTGTGTAATGCTATGATAATGGCTTTGTGTCTTGACGCTATTATAATGACTTGGAGACACCATTTGGAAGATATTACACAGGGAAGGATTATTTATTGGAAAGCTTGAAGATATACATATTGTGAGATATATCCCAAGAGACAGTCTCATGGCAAAACGTGCTTCTAAGTGGGCAAATGAAATACCAAAGGTATCACATACCTAATGTTGAACCATATTGTAGCACAATCTATATTTTGAGGTTACTCACCTTTATTCCCTAAATCTTTTAGGAGGTTTTCGTCTCTACACATTTCCAACACGTATTTTTCTTATTTACATCGTAGTTCGAGGCCACAACAACAACAAAAAAAATTTCAACTCACGCAAACTTCACGCTCTTCCCTTCTTTTCCCTATGACCAAATTCAGATTCCAAATAATACACCACAAATATACACAATTGAACTCCCTAAAATACTTTAATCTAATTAAAACATCATCAAATAAAAACCTATTTACACATTTCTTAAAACGTCAAAGTTAAAATGCTGTAACCCAAAATTATTTACAATTGCACATCAGTGCCCAATTAAAATAAACCCAAATACCTGACACAACCACTATATTCAACACTGACGGACCTCTCTCCCCTCAGAAACAAGCATAACAACCAAGCACTTTCAGCCACTGCCCTGGCCATTTTCAAGGAGCGGGCGCAAGAGATGTACCATTCATCATCATCCACGAAACGTAGAGACTGTTCCAGTGCCTGCGCAGCATGGTCTCATTTTACGTTCTCTGTCGTTCAGGCGCAGTGGCGCCATCTATTAGAAGACCCAATAGCCTTCTTTTTCTTTCGTACCTATAAATATCTGTTCGATTTATTTGATTCTTGAAACTAATCATCTTATATTCTAACACGGTTTTTATTATTTATATTACATCATTTTTTTCCCCTCTTGCCTTTTCCCCTCTGTTCTTCTCTACGGTTTTCCTTTCTGATCAAATCCTTCCAATATGTGTTTAAGCTATTAGGATCGTTAACGTTACATAACCTGTGTCTATTTTTTTCTATCAACACTGTCTCTGCCAATCTCAAATGCCTTTCTGTACGACAATTCTTAATAATTTTTATTTCATCAAACTTTGGGTATTGCCTTTGTTCAATACAGTACTGGACCAAAGCAGTTTTTGCTTCTTTTTTCTGCCAATTCCGTAAGTGCTGTTGTAAACGATGTTTTAGCTTATTTTTAGTGCTTCCTATATATGATGCTGTAGGATTGTTACTTATAGGAATTTCGTAAACTCCAGCTCTGTCCACGCACTTCTTGTTTTCTTTCATATTGATTACAAAATTTTTAATGGTATGTACTTTATTGCCCAATTGTAAATTATACCTATTACATAATTTATTAATTTCAGCTGAAATTCCTTTTATGTACTGAAATGATCCAATATATTTAATCTGCTTATTATGATTTCTTCTTATGTTTGAAGAGTTAATACAATTGTTCTGCACTTCCTTAATCCATTTTTTTACTGGGATATCCATAATTCTTTGCAACATCTGTAATATATTTCAATTCATCCTTTCTGTATTGCATATATGATGTGTGCGTAAAAGCTCTTTTTATTAAAGTCTTAATACTGTTACATTTATGAGCATATGGATAAGAATCATATGGTATAATCACAGGTACGTATGACAGTTTTCTGTAAATGGTATAATCTAATGTGTTGGGTTGTTTTATAATCTGTACATCAAGGTAAGCCAAAGTATCCTGCTGTTCAACTTCAATTGTTACTTCAATGAATGAATACTCTTCTTTAAATTTTTTAGCTATGTCGTCTAGTTCTGTGGAATTCAATTTTGATAAGATGAAAATATCATCAACATATCTGCAATATATTAATGGTGGTTCATTTAGGTTATTTATCACTTTGGCTTCAATATCTGTCATAATAACTTCTGCAAATAATGTAGACAGGGGTGATCCCATAGGTCCTCCTGTATTTTGCTTATAAATAATTTTTTCAAATGCAAAAACATTATTTATATATATATATATATAACAATACTTTTTTTAACTCTTGTACTTGTATTCCTGTTAGAATTTTTTGATGCATTAGTTCTTGAGTAATAATGTCAATGGCCTGAAGTACTGGAGTACTTGGATACAAAGCTTTAACATCCATACTAGCCATTTTGTAAAACTGCAAATCTTGATTAATATTTTTAATTAAGTGAATAAAATCATATGTATTCCTTAAACTGTATTGTTTCATAAATATTGGTGCAAGAAAATTATAAATATTTTTTCTAATGAAATCAAGGGTGAGTTAACTTTTGATACAATCAACCTCATTGGTGCATCTTTTTTATGTGTTTTAATCTTGGCAAAAACTTTTGGTATACATGCACCCATTGGTGAGAAGGACTTCTTTATTTCGTCTGGTAATGTACTATGATTTCTTATCCCTGCCAAATATTTTATCTGGTTATCTGTTGGGTCTTTATTGATGATTGTACACTTTAATTCCTCTATTGCTTTAGACATTTTATTATTATAATCTACAGTATTCATTAGAACAATCTGCCCTGACTTATCAGCTTCACAGAATTTAATGTCATTATTATCTTTCAGCATCAGTAATTGCTTCTTTTCGTACTTTAGCTTCTTCAAATGGAAATTTTTTTTATGCTTTTCATTGAATTCTTTTAATAAAATTCTATATAATTTGAATGTTACATCTTCTTTATTTGTACTTGGAAAATTTCTTATAACATCCTCCATGCACGGAATCAATTCTTCTGTTCTAGGTAAATGCTGTGGGAATGCATATTTTTTTCCTCGTTGCAAAACTGCCTGTTGGGAATAACTTAAATCCACAGATGATTGATTCAAAAACACAGCATAGCTATTATTCCTCTGTCCTGGCACTCCCTCTGTATTCACAATTTCATTAATTTCCATAAGTGTAGTATCCAATATTATATTTTTCCATGTTTTAGTAAAGCTTTTGTACTCTGTATTTTGTATGGAAAACCATAAGTCCAAACATCTCTTGTGAAGGTTAAATATTATTTTTCTTTTCCCAATAATTTCTGCACTCAACCTCTTATTTTGACAAATCTGCATTATTTGTCTGTCTTTCATACTTACAGGTTTATTTTTTAACCTTAGATATTTAGGTACCATATCGAAGTCTCTACATGCCACAAGCAATTCCTCCTGCACCTCAGATTTTGCTAGCTTAATTTTACATTTTTTGAAATCTCTTATTTGCTGAAATTCTCTCCTTTGAAAATATGTTCTGTAATACATTCTAAAAAAAAAAAATAAAAAATATTGAGACTACACCATGCTCATTCTAGAAATCACTACTCTCTTTGCATGTCAACATCTATCATATATTCATACAGTATTGCAAATGTCAAATGTCATCTAGCTGCTTAATTATTCATGTGCTATTTAGACAATCTATATTTTGAGGGTTACTCACCTTTATTCTCTAAATCTTTTAAGAGGTTTTCGTCTCTACACATTTCCAACACATATTTTTCTTATTTACATCATGGTTCAAAGCCGCAACAAAAAATAATAATAATAATAATAAATAAAAAAATAATTTTCAACTCACGCAAACTTTACTCCCTTCCCTTCTTTTCCCTATGACCCAATTCAGATTCAAAATAATCCACCACAAATATACACAATTGAACTCCCTAAAACACTTTAATCTAATTAAAACATTAATCAATAAAAACCTATTTACACATTTCCTAAAACGTCAAAGTTAAAAAGCTGTAACCCAAAATTATTTACAATTGCACATCAGTGCCCAATTAAAATAAACCCAAATACCTGACACAACCACTATATTCAACACTCACGGACCTCTCTCCCCTCAGAAACAAGCATAACAACCCAGCACTTTCAACCACTGCCCTGGCCATTTTCAAGGAGCGGACGCAAGAGATGTACCACCCGTCATCATCCACGAAACGTAGCGAATGTTCCAGTGCCCGCGCGGCATGGTCTCATTTTACGTTCTCCGTAGTTTAGGCGCAGTGGCGTCTTCTTTTTCTTTCATACCTATGAATATCTGTTAGATTTATTTAATTCTTGAAACTAATCATCTTATATTCTAACAAGTTTTTTATTTATATTACATCATTTTTTTCCTCTCATGCCTTTTCCCATCTGTTCTTCTGTGCGGTTTTCCTTTCTGATCAAATCCTTCCAATATGTGTTTAAGCTATTAGGATCGTTAGCGTTACATAACCTGTCTTTTTTTTTTTTCTATCAACACTGTCTCTGCCAATCTCAAATGCCTTTCTGTATGCCTTTCAATGAAAAGCATAAAAAAAATTTCCATTTAAAGTAGCTAAAGTACGAAAAGAAGCAATTACTGATGCTGTAAGAGAATAATGACATTAAATTCTGTGAAGCTGATAAATCAGGGCAGATTGTTCTAACGAATACTGTAGATTATAATAATAAAATGTCTAAAGCAATAGAGGAATTAAAGTGTACAATCATCAATAAAGACCCAACAGATAACCAGATAAAATATTTGGCAGGGATAAGAAATCATAGTACATTGCCAGACGAAATAAAGAAGTCCTTCCCACCAATGGGTGCATGTATACCAAAAGTTTTTGCCAAGATTAAAACACATAAAAAAGATGCACCAATGAGGTTGATTGTATCAAAAGTTAACTCACCCTTGATTTCATTAGAAAAAAATATTTATAATTTTCATGCACCAATATTTATGAAACAACAATACAGTTTAAGGAATACATATGATTTTATTCACTTAATTAAAAATATTAATCAAGATTTGCAGTTTTACAAAATGGCTAGTATGGATGTTAAAACCTTGTATCCAAATACTCCAGTACCTCAGGCCATTGACATTATTACTCAAGAACTAATGCATCAAAAACTTCTAACAGGAATACAAGTACAAGAGTTAAAAAAGTATTGTTAATATATATGAAAATAATGTTTTTGCATTTGAAGAAATTATTTATAAGCAAAATACAGGAGGACCTATGGGATCACCCTTGTCTACATTATTTGCAGAAGTTATATTATGACAGATATTGAAGCCAAAGTGATAAATAACCTGAATGAACCACCATTTTAATATATTGCAGATATGTTGATATTTTCATCTTATCAAAATTGAATTCCACAGAACTAGATGAAGATTATAAAACAACCCAACACATTAGATTATATCGTTTACAGAAAACCGTCATACGTACCTGTGATTATACCATATGATTCTTATCATCCATATGCTCATAAATGTAACAGTATTAAGACTAATAAAAAGAGCTTTTACACACACATCAAATATGCAATACAGAAAGGATAAATTGAAATATATTACAGATCTTGCAAAGAATTATGGATATCCTAGTAAAAAAAATAAAAAAAATGGATTAAGGAAGTGCAGAACAATTGTATTAACTCTTCAAACATAAGAAGAAATCATAATAAGCAGATTAAATATATTGGATCATTTCAGTACATAAAAGGAATTTCAGCTGAAATTAATAAATTGTGTAATAGGTATAATTTACAATTGGGCAATAAATAAAGTACATACCATTAAAAAATTTTGTAATCAATACGAAAGAAAACAAGAAGTGCTTGGACACAGCTGGTGTTTATGAAATTCCTATAAGCAACAATCCTACAGTATCATATATAGGAAGCACTAAAAGTAAACTAACACATCGTTTACAACAGCATTTACGGAATTGGCAGAAAAAAGAAGCAAAAACTGTTTTGGTCCAGTACTGTATTGAACAAAGGCAATACCCAAAGTTTGATGAAATAAAAATTATTAAGAATTGTCTTACAGAAAGGCATTTGAGATTGGCCGAGACAGTGTTGATAGAAA
The DNA here is from genome assembly GCA_039090855.1 of Macrothele yani. Taxonomy (NCBI): domain Eukaryota; kingdom Metazoa; phylum Arthropoda; class Arachnida; order Araneae; family Macrothelidae; genus Macrothele; species Macrothele yani. Next base: position 87,186,243 of record CM077001.1, read on the forward strand.
AAAATAGACACAGGTTATGTAACGTTAACGATCCTAATAGCTTAAACACATATTGGAAGGATTTGATCAGAAAGGAAAACCGCAGAGAAGAACAGAGGGGAAAAGGCAAGAGGGGAAAAATGATGTAATATAAATAATAAAAACCGTGTTAGAATATAAAATGATTAGTTTCAAGAATCAAATAAATCAAACAGATATTTATAGGTACGAAAGAAAAGAAGGCTATTGGGTCTTCTAATAGATGGCGTCACTGCGCCTGAACGACAGAGAACGTAAAATGAGACCATGCCGCGCGGGCACTGGAACATTCGCTATGTTTCATGGATGATGACAGGTGGTACATCTCTTGTGACAGCTCCTTCAAAATATCCAGGTCAGTGGCTTGAAAGTGCTTGGTTGTTATGCTTGTTTCTGAGGGGAGAGAGGTCCGTGAGTGTTGAATATAGTGGTTGTGTCAGGTATTTGGGTTTATTTTAATTGGGCACTGATGTGCAATTGTAAATAATTTTGGGTTACAGCTTTTTAACTTTGACGTTTTAAGAAATGTGTAAATAGGTTTTTATTGGATGATGTTTTAATTAGATTAAAGTGTTTTAGGGAGTTCAATTGTATATATTTGTGGTGGATTATTTGGAATCTGAATTTGGTCATAGGAAAAAGAAGGGAAGGGAGTGAAGTTTGCGTGAGTTGAAAATTAGTTTTTGTGGGATAACTTTTGTACGGGTCTTATAGAGGTTATTTTTCATGAAAGTTGGTTGTCAAATTTTCGAACTAAAGCCTAGTTCGTCATCAGGACTATGTCACTGGAGTAGTTGCTGCCACTCAATTGGAAGAGTCCATCCGCAATTATCGTTAATTGTGGTACTTCTTCTTCTTGCTATTTCGATCCCTTCTTCTAGTTTCCTCTTTACTAAGTTTGACTGGTGGGCGATTATTTTCACTGAGTCCCAATTTATGGAGTGTCCACTTGCTTGTATATGTCTGTCTAGCCCTGTTTTGTTCCCAATGTTCCTAATAGCTGCTTAGTGTTCTTTCATTCGGACCTTAATACTTCTCCCTGTTTCTCCTATATAGCTGAGTCCGCAGTTACAGTCGATGCAGTAAATTACTCCTTCCTGCAATTGTATGTCCAATTCTTTCTGCTTTAAAAGCTGGCAGGTATTTCTTTATTTTGTTATTAAGATCAGGAGCTAGCCTGATATTATATTTTGCTCCGATCCTTTTCAGTTTCTCGAAAAGTCCCTTGTGGTACGTAATTTTGCTGGTGAATTTGAAGTTGGTTTTATCCTGCTTCTTTTTTGGCACTTGTTTAAATATTTTCTCAACATATGGGGAGGGTAATTGTTTTCTGCCAATATTTCCTTTAATTCTTCTTTGTGAAGATCTTTCTGAGTAGCTGAAGAGACCAGGATTTCAATTTTTTTCCAAAAATTGTCTCGCCGTATTCGATTTAATATAATCAGGGTGGAATGAGCAGAAGTCTAACATCTTCCCTGTGTTGGTGGGTTTTCTAAAAAGCTGAGTGAATATTTTCCCCTCTCTTGAGGTCAAGGTTAAATCTAGGTAATTAATGCTATGGTCTTTTTTCCTGTTCCAGGGTGTACTGCAAGGTATTCTCTAGTAAGTTAAATTCTTCCAGAATCTGAGAGGGTAGAGATTGGTCCACAGTATCTACTATAATTAGGACATCATCCATGTACCTTACATAGAGAGCAAACAAGGAGGGTTGTATAAGGATTTTTGCCTCTAGTTTACTTATATAATAATTTGCTAGCAGAGGTGCTAGTGGAGAACCCATTGCAAGTCCTGAAGTTTGTCTGTAATATTTCTTTCCAAACTGGAAGAAATTATTCTTGAAGGAAAATAGGAGCAGTTCATATATGCCAAGTAGTATTTCTCTATTGTGATTATGGAATACTATTTTTTCCGCAAGGTCATCTGCAATGAATTCCAGTAGGAGGTCCAGGTTAATGTTGGTATACATAGAGACTATATCCAGGCTTGCCATTACTGGATGAATTAATTCTGGCAAGTTGTCCAGTTTTCCTTTTAGCTGCATGGAATTTTTTTAGTAGGTAGGGAGGAGAAGGGAAAATATCTCTGAGGTGACCAAGTAAATAATAATTAATGTTGGAGAGTGGCGAATTTCTAGTGTCTATTATAGGTCTTACTGGATGGCCTTCTTTGTGAACTTTATCATACCATAGATCTGTGGAATTCTTGACTGGATTTTGGAGAAGTTTTGAAGAGCTCATTAAGCTGTTTTTATTTCTTAAAGAGCTGATTAATTTCCTTAGATTTTTTGACAGTTTGATCTATAGGGTTACCATTGAGTTCTTCATAATAAGGTTTGCTCAATTCAGCTTCCATTTTATTGTAATACTTCTCTTTTTCTACCAATACCAAAACTTTGCTCTTATCTGCTCTCAGTGCTACAATTTTGTCATTGGCTTTGAATTTTTTAAGGTCAGCAATGGCATTTCTATTAAAATTGTAATAATAGAAATGCCATTGCTGACCTTAAAATTCAAAGCCAATGACATGACAAAATTGTAGCACTGAAGCAGATAAGAGCAAAGTTTTGGTATTGGTAGAAAAAGAGAAGTATTACAATAAACTGGAAGCTGAATTGAGGCAAACCTTATTATGAAGAACTCAATGGTAACCCTATAGATCAAACTGTCAAAAATCTAAGGAAATTAATCAGCTCTTTAAGAAATAAAAAAACAGCTTAATGAAGCTCTTCAAAAACTTCTCCAAAATCCAGTCAAGAATTTCACAGATTCATAATGCGATAAAAAAGTTCACAAAGAAGGCCATCCAATAAGACCTATAATAGATTCGCCACTCTCCAACATTAATTATTATTTACTTGGTCACCTCAGAGATATTTTCCTTTTCCTCTCCTACCTACTAAAAAATTCCATGCAGCTAAAAGAAACTGGACAACTTGCCAGAATTAATTCATCCAGTAATGGCAAGCCTGGATATAGTCTCTATGTATACCAACATTAACCTGGACCTCCTACTGGAATTCATTGCAGATGACCTTGTGGAAAAAAATAGTATTCCATAATCACAATAGAGAAATACTACTTGGCATATATGAACTGCTCCTATTTTCCTTCAAGAATAATTTCCTTCCAGTTTGGAAAGAAATATTACAGACAAACTTCAGGACTTGCAATAGGTTCTCCACTAGCACCTCTGTAACAAATTATTATATAAGTAAACTAGAGGCAAAATCCTATACAACCCTCCTTGTTTGCTCTCTATGTAAGGTACATGGATGATGTCCTAATTATAGTAGATACTGTGGACCAATCTCTACCTCTCAGATTCTGGAAAATTTAACTTACTAGAATACTTGCAGTACACCCTGGAACAGGAAAAGACCATAGCATTAATTACCTAGATTTAACCTTGACCTCAAGAGAGGAAAATATTCACTCAGCTTTTAGAAAACCCACCAACACAGGGAAGATGTTAGACTTCTGCTCATTCCACCCTGATTATATTAAATCGAGTCTGGCGAGACAATTTTTTGGAAAAAATTGAAATCCTGGTCTCTTCAGCTACTCAGAAAGATCTTCACAAGAAGAATTAAAGGAAATATTGGCAGAAAACAATTACCCCTCCCCATATGGAGAAAATATTTAAACAAGTGCCAAAAAAGAAGCAGGATAAAACCAACTTCAAATTCCAGCAAAATTACGTACCACAAGGGACTTTTCGAGAAACTGAAAAGGGATCGAGCAAATATAATATCAGGCTAGCTCTGATCTTAATAACAAAATAAAGAAATACCTGCCAGCTTTAAAGCAGAAAGAAATTGGACATCCAATTGCAGGAAGAGTAATTTACTGCATCGACTGTAACTGCGGACTCAACTATATAGGAGAAACAGGGAGAAGTATTAAGGTCCGAATGAAAGAACACCAAGCAGCTATTAGGAACATTGGGAACAAAACAGGGCTAGACAGACATACACAAGCAAGTGGACACTCCATAAATTGGGACTCAGTGAATAATCTCCCACCAGTCAAACTTAGTAAAGGAAACTAGAAGAAGTCGAAATAGCAAGAAGAAGAAGTACCACAATTAATGCGGATGGACTCTTCCAATTGAGTGGCAGCAACTACTCCAGTGACATAGTCCTGATGACTGAACTAGGCTTTAGTTCGAAAATTTGACAACCAACTTTCATGAAAAATAACCTCTGTAAGACCCGTAAAAAAGTTATTCCACAATCACTATGAATAGAGGTGCCATAAATGCATTTACAATTAGTTGTTGTTGTTGTTGTAGCCTCGAACCACGATGTAAATAAGAAAAATATGTGTTGGAAATGGGTAGAGATGAAAACCTCCTAAAAGATTTAGGGAATTAAGGTGAGTAACCTCAAAATATAGATTGTCTAAATAGCACGTGAATAATTAAGCAGCTAGATGACATTTGACATTTGCAATGCTGTATGAATATATGACATGTAACACGTTACACGCTCATGAGCTTGAAGAAGGTCAAAGAATGACTGATGTTGACAGAGTTTGTAAGTGCCCATTGCATTGTTTCCAGGCTCTGGGCAGCATTACAAGCAACTGGAACTCGTACCAGATGCTCATGGGGAGGTTGCCCTTGCTCTACGATGAAAGATGAAGACCGATTTACACTTATAATGGTGTAACGCAATTGTCACTCTACCACAGGTCAGATTGCGACTCAGCTCTATACAAGTACATGAATATCTCGTCAGACTGTCGCAAAACTTCTGCATAAAGGAGGAACACATGCCCAAAGGCCTGCAAGATGCATCCCTTTATCTAGAAATTATAGAGCACGTCTGCAGTAGTGTCATCTATAAAAACTGGACAAAGGATGAATGGACTAATGCACTTGTGACTGATGAAAGTTGTTTCAGTCCCTCATCAGGTTTCAGACATCAGTTAATCTGGTGTGAAAGTGGGATTGCTTAGAATCATGAGGATAATTTGGAAAGAGATGGATGCGGTGGTATCGGGGTCATGGTGTGAGCCAACATTATGCTTAATGGATGTACTATGCTGCAAGTGCAGGACAAAGAGACTGACTGGTGCAAGGTATTGCAATGAAATTGTCATATGTCGTGTTCGATTGTTCCATGGTGCTTGTGGGCAAAGAATTCCCCAGACTTAGTTTCCATAGAACATGTTTGGAATGCTCTGAAAGGAGATACACTGCTGAGCGAAATTCACCACCAGAGAATATCTTGGAACTTATCCATGCTGTGAAAGAGGAGTGGGTGGATTTTCCCCAAGAGCTGCTAGATCACTTAGTGCACAGCATGGCATCACAATGTGAGCATTGCATCACTGTTCAGGGTGGACATATTCTCTATTGAAGTGCTTCCCAGCCACCCCAGCCCGCACGGGGATAACTGGTTTTCCAGTTATTTGGGGAGCGGCGTCCCCACAGCCCGAGCTAACCTTGTGACAGTTTCTCTTGCCTCTGCGGCTTTAACGATTACATAACCGAAGGGACAGCTAGCTGTTCATCCAGCTGATAGGGGATGGCGTCCCCACGGCCCGAGCCGATTTTTTCTTATCATTTTGCTTTTTCATCTTTAGTTTATTTATTGACATGTACCCGCCTCAGTTGTAGGCTGCTGAGGTTGTGATGAGGCGCCAGCTCCGGGTTTTGTTCCTCGTTCCCTTCCCTGTCTTTTCTCTTTTATGTTACATTTTCTGTTTTTCCGGAGCTGGTTAGCTTAGACCTACCTGCATGTTTGCCGTGTGTGGTGACCCGTACAGGTGGAAATGAGGATGCTGGAGGCTGAGGTATTTGGGGGCTGGGTTGTAGTGTCTCCAGATGCCAACACTCCTCTTTGCCCTCTGCTTCACCCTAAACGGGAGGCTGGGAGCTAACCCACTCCTGGTCAAGGAAGTCTGTGGCCGAGTTGCGTCCAGACTTCTAGCGGCTTGTCGTTCTGTTTGGCTGGGTGAGTTTGGGGGTAGGGTGGGCATGCCAAAGGGGTGTTCTCCAGGCACAGGAAAGTCTGGGTGCATGCAGAGCGTGTGTCTGCCCTACCAACTTGCTATATCCTCTGACTATCCCTAGAGCCGTGTCCTGCGTCCTCTTGGGCTTGCGGACCTCCAGCTCTCCCTCGTTGGGCTCGGTAGGGGGTGGGGAGGTCGGCGGACGAATCTTTTCTCTTCTTAATGGCAAACCAAAGTGTTTCCCATGCTGTTCCTTTGAAGCGCCGTGTGGAGGATGGGTCGCCCTCCTCCACTAAGAAACCACTCAGTTCCAACTGCAATGCTCTGTTTCTTCTGATTCATTCTGTTGATCCAGCACAATCCCTCAGTTCGAAGAGTCCTTTCTGGATTAATAAGGCTCTTCAGGCCATTGCGGGCTCACCAAAGAGTGTTAAGAAGCTCCCGTCAGGGGATCTTCTTGTGGAGACTTCAAATCCTCGCCACAGTGCCACCTTGCTGGAGACGACCGTTCTGCTGGACGTTCCAGTCCACATATCTCCCCATGGTTTCCTCAATTCCTCTCGCGGAGTTATCAACTCCCGCGACCTGCTGGAATGCAGCGATGAGGAATTGCTGGAAGAACTTGGGGAACAACATGTCACTGGGGTTCGGCGTATTCTTTTTCGGCGGGATGGGAAGTCTATTCCCTCCCGGAACATCGTGCTTACCTTTGACTCCCCTACCCTGCCAACTTCCATCAAGGCGGGGTACTTGCGGCTCGATGTTCGACCGTACATTCCGAACCCCTTGAGATGTTTCAAGTGCCAGCATTACGGTCACTCCCAGCAGTCTTGCCGTAATGTAGCAAAGTGTGGGCGCTGTGGGTCGCCTGAACACTCTTTGGCGGACTGCTCCACTGACTCGGATCACTGTGTCAACTGCGAGGGATCTCACCTGGCTTCTAAGCAGTGCCCTAAGTGGATCGAGGAGCAGGCTATCCAACGCCTGAAGATGACAGAACATCTGTCTTATCCTGAAGCCAGACAGCGGATAGCTCCTCTACCAACAGGCCGGCACTCCTATGCATCGGTTGTGGTCCAGAAGGCTACTGTTGCAGTGCAGGCTGAGGTGACCATCCCAGCGCGGTGTCCTTATGTTTTTGAGGACATCGTTGCTGCGCGGATTGGAGGCACTGAAGTCTCGCCGCATTGAATCGAAGGCGCCATCAACATCGACGCCTAAAACATCCTCTGTGCAGAAAACATCCTCTGCCAGCACTGGGACCCAGGCCCAGGGCGCAACTAGGAAGAAGCCGGAAAAGGTGAAACCAGGATCCCCCCCCCCCTCGAAACAGAGCAGGGTAAAACCACCAAAACCCCCGGTAGCGCAGCCCTGTGTGAGTAAGCACAGCCCTGTGTTGCCTCCGGACATTGCAGATGGTCAGGAGCTGATGAACGACTCTGAGACATTCTAGTCGTCTGTCATTTTCGTTTTTCATCCTTTCCTTTTATTTTTCATTATAGCTACGCTCATTCAGTGGAATTGCCGAGGTCTGCAACCACGAATTGATGATCTGAAAGGCTTACTGTCTTCGCACACACCTGTGTGCGTTTGCCTCCAGGAGACAAAGCTTCGAACAACGGACACTTTTCCGCTGCGGAGATATTCAATTTTACGCAAGGATCACGAGGACGGTGTTATCGCCTGCGGAGGAGTGGCCGTTGTTGTTCCTCATGGTATTCCTTTCACTGCAGTTGTCCTTCGGACGACTTTGCAGGCAGTGGCATTGAGACTTTCTGTGAACACCCTGTTCACAGTCTGTTCCATCTACATACCACCAAATGAAGCTGTAAGCCTCTCAGATCTGGAAGATTTAGTTGACCAGCTGCCGCCTCCTTTCTTCATCTTCAGAGATTTCAATGCACACAATCCGTTGTGGGGTTCTATCACTCGTGACTCCAGGGGCCGTGTTGTTGAGTCCCTTCTCTCCAACACGTCCCTCTGTCTCTACAACACCGAGGCAGTCACTTATTTTCATGAACCCACCCGCTCGTACTCAGCCATTGACCTGTCCTTGAGTTCGCCATCGTTATATCCTGACTGGTCCTGGAGCGTGTCTGATGATCCCCTTGGCAGTGATCATTTTCCCATCTTTCTCCGTCTAGCAGGTGACTGGTACCATCATCCTACTCGCCCTGCTAAATGGGCTATCGATCGAGCCAAGTGGGACTCATTCACGGCTTCAGCGATCATTACTCCAGTCATGGTGACCTCGGGTACGATCGATGAAGCTGTTACGGCGGTATCGGATTGTATTGTGCAAGCGGCAGATCCCTAAGACTTCGACTAAACTTCCACGTTGCCCGCGACCTTGGTGGAATTCCACTTGCAAGGCAGCTCGTCAGGCCCAACATCGGGCTTGGGGTAGGTTTCGTCGGTACCCCACCGACGCGAACCTGCTTGCTTTCAAGAAAGCCAAATCTTACGTGCGTTTGGTACATCGTCGTAGCCAACGGGAATCTTGGATACGCTACGTATCCGGGATTAACACCGCTACCAGCTCTAAGATCGTTTGGGACAGGATCCGCAAGATTCGGGGTAAGTACCCTTCTGGGGAAATCTCCATTCTTGAGAGTGGTGGAGGAACGGTTGCTGACGCTCAGGGTATTGCTGACTGTCTGGGCACCGCATTTTCTTTGGTGTCCAGCAGCCGCAATTACGCTGCTTTGTTCCGGCAGGTACAGCCGCGGCGTGAACGGTCCAAGGTTTCCTTTGGACCGTTTTCCGCTGCCGATTATAACAGCCCGCTGACTGCCGTCGAACTGAAGATTGCCCTGAATCGGTCCGGCCGAACATCTGTCGGACCGGATAACATCCATTATGAAATGCTGAAGCACCTTTCTCCATCCTCTCTTGAATGTCTGCTGGTCCTGTTTGACAGGATCTGGCACGAGCGTGACTTTCCTGAATCTTGGCGCACTGCCATTGTCGTTCCTGTTCTCAAACCTGGTAAAGATCCTGCTAACCCGTTGAACTACCGACCAATTGCTATGACGAGCTGCCTTTGCAAAGTCCTAGAGCGCATCATCAATTTTTGTTTGGTTTTTTATTTGGAATCACGTCACCCTCTTTCACCTCATCAGAGTGGATTTCGGAAATTCCGTTCCACCTCAGATCATCATCTTCGCCTTGAGACATCTGTCAGGGAGGTGTTTGTCCAGCGTCAGCACATGGTCTCCGTGTTCTTCGACATGGAAAAAGCTTACGATCGAACCTGGAGATACGGCATTCTCCATGATCTGCGTGACTGCGGATTGCGGGGAAATTTGCCTACCTTCATTGCCGGATTTCTCCAGAACTGGATGTTCCGTGTGCGCGTCGGATCGACCCTCTCTGCGTTATACCCACAAGAGCAGGGTGTCCCTCAAGGCTCCATTCTTTCTGTGACATTGTTCATCCTTCGTGTTAATCATATTTTCACTCTACTTCCTCCGACGGTTCGTGGCTCCATGTACGTGGATGATCTTCAGAGCTCTTGCGCATCTGTCAACATGCGCACCATTGAGAGGAAGCTGCAGTCTGCCATTACTAAGATCTCTATCTGGGCTTCCCATAATGGATTTGGCTTCTCGATGCAGAAGACCGTTTGCGTGCATTTTTGCCGCAAACGGGGTCTTCACCCAGACCCCAGCCTCCGTCTGGGGTGTTCTACCATCCCTGTGGTGTCAGAAGTCAACTTCCTTGGGCTAACTTTTGACCGAGCACTCACCTTCCAACCTCACATCCAGTCTTTGAAGGTGAAGTGCACAAAGACATTGAGTATCCTGAAGGTCCTCTCTCGAACATCCTGGGGGGCTGACAGGTGCTCAATGCTTCGCATTTACCATTCTCTGATTCGGTCAAGGTTAGACTTCAGTTGCATAACGTACGGTTTGGCACGTCCTTCCGTGTTGCGGCCTCTGGATCCTGTCCATCACCAGGCTCTGCGGCTATGCACTGGTGCTTTCCGTACCTCTCCCGTGCATAGCCTGTATGTCGAGGCCCATGAACCGCCGTTGTGCATCCGACGTAAGCAGCTGTCTCTTCAATTCTTCACCGAGTTGAAGTCTCTTCCTGATCATCCACTGCATGGTTCCATTTTCCAACCACAATGTGTCCGCCTATTTTCACACCGGCCTTCCTGTGTTCCGACGTTTGGGATTCGGTTGTCGACCTTAGTGCGCGATGCTGGTCTAGACTTGTCAAGGATTGGTTTGACCCGGTTCTACAATGAACCGCCTTGGCAGCTGGTTCAAGCTACGGCTGACCTTTCCCTTTGTGGGTGGCCAAAGTCTTCCACTCCTGCTCTGGTGTACCAACAGCTCTTTGCCGAGATACAGTCTCTCTTCCCGGATTTCGTGCCTGTATTTACTGACGGGTCGAAATCCGGTGAGGTTGTTGGATCCTCTTTCGTGTGTGGCGATGCCTCCCATGCCAAGAGGCTTCCGCCTGAATCCACTGTCTTTTCGGCAGAGATGCGTGCGGTACACCTCGCTTTGTGTCACATACAGTCTAGATCTCATCGCCGCGCTATGATTTGCTCCGATTCCCAGTCCGTCATCCAAGTCCTATCTTCTCCAGAGGACACGGACTCACCGGTCATCCGTGATGTCCGTTGTCTTCTTGGAACTTTGGAAGGTGCTGGATTCCTGGTCCGATTCTGTTGGGTTCCTGGCCATGTTGGGATCCGGGGTAACGAGCTGGCAGATCTCTCTGCCAGGTCTGTTTCCTCCATGTCGCCAGCTCGGCTGCCACTGTCTTTCCGAGATTATCGGCCATTGATCCGGAAATTTGTTATGGATGAGTGGCAGCCCCTGTGGTCTCAGCAGGGCAGCAATAAACTCTATGCCATCAAACCACAGATCGGACTATGGAAGTCTAGTTTGCGGAAGAACCGTCGTGAGGAAGTTGTTCTTGTGCGTCTCCGCATTGGGCACTGTCGTTTTACTCACCGCTTTTTGCTGTGTGGTGACAGTGCCCCGATGTGTGAGGCGTGCCACTGTCGTCTCACCGTCCTTCATGTTCTGTGTACTTGTGTTCGTTTTTGTGATCATCGTTTTCGTTATTTTCATTCTCATTTGTTGTACGAAGGAGCAGCTGCGCTGCAGACTCTCATTGGTGAGGACTGCGATCTGATCGCAGTGTTCTCATTTTTTAAAGAAATTGACTTTTTTAAACTTATCTAGTTTTACCGCTTTCATTTCCATCTTTCACTTTTACCGTTTCATCCTGTTTTTACCCTTGTGTACGTGTTTTATTGATTTTGTTCTATTTTGATGTCCTTTGTTTGGCGCTCTTTGGCCACCCATGGCCCTTGCGCCATTAAAATCAACTAACCAACCAACCAACCAACCAGCCACCCCAGTAGTGCAGTGGTCTAAGTGCTGGCTTCTGACCATTCATCCAAGGTGGATCCGTGTTCGAATCCTGGTGAGGGATGTTGTGTTGATTTTTTGGCACTGGCTGTCTCCCTTCCTTGGAACCAGTAGTCCTGAATTAGGGATAAGTGACTGCTTATTGTAGGTCATCTAGTTGCTCACTGTGGTTGTTAACCTCTCCCCTCTCCCCCAAAAATGAAGTGCATCTCCTCATAGTCTTCTCTAAGTGCTGGACCAAAATCTTCCTTGTACATTCATTAAAAAATTATATCTTTTGCAAAAGAAGTGTTTTCATCTAATTTGTGCAAAAGTTATAGCGTATTTTGTTTGCTGGCAATAAATTGTTGCCAAATTTAACTGCATGCATACATACAAACATTTCATTAAGCTGTACTCTGAGATTCAGAGGGTTAGCTCCTTAAAGAATGTCCATGTGCCAGATTAATGTTTTGCTGATTGAAGTAGATTTTGCTTATTGCTGATGCATCCAAATGTCTTTGTTTAGAGCGATCTCGGCACACAGCTCAAGCTTTACTGACATCCATCACACGTCTCAGACAAGACCTTTTGTATACTTCATGTTCTATTCTTTTTTTCATGAAGACATTCCTGAATCTGATCCTTCCATGATTTCCTTGGCCTTTCTCTGCTTGTCTTTTCTGCCACTTGGTCTGAAGAAATTCTCTTAGTAATCTCATCACTCATTCTTTCAACATGGCCAAACCACCTAAGAATATTTAATGTCTGCAACTATCATTTTCCCTCACATTACACATCTGCAAAGCATCATTCCTCACATGGTCAGAGCATGTCTTGCCACAGCCCCCTGTAAGTGATGCATCTCTCCAGCACACAGATAGCTCCTATGCCTCTTCTGCAGTACCCAGGTTTTACTGCCGTACATCACAGTTGGAATAATTACACTTTCGTATACGGCCGTTCTGGACTTTCTGGAAAACACATCATTCCCGTGAAATCCTTTTAAGGCAGCTATGATTTTCAAAGAAGAATTCACTCGCCACCTAATTTGTTCTCAAATTTAGCTGCAGGCATGATGATTTATTGATTTGTAGGTAAGATCAGTTTTGGACACCAGTGTACATTATTTTCAGTAATCAGATTGTAGTATTGATTTGCTTTTAGTTCACTGATTTCCATCGCAGAAAACTTCAAACTTACATTGCCCTGGAGTGGGAAGTGAACCCAGGAAATCGGGAGTTGAAGATTCAATTCCTACTTCAGAGTGATGTAACTTTCGAGTCTTTTGAGAGGTTACACGGACAGAGATGCCAACAACTACGGAAGCTCTGTAGTTCCTACGGTAAAAGCTCTTGTACTACGGAATACGGAAAACCGTGATTTTTCTACGGAAAATTAACGGAAGTTTTTAATTTTTATTTTGCTTGTTCCCCTTCCCAACGCAACGGTGGCCACTTGACGATCCGTCATTCGTCTTGCTTGCGAGTCATTCTAAGTGAAAACCCGCCCTCCCCAGCATGCAACATTCTGGGGACGTTGAGTGTAGCTCGCTTTGGTGGACGTGGGTGAAGTTCGGCCTGAAGCTCTTTCGCAGTGCAGCGACAAGCTGTTGAAAATCGTTTGGTGCAGAATGGGAGTGTCATTGCCTGGCATCAGAGTTTTTTTTTTTTTTAATCGTGCATCGACCATTCATGTCAGTAATTAGTATTTTTAAGTTTTTTTTCTTGCGTTGCAGAAAAGTATGCTTGGATTTCGTTGCAGAGTTCGCCAAAATGCGTAATTACGTGTCTAGTATGCATCGAAATTTTACCAACGCGTAAAAATAGGCATCATTAATTTTTCGCGATGCGTAGAAATACACATTGTGAAGTGCGTAAAGTATGCATCAACACGTAAAAATACGCATCGAGAAACACATAAAATTCACATCAAAGCGCAAAAACACACATCGAGAAATGTGTAAAACTACGCATCAAAGAATTTTACCAAAGCGTAAAAATACGCATCGGGACAGCATTTCGCCTTTCAAAAACGGAAGTGAAAGAAATCAAGATTTCTTCCGTAATCGTAATTTCATTTTCCTGCAGTGTTGCCTCTGTCCAGTATTGTTGTTATACAAAATTTTATTCCATAAAGTTTTGCATTTCACTTTGAAAATGGAGGGAAAATTTCTGAAAACGGAAATTCGACAGTGCAAAAATTCCCGTGTAATCTTCGGCTTCGAGGAATTTCTGCTTTTTCGGCGTAATTTGGGTTATCCTCGAGATCGATGCATAACTGAACAGAGAACAGAAACTTTGGAGCAATTGGTAGTGGTGAAGGATGCTTTCCGCCTGAAACTTTTGAAAACGGAAATTTCGTCTTTCAAAACTTTCGGAAACAGTGAAGATTTCTCCCGTAATCGTAATTTTATTTTTCACGCGGTTTCCTCTGCCTAGTATTGTTATTAAATTTCATTTTATTTCGTAAATATTAGTATTTCACCTTGAATATGGAAAGGAAATGTCCGAAAACGGAAATCAGACGTAGCAAAGGTTTCTCCCGTAACTGTAATTTTTTTCCCAACGATGTTCCAAACATGTATCCTGTGTTCTTACATATTCCCCCAAAAAAGGTTTGCATTTCAGCTTGAAAAAGGGGGAGAGTCCGAAAACGAAAGTGACTAAGCTGAAAAATTTGTAAGAATTGATGCATGATATTCAAAAGCATTAATATTCTCCAAGTTACACCACCTTTTATCTAAAATAGTGAAAGCTATCATGCATTCATGGTCCTCAAACTGAAAGTTCTTTTAGCATGATGGATAAAATTGTCATGGCATCCAAGGGGTTTGTGAAGCCTACTGTCGTAGCTGATGGTGATGTTGAGCTTAATTTTTCAAGTAACAGTTTTTCAAAAAAGAAAAATCAGAAAGGACACAACTGGTAATTGGAGTAAAAAACAAGAATGTATTTACAGCAAAATCATTTTAAACGAAAATGAACTTTCTAAGTTCTATACATCTGTTGGAAAATTTCACATTGAAGAATGTTCTTATATTCAAGAAAAAATACTGATCTATGATGAATTCTTAAAACATGCAGAAGTAGTAGATCCTTCACTTAGAGCCATAACATCATTTACTTCTGTAATTACACACAGTCAAATGCCTTCCATTTATAATAACTGAAAATGAACTTGATATACTGGAAGCGGAATTCCTTGTTATCAAGCTGACAAATTAGAGACCATAGCAGTAACAGATAGAATAGATGTCACTTGGTCAGAAATCTCAAAATTAAAAGGCTGTAATGGAGCGGTTAAGTATACTATTCTCTCGAAAGTAATGTTTGCAATACTTTTAGTTCCACACTCGAATGCTGGGAGTAAGAGAGATTGTAGTTTAGTGCGAAAAAAATCAAGCCCGTTTCCAACCTAATTAAGGTTTAGAAACTGTAGAAGCACTTCTTATTGCAAAAATTAATATGTTCTCCTCTGGGCAAGTGTGTTATGAAAAAAGATTTTCTGCTCAGGAACTCAAATCTGCAAAACACTGTACAGCGAAATCACTAACAAAAGCTCTTTAATCAATTTTTTGTTGTGTAAAAAAAAAATGTATCAGTCATGGTGTATATTATTTTCCATGTGAAAAATTTAGAATATTTTGATACAGATTTTCATGTATATAAATGAATAAGTAAGTAAAAAAATGCTAATTAAATTAAATGAGTTGTTTTCCTCGGTTAAAATTGTTCTTTTTGGTATGACTACTGAAAAATGCCCAAAACTACTGAAAATTTGTATGAGTACTACTGAAAATATCTGAAACAGGTTGGCATCTCTGCACGGAGAACAGTAAAATAAAAGCAATTCAGTACTGCAATCTGATTACCAAAAATAATATATCTCTGTGAATCTTGGAGAGGTGCAAGCTCGTTCTGTGTGACATTGGCGAAAAGACCCCAACTCACTGGGTTTTGTTCCAGAATCCTTAGGTTGAATGACCAACTGGAACCCTCAGCTGTGGGCTAATCCCCCACACTGATGTACTTACCTGATTAAAAAGACAAAAAGAAATATTAAGAATGACTCAAGTGTGGGATATGGTGGACCTACTACACTCGAGAAGGACGGTCCACCACGGAATCGACCTGGACTTTCTAAACGACGTATGAGAAAGAGATCTCAGCTGAGTGAATGTAAGATTGGTGTTTGGAATACTAGAGGTATAAATGGCAAGATGAGTGAGGTGATTGAGGAGATGAATAAGTATAGACTGGATGTGCTGTGTGTAAGTGAAACCAAAAAGAAGGAAATTGGAGTAGAAGAAGTGAATGGCATAGTGAGTGTGTAGTCTGCAGTATTGGATAATGTGAGAGGACAGGCTGGTGTAGGTGTGATTTTAAGTGAAAAGATGAAAGAACAACTTGATTCACTATAGTTGCATAAGTGAGAGAATTCTCTGGATTCGTTTGAAAGTGAAACTTCAGGGAATTGTAATTGTTGTAGTGTATCCTCCTTGTGTCTCGGAACCTTCTGATAAGAAAGAAGATTTCTGGAATGAGCTAAAAGCTGTTTCGAGCCAGTTTGGTGCTAAATAAAAAGTTATAATAGCAGGGGATTTCAATGCTAGAATAGGTGTGCAGAATGCAATTTCTGACAATGTTCTGGGTAAGTTTAATGATCCTTGTATGAATGATAATGGTGAAAGATTAATTGAACTCTGCATTGAGAATGGTTTGTGTGTATCTAATACATTTTTCAACCACAAGTATATCCACACATATACTTGGGAAAATCGTACTCTTGGTCGAAAGAGTGTGATAGATTTTGTTGTCTGCAATCAGCGTTTGAAACACTTAGTTGTTGACACCCGTGTGATGAGAGGTGCGGATGTTGGTTCTGATCATTACTTGGTAGTGTCACGAGTGAAACTTAATGTTGGTTGGAGGAAAAGGAATAGGAAGAGACCCAGGATAGAAAGAATAAAGGTTGATAGGCTCCTTGAAGATCATCAGCGGTATTCTGACTTACTCAGAGAACGACTGAAGGATCTGAAGTCTGATGAGAGGGATGTAGAAAAGAAGTGGGAATGTTTTAAGAACTGTGTTGTCACTGCTGCTAAAGTGGTCTGTGGCACCACAATAGTGGGTAACAATAGAGGTGATGCTTGGTGGAATAGTGAGATTGAAGAGGCAGTAAAGAGAAAGAAGGAAGCCTATTTGGGGATGTTGCAAGGTATAGTCTCTGTGGATGAATATCACTGTAAGAAGCGTGACGCTGCTAAGCTGGTTCGCCACAGTAAGGCAAAAGATAGGAAGGAGAAAGTGGAAAGGCATGAACTGGCTTTCTGGAAAGATAGAAAGTCCTTCTGGAAGTACATGAGACTCAGGAAAAATAGGGGAAACAAAGTTGTAAGTTGTGTGAAGAATGAGATTGGGGAAATGATATGGGAGCCCAATGAGTTAAGTGACAGATGGGGTGAATACTTCTGTGAGTTATTAGATCAGGAAAACAAAAATGATTGAGACAGACGCAGATGATGTCACAATGAGGAATGAAAGCACAGGAGGGATCTCAAGAGAAGTGTGTAAAGCTCTAAAATCTCTTCAGAATGGTAAGACTCCAGGAGTTGATGGCATAACTGCAGAGATGCTGAAATATGGTGGTGACTCTATAATTGACTGGTTAACTGAAATTTGCCAGTTGTGCTGGGAGTTAAGAATGGTCCCTCGGGATTGGAAGGAGGCTATTATTGTTCCCTTGTATAAGGGGAAAGGTGATCAGACTGAATGCAAGAACTATCGTGGTATTAGCCTACTGAGTGTGCCAGGAAAAGTGTTTGGTAAGGTTGTTATTGAAAAAGTACGGGGTCTTAAATCATTGAAAAGTGTGGGTTGTTCAAAGTGGTTTTATGCCTGGAAAAGGCTGCACTAACCAGATTTTTGCATTACGCACAATGATTGAAAAGTATCTTGCTGTTGGGAAGAAAGTTTTTACTGCCTTCATAGATTTACAGAAAGCTTACAATCGAGTGAATAGGACACTTTTGTGGAAGGTATTGAATGAATATGGTGTTACTGGGAATCTACTTGATAGTGTAAAAGCCATGTATGCTGGTAGTAGAGCTTCTGTACGAGTGAATGGTGTTTTATCAAAATGGTTTTCCATTGGTGCAGGAGTTAGACAAGGTTGTGTAATGTCACCATGGCTGTTTAATATATTTATGGACGCATACATGCGTGATGCCAAAATAGATAATAGTGGTTTATGTCTTGGTGATATCCGTGTGTGCAGATTGCTGTATGCTGATGACACTGTCCTGTTGGCAGAGAGCAAAAGTGAGTTGCAGAGTATGTTGACTTGGATGCACGAAGTTTACATGAAATTCAAACTAAGTATAAATAAGGGAAAAACCAAAGTTATGGTGTTTGATAGAGGAACAGGTAGCACTGAATGTAATGTAAGTATAAATGACACTGTGATTGACCAGGTGAGTGAGTTTGTGTATTTAGGAAGCATGTTTAACAGAGAGAACAAGTTGGATGGTGAAATCAGTAGGCAAGTGAATTCTTCTTTGAAAGTCATAGCTGCTCTGGGAGGTTTTCACAGGAACGATGGGTTCTCTAGAGAGTCCCACATGGCTGTGTATGAAACAGTAATTGTTCCTACTCTGATGTATGGCAGTGAAACCTGGGTACTGCAGAAGAAACATAGGAGTCGTTTTTGTGCTGGAGAAATGCATTACTTACGGGGGTTTGTGGCAAGACACGATCTGGTTGTGTGAGGAATGAAGATGTATTGCAGTTGTGTGATGTAAAGCAAAATGTTGTTAGCAAGGTGGAGACCAATATGCTTCGGTGGTTTGGCCATGTTGAAAGGAATGAGTGATGAAACGCTTACTAAGAAAATCTTCTCAGCCCAAGTGGCAGGAAGGAAAGGCAGAGGAAGGCCAAGGAAGACATGGGTGGATCAGATTCAGGAGTGTCTGCATGAGAAGAAGATTATGAGTATGAAGTATAAAAGATCTTGTGTACGGCGTGTAATGGATATCAGTGAAGCATGAGTTGTCTGTCAAGATCGCTGTAAATGGAGAAGTTTGATACGACAACAATAAGTAAAAATATCTGGAAGTTTGTATTTCTTTTTGGAGCTAACCTCTGAATCTCAGAGAACAGCTTAGGGATATGTATGTATGTATGTATATATCTGTAAATATGTTTAGATTTTGCATCAATTTTAAGTGTGAAATAATGCATGGTGTCTTGTGAGTTTTAACATTTAGTAAAAATGTATTCAGTTGTATTTCATTGGTCCTAACACAATTAACTCTTAAGTTATATGATGGGCAATTCCTTGTAGCCAATGATGCTTTTGGGAGTTGCCAAATTACTCCCTCCCATTCCAGGGTTCCCATGGTCCTTATAAATCTCTAAAAATCCTTAAAAAGTGCTTAATTTTTGACAAAAATATGTAGGTACTTCAAAAGTACTTATTTTTCATTACTGGCTGCATGAAATCCAGAAATTATGATATATTGCCTATAACTTTTGCTTCTGATTAGCTATGTTGATGTCAACTGAAAGTTTGTGAAAAAGCACTGGACAGTATGAGATACATAATTTCTTGAAAAACGTGAAGGACCATGGGCTCTGTAAAATACACATATCCAGCAGATTCTAAATACTGTTGTTTGTTCAAGTCCCATCATCATCTCGTGGAACTGACAACTCGATTTTGTATTTCCCCTTTTTGTATGTGCAAGTAACAATGTTTCAGTCATACCAAGAAAAAATTAAGTGCAAAATTGAAATCTTCAACTCGTAAATTTGACTGTGGGTTTTACAATTTAAACTGTAAGATGAATAAGTGCAAAATTCAAATCTTGAACTCATAACTCTAACCACAGTTTTATAATTTACATATCCTAATTTATTGCAAACGTAATTATATTCACACATAGGAAAACTGATTTAACGACAGAAATCTCTTTTAACTGAATGAGGTCACCTCTTTCCCCACTTTTGGCTGAAGTATACCTACAAAATATTGAGCAATCAATAGTGATGCAACATGACCAACAACCTACCTAATGGCTCCGTTATATCGACAATATTTTTGTCATCTGGCCTCATCCTAAAAAAGATCTATTGCAACTCACAAACTTAATCACTGAAAAATTCCTGTCCATTAGATTCACTATTAATGAAGAAATTGATGGCAAGATAAATTTCTTGGATGTCAGCATCTCAAAATGTAATTTATCTTGGATGTCAGCATCTCAAAATGTAATAATCTTCTTTCCACTTCTGTTTACTGAAAACCAGTTTCTACCAATAGCATTATTCCTTTCAATTCTCATACCTTCCACCAATATAAACTGTCAGCCTTCAAGTCTCTCATTCATCGAGCTCATTTGGTTTGTAACACTGAAATTAATCTAACAAATGAATTAGCAAATACCCGCTTGATCGCTACTCAACATGGCTTTCCCCTCTCCTGGTTTCTAAATTAATTCAAAATGCTAAGAAAAAACCAGTTGTTGCTCTTCAACTTGTTCCACCAAAACAAGGAACTAACATTTGCTGGCTCAATCCCTTACCATGAACCTTCTGCCTACAAACTCATCAGCATCTTCAAAAGAGAAGGATATAGACTTGCCATTCGTTCTTCCCCTTCAATTTCTGTTATACTCCGTAATGACAGAGACCCAAGACCTCTGCTTTCTTCGCCTGGAGTGTATAAAATTCTGATCAAGACTAACCTTGGATTAACCGCATACATAGGAAGTTCATTCTGGAAAATTCTTTCAAGACTTCAGGAACACAATTCTGATGTGAAATTTGGAAAACCTTCATCTGCCTTATCTCTTCCTACCATGGCTGACACTTCTGCTATTCCACTTTGGTCCGATACTAAAAAGTTGGCTCCCTTCCAAAATCGGTATGCTCTGAGGTTTAGAGAAAGTTTGGAAATTTTATTTTCCAAAAATTGCAATTCTGAGCTCCCCATTTTCGTTCCTTACATCTGGAAATTCCTCATTGCATCAAGTCACCCGAAGTTACCATTACGAAACTTACCTTTCCAATCTGGCTTACGTAAACCAATTGTAGTCGCACTGATGAAGGCCATAGTAATGGCTGAAATATATTTGCATTAAACTTTTATATGTAACTTAGCGTGTTCTACACTACCTTCTTCTTAATTTAAACTGCATAAATTCAACTTTATTTTATATCCTCTAATTTAAATTATATAAAAAAATATTGAAAACTTGTGGCATAGTTAAATCATATATACAAGTATTTGGGCATATGTCTTTGTTGTGTATGCGATTGATAAGGTCTTTAAAAAATTTAGCAAGAGTTGCTTAAAAAGTCCTTATTTTTTGTGGGAGGAAGAGAGTGGGAACCCTGCATTCCCTTAAAAAGAGAGAAGTATCTAACCTAGCTAAAGATGAGTGTGCTCTGAAAAATCTAGGTACTCATTATTTCTGTAATTGCTGTCTGATTTTTATTATAGCCACACAAGTATGCTGTTTATATGTGTACTGGGGGCGGGTTAATTTAAAAAGAAAGGAGGGTTGACATTTATTTAAATGACTTATAATCAGTTTGTGTTAAGAAAGCTTTAACATTTTTCATGCTTTTGAACTATTTTTGTTTGCCAAACAATCTCTCCTGGTGCTGCTGAAGTAAAGTTTATGGATTAAACATGGTGATGATTTCCCCATGATTATACTTATGCTTCAGTTGTAGTAGACCTTCTGTATATTATTTGTGATTGTACTTTTTTTTTTCTGTGTGCTTGCAAAATATACTTTGTGACATTGAAATTGCATCACCCTAAAGGGATGGGAATACAGATAGGATGATAACAGCCAAGAAGGTAAGGAACACACATGATAACATTTGCAGGTGTCAATGAATACATCTATTGAGAGAAAATGATGCTTACTATGTACCAATCGATGTGATTTAAAACCAACTTTGCTGCTGATACAATGAGCTAAGCATCTTGTTATTAAACTATACAGTCATTGAATACCCTTCTGCAGGGTTTTGCACCAAGCCTCCTTCACTTGGTCACAGAATAGCCATGGTCCAGGCTGGCTGTGGGCAGACTTGTAGATGGTGTTCAATCATGGCCAACATGTGCTCAACTAGGAAGAAATCTGGGACCTGATTGGTGATGGCATTACATCTGCACCTGGAAGATATTCATAAAAAAAACCTCTGCAGTATGTATGTAGGCATTTTCGTTCTGAAAAAGATATTATGCACCCTATTTGGCAAGGGGAGAATAAAGCTTTCAGAATCTCAGTGACAAGCACTCAGGTTTCTATTGACAAACATTGAAGATGAATGATGACTAACTAATTACTCCCCACACCAGAAAGACCTGCAGTATGGCATTTCACAATGTCTCTAGGTATATTGTGTTACACACATTGTTGCCACGTGTGTGTGTGTGTATGTGTGTGTGTGTGTGACCGACCGACTGACCCCAAGCAGAAGTCTGATCCATTGTTGAAGACCACTTGATGTACCCCAGGTGCCTGTGTATGGTACCATTTCAGACATTCTGATGATGGGCTGCAGTCACTGTTAATTGACACTATGCCCAGTATACGCGGAGACCTCATTACGCTAGTTGGAGTGCAACGGTTCAACAGGAGTTGGAGTTGCATCTTCTTGATTAGCTTGGCAGTAGGTGTGGTGTGAACCTGTTGGCAGATGAGACAATCCTCCTTTTTGTAGTTTCTATCAGATTCTACTACCAATTCTACAAGTACTCTGATATTCCAGCAGCCCCTCTTGCCAACATCAATGCACTGTGTTATTGTTATGTCCCACAGGTTTGCTGCATGACAGAGCAACTGTCTTGCCTCTCAAAGGTCAATAAGTAATTCTGTGTTGAAGCCTCCGAGTTGCTGATTCAAGGGGCGTTCAATAAGTTCTTAGCCTGATCTTGAAAATAGTGGCTGACGGCTGACACAAGTATTGCATCATCCTTCAGTTATATAACAGCCATGCCAGGTTGCTGTGTCAGCTTTTAAGATGGTGCCACAGTGTATTGAAGTCTATAATGTGACAATGAATGAGCGACAGATGAAATTGCGGAACCGAGTGGTGATTGAATTTTTGATGAAGGGAGAGGAAACATGCAGTATTCATGAATGGATGGCCCATGTGTATGTCGATGGCACACCTTCATATGTCAGTCAAAAGATGGGCTGCTCTCTTTAAACAGGGAAGAGACTCTGAAGACAACCAACCCTCAAAGGAACACTCAGTAGAGGTGACCACAGATGAAATGTGCCAGAAAGTGCAGGCCCTGGTGATGTTAAACTGGCAAATATATCTTAGACATTGCTGAGGAACTGAAGTTAAGTACCAGCAGTGTTTGGACCATTTTGCATGAGAGGTTAGGGATGTCAAAGGTCTGTGCCAAGATGGGTTCCTCGAATGTTGACATACGAGATGAAGAATGATCGTGTTGAAGCAAGTCTGGTTCAACTTGAGTGTATTAACTGCAATCCATATAACTTCTATTCCTGCATTGTGATTGGTGATGAGACGTGGCTTTACCTTTGGGACCGTGATAGTAAACAAAAGAGCATGCAGTGGAAGCATCGTGAACAAAATTCATATGCAGCCTTGAAAAGCCTTGAAAAACGAATTTTTGCTTCAAGGCCTTGAATGTTTGGGAATTTTTGCTGTTTTTGTTTTTTATAAAGGTTGGGAAAAGCCCTGAAAATTGCTATCAGCAAATCTTAAATTGTTTAATTTTGTAACAATAAAAAAGAAAGCTTTTAAAAAATGAGCGTCTGAAAAAACAGTTTCTTACAGTAAAGGTCGCTTTGCGGAGAGTCTGTTATCAGATTTTGCTCATCGCGGTCAGTCGCCGCTGAATCACGTGAAATGCTTGTGCGCTCACCCACACTCCTGTCGGCGCAGTGAGAATACAACATGTTTTCAGCGTGTCGTGTTTTTGCGGGAAGGAAGATATTTTTGTTCTCCAATATCATATTGTTATTCAGGGTCATCCTCCCAAACAGAATTCATATTCAATCATTAGTATGTACTATGACTATTAATAATGTCATAAATTATTAAACTTGTGATTTATTTGTAAGGGGTAATCATCCTAGCAACTACTTTTTCTTCCTTTGGTCAATACAGTTGTATTGTCATTTGCCATATTATGAAACCAATAATTAAAAATGTAGTAAAAATGAAAACAAAAGTTGGAAACATTTTTAAGGGCAGATATTTTGCTAAATGCCCATTCTTTTAATCAAACATGTTCCACACCTTGTTTAACAAGCCCTGAGTATAAAAGTAGTGAAAAAAGAAACAATGTATGGAAAGTTATTATACAAACTTCTTTTCTATGCTTTAGGATCAAGGGTATTGATTGTTTTACTTTAATTTTTTCACAAAAAATTAAAAATGGGAATGATGTTATCCCCCCCCCAACTGTGTACAAATGCTTTCAAAGGCCTTGAAAGGCCTTGAATTCCTCGCCTTCCCTCAGATGTGAACAAAACCCTGCATGAATCGCCATCACCAAAAATGTTCAAAATACAATTATCTGCAGAGAAGTTTATGGCCACCATTTTTGGGATTTAGAAATGTTGCCATTAATTGATTACTTGCCTCATAAAGGGACTATGAATTCTGTTTATTATGTTGCCCTATTGCGACAATTGCGCGGAGCCAGCAAGAGTAAACAGCGAGAAAAATTGCAACGGGGTGGTCTGCTTCAGGACAATGCTCTAATCCACATTGTTGGTGTTTCCATGTGAGCTGTGGCAGAATATGGCTTCCAACTGCTTTCTTACCCACCGTACTCACTTGACTTTGGCCCATAGTGACTTCTTGCTCTTCAAAAATCTGAAATATAAGATCTTCATAGTATACGTTTTGCAGGGGATTGTGAACTGAAGGAGGCAACGAACTGTTGGTTTGAGGAGAAAGATAAAACGTGATTTTGCAGCTCTGGGATTCACCAACTCTCTTATCAGTACGAGTGTATCCAAGTCAGGGGAAGCTATGTGGGGAAGGGGGGGGGATGTTTTTGAATTTTTTTTTTGTCTTTGTATGTTAGAACTTATTAAATGCCCTATCTATCATTTTGAACATGATGTAGTATTCTTGATAATATGTTTGCTTTCTGAAGTTGGTCCCTGCGAGAAAGCATGTTAACTGCCTCACATATGCATTGTTTTGAACTTCACGCCTTCTGTGTCTGTGTTTACTTCAACTAAAGCTTCCACTCAACTGGTACTGCATTTTAATCAATTGCATATCTCAGCATAACTCATCCATGTGCTGATTTGCATGCATTTTCAATCACTTCTTCTGGGTGCTACATTTTCAATGTCGCAGAGTATAAGAACACAGGTCAGAAACGTGAGATTGAAGTGAAACAACCTTCCTTTCTGAACTGTTTCTTCCTTTGTTATAGGAAAAGACAGTTTCGATTTCTCTGAAGAGGATTCGGAAGAAAATAGTGAACATGATTTTGATGACGAAAGTATCAACACAGGCTTGCCTGAAAATGATGAATTTATTGAAATTAAAGGAAAGTTAAGAAAGAAAAAACGTGCTGGAGACGAGTGTGTAAGTAATCAGAATTCATCCTGTGAAAATGTTTCCATGTAGTATATAGGAAAAATTGTAGCAGGATGAAGTGATGTCACTGGGCAGCCTCATTTATTATTATTATTGGATGTATCTTTAATGTATATATACCTTTAGTTTATAAATTGCTATGTTTTTTAAATGCTCTGTTGAACTCTCATTTGATATATAATTTATGCTACTTTGTTATGAAACAAATAAGTGAATAACTTATGTTGTTTGCAGTGAATTCTTTGTCTGGAATATAAGAACAAACTTTCTGTGCTAAATCAGGAAGTGTACTGCAAGAAGGATAGTGTACAGTCAACCATCCGTTTATGTATAGTTACATCTCTGCAAAATGCTGTTAAAATTAAATGATGAAACTCCACTGAGAAACTGTAAACTACCGCCTAGAACACTGATAGGATGTTGGCTTCTGTTGCTGAGCGCAAGGATTTGAGTACTGAGCATTGATCTTTGTGTGTGATTCTCTTCCTTTCTTAGAGCCAGTATCCTTAAATTAAGGAGAGTGAAAGGAGATTTATAGTATGCCTCCCCCCACCCCCCATGTTCATTATTTATTAATCATTATATAACACCTGTATACCCAAAACTGGGTGATTGGGCTGGTGAAGCACCACACATGGATACAGATTATGAGAACAGAAAATCAAAGTTAAAATCAGAATTGAAATGAATGTTAATTTCTTGCAAACTTTCTTCATCTGTCTGTTCATTGTAGGCATTTTGGCTTCCGACAAAATGCTCCCTGTGCTACCTGACAAAATGCTCCCTGTATCACTAATGGTCAGTTTTACACCATCAATCCATAATGTTTTGTTAACCTCTTGGTCAATGACCAGGTGCTTTAGACCATAACACCTGTCATGAAAATCTTCCCCATACAGCACACATACTCAGAGAACTATCTTTTAATTAACTTTTCCTCCTACAGAAGAAGTATCCAACAAGATCAAATATCTTATTATTAATGATGTCACAACACTGATTTAATTTCTGTTATCACTCTCACATTAACTACATCTGACTGATGAAACTCTCACTTTGTATTCAACTTTCACTACTGTAGAAGAGTCTGGTCTATACAAGGTGCACAGGAAAATCCCTTTAGTCTGGAATAACTTGTGAACGGAGAGAGGTACAGTTATACAAGTGAGATAACAGTATAGTAAAGCGACTGCGCCCAGTCAAATGCAACCGATAGCAGCGCCCCTAATGGCGAAATGCGGAAGTTAGCCATTGCAAATCGAAAACTAAAAGAGATAGAGCAAAATTTCCAGATACAAAGCTGTAGAGCATCAATTAATTAGTACAAAACTACATTTGTTTCACACGGATAAGATAAATTGCCGCCTGAATACCCTAAAATATCCCAAATCGATGTGCAACCTTTTGTGTGAACGTTAGAAGGGATCAGGCATAGGTATGAGCAAATACACGCAATTTATTGAATAAATGGGTACTTATGTCAATACAGTTTGATGACATCAGACAAAAAAAACAAACAAAAAAGGCAAACTGGCGCACAGTGATAAAAAAGTTAATGTCGAGTATGTTCGAAGAGTTTGCCATTGCCCATGATACACATTTGTATTCGTGAAAGTAACTCTGCATGCACATTCCTCAGCATGGAAGGTGTCATCACTATTGCAAGCATCTGTAACACAATGACGTAGATCCAGCAGACTTGTAGGCGCTGTTGCATACACCTGATTTTTTACCTAACCCCAGAAATCCAAGCTCGCCATTCTCACACAGTATACGTAGACCTAAACTTCTGATCAGGGTACATTCTGCTACTGGCTTTTATGTCGTAGGTACGGTACAACGTCACAATCTGCATTTGCATACGGCTACATTTGCGAAATGTGAATATGCAGATTCGAATTGTCGCGCATCGATTTCGGACATTTTAGGGTATTCAGGCGACAATTTATCGTATCTGTGTGAAACAAATGTTGTTTTGAACTAATTAATTGATGCTCTACAACTTTGTAATTGGAAATTTTGCTCTATCTTTTTTAGTTTTTGCTTTGCAATGGCTAACTTCCGCATTTTGCCACTAGGGGCGCTGCTATTGGTTGCATTCGATCGAGCGTAGTTGCTTTACTATACTGTTTTCTCACTTGCATAACTGTACCTCTCTCCATTCGCAAGTTATTCCAGGCTAAAGGGACTTTCCTATGCACTCTGTGTACTGAATTGTAAGCATTCAGCATTGTCCTTTGTCTAACCTCTTTCTTAGTAAAAATGATTTTATACTACTGATATAAGACCTTCTTTGTTAATTCTAGTGTCTGACTACTTGTCAAGCATACCTGCCTTATTGATTATTAAGTACAAATAGCTGAAATCTGCCACCTGTTCAAGCTCCTTTCCAAGGAAAACTCAGAACTGATTTTTTTTCAGTAGTTTGACTTAAGACAGATTTCAAATTTCTGAATGTTTATCCTGTTGAGAAAATTAAATGTATTATGTTCCAAATTTCCAAAGCTGATAGAGATTATATTGTAAGATACTGACACTCTTAGATATTGACACCAAATCATAAAGATAAAGCAAACCGTTGATGTTGTCTGTCTCAACATCTGTTACAAAGTTGGTTTCTTTGACAAGCTTATCCGTGTAAATTAAAATGGCAGTGGGGGCAACTTACATCTCCTGGCCGTTCCACAGAATTTTAAACACTTACCAGTATTTTCATCGTCTGATAATTGTGAAATGCTGAAATCAGTCAAGAATTTTTTTATTTTTTCCGATTTTGGAAACTTCTTTTTCATCATAGTTTTTTAATTATTCACCAAACAATTTTTTCCTAGGGACCCTGTCAAAGCCTTTTCAAAATCAACAAGCACCAAATCTTGATTTATCTAAAAAAATTTTTTAGAAAGCTAAGTAAAAGTAAGTTTTAATGACGACAAAGAGATAGTATATCACCCGAGAAAGTATCTTAATTGATATTATTACTGTTTAACATGTGATTTTTAATTTAGTGGTAGCGTTTTTGCTGATCCAAGTGTACATCTTCAGCCAGTTTGGTGTCGAATATTCACTGAGCCGTCCCGGTGGCGCAGGCTTATGGCCACTTGTCTGAGATGTATCTGGGTTTGAATTCTGGTGAGGCATGGATGTTGTGTTTGTCTTACAACTCTTGCTCTAAATTAGGGTTGGACAACTGCTTATAGCCCATTGAGTTGCTCACGGTAGTTGTTTAAACCTTCAATAATAAAAAAAAAAATCTTTGAAGTTTGTTTATTCATTGGATGTTAGGCTGTTGCCATAAGAAACATATAGTTAACTCACACAATAAAACAAATGGTCCAAAAGTTCAACTTAGCAGTTGGTGTTGAAAAAACTAATGTTGACATTCTTATAAAAAATATCACAAAATTGAAAATTATAAACAACAGACATATGTTATACAAATTGCAGATGAACCCTCATAAATCTGCACATAGTATATGGGCATCACTAAAAGATCCTTTATCACCTGTTTAATGGAACATGAATGATTTTAGAGAGAAATGTAGTTCTACTGCTCTCTCCTGATTGCATACAAAACAAATTCACTTCCACAAAGCATGTCATCCCAAATGGAAAACATCGTTTAATATTTCAGAAATGATTCTGAATTCAGGATCAAGTACACGGAATCATTATATACAGGGTGTCCACCATGAGGCTTCAACATTTTAAGTACATACTGGTTTTGTACACAAACATTACTAAACATGAAAATGAAAGTGATACAAAGTTTTCAGTTAAGTTCAGTTCACTTCACTGCAGCTCCATATGGGTTCCTTTGGTGGCATAAAGAATGTCTAGTCTGTACTTAATTTCACACTATGTGTTTTGCAACATGTTTTTAATGACAGAGCTTATGGCATCTGTTATGTGCTGTTTCAAATCCATTATGCTGGTAACTTTTGTAGAGTACATGTCAGGAAAATATGGGGGCCAGGGAATTGGACCACCACGGCCTCTCTAACGGTTGGGGAACATGTCATTCAGGAAATCTCTGACATCATAGCTCCCATAGGGTGGGACACCGTCCTGCTGGAAAATTATGGTTTGCTGCTATCTGTGGTACAGCAAAGATGTGAAGCATATGTAGGTATACCATGCCAGTGACAGTGTTTGCAGTGAAGAAAAACGGCCCAACAATCTGATTGTGCAGAAGACCACACTACATGTTAACTTTTTGGACTATCATGCATGTTTGTTACTGTTGTCTTTGACTCATTGATACAAACTCAAAGACACCTAAAAACAGTTTTTTAGGCAATTATAATTTGCTGAAAGGAAATTAACATTTGCAAGTAAATTAATATGTGAAATATATGTACTCACACTACAACATTGTAATACTAACACTATTTTTTTAGCATGTTTTTTTTGCCGATTATTAATACTAACAGTATTTTCCTAAAACCAA
Source organism: Macrothele yani (assembly GCA_039090855.1). Classification (NCBI taxonomy): domain Eukaryota; kingdom Metazoa; phylum Arthropoda; class Arachnida; order Araneae; family Macrothelidae; genus Macrothele; species Macrothele yani. Next base: position 87,215,659 of record CM077001.1, read on the forward strand.
ATATTATTTTGATTACAATATAATAAAATATTGCCATTTGACCCTTCTAAATATTTATTTTTTAATATCAAACAAAAACTAAGTACGCGGTCATATCACGAATTGGCAAAGAAAAAAGAAAACATGCTATAAAAATAGTGTTAGTACTAGTGTGAGTGTATATGTTTCACATATTAATTTACTCACAAATGTTAACATCACGCACGTGTTCTTCAACTACATGCGGATTTCCTAAGCTCCAAATTCGCACATTGTGTTGATTCACTTTCCCTAAAATGTGAAAAGTTGTCTCATCTGAAAACATTATGTGCAATGAAAAGTTTTCTTCATTAGCAATGTGATCCATCATGGTGATCACAAATGATTCTTGCTTTGGCTGGTCATCAGGTTTGATTTCTTGCAAAATCTGTACCTTACAGGTGTGGAAACATAGTCGATGGTGAAAAAATCAATGAACCATCAACTGTTTCATTCCAAGTTCTCTCGCTGCTTGTCAGACTGACTTCTGGGGACTTCTTTTGAATGATCTCCGCGCATTTTCTACAGCCTCTTCTGAGACTCTAGGATTCCATGCATGATGTCCTTTCAACACACTATTGGTCACCCAAAACTGATCACATCAATTCTTGATAGTCTTAAATGTCAGAGGGTCCTTATTGAAGACATGGAAGTTTTCTTGCTCTTGGGTGATCGATTTTGTTTCTGCGTACCACCACACAACCTGTGCGTGCTCGCTCAGAGTTGCCATTTTGGAAAATGATTGACTGCTGCAACTCTGCTGTGCACTACAACTTTTTCACATAAACTTAGTGATTCTCTGCTTCCGTTCCATCAGAATCACAGCTCTAAAACCTGAAATAAAAAAATAATATACTTGCAAAATGTTGGAGTCTCATGGTGTATGTATATACATACACAATACACTATGTTGGAGTCTCACCCTGTATGTCCAGCACTGATAATTATAATGGCAATACACCTTTTACCATACCACTACCATGGAAGTTACCAGTGCATGAAACAAAGAATCATTTAAAATTCATCACAAAAATCCTAAAACAGGAGCCAGTCATTGAAAGCCATATTGGACAAGACAAATACACCCTACACAGCAATTAAACTAAAAACCAAGATTATTATGGCAGCAGCTCATTACTTAATAAACAAGACATAAGCACGCATGAGTGAACATTTGGCCCCAGTGGCTGAATATGCATACATGGATGTACATCCCCTACCACTTTTAAATCCACTCTGCCCTTCACTCAGATGATTTTACACTATCATTCTTGGTTTGTTTTCTCGTATGTCTGCATAAACTTTGCAGAGCATGCTAATTGTTGGATCTTACTTTTACAGGCTGATGTGGCCGCGGCACCAGGTGAAGTATCGCGTGCAGTGAAGCACCCGATATCTCCACCGAAAAAAATAAATAAATAAAAATAAAAGTAAAAAAAATTAAAGAAAATTTTGTTAAAATTTTTGCTTTCCTCCTCTGCTGCTCGGGGCTGGCAAGGAGTTTTCCTACTTGCGTTGACAACCGAAAATTATGCAACAGCAAATTAATTATTTTATTCCAATAATTAATAATAAATTCCCATAATTAATTATAACAAATTAATTATTAACCTCCCGCAAAACCCGTAACGTGATTGGGCGTGGATGACTGGATTTAACTCCAGCACGTCCCAATCTACCGAAAAGTCACAGCAACGCACACACACACTCAAAAAGATACCCAACGCTTATTTCATGCACACTTGACATTTAATATTCAACATTATATATTATATACACTGCCACCTTTATCCATGAAGTTGCACAAAAATCTGCTGAGATGAATGTATGGTGGGCTGCTCTATCGGCAGCATTATTATGCACAATGATTTCAACACTTTATCACTGATTAAATGATAAAACTGATTTAACTAACTCTGATTTAACAATTAACACTGATTCAAACACTGTTCACTGATGAGATTCTAGCATGCACAATAAAAAATAGAGCAAAGGAAACATATTTGAGAGATTACCCAAAACCTTTGAATACACACTTTAGAAAACGAGAATTTATATAGTACGAGCGTGAGTACCAGTAATTAAAATGATACAGTAATTATCATGACTGCCGCAATTTAATTATAAGCTATATATATATATCTATACCATTACACACACCCTGCATAGGCTTGAGGTCAAATTAGCAGGGAAGAGCTCTTAATACTTATGGCCATAACACAAAGAAAAAAAAACACACGAATAAAATGTGTTGGAGGCCTCCGCTTTCGTACTCCCTTTCACAGGGGACAGAGTTCTATACGCTGTTTCCCCGTCCGACGGCACTTGTAGGTCGTGAGCAAATGTTCATATGAACTCCACATACCTTGGCAATCTTTTTATGAGGTCTTTAGAGCAGAGAAGTGGCAAAAAATATCCTGCCTTCCGTTCGTTTGGCGACAACCTAGGCACTTGTGCACTAATGTCGACTTAATTGTGGCCGAGAAGCCCCATGTCCAGAGGACTGAGATGTTGTTCATTTTAAGAAGGGATCATTCATAGCCCTCCTTACTTGCTTCTCTGCTTCTTTTTGGGCTCTCCCAGCAGTCAGCTCTCAGGCTTTGGTTCCATGCACCTCGCTGAGGCTTTTCTCTTGCGTGTTGTCGCATTCGTCCTGAGAATCCCTCGCCGCTTGTTTTTCTCTTCTAAGTTCTCCTTCCTCTTTGTCCTGTCTCAAGGGCTCCTTTTTGCCACTTGAAGAGGGATTTATCACCTTTGTTTTCAACTGTGGGTGGCACTCGGTTCTCTGCTTATCCCGTTCAGTTCGGAGAAAAATGCCACCACCAGAATGTCTCTTGGCTTCAAGAGGGAATTTTTGGGGTGAGTTTTGCAGACTTTCGTTAGAGTCAAAAATGTACAAGACGGTTGCCATGAGTCCAAAATAGAGATGGTCTGTCGCCATGTGGGCTTTCACAATTCTCGTTTGCCAAAAGGCTACGAATTATGCACTTTTCAAATAATGAACAAATTTTAACAATGGCAGTGATGAACAAATTAGAGGATCGATTACCGTAATTAATTATAACCCTGAGTGCCGCCTTGCAGTTATATCGAAACAAAAATTTATCACATAAATGAAATATAAAAATTTTCCACAAGTTAGGCTGCACCCTATAACATAATTAAGGAGATTCCACGGTAGTCATTACAGCCCATGTTCCTCCCCCCTCTTACAAACAACTGGCATTCTGTTTAACTTCTGCTATGCTAGTGATAACTGTGTATAACCAATTCAGGATGAATTTCATTAAAATCTATAGCTCTACCACTCCTGAGGGATAGAATAGTATGTCTTCATGGAAACTAATAGTTGTCCAATATTTATTCTCATCACTTGTAGATTTAAATCATTATCTGCTACCTGTCGATTCTTCCTGAATTTCTACTTACATGCCTATCACTATGCTGTTTTCTGAGATTCAGAGTTGAGCGCTTCAAAGAAAGCTCATCTTTCTGACTAAAGTTTAAAACTGATGGAACTAGATTTTACTCATGGTTGATGTATCAAAAGTCTCCACTTACAGTGATCTCAGCACATAACTCAAGCTTTACTTACATCCATCACGTCTTGTACAAGACCTTTTATACTTCATACTAAAATCTTTTCTCATTCAGACATTCCTGAATCTGATCCCTCCATGATTTATTTTCTTTACCTCTCTTTCCTGCCACCTGTGCTTGAATAAATTATCTTAGTAAGCATCTCACAACTCATTGTTTCAGCATGGCTAAACAACCTAAGAATATTTGTTTTCACCTTACTTACAACATTTTGCTTTACATTATGCATCTGCAAAACATCTTTGTTCCTCATATGATCAAAATATTTCTTGCCACAAGCCCTCTGTAAGTAATTATCTCTCCAGCACATTTGTGCTTAGCAAAAATCTCCTTAAAAAAAAACCCCAACATTTTTGGCTATTCTGGAAATTTCTTTGTACATAATTCCCAAAATCTGTGAGTGACTTAAATTTTCCTAACTCACATATTGCCTTTAAGCTGACCCTTATACAAGCCACTGAATAAGCCTGTGACCTTTTACATAAAAACTTCCTTTATCAGCTTATTTCATTTCTTTGACATTTTTACTCATTCTGTGTGTTCTTGCCTTCCCATCTTTACATGCAACCACACCACATAATCACTTTACAGCCTCAGCTATAGTTTTTAGACCTGTTCTACTCGACTTTTGTGCTGGTGTTGAGTTAGTTTTGACACATGTGCACCAAATAATTGCGTACTTAAATAGACAAAGTCATCGCTCTTTCCACGTTTTTTCTTTTTAAAAGAAGAAAAAAAAAAAAGAAACTTGGAGAAAGAGCGATGGCTTTGTTTACATTGTCTCCACAGATTTGGAAGATTTTCACCAATTATATCCTTGCATGATGGCTTTATCTTTCTGTGGATACAAAGTGTCTCTCTGTAATGATAATTGTGGAAACATTCTCTTTGTATTTAGTCATTTAAAAAAACTCAAGAAGCACTGTTTGTAAGTTCAATTTCTCAAGGATGAGGCAGAAGTCTTTTTCAACACAATGCCTGTCCTCACACAAGCTTGAAAACTTGGAAAGCCATCTTAAAACTTGAATGGACCCTGTTACCCCATTATCCCTGTATAGCACTGATTCTTGTTTTATCTGATTATCTCCATTTTAGAACACTGAAGAAATCTCTCTGTAGCAGGCTGATGATGTAGATGTGTTTATGCAGCATTGCTGCATGCACAGGAAATGAACCGGTGCAGAGGAAATGTAAATGTTTCTTGTTACCTTAAAGGCTGTAGTTGTGGATCAATGCTTCATGGGGAAAATGGGGTTTATGGATGAAATACCCTGTTGTATGATGATCATATTTTTGAATAAATAATTAGTGAGAAAAATATGTGTTGCATTCCTTTGTGGGCAACCCGTGTATTCACTGTTTTTCACGATGCCCAATTTTCTGCAAGACTGTGTAAATGTACGCTCATAGTTGTAATATCATTTGTTGTAGTAACAATGAATAATACTTTCCATCTTTTGTAGTGTGCAGATTCTGTGTTAAGCATTGTAAGCAAGGTCAACGTTAAGCATTTGCCAAATCATCACATGCAGTTTAAATGAAAAATTGGTGAACTAGATATAAAATTGACTAAATTTCTGACAAATCCCTATTGTCTTCATGTTTAAGATGTATGATGGAAAAGGAAAAAAGTTTACTCCCCAAAGCTCCATAAAATTTTGTACTTTATAATAAACAGCTTGAGCCTCCAGTGAAGCCTTATGAGTCACTAAATGCTAGTCATGTGACTCAGGACTCAACTGCTGCCAACCAAAAAAACTGAATGACCTCTTGTCTTTGGAAGAGGAATTTGGTGTGTACTTTTTTCACAAAATGTTACTGGTGCTTTTAATTGGTTAAACAACTGCGTCAGTTCTTGCCATCCTATTCCTCTGGTACTTCTATTCTGTTTCCCGATATGGTGACACATTACAAAGTTCAACACAGTTTACAACAGCAGATGTGTTCATTGTTTCATGCACACATCTAATCTTTTATCAGTTTCTCCTTACAGAAAAAAGGAAATAAACATTTGAATCTTAAATTTTCCTCTTGACTGTCATAATTTCCTTAAAATTTAAAGGAATCACTTACAATTAGCAGAAATCAGTAATCATTTTTTAAATTAGGCTTGACGTAAATATAGCTCATAAACTTAAGAATTCTTAATGAAATCTTGATTATTTTGAGTAAAAAAATTTTCATTTAACTGATTAAAAATCTGGCTAATTTTTTAACATTTCTTAAGGTCCGGGGGCTACTTTTAGTTTTAGTCCACATTGGCGATCAACTAATAAATTAACTGACAAAATTTATAGGGTGGATACCTGGCAAGGACATCATCATAAACACCACAAAATGAAATAATTACTTATATTTTAAGCATAGAAAATGCATTTAAAACGGTAAAAAAATAATAATAATAATAAAAAGGAATAATGAAACTCCTTTGATCAACCTGAAAGAGGAAATGTATTCAAAATAATAATAGAGAAATTGCGGCAATTGTAACAGTAAAAAAGTGAAAATTTTTTAGGTGTATGTTTAGGTGTATGTTCCTGCCGAGTAGTAACATACTTTTAGAGCACTAGAAACCAAGAAAATATGTTGCATTATCAAAGGCCTGGATCCCACGTTTGAGTTGCCTTCAGAAACGTGACCATACTAAAATTCTGCAAATAATAAAATTTTTCACGGCAGGCTACCATTTTTGCTTTGCGGTCGACGCTTTAGCCATCCCTGCTCTAGAAGATGGCTGCAAAATCCCCCACTCCCACTGTTTTTGTTTTTTATGCATGTGATCAAAGCAAGTGTGCCTGTAGCTGCTTCTGTGTTCAGATTTATTTTATTTTTCATTTTGTGACAAGTGCATTCTTTATAGGTCTTGGTGTATACGTGTTTCAACAACACATTGAAAATTTTTATTTTGTGATTATGTGAAAATAAGGACATCTAAAATTTACTTTTTGTTCTAATTATAATGTATGGCAATAAAAGTAAATAAAATTCAATTGCCATAATATATGAGGTGTGATCAAAAAGTATCCATTCTGGTTGCATAAGTTTGGAATAGCGTGACACAGCAAGAAGTGGTTTAGCACATGTTGACCTTGAAAGTGACTACACATATGCTGTGAGTCATGTCTCCCTTGCTTGCTAGTTGTTTTACAGTAGTGCTTTGTTCTTGCGTGTGTGAAGGTGGTCGTCGGATTTGTCATGTCGAAAAAAAATTTATTAACGAATCTGCATCAGATTTTGTCAGAAACTTGGCAAAACTTGCAAAGATACATACTTAAAGTTAAAGGAAGTCAATGGGGAGGATTGTATGAGCCGTGCGCAAGTTCAAGAGTGGTAAAAATGTTTTAAGAATGGCCATAAAAATTATAGATTGTTCTCAGTGTGACATAGGCGGAAACAGGGTGTTACACGTAAGGCCTTTTCGCAGTCACGACACCAGTATGATGTTTCTTTTCTCTTTCCCTTGGACCAACACACAACACATCTCCGAAGAGGTTTTCCCCTTGAAGCTGTGTTGGAAATATCTTCCGGGAAGCGGAGACTGAAGAGACAAGGAGGTCTTGGTGATTTAGAAGGTCGACCTATTGTAGGCTTCATCACTCCCGCAGGTAAGTTCTCACCGAGTGTCATTTGAAAATCCAGTCCTTGAAGTTTACCGCCTTGCTTCTTGTAGAGGGCAAAGGCATTTAGGCAAACCAAGCCAATCAAGTACCAGAACATCTTCTGGTAATACTTCCCGAGACGTTCCCAACTGCTTTTATAGCTGTGGAGTTGACTGTCGTTCTTATCCACGCCTCCCAAATTCTTATATTCCAGGGCTACCACTGGGTCTTCAATGACTCCCTTTCTTATGTTTGTCTTCTCCGTAGAATCATCGTGAATAGTGCTTACCAGAGTTACATCATGCTTATTTTTCCATTTCATTACCATCTTCTTTCGATAGCCTGCACCTGTTTCGCCTTTCTGTAATTTTGCCTTCTTCACAAATTGTGGAAATTGCTTTCAGTTATTCCTCATGGTCCCCACAACATCAGTTTCCCTGTTACAAATCTTATCCACCAATGTCTGGCTAGTATACTAATTATCAAGGTACAAGCAAATATGCCTTGTCTAATAGATCATTACTAAGTTCAAGAACTATTTTTGCAGTTGTACTCTCACCTGGATGGTTGACCATAAACAGTATCCTTGCCAGTATACACAGTGAACTTTCAAATATATCCTGAACTACACCCACACAGTTTGTACAGCTTTATGCCAGATCTGCTGCGTTTTGACGGTATGTATTGTATCCAACTCAGTCGTCCCCTCCAGAGAAGTGATTCATCTACACAAACATTGTGCTCAGGAGTACAGATGGAGGAAATTTTGTTTTGGAGATGGTTCAGGATTGGCTGTATTTTGTAGAGTTTTTCTTAATATGGTAGACTCTACGGCGACGTCTTGTGCTGTCATTCCCAAGAGAAATTCGCAAGAAATTTGATGATCGACTTATGCTGTCATACCCACTGTAGAAGTCTAACACGGAAACGTCTATAGACGTCATACCCATTTAAGGGGTTAAAACTATCATAACTGGTGATGAGTCGGGGATTTATGGGTATGACCCAAAATTGAGGCCCAATCTTCACAGTGGAAATCCCAAAAGAGAACGATAGAGCCACAGCAATGTCAAGACGATGCTGACTTTTTTTCAATCTTGGGGAAATTGTGCATCATGAATACACTCGATCAGGTTAGTCAATTAACAGGGAGTACTACTGTCAAGTTTTGCAGCATTTTAGGGATGCAGTTTGTCACAAAATACCAGCATTGCATGAGAGTGCAGAGTGGCAATTCTACCATGACAATGCCCCTGCCCGTGCATTGCAACTTTTGCAGCAGTTTCTTGCTAAGCACCTGATTGCACAGGTCTGACAGCCACCCTATTTGCCAGATGTTGCTGCTTGTGACTTTTTTCTTTTCTCAAAAATCAAATACCACTCAAGGAAAAAGATTTAGAAATATTGAGGAGGTACAACAGAATGCAACAAAGCTGCTGTTCACTATTTCAGAAGATGACTTCAAAAAATGTTTTGAGCAGTTGAAACAGTGCTGGGCTAAGTGTATGGCTTTGGAAGGGAACTACTGCGAAGGCTAGTAAAAAGAGTCCAGTCTGTATACTTTTTGATCGCAGCTTGTATGGTAACTAAAAGAGATTTGTGTGCCTCAGAAACACATATATATATTTTTAAATTCTTGTGAGGTTTTATATGGCAGTTGAGGAACTTTCTAAATGTCTTTGCTTTTGTCAAACTGCATGCATACATTCAAGTCTTCAACAGGCTTTAGTTAAAGGTATAGGATACTAATTAGTATCTCTGGACATTATACTTTTTCTTTTTTTAATTTCATGGGGATTTTTGTAAAAACAAAACCATTGGAATACTGGCTTTTTTTTCTTTTGTTTTTATTTATTTCGACAGGCAGGCATTCTTGCCTAACGATACAGTAGTGCTTCTTTCATTAACGAAAAAAGAAAAAAATCTCAAAATTATTCTCTTCTCCATTCTTGTATTGCACACCCATAACAAAAGGGTATTCATGCCAGATTGTGGCTACAAAAGGCAGGGAGATACATTACTACTGATGTATCTCCCTGCCCTCTGTAGCCACAATCAATTTATCAAATGTGGGTTATCCCTGGCTAGGTCAGATTTTTGTAGGCACAACTTTGGCTTTTATCATGGTGTAGCAAACCTGTCATCTATCTGCTTCTGACAAATGGAATGTTATGACACCTTAAATTCAGATGCTATTTAATACATTTTCAGTCTTAGTAATCAGTATATTATGCATAATTTCTGCTTGTTCATTTGACATTTACCAGTCCATTTGAGACATGTTAATCTCATATCAAGCAACAGTTTGTTTTGCCATGTGACTCCTCTGTGTGTGTGTGGGGGGGGGGGGCATTGATGTAGTGAAGGTGACTGGCACCCAGGGGCAAAATATATTATTTGCACCCCTTAGGAAACAACACAAGCATTGAAAGAATAGTTTTGGGAAGTAACTTGAGTGTTAGAAAGCACCTACCTAGGAAAAGTTTGTTCTATGTTGAATATATTCTGAGAATTTATTCAAAGCAATTTCATATCATAACACACTTAAAAAAAAAAAAAATTAACTTAGATTAGTCAGTTCCTGGCCAAATCAAGAAGTGCTAAAAATGCACTGCGTCTTATAAAATGGCAAATTAGACCAAAAAGAAAAAACAAGGTTGGTACCCCAGTGGACAAACAGCCTGAGGTGGGCCCAGGCTTGAGCCCTAGGTGAGGCCTAGGTAGTGTATTTTCCCGATGGTGTGTTCTTTCTCTTCCCTGGAGCCAATGGCTCCAAATTGTCGACAGGTGATTGCTTGTACTCTTAGTTTTTCATGGTAATTGTTAAACCTAAAGAAAAAAAAAAAAAAAAAAAAAAACATTCAATTGCAAGGAAATTTTGTGTTTCATGAAAAGTGTTGCCCTGGGGCAAATTCCCCTTTCTGTTGCTTTGCCTCTGGGGGAGATGGGTATGTCCCCTTAATACAGACTTCCATAAGTGCAGCTTTATCCAGAACCAAAGGTGTAACTAGGGTGGGGCAGACTGGGCTGCTGACTTGGGCACAGTTCAAGAGAGGGCACAAAAAACAAAACAAAAAAACTATTGAAATTGTAGCTTTTACGCAAGTTTTTGGTACACTTAAAATTCGAATTTCTTCCTTAAAATGTTCAGAGAACTCTAGCTGTTCACATTCAGGAATGAAGGAGTGGTTATATGGTCTGTCGAACTAAAAAAGAACTACGGCCTTCGCCAGCAATGTGTGACATACTACAGAGGTAAAGCACGTGTCAAGATGACAAATCTGCAGCGATACATTCCATCGGTGTAGTTTAGTTGGTTAGAACAACTCGCTCTGGAGTGAGTAAATATGAATTTCAAATGTGTGAATTTCACATTGGCACCCGAACGTAAAAATGGATCTACTGGCCATTGGGTTCTCCGAAAAATGTGTATCATTCCACACATGGTCTGGAATTAATGAAAAATTCTTTCTTCACTTCAAAAAATTTAGAAATCATATGATATGACTCATTCTGGAGCAAGGAGACGTGGGTTAGAATCGATCACTAGCAAATTTGTAAATTTTGGAAACAATGGGGCCCGATGATTTTCTTTAGTCGGATGGACTATACAGTGCTTATGTTGCAAGAAAAGGATATTCACATTGTTGATTCTCTGGGTGCTATTTGATCATTTCTGTGGCTGCGTGTCACTACTACAAACTGAATTCAGGCCATTTAGTGTGGTACAGTAGGTCCGAACTCCCAAGCAGTTGCGAAAAACTACACAGTCATAGTCACAGTTAGATTGTACCTACCGCGTAGAGATAACTTTGAGGTATGACATTAATTTGTTTCAATTCATATTAGCAGTTCATATTCCGACTTAGAAATCAATCGGAAAATGCTACTATTCATTTTTATGTGCATTATTTAAAAAACTTGGAAATATTCTAGTTGGATAATGCTTACCTAGGCATTCCGTTTTTAGTGATGATTCACTTTTCTGGTACTTTTCGGTTCTTCGTTGAAGCTGTTGTTCTATTGTCCATTGTATGTACATTCAGGAATGAAGAAGAATGCAGAAAGACGACATCAACGACCATTTGAAAAGGGGGGGGGGAAAGGTGGAATTAGTGAAACATAGATAGCGCCAGCTAGGTTTGATTAAGAAAAGTATCTAATACAGCGTATCCGACGAATGGCAACGTGGGATGTCGGACTCCATTAGACGAGAAATAGACCACGATCGGTGGAAAAGTCGTCACGCTCCTGAGGATGCCCAAAGACTGGGCGAAAAATTTTGAGCATTAATAATGGTAAAGAATTTATGTTGTTGAATCCTAAAGTGAAGATCTACTGAACCTACCCAAAGTAAGCAGTGTGTTGGATTTGAATGATAGTTGCACATACAACGGACCGTAGAACAATAGCATCAACGAAGACCTGAAACGTGCGAGAAAAGTAAATCATTGCTAGAAACGGAATGCCTAGGTGACATTATTACTAATATAATATACATATTTAGTAATTTGATAGTTATATATTTATACAACTATTAAATTAGTCATGCCTTGAAAGACAAATGGGGGGGGGGGCACAGTATTTTGCAGTTTGCCCTGGGTGCAGAAATACCTAGTTACGCTTCTGTCCAGAACATTGAATTACTTTTTTTTTTAGTTTATGGTAGTATTGATAAAATCCAGTGTACAAATTCTAAACAACAAAAAATATATCCACTCCATTAGAGTTCTTCAACCATCATTTTTTACAGATGGGATAATTCAGTCCTGCTTTTGCATTTGCTGGGCTGCTATCCAGATCCTTCCACCGCCAGAAAAAGACTAGCAAAATTTATTGCCTCAAGGTACCAGTTTCCATCATTTCAAAGTTGGATTTTTACAATATATGCACCATTGTAACTGTTGCTGAGCATGAATAGTAGTGTCCCCCATGGAAATTTTGTGTTTGTGTTTTAGATACTTTCTGCGCTATTCACATAAGCCCTAACTCCTGTGTACTCTTTGACATTGTGGGTGATTATGTGGCTAATTATGTGGCTGCTTTTCTTGCTGACTACTGAAAATAGTGCTAGGGTTCTTCAGCATTTCTTTGAAATTACATGTACAGGGTGGTTGAAAAGTCTCCTAGGGGTTTCGATTGACAGCTGTACAAAAACGAACAGACCTACAGCAATGCGGTTTGTGGCATTTGAAAGAGTAAATATTCGAGTTTAATAATCTTACCTTAACTCACCTCTACATGTGCACCTTTGGTGGCATGTGACACATCCAGTCGGTATTAAATTTTCTTGCCACGTGCGCTCCAACATGTCAGGATCGATTCTATCAAACACTGCTGTAATGCGCTGTTTGAGCTCCTGAAGGCTGCTTAATTTTTCTTGGTAAACTAACTCCTTGACATAGCCCCAGAGGAAGAAGTCTAAAGAAGTTATATCCGGGGATCGGGGTGGCCAAGGAAAGGGACCATCTCTGCCAATCCATCTGTCGGAAAAATAATGGTTCAGGTATTCACAAACTTCAAGTCCCCAGTGTGGGGGGAGCACCATCTTGTTGCAGTATGACATTTGGTTGCAAATCCTGTAGTTGAGGAACCGCAAAGTTCTGAAGCATGTTCAGGTAATTATTCATTTGCGCTGTGGGCTCGGAGAAGAGGAATGGCCCAATTACATGATTATGCATGTGCCCCCACCAAACACTCGCCTTTGGACTGTGCACGACATGCTCCCTGACTGAATGTGGGTTTTCACTACCCCATGTACGAACATTCTGAGTGTTGACTTTTCCGTGCACGTAAAAGGTTGCCTCATCCGAAAACATTATATGGAGTAGGAAACTTTCATCAACTTCCAGCCGCTCCAACATATCCCAAGCAAACACTAAGCACTGAGGTCCATCGTTTGGTTTAATCTGGTGTAGGAATTGGGCTTTGTGTGCGGTTAGTTTCAGGTATTTGTGAAGCACTCCCATCAATGTGGATTGTGGAACATTCAGTTGTAAAGGGGCCCTTCTTGTGGACTTGCTAGGACTGCAAGCGGAAACCTCCTATATGTTCTGCACAGTTTCTTCACAGTCTGCCACTTCTTTGCCGGTTCTGGACGCTACCAGTATCCAAGAATGTCTTCTGCCACACTCTGATACTAAAATCACTCGGATCTTTCCTATATGCCCAATGGTAATTTCTTTGTACTGTAATCACAGACTTTGTCTCAAAAAACCAACGTACGTACATTGCTTTCTCCTGTGATGACGACATTTTCATTTGTTTTGCAGCTGGTACCAGTATTTGAGAGCATGTAACACCATCTGTTGGAAAGAGATGGCGTTAAAAACTCGAATATTTACTTTTTCAAATGCTGCAAACCACATTGCTGTAGATCTGTTTGTTTTTGTACAGTTGTCAATCGAAACCCCTAGGAGTCGTTTTGACCACCCTGTATATCCATCAAAAAATTTTATGTGAAGTAAAAAAAAAACCATATATACATTTTATACAATATATATGTGTTGTTAATCGAAACCCCTAGGAGACTTTTCAACCACCTTGTATATCAGTCAACACTTTTGTGTGAAGGAAAAAAAACTTATGTACATTTCATTCACTGGTGCAGTCTTGAAAAGAAGTGGCCTGGTGCTCAGAAGACTGGTCCAAGCATCATCTACTTCAGCTGGTATGTGGGGAGGGGGTGAACAACAAACCTGTAAAATCGAATATATCATCATCATCATCATCATTGTCAACCATTATCAATCCACTGCTGGACGAAGGTCTCCCCAAGTTTCCTCCACAACGGTCTGTCTTGTGCCAGTCTCCTCCATGTCACTCCCGCATATTTACGAATTTCATCCACCCATCTCCCATGTGGTCTTTTTCTGGGTCTTTTCCTGTCCCTTGGAATCCAATCTAAAATTTCGGCTGTCCATCTATGGTCTGTCCTTCTGGCAGTATGTCCAGCCCATTGCCATTTCAGGGATTTAACTCTGATCATGATGTCTTCCACTCTCGTCATTTTTCGGATCCACGAGTTTCTCTTCTTATCTCTCCTGGTTATACCAAGCATGCACCTCTCCATGCTACTTTGAGTTGTCTGCAGCCTTTGTATGTCTCTTTTAGTTAAGGTCCACGTCTCTGCACCATACGTAAGCACTGGAAGGATGCATTGATCAAACACTTTTCTTTTAAGACATAATGGCATATTGCTCTTGAAAATTATGCTGTTTCTTCCAAAAGCTCTCCAGGCAAGTTTTGTACGCCGATTAATTTCTTCATCAATGTGACCCTCACTTGATATCTGCTGTCCAAGATAAACATACGTATCTGTTATCTCCAGTTTTTCTCCATCAATCGATAAATCTTCATTTCTTGTAAAAGCATTGAACATCACTTTTGTCTTCTGAAAGTTCATTTTTAATCCCACTTCTTTACTCTTGTCAGCAAGTTCCTGGATCATACTCTGCAGCTCTGATGGGGTAGTTGCAAAAATGACTACGTCATCAGCAAAACGAAGGTGGGTTAGATAATCTCCATTAATCTTTATCCCTTTGTTTTCCCAGTTCAGTGATTGAAAGACATTTTCCAATGTGGCATTAAAGAGCTTCGGAGATATGGTGTCACCTTGTCTCACTCCCTTTCCAATTTTTATGTGTGTTGTATTTTCAAACAGCCGAATCTTTGCACTTGCATTTTCATAGATGTTATTAATAATATTAATGTATGCATCTTCAATACCGCAGGATTTCAGAGCCGTGGTAACTGCTGATGGTTTCACCGAATCAAAGGCTTTTTCATAATCGATAAAGCCATGCACAATGGAAGTTCATATTCCCTCGCTCTTTCAATTAGTTCTCTCAGTACGTGGATATGATCTATTGTGCTGTAGCCACTCCTGAATCCAGCTTGTTCTCTCGGTTGAGCCATGTCCAGTGTTACCTTCAAGCGGTGTGAAAGAACTTTAGTGAAGATTTTATAAACCACTGATAGGAGGCTGATAGGTCTGTAGTTCCTGAGATCCTCAATGTCACCTTTTTTATGTAGCAGGATCATTGTAGCATTGTTCCAATCCTCAGGAATCTTCCCTTCATTAAGGCATCGAGTGAAAATTTGGGCGAGTACTGTTTCGATTTCTCCACTTGCTTCTTGTATGATGTCTATAGTAATTCCATCTTCTCCTGGAGCTTTCCCCCGCTTCATGTTCTTGATTGCATGAGCAACTTCTGCTGGGAGGACTGGAAGAACTCTGGTACCTTTCATGATGTCTGGAGTACATGTATCATCCCTTTCATATAATTTGGGGTAGAAATCTTTCACTCTTGTCAAAATTTCGCCTCTATTTCTTGTTATAGAACCATCTTCTTTTCTCAGAGCCATAATCTGTTTTCTTCCCTTACTGAGATGTCCCTTTGCTATCTTTAGGCTTTGGTTGTTTTCAATTGCTTTCCTCACTAGCTCACAGTTGAATTTCCTTACGTCTTCAGTGATACTTTTTCGTGTTGTCTTGCATAGCTCTATATATTCCACTTTGGAAGTCACATCTTCTTTAGTTGTCCTCATCTCTCTTCTTTTTTGCATCAACATTTTGATTTTTCCTGATAATTTGTTCACATGCAACTTGTTCTTAGACCCAGCTAATTTTGTTGCTGTTTCCATTAGAGCTTTGGTTACTTTTCTGTTAACTTACGAAATATCCACTTCTTCCGATGTTAGGCCTTCTAAAGCAGAGAATCTGTTCTTCAGTTCTAACTTGAAAGTATTATGGTGTTTTTTTAAGGTTGGTTATGTCAATACATTTTGTTTGTCTTATGAGCTTGCCACGTTCCAGTTTAGTGTTGAGGTGCATCTTACATCTCACCAATCTATGGTCACTACCTGTGTTGAACTTGTTCAGCACACTGCAGTCTTCGATGACAGAATTTTTTTGTTACACATAATAAAATCAATTTCACTTGTCGTTCCAATTGGATGTCTCCATGTCCATTTCCTGTGTGGCTTTTTCTTGAAAAAGGAGTTCAAGATGAAAATCCTTCTGCCTCTGCAAACTCAACGAGAGTATTTCCACGCTTGGTTTCTGTTGCCGTGACCGAATTTACCTACTGAAGTTTCATTCTGTTGCCGTTGCCCTATTTTTGCATTGAAATCTCCCATAATTATCTTCAAGTGCTGCTTACCTTTATTATTTAGATGACGAATTTCCTCATAAAATTCTTCAATTTCTTCTTCAGGATGACTTGTGGTGGGTGCATAAGTTTGAATAATCTGAGCCTGGTATCTTCTCGATAGTTGGATAACGAGTCGTGCAGCTCTGTCAGAGGAACTTTCAACTTCTACCACTTTATCCTTCAGTTTCTTGTTTATTATAAATCCAACACCACTAGTTCTGCCAGTATCTGTCCCACGATAATAGAAGAGATGTCCACTTTTCAGTTCAATGAGATCTTCTCCTTTTCTCCTTACCTCACTTAGCCCGACGATGTCCCACTTGATCCTTTGTAGTTCCTCTTCCAATTCAAGAAGCCTTGAATCAGAAGATAGGGAGCGTCCGTTATAGGTAGCCAAGGTCAGCATCAAATGGCAGCCTAGTCCGGTCCTCCGGGGATTCTTAGCACCCTCTGCCTTCATGTCGCACTGGCCGCTGCCTTGGCCAGGTACATTCCAGCTGCCGGAGACTGAGGGCCAAGATTTAAGTTGTAGAGTCATTTTGGAGGTGTTTGGCCATAACTCACCACGCTGGCCAAGCGGGTTGGTGAGTGTGGGATAGCATTTCCTCTGATCCCGATGGTATAGTTATACCGCTATTGGCGGTCGTCAGAGCCCCTTTAGTGGGAACAGGATGCACCACGAGAAGGCGGGGTTGACATTTGTCAAGGAGAGGCTGTGATGTTACGCATCACCTGACCTTACATCCTAATATATATATATATATATATATATACAATCGAATATATATATATATATCATCATCATCATCATTGTCAACCATTATCAATCCACTGCTGGGCGAAGGTCTCCCCAAGTTTCCTCCACAACGGTCTGTCTTGTGCCAGTCTCCTCCATGTCACCCCTGCATACTTTCGAATTTCATCCACCCATCTCCCATGTGGTCTTCTTCTGGGTCTTTTCCTGTCCCTTGGAATCCAATCTAAAATTTCGGCTGTCCATCGATGATCTGTCCTTCTGGCAGTATGTCCAGCCCATTGCCATTTCAGGGATTTAACTCTGATCATGATGTCTTCCACTCTTGTCATTTTTCGGATCCACGAGTTCCTCTTTCTTATCCCTCCTGGTTACACCAAGCATGCACCTCTCCATGCTTCTTTGAGTTGTCTGCAGCCTTTGTATGTCTCTTTTAGTTAAGGTCCACGTCTCTGCACCATACGTAAGCACTGAAGGATGCATTGATCAAACACTTTTCTTTTAAGACATAATGGCATATTGCTCTTGAAAATTATGCTGTTTCTTCCAAAAGCTCTCCAGGCAAGTTTTGTACGCCGATTAATTTCTTCATCAATGTGACCCTCACTTGATATCTGCTGTCCAAGATAAACGTACGTGTCTGTTATCTCCAGCTTTTCTCCATCAATCGTTAAATCTTCATTTCTTTGTAAAAGCATTGAACATCACTTTTGTCTTCTGAAAGTTCATTTTTAATCCCACTTCTTTACTCTTGTCAGCAAGTTCCTGGATCATACTCTGCAGCTCTGATGGGGTAGTTGCAAAAATGACTACGTCATCAGCAAAGCGAAGGTGGGTTAGATAATCTCCATTAATCTTTATTCCCTTGTTTTCCCAGCTCAGCGACTGAAAAACACCCTCCAATGTGGCATTAAAGAGCTTCGGAGATATGGTGTCCCCTTGTCTCACTCCCTTTCCAATTTTTACGTGTGTTGTATTTTCAAACAGCCTAATCTTTGCACTTGCATTTTCATAGATGTTATTAATAATATTAATGTATGCATCTTCAATACCGCAGGTTTTCAGAGCCATTGTAACTGCTGATGGTTTCACCGAATCAAAGGCTTTTTCATAATCGATAAAAGCCATGCACAATGGAAGTTCATATTCCTCGCTCTTTCAATTAGTTCTCTCAGCACGTGGATATGATCTATTGTGCTGTAGCCACTCCTGAATCCAGCTTGTTCTCTCGGTTGAGCCATGTCCAGTGTTACCTTCAAGCGGTGTGAAAGAACTTTAGTGAAGATTTTATAAACTACTGATAGGAGGCTGATAGGTCTGTAGTTTCCGAGATCCTCAATGTCACCTTTCTTATGTAGCAGGATCATTGTAGCGGTGTTCCAATCCTCAGGAATCTTTTCTTCATTAAGGCATCGAGTGAAAATTTGGGCGAGTACTGTTTCGATTTCTCCACTTGTTTCTTGTATGATGTCTACAGTAATTCCATCTTCTCCTGGAGCTTTTCCTCGCTTCATGTTCTTGATTGCATGTGCAACTTCTGCTGGAAGGACTGAGGAACTCTGGTACTGGTATCTTTCATGATGTCAGGAGTGCATATATCATCCCTTTCATATAATTTGGAGTAGAAATCTTTCACTCTTGTCAAAATTCGTCTCTATTTCTTGTTACAGAACCATCTTCTTTTCTCAGTGCCATAATCTGTTTTCTTCCCTTACTGAGATGTCCCTTTGCTATCTTTAGGCTTTGGTTGTTTTCAATTGCTTTCCTCACTAGTTCACAGTTGAATTTCCTTACGTCTTCAGTGATACTTTTTCTTACTGTCTTGCATAGCTCTATATATTCCACTTTGGAAGTCATATCTTCTTTAGTTGTTCTCATCTCTCTTCTTTTTGCATCAACATTTTGGTTTTTCCTGATAATTTGTTCACATGCAACTTGTTCTTAGACCCAGCCAATTTGTTGCTGTTTCCATAAGAGCTTTGGTTACTTTTCTGTTAACTTCAGAGATGTCCACTTCTTCCGATGTTAGGCCTTCTAAAGCAGAGAATCTGTTCTTCAGTTCTAACTTGAAGGTATTATGGTGTTTTTTAAGGTTGGTTATGTCAATAGATTTTGTTTGTCTTATGAGCTTGCCACGTTCAAGTTTAGTGTTGAGGTGCATCTTACATCTCACCAATCTATGGTCACTACCTGTGTTGAACTTGTTTAGCAC
Source organism: Macrothele yani (assembly GCA_039090855.1). Lineage (NCBI taxonomy): Eukaryota > Metazoa > Arthropoda > Arachnida > Araneae > Macrothelidae > Macrothele > Macrothele yani. Next base: position 87,234,997 of record CM077001.1, read on the forward strand.
ACTGCAGTCTTCTATGACGAATTTTTTGTTACACATAATAAAATCAATTTCACTTGTCGTCCCATTTGGATGTCTCCATGTCCATTTCCTGTGTGGCTTTTTCTTGAAAAAGGAGTTCAAGATGAAAAACCCTTCTGCCTCTGCAAACTCAACGAGAGTATTTCCACGCTGGTTTCTGTTGCCATGACCGAATTTACCTACTGAAGTTTCATTCTGTTGCCGTTGCCCTATTTTTGCATTGAAATCTCCCATAATTATTTTCAAGTGCTGCTTACCTTTATTATTTAGATGACAAATTTCCTCATAAAATTCTTCAATTTCTTCTTCAGGATGACTTGTGGTGGGTGCATAAGTTTGAATAATCTGAGCCTGGTATCTTTTCTAGAGTTGGATAACAAGTCGTGCAGCTCTGTCAGAGGAACTTTCAACTTCTACAACTTTATCCTTCAGTTTCTTGTTTATTATAAATCCAACACCACTAGTTCTGCCAGTATCTGTCCCACGATAGTAGAAGAGATGTCCACTTTTCAGTTCGATGAGATCTTCTCCTTTTCTCCTTACTTCACTTAGCCCCACGATGTCCCACTTGATCCTTTGCAGTTCCTCTTCCAATTCAAGAAGCCTTGAATCAGAAGATAGAGAGCGTCCATTGTAAGTAGCCAAGGTCAGCATCAGATGGCAGCCTAGTCCGGTTCTCCGGGATTCTTAGCACCCTCTGCCTTCATGTCGCACTGGCCGCTGCCTTGGCCAGGTACATTCCAGCTGCCGGAGACTGAGGGCCAAGATTTAAGTTGTGGAATCATTTTGGAGGGGTTTGGCCATAACTCACCACGCTGGCCAAGCGGGTTGGTGAGTGTGGGATAGAATTTCCTCTAATCCCGATGGTATAGTTATACCGCTATGGGCGGTCGTCAGAGCCCCTTTAGTGGGAACAGGATGCACCACGAGAAGGCGGGGTTGACATTTGTCAAGGAGAGGCTGTGATGTTACGCATCACCTGACCTTACATCCCATATATATATATATATATATATATATACACACACTGCCGGAAAGTGAAAAAAGAAACACCAAGAAGGAATTGGCAGACAATCGTGATATTTACATATGTTAATGGGGTCGAGTTTACGTAGGTGTGATGTTAATTTCGGGACCAACCGGTGAGCGCTTACGCCACAGCATGGCATAATATGCAAATTTTCGTCGGTGGTATTTCAGGAGTACTGCGAAGTGAATGTAATCAGTCGTCGGCATACGGGCACATGCGAAGATCCTGAAGAAGCTGCAATGCCTGGACATGGAAGACGTGTACGATTTCAGCAGTTACCGGACTTTGAGTGAGGTCGTCTAGTCAGACTCCGTGAGGCCGGGTGGTCGTATCATCGTATTGCGGAGCGAATTGGACTGGAAGTATCGGTGGGGGTACGATGGTGGCGTAGATGGTCCGAGGAACATTCCCACACGAGAAGACGTGGAACCGGGAGTCACAGACAGACTGATGAGCGGACTGATCGACACATAAGAAGAGCGGCGTTGTCAAGCAGAACATCCACTGCGACGCAAATCCGAGCTGCCGTTACACCTGAGGTGACTGTGCGAACAATCCGCAACCGTCTACTGGATGCAGGACTACGTGCACGTGTGCCTCTGGCATGTGTACCTCTGACTCCAGCCCACCGTCAGGAACGTCTGCAATGGTGTCGCCAACGTCTGCACTGGAGAACGCAATGGTGATCTGTCGTGTACAGCGATGAAAGCAGATTCTGCTTGGGAGCCTCCGATGGCCGTATGTGGGTTTGCAGACGCACAGGAGAGCGTCTCCACCCTTCTTGCATCCGCCAGCGACACATAGGGCCTACACCTGGTTTCCTGGTGTGGGGAGCGATCAGCTATCACTCCCGTACACAGCTAGTGTTTGTACCGGGTACGTTAAACAGCACCTCCTACATCAGCAACATCATTCAGCCCGTTGTTGGGCCATTTGTAAGGTCGGTCCATCGTGGTGTTTTCCAGCAAGATAACGCACGCCCACACACAGCACGTGCAACGCAACATGCACTTCAGGGTGTGAGACAACTTCCATGGCCTGCACGTTCACCAGATTTGTCCCCCATTGAGCAAGTGTGGGATTTTATGGGACAACAACTTATCCGGTCTCCACGGCCAGCCACGACCATCCCCGATTTACGCGTCCAGGTTGAGGATGCTTGGAACTCAATACCCCAAACTTACATCCAACATCAGTACGACAGACTCCATGCCAGAATTGCACAGTGTGACGCAGTTCACACTGTGCAATTCTGGCATGGAGTCTGCAATCCTCGTACTAACCATGTTACATGGAAATGTTATTTTTCAGTTTACCAGCAAATACAGCTGTATTTTGCCATAATGTTTTGATCACGTATTCGTTATTTATGACTCTGTATTCCGTTATTATGCTGTATAAATTTCGTTGGTATCAGACGTCTCCTTCTTGGTGTTCTTTTTTCACTTTCCGCCAGTGTATATAGTCTGGTATCCACTTCATTGTCTATTTTTGAGGTGATTTTGGTAAACAAAGGATCTGCAGATTTGTGCATAGCCACCATGGAAAAAGAAAAATAGAGAGGAGGAGGGAAAGGGGAAGAGAAGAAGAGGAAGAAAGAAAAAAAAACTTAAGATTAACTGTGTTAAAAAAATGTCAATTTCGATGTGCAACATTTGAATAAATACAGTAAATTAAAAAATGTCTGATTCAGTTAGATAAAAAGTAGCCTGATGTTGCCCCAGGGCTTAGAAAAAGTGGCCTGACCTTGACTGCACCCCTGGTGTCATTGTTTACACCTTTTACATGAATATTCTTGCATTGTATATTTGAATATTCTTTGCATTGTATATGCTTTCTTTCCTTTGATGTTCCAATACTTTTGGTACATAGTTCATGTGTAAAAAATATTCAAGGGTGCTCTTGTATACAGATGTGTAAAAATGACTAAATCAGGCAATATGGGATTGTTGAATGATTCTTTCTTTTTTACATGGTATTTGGAACTAACTATCTAAAAGGGCTTGGCTTTACTATATACAATCACTTCTGTAATTTGGGAAAGCCCTAGTGTTAAAGAAAAATCAGTTTATAGTACCCACTGCTTCAGTGATAATTCAACTAAGGTACAGAGGGCTTGAAACCACCATCATGACATATTTATGTGCAACTTTATTTGTTATTAATAGTTCTGATGTGTCATGTTATAAAACTGTTGCACAGTTTTAGTGTAATACAGGTAAACCTTGATCAGTTGAACCAAGCAACAGATGTGAGAAAACTATGAAAGTGAGGATATATATAAAAAGAGCAGATACATATGCCTACTTGCTAAAATGTTTTTCCTCAAAAATGTTACATAGATATATTACTGTATTTAAAGAAGCCCTAAATCATAGTTTTTTTTAAATATTTTTTAATGAAATAATCATGCCATGTTGCAAGTACTAAATCTGCCTTGGGCATCTATTGGTTTGAATGAATAAAAGTTTTAAAAAACTTTATTTATTCAAAACTTCACCTATCTTATTATCATAATCTGTTTTCTCTTCTAACTTTGTGTTGCATGAATTTTTAGTAGATTCCACCCCACATGTTATGATATCACTATCAACATTAACATAGGCTTCAAAGTTGCTCTGGGTCAATTTCAAATTGAATCCAGTTAACTTCAGTGACACTGACTCCTTGTTCTCCATTGGCATAACTGTAAGGTTAAAACACTGGTAAACTTATATAATCACACTTTTTGAAACAATTAGTTGCTGTTTATTGCTTCACTTGTCACTAACAACTAAAATAGAATGCATTGCCTGGAGGATGTCAGTCTTCAGTGTTGTTTTGTCAACATACACTGAAGAACCAAAACATTTTGATCACCTACCTAATACGATGTTGGTCCTCCATGTGCCACCAAAACAGCCCTAACCCAGTGAGGCATGGATGCTACAAGATTTCTAAAGGTGTCTTGTGGTATCTGGTGCCTCTAAAGGTGTCTTGTGGTATCTGGTACCAACAGGTTATCAGCAGATCCTTTAACACTTGTAAGTTATGTGGTTGATCTACCGCAGATTGGATTAGCTGTTCCAACACAAACCACAGATGCTCGATTGGATTGATATCTGGGGAATTTGGAAGCTAGAGCAGTACCTGGAAGTCTTCCTCATATTCCTCAAACAATCCGGGCAGTGTGGCATTGCACATTATCCTGTTGAAAGAACTGGTCTAAGCGATGGTCTCTGATCATTCGTCTGAAAGGGGTCCGGTTTGGATCCCGATGAGGCGTGGATGTTGTGTTTGTCTTATGGCACTGGCTCTCTCCCTTCCCTGGAACCAGTGGCCTTAAATTAGGGACGGACTACTGCTTATAGCCCATTGAGTTGCTCATAGTGGTCGTTAAACCTCCAATCAAAAAAAAAAAAAAAAAAAAAAAAAAGGCTAGGGAGCAATGTTATTGCTGTGAAAGGGATGTACTTGGTCTGCACTGAAGTTTAGATGAAGGAAGGCACTACTAGAGGGAATGTCATTGCTGTGAAAAGATGTACCTGGTCTGCAGTGAAGTTTATATGAAAGAAGGCACTACTAGAGGGGAATGTTATTGCTGTGAAAGGATGTACCTGGTCTGCAGTGAAGTTTAGATGAAAAAAGACACTACTAGAGGGGGATGTCATTGCTGTGAAAGGATGTACCTGGTCTGCAGTGAAGTTTAGATGAAAGAAGGCACTACTAGAGGGGAATGTTATTGCTGTGAAAGGATGTACCTGGTCTGCAGTGAAGTTTAGATGAAAGAAGGAACTACTTGAGGGGAATGTCATTGCTGTGAAAGGATGTACCTGGTCTGCAGTGAAATTTAGGTAGGTGGTAGATGTCTTGGTTTTCTGCCCCAAAATGACTGGATCCAGAATTTCCAAGCAGAACATTGCCCAAAGCATTGCACTTCCTCTTCGGGTTTGTTTTAATCCCATAGTGCATCCTAGTGCCAACACTTCCCCAAGTGAACAACCCACACATAACCAGCCATCCACTCAGTGCAACAGGAAATGAGATTCACTGGACCAGGCAACCTTCTTCCAGTCACTCAAGGTGTGATTTTGATGCTTGTATGCCCATTGTAGGTGCTTTCAATGGTGAACTGAGGTTAGCATGGACACTTGGAGTCTCCTGTGGCCGTGCTGCCCCATTTTCAGCAGGGTTTGATGTACTGTTTGTTGTGACGCATTGCTTCCATCACCAGCATTCAAATTACCTGCGTGTCATGCCATAGTATCTTATCTGTTGGCTCTAACAACGGGATAGCCTTTTCACACCTCTAGTATCAATAAGCAGTGGTTTCCTCACACCTTGCCAGCGGTTTGTGGTTTCCCCCTCCTCAGATTACCTTTTGAATGTACTAACCATGGGCTACCATGAGCACACCACAAGCCTCGCTGTCTTGGAAATGCTGTGATCCAGTCATCTAGCCATTGCAATATGGCCTTTGTCAAACTCACAAAAATGCCGCCCCGGTGGCGCAGTGGTCTAAGCGATGGCCTCTGATCATTCGTCCGAAAGGGGTCCAGGTTCGAATCCCGGTGAGGCATGGGTGTTATGGTTGTCTTAGGGCACTGGCTCTCTCCTTTCCCTGGAACCAGTGACCCCAAATTAGGGACAGGCGACTGCTTATAGCCCATTGAGTTGTTCACAATGGTCGTTAAACTTCCAATCCCCCCCCCCCCCAAAAAAAAATCCACTGTTCTTTTTATCTGAAGAACTAAGAATTGCGTTGATTAACAGAGCTCAGTATTAGGTGTTATTTATAGTGTTTCATGACTTTCACACATTCCTTGTTTACCTGCAGTGCATCAAGATGCGTTGGTTATAACGTTTTGGTTCTTCAGTGTTCACTCATTAGACAAAACTGTAGATAGGGGTGATGGACAGTTGACATGAACATCTCTCACACAGAGTGGAACAGACACAAACTGAATGCAGGCGATAAACGGGCAGACAGCAGGGCTTCTGAACAGTGTATTGCAATCGATGAACATGGGTAAATGTTGTGATGTGAGCGACTTTGATTGTGGACACATTGTCAGCACAAGACAGATGGGCCATTCTATCACCCAAGTTGTAAAAATCTTAGGTTTCCTGAGGCCAACAATATCAAGGGTGTACTGTGAGTATACTATCAATGCATGTACCAGCACCCAGAGAACAAGTGGTGGCTGAGCATACACCATTGATGACCGGGGTCGATATAGACTATCCAGGCGCATACAGACCAACCGCTTGATTACAGTGGCGCAAATCACATCCAGGTTAAGTGTTCGAGGCCCAAGCAGTGCCAGTGAGCAAATGGTACGGTGCACTCTGCCTACCGTGGGGTACGGGATCCAACACCCAACTCGTGTGGCATTGTTGACTGCTGAAAATTACACCTTACCTGCTGCCAGGCGCATCAAAACTGGACATCTGCAAAGTGGCACCGTATCGTGCAATCAAATGAATCCCGTTTTCAGCTGTACCGAGCTGACAGGAGGGTGTTGGTGTGGCGTCAACAGCAGGAGGCCATGACCCTGTCGTACCTGGTTGGCTCTGTTCAAGCTGGTGGTTGCTCTGTGATGGTTTATTGGAGCCTTCTCGTGGGACGCATTAGGTCCCTTCATGTGTCTGGAGAGGTTCTTAACCCACGAGTACTACCAGCATCCTTCCGCTGATCACCTGCATGCTTTCTTGGCCTTTGCGCTTTCTTTAGCCGATGGACTGTTTCAGCAGGACAGTGCACCGCACAACCACCCTGGCATGGTTCAAGGAATACTCATCTGAGTTTGGAACCACCCAGGATCCCCCGAAGCCCCTGGATTTAAACCCCGTGGAAGCTCTCTGGGATACTGTGCAGTGGAATATCAGATCCATGTATCCTGGACTGATGTCTCAGGATATATGGATCCTAGACCGACATCTTGGGTGGAGTTGTGGACCATGCTGCAACAGGCATGGATGGCATTACCTCCTCTGGTGGAGTCAATGCCTCAGCATGTACAGGATGTTATTCGCACTAGAGGATGACCGACACGCTGTTCGGTAAATATCTGTAATGTTTTGTCCATTGAATGCATATTTCTGAATTCACCATGCATACAACATTTTGGTCAAGTTGTCTTTGGAAATACTCATATGAAACATTTTCTCACACCCATATCTAATGATTACAACATGGTTGTGCAATTTGCACATTGACATTTAAAAAAAAAATGATGTGCCAGTATAGTAGGCACACGATTTTCCACTAATTTACGATATCTTGTGACCATTTCTGCACTGAGGTTACTTAAAAATATTGTAAAAATATTCATCTTCATCCATGCCCTGTTGTTTGTGTATTATTTTACAAGCGCAGTTTTTCAATTTTTGAAACACCTGGGTTTTGGGAAATAGCATTACCTCATGTTCATCACTTCCATCACAGCAATACTGATATCCTTTCTTTCGACCATTTATCACCATGGCAGAATTTGCACTTTAATGACAAAGTACTGTTTGGCAGGAAATTATAGAAGAGCCCGATTTCATCTGTCTTTAAATGTCCTGAGGTTCATACCCCTTCAGGAAATAGCCATGGCAAGATCTCAAATCCCAAACATCTTTCATAGTCAAGTGGAATCACAATCTCCTGCCTGCTTTTTATACACAAGACCATAATGATCTTTCAGTTGTGTTTTTCACATGTTAGGTGCCATGAAATCTTTCTTCAGTATGTTTGGCTGTGTCTCAGATAATGCTGCCATCAATGTGTATGATGAGAACACATTAGTGCTGGTACTAGGTGAAGAGAATTGTCTCAAATTTTCTAAACTTTTAATTCTGTAACAGTTTTCCTCATCTTTGATGATTTGCCACACCTTTCTATTTGCTCCCAAATTTAGTTTTTTCTTTCACAAAAGTGAGCTGAGTGTGGATGCCATATTTTCCAAATGCTTAGCTATGCACTATACAGACAGAATTTTTTACCCACTTCTTCAGTTATTTTGAGTTTCTCTTAAAGAATGCTAACGTTTTAATGGGATTACAGCAACAGGGGGAAGGGGTGAATGTGTTTAAATAACTGAAAGTTTTCAGTTCATTTGCATACTCTATTGAAATCTCATGAAGCAGCTCCACAACATGGCATTGAAGCATAATGGCCGGCAACAAATTGCACATGCACACGTGGTTGCTTCTCACCACACAGAGAAGATATCTTTTCCAAACCACAGATGCTCTTGGACTCTGGCTTCTGCAGGTATTGGTTTAAGGTTCCATTAATTTTGTTTAGGCATGAAAATATATTTATTTTGTGCCTGGTGTGATTCATCAATTTTGCAAGCATAATTGATCATGTAAAATTCAGGCAAAAAAGAATACAATTTTAAAGGATTAATGTGAGAAAGAGATACATAGAGGAAGGGTTGATGTGTGTGTGAAGGGTTGATGTGTGTGTGACATGTGTGTGTGATTTGGGACTTAACAAAATAAGCTATATATATATATATAGGAAGCCAATGTTTCAAGAAATAATAGATTAATATTTCACTGTAATATTAACTGCATAAAACCACTAAAATGTACAAAAAGCTGCATGATATGTATCAATCAAAAAATTTAAAATATGTGAGCTGATATTCATTGTAAGGGGATACAAATCTTCCTGAACATGTAGTGTCATGCATGCCTAACAGCCATTGGAGGAGGGTTTGGAGAGGTTGAACTACAGGATGCAATTCAAGTGTACGTGAAAGAAGTTTCTGATACCATACCATACCACAGATGGCAGTGAATATATAAACTGGTGTCTAAAATTAACTTGACAAATACAAATTCAAGAATATGTCCAAAATGAGACGACCGATTGTTAAGATTATTCAGAGATATATGCAAGGGGAAATGCTATTCGAAGTACCCAAGCAATGTTGCGCTAGCTCGTTTGGAAATATGTAAATGATGACCATATGTCATCAAGCTTGCAGGCACACAACCTTGATAAATTTTTTGAGTGAGTAATTGGCACAAATGTGCCGGATTTTTACTGTTTCCATGTAGCATCTCCTTTAGAAAACTTGAAAATTACATTGCTCCTCAGCCAGGTACCAATAATTACATCTGTATTGCATTCCATGTATTTGTGAAGCATTATTTCTTCAAAGAGATTTGTTTCCCACTTATATATATATACACTGACGGAAAAAAAAATCCCAACACCAAGAAGGGGTTGTGTTAGATAAACGACAGTTGGTAGGCGGTGAGAGTACATCTGTAAGATGACGTCTATGCAAATTTCGCGCTCAGCGCATACGTGTGGCGCTAGTAGTGCCTCGGAACATGCAAAGCAGGTTTGCTGTAAATACACGCTGTAACGTTCGTGAGCGTTAGTTATCGTTGAGATTCGACGTAGTGTGTTGATGTTAGTCAAGAATGCCTTTAAGAAGACGAAGAAGGCATTATCAACAGCTCACGGAGTTTGAACGAGGTTGTGTAATAGGGCTACGAGAAGGTGGATTTTCTTTCCGCAATATTGTTGAACGACTTGGCAGGAATGTAGCCACTGTGCATGATTGTTGGCAGCGGTGGTCAAGGGAAGGTACTGCCTCAAGAAGACCGGGTTCCGGCCGTCCACGTGGCACTACTGAGAGGAAAGACCGCCGTGTACGGCGTATGCAGCAGCAATTCAAGCTGCAGTTGCCACCACAGTGACACAACGAACTGTTACAAATCGGTTACTTGAAGGACAGCTCCGAGCCAGACGCCCTGTAGCGTGCATTCCACTTACTCCAAACCACTGCCGTTTGCGACGTCAGTGGTGTCAAGCTAGAGCTCATTAGAGGACGGAGTGGAGATCTGTTGTGTTTTCTGATGAAAGCCGGTTCTGCCTGGGTGCCAGTGATGGCTGTGTGTTGGTTAGAAGGAGGCCAGGTGAGTGCCTGCAACCAACCTGTCTGCGGCCGAGACACACTGAACCTACACCTGGAGTTATGGTCTGGGGAGCAATTTCTTATGACAGCAGGAGCACTCTCGTGGTTATCCCACGCATCCTGACGGCACAGTTGTACGTCGGTCTGGTGAATCAACCTGTTGTGCTGCCATTCATGAACAGCATTCCAGGGGGTGTTTTCCAACAGGATAACGCTTGCCCGCATACTGCTGTTGTAACCCAACATGCTCTACAGAGTGTCGACATGTTGCCGTGGCCTGCTAGATCACCAGATCTTTCACCAATCGAGCACATATGGGACATCATTGGACGACAACTCCAGCGTCACCCCCAACCGACATTAACCGTCCCTGTATTGACCGACCAAGTGCAACAGGCATGGAACTCCATCCCACAAACTGACATCCAGCACCTGTACGACACAATGCATGAATGTTTGCGTGCTTGCATTCAACAGAAGAGCCATTTTAAATGTGAAATGTACCAGCATTTCACATTTAAAATGGCTCTTCTGCTTACATTAAGCTGTGATCTTGAAACTTTAATCGATTAAATATGTTACCTATACAAATGTATTGCCGCCATTTCATTCCTCTACAACTATTTTTTCGTGGTGTTGGGATTTTTTTTTTCCGTCAGTGTATGATGTTCTGAATGAGGTGCAGTAATTGGACTGTTAGTGGAAGAATGGCCGTGCACCATAGCTTAGAAGATTCTTATTGGGTTGGCCAAAAAGTAATTGCGTTTTTCCCTGCATAAGTGAAAGGCGAATTTTGAATGGGAAACAAAAGCTTTAGTCAACAAAATTTTTGTCCATTTTGTTTGATGACCTTATAGCCATCTCGCAGACAAGTTCATGATTCCGCACTCAAAAAGTTTGTTTTTTTCGACGAAAAACAGTTATAAGAACCTTTTGATAGCCTCATCAGCATTGAAGATTTTATCATTTAAGGTGTTTTACAACAAGCAAAACAAATGGTAGTCTAATGGTGCCAGGTCTGGCGAATATGGTGGGATGTGGTAACACATCCCATCCAAGCTGCAACAATTGTTGACGAGTGGCCAAACTTGCATGCGGTCTTGCGTTATCATGGTGAAGCACACCACCTTTGCGATTCACCAATTTGGACGCTTCTGTTTGACTGCATCACTTAATTTATTAATCCAACTGATAACAGTGCACATCCAAATTAATGGTTTAGTTCCTTGGAAGCAATTCAAAATACACAATACCTTTGAAACCCCACCAGACTGACAGCATAACTTTCATTTGGTGCATACCTGCTCTTGAAGCACTTTGAGCAGGTTCATCAGGCTTGCTCCACGATCTTTTTCATTCAACGTTGTTGTAGACGATTCATTTTTCATCGTCTGCTATCATACGTTTCAAAAATGGATCGTTTTCTTCACGTTTCAAGAGCAAATCGCAGATGTCAACGCACTTGGTGAGATGAATTTATTTGAGATCATGTAGTTCCCACATATTGAGCTTACTAACGTATCTTAGTTGCTTTAAATTGCTTTCAACGCTCAATTTCGATATGTTCAGATTCTCAGCAATCTTTCGTATCGTTAAACGGCGATTGGATTCGATCAACGCCTTTATTTTGTCGTCATCAACTTCCATGGCCCTTCCTGAGTGTGGTGCATCTTTCACATCAAAATCTCCAGACCGAAATTTCGCAAACCAATTCTGACACTGCCGTAGTTTTAAGGCGTCTTCATCATACATGTCACATAACTTTTTATGAGCTTGCACAGCATTTTCTCCTTTACGGAAGTAATACAACCAAACATGACGAAAATGTTCCTTTTGATTGTCCATTTTGAAATCGATGCCAAACAAACACTTGTTAATGGAATCATGCACTTTCTGTATGTTAATAGTTGTATAACTGTTATTATTACTGTTGCACACGTTATAAATGTCTTCGAGTCGAGTGCACATATGCCTCATAATTCCTGCTATAACATAATTATTTAAGGATGTGGGATATAAAATATTTCAACTATTATAACTTGTTCAAAATGATTGCACTTACCCAATGTGGCACAATTGGGAAGGTTATTATATTGTTGGCTGTTTTTACTCACATCTTGGACGTTTGGGAGTTCACAGTTTCATGCAGACTAAGTTTGTAGAACTAAAAACACTCGCAGGTTTATATGAAAACTTACAACCAAAGTCGAGATTCAAATAAAAAATGAAGATGAAGTTTAAGAGAATCGATGAAATAAAAGACTGTATACTGTGTGATTAAAATTATTATCTCTTATTGACGTCGTCTTCACGTAAAATCAAGCTATAGAAGAGCTTTCGTAGTCACACCAAGACCAAGAGGTTTGCATAAAATTTGCACAGAAAGCAGAGAATTACTTGTAATAGGCACTCACTACTCAAACACTACCAGACTAGTTTCGACCTGTTTACAACACGGTCGTCTTCAGTGGTACAACTATCGTCGGTCAATGTTAAGCAAGGTTGGTACTAAGTGCTGACTTCCACATATTATTCCTGACTTGGATGTTCCATGTCGACAGATCATATCTGTGTTCCGATAAACGTGTGCATATGTGACTATGTTGGGATGCGCCATCTATCGGGTTGGCTGTAAAGTATGGTTATCCTTCTAATTATTCAGGTTCAAATTTCTCCTTGATTTATTTTTATTTTTTACTTTTTTATTTTCTTGCTCAATTAGATATTTCCAAGGGTATGGGATTTCCATTGGTGTTGATGAATTACAATTCTCGTCTTGGGTCTTTTCAGTAGTAATAGCCTCTGACCATAGAATTTGAATATTTTTTTGTGTGTTGCTAGAATTTTGATGTTTCCCCAATCGGGTGTTAGTTCATTATCCATGCAGTGCTGTATTAGTGAAGTCTTAACTTCTTTTCTTGTCCAATTTGTATAATGTTCATTCAGTTGAGCTGCAAGTCTTCTTTTAGTGCTACCAATATAATATTTATCGTGTTTACCATCGTTAGGATAACTAGTCAGTATCATATAAACCCCCACTTTTTCCAATGAATTCCTGTTGCAACCTTCAGTTGTTAGTAATCATGAATTGTCAATAACTTTTTCTGCAATATTAAAGTTGTTGTTTTGGCATTCTTTTTTCAAAATACTACTAATAGATGGTAAATATGAGATGCTGCTACAGAAGTGCATTTTATTTTTGATACAGTTATCATTTTTAGAATTTCTTTGTTTAATGATGTTACGATAAATTGAATCAATTAATACTCTTGAATATCCAAAACAAGTCACAGTATCTTTAATCCATTGTCTTTCGATTATGGTAGGAACATACAACTTATATATACCGTAAACCTATGTATACTCCTACCATAATTCCTAAAGAATCCTGTCACCCTTGGAGATACAAGACATCAGCCTTCCAATCATTTGTAAACCGAGCCGTTACACACTCGTCAACTAAAAGAGCACTGAAAGATGAAATACAATGGATTAAAGATACTGCGACTTGTTTTGGATACCCAAGAGGATTAATTGATTCAATTTATCGTAACATCATTAAACAAAGAAATTCTAAAAATGATAACTGTACCAAAAATAAAATGCAATTCTGTGGCAGCATCCTATATTTACCACCTATTAGTAGTATTTTGAAAAAAGAATGTCAAAACAAGAACTTTGATATTGCAGAAAAAAGTTACTGACAATTCACGATTACTAACCACTGAAGGTTGCAACAGGAATTCATTGCAAAAAGCGGGCGTTTTTATGATACTGACTAGTGTTCCGAACGATGGCAAATATATTGGTAGCACTAAAAGAAGACTTGCAGCTCGACTGAACGAAAATTATACAAATTGGACAAGAAAAGAAGTAAAGACCACTAAATACAGCACTGCATGGATAATGAACTAACACCCGATTGGGAAAACATCAAAATTCTGACAACACACAAAAAAATAATCAAATTCTATGGTCAGAGGCTATTACTACTGAAAAGACCCAAGATGAGAATTGTAATTCGTCAACACCAATGGAAATCCCATACCCTTGGAAATATCTAATTGAGCAAGAAAATAAAAAAATCGAGGAGAAATTTGAACCTGAATAATTAGAAGGATAACTGTACTTTACAGCCAACCTGATAGATGGCGCATCCCAACATAGTCACGTATGCACATGTTTATGGGAACGCAGACGTGATCTGTCGATATGGAACATCCAAGTCAGAAATGATACGTGGAAGTCTGCACTTAGTACCAACCTTGCTTAACATCGACCGACGATAGTTGTACCACTGAAGACGACCGTGTTGTAAACAGGTCGAAACTAGTCTGGTAGTGTTTGAGTAGTGAGTGCCTATTACAAGTAATTCTCTGCTTTCTGTGCAAATTTTATGCAAACCTCTTGGTCTTGGTGTGACTACGAAAGCTCTTCTATAGCTTGATTTTACGTGAAGATGTCAATAAGAGATAATAATTTTAATCACACAGTATATAGTCTTTTATTTCATTGATTCTCTTAAACGTCATCTTCATTTTTTATTTGAATCTCGACTCTGGTTGTAAGTTTTCATATAAACCTGTGAGTGTATTTAGTTCTACTAACTTAGTCTGCACAAAACTGTCAACTCCCGAACATCTGAGATAGTTAGTTACCTGTGAGTAAAAACAGCCAACAATAACCTTCCCAATTGTGCCACATTGGGTAAGTGCAATCATTTTGAACAAGTTATAATAGTTGAAATATTTGATATCCCACATACTTAAATAATTATGTTATAGCAGCAATTACGAGGCATATGTGCACTCGACTCGAAGACTTTTATAACCTGGGTAACAGTAATAATAAATAATAGTTATACAACTATTAACATATAATATAGTCGCGTGAACCAAATGGGTAGTTGTGACTAACCAAGTTATTTTACATGCACTTTTTGTTCTTAAAACAAGCTTGGACTGTCAGCTGTGATGTTACATAATGAACTTGTGGTTTCCCATGACGTTAGTTATAATTCAAGACATGTTTGCCATCTATGTGTAAAAAACGCAATGACTTTTTGGCCAACCCAACAGATTGGAAGCATGCAATCTCAAGCTGAGGTAGCTAGATGGCTGAATGTGGAAAAACAAGTGGTCTCCAATCTCTGGAGACAAATCCAGGAAACCGAAACAATAACCAGAAGGCCGAGACAAGGACTTGTACGATATACAACGAGTCAAGATGACCGGTATTTGTCTTTAACAGCTCACCTCCATGGGGAATTGGCAGCCAGGTAACTCTTGCAAGAGCTCTTCTTTGATATGGGAACTGTGATATTAAGGCAAATAGTTTACAGAAGACTCCATGAGAGAGGTTTGTGCGCAAAAAGGCAAATGATCTGTACCCCACTTATTGTATTGAACAGAAAGGATCATCTGAATTGGGCCCAGTAACATCACTCCTGATCAATGAGCCTGTGTTCTCTTTAGTGACAAGTCATGGTATAGCCTAAACAAGGATTCTTGATGTGTACATTTGGAGAGAGGCAGACAGCCAAAATCTTCCCTTCAACATTAGAGAAATTGACCACTATGGTGGTGGACTCTGCCTGGTCTGGGCTGACATCATGTTGGATGGGAGAAACAGTGCAGCACATGTGTGCAGAAAGCACCCTGACTGCTGCACACTACAGAGATAATATCCTAGAACAGTATGTGCGGTTTTTAGGGGGAGGTTCCTAGTTCGTTTTTATGGATAATAACAGCCATTCTCATGGGCTGGGCTAGTCAACAAATACCCGCAGAATGAGGATATTCACAGGATGGAGTGTTCTGTGAGATCTCCAAACCTGAACCTTGTAGAACATGTCTGGGATATATTGGTAAGAGCAATTGCAAGCCAGAAGCTCCCTCCTAGAACCCTCCTGGGACTCCGATGCACATTGGTGGAGGAGCGGCACTTACGGCCTCTAAACTTTTATTCACAGTCTTGTAAACAACATAAAGACTCTTGCGAGCTGCATCAGTGCTTGGAATAATCAAACTCCCTGTTATCTGGTTGAAATCTGTGCTGCTTGCTGCATCGCTCTTGGACTGCACGAACATGCTTCCTCAACATCCCACCCCTCACCGGGATTCGAACCCGGACCCCATCGCGGATTAATGATCAGAAGCCATCGTTTAGACCACTGCGCCACGGGTGGTGGGAGTGGGGGGCGTGTGAGGGGCGTGTGTGTGTGTGTGGGGGGTGTATATTGCTGTGTTGTTGATGTACATATGTCCGCACCAACTGTCATTAAACTATGTGTTGTGGATTTCGCATTTTTCGTGATTACATGTTTGTCGAATTAATTTTGGACAGCAGTGTATTATATGCATTTTCAGTGCTTTGTACCTGTAGGCAGCATTGAGAAACATTCACAGTTATCTGGTGCAATGCTGCTGCACCAAAATAGCTGTGCTATTTGTTTCACAGATGTGTGTAACTGCTATTTATGTAATAGTATTGTATATTCAGTATGTGTGAATGTTCTAAAAAGGCAGTGCTCTACTGTACAATAATTTTGCTGTATCATGCTTGTTTAGTGAAAACATCTGTTACAGCTATATGTGAAGTGATTGTGTTTTATGCTAATTCTAATCATAATTAAATAATCCAGATAATTGGGTAAACTGATTTGACAAATTTAAATTAACTTTTCTTTATTGTAAACCTGTAGGTAATTTATTTTGTTATGTGGCATGTTTTCTAAAAATTTTAAATTTGACTTGTCTTATGTCTGTTTGTACTGAGCATTTTTCTTTACTTAGGTGTTGACTGAGCAAAATACATGTCTTAGCAGTTGTTGCTCGTCAGATACAGATGGTTCCGAAACCAACCAGTTTGAAAATTTTAGCAGTCTTGTTTGTCCAATCTGTTTGGACTTATATCTGAGTCCTTTCACATGCCAGCCATGTGGTCATGTGTTCTGTGAAGTGTGTTTGAGGAAGATAGCCAAATCAAAACCAACTCATACCTACTGTCCGATCTGCAGGCAACTCATAGGTCGATGTGAATTGAACAGAGGTATGTCTAACATACTTTTTTGAACAGTCATTTTACTATACATCCTTTTTTAGCTGTCATTGCAGTAATATAGTGGTGTGCTTCTAAATCCTAAATAGATTTGCACCTAAAATATGATAAGGATCTTGTAAATCAAGATTGAGTTTGGAGTAATGAAAAATTAAAGGTTTTATACTGAAAAATATGAAAACTGGTCTGATACTAGTAATTAATGACATTATGGCACCTCAAATTATACTATGTTACATTGAAAAAGTTGAATTTGGGGGTTTTCTAGAGGTAATCTGTTTTATTTTTGTTAGTCAAATTTTTTGAACTAAAACCTAGATCATCATCCTGATAAGGATGAGGAACTAAGTTCTAGATAATATCATCCTGATAAAAATGAACTAGGTTCTAGATAATATCATCCTGATAAAGATGAACTAGGTTCTAGTTCAAAAATTTAACTATCAATTTTGCCACAGTATTTCTCATTTTCTTGTAGGACTTCCGTCCACAGTGAGTAGAGTTTAGGTTCCGGCCACCTACATCGAGATCGCCTTTTGGGCAGGACACAGAAATGGGAGGAATGAGAGCAAGTCTAGCGACTTTGACAGAACAGTTTGTAGTGAGATTAGAGTACAGTAGATGGCGCCACCGTACAAGTACGATGTTGCACACAGGGGTGAGAGAATTTCAGGGGGGGGGCATAGGAAAGGATACCCATTTAACCAGTGGGTCCAGCCTGGGGGCCGTCACTTAACGTGCTTGTCCGATGCACGGCGGATATTTAGCGATTGTTAGTAAATCTCACCATCTGTGAAAGATCAGCCCAGCTTCGAACCTGATATATAAAACAAATATATATATATAGTATGCAGGAGTAACATGGAGGAGGCTGGCACAAGACAGACCGTTGTGGAAGAAACTTGTGGAGACCTTCGTCCAGCAGTGGATTGATAATGGTTGACGATGATGATGATGATATATATATATAATCAGTTTATGGTGTCTGACATCGCATTCCGATCTCCAAGAGTCTTTTCCATCTTTATCTACACTGCTGGCCACCCAAAATGCAGCACCAAGAAGGAAGCATCCGATCGGCCTGAAATTCGCAGCATGCATAGCCCGCGAGAGGACATGCAAATGATTAGCATTGCAGGGCATATGCAAATCATGTGCGCCCGGCACTCCACCAAGAACACTATAAGAAGGGTGCACAGAAGGCGGGGTGTAAGTAGTGGAAGTGTGTTGTGCTGTCGGACCTGTGCGTGGGAAGCTTCCTGATGCCTCGTCGCAGAATACGGCAGTTATTCCAGCACATTTCGGAGTTCGACAGAGGACGAATAGTGGCTTATCGTGACAGCGGTTTAAAGCACTGAGACATCAGCGCCCGTATGGAACGACATCCAACCACAGAGAGGTGAGTATGGATTCGGTGGGTGCAGGAGGGACGGACAGATCGACGTGAGCGATTGCAGCGGCACACCACCGAACGAGGGTACAGGCATGTTGTGCAGCGGGCATTGACGGCTCGCACCGCCACATCATGAACGTTAGCGCAGGAATTAGGGTGTGTTGCACAACAACTTGAGTCGGCAGTACCGTTCGACGTCGTCTGCAGGAGCGGGGACTTGTCGCACGGCGCCTATTGCTCCGATTACCATTGACGTTACACCACCAGCGAGTGCGGCGGCAGTGGGCCGTTGAACACCTGTACCTGGATTACGAAATGGCACGACATTGTCTTCTCGGACGAATCCCACTTCTGCCTGCAACACCACGATGGCCGAATCCGCGTGTGGTGGCACCGCGGCGGGAGACTGTATGACGCCTGCATTATTCATTGCCATACTGGTCCGTCGCCTGGCGTTATGGTTTGGGGCGCAATTGGATATGACACCTGCACCCCTCTGGTATGCATCGCCAGTACAGTCAACAGCCACCCCTACATCTCTGACGTTTTGGAGCATGTAGTCCTCTTCCCTTACCCGCAGGACCTGCCAGCGGCCACGTTTCAACAGGACAATGCGCACCCGCACGTGGCACGTATCGTGCAACAATTCTTTCTGGCCCACCAGGTGTCACTGCTGCTGTGGCCTGCCTGTTCTCCCGATATGTCGCCCATCGAACACATCTGGTTGCTGATCGGCAACCGAGTGGCCCGGCAAGCACCACCCATGGCTACGCCTGATGAACTGTGGCAACGTGTGGAAGCAGCCTAGACCGACATACCCCAAGCCCACATCCAATGCCTCTTTCGTTCGATGCCGCGGCGTGTAGCAGCCGTTATTGCCAGCCATGGAGGCCACACAAACTATTGATGTCTGCGTGTTTCGCAAGTCGCACAGGCCTGTAAACTCAATCGTTTCATCTTTGTATCTGTTGTTATGTGTCCAGTAAATCTGGCTTTGCTATCTCGTGTCCTTCTTGGTGTTGCATTTTGGGTGGCCAGCAGTGTATCTAATTGCCATTCTTCCATCAGGCCATTTTGACAAATTGCTCTCTATTCCATCAGACCATGTTCAGGGATCGCATTCCTCATAAAATTCCTAATATTTTGTGACCCTCCTTAAATTCCTAAAATTATACCTAAAATTTGCTATTCTTCCTAAAATTTTCGTAAGCTTATTTATTAAAAATACAACCGTTATTAACGCCAATAAATTTACCATTACGGTTAGGTAAAAAGACCTGTTATTGTAGAAACACAGCCTATATGCTGTGCTGCTGAAGGGAGGGAAAATTACGCCATTGAGATGCACTTGCTTCGGGCGGGCGCTCCACTTTTGTGCCTTCGGACAGTTTTCGAGAGTAACAAGAGATCTAAGGGAAAAGGGGAGGGGTCATTTTCACCCCTGGTTTGCGCTTTGCAGACGAACTCCGTGGCACGCAGAAGATCATACTTTATTTTTGGACATGCCTCGTGGAACCTCCTCTTTCTGCTGATGTTTTGTTATTGTAAACCGCAGGTGGGTGGAAGCAAAGAGGAAACATGTAGTCTCCTTCCGTAACCTCCGGTAATGACGATGGGATGGTAGCTGAGTGTTATCGTGGCTGGCAGTAGAGCACGTGATCATTGACCTTCGATCGTGCGTCGGCGAAAGCGACCTTCGATGCGCAATATATCTCGGCTCCGAGTCGCTGACTAAACTTGCGTGAGATGCGTATAATAGTTTCTGGTTTTGCGTCTTTTATGGTGTTCTCTGTGCTGTGTGCAGGTTCAGTTCTCTAGTGGTGACTTGCTTTTTTTTTTTTTTTTTCTATCTTCTGACATCCTCGCAGCCAAACTTCGGGAAGTTGTCTGGTTTTGCAATATTGGAACGTGTTTTTGTACTTCCCTTACATTTTCTGGTTAGTAATACAAGTGTTTAAGATGCCTAAATCCAAAACGAAATTTCAAGATGCGTGGCTCGCCAAAGAATTGGACGGAGTGAAGTTGAAAGAATGGTGTTCTGCAACTGAAACAATATTTTCTACTAAGTGTATATTGTGTTCAGAAATTTTCAATATTTCTAATAGTGGCTTTTCACAAGTAAAAGCGCATCATAAAGGAAAAAAACATTTGCAGAAATTTCAAAGTAAATTTCAAAATAAGTCCATCCTGAAAGCCTTTGGAAGACGGGATCTTCAGCCCAAAACAAATATTAGTGAAGTACTGAGTCATGATTTACAGTTGGCTAAAGCCGAAGCATTATGGGCCATGAAAGTTGCTAAGGACAATATGTCTTTTGTTTCATGAACTGAAACAGTTGAACTTCTCAAAGAAATGTTTCCTGATTCTGCTATTGCAGCCAAAATGCAACTTAAAGAAAGAAAAGTTGCTTATGTGATACCACATGGATTGTCAAAATATTTTGAAGAGGATTTGAAAAAAGACATTGCATCTAGTAGTCCAGGAAAGGTTACTATAGCATTTGATGAAACTACAAATACACAAGTGAAACGGCAGTTGGATGTGTATCTCAGGTACTGGTCTTCAGAAATAAATTCAGTTTCTTGCCGATACCTAACAAGCGTTTTTCTGGGTCTTGCAACAGCAGATATTTTGCTAAAAGAAATTCTTGATGTGTTATCATCCTTCAATATTTCGTTGAACAGAATTATTTGTGTATCCATGGACAGCCCAAATGTAAATAAGTGCTTTTTACACAAATTCAATGAAGTTGTAAAACAAGAAACAGGCCAGAAATCTTTGGAACTAGGTTTTTGCAACCTGCATGTTGTTAGTAATGCATTTAAAATTTTTTTGACAAGCTTAAATATAGATTTTGACGAATTTGCTACTGATATGCATTACTTTTTAAAGAGTAGTGCTGCAAGACGAGAGGATTATAAATCTGTCGAGGATATAACATTGGTCACAGCCAAATTTCTTTTGCGTCATGTCAGCAACAGATGGTTAACCGTTTGTTTTGTAGCCCAGAGGCTTTTGGATCAATGGCTAAATATTACAGAATATTTTTTAAACTTCTTGCCATCTCAAAAAATATTTGAAAAACAACTACGCAATTCGGCAAGGTATAAAAAGAATTCACTGTTTCCTGAAAAATGAGCTAACTCCTTGCTATTTAGCATTAATTTCATTTTCACACCAAAATTTTGAAAAGTTTTCATTATGTTATCAGAGTGAAGAACCAAAAATACACCAGCTATATTCTGATTTAAATACTTTAATGAGGAATGTTATGGCTCAGTTTATCCAAGATGATGTTATTGCAGGGAAATTTGGAGAAGACCTAAAGAATGTAGATTTTGAAAACAAAAATTCATGGAATAAACTAGGGGAGTTAGAAGTTGGTATGAAGACAAAAAATCTCCTCAGGAATGTTCAGGAGACCAGGCAGAAATTATTTCTCTTAGATGTAAGATCATCACTAATTGCAACCACAAAATATTTAAAGTCAAATTTGCCATTCTGCAATCAAAAGCTAAGAGACATAGAAGTTTTATAGGTAAAAGAACCAAAGAAAGAGTCAACTCAACTTTCAGTCACTGAAGGACTTTCGGAAATAACCAGAATTTCAAGTGTTTTGCATCTTTCTGAGGAACAAATTGATAGAGTAAGAGAAGAGTGGAAACTTTTAAATTGTGATAAGCCAACTCTAGATGAACTAGTGAAATTTTCAGAGGAAGGGCATATTCCAGTGCTGATTGATCATTACTGGCATAATATATTTAGTATTAAAGACTCTAGCAGAAAAGAAAAATACTCAAATCTTGCTAAACTCATCAAGTCAATTTTAGTTTTACCTCATGGTAATGCTGATGCAGAAAGGGGATTTTCGGTTAACACTGCTCTGTTAAGGAAGGGCAAGGCTAACTTAAAAGACTCAACTATAACATCATTAAGAATAGTTAAAGGGGCCTTTAAACACTATGGATGTGTAAGTAAAGTTCCCATAACAAGAAATTTGTTAAATAGTGTTCGTGATTCACATAAATTTTATAAAGAGTATGTTGATAAGCTGAAAGAAGAAGAATAAAAAAAGGTAAAAGAAAGGAAGCAGAAAGAGAGAGAAAATAAGGAAAAGTAGCTAGAGAAAAAAAGAAAAGCTGAGTTTGATGACAAAATAAAAGAAAATGATGCAGAAATAAATAGGCTTAAAAAAGATAAAGAAGCCTCCCTAGCAGTAATTCAAGAGGGAACAGAAAGAATGAGAAAAGCTGTAGAAAAACAAAATACTGTTGAAATAGCAGTTGCCTTTAACTTGATCATACAAGGTTCAGCTGAAATAAAGAAAACTGAAAGTAAATTAGTTGTGGTGGAAGCAGAAAAAGATAGGCTTATCAGGAAAAGGTTAAATCAATAATATGAAAAAAGTAATTCAGTGAACAATTGTACATAGTTCTTGGTTTTCAATTACCTTTTTAGGATATTATAATTTAATGTGAAACCTGAAAACTTTACTGTGAAAATCGTGAATTGCTTCTGGTTCAACAGCATATTAATGTTCAAAGTGAAACTTGAATGTGGTAAATATACTTGAATATGATAATAACACGTGAAAAGATAAGAACTGAACATTAAAAGTAAATCATACTTAAACTTTTTAGACATTAGACGTTATGCAAAATATTTGGGTGTGAACTTCGACCATATATACTAATGGACTGCGCATTGGCAATAGCTGCATCAAAGCCGCCATGGCTCCAACATTGGGCACGTCATCATCAGACTCCAAATTTCGTGTAAAAATGCTGTTACGATTACTAATTTACGCTGCAGAACTTCAGTGTTTTCGGTGTATTATGTGAATGCGCCTCATATATAATGAAAACTCTTCAGGTAAGTTTACTTATGAGCTATATACATGCATGATCGGGTTGTTTACATTTCGTGATTTATAATGTGATGAACATTTGCGAAGAATTTGGAACATGCATTCCAGTTTTTTTTCTTAAGTTACTATATTTTTATATCAATAGCTGCAAGTTTATGGTTAAGTAATTGAACTTTATTGACTTAGGTATTTAATTTGTTTCTTACCCATGAAAAATCACAGAACTTCCTTTACTATATCGCTCAGAGCAACCATAAGCACAGCAGGTGTAACCCATCTTTTTGACTGATGTCATGTGATTTTATGTTGGAGCCAGAAATTTTGATGTCATGCGCAGTCTATCAGTATATATGGTTGAAGGGTGTGAAGCAAACTCTTTACAATGTATACAAAGTTGTTTTACTAGATGTATACAAATATACATCTAGTTTTTATTGAAATACACTCCTAAAATTTTCCTAAAATTTTTCTAAAAATTCCTAAAATTCCTACCTAAAATTTTCCAGAAGTATGCTATGATCCCTGCATGTTCTTCTAGGTCAGCTTCTATTTTTCTGTTTGTTTGATTTAAATTCCATGGCAATTTTGGGCAGTCTTTCACTGGTCATTCTTTTTACATGACCAAACCAATGCAATTGTCTCTTCTGTATGTGTTCTAAAATTGTTGCTTTCACTTCCATCAATTCCTTAATCCTAACAATAAAAGGATGACTTCACACAATACGTCAAATGAACGGAGAAACTCACCGTCTATGTACGATATTTAAAATACGAAAGATATTTACAGTTAAAATACCCCACTAGCACTTTTAGGGTAACATGTACCCCATCATCAGGTGGAACAGAGGCAATGTAGTACTCCTTTATATAGTAGTGCAACAATGCATTATGGGTATAAGTCATCAAACGTCGCATGGGTAGTGACCATTGCCATTATAACAGTGTAAAGAATATAATTTCACAAATTATCAGTTTAACATATCAATACAAGGATTCATTAATCCTTTCATTCGTTATTTTCTGTCTTCCGACACTACATGATCTTAAAACATCCATCTCTACAGCTGTTATTTTCTTTCTATCTGCTTCTGTTAATCGCCGGGCTTCGGGCCCCATATAGTAAGATGCTCTTAACAATACTATTATAATTACCCCATTTCTTTTTTCTGATTATTTCTTCACTCCACCAGATTCCTTTTAGGTGTTTAACAGCTTTTCTTCCCTGTGCAATTCTATTTTTTAATTCGGTTCTTACATATTAAAACTGAGGCCC
Source organism: Macrothele yani (assembly GCA_039090855.1). NCBI lineage: Eukaryota > Metazoa > Arthropoda > Arachnida > Araneae > Macrothelidae > Macrothele > Macrothele yani. The sequence continues at coordinate 87,259,543 of CM077001.1, forward strand.
ATCTCACCCGCAACGATCACGCTGCAAGGTCCGTTGTTTCCGGGCCATCTCACTCGCGAAGTTCACCCTTGAAGGTAATTTGTTCCGTTCTTCGTAATGAACTCATGATGTCACGTGAAAACTTCATTTGATACTCCTCCCTGTTCCTGTGAGAACTTCATTGGATACTTTGGTTCCCGTTCCGTGTGCTTAGTTTGTTTCGCGTTTCGTGTGCTTCAACGTCCTGAAAATTTTATTGAATACTTTGTTTCCGTTTCTGTGAGAACTTCATTGGATACTTTGTTTCTTGTTCTTAGTTTGTTTCGCATTCTGTGTGCTTCAATCGTTAATTGATAATGCTATTTAAGTAAGTTTTCCCCATTTTGTGGAAATATGATGAAAATTTTTGATGTACCTTACACTGAGGAAGAGGAAGTGATTTTTTTCAGAGTGTAAGAATATTGCCAAAACAGCGTATATGTAAGAATGGCCATAATATGAAATTATACATTTCATTTAAATCTTGGCAGTGTAATTTAATAAGCTGTAAGGTCAACGTAGGTATGCTTGTTTGAAATTGGTTTGAAGGATCTCGTGTACCTTTTGCAACCACTTTACGATTTATTTACTGTTGGTGAGAAGAGCTCACATCTATTGGGTGGTGTGTAATTTAGGCAGTATATGTTTCTTTTCTTTATATTAAACTGTTTCACTCTTGTATGTGTACTTGCTGTGGTTAGATTTATACCGAAAGCGGTCCCTGCTGAGGGCCTCTGTTTAATACGTAAGTACCCTTAATTCCATTGAATTTCATAATTTTAACACCTAGGTAATTATAATCACATCTTTCAATTTCTTCCTTATCTTCTAGCTGTAGGTTTGTTTCATTAATTCCAATGCATAAATATTTTGTTTTATTTAAATTCATAGTTATTCCTCATTTTTCATATTCTTTTATTTTTCTAGTCATATACTCCAAATCAAATTTATCTTCTGCAAGAAGTACCTGATCATCAGTGAATTGTAAAGTAAATACCATTGTTCCATTTAAATTAATCCCCATTGCTCACACTTCCTTTTCCATTCTTTCAAAGCCTGTTCCACATAAATCTTAAATGATGTTGGCGATATGTAACATCCCTGTCTTAGTTTTTTAGTCACTTGGAATCCTTTTGAAGTTTTCTGGCCCATTTTTGTTATTGATCCTTGATAAAGTTCTTTGACTGCTTTGGTAATTAATCGTAGTATTAATATTGATATCTTTTAATGTTTTCCATAGTTTTGTAATAGTTATAATACCATATGCTTTTGTGAGTCTATGAATAATAAAGTGCACTTCTCCAGTTGCAATTTTTTTTCTCTATTACTTGTTTAAGACAGAATATATTATCGATGCAGGATCTGCCTGCTCTAAATGCACATTGTTCTTCTACTTAATTTAGTTGATATTCCTCCTCAATTATATCTCTAATAATTCAACCATACAGTCTACTAAAAGGTCAATGTTTAATCCCTCGATAGTTCTTACATCTTTGCCTCTCCCTTTTTTTAAAAATAGATGTTACAAAGCCAATTTTCCATTCATCTGGGATTTTTTCGCCATTCAAACATCTTTCAGTCAATTGAGTTATTATTCTAAAAAAATTTTCTGTTCCATTTTTTATCAATTCTGCTTGTATTCCACCAGGACCACTGGCTCTATTACTTTTTACATTTTTAATTGCCCGTTTGATTTTATCAATATTAACAATAATTTGTTTTCCTTCTAGGTTTTCTTCTTGCTTCTGAAACTCACTTCTGTTTTCAGTTAACAGAGTTTTATAGTATTCTCCCACTGATTAACTTAACTGTTATACCATGCCAAATTTTATTTCTGTTATAATTTCTTATATTTCTTAGGAACTTCCATGCTTCTGTGCATCTTCTACTTCCTATATATGTTTCAATTTCATTACACTTCCTATCCCAGCAAATTCTTTTTCTTTCTAGTATAAGTTTCTTCGTGTTTCTTCTTGGTATTTTATATTTTTGTTTATCTTTCTCACTCTTAGTATTCAGCCATTTCAGATATGCATCTTTTTTCTGTTGTACCACTTGTTCAAAATCCTCACTCCACCAAAAGTTCCTTTTATGGTTCTTTTCTTTGTCCCTATTGCCTCATTAGCTGCAATGCTAATTTATTTAATATGTTCATACAATTCCATATAAGACAAATTACCTCTATAAAACCTGTAAATTTACAATATAAAACCACAATATAAAACCACTCACTCGTACATTCTTGATAAGATAAATTCTTGATAAATTTACTTATTTACCTGTAAATTTAACTCTTTCCATGTAAGACTGGTTTGATTGGTTCCTCTTTCATTCTTATCACATTGCTATCAAACTGCCTAAATTACGATGATCATGTGAAATAGACAAATATCAATGTGTTTGTTGGTAAATGGTAAATAGTGGTGCACATACTCTTTACAAAAACAAGAAAAAAAAAGAAAGCAAAGCACTCAGAATGAATAATTCAGTTGAGATGAAAATTGGTATGTGCAATGTACATGTATAAGAAAGGAAATGATTGCAATTCCAGAGCAGTTGGGCCATTTATTCATATAAAACAGCTACCCAAGTAAAACAAATCAGTACGTTGTAGCACCACTTCGGGCACAGATACAAGCAGTTTCCTGGCGTGCATAGATGCATAAAGTTCATGGATACTGTCCCGAGGTATAACGTGCCAGATGGTATCCAAATTGTGCAGATCAATTCTCCGACATTTTTGGATGGGCGTAGGTAGTGTCCCTTGATGTCCCAAGCATGTTCGATTGGTGAGAGGTTGGGCGATTAGGCTGGCCATGGAAGGGTGTTTACATTATGGAGGCAGATGTGGAAGAGCTGTGCCGTGTGTTGCCGAGAATTATCCTGTTGAAAAATTGCTCAGTGATGCTGTGACAGGATTGGCAACGCAACAGGTCAAAGAATGTCATTTTGTCATGTTGTTGAGCCATGAGGGTGGTTCGGAGGACTAACAAAGGTGTCTGGCTATTGTGAGAAGTGGCTTCCCAGACAGTTTCTCCTTTGTGTGAGCCGTGTGTCATTCCACCGTAAAGGCAGGATCCGTGTGCTGGCCGGCTGATCTCCTGACACTTTTGCACTGGTCATCGGCATCAACTGTAAACCGTGACTCATCACTGAAGACAACAAGATGCCACTGACACTATCTCCTGTTGATAGGGTCCGAAACACTGCAACCGGTGCTGGTGATGCTTGCTGGTCAGTAGTAGGTGGCAGAGTGGCCTTCTTGAATGTAGTTCCTGTGCCGCAAGGCAATGGTCTGGATGCCACTTCCCTACCTGTAGATGATGCAACATGGCCATGAATGGTTGAGAATGACGAATTTGGTTTTGTTTGTGTAGTTCTTACAATCACTCAGTCCTTGTGTTCTGTCATTGCCCTCAGTCATCCACTGCCCACATGCCGCTGGGTTATGCCCTCTATGATCCATTGGCACCAACGTTGTCCAGTTGTCATGTCACTCTGACCCAAATGCCTGACGCTATGGTTACTTGACCAACCGGCCTCTCTCAGCCAATTATACGTCCTCTCTCAAACTTGCTCAACTGCTCGTATTGTGAACAGACCCGACATTGAGGCATCCTTGCAATCTGTGGAGGATAATGCAACTGCAGTCCACATGGTGGGGAATGTAAGTGACAAAATCGTTCACATGTGGATACAAGCACTAAAATTGGTATGGTTATCAATCATGGTCCAATAATTTGAGAAATCACATTAGCCACTTGAATTTCCAAGATGGCCACCATATTCCAACATGGCTGCCATTCCCGGGTGTTTCTGCCACAGAATGAAACCCACTGGGCATGTTTCAACTACTTTTATTGACTCCTTTGTTTGTCACATAAATGGGGAAGTGAAATGTACAACTATGTATGAAACATCTTAAGCTTCTTTGTTAAATTTTTAGCAATACACGAATTTTATCAATGCACAAACTAATATAATTACATCAAGCATGATGAAATGAAATAAGTTTGGATAAGTCTAATGCAAGTCTAGTGACATTTAAAGTTATGCTGTATGCAGCACCTAGTCCTCACAGTGGCAGCTGCATAGTGATGTGCACGTAAGACCAAAGCGGAAGCATTTGCATCTTCCACGGCATTCAAACTTGCATCTGCACTTAGTAAGCTGCTGACAACTTTCTGCAATCGGTGAAAGCTCACTCCACATGATCTGTTAGAAATCACCATATTTGGTCCATTCCCATTTAGCAGGACTCTATATACTGTATCTAGATGGCATAATGTTGACTGACCCCATATCCAGCCAGCCTGGTTGGCCACAGGCTGCACGTGCTGCAGTAGAGAAGCTCTAGTAGGAGGAATGGTTTTGTATGGTCTCTGTTTCCTTGCAAAGGTATACAGTCTTTCATCATTAATCCCTTGAAATTCATTTCACCTATCATACATCAGGACCACAAGGTCTCCAAGATCCTTATATCATTATCTACTGTTTTTGGGGTATGGCTGAGTCTGATGAAGACATCAGTTGCCTCATTGTATACGTCCCATGTTGGCCAAGCTGTTTTCTTCCCTTTACCATGGAATGCTGAAACAACATCACAGCCAGTGAAGGCACGGAAGAAGAGAATCCCTTTGCTCTTCTCCAGCCCAATAGAAAAATAAAGGTAGTGTACTGTGATCCACCTCAGGTTCCATTCTTGGCCGAAAGCAATACACAGCTCCTCACACCAATCTTCGAAGCTTAGTTTTCCCTCAGTGTTGTCAACTGTTTCATTACAGTAGCCAGAGTAGGATTCCTTCAAAGCCTTGTACAAAGTTCATGCTGTTGCTTGGTGCATCTGCCTTGTTGTAGTTACACTGAAGGCTGTTAGAAATTATTCTGCAGTACCAAGAGATGCTATGCATGCTTCAACAAGAGCACCAGTCCAACCGCTGCCCTTCAGTATAGTACTGTGTGACTTCAATGCAGCCATCTTTGTATGTAAACCTCCAAACATTATGACAAATTTGTCTTCCCCATAGTTCTTAGGCAAGTGCCACTGAATTTGTTTCGCTACTCCATAGATGGGTTGGTCAACTGCAATAACAGGTACCTGGCCTGGGTTCAAGAATGAAACCGTGTCCTTGATCTTGTCCATGAGATGTCTGACTGTAGCAACTGAGTGGGCCTGATCTCGAAGCAGAGGTAAAAGTGAGGTAATGTTGACCTCAAATGCAGGGCTTTTCTTTTTTGATGTGTAGTGGGCTGACCAAGTAACATCCACTGGGCCATCAGTCACACTTACCTTCTCCAGTCACTCATATTCCAGTGCCAGTTCTGATCTCAACAGACGTGTTCCAGTATCTGTCACAGTCTTGTCTTATCTCTTTAGTATCTGTGACATTTGTCTTTGGAGATGAAATATCCTTCTTGGTGAAGAAGGCAGGGCAGATATTTGTGAAAAAGTCAGGGAGTTCAGGAACTTTCCTCACTTTCTTCTTCCTGAACTTTAGCTTCCCATGGTGTTGACCTTTGCTGTTCGGTTATGTGCTAAAAATAGAGATACTGATAACATGGAAAGAGGTGGTTTCTGTTATTGCAGTTGGGTTATGATTGATGTTGTCCATGGTTTCTGTGGTGAACAACTGTCTTCCCAAAATTGTTGGACATACCAGCCCATCTTCCACATATTTGCTAACTGCTGCATCACCTAGCTGTGCTGATGTTTCTAAAACTCTGTAATAGGAAATGCTAAGACCGTGCTCATGAAGCTGATCCACCAACGATCTCTTTGTTGTCTTTTCATGGACGAGCATCCCCATGTAAACAGGGAATGGTGTTTCATGGTTTATCAAGTGTCTATGAGTAGTTGCCCCCTTCCTTCATCCTTGTGTAGCAGTTGTACTGCAACAGCTGGGCTAATGCCAGGTCGTTTGTCATGGAGCCAAATGTAAGCTGAGATTTTTCCCATGTTCAACCATGCCAACAAACTGAAGAAGAGTAGGAAGAATACCCTCATCAACACAACCATCATTGAATGTCCCACTAAATGTAGACTTGCAGTCAAGCATGTGCCTTCACAAAACTTTTGCAGCCTTACCCAGGATGCTGGCTTCTCTGTAGTCTGAGACTTGTGATAAGGTGAGACCAGCATCTTCTGTAAAAGCCAGAAGGACATCTCTTCCCTGTTTGTGATCTGCCAGCTCAGGCATTGCTTCCAGCAACTTCTCCTTCAGTCTAGTGGAGTTAACATGAGGTGCCTTGACACCAAGCTGCTCTAGCCACTGCTGGTAAATATGAACCATGTCTGCAAGACGGAAGACTGCAGGACCTCCAGTACTGGATTCTGTCTCCACTATGTAGATCATTAGTTCAGAAAATGCAAGTGGGTTAGCTTCATGTTCTGGTGTCTGGTCTTTTTCCTGGTTTCTGAGGTGTGTTCTCTTCCTGTTGTACAAGTCAGCTAAACATGCAATGTGGTACTTCAGCTCATGTGCAATGTCATCTCCACCAATGACTTTTTGAGAGCAGTTTCCCTCATTAAGACTGTGGGCACATACTTTCAGTCTTTGATTAAGATGGCTTGTCTCAGTTCGGATTTTGGAGCTTCTTTTTTACATAGGAAGCACTGAAATTTTCGTCGTTCATGGCTACGTTTTGGGAGCTTGCTACTCCCTCTTGATCCTTAGAACTGCTCTCTGCATGTATTTTTCTCATTTTTACTCTATCAAGTTTGGTGTTGCTGAACAGAGGACAGCGGTTCTGGTGGTACTGGGCTCCGTTCCTTTTCAGTGTTTCTTCTATACCACCACCTTCATCCAGTCTTCCAGGATCCAGAACAATGAGTAAATCATGCATGGCATGAAAGAGAGGAACATTTGTCGCAATCATGTTGTATCCATCATTTTCACAATTATAACGTGTTGGTGGTGATTTCAGTTGTTCGTTCTTGTCCTTTTGGCGCAAACAGCATTTTGTCCAGTCAGTTCGCCATGTTGGAGGTAATGGTAAAGAATTCCCCATGTTCTTGAATTGTACGTCTTTCGCAGTCGAGGATTTATTCTTTTACTATCTGGAACAGAAGATCACACTCGTAATTGAAGTTGCTAACATTATAAACCAGAAAATAATAAAAACGTTTATTGTAATGTTCAAACATTAAACATGGAGTACTACTGTCCTCGTAAAGGTGTTGGCCATACTGGAAAAGGTCGCCATCTTGAATTTTTGATTGACAAATGGTCTACATGAAAAGTGTGATTTTCAATGATAAAGTTTATTATTTGCATAAATATTAGAACGATTTCTTTGAAATATTCGATTATCATGTGTCGGTCAATTTGAATTTTCGACTGGCTAACATTTTAAATGAAAAGTGCGATTTTCAATGTGTGCCAAATTTGGTACTTGTATCCACATCTGAACAATTTGTCTGAAAATATGCATTTATCTGCTCCACTAACAGTAAAAATTGTCCCTGCATGGGAGCTTTGCTCTTAATATGCTCTCCACGTGTGTGGTTCCTGTGTGCTGTGGCATGCCACTATTTAGTCATTGGTTGTTGTTGGGCACCACTGAGTTCAGTCTGCCACTAGGCCTTACTGATTCCGAATCTCTCTAACGGGCCTGACGTAGGCGTTTTTGTGTGCTGTTGAGTTGCACTCGATCACTGAAGTACCGGAATGTGTAGTCGGCAATTACTTAATATCTAAGACAACGAGTAACTCCAATAACAAGTCCTGTATCAGATGTAACAAAATGTAATAGATGAGAAAATAAACTCCGTTTGACTAGCTATTTCCATGTGCCAACAGGTTTCCAGATGGTGAACACTTTACTATCTTTGGAAGACCCTCCACCACGTTTAACTTGAGTCTTTCCGTCAGCCGAAACATAAATCCTCGAGAAGTTCAATCGACACTCTCTGCTCAAACACACTGTCCGGCCACGTCGAAGGCAAAACACTAAAAGCGTCTTGAGCGAACGTGTTGCTCCCTTTTATAGCCTTATCCTCCCCTTCGAACATCCTATTGGTGTGGAGTTTGCCTCTCTCTGGGAGTGGTGACCTTTGGTACATCAGACCCAGCCATCCAGGTCAAGGTCAATGGATGCCGCTAGGCACATGCCTGGCTCAGCACTCCCTAATACAGCGTACAAAAGAAACGCGCCACAAGTCTTACACATGTGTTGGAATTTACATTACATTGCATTTGAAATAATAAATCAATACAGAAAAGGTTGCTACATGAAATAATTATTGGGAGCTAGGCTCTGTCACCTTACAGTTGTTATTTTTTAATCATTTAAAAAAGAGTGTATATTATTCATGAAGTAGGTGGAAATGTTTTTCCTTTGGTAAACATTGTCTTGCCTGTTCTGTCTGCCTTTCCAGAACTTGTATTAGGTTATTTTGTGCTTTGTATGTCTGTTTTTTTTTTGGGGGGGGGGGGGTTCTGTTGTTGATATTCCATGTATCTATCCTAGGAAGCACTTTTAAGTTGTGGGTAAAAGTGTGTTATTATGAAGAAGGAACGATTACCAGTTTTTTGTATTCGGGTCTGACACAGGCAATCCACTTTCGCAGTTGTTCCAGAATGGATGTGTAAGCATTGCCAGTAACAGTGGTATCTTCAGAAATGAACTTGTGATGCAGAATTCATTGTCTTCATTTTGGAATTCTTTAACCTGATCTTCTTTCCTTTGGATGACTTCCACTCAACACTCGGATGCTTTGTTTCAGGGTCATAATGAAAACACCCTGTCTCGTCACTCGGCACAATGCCTTGGAGACAATTTTGCATTGTTTCTGCAGTCTCCAGGATGTCTTTTGCGTACTCCACTCATGCATGTTTCTGGTTTATTTAAAGTCGATAAAAACACCAACGAATCCCGTAAGGGTTAAATTCGCTGAGTATATCATATATGTTTCTGGTTGTCTGACAAATTGTGTGAAACAAAGTAAGCATAAACTCCAAACTCCCCCCCCCCCCCCAATCGTTCACTAAAATTTAACGAATTGTCTCCTTATTAACACTGAGCTCACATTTCAGCATCCCCAAGGTCACACAATGATCACTCTTTATCCTTTCGCAAACTTTTTCAATGAGTTCAGAGTGCCTTCAGAAATTGGGCATCTGGGCCTTTCGTCATTTTTCAAATCTTCCTGCCCATCCTTGAAGCATGCATACTATCAGAATATTTGTGCATGAGACAGGTGATTAGTCCCATACACATCACGCTACAATTCAACTGTCTCAGATGCAGTTCTACTGATTTTCAAATGCAACCGGATATTTGCTCTCTGCTCCATGACAGAGCTGGACTGTGTTCTTCTGCCAAATGATGATGTCATGCACAGCGTAAATAATAATCTGAGAAATTTTCACTCAAACGTTGTTGCCACCGTATAGCTGGTAAATGACTTTTAAAAAAACCATGCCTTCCCAACCTGTGTGTTTTACCGAGATTTTTTTAATTAGTCTCATTACTTAATTGCTGCAATGTGTATTGTCTAAACATGTCTGTTGTAACAGAATTTGGCTGCATTTTACAGAGTTTGCACAGCCCCTGGAATCCTGGAAAAATCATAGAATTTATTTCCCTTTTTTCCAGGTCTAGAATGTCCTGATTTTTCATATTTTTATGAAAGATCCTGGAATAATCCTGGAATTTTTTGACGTAGGACTATGTCTAACTCCGTGGATAGTATGGGGCAACTTATGGCCTACGCCTGTGACAAAAATAGGTCCCAATTGAAATCATTATAATGTTAAAAATATGTGCCACACACTACTTGTGTTAGCACATTTGTAAGTACAAAGGAGTACAATTCACGCACTGCACAATACATCGTGCATACGACGATGTATTGTGATGCAATATTTCTGGGTTTGCCACCGCATTTTACTCAATCTATCTCGACAACTGAACTGCTATGCCGACATGACTGTGCATGATATTGTTTTAAAGCTCTCAATGAGATCTGTTCAAATGTATGAAGAACATTTCAGAGTGCTTTGAACTGAACATTTAAAAAATTGTTTTCTTGTGAACCGGTGAACACTTTAGACAGTGTTCACCGGTTCACAAGAAAACAATTTTTATCTAGTGCAAAACAACTGTGCGTGGTATCGTTTTAAAGCTCCCGATAAGATATATTCAAATTTATAAAGGGCATATCGCAGTGGTTTTAAACTAAAATAAAAACTTTTTTTCCTGTAAACGGGTTTACATTTTTGACAATGCGGCACAATTCGCAGAATGAACGCAAGCAGAAGTGGGGAAAATCAAAACGAGAGGCAAGAGCAAGTGATGAGGAATGTAAGAAGCTCAAGAAGATTGCAGCCCATTGAACTAGAGAGTACCAAGAACGCCTGAAAACAGCCACTGCCAAACAAGTATCCAACACACTGATCGAACTCTGCTTTGTATTTGCAATGTATCCAGCATTATTTGTAAAAATTATGTAAGCTACTTTTCACATCATAGACCTGTGTTGGCTATAAGAAATTAAATAAACGCTTTGAAGCCATACTCAACCAGGGTTTCCACGGTCCTTGAAAGTCCTTGAAAACTCCTTGAATTTAATTTTTGTTTTCAAGGGCCATTGGAAGTCCTTGAATTTTGCAAGAGTCCTTGAAAAGTAACTTGATCCCCCCCTGCCCCTTCACCAAATTTCGAATGGCCACAGTTCGTTAAAGACAAGCCATCACCAAAATGTCACAGGTGGCCACGCTGTATTGTGGAACTCTCTCTTGGAATTAGGAGTATGTAGCTGTCACATTTCCAGTTTTCACATGGTTGTGAATCTGAACTATGATAAGTGAATGCGAGAATTCTTCTGAACTATGATAAGTGAATGCGAGGGGGTGTAAGTGTAAAATACTAGCGTCTCAAACTGGGTTTACGATCTGCTGAATGCTTGTAGCACAGGAATCTAGTCTAAAATTTTGGTTGTCCATTTGTGGTCTATCAGGATTTTTATTCTCTCTCTCTCTCTCTCTCTCTCTCTCTCTCTCTCTCTCTCTCTCTCTCTCTCTCTCTCTCTCTCTCTCTCTCTCTCTCTCTCTCTCTCTCTCTCTCTCTCTCTCTCTCTCTCTCTCTCTCTCTCTCTCTCTCTCTCTCTCTCTCTCTCTGTGTGTGTGTAAGGTCAGGTGATGCGTAACATCACAGCCTCTCCTTGACAAATGTCAAACCCGCCTTCTCGTGGTACATCCTGTTCCCACTAAAGGGGCTCTGACGACCGCCAATAGCGGTATAACTATACCATCGGATTAGAGGAAATGCTATCCCACACTCACCAACCCGCTTGGCCAGTGTGGTGAGTTATGGCCAAACCCCTCCAAAATGACTCCACAACTTAAATCTTGGTCTTCAGTCTCCGGCAGCTGGAATGTACCTGGCCAAGGCAGCGGCCAGTGCGACATGAAAGGCAGAGGGTGCTAAGAATCCCTGGAGGACCGGACTAGGCTGCCATCTGATGCTGACCTTGGCTACGTATAATGGACGCTCCCTATCCTTTGATTCAAGGCTTCTTGAATTGCAAAGGATCAAGTGGGACATCGTCGGACTAAGTGAGGTAAGGAGAAAACGAGAAGATCTCATTGAACTGAAAAGTGGACATATCTTCTACTATTGTGGGACAGATACTGGCAGAACTAGTGGTGTTGGATTTATAATGAACAAGAAACTGAAGGATAAAGTTGTAGAAGTTGAAAGTTCCTCTGACAGAGCTGCACGACTCGTTATCCAACTCTCGAGAAGATACCAGGCTCAGATAATTCGAACTTATGCACCCACCACAAGTCATCCTGAAGAAGAAATTGAAGAATTTTATGAGGAAATTCGTCATCTAAATAATAAAGGTAAGCAGCATTTGAAGATAATTATGGGAGATTTCAATGCAAAAATAGGGCAACGGCAGCAGAATGAAACTTCAGTAGGTAAATTCGGTCACGGCAACAGAAACCAGCGTGGAAATACTCTCGTTGAGTTTGCAGAGGCAGAGGGGTTTTTCATCTTGAACTCCTTTTTCAAGAAAAAGCCACACAGGAAATGGAAATGGAGACATCCAAATGGGAAGACAAGTTAAATTGATTTTATTATGTGTAACAAAAAATTCGTCATAGAAGACTGCAGTGTGCTAAACAAGTTCAACACAGGTAGTGACCATAGATTGGTGAGATGTAAGATGCACCTCAACACTAAACTTGAATGCGGCAAGCTCATAAGACAAACAAAATGTATTGACATAACCAACCTTAAAAAACACCATAATACTTTCAAGTTGGAACTGAAAAACAGATTCTCTACTTTAGAAGGCCTAACATCGGAAGAAGTATATATTTCTGAAGTTAACAGAAAAGTAACTAAAGCTCTTATGGAAACAGCAACAAAATTAGCTGGGTCTAAGAACAAGTTGCATGTGAACAAAGTATCAGGAAAAACCAAAATGTTGATGCAAAAAAGAAGAGAGATGAGGACAACTAAAGAAGACGTGACTTCCAAAGTGGAATATATAGAGCTATGCAAGACAGTACGAAAAAGTATCACTGAAGACGTAAGGAAATTCAACTGTGAACTAGTGAGGAAAGCAATTGAAAACAACCAAAGCCTAAAGATAGCAAAGGGGCATCTCAGTAAGGGAAGAAAACAGATTATGGCACTGAGAAAAGAAGATGGTTCTGTAACAAGAAATAGAGGCAAAATTTTGACAAGAGTGAAAGATTTCTACTCCAAATTATATGAAAGGGATGATGCATGTACTCCAGACATCATGAAAGGTACCAGTACCAGAGTTTTTCCAGTCCTCTCAGCAGAAGTTGCACATACAATCAAGAACATGAAGTGGGGGAAAAACTCCAGGAGAAGATGGAATCACCGTAGGCATCATACAAGAAGCAAGTGGAAAAATCAAAACAGTACTCGCCCAAATTTTCACTTGATGCCTTAATGAAGGGAAGATTCCTGTGGATTGGAACAATGCTACAATGATCCTGCTACATAAAAAAGGTGACATTGTGGATCTCAGGAACTACAGACCCATCAGCCTCCTATCAGTGGTTTATAAAATCTTCACTAAAGCTCTTTCACACCGCTTGAAAGTAACACTGGACATGGCTCAACCGAGAGAACAAGCTGGATTCAGGAGTGGCTACAGCACAATAGATCATATCCACATACTGAGAGAACTAATTGAAAGAGCGAGGGAATATGAACTTCCATTGTGCATGGCTTTTATCGATTATGAAAAAGCCTTTGATTCGGTGAAACCATCAGCAGTTACAATGGCTCTGAAATCCTGCGGTATTGAAGATGCATATATTAATATTATTAATAACATCTATGAAAATGCAAGTGCAAATGTTTGGCTGTTTGAGAATACAGCACACATAAAAGTTGGAAAGGGAGTGAGAAAAGGTGGTTACATGTCAAATTAACCCGGAAATAATAACCTGCGTCAAACTCTCCCAGTCAAAATAACCCGGCGTCAAAATAACCCAACATAAATAACCAGTTATCAAAATAACCCGGGACAAAAATAACCCGCCGCCAAAATAACCCATAGTTAAAATCCGGAAAAACTCATTTTTTTTTCATCTAATAGCAACGAAAAGAAAAATGAATTTGTTTTCCACTTGAGACGTTTGTTTTCCACTTGAGACGTTTGTTTTCCACTTTAGTATTGGACTAAATTCCAAATCCCCAGGAAAAAATGTCTTGCCAACCCAGGAAGATACAGGGATCGCATTCCTCCTAAAATTCCTAAAATTCCTAATATTTTGTGACCCTCCTTAAATTCCTAAAAATTAGACCTAAAATTTGCTATTCATCCTAAAATTTTCGTAAGCTTATTTTTATTAAAAACACAACCGTTATTAACGCCAATAAATTTACCATTACGGTAAGGTAAAAAGACCTGTTATTGTAGAAACACAGCCATGCTGTGCTGCTGAAGGGAGGGAAAAATGACGCCATCGAGATGCACTTGCTTCGGGGCGGGCGTTCCATTTTTTGCCTTCGAACAGTTTTCGAGAGTAACAAGAGATCTAAGGGAAAAGGGGAGGGGTCATTTTCACCCCTGGTTTGCGCTTTGCAGACGAACTCCGTGGCACGCAGAAGATCGTACTTTATTTTTGTACATGCCTTGTGGAACCTCCTCTTTCTGCTGATGTTTTGTTATTGTAAACCGCAGGTGGGTGGAAGCAAAGAGGAAACATGTGGTCTCCTTCCGTAACCTCCGGTAATGACGATGGGATGGTAGCTGAGTATTATCTTGGCAGGCAGTAGAGCACGTGATCATTGACCTTCGATCGTGCGTCGGCGACAGCGACCTTCGATGCGCAATATATCTCGGCTCCGACTCGCTTTGACTGAACTTGCGTGAGATGCGTATGATAGTTTCTGGTTTTGCGTCTTTTATGGTGTTCTCTGTGCTGTGTGCAGGTTCAGTTCTCTAGTGGTGACCTGCTTTTTTTTTTTTTTTTTTTCATCTGACATCCTCGCAGCCAAATTTCGGGAAGTTGTCTGGTTTTGCAATATTGGAACGTGTTTTTGTACTTCCCTTTCATTTTCTGGTTAGTAATACAAGTGTTTAAGATGCCTAAATCCAAAACGAAATTTCAAGATGCGTGGCTCGCCAAAGAATTGGACGGAGTGAAGTTGAAAGAATGGTGTTCTGCAACTGAAACAATATTTTCTGCTAAGTGTATATTGTGTTCAGAAATTTTCAACATTTCTAATAGTGGCTTTTCACAAGTAAAAGCGCATCATAAAGGAAAAAAAACATTTGCAGAAATTTCAAAGTAAATTTCAAAATAAGTCCATCCTGAAAGCCTTTGGAGGACGGGATCTTCAGCCCAAAACAAATATTAGTGAAGTACTGAGTCATGATTTACAGTTGGCTAAAGCCGAAGCATTATGGGCCATGAAAGTTGCTAAGGACAATGTCTTTTGTTTCATGCACTGAAACAGTTGAACTTTTCAAAGAAATGTTTCCTGATTCTGCTATTGCAGCCAAAATGCAACTTAAAGAAAAAAAGTTGCTTATGTGATATCACATGGATTGTCAAAATATTTTGAAGAGGATTTGAAAAAAGACATTGCATCTAGTAGTCCAGGAAAGGTTACTATAGCATTTGATGAAACTACAAATACACAAGTGAAACGGCAGTTGGATGTGTATCTCAGGTACTGGTCTTCAGAAATAAATTCAGTTTCTTGCCGATACCTAACAAGCGTTTTTCTGGGTCATGCAACAGCAGATATTTTGCTAAAAGAAATTCTTGATGTGTTATCATCCTTCAATATTTCGTTGAACAGAATTATTTGTGTATCCATGGACAGCCCAAATGTAAATAAGTGCTTTTACGCAAATTCAATGAAGTTGTAAAACAAGAAACAGGCCAGAAATCTTTGGAACTAGGTTTTTGCAACCTGCATGTTGTTAGTAATGCATTTAAATTTTTTTTTGACAAGCTTAAATTTAGATTTTGACGAATTTGCTACTGATATGCATTACTTTTTAAAGAAAGTAGTGCTGCAAGACGAGAGGATTATAAATCTGTCGAGGATATAACATTGGTCACTGCCAAATTTCTTTTGCGTCATGTCAGCAACAGATGGTTAACTGTTGGTTCTGTAGCCCAGAGGCTCTTGGATCAATGGCTAAATATTACAGAATATTTTTAAACTTCTTGCCATCTCAAAAAATATTTGAAAAACAACTGCGCAATTCGGCAAGGTATAAAAGAATTCACTGTTTCCTGAAAAATGAGCTTACTCCTTGCTATTTAGCATTAATTTCATTTTCACACCAAAATTTTGAAAAGTTTTCATTATGTTATCAGAGTGAAGAACCAAAAATACACCAGTTATATTCTGATTTAAATACTTTAATGAGGAATGTTATGGCTCAGTTTATCCAAGATGATGTTATAGCAGGGAAATTTGGAGAAGACCTAAAGAATGTAGATTTTGAAAACAAAAATTCATGGAAAAAACTAGGGGAGTTAGAAGTTGGTATGAAGACAAAAAATCTCCTCAGGAATGTTCAGGAGACCAGGCAGAAATTATTTCTCTTAGATGTAAGATCATCACTAATTGCAACCACAAAATATTTAAAGTCAAATTTGCCATTTTGCAATCAAAAGCTAAGATACATAGAAGTTTTAAAGGTAAAAGAACCAAAGAAAGAGTCAACTCAACTTTCAGTCACTGAAGGACTTTCGGAAATAACCAGAATTTCAAGTGTTTTGCATCTTTCTGAGGAACAAATTGATAGAGTAAGAGAAGAGTGGAAACTTTTAAATTGCGATAAGCCAACTCTAGATGAACTAGTGAAATTTTCAGAGGAAGGGCATATTCCAGTGCGGATTGATCATTACTGGCGTAATATATTTAGTATTAAAGACTCTAGCGGAAAAGAAAATACTCAAATCTTGCTAAACTCATAAAGTCAATTTTAGTTTTACCTCATGGTAATGCTGATGCAGAAAGGGGATTTTCGGTTAACACTGCTCTGTTAAGGAAGGACAAGGCTAACTTAAAAGACTCAACTATAACATCATTAAGAATAGTTAAAGGGGCCATTAAACACTATGGATGTGTAAGTAAAGTTCCCATAACAAGAAATTTGTTAAATAGTGTTTGTGATTCACATAAATTTTATAAAGAGTATGTTGATAAGCTGAAGGAAGAAGAATCAAAAAAGGTAAAAGAAAGGAAGCAGAAAGAGAGGGAAAATAAGGAAAAGCAGCTAGAGAAAAAAAGAAAAGCTGAGTTTGATGACAAAATAAAATAAAATGATGCAGAAATAAATAGACTTAAACGATAAAGAAGCCTCCCTAGCAATAATTCAAGAGGGAACAGAAAGAATGAGAAAAGCTATAGAAAAACAAAATACTGTTGAAATAGCAGTTGCCTCTAACTTGATCATACAAGGTTCAGCTGAAATAAAGAAAACTGAAAGTAAATTAGTTGTGGTGAAAGCAGAAAAAGATGGGCTAATCAGGAAAAGGTTAAAACAATAATATGAAAAAAGTAATTCAGTGAACAATTGTACATAGTTCTTGGTTTTCAATTACCTTTTTAGGATATTATAATATAATGTGAAACTTGAAAACTTTACTGTGAAAATCGTGAATTGCTTCTGGTTCAACAGCATATTAATGTTCAAAGTGAAACTTGAATGTGGTAAATATACTTGAATATGATAATAACACGTGAAAAGATAAGAACTGAACATTAGAAGTAAATCATACTTAAACTTTAGACATTAGACGTTATGCAAAAAATTTGGGTGTTAACTTCGACCATATATACTAATGGACTGCACATTGGCAATAGCTGCATCAAAGCCGCCATGGCTCAAACATTGGGCACGTCATCATCAGACTCCAAATTTCGTGTAAAAATGCTGTTATGATTACTAATTTACGCTGCAGAACTTCAGTGTTTTCGTGTATTATGTGAATGCGCCTCATATATAATGAAAACTCTTCAGGTAAGTTTACTTATGAGCTATATACATGCATGATCGGGTTGTTTACATTTTGTGATTTATAATGTGATGAACATTTGCGAAGAATTTGGAACATGCATTCCATTTTTTTTCTTAAGTTACTATATTTTTATATCAATAGCTGCAAGTTTCTGGTTAAGTAATTGAACTTTATTGACTTAGGTATTTAATTCGTTTCTTACCCATGAAAAATCATAGAACTTTCTTTACTATATCGCTCAGAGCAACCATAAGCACAGCAGTGTAACCCATCTTTTTGACTGTTGTCATGTGATTTTATGTTGGAGCCAGAAATTTTGATGTCATGCGCAGTCTATCAGTATATATGGTTGAAGGGTGTGAAGCAAACTCTTTACAATGTATACAAAGTTGTTTTACTAGATGTATACAAATATACATCTAGTTTTTATTGAAATACACTCCTAAAATTTTCCTAAAATTTTTCTAAAAATTCCTAAAATTCCTACCTAAAATTTTCCAGAAGTATGCTATGATCCCTGGAAGATAATACCGGCTAAACTAGTTACTTAAGGAGCATGGCAAAGTGAGTGAGAGAAGCATTTCTTTGCATTAAATAAGGTGCCGATTTTTAAAGTTATCAAAATTTAGCGATTAAAATATGACGAAAAGAAAGGAAAAGAATTTGAAAATATATAATTTTAACTTTTCTATTAAGCGATTAATTACAAATAACAACGGAACGTTTAATAGAATTAATTTCCAGCTTTTTAATTAAGCGAGTTCCTTTAATGTTGCTGAAGTTTTGATTTGTTCGGCATAAAGGGATTTCTTTATGAGGTGCTACTAACATAATGTTATGGTGTTTTTTCTTTCTCTCGAATTTATTTAAAGAAGACAGTGCTACAGTTGCATATAATTAAATTTAAAAGCTATGATCGCTATCCTTGCACATTTCCTTAAGCCAGTAAATATCCTGTTTAGATTAAATAGATTTGAAAAAGAAATCATTCTTATTTTCTTTAAAATCTTGGTTTGCAATAAATAAAATATTCACATGGATGTCAGTTTTTCCTGCGTGTATTGTTGATGCGTTTTTTTTGTTTTTGTTTTTTTACATTCCATCTTGGCTGTAAATTTTCAAATTCAAAACGAATTTGAATTTAAAATTGTTCACAACACTTCTCCCGCAAGTGCTTCAGTTGTATCGACCAAGGATCGACGGTCTACCTGTCCTTTACAGTGACGTCACTACGTAAGGGACCGGTACTTCCGCTACAAGGTACGTGGGGTGAGCAAACATTTCTGTCTATTAAATTTGCTTGTGTGGTAGTGCTCATAATGTCGACGGTCACAATGTCGACATGGTCCAGAAAATATTCTCATGGTACTCCCATTTAGACCGTAGACGGTTTTTGGAAGGTGTCGGAGCCCCACACCCCGCGTACACAATTTTCGTAAAATCTATGGTTTTCAATTTAGAACCACAAAATTTGGTATACTATCTCATGAAATTCTAACTTAAACTGTAGAGGGATTTTGGAAGGGGGTCGGGGTCAAGTGGCCTCCATACAAAATTTTCGTAAAATCTACAGTTTTCAATTTCAGAGCAACCAAATTTGGTATACTAACTCATGGTACTCTAACTTAGACAGTAGACGGCTATTGGAAGGGGTCGGGGCCCGGGATCAAGCTGCCCCCCACACAAAGTTTTCGTAAAATCTACAGTTTTGAATTTAGAACCACCAAATTTGGTACACTATCTCATTGTACTCTAACTTAGACAGTAGAGGGCTATTGGAAGGGGTCTGGGCCCGGGGTCAAAGGGCCCCCATACAATATTTTTGTAAAATCTACAGTTTTTTAATTTAGAACCACAAAATTTGGTATACTATCTCATGGAACTCTAACTTAGACCGTATGTGGTTTTTGTAAGGGGCCGAGGCCTGGGGTCAACGAGACCCCATACAAAATTTTTGTAAAATCTACAGCTTTGAATTTAGTACCACCAAATTTGGTATACTATCTCATGGTACTCTAACTTAGTCCGTAGATGGCTATTGGAAGGGGTAGGCGCCTGGGGACAGGAGCCCCCATGCAAAATTTGCGTAAGATCTACAGTTTTTTATTTCGAACCACCGAATTTGATATACTATTGCATGGTACTCTAACTTAGACTGTAGATGCTTTTTGGAAGGTGTCGGAGCCCAGGGACAAGTGGCCCCCTTACCAAATTTTCGTAAAATCTAGAGTTTTCAATTTAGAACAATGAAATTTGGTGTATTATCTCATGGTACGATAACTTAGATGGTGGACGATTTTTGGAATGAGTCAGAGCCCCCACCCATACAAAATTTTCGTAAAATCTACAGTTTTCAATTTAGAACCACCAAATTTGGTATACTATCTCATGAAACTCTTAAATTAGACCCCCCTTCACACACACAAAATTTTCATAAAATCAACTGTTTTGAATTAAGAACTACCAAATTTTTAATACTATCTCATGGTACTCTAACGTAGACAGTAGAAGGCTTTTTGAAGGGGTCGGGGCCTGGGGTCATGAGGCCACCACACAAAATTTTTGTAAAGTTTACAGTTTTTAATTTAGAACCACTAAATTTAGTATACTATCTCACGGAATTCTAACTTAGACCATATGTGTTTTTTGTAAGGGGTCGGGGCCCAGGGTCAAGGTACCCCATACAAAATTTTCTTAAAATCTAAAGCTTTCAATTTAGAACCACCAAATTTGGTATACTATCTCATGGTACTCTGACTTAATCCGTAGAAGGTTTTTGGAAGGTGTCGGGGTCAAGCCCCCCCCCCCACAAAATTTTCGTAAAATCTAAAGTTTTCAATTTAGAACCACGAAATTTGGTATACTATCTCATGAAACTCTAACTTAGACTGTAGATGGTTTTTGGAAGGGGTCAGTACCCGGCCGGTCAGAGCCCTTCCTCCCATCCATGCAAAGTTTTCGTAAAATCTACAGTTTCCAATTTATAACAACCAATTTTTGGTATACTATCTCATGAAACCCTAACTTAGACCTTATGCAGTTTTTGGAAGAGGTCGGGGCCCAGGGCCAAAGGGCCCCCATACAAAAGTTTCTTAAAATCTACAGTTTTCAATTTAGAACTACCAAATTTGGTATACTATCTCATGGTACTTTAACTTAGACGGTACATGGTTTTTGGAAGAGGTCGGAGCCCGGGGTCAAGTAGGCCCCATACTAAATTTTCGTGAAAATTCCATTTTTACTGTTAAGATCTGCAACACAGTTCAGCACTCCAATACCCTTATCTACGGTCTAAGGCGCTCTTTGTCCCTTTGAGGCACTTACGCCATAAACCACCAACTAACCAACCTACGGTCTAAGTTGAAGATCGTAGATAACAATAATGTGCAAAAATATGTGGTTGATGGTGTATTAAAAACACAAATTAAAATAATTTAGCTTTCACTACCAACTGGCGGCTTTTCAGGCAGAAACATAATGTAAAGTAAATAGAGATTTCCAGATATTCAAAATTCAAAACGTTAAGAAAAAGATGATCAATGCCAATGTCAAGTCGTATGCATGCGACATCACATAGGTACATTGCATTTCTGTGTGGCAGGATTCTCAGAAGAGCATGCCAGATGTACGGCAGTTCTATAGATGCCTCCTCGAAGGTAAGTATTTCCATTCCTTTTCCTTTCTTTTTTTGTTTCGTAAAATTAAATTAACTAAATCAATCAAAACATTTAAAATAAGTTTACAGGAAAATTACAGGCATATCTTTTTTATTCATTAGGTTTCACCCGCTGAACTTGGCGATTCCACAAATAGTAATATGTACCTGGCGTATGCCTGGTATCCCTGCTAGTACAAATTATATTAATGATTTCTCTGCGTCCAGTTCAATCTAATATGTCTCTAAGAGCGTTTGGGGCCGTATGAAGAATGCATTTCAACGTGAGTCGCTACGGTGGCGCAGTGGTCTAAGCGCTGGCTTCTGACCACTCGTCGAGAATGATCCTGGTTTGAATCCCTGTGAGTCATGGACTTTGTGATTGACTTCTGGCACTGGCTGTCCCCCTTTCCAGGAATCAGTGGCACAAAATTAGGAACGGCTGACTGCTTATAGCCCACTGAATTGATCACAGTGGTCGGTAAACCCCCAACTAAAAAAAAAAAAAAAAAAAGATTGCGACGTGTCCATTGCTATTTGTTATGGAGCCGTATGAAAAGTACGTTTTGATATCAACGTGTCCACTTCCATATAGGCTGGCCATAAAATGTTAGGGGACCGTACAAAATTGCACTTTTGTTTTCACTTTGTCAGCATTTCGGTATATGGTTGAAGTATACGTATGCATAGATGGGCCATTTCAGCACGTAGTTTGGTTTATATAGAAAATAAACATAATGTTACACTTTTATACAGTTACAACACATTAATCCCAAAGGCTATTTCTTGAAATCTTTAATCAGCCGTGCTCATATTGACAACGTTAACACAACATATCAAGTTATCAATGTTGCAGTTTTACTCTGTCATAAAACCTTAATTGCAAAACCTTAGGCGTAACCTTTTTTTAGGAATTTTTAGTCCGACGTATTCATAAGGTTTCGATAACATGCCAAGGTTATGGTACAGCGTTTTGATCAGTTTTCAATCAACCGAGCTCATATACATAAAATTTTCATAGAAAGTCAAGTTTATTGTGTTGCGCTTTTACTCGAATACAAAACTATAAACAGACATTAAGCTTAGACACAAGTCTTTTAAGTAATTGTATGACATGGTCATATTGATTATCTGTGATGACAAGTCAGGTTAATAATGTTGTGCTTATTAAAGATTTTTAAAAAGGGATAGAGGCTAATAATTATTGTTTGAAGCCTAAGTAAAAGTTCATTATTAACTTGACTTGTCATGCAATCCTTATGAATGACATTTATTTTATTTTGTACATTTTACATAGCATGTGCATTTCTTTTTTATGATTTGGCATTTGTTTTATTTTGTGTTGTGCTTGTTACATAACGTTTCACATTTTTGTTATGCTTGTGACTTGTGATTGCATTTTAAATTTTTATTTGTTTCACCTTTTGGATTACTTTTTGACATTTTATGTTTTTGACATGCTATTTTGAAAATTTTGTCTTTTTAAATTTTGCATTGTGTTTTACATTCTTGCATCTTCAGCAGAATTACATTCTTGAAAAATTTAAATACAAGTTTGTAAAAGGTATAATTCAATTAGTGAAAAATACCAGCACATTTTAGGAAAAGGTAGAAGTATAAGAAATTATTCTTAAAAAGTCTAGCACATTAACATTGTCTCTGTGTGCCAAAGAAGTTCGAATTCCTTTTTATCTTGCCAGTGTTTCTCTTCTAGGTGGATTTGTTGGAATCTGTGATATCACTCTTTCGATTTTAGCCGTAGTTGTTCTCTGCTGTTTCGCAATTTCAGTGATTATTTTATACAGTCCCAGTTTTTTCTCTCCCAGAATTGTATTCCAGCGTCTGTCTCATCCTTCAAGTTTGTTTTGTGTTCTGGGAAAGCCAAGTAAATTGTTTTTACTTACTGACCGAATTGTTAGTGGGAAAAGCGGAGGGCTTCTGCTCGGATTGTTTCTTCTGCTTCCACGAAATTTTCTAAGAACATAATTTTCCTCAAACCACTGAACTACAGAATCTGCATGTTCTAGTAAAATTGATTTCACTTCTTCAAAAGCAGCTGGAATTTCATCAGATGAAAGAAATGCGAGTGCTTGCAAATGTCTGACTTTGAGGGCAAACTCACTGTTTCCCCCATATTCCGAGCCTATGCCAGAGGATGGATATTCCTCCGCACATTTTTCCGAGATGAAACCAACAACATTTTCGTGTCCTTCAAAAATTCCTTTTTGGCAGCATTATAATGATAGCTATTTCAAAATCTATCATTATACGTATTGTGGTGCAAGCTGAATATCATAATCTGATGCACAGTCATGTAAATCCTGAAAAAAATGTTGTATAATATAATATTCTTCATTCTTGCTGGAAGGTAACCCATAAACTAGTGGGACAAATCTTTGCCTCTCTGGATTCGTTCCAAACATAGCATGAATGGTATATAATTGCCTAAATAGGGTTGGACAAGTTTCAAAAATCCAGAGGGGTGCTTCTTTAAGCTTTCGTAAATTATTTTCTGTTAAAAATAAAATAATTATTTAATCTCCAAATGCGCTGTCTCTGCCAAGAAATGTTGCACCATCTCTTTCCTGTTGGTCTGTTGGGGCATCGATCCCTTCTAAAGTCGTAGGCTCTGCAGGCATGTCTTCTCTTCGTATTCGTTTTACAACTTGCCTTAGTGCATCAATATTAGGCACATAAGCTGCATTTACTATAGCCATTGAAGTTGTCACGGTTTGAATAATTTGTGCAGGGGCTTCGTCCATATTTCTCGCTTGTTCTTTTACTTGCGCTCTTGCAACAGCAACACCACGTTTCTCCGGTCTTGAAGCATGATTATGTGGTTTCTCATTGTGCCTCCTGTGTTCATCTCCAATAAAAATAGTACTAGCAAAGCCAGTACAGTTTCCATAATTTCCTTCAATACAGTGCCAATGCCATAAATCACCCTGCACTCTGTTATGGCAAAATAAATACCCTTTCCGTTTCAGCAAATCATTTCCTTGTTGTGAGTTAACTATGTTGCATACTTCACCTACATAATGCCTTCGGAAAACAATGCTTTCTCTTTCCAAAACATTTAGAATGACATCAGCTATTATCACTTGACAACGCACAACAAAGGTTTCAACAAGCAAGTTCTCTGTTCGCCAGTCAACTACGAACTGATGAGCAACCATTCAATAAAACACTCAGAATACAGACTGTGAGGATCTCTGCGAACGAGAGGTTCCTTTAAATACTTATATATGATTTTTGTGTCTTTTTCGTGTGTATATGTATGTGTTCAAGTGACAGCCGTGTAAGATATCTTGTACGAGAACGAACAATTTATCCTTGCAAACTCACTGCTGGACATTTTGGGGACATTGGTCCTCAACGACGCCATTTGCTCGAACTCGTAAGATAGTCGTTGGTTGTCAAATACATGGTGAAATTCGGTACGCCTTCTTACATGCTTGGAGCCGGAACTTAAAGAACATTCGTTACGAGGTGTCAACAATGCAACCCCCGAAAACGTTGGGGGTTCGCGGAGGAAGGGAGACGAGAAGGACATTAGAGATTGGAAGGCGAGGAGAATGAGATGTCACGGTGATACACCATAATGTTTTTTTTTTCGTTGTATGGGATATAACCCATAAAGCATGTAAATAATGTACAGTTATATATATATATATACCTTGAATAAATATTCGGATTTCTTGGCAAATGGATTCCTGAACTGAAGGTATTTTCCTTAAGGCCGTACTTTGTGAAGGACGAACGAATTCAAACGAGCCTGGGAACCACAGGCTCGCTAAAACATGTCACACTGGCGCAGCCGACAGGATCCGTCCCGAACAAAGGACGAATAGAAACGGTATTCGCCCATCGCCCGGAATAAAAAATTGAATGAATCGGATCAACTTTACTTGACACTGGAATTAAAGGAATTGAAATTAAAGGAATTGGCATGGTCGCTGAAAAAAAAACCTGACGGATTTTAGATGTACTAACAATTACCACCAGAATTAGGCTATAAAAAGAAAGCTCAAATCCAAGCATGGACCGAAAGGAGGAACTGATGGACGCATGTAAGGAACCAATTATTCATGGATGAGGTGTCACCCTGTTGCTGGACTAAATATAAAGTGGGAGCCAGAGACTGTGATTCCGTTTATTTGATGAGACAAGAACTGGATTGTGTGATGACTGTGGAAATGCTTACGTTGGATAATGGGGTAAGTTGCTTTTAGTCCCAATTTAAATAGAGCCATTTAGAAAAAAAAAAAAAAAAAGAACATACAAGGGGGAACACAAATATTCAGGAATAGGAAAAAGTAGGGAGATTGTAGGATATTGCTTAGTGGTTAGGAGTAAACGTTTAGAATGAGAAACAAGTGTTTCGGATGAATTATTTTTCTTGTATAAGCATCAGTGTTCTTTAATATGTTAATATGTTCTTTGTGGCAGAATATCGATTTATTCTGTGGTATTAATTTAAGTGAAGTGTAAGCTAGAGATGAAAGATTTTTATGTGGTATTGGTGAAAAGGAAAAATAAGTGTAGCCTGGATATACCAGTATTTTGGATGAATTGATCTTATTTAAATCAGTATCAGTGCTCTTTAAGATGTTTTATGGTTTATGTGGTAGTAAATGAAGTTGTGTGGTGGTATTAATGTAAATGAAGTGTAGGCCAGAAATGAAATATTTTGGATTTGTGAAAAAGAAGAATAGATTCAGCCTGAATTCTTCTAGTTTAAATGTGAAGCAGAAGTTTAAATAAAGAATAAAATTCTTTGGAAACTGGTATTAATGAAAATGCTGTAAAGAAAATGGTATAAACAAAAATAGTATAAACAGAAAGGTATAATGGAAAAAGTTGTAAAGAGAAATGATCTAAAGAAAAATGGTGTAAAGAAAAGTGGTGTAAAGGAAAATGATGTAATGAGAATGGTATAAAGAAAATGGTTTAAAGAAAAAGGTATTGAAGTAATGTGCGTAATTGCATATTATGTTATTTAAGGTTGTTTGATGCAACTGATAAATGTTACGATAAGTGTAACGTGTCATCACAAGTGATTTTATGTTCATTTGCTAGTACTGGAGATCGATAATTTTATTTAGTTACCTGTTAACAGAGGGTATAACAGTAAATATTGTAATCATGCCTCCGAAGACTAGGAGAGCAACAGATTCAGAGATACAGGAGGAGGTATCTGATCGTGAAATTGGTAGTGAGGAAGCGATTATGTCAGGTGGTGCTGAAACGATGGTAGCAAGAGCTAGGTTGCTAGAAATGGAATTGGAGAGGGAAAGGTTTTTATGGGAAAGGTCTCAGAAGGAAGCTGAAATGGCTATAAAGAAACAGGAACTAGAATTAAGATCAAAGCAAATGGATATGGATCATGAGGTAAGGTTAAAGGAGTTAGAGTTAGCATCGCAATCGGGTAACAGGAGAATTGGGAATATGGTAAGTAATTCAGAAGCCATGGTTTCACAGAATAATGAATTTCTGAAATATGTAAATTTGTTGAAAGGTGTTTTGTTGAAACCTCCTTCTAGAACAGAGGAGTGGCCATTTTTCTTTTACCATGCCGAAACTATGTTCAAGCTATATGAAGTGCCTGATGAGTATCAAGGGAAGGTGATATTGCAAAATTTGCAGGGGTATGTACGTCATTTAGCTGCAACATTGGGAGCGGAAAAATTGGAAAATTATGTTGACATTAAAGAAATCTTGTTAAAGGAATTTAAAATCACTCCTCTTCAACATAAAAGAAATTTAGAAAAATGTGTAAAGAAGCCAGAAGAATCTTATACACAGCATATAATGAAAGTCAAAGCTGCACTAGAATTTTACTTGGAATCAAGGGAAATAACGACCTTGGTAGAATTGAAAGATTTGTTAGTAGCAGACCAAGTAAAGGATGCTTTGCCAAGCCACATTAAATCACATGTGTTGCTAAAGGAGACCGAGAAATGGTTAAAAACGACCGAGTTAGCTAGTGAAATTGATAATTTTGTTGCTGCTATGCCAAAGGGAGGAGCTCAGAAATTTGATAACTGGAATAAGCCGAGTACGAAAGTGCAAGAAATTGGAAGATTTGGGAAGCCTGATTATAACAGAAATAGAAATGAGTTTCAAAGGAATAAGACGGTAGGAAATGCAAGCGGAGGTCGAGTGCAGACACATGCATCTTTTGATAACAGGAATTTAAATAAAAGATGGGAAACGAGAGCTTCGAATAGCATGGAGAAAGTTCAGTGCTTTCGATGTGGATCAAGGGGTCATGTACGCAAACGGTGTCCCCAGGATCCAGGTTCCGAAGTTACTCACCGATCGAGATCCCAAGATAAAAGAATAAGTGAAAATAAGGAAGAAAAAGGATTGAATGAAGTGTGTGTAAAATTGAATATACCGGCAGAGCCTGCATGGATATCGGAAGGAATTCCATCGGGTAAAACAGAGTCAGAATTACCTAAAGTAAATTTAAGCATAGAAGGAAATTGTTTTAAAGGAGTAATTGATTCAGGAGCACAAATTTGTGTTTTAAGGAAAGAGTTTGTCCCGGATAGATATTTGGAGACCGGAGGAAAAATATTTGTGCGTCCGGCTATTGGATCGTCAGTGGAAGCGAAGCTGGTATCACTTCCGTTGAGCTTGTTAACGTCACTGAATGATATTCAACCTCATGTTCAAGTTTATGCTGCAGTGGTGGATGATTTAAACGAAAAAGCTTTAATTACACCACACGTATATAAAACTCTATGTGAACAGAGAAAGGCATACTTAGGAGTGTTTGAAGACCCTAGCGCATTAGTGAGGCAGGCAAATGTGTTAGACGCCGGAGGGGAGAAAGGTTCCATTCTACCAGCGTTAAGGATCAAGGAGGACCCGTCTACCACTCTAAGGGGGAAGAAACTAGCGCATCCCCAAGCAGAGCACAGCAAGGGAGTGATTCTCGAGCCCTGGACCAGAGAGGGAAGAAAGTGAAGGCCATGGATGATAACAATCCCGAACGAAGTGAAGATTCATTGTGTGGAGACTGTGGAAATTTACACCCGGAATCTTCGAGCCAGAAGTTTAAGAGGCAGCAAACACAGTGCGAGGCTTTGAAAGGGAATTTTACTGACGCACACCGGAATAAAAATAACTACTGGATTGAGTCAGGAATGTTGTATAATACGGGAAATTTAAATGGGCAGAAATTTAACCAGTTAGTTATTCCTGAGTCTCGAAGGTTAGAAATAATGAAATTGGCTCACCAAACGTTACCTGGGGGTCATTTAGCAGCGAAAAAGACGGCGGATAGAATAAAGATGTCGTTTTGGTGGGATGGATTGACCAAAATGTGAAAAAATTTTGTGAAGCTTGTGAGGATTGTCAATTACACAGACGTGTAAGGGTATGTGATAGGGCACCGATCGAGCCTATAGGTAGGCCAGAGTTGCCGTTTCAATGCGTAAATGCGGATATTGTTGGACCTATAGAGCCCATGTCTTCACAAGGACATAAGTACTTGTTATGTTTGATGGACCAGCATAGTAGATGGCCAGAAGCGGTACCTTTAAAATCATTATCAGCAAAAGCTACTTGTGAAGCATTTTAGAAGTGTTCATGCGTACCGGTGTACCAAGTGCAATTATGATGGATAACGGTACTAATTTCAAGTCACAATTAACCCAGGAATTTTTGAAGCATTTAGGAGCATCTCCAAGGTTTATAACACCAGGTTATGCCCAGGCTAATGGGTTAGCAGAACGATTTAATCAAGTGATGAAACACATGCTGCATCATGCGATTCGAGCCGAAGGCCGTGCTTGGCATCGTCAGTTGCCTTTTCTTTTATGGGCGTATCGTGAGGTACCAAATAGCACGACAGGAGTATCACCGTTCATGCTCATGTACGGACGCATGCCAACCGGGCCTCTAGCAATTTTAAAATCCTGTTGGGAGGATGGCTTAATTTTACCACAAGGAGTAGGAGAGTCGATAAGTGAATACCTAGAGCGACTGAAGGAAAATTTAAATAATGCTAAGAGCAACGCCTCAATGGATGGAGAACAGGAAAAGAAGTTATTATTGGTAATGTCAGATTCTTGAAAGGATTAATTCCTGCCCAAGTGAATTGAAAATGTCGTCTGAGTGGAATTTAGTGTTATTTGCGTATAACTATTTTTAAAAATGAAGAAGTTAGACCATGGGACATAAACAGAAATACACACAGCACAGTAAGGTGCATTGAATATTTTAAATTGCTTTGGCTCTTAGTTCTAAAATTGTACTGGGACTAAAGCAACACCCTTTAGGTTTAAGTGGTTTCCATTTCACGACCTTGGTCGAGTAATGTTAAACCGGAAGGGGGTGTGAGGATCTCTGCGAGCGAGAGGCCCCTTTAAATACTTATATATGATTTTTGTGTCTTTTTCGTGTGTATATGTATGTGTTCAAGTGACAGCCGTGTAAGATATCTTGTACGAGAACGAACAATTTATCCTTGCAAACTCACTGCTGGACATTTTGGGGACATTGGTCCTCAACGACGCCATTTTGCTCGAACTCGTAAGATAGTCGTTGGTTGTCAAATACATGGTGAAATTCGGTACGCCTTCTTACATGCTTGGAGCCGGAACTTAAAGAACATTCGTTACGAGGTGTCAACAATGCAACCCCCGAAAACGTTGGGGGTTCGCGGAGGAAGGGAGACGAGAAGGACATTAGAGATTGGAAGGCGAGGAGAATGAGATGTCACAGTGATACACCATAATGTTTTTTTTTTTTTCGTTGTATGGGATATAACCCATAAAGCATGTAAATAATGTACAGTTATATATATATATATACCTTGAATAAATATTCGGATTTCTTGGCAAATGGATTCCTGAACTGAAGGTATTTTCCTTAAGGCCGTACTTTGTGAAGGACGAAACGAACCAAACGAGCCTGGGAACCACAGGCTCGCTAAAACATGTCACACAGACGATCACATGAGGCCTGTTCCTCCAGTTAGGGTTCAGGCGAAGTTCAAGATTTTGGTACCTGCAGTCATAAGAAGAGTTAAAGTTTAGGGATCGGCATCTTATCTTTTGTTTTTCCAAAACGCAGAGGTACATGTATTTTACAGAAGGGACGCTTTAAGCGGGGGATCAACGGATGCCAACACCCGGACGCCAAGTACCAGGTGCGGACCGAGCCGCTGTACTCTGGGCCGGTAAGCGCCATGCTAACTCTAAAAAATAAATTCAAATTGTTTTCTGTGCTGCACCATGCGTATGAAAGAAAACTGTGATACTGAAAAGACAATTTGTTTACCCTGTGACGTATTAAAAGAAGACCTACGTCGCTACGTGCCGAATGGTCTGTAAGCCAAGCACAGTTTTTCGTACAACACCTTCCCCCGACTTTCTAAGTTCAGATCCGTCTCGCTTGACTTATTTCCTGTACCGCACCTCGCTTTCGCTAATTGTTGTTAATTGCCGTGAAACGGGTGTTTTACCTTGGGACGTATTCCCGTGTGTCCTGAAGACTATACTGAAAGCGGTGAACCCCAGAGGAAAGGTATTCCATCAAAAGCAACAGAAATCCAATGCCAGAGCAAAACTTTGTTCGTTGGCATTACCATCCAAGCAATTTATGCGAAGTAGGAAGTGTGTTTTTTTACTACGACACCAGGAGCTTGTCACGGATTCTCAGGCAATTACGATACAGATGTGTCCTCAGGACTTCTCTTTCAAGACGTCCAAAGTCTGGCACTAGGGAATGGGGAGGGATTCTTTTTTTTTCTTTCTTTTTTTTTTTTTTTTTTTGGATTGGAGGTTTAACGACCACCGTGAGCAACTCAATAGGCTATAAGCAGTCGCCCGTCCCTAATTTAGAGTCACTGGTTCCAGGGAAGGGAGAGAGCCAGTGCTGTAAGACAAACACAACATCCATGCCTCACCGGGATTCGAACCCGAACCCCGTACGGACGAATGATCAGAGGCCAGCGCCTTAGACCACTGCACCACCGGGGCGGCTGGGGAGGGATTCAGTGCGGTTATTCTTTTTGTTGGAGTTAGAAATTCCTAAGCTCATTCTTCCTCAAAACTTTGCCTGGTTACTAGTAAGTACTGTCTGATGCCTCAATCATTGCCCAGATTTGTTGTTTTTGTTTTCATTTTTTCAGTTAACAGCAGGAAAATGTCTGAACTGCACTGTTTTAGTTGGGAATATTGTTTAACTTCAGCAACAGGGCTTCATATATAATTGCAAAATCCTTCGATACAATAGACATATCTTACATAAAGAATTTACATGAGAAAATAGAGTAATAATAAGGAAAATATTCTAAAACCAAGAAATAAGATTGTGGAGCCGAAAAAGCTAGGTAGAGGAAACAGAAGGCTCTGAGAAAAAGTTAATATTTAAAGAAACCTGTAGTTGCTTAAGGAGTAAGTGGTATAAATCAATACAAAAACATGTGCTGTATTTAACAAAAAATGTAAGCAAGTAGGCATCGTGAGTGTTAACAGTTTCCCCTTTTCATCCTGTGGAAATTACAACCACCACAGAAAACAAAATAACCAAAACATGACAAAAATACCCATACAAAGTAAAATGCCCAAAACATAAAAACAAGTAACCACACAAAATGAAATACCCAAAACATTGGTAAGAAATTCTGTTAAAAGCACAATGAAGATAAAAAAAAAAAAGGTAAAATACATGTTTTCAGAACTTAATACAAGTGTCAAAACTGAAATAAAAAGAAATATTCCAAATTTCATTGTTACTTTAGATATTTTGACCTGTCGACATTTCGTAAATTGCACTTGCACTCAGTCAAAAAATATTACTTACAAGGACTCTTTAGTAACTTTTAATCGCTGTGCTCATATTTATAAGGTTTGCATAATAAATCAAGTTAATAATGTTGCGCTTTCACTTAGGCACCAAATATTAATTATCGACCGCTAGGCCTAAGCCTTTTAAAAAATTTTAATAAGCGTAACACTCTTAAATTGATTTGTCATGAAAAGCTAATATGATCACGGAATTATAAAATTACTAAAAATGCATATGCCTAGGCCTCGGGCGTATCTATTAATGTCTTGTGCTCGAGTAAAATTTCAACAGAATTAATTTGATTTTCTTTGAAAACTATATAAATATCAGCTCGGTCGACTGAAAACTATCAAAAAGCTCTAAGCCTAGGTCCTGCTCAATAGTTTCAACCTCAGTAAAGCGCATTGCTAAAATCTTGGAGTTCTATGCAAACCTTATGAAAATTAGCACGGCGGACTGAAAATTGTTAATAAGGCCCAGGCCTAGGGCTTTATAATTATTGTTTTGTTCCTGACTAAAAGTGTAACATTATCTTTAGTTCCTACTAGCAGGAGTACCCGGTATTTCACGGGTAAATATTACTATTTGTAGAATCACCAAGTTCAGCGGGTGAAAGTTAATGAATGAAAAAATATTTCCGTAAATTTCCAGTAAACTTATTTAAATTTTTTGATTTAGTTAATTTAATTATATGAAACAAAAAATAATTTACATTATTTACATTACATTCGTTTTCTGCTTGTTATGGTACCCGTTGATGGTTAAAGCTAACGTTTATTAATATGCGTTTTTAATACACCATTAACCGGATATCTTTGCACTTTATTGTTATCTATGGAATCTAACTTAGACCGTAGGTGGGGTATTGAAGTGCTGAATTGGGTTGCAGTTCTTAAGAGTAAGAAATGTAATTTTTGGATTCATTTTCACCCCGGCACCCGACCCTTTCTTTCTGCGCTCTAAGTTAGAATACATACCAAAATTTGCTCGTTCTAAATTGGAAACTATAGATTTTATGAAAATGTGTATGGGGGCCCATAGACCCCGGGCCTCGACCCCTTCCAAAAACATCTACCATCTAAGTTAGAGTACCATGAGGTAGTATACCAAATTTGGTGGTTCTAAATTGAAAACGATAGATTTTAGGAAAATCTTGTGTGAGGGTCCTTCGACCCTGGGTGCCGACCTCTTCAGAAAACAATCTACCCTCTATATTAGAGTACCATGAAATAGTATACCAAATTTGGTGGTTCTAAGTTAAAACTGTAGATTGTACGAAAATTTTGTATGGGGGCCCCCTGGACATCTGGCCCCGACCTGTTCTAAAAACCATCCACCTTCTAAGTGAAAAACCATCTACCATGAGGTAGTATACCAAATTTGGTAGCTCTAAATTGGTAACTGTAGATTTTACGAAAATTTTGTATTAGGCCCCTTGACCCCAACCCGTTCCCAAAACTATCTACTGTCTAAGTTATAGTACCATGAGATTATATACCAAATTTGGTAGTTCTAAATTGAAAACTGCAAATTTTACAAACATTTTGTATGGGGCCCCTACTTGTTCCAAAATCCATCTACTGTCTAAGTTATATTGTATACCAAATTTGGTGGTTCTAAATTGAAAACTGTAGATTTTGTGAAAATGTTGTGTGGGGGCCCCTTGACTCCAAGGCCCCTATTTGTTTCAAAGTCCCTCCACAGTCTAAGTTACAGTTTCATGCGAGAGTATATCAAATTTGGTGGTTCTAAATTGAAAACTGTAGATTTTACGAAAATTTTGTATTGGGGAGGCCCCTTGACCCCGGGACCCGACCGGTTCCCAAAACCATCTACCGTCTAAGTTAGAGTACCATGATATGTATACCAAATTTGGAGGTTCTAAATTGAAAACTGTAGATTTTACGAAAATTTTGTATGGGGGCCCCTTGACCCCGGGTCCTTATTTGTTCCAAAATCCACTACCATCTAAGTTAGAGCATCATGAGATAGTATACCAAATTTGGTGGTTCTAAATTTAAAACTGTAGATTTTACGAAAATTTTGTATCAGGGGACCCTTGACCCTGGGTGGACTCTGCCCCGACCGGTTCCAAAAACCATCTACCGTCTGGATGTATATTAAATTTGGAGGTTCGAAATTGAAAACTGTAGATTTTACGAAAATTTTGTATGAGGGCCCTTTGACCCCGGGCCCCTACTTGTTCCAAAATCCATCTACCGTCTAAATTAGAGTACCATTAGGTAGTATACCAAATTTATTGGTTCTAAATTGGAAACTGTAGATTTTACGAAAATTTGGGGGGGGGGCTCTTGACCCCGACCCGTTCCAAAAAACATTCTACCATCTAAGTTTGTGTACCATGAGGTTGTATACCAAATTTGGTGGTTCTAAATTGAAAACTGTAGATTTTACAAAAATTTTGTATGGGGGCCCCTTGACCCCAGGCCCCTACTTGTTTCAAAATCTCTCTACAGTCTACGTTAGAGTTTCATTAGAGAGTATACCCTGGTGGTTCTAAATTGAAAACTGTAGATTTTACGAAAATTTTGTGTGGGGGAGGCTTGACCCCGACTCGTTCCAAAAACTATCTGCCGTCTAAGTTATAGTACCATGAGATTGTATACCAAATTTGGTGGTTCTAAATTGAAAACTGTAGATTTTACGAAAATTTTGTATCCGGGGACCTTTGACCCTAGGCTCCGACCGGTTCCGAAAACCATCTGCCGTCTAAGTTAGAGTTCCACGAGATGTATATTAAATTTGGAGGTTCGAAATTGAAAACTGTAGATTTTACGAAAATTTTGTATGAGGGCCCCTTGACCCCGGGCCCCTACTTGTTCCAAAATCCATCTACCGTCTAAATTAGAGTACCATTAGGTAGTATACCAAATTTATTGGTTCTAAATTGGAAACTGTAGATTTTACGAAAATTTTGTGTGTGTGTGTGTGTGTGTGGGGGGGGGGGCTCTTGACCCCTACCCGTTCCAAAAAACAATCTACCGTCTAAGTTTGTGTACCATGAGGGGTTGTATACCAAATTTGGGG
Source organism: Macrothele yani (assembly GCA_039090855.1). Taxonomy (NCBI): domain Eukaryota; kingdom Metazoa; phylum Arthropoda; class Arachnida; order Araneae; family Macrothelidae; genus Macrothele; species Macrothele yani. The sequence goes on from CM077001.1 coordinate 87,294,556, forward strand.
GTTCTAAATTGAAAACTGTAGATTTTACGATATTACCACGCCCTCGACTGTGGACGTGAACCACTGTGTCGGCAGTTCGCCACAATGGAATATTTGTTACTATTAACTACTTCTGGTATTTACATGTTAAATCAAAATGAAATCGCCTAGAAAATTAACAACTTTGAGGTCGGATTTCTTATCCCTTATAGGAATTCCGTGCTCAAAGTTGCGGACAAATTACGCGTTGTGTTTCACCTAAATCGTAGCGGGTATTCCGCTTAAACTTAGGTGACGCAAAAGTTAAGTTAGGATCAGCAGATAGCATGCATGCTACTAGAACGTAAATACTCATACATACAGTATTATGCACAACATAAAAAGTGAAAGACTGTAGATGTAAAAGTTACGACAAAAGGTTAACGTTCAAATAAAATGTTTATTCTGAATAAATGCTGCTTAAAACTAATACATGTTTTCGGTGGAAGTGATTAATTTATTTAAACCAATTTCTAAAGAGTTATTACTTTTAAAATTATTACTGTCCTGACTTCTAGCAAACTTTCAGTTACAATGTTGTCATGGTGCACGTATTGAGAAATTGCCCATTTAAGTTGGGAAGAAATCTGATACCTCGCATAGAACATACAGTACAGGGAAACTGACAGTGAAAATTCATCTTACCCAATCTCTAGGTCGTCGGCGCCTTCCTTTTCGGAATGGATCTCTTTCACTAACACCTTCAAAGTTTATTTCTTCAACCTCCGTGCGTTTCTCCCACGCATGTCCATCTCCATAGCCGTAAAAACTCTCCCCAAAGAACTCTCTCTCTCTCACTCTGCTTTCTCTCTTCCTCCTTCGTTTTTTTCTTTCAAAAACCCATTCCCTTATATTTTCTTATTTCTCAGTTTCGCTTCTACAAAGGGGAGGGGGTTAAATTTGTGGGTGTTATCGAGAATTTTGATTGGAAGTTACTCTGTTTCCCAGGCCCATGATTGGCTAGCAAACTTTCTATGGTATTCCAAAGGGGTACAAGGGGGTCGGTCACCATTTACCTGGTCTGTCACCTTACATAATTTTTCCTGTTGTGGAATGTTGGGAATTTAAACGGCCTGCCACTCCTAAAAACAGAAAAGAGACCCACCTACTCGTTTGCTTGAATCGAGTGCCCAAGCTGGGTGAAAAGAGAAAGTGTCACTACATTGTTATTCCGCTGTTTAGTAAAAGAGTCGATGACTGCTCCTTCATAGCCCTTCCCTGTTCAAGTAATCTCTGGGCGATATGCAACTTTTGTTCATTTCAGGTACACGGTTTCCTGTGCTTTTGTTGATGTGTTCCTTGGCGCTCAAGAAATAAAAGGATGTTATATAGGGATGGCAGCTGAACTCCTTAACGAGTAAACTAACCGGGTCTTGGGGGTTTTTAGCGAAAGAAAAAAAGTGTTTCAACATTTCTACTCCGGGCCTAATGCAAAAATAATAATAATAATAAAAATTGAGAGTGCTTAAATTTAGTCCTTCCTACCAATGAATGAGAAAAAATAGAAAACCGATTGTTTAAATTAAATTATGAAATCTGTGGAGCGGGTTCCTTAAGTAAACCGGGAGTTGGGACATTAAATATTTTAATTGCCAGTTACTTAGGAATCATAATGAATATTTAAATTACTTGTTAATGGGAAATCGTGAGATTTCGTGGTAACAACGAAAATTTTGTATGGAGGGGTGGCTTGACCCCGACCCGTTCCAAAAACTTTCTACCGTCTAAGTTATAGTACCATGAGATTGTATACCAAATTTGGTGGTTCTAAATTGAAAACTGTAGATTTTACGAAAATTTTGTATGGGGGCCCCTTGACCCCGGGCCCCTACTTGTTTCAAAATCCCTCTACAGTATAAGTTAGAGTTTCATTAGAAAGTATACCCTGGTGGTTCTAAATGGAAAACTGTAGATTTTACAAAAATTTTGTGTGGGGTGAGTCTTGACCCCGACTCGTTCCAAAAACTATCTGCCGTCTAAGTTATAGTACCATGAGATTGTATACCAAATGTGGTGGTTCTAAATTGAAAACTGTAGATTTTACGAAAATTTTGCATCGGGGGACCCTTGACCCTGGTCCCCGACCGGTTCCAAAAATCATCTACCATCTAAGTTAGAGTTCCACGAGATGTATATTAAATTTGGAGGTTCGAAATTGAAAACTGTAGATTTTACGAAAATTTTGTATGGGGGCCCCTTGACCCCTGGCTCTTACTTGTTACAAAATCCATCTACCGTCTAAGTTAGTGCATCATGAGATGGTATACCAAATTTGGTGGTTCTAAATTGAAAATTGTAGATTTTACGAAAATTTTGTGTAAGGGGCACCTTGACCCCGGGGCCCGACTTGTTCCAAAATGCATCTACCGTCTAAGTTAGAGTACCATTCGGTAGTATACCAAATTTATTGGTTCTAAATTGGAAACTGTAGATTTTACAGAAATTTTGTAGGGGGGGGGGCTCTTAACCCCGACCCGTTCCAAAGAACCGTGTTAAGTTTGTGTACCATAAGGTTGTGTACCAAATTTGGTGGTTCTAAATTGAAAACTGCAGATTTTACGAAAATTTTGTATGGGAGCCCCCTTGACTCCGGGCCCCGACCCGTTCCCAAAGCCATCTACCGTCTAAGTTAGAGTACCATGAGATTGTATACCAAATTTGTTGGTTCTAAATTGAAAACTGTAGATTTTACGGAAATTGTGCTCCGTGAGTTTTGTTTGAATAACAAGTATTTAGGCTACTAGGATTACTGAGTTTGTGCTTACCTCCACTATAAAGGTTTGGTGATTCGCTTCGGACATCTCCCGAAGTGGTGAGTGCCTTTTTTCGTTTCTTATCGTCGTGTTTACAATTTCTACCGAGCTGGTAGAAGCCTAGTTATCTCGGCGCCATTAAAATGGCGTCATCCGGTGGTGTTGTCAGCCCTTACATCACTTCCGGTGATCACGGCACTTTGTCCAGCGGTGGCATTGTCACGTTGCCCTCCGGGTCGACGTCAACCGTTGGCAGCGTATCGTTTTCCTCCCCTGACGTCACTATTACAGCTCTTGCCCCAGCTGCTTCTCATATAGTGACAGATGACGTCATGGACACTATGGATGGCGGTGCTCTTCTGCCTTCAACCTCCACTTCTACTGCTCCTCGCTCCTATTCTTCAGCGGTAACTTCCCAAAAGCTTCAGCCCAAGTCTAATTCCATGCGAGCGGAAACCACAGCTTTAAAACCTCATGTCCGTCGCTCTGGTAATGAGGTTGTGCTCGAAATTCCAGTGGATTCTCCAGCAGGTACTTCTTTCACCACTGCTACTGAGTTGGGTGTGTGCTTTGAGGCGCTGCCGGACACACCACTCAAAATGTTCTCTACTGAACTGAAACTAAAGTTCTCTCCGTCAGTGATACATCATATGTCGCGCAGAGGGCTGAGTGTCATTGTTTATTTCTTTCATGCGGCAGATGCTACCTCTGTTTTACAGACTGGGCTGGTTGTTGGTGATCACCAATTATTTCCTGAGCCTGTCGCCCAAAGACCAGTAATGGTCTCGATGTACCCAGTACATCCTGAAGTCACAGATGCTATGCTTTGTGCTTTTCTTATGCAATCCGGTCGTTTTGTGGGTAACATTAACACACACTCCGCTGCTCCAAAGGACGAGGATGATCGTTCGATTGAAAGTGCCCGACGAGTTGCACGAGTAGTATTCTCTTCAGATGAACATATCAAGACTTTTCCTACTCTCTTAACTGTAAAATGCGGAGACCAGATCCGACCCATCTACGTTTTAACCTCCTTTCATTGTCAGACTTGTAAGGCGTATGGCCATCAACGAAGTAAGTGCTTCCGCTGCCCTGCTGTACCTCAGTCTTCGGGACCAAAAGTCACTCGTGACAGCCCTGTGTTCTCCACCCCTGCCGCTTCTAAGGAGGTGTCTTCAGAACTTCATTCTACCATCGGGCCCTTCTCCACGGGGTCCTGTCCCACAATTGTTGACAGTGGACTTTCCTCATCTGGGGCCGACTGCTCCGCCCACGTTTCTTGCAGCTCCAGCTGACCTGACTGCTGACCTTCATCCTCCGTCGGATGAAGACACTCCAAGTACAGTTACTGACATGGACTGCCCTACTGCTAGTGACTCTTCTGGCAATGACTCTGACCCTACAACTACCAGTAAGCCTGCTCGACTGGAGTTCTGGAGTGCTCCGCAGACTCCGCTCCCTCCTCGCACCGGTGCTGCAAGAGGTCGTTCTGTTGACTCATCTTCCCGCTCCTCCTCTCAACGACGTACTTCGCCACGAATAAGTAGACATCCTGCTGTGATTCCAGGTTCTAAGATTCCACCCCCAGTGCTTTCCCTAGATTCTTTTCTCCGATATCTAGCTGAAGCGAAGGCGGATATACCGGTAGGTCCACTTTCTCTTCATAAAATATATGAAGTATTATGCTCTCATAAACATCCTAGATTCTTTAATCAGTTTGTTGCACGTCATATGCTTGATCTTCCTACTGTTCTAACCCAAGTTTCTAGTGTGACATCTGTGTTTCGAAATCTTGTGCTTTCCTATCCCAATCTCAAATTTAGTGTTGACAGAATGAATAAGCAAGCGAAGAAAATAACAGATTCCAGCGCACGTGCATGTCGACCAGGGAAGGACCTACCAATTCAAGGTGGTCACACTTAACTGCAGAGGGTTCTCTGCTTCTCCTAGAAATGCCCTAGTGTATGAGGACTTGGCGCCTCTACACGCAGATCTTCTCTTGCTCCAAGAGACCAATTGCTCTGCTACCACTTTGTTCTCTCGTTGGCAGGCTTGGCTTTACGATTTTCACCATGCTTATCGAGTTGGACGGAATGGTGGCCTTGCACTTGGGATCCATCACCGCCTACTCCCTCTGATTTCGACGCCAGTGATTCGTGCATTATATGTGGACAACCTCCAGGTCATTGCCTTTTGCATTGAAAACGTGACCTATCATGTTTTTAACATAATTGTCCCCTGTGATGAGCGTCTGTTACCTGATCTTCTCTCCACACTCCGTACAGAGCTGTCATGCATCCCACCGTCTGAATATATTCTCATCGGCGGAGATTTCAATTGTACGTTGTTGCCGGCCCTTGACCGCAATTCAACCATTGGCGAATACCGCAGGCAACGTGTATTACAGATTTCTCAGCTAGTTGATGATTTTCTATTGGTTGATGCGTTCCGGCATCTACACCCGTCGGAAATCTCTTTTACCTGGTGCTCTTCCATTCATGGCAGCACTACGGCAGCCCAGCTGGATAAATTTTATGTTTCGACTGCTCTTCTCCCGTCGATCGCAGCTGCTGCCCATCATCCTTCCGCCGCTTCAGAGCACAGTATTGTCAGTCTGTCGGTGTGTGTTTCTCCTTCACCTTCAAGGACTCAAGGAGTATGGACTTTTCCGGACTTGCTCCTGGATGATCAACAATTTTGTGTTGCTGTGCGCGAGTTCCTCCGTAGTCGTCAGCCCCTTCTTGATACTACGTCAGACACGATGCAACTGTGGCTCAGTGTCAAACACGACTTGGTCCTTTTTGTACGGCGCCACTCCCATGCCTCTCGGAATGAGAGCGATATGAAAATTGCGAATCTACGTGCTCTATTGTCGATGCTCTCTCTTGATGATCCGCAATACCCCGGCTATCTGGCAGATCTCCACGCTTTGTTTCTTCCTCGTGCATCCGATGCAACCTGCAGGATGCATTTCTTGCATCTCTCCCCTACAGCTGATTCTCACGATTACTTAACCGCCTTGGAATCTCAACATCGTTCTGCTACATCTTTGCGTCATCTTCGCCTCCAGGATAGTTCCATCACTTCGAACCCATCGAAGCTATGCACTTTCACCAGACAGTATTTCACCGCCAAGTACAGTGCAGTAACGCAGTCTTCGTCCTCATTAGCTTCTCCTCTTCTCTCCTCTCTTCCTCAGGTCCCCTCTGCTTTATCTACTTATTTACTCTCCCCTTTCTCTCTTCGGGAACTCCGTGAGGCGTTCGCTACTCTCAATCCTCATGCCGCTCCTGGACCTGACAGCCTTCCTCTGTCCTTTTATCGTGCTTTTCAACTGTGCCTTCTGCCTTTTCTGTCTGCGTGTTTCTCGTCTGCTTTTTCCTCTCCTGCGTTACCGCCCGACTTTACTTTGGCACACATCATCCTCCTTCCTAAGAAGGGTGACCTATTGGATCTTGGAAACTGGCACCCTATCTCTATCCTAAACACTGACTATAAGTTCTATACAAAACTATTATCCCGTCGCCTTAATTCTGTTCTCTCTTTCGTTATTTCTCCCGACCAGACATACACTGTGCCTGGTCGGACTATTTCCACTAACGTTTCTCTTCTCCTTCATCTTCACTTTCTCGCTCGCTCTTTTGATGAACCTCTTGCCTTTCTCAATCTGGATCAAAAGTACGCTTTTGATAACGTTTCTCACTTTTATCTCTCTGCTGTCCTTTCACAATTTGGGTTTCTTCCTGCCTTTTCTTCCGCTCTCTTGGCCCTTTATCAGGGCGCCAGTTTCCATGTTTGAGCGGCCACATTTCTAACCGCTCCAATTCCGTTTAAGCAAGGCATCCGGCAAGGATGTCCGCTCTCCAGCCAGCTATTCACTCTCGCTTTTGAGCCTTTCCTGTTAGCAGCCTGAAGATCACTCCTGGATGTCCTACCGCCGACAGTGGCTAGTACTCGTCATCATCGGATAATTTTTACCGCCTATGCTGATGATGTGACCTTTTGCGTCCGGGATGAATCTCAATTTAATCGCCTGTATTCTGTATATCAACAGTATGTTGCAATATCTGGAGCTGCACTGAATGCCACTAAAAGTACTGGCTTATGGTGCGGGGCATGGGCTGCCCGCACCGATGCTCCTTGGGGTGCGCAGTGGACAGCCACTACACAGAAGATCCTCGGTGCGTATGTCTGATTGCCCTTGGCTTCTGCATCCGCCACCTGGACTGCTCTTCTTCCCTGGATAACAACGGACTGCTGCCTACTGGAGTAAGGCCCACCCTTTCACTTCGTTACGTCAATGAGCAGCCGTTGTTCGTCGACAACTTATCTCCCTATGCGAATACTCTTGGATGTCGACGGTTTTGCCAGTGTCACAAAGGATGACCATCACTAGCCTCTCAACTTCCGTCATCTGGTCTTCACATCACTGGGTTAAACCTGCCACGCTTCATCTGCCAGCCTCTTTGGGTGGCATCCAGCTTCATAATCCAGCTGTCCTTTATAAAACACATCGCATTATTCATTTCGTTCGCCTTGCCACTTCAACTGTTCCGTCCCTTACCACTACCTTGAATGTTCTAGCTTCTTCCCGTGACCCATCTTTCACCTTCTTACTGTTTCTGAAGATGGATGCATACTCTCTTCTTCCGTCCCACCTCCCTCCTGTCCTGCGAGAGGGCCTTTCTCTCTTTCATTCGCTTCCTCTTCTCCGTTCATTTCCTTCTTCAACTCTTGATCTCCTAGATGAACCTCTCTTCTTCTCTTCTCTTATTCACCCTCCCCACCTCCCTTACTTTTACTTTCCTCATTGGATCTGCTCTGGTGTGATAACTGTCCGTTCTCTCGTAACTTCTGATCTAACCTGGAGACCTCTTTCTTCCCTGTTTCTATCTCCAACCATTACTCTTGCTAACAAATATCTTCTCCTTCGCACAGCGCTTTGGAGCCTCTTTCCACTCCTCACTTCCCCTGATGGTCTCTTCTTGGTCCCCTCTGCCCCTCTTTCTCTACCGTTCTTTCTTCTCATTCGTAGCTCCCCGGTTCTAGTTACTTCTATCTCCTCCTCTTCTCTTTATTGGCTTCTTCTTTCCCCTCCCGCACTTCCACTTTCTATTCATTCTGCTTCTCCTTCTCTTCTCCCTGCCATCTGGACAACCTCTACCTCTCCCCTTTCCTCCCCTCTTGAACTCAATGTCCGTTGGCAATTTCTTCACCTTCGTCTCCCCGCCCCATTAGTACTATTTCGCATGACTCTTCTCACCTCTCCACAGTGCTCCTTTTGCCCTGAAGTCAGCGACGTCCAACATCAATACCTATTCTGCCCCGTACTCCTGCCAGTCCTAAACATATCATTTCGTCTTGCTGATTGAATTTGTGCTCGATCGTTACCATTTCTTGCATATGCTTGGCTACTCCAAACTAAGCATCCACCTACTCACTTGCCTCCTGTTTGTGCCGTTACATTTTTCTTCTTGTGAAGTTCACTGTATATGCTTTCCATCTTCAACAACGCCTCCCTGCTGTTACTCCTCATTAGGCAAGTGCTATCATTCGGAGACGCTTCCTAGCACGGTTAACCACTCGTCTCCGAATGGAGCACTCTCATGCTGCCTCAACAAACACCGATAACGTTTTTCAATCCACCTGGGCCCAATCGGCTGGGTGGTTCCATATCCACAATTTGCAGCTACATCTCAACTTATAAGTGAGATTTTTTGTTGTCGCCCACGTTCACTGTCACAACTTTTGATTTTACGTATTAATTTTGGTGGTATGAGGCTCCTAGGTGGAGTCTCCTTTTCACCCACATGGTTCGCTATTTGTGATTATTCTGTTTAATGTGCTATTGGAGATAGCTCACCATGTTTCTCTTCGATAATGTTGTATTTTATTATGTTGTATATAATTCTTTCTTCTGCACAGTTTTCTGCACACACAATGTCCCCTTCATTATGTTGAATATATTTTCGAATTTTATTGTCCCTGTGTGTATAATTTCCTGCAAGAAGATGCCCTTCTGAGTACATTTAGTGATTCTCCCCCTTGTCACTGAATACTTCTGTACAGCATCACTGTACAGAAGTATTCAGTGACAAGGGAGAATCGCTAAATGTATGAGTGTAGCATCACTGTTACATTTCTGTTTCATGAGAAGCTGCCCTTCTGGGTATGTTTAGCGACTTTCTTCCTTGTCACTGTATTGTTCTGTTCATATATGATACTTATGCATTGCATTACTGTTCGATTTATGTTTTTTTGTAAAGTTGCCCTTATCGGTCCGTTTAGCGTATTTCTCTCTTGTCAATGCATAATTCTGTACATATGATAAGTATTTGTGCTTAATTGTTTCTACCATTACTGTCATACTTCTAAATACTGTTGCACCTGTTAGTTCCTTCTCACCCATGGTCTTTTATGTGAATTAGTACCTTGTGCATATTTAATCTTGAGTTTGATAGTAATGCTTAATTGGAATTTGTGAATAGTGTAGAATCATGTCTTTTCTTGTCTACAATACTGTAGTATACATTTTCATTTGCATCGCTCGTGCTTTATTGTCTGCTTCTCCTTCGCCCTCCATGGCGAAATAATTTTATGATTTTAACAATATTTTGTTTTACGTTTCACTGGAACTTTTTCCAGTTGTAGTATATACCACTGTATTTATTGGCACAATTCTACTATCATGTACATAGAAATGCTATTTTTACTGAAGAATAAAGACAATTTTGAAATGTAGATTTCACGAAAATTTTGTATGGGGGCCCCTTGACTCCGGGCCCCGACCCGTTCCCAAAGCCATCTACCATCTAAGTTAGCGTACCATTAAATTGTATACCAAATTTGGTGGTTCTAAATTGAAAACTAGATTTTACGAAAAATTTGTATGGGGAGACCCTTGACCCCGGACGCCGATTCCTTCCGAAAAGCGTCTATGGACTAAGTTAGTTTCATGAGATAGTTAATTAAGTCATGGGTTATTATGACGCGGGTTATTCTGAAGTACAATAATTGTGACCTGGGATTATTGTGTCGCAGGGTTATTTTGTAACGTTTTTTTCACGCTGGGTTATTGTGACGTTGGGTTATTTTTGTAACGGGTTATGGTGACGCAGGGTTACTTAGATGCCGGGTTGTTTTGACTTGGTTATTATGACATGGGTTATTTTTTCTGGGTTATTTTGACAGTACACCAGACAAAGTGACACCATATCTCCGAAGCTCTTTAATGCCACATTGGAGGGTGTCTTTCAGTCGCTGAGCTAGGAAAACAAGGGGATAAAGATTAATGGAGATTATCTAACCCACCTTCGTTTTGATGATGAAGTAGTCATTTTTGCAACTACCCCATCAGAGCTGCAGAGTATGATCCAGGAACTTGCTGACAAGAGTAAAGAAGTGGGATTAAAAATGAACTTTCAGAAGACAAAAGTGATGTTCAGTGCTTTTTCAAGAAATGAAGATTTATCGATTGATAGAGAAAAGCTGGAGATAACAGACACATACATTTATCTTGGACAGCAGATATCAAGTGAGGGTCACATTGATGAAGAAATTAATCGGCATACAAAACTTGCCTGAAGAGCTTTTGGAAGAAACAGCATAATTTTCAAGAGCAATATGCCATTATGTCTTAAAAGAAAGTGTTTGATTAATGCATCCTTCCAGTGCTTACGTATGGTGCAGAGACGTGGACCTTAACTAAAAGAGACATACAAAGGCTGCAGACAACTAAAAGAAGCGTGGAGAGGTGCATGCTTGGTGTAACCAGGAGAGATAAGAAGAACTCGTGGATCTGAAAAATGACAAGAGTGTAAGACATCATGATCAGAGAAATCCCTGAAATGGCAATGGGCTGGACATACTGCCAGAAGGACAGAGCATCGATGGACAGCCAAAATTTTAGATTGTATTCCAAGGGACAGGAAAAGACCCAGAAGAAGACCACATGGGAGATTGGTGGATGAAATTCGAAAGTATGCAGTAGTGACATGGAGGAGACTGGCACAAGACAGACAGTTGTGGAGGAAACTTTGGGAGACCTTTGTCCAGCAGTGGATTGATAATGGTTGACAATGATGAATGATGATGATGATGATATGTAAAGAGTAATTTTACATCTCTAGCTCTGTAAAAAAGCCAGAAGAATTAAAAAATGTAAGTAAAACCAAATATGCATTTTATAAGTCAAATCAAATGATGGATAAAAGATGAAGTGTTGGCATAGAAACTGGCTTTAAGTAATACCAATGAAAATGAATGCTTTTGGCTTTAAGTAATACCAATTAAAAATTAAGTTTCTGCTGTCAAGCGTTACTTTATTTCTAGTGTTTTCCTTGTGTTTGTCTGCAACTGATGACCATATTCCATAGTGCCCAAGGGGACTTTGCTTTCAATTTCTTACATTTTATTCTTCACTTAGTTTGACTTAAATGAAAAATATTTTGCTTTTAACTATTTTGTCAAATATGTAACATATTGTGTCCGTGATAAGGAAACCTAAAATGTTGTGGAACAGTAATACTTCACCAAAGTATGTTGCTATGTTTAGATATAACTATAATTTTAACTGAGCATTTTGACTATTTGTTACAACTTATTTTAGTGTTTCATGAGAGTTCTTATTGGGCATGAAGATAGTCTTGAAAAAATTTTATGAGTCCTTGAAAAGTCCTAGATTTTTTGGTGGAAAAGAGTGGGAACTATGTCAACTAGCTCATTTCAACTCTCCGATCTGCAAGTCATAATTCCTGCATTCCAAACTGATCAGAACTGAGCTTATCCATATTTTTTTTCCCCACGAAAAAAAAAAAAAAAAAGGTCAATGTTTGGATTGATTGCATCACCTTTTAGCTGCCTGTGGCTTCTGCTCGCAATGATATCACTTCCTGCCATGTAGTGTGAAGCTGCGATGTTGTCTCTTTCACCTCATGTGATGCTGCTGTGCAAGATTTTTGAGTGCCATATTTCCAATGACCTTGGTGTGTGGTATACCAGTTATGAACAGTTGGAGTCACAACAGTGTATGGAAACCTTCCTTGTGAGTCCACGATAGCCGTTCCTTCTAGCACACACTTTCCTCATTGAAGGTGATTGATATCTGTCATCCTTGCTGCCAATGTGCTTGGGAATAGATGATTGTGGAAAGTGAATCTTCAGTTGCATGGCAAAATTGATTTGTATTATTATCATTGTGCTAAGTTCCAGCCATGTAAGTTTTATACTGAGCAATTTTTATACAGGGAAATTTTGCCACTTCATTGAAGATGTAACACACTGAAGAACATTCTGTAACAGCGGAACCCATAGGACTTCGTGGTTCTAAATGCATAGTAAATTTCACCCCAATTTGCAAAATATGAATTGTAGCATTATGATTGTAGCAAAAATTTAAGCTTCTGGAATTTTCTGATAAACTCGTGGAGAACTGAAAAATTCCTGAAATTTATTTTCTGTAAATGTGTATGAACCCTGATTTTAATGTGAAATGATGTGAATATAAATTTAAGTGCATTTTCTGTGTTACAGAAAAATATTTTTGATCACAGTTGTAGTTGAACTGATGTAACTTACAGTAATTGATAACATGGATTGTACGCTCCTTGAAAACCTTGAAAAAAAAGTTCATTCTCAACCCTTGAAAGTACTTGAGAAAGTTTACAACTCTGTAAATAGTAGTTGATTTTTTTAAGTAATGATTTGAAAGAGCATTTGTGAAATAATTATCTGTGCTAAAAGTTGTATAGGAGGTTTCTGTGTATTTCTGATAAAAGCATGAAGGTAATCAAATAGCGCAGAACTTGTGTTAAACTCAGGGGAATGCGTGGGCTGCTGGTACCTTGGCTATGGCATCACTATGGAGTAAAACATCAGCCATAGAAGTAAAATAAGTGGAATTATGTATTCTTAAATTGTGATGGACATTTGTTGATTGGGATCAAGGAAGTGTTCTTTCTAAAGGGATGAGTTTCTAGGAATTGCTTATGCTTCATGTGTGGGCCCTTCTTCTCCTGGCTACATCAAAAAATGCATGAAAGCATGAGTCATGTATCAAAAATAAAAAGTGAAAGCAAACCAGCAGATGAATACAAAAATAACGTACCCTTTCAAAATATTCCACAAAATAAAATGATTTAGAAAAACATCAAAACAGAGGAGAAATTCAAAGTTAGGGTAACAGGCAGGTCATTGATGGTGTGCCAGTCTCACAACTAAGTAATGGTTTGAACTTACTAAAATACCTACTTGCTGACCGACTGACAGCACACACATATAATAATTTGGTTTTAAGAAGTCCTTGAAAAGTGCTTGAATTTATTTTGCTTGGAAGAGTATGAACCTTGGATAATTTATGCTTGGAAATTTAATCTTTTGTGTTTAGTACAAGGAAAAACTGGACGTAAAATTTTTATTGTACGGTATATTCTTATTGTGTTAGGTGTTGCACAAAATGTAGTGATAAGAAAAAATTAACTCAGGCAGCAATTATGTAAGGGAAGGAAAGGTACAAGTGAGCTGAATAGATATGCATCTGTTCTGTAAATTTTTAGATGACAGTTTGGCTGTAAGTGCATGTGGTAGTTATATTGAGTTCATAAATTATATGCATGAGTAAAAAGTAAGCAACACAAATTTTTCTTACTTTGAAGTAAAAATTTATTTAGTGAGCATAAAAATTGATGTTCATGTGAATTTCTGGTTATTAGAGTGGAAGAACTGATACTGTTATACAGTTAAAGTGTAATAAATGTGGCATTTAAAAAGTATGGGGAATGCCATTGGTTTAATTTTTTTAAGAAGGTAAATACATGAAATGTTTTGGATTGCCATGATTTTTTTCACCTTTCCATTCCAGAAATTTCAAAAGCTGTGAAGTCCGAACATCCAAATGAGTACAAAGCTCGCCTACGTGAAGAAGATAAAGATAGCCGCTGTTTTCCTCTCCCATGGAATTCGAAGTACCAGCCTGGAATGCCCTCATTTGGTTTGGAGTATGACCCTGACGAAATACCTAGAACAAGTGTGTGGTCACTTTTCTCAACACAGCAGCAAACTTTTGCCATCTTGTTGTCTCTGAAAATTATCAGTGCTATAATGTTCTTTTTGGGATTTTTTGGTGGCTCATATGTAACTGCAGTTCTGAAGTATTTGACATCATTTGCTCCCCAGGTTTTCCAAGAGATATTAGAGACTTCATTAATGAGCAATGATACTGAGGACTAACCAAATAGTTGTTTCATCTCTATATATAATAAGTGCATGCATACATGTATGTGTATATTATGTAGATAAGTTTTATCCTGTGAGTGGTAGTATTTACTGTTTGCAATGTATAGATATATGTATAATTCAGGATGAAAATTCCAACAGTTTCTTCCTGAAATAAAGTTGTATGTTCTGATAGCATTTTTAATTTGTCATTCCAAAGATTTCAGAATCATGCAGCTAAATATAGCCATTTTTTCATTGTCTTAGACCCACTTTTGGAAGTTTTTTTGTAATATTTCCATTGGAATTTAAGTTGGTGACCTTTTTAGCACTGAGCAGACAGACAATTGTATTATATTGTACTACAAGAGCTAACTTGTACTATGCTTATGTACCCTTGTTCTTGAAGGCAAAAATAAAATGAAACCATATGGATTATGTAAGAATATATGACAATGCATTTTACAGTGCTACATTATTTAACACGTTTTTCAGCCTTGCATTTCACTGTCCCTTATCTTTTACTAATTTAAAATTATGTAAAAAAGTATTTTGCAGCTGCCTTGTCATGTAGTGCAATAGAATTACTATACTGTGCAAATTAATTGGGACAAAGTAAAAAATCACTCTTTTTTTCCAAAAGTATGCCTTTATATCATTCTATGCCTTGATTATACACTGATAAATACCTGTATTAGTATGAAGTATGTCCTCCTTTAGCAGATCTCTTGAATTCGTTTTGGCATTGACTCCACCAACTGAGTGCACATATTTTTGACTTCATAATCGTGGAACCACACTTTTATAGCATTCGTTATCAAGCGTTCTTTGGTTGTACAGCCCATTTTACCTGAACGTCTCTTCAAAATATTCCACAAGTTTTCTATGGGATTTAAGTCTGATGAATTTCCAGGTCAATCAAGCAAATGAATTAGATTTTCCAGCATGAAACTCTTGACCAATTTCGAATTGTGACATGAGGCCAAGTCGTGCTGAAATGTCCCGTCAAAAGTTTGCAAGAATGGAACAATCCTACGTTGTAATATTTCTACGTACTTGGCTGAATTCATCATACCTTGAACAGGAACTAAGCTTCCAGTGCCATTTGATGTGAAAAAACCCCAAAACATCTCTTTCAGAGGGTGTTTTACAGTTTGTTTGACATGACGATTATGGGCAAAACACGTAACAATATTAACAAAGAAAGGTGGCTTGATCACAAGCCAATAAATCTCTTTGAAGGTCGGTGCTTGTTAGTTAACGTAACTAGCGTGATCAAACCACCTTTCTTTGTTAGTTTGTTTGACATGCTCAGGTCTTAAGGGTTCACAGTTGCTTCGTCTAACGACATTTGCTTGGTAACCCTGCACAAATAAATGAGTTTCATCACTGAAAATTACCTTTTTCCAGTCGTCAGCAGTCCATGATTTATATTTTTTGGCCCATGCTAAACGTTTTATCTTCATTTTCGCATTCAAACAATGTTTTTCCGTTGGTCTTCTTGCCTTCCGGCCAACTCCATAAGCCTACGGCGTACAGTTGAATCACTAACATCACAACCACAAGCCAATAAATCTCTTTGAAGGTCGGTGCTTGTTTTTTTGTTTTTTGTTTTTTTTATTCATTTTACTATTTCTGATTAGATATTTATCGGTTCATTGAATTGTTTATCGTTTTCTTCCACATTTACCTCTCCTTTTTGGAGACGATGATCCAGATGCATTGTATCGCGTAAGCAGTCTTGATACACTTGATTTGCCTACACCAACTGCAGAAGCGATGTCTCTCACTGTCATAGAAGTGTGATCCTTCAGAGCAATTATTTTTGCACGCTTCCTTGGGGAAATATCCATTTTTCAATACACGAAAGTAACAAGTACTCACAGAGAGCAAAAACTAATATCCACCTGTCACACACAAAAGCTCACAACTGAAGCTGAAGTGCCTATTTCCTGTTTAAAACCGGTCAAACCGCATTCTTACTATCAAGTTCTAACAGTCACACCACGTCACAGCTGATAAAACCGGTTTACGTGGGTTTCCGACATCAACTGGCGATTACATTACAATTCTGAGGATAAAATAGCTTGTCCCAATTAATTTGCACGGTATAGTAGCATATATAAAAATCCATTTTTCAGAAATGACTGAAATATACCTTAAAATACCATTGATGACGTATGGTGTACTGTTTCCTTTTGCCTCATGTGAATGATTAACCTGTGTGTGTTTCCAAAGAACCTCACCTCCATTTTCTGTGAATAAAACATATGGCATAATAGTTTTGTTTTATTGTATTGAAACACTTTCATTGATTCACAAAATCCATATACAGTGGCATATATTCAAGCTAGCTAGGCTAGCTGTGAAGCCCAGAGAATGCACAAATAAAAGTCAATTAGATATACACAAATAAAAGTAAATTATCATCGGCTTTAAGATATCTGGATGTTTTCGCTGCGAAAAAACACACACACGGATTCGCTTCTTTTGTCTAAGAGAATCAATTTGGTGAGCGAAAACCAACTGGGCTTTTAGTGTGTGGAGGGATGGTGTCATCATAACGCAACCAGCTCTATAAAAAGTGTACTGGTGTTAAATGTATGAGAGCCTTATCACGATTTATCGTGGAATGCAAAAACTGTATCCATCCACGTTAATGTGCTCTTTTACTGTTTTCTTTCCGATCCCACCCACCCACCCACACATCTCACAAACAGTGGGGATTGTAAGTGAGGGTCTGATGGAGGCCAAACTGTTCATAACTGTAAATTTAAAACTTTAAACAAGCAGTAGCCTGTTTAAGTAACCTACCCTTCGAGTTTCCCCGATTGTCAATTTACTGTCTCTGTGTTGTTAACATTGGGAGAGGTCTTCCACCCCTTCTCCCTGTCCAAGTTGTATCCCAAGTGGGAAGAAACAGACAAAAGTGCGAAGCTCTTGATTTTGCAACTTCTCATAACTTTATTTCCAAAAGCGCTCTAACTTCTGGACCTTTTTTTAGATGGCAGTTTTGCCGGATAAACTACTGAGCAAACAAAAATGGGTTCTGAGCAATAATTCTACTGCTTTTCTCTAAACTCTAGGAACTACTTTCTGTAGTGGAGGCAGCTGTTTCGCACCCTATGTAGTAGTGCACTCTTAGGTTGACTTGGAGTATAGAAATCTTCACTGTGTGATTTGAAGACTCTATATGATCGCCAGCAAGCATTTCCATGATAACATGAATGAGTGGGTGAAAGATGAATGAGCCATTGTTTAGGCAACGGTTTGCTCAGAAAAGAGAAGTCTTAGGACTACATTAGTCACTCGCATGCTCAGGCCTGTAACAGCACATGTTTTGTTAGAGTTGTTTCAGTTGTGTGAAGTGTCCGTGAATTAAAATCAGTGATATTATATCTTAAATTCGGGGCTTTGTTGGATTCGAACAGTTTTGATAAATTTTGAGAAAGCTTTCCTGAACATCTACTGTCAGTACTTAAAGAACCCAGGCTTCAAATTTTGATACAGTTTGACTAAACAATGAATTGAAGGTGTTTTATTCTCTTGATGAACACATAAAGAAATCAGTAACAGACATTACTTGTTACATGAAATTCAATAAAATGGACATTGTGTTTAGTGAGGTGTACAAGTTAGCAGACCTACTATTGAAGTTTCCATCAACAACTGCAACTGCAAAAAGAAGTTTTTCTGCATTAATAAGAATCAAGACATATCTTAGAGCCACACAAGGACATATATACTGGAGAAACTTGGATGTTTTATCAATAGAGAAAAACATTCTTTTATTCTTCTTAAGTATGAAAAAGTACTTGGAAGAAACGAAGAAACTTTTAATGAAATGTAACACTCAAGTTCACACAAAAGGAAAAAAGAATGGAATTCATGTACAAATAAAGTATTCAAAAGATAGTGTTAAAATTCTAATCCTCATAATTACAAATTGTTCGAGTACTTCATATTATATTAGCAATAGCATGTACCTAAAATTTAGAAAAATTACTGCCATTACTTAATTACAGAAAAACAAACTTCACAATAAAAAAAAACATTATTGGGGGAGGGGGAGGAATATGGGTGAGATAGCTCAGCTCTCGGACCCAAGATATGCCACTGTCCATATACACTGACGGGGAAAAAAAAATCCCAACACCAAGAAGGGGTTGTGTTAGATAAACGACAGTTGGTAGGCGGTGAGAGTACATCTGTAAGATGAAGTCTATGCAAATTTCACGCTCGGCGCATACGTGTGGCACTAGTAGCGCCCTCGGAACATGCAAAGCAGGTTTGCTGTAAATACGCGCTGTAACGTTCGTGAGCGTTAGTTATCGTTGAGATTCAACGTAGTGTGTTGATGTTAGTCAAGAATGCCTTTAAGAAAACGAAGAAGCCATTATCAACAGCTCACGGCGTTTGAACGAGGTCGTGTAATAGGGCTTCGAGAAGGTGGATTTTCATTCCCCAATATTGCAGAATGACTTGACAGCAATGTAGCCACTGTGCATGATTGTTGGCAGCGGTGGTCAAGGGAAGGTACTGCCTCAAGAAGACCGGGTTCCGGCCGGCCTCGTGGCACTACTGAGAGAGAATACCGCCGTGTACAGCGTATGGCCGTGGCGCATCGTACCGCGTCTGCGGAAGCAGTTCGAGCTGCAGTTGCCACCACAGTGACACAACGAACTGTTGCAAATCGGTTACTTGAAGGACAGCTCCGAGCCAGACGCCCTGTAGCGTGCATTCCACTTACTCCAAACCACTGCTGTTTGCGCCGTCAGTGGTGTCAAGCTAGAGCTCATTGGAGGACAGAGTGGAGATGTCTTGTGTTTTCTGATGAAATCCGGTTCTGCCTGGGTGCCAGTGATGGCCGTGTGTTGGTTAGAAGGAGGCCAGGTGAGCGCCTGCAACCAACCTGTCTGCGGCCGAGACACACTGAACCTACACCTGGAGTTATGGTCTGGGGAGCAGTTTCCTATGACAGCAGGAGCACTCTCGTGGTTATCCCACGCACCCTGACGGCACAGTTGTACGTCGGTCTGGTGATTCAACCTGTTGTGCTGCCATTCATGAAGAGCATTCCAGGGGTGTTTCCCAACAGGATAACGCTCGCCCGCATACCGCTGTTGTAACCCAACATGCTCTACAGAGTGTCGACATGTTGCCGTGGGCCATCCCGGTGGCGCAGTGGTCTAAGGCGCTGGCCTCTGATCATTCGTCCGTAAGGGGTCCGGGTTCGAATCCTGGTCTGGCGTGGATGTTGTGTTTGTCTTACGGCACTGGCTCTCTCCCTTCCCTGGAACCAGTGACCCTAAATTAGGGACGGGCGACTGCTTATAGCCCATTGAGTTGCTCACGGTGGTCGTTAAACCTCCAATCAAAAAAAAAAAAAAAATGTTGCCGTGGCCTGCTAGATCTCCAGATCTTTCACCAATCGAGCACGTATGGGACATCATTGGACGATAACTCCAGCGTCACCCCCAACCAGCATTAACCATCCCTGTATTGACCGACCAAGTGCAACAGGCATGGAACTCCATCCCACAAACTGACATCCAGCATCTGTACGACACAATGCATGAACGTTTGCGTGCTTGCATTCATCATTCTGGCGGTTGCACCGGTTATTAATGTACCAGCTATTCACATTTAAAATGGCTCTTCTCGCGCTTACATTAAGCTGTGATCTTGAAACCTTAATCGATTAAATATGTTACCTATACAAATGTATTGCCGCCATTTCATTCCTCTACAACTATTTTTTCGTGGTGTTGGGATTTTTTTTTCCGTCAGTGTATATACTGTATATACACAGTTTTTTTTTCAGCAGGTACGAGCCAATACGTGTACTGGCTAACATAGGCAGGGTACTGGTAAACAACTGAAATATCAAATTGCAGCCGGTATGCAAAAGTTGTTTTAACTTTATTACTTTGACCACCAAGTGAGAAAAAGTTGATTACATACTGGCCAGCTTTTTTTTTTTTTTGTGAAAAAAAAGGCTTGTTTGTATGTATCGCATGCAATCAAGAACATGAAGCGGGGAAAAGCTCCAGGAGAAGATGGAATTACTATAGACATCATACAAGAAGCAAGTGGAGAAATCGAAACAGTACTCGCCCAAATTTTCACTCGATGCCTTAATGAAGGGAAAATTCCTGAGGATTGAAACAACGCTACAATGATCTTGCTACATAAAAAAGGTGACATTGAGGATCTCAGGAACTACAGACCTATCAGCCTCCTATCAGTGGTTTATAAAATCTTCACTAAAGTTCTTTCACACCGCTTGAAGGTGACACTGGACATGGCTCAACCGAGAGAACAAGCTGGATTCAGGAGTGGCTACAGCACTATAGATCATATCCACGTACTGAGAGAACTAATTGAAAGAGCGAGGGAATATGAACTTCCATTGTGCATGGCTTTTATCGATTATGAAAAAGCCTTTGATTCGGTGAAACCATCAGCAGTTACAATGGCTCTGAAAACCTGCGGTATTGAAGATGCACACATTAATATTATTAATAACATCTATGAAACTGCAAGTGCAAAGATTCGGCTGTTTGAAAATACAACACACATAAAAATTGGAAAAGGAGTGAGACAAGGTGACACCATATCTCCGAAGCTCTTTAATGTGACATTGGAAAATGTCTTTCAATCACTGAACTGGGAAAACAAAGGGATAAAGATTAATGGAGATTATCTAACCCACCTTCGTTTTGCTGATGACATAGTCATTTTTGCAACTACCCCATCAGAGCTACAGAGTATGATCCAGGAACTTGCTGACAAGAGTAAAGAAGTGGGATTAAAAATGAACTTTCAGAAGACAAAAGTGATTTTCAATGCTTTTACAAGAAATGAAGATTTATCGATTGATGGAGAAAAGCTGGAGATAACAGACACGTACGTTTATCTTGGACAGCAGATATCAAGTGAGGGTCACATTGGTGAAGAAATTAATCGGCGTACAAAACTTGCCCGGAGAGCTTTTGGAAGAAAAAGCATAATTTTCAAGAGCAATATGCCATTATGTCTTAAAAGAAAAGTGTTTGATCAATGCATCCTTCCAGTGCTTACGTATGGTGCAGAGACGTGGACCTTAACTAAAAGAGACATACAAAGGCTGCAGGCAACTCAAAGAAGCATGGAGAGGTGCATGCTTGGTGTAACCAGGAGAGATAAGAAGAGGAACACGTGGATCCGAAAAATGACAAGAGTGGAAGACATCATGATCAGAGTTAAATCCCTGAAATGGCAATGGGCTGGACATACTGCCAGAAGAACAGACCATCGATGGACAGCCGAAATTTTAGATTGGATTCCAAGGGACAGGAAAAGACCCAGAAGAAGACCACATGGAAGATGGGTGGATGAAATTCGAAAGTATGCGGGAGTGACATGGAGGAGACTGGCACAAGACAGACCATTGTGGAGGAAACTTGGGGAGACCATCGTCCAGCAGTGGATTGATAATGGTTGACAATGATGATGATGATGATATATATATATATATATATATCAGATTACAAATATAAAGGCAGTTCTTATTGCAAGAAATTAATGGTTGTGAGGGTGCACATTTGATAACTTGATGCTGTTAGTATGTATGCATAGTGTGTGTATATCAAAATTTTCATGATCATAGCTGTGTATTATTTTTCTGTTACCAAAGTTTTGGCTGCTCTTTTTAACAATTCATTTCTATTTGGAAGCAATTTAATACTCATGAAAGATTTATTTACTGTTATGAAAACCTGTGACATTTATTTTGAAATTTTTATCTTATGTTCAGTCTTTATTTTCCATGCACAGTATTTTTTATACTATGCATGCATATTCCCTTTTTTTAACACTACATTTTTTACCGCTTCGTGTGTCCATGGACAGATACAAGAAATGTGCTGAGTGCTAGTTATTTACGTAAAAGTTGTGTGTTTCAAGCTGAGACAGAGTGTCTAGTTTGAATCCTTTAGTTCCTTCTAAACCCTTTTGCCTTTGTAGAGTGATTCATCATGCCAATAATTGTGCTGATACAGTGAAAACAGGTAACAATAGAAGGCAAGGCTTGATATTCAGTATTGCTTACATTCATTTGGAAAAGTAGAAGGGGGAGAATTAACTCAAAGACAAGATTTTTTGTTCATTTCAACAAAGGAATTAATTTTACAGTTTGTGAAAGAAAATTGTGTCTTCCAAACCAAGTTTGCAATTTGTTGATGAATTTTAAATCTCTTTCACATTTGATTTTGTCTTTTTTAAATGAAGCTGTAGTAAGAGAATAATTTCATGAACCTTTTAAATTTGCATAAATAAAAATAAAATATGAAACATCTGATTCCAAAGTAATTTTAGTTATGTGCATGTTAATATTTATATCATCATTGCATGTCATACACTGTTGTCCAGAAGGTATTTCGACTCATTGGCTTCAAATTGATGTCTCTGGCATCACATCAGTAGTGTGTCAGTTTTCCTCTGGTTGCTGAGACACACTCCATTTATCTGTGTAAGCTTTCCACTGATGAACAAATAGACCTTTTATCCCTCCTACAGAACAGCAACCAGTTCAGTTACTGATTCTTAACTTATGGTCCTGGCCAACCACTGACATTCCAGTTTGTCCCATAGGTGTCCTATAAATCTCAGGCCAGCTAATGTTGTATGATAGGGAGCATTTTTTTTTTTTTTTTTTTTTTGATTGAAGGTTTAACGACCACCGTGAGCAACTCAATGGGATATAAGCAGTCGCCCGTCCCTAATTTAGGGTCACTGGTTCCAGGGAAGGGAGAGAGCCAGTGCCGTAAGACACACAACATCCATGCCTCGCCGGGATTCGAACCCGGACCCCTTTCGGACGAATGATCAGAGGCCATCGCTTAGACCACTGCGCCACCGATAGGGAGCATTATCCTATTGAAATGAACATTAATTTGTACCAAAGCACTGCTGTGTCATTTGGGAATTTGAAATGAAATTTCCAGCGGCATTAGCTTGAAGTATAGCAGTTGTGTGCCATTGGACCCACAACAGTGTGTGGAAACCCCACAGTTCCAAGATGACCCTTCCTTCCAGCACGAACTTTCTTTGCTGAAAGAGATTTAGATCTGACCTCCTTGCTTGCACGGGAATAAATGATTGTGTAATGAAGAATCTTCAATGCCATGGCACAATTGTTTGTGTATTATCATTTTGCTAAGTTTGTAGGGAGGAATTTTGCCTCTTCATTGAAGATATAACACACACTGAAGAACTCTCTGTAACAGCGGAACACATAGGACTTCATAAGAATTCTAAATGCATAGTAAATTTCACCCAGTTTGCAAAATATAAAACAAAGCACAATGATTCTGCAAAAATTTAAACACCTGCAATTTCTTTATTAACTCCTGGAAAACCCCTAGAAAAGTCCTGGAATTTATTTTCCGTAAATGTGCACGAACCTTGTACAACAAATTTGTGAGTCCAAAATTTGCTGTGTTCGACTCTGTGTACTACGTTCACATCGTACAACTATCAAATGTGGTAGACTGTGAAAACAGTACTGTGCCATTATTTTTGACATGGACAAAATAATATTTTTTCATTCTTTTAGTCATAGTTTTTGTGCACTCTATTTACTGGTGTGTTATTTCTTTTTCAGTGCTTAAAAGGAGCGAAATAACGGGTGCTAGCAAAAGCAATGTTGCTGCAAAAATAGTGAAATTGTGGAGTGTTAAAAAAAATACTGAAATGTTTTACTGGGCTTTCTTTGTAACAAAGCAATGGTGTGCCACACTTTGACGGATGTAGGTAAAAATAACCCCGGGAAAAAATACCCCCGGAAAAAATACCCCTGCAAACTGAAAAGCGGTAAAAATACCCCCAGAACAAACGGTTCACTGTAAACTGCCACACAGGAACACTGATGTGTGGCAATTTACCGGGGCAACCCTGCCACACATATCTTTCAACAACTTGGCCTCAAAAGTTCAAGGAAGGGGGGCTATAAAGATTGGCGTTTCTGGGCTTATATTGAGAACTGAATTGAGAACTCCAAACGCATTTCGAGAAAACGTTCCATGTAAGCCAAGTGAGAATTGTTCTTTAAATTGAAGAAATAAATTGCCTAGGATCCGAGGTATACTTGGTTTAGGGGGCTCTACCCTCAACTTCCGTCATATATTCTGGGCCGCTGGAGTCCGTCGGTGTATCCAGGATGTTCCCCTTGAAGCGTCCGCGGGGTCCATAAGTTTTTTTTGGGGGGGGGGGGATTCCCCAAAATGTTAAAATGGACATGGAGCTGTAAACAGTACCATGCTTTATATAATGATTCTGTACACGACCACGAATTTTCAGGATGGTGGGGTGAATCCTTCCCCCGTTTCTAAGAGCTCTTCAGGGGTAACATCGAGGATACACTGACTGACTCTAGAGGTCTAGAATATAAAATTACGGAAGTTGGGGGTACAGCCCTCCAAACCAAGTGTATCTCGTATCCTCAGCAATTTATTTATTCAAATTAAAGTAGAATTCTTGCTTGGCTTACGTGGAACGTTTTCTCGGAATTCCTTTGGAGTTCCCAATTCAGTTTTCAATATAGACCCAGAAACGCCAATCTTTATAGCCCCCCCCCCGCGCCTTGAACTTTTGTGGCCAAGTTGCTGAAAGATGTGTGGCAGGGTTGCCCCAGTAAATTGCCACCCGGGACACTTCCACACATCAGTGTTCCTGTGTGGAAGTTTTTTTTTTTTTTTTTTTTTTTTTTTTGGAGGTTTAACGACCACCGTGAGCAACTCAATGGGCTATAAGCAGTCGCCCGTCCCTAATTTAGGGTCACTGGTTCCAGGGAAGGGAGAGAGCCAGGGCCGTAAGACAAACACAACATCCATGCCTCACCGGGATTCGAACCCGGACCCCTTACGGGCGAATGATCAGAGGCCAACGCCTTAGACCACTGCGTTTACAGTGACCAGTTTGCTCAGGGGGTATTTTTACCGCTTTTCAGTTTTCAGGGGTACTTTTACCGTTTACCTAATTTGACATGAAGTATCACTTGGAGACCCATCTTAAAAAACATTTCCTTCTTTTGAAGTGAGAAAAGATGTGAAATTTTAATCTCAAAAACTGAAATAAAGGTAACATTTTTGCTTTTAAAGCTATGTTCAAAACAGATGGTAATTGCACAGCAGCTAGTTTTCACTTACATAATTGTATTCCACGGTTCCACCACATAATTTCCTTTACTTTGGAACTTTTATGAAGGCAGCTTTCATAACCGCATTTTATTTATAACTAGCTAAATACCTGTTCTTCGAATGTGATATTAAAATACAGTTGAAATACAGATGATATACAGTTTAAATGGTCATACACTGCACATTTCTTCGCTATTTTGGGAAACATGTCTGCCTGACTTATTCTACCAGACGACACATAAGCAATTTCGTTCATAACTGTAAATTTAGAACTTCAAGCCAACACGAAACAAATCAAAATACGTCGTCACTCTTCACTTTCATCGTTAAAATATTAATAGACAACAGAACAAAATAATAATAGAAAACAGAACAAAGTACGTTATTACTTTCAGCATAAATGTAAAAAGAACCTTGCTTGTAAACAATTTCGTTTGAAACTGTACATTTAAAAGCTAGCAAGTCAGATGTTTATGGAAGCGTGAGCAAAATTA
The DNA here is from genome assembly GCA_039090855.1 of Macrothele yani. Taxonomy (NCBI): domain Eukaryota; kingdom Metazoa; phylum Arthropoda; class Arachnida; order Araneae; family Macrothelidae; genus Macrothele; species Macrothele yani. The sequence goes on from CM077001.1 coordinate 87,320,212, forward strand.
TGTTTCCATCGCTAATATCTCGAGGAAGAATTTTTTTTTTTCAAATTTCAATTACTATGAAAATCAACCTGCGTATTTATATTTATTGCAGTCACCTTACCACTTATATGACGCCACCGTTGCTTCGGTGAAAACAAGGAGGTTAGAATAAGATATCTGGAGATGCTCTTGTTAATGCAGCAGTGCCACTTTGCGTGAAGCCTATAACCGCAAGTGACGGCCGTCAAAGTGTTTGAAAGCTGATGGGTTTCAAGGCAATGCATTTTGTGTTGGCCGAATTGCCTTCTTTCGTCGCAAATGTTTCCAATTTTGCATCGTAACTTGCTACACATGTGTGAGAAAACCCTGAATTTATAAAATTCTTAATTATTTTGAGGCTCTTTCCCATTTTTATTTTAAATTGAAGTACGCAAACGTTAGTGCCGATTCTAAAGAAAACATAACGTTGAAATTAAAAATTTCACTCGTGTAAGAAGTATAATTCATTCCGGTTTGATATTAACACGGTTTCTGTAACCCAAAACCACACAATTCCAAAAATGTAAACAACGTCCAATTCCTACACTTTGCGACTTCACGGTTAAGAGACGCAGGGCATCTCCAGAAGTTTATTCTAACCTCCTTGGGTGAAAACGAATGTTGGTAACAAAGACCTTTAAGATACATTGACTGGAAGTTCTTGTGTAAATGAGTGGCAACAGCTGGCGGTATTTTGATCGCAGAGCTTGTACGGCAAAACGGCATGTGTCATATGGAAACAACGTTAATTAAGCTCTTTTACCTGCGCGAAAGAAGAAATTTTACGTTGATTCAATACTGCACATTATTTTTTTTTTCAGTGGGGTATGTATAAATTAGACATTGCGCCTTTTAACTTACGATTAAAGAAAACATCATTATCGTAACTTTGGGGGATATGAAATAACTGAACGGAAACGTCGCTTGTCCTACGTGTAAAATATATCTCGGCTTCAGTTGCTTGCAAACTGCGTGATCTAGTTGCATGAAATTCGTATTTCACACTCTAAGTAATGTCAAAAATCATTTTAATGTGGCCATTTGTTTTTTCTTAACAGAAGTTGCCGAGAACAAAACTTAATTTTGGAAGTTTTCCCCGCAGTATTATGAGTTCGTAAAGCTACTCAACGGGAGAAAAAATAAGTAAAATTGAATATGATAGAAAGAAATTCTCTCTTCATATAATTTAAAGTTTAGGCAATTACAAATCTCGAGGATGAAAAGTCTGGGAAGAGAAACACGAGTTAGCAAGCCATCTGTAGGTTTAACCAGAAACCAGAGCCATACATAGTCTGGTAAATGACGCAAGGGTTAAGTAAAAACTAAGTCCCTCAATTTAATATTTAGAGATCAAATAAGTGAAAAAGGTTACTAGCTAACTATCCTGCACTTAAAGTACTAAAACACCTCTATTATTACCAGAGAAAGATTAGAAAAGGAGGTGAGAAGCCTAGATTGAAACTGCAAGTCACGGCAACATTGCTGTGACTAGCTTTTAAATCCGTATTAAAATATGAATATGTTTCCTTTTTTTTTCTCACGCTTTTTATCTTTGGGGACAATTTGGCCGTCGCACTTCTCTTTTCTCTTTCCAGACAGAATATACCGGTATAGTGAGCACTGGCGCACCCAAGGCGGAGGGGGGCTTTGGGGCTTAAGCCTCGTACGTCAACTTGTATCTATCTATCTACTGTATATCTGTCTATCTTATGCACTATATACATATACATATTGTATACATATCTATGTATCGTATGCATACATCATCATCATTGTCAACCATTATCAATCCACTGCTGGACGAAGGTCTCCCCAAGTTTCCTCCACAACGGTCTGTATTGTGCCAGTCTCTTCCATGTCACTCCCACATACTTTAGAATTTCATACACCCATCTCCCACGTGGTCTTTTCTGGGTCTTTTCCTCTCCCTTGGAATCCAATCTAAAATTTCGGCTGTCCATCGATGTTCTGTCCTTCTAGCAGTATGTCCAGCCCATTGCCATTTCAGGCATTTTACTCTGATCATGATGTCTTCCACTCTTGTCATTTTTCTGATCCACGAGTTCCTCTTCTTATCTCTCCTGGTTACACCAAGCATGCACCTCTCCATGCTACTTTCAGTTGTCTGCAGCCTTTGTATGTCTCTTTTAGTTAAGGTCCACGTCTCTGCACCATACGTAAGCACTGGAAGGATGCATTGATCAAACACTTTTCTTTTAAGACATAATGGCATATTGCTCCAGCTCTCCAGGCAAGTTTTGTACGCCGATTAATTTCTTCATCAATGTGACCCTCAGTTGATATCTGCTGTCCAAGATAAACGTGCGTGTCTGTTATCTCCAGCTTTTCTCCATCAATCGATAAATCTTCATTTCTTGTAAAAGCATTGAAAATCACTTTTGTCTTCTGAAAGTTCATTTTTAATCCCACTTCTTTACTCTTGTCAGCAAGTTCCTGGATCATACTCTGCAGCTCTGATGGGGTAGTTGCAAAAATGACTACGTCATCAGCAAAACGAAGGTGGGTTAGATAATCTCCATTAATCTTTATCCCCTTGTTTTCCCAGCTCAGCGACTGAAAGACACCCTCCAATGTGGCATTAAAGAGCTTCGGAGATATGGTGTCACCTTGTCTCACTCCCTTTCCAATTTTTATGTGTGTTGTATTTTCAAACAGCCGAATCTTTGCACTTGCATTTTCATAGATGTTATTAATAATATTAATGTGTGCATCTTCAATACCGCAGGATTTCAGAGCCATTGTAACTGCTGATGGTTTCACCGAATCGAAGGCTTTTTCATAATCGATAAAAGCCATGCACAATGGAAGTTCATATTCCCTCGCTCTTTCAATTAGTTCTCTCGGTACAATAGTTCTCTCCTTGACATACATACACACACACACACACATATATCATCATCATCATCATCATCATCATCATCATCATCATCATCATCATCATCAACCATTATCAATCCACTGCTGGACGAAGGTCTCCCCAAGTTTCCTCCACAACGGTCTGTCTTGTGCCAGTCCCTTCCATGTCACTCCCGCATACTTTCGAATTTCATCCACCCATCTTCCATGTGGTCTTCTTCTGGGTCTTTTCCTGTCCCTTGGAATCCAATCTAAAATTTCGGCTGTCCATCGATGGTCTGTTCTTCTGGCAGTATGTCCAGCCCATTGCCATTTCAGGGATTTAACTCTGATCATGATGTCTTCCACTCTTGTCATTTTTCGGATCCACGTGTTCCTCTTCTTATCTCTCCTGGTTACACCAAGCATGCACCTCTCCATGCTTCTTTGAGTTGTTTGCAGCCTTTGTATGTCTCTTTTAGTTAAGGTCCACGTCTCTGCACCATACGTTAGCACTGGAAGGATGCATTGATCAAACACTTTTCTTTTAAGACATAATGGCATATTGCTCTTGAAAATTATGCTGTTTCTTCCAAAAGCTCTCCAGGCAAGTTTTGTACGCCGATTAATTTCTTCACCAATGTGACCCTCACTTGATATCTGCTGTCCAAGATAAACGTATGTGTCTGTTATCTCCAGCTTTTCTCCATCAATCGATAAATCTTCATTTCTTGTAAAAGCATTGTACATCACTTTAGTCTTCTGAAATTTCATTTTTAATCCCACTTCTTTACTCTTGTCAGCAAGTTCCTGGATCATACTCTGTAGCTCTGATGGGGTAGTTGCAAAAATGACTATGTCATCAGCAAAACGAAGGTGGGTTAGATAATCTCCATTAATCTTTATCCCTTTGTTTTCCCAGTTCAGTGATTGAAAGACATTTTCCAATGTGGCATTAAAGAGCTTCGGAGATATGGTGTCACCTTGTCTCACTCTTGTTCCAATTTTTATGTGTGTTGTATTTTCAAACAGCCGAATCTTTGCACTTGCATTTTCATAGATGTTATTAATAATATTAATGTATGCATCTTCAATACCGCAGGATTTCAGAGCCATTGCAACTGCTGATGGTTTCACCGAATCGAAGGCTTTTTCATAATCGATAAAAGCCATGCACAATGGAAGTTCATATTCCCTCGCTCTTTCAATTAGTTCTCTCAGTACGTGGATATGATCTATTGTGCTGTAGCCACTCCTGAATCCAGCTTGTTCTCTCGGTTGAGCCATGTCCAGTGTCACCTTCAAGACGGTGTGAAAGAACTTTAGTGAAGATTTTATAAACCACTGATAGGAGGCTGATAGATCTGTAGTTCCTGAGATCCTCAATGTCACCTTTTTTATGTAGCAAGATCATTGTAGCGTTGTTCCAATCCTCAGGAATCTTTCCTTCATTAAGGCATCGAGTGAAAATTTGGGCGAGTACTGTTTCGATTTCTCCACTTGCTTCTTGTATGATGTCTACAGTAATTCCATCTTCTCCTGGAGCTTTTCCCCGCTTCATGTTCTTGATTGTATGTGCAACTTCTGCTGGAAGGACTGGAAGAACTCCGGTACTGGTAACTTTCATGATGTCTGGAGTACATGTATCATCCCTTTCATATAATTTGGAGTAGAAATCTTTCACTCTTGTCAAAATTTCGCCTCTATTTCTTGTTACAGAACCATCTTCTTTTCTCAGTGCCATAATCTGTTTTTTTCCCTTACTGAGATGTCCCTTTGCTATCTTTAGGCTTTGGTTGTTTTCAATTGCTTTCCTCACTAGTTCACAGTTGAATTTCCTTACGTCTTCAGTGATACTTTTTCGTACTGTCTTACATAGCTCTATATATTCCACTTTGGAAGTCACATCTTCTTTAGTTGTCCTCATCTCTCTTCTTTTTTGCATCAACATTTTGGTTTTTCCTGATAATTTGTTCACATGCAATTTGTTCTTAGACCCAGCTAATTTTGTTGCTGTTTCCATAAGAGCTTTGGTTACTTTCCTGTTAACTTCAGAAATATCCACTTCTTCCGATGTTAGGCCTTCTAAAGCAGAGAATCTGTTCTTCAGTTCCAATTTGAAGGTATTATGGTGTTTTTTAAGGTTGGTTATGTCAATACATTTTGTTTGTCTTATGAGCTTGCTACGTTCGAGTTTAGTGTTGAGGTGCATCTTACATCTCACCAATCTATGGTCACTGCCTGTGTTGAACTTGTTTAGCACACTGCAGTCTTCTATGACGAATTTTTTGTTACACATAATAAAATCAATTTCACTTGTCGTCCCATTTGGATGTCTCCATGTCCATTTCCTGTGTGGCTTTTTCTTGAAAAAAGAGTTCAAGATGAAAAACCCTTCTGCCTCTGCAAACTCTACGAGAGTATTTCCACGCTGGTTTCTGTTGCCGTGACCGAATTTACCTACTGAAGTTTCATTCTGTTGGCGTTGCCCTATTTTTGCATTGAAATCTCCCATAATTATCTTCAAATGCTGCTTACCTTTATTATTTAGATGACGAATTTCCTCATAAAATTCTTCAATTTTTTCTTCAGCATGACTTGTGGTGGGCGCATAAGTTTGAATGATCTGAGCCTGGTATCTTCTCGAGAGTTGGATAACGAGTCTTGCAGCTCTATCAGAGGAACTTTCAACTTCTACAACTTTATCCTTCAGTTTCTTGTTTATTATAAATCCAACACCACTAGTTCTGCCAGTATCTGTCCCACGATAGTAGAAGAGATGTCCACTTTTCAGTTCAATGAGATCTTCTCCTTTTCTCCTTACCTCACTTAGCCCGACGATGTCCCACTTGATCCTTTGTAATTCCTCTTCCAATTCAAGAAGCCTTGAATCAGAAGATAGGGAGCGTCCGTTATACGTAGCCAAGGTCAGCATCAGATGGCAGCCTAGTCCGGTCCACCGGAGATTCTTAGCACCCTCTGCCTTCATGTCGCACTGGCCGCTGCCTTGGCCAGGTACATTCCAGCTGCCGGAGACTGAGGGCCAAGATTTAAGTTGTGGAGTCATTTTGGAGGGTTTGGCCATAACTCACCACGCTGGCCAAGCGGGTTGGTGAGTGTGGGATAGCATTTCCTCTAATCCCGATGGTATAGTTATACCGCTATTGGCGGTCATATATATATATGTATATATATATATACTTAAGAGCAAAACTGAAGACTTAGGTATCTTCTTTATAGAATATATATATATATATACTGTATATATACATACACTGGCGGAAAGTGAAAAGGAGCACCAAGGAGGAGACGCCTGATACCAACGAAATTTACACAGCATAGTAACGGAATACAGAGGATAACGTGATCAAAACATTATGGCAAAACACAGCTGTATTTGCTGGTAAACTGAAAAATAACATTTCCATGTAACATGGTTAGTACGAGGTTGAACCGCCATGAACTGCGTCACACTGTGCTATTCTTGCATGGAGTCTGCCGTACAGATGTTGGATGTAAGTTTGGGGTATTGAGTTCCAAGCATCCTCAACCTGGACGCGTAAATCGGGGATGGTCGTGGCTGGCTGTGGAGACCGGATAAGTCGTTGTCCCATAAAATCCCACACGTGCTCAATGGGGGACAAATCCGGTGAACGTGCAGACCATGGAAGTCGTCTCACACCCTGAAGTGCATGTTGCGTTGCACGTGCCGTGTGTGGGCGTGCGTTATCTTGCTGGAAAACACCACGATGGACCGACCTTACAAATGGCACAACAACGGGCTGAATGATGTTGTTGATGTAGGAGGTGCTGTTTAACGTACCCGGTACAAACACTAGTTGTGTACGGGAGTGATAGCTGATCGCTCCACACACCAGGAGACCAGGTGTAGGCCCTGTGTGTCGCTGGTGGATGCAAGAAGGGTGGAGACGCTCCCCTGTGCGTCTGCAAACACGCATGCGGCCATCGGAGGCTCCCAAGCAGAATCTGCTTTCATCTCTGTACACGACAGATCACCATTGCGTTCTCCAGTGCAGACGTTGGCGACATCACTGCAGCCGTTCCTAACGGTGGGCTGGAGTCAGAGGCACACATGCCAGAGGCGCACGTGCACGTAGTCCTGCATCCAGTAGACGGTTGCGGATTGTTCGCACAGTCACCTCAGGTGTAACGGCAGCTCCGATTTGCGTCGCAGTGGATGTTCTGCTTGACAACGCCGCTCTTCTTATGCGTCGATCGGTCCGCTCATCAGTCCGTCTGTGACTCCCGGTTCCACGTCTTCTCGGGCGGGAATGTTCCTCGGACCATCTGCGCCACCATCGTACCACCACCGATACTTCCCGTCCAATTCGCTCCGCAATACGACGATACGACCACCCGGACTCGCGGAGTCCGACTAGACGACCTCGCTCAAAGTCCGATAACTGCTGAAATCATACATGTCTTCCATGTCCAGGCATTGCAGCTTCTTCAGGGTCTTCGCACGTGTCCGTACGCCGACGACTGATTACATTCACTTCGCCGTACTCCTTAAATACCACCGACCATAATTTGCATATTATGCCGTGCTCTGACGTAAGCGCTCACCGGTGGGTCCCGAAATTAACATCACACCTACGTAAACTCGACCCATTAACATATGTAAATTTCATGATCGTCCGCCAATTCCTTCTTGGTGTTCTTTTTTCACTTTCTGGCAGTGTATATGCGCCGCCCCGGTGGCGCAGTGGTCTAAGCGATGGCCTCTGATCATTCGTCCGAAAGGGGTCAGGGTTCGAATTCCGGTGAGGCATGGATGTTGTGTTTGTCTTACGACACTGGCTCTCTCCTTTCCCTGGAACCAGTGACCCTAAATTAGGGACGGGCGACTGCTTATAGCCCATTGAGTTGCTCACGGTGGTCGTTAAACTTCCAATAAAAAATACATATATGCTATGTGCGTATAAACACATACATAAATATACATCTAGCCACTGGGGCCAACTGCGGCGGTGCTGAGGGGCTTGAGCACCCCTCCGAAGTTTTGTTGTATGTACTGGATTTCTACTTAAATATTTAGTTCCACTTTACATAAAATTAAATAAGATAATTGGAATACAGCACAAATATTTGGTTTCTATAAAAAAAATCAATGTCTTCAAAAAATCGTGTTTTAATCACCGATAGTAAATAAACACTTAAAAAAGAAGACAACCAAGCAAGCGATAAATGGGGTGTGGGGGGATGTGGTTTGTACCCTACCTTCCTAATTGTTTAAAGCTACCGATTTTATTTTATTTCTTTTTCGCAATCACATTCCTTGCAAATCAGTAAGTTGTCAGCAGCTCACCATGCACGCAATGAGCTTCGGTAGGGTCAAAAAGCCATAAATGTCAGAGCGGGAGTAATGAATGACCGTCTGAGAGCAGAAGACATACAGCGAGACTGCGAATGGTCTTTTCTCGCTCAAAATGTAATTTTGAATTTTTTTTTTTTTTTGCTGTTGTTGCAGTTATTGTTTGTTTGTTTGTTTGACATAATTCTGTTGAGGCTTTTTTTCTCCCTAGCTTTATAAAACAAATAAGCAGTCACCAATAGTTACACCAATCAATCCACGCAGGAGTAACACACCAAATCGATAGCAACCGGTTCACATGGACTGTAAGATAAATGATGACGGGGTGGGGGTGGAGATTTCCAAATTACACTTGTTGATCAAAGCAAACATTTTACTGTGATATATGTTGCGTTATACGCTATATGTTAACAATAACAAGTAAGGAAAATAATACAGTGCAATGATTATGAAGCGCGTTCCATTCCAACACTGAACACGTCAGTTTGTTTTGGCTAATGAAATATACTGTCAATCTCAGCCTTTTTCAACAGGTTTAGTTTTCTGGTAGTAGTCCCCAACAAAATGCTCAAATTTGGTCCAAAAGAAAAAAAAATTATAGAAGCTCTTGTGCGCACATTGCAGAAAATTAAATCGGAAGAATTCAAACGGGGTTCAAGAATTTGGTTGCTATAAAAAGAATTTAATATATCTTTATCATAAAATCATGTATCGGTTTGTTTGCGTTTACACTGAAGACAAAGTCCATTTAAACACCTAAAATTTCAACACTGGAAATGAAACCTGCCTTTTGAATTTCAGCACCCCTCGAAATTTTCAGAAGTCAGCGCCTATGATACATAGTATAAAATAAAGTCCCCTCCCCGGTAGGCGTCTGTCTGTTTGTTCGGGCTAATCTCGAGAATCGCTGGACGGATTTTGATGCGGTTTTCACCATTCCATAGAGCATTTGTCGAGGAAGGTTTAGGTGTATGATACATTAATCTATGATAAAAGGGAGCTGAGCAGTAACGATTTTAGTGACAAGTCAAAGAAAAAACCGCCGTTCGCATTCTTTCGTGGCTTCCACTACGTAAGCAACGATGCGCGGCGACCGGTTTACGAAACGTTTTTGCTCATTGGGAAAAAGACGCGAGGCGCATGCGCGGCGGCCGGTCTGACAGCATGTAAGGCACAGATCAGCTTAAGTGCTACTTGGTGATCACGGCGCAAACTGTGAATGCTACTGAAAAGTAACAGTGATTTTTAGCTGTGATTGGAATCACAGTTTAGAACCTGTTCTTCCACTTCTGTCCCAGGAACGTAATAGCAGAATCAGCTAAAGTTACAACGGGAGTGTGAGTGTGCTGTCATACATACAATTGTGCATATATATGTGTGTCTCTCGGTCGTATATATACTGTTGGCTGAGACAGACTACAAAAGTATGAATTTGTTAGTTTTCTGCTTCAGAAGAACATACGGACACAGCACACATAAAGTTGCCTGACAGAAATTTCGGTCCTTACGTACCTCCTTGTAATGAGTCAGATTATGCAAAGTGGTTAATACCGGATGTTTTTTTTTTTTTGCAGGGGATAGAGATGGGGCGATTGCGGAAAATTTTGGGAAAAGAAATAATTATAATCAAGTAACACATTTTGTAAGTAAAGGGATACTTTAGTTTGAGCAACTCATTACCTCCCTATGGACGGAATTTCCGTGAAGGTTCATTTAATGGCTTGCATATTATATAGATGCATTGCCACATTGGTACACACCTAAATTAGCAGTTAATAATTAACACTAGAATTGTGGACTGCGTCTCAATGCCGTGTTAAGAGAAAATAATGTAAATCATATTCCAGCGTTCACACTGCCTTACAGCAGTGTGAGCGTCAAAATAAAAATACAACTTGAAATTTTTTTGTTTTGTTTTAGATTATTAATTTAGATATTCAGCACATAGTTTCATTTTTATTTTATAGGTTTCCAGTATAATTCTGAGACATTTTTTAAAAATCAGTTCAGTTTCATAGGCATCCCGCTCCCCTTTCGAAAAAAAAAGCAAGAAAAACTTAATTTGAATACAACAGTATACTAGAAATCTAAGAAGTTTGCTTTAACAGATCGATAGTTTTTTTAGTGAATCTATCGGAAGTTTTAATTTAACCGTCGGACGATTCGAAACAATATTCTTTTTATTATTATTTTTTTCTTAACGTTGAGATATTTCAATCACCTGTGAGGAAGCTCACTCGCCCGAGAATGAAGTAACAGCGAATTCGCAAATTCAACTGACAAGTAACGCTGTGAAAATATCACGAATTACAGGCAACTGGAGTACAAATCACGACAGCAGATAGCAGTAACAGGAGCAGAATTCACTCGGTAACAGTTAACACGGAGCTGTAATACATCACGAAGAGCATGCTATGTAGCAGTGACAGAGTCAGGAACGTATATGCTGTTGGCTGTTAAAGTCACTGTTACTTCAGGTTTTCAGTAGCAGGTGCTACCTGTGATTTTTCGATAACATTAATCAAATCACAGGTAGTGAAATAACGCTCTTCTCTAGGCCACAGACTAAATGCGTAGTTACATCGGACGCTAAAAGAATTTGTTTATTCCGCCATAATGAAATTTTCCAAGAAACAGAATCTCGATTGGCAAATTGACAGGCAAAGAATGGCTTTACAAAGAGAAAGACAGTCACCTGTTGAACGTAACAATCGTCTCTCTTTAGATCGAAGTAGACATAATTCTCAAAGAGAAAGAGAATCGTATGTTCAACGCAACAATCATCTATCTGCTGACAGGACCAGACATGTTAATCTAAGAGAGAGGAGACGAGTAAGTCGAACTGAAAGAGCAAATGTTCGTAGTCTGTGGTCTGATAAAGAGTATTCCGCTATGAATTATGATTCATCCATAAATTATAAAAATTATAGTTCTGTTTCTATAGGTACTATGACTATTATATTATCTGTCAATATTGTTCAGCTCAGAAATGGAAAGACGAATCAAAAGGTATGGGTTGTTTGCAGGGGAAAATTAAACTAGAAGAAATCTTTCCCCTCCCGAACCATTAAATTCGCTTCTTACAGGTGATCATCTAAACTCTAAAGAATTTATGAAACACATACGTCAGTATAATAATGCATTTCAAATGACCTCATTTGTGAGTACACAAATAATCGAACGTGGCTTTATGCCAACATTTAAGGTACAAGGACAAGTGTACCATTTGTCCGGTAGTCTGTTTCCTTCTGATCCTAATGATCAGACATTCCTACAGATTTATTTTATCGCGGAACCTGAAACACAAGCCTCAATTCTATGTAACATCAATCGAAAAGCTCTTGATACTTTCTTGGTGAGGTCTTTGCAAGAAATGATACACTGCCATAGTAATCATGCTCAGTCTTTTAAAACCGATTGATAGTGTGCCAGCAAACTTTCCGGATTTCAATATCGTTATCCACGCTGATAAAGTACCTGCCGGTGAACATCGTGGCCGCTATAACGCCCTGCTACGACTGAAGTAGCTGTTGTGATAGCTGGGCAAGAATTTCACAGAAGAGACATAGTATTGCGTAGTCGAGATAACAAACTTCAAAAAATTGCCGAAATTCACAGATCTTATGATAGTTTGCAATATCCTTTAATATTATGATAGTTTGCAATATCCTTTAATATTATGTAGAGGCGAAGATGGTTATTCGATAAATATTTCTCAACTTGATCCGACTACTGGGGCACCGCTACGTAAAACGGTGTCATGTATGAATTATTATTGTTACCGAATAATGACAAGGCTCAATAACTTTAATACAGTACTTAGATTTCGAATGCTACTGAACCAGTATTTGGTAGATCAGTATGCTAAAATTGAATCGGAACGTTTAGCTTACGTCCGAAATAATGAGACAAAACTGTGAACGGAAAATTATATTCATTTGCAAGATGTTGCGAAGAAACGAACATGTTGGCGATATTGGCCAATTGGACATATTACCATCGTCTTTTACAGGAGGGCCAAGATATTTTCATGAACGAACACAAGATGCGATGACTTATGTCAGGAATTATGGGAAACCTGATTTGTTTATTACATTTACGTGTAATACTAAGTGGACTGAAATTAAAGAAAACCTACATGCCAATGCAACACCACAAGACAGATACGACATAGTAAACAGAGTATTTCATTTGAAAATTAAAAAACTGATGTTCTTCATTAATAAAGCAAAAATACAGTATTTGGTCCACCTCGCTGCCACATGTACACTGTCGAATGGCAGAAACGTGGACTGCCTCACGCAGAGCCGTAGCGATAAGGGGGAAAGGGCAGCAGGGGCGGCTGCCCTGGGCGCCGAGCCAGAGGGGGCGCCATCGAGACGTAGATTTTTTTTATAAATGTAAAAAAAATGTGAAATTAATTTATACGCGTAATTAAAAAATGTATAAAATTTGAACTTCATTATGCTTTAAGGATAAAAATGGTGACTAGATTAACGCACCTGGCAATACTGTCAATAGAAAAAGATATTGCTAAAAATATTAATATGATCAAATAATAAATGATTTTGCTGCTATTAAAGCTCGAAAGGTGCATTTGTAAATACAAAATCTTTCTGTTAAGGCTTAAGCATAATTTTAAACAAATGCTAATTGTACATATTTTTTCAGTTGTTCATAAGCACTTGAGGTAGCAATTAATTATAAATGAAAATTATTCTTCATTCAAACTATGTACAATGTTTTTTTCTTTCTTCTACAATCCCTATTGAAGCTCATATAATCACCACAGGCTATTGAATAGGATTACGTATATAAGTTATTTAAAAAAATATTATATTATGAGTAATATTTTATATAAAAAATTAACATTTTGTTACTATTTCATACAATTAGCAAATTATACACGGGACGATAATTGCAAATAACAATAAAAATAGCAATGTTTTTAGTATACAGGTATTGTACTATATCTGCAAACAGGTATATAATAAAATATGACACCGTCACCTGTTCCAGTTGAACTGGGGCAGGGGGGCGCCAATTTTACTGCTTGCCCCGGGCGCCAATACCTCTAGCTACGGCCCTGCCTCACGTGCATATTCTGCTATGGTTGCAAAACAAAATTATTCCGGACCACACAGATAGTGTAATTTCAACAGCATTATCAAACAAACAGACAGACCCAACATTACATGATATTATGTCAAAGCAAATGATTCATGGCCCATATGGCACTTTTAACACAAATTCGCCTTGCATGCATGACGAACTTTGCAGCAAAAGATATCCAAAACATTTTCAAAGCTGTACATCTACTGGTGATGATGGGCATCCCAAATATCGTAGGTTGTCACCTCATGACTGCGGAGAAACTGCAACTATCCGGAATCATGAAATACATAACGGATGGGTTGCACCGTATAATCAGGTTCCCCTTAGAATTTTTGACGCTCACATCAACGTTGAATTATGTAGTTCTGTCAAATCGATTAAATATATGTGTAAGTACATAAATATAGGCAGCAATGAAGCTACTTTGACCATAGAATCTACAAATGAGGTTCAACAATATCAATTTGGAAGATACATTTGCACCTCGGAGGCAGTGTGGCGAATTTTATCCTTCAGTGTACACGAACGAGCGCCTACAATCACTCACCTTGCGGTACATTTAGAAAATGGGCAACGCGTGTATTACACTGAAAGTAATGCCAATAATACCGTAAATAATCCATGTGATACAACGCTAACAGCATTTTTAAAATTATGTACAGAAGATGACTTCGCAAAAAATCTTACTTATGACAAAGTTCCAGGTTATTTTACAGGGTGTTTCAAAAAGAATGACCCGATTTCAAAGTAGTATATTTAATAAGGCAAGTGTGGAATAGTTACAAAACACAGAGTCAAGTATGTAGGAAGCTCGAAAGTTTTATGCACCACAATTACAAATTCTCAATGTGCCCTCCACCTGCTGCACGGACAACATCAAGTCGACAGCTGAATTCATCCCAAACGCGTCGGAGAGTGTCTTCTATCACAGAATTTACCTCGGTCGTGATTCTTGTTCGGAGCTCATCCAAGTCAGCGGGTAAAGGGGGAACATAAACACGGTCTTCTACGTATCCCCATAAAAAAAAGTCACATGTTGTGATGTCTGGAGATCTCGGAGGCCAAGCGTGTGGTGCCAAGTCATGGAGTCCCTTGCATCCAATCCAACGCTGAGGCAATGTGTCGTTTAGAAACCGACGAACTTGGAGGTTCCAATGTGGCGGTGCGCCGTCCTGCTGCAAAATGTAATCTTCAGAGTCGTCCTGCAGCTGTGGAAGTAGCCAGACCTTCAGCGTTGCAAGATAGGAGTTGCCCGTAACCGTGTTGTCCACAGAAAAGAAAGAGCCATAAACCTTTCTAACAGCAACCGCGCAAAAAATATTCAGTTTTGGTGAATCATGTTCATGTTGGAGAGTTTCATGTGGATTTTCCAGTCCCCACATGCCAACATTGTGGCGCGGAACTTTCCCGCTTACATGAAAGGTTGTACCGTAATCACGGACATGGTCTTGCTAAATTCGAGCACACAAAACGCCTTCTGGTGCCTCGACGCCATCTTCTCCCTCACTAAGCGTACCGGCTATTTGGACGCTCGTGCTGCCATTTAGCGATAGTCATAACAAATTCTGGGCCACGCCCGTAGACATGATGCGAGACGCATTCATCGGTGGTTCGTGCTTGCCGAGATATCCACTTTTCAGATCGGGATATTCTTTATGTAACACCCCTTTGAATTTAAGTAACAAAAAATTTCAACGGAGGGAACAAGGAATGCCCGTTGAGGGCTATAGCGACATTAAAAAAACGGATGCGCTTAGCAGGGTGTATATAGTTCATCCCAACAACACTGAATGTTTTCATCTAAGGATGCTACTTCATGTGGTTAAAGGACCTACTTCTTTTGAATATTTAAGAACTGTATCAGGAATAACGTACGATACATTTCAAGCGGCGTGCAGAAGAATGGGATTGCTGGAAGACGATTCTCACTGGAAAAATACATTATCGGAAGCTGCACTATGTAGTTGTGCCATATCCCTTAGGTAATTTTTTCCCATCGTAATCGTTTGTTGCTAAGTTTCTGATCTGTTGACTCTTTGGAATAATCACCGTGAAAACATGTCTGAAGATATGTTGCACCGAAAACGGACACAGCTAGCATTAGAAGACTTCAACTATGACTAAAATGTGTTCCATGAAGCATTGATTGAAGTCAACAGAATAGTACAATTATTTACAAACAAATGTATCAATGAGTTTGGACTTCCTTTGCCAGATAACAATAACCTACAGTCGAACAACAGTGACTACTTAAGGGAAATGCCATATGATCGATATCGGCTGTTACAAACCGTCGCTCAGGAAGAACACCGTCTGAACTCCGATCAGAAAAAAGCTTATGACGCCATAATATGTAGCATAACAAACAAGGAAGGTAAGATTTTTCCTTAGATGTCCCTGAAGGCACAGGTAAAGCATTCTTGATAAATTTGTTGCTTGTCAGAGTGAGGTCTGGTGATAATATTGCTCTTGCCGTCGCATCATCTGGAATTGAAGCCACTCTTTTGGAAGGGGAAAGAACTGCACATGCCACATTTAAACTTCCTCTAAAAGTCTGTCATGATGATACAAGCGTATGTAATATTTCAAAACAAAGTAACACCGCCAAATTAATCAAAAACTGTGCATTAATAGTTTGGGACGAGGCTACAATGTCGCATAAAATTTCGGTCGAAGCCCTAGACAGGACCATGCGTGATCTCAGGAACACAAACAGACATATGGGTGGATGCACAGTTCAGTTCTCCGGAGATTTTATTCAAATCTTACCAGTTGTGACTATAATGAATTTAAATTTTAACTAAGCTAATTATAATGAATATAGCTTCTTCTAAGCTAATAAGCTTCTTCTAATGTTTGTTGTTTGTTAATTATTATCATGAATAAACTTTCCTGCTAGTAGTGTAGTAATAATAATGAACAAGCTTTTAACTGCTAGTAATGTTGTAGTAGTAATTAAGATGAATAAAGTCTTATGCTGGTTGTTAATAATAATCAACTAATGAAGTAAACCTAACAGCCAGACAGAGATCTGACAAAACTATGAACTGAGAAAAACGTACTTACAACAAATTCTTTATTAGTGAAACTTCTGGCTCTCACATAAACGAAGATCTCTTTATACAACAACAGCTTTCTGACATATAAACCACAGCTCACTTCGTACAACAACAGCTCACCCTACGCACATCAACAAAAAGCTCTTCCACATAAACAAACGCTCTCTCTATACAACAACAGCTCTCTGTATACAACAACAAACGCTCTCTCTAGGTATCGTTGAACGTGCCTATTTATACTGGCTACCACCACGTCATGACTTACACTCATTGCCAGATCTCATTCAGCGGGAGAAATAACATCTCGTTCAGTAAGAAGATAATTTACATAGTAAAATAAAATAACCAGAGATAGTAAAAATCAAAAGGAAAGTGAATCGAGAGTATACGTTACATCATCTCCCACTTAATTTTTTTTTTTTTTTTCGAAAAACCTATCAATTTTGGAGTGTAAGTCTTACACTTCGTTGATTGACGTTTATCGACCTCTTTTTTTGTTTTGTTGTTTGGTGGCAGCAGTATGTACAATCTCAAACTTGGCATGACAAAATCAAGAAATCTGTATTTGTCTATGAAACACTTTGTATACTTGAACAAAATAAACCTGCATCGGCATACCTTCCTTTTATTCTGCCTAGCAGGAATCACTTTTTAATTTCAAATTACGTTCTCATTATTCGTTGAATACACACCAACTGTATCAGCAGCGAAGATTGCCTGGAGCTGCCTAACAATAACATTTTTTTTATTTTACCCCTAAGCACATAGATATATATATAAAAATTTGGATTAGTAGATGGACATAGAAGAAATATATAAAAAAAACACATATATACACAAAAAAGAATGCATAGGCCCACACGAAAAAAAGAAATTCTGACACGCCAACTGGTCGTGCAGGAAAAACAACAGACGGAGAAAAGAACCTGTCCACGAGAACTTACTTATCTCGAGGACGCATAAAAAACTCTAGTACGATAACGTTTTCCAGGCCTAATCGGACTGGTAAATTCAGGTGGCGTTGAGCGTTTCAAGGATTTGAATGGATCTGGAACATCTGTATTCTGTCGGTCAAGAAATCCCGGCGGCTGACAGGAACGGTCAGGAACGGCTGAAATCCGTCGGTCAGGAAATCCCTGCGGCTGATAGGAACAGTCAGGAACGGCTGACGTCCGTCGGTCAGGAACGGCTGAAGTCTGGCGGTCCGGAAATCCCTGCGGCTGACAGGAACGGTCAGGAACGGCTGAAGTCCGTCGGTCCGGAAATCCCTGCGGCTGACAGGAACGGTTACAAACGGCTGAAGTCCGTCGATCAGGAACGGCCGAAGTCTGGCGGTCCGGAAATCCCTGCGGCTGACAGGAACGGGCTCCCCCAGGCTTTTTATATGTAGTCCCTTTGTGCTGGGGCTCGTGGTGTCCTTCCAGCATTCTTTTGGACGGACGTGGCTCCGGCCACATCGTTTGTTTTCGTTTTCTCCCTCGTGGCATGAGAGTAGCAGCAGGCATCGGCCCTGTTTGCCCTGAGCGTAGGCTCCAGGGGCGAAACCCGGGCGGATGCAAGGATCTCTGCCTTCGTCGCTGTTGCGGCGAAGCAGATTGGGGAGACAAGTTACGTTTTTGACCAGTTTTTGGTGGTGCTGGACGGTTTGTAATTGGTGTCTGACGTTTAGGAATAGTCAAATTATTGTTCATAACTGATAAATTCGAAATATCTGAAGCCTTTGAGTCGCTGCTGTAATTTAGTGGTCGTGCACGGCGATGTTTATTTCTGCCTATAAGAATATTCTCTGACGAGGTATTCAAGGAAGTAGGAGCTTGTGTTGGTGCAGAGTTATCAGGAAATGGTGCAGCAATAGTCTTGGCAATGGTTGGAGGGAAAGGAACGATACTAGTGTTTGAAGAACTTGATTCGAGCCTTCGTCTCATGGGAGAATCAGGTTGCGTGTTTGGAAACCCGTCTTGAGGAGGAGAGGGTGAAGAAAAAATCACTGGAGATTCTTCAAAAATGTTTGTTGGTTCGTCCAAAAATTCCGGAGGTTGATCGTGAGATATAGACTCTTGAGTCTGTGGAACAGAAGGTTGAGTAGGGTTGATTATAAAATCGATATTTCGTTCATGATACTTGCGACACTGAGCAACGTGTACATATTGAAATTGATTGTCAGGTTTTTCAAGAACAATGTTATTTTCAAACACATTTGCCACCCGATATGGACCTTCGTAGCTGGGTGCAAATTTCTTCACTAAAGTATGAGAAACAGAAGACTGGAAGTGCGTTTCCACGAGAGAGAGATCTCCAACGACAAGATCTGGTTCCCTACGTCTAGTATTATAATATCTTGCTTGAGCCGCTTGTGCTCCTAGCATTGCAACACGAACTTTTTCTGCCATGATTCGTACTGATTGCGGAGTTGGTCGCTGATTTAGTTCGTCGATAATCCCCGTTAAATTTTCAAAAGGGGTTTTAATTTTGCGACCCAGAAAAAGTTCTGCAGGAGTAATTTTAGTAGATTCGTGAACAGACGAGCGGAGGGCGAACGAAAAAGCTCAAGATGGTCATCCCATCACTCGTGATGATCCATGACAAATGTAGCAATCATTTTCACTAGCGTGCGGTTTACTCGTTCCGCAGGATTACTCTGGGGATGATATGGGGAAATGAATTTATGCTTAATGTGTAGTCTCGCACACATTCTTTCAAAAATGTCAGAAATAAATTGGGGACCATTATCCGAAACTACTTGATTAGGTGCACCATATCTAGAGAATACTTCATTAATTAATACATTACAAATAACTTCCACCGTAACGGCTTTAATGGGAAAAACTTCGACCCATTTAGAGAAATTATCAGTTAATACTAAAACGTAACGAGCTTTGTTTTTAACAGATAAAGGATAAGGTCCCAATAAATCTATTGAAATAATATCAAAAACATGAGAACTTGAACTAGATTTCAAGTGACCGGCCAGTTTTACATTACGGTAATTATTAATCTGACACAAGTGACATGATTGAACGTATGCGAGCACACTTTGGTACATGCCAGGCCAATAGGCAACATCCCGCAATTTACAACGGGTCTTGCGAATACCTAAATGGCCTGCAAGAGGTTTGTCATGAAATTCGTTTAAAAGGGCCATTCTAAGGGTTCGCGGAATACATGGGCGAAACTCTGCCCTAGTGGTCCTAGATTTTGTATAGTAAAGAAGACCCTCTATGATTTCAAAATGCTGTGACCTTCCAGCCAGAGAAGGATCACTTTGTAGGGGCGAACCCGCAAGCAAAAAATTATAGATATCCCCAAAATCTGGATCATTTATTAATTCTGCCATTATCTGCTCTCTGGATGTTATATCAGCTATTAGAAGTAAAGGCTGACATCCAGGAGTAGTTTCTGTGGGGACCCCACTAATCAGAACGCGAGACAATGCGTCCGGTAATTGATTCTTATGACCTGGCTGATACGAAATTTTGATATTGCTTTCTTGTAACTTCAGAGCCCACTTCATAAGTCTTTGAGATAGGTGCTTAGCAGAATTCAAATACTGAAGGGCAGAATGATCCGTAATTATGTTAACTGTCAATTCGTTAAGATAACATTGAAATTTGTCAAGAGCATACACTACAGCAAGACATTCACGTTCCGTAGTTGAATAATTGCATTCAGCTTTGGCTAAAGTACGAGACGCAAAAGCTGTTGGATGCCCAGCTTGTGACAAAACGTAACCAAGACCAACTCCGGATGCGTCAGTATAAATATCAAATTCCTTAGTATGATCCGGGAAAGCCAACACAGGAGGCTGAGTCAACGCAGACTTCAGTGTTTCAAACGCAGCATTAGCCTCGGGTGTCCAAACAAACTTCTTGTACTTACGTTTCAAAGCATACAATGGCTCACAGATTGTAGCATAAGCGGGGACGAACTGCTGATACCATCCGGTCATTCCCAGAAAGCGTGATAGTTCTTTTGCTGTTTTAGGCCGAGGAAAGTCAACAATAGGCCTAATTTTTTCATTATCCGTAAATAAGCCGTGGGGAGTGATTTTCAACCCCAGATATACAATCTCGTCCCTCGCTATCTGGCATTTACTAGGTTTTAACGTCAAGCCAGCATTGTATATGAGTTGGAACACCTGTTTGAGCAGAGAAAGGTGCTCGTCAAAAGTCTCGGATGTAATAATAATGTAATCCAAATATACATGCACATGGGGACACAGAACAGGTCTGAGAACCGTATCCATAAGCTTTTGGAAAGTAGCAGGTGCAGAAGCTAGTCCAAAGGGCATACGCAGGTATTCATAAGCCCCAAAAGGAGTCACAAAGCCTGTTTTATCGACAGAGTCCGGATGTACTGCCACCTGCCAATATCCACTCGCCAAATCCAAGGTTGACATCCATTTAGTTGATGACAGGTCATGCAAAATATGCGACATGACAGGTAGTGGATAATTGATCGTTTTTGTGACTTGGTTGAGCTTGCGGAAATCTGCCACGAAACGAAATTCATTGGGTTGTTTCTTTGGAACCAAAAAGGCAGGAGCAGCCCAGGCGCTTGTTGATTCCCTTATTATGCCCTGTTTAATCATTTCAGAAATTTGACGTTGCATTTCCTGTTTCTTATGTGGAGCACAAGGGTAAGGTTTCTTCGCTATCGGTTTCGAACCCTCAGTGTCAATGACATGATAAACCACTTGTGTGAAACCAGGTTAATCAGAAAATAAACCAGGGCTTTCCTGCAAAAGTAGAGAAAGCTGGTTTCGTTGCCTCTCATTCAATTGGTTACTCAATAAAAAACTCGTTATATCTATAGGAACCGTAGGAATCACTTCGATAGGTTCCGGAAAGTAAATCACATGTTGTACGAAATTCAAAGTTATTTGAAACGTATGAATAAAGTCCATTCCCATTAGACATTTAACAGGTAGTTCGTCTATAAGCAGGAAAGAATGCGTAAAACGAGCCTTTCCCAGCCCTAGAGATAATGTGACAGTTCCTGTGATACTGAAGATTTCGTTATTTGCACCTCGCAAATACTGCGTCGCAGGCTGAACGAGTATTGCAGGAAAATTGTCAGTGCAAAACTTCGTATTTAGGGCTGATATTTCAGAACCAGTGTCGAACTTTGTCTCGACAATAATATCTTCAATTGTCAAGAATACATCAGGCAACTGAGGAGTTTGGACAGTCACTAATACTGTTTTAGGGTGAGAATGCTTGGTATCAGGAAGCAGGACCGACCCTTGGTCTACTTCCTTTGGAAGTTTAAAGGATTCCTGGTTGGATTATCATGCGGTCTGAAACCTCGACCCTGCCGGGTATCGGGAAAATTTTCACGATGAGGAAAACTGCGTGAAACCTGCGTCGGGAACTCCGCGTGTCTGTTGACATTTTGATATCTATTACTTTTTCCCTCAGCACGGGCAGAAAAGTCATCATTGCCCTGAGCATGAAAACGTTCCGAATGCTGCGGATTGGAACGGGGTCGAGCATACTGTGCATTTGTACGATATCCCGAAGATTGTTCAGAAACTCGCGGTTGGTTTGCCACTCTTCTGGTGGTGGAACGTATGAAGCTTGGGTGTGCACTTGTGTATGCTCGCGCTGAAAGTTATTATGCCTATTATGCCGCTGAGGGTTTTCGTAATAAGCCTTGCGGGATGCCCGAGCATCGTGAGTTGAACCATGTTTGCCGTGTCGCTCTTCATACGTTCGTATGAGGCGAAGGCATTCATGAATTGTAGCAGGGTGTCGAACCTCAAGAAAATCTTGTAGAAATGGGTCGAGCTGCTGCAATAGGGTATCCAACATGTCGACATGACTGGCATGTGGATCCCATAAGTTATATAAGCGTGTTGTTTCCAACGCAAATGCAACAGGGCTATCGTTGGGTCCTTGCTGACGAGAAAAAGTTGTTGTGCAAGGCTAGCTCGACTGAGGCCGAAAGGAAAGACCTCCAAAAATTCTGCTCGGAAATTCTCATAATGAGAATCCGGGTTCGACACTCTCCACTGCCGATACCAGGTCTTAGCGGTATCCTTCAAGCAAGTGCCTGCGATTTGTACTTTGCAGTCTTCAGGAATATTGTACAGATCAAAATGATCTTCCAAATCTTCGAGGAACTTTAAGGATCCTTCCAACCCATTGAAATGAATTGTTCCTGCATGCGGCACGAAATGGGCAAGCATTCTGCTTCGCTGAGAGGATTGAACTCCCTCAGGTACAACCCGCGACTCAGAGTAATAGGAATCTGGTGCATTACGAAATTGTGAAGAATGCCTGGGTACATGTAGATCATTCATATCAAAGTGAGACCCACAGGCTTCTTGCAAATTGTCAAAAAAAACACCATCACCCTCGAAACTTGCCTTAGGGTGAAAAATTGAAGTTGTCTCAGGTAAGGAAGACATGGGTAATAATTGTCAAGATCTCGTGTTCGAGAAAAGTTCGGGCGCCAATTATAATGAATTTAACTTTTAACTAAACTAATTATAATGAATATCAGCTTCTTCTAAGCTAATAAGCTTCTTCTAATGCTTGTTGTTTGTTAATTATTATCATGAATAAACTTTCCTGCTAGTAGTGTAGTAATAATAATGAACAAGCGTTTAACTGCTAGTAATGTTGTAGTAGTAATTAAGATGAATAAAGTCTTATGCTGGTTGTTAATAATAATCAACTAATGAAGTAAACCTAACAGCCAGACAGAGATCTGACAAAACTATGAACTGAGAAAAACGTACTTACAACAAATTCTTTATTAGTGAAACTTCTGGCTCTCACATAAACGAAGATCTCTTTATACAACAACAGCTTTCTGACACATAAACCACAGCTCACTTCGTACAACAACAGCTCACTCTACGCACATCAACAAAAAGCTCTTCCACATAAACAAACGCTCTCTCTATACAACAACAGCTCTCTGTATACAACAACAAACGCTCTCTCTAGGTATCGTTGAACGCGCCTATTTATACTGGCTACCACCACGTCATGACTTACACTCATTGCCAGATCTCATTCAGCGGGAGAAATAACATCTCGTTCAGTAAGAAGATAATTTACATAGTAAAATAAAATAACCAGAGATAGTAAAAATCAAAAGGAAAGTGAATCGAGAGTATACGTTACATGACGAGATGAACGCTTCTTTAAAAATATCTTTCATTTGGCCGGATGTAACTAAATTATCACTCAAAACTAACATGAGAGTACTCTTATCTTCAGAAGATAACAGTCTTTTTGCTGAAATGCTACTTAAAGTTGGGAATGGAGATTTTTTATCTATGAATGAAGGTAAAATTGACCTCAATCATGATTTATGTGTTTTAGTCAGCAACAGTCAAGAATTGATTACAAATGTTTACCCCGAAATCCACGACCTTTCAAATAAGTCGCTAAAGTCGCTATGGTTTAAAGAAGGAGCAATTTTATCGCCGACAAATGCACAGGTTCGGAAACTTAAAACTTAAAGACTTGGTGCTCTCCAAATTCAATGCCCAAACTCAAGTTTACTGAAGAGGCCGTTCATTACCCAACATAATTTCTAAATTATTTACATCCTTCCAGCATGGCGGCACACAAACTGAATTTGAAAGGAGGGGTGGGGGTGGGGGTGGGGGCTCCTATTATATTCTTACGTAATCTAAACCCACCGAAGTTATGCAATTGGACGCGATTGCAAATAAAAACTTTGAAAAACTTTTTGATTGAAGCAACCATTTTAACTGGCAGTGGCACTGCTGAAACAGTTTTAATACCGAGAATCTCAATGATTACATCAGATTTGCCGTTTCATTTCGAACGAATCCAATTCCCGGTAACACTCTGCTTTGCCATGACAACAAATAAAGCACAGGGTCAGACACGTTGAACGTGGCTGGCGTTGACCTAAGTGAAGAATGTTTTACTCATGGACAACTTTACGTGGCTCTTTCGCTAGTCACGGCAAAACGAAACCTTTTCGTGCTCACGTCTGGAGAAAAAACGACAAATGTTGTCTACAAGGAAATCTTATAACACCTCAGTGAAAAAACATTTCGCCGTAAATTCTAAATTGCTCCCGTGCGAAGCCGGGGTTGGGTCGCAGTGTTTAATAAAATCTTGGATTAAAAATGATGGACTGCTTATTTTCAGAACTATGCATCATACACTCATGCATCATACAATGCATCATAGAATGCATCATACAATGCATCATACAATGCATCATACAATGCATCATACAATGCATCATACAATGCATTATACACTATATTTTACACATTTGAGTTTTATGCCAGAAAAACACTGTATGACTTTGACACATTTTAGTTTCAAGGATCATTGTCAGCTTCTCTGTTCAGAATTTTGTGGTGGCCTTACTGGGTGAGAAAATACACTGCCGGACAATTGCTAAGGACGGATGACGATAGCAACGATAGCAACCATAAAATGCAAGGCAGGAAAATGTGGAAATTAGCATAAGTGCCGGATACAGTAAGACGTGTTGTGCGTATGCAAAGTTTGGATTGCCGAACTTTTTCGTGACGTCATAGCGCTGATAAGAGATATAAAGGATTTGACGCGTATTGA
This sequence comes from Macrothele yani, assembly GCA_039090855.1. Lineage (NCBI taxonomy): Eukaryota > Metazoa > Arthropoda > Arachnida > Araneae > Macrothelidae > Macrothele > Macrothele yani. The sequence continues at coordinate 87,345,171 of CM077001.1, forward strand.
CCGTTGTTGTTCAAACGCAAAGTTGAAAAGGAAAGAATCAATTGACGAACTTGCAATTTTCAGTATGTCTTCCCGACATCACCTAGATGATTTTACGCGTGGCCGTATTGTTGGCAAGATTGAAGAAGGGCGAAAAAATAACAGATGTTGCCAGGGAGTTCGACGTCAGCCACAGTGTTGTTTCAAGGCTTTGGAAATCATTTCAAACAAATGGAGAGTGTAGCAAACGTCATGGGGGAGGTCGTGTTCGCAGTACGACACCTGCAGAAGATCGGTACATAGTGCTATCAACAAAAAGACACCGGCGCTTCACAGCTAGTGAGGTAGCAAATCAGTTTATGGCTGCTACTAGCAAGCGGATCTCCCGAAAAACTGTCGCTAGACGTTTGCATGAAGGAGGACAATACGCCCGCCGTCCTGTTGTGTGCATCCCATTGTCCAGACGTCACCGTACCGCCCGTTTGCAATGGTGCCATCAACATCGCAATTGGACTGATAACGACTGGTCTGCTGTCCTCTTCTCAGGTGAGAGTAGATACAGTCTATCGTCTGATTGTCGACGACAACTGATCTGGCGTGATGGTGGTACCGCCTATTGTCCAGCAAACATACAGGAAAGGGACCGATATCCGACATGTAGTGTCATGGTATGGGCTGGCATCATGATCAATGGCCGTACGTCCCTCTATGAGCTTCCAACTGGGACTATGACTGGCCAACTATACATTAATGATATTCTGCTACCTCATGTTCGCATGTTTCGTGGTGCTGTCGGTGATAGATTCATTTTAATGGACGACAACGCAACAAGTCATTGAACAGTCGCTGTCCAGGAGTGTCTTGAGAGCGAGGATATTCAACGCCTCGTATGGCCAGCACGTTCTCCAGATCTGAATCCCATAAAAAATGTGTGGGATGCTTTGGGGAGGAGTCTTACTGGTCGCCAATGCCCTCCAATAAACAAGGACACCCTCATCCGTGCACTGACAGAGGAATATGATAAATTACCCCAACAGCTGCTTGATAATGTTGTGCAAAGCATGACACGACGTGTGGAATCTTGCATCGCCCTCCATGGTGGCCATATCCCGTATTGACATCTTACGCCGGAACGCCTACGGACGGTTTTTGCATTTTTTTCACGTTTACGTATTCTGCACCAAATGGCCTGTTTGTCTCTTGAACACGTTCCATAGCCTTCTGGATTTCAGAGCACAATAAACTGACTTTCTTGTAATGTCCTGGCATTCTGACATTATTTTATTTCACTTGGCATCCTACCACACTTACTTTTTTATGCGCTATATAGCCGTTTATGATCCGTCCTTAGCAATTGTCCAGCAGTGTATAAAGAGGTTAAAAATTACTAGCAATAATAATATAAAATGGTTAAAAATTATTAGCAATAATAATTATTAATTATCTTACCTTCCAAATTATGAACTTCCAGAAGCTTATATAAAACTTGATAGTGATACATATGGATTGTGTCAGGTCATGCTTTTGCTTCAGGATTTTAATTTATCTAGATGAATGACTAATGCTTCTGTAATCGGTAAATCTGCATTTATTTTGATATATGCAAACTGGGGACGTTTGTTTACCTCAAGCATGAGATATTCCTGCAGCTGTTAGTAGATGGACTCATTTGCAGTGTAATTTTTCCATTGAAATTTCTCTCTGTCATAGCGAAACATGCTTCTATTTTTTTCAGATAATTAAGAACTTATATAGAAATTTATGAAGAATGAATCTTTGCAAATACATGGCAGTTATATACAAGCATAGTATATGATATTTTGGTACAGAAGTGCCATTTTTAACTGTGTATTCATGTAGATATCTCCTCAGAAAATTTCAAAAATACATCACCCTGAAATATTATGGTCAAGGACATTTTAAGAACTTCTGATGCCCCCGGCGTGTCGTGACAGGACGCCCATCCCGACGTGTGCGCACACATCGGAATCTATCGCCTAAAATGTAAAATTATTGCTTGGTATATCTTTTCCTTTTCATCGCAAAAAAAAACAAAAAAAAAAACGACTACACAAAATGTTTTGCAGTGTTTTTGGATAACACATGTCCATATGCAATATACAGTATATTAGCGTGTAAAAAGTCTACCATATAATCAGTTTACCACATAAGACAGGAAATAAAAAAAGTATGCAACCTTTGTTCAGGATCTTGAAGCAGTGGAAAGTAAATAGAAGCATGTGGTTTATATTTAAGTAAAGTGAAATTGAAGGGAAGGGTACATTTTTCTAATATTCAGGTAGATCCACATTATATACATGGTGTTCGGAAAATGATATATACAATTTCAAAGTTGATTAGTACAAAAAGTATTTGCGATACGAATGTTTTACGTTTTGTCCAAGATTAAGCAAGTTCTAAAGTTTATAGCTGTGCAATCAATACACTTCCACATGTGCCCCATTCGTAGCGCGTAGGATGTCGTCGATTTCGGACCAAGTACGGTGCAGAATGTCTGGGGTGACGTGGAGGAAGGCTGCGGTGATGCGCGCTTTCAGGTCACCGAGAGAGGTAACCTTTGTCCGGTAGACAATATCTTTAAGGAACCCCCATAAAAAAATCGCAGGGGGGTTATGTCTGGCGAACGGGGAAGCTATGTCATTAGACCTCCGCGTCCAATCCACCGACCAGGGAATTTCTGATCCAAGCATGCATGAACGTCTGATGACCAATGACGGAGAGCCCCATCTTGCTGGAAAATGACTCCTGGAATCTCCTGCAGTTGCAGAATGACGAACAGTTGTAACATGCCCAGGTATGTGCCGCCAGTTATGGTTGGTTCAGCAAACAAGAATGGTCCAATCACTCTGCCCTGCATAATGCCACACCAAACATTCACCTTAGGGCTGTGTCTTGTTTGTTCCAGGGAAGCATGGGGATTTTGCGAACCCCAAATTCGGCAATTATGCTCGTTGACGGTACCTGAAACATGAAATGTCGACTCATCACTGAAACAGATTCTTGACAGGAATGTGGGGTCGCTATCAATACGATGAAGCATTTCTACGGCAAACGCTGCACGACGCGCTTTGTCATTGGGCTGCACCCTTTGCACCAGCTGCATTTTGTAGGCGTAAAGACGAAGGCGTTTGTGTAGCAATATGTGAACTGTTGTGGTAGGCATCCCTAGTTCACGACTAGCTGAACGAATGGACGTCGATGGGTTCCGTTGGTACGTCTGACGCACAGCCTCCACGGATTCGTCCGACACAGATGGTCTGCCACTACTCGTCCCTTTCGACACACTACCGGTAGCTTTGAATTTGTCAGTTGCACGACAAAAAGGCGCACTACAAAAGGGCGCACGTCAAAAGGGCGACAGGACAAAAGGGCGATATGACGAAAATGCAACGCGACGAAAGAACACGGGACAAAAAGGCGCACGAAAAAAGAGCGATCCGACAAAAGGGCGCTGCGACAGAAGAGCGCATGACTACTAGACTAACGATTCACTAAACTAGGAGAACTATTTAACCAATTTGCAAGAAACGTTAAGATGATATACGTTTTTAAATTGCTTATATCATTGTATATTCAAATCCCAACTGAAAGCAAATGTAAATTTTTCTGTACTTCAATAACCTACAGGGAGTGTTTTCAAAAAGATATTATTTCCAAAATTATCAGTGTGGACTTCAAGCAATTACTTATTGCTTTGTGTATTCAAATCCCAATTGAGCGCAGATGTGACATTGTTTGTACTGAAATGCAACCTGTACAGATGGCTTTCTAAACGATGTTATTTTAGAAAAGACCCCAGGAGCCCTTTGAGTAACTGCTTATTTCTTTAATTGTATGTATGGAAGACCTGAAAACAAAAAGTGGAATTTTATGGTAGGAAAAGGAAATTTTTTTGATGAAGGAAAATGAACAAATTTTTTTCTGAAAAACAAGAAATGAAACAAAATAAAGTTTCCAGGGCCCTTTTGGAAATATCTCTTGGGCCATTTCTGCAGGCTGCAGTTGAAGTACAAAAAAATTATGCATGCGTAAAATTTCGCTTTGAATGTACAAAGAAGGCAATTTCAGAAAAGGGCTCCGTAGCCTTTTTGGAGAAAAACATCTTTCATCTTTTAGGAAGCCTTGTACATAGATTTCATTTAAAGTAAAAAAGATGACACGTCTCATTTCACTTGGGATTATTTGAATACACAAAGAAATACTTAATTTACTGAAAGGGCCCAGGGACCTTTTTTGAAAAAAAACCAAAAACGCCTGATTTCAGTTGGGATTTTTTGAATACACAAGGAAATACCGAATTTACTGAAAGGGCCCTGGGGCCTTTTTGAAAATAACATCGTTTAGAAAGTTTTTTATATAGGATCAGATGTCTGATTTCAGTTGGGATTGAATACACAAAGAAATATGTAATTTGCTCAAAGGGACCTCGGTTCCGTTTTTGGAAATAATGTCTTTTAGAAATCTTGCAGTTGAAGAAGAAAAATATCAAGGCCGTGCTTGGGTTCGCCATTTGGTCGTGGCGCCTATTTTTCCTTACGGCCTTTTGTCGTGCGCCCTTTTGCGTATCGCCTTTTTGTCGTATCGTCCTTTTGCTGTATCGCATATTTGGTGTGCCCCCTTTTGGCGCATCGCTCTTTTGTCTTGCGCCCTTTTTTCGTGATACGGAATTTGTTTACCCAATACTGAATACTCCATGTTGGTGGTTTCCTCTTGTACTCCCTCTTGAAATTTCTCTGGACTTGGGTCAGCGATTTGGACTCCGCAAACCATACCACGCAAGCAGCTTTTTCCTGTGGCGTTACCATTTTCGCTATGTTGTGTCACACTGCGCTACAAGGCACCTAGCTAGCGCCACCTATCAAAGAAAAAATAAAACTTTAGAACTTGCTTAAACTTGAACAAAAACGTAAAACATTCGTATCGCAAATACTTTTTGTACTTGACAAGAGTCGCTTCCCGCACCCACGCGGATTTCAATGCGCTCTAGTAAACGATTATAGACTGCTGTAATGTTATTCAACTATTGTAGTGGCTCACATTTGCATTCAGAAAATTTGGCGACTGGTTGCTAATACGGATTTTCAGAATTTTTCCAATTAAAAGAAAAAACAACAACAATTATTTCTCTCATTTTCACGCAGGGCTTAGCCCCCTGATACCTATAAGGATCCGACACTACTGATTTCCATACAATTTGGGGACTAATTAACCGACATCGATTTGACAACGAGGTACTTTCAACAGGATGGAGAGACATGCCACACGTCCCGTGAGGGCATGAGTGAAATTTATCTCTTTCTTCGGTTGCCGAATGATCTCCAAAGGACTGCGGCCATCTCGTTCACCCGATTTTTCTCTTCCCGTTTTTTTCTTATCGAAATATTTGAAGTGTCGGGCTTACAACAATAAGCCTCGTGCGTTAGTAGACTTAGAATACAATATCAGTGCAGCAATCCGGACTACAGATGAGGACATGCTGCGGACGACCTCCGATAATCTGCAGGGTCGCGTTCGAGTGTGTTATCGGTGGAAGACTTTTCCAGCATTTATTGTGAATGGTGTTACATTCCCATGAACTAAGGTACGTTGTAAACTGCATGTCATGTTTCCAAGTAGAGTGTGCTGCAAAATATGACCGATTCTTGGGGGGAGGGGACTACCTAGTGAAACACCTTGTATTTATACATGGTCGAGTCACATTATTATGACCACCAGCTAATATCCAGAGTAACCGTCGTGTACAATGCTGACAGCAGCTAGACGGGCTGGGAGTGACTCAATAAGGTGCTGGAAGGTGTTCACAGGTATGTGGAGCCATGCTGACTGCAGTGCATCTGACAGCTGCTGAAGGATGCGTGGTGGAGGATCCATAGAGTTAACAACACGATCGAGGTGGTCCCACAGATGCTCAATTGGGTTTAAGTCTGGGGAATTAGGTGCCCAGGGAAGTACTTTGAAGTATTCAGCAAGTTCTTTCAACCACTCTTGGATTTTTCTAGCTGTGTGACACGTCGCATTTTCATGCTGGAAGATCCCATCCAACCAAAGAAAGACAATCAGCATGTATGGGTGTACGTGGTCTGCAAGGATGGATTCATAACGAATTCGGTACATAGTGCCTTCCACAGGTATGAGTGGACCCAGAGAATGCCACGAAAACACTCCCCAGACCATAACGCTGCCCCCACCAGCCTGTGTTCTTCCAGCAATGGTTGAAGATTGTTTGTTCTCCGATGTTTCTCGCCTTATACGCCAACGTCCATCTGTGCGATGAAGCAGAAAACGCCTCATTGGAGAAGGCAATCCTTTGCCAATCAGCTGAGGTCCAATTCCGATACTACCGTGCAAACGTTAGCCTTTTCTGCCAACGCACCTTCGTTAGCATAGGTGCAGTGACCATCCATCTGCATCGGAGCCCCATATGCAGCAGGGTTCGCTGAACTGTCGTTTTAGACACAATTCCGGTAGCCCCCTGGTTCATTCGGCCAGTGAGTTGCTCTACTGTAGCGTGCCAATCGGTCCTCGCGCACCTTCGCAGCCGATGTTCACTTCTCACATCAATGGCACGTGGTGCTCCGCAGTTTTCAAGTCGCTTATTCGCAATGGTGCCATTTCACCAATCACGATACACTTTAACCACACGAACAGTTCACAAACTGCGCTGTTTCAGAATTACTGCCACTCTTGGCCCGAAAGTTGATAATCATACCTTTTTGCAAATCTGATAAATCGCTCCTTTTATCCGTGATAGCAACGAATGATATGTTTTCAGAATGCATACAGCACACCTTATATACGCTCCCATCCAGCTCACGACACGTTCCTTCTTAATGCATTCTATAGAGTGATTCGCTCGGGACTTTACCCAGAAAAAGCGCTATAATTTTGAAAAGGAAAAACATTTCAAGCTGAAATTTGAAGACGAAGTGCCGTACGTTCTGACATTCGTATCCATATCTTTGCCGTTTGGCTCGTATGCCCAGATGACGCCACAATTCACGTTGTCTGGGCGTCTGATGGTAATGGTGTTATCCCATTCTCTGTCTGTCGGCTAGCGTCGAGTACGATGGCGTTCATGATTGCTGAGCGCGTGTTTATCGTTCGAAGTTATTGGAATTCCGGCTCTTTTAAGGAGTGTCAGAAAGAGTTTAAGAAGATATTTCCCGGTCGGAAACCACCTACGAAGCCAAAGATTCCAAATTTTGCGAAAAAACTTGAGACGAGAGAGGCCTTGTTGATACACATTCTGGACGGCGACCCGCAATGTCAGAAAACACTGTGCAATGTGTGAAACAGAGGTTGTTACAGTCTCCAAAGAAATCGTTACCAAGGCTGTAGCAAGAAATAGGACTGTCATATTCCACCTATCAGGCAGCTGCAAAAATGGGTAAACCGAAGCCAATATCGTGTTACAGTTGTTCATGAGCTGTTACCGACTAACATGCCGAAGCGATTTCATTACTGACGGTGGTTTAAGGAATTTGTCAGTCAAAATCCAGACATTACGTGGGTCACGGACGAAGCCTGGTTCCATCATTCAGGCTATTCGAACTCACAGAATAAACGGGTATGAGCGAATGAGAATCCGCATGTCATTCACGAGGAAAGAATGCATCCCATAAAGATTGGCGTATGGGGCGCCATTTCATGGAACCGGATAATCGGTCCTATTTTCTTTGAACAGACTGTCAACACAGAAGTGTATCTCAATATCTACACGCAGTTCGAACCAACGGGACGATATTAAACTGCAGAATGGCTTCTTCCAACACGACAGTGCGACTTTTCACACTACCAATGCCAGCACGGCTGAGATTCAAAGTTTCTTCGGCGATCGGGTTATCTCCAAAAGTTTGTGGCCGCCCAGGTCTTCAGATTTAACTCCACCCGATTACTTCTTATGGGGTCATCTGAAAGGTACTGTACACAGCAATGAGCCTAGGCCTATTCGGCAACTGAAAAACAACATCACACATGAAATCGAAGCAATAAATACCAACAAGTTGAAGCGTACATTTGATAGGCACTTCGTCATCGAATTTCAGCTTGAAATGTTTCCCCCTTTTTAAAAGCACAACACTCTTGTTGGGTAAATTCCCGAGTGAATCATTCTGTGTAATAGTACACTCATACGCTTTCATTTAACGGAGAAACTAAATAATTTGCAATGTCATCAATTGATCCTTTCGTCTATATATTCTTTCTTTTCTATAACACGGGGCAATGCTTCCTGATTATGTTACTTAACATAAGTAATTGCCTTACATAAAATGTGCTTCTTCTATCACTTTTTATCCTTCAGCTGTGCGTTGTTTTCAGGATATTCTGTATATCCTTATTCTCCTTTGCTCATGTACCTGTGCACCATTCCGTTCTAACTGCAACGCAGTTTAAGAGTTCAAGTTATTTTTATTACAGTACGACTTTTTAATGAAAGCATTCCATGTGAGTAAACACTTTGCATCTGTGTAAACCGTGGAATCATTTGCTGTACTCTTCGTCGGCTAAGAATTTGTTACTTAGCACAAATGGCTTCCCTTATATTAAATCTGCTGCTTCTATCACTTTTTTCCCTTCAGCTGCGTGTTGTTTTTAGGATATTCAGTATAACCTTATTCTCCTTTGCTCATGTACTTGTGCAGCATTCCGTCCTAACTGCAACGCAGTTTAAGAGTTCACTTTTTTTTTATTACAGTACGACTTTTTAATGAAATCATTCCACGTGAGTAAACACGGTGCATCTGTGTAAACCGCGGAATCATTTGCTGTACTCTGCGTCGGCTAAGAATTTATGATTTGCTTCAACTTTGAAAACTATCTCCGCGCCAGAGCAGAATTTCATTCCCGAAATTCCCAGATGGGAATGTTGAGAATGAAATTCTGCTTTACGCAACAAAGGAAGCCCATCTTCCTGTCCGCATCTTTCAGCAAAGGCGTTAATCCATGTAAACTCAGCTGCGGGAGAAGCTCTTGCACCGTATGGATGGATAAGTTATCGCTGAGTCTCCAGCGTAGACCTTCTAAGCTTTGCGAGAGTTGCTGAAATGTAATCCCATGCACTGTTGAATACGAAGCTTTTAATATCTTCTTACTCATGTTTACTTTATAAAGTCGGCAACTGTACGTGACATGAAATTATTAAAATTAAATTTCTTAGCTCCCTGCAATCATATTTTATATTTTTGTAAACCGATGAAGACTTCATTGTTCTACAAAAGCTTCATAGCATTCATGTAATATGCATGAAAAAAAACAAAGGAGGTGCGAACGTAAATTTCATATAATTAAAACAAATTTTTTTATGTTCCGAGTGAACTTCTCTTCTTTTCGGGAAAATAATTCATTATTTTTTGCTTGTTTGTTTGAAAGTTTAACGACCACCTTGAGCATCGATGGACTATAAGCAGTTGCCCGTCCGCACGTTTAGGGCCACTGGTTCCAGGGAAAGGAGAGAGTAAGGTTTGTTCATCCCACCTTCCTCGCAGACGAATAATCGTGACGTCACTGTGTGACATCACCGTCCTAATATGTGAATCGTAGATCCAAACTGTAGCTATGGAAGAAGATGTCTTGTCAACAATTTTTATAACTCAAACACAGAACAAAAGCTTATCCAAAAGCACATTTACATTAAACATAAAAGAAATTCACAGTCATGTGAATATTTTAGTAACGGAGATTTCAACAATACCTTAAGTGAAGCTATTTCCAACTTTTGTGCTGGAAGTCCAAGTGGATAAGGCCAACGCCTCATTTTTTGATAGTATTTATTCGGATTTTATAAATTATGCCATTTCACTCATTTAACAGTCAACCACACAAAAGATTTTATAGATCTTGACAGTGGTGCTCAAACTCAAAGTATCGAGTCCAATTGGAGAGCTTTCAAGCAAAATCTCAGAAACCATACTAACAAATCGGAAGAACTATTGGCCGATAGAATAATGGAATATTTGTTTCGATGATTTTGTAAAAAAAAAAAAAAAAAGAATTAGATCCATTTGAACAGTTTATTGAAGTACTTCGTTCTACCGAGTAGAAAAAATGAATATTAGACACATTAATTTCGTGAAAAGGGCACTACATTTACTTTATCGGAATTATGATGCATAAATTTGTGATAAGAAAATAAATGTATTATTATTATTTTCCATAATAAAATAAATGCCTGTGATTATTTCCATTACAATAAAATTTATTTCGATAAAAATATTGGAAAAAATTCTGTATATTATCGTGAACAACTTTCTTTCACGTTGGGTGTGATCAGGTTATATGTAAACAAAGCGGAACGATACACGGGAAATCGGGACCTACTTGAAAGCGTTCTGATTCGGTAGAACAGTCGAATTTCTTTGTGATTAACAGGACAAGCATCTCTGCAACATTTCCCAATTTTTTTAAAATAACAATTTAAAACATTATGCCTTAAAAAATCTGGTAGAATATATGCAGATTATTCCAGCTAGTTTACGAATAATAAATCCGACATGCTGCTATGGTGCAGCTACAAAGAAACGTGGTGATTAGGTAGTCTTACGATTGCGATTTGGACAGTGATGCCACAAAGCAATCACCCGAAGTGAAGGATGAGCATAAGCTTGTCATCTACTAACACATGGAGAGAGCTAGTGCTCTAAAGCAAACGTAACATCCAGGCCTCAGCGGGATTCCAACCAGGACCCATCTCGAACGGATGGTCAGATACCAGCGCTTAGACCACTGCGCCACCGGGCGGCCATCTTAATATATAAAAGGCTAAGCCGTTTCCTTCCGGCCTTAGTTATGGACTTCTACCGGACCGATTTTGATGATTTAAAAAAAATGAAAACTGCGACTATGTAGATGTGCACAAAAATCTAAAAAGTTGTGATTTTCGAATGCGTTTATTTATGTTTTTTTCCTTCCCACACTCTTTTTGTGGCATATGCTTCGAGTTCGTGTACCGTATAAGTCGTCGAATTCATGACGTCATAACATGGCGACTGGGCATAAACACACCCCAAGTAGCAATTAACGTCTGTCCGATATCGGCTCCATGTTGGTAGCCGATATAACCGATATCGGCTCCATGTCGGTAGCCGATATAACCGATATCGGCTAAATATCAGGGAGGATAACTTTTTGCAATATCGGTCCGATATCTGTAGCCGATGTGGGTCCAATATCTGTAGCCGATATCAGTCCAATATCTGTAGTCGATATCGGTCCAAACTCTGCAGCCGACATCGGTCCAATATCTGCAGCCGATATCAGTCCAATATCTGCAGCCGATATCAGTCCAATATCTGCAGCCGATATCAGTCCAATATCTGCAGCCAATATCGGTCCGATATCCGTTCAATTTCTGTAGCCTATATCGGTCCAAAATCGGCAGCCGATGTCGGTCCGATATCTGTAGCCGATATTGGACTGATATTGCAAAAGTTATCCTCCCTGATATTTAGCCGATATCGGTTATATCGGCTCCCGACATGGGGCCGATATCGGTTAGATGACAGTTATATCAGCATTCTCACTTAACACTGCGTTTTGTAAAGTTGTTTCACCGTGAAAAACAGGATTATTAGCTGCAATAAAAACAGGAAAACGTTGTTGAGAGTTTTCATTAATTTTAGGTATTTTACAAGGAACTCCGTTATTGTTCAAAATATTATGGCGACTAACGATGCTCTACTACAAAAAACAGTAAGCATGTCAGCTGCGACACGTTTTTGCACAAAACGAGATTTGGTAGGTTTACTTTTATACATACCAGCTGAAATAAAAAAAAAAAAAAATGTTGCAAAGGAGTTAGGCAACGAAGCAAAGTACAATCAGTAAACAGTGATCAACAATAAAGCTCGTGTGTGATTTGCACCGATCACGATGTGCTGGTATCTAAAGGTTACGGTTATTGTTTACCAAACGGGATTAGAATTCACTGGCTAAAACTTCAGCGTCAGGTGACAAGAACTCTCTGCTTAAGTTCTTGGCTTATTTTTTTTATTTATTTATTTTTTTTTTGGTTGGAGGAATAACGATCACCGTGAGGAATTCAATGGGCTATAAGCAGTCACCCGTCCCTTATTTAAAGACACTGGTTCCAGGGAAGGGAGAAAGCCAGTGCCGTAAGACAAACACAACATCCGCCGCCCCGGTGGCGCAGCGATCTAAGCGATGGCCTCTGATCATTCGTCCGAAAAGGGTCCGGGTTCGAATCCCGTTGAGGCATGGATGTTGTGTTTGTCTTACGTCGCTGGCTCTCTTCCTTCCCTGGAACCAGTGGCCCTAAATTAGGGACGGGCGACTGCTTATAGCCCATTGAGTTGCTCACGGTGGTCGTTAAACCTCCAACAAAAAAAACAACAACAACAACAAAAAAAAAACAGCACAACATCGAACCCGGACCCACCTCGGGCGAATGGTCATAAGCCAGCGCCTTAGACAACTGCGGCACCGGGGCGGCCGTTTTTGGCTTAGTTCGACATTGCACTGGTACGAGAAGCATAATAGTATTTTGTTATTTCTACTCGGCTATACAGTATATATAATGCTATTTTTATTTTACATGATATAAAAACTGGTAGCGGTGTACTTTAGATTATTTAATTTACCTATCTGCATAAAAGGTGAAGAATGGAAAGATGGGCAATGCCGACATCATGATTTAGGCAATGCCAATATCGGGCGAACAACAGCAAGACGATATCGGCTGAAGAACGGCAAGACAATGTCGGATATGTCGACAATGCCGATATCGGCTGAAGAACGGCAAGACAATGCCGGATATGTCGACAATGCCGATATCGGCTCAATGTCAACTGATCCCAAGTAGCAATTAATGTCGGTCCGATATCGGCTCCATGTCGGTAGCCGATATAACCGATATCGGCCCGATATCAGGGAGGATAACTTTTTGCAATATCGGTCAGATATCTGTAGCCGATATCGGTCCAATATCTGTAGCCGATATCGGTCCCATATCTGTAGCCGATATCGGTCCAATATCTGTAGCCGATATCGGTCCCATATCTGTAGCCGATATCGGCTAAATATCAGGGAGGATAACTTTTTGCAATATCGGTCCGATATCTGTAGCCGATATCGGTCCGATATCGGCTCAATGTCGACTGATATTAACGACATTCAGCCGACATAACCGATATCGGCCCGATATCGATATTGCAAAAAGTTATCCTCCCTGATATCGGGCCGATATCGGTTATATCGGCTACCGACATGGAGCCGATATCGGACCGACATTAATTGCTACTTCCCAAGTAGCAGTGAATATCGGCTAGATATCTAGCTAGATATCTAGCCGATATCGGTTATGTCGGCTGAATGTCGTTAATATCAGTCGACATTGAGCCGATATCGGCTACAGATATCGGACCGATATTGCAAAAAGTTATCCTCCCTGATATTTAGCCGATATCGGCTACAGATATTGGACCGATATCGGCTACAGATGTTGGACGGATATTGCAAAAAGTTATCCTCCCTGATATTTAGCCGATATCGGTTATATCGGCTACCGACATGGAGCCGATATCGGACCGACATTAATTGCTACTTGGGGAATATCGGCTAGATATCGGGCCGATATCGGTTATGTCGGCTGAATGTCGTTAATATCAGTCGACATTGAGCCGATATCGGACCGATATCGGCTACAGATATTGGACCGATATTGCAAAAAGTTATCCTCCCTGATATCGGGCCGATATCGGTTATATCGGATACCGACATGGAGCCGATATCGGACCGACAATAATTGCTACTTGGGAATTAATGTCGGTCCGATATCGGCTCCATGTCGGTAGCCGATATAACCGATATCGGCTAAATATCAGGGAGGATAACTTTTTGCAATATGGGTCCAATATCTGTAGCCGATATCGGTCCAATATCTGTAGCCGATATTTCGGTCTTTTATATCTGTAGCCGATATCTTTGTCAATATCAACTGTTAAAAATCGATATCGGCTAATTTATATCAGAGAGGATAACTGTATTTTGCAATATCGGTCCGATATCTGTAGCCGATATCGGTCCGATATCGGCTCAATGTCGACTGATATTAACGACATTCAGCCGACATAACCGATATCGGCCCGATATCTAGCCGATATTCACTGCTACTTGGGAAGTAGCAATTAATGTCGGTCCGATATCGGCTCCATGTCGGTAGCCGATATAACCGATATCGGCCCGATATCAGGGAGGATAACTTTATTTGCAATATCGGTCCAATATCTGTAGCCGATATCGGTCCAATATCTGTAGCCGATATCGGTCCCATATCTGTAGCCGATATCGGCTAAATATCAGGGAGGATAACTTTTTGCAATATCGGTCCGATATCGGCTCAATGTCGACTGATATTAACGACATTCAGCCGACATAACCGATATCGGCCCGATATCTAGCCGATATTCACTGCTACTTGATGCAGGGATGGGAATGAAGCACCTATGGCAACAGCACATGCTTTATTATGTGTTCACAGGCTTCTGCAAGATATTATGCAAAATGACAGAAAAGATTGTGGCTTTAGGAGGTGACTTTCGACAAGTTCTATTCGTTGTTCCACATGGATTACGCCGCCCAGCAATGCATTAAAAATTGTTCGCTTTGGCAACATTTCAAAACTTTAAAGTTATTTAAAAATATGCGTGCAAATCAAAATGAAATGGTGTTTGCCAAATTTCTTTATAAATTAGAGAAGGTCAATATCCTCGAACACCAGGTCACGAAAATGAAATTGATATTCCCTCACGATTAATAGCAGAAAAAGATATTACTACAATTTTTGGCAATGACAAATCGCATATTAATGATGACATAACTTTTCCCAATTCGCTATTTTGGCGCCTAAGACGAGCACTGTGATGAAATTTATAACAAAATTGTATCTCTTCTTCCAGGGGATGCTGTTGAGTATTTACGCCGTTGATATCTGAAAACAACAATTTATTTATACAATTCCCAACAGAGTTTCTAGACAGTTTACAATATAGTGGAATTCCCCTCGAACCATCTCAAATTAAAAATTGGTGCAATTGTAATCCTGTTGCGAAATTTAAACATTTCTTCTGGTTTAGTAAATGGAACAAGGTTAATAGTACGAAAACGAAACCACAATTGTTTAAATTTAGAAGTAATTAATGGCCACGTTATTGGCAAGAGGGTTTTTTTACCACGCATAGATTTAACACCTTCTGACACCACGCTTCCTATTTTATTTCGTAGAAGGCATTTTCCCGTTCGTTTGGCTTTTGCTATTGACAATTAATAAGTCCCAAGGACAAGCTCTAGATAGAGTTGGAATATATTAACCACAACCCTTTTTAGTCATGAACAATTATATGTTGCCATTCACGTGTTTGCAGCTTTCAAAATTTTAAAATACAAATTTTTTCATGTGGTGTAACAAAAACATCAAATATTGTACTGTATCTAGAGAAATTTCATAACTTACAACCAGTTCAGCAACGTTTATTGTATATTTCCGCCTATATCTTTCAATTTTCAGAAATTAATGAAATATCCCAAGTAGCAGTGAATATCGGCTAGATATCGGGCCGATATCGGTTATGTCGGCTGAATGTCGTTAATATCAGTCGACATTGAGCCGATATCGGACCGATATTGCAAAAAGTTATCCTCCCTGATATTTAGCCGATATCGGCTACAGATATGGGACCGATATCGGCTACAGATATTGGACCGATATCGGCTACAGATATTGGACCGATATTGCAAAAAGTTATCCTCCCTGATATCGGGCCGATATCGGTTATATCGGCTACCGACATGGAGCCGATATCGGACCGACATTAATTGCTACTTGGGATGTTAATAAATATTTAAACAGAAATAAAACGTTACTGTATATAAAGAAATTTTATAACTTACAACCAAACATCAAACATTGTTCTGTATATAGAGAAATTTTATAACTTACAACCAGTTCAGCAACGTTTATTGTGTATTTCGGCCTATATCTTTCTATTTCCAGGAATTAATGAAATATGTTAATAAATATTTAAATAGATACAAAACATTACTTATTTTATATTTTATATTTGATTCTTACTCTTTATCATTTCGCTTGGGCTATTATTAAATACAATCTCATAAACTCAAACCAAAGGGTATGGAAATACATAGGCAGAATTTATATATATATATAAATTCTGCCTATATCTATATTATTTAAAGATATATTAGAATTTATAATTTAATGTAATAACATTACCCAATAATATTGTTTGTTGCTAATATTTGCAAAGGCTACAGCTAATTCATTATTAGAAACAGAAATAATAGAGTTTATGGCATTAATAACGAGGAACTGTACACCAATTACACTTAATATAGTATAACTATATGAGTAATCCGAATTTCTTGGCGTAGATTATAAATCAAAGTTTCCAAGCTTTCGCACATCAACCAGATGACTTTTTCAAGGAAGGTAGACAGCAAACTGCCTTTATGGTATTTCTTTGTGTGTTTGCACTCTGTATCAAAATTGTAAAGCCCCAGTCGATTTTTTGAATTTTCTGTAACAAAGAGCTTTCGTTCGCGAATTAGGTTTTTGTAGTTTGCCAAACGTTTTGCTATGTATTTTTGTTTATAATTTTCCGTTATGAATTACTCCTTTTTCTTGATTTATGTCAGAGTTCTGCATTTGACATTTTACGCATCAATTAAAAAATGCAGGAAATCAAACATACGTGGTTAATGTAGTGCACAAAATGAGTTACCGGATCGCTAAAGAAATAAATATCCGGTCTATCTAGCGAAATAAAAATTCTCTAGCTATTGAAGCTACCAATTTTACGGTCCGTCTTCCACGCGCTCGCAGTTGGTTTAGCGGTACACATAGGATGGAATTGTATTTAAGAGCGTGCTTTCATTAATTTTCTGTGTACGATATGCCCAGAGGGAGAAGGAATAAGAAATGTTTGTCGCATCTTGTGTGACGAAAAGTAAGTTATCGAAAATGTAGTGGCCGAAAAATCAAGGTGACATCACATGCACTGCGCTCGCTTATAAGGTTCTTATGTTTTTTTTTTTTTCATAAAGCAAATTTTAGTCAGTGATAACAGTTTAAAATTCTTACGTATTGCAGATAAATCCATTAAATTTGAGTAGAAGTAGACCAGTACTGCTCACCTTAAAACTCCTGAACTTAAGAGTCTTTATTTGTTGTTTCTAAAGAGGAAGACTTTTCCCCCGTTTCAAGTCAAGCGATAATTTTCAGGCAAATGTCTGGTCTGCCCAACATAACACCCTAGCAACTCACTTTATAATCTAAACATATTTCTTTTAATGTAGACATAAATCAAGCTGTTCTTTCCGGGTCTGGTTCATTTGCCCGACGTTTACTTCACCGAAGGGTCACTTGACCGAAAAACACTTCACCGAAAAGATTGTTTCACCGAAAGATCACTTGATCGAAACGTTCATTTCACCGAAGGGTCACTTGATCGAAAGGTACATTTCACCGAAGAGTCACTTGATCGAAAAGTTTATTTCACCGAAAGGTTTTTTTACCTAAAAGTTCATTTCATCGAAAGGTCATTTCACCGAAGGGTCAGTTTATCGAAAACTTTGGATTTCATTACAGGATCTGTTGAAGCATGGTGCAAGTTTGGCAGACAGACCACCGAAACGTTAGGGGATCAAACTCAAATTGCACTTTTGATTTCTCCGTGTCACAGAGAACGCAAAGTTTTAATTTTATGACAAAATAATTAATATTAAGTCCCTAGGCCTCGGCTTGGGCCTTTTTAGAAAATTTTAATAATGTTCATAAGGTTTACATAAAAGTCATGTTCAGTGCTCATGTTCATAAGGTTTACATGAAAAGTAAAATTAATAATGTTGCAGATTTTTTCAGGCAAAAATAATTAATTTTAGGTCTCTAGGCCTCGGCTTAGGCCTTTTTAACAAATTTTAAATGTGTGTGCTGATATTCATAAGGTTTACATAAAAAGTCAAGTTAATAATGTTGCACATTTTTTTCAGGCAAAAAGAATCAATTTTAGGCTTCGGCTTAGGCCTTTTTAGCAAATCTTAATCGCGCGTACTCAAAAGTAGCCCAAAATTGATTTTTCAATCTAGGGCCCTAAAATTGATTCTTCTTGCCTGAAAAAATATGCAACATTATTAACTTGACTTTTATGTAAATGGACGATGTCATCGCTCTTTCCACGTTATTTTTTAAACAACGCATAGCGACTGAAAAATTGTATTCCGGCGCCGCTGGGATCGAACCCCAGAACTCTCGATAACTAGTCGAGTGCGTTCGAATTTACGCTACGGCGCCAACAATTCTCAGCGCCATGCGTGGTTTATCAGTCAGCATCTGACTACACGAATACGTATTGATGGTCTCAGCAACTGAGATGTCGTCATCTGGTGGCATTTAACGCAACAGCTATTTAATTGTAGCTGATAAATTCAAAGGGCGAGCTATTTAATTGTTGCGATAGCTACAATTAAATAGCTGTTGCGTTAAATGCCACCAGATGACGACATCTCAGTTGCTGAGACCATCAATACGTATTCGTGTAGTCAGATGCTGACTGATAAACCACGCATGGCGCTGAGAATTGTTGGCGCCGTAGCGTAAATTCGAACGCACTCGACTAGTTCTGGGGTTCGATCCCAGCGGTGCCGGAATACAATTTTTCAGTCGCTATGCGTTGTTTAAAAAATAACGTGGAAAGAGCGATGACATCGTACATTTACATTATCTCCACGTATTTGACATATATTAATGACTTTTATGTAAACCTTATGAACATGAGCAGGCACGATTAAAATTTGTTGAAAAGGCCTAAGCCGAGGCCTAGGGCCCTAAAATTGATTCTTTTTGCCTGAATAAATGTGCAACATTATTAACTTGACTTTTTATGTAAACCTTATGAATATGCTCACGCACGATTAAAATTTTCTAAAAAGGCCTAAGCCGAGGCCTAGAGCCCTAAAATTGATTCTTTTTCCCTGAAAAAATTGTGCAACGTTATTCACTTAACTTTTTATGTAAGTCTTATGAACTTGAGCACGCACGATTAAAATTTTCTAAAAAGGCCCAAGCCGAGGAGTAGGGTTTTATAGTTTTTTTTTTTTTTTTTTTGCTTGAAAAAATGCACAATATTTTTAACTTGACCTTTTATGTAAACCTTATGAACATAAGCATGCACGATTAAAATTTGCTAAAAAGGCATAAGCCGAGGTCCAGGGCCCTAAAATTGATTCTTTTTGCCTGAATAAATGTGCAACACTATTAACTTGACTTTTTATGTAAACCTTATGAATATGAACAAGAATTAAAATTTGCTAAAGATACCCAGATCTAGTCCTATAAGGTTTTAAAATTAATGTTTTAGGCTTGAGCAAAACTGCAACATATTTTACTTAACATTTATGTAATGCTTATGAATACGAGTAGGGTTTAAATCTGTTAAAATGGCCTGTACCTAGGCCCACGGCCAAAAAAATGTTTTGTGGTTGAGTAAAAGTGGAACATTATTTACCTGATTTGCTATGTAACCCTTATGAATATGAGCTCGTAGGATTAAAACTTGACAAAAAGGCACAGATCTAGGCCTTGTAATTAATGTTAAATTTCGAAAAACCTTCTCACGGGGAGGTGTTTCATAGAAATTAAAAGTGTATTTTTTATACAAGCCGATAATGTTTAGGTGGTCAGTTTTTCAAAAACCCACACCACACTCCAACAGATCTCCAACAGTAAAATTCTAAGTTTTCGATAAACTGACCATTCGGTGAAATGATCTTTCGATCATTACAACCAGTAACCCTATTGGAATATACAACCGAACTGAAGACTGGTAAGTACATTTTGATAACATTGATTAATTCCATATTCGAATGCATAATGTTTTAATATATTATGTTACATACGACATGATCCCGCGGGTAGTCAATTTGTTGATGAATAACGTGTGAAACAGTATTACGAGCGTCACAATTATATTGTTGATAGCTATCATAAAGTAACATAAGCCACGTAGTAAATGGTCGATAAGCTCGTTATACGAACTGTCAGAACGAAAATTGTATACTTACATAGTCAAAGAAGTAAGGCCGCTTCTTATTGTAGCAGGCAGGAAAGGGCACTATACTGGATTCTTATTGGCCATTTGACAGCTAATCGAAATGAACTTCTTGGCTCCTTAATTCAAACACTCGGCGTGGATCAGGAACACCAAATAGAAATCATCGCTCTTTCCACGTTAATAAGCGAGTCACGGAAAAATTAACACGGAAAGAGCAATGATTTCTGTTTGGTGTTCCTGATCCACGTCGAGTGTTTCAATTAATTATCCATTCGCCTCCTAATTATTTGTTCAGTTTCTGCTTTCCATCTTTGGCAAATCTTCAGCACTGTGCGGGGCTCCATGAAGCAACCTGCCATGTAGTTTGGCAGTTAATCACATGTGAGTCTGGAGAATTCGAGGCCGCTGTTGTACAGTGGTAGTATGTCAGACGCGTAACTGGAATTCCATAGGTTTGATTCCTGGTGGCGGCCGATGAGAATTTTTCCGTGACTCACTTATTAACGTAGAAAGAGCAATGATTTCTGTTTGGTGTTCTTGGCTGCATAATTACTTATATTCTGCACACGAAATAAGGAAGAAAAAAATTCTATATCTGTGACATTAAGTTCTGTGGAATACACGTAATTTTATAGAAATAACCGTTAAACTAGGGTAAGTTACGAACTCCAAATCACCAAGCATATGCTCAATATCGATAAAATTACGTCAAAGCACAATCAGATTAAATGTTTTATAAATTATTATTCTGGATAATATTTGATACCATACGCCTTTTCTTCCTATTAAACCTACAGCCCTGAAAGTAGTGCAAATTAAAAGTTTCTGTAACCAGCGCGAAAATTATGCATCGTGAAAGGAATAAAACATACGGAACATCTAAATCTTCTTTATTACCTATCTATTAAAAAAATTCAGAAGTTGTAAGAATGTATTTCTTGAACGCTCCAACTTGTTAATCGTTGAATTACAAACGTTTTAATGGGCGAATTCCCCAAAGACTTAGAGATCATTGTTGAAAACTTTCTTTCGACAGGTCGTCTTATTAGTTACTCAAATCAGAGAAATAATCAATTCAACAGAACGTTTTACGAACCATTTCGAAATGAAACGTGTTAATTGCAGCCGTATCACATTTGTGATTTTTGCTGTGCCGAGCGACGTGTGTGTGTGAGTGATGTTAGTGGAATTTCGATAGAATGAGAGCAATGATTACACGGATTCGAACCTGCAAGGTTGCTGATTCCGGTTGAATTTCCAGTCGAGTTGAGCATGAATATGCCACACAGGGAGTTCGGGGTTTAACAGAGAGAGAGAGAGAGAGAGAGAGAGAGAGATGGTAGGAGAGCAAAGCCATTTGTGGATTAATGTCACTGCCTGCAGGAGGTTTCTCCTCCGCTCGCGTTGACGTGGACAGATGGAAGAGTCATTCGAGGTGATAAGGGCACGTGTGCTTCCTATGCCATCGACTAAATGGGAATCAACCGGAGATTCACGATGTTCATCGGATGGATGGACTGGAAGGAAGTCCACGAACTCCCCTCCCCATCGCTTCTCTTGGGGAAACGCAACTGGGAGTGAGGCGGAAAGGGCCAACGTCATGACACAATAAGCGTGTGTTGATCAACACTCTCCTCCGAGAAAACGATAAGTTGTGCCTATTTTCTCAAGCAGTTTGCAACTTCATAGCTTTCCTTCATTCTCTCTGAAACCTTAACTTCTTAAAATACTATTATTTTAAATATCTACTCAAATATGAGAGCCCAAAGCTTTGTTTCAAATAATGAGAATGGAGGGGGAGAATTCACACTCACGTGTGAATGATCAATTTTTCTCCTCTTCACTTTTCAATATATATTAACAGCAGTGATAAGACCTTGCAGACGTAGTTTAATTGGGAAAGCATTCGTCTCCGGGGCAGAAGGATGTGGATTCTATTTCTGCCACCGGCAAATTCAGGTTTCAAATATGATAGAAGGATGCCAACGAGGCAGAAAAATCGGATTTCCAAGGTCGAAGTAAGACCATCAGTGCCATAAGGCTCTAAGATTTGGCCAGTGACAAGATATTTGGAGAACAAGCTAATGAAATGATGATGCTGAATTCGATGTGTGGTGTCATGAGAAAGGATAGATTGCACATGAAAGAATATGTTCAAGTGATGGAGGTCGGAGAGAAGTCTGAAAAATCAAGTCTGCGCTGGCATGGTCATGGTTTAAGAGGCAACAAGGAATGCATGGCGTGCAGAGTTTTAGACATGACGATTCCTGGAAAGCAAACTGAAGAAAGACCTGCGATAAGACGGAAGAACTGTGTCAACAATGATACGAAAGAAAAGAAACTAAGAGCTAGGTGACGTAATACAGAAGAATGCAGAAGAATCCTCGACAAGAACCGCAGATGTTGGACTAATCCTGCTGCATCAGAAGAAGAGGGGGGGGGGGAAGCAACCATACATAGCATTTCAGTGCTTTTTACCTCAAGGTCTTTCAAGATATCTCTTCTTTGCAGAAGTACTTCACTTGTTTTTATCTTAAGATGTTTTGGAATAACTCTTCTTAAAAGCTTCTATGTTTTCCGAATGCTGACTTGATCATTTCTGATCTTGTTGGAACCTCTTTTGTACTTCTGTCCAATACCATCCAGAGATCATATAAAATGAATCCTACATTGGGAATTTGAAACATGAAATCTTTTAAATTTTTGTCCCATTCATTTTATATCACGCGCAGTGTCTTCATTTCACAGGGGACTATTTTTTATTTTCTTCATTACCTAAATTCATCTCCTACATGTCAGCATTTACGAGCTACATTTAAGAAATTAACAGAGTGCGTAAATACAAAGCTTAAGTG
This sequence comes from Macrothele yani, assembly GCA_039090855.1. Lineage (NCBI taxonomy): Eukaryota > Metazoa > Arthropoda > Arachnida > Araneae > Macrothelidae > Macrothele > Macrothele yani. Next base: position 87,368,107 of record CM077001.1, read on the forward strand.
AGTCTTAATATGGATATCCCAAGTAAAAAAAAATCAAAAGGATAGGCTATTGGATGTCGATAGGATCTGGTATTTGATTAAACAGTTACTGTGAACCTTTCTTTCGGGGTAAGGGGATTTAATGCTCATTATTCTGTTTGTTTTTTCAGATGGCGTCTTGTTAAAGTACTCTTGCTTGTAATAATTTTCTGTGCTGAACTTTCTAGCAAATTTTGGCGAGAACTGCTTGGCCAAGAAAAAAAATGAAAACGTTCTGGGAATAAAAACACAACGCAAAATCTACGTAATCATCTATCAGTAGTTATTTAACGTATTCCAAGAATTTGGAAACAAAAGTACACTAAATCAATCTGTTACTAAATTTTATAAAAATGGTTGAAGACAACGAAGATTTTGTCTTCATGAAACTAATACATGTAAAAGTATATGTACATAATTTTTCTTTCCTTTTTTTCCTAGTTTCATCCATCAAGTCCCTGTCTCCGAGAAATTGGCCCTCAAAAATTTCAGATCCCGTACTCTTGCAAATTAATAAATCACAGATATCATATTTTGTGTATCTTTAAGAGATTTATAAAAGTCCAACCTGTCTTCGGAGCATCCTTATTAGCCGAATTATTATTTTAACAGTTGCTAAGGTGATGAATAAATATCCTCCCACACACGTCTAGTAGGGTTGTGATGCGGCGTGTGTGTATATCTTTTCTTGAAAGAATAAAGATGAAGTTGGTGTTTCTCAATTGCATGTAATTAAAATTAAAAATATGAAAACACCCAACTCGTATTTACTTTTCAAAGTCCAGATATAATTTTAAAGTTCTGAAAAATGGCATATTTTGAACTGAGTGGGCAAACGAAATTTCTGGGTGGCCTGCAGCTAACCCTCTCACCCCTGGGCGACGTCTATGCACATGAGTCAAGGTTCTTGCTATATTACAAAAACTGACCTTTCCCCATTCAGCAATATTTGTCCCATAGCTTTGCTTATAATTTAACAGTTATTAAAAGTATTAAGTTGTTCGACATCAGATCCATGGATCCTGGCCGGACGTCTTGGAGCAATTGTGGGCAATGCGGCAACATACATGGCGGGGACATTACCTCCGAAAACCTTCCGGCTTTTGGCGGAGTCGATGTTTTGGCATGTACAAGCTGTTATTTACGCTAGAGGAGGACCGACACGCTGTTAGGTAAGTATCAGTAAAATTTTGTCCATTGACTGTACACATACGTATATGACGTCAATATTCGATCTTCATCATAATCATCAACCATTATCAGTCCACTGCTGGATGAAGGTCCCCCAAGTTTTTTCCACAATGGTCTACCTTGCGCCAGCATCCTCCATGTCACTCCTGCATACCTTCGAATTTCATGCACACATCTCCCATGCGGCCTTCTTCTGTGTCTTTTCCTGTCCCTTGGAACCCAGTCAGAATTTTGGTTGTCCATCGGTGGTCCATTATGGCAACATGTCTAGCTCATCCCTTTCAGGGATTTTACTCTGATCATGATGTCTTCCACTCTTGTCATTTTCCTTATGCATGAGTTCTTCTTATCTCTCCTGGTTACACCAAGCTTGCATCTCTCCATGCTTCTTTCAGTTGTTTGCAGTCTTTTTATGTCTTTTTTAGTTAAGGTCCGCTTCTCTACAATGTACGTAAATACTGGAAGGATGCATTGATTAAACACTTTTCTTTTAAGACATAATAGCATATCGCACTTAAAGATTGTACTGTTTCTCCCAAAAGCTCTCCAACCAAGTTTTATACGCCGATTAATTTCTTCATCAATGTGACCTTTGCTTAACCCTTTAAGCGGCCGATGTGCCAGAAATAAATGGTACCCACAGTTTTTGGGGCTTCCTAAACAGAAATGGTCACATATCGGATGGGTTTTACAAAAGCTACGTCGAAACAATTCCTTTCTCCCTCTCATCACAACGCCTTAAACCCATTAACGGCGATAAGCGTTCTCCTTCTAGTTCCCTATTTTCTGTTTCATGAATCAAGGCATGATAGGAAAGAGCTAGCTAGTTGCCTTGGTATCGGCATCATGCCACTTGATAGGGACAAGTGACTCCAGCATCTTTTGTTTCCTTTCTTATGTTCGTTGCCATTGTTACAGCCCTTTGAGCTGGTCATCACTCAGAAAGGATATTATTCACTCAGAAATCTCTTTGAGCAGGTAATCACTTAGAAAGTATTAGTGTCAATCAATCCAATACAAACACTCTCAATAACAAAGTCAAGAGAAAGAAACACTTTCTGAAGCTCAGGTTCACTCATTCCAACCGCATTCGGTCCATTTCTTAGACAGAGAGCATATTCGTTCGAGCTGATCTCAGCCCACTTTGCAAATCCTGAGTTAACTCGTCAGAGCCAGTTAAAGGGTTAAGTCGTCGATATATCGATAAACATATTCGTGAAATTCTTTGGTAGTCTTCGTAAATTTCAGTTCTTGCAAATGTAGAAGTAAATTAGTGAGAACGTTAGAAAATACACTGCCCATGGGCAAACCTTCATCCTGTAAATAGAGCTGATTACCCATCAAAACATAGTTGCTATATTGACAAAATTCGATTAAGGTGGACTAGTAATGTAGTTGAATGTTACATATGGTTCCATAATGATCAAAAAGTCTTTGACAAGTTCCGGTCAGGATGGATGTAAATAAGTTTTTAAAACTAAACGTATCTAATATCAGTAGCTTTTGATAAAAGCCCTAACACATAGATCACGTGTGAGGAGGAATTCTAGCGTATCTCATTAAAGTCCGAAGAGAGACAGGGTTCTGAAACGAAAAAGAACAGTGGAAACGGGGATAAAAAATGGCGTTAAATGTCAGCAACGGGAAAGAGAAAAAAATCCACTTGAAATCTTCGGCAAATATACGTCTTTCTGCCGCTCGACGTTTCTGTAGCCTGAAAGTTGCATATTCTTCAAGAGCAGGGCTTGTGAGATGATGAGATACGACAACAATTGGAGTAAAGACACATCTAAATTCTTTAATAGACGTCGCAACAGAAAGTTTACAATCCCCGCCTGTAAGCATCTTTCCCTTTCACGCTGTTGTGTGGAAGGGAATAATTGATAAACCCCTGTAGATCCTCTGAAACTACACTATCTACCAACAAGTAATTGGACACCTGCGATAGCAAAGGAAAACGAAGTTTATTCACCTTCAATAGTTGGTAGAGCCTCCACGAGCGGCGATTACAGCTTCGATCCTCCGGGGCATACTCTCAACCAGGCGTTGTACGACGGCTAGCTGTGTTTTCTTCCACTCGGCTTGGAGAAGACAGGTCAGTTCCTTCACCGATTTCGGACGGTGGGGGCACCCCTTAAGTCGACGCTCCAACTCGTCCCAGAGGTGCTCGATAGGGTTAAGGTCCGGGCTCTGTGCAGGCCAGTCCATTCGATAAACCCCATTGTCACCATACCAAGCCATGGTGGACCTCGCAACATGACAGGTGGCATTGTCATCCTGAAAGTAACATGGGTCCACCCCGTAAAACTGCCACAACGTAGGAAGCGCATGGTCATCGAAAATGGCGCAGTAGGTCTCGGTGTTGAGTCTACCAGGAATTGCGACCAAAGGTCCCGTGACATAGCAGGAGAAACACCCCCATAGCATAATTCCACCGCCACCGAATTTCACAGTTGGTACAATACATTCCGGCAGGAGGCGTTCTCCAGGCAGACGCCAAACCCAGACCCTGCCATCCGAACGGTAGAGGGTGAACCTTGATTCGTCGCTCCAGAGAACCTGTTACCACTGTTCAACGGTCCACTGTCGACGTTCTTTGCACCACGTTAGCCGAGCAGCGGCATTGGACTTGGTGATCAAAGGCTTGTGTGCGGCAGCACGTCTATGATAACCGAGCTGATGGGCTTCCTTACGGATGGTATTCATCGAAAGAACACTCTCGGATGCCTGTTGAAACTCCTCGCGGATGTGGACCATCGATTTGGTGCGGTTCTTCCGAATTTCTCTGACCAGCACCCATCGGTCTCTAACACCCAGTTTTGTGGGTCTAACGGGTCGGGACACATTCCGACAGTCACCTCTCATCTTCCACTTGGCAATCACGCAGGCCACTGTCGATTTTGGGTACTTCAACTAGCTGGATATGTCACGTATGGATCGGCCATTTCTGTGTTACCCGACGATTACACCTTTCTCGAAATCAGAGAGCTCCGAACTGCGTGGCATCTTGCCTGCGACTGGTTGCGTTGTTGTTTCCCACACGATATTTAACAGCGGCCGTGACGTGTATCATGACCGCAGATATCGTCGATGGCACGGGTGTCCAATTACTTGTTGGTAGATAGTGTACAACTTAAGGGCATCTTTGTCAACTGGCGCTTTTTGTCAATTGTGAAATAAGCTGCCCCAAGTTTTATACATTGGTGTACTTTCTCCCGGTGATCATCTGTTCCCAAGGGCGATGCAACATCTTTTCAAAAACATGGGACATTTTAGGACAAGAAGGTGTTCTTGATATTAGCGATCCGAAAGGGGCCACGGGGCTTTTTGCCGAAGAGCAAGTAACAGCTTCGGTCAAAGGGAAGATGAAGACGTCTAATCTGGTTGTCGAGAGCGAGCAACGTAGCCGAAAGGTATGTTTCTCGGCTCGGAAACGCGAAGAGCCAGGCAAAGTGGGGCTCTGTAGAAAGAAATTCGCGGTGAGGTCTCCCGGTTTGTCAGCCTATCTTTTCACGAAAGCGGTCTCTGTGTCGTCGGCGACAAAGGACAATCCCTCAGAAATCTAGTGGTTCCGGACACAATGAATTATTATTACTTAAAAAAGTCAGTTTGATACAACTTCAGATGGTATGAAATCGTACATACTACATCGATATCAGATCTTATGTAAAACATGAGATAGGATATCTCTTGATTTCATCAATAAAGAAACAAAATAGAGGCGTGGGTGTGCATTAGAGCTCCATGTTATTTAGAACTAACTGCCTCTTGCAGACTTATTAATAGAAATGTTACAATCTTACAGTGTTTCTCTTTGCCATCACTACACCAGTATTTTCGTTATATAACTGAACACTTGTTCTTATGCAAGTGAAAACTGGAATCTGAAACGGCGAATGGAATTTTCATTTTCACTCCTGGATTTCTCCCCTTATGGAGGAATAGAAATTTGAAGATCACATAGAGAAACTGTGGATGTGGAAATGCAACATGAACCGAGCGTGTTCGTTAATTATAGTTGAAATTAAAGGGCCCAGCTATAAGCTGAAAGTCTTAAATAGGGCCGGCTCAAAGTTGAAAGTCTTAAACCGGCCTGGCTGTAAGTCGATAAATCTGAAACAGGATGTCCTTAAATGTTCCAGCATGGAACGGGCAATGTTTCGCAAGGTAAGGTTCATGCAAGACACACTACCACCAGGTAACTGTTTGTCCGAAAGGTTTCTGCTCCATCCGCACGACAAAAGTTATGTTGAATGATCATAGCTGACATCAATTCTATATACCACAGCGCTTACTCAGTCTTTCGCTGAGCTTATGCCACTGAAGTTCTCTGTAAGGGGGACAGTGAAATTTGTTTATTGACGTCACAGTTCGGGATCCAATCATCCCATTCTGCATATTCACCAGATCTTACATCACGTGATTCCCGTCTCCCGACATCAGAAAGGAACTTCTAGAGAAGCCTTTTTCAAGGGTTTAAGACCTTGCAAAATGTGTCTATTCAGTTGCGAAGTATTTCCAAATTGGAGTTTTACCAAACGTTTCAGAACTGGTGTAGACGTCTGCAACTTTGCATAGATAATGGTGGAAAGTACTTTGAAGGGCATTAAAGTTTCGTTGAGCTAAGTGAGATGGTTTTTGTTACACAGATTCATGTCAAGAACCTTTTGATCGCCTTATGAACATTTCTACCGCTTTGCAGAAACACACATGTCCCAACGAAAAAAACTGTGCAACGTTCGAAGAAGGAAATGTACAGAAAGTTCTAATGGTTCCAGTTATTTATTGCAAAAGGAATTTTTGGAGCTTAACTTAGGAAGTGTAGATATCGTGCGAGATATAAACATATGCTCATATTTCCTAGATAAAAACAAGGATGCGCGTTATGATGTTCTATGTTATCCCCATACAACCATCATCCTCGTGTCTAGCTACCCCCAGCGCCCAGTTCAACTTATTGATGTGATCATATGGCATCTACAGACAGACAGAAGGACTCACGGAAAAAAGTGGTATCATAAGCATGCAGTTATAAGGGTTGCCGAAATGAAAGTGAGACTCGTGTAATAGCGTCGTGCAGAGCCGTGCATTTGCGCCGGTATAAGGCGTATCATGTCAAGAAGCACGCTGTTATTGGCGGCACGTTTCAGTGTGATGTTTGCACGTGCGGCGGCAAGTTGACTACATAGGGTCGTGACATGGCATTCGTCCAAACAGGCCCAGCGGGCAGTTAATCAATTTTTGACGGCAGAAGGTGTTAGTGGAGTCGAAATTTATCATCGTATGAAGAATGTGTATGGGAATGAGTGTCAGTCACGGTGTATAGTGTTCCTCTTGTGTAGACCTAATTAACTACCTTGTCTTCACAGCTTTCATCATACTCTTTTTCAACTTTTACCAAGCCTGTCTGCTCTTAATCATTTTCCACGTTTTTTTTTAAAAATCTGTGGCTGATAGTTCTTGGTCTGGCGCTCTTTGGCCAAACCTGGCCCTTGCGCCAATAAAATCCAACAACCAACCAACCAACCTCTTGTGTAGTGAATTTCGTAAAGGACGTGTGAGCACGGAGGACATGCCGGGACCTGAGCAAGCACACGTGGCCATCATTATGGAATCGATTGCTGCCGTGGACAACCTTGTGAAGGAGAATGTATCACGACAAAAGGGCGCACGACAAAAGGGCGCACCACAAAAGGGCAAACGACAAAAGAGCGCACCACAAAAGGGCGAACGTCCAAAGGGCGAATGACAAAAGAGCGACACGACAAAAGGGCGCAAGACAAAAGAACGATACAACAGAAGGGCGAACCGTAAAAAGGGCGATACGACATAAGGGCGCACGACAAAAGGGCGAATCTACGGGCTTGATATTTTTCTACTTCATCTGCAAGATTTTTAAAAGATATTATTTCCAAAATCGGCACCGGGGTCCCATTGAGAAAACTACATATTTCTTTGTGTATTCAAATCCCAACTGAAATCAGACGTCTATATAGAAGGCTTTCTAAACGATTTTTTTCAAAAAGGCCCCGATGCCTTTCCAGTAAATTCACTATTTCTTTGTGTATTCAAATAATCCAAACTGAAATGAGACGTGTAATCTTTTGTACTCTGAAATCTATATAGAAGGCTTTCCAAAAGATGTTTTTTCCAAAAAAGGCTATGGAGCCCTTTTCTGGAATTGCCTTCTTTGTACATTCAAACCGAAATTTTACGCATGCTTGAAATTTTTTGTGCTTCAACTGCAACCTGCAGAAATGGCAGAAGAGATATTTCCAAAAGGGCCCCGGGAACTTTATTTTGTTTCATTTTTTGTTTTTAAGAAAAAAATATTTTCTTCAGAGCAAGAAATTCTTAGTAGTTCAACCCTTCCCATGGCATGGTTTGAGCTACTTAGGATTGTCGAGGAACAAAATAAAATAAAAATAATAATTATTACACCAGGGCCCGACTATTAGATTTTTTTGCCTTGTTAGGATACCATTTTGACCTAGTGTTAGTTACTTAAGCGTAACCTGAACTCTAGACGAAATTTCATATATTTCGTAACTGTTTAGTTCTTTTTTACCTATATTGTTCACATTGTTTGATTTTTTTACTTGGCTGTCCGGTGAGGACCTTAAAGGGTTGGAATAGACCATCTGTGAGAGTCGCTGATGTTCTTCGAGCAAAAGAAATTTCCTGCTTTCTCCTTCCGACGCCAGAGAGAATGGGGAGTACACTTAATGTATTTTTAGGTCGTAGTACTTAAGATAGACAGTATAGATGTCAAGTTGTTTATGACTGATCACCATTTTTTTCTATAATACAACAATTCCTTCCAGCCAAGACTTTCATTCCACCTCCTCTTATGTGGTCGGTATGGGATATCATCAGGGAATTTTCTTTGTCAGGAAGGGGATAGTGGTCCTTTCAAGGTTTCACACAATGAGAGCTTGATGGTCAGGGAGCCCCCCCCCCCCTGTTTAGTAAGACTCTCTTCCTCTGTTTACGTCTTGAATTACGAAAAAAGGGCAACCATCATTGGCGTACTGATAGCCCCTGCAGTGCGGGGGTGCCTCACGCCTAAAACGGTCTCAGCAGATGGATTTTTCAAAATTTTTGTGGACACTTCATAAGAAACTGGTTAAAGAAATTGCCAGGAATTTTTAACAGCAGCTTTGAATGAAGTATTAAAAGAAAAGCAATTTTTAGTGGGTTTTTTTTTTTTTAGTAAATAAGTAAAATCTTCAAGACATCATTTTCGCTTTAGTTTATAAAAACTGGATGACGGGAAAGCATCAGCTATTCCAGAGGATTTGAGGCCCCTTTTCACAGCCATAGCAATATTTTGTCCTTAGCAAGAGAATGTGAATGAAATATTAGTTGAATAAAGGAATTTTTACATCAGTGAGGATAAGGCGTTATACAAATTACACTTGTTTGTACATAACTACGCATCCTTCAGAACACAATAAGCTAAAAAATTTTCTCCGCTGGAACAATAAAACAGAGATCTGTGTCATTTTTCTTTCATAACAGAGTCAAAAGAAAAGGCTTTTACTATGTGCAAAACATTGTGACATTATGCTTAAGTGTGTTTTGTATATTTAAGAATCAAGAGTAAACAATTTAAGTAATCTTACTCTTTTTCTGCCACAATTTTTAACTGTTACTTTTTATTTGCTTACTTATGTTCTGTATTTTCGTAAGAATCGGAAAAGATCATTAAACACCGCCACAAGGACGTTACGTGTTTTCGTGGGGTCCGAACTAAAGCCTATCGGACACTTGCCACCCGGACATTTACCCACCAGACACTTGCATGCACATTTTTGGACTTCAACTATTAACTTTTTTATAGGATCTTAGGATGTATTTGGAGTACAAAAAATGTCACGTCTGATTTCAGTTAAGATTTGAGTATACAAAGAAATAAGCAATTTACTCAAAGGGCCCTTAGGGCCTTTTTTAAAATATCAACATTTAGATAGCCTTCTGCATAGGTTGCATTTCAGTAGAAACAATGTCACATCTGCGCTCAATTGGGATTTGAATACCCAAATAAATAAATAATCTCACAGGCCATTTTGGAAATAATATCTTTTTGAAAGCACTTACTAAGGTTATTGAAGTACAGAAAAAATTAACATTTGCTTTCAGTTGGGATTTGAATAAACTATAAAAAGAGCAATTTGGAAATTTATATCTTCTTAACGTTTCTTGCAAATTGGTTAAATAGTTCTTCTAGTTTAGTGAATTGTTAGTCTGGTACTCGTGCGCCCTTTTGTCGTATCGTCCTTTTGTCGCATCGCTCTTTTGTCGGATCGGCCTGTTGTCGGATCGCCCTTTTATCGGTTCGCCCTTTTGACGTTCGCCCTTTTGTCGTGCGCCCTTTTGTCGTGTAACTGAAGGAGAATCGCATAATCACCACCCGCGGTCTTGCGGCAACATTGTGAGTAAAGGAACTGTTAAAACCATTCTCCATGGCCGATTGGGATACAGAGAGGTTTGCGCACAATGGGTGCAGGAGCGGAAGACTCGGTGAATGGATGCTTGCCTGGAGCATCTGCATCGTTACCACGCAGAGGGGAGACAGTTGCTTTCTAAGATTGTGGTCGCACATGAAACTTGGTGCCACCACCTCGATCCGCCGCCGCAAAACGGATGAGTATGGAATGGTGGCATACCAACCACGCCCCAAAAAAAGCTTAGTCCTTCTTAAGAGCAGGAAAAGTGATGCTCGCGGTTTTCTTCCATGAGAATGGCCTATTGCTGTTGGATTGGTTGGACGCAGGCAGTACGGTCAAGACAACCACATACTCTGACACGTGACGCAACCTCTAAACGGCCATCAAGCGTAAACGACCCTTTATGTTGTCAAATGGGTTATTCTGTTGTACGATAACGCACGCCAGCATGTAACGATAGTGTGCCAAGATTTGCTGCAGAGCTTCCGTTGGGACGTCCCCCCCCGCTATAGCCTCGATCTGTCACCCTGCGATTACCACATCTTCGAGATACTGAAGAAAGCTCTAAAGGGCCTCCGGTTCGCTAACGACGCTGAGCACGGGACGCCGTTGAAGACTGGTTCCACAGCCAACCACGGACGTTCTTTGCTCAGGGTGTCCACAATCTCATTCGCGCTGGGATACTTGCTTGAACCAACAGGGCGACTATGTGTTGCGGGTATATAGCCCATTTATCACTCTTACTTCCTGTATGTTCACATCTTCCAACCTATAAACCCTTACGGCGAAAAACCGACAGTCTCAGTTTCATCTGGGCGACCCTTATACTGTATTTCAAAAGACGGTCACACCCACTACACATGGGTGTATGTAGCCCATGTATCACTCTTACTTCCTGTGTGTTATATATTTGCCAATCCTGTTTATGGTCAACGCTAAGAAAATAACTTTAACTGAAGATGTCAAATCCCGAGTGATTTCGTGAGGATATCCTCACGAGCGTCTTTCATTTTAAAATGGCGTGGTTTGAGCTATACAAACTGAATTTTTTCAACTTCATGTATGTTATCTGAAGGTGAAAATTTCGTGGAGCTTTTATAATTTGAAATATTCCGTATGCAAAATCTAAGAATCAGCTCAATTGAGGCGTGAAGTTTTTTCAAACAGATATTTTAAAGTAGGTATTAACTTAAATGTACTGTGTGCTTATATTTGTTTAAACAAAAACGTTTTAGAATATGATATCATTAATACCATTATCTCTGGCAAGCATCGCATTTTGATTGTAGCAGTATAGTAACTGCATTATTTACAAAAGAAAAGAAAATCATCTCGTAAAGTATATAATAATCTATGTACATTGTACATATCACACTTCGTTAAAATGAACATTCTGAATAGTCCTTAAGAGTTACGAAATTAATCTTAGGTTCGAAGAATTTATAACTGCGCTTTAATACATTCTTTTCTCTTCTGAGAAATGTTTCGGAAGTGTTCTCCATTTATTGTCACACATTTCAAATAATTTTCTCTTCTTTTTCGCATCTTTTATTTAAAGAAGCTGAATCAGCAATTTTCTTTCGAGTTCAGAATCCGATTTTCACACTATTAAATTTACCTGAGCAAATTTTACAGAAAATCTTTGGCTTTCTTTATTCTTTCCTTTGGTTGATCTAAAAATATATATTTAATCCTTTGCTATGTAAGTTACAGCAGAGTTTCAGAGCTTGGAGATTTTGCGAAATGTTTATTGCTAATGAACAAGACGGGATATATTCTCGATAGTAAATATACGTAAAAAAAGAGTCTGTTGATTTAAATATATCCTTCGTCATTTAATCCTTTTCGAAGTAAAATGAACAAAACTTACTCATCTTTATGATGTGAGCAATTTAATATATTATGTACAAAATTTTGTTAATAACTGGTGAAATAGAAAACAGGTCTAAGTGTATCTAAAAGTAAATATATATAATTTTGAGATACTTCCATGGAGATGGAAACTAACGTTCACAAATAAAAGAAAAGTCAATAAAGGAAGAAATATTCCTCATAATACACGGGAAATCGATAGAATATTAAAAGCAAACAGAATATAAATTCTGAATTTTCTTGTACCACTAACTGGTCATCCATGTAACATCTCTCAGAAAATATGAAAATTTTATCGCCCTGCAGCGGGCATAAAATCCGCATCTAAAATCCGTTCGAGTATGCTAACTGTTAAACCAACCAGGACAGTGAAGTTCTAAGCAACTGAGACTAAGCAAGCTTAGCTTAGGAATCTGAACATCCTCAGATATTCGCTAGTCGAAGCATCGTTGCTTCCTCATAGCATTTCGACACATCTCCCATCCAGAAAGGGATGTAAGCGAAAATGCTGTTAATTCTGTCATGAGAGACCGCAAACAGAATTCCAAACAATTCCAAAACAATTCATTGCAAAAACAATTCATTGCAAACAGCTGCTGTTAATGTATTCTTTGTTCAAAACCTTGAACTATAGTACGTGGCGCTATAAATCGTTAAAGTTTATACAACAATTATGGTGTACACGTTAATTGATAGCTTCAGCCATCCGGGAGCATTATTCATTACATTTTGAGAACTATATGTAATAATTGAACATATTTACAAACAGAACATAGTTTGTAAGAACATAGTTTTTTGTTGTTCTTACCTTTCTTCTTCAGCATAGGTCGATATTCTTGCAGCCTATTGTTCAATCAACGGTTGCGGACATCCAAGTGCACTCGAAGTATCACATAAGAAAATTGCTGTCGTTTTCACTTCAGTTAATCAAAATGTAATAAAATTATTTGAATTAAGACTATGAACGATGAAATGAACTTTTAAACTAATTTGGATGAAAAGTTCTTTTCATCGTTCATAGTCTTAATTCAAATAATTTTATTACATTTTAATTAACTGAAGTGAAAACGACAGCAATTTTCTTATGTAATACTTCGAGTGCACTTGGATGGCCGCAACCGTTGACTGAACAATAGGCTGCAAGAATATCGACCTATGCTGAAGAAGAAAGGTAAGAACAACAAAAAACTATGTTCAATTTGTAAATATGTTCAATTATTACATATAGTTCTCAAAATGCAATGAACGATGCTCCCGGGTGGCTAAAGCTATAAATTAACGCGTGAAACAGCAAATGGCAGTACAACATAATTGTTGTAAAAACTTTAACGAAGCTGATGTTAATTCTGTCATGACAGATTTGCTTTGAATATTCTAGACCGCCCCTGGGGCGCAGTGGTTTAAGCGACGGCTTATAACAATTTGTCCGAGAAGGGTCCGGGTTCGAATCCCCATGAGGCATTGACGTTGTGTTTGTCTTACGGCACTGGCTCTCTCCCTTTCCTGGAACAAGTGTCCCGAAATTAGGGACGGGCAACTGCTTATAGCCCAATGAGTTGCTCACGGCGGTCGTGAAACCTTCAATCGAATATATATATATATATATATATATATATATATATATCATCATCATCATCATTGTCAACCATTATCAATCCACTGCTGGACGAAGGTCTCCCCAAGTTTCCTCCACAACGGTCTGTCTTGTGCCAGTCTCCTCCATGTCACCCCTGCATACTTTCGAATTTCATCCACGCATCTCCCATGTGGTCTTGTTCTGGGTCTTTTCCTGTCCCTTGGAATCCAATCTAAAATTTCGGCTGTCCATTGATGATCTGCCCTTCTGGCAGTATGTCCAGCCCATTGCCATTTCAAGGATTTAACTCTGATCATGATGTCTTCCACTCTTGTCATTTTCCGGATCCACGAGTTCCTCTTCTTATCTCTCCTGGTTACACCAAGTATGCACCTCTCCATGCTACTTTGAGTTGTCTGCAACCTTTGTATGTCCCTTTTAGTTAAGGTCCACGTCTCTGCACCATACGTAAGCACTGGAAGGATGCATTGATCAAACACTTTTCTTTTAAGACATAATGGCATATTGCTCTTGAAAATTATGCTGTTTCTTCCAAAAGCTCTCCAGGCAAGTTTTGTACGCCGATTAATTTCTTCATCAATGTGACCCTCACTTGATATCTGCTGTCCAAGATAAACGTACGTGTCTGTTATCTCCAACTTTTCTCCATCAATCGATAAATCTTCATTTCTTGTAAAAGCATTGAACATCACTTTTGTCTTCTGAAAGTTCATTTTTAATCCCACTTCTTTACTCTTGTCAGCAAGTTCCTGGATCATACTCTGCAGCTCTGATGGGCTAGTTGCAAAAATGACTACGTCATCAGCAAAACGAAGGTGGGTTAGATAATCTTCATTAATCTTTATCCCCTTGTTTTCCCAGCTCAGTGACTGAAAAACACCCTCCAATGTGGCATTAAAGAGCTTCGGAGATATGGTGTCACCTTGTCTCACTCCCTTTCCAATTTTTATGTGTGTTGTATTTTCAAACAGCCTAATCTTTGCACTTGCATTTTCATAGATGTTATTAATAATATTAATGTATGCATCTTCAATACCGCAGGTTTTCAGAGCCATTGTAACTGCTGATGGTTTCACCGAATCAAAGGCTTTTTCATAATCGATAAAAGCCATGCACAATGGAAGTTCATATTCCCTCGCTCTTTCAATTAGTTCTCTCAGCACATGGATATGATCTATTGTGCTGTAGCCACTCCTGAATCCAGCTTGTTCTCTCGGTTGAGCCATGTCCAGTGTTACCTTCAAGCGGTGTGAAAGAACTTTAGTGAAGATTTTATAAACTACTGATAGGAGGCTGATAGGTCTGTAGTTTCCGAGATCCTCAATGTCACCTTTCTTATGTAGCAGGATCATTGTAGCGGTGTTCCAATCCTCAGGAATCTTTCCTTCATTAAGGCATCGAGTGAAAATTTGGGCGAGTACTGTTTCGATTTCTCCACTTGCTTCTTGTATGATGTCTACAGTAATTCCATCTTCTTCTGGAGCTTTTCCCCGCTTCATGTTCTTGATTGCATGTGCAACTTCTGCTGGAAGGACTGGAGGAACTCTGGTACTGGTATCTTTCATGATGTCTGGAGTGCATGTATCATCCCTTTCATATAATTTGGAGTAGAAATCTTTCACTCTTGTCAAAATTTCGCCTCTATTTCTTGTTACAGAACCATCTTCTTTTCTCAGTGCCATAATCTGTTTTCTTCCCTTACTGAGATGTCCCTTTGCTATCTTTAGGCTTTGGTTGTTTTCAATTGCTTTCCTCACTAGTTCACAGTTGAATTTTCTTACGTCTTCAGTGATACTTTTTCTTACTGTCTTGCATAGCTCTATATATTCCACTTTGGAAGTCACATCTTCTTTAGTTGTCCTCATCTTTCTTCTTTTTTGCATCAACATTTTCGTTTTTCCTGATAATTTATTTACATGCAACTTGTTCTTAGACCCAGCTAATTTTGTTGCTGTTTCCATAACAGCTTTGGTTACTTTTCTGTTAACTTCAGAGATGTCAACTTCTTCCGATGTTAGGTATTCTAAAGCAGAGAACCTGTTCTTCAGTTCCAACTTGAAGGTATTATGGTGTTTTTTAAGGTTGGTTATGTCAATAGATTTTGTTTGTCTTATGAGCTTGCCACGTTCAAGTTTAGTGTTGAGATGCATCTTACATCTCACCAATCTATGGTCACTACCTGTGTTGAACTTGTTTAGCACACTGCAGTCTTCTATGACGAATTTTTTGTTACACATAATAAAATCAATTTCACTTGTCGTCCCATTTGGATGTCTCCATGTCCATTTCCTGTGTGGCTTTTTCTTGAAGAAGGAGTTCAAGATGAAAAACCCTTCTGCCTCTGCAAACTCAACGAGAGTATTTCCACGCTGGTTTCTGTTGCCGTGACCGAATTTACCTACTGAAGTTTCATTCTGTTGCCGTTGCCCTATTTTTGCATTGAAATCTCCCATAATTATTTTCAAGTGCGGCTTACCTTTATTATTTAGATGACAAATTTCCTCATAAAATTCTTCAATTTCTTCTTCAGGATGGCTTGTGGTGGGTGCATAAGTTTGAATAATCTGAGCCTGGTATCTTCTCGATAGTTGGATAACGAGTCGTGCAGCTCTGTCAGAGGAACTTTCAACTTCTACCACTTTATCCTTCAGTTTCTTGTTTATTATAAATCCAACACCACTAGTTCTGCCAGTATCTGTCCCACGATAGTAGAAGAGATGTCCACTTTTCAGTTCGATGAGATCTTCTCCTTTTCTCCTTACCTCACTTAGCCCCACGATGTCCCACTTGATCCTTTGTAGTTCCTCTTCCAATTCAAGAAGCCTTGAATCAGAAGATAGGGAGCGTCCATTGTACGTTGCCAAGGTCAGCATCAGATGGCAGCCTAGTCCGGTCCTCCGGGGATTCTTAGCACCCTCTGCCTTCATGTCGCACTGGCCGCTGTCTTGGCCAGGTACATTCCAGCTGCCGGAGACTGAGGGCCAAGATTTAAGTTGTAGAGTCATTTTGGAGGGGTTTGGCCATAAGTCACCAAGCTGGTCAAGCGGGTTGGTGAGTGTGGGATAGAATTTCCTCTAATCCCGATAGTATAGTTATACCGCTATGGGCGGTCGTCAGAGCCCCTTTAGTGGGAACAGGATGCACCACGAGAAGGCGGGGTTGACATTTGTCAAGGAGAGGCTGTGATGTTACGCATCACCTGACCTTACATCCCATATATATATATATATATATATATATTCCAGTCAAAGCACGTTATTGCTTTCTAATAGCGTCTCCCTTCCAGAAACGGATATAAGCGAAAATCTGAGGACGTTCAGAATCCTAAGCTAAGTTTGCTTGGTCTAAGTTGCTTGGAACTTCACTGTCCTGGGTGGTGTAATAGATAGCAAACTCGAATGAAAATCGAGAGATGCGAGTTCGCTTCCTGCACCAGGGCAATGAAATTTTCAAGTTTTCTGAGAGGTGTTACATGGATGTTCAGTAAGTGGCACAAGCAAATTCAGAATGCCTCCCCGGTAGCTCAATGGTCTAAGTCAGGGGTCGGCAAGTAATTTTAGGTGGGGTCCGCATACTTTTGAAATTTTTTATCGAGGTCCAGAAAAAAACTCATATTCCTTACTAATTTTTTATTTTAATTTTCACTCACAAAATAATATGAAATACAATAGTAGGCATATTTGTATTCAAAAATCAATGGGAGAAATTACCTTTGCGGTCTTGAGTCAGTCTTTAAAAGTTAGGTTAACGCGGAGAGAAGCTTATGCGAAGAGTGTCTTCAAGGTGGGCCGCCGTTAATCTTAGCGATATTGGTTCTTCAAAAAAATCATTTTTGAAAATGAAGTTTCACAAACATATGTGGAAGGCAAACATAGTAGCCAGGTAAATGGCTAATATTTTGCAACTTCCATATTTTTCTGGGACATGTTTACTCCAAAATTCTTCGGCGGATGCAGTTTTATACGTTTGCAAGGAAATGTCTTCCTGCAAGTCTATTATCTCTATTTGGAGTAAAGGCTTTGAAAGGCGGAACAACTTCGCAGCACCATCAGTCCATTCTGCCGCTGGAGAAACTTCAAAAGGCGATTTTAAGAATCGCGACAACTTCTCTATCTCTGCGAAGTCTTGGAATCTTGCTGCAAATTCCTTTCTAAGATCTGGCATAAAATTTGGAAATACTGCAATGTCTATTTCAGAATTATTTTTATATTCAAGAACTGTTGGAAAGTGAATAAATTCTTGACTTGCAATGTCTTTTTCAAAGATATCCAGCTTGCGACGGAAAGAAGACACACTTTGTATCAGATCACACATTAATTTTCCATTTCCCTGTAGCTCGGTATTGAGCGCATTTAAATGTTTCAGAATGTCTTTCAGGAAAGCCACAGCTAGCATATTTCGTTCGTTTGCTAGGAACTCCAAATGCTTCCTTGCTTTTTGTGTTTCCAAGTTGTCTAAGAAGGAGGTTACTTCTTTTATTTGCCAAAAACGTTCAATCACTTGACCTTTACTTAGCCAACGAACATTGTTGTATTGCAGTAAGTCAGAATGCGCCGAATCACACTTAGATAGAAACTCTTTGAACTGTCTGTGCTGAAAAGCAGAACGAGACCTCATAAAATTAATCAACTTTATTAAGCTGTACATTACTTCTTTCAGAGTGGCACTAAGTTTTCCACAAAGGGCTGCGTGGTGAATTATGAACTGATAAGATAGTAGCCCAGCATTCTTATCCTTGATTCTCTTTACTAGTCCCTTTTCTTTGCTAAACATCGCTGGAGCCCCGTCAGTTGAAAGAGACACCATTTTATCATAACTAATGTTTGATTTTGTCACGAAGTCATCAAAAGTCTTGAATAAATATTCTCCGCGAGTCTTGCCTTTAAACGGCAATATTGCTAGCAATTCTTCCCTGAATGTTTTACTTTCAATACCCAAAAATCGCATGAAAATAGACATTTGTTCTTCATCAACAATGTCACGTGATTCATCAAGTGCTATGGCGTAGCAAGGCGCCTTTTGCAGAAGTTCGAGCAAACTACTTTTATTGTCAGCAGCCAAAATTTCGGTTTTTCTTGTATTGCTTCTTGCCGACAGTGGAATACCTTGAATTGCGGCAACAACATCCTTTTTCTCTTCAAAAGTGCCGCGGCCACTTCCAACATACAATTTTTTACTATCTCAGAGTCTGAAAATGGCTTCTGGTGTTTATTAAGCGTCCAACACACACGCAACGCTGCTTCTGCAGATTTTTCTTGCTCGCTCATAGAGCGAACTAGTAAGGCCGTGCTTTTTTTGTAAGAAGCTAGATATGCCTGGAGTTTTTCTTGACGAGCTTCACTACCCAGAGGGAAATTTTTATGGAACGGCTGATCAGTTGTTTCGTAGTATCGCTTTAAATTGGCACTTTTAACAAGAGCGACAGTTTTGTTGCATATGAGGCAAACTGGAACAGCTCCAGGCCTATCAGGCAGCGTAAAACAATATTGTTTAGTCCACTCAGTCAAAAACTTCCTATTTTCACTATCAACTTTACGCTTTTTAGGATCCATATCGATGCAAAAAAAAAAAAAAAAAAAACGTTATAAGCCTCGACGGTAACAAAACAAATTAATAAAAGCTCCGTACGAGATCGCAACAACTACTGACAAAGTGACGATAAAATTTGTCTATTTTATTTAGATTCGTTCTTTATAAACATACTGCCGCCCGGCACGAAGCGCGTGCCGACGCACCGCAAAGGAGTTGCTTCCGTGTCAAAGTGTATGGTATGCCGATGCACCGCAAAGGAGCCGCTTCCATGTCAAAGGTCGCCGCCGCCGAGTACACCCGCACGAAAGATAAAATTGTCATTTCACATCAAAGTTTCATAAAGTGGCGTTAAGTTCTCGTTCGAGTTACGAGCACAAAAATTGTGTTAATATGAATATGCCTGCTCCGATTAAAAGAGGCTTCAGAGGTAGCCAGAGTCAGAGATCGATTTATAAAATTTCCTATTTCATTAAATAAAATTCTTGTGTTGCCTTCGGGTGTACAGAGCTTTTATGTGGATCGACAAATGATAAGGGTGGCGCTCAAACGTATTGTTATCTACAGAAAAATATTTTTTTAAAAAATTATTTGAGTAATTTATACTTTCAAAAATTTTTTGGCGGTCCAGTTTTTGACCTTCCGCGGTCCGCCAGTTGCCGATCGTGGGTCTAAGTGATGACTTCTGATCATTCGTCCCAAAGGGGTCCGGATTCGAATCCCCATGAGGCATTGATGTTGTGTTTGTCTTACGGCATTGGCTCTCTCCCTTTCCAGGAACCAGTGTCCCGAAATTAGGGACGGGCAACTGCTTATAGCCCACTGAGTTTCTCACGGTGGTCGTTAAACCTCTAATCAAAAAAAAAAAAAAAAAAAAATTAGAATTTATATTCTGTTTCCTCTCTGAATATTCTAAATGAAAAGTGTTTTAAATCGAGTCGGCCCAGTTTCCACGAGTTTTCCTATATTTATTTATTGATGTTTTTCAGAGAAAATCAGCCTTTCTAAGTGCTGTACAACCAACAACACAAACCTTCTGAAAATCAGATATAATCTTTAAGGAGGGTTTCTTCACACATATGACATTTTTCCTCGCATCACTCTCTCTTTCTGTGCAAAATCAGGCAATAATTCTGTTAGAAAAACTGTTGTTTTTGTTTCGAAGAGCTGAACAACACTAGATGCTTCTTCCTACTTTCCTTTCTATTGTCCGATTCGCTGTTCGATTGCAGCTGCTGTTAATTCTGTCATGAGAGATCGCAAACTTTCCGTGGATTCATTAACCTCGCTTTAAACATACACAGGGCTGTTGTTTTTCTTTTGATTCAACCGCGCTTGGTTTCAGGTTTGCGTTTTGTTATTCAGTTTTTATCAGCCGGTTTTATGCTTTGTGCCTGAAAGACAGTGAATAACTTTTTTGAAGAACATTAAATAAAGTGAAAAAATATTATGGAATACACGTAAAAAGTGCTGAAATACACTGGCGTGCAAAAATTAAAAACTAGACGGGTTTTCGAATGTAACGTCGTGCAGAAGTGCTCCACATCGACTCAAATCATACCATGAGATCCCTAAGATGTAAGAATATGGGACAAGTGAGCAAAACCGTCCAAACAAGGAATCCAAAGGATACAAAGGCACTTTATTGAAAAGGTAGCTTCCAGCACAACTGGACAGAAGACAGAAACGCCCATGTGACAGGCGGCTGCGAAGAAAAATCCAGTCTTTAGTAGGGGATATGATCACCCCTGACTGCGTTGCAGGATTTACAACGTCTGTCCATGCTGAGGACGAGGTCGTCAAGGAGCTGTTGAGGCATCGCGGCCCATTCCTCTTGTAGCGTCAATCGCAGCTGCGGAATCATTGTTGGCGGCTGGTGACGTGCTGCCAAGCGTCTCCCGAGAAAGTCCCACTCGTGTTCGATTGGATTTAGGTCCGGGGACCTTGCGGGCCAATCCATGCGTTGAATATCTTCAATCTCCAACAGCTCTGCGACAGCCACTGTACGATGAGGCGTAGCGTTGTTGTCCATGAAGAGGAACTCAGGACACACAGCACCTGTAACACAGACGCACGTGAGGCAAGAGAACGTCGGTACAATAGCGGACACCAGTGACTGAAACTCCTTGGAAGATGTGGAGGTCAGTATGGCTGCCAAGCATGATACCGCCCCAAACGAGAACCCCGCACCCTCCAAACCGGTCCCTTTCGATGATGTTGGAGGTGTGATTGCGTGTTCCCTGCTCTCTCCAGATGTGTATACGTCCAGAATAGCTCGTCAGACTAAATCGGCTCTCATCCGTAAAGAGAGCTCGACCCCATTGCTGATGTGTCCAGTTCTTCTGTTCCTGTTACCACAGAAACCGCCATCTCCGATGAGCAGGCGTTAATGGCACACACCGTACTGGTCATCGTGCAAATAGGCCACCTTTGTGCAGCCTCCTGGCCACGGTAAAACGCGATAACGGACGTCCAGTTGTCTGTTGCATGTGCCTTGCGATTTCTCCCGCTGTCTGCCGTCTGTCTCTTTTCGCCTGTAGGACCATATACCGGTCGTCCGACACCGTGGTTGCTCGTGGACGACCACTGCTAAACTCTCGGACAGCTGTTCCTGTCTTTTGAAATGCTCTCCAAGCTCGTGAAACGATGCTGCGAGCGATCCCGAACTCCTCGGCAACACTAATCACACTTCGACCTTCTTTCAACTTCCCAATAACACAACCTCAGGTAAAATCATCCAGATGTCGTCTACTGGATTGCCTGTTGGCCATATCACACGTTGGCAGCAACTCGACGTCGTTCAAACCGATGTACACCGTGCAATAGCTTTCACCAAATTGCTGAGCGTACACCGCCCGTGTACTTTATACCCTTCCGACACCCTCTCCACCTACGTCATGCTGCATATATGCGCATGCCCTACCGTACCGGACTCTAGTCTATCTCCTGAGTGGTCTTTCGGTCCGTTCTGCCTGCTCGTTCCGCTGTTATGCTAATTTCTCCTCTTCGTCCTTAATTTTTGCACACCAGTGTATATATCAAGAATGTTGAATCACTTTTTTGAAAAATAAAGTCTTTCAAATTTAAGTCTATTTTACCTTTTTCTGATATTTTTAAACTACATTCTAGATTTTTTTGTAGCATATACAGTTGTGTCTTGCCCTATAGCACGGAAACAAATTAAATTTTGTGTTATGCTTTTTTTTTCCGCATAATTTTATAGACCCTCTAAAGTGTTTTCTTAAGGTTTACCTCCCCAGAATATAGTAAGCAATTAACTAGGACGCATGGCGTGTGCAACCATAAAAATTCTTAGAGATCAGGGATAAACAAATGTGGATTTTCCGTTTATCCCTGATCACCTGAAATTTTGGTACACAAGATAGTGTTTTCGTTGAATTTAACGTTATACTATCCTAGGAAATGGTGGGAGCCCGCTGAGTGAATGTGTGGGGGTCGTCGCGGTGTCGCAGTTTCAAAATTTGCTTTAATAGATCAAAGAGAACGGTACAAGTGAATGAACACCATAATGCAATGATTAGACATAATGACTATGTCATATACAATGCTGCAAGAAGAGCAATGGAGAATGCGCTTGGAAAGAAGAACAAATCAGTCAGCAGAGGAAACAGCGCTGAAGGAGACTGCACACGAGCGACTCAACAGAACGCTGAAGAGTCCGCGAATGAAGCACAAGCGCGCACATGGACGTAAAGCTGCGAGTCAGAAACAGTATCAGGACTCTCATCATCAGGGCCAGCAGATGGAGAACGAGCAGCAACAACGCAAAACCGGCGACAATGCTGGATAAAACGAAACAGCCAAGGGCAGAGAGAATCACTGGTCTTGCTTCAAGAAACAAGAACCATCCGGTAGGAACAAAGTTAATCACAGAGGTCATGGAGCTTCTGGTTCGAACTGCAACAACTGAGAACTTAACATAAGACTTCATCATATACTGATTAGAAGGCGCATAAAAATGCGGTAAACATCAACAAGAGAAAGTGGCACAAGGAGAAATGACGCACCCGCCAGGAGACTGGTAAACTGGCCAAAGGAGAGTTGAAGACACTCCGAGGAATCCGTGTCCGGGGGCAACCGGACCGGGCTGTGTGGCTGGTCCGGAGAGCGTCGAACGCGCGCAACTGTCGAGGGGACGGTGGAGGAGAAGCAAGACGGAGTTACTTGGCAGACGAAGAAGCAAGACGAGAAGACTTCCGACGGGCAGCATCAACCTCAGGAGCCAGGGCCTGGTCGCGGAGTGAGGAGTCAGTGGCATCAGAATCAGAGCACTGAGGCGAAGCACCAGACAGAAGCGGGAATTCCTGGAGAACAAGCGTGGACACTGGATCAGAAGGTGCAGGCGGAGGGACGGACCCAGCACTGGATACAGGTGGTGGAAGAACCTCTCTTGGAACCGGAGACATAGCGACAGGAGAAACAGATGTGGAACACATGTTCGGCGCAGCAGAAGTAGGAGTAATGGTATGTGGACAAGTGGCACGCAGATGTTCAGGAGCCTTACAACGGTCACAGCGAAGAGCTGTGAGAACATCAATGCGCCAGAAATGGCCACCACAGCGTACCTTCAAAGCAGTGGGACATTGGAGAACAGCATCAGCAGAGGGGAAGACAACTTTCGCTTATCGACGAAAAGCACCAGCGGAGCAATCCTCTGGATCAAGGGGGCAGGCGAAGGTGTAGTAATTGCGCCAACAACCCTGCAAAACAGAGACAAGGCAGAGTGGAGCACAACATTGGAGATCTGGGGTGGCACCGGATACAGCGAAACCAACACGGGGCTATGGGCAACAGGCTCAGGAAGAAGATGGTGGTCGCCGATAGTAATACCTTTCGATACAACAGTCTGGGCATAATGAACTGTGGTAAAACACAGAAGAACTAACCGTGGTTTACGAGCCACATGAGTGATGGCGCTAGGATGGAGCAACTTTTTCAGCACAGTGCAATACGTCTTGAGGGGGTGTGTTCGGCAGAGCTTCAAAACAGACACCTTTCTCTAGTGTAGACTGGAGTTGAAGTCCAGCGGCGGAATCCACACAGGTGTCAACGATGATCTCATTACCATCGCGTCGGGCGTAGGAGCGCAGAGAGTCCGAAGAAGAAAGGGCAAAAGTCATTGCAGCACCAGACGTGGCGTCGGAGTACGTTAGGGCAGAACGCTAACGCGAATGGGAAGGAGAAGCATCAGCGGCATCCGTCACATCCATGGCATCGTCGCCAGGAATATCCGATGAGGGCATTGTAGAGCAGGAAGAGAGCACAAACGAGGCGCAGTGGAAATCAGAAGAATGTGAGCAGGAAGAAGACGAAGCAACGCTGACAGCAACAGCGGCAGCATGAGAGGGCAAAACGTCAACGCCAGGAGAAGAAGAAGTAGCTTGAGTCCCAGTAATGTGAGCAGAAGAGCTTGGAAAGCAAAAAAGAAGGTGCACGGTAGGCCGATGAAACAGCGCCGGCAGCAACACGGGAGGGCACGGCGGCAGCGCCAGGAGAAGAAGAAGAGGAAGCAGGAATTCCGGTGATGTGAACTGAAGAGACGTCTACACCGGAAGGTGCCCTGTTTAATGGCGGACGGGAACTGATAAGCTCACCAGCTCGGTCAGAAAGTAGAAAAACTGAGAAGAATGGAAAATAAGTACTCACCTAACTGGAAAGTACATCAAAAGAACCAGGATACATTTAAACTTAAGGTAAACAGAAACTAAGCTGGTAAGGAGCACACGGAGCACGTACCAGCGTGACCTCCGAGCAAAGAGGTAGCGCAGTGGTCTAAGCGCAGGCTTCTGACCATTCGCCTGAGATGGGTCCGGACTTGTCTTACGGAACTGAATCTCTCTCTTCCCTGAAGCAGTATTCCTAAATTAGGGACCTGCGATAGCTTATAGTCCATTAAGTTGCTCATGATGGTCGTTAAATAGTCCCCCCACCCTTCCGAAAAAAATGTGTGAGAGAGCAGCAGAAATGCACCATTTTTACAACTGCAATTTATGTAATTTAAAAAGTTGAGATATTCTTTATCAGGTTACAAATTAATTTTTTAAATTCGGTGTTTAACGAACACCGGGAACAACTCTAAGCGCTATAAGCAGGCATCCATCCCCAATTTTTTTTTTGATTGAAGGTTTACGACCACCGGGAGCAACTCAATTGGCTATTAACAGTCGTCCGTCCCGAATGTAGGGTCACTAGTTACAGGGAAGGGAGAGAGCCAGTGCCTTAAGACAAACACAACATGCATGCCCGACGGGATTCAAACTCGGACCCTTGTCAGACGAAAGGTCATAAGCCAGCGCTTAGATCACTCAGCCACCGGGGCGGCCCATCCTGAATTTGAGGCCACTGGTTCCACGGAGGGGTGAGAGCCAGTGCCGTAAGATTAACACATCCCCCTAGTCTCACCTAGAACCATCTCGAACGAATAATCAAAAGCTAGCACTTAGAACACTGCGCCACTGGAATGGCGTAAAAAACAACAACACAAGAACAAAAAAAAAAAAAAACATAAACATTCTTATGACAATAAACATAAAAAAAAAATGAAAAAAAAAATATGACATAGGTAAGTTACAATCGCGAAGTCATAGTAACTTGTTAAAGGCCATGGAGGCTCGTGTCCGTAGTTTCCAGTTCTACATATATTGAATAAATATTTTATACAGTTTGTACAACATTTTTTTTTTACTTTTATTGGCGACAACGTCATCCTCGTAGAGTTAAATATGAACAGGAATTTTTGGCAAAATTTCAGCCAAGTACTTTTTCTTTTTAATTTTTTTATTGAAAAAAATTGTTTTGATTGAAGGTTTAATGACCACCGGGAGCAACTCAATGGGCCCGTCCCTAGTTTAGGGCCTCTGGCTCCAGGGAAGGGACGGAGACAGTGCCGTAAAACAAATACAACATCCATGCTTCAGCGGGATTCGAACCCAAATCCATCACGGACGAATGGTCAGAAGCCATCGCTTAGAACACTGCTCTACTTGGCGGCCTACAAGTTTTGTCCCAAAACAACTCAGAATGTTTTTGTAAAAAACAAATGCCTTCTTTAATTATCAAGGAAGTAGTCATCTTTTTCGAAATACTGCCCATTGCATTGAATAAACGTGCCCCAACATCCCTCCCACTTATTTCGAATGTCTTCTGGAATTCTTCTGAAAAGCTGTTAAAAATCTTCTGCGCAGCTGCAATAAGTTGTTGATCAGTCTCAAACTGAGGTCTCCGTAATATCTTTTTGAAATTGGGAACAGCGAGAAGTCACATGGTGGCAAGTTTGCACTCTATGTATGCTTGGGCATCAACTTAATATTCATTTTCTACAAATAAGAAATGACAGAACTAGCCATGTGTGGCCATGCATTATCGTGGTGTGGTGTAACACCCCAATTCTTTTTGAGGTGTGGTCGTTTTGTTGTCACAAGTTTCTGAGGATTCTGTAGCACTGTTTTGTAGTAGTCGTCATTTATTTTAGTTTTTGGAGGAACAATGTGTTGACAGATCATACCTTGACAATCAAAGAACGCAACCAACATGACCTTTCCCACTGATTTTGATTGACGAACCTTTTTCGCTTTCGGCGACGACGGCGATTTCCGAACACAGTTTTCTTCTTTGGTGTGTGGATCAAAATGGTGTAGCCAAGATTCCTCGCCT
Source organism: Macrothele yani (assembly GCA_039090855.1). Taxonomy (NCBI): domain Eukaryota; kingdom Metazoa; phylum Arthropoda; class Arachnida; order Araneae; family Macrothelidae; genus Macrothele; species Macrothele yani. Next base: position 87,394,438 of record CM077001.1, read on the forward strand.
GTAATAACCCGTTACACGACTTCTAGATCTTCTTTTACCATTTGCTTTAATTGTTGACAAACTTCAACTCGACGATCCATTTTTCTTTGTCAAGAAATGGGGAACCCAAGTTGAACAAAGTCGTTTCGTGTCCAAATGCTGGGTTAAAATTCCGCGAATTGAGGATTTTGAGATGTGAACCATAGCTTCGATATCTCTAATTGATAGGCGTGTGTTTGTCTTCCCGTATAATAACACTTATTGTATTGATGTTTGCCTCTGTAACACCCGTTGAAGGATTTCCTCTGTGCGCAAACCTGTCGACTCACGACCATCCATAAATTTTTTATGCCATCTGTAAATTGTTGATTTTCCTAGACATTCATCTTTATAAGCTTCTTGCATAAGGCAGAAAGTCTCTCCGACAGACTTAAGTCGAGAGCAAAATTTTAAGGCGGATTTTTGTTCCTCTTTCACATCCATTTTCTTGAAACATCACAGCGCGTAAACACTTATTAGGTGTTCACGAAACAACGCTTATTAAACTGCGCACTACCGACGACGCATGCTTGATAAATAGGTGTGACCGGTTGCTATGGTTACCACAACGACTACCGTTTTTTCGAGACACGTGCCGAGGTCGAACGCTGAATTGCACATTTTTTATTAAAAAACATTCTCAGTTGTTTTGGAATAAGCTATGTATTTTGCTGATTAGCTGAAGCGAGGAGAGTTTTTTCTCGCGAGTTTGAGTCTTTAAGCAAAAGTTGAGGTCTCGTACGTGAGGAAGTCCGTTCTGGTGTCCCTAAATCTGCACGTTCACAGGTCCCACACAGAACGGAATGTTGAGCAAATGTGCTGTTAAAATTATTCACCACAGATATATTCGATATTCAATCAGGGTCGTGCAAAAATTAAATTCAAACAATACAAAGTCACGCTGAAATTCGGGTGGAGTCTGGAGTTATGAGTGGCCTAGTAGTTAGCGTGGCTAACTGTCAACCTGATGGTATAGCGACAGCTGAACACCTACGTCGTCAGACCTGAATCAAAGATCTCTCACTAAAAGTAATACACACCGATGAGCAATTACGTTATGACAACCTACCTAATAAGCTGTAGAACCTTTTTCAGCCCGCAAAACAGCCGACACTCGGCGGAGCATCGATTCGATGAGGTGGTGATAGGTATCCTGGGGTATCTGGTATCATAATGTCAACAGCAGGCCCTCTAGTTCCCGTACATTTCGGGGTGGTGGTGATTTAGCGTGAACCCGGTTTTCCAAATCAAACCACAAATGTTCGATTGGGTTCATGTCAGGTGAATTTGGAGGCCAGGGCTTTAACAGAAAATCACCAGCATGTTCCTCGAACCACTCCTTGACGATTCTGGCAGTTTGGTATGGCGCATTATCCTGTTGGTAATGACCATCACCAGCAGAGAACACAGTTGCCATGAATGGGTGAACTTGGTCAGCAACGATGTTCAGATACCTGATAGCTCTCAGGGATTGTGCTAATGGGATAATGGGGCCTAAGTGTCCAAAGAAAACATCGCCAACAGCACAACACCTCCGCCGCCAGCCTGTTTCCTCCCAACAGTGCATCCAGGTGCCATAGCTTCCGTTGGTAATCATCTTATCCGCGCTCGGCAGTCTATGTGATGCACCAGGAATCTTGATTCGTCAAACCAGGCCACTTTCTTCCAATCATCCACGGTCCAATCTCGATGATCTTGGGCCCATTTCGTGCGTTGTTGGCGGCGACGTGCAGTGAGCATGAGGACTCGGCTGGGTTTATGGCCACGCAGACTAATGCGCAGAAGGCTGCGATGAACTGTGTGCTGAGACACATTGCCCGAATCACCACTGTTGTAGTTGTGGGTGATTTGTCGCACTGTGGCTAAGCGGTCACTGTGCAACAATGCGCGACTGTCTCCGCTCCTCTCTGGCATCAATGAGCTGCAGACGACACACGGCTGGTATACGCGACGGTTCGTCGTCTAGCTATCTGTGCACCACTTTTTATATGTACTCACTAGATCGGCACCTGAACAACCCACAAGCAGCGCCGTTTTCGAGATCGTAGTTCCGCGGCCTCGTGCCATCACGATTTGCTGTTTCTCAAACTCCGATGAATCGGCAGCTTTTCCCATTCTGACTCCGAACACTTTACTCATCGAAAGCCGGTCCTCGGGTTGTATGTATACTGCACTGTGAACTTCAACTGCCTCTCCGTTTGGTCTCCAGGTGCTCATTTCTCTATGCTGGGGGTGGTCATAATGCAATAGCTCATAAGTGTACATATTTATTAATTTCAGGTTTTAAACATCCCCATGAGCAAATACACTGGCGGAAAGTGAAAAAAGAACACCAAGAAGGAATTGGCGGACGATCATGAAATTTACATATGTTAATGGGGTGGAGTTTACGTAGGTGTGATGTTAATTTCGGGACCAACCGGTAAGCGCTTACGCCACAGCACGGCATAATATGCAAATTATCGTCGGTGGTATTTAAGGAGTACGGCGAAGTGAATGTAATCAGTCGTCGGCGTACGGACACGTGCGAAGACCCTGAAGAAGCTGCAATGCCTGGACATGGAATACGTGTACGATTTCAGCAGTTATCGGACTTTGAGCGAGATCGTCTAGTTGAACTCCGCGAGGCCGGGTGGTCGTATCGTCGTATTGCGGAGCGAATTGGACGGGAAGTATCGGTGGTGGTACGATGGTGGCGTAGATGGTCCGAGGAACATTCCCACACGAGAAGACGTGGAACCGGGAGTCACAGACGGACTGATGAGCGGACCGATCGAAGCGTAAGAAGAGCGGCGTTGTCAAGCAGAATATCCACTGCGACGCAAATCCGAGCTACCGTTACACCTGAGGGGACTGTGCGAACAATCCGCAACCGTCTACTGGATGCTGGACTACTTGCACGTGTGCCTCTGGCATGTGTACCTCTGACTCCAGCCCACCGTCAGGAACGGCTGCAGTGGTGTCGCCAACGTCTGCACTGGAGAACGCAGTGGCGATCTGTCGTGTTCAGCGATGAAAGCAGATTCTGCTTGGGAGCCTCCGATGGTCGTATGCGTGTTCGCAGGCGCACAGGGGAGCGTCTCCACTCTTCTTGCATCCGTCAGCGACACACAAGGCCTACACCTGGTCTCCTGGTGTGGGGAGCGATCAGCTATCGCTCCCGTACACAACTAGTGTTTGTACCGGTTACGTTAAACAGCACCTCCTACATCAACAACATCATTCAGCCAGTTGTTGTGCCATTTGTAAGGTCGGCCCATCGTGGTGTTTTCCAGCATGATAACGCACGCCCACACACGGCACGTGCAACGCAACATGCACTTCAGGGTGTGAGACAACTTCCATGGCCTTCACGTTCACCGGTTTTGTCCCCCATTGAGCACGTGTGGGATTTTATGGGACAACGACTTATCCGGTCTCCACGGCCAGCCACGGTTATCCCCGATTTACGCGTTCAGGTTGAGGATGCTTGGAACTCAATACCCCAAACTTACATCCAACATCTGTACGACAGACTCCATGCCAGAATTGCACAGTGTTACGCAGTTCATGGCGGTTCAACCTCATACTAACCATGTTAGTTTGAAATGTTATTTTTCAGTTTACCAGCAAATACAGCTGTATTTTGCCATAATGTTTAGATCACGTTATCCTCTGTATTCCGTTATTATGCTGTATAAATTTCGTTGGTATCAGACGTCTCCTTCTTGGTGTTCTTTTTCACTTTCCGCCAGTGTATGAGAGCTGTAAGCACTATCCCTAATTTAAGGCCACTGGTACCTGGGAGGGGAAATAGCTAGACAAGCACAATTGGCGGTGCTAATGGTGGGTGAGAAAAGAATGTTGGCTCAAGTAAATCAAAAGAAACCTCATGATCAGAATGGGTAGGAAAGTTATAAATCTGAGAAAAAGTAGTTCACAAGGATAGTTTGCAATATCTAATATACTTTCTTATGCTGCAGTCATGTTAATGTCGTGTTCGGATTTCAAGTGATCCGGTTTGAAACCTTATCAGCATTACGGACAGACTGTGATTTGCCACAGATATTCCAAATATGTAGCCATACTTAAAGATAAACCTGCTAGATGTGGTAAATTCAACGAATTATTGTGAAATCGTGTTCATTTGCATCACGAGAATGCTCCGTCTCAGTTTGCAGCTGTCACCGTTGAAACAGTTTGATAATTTTATTTTGACCCTTCTTGTTCTTTGAATAAAAGCATGGGCTCCATTTTCATAGTTTGAGAAAATGAAAAAGAGACAAATTTTGAAGATGACAATCCGATTTTTGGCGTAAATGTGACAAGGATGGTAAGTCAGATAATATACGAAAACTTGAAAATTTTCATCGTCCTGGAGCGGGACTCGAATCCACGTCTCCCAGAAAACGCCCAAGTATGCTAACCACTACACCACCCAGAACGGCCGGGTTCGAGTCCCGCTCCAGTACGATGGAAATTTTCAAGTTTTCGTATATTATCTGACTTACCATCCTTGTCACATTTACGCCAAAAATCGAATTGTCATCTTCAAAATTTGTATTATATGGCGTAATCCCGTATTTCTTTCATGAAAAAGAGACGTTTATTTACTTAATTGCTAAAATGTTCTTCTCGACGTTTATTTACCTAATTGCTAAAACGTTCTTCTCTTACTGTGTTCAGAGGATCATTAACCAATTCAAGGAATGTTTGAAAAAACCCCAAGATGAATACGTTGAAAGATAATATCAAAATTTTGCTGCTTTCGAAATTTAATAAAAAGACAAACTGATTGATTTCTGTCGTATAATTATTGTCACCCCGCACGCATTCACACAAATGCACATAGTTATGCACAGTCAACTCTCGTTATAAGAAATTTAAAGGGGATTGAAAATCAGTTTCTTATAACCGAAATGTCTAATAACAGAATTTGAATTAAAATGGTTAAAACTTCGAAATAAAAGCAGATACATAGAGTTCGGTACATGTATCTTATGAATAAATAAGTGTACATCAATACATACCTTTTATTTCAAAAAATCTGTTATTGAAGTCTGCTTCTTTTGCATTTATCATTACAGTCGTCTCACATTTTTGGAGTCCGATCATACATTGCTCTTTCTCTGCTTCTTGAGCACTTGGAATCCTACTCACATAGTCAGTCCTTCACCTCCTGAATCATATAAATGACTTCCGCCCGCGTCGCGTCGGTAGCTGCGGCTCAGAAAAGTTGGCATCCTCTTCTTCACTGCTGCTTCCAGTTTCTTCAAAAGGATTCCCTTGGGCCAAAATTTCGGCGTCTGTCAACTCAGGCGATGTTTGCACACCGTTATCTACGGTGACAAAATCTTTAAAAGAAACACCTTCCACATCGAATTGAACCCACTCATCAAGGGGAAATTCATCCTCAAAATCTGGTTCCAGTTCAGAATTTTCTTCATTATAAAATTCAGCTTTCCTAAAGCAGTTTTTAATTACTGTAGAGTCCACTGAATTCCAAGCGGCTTGTGCAAAATCATTGGCAATTTTCACATCAATTTTCGGTCGTTCCAATCTTTGGCGCGCAATTTTAGGCGCGTCTTTTCTTATCAAACAGTCAGATCGCTAGTTCGCTCGCTAATGCTAACAAGGCCGCCCCGGTGGCGCAGTGGTCTAAGGCGATGGCCTCTGATCATTCGTCCGAAAGGGGTCCGGGTTCCAATCCCGGTGAGGCATGGATATTGTGTTTGTCTTACGGCACTGGCTCTCTCTCCCTTCCCTGGAACCAGTGACCCTAAATTAGGGATGGGCGACTGCTTATAGCCCATTGAGTTGCTCACGGTGGTCGTTAAACCTCGAATAAAAAAAATGCTAGCAGGGAGAAGTAGAACCCCAAAACAGTGCAAAATAAAAAGATCAGAAGAAAGAATACATACGTACTGTATGTAGCAATGCACCGATCTTCATCAATGAACGCCCAGGTGATGACTGAAATTCTTAGAAGGGGCAAGTCAGAAGGGGGCCCTTTCAAGAAAACGTTTATCACGCATTGTAGGGAGGAGCGAAGGGCAAAAAAACGACGTGCATTGTCTGGTAGAAGTCACTCCGAAAATGACCTTGAAATTCCATGGGAGATAAAGAGAAGAAACATTGCAATACAGGTGGGAAAAAATATTTTGGAAATAAATTTTTTGAACTTTCTTATAACCGAAATTTGATTTTTTTTTTTTGATTGGAGGTTTAACGACCACCGTGAGCAACTCAATGTGCTATAAGCAGTCGGCCGTTCCTAATTTAGGGTCACTGGTTCCAGGGAAGGGAGAGAGCCAGTGCCGTAAGACAAACACAACATCCATGCCTGACCGGGATTCGAACCCGGACCCCTTACGGACGAATGATCAGAGACCAGCGCCTTAGACCACTGCGCCACCGGGGCGGCTGACTATTTTTGGCTTTCTTATAAGCATGAAACGTTCCTATACCTTAACATTGGGCCAACCAAAGTGTGACGTGCTTGCACCGCAGGCGCACATGAGGTGAAGGCAGATAGCAGCGAGAGCATACGTCCGCGTAGCTCAGTTGGGAGAGCGACTCCTTCCGGAATGAGGGAACCAGGGTTTGATGCCCCCCAGCGTGGAAAAAATGACGGAGAAATTTACTTCGTTATAAAAGTTTAAGTTTCTTACAACAGGATTGTACTGTATTTTTGAGTGTGATGATTCGGATAATCCTTAGTCTCGATTAGTAGAGAAAACTAGTACTGTACTGTACACGAGCACTGTGCAGTTTGATTCAAATACTGGTATCATTAATTTCCAAGAAGAAAAAATGGCCGCCTCGGTGGCGCAGTGGTCTAAGCGCTGGCTGTGATCGTTCCTCGGAATGGGTCCCGGTTCGAGTACCGATGAGGCATGTGTGGTGCGTTTGTCCAACGGCACCCGCACCTCTCCTCCCGAAACCAGTGGCCTCATATTAAAGACAGGCAACTAACTACCCATAGCCCTTAGAGCCAGGGATGGCCTAGTGGTCAACGTTCGTGACTGCCACGGAAAAGTTTAAAAATCGATCCCAGGCAGGTACGAACGCTCGAACCGTTAAATATCCGCCGTGCTTCGGATGGGCACGTTAAGTCGTCGGACTCCAGGTAATGAACCCCCGTTTATAAACAAGGACGTCTTTCTCCCCTTTTCTACCTCGCTTCGGTGTGACTTTCCTGTGGGGCACTGTAGCCCAAATCTGTTCCTTTTAAAGGTTGTTTAAGACCTGAGATCAGACACTCCCTTTCTAAAATCCTCTACATAATTCCTTCAGTCTCTCCCATATCCCTTAGAGCTGCTCATGGTGATGGTTAAACTCCCCTCCCCAAAAGAAAAACATGAAATGCATAATCGCGCAAAATCATTTTTGCTTGAGAGCGTTCAGTCTAGTATACCCTGGTATCAGATAGCATTATCAAACACCTATCGTTTCCACCTCATTTTAAAACTTCCGCTTTCCTAAAGCCCGTCCAAAAGATCGATGTACACGGAAATATTTGAAATGCATACCAACTATAACATACCTGTGAAAATGTGGTGATGTGCACTACTGTTTGTGAAAATTGCACATCATGAAAGCTTGCTGGTGTTAACTTGAAACTTACAGTGTATGTAAAACAGGTCGGGACATGTAAATGATTGAAATGTCAGTAAAAATGCGCATGCGGTTTCGGTGCGGTGCCCTCTGAACTGTCCGGTCTTAGGTATAAAGAGCTGGCTCAAACGAGATGTAACAACCAGAGCCGACATTGAGCCAAAATGGTGTTTCTTGTGTCTCATTATGCCCCGGAGTCAAAGAAATTCGCATTATGTACACCTGAGGGACTTTGAGCGAAGAAAGATTGTTAGGATGAGAGAAGCTGGATTTTCCTGCCGCGAAATTGCCACTGGTACGGGACGAAACCCCAATACAGTGATGCGAACGTAGCATTAGTGGACAGATGAAGCTCGGGCGCTCAGAAATTCTGGAAATGGACCGCAAAATAGCACGACTGCAAGGGATGACAGACACCTCTTTCGCATGGCAGAGACCCATAGCACAGCGATATCCTCGGTGTTATCGCAGCAAAGTCTGACTCTGTCACAGGGCATTGCTTTAACCTTCAATCAAAGACGCCTCAGAGGGTAATGGGGTCTCGAACACATACCTTGGCGCGCTGATTGGTAAAAATAGGTCGTGCTTTCTGATGAGTCACGATTCAACTTGATGCACCTTGATGGTCGTATACGAGTTCGAAGACATCGTGGAGAGCGTCACCTTGCAGCGTCACACGGGCCCAACGCCAAGCGTCATAGCCTGGGGCGCTATTGCATTTAATTCACAATCTCTCTTGATACTAATTGTGGGAACTCAATAGCAAGCGATACGTCAGGGATGCTTTAGAGGCAGAGGTGACACCTTTCCTTCAGAGTTGTCGTGGCGCTGTATTCCAGCACGCTAATGCTGGGCCATATATGACCCGAAATATCTAAGGACCCTTCCATGCACTGCAGATATCGCTCCTTTCCTGGCCTGCACATTTGCCAGATATCTCCCCAATCGAACACATCTGGGACGTGGCAGCTGAGCGACTGGCCAGTCAAGCGCCTCCGCTAGTCACTACAAATGAACTCTGGTCTCACACAGAAGCACCAATGCAGGCTATTCCCCAGAACGATATCGAAAACCTCTTTCATTCAATGTCACGACATGTAGGAGATATTATTCTTGCTCGAGGTGGCTTCACATGATACTGAGTTTTGAAGTGAAAAATTCTTGTATAGCTCTACAAATGTAATTAGTAATTTCCTGTAACATGAAGAATCTGTGATATAAATTTCATTTAAATAGCGCGATTCTTTCTTGGTGTTGCAATTTTCACAATCAGTAGTGCATATTGCAGTGACTGGCATTTAAAAAGAAACGATTTCGAGGAAACCAATACGTCACTAAGAGCTACAGAGACCGAAACGAAATAAAGGAAACCTAAACGTTTGCGCGTACTTCAAATTATCTTGCTGACGAAACATCTTTGCCACTGTTAATAATATGCTTTACTTTAAGCTTTTCAATAATTTTTATGCTCTCGGCTTTCATTTATTTTTATGTTAAACTTCCTTCCTCTATTAAAGTGATTTTCTGTGACACTCTTTAACTTTTCTCCTCTTTTTTTTTTTTTTTTTTTTTTTGAAAGATTCCATTAAAAAGGACAAAATGAAGGGAAGCTTACTGGGTTTAAATTCTGAAACTCTCCTTTGGAAAAAAGGGAAAAAAAAGAAGAAAAAGGATGGAGAAGAAAAGAAAAGGAATAAAAGCCGTGCATCGAATCAAATTCTGGTTTGCTTGCTAATGGTGATTATTGTTTCTCTCTTGTAAGAGCATTACCGGTGTCAATCACACCACGCCATTACGGTTTTCAGGAGAATAGAGTCGATTTTCAGTCACCGCCTCGGGCTGTGGCAGCGGCCATTTTCCCTTCCCCGTCACCAAACATTAGTTCTCTTTTTGTCCACATTAGCATCGCCGGCGCTTCCGGGACGTTCTCTTTTTCTCCAGCACTCTGTTGCCAGATGCAATCAATCAACTTCGTATCCGGTAGTCAATTAATCGGGTGCCGGGATTTTAATAGGAAAAGTGAGTCCACAGAGGAAAATGAAATTATTTCTGGCAGAGAAAGGAGAGAAGGTTAACACAATACCCTTCCCCACACTTGAAAGAAAAGGGAACGAAAGAAAGGGATGAGGAAACTGAAAATTGAACTTCAGTTGACGTGTGAAGAAAAGGAAGAAGTTAATCAGATCGACAAAGCAGAAGAAAAGTATAATCTCTCAAACCTCCCAAACAAAGAACGGAAATTTGTGGGAAAAATCAAAGAAAGGCTGATTAAGTGCTCACAAGAAAGAAGAAAGAACAACTGTATAAATTTTCAGGTATTAAGGGTTAAAAAGAAAATTAACTTTATGGAAATGAGGTGTTCATGATTATCCCAAACACTTTTCACGACATCCGTGTGCATGTAGCGTTGAAAACGTAACATGCTTCCTCCGTTACATGATGAAATACAACAAAAATATTTACAAAATTTGAACATAAATGAAATGAAAATGTGACAGCGTAGTTATGTCTCCATCTTTTTATGCCAAGGGACGTAGTTAGAACCTCGGGTGTTTGATAAATAGGTATAGTGTTAGTTTCACGATTCTGGTTTATTCTCTTCAATGGGTTCAGCAAATGTAAATTAATGATAAGCTACTCCTACCAGCTTTTCATGTTCACTGTATTTGTTAAAATTTTAAAAAAGGTAGACAAATTATTAATTATTACAAAAAGTGGCGTAAATGGCGCCATCTGCTTGTTTCGGGATACAACAGATGATCCATTTTTCTTACTTAGATGTTTTCATCTTACTTTGTGTGTGTGTGTGTGTTCATGAATTTACCGAAACAGCCAGACAATCTACATTATGAATCTTTTAGACGAATAACCTGAATATTTGTTTGTTTAGAGGTTTAACGACCACCTTGGGTAACACAATGAGTTACAGAAGATGTTAACACATTTTTAGGACGATTTTTTACTCTCTCCAACCGTAGGTTAAAGAAGCGTATATGCTCCAGCTTTGTCTGTCTGCACGCACCATAACTCGCGTAAAAACGATTCAATTTTGAAGACATTTTAGTATGTGGTAGGGGACAGACAACCTGGGACGAACCCCATTGAAAATGGGCGAGTTAGGGTCAAAGGTCAGGACGTAGGAGCGGGATCCATTCAATCGCCCTTATGCGTCATAACTTATGTAAAAACGCTTCGATTGCGACAAAACTTTATCATGTTGTTTCGGAGATATACTGAACCGGTTATGTTGAATATCATCAAAATGGGGTTAAAGGTCAGGGCACAGGAGCGAGATTTATTCCATAGCCATTATCCTCATAACTTGATTAAAAACGTTTCTATTGCGACAAAACTTTAGTATGTTGTTCCGGAGGTATACTGAACCAGTTCTGTTTAATATCATCGAAATGGGGTCAAAGGTCAGGACACAGGAGCAAGATATATTCCATAGCCATTATCCTCATAACTTGAGTAATAACTTAAAATTGGTAGTGGTACTTCATTCCGCTCTTCCATTGATTTCCATAGTCCAATCTTTGTTTTACATCTGCTTTTAGAATGCGCTCTTTTTCGCAATCTGAAGGCACAATAGTTTCATTGGTGACACATCAGGGGACTTTGAAGGAATATGAGCAAAAGGTACAGACTTGATACCCCGTCTCTTTTTCCCCCTTTCTTGAAGAAATAGAGTAGTAGATTTGGATGTATGACTGGAAGCCTTATCCTGATGGAGTTCTATTCTTTGAAGGCTCTGTGGATAAAGAAATAGTGTTTCCTCTTTAATTAGAAGAGTTAAAACATTATTTTGATAATACTGTATGTAGAACTAATTCTTTCTACCATTCTTTTAAACTTTTCTTAACTTTAATTTCCCATTGTACGAGAAACCAGCAATAAAGAACGCCAAAATTCATTGGCCACCATAACTTCAAATGCCATTTACGAGATACCTATGATAGCTACGGACATGGGACAGGTGTCATTTTAATCATTTAGTGAAACTTTCTTCGGATTCTTGGAACCAAGTTTGTAAGTCTTTTTCTGCTCTTTTGAGATAGCAACTCGACCAATTTTTAGCCACAGTCGTTTAGGTAGATCCATGCTTCATCAATAGTCACAATAAATTTCCTTATGTCTCCGCTAAGTGATTTTCATAAAGAAGTCTACATCGTGTTCTGCGCTCAGCCACGTGCGCCTGGGCAAAAGGTGGTGAACATGATTTTTTTTTTCAGATTCAAATCTTTGTTTATTACCTTGTTCACAGTTGTACAAAGATTTTGAACGACTTAGCGATTGGTCATTGGGTCGGTGGATTTTCTTTTAAGACCAGAAACCTTACTTTTGAAACAGTCGTAAAAGTATGTGCCTTCTTTAGATATTCGTTTGGAGTTCTTTTTCCTGTAAAAAGCAATGCTTGACAATTTCCCCCTCTATTAGTAATAATATTGCTCATTCTACATTTAGAAATGCTAATTCTGTGATTTTCACAGCGTTTTTTAATTAGGCCTACAGAATACGAATATTTCTCCTCTTAATGAGCGAAAACTTGACTTTCTATCCACAGCTTGTTCACGTGCGCCATTTTCTTAGCACACGATATTTAACTGCAGCAGATGTAAATAGACAAAGTCATCGATCTTTCCGCGTTTTTTTTAATTAACACACAGCAACGGAAAAACTGCATTTCGACACCGCTGGGATAGAACTCCAGATATCTCGATAACTAGCCGAGTGCGTTCGCTTTACGCTACGGTGCCAACAATCCACGGCACTATGTGTGTTTATCTGTCAGCATCTGACTTCTAAAATCCGTTGGGATGGGCTCAGCAACTGAGACGTCTCCATCTGGTGGGGCTTAACGGCACAAGCTCTTTATTTATAACTAATAAATCCAAAAGGCCAGAGAAATGGTGAAAATCTTCCAAACACGTGGAGATTATGTAAATTCTTTCATGTTCATCTAAAACGCTGTTGCCAGTTTCAATTCTTTGAACTTCTTTAATTATCTGTGATTTCTTATCAAAAGCGTTCTAAAAATGTGTGAACATCATCTGTATAAGAAATCACCTGTCCCTAATTTAGGGTAACTAGTGCTACGAGAATTTAATATAGGAGATTTAGATAATGATATGAAAACCATATTCATAACACCTTTTCCATATCGCAATATATTTTCTTTATTTCATCGTGCTTGGGAGCAACATTTTCATTCCCCTTAGCAGGAAAAGCAGTCTTTGGGTAGGCACCTCGTTGTCCCATTTGCAGACACCTTTCTTAGGAATTTAGCATTGAGACAGGCATTTTTGTTGGTATTACCTTTGTTTTGGATAGACACCTTTGCCAATCGAAAAGCCATTTTCAGTCTTTCGGTTTCTTTGATAGCCCTTTCCGAAAGGGAGGTCGTTTTCCGTAGCCCTCTGTGCTTTTAGCTTTGATCAGGGGACGCCCGACGAGTTTCTCAGGCAGGGAGTCAGAAAGTGTTGCAGGTTTTGCTTGCGAGGGTGGAAGAAAAGTTTTGACTTTTCGCCCTATAGCGGAGCGGGTTGAACAGAGGTGACGTTTTCAGAGATGACGGTGAGTCTTCAGGGGAAACGAGATAGAAAGGTAAAGAACCCGAGCTCCGATCATGGGGTTTCAAATGCGTGGAGAAAATATGCATTTGAAAAAGCAGAAGACGCGAATAGTTTAATAACCGGGCAGTGAAAGATCTTAGGAAAGCACGCGTAAGAGATTTAGGAAGAAATAAGGGTTGATATCGCGAGAGTAGGATTTTGAATCAACGGAGCAAGACCCTAGGATAGCCTCAGTCAGTATGTTAAACAAAATAAATGTGATTAGAAATACAGAATGTGTCTAAAGACTTTCCCTGATTACGATAAGTCGTATAAAATGAACCGAGTTAGTTAGACGTACGCGGTTTGTTGCATTGATTGGGTCATATTCTGAAGTTTTTTGTTAGTTGTACTTTGGGAACAATAGGTGGCGCTGCACGTCCGCAGCGTAGTTTGTTGTTGAAAGCGTCAGTCGGTGAAATGGCGTCTATATGCAGGAGAAGGCTAACTGTGTTCTCTTGTTTCATGAAACCAAATCTGCAATTTCAGCGCAGCGGAAGTTTAGACGTGAGTATGATAGAGTTCCGCCTGATGTGAAGAGCATTAGGAACTGGTATCAAAAGTTTAAACAGAAGAGCAGTCTCGGTGATCATGCAAAAATTGGAAGATCTTCGATTTTTTGCATACAAATTGCAAATTGTTCAAGCCTTGGAACCTAATGATGGGCAAAGACGTGTGACATTCGCTATGGATATTCTTGAACGAATAGAGGAAGATAATGACTACCTGAAGCGGATTTGTTTTTCAGAAGAATCAACTTTTCATACCTCAGGTAAAGTGAACACGCATGATGCCCGTATCTGGGGTTCAGAGAATCCACATGTGGTTTTGGAGAAACAGAGGGATTGCCCTAAAATCAATGTTTGGTGAGGACTAATGCACAACAAAGTAATTGGACCGTTCTTTTTTATTGAGCCCACCATTACGTCGGGTATTTACCTCGACATGATGCAGCTGCATGTTGCACCTCAATTGGAGGAGCTGCAACACGTAATAGAGTACGGACTGGACGTCCTCCGTACTCTATTACGTGTAACAGAGTACGGACTAATAGAGTACGGACTGGACGTCCTCCGTGTAACAGAGGGAGCCCACGTTGAGGTATAGTGATGACCCGGAAAACAACTGGATTTCAGGTAAGCTATTTTGGAAAACCGTATGTGTCTAACGTGCGTGGTTCGTTTTATACGATTTATAGTAATCTGGGAAAGAATTTAGATATACACTCTACATTTTATATCCTCCATTCAATATTCTGAAGTGTGTTTTTCCCGAGTTTTCCATCCAAGAAGTTTATTTAATATTCTGCGTATTTCTGCAACAAGTTGGTTACGAGTTATCTATGGGTAACCTGGAATAATTATTGTTTTAGAATAAGATATAGACATATCACCGAATATTGTTACCAGCGACACCGAACATTGTAACACTAGTTCCAGGAAAGGGGAGAGAATGAGCTCACCACCCATGCTTCACCAGGGACGAGAGGCCGGAACTATTCCGGACGAATGATAAGAAACCAGAGTTTAGACCACTCCACCACCGGGGGCGGTTCAGTAATCTGAATACCTACCTAATATAATTTTTTTGTTTCGGGTTTTAACAACCGCAATGAGCACGTCGTAGGGCTATAAGGAATCTCCCGTCCCTAATAGGAACACTGGTTCCAGGAAAATGAGACAGCCATTGCCGTAAGACCAGCACACAACCCATGTCTACCCCAGGACTCAAACTCAGGTCTATGTTGGACTAATGGTCAGAAGTGGACGTCTCATGCTACTCGACAACCAGATAGGTGAAGTCACAAGTCCGTGTTCTTCATTGTGTAGTAATCGCTGTATGTACTATATGGTTTCAACATGATACAATCAGGATTTTGTAGTCTCGTGTTACCCACTGAACCTTCTCAAAATTTAGAGAAATTGCTAAATAAGAAATACTGTCACGAAGTGGACTTACCTTTTATTTTGATATTCGTATTTTACCAACAGAAAAAAGTTAATTAAAGAAAAGGTAGTGCTTAAAAAATAATACTCGTAAATATATTTCTTATACGACAATCCTTGATTACCGATCTGTGAAATTAAAATGCAAAAATTCACCTAGATAATTCACAATATTCTTCTTCGTTCACCGTATTTACCAGAACTCTCCCCTTCACACTTACACTTTCATTGGAATATGGTCATATTGTTGTGTGAAAAAATACTTCGCCTTTCACTCCTCCAGAAGGAAAGTATCCCACACGAGTGGAAACATTCTACATTCATAATGATGGTAAGTATTGATGAACGTTCATCATTAAATTAAACCGTTTTCCTGATTTAATTTGTCCATCTCCTAAACTTTCCTCCTGTCAGAATTTTTCCATGTACATCTTCATGAGTTATTTTAGGGGCATTTTTTTCGTGTATTTTTCTGAGTGAAATATAAGTAATTAATGAAGAAAAACATTAGATGCCAGAAGAGTTGCCAAGCCCATGATGACATAATATCACAAGGTGAAATTAATAAAACAAAGAAAATTCATTTTTTAGCACGTCTTTTGCAAAAAACGATTGTGCTTATGTTATCGCTTTTGTCCGTCTGTCTGTTCGTCCTCCATCCATATCTCTGCAACTACTAGTCCGATTTGAAAATTTTTTTACGCATTGGGATGCTTGAAATATGCGAATGACGTTCCTTCATTTCGTCTTTTTTTTACGAAGCACAATTTTGCCGCTAGAGGGCGTAAATGCAGATGATATCGAACTCAAAATACATTTTATTCCGTATATTTTCTTCTAGACATCCGATTGAAAAAAATATTTTACATTTCGATTCCATTTATGTCGAAGAGCATTTTAGGTACGGCCACTTTTCCAAGTTACGCATAGATTTCCCGCTAGGGGACGTAAAAGTAAATTGCGTTTTCTCCGATATCTCTACTTTTAAAACTCCGATCTGAAAAAAAAAAAATTTTTCAGCGAATGCAGCTTAAGATGGGACATTTTTTGCATATAATTTCCAATTTTTGGTAAAGAATGGTTTGGCCACTAGGGGGCGTAAGCATTAATTTCTGCTTCTGATGTATTTGCCACAAAATTTGAGCTTCTAAGACCTCGATTGAAAAAATTCGTTTGTGGACCGATGCCACTCACGTCGATAAACACTTTTCGCAATATTTTCCTCTTAAAATATTTTGTGGTTTCTTCGTCAGGGGCCGTAGATGTATATCTATTTTTGTCAATATCTCTGCTGCTAATGGTCCAATTTGAAAAATTCCTTCTTTATCGGATAGAGTTTCCGGTGCGACATGTTTTTCATATAATCTCAAAATTTTCAAGTATTTTATAGACTTTTCCCTAGGGGGCGTAAAGGCACATTGCTTTTCCCCAGATATCTCTGCTCCTAAAACTCCGATTTAAAAGAATTCTTTCTGCACCGGATACAGCTCCTAATTGGAAATCGTTTGCATATAATTTCTAATTTTTGGTAAAAAATGGTTTGACCACCAGGAGGAGTAAGCCTTAGTTTCCTCTTCTGATGTACTTGCAGCCAAATCTGAGCTTCTAAAATCTTGATTGAAAAAATTCGTTTGTAGACCCATACTACTCACGTCGATAAACCTTTTCGAAATATTTTCTTCTTGAAATAATGCATGGTTTCTCCGCGAGGGGTTGTAAATTTATATCTTATACAAATTTTGAAGATGACAATCCGATTTTTGGCGTAAATGTGACAAGGATGGTAAGTCAGAGAATATCCGAAAACTTGAAAATTTTCATCGCCCTGGAGCGGGACTCGAACCCGCGTCTCCCAGAAAACGCCCGGGTATGCTACCCACTACACCACCCAGAACGACCAAGTTTCAAGTTTCCGATCAATTTGAATATAACCATCACAGGATTCGCTAGTCTAAGCAACCGGCATTCATGTTTAGCGAATCTGGAGGTTAAGAAACTTATCCCGTGTTTGCCCGTTTTCTGATATTATCTGACTTATCATCCTTGTCACATTAAGGCCAAAAATCGGATTGACATCTTCAAAATTTGTATTATATGGCGTAATCCCGTATTTCTTTCATGATTTAACTCCTTCTCCAGGCAAACACGGGATAAAATTCTTTACCTTCAGATTCGCTAAACATGAATGCCGGTTGCTTCGACTAGCGAATCCTATGATGGCTTTATTCAAATTGATCGGAAACTTGAAACTTGGTCGTTCTGGGTGTAGAATACCCGGGCGTTTTCTGGGAGACGCGGATTCGAGTCCCGCTCCAGGACGATGAAAAAATTTTCAAGTTTTCGGATATTATCTGACTTACCATCCTTGTCACATTTACGCCAAAAATCGGATTGTCATCTTCAAAATTTGTATTATATGGCGTAATCCCGTATTTCTTTCATGATTTATCTCCTTCTCCGGGCAAACACAGGATAAGATTCTTAATCTCCAGATGCGCTAAACATGAATGCCGGTTGCTTCGACTAGCGAATCCTGTGATGGTTTTATTCAAATTGATCGGAAACTTGAAACTTGGTCGTTCTGGGTTGTGTAGTTGTTAGCATACCCGGGCGTTTTCTGGGAGACGCGGGTTCTAGTCCCGCTCCAGGACGATGAAAAAATTTTTTTTCAAGTTTTCGGATATTATCTGACTTACCATCCTTGTCACATTTACGCCAAAAATCGGATTGTCATCTTCAAAATTTGTATTATATGGCGTAATCCCGTATTTCTTTCATGATGTCTATCTTATTGTTGTCAATATCTCTATTTCCAAGAGTCCGATTTGAAAAATTCTTTTGATGGATAGCTTTTCTGGTAAGAAATATTTTTCACATTTCAAAATTTTCAAGTAGCTCAGACTTTTCGCTAGGGGACGTTAATGTAAACTGCGTTTTCCCCGATATTTCTGCTTTTAAAACTTCGATTTGAAAAATTCTTCTTGTATCGCATACAGCTCTTGATTTCATACAATTTCTAATATTTGGTAAAGAATGGTTTGACCACCATGGGGCGTAAGTGTCAATTTCTGTTCCGATGTATTTGCAGCAAAATCTGAGCTCCTGAAAACTTCTCTGACAAAATTATTTCCTGGACATACCACTCACATCGAAAAACCTTTTGAGAATACCTTCCTCTTAAAATAATGAATGTTTTTCCCGCCAGAGGTCGTAGATGTATATCTTATATTTGCAGATATCTCTGCTTCTAAGAGTTCGATTTGAAAAATTCTTTCTTTGTTGGAGAGTGTTTCGACTGCGAAATGTTTTTCATATAATTTCAAATTTTTCTTAACGCAAAAATCTGTAATCAGAGGGCGTAAGTTCACGATTCCGTTTACACTAATACCTGCGGGATTAAAAACCCGATTGGAAAACTTCTTTCTTCCGTCAGATACTATTGTTTTCCATACCGGTTTCATTGACTTTGAATAGCTTTGATAAATTTAATTCGCGTCAGAACGGATTCAAAAGACGTGCTCATTACATCCTAAAATTCAATGTCATTTGTTTGTTATTTTCTTGTACCATACGCTACATACAATATACACATTTTCAAAAGCGCTACAGAGGTTGATTTATAGTATAATGTTGCAGAATGTGTTCATGGTGTATAACAAACTTCCAATTTGCAGAAGTGAAACTGAAGCACATAGTTTTTTTGAAAGAGAATTAGCAGATTCACGGCTAAGAGGCATTTTTGGGCGCGTACAACTCAAGATAAATGCACAATAAGTCTCCTTGATTTTTAAGAAATCGTTACAAAGATTGCTTTGTAATATCATGTCGCAGAATGTGTTTATGGTATGTAACAAAGTTCTAATCTGCAGAAGGGAGCTTGAAAATTGAAACTCACATTTTTGAAGTTAGAATTAACAGCTCCACGGCAAAGTAGCATTTTAGGGGCGCAGTGCAACTTAGGATAAATGCACAGTAAGTGTCCTTCAAGGTAACCTTTGAAGGACAGTGTTACCTTCAAGGACACAGTAAGTGTCCTTTGAAGGTAACACTGGACATGGCTCAACCGAGAGAACAAGCTGGATTCAGGAGTGGCTACAGCACTATAGATCATATCCACGTACTGAGAGAACTAATTGAAAGAGCGAGGGAATATGAACTTCCATTGTGCATGGCTTTTATCGATTATGAAAAAGTCTTGGATTCGGTAAAACCATCAGCAGTTACAATGGCTCTGAAATCCTGCGGTATTGAAGATGCATACATTAATATTATTAATAACATCTATGAAAATGCAAGTGCAAAGATTCGGCTGTTTGAAAATACAACACACATAAAAATTGGAAAGGGAGTGAGACAAGGTGACATCATATCTCCGAAGCTCTTTAATGCCACATTGGAAAATGTCTTTCAATCACTGAACTGGGAAAACAAAGGGATAAAGATTAATGGAGATTATCTAACCCACCTTCGTTTTGCTGATGACGTAGTCATTTTTGCAACTACCCGACCAGAGCTGCAGAGTATGATCCAGGAACTTGCTGACAAGAGTAAAGAAGTGGGATTAAAAATGAACTTTCAGAAGACAAAAGTGATGTTCAATGCTTTTTCAAGAAATGAAAATTTATCAATTGATGGAGAAAAGCTGGAGATAACAGACACGTACGTTTATCTTGGACAGCAGATATCAAGTGAGGGTCACATTGATGAAGAAATTAATCGGCGTAAAAAACTTTGCCTGGAGAGCTTTTGGAAGAAACAGCATACTTTTCAAGAGCAATATGCCATTATGTCTTAAAAGAAAAGTGTTTGATCAATGCATCCTTCCAGTGCTTACATATGATGCAGAGACGTGGACCTTAACTAAAAGAGACATACATAGGCTGCAGACAACTCAAAGTAGCATGGAGAGGTGCATGCTTGGTGTAACCAGGAGAGGTAAGAAGAGGAACTCGTGGATCCGAAAAATTACAAGAGTGGAAGACATCGTGATCAGAGTTAAATCCCTGAAATGGCAATGGGCTGGACATACTGCCAGAAGGACAGACCATCGATGGACAGCCGAAATTTTAAATTGGATTCCAAGGGACAGGAAAAGACCCAGAAGAAAACCACATATGGAAGATGGGTGGATGAAATTCGAAAGTATGCAGGAGTGACATGGAGGAGACTGGCACAAGACAGACCGTTGTGGAGGAAACTTGGGGAGACCTTCGTCCAGCAGTGGATTGATAATGGTTGACAATGATGATGATGATGATGAAGTGTCCTTAATTGTTCGAAGAGTATGTCTTAGGCAATTTTTCGCAAAAGATGGCTGAAAAATACAAATTATATTAATATGTTGAGAGACTAAAGTTTGCTTTTTGAGATGTAAAAAATAAAAGTAAGCACAAGCGTTCGCGCGCGCGCGAGAGCGAGATAAAGAGTAAGAGAGAAAGAGAGAAGAGAGAGAGAGAGAGAGAGACAAGGAAAAATAATATTTTTCCTTAATATATTATATTAAATGTGTAATTTTAACGAATATTCAACTCATGTAAAAATCACGTAAGTTTAATCCTCATTTCACTCAGCGATTTTATGCATCCTGTAATAAGAACGCAAAACAAATATAATTTGAAAGAACTGTGGACTTGTGTGATTTTATTCCACCAAATATGGAATTGTGTATCAAGAGATAAGAAGTGTCGCGAGCCCTCAATTTAACAAACAGAGGTATGTTTTCTTATTCCTAGTTTGAAATTTCAAGTAGTACGGTTCGGTTTCAACCATTTAAATGAGAAAAATGGTGTTTCCCGAACTCATAAGTAAGATCTTTCAGAGTAGCTCTGGAAAGTGTTCCTCTGTATAAGTCACATAGTACTTCGGACTGACTTCTCCCCCGACCTAAATTCTTAAGTGGTGATGTTGCCCTAAACAGAAAAATGCCCTAGGCATGAAAGGGTTAGGTAAAAACAACTCGGAAAGAAGATTCTCAGAAATTTTGAAAGATAACATAAAATCTGATTTGTTGTTTTTATTATTTTCATTTATTAAATTTTTGTAAATTACCTCAAAGAGAATCCTTCGTTATTTTTAAACATTCTTCACCGGGAAAATGGGCCACAATGTCTCCTTAAAAACAATACTCCTTTGTTTGAACTTCTCTTTCTCTCGTTCTCTCTAAGGTGGTATAACGATAGCCTTGATCATCTGTGGATATAAGTAATAGCTTTTCTTTTGTTCCCTCCTCTGGTTCCGAGGTGGGGACAAATCCAGCGGCTTGGGACCACCGCTCTACCAGTACCTCATGTATACCTTCGCGCATTTCGGCCATTGCATCGATTACCATTGACCGATTCCCATCATCGACAGCGTCTGAAACGGTGCCGCGCACGTGCAACCTGTGGTACAAAAAGGCACCAAGTGGTTTTCATCGGTGAATCCCGTTTCTGATAGGATTACGATATAATCAGCGCAGATTCATGTGGCAACGATTGTAAAGCCTGCGCGTTCTTCTGGTTTTATGGTGTGGGAGCTACAAGGTACGATCGTCGTTCATCCTTAGTGTTTGCCAACGGCAATGTGACTTCTCGGCCCTATGTGATCAAGATTCTGAAGCCTGTCACACTCCCCTTTCTTACTAGGGAGGTGCCTAACGCCACTTTTTAGCACGAAAGCACTCGCATTCATACTGCAGCGTATTCCTAAAATTGTCTTTGTCGTGTAAACATACTTCTTTGGCCAGCCAGATTCCTGATTCCCTTCCCACTAGAGTTCACGAGGGCTATGACTGGAAGCCATCTAGAGACCCATTAGCAGCCATCACGGACAACAGCTGTTCTGCGTGACCAAGTGAAGTACTTGATGGAAAATACCACAGAATTCTGTTCGACAACTTTACGTTTCCATGCCGAGACGCTTAACTCAACATAAATGGTGGTTTTACCCCACATTGATCTTCCCTTAGTGAGCACTGTTTTGTGTCAATCAGTATGTTCATTGGCATCTTCAAATTTTATCATGTGCTCCTTATCTTTACTCCTCTGCTGTCACTAGTTTTGGTGTCGTATCTACATTCACGAACAATGAAATTTGCGCACCTAGAAGAAATTATGCTACAACCGCGAAACTTTGCAAGTATGCAAATGACCCACGTTTGGTGCGATTTCGTATGACCGCACACCCTGTGGTGGCGCTGCAAGCACGAACCGGCAGCCTTATAAACCGGCTTGTAATCGATGCTCCATGAAAGCGGAAAGCACCGGCCGACGCAAGCAAGAGTACAAAGTGACAAGAATGCCGGGTAGACGCCAGAGACGTCAATTTACGCAACTTACGGACTTTGAAAGGGACCTGATCATCGGGCTGAAAACCGCAGGGTGGTCAGCGCACCGTATAGATCTCCACGTGGATCGTTCTGACCATACTGTCCGACTGTGTTGGGAGCAGTGGACACGTGACGGCACTTCCACACGGCGAGCGGCTCCGAACGTACCAGGAGGAGCACCGGTAGAGACGATCGACGGATCGTGCGTCAGGCGCGAACGGATCCCACGGGAACCCGGTCCACTATACAGGCAGATCTAGCGGCTCCTATGTGCCTACGAACCATTACCAGACGCCTTGAGAAAGCGAATCTGGAATCCCAGCGCCTCTTACGTGTGCTGCCATTAACACCGGAACATCGCCGGCTCCGTGTGCAGTGGTGCCAGGCCAGAGCTACGTGGAACTCCATAGACTGGCGAAGTGTGGTGTTTACCGATGAGTGCCGCTTCGTTTTGGAGACAGATGATCATCCTGTCCGGATGTGGAGGTCCCCGGGCCAACGGCACAATCCCAACTTCGCTATCGAGCGCCACATCTCCCCCACTGCAGGCATTATGGTCTGGGGAGCCATAGCCTACGATAGCCGACCAGCTGTAGTGGTAGTACGTGGATCATTGATGGGCCAGCGGTATGTGGATGAGATCCTACGGCCGCATGTGCTCCCATTCCTGTCCGAGATTCCAGGTGCGCTATACCAGCAGGATAATGCCCGCCCGCACACAGCTTGGGTTGACCAGGACTATCTGCGTCATGTCCAGACACTTCCATGGCCTGCCCGCTCCCCGGACATGTCCTCTATAGAGCATGTGCGGGACCAGTTGAAACGACAGCTGCAGCCGTGCCGCACTATCCGGGATTTGGAGCACACCGTCCAACATGTATGGGCCAGTCTGCCGAAGGACAACATCAGGCGTCTGTTCGCCGCCATTCCGGACCGTATTGCAGCATGTATGAGCCTCACAAGGTAGTGCGATGCGCTGTTAAAAATGACCGGACATAGTGCCACAGATCCTTTTGTAATTGTCCTGCAGCTCTGTTTTTGCCATCATGTATATCATTCATCTGTATCATTACGCCCATAAAATTTCAGTTCAATCCGATGCTTTCTTCTTGGTGCGCAAATTTCATTGTCCGTGAGTGTATATTCCTGTTTCCTCAGAATGCTGCAATTTCATTGTCAAGGAGCGAACAATCAATTTAAAGGAAGTAGAAATGTTGAGGAATAGAAGTCTACGGTACGGCCGAGAACTTCTCAAGAAACTTACGGATTGAAGAAAGTGTTGTGCGAGAAATGGGGCAAACTTGACCTGAGTTTTGCTATACCCACTTTTGCGATGGAGATTAAGCTATAAAGCACGGGATGAAGCAGAACCTCAGAACGAAAGTAAACCCCTACCTCGCCAAAGACTCGAGATAATTTTGAAGTTAGCCTCTTATGGTACTGGCAAAGATTCGAACTAATTACCTCAACTTCTGAAGTTACCCATTAAGATCTGGGCTAAGACTCGAACTGAGGACTTCAGCTTCACAAATTGGCCTCCTAAAATCTCGGAAGACTCGGACTAAGGACTTCTGCTTTCCAAGTTAGCTTCCTAAGATCTCGGTAAAGATTTGAATTGAGAACTTCAGATTTCGAAGGTTGCTCTTAAGATCTCGGCAAACACTCCAAATGAGGACTTCAGCTTTCGAAATTAGCCTCTTTAGACCTCTGAAGACTCGAACAGATGACTTTAGCTCCCGAAGTTGGCTTCATATGATCTCGTCAGACTCGAACGGAGGACTTCAGCTTCCGAAGTTAGCCCCCTAAGATCTCAGCAGAGACTCGACCCAAGGGCTTCAGCTTCCGAAATCAGCCTGCTATGATCTGGGCAGAGATTCGAATTGAAGACTTCAATTTCCGAAGTTAGCCTCCTCAAATCTGGATAGAGACTCGAACTGAGGACTTCAGCTTCCGAAGTTAGCCTCCTAAGATCTCAGCAGAGACTCGACCCGAGGACTTCAGCTTCCGAATTTTTTTTTTTTTTTTGATTGGAGGTTTAACGACCACCGTGAGCAACTCAATGGGCCATAAGCAGTCGCCCGTCCCTAATTTAGGGTCACTGGTTACAGGGAAGGGAGAGAGCCAGTGCCGTAAGACAAACACAACATCCATGCCTCACCGGGATTCGAACCCTGACCCCGTTCGGACGAATGATCAGAGGCCATCGCTTAGACCACTGCGCCACCGGGGCGGCCTTCCGAAATTAGCCTGCTATGATCACGGCAAAGACTCGAATTGACGACTTCAACTTCCAAAGTTAGCCTCCTAAGATCTGGATAGAGATTCGAACTGAGGACTTCAACTTCCGAAGTTAGCCTCCTAAGATCTATATAGAGACTCGAACTGAGGACTTTAGCTTCCGAAGTTAGCCTGATATGATCTGGGCAGGGACTCGAACTGAGGACTTCAGCTTCTGAAGTTAGTCTCCAAAGACCTCTGTCACGGAACGAATACGATTTCTTCTCTATTGCAGTTTCAATAGACTTTTAAGAAATTCTCTTTTCCCGTGTGTTGATTATTATAAATCCTGAAAGCTACATCTGCGTTTCGCTTTTTATAAATGTTCTATTTATTTGCTCGGGTTGTCAAGAAAACTCTTTTGAAGCCGAAGTTGTCAGAATTTTTCCATGTACATCTTCATGAGTTATTTCAGGGGCATTTTTGTTCGTGAATTTTCGTGAGTGAAATATAATTAATGAACAAAAACTTAGATGCAAGAAGAGTTGCCAAGCCCATGATGAAACAATTTCGCATGGCAAAATTAATGGAACAAAGAAAAAAACTGCATTAGTTCAGCTTTTTAATGTTGCTGACGTAGCTTATATAATTAGTCAAACTGGTAATTAATGCAAGCTTGACACTTTCACTGGCAACTTTCCTTCCCTGTCATATGCGTTTTGCTTCCATTTCGCTTTTTCAAGACTCCTTTTTCTTCTTCCTCGCATTTTATCTCTTCCTTTTTTGTGACCAAAGAGCGCAAGTTGCTTGTGAAATATTTTACTTATTAGAGGCTCTTTAGCAGAATATTAATTATCGTAGTTTTTGTTGCACATAACTGTTGGCATGTATAATACCGTACGCGACAGTTTTTTTTTCTGGCATGATGGTAAACAACATTTCTTCTGCAGTGAAACCCTGACTCAAAAAGGAACCACACCTTCAAGGCAAACCAAAGGAGAAAAATTGATTTCGAGATAGAAAAAGGATAATTGAATTCGGAAGGGAAAATTGAAGTTATGCGAAAACTTATTTACGAAGATTCAGAAGTACAAACCGCTTGTAGACAAAAAAGAAGATAGAAAAAACACTCCTGCTTGGTCTAAAAGCAAGACTTCAAAAATTTTTCTCGTCAGATATGATTGTGCAGAGCTATTATTTGTCTTAGCAAATGAATTTCTTTTGCATGACAACTTTTGAGAAGCAAAAAACATTTCTCCCTACTATTAAATAAGCACCCCCAAGAATTTAACGAGAAAGACTTTTGTTTTCCCCTAGCAAAGGAAAAAGTCGAAATTGGGAATTCTGAAAGACTTTGATGAAAACAGCATGTCTTAGGACTAACAGAAAACATGTGCTCATGGTTTTGTTAAAAAGATATATCGTCTGGCTAGCAGATTAATACTTCAACCGGTCGGAAAGAATTAGCTTTGGGTTAGGAAAATTGGCTGAAATCAGCTTGAACGAATCGATTTCCTAAGAAAGGGCGCGACTGCGGAACAAATTCATTCGGGGTGTGATTAGCGGGCCCAACGTCGCTCGAACGAGTGACCTGAAAAACCAGAGCATCAGGAAGTGTTGCTCCTCCCCCTCTTTTTTAGCGCGTCTTTTGTAAAAAAAGATCGTGCTTCTGTTATCGGTTTGTCCGTCCGTCCGTCTGTACCCACGGTATCTCTGCAACTATTAGTCCGAGTTGAAAAATTCTTTTTGCATTCGGAAGCTTGAAATGTGCGAATGATGATCCTTCATTTCGTTTTTTTTTACGATGTACAATTTTGCCGCTAGAGGGCATAAATGCAGATGATGTCGAATTCAAAATTACGTTTTGATTCACATATTTGCTTCTAAACATTCGATTGAAAAAATTCTTTTATCTTTCGATTCCATTTATGTCGAAGAGTGTTTTAGATATAGTTTCCTTTCCAAATTACGCATAGATTTTCCGCTAGGGGGCGTAAAAGTAAATAACATTTTTTCCGATAACTTTTCTCCTAAAACTCCGATAACTTTTTTTTCATCGGATACATCTCCTGATGGAAATTCTTTTGCATATAATTTCGAATTTTTGGTAAAGAATACTTTGGCCACCAGGGGATGTAAGTGTTAATTTTTGCTTCTGATGTATTTACCATAAAATCTGAGCTTCTAAAATATCGATTGAAAAAACTCTTTCGTGGACTGATGCCACTTACATCGATAAACCTTTTCGGAATATTTTCTTCCTTAAATATCCCACAGTTTCTCCTCCAGGGGGCGTAGATGTACATCTTATTTTTGTCAATATCTCGACTTCTAGGAGTCCGATTTGAAAAATTCCTTCTTTGTTGGATAGTGTTTTTAGTAATTCATGGACTTTCCGCTACGGGGTGTAAAGGTAAATTGCGTTTCTCCCTATATCTCTGCTTCTAAATCTCCGATTTGAAAAATTCTTTCTGCACCGGATACAGATCCTAATGGGAAATCGTTTGCACATAATTTCTAATTTTTGTAAAAAAATGGTT
This sequence comes from Macrothele yani, assembly GCA_039090855.1. NCBI lineage: Eukaryota > Metazoa > Arthropoda > Arachnida > Araneae > Macrothelidae > Macrothele > Macrothele yani. The sequence goes on from CM077001.1 coordinate 87,421,673, forward strand.
TGGCCATCAGGGGGCGTAAATCTTAATTTCCGCTTCTGATGTATTTGCAGCAAAATATAAGTTTCTAAATTCTCGATAAAAAAAAAACGTCGTTTGTAGACCGATACTACTCATGTCGACAAACCTTTTAGGAACATTTTCTTCTTAAAATAGTGCATGGTTTCTAAGCCAGGGGGCGTAGATGTATGTCATATTTTCGTCAATATCTCTACTTCTAAGGATTCGATTTGAAAAATTCCTTCTTTGTTGGATAGGGTTTCTAGTGTGACATGTGCTTCATATAATTTCAAAATTTTCAAGTAATTCATAGACTTTCCGCTAGTGGGCGTAAAGCTAAATTGCGTTTCTTCCTATATCTCTGCTTCTAAATCTCCGATTTATAAAAATTCTTTCTGCACCGGGTACAGCTCCTGATGGGAAATCGTTTGCACATAATTTTTAATTTTTGTAAAAAATGGTATGGCCACCAGGTGGCGTTAGTCGTAATTTTCGCTTTTGATGTATTTGCAGCAAAATATGAGCTTCTAAATTCTCGATTGAAAAAAACGTCGTCTGTAGACCGATACTACTCATGTCGACAAACCTTTTACAAACACTTTCTTCTTGCAATAATGCATGGTTTCTGCGCCAGGGGGCGAAGATGTATATCTTATTTTTATCAATGTCTCTACTTCTAATAGTCCAATTTGAAAATTTCCTTCGTTGTTGGATAGTGTTTCCGATGCGAAATGTTTTTCCTATAAGTTCAAAATTTTCACGTAAATCATTTAGACTTTCCGCTAGGGCGCATTAAGGTAAATTGCGTTTTCTGCTCCTAAAACTCCGATTTGAAAAAATTCTTCCTGTATCGCATACAAGACCTGATGGAAAATATTTTTCACATAATTTCTAATGTTTTGTAAAGAATGGTTTGGCCTCCAGGGGTCATAGGTGTTAGTTTCTGCTTCTGATGTATTTGTAGCAAAATCTGGGCTCCTGAAAACTCGACTAAATTTTTTTTTCTTGGACCTATACCGCTCATATGGATAAACCTTTTGCGAATACCTTCTTCCTAAAATAATGCATGGTTTTCCCACCAGCGGACGTAAAGTCACATTATATTTTTGTCGATAACTCTGTTTCTAAGAATTCGTAAGCTCAAGATTCCGTTTACACCAATATCTGAGGGATTAAAGATCCGATTGAAAAACTTCTTTTTTCCGTCAGATACTATTGTTTTCCATACCGGTTCCATTGCTTTTGAATAGCTTTGATAAATTTAATTTGCGACGTAAGAACGGATTCAAAAGACGCGCTTATTACACCCGAATATTCGGTGTCATCTTTGTCATCTTTCTTGTTTTAATTCAAAGTGGTCATTTGTGGGGATGACTGACACATCCTTTGTTATTGATTACCTGCTAAAAGTCTTAATAAAGTCTTCTCTTGCCTAAGAAAGCGAGAGAAGACATTTTTGTCATGATACCTGTTCCGTGTCAAAGGGAGAAGTAGTTCCTCATTTATGCCTTCGGTCATGTAACGGAGAATAAAAAACTTGAAGGAGAGTTTTTCACCCGTGACATCTTTATGTCCGATAATTTCTGAGATGAGAGGGAGAAAGGAATCGTTTTCTTCGGTCAAAACAAGCAGCTTTCGCAAAACCCGGTCACTATGCGATCCTTTCTTTTAGGAGATTTCAGGAAATTTGGAGCCAATGCGTTCGAGGCTAATTTTAGGTAACAGTTGGTTATCGTAGATCGGCCGTTTAAAAGGTTGAACAAACCTGTCCAGCGTGACGCGTCACTTGGAACCAGTACTCTATGGAAAAAAAATTAGTGATTTTTTGATAACTTAATATTTACGTGCCTCAGAACAGTGAATAATGAGCAACTGATAAGTCTTCCACTTCATGGAAGTAGTTGACTTATCCAGGGACGTCGCTAGACTTCGAAATCAGGACGGCGAACATTATTTTTGATGGGGCAAGCTTGATAGCAATTTTTTTACGAAACACTGAAAGAACGAATATTTAATGTTTTTTTTATTGAAGGTTTAACAACCACCGTGAGCAACGCAATGGGCTATAAACAGTCGCCTGCCCCTAATTTGAGGTCACGGGTTCCAGGGAAAGGAGAAAGGACAAACACAACATCCATGCTTCACTGGAATTCAAACCCGGGCCCATCTCGGACGAATGGTCATAAGTCAGCACTTAGACGACTGCACCACAGGGGCGGCTTTAATTGCTTTTCACTACCAGCTACAAAGGAATTAATGCAATCCTAACCGCTTTACCTGAACACACATACATACACGGATCTGACTAGTTACGACACTGGTGTAAGATACAAGTGTTGGTAGCATGTCGCCTTCAACTTTTAGCTTGCTCTGAATGCATTGTGTTAACTTGCTTTTCAAAATTTTGCATTTTACTTACGAAAATAGTACTGCACCTGAACAATTTATTTAAGGCTGTCTTCGAATGAGTGTTAGGGTTCATTTCTTGCAATAGATGGCACAAAAATCAGTCCTTGGGAGTGGCTTTTACATCTTGAGGGACTGTCCCAGAAGTTTGTGTCACCGAATCACTGCCAATCTCGCCATATTCCGAATGGAAGCGGTCTCTCGTTGGTTCCACAATGAAAAGACAAAGTAGGCGCTGTTACGTGTTAATCAATGACGTTAATTGGGGTGGAGCTCAGTAAGTAGGCGGAGTGTTTATAGCTCAACTTCAGGGGTTCTCTGCTAATGTACACATTTTCTCTTCAACAAATGAACGTGCAGTAGAATTTAAGATGATTTATGGAAGACAAGATTCCAATCTCACTTTTGGCCCTATTCAGTGATTTCTATTTGGCCAAGATAATTTTAAAAAATCAGACAGAAATGAGAGATTTCGTTTCTTCTAGACAGAAACACTGCTGAGCTAACTTATCGTGCCAAATTGGAATACTTTTGAGTCAGATAAATTGAATTAAAAAATATTAGAACACATTTTTCGGAATAATAACTGTGGCATATACTAGCTATGAGTCGTTCCAATTTGTCCTCAAAGTTTCAAACACTAAAAAGTCTTAGAGAAAATGTGTGCAAAGAATTTACATTGCAGATATAGGATGGAATTTCTCTTACACTCTATCAAAGACAGAATTAAAAGAACATGCCATTTTCCTTTATGTAAATCAAATTTTAACGTCATAGCATGCAGACACAATACACCACCTCTCCTAAACTACCGTCCTTCAAGCCAGCAACTTTGCCTTGCACTCATCTCCTGCAAAGCATCGTCAGGCACTTTCTGCACTTTCACTGTCCCGGGGCAATCCTAAGAGCGTTAGTGGAGCGTTAGACTGCACTTTCCGTGTCGGAATCCCCCACTTTGTAAAGAAAACAAGCAGAACAATTAGTAGTAACCACCTCAATGAATTTCTATCCACCCTCCTCATTAGCCCCCTGCCCATACAAACACGAACAAAAAAGATGACACCGAATTTTCGGGTGTAATAAGCACGTCTTTTGAATCCGTTCTGACGCAAATAAAATTTATCAAAGCTATTCAAAGTCAATGGAACCGGTATGGAAAACAACAGTATCTGACGGAAGAAAGAAGTTTTTCAATCTGGTTTTTAATCCCTCAGATACTGCTGTAAACGGAATTGTGAGCTTGCGCCCTTTGGTTGCAGACTTGTGCGTTAAGAAAAACATGAATTTATATGAGAAACATTTCGCACCGAAACGTTCCCCAACATACAAAAAATTTTTCAAATCGGACTCTTAGAAACAGAGATATCGACAAAAATAAGATGTGACTGTAGTCCCCTGGTGGGAAAACCATGCATTATTTTAGAAAGAAAGTATTCTCAAAAGATTTTTCCGTATGAGAACTATCGGTCCAGAAAAACAAAATTTACTCGAGGTTTCAGGAGCCCAGATTTTGCTATAAATACATCAGAAGCAGAAATTAACACTTATGCCCCCTGGTGGCCAAACCATTCTTTACCAAACATTAGAAATTATGTGAAAAATATTTTCCATCAGATCTTGTATGAGATACAGAAAGAATTTTTCAAATCGGAGTTTTAGAAGCAGAAACAACGCAGAAAACGCAATTTACTTATGTGCCCCCTAGCGGAAAGTCTATGATTTACTTGAAAATTTTGAATTTATGGGAAACACATTTCGCATCGGAAACACTATCCAACAAAGAAGGAATTTTTCAAATCGGACTCCTAGAAGTAGACATTGACAAAAACAAGATATACACTACGCCCCCTGGCGTAGAAGCCATGCATTATTTCAAGAAGAAAATGTTCCTAAAAGGTTTGTAACGTACCAGGAGATGTGACGTACCTGCCAGAAGGACGCACACGACATAAAGGCACATAGCAATCAGAACAAATGTCTGCATAGCTCAGTTGGTAGAGCGACTTGTTCCGGAATAAGCGGCCTCGGGTTCGAATCCCGGCGTAGACCAAAAATGACTGAGAAATTTACTTCGTTATAATGGCGCCCGAACTATCCGGATGACCCGACCGTTCAAAATCTCGCATTGGTGTGATGTTCTTTCCACACCGCGAATTAGGAAAAATAAGAGAATACCTTCTCCAGCACTTCGAAAAAAAAAAAATAATAAGGGGGAGATGATGTGACGTACCTGCCAGAAGGACACACACGACATAAAGGCACATAGCAATCAGAACAAATGTCTGCGTAGCTCAGTTGGTAGAGCGACTTGTTCCGGAATAAGCGGCCTCGGGTTCGAATCCCGGCGTAGACCAAAAATTACGGAGAAATTTACTTCGTTATAGGTTTGTCGACATGAGTAGTATCGGTGAACAAACCCACTTTTTTTTTCAATCGAGATTTCTAAAATATCGATTGAAAAAAAAAAAGCCCATATTTGCTGCAAATACATCAAAGCGGAAATTGAGACTTACGCCACCTGGTGGCCAAACCATTTTTTTCAAATATTAGAAATTATGTGCAAAGGATGTCCCATCAGGAGCTGTATCCGGTTGTCCTATCAGGAGCTGTATCAGAAAGAATTTTTCAAATCGGAGATTTAGAAGCAGAGATATTGGGGGTGGGGGATTTACCACTACGCCCCCTAGCGAAAAGTCAATGAATTAATTGAAAATTTTGAAATCATATGAAAAACATGTCACACCTGATACACTATCCAGCAAAGAAGGAATTTTTGAAATCGGACTCCTAGAAATAGAGATATTGACAAAAATAAGATATACGTCTACGCCCCTGGCGTATAAACCATGCATTATTTTAAAAAAAAACTGTTTCTAAAAGGTTTGTCGATATGAGTACTATCTGTCTACAAACGACGAATTTTTTCAATCCAGAATTTAGAAGCTTATATTTTGCTGCAATTATATCAGAACGGAAATTAAAATTTACGCCCCCTGGTGGCCAAACCATTTTTTACAAAAATTTGGAATTATGTGCAAACGATTTCTCATCAGGTGCTGTATCCGGCGCAGAAAGAATTTTTTAAATCGGAGATTTAGAAGCAGAGATATAGGGGGTAAAGCAATTTATCATTACGCCCCCTAGCGGAAAGTCCATGAATTACTTGAAAATTTTGAAATTATATGAAAAACATGTCACACGGAAAACACTATCCAACAAAGAAGGAATTTTTCTAATCGGACTCCTAGAAGTAGAGATATTGACAAAAATAAGATGTACATCTACGGCTCCTGGCGGAGAAACTGTGGAATATTTTGGGAAAAAAATATTCCGAAAATGTTTATCGATGTGAATGGCATCAGTGCACGAAACAATTTTTTCAATCGATATTTTAGAAGCTCAGATTTTATGGCAAATACATCAGAAGCAAAAATTAACACTTACGCCCCCTGGTGGCCAACGTATTCTTTACCAAAAATTCGAAATATGCAAAAGATTTTTTATCAGGAGATGCATCCGCTGAAGAAAAAATTTTTCAAATCGGAGTTTTAGAAGAAGAGTTATCGGGAAAAATGTAATTTACTTTTACGCCCCCTAGCGGAAAAGCTATGCCTATTTGAAAAAGTAACTATATCTAAAATACTCTTCGACATAAATGGAATCGAAAGATAAAAGAATTTTTTCAATCGGATGTTTAGAAGCAAATATGTGGAATAAAACGTATTTTTGAATTCGACATCATCTGCATTTACGCCCTCTAGCGGCGAAATTGTTCATCGTAAAAAAAAACGAGAAAAAGGATCATCATTCGCATATTTCAAGCTTCCCAATGCAAAAAGAATTTTTTAAATCGGACTAATAGTTGCAGAGATATCGTGGGTACAGGCGGACGGACGGACAAACCGATAACATAAGCACGATCTTTTTTACAAAAGACGTGCTAAAAAAGATAAAGATATTTTATTTGAGGTGCCAGGAAAACTACTCACCATTTCAAAATTCCATAACACAAAATGATTTCAGACATATCGAAATACGTACAGTTTAAATGTCATGCAGATATCTTTGGTAGATTAAAAGTTATATCACTCTGAATGTTGACATACACCTGAACAACTAAGTTATGAGTATTATGTCTGAAAGTGTGAGTTGTATGCAGCTAACCATATAGTCAGAAAAATCCTCCAGGTTCCAATGAGGTGTCTTCCTGGTGTTGCTTTACCTCTTCTGCCCTCCGTTTGGCCATCTACAGTTCAGTTCTGTATCTTTGGCGTGCTTCTTTTTTTTTTCCTTTTTTCGCCTGAGTTTGGCTCGGCTGTCTTTTGCTGTTGCCAGATGCAGATATTGGACGCCAGGAGACAGCCGAAGTTTCTCCTGGCTTGTTGACACTGTTAAAATATTTCGAAAATTGGATTATGACGTTTTCATAACGCTTGCGAGGAAGAGTGGCGTGCCACACAAGTAAATTTAAAGTGTACTGTGATGTGCCTGCACCGCAGGACACACATGTGATAAAGGCAGATAGCAGCGTGAGCATATGTCCGCGTAGCTCAGTTGGGAGAGCGACTTATTCCGGAATGAGGAGATCCGGGTTTGACGCCAGGCATAGACAAAAATGACGGAGAAATTTACTTCGTTAGAGTACGCATAAGCCCACTGGAGCACAAAATGTCGCCCAACGGCATAAGAGGGTGGAAATAAAATTCTTAATACAAGTGAAGGTCATTTGTATAGTTATGCACGATTTTTTTCGCTTCAAAACCCAGTATCGTGTGAAGCCACCTAGAGCAGCAATAACAGCCTGGCGTGGCATTGAATGCCACAGGTTTTTGATATCGTCCTGGGGCCTGCCAGGATGCTTCTATACGAGACCAGAGTTCATTCGTGGTGACTGTGGCGGAGGCACTTGATGGGCCAGTCGCTTGGCTATCATGTCCCAGACATGTTCGATCGGGAACATATCCGGGAAAAGTAGCAGTCTAGGGAAGAAACGGTATCTGCCGTGCATGGAAGAGGTCTTGGACATTCCAGGTCACATGTAGCCGAGCATTAGCCTGCTGGAATATAGCGCCAGGACAACTCTGAAGGAAGGGTATCACCTCTGCCTCTAAAACATCCCTGATGTATCGCTGGCTGTTGGGGGTTCCCTCAATCTGAATCAGGCGAGATTGCGAAATGAACCCAATGGCGCTCTAAACTATGACGCTTGGCGTTGGGCCGGTATTACGTTCCAAAATACACGCTGCAAGGTGCCGTTTACCACGATGTCTTCGGACACGTATGCGACAATCATGGTGCATCAAGCTCAATCGTGACTCGTCAGAAAATACGACCTGTTGCCAATCAGCCCACCAATGTCTGCGTTCGAAACCCCCATTCCTGTCTGAGGCGTGTGTGGTTGAGGGTCAAAAGAATGCGCAGTAATGGGCTGCTGCCCTGTATTGTAATAGCAATCAGTCCTCTTTTAAGCAGACGACGCCGACCCGTGCTGGAGGACAAAGTTTGACCTGTGACAATACTCCACTGCTGCTTCTAACACCGTGGATGTCGCTGTGCGATCGATTACTGCCATGTGATAGATTTGTGTGTCATCTCGGGCATTTTTGTGTGATTTTGTGGTCCATTTCCAGAAATTCTGTACGTCCGAGCCTCATGTGTCCAGTGACGTCACGTTCGCGTCACTGTACAGGCGTTTCGTCCTGTACAGGTGGCGATTTCGCGGTACGAAAATCCAGCTTCTCTCATCCTAACAATCCTTCCTCGCTCAAAGTCCCTCAGGTGTACATAATGCGACCTTCTTCGGCGCCGGGGCATAATGACACACAAGTTTTGTCGCAATCGAAGCTTTTCCACTCAATGTCGGCTCTTCACCGATTTCAACATCTCGTTTCAGATACCTCTTTGTACCCAAGACTGGAAAGTTCAGAGGGCTGTGCTCCGAAATCGCATGACATTTTTAATTATTTTCATGTCCCAACCTGTTTTGCACATTATGTAAGTTTTCAGCTAATACCAGCAGTCTTTCACCGTGTGGCAGTTTTCACAAGCAGTAGTGTATAATGCAGCAGCAAAGTACGTAACTTTCACACAAACTGGGACTCAAATCAATGCTGGCTTTCTGTTGCTAATGATAAAGTTCAACATTGTTTTTTTTTTGATTGGAGGTTTAACGACCACCGTGAGCAACTCCAACATTGTTTTGAATCTGTAGCAATTGAACCGGGGCCGTATTTAGAAGAGGTGGGGTGTGCAAGGGCCCTTGGACCCCCGAAAGTGTTATATTTTTATGTTTTTTGCTAAACGGTACTTACATTAAAAATGTTTTAATTTTTTCTTGTATTGTTTATTAACTTTTTTTATCCTGGCGGACTTAAAAGCTCCAATTTTTCGTCGGTTTCCACAAAAAAAAAAAAAAAAAAAAAAATTCTGTGTATCCCTCGAACTAAAACTTTTTGACCATTACACCTTGCTCCGATGATTTGATCATTTGTCTCTGCACACAATTGTCACTGCCTCAGCACCTTAGACTGTTTTTCGGTTATGTACGTCAATCAGCAATTGTATCGTTTCTTCAGCTAAGCGCATTCTCAAGCCAAGCCTGAGTCCTCGTTGCATATATTGTAACTAATCTTTCTTTTCTTTTTTTCTTTTTACTTTGGTTTTGTCTCGTATAAATGTCATTGCTTTGCCCAAAAGTTATATCCTGAAAAAAAAATAAAACAAAAAACAAAACAAACAAGTTTGTAAAATCATGCAATGCATTGATTATAATACGCTTTCCAACATACCAGAAATCATTACTCAAGTTATCACTCAAGCTATGAGAATAATGGCTGTGGAATAAATCTCGGTCCTGTGTCCTGACCTTTGATCCCATTTTGATTCTATTCAACAGAACCGGTTCGGTACCTCCGAAATAACATGATAAAGTTTTGTCGCAATCGAAGCATTTTTACGTAAGTTATGATGTATAAGGGCTATGGAATACATCCCGCTCCTGTATCCTAACCTTTGACCCCATTTCGCCCATTTTCAATAGAATTCGTCCCCAGGCAGGCCCCTACAGCATACTAACATTTCATCCAAATCAAAGCTTTTTTATGTAAGTCATGACTCATAATGGCGATGGAAGTGATTCCGCTTCTATATCCTGACCTTTGACCCCATTTCGCCCATTTTCAATAGGGTTTGTCGCCAGTTGGTCCCCTACCACATACTAAAATTTCATCGAAATCGAACCTTTTTTACGTTAGTTATGAGGCATAACAGCAGTGGAATGGATCCCGCTCCTATGTACTGACCTTTCACCCCATTTCGTTCACTTTAAATAAGGTTCCTTCCCAGGTGATACCCTACCACATACTAAAATTTCATCGAAATAGAACGATTGTTACGCGAGTTATCGTGCGGACGGACATACGCACACAACGCGTGAGGTAATGAAGCAGATGGGAATAGCGACCATTTGCTCGCAAGAGTATGACGTCCTAAAACTTTAATAGAATCCACGTACAACGCGTGACGTAATGAGACAGATGGCGTGACCGCGCACCAACATTCTCAAATGCGAGCTTGTGACGTCATAAGATTTCTCAGCATTGGAAACATTAATGGAACGACGCCATGACATTAAAAACACGTTATAATTTGGGGTGGTTATTTAACCCACTAAACGAATTCTCCTAAAGGCGAGATCAAGCTAAATCGATTTCTAGTACCAGTTAACGGTAGGTTAACGACTTTCATCAAAATTCTTAAAGCCGTTTTCAAAATAAAATGTACATACATACATACATACATACATACATACATACAAGAATTGCTTTTTTAAGGTGGACGTCAAGTAATTTTGCTTCCTATACTTCCAATGGAAAAACTTCGGCACACATTTTCTTCACAATTAATGCGTTCCCAAGAATGAAAATTTGAACATCGATTAAAATAGCTTCATTTCATAACTTGGAATACTTAATATTTTCTAAACCATAACCGTAATAATATTTTATGAACCATAACCGTAATAATATTTTCTGAACCATAACCGTAATTATGCAATCCAACATTTATTTGTCCACTGACGTCATCGAAGTACAGGTCGCGCCATCTTTTTTCTGGTTTCAACACCATCAAAGGAAACGTAATTGTTTTTTATTATAATTATGCTTATGTTTTAAAAAATGTTAAGTATTCCAAGTTATAGTATGAAGTTATTTTAATCGATGTTCAAATTTCCATCCTTGGGAACACACTGATTGTAAAGGAAATGTGTACAAAAGGTTTTCCATTGGAAATATAGGAAGCAAAATTACTTGACGTCCACCTTATTAGTGTGGGATAAGGGCGATGGAATGGATCCCGATCCTATGTCCTGACCTTTGACTCCATTTGTCCCGTTTTCATGGATATCGAACCATGTTTACGCACCTTATGACGCATAAGGGCAATGGAATGCATCCCGCTCCTATGTCCTGACCTTTGACTCCACTCCACCCATTTTCAATAGGGTTTGTCCCCAGGTGGTCCCCTACCACATACTAAAATTTCATTGAAATCGAACCATATTTACGCAAGTTATGATGCATAAGGGCAATTGAATCGATCCCGCTCTTATGGCGTTACCTTGGACCCCACTTCATCCATTTTCAATAGGGTTCGTCCCCTGGTGGTCCCCTACCACATACTAAAATTTCATCGAAATCGAACCATTTTTACGTGAGCTATCGTGCCGACAGACGGACGAACAGACGGACGGAAAAAGCTGGAGTATATACGCTTCTTCAACCTACGGTTGGAAAGCGTAAATGAAGCTATTTTAATCGATGTTCAAATTTTCATCCTTGGGAACGCATTAATTGTGAAGAAAATATGTACAGAAGTTTTTCCATTGGAAGTATAGGAAGCAAAATTACTTGACGTCCACCTTAAAGGAGCAATTCTTGTATCTATGAAAACTTTATTTTGAAAACGGCTCTAAGGATTTTGATGAAAGTCGTTAACCTACAGTTTTCCGGTACTAGATAGAAATCGATTTAGCTTGATCTCGACTTTAGGAAAATTCGTTTAGTAGGTTAAATAACCACCCCGAATTACCACGTTTTCAGTGTCATGGCGTCGTTCCATTAATATTAACTATGCTTAGAAATCTTATGACGTCACAATCTCGCGATTTAGATGTTGGCGCGCGGTCACGCCATCTGTCTCATTACGTCACGCGTTGTGTATGGATCCTATTAAAGTTTTATGACGTCACACTCTTTCGAGCAGATGGTCGCGATTCCCATCTGCCTCATTACGTCAAGCGTTGTGTGCGTATGTCCGTCCGCACGATAACTCGCGTAACGATCGTTCGATTTCGATGGCATTTTATTATGTGGTAGGGGACCACCTGGGAAGAAACCCTTTTGAAAGTGAACAAAATGGGGTGAAAGGTCAGTACATAGGAGCGGGATCCATTCCACTGATGTTATGCGTCATAACTAACGTAAAAAAGGTTCGATTTCGATGAAATTTTAGTATGTGGTTAGCGGACCCCTGGGGACAAACCCTTTGAAAATGGGCAAAATGGTGTCAAAAGTTAGGACACAGGAGCATCATAACTTATGTAAAAATGCTTCTATTGCGACAAAACTTTATGATGCTATTTCGGAGGTATACTGAACCGGTTCTGTTGAATATCATCGAAATGGGATCAAAGGTCAGGGCACAGGAGCGAGACTTATTCCACAGCCATTATCCTCATAACTTGAGTAATAACTTGAGTAATGATTTCTGGTATGTTGGAAAGCGTATTATAATCAATGCATTGCATGATTTTACTAACTTGTTTATCAAAGCAACGGGCTAGCAATGTTAGCCTAGGCCTAACCTCCGAACAACGCCACCTCCATACAACGGTTGCTTTTCCCCGGTCCGAGCAGCGAACGGTAGTCGGTTTCGAGTAGAAGTCATTTTCACTCGTCTCAATGGCGTGTGTTTTCCCTTTTGTTACTGTGATTTAGTCCCACAAGTCAGGTTTCCGAAAAACCGTGGATTGACTGTAGCCAGTGTAAACATAAATTTCTCCAGCAGAACCCTAACCATTTCATGTACCGATGTGAGATCTGTTGGTCAGTCTTCACTCGACGTTTTATTTAACGTGTAGATGTTCTGCAGGATTGAAGTGGGGATTCTATGACGGCTAGTCCCGCACCAGTACACCAACGTTTGTGAAAAGATCGATGACAGCACTTGCTGAATGGAATGAGGCATTTTATTCTGAAATACAGTGTTCGACATTCAGTAGAAAATGCCACAACAGGGCGTATTTGTCGGAGCGCCATGCAAATTGGTGGATATGTGTAAACATTTAAGTTACGTAAATGATTGCAGCTGCGAACCAAACAAGCTAAACTGCTCTGTGTTTGTAAGCTTCATCGTCTTCACCTGGGCAAGTGGTCCACTGCATCTGGGTGATTTCAGTGGTGAAAGCAAGAGTAATCCGTGAGAATGCTTGGACGATGTAATCGGGAACCCCACCATCACGATGATACATTTAGCAGATGCTCTGTAATAGGACTGGTACGGCTCGACAGTCCCTGCGTTTTATCGCAATGGAAAGGCTTCAGGATTCCTCAACTGTCGACAGAATGTGGCGACAGTAGTTCGAAAAAGGTAGTGGGACCCGTGCACGAAAGCGGACGTGCAAACGCATCGACCGCTGTATTTGACGGCAAACTGTAGCAGCCATACAATCCACAGCTGAAGGTATTTGACGAGTTGTGCAGGCTGCAATGGACATCCCCGTGTCTACACGGACTGTGAATCGTAGATTGGCTGAGGCAGGTTTGCGCTCTCGTCAGATATTGCGACGAATACCAGTACATCCTCACGCAAAGTTCGAATGGTATACCGTACCAGACATGCGTGGCGGGACGAATGGAAACGTCATATTCAGCGACGAGTCTCACTCCTGTATCAGCGTCGGTGATTACCAATTGAAAGTCGGGAGATGACGTGGTCACCTCGCTGATCTTGATGCCATGCGTGAGCAACATGCAGCTGCTGAGGTTGTTGTCAAGATATGAGGCGCTATCAGCCCCAACAGCCGTTCACCGTTCGTAACCATTGTGGGTACAATGACTGCACGATGATACTTCGATGAGGTTGTACCCATAACTCCGCGATATCGCTCGTGACCAGTTTCAACAAAATAACGCCAGTCAGCACATTGCCAACATCAGCAGACCGTGCTTATAAGGTGCCCTGCTCCTTATAAGCACGGTCTGGCCAGCCTGTTCCCCAGATTTCTAACCAGTAGAGAGCATGTGGGACTTCATTGGCAGATGATTTACGTCCCTTCTCTCGATTTATCGACAGTGACCCACGTCAACGTCGATAAATTGCAGATATGTGTCAATAACGCATGATGAACGGTACCTCACGACACTAGTATTGGGCATAATTGATTGTATTCAGGAATCGAAAAATAGAAATAATTTGAATGATTGAAATAATCATTCAAATGATTTCTAATTTCGCAATTTACCGGTAGATGGCGCGATATGTTCCGAGACACTTTTTGCTTTTGACAAATCGAGATATTCACTGGAAATAATCATTCGAATGATTTCTAATTTTACAATATATCGGTGGATTTCCTCTCCTTACCCGAAGTAAGGAATCCAAGCTGTAAATGGAAGACGAACATGCCATTGTTTTTAATTAGCCTAACCAAGGTAGAAGTAACTCATAGTTAGCAGATCCTCCAGCGAGAGATCATTCGAGTGATCCTAAAAACGAGGGATCATTCGATCACACGAAAAGTATTTCGAGAAACTCTCGTACCTCGGAATCTATCGAGTAGATCTCGAGAACAGATAAGCAGTTTTGCACAAGAGAATTCGTTAGATGATTGGCTGATATTTCATTGCCTTTCGAATGTACTCACTCGTTGGTTCGAAAGAACGTAGGAGAAATCGGGAGTTTTTCGACTTTTTTTTTCATTCGAATGATTTTGACGTAATCGAATGTTTCGAGATATTTCCATAATCGAATGAAGCGATTATTTCTACTCGATTATGCCCATCACTACAGGACACCACCTAGGGTGTTTTTCACTAAAGCCACGCCGTGTGGCCGAATTATGGCCGTCATACGACCTACTTATTCACACCACATTGTACTGACTTCTCACGCATCATCGCATTCATGTCATGTCTCAGAAATTAAATCGCTCCTTTCCCATCTACTTCTCCACATGTGTGGCAAGTTTAGTCTCATTTTGTACAATGTCGAGCAAAGTAAAAATGAGTCTACATCAAAAGATTTTCGACAGCTGAAGGAGCAGGGAATTCTCTTAAATTTTGCCATATATTTCAGCATTCAAAGCTCTTGACAAAACCATAAAAGATCTGAACGCTCTCCAGGATACACCTCCACTAGCCCATTTAATCGGAATGACAGGAAATTGTGGTTCATCGTTCAAGAAAAGCGTTTCCTACGCTTACGTATTTCCTCCCATACAAGTACCTAATATATTTGAATATGCTAAACTACAACGAAGTAAAAGTGTGAAAAGTTCTGCACTGTAGAAATATGACTGTAAATTTAACGGTTTTGAACTATTAACGAGGTTACCATCCCAAAACCGTATAACTGTCAGTTTTATGATGCATTATTTACAGATAATAACTGTGAAGGAACAGATATGCACTATAAATCTTACACTTACGTACTATGAAATTTACTGTGAAGAAACAGTTATGCACCCTAAATCTTACTCTTACAGAGGGTGAGTCGAAAGTTTTACAATATTTGCATAAACGCATGTGCTAAGGCAGGCATATCACGTGTTTAAACTAGTTCAAGTCGCGCACAGCAGTCAGTCGAAAGTGATAGACTCATCGTCCAAAAAATAGTTGCACACAGAAGGATATATGGGATTGCAATGCTCTTCAGGAGGAAGGTAAAGGTCACCAGGAACAATAAATGATTAAACATTGACACTGATGTGGGCAATATTTTTTAGCTACACGCCAATAAGTAGTGTCTCTCAGTATGGCGTCGGGCCACCATGTTTGCTCACACAACATGCCAGACGTCTCGGCATTGAGTTGTACAGATTCCTAATGGTTTCCTTCAATTAGCTATCCCATGCAGCTTGAATCTTCTCACGCAGTTCCTGCAGATTGTGAGGTAAGGGTGGAGTGTGGATAGCGCGTCCAATAGCATCCCACACATTTTCAATCGGCGATAGGTCTGGCTATGCGGCTGGCCATGGCAGAGTGTCAGAGCCTTGAATGAGAGCTCTCGAGACAGCAGCAGTATGCCGACGAGCGTTGTGCTGTTGGAAAATCGCACCGGAGTGAGCGTTCAGAAAAGGCAGGACCTCATTAAAGTAACCCTGGACTGTCAAAGTGCCTGTAATGAGTGCCAAAGTGGATATGGCATCGTGGGCAATTAGACCCCACGCCATGATACCAGACCTTCTGGGCGTGTGACGCTCGACAGCAAACCGTTCATCTTGGCGCTGTCCACAGTGCCTCCACACACGGATTCGGTGGTCATCTCATCCAAGACAAAAGCGGGACTCTTCACTGAAGATCAGCCGCTTCCATTCTAAGTGGCTCCAAGATAGTCTGGCACGACACCATTGCAGTCTTTGGCGACGATGCAATGGTGTTAAGGGTAGTTGTCGTAACGGTCTGCGTGCGTGTAGTCCTACGACGTGAAACCGTTTGCCAATGGTGCTGGCACTAATCGCAAGATGCATGGAGGGCACCACTGTTGTTGAATATCCGCAATCGTGGCTGTTGGGTCACTACTCCGCACATGTCGGACAACCCGTTTGTCCTCTCTCTCCATGGTTCGTCTAGATCTCCCAGACCCTTCCTGTCACTGCTGTGTGCCTTGTTCTATCTACTGCCGCAACAGCGTGCTATAATGATATCCGCACCATCGGTATGCCGTGCAATACGGTGATAAGACCATCCCGCTTCCCGGAGCTCGACGATGCGGGCCCCCTCGAACTCCTACAACTGCTCGAATTGCTTCCAAACGTTTCTCCGAGGCACACGTCTCTTACAAAGGATCCAACCAACACAGCAGCACGAGTCAGAATGGCATGCACGCAAAACGGGACGACCTTATATAGCCGGTCAGACACAGCGCTACGACCCTTACTTGCTTGCGTCATATTCGCGGCCGAGCGTGATACTTGAATCAATTGCATGTCTCACGATATCAAACCTATCCACCTAGTTTCATTCTTGTCGGTTGCTTCCTTCTGAGTGCAACCATTTTTTTGACGATGAGTGTATAAAGTGGTTGTCGTTACTGTGAACAGCATTGCATGTCATATTTCTGTCAGTGGTTGGGACGCCTAAAAGATGAACAGCGACAGTAGGATAATTAGGGAACTTTTGCTTTACTTGTTTGAACTCGGCCATAATGTTGCTCAAGTAATACGAAACATTTGTCATACAAAAGGGAAAGGTTCCGTAGACCACAGCACCGCAACCTTATGGTTCAAGAAATTTCACTCAGGCAGCAAAAACCTCGTCGATCAGCCAAGGTCAGGTACTTCGCGAACAGTGGATTCGGAGGCCGTGCGCCAGGCCATAGAGACAAATCCGACAACTAGCACTCGGAGATTATCAGGAAAGCCGGACATATTACAGACCACCGTAGTTCGTTACCTTCAGGACCTCGACAAGGTCTACAGGAGCTGCCGCATTGTCCCTCACCAACTGACGCCAGCTGAAGCAAACCGCCGAGTGGAAGTGTGCACGAAACTGCTACAAAACCCGCGCGATGTACGTTTCATCAAGAGAATTGTTATGTGCGATGAAAAGTGGGTCTATGTCCATAATCCTAACACACAAAGGCAGTGGTTGAGCCCAGGTCAGCTTCCTGAAGCTGTTGCCAAATGTGGGCTCTTCGAGCACTAGGTGATGCTCTGCGTCTGGTGGAATTTCGATGGGATAATCCATTAAGAATTTGTTCTAGACGGTCGGACCATTAACGCCAAACTCTACTCTGAACAGCTGGAGTGGATTTATGCCATTTTGGAGAATAACCTGACACTGATGAACAGATAGCTCGCTCTCCTACAGAAGGACAACGCTCGGCCTCATACCGTGCGAACGATTCGGGCAAAACTCCAGGAACTTGAGGGCATCGAACTGATGCCACACAAAGCATATAGTCCGGACCTTGTGCCGTCGGATTGCTACTTGTTTCGGTCAATGGCCCACTTTCTTCGCGGGCGACACTTCAACAACCAGGAGGAAGTGGCAGCTGGGGTGGAGGAGTTCTTCCCATTGAAGGACAAGAACTGGTACCGCCGCGGAATCGAAGAACTGGCGGACAGATAGCTAAGGACGGTGCAACACGATGGCCTGTACTTTGAATACTAGTCAGCTTTCGTCGTAAAGGTACGTATGAAGATATAAAGTGATCCGAATATTGCAAAACTTTCGACTCACGCTCTGTATATACGGTGCAATGCATTGTGAAGAAAAAATGTAAACCGTAACACCAGCAGTTACATACCGTGTGATTTCGTACACATAACATTGGTCTTTCACTCTTAAAAAATACATGTTCCCTGTAAACATGAAATGTAATCCTTTACTGGCTGAAACGAAATAACTCGTCTTTAGCAAAATGAGCTGATATCAGCTGGAATGCACATATTCACCGTCTAAGAAGTTCGTTGGACCGAGTGAACCTGCACATCAAAAGAATTGCTTCCTCCTTAGCTTTGTCATTCAAGATGATTTCTTATTGATTACCTGCTAAAAGTGATATAACAATGGCGAAAGGAAGAAGAGAGATGTTTGCGTTACTTGTTTCTACCCAGTGGCGTGATGTCCGTGTCAGAGGGACTAGCACTTCCCATCAGGTCTTGGATCATTTAACACAGAATTAACGACTGGAGGAGAACGTTTATCACTAGTGATAGGTTTATGGTTGGTACTGCTAAGGTGAGAGGGAGAAAGGATCTTTTTGCAGTACCTTTCGTGAAACCCGCTATGGGAACATTCCTGCTTGCGGAGCGTAAAGAATTTTGGACCCCATTTGGTTTAAGTATAACGGCCGCGTAAAGAGTTAAACGAATTATAATTTTAATATTTCCTGCTACACCATCTTGCGTTACAAGAAAATTCAACGTTATGTACATTCACAGAACTTTGGAGAAAGGGAAAATTTCACAATTATACCAAGGTGTGATCGAAAAAAATCCAAACTGTACTTATTAAAAAACAAGTACAAGACTTACACATTTGAAACTTAAACGAAGTAGTCCGAAGGCACACAGTTAACGCTGCGCTGTTTTCACAGCTCGAAGCATTTTTGAAGTCATCTGAAATAGCGAATAGCTGTTTTGTCGCTCTCTGTTGTGTCTCTTTAATATTAATATCATGAAATTTTCTTCCTTTCAAGTGTTATTTGATTTTTGGGAAGAGAAAAAAGTCGCAGGGAGCGAGATCTGGTGAACAGGGTGGATGTCTGACCTGTGTAATGCGGTGCTTAGCAAGAAACTGCTGCACAAGTTGCGATGTATGGACAGGCGCGTTGTCATGGTGGAGTTGCCACTCTCGTACAGTGCCGGACTTTTGCGACGAACTGCGTCTCTCAAACACCTCAAAAATTGACAGTAGAACTCCTTGTTGATTGTTTGGCCTGATGTAGCGCATTCGTGATGCACAATTCCCTCATGATTGAAAAACACAATCAGCATCCTCTGGACACTGCTGCTGCTCTGTCATGCTTTTATGGGTATGGGGGAAGTTTGTGGTCTTCCATTGTGATGACTAGGCCTTAGTTTTGGGGTCATACTCATAAACCCACGATTGAACACTAGTTTTGATAGTTTTTAAGAAGTTTTAGTCTTTTTCGAAGCACTCCAGCAGGTCACTAGCAGCCGCCCCGGTGGCGCAGTGGTCTAAGGCGTTGGCCTCTGATCGTTCGTCCGAAGGGGTCCGGGTTCGAATCCCGGTGAGGCATGGATGTTGTGTTTGTCTTACGGCACTGGCTCTCTCCCTTCCCTGGAACCAGTGACCCTAAATTAGGGACGGGCGACTGCTTATAGCCCATTGAGTTGCTCACGGTGGTCGTTAAACCTCCAATAAAAAAAAAAAAAAAAGGTCACTAGCAGCTGAAACACGGGCCTGTTTTTTCTCAGCTGAGAGCAATTTGGCTGAGACGCGTCATATACCCAAATCGTCCGTAAGAATCAACTGAACTGAAACTAATGTTGAAGTCTTTAGATAACTCACGAGTAGTGATTCGGTGATTTGAAGTCTTTAGAAAACTCACGAGTAGTGATTCGGTGATTTGAAGTCTTTAGATAACTCACGAGTAGTGATTCGGTGATTTGAAGTCTTTAGATAACTCACGAGTAGTGATTCGGTGATTTGAAGTCTTTAGAAAACTCACGAGTAGTGATTCGGTGATTTGAAGTCTTTAGATAACTCACGAGTAGTGATTCGGTGATTTGAAGTCTTTAGATAACTCACGAGTAGTGATTCGGTGAATTGAAGTCTTTAGAAAACTCACGAGTAGTGATTCGGTGATTTGAAGTCTTTAGATAACTCACGAGTAGTGATTCGGTGATTTTCCCGCACAGTTAAGCGCACAAGTTCGACATTGTTTTTACTTTCGCTGATTGCTGGCCTCCCAGACCGTTCATGATTTTCAACACTTTCACGACCATCTTGAAAACCTTTATACCACTCATAAACTTGCGCAAGACTCATGCAGTCCTCCATAGACGCTCTGTAACTTTAAGTATGTGTCTTTGCAAGTTTCGGGCACGTTAAGCCGTTGGGCCCCGAATACTGGCCCTCCGGTAATAAATAAGGATGTCTTCCTCCCCCTTTTTACTTCCCTTCCGTGTCACTTTCCTAACGGGCACCCTAGCCCAAATCTCCTAGCTTCCTATTTCTAAGGGTTGTTTAAGACTTGGTGTCAGACACTCCCTTCCTAAAATCCTCTACATATGATCTGATCAGATCTTTGCAAGTTTCGCCAAGTTTTTGACAAAATCTGATTCAAATTGGTCGATCAGTTTTTTCCTGCGTGACAAATGTGACGTATAGCTTCACACACGTACGAACAAAGCACTACTCTAAAATAAACTAGACGACCTTAGGCGACGTGACTCACGACGCATGTGTAGTAGGCTCCAAGTTCAACCTGTGGCAAGCCACTTTCTGCTGTGTCTCGCGATTTCGAACTTATGCAACCAGTCTGGATATTTTTTGATCACACCTCGTTTATGATCTACTCCCCCCCCAAAAAATAACAAGAATCAAATGGTACCACACGAAATGAAAAAAAAAATCGTTTGCACGTACATTAGACACTCTTTTTTTCTCTATATATACTCATATACTTCACTAATGCGTAACGAAAGCCTCACGAAAGTGCACCCCTGAACACACGCTTTAAACGTTAGTAGTCATGACAATAGTACAAGCATATACATCTCTATATACTTCACTAACGCCTCACGAAAGTGCACCACACAACACACGTTTTAAACGTTAGTAGTCACGACAACAGTTCAAGCAATAAATGAGCATGCGCAGTTGCCCTGCTTCGCACCTGTTGATGACCAATTCGGGTTGCCAACACCATAACTGTAAATTCTAAAGTTGTAAGTTGTTGAATATGAGTACAAAAGTTTACTATAGCAATATGTAATAATTTTCAGTAAAAACTACATTTTTTAGTGTACAGTAAAACCTCGAAAACCTGGCATCCAGAAAACCGGCAACTTCAGAAGTCCGGCACTTTTCTGATTTCGTTTTCGTGAGAACATTCGATGTTTCCCCAATAACCATGGAAATCTCCCAATGTACCGTCTCAACAACACATCATGAGATCATCCGATCTCAGCGTGCGAATTGCCGATAGCCGCCAACGTGTAACATCGGGAAGTTTCTCAAATTCGTCATGTCATTGGGCCGCGCTGAGTGACGCTGACCAATGAGGCGACGAATCGCCGTGCACGTTTTGAAATGCGTGTCGAACTTGTGATGATGATCTGTGCTTGGCGGTGGCAGAATGTGGATTCGATCGTGTAATGACATCTACATCGGCCTTCATGATGCATTGCGGTAATCCGCGGTGCATCATGAAGAGTTAACATCGCCTTCGCGATGTTTCGTAGTTTCGTCAGTTAAAAAACCGTAACATCGATGTAAAATTTCCATCAGGTTTTCGCAATGTATCGATACATCGCCCAGCCCTAGCTGTTGCTCTGGTTTTTATCAAGTTTTTGCCTAACCATTCCCCAAATGCAATTTTTTTCGACAGAGTTTTATAACAAATAAATAGTACAAAAGGGTAATCGCCAATATTTTCGCCAAAACGTTTTTTCCATCGCCAAAACGATTTTTTCGCAAATTGCGAAGAATGCGATCGGCAGCGCGACCCGCTACATTTATAAGGCGTAGACACGCAAATTTTCGTTAAAGTGACATGTTACGTGTAAGTACGTGCTTTACGTAACGCCCGTTACACAATTTTTGGATGGCGTCAGGAATCTGGAATTTGCATAAATCCGGAACTCGTCCGTTCCCGTCGATGCCGGATTTTCGAGGTTTTACTGTATTTTCATCACTTGGAGAACCGTCAAAAAATGTATCACTAAGGAGAACCGTCTCCGAAGCGTTCGATTTCGGATCACATTCAAAACCGCAAACCATGAGGTCTTATGGAATACTGAAAATGCATGTTTTCCGCCTTTCTGTTCACTAGCATGATACGACAGACTGTGAGCATAAGACCTATTATGCCATGGCTCATTAATACTGGAAGAAATGGCTACGCTGTGAGACTCCAAATTAGGCGTTTGTTTTTCTGGCAAGTATCACGGAGTTGGAGCGTAAAGTTATTTGTCATTCGCTGTCAAAACAATATATCTTCCATTTGTTCAGATTTCCTTAATGCGGAAATGACCAGCGGCTAATGGAGCGTCAGAGTTCTTAGACATTAAACGATCTCGCTTCGTCTGATGCCTTCAGGGACAACGAAACACGTTGTTATTTGTGTTTTTATCTTGTTCTAGTTATTATTAGGTGAGCGAGACGGTATTGTTGATCAACCTGACTGGTATTTCGTGCGGTCTTGTGTTTGTTTGGCGAACACTAATTCGTCTGCAAACGACACATACCTCCAGGATATAAATATAACTTTCATGTTCGATGTACCACTAACCAGAGCGAAACGATTAGGAGCTGTAATTTATTGAAAGGGAAGTACATGGATTTTAGGGAATTTGTGCATCGCCATTACGAGGTAACTTATCAGATTTCATGGACAACTTCAGAAATCAGACAGAAACTTGAGACAACAAGCAATTAACAAAAAAAAAAAAAAAAAAAAAAAAAAAAAAAAAAAAAAAAAAACCAAAATTGCTATTATCACTGAACGACTGCTTGACATGGGAAAATTAACTTTCTCTTCGCAAATGCACCAGAATTTGCGGTGTTTCACAACAGAATATACGATAACCATTACAGCGTAAAATGAGTGTCCAATAAAAACTTCGCTTTTAAACTGCATTTCTATATTTAAAATATGCTATGCATATTTCCGATAGCAGTAATTTTTCGATGCCATGCATATTTTCCGATAGCAGTAAAGTAAATCATATGCATAAAAATTCGATGTAACGGAAATGGGTAACGGAAGTGGCCAAAACTACTGTTGAAATCTGATTTTTGAATGCTGCCTAATGAAGTGACGCAACAATAGTTAACATCGAAAATATAAGTTACTCAATCATGTATTTACTAAACTATCACCGAACTTTATTTCACAACGTTTTGCATAAACGTAACAACATCTCATTGGAATCTGCGTAAATTACGAGAACCTGATGCTATATGTGATAAAAGCCATTACAAAAATACATTTTTGATGCTATGGAAATGGTGCGTCTGCGACACCCCCAGGGGGAAGGTAGTTTCAGGTATTAACAAGAGCTTAAAAATGATGAATAATACAATGAGGTGTAATCTGTAGGTATTCTAGAGCAAAAGTTACCACTCCCCATCACTAACACACTTGCGATTCAGCTTTCCTTTCTATCTTGAGGCTACATTTTAGCTTGCGCATGCGCAGATGGACTTTCGTAGATACATCACATTTAATCGGAGACCGTTTCTTTTTTTCAATTTTTTTATTGAAGGTTTAACCACCACCGTGAGCAACTCAATGGGTTATAAGCAATCGCCAGTCCCTAATTTAGGGCCACTGGTTCCAGGGAAACGAGAGAGTCAGCATCATAAGAGACAAACAAAACATCCATGGCTCACTGGGTTTCGAACCCGGACCAATGGTCATAAGCCATCGCTCAGACCACTGCGCCACCAAGACCGTTTCTTACGTTCGTCTAAATCTCAATAATAATAATAATAATAATAATAATAATAATAATAATAAAGCAAATCTGCCAGCATCGAAAAACTCATGGGAACATCAGGCTGAGAAAGTCATAGAAAATGATCAAGTCAAGATCTTGTGGGATTTCAGAATTCAAACCGATCGACACATAGAACATAAAACACCAGACATAACAGTCATAGAAAATCGGAAAGTCTGGATAATTGATATAGCGATCCCTGCAGATGCCAGAGTCTTTGAAAACGAACTGGAAAAAATGATTAGATATAGACACCTGGTCATAGAAGTTATCCGGTTATGGACTAAACACACAACGGTAGTCCCCATTGTAACCGGG
The DNA here is from genome assembly GCA_039090855.1 of Macrothele yani. Classification (NCBI taxonomy): domain Eukaryota; kingdom Metazoa; phylum Arthropoda; class Arachnida; order Araneae; family Macrothelidae; genus Macrothele; species Macrothele yani. The sequence continues at coordinate 87,445,812 of CM077001.1, forward strand.
GCACTTGGAACAATGTCAAAAAATTTTATGAATCATTTTGAAAAATTGCAGCTTTCTGATATGCCACCTACAGAACTGCAGAAGAGAGCTTTACTTGGGATATCATATATTTTACGCCGATTCTTGACTGATACCTAGGTCTCCGGTGGAAACTCGTATCAGTTCAACAATACCAGTCAATGATAATTTGCTGTTTATTTTGTTTGTCATAGGCTGTGATTCGTATATTCCGAATAAAGAAAATAAATAAATATTGGTTTTGAAAAACTAAACACTCGAAATACTTAGTATTGCGGCCACCATAGTTTAGTAAATATTTATTTTTATGACACATATCTTCTTTCAAATCTGAATAATAATAATAATAATAATAATAATAATAATAATAATGATAAAAAATAATAATAATAAATATTGGTTTTGAAAAACTAAACACTCGAAATACTTAGTATTGCCGCCACCATAGTTTAGTAAATATTTATTTTTATGACACATATCTTCTTTCAAATCTGAATAATAATAATAATAATAATAATAATAATACTAATGATAAAAAATAATAATAATAAATATTGGTTTTGAAAAACTAAACACTCGAAATACTTAGTATTGCCGCCACCATAGTTTAGTAAATATTTATTTTTATGACACATATCTTCTTTCAAATCTGAATAATAATAATAATAATAATAATAATAATAAATATTGATTTTGAAAAACTAAACAGTCGAAGTACTTATTATTGCCGTCACCATAGTTTAGTAAATATGTATTTTTATGACACATATCTTCTTTCATTGTGTCATAAAAATAAATATTTACTAAACTATGGTATGCTAAGATATGGTAAACTAAGATATGTGAGAAGACATATTTACGCATATCTTTTCACATATCTTTACCAGTTGTTCCATCTTAACCGACTAAACTACACCGACGGAATATATCGCTGCAGATAGTGCGTCACATCATCTTCTTCTGAATTTTTTTTTCTTTTGAAGCGAAGAACGAATTTTCATTAATTCCAGACGATACGTGGAACAAACATTACATATTTTTTAAAGAACCCAAACAGCAGATCCATTTCCCACAATTGGGTGACCAAAAATTTGCCGGTATCGAGCCTCTTCGTTCCGAAGCGCTGTTCTAACCGATTAAACTACACCGACGCAATGTGTCGCTGCAGATTTGTTGTCTTGTCACGTGCTTCACCTCTATAGTACGTCACAATTCATTTTACGATATCAACATTCATTAATCCACCTACCTAAGTACCGCTGAATGTCAGAAATTAGTAAACCTTATTGTTGGTTGTTATGATTTGATTCCACTCAGTATATACCGAACTGACGTGAATAAATGCAATATGTTGTACGTAAATAAATGTATACTCTCGAATCACCCTTTTTGTTTCACACTTACAAAATTCTTGGCATGCGAAAGATGTATAGGCCGCCCCGGTGGCGCAGTGGTCTAAGCGCAGGCTTATGATCATTCGTCCGAGAAGGGTCTGGGTTCGAATCCCGGTGAGGCACGGATATTGTGTTTATCTTACGGCACTGCCCCTTCCCTGGAACCAGTGGCCTAAATTAGGGACGGAGACTGCTTATAGCCCATTGAGTTGCTCAGCGTGGTCGTTAAACCTTCAATAAAAAGAAAGATGCATTGATAAATTATTTACAAAGAGTAACAGCGTACTCTCTAGATTTTTATGCATGTCAGGTGTAACTCATCTGCCATACGATCATTAACCTAAGGAATTTATTCATTTTTACTATGCATTATTGTGTTCTCAAATATACAGGATGTAGAATACATATTACCGAGATGAATATAAGATTAGTACACTTCTGTGAATTTGTAGGATTTCCTTGAAAAATAGTCTGTAGATATTTTTTATTTGCTAATGCTACGACAAAAACCCAATCATATTTCACCGTAAAATTTATTCTTCCTACTGAAATGTTCCGTAAAGTTTAAGACGTGTCCCAGATAGTTTAATTTAACAACATAAAGATAATTAGGCACTGAATGGTATTACCTACCAGTTTACATAAGAAGTCTTAACATGTTTATTTGGCCCTTAACTGGCATATATTGGTTAGCACAACATCAACTGTGAAATATAACTCTAGTTCATAGTTAAGTCAACTGTCGCTTCGATATTTCTCAACTTATAACACTCTTCAATAGGGTGGTGCGAAAAAAACAAATTTTTGATTCTCAAACGCCCTAACGTTTAAAAATTGTGGTTAGTTGTCAGTATGTCACAGCTTAAATCGTTTTTGGTTCTGATAATATCTTCCGTCTGCGCTTTTACATCAAAGTTTTGAATTTTTATCCAAAAATCGAAATTTTTAACTTGAAGCAAATATTTCTCACCTTCGCAGGTTTTTCATTTATAGATCTCAGGTAAGTAAAATAAGACAATAAAAATAACTCATCTCGTCCTAGAAGAATCCTGGGCTCAGGGGCGTAACGTTCATTTCGTTGGGAAATCGTCAATTTACGTCTGATTCGGGGACTGTTTCAGACAGGCACATGCTGCATTCTTAGCATTGTATAAATTCAATATACGGACCATTTGACTGTAATGCAACGCAGTGCGTTCTATTACGCATTATTTGATTGTAATACGACGTAAAGCTCTTTATTTTGATGGTGGCAAAGACTCCACACTGTACCAGGAAACATCAGAATCTAGAAAGAAATGCACAAAAATGAGAACAGAAGAACATACTTCTCTTGCTCAGGAGCCAGGCTCTACTTACCTAGGACATGTGACGCCTGCTTCCAATGGGGCGGAAGATGAGACGAAGACCATCTGGAAATATTTGACCAAAGAAAGGGACATAGATGTGTTTAAACTTTCCTGTTTTGGGTGCGACGGAGCACGTACTAACACTGGGAAACATACTGGTATTATGCGACGTCTAGAAGAAAAAGTAGCAAGACCTTTCATAGAGTTGTGTGTCATTTACACAGCAACGAATTTCCACTGAGTCATCTCGTAGTGGCCGTAGACGGGTAAACTTCTGGCCCTAAAGCCTCTCTAGGTCCTGTCGGCAAAAACCTGATAGACTGAAAACTTCCCTGTGATCAAATTCAAAACAATTCCGGCCAATATCCAAGATGTAGATGCTGAACATCTCAGTGCAGATCATAAATGTCTCCATGGCATATGTAAAGCAGTATCATCTGAAGAATGCCACACCGACTTGGAGGAGAGGAGTCCCGGAACTCTGCATCATGCCCGATGGGTCACCACAGCCAACCGAATTTTGAGATTGTACATTGGAACCAGCAGACTCTTACAAAATCTCACGATCTTGACCACTTTCCTCATGAAAGTGTACGCTCCAATGTGGTTTACCATCAAATGCAGATACACGCTGATCGATGAACCAAGGAACCTGGGGGCAACCTGCAACGTCATCAAGTACCTCTCCAAGAAGGGAGCCACTGTCGTTCAGAAAGTTCTACTGGATAATGGGTACTTTGCTCATCCAGAAATCCTGCTTGTGTCCATGCTCCATGATGATCGCCCTGAAGTCCGCCAAGATGCATCGCTCTAAGAAGGGAGCCACTGTCGTTCAGAAAGTTCTACTGGATAATGGGTACTTTGCCCATCTAGAAATCCTGCTAGTGTCCATGCTCCATGATGATCGCCTTGAAGTCCGCCAAGATGCAGCGCTCCAAGAAGGGAGCCACTGACGTTCAGAAAGTTCTACTGGATAATGGGTACTTTGCCCATCCAGAAATCCTGCTAGTGTCCATGCTCCATGATGATTGCCCTGAAGTCCTCCAAGATGAAGCGCTCTAAGAAGGGAGCCACTGTCGTTCAGAAAGTTCTACTGGATAATGGGTACTTTGCTCATTCAGAAATCCTTCTAGGGTCCATGCTCCATGATGATCGCCCTGAAGTCCGCCAAGATGCATCGCTCCAAGAAGGGAGCCACTGACGTTCAGAAAGTTCTACTGGATAATGGGTGCTTTGCCCATCTAGAAATCCTGCTAGTGTCCATGCTCCATGATGATCGCCCTGAAGTCCGCCAAGATGCAGCGCTCCAAGAAGGGAGCCCCTGTCGTTCAGAAAGTTCTACTGGATAATGGGTACTTTGCCCATCAAGAAATCCTGCTAGTGTCCATGCTCCATGGTGATCGCCCTGAAGTCCGCCAAGATGCAGCGCTCCAAGAAGGGAGCCACCTCTCTAAGAAGGGAGCCACTGTCGTTCAGAAAGTTCTACTGGATAATGGGTACTTTGCCCATCCAGAAATCCTGTTAGTGTCCATGTTCCATGATGATTGCCCTGAAGTCCGCCAAGATGCAGCGCGGAAGATCCTTGCCAAAAGGAAGAGAAAGTCCGACGGGATCAGGATATTGTCACTCCCTAAACTGAATTTTAAGGCAGAGAGTTACGTTGATTTGATTGATTGGAATGCTGAAGTTATCACTGAGCCTGCAGTGCCGATGGATATCTCATACAAAGAACTGCAATCTTCTGTCTCTGATAATGGATTAAATCACCTACAGGCAGTGGAACGAACTGTTCAGGAGGTGACGCAAGCATCGAATAAAGTCTGTGAGCCACTAGCTCGAGATGGGTGCAAAGAGCGAGACTGCAGGACAGAACAAAAATGCCCAATTTTGAAACAAAGGCACACTTCAAGCCATAGAAGCCGAAACACATAAAATAGGTGGAAGGTACCCCATGCCCACGTATGGTTGGTTGGTTGGGCGGGTATGGGAGGGGCTCCATTGCGGCCGTATCCGTGTGGCGAGTCCTGGGTACTTTTCAGTAGCGAAGAGCTGCAAATGAAATGGTTGCAATGCTAAGAATGCAAAATGTGCCTGTCTGAAACAGTACCCAAATCAGACGTAAATTGACTGGTTTCCCAACGAAATGAACTTTACGCCCCTGAGCCCATGGGTCTTCCATGACGAGATGAACCATTTTTATAGTCTTATATTACTTACTTGAGGTCTACAAATGAAAAACCTGCGAAAGTGAGACGTATTTGCTTCTAGTTAAGAATTTCGATTTATGGCTAAACATTGAAAACTTTGATGTGAAAGCGCAGACGGAAGATATCCTCTGAGTCAAAAACGATTTAAGCTGTGGCTTATTGACCACCAACCACAATTTGTAAACACTAGGGCATTTGAGAATCAAACATTTTGTTTTTTTCGCACCGCCCTACTTTTCAAGTCTTAACAACTCGACAAGAGACTAACCCTTTAAGCAGCCGATGTATCTGAACCAAATGGTGACCAAAATTTTCTGCCCTCCTGAAACAGAACTGTTGACATAGTGACCGGGTTATACGAAAACTATTGTAAAACTATTCCTTTCCCTCTCACATCTAAGCAGAATCGTCAATATATCTATCGCTGGTATTAAGTGCTCTCTTATGGTCCTTAGTCTTATAGTTTATAGTCTGATTCCCTTATAGTGTTTTATTCTATGCTCCATGACCCAAGGAATGATTGGGAAGAGCTAGTCCCCCTGACAGGGACAGCATGCCACTGGGTGAAGCAAGTTACATATCTTTTCTCTTCTTAGGTACTTCGCCATTTTCGTAGTATTTTGGGGAAAAAAGGTAATATAATAGGAAGGATTAAGAAAAATCATTTCCCGTAAATGACCACTTTTAATGACAAACGTAAAGGAAAAGCGACGATTTCTGGTGTGCAGGTTCATTCGTTCCTGTGGTGTTTGGCTCACTTCTTAGACAGCGAATATATATATTCGTTCGAGATGATTTCAAACCATTTTGCTAACCCCGAGTTAATTCGTTTCAGCCGGTTAGTGGGTAATGGTAAAGCAAGGGTAACATTCAGCGTGAGAGATACAATCAGTTTGTAAAACATCCAACGTTAATCGTACAACATCAATTCTCACTAATCGCTCTCTTAACAAATCTCTCCGAACTCTCAACCTCTGTGTTTTCGGTACAATTGTAAACAACATTCTTACAACTCATTTACTTTTGACCTAGCATCAGGTTGCCAAACCAACATACAGCGAGAGAGAAAATGTAGCGTTAGGATTAGAAAATGCTTAAGGAGAACGAACCAAAATTTACATAACAGTATAGGAACCAAAAACGAAAGTTAAATTAAGGTATACATTACAAATTGAAATTAAGAACGACTCCGATTGGACGAAAACGTTTACGAGGGAGTAGGCCACTGTATAGAGCGCAAATGAGTACAGCCGCAGAGCGAATTCAAATTTCATGTACAAGCCACGAGCTTTCAACTCATCCGGTGTAGACACAAACACAGGGCACATAGAACGAGCTTTCATATCGCTAGAACGCGGGCAGTGTAGCATTGCCAGCAAATGATCATGGCACTACGCAGCAGAAGAAATCTGTATGCACAGTGAAGAATTGTAGGACTGTTGGAAGTCGGATTGTCTTTTCATGATATCCCCGCTTGTGTCGAAAGAAATGCAAGCACAGTGATGCAACTATAGCGGCAGTGGGGAGAGGGTGCGACTGTAGCAGCAGTAGGGAGACGGTGCGACTGTAGCTGCAGTGGGGAGAGGGTGCGACTCTAGCGGCAGTGGGGAGAGGGTGCGACTGTGGCGGCAGTGGGGAGAGGGTGCGACTGTAGCAGCAGTAGGGAGAGGGTGCGACTGTAGCTGCAGTGGGGAGAGGGTGCGACTCTAGCGCCAGTGGGGAGAGGGTGCGACTGTGGCGGCAGTGGGGAGAGGGTGCGACTGTAGCAGCAGTAGGGAGAGGGTGCGACTGTAGCTGCAGTGGGGAGAGGGTGCGACTCTAGCGGCAGTGGGGAGAGGGTGCGACTGTGGCGGCAGTGGGGAGAGGGTGCGACTGTAGCAGCAGTAGGGAGAGGGTGCGACTGTAGCTGCAGTGGGGAGAGGGTGCGACTCTAGCGGCAGTGGGGAGAGGGTGCGACTGTGGCGGCAGTGGGGAGAGGGTGCGACTGTAGCAGCAGTGGGGAGAGAGTGCGGCTGTAGCTGCAGTGGGGAGACGGTGCGACCGTAGCGGTAGTGGGGAGAGGGTGCTACTGTGGCGGCAGTGGGGAGAGGGTGCGGCTATAGCGGCAATGGGGAGAGGGTGCGTCTCATCGGTGTGAGGCGTCTGGAGCGAAACGTCACGAAAATGAACCGGAAAACCGGCACCTGAACCGTACGACGTTAGCAGACAACAGAGCCACGCCCCAAACATTAGCCAAATATTGGAGGTCTGTCATACGTCAGAAGATATCCGCAAGCTCTGTTCGACGCTGTTTGAATGACAGAGATGAGAGCCATCGGAACGATGGAAGTGGGTCAAAATAATGCACAGGTTACCAAACTTGAGAATGTGTTCGAAAGTATCATATCAGTACAATCGCGACAGTTCGAAGATGTAAGGGACACGCGCTAGACGGACATCATAAGGTCAATCACGATCTACGATATACAACAACTGAGGATGACCGGTATGTACCCTAACTTCAAAGTAAAATAAACGCATGACAGCTCGTGAACTTTCCATAGAACTTGTCTCGGCAATAGAAAGAACAATATCAAACTGGACTTTATCGAAAAGGCTTAGCGAAAGAGGTCTGTATGCCCGGTAAACCTAAGGTTTGTATCCTCATTGTCCGTAACCACAAAACAGCTCGATCAGCAAGGAGTAGGCAGCATCGCAATTGGATACCTGAGTAATGGAGACATGTACTCTTCACGGAGGAGTCAAGATTCCCGTTAAAAAGTTATTCTCGATCTCAGTACATCTGGAGTGAAGCAGACTCCCGAAATCCTCCTCCAATGTAAAGGAAAGAGAGAGTTTTGGAGGTAGAAGGAGATAATGGTGTTATCACGATTAAGAATTCCTCCATCGAAGCCCTGTAGAAAAGTATCAGGTATCGAGAATTGGTTCAAAAATTGCCCTTTTGGACGAAAATTATTGTCCTCATAGCGAGAGATTTGTGACTGAAAATCTGAAAGTGAAGACATGCAAAGAATGGAACGGCCAACCTGGTCTTCGTACATCAACCCGATCCAGCATGGTTGAAGTGCTTTAGACAGAAAGCCACAAGTCATCCACTCACTCCAAAAACAACATGTGAGTGGGAAACTGCTCTGATAGCGAAATGGAAACGTCTCTCTACTGAGCTCCTGAACCATTTTGTTGGAAATATGAGGGATATAGAAATACAGTAAGTATAGATATGGTGCACGAATGATAAGCAAAAATAATAATAGTAGTAGATACGTTTAATGGCACACAGAACGTTGTTAAATAAGGAATAGCAAGCTTTCGCTACAATCGTGTGGCTAACAGATAACAGTAAGCTGAGATAAAACACACAGTTCACAATGCGGAAAAATCGCTTGAAAACCTTAAGCGATGTGAACTATGTGTTTTATCTCAGCTTACTGTTAACTGTTACTTATCCTGAAGAAGACGTACGATTGTGGCGAAAGCTTTCTATTCCTTATTGAACAACGCTGTGTGTACCATTAAACGGATCTACTACTATTAGTTTTGCATGAGGGATAGTTTAATAACGATGCAGTGGTTAGAGGTGACGACGTACATCATTGAGCATAAGCCGACTCCGAAACACTTGTATTTGTAATTGGATTTTTACCTGCTTGCAACATTTATCATTATCGCAGTGCACACTTTTTTTCTTTGCATTTTACAGAATTTTGAGGAGTTATGTTAAGATACGCTATATGATCCAAAGCATCCAGACACCCACTTTGAATAGTGGATTTGCCCATATGCGTAGTAACCATGGTACATACAGGTATAAAAAGACACACGTGACTTGGGAAACTTCGTAGACAAGCATGAACAGTAGAATGGGCGGGCGGTACGGCAGAGCTCAACGACTTTCAACGTAGTACGGTTATAAGATGCCATCGTAGCAAAAGCCAGTTTGGGAAATTTCTGCCCTGTTGCAGTTGCTCCTATCAATCTTTAAGTAAGTGATATAGCACGTGGAAACGCCTGGAAGCAACAACAGCGCAATCGCGACCTGGCAGGTTATGTAAAACGACAGAGTGAAGCCACCGAGTGAAGAAGCGGTTGGTGCGACAAAATCGCCTGTTTCCGGTGGCAATACTAGCCACCGAATTTCAACATGGAAGCAATGCTAGCGCTATAGCGGTTCATCGAGAGCAGAAGGAAATGGGTTTCTATGGCCGACCAGCCGCTCACAGGCCTAAAATCATCAAGATCAACGCCAAACGTCGGCTGGAATAGTGCAAAGCTCGGTGCCAGTGGACTCTGAAGTAATGGAAACGCGTTCTCTGGAGTTTTGAATCACGCTTCACCATCTGGTAGTCAAAAAGACGAACCTGCGTGTGGAGGATTCGAGGTGAACATTACCTGCCTGACTGTGTTGTGCCAGCTGTAAAGTTCGGTGTAGGAGGAATCCTGCTTTGAGGTCGTTTTTCATGGGTTTGAGCTGGGTCTTCTAGTTCCAGTGCCAGGGGAATATTTACAATGCGGTCTATAATGACATTCTGGACAATTCTGTGCTCCCAACATTATGGCAAAAATGCCTTTTCCCCTACCAAGACGACAATGCTCTTGTTCACAAAGTGAGGTCCATGCAAGAATAGTTTGACGAGATAGATGGGGAAGAACTTGGCTGACCTGCAAAGAACCCTGATCTCAACCCCATGGAACACGTTTGAGATGATTTGAAACACCTACGGCAAGCCAGGCCTAACGTCCCGACATCGGTGATTGACCTGACTGATGATACCCTTGTGGCAAAATGGAAGGCAGTATCAGAAGCAAAGTACCAAAATCTAGTGGAAAGTCTTCCCATTAGAGAGGCTGTGATAGCGGCAAAGCGTGAACCAATTCGATATTAATTCTTTTCCTATTACAGGGAGTTTGTGGATGGGCAAGTGTCCAGAAACTTATGATCAGATAATGTATATGTCCATAGAAATTTTTATTAAATTCTATGCAGGTTTCATTGAAATATTTGAATCTATGTCATTTTTAATTTATGCACAACTGTGTATTTGGGAAGCGTGTAAGCATATTATTTTCCCTTATAGAAGCGCGGCATGTTAACTGTAACCCTGTTTCCTCATAGCTAGGAGAGGAATCAGGGGCTTCCACTAGTAGAAAACTGATATTTGTTTAGACTCTTGCGCTTCAGCTGCTCGGAAATTCGTTGTTCTGGGTGGTGTAACGATGACATGCTCGAAATGAAATCGGGAAACTAGGGTTGGATTCCCTTTCCAGGAAGATGGAATTTTCAAGTTTTCTGAGGAATCGACTATATGCTTCCATTTAAACACGACACTTCTGCTCCGAAAAACAATAAGCTTACAGTGCTTTTGCGTTTTCTGATCCTCAGATTTCCTTTTAAAACGCGTCTGTAGGATAGGTAACGTGTTATTCTATTGGAATTGTAGCTCCTGCATCACTGACCGTTGAACGAAACAATTGCAAGAAAATTGAATTGCGAATACCTTTGCAATATGTAGACCAATGGGTTACATGCGATTACGTCCTCAGAAGCAAAATTTCATACCATTGACATTATGTTGCGACTTTGTGCTTGTGTTACCACTCATTATCTATGTAGGAAAACAGACTATTAGTTAAACTGAGATGATGCATTTAACTAATAGTCTGAACAAGACAACAATGGGTGCGAAAACAATGAAAATTTGCATAGGTAGGAATAAAAAAAAATAAAAAGAGAAAAGAAAATCACCACCTTATATTCCTTTTACTTAAACAGGACCTAGCCTAAATATGTAGAACAACAATTGCAATGGTAACTAGGATGAAAAATACTCACTTCTGAACCTACAATTTCTTTATTGTATTTTGAAACAATACTTGATATAACCGGTGGAAGCTACGAGGGATAATTCCGACTGAAAAATTTTTCACTTTAAAATGCCCTCCCACTTAACTATAAATTAGGTATATGCTAATAACTGTCTCCTTTGTCTTGTTTTGGAATGTAATGCTCTCTATTTGTACATGGGTATCTACACTGATGGCCACCCAAAATGCAACAATAAGAAGGACACGAGATAGCAAAGCCAGATTTACTGGACACATAACAACAGATACAAAGATGAAACGATTGAGCTTACAGGCCCGTGCGACTTGCGGAACACGCAGACATCAATAGTTCGTGTGGCCCCCATGGCTGGCAATGACGGCCGCTACATGCCGCGGCATCGAAGGAAAGAGGTTTTGGATGTGGGTTTCGCGTATGTCGGTCCAGGCTGCTTCAACACGTTGCCACAGTTTATCAGGCGTAGCCGCGGGTGGTGCTTGCAGGGCCACTCGGTTGCCGATCAGCGACCAGACGTGCTCGATTGGCGACATATCGGGAGAACAGGCGTGCCACGGCAGCAGTGACACCTGGTGGACCGTGAAGTATTGTTGCACGATGCGTGCTACGTGCGGGCGCGCATTGTCCTGCTGAAACGTGGCCGCTGGCAGGTCCTGCAGGTAAGTGAGGACTACAGGCTCCAAAACGTCGGAGATGTAGCGGTAGCTATTGAGTGTACCGGCGATGTGTACCAGAGGGGTGCGGGTGTCATATCCAATTGTACCCCAAACCCTAACGCCAGTCGACGGACCGGTATGGCGATGCATAATGCATGCGTCATACAGTCTATCACCGAGGTGCCGCCACACGCGGATCCGACCATCGTGGTGTTGCAGGCAGAAGCGGGATTCGTCGGAGAAGACAATGTCATGCCATTCCGCAGTCCAGGTGAGGCGTTCAACTGCCCACTGCCGCCGCACTCGCCGGTGGTGTAACGTCAGTGATAATCGGAGCAATGGGTGCCGTGCGACAAGTCCCCGCTCCTGCAGACAACTTCGAACGGTACGTGCTGACACAGGTTGTTGCGCAACCCACCCTAATTCCTGCGCTAACGTTTGTGATGTGGCGGTGCGAGCCGTCAATGCCCGCTGCAAAACATGCCGGTCCTCTCGTTCCGTGGTGTGCCGCGGCTGCGCCAACCGCTCACGTCGGTCCGTCCGTCCCTCCTGCACCCACCGAAATCATACTCACCTCACCTCACTGTGACTGGATGTCGTCCCACACGGGCGCCGATGTCTCGTTACGATAAACCGCTTTCGCGATAAGCCACTATTCGTCCTCTGTCGAACTCCGAAAAGTGCTGGAATGACTGCTGTATTCTGCGACGAGGCATCAGGAAGCTTCCCACACAGAGACACGGCACCACAACACACTTCCACTACTTACACCCCGCATTCTGTGCACCCTTCTTATAGTGCTTCTCGGTGGCGTGACGGGCGCACATGATTTGCATATGCCCTATAATGCTAATCGTTTGCATGTCCATTCGCGGGCGACGCATGCTACGAATTTCAGGCCAATCGGATGCTTCCTTCTTGGTGTTGCATTTTGGATGGCCAGCAGTGTATATACGTAACATACACTGCACATTACAGTGCCACTCTAGTATAAGGAATTTTTGTTTTAAATATTTAATTTTGTATCTTACCCCTTGAACTTGTTCCTTATATAAATGTTAAAAATTTAAACCCATTCAAAAATGTTTTGAAGTTCCACAGAAGCATCAAACTTTAACAATGTGCTTATTATCACTGTGAATACAACAAACGCCACAGAAGTCGAGGCTAGCCAGGGTGGGGTTTTGGGGTTTTAAATGCTCCCCAAAATGTAGTATTTAAATAAAGAGAGGGTAGAAAGATCCATATACTTGTATAGTAGTATAGCATGTAAGTCAGTATTTGAAAAATGGGGAGTATTAAATAGAAGAATTTCGTGTGGGAATAAAATATGACAGAGAAAAAACTCAGCATTTGTAAATGTACGCTGAAAATTAATTTCCAAATTCAGAATCCTTTCCGAAAATTCCTTCAGGCTACGGCCCTGCTGACAGCAACAATGACTGGCAGAAACATGCAAGTACAGAGTGGTACATTCCTTGGTACACTTTCAAAAGCTTGAGTAAAAAGTAAGATTTTTAGACTTGTCATGTCGGAATACCAACTTTTGATGTAGAACTACGTGTAATGGTACGATAAAGATTAGCGGTGGACGCTACCTAATGTGTGACCGATTTTAACTATTAATAACTCCTGGTTTATCGGGGGCGTGTCAATGCCGCTAGTATCGTTTGATGGCGCATAGATGACATTTAGTGACAATTACAAGTTGTGGGGCCTGAGGATCAATGGCAGTTCGTGACAGCGCGCCGAAGTGGATGGTCATTTTTGTGCTCTGCGCCGCGAGTATACTTTTGTTTTTCGTTTTCAATACTTCTGAACTAAAGGTGATTGAACATTGATTTGTGGACTAGTGTGAATTGAAAAAAATTACAATTGCAACTGTTAACAATAAGAGTAGATGGTCATGTAACTGTACTTTATTATTATTATTGCTCTGCTTAAATACTTTTAAATGATCCTGCCAAATCCAATGATCTTGCAGGTCATTATATCATTGATGTTCCATAGACCATAAGGGTGGGTAGTGGAACCATTACCACCAACACCAACAATTTTAATCAGAATTATCTTTTCGCAGATTTGTAGAGTTAGCAGGGGAAAAAACCCATCAAAAATCATGCGAGCGGAATGATCATAAATATCGAGGGTTTCAAATGCGTGTCGCTGTATAAGCGTGGAATGATTTAAGGCAGGCTGCGGAGTCGCGATTTACGAGAAAGAGGATGCTGTCTGTCATTGCAGCTTTTTGGTAATGAAATAATATTTGACAACAATACACGAAGAGGATACATCGCGAGAGGGAGAGAGAGAGAGAGAGAGAGAGAGAGAGAGAGAGAGAGAGAGAGAGAGAGAAACGATTCCTTGATAAATTATCATTGCGCCAAACCTCCATTTGAAAGAAATTTTTTGCCTTTATTCTCAAGCTGAAACAAAGATTTATGGAATAAAATCATATTTGAAAGCAATACAGGTTAGAGCAAATATCGCGGTTAAAAAACAAAAAGCAAACGATTGCCGAATAAAAGTTTGCTCCGTCGACTTCCACTTTCGGAAAAATTTCCCCTCTATTTTCCGTCTTAAATACAAACATTTATGTAATTAAGTGGTACTTAGCAACAATATAAGATAGGAGGATCTCAGCGAAAAAAAGAATTCGATCACGCAAAAATATTCGCTTTCTTTAGCTTCCGTTGTCTGAAATTTCTGCCTCCATTTTAAATCTGAAACACATATCTGCAACAAAATGATGTTTCGTAACGATATGTGGACAGAGGGAACGTCGGGAGAAATCCTCGTTCCGTCCAACTTCCGTTTTCCGAAACTTTTCTTCCACTTTCAAGTTGAAATGCAAATATTTATAGAATAAACATTTAACAACAACACACAGCAGAGAGAATCTCAAGTAAATAATTAAAGATTACAGCGCTCCGTCTAACTCCGTTTTCGGAAATTATTGCCTCTTTATTCCAGCTGAAGCACAAACATTTATGCAATAAAATGATGTTCAACAGTAACACGGACAGAGCAGAAATCATGTGAAAAACAAACCACAAAAAACTAGGACTATACGAGAAATCTTCATTTCGTCCAACTTCCGTTTTCGGAAATGTTTGAAAGACAGAATTCCATCACCAGATAGAAAACGTGCGCCGATGCAAGGAAAATTAAAAAGTGTTCTAGTAATGTCGTTTCTTTTCTGCCAGACCAAAATAGAAATTTTGGGGTTGTCGTTTTTGTCTGCAGGACCAAGACAAAATCCATGACGTACGCCGCGGTTCAGCTACGAGGTGCTAAGGCAGATGACTTCAAGTGATTTTAAACACTGAATAGCCCCAAACATGCCATTACTTTTAACTACAGTTGTATGAAGCGAGACGGTTGCTTCAATCTCTTTCCTGCCGGCCATCTAGTCTACGGTTTTTCTGGGGTTTTCCGCAGACATCCTGTGCTTGAGGACACGAATGCGTAGATGGTACTCTGTGAAGTCGGCCCTGGACGCACGTTGTCCATTACCTGTATGCTGCAGAGGAATGGCAAGCCGGCTGCATTAATTTGCCATGCAATCCTCAAGGGGGCATAGTCTTCTTTGAGGAACTCAGCCCGCCATGGACGGACGAGAGAGAGAGAGAGAGAGAGAGAGAGAGAGAGAGAGAGAGAGAGAGAGAGACTATGAAGCGAATGAATTAACGAATATAGCCTCGAACTATTATTGCCATAATAACAAGAGCCAAGATTTACAGTTTAAATCTTTGCAGTTAAAAGTGCAAAACGCAGGCAACATGTTGGGGTTTTGTCCTGCAGGTGTTTTACTTGGTACCGTGTCCATCTGAGTTTTGTGTGTCGGTATTTTAACCCGAACCCTAAAGTGATCATTACGGGTACTTCGTTGCTTTCGTCAGCGTGCCGTTGAGTTTCATCTGGTATGATGACTTACTTCAGCATGAAATGTCGTTTCTCTCTCTCGAGTTTTATAAAGTTCTTTTTATCTCAGCTTCTGTTCAAAAATATTTGGATAAGATATCGGCGTAAACTGCATTTCATCTATCACGCGTTTATTTTACACTGCTGGCCACCCAAAATGCAACACCAAGAAGGACACAAGATAGCAAAGCCGTGAAGAATTGTTGCACGATGCGTGCCACATGCCGGCGCGCATTGTCCTGTTGAAACGTGGCCGCTGGTAGGTCCTGCAGGTAAGGGTGGACTACAGGCTCCAAAACGTCGGAGATGTAGCGGTGGCTGTTGAGTGTACCGGCGATGCGTACCAGAGGGGAGCGGGTGTCATATCCAATTGAGCCCCAGACCATAACGCTAGGCGACGGACCGGTATGGCGATGCATAATGCAGGCGTCATACAGTCTCTCGCCGCCACACGCGGATCCGACCATCGTTGTGTTGCAGGAAGAAGCGGTATTCGTCGGAGAAGATCGTGCCATTCCGTAGTCCAGGTGCGGCGTTCAACGGCCCACTGCCGCCGCACTCGCCGGTGGTGTAACGTCAGTGGTAATCGGAGCAACGGGCGCGTGCGACAAGTCCCCGCTCCTGCAGACAACGTCGAACGGTACGTGTGATACAGGTTGTTGCGCAACCCACCCTAATTCCTGCGCTAACGTTCGTGATGTGGCGGTTCGAGCCGTCAATGCCCGCCGCACAACACGCCGGTCCTCTCGTTCGGTGGTGTGTCGCGGCTGCGCCAATCGCTCACGTCGGTCTGTCCGTCCCTCCTGCACCCACCGAAATCATATTCGTCTCACTGTGACTGGATGTCGTCCCACACGGGAGCCGATGTCTCGGTACGATAAACCGCTTTCGCGATAAGCCACTATTCGTCCTCTGTCGAACTCCGAAACGTGCTGGAATGTCTGCCGTATTCTGCGGCGAGGCATCAGGAAGCTTCCCACGCACAGGTCCGGCAGCACAACACACTTCCACTACTTACCCTCCGCCTTCTGTGCACCCTTCTTATAGTGCTTCTCGGTGACGTGCCGGGAGCACATGATTTGCATATACCCTGTAATGCTAATCGTTTGCATGTCCTCTCGCGGGCGACGCGTGCTGCGAATTTCAGGCCAATCGGATGCTTTCTTCTTGGTGTTGCAGTTTGGGTGGCCAGCAGTGTATATCAGATAAGTTAACTGCAAAAAAAAGAGCTCACTTTTTTATATAACTTTTTATATTATGGTTTTCTTCTTCCAGCATAGTTACCCTACAAGTTTGAAACCGAGCACTAGGAATATTGCATTTAAATGCTATTTTCGAAAAGAATCTTATAAAATAGTTTGTGTTTGTATCCCTCACTCGGAATATCGGTATCATCTAGCTCATCTTTGGAATAACATTGTTTCGGAATCACAATATTTTTGGCTCTTCCGTAAAAAGAATACGATTTGAAATACATCAGATGGTAGGAAGAAAGTAAACAACCTGAAATATCAAAAGGTAGAAAGAAAGCGTGGTATGATGATCATATAAAAATATGTGTATTTTATGTTCGCCGCGTATGAATTTATTTCACTGTGCTTGTTGTCATAACTCACATTCTTTCAATTTTACTCTTTTATTCTACAATATAAATTTCTTTAAGAACGAATCCTGAGTAAACAAATTTTCACAAGAAAAGCAACTGAACCGGGTTTTCTTTGTTTCGCATCGACGGGAAGATTTTCATATTCTATCAATTTTGCTGAATCATCTAAAATTTGGAAATCTCTTTTTTTGTCAACGGGACAGCAATACATTTATTCTATCCTTTACTTCAAATCGTCTGACTTTCTTTTCGGAGGGGATTAACGGAACCCTTGTAGGTCTAAGGTTATATTGGAGTTTCGCATGCTTAATTTTGAGACACTGGTCCCAGGAAAAGGAGGGAGATTAGCGTCCGAAAGACAAATAAATCATTTGTATCTAGTCCCGAGGCTCGACACGAGACCTATCAGTATGAGAAATCAGAAGCCAGCTCCATCATTTGGCCTCGAACTTTGAAAATTTCGCATTTCAAGAGCCTATGTTATCTCGCTATACCCAAAACAGTGATTACATTGTTCTTCTTCACTCTTGCTTTCGCAGCACTAATTTTTCAGCTTTCGTTGTTCCATCGCTACTCTCACTCCCTCCGTGACTTTTTCTCTTATTCTTCCTTTATGATTAATGCTGTCTTCAGCATCCCATACTTCTAGCACTCCTATACGGAGGCTGTGCCGAAAATTTTTATCTGCTGCTGAACGCGTTCTCTGCCGACAATGAAACAGCTGTTGTTAGGAAGCACGTGTTCGTACTGACCAACAGCGGGCGCCGTGGCTACCTGTTCAAACCAGATTTCACTCACGTATCAGGAGAATGGAATACAGCTGACCTCATTTAGCGCGTTAAAATGGGGCTGTCGAGATGTGAATTTCGTGCAATGATTTCATATGATTAAAAAAAGGTTTAGGTGCACAACAGTGTTTTGAATCGCTAGCAAATATCTTTCCAGAGTCTGCTCCTTCTCTTGCCACGATTAGAAACTAGTTTCGTTCATTTAAGAGGGGGAAATATTTTTGGAAGATGATCTCCGCTGCGGTGAGCCCCATACTGCCGTAACGACTGAAAACATCGATACCATAAGAAAACTTATAAAAGCAGATCCTCCTGCGACATATCATGAAATAAAGACGGCCCTGTGCATTGGATAAACTGTTGCCCAAACAATCATTCATGATCGTTTGCATGTCAGGAAGCGATGTGCCCATTGAGTGCCTCATTCACTCACGGACGAGCAGAATACAAACCGAATTGAATGGAGCCAATTCATGCTGTCTAAATTCAGAGGAGGACGTAGTGAAGGCACCTAAAACATCGTAACTGGTGATGAATCATGGATTTATCACTATGATCCGGAAACAGAGGAACAATCAATGGTCTAGTTCTTCGAAGATGATGTACCTACAACCAAACTACGACAAATCCGCAGGGAAGAAAATGGTAGCGTCCTTCTGTAACAGGACATGCGACAACTATTGTTCTTGAAAATCAAAGAACTGTCACTGTTAATTGGTATGCCACTGAATGTCTGACAAAATTCATCGTAGAATGGAAGAAGAAGCACCCAAGATGAAAAAATGAGCACCTCCTTTTGCACCACGACAAGGCATCGGCTCACACTACAGCCAAGACAGTTGATTTTATGGCAACAGAAGGCGTGGAAATTTTGCCTAATCCAGCCTATTCTCCTGACTTGGCACCTTGTGACTTCTTGTTTCCCAAAAGCCAAGGAAACCTTGCGTGTACGTCGATTTTCGTCTGATGAAAAGGCCCTAATTGTTTACTTTTGAGGCAATTGACAGTCTGCCAAAACAAAGCTAGGTAGAGGTATTTGAAAAACGGTTTTACCCAATGCAAAAGTGTACAGGTGTTCATGGAGATTATTTTGAAAAGTTGTAAATAATTATTCGTAAATGAATACATATTTCTTTTAAAAGATAGAAACTTTCGGCATGCCCCTGGTGTTATCTAAGGTGTTTTTAGCACGTGTTTTGTAAAAACAAAATATCGTGCTCATGTTATCACTTCGGCCGTCCTTCTGTGGACACCATAACTCTGCAACTATTAGCTCGATTTTAAAAAAAATATTTATTTCATTCGGAAGCTTGAAATGTGAGAACGACGATTCCTGCTTTCCAGTATTTCAATGAAGCACGACGTCGCCACCAGATGGCGTAAATGCAGATGCTATTGACTTCAAAGGACCTTTCATTCAATACAACAAAAAAGGCTACACGGTAGAGTCACATTATTGTGACTACCAGCTAATATCCAGAGTAACCGCCATGTGCAGTGACAGCAGAGCTAGACGGGCTGGGAGTGACTCAATAAGGTGTTAGAAGGTGTTCACAGGTATGTGGAGCCCTGCTGACTGCAGTGCATCTGACAGCTGCTGGAGGATGCGTGGTGGAGGATCCATAGAGCGAACAACACGATCGAGGTGGTCCCACAGATGCTCAATTGGGTTTAAGTCTGTTGAATTAAGGCGCCAGGAAAGTACTTTGAAGTCTTCATCGTGCTCTTCCAACCACTCTCCGAAAATTTCTAGCTGTGTGACACGTCGCATTATCGTTCTGGAAGATCCCATCCGCCCCAGGAAAGAAAATCAGCATGTATGGATGTATGTGATCTGCAAGGATGGATTCATAACGAATTCTGTCCATAGTGCTTTCCGCAGGCATGAGTGGACCCAGGGAATGCCACGAAAACATTTCCCAGACCATAACGCTGTCCCCACCAGCTTGTGTTCTTGCAGCAATGGTTGAAGAGTGTTTGTTCTCCGATGTTTCTCGTCTTATACGCCAACGTTCATCCGTTCGATGAAGCAGAAAACGTGGCTCAAAGGAGAAGGCAATCCTTTGCCAATCAGCGGAGGTCCAATGCCGCTACCGCCGTGCAAATGTAACCCGTTTCTGCCGAAGCACCTTCGTTAGCATAGGTGCAGTGACCATCCGTCTGCATCGGAGCACCATACACAGCAGGGTTCGCTCAACTTTAGTTTTAGACACACTTTCGGTAGCCCCTGGTTCATTCGGCCAGTGAGTTGCTCTACTGTAGCGTGTCGATCGGCCCTCACGCACCTTCGAAGCCGACGTTAACCTCTCACATCGGTTTTTGTTAATATCTCGGCTTTTGGAAGTCCGATTTAAACAATTCCGTGAACACTATTTACCTTGTGGTACACTTTGCCTCTATTCGTGTGTTTTATAGTTCACAGTTCTGGCGCTAGGAGATGTTAGTGTGTTCTTCTGTTTGGTACTGTATCTCCGCTTCTAAACATCCGTCTGAAAAATTTATTTTTTTACTGCATGCCATTCTTTACAGTTAAGATGGGGAATCTTATCTTTCCACAATAGTGCACAGTTTACCCGCTAGGGGCAGAAATGGCAAAACCTTTTTCTCGCTACCTCTACTTCCAAGATACCTATTTGAAAAATTCTTTTTCTCTAATATAGCTTTTGCTGTTAAGAACACCTTTGATATGCTTTCTACATTTCTATTATTCAAAATTCTTCCGCTAGGAGGCGTAAATTAAGATCATGGTTCCCTTTATATCTGTTTCCCTAACTGTTTGATATAAAAGAAACGCTTTGTCTCTGATATGTTCCTTCAGCTAAGAGAAATTTTTTGAGCACAATTTTTTATTTTTCGGAACAGACTTTTCAACGGCTAGTTTCTGTTTCTATATATTTTATCGATTGTAGAAATGCGGTTGATTTCTTTCTGTTTTATGTAATGGTTTCCACTGACTATGAATAACTTCGAAATATTTTATTTGTGTCGGTAAGGGTTAAAAAGACGTGTTCATTACAACCGAAAATTCGGTGTCACCTTTCATGTTAATCTTGGTAACTTCAATTATGCTTTTATCTTCTGCCATTTAAACTCTGGCATCCACTTTTCTAATCTTTTTCTCTAAATGTTCACTTTGTGGTAAATAATTCCCAAAAGTTCACTTTTGTGACAAGAAATTCCCAAAATTTCAATTTTGTGACAAGTAAATTGTGTCGTTAAAGCTTCTTGATTGTTCATGCCGCTGTTCAATAAAACATAATGTTCTACACAATAGTTTAAAAACTTTTTTTTCCCTTTTTCAATGGTTTTCCAACGAAGGAAGAATTAGATTTAGCATTTTCATTGCACACTTTTAATGGATTTGTTGCCACCCCGATGGCGCAGTGGTCTAAGCGATGGCCTCTGATCATTCGTCCGAACGGGGTGCGGGTTCGAACCCCTGTGAGGCATGGATATTGTGTTTGTCTTACGGCACTGGTTCTCTCCCTTCCCTGGAAGCAGTGACCCTAAATTAGGGACGGGCGACTGCATATAGCCCATTGAGTTGTTCACGGTGGTCGTTAAACCGCCAATAAAAAAAAATAAATAAATAATGGATTTGTTTTTGACTAAAGGTTTAACGACCAGCGTGAGCAAATCAATGGGCTATAAGCAGTCGTTCGTCCCTAATATAGGGTTACCGGTTCCAGTGAAGGGAGAGAACCAGTGCAGTAAGACAAACACAACATCCATGCCTCACCGGGATTCGAGCCCGGACCCTTCTCAGACGAATGGTCATTAGCCAGCGCTAAGACTACTGCGCCACCGGATCGGCATTTAATGGATCAATCCGGTCATGTTGGGACAAGGCTGCCAATCCACCAGTACCACCACCAGCTCAACGATAAGTTAGTAAGGTTTACACTCCCAGAGAAAGAATAGATACGACTGCCTGAGGCTCTACAACAGACCTTAGCCCCATGTATCCGAAACTAAGTGATATTAGGTGGAACCTAGAGGCTCATGATAGGGAAGTTGGGCTGAGGATCTACAGCTCTTAGATCCACGTACATCCCTAAGTGATATTAGTTGGAACCTAGAGGCTCACGAAAGAGAAGTAGGGTTAAGAATCTAAAGCCTATAGAGCAACGTATCAAAAACGAAGTGATATTAGGTGGAACCTAGAGGCACACGATAGGACGTCGGGCTAAGGATCTACAGCCCTTAGAGCAACGTATCAGAAACGAAGTGATATTAGGTGGAACCTAGAGGCACACGATAGGGAAGTTGGGCTGAGGATCTACAGCTCTTAGAACCACACATCAGAAACAAAGTGATATTCGGTGGAACCTAGAGGCACACGACAGGGAAGTTAGGCTGAGGATCCACAGCTCTTAGACCAACGTAGCTGCCCCGGTGGCGCAGTGGTCTAAGGCGATGGCCTCTGATCATTCGTCCGAAAGGGGTCCGGGTTCGAATCCCGGTGAGGCATGGATGTTGTGTTTGTCTTACGGCACTGGCTCTTTCCCTTCCCTGGAACCATTGACCCTAAAATTAGGGACGGGCGACTGCTTATAGCCCATTGCGTTGCTCACGGCGGTCGTTAAACCTCCAACCAAAAAAAAAAAAAGGACCAACGTATCAGAAACGAAGTGATATTAGGTGGAACTTAGAGGCACACGATAGGGAAGTTGGGCTGAGGATCTACAGCTCTCAGAACCACACATCAGAAACGAAGGGATATTAGGTGGAACCTAGAGGCACACGACAGGGAAGTTGGGTTGAGGATCCACAGCTCTTAGACCAACGTATCAGAAACGAAGTGATATTAGGTGGAACCTAGAGGCACACGATAGGGAAGTTGGGCTGAGGATCTACAGCTCTCAGAACCACACATCAGAAACGAAGTGATATTAGGTGGAACCTAGAGGCACACGACAGGGAAGTTGGGCTGAGGATCCACAGCTCTTAGACCAACGTATCAGAAACGAAGTGATATTAGGTAGAACTTAGAGGCACACGATAGGGAAGTTGGGTTGAGGATCCACAGCTCTTAGACCAACGTATCAGAAACGAAGTGATATTAGGTAGAACTTAGAGGCACACGATAGGGAAGTTGGGTTGAGGATCCACAGCTCTTAGACCAACGTATCAGAAACGAAGTGATATTAGGTAGAACTTAGAGGCACACGATAGGGAAGTTGGGTTGAGGATCCACAGCTCTTAGACCAACGTATCAGAAACGAAGTGATATTAGGTAGAACTTAGAGGCACACGATAGGGAAGTTGGGTTGAGGATCCACAGCTCTTAGACCAACGTATCAGAAACGAAGTGATATTAGGTAGAACTTAGAGGCACACGATAGGGAAGTTGGGTTGAGGATCCACAGCTCTTAGACCAACGTATCAGAAACGAAGTGATATTAGGTAGAACTTAGAGGCACACGATAGGGAAGTTGGGTTGAGGATCCACAGCTCTTAGACCAACGTATCAGAAACGAAGTGATATTAGGTAGAACTTAGAGGCACACGATAGGGAAGTTGGGTTGAGGATCCACAGCTCTTAAACCAACGTATCAGAAACGAAGTGATATTAGGTAGAACTTAGAGGCACACGATAGGGAAGTTGGGTTGAGGATCCACAGCTCTTAGACCAACGTATCAGAAACGAAGTGATATTAGGTAGAACTTAGAGCCACACGATAGGGAAGTTGGGTTGAGGATCCACAGCTCTTCGACCAACGTATCAGAAACGAAGTGATATTAGGTGGAACCTAGAGGCACACGATAGGGAAGTTGGGCTGAGGATTCACAGCTCTTAGACCAACGTATCAGAAACGAAGTGATATTAGGTGGAACCTAGAGGCACACGATAGGGAAGTTGGGCTGAGGATCCACAGCTCTTAGACCAACGTATCAGAAACAAAGTGATATTAGGTGGAGCCTAGAGGCACACGATAGCGAAGTTGGGCTGAGGATCTACAGCTCTCAGAACCACACATCAGAAACGAAGTGATATTCGGTGGAACCTAGAGGCACACGACAGGGAAGTTAGGCTGAGGATCCACAGCTCTTAGACCAACGTAGCTGCCCCGGTGGCGCAGTGGTCTAAGGCGATGGCCTCTGATCATTCGTCCGAAAGGGGTCCGGGTTCGAATCCCGGTGAGGCATGGATGTTGTGTTTGTCTTACGGCACTGGCTCTTTCCCTTCCCTGGAACCATTGACCCTAAAATTAGGGACGGGCGACTGCTTATAGCCCATTGCGTTGCTCACGGCGGTCGTTAAACCTCCAACCAAAAAAAAAAAAAAGGACCAACGTATCAGAAACGAAGTGATATTAGGTGGAACTTAGAGGCACACGATAGGGAAGTTGGGCTGAGGATCTACAGCTCTCAGAACCACACATCAGAAACGAAGGGATATTAGGTGGAACCTAGAGGCACACGACAGGGAAGTTGGGTTGAGGATCCACAGCTCTTAGACCAACGTATCAGAAACGAAGTGATATTAGGTGGAACCTAGAGGCACACGATAGGGAAGTTGGGCTGAGGATCTACAGCTCTCAGAACCACACATCAGAAACGAAGTGATATTAGGTGGAACCTAGAGGCACACGACAGGGAAGTTGGGCTGAGGATCCACAGCTCTTAGACCAACGTATCAGAAACGAAGTGATATTAGGTAGAACTTAGAGGCACACGATAGGGAAGTTGGGTTGAGGATCCACAGCTCTTAGACCAACGTATCAGAAACGAAGTGATATTAGGTAGAACTTAGAGGCACACGATAGGGAAGTTGGGTTGAGGATCCACAGCTCTTAGACCAACGTATCAGAAACGAAGTGATATTAGGTAGAACTTAGAGGCACACGATAGGGAAGTTGGGTTGAGGATCCACAGCTCTTAGACCAACGTATCAGAAACGAAGTGATATTAGGTAGAACTTAGAGGCACACGATAGGGAAGTTGGGTTGAGGATCCACAGCTCTTAGACCAACGTATCAGAAACGAAGTGATATTAGGTAGAACTTAGAGGCACACGATAGGGAAGTTGGGTTGAGGATCCACAGCTCTTAGACCAACGTATCAGAAACGAAGTGATATTAGGTAGAACTTAGAGGCACACGATAGGGAAGTTGGGTTGAGGATCCACAGCTCTTAGACCAACGTATCAGAAACGAAGTGATATTAGGTGGAACCTAGAGGCACACGATAGGGAAGTTGGGCTGAGGATCCACAGCTCTTAGACCAACGTATCAGAAACAAAGTGATATTAGGTGGAGCCTAGAGGCACACGATAGCGAAGTTGGGCTGAGGATCTACAGCTCTCAGAACCACACATCAGAAACGAAGTGATATTAGGTGGAACCTAGAGGCACACGACAGGGAAGTTGGGCTGAGGATCCACAGCTCTTAGACCAACGTATCAGAAACGAAGTGATATTAGGTAGAACTTAGAGGCACACGATAGGGAAGTTGGGTTGAGGATCCACAGCTCTTAGACCAACGTATCAGAAACGAAGTGATATTAGGTAGAACTTAGAGGCACACGATAGGGAAGTTGGGTTGAGGATCCACAGCTCTTAGACCAACGTATCAGAAACGAAGTGATATTAGGTAGAACTTAGAGGTACACGATAGGGAAGTTGGGTTGAGGATCCACAGCTCTTAGACCAACGTATCAGAAACGAAGTGATATTAGGTAGAACTTAGAGGCACACGATAGGGAAGTTGGGTTGAGGATCCACAGCTCTTAGACCAACGTATCAGAAACGAAGTGATATTAGGTAGAACTTAGAGGCACACGATAGGGAAGTTGGGTTGAGGATCCACAGCTCTTAGACCAACGTATCAGAAACGAAGTGATATTAGGTGGAACTTAGAGACACACGATAGGGAAGTTGGGTTGAGGATCCACAGCTCTTCGACCAACGTATCAGAAACGAAGTGATATTAGGTGGAACCTAGAGGCACACGATAGGGAAGTTGGGTTGAGGATCCACAGCTTTTAGACCAACGTATCAGAAACGAAGTGATATTAGGTAGAACTTAGAGGCACACGATAGGGAAGTTGGGTTGAGGATCCACAGCTCTTCGACCAACGTATCAGAAACGAAGTGATATTAGGTGGAACCTAGAGGCACACGATAGGGAAGTTGGTGGACAGAGAGAAAGCAGCATGTCTAGATACTAGTGCGCGTCCCCAACGCGAGTAACTGCACCGTACGCACTAGCAGTGGAAGAGAGGGAAACGAGTGGAGGGAGAAAAAGAAATCTTTATTTTTAATAGGGTACTCGCTTCCGATGGTTTAACGTGCCCATCCGAGACACGGCGGATATTTGTGGTTCAGTACATTACAACCGAACAGGAATTAAACCTAAGACCCTGGGGTAGGTAGGCAAATGTGTTAAACACAAGTTCATCCCCACAGCTCTTTAGCTTTCCAATGACTTGTTTCCCTTAAATAATTTTCTCTATCGAATAACCTGTCACTTCGTGAAGTTGATGCTAAATATTTAAATCCCACCACTTTTCTTTTTTTGCAAGTTTCAGTGTCTAGCTTTGCGCTATTGTTCGTGCTCAAAAGTTTTGTTTCATTAGTATTAACAGGCAAAAACCACTTTCCGTATTTCTCCAACAATTTCCGCAAAAGATAGTTCATGTTCTCAAGATTTTGACAGTTCTGTCATCAACACGCGGTGATTGACGCAAATTAAAAAATTTATGCATGGATAAAACTACGAATGCACGTTATTTTTAAATTTCAAGAGTAGCTTTAATGCAAATTTTAAAAATTAATGACGTACCGGATCCTTGAAAACATCCAGTTATGTTGCAGTTTCCTGCTCATTTGAAATTTACGAGAATCTGACAACTGTCTCTAGTTATCATAACCTTGAATGACAAGAAGAAAATGTTCGGAGAATATACTTTTCATTCAGAAAGATGTCTTCCTTTCTTAACATCTTTATTTATATGTCTTTTAAAATGGCTTTTGATGTGATCAATATACATATGCATACACCGATGAGCTATTACATTATGACCACCTGCCTAATAAGCTGTAGAACCCCATTTAGCCAGCAAGACAGCAGCCACTCGGCAATGCATCGATTCAATGAAGTGACTATAGGTGTCCTGGGATATCTGGTACCATAATGTCAACAGCAGATCTTTCAGTTCCCGTAAATTTCGGGGTGGTGGTGATTTAGTGCGAACCCGCTTTTCCAAGTTGAAACACAAATGTTCGATTGGGTTCATGTCAGGTGAATTTGGAGGCCAGGGCATTAATAGAAAATCACCAGCATTTCCTTCGAACCACTCCTTGACGATTCTGGCAGTGTGGCATGGCGCATTATCCTGCTCGTAATGGCCATCACCAGCAGGGAATACAGTTGCCATGAATAGGTGAACCTAGTCCGCAACGATGTTCAGATACCTGACAGCTGTCAGAGATTGTGCTATTTGGATAATGCGGCCTGAAGTGTGCCAAGAAAATATCGCCGTCGCCGGCCGGTTTCTTCCAAACAGTGCATCCAGGTGCGATAGCCTCCATTGGTAATCGGCATATCCGCGCTCGGCTGTCTACGTGATGCACCAGGAATCTTGATTCGTCAGACCGGGCCACTTTCTTCCAATCATCCACGGTCCAATCTGGATGATCTTGGGCCCATTTCATGAGTTGTTGGCGATGACATGCAGAAAGCATGGGGACCCGGCTGGAACTTCGGCTACGCAGGCCCAAGCGCAGAAGGCAGTGATGAACTGTGTGCTATGACACATTGCCCTGAACACCACTGTTGTAGCTGCCGGTGATTTGTCGCACTGTGGCCTTGAGGTGGCTGTGGACAATGTGCGACAGTATCCGCTTCCCTCTGGCATCAATGAGCTGCGGACGAAACAGTACTGGACGACGGTTCGTCGTTTGACCATCTGTGCACCACTTCTGATACGTACTCATTATAGCGGCACGTGAACAAACCACAAGCCGCGCCGTTTCTGAGATGGCTGCTCCGAGGCACCGTGTCATCACAATTTGTCCTTTATCAAACTCCGATAAATCGGCAGCTTTTCCCATTCTGACTCCGAACACTCTACTAACGGAAAACCGGTCTTCAGGTTGTACATATACTGCTCTATGAACTTCACCTGCGCTACCGTTCGGTCTCCAGGAGCGCTCACTTCTCTCGGCTGGGATTGGTCATAATGGTATGGCTCATCGGTTAACCTTAAGAGCTCCTTTAACACCTTCGAATGCTGAAGACTTCTGTCTTCTTCCTATTTTAGCCTACACTGCTCAAAAGTTTGTAGTAGGTTGCACCAAAAAGTGATGCCTCACCACTTTTAGGGAAGGGCTAAACCACTGTGTGATGCATGAAATACACAAAAACGTGATACAATTGTGCACGACGGTATGGTATTCAACCAGAATAATGCAAAGTTGCACCCCATTGCGCCATGATTCTGTATGTTTCATGCATTACATAATGGTTTAGCTTTTCCTCAAAAGTGGTGCAGCTGGTGCAACGTATTACGAAATTTTTCACAGGGATATTATATGTGATAAAATGCACCGAAACCTAAAAGAGTCGTCCTCAATGCTTTTGATTCAGATCTGGTTTTCACGTTCTGTTCGAACTGGATCCGTCAGTCTTCAAGACACCATATAGTTCAGTGTATACACCATTAGGTGTATACACTGAACATTGTGACGAATACCTCTAATTTAGGCTTCCTTTTGAGTTCCTATGTAAATTTAGTTTCACCGTGTTAAATACACAAAGTTCCTCCCGACGAGTTTGAAGTTGGTATCCTGACAGCGGGTCAAAAGGTAATGAACATAAATAAATTAATTCGTTGTCGTGTTCCTCCAACCACATAGTAGTTATACGAGCTCAATGACACGGTGCGTTGTCCTGTTGAAAGAGGGCACTGTGTCTCGGGTAGACCTGTGCAGATATGTATGGAGATGGTCGACTGACAGGTCCCTATAGCAAATACCATTCAGTGTTTGTGGAATGATAACGAGAGGTTGCCTGGAAGAGGTTCCCCAGACAAGAACACCACGTCCACCGGCTTATTGAACCCAAACTGCGCAACCAGGGGATAGGTCTTCATGCTGTTTACACCATATGCGAACCCGCTCTTCAGCACTGTGCAACACGGAACGGCACTCATCACTTCAGACGACCTTGTTCCATCTATAGGGAGTCCATGGCCGATGTTCATTGTCTCACGAGAGGCGTTGTTTTCGATGACTGGGCGTCATCATGGGTTCCCTCGTTAGTCTCCGGCAGTGGAACCCCAGGTGAAGCAAGGTACGACGTATGGTCATGTGGAAATAGGTTGCACTGCACCGCTGTTGTACTGGCGGGTGAGCTAGGTACCTGCTGCACGTCGTTGTTGAGCAAGGTCAATAGACAGTAAGGTTTGCTCATCCTGCCTCCCTCGCAGCCGAAGTGTCGGTCCCTTACGTAGTGACGTCAGTGTACCACACGACGCAGCCAGCAGGACGGATAGATTGTTAATACAATTGAAGCACTCGCGGGAGAAATGTCAACAACATTTTACTCAAATACGCTCTGAATCTGAAAGCTTGCAACCAAGATGTAATGCAAAAGCACATCTGTAATATAATCAGGAAAAACGGACATCCATGTGAATATTTTATTTAGAGTAAACCGAGAATGTGAAGAAACTTATTATGCATTTCTTTCATTTTTTTTTCAAATCTGTTTAATCTAAATATCTAAATATGATATTGACATGACACTAAGGAAAAGTGCAGGGACAGTGATTATACCTTCTAATTTATTTATATGCAACTGTAATACTGTCTTTAAAAAAATTCAAAAGAAGGAAAAAAAAAACTTATAAGATTATGCTGTCAGAACCTCATGAAGAAATCCTTTTATGCGGAACAAATAAAAACTTGAGTAGCATTCCACTAACTTGCTTAATTAAAAAGTTGGAAATTAATTTCACTAAATGCTCTGTTATTATTTGTAACTAATCGCTGAACAGAGAAGTTAAAATCATGGATCTTTGCAATTTTTGTTTGTTTGTTTCTTTAGTCATATTTTATTCGCTAAATTTTGAGAACTTTAAGAATCGGGACATTATTTAACGTAAAAAAATTGCAGGGCGTTCTTCTTCCAACAATGGTAGGGCGTTTTATCTTCCAACAACGCATATCTGCGAAAAAGTGTTGTAAGCCTCATTCAGAAGTTGAAATTGCTGTTGATTGTTACCTAAAGCACATCGGAATGGTTTGTCTGAGAATGGTTGCCTCGAATTCATTGTATCAAAAAATCTGTCAACAAGAAGAATAAAATTTGCTGCTTCATCATCTTCGGGAAATAAATATTTGATGGCATTTCCAACACGCTCCGAAAGCAACTGTACATCATAACGTACAATCTGCCTATTTGCTCCTTTAACACGTATGTGTGTTTCACTCATATTATACGCTATTTTTAATTCCTTACTGTCCTTCTGTAATAGCTTTTCAAATAGGGAGCAATTTATCACTATATTTCTTATTTTTATGCCACTGTCCAAAATATGGTTTCGCAATAACTTTACCATATGCGGAATGTCAGCAAATACATTTATATGTCTGTTTTTGTCGAAAGGATTTTCAAAGAACGGACTCTCAGGCGATATAGCCAATTCTTTCCATAATTTCTGGTTTAAAGCTCCCAGATCTGAAGTAAGAGCAAATACAGGAAACATGATATTTTCTACGGCACAAATTACTTTCATTAATATTTCTCTGAGACTGGAACCACTAACGTCAAAATCGTAAAATACTGCTTGTTTCCAGGGATTAACAAGTCCTCTTGCCATGAATACCAGTACGTACCTACACGGTCCTATAACTTCATCTGTTTCAATATTATAGCACATTTTGCTGGAAACTTTCATTTCATCTATAGAAATTACACATGTTCTTTCGGCTTCAGTCATTTGCATTCCTTGGCTCTGCATCAGTTTTAAAGTTGTGGCTTGAATTCCAGGTGAACATTTAATTGTAGCTACCCATCGGCGCAACGTTGACAAAGCAGGAAGCGGAATATTAACTTTATTTCTCAAGTAGTGATATGCTCTCCTGGAAAGAGTTCTTAATGTTATTGCAGCTGCAATATCAGTAGAATTCCAAACAATCCGTTTTTGGCCTAACAAAACCCTTATCTGTCCTGGAGTAAACACTGTAGAAAGCAAATTTTTTATGCACATTTCTCTGTTTTTTTTTCTCATCTTTCTGTAACCTTTGCAATTCTAATAATTCTTTCTGCATTTGATTCTGTTTTACTTTGAGGACTTTTACACGTAAAGTTAGACTAGGGTTTGAAGAGCTCAAACATAATATTTGTTTTTTCAGCTTTTCATTTTCCTTCATCAAAATATAATTTTCCTTCAATAGAATTTCATTTTCTGTTTTCAGGTCTTTCATACATTCAATTTAAGTATTTTCATCATTGGCACTCCACATGTCTTCCAAAATTTCCTCTGCATTATCAGAGATTATCAAATCGCCAACAAGATCAGTTCGTTTCCTTTTCTCCTGTCTGTTCTTTCTCTCTGAATTAGAATTTACATTAAAGTTTCCCTGGAGGTTTAAACTTGGTACAGCTGTGTCCTTTAGCATTTTGCGGATAGGCAAACCTAGAAGTTCATTCCTTAAATCGCGTTCGTAGTCTTCCTCAGGAAAATGTTCCGAACAAATAGCTGAATTCATTTCGTTGAAACTGTCAGCTCGTTTGCATCTCAATTTCCATGTTTTACGCAAAACTTCATTTTTCGGAAACCTATGGTAATGAATACCATTCCTTCTGGTTTTCGAATAATAATTTTGACACGTTGCTATTGCGCATGAACCAGGCATGTTCAGTATGACCAAGGAAAAGATAATTTGTTTGCTACAAATACCTAGCTTCAAATGAGACAATGTAGCTTTCAGACCCTGAACCAGAAAAACGAGAGCAAGCAGCTTTAGGCGGATGGGGTGTGCAGATCTCCGGGACTGTGACGTCACGAAGGCGACCCCTGAGACAGTGCTCAGCGGAAGTGTCGGATAAGCATAACCTTGGAGTCTACTAACCTTGGTTGTTGAGATACTAGTGGTGACACCCGACGCTCACCTCTCAGATGAACCGCGCGTGGCTGACCAGTGTGAGCCCTTCTGCTGGATGTCTGTGAATGGTTAATCCAGTCCTGGTACACCTTTGATACAGCAATAAGGGAGCAGCCAACAAGTGTGATTGTTCCCGAAATACTAACATCTGCCCTCCGGGTACCAACAACCGAGCTGCGGACAAATTGGTTTAAGGGTGCAGCGAACAAGTGTGACTGTTCCCGAAGCAATAAGGGAGCAACCAACTAGTGTGACTGTTTCCGAAGCAATAAAGGAGCAGCCAACAAGTGTAACTGTTCCCGAAGCAATAAAGGAGCAGGTAAAAAGTGTGACTGCTCCCGAAGCAATGGGGGAGCAGCCAACAAGTGTGACTGTTCCCGAAGCAATAAAGGAGCAGCCAACAAGTGTGATTGTTCCCGAAATACTAGCAGCTGCCCTCCGGGCACCAACAACCGAGCCGCGATCAAATTGGTTTAAGGGCGCAGCCAACAAGTGTGACTGTTCCCGAAGCAATAAGAGAGCAGCCAAAAGTGTAACTGTACTCGACGCAATAAGGCAGCAGCCAACAAGTGTGACTGTTCCCGAAGCAATAAAGGAGCAGGCAACAAGGGTGGCTGTTCCCGAAGCAATAAAGGAGCAGCCAACAAGTGTGACTGTTCCCGAAGCAATAAGGGAGCAGCCAAAAAGTGTGACTGCTCCTGAAGCAATGGGGAGCAGCCAACAAGTGTGATTGTTCCCGAAGCAATAAGGGAGCAGCCAACAAGTGTGACTGTTCCCGAAGCAATAAATGAGCAGCCAACAAGTGTTATTGTTCCCGAAATACTAGCATCTGCCCTCCGGGCACCAACAACCGAGCCGCGGTCAAATTGGTTTTAGGGCGCAGCCAACAAGTGTGACTGTTCCCGAAGCAATAAGGGAGCAGCCAACAAGTGTGACTGTTCCCGAAGCAATAAATGAGCAGCCAACAAGTGTGACTGTTCCCGAAATACTAGCATCTGCCCTCCGGGCACCAACACCCGAGCCGCGGTCAAATTGGTTTTAGGGCGCAGCCAACAAGCGTGACTGTTCCCGAAGCAATAAGGGAGCAGCGAACAAGTGTGACTGTTCCCGAAGCAACAAAGGAGCAGGCAACAAGTGTGGCTGTTCCCGTAGCAATAAAGGAGCAGCCAACAAGTGTGACTGTTCCCGAAGCAATAAGGGAGCAGCCGAAAAAATGTGACTTTTCCCGAAGCAATGGGGGAAACAGCCAAAAAGTGTGAGTGTTCCCGAAGCAATAAGGGAGCAGCCAACAAGCGTGATTGCTCCCGAAATACTAGCATCTGCCTTCCGGGCACCAACAACCGAGCCGCGGTCAAATTGGTTAAAGGGCGCAGCCAACAAGTGTGACTGTTCCCGAAGCAATAAGGGAGCAGCCAACAAGTGTGATTGTTCCCGAAGCAATAAAGGAGCAGCCAACAAGTGTGACTGTTCCCGAAGCAATAAAGGAGCAGCCAACAAGTGTGACTTTTCCCGAACCAATAAGGGAGCAGCCAACAAGTGTGACTGTTCCTGAAGCAATAAGGCAGCAGCCAACAAGTGTGACTGTTCCCGAAGCAATAAGGGAGCAGCCAGCAAGTGTGACTGTCTCCGAAGCAGTAAGGAAGCAGCGAACAAGTGTGACTGTTTTCGAAATACTAGCATATGCCCTCCGGGCCCCAACTATCTAGCCGCGGTCAAATTGTCTTGAGGGAGCAGCCAACAAGGGTGACTATTCCCGAAGCAATAAGGGAACAGCCAACAAGTGAGACTGCTCCCGAAGCAATAAGGGAGCAGCCAAAAAGTGTGACTGCTCCCGAAGCAATGGGGGAGCAGCCAACAAGCGTGACTGTTCCCGAAGCAATAAGGGCGCAGCCAACAAGTGTGACTGTTCCCGAAGCAATAAGGGAGCAACCAACTAGTGAGAGTGTTTCCGAAGCAATAAAGGAGCAGACAACAAGTGTGACTGTTCCCGAAGCAATAAGGGAGCAGCCAACAAGTGTGATTGTTCCCGAAATACTAGCAGCTGCCCTCCGGGCACCAACAACCGAGCCGCGATGAAATTGGTTTAAGGGCGCTGCCAACAAGTGTGACTGTTCCCGAAGCAATAAGGGAGCAGCCAAAAGTGTGACTGTTCTCGACGCAATAAGGCAGCAGCCAACAAGTGTGACTGTTCCCGAAGCAACAAAGGAGCAGGCAACAAGGGTGGCTGTTCCCGAAGCAATAAAGGAGCAGCCACCAAGTGTGACTGTTGCCGTAGCAATAAGAGAGCAGCCAAAAAGTGTGACTGCTCCCGAAGCAATGGGGGAGCAGCCAACAAGTGTGAGTGTTCCCGAAGCAATAAGGGAGCAGCCAACAAGTGTGACTGTTCCCGAAACAATAAATGAGCAGCCAACAAGTGTTATTGTTCCCGAAATACTAGCATCTGCCCTCCGGGCACCAACAAGCGAGCCGCGGTCAAATTGGTTTTAGTGCGCAGCCAACAAGTGTGACTGTTCATGAAGCAATAAGGGAGCAGCCAACAAGTGTGACTGTTCCCGAAGCAATAAGGGAGCAGCCAACAAGTGTGACTGTTCCCGAAGCAATAAAGGAGCAGCCAACAAGCGTGACTGTTCCCGAAGCAATAAGGAGCAGCCAACAAGTGTGACTGTTCCCGAAGCAATAAAGGAGCAGGCAACAAGTGTGGCTGTTCCCGTAGCAATAAAGGAGCAGCCAACAAGTGTGACTGTTCCCGAAGCAATAAGGGAGCAGCCAGCAAGTGTGACTGTTCCCGAAGCAGTAAGGAAGCAGCGAACAAGTGTGACTGTTTTCGAAATACTAGCATATGCCCTCCGGGCCCCAACTATCTAGCCGCGGTCAAATTGTCTTAAGGGAGCAGCCAACAAGGGTGACTATTCCCGAAGCAATAAGGGAACAGCCAACAAGTGAGACTGTTCCCGAAGCAATAAGAGTGCAGCCAAAAAGTGTGACTGCTCCCGAAGCAATGGGGGAGCAGCCAACAAGTGTGACTGTTCATGAAGCAATAAGGGAGCAGCCAGGAAGTGTGACTGTTCTCGAAGCAGTAAGGGAGCAGCGAACAAGTGTGACGGTTTTCGAATTACTAGCATCTGCCCTCCGCGCCCCAACTATCGAGCCGCGGTCAAATTGGCTTAAAGGGAGCAGCCAACAAGTGTGAGTGTTCCCGAAGCATTAAGGGAAGTAGCCAACAAGTGTGACTGTTCCCGAAGCAATAAGGGAGCAGCCAACAAGTGTGACTTTTCCCTAAGCAATAAGGGAGCAGCCAACAAGTGTGTCTGTTCCCGAAGCAATAAGGGAGCAGCCAACAAGTGTGACTGTTCCCGAAGCAATAAAGGAGCAGCCAAGAAATGTGACTGTTCCCGAAGCAAAAAAGGTGCAGCCAACAAGTGTGACTTCTCCCGAAGCAATAAGGGAGCAGCCAAAAAGTTTGACTGCTATCGAAGCAATGGGGGAGCAACCAACAAGTGTGACTATTCCCGAAGCAATAAGGGAGCAGCCAGCAAGTGTGACTGTTCCCGCAGCAGTAAGGGAGCAGCGAACAAGTGTGACTGTTTTCGAAATACTAGCATATGCCCTCCGGGCCCCAACTATCGAGCCGCGGTCAAATTGGCTTAAGGGAGCAGCCAACAAGGGTGACTGTTCCCGAAGCAATAACGGAACAGCCAACAAGTGTGTCTGTTCCCAAAGCAATAAGGGAGCAGCCAACAAGAGAGACTGTTCCCGAAGCAATAAGGGAGCAGCCCAAAAGTGTGACTGCTCGCGAAGCAATGGGGGAACAGCCAACAAGGGTGACTGTTCCCGAAGCAATAAGGGAGCAGCGAACAAGTGTGACGGTTTTCGAAACACTAGCACCTGACTTCCGGGCCCCAACTATCGGGCCGCCGTCAAATTGGCTTAAGGGAGCAGCCAACAAGTGTGACTGTTCCCGAAGCAATAAGGGAGCAGCCAAAAAGTGTGCTGCTCCCGAAGCAATGGATGAGCATCCAACAAGTGTGACTGTTCCCGAATCAATAAGGAAGCAGCCAACAAGTGTGATTGTTCCCGAAATACTAGCATCTGCCCTCCGGGCACCAACAACCGAGTCGCGGTCAAATTGGTTTTAGGGCGCAGCCAACAAGTGTGACTGTTCCCGAAGCAAAAAGGGAGCAGCCAACAAGTGTAACTGTTCCCGGAGCAATAAGGGAGCAGCCAACAAGTGTGTCTGTTCCCGAAGCAGTAAGGGAGCAGCCAACAAGTGTGACTGTTCCCGAAGCAATAAAGGAGCAGCCAACAAGTGTGACTGTTCCCGAAGCAATAAAGGTGCAGCCAACAAGTGTGACTTTTCCCGAAGCAATAAGGGAGCAGCCAACAAGTGTGACGGTTCCCGAAGCAATAAGGAGCAGCCAGCAAGTGTGACTGTTCCCGAAGCAATAAGGAGCCAGCAAGTGTGACTGTTCCCGAAGCAATAAGGGAGCAGCCAGCAAGTGTGACTGTTCCCGAAGCAGTAAGGGAGCAGCGAACAAGTGTGACTGTTTTTCGAAATACTAGCAGCTGCCCTCCGTGCCCCAACTATCGAGCCGCGGTCAAATTGGCTTAAGGGAGCAGCCAACAAGCGTGACTGTTCCCGAAGCAGTAAGGGAACAGCCAACAAATGTGTCTGTTCCCAAAGCAATAAGGGAGCAGCCAACAAGTGAGACTGTTCCCGAAGCAATAAGGGAGCAGCCAACAAGTGTTACTGTTCCCGAAGCAATAAGGCAGCAGATAACAAGTGTGACTGTTCTTGAAGCAATAAGGGAGCAGCCAACAAGTGTGACTGTTCCCGAAGCAATAAGGGAGCAGCGAACAAGTGTGACTGTTCTCGAATAACTAGCATCTGCCCTCCGGGCCCCAACTATCGAGCCGGTGTCAAATTGGCTTAAGGGAGCAGCCAACAAATGTGACTGTTCCCAAAGCAATAAGGGAGCAGCCAACAAGTGTGACTGTTCTTGAAGCAATAAGGGAGAAGCTAACAAATGTGACTGTTCCCGAAGCAATAAGGGAGCAGCCAACAAGTGTTACTGCTCCCGAAATAATAACATCTGCCCTCTGGGCCCGAACTATCTTGCCGCGGTAAAATTGGCTTAAGGGAGCAGCCAACAAGTGTTACTGTTCCCGATTGTGGCCAGATTGTTTCTGCCCTCCGGGCCCCAACTATCTGGCCGCAGTCAAATTGGCTTAAGTAGTCACGTTTCCCCATTACTGCAAACGTTTCCTGATTACGTACGGAGGATAGATGTGTTCAATTTATAGCAACCGCACATGGCGTTGATGTCACATGGTACTTCGGTATTGCTCCGAATATGTAAAACGTCGGTGTTTCTAATGAAAAGATAAGTCAGTGTATATAAAGGGGTTGGACGGAACAATGTGAACACCTAGGGAAATAAGGTTTTACGTACCTAGCAGGGTGTGGGACCCCCTTTGGCATTCAAAACCGCCTGAACCCTCCTTGGAATGGACGTATACAAACCTTGGATGGGGGTTAGTGGGATGTTACACCATTCTTCATGCAGAAACTGCTCCAGATTCTTGAGATGCCAGGGAAAGTGTGAATGTTCGTCCTAATGTTCCTCAAGCCATGATTGGACAATTGGGGCGTTGTCATCTTGATAGATGCAATCCTCTACAGGAAACAATGGCTGAGCCATTAGATGGACTTGGCTGGCCAAAATTGTTTCATACGCTTTACCAGTCATCCGCCCTTTCAAGGTGATCAGGAAACCTTCTGAAAACCACGATATGACTGCCCAGAGCATGACAGAACTACCACCATGCTGCACTATTTGGCGCAGACAGTCTGAGTTGTACGCTACTGCTGGTGCTCTACATACGTAAACACGTCTTGCAGTGGAGAATAGTGTGAATGTGGATTCATCCGGCCACGTTACACACTTCCATGCATCGGCAGTCCACGTTGTATACTCCTGGCACCACTGCCGTTTCGTTGCCGTTGTGCATTCACCCGGGCCACTAAATGGTTTACAATAGCAGCTATGCCATGAATAACTTGTTTATGCAATTCCCTGTGCACTGTTTTCGTTGATAATGGGGTCTGGAGATGAAGATTGAGTTCCGCACTAATTTTCGGCGCGGTGATTTTCTTATTACGGATAATAATCCTCTTTTGATGCTCTCCTGTCTCTGTCAGTCAGGGTCGTTTTCCGGTCCCTGTAGTGTTTCGCAGACGTGGTTTTGCTACCAACACGGTATGCTGTCTTTACGCTAGACACAATAGCTCTCGATACCCCAACTACCCTGGCGACTGTTGTCACGGAGGCACCAAATAGCCGGCAAGCTTTCTTTCGAAGTCCGTTAGATCGCTCATTTCGTCGTCACCCCGAAAGAAATTTTGCAACATGACACTTTAAATGCACTTAGATCATAGATCAGATCATATGTGGAGGATTTTAGGATGGGAGTGTCTGACCCCAGGTCTTAAACAACTCTTAGAAATAGGAAGCTAGGAGATTTGGGCTAGAGTGTCCGATAGGAAAGTGACACGGAAGCCAGGTACAAAGGTTACATGTTACGTTAAATGCACTTTAACAGGACCTAGAGGTTCTAAACAAAGCTATTACAACCACCAAGTGGTGGATACCTATGCGTATTGCGACGTACATACCTGCATTAAAAGTAACGTCTCTGAGCGTGGTGTTCACATTATTTTGTCCAACGCCTGTATGTCGATTTATGTCAAAAACACATGGCAACATGTTTTCACCATTCTCTAGCTCTCTAATGGTGGCTACCTTATCATTCATGGACTTGACGGTAACGTGAGATTGACTGCTGTGAAACGACAAATACGGAGCAAAAGCTCCAACGATCTATCTTCCCTATGCAACGCTCACTTGGAGGGTGAAAGGGGCGATGGACACAATTCCAGGAATTGTCATCTCCTATTTCCTCTCCGGCTGCATCTCCATTCCATTACTCCCCTATTCCTCTCTCAATACATGTGCGAGAACCCAACCCATCCTCGTTTTGCCTGGGAGTGGGGCGCCTGTTTTCAACTAAGCTGAAGCTATTCTCCCAAGGCATAGCCCCTTAGAGTGGGTGGGGAAAAATTCTCTTGCATAACTCTTTTGTTGAGCATTTGATATACTCCCTGTCATTGTTTTTATCAACATTCTTCCACTAACACGCCAAGCGCTATGGCAGCTTCGCCATCTATGGAACATTTTCCAATTCTCCATTCCAGGACAGTGCATAGCAGCTTCGCTAAATATGGGTTTTCATTAAATTTTGTCACTTTGCTTGTTACAATTGATCATCTTAACTGTTCTCTCCCTCGTTAAATCCAAGGATTTTATTAAATTTTGTCACTTCGCTTGTTAAAACTGATCCTCTTAACTGTTCTCTTCTCGTTAAATCCAAGGATTTTATTAAATTTTGTCACTTCGCTTGTTAAAACTGATCATATGAACTGTTCTCTCTCATTAAATCCCAGGATTTCGTTAAATTTCGTTCGTTAAAACCGACCAAATTAGCTTTGAATTAACATTATACCAAACAAGAGCTCTTTTTTCCCCCGTTAAATCCGCTATCTCGCTAAATACGGGCTTGTTATAAGCTGGTTCTACTATACGTGTTTTGAATCCCTGACATGTATCATATCAGCGGACGTTCTAGAATATTACGTTTGCGATCACATGAATAATATAAATAGTTTCTCTATAAAGGCATTCCATGATTCCAAAGCTCACCTTCCATTCTCAATAGTCTTGATCAGTTTGTTGAAGCTATTAGCGTTTATTTAGAGCAAAGCAATTTAGTCCATCGAACAGCAGTCGTGATTGTTAATACATAAGATGAAGGCGGGCATGGATTTACAAGTTGCGTCACTTTACTCATACATTGGAACTGATATTAATTCCTTGTTAAACCTGTATACAGAGCATTTTACTCTAATGCACTTAAGGTAATTTCACTGAAATCAATGATTGTATTGTTCAGTCACCGTTTATAAATGGTGCAAATGTATAATGCTACGCAACACTTGCTTCTGTCAGGTCGTTAAATAAATAAATTAATGCCTGATATATTCTGACAGCAACTAAATGTTGCTCAGAATACAGGATGAAAATACACGATCAGGCAAAGTCATTTCTTTGGCGTGTTACGTTAGTTCTCAGGTGCAACATGAAACCAACTCAAATAATAATTGAATTACTCATTCAGACATGCACAGTGTTCTTAGATATACAAACGTTTAATTTCTCATTGTTTAAATCCTTAAAAATTCACTTCCAATATCTACCTCTCACTCTTCACTTTGCAATCAGTAGAGTATTGAAGACGTAAATAATTTTATCATGATTCTCATACAGTCAGAATCTTCTCCTTTTCTATTTTGTTTCTTATGTGACCTTTAATTGAAGGCATTGCACTAAAGAAAAGCACAATTAAATATGAAACGTTGTTAACAATGAGGCAATTAAAAAAAGTCCAGTTCTCCGTAAATTAATGCGTGATACCGCACCTTTTATCCTACTACTGCATTTAATTTTTTTATTTAAGCATTGTTTTATGTTTATTTCAGGTAACACTTACAAAGTTGTTAATTTAGCTCATTATCGATAATAAAAAAGAATGAGTTCCCGCTTTTTTCCATTGTTTCAAAATTTCGTTGTTTTCCCATCTATCA
The DNA here is from genome assembly GCA_039090855.1 of Macrothele yani. NCBI lineage: Eukaryota > Metazoa > Arthropoda > Arachnida > Araneae > Macrothelidae > Macrothele > Macrothele yani. The sequence continues at coordinate 87,486,408 of CM077001.1, forward strand.
GCTAATTTGTGTGATTAAAAAAGACATTTCGCATTCGATTCATATTTAATGGGAAACTAACATAAAACTCAACTGATCATCTTGTTACCGGAAAGAATGAAATTCTTAATTTGTTGAGTAAATTTTAACAAATGGCAGCTTTTTTTATTTATATGTTCAGTTGCCTTGTGTCAAACAAACAAAAATTTGAGTCAGTTTCCTTCATGTAGCATGTCAAATTCAGTTTTAAACTTAGAAAGGAAAATCATGAATGAAATACGGGATTACACCATATAATACATATTTCGAAGATGACAATCCCTTTTTTGGTGTAAATATGACAAGGATGGTAAGTCAGATAATATCCGAAAACTTGAAAATTTCGTCGTCCTGGGGCGGAAATCGAATCCGCGTCTCCCAGATAGCGCCCGGGTATGCTTGGATTCTTAACTTCCAGATTTGCTAAACATGAATGACGGTTGCATCGACTGGCGAATCCTGTGGTGGTTATATTAAAATTAATCGGAAACTTGAAACTTGGGCGTTCTGGGTGGTGTAGTGGTTAGCATACCCGGGCGCTATCTGAGAGACGCGGGTTCGATTCCCACTCCAGAAAAACGAAGTTTTCGGATATTATCTGACTTAACATCCATGTCATATCTACACCAAAAAACGGATTGTCATCTTAAAAATTTGTATTAGAAAGGAAACATTATTGAACCATATATTCAGCACGGATGTTTTTATAACAAGAAACTCATGAAGGTAAATTTTAAAGTTGCCGAAGTTAAAGTGTAAAAATTCAGTATTTTTTATTCCACATGCGAAGAACGTTTAATGGGGATCCATGTTCATCCGCGTACAATGGTGTTAGGAAGCTGAATCTCGGTCAGTTAATTAACCCTTCTCTACATAATCACCACGCAGAGAAACATACTTTTCCAAGCAATAGTTGCCTTTGTGAATACCTTCGTTGAAGAATGTCTCAGACTGATTTTGGAATCACAACTCTGTAGTGGAAATAACAGCGTTATCATCGAGAAAATGCTTGCTCAGGAAAAACTACTTCAAAAAAAAAAAAAAAAAAAAAAAAAAAAAAAAGACGAAATCAGGAGACCCAAGGTCGGGCGAGTAGAGCGGATGAGGCAAAATATCGAAGCCTCACTCACCGCCTTTTGTTGTAGCAGCAGGGAAGGTTTGAGCTGGTGCGTTGTTATGTAGCAGCAAGACAAAACAGCTTTCACTAGCATTCCTCGCCTGTTGTAACCCTCGGCTCATTAATATCAACGAAAGTTAAAATTAATAATTATTGTTAATATCACCTCATAGTTAAACTCGTTTCCCTTTCTCGTTAGTGCTTTTGCAGTGATATTGAAACTGGAAGGAGAGAGCCTGTTTCGTAGTTTGGAGGAAACACTACTGCTGGCCGTTCTCCTTTCATCTGCTCTTCATGGAGTTTGGAGGAAATACTATTACTCGCCGTTCTTCCTTCATCTGCTCTTCATGCAGTTTTTTTATATTACTTTATTACTCGGGAATTTTTCTTACAGCCTTTTTTGAAGTTCTTGGAATTCATCACCTTTTTGAGAAGGTTTATGGAAGGATCATTTGTTGTCACGCAACAGGAAGACACAGGTGCAAAGTAAGTTACTAATGAGGGGCTGTTAGATGGGAAAGTGACCTGGAGCTGATTTGGTTGTTTAGAGACAGAGGAGTCTTGATCTAGCGCTTGAAAATGGAGTTCTGGAAGATTACGACCACGCCGAGCTACATTCCGGTACATACCAAGTGGAATTAAATCCTAACAGAAAGGTTTATTGATTCCTAACATTGAGCGTTTTGGAAGATTACGACCACACCGAGCCACAGTCCGGTACATACCAAGTGGAATTAAATCGTAACAGTAAGGTTTAATGATCCTTGACATTGAGCGTTTTGGAAGATTACGACCACACCGAGCCACAGTGCGGTACATACCAAGTGGAAATAAATCATAAAAATAAGGTTTACTGATCCTTGACATTGAGCGTTTTAGGAGATTACGACCATACCGAGCCACAGTCCGGTACATACCAAGTGGAATTAAATCAGCACAAGCAAAAATCCGACCTCAAGATAGAAAGAAAAGCTGACTCGCAAGTGTGTTAATGCTAGTGAGGGGAATTGGTAACTTTTGGTCTAGGATGTCTATAGGTTACACCCTATCGTTCTGTACATCATTTTAAAGATCGAGGGGAAGCCAGACTTCGCTACGACGCACCGGTTTCAAAATATCTGAGAAAATTAACCTAGGTGGCTCATCGATTACAGCATCCAAATACATTTTTGTTGTGGCTTTTACCACCTTTAGGTCTCGTAATTTACGTTTATGTAAAACGTAATGGAAAAAGGTTCGGCGATAGTTTAGTAAAATATATTGTTGAGCAACAATGAAATTAGCTGTTGTTGCGTCACGATTTCGTTGTACCGAAATTTTTTATTTTTTATTTACAACTGCAGGGAAAAATCCATAGCATCACAACAAAAAGCAGGAACAGAGATCAATTGTTAATAATATAAAGAATGATAAAGTATTCAGGTCAGAACTCATACGCGACTCATTGAATAAGGAGCACCACTGCAGAAGAGCGAGTTTTCATTTAGAGCTAAAAGCCTGGAGCTGCTTAATGTCCTTGCAACGAAAAGCCTGACGATCCTACATGACAGGGCACTGAAAGAAACCCAGTGTAATAGCTCTTCAACACTATGCTTCATCACATTTTCCTCAATTTTCCAAGGTTAGCGTAATGTGTTCCGGTGTAGCTGGAGCATCTTGTAAAGAAATCAGTGAGGATCACACCTTACTATTCCAAGAAGACGTTGAGCATCTCCTTTTCACCAGATATTTGGACTTACGCCATTGTCGGGAGGTGCTGACTTCACATGCTCTTACTGTTTGAAGACTGGCTTTATTTTGGGGTCGAGATAATGAACCTAGCTTTCAACCAACGTAACTAATCGGTAAAAGATGCCATCCGAGTCATTTTGCTCAGTGACCAAAAGTTACTGATAAAACTCCACTCTGTGCCTCCTTTTGAAAGGTGTGAAGAGGAGAAGAATCGATGTGGTTGCTCCTGTACTCCTGTGCAAGTGGTTGAGAACGATGTTTTCTTTAGCGCCAACACAATCTTGATCTCGTTGGACATTTCAAAGATGGTTATGTGTCGATCTTCCATGATTAGCGCCTGGATATTTATCACAATCTCCTCCATCACAGCAGTTGTTGGTCGGCCAGGACTTTCTTTGCGTGGATGCTTTCTTGTCAACACTTGAATTATCTGTACTACACTGCAGTGGGCACTCGGTCCTGTATACAGCATTCACTTCTTCATGAACAATCTTCGGAGTTTTGACTTAGAGGAAGAGGAAAAGGATCTGTACTCAAGCTTGTCCGTATTTACATTCCACTTAGGTCTACCTTCTGTAACAAGAAAATCAATTACAATCTTACCATATTTTGTACAATTACTACATAGGTTATGAACTATATACTGCAAAAACCAGAATATTGTACCATCATTTCTTGTGGATTTTTATTGAACACTTCTGGTATTTCATCATTACGAGTGCATCATATTGTGTAAATAAAATATGAATTTAATATTTCGCCCACACATTAATTTGTCTTGCCCATGATTTTATCTATATACTTTTTCCGGATGGAGGTATTTTAATATAACTGGATTGATCGGTGAAGTTTCCATAGCTTTGAACGAGGATTTCCACTCTAATACGAGGTAATTTATGATGTTCAGTTTGTAATTTGACTCTCCTTCCATCTCATATCTGAAGCTAAGGGAACTAACTTATAAGGGAGTGCTGACATCTATAGATTTCGATTCACGTACGGGGTTTCACACACATGCTCACTCACACGCTAAGCTACGGGAGGACTAGTGGTTCGAACGCCCGACTTGAGACAGGAATTCCCACGCTGCCATGAAACACCTACCGCAGTTCGAAAATCATGCTAAGCCGTCGGCCGCGTAGTAGACACTTTTTTGTTATAAACAAGTATCACGTCCCAATGGGGGGTTCTGCCGGATCTTTAGTTACTCAAGGCAAATGAGAGTAAAGAAGACAATTAGAACGTAAAGTACCTTTCTTAATTGTCCTTGCCAAAATCCAGGACAACGTAAGCACTTGTAGTTGTATACAGAAACAGATGAGTTTAGTGAAGATCAATGAACAATTAAACCAAGGTTAATATATTATACATAGTAACGAGCACTTCATTATCACTGATAACTGGGTTTCGAAGAAATTACTACCTGTTGACAAAACAGCGACCAGTCAAAAACTCGACAGCCACATGACACACCCTTTTGCTCACGCAATAGGATTTTATATGCGTCTCATTGACTTGACTGCCTACCAGGTATTTTCAAAAAGTAAAGATTTGAAAGATATATGACTTTAGGTAAGAAGAGGTAACGAGAACTGACGCAGTTTGAACAGGAATAGAGAACCAAACTGGAAATGCCGCTCTGGTTGAGTAGGGGTCTAAGCCCTGGCTTTTGATCATTCACCAGAGTTGGGTCCAGGTTGGAAACCCAGTGAGGCATGAATGTTGTGTTTGTCTTACGGCACTGACTCTTTCCCTTCTCTGGAAGCAGTGGCCCTAAAGTAGGTACAGGCGACTGCTTATTGCCCACTGAGTTGCTCACGGTGGTCGTTAAACCCACTGTAATAAAAACAAAACAAACAAACTGAAAAGTTAAATTAAAACATATACTTCACACAAGCCTGTCCCTCTTCTGTTGGGGATAGGTCGGTCCCGGAACCATTTACAGTTATAGTTATGTAGAAGTAGTGTTTAACAAGCAACCAACTTATGAATCCATATACAAATAAGAAAAATGAGCCTGTAAGAAAGCATGTCTGACTGTAATATTTTATCTTTTTTTGTAGTTTAACGAATCCCTGGAACATCTAGATCTAGAAATATAACACCTGGAGCATACTCACCTCTTTTTAAAAGCCACTGGTACCATGAAGTAAGAGAATCACGCCGTAAGCATTCTTATCAGGATTCAAACCCAGACTAAACGCATGAGAAGGCAGGAGCCCATAGCTTCCAAGGGACAAACGTTTATCTATTTCAACCTATAAGGGCAAAATTTAGTCCTTCTACTCACAAGTACGTTTATTACCTAAATATGTTGCTTAAATAGTGTTGAGATTAGGATGATGATTTGCTTTAGACAGACGTATTTGAATTTTCATAGAGAGTGACGTCTTTAAGAATACCTCACAGGAAATAAAGAATGACGCTGTTTGGTGTTTGATCAATTTAACAGATGCAAAATTAAGATTTCATAATGCGATTCAATGCGAGATGATGAAAAAAAGTTCCTCTTTCGGACGGATATTGTAGTAGTGCACCCACTTTCTAGGAACTATTGAGTTGATGCATAAGTTCATGCCGTTTTATTTCCCGAGTGTTTCCCAATATCAAAATGTAGTCAGTAATATCATGTATCTAAATCATATTGCGTTGTGTGATTGTGTCTAATGGTTTCTTGGTTTTCAGGTCCGGAAGTATGGAGTGTCCAAGCAGAGAGGAATGAACATTTCCGACATCTGCTCCTGTACGGGTTTAACAAAGGATCCACAGCTGCCGAGGCTACTCGGCAAATTTGGGTTGTGTATGGGGAAGATGCTATTGCTCCGAGGACAGCCCGCAAATAGTTTGAGTGGTTCCGAGGTGGCAAGTTTGACCTCAATGACTCTCCACGCTCAGGTCGTCCATCTCATTTTGATGAGGATCGTTTGAACCATCTCATCCACTTGGATCCGCGTCAAACCAAACGCGAATTAGCCACTGAGATGGACTGTGATCAGGCCACAGCGGTGCGACACCTGATACGAATGGGAAAGATCCAGAAAGTGGGGTCTTGGGTGCCTTACACTCTCACCGAAGACAACAAGAATCAGCGTGTTGCCATATTTGGTTCCTTGCTCACTCCTTATCGCGAATGTTCTCAGCAACACAAACCCTTTCTGTCACGTATTGTTACCGGAGATGAAAATTGGTGCCTGTAACTGAATTTCAGGCATCGGAGGGAATGGTTAAGCCCAAACAGGACGCCCACACCACATCCAAAACATGACCTTCATCCTGCGAAGATCATGTTGTGTGTCTGGTGGGATATGGAAAGCATTATTCACTAGGAAATGCTGCCGAGGAATAGGACCATCAACGCTGTACTATATTGTGAGCAACTCCGCCGTGTGGAGGGAGCAATTAAGCAGAAACGGTTACATCGGCGCCATGGTATCCTTCTCCGACATGATAACTCACGCCCTCACAGTGCAAACATGAGCAAAATGGTCATTCAGGACACGAAATGGGAGATCCTTCTACATCCGGCACATTCCCCATATGTTCCCTCTTCAGACTAGCACCTGTTCCGATCTCTGCCGGATGCACTCCATAGCAGAACGTTCAAGATTGATGTTGATCTTTGGAATTTTCTTGATGATTTCTCCGCAGAAAAACCTGCACGTTTTTTCAACAAGTTTGTAAAATCATGCAATGCATTGATTATAATACGTTTTCCAACATACCAGAAATCATTACTCAAGTTATCACTCAAGTTATGAGAATAATGGCTGTGGAATAAATCTAGGTCCTGTGCCCTGACCCTTGATCCCATATCGATGATATTCAACAGAACCGGTTCGGTATACCTCCGAAATAACATGATAAAGTTTTGTCGCAATCGATGCATTTTTACGTAAGTTATGATGCATAAGGGCTATGGAATAGATCCCAATCCTGTGTCCTAACCTTTGACCCCATTTCGCCCGTTTTCAATAGAATTCGTCCCCAGGCAGGTCCCTACAACATACTAACATTTCATCCAAATCGAAACATTTTTACGTAAGTTATGACGCATAATGGCGATGGAAGTGATTCCGCTCCTATGTCCTGACCTTTGACCCCATTTCGCCCACTTTCAATAGGGTTTGTGTCCAGGTGGTCCCCTACCACATACTAAAATTTCATCGAAATCGAACCTTTTTACGCTAGTTATGACGCATAACAGCGTGGAATGGATCCCGCTCCCATGTACTGACCTTTCACCTCATTTCGTTCACTTTCAATAGGGTTCCTTCCCAGGTTATACCCTACCAGACACTAAAATTTCATCGAAATCGAACGATTGTTACGCGAGTTATCGTGCGGACGGACATACGCACACAACGCGTGACGTAATGAAGCAGATGGGAATCGCGAACATCTGCTGGCAAGAGTATGACGTCATAAAACTTTATTAGGTTCCACACACAACGTGTGACGTAATGAGACAGATGGTGTGACCGCGCGCCAACATTCTCAAACTCCAAATTGTGACGTCATAAGATTTTTTTTTTTTTTTTGATTGGACTTTTAACGACCACCGTGAGCAACTCAATGGGCTATAAGCAGTCGCCCGTCCCTAATTTAGGGTCACTGGTTCCAGGGAAGGGAGAAAGCCAGTGCCGTAAGACAAACACAACATCCATGCCTGACCGGGATTCGAACCCGGACCCCTTACGGACTAATGATCAGAGGCCAGCGCCTTAGACCACTGCGCCACCGGGGCGGCCATAAGATTTCTAAGCATTGGAAACATTAACGGAACGACGCCATGACAATAAAAACGTTATAATTCGGGGTGGTTATTTAACCCACTAAACGAATTTTCCTAAAGTCGAGATTTTTTTTTTTTTTTTTTTTTTTTGATTGGAGGTTTAACGACCACCGTGAGCAACACAAATGGGCTATAAGCAGTCGCCCGTCCCTAATTTAGGGTCACTGGTTCCAGGGAAGGGAGAGAGCCAGTGCCGTAAGACAAACACAACATCCATGCCTGACCGGGATTCGAACCCGCACCCCTTACGGACGAAAGATCAGAGGCCAACGCCTTAGACCACTGCGCCACCGGGGCGGCTAATTTTTCTTCCTATACTTCCACTGGAAAAACTTTTGTACACATTTCCTTCACAATTAATGCGTTCCCAAGGATGAAAATTTGAACATCGATTAAAATAGCTTCATTTTATAACTTGGAATACTTAATATTTTCTAAAACATAACCACAACTATATTAAAAATCAATAACTTTTCCTTTGGTGATGTTGAAACCAGAAAAAAAGATGGCGCGACCTGTACTTTGATGACGTCAGTAGACAAACAAATGTTGAATTGCATAATTGTGGTTATGTTTTAGGAAATATTAAGTATTCCAAGTTATAAAATGAAGCTATTTTAATCGATGTTCAAATTTTCATCCTTAAGAACGCATTAATTGTGAAGAAAATGTGTACAGAAGTTTTTACATTGGAAGTATAAGAAACAAAATTACTTGACGTCCACCTTAATGCGTTCCCAAGAATGAAAATTTGAACATCGATTAAAATAGCTACATTTCATAACTTGGAATACTTAATATTTTTTAAACCATAACCGTAATAATATGTTTTTTTGTTTTGTTTTTGATTGGAGGTTTAACGACTACCGTGAGCAACTCAATGGGCTATAAGCAGTCGCCCGTACCTAATTTAGGGTCACTGGTTCCAGGGAAGGGAGAGAGCCAGTGCCGTAAGACAAACACAACATCCATGCCTCACCGGGATTCGAACCCGGACCCCGTTCGGACGAATGATCAGAGGCCATCGCTTAGACCACTGCGCCACCGGGGCGGCATAATAATATTTTCTAAACCATAATAATATAATAATATTTTCTAAACCATAATAATATAATAATATTTTCTAAACGATAACCGTAATAATATTTTCTTAACCATAACCGTAATAATATTTTCTAAACCATAACCGTAATTATGCAATCCAACATTTATTTGTCCACTGACGTCATCAAAGCACAGGTCGCGCCATCTTTTTTCTGGTTTCAACACCACCAAAGGAAACGTTATTGTTTTTTAATATAATTATGCGTATGTTTTAGAAAATGTTAAGTAGTCCAAGTTATAGTATGAAGTTATTTTAATCGATGTTTAAATTTCCATTCCTTGGGAACACACTAATTGTGAAGGAAATGTGTACAAAAGGTTTTCCATTGGAAATATAGGAAGCAAAATTACTTGACGTCCACCTTAATAGTGTCGGATAAGGGCGATGGAATGGATCCAGATCCTATGTCCTGACCTTTGACTCCATTTGTCCCATTTTCAATAGGGTTCTTCTCCAGGTGGTCCCCTACCACATACTAAAATTTCATCGAAATCGCACCATTTTTACGCACCTTATGACGCATAAGGACAATTGAATGCATCCCGCTTCTATGTCGTGACCTTTGACCCCACTTCACCCATTTTCAACAGGATTCGTTCACAGGTGGTTCCCTACCACATACTAAAATTTCATTGAAATCGAACCATATTTACGCAAGTTATGACGCGTAAGGGCAATTGAATGGATTCTGCTCTTATGTCGTGACCTTTGACCCCACTTCACCCATTTTCAATAGGGTTCGTCCCGAGGCGGTCCCCTAACACATACTAAAATTTCATGGAAATCGGACGATTTTTAACTGAGTTATCGTGCCAACAGACGGACAGACGGACGGAAAAAGCTGGAGCATATACGCTTCTACAACCTACGGTTGGAAAGCGTAAAAAATGGCATTGCAGATCTACCCAGACGTTGAGACACCATCGTAAACAATGGGGGGGGGGATAGATAGTTGATTGATTCCGTTTTTCTTTCTGATGTAATACATTCCTGTAGTGCGGTGAAAAAAACGGCATGAACTTAATGCATTAACCTAATAGGTCTGATCACAAGAACTAGTTAGATCTTAGTGAGCGCCGCCCCGGTGGCGCAGTGGTCTAAGCGATGGCCTCTGATCATTCGTCCGAACGGGGTCCGGGTTCGAATCCCGGTGAGGCATGGATGTTGTGTTTGTCTTACGGCACTGGCTCTCTCCCTTCCCTGGAACCAGTGACCCTAAATTAGGGACGGGCGACTGCTTATAGCCCATTGAGTTGCTCACGGTGGTCGTTAAACCTCCAATCAAAAAAAAAAAAAAAAAAAAGATCTTAGTGAGCTCATATGATATTATTATTTGAGTTGAGAACTAGATCTAAGCTCGTATGATATTATTAAGTTACGGCTATCGGTGAAGGATTTTCACGTTTTAGGTTGATGAAATACACTTTCTGATCAAAAGAATCCGGACACATACCTATAACTCCCTATAATAGGAAAGGAATTGTGATCGAGTTGGACCACTTTTGGTGTTATCGCAGCCTCCACTCTGCTAAGAAGACTATCCACTAGATTTTGGTACGTTTCTTCCGGTCTCTGCCGGAATCGCCTTCCGTTATGACACAAGAGTATTAGTCAGATGGGTAACTGATGTCAAGAGGTTTTGCCTGGATTTCAGTCGGCGTTCCAATGCATCACAAAGGTATTCCCTGGCTTGATATCGGGCTCTGTGCATGCCAGGCAAGTTCTTCCACACCCATATCACCAAACCATTCTCACAAGGACCTTGTTTCGTGGACAGCGGCATTGTCCTCTTGGTAGAGGAAAGAGCCTTCACCGATATGTAACGCTGTCAGCGCAGAATTGTCGAGAATGTCAGTATAAGCCGCAACATTATGACTCTCAGGCACTGGAACCAGGGGCCCTAGTCTAAACCACGAGAAACAGTCACAGAGCATGATACCTCCCTCTTCCGTTAAACTTTACAGCTGCTACAAGCATTCACCTGGCATCCTACACACCCCAGACTCGTGCGGTGGACTGCCAGATCATGAAGCGTGATTAATCACTGGAGAGAACACCTTTCCATTGCTCCAGAATACAGTGGCCCCAAGCTCCAAACGACGCTTAACGTTGAACTTGCTAATTTTAGGCTTGTGGGCAGCTGATCGGACATGAAAACGCATTCCCTTCAGCCCTTGAAAACCCGTTACGGCGCTGTCATTGCTTCCAGATGTATTTTGGAACTCCGTGGTGAGTGTTGCAACAGAGGAGAGGCAATTTTGTTGCACATACAGCTACATGACCTACCAGGTTGCGATTGCGCTGTTGTTGCTCCTAGGCGTTTCGAATTCACAATAACCCCAATTACAGTTGATCGGGAGAGCTTCATTAGGGTACAGATTTCCCTTGCTAAGATGATATCCCATGAACGTGCTACGTTGAAAGTCACTGAGCTTTGCTGTACTGTCCATTCTACTCTTCATGCTCGTCTGCACTATTATTTGTGAAAATTGCAACACCATGAAGGACTGCTGGTGTTAGCTTGAAACTTACAGGATATGTACAACAGGTTAGGACATGCAAATGATTTGAATGTGAGTGAAAATGCGCATGCGGTTAAGGAACAGCGCCATCTGAATTATCCATTCTTGGGTATAAAAAGCTGACCCAAACTAGATGTTGTAATCAGTGAAAAGCCCGCATTGAGTCGAAAGGGTGTTTCCTGTGTCTCACTGTGCCCCGACGCCAAAGAAGGTCGCATTATGAACACCTGACGGACTTTGAGCGAAGAAGGATTGTTGGGATGAGAGAAGCTGGATTTTTCCTACCACGAAATTGACACTCGTATGGGACAAAACTCCAGGACAGTGAAGCGAAAGTGACGTCAGTGGACAGATGAGGCTCGGACACAGAGAAATCCGGGTAATGGACCACAAAATCGCAGGACTGCACGGGATGACAGACACTTCTACCGCGTGGTAGTGATCGATCACACAGCGACATCCACGGCGTTAGCGCAGCTGTGGAACACTGTCACGCGTTAGGCTTTGTCCTCAAGCACAGTTCGACATCGTATGCTTAGAAGTCGCTAGCAGCTCATTGCTGCGCATTCTTTGACCTTCAACCAAAGACTCCTCAGACGGCAATGGGGTCTTGAACACAGACATTGGCGCGCTGAACAGGTCGTATTTTCTGACGAGTCACGATGCAAGTTGATGCATCATGATGGTTGCATACGTGTTCTAAGACATCGTGGTAAACGACACCTTGCAGTGTATATTTTGTAGCGTCATACCTGCCCAACGCCACGCGTCCGTTGGGGAGTTATGATATTCAATTCGCGATCTCGCCTAATACGAATTGAGAGAACCTTCAACAGCCAGCGATACATTAGGGATGCTTCAAAGGCAGAGGTGAGACCCTTTCTTCAGAGTTGTCCTGGCTCTATATTCCAGCAGGCTAATTCTCGGCCACTAAAGAGTTATCTTTCAAATCGTAAACAGTATTTTTCGGTAAATAACCTAAATTTTGATTTACTTAATGTTTCTTGTGGAGTGCCTCAGGGTTCCGTTTTAGGACCGTTATTGTTTCTGTTACATATTAATGATTTACCTCAGTGTTGGCAGTGAACTCATGTTATGTTATTTGCTGACGATACTGTCATTTTTCAAAAGGGTCATGATTTGAATGCGCTACAGAAAACGGTCAATTATGATTTATTAAATTTATCTGATTGGTTAAACCCTAACAATTTATCCATTAATAATTTAAAAACAAATTCTGTATATTTTTTAAATGCTCATAAAAGAGCTGATGTACATAACTTTTCAGTTAGATTTAATGACTTTCCGTTTGAAATTGTTGATAAGGTAAAGTATTTAGGTGTTTGGTTTGATTAATATTTTAATTGGAATTCTCATGTTCAGTTTGTTATAAAAACGTATTCTTACATGTTGGCCTACTTAGTAAAATTAGGCATTTTTTTCTCTGTTTATGTTCTAAAAACATCTTCTTATGCTTTCATTAATACTTGCTTTTCTTATTTTCTGGAATCTTGGTATTCAAATACTGTATGAGTTTCAAATAATAAGATGTGTTTGTTTAAATTGCAAAAAAAAAAAAAAGAGAATTTTTCGTCATATCTGGAATACAGATTATACGGTCATTCAGATCCACTGTTTTCGAAATTAAATGATCTGAAGATTCATAAAATATTTGCATTGAAATTAGGTATTATGTTTTTTAAAATAATATATTTTAAATTGCCTATTTTTCAATCTGTTATTAAATATTTAGATTATGTTGTTTTTACTCGATCTATTGCTAATAAGAAATTGTGTTTGCCATCTGCAAGACTAAAGTACGGGCTAAATGGTATGTTGTACAAGGTCGAGTCACATTATTGTGACCACCAGCTAATATCCAGAGTAACCGCCGTGTGCAGCTCGGATAGCAGCTAGATGGGCTGGAAGAGTTCACAGGTATGTGGAGCCATGCTGACTGCAGTGTATCTGACAGTTGATGGAGGGTATGTTATGGAGGATCCATAGAGCGAACAACACGATCGAGGTGGACTCACAGATGCTCAATTGGGTCTAACTCTGGGGAATTAGGGGGCCAGGGAAGTAGTTTGAAGTCTTCATCGTGCTCTTCTAACCACTCTCAGACATTTATAGCTCTGTGACACGTCGCATTGTCGTTCCCCTATCCGCCCCAAGGAAGACAATCGGCATCGATGGATGTACATGGTCTGCAAGGATGTATTCATAACGAATTCGGTTCCATAGTGCCTTCCACAGGTATGAGTGGACCCAGGGAATGATACGAAAACATTCCCCAGACCATAACGCTGCCCTCACTAGCTTGTGTTCTTCCAGCAATGGTTGAAGAGTGTTTGTTCTCCGATGTTTCTCGCCTTATATGCCAACGTCCATCCGTTCGATGAAGCAGAAAACGTGATTCAACGGAAAAGGCAATACTTTGCCAATCAGCGGATGTCCAATTCCGATACTGCCATACAAATGTAAGCCTTTTCTGCAGATGAACCTTCGTTAGCATAGGTGCAGTGACCACCCGTCTGCATCGGAGCCCCATGGGCAGCAGGGTTCGCTGAACAATCGTTTAAGACACACCTCCGGTAGCCCCCTGGTTCATTCGGCTAATGAGTTGCTCCACGGTAGCGTGTCGATCGTCCCTCACGCACCTTCGAAGCCGACGTTCACCTCTCACATCAATGGCATGTGGTGTTCCGCAGTTTCTGCGTCGCTTATTCGCAATGGTGCCATTTCTCTATTCAGGATACACTTTAACCACAGCAGCACGCGAACAGTTCACCAACAGCGCTGTTTCAGAAATACTGCCACCCATGGCCCCTAAAGCCGATAATCATCCTTTTTTGCAAATCTAATAAACCGCTCCTTTTGTCCATGAGAATAACGAGTGTGATTTGTTTTCAGATCAAATGATCAAATGATCATATGTAGAGGATTTTAGGAAGGGAGTGTCTGACCCCAGGTCTTAAACAACCCTTAGAAATAGGAAACTAAGAGATTTGGGCTAGAGTGCCCGATAGGAAAGTGACACGGAAGCGAAGTAGACAGGGAGAGGAAGACGCCCTTATTTATTACCGGGGGCCAGTACCCGGGGTCCGACGGCTTAACGTGCCCATCCGACGCACGGCAGATATTTAGTGGATCGAGCGTTCGTACCTGCCTGGGATCGAACCCAAAGCCCTTTCCGTGGCAGTCACGAACGTTGCCCACTAGACCACCCGCTAGTTTTCAGAATGCCTACAGCACACCTTATATACCCTCCAAGCCAGCTCACGACACGTGCCTTCTTTCATTGGCTACGCGCTGTTGAGGTCAAAAGTAGGAGATCACAATGATGTGACTCGACTGTGTATAAAGCTATTAGATTGTGGAATAATCTTCCGGAGTTCATCAGATCTCTGGAGAATATCAGAGAGTTTTCTTTGTCGATACGAAATTATATTGTTAATCATCCTGATCTTTTAAATTAATTTTTAATTTCAATCATTTTTCATATTTTATTGAGGGAATCGCTTTGCAACTAGTATGCTTAGATTCTTCCTGGTGTATTCCATTTCTATATGATTGTAAGTTTTAAGTGCGTGCAATAAAGATTTGATTGATTGATGTGGCACGGAATGTCCAAGAACTCTTCCATACACGCCAGATATCGCTTCTTTCCTGGCCTACAAATTCGCTGGATATGTCCCAGATCTAACATGTCTGGGACCTGGCAGTTAAGCGACTGACCCATCAAGTGCCTCCGCCTGTCACCACAAATGGACTGTTGTCTCGTATAGAAGCATAATGGGAAGCTATTCGCCAGGATGGTATCAAAATCCTCTCGCATTTAATGCAACACCGTGTAAAGGCTGTTACTGTTGTTCGAGGTAGCTTCACACGCTACTGAGAGTTGTAGCGAAAAGAGTCGTGTATAAAACTACAAATGTAGTCAGTTATCTCCTGAAACAGGAGGAATGTGTGATACAAATTTCATTTGAACAGCGTGGTTTTTTCTCGGTGTTACGATTTTCGCAAGCACTAGTTTATGATGCTCTTGAAGCCAGGTGCATATTTTCATATGTGTGTGGGACATGGCTGTCACGTATATGGGCAAATCCACTACTGAAAAAGGTGTGTCTGGATAATTTTTATCATATAGTTTACCATTAATGTTAAACACAACATTTATGTGAGAGTTTCTGAAGAGGATCTGTAGCCCGAATGACGGATTTCATAAGAACACTGTTTCCTAACTAGTACTACGCATAACCAGTAAAGTTACGGCATAGGATGCCAAGTCTTACAGGAAAAACAACAGCCTTGAAACAATTACTAACTCGGCAGTATTCAACATCCATTTAAGAAGAGTACAAGATCTAATCAGCTGGCAAGAAGACATTTTTAATGGTTGGCATGTACTGAAATACGAAACCCTGTGCAATAAACATAGACAGTATGACTACAAAGTACTTATCGTTAATGATTCCAGCAGGTCTATATCGCGCACCGATATAAACTTGCTGTAGCAAAGTTCTCAATGGTTTTTAGACGGGACTGAAACACACCATTCTGGAAATCGAAGAAAGGAACAAGCGCAGGGCAGACTGTAGACACTTGGCAGACAGGAAACTTAAATCCACTCCTAAATGTTATCAAAAATCTAATGAACAAGATTTTTGCAAGAAATATTTATACAACGGCAGGATACTACCTTAGTGATCACTCAAACAAACAAGACCTGCCAAACTGTCATGTGGATGCTATAGAATAACATCCCAAAATCTATGACTTCATCTACGAGACAGAGTCATCCCGAAAAACCCAACTCACGCCTCAATCAGGAAAACTAGAGTTATAGCTAAGATAGCAAGTATCACAATGATACTTACAAAAGAAACGAGGGTACCATCTGGAGTCTGTCTCACTACTAGTCGGGCGTCTAAAATTCCATAAACTGGGCCACCGATAGTAGCTAAGAACAAATATCCGACGCATTATTTGAAAAAGCTTTGCCACCCCGGTGGCGCAGTGGTCTAAGCACTGGCTTCTGATCATTTGTCCGAGATGGGTGCGGGTTTGAATCCTGGTGTGGCATGAATGTTGTGTTTGTCTTACGGTACTGGCTCTTTCCCTTCCCTGGAACCAGTGGCACTAAATTAGGGACGGGCGACTGCTTATAGCCCATTGAGTTGCTCACGGTGGTCGTTAAACACATAATCTAAAAAAACAAAAAACTTTAACCACATTCATAACAACGTTTCTCTCTGGATCAGCGGATAATTCGAAGTCAACTCTGGGCGTTGTTTCCAAGATCAAGGCCATTGAAGTAACTGATACAGGTATTTAGAAAGTTTCGACATATTTTTACTTTTCCCCTTCGACAGGTTAAACGACAACTATGTGACAACAACAGTAAATATCTCCGGAAAATACCCGGACGAAGTTGCGAAGAAAATTCGAGCTTTATTGGATTTAGTAACTCGCCACAACTAGTTTGTGTTCCAGAAAAGAGTGCATAAACAAACGAAAGAGGCCCCGAAGGAATCACCGCGTACTAATGTTTTGGAAGAAGCATTATTACGCCCATTAAAAGAAGCAATACTAAGTGTAAACCCAAAATTTGGCTGATATATGTCAACGATATTTTCCTTATCTGGCCACATGGGATGCATGAAATAAATAATTTTTCCAGCATGATCAACAACGCACACGTTAATATCACATTCGCCATGGATTTAGAAGAAAATGGAAAAATACATTTTCTAGATGCCTTACTAACCAGAGATTACAGCCACTCGTTAAACGTTCGGGTATTTTACAAACCAGCAGTAATTCCCAACAGCATCCCGCCTACTCCGCATGCCGGAGACTACACAAGATCGCTGTTTCAGATCATGGAAGTACACGGCTCTAACGGTATGCTGTAATACATATATACATATCACTAAGCTGTTCTCTGAGATTCAGTGGTTAGCTCCAAAAAGAAATACAATTTCAAATCGTTTATTCAGATCAAAAATATACAGGTTACAGAAGGCACTGAGCATATTGTGCCAAATGAAAGTATACGATGATATTTACAATGCGAACGTGATATATACAGGAGAAATATTTACAATATGAGGAGACTGTCCGGAAAAATCGGCTAATATGCATGAAAGATCGTAAATGTACAGGTATAGTGAAAGAGCAAGTGACAGTAACAAAAAGCAAAAAGACAAAGAATAATGCATAAGATGGCGAAACAAAGTGGTAAAAACAGCGTTACTACATGAGCATGTCGCATAAGCAAATAAAGGTAAATACATGCAAGGCAGAACATTTTGGATGAAGCTAGAATTGAAGCGATAGAAGAGACAGAATGGGGATAGTGCCGAATTTAAGCATTTGAGTGCTATTTACAGTTATAACACAATGACTCAATAGCGATATGTATAAAGATATCATCATCATCCTCATCATTGTCAACCATTATCAATCCACTGCTGGACGAAGGTCTCCCCAAGTTTCCTCCACAACGGTCTGTCTTGTGCCAGTCTCCTCCATGTCACTCCCGCATACTTTCGAATTTCATCCACCCATCTTCCATGTGGTCTTCTTCTGGGTCTTTTCCTGTCCCTTGAATCCAATCTAAAATTTCGGCTGTCCATCGACGGTCTGTTCTTCTGGCAGTATGCCCAGCCCATTGCCATTTCAGGGATTTAACTCTGATCATGATGTCTTCCACTCTTGTCATTTTTCGGATCCACGTGTTCCTCTTCTTATCTCTCCTGGTTACACCAAGCATGCACCTCTCCATGCTGCTTTGAGTTGTCTGCAGCCTTTGTATGTCTCTTTTAGCTAAGGTTCACGTCTCTGCTCCATACGTAAGCACTGGAAGGATGCATTGATCAAACACTTTTCTTTTAAGACATAATGGAATATTGCTCTTGAAAATTATGCTGTTTCTTCCAAAAAGCTCTCCAGGCAAGTTTTGTACGCCGATTAATTTCTTCACCAATGTGACCCTCACTTGATATCTGCTGTCCAAGATAAACGTACGTGACTGTTATCTCCAGCTTTTCTCCATCAATCGATAAATCTTCATTTCTTGTAAAAGCATTGTACATCACTTTTGTCTTCTGAAAGTTCATTTTTAATCCCACTTCTTTACTCTTGTCATCAAGTTCCTGGATCATACTCTGTAGCTCTGATGGGGTAGTTGCAAAAATGACTATGTCATCAGCAAAACGAAGGTGGGTTAGATAATCTCCATTAATCTTTATCCCTTTGTTTTCCCAGTTCAGTGATTGAAAGACATTTTCCAATGTGCCATTAAAGAGCTTCGGAGATATGGTGTCACCTTGTCTCACTCCTTTTCCAATTTTTATGTGTGTTGTATTTTCAAACAGATTAATCTTTGCACTTGCATTTTCATAGATGTTATTAATAATATTAATGTATGCATCTTCAATACCGCAGGATTTCAGAGCCATTGCAACTGCTGATGGTTTCACCGAATCAAAGGCTTTTTCATAATCGATAAAAGCCATGCACAATGGAAGTTCATATTCCCTCGCTCTTTCAATTAGTTCTCTCAGTACGTGGATATGATCTATTGTGCTGTAGCCACTCCTGAATCCAGCTTGTTCTCTCGGTTGAGCCATGTCCAGTCGCCCCAAATTATAAAGATATACATACACACACACACACACACACATATATATATATCTTATGGAAACAGCCACAAAATTAGCTGGGTCTAAGAACAAGTTGCATGTAAATAAATTATCAGGAAAAACGAAAATGTTGATGCAAAAAAGAAGAGAGATGAGGACAACTAAAGAAGATGTGACTTCCAAAGTGGAATATATAGAGCTATGCAAGACAGTAAGAAAAAGTATCACTGAAGACGTAAGAAAATTCAACTGTGAACTAGTGAGGAAAGCAATTGAAAACAACCAAAGCCTAAAGATAGCAAAGGGACATCTCAGTAAGGGAAGAAAACAGATTATGACACTGAGAAAAGAAGATGGTTCTGTAACAAGAAATAGAGGCGAAATTTTGACAAGAGTGAAAGATTTCTACTCCAAATTATATGAAAGGGATGATACATGCACTCCAGACATCATGAAAGATACCAGTACCAGAGTTCCTCCAGTCCTTCCAGCAGAAGTTGCACATGCAATCAAGAACATGAAGCGGGGAAAAGCTCCAGGAGAAGATGGAATTACTGTAGACATCATACAAGAAGCAAGTGGAGAAATCGAAACAGTACTCGCCCAAATTTTCACTCGATGCCTTAATGAAGGAAAGATTCCTGAGGATTGGAACACCGCTACAATGATCCTGCTACATAAGAAAGGTGACATTGAGGATCTCGGAAACTACAGACCTATCAGCCTCCTATCAGTAGTTTATAAAATCTTCACTAAAGTTCTTTCACACCGCCTGAAGGTAACACTGGACATGGCTCAACCGAGAGAACAAGCTGGATTCAGGAGTGGCTACAGCACAATAGATCATATCCACGTGCGAAGAGAACTAATTGAAAGAGCGAGAGAATATGAACTTCCATTGTGCATGGCTTTTATCGATTATGAAAAAGCCTTTGATTCGGTGAAACCATCAGCAGTTACAATGGCTCTGAAAACCTGCGGTATTGAAGATGCATACATTAATATTATTAATAACATCTATGAAAATGCAAGTGCAAAGATTAGGCTGTTTGAAAATACAACACAAGTAAAAATTGGAAAGGGAGTGAGACAAGGTGACACCATATCTCCGAAGCTCTTTAATGCGACATTGGAGGGTGTCTTTCAGTCGCTGAGCTGGGAAAACAAGGGGATAAAGATTAATGGAGATTATCTAACCCACCTTCGTTTTGCTGATCATTTGCAACTACCCCACCAGAGCTGCAGAGTATGATCCAGGAACTTTCTGACAAGAGTAAAGAAGTGGGATTAAAAATGAACTTTCAGAAGACAAAAGTGATGTTCAATGCTTTTACAAGAAATGAAGATTAATCGATTGATGGAGAAAAGCTGGAGATAACAGAACACGTACGTTTATCTTGGACAGCAGATATCAAGTGAGGGTCACATTGATGAAGAAATTAATCGGCGTACAAAACTTGCTTGGAGAGCTTTTGGAAGAAACAGCATAATTTTCAAGAGCAATATGCCATTATGTCTTAAAAGAAAAGTGTTTGATCAATGCATCCTTCCAGTGCTTACGTATGGTGCAGAGACGTGGACCTTAACTAAAAGAGACATACAAAGGCTGCAGACAACTCAAAGAAGCATGGAGAGGTGC
The DNA here is from genome assembly GCA_039090855.1 of Macrothele yani. NCBI lineage: Eukaryota > Metazoa > Arthropoda > Arachnida > Araneae > Macrothelidae > Macrothele > Macrothele yani. Next base: position 87,506,981 of record CM077001.1, read on the forward strand.
ATACTTGGTGTAACCAGGAGAGATAAGAAGAGGAACTCGTGGATCCGAAAAATGACAAGAGTGGAAGACATCATGGAGACTGGCACAAGACAGACCGTTGTGGAGGAAACTTGGGGAGACCTTCGTCCAGCAGTGGATTGATAATGGTTGACAATGATGATGATGATGATATATATATATATACATATGTCGTGTAACATTAAATACACATAATGAGCAAATCGCACAGGTATGTCACCCCCCCCCAAAAAAGAACAACAACAACTGGATATTGACAAAGGCAGAAGTACAAATAATAAAAATACAACAGTTGCTAATAAAATAATCAATAGCGTCATTCTATCGTGATTACATGGCACGAAGGGTTCAATACAGTAATTAAGGTACAAATGCGGAAAAATGGCAATATGTACACTATAATTCAGAATAACAGGAAAATGAAGAGGAAAGGCGCTATGATTGCACCTCATGCACGCATCAACACACTTATGATGGTGCCAAAACAAAAGTGTCATAAGAAACAGTAAAGGCATTGTACAACAAAAACGTAAAAGACAAGAGCACAATGCATTAAATAATATACGAAACGGGAAAGATATATACATAGAGCAGAGTGAATGTGAACAGGTATTTCGAAAGTGACATAGTGAGCAAAGACATGTGCTGATAAACGTTGGAGTGTGAAAATGAAGGAAAATCATCATGTACAACGCTGTAGTTGGAGCGTGTGTGACGAAAGTACAGTGCGGCAAGAAAAATACAAATGGAACTAAATAACTATAAGTACAATACAGATCAACATAATATTGCGGAGTTGGGAAGATTCCCAGTGGTCCATAGGACGGCAGGACGACATGCCAGTCTAAAAGCTGGAGCGCGCCACACAGGCAGGGACAAGATGGGCAAACAACTGTTGAGAGTCCTGAGAAGACAGGAGGGAAGAAGCCGAGGCAGAGGTGCTGATAAGGACAATCTAGCCAGACATGAGGAATCACAGGAGGAGGCGAATGTCATCGGGATGAGCGGTAAACCAAGGCAGATGGGGTGACCAGGCACGCAGAAATTGAGGAATTCGATGAGCGGTAGAAGCAGTTGAATAGGCAAGACGGAGCCGTGAGAGGAGTCTGGCACGAAAGATCCGGCAAAGCGCATCCCAAGCTTGGTAGATGGATGGAACAGTTGTGGCGGTATGAAGCTGCTGATGATATGTATAGATCACATATTTGACGAGAATGAAGACATATGTACCGACTGCAGGTAGTGGTACAGGTGGAGACAAAGATCTGTGTAAGGTGCTATACGCCTGGAACGGCAGATCAAGCACAACCAGACGCTGGACCACTGCGAAGGCAAGATGGAGGAGAGGTAATAATACCGGGCAGTACAGGTGACATCAGCAGCCTCCGGACAGAAACCACAGACAGGTAATGAGACAAGCGTCATCCGAAAAAGGTTTGTAGGCACCGGCAAACGGCGATGTAGGAATTGCCATTGAATGTTGTGTTCTGTAGATGTAGATAGAGGTGATTCCCCTGCCGACAAAACGCAGGGCAGAGCTGCAGATTGGACGTATGGAAATGGTAGTGGTGTGGAATGAGATGGATCACGTAGAAAATGATAAAGAGAAGAGACAGTGAAGCTGGAGAGAGGGTGAGCGGAACCACGGACCAAGAGAAAAAAAGGAAGGGGGAGGGAGGCAGAGGGGATGAAGCAAAGTACAGTTTAAAATGCAAGAGCAGGATAAAGCTGGATGATAGCAGAGCAGAGTGTAGCAGAGAGAGAGAGAGAGAGAGAGAGAGAGAGAGAGAGAGAGGGAAGCGTGGATGTTAGGAAGAAGGGGAGAGCTCAGAGAAAGGATTCCAGGAGAGGTCTTTGGAAAGGAGATCCCAAACTGTCACAAACCCTGCGGGGAGCCATGACAGTTCAGAGAATTAGGGAGCATCGTGAGGATGGAAGGATGAGCAGTAGAACAAGGGCTGGGCAAGGAGTTCGGTGGTGGAGTCGGGGGCGGCACGGAGAATAGGCAGAGAGCGAAGGAAAGAGAGAGCCTCGTTATAGACTGAGGAAAGGCGGGAGCGTAGGAAGGGGAAATGATCCACTATGAGAAATGTGATGAAGGAGAAACGTGGATTACGAGGAGAAATCATGACGTCTAAGGTGAGATGAACTGGAGCGGGTGATGCGCTTAGGATCCGTAGGATGGAAACCACACGATGTGCTCGGTAAAATAGCTCGACATCAATTAACGAAATTCCTCCTGCAGACACGGGACGATGGAGTGTAGAGACTCGGATCCACTGATGGTGCGACCAGATCAACTTGACCACCAACCTGGTGATCTCCTGGAGGTAGTAGGTTGGGAGCTTGATGACAGTCCAAACATGAAGACAGAGTGAAATAATTTTGGTCCCGGCAATTTTGGCTCGTGTGAAGTATGATGTACAGAACTGCGCATTCGGCCAAAAATACGCGGAGCGAAGTAAGACGTGGCAAAAGTGCAGACCAAGTGGCGTTTAGTGCAGCTGACGGTAGGCGAAGATGAACACTAAGGAATGTTTGCAAGTTGGCGGCCCAGGTGGCACCCCACGGTGAGTCCGACTGGGCGGTCCATTTACCACACCACAGTCCCGAGCTTTTTGCTGTGTTAAGTGCTACTCCGGAGCATGACGAGTAGATCTGGTAGGAGTGAGCAAGGATGTCGAATTGCTGATTGTTCCTGAAGCAGAAAGTAGCATCATCTGCATACGCCGAATAGGTGACACTAAAATGTCGAGTGGCAACAGTAAGAGGAGGAAGTACAGCAAGCATAGCACGATGAGTTGATCTGAGAAATGGCTCAAAGGCCAGGGCAAACAATTTTCCGGACAGCAGGCACCCTTGACGGATGCCACGCTGAAACCGAATAGGATCAGTAAGAAAGGCGATATTCTTGACTTGGAATACCGTGTCCCGATAGAGAGCAAGAATTTTTTTTTTTTTTTTTTTTTTTTTGATTGGAGGTTTAACGACCACCGTGAGCAACTCAAATGGGCTATAAGCAGTCGCCCGTCCCTAATTTAGGGTCACTGGTTCCAGGGAAGGGAGAGAGCCAGTGCCGTAAGATAAACACAACATCCATGCCTGACCGGGATTCGAACCCGGACCCCTTACGGACGAATGATCAGAGGCCAACGCTTTAGACCACTGCGCCACCGGGGCGGCAGAGCAAGAATGCTCGTGACAAAATGGCGGGGGAATCCAAAAGCGGTAAGAGTGAGAGAAAGGTAGGTGTGGGAAATGTTATCGAATGCACCGCGCTTTATTAATACTTTCATCATAAATCGGCGGTCGCTGGTTAGAGGTTGAAGTGGACGCCGCCGGAGGTCTTGATGATGATGGCTGGGGCTGCTCTGTCGAGTTGGGGGCGATGGAAGCAACTCGGGGGGGGGGCAAAGCGCTCGGGGGTGTCCTTTACCATGGCACACTGCGTAGGTAGTACCCACCATGATATTAATAAGACGTGAGTGTGGTCCACATCGTACTCGGAGGCGCGGCGGAACCCTTTGCTTATCATCGTCGGTAGGAAAAACTACCCGCACTTGGCGTCTTAGGTCGCGCAGGTAGCGATCATTGGGTTCGTCTGGAAAAAGAGGAGTAAGCAGTCATGGAGCTAACAGGACGACCAAAATCGTTGGATAACTGAAAGCAGGGCAGCATCGGAGACCTCCGGTTGTACCGGGAAAAAGCTGACTGAAACTGGGAGCTGTGTCAGAGGTTGCGCCGAAAGATGTCGATCTCAAATGCATAGTCCCTCTGACAGTGCGCGTAGAGTTTGATCTGCTCTGGAAAAATAGACTATCACCTGTCCGGTTCGCCGTGCAGCGTGAGTGATTGCCTTTAGCGAAAACCTCTTGCGTAGAGCAGCGCTATAGACTGTAAGTTTCGTGTTTGGTAGACTGTCGAAGATAACTCCACGTGCAACAGTCTCCATGAAATGCTGCCCATATGACGAATTCAGTGAAAAGTATACAGAGATTATATCTCCGTCGTGCGTCATCTTGAACTGACGTAGATTGGAAGAAGAGGGCAAACAAGAAGAACCGGACTTGGTAGAAGCAACCGCCGCATAGGATAAGGCAGCAGGTCGTTGCATCGAAAGTGGATCATCAACGGATTCGGAGAGGTCCATAGCATCCTCTATAGGCTTCAGGGAAGACGATCCATCACCGCTAGGGATAGCTGAAGAAGAAGCAACAGCAGCCGACAGGGCAGCAGTAGAACGCTATTGTGAGGAGGGGCTAGTCGGATGATTCACGTCAGTGCCATCTGAGCCAATAGAAAGAGGGCTTGCTGGATCAGCAATTCCGGAAACGATGGCCTCAACTACGCTATCCCTGGAAGCCGCCATTTATAATGGCGATAAGAAATCTTGCCTTGGCCAACTCGACAAAGAAAGTAAAATGGAGAATATAAAACAAACAAGTCACTTACCAGCTCAGCAGGTGAATAGAAACAAAGACGACACCTTCACGGACACCGTACACACAAAATTATGAGCTGGGAACTCGTAAATATAGCGTACGCGAAGCAATAATCACAAGCACAAAAAAACAACGTCACTCGTTTTCACAAAATAATACAAACTACCAAATAATTTTTACTTACTGTTGCCGTATCAGTATTCTCCATTTACAGCGATCTGGACATACAACTCGGGCTTAACTGACATCCATCACACGCCGTACACAAGATCTTCTATACTTCATACTCATAATCTTTTTCTCATGCAGACACTCTTGAACCTGATCTACCCATGACTTCCTTGGCCTTCCTCTGCCTTTCCTTCTTGCCACTTACTTGGGCTAAAAAGATTTTCTTAGGAAGCATCTCATCACTCATTCTTTCAACATGGCCAAACCACCGAAGCATATTAGTCTCCACCTTGCTAACAACAGTTTGCTTCACATCACACAACTGCAACACATCTTCAAGCGATGGCCTCTGATCATTCGCCCGAATGGGGTCCGGGTTCGAATCCCGGTGAGGCATGGATGTTGTGTTTGTCTTACGGCACTGGCTCTCTCCCTTCCCTGGAACCAGTGACCCTAAATTAGGGACCGGGCGACTGCTTATAGCCCATTGAGTTGCTCACGGTGGTCGTTAAACCTCCAAAAAAAAAAAAAAAAAAAAAAAACACATCTTCATTTCTCACACAATCAGACCGTGTCTTGCCACAAATCCTCCGTAAGTAACGCATTTATCCAGCACACAAACGACTTCTATGTTTCTTCTGTAGTACCCAGGTTTCACTGCCATACATCAGAGTAGGAAGAATTACACTTTCATATAAAGCCATGCGGGACTCTCTTGAGAACACATCATTCCTGTGAAAACCTCCTAGAGCAGCCACGACTTTCAATGAAGAATTCACTCGCTTACTAATTTCACCATCCAATTTATTCTCTGTCAAATATGCTTCTTAAATACAAAAAATCACTCATCTAGTCAATCACAATGCCGTTTATACTTACATTACATTCAGTGCTACTAGTTCTTCTCTCAAACACCATAACTTTGGGTTTTCCCTTATTTATACTCAGTTTGAATTTTATGCAAACTTCGTACATCCGGGACAACATATTCTACAACTCACTTTTGCTCTCTGCCAACAGGACAGTGTCATCAGCATACAACAATATTGTAATGAGGCATTAAAAAACCCGTGAAATTTCCATATATAATGAAGAAATTAATCTCAGCTGGTTTTCGAGAATGAGAGCTACACGACCTGTTTCGTGAGGTGAAAAGGAGCATTAAAAATAACAAAAAGGGAAGTGGATACAAATTTTAGAGGAAGCACATCGTATGTTCCTCAACTCTCATTTTATGTTAAGAACTTCCTAAAGAAATATTGATTTGAAGTCACACTAAAGCCACCAATCTCCATTGAAAAATTAACTATAAACGGTATAAACACAGATGAAGACTATGTTTCAGTGGTCTATACCATTCCCATCAAGCACCCAGATTCCTCAATGAAATGTTACGTTGGCATGACGGAAAGATCTCTGTGCGTGCAACATAAGGAACATGCAGTATAAGAGGCATACGAGAAGGGAGAGGAACCTGCTTTAGAAAAAGAAATATTATACAACGCAGAAGTTTTACTGTGGAAAGGACGGAAAGTGGTGGCCCCATTCACCACTTTCAGGGAGCCCGTGATCAAGAAGAGTGCAGGAATTCTCACAATATCTGTTGTCTTCAAGGATGGTACATTGTTCGACCTGCATCACCGAGGAGCTCCATCATCCACGAACACTGACTACGAAACAAAGACCGGGATTGCAAATTTACGTGCCACTATTGCTATCTTTATATGATTTCAATCTTAATTTCTCCGGATTTTAATTTGAAACTTCAAACGTAGTCTATAGTGGTCTAACGTAAGTTGCCTTGATAAAGCTTCCGTTGGCAGGTGGAATCTCAGCGAATTAACCCTTTAACCGGCTGGAACGAATTAACTCAGGGTCAGCAAAATCGGCTGAAATGTGTTCGAACGAATATATTCACTGTCTAAGAAGTGGGTCGAACGCTGCCTGAATGAGTGAACCTGCGCATAAGAAAGCGTTTCTTTCCTCCTTAGTTTTGTTTTTAAAAGTGATAATTTAAGGGGATGATTGACACTAATCCTTACTGACTGATTTCTTGCTGAAAGAACTATAACAATGTCGACGAACCTAAGAAAAGGCCGCCCCGGTGGCGCAGTGGTCTAAGCGATGGCCTCTGATCAGTAGTCCGAAAGGGGTCCGGGTTCAAATCCCGGTGAAGCATGGATGTTGTGTTTGTCTTACGACACTGGCTCTCTCCCTTCTCTGGAACCAGTGACCTTAAATTAGGGACGGGCGACTGCTCATAGCCCATGGAGTTGCTCACGGTGGTCGTTAAACCTCCAATCCAACCTAAGAAAGGAAAGAGATCATGAAAGAAATACGGGATTACGCCATATAATACAAATTTTGAAGATGACAATCCGATTTTTGGCGTAAATGTGACAAGGATGGTAAGTCAGATAATATGCGAAAACTTGAAAATTTTCATCGTCCTGGAGCGGGACTCGAACCCGCGTCTCCCAGAAAACGCCTAGGTATGCTAACCACTACACCACCCAGAACGACCAAGTCTCAAGTTTCCGATCAATTTGAATTTAACCATCACAGGATTCGCTAGTCGAAGCAACCGGCATTCATGTTTAGCGAATCTGGAGGTTAACAATCCTATCCCGTGATTGCCCGGAGAAGCAGATAAATCATGAAAGAAATACGGGATTACGCCATATATTGAGACTTGGTCGTTCTGGGTGGTGTAGTGGTTAGCATACCTAGGCGTTTTCTGGGAGACGCGGGTTCGAGTCCCGCTCCAGGACGATGAAAATTTTCAAGTTTTCGCATATTATCTGACTTACCATCCTTGTCACATTTACGCCAAAAATCGGATTGTCATCTTCAAAATTTGTAAGGAAAGAGATGTTTCAGTTTTCTTCCTAGTGCTGGTGGCATGATGTTCGTGCCAGGGGGACTTGCCTTTTCGCATTATGCCTTGAGTTATGAAGCAGAAAATTAAAGACTACATAATGGAGCACAGAATAAAAGAGTACATAAGGAACAAAGAATAAAGGTCTATGGAATTTAGCACAGAATATAGAATTGTAGACTGAAGCAAACAATGTAGGATTATAGGACGGAACAGAGAAAGCAGGAATGGAATTACCGTACCTAACTTTCATAAAACTGTGCGGTCATTTAAACATTTCTGTCTGAAAAGCGCAGGTTTTGGTTTAGTATCATCGGCCGCTTAAAGGGTTAAAGTATCTTTGTTACTACACCAATTGCGAATTTATGAGACATTTTCTTTTCAACAACAGTTATATTATCAGTTAACAGTTTCAGAGATCCGTAAGCAAGAAATACAAAGAAAACTCAGAACAATTTACTTGCCTCCAGTTTGTCGAAGTACAGTCTTAATCGCAGCTCCTCTTTTCACAGAGATTCGCTGACATCTCTACATAACATTCATAGGTAAGGCTATTTCACTGCTTGTAAAACCAAGTCAGCGTGCGTCGAATTATACGCTCAGTAAAATGTCATTCGTCGTACTACAATCACGCACACTTTTTACTCTTGACGTAACTTTTATTTACCGCTGTCAGTTATTGCCAAAACGCATAAGGAAATGCAGGAAAGTGAGGTGCCGTTGAGATGGAAAAATCTGACGGCGAAGTAACGTAATTTGCATAACAGAAACTCAAAAATGAAGGTAAAATTAGAGATACGCGCAACAACAGAAAGTAAAACGATCATGTTTCTAATAAAATGATAAGGCAGTGTATCTGAACTCAAAAGTTAATACACCTTCATTGTTTTGTCTATTTCCTGCATCTTTGCCGGTTCCTTAGATTTTGAACATGAGTTTATTTATTATTCACAGCGTCCTTGCCACTCATAAGGAGAATAGGAAAACAAATCGAAGCTGAACGATATCATTGCGGGGAAAAGCGAAATCAGGAACTCGTCTAGCGCATTCACTTTCGCATCAAACCATTATTCCCTTTAGAATAGCCCTGACGCCAGCACGTGAAGAGGCATCATTAATTCCCATGGGGAATACCTTACTAATACATTATTCGTGAAGTACGTTCGAGGCAGCCAGGCGGCGGTTTCCAAATTTCAAGGAAATAACTTCAGGAAAGTTGCTGCGTACCTGCTCACGTCATGAATTATGGCGGATCCCACTTGACTGACAAAGGTGTTTCTTTTACGGGCAATTTGTGATTTATCGGTTTTCATTAAAAATCGAAACATCACACTAGAGGCTACAAAATCCATTTTACACAACTTCTCGTTTGGGTTCCCGAACGGGAGGCTATTAAAATCAGCCAATAAGAAATGGGTCCTGCAATGTAATTAGCATACTTAATTTATCGGTAAGTCGGTGTTTCCCGGAGTAAACCGAAAAATTTCCCACGCGAACTTAATTACTTATAACCGGGGATCTGCTCCGCTTGAGCTTCCGAAAGGAACGCGCGATTTGTTGCTCCGTGTAATGTTGTGCAAACCGTTGATGTATATTCCTCAGTTACTTTCTGAGGCAGACGGAAGGAAATTGCCGTTATTCAGGCAGACGTTCAGCACAGAGTTTTCGCAACTTCAGATATCCATCTGCTTACATCTGCTATTCGATCGCAACTTCAGAATCCCAGATGATAGATTTATTCTCTCTTTGATGTTTTCATTCTTTTATTCTTACAGTACAACGCAATGTTAGAATTTCGCTGTAAGTGTATCAAAATCAATGATCACCATGTCGTTTTGGATTTGCGCAAATCAATAAATTCCAAAAATACTACAAAAACACAAAATAGACGCTGGTCATACCGTTCATATTTCCTGTTTTTAAAAATGAGAAAATGACAACCGACAACGAAGATACAATGTGATCGTAAACTTGGTTTCCACAGTCAGGCCATGGCTCTGATATTTATCCTTTGGAATCTAAGCACGCCTGACAAAAAATTAGTCACTACTAACAGAAATGACTTTAGGAAGTTACCGGTTGCACAGAAGGCGCCGTGATAGCATTGTTGGGTGATAAATAGCACTGACGTTGTCTACAGAATCATTTCTGTCTCGTGCAGTGGTGAAGAGCAACGTGTGTGTTGAATTTAGTCTGCAATATGGGTCGTATGACAGATCTTACGGAATGCCAAAAGGGAGCCGTCGTATTTGGCCGTGCCCACGGACACAAAGTGAATGAAGTCGCCTAATTTGTTGGTGTGTCGACGCGTACTGTCCATCGGGTCTACAAACAGTGGTGTAGTTCGCAGTCAACTGAAATTCGGTGACGTAACTGTGGCCGGAAAACGATTCTCAACAACGGGAACCGCCGCCATGTTTCACGCCTAGTAACTGCAAATCGGTTTTAAACCAGGCGACAGTTGCTCCAAACAATCAATGAAACTCCACTCCAGCCAATTTCCGAAAGGACACTACGACGAGAATTGCATGCGATGGACATCTGGAGCAGAGTACCACGGAAGAGGCCTCTTTTAACAGCAAGTCACAAAGTCGCACGTTATCAATGGGCTCAGAGGCACCAAAACTTTACTGTGGAAGACTCAGAACGTGTAATTTGGTCTGATGAGTCTCGTTTTTGTTTGTACTCCAATGATGGGGGCGACGAGTGTATCGCCGGCCCATTGAAGCCTTTAATCCTGATTGTGTCGAAGGTGTTGTTCAAGCTGGATGGGGATCTGCGATGTTTTGGGGATGTTTTTCGTACCACAAAATGGGCCCTCTCGTTGCAGTGACGATGAATTTGAGCCATCATGCGTACGTACGAATTCTGAATGACGAAGTGTTGCCCTTTGCCCTACATCTCTAGGAGCAGCATCACATTGCTACTCCTGTCTTTCAAGACTACAATTGCCCTGTGCACAGGGCTAAAACTGTGTCTGAGTGGCACGACGAACAATCGGCAACACTGTCTCACCTCGACTGGTCCGCCAAATCCCCAGATTTAAATCTTATTGAAAATCTGTGGGGTCATTTGGAACAGAACGTGAAACGCCGGAATAGACACCCACGTACTCTGGCGGAACTTTGGGACCAATTGACGCACGAGTGGATGCAAATTTATGTTCAATACATCCACAACCTCGTGGAGTGTTTACCACATCGGATTCATGGTGTTATGAAGGTAAGAGGCGCCGTCACCAGTTATTAGGTAAGTTCTGACAGGGGTGACTAATGTTTTGACCGGTGTGCTTAATACCATTACCGTGTCTGTCTGCCAGACAGACACGGTAATATGGAACTCGGAAACTACTTAACGTAGAGGTTTGAAATTTGGTAGAAATCTACCGAGGCACATGAACATGTGAATCTCGGAATCCTTTTCTGAAATTCAAATTTGAAAAATTATGATTAATTTTTAAAATTTCAAACATTGCTAAAGAAACCATTGTTGAAATTTTAGTTTGCTCTATATTAGGAGTGGACAACCTTTTTGGAAATTGGGCCAGTAAATTCTTAGAAATCATTTGAAGGGCCACCGTAACCAACTTAAATATTGGCAACTATTTTCAGCTAAAAATGGGGTTATTTTATATGTTTCTGCAAGGTATTGAAACCCATGTACATTTTTAAACAGCCATTTTACTAAATCATTCATAGGGTGCGTATTTGAGGACACTCCACAGATAGTAACACAAACAACGTATTTTATTCATACAAAATGCGGTACACAGATGCAGAAATAGTTGGAGAACAGGTTAATTAGATGTAACCGCCGTTAGCCGAAATGACGGCTTCAATGCGAGACCGAAAGCGATGACATGCCCAAATTGCATGGTCCTTCGGGATGTCGGACATTACTTATCTAATGGCGGCCTTTACTGAACCAATGGTTGTGTGGGGATGTCGATTAGCTTCCCGTTCAACAACGCTCCACGTGTAATAGTCCAGGGGATTGAGATCTGGCGAGTTAGGTGGCCATAAGTTGGGTGTGATGGGATCATGCAGATGGGTTGCCATCCAGTCTTGTGTTGTCAGAGCTTTATGTGCAGGTGCAGAGTCCTGCCGAAAGACATACGGCCTTGCATTGCGAACGCTGTCTATCCAGGGTTTCACAACTGTTTCCAGCACCTCAGTGTAATCAGCACATTCACTCGGAGGCCCTGTGGGAAGAAGTGAGGTGACATGACGTGGCCTTCGCTACTCACCACCCCTAAAACCATCACAGTTCCGGGAAACTTGGTGTGCATAACACGTGGGACATCGGAAGGATCCGCACATTACCATCTGTAATTTACCGGTTCACCTTTTGGTCCTGTTCGAAGTATTTTTCATTGGAGAAAAACCAGAGCAAGCCAGGTTCCTCTGGATGTTTCACCTTGTTCAGTAATCGCTTTGCTCGAAGCAGTCGTTGTTCTTGTGTCTTCGCCGACATCAACTGCCCTTTTCTCCGCACGTACAATTGATAACGAATGTCCTCATGCACCACAGTGCGAATTGTGCCCTCGGAAACCTGAAGATCTCGGGCAACGGCTCTAATGGACGTACCGGGGTTTGCATCGATAATGTCTTGGACCTGTTGTACGAATTGTGGTATTCTCATACAGTCTGAACGCTGTGAGTGCTTTTTGCGCTTCGCTACAGGCGACATATGTCCGCCAGAGGCTTCCAACTCCTTCTGAACCTTGTTCACAAACGATCTGGCGACTTTCAAAAATCTTGCAATCTCAACATCGCTGTGCTGTGCGTGTAGCGCAAAGATCACGGCGTGTCTTTTCATTTCTTGCGTTAGCTGACAGTCTGCCATTGATGCTCTGTAAAGATTAAGGTCCAGAAATTATTTTACACATAACTGCAGGCGCTCAATCACATGTCCTCAAATACCGTACGCATCCTACTGTAATATTAAAATTATTGTTATGCAAACAAATAAACTGAATTGTTATAATAAAACTTTATTTTTTACTAGAAATTAAAGAGACAAAATTAATTAAAAAATTAAAGTTCCTTGTGAACTTTACACACCTGCAACACTAATGTGATTTTTTAAACCTGCTTTTCACGTAACAATTTGCCAATGTTGGGTGTAATTCTCGATGTACTTAAAAGAAGCATACCACCAAGTTGTGCATCAGTGATAGTTGAACGAAATTTACTTTTTACAACATTCATGGACGAAAATGTTTGTTCACAAATGTATGTTAATCCGAATCTGAAAATGAACTTCAGAGCAAGGTCATGAAGCTTAGGAAACTCTTCTTTAGGGACGCATTTCCAGAACTCAATCACATTAGGAGCACTGGGTGATTCACACTGTTCTTTAAACTTAGCACTAAGTCTTGAGTGGCTTTGGATTTTTAATATTTAAATTTGTATAGATGGGGAATATTTATGTACATCAGACTCTGAAATACAAAATGGATTTCCGGTGCGAAATGATTTCAAAAGCAGAAAATCGAGTTAAGAATGACTCGTACAAAGATGTAATAGCTGATTTGTATTTTAATTGATGCCCGGTAAAACTACTGTACTTAAGATTTGCTGAATGGTTGGGAAATGATCAAGTTTGCCCTGCTCTAAATTGTTACAAAACAATTCAACTTTAATTTAAAAGTGTTGACTTCATTGAACATGAGTGGAAATAACGAATCTTCACCTTGCAATCTCCTGTTAAGAATATTCAAATGATGCGTTATGTGCACTAAAAACGCTGTCATAAACCCACTCTTGATCTTTAAGTAGTCTGCACTTCACAGGCATAATATCTTTTAGGTCCAAAAATGAAGTACTTAGCCTTTTAAAACTTGAAGAATCGTGAAACCACTTTTCCCTTAGAATGTCATCTAACTGAGTTGTGAAGTAGAAGTTCACCATATTCATTTATTACTTCATCCGAAAGTTCCCTAAATTCCCTTCGGCTAAGCGCGCGTGATCGAATCATATTAACGCAACGCACAACAGGAATAATAACACGATGAAAATTCATTTCTGCAGCACACAAAGTCTCTGCGTGAATGATACAGTGGTATTAAAACAACTTCCGCTCTAAATACTCCTTGAGCAACAAAACACAGCCATTTCTCTTCCCAACCATGGACGGGGCACCATCAGTGCAAATACTCTCAAGTTTAGCCCACTGAAGTTTACCACCAGCAACACTACATTTTTCTACACAGTTTTTTAATGTCTTAAAAATAACATTTCCGGAAGTTCTAGTCGATAATTGACAGAGTCCTTAAAGTTCTTGAAATACATCAGAATTCTCCTTTATGCACCTTACAAACACTAGCAACTGAGCATTATGTGCCATGTCACAGCTCTCATCTGTTGCAAGAGAGAAGTACGTGGAATTAGTAGTTAAATACTTTATTTGATTTGACACGTCAGTCGCCATTTCTTCATTGCGCCCCATAACTGTATTTCGAGAAAGAGAAATACTGTTTGCCATTTTTAGCACGTCTTTTGTAAAAAAAGACGTGCTAAAAATGGCGATACCATTTTTAGCAAAACTTATGATACCGGTTTGTCCGTCCGTCCGTCTGTACCCACGATATCTCTGCAACTATTAGTCCGATTTGAAAAATTCTTTTTGCATTGGGAAACTTGAAACATGAGAATGATAATCCTTCATTTCGTTTCTTTTTACGATGTACAATTTCGCCGCTAGAGGGCGTAAATGCACATGATGTCGAATCCAAAAATACGTTTTCTTCCACATATTTGCTTCTAAACATCCCATTGAAAAAATTATTTTATCTTTCGATTACATTTATGTCGAAGAGTATTTTAGATATAATTACTTTTTCAAATTACGCATAGATTTTCCGCTATGGGGCGTAAAAGTAAATTACATTTCCCCCGATAACTCTTCTTCTAAAACTCCGATTTGAAATTTTTTTCTGCAGCGGATACACCTCCTGATTGAAAATCTTTTGCATACAATTTCAAATTTTTGGTAAAGAATACTTTGGCCACCAGGGGGCGTAAGCGTTAATTTTTGCTTCTGATGTATTTGACATAAAATCTGAGCTTCTAAAACATCGATTGAAAAAATTCTTTCGTGGACTAATGCCACTCACGTCAATAAACATTTTCGGAATATTTTCTTCTTAAAATATTCCACAGTTTCTCCGCCAGGGGGCGTAGATGTATATCTTATTTTTGTCAATATCTCTACTTCTAGGAGTCCGATTTGAAAAATTCTTTCTTTGTTGGATAGTGTTTCCAGTGTGCAATGTTTTTCAAATAATTTCAAAATTTTCAAGTTATTCATAGACTTTTCGCTTGGGGGCGTAGAGGTAAATTGCGTTTCCCCCTATATCTCTGCTTCTAAATCTCCGATTTGAAAAATTCTTTCTGCACCGGATACAACTCCTGATGGGAAATCCTTTGCACATAATTTCTAATTTCTGTAAAAAATGGTTTGGCCACCAGGTTGCGCAAGTCTTAATTTCCGCTTCTGATGTAATCGCAACAAAATATGAGCTTCTAAAATCTTGATTGCAAAAAAGTCTTTTGTTGATCGATATTACTCATGTCGACAAACCTTTTAGGAACATTTTCTTCTTCTTGAAATAATGCATGGTTTGTACGCCAGGGGGCGTAGATGTATATCTTATTTTGTCAATATCACTACTTCTAGGAGTCCGATTGGAAAAATTCCTTCTTTGTTGGATAGTGTTTCCAGTGTGACATGTTTTTCCTATAATTTCAAAATTTTCAAGTAATTCGTAGACTTTCCGCTAGGGGGAGTAAAGGTAAATTGCTTTCACCTTATATCTCTCCTTCTAAATCTTTGATAGGAAAAATTACTTCTGCACCGGATGGAAAATCCTCCTGATGGAAAATCCTTTGCACATAATTTCGTATTTTTCTAAAAAATGGTTTCGCCACCAGGTGGCGTAAGTCTTAATTTCCGCTTCTGATGTATTTGCAACAAAATATGAGCTTCTAAAATCTTGATTGCAAAAAAAGGCGTTTGTTGACCGATACTACTCATGTCGGCAAACCTTTTAGGAACATTTTCTTCTTCTTGAAATAATGCATGGTTTGTACGCCAGGAGGCGTAGATGTATATCTTATTTTGGTCAATATCTCTACTTCTAAGAGTCCGATTTGAAAAATTCCTTCTTTGTTGGATAGTGTTTCCGATGCGAAATGTTTTCCTATAAATTCAAAAATTTCAAGTAAATCATAGACTTTCCGCTAGGGGGCATAAAGGTAAATTACGTTTCTGCGTTATTTCTGCTTCTAAAACTGCGATTTGAAAAATTCTTCCTGTATTGGATACAAGACCTGATGGAAAACATCTTTTACACAATTCCTAATGTTTGGTAAAGAATGGTTTGGCCACCAGGGAGCATAAGTGTTAATTTCTGCTTCTGATGTATTTGCAGCAACATCTCGGCTCCTGAAAACTCGACTAAATTTTTTTTTCTTGGATTGATACCGCTCATATGGAAAAACCTTTTGAAAATACTTTCTTCATAAAATAATGCATGGTTTTCCCACCAGGGAACGTAAAGTCACATCTTATTTTTGTCGATATCTCTGTTCCTAAGAGTCCGATTTCAAAAATTCTTTCTGTGTTGGAGACCGTTTCCGGTACGAAATGTTTCTCATATAAATGTTTTTTTTAAGACATAAGTCTGCAACCAGAGGGCGTAAGCTCACGATTCCGTTTACAACAATATCTGAGGGATTAAATACCCGATTTAAAAACTTCTTTCTTCCGTCAGATACTATTGTTTTCCATACCGGTCCCATTGACTTTGAATAGCTTTGCTACATTTAATTTGTGTCAGAACGGATTCAAAAGACGTGCTTATTACACCCGAAAATTCGGTGTCATCTTACTTGTTTTTAAATTGTACCACCAGTGTGTTCGGCAATATAGAAAGTCTTTCTCAGATGGCGAGGTTTCTTTAATAAGCTCGTCATCTGAGAAAGGCTTTTTCTTTTGAGCGAGTAAATTCGATATTTCGTATGACGCTCGAAGAATTTTATTCATCTCTTCACATTTTGCTACAAATAAGCTTTGCTGGCAATGAAGTTCCCTCTTTTTCTTTGAAATATATTCAGTTCTAAAAGCAGAGCCATGAGGGTATGACGTGTATGTATCATGAGTTTGTTTGAAATGTCTTTCAATGTTATATTTTTTAGGTACTGTAACTGTTGCTGAACAGATCAGACAAATCGGCTTCGACGATTTCTCCATAGTAAACAGAAATTGTTCTTTCCATTCTTCATTGAAGGTCCGGAACACCCAGTCAGTATCACATTTCCTTTGTGACGGGTCATGTTTACTAAAAGCCATTTTACTTCACACTTCAAAACAATATACTACGAATAAAACTGAATATCAACACGTTACTTAGGATCTGAAGCAGCACAATGTGACTGTGAGTCGAGTCAGACTGAAAATAGCCAGCTAACGCGGGAAGGCAAGCGTTGTGTATAGTCACGTGACACCTCTCCGCCATCGTGACCTCTCCTCTAACGCACTGACTCACGCTCTCCTCAAACGAGGCGAGCGTGAGTCAGTGTTTACACAAAAATATGTCAGCCTGTGTTTTTGAAATCGTGACCAATTTCACATCGGCATAATTTATAAAATTCGAATAAATACTGTCAAGAATAATATAAAATAAAAAGAATAAAACAAATGAATACAGAATAAAATAAAATAAAAATAATTATTTTTGTCAGTAAGAGTTAAATTAGAAAAACTAATTTAGTGCTTAAGCTACTAGGGGGCCATTCATAATGTCCTGGCGTGCCAACGTTTGGCCTGCGGGCTTATGGTTGGCCACCCCTGTTCTATATCGTGCTGTCAGCTCACGGAACAATATTTGATCGAACTTTTGCGCAACAATGCGTCACACTTACGCAATAATATTTCATTAATGACTTGCTTAAATTTCATGAAAGTCACACCAAACGCAATAAAAGCGACAAAATCAATAGGTTGTTCCAAAATTTTGGAGACCGATTTCTGTAGTGTTGCGTGTATCCTTCCGCTGTAGTTGCACGCGGTTTTGCTTATGTATTAGGCCACGGCTTTCGTGCGTTTTACTGTGCGATATAAACATTTCCAAGCTATTTCTACAGGAAAATCATATTTTGACGAAAAAATTGGGTAGATATACACCAGTAATACTAATAAAACGCTGAAATCCGTTTTTATTGGTGTAATATTACAAAACCAGGTCAAAACGCTACCTTTCGACACCACGAGTGGCTTCTTCAGACAGAAGTATTATTCAAATGCAAAAACAAAAGCAGAGTTCCAGTTATGAATTCAAAAATAGACGTTTGCTGTAGATATTATAGAACGTGCGCATCATATTCAAAATGTGTGATTAAGGGCGCGCGTATTCATGAGCGTGTGCCATACAAGTGAGAGGTCCATGTTTTCTTATTGCATACCACGTGACTGGATAGGATTTCTATAGTTTCTTTGAGGTGGGTGGCTCTGGCTGTTGTGTATCGTGCGATTTTCTTTATTTGTCCCCAGAAAGGTGTTGCAGAGTTGTTGGCGACTTCACGCGCTAGCTCCATAGTGAGAAGTCCTGTTTTGATATCTCTCTGGTGTTCCCGAAGTCTTAGTCTTCGAGACCTTTTGGTCATGCCCACGTAGTTTTTGGATGTTCCGTCTGGGTATAGTGTATACTCCCGCATCTTCCAGGACCACGCCGGTTTTTTTTTGTTGATGAGAGACAAGATGCGATTGTTCTAGGTGCTGTAATCCCTATGCCGAAATCAAGTTTATTTAGGGATTTTTTTAAGAAATATGTAAAGCCTGATACGTACTGGCATGAGCCGATGTATTGTAGTTTTTGGCTGGGACATCCGGTGCCGCGGGATGCGAGCTTAGACCTCGTCTACTGTATGATCTGATCGACCATGCTGTTGTATGATCTGATCGACCATGCTGTTGTATGATCTGATCGACCATGTTTGTGAGTATCCTGCAGAAAAGGCTAAAGACCTTAGGGTGTCAAGCTCGGCGTGGAGAGTGGCGTTGTCTGATGTGTGGATGAAAGCTCGCCTGGCCCTGTGACGGAAAAGGGCTAGCTTTCTCTCCTTGGGGCACGATGAGGAAGGCAGTACGATATTAGGAACATAGGTAGGTTTGTAGTGGACACTAGTGTTGAGGTACCGGATTGTTTTTGCATTTGAATAATACTTCTGTCTGAAGAAGCCACCGGTGGTGGCGAAAGCTAGCGTTTTGACCTAGTTTTGTAATTATATACCAATTAAAACGAATTTCAACGTTTTATTATCATATTTTGAGTTCTTGAATCATTGTTTCGAATTTGACACTACACGCGATTAACAATTTGAAATTTAATCTCGCTGTTTATTGTATTAGGCTTCCAAAGTGTTACGTGTTTCTTTTTTCTGCAGTTCGCCCGCGGGTTTGTTCGTTTTACACCGCGGGTCATCGTGCGTTACTAGGCACTATAAATCGTTCCACAATTTCAAAAAAGTAATTGTACATGTGTCTAATGAAAAATCCACGATGCATTTTGAGAGGAAATATATTTCAATGAAATGCAAATAGAATACAAGAAACATCTTCATCCAGGCTCCAAATGGAAGAACGCTTAACATCGTTTACCCAGAGGCCTTTCACGTTTCGGAAGAACTGCACGTTACACGGGAAATTGGCACAACTCTGGCTTAGAAGCCCATTCATGTACTTCTTGCTAAATCTGGACAACGCCGGTTTCTTTGCTATGAAGGAATAATTCAAACGAACCAGATATTTCACCAACAGATTGTATTAGGATGGAAAGCAGGAACTCTTTGAAAAGACTACAACTACACAGGTGAGTGTACTTGCAGTTTGTGGCTGTAATTCGTAGACATCATATCAGGGTCGAAATTACTGGATAGTGCTTTTCGCAGCGATTAGGCGTGATTCAATCAGCTTCCAAAATTCACTTTAGAAGTCAAAGAAAACCATCATGTCTTTCACTCGAAGGTTAGTACACGTTGCAGTGACTAACGTCCACGAGGTCGGCTTTATTTCATTCTATCATCGTCATCATCGTCATCAACAACCATGGGAAAGTGTCTCGTAGGTGTCTGGTGCCATATGGCATCAGGTATTAATCGCCTTGTATGGTTTTATTACTAGCGCATCGACACTCATCAAGTAAATCCTAGGGAAGAGGGGTCTAAGGACAAAGTGCGTCCATGGCCGACTACATAGGGAACCAATCACTCATTCGCGTCCCCAAACACGGGGAGTTTGCGGAAAAACTGGGAAAAACCACAAACTAGATGACCGGCAGGACCAGGGTAATTTTATTCTAAGAAACCATTAATTTCTAGCATTGTTGCAACAAATTCCAACAATTTGTGGAGCACGTGGCTAACGAAAACTCATAGAAGTGTAAGCTGCAAAGCCCACTGTAAGGGCGAAAAGTAATAATGAGATGCATATCAATTAAGATATGATCTAGTGCTAATTTATGTACATAAAAACAAGGAAATAACTTTATTTCGTTAACTGTGTGCATATACAATGCCCAAGGTTAGAAGGGCGCCAGCCTGTCTGGGAAGACTGAATACGTCCTTTATGTAAAAGAATGTCAGTATTGTTGTATGCTTTGTTCTGTTTGTATAGAGTCTGGTTTCCACATACAGAAGTCCGTTAGATGGAATGTGTGGTATGCTGTCGTCGGGCACGGAGACAATAAGCGAGGGAGAGCGATTTCCCCAGAAGCAGGAGCGGCTGGGGTGCGGATTCGAAGAAAGTGTGCCTGCGGACAAAGGTCAGGTTCGCTCCAGGACCTGACAAGGTCAGCGCCTTGTAGTAGGTCAGCGCCTCGTGGTAGAGGGGGCCGAAAAAAGAAGGGAGGAGTCTTCTGGAGCGAGGGGGATAAGAGATAGCTTCGGAGAGAGAAGGAGGATTGCGAGGTGCCCTTGGAAGGCGGGTAGACGTGCGGCGTCTATGCTCCAAGGAACGCAGTTCCTGTTATTTGCGTGAAGCTGGAGGCTTCGGGAAAAAGTGAAAAGGATTTGCAACGAGTGTCTGGAAGACGGATAGACGGTGGAGACTTTATGCTCCGAGGAACGCATTTCCTGGTGTATAGCGTGAAACAGAGTGTCAAGAGACAGCGTGGAGTCGGAACGACTCGGATATTAGAGTGGCGTTAGGGCAACGGATTTGAGATTGAACAATTCGTGACGGACGACGCATGCCAGAAATTCGTCGACGCGGACATTGGCACCGGAACCAGACTCTCACTAGTACTTTGATTCATTAAATTTATTATCTTTCTTATTCACGAAGTATTTATTGAAGTTGACGAAGTGCCTAGTTATTCACGAAGTATTTATTGAAGTTGATTGAAGTTGATGAAGTTGATGAAGTGCCAGTAGCCATTCTCTCCCTTCCTTGATTCGCGGATAATTACACAAAAAGGCGGAGGAAGAAGGGCCTGGATGATAAATTTATTATTAATAAATTACGAGAGTGAGAACCTCAAATTATTTGCTGTAGGGGGAAGTTGTTAAATTAACTCACGGACGCCTATCGGAAAGAAGGCGGGACTTAGCACGAAAGTCTATGTCTCACCCCTACACCCACTCTCCTAAGTCTTCCAAACTTTGGTGAAATTCTTTCTCGGACGCTGAGCGACGTGAGAATGGTTTTGATCGCCACGATAGCCAGATCTAACTTTTCTGAATGTTTTACTGTAGGATTGTTTGAAGTACTAGGAATTTATGAACAGTTCCAGTCCTGTGCAAAACTTAATGGCTGTCATCAAAGACAGGACCTTATAGAGAAAGCACTGAAGCACGCTTTTGTAAACAATGGTTCTTCCCATGCCCACGCGCTTATCAGAGAAAGAAGGTAACTTGCAAAGACGTCATTCAAATTACCGTGTCACACAAACCACCGAGTACACACTTTCAGTCAAGTCAGTTGAATTACTTGTATTACAAAGGAGACCCAATGACTAGACATTATAACGTTACAGTCACTTCATGATTAACATACACTCATCATCAAAATATAGTTTCACCCAGAAGGACGTGTCAGATTGCAGTGCTATTCGGGAGGAAGGTAAAGGTTACCAGGAACAATAAATGATTTAGCATTGAGACTGATATGGGCAATATTTATTGAGCTACACGCCAATAAGTAGTGTCTTGTAGTATGGCGTCCGGCCTCCATGTTTACTCACACAGCGTACTAGACGTCTCCACACGGAGTTGTACAGATTCCTAACGGTATCCTGCAATAAGCCATCTCATGCAGCTTGAATCTTCTCACGCAGATCCTGCAGATTGTGCGGCAGGGGTGGAGTGTGGATAGCGCGTCCAATAGCATCCCACACATTTTCATCCGGCGATAGGTCGGGCGATGCGGCTGGCCATGGCAAAGTGTCAGTGCTTTAAAAGCAAGCTCTCGAGAGAGCAGCAGTATGCGGACGAGTGTTGTCCTGTTGGAAAATTGCCCCGGAGTGAGCGTTCAGAAAAGGCCAAGCCACTGGTTGCAGGGCCTCATTAACGTAACGTTGGGCTGTCTAAGTGCCTGTAACGAACATCAAATGTGATCTGGCATCGTAGGCAATTAGGCACCCAACACCATGACACCGGTAGATCTGGACGTGTGATGCTCGGCAACAAACCGATCATCTTGGCGCTGATCACGGTGCCTCCACACACGGATTCGTTGGTCATCTCCTCCAAGACAAAAGCGAGACACGTTACTGAAGATCACCTGCTGCCATTCTGAGTGGCTCCATTTCAGTCTGGCACGAGACCATTGCAGTCTTGGGCGACAATGTAATTGTGTTAAGGGCAGTCGTCGTAATGGTCTGCGTGCGTGTAGTCCTATGTCATGCAGTTGTGTGCCAATGGTGCTGGCACTAATTGGACGATGCATGGAGGGCACCACTGCTCGCTAAATATCCGCAATCGTGGATGTTGGGTCACTCCGTGCATGTCGGACAACCCGCCTGTCCTCTCTCTACGTGGTTCGTCTAGATCTCGCAGACCCTTCCTGTCGCTGCTGCGTGCTTTGTTCATCCACTGACGCAAACAGTGTGCTATGGTGATATCTGCATGACTGGTATGGCGCGCAATACAGCGGCAAGACCATCTCGCTTCCCGGAGCCCGACGATGCGGCCCCTCTTGAACTCCCTAACTGCTCGAATTGCTTCCGAACTTTTCTTCGAGGCATAATTTACTTACAAAGGATGCAACTAACACAACAGAACGTGTCAGAATGCCAAGCACGCGCAATGGGACAACCTCATATAGCCGGTCATGCAGAGCACTACGACCCCTCCTTGCTTACGTCATATGCGAGGCCGAGCGTGATACTTGAATCATTTGCATGTCTCCCGATGTCAAACCTACCCACCAAATTTCAGTCCTGTCGGTTAGTTACTTCTGAGTGCAACTATTTTTTTGACGATGAATGTTCATTGAAGTAGAAAATCATTAGGAACACCCAATAGCAACCAGACACATGCAGTCCATACGCAGCTATGACATTGAGGAGGGTTCATAAACAGTTCACTGCAAAGAATTCAGACGTGTGCGAAGCGTAAATAGCGGCGGTATGTGAAAAATCTTGAAAGAGGCATGATAAGTGCGAAGCGCTGGGATGTAAGGAAGGTGGAAGCATTTAATTAATGGTAATACTTCTTGGCTATACAGGAATAACTATTCCGAGGATGTTATTAAATAAGTGGTGCACAATCAGCGTAAAAAGTAGTCAACAGTGAGTGGAAACGAGTTTTCGATGTTTGAGAGCAACTGCTGCTGGTGAAGATTGTACGAGTTAACAGACGAGCACAATTGCCCATTGTCGCATGGTCAGATGAATCACATTTTCAATTAATACACGCAGATGGACGGACCAGAATATGACGAATCGATGGATCCAGACCCCCAGAGTAAACTGTACAAGTTGGTGAAGGCCGTGTAATGGCTTGGTGTCTATTTTCATGGGGAGCATTGGGTTCCTTAATGCCTCTGATACATCATTGGGTTGCTGCGAGGTATCTTAACTTCACTGCGGACCATGCATACCCGTAGATATACATGGTCTTTCCTGATGAAGGGGGCTACTTCCAGCAGAATAATGCGGACTCGGACCATCACACAATGGTTACAGAAGCACGACAGCGACCTTAAATTGCTGAAATGCCCATCCTCCATGACCTCCAGATATTAATCCAATTGAAGACCTGTGGAATGAGATTGAGAGAGCCACCCATAGCACAGATCCTCCTCCAATGAAGAGTCGGCAATTGACGGGCGTCACATCATCCGCTTGGCTGAACATACCTGTAGAATGATATCAGCACCTAGCTAAATACATTTCACGTCAAATTGAGGCTGTCTGGCAGGCCCAACACGCTATTAGGTAGGCGATTCTAATATCAGGTCGTTCAAAAAATAATGGCCAATTTTCTGAGGTGCCACATTTAACTCGCCCACAATGCCTGTAGACCAACCCGCTCGCAGCGCCATTTGTAAGAGTTGAAGGGGGACTCAGAGATCACATACACGCTATAATCGATTGAGCTGCAGTCGTTGCTAATTCTGTGAGAGTGGTCTGTACAACATGTTAGGAAGGAGTAAGTTGAGGATGATTCTGCTTCATGCGTTCAAATTGGATCGTAATGCGACACAAACCTTCTATAATATGGTTGAGGCATGGGGCGAGGAAGCAATATAATATGGGGCGAGGACCTTCTATAATATGGTCGAGGCATGGGGCGAGGAGGCAATATATTATGGGGTGAGGGCCTTCTATAATATGGTCGAGGCATGGGGCGAGGAGGTAATATAATATGGGGCGAGGACCTTCTATAATATGGTCGAGGCATGGGGCGAGGAGGCAATATAATATGGGGCGAGGACCTTCGATATATAGTCGAGACATGGGGCGAGGAGGCAATATAATATGGGACGAGGACCTTCTATAATATGGTCGAGGCATGGGGCGAGGAGGTAATATAATATGGGGCGAGGAGGCAATATAAAATGGGGCGAGGACCTTCTATAATATGGTCGAGGCATGGAGGCGAGGAGGCAATATAATATGGGGCGAGGACATTCAATAATATGGTCGAGGCATGGGGCGAGGAGGCAATATAATATGGGGCGAGGACCTTCTATAATATGATCGAGGTATGGGGCGAGGAGGCAATTTATAAACGTACAGTTCATCGGTGGTTTGAAAAGTTCCGTTCCGGTGACACGAGCCTACAAGGTGAAGATTGCCGAGGATGGCATTCGGTCTTTGATAACAACGTTCTGAAAGCAAATTTGGAGGCAAATCCTCGTGTCACAGTCAGAGAACTCGCCAAATAGCATAATGTGTTGGTGTTAACCATTTTGCAAACATCTCCACTAAATTGGTAAGGTCAAGAACTCAACACGTGGGTCCCACACGAACTGACGGGACATCAGAAACAACAGCTGTTTGAGACGTGCAGCAAACATGTGCTTCGCAACGAAAAGGAAGCCCTACTTGATCGCATTATAACTTGTGATGAAAAGTGGGTGCTATACGACAACCGTAAGCAATCTGGACAATGACTGAACTACAGTGAACCACCAAAACAACATCCTAAACCAAGGTTGGCGCCAAAAAAGGTATTGTTGACAGTGTTGTGTACTGTTCACGGTGTCATACACTACAAGTTCTTGACTACTGGCGAACGCATTACCTCAGTCACATGCTGTGAAGAAATTGACCGAATGCACTAAAAGTTGTGTTTCAAAAAGCCATCTTTGGTGAACAGGAAGGGTGCTATCCTCCTCCATGATAACGCGAGACCAAACGTCTCACAAGTGACGAAACATTCGAAACTGACACATGTCACAGTGTTACGGCTTGAAACTGAGGTTCGAAACCCTCCTACATCCAGCATACTCGCCTGACCTGGCACCTACCGATTTCCTCTTGTTCATGCATTTTAGCAATTACCTCAAGTACAGGACCTTCAGAAACTGAGAGGTGGCCGATATTGCATTCCGGGACTTTCTGGAGTTCATGGAGCCAGATTTATTCTGGACTGGCATTGAAGTACTTAAAAAAGAAATAGCATGGTAAATACTTATATTTCTAGTATCCTCTCTTTTGTAATTGTGACTTGAAACAAGCCACTGCAACTCGGACAAAAATAAAAAAACTGGCGGTTCTACCGCGATTTCCCGATTAAAAACGGCTGCCTCAGACAACAAACGCACGCACACTTTCTCTGTCGCTGTTATAGATACAGAATTTTCAGAAAGTGGAGAACTTTAAGAGCATCTCTGTCTATTTTTTTGCTTGAAATCCAGCACAACTTCACTATGATGGAATTCAAAAATCTTTACTAAAGACGAAAAATACAATTAATACATATAGGATATTGTAAATCATGTGAGCTGTTTCATTAAGTTTTCTTAAAGTTTATGAACAACGGATTCTTACAGCATGATTGGTATGCAAGAATAATCGTACTACCATGAATTTCTGATATGGAAAAAAAAACTTCATAGGAACAAAAATCGAGGAACAGAAACATCCATATTTTCATGCATCCTTCGCTCTGCGAGAAAATAATTTCACGTCACTTTTCGTGTCAACATGACATCCCGGGAAAGAGCGTGCTCTGTATGCTTCCTTTTTGTCCTTATTTGCAGTTGAAACATTTTTCAGCAAAGTAATCACTTTTAAATTTCCGGAAAGGGAAAGTAGGAAACGAAAGAAAAAAACCATACATGCGGTCACAACCGTAAGGGATTGTACAAGTCATGACGTTGTATGGAGATGTGATTCTTCGGCGTGATCAACTGGAAGAAACCATCCATTTTTAAGGCTGTCTCACAAACTGAGGAAGCTGTTGATGGAATTGCGTGATGCTTCTGAAACGCGAATGTAGATAAAGTGTAAAAAAGTAAAAGGAAGTGATAGGCAATGAAACGTTCTGTGTCAACACATTGGCAAGGATTTTACAAAATGACTTCGGAATAGAACGTTGCTTCTCTCTTTCTCGCCGCTCTTCTTCCTATTCTGTGAAGAATGTTGACACATGGGCGACGCCTCGTGAAAAAAAAATCAAAAAATCAAAAAATCAAAAAGTCATCGATGAAAAGTGGTGAAGGATTCCGGAAGAAAAGTGGAATGAAAAAGAAAGAAGGTAAGAGAAAAAAAGAGAAAAAGAGCGAAGAATATTTCTCGGAAGGAGGTAGAAAAGATAAACGTCACAATCAGTGTCAGAATGAAAGGCACAAGAGAGGATCGCAATAGCGTGGAAGGGAAGGATGCTTACCGGCGGGGATTGTGGACTTTCTGTTGTGACGTGTATTAAAGAATTTAGATGTGTCTTTACTCCAATTGTTGTCGTATCTCATCATCTCACAAGCCCTGCTCTTGAAGAATTTGCAACAACTCGCAGAATACAGAAACGTCGAGTGGCAGAAAGATGTATGTTTGCTTAAGATTTCAAGTGGATTTCTTTTCCTTTCCCGTTGCTGACATTTGACGCCATTTTTTACCCCCGTTTCCATTCTTCTTTGCCGTTTCAGAACGCCGTTTCTGTTCGGACTTTAATGAGATACGCTAGAATTCCTCTTCACACGGGATCTATCTGTTAGGACTTTTCTTAAAAGCTGCTGATATTATTCACGGTAACAAGTGGAAGGTGTTACACTTTAAAATATGCAAGACGTCGAGATATTGGTTGGTAATATAGAACCAGGGATACATAAGAATCTGAAGCTGTGTGATGTTAAGTTCTCATCACTTATGAATCTTTAACTCATTGGAAATTATTCGGAAACAGGATTTCTTGACCTTTGATTCCCCCCGGACAGTTACAGTTATGAGTTACGAGCGCATGCCATAAATATCTCAGATTTCTTTAAGAGAGACCTGGAAAATGGAAAAAGGAACAGTTACGCTCACCCCCCCCCAAGAATGAAGGGAGCATATGATGAAGGGAAGAAGTGTTTTTCTTTCAATAGGCACTATTCTTACACCACGGCTAAATTAAAAAAAATCAAATCTTGGTATACATGGTTTTTTATTATTTTAATATATATATACATGGTTTTTATTATTTTAATACTTTCGTTACGACCAACTATTTATCTGTATGTATTTGCTCCAGCTCTTGTAACGATCTCTATATTTTTGTACGTTTAATGGCCTTACGATGATTATCAAATTCGCTTTACTTTTCCAAAAGAGCAATTTTTCTTTGACCTGAGTGCGCATCAATGTTGATTTGTGCCAACATTCATCTTAAAAAATACATTCATATATATACACGGTCTAGTCACTTTATTGTGACCACCAGCTAATATCCAGAGTACCCGCCGTGTACAGCGCGGATAGCAGTTAGACGGGCTGGGAGTGACTCAATAAGGTGCTGGAAGGTGTTCACAGCTAAGTGGATCCATGCTGACTACAGTGCATCTGACAGCTTCTGGAGGGTGCGTGGTGGAGGATCCATAGAGCGAACAACACGATCCAAGTGGTCCCCCAGATGCTCAATTGGGTTTAAGTCTGGAGAATTAGGGAGCCGGGGAAGTACTTTGAAGTCTTCATAGTGCTCTCGAACATTTTTTGCTGTGTGACACGTCGCATTGTCGTGCTGGAAGATCCCATCCGCCCCAGGGAAGACAATCAGCATGTATGGGTGTACGTGGTCTGCAAGGATGGATTCATAATGAATTCGGTACATAGTGCTTTCCACAGGTATGAGTAGACCCAGAGAATGCCAGAAAAACATTCCCCAGACTATAACGCTGCCCCCGTCAGCTTGTATTCTGCCAGCAATGGTTGAAAAGTGTTTCTTCTCAGATATTTCTGGCCTTATACGCCAACGTCCATCCGTTCGACGAAGCAGAAAACGTGACTCATCGGAGAAGACAATCTGTTATCAATCAGCGGAGGTCCAATTCCGATACTGCCGTGCAAATGTAAGAATTTCCTGCCGATGCACCTTCGTTAGGATAAGTGCAGTGACCATCCATCTGCACCGGAGCCCCATACGCAGCAGGGTTCGCTAAAATGTCGTTTTAGACACACTTCCGCTAGCCCCCTGGTTCATTCGGCCAGTGAGTTGCTCCACTGTAACGTGTCGATCGGCCCTCACGCAGCTTCTAAGCCGACGTTGACCTCTCGCATCAATGGCATGTGGTGCTCCGCAGTTTCCACGTCGGTTATTCGCAATGGGGCCATTTCTCCAATCACGATACACTTTAACCACAGCAGCACGCGAACAGTTTACAAACTGAGCTGTTTCAGAAATACTGCCACCCTTGGCCATAAAGCCGATAATAATCCCTTTTTATAAATCTGATAAATCGCTCCTTTTATCCATGACAGCAACGAGGGATATGTTTTCAGAATGCCTACAGCACACCTTATACACTGAGTGGCCACTTTATTCTGACCACTTGACAGTTTTAAGCAAATGAGCTATGGCTGCATGCTGTTGCCGCCAGACGGTGAGGCTAGTATAAAAAGGGAAAGCTTAGTGCTTGCGACAGTAGGAGAAGTGATTTTTGGATGACGAGATGGGTAAAAAATGCGATTTGTTTAAAGACTGGACTGTCAGCAAAAAAACTGGGTCTATACGTACAACGTGTAGTCGTCATCGACTAGCGACTGCTCGGGCGGAACGAAGAGTGTCCAGACTGGTAACAGACAATAGAAGGGCAACTGTGCAGCAAATTACAGACCATCTTAATCAAGGATCCCCTCAAATGATCTCTGCACGCACTGTTTGCCGTACACTGCATCGGATGGGATATGGCAGCCGAAAGTCTGTTCGAACACCTTTGCTGTCTGCAGTTAACAAGGGAAAACGTCTCGAGTTCGCACAGGAGCACAAGGATTTGACAGTCGATAATTGGAAACAAATTATGTGGTCCGATGAATCACGTTTTCAGTTGCACCATGCCGATGGCCGAGTGAGAATTTGACGGAAACAGCACGAAAGCATGAACCCCAAATGCATTGCTACAACCCTTCAAGCTTATGGAGGCAACGTTATGGTTAGGGAATGTTTTATTGGCATGCTTTGGGCTCTTTAATTCGTGTTGATCAATGTCTGACTGGCACATCGTATCTAAACATCGTTGCGGACCAAATGTATTCTGTCATGTGGATGGTTTATCCCAATGGCGATGGCTACTTTCAACAAGATAATGCTTCCTGCCATAGTGCTCGTATTGTATAGGATTGGTTTCAGGAACATGCCGGTGAGTTTACTTTGCTTAGGAGGCCCCCACAATCTCCAGATTTCAACCCCATTGAGAATTTGTGGGATGAAGTTGAACGAGCCATCAGACAGCTGGATCCACAACCCTGCAATCTCACACTCCTGGAAAGTGCTATTCATCAAGCATGGTCTCAGATTCCACAAACCACCTATCAACATCTCGTAGAGTCCATGCCACGAAGAATCGAGGAAGTATTAAAGCCAAAAGGTGGCCCAACGAAGTACAGAGGGGGTGGTCAAAATAAAGTGGCCACTCAGTGTATATCCTCCAAGCCAGCGCACAATAAGTGCCTTCTTTCATTGGCTACCCGCTGTTGACGTCAAAAATATGGTCTCAATAATTTGACTCGACTGTGTATTTGTGTGAGTGCGTGTGTTTTAATTTGGACAGTAGAGCTAAAACATTATGACCACCTGCCTAATGCGATGTTGACCCTCCACGTGCCGACAACACAACCCTTACCCGGCGAGGATTTAGATTTGTAAGGTGTGACACTACAAGATTTCTAAGGTGTATTGTGGTATCTGGTACCAAAACGTTACCTTTGACTCTTGTAAGTTACGTGGTTGAGAAGACCGCCCCAAAATGTTACCTTTGACTCTTGTAAGTTACGTGGTTGAGAAGACCGCTCCAAACCGTGACCTTTGACTCTTGTAAGTTACGTGGTTGAGAAGACCGGCCCAAAACGTTAGCTTTGACTCTTGTAAGTTACGCGGTTGAGAAGACCGCCCCAAAACGTTACCTTTGACTCTTGTAAGTTACGTGGTTGATAAAACCGGCCCAAAACGTTACCTTTCACTCTTGTAAGTTACGCGGTTGAGAAGACCGCCCCAAAACGTTACCTTTGACTCTTGTAAGTTACGTGGGTGAGAAGACCGCCCCAAAATGTTATTTTTGACTCTTGTAAGTTACGTGGTTGAGAAGATCGCCCCCAAAACGTTACCTTTGATTCTTGTAAGTTACATGGTTGAGAAGACCGCCCTAAAACGTTACCTTTGACTCCTGTAAGTTACGTGGTTGAGAAGACCGCCCCAAAACGTTACCTTTGACTTTTGTTGGTTACGTGGTTGAGAAGACCGCCACAAAACGTTACTTTTGACTCTTGTAAGTCACGTGGTTGAGAAGACCGCCCCAAAACGTTACCTTTGACTCTTGTAAGTTACGTGGTTGAGAAGACCGTCCCAAAATGGTACCTTTGACTCTTGTAAGTTACGTGGTTGAGAAGACCGCCCCAAAACGTTACCTTTGACTCTTGTAAGTTACGTGGTTGAGAAGACCGCCCCAAAACGAATTTCTGTTCAAGAACGAACTACAAATGCTCGATTGAATTGATGTCTGGTAAACTTGGGGGCCAGGGAAATACATGAAAATCTTTATCACGTTCTGCGAACCATTCTCGGATAATCCGAGCAGTGCGGCATGATGTATTATCCTTCTGAAGGAAGGGACAACCGGAGGAGGGAATATCTTTACCATGAAAGGATGTACCTGGTCTGTAATTATGTTTAGGTAGGTGGTAGACGTCATAGTTTGCTGCTCATGAATGACCTAACCCAGGGTTTCCCAGCAGATCATAGTCCAAAGCATCTCACTTCTTCCACCGGCTTGTTTCGGTCTCACGGTTCGTCCGGGTGCTGGCACTTCCCCTGGTAAACGATGCATAGGTACCCGGCAGTCCACATCTGCAACAGAAAACCATATTTATCGGGCCAAACGACCTTCTTCCAATAATTCAAGGTTCAGTTTTGATACTCTCGTGCCCAGGCGGTAGTTGCTTTCGACACTGAACCGAGGTTAGCATGGGCACTCGGAGCGGCCTGCAGCTACGCAGCACCATTTTCAGCAGGGGTCAATACACTGAGTGTTGTGGTGCATTACTCGCGTCACAAGCATTCAAACTGCCGGCAGGTTGCGCTACAGTATCATTTTTGTTGACTGGTAACATACGGGATAGCCATCGCTTACCTCTAGCATTGATGTGCAGTGGTCGCCTCCCCCTTTGCCAGCAGTACGTGATTTCACCCTCGAACCATTTCTTGAAAGTACTAAATACGATTGACGGTGAGCACTCGGCAAGCCTTAACGTCTCGGGAATGCTCTGACCCAGTGGTCTGGCCATTACAATTTGGCCTTTGTCAAACTCAATTCCGCAGCCATTCCCATCTGAAGAACAAGAATAACACTGATTAACAGCGCTCAGTATCAGGATTTATCTATACGGCTTCATGACTTTCGCACGCGCCGTCGTTTACCTGCTGTTGCTTCGATTTGCATAAAGACGCGCTGGTCATAATGTATTCGTTCTTCGGTATATATTAGTTGTACAAATAAGTTTTAAAGCGTTTTAAGACAACGCAACATGTAATTTGCGAGAAAATAACAATATCTTTTCGAATCAAAATATGTACCGTCATTATCTATCGCCTTCCGCCATCGGTCGGGCAGCTGACGGATTGCAGCCATCAAGAATACTTTGTCGTGTGACGCGATGAAGTCGTCAACCCATTTTTGCACTTCGTCATATGCCCGGAACCGAATAGCAGACAAACCATGTTGCATCGATCTGAACAAATGATAGTCTGAAGGATCTATGTCGCGAATATACGCTGGGTGCTCTAAAACGTTCCAGCCAAGCGTCAGTAACGTTTCCATGACCGATTTCGCGACATGCCGCCTAGCGTTGTCATGCAGTAATTTCACGGGACGCAATCCTTTGCCTGAAAATGGACGTTTCAGACAGACTTCCTGGTTCAATCGCAGCAGTTGTTACTTGTAGCGATCAGCTGTAAAAGTTTGACCCTGTTCCAATAGTTCAAAATAGAGCACACCCTTCATACCCCACCAGATGCACAATCGAACTTTCTTGGAGTGAATTTTGCGTTTCGGTGTCGAAGTCGTTGCTTCACCGGGGTCTACATAGTGCTTTTTGTGTTTGGGATTGTCGTTCCATATACACTTTTCATCACCCGTAACGATTTTTCACAGGAAAGATTTTCTGTGTTGTTTCTTCAACAGATTCAAACACTTCATGACACGCTCATCCTCGTTCTTCTGTCTTAGGTCATGTGGCACCCATTCTCCTTCCTTCTGAATTTTTCCCATTGCGCGTAAACGATTGGAAATGGTTTGTTGAGTTACCCCCAGTTGTTCAGCTAGTTCTTTT
This sequence comes from Macrothele yani, assembly GCA_039090855.1. Lineage (NCBI taxonomy): Eukaryota > Metazoa > Arthropoda > Arachnida > Araneae > Macrothelidae > Macrothele > Macrothele yani. Next base: position 87,539,955 of record CM077001.1, read on the forward strand.
TGCGTTTCAGACGAATCGTCATCCAGCAATGCTTGCAGTTCCTCATGTGCAACCTTCTGCAAGGCGCCGTTACGTTCTCGATCGCTAACATCAAAATCACCTGCTTTAAACCGTCTAAACCAAAACTCACACATGCTTTTCGATACAATATTTTCTCCCAGAACAGAACAGATCGATGCACATGCTTTTGCAGCACTTTTTCCTTGATCAAATTCGTAACGAATGCAGTGTCGAATAAATGTAGTATCGCTTCCCATCTTTCATCAACCGATGTGCAAGTGCGTTTGACAGTTGGGCAAACTCCTGTGTCCCATTTTATACTCAGGACCAGTTACGGTCACATGACAACAACGCGGGGTAATGTCGGTTATGTATATGTCCCACAGGAAAACGATTTAAAACTTATTTGTACACCTAATACGCATGTAAAACATAGCGCACTCTCCATGTCCTGTGGATTTCTTGTTGGACCTCCCCAATCCAGGAGGAAATTCTGCATGCGCTACTGAGAAGGAATTATATAATTTAATTACACAGGGAGAAAATCAAATTAATGAAGGCAAATAAAAACAAAATGGCAGCCCCGATGGCGCAGTGGCCAAAGCGCTGGATTATGACATTCGTCAGTGAAGGGTCTGGTTTCGAATCCCGGTGAGGCACGGATGTTGTGTTTTCTCATTGCACTGGCTCTCTCCCTTCCCTGGAACTAGTGACCCTAAATTAGGGACGGGAAACTGCTTATAGCCCGTTGAGTTGCTCACGGTGGTAGTTAAACCCCAATAAAAGATGAGTTTCCAAGGAGAAAAGCGAAACCAAAGAACTTTGGTAGTGATGCTAATTTTCTGACAAATTTAACCAATAGATACATTGTAGATCAAAGAAAGGACTTAGCAACGCAAGGTAATACTTTTTTTATTTATTTTTTTTATTTTGATTGGAGGTTTAACGACCACCGTGAGCAACTCTCAATGGGCTATAAGCAGTCGCCCGTCCCTAATTTAGGGTTACTGGTTCCAGGGAAGGGAGAGAGCCAGTGCCGTAAGACAAACACAACAACCATGCCTCACCGGGATTCGAACCCGGACCCCGTTCGGACGAATGATCAGAGGCCATCGCTTAGACCACTGCGCCACCGAGGCGGCTTTTTTTTCTTTTTTTCCCCTTCGATTTTTTTTTTATTGGATGTTTAACGACCACCGTGAGCAACTCAATAGGCTATAAGCAGTCGCCCGTCCCTAATTTAGGGTCACTGGTTCCAGGGAAGGGAGAGAGCCAGTGCCGTAAGACAAACGCAACATCCATGCCTCACCGGGATTCGAACCCGGACCCCGTTCGGACGAATGATCAGAGGCCATCGCTTAGACCACTGCGCCAGCGGGGCGGCTTTCTTTGATTGGAGGTTCAACGACCACCATGAGCAACTCAGTGGACTATAAGCAGTCGTCCATCCCGAATTTAGGGCCACTGGTTCCAGGGAAGGGAGAGTGCCAGAGCGCCGTAAGACAAACGCAACATCCATGCCTCACCGGGATTCGAACCAGGACCCGTATCGGGCGAATGATCAGAAGCCAACGCTTAAACCACTGCGCCACCGGGGCGGCGGTAGCTTTTTAAGAACCTTTTATAAGATTTGAAAATCCACTTTACTCTCAACTTATTTTTAAATTGTCCTTGCAACTTTCGTCACACCGAAAAAAAAAACGGAGTAAAATAAAAGAAATGGTGAGTATATCATCATCATCATCAACGACCAGTATCAATTAATTAGTGTATGAAGGTCTCCCCAGGTCTCTTCCAGAGCTTTCTTTCAGTCTCTTCCACGTCACTCAGGTATGCTTTCGAATTCAATCACTCATATTGCGTGCTAGAAAGCGCTTCTCTGTTTGTCTTGTTAGTAGTCTGCCGTTATTGATCATGAACCTTCTGTTGTTCCTGACATCACGTGCTAGCTGGAATTATCCTCAACTGTATTTCTTTTTAGGCCCATTGGATGGTTGTATGTCCCTCTTCCGAGCCTCGTGCCACACCTTCATTACTGTGACCCTCGAACAGCCAACAATGCCTGCGGTTGCTGAGATGCTGGGCCCGGTCTTCCTCGTGCGGATAATAATTCCACATTTAAAATTTGACAACTCCTGCCATTTCCCCACTGCACGAGCTTCATATTGGAGATCATATATTTCACGCTGTTTAGTGACATTACTACTACTTGCTGTGGGGACATGTCCACTCGTGAAGACAGGGGGGAGGTTAATGATCTAGCTCATGAGTGTATGTACGACTGACTGCTCCAGTACTTGTTAGTACGCCTTTTGTTTAAAAAAAAGATTTGTCCATGGTTCACCCTGTCTGTCAGTCCTTCCAACCGTCTGTGGACACCATATATCGGCAACTATTTTACCGTTTGAAAAATTCTTTTTGAATTGAAAAGCCTGAAATGAGAGAACGATGACTCTTGCTTTTTCGTTATTCTTCCCTATGTATAACATCGCCGATCGCTTGCTATCGAATTCAAAACAAATTTCATTCCATGTCATTGCTTCTAAATATCTGATTGAAGAAAAATCTTTTTCTCTTCAATGCCTCTTATAATGATGATTATTTTAATATTTCAGGTACCGTTGATTTTTCAGGTAAGCTCAAAGTTTGTTCTGGGGGGCAAAAAGTTAAATTGCAATTTCTCCTATATTTCTGCTTCTAAAGATCCGATTTGAAAAAAATATTTTTTTGCATCGGATAGAGCTCCTAATGGGAAATGCTCTGCATGTAATTTCTAATTATTGGCAAAGAACGGGTTTGCCACTGCGTTTCTGAAAACTCGCCTGAAAAAATTTCTTTGTGATCAAGTACAGTTTACCACGAAAAAACTTTTGATACACCTTCTGCTCAAAAAAACACACAGTTTTTCGGCCAGGGGCCTTGACACATATCTTATTTTTCTCGATAAATTTGCTTCTGATAGTTCGATTTGAAAAATTCTTTCTTTCTACTATAGGCGTGAGCTTGAAGACAGCCTTCGGTCTTCTCAATTTGTGGACCATTTTGTCTATAACGGAAAGTCTATATCCTCTGTGTGCGGCTAAGTCCTTTAGGAAAACCGCGCACTTTCTGCAAGGAATCTCCAGTTGAGAAGATATTGTATGTATTGCACGATATACGTATGTGTATCGTAAAAGATTTTACTACCAGACGGAAGGCGTCGACATGGGTAGCCTATTGTCGGATATTCTATATGAAGTTTACATGCGCCACTTTGAGGAGAAACTCTTCCAGCTTGTGACATTTGACCTATAAATTCGATATGCAGATTATAAATATTTTCTTCAGAATGACGATAAATCCGAAACATCCAAATTAGTTGAACTTATCAATTCAGTTGATCCTCATATACAGTTCACTTGTAAGACTAAAAACAATGGCTGTTTACTATTCAATTGGTCTTCATACACAGTTCACTTGTAAGACTGAAAACAATGGCTGTTTACCATTCAATTGGTCTTCATACACAGTTCACTTGTAAGACTGAAAACAATGGCTGTTTACCATTTAATTGGTCTTCATACACAGTTCACTTGTAAGACTGAAAACAATGGCTTTTTACCATTCCTTGATGTCCTTTTGTCACGTTCAGAAGGATTCATCATAACAACAGTTTACCGTAAATCATTTGCTACTTTCTTACCTCCCATATGCAAAGTCAAATCCCCCATGGAAACAAAAAATCAGTATACCGGGTGGTTGTAATTCAAGTGACACAACTCGGAGAACTCTAGAGGGAGTATATTACATTACATTACATAACATATCACTAAGCTGTTCTCTGAGATTCAGACGTTAGCTCCACAAAGAAATACAAGAATTAGTACTATGACAGATATAGCAGTAAAACTTGGAAGGAAGACGAATTAGAACATGTGGTCAAGAATTATGAAATAAAGAAAAATAGGTCAACTGTTCACCACCAGGTGGAGGAATGGGCTGTGAAAGAAAACAAGAGCTGGAGTGGATATGTTATTGTTATCGTTCAGAAATTACATTGTTCGTTCAATATGTGTGCCATCCAGGTCGTTTACATGCTGAATACGCAACACACAATTATCAACACGCGCTTGTAGCATTTCAGGTGGGATATTTCCAAAGCCACATAACATACTGTGGACTATGCAAATTATATTATCTGCGAGATGGGCTACAGACTTCATGTTGTTCCACTCGCACCCGAACCCGGCATTTCTTTAATAATATTAACACCAATGAAGATATTGCAAAAAAAAAAAAAAAATTAGAAGTAGACTTACCTCATTTTGTGCGAAATATGATGACATCACAACATGTGCTGGAAGTAGCTGCCATTTGCGTCCAAATAGCAGTGAATCCGGCGCACCATATTGTGGAAAGCTCTTGCCAGTACGTCCGCCGTCACTGCCTGAATTTCTTCGGTGATGTTTGCTTTCAAGGCATCTATGGTTCCAGGTTCCTTTTCGTAAACTCTGCCTTTTAGATATACCCATAAAAAGTAACCAGGAGGCGTCAGGTCGGGCGAGCGCGGTGGCCATAGACCCTTCGAAATGACGTGGTTGCTGAAAAAAGACTGAATTTCTGCCATACTGGTGTGTGATGTCGCTCCATCATGCTGGTAATATCCAATGGATAGTTCTTCGTCATCTAATTTCTGTTTCCCAAAAAGTGCGAACAATAAAATGTATCAGTATACTCCTCCGTAGTATACTGATACATTTTCACACGTACGCGAACAACCACGAGCACGAGCACTCACTATCAACAACCGTATTTTGTAGCACGCTCAGCGAAATGGCATAACAAAGCAGCAGAGAAGCGTGTCCGGCTGGGTGGCGGACAGCGCCCGGTTCAATACTGTCTGGACACAAATGGTGGCCACTTCCAGCACATGTTGTGACGTCATCACATTTCGCACGAAATGAGGTAAGTCCACTTCAAATTTCGTTGCAATATCTTAATTGGTGTTAATATTATTAAAGAAATGCCAGGTTCGGTAGCGAGTGGGACACCCTATATAAAGCAACAAGAACCTTTTCGATGGCAATAGTTGTCGACGGTCATCATGCTGGAGAAGAAAAACCACGCGCTCTTAGTGAAGTTGTTTTATCAGAGAAATGGAAATCGGCGCTAAGTGAGTGCCGAAGATTAAAAGGGTAGCGACGAGGACCCCTGACAAGAAATGGATTAAAGAAAATGATTGTAAAATTTGAACAAACAGGTGAATTATAGATGTTTCACCTGGAAGAATTCGGCTTAGTGTCCCGAAGGATGTCGTTGAGGAGATCGCTTTTGCTATCACCGACGACAGTTCAGCAAATGCAGAGTTTCCGCTCGACAACTGTTAATCCCATGGTCAACAGTACGCATTTTACGCTTCTACTCATACAAAATTCAGATGGTGCACGAATTGAAACTCCAAGATCCGAGTCGGCGAATAAATATTGCGTTATGGTTTTTGGCGAAACTGGATATGGAAGAAACTTTCCTTTACAACATCTCGTGGACTGATGAAGCCCATTTTACACTGGCAGGTGCGGTGAACGCTCATAACTGCCGGGTATGGGGTACTGCAAATCCACATGTTGTGTTCCAAAGACCATTACAGTCCACCTATGTGACTGTATGGTGCGGATTCACATCCAGTTTTATTCTCAGGCCATTTTTCTTCGAGGAAAGAACCACTGCAGGTGTAGTGTGATGCACAGTTACAAATGAACGTTACGGTGACCTTCTGGCTCAACATACCATTCCAGCGTTGCAAGAAAGAGCATGTTTACCGAGTACTGTTTCTTATGCAAGATGAGGCACAACCACATGTTGTTCGCACAGTTAAACAGCTGCTTCAGGATACATTTGAAAGTGAACGCATAATTTCCAGAGGCTTTTCTCATGTTTGGCCTTCACGAACACCATATTTGAATACCCGTGACTTCTGGATTTGGGGATATCTCAAGGATAGAGTCTACCAGGGTCATATTCGCTCCATACCAGAGCTGAAGTCGAGCATAACGAGACATGTTTCAAATATCCCACCTGAAATTCTACGAGCGTGTGTTGCTAATTTTGTATTGCGTGTTCAGCATGTAATCGACCTGGATGGCACACATATTGAATCAACTTTGTAATTTCTGAACGATAACAATAAATATTACACCAATTCCAGTTCTTGTTTTATTCCACAGCGCCATTTCTCCACCTGGTGGTGAACAGCTGACCTATATTTTTTATTTCATAATTCTTGACTGCATGTTCTAATTCGCCTTCGTTCCAAGTTTCACTGCTATATCTGTCATAGTATCCCTCCAGAGTTGTCTGAGTAGTGTCACTCTAATTATAACCACCCGGTATATCGTGCAATACATATCTGTTTAACTGAAGTTTTTTGCAGAAGGAGCTCAATTTTCTTAAAAGAATTGCAGCACACAGAGGATAAGCCCTTCCGTTACTGGCAAAGCGGTCCAAAAATTGAGGAAACCAAAGAGTCTGCAGGTTTACACCTATAGAATTCCCGGTACGAGAGAACTGATTTGTAACTCCATTTACACCTCAGATTTGCTTCAAAATTTCTAGTTTTGATTTTAAAGTTCTTTTCAAGCCCATAATCAAAATGAATTTTTGTGGATCAAAAGACTATGTCAAAAATATAAATTCCTGGGAAATTTATAAGATCTCTTGTGACTGTGTACTTTCTATCCTATACAGGGTTACAAGGTAAGTTTGTGATCAAACCAATATCTCACGAACTAGGGCAGTTAGAGATGTACTTCTTGTGCAGTTGTATAGGGAACTCCAAATGGTGTACACAACACCACCACGAAGGATCCCCTAGTCATCTTTTTCTGGGGACGGGGTTGAGGGGGATATCGCGCTCCCCTTTGCAGATAGGGCAAAAAAGTCAAATACAAACTTGTTCAGCGAGGCAAAAATAGTACATAAATGTTTTTGTCCCATAACAAAAGATGGAAAGGGACTCTCCAAATGCGAAAAGAACGGAAAGCCATCTGAGTCGCTGTGTCCGAAGCATATTTGCATGGATTTGAAATGTGCTTTCTGCTCCGTCGTCAGAATACAAAAAGGATATGCGTGGTCGGTATGGCAACACTTCGTGAACCAGTGACGGGAGGTCGAAAGCTTTGCCATGTACGCAAGTCAATTAGATGTGCATACAGTTTTCCTATTGGATGAGTGTTTCGCCATTTTATGCTATTTCTCCTTCTCTCAGTGTATGTTTTACTGTGTTGGATATTAAAATCTGATATTGAATATGTCAAACAACTGCGTTTTACACTGGTGGAAAGTGAAAAAAGAACACCAAGAAGGAATTGGCGGACGATCATGAAATTTACATATGTTAAAGGGGTCAAGTTTACGTGTGATGTTAATATGTTAATTTCGGAACCAACCGGTAAGCGCTTACGCCACAGCACTGCATAATAAGCAAATTATCGTCGGTGGTATTTAAGGAGTACGGCGATGTGAATGTAATCAGTCGTCGGCGTACGGACACGTGCGAAGACCCTGAAGAAGCTGCAATGTCTGGACATGGAAGACGTGTACGATTTCAGCAGCTATCGGACTTTGAGCGTGGTTGTCTAGTCGGACTCCGCGAGGCCAGGTGGTCGTATCGTCGTATTGCGGAGCGAATTGGACGGGAAGTATCGGTGGTGGTACGATGGTGGCGTAGATGGTCCGAGGAACACTTCCCACACGAGAAGACGTGGAACCGGGCGTCACAGACGGACTGATGAGCGGACCGATCGACACATAAGAAGAGCGGCGTTGTCAAGCAGAACATCCACTGTGACGCAAATCCGAGCTACCGTTGCACTTGAGGTGACTGTGCGAACAATCCGCAACCGTCTACTGGATGCAGGACTACGTGCACGTGTGCCTCTGGCATGTGTACCTCTGACTCCAGCCCACCGTCAGGAACGACTGCAGTGGTGTCGCCAACGTCTGCACTGGAGAACGCAATGGCGATCTGTCGTGTTCAGCGATGAAAGCAGATTCTGCTTGGGAGCCTCCGATGGCCGTATGCGAGTTCGCAGACGCAAAGGGGAGCGTCACCACCCTTCTTGCATCCGTCAGCGACACACAGGGCCTACACCTGGTCTCCTGGTGTGGGGAGCGATCAGCTACCGCTCCCGTACACAACTAGTGTTTGTACCGGGTACGTTAAACAGCACCTCGTACATCAACAACATCATTCAGCCCGTTGTTGTGCCATTTGTAAGGTCGGTCCATCGTGGTGTTTTCCAGCAAGATAACGCACGCCCACACACGGCACGTGCAACGCAACATGCACTTCAGGGTGTGAGACAACTTTCATGGTCTGCACGTTTACCGGATTTGTCTCCCATTGAGCACGTGTGGGATTTTATGGGACAACGACTTATCCGGTCCCCACGGCCAGCCACGACCATCCCCGATTTACGCGTCCAGGTTGAGGATGCTTGGAACTCAATACCTCGAACTTACATCCAACATCTTTACGACAGACTCCATGCCAGAATTGCACAGTGTGACGCAGTTCATGGCGGTTCAACCTCGTATTAACCATGTTACATGGAAATGTTATTTTTCAGTTTACCAGCAAATACAGCTGTATTTTGCCATAATGTTTTGATCACGTTATCCTCTGTATTCCGTTATTATGCTGTATAAATTTCGTTGGTATCAGACGTCACCTTCTTGGTGTTCTTTTTTCACTTTCCGCCAGTGTATTTCAGAACAAGAACTGTTGATAAGGTTTGTAGGAAAACTTTTCCTTTGTGCATTCATTTACTTAGAACTTACCAGTTTAGATAAGTTCAAAGTAACAAGTTCTTGTCTAAACACTCTGTCGTTGTTTTCGTATGTTGTGATTTTCTTTCGGCCACATTCCCGGCCCCATTCCACCTTTTGTTATGGGACAAAAACATGTATGTACAATTTTTGCCTCGGTGAACAAGTTTGTAATTGACTCTTTTGCCCTATCTGCAAAGAGGGGTGAGATAGCTCCGTCAACTTCCCCCAAAAGGGGGCGAGGGGATCCTTCGTGGTCTTATTGTGTGCGCTATAGGGGATTTCGTATGCAACCGCACAAGAAGTAAATCGGTAACTGCCATAGTTCGTGAAATATTGGCCTGACAAAAGACTTTCGTTGTAACACTATATATGAGGCCATGCGTGCCTATACAAAAGATAGACAAGCAGGGCCTTAAGTTTTCGTGCGAGGGAACACAAGACTTACGTACGGAACTGTGAACTGAAGAAATCGTCTGTAGGCTAACATCCTAACGAAAACAACCATAAATTTTGGTTTGGAAACTCTGAAATTAATGATGAACCTGATACGCTTTTCAAGCTTAATATTTTGGAAGATTTCCACATATATCGCAACTCTCCGCGACATGTCATCGACTCCATTGCTTTCAAGCGAATGGAAACAACTCATCAAAATCCGTGACAGTCAGAATGCGGATGATGTCAAAATGATTTAACCCTTTAACCGGATAGAACGAGTTAACTCCACGGATGGAATGAGTTAACCGGATTGAACGGTTAGCAAAATGGGCTGATATCAGCTCCAACGAATATATTCGCTGTCGAAAAAGAGACTGTAACAGGTGAATCCTTTCTGACCGATTACCTACAAAAAAATGCTATAACAATGGCGAGGAACCTACGGAAGGAGAAAATATATTTTCGTCACTTGTTTCTGCCCAGTAGCATGATGTCCGTGTCAGAGTGAGTATCCTTTCCCAATCATGCCTTGAGTCATGGAGCAGAGAATATAGGACTAGAGGGGATATCTTCTAACAAATAACAGGTTTATGGCACGTACCGCTGAGATGAGTGGAGGAAATGAATCATTTTGCCGTAGTTTTCGTAAAACCCGATCGCTTTGTGAACATTTTTGTTTGGAAAGTGCAGAAAAGTTTGGGCATTACATAGTTCAAGTACTTCGGCCGCTTAAATGGTTAAATATTTATGCTCCATTTGGCTTGGTGAAGCTGAGTCAAATGTTCAGCGAAACTACAGTAAGCCTTATAATAAAAAATAATAATTCTGAATAGTCTTTGTTGACTTGATCTATCTCAATATCCCAAGGATGGTAGTCAAAAAGTTTTTAACAGGGACATAGTGATTTACTTAAAAAAACGAAAGCAAGTTTGTTGTTTCGTCAGAGGAAAAAAATGTATCAAATCATCTGTGAGATCTTTCTATCAAATAATTCTTTCATCGAGAGAAAGCGTTACCAGTACGTGGTTTTCGGAAACAGAGTAAGGAGTGAATGAAGATCCTCTTGAAGAAATACATCAATAAAAAGTGTTAGCCAAAAATCAAAGCGGAAAGTAACATTTCTGAGATTGTACGACATCCTGGGAGGATTCATTAAAAAAGCCAGGGAACACATAAGTAAAAAGAAATAAGTATATAAAAAACAAGGAGCTCGTTCCAATTAGAAAATGTCACATGCCGAAAGATTTCCCTAATGAATTGACGTATTCGTATATTAGGAGAAACCCTCTAAAGATGATGAAATGAAAACTAACTTGGGAAACTGATTTTTATTTTGAAGATTTCTTCGGAAGGTAGTGCTGTGAAGGAAACAAAAGAAATCCTCAATACTTAAGAAAATAACGACAGCGAACAGAGATGTACTTGCAATTAATGACGCAGGCCGTGGTTTTTCGGAACCTAGACAAATATACAGTGCAAAAAAAATGTTATTTAAAAATATTTTTTGAAACGTAGGCCTTGTTCCATATTCCATGCTGCAAGGAACTAAATGTAAAATGTATTGAATAGCTACTTTTTAAGTATTGAGCCGCGCTAAAGCCACTGTTGCTGAATTTTTTTCTGCCACAGAAACGACCATAAGGATCTGTCAATGTAAGCATCGTACACTCATCGTCGAAAAAATAGTTGCACCCAGAAGGAAGCAACTGACAGGAATGAAACTTGGTGGGTAGTTCGACATCGTATGACATGCAAATGATTCAAGTATCACGCTCGGAAGCGCATGTGACGCAAGCAAGGAGGGGTCGTAACGCTGCACCTGACCAGCTATATAAGGTCGTCCCATTGCGCTTGCTTGCCATTTTGACTTCTGTTATTGTGGTGGTTGCATCCTTTGCAATTAAAGTATGCCTCAGAGAAAAGTTCGGAAGCAAATCTAGCAGTTGTAGGAGTTCAAGAGGGGTCGCGTGGTCGGGCTCCGGGAAGCGAGATGGTATTATCGCTGTATTGCGTGCCATACCGGTCATGCAGATATCACCATAGCACGCTGTTGGCGGCAGTGGATTGAAGAAGGCACGCAGAAGCGACAGGACGGGTCAGGGAGATCTAAACGAACCACGGAGAGAGAGGACCGACGGGTTGTCCGACATGCGCAAAGTGACCCAACAGCCACGATTGCGGATATTCAGCGGGCAGTGGTGCCCTCCATGCATCGTCCGATTAGTGCCAGCACCATTGGCAGACGGCTGCAGGGCGTAGGACCATACAAATGCAGACCGTTACGACGGCTGCAGGGCGTAGGACCATACAAATGCAGACCGTTACGACGGCTGCAGGGCGTAGGACCATACAAATGCAGACCGTTACGACGGCTGCCTTTAACGCCATTGCATCGTCCCCAAAGACTGCAATGGTGTCTCGACAGACTGTTATGGAGCCACGAAGAATGGCAGCTGGTGATCTTCAGAGACGAGTCCCGCTTTTGACTTGGAGGAGACGACCAACGAATCCGTGCGTGGAGACACTACGGTCAGCGCCAAGATGAAAGGTTTGTTGTCGAGCGTCACACGTCCAGAAGTACCGGTGTCATGGCTCGGGGTGCAATTGCCTACGATGTCAGATAACCTTTGGTGTTCACTGCAAAAACTGTGACAGCCTGACGCTGTGTTAACGAGGTACTGCAACCAGATGCGATTTTTCCAACAGGACAACGCTCGTCCGCATACTTCTGTTGTCTCGAGAGCTTACGTTCAAGGCACTGACACTCTGTCATGAAAACCGCATCGCCAGACCTATCGCCGATTGAAAATCTGTGGTACGCTATTGGACGCGCTATCCATAATCCACCCTTACAGCACAATCTGCAGGAACTTAGTGAGAAGCTTCAAGCTGCATGGGATGGCTTATCGCAGGACACCATTAGGAACCTGCACAACTCCATGCCGAGACGTCTGGCAGGCTATGTGAGCAAAAATGGCGGCCCGACGCCATACTGAGAGACACTACTTATTGGCGTATAGCTCAATAAATATTGCCCACATCAGTCTCAATGTTTAGTAATTTATCGTTACTGGTAACCTTTACCTTCCTCCCGAATAGAATTGCAATCAGACACGTCCTTCTGGGTGCAACTACACTGGCGGAAAGTAAAAAGAACACCAAGAAGGAATTGGTGGACGATCATGAAATTTACATATGTTAATGGGGTCCAGTTTACATAGGTGTGATGTTAATTTCGGGACTAACCGGTGAGCGTTTACGCCACAGCACGGCATAATATGCAAATTATCGTCGGTGGTATTTAAGGAATACGGCGAAGTGAATGTAATCAGTCGTCGGCGTACGGACACGTGCGAAGACCCTGAAGGAGCTGCAATGCCTGGACATGGAAGACGTGTACGATTTCAGCAGTTATCGGACTTTGAGCGAGGTCGTCTAGTCGGACTCCTCGAGGCCGGGTGGTCGTATCGTCGTATTGCGGAGCGAATTGGACGGGAAGTATCGGTGGTGGTACTATGGTGGCTTATATGGTCCGAGGAACATTCCCACACGAGAAGACGTGGAACCGGACGTCACAGACGGACTGATGAGCGGACCGATCGACGCATAAGAAGAGCGGCGTTGTCAAGCAGAATATCCACTGTGACGCAAATCCGAGCTGCCGTTGCACCTGAGGTGACTGTGCGAACAATCCGCAACCGTCTACTGGATGCAGGACTACGTGCACGTGTGCCTCTGGCATGTATACCTCTGACTCCAGCCCACCGTCAGGAATGACTGCAGTGGTGTCGCCAACGTCTGCACTGGAGAACGCAATGGCGATCTGTCGTGTTCAGCGATGAAAGCAGATTCTGCTTGGGAGCCTCCGATGGCCGTATGCGTGTTCGCAGACGCTTAGGGGAGCGTCTCCACCCTTCTTGCATCCGCCAGCGACACACAGGGCCTACACCTGGTCACCTGGTGTGGGGAGCGATCAACTATCATTCCCGTACACAACTAGTGTTTGCACCGGGTACGTTAAACAGCACCTCCTACATCAACAACATCATTCAGCCCGTTGTTGGGCCATTTGTAAGGTCGGTCCATTGTGGTGTTTTCCAGTAAGGTAACGCACGCCCACACACGGCACGTGCAACGCAACATGTACTTCAGGGTGTGAGACAACTTCCATGGTCTGCACGTTCACCGGATTTGTCTCTCATTGAGCACGTGTGGGACTTTATAGGAAAACGACTTATCCGGTCTCCACGGCCAGCCACCACCATCCCCGATTTACGCGTCCAGGTTGAGGATGTTTGGAACTCAATACCCCAAACTTACATCCAACATCTGTACGACAGACTCCATGCCAGAATTGCACAGTGTGACGCAGTTCATGGCGGTTCAACCTCGTACTAACCATGTTACATGGAAATGTTATTTTTCAGTTTACCAGCAAATACAGCTGAATTTTGCTATAATGTTTTGATCACGTTATCCTCTGTATTCCGTTATTATGCTGTATAAATTTCGTTGGTATCAGACATCACCTTCTTGGTGTTCTTTTTTCACTTTCCGCCAATGTATTTTTTTTTTGACGATGAGTGCAGTATGCAATTTCTGAACGGTAAAACTTGCACAATATTTTGCTGTTCTTCTGGTGAAGCCATGCATATGCTTTAAATCAAACAGGAAGTTTCACGCTTACCTGAATGAAACTGTATAAACAGCAGCATAACATTTCTTTTTGTTTTTGGGGTTCAACTATCACCATAAGCAACTCTCAGAGCTATAAGCCGTCTTCTGTCCCTGATTTAGAGCCAGGGTGAACGACAGCAGACAAACACACCAGCCGTGCTTCACCTGGGACTCTAACCTGAGCTCAACTGGGGTAAATGGCCAAAAGTCAACTCTTCAGACCACTCTGCTACCAGGGTGGTAGTTCAACATTTACCTTTTTAACGTGCGTTCCTAAATTTTCATAGCAATATACACTACTGTGCAAATATTAAGGAAGAGCTACAAATCTGGCTATTACAAAGCGTCATGGGGCCATAACAGCTTGCTAACATACGAGGTGTGATAAAAAGTATCCAGACTGGTTGCATAAGTACGGAATAGCGTTAAAGAGGTGGAAGCGGTTTGGCAGAGGTTGACATTGGAACGTACTACGCATGTGCCGTGAGTCACGTCTTCTTTGCTCTTCAGGGTTTTTTTTTCTACAGTAGTGCTTTGTTCTTCCGTGTGGGAATCTGTGCGTCACTTTTGTCACGTCTGAAAAAAACGATCAACGAATTTGCATGAAATTTTGTGAAAAACTTTGCGCAATTCGCAAAGACATATCTAAAGTTACAGAAAGTTTACGGAGGAGGATTGTATGACTTGTGTAAAAGGTTATGAGTAGCGCAAGCGTTTTAAAACGTTTTAAACGGTGGCGTAGTGGTATAAGCGATGGATTCTGATCATTCGTCCGAAAGGGGTCTGGGTTCGAATCCCGGTAAAGCATGGATGTTGTGTTTGTCTTACGGCCCTGGCTCTCTCCCTTCCGTGGAACCAGTTACTCTAAATCAGGGACGAGAGACTGCTCATAACCCACTGAGTAGCTCACGGTGGTCGTTGAACCTTCAATAATAAAAAACGAGAAAGATGACACTGAATTTTCGGGTGTAATAAGCACGTCTTTTGAATCCGTTCTGACGCAAATTAAATTTATCAAAGCTTTTCAAAGTCAATGGAACCGGTATGGAAAACAATAGTATCTGACGGAAGAAAGAAGTTTTTCAATCGGATCTTTAATCTCTCAGATATTGCTGTAAACGGAATCGTGAGCTTACGAACTCTTAGAAACAGAGTTATCGACAAAAATAAGATCTGACTTTACGTCCCTTGGTAGGAAAACCATGCATTATTTTAGGAAGAAAAGTATTCACAAAAGGATTATCCATATGAGCGGTATCGGTCCAAGAAAAAAAAATTTAGTTGAGTTTTCAGGAGCCCAGATTTTGCTACAAATACATCAGAAGTAGAAATTAACACTTATGACCATTGGTGGCCAAACCATTCTTTACCAAACATTAGAAATTATGTGAAAAATATTTTCCATCAGGTCTTGTATGCGATACAGGAAGAATTTTTCAAATCCGGAGTTTAAGGAGCAGAAAACGCAATTTATCATTGTGCCCCCTAGCGGAAAGTCTATGATTTACTTGAAAATTTTGAATTTATAGGAAACACATTTCGCATCGGAAACACTATCCAACAAAGAAGGAATTTTTCAAATCGGACTTTTAGAAGTAAAGATATTGGCAAAAATAAGATATACATCTACGCTCCTGGCGTAGAAACCATGCATTATTTCAAGAATAAAATGTTCTTAAAACTTTGGCGACATGAGTAGTATCGGTCCACAAAAAACTTTTTTCAATCGAGGTTTTAGAAGTTCATATTTTGCTGCAAATACATCAGAAGCGAAAATTAAGACTTACGCCACCTGGTGGCCAAACAACTTTTTACAAAAATTTGAAATTACGTGCAAACGATTCCCATCAGGAGCTGTATCCAGTGCAGAAAGAATTTTTGAGATCGGAGATTTAGAAGCAGACATATAGGGGGAAATACACTTTACCTCAACGCCCCCTAGAGAAAAGTCTGTGAATTACTTGAAAATTTTGAAATTATATGAAAAACATGTCACACTCGAAACACTATCCAACAAAGAAGGAATTTTTCGAATCGGACTCCTAGAAGTACAGATATTGACAAAAATAAGATATATATTTACGCCCCCTGGCGGAGAAACTGTGGAATATTTTAGGAAGAAAATATTCCGAAAAGGTTTATTGATGTGAGTGGCATCAGTCCACGAAAGAATTTTTTCAATCGATATTTTAGAAGCTCAGATTTTATGGCAAATACATCAGAAGCAAAAACTAACACTTACGCCCCCTGGTGGCCAAAGTATTCTTTACCAAAAATTCGAAATTATTTGCAAAACATTGTGCATCAGGAGATGTACCCGCTGAAAAAAACATTTTTCAAATCGGAGTTTTAAAAGAAGAGTTATCGGAAAAAATGCAATTTACTTTTACGCCCCCTAGCGGAAAATCTATGCGTAATTTGAAAAAGAAACTATATCCGAAATACTCTTTGACATAAATGAAATCGAAAGATAAAATATTTTTTTCAATCGGATGTTTAGAAGCAAATATGTGGAATAAAACGTATTTTTGAATTCGACATCATCTGCATTTTGCCCTCTAGCGGCGAAATTGTACATCGTAAAAAAACAAAAAAAAAAACGAAATGAAGGATCATCATTCGCATATTTCAAGCTTTCGAGGGCAAAAAGAATTTTTCAAATCGGACTAATAGTTG
The DNA here is from genome assembly GCA_039090855.1 of Macrothele yani. Classification (NCBI taxonomy): domain Eukaryota; kingdom Metazoa; phylum Arthropoda; class Arachnida; order Araneae; family Macrothelidae; genus Macrothele; species Macrothele yani. The sequence continues at coordinate 87,556,554 of CM077001.1, forward strand.
CAGAGATACCGTGGGTACAGACGGACGGACGGACAAACCGTTAACATAAGCACGATCTTTTTTTACAAAAGACGTGCTAAAAAGAGTCTGAAAACAGCTGCGGGACGGTTGGCTAATCGTCTTCAAGCAAGCACAGGCGGCGAATTTTGCACTAAACCTTTCCAAGGAGTCGAAAAGGAGCAAGGCTATACTCTCGGAAACCGTACCTTGTTTACGCATCGTACAGCCCGCCATCAGTGGTGTATGTCGCACGTTTACTGGTTTTCAGATCAATGGGCCAAAGTAATGATCACAGATGAAAACCACTTTAATGTTTCGTCGGATTTCAAGCGGCAATTGATCCGGAAGGAACGTGGGACTACTTATAACGCCAGGAGCATCGTCGAACGTGACTGATAAGGCGGCTGCTGCTTCATGATGTGGGCCGGTTTCATGGTCAATGGACGTACCAAACTACAGGTGATGGATCAAAAGACAGCTACCGGTAAGCGGTACTGCAGTGATGTCATTCTTCGCCACTTTAGTCTAATCCATGGTGCTGTGGGCTCATATTTTGTTTCTGTGGATGAAAATGATCGCCCTCACAACACAACACTATAGATAAAGCATTGGTTAGTAAGGATTGTGACGTATACTCTAATTTAACTTTCCTTTTTGGTTTCTTTCTCTATGTAAATTTGAGTTCGTTCTCCTTAGCATTTCTCAAACTTAACTTGGTATCTTCTCTCACGCAAGAGTATGGTTGGTCAACACCCCTGGAGTAATTTTTTTGTTGGAGGTTTAACTACCACCGTGAGCAACTCAATGGGCTATAAGCAGTCACCCGTCCCTAATTTAGGGTCACTGATTCCAGGGAAGGGAGAGAGCCAGTGTCGTAAGTCAAACACAACATCCATGCCTCACCGGGAGCGGTCACGGACGAATGGTCAGAAGCCAGCGCTTAAAGCACTGCGCCACCGGGGCGGCAAAAAGGTATTGAGACAAGGTGACACTTTATCTCCCAAGCTCTTCAATGCGATACATATAGAATGACTTTCATCTGTTGAACTGGGAACATAAGAGGATAAAGATCAACAGAGATTATTTTGACCCACCTTCGTGTTGCTGACGACATAACGGTATTTGCAAACACCCCCTCATAGCTGAAAAACATGATCTCAGAACTTTCAGAAAAGGGTAAAGAAGGGGACTTAAAAACTATGATGTACATTGCTTTTACAAGAATTGAAGATTTAGAAGTTGAGTGAAAATTTAGGAGTAACTGATGCCTATATTTAGCTTGGACAACAGATATCAAGTGAAATCCACGTCGGAGAAAAAATTAATAGACGTACGAAATTTGGGTGGAGTACATTTGGAAGAAACAGTACAAATTTTAAGAGCAATTTATTATTATGCCTTAAAATGAAAAGCGTTTAATCAGCGTATCTTTCTTGTTCGTACTTGTGAATCAGAGACCTTAACTACAAAAACTTGCAGAAGCTGCCGACAACTCAAAGAAACACTGCAAGATACATGCTTGGTGTGACCAAACAAAATAGGAAAAGGAATTTATGGATGAGGAAAATGCGAATAGACATCGTGATCTGAAAAACATCATTAAGACAATATGTTCAATCTATGGCCACCCTTAAGTGGCAATAGATTGAACATATTGCTAGATGAACTGAACATCTCTGCACAACTAAAAGCTTCATCCAGTAGTGGATTGGGAATAGTTGATGAGAGAGAGACAGAGAGAGAGAGAAAGAGGGAGAGAGAAAGAAAGAGAGAGAAAGAGAGAAGGAGAAAGAGGGAGAGAGAATAAAGAAAGAGAGAGAGAGTGAAAGAGAGGGAGAGAGACCGAAACAGAGAGAGAGAGAGAGAGAGAGAAAGAAAGTGAGGGAAAGAGAAAGAGAGAGAGACGAAGACAGAGAAAAAGAGAGGAAAGAGAGAGAGAGAAAGAGAGAGAGATGAAGACAGAGAAAAAGAGAGGGAAAGAGAGAGAAAGAGAGAGTGAGAGCGAGGGAGAGAAAAAGAAAGAGAGAGAAAGAGAGAGAGAGAGAGAATAAAGAAAGAGACAAAGACAGAGTGAAAGAGAGGGAGAGAGACAGAAACAGAGAGAGAGAGAAAGAAAGAGAGGGAAAGAGAAAGAGAGAGAGAGGCAAAGACAGAGAAAAAGAGAGGGAAAGAGAGAGAGAGAGAAAAAGAGAGAGGGAGAGAAAGAGAGAGAGCGAGAGAGAAAGAAAGAGAGGGAGAAAGAGAGAAAAAGAGAGAGAAAGAGAGAGACGAAGACAGAGAGAAAGAGAGAGACGAAGACAGACAGAAAGAGAGAGGGAGAGAAAGAAAAAGAGAGGGAAAGAGAAAGAGAAAGAGAGGGAAAGAGAAATAGAAAGATAGGGAAAGAGAAAGAGAAAGGGAGAAAGAGAAAGGGAGAAAGAGAGAGAGACGAAGACAGAGAGAAAGAGAGAGGGAGAAAGAGAGAGAATAAAGAAAGAGAGAAAGAGAGAGAGAGAATAAAGAAAGAGAAAAAGAAAGAGAGAAAGAGAGAGAGAGAGAAAGAGAGAGAGAATAAAGAAAGAGAAAAAGAAAGAGAGAAAGAGAGAGAGACAAAGACAGAGTGAAAGAGAGGGAGAGAGACAGAAACATAGAGAGAGTAAGAAAGAGAGGGAAAGAGAAAGAGAGAAAGAGAAAGAGAGAAAGAGAGAGAGATAAAGAGCGAAAGAGAGGGAGAGAGACAGAAACTGGGAGAGAGAAAGAAAGAGAGGCAAAGAGAAAGAGAGAGGGAGAAATAGAGAAAGGGAGAGAGGGAGTAAGAGAGAAAGAGAGAAAGAGAGAGAAATAGAGGAAGAGAAACAGAAACTGAGGGAGAGAAAGAGAGAGGGAGAAAGAAATAGAGAGAGAAAGAGAGGGAAAGAGAAAGAGAGAGAGGGAGAGAAACAGAAAGAAAGGGAAAGAGAAAGAGAGAGAGAGAGAGGCGGAAATTCCAAGAACAAAAATTAGATGGAGGATGACAAAAATTTCAGAAAGGCAAAAACGTTTTCTACGATGGAATATGATATTATCAAGGAACATCCTCCAGTCGACCTCTAGAGTGGTGGACGGTAAAATGAAGGCGATTGCTTTTTGTCTGGCGACGAACGCTTTTTTCCCCTCCGTCTTACCTGGACTCGTGTTGCTCACACCCACTTGGTTGGTTGTGCAGTATCACAAGACCGCCCGTTTGTGCCCAATGAAGAGTTTTAATGATATCATTTCTTTTTCAGAGTTCTTAGAACTGCGTTCGCGAAGAGTAATTAAATTTAGAAAATTACTTTAATTTTCCTCGTGCGAAAGACATTGATGAAATTCATGTTGATGAAGTTTTAATTTGCGGTTAACATTGAGGAAAGACTTTCTGTACTGCTAATCAAATTCGGTGCAAGACATGGACACAGTGTTTATCTCTTGCTCGTATCATTACAGATATCCACTGATAGAAAAAAACTTTCACAATGCGATTTCTATAATAGAGTTAACAATGCTAAATTTAGGTGTGCCTTTACGCCAACTATCGAGAAATTAACAACAAGAAAGATGACACCGAATTTTCGGTTGTGATGAGCACGTCGTTTGAATCCCTCCTGACGCGAATTAAATTTATTAGAGCTGTTCAAAGACAATGGAACCGGAGTGGAAAACAATAAACCGGTTTCTACAATCGATAAAACATCCAGAAATAAAATCATCTCTTCAGTTGCACCAGCGGCTAAAAAGCAAGTTTACGAAAATTAACAAATGACGCTCAAAAAGAGTTTCATAGCACAAGGACGGTATCAGAGACAAATAGATTTTCAAGTTGAAGAGTTAAAAGAAGAAATATAGAAGGAAAAATTATATAAGTCTACGTCTGCTTGCGGAAGAACTTTTCATACGAAAAAAATTTTTCATGAAAAAAAGGAAATATTACTTTTCAAATACGTCTCCCGGAAGCAGAGATAACGAAAAGAAAAAAGGTTTCAACTTCTACTCCCGTAGCGAGAAATCTGCCTTATTTAAAGAGGATAATGCTCCACATCTCTGTTGTAGCGAATGGCATACAGTAAAGAAGAAATTTATCAATAGTGTTTTTTGAAGCGGCGATACAGCTACAAACGCCACCTAGAGACAGAACTGTGAACTACTAAATTCCTCATATACTAGCTTATAGTATTCTACAAGATAAATGGCATGCAGTTTTAAAATAATTTTTTAAATCGCACATGTAGAAACAGAGTTACTGAGAAAAACAGATCAGGAAATTGCGCCCCCAAGCGTCGAAATTCTGCATTATTTTGGGGAAAAAATGTGCACACAGAGTTTGCATAGTTAGTAGTATCTGACCGAAGAAAAGACATATTCAATCGGGGTTTTAGTCCCGAAGATATGGTTCTAAACAACGGAAACGTGAGCTTACGCCCTCTGGTGGAAGACTTGTACGTTAAGAAAAATTTGAAATTATATGAGAAACGTTTTCCAGCGGAAACGCTTTACAACAAAGAAATAATTTTAAAAATCGTACTCTTAGAAGCAGTGATATCGACAAAAATAAAATATGCTACTACGCCTTCTGGCGGGAAAACCATGCATTATTTTAAGAAGAAAGTATTCTCAAAAGGTTTTTCGATCTGAGCGGTATCGGTCCACGAAATAATTTTTTCAATCGAGTTTTAAGGAGCTCAGATTTGGCTGTAAATACATCAGAAGCAGAAATAAACACTTACCCACCCTGGTGGCCAAACCATTCTTTACTAAATATTAGGAAATACATGCAAAACATTTCCCATCTGGATCTGTGTGCGATACAGGAATAATTTTTCAAATCGTAGCTTTAGAAGTAGAGGTATCGGTGAAAACGCAATTCACCATAACGCCCCCTAGCGGTAAGTCCATGCATTATTTGAAAATGTTAAAATTATATGAAAACCATTTCGCCTCAGAAAAGCTATACAACAAAGAAATAATTTTTCAAATCGTACTATTAGAAGCAGATTTATTGACAAAAATAAGATATATCTACGCTCCCTGGCGGAGAAACCATGCATTATTTCTAAGAAGAAAATATTCCAAAAAGGTTTATCGACGTGAGTGGTATCGGTCCACAAAAGAATCTTTTATAACGGGATTTTAGAAGTTCAGATTTTGCTGCAAATACATCAGAAGCCAAAATTAACACTTACGCCCCTTGTGGCCAAGTAATTTTTACCGAAAACTAGAATTTACACACAAAAGATTTCCCATCAAGAGGTGTATTCGCTGCACAAAGAACTTTTAAAATCGGAGTTTTAGAAGCAAAGATACAGGGGAAAACACAATTTACTTTTACGCTCCCTAACATTAAAATCTATGCGTAACTTGAAAAAGTGACTATACCTAAAATACGTCGACATAAATGGAATCGAATGATAAAAAACGTTTTTCAATCGGATGTTTAGAAGCAAATATATGGAATAAAATGCATTTTGAATTCGATATCTTCTGCATTTACGCCCTCTAGCGGCGAAACTATGCATCGTGAAAAAAACGAAATGAAGTACCATCATTCTCGTATTTCAAGCTTCCAAATGAAAAAGAAATTTTCAAATCGGACTAATAGTTGCAGAGATATGGTGTCTACAGACGGACGGACGGACAAACAGGTAACATAAGCACGATCTGTTTTACAAGAGACGTGCTAAAAAAATAATTAAACTGAAAATATTTGAACTTGACCCTGCAACATGTTATTTAAATTCCCTATGAGGTTATAAAGCAATTTTGCCTCTAGGTGATCCCTCAGTAGTTCCACGAAGAATGAACTAGAAAGACGACACCAAATTTTCGGTTGTAATGAACACGTCTTTCGAATCCGTTCTGACGTGAATTAAATTCATCAAAGCTATTCAAAGTCAAAACAACCGGTTTCTGCAAACGATAAAACATCCAGAAATAGAAACATCTACTTAGTTCCACCAGCGGCTAAAAAGAATGTTACGAAAGTTAACAAACGGCTTAGAAAAAAGTGTCTCATAGCACAAGGAAGGTATCAGAGACAAAGATGTTTCCAAACCAAACAATTAAAAAAAGAAATATAGAAGGAAACATAATCTGCTAGCGGAAGAATTTTGCATAATGGAAAAATTGAAAATAGGCCAAAAAATATTCTTCATGGAAAAAGCTATGCCAAGGAAACAGAACTTTTCAAACACGAAGCAGAGATAGCGAGAAGAAAGGTAAAGAGAGAAGAAACCTTTGCTCATTATTTAAGGAAGATAATGCTCCACATATCTATTGTAGCGAATGGCATACAGTAAAGAAGAAATTTCTCAATAGTGTTTTCAGAAGCAGCGATACAGCTGCAAACTGAAGTAGACAAACACCCCAAGCGACAGAACTGTGAACTACAGAATTCTTCATATACTAGCCTAAAGTATTCTACAAGGTAAATGGTATACGGTGTTAAAAGAATTTTTTAAATCGCACATGTAGTGGCAGAGATATTAAGAAAAACAGATTAAAGATTTGCGCCCCTTAACGGTGAAACTGTCCATTATTTTGCGAAGAAAATACGCACACAGAGTTTGCATAGTTAGTAGTATCTGACCGAAGAAAGAAGTTTTTCAATCGAGTTTTTAGCCCCGCGGATAGGCTGTAAACGGAAACGTGATCTTATTCCCTCTGGTGGCAGACTTGTGTGTTAAGAAAAATTTGAAATTATGTGAGTAACGTTTCGCAGTGGAAACGCTTTCCAACAAAGAAAGAACTTTTCAAATCGGACTCTTAAAGGCAGAGATATCGACAAAAATAAGATATGCATCTACGCCCCCTGGCGGAGAAACGGTGCATTATTTTAAGAAGAAAATATTCGGGAAAGTTTTACAGACGTGAGTGGTATCGGCCCACGAAATAATTTTTTCATTCGAGATTTTAGAAGCTCAGATTTTGCTGCAAATACATCAGACACAGAAATTAGCCCTTACGTCTCCTGGTGGCCAAACAATAATTTACCAAAAATCAGAAATTATGTGCAAATCAGGAGCTGTATCCGCGCAGAAAGAAATTTTCAAATGGGAGTTTTAGAAGCAGAGATATCGGGGAAAACGCAATTTACTTTTACGCCCTCTAGTGGAAAATCTACGTGTAACTTGTAAAAGTGACTATACCTAAAATATTCTTCGACATGAACGAAGCTTTCTTTCCACTTTTTCTAAGCGTCTTTTGGGTGTTGTATTGTGATATTGTACAGCAAAAGAGTTCTAATTAATAATATAAAATAAAAATAAAATCGAATGGTAAAATCTTTTTTTCAATCGGATGTTTAGAAGCAAATATATGAAGTAAAATGTATTTTGAATTCGCACAGGCAGACGGACAAACCGGTAACATAAGCACGATCTTTTTTTACAAAAGACGTTCTAAAAATGGAGCTAATGTTAGTTTAGGGCTCTACCACTGGGCTAGAACCAATACATTTTTAATCATCGCATGCGGTAAGGCTAAAGGCTCCCCTCATTAGGGAAAGAATAACAAATCTAAAATCTCTTACTTGTTCTTGAACAGCAAATGTCCTGGAAGGTTGTGCACTTTCTAGGCTGAGAATGTGCCTCACATAAAAGCAGATTCATGTAAAGTTAAGACATCACGCAATACCTGGTTGTAATTTTCGCAGTTGTCAAGAAAAGTCTTTATACCAATGGAACTCTGGTAGCATGCAGCACTAAGGCGTTTTTACAAAACCTTGTCCTTGCGCTGATATGTATCACAAAATTTGAAATTTCGAGATGACAGGAATAATTCGAAATCAAATAATATTAAGACCAAAACTCAATGGACGTATTAAAGAAGTCATAAGAGAGGATGTGGTTTCAATATGTATTATTAACTCACATTTCACCAACAGTTAATTCACTTTCATGAATAACTGCAGACGATATTTTATCAGAAGTCTGAGTTACACTTTACCTCCTATGTGAATAAATACGTACAAGAAATGGAAATGACTGTTTCAAAAACAGGTGAGTTGATAAACAAGTTGAACTTGAAGAATGCAAGCAAGCAAAGCATATTGATATAGCACCAGTCATTTTCAAGATCACGCGTAAACTCCCATTTAAAAAGACAGATGGGATTCCAGAAATTCTCATTTAACACGGGATGTGATTGCTGAGAACTCTCACCAAAAATGACAGACGGTCATCAGGGGAACCTTCAATTACTGCAACAGACGGGCACCAGGAATTGTTCTTTTAACACTACAGGTACACTCTTGAAAACCCTCAATTAATACGACAGATGGGCATCGGGAAGTCTCCGTTAAATAATATCACAGGTGAAGACCCCTTAATTAATGCGAAAGATGGGCACCAGAAAATATTCACTAAACACCACAGTTGGTCTTCTGGGATATTTGAATACAACACATGGCATCGAAAAATACCTATTAACACCACAGTTGAACTTTTGGAACTCTCAATTAATGCAGCAGTTGGGCACCACGAAATATTTGTTAAATACTAAAGGTGGATTTCTGGGAAATATCAATCAACGCAACAGATCGACTCTTGAAAACACCCAATTAATTCGACAGATGGGCACAAGAAAATATTCGTAAAACACCACAGGTGGAATTCCGGCTAACTCCAATTGGTGTGAAGACATGCACCAGGAACAAAAGCACCAGGAATAATTCGTTTACCACCACAGATGCACTCCACGAAACCTTCAGTTAATGTAATAGATGAGCTCAAGGAAACATTGCTTATCTTATTCTTTAAGCTTCTCGAAATCCTCATTTAAAACGACAGATGGGTGTAGGAAAATATCACAGGTGGACTCCTAGAAACTCTCATTTAATGCAGCTGACCAGCACCAAGAAATTCCCATTTAACACTACAGGTGCATTCCTAGAAACCCACATTCAACGCGACAGATTCTGGTACTTCACGCGTAACGCGACATTCAACGCGACCAAACACAATTGTTTAACACCACACGTGGTGTCCTAGAAATTTTCACTCAACGCGACAGTTGGGTACCAGGAATAAAATATTCGCTTGAAACCACAAGAGGGCTGCAACATACCCTCATTTAACACACCAAATGTGCATGAGGAAATACTGATTTTACTCCACAGGTGGTCTCCTGGAAACCGTCATTTTCCACGATAGATGGGCTCCAGGAAACCTCACGCAGCTAAATCTGTTTTGAACGAAACTGAGATTCTGTTAGCGAAAGGAAAAGGGTAAACGCATTCCAAACCTTTTAAACTGCTTTGTAATTTTTGTGCAATCCTTTCTAGTTGTACCTTTTGAATGCATTTTTAGTCAAATACAGACAAAATCATAATGCTAATGTAGCCGTAGAGGTGTAATCACTGAATTAATGCAAGGAATAAAAGCAGAAGGCTGACAGAAAAGACAATCACCTGTTGCTTTTCAAGAACAAAACGCATTTTTATTGTTTATGTTTAAAGAGGACATTTTTCTGCATGCTTTCTTCAAATGTGAATTGCCACATTCCGAAGTAATTAATTCTGTGTCTTTGTTTTTAAGTTGTTGATAAGGAAACAGTGAGTGCGTTTGCACCTCTTTGGAGATATAAGAACATCGCTCGACCTGGAAATCGTTGTCATCAAATTCACTTAAAGCCTCTCCTGCATTGCAAAGCTTTTTCATTAAAGTTTCTTTTGTCAGATGTCTATTCTTTTTACCTCTGCAATCCTTCTTCAGCACCTTCGAGGTTCGTAAAAGATAAGAGAAAAGGTGGAGTCAATGAAGTGTTGGAGAGGAATGACAGAACCGTCTCTTCCAGCTCGGCAATATCAGGAGATATCTCAGTGGCTTTCGAGAAAACATTTTCCACATTTTTAGATTCCGAGGAAACATTTTTCCAAAGTTCTTGAAGATGCGAGTGGGAGTAATTCAACTATTTTTCAGCGACTGGATTCACTGAGTTCAGGAAAAATAGTATTAGTCTTCAATAATTGTTTTACTACATTTTTCCTTTAGTAAAACAATTCACAGAGTTCTTTTACTAATACAGTGAAAACTCGTTTATACATTTTACAGTTATACGTTTTTCACTTTTACACGTAATTCTGTGATTGTTCCGATATTTTACTGTAGTTTTTATCACGCTTTTAAACTCGGTTTTACGTAATTCATTTATTATACGCTTTTTGTGATTAAACGTCAAATTGTTAAAATTTGAATTTCAGATAATCAAAAATGCAAGGTTCTTTGATTCTTTTATAAGTATGTTACAACTTCGAGAGAATTGAGACAGCGTTGTGGTATTTTTTGGTGCAGAGAAAGTTGAACTTTGATCCCATCAGAGAAAGGTATGTTGTTTTCTTTCGATTTAGATGAAAAATTGATTTCACATTTCATGACTCACACATACACATACGCGCTATTTAAAAACTTATAACGAAGTAAATTTCTCCGTCATTTCTGGTCTACGCCGGGATTCGAACCCGAGTCCGCTTGTTCCGGAACAAGTCGCTCTACCAACTGAGCTACGCAGACGTTCATTCTGATTGCTATCTGCCTTTATGTCGTGTGCGTCCTGCTGGCAGGTACGTCACAAACTGTTAAATCTATGGGATATAACTTTGTGGCTCCACTATTTTGTAAGGGCCGCCCCGGTGGCGCAGTGGTCTAAGCAATGGCCTCTGATCATTCGTCCGAACGGGGTCCGGGTTCGAATCCCGGTGAGGCATGGATGTTGTGCTTGTCTTACGGCACTGGCTCTCTCCCTTTCCTGGAACCAGTGACCTTAAATTAGGGACGGGCGACTACTTGTAGCCCATTGAGTTGCTCACGGTGGTCGTTAAACCTACAATCAAACAAACAAACAAACTATTTTGTGAGGTTGTAAAATAGAATCCTAAATTCACCGATCAGCCATTGACTACCCCTCAGCCTAGAGAAAAAGGGGCGCGCCTGGAGACCGAACGGTGGGGCAGGTGAAGTTCACAGACCAGTATATATACAACATGAGGACCGGCTTTCGGTTAGTAGTGTGTTCGGAGTCAGAATGGGAAAAGCTGCTGATTTATCGGAGTTTGATAAAGGGCAAATTGTGATAGAATGGCGCCGCGGAACCACGATCTCGGCAACGGCGCGGCTTGTGGGTTGTTCACGTGCCACAGTAGTGAGTATCAAAAGTGGTGCACAGATGGCCAAACGACAAACCTTCGTCCCGCCTTGTGTCGTTAGCAACTCATTGATGCTAGAAGGGAGCGGAGGCTGTCGCGCATTGTTCACAGCGACCGCAGGGCCACAGTGCGACAAATCACCCGCAGCTACAATAGGAGTGATCAGGGCATTGTGTCACAGCACACAGCCATCACAGCCTTCTGCGCATGGGCCTGCGTAGCTGAAGACCCAACCGGGTCCTCATGCTCACTGCACGTCTTCGCCAACACCGTAAGATATGGGCCCAAGATCATCGAGATTGGACCGTGGATGATTGGAAGACAGTGGCCTAGTCTGACGATTCAAGATTTCTATTGCATCACGTAGACGAGCAAGCACGGGCATGCCAATTATCAACGGAGGCAATGGCACCTGGATGCACTGTTGGGCGGAAATAGGCTGGCGGCGGTGTGATGCTGTGGGCGATGCTTTCTTAGGACACTTCAGGCCCCATCATTCCAACAGCAGAATCCCTGACAGCTGTCAGATATCTGAACATCGTTGCGGACCAAATTCATGCATTCATGGCAACTGTGTTCCCTGATGGTGACGGCCATTACCAACAAGATAATACGCCATGCCACATAGCCAGAATCGTCAAGGAGTGGCTCGGGGAACATGCTGATTACTTTCTGTTACTGCCCTGGCCTCCAAATTCACCTGACATGAACCCAATCGAACATTTGTGTGTTCGACTTGAAAAAGCTTGTTCGCGCTAAATCACACCCCGCCCCCGAAATGTACGGGAACTGGAGGGCCAGTCGTTCACATTATGGTACCAGATACTCCAGGATACCTATCGCCACCTCATCGAATCGATTCATCGCCGAGTGGCAGCTGTTTTGCAGGCTAAAGAGGGTCATACAGCTTATTAGCTAGGTGGTCATAATTTAATGGCTCATCGCTGTATATCATCAATATACACAGATCGCGAGTCACATTATAAATACACAGATCACGAGTCACATTATATATACACAGACCATGAGTCACATTATTGTGACCACCTCTTACTTTTGACGTCAGCAGCGCGTATCCAATGAAAAAAAGGCAAGTCTCGTAAGCAGGCTGCGAGGGTACATAAGGTGTACTGTAGGTATTCTGAAAACATGTCACTCGTTGCTGTCATGGATAAAAGGAGCGATTTATCAGATTTGCAAAAAGGGATGGTTATCGGCTTTCGGGTCAAGGGTGGCAATATTTCTGAAACAGCGCAGCTTGTGAACTGTTCGCGTGCTGCTGTGGTTAAATTGTATCGCGATTGTAGAAATGACACCATTACAATAAGCGACGTGGAAACTGTGGAGCACCACGTGCCACTGATGTGAGAGGTGAACGCCGGCTTCGAAGGTGCGTGAGGATCGATCGACACGCTACAGTGGAGCACCTCACTGGCCGAATGAACCAGGGGGCTACCTGATGTGTGTCTAAAACGACAGTTCAGCGAATCCTGCTGCGTACGGTGCTCCGATGCAGACGGATGATCACTGCACCTATGCTAACGAAGGTGCATCGGCAGAAAAGGCTTACATTTGCACGGCAGTATCGGAATTGGAACTCCGCTAATTGGCAAAGGATTGCCTTCTCCGATGAATCACGTTTTCTGCTTCATCGAACGGATGGACGTTTTCGTATAAGGCGAGAAACATCGGAAAACAAACACTCTTCAACCATCGCTGGAAGAACACCAGCTGGTGGGGGCAGCGTTAAGTCTGGGAAATGTTTTCGTGGCATTCGCTGGGTCTATTCTCACCTGTGGAAGGCACTATGGACCTAATTCATTATGGATCCATCATTGCAGACCACGTACACCCATACAAGCTGATTGTCTTCCCTGTTGCGGATGGGATCTTCCTGCACGACAATGCGACGTGTCACACAGCTAGAAATGTCCGAGTTTGGTTGGAAGAGCACGACGAAGACTTCAAAGTACTTCTCTGGCCTTCTAATTCCCCAGACTTAAACCCAACTGAGCATCTGTGGGACCACTTCGATCGCGATGTTCGCTCTATGGATCCTCCACCACGCACCCTCCAGCAGCTGTCAGATGCACTGCAGTGAGCATGGCTCCACATACCTGTGAACACCTTCCAGCACCTTATTGAGTCACTCCCAGCCCGTCCAGCTGCTGTCCGCGCTGCACACGGCGGTTTCTCTGGATATTAGCTGGTGGTCACAATAATGTGACTCGATTGTGTATAATATTCTGGTTTAAAATCGACGCACTAGAACATGCTGAAAAAATAAGTTGTGAATTCATGAGTTAGTTCCACACTGAAGCATTGATCCCACATTCTTAGTGTGAGAATTTCACTTAAACTAGAATCAGGGTTTTTGTAGAAAGGTTAATTCGTCAAAAGAGAAGTTTGATTTTCATAGGCTTTATGATCTTTGTAAGGTGATAAAACATATTTATCGCTTTTTTCCTATCGCAGCCAATTCAACTTTTAATAGATCATTATTAAGAGAGCTTGTACTTCTTCAAAGCAGAAATTTTGCAATAGAATTTGACATTTATAACAGATGTTTCACTGTAATATAATTTAAGAACTTCCATTTGCCTTGAAATCTTTTACCTCTGCCTCATATAAAGCTGGTGTATTAGAAAGGTATTCGCAAATTTTTCTTTCGTTCGCTTTTTCAAAGTTCTATCCTCAGCGAAATCTTAGGATCCTCAGAAGTTAATGTGTTTTCGTACATCAGCGAAACCAACAACAGCTCAAAGATAATTCACGCAAAGTTTCATCGAAATGTTCATTTTTCAGATAGCTGAAAACTGAAGCGCCACAGAAAGCAAAAACGTCACCTCTGATTTATGGGAACGTCTACATGTGTGCGTTGTCTGAGCGACGATATTTTCCATTTTTTTGTGGATATTCGCTGAAGATCCCGTATTAAACACATTAAATCGAAATTGCATTCAGCAGGACATACCTGCAAAAGAACCTGAAATAAAATATCGGATTAGTTTCCGGAAGAAAATGTTTTCCGTGCAGCTTTTTCTAGGAACTGCCATTGCAAATGTTTCCTATTTTTTCGTTTCTTTTTGTAGAGAATTGCTCATGAGAGGCACAGCCGAAACGACATGCCGCACTCATATATAAGCATTTTCTTCTTTAGCAGGAAGCTGGGCAAAATACAGAGGATGCTCACAAATTTTTAGAACGTTTTTGATAAGAAATTGCAGAAAATAAAAGAAGTTAAAAAATTGAAACTGGCAACAGGGTGTTTGATGAACACGAAAGAAACATCTGCTGAAGTTAAATATCGTCTGCTAAGAAAATGGCGCACGTATACAACCTGGGGATAGAAGTTTATGTTTTCGCTCCTTATGAAGAGAAATATTCGTACTCTGTAATGAAAAAACGCTGTGAAAAATCATGGAATTACCACTTCTAACTAAAAAGTAAGCAATGTTATTATCAATAGAGGAAAAATAATCAAGCATTGCTTTTAACAGGAAAAATAACATCAAACGAAGGTGCGTACTTTTACGACTATTTCACAAGTAAGGCTATGATTTTAAAAGAAAAATCCACCGACTCAAAGAACAATCGCTAAGTCGTTAAAAATCCAGTATCAACTGTAAACGAGATAATAAACACAGATTTGATCTGAGAAAAAAAAATATAATGTTCACCGTCTTTTGCCTAGGCACGTAGCCGAGCGCAGAACACGGTGTAGACTTCTTTTTGAAAATCGTATAGCCGGAGACAAATGAAAATTTATTGCGACTGTTGATGAAGCATGGATTTACCTAAACGACTGTAAACAAAATCAAAGGCCGATTTACTGTCTCAAAAAAGCAGAAAAAGGCTTACAAATTTGTTTCCAAGAATTCAAAGAAAGTTCCAGTAAAGTATTCATGATTATTACTGATTTCTCGTACAATGGGAAATTAAAGTTAAGAAAAAGTTGAAAAGAATCTTAAAATCAATTCTACATTTTACCAAAATAAGGTTTTAACTCCTATATTTAAAGAGGAAATATGTACCATTCCTTTATCCACATAGCCTTCAAAGAGTAGAACTCCATCAGGATAAGGCTACCAGTCATACATCCAAATCTACCATTCTATTTCCCGAAAAAATGAAAAGAGACGGGTATCAAATCTATACCTTTTGCTCATATTCCTTCGAAGTCCCTTGATGTGTCACCAAAGGACTGTTGTGCCTTCGAACTGCTAAAAAGAGCGCTCAGACCTAAAAAAGAGACGGGTATCAAGGCTATACCTTTTTCTTATATTCCTTCGAAGTCCCCTGATGTGTCATCAATGGACTATTGTGCCTTCGGACTGCTAAAAGGAGCGCTCTCTAAACGCAGACCTAAAACAATAATTGGGCTATGGAAAACAGTGGAAGAGGAGTGGAATAAAATACCACTACCAATTTTAAGAAATGCCCTGTTATCTTGGAAATCTAGATGTAGGTCCATTCAAGAGAAAGGGCTGTCAGATAGAACATATAAGAAAGAAATAATTTTATTTTAAACATTAATTATATTGCTGAAGAATCACTTTAAAAATAAAAATGCGTAAACATCCTCTGTAGGGTGTCTTTTTTTTGCACCAACCACTGAACGTAAAACTTTTTTTTTTTTTATAGACAGAATACATAGGACTGTAAGAAATCGTATAATGTCAGCAATAACAAAATCGCCTAATAAGACGATGAAATACGCAGGATCCATCACATATGTCCCAGGCTTTATATATTGATTAAAGAATTTATTACGTAAATACAACATATTGATAGCAATAAAGTCCCCGACCCCGTTATCACATATAATATCATGTTGCAGGGAGAGGCAGTGTGAGAAACAAAAGGCGGGTTTGTACGCTATATACCGTTGGCATATCCTGACAACACGGAATAGATATACACTATATTGACAAAAGTCACAGGGCACCGAGAAGAGAAACACACCCCAGCATTTATTACCATGCATTAGTACGGTGCCGGTCCACCTTTGGCCTTAATGAATGCACTGACCCTTCGAGACAGGTTTTCCACAAGGCTTTGAAACACAGCGATAGGTATGCGCTTCCATTCAGTACATAATGCTGCCACTAACTGTTGCTTTGTAGTAGGCCTTGGTTCCAAACTTCTTATGCGGCGCTCTAATTCATCCCATAGGTGCTCTATGGGATTAAGATCAGGGCTCTGTGCTGGCCAGTCCACACACGATAAGGAATTATCGTTAAACCACGCTATAACTGTCCTTACTTTATGGCTCGGTGCATTATCCTGCTGGTACCAACAGGGCTCGGTCTCATATTATTGCCACAGAGTTGGTAGGGCATAATTGTCCAGAGTATCGAGGTAGACGTGATGGTTAACAGGTTTGTCCACGATAATCAATAGACCGGGACAATACCACGAAAAACACCCCCACACGAGTACACTGCCAGCTTCAAACGTAACCGTAGGAACAGTACACTGTTATAAATAGCGTTCCCCCGGTGGCGGCCATACCCACACACGGCCATAAGACTGATGGATCGTGTATCTGGATTCATCAGTCCATAGGACCCATTTCCATTGATCTACGGTCCCCGATAAATGTTCTTCACACCATGCTAAACGATGAGTAGCATTCCGAGTGGAGATGTAAGGCTTATGAGCAGCCGCACGACCACGGTAACCCATGGAATGAAGTTCTCTGCAAATGGTACGTGTACATTCCGAGGTTCCAGCATTTGTACTCACCTGTGCACTGAGGTCTTGTGCAGTACTCCGTCGATTATCTGTAACCACTCTCCTGAGGCTTCGACGTCCTCTATCACTGATTTTCTTTGGTCTGCTGGTACGTTTTGCTGCTTCAGGCACGCCATGTGTCTTCCATTTATTCAGTACATCCAAAACAGTTGATTTGGGTATGTTTAAACGACTCTCGGTTTCTCTTATGGACAACCCACTAATATAACACCCAACAATCTTTCCTTTCTCAAAATCAGTTCTCTCCCGCCGCAACATTTTCACTCAACCTCACAGTGTGATATGATCGCGGTCAGTTGCAGTCTTGTTTTTATACCGTTTGCAGCTGTATTTTTTTTTGATTGTAGGTTTAACGACCACCGTGAGCAACTCAATGGGCTATAAGCAGTCGCCCGTCCCTAATTTAGAGTCACTGGTTCCAGGGAAGGGAGAGAGCCAGTGCCGTAAGACAAACACAACATCCATGCCTCACCGGGATTTGAACCCGGACCCCGTTTGGACGAATGATCAGAGGCCATCGCTTAGACGACTGCGCCACAGGGGCGGCCCGTTTGCAGCTGTACCGCGCGTCTTAACAACGCAGCGGATCCGTTCATTTGCTTTTGAAGGGGTATCCGGTGACTTTTGTCAATATAATGTATATCGAAATGGCAAAGTAATCCTCGGACACTAGATGTAAAGAACACGTGTGAAGTTTCAACCAGGACATGCCGAATACAGCCCTCGCCAGAGAAGTAATGCATTCATCGGCCGCTTCTGTATGGAATAGTATTAGAAAACCCCTTACACGAACTTTAGAGAGACTTCCATCAGGAAAACAGTCGGAATCCTATCCAGCAAACTAGCGTGCGCCGCCCCGGGGCGCAGTGGTCTAAGCGATGGCCTCTGATCATTCGTCCGAACGGGGTCCGGGTTCGAATCCCGGTGAGGCATGGATGTTGTGTTTGTCTTGCGGCACTGGCTCTCTCCCTTCCCTGGAACCAGTGACCCTAAATTAGGGACGGGCGACTGCTTATAGCCCATTGAGTTGCTCACGGTGGTCGTTAAACCTACAATAAAAAAAAAAAAAAACTAGCGTGCAGTGACGTAGTTTCCACTGAACTACCAATGATTTGACATGCGCTATTAAAAGATGGAAACACATCGCGGTACACCGTATAATTGCGTGATAAAAATCAGGTAATATGCTCGTAATGTCGCCCACGTTATTTTCAAAAATCATTTCCGTTCTTTACGTGTTCCAATTCCCTGCATTCTTATGGCTACCATTGCCTTGATAAAGCCTCCTAGTGGAGTGTGTCAGCTTGGGGGATCTTTGTGCTAACTACACCACAAAAATAAACGGATTTAATACGCTATATGCGTTTCATGATTATTCAAGTCTGGTGTATTTAAAATAAAGTAACTCCTTGCGCTGTAAGCAGTCGGACATCCCTAATATAGGGTCACTGGTTCCAGGGAAGGAGAGAGCCTGTGCCGTAAGACAAACACAACATCCATGCCTTCCAGGGATTCGAACCAGGACCCATCCCGGATGAATGGCCAGATGACAGGGCTTAGATCACTGTGCCACTGGGAAGGAAGGTGTGGTGTTCCAAACGGTAGCATAAAACTGTACACTGAGAAAAACGTTTTGTTAAGGGCCGCGGGTGGCCTAGTGGGCAACGTTCGTGACTGCCACGGAAAGGACATCAGGTTCGATCCCAGGCAGGTACGAACGCTCGATCCACTAAATATCAGCCGTGCGTCGGATGGGCACGTTAAACCGTCGGACCCCGGGTACTGGCCCCCGGTATTAAATTAGGGCGTCTTCCTCCCCCTTTCAACTTCGCTTCCGGGTCACTCTCCTATCGGGCACTCTAGCCTAAATCTCCTAGCTTCCTATTTCTAAGGGCTGTTTAAGACCTGGGGTCAGACACTCCCTTCCAAAAATCCTCTACATATGATCATTACAAAAAAAAAAACCGTTTTGTTAATTTAGTAAAAAAATTGTTGAATCAACCAAAACATTTTGTCGATATACAGTCAACAAAAATGTTTGTTGAATTTACAAAAGTATTTTGCTGAAAATTATTGTTGATTCTACAAAATTTATTGTCATTATGACAAAACGTTTTGTTCATTTAAGGGAATGCCTTGGTCGATTTTTAGGAATTTGTTTGATCCAACAATATGTATTCTTCGTGATAAAACGTTTTGTTGCTGCAAGCAAACATATTGTTATCGTGACACAGTAATTTCTTGCTTCAACAAAATTTAGAGTTATGCAGCTGGGCCACTTTGTTCCTAAACTTTTTTCTGGATGGCAACACTTCGTCGGTGCAGTAATTTTAGGCGCTGCCCTTCAACCCTGGGTATCTGCCATTTTTTATTTCGGGGGTGTCCGCCAGTTGTTCCCCCGCCGCATTTTAATTTTGCCCGCCGTATTTATTTTCTCTTTATGTTCAGAAAAATTTGGACGGTGTTACGTCACGAGGAAAGCTTTTCAGAGCCAGCGAAAAGTCTCTCACCGAGCGGATTCGAACCTGATATCTTCAGTCCATGAATTAGGCGTGTTAACCACTCGGTTATACCTGTTCTTACTAGTAATTTCTTATTTGCGAATTCAGCATTTGAAGGTCGTTTTATTACCTTCTGGAATGTTCACGGACGATTTATACTTGACATAACGATGTATTGACACTATTTTGGTGCGTGTGTAACATTTTTCTCAACCCGATTTCTTTTTAAATGCCTCCCTTAGCTTTTTGATGAAACAAATTATTGACATTTTTGGTTAGACAAAAAAATATAAAAAAATCGTTATATTTTTCTTAACGTTCTATATGTTCCAAGGTACTATCACCATGCAATCTTTGGTTGAAACACCCTGTATATATACCCTATACATGAAATCAAGCTCTATACATAAATCGTAACTCTTATGTAGCGTAAAAGTATTTTCGACTTCTACGCTGTTTTAACACATCAATATACTAAGAAATAGTTCCTAAATAAAAGAAAACCTTAACGGCCAGACGAAACAACAGAAGTCAACTTACGGAAAAGCTTTATTCAGTCTGTAGAAAACACACCGTAATAGGGCATACTGCAGTAAACGCTCCACACACCACACATTATCACAACACTCGTTTACAACCCAACGCTCGTAATAATCGCTCTCTGACAACGCTCCCAAGCAATAGATCAGTCGTCGTTTTTATCTCTTGCTCTTATCAAGATCAGGCATACGTCACGTGCATTCAACCTCAATAGTGTTGCCAAACGTATTCACTTGAAGGAAAAGATATTTCGTTAAGCGTGAAGAATACTGAGAATAACTCAAGATTTACATAGGAAAAGAAACCAAAAAAGGAAAGTTAATCTAGAATATACGTCACACTTATTATTACCTCACGTGCAAATTTTTATTTGCGATCAGGAACGATCGCAAATAAAAATTCGCAGTCAGCCATAATTCAAAACGAAATCTTAAGCGCGAAACGAGTTTCTTCTGGTCATTGGTAGTCTGGCATTGCCCGTATGGAGCAGCTAGTAACCACGTACGCTTTGCCGTAAGGTGGATGCCACCTATATATTGTTGAATTAACAAAATAAAGCCAACTAAATAATTTTGTGTTGCCAACAAAACAATTCCGATGGAGTTTGGCTAAAGCAATAAAATAAATCGACAAAACAGCCCAACAAAACTACACTGCTGGCAACCCAAAATGCAACACCAAAACGGAAGCATCCGATTGTCCTGAAATTCGCAGCATGCGTCGCCCGCGAGAGGACATGCAAACGATTATCATTGTAGGGCATATGCGAGTCATGTGCGCCCGGTACGCGACCGAGAAGAACTATAAGAAGGGTGCACAGAAGGCGGGGTGTAAGTAGTGGAAGTGTGTTGTGCTGCCGGACCTGTTCGTGGGAAGCTTCCTGATGCCTCGTCGCAGAATACGGCAGTCATTCCAGCACGTTTCGGAATTCGACAGAGGACAAATAGTGGCTTATCGCGACAGCGGTTTATTGTACCGAGACATCGGCGCAAGTGTGGGACGACATCCAGCCACAGTGAAGCGAGTATGGATTCGGTGGGTGCAGGAGGGACGAACGGACCGACGTGAGCGATTGCCGCAGCCGCGACACACCACCGAACGAGAGGACCGGCTTGTTGTGCGGCGGGCATTGACGGCTTGCACCGCCACATCACGAACGTTAGCGCAGGAATTAGGGTGTTTTGCGCAACAGCCTGTGTCGGCACGTACCGTACGACGTCGTCTGCAGGAGCGGGGACTTGTCGCACGGCGCCCATTGCTCCGATTAACATTGACGTTACACCACCGGTGATTGCGACGGCAGTGGGCCGTTGAACGCCGCCCCTGGACTACGGAATGGCACGACATTGTTTTTTCTGACGAATCCCGCTTCTACCCGCAACACCACGATGGTCGGATCCGCGTGTGGCGGCACAGCGGCGAGAGACTGTATGACGGCTGTATTATGTATCGCCATTCCGGTCTGTCGCCTGGCGTTATGGTTTGGGGCGCAATTGGATATGACACCCGCACCCCTCTGGTACGCATCGCCGGTACACTCAACAGCCACCGCTACATCTCCGACGTTTTGGAGCCTGTAGTCCTCCCTTACCTGCAGGACCTGCCAGCGGCTACGTTTCAACAGGACAAGTGCGTCCGCACGTGGCACGCATCGTGCAACAATTCTTCACGGCCCACCAGGTGTCACTGCTGCCGTGGCCCGCCTGTTCTCCCGATATGTCGCCCATCGAATACGTCTAGTCGCTGATCGGCAACTGAGTGTTCCGGCAAGCACCACCCGCTGCTACGCCTGATGAACTGTGGCAACGTGTGCAAGAAGCCTGGACCGACATACCCCAAGACCACGTCCAAAGCCTCTTTCGTTCCATGCCACGGCGTGTAGCGGCTGTTATTGCCAGTCATGGGGACCACACGAACTATTGATGTCAGCGTGTTCCGCAAGTCGCACAGGCCTGTAAGCTCAATCGTTTCATCTGTGTATTTCTGTTGTTATGTGTCCAGTAAATCCGGCTATGCTATCTCGTGTCCTTCTTGGTGTTGCATTTTGAGTTGCCAGCAGCGTATTTAGTTGTTTCAAACAAACTTTTTATCTCAGTGTATGGTTGAAAGAACCAGTGTTTTATGCCACCGCCGCTCAGAATAGAACCCGAACTGAGTTTGACATTTTTCGAAAAGGGAAAATATTAGGATCAGAATAGAATCCGAACTGATTGTGACATTTTTTAGTAGGAATATGTGGCTTGCAGTGAGAAATTGGAAATATTATTCGGACGAAAAGCAGCAGATGAGATTAATTTTTGTCGCAAGGTTGTTTGAAAAAAAAAACAAAGGTGACGTGATCACACAGTGCAAAATACAAATCGTGGACAGATCATAACATACTTGAGGAGACAGAAATTAAAAAAGGAGGGGAACGTCACTTGTAAAATAAGTGCTTTCATTTATTTTTGAATATTTGCTATTATTGGGTTTGTAGATTTGGCTTGACGTTACGTTTAACTTCCAAATTCTCAAATTCATTGCTTAGCTTAAAGCTTGTAAACTTAATTCGTCACTGTAAGTTCACTTAGATGCTTGACTTCAACCTTAACTTAAATCTTAATTTTGAGTGAATTATAAATATCACTTTACCGGATGTATCTCAGTCATTTGTAGCTGAAAATCTTAATTGTACATAGAGTTTTACTTTCAAATTAACGACCAGAGTTCATTGCCAGCAAAAATCTTGCTGAATTCAAAATCCCTTATTAGAAATTCAAGCACGTCAGGTTGGTCAACAATAAGTCATTCGTAACACAAAATACGTTGAATGCGTAACGCTTCTGTGCCAATGCAAAACCTCCTTGCAACATTCGCTCGATATCTGCTCATCTCATCGTTGCATAATGTGAATGACTCAACTAAAATTACACTCCGAGCTCTTATCTCAGAAGTTTTATCGACGTTGCTTGACCCATGACCCGCTGTCAGGATTTCCAATTTCAAACTCATAGGGAGCTGAACTCACGGACTTAAAAAGAGGCATGGTGGTTGAATGCCACCTGAGTAAGCAATCAGTGGACAACATTGCTGCTTTTTTGGGATTCCCGAAATTCACTGTTACCGATGTTTTTCATCGATTTGAAGCAGATGGTGGGATTACAGCAGATCGCCCTCTTGGAGGACCCACCAATTGTGTAATCGGGCCAAACGAAGCTTTCTACGGAATGTGAAGAAGACACGCACCTCCTTTGTCAGAGACCTGGCCAACGAAGTGGCACAAGCCTCCAGAGTATGTCAAGTATTGGCACCAGAGCAATCCATCTGCGGTAGTTCTTGTAAAAGATTTGAAGTTGAAATGGAGGAAAAGTCGGGTAAAAATTCAAAATAAATAAATCCAGAGTTGTTTGAGTCGGATTCCAATATATCACGTTGTTCCGGAGAGACAGGTAGTCTTTACCCAGGGCCATGAAAGAGAGTTGACTGAAAATGGGGTTAACAATATCTTTATTACACTCAAGAACACACATATAACGTATTAAATCCATTTATTTTTGTGATGTAATAAGCACAAAGATTCAACAAGTTTTCGTACTCCACTGGGAGTCTTTTTCAAGGCAATGGTAGACATAAGGCATTACATAAGATATTTTTATGTCTATCATTGCCTTGAAAAAGCCGCCCATAGGAGTACGAAAGATTGGCGAATCTTTGTGCTTATTACACCACAAAAGAAATGCATATAGCGTATTAAATCTGTTTAATTTTGCGATATAGTAAGCATAAAGTTTCGCCAAGTTTTCGTATTCCACAGGGAAGTTTTTCAAGGCAATGGTAGACATAAAGCATTTTTATGTAGACATAAGACATTACATAAGGGATTTTTAAATCTATCATTGCCTTGAAAAAGTCTCCCGTTGGAGTGCGAATGCTTGGCAAATTTTTGTGCTTATTACAATACAAAAGAAACGCGTATAGCGTATTAAATCTGTTTAATTTTGTCATGTAATAAGCATAAAGACTCGCCACGTTTTCGTACTCCACTGGGAGGCTTTTTTAAGGCAATGGTATACAAAGTTTTTTTATGTAGACATAAGGCATTATATAAGAGTATTTTAAATCTATCATTGACTTGAAAAAGCCTCTCGTTGGAGTGCGAATGCTTGGCGAATCTTTGTGCTTATTACACCACAAAAATAAACGGATTTATTATAATACGCTATATGCGTTTCCTGAGTGTTCATGGTCTGATGTATTTACAATGACGTTAAAATATCTTTACCTTTTTCTGTGTTAAAGCCTTTCACATAACATGAATAGAAATAGCAATTACCACCAAGATATTTAGATTCTCGGGAAGCCGTTAGCACAACAAACCGTAGCGATTTCCTCTTTCGTTTTGTCTAGTTTCATAAGTCTTCCGTACTATGTGAGGAATACTTAAGAAACTTCCCTATGTGAGGTGCCCAAGGTTTGTTCTGTTCTCCCAGCTTAATTTCAAACTACGAACTTATTAAAAAAGGGGGTATGTTTTGATTTGCTTCTTTATTACAAAATTGTTACATATACACTGAGTTAGCTTTGCATCACCTACATAATAACGCGTTGGCCCACATTCTGTGCAATCACAGCTAGCAGACGCCTAGCAACAGATTCAGTAAAATGACGAACATCCTCTATATGTTCGTTGGATGTTTGTCATTTACAATGACGAACATCCTCTTGACCCATGTCCGCTGTAGCAGCAGCTCCGTCAGTTCACGCTCATTCCGTGGAGGTGGATCAGCAGTTCTCATACCCCGTTATAGGAGCAGATTCAGCAGCTCCGTCAGTTCACGCTCATTCCGTGGAGGTGTATCAGCAGTTCTCATACCCCGTTATAGGAGCAGATGAAACAGCTCCGTCAGTTTACGCTCATTCTGTGGTGGGGGATCAACAGTTCTCACATCACGTTCTAGAATATCCCACAAACGTTCAATTGGGTGAGTTTGCGGCCCAAGGCATACAGTATGGCGAATCCGATGTCATGTTCCTCCAACCACTCAACAATTATATGAGCTCGGGGTCATGGTGCGTTGTCCTTTTGAAAGATGGCATTGTGGTTTGACTAAACCTCCTGCAGATATGGATGGAGATGGTCTGCTAAAAGGTCCCTGTAGCGTACACCATTCAATGTTTATGGGATAACCAAAGGACCTAGGACTTGCCAGGAAAAATCTGAGTCCAGAACACCATATCTTCAGGCCTGTTGAACACCAACTGTGCAACCAGGGGAGGACAGGACTCATGCTGTTTACGCCTGTAGCAGGAAACGGGACACATCACTCTAGACGACCTTCTTCCATCTGTTGAAAGTCCATTGCCGACGTTCCTCGGGTGTGCGAGGCGTTGTTTGTGATGACTAGGCGTCGTCATCGGTACCCTCGTTGTTCTCCGGCTGTGGAACTCCAGGCGAAGTAAGGTATGGTGCATGTGGGAACAGGTCGAACTGCACCGTTGTTGTGCTGGTGGGTGAGACTTATTCCCCAGAGCTTGTACCTACGGACTACCCCTTTTTCTCTCTCTTCAGAACAACTTCCCTGGAAAAACCTTCGATGAAGTTGGAGATATCGAAACTGCAAGAGTTTTTTGACTCCAAAACGGAGGAGTTCTACAGAAGGGGGATTTAGTTACTACCGGAAAGATGGCAAGTGGTCATAGATAATAATGGCAATTGTGTAAAAGAATAAAGATGTTATTTATTCAAAATAATTTGTTTAACGTCTCTACAGAAAAAACGGGCAGAACGTTTGCACGCACCTAATAACATGAAGAAAAAACATTTATAAATGAAATTATTAGTAACTTGAAGCTCTACTATAGTTCCATATGGAACCCTGTCCCATTTTCATCAGATCTATGGCGTGTTAATTTCTTGCGACGAAGGTTGTTTCTTTCACGTGCTTCTCCGCTGCAAGGAATCAACCCGCCATAATCCTAAATAAGTGGACCGGGGTTCCATACGAAAAAATAGTAGACCATCAAGTTACTAACAAATGCATTTATAAGATGCTGTATCTTTGTATTAAAAATGGAAATTATATTAATGAAATGTCTGCAGTTCATCATTTAAAATAAAGTTCACTTCTTAGAAGGTTAGCAACACATCTAAAAATTATTAAGTGTGAAGATGGACAAAAGTTTACTTCGTTAGGTTAGACAAACTTTTTGTGTTCACAATAGAAAAATACCACCTTTGTTGCTGGGGCAAAGAAAAGCAATAGAATAGAAAAATACCTTCCTTATTTGTCTTTCTCTATGACGTTGGCGAATCAGAGTAAGGGCTGAAAATACAAGTGTCCTGATAAATTCCCAAAGAGCTGAATCTGATAGGAGAATTTTGAGAGAACATACAAGTGAATAGAACATGTTTCCGAGTTCTACAATGGCACAAAAACGCTGTAATGAATTCCTTTTATTGGATTATTTGTTTAAACTGCCTTTGTTCCTTCTCATTCTGCAACACGGAGCCGTCCATAATATCCTACTCTTTCATTTCATTTTGATTCCAGGACTTTACAAACCTGCCCACGAAATGTCCTTGGGAGATTTAAATGTGGCTCTTTTTCCAACTTTCTCCTGTTTTACCGTTATTTATTTGTGTTCACGGTTTTCCGATCCTTTTTCCGTCTCCAGGTTATCATCGAGGCTTACAGGTACTCAGCGGAAGAGGAGCAGGAGGGAAGGAAAAATAGAATCATCCGCCCGGCCCTTCCACTTCGGAATGGAAGCCAATGATTGTTTAGGGAGGGGGACAGACTCACAGCTCCTTTTCCTTTCTGTCGTCGCACAATCGACGCGTGTGTTAGGGCGGCGGAAAAGGGAGGGGGACAATCACGAGGATGCAGCCTCTTTTCATATTCATCCCAGTCGCTTTTTACAACGAGATGAAAAGAAACAGTTCCAAGAGGACGGAAGGCACGGTAAAGTAAACTGTAATTCACTTTGTTCGATTTTCGCCAGGCTGAGAACTCTTCTGTCTACTTCTCCACGGAGTAATATATTTTTTTGCAGTTTGTTTGGAAATTAACCCGAAATCTATTTAGCTCCAAAACAATTTTTTTGCTAAGGACGTTGCGCTCAGAAATCACAGCCCTGTAATCATGTTGTCAGACGAATAATTTAGTCTCGCTGGAAATATTACTTTTTTTTTTCTGTGATAATCTGCATGGAAAATTTCAATGGTTGGAGTTTCACAATCTACACGTCATCTACAGTCAACAAGGTCCATCATTCTTCAACAGTAGCATTAAAGTTGGCATCAAAACTACATCTTAAATGAAGAATATGAATAAGGATTGGAATTCGAAATATGAAGGTTTTCGAGAATTAAATTTGCAAGAAAACAACCAGAACTCCTGTAAGATGCTGAAAAGGGTTTTTTAAACACTGTTCAGAGTTTTTTCTGCAAGCTACTGAAGAGTAGTTTTTTATACGCTGTATAGCGTGGTTTTTGAGGTGATTTAGAACAAAAAGAAAATCCTTCCCACCTGTAGACAAGCTTGTCTCCGGTTTGTACAATAGACTCACAAAGCACATCGTATATTACGAAACACTTAACAGCAAGAATATATCCATTCATTTTATTTTGTAACAAAGCTCTAATTAACGTGGAAAAGCTTTAATTAATTAATTGTCCTCTTCGTAGACAAGTTCAGAGAATACTAATAATCATTTCCCAATCCGCATTTTCCAATTTCTGTCCGAGTATGTTAGCCATTTCATTCCACAGGGCCAGCAACTAATTAATTAACTGTCCTCTTCGTAGACAAGTTTACAGCTTGGAACCTCTGGTCTTTGTTTTACACCAATAAATACGGATTACTAGTACAGTGTTACTGTTTTAAATCTGAATTTTGACAATTTTTGTGTTTTTTTCTTTAGCAAAGAGTAAACAGTTACTAACAGTTTCATTTCAAAATAATAAACATGGCGAACAAAATGGCTTGCGAGATTTGAAATATTACAAATCTTGTCTGTTTGGTAAAGAAGCGTTGAATATTAATTAGAAGCTTTGAAATACTAATTAGTTTGTATGTTTATTCTGCATACTTAACGACGATGTTAAACGACTCAAGTTTGAGGTTGGTGTTACATTGTTTAAACATTCGGAGTTTTTTATAAAACTTAGGGAATCAAAAGACTTATTAATTTTGCATCATCCATTCCCTTTTGCAGTTTGCTTAAATTATCTTGAAACATTTCAATGCTTCAGAAAGGCAAGGAATATACAAAAATGTAGCCATACAATATTCCAACTGAATAAAAAGGATTCCTCTGATATTACGCACTAGATAGCAGATACTCACCATCAAAATAAAACGAACTTTCCATTGGTTGATACCCTTTCGCATTTCGACAAATTTTTCAACGGCAGTTAACGAAGGCCCCAAACCTAGTGGGAATAAACAGTGGGATAGAAAGAGAACGGGCTGCAGTCCTCTGATTGGTTAACTGTCCAAGTCCTGAATGCAACGGGAGCTTTCGCAACAAATGTTATGTCCCTGGCAAGCATGGCGCAATCTCACATGAGTTCGGGCATGATGATGCGTTAGGTTCGCATTCGCGCTTTGTTTCAGTTCGACTAAAATACACACTAACTTGCGTACTTTTGGTTTAAATACAGTAAAACTCTTCTAAACCAGGTACCTAGTTTAAATATCCGATAAAAATCGGCAGCGCAAAATTTTCTTCGTGTAATTCTTTTTTATTTCAGAGAGCAAATTTTTGAACTTATTTAGGGCATGTAATGCATGCAAATGCATTCAACAACCGCACGCTACTAATACACTGACTATGCATCTCGATAAATGCAAGACAGGTGTCATGATTGTATATATTGTGTTTCTCCCCCATGACTACAGATGGCGCTTCGCCTGAGTGGTTTCTTATTTCCTCGTTTCGTGACAACGTAACTATAGTGGCTAGAAGAGATTGTGTGCCGTGCGCTTCTGCAGACGGGTTCGTGAAATCATGAAATCATAGAGGGCGCTGCACACAGATTGGATGTTATTGCTGTAAATTATGCTTATAGGTATATGTGCTTCTCGTTCGGTGCAGTACAGTAATTTCACTAAAACTTTACCAAATATTTTTTTTTCTTGCAGTTATACTAAAAGTCATTAATCTCATGTTTGGATAGGTATAAGTGAATATTCTTCCAAATGGTGTGTTTTTGCGAAGCTTCGTCAACTTTATTCGGGAAATGCTTTATCTCGCATTGAATCTACGTGTCATAAGGCTGGTTAGTGCAAATACAATACTGGACTCAAATTACCTCCATATTTATTGGGTTTTTGCCCAATCATTGTATTAAATTCTGTCCTGATCCTGTTGCAACTCTTTTCTCTATCTCTACAGGACACAAAATATTTAATTGGGTATCACATGATACTTACATCGGCATGATTTTCCCATAATAATGTTTACAGAACTTTGTACCAAAACAAAACAAAACAAAACAAAAACACCACCCAATTTCAATAATTTTAGACAAAATGCGATGATGTAAAAAAACGTGGCATATTTAACTAAATAATTACTGAGGGGCTGCCAACTTGATTTAGGACAAGTAAATAAAATTCCATTCGATCTGCCTTGCATCATCTTTTGGCACGGAAAATAGTTACCTTTTGTTTACAGGACCTATAACTACTGTTGTACGAAATACGTTCTCAACGTTATACTTATTACTACTGCTTTTCATGACGGATCTAACAAATAAATCGCCTTTTCAATGGCAGTTCACCAAACACGCCGTAGAAAAGCATGCTAATGTTTAGAAATCATAGAATCGAAACTCGCAGGAGCGCCGTTTCGCGGTTTCATGAAAAGAACAGTGGCGTAGCTACCACCCCGCAGCTGGGGAGGTTGAGGGGGGGGGGGACAAAGGGACGTGCCGCAGCTTCCAGTTATAGGTTTTCGAAAAAATTCGAACACGCACAAAGATAAGCAAACAAGTAATTAATCTGAATGTTCATATTTTCTTTTAAGGTACATTTAAATTTGCCTAAATAAATGTCAAGTTTCGCTTTTAAAGAACTGGATGTCCTACAGATTGAAGCTACTCGGTCCTTTGGCTCCGACTTGTAATACGATCGCATTCCAATTGCCCTCTCTCTGCGCTGCTGAGGAAAAGCGTGAGGCCACATGGGGATTCCTAATGAAGGATGTGGAGAAACAGCCAGACAGTCACCTAGGATTACGTACATGATAGGCGCCAATGTTTATTCACAGCAGCCGTATATAGATTTGCCATGTACAAGAGGGTGATTTTTTCAAGTGATTTATTTTAGTTTTGTACAAAACAATTACATGTATTGTTAAATTTATTACTTAAAAATTAAAAAAATTTAGAGTTTAAGGTACCAGCATTACTTTTCCAGACACTCTCCCTGACTTCCTGAAACTCCCTCCCATCCACCACACACACACCGCAAAAAAAAGCATCCTCCCTAGTACTTGAAATCCTGGGAAAATTACTGCGCTTAGGGGCGCTGAAGTAAATCTTGCGGGAGGAGGGGGCGAGGGGCGCATAAATTACGAGTTACGCCACTGGAAAAGAGGAAACTAAAAGTTAAACAGTGTGGTATTAACGCACGGCACACTATATCTTCTAGCCACTATAACGGAACTGTGTACGTGTTAAGATGGTGAAACTTGTGTTGTTATGTGTTTCTTAATGCATATATTTTATTACTCTTGTGTTCTATTTGTAGTTCTTGTAGTGTAGTAATTAAAAGTCCTGCTAATTCATCTCTCGGCTCTCAGATGGGATAATTAAAAGTGACCAAACACAAAACCAGGAATCACCAGTTCTCTGTATGATATAAAAATTAATAAATAATTAATTTTCACAAAGACACGTAAGAAAACAAACTCACAATTCCGCAGTTAATCGTTAGCAAACTCTAGAACAATGCAAATCTCAAGTTTTTTGAGGATTTCGCTTCATGGAATACTACAAATACGGCATTTCTATTACAATACTTATGAGCTTGCATGCCCGCCATGTATTTGTGATGAATAATTCTTCATTAGTTTCTGTGCGACAATTATGAACTTCATGAAATTACAGAAAAGCTGATGAATAATAATTTTTAATCACCATAGTTTTTTTTCTAATTTTTGTTGAAAAGAAAAATAATATTTTGTTTTGTTTTGTCCAGTATTTTTTTATACAAAAAATATTTTATATATAAAATATTTTGTTTAGCTTTGTTTCATATTTTTCAAAAATGAAAAATATGCGGAACTGAATGACCACGACGTGTCTCTACCACTATTTCAGTGCGGCACTTCATATCCAAAGGTCTATCTTTCTGGGAAACAATCAATGGGAACAATACAAGAGGTACCGAAACCTTGTCGAAGATTTCGTGCTGAAACTCGCGCAAACTATGCTCATAGCCGGTGAACGGCTATGAGCATAAGCACACGAATGGGTCTGTGGCCGCGGTGGTCCATATCCAAGAGCGTGCGATGAACTGTGGGTTCAGGCACATTAGGCCCTTCACCACAACTGAAACTATGGGTAAGTCACATTAGTCGTCCTGTTGCTACGGACAAGACGAGATAGCCTCTGGCATCAATGATCTTTGTCGACGGCTAGAAGTGTTTCCTGTTTCGGACCATCTCTGATAAATACACACCTACTGCATAGCGTGAGCAGCCTACCAGCGTCGCTATTTCTGAGGCGCTCTTACCAAGGCGTCTTGCCATAACGATATGGCCTTTGTCGAAATCAGATAAATCCTTTGTTTTTCCCAAGTTGAGACGAAACGTAATACTGACTAAGAGAGCTCCGACTCAGCTATTATATACACTATAGTGACAAAAGTCACCGGAGACCTAGAAGAGAAACAGAACAGAACCTTTACTGACATACATTAGTACGGTGTTGGTCCACCTTTGGCCTTAATGCATGCACTGACCCTTCGAGACAGACTTTCGACAAGGTTTTGGAACACAGCGATAGGTATGCGCTTCCATTCAGTACATAATGCTGCCACTAACTGTTGCTTAGTAGTAGGTCATGGTTCCAAACTTCTTATGCGGCGCTCTAATTCACCCCATAGGAGCTCTATGGGATTAAGATCATGGCTATGTGCTGGCCAGTCCACACACGATATGGAATTATCATCAAACCACGCCGTAACAGTCGTTGCCTTATGGATCGGTGCATTATCCTGCTGGTACCAACAAGGCTTGTTTCCATAGTATTGCCACGGTGTTGGTAGGGCATAATTGTTCAGAACATCGAGGTAGACGTGATGACTAACAGGTTTGTCCACGATAACCAATGGGCAGGGACCACACCATGAAAAACACCTCCACACGAGTACACTTCCAGCTCCAAACCTTACCCTGTAGGTACAGTACACTGTGGTAAATATTGGGTTGTCGGAAAAGTCATGACGTATTTGGCTCCCGATGGTGGTTGGGCGGTTTTGGGAGTATTAGAGGCATGCGCAGCTCTGTTATCGCTATGGAATTCGACAGGTGCCAGTTCTAGCTGCAGTCTAAAAGGAATAGTGAGCGATTTGGTTGATTTGCGGAGATTTGACATCAAGCTGAAGATGGAAGACCAAACTGTGCATTTTCGCCATATTTTACTGTTTTACTTCCGTAAAGGGAAGAACGCGCGTCAAGCTTGTGAAAAGTTGCGTAAAGTGTACGGTTATAATGCTCTACAAGAACGTCAGTGCCAGCGGTGGTTCGCAAAATTTCGTGCTGGTGATTTTGACCTCAACGATGCTCCTCGGTCCGGGAGGCCAACCGAGGTTGATGACGACCAAATCAAGGCATTGATCGAGTCAAACCCAAGTTACACGACACGAGAGATTGCAGACACATTGCACATCCATCATTCAAGCGTTCACGACTACCTGAAGAAGCTGGGATACGTAAGCAAGCTCGATATGTGGGTTCCTCATGAACTCAAAGAAGCTCAATTGACGGCGCGTATAAACATCTGCGATAAGCTCATTAAACGTAAAGAAAACGATCCATTTTTGAAGCGACTGATAACTGGTGACGAAAAAGTGGATTATGTACAACAGTGTGCTGCGGAAACCGTCTTGGTCCCTACGTGCTGCTTCGCCTCAAACGACATCCAAAGCAGACATTCATCAGCGGAAGGTTCTGGTCTCAGTGTGGTGGGATTTTTAAGGTGTCGTGTTTTTCGAGCTCCTACCACGAAACCAAACAATGAATTCGAATGTGTACTGTCAGCAATTGGACAGTTTGAACGAATCCATCATCCAGAAACGTCCAGAGCTCGTTCAACGTGAAGGTGTTGTGTTCCATCATGACAACGCGAGACCACACACAAGTTTGATCACCCGCCAAAAATTATTGGAGTTTGGGGGGGTTGTGTTGCCACACCCAGCATACTCGACTGACCTTGCACCGTCATACGTCCACTTGTTTCGCTCTCTTCAATAGTCCTTGCGTGGTATAACGTTCAATTGAGATGATGCGGTAAATCAGCACCTTGTACAGTTTTTTGTCACGAAAGACAGGTCCTTCTATGAACGAGGCATTCTGCAGCTCACTGACAGATGGCAAAAGGCCATCGAGCAAAACGTGCATTATATCATTGATTGATCTTTGTTCTTTCTATCAATAAATGACCTTTGCAAAACATGGCTAAAATAGGTCATGACTTTTCTGGCAACCCAATAGCCTTCCTCCGGCTGCCGTCATGCCCACATAAGGCCATCAGACTGATGAATCGTGTATCTGGATTCACCACTCTATAGACCCGTTTCCATAGATTTACGGTTCACGATAAATGTTCTTTACACCATGCTAAACAAGTAGCATTCCGAGTGGAGATGAAAGGCTTATGAGCAACCGCACGACCACGGTAACCCATGGAATGAAGTTCTCCGCAAATTGTACGTGTACATACCGAGGTTCCAGCATTTTTACTCACCCGTACACTGGGGTCTTGTGCAGTACTCCGCCGGTTAGCTGTAACGACTCTCTTGAGGCTTCGACGTCCTCTATCACTGACTTTCTTTGGTCTGCTGGTACGTTTTGCTGCTTCAGGCACGCCATGTGTCCTCCACTTATTCAGTACATCCAAAACAGTTGACTTGGGTATGTTTAAATGCCTCTCGGTTTCTCTTATGGACAACCCACTAATATAACACCCAACAATCTTTCCTTTCTCAAAGCCAATTCTCTTCAGCCGCGACATTTTCACTCAACCTCATAGTGCGATATGATCGTGGTCAGCTGCAGTCTTGTTTCTATACCGTTTGCAGCTGTACCGCGCATCTTAACAACGCAGCAGATCCGTTCATTTACTTTTGAAGGGTGTCCGATGGCTTTTGTCAATATAGTGTGTATCATTCGCAACCATGGCACGTGACGCTAATTGGATGCACGAGCGCTTATTTGCATAACGCAGAGGTTGTTTTAGCGTTTTAGCTTAAGGATGGGGAACCTGCAGCCTTAAGACCACATGCGGCCTTCTAGGACATTAAGTGCGTCCTTTTGAGTGAATCCAAATTTTGCAGAACAAATCCTTTTGCTTTTATTAATATGCTTTTGTTTGTCTTTTATTATTTTTATTTTAATCTTAAAATGACAGTATTTAAAACACCAAAGTGTAAAAGAGGATTCAACGAAACAATGCTCCCCGACTGGCGGCCACATTTAAGACATTAGCAAGTGATAAGGGATATTTTTACACTTGTTGCCCTCATGATCTCGTTCTGTGGTTTCAACATCGCTTTAATGTGTCTCAGGAACTGGTATATAGAAGAACGGGAAAACACAGAGCATGGTAAAACAAGAAAATAATCGGAAAATGGGCAAACAGCACAAGGCGACCTGTAATACTTAAGCAGGGCATCTCAAAAGTAACGGAGCGTGACATGCAACACAAGAAAGTCTATGAGAGTAATGCAAGACATTTGTAGGCAGTTATGATACAGGGCGAAGCACATAGGAACAGTCACTGAGCTGGAGAAACGTTGAGCCCAGAAATGGAGAACGCACCAAACTAGAGTCCAGGGAGCAGCTTTAGAAGCAAAAGACGAGGCACAACAGATAACACTATGCAGAAGTAGCGGGGTGCAAATATGGGCTGGGCTGGTATCCTAGAGAACCAAGGTGATAAAACCAAGGAAAGACGCAGGAGACGGCGAATAAAAAGCTGTGGCAGAACATGTAACAGAAGCAAGCAAGGCAGACATCAGGAAACAATCATCAATCAAAATCAGGCAAAGCTAATCGGGTAGAAGTAGATCAGAAAGGCGACATTGCGTATCACTAATACAGTAGTCGAGACAATATTTCGTTCTGTGGCTCCTAATGAACTACAGAAGATGACATTTTAATGTCCTTATTTGACGCTAAGAAAGATCCAGTGTAAATGTGAAAAACTGCAATAGAATACCCACGCCTTCGACAACATGCACGAAAAATGCTTTCTTGCTTTTCAACCACTTATTGCTGCGAAACTACATTCTTCTTCCTAACCCAAATCAAGACACCCTTGAGGCCACAAATGACTGATAGCCATCTAGAGGATGAGCTAAAAGTGCGGTCCTCCATGTTACAACCAAATATTTAAATACTTTCCAACAAAGAGGCAGTCACAACATAGTCATTAAAAGGTTAACTTAGAATTAACAATTTTTTGAAGTTAGTACATAATAAGATTTTTACAAAACAATGCACATTTCGAAGTATATCTAATTAAAGTTTCTTGAGTGCGGCTTTGTTAGATTACAGCTAACTTAATACAGCCTTCCAACATGAAAAGGCTCTCCACATCTGTTTTAGCTGATTGGTGTATCAAATAAACGGCCAGGTTGAAAAAGTCAGGGAACTTACGTATCATCAACTTGTTGTTTATTGTCCTCAAAGTAGTAACCCACAGAAAGTTCAGTCACCAAGTGCACCTTAATAGACTATTTTTGGGTCGTAATTTCTCTAATGACTCTGAATGGAAATCGCATATATTAACATAGAAATATCCACCCTATAATTAGAATACGTTATTCATCTATCCACATAAATCTGCAACAAGCTTTTCATCTCTCCGTTAATCCACTACTACATACATATCATATTCGACAGAGACTTTTTATTTTCTTCTGTGTCACAGTTAGCGTTGCCAAATTGTACAAGCTTCTCAGGGAAGTAATTTGCCTTTCAGTAAGAAAGTCTCTTCCCGAAAAGCAACGAAATTTACATAAGGAAAGACAAACGAAAAAAAAGAGGCTAAATTGGAGCTATGCGTCCATTTCGTATATTTTCTAAGGTGAAACAAAAAGATAATTTTATGAATTCTCTATGACGATAAAGTGTATTGGGGTTTTCTTTTAAGCAATAATCACTAAAGTTATCTTTAGTATACAGTACTTCAGTATGAAGTATTAATAACCATCCATTAAAAGCAACAATACAGTAATATTTAGCAAAGGCAATAGAGTGAGGACAGTTTGTAAAAGCAATAACGATAATATTACTGGGAAATTCAAAAATAAAGTATCAGCAAACGCATTAAATGAAGTCAAATAATGAATGCAGCGAAATTAAATTAAACTGCAAAATTAATGACGTGAATACCGCTAATGCAAACAATCGCAAAAAAGTAATCAGCGATAGCAATCTAAAAGTGACAGTAGCAATAAAGGAAATAAAAAAAGCAGCAAAATGAAATCAACTAATGAATATAATAACGAGAAATTAAATAGCGAAATCAATAGCCCCCGGATTTAAGTACTAACAATACAATGAAATGAATTTGCGGAAACAAAGAAACGTAGTTAAATAAATCAGATACCCATGACACCAATAGTTTTTAATAAAATAGAACAAAATCAACCATGCAGTGTGAAGATTTTAGCTACTTATGAAATTTAAAGGTTAGCTTTAATGTTTGCATTTTGTAAGAGTTTTTTTTTTTGATTGGAGGTTTAACGACCACCGTGAGCAACTCAATGGGCTATAAGCAGTCGCCCGTCCCTAATTTAGGGTCACTGGTTCCAGGGAAGGGAGCTAGCCAGTGCGTGCCGTAAGACAAACACAACATCCATGCCTCACCGTGATTCGAACCCGGACCCCTCACGGACGAATGATCAGAGGCCAGGGCCTTAGACCACTGCGCCACCGGGGCGGCCGTAAGAGCTTAAACTGTAAGGTTTAAATGCTTAATCAGAAACTTAGACACTTGTAAATAAAGAA
Source organism: Macrothele yani (assembly GCA_039090855.1). Classification (NCBI taxonomy): domain Eukaryota; kingdom Metazoa; phylum Arthropoda; class Arachnida; order Araneae; family Macrothelidae; genus Macrothele; species Macrothele yani. The sequence continues at coordinate 87,593,712 of CM077001.1, forward strand.
AAGCACTAACATCTTAGGTAGGGAAGGAATCATATTATCCACTTACCGAAGTGCACATTTATTTGTTCTTCACTGGTACTTTACCACAGAAGGACACGCTAGCCAGAATATGATTTTGTTGGCTTAAATCATATAACAATCACAAAATCAAATTGTCTCTGTCAAAAAGCACTTCTATCTAAAAAGTCCTTATCTCAAAAATACACACACTATCAAGACGTGAAATCAAATGCATTAAGAGAACGTTATCTTATCAACACAATTATGTCAAATAGCTCTATCCAAAATACATTTATGGTTGACAAGACGTTATCTCAGTTTCTCTCTTCTTTACTTTTCTACAATCAGTATTTACATTTCACTTACCTGTGACCTACTACCAATGCTGTCAAACTTAGAAAGCTCGTGAGGGAAAATAATGTGTCGTTAAGTCAGAAAATATTTAACGAGTATATACGCTATCAAGACGCTAAATCAATGGGCTCTATCCAAAGTATACTTATGGTTGACTAGCCGTTATCTCAAATCCGCTATCCATTGCATTTCTACCAACAGTATTTACATTTCATTGACCTCTGACCTACTGTCAGTGCTGCCAAACTTAGAAAACTTGATGGGGAAAATAATGCGTCGTTAAGTCTGAAAACGTTCAACGGGGAAAAAACAGATTTACATCAGAACACAAAAACTTAAAAGGAGGATAAATTGCAGGTATACGCCACACCAGTGAAAAAGCAGTATCATGGATTTAAATAGTGAAATCAGTTAATTGAGATAAAATGATAAAATAATGAAATTATAATTAATAAAAGCAACAGTATGAAGTCAACGAGGATGATATTCAGTTAGATGGTGAAATCAGTGAAGCGATGGTGAAATCAGTGAAGCTATGGTTAGTAGAAACTACAGCAATACAACATAAATTGAATGAGTATGAACCATGTATAAAAAAAGCTACCTGAAATGGAAGTAAAAATTGCACGTTTAGGCAGGCGAATTTCCTTCTGTTATATGTGACTGCATTTAAAATCATCGTCTTCAAAGAAACGGGTAATTTACGGTATCATGAAACACGGCCATTTATCTCTTAGATTTTAGCGTTAAGTTTCGGAACGTATATATTCTTTTCATCCATGTGTTGAATATATTGCATTTTCTACAGAGTTTTTTTATGTTTTCAGCCACATGAGAATTTTTTCTTTTCGCCTAATTTACTTTTTCTTACACGAATCCACGGAGCGTAGAACCACAGTGCGAACTTTAATCTTTTAAACAGAATTTCGGATCGTCAACTCAGACAGTTCTCGTTGGTAACATCTGAACCAAAGAAATGAATGAGCTTACGAAACAGTGACTTCCGAAATGTCTTAAAACTGACATAATGTTTCTCCCACGGGAGCGTTCCACAGAGTATATGCAATAGGAGAAAAAAGCAGTATTTGTCTCTTCCTTGTTCAAGATGGCTTTTTTCTTCAATCTTCTCTTTGTCCTTATGATAAAAAAAAATCGAGTGTTTTTTCCAGGATATTTGGTAAGCAGATGAAGATGGATCATTGTGTCAGTGGTGCCAAAATCAGGGGATCCCATTTATCAACTTAAAACAGATGCTTTAGCTCTGTTGGCAGCTGAAGGGGATGAACCCTCTGGAAAGCACAAGTTCACACACATTCGAGGAAAAGAAATGCGTGAGAATGGATTTCTGCTTTGAAGCAATGCATACGGGGAAAAATCCAGCGTCACAAACTAAAACTGATAGGACGACGCTTTTCGATGGCTGAGAACTATTTTGTTAGGAATGGATTCACATCCACAGCACTTGGACACGATACATTTGCTGCTATTCATTTGGGCACTAGACATAAAAGGGGTTCATCGTTTAATGAAATTAAGAATATGATCAACATTGCGCTTACCACAGTTATACATAAGACTAACAGATGACATGGTTATGCTTCACCTGCACTTCCGGTGATCGCTTTGTGACGTCACTGTCCAAATCGCCAACGTAAGACTACCTAATCGCCACGGTTCTTTCTATCAATATTATTTATCAGCCAGCTGGAATCTTCATAAATTCTACCAGATTTTTTAATGCATAATGTTCTCAATTTTTAATTTAAAAAAATTGGGGAATGTTGCCAGGATACTTTTGCTATTCCTCACAAAAACTTCTTTATTACATGACCATAATATATCCTGCTGCAGGTTTTTCCTTCTAAATTTACTTAAAAACAGCAAAAATTTCCCTTATGACTAAATTAACATTTAAAAGTATAACCATTTTTCCGCCCTTTACGCAACAAAAATGTGCGGGAGGTATGTTTGGAATCTCCATTACTGAAATATTCAGGTGACTGTGAATTTCTTCTGTGTTTAATGTAAATGTGCTTTTGGATAAACTTTTGTTCAGTGTTTGAGTTATAAAAATTGACAAGACATCTTCCTCCATAGCTACAGTTCGGATCTACGATTCATATGTTAGGACGGTGACGTCACTCAGTGATGTCACGATTATTCTTCTGTGCCGCCGCGGTGGCGCAGTGGTCTAAGGCGCTGGCCTCTGATCATTCGTCCATAAGGGGTCCGGGTTCGAATCCCGGTCAGGCATGGATGTTGTGTTTGTCTTACGGCACTGGCTCTTTCCCTTCCCTGGAACCAGTGACCCTAAATTAGGGACGGGCGACTGCTTATAGCCCATTGAGTTGCTCACGGTGGTCGTTAAACCACCACTCAAAAAAAAAAAAAAAAAATATTCTTCTGCGAGGAACGCGGGATGAATAAACCTTACTGTCTATTAACCTTGAGTTATACGCACCATTTCGGCGACAAATATAGTGTTACTACAACTAGACAGTTGTACTGATTTCTCAGAATTACGCATAATACGTCTATCTAACTGTCGTAACGCCATTTGTCTAAAAATTATGACAGTTGATTGATTTGTTAGAAGTTTGTGGTGCAAGGATCTCAAAGGGATAAAGGGCGCCAACTTATGATAGTTAAATGCATGCAAGTAAATCAAAAAATAAAAGCAATTTGGAAATTACGTGGTAACCACAGCGGAGCTGACGCAATACAACACCTTTGCAACGGCTTATGGGTGGTTCCAACACGCACAGCGCAGCGCTCCGCCGTTAGTCTACTTGAAGCCAAGGCCAAATAAACTTGGAAGCTCCGCTGCAGGATTACATCATTGTTGAACAACGCGCCGTAGTGAGATTTCTTTGGGCAGAGGGAATGATGCCTGCTGAAATTCACAGAATGATGTTGGCACAGTACGGAAGTGAAAACAGCATGACTCAACGAAAAGTTTATGAATGGGTAAAGTGGGTAAAGCAAGTTAAACCAACGAAGATCGATCTGGTGTTCCACATCGAACAATGGTTTAAAGCGAGTAAAGCAAGTTTAACAGACGAAGATCGATCTGGTTTTCCACATCGAACACACTGATCCAAATTGACAGGCTTGATCAGAGAAAACCGACGGGTTACGTTGTCCGCTGTTGCTGAATTTGGATATCAGCTATGGATCCGCACTTGCTATAGTGCGTGATGCCTTGGGATACCGTAACGTTTGTGCAAGATGGATATCCAAACAGCGTACTGATCTGCACAAGCAACAGCGGGTGGAGGTTGCGACCCAATTCTTGAAATGTTATGAAAACGATACGAATGTTTTGGCGTGGGTTGTCACCAGCGACGAGACATGAGCACATCACGGTGTAACAGAAAGCTAGAGACAAAGCATGCAGTGGAAACACCCATTTCCTCCAGTAAAGAAGAAATTTAAACTACAGCCCTCCGCCAAGAAAATCATGCTGACCTTCTTTTGGGACATAAAGCGTCCTATTTCGGCGCATTTTCAGAAACACGGACAAACAGTGACCAGTGCAAAGTACTGCGCTGTTCTTACAGAGAAACTGAAACCTGCAATTCGCAGCAAAAGAAGAGGAATGCTGTCAAAAACAGTCTTGCAGCACCATGACAAAGCACGACCCTATGTAGCGGCTGCAACGGTGGAGGCAATGCAACAACTGCGGTTTGAAAGTCTTCCACATCTCCCTTACAGCCCTGATCTGGTGCCATGCGATTATCAAGTCTTCGATCCACCTTAAGAGGCTCTACGCGGTCGCAGGTTCACCTCTGATGATGAGGTTTCGGAAACGGTGCAGTCATAGATTCTGGAACATCAGAAAAGCTTCTTCTCCCAAAGAATGAAGAAGCTAGGGGAACGATACAAGAAGTGCATCAACCTGCAGGGAGACTACGTAGAGAAATGAGATAGTTGTTATGATCTTTGCTCACAGTTATGGGTATTAAAGGGTATGTTGCCTTTACTTTTTGATTCTCCCTCGTACCATACTGATAGTTTGGAGACTATTCATTCAAGATGTGCCAATATAATTCGATGAATGCATGGTAAAATGAACAGCAGGTATTTAAGAAAACTCACTTGACTGACCTCCAAAATAATCTTAAAAAAACACAGAAAAAATATACCGTACTTTTCGGGGTATAAGACAAGACTTTTTTCTTTAGAAGTCCGGGCCTCAGCTTATATACCTCATCGACTTATCTATTGATTGGTCATTGAAATTTATCAATGAGAAAAAAACAACAACAACAACATGTTATGCCTTAAATTCAGCCGTGATCAGAATACCCGAAGCGCGCTATTGCAGTGATAAGAAACCATTCCAAACCCGTACGAAATGTAATATTCCATTCATTAAGAACTTGTTTAAAAACAGCTGAAACAGATATAAGTCGTTCGTTCAACAGAAAACAAAACATAATTAAAATCATCTTGATCTATTTGGAGTGGTAGTTGTCGTATGCTAACTGCATCTTCCTCTCGATCACGCTGCAAACATTCCTTCCGAATCCCATGTGCTCTGCTCGATATACTGAGTACAAATCGGTCGACAGATGGCAGCGCATCGGCGCTCGTTCCTCTCACTCCTATAGTTTCATTTAAAAGGCACTACCAGAGAGTTCGCAGACAACGACTGCGCACTGAGTTAAAGTTCTGACCGACCCCCCCCCCCTCCCCCCCAAAAAAAAACCAAAAAAAAAAAAAAAAAAACCTCGAAACAACTTACCGCTCATTTTTGACCAGCACACCCTGAGAGAGTTCCGCTGTTACGTTCGAAACCACAGAGAAATAAGAATGTGACCTGCAGCGCCATCTGGGAAGAGCCCTTGCATCAGAGTTGCTTGACATCGTCGGACGTGCGCTCGCCAAACCGCACACCCGAAGATCTTAGCGCAAATGCGATATGCACACTGAACGAACCTTCTCCTCTCAATGAAAACATTATAAGGGGAGATTAATTTTAACCACCACTTGAAGCCTTAGAACAAACTCTGGCAATTTTTATTAGAAATAAATAAAAAAATAATAATATCGGTAATGTAGGTTAAATTGCGACTCTGTGTGAGCGGGAAGCTTTCACTAAATTTATCAAAGCAGTTGGAATCCAACAAAGCCACGAATTTAAGATATAATATCTCCGATTTTAATTCATTGACACTTCACACAAACTGAAACACCTCTCGCGAAATACATTCGGCCGTAATCACGCAGGACACAACACAGCAAATAGGTAGCGGACGCAGTGGCGTATCTTGGGTCCGAGACTTGGGCTATCTCACCCCCCCCCCCTACACAGTACTGTTTTTTTTAAAATTGCGAAGTTTATTTTTTAATTGTTAAATAACAGAAGTAATAACAGAAGTATTTGAACACTTATTTGTGCACGAACTCCATTCTTCTTTCCTTTTGTGTGAATTAGAGTGTTACGTTTTCATAAAAATGTTTCTTCCGAGTACTTTTTAATATTTAAAAATAATGTTTTTCTCTATTAACAAACCAGCCAAGTTGCTCGAATGTACTTGTCCTTGTGTGGCTCTAAGATATATCTTGATTATTTTTAATACGGAAAAACTTCTTTCGGCAGTTGCAGTTGTTGATGAACAGTTTCATATTAGATCTGCTAATTTGTACACCTCAATAAACACTATATCCAATTATTAAACTTTATGTAACAAGTAACGCCTCTTACTGATTTGTTTTGTATTCATCAAGGGAATAGAACACCTTCAGTTCATTTTTTTAATCGAGCTGTATCAAAATTTGAAGCATAGAGTTCTTTAAGCTCTGATAGTAGATGTTCAGGGAAGCTTTCACTAAATTTATCAAAGCAGTTGGAATCCAACAAAGCCACGAATTTAAGATATAATATCTCCGATTTTAATTCATTGACATTTCACACAAACTGAAACACCTCTCGCGAAATACGCGCTGGAAGCATGGAGGGACTGAGGTAGACCGAAGTCTTCGTTTTTTCGGAGCGAACCCTTGGCTAAACAAATGGCCACTCACGAGCTCCGTAGCTGATTCATGTTGTCGTGGAAACGCTAGCAGGAGATAGTATTGAAACTCTTCGCATCAGAACAGCGAAGTCTCTCGAAGACCTACTTGCGTTACGTTGATGCCGTTGATAATCGCTCGCCAGACTGATTCTCATAATCGAAAGAAGCGAATCCTCTAGTGTTTTTTTCGCACCGAAAGCATTGACATATCTTAATACCGTTGATAATTGACTTTTATTTGTGTATATTTAATAAAATTTTATTTGTGCATTCTCTAGGCTTCGCAGCCAGCCTAGCTAGCCTCGAATATACGCCACTGACCGGGCGCGATAAAAGCAGAAGAGTGAGCTCTGACGCGATGCCATCTATTGGCATCGTGAGAACTATTTTCCAGCCGGTTTCGGAGTAATAAGTTAGCGCCAGTTCGCGAAAGAAAAAAATGAAGTTATGAAATTCAGCTTCCTGCCAAAAAGAAAAATGTGGAAATTACCTCTCATTCTGTTCCTTTTAATATATTTACCGGAACATTAAGGCTAGGGCCACACGAGCGATAATTACTGCCAGATTTCTTCAGTAAATGCAGCTGTTTCAAAAGTAGCCAATAAATGGCTAGACGGTAGCAGTTAGATGTTGCTCTCATCACAGGTGCTGCCCGGCCAGATGAGCAGTACGTGCATCAGCCAGATTGCTTATTGAGTTGGTTGATGGTAGTGTGATGAAACATGAATCTCCAGCGTAATAATAAAAAAAAAGCTGTTCTATTATCATTATTATGCTTAATAATAATTCGTCGTCGACGTCGGCGAACATATCATAGGCAGTGGTGGATTCATCCTATTATTAATAAAAGATCACACAATGGAAAGTTTGCACTTCTTCACAGAAAATTTCTACTGTTCCAAAACGAGTTTTTTAATATTATGGAATGTCTATAAAGTCTTTTGACTTTCTTCTCTCCGTTAAGAGTGATAGCCTTAAAAAATCTGATACTGTTATGCGACATTCTTTATGCGTGGAAGAAAAAGTAGCAGTTGCATTCGGACGGAACAGAACTGGATGCCTTTGAACTTGAATTATTATGCGTTCACTGTCAATATAATCCATCGTGATTAAATAAAAAAAATAGAAACAAATCACACCACTCGATTCCCTTCAAATGTCGCTGTGTGTAGCCAACGTTCCGGCTACAAATGTAGTGCGTAAAACGTGTCGGGGCGCATTCTTCTGCGACATGGCCGTGATGTCGCACTTCTCACTACCTGATTGGCGATATTTACTGCTGCGTCTAGTGACTACTGTTGCAGGCCTTTGAGTGCATTTCTTGCGCTACAAAAGTAGCAGAAATCCGGATATAATTATCGCTCGTGTGGCCCTAGCGTAAGAATATAGTTATAGAATGTCGGAACTTTAACTGCATTTATTTTAGCCTCGTCTTATACTCAGAATCCACTGATTTATGAATGAAGATAACGGAATTGAGAATTTTAACCCATTAGACTTAAACTCCATATCGACTTATAAGCCGAAAAATATACGGTACTTTTGGCATCGTTTATATAACTGCTGGAAGCTGTGAAACACTCGCGACTTAGACATATCTCTCTGCTTTTTTTTTTTAGGTTCGTCTGCATTGTTATAGCACTTTGAGCATCTAATCAGTTAGATAGGATTAGTGTCAATCTTCCCCCTAAATGACCACTTTGAAGAACAAAGTAAGGGGGGAACAAAGCTTTGCGATGCGGAGGATCACTCGTTCCAGCCGCGTTCGGCCCACTTCTCGAAAAGCACATACACTATATTGACAAAAGTCACCGGACACCCCTTTAAAAGCAAATGAACTGATCCGCTGCGTTGTTAAAATGCGCGGTACAGCTGCAAACGATATAAAAACAAGCCTGCGGCTGACCGCGATCATATCGCACTGTGAGGTTGAGTGAAAAGGTCGCTGCAGGAGAGAACTGACTTTGAGAAAGGAAAGATTGTTGGGTGTTATATTAGTGGGTTGTACATAAGAGAAACCGAGAGGCGTTTAAACATACCCAAGTCAACTGTTTTGGATGTACTGAATACGTGGAAGACACATGGCGTGCTTGAAGCAGCAAAACGTATCGGCAGACCAAAGAAAATCAGTGACAGAGAACGTGGAAGCCTCAGCAGAGTCGTTGCAGCTAATCGACGGAGTACTGCACGAGACTTCAGTGTACAGGTGAGTAAAAATGCTGGAACCTCGGTATGTACACGTACCATTCTCAGAGAACTTCATTCCATGGGTTACCGTGGTCGTGCGGCTGCTCATAAGCCTTTTATCTCCACTCGAAATGCTACTCGTCGCTTAGTATGGTGTAAAGAACATTTATCGTGGACCGTAGACCAATGGAAACGGGTCCTATGTACGGATGAATCAAGATACACGATCCATCAGTCTGGTGTGGCGCAGCCGCGGGAACGCTATTTACAACAGTGTACTGCTCCTTCGGTCAAGTTTGGAGCTGGCAGTGTACTCGTGTGGGGGTGTTTTTCGTGGTATGGTCCCGGCCCATTGGTTATTGTGGACAAATCTGTTAACCAGCACGTCTACCTCGATATTCTGGACAATTATGCCCTACCAACTCTGTGGCAATACCATGGAACCTAGCCTTGTTGGTACCAGCAGGAGAATGCATCGAGCCATAAAGTAAGGACTGTTACGGCGTGGTTTGACGATAATTCCGTCCCGTATCGTGTGTGGACTGGCCAGCAGAGAGCCATGATCTTAATCCCATAGAGCACCTTTGGGATGAATCAGAGCTCCGCATAAGAAGTTTGGAACCAAGGCCTACTACTAAGGAACAGTTAGCGGCAGCATTTTGTACTGAATGGAAGCGCATGCCTATCGCTGTGTTCCAAAATCTTGCCGAAAGCATGTCTCGAAGGGTCAGTGCATGCATTAAGGCCAAAGGTGGGCCGACACCGTAATAATGTATGTCAATAAATGCTATGTTGTGTTTCTATTCTAGGCGTCCGGGGACTTTTGTCAATATAGTGTATATTCGTTCGAGTTGATTTCAGCGCAGTTTATAACCCAGAGTAAATTCGTTCCAGCCGGTAAAAGGGTTAAGTCTCTTGAACCATTCACTTGTGAATAGATTAGGGCTCTTTCTCCAAATGCTCTTTTTCAGCATTTCAATTTTGATGCGTCGGCCATTTTAAAATCCAACGAATCACTAAAACACAAAAATACTCAACATAGTGATAGGCTAGAATGAAAACAGGTCCAGATCTGAAACTGGCCATGACTTTGATTACCTCCGTCGCTATCATAACTGTAAACACCACTGTATGCAGTGCCCCCACTCTGAGTACAATAACTGTACTTTTGTAGCTCCTTTACTTTTTTAACATACCTGATATCAGCCCATGTTATTCGGAAAGGAAGTATATTTCAGAGGTTTCCAGGTCAAAGCATACGACATTTAATCAAAGACCAACTGTGTGCAGTGAGACCTATGGTCTTAAATTAGTGCAAGCGACATTAACAATAAAGCGCATGTGTGTGACTCAAAGTCAGTTACGTGAAGATAGTTAGTAACAGAAATGCGGTTAAGTGGCAAATGAAAAATTGTTCTCGTATGGCATTCATTCATACATTTCATTAATTTTTCTAAAATCAGTAAAACTGTAATAATTTCCCGTTCGACATATCAATTTTTCTTGTTTCATCGCTGAACAGACAGTAAGTAAATTTCTTTTTAATTAGTCAACAAGGTATTCGAAATTTTCTGTTACCGTTTTTGAGTCAGGTTTTGTTCCCAACGACTTTTAATTCTTAGAGGGAAGTTGTCACCCAGTTTTAAAAGTTATCCTTTAAACTTCAAAATACTAAGCCGAACGTATCAGCTGTATTTCCTTACCATTTTGTCAGAACCGGAAGTCATATTTACATTATTTATTACCTCTAATGCAATGCAATTTATCTGGATATAAATATGACTGTTTACTCAGCACAGTTTCACATTACTTAGTCTACGAAAATCCCTTTAATGAATCACTAAAGCAACAGTGCTCAGAGTTATTAGTAGAATTATTTTTGAAGAATAACAAAGTAGAACCGGCTTTCTCTGTAAACTCTTTCTGAAACTCTCCCTTCTTGGGTGCTTTAATGGTCGCTGTTGCAAAAACTGATTAACTTCAAACACGGATTAAGTTTTACAACTTAAGGTGGTTCCACCTAAACTTTCTGCCTTATGTTTCCAATGATAAAACTTCTTTACATATTTTCTTCGCAATTAATGTATTCCCAAGGATGAAAAGCTGCACATCGATAAAACTAACTTTAAGTTATAGAAAGGGATACTTAATACTTGCTCAAACATAACCATAATTATATAAAAAATCAATATTTTTTTGAGCAATGTTCAGACCTGTTAATAGATGGCACGACCTGTACATTGATGACATCAGCATAGACAAACAAATGTTGGATTGCTTAATTATGGTACTGTTATAGCAACTATTAAGCATCCCATGCTATAACTTAAAGTTAGTTTTATCGACGTGCAAATTTTCATCCTTGGGAATACATTAATTGCGAAGAAAATATGTAAAAAAAGTTTTACCTTTGGAAACACAAGGCAGAGATTTTAGGTGGAACCCCCTTAAGCACGTTACAGAATACATAGTACACTTTCTCCTACTATTACTCAACAACAAGATGAGTCGTAATATCTGTTTTCGTGCATCATGATTTTCTCACAGAAGCAGAAAGCGCCATTCAGCTTTTGTATGATTCATACCTATATTCAATTTAATTTGAGCTCAAAACTTCAAACGCAATATTGACGTAATAAATTCGTTTTCTTTTTGTTGAAAATTCAAAATATATGCCTCCCTCAGAATCATGACAACACTTATTTACTGCTTGCTGTGTGATAAAAACAGTTGGGCTCGTCCAGCACAAAGAGTAGGACAAAAGTTCTCCGCGAATTTGTGGTGTTTTTCTATAAAGTGAGGCTGAACGATTCTTTAAATCAGAGGAAATAAATTCCTATCGAATGTTCTACAGAGACACCTGGTTTTCTTTTGTCAGATAACGAAAGTCGGCTAACTCGCTCCTGAGCTAGTGCGAATGCCGTGCGGATTTACTGCAGGACATCACCACCACGCTTGCTTCTAAAGTTGATTTTACTGCAGGACATCACCCCCCCCCCGCTTGCTTCTGCGAAAGGATGTTACGAAGCATCAGCTGGTTGGTTACCTTTGGTTGCCCAGGAGTGAATGAGGAGACTTTCTTTAACTGACAAAAGAAAACCAACTTTCTTTCAGGAAATTTTCGGTGGGAATCTGTTTCCTCAGACTTAAGGAATCTTTCACCTCCAATTTCTAAGAGTTTCGCCGCACATTTGCGGAGAAAACTTGCCCTAGTGTTTGTGTCAGGTAATATACTGATTTCATTGTCCCGTTCCGCCAATCTGTCTTGGCTCCACGGGGACTTATTGAGCACCTTGGATGTTATTTTGACATGTTGCGACAATTATCCTGCCTTGAGACGCCGGTTCGGACCCTGGCCACCCCAATGGCCTAGAGACCAGCCCGTGGTGACGTGCTGGCAGGCGACCTAGTATACCTTGTCTGGGTTCCCGCTCTGTCTGGCGGGATAGGTCGTTTCTTACTTTATCGTTGACTGGAAGATTCCTTGCCCTCGAACATTTTTTGGGGAATAATTTCCCTTTATTTTCTTTTTCAAAACATCTACACACATGTATACACTGTCCTCATGCTTAGGACTTACAACATCAAGAGATAGCAAAAAATTTATTTACAGAATATTTACATTGGTGGTCTCTTCGTCTGCTTTCCCACAGACTTCTACCCTCATTCATCTTCCGAATCGCTTTCGGTGTGCACGTTCACCTCCTGCGTTTCGGTCCCCGTTTGATTGGGGAAGGTGGTATGTTGCTGGAGGGTTAGCCTTTCAACCAAGGCTATTATCCCCCTCCTGTTAACGGAAGATTGGATGAGCAGATCCAATCTTCGCGTTCTTTGCACACCTGGGATCAGTGTGTTTCTCCATTCGGCGAAGCCACTGCATTCAAGTACGCAGTGTTCTATGCTTGCCGTTCTCTTTCCACAGGGACAAGTGCAGTTCCTGATGGCAAATCTGCCTAGGTATTCAGGGCTGATGCCATGGCCACTGAGTACTTGATTCAGGAACTTATTTGTCTGTGCTCGTTTGGTCGAGACCTTCGGAAACACTCTGTGTGTCTTCCGCCCTGTCTCTCCAGTGTCCCATCTGACCTGCCATTCGGTCATGGTCCGACGTGCTAATGCTGCGCGAGTACACCTTCGCGGCGTTCTGCATTGCACGTCGACCGTCTCTTTCAGCGTGGCTGCCTTCGCCAGCTGATCTGCCCTTTCGTTTCCTAGGGTTCCGACATGGCTTCGTACCCAGTGGAAACTAACTGCCCCATCTCCCTCTGCCCTCAAGAGGGTTTTGATCCTCTGGACGATGGGGTTTCTTCCCCTGAATCTACTCAGAGCCTGCAGTGCTGCCTCACTGTCCGAGTAGAGTTTTATTCTTTCGTCACTACGCCTGGGGAGTGCCCAGGTGAGTGCCGTCTCTATCGCCAGAAGTTCTGCCTGGAAGACAGAAGCGTTCTGCGATAATTTCACGCTTCCTGCAGCGGCTTCGTTCCCGTCCGAGAACGCACAGAAGCCTGCCCCCACTTGTCCCTTCAACTTTGAGCCGTCCGTGAACAGCTCATGCCCAACTCCCGTGGGTTTCTCCTTGTCCCACGGTGGGCAAATTTCCTCGGCAGGGTGGATCTGCCAGTCCACGCTTTCCATCTCCATGTCGGAGGCTCGATGCGGCGCACCGAGAAGGTAGGCGTCCTCGCCTGACCTTAGGCAGTGCATTGCTGCCTCCCTTTCCGCTACTAGGTCTGCCGGCTCGCACCCCGCCAGCACTTGGAGTGCTAGGGTCGACGTTGTGCGAAAACAACCGGTTATCCCTAGTAGGGCCAACCTTTGGATTTGGTTTATCCCCTTCTTCATTCTGACTGTGGGAGTCCACCATGCTCCACTTGCATACGTCAGAATTCTTTCAATTCCTCTCTGATAGATGGCCTTCTTGGTTTTGCCCGTTAACCTCATGCCATTCAATCTATTGAGAATCACCGTGCACCTTGTTCTAAGGTGCCTCAGGTGTGGCAGCTCTGATAGACTCTGATCCAGGACCACACCCAAGTATTTCATTTCACGCACCGCCTTGATAGTGCACCCTTGGAATCTGCACTGGGGTGGTGTTTTCATTACTCCTCTCTTAGCTATTGCTAGCAGAGTGGTCTTCTCAGGAGCGAAGCACAGTTTGCTTTCTCTGCTCCAATTTTCTAGCACATCCAAGGCCCTATGTGCTTCTCTTTCGATCACGTGTCTCCCTGAGGCGGAGACCACGAGAACGAAATCGTCCGCATAGGCTTGAATCTCCACTGCGGGCCCCAGGTCTAGGTTCAGTGCTGAATCAGCAACTATATTCCACCAGAGCGGCCCGGAGTTGGATCCTTGCGGACACCCTCTATGGTACGAACGCGAGGATTGCCCATTCCCCGCTTCGAACTCGACTCTTCTATCAGACAGGTAGCTGCTGATCAGTTTGAACAGGTTCCTTGGACAGCCAAGTTCTTTAAGTCTGGTTAAAACCATTAGCCACCAGACACTGTTGAATGCCCCCCTCACGTCTAGTGAGATGAAGCAGGTATGGAGCCCCTCCGCTTTGTTCCTCTCTGCCCTTTCTCGGAGGCTGCGAATTGCCTGCGTTGCGCAACGCCCCGGAAGGAAACCGAATTGGTTCCTGTTTAGCTTTCCCTGCTCCATGAGAAAGCCAAGCGCTCTGTTCGTTATGAGCTTGTCCAGCACCTTGCTCCACGCCGAGAGGAGGCAGATGGGCCTATAGGCTGCGGGATCATTTTTGTTCTTTCCGGTCTTGTTGAAAAGAACTAGCACCGCTGTTTTCCACAAGTCTGGGAAGATTCCCCTCCCCAGGCATTCGTTTAGGAGCGCCACAAAATACCCGGGATTTGCATAGTAGATTTCTCTGACTATGCTGAGGTCGAACCCGTCCTTGCCTGGTGCTTTGCCCGTATTTAGACTGGAGAGGGCATTCTCCACTTCGTCTCTCGTGAAGGGGGGGGGGGTCCTCACCAGTGTCCGGCGGGATCCGACATTCTTCCCTTATTTCTTTTTGTTGAGGGAGTCCCCTTCTCCCTCGTCTCCTTGGAAGTGGTAATCCAAGAGACTTTCTACGGTACTATCAAGAGTCTTTGATAGGCTACCGTCTGCCCTTTCTACCGCTGCCAGTTTTAGCGGTTCGGTTATGGATCCCCTCGAGATCTTATAGGGGATCCCGAAAGGGTCAGCCGGAGTTTGAAACTCACACAGTTTTCTCCAGTAGGAGATTTTCGAGAGATTCAGTTCTCTCCTGTATGCTGAACGAGCCTTTTTATGCACTTCTGTGCACTCCCTGTCTTGCGGAGTAGCTTTTGCTCTTTGCAGAGCTTTCCTACTCCGCCTAGCTCTCGCCCTTAGAGCTTTTAGTTTCTCCGACCACCAGGGGTGGGGGTCCTTGGCTCCCCTTTTATTTCCCTTACTACTCTCGCATAGCGTTGTTATTTGACTGGTAAGTTCTTCAAAGAGGGAGTTGAGGTCCGACACTTCTGCGGCCTCTTCTTCCCTCCTACCCCCCAACAAGGTAGTTATTGAACGTTTTGACTCTATGTGTCTTCCATCGGTAGTACCATGGACATTGCTCTCAGAAGTTTTCTCTCTTTGCTGCGCTCTCCTGCAGTCTTACTTCGCGCTACATAGAGCATGGCTAAAGAACACCCATTTTATATCAAGTTGAGAAGTTCTGCACCAGCCGCTTTGCCAACTAATTACATCCCTGCTTCAGAGGAACTATGAAATTTCTTGCTGATTTATTTATTCCAGAAAATCACAAATTCCAAGTTGGCATTTAAATAAAATACGAACAAAACTACACTACTCATAAAAAATGCCCCACCGAGAATGAATGTCATGCGAATGATACAAAGCAACGTTTCTAAAAGTAACAGGGTAAGTAGCTAATGATCACATATACTGCCTGTTTAGTGAGATAGGCATATGGATATTAAGTAACGTCAGTGCAGGTTGCAGCCATCTCTCGTGGTAATATGAGATCTGACACTGTTGAAAAAGGGTCTGGTTCATTTGCCCGACGTTTATTTCACCGAAGGGTCACTTGACCGAAAATCACTTCACCGAAAAAATTGTTTCACCGAAAGATCACTTGATCGAAGCGTTCATTTCACCGAAGGGTCACTTGATCGAAAGGTACATTTCACCGAAGGGTCACTTGATCGAAAAGTTCATTTCACCGAAAGGTCTCTTTACCTAAAAGTTCATTTCATCGAAAGGTCATTTCACCGAAGGGTCAGTTTATCGAAAACGCTAGATTTCATTACAGGATCTGTTGAAGCATGGTGCAAGTTTGACAGACAGACCACCGAAACGTTAGGGGATCATACTCAAATTGCACTTTTGATTTCTCCGTGTCACAGAGAACGCAAAGATTTAGTTTTAAGGCAAAAATAATTAATTTTAAGTCCCTATGCCTCGGCCTAGGCCTTTTTAGCAAGTTTTATCATGTTCATACGTTTTTCATAAAAATCATGTTCAGTGCTCATGTTCATAAATAGTTTACATGAAAAGTCAAGATAATAACGTTGCACATTTATTCAGGCAAAAAAGAATCAATATTAGGGCCGTAGGCCTCGCTTCGGCCTTTTTAGAAAATTTTAACCGTGCGTGCTCATGTTCATAAGGTTTACATAACAACTCAAGTTAATGATGTTGTACACTTATTTAGGCCAAAAGAATCAGTCATAAAGCCCACGGCCTCGGCTTAGGCCCTTTTAGAAAATTTTAATCCTGCATGCTCATATTTATAAGGTTTACATAAAATGTCAAGTTAATAATGTCGCACATTTATTCAGGCAAAAAGAATCAATATTAGTGCCGTAGGCCTCACTTAGGCCTTTTTAGCAAATTTTAACGGTGCGTGCTCATGTTCATAAGGTTTACATAAAAAATCAAGTTAATGATGTTACACATTTTTTCAGGCAAAAAGACGTAGGCCTCGCTTAGGCCTTTTTAGCAAATTTTAACCGTGCGTGCTCATGTTCATAAGGTTTACATAAAAAATAAAGTTAATGATGTTACACATTTTTTCAGGCAAAAAGAATCAATTTTAGGGCCCTAGGCCTCCGCTTAGGCCTTTTTAGCAAATTTTAATCGTGCGTGCTCATATTTATAAGGTTTACGCAAAAGTTAAGTTAATAATGTTGCACATTTATTCAGGCAAAAAAGAATCAGTATTAGGGCCGTAGGCCTCGCTTAGGCCTTTTTAGCAAATTTTAACCGTGCGTGCTCATGTTCATAACGTTTACATAACAACTTAAGTTAATGATGTTGTACACTTATTCAGGCCAAAAGAATCAGTCTTTAAAGCCCTAGGCCTCGGCTTAGGCCTTTTTAGAAAATTTTAATCCTGCTTGCTCATATTTATAAGGTTTACATAAAATGTCAACTTAATAATGTCGCACATTTATTCAGGCAAAAAGAATAAATTTTAGGGCCCTAGGCCTCCGCTTAGGCCTTTTTAGCAAATTTTAATCGTGCGTGCTCATATTTATAAGGTTTACGCAAAAGTCAAGTTAATAATGTTGCACATTTATTCAGGCAAAAAAGAATCAGTCTTAAAGCCCTAGGCCTCCGCTTAGGCCTTTTTAGCAAATTTTAATCGTGCGTGCTCATATTTATAAGGTTTACGCAAAAAGTTAAGTTAATAATGTTGCACATTTATTCAGGCAAAAAAGAATCAATATTAGGGCCGTAGGCCTCGCTTAGGCCTTTTTAGCAAATTTTAACCGTGCGTGCTCATGTTCATAACGTTTACATAACAACTTAAGTTAATGATGTTGTACACTTATTCAGGCCAAAAGAATCAGTCTTTAAAGCCCTAGGCCTCGGCTTAGGCCTTTTTAGAAAATTTTAATCCTGCTTGCTCATATTTATAAGGTTTACATAAAATGTCAACTTAATAATGTCGCACATTTATTCAGGCAAAAAGAATAAATTTTAGGGCCCTAGGCCTCCGCATAGGCCTTTTTAGCAAATTTTAATCGTGCGTGCTCATATTTATAAGGTTTACGCAAAAAGTCAAGTTAATAATGTTGCACATTTATTGAGACAAAAAAGATTCAATTTTAGGGCCCTAAGCCTCGGCTTAGGCCTTTTTAAGAACTCTAAACGAATTTCGCGAAAACGTTCCATGTAAGCCAAGCGAGAATTGTGCTTTAATTTGAAGAAATTAATTGCCGATGATCCGAGGTACACTTGGTTTGAGGGAACTGTACCCCGAACTTCCGTAGTATTATATTCTGTGCCGCTGGAGTCTGTCAGTGTATCCAGGATGTTCCCCTTGAAGTGTCTGCGAAGTCCGTGAGCTTTGGGAGGGGCTTTCCCCCAAAATGTTAAAATGGACGTAGAGCTGTAAACATTAGAACCTTGCTTTATATAATGATTCTGTACACGATCACGAATTTTCAGGAGGGTGGGACGAATTCACCCTCCCCCAAGTTTCTAAGAGCGCAGACAGGTGTTCAAGGTAAGGGATTTGCTCGCAATTTCTATGCTTCATGTTGTGTTTAGTGCCAAACTATGTATGCCCTTCCCCCTCCCCCAGAAATTTGGTGAAGTCTGTAAAAGGGATACGAGGTGCTTGGTTTTGAGGGCTCTACCCCCAACTTCCGTAATTTTATATTCTGGACCTCTGGAGTCGGTCATCAGTGTATCCTCGATGTTACCCCTGAAGAGCTCTTGGAAACAGGGGGGGGGTTCAGTTTCACTCCACATTCCTGAAAATTCGTGGTCGTGTACAGAATCATTATATAAAGCATGGGTCTAATGTTTACAGCTCTACGTCCATTTTAACATTTTGGGGGAAAGCCAACCCCCCCCCCCAAGATGACGGACCTCGCGGACGCTTCAAGGGGAACATCCTGGATACACTGACAGACTCCAGCGGCCCCGAACATAATATTACGGAAGTTGGGGGTACACCCTCCCAAAACTAGGTATACCTCGGATCATCGGCAATTTTTTTCTTCAAATTAAAGTGCAATTCTCGCCTCGCTTGGCTTACATGGACCGTTTTCGCGAAATGCGTTTGGAGTTCCCAATTCAGTTCTCAATATATGCCCAGAAACGGTAATCTTTAACCCCCCCCCCTTGATTTTTTTAACTTGACATTTTATGTAAACTTATGAACAAGCAAGATTAGAATTTTCTAAAAACGCCTAAGCTAAAAAAAAAAAGCCCTAAGGGCAATAAAATTTATTCTTTTTTGCCTTAATAAATGTGCAACATTATTAACTTATTAACTTGACATTTTATGTAAACTTATAAACCAGCAAGATTAGAATTTTCTAAAAACGCCTAAGCTAAAAAAAAAAAAAAAAAAAAAGGCCTAAGGGCAATAAAATTGATTATTTTTTGCCTGAATAAATGTGCAACATTATTAACTTGACATTTTATGTAAACCTTATGAATATGAGCACGCTCGATTAAAATGTTCTAAAAAGGCCTAAGCCGAGACCTAGGGCTTTAAGACTGATTCTTTTGGCCTGAATAAGTGTACAACATCATTAACTTGAGTTGTTATGTAAACCTTATGAACATGAGCACGCACGATTAAAATCTGCTAAAAAGGCCTAAGCCGAGGCCTAGAGCCCTAAACTTGACTCTTTTAGCCTGAAAAGTGTGCAACATCATTAACTTGAGTTTTTAGGTTAACCTATGAACATGAGCACGTACCGTTATTATTTTCTAAAAAGGCCTAAGCTGAGGCCTAGGACCTTAAAATTGATTCTTTTTGCCTGAAAAAAATTGCAACATTATTAACTTGACTTTTTATGTAAAGCTTATGAACATGAGCAAGCACAATTAAAATGTTCTAAAAAGGCCTAAGCTGAGACCTAGGGCCCTAAAATTGATTCTTTTAGCCTGAAAAGTGTGCAACATCATTAACTTGAGTTTTTAGGTTAACCTATGAACATGAGCACGTACCGTTATTATTTTCTAAAAAGGCCTAAGCTGAGGCCTAGGACCTTAAAATTGATTCTTTTTGCCTGAAAAAAATTGCAACATTATTAACTTGACTTTTTATGTAAAGCTTATGAACATGAGCAAGCACAATTAAAATGTTCTAAAAAGGCCTAAGCTGAGACCTAGGGCCCTAAAATTGATTCTTTTTTGCCTGAAAAATTGTGTAACATTATTAACTTTACTATTTATGTAAAGCTTATGAACATGAGCAAGCACAATTAAAATTTTCTAAAAAGGCCTAAGCTGAGACCTAGGGCCCTAAAATTGATTCTTTTTTGCCTGAAAAAATGTGTAACATTATTAACTTTACTATTTATGTAAAGCTTATGAACATGAGCAAGCACGATTAAAATTTGCAAAAAAGGCCTAAGCGAGGCCTATGGCCCTAATACGGATTCTTTTTTGCCTCAATAAATGTGCGACATTATTAACTTGACATTTTATGTAAACCTTATAAATATGAGCACGCAGGATTAAAATTTTCTAAAAAGGCCTAAAACGAGGCCAAGGGCTTTAAGACTGATTCTTTTGGCCTGAATAAGAGTACAACATCATTAACTTTAGTTTTTATGTAAACCTTATAAACATGAGCACGCACGGTTTATATTTTCTAAAAAGGCCTAAGCCGAGGCCTAGGGCCCAAAAATTGATTCTTTTTTGCCTGAATAAATGTGCAACATTATTAGCTGGACATTTTACGTAAACCTTATGAATATGAGCACGCACGATTAAAATGTTCTAAAAAGGCCTAAACCGAGGCCAAGGGCCCTAAAACTGATTTTTTTTTTGCCTGAATAAGTGTGTTTACATAACAACTCATTAACTTGAGTTGTTATGTAAACTTCATGAATATGAGCTCGGGGGATTAAAATTTGGCAAAAAGGCACAGGTCTATCTATGACTTATAATTAATGTTATATTTCGAAAAACCTACTTATGGGGAGGTGTTTAAAAGAAATTAAAAGTGTATTTTTTATACAATCCAATAATGTTTAGGTGACCAGTTTTTTAAAAACCAGCACCATACTCCAACAGATCTATAACAACAAAATTCTAAGTTTTCGATAAACTGACCATTCGGTGAAATGATCTTTCGATATATTGAACTTTTAGGTAAAGTAATCTTTCGGTGAAATGAACTTTTCGATCAAGTGTCCTTTCGATGAAATGAACTTTTAGGTGAAGTGATCTTTCGGTGAAATGAACTTTTCGGTCAAGTGACCCTTCGGTGAAATGTACCTTTCGATCAAGTGATTTTCGGCGAAGTGATTTTCGGTCAAGTGAACGATACCCGTTGAAAAATGAGTCAGAAAGTTTACTAATGGTGTCTGGTGTGTGGTTTCCCAGATATTCCGCTCTTGCATATGAAAATCTCTTACGTTATACTGTGGGGATGGATCTGTTCAGAGATATTGTTTCAAGACACCCAACATGGGCTCAGTAGTTGATAGGTCTAGTCGTCTGAATGCACGTCTAGACCTATCAACTATTGAGGAATGACTGAAAAACGCTGTCGAGAAACGCATGAGTCTGTGGTCTGGCGTTATCACGCTGGAATGTAGCGTTGTGCATCATCTGAAATAGTGATAAGACAACAAAGCGGAGAATGGTGTGCAAACTCTTTGGTTAAGTACCCTGTATACACAATAGTCGCAAGAGACAGTGCTATATACCAGGTTTCCAGTAGCGGGCATTCAGTGTTATACGATGTGGAAGCCCTTTCTCTGGTATGCGGTCATCGTTCTGCCCCAGACCGATATAGATCTCATCGCTAAGGGCTATATTCAGCAATTCGTCACGCACTCAACTCGTTTGTTTCTCCACTGCAGTCTGAAATGCCCGTGGATTTATTTGAGCTGTATGCAAGAAAAGGGTGTCTAAATGGCGCTCCAACTTCGTGTGGGCATCGCTGAATGGCGCTGAAAGATTCCATCTGTACCCTACCAGGCATCACTGTATATCTGATATGGAATCGCGTTTGCAGTAGTGATGACATAAGCCATTCATTCATGGTAGTTTATTCATAATTCACACAAAAGTCATTCAGGAATAGTCATTCACTTCGCACTCACTTCCTGTCAGTTGTCTCGCTGCACTCATCGAGCAAATCATTTTTTGCTACAAAGCGCCTCTGAGTGCAAGGATAAGCTGAAATTGGCAAACTGCCCAAAAGGACAGGAGATCTCTACCGCTCACCGTTCAGGATGATTGATTCACAAACAAGCACATTCACAGCTCTTTTTGGCAAACTACCTAAAAGAGCAAAAGCTTAGGAGACCTATTCACTGCTTATTCACAAATGAGTCTCCACTCATTGCGAATGATTCGGGCACACCATTCAAAGAATGACATTCATTTACTGAAATGTTGAATGGGATTGAATGGTTTTCTAGCTGACTATTCCCTTGCATAACGGTTGATACTTATTAATTCTCTATAGTACTTCTCTTATTGGGAACTCGTTTCTGAACTCATGAGGGAAGAAGAAAGCTAAATGTGCTGAGACTTAACGAGGGAATGCTGAGAAGTTCTCAGCCTAACCAATTTCCTCTAATTGTAGCATTATTTTGTCACTGCAGCTCGAAAGAGTGTTCTTTTGTATTGTAAAGTGCCAATTTTCAGACTAATAGCTCTTTTTTTTGCAGATGTTTGACATCCTGAACTGAATCATGTCAATGCAAAGTGTTGAATTTTCGAATGTGGAACTCCGGGCTGTCATGAAATTTCTGTTCCTGCAGAAGAAATCTGCAAAGTAAATCTATGAATGTATGACGCAAACATGAAGTGAAAAGTGCCCTTCATATTCCACTATGAAGAAATGGTGTGCCAACTTTCAGCGCGGAGACTTTGAGACCGAAGGTGCAGCAAGATCTGGGAGGCCTTCAATAGTGACAACACCCGAAATTGTTGATCGTGTTCATGACTTGGTTGTGTCAGATCGGCGAATCTCGGCTAAAACAATAGCTGAGACACTGGAGGTATCCAAGGTACGTGTTGGGTTCAAATTTCATGAGCACTTGGATATGCAGAAGATGTCAGCAAAATGGGTGCTCGAATGTTTGAACGCCGATGAGAAACGAAAACAGTGGACACTTTCGGATCAGTTTTGCAGCATTTTGAGCGATCGGGTTATAATTATTTGTAGCGACTTGTCATTGTTGATAAAATGTGGTTACACCACTACGATCCAGAGAAGAAAAACAGTCCCTGCAGTGGCGGCACTCGGGTTCTCCGCGGACAAAGGAACTCAATACTCAAAGGTCTGCAGGAAAGGTCATGGCAACGGTTTTTTGGGATTCGGAAGGCGTTTTACTGAATGAATATCTCCCGAAGAGCCAAACAATAAATGTTGAATACTATTTCCATTTGCTGTGTCGATTAAAGGAGGTGTTGAAGGAAAAAAGGCAAGGAAAACTGCGGCAAGATGTTCTCTTTTTGCAGTACAATGCGCCGGCTCACAAGTCTGGCAAGGCAATGGATGTTTTGAGGGATCTGGGGTTTACCATGCACCCTACTCACCAGACTTTTCTCCATTGGCCTATTTTCTGTTCCTAAACCTTAAAACAAGTTTGAAAGGGAAGCATTTTTCGAATGATTCGGAGATGATATCAGCAGCAGAGCAGTATTTGAGTGATCAGACTTCAGAATATTTTTTGGAAGGGTAAAAGAAACTCCAGAAACTCTGTGCCAAGTGTGTTGAACGTCTTGGTAAATATGTGAAATAGTCAATAAGTTTCATAGCTCTAGCCCATTTCCTTCCTGGTGAGACCGAGAACTTATCAGCA
The DNA here is from genome assembly GCA_039090855.1 of Macrothele yani. Taxonomy (NCBI): domain Eukaryota; kingdom Metazoa; phylum Arthropoda; class Arachnida; order Araneae; family Macrothelidae; genus Macrothele; species Macrothele yani. Next base: position 87,617,050 of record CM077001.1, read on the forward strand.
TTCTCTCGCAGTCTACGCAGTAACGACGAATTGAATGATCATTCACAGCGGTGAGAGCGAACTATTTACCAGTCACGGTGAAGAGTCATTCGTTCTCAACGAATCGTTCACAAATGGTCCATCATTAGTCCATAGCAGTGACAGCCATCCTGAGAATCCTCGGATCATCTCCATCCTTATCAGTGGAGGAATTGCTGGATCCTTAAAGACAACGTGAAACACCTTCCCGTATCAACTGCTTCAAGTTGCAGCCAACGATTTGCGCCACACGTGACAGCTGCCCTGAAATTCTTAGCATAGGCTGTCTTGCTTATAGAACTATGATATGACCGATCTCAAACAAGCTGAATTTATTAAACCCTTCGATGATAACGAGACTTATAGTTCAGAGTCGGTTTCCTTAATTACTCTGTCCACTTTCTTCCAACAATAAACTTTTCTACAACCAAAAGTATTCGGGTAATACGCAGAATTTTAGCACGAGGTATTTGCTTCATTTACGTACAATCACTGTATCGCATTAATATGCATAAACATCGCTCTACTCCTTCCGGATGGGGTAATCTTTTTTGAGGGGAGAGGGGGCAGTGCTGTAGCGGTAAATTTTGGACTGTACGTAAGTAGAAACAAAAAGTTGATCATGGTACTATATTCTATAGCCTTTGCTTTCCCCATCTAGCACTTTCTCAAAAAGTAATAAAAAAAACACTGTCATTATCTCACGGGAAGAGGTGTTACCTAATTCGCTAGAGTATAAAAAAAGGCTTAATATTAGGTCATGCTGGAAGTACGCGAACATTTTCATTGCAGTGCATTTCGGAAACCTGAAGTGGATACGCGGGTGATATCTGGAGGTTGCGTAATACTCGTGCCTACCAGTCAGCTAGTAAAAGTTGCAATCCCGATGAAGCGGCTGAGACGATCATTGACAGTGTCAGAACAGCGTGTTTTTTTAAGTTTTGTGTCTTACTGCAGTATTCACAGGGAGTGGCACAAAATCTTTTGCGGATGATATATATCCCTCTCGCGACAACGCTGCAAGCATTCCTTCCGAATTCAGCATTCTCAGCTCGATATAGTGATTGCAAATCGGCAGACGATTCGCAGTACGACAGCGCTCGTTCTTATAATTTCTTTTAAGGCATTGTCATAACGTAACGATTTGCTCTCGACTGAGAACTGACAACTGGATGAAAGGGCATACGAAAGGCTAGACATCACCCAATGATACTCCAAATGCGTTCGACCAATTTCGACTTATAGACAAAAAGCCAAACGACGCATCAAATAGACTTTACAACAGTCTTACAGAATGAGTGTCAATGATATCCACACAAATAGGCATTCCACAATCAGGGGTTTATACCGTGCTCACAGATTATCTAGGCCTAATAGCAGTGCGAGTACTGCAAACTAGCAGTGTGAGTACTGCACACACTAGCCACGACACCGAAGGAATTACGCTACGAATTTTCATGGAGCAACCTTGCTTGATATCGTTGCGATAGTAGGTTCCCACAAGGTTCCTCCGCTTAGAAGAAAATTAAAAGGAATTTTACGCACTCAGGCAACGACAGTAGTCACGGTACTGGATTGAACTCGGTACTTCGTTTTCAGCCCTTGAAGACGTGCATAAGCGCAAAATCCTACTGGTCGTTGGCATGGACGTTTTCGAAAGACGTATGATTAAAACATCAGCATGATACTGGAGCGTATCTTGACACGGCACTGCGATATAATGAACAGTTACCTATCCTCTTAAGCAACAGCGCACGGTTGCACAACCCCCGGCTTGTTCGGGTTTTTATTGAACAGAACGATTGGGTAGAGATATTTTACCTACCGTATTCAGGGGATGCCCACTCCTGTGATTGTAATTGCTATGATCATTTGAAAATGGAGGTTTCTTGTACTTTGCAACAATTAATCGGATGCTGATCTCCGAATTGCAGACATTTTCCATAGACTTACACTGTAAAAAAAAATGGCGTGAATTCACGGAAAATTTCTTAAAATAACGTGCTGCAAAGTTGTCGGTAAGTGTCCGTCTTTTAACGAAATTTCCGTTTTTAAAAGTTCTCGTTACTTTTAACTTCCATAGTTTCACAAATTTTTCCTGGTCAGTAATTCCGTTTATTTCAGCCCGTTTCAAGTTTTTCCATTTTTATGCAGAAATTTCGCTTAATCGAAGACGCTGAATTCTTCAGCCCTTACGCCAGAAAATCCTTTCGCGCCGGTGGTGGGGTTCGAACACAGGTCGTTTACGTTTATACCGTGCGCCTTAATCAATTAGCCATAAAGAATGTCTTCGGTACTGCACTCACATTCAAAGTAAAACAAATTGCGCGATGAATATTTTTTCATCATTAATGGAAGTGATTTAGTCATTTTATTTTCTGTTGGAGCTTGTTATTTTTCTGAATAGGTTTATAATAATTTTATTTTTTATGTTGGAGGACTTATCACAAATTAAATATCTTTTTCGTGACTTTTCGAAGCCATAGAATGCTTTGGAACTTGAGATTTTTTAAAAATGACAATGACTTTCAATTATCTTCAAGAAAATGTGAAATCTACTGTTTTTTAATATTATTTCACAAAACTCCTAAATATAAAATTTATTCTTGATGGTTATAGTAGCTTTTGTCTCAAAGGTTACAAGCACTGATACATAGACATCGTACAATCAACTGTACAATAATTGAAGTCCCTGATTTGGAGGTTAAACGACCACAGTGAGCAATTATGTGGGCTATAAGCAGTATCCCGTCCCTATTTTAGGGTCACTGGTTCCAGGAAAGGAAGAGAGCCAATGCCGAAAGACAAACACAACATCCATGCTCAGAAGCCATCGCGAAGATCACTGCGCCACCAGGGCGGCTAAGTACCTGGTTTCTTACAGTAAGATAATATATAACAGCTGGTGCACAAAATGGGAGAGAGGAAAAGAAATATCCTATGCTACAATAACCAACATTCATGAGATATGCTATCCACAATAACCGATCTCGCTACAGAACTTTAAAATCAGATTCTTTGGCAGACTACAGAAATTTATCAATTAATGAAACCTCAAGTATTTTGCCGAATCTCTCGTATTAACGGAAATTTTTCGTCATACAGATACGGGAAAAGTGAGATTGGGTTTTCCAGTTAATATATGATAGGAATTGCGGAAAGGTTTCTGAAACGGAAAAAGTGAAAACAGGGTTTCCAGTTATGCGTAGTGCTTGCGCCGCAGGACGCACATGAGATAAAGGCAAGATAGCAATAAGAGCACATGTCCGCGTAGCTCAGTTGAGAGAGCGACTTTCCCCGGAGTGAGGGGGACCCGGATTGGATGTCCGGCGTGGACAAACTTGTGTTTTCACATTGGTGCCCGAACTTCAAGAATGACATGGCCGTTAAGTTTCTCGCAATGGTGTGATGCTCTTTCCTCACCGCGAGACAGGAAAAATGAGAATCCCTTCTTCAGTGCTTCGAAAAAATATATGTGTGTGATGTTACGTTCCACACACTAAATTGTCTGGGATTTCTCAAATGCGCGTTCTTCAGCGGATGACTGCCGACAGCGACACATGGTCCCGGCTAACCCTTGGGTCTTGCCTCCGGCCCTCTGTCGGGGAGGGGGAGGGAGATGTGACGTCATTACTCACAAAAGGAATCACGGAAAGTGGCTCGTGAATTTCAGAATTTTTTTTTTGACAGTGTAATGATGTTGGTACTTTTAGCGGTGTTCCTTAACTACCCTCAGTTTGGAAACGTATTGGCAATGCGGGAAACATGTTGACACCCTCAATCATTGTATTCTTTGCTTATACATACATACATACATACATACATACATACATACATACATACATACATATCACGAAGCTGTTCTCTGAGATTCAGAGGTTAGCTCCAAAAAGAAATAAACTACCAGATATTTTTACTTATTGTTGTCGTATCAAACTTCTCCTTTTACAGTGATCTTGACATACAACTCGTGCTTCAATGATATCCATTACACGCCGTACACAAGATCTTTTATACTTCATACTCATAATCATTTTCTCATGCAGACACTTCTGAATCTGATCCACCCATGTTTTTCTTGGCCTTCCTTCCTGCCACTTAGGCTAAAAAGATCTTCTTAGTAAGCATCTCATCACTCATTCTTTCAACATGGCCAAACCACCGGAGCATATTGGTCTCCACCTTGCTAACAACATTTTTCTTCACATCACACAACTGTAACACATCTTCATTCCTCACACAATCAGACCGTGTTTTGCCTCACCCCCCCCCCCCGTAAGTAACGCATTTCTCCAGCACACAAACGACTCCTATGTTTCTTCTGCAGTACCCAGGTTTCATTGCCATACAACAGAGTAGGAACAATTACATTTTCATACACAGCCATGCGGGACTCTCTAGAGAACCCGTCATTCCTGTGAAAACCTCTCAGATCAGCTATGACTTTCAATGAAGAATTCATTCGCCTACTAATTTTACCATCCAATTTGTTCTCTCTGTCAAACATGCTTCCTAAATACACAAACTCACTCACCTGGTCAATCAAAGTGCCGTTTACACTTACATTACATTCAGTGCTACCCAATCCTCTCTCAAACACCATAACTTTGGTTTTTCCCTTATTTATACTGAGTTTGAATTTCATGCAAACTTCGTAACTCCCAGACAATATACTCTGCAAGTCACGTTTGTTCCCTACCAACAGGACAGTGTCATCAGCATACAGTAATCTTCACACACGGATATCACCAAGACATAAACCACTATAATCTGTTTTGGCATCTTTGCTTATTGTTACAGGAATTATGATAAATTGAAGCTGTTAACTTACTTCCTGAACGCCCTAATACTTTTAGATCTCGCTAACACTTATGCCCACGGAAAGTTAAAGAAAATATTAAGCATGCTTTTTCCCTTTAAAATTCTGTACACTAGCATAAATAAGCATAAGCCGTAGCCTACGGGGATCGTGAAAGAAGCCTGCTATTTCTGCGTTCAAAACGAGGAAGCACATACGCCGGAAAGTCACCAGATGGCGATTTTACCGAGGTCAACAACTACGATTAGCCGCTGCTGGTGGTGGGTAGGTGTGCTGACTTATAGAATGAAAACGCATAAAGTTTCTCCATAATCGCTTGCATTTTTTTATTTTTTCTTACGAAAGCGATTATTAATAATATTATACGACTAATAAATAACACTGATCGTATAGTTTGTCAGTTTTCTTCCATAATTTAGCATTCTGTTATATTTTGCATCAATGAATAAGTTACACATTTCGGGACACATTAGTTAGACACATCGATGGCCTGCTATGTAGAATTTTAATACATATTTTTCAGTAATTCACTGTTTCCAAATCATTTTGAAAGTTAAGATTCCATAACTACCTACTTTCTTCTTTATTTGAACGCTTTCCACCCTTAAAGGGCTCGTTAAGCTCATGCTTTTCTGTCTGAGCAATTTCTCATGTGAAAATATTTACTTAAGAGGAGCGTAATGCTTTGGCTTAATTGTCCAATTTTTAATCAAATTAAATCAAATGAATCGTCCACAATTCGGTTAAAAATGTTACATTATAAGATGAGGCAGAACGGTAATTTTTCATATTAGAATGCATGTTGTACACAAATGAATATGATGGTATGTGTCAGTCAGTTACACCCAAGGAGGTCATAATGAGATATCTGGAGGCTGCCACCATGAAACGTTCGTGAAAGGTCAAAACAAATATAACGCTAATCGGGCAGTTCCATTTTGCTTGTAGCCTACTACCGCGAGCGGCAGCCATTAAAGTGTGGGAAAGCTGGTGGTTTTCAAGGCTATTGCAATGCATGTTGTTTTCGATGAATCGCATTTTTTGTAGCAAATATTTCTAATTGTTTATCGTAGCTTGCCGCCGATGTGAGAAAACGCTGCTGAATTTATGAAATTCGTAATTATTTTGACGCACTTACTCATTTCTATTTCAAACTCAAATTCATGAAACGTTTATGCAAGTTCAAAACAAATATAACGTTAAAATTAAAAACTTCACTCTTTTATGAAGCATAATTCATTCCAGTTTGATATTAACACGATTACTGCTATTAAAAACCACGCGATTCAAAAATGCACACAGCTGAAAACACATGAGCATCATGTAAACAAATCAAAATTTCCACAGTTACCTGCTCTAAACTTGCTTGTGAGAATATACAAATTGCACGCAGCAATACCTCATTTCTTTTATATAAAAATAATTAAAAAAAACGAGAAGTATGCAGTTTCGTAATATACGGCAATATACTAAAAGCACTAACGGTAAGGCAATGTTGTCCTCTGGAAAAGTGGCCTCTGGTGGCGTTGGAGAGAATCAAAAGTGCCTCCTTTTTTCAGGAAATTTGGCCCAAATTTCTTTTTTAACGGTCCTCGTAGGCTACTCATAAGCACATCGGAGCATAGTAATTAAACACAATTCCATCTCCAAGATTTCACAGCAGCCGTTATTACTTCCAGTAAGCGGAAAGATCTGAATTTTTTTATTGCTTCTCGTTGATGTCATATCAAATGCAAGTACATCGAGGTCGTGCTGTATAATCACTTTAGTTAAAATAAATTATATATTCCGTATTTTCCCTCAGTCGCCCAATGAGAAAGCTTTTCCATTTTCGTCTACGGAGTAAGAACCATTTCTTTTCCCTCAAATGCATTTGCCATAACCTTGTGCTATTTACTTAATCTTTGACTTCATAATTCTCTCTCTTTCTCGTTGTTAATTAAGTTTTAATTTCACTTAAGCCGATTCATCTTCCTGAGATCATTTCTCCTTTCTGTTACGCAGTTCCTCCTTTCGTTCGCCTAATTTACGCAGAAAGTGTTAAATATTTTCTGCAATGCAAAATTCTACAACCATAGGAATGAACTATGTGTCTGTCCCAAAGTATTTCCTCCGAAAAGTTATCCGAAATGATCATTTTCTACTGAGAAAGAAAATTATCAAGTTTCCTGCTCTTGCGAGGCTATATTTTAAATAATTAATTTATTAATTTTTCTCCTTCACGTTTTAATTAAAGTCATTAAATTATTCACTTTTCTTCAAAGGACTTGATTTGAACTCGTTAAATTAAGCTTAGGGTACTAATACAGTGAGACAAGTAAAACTTTGAGAGAGAAAAAAAATAAATAGATAATATATACAGAAATTCGTTCTTGTCACGTTTTCAGCAGAAAGCGTGCTTCCTAAATGAGCGCCGTAAATTGGAAGAAAGACGGAAAATTTTTACTTCAGCATGAGACTGGGAAGAACCCGTTTTCGAAGAAGGAGGGAAGCGAGAAGTAACAAGAAATTAAGGCAAAGCATTCAAACTGAGAAAAAGTCAAAACCAACTGGGCGGAGAAAGAAGGCAGTACACAGGGACTCAAATGTAAATGAAGTATGCCACTTTTTGGAGTATTTTGACTCATAAATGGAGCACAGAAGTGTTTTTTTTTCGCATGAAGTCACAGAAAAAAGAAATTACTGGTGCAAAAGTTTGTATGTCCGTATATTCGTCTGTGGACAATATATCCCTGCAACTACTGTATTTTTCGGTGCACAAGACGAGAAGTCAGGGTCTCGACGTATGGGGCACATCGATTTATTTACTTTATTGGAATTTCTCAATGAGAAAACAACATTCCTTAAATTCGGACTCGAAACGCAATATTAAGTTCCCAAGAAACTTTCCGGATGTATAACAGAGATCCCATAGCTTGTCTATATTTGTGGTTGTTAGGTAATGCATCTTCTTCTTCTCCTTCAAGCTTATAGTATCCAGTTTCAATGGAAGTGTTACTTTTTTTTGCTTCCTTTAATCCAAAATTTTCAACCATTTCTTGAATTTTGTTCTATTGGCTTAAATGAAAACTTCCATCTTGGTTTTTCTGCATTTCAATTCCTAAGTAGTACTGCACTTCACCTAAATTTGTCACTCCGTACCTTTTCTGCAATTCTTCTATTACACTTTTTATTTCTGCAACATTTTTAGCGCTGATCAGAATGTCGTCTACATACAGAATTAAATACACGGGATTTTATTTTTCTGTCTTGAAAAATAGACAAGAATTGACCTTGCTTTTAGTAAATCCAAGACTTTCCAACGTTTGTTCTGTTGAGTTATTCCGCGCTTTTGCCCAATTTGCAAACTTTGTGTTCTTCATCTCTCACTTCAAAACCTTCTAGTTGCTTCATATATATTTCCGCATTTAATTTTGCATTTAAATACGCAGATTTAATATCAATATTGCGTGCGTGCATTTGTTTATATGCCGCTATAGTAAGAAAAGATCTTATTGTGGTGTGCTTGACCACTGGTGCAAAAGTTTCATCGTAGTCTGACCCATATTTTTGTTCATATCTTTTTGTTACTAATCTGGCCTTATACTTTGTTACTTGACGTTTATCATTACATTTTGTCTTGAAGATCCATTTGCTTCCTATAGCTTTTTTTACATTTGGTAACTCTGTTAGTGACCAAGTATTATTTGCTTTTAGAGACTTTATTTCTTCTTTCATTGCATTTTGCCATTTTGTTCTCTCTCTTTCTGGAAGATCTTGTATATCACTTAGAGATTTTGGATCTGAGTTAGAAGTTTGGTTTGTTTTTGCTTTAAATCCAAGTCGTTCTGGTGGAACTCCTTTATTTAAACGCTCAGAAACTCTAGGTAAATTAATGTTTATACCTTCTTCAGTTTCTTGCTTTTCTGAAATTTTTTCGGTGCTTTCCTCTTGTTGAGTCTTCTGTATTTCATTTTCAATATCTGCACTTTCTGAATAATTCAGACGTCCTAATTGTACGAGATTAAAATCTCCTTGATCTTCAGTTTCTTCTTTTTCTTTGCTGAATTGATTTTCTAAGAATTTAACCGATCTTGACACAACTACGTTTCTTCCTCCAACGTAAACTCGATATCCCTTTGATCTAAAATCATACCAGATGAATGTACTTTCAACTGCTTTGTCGTCTAACTTCCTTCTTTATGAATGTAGTAGTAGACTTTACATCCAAACACTTTTAAATGATTAATATTTGGTCTAACTCCATTCCACAACTCATACGGAGTTTTTTACTTGCTTTAGTGACTAATCGATTTTGCAAATACGTTGCTGTTAGCACTGCTTCTCCCCAATATGGCTTTGGTAAATTTGCATTAATTAGCATTGCTTTGCTCATTTTAACTAACGATCGATGTTTTCTTTCGGCTACTCCATTTTGAGCTGGTGAATACACTATAGAAGTTTGATGAACAATACCTTCTTTTATTAAATAATCTTCAACTTCTTTACTGCAGTATTCTAGGCCATTATCTGTTCTCAAAAGTTTTACTTTTCTATTAAATTTATTTGTAGTAGAACTAACAAAATTCTTTCAACTTTGCCAATACTTCATCCTTTCTACTTATTACATATACTGTTGCATATCTACTGAAATAATCTATAAAAGACTGGAAATATCTTTTTCTTCCCAAGCTTTCAGCTTCAAAAGACCCACATACATCTGAGTGTATTATTTCTAACGGTTATTTCGCTCTGTAAGATGCCTGTTTCGGGTATAGTTTTTCTGTAAGTTTCGCTCTAATGCATGAATCACAATAAAAACTATGCTTACAATTATTTATTTTCATACCTTTAGCTAAATTTTGATTTGCCATTTCTTTAATTGCTTCAATACTTTTATGTCCTAGTCTGAGAGGCCATTTATAAATGCAGTTTTCATTTTTACGCATATTATTCCACAATTGTATTACGCAGTTTGTAGCTTGTTTATCTTTGTCTTTAACAACGACGAGTTCAAATAAACCATCTGTGGCAATGACATTTGCAACTATGGTTTGACCTTTGTTTATAATGCAGTATTTTCTTCAAATAGTACTGTAAAGCCTTTACTAGCAAGCACTTTAACTGATAAGAGATTTCCAACTAGGTCTGGGACATTCAAAACATTTGATAGACTAAGGGTGTGAATATTTCCCTCTAGAGTTTTCACTAGTACCTTACCTTCTCCAAAACCTTTTGACTTCAACATATGACCATTTGCAATCGTTACATTTTCATTTGATTTTTCTGTAATTCTATAAAAGAAATTTATGTCACTACACATATGGCTAGTTGCTCCTGAATCTACAATCCAAGACATTGAATTGTTTTGTGATACTAATGCTCTTTGTGCATCATTCTTTGTTATATCAAGTTTTGTATCTTTGCTTGTAACGCTAGCACAAAAATCGTTTTCCACATTTTCATTTTTGCTACATATCTTCAACTTGTGTGACAGGTTGTTATTACTTTGTACTTTACTGTTATAAATCGGCTGCTTAGGAGTAAACTTTGTTTTACCTTTGTGAATATTACTATGCTTGTTATTAGCATTCAGATGCCAACACTAATTTCTAACATGATTTGACTGGTGGCAATAAGTACAATATCTTTTGGCTTTAAAATTAGGGACAGCAAAAGTGTTCTTTGTTTTATAAACTGAAAATTTTGTTTTTGAGTGTGTAACTGACCCCTCCTTAACATGAATTCTTCTCTCATACTTGTCCATTAATATAGATTTCACATAATCCAGTGGCAGTTCCTCTTCATTTTTGCTTTCCAGAGCTGTTATCAATGCACTATAACTTTGTGGCATACTACACAATAAAATTGCTACCATATGAGCTTGTTTTATTTGTTCCCCAATATTGTTTAACTTCTCTCCCAGTTAGCTTACTTCTTTAATGTGCGATTGCATTGGAATTGATTCAGTGTATTTTGTACTGTACAATTTTCTTAACAAATACAGTTTACTGGATAAACTGGTTCTCTTTCATATACTCGTTTGAGTTTGTTCCAGGTATCCTTTGCACTGGTCTCGTGTAACACGTGATACAATTGTGAATCACCGATATACAAACAAATTAATGCTCTGCATTGCTTATCTTTTTTAACCAATGTTTCATCTAAAGCTTTTGGTTTGGGTGCAAACACTACATCACTTAGGTTTTTTCTGATTAGTAATATTTCCATCCCAAATTTCTACGTTGCATAGTTAGTTTCTGTCAGTTTTTCTATGTGAATATATTCTTTCGACATCGCCATTTTGCTGACTGTTTTGCTTTGTACTTAGTACTTATGCCTTTTCTTTTCACTTATGTCCGAAGCTGTGATATGAAACTAGTCTTCAGTCTCATAATTAAAAATAATGATGGTATAAGTTAAAAACTCAGAAATGATTTGCAACGGTAATTATGTTCATAATCAACAGACTCCTGATTTAAGTTTTTCGTTATTTATTCTTGACTAAACACACAACTAAAACGTTATTGAAAGTTGACGAATAATACTAAACATAAAACGAATGAGTTATTAAACAATAATGACACCGTGATTTAAGGTTATTTCGTCTGTTTTAAACGGTCTTACCATTATTAATATTCCTTTTAGACCACGGAAAAACACTTTGTATATTCACTTAAGAATCCTTTTAGATGATGATAATACATGTACTCTTTTAGAGCACTTTTGTAAGAACTACAACACAGCGAAGGGACGCTATCATCTCCTCTCTCAATTGTCCAGGGTCGTGATCCCATAATTCTTTGCAACGCATCGCTGGCTGGCTGCATCGGCGCTACTGAAACTGGCAAATGTAAACAAACTTGCAGCAAGTGTTCCTTGAAAATAAACGAAACGAGCAAAGGACGCCAGCATCCAACAGGACTGTTGTACAGTTTCTTTTGGTCATAATGTACCATACATTTTACCATTGGTATGGTAAATAAACGGTATATTTACCTTATCAAAATGCTGTGATGTTAACAATTGACAAGGTTATCAGCATTTTTATATTCCTTTTCAAAGTCTACGTTGGAAGTGGTCGCCATTCCGCGAGCAATTCGATGGCATATAAGCAGTCGCCCTTTCCTAATTTAGAGCCACCGGTTCCTGGGAAGGGAGAGAGCCCGTGCCTTAAGACAAACACAACATCCATGCCTCACGGGATTCGAACCCAGACCCATCTTGGACGAAATGGTACTGAAGCCAGCGCTTAGAGCATTGCCCTACCCCGGCGGCGAGGGATGAGGAATGTCATTGATATCAATTAGTAATTGGTAGAATTGCAAGGCGGGAATGCCATTGATATAAATTGGTAATCGATGGAATTACAAGGTGAGAATGCCATTGATATCAACTGATAATTGGTAGATTTACAGGGCGTGAATGACATTGATATCAATTGATAATTTGCAGAAATACAAGGCGGGAATGCTATTGATATAAATTGGTAATTTTAATTAGAAGGCAAGAATGCCATTGATATCAATTGGTAATCCGTGGAATTACAAGGGGAGAATGCCATTGATATCAATTGGCAACTGGTGGAATTACAATGAGAGAATGCCATTGACATTAATTGGTAATTGGTGGTATTACAAGGTGGGAACTGTATGTCGTTAACAGGTGAGCAGCAGCAGTGGTACAAGAAATTCACTGACGGCGCCCAAGTTTGGAGCTTGATTTTCTCACTGGTTAAGCACGCTCATTTCATAACCCCGGCAGTATTTAAAGCGTTAAAGCTATGGTGCATATGAATCGATCAGTGCGTGGATTTTTGTGATATCGCAATAGAGCATGGAATTTCATTTGACACAGTACTACATGTCTTTTACGATTCGTTACTACACGGGAAAGTTTCCACTCATTGGGTACCAAAACATCAACAGATGATAACGAACAACAGCGAATGATGATAATTTTGGACAATTTGGAGCGCTCTCTGAATGAAGGCGATCATTTCCTTTTACACATCGTAAGGAAGACGAGTCATGAGTAAGCAGGTTTACACCTGAAACAGAACAGCAAAGCACGGTGTGAAAAACACTCAAATTCCTCCTTTACAGATAAGAGTTTCGTGCAGTCTATTCAGCAAAGACGATTATGATTACGCTTTTATTGAGATCGCGCTCAGCTCGTGGATTCATAGTTAATGACGTAGCATACTGAAAATTCTTTCTTGTCTGCGTGTTGCAATTTGAAGAAAGTGATTGGAACGTGTACAGGAAGATGTGATTTTGTTGCAGGACAATGCTCTACCACACACACTGCAGCAAGTACTATCTGGAAGCTGGAAACCTGGGTTTGGAAACCTCTCTCTGCCTCATCCTTCTTACACTCCCTTTCTCATGCCCAGCGATTTCCATCTGTTCGTGCCTCTAAAGAATTCCTGATAGGTATTTATTTCGATACAGATGATGATCTGAAGATGCGATTTCGCCAATAGCAACAGAACCATAAAACAGAATTCAATGTGGAAGTTAAAAATAAAATCGCAAAACATTGGGATAAGTGCCTCAATATTATTAGTGATTATGCGGGAAGTAAGGAAAGAATAACTGAACAATATGGATGCAGTGATAATGTGTTACTCACTGTATTTTCGCAAATAAAAAACAGGAGCATCTACTTTATGATATGCCTTTACAGTCATGCAGGCTTTAGTCCTTTTGCAACTCTATGGGAAAATATGATTCGGAGAGAAGCTTTTTGTAATGGTTCTCTGCAAAATTAATTTTCAAGCTTGCGCGAATGCTCGAGAGTTCAAAAGTCGCCTGTAGTTAAGGAGTCCTATTGCATTTCAGCAGTGTTATTAAGTGGAGGATGATATGTCTTTCAATTAACTCTTGGGTGCTGTTTACTATTTGTAGCTGACAGTCTATTATTGCACATTTATGCTCCTCTATTGATCAGCAGCCGTCAGCCGCCGTTTACTAGCAGAATACTTGAAGGTGACGGCGCCGAGAGCAAATCATTGGCCGAGAAACATAGGTTGCACTCTTATTTGAACAATAGGTTATTGTTGCTATTAGTACTGTTTCACACGTTGTATAACGATAATGTTTTTTGGTGCTGGATGCTATGCAATTAAACGTCGAACACAATATTGTTATCAATTACAGTAGCACACTAAAAAACGTTAAAAACAGAGCAAACTCGCCCCAGTGCTGTCTAAGGTTGTTATCGCTTATTCGCGGAGCAGTACTCGTATTCACGCCCTTGATCTATCTATTCGGTTCCCTTTCCCGTCATTTCTACAAAATGGCAGACTGGTTGGTGTCTCAACGTCATCCTTTGATCAACTTGACGAGCCAACGTTAAGAATTTTGAATTTAAAATCAATTCTTCAAGACCAAAAGTTCAAGAGAGTAGTCGTTAGTTAAAATTTTGTAGAAATGACGGGAAAGCGTACCGAACAGATAGACCAAGGGCGTGAATACGAGTATTGTTCAGCGAATAAGAGATAACAACCTTAAACAGCACTGGGGTGAGTTTGCTCTGTTTTCAACGGTTTTTAGTTTGCTACTGTGATTAATAATAATATTGTATGCGAAGTTTAATTTCATAGCATCCAGCAGCAAAAAAACATTATCGTTATACAACGCGTGAAACAGTAATAATAGCAACAATATCCTATTGTTCGAATAAGATTATAGTACCACGTAATGCTTGTGTTTGTTGGTCCAATAATAACCATAATGAGATTATAGGTCGAACTGTTGATATATTGTAGTTAGTCTGCGAGAGAAATGCATGGAAAGAAAAATACTGGTGGAATGCCAGTAAGATTAAAGAATGATGGTGGCAAGTGAATGATGATCGAACCTTAGCAGAGTTTCAGAAGAAAGCAATGATAGTGTACCTAATTAAGTACTCCCTTCTGTATACTGCTGTACAAGTTTTGGGATTGATACGAATGCTGTAAATAAAATGCTTTAAGATGTAACTAACTATCAAGATTTAAGAACAAGACTGGGAAATACACTGCTGGGCAACTGCTAAGGACGGATCATAAACGGCTATATAGCGCATAAAAAGGTAAGTGTGGTTGGATGCCAAGTGAAATAAAATAATGTCAGAATGCCAGGACATTACAAGAAAGACAATTTATTGTGCTCTGAAATCCAGAAGGCTTTGGAACGTGTTCAAGGGACAAACAGGCCACTTTGTGCAGAATACGTAAACGTGAAAAAAATGCAATTACCGTCCGCAGGCGTTCTGGCTTAAGATGTCAATACGGGATATGGCCACCATGGAGGGCGATGCAAGATTCCACACGTCGTGTCATGCTTTGCACAACATTATCAAGCAGCTTTTGGGGAAATTTATCCCATTCGTCTGTCAGTGCACGGATGAGGGTGTCCTTGTTTATTGGAGGGCATTGGTGACCAGCAAGACTCCTCCCCAAAGCATTCCACACATTTTCAATGGGATTCAGATCTGGAGAACGTGCTGGCCATACGAGGCGTTGAATATCCTCGTTCTCAAGACACACCTGGACAGCGACTGTTCGATGACATGTTGCGTTGTCGTCCATGAAAATGAATCTATCACCGACAGCACCACGGAACATGCGAACATGAGGTAGCAGAACATCATTAATGCATCGTTGGCCAGTCATAGTCCCAGTTGGAAGCACATAGAGGGACGTACGGCCATTGATCATGATGCCAGCCCATACCATGACACTACATGTCGGACATCGGTCTCTTTCCTGTATGTTTGCTGGACAATATGCAGTACCACTATCACGCCAGATCAGTTGTCGTCGACAATCAGACGATAGACTGTATCTACTCTCATCTGAGAAGAGGACAGCAGACCAGTCGTTATCAGTCCAATTGCGATGTTGATGGCACCATTGCAAACGGGCGGTACGGTGACGTCTAGACAATGGGATGCACACAACAGGACGGCGGTCGTATAGTCCTCCTTCATGCAAACGTCTGGCGACAGTGTTTTTCCAGAGATCCGCTTGCCAGTAGTAGCCATAAACTGATTTGCTACCTCACTAGCTGTGCTTCGCCGGTGTCTTTTTTGTTAATAGCACTATTTTTTTTTTTTGATTGGAGGTCTAACGACCACCGTGAGCAACTCAATGGGCTATAAGCAGTCGCCCGTCCCTAATTTAGGGTCACTGGTTCCAGGGAAGGGAGAGAGTAAGTGCTGTAAGACAAACACAACATCCATGCCTGACCGGGATTCGAACCCGGACCCCTTACGGACGAATGATCAGAGGCCAGCGCCTTAGACCACTGCGCCACCGGGGCGGCCGATAGCACTATGTACCGATCTTCTGCAGGTGTCGTATTGCGAACACGACCTCTCCCGTGACGTTTGCTACACTCTCCATTTGTTTGAAATGATTTCCAAAGCCTTGAAACAACACTGTGGCTGACGTCAAACTCCCTGGCAACATCTGATATTTTTCGCCCTTCTTCAATCTTGCCAATAGTACGGCCACGCGTAAAATCATCTAGGTTATGTCGGGAAGACATACTGAAAATTGCAAGTTCGTCAATTGATTCTTTCCCTTTCAACTTTGCGTTTGAACAAGAATGGTCAATACGCGTCAAATCCTTTATATCTCTTATCAGCGCTATGACGTCACGAACAAGTTCGGCAATCCAAAATTTGCATACGCACAACACGTCTTACTGTATCCCGCACTTATGCTAATTTCCACATTTTCCTGCCTTCCATTTTATGGTTGCTATCGTTGCTGATTTCGATTGGGGGATTTGGAAATTGGTTGGTTCCTTTAATATTAGGGGCACCTGATATAGCTTTTCCCCGGATAAACAATTTGAGATTTTGATTGTTGCCACCCTCATTATTTTTGCTTATTTTATCTTCTATAACTGATAGAGGGGTTGGGGTCACTTGGCTTTCAGATGGAATAGTGGTCAAATCGAAGTGGAGTATCAGGAAAAGTGAATGGTGTTAAAATAACAATATGCCAAACATCGGTGGGACAGCAGACTATTTGAAAAACTACTCGTAATATCGTTAAGATAACGATAAAAAATAAGTGAAACAGAAGGATAATTAAAAGACCAATGTCGTTAAGAAAACAAAGAGTGTCAATTGCGATAACAGGGTAACTGAATGATAAATGCCATCTCGGTAATAGCAATCGGAAAGATAAATGCTAGAGTAACATGGTTGAACGTCTGATTGATTTCAGGGTAATTGACGGATAGAATAGATAATGTTCAAATGCCAATCAAATCTGACAAAATACGACCGTCAGCTTAAAGACTAGTTATACAACCATTTACCAGATGCGTTGCAAGCTTACTATCGCAATACAGAATTTATCAATTGCTGAATAGTCGGACACTTCCCTGGTACGCATTTTCGGTTGTAAACTGAGTGAGGCCGCTCCGAAGACCAAGGGAAGCGTAGGCTTCTGAGCTTTCGTCACTGATGTGCACCGGTTTCCCCGAATGAGGAATGAGAAGTGTGTCGGTCTGATGGAGCTGAGTCTCTCCTTTTTTCAGAAACAGTAGCCTCAAATTAGGGATGAGCGACTGCTCATAGCCGTTACAGTTGCTCATGGCAGTTGGGCAAATGAAGCAAGAGCAACTCTAAAAAAATAGCATTGTTTTTTATAACAGATCGGTGAAAAATTACCAATCTGTTTATAAAACACAATGCTCTATACATAACAAAAGCATCGTTAAGTGTAGAGCATCGTGTTATTAAGTGTAGAGATAGTTAATCTGCTTATTAACTGGCACAGTGCATCTGCAAATAATGTACTAAGCTAAAAAGTGCGTATGAACTGTATAGAGTAATAATATAATAATACTCTAAAAAAATAGCATTGTTTTTATATAACAGATCGGTGAAAAAAAAACAAAAAAACAAACAAACAATTTTTCGGTTGCTGTGTGTTTCTGGAACGTGGGAAGAGCGATGTATGTATTTATTAACTGTTGCCACGTATTTGGAATATTATCACCTTGGATCTCGCCCTTTGGATTTAACTGCTATAATATTTATAGCTAGTGCCGTTAATGCCCACCAGATGGAGACGTCTCAGTAGCTGAGCACATCTTACGGATTTATGATGTCAGTAGCTGACTTTAAAAATACACATAGCACCGTGGATTGTTGGCCCCCGTGGCGTAAAGGTAACGCACTCGGCGCAATACCGAGAGTTCTGTTGGTTCGATTCCACAGCGGCGGCTGAAAAACAATTTTTCTGTTGCTGTGTGTTTCTGGAACGTGGAAAGAGCGATGTATTTATTTATTAACTGTCGCCACGTATTTGGAATATTATCACCCTGTATAGAGTAAATTATCAATCTGTTCATTAAAACACAATGTTCTACACACAATAAAGACATTGTTATGTGTAGAGCATCGTATTATTAACTGTAGAGACAGTTAATCAGCTTATTAACTAGCACAGTGCAGCTGGTTGGTTGGCTGGTTGGTGGATTTTTATGGCGCAAAGGCCATGTTTGGCCAAAGAGCGCCAGGCACAAGACAATCAAACAAAGAGTATTAAAAACATGGTATAATGCTTAAAATCAAGCTGATTCTGTAAAAGTGAAAAATGAGAATGACGAAAAGTGTAAAAACTAGATACGTTTAGAAAAGTCAACAGTGCAGCTGCAAACAATGTACTAAGCTAAAAAATGCATATGAACTGTGTAGAGTAAATTACCAATCTGTTCATAAAACACAATGCTTTATACATAAAAAAGGTATTGCTTAGTGTAGACCAACATATTATTAAGTGTAGAGATAGTTATGCTTATTAACCCGCACAGTGCAGCTGAAAACAATGTACTAAGATAAAAAGTGCATATGAACTGTATAGAGTAAATTACCAATCTGTTCATAAAACACAATGTTTTACATATAACGAAGGTACTGTTAAGTGTAAAGCCAGTTAATTTACTTATTAACTGGTACAGTGCAGTTGCAAACAATGCACTAAGCTAAAAAGTGCATATGAACTGTGTGGAGTAAATTACCAATCTGTTTATAAAACACAATGCTCTGCAGATAACGAATGTATTGTTAAGAGTAGAACATCGTATTTTTAAGTATAGAGAAAGTTAATGTACTTATTAACTAGCGCAGTGTATCTGCAATCAATATATCAAGCTAAAGAGTGTTCTTTTGTTTTGTCCTGAAGTATCTATAATTATTAGCAACGTTCCAAATGCAGTACGTTCAGGCGTTATTTATTCTAAGACTTGTATAATAAAAAATAGGAGGTGGTGAAATGTCATGACATGTTTGTGTTTCGCTGGATAAATCGCAAATAAAAAAATGTAGGTATTTTTTATTCCAGGATTTTCTTCCCCAACGTTATATTCTGAAAGCTGAATTCTAAAGTAGGATTAATATGGTACGCGCGGCCGCAACAGATTATGAAACAAGGCGGTTCCTGATATTTTGAAGCAGAAGAGTTATGAAGTCATCATCAACGACAGGTAATGTCATGGTGCACTTTCGTTATTTGTTGCCCTATCCTCAGAACAGAGTTCAGGATGACGGTGATAAGTGTTTCTCTCCCATCGAATGAAGGTTCCATACGTCAGAACGTGGGTGGAAGAAAAATTTCAACGTGAAAAATTAGCTCGATATGCTGACTCAAAAACCCGACCGTCATT
The DNA here is from genome assembly GCA_039090855.1 of Macrothele yani. NCBI lineage: Eukaryota > Metazoa > Arthropoda > Arachnida > Araneae > Macrothelidae > Macrothele > Macrothele yani. The sequence goes on from CM077001.1 coordinate 87,636,541, forward strand.
TTTTACAAGGACCTCTGAAGCACATACAATACAATATCCGTTGGAAACCATAAGAAATATTTCATATATGTTAGGTATAACTCACATATTTGACCATTTCACTGTGTGTGTATGTGTGTGTTTGGCCGTGTTTAACTAGTTTTTGAGATATCTAGTTCTTTAAAGTTGCTTTAAGAAATGAACAAGGAGAGCATGTCATGCAGGGAGACCATTCTTATCAAATTTTCCGCTTTTTTTTTGTTGTGGTGTCATCACTAAAACCAGCAGACCAAATAATTCAGTTCTGTTTATATGTACAAGGTATATATCTACATTTCATCTATCTATCTATCTATCTATCTACCTTTCCTTTTTTTTTTTGAAGGTTTAACGAAAACCATCAGCAACTCGATGGACTATAAGCAGTCTCCAGTCCTTAATTTGGGACCACTGATTCCAGGGAAGGGAAAGAGCCAGTGCCGTAAGACAAACACAACATCCATGCCTCACCGGGATTCGAACCCGGACCCTTCTCGGACGAATTGTTATAAGCCAGCGCCTAGACCACTGTGCGACCGGGGCGGCTATCTATCTATCTATCATCATCAGAAAAATAATTGAGACAAGCTTTTAACACGGCCAAACACACACACACATGCACACACAGTGAAATGTTCAAATATGTGAGTTATACCTAACATATATGAAATATTTCTCATGGATATATTTTCTATCTATCTATCTACCTATTGTCATCATCATCATAAGAAAAAGATTGAGACACGCTTTCATCTCTTCAACGGTTGATGACAGATACTTACTTTCAATGAAAAAAAAAATGCTCGAAGATACTTACGACATAGCTGTACCCCTGTAGGTATAGCATTCGCATAAAAATAGAAAAAATTACACAGCATCCGCAGAAAAAAGTTCAGTTGAAAAAAGTTGCGCAATTGTCCTAATTAGTCTAAAAAAGACCGTTGTTTTACTTGCAAAAATCGCGGAGATATTCGCGATGAAAATTGTAAAAAAAAAAAAAAAATGTCTCGTCTGGAGTCCGTCTACTGGCGAACGGTATCTTGCTTCGCTGCATAGTTTTGCAGCACTCAAAGCGAGTAAGGGAAAAGCTCTCGCGCATGCAGGAAATGATCGCTCCAGACGTCATAGTATTTATTACAACTTTCATCGCGAATATCTCCGCGAGTTGTGCAAGCAGAATGACGGGCTTTGTTTTTTTTCGACTAATTAGGACATTGCGAAACTTTTTTGTACTGAATTTTTTTCTGCGAAGGCGGTACAAAAATCTTTTTATTTTTTATTTTTATGCAAATACCACACACAGGGGTGCAACTGCCATGTCGTAAGTCTTTACGTCATGCTGAGTATTTTTCTAATTGAAAGTATGTATCTGTGATCAACCGTTGAAGAGATAGAAGCTTGTTTCAATTTTTTTGAGACACCCGGTATACACCGAAGAGCTAATACATTATGACCAGCTCGTCTTTACGCAAATCGAAGCAACTGCAGCTAAAATATTGCTTGTGTGAAGGTCGTGAAATGGTAAGTAGGTCATTTCAAAAGTTTTGCACACTGCGCAAGCGCTGCCCGTAAGATGGTGCAATCGCTTCAATCATTACTCCAGTTGAAGAGTCAGACTTCAGTATGTAAAGTTATGTCTACGTTTTCTGGCTAATTTGCTCCTGTTCCGAAACATTCTGCCTAGAAATGCAGAAAGAAAATGAGTCAGGTCAGATCTCGCGTATAGTGACCAGCGACCCTTCATTAAAATTGAAACTTTGCGAGGAAAATCCCCTACCGAAATTCATAAAACTTTACGTGAAGACTATGACCTGTTCCCAAAACTGAGGAAGCCACTCCGCGGAAAACGATTCAGTACGATTCAGGACGTTTCTAATGAGGTGACCATAGTAATCCTCTGCGTCAACAATGGAGATGTGCTGACTGGAATACAAAGCTTTCCTAAACGTTTGGCCGCTGTCATAAAGAAACACGGAGGTTACTTCGAAGGCTTGTAATGGTATGTTGTGAAATAAATTCGTTTTATAAGAGATAGCTCACAGTGTGCCAAACTTTCGAGATGACCCTTGTATAATTAATACCTGCTACTGAGCTCTACACTGAAGAGCAATTGAATTACAGACAGCTGGTGTTATGCAAATGTGACACTGTGGGCGGCCATGTAAACGGAAACGACATGACGTATGCAGCGATCCGACAATATAAGAAGTGATGCGACGGGAATCAGTATGAGTCGGACGCAGTATGGGTAAGACGAAGGATCAAAGCACATTTGATCGTGGGAAATTTGTCGAAGCCCGACAAATGGGTTACTCTATCTCGGAAGTCGTGCAGGCACTGGGATTTTCACGAGCCACTGTGTCACGGTTGCACCGTGAGTACATCGAATCCGGTAAAACCCTCCCTGCAAGGGCCAACTGCCGTGGACAACAGCGTGTGGATGAGCGGGGTCATCGTCGGCTAGCTTGCATTTTAACAGCGGATAGACGGGCCACAGTGCAAGAAATCACTCGGCAATTTAACGCTGGTGCACGAAAACGTGTAAGCAGCTACACCGTCCAGAACCATCTCCTCCCTATGGGGTACAGAAGCCATCGTCCCACGAGGGTACCTCTGCTGACCGCACATCACAGAGTGCAAAGATTAGTATGGGCGCTGGAACATCGCCACTGGACCCTAGACATGTGGAAAAATGTTGCTTGGACTGATGAGTCGAGATTCACGTTGGTACATGCGGATGGCAGGATTCGAGTACGGTGCAAACCAAATGAAGCGATGGATGATCTTTCTTGCCAGCGGGGCACTCTTCAAGCCGGTGGGGGTGGCATTCTCGTCTGGGGACTGTTTACGTGGACTGAAATGGACCCCTGGTACATGTGACATCGTCCTTCACAGGTCAAAGTTACCGGAATATCCTAGACGACCATTTGTCCCGTTTGTGCGTCTTCAACATCCCACTGGGGACCTCATCCTGCAACAAGACAATGCACCGTGCCACCGCTCCCGAATTGTATCCGAATGGTTGGATGAACACTCCACCGACGTGACCTCGCTTCCTTGGCTAGCTAGGTCACCTGACCTCAGTCCCATCGAGCACATCTGGGATGCCATCGAGAGAGATGTTCGAGGCTCTGACCCCCTCCATCAAATCTTCGTGAACTGTGGGAGCTTTTTCAGGGGTCGTGGATCCGTATGGCTTCCCAACGCTTCCGGTGTCTTGTCGAGTCCATGCCGAGACGAATCGCCGCCGTCATCAGGGCGAAAGGTGGTGCTACACGTTCATAGACAGGTATATCTAATTCAATTGCTCTTCAGTGTATTAATCAGCGTTATTGTTCTTCGGATGGAAAAGGCAACAGAGAGAGGCAAAATTTTAATGACCAGACGACTGGGTCCGAGCATTTCCGAGATAGCGAGGCTTGTGGGGTGCTCACAGTCAGCCGCGGTTACCACATTAAAAAAAGTGAGCCAAGGAAGCAAAAACTACGAACCGCTGGCAAGGTGGTTCGACCACGGCTCATCGATGCTAGAGGTCAGCGAGGTCTATCCAGTGTAATGCGAGCCAACAGAAGGGACATTTTGGCGCAACTTGACGGTAATTTGAATACTGGTGATGGGGTAATGTATCACAACATAGAGTTCAATCGAACTCTGCTGAAAATAGGGCTACATAGCTCCAGGACACTCCAAGCTCAAATTCTAACCTTGGTTCACCGTTGAAAATGCATACAAAAGACACGGCAACATCAAAACTCGAGCTTGGATGTCAGGAAGAAGGTCGCCTGTGTTAGTATACTTCAGTCTTCGACAGTGAGGGTTAGTGAAATAATTCCGAACAGAGCATAAACAAGAGAATTCGAAATCACTCACCTTATATTGGTATAACTAAACTGATATTTTATTCACAAATATAGGAGTGCGAATATCACATCAGCAATACAAATGACGATCGACGATTACAGGTGTGCATGTGGAACGCGTTTATCCAAATATGAACTTTAAACACACACACACACAAAAAGATCTAGTCGTTACATTCTTTTTCAACGGCGGTCACACAACTCAAAAGGAAGTCCGCGACTCTCCGTTGCACTCACAGCACTGCTAAAAGTCTCGTTATCTGCTCTCTCACATGCGCCCGTACATCGTTCGATGCATTCTTGTGTTAGCAGAAAGTGGCGTATTACTTGACACCTGGCTCCACTCGTCTCGGTCACGGCGTGTTCCCAACAGTCTGGCCCGATGAATCTCATTTCCTGTTGTACCATGTGGACTGGCGAGTACGTGTGCGTTGTTTACCAGGGGAAGTGTTGGCCACAGGAAGCACCGTGGAACGAAAGCAAGCCAGTGGAGGAAGTGTGATGCTTTAGGCAATGTTCTACTGGGAAACCTTGGGCCCAGTCATTCCTGTGCGGGAGACTATATGACGTCTACTACCTACCTAAACATCACTGCAGACCAGGTGAATCCTTTCATGGTAACGGTATTCTCATTTTAGTGCCTTTTTACGGAAAGATAATGCGCCCTGCTACACTGCCCGCATTATGTGAGAATGGTTCGCGCAACATACGGAAGACTTCCAGGTATTGCCCTGGCCTCCAAATTCCTGAGACATCAATCTAATCGAGCATTTGTGGTTTGCGTAAGAACAACAAATCCGATCTGCGGCGGCACAACGATGTAACTTACAAGAGTTAAAGGATCTGCTGAGAACGTGTCAGTACTTGATATCTCAAGGCACCTTTAGAAATCTTGTGGTGTCCATGTCTCGACGGGTGAGAGCTGATTTGGCGGTACGTAGAGGATTAACATCATATTCGGCAGGTGGTCATAACGTTTGTGTCTTTGATGTATATCAAATTCAGAATTACTGACTGTAAATAAAAAGAGATATCAGAGTGAGAGAAGAAAAAGAAAATGAGAGGCGGGTTGATAGAGAAAAAACGAAAGAAAAAAACAAAAGATTTTAAAGAGTACCCAATGTTTAAGGAGAAACAAAAGACACACAAGATTTCCACAGTACTAAAAAGAAGATACAAAGAGATTTGCAAGGTAACTCTAGTTCTGACGAAGACTCGCAAGAGAACTCTAGTACTGAAGAAGACTTGCAAGAGAACTCTAGTACTAAAGAAGACTCGCAAGAGAACTCTAGTACTGAAGAAGACTTGCAAGAGAACTCTAGTACTAAAGAAGACTCGAAAGAGAACTCCTGCACTGAAGAAGACTCGCAAAATACCCCTGTAGTACAGAAAAAGTAAACAAGAAAGACGATACCGAATTTTCGGGTGGTCTTTTTTTTTTTTTATTTTTTTTTTATTGGAGGTTTAACAACCACCGTGAGCAACTCAGTGGACTATGAGCAGTGCCCGTCCCTGATTTAGGGTCACTGGTTCCAAGGAAGGGACAGAGCCAGTGCCGTAAGACAAACACAACAACCACATGCCTCACCGGGATTCCAACCCGGACCCCTTTCGGGCGAATGATCAGAGGCCATCGCTTAGACCACTGCGCCACCGAGGCGGCATTTTCGGGTGTAATGAGCACGTCTTTTGAATCCGTTTTGATGCGAATTAGACTTTCAAAGCTATTCAAAATCAATGGTACCGGTATGGAAAACAGTAGTATCTGACCGAAGAAAACATTTTACAATCGGGTTTTTAATCTCTCAGATATTGCTGTGAACGGAAACGTCACCTTACGCCTTCTGGTGGCAGACTTGTGTGTTAAGAAAAAAATTGAATTTACATGAGGAGCGTTTCACAGCGGAAACGCTCTCCAACAAAGAAATCATTTTTCAAATTGGTCTCTTAAAAACATAGACATGGACAATATAAGATATGCATCTACGCCCCTTTGCGGAAAAAACATGCATTATTTTAAAAAGAAAGTGTTTTCAAAAGGTTTTCCGATGTGAGCGGTATCGGTCCATGAAATAATTTTTTCAGTCGAGTCTTTAGGAGCTCAGATTTTATTGCAAATACATTAGACGCAGAAATTAACTCTTACCCCCCCCCCCCCCTTTATGGCCAAGCTATTTATCAAATATTTGAAATTATATGCTGATAACTTCCAATCAGGAGCTGTATGCGGTGCATTTTTTTTTTTTCAAATCAGAGTTTTAGAAGCAGAGACATTGAGGAAAACGCAATTTACTTTAACGCCCCTAGCGGGTAGTTTATGCATTACTTGAAAATTTGGAACTTATATGAGAAACATTTTACATCGGATACACTATCTAACAAAGAAGGAATTTTTCAAATCCGACTTTTAGAGGCAGAGATATTGACAGAAATAAGATAGACATCTGAGCACTCTGGTAGAAAAACCATGCATTATTTTAAGGTGAAAATATTTTCAAATGTTTATCGGTCCACGAAAGAATTTTTTCAATCCGGTTTTTAGAAGCAGAGATTTTGGCTACAAATGCCTACGAAGCAGAAATTTAACCTTACGCCGCCTGGTGGCCGAACCATATTTTATAAGAAATTAGAAATTGCAATACATTTCCCACCAGGAGCTGTATTCGGTGCTGGAAGAATTTTTCAAATCGGAGTTTTAGAAGCAGAGAATCGGGAAAAGCGCAATTTACCTTTACTCCCCCTAGCGGAAAGTCAATGAATTTTTTGAAAATTTTGAAATTATATTAGAAACATGTTGCACCGGAAACACTGCCCAACAAAGAAGAAATTTTTCAAATCGGATTATTAGAAGCAGAGATGTTGACAAAATCAAGATCTACATTTATGCTCCCCGGCGGAGAAAATTTGCATTATTTTAAGAAGAAAATATTTCAGAAAAGTCCCTCTACGTGAGTAGCATCGATCTACGAAAGAATTTTTTTCAATCGAGATTTTAGAAGCTCAGATTTTGCTGCAAATACATTAGAAGCAGAAATCAACACTTACGCCCCCTGGTGGCTAAACCATTTTATACCAAAAATTAGAAATTATATGTAAAATATTTCCCATGTCGAGTTGTGTCCGCTGAAGGAAACATTTTTGAAATCGGTGTTTTAGAAATTGAAATATCTGGGGAAAAGCAATTTACTTTTAAGCCCCGTAGCGGAGAATATATGTGTAACTTGGAAAAGTAACTAAGCCTAAAATAATCTTCGACTTGAATGGAATCGAAAAGTAAAAGAATGTTTTGAATTGGATGTTTAGAAGCAATTATATGGATTAGAATGTGTTTTGAATTCGATATCATCTGCATTTACGCCCTCTAGCGGCGAAATTTTGCATCGTAAAAAAAAAAACGAAATAAAGGATCATTATTCGCACATTTCTAGCTTCCTAATGCAAAAAGAAATTTTCAAATCGGACTATTAGTTGCTGAGATGTCGTGTCTGCAGACGGACGGACAAACCGATAACATGAGCACGATCTTTTTTTACAAAAGACGTGCTAAAAACGTACCGGAAAGGAAAATAGAGGAAACAACTGATTCAAAAAGTACCCCACACTAAAGAAAAAACAAAAGACTAAAGAGAGTAAGTGCTCTAGTGCACCGAAGAAGAAAACAAAATATCATACACGTTTTACCTAGATCTTGGAATTCCATTCCATTGACACTCAAATTTCACTGCTGTAATTCGCGTTTCAATAAGTTAAAAAAAATATCCTAAAAAGCTGACAAAACGCGCTTACGCTGCTTTTCGAAAGCTATTTCAAAGCACATTCGAAATCATCAAAACAGCCAAGGGAAGAAATCGCAACAGAAATAATGAAAATAAGACAAAGGACAAACAGAGACAAGTAAAACAAGAAAGATGACACCGAATTTTCAGGTGTAATAAGCACGTCTTTTGAATCCGTTCTCACGCAAATTAAATTTATCAAAGCTATTCAACGTCAATGGAGCCGGTATGGAAAACAATAGTTGCAGACTTGTGTGTTAGGAAAAACATGAATTTATATGAGAAATATTTCGCACCGGAAACGCTCTCCAACACAGAAATAATTTTTCAAATCGGACTCTCAGAAACAGAGATATCGACAAAAATAAGATGTGGCTTTACGTCCCCTGGTGGGAAAAGCATGCATTATTTTAGGAAGAAAATATTCTCAAAAGGATTTTCCATATGAGCGGTATCGGTCCAAGAAAAAAAAATAGTCGAGTTTTCAGGAGCACAGATTTTGCTAAAATACATCAGAAGCAGAACTTAACACTTATGTCCCCTGGTGGCCAAACCGTTCTTTACCAAACATTAGAAATTATGTGAAAAATATTTTCCATCAGGTCTTGTATGCGACACAGAAAGATGTTTTCAAACCGGAGTTTTAGAAGCAGAAATAACGCAGAAATGCCTTTGTGCCCCCTAGCGGAAAGTCTATGATTTACTTGAAAATTTTGAAATTTTAGGAAAAAACATTTTGCATCGGAAACACTATCCAACAAAGAAGGAATTTTCCAAATCGGACTCCTAGAAGTAGAGATACTGACAAAAGTAAGATATACATCTACGCCAGGGATGCATTATTTTAAGAAGAAAATGTTTCTAAACGCTTTGTCGACATGAGTACTATCGGTCTACAAACGACATTTTTTTCAATCGAGATTTTAGAAGCTCATATTTTGCGACAATTACATCGGAAACGGAAATTAATATTTACGCCCCCTAGTGGCCAAGCCACTTTTTCACAAAAATTAGAAATTATGTGCAAACGATTTCCCATCAGGAGCTGTATCCGGTGCAGAAAAAATTTTTCAAATCTGAGATTTAGAAGCAGAGATACAGGGGGAAACGCAATTTACCTCTACGCCCCCTAGCGGAAAGTCTCTGAAATACTTGAAAATTTTAAAATTATATGAAAAACATGTCACTCTGAAAACACTATCCAACAAAGAAGAAATTTTTCAAATCGGACTTTTAGAAGTAGGGATATTGACGAAAATAAGATATACATCTACGAACCCTGGCGGAGAAACTGTGGAATATTTTAAGAAGAAAATATTCCAAAAAGGTTTATCGATGTGAGTGGCATCAGTCCAGAAAAGAATTTTTTCAATCGATATTGTAGAAGCTCAGATTCTATCAGAAACAAAAATTAACACATGCGCCTCCTGGTGGGCAAAGTATTCTTTACCAAAAATTTGAAATGATATGCAAAAGATTTTCCATCAAGAGGTGTATCAGCGGAAGAAAATTTTTTTCAAATCGGTGTTTTAGAAGAAGAGTTATCGGGAAAAATGTAATTTACTTTAACTCCCCCTATCGGAAAATCTATGCGTAATTTGAACAAGTAACTATATCTAAAATACTCTTCGGCATAAATGGAATCGAAAGATTATTTTTAAAAGATTTTTTCAATCGGATGATTAGAAGCAAATATGTGGAATAAAACGTATTTTTGAATTCGACATCATCTGCATTTACGCCCTCTAGCGGGCGAAATTGTGCATCGTAAAAAAAAACGAAATGAAAGATCATCATTCGCATATTTCAAGCTTCCCAATGCAAAAATAATTTTTCCAATCGGGGTAATAGTTGCAGAGAGATCGTGGGTGCAGACGGACGGACGGACAAACCGATAACATAAGCACGATCTTTTTTTACAAAAGACGTGCTAAAAATGAACAGAAGAGCCCGTGCTGAAAAACAAGCAAATGGATACTAAACCAAATTTTGGTAAATAAATGCAGCAAAGAAAACAAATTCAGTCACTCGGAATAGGTAAGCAAAATCGAAAAGTAAAGAGCAATAGCATGGTTGAAATAAAGGTGACAGCTGACTTCAAATTTTCCCAACGGGGACATGAATGTTAGCGCATGAAGCAAACCGGACACTGTTGGAAAATAACAGAGGTAGCAATCTTCCACAGGGAGTTGGTTAAGTAAACACACGTGGTACATACTGGAAATAAAAAGATGAAGCTCTCTATGCCGTAACACACACAGACAGAAATGTAGTTGCTTCTCAAGATCACTATCTGCCAGAGCACCTATTCTCCATACATTATTTGTAATCTACAGACAGAACTAGCACGCAGAATGCAATTCATGCAATTACTCGTTCAAGTGTCAATGACGACTAACGTTTTGTATTTGACCGAGAAGGAGGAAAGGAAGCGGAAGGAAATTTTTCATGTCTACAGAGAGAAATAATTTTTTATTCTAAATTACCACATCTCACTCCATCCATCGAGAAACACTTTTAGTTCATTCGGATGACGTATTCAGGTTTTTGAGAGCAGTATAAATCGCTTATGTTCCCGCATATGGACGCCAATGAATCGAAAAGCTGCTGTACGATCATGCAACATCTGTTGCACGAAATTAGAAAAGCGTTTCTGAGTGTAAAATACATTAGCTGCACGATTTTCTCGCAAATATGAGCGAAAATAATGTGTATGTTAGATCAAATCAACAACGTTTATTCACAATTCAATATTTTTATTTTTTATTTTAACATTTCCTATAGCTTCGCTGAGCGTTCGGCTTGGCTTCAGCAGGACAAATGGAGCGTAAATATTTAAATTATTGTGACATCATCAGAATTCTGATCGTTTCCGATTTAGGTAAGTTGTTTCCACGCGCTGTTAAGAAATGCAGTCGATGCCATGTCGTTGACCAATAGTCAAGAGTTGAAATACATGTGGAAAGCTTCTAAAATATTAAGCATGATAGTCGAATCAAGTTTATATAGTTTTAGCGTTTTCAAACCAAAATTTACGGTTGTTAAGTTATAGACGACTTTTTCGATTCACAGTTCCGCACATAAGTCTTGTGTTCCTTCACAGGTAATCGTCAAAAAAATAGTTGCACCCAGAAGAAAGCAACCGACAGTACTGAAACTTGGTGGGTAGGTTTGATATTGTGAAACATGAAAATTATTCAAGTATCACGCTCGGCCGCGCATGTGACGCAAGCAAAGAGGGGTCGTAGCACTGTGCCTGACCGGCTATATAAGGTAGTCCCGTTGCACGTGCTTGCCATTCTGACTCATGCCGTTGTGTTGGTTGCATCTTTTGCAAGTGAAGTATGCCTCAGAGAAAAGTTCGGAAGCAGTTCGAGCAGTTGAAGGAGTTCGAAAGGGGCAACATCGTCAGGCTCCTGGAAACGGGAGGGTCTTATCGCCGTATTACGCGCCATACCGGTCGTGCGGATATCACAATAGCCCGCTGTTGGTGGCAGTGGATTGAAGAAGGCACGCAACAGCGGCAGAAAGGGTCTGGGAAGCCTAGACGAACCACGTAGAGAGAGGACAGACGGGTTGTCCGACATGCGTGGAGTGGAACAACAGCCACGATTGCTGATATTCAGTGAGCAGTGGTGCCCTCAATGCATCGTCCAATTAGTGCCAGCACCATTGGCACACGGCTGCTGCACGACGTAAGACTACACGCACGCAGACCGTTACGACGACTGCACTTAACACCAGTGCATCGTTGCCAGAGACTGCAATGGTGGCGTGCCAGACTGTCATGGAGCCACGCAGAATGGCAGCGGGTGATCTTCAGTGACGAATCCCGCTTTTGTCTTGGAGGTCTCTCCGAGACAAAAGCGGGACTCGTCACACTCCGTGTCTCTTGTCTCTTATTGTGTGTGGAGGCACCGTGGTCAGCACCAAGATGAGAGGTTTGTTGTCGAACGTCACACGTCCAGAAGGCCTGGTGTCATGGTGTGGGGTGCAATTGCCTACGATGCCAGATCACCTTTGGTGTTCATTACAGGCACTTTGACATCCCAACGTTACGTTTATGAGGTCCTGCAACCAGTGGCCCTACCTTTTCTGAACGCTCACTCAGGCGCGATTTTCCAACAAGACAGCGCTCGTCCGCATACTGCTGCTATTTCGAGAGCTTGCCTTGAACACACTGACACTCTGCCATGGCCAGCCGCATCGCCAGACCTATCGCCAATTGAAAATGTGTGGTATGCTATTGGACGCGCTATCCACACTCCACCCCTACCGCACAGTCTGCAGTAATTGAGTCAGAAGATTCAAGCTGCATGGGATGGCTTATCGCAGGACACCGTTAGGAACCTATACAACTCCTTGCCGAGACGTCTGGCATGCTGTGTGAGCAAACATGGCGCCCCGACGCCGTACTGAGAGACACTACGTATTGGCGTGTAGCTCAATAGATATTGCCCACATGAGTCTCAATGTTTAATCATTTATTGTTCCTGGTAACCTTTACCTTCCTCCCGAATAGTACTACAATCCGACACGTCCTTCTGGGTGTAACTATTTTTTTGACGATGGGTGTAGTTATTACTTAAATTGAATATCTGGTATGGCGTTTAGTGTATTCAAATTATATGTGTTAAGTTTAATCTGTTTGCATTCCTAAAGGACTGCATAAGCCTCCATCTATGTCTGCATCCCAAAACCACTGTTGAGAAACACGTGCAGTAACGAAGATGCTAAAATCCAATGAATGCTCGTTTTCAAGTTAAAGCTTTTCTACGAGGGCACAACATTTTCTTTGTTCGTGCAACAGATGCTAGAATCTAAGCAATCACTAGAACAGGGACAACAACAACAAGATGTATTTTTACACGTGCACTGGAGATGCTCCTGACGCTGGTGGTCACAATGTTGACGGTGAAAATGTCAACAAACAAAATATATATGCAGTCAGAATGTCCTAATTCCTTACATTTTTTTGTTAAATATATTTTTTCACTTTAATTTTATCTTCGGTTCTTAGGTGTGTTTCGTGGGTTCCTACAAGTAAGAACACGAAAACCTGGTCACAGAAGTTTTTTTTGGGGGGTAGGGGGAGGTGGAGGAGGAGTTAACGACGACCGTGAGCATCTCGATGAGCAATTAGCAATCGCCCTCCCTAATTTAGGGACACTGATTCCAGGGAAGGGAGAGAGCAACTGCCGTTAGACAAACACAACATCCAATCAGGGACCCATATCGAACGAATGGTCAGAAGCAAGTGCTTTTTTTTTTTTGATTGGAGGTTTAACGACCACCGTGAGCAACTCAATGGGCTATAAGCAGTCGCCCGTCCCTAATTTAGGGTCACTGGTTCCAGGGAAGGGAGAGAACCAGTGCCGTAAGACAAACACAACATCCATGCCTGACCGGGATTCGAACCCAGACCCCTTACGGACGAATGATCAGAGGCCAGCGCCTTAGACCACTGTGCCACCGGGGCGGCAGCAAGTGCTTAGACCACTGCGCTAGCGGGGTAGCCAAAAGCATTAGAGGCAGTATGGAAGTAGCATTTTTAATTTCTCCTAACTTACTTGATCGTAGTCTGGTCACAAAAGTGTTCGAGGGTCGTATAAAAATTGCAGTTTGATTTCTTCCCGTCCACTTCTATGTAGGCTCACCAGGAAGCAATTTAGGGGAGGTATAAGCGATTTAGGGGTGGTATATTTGAATGCTGTAAAACGTCGCGTCCAACTCCATGCAAGTTGACCAAAGAACCGTTAGGGGTTCGTACAAAAATCGTAATTTTGTTTTCTCCAAGTAAGCTTCCCCGTGGATGTATAGGTAACCTATAAAAGAATACAGTTTTATTGTGGACACTTTACCGCGCTCGTGGAGAAAATATAAATTAAATTATTTTACTTGCTGTATTTCTATCTAGGCATGCATAATATTGCCATTTCAGCAACTTTCACGCACAATGCTCATGCTAGTAAGGCTACGTTTATACAGAAAATAAAGGTATGTTCCACTTTTACTCAGGCGCAAATTATTAATTTAAAAGCCCTAGGCCTGAACCATTTTAGAATCTTTAAGGCGGCTTATAGCACTAACAGTAGCCCTGGTGGAAAAGCCGCCTTAAGAATTCTTCAGCTCCTCCGGATTCCTTTTCAAAAGCCTTCAATCCACCCCCGGCTGCCATGTACCTGATTTATTGGGTAGATTAAAACTACATAAGGAAGGGTACCTTATTCGCCCTCTTGTGTCAGGTTACATTGCCCCCACCCGACCTTTGGAAAAAGACTTGGCAAGTTATCTCATCAAATTTACCGCGAATTCTTCCTACTCAATAAAGAGTACCACACAAGCTATTGATAAGTTAAAGTTAATTCAGCCACTACCAACTTCTTATTTTTTGGCATCCCTAGATATAGTTTCGTTATACACGAATGTACCTATGGAAGCTACATTTCAGTTAATTCAGGATTTACTCATTGATTCTAACATTTCTGCTAATGATATTTCTTTCATAATGAATGCTCTTCATCTAATTAAAAGGCGTTCATTTTTCAAATTTCAGAACATTTTTTTATCAACAAACCGATGGGACAGCCACGGGTTCACCTTTATCTGCAGTCTTAGCAGAAATTCTGCTTTAGCACATTGAAAATAAAGTCACACAAGAATTCCCACAAAAACCTATTTTCTATATCCGTTACGTTGAAGACATCTTGGTAATTTGGCCACATACCATAAATCAGTTACATCAGTTTGTCAACGCAATGCCTTCTCAATACCCTTCATCAAACTCCCGATAGAACTTGAACAAAATTTTGTTTTACCTTATCTAGATTTTCAAATTACTCGTAACTCTTCTGATAATTCCGTCTTTTGCCGTTTATCGAAAACCCACTTCCACACCCCCTCTAATTCCGTACAATTCTGCCCACACTTTTCAGCATAAAATTTCTGCTCTGCACTTCCTATTTAGAAGAGCATATTCACATTCTTCTAGTCGCTTTGCCAGAGCTCAAGAACTAAAATAGATATCATCCTTTTGCTCAAAACCATGGTTATCCGAGCGACATTGTTTAGGGGTGCACAATAAAGTACGGTTTGCTATGCCAACTGCTTTAATTAGTGAACAAGTGCCTAAAAAGTATGTTGGATCTGTTGATTTCAATCCACATATTGTAAACCTTCTTACCAACATATGCTCCCATCATAAAATACAATTTGGAATACGATCATGCAATCTATATTCCATTATCCGCAACGATCGTGACAAAATTAACAAAGGGAACAAATGGGGTGTGTATGTTATTCCTATGCTCGACACTACTTCTGGTGAACTAAATAATCATTATGTGGGTTCAACCAAATGAAATTTGGATTTGAGATTAAATGAACACAGATATAATTTAAAAATGAATCACCAAAACACCTCTTTTGCAAGAGCTGTAAGTGCTGGAAATTCCATCCCAGACTGGGACAACGCTAAGATCATAAACACACCTAACTCTGTTTATTCCTTGTTATTTACAGAAATCCTCTATATTTCGGCTTATAATACGTTGCTGTAATGACTGTTATCCTTGTGTTTTACTTGAACCCTGGAGCAATCTGATTAGGGAGGACAGCACAATAACTATTGTTTCCGTTGAGTAATTTTCGTTGGCTAATTATTCTTTTTCGACTGTCTTGTTATCTGGTATATCATGTGACACTGACATTACCTTTCCCATGATGCATCTTCTCCACGTATTTAAGACCAGCATGTAACCACATGATGGAAATCACATCTGATGAAGGTGTCACTGTGACACCGAAAGTGATCATGTTTTTTAACCTGTACATAGATTTCGTTTTTTAGCTGAATAAATATCATCGCGCAATAAGACGGATTTCTTTTAATACTAGGTATATAGTCATGCTCTACTCAGCTATAGCTTATTTGGGCCGCGGGTGGCCTGGTGGTCAGCTTTCGTGACTGCCATTGAGATAACCTCAGGTTCGATCCTGGGCAATTACGAACGTTCGAACCACTAAATACGACGCCGGGTACTGGCCCGCCGGTAATAAATAAAGAGCGTCTTCCTTCCCCTTTCTACCTCTCTTCCGTGTCACTTTCCTATAGGGCACTCTAGCCCAAATCTCCTAGCTTCCTATTTCTAAGGGTTGTTTAAGATCTGGGGTCAGACACTCCCTGCTAAGATTCTATACATATAATCTGGTCTATAGCTTATTTGTCTAACTCGTTGAATGATAGGGCATGACTAAGTTATAGCTTAGTCGTCTGTCATATTGCTTTGTCATGAACTGTCATTCAACGGATTATAATGAAATTTTACACATAATAGGGTTGATCTGGATGAACAGACATTCACGAAAATCTATACCTTGGTTCAACCCGTAATTTTTTACCCAAAATTGTAGAAATGGGTCTGGTACCTACATTAGAGTAGGGTGCAGGGAACGTTAAAATAATCGAGAGCAATGCTCTAAAGACCATGTTGTTAAACGTAATTTTTCGAAACTTAATATTGAATCCGAGTTCTATATTGAGAGAGTAAGTGCTGGGCTATTCAATGCCCAGAGGTTAAATAAGGTGCAGGAGGACAGCAAGTTTCAAGGCCACTGCCTAAGACCACAAGCGAAACAATGAAGGCAACTGCGATCCCTTTTTTTGAGAAGGAATTCCCATGTGGAACCTCACTGTTGGTCTTGGCTAAGTGACTTGGCAGCAGTTGATTCCATTACTTGCTCATATGTCGGTCAAAACCATGTTTTGAGGGTTGCTTTTAAACGAGGTTGGGTGGGTGGGTAAGGAGTTCCTTACCATTTATCCGTTTAAGAAGCAAAAAAAAAATTCAATAGCACCGTTATAATTAACAACAACAACAACAACAAAAAAGTATCGGAAAATTTAAAATTTAACATCCGGAGATCTTGTGAACTGCATGTATCTGTGCATTTTGATAAAAAATGCTGCCGATCCCTAAACTTGGGCACATCATGTCAAAAAAGCGGGAGAACTGTATAAGACTAATCAAAACTTAGTAAAAATGTCAATATTGAAATAAATAAAAGCGAAAAAAAAGGAAAAAATCTACATTTCATTGTTACTGTGGATATTTTGGTTGTCGACATTACGGTGTTGACATTTTGACTGTCGACATTACGAGCACTAACGTATATACTGTAGATTCCGGTTAATTAGGACAAATCAGGGTTTGAATATCTTGGCCAAATTAAGCGGTTTCCCCAATTCTGTGAAACTTTATCCCAAAGACCTAATTTGGGATATTCTTCAAGAATTGTCCCAAATGAAAGGGTGTCCGATTAACTGATGGCTCAATTAACAGGAATCTACTAATTGTTGGGCCAAACATTAACCGATGGCCCAAATTAACCGGCGAAGCGGACACGGTGAAAACAAAAAGTGCGATTTTTGTACTACCCTTAAACGGTTTTGTGGTCAGTCTGCATAAAAGCGGACACGAAGGAATCAAAAGTTAAATTTTCACACGACCCCTTAACGTTTTTGTAGCCAGTCTATATGAAAGCGAGCCCGAAGGAACTAGAAATGCCATTTTATACGGGCCCCTAACGCTGTTGTGACCAGCCTACATGGGCACGAAGAAACCAGAAATGCATTTTTTTAAACGGCCCGCAACGCTTTTGTGGCCAATTTACATGGAAGTGGGCACCAATTAATAAAAATTGCGACGTTTTATTGCTCCCCCAAGCGCTTTTGTGGTCAGCCTACATGGAAGTGATCAGGAAGAAATAAAAATACAATTTTTACACGGCCCCCTAATGGTTTTGTGGCCAGCCTACGTGTAAGTGGACACGAAGAAACCGAAAATACAATTCTTATACGACCCCAAATGGCTTTTATGGCTAGGAAGGAAAGAAGAAACTAAAAATGCCGTATTTATATGCCCCCCCTTCCCAAACGCTTTTGTGGCTAATTTTCCGTGCACCCATTTCTCCAAAGCCTACAAAACACACCTAAAAATTAAATTAAGAGAGAATTAACGTGAAAAACAAATATCTGAAACAAAAAATGTAAGAAATTACAACACTGTGACGGCCGACATTTTCGTTGTTTGCATTATAATGTTTTTAAAATGGTTACATTTGTACTTATGCTATGCGCTTGACAGTCTGTACTCTTAAAAAATTACTTCTCGTGCATCTGTGATACTTGTAACACTGGAGTTTCTTAATAACAAGCTTCGGATAACTAGCACAATGAGCAATATTAGGCTTCCTAGTGGTCAGAAGAGAGCAGTATACTTACAGAAACAGAGTCTTTATTGGTCTCTAAGGCACATGACTCGAATAGCTAGCGCATCAATGCTAATAATTAGTAACCAACGGGTTAACTTTGGAAAGTTCAACAGCACTACACTTCAAATGACTTCAACAGCATAAATCTCTGTAACATTAGGCTCATATTGTCTGGCAACCGAAATTTCGCCAAATATATACGCGCGCGTATATAGCTAGTCGTGATGAAGGTATAGCATACAAAGTAATGCTGCACTAATCTACCCTCTTTTAACACTGCGCCCTTCACACATTATATCATTGTTCTTATCTTGTCAAAACATACAGACGCTATTCATACCTGACCTCAAGACTATTTGTTACATAACATTCAGTGAGTGAGAAAATATAACGTTAAGGTTGGAACCCTTAAAGAAAACGAACTCAAAATTTACATGGGGAAAGAAACTAACAATGAAAGTTAAAATAGAATATACTTCATAACATTATGACCCTGCCGACATTATGGCTGTGTCGACATTTTCACCTTGCTGATATTATGGTATCGACAATTTAACTGTCGAAATTTTCACCTTGCTGATATTATGGCATCGACATTTTAACTGTCGACATTTTCACCTTGCTGATATTATGGCATCGACATTTTAACTGTCGACATTTCATACCACAATTGCTCCTAATAACGTATGTTGATATAGAGGATTTTGCAGTCGTTTAAGATATAGATGGATTACACGATTTCTCCTAAGTGGTTTGACTGTACTTCTCTTATTTTTGACGAATGGTTTCTCCAAATTCCCCATAGAACTTCAACAGAACCTTCTCTCACCTTTCTTGATCGGCCAGCAGGCAATTGACAGTAAAAACAAGGATAGTTACCTGAAGTCCCTTTAAATTGTTCTTGAAAGGGAAATCGCATGTTTATTTAAACTCTCACGGAAAGACCACATATGGGGTAGAAGTTTTGCACTTTCA
Source organism: Macrothele yani (assembly GCA_039090855.1). NCBI lineage: Eukaryota > Metazoa > Arthropoda > Arachnida > Araneae > Macrothelidae > Macrothele > Macrothele yani. The sequence continues at coordinate 87,655,442 of CM077001.1, forward strand.
AGTGTCCTGTGTAATAGTCGTCACTTCAGAGTGAAAACAAAATACGCAATATAACTTCTTAATCAAATTTTAACAGTCTGGAATAACCAAACTTTAGTAGCCCTTCTGGAAAGCTTTGTAGCACTTGAACAGAACCAGAACACCTCTTATGTTCACCTCCCGAAGAGAAGTCCTTGTGTCATGGCTTCATGATGTTGAAGTGACTACCAAATTGCTAACTCAGGACACTCTTTTTCTTGAAGTTTTACGAAATAGAGAACTAGAGGTGTAAAAAAAAAAAAAGAGAATGGATCCAGATGTGTCTAACTATATGCCGTTCGGCTAGAACTAGTCCCCGAAGACAATAGAGTTCTTCTGAGACGCCGAGAAGAAGCTCCCTGATTAGTACTTTTCTGCAGTGATTCAGTATCGCCTGCTTGCTGCGTCGCATGATGAACGAACATCACAAAGCCGATGAAGTAATGGCCGTCATCTTCCAAAGAGTTTCAATAAGGCTTGGTACTCAGACCTTATCTCTAAAGTAATTAGACCACATTTCCGTTCTCTGCCATCGCTAAAATTGTTAACTCTTATCTCTAACTGGGAGTTCTACGAGATTATTTCCTCTAGAAGTTTCTTCGCACCATTTAATTCACACCGGTGTGTCACGAGGCTGGGTTACTGCGGCATTGCTCTTTGACATATACGTTAATGACTCTGCACGCATCAAGCGTCACAATGATGTTGTACGTCACTAATGACACATCTACTTTGTCTCCTTTACGTATCTATCCCTGTTATTTATAAAGGAGGAGAGAAATGATCTTTAAGTTTGCCCAGAGATGTTCTGCACCTGTAAGTTAATCGTTAAAGAAATGCAATTTTTATGAGAAATTCTGTATCCTAAAGAATTTATGCGGTTAAGAGCACTTTTAAGTTAAGAAGAAAGTTTAATGCACTTTCTCCTCGTTATTTCGAGCACTGCTACATATAGATGTGAGTTTCAAAAGCAGCTCACAACAAGCAGTGATGCCACCTTAGCCTGGGTTTAACGTCTTCTGCCAAAAATTGACTAATATTTAATAAGTTTGAAAAGGAGTCCTAGAGCTATGCAAAAACTTTTAGTAAATTATCAGCCAGCATGATTTGGCCAACGACAGATAACATTATGTGCTTCTATCTTTTTTCGTTGTTGTTTTTGGTGGTGGTTTTTCTAGTTTAATGACCCTTTTAAGCATACTGGACTGCAAGGAATCGCCGATCTTTAATTTGGGACCACTAGTTTCGGAGGAGCGGCAGGGATAGTACCGAGAAGCAATCACATCATCACCCTTTACACACCTGGGACTCACTCTCCGGCCTAGGTTGGAAGATTATGCAAAAGGTCGAGTCCCCGGCCACTCGGAACTTGGAGAGCGAATTTAATTGAGGAAAAATGGAAATGTCATGGTCGTCTTTAGTTCTATCTAAGAACAAAAGGATTTCTCCAGTTTGTGTGAGCTCAACATAAGTTTCGACACAAATGAAAACATACAGAGGATGTTCACACGTTTTCAGAACGTTTCTGATAAGAAATTACAGAAAAGGAAAGATATTCAAATAATTGAAACTGTAGCGTTTTAGATGAATACGAAAGAAACATCTTCTGCCGTCAAATAATGTCTGCTAAGAAAATGGAGCACGTAAACGAGCTCGAGATAGAAAGCAATGCTTTTGCTCTTTACGAAGAGAAATATTAGTATTCTGTAATGAAAAAAGCTATGAAAATAATGGAATTGGCATTTATAATAATAAAATAAGCAATATTACTTATAATAGAGGGAAAAATTGCCAAGCATTGCTTTCAACAGGAAAATGAGCACCAAACGAATATCCAAAGAAGGTACGTACTTTTACGACTATTTCAAAAGTAAGGTCTCTGGTCTTAATAGAAAATCAACCGAATCAAAGAGCAATCGCTATGTCCTTTAAATTCTCTGTCTCAACTGTATACAAGGTAATAAACTAAGATTTGAAACTGAAAAATAAAACAAAACATAATGTTCATCGCCTTTTGGCAAGACAAGTGGCTGAGCGCAGAACACGGTGTAGACTTCTTTTTGAAAATCACTTAGCCGGAGACAGATGCAAATTTATTGTGACTACTGATGAAGCATGGATCTACCTAAACTATCTTAACAAAACAAATGCCGATTTACTATCGCAAAATAGCAGAAAAAGACTTACAAAATTAGTTCCTATAAGCCAAAGAAAGTTTCAGTTAAGAATTCATGATTATTGTCGGTTTCTCGTACAATGGGAAATTAATGAAGTTAAGAAAAGTTGAAAAGAATGTTAAAATCAATTCTAAATTCTACATATTACAAAATTTATGTTTTAACTCCCATATTTAAAGAGGAAATACCATTCCATTGTCCACAGAGACTTCAAAGAGCAGAAGTCCATCAGGATGAGGATACCAGTCACATATACAAATATATTACTCTATTTCTTGAAAAAATGAAAAACGAGACTGCTGTTAAATCTATAACTTTTGATCATATTCCTTCAGTCTCCTGATGTGTTTCCAATGGACTATTGTGCCTTCGGACTGCTAAAAAAAGCGTTCAGACCTAAAAAAAGAGATGGGTATCAAGTCTATATTTGCTCTTTACGAAGAGAAATCGCTAGCCGGTTGCTTCGACTAGCGAATCCTGTGATGGTTAAATTCAAATTGATCGGAAACTTGAAACTTGGTTGTTCTGGGTGGTGTAGTGGTTAGCATACCCGGGCGTTTTCTGGGAGACGCGGGTACGAGTGCCGCCGCAGGACGATGAAAAATGTTCAAGTTTTTGGATATTATCTGACTTACCATCCTTGTCACATTTACGCCAGAAATCGGATTGCCATCTTCAAAATTTGTATTATATGGCGTAATCCCGTATTTCTTTCATGATTCATGAAGTCTATACCTTTTGCTCATATTCCTTCAAAGTCCCCTGATGTGTCACCAATGGTCTGTTGTGCCTTCGGCCTGCTGAAAGAGAGCTTTCTAAACACAGACCTAAAACAATGATTGGACTATGGAAAGCAGTGAAGGAGGAGTAGAATAAAATACCATTACCAAATTTAAGAAATGCTTTGTTATCTTGGAAATCTAGATGCACGTTCATAGTCCAGAGAAAAGGGTTAGCAGATGGAACATTTAAGAAAGGAATAGTGTTATTTTAAACATTAATTATATTGATGAAGAATCGTTTTCAAATGTGTGAACATCATCTGTATTTTGTCTAGTCATGGCTAAGAAATTGTTCAGGAAAATGTAAAACACATGTAAAAGTTCTTGTGCATCTTTCCTTCTGTTCAACACAAAATGAAAATATTTGAAGCCTAATTCTTGAAAAGAGATATCGTGTCCGCGAATAGAAGGGCTAAAAACGGTGATGAAGTTTAAACTTTTACTTTTCTTTTAATTGGGGCTTTAATGACCTTCGTCTGGAACTCTACGGACAATAAACAGTTGCCGTCCCTGATTTAGGACCACTGGTTCCAAGGAATGAAGAAATACCTTTTCTAAAAAGGGGCCTAAAACAAACCACCTATCCTTCACACGGAACTCGAAGCCGGGCCCATCTCGGGCCATTGGTCAGAAGCTGACACTTAGCCACTAGTGCAGCAGTTGCGTTTAACACAAATGCATGCCAAAAAATGAAATGATGATGAAAGAGATTATCAGAACTAGCGAACTGCACTGAAAAAGTGGTATTATAAAAATCTTTCAGCCAAGTTTACTATGTCTATGCTTTTGAAAGAGAGAAAAGTATCTTATTTTGCTTTAATTTCTCTTTCCTTATGATTCGCTGAGCCTCTCCTTAAAATTTGAAGCAACGAGTGCATCCAAGATTTAGGGTTTACAGGTTCAAGTAAACGAAAATATGTCAAATCGTCTCTTGATTGAGGCCCAAAATTCTGGAAATATTTTTTTATTAATAAGGTTTCAGTATTTTAAAAGATTTTCATGCCAAACGTCATTGAAGGGCGGAATGCTTTCCAGACTAATATTTATGTGCACTCACTTAATTTTATTCCCGATGTGTCTATCGATTTGGTTTCAACAAGCTGTTTAAACCCGTACTTTCCACCTTAGTGACTGAGTGGTGAGAGACACAGGTTACTGGCTACTTTGTTCAAGCAGAGTCTGGGTTGGAGTCCCCGGTTGACTTATGGATGGTACACTTGCCTTGCTATACTACAATGACTATTTAGCTCTCTTTGGGACCAGTGGCCCTAAATCAGAAACAGACAGGTGATTGCTTCTTGTCTCCTAATTCAGTTGGTTAAACCGCAAACGAAAAAAAGAAAAGTAGCTTGTATTAACGCCCTAGAATATCTGGGTACATTCAGCCACCCCATGAAGTCTGAGCGCACATTTTTCTGTACAGGATTTGAAACTTCATCACGATATTGTTCTCCATGGTTCAAAAGTACTCTTTTGGACTTGGCATATCGAATTGCATTCAAACTGATGGATTGATCTCAAACTTCTTGCAAGTGCAGAATTATTTGCGCTCTAAGGTGAATCTAATACAGGATTATTCAGAGCAGGAATGTATTGAGGTTCTAGTGTGACAAGTGCGCTTGTAGGACCTTTGTTGCTTACAGCATATAAGTAAACGGTTTTAACCTCCAGGAATTGTATGGGATTTCCCCAGGGATATGACCTGCCATCCCACAAATTAATAACGGTAGGATGATCCCAGCGTACCTACGGAGAACAGAAGAGTGATTTCTCATGAGGCCTATCATATGTGTCATTCATGACAGCAAGATATTTTCGTATTTGGACCATTTTTTTTACTGATAATTTGTCTTAAAAGGCGCGGTCAACTGTGTGCAGTAGCACCATCAATTTTTTTAAAATAAAAGTGACTCTTTAAAAGTAGGGAGATTGTACTTAATTTGAGTATTGTTCCAGGAAACCTGAACTTAAGGATTTACGTTTTATTGTTGCAGGGTTGTATAATATTTATTTGATTTGATTTATATTCAAATGTGCATAATATAAGTATGAATGACTATTTCGGGTAGTGTCATGGAATTATTCCTATTTAGGTCGACATAATATGGGTATGAATGATTGTTTCTGGTGGCGTTATAGTATTATTACTATTCAGGTGAACATAAAATGTGTATGAATAAATATGCTTCTGGTAGTGAGGTAATGACACTAATATTTATGATAGTGCGGAATTATTTCTATTTTCAGTGGATATAATATGCGTCTGAGTGACTATGTTTCTGATAGTGATATAGAATTATTTGGAGCCCCGGTAGCGCAGTGGTCTAAGCGTTACTTTATGATCATTCGCCCGAGATGGGGTCCTGGTTCGAATCCCGGTGAGGCATTCATTTTGTGCTTGTGTTACGGCACTGGTTCTTCCTGTTTGCTGGGGCCAGTGGTGCTGAATTTCTCTGTAAGACATTTTCTGAAACTCACAAGCTACTGTCAGTGATTCCCTTCGTGAATTAGCGAACTATATTTCTGACATAACCTTTTCCGTGAAATGATGGGGAAAAACCTGAATTTCACGGATTTTTCCTACGACAAGAGAATTCTGAATTTTCAAAAACCTTTCCACAATTCCTTTCGTATATTAACGGAATAACTCCCTTCTCACTTTTTTCCTATCCATATGACGAAAATATTCCGGTAATAGGAGAGATTCAAGGGAATGCTTGAGGTTTGAAAAGTGTTAAATTCTATAGTCTATCGAAGAATCTGATTTTAAAGTTCTGCAGCGAGATCGGATATTGTGGATAGAATATCGCATGAATTTTGGTTATTGTGGCATAGAATACTTCTTCTCCACTCCCCCATTTTGTGCACTAGCTATTATTGGGTTGGTGCAAATGAAATGTCCGTCGCGAACGAGCAGTGGAGACAGGCCCCCACCACAGTGGAATGGAACCATCCACAGGTGTTGCGGGTATTACGCCACTAGTTACTACAAATAGCTAGCACGTGTGTGAAGAACAAGATTCAGGCGTGGTTGGTTTGGACGTAACGTGGCTTGCAAAGGAAACATGCAGACGCCGGATTTGAGAGTCATCTTCCTGCATGAATTAAAACTGAGCCATTCTGAAGGAATTGCCGCTCGAAACGTTAACAAAGCGTGTTGGGAGAATACAGCCAACGAACGAACCATTTGGCGATGGTTTGTTGAGTTTCGAAAGCGGAGATACGGACCTGCAAAACGAAACACGTGGTCACTGACCTGTTGCTGTTTCGGACTATGTTTTGTTAAGTGTGGTTGAAGCGGACCCCAGAAAAATGTGTCGTGAGATAGCGTCAGAGATAGGTGTCCAGCACACGACAGTTGTTCCGCGTCCGGATGCGCTGGGTGAGGTCAAAAAGCTGGACATGTGGCTGCCGACAACTGCCAATACGACTAAACGTTTGAAGTCTGCACGTTGCTGCTTGCCAGGGATAAACAGGAACCTCTGCTGAAATGAATCGTCACCTGCTACGAGAAATGGGTCCGTCACCTGCTACGAGAAATGATAATCGGAAACGATCTGCACAATGGTTAAGTAAGACACAGCCTGCTGGACGGCATCCTAAGCCACCCCTGTACACCAAGATGATGATGCTCCTTGTCTGGTGGTCCACAGCCGGGATAATTCATCGGAGTTTTTTGACAAGAGGCAAAACCATCACTGCAGAACGTTATTGGGCTGAATTACACCAGATGCACCAGAAATTGTTGCAGAAACAACCGACTTTGCTCAACAGATGTGGTGTTCTTCTGCTCCAGGACAACACTTGACTTCATGTCGCGCAACGAACAATGCTGACACTAAGTGCCTTGGGCTAGGAAGCCCTGTCTCATCCTGCCTATTTCGCGGATTTGTCTCCGACAGACTATCGTCTGCTTCGTCGCCTGGATGACTTCCTGTCTAGGAAACAGTTCACGAGAGACAACGAGGTTCAAAGTGCAGTCGATTAATTTTTCGGGTCCCAGCCACAAGACGTTTTTCGTTCCGGGGTCATGGCCTTGCTCGACAGATGGCAACTATGTGCCGATGCCGAAGAAGATTATTTTGCCTAGGTGAGTTGTCCTACTTTTCCGTTCTCACCGTCCACATGTGCTGGACCTTTGCCGGACATTTCATTCGCACCAACCCAATATATATTATGTTACTGTAATATACACTGCTGGCCACCCAAAATGCAACACCAAGAGGGAAGCATCCGATTGGCCTGAAATTCGCAGCATGCGTCGCCCGCGAGAGGACATGTAAACGATTAGCATTGCAGGGCATTGCAAATCATGTGCGCTCCGCACGCCACCGAGAAGCACTATAAGAAGGGTGCACAGAAGGCTGGGTGTAAGTAGTGGAAGTGTGTTGTTCTGCAGGGCCTTGCGTGGGAAGCTTCCTGATGCCTCGTCGCAGAATACGGCAGTCATTCCAGCACGTTTCGGAGTTCGACAGAGGAAGAATATTGGCTTATCGCGACAGCGGTTTATCGAACCGAGACATCGGCGCCCTTGTGGGACGACATCCAGCCACAGTGAGGCGAGTATGGATTCGGTGGGTGCAGGAGGGACGAACAAACCGAAGTGAGTGATTGCCGCAGCCGCGGCACACCACCGAAATGAGAGGGCCGGCATGTTGTGCGGAGGGCATTGGCGGCTCGCACCGCCACATCACGAACGTTAGCGCAGGGATTAGGGTGTATTGCGCAACAACCTGTGTGAGCACGTACCGTTCGACGTCGTCTGCAGGAGCGGGGACTTGTCACACGGCGACCCATTGCTTCGATTACCATTGGCGTTACACCACCGGCGAGTGCGGCGACAGTGGGCCGTTGAACGCCGCACCTGGACTACGGAATGGCGCGTCATTGTCTTCTCCGACGAATCCCGCTTCTGCCCGCAACATCACGATAGTCGGATCCCCGTGTGGCGGCACCGCGGCGAGAGACTGTATGACACCTGCATTATGCATCGCCATACCGGTCCGTCACCTGGCGTTATTGTTTGGGGCGCAATTGGATATGACACCCGCAACCCAATGGTACGCATCGCCGGTACACTCAACAGCCACCGCTACATCTCCGACGTTTTGTAGCCTGTAGTCCTCCCTTACCTGCAGGACCTGCCAGCGGCCACGTTTCAACAGGACAATGCGCGCCCTCACGTGGCACGCATTGTGCAACAATTCTTCACGGCCCACCAGGTGTGACTGCTGCCGTCGCCTGCCTGTTCTCCCGATATGTCGCCCATCGAACACGTCTGGTCGCTGATCGGAAACCGGGTGGCCCGGCAAGCACCACTCGCGGCTACGCCTGATGAACTGTGGCAAAGTGTGGAAGCAGACTGGACCGACATACCCCAAGCCCAGATCCAAAGCCTCTTTCGTTCGATGCCGCGACATGTAGCGGCCGTTATTGCCAGCCATGGGGGCCACACGAACTATTGATGTCTGCGTGTTCCGTAAGTCGCACGGGCTTGTATGCTCAATCGTTTCATCTTTGTATCTGTTGTTATGTGTCCAGTAAATCTGGCTTTGTTATCTCGTGTCCTTCTTGGTGTTGCATTTTTACTGTAAGAAACCAGGTACTTAGCCGCACCGGTGAGACGGTGATATACGCAACGGCTTCTGATCATTCGTTCGAGATGGGTTCGGGTTCGAATCCCGGTAAGGCATGAATGTTGTGTTTGTCTTACGGCACTGGCTCTCTCCTTTTCCTGGAACCAGTGGCCCTAAATTAGGGACGGGAGAGTGCTTATAGCTCATAGAGTTGCTCACGGTGGTCATTAAACCCCCAATTCAATCCAAACCAGGTACTTAAACCATTGTACAGGTGACTGAACGATGCCTATGTATCAGTGTTTGGACTCCCTTAAGATAAAAGCTATTATAGCCATCAAGAATAAATTATATATTTAGGAGTTTTGTGAAATAATATTATAAAACAATAGCTTTCACCTGTTCTTAAAGACTATGGAAAGTTATTGCCAGTTTAAAAAGACCGCAAGTTCCAAAGCATTCTGTTACTTCGAAAAATCAAGCTGAAAAAAATACTTAATTTGTGATAAGTCTTCTTACAGAAAAAATAAAATTATTACAAACGTATTAAAAAAAATAATAAGCTCCAACAGAAAATTAAATCACAAAATCACTGGCATTAATGAAGGAAAAAAACGAAATTTATCATCGCGTAATTAGTTTTATCTTGCGTGTGCCCGTGATTCCTGCGATTTCCTGGCTCAGTGGTTAAGATGCTCGGCTTATGTAGACGCTACCCAATCGACCTCGGTTCGCTACCGGTCAAAAGCATTATCTGAGGTAAGGGCTGAAAAATTAAGTGTTTTAGATTTTGCGAAATTTCTGTGTAAATACGGAGAAACTTAAAACATAGGTTTCTGGAAAAAAAAACCGGAATTACTGACTACGGAAAATCTGTGTAAATTCGGGTTAAAAAAAGGGGGCACTTTTAAAAACGGTAATTCCATTAAAAAACGGACAGTTACCAGCAACTTTTCTGCGCATTATTTTCAGAAATTTTCCGTGAATTCAAAACATCTATTTCTCACAGTGTTAGGACGGGCGACTGCTTATAGTCCATCGAGTTGCCCATGGTAGTTAGAAAATCCTCAACACCCCAAAAAAAGATATGGTAATATTGCTATTCAGGTCGACATAATGTAAGTATGAATAATCCTTTGTGGTAGTGCTACGGGGACTTCTGTCAAAGGACGTGTTCATTTTATCGAAAAAAGAAGTGCACAAATTCAGTACAAGTAAAAATACCTAACACTATCCGAGTGAAGAGTTTTGCACAATTTGGTCCTTACAACAAAGTACTAGTCTTTAGGAGGATTTAATTCAGTAAAGGTATTCTCGTCTCAGGTCAATAGAAATTCTAAATATCTGATCGCAATTTTTTGAGCTACTTCTGATATTCGTCAGAATTTACGAATTATCTATGGCTTTCAATGTACAGATAGTAAGAGGACTGCAGTTAAGAAAATTGTGAATTGAGTTCACTGAAACAGAAAGGCATACATAACTGCGCAAGAGAGGGAATATGGAAAGAAACGATTAGGAGCACTGTCTTTAGTAAAAATCTGAGGGAATTCATCGCATTTAAATAGGAAGTTCATTAAAATGCGGAAACACGAGTGTTGACAAAAATGAGCAAGAGGGCTGTCGTCAATACGAGGTCCGATCAAAAAGTTCCGAGACTAGGCCGATATACAGCAAAGTACTTACGTTACTTAAGTCTGGCTATGATCTCCCTCGAAGTAGTCTCCTTGTGCAGCGACACACCGCTGCCAGCGTTTTTGCCACTGTTGGAACGCTCCCTGGAAGTCCTGTACGCGAATCGTGTCAAGCACCGTCTGCGATTCACGCCGGATCTCGTCCACGGTTTCAAAACGGAGACCCTTGAGCTTCAGCTTCATCTTCGGGAACAGGAAAAAGTCGCAGGGGGCCAAATCCGGTGAGTAAGGCGGGTGAGGAAGGGCAATCATGCTGTTGCGGCTTCAAAACTGGCGTGTTGCTAACGTTCTGTGAGCTGCAGCATTGTCGTGATGGAGCAGGAAAGCGCACCTGCGTCTCATTTCAGGTCGTTTGCGGCGAATGTCATCCATAAGACGCTGCAGAACATCGCAGGAAAAAAGGGAGGTGACTGTCAAGCCCTGGGGACCGAATTTACGGTGCACAATCTCACGAATGTCAGAGAACACGATGAGCATGCTATTGGTTGCGCTCCGGACTTGTCGGGCCTTCTTCGGGCGTGGAGATGACGGACTGTTCCACTGCCACGACTGTTGTTTAGTCTCCGGGTCGTAACCGTAGACCCAAGTCTCGTCCCCAGTGATGACCCGCGACAGGAACGTTGGTTAATTCACGACCTGCTGACTAAGATCTTGACAGAGTTCGACACGGAGCGCCTTCTGTTCTGGGTTCAGAATCTTTGGCACAAACTTTGCACCACTGCGGTGCATGTTCAAAACCGACTTCAGAATTTCTTGCACTGTTCCGCATGACACATTGGCGATAGTAGCAATGTCTTGAATGGTTCTCCGACGATCCCCATGCACGAGTTCCGTAATTTTGTCCACATTTTCGAGGGTTTGCTCGTGGACGGTCGCCCTGAACTATCTTCGTCTTCGAGTGCCGTTCTGCCGCTCTTGAAGCCTAAGTTCCTCTCAAAACATCTCGCACGACTCATTGCTTCATTGCCATAAGCCTGCCGCAACCTTTCATGCGTCTTTGTTCCCGATTTGCCGAGTTTGACCAGAATTAGATGTTCGCTCGCTGCTCTAGTTTGCAGTCCATACCGAAATCGCAGTTGTGTTCTGCACGTAGTCACCAAATACCGTGTAGCACAGCTCCTGTTCGCATAATGACGTCACTCGGCACAATGACTCATAAAGTTCACTGCCCTCAACCGCTGCTAGCGCATCCGCGCACTGCCATCTGTTGGCGCGCTACATACTTAGTCTCGGAACTTTCTGTTCGCACTTCGTATACAACCTATCTTTTGCAGACAGCGGGATTCGAAGCCACATCATCCTACTCCGGAGCGGCTGTTTTTCCAATTGAACTACGCCCGCAGGCTTATCACTATTTAATTATCCATTTGACTCATACGTCACAACATCGTCTTCTTGAGGAAAGCTGGGGCACAAAATCGCTCAACAGGTTTTGGGTCAACCGACAGCAGCTCTCGGCGACCATTTCATTGCAGAAGTATTTATTTATTATTTACGTACTTAATCACAAAATTCTTTTTCAATCTTCACGACCAGGAAATCCTTTTTCGATTGGAAGCCAATATAACCTATCGTTTGATGGCAGTGAGATTCGAAGCCACACTTCTTAATCCGGAGCGGCTGTTCTCCCAGCTGAACTATGCCAGGAAGCTTATCGCTGCTTCACTATCCATTTGACTCATACGTTAGAAGTAAAACTGTGAGTTGATTTCATCTAATTGGGCAATTCATTTAGGTGTCAAAGAAGGAATATTGACAGCAATGAACAAGAGCGCTATAGGTAGTAAAACTGCGAATTGGTCTCATCTAAATGGATAGATCTTTAAGATGCTGGAGTTGGAATATTGGCAAAAATGAGCGATAACGCTATCGTTAATAAAACTGTGAATTGGTCTCATCTAATTGGGGAATTCATTGAGGTGACGGAGTGGGAATATTTACAGCAATGAGCAAGAGCGCTGTAGTTAGTAAAACTGCAAATTGGTCTCATCTAAATGGACAATTTGTTAAGATGCTAGAGTTGGAATATTGACGGAAATGGGCAAGAACGCTACCGGTAGTAAAACTGGGAATTGGTCTCATCTAATTGGGTAATTCAATAAGGTGCCGGAGTAAGAATATTGATGGCAATGAGCAACAGCGCTATCGTTATTAAAACTATAAATTGGTTTAATCTAAATGGACCGTTTGTTAAAGTGCAAGTGTCGAAACATTGAAAGAAATGGGCCAGAAGTCTATAGTTAGTAAAACTGTGAATTGGCCTCATCCAAATGGGAAATTCATTAAAATGCCGGAGTAGGAATACTTAAAGATGTGAGTAAGAGCACATCACATTTAAGGAGACAGGGGGTCCGGGCGGGATTGTACAGTATTTTGGGGCCCCAGTATTAGTGGCACATCTAAGATGTCACTATAAGTGGATGAATAAAAATACCCAGGAAAAAACATTCCCAAAATAGGATGAAGAAGATATAAAAATATCTCCGCTGTATTGAAGTTCGTATCTCATGATTCATGGACGACTCAGTGATAGCAAGAAAATTTAAAAATGTATTGTTGAAAAATGAACACCAGTTTAGTTCTTCTTTAATACACACCCCAGGGTTCAGCTTATTGAAATTATATCGTAGTAGTGGGCAAAATAATATGATCCAAATATCAAAATTCAAACCAGTTCTTAATATATGAAAATTTCCCGCAATTACAAATGTGTACAAAAAAACCCCAACAAAAAACATCTGTAATGCTTTCGAAAGTCTTGACTGGTGACGACTATATTTTTGTGGAACTCCAAAAAATGCGGAAAGAAAACTTTTTTCACAAGCAGTTTCTTCTTGTTTTTGCTGTGCTACCTGAGAAAAAAACCCCGAAAAAACTGTAGAACTGTCAATTCTTCAAGCATCCCGCACAGCACTGGGGCTCCTTGAAAATGCGGGGTCCGGGGCTGCAGCCCCCTCATCCCCCCTCTTAAATGGGCTCTTAGTAAGAGTTTTATCTTCAATATAACTATAAATTGGATTCATACAAACTTATTAAAGTGCAAGATGGAAAACATAACAATGAGGAATGCGTTTTTCTTGGTTAGTTGAATCAGTCTTCATATCTAACTATAGTGAGTTTATCAGAGGGCATTTCATCGTGCATGGGATTTAATACAGAATAGCAGTATCTTAATTTCCACTGCATCTTCTTTTCTACTTTATTCTTATGTCACCTAGGTATTTCCATTATTTTGTGCCTATATAATTTTACGGTTCATGGGTATATGCATGGAAGTATCCGCATTATTTACTTCGGAAAAAATTCTCCATCGTCCCCCTTTCCATTAGAGGGCAGGGAGTTTTTTACACACTCTAGTTGTAGTTTACGAAAAGTTCTGAGCTCAACATTCGCTTCTTTACTGGTTCCTTGTTTCTCGAACAATGTGCAAAAGTAGTTTTATATTAGATGTTACTCCGAGGCATTGTAGAAACGTTTCACTCAGTGGCGATAAAAATGCGTTCCGATACAGCCTTCGTCGGTGGAGAATAACAGTACTGCCGTGAAAACTCACTGAACCTAGTAGTTGGAGAAGGTTTATTTTGTGATACATTCTGTCTGTTCATTCAGATGCTTTACGAAATGGGAATCTTCAGGCTGTATACAAGAGCTGTAAAACATCTTTTCAGTGGATTAAATGAAAAGAAAAACTAGGAAAAGGTATACTGAAGCAATAAAAAATAGCAAAAAAAAAAAAAAAAAAAAAAAAAAAGAATAAATAAAGAGAGAAAACGTAAGAAGATAGCACGGAATTGTCTCGCTTCCTTGACCGTTAACACAAATCAGATAGACGCCCGTTCTTCCCGTAGAAAACAGAGACAGATTCAGTCAAGTCAAGCGAAGCGAAAGAAAAGAGTGTTGCCAGGCGAGAAAGGAGAAATCGAAGATAAACTTCAGCGCCTTTTGCACCAGAAGATATTTATCTTTATTCTTTTGCTTCGGAAACCTTCTTTCAAACTTTCTTCTGCGTGTCTATTTCAAACCTTTTACTTGCATATGTAAAAATGTAAATGTCATGAGAGAGTTTGTACAGCTCGACATTTCTTCTTGATAAAGAATAGCGGTTTTGAAGCGTAAGGTCGGAGAAACTGCGTTAGACTAGGGAATAAATCTTTCATTTTTTAGGTTTTTTTATACTGCGTGTGCTATTCTTTGCTGTGCGCCATACAAAATAATACTAGAATAACACGAAGTTTTATGTAAGTGATTTAAATCTCCGAAATGGAGACGCGTTAAATAAATAACAGATATCTGAGTGGATAAAGGAGAAATATGTACCTACATTACATTCAGTGTTTCGCAAAACGAGTAATAATATTTTCAAAACCAGAAATGAAAGCACCGTAGGAATTTCTTAAAATACAAGTTAGTAAAATCATGCAATGCATTGATTATAATACGCTTTCCAACATGCCAGAAATCATTACTCAAGTTATGAGGATAATGGCTGTGGAATAAATCTCGATCCTGTGCCCTGACTTTTGATCCCATTTCGATGATATTCTACAGAACTGGTTCAGTATACCTCCGAAATAACATAATAAAGTTATGTCGCAATCGAAGCATTTTTACGTAAGTTATGATGCATAAGGGTTATGGAACAGATTCCGCTCCTGTGTCCTAACCTTTGACCCCGTTTCGCCCATTTTCAATAGGATTCGTTGACCCCATTTCGCCCATTTTATAGCCAGGCCTTTACAACATACTAACATGTCATCCAAATCGAAGAATTTTTACGTAAGTTATGACGCATAATGGCGATGGAAGTGATTCCACTCCTATGTCCTGACCTTCGACCCCATTTCGTCCATTTTTAATAAGGTATGTCCCCAGGTGGTCTCCTACCACATAGAAAAAATTCATCGAAATCGAACCATTTTTACGCACGTTATGACGCATAAGGGCAATGGAATGGATTCCGCTCCTATGCCGTGACCTTTGACCCCCATTTCGTCCATTTTCAATATGGTTCGTCCCCAGGTGGTCCCCTACCACATACCAAAATTTCATCGAAATCGAACCATTTTTACGTAAGTTATCGTGCCGACAGACGGACGGACAGACGGACCGACGAACAAAGCTGGAGCATATACGTTTCTTCAACCTACGGTTGGAAAGCGTAAATGAAAGGGTTCACTTGATTAAGAATCATTTAAGCATTAAAAAATGTAAAATATAAAATGGGTCTCCAGTTCATATAAAATATAAAAGGGTTCACTCGATTAAGACGTTTAAAAACAATTATATTTAAAGTTTAAAATTTTGAATTTAGGGAATGATTAAGAAGTTCAAATACCGCATTGTTCGTCACATAAGCCGCAGCTAATCTGCGAATTATACGCCGGGGCGAATGATGTGCCTCTTCAAAAAAAAAAAAAAAAGACTTTTTTGCAGCAGATCCATTTTAAAAAAAATCCGCTTCGAAATTTTCAGAAGTAGTATGTTTGAAAAATTGCCAGGAATGCGTTAACAACAGCAACAAACAACAAACAAAAAAAAAAACAAAAAAAAAAAACGTAGCGCAGTACAAAGGTGGTGGTCCACAAACAGTTAAAATCAAGTATTTGTTTTTTACCAACGATCATTTTGACAGAAAATACGGTGGAACAAAGGCGTGTGCCTCCCTCTGCCGGCTTGTACGAGGCCCGATCAAACAGTTCCGAGACTAGGCCGATATACACTGCCGGACAATTGCTAAGGACGGATGACAATAGCAACGATAGCAACCATAAAATGGAAGGCAGGAAAATGCGGAAATTAGCATAAGTGCGGGATGCAGTAAGACGTGTTGTGCGTATGCAAATTTTGGATTGCCGAACTTGTTCGTGACGTCACAGCGCTGATAAGAGATATAAAGGATTTGACGCGTATTGACCGTTGTTGTTCAAACGCAAAGTTGAAAGGGAAAGAATCAATTGACGAACTTGCAATTTTCAGTATGTCTTCCCGACATCACCTAGATGATTTTACGCGTGGCGGTATTATTGGCAAGATTGAAGAAGGGCGAAAAATAACAGATGTTTGCCAGGGAGTTCGACGTCAGCCACAGTGTTGTTTCAAGGCTTTGGAAATCATTTCAAACAAATGGAGAGTGTAGCAAACGTCACGGGGGAGGTCGTGTTCGCAGTACCACACCTGCAGAAGATCGGTACAAAGTGCTATCAACAAAAAGACACCGGCGCAGCACAGCTAGTGAGGTAGCAAATCAGTTTATGGCTGCTACTGGCAAGCGGATCTCCCGAAAAACTGTCGCCAGACGTTTGCATGAAGGAGGACTATACGCCCGCCATCCTGTTGTGTGCATCCCATTGTCCAGACGTCACTGTACCGCCCGTTTGCAATGGTGCCATCAACATCGCAATTGGACTGATAACGACTGGTCTGCTGTTCTCTTCTCAGATGAAAGTAGATACAGTCTATCGTCTGATTGTCGACGACAACTGATCTGGCGTGATAGTGGTACTGCATATTGTCCAGCAAACATACAGGAAACGGACCGATATCCGACATGTAGTGTCATGGTATGGGCTGGCATCATGATCAATGGCCGTACGTCCCTCTATGTGCTTCCAACTGGGACTATGACTGGCCAACGATGCATTAATGATGTTCTGCTACCTCATGTTCGCATGTTCCGTGGTGCTGTCGGTGATAGATTCATTTTCATGGACGACAACGCAACATGACATCGAACAGTCGCTGTCCAGAAGTGTCTTGAGAGCGAGGATATTCAACGCCTCGTATGGCCAGCACGTTCTCCAGATCTGAATCCCATTGAAAATGTGTGGGATGATTTGGGGAGGAGTCTAGCTGGTCGCCAATGCCCTCCAATAAACAAGGACACCCTCATCCGTGCACTGACAGAGGAATGGGATAAATTACCCCAACAGCTGCTTGATAATGTTGTGCAAAGCATGACACGACGTGTGGAATCTTGCATCGCCCTCCATGGTGGCCATATCCCGTATTGACATCTTACGCCGGAACGCCTGCGGACGGTAATTGCATTTTTTCAGGTTTACGTATTCTGTACAAAATGGCCTGTTTGTCCCTTGAACACGTTCCAAAGCCTTCTGGATTTCAGAGCACAATAAATTGTCTTTCTTGTAATGTCCTGGCATTCTGACATTATTTTATTTCACTTGGCATCCAACCACACTTACTTTTTTATGCGCTATATAGCCGTTTATGATCCGTCCTTAGCAATTGTCCAGCAGTGTGCAACAAAGTTGTTACGTTACGTAAGTCTGGCTATGATCTGTCATCGTTTTTGCCACTGTTGGAACGCTCCCTGGAAGTCCTGTTCGCGAATCGTGTCAAGCCGTGACCCTCGGTTAAGCACCGTCTGCGATTCGTGCCGAGTCTCATGCACGGTTTCAAAACGGTGACCTTTGAGCATCATCTTCGGGAACAGAAAGAAGTCGCAGGAGGCCAAATTCGGAGAGTAAGGTGGGTGAGGAAGGGTAGTCATGCTGTTGGGGATGTAAAACTGGCGTGTTGCTAACGCTCTGTGAGCTGCTGAATTTTTGTGATGGAGCAGGAAATCGCCCCTGCGCCTCATTACAGGTCGTTTGCAGCGAATGTCCTCCCTAAGACGCCGCAGAACATCGTAGTAAAAAAGGACGGTGACGGTCTGGCCCTGGGGGCCGAATTCACGGTGACGAATGCCGAAGACCACGATGAGCATGCTTTTGGTTGCACTCCGGGCCTGCCGGGACCTCTTCGGTCGTGGAGATGCCGGGAACTTGCACTGCGACGACTGTTGTTTGGTCTCCGGGTCGTAACCGAAGACCCAAGTCTCGTCCCCAGTGATGACCTGCGACAGAAACATTTCATGCGTCGCCGTTCCCGATTTTCCGAGTTTGACACAGAATTTCATGTTCGCTCGCTGCTCTAGTTTGCAGTCCATACCGAAATCGCAGCTGTGTGTTGCACGTGGTCACCAAATATCGTGTAGCACAGCTACCGATGTTCACAGAACGACGCCACTCGGCACAATGACTCATGAAGGTCACTGCCCTCGATCGCTGCTCGCGCATCCGTGTACTGACATCTGTTGGTGCATACTGCTATCTGTTGGAACGTTTTAATCGCACTACGTATTTACATGTCACACTTCGGAGCGGACGCTTTTCCGACTAAGGTACGCCGCAAGGGCTTACCTCTGCTAGCCATTTTGACATGCGCGTCACCCCTGAGGCAGGTATACGTCACAGGCGATATTATTCACTTTCGCAGATCACCATGTGCTGAGGAATGCCAAGTGTCATGCACGTTCGTGGTTGCCGCAGGTGTAACTAAGGAACTGCATACTTCAGAATCAAAGTATTGAAGTGTCAGGCTTAACAACAAAACAGCGTAATACTGGAAAAACTCATAATTTTTGCTCTTTATTCCCTTGAAAGTAACAGAAAATCATTTAAAAATGACACTTGTTTTAATAAGAAGATCGCTCCCTTCCACATTTCTTTGGACTGCTGGGCCATTCCGCGAATCGCGACTTTTATGTACGAAATTATGGTTTGGAATCAAACTCGCAGGTGCATTTTAAAAAGAATCGGCGGAGCGAATTCACGGAAGAATTCTGAAAATAACGCGCAGCAAAGTTGACGGTAGGAGTCCGTCTTTTAACAAAATTACCGTTTTTAAAAGTGCCCGATTTCTTTTAACCTGCGTATTTTTACAAATTTTGCTCGTTTCAGGTTTTCCGTGTTCATACAGAAATTTCGCAAAATCGAAGACGCTGAATTTTCGCAGCGGTGGGGATAAAGGATCAGCCGCGGAGTGGGAGACCCGGAATCGAAACTTGCGATTTGTACAGGCAAAAAGCCCTCGAGCTCATCGGGGAAAATCGAAGAATAGCTCAGAGAACCATAACAGGCGTAAGCTGAACTTTAGGTTAGGTAGTGTCAATGATTAACGCCTTAGGATACAACAAAGTTTGTGCTCGTTGGGTACTGCGTTACCTAATGACTGAAATGAAGAAATAGACTTGAGATATGACAAAAGCTGCTTTGCTCGCTATGAAAGATATGAAAGTGATTTTTCTCCAAAGCATTGTGACTGGTGATGAGAGTTGGGTTAACCATTATGACCGAGAAATGAAAAATCAATCGCTGGAATAACAACAACCATCTTCTCCTCTAGCTAAAAATGGCAAAACTCAAATTTCTGCCAGTAAGCGAACGCTTACTGGGATCTGGGACTACAGAGGCAATGTTCATCAGGAGTACATGGTCATAGGTACGACTGTCAACATTGAGCGCTACGTGCATACCTTAAAAAAGTTAAAGCAAAGAGTAAAACACAGCATGTGTGTGTGTGTGTGTGTGTGTGTGTGTGTAGAGGGTGTGTATGTGTCAATAATTCACACCACACCAGTGCTTTCACTTAAGAGGCCATGCAGAAAAAATCTTGTTTAAAGTTCCTGAACACCGTACCTACAGCACAGATTTGGCTTCGTCCGACTACTGATGTCAAGAGACATCTGAAAGGAATTCATTTCATCTGTGACGAAGATGTTCAAGCCGCTACTAAGAAATGGTTCCGAGAGAACCTAAAGAATTTTACAGAAACGGGGTTAAGAAAAACATGTTAAACGCTGGCGTATAAGTATTGAGAGTCAGGGGAAAATGTAGAAAAATAAAATATGTGAATTAATAGAAATTCTAGGCTTTGTTCTTAATTTGCTTCATTTGATACCTTGCCACTGTGCTTGTACATAAATTGAAGACATTACATTCTGAACACCCTCTCTATCTTGATTTGGTCATCGCCAACTTCAAAGGGTCTTCCACAGCGTGGATTTACCTGACAGTGAGTAATTTCCGCGACGAAACTTTGCACACCAATTTTGATACAGTCGAACGCCTACAACATCCTCATCTTACACATACGTCTTTTGATGCTATGCATCTTTCTCGACAGCGGTAAAGTAAATCCAAAGTAAAAAAATTCGATGGGACGAAAATGGGAAACAAAGTAGTAAAAACCTTTGTTGAAATTAGATTTTTGAATGCTGTTCCATGAAGTGATGCAACAATAGTTAATTTCATTGCTACTCAACAATATATAGTTTTACCATAAATGCTGTTACAAAGTGTTCAATAAAACAACAAAAGAAATTTAAAGATATTTTAATATACCTGTGATATGACGTAATTAGTATACTTGTCAATACATCGCACCAATCACTTTTCAAAATGGCATCCTTTTGCCTTCACACAGTCCTTCAGTCTCTGTCGCCACTCATCAATAGCTTTACGCAGGGTCTCCAAAGAGAAAGCTCCTACTGCCCGGACCAAAGAGCGTTTG
This sequence comes from Macrothele yani, assembly GCA_039090855.1. Lineage (NCBI taxonomy): Eukaryota > Metazoa > Arthropoda > Arachnida > Araneae > Macrothelidae > Macrothele > Macrothele yani. The sequence goes on from CM077001.1 coordinate 87,676,042, forward strand.
AGACTGTCAATACTGGGGCGTCTCTTTCTGTAGGACATATCCTTCAGTGTGGCCCACAACTTGTGTACTCCAAAGGGTTCAGGTCTGGACCGCTTGAAGGCCAATCAGCTGGAGAAATGAAGTCTGGTAAATTCGTCTGGAGACACTCCTGGTTTGACTTGGCCTTGTGGGCAATTGAAGAATCCTTCTGAAAGCTCCACTGTTGGTTTTGGAAGAGGTATGACTCACATGCTTGGCCACTGGCTCCAAAACCCTGTCCTGGTAGACTTTGGTGGATGTTTTCACACTTTTTTCACAGAAATGGAGCTCCGTGGTACCCTCGTAGGAGACTCTCCACCAAATCATGACAGAAGCAGGATGACGGCCCATTATGATCCTTGGAGCTTTCTTCTTAGCTTCTCGTGAGGTTGATGCATACACCTTGTCATTTTGGCGGTTGAAAGCCTCTTCAATAGTGAATTTTTTTAATCAGAGAAGATGATCTGTCTGTGGCGATTGCGTGCGTTACGCTGCAGCAAACGTTTCACTTTTAACACCCTTTGGGGCTTCAGTTGTGGGGTGGTGCCCTGAGCGCCACCCTTAGGTCACTCCGCAGCACGCGTGACATCGACAGTCTTGAAATATTCAGCTCACGAGCCATCACTGATTGTTTACTGACAGGATTTCTTCGAATATGGGCTGACACTGCTTTCACCAGGCGAGAAGTCCTCACAGTACGCGGCCGACCCTTTCTTGGGCGGTCAACGACGGTCCCAGTCTCAAGGAACCTTTTTATGGTCCGGCAGACAAAAATTGGGCAGATTTTTAGCTTCATCAGCATGTTGAAATTCTCGGATGCTGATATTCCAACTTTGTACAGCGTTATTACAGCAACAAGATTCTCATATTCGCCACACTCCATGGCAAGTACTTCACGAAACATGTTATCTTCTCTGTGACTGAACGCACAATGATTCATTAGCCGTTTCTTGCGTCCTGGCTGGTCGGTGACGTTGCACAGTGGTTTGCGCGCCATCTGTCGAACATTTGTAACAGTATTTATGCTAAGACTGGATACTTTATTAAACTATCGCCGAACATTATTTCATCACGTTTTCCATAAACTTTACAATACTTCATTGCAATCTGCGTAAATTACGAGAACCTGATACTAAACGTGATAAAAGCCATTACAAAACTGCATTTTGATGCTACACATCTTTCTCGACAGTAGTATAATATGCGTCGTAGCCAGAGCACATTTAGGGAGACAGGAGAGACAGGAGGCCCGGTGGCTTGACAGTATTTTGGAGCCCCAGCATTAGTGGGCTCATCTAGGATTTCATTATGGGTGGATGAATAAAAATACCCAGGAGAAAACATTCCCAAAAGGTGACGAGGAAGCATGTACGACCATAGCTGTTTCTAGGAGGGGCCAAAAAATTTTTAATATGAAAAACATTTACAAACACCATATGCAAATTTCCATTGTGCCTTCTTGTTATCTAACCCTTTTTATATGACACTCTCAACATGTAAATTTGATTGGAAATTGAATTCATGTGTTCAGAATTTCTGTGAAAATTTTGAAAGATGGGTAAATGAAATTAGGCAGCATATTTGGACAATTCGGAAATTTCTTTGTGGTTGTTTTGGTCCATTTGGCTATTTATGTTACACGCGCCACGAAAACTCAGATACCACTCAAATGCTTATCGAAAAATGAAAAAATATCCTCAAGGCAAATTTCTTAAATTTTTTAGCGAGCTCTTTGCCTAGCAGCGAATAGCTGCTGTAGGGATGATAGATTTTTCATTTCTTCCTGTTTAATATTTTCCATACGGTACGTATGGGCGTTGTTCTCTGACATGCAATGGGGGATTTCGTTATTACTTTCTACTGTAAATTTTCAACGTTTACCCTATATTTACTTTATACACATGCATCCAGAAGTTCTACAGAAAAATCAGCAATTATAATCAGTGTTATCCGAAAATTCTGTATTACCTTCCAAGAACAGAAAGGACATGGTCCGAAATCCAGGGAGGAAAAACTCCTCCTCTTGCCCCCTATATGGACGCGAATCCGAGGAAGTCATAAAAATACCACCTCGATATTGAAGTGTGTATCCCATGATTCATAGATGAATCAGTGTTAGCAAGAAAATGTAAAAATGCACGGTTGATAAATGGATGCCAGTTCAGTTCGGCCTTAATCCCCCCCCCCCAAGTTCAGCTTGTTGAACTTACATGAAGTAGTGGGCAAAATGATATGATCCAAATATCATGATTCAAACAAATTCTTAATGTATACAGAGTGGAAGAAATATTCTTCTCATAATACGTGGAAAATACGTCATTATAATTAACACATAGCTGAATTGACTCTAAATACTGTTTCACATGTGAATTAAATCACATCCAGGGGCAGATTTATGCTGTAGGTGGCCCGTCTCAATGATCCTTTTGGGGGCCCCTCATTTTGAGACACATCTGGGTTCCGGGTATATTTATTATACTACAATTTTAAATGGACTGTAATAAATTTCATCGTAATCAAATAATTTTATTATTACAAATTTTAAAGATGTGAGTCCGTTTTTTTTGTGTAAATATGACATGGATGGTAAGACAGTTAATATCCGGAAACTTGAAAATTTCTTCGTCCTGGAGCGGGAATCTACTCCGCGTCTCCCGGATAGCTTCGGAGTAGCTAACCACTACACCACCCATAACGACCAAGTTTCAAGTTTCCGATTAATTTGAATAAAAGCATCACAGGATTCGCTAGTCGAAGCAACTGGCATTTATGTTTAGCGAATCTGGAGGTTAAGAATTCTATTTCGTGATTGCCCGGGATAGAATTTCGTCGCTCCAGGACGACGAGATGTTCAAGTTTTCGGATATTATCTGACTAACCATCCATGTCATATTTACACCAAACAAGTTAGTAAAATCATGCAATGCACTGATTATAATACGCTTTACAACATACCAGAAATCATTACCCAAGTTATCACTCAAGTTATGAGGCTGTGGAATGAATCTCGGTCCTGTGCCCTGATCTTTGATCCCATTTCAATGATATTCAACAGAACCGGTTCAGTATACCTTCGAAATAACATGATAAAGGTTTGTCGCAATCGAAGCATTTTTACGTAAGTTATGATGCATAAGAGCAATGAAATAGATCCCGTCCCTGTGTCCTAACCTTTGACCCCATTTCGCACATTTTCAACAGGATTCGTCCCTAGGCAGGCCCTTACAACATACTAACATTTCATCCAAATCGAAGAATGTTTACGTAAGTTATGACGCATAATGGCGATGGAAGTGATTTCGCTTCTATGTCCAGACCTTTGACCCCATGTCGCCCATTTTCAATAGGGTTTGTACCCAGGTAGTCCCCTACCACATACTAAAGTTTAATCGAAATCGAACCTTGTTTACCTTAGTCATGAGGCATAACAGCAGTGGAATGGATCCCGCTCCTATGTCCTGACCTTTGACCCCATTTCGTTCACTTTCATTAGGGTTCCTTCCCAAGTGTTCCCCTACCACATACTAAAATTTCATCGAAATCGAAGGATTTTTACGCGAGTTATCCTGCGGGCGGACATACGCACCCAAAGCGTGACGTAATCAGGCAGATGGGAATCGCGACCATCTGCTCGCAAGAGTGTGCCGTCATAAAACTTTAATAGAATGCACACACAATGCGTGACGTAATGAGACAGATGGCGTGACCGTGCGCCAACATTCTCAATCGCGAGATTGTGACGTCATAAGATTTCTAAGCATGGGTAACATTAGTGGGACGAAGCGATAACTCTAAAAACGTTATAATTCCGGGTGGTTATTTAACCCACTAAATGAATTTTCTAAAGTCGAGATCAAGCTAAATCGATTTCTAGTACCAGAAAACGGTAGGTTAACGACTTTCATCAAAATCCTTAGAGCCGTTTCCAAAATAAAATTAACATACATACAAGAATTTCTCCTTTAATAGTATGGGATAAGGGCGATGGAATGGATCCAGATCCTATGTCCTGACCTTTGACCCCATTTCGTTCATTTTCAATAGGGTTCGTCCGCAGGTGGTCCAGTACCCATACTAAAATTTCATTGAAATCGAACCATTTTTACGCACGTTATGACGCATAAGGGCAATGGAATGCATCCCGCTCTTATGTCCTGATCTTTGACCCCACTTCACCCATTTTTAATAGGGTTCATTCGGAAGCGGTTCCCTACAATATACTAAAATTTCATCGTCATCGAGCTATTTTTACGCAAGTTATGACGCATAAGGGCAATGAAATGGATTCCGCTCCTATGCCGTGACCTTTGACCCCATTTCGTCCTTTTTCAAAAGGGTTCGTCCCCAGGTGGTTCCCTACCACATACTAAAATTTCATCGAAATCGAACAGTTTTTACGCGAGTTATCGTGCCGACAGACAGACGGACGGACAAAGCTGGAGCATATACGCTTCTTCAACCTACGGTTGGAAAGCGTAAAAAGCGGATTCACATCTTCAAAATTTGTATTGTATGGTGTAATCCCGTATTACATTCATAATTCTATTATTATTCTACATATATAAAAGGGAAACAGAAACAACAGCTATGACGAAGCCGATTTTAAGGACACAGTTAGGTGTTAATAATTACAATATTAAATAAATACCACAACGTGCAGATCGAATGGCAAAACAGAAATACAGATTACAAGCGATATTTTAGGTTATGCTGCGATGTTAACTGTGGTCAATGTCGCCACCACGCATAAATGAAATTACTGTACAGTTAGCAAACTTTTACCCCCTTCACAAGCAGGATAGCCAACTTTACATTTCTTAAGTAGAGAACAGACGACAAGCACTACATGAAGTTTGAACCACGACTACTTTTCTACGAATCCGCAAAATATTATATTCATCAACATATAACGAAGTAAATTTCTCCGTCATTTTTGGTCTACGCCGGGATTCGAACCCGAGTCCGCTTATTCCGGAACAAATCGCTCTACCAACTGAGCTACGCAGACGTTCATTCTGATTGCTATGTGCCTTTATGTCGTGTGCGTCCTGCTGGCAGGTACGTCACAAACACAACTTCCCCCTCTTTTTTCCTCCTTGCTTTACTTCTCTTTTTACAGTGAATCGGGGGCCCTCCGGGACGCGGGGCACTTTGCGATCGCTACTTGCGCGATCCCATAAATCCGCCCCTGATCACATCAGAAAACTTTTTCATCGCCGTGGAGCGGGAATGCTCGAACGGTAATCGGGAGATGGGGTTCGTTTCTCGCTCCACGGCGATGAAATTTACAAGTTTTCTGATATGATTGTATTCACGTGTGAAACAGTAATTACAGTCAATTTAGCGATGTCTGATTGCTGTGTTAATTATCATGAATTCTTAATGTACGAAAATTTCCCCCAATTACAGATGTGTACGAAAAAACATCTGTAATGCTTTCGAAAGATTTGCTGATGGACTGGGGGCGACAATACTTTTTGCGGACTCCTCCTAAAAAAGTGGAAAGAAATATAGTTTTTTTTCACAAGGCAGTTTCTTATAGTTTTTGATGTGCTATCTACAAAAAACAACAACAAACAACTGTAGAACTCTGTCAATTCTTGGATCATCCTGCATAATTCTGGAGCCCTTTGAAAACGCGGGGAACGGGGCTGCAAAATGATCAAATGATCATATGTAGAGGATTTTAGGAAGGAAGTGTCTGACCCCAGGTCTTAAACAACCCTTAGAAATAGGCAGCTAGGAGATTTGGGCTAGAGTGCCCGATAGGAAAGTCACACGGAAGCGAAGTAGAAAGGGGGAGGAAGGCGCCCTTATTTATTACCGGGGGGGGAAAGTACCCGGGGTCCGACGGCGTAACGTGCCCATTGGACGCACGGCGGATATTTAGTGGATCGAGCGTTCGTACCTGCATGGGATCGAACCTGAGGTCCTTTCTGTGGCAGTCACGAACGTTGCCCACTAGCCCCCTCTTAAATGGGCTCTGGCCGTAGCGAAATGTACCGTCCTCTCGACACCCCCAAGTGTGTGGCGGAGGAGGGGGGTTACATGCTGTTGAAATGATGTTTAACACGATGCGTCGTAACCTCCTATAAATATCCAAGACCAAAATTTACCAATTCCTCTAACACACTTACGATTCCGCTTTTCTTTCTGCCTTGAGGTCAGATTTTAGTTTGCGCAAGCGCAGATGGACTTTCGTAGCTACATAATATTTCATTAGTGTCAGGGTCGTTCTTGTATGTTCGTATAAATCTGAATAATAATATATATATAAATATTGTTATGGAAAAACTGAACAGTCGAAATACTATTGCCGTTGCCACAGTTTAGTAAATATTTACTTTTTTGACTCACATATCTTTTTTGATTGGTTTTATGAAAATAACATTCATTAATTCATTTAACTGAGCACCGCTAATGTCAAGAATTAGTAAACCTTACTCTTTTTTGTTCTGATTTATTTCCACTTAGTATGTACCGGACTGTGGCTGGGATGTGGTCATGAATGAGTGACGGGAATAAATGCAACGTCTTTTACGTAAATAAATGTATGCTCTCGAATCACTAGTTTTGTTTCACACCCACAAAAATCTTATCATGCGCAAGATGCATAGCATAAATTATCTACAAAGTGTAAGTACTATGACACTAGTACTATTAAGAAGGAACAGCCTCTCAGACCACTCGTTTTGCCCATTCCGACTCTCGATTGAACGTTAACTGATGCTCGATTAGTTCGTTGGCCTTATTTATAACGCACACCGGGCTCACATGTTGTCTTGCTTGTTGGAGTGAACCATTTATGTGAAGAGGGCAGGTGTATTTAATAAACTGGTAGCTCAGGGTAGGTGTTGACTTCCCGGAAATCTTAAGGATGCTTGTGACTCTGTCATGAATCCTAATTCCTTAACTTAATATAGCGCTTCCGCTAAACCTCGGAAGCTAACGGGGCCTAAATATCAGTTTTGATCATTTATATATATATATACATAAAACGGGATGTAAGGTCAGGTGATGCGTAACATCACAGCCTCTCCTTGACAAATGTCAACCCCGCCTTCTCGTGGTGCATCCTGTTCCCACTAAAGGGGCTCTGACGACCGCCCATAGCGGTATAACTATACCATCGGGATTAGAGGAAATTCTATCCCACACTCACCAACCCGCTTGGCCAGCGTGGTGAGTTATGGCCAAACCCCTCCAAAATGACTCTACAACTTAAATCTTGGCCCTCAGTCTCCGGCAGCTGGAATGTACCTGGCCAAGGCAGCGGCCAGTGCGACATGAAGGCAGAGGGTGCTAAGAATCCCCGGAGGACCGGACTAGGCTGCCATCTGATGCTGACCTTGGCAACGTACAATGGACGCTCCCTATCTTCTGATTCAAGGCTTCTTGAATTGGAAGAGGATTCAAGGCTTCTTCTTCTGATTCAAGGCTTCTTGAATTGGAACTACAAAGGATCAAGTGGGACATCGTGGGGCTACGTGAGGTAATTAGAAAAGGAGAAGATCTCATCGAACTGAAAAGTGGACATCTCTTCTACTATCGTGGGACAGATACTGGCAGAACTAGTGGTGTTGGATTTATAATAAACAAGAAACTGAAGGATAAAGTTGTAGAAGTTGAAAGTTCCTCTGACAGAGCTGCACGACTCGTTATCCAACTATCGAGAAGATACCAGGCTTAGATTATTCAAACTTATGCACCCACCACAAGTCATCCTGAAGAAGAAATTGAAGAATTTTATGAGGAAATTTGTCATCTAAATAATAAAGGTAAGCAGCACTTGAAAATAATTATGGGAGATTTCAATGCAAAAATAGGGCAACGGCAACAGAATGAAACTTCAGTAGGTAAATTCGGTCACGGCAACAGAAACCAGCGTGGAAATACTCTCGTTGAGTTTGCAGAGGCAGAAGGGTTTTTCATCTTGAACTCCTTCTTCAAGAAAAAGCCACACAGGAAATGGACATGGAGACATCCAAATGGGACGACAAGTGAAATTGATTTTATTATGTGTAACAAAAAATTCGTCATAGAAGACTGCAGTGTGCTAAACAAGTTCAACACAGGTAGTGACCATAGATTGGTGAGATGTAAGATGCACCTCAACACTAAACTTGAACGTGGCAAGCTCATAAGACAAACAAAATCTATTGACATAACCAACCTTAAAAAACACCATAATACCTTCAAGTTGGAACTGAAGAACAGGTTCTCTGCTTTAGAAGGCCTAACATCGGAAGAAGTGGACATCTCTGAAGTTAACAGAAAAGTAACCAAAGCTCTTATGGAAACAGCAACAAAATTAGCTGGGTCTAAGAACAAGTTGCATGTAAATAAATTATCAGGAAAAACGAAAATGTTGATGCAAAAAAAGAGAGATGAGGACAACTAAAGAAGATGTGACTTCCAAAGTGGAATATATAGAGCTATGCAAGACAGTACGAAAAAGTATTACTGAAGACGTAAGAAAATTCAACTGTGAACTAGTGAGGAAAGCAATTGAAAACAACCAAAGCCTAAAGATAGCAAAGGGACATCTCAGTAAGGGAAGAAAACAGATTATGGCACTGAGAAAAGAAGATGGGTCTGTAACAAGAAATAGAGGCGAAAATTTGACAAGAGTGAAAGATTTCTACTCCAAATTATATGAAAGGGATGATACATGCACTCCAGACATCATGAAAGATACCAGTACCAGAGTTCCTCCAGTCCTTCCAGCAGAAGTTGCACATGCAATCAAGAACATGAAGCGGGGAAAAGCTCCAGGAGAAGATGAAATTACTGTAGACATCATACAAGAAGCAAGTGGAGAAATCGAAACAGTACTCGCCCAAATTTTCACTCGATGCCTTAATGAAGGAAAGATTCCTGAGGATTGGAACACCGCTACAATGATCCTGCTACATAAGAAAGGTGACATTGAGGATCTCGGAAACTACAGACCTATCAGCCTCCTATCAGTAGTTTATAAAATCTTCACTAAAGTTCTTTCACACCGCTTGAAGGTAACAATGGACATGGCTCAACCGAGAGAACAAGCTGGATTCAGGAGTGGCTACAGCACAATAGATCATATCCATGTGCTGAGAGAACTAATTGAAAGAGCGAGGGAATATGAACTTCCATTGTGCATGGCTTTTATCGATTATGAAAAAGCCTTTGATTCGGTGAAACCATCAGCAGTTACAATGGCTCTGAAAACCTGCGGTATTGAAGATGCATACATTAATATTATTAATAACATCTATGAAAATGCAAGTGCAAAGATTAGGCTGTTTGAAAATACAACACACATAAAAATTGGAAAGGGAGTGAGACAAGGTGACACCATATCTCCGAAGCTCTTTAATGCCACATTGGAGGGCGTTTTTCAGTCACTGAGCTGGGAAAACAAGGGGATAAAGATTAATGGAGATTATCTAACCCACCTTCGTTTTGCTGATGACGTAGTCATTTTTGCAACTAGCCCATCAGAGCTGCAGAGTATGATCCAGGAACTTGCTGACAAGAGTAAAGAAGTGGGATTAAAAATGAACTTTCAGAAGACAAAAGTGATGTTCAATGCTTTTACAAGAAATGAAGATTTATCGATTGATGGAGAAAAGCTGGAGATAACAGACACGTACGTTTATCTTGGACAGCAGATATCAAGTGAGGGTCACATTGATGAAGAAATTAATCGGCGTACAAAACTTGCCTGGAGAGCTTTTGGAAGAAACAGCATAATTTTCAAGAGCAATATGCCATTATGTCTTAAAGGAAAAGTGTTTGATCAATGCATCCTTCCAGTGCTTACGTATGGTGCAGAGACGTGGACCTTAACTAAAAGAGACATACAAAGGCTGCAGACAACTCAAACAAGCATGGAGAGGTGCATACGTGGTGTAACCAGGAGAGATAAGAAGAGGAACTCGTGGATCCGAAAAATGACAAGAGTGGAAGACATCATGATCAGAGTTAAGTCCCTGAAATGGCAATGGGCTGGACATACTGCCTGAAAGACAGATCATCGATGGACAGCCGAAATTTTAGATTGGATTCCAAGGGACAGGAAAAGACTTAGAAGAAGAACACATGGGAGATGGGTGGATGAAATTCGAAAGTATGCAGGGGTGACATGGAGGAGACTGGCACAAGACAGACCGTTGTGGAGGAAACTTGGGGAGACCTTCGTCCAGCAGTGGATTGATAATGGTTGACAATGATGATGATGATGATGATGATGATACATAAAACAAGGTGGGAAAATTGGAAAATGCGAGTGTTTTCGTCCGCAAATTGTTCGACCACTTCTAAATGACCTAGAGATCTGAAAATTGGCTTAGCCGCCCAGGTGGCGCAATGGTCTAAACGATGACTTATGACCATTTGTCCGTGAAGGGTCCGGGTTCGAATCCCGTTGAGGTATGGATGTTGTGTTTGTCTTACAGCACTAGCTCTATCCCTTCTCTGGAACTAGTGACCCTAAATTAGGGACGGGCAACTGGCCCATTGAGTTGCTAACGGTAGTCGTTAAACCCCGAATAAAAAAAATGTCTTGCTGATCGACCTTAAGGTCCGGATACCTATAAAAGTCCGAAAACAACAACAAAAAAATAAATAAAAATGACGGCTTTGAAATAATATTGTCTGCTTGAATTTTTCTACCACTTCTACATGAAGAAAAGTCTGAAAACTAAATAATTCAAAAGTGCGAGTTAGCTTTACTTTTCAAAATGCTGATGGGTTTAAAGAAAATTATGGTAGAAATGTTGAAATGCTGTGAAAATTCCATGACATTTTAATTTAAAATTAAGGGGCGCCAAAGCCTTCTATGTTTTACACCAAATTCTATGCACTGGCGTCAAGACCTTGTTCCAAATCGTAAAACAGTTACGGATCTTAAATTACTTTTCCCTTTCTTTAATTTTATGTTCAAAAATTTATATATCCACCGTTCGGAGAACGGGCATAACTGCTAGCAATGTATAATTTACATCGTTCGTTGCAAGATTGCCATTGTTCCTAAAATTTCCAAATCCGCCTTTTCATTTGGACGGAGTAGAGAAACACTCCTTTTTCCCGTCAGAAGGGATAAAGGGAAAATCATATGCGGATACTAAATTATGTCAAGGAGAGAAAGGGAGAGAGAAACTTTTTGTTTAAGACGAAAAAAAGTTTTCAAGAATAGGGGGTATCACCGTAGGAAACATCCTTTTTTGAGCCGGAGTTTCCGAGATATGCGTGACATTGCCAAACGAAACAATACTCAGCCCGATCCAGAGCTCAAGCCTTTCTTTGCAGCCCCTGGCAGAAGTCTGATTTTCAGGGGACAAATGCTTTGGCACCCGTTCAATAGCCTGCAACAATAGCTTTTCAGGAGAGACAAACCGCACCCACCAAGCGGCGATGCTACGTGCCTGACATTGTGGCCGAAGATCTCATATTCTTTGTCTCTTGATTCACTGGATTTGAATTCTTTTTTCTTTAGCTCCGAAGAAAAAGTTTTCGTATCCCTGGGGATTTATTTACTGAAATAAAGGAAAAGAACACCTCAGAGAAAAAAATCTGATTGATTCTCCTGTTGTTTAACGGTTGCTTTTCATGAAAATCTTTATTGGAATTGCTTTCTCCAATCATGTTCTCGCCCGATTTCGCCAATTTCTTTCAAGGGACTTGAAGATCATTGGCGAATATGAACTTTCGCGAAGGAGCTTCTAGTGGATGAGGCAGACGTGCTTCGAAAGTAATCTAATATATAATGACACAAAGTATAAACCTTGCTCAGATGAAATGTAATACTGGGGAATTTTCCTGACTGGGGGAAAGAGGGAGGGATCTTGTTGAATTCTGAGATAAATTCGAAACACATCTCAGTAAACTTAAGAGAACTGCGGAGAAAAAACTCCAACTACTTTTGAGCCATTTTTTTTTTGCTCTACTTTGATGGTTTTCTCTTCACGACGTCTGACGAAATTTCTTTTATTGATTAAATTACGTGAGAAATCGGTGTTGAACGATGATAGCCTAAACGGCTACTTCGCGAAGGAAAATTCTTTAGAAAAAGTTTATAACTGATTATTGGCGTATCCAGAAGCTTACCTTAAGGGAACCGAGAGTGCTGTTCCTGTCAGAAGAAAGAAAAAAGGGAAGGGGCTTTATGAAAAGCATACACATAAACATTGTGTAACTTTCCTGATTGTGGAGTGGTACGAAAATTTGGGGTCCGAGTTATTCGATGGGTCCGGGTTTGAATCCCGTGTGGCATGGATGGTATTACGACGCTGGAAACAATGGCCAAAAATTAAGGACGGCTGACTGCTTGTAGCCCATTGAGTTGCACACGGTGGTCGTTACATTTCTCTGCCAAAACAATTATCTTAAATTGTAGAAGTCCTTGTGGTCAGATGCGTAGGCGATAGAGCATAGAGCCAGAACTACACTGGCGTGCAAAAATTAAGGACGAGACGGTTTTTCGAATGTAACGTCGTGCAGAATTGCTCCACATTGACTCAAATCGTACCATAAGATCCCCAAGATGTAAGAATATGGGACAAGTGAGCAAAATCGTCCAAACAAGGAATCCAAAGGATACAAAGGCACTTTATTGAAAAGGTAGCTTCGAGCACAATTGGACAGAAGACAGAAATGTCCATGTGACAGGCGGCTTTCAAGAAAAATATAGTCTTTAGTAAAGGATATGATCACCTCTGACTGCGTTGCAGGATTTACAACGAATGTCCATGCTGAGGACGAGGTTCTCAAGGAGCTGTTAAGGCATCACGGCGCCCATTCCTCTTGTAGCTCCACTCGCAGCTGCGGAATCGTTGCTGGCGGCTGGTGACGTGCTGTCAAGCGTATCCCGAGAAGGTCCCACACGTGTTCGATTGGATGTAGGTCCGGGGACCTTGAGGGCCAATCCATGCGTTGAATATCTTCACTCTCCAACAGCTCTGCGACAGCTACTGTACGATGAGGTGTAGCGTTGTCGTCCATGAAGTGGAACTCAGGACACACAGCACCTGTAAACAGATGCACGTGAGGCAAGAGAACGTCGGTACAATAGCGGACACCAGTGACTGAACCTCCTTGGAAGATGTGGAGATCAGTATGGCTGCCAAGCATGATACCACCCCAAACGAGAACTCCGCCCTCTCCAAACCGGTCCCTTTCGATGATGTTGGAGGTGTGATTGCGAATTACCTGCTCTCTCCAGATGTGTATATGTCCAGAATAGCTCGTCAGACTAAATCGGCTCTCATCCGTAAAGAGAGCTCGACCCCATTGCTGATGTGTCCAGTTCTCGTGTTCCTGGCACCACAGAAACCGCCATCCCCGATGAGCAGACGTTAATGGCACTCACCGTACTGGTCGTCGTGCAAATAAACCACCTTTGTGCAGCCTCCTGGCCACGGTAAAACGCGATATCGGACGTCCAGTTGTATGTTGCATGTGCCTTGCGATTTCTCCCGCTATCTGCCGTCTGTCTCTTCTCGCTTGTAGGAAAATATACCGGTCGTCCGCCGCCGTGGTTGCTCGTGGACGACCACCGCTAAACTCTCGGACAGCTGCTCCTGTCGTTTGAAATGCTCTCCAAACTTGTAAAACGATGCTGTGAGCGGTCCCGAAGTCCTCGGCCACACTAGTCTCACTTCGACCTTCTTCCAACTTCCCAATGACGCGACCTCGGTTAAATTCCTCCAGACGTCGTGTACTGGATTGCCTGTTGGCCATATCACACTGTGGCAGCAACTCGACGTCGTTCAAACCGATGTACACCGTGCAATAGTTTTCACCGAATTGCTGAGCATTGATCATATGTAGAGGATTTTAGGAAAGGGAGTGTCTGACCCCAGGTCTTAAACAACTCTTAGAAATAGGAAGTTAGGAGATTTGGGCTAGAGTGCCCGATAGGAAAGTGACACGGAAACGAAGTAGAAAGGGGGAGGAAGACGCCCTTATTTATTACCGGTGGGGCAGTACCCGGGGTCCGACGGCTTAATGAGCCCATCCGATGCACGGCGAATATTTAGTTGATCGAGCGTTCGTACCTGCCTAGGATCGGACCTGAGGTTCTTTCCGTGGCAGTCACGAACGTTGCCCACAAGGCCACCGCGGCCCCCAAATTGCTGGCGTATACCGCCCGTGTGCTTTATTCCCTTCCGACCCTCCCTCCCTTCCCCTACGTCATGCTGCATATATGCGCTTACCCTACCGTACCGGACCCTAGTCTATCTTCTGAGTGGTCTTTCGGCCTGTTCTGCCTGCTCGTTCCGTTGTTATGCTAATTTCTCCTCTTCGTCCTTAATTTTTGCACACCAGTGTATAAGAGAGAGAGAGAGAGAAAGAGAGAGAGAGAGAGAGAAAGAGAGAGAGAGAGAGAAGAGAGAGAGAGAGAGAGAGAGAGGGTGGGATGACATCGATTGTTTCTCCTGATCCTATAGGGATTAACTTTCGCAGTGTTATCGCTTGCTAGTTCAGAGAAAGGGACATTTTATTACCCTCCAGCGCCATTTCACCCAGAAAACTTACCGGCAGCAGGCCCCTGTCGATGTCTTCATGCACTCGTAGTTGGAAATGTAACTTCTTTTACTATGGAATTTAAGAAATCAAAAGAATTGCGCAAAATTTTTTTAAAAGGAGAATACATCCTAATGAATAATGTAAGCGGGAAAAGTGATATTTGGGCGCATTTGAAACTGCTTGCCCTTCAGCCGAAAAAACTTTGTGTAGTACATTAATTGCATCAATTTTTTTAAGCTACGACAGCTGAAAATCTGAAAATCTCATCCTAAGAGACATAAATGCCTTCTGGTGGTACAAGGTCCTGTTTCAAATATTCTGTTTATATATTGCCTAAGAGGAAATGTTTCCTGCTGCAATGAGGTATGTTAATGAACGCACTTACGTTTATTCGGAGTCTGTATAAAAATTAAATTGTTTAATCTTGTAAATATGAAATAACTAGTGTTTAGAATAGGAATGAAAGCATTTCAAAGAAGAGAAATTATTTTTAATTTTATCTCATTGTGCCCGCAAAGTGAACAATGCAGGATTTTCTTTTTTTTTATAAGTGCGCTGTACTTTGAAAATTTATTTGAGCGAGTTTAGTCTCTCTCTCTCTTTCTCTCTTTAAATGTTATATTCTTAGATAATTTCCAAAGTTCAGTTAATATTTTCAGGCTTACATTTAACTAAATATTTTCAATAATACCTCATTTCATTATTTAATTTTTACAATTTAATAAAATTCTATAGAAAGAAAAATAATAAAAAAATGGCACATCTCAGGCCGGGTTTAAATAATAGCCTCGACTGACGGACCGGCCCGAGTGTCTAATACCTGGTACGGGCGGGGCTTTAAACACATGGGCTTGACCGGGCTCACGAAATATGGCCTGTACAAACCTCTACTATGTGTGACAAAGAAAGATAGGAAATCGAACTTATGGATCAGATGAAAATGAAAATGGTGGATGGTATCATGATCAAAGTAGAGACCCTCAAGTGGCAATGGGTTGGACATACACTATATTGGCAAAAGTCACCGGACACCTAGAAGAGAAACACAACATAGCATTTATTGACATACATTAGTACGGCGTCGGTCCACCTTTGGCCTTAATGCATGCACTTACTCTTCGAGACATGCTTTCGACAAGGTTTTGCAACACAGCGATAGGTATGCGCTTCCATTCAGTACATAATGCTGCCGCTAACTGTTGCTTAGTAGTAGGCCTTGGCTCCAAACCTCTTATGCGGCGCTCTAATTCATCCCATAAGTGCTCTATGGGATTAAGATCAGGGCTGTGTGCTGGCCAGTTCACACATGATATGGAATTATCATCAAACCACGCAGTGATAGTCCTTGCTTTATGGCTCGATGCATTATCCTGCTGGTACCAAAAAAGCTTGGTTCCATAGTATTGCCACAGAGTTGGTAGGGCATAATTGTGCAGAATATCGAGGTAGACGTGTTGGTTAACAAGTTTGTCCACGATAACCAATGAGCCGAGACCACACCACGAAAAACACCCACACACGAGTACACTGCCAGCTTCAAACTTGACCGTAGGAACAGTACACTATGGTAAATGGCGTTCCTCGGGCTGCCGCCATATTCACACACGGCCATTAGACTGATGGATCGAGTAACTGGATTCATCAGTTTACAGGACCCGTTTCCATTGATCAACGGTCTACGATAAATGTTCTTTACTCCATGCTAAACGACGAATAGCATTCTGAGTCGACATGAAAGGCTTATGAGCAGCCGCACGACTACGGTAACCCATGGAATGAAGTTCTATGCGAAAGGTACGTGTACATATCGTGGTTCGAGCTTTTTTACTCACCTGTACACTGAGGTCTTGTGCAGTACTCCGTCGATTAACTGTAACGACTCTCCTGAGTATTAACAAATTTTATTGAACTTTTAGGCATAAAATAATACAGGCGCACCACAAAGTGGGAAAAACAATAATTAAACAATGAATGAAAGTAATGACAATATCAACAGATGAATGCGGCTACGCCGGTCAAGATAATATGAAAAATGCTAAAAACTACAACAAGGTGGTAAAACACACGATACACAGAGACAGCAAAGTACACGAAAGCAATTACAATTGGCACTGGCAATAGCCAGGATGTAATCGAGGAACGCCTAACAACAGAAAAGGACATCCAGCACGGCACTCTATTAACAATCAGGAAAACCGTAAATAGAAACAATAAATACAGTAAGCACTGTACACCAACAGTGCGCAACAAACCCGGTAAAATTCACACGAATACCACTCAAGTGAGTGATTCTGAAGACAAGATTAAGGCGTGCCACACTGAGCGACGCTAAACAATGAGAAAACAGATCTACAAGTGAACGGGCATCACCACTCAAGAACATAGAGGGGAAAACATAAAGGAACAACATAGCATCATGCACAATTTGAAAAACGGTACAAATAAATGTGAGCCCAATGACACCGACTCGAACAGAAATCGCACGAGGTTTGGAGATACAATACAGAACGCCAAAAACGCAAGTGCAAAACCCCCGGGGCACAACGTGGATACAAAACAAACAAGAAATACAAACAGCACGGTGCACTGTGAACAGGAAAAATACGCGTGAGAGATAGTTGATAATGACAGCAATAACAGTACCAGAGAAATAATACAGATTACGGTAAGTTACATAATACGCACTACAGGTGAATGGCAAGCGCCAACTAAACAAAAACAGAACAATAAAAATTACAATTCACACTTGATGGTAAGCTCAATTCACAAAAATCAACATTGATACAAAATTTATAGTGACCCTGGACTCGACCAAGGATCAAAGGATCACAAAGGAACTAGTACCAACAGAAATGCCGAAAAAAGTACACTGTATACATACAAGAAAACTGAAAAAATTGTGCAAATTCAAGAAACCCCATAACAAGAACAAGGCATGAACAACACGGTAAACATTATCAGCTTATCCGTGATGAACACCGCAAGCGAGTGCGAAAAAAGAAGCACAACGCTCGCGTTAACTGGCGAAAGCATGAAAAAGAAAATCGTATAAAATGATACAGTATTTACAGGTCAATGAACTTTCACCAACTCAAACAGAACGAAGAGCGTGAAAAGTGTGCTGTGAGGTCACGTTCACATAACACAAATACAACAGGGGAACAAGAGTCCGGGAACTTCGGACTCGAACATAAACCCTGTGATAAGCCAAACATTACATGACTGGAAAAAAAAACAAGGAATAAGCACACTGGGTACACAGGGAAACAGAACATTCGAGTGAGAGGTACGAACCAGCAATCGCTGTTCCTCGTTGCATAACAATACATAATACACAGTACAATGGTCCAGTGAACAGGAACGATGTAAAACTTCAGTATACACAATGTGCGTGCTATATAAATTACAAGCATAGAGAACAGAACTTCGCTGTCTCAGATAACAGTAGGGAAAAAGAAGCAATGGACGAACAATTTACAATAAACAGGGTACATGGCAAACCAAGGTACGAAAAAAAGTGACAATATCAGAAATTATGTACAATGAAGATAGGTTACAACAGCATACAATTACAGGCAACCAAAAATAATACGCCAATTGACAGCAATAAGGTGACCATAAGATATGGTACATATATATCATAAAACACCAGGAAGAAAATGAAAAAGAAAGTGATACATGCAGCTTAGACTCGGGTACAAACCTGTACCGAAACAAAAGAAAACGAGTCACATTAGTTAACAATTCGCAAAACCTATGGCAAGAAAGGCACGCCACGGTGGACAACTACATAACCTGCCATTTGAGAGAACAGACACAAAGAAATGCAGATCCAACAAAATAACAATATATAATTACAAATATACACTGTGTCCCAAAAGGCACATGGAAAAGTAAGAGGAGATAGCACAACGCAATTAACACGAAAGATCCTGAGGCTTCAAAGTCCTCTATCATTGAGTTTCTTTGGTCCGCCGGTACGTTTTGCTGCTTCAAGCACGCCATGCGTCTTTCACTTATTCAGCACATCCAAAACAGTTGACTTGGGTATGTTTAAATGCCTCTCGGTCTCTCTTATGGACAACCCACTAATATAGCACCCAACAATCTTTCCTTTCTCAAAGTCAGTTCTCTCTTGCCACGGCATTTTCAATCAACCTCATAGTGCGATGTGATCGCGGTCAGCTGCGGACTTGTTTTTATACCGTTTGCAACTGTACCGTGCATCTTAACAACGCAGCGGATCCGTTCAATTGCTTTTGGAGGGGGTCCGGTGAGTTTTATCAATTTAGTGTATTTCTAGAGTAACCTACCATCGATGGATAGTTGAAATACCATCGATGGATAGCTAAAATACCATCGATGGATAGTTGAAATACCATCGATGGATAGCTAAAATACCATCGATGGATAGCTGAAATACTAAACTGGATACCAAGAGAGAGAAGAGAAGACCCAGAAAACCACGTGTGAGATATGGGAATGAAATTCGAAAGCATGTTGGAATGACATGGAAGAGAACTGACTGCCGAAGTTAGAGATTTGGGGCGATCTGCATCCCGAAGTGTACTGAGAGTGATTGATGACAATGATGATGATAATATTGGGTTAGAAAGAAAGTAATGTCCGATGATGAGGTACCTGAAGTCGAAGCTCTGGCGACCGCGCACTTTGACCAATGAGATTGCGCAGCACAACGGCATGACATCAGCAAGTACGTGGCTTAAGTCATGGGCCGTTAGCAGTCCGTAGGCGAAGGGTGTAAGGCCCAGCAACATGGAAGTGGACAAAAAGCGCATTCGCTATTGCACGCTGTTTGAGCTTTGTCACGGTAACCCCCCAGCAAGTTCTGCAAGGAACATTACCTATGTGTACCTAAATGGTATATCCCATCGTGAGTGTTGCTGTTAGTTCGAATGGTTTCGAGAGAGAACATTTTAACCTGTCCGACAGTCCCAAATCCGGGAGATTCGCAACAGTAGATATAGACATGCTAATGACCTTAGTGGAGACAGACCCAAGTGTGACCACTCGGAGGAGTTGGTCGAACAGCTGAGGACTACTGACACAATCAGGATCAGAAGGAGCACAAGAGGGGAGTTTGGAAACCCCATCAACTCACAGTTGAACAGAAAATAATTGCTTATCTGCTTGCACGTGACCAAGTTCAACCATTTTTGGACCACACTGTAACAGTTGACGAGTAATGGGTCCTGTGTGACAATGTCAGTGCCCGGAAACAGTGGTAGGACGCAGAATAGAAGCCCATGCCGACCCCGAAAGCCGGCTTACACCCACGTGAGGTCTTCGTGTTGGTTTGTTGGGTGTTATGTCTTTTGAGCTGCTGCCGGACAACACCACTATCACCGCCGATGCACGAGTCTTATTTGGTGATCCCGGTCCGCCCCAAGCCCGTACGTTTAAGGCCCGGGCCCGTCAACTGAAGCTCTTATTTATGCCCGGCCTGGCCCGTGATGTGCCATTTGGTATTATTTTGTCTTTTTATTGTATTTTATTAAATTGTGAAAATTAAATAATGAAATATTATTGAAAATATTTAGTCGAATGTAAGCCTAAAAATATTAACTAAACTTTGACAAGAATCAAAGAATGTAACCTTAAAAAAAGAATAAGCGCGTTCAAAATCTCCCTTTATCTGAACAAGCAAGCCATAACACTGTAAAAGTCAATCCCTATACAGAAAAAATTGATGTCGCTCCACTCTCTCATAAAAACACACACATGCACACCCCACTACAGTGCAGACACCCCGCCCCCACTCCACACACTACGCACACTCGCTCGGGTCGAATCTTTTTGTTGTCAGCAAGCCCCAAAGTGGTTTTAATATCTTAATACCTACAACTGGTAAAAACATTGTGAGTGCCTATCCTCGCCTCTGTGATTACGCCCTAGGCTAAATGTCATGGAAATAAGTAAATCCAGCAAAACGGTTAAACAGACCAGGAAATCAGAAAAAAACGACTTTTTTCTTTCCCTACCATTGCGATAAAAGAATGGGTCGACTTGGCCTGGACGTAAATGCCTGGAAAAAAGTCTGGGCCGGGCTCGGGCTAGGCGGGCCATTCAGGCCTGTGTAGAACTCTAATGTGTTCTACAGCAAACTCGAGGATCTGCACGCAACGCTCACGTCGAAATGAAGAGCGCTGCTGAACAGTAAGGGTGTCTCCCTACAGCAGGATGGAGGGAGACCTCACGCAACACGGGTCACCTGTCTCAGGGACCTGGGCTGGGAACTACTGCCAGACCTAGCCTATCCCCCCCCTCCGACTACGCCTATTTGGGGTCGTTGCAGCATTTCTTGGGCAGAAAGCGGATCACCAATAGGGGCGATGTCGAACGCGCACTTACACCTTTGCGCACAAGCCGCTACAATTCTGCAGGGACAATATTCAACAGCTGCTCAGACGACTGGAGCCCTGATTGAATTGATATGTTCTTATGTATACACAGAAGAACAGTTGAATTAGAGATACCTGTCTAGTAACGTATAGCACCACCTTTCGCCCTGATGACGGCGGCGATTCGTCTAGGCATGGAGTCGACAAGACACTGGAAGCGTTGGGAAGCCATACGGATCGACGACCACTGAACAAGCTCCCACAGTTCACGAAGATTTGATGGATGGGGGTCAGAGCCTCGAACATCTCTCTCGATGGCATCCCAGATATGCTCGATGAGATTCAGGCCAAGTAACCTAGCTGGCCACGGAAGCGAGGTCACGTCGGTGGAGTGTTCATCCAACCATTCGGATACAATTCGGGAGCTGCATTGTCTTCTTGCAGGATGAGGTCCCCAGTGGGATGTTGAAGACGCACAAACGGGAGCAAATGGTCGTCCAGGATATCCCGGTAACGTTGACCTGTGAGGGACGATGTCACACGTACCAGGCGTCCCATTTCAGTCCACGTAAACAGTCCCCAGACGAGAATGCCACTCCCACCAGCTTGAAGAGTACCCTGCTGGCAAGAAGGATCCATCGCTTCATGTGGTTTGCGCCGTACTCGTATCCTGCCATCCGCATGTACCAACGTGAATCTCGACTCATCAGTCCAAGCAACATTTCCCCACATGTCTAGGGTCCAGTGGCGATGTTCCAGCGCCCATGCTAATCTTTGCGCCCTGTGATGTGCGGTCAGCAGCGGTACATTCGTGGGACGATGGCTTCTGTACCCCATAGCGAGGAGATGGTTCTAGATGGTGTGGCTGCTTACACGTTTTTGTGCATCAGCGTTAAATTGCCGAGTGATTTCTTACAATGTGGCCCGTCTATCCGCTGTTACAATGCGAGCTAGCCGACGATGACCCCGCTCATCCACACGCTGTTGTCCATAGCAGTTGGCCCTAGCAGGGATGCATATACGCTTCTTCAAGCTACGGTTGGAAAGCGTAAAAAACGGGATGTTTACATATCTTCACTTGCTTTGGGTATGCTTAGGGAATGCCAGATGATGATTGAAGTGACGCCTCGCTCGCCGTTCGCGGACAGCGGAAGATTTGAATTACACTCATTTTTCACTAAAAATCTGGGAGTCTGAAACAAGAAGAAGTCAGGTCAGTCAACTACACTCTTATTTCTTTTGTTTCTTCTTAATCTTCATTTTAAGTAAGTATTTCTTTGTAGAAATAGGATTGTTTTGAACTTCTGCCCATTGACTTCATAGTTGACATTTAGGTGGACTTGAAAAAGGATTTCTTCACACTCGCCAAAAATCTAAAAAGATTTACTTCGCTGAGCTTGCAGTAGAGCCTCATCGTCTATGACGTCAAAGACTTCTTTCATATCTAGGAAACCTTGGCCTTTTTCGTATTCGTTTCTTCATGTTCTTCTTCTCCCCATCTTTTTGTTGCTCTCTTTCCTGTTTAATTGTATCATGGATGTATGAGTCAATCAATGTATGAACAATCTGCATGAATATTTCACAGTGATTGAAAGGATGGGTTGAATGATTTCAGTATTACTTTCTTCAGAGTAATTCAACATGTAAATGCTTCCTCCACTCCTAGATAATATCTATGCTTGTTGCGAGAGTTTTACGCTGATTCAACGACTTTGAAAACCTCTTCACTACGTGGACAGATGGATGATTGCTTCGGTCGTGAATGTGCCCCCAGCTAGGAGGATAATTTTTTAAATCGTGGTTTATGGTCCTTTAAGCACACTGTGTTCTAGTGGGGTTGTAGTTAGTATTTCTCCGAAAAAAGTATTTATTGACTAATGATGAATTAGAATTTGGAGATCATTCTCGTTGTGTACGGAATTTAAGATGAAAGCAATGCATTTACTTGCTTCAGGTGACCTTGCCTGAACTAATATTTGTCATTTTCTTGCTTCAGGTGACCTTGACTGAACTAATTAATATTTGTCATTTTCTTGCTTCAGGTGACCTTGACTGAACTAATATTTGTCATTTTCTCATTCTAAAAGATGTGTCAATAAAGTTTAGTGAATGCACGGTAAAATGAATAACACGTTTTATTTAAAGAAACTTCCTTTACATGCCTTAAAAATATCCCCCTGGATTCAATACACTTTTGGCATCGTTTGTATAACTATTGGAAGGGGTTTGGTATGATTCGTCCAACGACGATTGGTCCAATGCCGATTCGTCCAAAAGGACAGTTGGTTCAAAAGATACGATTCGTCCAATGGTACGATTGGTTCAATGCCGATTCGTCCAATGTGACGATTGGTCCATTGATACGATTAGTCTAATTCCGTCTGATCTGTTCGAAGTACTACTCGTGAGAAACAAATCTCATCTGTTCTGTTTTTTTTTCGGTGTTGTATGTAAGTACCAGTAGTCCAAAGAATGTCAAAATAATTTACATTTCATGCGTAATGATGGAGTTACAAATTATTATCTATATATTAATTCCATAAGGTTTTTTACTGTGAGTCCTATTTTGAAAGAACGGAGAACGTAAAGATCAAAATAAAGGTCTTACCATGTAGATGTGCCAGTCCAAGAGAAAAATGAGATTGGGGCAACGGTTAAGGCGTTGTTGGTGGCAAATTTCCCATGTAAAGTCTATGGGAGAAGCTTGCGATTGACATTCGATCGCCTGCGGTTGACTCACGAGCTGTTGAAGCCGGACAGAGATATTCCAAAGTCCGAAGTCTCTTTTCTGAGCCAACCGTTGCTCAAAACAACGCTAGCATGCATTGGTATCAAAGTTCTTCTCATCGGAACAGCAAACACTCTCGAAGACCTGATTGCGTTATGCCGCTGGACTGTGTGATGTATATATACAATTTAATATTCATTCGATCCAGTTTATTGACGTAGGTAAGACGTTTCCCCATTATGTAAAGATGTAAATGAACATTCCGTTGACCATTGTTTGTGAAAATATTACGGGCGACTGCTTATATATAGCCCATTGAGTTGCTCACGGCGGTCGTTAAACCTTCAGTCAAAAAAAAAAAAAAAAATCAGTCACGAACCTGGACTACTATCTTTACTCAAGTGGTTGAATGAATTTGTGAATCAAATAAAGTTTACATTTGTTGTCTCGCATGAGTTTATTCTTTCCAAAAAAATAAAAAAAAATAACCGTTGATTCCGACGGGTGAAGAGTACTCTCAACGCGAATGTCATACCAACAACATTTACAAACACAGTTGTGACTGTGGCGCATTGGTCTAAGCGATGGCCACTGATCATTCGCCCGGAAGGGATCCGGGTTCGAATCCAGGTGAGACATGGTTGTTGTGTTTGTCTTACGGCACTGACTCTCTCCCTTCTCTGGAACCAGTGACCCTAAATTAGGGACGGGCGACTACTTATAGCCCATTGAGTTGCTCACGGTGGTCGTTAAACCTTCAATCACAAAAAAAAAAAAAAAAAAGATGAGAGTGACAGAGTGCGCTATCCAGTTGAATTTTTGCACACGATTGAGATGAGTGGACTTCCGCCTCACATTTTACGACTGAAAAAGGCTGCAGTCGTGATGCTCATCACGAACCTGGCCGCCCCGGTGTCAAAGTTATCTAAGTACTGCTTATGATGATTCGTTCGTAAAGGGTCCGGGTTCCAATCCAGTGAGGCATGGATGTTGTGTTTGTCTTACGGCACTGGCTGTCTCCTTTCCCGGGAACCACTGACCCTAAATTAGGGACGGGCGGATGCTTATAGCCCATTGAGTTGCTCGCGGTGGTCCATAAACCTTCAGTCAAAAAAAAAAAAAAGTCACGGACCTGGACTATATTGTTTTCACTGAAGTGGTTGAATGTATTTGTCAGTCTGACAAAGTTTATATTTGTTGTTTCATATGAGTTTATTCTTTAGAAAACAAAACAGAACAAGTAACGGTCGATTCCGACGGGTTTTTTTATTGGAGGTTTAACGACCACCGCGAGCAACTCAATAGGATATAAGCAATCGCCCGTCCCTAATTTAGGACCACTGGTCCAGTGAAGGGAGAGAGCCAGTGCCGTAAGACAAACACAACATCCATGCCTCACCCCGGATTCGAACCCTGACCCTTCTCGGACGACTGATCAGAATTCAAATGGTATTTATTGAGAAACAAATATATACAAGTATTTACAATCACCGGGTTGTCGTCGCGCGTTGGCGATCCCGTCATGCTTTTCACCTGACAAAGCAATTAACAGAAGTAACGAAGAATGACGCATATATAGGACTGTTCATAAAAGTCAGTCGGGGAATGTTCAAATTCCGGAGGAACAAAACACAAAGTGATCAGTTGTTGAAAAAATGTAGGAAAATCACTGATGAAGAAGGAGAAAAAAGCCAGCTTAATTAATACAGACATTTAACGTGGACCAGGAAATTCAAATAAAGGTCTTCGCTCTTTCCACGTTCATAACACTGACTCTCCAATGAGAATTTTTCCGTGACTCACTTATGAACGTGGAAAGAGCGAAGACCTTTGTTTGAATTAGCTAGCTTAATGTTGGGTGCCGGATTTGCAGAAAAAGTCCGTCGTTGAAAGTTATATGATACACTGTGAAGGAAGGAGCTCATCATAGGAAGACGCTAAATGTTCAGCCATGACTACGCACAACACGATGCGACAATGTTGAATTCGAGAAGATCCGGTGATGAGGTGAAGGAAGGATGGCAAACACCAAGCAGACAGGACGAGATGATAACCAAATAGGATGGTGCAGTCACAGACCCCACTCACGGTGATTACTGGAGAGAACGGAACACAAATGCAACAAACCGGGCAAGGACAGAAGAATGTACAAGGTCCAGGAGATCTCAGGAACTATCGAGGTCAAGGACTCATTCACAGCTGAGCATAAGAAAGTGAAGCTTGATGGATAACATCATGAAAAAGATCAATCTCATCTCCCCGGAAGACGTAACACAATCTGTAGCATTCTCATCACGAGAAAGAAAACACTTCACACTTCCTGGTGATGAAAGAAAAAAAAACACAATAAGCATATACTACAAAAAGACGTTCTTAGCAAAAAAAACCTTGGTTCCCAACAAAAGAAAAATTGGCGTGCCCGCCCATTTGTATGGACAAAAGAAGAGCGTTGAAACGATGCTACAGGCGCATTTTGCCTGTAGCAACTAATAAAAAAACTAAATTTGTATAAAACGGAGCAAGTTGTCTTTGCTGACACAATACATCAGTAAAATGAAATAATTAAAAAAAAACAAGAGAAATAGTATCATCATTAAGAGTGAACCATGAGTTTTCAAACATCCATGTCGAGTAGAACGAGGATAAGGTATCGACAGCTTTAGCGGCATCATATTTAGCTTGTAAAATTGTAGTAATGGAAGACCGATATCGACGGCAAAGAAAACTACGAGCAGTATTGAAGTAGTGCAATATTCTGGGCAAGTCGTAAACAACCAACGACAGCGTTGTCAACAACAGAAGCTGAATTTATCGCTACAGCGGAGAGCAGCAAAGAACTTATATGGATAAGGTAACTACTCAAAGACTTAGAATGTGAACGACAAAATGAGAATGTAATATTTCAAGATAATAAATCCACCATACATTTAATCCAAGGTGAAAAGATAAACGCAAGATCAAAACACATCATGGTGCGATACCAATTCATACGAGAACTACAGAGTACGATTCTCAAGTTAGATTATTGCAGAACTGACCAAATGGTAGCAGACATCCTTACAAAGCCATTGGCCAGACCACAATTTGAACAATTAAGGATATCCCTAGGTCTCATAGTGCAGAACTGTTTCGGACAAGTGGGGGTTTGTTGGAAAGAGTGCTATGTGTCCGTTCAAAGTTCCACACACAAAACAATAGATGGCGTTGCTGCGTTAAGTGAACTTATTTGGAATTAAAGAAGGAAAAACTAGCAGCTCACTCCAACGCAAGAAGTCGTGATATGCTGACCTTCAAGAAGAGAAAAACTGTTCCCGTTAGAACCGAAACCAAAAAGATGAAGTTATGTGTGAACGTACTGTGTTTGTGATGTTGTTTCAAAACCAATATAAAATTGGATAGCTTGTGTTTTCAATCTACAGTGTTTTAGATGTTTCAGTGTTGTGTTGTGAATAAAGGATTATTTATTTAAAGGTGGTAAGTACTCTTTATGCTTTCAACCATTCTTTCAGTGAGTTTAAGAATTCTCTTTCGTTTGTTAAATCTGTCGTTTGAGATCAACGCGCGAACCTTTCAGAATTTCTAACAACTGGCTGCTGTTTTGCTGGCTACAGTTCATTAGGTAGGTGAAAAAAAATCGAAAAAAAAAGTCCCAAATTTAGGGTCACTGGTTCCAGGGAAGAGAGAAAGCCAGTGCCGTAAGACAAGCACAACATCCATGCCTGAACGGGATTCGAACCCGGACTCCTTTCGGACGAATGATCAGAGGTAATCGCTTTGACCACTGCGCCACCGGGACTGCCAAAAATTTCTTTCAGCCGCCGCGGAATAGAACCACGGATCTCTCGATACCTAGCCGAGCGCGTTATGTTTACACCATGGTGGCCAACAATCAACGGTGCTATGTGTATCTTTAAGTCAGCTTCTGACATCATAGTCCGTAAGATGAGCTCAGCTACTAAGACGTCACCATCTGGTGGACATTAACAACGTCACTGGCTATATATATTACAGCAATTAAATCCAAAGGACGAGATCCAAGGTGAAAATCCTCCAAATACGTGGCGGAAGTAAATAAATAAATGTAAAAAATTGTTTTCATGCATTATTTAATATCCAAACGCGTATACAATTGCAATTTTTTTCAAAATAACTAACACTGCCCACCGGATTTGCTTCTGACGTTTCGCTTCACATTGAATTATATATTACCTTTTTTTTTTTTTAAATTTTGGATTGGATTGGATTGTAGGTTTAACGACCACCGTGAGCAACTCAATGGTCTATAAGCAGTCGCCCGTCCCTAATTTAGGGCCACTGGTTCCAGGGAAGGGAGAGAGCCAGTGCCGTAAGACAAACACAACATCCATGCCTCACCGGGATTCAAACCCGAACCCCTTCCGGACGAAAGATCAGAAGCCATCGCTTAGAACACTGCGCCACCGGGGCGGCATACTATCTTTTATTTCATCATATCCATTAATTGAACTCTAATAATCATTAATGGTTATGCAATAGATCTTAAGAACAGGCTAGTTTTTCGGCAGACTAGGAGAAGAACTTCGTGAAGTAACTGCTGCCTGCCTAGCCATTTTCTTTGTAGTTCAAAAACCTGACACATAAATATTTTTTAAACAGGGTATTATGAAATAAAGTGTCATTTCTTGCACCAAACGGAAACGGCATTTTACCCACTATAATTGCGTCAAAAGAAGGGAGGAAATAGGAGGCACCCTTTTTGTATTTTACAGCCCTTTGCGAAAGATAAAGAAGGTGATAAGATTCCCAACTGCTGCGGAGTTCGGACCTTTGGTATCACATTAAATGGACCGAATGGAGCTATAGAGCAGTAATGATCGAATTGTCCTCAGAGAACCTTCAACAATGTGAGCGACATCCTTCCGTTGCCACGAAGAACAGCCGCGCTTTATTTCTGATTGTGAACAAATTGCATCCTCTAGACATAATGAGGAAGAAATGCGCATTTTAGGCTGCCAATCTATCGAAACTGGCGAAAGATACGCATATCTGTAAATGTACAGGCAACAAAGTACGGCGATAAAAAGGTGTACCAAAAATTGGTACAAAAATATTTCAATTCCGATTTCAATACGATTGTACGTAGTGATTTTGCGCCCTATTTTGAGCTTCAACCGAGGCAGCCCGCCTGCCCCTCCCTACTTACTCCTCTGATGTCTTTACTTAAGGTATGTGGATGATATTCTCATTTTTTGGCCTCATTCCAGGTAAGATTTAAATAATTTTTCACCTTTTTTCTAGTCAGTTCCTGTCCTTCAAATTTACAGTTAAAATTGAGACTGATTTTTCTTTTCCATTCTTAGGTTTCTTGTTAGTTAGAAATCCCATCACCAATACCATTCAGTTTCCTGTTTACAGGAAACCCAATTCTTATTCAACCATAGTACCTTATTCCTCTGCTCACCCTTGGTCCTACAAATGATTTTTACCCAATTCCTAATAAGACGTGCTTTTACCCTTTCTTCCAGTAATCGCTTGAGATAACAGGAAATCAAAACAGTAAGAAGTATTGCTTTTGAACACGGTTACCCTGAACAAGGTGTGACCCAAATACTCAGGAGACTACGGAGAACTCAACTTACCACGTTAAAACCAGATACTATCCAACCCAAAAAAAATGTGGGATTTATAATTACGATCTGAGAGTTATAACCTCTTAAAAATGTGTGTGTAATAAATAAAACATTGACTTTGGTTTAAAAACTATCAACATCTTCTCCTTGATAAAAAGGATCGTGATCCGGTCAACTTAACTTTCAAGCATGGTGTTTATTGTATACCCTTAAAACCTGTGAACCCCTGTGAACCTACTAAAGTCCATATAGGCTCTATCCATAGAACACTGCAAACTAGACTTGGAAGCACAAATACAATGTAAAAAGAGGCATCTATCTTCAACAGACCTTCGAGCTTTGTAAATCAAGGATCTTATTGTCCTATATGGGACAAGACTTCCATCTTAAACACTCCAACTTCCAGGTTTTCATTGCGGTTCATGGATAGTCTCATATGCGTTCTTAAATATGGACAGATGGCACGTAATAATGCCACAGTTCATCCCACTTCACTGGAAATCTATTAGTCCTAAACTGATTTCAGAGAACTCTGACGAAATATTTTCAATCTACAGGTGACCTTAGACTTGACTGTATTATCGACATTGCGATCTATTTGGATACGTGTTGATTGGCTTGGAACAGTACTTCATTTCGGCTTGGTATGAACTTCTACTTATAGCACTTAATGTATCTGTCACATTGGTTTTAACATCTGATGATAGACTTCATTTTAATATTCAACAGATCTTAGGTAGTTTCAACGATCTGTTCTTATCTAATAAATTTCATTTGAGGAAATTTCCGTTTTTTGCTTCAAATGATCATCGTGTAAAGACGGCAGCTATTTTTACTTATTATACCATTAATCTACACAAAGTCTTCTGTTAACAATCACAGATTGGATATCTGAATCACATGGACACAGAATGGATATCTAAATGGCATGGACACAAAATACATATCTGAATCGCATCGACAAAGAATGGATATCTGAACGACACAAAATTGACATCTGAATCGCATGGATCAAGAATGGATATCGGAATCGCACGAACACAGAATGGATGTCGGAATCGCAAAGACACATAATTCAAATATGAATCGCACTGACACCGAATGGATATCTGAATCGCATTGGGAAGAATGGATATCTGGATCGCATGAACATACACTGGTGTGCAAAAATTAAGGACGAAGAGGAGAAATTAGCATAACAGCGGAACGAGCAGGATGACGTAGGGGGTGGGGGTAGGAGTGTCGGAAGGGTATAAAGAACACGAGCGGTGTACGATCAGCAATTCTGTGAAAGCTATTGCACGGTGTACATCGGTTTGAACGACGTCGAGTTGCTGCCCCCGTGTGATATGGCCAACAGGCAATCCAGTAAACGACATCTGGATGACTTTACCCGAGGTCGCGTCATTGGGAAGTTGGAAGAAGGTTGAACTGTGATTATTGTGGCCGAGGAGTTTGGGATCGCTCACAGCATCGTTTCACGAGCTTGGAGAGCATTTCACACGACAGGAACAGCTGTCAGAGAGTTTAGCAGTGGTCGTCCACAAGCAACCACGGCGGCGGACGACCGGTATATTTTCCTACAAGCGAGAAGAGACAGACGGCAGACAGCGGGAGAAATCGCAAGGCACATGCAACAGACAACCGGACATCCGTTATCGCGTTTTACCGTGGCCAGGAGGCTGCACAAAGGTGGTCTATTTGCACGACGACCAGTACGGTGTGTGCCATTAACGCCTGCTCATCGGAGATGGTGGTTTCTGTGGTACCAGGAACACAAGAACTGGACACATCAGCAAAGGGGTCCAGTTCTCTTTACGGATGACAGCCGATTTTGTCAGACAAACGATTCTGGACGTCTACACATCTGGAGAGAGCAGGGAACACGCAGTCACACCTCCAAAATCATCGAAAGGGACAAGTTTGGAGGTGGCGGAATTCTCGTTTGGGGCGGTATCATGCTTGATAGCCGTACTGACCTCCACATCTTCCAAGGAAGTTCAGTCACTGGTGTCCGCTATTGTACCGAGGTTCTCCTGGCTCACGTGCGTCTGCTTAGAGGTGCTGTGGATCCTGAGTTCCTCTTCATGGACGACAACGATACATCTCATCGTACAGTGGCTGTCTCAGAGTTGTTGGAGAGTGAAGATATTTAACGCATGGATTAGCCCGCAAGGTTTCCGGACCTAAATCCAATCGAACACGTGTGGGACCTTCTCGGGAGACGCTTGGTAGCACGTCACCAGCCGCCAGCAAGGATTCCGCATCTGCGTTTGGCGCTACAATAGCAATGGGCCGCGATGCTTCAACAGCTCCTTGACAACCTCGTCCTCAGAATGGACATTCGTTGTAAATCCTGCAACGCAGTCAGTGGTGATCATATCCCCAACTAAAGATGGGATTCTTCTTGGCAGCCGCCTGTCACATGGACGTTTCTGTCTTCTGTCTAGTTGTGCTCGAAGCTACCTTTTCACTAAAGTGCCTTTGTATCCTTTGGATTCCTTGTTTGGACGGTTTTGCTCACTTGTCCCATATTCTTACATCTTGGGGATCTTATGGTATGATTTGAGTCGATATGGAGCAATTCTGCACGACGTTACATTTGAAACACCGTCTCGTCCTTAATTTTTGCACGCCAGTGTAGAATGGATATCTGGATAGCATGAACATAGAATGGAAATCTGGATCGCATAGACACAGAATAAATATCTTAATCGCATGGATACAGAATGGAAATCTGAATCGCATAGACACACAAAGGATATCTGAATAGCATGGGCACAGAATGGATATCTAAATCGCATGATCACAAATTGTACAACTGAATCGCATGGAGACAGAATGAATGTCTGAATCACATGGACACAGTATGAATATTGGAATCGCACGGACAAATAATGGATATCGGAATCTCATGGAGACAGAATCTATATCGTAATCGCATGGAAAAGGATGGACATCAGATATCTGGATCGCATAGACACGGCATGCATATTTGCGTCACATGGACACAAAATTGATATCTGGATCGCATAGACATAGAATGGATATTGGAATCGCATGGACACAGAATGGATATCGGAATCAGACGGATCCACAGTGGAAATCAGAATAGCTTAGACGCAGAATGGATATTGGAATCGCATGGACACAGAATGGATATCGGAATCAGACGGATCCACAGTGGAAATCAGAATAGCTTAGACGCAGAATGGATATTGGAATCGAAAGGACACAGCTTGGATATCGGATATCTGGATCGCGTAGACTCAGCTTGCATATCTGGGTCGCATGGACACTGTATGGATTTCTGGATCGCATAGACACAGAACGGATATTGGAATCGCATGGACACAGAATCGATATCTTAATCGTATGGACACAGAATGGATATCTCGATCGCATGGACATAGAGTGGGTATCTGGATCGCATGAAGACACAATGGATAGCTGTATCGCATCGACACAAAATGCATATCTGCATGGTAACCACACAGTAGGGATATCTGGATCGCATCGACACAGAACGGATACATGAATCGCATGGACACAGAACGGATATCTGAACCACATGGGCACCGAATGCATATCTGATTCGCACGGACACAGAATGGATATCGCAATCGCATGGACACAGAATGGATATATGAATTGCATGAACACAGGATAGTTATCGGAATTGCAGTGACACAGAATGGATATCGGAATTGCATGGACAGCGAATGGATATGTGGATGGCATGGACGTACAATGGATATCTGGTTCGCCTGGACACCGAACGGATATCTGGATCGCATGGACACAGAACGCATATCTAGATCTCATGGACACAGTATGAATTTGTGGATGACATACACAGAATGGATATCTGAATCGCATGGAGACGGAATGGATATCTGAATCGCATGGAACAGAATGGATATCTGAATCGATTGAACACAAAATGGATATCTTAATCTCATGGACACGAAGGGATATCTGAATCTCATGGACACAGGATGGATGTCGCAATCGCATGAACACAGAATGGATATCAGAATCGCATGGATACAGAATGAATATCGGAATTACACGGATACAGAATGGATATTTGAATCGCATGGACACAGAAGGGATAGCTGAATCCCAGGAATCTGGAATGGAAATCTGAATCGCTTGGGCACAGAATGGATATCGGATATCTGGATCTCATAGACACAGAATGCATATCTGGGCAATATGGACACTGTATGGATATCTAGATCGCATAGACACAAAATGGATATCTCCTTATCTCAGTCTCACGAAGGGATATCTGAATCGCATGGACACAGGATGAATATCGGAATCGCATTGACAAAGAATGGATATCGCAATTGGATGGACACCGGATGGATATCTAAATCGCATGGACACAGACTGGATATCGGCATTACACGGATACAGAATGAATATTTGAATCGCATGGACACAGAATGGATAACGGAATTACACAGATACAGAATGAATATTTGAATCGCAGGGACACAAAAGGGATATCTGAATCACAGGGATATGGAATTGAAATCTGATTCGTTTGGGTACAGAATGGATATTGCATATCTGGATCTCATAGACGCATAATGATATTGGAAGCGCATGATGATCATATCTATTCTGTCTCATGGATCGCATGGACATAGAACTGGATATTGAAATCACACGGATAAAGCATTGATATCAGAATCGCATGAGCACATAATGGATATCTGAATCGCATGGACACAGAATGGATATCTGAATCACAGGGATACAGAATGCAAAATTTGAATCGCTTGGACACAGAATGGATATCGGATATCTAAAACTTGCAGACGCAGAATGGATATTGGAAGCGCATTGATAACTGTATCGCATGGGCACAGTATGGATTCCGGAATCACATGGATACAGAATGGATATCTGAATCGCATGGACACAGAATGGATGTGGTATCCCTGTGATACAGAATGCAAAATCTGAATCGCTTGGACACAGAATGGATATCGGATATCTGGAACTCATAGACGCAGAATGGATATTGGAAGCGCATGGATAACTGGATCGTATGGACACAGTACGGATACCGGAATCACACTGATACAAATGGATATCGAAATGGATATCTGATAAGCACAGAGTGGATATCTGAATAGCATGGACACAGAATGGATATCTGAATCACAGGGGTACAGAAATGATATCTGAATCGCTTGGACACAAAATGGATATTGGATATCTGGATCTCAATCGCAGAATGGGTATTAGCAGCGCATTTATAACTGGGTCGCATGGACCCAGAATGGATATCTGGATCGCATAGACACAGAGTAAATGTCTGAATCACATGGATATAGAACGTATAACTGAATCGCATGGACAGACAAAGGATATCTGAAAAGCATGGACTCAAAACCGTTATCTGAATTGCACGGACACAGATTGGTTATCTGAATCGCACGGACACAGATTGGATATCTGAATCACATGGACACAGAATGGTTATCTGAATCACATTGGCATAAAATGGATATCTGAATCGCATGGACACGGAATGAATATGGGAATCGCACGGACACCGAATGGATATCGAAGTGGCATGGACATAGGATCGATATCGAATCACACGGATACAGGATGGATATCGGAATCGCATGGACACAGAATGGATATCGGAATAGCATGGACATCGAATGGATATCGGATATCTAGATCTCATAGACATATCATGCATAGCATGGACACTGTATGAATATCTGGATCGCCTGGACACGGAATGGATATCTGGATGGCATGGACACAGAGTGCATATCGAGATCTCATGGAAACGGTATGAATATGTCGATGACATAGACAAAGAATGGAAATTTGAAAAGCATGTGGACGAAATGGATATCTGAAACGCATTGACACAGAATGGATATCTGAACCGATTGAACAAAAAATGGATATTTCAATGTCATGAACACGAAGATATATCTGAATCGCATGGATACATGTTTCAAAATCGCTTTATTGTTTTTAACAACAGAAAAGGAGACGTTCAGCAAAGGAGCGTCTCTCGAAAAATAAAAAGCGATGATATATACACGATGGTGATAGATGGCAACGAACCATATATGCTGCAAACAGAGCAGAATGCAAGAAATGCACGAGAACTGGCATGAGTAGTACCAAAGTGTCACATGACAGAGGCAGAGCATTATGTACAGGATAGTATAAGAGATACAATATTGTAAACTGTGAAAAGAGAACATAACGTACACTGCGATGAAGGTGCAAATAAATAATTCCCGTGAATGCTTCAGATGAAGCACAATACGCACAATTGCGTGGGAAATACACAGAGGGTACCGACGTGCAACATATTACAAGCAGTGTGAAGGTTAGGAAATTACACGAGAACCATGAATGGACACTTTGATGACAATAGTATTTACACCAAGTGAAAGCACGGTACTGCACAGGAAATGCAAGAGGTACAGCAAATGTACAGGAGAAACAATGAATGAGCACACTGGGATGACAATAGTATTTACACAAAGTGGAAGCACGGCACTGTACAGAATGCATCAGGTACAATAAAATGGAAATAATGACTTGAGAGTGACAAGAAGTTGCAAGAGCATGGTATATACATATCACTGGAGACAGAGACGTATACCTCACGACGTCTTAAAGCAAATAACACTACCAAAATACGGTGAATTATACACTAAGGTGCAGAGAAGAAAAGCACATGCGTCGAACAGAGTATAACCTCAAATACATGAAAGTGACGGAAGGTCACTTAATCACAGGGTACACTGATAACAATAGGAAAAGGGGTAGAGCACGGTGCAACACGATGATGAACAATACAAATTGCAAGAACACAATGGTTTGCACACAGACGCGAAGACTAAGATATTGCAGCAGAGGCTGCAGAGATGTACATGTGGATAGTACATAAGTAGAGGCACCATTTTGCAACAGAACTCAGCAAAGAGGGGTACTAATGTGCATGGACACAGGATTGATATCAAAATCGCATGGACACAAAATGCATATCGAAATTACACGGATACAGAATGGATATTTGAATTGCATGGCCACGGAAGGGATATCTGAATCACAAGGATACGGAACAGAAGTCTGAAATCGCTTGGGCACAGACTGGATATCGGATATATGGATCCCATAGACGCAGAATGGATATTGGAAGCGCATGATGATCATATCCGTTCTGTGTCATGGATCGCATGGACACAGAATGGATATCTGAATCACAAGGATATGGAACAGAAGTCTGAATCGCTTGGGCACAGACTGGATATCGGATGTATGGATCTCATAGACGTAGAATGGATATTGGAAGCGGATGATGATCATATCCGTTCTGTGTCATGGATCGCATGGACACAGAATGGATCACACGAATACAGAATTGATATCGGAATCGCATGAGCACAGAATGGATATCTGAATCGCATGGACTCAGAATAGATATCTGAATCACAGGGATACAGAATTGAAATTGGAAGCGCATCGATAATTGGATCGCATGGACACAGTATGGATACCGGAATCTCACGGGTACAGAATGGATATCTGATGGGCACACAATATATATCTGAATCGCATGAACCGATAATGGATATTTGAATGACAGGGATACATAATAGAAATCTGAATCGCTTGAATAGGAATTGATAATATCTGGATCTCATAGACGCAGAATGGATATCGGAATCACACGGATACAGAAAGGATATCGGAATCGCACGAGCAGAAAATAGTGTCTAAATCGCATGGACACAGAATGGATATCTGAATCACAGGGATACAGAAATGAAATCTGAATAGCTTGGACGCAGAATGGGTATCGGATATCTGGATCTCATAGACGCAGAATGGATATCTGGGTAGCATGGACACTGTATGTATATCTGGATCGCATGGACACTGATGGATATCTTAATCGCATGGACGTAGACTATCTCGAACCCAAGGACATATAATCTGTATCTTAATCGCAGGGACACAGAATGGATATCTGGATCGCATGGACAAAGAATGCATACTTGGATCTCATGGACACAGTACGAATATGAGGTTTACTTAGACACGGAATAGATATCTGAATCGCATGGACACAGAATGAATATCTGAATCGATTGAACACAAAAATAGATATCTCAATCTCATGGACATGAAGGGATACATGTATCGCATGGACACAGGACGGATATCGCAATCACATGGACACAGAAGGGATATCGGATATCTGGATCTCATAGACGCAGAATGTATATTAGAAGCGCATGGATCGCATGATATCTGGATCTCAATGACGCAGAATGATTTTGGAAGCGCATGATGATCATATCCATTTTGTGTCATGGATCGCATGGACACAAAATGGATATCGGAATCACACGGACACAGAACGGATATCGAAATCGCATGGACCCAGAATGG
This sequence comes from Macrothele yani, assembly GCA_039090855.1. Classification (NCBI taxonomy): domain Eukaryota; kingdom Metazoa; phylum Arthropoda; class Arachnida; order Araneae; family Macrothelidae; genus Macrothele; species Macrothele yani. The sequence continues at coordinate 87,713,727 of CM077001.1, forward strand.
ATATCTGAATCACGGGGATACAGAAATGAAATCTGAATCGCTTTGACACAGAATTGATATCGAATATCTGGATCTCATAGACGCAAAATGGATTTTGGCAGCGCATGGGTAACTGGATCGCATGGACACGGTATGGATACCGGAATCAAACGGATACAGATTGGATATCAGAAAGGTTATCGGAATTGATATCAGAATGGATAGCTGATGAGTACAGAATGGATATCTGAATCGCATGGACACCGAATGGCTATCGGGCTGGCATGGACAATAGTGTGATATCGAATCTCACGGATACCTAATGGATAACGGAATCGCATGGGCACAGAATGGATATCGGAATCACAAGATTACAGAAAGGAAATCTGAATTGCTTGGACACAGAAATGATATCGGAACCGCAGGGACACCGAATATATATAGGATATCTGGAACGCATATACAGAGCTTGCATATCTTGGTAGCATGGACACTGTATGTATATCTGAATCTCATGAACACAGAATGGAAATTGGAATGGCATAGACACCGAATGGATATTTGGATTGCATGGACACAGGATGGTTATCGGAATCGCATTGACACAGCTGATATCTGAATCGCATGGACACAGAATGGATATCTGGATCGCATATATAAACAATGCATATCTGGATCTCATGAACACAGTATGAATATGTGGTTCCCATAGACACAGAATGTATATCTGAATCGCATGGGTACAGAATAGATATCTGAATCGATTGAACACAAAATGGATATCTCAATGTCATGGACACGAAGGGATATCTGAATCGCATGGACACAAGATGGATATCGGAATCGCATTGACAAAAAATGGATAACGCAATCGCATGGACATAGAATGGATATCGGAATTACACGGATACAGAATGGATATTTGAATCGCATGGAAACAGAATGGACATCTGAAACACAGGGATACGAAATATAAATCTGGATCGCTTGGGCACAGAATGGATATCGGATATTTGGATCTCATAGATGCAGAATGGTCATTGGATGCGCATGATGATAATATCTATTCTATGTAATGGATCGCATGGACACAGAATGGATATTGGAATCACACGGATACAGAATTGATATCGGAATCGCATGGACACTGAATGGATATCTGAATCACAGGGATACAGAAATGAAATCTGAATCGCTTTGACACAGAATGGATATCGGATATCCGGATGTCATAGACACCGAATGGATATTAGAAGCGCATGGATAACCAAATCGCAAGGACTCAAAATGGATATCTAGATCGCATGGACATAAAATGGATATCTGGATTGCATAGACACAGAATGAATATCTGAATTGCATGGACACACAAAGGGTATCTGAATAGCATGGACGCAGAACGGATATCCGAATCGCACGGAGACAAATTGGATATCTGAATCTCATGGACACAGAATGGTTACCTGAATCAAATGGACACAGAATGGATATCTGAATCGCATGGACATTTAATGGATATCGAAATCGCACGGACACCGAATGGATATCGGTGTGGCATGGACACAGGATCGGTATCGAATCACACGGATACATGATGTAAATCGGAATCGCATGAGCATCGCATGGGTGTCTGAATCGTACGGGCACAGAATGGATATTGGAATCACACATATACAGAATGGAAATCTGAATCGCTTGGACACATAATGGATATCGGCATCGCATGGATACCGAATCGATATCGGATATCGGGATCGCATAGACACAGCATGCATATCTGGGTAGCATGGACACTGTTGGATATCTGAATCGCATGAACACAGATGATATCTTAATCGCATGGACACAAAATGGATATCTCGATCGTATGGACATAGAATCTGTACCTGAATCGCAGGGACAGAGAATGGTTATCTGGATCGCACGTACACAGAATTGATATCGGAAATGCATGAGCACCGAATCGATATCGGATATTTGGATCGCATAGAGACAGCATGCATATCTGGGTAGCATGGACACTGTATGTATATCTGGATCGCATAGATACAGAATGGATAGCTGGATCGCCTGGACGCAGAATGCATATTTGCATCGCAACGACACAGTATGATTATTTGGACCGCATCGACGCAGAATGGATATCTGAATCACATTGAGACGGGTTGGACAACTAAATCGTATGAACACAATGGATATCTCTATCGCATGGACATAGAATCTATATCTGAATCGCATGGACAATATTAGTTATCAGGATCGCATGGATAAAGAATGGATTGCGGAATCGCATGTACACATAATGCATATCTGAATCGCATGGAAACAAATCGTATATCTGAATCGCATGGACACAGAATGTATATCGGAAACACATGGACACAGAATGGATATGAGAAACTCAAGGACGTAGAATGGATATCTGGTTGGCCTTGACAAAGAATGGGTTTCTGGATCGCATGGACACAGTATGAATATCTGGATCGAATATACACAGACTGGATATCTGAATCGTATGGACACTGAATGGATATCTTATCAATATAACACGAAATGGATGTCTGAATGGCTTGGACACGAAGGGTTATCTGAATCACATGGACACAGATTGGATATCAGAATAGCATTTACGAAGATTGTATATCGTAATCGCATGAACGCAGAATGGATATCGGAATCACACGGATACAGAACGGATATCAGAATCGCATGAGTACAGAATGGATATCGGAATCACAGGGATACAAAATCGAAATCTGAATAGCTTGAACACAGAATGGGTATCGGAATCGCATGGAAGCAGAATGGATATCGGATATCTGGACCGCATAGACACAGCATGCATATCTGGATCGTATAGACACAGTATAGATATTGAAATCGCATGCAGACAGAATGGATATCTGGATCGCGCGGACACAGAATGTATATTTGAATCGCATGGACACATAATGGATAGCTGGATCGCATAGACGCAGAATTGATAGCTGGATCACATAGACGCAGAATTGATAGCTGGATCACATAGACGCAGAATTGATAGCTGGATCGCATAGACGCAGAATTGATAGCTGGATCGCATGGACAAAGAATGCATATCTGCATCGCAATAACACAGTATGAATATCTGGATCGCATGGACAAAGAATGCATATCTGCATCGCAATAACACAGTATGAATATCTGGATAGCATAGGGACAGAATGGGTATCTGAATCACACTGAGACCGGTTGGGTGTCTGAATCGCATGGGCACATAATGGAAATCTATACCGGATGGACACAGAATCTATATCTGAATTGCATGGAGACAGAATGGATTACGGAATCACATATATAATGAATATCCGGGTAGCATGGATACAAAATGGTTATCTGAATCGCCAGGACACAGAATGGATATCTGAAACGCATGGGCGTAGAATGTATATCGGAATCGCATGAAATCAGAATGGATATCGGAATCGTATGGACTCAGGATGGATATCTGGATCGCATGGACACAGACTGCATATCTGGATCGCATGGACACAGACTGCATATCTGGATCGCATGTACACAGTATGTATATCTGGATCGCATAGACACAGAATGGATATCTGAATCCCATAATGATGGAATGGAGATCTGAATCTCATGGGCACAGAATGGATATCTGGATTGCATGGACACGGAATGGTTATCTGAATCGCATGGACACAAAATGGATATTGGAAATGTATCGGCACAGAAAGGACCTCTGAATCGCATGAACGCAGCATGGATATCGGAATCGCAGATTGGATATCAATCTGCGATTAACTAAAGGATTGTCTCAATGAAAAGTTGGCCCACCCGTAGCGTTGCGCCTGGTTTAGGCCCAACTAACTTAAGGCTCTTACAGCTTTTTGAGCAGATTTTAAGAAACGAGGTAACAGATAGACATAGACGCTCACCATTGAAAAGTTAGAAGACAGAGAGAAGCCAGCATGCCTAGCTACCATGCGAGTCACTGACTCACGCCACACGGCATCAAAGTACGCATTTGTAGTCGGGGAGGCAGAATGGTTAGGGGACACCGAGCAGACGCCATTATTATTAAGGGAGGCCGTATTCCTGCCTAACGGCATGACATGCTCAACGACGCACGGCGGATATTTTGCAGTTCAACACATCTGGATATACCTGGGATTGATCCTGAGATCCTGGTGTCGGTAGTCGACGTGCTAACCAAAAGGCCCTCCGCGTCCAATTTTTAGACCAGACGTTTGACTGTCCCGGCAATTTGATGGTAGGAGCGATGGGAAAATTGAAATGCTGCAATCCCTGCTCAAACAGATGTAGCACAAGCGCTTCATTTATACCAAAGTGTGATAAGATAGATGTCTTAGTGTATCGCGTTGTCTGGTACAAGGTGATATCGCAGAATGATAGAGAAGTGATCGTCTGAGGACAAGTACGGATCAAAAAGACAAGTATATCAAAATGAACGCCTTCAGTAACTTTCCGATGTTCAACTGCTACATTTTTCTCCGGGATGTGCAGCCAACTTTACGATAAGTGTTCAAAGGCATATGACCAACTGCATTAGAAAAGTCTACGGTCGAAAGGTCCATAGTGCAGATCCCCACTGCCTGCGGTAATTGGGGAGGTAGATGCGAAAGGGCGCGGAAACAGCTATTGCAACAGAAAAACTGATGTTATCCGGTAATCCCCTTGTAGGAAATTGGGGCATCATTCTTCAATTAATTTCATCGTCAAATAGTAGCAACAATGAAGCTGGTTTTAATTGGCTCGGCGATCCAGTCTCATGGTTGGGACACGTACGAGTTGAATTTCATACGAGCGCTTACGAGGTTTTCGCAAGAACTCATACGCCGTAGTGAAATTAAGTATAAAGCTAGTATCTTTGAAGCATGTTCATTTTTGTCTTCGTATCTTCTGAAAAAAATCACATTAATTAAATTAAGCATGCGCTAATCAAGAAGTAGAGTTTCGCGAAGCTACGAAGGAATAAAAATCAACCTTGCTAAATTTATCTTCGAAAAATAGTCCTGCATCGATCAACTTTAGATTTAAATTTCTTATTCTATTTACATGTAGTGGAGACAGATAAATTTTACAATAGCACACCGCTCCTAATAGTTAAAGTATACAACGATGAGGCATTACATTATGACGACCTATCTATTAAACTGTAGGACCCTCTTTAGCCTGCAAAACAGCGGCCACTCGGCGAGGCATCGATTCGATGACGTGGAGGTAGGTGTCCTGGGGTATCTGGTACCATAATGCCAACAATAGGTCCTCCAGTCCCCATACGCTGAAGAGCAACTGAATTTGAGATACCTCTCTAGTAACGTGTAGCACCATCTTTCGCCCTGATGACGGCGGCGATTCGTTTCGGCATGGACTCGACAAGACACCGGAAGCGTTGGGAAGCCATACGGATCCACGACTCCTGAACAAGCTCCCACGGTTCACGAAGATTTGATGGAGGGAGGTCATCTATCTCGATGGCATCACAGATGTGCTCGATGGGATTGAGGTCAGGTGACCCAGCTGGCCAAGGAAGTGAGGTCACGTCGGTGGAGTGTTCATCCAACCATTCGGATACAATTCGGGAGCTGCATTGTCTTGTTGCAGGAAGAGGTCGCTAGTGGGATGTTGAAGTCGCACAAACGGGAGCAAATGGTCGTCCAGGATATCCCGGTAACGTTGACCTGTGAGGGACGATGTCACACGTTCCAGGGGTCCCATTTCAGTCCACGTAAACAGTCCCCAGACGAGTATGCCAGCCCCACCAGCTTGAAGAGTACCCTGCTGGCAAGAAGGATCCATCGCTTCGTGTGGTTTACGCCGTACTAGTATCCTGCCATCTGCATGCACCAACGTTAATCTCGACTCATCAGTCCAGGCAACATGTTCCCACATGTCTAGGGTACAGTAGCGAGGTTCCTGCGCCCATGCTAATCCTTGTACCCTGTGTTGTGCGGTCAACAGCGGTACCCTCGTGGGACGATGGCTTCTGTAGCCTATAGCCAGGAGATGGTTCTGGATGGTGTGGCTGTTTACTCGTTTTTGTGCACCAGCGTTAAATTGCAGAGTGATTTCTTGCACTGTGGCCCGTCTATCCGCTGTTACAATGCGAGCTAGCCGACGATGACCCCGCTTATCCACACACTGTTATCCACGGCAGTTGGCCCTTGCAGTGATGGTTTTACCGGATTCGATATACTCACGGTGAACCCGTGACACAGTGACTCGTGAAAATCCCATTGCCTGCATGACTTCCGAGAAGGAGTGACCCATTCGTCGGGCCCTGACAATTTTCCCACGATCAAATGTGCTTAGATCGTTCGTCTTACCCATACTGCGTCCGACTCTTACTGATTCCCGTCGCATCGGTCCTTATATTGTCGGATCGCTGCATACGCCATGTTGTTTCCGTTTACAGGGCCGCCGACAGCGCCACATTTGCATAACGCCAGCTGTCTCTAATTCAATTGCTCCTCAGTGTACATTTCAGGGTGGTGGTGATTTAGCGCGAACCCGCTTTTCTAAGTCGAACCACAAATGTTCGATTGGGTTCAAGTCACGTGAAGTTGGAGGCCAGGGCATTAACAGAAAGGCACCAACATGTTCCTCGAACCACTCCTTGACGATTCTGGCAGTGTGGCATGTCAAATTATCCTGTTGGTAATGGCCATCACCAGAAGGGAACACAGTTGCCATGAATGGGTGAACTTGGTTCGCAAAGGTGTTCAGATACCTGATAGCTGTCAGGGATTGTGCTGTTGGGATAATGTGGCCTAAAGTGTCCCTTGAAAACATCGCCCACAGCATAACACCGCGGCCGCCGGCCAGTCTCCGTCCAACATTGTATCCAGGTGCCATAGCCTCCGTTGGTAATCTCTGTATCCGCGCTCGGCCGTCTACGTGATGTACCAGGAATCTTGATTCGTCAGACCAGGCCACTTTCTTCCAATCATCCATGGTCCAATCTCGATTATCTTGGGGCCATTTCATGCGTTGTTGGCGATGACGTGAGTGAGCATGGGGATCCGGCTGGCTCTTCGGCTACGCAGGCCCATGCGCAGAAGGCTGCGATGAATTGTGTGCTGTGACACATTGCCCTGATCACCACTGTTGTAGCTGCGAGTAATTTGTAGCATTGTGGCCCTGAGGCTGCTGTGAACAACGCGCGACAGTCTTCGCTCCCATCTGTCATCAGTGAGCTGCGGAAGACAGACGGCTGGATGACGTTCGTCGTTTGGCCATCTGTGCACCACTTTTGATACGTACTCACTACAGCGTCAAGTGGACAACCCACAAGCCCCGCCGTTTCCGAGATCGTAGTTCTGAGGCGCCGTGTCATCACAATTTGTCCTTTATCAAAGCCCAATAAATCGGTAGCTTTTCCCATTCTGACTCCGAACACTCTACTAACCGAAAGCCGGATCTCGGGTTGTATATGTACTGCTCGTTGAACTTCACCTGCGCCACCGTTTGGTCTCCATGCGCGCTCATTTTTCTAGGCTGGGGGTGGTAATAATGCAATGGCTCATCAGTGTACATGCTAACCTGAACAACTTATTAACTGTAGAGGATTCTGAGAGTGTTTTTCTACCGAATCCAACTAATGCGATACGGGGTGAGTAACATCAGGTCAGTATTGCTTGTGGCATTCAAAAGAGAAAAGGAATTGAAAAAACTTGGAAAATGTCTTCTTACCTTGGCGATCTGCTTCTGTTCCTCCGGCTTTGGTTCCAAACTTTGCACTGATGCCTCTCTCCCAAACCTTCGATTTCCGCTCGCTTCCGTTGGTGCGCGTTACAACCTCCTCAACTCCATTTTCTCATTTTCTATTCGTCTCAATCAATCAATTCTACCTGTCAAACCATATCCCCCTCCTGTCAGATCATATTAGTCAGCACACATCAGCATCATATTTTCAGAGGTTTTTATTTTTATTTTTCTACAACCAGGTTTTCCAGGGTGTTCCTAGGCAGGGCATCAACCATGACGGTGTTACAGTAGTCAGTTGTAGGCAGATAGCTTCAACTTGGCAGGACATTCTCCTGGTTAAGCGCCCTTTAAAAACTTTTCCCCGTCATAACTCCTATCTCGGTTTTGGGTTCCATTATTTGGGAATCTTACCTAGCCGTGGTACCGTAGAATAAGCCTTCAGCCTAGGGTTTTACTCATTCTTGTGATTTTCTCTGTGAGTGTATCATTCGACATCGGGGTGTGGTGAAAGTTATCGTTAAACTGCATTGCTAGAAATTTTAAGAAACTAAGATATTTGGTGCCAATGTTGACCCATACGGGTGTTGATGCTGGTGATGATTATTGTTGCCTAAACAAGAATGCTTAATTATGCCCCAACATCAGTCGCACGTTCCCGTGTTTCTTATGCATTCCTTTTCTCATTCTTCATTTTCCCCGAAGGTATGGGTATGCCTTTAAAATGCCATCCATGAAAATATCCTTAAAATTATGGTATATGCTTAAAATTATGAAATCATAGGATAGTAACATAGCAGATGAAGTTAAAAGTAAGGATTTACTGTGAGCAGGGACGGAACAATACCTATTGAAAGCTCACCATCAATTAAAATAAATGATAAAAATAGTAATTATTAATTTTCGAATGGAGATGTCTTCGACTATAAAGCAATGAGTCTTTAAATCGAAGGATTTGATAAACCTTCATATTCTGCGATGAGTCCAGACTTGGTTTAAATACCGATAGCCACTGACGTATTGTCTGGCGAACCTCAGGAACAGTGGAGGTGAGCATTTCTGGCAATCAATGAATCCTTTCCGCCACGGCTGAGTTTTGATGGAAATCAATGAATCCTTTCCGTTGGCAATCAATGAATCTTTTCCGTTGGCAGTGAACGCATCCTTTCCGCCGCGGCTAAGTCGTGATGTAGAAAAGGATCTGCTTCGAAGGTCGCACAGATCTTGTGACGTACCTGCCAGCAGGACGCACATGACATAAAGGCAGATAGGATTCAGAACAAATGTCTGCGTAGCTCAGTTGGTAGAGCGACTTGTTCCGGAATAAGCGGCCTCGGGTTCGAATCCCGGCGTAGACCAAAAAATGACGGAGAAATTTACTTCGTTATAATCTGTACGTCTGTTGAAAATGCATGAACTTTAGTATGTACCGAGACAAGATTATCAGTACTACTGGGACACTTTTCTATATTGCGATAGGCTACAGTCTCTTCTTTGTAGATGATGATACCGGCCCACATCTAGCACAGATCGCGGTTCACGAGCTAGAACACAGCGCCGTTCAGTGCTTACCGACCTGAAATGCACTGTAGAGGAACTTCGACAATTTTAGAATTTTGTAACTTTTTGTCTCGTCTGAGGACGGCTCTACTCCAAAAGTCAACTGAATGATCTCATCTGCAGCATGTCATGGAAGTACTAAACGGTTGTAAATAACCAAGGAGGTGTCGCCAGGTACTGGATGATTAGCGAAACACTCGTGACTTCTCATTTGGGAGGAGGCAATTTTATGGAAAATGACTTCATCGAAGACGAATTCATCGAAAGCGAATTCATCGAAAACGAATTCATCGAAAGCGAATTCATCGAAAACGAAATCATCAAATACAAAACCACAGAAACGAAATTCCTCGAACGCACACTTTATCAAACGACGACTTTTTCAAAAATTACGGAAAGTATTTATCGAAATAATTTTTCGATGAATTGATTTTATAAATTTGATGTGCAGTATTACCGTCTTTTTCAACAGTAGCTGTTAAACATCGCTTAAAAGACGCTCACGATCAGCGTGATGAACTCTTTTGCACGAGGGTCGTTCAAAAAGTAGCGAGACTGATTTTACATGGTGTAGAAGTGTAATGCAGTAAACATACTTACATACTTTCGAAGTATTCTCCCTCTACCTGAATGCACCGGTATCACCTTTCAATCCACTCCCGGAAGGTATGTTCAAAGCCCTTCCTTCACATGTAGTTCAGAATACCCATCGCAGCATTGTTCGGTTCAGTATTTGACGCAAACCGACGCCCAGGAAGTTTTTTCACTTCAGGGAATAGGTGGTAGTCACACGGCGCTAGGCCCGGAGAATACGTGGGATGCACCATCATTTCGGCGCCTAGATCTTGGATAACCTGCTAGGTAAGCAAAGTACGATGTGCAGAGTCATTATCGTGATGCAAAATTAACCAGTTTGTGCATATTTTGCGGGTCTTTGGAAAATATTTTTCTTTAGAGAACCTTTGAGAACTTCAGAATAATAAGCACCGGTAACAGTTTTCCCTTGTGGAATAACATGGTCACACACAATTCCATTTTTATCGAAGAAAACTAGGTACACTTGCTTGAACCTTCGCTTTCTTGGATCGGGGACTCTGTGGGTGTTTCCATTGGGTGTTCTGTTGTTTTGTCTCTGGATCAAAATGGTGGAAAAATGTTTCATCACATGTGACAACTTAATGCAAAAAGTGTGATTCACGTCGTTGCCGGCACTTCCATTGGCGAAAAGTGATAACACTATTTGCCTTGTGTTCATCCGTGAGCAAGCAAGAAATCCACTTTGCAGCAATTTTCTTTTTTGATTGGAGGTTTAACGACCACCGTGAGCAACTCAATGGGCTATAAGCAGTCGCCCGTCCCTAATTTAGGGTCACTGGTTCCAGGGAAGGGAAAGAACCAGTGCCGTAAGACAAAAGCAACTTTTCGGTACTCCAACTGGTTTGCCACAATGCCGTCAACAGAACCAAAGGACATCTGCATCACATATACAACCTCCTCAACGTTCATTGGGCGGTCTTCAAGCAGGAATGCCTCGATGGTATTGACATTAACATTAACCTTTATAGATGTCGAAGTCCTCCTGGAGCGTGGTGCACCTTCCATAAACTTTCACCATTCAGAATTTTCTTGTGCCACTCAAAAACTCTAGCATGTGACAAAACATCTTCCTTATAGGCTGTTTCAATCATTTCGTGCGTTTCTGTGGCGGTGTTATTCAAACGCACACAAAATTTTGTAGATGATCTTTGCTCCAGTTTTAACTCCATATTGGGCTACAGAAACACGTCTGAACTCTACGTCATCTACTACAAGAATGAACAAGCGGAGCGTTGTAACGACGTGTCGTCACGTGACTGACCTTCCAGGTGTTCCGTCACAGGCAGCTGCATTGTTCTTTTTGGTTTGGGGCTGTGACGTCAGTCTCGTTATTTTTTTTAACGACCTACGTATGTCAGGTTAATTTTTAGTTGAAATGATGTTTCATGAAGTCTTTTTTATTTGTCGATAGTCTAATTTCATGATTGGAATACGACATATTTTAAAGCTCGCAAACCTTCCTTTAAATCATTTTGAAATGATATAAACTCCTTTGAAAATTTTAGTGAATTTAAAAGAGGATTGAGAATGTTTAAAAGAACTTTTAGGAAGTTGTTTTTATTAAAATTGGTTCTTTGAATGCCTCTTATCCGTATTTAGTATTGTGATTTTAATGGGTTTAGCAGTTACTATACGTTATTGTATTTTCAACTTTTCAAATCACGTGTTTGCTCCTAAGAAACTTTTTAGCGCTTTTAATTTTTTAATATCAGATGTCATTGGCGTCTAAAAGTATAAATATATTTTAATTAATGATTTTAAAACACATGTCGGAGATTTATCAAATTTTATGAAACTCTATAAAATAAATTTATGATTCCGAATAACCCGATAAAAATAAAAAAAAAACATAAAAGAACTGGTATGTTTAAAATTCTCTGTTATAGAACATCGCCAACTTTTAACAGTATATATAATTAAAAACTTATGCAAATGAAGTTTAGTCATTCATTCTGTTTTTAGAAGTCATTGTTTTTTAATTCCTTTTGTAAGATATTTAATTTCTTATTGTTATTTGTAGCCAATAGATGGAAACACAGAGCTATGTCTCGTTTTTGCTCTCGTGCTGTGATGAGAGGTTATTTTTGTTCGTTGTTCGAGTGAGAAGTGCTTACGGAAATGTATAGAGTGAGTGATTAATAATTATAGTGACATTAAAGTAGCTCATAGAGCTAATATATGATAATACAGTCCTCTTGAGTTAAGTGTTTAGTGAGTGAACGTTCTTCATTTTTGGTCCGTTCAAGCAGGAATCCTTCGACCGTTTTTACATGGTGGCTGCTACTTAGAATTTGGGTTCGGCGATTTTAAATTTATTGTTATTCGATTTAAACTTATGGTTTTTTGTGTGTTTTGTTAACATTTTAATTATGGAAGCTGGAATCATTTTCGAACGTTTTAAATAATGTCTGCTATTCGATTTTATGTTCGGTGTTGATCATCGGCAAGTCTGTGATGAGATTGAAAGTGCGTGATAAAAACAAGTGAGTGTTTGAGACTGATTTTACCTTACAGGTTTAGAGCGCTTTTGCTGACATTCTAATTATGGAAGCACTAAAGATAAAAAAAACGTGTATTTAAAGCGTCGTTAACAAAACTTCGAGATAAGATTGAATCGAGTGATTTTGAGGAATTGCACAGGGCTAGTCCGGAAGTGTTATTATGTAGATCGAAATTAGAAGGTATTGAGTCAAAGAAAGCAGAGGTTTTTGAAAGAATTTTTGAGTCCTGCGCTCCGGAAGAAGTGGATGGATTTATAGCTGAAACAGAGGAGCTACAGGAAATTATTGATAATTTGTCTCTGATACTGCTGAGGAAAGTGTCTGGACCCGTGCTTCTGACAAATAATAACACGGCAAGTGACAAATCAGTGCCGCTTCGCCTGCCGGAATTGCCAATTCCAATTTTTAGTGGTGGAGATGCCACTCAGTGGCTCTCTTTCCAAGATTTGTTTACAGCGTCTGTGTCATCGAATGATAATTTGTCTGGTTCACAGAAACTTCAGTATTTGAAAGGGTGCCTGAGAGAAGATGCTCTTCGTATCGTCCAATCATTGTCATTGTGTGATGCCAATTTCGAGGTTGCGTGAGATTTGTTGAAAAAGAGATACTCTAATAAACGTGAGTTGGTCTTCAATATTATAAGGAAATTAGTTTCGCTGCCAGCGGTCAACAGTGAGTCTACTGCTCAGCTTTTAAATACTGTTGACAGCACTATTGAATGTGTTCGTGCTTTAGAGAGTCTTGAGTTGAAGTGTGAAGGAGTTGCCGACACTCTGCTGCTGTTTATTGTGCAGAATAAGTTGGATATAACAACTCGTGGATGGTGGGAGAGAACCTTAGAAGCCGACGGTGTTCCTCAACTAAATCAGCTGTTGGAGTTTATACAGAGGCATGTGCGTACGTTAAGAGGTGACAAGGTGGGTGATCTCTAATAGAAGGCCTATTAACCCTAAGGTTACATCGTTTGTTTCGGAAGTAAAGAGTAGGTTTTTATTTTGTAAATTGAATCACCATTTCAACAAGTGTAATAATTTCTTAAGGCTGACTGTTCAGAAAAGAGTAGAATTTGTGAAACACCAAAAATTATGCTTCAACTGTTTATTGCCGAATCATCTAGTGAGCCGTTGCCAGAGTAAATATTCTTGCAGAATTTGTGCTCGAAATCATAATACCTTACTGTGCTTTCGTAATGAAGTTAAGCAATGTAATGAAGAACCAGAGTTTAGGACACAAGTTATATCTCCAACTACTACAACTGTTGAGAGTAAAGAGCCCAAGCACTCCACTTTGGAGAAAGGACTCTAGTCAACATCATCGACGATTGCGTCGTGTGTTTCAGATTTTAATATGCCGCAACAAGTTCTGTTATGCACAGCAGTCATTCGTGTTGAGGATGCCTCAGGGAATTATCAGTTATGTCGAGCACTCCTGGATCCCGGTTCCCAAGCAAATTTTATTTCAGAATATTGTGCAAACACACTTGGCCTGTGCAGAGGGGAAATACGAGTGGCTATTTCATGTTTAGGTTCGTCAAGCTCGCATGCCAATGGAGTAACACAGATTAAGTTTAGGCCACATTACAAGAATACACCTACGTTTTCAACTTCAGCCTTTGTACTCAGCAAAATCATAGGAGAACTGCCACACTCTCAACTTGATTCCTCTTTAGCAGAACAGTTTTCTGATGTGACTTCGGCTGATCCAAACTTTTACAAATCTTCAGCGAATGATATATTGCTAGGAGTAAATATCTCTCTGCCCTTGTTGAAGGGAGATACCATTAAGGCAAAGGACGGCAAACCCTTTGCGGTGCGTTCGGAACTGGGCTGGATCGTTTCAGGTGAAGTGACTACTTGTCGTGAGAAGTTATCTACAGTTCATGTAAACCACATTCAAGTAGATCTTAACGATTGTGTATCTAATTTCTGGAAACTAGATTCCGTTCCTGTGGCTAGTCCTTTTACGAAGGCTGAACAAGCATGTGAAAATCATTTTCATGATACGCATTCAAGAGACGAGAATGGCAGATACATTGTGCTGCTTCCTTTTCACTTACCTCCCTCACATCTGGGCGATTCCAAGCAACTTGCCATGAAGCGCTTAAGGTCTTTGAAGAACTCACTCTCAAGGAACCCTGAATTATACAGACATTATTGCTCCTTTATGAGAGAATACGAAGACCTGGACCATATGCAAAGAGTGCCAGAAAATGAGATTTGTAAACAACTGAGTTATTATCTTCTACATCATTGTGTAGTGAAGCCTTCAAGTAGTACCACAAGAGTCCGCGTGGTGTTTGATGCTTCGGCCAAGAGCACCTCGGGACTGTCCTTAAATGACCTCCTTATGGTGGGTCCGAGAGTTCATCAAGAATTGTTCCATATTCTCTTGAGATTTAGAACTTTCCGGGTGGCTTTGCGTGCAGACGTGGAAAAGATGTTTAAACAAATAGTTATGCACCCAGAGAACACTGACTGTCAGAGAATCCTATGGAGAGAAAAACCTGAAGATCCTGTACAGACCTTTAGATTAAAAACAGTCACTTATGGCACAGCGTGTGCCCCATTATTGGCTAGTAGATCTTTGAAGCAATTGGCTTTGGATAGAGAGGCTGCTTTCCCACGAGCATCCAAGGTAGTTTTGCGAAATTTCTTGGTTGATGATCTCCTTTCAGGAGCCAATTCACTGTAGGAAGCCTCTGAGCTTGCGCAATAACCTGCAAGAATTGTTGAAAAAGGGTAGTTTCACATTGCGTAAGTGGACATCGAGTGCTGCATCTGTTTTTGACACTATTCCTGATGAGTTCAAGGATTGCAGTGACACCCTGAGAATTGATTGTGACAATCAATCAAGGTGCTTGGCATTGAGTGGTGTCCAACTAGGGATACCTGCCAATTTTCTGTTGCTACCAACGAGAAGTTGAAGTATAGCAAGCGAGCCATAATTTCAGAAATTGCCAAGATTTTTGATCCCTTGGGTTGGCTGTCGCCAATAGTGATTAAGGCAAAGATTTTTCTTCAAGAGCTCTGGAGTTCTAATCTGAGTTGGGACGATGAGGTACCACAACAGTACAGGAACCGTTGGATCAAGTTCCAGTCACAACTTTCCTGTCTCAGAGATGTCAAAATTCCAAGATGTGTGATGATTCCAACTTCTGATTACTTTGAAATTCATGCCTTCTGTGATGCTTCTGAGAAAGCTTACTTTGCAGTGATTTACATTCGCTCAGTGGGTTTGGACTCCTCGGTGCACGTGTCTTCACTAGCTGCCAAGTCCAGAGTTCCTCCTTTAAAGAAGCAATCGATTCCTAGGCTGGAGCTTTGCTCTGCTCTGTTGTTAGCAAATCTGCTGGAAGTTGTTCTTCCATGTCTCAACATTCCGATAAAGAAGGTTTTTGCATGGACAGATTCAATAGTTACGCTAGCTTGGGTTTTGTCGGAACCACAACGCTGGCTCCCTTTTATAGCTAATCGAGTGGCAAGAATTCAGGAAGCGATTCCCTTTGTGGAGTGGAATCACATTGCTGGAACGAAGAACCCTGCTGACTGTGCCACTAGAGGTTATTTCAGCTTTGGAGTTGGTTCAGTGTGACATGTGGTTAAGAGGTCCAGATTGGCTACAGCAGCCTAGTGTTCAACGTTCAGATGGAGATGCGCTTCAGGAGTTCTCGTTTTCTGAACTACATTTGAGAGAAGAAAGGAAGAGTTATGTGACAGCAACCAGCCAAAGTACAGATCTTTCCTATATTTTAAAGTTTTCGTCTTGGACCAGATTGTGCCGCGTCACAGCCTGGTGTTTGCGGTTCACACAAAACTGCGCTAATTCATTATCTAAAAGAAACTTTGGCCATTTGAGTAGAGATGAGTTTCTTAAGGCCACTTATGTAATAGTGAAGCTCGTTCAATCCTCTGAGTTCGCTGATGAGTTGGCATGTCTTCGTGCTGGAAGAGCAATCAAGTCATCAAGTAAATTTCTACCGTTGAATCCTTTTGTTGACTCTGAGGGTCTTTTGCGAGTTGGTGGAAGACTTAGAAATGCCTCAGTTGCAGATAATGTGAAACACCCAATACTTCTACCTAGAAAGCATCACATAACAGAATTAGTTGTGAAGTATTATCATCACACTCACCTCCACGCAAGCGCTCGACTTCTACTTGCTGTCATCCGACAAAATCTTTGGATTCTCAGCGGCAGAGATGTCACGCGAAGATTTGTGCGTCTTTGTGTGACATACTTTCGTCATTCTGCTACTCCAGCTACTCAGCTTATGGGTAACTTGCCCTCAAAGAGAGTAACTCCCTCTAGAGTATTTCATGTGACGGGTCTAGACTTTGCAGGTCCCTTCCAATGCAGAGAAAGAGTGGCACGAGGAAAAAAGCTTTTCAAGATTTACATTGCAGTCTTCGTGTGTTTCTCAACGAGAGCAATTCATGTGGAAATTGTTGGAGACCTTACTACTGACACATTCATTGCAGCACTTAAGAGATTTATTGCACGTCGATGTAAGCCTAGTGAGATATTTAGTGACTGCGCCACGAATTTTGTTGGTGCAGATCGTGATTTGCGTCGTTTCTTAAGAAAGTGCTCAATGCAACCGATGACAACAGCGTTGGTACCTTTTCCTCTTCCGAAGGCATCAAGTGGAATTTTAACCCTCCTTCAGCGCCTCATTTTGGTGGTCTTTGGGAGGCTGGAGTAAAGGCAATGAAGTTCCACCTTAAACGGACAGTGGGCAATGCTTGTTGTTCTCTAGAGGAGTTCCTCACACTTTCAGCGCAAGTTGAGGCTTGCCTTAATTCTAGGCCTCTGTGTCCCATTTCTGAAGACCCTAATGATCTGGATGCCTTGACGCCTAGACACTTCTTGGTGGGAGCTCCCTTGACGGCTCTCCCTGAGTTAGATCTCACTGCAGTTCCTATTTCTCGCCTTAAGAGATGGGAATTGATCCAACGCTTAGTTCAGCAGTTTTGGAGACGATGGAGGTTAGAATACCTTACACAACTTCAACTTAGGCCTAAATGGTGCACTTCTAGACCGGACCTTACAGTGGGTGATCTTGTGCTGATCAAAAACGAACTGACGCCTACATTGCGTTGGAAACTTGCCAGAGTTAAAGAAACACATCCCGGCAGTGATGGCAAGGTGCGAGTGGTGACTATTCGAACTGATTCCGGAATTCTCAAAATACCCATAGTTAAACTGTGTCCATTACCGTTAGATTGACTTTAAGTTATTCTCGAAATTCCATCAGAATTCAGACTAAAGTAAGTGATAGACCTGTTCAAGAAGCATGTTAGTAATGAAGACAAAGAACTTTGTTACAAGTACCCAGATCTTTTCTCTCGAGTCAACTGTAAACTTTTCACAATATTAGTAATGGGTTGTATTTGCTGTAGCCACATGTTCACAGCATGTATCGATTATATTTATAACTGTAATTTTTAGCCTATTGTGTTAAATTTATAATGTTGAAAGTGATTGTATTACTTTATGTGTTGAAAGCTTGAGCTTCCAAGGTGGGAGTAATGTAAGATATTTAATTTCTTATTGTTATTTGTAGCCAATAGATGAAAACACAGAGCTATGTCTCGTTTTTGCTCTCGTGCTGTGATGAGAGTTTGTTTATTTATTCAGTATGATGGTAGCAGCGGTTGTTAATGGTTGTGAGGTTATTTTTGTTCGTTGTTCGAGTGAGAAGTGCTTACGGAAATGTATAGAGTGAGTGATTAATAATTATAGTGACATTAAAGTAGCTCATAGAGCTAATATATGATAATACAGTCCTCTTGAGTTGAGTGTTTAGTGAGTGAACATTCTTCACCTTTTATTACATAAACAGTGCACTATAAGGGAAATGAATGTTATTCTTAAGAAAAAAATTAACTCTACTGGAAAACTTTCTTCAATTTATAATCTTAGCCAATAAATGGAAACTCCCGATATGGTTCTCTGCATCGCCGCTATTATTCCTCAGAGAGAATTCCATTTATTCGTACTGGTAACCTTCGAAATATTTCTCTACGATGAATTAATCGTTCAGTGATTTCGTGTTCGATTATTTCACTTCCCTAATTTGGGAAATCTTGCCTTGCAATGGATTATCCGGTCGATGACTTCGTCTTCGATTATTTCACTTTAGATATTTCAGCAATCGATGATTTCATCTTCGATTAATCACTTTAGATAATTTCGCAATCGATGATTTTGTTTTCGATGAATTCACCTGGAACCTTGTCATTCCTGCTGAGTCAACGAGTCGCTATCGCCTTTGAACACCGTACGTACCACTTTACACCGCTTGTCTGTTCATTTCTCGTGTGTTTCATGTTCTGCTTACTAAAATTAACCGCCTACAGCAATTTTATTGTGCTGCTAATCTTCCTCATTCTGTACATTTTTTTGAGTAGTTCATTTGTATTTGGCATGGTATAGTAATGAAAGCAAAACGGAAAACGTTCTGCCAGTTTTTAGATGACTGTTAGACAGCCTTGCTCTACGTTTTTTAATATATTAATTTGACAGGAAACGGGATCTTTATACAAAACAATACAACCTTTTTGACAGTATTGCTCTTTGCACACGAGGATCCATTTTGTTTATGCATTTGATTAAGTTTGAACATTAGTACATCACAAAAACAGCTTGCTTTCCTGTGCCCAAAACCCTGCTGTCGTAGTATTTCTTTGGGTCTGATATCGGAAGATACATCACTCGGTAATTGTAAGAGAAATCCATTCAGCTTTATTTTTTCTGATAGCTGAGATATTTTTTCTGTGAGTATAAGAAAAAAGTGACATTTTTCTATGTATAGATTCATAAATAATTCATTTATTATTTCACATTTTTTCCTTTTCTAGGAGTCGTCGTCAGAATGACATATCGCGTTTAATTTTGTCCAAAGCTCCCTCCTTTTCCCATCTTTTTTTATCTCTCTCTGCCTAGTCTTTCATCGGGCTCATTTGCCGCAGTCTGCTGATTGCTGATTGCGAAATCATCATCAGCTTTCTAAAATTGGATGGGGACTTGTACCTTGCTAATTGTGATTTTGTATGTTCACCATAAGGTAATCAGATTGGGGAATTTTTTGCACTTGTAACGCTTCATTTATCACTCATGGAGACCCCTTTTCTTCTTCGCCCCATTCTAAATTGCAGTTCGGGCCACGGACATAGTTGAACGAGTTTTTTATGGAGCGCTCCCGCTTTTCCCACGTTCTTCCTTCCCGTTTTCTCTTTTTTTCCACCGTCAGCTTTTGGTTAGTTTCATACCACAGGGAAAACCGACCTTTCCGAATCGATGCTTCCCTGTATCGATTACGTAATGTGCAATACTTCAGGGAGAGATGGGGAGACTACCAAAGTAAGTGGCAGAACACATCGTGAAAAAAAAAAAAAGAAAGTAAAGAAAAGGACGAGAGAAAGCAGAATAATCTTCCTTAGCAGCACAAAAAGCTTGTGGACTTTCCGAAATGTTTGTCACAAACTGAAAATTCATTATTTCGCGCGGAAGTTTAAAGAAGCGTGGAAGTACGTGAGAGAAGATTTTGCAGTCCCCGCGCGGCTGTGAAACTTTTCTTCCAAGTTAAGGACTTGAATCTATAGCAGGGAACAAAAGTCCACGTTTGTGATTTTTGTAACTTCAGTGAAGTTGATGTGCTGTATAATGGCAGCTGACATTAAGTCGTTCATTTCGTGACGTTCACCTAACGAGAAGCTCTCGTTGAATGACAAACGTTGCAGGAGGCGTGGCGAATGGCCATATTCCTAGATATAATCTTGATTCTGCGGTATTTCCCACAGAAGCTATCAGGTTTTTTCGTAGGCATATTTTGTTGATCACCAGCGACAATTACCATCCTGTAGATCAAACAAACCTAACATACAGTACTGATTTGAATTTTATGCTGAATAACGGAAAGGAATTTCAAGACAATAAGTTTAGAGAGCACAGCAGTGAGATCGACAACAGAATGAAGATTGGGATGTAAACGGAAAGACCGGAAGACATGAAAAGGAATGAAGAAAATGCAAAATATAGACGGAGGTGTAAAAGAAACAGTGAGATAAAGGAAACAGAGTAACAGAAGAGCAATGAAAGAAAAATCGGGAAAAAGGAAAGGAGGAAAGATAGTATGTGACAAAGCAAACCAGCAGAAAATTATAGAAATCGAGGAAAAGAGAAAGGGAAAACGTAATGAAAAAGAAATTCAGAAAGGAAATGCAGGAAAACATTATACGTAGAGAAGGGAAAAAAGATTTCAAGAGAGGAGAAAAATATGACTAGAGACATAGAGGAACGTACACGAAGAAAGAGAATAGACTTACGCGAAAAAATTAGAGAAAGTTATGTAGGTAAAAGAAGAAAAGACAAATTGAGAGAAAGAAAAAGAAAGGAAGAATTGGGTAAGAATAACAGAAAAATGTAAAAGAAATATTTAATAATTCGAAATGGGGCAAGAGGGAAAGATAGAATACATGAGAAATATTTAAAAACAGGGGAAAAATAGAAGTGAAGGTTAAAAGGAAGTATAAAGAAAGGAAAAGTAGTTAGAAGACGATTTGAATCTGTGTGTGTGTGCGCGCGCGCTAGTGAGAGAGAGAGAGAGAGAGAGAGAGAGAGAGAGAGAGAGAGAGAGAGAGAGAGAGAGAGAGAGAGAGAGAGAGATACATAAGAAAGTGGGTCAGACAGAAAGAATGGCGAAAGGAACATGAATTATAGTTGAAATGGAAATCGAAACGAAAAATAAAAATAGAGAGCAAGCACAAATAGAAAATGAGTAGGCATGTATGGAATAAACAGTACTGGAAAAGCAGGAATGTAGAGGTAAGAGTAATATGGGAAAAGTCAAGGGAAAATAAACTGGGAATGAGTTAGTACTAGAGAAAGTAAAAAGTTTTAGAAAGAGATAGAGAAAGGTACAGAGCGGAAGACTGGCGAGACAAAAATGAAAAAAAAACATACGAAGAAGCTAAGCGAAGAACGCCAAGACTCCTGAGGCAGAGAGTGCAAGGAGCTGGCATGGTTCTGTGCAAATGGAAGAGCAAGACATCTGGGAATATTTCCAAATGTCTTTACTAGTTCAGCATCCTTCATATTATACTGACCTTTGTGTTGACACAATACATAGCATGTGTTTTTAACCATACGGCAAAGTGAGCTCTTTATCCACAAGTTCTCTAAGTTCTCAGACTTTAAAAATAAATTAGACGAAGTTGGTTTCGGATGCAAAAGATTATATATCTAAAGTGAATGATATCTCTATTAGAATCTGGTATCAGATTATTCAGCTTTTCTCCGTTATCCGGTTCGTAGCAAGTAACTGAAAGTGACACTATCTCTGATCAATGTTTGACATATCTAAATTGTTACAAAGGCGCTATCCCAACAGGATAACAGCTATTCAATCCTATCTGCAGGATTCCCACATCATTAAAGAAAAAGAGAAAACTTTCCCCTTCTGATTGAGAGTACGATTGACTTGCATAACACAGAATCCCACTAACAAAAGTCAAACTATCTATGAAGATGGCAATAGCCACAACTCGTTGCATATCTTGTGTGTCGGTGTAGTTGATTGGCTGACTTTCTCAAGAGATTAAAATGTAGATTCATTTATTGACGGCGTTTGAAGATTCTTAGAAAACTTCATTGTCTTTTTAGCTTGGAAAGGAACTCCAATAAGAGCTCTTAAAGAAATTTAAATTGAACTTTAATAAATTTGTTAAGATTAACTTTTTTCCAGATTTTTTATTACAAACAAAATAAATCTTTCTGAAATCCGCATCAGTTCTTTTTTTCAGATCACAGGAGCAGCTCATCATGCCATTTAATTTTTTGAGTAGAGAGACTTAATTTCTAAAAACAAGAAACAATTAGAGAGAGCAGCTGGACAATTAATAAATAAATGTTTAATCAAAATGCACTGTTTTTTAGTCAGTTCTAACTAAATTAAGATACATAATTTTCAAATGGGGCAGTAATTCTTTCCAAAAGCATGTCATGAGAAGAACAAATTGTACCAAATTTTTAAGTTTAGACGGAGGTTTTGGTTACCTTGTTATAGTCAATCTAGATTAACTACACTATGTAGACAAAAGTACTCGTATTTGAATACCATCATATATGGAAATAAATGCGCATTTGCGGAAAAGGGAAGAGTTCGCACATCTGTCATACAGCACTGGAAGCGACTATGCCCGTGGAGCTGAACTGACGGATTTTGAAAGCTGCATGGTGGTTGGAAGCCATCTGAGCGAGCAATCAGTTACCATTGCGGTTCTTCAGGGATTCTCAAAATCTACTGTTGCTGATGTTCTTCACTGATCGAAAGCAGATGGTGCCACTATAGCAAAGCCGTAGTCTGGAATGTCGCATAAATTGAGTGATCGTGCCGAACGAAGCTTACTGCGGAATGTGAAGAAGTCACGCACGTCGTCTGCCAAAGACCTAGTCTGCGGCGTTGCACAAGCCACAAGAATAGCCAATAAGTTGGGAACTGCATACTGCGGTTACCATGCTTGGTCAGCTGCACACAAGCCCTACATCACTCCAGGAAATGATGCCAGAATACGACAACCTCTGTCGCCGTTCAACCTCTGTCTCTGTCGCCGTTCGATGCTAGTGTGAAGTGGACAATAACGTATTTGGTGTGGTATTTGCCCGGAGAACGCTGTCAGGGACCTACATTGTTCCCATTATTGAGTTTGGGGAGGGATCCGTAATGGTGGGGGGCTGTTTCTACTGAACAAGTATCAGAATTTTGGCTGTGGTGCCATCCAGCACAACGGCCGATAGGTGCGAATACATTCTGATCAAATCAGCGTTTCATACGCTGTACTAGTACTTCGGCACTGATTCCTCCCTGCTGTAGAAAGATAGAGCGCCTTGCCACATTGTAATGTATGTCTAGGCCTGGTTTGAGGAGCAGAACGTCCAAGTGTTAAATTGACTGCCCCAAAGAACCGATCTAAAATAATGGAACATTTGCATGACACCGAATCCGATCTCAGTCGGTAAGACCTTCTTTAACGACAGCTCTAGTTAAAGCTTTGCACAGAGGAAAATTCCGGTACAGGCCTAGAGCCCTGTAATTATCGCTGCAGGTATAACAACCAAAGATGAGGCGACTGTGTACTGATTTCGGCTAATAAAGGACCTTGTTTCTGTCCAGTGTTGCCAACCTCTAAAGTTGCAATTATAGCACTATTTTTCGAACATTATAGCATTTTTACAAAATTTATAGTACCGGGTGATCCAAAAGTCTTGCACATTTTGAAAACGTAATAACGCGCGGAGTTTTGAGAGCAGGGGAACGCCGTTTGCGTAGAAATGATCAGAATGACATCGGGTTTTTTATGAAATCACCTAAATTTTTACTCATTTTACTTACGTTTTTCATCGCCAGATGGCGCAGCAACCACAGGTTAGAAGTGTCGAGAAAAATAGACACCTGATTGCACCAGATTAAACACCTCATTGTACCAGGTGTTCAATGTGATGGCCGTCCTGTTCCAGCACTGCCTGCAGACGAGAGAAAACACCATGGACGACATTGAAGAGCATGTCCGGTGGGAAAGCTGCCACACGGTGTCGAATGGCATCTTTCAGCATGGCCAATGAAGTGGGGCGACATTTTTACACTTGTGATGTTAGGTAACCCCAGAACCAGAAA
The DNA here is from genome assembly GCA_039090855.1 of Macrothele yani. Lineage (NCBI taxonomy): Eukaryota > Metazoa > Arthropoda > Arachnida > Araneae > Macrothelidae > Macrothele > Macrothele yani. Next base: position 87,737,760 of record CM077001.1, read on the forward strand.
TCGCAGGGTGTCAGGTCTGGTGACCGAGGAGGCCAGGATTTCGGAAAGTGTCGGCTCAACATACGATTTGCGCCAAACGTCTCTTGCAGCAGAGCTTAACGGAACGTGCGATGTGGGGTGGTGCTCCATCCTGCATAAATGTGCACAGATTCACTGCATCCTGCTCTTGCAAGCTAGGGATAACGTACGTTCATAACATGTTCGCATAACGTGCACCTGTCACTGAAACGGTTTCGAAGGAGGTGCCGCGGACCTCTTCAAAAAAAAAAGGACCGATAATGAAGGAAGCCTAGAATCCACACCACACTGTCACTTTCGCCTGATGAAGTGGCGCTTCAACGACTGCTCGAGGATGTTCCGTGGCCCAGATGCAGAAGTTGTGCGTGTTTACCGCTCCATTTAGGGAAAAGTGTGCCTCATCAGTTCATAAAACGTTCATCAGCCAGTTCTCGTCGACATCCATTCGTCGAAAAAAACATGCTGCGAACTCCTGACGCTGCACGTAATTGCCAGCTTGCGGTTCGTGATGCCGTTGCAGTTTGTATGGGTATGTGTGGAGAATCCGTCGTAGTGTTCGCCATACAGTCCCGTATGGATTGCCAGTTTGCCGAGAAACGTGGCGAGCACTGAAGTCGCTATGTGCGGATGACATTGCAATCAAATCCATTTGCTGCGTGATCGTCTTTGCTGCAGCAGCACGTGCTCGTGATCTACCGCTTCGTGGGCGTGCTGCCAAAGATCCCGTTTCCTCGAATGTTTTCACCATTCGCCGCAGCACAGCACTTTCCATAGGTTCTTTCCCACTGCGATCACCTTTCAGTGACCGGTAGGCTCTCAGCGCAGCACTCGCACATTCAGCGTTGCAATAGAACAATTTCACCAAGAGCGCATTGTCCGGTAATGACAGCATACTGACACGGACCGCTGTGACTTGTGGTTGATCATGATCATGATCATATGTAGAGGATTTTAGGAAGGGAGTGTCTGACCCCAGGTCTTAAACAACCCTTAGAAATAGGAAACTAGGAGATTTGGGCTAGAGCGCACGATAGGAAAGTGACACGGAAGCGAAGTAGAAAGGGGGAGGAAGACGTCCTTATTTTTTGCCGGGGGGCCAGTACCCGGGGTCCGACGGCTTAACGTGCCCATCCGAAGCACGGCGGGTATTTAGTGGATCGAGCGTTCGTACCTGCCTGGGATCGAACCTGAGGCCCTTCCCGTGGCAGTCACGAACGTTGCCCACTCGGACACCCGCGGCCTTGACTTGTGGTTGCTTCCCAGCTGCTGCTTTTATACCCACTATCCCAGACCTGTTCGCCTATGGCTCCATCTGGCGATGAAAAATGTAAGTAAAATGAGTAAAAATTTATGTGATTTCATAAAAAACCCGATGTCATTCTGATCATTTCTACGCAAACCGCGTTGCCCTAATCTCTAAACTCCGCGAGTTATTACGTTTTCAAAATGTGCAAGACTTTTGGATCACCCAGTACGTTAGAAACAACGGAATGTGAGATAAGAAAGCACCTCTTTAATGCATTTTTTATGATTTAGCGAATAAAAAATAGTTGTTCCAAGTTTTCTTTTTTTCTTTCAGTTTAGTATTAGCGAAGTTTTAAGTGCTACACATTTATGACAAATTATTTTACTTTAAAATGATGAAAATTATTTTTTATTTCTAATTTTTAAAAGGAATTAAAATGTTGTACTAATTTTTTTTTTCGTGTCAGTACGTGCGAAGTTGTGTTCTAGCCATAACACGTATGCAGGTCGCAATTTTCACAAAAGACAACAGCTTTGTTTCAACTTTACTAACACATCAGAAAAAATATACAATTAGAAGTGAACCAAAGGTTTTAAATGGTACAGAAAACAAAGTTATGGTAGGGCGAATGATAGTTATGTGACATAATAGTTTCTCTATTTTTCATAGTACAGTGATAAATTATAGTATTTGTACTAAAATCATAATGCGGTCGGCAACACTGTTTCAGTAGGACCTAGCTGTCCCAACGCCATTGACAACATAGTGAATTTTTGATGCGTATTTCGCACTTTATAAGTTACTGTCTTTTTAAATAATCTTTAGCACAGATACAACCTGAGTGTGTTCCTAATAAAGTGGCCAAACTGTTTACATGTGTACATGTATCTTCATAATTTTGGCGCAACACGAAGAAGGCATCATGAACCTTATGGTTATCTTATGAGTACGGCTGTTAAAGATAGAACAGGGGCTCATTACGATAAAAAAATTCTTGCTTCATAATTTTGGCGTACCACGAAGAAGGCATCATGAACCGTACGGTTATCTTATGAGTACGGCTGTTAAAGATAGAACAGGTGCTCTCCACGATAAACATTTCTTACTGCGTTTCTTATATCTAAGTTTTACAGTGGCGCGTTTTTCGATGTTCCGTTTTGGAGAGCACCTGTTCTATCTTTAGTCTCACCAAAAACTCTTTTGCTTTTATTTAAGACGCCTATGCTCGCACAACTACAGAACAGCTGAAACATTATGACCACCTACCTAATAAGATGTTGGTTCTCCACTTGCCCCCAAAATATCCCTTACCTGGGAAGACAAGGACACTGCAAGATTTCTGAGGGTGTCTTGTGCTATCTGGTAGCAACACATTATCAAAGGATCGTGTAACTCTTCCAAGCTACGTGGTTGAGCGGCTGCAGATTGGATTTGTTGTTCTAAACTCGATTAGATTGATATCTGGAGAATGTGGCGGCCAGGGCAATATCTGGAAGTCTTCTTCATTTTCAGCCGAACATTCTCGAACAATCTGTGCCGTGTGACATGGCGCATTATTCTGCTGAAAGAAAGCAGTACAAGAGGGAAATACCGTTGCCATGAAAGTATGTATCTTGTGTGCAATTATGTGCAGGTAGGTTGTGGACGTCATAGTTGCCAACACATGAATGACTGGACCCATGGTTTCCCAGTAGAACATTGCCCAAAGCATTACACATCCTCCACCTGCTTGCTTTAGTTCCACGACGCATACTGGTGCCAACATTTGCGCAGGTAAACTGCGCACAAGTACCCGGCCGTCCACATGGTACAACAGAAAACGATAGTTATCAGAGCACACGACCATCTTCCTGCCATCCATAGCCCAGTTTTGATGTTGTCGTGCCCATTGTAGGCGTTTTCATCGAGGATAGCATGGCACTGGGAGCGGCATGCGGCTACTCAGCTCCATTTTTAGTAAGGTTCGGTGTACTGTGTGTTGTGATACATTGCTCCCATCACCAGCATTCAAATTATCTGTGAGTTGCGCCATAGTATTTTTGCTATTAGCTCGTACAATACGGGATAGCCTTCGCTCACCTGTAGCACCAATGAGCTGTTGGTGCGCACACACTTTGCAGGCGGTTCGTGTTTTTTTGCTCCTCTAACTACCTTTTGAAGGTACTAACCATGGCTGACCGTGAGCAACTCACAAGCCGTGCTGTCTGGGAAATGCTTTAACTCAGTCGTCTGGCCATTACGATTTGATCGTTGTTAAACTCGCTTAAGTCCTCTGCCTTTCCCTATGAAGAACAAGAACAACACTGATTTACAGAGCTCAGTATCAGGTATTATTTATACCGTTTCGTGGCCTTCACACATGCCGTTGTCAACCTGCTGTTATTTCGGCTTGCATAAAGACGCTCTGGTCATAATGTTTTGGCTCTTCGGTGTATTTTTAATCACAAGTTTGCCACAGAAAAACGAATTAAACTTTCAAAAATGAACTTTCGATGATTAATTAAATTAAGAATGACAATACAAATTCGGAAGATGTGAATCCGTTTATTAGTGTAAATGTGACATAGATGTTAAGTCAGATAATATCCTAAAACTTGGAAATTTCGTCGTCCTGGAGCGGGAATCGAACCCGCGACTCCCGGATAGCGCCCGAGTATGCTAACAACTACAACACCCAGAGCGACCAGATTTCAAGTTTCAAGTTTCCGATTAATTTGAATATAACCCTCCGGGCAATCAGGGAATGAATTCTAAACCTCCAGATTCACTATACATGAATGCTGGTTTCTTGGACTAGCGAATCCTGTGATGGTTATATTCAAATTAATGGGAAACTTGAAACTTGGTCCTTCTAGGTATTGTAGTGGTTACCATACTCGGGCGGTATCCGGCAGACGCAGGTTCGATTCCCGCTCCAGGACGATGAAATTTTTAAGTTTTCGGATATTATCTCACTTAACACCCATGTCATATTTACACCAATAAACGGATTCACATCTTCCAAATTTGTATTGTACAATTGTGTAATCCTGTATTTCATTCATTAAAAATGACATTTAAACATGACATAACATTTGTTTCTGGCGACGTTCATCCCAAAAATGTCTATTAATTTGGAATTCGTATGCATATGGTAGAAGATAATGTAAGATCTTATAAAGGAACTACGTTTGTTTTATCTTTCACAACACTGCATTTCAACGAAACAAATGTTTTGTTTCACCAACAAAGAGTCGAAATAACAGAAATTGGTTGAAATCCATCTATTTAAAGCAAACAATTGAAGTCAAATGTTTAAGCGAAGAATTTTCTGATTCTTTTGGGACTCTGCGGTCGTGGACTGTGAAATAAAGTTAGGACGTTGTTGAGAATGACTCATTCTTTTCATGAACGGGTTAGACACTAGGGTCTACCAAGGCTATCACTGCTCGGTGGTCAACGAAGCGGTTCCTCTAACCCATTTTGTCCCTCAAAAGAATCAGTTCGTGTGATGTATGGCCTCGGTACTCTGGAATGACAGGACTGGCTGAGGCCGAATTTGCCTCTGAGCTCCCGAAATCACAAGAGAAACCTCACCGTTGCCATTTCGGGGAAGATTAATGTCCGTATTTATTGCATAAATTCGACCATTTCTCCTCTCCCGTGCAGTACGGTCGGCAGATTTTAAGGCCTACTTGAAAAGGCTGAAGGTTGAAATTCAGGAAACCTCCCTCTAGCGCAATATCTCCTCTTCGATGTGAATTCCGGATGTGCTTTTTTTACGTTTTTCTGAACTAGGATTTTCAGATGACTAGGATTTATTAGCAGGCGCTTTTGAAGTAACTACGTTTTCCGTGTTTCGTCTAAACATCGAAATGGTATGGTTTTTCAGAAAAATTGTAAACACCCAGTGCTGAAATTGCCTTCCTTTTCAAAAATTCTCCAATAGAAGTTACAAATTCTTATCGGCTTTAGCCATTCTCTCCCCTCACGTGGAAGTTCCTTTCTTCAGTTTTGGCTCGCCAACAAGGAAACATTTTCCAGAAACCTTAAACAAAAACCATAAGTATTTTTTTTTTTTGATTGGAGGTTTAACAACAACCGTGAGCAACTCAGTGGGCTATAAGCAGTCTCCCATCCCTAATTTAGGGCCCCTGGGAATGGAAAGAGAGAGCGCCGTAAGACAAACACAACATCTATGCCTCACCGGGATTCGAACTCTCGGACGAATGATCAGAAGCTTTCGCTTAGACCACTGCGCCCCCGGGGTGGCCATAACTGTTAGGCACAAAACTTTATTTTTCTTTAATGTCATTTGCAAACTACGTCGACTCAAACTGTCGGTTAATATGCCTAGATCTTCGACGAAGATCTTGAAACCGGAACTTGTGAATCAAGGTATTTCTCCCGTAACTCACGTGATCATCATCTCCTAGGTAAAAACCTAAGCAAAAAACAGATATATAAATTGACAAATAGAGTTTGGAGAAGGTAGAATTAAACGTGTCAGGGTCATCTGTTTTTTTACTAAGAACTTTGAAATCGTTTTTACTTCAGAAATACCAAAGCTGGTTTGACCATTTCTTAAATAAAAGTAACGATTCAATATTTAATTAAATATCCGGTGTTATAAGGAATCAACAACATAATGAGTGTTTGATTTAAAGCAATTTTGTGTTGTAGTCAAAGCTGCAGAACGATCAAAATGACAATGTTCACTTCCGTAGTGTTCGCTTCGTTTTTCGCCATAATTCAAATCTCCTAACTAGTGAAGGGCATGTAATTTTCGGGAAATAACATCTGACTCTTGCGATAATCAGAGATAGACCCGACAAAAAATCTCCATTTGGGAGAAGTAGATGTGTTCCTGCTTTGCATTTCACTTTCTTTATAGTTCTTTGCAAATTTACGTACTATCAATATATGAAAACCCAAGCAACGCTTGCTGTCATTACTGCTGTAAGAACGTTAGCGCTAGCTGTAAGTACATGAAATCAACACGGAAAACCAAGAATACTCACGAAAAAGAACATAATCTGTTTTTGCACCATGATGCATTGCAATCGTCCATCGTCTCAAATAGCTAGCTGAAGGACACTTGATTGGCCCACATGAGTCAGAGCTGAAGAATGCTGGATTGACCCCACGTGGGTCAGAGAGATGAAAAGTAGTGTATTGAGCCACAAGTGAAAATCTGTATTTTAGAAGCTAAATTTATTGATCGATAATTGTGAAAGAGGAGCAAAGAAAGTCTGTAATTTAGCAAAGCTAGATTTATTAACATATCAGCAGTAATGCCATTCAAAAATTACAGTGAGTGTTCACACGTTTTTAAAACGGTTTCGATAAGAAATTACAGAAAATAAAAGAAGTTCAAAGAATTGGAACTGGAAACAACGTGTTAGAGGAAAACTAAAGAAATATCCGCTGCAGTTAAATATCGTGTGCTAAGAAAATGGCGCACGTAAACAAGTTGTGGATAGGTCATGTTTTTGCTCTTTACAAAGAGAAATGTTCGCATTCTGTAATTAAAAATCGCTGTGAAAATCATGGAATTAGCATTTCTGAAGGTAAAGAAAAATCAATATTATTAATAATGGAGGGAAAATCGTCAAGCATTGCTTTTAACAGGGAAAAGAACACTAAGCAAATATCCAAAGAAAGTACGTACTTTAACAACTATTTCAAAACTAAGGTCTCTGCAGTGGCGTAACTACCACCCCTGCAGCCCCCGCAGCTGCGGGAGGCGCAGGTAAGGAAGGGGCGTACTGCATTTCAAAATTGTCTTTATTCTTCAAATAAAAATAGCATTTCTATGTACATGACAGTAGAATTCTGCCAATAAATACAGTGGTATATACAACAACTGGAAAGTTCCAGTGAACGTAAAACAAAATATTGTTAAAATCATAAAATTATTTCGCCCCGAAGGGCGATGGAGAGGCAGACAATAAAGCACGAGCGATGCAAATGAAAATGTATACTACAGTATTGTAGACAAGAAAAGACATGATGCTATACTATTCACAAATTCCAATTAAGTATTACTACCATACTCAAGATTAAATATGCACAAGGTATTAATTCACATAAAAGACCATGGGTGAGAGGGAACTAACAGGTGCAACAGTATTTAGAAATATGACAGAAATGGTAGAAACAATTAAGCACAAATACTTATTATATGCACAGAATTATGCAATGACAAGAGAGAAATACGCTAAACGGACCCAGGAGGGCAACTTTACAAAAAAAACAGAAATCGAACAGTAATTCAATTCATAAGTGTCATATCATATGTACAGAACAATACAGTGACAAAAAAGAAAGCCGCTAAGCATACCCAGAAGGGCAGCTTCTCATAAAACAGAAATGTAACAGTGGTGCTACACTCAAAATTTGCATCATATGTACATAAGTATTCAGTGACAAGGGGGAGAATCGCTAAAAGTACTCAGAAGAGCATCTTCTTACATTAAATTATATACACAGGGACAATAAAATTTCAAAATATATTCAACATAATGTAGGGGACATTGTGTGTGCAGTAAACTGTGCAGAAGAAAGAATTATATACAACATAAAACACAACAAAATCGAAGAGAACATGGGAAACATGGTGAGCTATCTCCAATAGCACATAAAACAGAATAATCACAAATAGCGAATCATGTGGGTGAAAAAGGAGACTCCACCTAGGAGCCTCATACCACCAAAATTAATACGTAAAATCATGAGTTGTGACAGTGAATGTGGGCTACAACAAAAATCCCACCTGCAAGTTGAGACGTAGCTGCAAATTGTGGATATGGAACCACCCAGCCGATTGGGCCCAGGTGGATTGAAAAACGTTATCGGTGTTTGTTGAGTCAGCACGAGAGTGCTCCATTCGGAGACGAGTGGTTAACCGTGCTAGGAAGCATCTCCGAATGATAGCACTTGCCTCCTGAGGAGGTGGAGTAAGAGCAGGGAGGCGTTGTTCAAGATGGAAAGCATATACAGTGAACTTCACAAGAAGAAAAATGTAACGGCACACAGGAGGCAAGTGAGTAGGTGGATGCTTAGTTTGGAGTAGCCAAGCATATGCAAGAAATGGTAACGATCGAGCACAAATTCGATCAACAAGACGAAATGCTGTGTTTAGGACTGGCAGGAGTACGGGGCAGAAGAGGTATTGATGTTGGACGTCGCTGACTTCAGGGCAAAAGGAACAATGTGGAGAGGTGAGAAGGAAGCTGCCAGTTACGGTTTTATGAAAAATTCGAACACGCACAGTAATTAACCTAAATATTCGTATTTTTCTTTAAGATATATTTAGCTTTGCTTAAAATCCCTAAATACAGTAAATGTCTAGTTTCACTTTTAAATCACTGAATGTCCTACAGATTGAAAGTGTTCAGCTCTTTGAGTTCGGGTTGTAATACGATTGCTTTGCAACGGGTTGTAAATAATACGGTGGCTCTCCGATCGCAATCTCTCTGCGCTGCTGAGGAAAAGCGCGAGGCCGCACTGAGATTCCCCGTGGAGGATGTGGGAAAACAGTCAGTTATCTAGGATTACGTGCACGACAGGCGTCAACACTTATTCACAGCAGCCGCAAATCTGGCATGTGTAAGAGGGTGATTTCTTCAAGAGATTTATTTTAGTTTTGGACAAAGCAATTACACGTATCGTCAAATCTATTACTCAAAAAGTGAAAACTATAGTGCTTTAGTTACCACCATTACTTTTGCAGACACTCTCCCTGACTTCCTAACCCCTCCCCTCCAACTACGACACACACCGCGAAGAATGCACCCTCCCTCGTGTTCGAAGTTCTGGAAAAAATACTATGCTTAGGGGTGCTGAAGTAAATCTTACGGGGGGCGGGGGGACGTTGGGCTAGTTACACCACTGGGTCTCTGATCTTAAAAGAAAATCCACGAACCAAAAGAGCAATTACTAAGTCCCTAAAAATATCTGTATCAACTATAAACAAGGTAGTAAACAAAGACTTGAATCTAAAAAAACAAAACAAAAAATAAATTTCACCGCCTTTTACTAGGCACGTTGTTGAGCGCACAGCATGGTATAGACTTGCTTATGAAAATCACCTTGCCGAAGACAGATGGAAATTTATTGTGACTATTGATGAAGCATGGATATACCTAACGACTGTAACAAAAAAGGTCGATTTTCTATCGCAAAAAAGCAGAAAAAGACTTACAAACTTGGTTCCAAGAATACAAAGAAAGTCTCAGTACAGAATTCATGATTATTGTTGATTTCTCGTACAATAGGTGACTAAAGATAAGAAAAGTTGAAAAGCATGTTAAAATCAATTCTACATATTACCAAAATAATGTTTCAACTCCTACATTTAAAGAAGAAATACCATTCCTTTATCCACAGAGCCTTCCAAGAGCAGAACTCCATCAAGATAAGGTTACCAGTCAAAACATTCAAATCTACCACTCTTTCTTGAAAAAATGAAAAAAAGAGACGGTTATCAAGCAAGTAGCTCATATTCCTTCAAAGTCCCCTGATGTGTCACCAATGGACTACTGTGCCTTCGGATTGCGGAAAAGAGCGCATTCTAAACGCAGACCTAAAACAATTATAATGATTGAATTCTGAAAAGTAGTGGAATAAAATACCAGTACCAATTTTAAGAAATGCCCTGTTATCTTGGAAATCTAGATGTAGATTCATAATCCAGAGAAAATGGTTATCAGATGGAACACTTAAGAAAGGAATAATTTTATTTTAAACATTAACAGTGAACATCCTGTGTACTTCGCGGGCCACGGGTTGAAGACCCCTGATCCAGAAAAAGAATTGCGTAATTTGCAATACGTGGCAGAGAACGCTAGATGAAAGTTTAAAACGGGTCAGACCGGGCCGTAAACTGGAAATTCCGAGCGGGGTCAGGCTCTCTGAAGTTCGGGCATGGTCTAGGCCGAGCTTTCCAAATTAAGCCTTGTGCAGACCTCTAGTATGCTTGTTCTGCGGTGCTGGCTTTCTTCCCTCCCTGGAACCTGTGGCTCTGAATTAGGAAAAGGTTACAGCTGACAGGTTGAAAAGCATGTCAGCAGTCGTCCGTTTCTAACTGCTCGTACGTCTTCAATTATCACAATGTTTCTTGTTTAATGCTGATAAAAAATCCAGTTGTTCGGCAAAGACATTCACAAACATGTTTGTAATGTTGATTTGTTCCCAAGAATTGAAATAGTGGACGTAGTAATTGGAATTAGGTACAGCAGCAGGTAACTGGTTCAACAGATTTCCAAACCAGAAGGACCACTTCCAAAGCATCCCGATCCATTTTTGTTTCGTTTTCCCTATGGATTTACAATTTAAATGATTTTAACCTCTAAACACATTTGCGGTTGACTTCTCATACGATATCCGGGGTTATTTTCTAACTTTTTTTTCTGTGGTATGAGAAAAAACAAAACAAAAACAGAACACCAAAGAATAAATCTTGCGATCGAAGAAAACGGTCAATCTTCCTATGAGTAAATCAGACAATGTTTTCTTCATTTTGGTACTTATCTATATGTTATCATTCACATAAATTAAAAATGAAACAATCCCCTTAATAATAAGCTTTGACATTTTCCACAATCTGTTTGTTTATTTGAATTACTATAGGCCAAAACTTTAGTTCTTATATGCTTGCTATTTCATCATACGTTCACTCAGAAAAGAAGCCGGCCAATTGAAAGCGTAAATTGCTTGAAATATCATATTGAATGTAATTAAAGCGACGTAAACCATTAGGTAGATTATAATTCAACCAAAATTCTAAATTAATATATTTATGATTGTAAGCTTGAATACACATAATGTACTGTTATTGTTATTTAACTCACGATATCCTCATTTTCAAACATTTTGATCCGAATCCTGTCGAATCGGATGAGAGAACAGCATACCGGATTAAGTCACAACATCTTGGCCCAGTTCCACATCAAATTCTAATCCTTAGTTCCCTTGAGATATAAGGATCAGTGGAGTGAAGTGATGTATCGAAGTACGATTTTTTCAGAGAGAAACTTCGTGAACACAAGGTGTTAAGTAATATACCGGAATACAATGTTAATTACTTCATACGACCACTATGAGCTACTCTAAGGGCTATAAATAGTCGCCTGTCCTAAATTAAATGCCACTGGGCCACAGATGGCCTAGTGTTCAACGTTCGTGACTGTTACGGAAATAACCTCAGGTTCGATCCCAGGCAGGTACGAACGCTCGAACCACTAAATACCCACCGTGCGCCGGATGGGCATGTTAAGCCGTCGGACCCCGGGTACTGGCCCCCGGTAATAAATAAGGGCGTCTTCCCCCCTTTCTACCTCGCTTCCGTGTCACTCTCCTATCAGGCACTCTAGCCCAAATCTCCTAGCTTCCTATTTCTAAGGGTTGTTTAAGAAGACCTGGGGTCAGACACTCCCTTCCTAAAACCCTCTACATATGATCTGATCTGATCTGCTTTGGGGGATTGATGTTATTGACGGTAGAAATAATAGACGTGCTGTTGAATGCTGTTACACTGTGATTTGATGTTAAATCGCTGCTATTGTACTGAGTGCTCTAGAGAACTGGATTACGATATAGTTGGCCAGTGCCAAACTATGAGTGGGACGTAAACAACATGCAAGAAGTATAAACTTCTTCGTAAGTACAAATATTGACCTCTTTCTTGAATGCTTCTGGGTAGCTTCTAGTATTACACTGACTTTAGTACATATAAAGTAATCACCGACGTAAAGGACTAAGTTCTGCAGTTACAGCAGTTGGACAATTACGTTATAGATGAAATTTTCATGAAAATTCGTGTTGCATACAAGTTTAACTCTTAGAGATTTTTGAAGAGGATTTTAGGATAAAGTGTCTGATCCGAGGTCTTAAACAACTCTTAGAAGTTGGAAGCTAGGAGATTTGGGCTAAAGTGCCCGACAAGAAAGTCAGGAGGAGAAAGACGCCCTTATTGTAACCTGGGAAACGATCCCCGGGGTCCGTCGGTTTAACGTGCTCTTCCTAGTCGACATATTAAGTCGTGCTCTTCCTAGGCGACCCATTAACGTTAAAACGATATATTCAGAAGTTTTAACGTTTCTACTTGCCCAGAATCGAACAGAAGTCCTCTCCGTGACAAACAGAAGTTTCTATCACTATGCCATTCGCAACACACAGGTTTAAATTGATCAGTACGCAGCTATAAGAAGTCCATGAGATACTGTTCTCCCCTCAATTCCATCGCTAAAGTATCTTTTTTTTATTTGTTTTCTAGAGAGTTAAGCGTGTTTCTGGCTTGTGTGCATATGTGTGTTTCTATTGTTTGCCACTTATAGATTAGAATACAAAACGTTACTTACAGAGGATTCACAAAAATAAGCTATAATTCTGAACGAAATGTACCCTATTTAAATACCTTTCATATCTAGATCAATGTTTCCCAATCTTTTTTACTTCGCGGAACCCTTGAAGTAGGCCGTCTGACATCGCGGAAGCCAAGCACGCCTAATTACGCCAGGGCTACTCGCTGTTAAGCCGCCATTTACAAAATACACTGACGGAAAAAAATCACAACACCACGAAAAAATAGTTGTAGAGGAATGAAATGGCGGCAATACATTTGTATAGGTAACATATTTAATCGATTAAGGTTTCAAGATCACAGCTTATTGTAAGCGTGAGAAAAGCCATTTTAAATGTGAAATGCTGGTACATTAATAACCGGTGTAACCGCCAGAATGTTGAATGCAAGCATGCAAACGTTCATGTATTGTGTCGTACAGGTGCTGGATGTCAGTTTGTGGGATGGAGTTCCATGCCTGTTGCACTTGGTCGGTCAATACAGGGACGGTTAATGCTGGTTGGGGGTGACGCTGGAGTTGTCGTCCAATGATGTCCCATACGTGCTCGATTGGTGAAAGATCTGGTGATCTAGCAGGCCACGGCAACATGTCGACACTCTGTAGAGCATGTTGGGTTACAACAGCGGTATGCGGGCGAGCGTTATCCTGTTGGAAAACACCCCCTGAAATGCTGTTCATGAATGGCAGCACAACAGGTTGAATCACTAGACCGACGTACAACTGTGCCGTCAGGGTGCGTGGGATAACCACGAGAGTGCTCCTGCTGTCATAGGAAATTGCTCCCCAGACCATAACTCCAGGTGTAGGTCCAGTGTGTCTCGGCCGCAGACAGGTTGGTTGCAGGCGCTCACCTGGCCTCCTTCTAACCAACACACGGCCATCACTGGCACCCAAGCAGAACCGGCTTTCATCAGAAAACACAACAGATCTCCACTCCGTCCTCCAATGAGCTCTAGCTTGACACCACTAACGTCGCAAACGGCAGTGGTTTGGAGTAAGTGGAATGCATGCTACAAGGCGTCTGGCTCGGAGCTGTCCTTCAAGTAACCGATTTGTAACAGTTCGTTGTGTCACTGTGGTGGCAACTGCAGCTCGAATTGCTGGCGCAGACGCGGTACGATGCGCCACGGCCATACGCGGTACACGGCGGTCTTCCCACTCAGTAGTGCCACGTGGCCAGCCGGGACCCGGTCTTCTTGAGGCAGTACCTTCCCTTGACCACCGCTGCCAACAATCATGCACAGTGGCTACCTTCCTGCCAAGTCGTTCTGCAATATTGCGGAAAGAAAATCCACCTTCTCGTAGCCGTATTACACGACCTCGTTCAAACTCCGTCAGCTGTTGATAATGGCTTCTTCGTCTTCTTAAAGGCATTCTTGACTAACATCAACACACTACGTCGGATCTCAACGATAACTAACGCTCACGAACGTTACAGCGCGTATTTACAGCAAACCTGCTTTGCATGTTCCGAGGGGCGCTACTAGCGCCACACGTATGCGCCGAGCGCGAAATTTGCATAGACGTCATCTTACAGATGTACTCTCACAGCCTACCAACTATCGTTTATCTAACACAACCCCTTCTTGGTGTTGGGATTTTTTTTTCCGTCAGTGTATTTAGTTTCGGTTATCAGATTACCTAAAATGATTACCTAAAAAGAACGAATAAAATGACAATTAATAGATGTAAGATGCACCTCAACACAAACTCGAACGTGACGAGCTCATAAGACAAACAAAATGTATTGACATAACCAACCTTAAAAAACACCATAATACCTTCACGTTGGAACTGAAGAACAGATGCTCTGCTATAGAAGGCCTAACATCGGAAGAAGTGGATATTTCTGAAGTTAACAGAAAAGTAACCAAAGCTCTTATGAAAACAGCAACAAAATTAGCTGGGTCTAAGAACAAGTTGCATGTGAACAAATTATCAGGAAAAACCAAAATGTTGATGCAAAAAAGAAGAGAGACGAGGACAACTAAAGAAGATGTGACTTCCAAAGTGGATTATATAGAGCTCTGCAAGACAGTACGAAAGAGTATCACTGAAGACGTAAGGAAATTCAACTGTGAAAGTAAGGTAAGCAATTGAAAACAACCAAAGCCTAAAGATAGCAAAGGGACATCTCAGTAAGGGAAAACAACAGATTATAGAAAAGAAGATGGTTCTGTAACAAGAAATAGAGGCGAAATTTTGACAAGAGTGAAAGATTTCTACTCCACATTATATGAAAGGTATGATACATGTACTCCAGACAACATGAAAGGTACCAGTACCAGAGTTTTTCCAGTTCTCCCAGCAGAAGTTGCACATGCAATCAAGAACATGAAGCGGGGAAAAGCTCCAGGAGAAGATGGAATTACTGTAGACATCATACAAGAAGCAAGTGGAGAAATCGAAACAGTACTCACCCAAATTTTCACTCGATGCCTTAATGAAGGGAAGATTCCTGAGGATTGGAACAACGCTACAATGATCCTGCAACATATAAAAGGGGACATTGAGGATCTCAGGAACTACAGACCTTTCAGCCTCCTATCAGTGGTTTATAAAATCTTCACCAAAGTTCTTTTACACCGCTTGAAGGTAACACTGGACGTGGCTCAACCGAGAGAACAAGCAGGATTCAGGAGTGGCTACAGCACAATAGATCATATCCACGTACTGAGTGAACTAATTGAAGGAGCGAGGGAATATGAACTTCCATTGTGCATGGCTTTAATCGATTATAAAAAAGCCTTTGATTCGGTGAAACCATCAGAAATTACAATGGCTCTAAAATCCTGCGGTATTGGAGATGCATACATTAATATTATTAATAACATCTATGAAAATGCAAGTGCAAAGATTCGGCTGTTTGAAAATACAACACCCATGAAAATTGGAAAGGGAGTGAGACAAGATGACACCATATCTCTGAAGCTCTTTAATGCTACATTGGAAAATGTCTTTCAATCACTGAACTGGGAAAACAAAGGGATAAAGATTAATGGAAATTATCTAACCCACCTTCGTTCTGCTGAGGACGTAGTCAATTTGGTAACTACTCCATCAGAGCTGCAGAGTATGATCCAGGAATATGCTGACAAGAGTAAAGAAGTGGGATTAAAAATGAACTTTCAGAAGACAAAAGTGATGTTCAATGCTTTTACAAGAAATAAAGATTTATCGATTGATGGAGAAAAGCTGGAGATAACAGACATGTACGTTTATCTTGGACAGCAGATATCAAGTGAGGGTCACATTGATGAAGAAATTAATCGGCGTACAAAACTTACCTGGAGAGCTTTTGGAAGAAACAGCTTAATTTTCAAGAGCAATATGCCATTATGTCTTAAAATGCATCAATGCATCCTTCCAGTGCTTACGTATGGTGCAGAGACGTAGACCTTAACTAAAAGAGACATACAAAGGCTGCAGACAACATCAAAGAGGCATGGAGAGGTGCATGCTTGGTGTAACCAGGAGAGATAAGAAGAGGAACTCGTGGATCCGAAAAATGACAAGAGTGGAAGACATCATGATCAGAGTTAAATCCCTGAAATGGCAATGGGCTGTACATACTGCCAGAAGGACAGACCATCGATGGACAGCCGAAATTTTAGATTGGATTTCAAGGGACAGGAAAAGCCCCAGAAGAAGACCACATGTGAGTTGGGTGGATGGAATTCGAAAGTATGCGGGAGTGACATGGAGGAGACTGGCACAAGACAGACCGTTGTGGAGGAAACTTGGGGAGACCTTCGTCCAGCAGTGGATTGATAATGGTTGACAATGGTGATGAATATTGAACTGGAAAGAAAAAAGATACAAACAACGATTCTAACATAAATTACGTTATTAAGTAAGAATACAAGCGATAACGCAAGTACACTAAATCTGTTTGTTCTTAAAGTAAATTCGAACATCAGTGAGATACTTGCTGTTGTTTTTTACTGCACAATAATTTTATCCTTGGTCGGATGGTTGGCAAACAGAAACAAAGCTACTCTTCAACTGATAACGATCTGTTTCTTTTTTTTTTAACTTTCATATTTGACAAACAAGAAAAGGCATGCTCACATAAGTATGAAGTGAAGAATCGAAAAAGCACATTTAGCGCTTTTCGTGAAATAACTGGGAATTAAATTGTGATGGAGAGCCAGAACATACCAAGGGGCAACTCACTGTACTTCAACTTCAGTGAGCAATCACATTTCAGTTCAATTAGTTGTTCCTCTCTTGCAAAGTAAGAAGTTTTCGTGAGTACTTGACCTTTCTTCGAAAGGGTTCCTAACGCAGTCGTACATGTCAGATGACAAAGAAGGAAAATAATTTTCTAATTTGTCAGCCAGTGTGTCAAAACACCAGTTTGTATGCGACGGGCATTCTCACTCCTGAGAAGTCGCTCTCCCAACTGAGCTACGCGGGCAGAATGTCTCGCTGCAGATTTGTCGTCTTGACACATGTTTTCACCTCTGTAGTACGTCACAAGTGATTCCAAATTTTTGGATATAAGATGTTTAATTTCGGCAGGTTTTTTCTCTACCCGACTCCACATCTGGTTGAACAGAGGAAACACTTCGACGTTACCAGTTGAGATATGTTTTCTCTAAAACAGTGACTTACTTTTGAATGTCAAAAATTTATCAGTTGAGGTTACAACATTTTCTTTGAGCCCTTGCATGTTTAGTATTCAATGAATTGAGAAGCTGGTACATATCTGCTAAGTATGCCAACTTCAAGAGCCACAACTAGTCATTACATAAATCAGAAAAAACAGGCTTTATTGTTCTCTTTAAAAACATTGTAGTTGATCTCTCAGTTCAAACATCTGCGTTAAAACTTTTCCCGCGAAGCCATCGAACTTCCGTGAGTAGAAAGAGAGTAACACGATCTGACCCCATGTCTACAGAAAGTCTTGTAAATAAACTTGACTGAAGTGGCGCTGTTTAATGAAGTTAACCACGTTTACTGTTGTATCAAGTACTTTCTTAAGTTCCTCACTGATCGTTTTTGAGACGAGAACCTCCCTATGAAGAAAGAAATGAGTTGTGTTGACATTTGGACTTTTCTCTAATAACAGTACGAAGGCCTTTTATCGAGCCAATCCTTGAAGGAGCACCGTCCGTGCAGATTCCGACACAGCAATCCCACGATAAACCAATTGACTCCAGATACGAAGATCAAATATCGAAAACATTTTATCATCGACAGTTTAGCGATTGTTCTTTACAACATAGAAAGTTTTCTACAATTTCTCGCTTATACCCAAATCGTCCGAACGCCAAAAGTTGAGCTTCATTTGCGATGTTAATTGATCCGCCGTCAACTTGTAATACAATGTTGCAATTTTTAAGGACTCTGATAAAACTTCTCCAATGTCATTTGGCACATCATCTATTCGTCCAGTAATAGTATTATCGGAAATAGGAATTTTCCTATTTCATTTTCAGCCTCTTTCCCAATAGTTGTTTTTATCATAATGTTACATACAGAGATCACGATGTTTTCTACACTACTATGACTACTCATTTTTGAGCAACTAATTCTACAATTAAATGGTTTCCTGACCGTTCTCACTAACATTAACTGTTCTCACGAAAACCTTACTTTGTGTTTCGTGAGAGTCTAAAATACAATTAAAATAACTCGCAGTTTTGTTGGTCAAATGACTGCTAAAAATGTCGAGTTCGTTTGAAAGTGTTAGTTTAAAATATCAATTCAATTTTGCTGGGGCCATAAAAGTGTTAGCTTTTTGTCACAAACAATACTCAGTGGAATGGGACAATGTTCATCACCAGTCCAAGTAAAACTCATTGCTAAATAGCTTTCACAATAAAGGCTATTCTTCGTAGTGTCTGTTACATCCCGGCTCTCACAACTTGTACTTAGTTCGGACATCGAATCGTTGTCACTTACTTTACTTTGGTCATTGGTAGGTTTACTGTTCTCTGCACTGTCTTCTTGATTCTTTTACGAACTTCCACACCTTCAAAACACACGTCTCAGTTGTTTACATCACGTTCACCAAAGTACACCCATTGTCATAAAAATCCGCGCACCGAGAAAGAGGCGTCAGATTGTAAGATGGTACACACCAAGGACAGAAGTGATTACGATATTACAGCAGAAGGACCATTTCTTGCGGACATACGGTACACATTCCGGTCAGCGTTAGTACCACGTCGGACCGCCTCGTGCTCGTATACATGCGGTAGTGCAGTCCAGCATGGAGTCAAAGAGAAGCCGTATGTCATCCTGGGACATTATTACAGGGCTTGGTGCTGAATTCTATCACTACGCCCTGTGTGGAGGTTTCGTAAGATGCTTTCTTTGCAGTAAGTTCGGTATCGGTGGTTTAATCCGTAATTCTCCCAACTGGAGCAGATAAAAACAATACAAAGCATAGAAAAGTGAATCGACTGAGGCTAAATTTTGCAGTGAGCAAAACGTTTATTCAGATGTTACGGGGAATGTCATCAAGCTTTTGTCAGTCATTTTCGTGCTTTCATTCTTTTAGTTCTCCCTCAGTCTTCTACACCGCCGAAAATCCCTTTATCTCTTTCTGGTCATCCAAACTTCTTCCTTCATCCGTTCCGACCAACCCCAGAGGTTTTTCTCAGCTTCCTAAAAATATTCCCCTCCTCTCTCGACTTTTCGCCACCGAGTCTCCCCTCTCATGCCCGGAGAGAGAAAACCCCCCTTGGTCCGCCTAATTCCAAGAAAGCGAAACCACGCCTTCACTCTTAAAAATGTTCTTAATTGTTTTGCCGTCCCCTCCATTGTGACCCGTGGGAAAGGAAATACCTTTTTTGCCTTTTGCTGGACTTCCATCCAAATGGCGGGAAAATGAAAGAAAATGATTCCAACTCACTATCTCTAAAAATGGCTACAGAATCTCGCTTCTGATAAATATGGAAGCCCCGGTTACAATATATTGGCACACACTTCATGCAACTGACGCTCTAAATCCCAAACACTGGGACATGGAGAAAGCTAGCGTCCAATCTGGTCCCACACGTACTCGATGGGCAAGAGATCAGGCGATCTGGAAGGCCACGGAAGCATCGAAGCCTGGCGTACACAGTCTTGGGAAACCCGAGCCGTGTTGCGGACGTGCGTTATTTTGTTGGAAAATGACTCCGGGCTGCTCCTCCAGGAAAGGCGGCACACGGGGGCGCAGTATCTCCTGTACGTAGCGCTGGGATGTCAACGTCCCTCCAATAATTGTGAGGGACGTCCGGCTGTCATACGCAATGGCTCCCCAGACCATCACACCTGCAGTTCGGGATGTGTGCCTCCATACATGAGGTTGGGATTTTAGCGCTCACCTGGGGTCCTCCACGCTCTGACGCGGTGGCCGCCCGTTCCCATACAGAAGCGGAATTCGTCGCTGAACACTGTACTTCTCCAGCCCGTAGCATTCCACGTTGCTCGCTGTTGACACCACTGCAATCGACGCCGACGATGGTCAGATGTTAATGGCCTAAAACGTAAGAGCCGTGGAGAGTTCATATTTGCCTCTGCTAGGCATTTGGAAATGGTTGTGGAGAACACAGGAGTCGCTTGTACAGCCGCCACATGTCTCTGGATATTGGACAAGGACGTCGTTGCATCTATGCGTGCCGCTCTCACGATCCCACGGTCTTCTCTGCTGGTGGCGTGTCTAAGTCGTCCAGAGCCAGTCCGCCGTGTCTGGATGCCTTCTCGTGTCCACACAGGATCACACGGTACTGTTTGACCGGCCCAAATGGCGGCCGGTTCGGCGCGCCGGCCATCCTGCCTCTCTCATCCCGACGACATGGCCTCGTTCAAACTCCGTCGGTTGCCCGTACGCACATCTATGGCGGCACCTTAGCATGTCTATCGCTGAGGTATCTTACCTGACTCTTACCGTGCACTTCGGCACGAATATGGAGTCCCCTGAGAAGCGCCTTTTAAGCCGCAAGGATTGTGATTGCAGCGCCAGTCTTGGACGCTCGGGCATGCGGAATCACACGAAACTTTAATCATTTGTATGTCTGCACTCCCCGTAGCTATTCGCCGAGTTTCACGTTAATCGCACGCTTTTTTCTTGGTGCGCGGATTTTTATGACAATGAGTGTGTTTACACCAGT
Source organism: Macrothele yani (assembly GCA_039090855.1). Classification (NCBI taxonomy): domain Eukaryota; kingdom Metazoa; phylum Arthropoda; class Arachnida; order Araneae; family Macrothelidae; genus Macrothele; species Macrothele yani. The sequence goes on from CM077001.1 coordinate 87,758,477, forward strand.
AGGAGAACTTAAGTATAATAGAACTGATTAAAGCACTATGGGCCGATAGCGGAGGTTTGTAATGTTCGATAAACTTAACAAGTGATGAGCGTGGGTGTTTATAGGGTCGAGAGTTCTAGGAAGGATGGGCACCTCATTGCTGGCGGGCAGGAAATGCCTGCGGCCTACCTATTCTAGAAAGTACTGGCACTATGCCAGAGCGCACGCGACTGATCACCACAAGTGTGTTCCTCCGCTTGACGCAGTAATAAGTTGACCAAAGAAATTTGCCTCAAGGCAAAAATTACTCCATCATGACGGCGCTCTCTCCACAGACAAAATAGAGCATATTTACATTTGATTGCCATTATTCTAACGTCTTATAAGCAACATATACGTTTACTACGTGTAAATATTTGGTCTTTTAAAATTTCGCGGAACCCCAGGGTTGTATAGAACACCATATGGAAAAAACTGGATAGACCCCGAGTTAAACATGAGCAGCCCCTGGCTCGATCTGCAAATCTGAGCCCTTAGACGTTACGGAACAACATTGGACAGTTTATTTTTGATCAACCTTTGGAAGAAATTTTGGGGCTCCTCAACATGTGGGCCCAGAGCTTGGGTCCTTTAGACCTGTGCATAAATCAAACCCTATCTACAGGTCAAACTAAACTTTAAAACGATTAATTCAGTTTATGACAAACCGTGCAATTCTTTCGGAACAGCAATAACCTTTTGTTAGCAAATGTCGCCTGTTCTGTCTCACTTATCTTCCACCAGCATCATTCATGCTGCTGCTCATGCGAACTGGTTTTTGTTCATTTGGCATTTCACTCGTGTACATCATACCCCAGGGCAAAATAGAGGATAATAAAGTCATACACCCTGTCTAGTACAATTTTTAAAAGACTGAAGCAACGTATATCGATTTATGATGTTTGTATTATGCTCAAATAAACTTGCTTAATTTTTGAATAGCGTTTATGATAAATATCTCCGTGCATTCAACGTTTTTAACTATGAGACACGTTTTCAGAACTTCAGAGCAATTTTTAAGAGTGAGCATAGGGATATGATGATAATTCATTTTATAAATTAAAAGCCAAGATCGATAAATCAAATCACCTAGGCCTCAGATAACATTTGTCTCTGTTTGAAGGACGGTGGCAATTATTCTTCCGATGGTATTAAATTTAAGAAAAATTAATGATCCTTTCCTTGCTTAAAACCGAGGACTCGCACTCCTAATCTGCTTGGAAACGCTCCCCTTTCGTCCTTGCATTGAAACTTATCCAGCGTTTTAATCGGATATAGCTACTAAGAATCACTTTCGCGTGCCATTAATCTCATTAACATGCGCTAATCTCCTCTCCTTCCCTACTCCATATCAGAATTTGATAGCGTACGGGTATTTCAGTTGGGGATTACAAACATGCGTCACTGTGCAAACATGGCGACTGATCGCCAAAGATTCCAACCGTTGCTTGGATACGTACAGTTAGCAAGAGACTTCGAAGCCTCAATGACCCTTTCTCTCTCTCTCTCTCTCTCTTTCTCTCTCTTCCTGACACGTTAAGAAGACCAGCTGTGAATTTCGCCGATAATTCTGAAACATTCTCTCCATGCATATTCGAGGGAGTGCTTGACGCAGTTATTGAGAGTTCAAGTGCTTAGATACCATGGTCGATAATCCTTATGAGATCACAAAATGCTCATTAAGAGGAAGAACACAGTAATTTTTCATTGGGTTGATCCTAGGTAACGTTTTGCGGTAGCAGAACGGGAGAAGACGAACCAATCCGTTCCTCAGGAGCTAGTTGATTAACCAATCCTTAACTCTGATACTGAATGGATATTTTTATCCCTCAAACTAAAATTTGTCCTATTGGCGTGTAGATGCTCTGCTTCACTAACAATGATAATATCTAATTATTGACAGCAAAATGTCACGTCTTTTCATTTTAAAATCTCCAATTTAATGAGATTTAAAACAAAAAAATGTTTGGCAGTACATTTTGTTTGTCGTATTGCGGTGTTATGAAAATTTAGGAATGCCCAAATGAAAAAAGAATCATTCAATGTGTGTTTGATAATGTTTCTTTTAATAGCAACAATGCAGGGTTTTTTTTTCAGTGCTCAGAGTTTGTTTTTTGTGTGTGGTAACATGTCAAGAAAAAAAAACACAGTTTTGGTGATTCTGTCAGTGACATAGATGAACAAATGACCTTTTGTTGCCATTACCACTACGTCATGTGTCATGTCTGAGTCAGCACAAAGATGGCTGCCATCTGTCTAGATCACGCATCGGTGAGACGCCATATTTGGAGTGCTGTAGTGGTAAATTAAGTGTTGCCACCTGTAGGAAAAAAGATAAAAACAAACAAACGGAATATTAATTTTACTCGCTATATTAAGGCAAAAGAATTGGCAATAATGTTTAAACTGTTATCGAAATCAACAGCGTGGTAGAACTTTTCTGGAATGAAGGAAAATATTGAAAAATGGGGTAGATTTACAAACACAGGGAAAAATGTTTTCAGATTTTTATGCATTTCCTTCCTATGATTGTGGAAACAAATAACACATTTTATAAATTTTGGGTAAGCGAAAGAACTTAGCATCAGCAAAACTCTGAAAATTGTCTTTTAATGATTCAAAATTCTGTGAGAAAGGAACATCAAATGTATCGAAACAAATGTAGAGTAAATATCAACTACTTCATTATCTTATAAAAATCACCATCCTCAGATTGTAATACTATGTCTTTGGAAAAGTACATTCGTAGGAGACAGCAAAAATATTGAAAAGGAAAAAGCTATGTAACACATTGTTATCATCACTCATTCATAATACTTGAAGTATACAGAAACGTATGTTGCACTATTTCTCTATATTACTATTATTAGGTGTGCAACTTAATTCTCGGCCCCAGGCACGACACCCTGACAGCAAATTATAGCAAATCGAATACGTACCTAATCAGGGAAATAATCGCCGTCATGTTGGATACATTTGAGCCATAGGTCAGGGAGCTGCCGAATACCACTGCGGAAAAAAGAGGGCTGTTTCGAGTTGATAAAGTCAACAATACTTGTGTGGACCTCTTCGACAGAAATGAAGTGCATATGACTCATGTGATGTTGCAGGGAGCGAAAGAGGTGACAATCCGACGGGCCGAAGTCTGGAGAATACGCCGGATGGGACAAAATCTCCCATCGCAGGTCGGTGATCGTGTTTAAAGTCGTTTTCGCGGTGTGAGGACGCGCGTTATCCTGAAACAACAGGACCGACCTACTGCCCTTGCCGGTGTATGGCCTTTTCACCTCCATTGCGTCCCTCACACGAATGAGTTGCTGACAATAACGCTCAGCATTGACCGTTTCACCAGGTTTGAGCAACTCATAGTGTACGACACCGCGCTGATCCCACCATATGCACAGCAACAACTTCCTAACGTGGATATTCGGTTAGGCGGTACTGGTGGTAGGTTGACCTGGATAAACCCACGATTTGCGCCACTTAGGATTATCGTAGAGTTATCCACTTCTCATCACAGGTCAAAATCTTGTGGAGGAAATCCTTCTCTTTGAATCTGGAGAGCAAGGATACAGCAACATCGTAGCGCCTAGACTTGTTCGCAGCTGTGAGTTGATGGGACACCCAACGGCCCTCCTTGTGAATCCGTCCAAGCTTATGCAGGCGCTTTGCAATGGCTTGCCGTGTTACTCCGAGCACCTGATGGGCGAGCTTTGACTGTGTGCGACAGGGATCCGCGTCCAACAGTAGTTCCAGTTCCTCATCGTCGACTTTCTGTGGCTGTCCCGGACGTTCTGCATCACGGAGATCGAAATTTCCTTGCTTAAACCGCTGGAACCACTTCTTACACGTACTGTAGGACATAGCAGCCTCACCCAAAGCAGCACAGATCATTTGCTGGGCTTCCGCGGCACTTTCTTTCAACTGAAATGCGAACAGAAGGCAGTGCCTCAAATGTTGTTTCTCGAACGACATTGCTTTCCGTCAACTTTAGTCCCTTCTGTCATTACAGCTGTGAGCGGTTACGGTTGCCTGGAAAGCTGTTGGATGGCGCTGCAATCAGCCATTATCGCACACAGCTATTTGCATTTGCCGACGTTCTATGATCGCTTGCGGTTAGGGGCCGAGAATTAAGTTGCACACCTAATATATATAAAATGGAGAAAACTACAGGGTGGCTCAAACAAAACTATATACCTATAATAGCCCAAACAAACCTATACCAATGGTAGCCCAATTTAATGATAACTTATTTAGTTACAGGAACTGACAATCTACAATATTAACAGAACAGTTTGTTACTTGTTAATTATATTTTTTTTGGTTACAGGTGCTGACAATCCATCGATCTACATACCAGTTTACTTGCAAGGAGTTTTTCAGAAGCAAAGAAGATGGTCCTGACTTTGCAGCAAAGAATTTTCATCTTCGAGGCATATATTGGAGCACAGAAAATCCACATCAATTTGTGGAGACCCCTCTGCATGAGCAGAAACTTGGTGCGTGGTGTACTGTATCAGCACGTGGGATAATTACCGTTCTTTTTTCCACGAAACCATTAACTCAGCTCGATATATTGCAAAAAGTTTCAACCCATTTGTCAATCAGCTTACCAACGAGGAGAAAACATATTTTTACTTTCAACGAGATGGAGCTACAGCTCATACTGCCCACCATTCAATGAATGCGATTTTTCAGGCGTTTGAGGAAGACGGTGTTGTGAGTCGTGACCTGTGGCCTGCTCGATCCCCTGCTCTGTATGTGTGTAAATTTTACTTGTAGGGTGCACTGAAAGGTTACGATAACCCGAGAACTCTTGAAGAGCTTCAAACCAACATCTCTGCTGAAATTGCTAATATTACGCCGCAACAACTTCCAAGTGCGTTCCAAAACATGCTGCAAAGAACCGACCTGTGCCTTAATATTGAGGGCGCTCATTTCCAACACCTACTGTAGAAACTGTCTTGGACACTATAACATTAAATAAAATGTGTGCTTATTTGATTTGTTCATTTTGTATAGTTTTGTTTGGGCCACCCTGTATAACAGAATCTCCGGAAGAATGCTCACGGAACAAATGCCCAAAGAAAAATTGTCCACTTCTCGAAAATAGGAAAATAAACCAATTGCTGGCTGATGTTTTATTACGTCTGCTAGAAACATGAGGTCATTTTTAATTTCATGAAGAAGTATCTGAATTTCAACTAAGCAATCGACAAAACTAGTAAGAACATTGCACTGCCCAACCACGTAACGTTAACTAACACTACAAAGACATCGTACAATATGTTCCCAAAGTGTCAGAAGAAGCTCATTGTTCGAAGGCAGACGTGCATGACTCATCCATGAGCGGCAATTCTTTTCACGAAAAATTAGTGAGTGGCGCATTACAGGGGAAACAACTTTAACTAAGCTCCAACAGAATTTTGAACACGTGGTAAAATCAAGAGAACTCCCGCCTCACAAACAAGGCATTGCATAGTACGGGTGTGAGGATGCACCAGATTAATATCTGTACCCAGTAAGGTATTTTGAAAATGACAATGAACAAACCCACGATTTTCAGTGGGGAAATTACAAAATGATTACAAGGGGCCTATTATTATGACTTTCTCTTACCTATACGTAATCATACCGAATATTAAAGCTGTAACAAAAATTTTACAAAAATGAAGCCTAGATGCTTTGCATGAGTGTCTTGAGTCTTGACCAATGCTATTGCATACTTTTTTTAGTATTTATCACCCGTGTGCATTAACCAAATATTAAGCATTTAACTGAAAAATCGCCAAAAAGGCCCGAAAACTAGTTGCCTTGTAAGCACCTAAGGATTTATGAGCTGCTCCTCCTTTCTGAATTTTAGTGCTTATATTTGCATGCTACTCATACTAAAATTCAAAAGGGTAAAAGCTAAATTTAACTGAAAAGTCTTAAGAAAGAAAGTGTTTCAGGCTCAATGTTTTATTGGCTTTTTGAAATGTTTCATTTCATGTCCACACATATTAAGATTGTTGTGTTCATTCGAAAAACGAGCCTCTTCCTCCATTTTGAAAACACACTGTACGATGTCCTCGTAGGTAATGTTATTTGGTTGAGCAGAGAAAATGTTTTCACTAGTTTTGTCGTTTGCTCAGTTGAAATTAAGATATTAATTCATGAAATTAAAAAAATCTAATGCTTCTAACAAAAGTAAGAAATCATCAGTCAACAGCTGGCGTATTTTCCTTTCTTCAAACTGTGGTCATTTTTCCCATTTTCAAGAAGTGGACATTTCCCTCTTATACCATATTAAAAAGTCTTTGCCTTTATGAATTTAAAACATGTGCAGGCAGATGTAGACAACATTACTGTTGGCTCAATGCAAAACTGAGATTATAGTTTTTACCTGGAAATGTTGCTGCCAAAAGTCTGAATGACTATATTCTTGGAATTGAATAAAATAACGGACGCCATTTTTTTTAAATTCCAAGAAATGGACGCCTCAGCTGCGAAACTGAAAATAACGGATGCCTACCATTCCTTGACGTCCTGGTTACTCGCTCAAATGGATCTCTCGCAACCACAATTTATTGGAAGCCTTTCGCTGTTTTCTCACCTCCATATGCCAAGTCTAATAACTCTTGGCAACAAAAACTCAGCGCCTTTTACAGTTGCGCGTATCTCGCGATACATATATGTTCAGATAAAGACTGTTTGGGAAAAGAACTTCATTTCCTTAAACGTGTTGCAGTACAGCGAGGATACAACCCTTCCATTATAGACAAGGCTGCAACAAAATTCTGAAAACCAAAGCCTATCTCCACGTTAACTCCTGTGATGCGCCCATTGCGAGATAATTTTGCCATTATTCCATTTTCCCGTGAAATTGCCTTCAAAATTTCAAAAATTCTCAAAACCTTTAATTTTAAAGTGATTTTTAAACCCATAAACAAACTGAACTTTTTAGAATCAAAGAAGTATTTTGAAGACAAAAACTCGTGGGAAATTTATTAAATTCTATGTGAATGTGGTGCTTTGTATAGAGGACAGACCCGTAGAACATTGCGTTTTCGGTTGAAAGAGCACAAGACCTACATTCGGAACTGTCACCTAAAGAAGTCATCGATGGCTAAACACTGTTATGTAAAAGACCATAAATTTCTCTTTGAAGAAGTAAAACTAATTGACAAGCCAGATTCAACCACAAACTTGATATTTTTAAGCTTTCCATGTATATCAGAAGTATTCGCAACTTGTTACTGACAAGGCATCCACACCATTTCTATCAAGCGCGTGGAAGCAACTAACCAAAACCCGTGACTGTAAACACCATTTATGATATCATATGCAATTTGAATATTTACGTGCCATTCGTCCTGATGAAGCTAAGTCAGTACCCAGTGAAACCATAGTAGACTTGACAAAATAAATATTTGTGACAAACTACACTGCCGGACAATTGCTAAGGACGGATGACAATAGCAACGATAGCAACCATAAAATGGAAGGCAGGAAAATGTGGAAATTAGCATAAGTGCGGGATACAGTAAAACGTGTTGTGCGTATGCAAATTTTGGATTGCTGAACTTGTTCGTGACGTCATAGCGCTGAGAAGAGATATAAAGGATTTGACGCGTGTTGACCGTTGTCGTTCAAACGCAAAGTTGAAGGGGAAAGAATCAATTGACGAACTTGCAATTTTCAGTATGTCTTCCCGACATCACCTAGATGATTTTACGCGTAGCCGTATTATTGGCAAGATTGAAGAAGGGCGAAAAATAACAGATGTTGCCAGGGAGTTCGACGTCAGCCACACTGTTGTTTCAAGGCTTTGGAAATCATTTCAAACAAATGGAGAGTGTAGCAAACGTCACGGGGGAGGTCGTGTTTGCAGTACGACACCTGCAGAAGATCGGTACATAGTGCTATCAACAAAAAGACACCGGCGCAGCACAGCTAGTGAGGTAGCAAATCAGTTTATGGCTGCTACTGGCAAGCGGATCTCCCGAAAAACTGTCGCCAAGCGTTTGCATGAATGAGGACTATACGCCCGCCGTCCTGTTGTGTGCATCCCACTGTCCAGACGTCACCGTACCGCCCGTTTGCAATGGTGCCATCAACATCGCAATTGGACTGATAACGACTGGTCTGCTGTCTACTTCTCAGATGAGAGTACTTCTCAGATGAGAGTAGATACAGTATATCGTCTGATTGTCGACAACAACTGATCTGGCGTGATAGTGGTACTGCATATTGTCCAGCAAACATACAGGAAAGGGACCGATATCCGACATGTAGTGTCATGGTATGGGCTGGCATCATGATCAATGGCCGTACGTCCCTCTATGTGCTTCCAACGGGGACTATTTTTTTTTTTTTGATTAGAGGTTTAACGACCACCGTGAGCAACTCAATGGGCTATAAGCAGTCGCCCGTCCCTAATTTAGGGTCACTGGTTCCAGGGAAGGGAGAGAGCCAGTGCCGTAAGACAAACACAACACCCATGCCTCACCGGGATTCGAACCCGGACCCCAGACGGACGAATGATCAGAGGCCAGCGCCTTAGACCACTGCGCCACCGGGGCGGCCAACGGGGACTATGACTGGCCAACGATGCATTAATGATGTTCTGCCACCTCATGTTCGCATGTTCCGTGGTGCTGTCGGTGATAGATTCATTTTCATTGACGACAACGCAACATGTCATTGAACAGTCGCTGTCCAGGAGTGTCTTGAGAGCGAGGATTTTCAACGCCTCGTATGGCCAGCACGTTCTCCAGATCTGAATCCCACTGAAAATGTGTGAGATGCTTTGGTGAGGAGTCTTACTGGTCGCCAATGCCCTCCAATAAACAAGGACACCCTCATACGTGCACTGACAGAGGAATGGGATAAATTACCCCGACAGTTGCTTGATAATGTTGTGCAAAGCATGACACGACGTGTGGAATCTTGCATCGCCCTCCATGGTGGCCATATTCCGTATTGACATCTTACGCCGGAACGCCTGCGGACAGTAATTGCATTTTTTTCACGTTTAGGTATTCTGCACAAAATGGCCTGTTTGTCCCTTGAACACGTTCCAAAGCCTTCTGGATTTCAGAGCACAATAAATTGTCTTTCTTGTAATATCCTGGCATTCTGACATTATTTTATTTCACTTGGCATCCAACCACACTTACTTTTTTATGCGCTATATAGCCGTTTATGATCCGTCCTTAGCAATTGTCCAGCAGTGTATGTATTACCTTAATATATAACGGCTGTCATGCTAGGGCAATGAGAAGTTCTGTTAAGTTCAACTTCTTTTCAAATAAATTATTTCTTGCGGAATTATAGTATCCAAGACTGTGACTTATATTCTAATTAAACCTTTCTTTTTAGTTTCTGATAACTTTTCAAATAAATTATTTCTTGCTGAACTATAGTATCCAAGACTGTGACGTATATTCTAATTAAACCTTTTTTTTTCAGTTTCTGTCTTCTCATGTAAATTTAGTTTATTCTCGTTAAACGTTTTTCAGTGCGAACGACATTTTTTCTGTCTCAATGAATAAGTGTTTGGCAACCCTGAAAACAGGTAAAAATACAATTACGTAGCCGGAAGTGAGAGAAAAGAACGAATGGGTTGATCCTTCGAGAGGTAATGTAATTACCAGTCTTCGAGAGGTAATGTTATTTTAGTTATCTGAAAGTAATCTTAATTCAGATAGTTTGCTATCTTGTTATCATTACGCTATGTTCTTTACGAAGCGTTACTGTAGTCATGTTGGTGATATGTTAAAAGAGCTCTCTTGCATAAGCTGTGTTAGTTAATCTTTTATACTGTATCAATAGTTATTTATATACGATTAATTAGCGAGCGACGTGCGTATGTTAAAGTATTCAGAGGATAAGTATTCTTGAATGTGGATTAAACCGCGTATCTTGGTGAAGTTTGAATTGTGCTCTTTATAACGCACGTACTTGCTGGCGTGCCATTAAAATAAAATATCGGAATATTAATGTACTTCATCTCTTTCCTTCCAGACTTTTGGTCATATACTGAAATTGATTATATGCCCAGTTAAGTACCTTTCAGCTATTACGTTTTAGACTATCTGGATCAACTGAAGTTACAGTACGATAAGCCGAACGAGCTCTCATCCTGTTGTGTTCTACAGTCGAGCTAACGTAATAATAACATACTTTTGAAGTTAAAGTTTATATAGCAGCTCACAAGACATCGGGCGTGCAGTTTTAGTTAATATGATAGTTAAAACAATTTTCATTTACTTAACATAAAAACATTATAAAAAGTAATACTGACCGTGTGAATTTCTTTGGAGTCATGACATCAGGATACTCTTAATCAAGTGTTCAGACAGCAATATGATAAAGTCTTGAGACTGATAACAGGCTGATCGTGGGAATGAAGGTTACTGCTCAAACCTTTGAGCCAGGCCTAGTAAACAAAGTTCAGTTACAAACACGAAAGTTAACTGCATAACAAAACAGTGAAGAGTTTTACTGCAAGTTCTTTCATTTTAAAAGAAATTTGGAAACTGAGAATCATCTGTTAAACATTAAGGGATGAGTCGAAAGTTTTGCAATATTTGCAAAAACGCATATGCTGCTGCGGGCATATCACATGTTTAAACTAGTTGAAGTCACACACTGCAGTCAGTCGAAATGGAGATAAAGTGGTAGTCGTTGCTGTGAATAGCATTGCATGTCGTCTTTCTCTCTGTGATTGGGACGCCTAAAAGATGAACAGCCACAACCGGCTAATTAGGGAACTTTTGCTTTATGACTTTGAATCAGGCCATAACGCTGCTAAAGCAACACAAAACATTTGTAGCCGCCCCGGTGGCGCAGTGGTCTAAGCGATGGCCTCTGATCATTCGTCCGAACGGGGTACGGGTTCGAATCCCGGTGAGGCATGGATGTTGTGTTTGTCTTACGGCACTGGTTCTCTCCCTTCCCTGGAACCAGTGACCCTAAATTAGGGACGGGCGACTGCTTATAGCCCATTGAGTTGCTCACGGTGGTCGTTAAACCTCCAATCAAAAAAAAAAAAAAAAAAAAAAAAAAAAAACATTTGTCATGCGAAAGGAGAAGGTTCAACAAACCACATCACCGCCACCAGATGCTTCAAAAAATTTCGCTCAGGTGACAGAAACCTCAACGATGAACCAAGGCCAGGTAGGCCGCGAACCGTGGATTCCGAGGCCGTGCGACAGGCCGTATAAACGAAGACGACAACCAGCACTCGGAGATTATCATGCGAGCTGGGCATATCACAGACCACCGTGGTTCATCACCTTCAGGAGCTCAGAAAGGTCTGCAGGAGCTGCCGCATTGTCCCTCACGAACTGACGCCAGCTGAAGCTAAACCGCAGAGTGGAAGTGTGTACGGAACTCCTAGAAAACCCGCGCGATGTACGTTTCATGAAGAGAACTGTTACGTGAGATGAAAAGTGGGTTATTTCCGTAATCCTAACACACAACGGCAGTGGCAGATCCCGAGCCAGCTTCCTGAACCTGTTGCCAAACGTGGACGCTTCGAGCACATGGTGATGCTGTGCGTCTAGTGGAATTTCGAGGGGATAATCCATTACGAATTTGTTCCAGACGGTAGGACCATCAACGCCAACTTCTACCCTGAAAAGTTGGAGCGGATTTATGCCGTTTTGGAGAAGTACCCGGCACTAGTGAACAGAAAGCGCGCTCTCCTACAGCAGGACAACGCTTGGCCTCATACCGCGCGAATGACCACTGCAAAACTCCAGGAACTTGAGGGCATCGAAATGATGCCACACCCAGCATAGATAGTCCATACCTTGCCCTGTCGGATTGTTACTAGTGCCGGTCCATGGCCCACTTCCTTCGCGGGCAACACTTCAACAACCAGGAGGAGGTGGCATCTGTGGTAGAGGAGTTCTTCGCCTCGAAGGACAAGAACTGGTACCGCCGCGGAATCGAAGAACGGACAGACAGATGGCTAAAGACGGTGCAACACGATGGCCTATACTTTGAATGCTAGTCAGCTTTCGTCGTAATGGTACGTATGAAGAAATAAAGTGATCCAAATATTACAGAATTTTCAACTCCTCCTCTGTATTACCTGAGAGAGAGAGAGAGAGAGAGAGAGAGAGACAGAGAGCGAGAGCGAGAGAGAGAGAGAGAGACATTAACGGACAAACCGAAATTGAATAGATTGGAAGGGTTCGTCGTACCAGCTGCGGACAGTCCACACTGTCGGTTTAAAAATTGCTGGAGAATAATTCCTTACGACATTTTAATGTTACCAATTCCAAATCATATTACAAAACTAAAAAAAAATATGTTACAAAACTCAAAAAAAAAAAAAAAAAAAAAAAAAAAATTCAAATTTAGTCAAAGTTTGTTACGAAATTTAGAAGGCTGCTAAGCACCTTTTTAAGTCCTTGTTGTTGTTTTCAAATGCTGCAGTAATATTTTCAATTCTTTCATCAATTTTCCTTGTTTTCTCTTCAGATGCTGAAATAATATTTTGAATTCTTTCAGCAATTTTTACATACATTTTCTTCCGTTTCGTTACCGGTTCTCCTAATTCTTTGATTTTCAAAAAATGCCATTATGATTTGCTCTGTCCGCATCTGGCCCTGTCTGCGAGTGGCACGTCCACGAAAAGCACGAACCGAGAGAGAGAGAGAGCGAGAGAGAGAGAGAGAGAGAGAGAGAGAGAGAGAGAGAGAGAGAGAGAGAGAGAGAGAGAGAGAGAGAGGAGGAGAAGGGGCCAGAGAGAGAGAGAGAGAGAGAGGGGAGGAGAAGGGGCCAGAGAGAGAGAGAGAGAGAGAGAGAGAGAGGAGGAGAAGGGGCCAGAGAGAGAGGAGGAGAAGAAGCCAGAGAGAGAGGAGGAGAAGGGGTCAGAGAGAGAGAGAGAGAGAGAGAGAGAGAGAGGAGGAGAAGGGGCCAGAGAGAGAGAGAGAGAGAGAGAGAGGGGAGGAGAAGGGACCAGAGAGAGAGAGAGAGAGAGAGAGGAGGAGGAGAAGGGGCCAGAGAGAGAGGAGGAGAAGAAGCCAGAGAGAGAGGAGGAGAAGGGGTCAGAGAGAGAGAGAGAGAGAGAGAGAGAGAGAGAGGAGGAGAAGGGGCCAGAGAGAGAGAGAGAGAGAGAGAGAGAGAGAGAGAGAGAGAGAGAGAGAGTACTTTAGCGGAAAGCCTCCATCTCCTTTTCTAATAGTTTGAAAAGATGAATTTGAAATGCATCTGTTTCAAAGGTAAAAGGGCTATAGGCAAAAGATTAGTTGCTCAGCATGCATAGAAATTCTGAAATATTTCACGGAATTCGTTCTGTTTAGTCTTGTTTAGCATGCTGTTAGCGATAAAGGGGAACAATGCTCTTGAACACCAAAGCTGCTGTTAAACGTAGCGACGGACCATTCGCAACGAATGACTCTTCATGCGAACGATGAATGGTTCGATCTCATCACAGTGAGTAAACATTCATTCCGCTACTATTTCGACAACTGAACTGGCAGCACGTTTAACTTTATTCCGCCCACATGAGTTCGGAAACAAATTTCCATGAAGAAAAATAATGTCCAGTCCGCTGGGATATAATAATGAAACCTAGAATGGGAATGATATGTGAATGCCACCCATTTGTATCGTGTGCATGAATAGGTCACCACGAGCTGGCCTTTGGTAAGTCATTCTTCGTGAATGGTGATAAGCTTGCGCTCTTGTGGGCAGTTTGCCCAAAAGAGTTGTGGCCTTGATAGCGCTTTGGTCGTAAACACGAGACCCTGTTATGAATGATTTACTAAGTGAGCGAAATGATATCCTTGAAATTGAATGGTCATTTGTTCGAATGATCGTTCGTAAATGACTTTTACGTGAATGATGAATGAATGAACTTCTAAGAACGAATGATTTATGGCATAACTAGTTAAAAGTATAAATTTTAGCGAGCTCAAAAAGGAATGAAGTTCTTTAAACATCCATGTGTGTATTTGTTTCGTTGATAGAATATCGTGGGACAATATTAATATTCTGGCCTCTTCGATGCATCAAAATGAAGTCAAACGCAAAGTGAGTTTAATTAGCCTTTCTACAACAATTATCCTTTTTCCAAATAAACGAAGGAGTGAATTTGTTTCACTTAGTAGATAATGATTTCATTTTCAAGGGATTGTCTATGCCTTGGAGAAAATGAGCGTAAAGTTAAATCAAATATCCTTGGGGGTCGTAAAGTTGAGTACACAATTTCAGAAAACACACTTTTCCTTCCCTGTGAGAATTTTTCTCTTACTTTGAAGTGGTGCGTGCAGCCATTCTGTTGCCAACCGATAAAAGGCATAATACTTCAAGATTTTTCTTTCGTCTCCATACATTTGAATGCTACTCTGCTTTTGATTTGAAAATAATGACGTGACATAAGGAATTGTTTGTTTCGTTTATATGTACATGCAACAAAACTAGACATGATTACTTTTTGAAAAAAGTAATCATGCCTAGTTTTATTGGCAGCAAAAAAAAAAAAAAAAAAAAAAAAACCAAGGAAAGAGCAGGGTCTCTTTCCCGCAATCGATAGAGCAATCCCCTCAACGTGACGCACAACTTTTCAGTATTTTTCTGTTACTTCGTCGCTACCAGAAACAAAAGACACTGAAAAGTGTTTTTCATTTTATCAGGTGGCTTCATAAAATTCATAATGCTGCCCAAATATAAAGGTTCGTCGGTAAAAATTTAACAGAAAATTCACGAATTACATTTAAACCACCGCATATTATTGACTTCAACGTTAGAGAACCTAATGCTATTATTCCTATCCTAGAAATTCATTGTTTCTTTCAAGATTCAAATTATTACAGAAACTGTCTGCCGCTAATTCTTGTCATGGGCTATCAAGAATAATCAAAGCAACTGCCGGTGCTCGATAACATTGAATCTACTGCTGGTAGCATATAAAAATTCATCACCGTGTCATAAAGTATTTAACGGTGGAGTTTAACTGTAGTATTATCATAAACAGTTTTACTGCCACTCTGTTGTTGTTTTTTCAAGGCCCAAGTGCCACAGAATGAAGGAAAGCACCTTACTATGTTGCTGCGGAATTGATTTCAAAACTTGCCTGGAGAGCTTTTGGAAGAAACAGCATAATTTTCAAGAGCAATATGCCATTATGTCTTAAAAGAAAAGTGTTTGATCAATGCATCCTTCCAGTGCTTACGTATGGTGCAGAGACGTGGACCTTAACTAAAAGAGACATACAAAGGCTCCAGACAACTCAAAGAAGCATGGAGAGGTGCATGCTTGGGGTAACCAGGAGAGATAAGAAGAGGAACTCGTGGATCCGAAAAATGACAAGAGTGGAAGACATCATGATCAGAGTTAAATCCCTGAAATGGCAATGGGCTGGACATACTGCCAGAAGGACAGATCATCGATGGACAGCCGAAATTTTAGATTGGATTCCAAGGGACAAGAAAAGACCCAGAAGAAGACCACATGGGAGATGGGTGGATGAAATTCGAAAGTATGCAGGGGTGACATGGAGGAGACTGGCACAAGACAGACCGTTGTGGAGGAAACTTGGGGAGACCTTCGTCCAGCAGTGGATTGATAATGGTTGACGATGATGATGATGATGATGATATTAAAAAAAGAAAAATCTTAAGCGGGGAAAAAATTTCGTGCGATCGCAGCCTTAAACACGCCTCCCCAGATCACTCACTATCACCATCTCTTTTTCGTCGAGCGGAGGCTTACCACAGCACATAGAGTGTAAAATATAAATGGGGCGAATTCACGGAAAATTCCTAAAAATAACGAGCAGAAAAGTTGGCCGCATGTCTCCGTCTTTTAACGATAATTCCGTTTTGAAAAGTTTCGGTTTCTAACTTCAGTATTTTGAGATTTTCTGTTATAAGTAATTCGGTTTATTTCAGAAAATTCAGTTTCAAGGTTACCCGTTTTTATACAGAAATTTCGGCCTTGAGTTTTTTAGCCCTTTCAGCAGAGATTTCTCGGATGCAAAACCTTTTCGCCTGACCGGTATCGAACCGGGTACGTTTTCAACAGCAGCGAAGCGCGCTACCGAACGACGTAAAAAGACCCTTTACACCGGATTCCGTATAAGGTCAAAATAAAAAAGGTTAGCCGTTTTCATGAATAAAAAAAGACTAACCTTTTCATTTCTATTATAAGGTAGAAATGAAAAAGAATCTCACGATGACGAAATGTTTTTCGCTATTAGTGCTGGTTAATTAGTCATTTTTTTTTGTGTGTGTAGGAGCTTATTACCATATTTTCCCGAATAGGTTTATAATGATTTATTTTTTCCGTAGGAGAAGTTATCCCAAATTACATTTTTATTTCATTGTGATCTTTTGAAGCAACAGAATGTTTTGTTACTTTAGATCTTATTAAATTGACAATGACTTCCGACTTAAGAAAAGTTGAAATGTACTGCTTTTTAGTTTTAATTCACAAAACTCCCAAATATAAAATTTACTCTTCATAGCTATTATAGCTTTTGTTTTAAGGGGTTCACAGATTGATACATAAACATAATAAAATCACCCGTAAAGCAATTTAACTACACGGTAAACAACATAAAATAGCTGGTGCACCAAATCAGTGGAGAGGGAAAGGAATATCCGTTGCCACAATAACCTAAATATCATGTGAAATGCTATCCACACTTCAAAATCAGGTCCTCTGACAGACGACTGAAATTTAATATTTAATCATGTCTCAAGATTTCGTCGAATAGCTCTCATAACCGGAAATTTTCCATCATGTGGATATGGAAATAGTGAGAAATTTTTCCTGCAATATAATGAAAGGCGTTGTGGAAAAGTTTCCGAAAATTCAGAATCTTCCGGTAACACCTCTTAAAACCGGCAATTTACCGTTAGTATACGAAAATAATTTTGGAAAGGTTTCTGAAAATGAAGAAATTTCCTTGCGCACGAAAAATCCACGAAATTCAGGTTTTTTCCCGTCATTTCACGAAAAAGGTTGCATCAGGAATTTGCTTCGTTAATTAACGAATCACCTAAACTGGGTCTTGGATTTCAGATAGTTTTTGACAGTGTAGCACGGACTTCACCAATTGCCAAGGATTTGTACCAGTTCATAGACGGCACGGGTAGGTCGTGACAATTCGCCAGTACGAAGACCGTGCAAGGAAAAAGAGAAGGCATGTCAGACTCAGAACGGGAAATGATTATTTACCTGAGGAATGCATGTAAGCAACCGCAGGCATTGTGATCTCTTCGAGTGCTGCCGTATGAATGTGAGGCGGGATGTTCTGAAGGTATACACAGATCCAGCAAACGTATCGGAGAGTGGATACCTCCAGTGATTGAGAGATGGCTCACGATTCCTTAATTAACGGGAGACTAACAACCCGGGCTCATAGAGGAACGCTCTCGAATACACCACCCCGTGTAAGCTTTTACATTTGAGCCTTAGAAGTCGTCTTCCCGTTTATGTGCCCACGTTCACAGACAGCACCGTCGGCAGTGAGCACGGAAGCTCTGTGATATGACACTGGAATACAAGAATCATGTAGTTTGATTATTCAGATTTTAGCTCCAACACTGGTACGAATTCAACGCTGCGCAGGTGATCAGCTGCCAGCAGACTGCTCGGCTGAAAGGAAACAGGTCCTCTGTCACGGCATGGGAACTGTGCTTGTGAGTATCACTGGGTCTCCTTATCCCCATTAAACACACATTTATAGCCAGATTCTGAGAAGGCATTGCTTAGGGCAAAGTGTTACACCACATGCTGACAATGTATCTTGTACCAAGACAACACCCCTTGTCACCATTTCCCGTTGTACAGGAATAGTTCGAGGATTATGTCCAAGCAATCCACGTGTCCTCCTGGCATCCAAATTCCTCAGATTTCAGTCCAATCGAACATTTGTGGGATGCAGTGAAACACAGAGTTCGTCTGTGTACGCCAGTGCCTAGCTCCGTGACGTCATTCTGTCCATCTGGTACAAAATACCTGAAGAAACCTTTCACGGAATTGTACAGTCTGTGCGATGCCGGTTGCATGCAGTTATCACTGCGAAATGATACTCAACACGCTCTTAGGATATTTAGTCACAATATCGTAACTTATGAGTATATAAGTACCATAAAGTATCTGGTCCATATAGTATCTGCTTCATAAAGTATCTGGTTCTGTGTACGCCAGTGCCTAGCTCCGTGACGTCATTCTGTCCATCTGGTACAAAATACCTGAAGAAACCTTACACGGAATTGAAGAGTCTGTGCGATGCCGGTTACATGCAGTTATCACTGCGAAATGATACTCAACACGCTCTTAGGGTATTTAGTCACAATATCGTAACTTATGAGTATATCATCATCATCATCATTGTCAACCATTATCAATCCACTGCTGGACGAAGGTCTCCCCAAGTTTCCTCCACGACGGTCTGTCTTGTGCCAGTCTCCTCCATGTCACTCCCGCATATTTACGAATTTCATCCACCCATCTCCCATGTGGTCTTTTTCTGGGTCTTTTCCTGTCCCTTGGAATCCAATCTAAAATTTCGGCTGTCCATCTATGGTCTGTCCTTCTGGCAGTATGTCCAGCCCATTGCCATTTCAGGGATTTAACTCTGATCATGATGTCTTCCACTCTCGTCATTTTTCGGATCCACGAGTTCCTCTTCTTATCTCTCCTGGTTATACCAAGCATGCACCTCTCCATGCTTCTTTGAGTTGTCTGCAGCCTTTGTATGTCTCTTTTAGTTAAGGTCCACGTCTCTGCACCATACGTAAGCACTGGAAGGATGCATTGATCAAACACTTTTCTTTTAAGACATAATGGCATATTGCTCTTGAAAATTATGCTGTTTCTTCCAAAAGCTCTCCAGGCAAGTTTTGTACGCCGATTAATTTCTTCATCAATGTGACCCTCACTTGATATCTGCTGTCCAAGATAAACATACGTATCTGTTATCTCCAGTTTTTCTCCATCAATCGATAAATCTTCATTTCTTGTAAAAGCATTGAACATCACTTTTGTCTTCTGAAAGTTCATTTTTAATCCCACTTCTTTACTCTTGTCAGCAAGTTCCTGGATCATACTCTGCAGCTCTGATGGGGTAGTTGCAAAAATGACTACGTCATCAGCAAAACGAAGGTGGGTTAGATAATCTCCATTAATCTTTATCCCTTTGTTTTCCCAGTTCAGTGATTGAAAGACATTTTCCAATGTGGCATTAAAGAGCTTCGGAGATATGGTGTCACCTTGTCTCACTCCCTTTCCAATTTTTATGTGTGTTGTATTTTCAAACAGCCGAATCTTTGCACTTGCATTTTCATAGATGTTATTAATAATATTAATGTATGCATCTTCAATACCGCAGGATTTCAGAGCCGTGGTAACTGCTGATGGTTTCACCGAATCAAAGGCTTTTTCATAATCGATAAAAGCCATGCACAATGGAAGTTCATATTCCCTCGCTCTTTCAATCAGTTCTCTCAGTACGTGGATATGATCTATTGTGCTGTAGCCACTCCTGAATCCAGCTTGTTCTCTCGGTTGAGCCATGTCCAGTGTTACCTTCAAGCGGTGTGAAAGAACTTTAGTGAAGATTTTATAAACCACTGATAGGAGGCTGATAGGTCTGTAGTTCCTGAGATCCTCAATGTCACCTTTTTTATGTAGCAGGATCATTGTAGCATTGTTCCAATCCTCAGGAATCTTCCCTTCATTAAGGCATCGAGTGAAAATTTGGGCGAGTACTGTTTCAATTTCTCCACTTGCTTCTTGTATGATGTCTATAGTAATTCCATCTTCTCCTGGAGCTTTCCCTCGCTTCATGTTCTTGATTGCATGAGCAACTTCTGCTGGGAGGACTGGAAGAACTCTGGTACCTTTCATGATGTCTGGAGTACATGTATCATCCCTTTCATATAGTTTGGAGTAGAAATCTTTCACTCTTGTCAAAATTTCGCCTCTATTTCTTGTTATAGAACCATCTTCTTTTCTCAGAGCCATAATCTGTTTTCTTCCCTTACTGAGATGTCCCTTTGCTATCTTAAGGCTTTGGTTGTTTTCAATTGCTTTCCTCACTAGCTCACAGTTGAATTTCCTTACGTCTTCAGTGATACTTTTTCGTGTTGTCTTGCATAGCTCTATATATTCCACTTTGGAAGTCACATCTACTTTAGTTGTCCTCATCTCTCTTCTTTTTAGCATCAACATTTTGGTTTTCCTGATAATTTGTTTACATGCAACTTGTTCTTAGATCCAGCTAATTTTGTTGCTGTTTCCATTAGAGCTTTGGTTACTTTTCTGTTAACTTCCGAAATATCCACTTCTTCCGATGTTAGGCCTTCTAAAGCAGAGAATCTGTTCTTCAGTTCCAACTTGAAAGTATTATGGTGTTTTTTAAGGTTGGTTATGTCAATACATTTTGTTTGTCTTATGAGCTTGCCACGTTCCAGTTTAGTGTTGAGGTGCATCTTACATCTCACCAATCTATGGTCACTACCTGTGTTGAACTTGTTCAGCACACTGCAGTCTTCGATGACGAATTTTTTGTTACACATAATAAAATCAATTTCACTTGTCGTCCCAATTGGATGTCTCCATGTCCATTTCCTGTGTGGCTTTTTCTTGAAAAAGGAGTTCAAGATAGAAAAAAATCCTTCTGCCTCTGCAAACTCAACGAGAGTATTTCCACGCTGGTTTCTGTTGCCGTGACCGAATTTACCTACTGAAGTTTCATTCTGTTGCCGTTGCCCTATTTTTGCATTGAAATCTCCCATAATTATCTTCAAGTGCTGCTTACCTTTATTATTTAGATGACGAATTTCCTCATAAAATTCTTCAATTTCTTCTTCAGCATGACTTGTGGTGGGTGCATAAGTTTGAATAATCTGAGCCTGGTATCTTCTCGATAGTTGGATAACGAGTCGTGCAGCTCTGTCAGAGGAACTTTCAACTTCTACCACTTTATCCTTCAGTTTCTTGTTTATTATAAATCCAACACCACTAGTTCTGCCAGTATCTGTCCCACGATAATAGAAGAGATGTCCACTTTTCAGTTCAATGAGATCTTCTCCTTTTCTCCTTACCTCACTTAGCCCGACGATGTCCCACTTGATCCTTTGTAGTTCCTCTTCCAATTCAAGAAGCCTTGAATCAGAAGATAGGGAGCGTCCGTTATAGGTAGCCAAGGTCAGCATCAAATGGCAGCCTAGTCCGGTCCTCCGGGGATTCTTAGCACCCTCTGCCTTCATGTCGCACTGGCCGCTGCCTTGGCCAGGTACATTCCAGCTGCCGGAGACTGAGGGCCAAGATTTAAGTTGTAGAGTCATTTTGGAGGTGTTTGGCCATAACTCACCACGCTGGCCAAGCGGGTTGGTGAGTGTGGGATAGCATTTCCTCTGATCCCGATGGTATAGTTATACCGCTATTGGCGGTCGTCAGAGCCCCTTTAGTGGGAACAGGATGCACCACGAGAAGGCGGGGTTGACATTTGTCAAGGAGAGGCTGTGATGTTACGCATCACCTGACCTTACATCCCTATGAGTATATAAGTACCATAAAGTATCTGGTTCGTTTAACGATACATCTATGTCAATATCCTACTTCGTATAATATTCAAACACACGCGCATGATATTCTTATGGAAAGCATGAAAACCATGAACACATTACAAATCCAAAATACGCGTAAAGGCTTGGTTGAGGTTCTGTTTGAAAACACTTTACATGAACAATACCAGACAACAAGGTTTTTTTAAAGAGTATTCATCAGTGCTCAGGACATATGGTACACGTAAAACTAATTCGTGAATTCAGGCAGAGACTGCAAAATATTTTGAGCAATTATGTAATATTGGTTAAAGAATCGCGGCAGGAATATATATTCTGCTTTTTTTGGGTTCGACGTTTTACAAAACTCATTAGAATTAAAGGCTATATATAAGTGAGTCGTTCATCTCTAATGTACAGACACTGGTTTGAGCCCAGAAAGAGATGCAACGCCTAAAAGGCACACGCAAACTTGATATCTTGCTCCAGAATCTGAGCCCAGGCCCAGTTATCAACCACAAAGCTTGTATGCTAAACGGTTTTCCTCAAACTGTAGGCTAAACTGATCTAGATTATTCGATCATAAAGAAACGTTCTTTGTATGACAAACTGTTCCTTTTAAGCTATATGTCAAAATGATCTAAACTATTTTATCACAAATTGACTTACTTTGTAAGTCAAACTATTCCTTTAAAACTACAAGCCAAACTGATCTAGACAATGTATATTAGGACAATGTCCTCTATAGTACTGTTACACACGTTGTAGTATATGAGCTTAGAAAAGACAAGTTGACTTCAATGATAATGGAATATTTATATCTGAACTTATGCATATTTCTACATGTACAGTATATTCACATTTAAATGTTCAAAGCTTATAGGTTATATCCAGTGAGACATAAAAATCAGCAATGAAGTATATTGAACAACACATATTGCGCTCACCTTACTCCGGCTTCAGTCCCTCTGGTTTGCAATCAGTCATGCTTCTTGTCCGGTGTCCACTGTTGTACCACTTCATTAAAGGTATTCCACGTTCAAAGTTCAACATAAACACGAACATCAGCACAATTCTTACTCCGGCTTCAGTCCCCTTGGATTGCAATGGATTATGCCTCTTGTCCAGTGTCCACTGTTGTACCACATCATTAAAGGTATTCCACGTTCAAAGTTCAACACAAACACAAACATCAACACAATTCTAAAAGAAGAGGGTGATGAGTTAAAATAATTTTGAGACTATTGTTAAAACTAGATTACGTCGACGCAGCCAGAATTTCATCAGTTGAAACATTTCACTGTTCTATGCCAAGCTATTATGAAATATCAAGATTAAAAGATTTAAAAAGTCAAAAAGTCCCTCCTCGCTCACCCGGAGATGTTTCAGGCTACACTGTGTCCATCTTCAGCGGTCGGTTGTAAGAGACATCCATATGCTTTTATTGTACTGATTACATCCCTGTCACCAGTCGACTCATCGCTTATTGGCCCTGTATCCGTGCGTAGGTTAATCATGTGATTTACGACATTTGCTATTGTTGCACCATCTGGTGTTCTTTTTATGAGAAACAACAGTACAATAAAAACATATGGATGTCTCTTACAACCGACCACTAAAGATGGGAACAGTGTCGCCTGAAACACGTCCGGGCGAGTGATTAGGGACTTGTTGACTTTTTAAATCTTTTAATCTTGATACTTCATAATAGTTTGGCATAGAACAGCAAAATGTTTCAACTGATGAAATTCTGGCTACGTCGACGTAATCTAGTCTTAACAATAGTCTCAAAATTATTTTAAATCATCACCCTCTTCTTTTAGAATTGTGCTGATGTTCGTGTTTGTGTTGAACTTTGAACGTGGAATACCTTTAATGATGTGGTACAACAGTGGACACCGTACAAGAAGCATGATTGATTGCAAACCAGAGGGACTGAAGCCGGAGTAAGGTGAGCGCAATATGTGTCGCTCCATATACTTCATTGCTGATTTTTATGTCTCACTGGATATAACCTATGAGCTTTCAACATTTAAATGTAAATATACTGTACATGTAGAAATATTCATAAGTTTATATATAAATATTCTATTATCATTGGAGTCAACTTGTCTTTTCTGAGCTCATGTACTACAACGTGTGTAACAGTATTATAAAGGACTTTGCCCTAATGTACACTGCCTATCTCTCACGTATTTTATTGTTCAAATATATGTATGTATAGACTGAAGTTCTACTAAAATGATCTAGACTATATAGTTATAAAGAAACGCACCTTGTAAGCTAAACTGACTTAAGTTATTCGATCACATAGAGACGTACCTTGTGTGCCAAACTCATTCCTTCAAAGTGTATGTTAAACTAACCTAGACTATCCGATCATAAAGAAACGTACTTTGTATGCCAAACTGTTCTTTTTAAGCTAAATGTCAAACTAATCTAAACTATTCTATCACAAATAGACTTACTTTGTAAGCCAAACTATTCCTTTTAAACTGCATGCCAAATTGATCTGGACTATTTAGTCACAAAAGGATCTACCTTGTAAGCCAAATTGACCTAGGTTATTCGATCACATAGAGACGTACCTTGTGTGAAAACTCGTTCCTTCAAAACGTATGTTAAACTGACCTAGACTATTCGATCAAAAAGAGACATACCTTTTATGCTAAACTGTTCCTTTTAAACTGTATGCCAAACTAAGCTAGACTACTTGACCACAAAGAGATATACCTTGTTTAGCAAAATGTTCTGTGAACTCAGCGAAGCTAAAGACACCCTGATATCTAAAAAGTTTTAAAGAGATCTCGAAACAATTTTAATGTATCAAAGGCCGTACGTTGTCGTACAGTTTTTCAGATTTTTGTTTTGTTTGGGGTTTAAAGACCGTATAATGTAACTCTTTCTCCTTTCTCGTGTGCGGGATTGGTGTTACGCTGTGTCTAAAACCATGACTAAGGGAATGTTGAACTAAATGAGAATACGATGCAATAGTTCTTAATTAAGCTTTTACGGCCAGACGAAACATATACAGAAGTCAGACTTACGATAACCTTTTATTGGTACATCATGAATAATAACATCCACAATATAGCACTGCTATTATTACAATTCACGTATCTCTTAACAACGATCGAATATCTCCACACACACGCGTACACAAGCAACTGCTGTATCGTCCTTTTTTTCTATCGTTCTTATCACATTCATGCGTCACTTACTCTGACCTCAAGTGTGTTGTCAACATCATTCTTGTGAGAGAGAAGATATCACGTTAAGTTTGGAAACTGTAAAGGAGAACAAACTCAAATTTATCTAGGTAAAAGAACTAAAAATGAAAGTTATTTTAGAATATACGTCACAACCGCCATAAGCTACTCGACTGGTTATAATCAATCCCCCGTCCCTAACTTAGGGCTGGTTCAAGGGAAAAGAAAAAGCCAGTGCCATAAGACAAACACAACATCCCTGCCTCACCGGGATTCAAACCACGATCCATCTCGGACGAATGGTCAGAAACCAGCGTTAGGCCACTACGCCCCCGGGGAGGTGTCCTACAGTTCAGTACGATGCATTTGAAAGCTATGCTTTCATTTTGTTGCCTTAGAAACATATACAGATGGCGTTCATCTACGGTTCCAGAGAAATCTGAGTTGGAAGTCATGAAAGAAATACGGGATTACGCCATATTATACGACTTACCATCCTTGTCACATTTACGCCAAAAATCGGATTTTCATCTTCAAAATTTGTATTATATGGCGTAATCCCGTATTTCTTTCATGATTTATCTGCTTCTCCGGGCAATCACGGGATAGGATTATTAACCTCCAGATTCGCTAAACATGAATGCCGGTTGCTTCGACTAGCGAATTCTGTGATGGTTAAATTCAAATTGATCGGAAACTTAAAACTTGGTCGTTCTGGGTGGTGTAGTAGTTAGCATACCTAAGCGTTTTCTGGGAGACGCGGGTTCGAGTCCCGCTCCAGGACGATGAAAATTTTCAAGTTTTCAGATATTATCTGACTTACCATCCTTGTCACATTTTCGCCAAAAGTTGCAAGTTTTTGTCCACTGATT
This sequence comes from Macrothele yani, assembly GCA_039090855.1. Lineage (NCBI taxonomy): Eukaryota > Metazoa > Arthropoda > Arachnida > Araneae > Macrothelidae > Macrothele > Macrothele yani. Next base: position 87,784,097 of record CM077001.1, read on the forward strand.
GCTTGATTGCCATCTTGAGAAATCCGAATTTCAACTTTCTCACTGGCATAAATATTCGGGGTCCATAACATTTTTAGGCAAAGTTTAGGATTATAAAAATAAAAATCTTAGAAAATTCATGCACCATGATATTTTGCACTCATTAAGAAAATTGTGAAGAAGGGAGTTAAGTTTTACCAGACTCCGCTTTTGGTTAAATACGTCTTACGAACTGAATGATACGGATTCTTGTCACTGGTCTCGAATTCAACGCGAATACTTGCTACTATAAAACGAAACCGAAATCAGTGCGTTTGTGGCATACCATGGAAATTTTGAGCTAACAGATTTATCGACTGCTAAGTGTTTGTATTCCATTCATATTCGAATAAAGATAAACTTATCTACTTTAGCGCAGATGCTCCCTGTGGTTGTAGCAAAGACGTCGTCTCTGCGTTTTAACGGATGACCAGACGCGATCATTCATCATCTCATATCCCTTGTTCCCTTTTATTCCCTTGACTCTTTTCTGAGATTCCATTTCAAGTCTGCTCCATTCAGGAATATGTGAGGAAGAGAAAAATGTCTTTCTAAGAGGAGTGCTGAGCGTCTCAGAGAGTCAGGAAAATATCCCAGAGACCACTTACTAAGATGTTAATTAAAAGACTGAGAGCGAGCTCCATTAGGAAATATTTGTGCCCTTTAATTATTGGGGGTTCGCCGCTTATGGGCTGAGAGAAATGGGATTTTCCGCGAGGCGTAAGGTTCTTTAATGGACTGGAATTTAAGATACAGCGTGGCTGCGTCATCACTTACATCTTCGCATATTTCCGAAGGGATCTGTGTTCCAAAATTAATTTCTAAATGGCCTGATGTACGACTACATTAAAATTTTACATCTAAATGCATCTTAAAATTATTTCAAGATATAAATTTAAAACAGCGCACGAAACGAGTGAGGCGCTTTCTTCATAATTACATTAGTCACGACATATAGCAGAGAGGCTGCCGAGGTCAAAACGTAGTTGATTGCCTTTTATCCTACACCTCTTTTACCCTTTTCTCAATAACGCGAAGGTGCCATACTGTTCTGGACTGAAACCTGACATTTTACGCATCATAATCATTTGTAAAAAGTCAAACACATAGATGTATTCTTATTTGACAACATTTGTAAGCTTTTGTACATCGATGGATGGCTGTGAAAAGAGCATCACAAAAACAAAATGACGAATTCAGGAAAGCAAGTGACGTTTTTATGGTCGAGTAATCTACAATATCGGTTTGCGCATTCAAATTTCCAGATGAGTTCCAGTCATTGGAAAGGCGCTTTTTAAAGAACTGACCTGCTACAGTTCTTGAAAAAGTAGCTACTTTTGCTACATTTTTATCTTTAGGCTTCAATCAAAAGTGCAAATTCTGAGGATCATCTTTATATCTTCTTTTCTTACTGTGGCATTCAGAGCTCAATACAAAGGAAACTACACAAATAATCATTTGCATCAGCTCAGATTAATATATGTTTAATTAGCAGTCGATTGACTGTTATTTCGGCCCACTGGTTCAAGGAAAGCGAGAGACCCAAAGTTATAAATAAGCAGTCGCCTGCCTGTTATTTAGGCCCACTGGTTCAAGGAAAGGGAGAGACCCAGAGCTATAAGCAGTCACCTGTCTGTTATTTAGGCCCACTGGTTTAAGGAAAGGGAGAGACCCAAATTTATAAATAAGCAGTCGCCTGCCTGTTATTAAGGCCCACTGATTCAAGGAAAGGGAGAGACCCAAAGTTATAAATAAGCAGTCGCCTGCCTGTTATTTAGGCCCACTGGTTCAAGGAAAGGGATAGACCCAAAGTTATAAATAAGCAGTCGCCTGCCTGTTATTTAGGCCCACTGGTTCAAGGAAAGGGATAGACCCAAAGTTATAAATAAGCAGTCGCCTGCCTGTTATTTAGGCCCACTGGTTCAAGGAAAGGGATAGACCCAAAGTTATAAATAAGCAGTCGCCTGCCTGTTATTTAGGCCCACTGGTTCAAGGAAAGGGATAGACCCAAAGTTATAAATAAGCAGTCGCCTGCCTGTTATTTAGGCCCACTGGTTCAAGGAAAGGGATAGACCCAAAGTTATAAATAAGCAGTCGCCTGCTTGTTATTTAGGCCCACTGGTTCAAGAAAAGGGATAGATCCAAAGTTATAAATAAGCAGTCGCCTGCCTGTTATTTAGGCCCACTGGTTCAAGGAAAGGGATAGACCCAAAGTTATAAATAAGCAGTCGCCTGCTTGTTATTTAGGCCCACTGGTTCAAGAAAAGGGATAGACCCAAAGTTATAAATAAGCAGTCGCCTGCCTGTTATTTAGGCCCACTGGTTCAAGGAAAGGGATAGACCCAAAGTTATAAGTAAGCAGTCGCCTGCCTGTTATTTAGGCCCACTGGTTCAAGGAAAGGGATAGACCCAAAGTTATAAATAAGCAGTCGCCTGCCTGTTATTTAGGCCCACTGGTTCAAGGAAAGGGATAGACCCAAAGTTATAAATAAGAAGTCGCCTGCCTGTTATTTAGGCCCACTGGTTCAAGGAAAGGGAGAGACCCAGAGCTATAAGCAGTCGCCTGCCTGTTATTTAGGCCCACTGGTTCAAGGAAAGGGATAGACCCAAAGTTATAAATAAGCAGTCGCCTGCCTGTTATTTAGGCCCACTGGTTCAAGGAAAGGGATAGACCCAAAGTTATAAATAAGAAGTCGCCTGCCTGTTATTTAGGCCCACTGGTTCAAGGAAAGGGAGAGACCCAGAGCTATAAGCAGTCGCCTGTCTGTTATTTAGGCCCACTGGTTCAAGGAAAGGGATAGACCCAAAGTTATAAATAAGCAGTCGCCTGTCTGTTATTTAGGCCCACTGGTTCAAGGAAAGGGAGAGACCCAAAGTTATAAATAAGCAGTCGCCTGCCTGTTATTTAGGCCCACTGGTTCAAGGAAAGGGAGAGACCCAGAGCTATAAGCAGTCGCCTGTCTGTTATTTAGGCCCACTGATTCAAGGAAAGGGAGAGACCCAAAGTTATAAATAAGCAGTCGCCTGCCTGTTATTTAGGCCCACTGGTTCAAGGAAAGGGAGAGACCCAGAGCTATAAGCAGTTGCCTGTCTGTTATTTAGGCCCATTGGCTTAAGGAAAGGGAGAGACCCACCCAGATCTACAAGTAGTCGCGTGTCTGTTATTTATGCCCACTGGTTCAAGGAAAGGGAGAGACCCAGAGCCATAGGACGAAAACACCAGCCATACTTCACCCGAAACTCGAACCCAGGTCAATTCAGACGAACAGTCAAACGCCTGCGCTAGCATGGCTGAATATGTTTCTTCCAAAACCGTTCCTGGAAACATCATGAAATGCTTTCTTAACCACTACTGAAAACATTTGCTGCGGCTTCGTTTTCTTTCCCAGCTCAGTTTAATAAAGCAATTTCTCTATTTTATGGTAAACTATGTTTACAGACACTTCTTTGTCTTAATTGAAAATCCCATGACCTATCTTCAAAGATAGTCATAGGGGTTTACATATTATGATTCAAGTATACCTGTTTTACTGGGGAGAAGATAAAGAAGAACAAAATATAATTCAGTGGATACAAAATATTTAAAACTATATTACAACATTTTGCGCGATCGCATAATCCCTGTAACACACATTTTGCCAAAAGGATAAGATACAACATGCAATATGAATTTCAATGAATATAGTGAGGGCGTTCAGAAAGTAATGCCTCCATATTTATACAGGGTGATTCAAAAGTTTGGCGCAAAAGTAAAATGCAATTAAAAAAGATATATGGGTCGGAGAGACATGCGGTTTGCAGATTAGAGGTACGGGATTTTGTATGGCATCAAGAAAACAGAATGGTTCAAAATCTCGACAACAGACGGCGGTGCCGCAGAGAAAACAACGAAAGGTGAGAATTGTGAAATGAGATCTACGTTAAATTTGTGGAACTTTCATCATGATCTACAGATGCAAGTACTCAATGTGTCCACCATCACATTCCAGAACTGCGTGCAGTTGTGGTATTAAGCCTGATACAGCATTGAACAACATGTTAACGGGAATGGCTGATTCCTCCTGCCGTATGGCGCCTTTCAGCGATGGTAAGGTCTGGGTATTACCTCTAGAGACACGGGATTTCAAGTAGCCCCACAACCAGAAATCAGCTGGTGTGAGATCTGGAGGTATTGGAGGCCATTCGTGTGCACTATGATTGCTCAATAGACGATCGGCGCTAAATGCGCAAGCCTGATTTCACGTTATATGCAAATTATTAGCTTATTTTTTTTTTTTTTTTTGATTGGAGGTTTAACGAGCACCGTGAGCAACTCAATGGGCTATAAGCAGTCGCCCGTCCCTAATTTAGGGTCACTGGTTCCAGGGAAGGGAGAGAGCCAGTGCCGTAAGACAAACACAACATCCATGCCTGACCGGGATTCGAACCCGGACCCCTTACGGACGAATGATCAGAGGCCAGCGCCTTAGACCACTGCGCCACCGGGGCGGCAATTATTAGCTTAATAAAACCATGTGGTTTTGCAATCGGAATGACAGCACGAACCTTTATTATTTTCGCACATGGAAAATGTGACTGCATTTCTCCGTAATAGTTTTTATGTCCCACCCTTACGTTGCTTTGTGTGAGTAATGTGCGAACGTCCCTTATGTGTAATTCTATGCAGCAGCGCCCTCTATTGTCGAAATTTTGAACTATTTTTTTCTTGATGCCATACGAAATCCCGTACTTCGGTGAATATTAATCTGCAAACCGCATGTCTCCCCGACCCATAGATCTTTTTTAATCACATTTTACTTTTGCACTGAACTTTTTGATCACCCTGTATATACAATCCCAGTGGCAAGGTATCAAATTGAGACAAAACAAGAACAAAGTTCAGAATTTCTACTTTAATTCACATTTTTTTATTTTTCTACAGTCCTCCTCATGCTCGATACGAATACTCAACGTTCCTTTAGCAAGTTTTTTAAACCCATGTTTTTAAAAAGCTTCAGGTTGTTCGGAAGCATTTCCTCGTAGCTGCGTGAACATCTTCGTCACAGGTGAACTGAAGAATTCTTTTCAGATGTCTTCAGAGAGCAGAAAACAACAAGAAGTCAGACGGTGCCAAATCTGTGCTGAAGGTAGTATGATCCAGACCTTCAAACCTGATTTTCTGTACGGCCTTTGAAGTGAAAGCAACAGCGTGGGACTTGACGTGTTCTGTTGCAGAATCATTGGCTTTTTCCCCCACACACGCGGTTTATTCTTTGCTTTAACTTTTTAAAGGTATGCACGTAGCTCTCAGAGTTGATAGTCGTACCTTTGACCATTTGCTCCTGATAAATAAGGCCTCCGTTGTTTAGAACACAGTGACACACCGGTAGAAATTTCAGTTTTGAAATTTTTCTGTCGAGGAGAAGATGGATGTTGTTATTCCAGCGATTTAATTTTGATTTCTGGGTCGTAATGGTGAATCCAACTCTCATCACCAGTTACACTGCTTTGGAGGAAATCACTTCCATATTTTTCATAGCGAGCAAGCAACTTTTAGCATGTTTCAAGTCTTGATTTCTTCATTTCAGTCGTTAGGTGACCACGTACCAATGAGCACACAATTTGTTGTATCTTAAAACTTTAACAATGTCATTGACACTATCCAAACTAATGTTCAGCTTATCCGCTTTGGTTCTGTGAGTTATTCTTCGATTTTCCTTGAAGAGCTCATTGGCATTTTGCCTGTTCAAGTCACAAATTGAGATTACGGACATCTTAATCCGCGGCTGATCCTTTATGGCCAACATTCCTCCATTCTTCTTCCATATTCTTACCCAACGACGAACAGAGCTTTTGTCCAAAATTCCAGTACCATAAACTGCCACTAATCTAGCGTGAGATTCTTTCTGAGGTATATTTTCACGAGTTAAAAACTCTATAACTGATCGTTGTTTGACACCCGCACTGAAAAAACAAACTAAGCTGGAGCAGCAAAACCAATTTTGCTGCATTGAGTTTTGCTCGAAATGCCAAAATATTTGTTGCTCTAGCAAACAACAATATTTTTTTTGTTTTTTATAGCAAAGCCTATTTAGGTTCTTGTGCAATTTTTTTTTGGCTGATAGAAATTTTCTTACTGCAGCTGAAATTTTGTTGGCCGTACGAATCACTTTGCTAAAACAACCAAATGTTTTTGTTATGTCTGCCACACCAGCTGCCATAAAAAAAATGAGTAACTGCAGCAAAAGTGTCTGTAATATTCAGCAAAATTCAAGATGATGGTAACAGCTGAAAACACTAGTACCGCGAAGAAAGTTTGGCTAAATGTACTAACCGTAACCGTTCATAAATTCCAGCATGATGGCGGTCTACACCGCTGGATGCCCATGAGATAAAGGCAGATAGCAGCGAGAGCATAAGTCCGCGTAGCTCAGTTGGGAGAGCGACTCATTCCGGAAGAAGGAGACCAATGTTCGATGCCCGGCGTGGACAAAAATGACGTAGAAATTTACTTCGTTGTACACCGGAAATGTTGATTTGCCAGGATAGGGAACAAGGAAATCAACATTACTATAGATTTGTGTTTGTAGCATTGCATTTTGGCTGAAGCAGAAATTCAACATTGCAAAGAATTTTGCTCTGTAGCAGAAAATATTTGCTACAGTAGCAAAATTTGTTTGCTGGATGAGCACACTGACATTTCTAAACATCTGCATCTGTAGCAGAAATACTTGCTGAAGTAGTAAAGTTGGTTTGCTAGATGAGCAAAAAGAAAACTTGCCACAGGAAACGGATATCTTGCTGCTGCAGCAAAGCAGAATTCATCAGTATTGCCCGCAAACCTTTGTGCTGTGCCTATATTCACTGTCGAAACTTGCTGCAGTAGCAAGTTTTTTGCTGTTTCAGCCGTCGACACAGCTGAAAAACAATAATCCATTTTAAACAAAATTAAATACGAGCAAACAGATGCACGGAGTTCTATTACGCAGTAAAATGAAGCTCACTGCACAAAGAATTGTTTGTCGTCTGACTGGTTGCTAGGTAACAAGTCGTCATGCGCGAGACACTTGCGCGGATGCATTGCTTATTGAACACACTCTTACAAATATAATTTTTGCTTTTTACGAAATGCACACACACATGCATTTTTGACTTACTAAAATTATGTAATAATTTTACTATAACTGTTTTTTGTGATCTATTTACAAAAATGTTTTCCATGTATATTAATTATATCTGTCATCGCAATGAACTTTTGAAATTTTCCGGTACATGTCTAAATTTTCGAACGTTTTAGGAAACATTAAAATTCATTGTTTTGTATTATCTAATATTTAAGGAGCATTAGACATGTTTAAACTACATGAAAATTTAATAACTCATTTTTATTAACTATTAGATGTACAAATAAGTTTTAAAGCGTTTTAAGACAACGCTACACGTAATTTGAGAAAAATCAACAATACTTTTACGAATCAAAATATGCGCCGTCATTGTCCATCACCTTTCGCCATCGGTCGGGCAGCTGACGGATTCCAGCCATAACGAATACTACGTCGTGTGACGAGATGAAGTCGTCAACCCATTTTCGCACTTCGTCACATGTCCGGAACCGTACAGCAGACAAACCATGATGCATCGATCGGAACAAATGATAGTCTGAAGGGGCTATGTCGGGACTAAACGCCGGGTACTCCAAAACTTCCCAGCCAAGGGTCAATAACGTTTCCTTGACCGATTTCGCGACATGCGGCCTAGCGTTGCCATGCAGCAATTTCACGGGACGCAATCCTTTGCCTGTGAATGAACGTTTCCGAGAGATTTCCTGGTTCAATCGCAGCAATTATTGCTTGTGGCGATCAGCAGTAACAGTTCGACCCTGTTCCAATAGTTCATAATAAACCCTTCATATCCTATCAGATGCACAGCAGAACTACCTTGGAGTGAACATTGCGTTTCGGTGTCGAAGAGGTTGCTTCGCCGAGGTCTACACAGCGCTTTTTGCGTTTGAGACGAATCATCATCGAGCAATGCTTGCAGTTCCTCATGTGCGAATTTCTGCTGGGCGCCGCTACGTTCTCGATCGCTAACATCAAAATCACCTGCTTTAAACCGTCTAAAATAAAACTCACACGTGCTTTTCGATACAATATTCTCCCCCGGAACAGAACAGATCGATGCACATGCTTTTGCAGCACTTTTTCCTTGATGAAATTCGTAACGAATGGAGTGTCGAATAAATGCGGCATTGCTTGCCATCTTTTAACTACCGATGTGCAAATGCGTTTGAGTGTTGGGCAAACTTCTGTGTCCCATTTTATACTCTGGACTACTTACGGTCACATGACAACAACGCGGGGGAATGTCGGATATGTAAATTAGCGGCAGGGCCGTGGAGAGCGAGCTCGGACCCCAGTGCAATTAAATCTCCGGGACATCCCCCCTCAACTTCGGCTCCTCCACTAACCACATAATCCATATTTCCGTTTCCTTGCCTACCCCCACCCACCATTCCCCTACTTCCCGACAACTCGACCGGTTGCAACTCTTCAATCTTTTTTTTGCGGTGGATAATTTTTCATGTTCTCCCCTCGTAAAAAATATTTTTCCCAATAACTTCCCAAACCTGGTGCTGGTATAGCTTGAAAAATATTCGGACTCCATAAAATAATAATTAGAAGAAAATTACTTTAGAAAAGGGCTCTGGGCCCCCTTAGGGGCACGGACCTCGGTGCTACAGGATCGCAGCCGCCCCTCCCTCTCGTCAGGCCTAATTAGCGGTATACGTCATACAAAAAACGCTTTAAAACTTATTTGTACACCTAATACAAAGACTTCTACTTGAAATTCATTTTACAGAAAAAGCCACCATTTGAAGAACAAAACAAGCCAAATTTGATGAAGAACTACATATTTTTTACCTTACGTTAAATTCAAAGAAGAAATCCCATTGTTCCAGGGCAAGATAAGTTTTGGGGAGAATCCCGAGAAAAATACATCCCGTTTACAGAAAACTCCAGTAACATTCATTTCCTTTATTGGTCTTGCTGGAAATCTATAAAACCGCAACATCGGAAGTTGTCATCTTGTTACTTCTTTATTTTTAGTGATGAAATGTTCATCTGAAAACAACATTTCCCGACAATTCTTGCACACCTCTTCTCGTTCAGTGTGTTTGTAAGTTTTCGGAAGAACAGGTAGAACTAGCTCGGCTTCAGCGTTTCTCCGTCAGTAAATAAAACTAGGAAAGGTATAAATAAAGCAAGCAGCGAGTGGCAACCTCTGCAGAGAGCGATGATTGTGATGAACTGTTTGCCCCTTCTCATCGGGCTGCCAGGTATGGTGGTGATCAAGTGGTCCACCGTGACACTGATGCTATATCGATAGCAATGACAAATGATTCGATGGACCAATCGGCAATCGTCTGAACGCAATTCTAGGTCAGCTCCCCGGCGCCGTTATTTCTGAAGTAACGACCAGACATCATTAAACCACCTAACACCCCGGCAAAAGGCTGCGACGATAAGGACTTTATCAGTCCACCAATCGAACGCAAGGACGCTGCGTTTTTTTCTCCTTTTAGCGGCACGCTCTCTGGTATTTCTTTCAAGAAATAACTTCCTTACTATCGTTCCACTTTAAGGGTCAAACGTGAGCTGTACGTGCCTCAGGATGTGTTTACTTCCCCAATCTAAGAGACTATTCTAGAGAACGGAGCTTGGAAACACCGTTTCTGATAAGTACTCTAAACTACCGGAAGTGGCTTGGAATTTCTTTTCTTCCGTGCATAGTTTTGTGATTCTTATTTTAGTTGAACACTTTCACCCCCATACAGATCTGTTGGATTGGAGATATCGTTTCTCTGCCTGAATTCATTTCAGATTTTTTGGAGTATTTCCATCTCTTTTGAAAATTTTTTAACCTTATTTTTCAGCAAATAGCTGTCGATCGCTGGATTCTCAATCTTCTGTCATACCCTTCAACATTTGGTTTTCTACATATAGTTCAATCCTCTATAATTCATCTTTCTTTGGTCTCGTCTCCATTTTTGTCGTGGCACAGTTATTCCAGAACTCTGAGCGTACATTTCTCCTTCGGCTACTGCATGAGAGACTCGGACATCTTGAATCTTTGTCCGTTGCTGGATCCATTTATTTTGTTGCCTATCCTTTATTCCAATTTTGAGGTCGTGGCTCTCATTTTTGAGGGAATCTTGTACTTACGTTGATTGATACACAGGTTTCTCGTTCGTAAGTTAACGTTTTTTTTTACGGACGCGGGGTATCAGTCCCTATGAGCAGGTAATGCCTTGAGTAGTTCGTCTCAAATTCAGAGTTACTTATAGTTCCATAGAAGGGAGAGAAACACAGGACAATAGGAAGTTCTTCTCCGTCCCTAATTTAGAGCCACTTTTCCCACAGAAAGGAAATATCCAGTAGAGCAATAAAGAGTTGTCCATCTATAATTTAGAGCAATTGGTTCCGTAGAATGGAGAGAATCAGTACCATATGGAAATAAGGAATTACAGATTTCTAATTTACAGCCGCTATTTCAAAAAAAAAAAAAAAAAAAAAGGCGGAGCCTTTGCCATAGCATAATAGGGAGTTTCGTGTTTCTAATTTAGGGCCACTGGTTCTAGGGAAGAGAGAGAAGTAGTGCTACAGGATAATAAGCAGTCGTCCGTCCCAAATTTATAATTGCTGGTTCTAGAGAAGAGAAAGAACCAATGCTATAGGGGACAATAAGGAGTTTTCCGTCTCTAATTTATAGGTGCTGATTTCAGAGAAGAGAGAGAACCAGTGCCATAGGACAATAAGGAGTTGCCAGTCCCTGATCAGGGGGAAAGCTATAACCTTTAGTAATGCTGCGGCTTAAAGTAAAACGAAATCCTTAGTAAGGGTTCAAAAGTTTTACTTATGATATCATATAGGTTGAAAGCAAAAGATAAACGTTGTGCAGGATATTTGACTGCATGTGAAGTACTGTTTTAATTCATTTGGCAGTGTTTCCTACGTTGGCCCTTTTTAGACGTAGTTATTTTAATTCATTTGGCAGTGTTTCCTGCGTTGGCCTTTTTTAGACGTAGTTATTTTAATTCATTTGGCAGTGTTTCCTACATTGGTCTTTTTTAGACGTAGTTATGATTTTTTCTTAAGGAACGCCTTCTGCCAGACATTTATGTTTCGATGAAGGGCACGTCTCTTCCATGATAGCCAAGATAATTTCCCACCGGTAATGTGATTCAATATCATAAACAGTCTGATCAAGAAGGAGTTATAACCTAAAGCCTCAAATACCTCAATAACAAAATGAAGGGAAGTGCAGTGATGTTCCGAAAAAAATGAAGCCAATTGTAAAACGCACCATTTAAGCCACCTCACAGCAGTGCAAGGGAGGATATGCGGTGGCGACTTTAGATCTTTTGGGGCCCTAGGAGCTAAAAGATTCAGCCCCCCTCCTTTCACCCCTTCTTATCGCCTTAGAAATTTTCATCTGTCAGATTAAAGAATAATAATAAAGTCAAGAAAAAAGTTTTTACCTTTTTTTAAATGCCATTCTATCTTTCTATCGTTAGAACATTTTGTAAGACAGAGTGTTAATGTAATCGCTTTATCTGTCCGTGCACGTTGAACTTTTTTGTTTTTAGAGATATTTCAAAAAATATTTTTGCGGTTAATAGGAAATCAAAGGATGTTAAGTTTGGCACTTTAAATATCCCACATACTTCATGAATTTACCCCTAAGGGCTATCATAGTCACAAATTCACAAAATTGAGGTTCTGTTGTGAAGAAACTATTCAACTAAAAGGAAAGCTAAATGACTTCAACTGTTTCTTTCAAAACAAGTACATCGATAAGAACACGAAAGTTTTGAGTGTCAACAACAGCAAAAAATAAAAATAAATAAATAAGTAAATAAAAAAAATACAGAACATGTTACTAATATGAGAAAGCAAAATGTATCAATTGATAATACAAATAAAGTGGTCGCTTTAAGGATTGACTTTTTTCAGCCCGTGAATACCAAAACAAAACTAGCAATCCAATTACACGTTTTCGGGGCCCCGCACGCTCTGGGGCCCAAGGCGCGCGCCCACTGCGCCTAGTCAGAAATCCGCCCCTGAGGATATGCAAGGAATGCCAGGTACCAAAAACCAGCTAACCCGAGGTTTCTTGGATATTTTGAAGTTTAACACTAAGACCACCTCTTCTGACTGTTTCAGACTAGGAACACTTATGCAAAAGAGACGGCATTTTCACGACTTCTGACTGCTCCTGCGTAGGAGGGCTCTGTTGTAGAAAAGGTGGCATTCTCAAGTTTAGTGGCATAAGTTGTCCTCTCATAACGTTGCTCAGATTTTGAAAAAAAAAATAAAAATAAATAAATAAAATAAAAAAAAAATTATTTTTTTTTAATTTTAAGAGTGAATTAGTCAATTCTGGTATTTTTACTTAGCAAATGGCCAATTGTAAGAATATATATTTATGCTTGATAAGAGAATGAAAGTGCGTTTTTCAAAACGAATTCGAGCATCAGAAGAGCTTACTAAAAAGAGCTGTTCTGCAGTCATCTTCTAAGGTGACAGACTTAAGAAGGCCTTTCAGCAAAGAGCGGAATCTTATTTTTTGTTACTCCGGAGCGGTGGAAGTGCCCTGGATCCCTTGCTTACAAGTACATTTGCAGAACGATTTCTCATTTGGTTGGTGGATTTTTAGGAAGACGCGTCATGCTCTCGCCGGGGTAGAAACCCCGATGAAGACAAAGAAGTGATTTAAATGTCTGGGGACCTAACTCTCACTGAGAGGAAATACCAGAATGAGAAAATGTAGGGAGGTGTGCAGGGAAGGGGAACTTAACAAAGCCCAGGTGAGAATGGGGGAGAACAGCAGAAATGGGTGATCCGTCAGCCAACTGCAGCCTGAAATGCCCCGCACGGGGTAAGACAGCGCCCTCAGATAGGACACAAAGGAGGAAGGAAACGAAAAAAAAAACAGTCTACTGTAATGGAATGAGAAAATTAAAGCTTTTGTTATTCAGTGCTATCATCCACAATGTTTCCAAGGCGGAAAGTGAAACACGTCACCACCTACCCACAGGTCCGTATGAAGGATCGTCTACTGGGAACAAAAGCTTCTCTACGCAGAGTGGCTAAGCCCAAGGAGGAGCATCTGGATGCCCTGAAAGAGATAAAGATGCAGAACTATTCAGAGCATAGGCCAAGTCTGGGCCGTTTTCCTGACTTATCAATTAAAATGAAATCGACGGTTAGAGGCTTTATCAGCAACGGGTAGATCAAACGAAACATGCTAGATGTCTTAGGATGAAGAGAGAAAAATTCTCTTTTTTCAAACATCACACGTGAAAGATAAACACAAAACACATTTTCTGTTTGCATCAACCTTACGCGGGGGCGGATCCATAAGCTCACCTTAAGGGAGAGAGGGGAACGGTTGTTCTAGTCAATGAAAAACAGAAAAGATCGATACAGAGACTTTGTGGAAGGGTTCCCTTCCTAGCATCGCATAGCTTTTCAAAATCTTTTTCCATAAAAAAATGTGCTGAAGTTTTATATCACAAAGTGGGAAAACCAACTGAAAAAATTAGCACTATTTTCCTGGCGCTCGATCGCCTGTTTTGCGAAGAAACGAGCGCAGTGTTTTTTAAATATCAAGTCTAGAGAGAATATATCAAAATAAAATTGAGCCCTTCTATTCAGACGGCTTAATTTAGTAGAAAATTTCCGACTTGCAACATCGAATAATACCTAAGCAATATGAATGGCAATTACTCTTTGAAATATTCGTTTTTTCATTCTCAATGCGTGATTCCTACTTCTTTTAAAAGGAACTTCCATTTACTTCACTTCATCAAATCATTCCTGCGGCATTCATTGACTTTCTGGCGATTTTTCCTCGGATGCATGTGGAAATATTACATTAAACAACCCCACCTCTTCATGATAAGTAAAAATCTCTTTTCCTTTCTGCTTTCAGATTCCTCTGTTTCTGAAACTCTAGTTTTCTTCCTTTCTGTTCTCTCTCCTTCCCTCCCTTCCTCACTGTCTCTCTTTCTCTCTGCAGCGAGAACACCATATTTAATCTCAATATTCACAGCAAATTTTAATTGTTATGTTTTTTGTTTTGCCAAAATCTGTGCATTTATTATCATAACTTTCAAACATAAATGCATTAATTATTTCTAATCTTGGCCTTTTATAAAAAAAGAAATATCTGTTTGGCGAGAGGGTCGCACTAGTCGTCCTCGGTAGATTTGCTACTGAGTGTATGGGACGCCCCAATTCTTTTACTCATAAGAGCGGAATTCTCCGCTAATAGCAGAGAAGGGTTTACATAAAGCCCATTCAAAAACCCTATATTCTTGCAACAAATGCTTTTAAAAACGCGATGAATTTTTCTTCTGCTGCACTACTATGAAATAACATGACCCACGTGAAATCTGCGCATATGGTAATAAGTCAGAACATAAATTCATCCCTTTCAAATCCACAGAATTTGGAATAGCGTTCCTGTACAGACGATTTTCTTGCAATGTAATTAATGTTTAAATTAAAATTATTTTGTTCTTAAATGTTCTATCTGATATCCCTTTCTCTGGATATAAACTTACATCTAGATTTCCAAGATAACAGGGCATTTCTTAAAGTTGGTAGTGGTATTTTATTCCACTCCTTTTCCACTGCTTTCCATAGTCCAATCATTGTTTTAGGTCTGAGTTTAGAATGTGCTGTTTTTAGCAGTTCAAAGCACAATATTCCATTGTTAACACATCAGGGGACTTCGAAGAAATATGAGCAAAAGGACTTGATACAAATCTCGTGTTTCAGTTTTTCAAGAAATAGAGTGATATATTTGGATGTATGACTGGTAACCTTATTCTGACGGAGTTTTATGACTGGTAACCTTATTCTGACGGGTTTTATGACTGGTAACCTTATTCTGACGGAGTTTTATGACTGGTAACCTTATTCTGACGGAGTTTTATGACTGGTAACCTTATTCTGACGAGCTCTGTGGATAAATAAAAGGTATTTCCTCTTTAAATATGGGAGTTAAAACTATATTTTGGTAATATGTTGGAATTGTTTTGAACATTCTTTTTAACTTTTCTTAACTTTAATTTCCCGTTGTACGAGAATCCAGCAATAATCACGAATCTTTTACTGAAACTTTCCTTGGATTCTTGGAACCAACTTTCGAAGTCTTTTTCTGATCGTTTGCGAGAGTGAATCGATCTTCTTTTGTTACAGTCGTTAGGTAGATCCATGCTTCATGAATAGTCAGAATTAATTTCCATCTGTCTCCGGCTAAGTGATTTTCACAGTGTACACTGTGTACTGCGCTGAGCCAGGTGTTTTAAGAAAAAGGCGGTGGATGTTATATTTTTTTCTTTGGATTCAAATCTTTGTTTACTACCTTGTTTACTGTTGATACAGAGATTTTCAACGACTTAGCGACTGCTCTTTGGGTTAGTGGATTTTCGTTTAAGACAAGAGAATTTACTTTTGAAATAATCCTAAATTTAGAAATGCTAATTCCATGATTTTTCATAGCGTTTCTTAATTACAGAATATGAATATTAAAAGAGTAAACACATAACCTTCTATCCACAGCTTGTTTGCGTGCGCCATTTTCTTAGCAGACAATATTTAGCTGCAAGCAGTTGTTTCTTTTGTGTTCATCTAACAAGGTGTTGCCAGTTTCAATTCTTTGAATGTCTTTCATTTTTTTTTAATTTCTTATCAAAAGCGTTCTAAAAATATGTGAACGTATTGTGTAGTTTCAACAGTTGTATTAGAAGAACAACTCTAAGATTTACGGCCTGGAAACAGGCTTGCTGTCATTCAAGAGCAGTATGTTAAAAAAAAATTTCGGTTTATTTATAGGTACTTTATTTTAGGCAGAAAAATTCCCAGTTGAGTGCTTGGGCATGTCTTAAGTCATTAAACGAACTACACCTTTATTTTGGTGTTTCAAAAGAAGTTATAGAAGAAACTTAAAGAAGAGTTTGGCGAAAAGGTGAAGAGAAGAATTGTGTTGCAAATGTATGCTTCTGGTGTGTATGAACTCAAACTAATAAACTTCTGTATCACTGTATATATGCGTTCGATTCCTTGTCTTTGGTTGATATAGGAGCTCCCAATTTGTTCTCCCAAGAGAACCAATAAATTGAGATTAGGCGGGTGGTCGTAGTGGTCAACGATGTCAAGTTCAAATAACAGTTTTTATAAATTTGAAGATGACAATCTGATTTTTTGGTGTAAATGTGACATGGATGGTAAGTCAGATAATATCCGAAAACTTGAAAATTTCATTGTCCTGGAGCGGGACTCGAACGCGCGTCTCCCAGATAGAGCCCGGGTATGCTAACCACTACACCACCCAGAACGACCAAGTCTCAAGTTTCCGATTAATTTGAATATAACCATCACAGGATTCGCTAGTCGAAACAATCGGCATTCATGTTTAGCGAATGTGGAGGTTAAGAATCCTATCGCATGATTACCCGGAGGAGCAGATAACTTATGAAGAATTTCGGATATTATCTGACTTACCATCCTTGTCCCATTTACACCAAAAAAATCGGATTGTCATCTTCAAATTTGTATTATATGGTGTAATCCCGTATTTCTTTCATGATTTATCTGCTCCTCCGGGCAATCATGGGATAGGATTCTTAATCTCCAGATTCGCTAAACATGAATGCCGGTTGCTTCGACTAGCGAATCCTGTGATGGTTATATTCAAATTAATCGGAAACTTGAGACATGGTCGTTCTGGGTGGTGTAGCAGTTAGCATACCCAGGCGCTATCTGGGAGACGCGGATTCGAGTCCCGATCCAGGACGACAAAAATTTTCAAGTTTTCGGATATTATCTGACTTACCATCCTTGTCACATTTACACCAAAAAATAGGATTGTCATCTTCAAATTTGTATTATATGGTGTAATCCCATATTTCTTTCATAGTAACAGTGTTTATGGTATCATAATGATGAATAAGGTGTACAGTAATACAGTAAAACCTCGTTTATCCGGTCCAGTTGGGACCACACAACCATAAGAAATTCGAAAATTGTGGATAATCTAAAACTCTCTATATTAGTTACCAGTTATAGCTAAATGAGGTTAACGTATATATGTTAGTTTATTAATTAAACTTACAGAATATGCGTACTTAATATACACAATATATGTGCAGTGTCTTATTCCATGGCTTTCACACTGGTTTAAGTAAAAGGTTTTGTTTGCATAGTTTTGAGAGACATTTCTTAGCGGCTCTACCACGGAGCCTTTTTAACAACAGTTGTATTGTGTTGACATCAGATTGTTGCTCTAACCACGACCGTCCTTGGAAGAAACAGCCAGAAGCTTCACTGTTGCTAACGTTGTTATTCTTGTTTTCATCGTCACGAGTCCCACTTTCGCTGTTGTTTGCTCGAATTTTAGCAATGATTTCGACATCTATCATGAGTTGAAACCCAGGATCATTCTTTTCGCTGTTTAGCCAAGCATGTACGTCGCCGTTGCTAGCAAACCCTTTGAATCCGTGAAACCAACGGCAAGAGCGAAGTAGACACAGAGAGCTGAGGACTTGTGAGCTCCATGCTACAGCTAAATGCTGTATCTCATCTTCCTTCCATCGTTCCGGGCTTCTTTACTTTGACTGATTTCTATAGTTCAGATTTTCGTGTTACATATCCGGCATAAATTATCAATGCGCTTTTCAATTATTATAGGCTTATGTTCGGAAATCCTGTTATCTTTAAAAAATTTTTTAGGAGAATCCTCTGTTTCCTTTTCATACGTTGGCTTCCGCACCGCTGAAAAGGGCGATGAAGAAATGAGAATGGCATGCGAATTTGATACTTCACCACAATCCGGAAGCAGAAAGAAAATTCTGAAAATAAAAGTAACAACTTAACACGAGAAGCGTCGGTTAACAATGGTTCCGGATAAATGATTATCGGTTAAAAGAGGTTATACTACGTTCTGATCTAAGAAGCCCAATAGGCCATGCGAAGTTGACAATACTCTGACCTTTCTATACTTAAGAGATCTTCCCGAAATTTTATGAAAGCTCACAATAGGTTAACCGATAAGGGTATGATTTGGTTTGGAAGCAATATACTTTCTGAAAAAACGAACTGTATGGAATTATTTCAATTTTCTCATTACTATCTCTGTACAGTGCTTTCTGTGTTACTGAAAGCTATTATCTCTTCATTACTTAAGATTGCGAGGTTTGAAAAATTTTCTGCAATAATTTTATGATTCACAAGGAGTCAAAACCTACCCCAAAAATATCTTCTGGAATTAGGATAAGAAAACGCATTTTTAGAAGTGATATAAGATAATTTAAAAGACTGAGAAAAAGGGAGGATGTCAGCGAATGCTACAGTAATGTCCAATCTGCTGCAGATTTTCAAATGTGATATCCAAAGTACATATTTATAAAACCCGAAAACTTTAACGAGCCCCATATGCAAGAGCGACACCTCCTAGAAAATATGTATGAAACACATTTGCAGATGGACACTATTGCTAATAATGAATGCCTCATATGATTAAATATAGACGTAAACTCTGCGTTAAAAGTGCTGCTGCTGAAATGCCGTTAATTGCTGAATGCATTTGAAATAGAACATTTGTGAGTCTTGGTTATACACTTTTAGGGGAAACGTATTATAGTGATGAAGCTACGAGCAGCAGAAAGCTTAGAGCTTCATCAAGTGTTAAAAGAGCCCATTAACATGATATGACCATCCATAAAGGCTATGCTCGAAACAGTATGCACTGCAAAAATCATCCTTTTCCTTCCCTTTACGAATGTCAAACACTAGCTTACGCAAAGTGTGAAAACACAGTCTTGTCCACGCCGGGCATCACTCCGGAGTAAGTCGCTCTCCCAACTGAGCTACGCGGACATGTTTTCATAATCTTTTTATTCAGAGCAAATGAAGGGAATCTGGATACAGAGGGCACGGACAATATAGTGCCAGAAAAATAGACAAAAGACGTAATATGTACAATGAGATCGTAATATGTACGAGAAGCGTATGTACAATATATACAAGGTGGTACAACGATGAACAGAACATCTCATGGCTGGAGCATGTGCAACAAATGATATATTTGTACAGATATTCCAAGCGACGTAATATTTACAAAATGTATATGTACAAGAGGACAAATAATATGATGAACAGCAAAGAACATTGCAGAGCTAGTGCATGTAGCTCTGCAATGTTCTTTGCTGAAAAAACATAATATCGTGCAAGAATACGAACTGGATGTAATATGTACAAGATGCATATGTACAGAGTCCTATGCAGGCGTAATAACATGTATAACGAAGTAAATTTATCCGTCATTTTTGGTCCACGCCGGGGATCGAACCCGAGTCCACTTTTTCCGGAACAAGTAGCTCTACCAACTGAGCTACGCAGACTTTCGTTCTCCCTGATATCTGCCTTTATGTCGTGTGCGTCCGGTGGGGCTGGCACGTCACATCTCCTCCCCCCACCTCGAAAGAGGGCCGGGGCATGGGCCACGGCTCAGCCGGGACCATGTATCGTTGTAGGCAATCATCCGCTGTAGAACGTTCACTTGAGAACTCCCAGTCAATCTGGTGTGTGGAATGCAACGTCACACACATTTATTTTTCGAAGCGCTGAAGAAGGGATTATTGGAACTGTGTAGGTTTGCGGTACTCTTGGACCTATGACGATTGCTCTTTGCTGTGTCGTTCTTCAAAAACTCGGATGAGTTTCAGGCACTCGTGAACGGAGACAGGACGTCGAACTTCCAAAAATCCTGCAGGAAGGGATCCAGCTGCTGTAGCAAAGTATCAATAACGTCAGACTCTACTACAGCGAGATCCCATAATTTATAAAGTTCAACTGTTTCCTGAGCGAACGAGACGGGACTAACTGACGGCCGCTGTCTCCTGGAAAACAGTTGTTGCGCAAGGCCGGCCTTATTGGTGCCAAAGGGAAATGCATTCAAAAATTCAGCTCGAAATTGCTGATATGAGCCCTCTAGGTTCATCCGACGCCACTGTCTGCACCAGATCTTGGCAGTGTCTTGCAAACATGTGCCCTCAATAGGTATTTGGCAATCTTCAGGAACATTGTACAAATCGAAGTGATCTTCGAGATCCTCCAGAAACCAAAGCGATCTGCCGTTTTCCCTGAATACAATGGAACCCGCATGGAGTACGTAATGAGCAAGGATTTTGCTCCTTCTCACGGGGGTGGTGGGGTAAATTGCTGTTGAGGTAATGCAGTTGAAGTACGCGGTACATAAGTTTCGTACCTTGCGTATTCACTGTCTGGTAGGTCTGAACTGCAGGCCTCGTACAGAGCACTAGGAGAATTATTTGGTACACTATTACGCTGAGTGCGTAGATTCTCTGTTGTAGAATTATGAGCCTCATGATAACAGTCATAGAAGAGACCGATAGGATCCTTGAGATTTGCCGTTTTCCTTGACTTTTACAATGAATCTGTTCGGCTAAGGTTCGGGCGCCAATATAACGTAAGAAAATTTCTCCGTCATTTTTGGTCCACGCCGGGGATCGAACCCGAGTCCACTTCTTCCGGAACAAGTCGCTCTACCAACTGAGCTACGCAGACGTTAGTTCTCGCTGTTATCTGCCTTTATGTCGTGTGCGTCCTTTGGGGCAGGCACGTCACACATGTGCCGGAAAACTTGAGAAGAGAGAAATGCATTGGTACAAAATAATGCTGACAACAATAATAATAACAAGTAATCTGCAGAAACATATAAAGAACTGACATGATTCAAATATCAGGTATGTATGAGGAGGCAAAATCAGATTGACGCTGGGATCTGCCAGATCGACAAGGAGTGAAGTGATGCGGTGATGGGGGAAGAGTCCAGTGCGCAGTAGATGGCAATGTACCATATAGTCACGGAGAAAGGGCACAAGGAAAGTCCTGGCGACGCAACGGTGATCAAAGCGAGAGTCGAAGGTCGTCCGAAGGATCGGTGAACCACCTCCCACATGGAGACCAGACGGACATGAAGTGTGGAATCTTGTTGGCAGCTCGGGCGGAAGCAAACGCTAGACATAGGCGAGCAAGGAGGCGGTTAACGAAGAGAACAACAGGCTAAGGTGTGTGGACGTTGTCAGGATGTAGATATTAAACACAAGATAGCGTTGTCCGTCGAGGGAGAACGTAAGTCTCTGAAGTAGGTCACGGCAGAGGTTGTGTACGTGAAATGAAGACACAGCTTGTCGGAAACGGGAGTGAATACCAATTGCCAATCCACCCTGGTTGGAGAGCCGATAGGCATGATGAAATTGATACTCCCACCTATGCCAACGATGGAAGGGCGTGATGGGAAGGCTGTTGGTCTCCTGCAGATGGAGGATATCTGGGTTTAGGGAATGGATGACTTCATGTACAAGAGAATTTGCCAACGGGGTACAAAAGCCCCCACTATTCAGTGTTGCTACCTTGAAGAGATATATCTGATAGTGGTTGGATGAGATTATCGGCAGCCTGCCGAAGCTTGTCAAGACGACTGCAGATGGTCTTGGCCCAAGCAGAGTCCCCGAAGGTTCTGGGGTATAGCCCGGAATTGTGTAAGAATGGCCAGCATTTGCGTCATCGTCTCAGCAAGGTGGACCTGGTACGGTGCTAAGAATTTACGAGACATCTTGTGCTGTCGTGGACCAATAAAAAAAGCGTATAACGCTTCCCCAGGAACTGGTGTCTGAGGGCGGAAGGAACTTTCCAGGAGACAAAGAAAATCTTCAAGAGGGAGGAAGGAACCCTCCAGGAGACACAGAAAATCTTCAAGAGAGAGTGGAGGAACAGAGCAAACTTCTGATTCAGATTCAACAGAACCATCAGAGGTGTCTAGAAGACTGGTTGAGCGGTCACGACCACCCTGGAAGGTGGGCGATGTTTTAGTCTTCTTCATGCGATATCAAGGAACACGACGACGCTTCGTGTGGCTATGGGTCTGAGCAGAGACCGATGAGGAAATACCCGACAATTTAAAAGGCGTAGAAGAAGGGGCAGTGCAATCAGGCAAAGATGCGAGTGGAGGATCGTCCGCTGAAAACAGAGTAGAAGGCAGAGGGCCTCTAGCAGGTAGAGCACCAGCCTGTTGTTGCGCTGGAAATGTAGAAGTAGAACAAAAAGACGCAGGCAGAGCCAAAGACATCGGTCGACCGACGGCTTTAGTACGACTTTCTTCATATGTCGACTCCTGCTGATCGGAGGCACGGGAAGCAGATGCTGTAGGAGGAAGTGAAGGATGAGGAGGTCGTCCTGTCCACTTGGGGGCTGACGACGCGTTATGAGGGCAAAGGGCGCGAGGGTGCCCTGTACCCTTGCAAAACGGGCAGATGGAGCCCACAGTGATGGTTATTTGACGGAGATGCGAGCTACAACGGGCACTAAGTACAGGTGGAACACGAAGCATATGTTCATCCGATGGACAGACCATTCGAATGTTACGACGGAAGCCCAGCAGGTACCGGTCTTCAGGCACATCAGAAAATGAGGAATAGGAATGAACTGAGCCAAAAATTCGACCGTAAGGACTCAGAGCAGCAATCAGTAGATCATTAGACACCTCTGGTGGTACAGGTGAAAAGCTGACGAGGACTGGCATCTGGGAGATAGGATCTGCCTGAAGGTGACGGTCTACATTGGAAATCACATTAGTCAGAACCTTGAGAGTATATGCAGCAGTGGTGAAATATGCAGTGACTTTGCCAGGCTTTCTGCTCACGTGAGTGATGGCAGTAGGAGGAACAGTCTTGCGAATGGCGGCCCTGTATGCAGTGAGTTTAGTATTCTGTAGGCTTGGAAAGACACTATGCGCTCCGCAGTACTAACGAAGTAGTGACCATGAGGAGAGTTCACCGGGAGAACAATATCAACGGAGTGAGTATCACGCGTCATCCGAAATGGGTATGTAGAAGAAGAAGAACGCTGAGGAGAAGGTCGAGACTTAGCCGAGGTGACGTCAGCATAAGTGAGGGTAGTAGTAGTACGCTGCGATGAAGGTAGATCGGCAACTGGGTGCGAGACATCCATGGCGTCATCCGCTGATTTTGGAAGAGGACAGCAAATCGCCGGTTGGCGGAAGAAACAAGCATGATCAGCTGGGAGAGCAGCAGAAGAACGCTGAGGAGAGGAGGGGCCCAGTGAGAGAGCTGCCCATCAGTGTTGGATGATCCAATGGGAGGTGTGCAAAGGAGCGGATCAGTTCCGGAAGCGAGGGCGGGGACTACACTCTCGCCGGAAGCCGTCATTTGCAATGGTGTTAAGAATTCCCTGCCTTGGCCAAGCCAATAAAATGATGATTATTAAATAAATTATGCACTTATCGGCTTGGTAGGCACACAGAAAAGGACACGAAAGCTTAACGGACGACACACAAACAAAATAACGAACTAAAAAACCAGGATAGAACCCTAACCGATCGATGAAAGATGAGCTCGAAAATCAGTAGCACTCCAGTGGGCATGTGCTCTCACAGCTATGTGCCTTTGTCTCATGTGCGTCCTGCGGCGCAGACACTTCACAAAAGTCATGATGCTTTCCACGTAAAAGGGCCCATGATTCAAGACGCTGGATCCCTTTCACGGTGAAAATGCACAGAATCCAAGATGCTGGATGCCTTCAACAGTGAAAGCGTCCAGTTTTCAAAACGTTGCATTCCTTTTACGGTGAAAGAGACCAGAGTTCAAGACACTGGGTTCCTTCCAAGATGAAAGCGCCCAGAATTTAGGACCTCGGATCCTCTCTACGGTGAAAGCTCCTAAATTTCAGGACACTGGATCTCTTCCTCGGAGAAAGCGCTACAGTTCAGGACCTTGTGTTCTTACCATGCCGAAAGTTCCCCGAATCCAAGAAGATGGATCCCTTGCCCTGAGAAAATGCCCAGAATATAGGACCTTGGATCCTCTCCACAGTGGAAACTTCTAGAATTCAAGACGCCGGATACCTTACACGGAGAAAGCACCCAGATTTCTGGACTTGGGTTCCTTCCATGGTGAAAGTTCCCAGACTTCAGGACCTTGGGTCCTCTCCCCAGTGAAGCTCCTAGAATTCAAGACACTGTATCTCTTCCACTGAGAAAGCACTACAGTTCAGGACATTGAGTTCTTTCCATTACGAAAGTTCCCAGAATTCAAGAAGATGGATCCCTTCCACTGAGAAAACGCCCAGAATTCAGGACCTTGGATCCTCTCCACGGTGCAAACTTCTAGAATTCAAGACGTCGGATCCCTTCCACGGAGAAAACCTCAGAGTTCAGGACCTTGGGTTTTCTCTATGGTGAAATTTAAATTCCCAGAATTCAAGAAGATGGATCCCTTCCTCGGAGATAGCACACATAATTCAGGACCTTGGATCCTCTCCACGATGAAAACTTCTAGAATTCAAGATGCTGGATCCTTTCCACGGAGAAAGCACCCAGACTTCAGGACCTTGGGTTCCCTCCATGGTGAAAGTTCCCAGACTTCAGGACCTTGGGTCCTCTCCCCGGTGAAGCTCCTAGAATTCAAGACGCTGAATTACTTCCATTGAGAAAGCACCCAGAGTTCAGGACCTTGAGTTTTCCCCATGGAAAAATTGTCCAGAATTCAAGATTTCTTCGACGGTGAAAACTTCCAGAGTTCAGAAAGTTGGATTCTTTCCAGGGTGAAAGCGCCGAGAATTTAGGAGGTTGGATCCCTTACACTGAGAAAGCGCCAATAATTCAAGACGCTGGATTCCTTTCACGGTGGAAGCGGCCAGAATTCATAACGCCTGATCCTTTTCACGAAGAAAGCGTCAATAGTTCAGCACCTTGGGTTCTCTCCAAGGTGAAAATTTTCAGAATTCAAGAAAATGGATCCCTTCCACGAAGAAAGCTCAGAATTTAAGACCTTGGAACAGCTCCACGGAGGAACCGTCCATAATTTAGAAGGTTGGACCCCTTCCACGGTGAAAGCCCCCAGAATTCAAGACGTTCAATCCCTTCCACGGCGAAAGCTTGTCGTGGTTGGTTTGCAACCATTTAAGTGATGCATTATGTCGATTCCGAAGGGCTCTTCCGCGCGCGCAGAAATTTAGGCAGAAGATACGTTTCTAATTCGTATAAATTTAACCGAGTGGACTCAGTATTTGCACTGTATGAACTATAGTGCACTATTAATAACAAAAATGGTATTCAAGATTTGCGTCAAGACTTATCAATGACCAGCTGCGACGACCTTTAGCTGCTGTTAAAGAGTATTCAAATTTTTACCTGTCAGCATCCTTACACTTTTGCGACTAGTTGGCATTGTTGGCATAAGAGCTTGAACAAAATGGCAACGTGCTAGAGAACAGATTCAAGTGAAAGTGACGACTCGCCCACAAACACTGCATCCCTTAGAAGCACTTGCTGTAATTATGTAGAATGATCTGATGCAAGGGATCGAAAAAAGTATTTGCATTTGCAGTAATCTGAATAAAAGGTGTTCGTCGGTCTTCTTGCACTAGAGGCTCCACACACGCCGCGTTGTTGTCTGGTGTTTATGTTGAAGACCAGCCACTGCATTTTTCATCTGTCAACGCATTGCGCCCTTGTGTGAATTTTGAATGCCCTTCTGACCCAGCCGAACGTTCATGACTTGAGGATCAAAGGTTTCTAGCAGTTGGCGATGAACCTCCACTGCCGGTGTTTTGACTGCCCAGAGAAATCTAGCCCTTGTGCGTACCACTGAGTGAGACCATATTTTTCCCGAGTCATATCATTTTCGCTTTCAACTTTTCTGTAGCGCGCTGCTTTTTTGTTCAAACACCACTTCCAAACAACGACCTCTATTCAGAAGAGTGTAGCGACATTGGGAGAATGATTTAGGTAACCTTTAATTACAAAAGTTACTTATTTATCAGCAAATGTATTTGTAAACCACCTAAGTAATCGAAATAATAATATCCGCACATTTTGTGAGTTGAGAAACATTTTCCAGAGAGAGAGAGAGAGAGAGAGAGAGAAAGGGAGAGAGGGATGGAGAGAGACAGAGACAGAGATAGAGAGAGAAGGAAAGAGACAGAGAGAGATAGAGGGACGGAGAGAGAGAGAGAAGGAAAGACAGAGAGAGACAGAGGTAGAGAGAGACAGAGAGAGGAAGGGAGAGAGATAGAGAAAGAGAGAGAAGGAGAGAAAGAGAGAGAGAGAAGGAAAGAGACAGAGAGAGATAGAGGGACGGAGAGAGACAGAGGTAGAGAGAGACAGAGAGAGGAAGGGAGAGAGATAGAGAAAGAGAGAGAAGGAGAGAAAGAGAGAGAGAGAGAGACAGAGAGATAGAGAAAGCGTGGGAGGGAGAGAGAGGGGGGAGGGAAAGAGACAAAGAGAGAGAGAGCGACAGGGGAGGGAAACAGATAAAGAGAGATTGAGAGAGAGAGGAGGGAGAGAGTGTGTGTGTGAGACACACAGAGAGAGAGAGAGAGACAGAGAGATAGAGAAAGCGTGGGAGGGAGAGAGAGAGGGGGAGGGAAAGAGACAAAGAGAGAGAGAGCGACAGGGGAGGGAAACAGATAAAGAGAGAGGGAGAGAGAGAGGAGGGAGAGAGTGTGTGTGTGAGACACAGAGAGAGAGAGAGAGAGAGAGAGAGAGAGAGAGAGAGAGAGAGAGAGAGAGAGAGAGAGAGTTTTCTTTTCAAAATATTTCAAGACTTACTGCGAGTGTACTTTTCCATAAGTTGAACATAAAGATAATGGAGATTTTTTTCATTATGTCCCGTTAGTAAAGGTCTTCTTGTACCGTGCTTTTACATTTATGTAATTAACAAAGAATAAAATAAAATAAAACACGTACTCCATCCAACTGGCCCAGAAACATTGTTCAACTACTTTTGCCTTCAGGCAGAATTTCTGCAGTTTTTTCCTAAAGACTTACATTTCGGTTTACGCCTCATTTTGAAAATAGACACTTCGTGTCAACTTCAGACCTACGAATAATAAAAAATAAATACAATTAAGTGTTTATTTTTAATTAAGTAAGATATAAAACGTAAACATTTAATTACTTAGTTAAAGTGACTTTAGTAAACCGTAAAAATATTTAGCCATTTCTTCTTTTCTTCTTTTGCATTTCCTTTTTGTAAGAATAATTGTCAAAAAGGTAATTCATACACACATGAAAAAAAAGATCTGACGGAACTATATGGAGGACATTAGGGAGAATTACCGTGTTGGCTTTTTTCGAAACAAAAAGTGGATACAAATCTCTTTTACTTCGCATTTTAAAGGAACTGATTCAACCTTCACTCTATTTCTTTAAAGACACGATTACACGAAATTTTTTAGTTTCAATAATTTTTTTTACCATTTGCCATTATTGTTGAGTGAGAGGTAGATATATGTGTGCGCCAAGAGATTCAATAAATCGTGTAAATTTCAAGAAAAAAAGTTTTTTTATTCTCCTTAGATCACTCTAATAAAGCAGGGGTTGGCGCTTTTAGAACAAAGCTTTTGATTTTTATGTAGGTGTTGTTTTCGGGAAAATGGGCGGGCAAGGACATTCCTGTCAAGCTCAATTTCATCGGAACAAGTGGTTTGGAAAGAAATCTAATTCTTTCTAGTATAACCAGGCACTTAGGGAGAAAAAACATCGTATTTTTATTGTAATGGCTCATCGGATGGCGAAAAGAGCCTAAAAAGAAAAGAATGTTTTTCAGCTTTCTCTTTGTAACAGACGAGAAAGAGATGCATCGAACGACATTCCAGAAATGCTTGATATGTTTGTGTTGCGGGGAGGGAAAAGAGAGAACGATCATAGTTGCTGATGCAGCTTCCTGATTCCTTTAGTCACTCGACCCTATTGTAATGATTAGACATTTTTTCACCTCAGTCGGTGTTACCTTCCCATCAAGGTTTACTTTACTGTGTATCGTTAAGAAGAACAAGACTTGACGGATTTTTCTTTTCGGTAAGAATTACCAGTTAATGGTGTTGGAGCCAAAAACCGTGTTCTATGCAGAAAAGGCTGTTTTTCTTGCTAGGAAAAGAATAAATTGCTTAGATCACTAAGTCACCATATGCCAGTCCCAGCTAAAATTTAATAAGTATTAACTAGCTACAACCAGGCAAAGATGACGGGTATGGAACAAGATGCAATGAAACTAAACAAATCTTATATACTATTATATAAGATCAATCTATGTATCTACAATGACTTAGCATTTTCATGAAAAAACAAATACAAAAAAAAAAGGATTGGTTAGCATTGCTTCAAATCACTTTTAAATATACAGTTCCGCAGCGAGTTATAGGTCCACAATGGCGTTATTAAAAGCACGCGTGGATGTATTTTCAGCGTATGTATTGACCCTCATTCTATACCGTGTGCAATTACAAAAGAAAGAAACAGAAAGGCTTCATTTTTATATTTATAAATCCATTTATGTTTAGGAATTATTTAGAAATTTACGAATTTGTTCCTAACGATCGTTTACGAGAGGGAAAAAAATGGAACGAATATCCGTGTCGTAACGTTTCCTTTTTCGTATTTCTAAGCAGCTGCTAAAACGACTTTGGTCATTTGACGTAACGCTGCGCTGGCGTAATGTCGGAATCCTTCCGATGAGATGACGTCACAGTAGGATTTTAGGCTGGTCTTCAGCGGCAACTGTGAGAAACCGGGTTTCATTTTAAAACCTTTACGGAAGAAATTGTAATGCAAATTACATACAAAAGGATACTAAATATTGGTTTTGTAGTGACTTTCCGCCAACTTTCTTGGGCGAGAAAAGATACTTAACTTAATGTAACTAAAACAATGCGCGCAATAAAACAAAGGTGGCATATTGTTAACGGCTTGCTGATAATATGTTTCACATTCCATGGCGTTTTGATAGCTCGATGTTTGTATAAATAGATCAAGATATCCGTAATTTTGCTTCTTTGACGACTTTCTACGAAATATGAAAAAATAGTAGTTTTGATGAAAGGCCTTTTACATTTATAGCATTTAAAAGGACAACGAAGATACCATTTTGTCAAATCAAAGATTTCGCTTTAAGTTCTTTCGTCTGCTGAAACATGCTGTCTGGCCCACTGCTGTAGGAAGATGGAATGTTAGTAAATAGTAACACTGCACTAGAGATATAATTTATTGGCGTAGGAAGTAGACACATTATAGTGCTTCCAAGCTTTCGCACATCAACCAGATGGCTTTTTCAAGAAAGTTAGACAGAAACTGCTAACTTCCTTGAAAAAGCCATCTGGTTGATGTGCGAAAGCTTGGAAACGCTAATGTGTCTACTTCCTACGCCAATAAATAGGATCTCTAGTACAGTGTTACTCTTTACTACTTAATTGGCGTACTGTTCCTTGTTATTAATTTCTATGTTATAACGATGGAATATTGTTTGTAGCGTCGCCTGTTAGTTGTGACTTTGAAGTGACCCATAGCTATGTTTTTGCGAAACTATTAACTGAAAAATGTTTCTATTAACTTAGGGTCAGATCACCGACGCATACGAATTTGATTTACAAGGGTAATTTTTCTTCTAGTGTCAATACTATTGTAATAAGCAGATACTTTAAAGAAACATATCAGTGACAGTCACAGTCCCTCAACATATATATGTATATCCAGCTTTGAGGACGACCCGTTGCTAAACGTTTAGAAGGCGACGAATACCGTCAGCCATATCCTTTTTGGTTAATGTCCTCAGGGAACACTCTATTACAGAAATGATACTGTAGAGAGTCGAGAAGCGCTTGACTCTAAGTGGTTCTGTCGTTTTCCGGAACAAGTTCTAATTACACAGAGATATGTCCGGCGAATATAATGTGAGTTCCAAAATTTGCTACAGCCTTTTACCCAGCATGCGTCGGCAAAATGTCATCCTAGCTTCTTTCTCAAAATGGCGTGTAGTCGTAGGTGTAATGTTGACTTCGACACTCAATTCTTATTACGACCACCGACGAACTACTGAAGTAATCCCCTCATGGTTCCCACTTGTTTTTCGTCTGTCCCAGTCACAAGATGTCCCCTACCGGGTTCAGAATACCGTGCTCAAGCTCGGTGATCTCTCCTCTACGTTAAAAAGCTTCCACTCATTTGGCAAGGGCACGATATTGAAGCTCATAATCGCTACATGCTTCCCGTGATCCTTTGTGGCATTGGTAAACATTTTGTCTTCGTGCGACCTGAATTTTGATAAATGCTCTTGTCGAGTGAACCTCATTTAGAGCTGTTACAGAAACACCTGCTCCTTTTGACATTCGCCACTGCTTAAAAAAAGTGTATAACGTCAATAATACACGCCTACATCCATGACTGCGTGGCACGTTGAGAAACAACAAACTGTCACCAGTTTGGTCAATGCCATCCCTATCACGGATTTTCTTTTTTCGCCACAGCAAGAAATATGGCTCAATATGGTTTTGCGTTGCTATGGCAACAATGTACATCATAGAGCTGTTAAGTCATCGAAACGTATCACAGCAGTTGCACCCACATTTAGTTTTTTAAATGGAGAAAAGGAAAACGTTGTTTATTGTTTCTGACTTCTCTGCGTTAAGTGCTGACACGGCGTCATGCGATCAGTTCTCGGCCACCTGTTCACAGAGAAGGACTCGAGCTG
The DNA here is from genome assembly GCA_039090855.1 of Macrothele yani. Classification (NCBI taxonomy): domain Eukaryota; kingdom Metazoa; phylum Arthropoda; class Arachnida; order Araneae; family Macrothelidae; genus Macrothele; species Macrothele yani. The sequence continues at coordinate 87,814,731 of CM077001.1, forward strand.
TTCACACGCTCTGTTCTTACGCTGCATACTCCCAAACATATGTTTTTGTTTCTCCGACGTTCCAAATTTATTTTTAAGTACCTTCGGAAGTGCCACCTTATTTTCAGTATTATACGCAATGTGTTGTGCGTGTTCTAGCAAAAAATAAAGATGTAGCTTAACTGCATTAAAACATCATGTATGGGATAACCTGCTTAGGATTAGTCAAACATATTTATTAGCATAAAATAATTTCTGAAGTATCATCGTTGATTGGCGTTCCAAATTTATTTTTAAGTATCTTCGGAAGTGCCACCTTTTTTCAGAATTGTACGCAATGTGTTGTGCGTGTTCTAGCAACAAGTAAAGGTGTAGCTTAACTGCATTAAAGCATCATGTATGGGATAACCTGCTTAAGATTAGTCAGACATATTTATTAGAATACAATAATTTTTGAAGTATCATCGTTGATTGTTATAAGCGCTCTTTAAAATAGTTACCGAAGGTCAGAATATAAAACTCATTTTTATATCTACAATAAGAGCAAGATATGCTTTAACGTTATTAGGATATGGTGAAGTTACCTTTTCAACAGATTCCAATGGGATATATGTATGTCTCTCGATTAAAGACGAGAGAGACGACGTCATTCTATCGTACAGTCAGATGTTTTGGTGCATACTTCATCCAGGGTAAAGGCATCCCTAAAAACGGCAACCAGAAGTTGAAGAACCACAATCAAATGCAGTGCCATTGCCTAAGGTTTATATGGTATTAATGCAGTGGTGCTGACAAGTTAGGCAACAAAATCAAAACCACGAATTAAAAACACGTTTTTTAAATGATTTTGAAACTGGCGGATAAAGATCTTTATCTGTGACGTACTACAGAGGTAAAGCACGTGTCAAGACGACAAATCTGCAGTGATACATTCCGTCAGTGTAACTTAGTTGGGAGAGCAACTTACTCACGAGTGAGGGGGGCGCAGGTTCGATTTCCGTCACAAAAAACTTGCATTTTCACATATTATATACTCCATTGTATCTCAAAGAGAAAAAAATCGAATTCACACGAGAGTTTCATGAGCTGTTGAGATTAGAAAAAATTCTGTGGTGGCACACTTTAGTACGGTGTGTGATTACCGCGAAAAACACTGATGTCAATGAACATTTAACTTTCTTCCGCCCGCATGAGTTCCGAAGCGACTTCCCAATAAGAAACATAATCCCAAGAATTAATAAGTGTCAAGAGTTATGGGAGTGTCAGCAAGGAATATGGTAAAGCTTAAGAATGGGAATGATACGTGAATGCCATTCATTTGAATGGTGTTCGAGAATCGTTCGCCTTAAGTAATCATTCGTCGTGAACGGTGAATGATAAAGAACCTACCTATTCTTGGGCAGCTTGCGGATAAGAATTGTGGCTTTGAAAGCACGAAACGGTGGCCCCTGCAAAGAATAATTCACTCACTGAGTGTAGCGACAACTTGGAAACTGGATATCATTCATTGGAATGTTCATTCGTGACTGACTCTTTTGCGTGAATGATTTATGCAATTGCTACTCATTTGGCCATCTTCCCGCGCCTTTTGAGCTTCAATTCTGGAGGAAACGCCTCGGTAGTTTAGAAAACTACTCCGCATCCATAATGACACCGAATTTCAGAAATCAATCAAGCTCACTCCTATACTGCATCTTACAAGACGAATGTCTTAACTTTCCCAGCCGACTTCTGTGCTCAAAACGGTTTAGGATGAAAAAACAAAATGGGATATTTCCACTGTTTGGAGATTTACACTTATGTTTCACTGCCGAAGTGGTGCTCTTATGTTTTACCCGTAATGACGTACTGCTTCCAAAACTGAGCTTCATTATCTTCAAAATGTTACGCAATTTCACGGCAACTCTTCACTTTATTCCACTACTGATTTTTATTCAGTACTATAGGGACCCAACTAAAAAAACCTTCAGTTTTTAAAACATTCACAATAACGTTGCTCATGGGATATGCTGAATGTTGTATCAATGTACTCCAATGCGGTATATCGCGATCCAGGCACGAATGACAGCCAGATTTGAAAATGCCGTATAGGGCTCCAACTGCGGGGTGCATATTCAACACCTTCCCTTCGACGGCCCTAAATTGTGAAACTAAATTTTTGACGTTCGCGCATGTAGCATGTACCCTAATAATAATGTTTGCTGCATGCCCTCATGAATTTCTTTCGGCGACATTCCCTTTAAACCCTTTAAGCGGTCAATGTAGCTGAACCAAATAGTGCCCCAAATTTTCTGCGATCCCCACGCAGAAACAGGGACCGGGATTTACGAAATATACGGCCAAACAATTACTTCCCTCTCCTTTTATCTTAGCAGTACCGAGCATAAACCTAGTAAGAGCGATAGGTTCTTCCTTCTACTCCTTTATTCTCTTCCACATGACCCAGAGCACAGTGGGTAAAACCAGACCCTCTGTCATAAGCATTTTTTTTTTTTTTGATTGGAGGTTTAACGACCACCGTGAGCAACTCAATGAGCTATAAGCAGTCACCCGTCCCTAATTTAGGGTCACTGGTTCCAGGGAAGGGAGAGAGCCAGTGCCGTAAGACAAACACAACATCCATGCCTGACCGGGATTCGAACCCGGACCCCTTACGGACGAATGATCAGAGGCCAGCGCCTTAGACCACTGCGCCATCGGGGCGGCTGTCATAAGCATCATGCCACTGGGTAGAAACGAGTGACTCAAACATTTTCTTATTATAGCATTTTTATTTAATATGTTATAGTATTAGTTATTTTCCGCATTGTTATAGTAGCACTTTTAGTAAGTAATCAGTCAGAAGAGATTCAGTGTAAATTGATCAAAAACACGCGCACGTGACATGCAAAAGCCTCACTTAACATACAAAAAGGTTCAATAGGCATATTACCACGACCCCGGCAAGTTGCGTTGGTTGAGGAGCGCGTATAACACCGTCCAGATGGATAAACAATGAGGTTGCGTTCCCATAAATTTAAGCAACCCAAGCTCAAAGCTTACGGACTTCGCGTTATGATTTTATATGAATTCTTTACGAGGTATTCGCACAGAACCGATATGCCGCATTATTTTATGATAGGGAAAATTATCCACATTCTAGAAAGGTGGGCTACACAGAATCAAGTAATTAGCATGTTTATTATGAAAACACGCATTGAAAAAGTTGCAGCCTTTTGGTGGAGGCAAAATTAAAATTAACGTTAAAGTAGAACAAAATTAGCCATGTTTACTGGTCCGCGCTGTTAGGCCTGTTACGCCCCTAGATTTAAAATTGATACACGTTTTCAAATTTCTCTACGACGAAGAACACCGACCTGTCATATGTATTATATACATAAATATAACAACTTTGGAACTGGATGTGCGGAGAAAAAGATCATCCTACCTTATGCTACTCGTGATGAGTTGTTGTCTGGTGTTCTGCGGCGACGAGGCATATCTCTGTATCTGGCATGCAGAGTCGAGTGTAAGTACATACATACACATACACTGAAGAGCAATTGAATTAGAGACAGCTGGCGTTATGCAAATATGGCGCTGTGGGCGGCCCTGTAAACGGAAACGACATGACGTATGCAGCGATTCGACAATATAAGGAGTGATGCGACGGGACTCAGTAAGAGTCGGACGCAGTATGGGTAAGACGAAGGACCTAAGCGCATTTGACTGTGGGCAAATCGTCGGGGCCCGACGAATGGGTAAAGTCGGAAGTCGTGTAGGCACTGGGATTTTCACGAGCCACTGTGTCAGTGGTGCACCGTGAGTACATCGAATCCGGTAAAACCCTCCTTGCAAGGGCCAACTGCCGTGGACAGCAGCGTGTGGATGAGCGGGGTCATCGTCGTCTAGCTCGCATTGTAACAGCGGATAAACGGGCCACAGAGCAAGAAATCACTCGGCAATTTAACGCTGGTGCACAAAAACGAGTAAGCAGCCACACCATCCAGAACCATTTCCTCGTTATGGGGTACTGAAGACATCGTCGCACGAGGGTACCGCTGCTACCCGCACATCACAGGGTGCAAAGATTAGCATGGGGGCGGGAACATCGCCACTGGACCCTAGACATGTGGAAAAATGTTGCCTGGACTGATGAGTCGAAATTCACGTTGGTACATGCGGATGGCAGGATACGAGAACGGCGCAAATCACATGAAGCGATGGATCCTTCTTGCCAGCAGGGTACTCTTCAAGCTAGTGAGGGTGGTATTCTCGTCTGGGAACTGTTTTCGTTGGACTGAAATTGTGCCCCTGGTAAGTGTGACATCGTCTTTTACAGGTAAACGTTACCGGAATATCCTGGACGACCATTTGCTCCCGTTTGTGCGGCTTCAACATCCCACTGGGGACCGCAACCTGCAACAAGACAATGCACTGTGCCATCGCTCCCGAATTGTATCCGGATGGTTGGATGCACACTCCACGGATGTGACCTCGCTTCCTTGGCCAGCTAGGCCACCTGACCTGAATCCCATCGAGCACATCTGGGACGCCATCGAGAGAGATGTTTGAGGCTCTTACCCCCTCCATCAGATCTTCGTGAACTGTGAGAGCTTTTTCAGGGGTCGTGGATCCGTATGGCTTCCCAACACTTCCAGTTTCTTGTCGAGTCCATGCCGAGACGAATCGCTGCCGTCATCAGGGCGAAAGGTGGTGCTACACGTTACTAGACAGGTATCTCTAATTCAATTGCTCTTCAGTGTACATATCACTAAGCTGTTATCTGAGATTCAGAGGCTAGCTCCAAAAAGAAATACAAAGTACCAGATATTTTTACTTACTGTTGCTGTATCAAACTTCACCATTTACAGCGATCTTGACATACAACTCGGGCTTCACTTATATCCATTACACACCGTACACAAGATCTTTTATACTTCATACTCATAATCTTTTTCTCATGCAGACACTCCTGAATCTGATCCACCCATGTCTTCCTTGGCCTTCCTCTGCCTTTGCTTCCTGCTAAAAAGTTTTCTTAGTAAGCATGTTATCACTCATTCTTTCAACATGGCCAAACCACCGGAGCATATTGGTCTCCACCTTGCTAACAGCATTTTGCTTCACATCACACAACTGCAACACATTCTCATTTCTCACACAATCAGAACGTGTCTTGCCACAACACATTCTCCAGCCCAAAAACGACTTCTATGTTTCTTCTGTAGCACCCAGGTTTCACTACCATACATCAGAGTAGGAACAATTACACTTTCATACACAGCCATGCGGGACTCTCTAGAGAACCCATCATTCCTGTGAAAACCTCCCAGAGCAGCTATGACTTTCAATGCAGAATTCACTCGCCTACTAATTTCACCATCCAAGTTGTTCTCTTTGTCAAACATGCTTCCTAAATACACAAACTCACTCACCTGGTCAATCAAAGTGCCGTTTATACTTACATTACATTCAGTGCTACCCAATCCTCTCTCAAACACTATAACTTTGGTTTTCCCTTATTTATACTCAGTTTGAATTTCATGCATACTTCGTACATCTGAGACAACATACTCTGCAAATCACTTTTGCTCTCTTCCAACAGGACAGTGTCATCAGCATACACCAATCTGCACTCACAGATATCACCAAGACATAAACCACTATTATCTATTTTGGCATCACGTATGCACGCTCCATAAATATATTAAACAGCCAGGGTGACATTACACAACCTTGTCTGACTCCTTCACCAATAGAAAACCATTTTGATAAAACACCATTCACTCGTACACATAAGCTACCTCCAGCATATCTTCGAGTGTAAGTGCCAACTTAAAATTTACCGGGAAAGGAGCAACGTCTATGTCCAAGATGTTCTCCACTCTTTCGAATTTCGACACCTGTCTAGCTATACGATACTATAATTTCAAGACTGAGCATCCATATGTCTACCATTCTATATTTGTTCTTCTCCATCACTGTGTACTGTATGTTAAGTCCCTTTTGTTTTCACGTGGTCTGGGCGAGTTCTCAGTCCCTTAGGATTTTTCCGGCTGAGGTCTGGATTGCTTAACTGAGCTGACCCGCGCGCGACCCTGCAGATTATTGGTTGGGCCATAGTCCACTGAGCTACTAGATAGCGCCATCTGGCTTTATGGGCAGGTGTTGTTTTCCGTACTTTAAATACAACATATTTTCCATGGATCTGGTGAATAGCGAAATATTACTGCAGCTTACTTATGACAGAATTATGTCTTTCTGGTGACACTCCGGTGTGTTTTACTGGTACCTTTTAACTAATTAAATGGTAAAACAATGTGGTCCGAAATACGAAATTTTTCCCTGGCAACAGGCGTATTATTTAATTTAACCAGAAACTTCACGTCTATTCCTTGCTCAATTCTTGAACTCAGCATTTCTTCCACGACCGACAAAAGACACGTCTACGTTTATTATATGCACGTGTCATTGAACTAATGCAGAGAGTGTGAGGTAAACGTTACATTTCAAGTTACGGACAGTTCAAAGTCAATGGCCTCCCACTCACTTTTGACCTGCATCGCGAGTTTCATTCGCCACAAGAACAGCGTCCTTCTTTAATAGCCATACATCGTATATGATCTCATTTGCTCCACCATTATTTACGCTTTCCAACCGTATGGTGAAGAAGCGTATATGCTTCAGCTTTTTCCGTCCGTCCATCTGTCGGCACGATAACTCACGTAAAAATGGTTCCATTTCGATGAAATTTTAGTATGTAGTAGGGGACCACCTGGGGTCGAAGCCTATTGAAAATGGGACAAATGGAGCCAAAGGTCAGGACATAGGATCGGGATCCTTTCCATCGCCCTTATCCCATACTATTAAGGTGGACGTCAAGTAATTTTGCTTCTTATATTTCCAATGGAAAAACTTTTCTACACATTTCCTTCACAATTAGTGAGTTCCCAAGGATGGAAATTTGAACATCGGTTAAAATAACTTCATGTTATAACTTGGAATACTTAGCATTTTCTAAAACATAACCATAATTATATTAAAAAACAATAACGTTTCCTTTGGTGATGTTGAAACCAGAAAAAAAATGGCGCGACTTGTACTTTGATCACGTCAGTAGACGAATAAATGTTGGATTGCATAATTATGGTTATGTTTTAGAAAATATTAAGTATTTCAAGTAATAAAATGAAGCTATTTTAACCGATGTTCAGATTTTCATCCTTGGGAACGCATTAATTGTGAAGAAAATGTGTACAGAAGTTTTTCCATTGGAAGTATAGGAAGCAAAATTACTTGACGTCCACCTTAAAGGAGCAATTCTTGTATCTATGAAAATTTTATTTTGAAAATGGCTCTAAGGATTTGATGAAAGTCGTTAACCTACCATTTTCTGGTACTAGAAATCGATTTAGCTTGATCTCGACTTTAGCAAAATTCGTTTAGTGGGTTAAATAACCACCCCGAATTACCAAGTTTTCAGTATCATGGCGTCGTTCCGTTAACGTTACCCATGCTTAGAAATCTTATGACGTCACAAGCTCCCGATTGAGATTATGACGCGCGGTCACGCCATCTGTCTCATTACGTCTCGCGTTGTGTGTGGATCCTCTTAAAGTTTTATGACGTCACACTCTTTCGAGCAGATGGTCGCGATTCCCATCTGCCTCATTACGTCACGCGTTGTGTGCGTATCCCCGTCCGCACGATAACTCGCGTAACAGTCGTTCGATTTCAATGAAATTTTAGTATGGGGTGGGGACCATCTGGGAAGGAACCCTGTTGAAAGTGAACGAAATGGGGTCAAAGGTCAGGACATAGGAGCAGGATCCATTCCACTGCTCTTATGCGTCATAATTAACGTAAAAAAAGTTCGATTTCGATGAAATTTTAGTATGTGGTAGGGGACCACCTAGGGACAAATCCTATTGAAAATGAGCGAAATGGGGTCAAAGGTCAGGACATAGGAACGGAATCACTTCCATAGTCATTATGCGTCATAACTTACGTAAAAATGCTTCGATTTGGATGAAATGTTAGTATGTTGTAGGGGCCTGCCTGGGGAAGAATCCTGTTGAAAATGGGCGAAATGTTGTCAAAGGTTAGGACACAGGAGCGGGATCTATTCCATAGCCTTTATGTATCATAACTTACTTAAAAATGCTTTAATTGCGAAAAAACGTTATTATGTTATTGCGGAGGTATACTGAACCGGTTCTGTTTGATATCATCGAAATGGGATCAAAGGTAAGGGCACAGGAGCGAGGTTTATTCCACAGCCATTATCCTCATAACTTGAGTAATAACTTGAGTAATGATTTCTGGTATGTGGGAAAGCGTATTATAATCGATGCACTGCATGATTTTACTCACTTGTATTTCAAATTACTGCAGTACCTCATAGATTATACGGCAGATTCCTTTCAGTGGAATCAACTGTTGTGTGTGTGTGTGTAAATGCACAAAAATGAAATAGGGACAGAAATAATCCATTAGATAGATTGTTAAGATGCATACTTTTTAAGTGCGCACAGACATAGAGACGTTCTTAACAAATCGCTGGGAGCTTATAATAAAGAGCACTAAAATCGGCCAATGTATGGCAGTCGCAACCACCGCTGATGACGGTCCCTGTGAGTCTTCTATAAAACTCTAGTTCTTGAATAGTTACATGGTATATACAGTAAATCGTACTTTTGATTTGGTCTATTCATCATCCAATTATCTCGTTTTTTGACCACTTTTCCTTTCTTTTAGTATAAGTTAAAAAGCATATGCTGTTCAAAGATGGCTTGCTATACACAGGTTACAAAAAGTTAGAGATATTGCCGTTTCCAAGAGAAAACGTGCTGCTATGTAAATTTAGTTCCTACTGGAGATTGGTTATCAGCGTGTGTAGCTACGTCATATGCAAATTAGCATCACAACACAGAACGTGGTGTGCGAGCTCTGATGAAAGTTCCCTACGAGAAGTAGAAAACGGGTCTTTTCAGGCTTGGTCTAGATTCTAGAATGTATTGTCTTCGGTGTGAGATTTATCTGCAATGACATCCAGACGACGTTAAAGCATTGGCAACGGAAATAGGGCTTCGTCATGTCACAAGTAGTTGAACGGCAGATCCATGTGACTGCTGCTTTAGGATTTTTGCAAAATGTAGTAAGTCGGCTACACACAAGATTTCGACGGCATGGAAATGTTGCATATCGACCCAGGGGTAGTATTCCGAGGATAACCACCAGAAAAACAAGATCGCTACCCGACAGTAAGTACTCGGAGAAGGCCTAGTATCACCAGTAGGCAACTCCGCGATTACTTGGAGCTGCTTCTGGTGTCACACCATGTACTCAAACGGTACGAAATCGTCTTCAAAGGACTCAGAGCAAAGAGACAGCTAAGATGTATAGCACTGACATTAGCTCGCCGTTGTTAAAGACGTTCCTGGGTCCTGAAAGTCATTAAATACAGGTTGGTACCTATGTACCTTTCACAGACGATCCCGTTTAGCTCTTTATCCTGATACTCGATGAGGACAACCGTGGAGGAGATCCGGCACACGAATGCAACCACACTATATGGTCAGTCTACATTTATCAGCGGAAGCCTCTTCCAGTCTGGACAGGAGTGTGTTTCAATGCCCGTACTTCCTTGCACGTTTGTCAAGACAACAATGTACCTAAACGAGATCATTGTGCCCATTGTGACACTATTTCACGCTGCTATTGGGCATGCATTCCGTTTTCTCGATGGCAATGTAACCAGCCATTGTGCTCGGAGCGTGCTTTAGGAGCTGCAAAATCGTGAGATTGAATTTTTGCAGCTGCCTTGGAGGTCTCCTCACTTTAATCCCATTGATAACATTTGGGAAGCTGTACAGCGACATCTGGGTAACCACGTTCCATATCCCATCACACTGGCAGACCTCCGTAACGTGTTGCCTGTAATATGGGACGAACCTCGTTAGACACTCATCAATAATGTTATTGCAAGTATGCCTCGTAGGTTTCAAGACGTTCTTCGACATAGAAGTGGTGTTACCGGGTACTGAAATCCAGAGGTATGGACATTATTCAAATTTACCATTTTGTCTATATTGCAATATTACTTTGTTGTGTGCAGAAATTGCACAATAAATTGTTTTTGTAAACGCACTCTTTACAGTTTGTGTTACGTAGTCTCACTGATATTATTTCAATGCGTGCTACTTGAGTCAGATGCATACATCCTTCATTTCATGCAATATCCCTAACTTTTGTGACCAGTTTAGTTCCCTGCTCTCCAGGAGCGTTTATAACTATTCCATTGTCATTTAGTAATCTCTATACTGATTATGATGCCTGTGCGTACTGAAGTTCCTTTGATCTACAAATTTTTTTTTGGCCTCCTAAATTATTGCAAAATTACATCTCACCATTTTATTTGCACTATCTACAGCAACCACTTTTTGTGTAAGATCAGTAGGTTAACAGGTGTATGATTAATAGGTGAACATATGTATGATCAATAGGTGAACGCTGGCAGTGTTCACCTTCGTGATAATTTTCGATTGAAAATCACTTTGTTCGTACGAAATGAACTCCAGCTAAGTTTTACGAATATATGTGCTGCAAATCCGTGGGCAATCATTAAATAGATTTGGCTCAGATAACAACATAGGTGTGCCACAGGCTTATCCAAAGCAGGTATATCATGAGCTATGCTATTCACGTATTGCCTCTAGAATACCGAAAACAACTCTGAAGGCATTTTAGAATGCCTGATGCTAAGAGGAGACCGAAGCAGAAATTAAGTTTTCTTCTGAATATAATCGTTGCGATTTGCGAAATTTGAAACAGGAATTTTGACAGCGAGGTAACCTAGAAAATATCTGATAGAATAAACAGGAACAGATCAATGGACAAACAATAAAAGGAAAAATACACAAATCAAGACAAGAAAATCCGTGACCTTCCCCATGTAAAGCATTGAACAAAAGGCACTACTACGGAACAGCGAGTTTTCGATATGTTAGGAATTGATTCTTTTCATCGTCGGGGAAACATATAGCTAAATAAACCCCTAACCGCTGAATTCCCTTACAAATGAAGGATCGACGAACCTACTGGAGAGGCCACTGAAAGTAATCCACTGAACGGCTCTGCAACAGTATTGGTAGTATAAAAAACATTTACTTAATTTTAATTTACCGAATTTTTTGGAATTTAAAAAGCACCGGTATACAAGACCTTTTTGAAGAAACACTCAAAAAAAATATAACAAAAAAAATATATATATACACTGCCGGACAATTGCTAAGGACGGATGACAATAGCAACGATAGCAACCATAAAATGGAAGGCAGGAAAATGTGAAAATTAGCATAAGTGTGGGATACAGTAAGACGTGTTGTGCGCATGCAAATTTTGGATTGCCGAACTTGTTCGTGACGTCATAGCGCTGATAAGAGATATAAAGGATTTGACGCGTATTGACCGTTGTTGTTCAAACGCAAAGTTGAAAGGGAAGGAATCAATTGACGAACTTGCAATTTTTAGTATGTCTTCCCGACATCACCTAGATGATTTTACGCGTGGCCGTATTATTGGCAAGATTGAAGAAGGGCGAAAAATAATAGATGTTGCCAGGGAGTTCGACGTCAGCCACAGTGTTGTTTCAAGGCTTAGGAAATCATTTCAAACAAATGGAGAGTGTAGCAAACGTTACGGGGAGGTCGTGTTCGCAGTACTGCTGGACAATCGTCCAGCAGCACTGCTAACAATTGTCCAGCAGTGCTGCTGGACAGTTGCTAAGGACGGATCATAAACGGCTATATAGCGCATAAAAAAGTAAGTGTGGTTGGATGCCAAGTGAAATAAAATAATGTCAGAATGCCAGGACATTACAAGAAAGACAATTTATTGTGCTCTGAAATCCAGAAGGCTTTGGAACGTGTTCAAGGGACAAACAGGCCTTTTTGTGCAGAATACGTAAACGTGAAAAAAATGCAATTACCGTCCGCAGGCGTTCCGGCGTTTGATGTCAATACGGGATATGGCCACTATGGAGGGCGATGCAAGATTCCACACGTCGTGTCATGCTTTGCACAACATTATCAAGCAGCTGTTGGGGTAATTTATCCCATTCCTCTGTCAGTGCACGGATGAGGGTGTCCTTGTTTATTGGAGGGCATTGGCGACCAGCAAGACTCCTCCCCAAAGCATCCCACACATTTTCAATGGGATTCAGATCTGGAGAACGTGCTGGCCATACGAGGCGTTGAATATCTTCGCTCTCAAGACACTCCTGGACAGCGACTGTTCGATGACATGTTGCGTTGTCGTCCATGAAAATGAATCTATCACCGACAGCATCACGGAACATGCGAACATGAGGTAGCAGAACATCATTAATGTATCGTTGGCCAGTCATAGTCCCAGTTGGAAGCACATAGAGAGACGTGCTGCCATTGATCATGATGCCAGCCCATACCATGACACTACATGTCGGATATCGGTCCCTTTCCTGTATGTTTGCTGAACAATATGCAGTACCACTATCACGCCAGATCAGTTGTCGTCGACAATCAGACGATAGACTGTATCTACTCTCATCTGAGAAGAGGACAGCAGACCAGTCGTTATCAGTCCAATTGCGATGTTGATGGCACCATTGCAAACGGGCGGTACGGTGACGTCTGGACAATGGGATGCACACAACAGGACGGCGGGCGTATAGTCCTCCTTCATGCAAACGTCTGGCGACAGTTTTTCGGGAGATCCGTTTGCCAGTAGCAGACATAAACTGATTTGTTACCTCACTAGCTGTGCTGCGCCGGTGTCTTTTTTGTTGATAGCACTATGTACCGATCTTTTGCATGTGTCGTACTGCGAACACGATCTCCCCCGTGACATTTGCTACACTCTCCATTTGTTTGAAATGATTTCCAAAGCCTTGAAACAACACTGTGGCTGACGTCGAACTCCCTGGCAACATCTGTTATTTTTCGCCCTTCTTCAATCTTGCCAATAATACGGCCACGCGTAAAATCATCTAGGTGATGTCCGGAAGACATACTGAAAATTGCAAGTTCGTCAATTGATTCTTTCCTTTCAACTTTGCGTTTGAACAACAACGGTCAATACGCGTCAAATCCTTTATATTTCTTATCAGCGCTATGACGCCACGAACAAGTTCGGCAATCCAAAATTTGCATACGCACAACACGTCTTACTGTATCCCGCACTTATGCTAATTTCCACATTTTCCTGCCTTCCATTTTATGGTTGCTATCGTTGCTATTGTCATCCGTCCTTAGCAATTGTCCGGCAGTGTATATATATAACAAAAAAAAAAAAGAAACCGGCATTTTAAAGATTTTTATAAAAGAGAAAAAATTAAACTTCATGCGTAAAAAACGGCAGCTTATGAATAATTGAATCCTTGAGATTTGCAAAATTTGCAAAGTGCGATATCGCTGGTGAAAACAACGTAGAGAAACTCCCCTCAGTCCATCAGCCAATGGTATACATGCGGTGTAGGATTTGCCCGCGATCTCACACTTTCGTACAGCCAATGGCCTTCGTTATTGTTCGGATGGTCATCCTTGCCGCATGGCTGATATGTCGAAGTAAGACGGCCTTGGTCGAAGTCATCGCTGTTCTGTGGTATACGTTCAATTCCAGGGAATGAGAACTACCCTTTTTTAATCTAAAGCTTTGCCAAGAACCGCTCGGTATTTAAAAAAAATACATTCAAAGAAGCGAACTGGCTGACCTCTTCACGTTATTGGCCGACAGCAAGTAAGCGAGAGACAGGACCTTAGCGGAAGATCCTGAAGGCAACATGATCTGTTAGATCAGTGTTTCTCAAAGTGTGGTCCGCGGCGGCTTATCAAGTGGTTCGCAGGAAATTTCAGAAGAAAAATTAATAAAGAATGCGAGAATCCCTCGTCTTAAATTTTGAGTGCATGCTCAACCCGAATATCCCGAGCTATCAGATAGAGCCATTATTTATTTTCCTTACAACTGTGAGTTCGGATTTTTGGATTTAGTTCAAATTAAGAGCAAGAAAAGAAATAGATTAAATGTGGAAGCTACTCTACTACTCAAACTATTGGTCTTGGAACCAGATATAGATAGCTTGGTAAAAGATCGCAAGTAGTAGTACCATGCTTCTCATAGATGCTATGATTATTATTGTAGTTATTATTTTTATTACTTACAATCTTTACACGCGGAATTTCAGGAAAGTATTAAAATCAAAGTATAATTGCCCATATCACATTTTGCATATGATGTAACTTGAATTGTATGGAACATTTCTTTTTGCCGCGGCATGAATTTAGGTGGGGGTGTTGTGGGTTGATGGGGTGGGTGAGATTTTTGGAGAAGATTTAAGTAATTTTCCATAAATATTACCTGCTATAAATCTTACTTTTTGGCATTTCGAGGAGGGTTTGAACCCCCAAACTTCCTACCCTGACTACGCCCATACTGTGACTACATTGCCAATTATTTAATTAAGCGAATGATCTCTCTTTCCTTATACAACTGACAAAATAAAACCATAACTCAACAAACTCTTTCTTTCATTCTCTATGAAATACAGGTACTCTAAAAATTACTTTGTTTTAAATAGAGTTGGCAGCCGACCGGTATTTTAAGCACCTGGTCAGAATGTTTGTCGAATTTCTGTTTGTTTATGTTTGGCAAAGCCGGTGGTAATTGCTTACTAACCCTATTGAGGACTGTATTATTTTCAAGTAAAAAAAGCTGAAAATTTCCAAAAAACTTTAATATTTATCAAAAAAAAGCTAAAATTAACTAAAAATTGCATTTCAAGGGGGATAAATTGAGCCGGAACTCATAAGCCCGTCTATAAATCACATAAATCGGGGAATACTTTGGTTGTGTCTTTCCTTGGAGCGGAGGGAGGAAGGGGGAGTTATCACTCACCGGCCGATGAGGGTGTCTCTGGTAGATCCTAATATTATTAACCAGGGTTGGCAACTTCAGACAACATATTTTTCAATTTCAAATTTCACTGAGGGAAGTTCCCCAGGCTCCCCCGCTTGGTAAGTAAAGAAATGCTTCAAGTGCTCCACGAGCGACCAAAGTTTGAGCGCCATCTTTTATCGTAAACTGAAAATAAACGGTTGCTCCCGCCAATTAAAATTCAAGCAAAATTTGCACGGTTAATAAATGGAATTTTCCGATAATTACGTCTCTAGAGTATTCATGTTACTGTGAATAAATAATATTTTTGCATTTTGTCTACGAAAGTTCTGCATAAACGACGATAGCAGACCCTGCTCATAAAAAAAAAAAAATAGGCCACGCCATAAAGTCAGTCGTCACAACTTCGGGACATACATGTTAAATAACTGCCTGTTCATTGATCGGCCGCAAATAACTCGTAATCCACAGCCGATCGCAAACATCGCATACTCGACCGAACTCGTTCTTGATGAATTTTTCTGGAATTCCGCTGTTGCTTTTTCATAAATATTTTTATAAGACGTTGGCTTTACGTAATCCGGCTCCTTTATTTGACAACAGTCAATATCCGCGAGTGCATACGAAAATCCATTGGCACCGCGGCGTCGACCGGCGCTCCAGAGGTGCTCGCGACGGGCTTATTTTGAAACGCTCTTTTGGCATCGCGATAGCATTTGCAGAGCTCGGCATTAGTAGTTTGGGGGTTTCTTGGGTTCACAAATTTCTTGTTCGGCCAGTCTTTTCAGTTTACGCAGCTCCTTTCTGCGCTCAACCTCGCATTTTCGTGGCATTTTGACGGTTCCCCCGCTAATTCTACAAATCTGGGAAAAAAAAAAGTACAATTACTTTACCATCTACTTTTATAGTTAACAGCTGAAGTTGTAATTTTTTGAATTCACACGACTAGTCCACTATACGTTAACATCAATTACATACCAAAATCAGTGTCAATCACCTTTAGTTCAGAAGTATTAAAAAACAAAACAAAACTGCACTCGCAGCGCAGAGCACAAAAATGACCATCCACTTCGGCGCGCTGTCACGAACTGCCATTGATCCGCCTGCCCCACCACATATAATTGCCAATAAATGTCATCTATGCGCTATCAAACGATACTAGCGCCTTTGCCACGCCCCCGATAACCCCGGAATTATTGCGAGTTGAAATCGGTCACACAATTATGTCGCGTCCACCGCTAATCTGTATCGTGCTATAAGACGTAGTTCCACGTCAAAACACATGCGTGCGCATAGTTAACAGTGGATAAACATCAAAGTATAGTTGACATAAGCATTCACGGTACCATGATATTGCAGAAAAAGTGCAAAATAATATCAATTGCTGTACCTAAGAAGAAGTGACAACATTTCAAACTCACTTATGGAGTCTTTTTAACAGCACGCATTCTTATGTACTCATGGCGACAATATTTACCTTCCGTATTACGCAGGGAGTTTTGACACTAATTTTTTGGAAAAAAAAAGTGTGTCTTACATTCCGAAAAATACGGCACTTCTAAATTTTTTCAGATTTATTTTTCTCTGAAAGCAAAGATTATTTTCTGTATTTTATATGGCAGACCTGAAATTAACATGAAATACTGAAATAGCTTTTATTTCTTTAGAATCTGTTGGGTAATTAAGTTCAAATCCAATTTAAAATGCAGATATAACACATGTGTCGGATGTAAGGATCCGATATATTGCCAAGAAAGACAATTTTTCTCTCAACATTTATTGAGGTTCTACATGTAAAATACACTGTATTTAACAACGGTAGAAGAATTCAATGTCCAATTTATTTCTTTTTCATATCCTAAATTTTAAGATTTCGTGTATTTCTCCATTTCCGTTTAGTAAAGTTTTTTCCTTTGGTATATTTTGCTGTGTTATTAGCACATCTTTTGTAAAAAAAATATCGTGTTTATGTTATCACTTTGTCCTCCTGTATGTCCGTCTGTCTCTAGACACCATATATGTGCAACTATTAATCCAATTTGAAAAATTCTTTTTGCATCGGGATGCTTGAAATGTGAAAATCACGACCCTTCCATTCCGGTTGTTTTCCTATGTACAGTTTTGCCACTAGAGGGCTAAATGTAGATGATATCGAATTCAAAATATATTTTATTCCGTATCATTATTTCTAAATATCCGATTGGAAACATTATTTTTCCCTTCGATGCCACTTATATCGAAGACCATTTTAGGTTAGAGTCTCTTTTTCAACTAACGCACAGATTTTCTGCTAGGGGCGTAAAGATAAATGAATTTTCCCAGATATTTCTACTTCTAAAAGACCGATATGAAAAATTCTACCTGCATCGGGTAGATCTCCTGATGGAAAATGTTTTGCATATAATTCCTACAAAATTTTTTGGTAAAGAATGGTTTGACCACCAAGGGGCGAAAGTGTCTATTTCGGCTTCTGATGCACTTGCTGCAAAATTTGCGCTTCTGAAACACGATTAAAAAACTTCTTTCGTAGACCGATACCTCTCACTTCCGAAAACCTTTTGATACTATTCTCCTGCTTAAAATATTGTATAGTTTTTCCGTCAGAATTCGTAAATGCATATCGCATTTTAGTCGATATCTCTGTTTCTAAAGTAGATTTGAAAATTTCTTTCTTTGTTGAAAAGCGTTTCAATTGCGAAATGTTTCTCATATAATTTTAAAATTTTCTTAACGCACTAGTGTGCTAGTAGAGGGCATAGGTTCATGTTTCCGTTTAGAGCAATACCTGCGGAAAAAAACACCCGATTCAAAAAATTCGTTTTCTGTCAGATACTACTAACTACAGAAATTTTTTGTGTACATTTCCTTCTCAAAATTACGCAGAACGTCTTCGCTAAGTGGAGCAAATGTTTAATCTGTTTTTCTCAATATCTCTGCGTCTAAACGTGCGATTTTAAAAATTCCTTTAACACCGGATACCATTTACTTTGTCAAACACTTTACGTTTGTATATGAGGACTTTTGTAGTTCACAGTTCTGTCGTTAGGTGGCGTTTTTTTATTTCTCTTTGCAGTTGTATCTGCGCTTGTAAAAATCCTATGAGAAATTTCTGTTTTTCTACTGTATGCCATTCTCTACAATAAAAATAAAGAGCTTTATCCTCTGTAAAAAACGCACAGCTTCACCGCTAGGGGCGTAAAGGTCAAAACCTTTTTCTTGCTCTCTCTGCTTCCGGGAGAAGTACTTGGAAAGTTCTTTTTCTTTAGCATAGCTTTTACCATGAAGAATATTTTCCGCCTGTTTTCAAACTTTCCACTATGCAAAATCCTTCCGTAGAAAGCGTTGAGTTATATCGTATTTCCTTCCATATTTTTTCTTTTAACTTTTGATTTGAAAATCTCTTTGCCGCCCCGGTGGCGCAGTGGTCTAAGCGATGGCCTCTGATCATTCGTCCGAAAGGGGTCCGGGTTCGAATCCCGGTGAGGCATGGATGTTGTGTTTGTCTTACGGCGCTGGCTCTCTCCCTTCCCTAGAACCAGTGACCCTAAATTAGGGTCGAGTTGCACACGGTGGTCGTTAAACCTCCAATAAAAAAAAAAAAAATCTCTTTGCCTCTGATGCCGTCCTTTTTGTGCGCCATTTTTTAACTTTCGTAAAATACTTTTTAGCTGCTGGTGGAAGTATGCAGCGGTTTCTATTTCTGAACGTTTTACCGATTTTATGTAGAAATTTGGTTGATATTTTTTTCTAACCGTTTCCATGGATTGGAATAACTTCAATAAATTTTATTCGCGTCGGAAAGGATTCAGAAGTCGTGCTCATTACAATCGGAAATTTGGTGTCATCTTTCGTGTTTTTACTTGATTTTCGACAGAAACGATCTTTTTTGGAATTTGCAAGCTATCGAAAGAAACAAAATTTATCATTTTTAGGTGAATAATAAATAAAAATAATTTTTTTACCCCGATGGTTTGGACAATAAACGCATAATGGAAAATAATGACGAATCTCGCCAGAAGGGAAATTATTAGGCAAGCTGCTGCGATGGTGTAAAGAACTGAAAAAAAAAAAAAAACCGCCACGAAGCTCTGCTCATCATTTAAAATTTTAGAAACCTAAGTTTGTGTACATTCGCCATTACTGGCAACTGGTAGTCCGAAAATGTAATGGGAGAGATATTATTCTCTTAAGTATAAGCAGCCGAGATAAGTAGCAGCATGTTCATTCTTGCAAGAGTGTTTTATGACGCTTCAGTAGCAGAACTGCGCTGATTAGCACGAGAATTTGTGAGCTCAACGAGGCGAAACTATTGCAGAGAATTTTCTGGGGTTTGCGGAAAGGGCTAGATAGGCACTTTCTTAAAGAAGCAAACACGGTCAAGCTTCTGGAAATATGGAGCTACAAGTTAGAAGAAGAATCTCCGGATTTGTTTGATGAAATGAAGGTGAAAATTTTTCATTCGAAAAGTTACACGTTGATGAAGTCTGTTTTTCGTGATCTTTGCATTTCGTAATTTCGTTCCGATTTTTTAACCGAAAATTGAAAAGCAGGATGTATAGTTTTTAACGTTTCAATTACTTGAAGTTCTTGACTTGCTATGTCCTTAATTAGTCTTTCGTTAACCATATATCTCACATCAGAAATGACAAAGTGAACAAAACGGCCAGGGATTAGCAGTGGTGTAAGTACGTATTAAAGTGTGCTCCCGCCGCCTCCCACAAGATTTATTTCAGCACCCCAAAAAACAGTAATTTCCCCAGGATTTCAAACACGAGGGAGGATGTGTTGTTTGCGGTGTGTGTGGGCGGGGGGGGGGGGAGGTCGAAAAGTCAGCGAGAGTGTCTGAAAAATTAAAGGTGGTACCAAGAGCCCTGTAGTTTTAACTTTTTAAGTAATAGGTTTAACAATACGTGTAATCGTTTTGTCCAAAACTAAAACAAATCACTTGAAGAAATCATCCTCTTATACGCGCAGATCTGCGGCTGCAGTGAATAAACGTTAGCGCCTGTCGTGTACGTAATCTTAGGTGATTAACTGTTTCCCAACATCCTCCATGTGGCCTCGCGCTTTTCCTCAGCAGCGCAGAGAGAGGGCGATTAGTGAACGGTCTTTTTTTTTTTTTATTGGAGGTTTAACGACCACCGTGAGCAATTCAATGGGCTATAAGCTGTCGCCCTTCCCTAATCACTGGTTCCAGGGGAGGGAGAAAACCAGTGCCGTAAGACAAACACAACATCCATGCCTCACCGGGCGGGATTCGAACCCGGACCCCTTTTGAACGAATGATGAGAGGCCATCGCTTAGACCACTGCGCCACCGGGGCGGCAGCAATTGCATGATTTATAACCCATTGCAAAGCGATCTCAGCCTCCCCAGTGGCGCAGTGGTCTAAGCGATGGCCTCTGATCATTCGTCCAAAAGGGGTCCGGGTTCGAATCCCGGTGAGGCATGGATGTTGTGTTTGTCTTACGGCACTGGTTTTCTCCCTCCCCTGGAACCAGTGACCCTAAATTAGGGATGGGAGGCTGCTTATAGCCCACTGAGTTACTCACGGTGGTCGTTAAACCTCCAATACAAAAAACAAAAGCGATCTCATTACAACCAATTGCAGAGCTGGCGTATTATAACCCGGTGCCAAAGGGCTGGATAACTTCAATCTGCAGGGCATACAGTGTTTTAAAAATGAAACTTGGATTTTACTTAGGCAAAGCTAAATATATCTTAAAGAAAAATACGAATCTTTGGGTTAATTATTTGTTCGTTTGTTTTTGTGCGTGTTTGAATTTTTTTCACTAAACTATAACTGGCAGCTCGTTACCTGCGCAGCAACTTGTTCTTTATTTTCGTGCATAGCGTCACGTCACTAATAATTTATAATCACCAAATCGCAATTTACCCGCTGGCACTTAAGAGCAAGCATTTGTACTAAAATACGAAAAACCTCAATCAGATTACTCAATATATTATTCGTCTATTCACATCAGTGATGTACATATACCAGGCACTGAATAAGAAACTTTTATTCATTACCGGGTTGGACATCTTTTAGCTCCGAAGTACAACACGTATGCGGTGTAGCATGGATTTTACAAGGTGTTCGAGTGTATCTACGTCTACATATAGCATACCAGACGTTCACTAGGCAGTCCTTTAAGTGGCTCAAATTTGATGGAAGAGGAAGTTGCTACCGGATCTGTTTTCCTAAGATGTCCTATGAATTCTCAATGGGGTTTAGATACGGGCTCTGTGGCTGCCAGGGAAGACGGTGGAATTTCTCTGTAATGTATAATTGCGTGATAAAAATGGAGGAAGATGGTGGAAGTCGCTGCACCGTATAATTGCGTGATAAAAAATTCATGTAATATACAAATGATGTCTACCACGTTATTTTCAAAAATCATCTTCATTCTATATGTATTCCAATTCCCTGAATTCTTATGTCTACCATTGTCTCGAAAAAGCCTCCCAGAGGAGTGCGAAAGCTTGACGAATCTTTGTGCTGATTACACCACAAAAATAAGCGTATTTAATACACTAAATGCTTTTCATGATTATTCAAGTCTGGTGTATTTAAAATAAAGTTACTACTGACGATTGTTCTTAAATAGTTGCTTAGATCACGTGGTAAAGTACTTTGCATATACGCTTAGCAAGTGACCCATGCATGTATGTACATAAGGGTTTGTAATTCAGTGGCCGCTGTGTGTAGTTCTGCACGAAAAAGTGCCTTAGATTTAAACTAATTCGGTAAAAACAGCCCGGAGAAAAAATCCTCAGATTTCTCAAATGCGATGTGAAATCTTACTTGTTGCTTCAATATTTAGTATTTTTATTAAATTTTATTATTAATTATTTTATCAGTTTTTATTATAGTTGCTTAATTCGAGCAATTTTAGATCAAACAATGTTACGGAGTAACATGCCAAGGCTATTAAGTTTTTCTTCAGATATATTTTGCTGTTCTACGTGATTCAAAATCTTCAGTGTTGGAAATGCCTATGGATAGATTAACAAGTATTTAGTGTGTCTGCTGCGCCGTCTTCCAAAGATTATGAGCCGGGCGCAGTGGTCTAAGCGATGGCCTCTGATCATTCGTCCAAAAGGGGTCCGGGTTCGAATCCCGTGAGGCATGGATGTTGTGTTTGTCTTACGGCACTGGCTCTCTCCATTCCCTGGAAGCACGTGACCCTAAATTAGGGACGGGCGATTGCTTATATCCCATTGAGTTGCTCACGATGGTCGTTAAAACCTCCAAAAATAAAATAATAAAAAAAAAAGATTATGAGGTGCGCGAAGGGGATTTCTTTTCTGCTGCCTAGAAGGAATCAGAAAATGAGCAACTGGAATTTCTTTCATGAGAGCGGTAGCTGGTGGCGAATTGTTTAGTACATAAAAACCCGTCGAAACTGCAAACCTCTTGGCACTCAGCCTGTGTGAGTTTTCTCTGCAATCTTCTTACCTTAGCGGTGCAACCTTAACTCACGTGGAAGCCAACTTTAAAAACTTTATTCTGAGATAGAGAGCTACTGTCTACACAAAAGAATATACATTATGCGAATACTACCAGTCATGAGGAGCAATACGACGTAGCCCAACTACACTGCTAGCCACCCAAAATGCAACACCAAGAAGGACACGAGATAGCAAAGCCAGATTTACTGGACATATAACAACAGATACAAAGATGAAACGATTGAGCTTACAGGCCCGTGCGATTTGCGGAACATACAGACATCAATAGTTCGTGTGGCCCCCCATGGCTGGCAATAACGGCCGCTACACGCCGCGGCATCGAACGAAAGAGGCTTTGGACGTGGGCTTGGGGTCTGTCGGTCCAGGCTTCTTGCACACGTTGCCACAGTTCATCAGGCGTAGCCGCGGGTGGTACTTGCCGGGCCACTCGGTTGCCGATCAGCGACCAGATGTGTTCGATGGGTGACATATCGGGAGAACAGGCTGGCCACGGCAGCAATGACACCTAGTGGGCCGTTAAGAATTGTTGCACGATGCGTGCCACGTGCGGGCGCGCATTGTCCTGTTGAAACGTTGCCGCTGGCAGGTCCTGCAGGTAAGGGAGGACTGCAGGCTCCAAAACTTCGGAGATGATGCGGTGGATGTTGAGTGTACCAGCGATGCGTACCACAGGGGTGCAGGTGTCATATACAATTGCGCCCCAAACCATAACGCCAGGTGACGGACCGGTATGGCGATGCATAATGCAGGCGTCATACAGTCTCTCGCCGCGGTGCCGCCACACGCGGATCCGACCGCCGTGGTGCCGCCACACGCGGATCCGACCGCCGTGGTGCTGCAGGCAGAAGCGGGATTCGTCAGAGAAGACAATGTCGTGCCATTCCGTAGTCCAGATGCCACGTTAAACGGCCCACTGCCTCCGCACTCGCCAGTGGTGTAACGTCAATGGTAATCGGAGCAATGGGCGCCGTGCGACAAGTCCCCGCTTCTGTAGACGACGTCGAACGGTACGTGCTGACACAGGTTGCTGCGGAACACACCCTAATTCCTGCGCTAACGTTCGTGATGTGGCGGTGCGAGCCGTCAATGTCCGCCGCACAACATGCCGTTCCTTTCGTTCGGCAATCGCTCACGTCGGTCTGCCCGTCCGTCCCTCCTGCACCCACCGAATCCATACTCGCCTCACTGTGGCTGGATGTCGTTCCACACGGACGCCGATGTTTCGGTACGATAAACCGCGGTCGCGATAAGCCACTATTCATCATCTGTCGAACTCCGAAACGTGCTGGAATAACTGCCGTATTCTGCGACGAGGCATCAGGAAGCTTTCCACGCACAGGTCCAGCAGCACAACACACTTCCACTACTTACACCCCGCCTTCTGTGCACCCTTCTTATAGTGCTTCTCGGTGGCGTGGCGGACGCACATGATTTGCATATGCCCTGCAATGCTAATCGTGTGCATGTCCTCTCGCGGGCGAAGCATCCTACGAATATCAGGCCAATCGGATGCTTCCTTCTTAGTGTTGCATTTTGGGTGGCCAGCAGTGTATTTTGTCTTATCATTGCTGTACAAACATCGATTAAGATGCGAATTTCCGTGCATATAAAACACAATATTAACTTTTTTTTTCGAATATTTGATCATCTGAAGGAATTTCTTTGCCCAACTTCTTGAACCATGTAACCACGAAAAGTTTTTAAGAGCCACTAAGCCTAGAAAAATGGGGTCTTATAGTCGCTAACTTTAGAAAAAATAGTGCCTTAGAGCTTCTAAGTCTAGAAAAAATGGCCTTAGCACCGCTAATCCTAGAAAACTAGTGCCTTAGCACCGCGAATCCAAGAAAAATTGTTCCTTAGAGCCGCTGAGCCTAGAAAAATGAGGTCTTATAGTCGCTAACTTTAGAAAAAATAGTGCCTTAGAGCTTCTAAGTCTAGAAAAAAAAGGCCTTAGCGCCGCTAATCCTACAAAACTAGTGCCTTAGCACCGCGAATCCCAGAAAAATTGGCCCTTAGAGCCGCTAAGTCTAGAAAAATAATGTTTTGGCACCGCTAAGGCACCCTAAGTCCCTTCTACACCACCGATTCACATTGATATACACCAAGCTTCTACCTCTCTTGCTATTCCAACTATATTGCCACTATGAAGCTCATATCCACACTTTCATTTAACGCAGTCTATTTTATTTTCTTCTGACTCACTGTCAGCGTTACCAAAATCCAAAAGCTACTGTATTAGGGGAAGTAATTGGCCGTTCAGTGAAAAATCTTTAAATGAGAAGGAAGGAAATTTACATAAGAAAACGGAAACTCAGAAGAAACGTTAAATTAGAGATAAAGGTTACACATTATTTTTTACCGAGAAAAAGCACTTTCCGTTCTGTTACGAAAATGAAGATATTAAAGATTTTTGCTGAAGCAATCAGCAGGAGATTTTTACGCGTGAGTAAGCATGAGCAGAAGAACATGACTATTTACGATTGAGTACAGCACGAGAAAAAGTATATGATATCTTACATGTGGTGACAGCATGTACAAAATAGCGTAACTACATCATACGTGTGTATGTAGACAATGTGTATAAAAAAGTGCAGGACATGCTTTGTGTGAATGCATCATGAGCAAGAAGTATGGCATCTCATGTGTGAGTAATGCGAACAAAACAGCTTGTCATCTTATGAGTCAGAACGGCATTAACAAAACTGCGTGGGTGAGGCATGGATAAATAAGTATGACATCTTCAGTGAGTGAGTATAGATGAGCAGAGGATGACTAAAACACCTGATGGCCCAAGGTCAACAAAGCGGCTGTTTCCCCATCAAAACAAAATCTTTCAGTAATATACAGCGCTTGGAGATGTCATGTGATACACTCGGCACGATATACATGTTGCATATTTCCTTCCAATAATTTAATATTCGCATTAAATGAAAGAGCTGTGTCATTCTTAATCCTATATATAAATATTGATGGTGTGATGCTTGAAAAGTCGTAGAATTTTCAAGCATTACATTTAATTATATTAATTATTTACGAATCTGTACTAATAATTTTAGTAACTTCAGAATCTGTAATAAATTGCAAATTAAAATTGATTTTGATCGTGAAGTGACGCAGAAATTCCAGCGAAGAGTAGCATAGGGTTTTGTAAAAATTTAAATTGCTCCCGTAGCGAAGGCGTTGGAGACTGAACGAAGAGAGAGGGCCACAAAGCCTCACATAAAATATTGCTTTCACAATAATAATAATAATAATAATAACAAAGACGAGGGGCCACCAGAACGTATGTGCATACAAATTATAGAAAATACATTTTAAAGGAGAATCTGCAAAGTGATAAATGTAGAAGATGTGGTATGTGCAGTGAGACCATTGAACACATCTGCGCGGGATGTACCACGCTAGCAAACGTTGATTATATGCAGCAACATTATAATTATGCTAATATGATACATCAACAATTAAAGCACGATATAGAACTATCAGTGTCAGAAGTGTCATACTATAAATATAAACCCACTGAGATACTAGATAATAAACAATAAAAATTATATTGGGACCGTGAGATTAAAACAGGCGTAACCATCTCTGCCAATTGTCCAGACATAGTGCTTTATGACAAAAGGCAGAAGGAAGCAGTCATTATCGACGCATCGTTGCCGCTGGACCGTAATATTCAGAATACCTATGTAACAAAAACTAACAAGTAAGTGGAACTGGCTGCGGAGATTAAACAAATGTGGAAGCTGAAAACAGTTCACATTCGGCCATTGATTATCTTTGCAACTTGTATTATTCCTCAGACTCTCATAACTCAGTTTAATGATTAAGTTCTACAACACCTAAGGCCCAAAATCCAAGAAGCAGTAATTCTCGATACGTGCCACATCGTACGACGGTTTTTAAAACCGTGAGTAACTATGTCTTAACTTGACGTCTTGTCCATACTGACAAGTGGACCATGCTACAGATGCCATTACTGTAGATGATAAAAATCAAATATAATAATAATAATAATGATAATTAGTATTATTATTTTAAGTTCAGAAGAGACAGAAACATTGGTTCTAACTTAGGGGTGGTTGACTACTTACAAACGTGATGGTCACAGTGATCTTTAATTCCCCAAACAAACAAAAAAGACATAAGCCAATTTAGATAGGAATAGTGGAGCTGTTGACATGCCACACGCACGGGATTAAAATGTGTTTAATTAGTATACCACACAGCTGTACATTGAATTTATGCTATTTTTTTACAGTATAAGTTTAGTTCACAAAGGAAATTCTGAAGAAAATGCCTCTGTAAGGTAATGTAGACCCACCTAAAACCGAGAAACCAAATCATTACAGTTTGAACTTAGGTGTGGATGTTCCAAGTAAGGAATTAATTTGAACATAATTCAACTCATATTTTTGGATATGGAGTCTTCATATAGTGCACGCTTTTCTATAATAAGACGGTTCAGAGTGTAACTTTTGTGATTGCAGCATTACGCAACTTCTTATGCTGCGCCAGTCACCTCGCGGACGGTGTTGACTATAGGCGTGTAATACGAGATTCGTAAGTTTCGAAACCGGTGATCGAAAGTGCAAATAATTGAGATTAAATTTTGTTACAAGTTTGGTAAAAAAGCTTGAGAAGTACATGACGTATTACAAAGTGCTTTGGAGAAAATACTTGATCCAAACCAAAAATATTTGCAGATTTCAATTTTTTAAAATGGCTGAAATTCAGCGGTGCAATTATGGACGACCACCAAAATTTCCGTAAACTAAATAAAATGCAATATCTATAAGATTAATTGGAAGACATCAGAAGTAAAAGTTACTCCTCCTTCCCTGGGAAATTTGCTTTACCTAAAGGCTTTGCAGGGCAATAGATTTTTTGTTCATACGAGCATGATCAATAAAAATCAGAATACAGTTGACACTTTTACGAAAGGAGAGTTTCTAAAGACAGCAGGATTGTTTTGTTCGGTGTATGAAACATCAAGAAAAACGACTAATTTGAAAGCTGCTGTGCTTAATTGAGTTATTTATTTCGATACTCTGAAATAATCAGATTTCTGTATATATTATACTGTATATGTATGTATATAAAGTAACTACATAGCTGAAAGGGCCATGTTTTTCTCTATGTGCTTCTACGTAATGAAGACTTTGGTGACGAAGCTGTCGCAGATCGCATTCGTGACGAGGCTATCTTAGACTGATTATGCATTCTTCTCAGGCTCATATAAACAAAGAAAGAGACTTTCTCTGCACAATCAGCATTCAGCCCACAAAATCCAACGGCGAGAGTGTATGCCACGACTTATGGGCGAAAATATGAGATTATCAGGAAGGAAAGAAATCTTATTTGGCTTTTGACCGAGAAATAGAATTACTCGTGGCTCTTTCAAACAAGACACGTTAAGACTATATCAGATGTAGCAGTCCCCCGGTTACTGTAATACATGTTTCAAATACTTCGGAAAACTTGAAATGTTATGTTTTCTGGAAGCAAGATTGGAACACGCATCTGCACATTACCACTGAAATATGTTTACTCTACAACACCCTAGAATAATACATTTCCACATAACTGAGGTACTTAAGTGGCCTAACAACTCATTATGATCTATCGGTGTTAAGGCTTTGTTTGATAGCTTGAGACTTGAGCTGCAATAGGTGTTTTTTTTTTTTTTGAAGTTTGATTGTTTGACAAGGGTAGCGCAAAACCTAATTACTGTCATTATCGTACCCAGATTCATATGTGGCTTTAACCCTTTCTGAAATTCTGCAGCATAGAAGGAGGTTCGTATCTGGCCAAATCCTGGGATAATTTTGCGAAACACCTAGATCTCATATTACAGAAAACCTACATACCAAATTGGGTGAATCATTTGAAAAAATAAGTGTATACATTTTTTTATATCTTAGATTCTCATTACTTTTATGAAAACGTTAGGGTAATCCATGACGCGAAAATTAACCATGGCGTTGTGCTACACTAACTGCATGTCTTTAAGGCTAGCACCGAAATACTGACAATATATTGTGACCCAAAAATAAATGTTCTGAACCAAACATACACTACTGTTTGCGAAAATTGCAACACAAATAAAGAATCATGCTATTGAAATGAAATTTGAGTTGCAAAAGGTGAAAACACATTTTGGTTTTTCATGTAATAGGAGATAATTGATTACCTTTTTTAGAGCTATACAAGATTTTTTCGCTTCAAAACTCGTGTGAAGTCGACTCGAGCAACAATAACATCCTCAACAGGGCGTTGCACTGAATGGAAGAGGTTTTTGATATCGTCCTGGGGAATATCCTGCCTGGCTGCTTCTATGCAAGACCAGAATTCATCTGGCGTGACTGGCGGAGGCTCTTCACAGGACAGTTGCCTAGCTGCCATGTCACAGACATGTTCAACTGGGGAGATATCCGGTGAACGTGCAGGCCAGATAAGAAGAGGTATCTGCCGTGTATGGAGGATGTCTTGTACATTCCAGGTCACTTGCGGACGAGAAATGTCCTGCTGCAATATATCGCCAAGACAACTGTGAAAGAGAAGTGTCACCTCTGCCACTAAAACATCCCTGATGTATCGCTGGCTGCTGAGAGTTTCCTTAATTTGTGTCAGACGTGAACACGAATGGAACTCAATGCTGCCACAAATCCTGATGCTTTGCGTTGAGTCTGCATGACGTTCCAAAATTTACGCTGCAAGGTGACGTTTACCACGATGTCTTCGAACACGTATGGAGCATCAAGTTGAAACGTGTCTCTATAGAAGACACGACCTCTTGCCAATTAGTGCTCCTGTGTCCGTGGTCGAGATCCCATTGTAGCCTGAGATTTCTGTGGTTGAAGGTCAAAGGAATGCGCAGCAATCGGCTGCTGGCGACCAGTCCTACTATACTGTGCAAATTAATTGGGACAAAGTAAAAAATCACTCTTTTTTCCAAAACTATGCCTTTATATAATTCCATGCCTTGATCATCATCATCATCATTGTCAACCATTATCAATCCACTGCTGGACGAAGGTCTCCCCAAGTTTCCTCCACAACGGTCTGTCTTGTGCCAGTCTCCTCCATGTCACTCCCGCATATTTACGAATTTCATCCACCCATCTCCCATGTGGTCTTTTTCTGGGTCTTTTCCTGTCCCTTGGAATCCAATCTAAAATTTCGGCTGTCCATCTATGGTCTGTCCTTCTGGCAGTATGTCCAGCCCATTGCCATTTCAGGGATTTAACTCTGATCATGATGTCTTCCACTCTCGTCATTTTTCGGATCCACGAGTTCCTCTTCTTATCTCTCCTGGTTATACCAAGCATGCACCTCTCCATGCTGCTTTGAGTTGTCTGCAGCCTTTGTATGTCTCTTTTAGTTAAGGTCCACGTCTCTGCACCATACGTAAGCACTGGAAGGATGCATTGATCAAACACTTTTCTTTTAAGACATAATGGCATATTGCTCTTGAAAATTATGCTGTTTCTTCCAAAAGCTCTCCAGGCAAGTTTTGTACGCCGATTAATTTCTTCATCAATGTGACCCTCACTTGATATCTGCTGTCCAAGATAAACATATGTATCTGTTATCTCCAGTTTTTCTCCATCAATCGATAAATCTTCATTTCTTGTAAAAGCATTGAACATCACTTTTGTCTTCTGAAAGTTCATTTTTAATCCCACTTCTTTACTCTTGTCAGCAAGTTCCTGGATCATACTCTGCAGCTCTGATGGGGTAGTTGCAAAAATGACTATGTCATCAGCAAAACGAAGGTGGGTTAGATAATCTCCATTAATCTTTATCCCTTTGTTTTCCCAGTTCAGTGATTGAAAGACATTTTCCAATGTGGCATTAAAGAGCTTCGGAGATATGGTGTCACCTTGTCTCACTCCCTTTCCAATTTTTATGTGTGTTGTATTTTCAAACAGCCGAATCTTTGCACTTGCATTTTCATAGATGTTATTAATAATATTAATGTATGCATCTTCAATACCGCAGGATTTCAGAGCCATTGTAACTGCTGATGGTTTCACCGAATCAAAGGCTTTTTCATAATCGATAAAAGCCATGCACAATGGAAGTTCATATTCCCTCGCTCTTTCAATTAGTTCTCTCAGTACGTGGATATGATCTATTGTGCTGTAGCCACTCCTGAATCCAGCTTGTTCTCTCGGTTGAGCCATGTCCAGTGTTACCTTCAAGCGGTGTGAAAGAACTTTAGTGAAGATTTTATAAACCACCGATAGGAGGCTGATAGGTCTGTAGTTCCTGAGATCCTCAATGTCACCTTTTTTATGTAGCAGGATCATTGTAGCGTTGTTCCAATCCTCAGGAATCTTCCCTTCATTAAGGCATCGAGTGAAAATTTGGGCGAGTACTGTTTCAATTTCTCCACTTGCTTCTTGTATGATGTCTATAGTAATTCCATCTTCTCCTGGAGCTTTCCCCCGCTTCATGTTCTTGATTGCATGAGCAACTTCTGCTGGGAGGACTGGAAGAACTCTGGTACCTTTCATGATGTCTGGAGTACATGTATCATCCCTTTCATATAATTTGGAGTAGAAATCTTTCACTCTTGTCAAAATTTCGCCTCTATTTCTTGTTATAGAACCATCTTCTTTTCTCAGAGCCATAATCTGTTTTCTTCCCTTACTGAGATGTCCCTTTGCTATCTTAAGGCTTTGGTTGTTTTCAATTGCTTTCCTCACTAGCTCACAGTTGAATTTCCTTACGTCTTCAGTGATACTTTTTCGTGTTGTCTTGCATAGCTCTATATATTCCACTTTGGAAGTCACATCTTCTTTAGTTGTCCTCATCTCTCTTCTTTTTTGCATCAACATTTGATATATACTGATAAATACCTGTATTAGTGTGAAGCATGTCCTCCTTTAGCAGAAATGACCTCTTGAATTCGTTTTGGCATTGACTGCACTCATTGAGTGCACATATTTTTGACTTCATAATCGTGGAACCACACTTTTATAGCATTCGTTTTCATGCGTTCTTTGGTTGTACAGTCCATTTTACCTAAACTTCTCTTCAAAATATTCCACAAGTTTTCTATTTGATTTAAGTCTGGTGAATTTCCTGGCCAATCAAGCAAATTGATTTGATTTTCCAGCATGAAACTCTTGGCCAATTTCGAATTGTGACATGGGGCCAAGTCATGTTGAAATGTCCCGTCAAAAGTTTGCAAGAATGAAACAATCCTACGTTGTAATATTTCTACGTACTTGGCTGAATTCATCAAAGCTTGAACAGGAACTAAGCTTCCAGTGCCATTTGATGTGAAAAACCACAAAACACCTGTTTCAGGGGGTGTTTTACAGTTTGTTTGACATGCTCAGGTCTTAAGGGTTCAAAGTTGCTTCGTCTAACGACACTTCCTTGGTAACTCTGCACAAATAAATGAGTTTCATCACTGAAAATTACCTTTTTCCAGTGGTCAGAAGTCCATGATTTATACTTTTTGGCCTATGCTAAACGTTTTATCTTCATTTTCGCATTCAAATATTGTTTTTTCGTTGGTCTTCTTGCCTTCCGGCCAACTTCCAGAAGCCTACGTCGCACAGTTGAATCATTAACATCACAACCACTAGGCAATAAATCTCTTTGAAGGTCGGTGCTTGTTTTTTTATTCATTTTACTATTTCTGATTAGATATTTATCGATTCGTGGAGTTGTTTTTCGTTTTTTTTCACATTTACCTCTCCTTTTTGGAGACGATGATCCAGATGCATTGTATCGCATAAGCAGTCTTGATGCACTTGATTTGCCTGCACCAACTGCAGAAGCGACGTCTCTCACTTTCGTAGAAGTGTTATCCTTCAGAGCAATTATTTTTGCACGCTTCCTTCGGGAAATATCCATATTTTTTAATACACAAAAGCAACACGTTCTCACAGAGAGCAAAAACTAATATCCACCTGTCACACGCAAAAGCTCACAACTGAAGCTGAAGTGCCTATTTCCTGTTTAAAAACCGGTCAAACCACATTCTTACTATCAAGTTCTAACAGCCACACCCCCTCACAGCTGATAAAACCGGTTTACGTGGGTTTCCGACATCAACTGGCGATCACATTACAATTCAGAGAATAAAATAGCTTGTCCCAATTAATTTGCACGGTATAGTATGTTAAGCAGACGACATCGAACTCTGCTGGAGTATAAAACCTGCCCTGTGGCAGTGCTACACTTTCGCGCTGACATTGTGGATGTCGCTGGGCGATCTGTCACTACCATGTGGTCGAGGTGTCTGTCATCCCGTGCAGTCGTGCGATTTTGTGGTACATTTTCCAGATGTCTAGGCGTCCGTACCTCACTTGTCTTCTGACAACACATTCCTTTCACTGTACTGACCTTTCGTTCCATACGAGACGCAATTTCGCTGTGAGAAATTCTATTTCACTGTAGTCCTTCAGGTATTCATAACACAACCTTCTTTGGTGACGAGTCATAGTGAGACATATGAAACCACTTTTCGACCCAATGTCGGCTCTTCACTGATTGCAACATGTTCAGAGGGCGCTGTTCCGAAACCTCGTGCACATGTTCACTGAAATTTTAATCATTTGCATGTTCCATCCTGTTGTATATACCTTGTAAGTTTCAAGCTAATACCAGTAGTACTTCATGGTACTGCAATTTTCACACAAACAGTAATGTAACCAGAACATTCTAATTCAGTTTTTAAACATGCGATGATATAATGGTGAGATTAAATTATTCAATATCTGCAGTGAATTGAATTGGCCACTCTAGATGACGATAGCCAGTTTAACCCAGTCCTAGTCGTTTAATGTAATATCCTAACTAAAGAATAAGGGAATTGTGGCAACCTTGAGATTTATCGACGTAGCACGTGAATGTTGTGTGCCTTATTAGGAACCTTGTGGAACAGTTCTGTGAGCGCACGAAGACACTGGTAGGACCACTCCTGTTTATCGTCAATGAGTGAAGAGCAGCACAGATTCCTGTCACAGCAGTGTTAGCGATACACTGCAAGCTTTTTTGCAGCTATGCAAAGCGTACCCAATGACAGAGTTAGACCAGTGGCGTACCTAGCAGAATTTGCCCCCCCCCCGCTAGATTTACTTCAGCGTCCCTAAGCGCAGTAATTTCCCCAGGATTTCAAGCACGAGGGGGGGGGATGCGTTTTTTGCTGCGTGTGTGTGGTGGATGGAGGGGGGGGGTCTCTGATACCTACAGCT
Source organism: Macrothele yani (assembly GCA_039090855.1). Taxonomy (NCBI): domain Eukaryota; kingdom Metazoa; phylum Arthropoda; class Arachnida; order Araneae; family Macrothelidae; genus Macrothele; species Macrothele yani. The sequence continues at coordinate 87,848,315 of CM077001.1, forward strand.
CTGTAGTTTTAATTTTTTAAGCAATAGATTTAAAAATTCAGGTAATTGTTTCGTACAAAACTAAAATAAATCACTTGAAGAAATCACCCTCTTGTACATGGGAGATCTGCGGCTGCTGTGAATGAACGTTGGCGCCTGTCGTGTAGGTAATCATAGGTGGCCGACTGACTGTTTCCCCACATCCTCCATGGGGAGCCCCCATGCGGCCTTGCGTTTTTCTTCAGAAGCACAGAGAGGGCGATTGGAGAGCGATCGTATTACAACCTGGAGCCAAAAGGTAGGAATAGCTCAATCTGTAGGATATTTAGTACTTTAAAAGTGAAACATGAAAATTATTTAGGCAAGGCTAAATGTACCTTAAAAGAAAATATGAACTTTTGGGTTAATTGTTTGTTTGTTTGTCTTTGTGCGTGTTCGAATTTTTTCAAAAAACTATAACTGGAAGCTGCAGTACGCCACTTGGTTACCTGCGCCCCCATACAGCTGCGGGGGTGGTAGTTACGCCACTGAGTTAGACCAGAAATATGCCACGAAGGTTAATCTCAACATTTGCTCGTTTTCTAGCGTTGTGCCAGCAAGGGTCACATCTCGGAGTGAGTATTCACGACGCCTTAATGAATAGAAATCGGTACCAGTAAACTTTAAGTTTGGAATGAATTTCATGTCATGGACTCTTGCGATGTACGAGTACAACAGCAGTTGCGAATAGTTACATCCAGATTCTGTTCGGCGACTTCTCGCCGATCACGACACAAAGCTCCAAAACGACATTTTGATGCATACTGAATCTGCAGTGTCAACACAATCCTTTACTTCAGGGTCCTATGCCAAGCACCTATCCTGACCCACCGTCATTGTAGCGCCCGGCTAAGTTGTTAGACGTCCCATACCGAATAGATGTTAGATAACTAGTTCCATGTACTCTTCACGGATGAATGCAGAATCTGTCTGGTGCCTGACGACCGTAGATAACATGTGTTGAAGAAGCCGGACCCAGTTCATGCCGGCAGTACCACCGAGAGAGTGCATTACATGGTTTTTGGTGATGTTTCAGACCGGGTCTATGTGTGAATTTTTACGCCGCTCATGCTACTCCAGCGCAACCTGACCGCTATGCAGGATCGGACAGTATTCACCTACTAACCGCACAGATGTTCGCCTTGATCAGCGGCGATAAGTTCTTCCTGTACGGCAACACCGTCAGAGATCATCACGTTATATTTGTAAAAGTCTACTTCTAAAAAGAAGAGGTCCCGCGGATGCAGTGTTCTGCTCTCTTCATCTATCTGAATTTCTCCAGACCCCGGAAACATTTTGTGCCCCTCATCTAGAATTCACCACACTCTGATGGTCACATGTCTGCCTTACTGCCAAGAATGATGGTATCCCTATTGAATCTAGTATGTTTTGCTATGTATAGCACAGAGACTAGTGGCGCTTGTATTGGAAATTTCACTGTTTCTGGGTAAGTGCAATTTTTCGATCAATAAATGTTTCGGCGATATATTCACATCGACTTCATACCAGAGTTATCTGAAAAAATGCGGTGAACCTTTACGCCACCTGGCGGAAAAGCCGTGTATTATTTTGAAACAAAGTGTCTCTATAATAGTAATCATTTTAAGCAGTATCGAAGAAAAGAAATGATTTTTTTAGTCGGTTATTTAGAAGCAATAAAAAAGCATTTTAAAATCGATATAATCTGCATTTACTCTCTCTGGAGGCGAGGTTCTTTGTTGGGAAAAGATCAAAGAGCAAGAATCATTGTTCTCCCATTTCAGGAGTTACAATGCAAAAGAATTTTCAAAATAGGACTAACGGGTGCTGAGACATGGTGTCCACAGTGGCTGAAGGACGTAGTGGTAATGTAAGTACGTCCTTTTTTCAGCAAGCCTTTTGTAAAAAAAAGATCGTACTTTACTGTGTGTTATCGGTTTGTCCGTCCGTCCATCCGTCTGGGGACACCATTTCTCTGCAACTATTAGTCCGATCTGAAAAATTCTTTTTGCATTGGGAAGCTTGAAATGTGAAAAAGATGACCCTTGCATTTAGGTTTTTTTCTGATGCACTACTTCGCCGCTAAAGGGCGTAAATGCAGATGATATCGGATTCAACATACATTTCCCCATTTATATTTGCTTCTAAATATCCGATTGAAAAAATTATTTTTCTTTTCGATGCCATTTATATCGAAGACTATTTTAGGTACAGCCTCTTTTTCAACTAATGCTTAGATTTTCTGCTAGGGGCGTAAAGGTAAACTGCGTTTCTCCCGAAATCTATACTTCTGAAAGTCCGATATTGAAAATTCTTAATGCATCTGAAACAGCTCTTCATGTGAAATGTTTTGCACATAATTTCCAATTTTTGATAAGAAATGGCTTGGCTACTAGGAGGCGTAAGTGTTTATTTCTGCTTCTGATGTATTTGCAGCAAAATCTAAGCTTCTTAAAATTGATTAAAAAAATTGTTTTGTGGACCGATACCGCTCACCTGGGAAAATCTTTTCAGAGTACCTTCTTAAAATAATGTATAATTTTTTCGCCACGGAGTGTAGAGGTATACCTTGTTTTTGTCGATATCTCTGCTTCTAAGACTCCGATTTGAAACATTCTTTTTTAGTTGGAGAGCTTTGTGCTGAGAAATTTTTTTCATATAATTTCAAATTTTTCTTAACGCACAAGTTTGCTAATAGAGGGCGTAAGATAACGTTTCCGTTTATAGCAATACCGGCGAGACTAAAAACCCGTTATAAAAAAACACTTTTTCGGTTAAATAGTACTAACTGTGGAAACTCTTTATGTTTATTTTCTTCCCAAAATAATGCCCAATTTCGCTGCTTGGGGAGCCAATGCTTAATCTGTTTTTCTTAGTGCCTCTGCTTCTAAATGTGCAATTTAAAAAATTCTTTCAACACCGGATGCCAGTTACCTTGGATACACTTTAGGTTAGTATTTAAGGAGTTTTGTAGTTCACATTTCTGTCGCTAGGTGGGGTTTGTGTACTGTTTTCAACTGTGTCTCCGCTTCTAGAAACCGTATTTTTTAAGAAATTTCTTTTTTGCTGTATACCATTCGCTACAATAGAGATGTGGAGCGTTACCCTCTTTAAATAATGCACCGATATACCGCTAGGGGGCGTGAAGCTCAAAGCCTTTTTTACGCTTTCCAACGATAACTCACGTGAAAATGGTTTGATTTCGACGAAATTTTAGTATGTGGTAGGGTACCAACTGGGGACGAACCCTATTGAAAATGGGTGGAATGGGGTCAAAGGTCAGGACATAAAAGCGGGATCCATTACATTTGCTTTTATGTATCATAACATGCGTAAATATGGTTCGATTTTGATGAAATTTTAGTGTGTGGTAGAGAACCACCTGGGCACAAACCCTATTGAAAATGGGCGAAATGGGGTCAAAGGTCAGGCAAGGCATAAGAGCGGGATTTATTCCATTGCCCTTATGCGTCATAACTTGCGTAAAAATGGTTCGATTTCGATGAAATTTTAGTATGTGGACGGACCCTATTGAAAATGGACGAACTCTATTGAAAATGGGCTGAATGGGGTCAAAGGTCAAGACATAAAAGCGGGATCCATTCCATTGCCTTTATGCGTCATAACATGCATAAATATGGTTCGATTTCGATGAAATTTTAGTATGTGGTAGAGAACCGCCTGGGCACGAACCATTTTGAAAGTGGGCGAAATGGGGTTAAAGGTCAGGACACTAGAGTGGGATCCATTCCATTGCCCTTGTGCATCATAACTTACCTAAAAATGCTTCGATTACGACAAAACGTTATCATGTTGTTCCGGAGGTATATTGAACTGGTTCTATTGAATATCAACGAAATGGGGTCAAAGGTCATTTCACAAAAGCAAGATTTATTCCACAGCCATTATTTTCATAACTTGCGTAAAACTGCTTCTATTGCGACAAACCTTTAGCATGCTATTCCTGAGGTATACTGAACCGGTTCTGTTGAATATCATCGACGTGGGGTCAAAGATCAGGACACAGGAGCGAGATTTATTCCACAGCCATTATCCACATAACTTGAGTAATATTTTCTGGTATGTTGGAAAGCATATCATAATCAATGCATTGCATGATTTTACTAACTTGTTTTCCGTATCTCCGCTTTTTGGAGATTATTTGAAACATTCTTTTCCTTTAGCATAACGTTTTCCGTGAAGAATAATTTTCACCTATTTTTAACATTTCCATTATGCAAAATATTCCCCGTAGTAAAATTATATGATCATTTCTTCCGCAGTTCTTCTTTTTAATATTCGATTTGAAAATTCTTCTCTCTATGTTATTTCTTCTGCTATGATAAACGTTTTTGTGTGCGATTTATTCACTTTCGTAAAATAAGTTTTAGCCGCTCGTCAAAGTAAGTAGCTGTTTTTATTTCTGAATGCTTTATCGATTATATAATTCCGGTTGATTTTTTCTAGCCGGCTGCATTGACTTTGAATAACTTTGATGAATTTAATTCGTTTCAGAAAGGATTTAAAAGACGTGTTCATTGCAACCGAAAATTCGGTGTCAGCTTTCTTCTCGTTTTTTTATTATTTATTTTTTTTTTGAAAAGGTATATACTAAGAAGAACTAGTCGTGCACATGGTGGAAATTTTTGTCTTCCAAAAATCAATTGTAGGTTTCTACAGAATATGATGTTATTCCTTCCAAATGCTCTAACTCCATCCAGGTTTTGCAAACCAACAAATTTCGCCAGCTATGACACCTATGGCATGAGCAATCCCCCACACGTATATTTTTGGAAGAGAGAGAACAAAAATAAAAGTATTTTATGAGACAGAAAGAAGAAAACAGACACGCTCGTCCTTTCAGCTAGTAAGCACAATACATCTCGCCAGGTATTTTCACTCACAGAATACGAAAGAAAGTTTTTTGAATGTGGTTCTTCCTGAATGAAGTGTATGCAAGACTGCTTAGCGTGCACAGAACAGTCAAATCAGAAGTTCTGTTCTGGAGCATGTGAAGGCGGAAATAACAAATACGGTTTATTAACTTTTCTCATAAATGTCATTCTCTGGAGAAGCAATCAAAGTGGAGCATCGCGAAGTCAAGAGAAGTCAATGAAATCCATTGAAGTCAAATAAAGGTTGCTATTTAAATTGCGGGCCACATTTGTGCTGTCTCAAAGTTTATATCTTTAAATTCTGTTTAAAGTGGAAGATGGAAAAAAAAAAGCTTTCTGAGATTGTCAAAAAAAAAAAAAAAAAAAAAAAAGAAAAGAAAAAAAAGAGAGAGAGAGAGAGAGAGAGAGAGATTGTAGAATATATATACAGGGTGATTCAGCAAAGCGTGTACAAACTTCTGGGAGGGGTCGGTTGCACAAAAAGACAAATCGGAATCACATAGCAATGCAGGGTCGGAAACGTCATCTTCATGTGCAAGTTAGTGTACAGAGAGGACGAGAAATGAAAGAGCAGCACGTAAGAGAACAAAATGCTTTTTATTACTCACAAGACATTTTCGAAATGCATTGAGGTTACAGAAGGTGTTCAAAGTTGCGACCATGAGCTGTAACACACGCTTCGCATCGTCGCCACATGCAATCACGTACATTTTGGAAAATTCCTGGGGTGTCTCGGACTTCCGAAGCAGCGAGATAGATGCGTGCTACAAGGTCTTCATCACGTTTAACGGGGGTGTCGTACACCAATCGTTTGATGTAATCCCAGAAGAAGTAATCAAGACATGTTAAGTTCGGCGATCTTGCAGGCCAATGAACGGGACCACCACACCCGATCCACTGATGTCCAAATGTCATGTTTAAGTTATGACGAACGTCATTACTGAAATGGGCAGGGGCCCCATCGTACTGGAACCACATTGCATGGCGCAGCGACTGAGGGACCTTTTTTTCGTTCAATAGCTCTGGCAAGACTTCCTCTAGAAATATCCGGTGACTCCTTCCATCCAGACTAGGAGGCATGAGGTATGAGCCAATTAAGTGGTCCCCGACAATGCCGGCCCAAACATTAACAGCTAAACGGTTTTGTGCTACACGTGGTCATGCACCATGGGGGTTCTCCACCACTAGCGTCTCAATTCTACAGTGGCTGAATCCTCATTCCCTCTAATGCGCATGCCCCAGACTTAGAAATTTTCTCCCCATCTGTTGGTCTCGCACTCTTTGCCCAGGAGTGGATAGTCGATATACGCCCCAGATTAAGGTGCACGTTGAACATTATGCTCAAATGCTGTGTTAATACGAAGTGTGATGTCACAATATGGCGCTGGGTAAAAAAATATCTGTTCCTCCACGATTCTCATATCCCATGTTTCAACGTGAGTGGTTAAATATGCTCATGTTTTGTAACTTCATTTTTTGTGACAATTTGACGTGGTGAAAATGCTGTGAAGTCCTCTCACATCCAGTCATTTTATTATGAAACACATCGACGGAATCCATAGTCTGTTGGCATTGTCCTCATCTCGTACTTTCTTGATCTTCAAAATGCATCGTAGTAAATTTTTATTAGTACTACTTGATGATGGGAATTTTTCATATGCCTATAAAAATTCTGTTTGTGAGAAAACGATTTCTCGTACGCTGAACATCTGTAGTCACCTTTTTTCTGAAGACGATGAATCAGTGCTTTGGTCAGGATGAATATTCCTCATATGTCGATACAAATTAAACGACTTCGTAAATATTTTCTTACAAAACGGGCAAGAAAAACAATCTTTATTCTCCATACAAGGTGGATCAACAATATTACCATCCATCGTCCACAGTAGCTTAAGAAACAAAGCACATCTGAAATGAGAAATTGAGGTTCAAGTAATTTGTTAAGTCTCGGGCATGCGTATTCCAGGGAATGAGGATTCGGTCACTGTGGGATTAATCTGGAGTGTTATCGACTGTCCACTCCTGGGCAAAGAGTGCCAGACCAACAGATGGGGAGAAAATTTCTTACTCTCGGGCATGCGCATTAGAGGGAATGAGGATTCAGCCGCTGTATGATTAAGACGCTAGTGTTCTCCACCGCCCATACATGCGCATTATGTGCATTGAAGCAATCTTCCCGTGTAGATGACGGTATCCTGAAAGAACGTATGAGCAGTCTCGTGGTCGAACAACGCCATCTACCGCATGAAGATGGCGTTTCCGACCCTGCATTGCTATGTGATTCCGATTTGTCTTTGTGCAACCTACCCCTCCCAGAAGTTTCTACACGCTTAGCTGAATCACCCTGTATACATAGTTCGTTGCAAACCAACTGAGAATGTTTTTACAAAAAATGTGTAATACTGCGTTCGACCTTGGCACGAGTCTTGAAAAAACGATATTCCTTGTAGTAACCATAGCACACCTGTTTATCACGCATGCGTCGTCAGTAGTGCGCAGTTTAATAAGCGTTGTTTCGTGAACCAACACACTGGTACTTTTTACAGATGTAAAATATAACTATATGTGCAAAAATACCCGGGTACTTTTGCAGATATAGTCATATATCTGCAAAAATATATTGGTATGCATCTTTGGAATGCCAATATCTTGATGGCTGTGAAATAAAACGAGTGATTTTTTTTTTTTTTTTTTTTTTTGATTGGAGGTTTAACGACCACCGTGAGCAACTCAATGGGCTATAAGCAGTCGCCCGTCCCTAATTTAGGGTCACTGGTTCCAGGGAAGGGAGAGAACTAGTGCCGTAAGACAAACACAACATCCATGCCTCACCGGGATTCGAACCCGGACCCCATTCGGACGAATGATCAGAGGCCATCGCTTAGACCACTGCGCCACCGGGGCGGCAAAACGAGTGATTCGATAGTATACATTTATTTATACGTAGAACACGTTGCATTTCTTCGCGTCACTCACACACCACACCGAGCCACAGCCGAACGTATAGCAAGTGGAATTAAAGAATAACAGCAAACGATAAGGTTTACAAATTCCTGACATTAAGCGGTACTTAGGTAGGTGGATTAATGAATGTTACTCTCGTAAAACCAAAGAAAGGAGATGTGTGAGTCATAAAAGTAAATTTTTATTGAACTATGGGCGGCGGCAACAATAAATACTTGTATTTCTAACAATAAATACTTATAATTTTATAATTATTATACATTATCCATGTTTAAGCGAACTTAAGAAACGACCCTGACACCGATAAAATGTGATGTAGTTGCGCAAGTCTGTTTGCGCATGCGCAAGATAAAATCTGACCTCAAGATAGAAAGAAAAGATGAAAAAATGTGTCAGTGAAGGGGATTGGTAACTTTTGGCCTAGGATACCTACATGTTACACCCCGTAGTGTTATAAATCATTTTAAAGATCTTTTTCTGGTAACCCTATTGACAAGAGCTTTAAAATAGGAAGACCGAGAGAAAGTCAAATTTTCCTATGACGCACCGTTTTCATAGCATCAAGAAATGCATTCTTATAATGGCTTTATAACATTTAGCATCAAGTTCTCGTAATTTACGCTAATTGCAAAAAGGTATTATTACGTTTATGTAAAACGTGATGAAACAATGTTCGGCGATAGTTAATAAAACACAGTGTTGAGTAACAATGAAATTAACTATTGTTGCGTCACTTCATGGAACAACATTCAAAAATCAGATTTCAACAATGTTTTTACTACTTCCGTTGCCCACTTTCGTTACATCGAAATGATTTGCATGAGACTTGCTTTACTGCTGTAGGAAAAGATGCATAGTATCAAAATTGCTAAATATTCGAAATACCGTAATATGGCAGCTACACTGCTTTCTTTTTGTAAAGGAGAAGGACAACTAGTTAGTAAAATCATGCAATGCACTAATTATGATACGCTTTCCAACATACCAGAAATCATTACGCAAGTTATTACTCAAACTATAAGGATAATGGCTGTGGAATAAATCTTTGTCCTCTACCCTGACCTTTAACCCCATTTTGATGATATTAAACAGAATTAGTTCAGGATACCTCCGGAACAACATACTAAAGTTTTGTCGCAATAGAAGCATTTTTACGTAAGTTGTGACGCATAAGGGCAATGGATCCCGCATCCTATGTCTACATGATCCATATCTTATGCATCCCGCTCCTATGTCCTGACGTTTGACCTTATACAGCCCATTTTAAACAGGGTTTGTCCTCAGGTTGTCCCCTACCACATACTAAAATTTAATCGAAATCGAACCATGTTTACGCGAGTTATTTTGCGCACAGACAGACAGACAGACAGACAGATGGACAAAGCCGGAGCACATACGCTTCTTCATCCTACGGTTGGAAAGCATAACAAGTTAGTAAAATCATGCATTGCATTGATTATGATACGCTTTCCAACATACCAGAAATCATTACTCAAGTTATGAGGATAATGGCTGTGGAATAAATCTAGCTCCTAAGCCCTGACCTTTGACTCAATTTCGATGATATTAACAGAATAGTTCAGTATGCCTCCGGAACAACATACTAAAGTTTTGTCGTCATAGAATCATTTTTAGTCAAGTTATGAGGATAATAGCTGCGGGGTAAATCTCGCTCCTGTGCCCTGACCTTTGACCCCATTTCAATGATATTGACCAGAACCAGTTTAGTATAATTCCAGAACAACATGATAAATTTTTCTCGCAATCGAAGCATTTTTAGGTTGGTTATGACGCATAAGGGCGATGGAATGGATACTTCTCCTATGTCTTGACCTTTGACCCCATTTCGTCCATTTTCAATAACGTTCCTTCCCAGGTTGTCCTCTAGCACATACTAAAAGTTGATCGAAATCGAACCATTTTTACACGAATTATTGTGCGGACGGACAGACAGACAGACGGATGGACGGACATACATACAGACAGACGGACAAAGCTGGAGCATGTACGCTTCTTCAACCGACGGTTGGAAAGCGTAAAAAACTATTCTTTAAGTCCACGGAAACCATGATATCAAAGGTTTCGGTCACCTGGATACAGATAACCTCCCTAACTGACACTATCACCTGAGATCTCGACTTGTACGTTTTTTTACGCTTTCCAAACGTAGGTTGAAGAAGCGTATATGCTGCAGCTTTGTTCATCTGTCTATCTGTCTGTCCGTCCGCACGATAACTTTCGTAAAAATGGTTCGATTTCGATGCAATTTTATATGTGGTAGGGAACCACCTGGTGACGAATCCTGTTAAAAATGGGTGAAATGGGGTCAAAGTTCAGGACATAGGAGCGGGATCCATTTCATTGCCCTTATGCGTCACAACTTACGTGAAAATGGATCGATTGCGACAAAACTTTATCATATTGTTCCCCAGGTATACTGAACCAATTCTGTTGAATAACATCGAAATATAATCAAAGGTCAGGACACAGGAGCGAGATTTATCCCACATCCATTATACTCATAACTTGAGTAATAACTTGAGTAATGATTTCTGGTATGTTGTCAAGCGTATAATATCAATATTTTTACTAACTTGTTGGCTTTTGAACGTTGTTTCCAATAGTTAACTAATGAATTAATGTTCAAAGATAACTTCGAGGAATATAAATCTCACACTTCTTAGATACGGAGCATGTCCACACATTGTTTTGCGTTTTTGATAAGAATTACAGAAAATAAAAGAAGTTCAGAAGTATTGAATCTGGCAACAGCGTGTTAGATGAACAGGAAAGAAACATCTGCTACAGTTAAATATCGTCTGCTAAGAAAATGGCGCACGTAAACAAGCAGTAGATAAAAGGTTATGGTTTTGCTCTTTACGAAGAGAAATATTCGTACGCTGTAATTAAAAATCGCTGTAAAAATCATGAAATTAGCCTTTCTAAAGGTAAAATAAACAATATTATTAATAATAGAGGGGAAAATCGTCAAGCATTGCTTTTAACAGGAAAAGGAACACCAAACGAATATCTAAAGAACGTACTTTTACGACTATTTCAAAAGTAAGGTCTGTGATGTTAAAAGAAAATCCACCGACTCAAAGAACAATCGCTAAGTCGTTAAAAAAACTATCAACTGTAAACGAGGTAATAAAGATTTGACTCTTAAAAAAGCCAAAAAACTTAATATTCAGCGCCTTTTGCCCAGGCACGTGACTGAGCGCAGAACACGGTGTAGACTTCTTTATGAAACTCATCTAGCCGGAGGCAGATGGAAATTTACTGTGACTATTGATGAAGCATGGATCAACTTAAAAACATCAGCAAAAAAAAAAAGTCGATTTAGTGTCTCAAAAGAGCATAAAAACATTTACAAACCTGGTTCCAAGAATTCAAAGAAAGTTAAAATAAAGGATTGATGATTTTTACAGGTTTTTTGTACAATGGGGAATTAAAGTTCAGAAAAGTTGATAAGAATGTTAAAATCAATTCTGCATATTACCAAAATAATGTTTTAAGTTCTACCAGTAGGTTCAAAAAGTTCCGGAACCTTTTGAATATTTGCCAAATGTAAGTGAATTACGTCATTTCCCGCTGAGCAAGCGAAGAGCATCATGTGACCGACCAGCCAGAACCGGTTTGATCCAGTTCCAACTCGTACAGCGTATGTGCGTAGTTCGTGATTACAGGCATTCGAGGCTCTCCGTTGCGAGGACAACGATGTCGAATTTTGAACAGCGCTCAAGTGTAAAATTTTGTGTTCTGCTCAGAAAATCTTTCGCTGGTACTTTTCAAATGATTAAGTCACCGTACGGTAATAGTGCAATGGGTCGAAGTAGAGTTTATGAGTGGCATCGACGATTCGAAAACGGACGACAGAGTATCGAGGATGATGAGAGGTCAGGACGACCTTCAACATCCACAATGGATGAACAAATCGCCATTGTCAAAGAAATTGTGAAAAAGGACCGTCGAAAAACTGTTGCAGCGATTGCAGATGTTGTTGAAACTATTGCAGCGATTGCAGATGTTGTTAAAACTGTTGCAGCGATTCAAATGATTAAGTCAGCGTACGGTAATAGTGCAATGGGTCGAAGTAGAGTTTATGAGTGGCATCGACGATTCGAAAACGGGCGACAGAGTATCGAGGATGATGAGAGGTCAGGACGACCTTCAACATCCACAACGGATGAACAAATCGCCATTGTCAAAGAAATTGTGAAAAAGGACCGTCGAAAAACTGTTGCAGCGATTGCAGATGTTGTTAAAACTGTTGCAGCGATTCAAATGATTAAGTCAGCGTACGGTGATAGTGCAATGTGTCTGCAATGGGTCGAAGTAGAGTTTATGAGTGGCATCGACGATTCGAAAAGGGGCGACAGAGTATCGAGGATGATGAGAGGTCAGGACGACCTTCAACATCCACAACGGATGAACAAATCGCCATTGTCAAAGAAATTGTGAAAAAGGACCGTCGAAAAACTGTTACAGCGATTGCAGATGTGGCCGGCATCTCAGCTGGAAGTTGTCATGCCATTTTAACAGAGAAACCGGAAAATGCATCACACGTGCCAACAAATTGTTCCCAAAAACCTGACACAAGAAAAAATGGATGAGCGCATGCAAATTTGCGGGGATAACATCGACGCAGCGGATTCAGATCCCGATCTCTTGAATCGATTGATTACTGGCGATGAGACTTGGTGCTTTCTGTACGACTCCCAATCCAACCGACAGTCAAAAGTGTGGAAATTACCGTCGTCACCACGACCAAAAAAGGTTCAAGGCTGACTGCTCCACAGGAAAGGGTTTTGTTAACAGTTTTCTTCGATTGCAAGGGGGTCGTACACAAGGAATTCCTTCAACAGGGTCATACAGTCACTAAACAAGAGTACGTCATCGTCCTGAAACGTCTCCGAGAGTCGATGAGACACAAGCGACCCGATCTTTGGAAGACCGTCTCGTGGGTGCTCCATCACGATAATGCGACGGCTCACAGATCCCGCCTGGTGTCCGATTATCTGTCCAAACATCACATTCCCGTTCTTCTACAACCAGCTTATTCCCCTGATTTCGCCTCGTGTGACTTTTTCCCTTCTCCCCGGATGAAGAATTTGCTTAAAGGACGACGCTTCTCATGTTCCAAAGAAGTGCAACGAGCTGCGATGGAGGCACTGGAGGATGTGGCAAAAGAAGGCTTGCAATATGCATTTAAATCTTTGTATGAGCGCTGACAAAAGTGCATAGTTGCACAGGGTAACTACTTCGAAGGAAACACCGCATAAACATACATTATCTGTACTCATTCTTTTTTAATATAAACAGTTCCGGAACTTTTTTAATATAAAAGTTCCGGAACCATTCCTTTATCCAGAGATCCTTCACAGAGCAGAACTCCATCTGGATAAGGCTGCGAATCATACATCCAAATCCAGCACTCTATTTATTGAAAAAATGAAAACAGAGACGGAGATGGCTATCAAGTCTATATCTTTTGTTCATATTCCATCAATGTTCCATCAATGTTCCCTCATGTGTACCCAATGGGCTATTGTGCGTTCGGACTGTTAGAAAGAGCGCTTTCTAAAAGCAGAGCTAAAACAATGGATTGGATTATGGAAAGCAGTGGAAAAGGAGTCGAATAAAATACAACTACCCATTTTTAAAAGAAATATCCTTTTATCTTGGAAATCGGGATGTAAGTTCATATCCAGAGACAAGGATATCAGATAGAACATTTAATAAAGAAATAATTTTATTTTAAACATTAATTATATTGTTGGAGAATCGTTCTAAATATGTGTAAACATTCTCTGTACCTAAGTACCGGAGTTTTCGCCATATAATCTGTTAAATAGTTAAAATTGTGGGTTCTGCGTATTATACGCTGATGCGGCAAATATACCACTTAAAAAAAAAAAAAAAAAAAAAAAAAAAAAAAAAAACGTTTTTGCGGCACTACGATTTAAAAAAAATCTGCTTCGTAATTGTCAGGAGAGACCTGTTTATTTTATTGGAGGTTCAACGACCACCGTGAGCAACTCAGTGGGCTATAAGCAGTCGCCCGTCAGTACTTTAGGACCAATGGTTCCAGGGAAGGGAGAGAGCCAGTGCCGTAAGACAAACACAACATCCATGCCTCACCGGGATTGGAACCCGGACCCGTCTCGGACAAATAATCAGAAGCCATCGCTTAGACCACTGCCCCACCGGGGCAGCCGCAATGTAATTGGAAAACTATTATAAATGCCGTACCAACAGGGAAACTTAAAGAAATGCGAAGATGGACCGCTAATTTTTTTAGTATAAACCGCTGGCCACCCAAAATCCAACACCAAGAAGGAAACATCCGATTGGCCTAAAATTCGCAGCATGCGTCGCCCGCGAGAGGGCATGCAAACGATTAGCATTGCAGGGCAAATCATGTGCGCCCGGCACGCCACCGAGAAGCACTATAAGAACAGTGCACGGAAGGCGGGGTGTATGTAGTGGAAGTGTGTTGCGCTGCCGGACCTGTGCTCGGGAAGCTTCCTGATGCCTCGTCGCAGAATACGACAGTCATTCCAGCACGTTTCGGAGTCCGACAGAGGAAGAATAGGGGCTTATCGCGACAGCGGTTTATCGTACCGAGCCATCGGCGCCCGTGTGGGACGACATCCAGCCACAGTGAGGCGAGTATGGATTCGGTGGGTGCAGGAGGGACGGACGGACCGACGTGAGTGATTGCCGCAGCCGCGGCACACCACCGAACGAGAGGACCGGCATGTTGTGCGGCGGGCATTGACGGCTCGCACCGCCACATCACGAACGTTAGCGCAGGAGTTAGGGTGTGTTGCGCAACAACCTGTGTCAGCACGTACCGTTCGACGTCGTCTGCAGGAGCGGGGACTTGTCGCACGGCGCCCATTGCTCCGATTACCATTGACATTACATCACAGGCGAGTGAGACGGCAGTGGGCCGTTGAACGCCGCACCTGAACTACGGAATGGCACGACATTGTCTTCTCCGATGAATCCCGCTTCTGCCTGCAATACCACGATAGTCGGATCCGCGTGTGGCGGCACCGCAGCGAGAAACTGTATGACGCCTGCATTATGCATCGCCATACCGGTCCGTCGCCTGGCGTTATGGTTTGACGCGCAATTGGATATGACACTTGCACCCCTCTGGTACGCATCGCCGATACACTCAGCAGCCACCGCTACATCTCCGACGTTTTGGAGCTTGTAGTGCTCCCTTACTTGCAGGACCTGCCAGCGGCCACGTTTCAACAGAACAATGCGCGTCCGCACGTGGCACGCATCGTGTAGCAATTTTTCACGGCCCTCCAGATGTCACTGCTGCCGTGGCCCGCCTGTTTTCTCGATTTGTCGCCCATCGAACACGCCTGGTCGCTGATCGGCAACCGGGTGGCCCGGCAAGCACCACCCGCGGCTACCCCTGATGAACTGTGGCAACGTGTGGAAGCAGCCTGGACCGACATACCCCAATCCCACATTCTAAACCTCTTTCGTTCGATGCCGCGGCGTGTAGCGGCCGTTATTGCCAGCCATGGGGCCCACACGAACTATTGATGTCTCCGTGTTCCGCAAGTTGCACGGGCATGTAAGCTCAATCCTTTCATCTTTGTAACTGTTGTTATGTGTCCAGTAAATCTGGCTTTGCTATCTCGTGTCCTTATTTGTGTTGCATTTTGGGTGGCCAGCAGTGTATATATTTTTTTGGTGCTGGGCATCTTTCCCGACAGCAGTAAAGTAAATTTCATGGAAAAAAAATTGATGTAACGGAAATGGGTAATATTTCGTATTTAATTGGGCGCATGGCGCTGACTAATTTCGTACACTGTTAAATAAAAATCTACTTAAAAATGAGAACCTGTACTTATTCGTTTTTCTTAAGTACAATCGTATCGCAAACGAGTACATGACATGCTCAAATATATCAATAAATAGAAATATGTATAATCTCGTACTACATTATTTTAGATATTATAGATTTCAAGAGAAATTATTTAATAAATGTGTAAAGTGACACACATTAATAATTAGCACAACAACGCCACTGATCACAAGTAGTTTAAGTTTGCATAAAGTATCTTTGTGTACGTTTTTACATTAAATAAATTTGCGTCAATCTCATAAATAATATATTGTCGCTTCATCACTATATTTGTCCCAATATTGTGCGGTCCATTTGCCCAGCATGTGACAACGAGTATATCTATTATCCCAGATGTGCCATCGAATAATATACTTCCAGTTGATTCTATGAGTAAATGAATATGTATGGGGTACACGTATTCCAAATTCTAAATTGAGGTGTAAATGGCTTATTGGTTAGAGATTCAGACTACTGATAGAGGGACTCCAGGTTCAAACCTTGACTGATAGGCTTGGACCTGGGGACTCTCTGTGGTGGTGTGAATTTCTAACAATCCCTGAATGTCCGCAGTGCATTGGACGAGCACGTTAAGTGACGGCCTCCGGGGAGAAATCCGCCGGTTACCTATAAAGCTGTTCATTCCTAAGCCCCCCCCCCGCCTACTTTCTATCTGCCTTCTATGTGGTAAATTATACGGTGGCACCATCTAGTGTTCTCTCTCTAACTTACAAACTATCGTGTCAGAAACGCTCTAACTTCCTTCAGTTTCTGTGCCCTGCAAGGAAGGGCACAGAAACTGCAGCAACTTAGAGCATATATTTGAAATATATGGATTTTTTTGAGTAAATATATTTCAAATTAGGAATAGCAGATATACTCACAATTGATTCCCTGTATGTACGCAAAAATGAGTACGTGTCTGTTTTCAAAAATGAGACACAAGTACTTGGATTTATTACAAGCCCAGAATGTTCTCAGAAACGAGTAAATTTTACTTATTTCTAAGTACCAATTTTTAACAGTGTGATCGTCTCAAATACATAAAAACGTTTTTCCAGTGAGTTATATAGTATATACACTATCTACCAACAAGTAATTGGACACCCATGCAATCGACGATATCTGCTGTCCTGATACACGTCACGGCCGCCGCCGTTAAATTTCGTGTGGGAAACAACAACGCAACCAGTCGCATGCAAGATGCCACGCAGTTCGGAGCTCTCTGATTTCGAGAAAGATGTAATCGTCGGGTATCACAGAAATGGCCGATCCATACGTGACATATCCAGCTAGTTGAAGTACCCAAAATCGACAGTGGCCTACGTGATTGGCAAGTGGAAGATGATAGGTGACGGTCGGAATGTGCCCCGACCCGGCAGACACACAAAACTGGGAGTTAGAGACCGACGGGTGCTGGCCAGAGAAATTCGGAAGAACCGCACCAAATCGATAGGCCACATCCGCGAGGAGTTTCGACAGGCATCAGAGAGTGTTCTTTCGATGAATACCAACCGTAAGGAAGCCCATCTGCTTGGTTATCATGTACGTGCTGCCGCCCACAAGCCTTTGATCACCAAGTCCAATAGCGCTGCTCGGCTAACGTGGTGCAAAGAACGTCGACAGTGGACCGTTGAACAGTAGAAACAGGTTCTCTGGAGCGACGCAACCAGGTTAACCCTCTACCGTTCGGATGGCAGGGTCTGGGTTTGGCGTCTGCTTGGAGAACGCCTCATGCCGGAATGTATTGTGTCAACTGTGAAGTTCGGCGGCGGTGGAATTATGCTATGGGGGTGTTTCTCCTGGTACGGCACGGGACCCTTGGTCGCAATTCCGGGTAGACTCAACGCCGAGACCTTCTGCACCATTTTGAATGACCATGCGTTTCCTACGTTGTGGCAGTTTTACGGGGTGGACGCATGTTACTTTCAGGATTACAATGCCACCTGACATGTTGCGAGGTCCACCATGACTTGGTATGGTGACAATGGGGTTAATCGAATGTACTGGCCTGCGCAGAGCCCGGTCCTTAACCCTATCGAGCACCTCTGGGACGAGTTGGAGCGTCGACTTAAGGGGTGCATCCACCGTCCGAAATCGGTGAAGGAACTGACCTGTCTTCTCCAAGCCGAGTGGAAGAAAATACCGCTAGCCGTCGTACAACGCCTGGGTGAGAGTATGCCCCGGAGGGTCTCAGCTGTTATCGCCGCTCGTGGAGGCTCCACCAACTATTGAAGGTGAACAAACTTCGTTTTCTTTTGCTATCATAGGTGTCCAATTACTTGTTGGTAGATAGTGTATTTTCTAAAACGTATTTTTCAACGGTTGAAATTTTAGAAATGAAATCGTAATATTTATTGGTCCAATTTCTGTTAAATAAGAAACTAGTAGCAGCCAAGGAAACAATGATTTGTATCTAACAGTAAATGCCAAGTGAAGTAAGGTATATAAAATGCGAATAAACTACGCTGCATATTAAGCCTGTGCAAACCCAAGACAGTTTATATCAAGACAGTAGATATGCTCCTTCACGGAGTACATCTTCCTAAATGAGGCACTGGTCCCACGAAGAGCAGCGGATGGCTTAGTGGTTAGCAGTTCAGACTATCGATGCAACGTCCCCAGGTTCGAACCTTTCAGAGATGGTGTGATTTGCTAACAATCGCTGAATATCCACCGTGCATCGGACGAGCACGTTAAGTGACGGCCCCCAGGCTGGACCCACTGGTTAAATGGGTATCCTTTCCTATGCCCCTTCTGAAATTATGTCACCCCTCTATGTGCAATATCGTACTTGTACGGTGGCGCCATCTACTGTACTCTAATCTCACTACAAACTGTTCTGTCAAAGTCGCTAGACTTGCTCTCATTCCTTCCGTTTCTGTGTCCTGCCCAAAAAGTGATCTCGCTGTAAGTGGCTCGGACCTAAACTCTACTCACTGTGGACGGAAGTCCTACAAGAAAATGACAAATACTGGTCCCACGAAACACAAACGTTTAGAGTGAACAACACAAAAAACAGACCATTTGGAAAGTAAAAGCGTCGTCCAGGTGGGCGATTGCTCTGAGGCGCTGGCTTCTGACCATTCGTCGGAGATGGGCCGGAGTTCGAGTCTCGGATGAGGCATGAGTGGGCGTGTTTGACTTATGGCGCTCCCTGTCTCCATTTGTTAGAACAGGCACCCATAAATTAAGAAGGGGAGGCGACCCATATCCCTTAGAATGGCGCCCTGCGAGCGTTAAACCTTGAAAAAGACGTAAAGGTAAACTACCACATTGACTTTGTCTGAAATGCATGGTAGAACTAAAAATTGGGGTTCAAGATACGATATATCCTGAAGGCTGCAAGATGCGAATGATACTATTGTGGAAGAGTTTAATTCTGATGGATACCAAGGTCTCCTAAGAAGGCAGCATGGTGGTGTGGAGTCAAAGTTAGTTAACGGAAAGCCGCCTTGGTGGCGCTGTGGTCTCCGCGCTGGTTTCTGCTCATTCGTCTGAGATTATTCCGGGTTCGAATCCTGGGCGAAACATGGGAAGTGTGTTTGTATTTCTCCCTTTTCTTGAACCAGCGTGTCGTCCCACTTCCGAACGCGCCATTTCCGTACACATCCAGATCTTCTAGTGTTATTTCCGTACAAATGAATTTTTGTCCCATTTCCGTACACATCCAGATCTTCTAGTGCCATTTCCGTACAAATGAAGTTTTGCCCCATTTCCGTACACATCCAGATCTTCTAGTGCTATTTCCGTACAAATGAATTTTTTGTCCCATTTCCGTACACATCCAGATCTTCTAGTGTTATATCCGTAGAAATGAATTTTTGTCCCATTTCCGTACACATCCAGATCTTCTAGTGCCATTTCCGTACAAATGAAATTTTGTCCCATTTCCGTACACATCCAGATCTTCTAGTGCCATTTCCGTACAAATGAATTTTAGTCCCATTTCCGTACACATCCAGATCTTCTAGTGCTATTTCCGTACAAATGAATTTTTGTCCCATTTCCGTACACATCCAGATCTTCTAGTGCCATTTCCGTACACAGATGTGATGATTTGTAAGCAGTGAGATATGCGTCAAGGAAGACAGAGGGTGAGGAGCGTACTGATATCCCCCGCAATACCCTCCAAAATGCAATGGGAGACAGTCTGAACCAGTGGCCCTAAATTAGGGACAGGCGACTGATATAGCTCACTAAGTGGCTTACGGTGATCGTTGTGAACCCGCAAATAAACAAAAGCGAAAGCCTCACTTCTGATGACACTGAAGTACGTTAGTGAAAGAAATTGGTGATCGCCATTCCAGAACCGGAAAACAAATCGATATTTGTGGGTAACAGAAGTTATATGAAAGCGACAAGGACACTTCTTCGCAAGGGTAAGCTCATTAGTTATTTCTTTGGAAGCAGCCAAATAGAAAAACATGGAGTTCCTTTGAATATAGGTTATAACTGCTCAGAAATCATGACTAGTAAGAGTTATGTAATTAACAGATGGGTGATACTCACTGTGGTCGAGATTTACACCGGCATTAGAAGCCTCAGATAAAATATAGAAACCTATTACGACGGCCTTCAAGTCACAACAGATTAAGTTCCAAAGAAGGATATTCCGCTTATTGCAGGTGACCCTGTGGTAGAGAAGCAAATTATCTAGCTCAAAAATGCGTGTTGTTTGGATTTTGCAACACAAACGATAGCCGAAAAAGTCTGAAAAAATTATGTCAAGTGAACAGGCTCACCAACTGTAATACTTGCCTTCATCAGCACACGAAAATCCGTTAAACATGAATATCTCTAGATCAAAGCATAAGAAATCAGATAGATTACATTCTTACTTAGCAAAAATGGCGTTTTGCTGTTACCACTGCAAAAACGTTCCCTGGCAAAGATTATTGTGGTGATCAGCAGCTACTACACATAAAGCTCAAGCTTAAGTTAAAAAACCGGTAAACAGCGTAGTTTCGAGAAAAATAAAACATTAAACATGAATATTTTTATCTCGAGAGATAACAGATTTCAGACCCATCTGGAAGTCTAAAAAAAATGATTCTTAAGTACTTTGGGCACACTATAAACACATGATAAAAACAAGAGTAAATCAATTCCTAAGGGAGAAGGAAGCAATTTAATTCTAGAAAAATGTTGCTTTTAAACTTAAAGAAAAAAGAAATGTTGAAAAACCCCGGAGACGGAAAGGACGTAAGATATATAGTAGACAGAACAAAAAAGTCAAGCTGTGTTTAGGAAAATCCAGGAAACGTTATGAAGTTGAGTAGCGATACAGTATAAATAATACTAAAATGGCATCCAGTGCAATTAAATTATTAACGCAAAAGTTCCGCTCAAAGTTAATGGCCATGAAAGAAACCGTTTGTGAGATTCTTACAAAGCTATAAAACAATAAAAAAGATTATTGCCAAAATCTTTTGAAAAGTCCTGCAAAACGTAAACGAATACATAATAGGTGTGAGGAAGGAGATTTAGCACCACAACCTTGTAAGAGAGAAACTATAAATGCAATGAAAATAAATGAGATGAAGTGTCAAAAATCGCCATGCTTAGAAGAAATCCCAGGAGAACCAATCGAAGCCCTTGGTAAATAGAAACGTTTTGTAAAATATTTCTCAAGGTATGAAACAGTGATGACTACATATCCGATTGAAGGAAAGAGGGGGGGGGAATATTCATTCCGCTGCACAAGAAGTGAAAAAGAATGTACAAATTACAGAATGGTGAGTTTAATTTTCCACGATACAAAAATTCTGCTAAAAATATTAAATAGCATGGCTAAAAAAATTGGAAAGAGAAATACCAGAAGAACAAGCAGGTATCAGGAAAGGCATAACAGGATTAGTGACCCGAGCTTTAAGCAGATATCTTATGGTTGAAAAGTGGGAAGAATTGGAATCTCCACTCGAGGTGTGTTTTATTGATTATTCCAAACCCTTTGATGGCGTTCAACATGAAGAAGTACTCTGGGAAACAATGAAAAAACATGGGATTCTTAACACGTATAATTAGCTTAATCACAAATGTACACGTAGAAAAAGGAATCACGTGAACTAAAAGTTTGGTCAACAAAATATCATTTGATAATGGTAAATGAATGACACAGGAATGCATTTTATCGCCATATCCTTTCAATGTATAAACTCAATGTATAAACTGAAGGTATCATGAGAGAAACCTTATCAGCGATTTAACCTAACATGTTTGCGAAAATCTTGAGACGAAATCATTCTGACTTAGTAAACTGGCAAAAATATTGAAATCTGAAATAAAATGCATCTTTTAAAGTGAAAACTCATGTCAGTAATTAATGATTATAAAATTCTTAGGACAAAGAATTTTTTTAGAAAAATAAAGCATTGGAACATGACTGAATTCCATACAGCTAAATTAAGAAAATTCTTCTTATTTGGAAAATGGTCTCTGAATTACCAAATTTAAGCATTCGTTTTATTAAAAATGATCTTTCCAAAAAATCTGGTGCGAAAAAATAACATTGCACGGAAGAGAAAATTCATTATTTGTTGGAGAGCCACGCTGTCTTTCTTAGAATGGGCACAGCTTTTGATGTTGAATTTTCTGAGTGAGGGAATAAAATTGAAATAACGAATACGAGAGAGAAGAATAGAGAGAGAGAGAGAAATAAAGAGAGAGATTGAGAGAGAGAAAGAGAAAAGAGACAGACAGGGAGAGAGAGAGAAAGAGAAAAGAGACAGGCAGAGAGAGAGAGAGAGAGAGGAAGAGAAAAGAGACAGACAGAGAGAGGGAGGAAGAGAAAGAGAGACAGTGAGAAAGAAGAGAGAGGGAGAGAAGAGAAAAGAGATAGACAGAGAGAGGGAGGAAGGGAGAGAGAGACAGAGAGAAAGAAGAGAGAGGGAGAGAAGAGAAAATATCTACCTATATGAAGAGAAGATACTTATTTATTTACATGAGAAATTAACATCTGTGTATATACGCGAGGAGAGAACATCAATCTGAAGAGATGACATATTTTTCTGAAAAGAAGTTATCTTCATATTGATCTATGCATCAGAAGATGCGCTAATTGATCAAAAATATAAGGACGCTTACATGTACACAAATTTCCTGTAATTGTAAAGGAATTATTATCGAATTAGTCCACCCTTTGCCGCTATCACAGCCTCTGCACTGCTGGGAAGGCTTTCAGCTAGATTTTAGTACGTTGCGGCGGAAATCACCTTCCGTACAAATTCAGCGGAAAGACGTTCTGCTGTATAATACAGTTACTCAAGATATGTTAAACCTGAGCGTTTAATGAACAATCGACACGTATTTAAAGACGTTATAACGTTTTATACCCATTCGTTTTACATTTTAAGTTTTTTTTCATATAACATTGCAACAGAATACGAAAAAGGTCTTAGTACTATTACAATCTTGAGTTCTGGAGGATATAATAGTTTCACTATAAAGAACATTACAACTATCAGATTAGGCTTACTTGTTATTAGCTGCTGTTCTTCGTTTTGCTCGATTTGCTCGTCGGTATATGTACCCCTTCATCTGAGCTCTATATCTTGGCTTGATATAATTGATGCTGCATTTAAGCTTCAAAGATTATCACAAGTTGCTAGTTCTATTTGAGTACTTGCGTTAGAAGAATCCAAAATCTGAAGCGTAAAAAGTTAAAATGATAATAATATCTAAAATTTGCAATGCAGTAACACATTTAACTTAAAAGAAGCCAAATAAATTATACACTGTCAACTAGCCATCAGCACACAGTACACTGGATATGTTTCAGGCACTATTCTGTGTCCATCTTCAACGGTACGGTGGGATTTCACCAAGCTGTTTTTATAACGCCTCTTCTTCTTAAGTCATCCGTCGGCTATTCGCTCATTGGGTCCTCATTTATACGTATCATGTTCACATGATGTTCTGTTCTCACTATAAGCGTGCCTGTTTCTGGCAATATTTCAATTATGGTTTTGTGTCTTTTTGGGGGTTGTGTCTTCCCCACGGCTTCCTGTATTCCTGATCCTTTTCTTTTTCTATCAGAAAGCGCCAATCATAAGGTAAATATAGCGGGACTTGCACGTTGCAGTTAAACCCTTTTGTTTTCTCGATCATAATTGTATCTAAAATTAATATCTTTCTGTGTGTGCCATGCGTGGTACATAGCTTTGCACCTTCCCAACGTGGTCTTGTATTCTTGTTAAGGCAATGTTTTATTAGGGAAATTCTCTGTTCTACCTGCCGCTTATCTCTGTTATGTTCTTCTATTCTCGTTTGGAGGCGCCTTCTGGTACTTCTGATGTACACACTGCCAGTACAACCTGTTTCTGTATTCATCGTTGGTATTCCATATACACCGGCTCTCTGCAACTTTGCTATTTTATCATAATTGGCTGTAAGGAATCTGGCATTATCCATTATAATGTCGGCGAACATTTTATTTACTCTACCACATTCCTTTTTTCAAAATATTACTAATAGGTTGTATACATGAGGGTCTTCCGCAGAATTGTATAGCATTTTCAATGGTATTTTTTCCTTTTGGTTTACTGTTTTTATCGATATAGTTTTTATACATTTTCCAAATGGATTTCTTGTTGTATCCGAAGGCAGCTGCTGTTTTCGTTATCCATTTCATTTCCTTGTGTTCCAAAATTTTATTTGAAGTATGGGTAATTGCTCTTCTGATGTAAAACCTCAATGCTACGTATTTATAGTGCATTGGGTGCTTGGAATTATTTGGGATGATTGCAGGAACATATGATTCTTTTCTATAGACTGTGTATTCAATATATCCTTGGTTTCTGATCCGAAAGTATATCAAGGAAAGCGATTTGTACTTTATTTTCTTTCTGACAAGTGACTTCAATTGTAGGGTAGTATTCATTATAACGTTGTATGAAATGCATTAAACTTCTGAAATTTGCCAAATAACTAAAGTATTATCGACATAACAAAGGAAGACCACTGGATGGTACCCTTGATCGTGTCCCAATAATTGGTTCTCTATATTCTGTAAAACCACTTCAGAAAGTAGGCCCGCTAAAGGGGATCTCATATGTGAACCATATTGTTTTGTCTGTATATCTTCTGATCAATTAACTAATTATATTCAGTAACGAGATGGAGTGCTGAAACTATGCTCTCTATTTCCATTGTTGTGACTCTCTCTACACTTAATCTCTGCTCTATAAGATCAATAGCCACATGTGTAGCAGTGTTGGAGTATAAATTAATTACGTCTAGACTAGCGATTATACATCCTTCCATCCTGATATTTTTAATCTTATTAATAACTTCAACTGAGTTATTTACTGTATATTTATGGGTCATAAAGTATGGCTTAAGATAATTGAATAATGCCTTTTCAAGGTTAATAGTGGGTGATGCGTTTTTATTCATAATTACACGAATTGTGCAATCTACTTTGTGCATTTTAAGTTTCCCAAAAACTCCTGGAATAGAAGATTTCATTGGTGGAAAATATTTGTGTTTTATTTGGTGAGGAAGGTGCCCATGATTTTTTAAATTGGTAAATTTTCTCGCAATATTATCTGTTGGGCCCTTGCTAATAACTTCAATGTTTAACTGCTCGGTAGCTTCTTGTATTTTTGTTCGAAGCTCTCCTCTATCAACAATAACAACATGTTTAGATTTATCTGCCATTACTAATTGAATGTTAGGGGATTTTTTAAATTCTAACAAGGTCTGGCGTTCATATTTAATTCTTGTTTCATATATATATGAAGTGTACAATACCACGATGCAAGAAACCTAAACACATAAGCAAAGAACAAATAATGAAACATAAAACGATATACCATGAACTGTCGTCATCAGGAGAGTACCAGTACAAGGCGAGAACAGCTTTTCTGATGTCCGTGAAAGGTAGGTAGAAAACCAAAGTACCCACGGACAGTAGTACTCTCTAAGCTGCAAACTCTGATGCGAGATTGAACGAAACAACGAAAAGAAGGAGAGACGTCGAACAGCATATACATAAGCATAGGTGATTTTTTTGCCCATAACAATATAATTGTGGTTGAGACAGAAGTCGACCAAACGATCCCAAAACTGTGAGGTATTATTGCTACTTGTGCTGCATTATTTACAAAATATGGCAATGTGATCAAGTATACCTTACAATTTTGGGATCGTTTGGTCGACTTCTGTCTCAACCACAATTATATTGTTATGGGCAAAAAAATCTACCGACAAGTCACCGGCATACCTATGGACAGTGTTTTTTCCAGCACTCTCGCTAACCTTTATCTATATCTATTTGAACGGGACTTTACGACTACCATTTCGCAAGATTACGGCCGTATTTTTCGTTATATTGATGAACTTATTGTTTTTAATAATCCGATCTTCAATATTCAAGCTCAACACGTATATCCATCAGCTCTGACACTTGAAAAATCTTCCATGCAAGATGGCCATATACGTTATTTAGATATTGATATTTCTTTCACCGATGGTAGGGGTTTTGTTACAGATGTCTACGATAAACGTCGTAATTTTCACTTCAGAATTAACTATTATTCATACTGGACCTCAAATATCTCAATTTCCGTGCATCGTAACATTGTTATTTCGCAATTAGCTCGAATTTGTAAAATTTGCAATACTCCAGCTAATGTCATAAAAAATTTCCGAATCCTGTATTTTCAACTGCATAACAATCAACTTCCAATTCGTTTCCTCATTAAATATTTTCAACAGTTTCTTACTACCTACAATACAGCCATGTACACAGATTTCAACCTTCACACCATTATTAATTCATGATCCTACAATGTTAATTTGCAGGGCTTTCAAAATGCTGTTTGATGGATCACTAACAGCTGCCAACACTAACCTCCTTTTCTTCCCACCAGTTTTTTTTTTTTTAGATTTCGCGCACTATTTTCT
Source organism: Macrothele yani (assembly GCA_039090855.1). Taxonomy (NCBI): domain Eukaryota; kingdom Metazoa; phylum Arthropoda; class Arachnida; order Araneae; family Macrothelidae; genus Macrothele; species Macrothele yani. Next base: position 87,874,958 of record CM077001.1, read on the forward strand.
TCTCCGTACTACGTTACCATACGCATCACACCTATGATTATGTATATGCTGTTCGACGTCTCTCCTTCTTTTCGTTTCTTCGTTCAATCTCGCATCAGAGTTTGCAGCTTACTGTCCGTGGGTACTTTAGTTTTCTACCTACTTCACGGACATCAGAATAGCTGGTCTCGCCATGTACTGGTACTCTCCTGATGACGACAGTTCATGGTATATCGTTTTATGTTTCATTATTTGTTCTTTGCTTATGTGTTTAGGTTTTTTGCACCGTGGTATTGTACACTTCATATGTTGCTTCACCGTTTGACCAGCTGCTGCATGCGCTACCTTCGCATGTAAGCTATTTTATCGTTTCTTATGTCTCGATTCCGTTCAGTCTTTGGCTTTTATAGTTTTGACTTGTTTTTATGCTATATATATATATATATAGAGAGAGAGAGAGAGAGAGAGAGAGACCGAACGTGCTGTGACGTATATTATAAATTAACTTTCCTTTTTAGTTTCTTTCCCTATGTAAATCTTGAGTTTATTCTCAGTTATTCTTCACTCGTAACGTAACATCTTTTCTCTCAAACGAATACTGTTGGCAACATAATTGAGGTTGAATGAACGTGACGTATGCCTGAATTGATAAGAACGAGAGATAAAAGCGACGACAAAACTGTTGTAAGAGAGCGATTATTGAGAGCGTTGAAAGAGAGCGTTGTAAAGCGATCGTTGTGTTAAGAGCTGTGAAGCTGTGTGGTGTGTTTAAATATTAATATCGTTCTGTTATGGACGTGCTACAACCTTGAATAAAGCATCTTTTCCGTAAGTTTGACTTCTGTTGTTTACATGTTTCGTCTGGCCGTTAAGGTTTCTTTCATTTAGGAACTATTTCTTAGTATGTTGATGTTTTCAATTAACGTAGAAGTACGAAAATTCTTCTACGTCATAGCGCGTAAATGCAAGTCATCTGGGGTCAAAACCGATAAGAATGAAAGAAGTCAATGAGCCCTAAATCCCTGACATTAAAATATGAAAATTGTTTTCTTTATTATTTCAAAACTAATTTGAATGATAACTTTAAAGTTAAACGTCATGAAAAATACATCTTAGCAGTTCTTCTGTCTAAATACGAGTATCTTGCTCTTGAGGAAATTATCAATAATTTGCTGTATAGCTTTCATACCTCTCAAGATATAACTCTAGTAATAAATGCTATTTATAGAAGTTTAAGAATCTCCTTTTCTGTTTTTTTTAATCGTAGTTTCTTGACTTGTAAACGGAGGACGTAAATAATATTCAGTTTCATATTTAAATTTCGTTGTAGGTCGGTCGCGGGATTACATAACACTCTTTTGGGAATAAAGCTTTTCAAAATTGCATTTTCCTCGTCCTTTTTTTCATTAAGGGTTTTTAATTCATGCATGGTAATAAAAATTACCTTGTAAATTTTTTCTTTATTAAAGATGTCGTAATTTCGTTGTGAACTCCGTTTAAGGTTTCATCACAATGAAACACAATGCAGCATTCAATTAACATTGTCAAGCGCAATACATTACAAATCTTTTTCCTTTGTTTCTGTCATGATAATAAGGATGCACGTAAGCCAAGACCAGTTAAGAAGTTGAGTATGAGCTCCTCTTTATTCCCAACACAGATCTGTAGATAGCTCTTATCAGTTTGGGCATATTTTTCTAAATTTGGTACTGAGTGTTCTCACAAAAAACATATTCTCATCTTTTTGAATTTAAGAACTTTAGATACTTATCGATGGGAGTGTTTAATCATGCGCCGACGCTGATAATAATTATAGCGTTGATGAGTATTTCATAAAGTTGATTAGGGATCTTAATTACCCAAAGATTTTGAAAAGCTGCTGCATACTTCTTTTACACACATATATATTTTGCCACACTATCTTTCGATACTGAAGTAAAAGAAAAAGTGCAAATGAGCTTCTTTTAGATACGTGACAAATGGATCTTTAACAGTCAATATGCTACCATTTTCTTTCTATTTATAATATCTAACAGATAGGGAATTAATTATAAGCACATACATGAAAGAGTAGAGAAAACTATTTGATCATTTAGAGGTAAAGAAGCAGTATTGAAAGAGAAAGCAACATCGAATTCTCAAAAGACGTTTTCTACCTGTACGTGTCAAATACATTCTTCAGTCAGAAACAAAAAAGGTAACATCGAATTCCCGGGAGTAATGGAAACCTTTCTTAAATCCTTTCCGACAAAAATGAAAATGCGTTTACGTTCCTAACGAAAAAACACCATAAATATTCGAAGATGTGTCTTTCAATAATTTAACTGGGAAGACAAGGGAATAAAGGTTAATGCAGACTATGACAGAGTACTGAATTACTTCAAGCATGGCGCAAACCATACCTGAAGTAACTCTCTACAGAGGAAAGAATTCTAACTAATTCCAAACGATGGGTGGATGAATCATCATATATTTTTCGAAGCGAAGAAAGAATTTTTATTAATTCCAAACGATGTGTGGAATTAATAAAAACGGCCAATAGATAAAATTTCACAATCGGGCGCCAATGTGAAAACCCAAATATCCCAGTGACGAGGATTAAACCCGCATCCTTCTGATCCGAAACCGAATCATTTTCCAATTCAGCTACACCGACGGTAACTATCGCTGCAGCTTTGCCGTCTTGACATGTACTTTACCTCCGTAGTACGTCACATGGATATCTCCCTGACGACCAAGACGGTGAAACAATGATTGGCAGAGGGAAGTCTGTACTCAAGGAAACCGCTGCGTCGGTGGCCATTGACGATACGGCAGCGGATAACGCGGCGTTGTACTAGAGCTGCGTTGCTACAGAAATGGATCCACGTCATGTTCAACGATGAGACCTGATTCCACGTTGGTACCGACGATCGTGTAGTCCACGTCTGGCGACAATGTGGCTACAGGCAAGATCTAGTTGATGGACGCAAGCACTACAATGCTTGCCAAATGGGCATCTTCCTACGGAGTGCCATTAGTTACGATAACTGGTCACGTCTGATATGCATATAAGGAGCACAGTGCCATCCCGAAGGTACATAGAATGCGCTTTACATACCCTTTTGTAGCCGTTTCTGAATGGTAGCTGGATGGCCGTTTTCCTGGAAAATACCGTCAAACCACACACCACTAACATTCCCGAACGTGCCTATAAGGGACCCTATATGCTTTCATGTACAGCGAGATCTTCGAACCTATCACCCACCTAAATTATACGAGACTTCATTGGACAATGCAAGCAGGCCTCTAAGCAGTCGCCCAGAAGTGCCATTGAATTATGGGACCAGGCAAGCGTTGCGGGGTTGCTGATACCTCAGGATACCATTACAGGGCTGTATCACTCCATGGCACGCCGTGTTTCTCATTGCACTGCGCAGCATGGTGATCATGCAAAATATTGAATCCTACCACGCGGTCTTGTCTTGCAGCCTGTCATATTGATGAATTGCGATGGAAATTAAGTCCTTTATTATCCACCTCACAGTCTGCCTCTGGTGAATTTCGATTACGTAGCAATATCTCATGCTAAATGTGGTAAAAGCCATTACAAAAATGCATTTTGATGCTGTGCATCTTTCCCGACAGTAACAAAACAGAGTAGCTACATCACATTTCATTGGTATCAGAGTCGTTCCTTACGTTCGTGTAAATCTGAATAATAATAATAATAATAAATATTGTTTTTGAAAAACTAAACAGTCGAAGTACTCATTATTGCCGCAGCCATTGTATGGCAAATATTTACTTTCATGGCTCACATATCTTCCTTTATTGGATTTATGACAACAACACTCGTTAATCCACCTACGTAAGTACCGCTCTGTGTCAGGAATCAGTAAACCATATTGTTTGTTGTTATGATTTAATGCCACTTAGTATGTACCGCACTGTGGCTTTTGTGTGGTTTTGAGTGACGTGAATAAATGCAATGTGTTGCACGCAAATAAATGTATACTGTCGAATCACTCGTTTAATTTCATACCCACAAAGACCTTGCCATGCGAATGATGCATAACATGAATTATTCACAAAGAGTACCAGGATACTCTCTTGATTCTTTAAAGTACATTTCTTTCGCTAGTGGGTATAAGTTGCTATTTCAAATTGCAAAAAATGATTAAAATTTTCATTTCAGAACTGGTTCTGTTGACTGGGAGAACACTGAGTATACTGTTCCTTTTAAATAATGAGGGATTTTCCTGGTAGGGGGGCCATAAATGCATTTTATTTTCGCTCATTTCATCCTCTTCTAAAACCCTGTTTTGAAAGATTCATTTTCTATTGGAAAAAATTCAGAAACGAACCCTCAGTGCCCCCGAGAATTTCGTGGGTGTTGTCTTTCTGGTTTTATCGTAATCGCAACTGAAAAAGCAACAAACATTTCAAATTTTTTATCATTGTGAGATCACGTTATAGCGGGTAGCAACTAAATGACTGCTAATAACTGTTTTTGCGAATGTCTGTATTCATTAACGAAGAAATCATATAAAAATATTATTTCCATATTTATAATATAAAATATTATTTCCATATTAAGCAACAAAAATTTAAAATTTTTTAACATTGTGAGGTCACGTTATAGCTGGTAGCAACTAAATGACTGCTATTCACTGTTTGTGCGAATGCTTGCATTCATACGCAATTTAACGAACAAATCTTATAAAAATATTATTTCCATATTTATACCTCAACAGTTTCCCTCATGTTCTCGAGGAAATTTCTCTAGTATAGTTTATTTGAAGAGTAGAGAAATCTTATACGTCTTTCAAATTCTCAGCTCCTTCATCCCCGTGGAATACCTTCTCGGATTTTATCCAGGAAATTTCGTTTAGGAAAATAGCTTTTTCCAGGCTACTTCTAGGGAGGGGGTGAGACATGTTGGGGAATTAGCTTTTCTTTCCTTTTTTTGTGGATTTTTTTTCTTCCTTTGCAAAATTAGACAGAAATAAATTGTTAGGAAGGTTTCCAGTAATTTTATTTGCGTTTTATCAGGGTTTCTTCTTTCATTTATTTGAAACTTCTGTGCTCACCATATGCAAGGATGTTCACACATTTTGAGAACGTTTTTTTAGCGATATAATTAATGTTTCAAATATAATTATTCTTTTCTTAAATGTCGTATCTGAAAGACCTTTTTATGGATATGAACCTATATCTAGATTTCCAAGATAACAGGGCATTTCTTAAAATTCGTAGTGGCAGTTTATTCCACTCCTATTCCACTGCTTTCCATAGTCCAATCATTGTTTTAGGTCTGCGTTTAGAAAGCGCTCTTTTTAGCAGTCTGAAGGCACAACAGTCCATTGGTGACACATCAGGAGACTGAGCAATATGGGAAAAAGGCGTAGACTTAATAGCCGTTTTTTTTTTCCTTTTTTTCAAGAAATAGAGTGGTAGATTTGGATGTAAACTGGTAGCCTCATCCTAATTGAGTTCTACTCTTTGAAGGTTCTGTGTATAAAGGAATGGTATTTCCTTTTTAAATACAGGAGTTAGAACATTATTTTGGCAATGTGTTGAATTGATTTTAACATTCTTTCATGTGTTGAATTGATTTTAACATTCTTTCATGTGTTGAATTGATTTTAACATTCTTTCATGTGTTGAATTGATTTTAACATTCTTTTCAACTTTCCTTAACTTTAATTTCCCATTATACGCGAAACCAGCAATAATCATTAATCCTTTACTGAAACTTCCTTCAGATTTTTGTAAGCAAGTTTGTAAGCATTTTTCTTCTCTTTTGCGATAGTAAATCGACCATTTTTGTTACAGTCGTTTAGGTAGTTCGATGCTTCATTAACAATCACAATAAACTTCTATGTCTCCGGCTAAGTGATTTTCATAAAGAAGTCTACACCATGTTCTGCACTCAGCCACGTACCTAGTAGACAAGAAGCAGTGAACATTATGTTTTTTTTTTGTTTTTTTTTCAGATTCAAATCTTTGTTTATTACCTTCTTTACCGTTGATACAGATATTTTTAACGACTTAACGATCGCTCTTTGGGTCGGTGGATTTTTGTTTAAGATCAGAGACCTTAGTTTTTAAATAGTCGTAAAGGTACACTCATTGTCGTAAAAATCCGCTCACCAAGAAGAAGCAGTCGGATTGAAATGAGATTTTAGTAGGGAGATGGTACACACCAAGGACAGAAGTGAGTTCAAAATCACAGCAGCAGGACGATTTCCCGCGGACATACGGTACACTTTCCGGTCAGCGTTAGTACCGCGTCGGACGGCCTCGTGCTCGGCTACATACGGTGTTACGGTCCGGCATGGAGTCAAAGAGACGCCGTATGTTATTCTGGGACAGATTGGCCTACAGTACTAAATCACGAGCACTGGGACGTGGAGAAAGCTGGCGTCCCATCTGGTCTCACACGTGGTCATTGGGAGAGAGATCAGACAATTTGGCAGACCACGGAAGCGTCGAAGCAAGACATAGATAGTCCTGGGAAACCCGAGCCGTGTGCGGACGGGCGCTATTTTGTTGGAAAATGGCTCCGGGCAGTCCCGCCAGGAAAGGCAGCACATGGGGCCGGAGGATCTCCTGTACCTAGCGCTGGGCTGTCAACGTCTCTTCGATCATTTCGAGGAAGTCCGGCTCTCATACGCAACGGCTCCCCAGACCATCACGTCTGCAGTTCAAGATGTGTGCCGCGGTACAGTGAGTTTGGGATTGCAGCGCTCACCTGCGGTACTCCACACTCTAAAGGGTGGTCGCCGTTCCCATACAACAGCGAGATTCGTCGCTGAACACTATACGTCGCCAGCCCGTAGCATTCCACGTTACTCGCTGCTGACACCGCTGCAATCGACGCCGACGATGGCCAGATGTTAATAGCAGAAAACGTAAGGGCAGTCGAGAGTACAGATTTGCATCTGCCAGGCGTCTGGAAATGATTCTGGCAGACACAAAAGTCGCTTGTACAGCCTCCACATGTATCTGGATACTGGACAAGGACGTCGTTTTATCTGTGCGTGCCACTGTTACGATCCCACGGTCCTATCTGCTGGTGGTGCGTCTAAGTCGTCTAGGGCCAATCCGTTGTACTTGGGTGTCTTCCCGTGCCCATCACTCCCAACACGATCTTACGGTACTATCCGACCAGCCCAAATGGCGGCCGATTGGACGCGCCGGACAACCTGCCTCTCTCATCCCGACGATACGGCCTCGTTCAAACTCCCTCAGTTACCCGCACGCACATCTACGGCGGCACCCCGACGTGTCTATCGCTCAGGTATCTCACCTGGCTCTTACCGTGCACTTCGGCACGAATGTGGTGTCCCCTGTACGGCGCCTTATAAGTCCCAAGGATTGCGATTGCAGCGCCAGTCTTGGACGCTCGGACATGCGAAATTGCACGAAACTTTAATCATTTTCATGTCTGCCCTCCCCGTATCTATTCGCTGAGTTTCACGTTAATCGAACGGTTTTTTCTTGGTGCGCGGATTACGTACCTTCTTAGGATATTCGTTTGATGTTCTTTTTCCTGTTAAAAGCAATGCTTGACGATTTCCCCCTCTATTAATAATAACATTTCTCATTTTATATTTAGAAATGCTAATTCAATGATTTTCGCAGCGTTTTATAATTACAGAATACGAATATTTTTTTTCGTAAAGAGCAAAAGCATGACCTTCTATCGACAGCTTGTTTGAGTGAGCCATTTTCTTAGCAAACGATACTATTTAACTGCAGAAAATATTTCTTTTTTGTACCTTTAATACGCTGTTGCCAGTTTCAATTCTTTGAACTTCTTTTATTTCTTGTAATTTCCGATCAAAAACGTTTTCAAAATCTGTGAACATCCTCTTTTGCATTTTTACATTTTCTGCATTTACATTTTCATTTTCTGGTGCAGACAGCGTGTCCACTAGGACCTTTTGTCGAGCTCGCTCTATTTAGAAGTTATGTTTTGTAATTTTTATGGGTATTTTGAGTATTATTTTTCGGGAAGGGGGAGGCGTTAGATTTTTTTTTTATTTATCTTAAAGTCCGACATTACACTAAATTACAGCTCAACAGCAGAAAAAGAATTCTTACATTCCAAAATAATTATCTGAGAAACATTTTCGAAAATAAACTAAACCTAACGACTATAATGCTTTGATGATTTTAAGACTTTTAGGTCATTGTATGATGAAATACTATTGAATGTTAAACACAACACTTATGGTGCCAATAATGGTCTCAAGGATTGATATAACTAGAAAATCAAGAAATATAGTTCACAACGACTTATTTTTTTGACTTCCTCGTTGTAGAATTGCACTGGCTCTTAATCACGATTCCTGTTTTGACACTTCACATAGATACGTGATTATTTCAAAACCACTCTTTTAGATAAGCCTATTTCAATCATTAAAATACAATCATTAAATTGTCGTATCAAGGCCGCACACATTTTTACTCTCGATATGCGGTTTTTATTGAACTTCGACTGACTGTCAGTTGTTGCCAAAAAGCACCGTAAGTTTTCTTCGTGTAATCCACAGATCATCAACTTCAGGAAAAGAAAAAAATTCGTCTAATCCGAGACCGCAGTTATTCCACAAGCTATGAAATTCAGGAAAACATCTCTATGTAATCCTCGCTCACACAATGTTGGTTCCAAACCGCAGTATCATACAGAAAAGTTGCGATTCACGGGATGACCCAACAGTCCAAATAAACTGAAAAAGAAAAATGAACTTCTTATTGAAAGCAAAGCAATAACTATAATTTTTAAATGCTTTTCCTTTATCTTGAAGTAAATAAAGAGCAAACATTAAGAATTTTTTCAGCGTAACAACAGTTCTGTACTTAGAAAACGCATTTCCGTAGTTAGATCTGCGTCCCTCACGAATGTATGCCGCTGAACTTCCCCCATCACATGATCGTCCGCGAGAGTGTTTATAAGGAAATTCGGGGAAATGCCGTGCCGCTCAGAAGGAAAATCTAACAGAGAGGTAACATAATTTGCAGGATTTCGGACAGTGATGTAATTCAAAGAAAAAAGTGCCTTCCCGGTAAAAATGAATTTTACCTATAAGTGCCTTATAGGTAAAAATCATCAAGAATTAAGATTCTCAAATCTGTCAACATCAGTTTAAAATCTGAGTTGTCTTTTTTAGCATTGAGTACTTTTTATTGAAATTTTTAAACTACTAATTTCATTAATTTTTATGAAAGTTACATAATATGAGCAATTCTAAATAAAAGAAAGTTACTTAGGAACCGGATGCTAAGAATATAAAGGTTTTCTTTTAAATATTAATTTATCATTCCACACAGTACCAAATATATTCAGTCTGAATAAATCAGTTACATCGAGAGCCATATGGCTTACACGTCGGTTTTCTTAAGGCTATGGGGTGGAACATATCTTTTTGCGTTATTTTTTGTTTCTTCGTCGTAGCATTTTAGCCAACGTGAGCATCTAGGGCGGTAGGAAGTCCCCTAACCCTGATTTGGAGCCACTGGCTACCGGAAGGGTTTGTGGCGTGAAACGGACGTACTGCTATGCCCATATTCAATAGCTGGAGCCAGGCCAGCGATTGAATATCCAGTCAGATTTTCCTTCAGCGGCACATGGTCTCGGTTGACCCGTGGGCCATACCCCCGGCCCTCTTTCGAGGGAAGGGGGAGATGTGACGTGCTTGCCCCGCAGGACGCACATGAGATGAAGGCAGATAGCAGTGAGATCACAGTGTAGTATAGTGGATAGCACTCGGAGCTCAGCAGCCGAGAGTTGTGGGTTCGAATCCCGCCCATAACATAAAAGTGATGGGGAAATTCATTTCGTTATAATCTATCTATCTATATGTATATATACACTATCTACCAAAAAGTAATTGGACACCTGTGATAGCAAAGGAAAACAAAGTTTATTCACCTTCAATAGTTGGTGGAGCCTCCACGAGCGGTGATTACAGCTGCGACCCTCCGGGGCATACTCTCAACCAGGCGTTGTACTACGGCTAGCGGTATTTTCTTCCACTCGGCTTGGAGAAGACAGGTCAGTACCTTCACCGATTTCGGACGGTGGGGGCACCCCTTAAGTCGACGCTCCAACTCGTCCCAGAGGTGCTCGATAGGGTTAAGGTCTGAGCTCTGCGCAGGCCAGTCCATTTGATTAATCCCATTGTCACCATACCAAGCCATGGTGGACCTCGCAACATGACAGGTGGCGTTGTCATCCTGAAAGTAACATGGGTCCACCCCGTAAAACTGCCACAACGTAGGAAGCGCATGGTCATCCAAAATGGTGCAGTACGTCTCGTCGTTGAGTCTACCATAAATTGCGACCAAGGGTCCCGTGCCATACCAGGAGAAACACCCCATAGCATAATTCCACCGCCGCCGAACTTCACAGTTGGCACAATACATTCCGGCAGGAGGCGTTCTCCAGGCTGACGCCAGACCCAGACCCTGCCATCCGAACGGTAGAGGATGAACCTTGATCCGTCGCTCCAGATAACCTGTTTCCACTGTTCAACGGTCCACTGTCGACGTTCTTTGCACCACGTTAGCCGAGCAGCGCTATTGGACTTGGTGATCAAAGGCTTGTGGGCGGCAGCACGTCCATGATAGCCGAGCAGATAGGCTTACTTACGGATGGTATTCATCGAGAGAACACTCCCGGATGCCTGTTGAAACCCCTCGTGGATGTGGCCCATCGATTTGGTGCGGTTCTTCCGAATTTCTCTGGCCAGCACCCGTCGGTCTCTAACTCCCAGTTTTGTGGGTCTGCCGGGTCTGGGCACATTCCGACAGTCACCTCTCATCTTCCACTTGATAATCACGTAGGCCACTGTCGATTTTGGGTACTTCAACTCGCTGGATATGTCACGTATGGATCGGTCATTTCTGTGATACCCGACGATTACACCTTTCTCGAAATCAGAGAGCTCCGAACTGCGTGGCATCTTGCATGCGACTGGTTGCGTTGTTGTTTCCCACACGATATTTAACGGCGGCTGCCGTGACGTGTATCAGAACCGCAGATATCGTCGATTGCAGGAGTGTCCAATTACTTGTTGGTAGATAGTGTATATACAATATGTATATACACTATATTGACAAAAGTTACGAAATGCAAATAGACGGATACGCTGCGTTTTCAAGATGTGCGGCACAGCTGCGAACGGTAGAAAAACAAGCCTGCAGCTGACCGGGATCATATCGCACTGTGAGGTTGAGTGAAAATGTCGCGGCGGGAGATAACTGACTTTGAGAAAGGAAAGATTGTTGGGTGCTATATTAATCGGTTGTCGATAAGAGAAACCGCGAAGCATTTAAACATACCCAAGTCAACAGTTTTGGATGTACTGAATAAGTGGAAGACACATGCCGTGCCTGAAGCAGCAAAACATACCGTTAGACCAAAGAAAACCAGTGATAGAGGACGTCGAAGCCTCAGGAGAGTTGTTACAGCTAATCGACGGAGTGCTGCGCAAGACCTCAGTATACAGGGGAGTAAAATTGCTGAAACCTCAGTATGTACACGTACTATTCGTAAAGAACTTCATTCCATGGGTTACCGTGGTCGTGCGGCTGCTCATAAGCCTTTCATTTCCACTCGGAATGCTACTCGTTGTTTTACATGGAGTAAAGAACATTTATCGTGGACCACAGATTAATGGAAACGGACTGATGAATCCAGATACACGATCCATCACTCTGATGAGTGTGTGGGTACGGCGGCAACCGGGGGAACGCTATTTACCACAGTGTGCAGTTTCTACGGTAAAGTTAGGAGCTGGCAGTGTACTCGTGTGGGAGTGTCTTTCGTGGTATGGCCCTGGCTCATTGGTTATCGTGGAAAAACCTGTTAAGCAGCACGCCTACCTCGATATTCTATACAATTATGCGCTACCAACTCTGTGGCAATACTATGGAACCGAGCCTTGTTGGTACCAGCAGGATAATGCACCGAACACCAGAAAGCAAGGACTGTTACGGCTTGGTTTTACGATAATTCGGTATCATGTGTGAACTGGCCAGCACAGAGCTCTGTTCTTAATCCCATAAATCACCTATGGGGTGAATTAGAGCGCCGCATAAGAATTTTAGAACCAATGCCAACTACTATAAGCAACAGTTAGCTGCAGTATTATGTACTGAATAGAAGCTCATACCTACGCTGCGCTCCCAAACCTTGTCGAAAGCATGTGTGGAAGAGTCAGTGCATGCATTAAGGCCAAAGGTGGTTTCAGAATCGCTTTAATGTAACACAACAGAGGAGACGAGCAACATGGAATCGTCTCAAAGAAAAAAAAAAGAACAGGAATGATACAAACTGATAAAAGCGATGATATGTGCATTGAATGAATAATGACAAATTTACAACGTGATGCAAACAGCGCAATGCTTGAGGAAGAACAAAATGATCACAGGTGGGGCCCAGCAGTGTGAAAGGATATCAAAAAGTTAATGCAGAGTCTTAACTCACCGTGAGATATAACGGACTTGGTGTAACAGCGAACCACGGGGTCACTGGCTACCACGTAGGGTAGACAGAGCTTTCACAGCATGCGGAGATGGCAGACTGATACTCCTGCTGTACCACCGTGCACAGAGTAACGGAAAGCATGGTGAAGACCCAAGTGCGCCATCTATGAAAAAAGTGTTGAGGAGTGGCAGTTCGTATCTTGTAGACGGAGTAAGTCTGCCCCAAGGGGCGAGAGATCTTCTAGAACGAGAGCGTTAGCGAGGGGGTTAGCACACCCCTACAATTCGGAGTGGCGACCTTGAATGGGTAAGTCCGATGTCGGATGAAAGGCAGCTATGGCAGCTTTCTGGAATGTGGTGAGGCGATTGATGATACCACGACACCACAAAACGTAATTGGGTTGCTTGGCATTATGCCGGAGGAATTTGAGGATGGAGGTTGCTTGGTCGAAGATCTCGGGAAGAACTGCTTCAAACTGCTGTAAAAAGATGAGAGAAGCCTCCTGATTTGTTTTATGAGTGAGAAACTTGTAAAGATCTTCAAAGGAGACAGGTTCTGAAGGAAGAGAGGCATTGGTAAGCAGAGTCGAGAAATCGTCAAACGTCGGCAGAGGACCCTTGGAATTTGAAGAGGAAGAGCTAGAACGGGACAGGGGAGACTTGGAGCCTGCTAGAAAAGTGGAACAATGTGGTCGGTCAGTCGGAGAAGGTGATTTCTTATTTTCCCTCCGGACCTCGGTACTGGTAGTAGAGCGACGTTTGCCGTGGATCGATGGCACACGAGATGTGGAATCAGAGGAAAGGTCCACCTCATCGCCGGGAGCAAAATTGCGAATAAACTGAATAGCGATATCAGACATAGTTAGCGTAATTACTATCTCAACATTTTTTTCACATAACTCTTCAAAACTAACATGGAAACATTTAAATTTACTAATGGGTAAAAAATAAAACCTAACAGCTCCTCAATACTTAATAGATTGCAATAACGTTTAGCTTACAAACATACAAGATATTACAAACGCGTTATATGAACATTTTACTCTATTTCCACAAACATTGAAATATAGTCTAACTACCCCAAAAATTCCATTCACTGATTACCCATGAAGTGCACACAGGGCTAATAATTTTCATCTTACCAATATTACCGAAACATAACTATTGGAAGAATTCAACAATATAAATTCCAGGTCAGGCCCTGGATGTGATAATATTCAGCCATTGTAACGTATACTCTAGATTCAGTTTCTTTTTGATTTTACTATCTCTTGTTATTTTATTTTCCAATGCAAATTATCTTCTCACTTAACGAGATGTTGTTTCTCCCGCTGAATTACATGTGGCAACGAGTGTAAGTCATGACGTGGTGGTATGCAGTTTATATATATAGGCGCGCTCAAGTATACCGCAGAGCTTCGTTTTATATGTGATAGGTTCTTCCTGATTATTAATACGCGATTTTCCTACGTTTTTACGATATTACGATAGTACGAAAGTTCGGGTTATCAGTAGTTGTGTTATTTTGGAGTATGTATTTGAGTAATACCAGGAGCTCCCCAATAAAAGGTTAAAAGTGAGTACGTTTATTTAGTTCATTTTATTGTCAGACCTCTGTCTGGCCGTTAAGTCTATTTCATTGAGTGTTTACGTTAAGTTCAGGGTATATTGTGTTTACCGCTCTAATAAGGAGCCTTCAAGGTACTAATGTACTAAAACCGAAGTTATATTACTGATATTCAAGATAATGAGGAACGCTGAGTAAAATAAATTCCATATTCTTGGAATTTATTGCACGTGCGTTTCTTACCTAAACAAACTCTAGCACTTTGAAGATTAAGCACACTTTAGCTACGTCAAGTAACCTTTCAATAACCCTAACGTGACTTAACGTAAGCTTTCCTGCACTACACGTCCAGCCGGAAAATTTTATTCATTATACCATTCACTATTAAAAATTATGGTAATCTTATTCTGGATCCTCTATTGTTTTTTTTTAATGATATATTCCAAACTGGTGAATTTCCAGATCTACTTACAATTTCAAACATTATTCCAAAATACAAATCCAGATCAATAAATGATGCAAATAACTACCGCCCTATAGCCAATTTATCTATTTTTGCTAAAATTTTGGAGAGATTAATTTACAAAAGATTAATCTCGTACATTCATAAACTAAAAATCATCCATCCAAATCAACATGGTTTCCAATCTGGAAAATCAACAGAATCAGCCTTACTATACCTACAACAAAGTATCCAACATAATTTTGTACACAACTTACATACCATTGCATTATTTTTAGACCTATCCAAAGCTTTTGATACCATAAATCATAATATTCTACTTCATAGGTTACACACGATAGGAATTAGGAACATTCTCTTTCTAAAAAGTACTTATCAAATAGACAACAATATACACAAATTAACCAACATCAATCCATGCTTAACTTACACCAACTGGTGTCCCACAGGGTTCAATCTTTGGACCGTTGCTTTTCACTATATTTATTAACGATATCTTTGTTTCAATAAGTGACTTGGACCTACTCCTCTATGCAGATGATATAACTATTCTTACCTCATTCAGTTCAATGACAGACACTACTATGAATATTAATACTCAACTTAATAACATCTCAGATTGGCTAAACTCCAATGAATTACTAATAAATACTACCAAAATAAAATAAAGTAAGGAGTGGTTAACTCCTTACTTAATTTGGGGATTACCTTACATAAGGACCTTAAATGGAACCATCATGTTGACTCTCTCTTCTCAAACTAACAAAAACTTTGGAGTTATTAGCCTGATATTTACAAACCTTACATACAAAACACTAATTCATTTATATTACACCATGTTCCAGACTCATATTAATTATGCTATCTTATGGGGACAGACAACTAAATATAATTTCAAAAAACTTCAAATTCTTCAAAACAAATATATCAGATTAATTGACTTAAAATTTGATAGAAATTCACAACTAACACTATATAATACTACAAGAGTTTTCCCAAATAAATATAATATTCTAACGATTAACCAATTATATTATTACAATATTGGGAAAATTATGTACAAGCGCATTAAGAATAATTTACATTCCGATATTATACATATTACACCCCAGGTGCACACTCATTACACGCAATAAATCACATATTAGGCCTATTCTTCCGAAAACGGAAGCCATGAAGCAAAGTTTAAACTACATTCGCCCACATTATTGGAAATCATTACCCACGGAGCTAACTTCCTTAAACAACTTTAACCTTTTTAAAAAAAAATTTAAAAACTTTATAATGAATTGCGGCATCTCCACTTGATCACAGTGGATGGGAACTATATTTAACATAATGACTTGTATATCGTATAACGAAGTAAATTTCTCCGTCATTTTTATCCGCGCCAGGATTCGAACCCAGGTCCACTCATTCCGGAATAAGTTGCTCTACCAGTTGAGCTACGCGGACATTTTTATTCTGATTCCTATCTGCCTTTATGTCGTGTGCGTCCTTCTGGCAGGTACGTCACATCTCCTGGTACGTTACAATCGAGATGTGATCTGTTTTTTTTTTTTTGGTTTTTTGTGTTGTTTTTTTAATTATTTCGTTGTAGGATTCTCCTAATGATCCCTTCATTGTTTGTAATTTAAAACTACTGCCCTCATTGTAAAACTGTTTTAGGGATCATGGGATCTTGTCAGGCCTGGCTGGCCTTTACCCCCTGCTTACTGGCTGGGCATCGTTTCAACTGATTTATCTGTAGTACTGTTCTTTTGTTTTTCGCTCAGCAAAATAAATGAATTGAATTGAATTGAACCTCGGATCCCTCACTCCGGAGTAAGTCGCTCTCCTAACTGAGCTGCACAGACATGTACCCTCACTGCTATCTGCGATAATCTCATATGCTTTCTGCGGTGCAGGTACGTCGCACGCTTTTCTACACCACTGATTTGGAGTGTCTAGTTTCTCGAAGTTTATGGATATCTATTATTTTCAAAGATAAAACTAAAAAAACAAACAAACGTACGAACGGGTTGCAAGAGAGACAAAGTGCAGGGCTATTGTATTTTCTAAATACAACAAAATAATAACAAACCAAGCCAGACCGATCGGTATTTGGAGTTCGTTATATGCAGGGATATCTGAAATACAAGATGTGCATGCCACACATCTTTTCGGGGACAGTCGATCCCGCCTCTCACACATGTTTCTCCAACTTCAGTTAATGAGAGGAAAGCTCTCGTGCAAGAGACAACTTTTTCATTCTCCTCATTCAATAATGCGAAATATCCTCATTATAAGTCCCTGCGGCATTCCCCGTACTCTCATTTATAGCCGTGAGTGAATCAGAGAACATTTTATTGAAAATGATATCTATTTCAAGTAAGACGATAACTGTTTAGAAAACTAGAAAAGTCATGATTTTATTGAATTTCTGTTTACCTGAGTGGGTTAAATCCCGGTATTTCTAATATGATTGTGTGCCTTGTATCTCAACCAGACATAAACATTTCCTGTGACAATGAATACAGGAAGATATTTATCGCGATTTATCAGTGATATCCTAATGTACTGCTTTTTAAAATCATGGAGCGACAGAGAAAATTATCTATTTAAATGTCTCTATTTCTAATATCGAAACCACACTAAGTAAACACAGTAAGTGCTGAGTTTGTTTAAACCTTTCAGAATAATATTGAACATTTTAATGCATCTGAATGATATTTGTAAATATCTCTCGCCCATGCATGGAGTTCTTGGGCTTCATGCATATCATAAACTGTTGTTTGTTGAAAATGCAACACGAAGAAAGACCTCAGATATTGAAGTGAGATTCATAGGGTACTTTACTCATAATACAGACAAGAGATGGAAACGGGTCCAAATTTCCAGTGGGTCAAACAGGTTGGATCAAGGTGTTTCTGGCACGATTTCGAACCGATTTTATTTCCATTTTGTTTCTGAAAAGCAAAAAAAAAAAATGTTTTTCAAGGAAGAATGCTCACTGTGGAATTTTGTGCTCGACACTCGTGCCCTCGGACTGAAAAATGATTGTTATTTTTGAAACAATGACTGAAAAATGATTTGTCATTTTTGAAAAATGATTTGTTCCTTTGGGAAGAAATCGAGAGTGTCACCAGAAGTAAAAGTGTCTCTTCCTTCTGAGGGGCAATGATGAACCCATTTTGGAAACTTTCAACTCGTCATAAGCTTGTGAAAATTGCTTTTGCTGTAAAACATATTCCGAAGCTTGATATGTTATCAAGACAACAGCAGAAACTGAAATTAAACATACAGAAAGTTACTTAATTCAAATATTTTGTATGTAGCACAATCAAAATTAGGTGAAACAGCCTTAAAATTACTGCGGAGGGACTTTTTGACTCTCGCAGATGCGTTTGAAAATATATGTTAAACAGTTAGGTTATGTCATGCAAACGAAGGACGACAATTTCAGTATTTCCTGTAAGTGAGCAAGCTATACGTTCCTTTAGTACATTTGTTTGATTTCCATATAACCTAAGATACTCACTGCGGAGCGACTTTTTGAACGCCCTGTATGTACACTATATTGACAAAAGTCACCGGACACCTAAAAGAGAAACACAACATAGCATTTATTGACATACGTTAGTACGGTGTCGGTCCACTTTTGGCCTTAATGCATGTACTGACCCTTCGAGATATGCTTTCGACAAGGTTTTAGAATACAGCGATAGAAGTTCATGGAATGAAGTTCTCAGCGAATAGTGCGTGTCATTTCGAGGTTCCAGCATTTTTACTCACCTGTTCACTGAGGTCTTGTGAAGTACTCCGTTGATTAGCTGTAACGACTCTTCTGAGGTTTCGACGTCCTCCATCACTGGCTTTTTTTGAGTTGCCGGTATGTTTTGCTGCTTCACCCACGCCATGTGTCTTCCACTTATTCAGTACATCCAAAACAATGGATTTGGGTATGTTTAAACGCCTCTCGGCTTCTGTTATCAACCGACTAATATAACACCCAACAATCTTTCCTTTCTCAAAGTCAGTTCTCTCCCGCCACGACATATTCACTCAACCTCACAGTGCGATATGATCGCGGTCAGCTGAAAGCTTGTTTTTATAACGTTTTCAGGTGTACCGCGCTTCTTAACAGCGCAGTGAATCCGTTCAATTGCTTTTGATGGGGTGTCTGGTGACTTTTGTCAATATAGTGTATATTATATTTCAAAGCAGATTTGACCGGGTCGGGTCCAATTATGTGACGTCCAGGGTCCGGGTCCGATCCGTATCCAAACTGTTTGACCCGTTTCACTCTGACTGATAAGTAATACGGAACACACAATATCCAGTACCTTTTGTATCCACCACAAGAGGCGATAACGGCTCGTAGACAGTGTATCATCGGCTGTAAGGAGTTCTGGATATCGCTCTAAGAAGGGTCAGGTCAGGCGTCGATTGACTGTATCCGACACTTGCTCAATGTATGACAAAGCAGGCGAACGCGCTGGCCAAGGAAGACGTGGCACATGTCGGGCATCCAGGAGCAGAGTGAAACGGGTCAAACAGTTTGAATACGGATCTGACCCGGACCCTGGACGTCACATAATTGGACTAGACCCGGTCAAATCTGCTTGGAAATATAATATACACTATATTGATAAAAGTCACTGGATACCCCTTCAAAAGCAAATGAACGCATCCGCTGCGTTGTTAAAATGCGTCAAATACATAAAAACCTTGAATTTCTTAAATTTGTCCAGGGGTGCACCTCGATTGTACGGTATTTCAAACATTTTTACCCGTAAGACTGATTGTCAATTTCGGAAACAAAATGAACCAAAAAATGAAGAGTTGAAAAGCCTTAAAACTTTTGTGCATGCTGTCCTAGTGATATTAAACTGTTTGATAAAATTGTTGTTGATGTTTACTGAGTTCTGTGAGTCATCACGTCATAAAATGAGCGGCGAAGATTTTGACACCGCATGCCGCTTGTACCGAGTTTAAAATACCGAGGAGAAATATGACTGTTGTTTCTGGCGGTGGCTATCTAAATTTTCTTGAACCAGAAGTCTAAATAACAGATTAGTGACTCTTTAAAGTCTTAGATCAACTTTACGATGGTTAAATTCCAAAAACAACAACAACAGCAAAACAAATTCTGTTAAAAAGCCCAGTTTATTCGAAATACCATTAAATTCAATATGAATGACCTTGGGCCTCGCGGACCATTACCATGACGTATACGGTGCAATGGGATTATGTAAAGTTGGATTGCATATTCCTGAGTTTCCAGACTTGGAGTTGAGCAAGATACATCGCTTTGGGATTCAAAAAGAACAGCAATAACTTTTAACGTTTTACTTTCTGCAATTAAATGTTTTTAATGTTCACTCTAGTATGGGATTTTTAAATGCAGAGAATTTTAAAATCGTGCACGAAAGTTGCTACCTTGAATACTGATGGATTTATCCTGCACGAGGAAATGTGATATTGAAAAACAATCAGTTTCCCCACGTCCTTCTATATGTCACATTAAACAATTAATAGGAAACATACATGTATTGCTAGAATACACTAAGCACCTAATATTGTGTGTGCCTTCCTTTTGCCTAGAGAGCTTCCGTCACCCGGCGTGGCACTAAACCTACGAAGAGTCCTTTACAGTAGTGTGGGGATATTCAACTAATCTGTTTGTGTTGCTGTCCAGATTCTGGTATGGTGAGTGGTGGTGTGTCCCATTGCCTCACCTGGCGTTCAGGAAATAATAAACCATAGATGCTCATTTGGGTTAAGACCAGGCGAGTTTCGCGGCCATGCTAGATGTCTCATATGAGCACTGCGTTCATCGAACCATACCTGCACAAGGCAACCCCACTGATTTGAAAGAATTCATCCCCCTTGGGATAGAGGTACAACATTGTGGGATGTACATGATCCGTAAGCAGTACCTGGTAGTAGCCAATGTCCATACGTTGGTCCACACGTACCAAGGGGTTCCAGTGCATGCTAGCTAAACATGGTACACTTTATAGAACTACACCTACCGACCGAGATAATCGATGCAATGCATAATGGATCCGTAGCCTCATGCTGATGACGCTAAATTCGGACTTGACCATTCGAGAAACATAGTACATATCTTGATTTATCGGACCAGGACAACTACTTCCAATCTTCGATCGTCCATTCCGATGCTGTTGGCACAGGGAGAGTCATTAACATCAATGGACTATTAAGCATCACATGAACCCATAAAGTTCTTTAGAATACAAGTTTTCGGATGACTCATTAATATTTTCTCCAAACAATTCAGTAGCTTGAAGAATATATTTTATGATGCATGTAGCAAAATATTGTTGGAGGGGGAAGACACGTGTCTCATGTTAAGTTTAGCGAAAAATGTTTTGGATTTTGTGGATTTTTACACTGCCTAAAACTAAACATCTTGCTTTTTCTTACTGTTAAACTTGAAATCCAAAACGATCTTTAAAATTACAATGTCTTCTTTTCCATCCCATAGAACTGATAGCGGTAATAAGATACACAAAATCCTCTTTTCAAATTTTTACTGTCTGTAACTGCGGCTTACGGGGAAAGACCTTTTTCCAAACTTAAAATCATGAAAAGTTACTCTTGATTAAATATGAAACAGGAACGACTTTCAGGTATAAGTATTGTTAGTATTGAAAACAAAATTGCTACAGACTTAGAAATTAGGACGTTGTTAAAAAGTTTGTAACAAAAAAATAAAAAAGCTACAAAAGTTAATTTTAGCTAAAACTACGTATGTTTGTATGCTTTCATTAAGCCTCAGTTTTCAGTTTATAGGAAAAAATATATTATTTAATACGAAAACTAGTTATTTCGAATTCTACTTTTAGTTGTATACAACTTATTTGTATATGTACCCATATGAGAGATTATTTTGGTTAGAATAATTAGAGACGCCCGTCATGTTCGATGCTATTTATATACATATCGCAGTGGTCCCCCTCCATGAGGAAAGCTGTAATATGTTTATCATCGTACATGATGAAAAATGTTTTACCGGTAAAGCGGACGTTTGTGTAAATTTACAGAGAGGGGAGCTGACTTCCTGGATTATTCGCAGCGTCTTCTGAACTAGTTTTACAGATTTTTTTTGCTTCTGTTTTATATGAGACAATTGTATTTTATGAAAACTCTTAAATCACGGGAAATAGAAAATGATGTTTGCAAAGGTATTTATTTCACGTGGCGATGAACAAAAATTGAAAAATATTCTCGAACAAAGGTCGCCTTTGTGGGAATTCTTACGAAATTTTCCTTCAGTGCTGCTCAAACAAATTATCCAAGCGAAATAACAAATGCGTGAATTTGATTAAAGCTAATTAATTAATGGAATACATAGAATGAGTCGCAATAGAAATAAAAGAATCAATAAAGTGAGAAAAAATTTGAATGTCGAATGCTGATGGAAATATGTGGAATTTTATGGTAACAAACGTATTAAGTGTAGAAAGCCTATTCACAGCCATTTTATTTTAGAGACAAATGAGACAAATGTTCCTCTGAAGTAACGAAAAAGAGAGAAAATTTCTTTCAACGATGACAGGCAGTTCAAAAGTACTGTTCCACAAACATCATAACATACGGTAATTAAGATGGGAAGAAAATAACGGCATTTTGGTTTCTCTGGAAATTGGATGTACTGCGGGAAGCAAATATTCAGGCGAAATTTTAGCGTTAGGTGTTTTATTCTGCAGCGAAATTCCGCAAAAAATGCTCTGCAGTCATACATTTTCAACACGTCAGTTACATTTTTCTTTTGAAACATATTAAAATTCGTTTCCAATGTGTTTGAAATTGGCTATCAACGTAATCTTTCTGTTGATGGCAAAGCTAAGAATTTCTAGTGGCATAGATGCGCGCTTCATTGCCCGTCTCCCATGATTTGTACCGAAATGTTTGTGCTGCCAATAGACAATAAATTCACTCGCGTCAGTGTTCTTTCCTTGCGTCTTCAGACATTGTTCCTCTGGCGGAGCATTTTTAAACTAATCCATACCCCCTCCCCACTAAATCGCTTTCCCATGCCCTCAATAAATTACTTAACAAGTTTCTTTGCGAAATCTCCATTTCTAGCTTTCTTATGTACCCCAGAAAAATAACACTTATTCTACAACGACCCGGTATTTCCACAGAATAATAGAAAATTAAATTGCATATATATATTTAAGCCTCTGTTCAAACTTTCACTCATAGCTCTGTTTATTAACACTGGCAATGCTAATGTATATGCTAAAAGTTCTGATTTAACACCGAAGCAAAACGATGACAACAATTTTGCATTAACATTTTACATGTCGAACTTTCGTATTTGACGAATGGGAAATGAAGTAAGTTTTATTTGAGTTGAGGATACAAACAATAAGAAGAAAACTGCTATGCACTAGTATACACTAGTTGTGTTAGTTGACAATCTTTATATTGGTTCAGGTTCAGTGACGAAACCTTCCAACGAACGTCGTTCCTTGTAAATAAGTTTTAAGTTCCACAAATCTGCATAATTGAAAGTGCGTTTCTCTTTGGGTTTTTTGTTCTCTAGTGATAATATCCACACATTTTTCCATTTGTATTCACTATTCTGTTGTTTTCTGCTTATATTCGATTGTAAGTGATTTTTTTTTTGAAATTTTTCATCGAATGTGCGACCATGCGTTTTGTACTGTGTTTGTTCTGCTTCATACTCGAAACCTCCAGTAGATATTTTGCGTATCTGTAACATATTGATCGAATCGATTATTGTATCATTAAGGCACTCCATACAAAGGCCGTTCCGTAAAAACTAAGAGTAATTCTTTTTGAGTTGGCAACAGTGCGAAGGGGAAAAATAACCACACAGGCGACTAACTGAATTAAGGTAGTACCTATGGCAACAGTTATTAGCAGTGGCAGACGATTCTGGTTTTGTTATTGCGCAGTTCTTTAAGGTACGTATGCATTTCGCCATACAACTATGGAGGTGAGTGATTCAGTTAAGAAGTGAAATCCGTTGTGCGATAAAATTTTCTTATCGTTTGGGTAAAACGGCTCCTCAAACAGTTGATTTAATGAAAGAAGCTTACAGAGATAAATGTTTGGGTGTGTCAACGACTTTTATATGGCACCATGATTTCAGAAAAGGGTGTTTGTCGGTATAACTCACTGTTAGGCCTGGTCGACCTGAAAGTGTTGTTATGGAGAGTATTGTTAACACTGTTTGGGTAATCCTGCAAGAAGAGCGACGAATCACGTGTGAAGACATAGGGGCGTCAACTAATACACTGGCGTGCAAAAATTAAGGACGAGACGGTTTTTCGAATGTAACGGCGTGCAGAAGTGCTCTACATCGACTCAAATCATACCATAAGATCCCCAAGATGTAAGAATATGGAACAAGTGAGAAAACCGTCCAAACAAGGAATCCAAAGGATACAAAGGCACTTTATTGAAAAGGTAGCTTCGAGCACAACTCGACAGAAGACAGAAACGTCCATGTGACAGGCGGCTGCCAAGAAAAATCCAGTCTTTAGTAGGGGATATGATCACCCCTGACTGCGTTGCAGGATTTCCAACGTCTGTCCATGCTGAGGACGAGGTTGTCAAGGAGCTGTTGAGGCATCGTGGCCCATTCCTCTTGTAGCACCAATCACAGCTGCGGAATCGTTGCTGGCGGCTGGTGACGTGCTGCCAAACGACTCCCGAGAAGGTCCTACACGTGTTTGATTGGATATAGGGCCGGGGACCTTGCGGACAAATCCATGCGTTGAATATCTTCACTCTCCAACAGCTCTGCGACAGCCACTGTACAATGAGGTGCAGCGTTGTCGTTCACGAAGAGGAACTCAGGACCCACAGCACCACTAAACAGACGCATGTGAGGCAGGAGAACCTCGGTACAATAGCAGACACCAGAACCTCCTTGGAATATGTGGAGGTCAGTACGGCTACCAAGCATGATACCTCCCCAAACGAGAACTCCGCCGCCTCCAAACCGGTCCCTTCCGATGATGTTGGAGGCGTGATTGCGTGTTCCCTGTTCCCTCCAGATGTGTATACGTCCAGAATAGCTCGTCAGACTAAATCGGCTCTCATCCTTAAAGAGAACTCTACCCCATTGCTGATGTGTCCAGTTCTTGTGTTCCTGGCACCACAGAAAATACCGTCTCCGATGAGCAGGCGTTAATGGCATACACTGTACTGGTCGTCGTGAAAATAGACCACCTTTGTGCAGCCTCCTGGCTATTGTAAAATGCGATAACGGACGTCCAGGTGTCTGTTGCATGTGCCTTGCGATTTCTCCCGCTGTCTGCCGTCTGTCTCTTCTCGCCTGTAGGACAATGTACTGGTCGCCCGCCGCCGTGGTTGCTTGTGGACGACCACTGCTAAAATCTCGGACAGCTGTTCCTGTCGTTTGAAATGTTCTCCAAGCTCGTGAACGATGCTGTGAGCGATCCCGAACTCCTCGGCCACACTAGTAACACTTTGACCTTGTTCCAACTTCCCAATGACGCGACATCAGGTAAAGTCATCCAGATGTCTTCTACTGGATTGCCTGTTGGCCATATCACCCAGTGGCAGCAACTCAACGTCCTTCAAACCGATGTACACCGTGCAATAGCTTTCACCGAATTGCTGAGCGTACACCGCCTGTGTGCTTTATACCCTTCCGTTACCCCCCCCCCTTTACGTCATGCTGCATGTATGCGTATGCCCTACCGTACCGGACCCTAGTCTATCTCCTGAGTGGTCTTTCGGTCCGTTCTGCCTGCTCGTTCCGCTGGTATCCCAATTTCTCCTCTTCGTCTTTAATTTTTTCACAGCAGTGTATTTCAAAAACGTTGGCATTACCTATTCTACGTAAAAAATTACTGCTGCATCGCGTGTGTTCCTGATGGGTACCTCATCACCTGACGAGAGAACAATTGTTAGCCCGAGTTGAGGTGTGCCATGAATGGTAACAAATGATTGCAAAGGTTCCAAACTTTCTAAACACAGTAAGAAATGCCGATGAAACATGGGTTCACTATATCGACTCCCTCACGAAGTGCGCAACGAGTGTCTGGAAACACACAGGCTCGCCTCCTCCGAAAAACGTCCACCAAACCGAATCAGCTGGGAACGTAATGATGATTATTTTCTTTGATCATAAACGTGTGATCTACCAGCATGCCATTTTTCTACAAATTACTGTCAATGCTGAGTATTGCATTTCAGTCTTGAAACGTCTGCGACGACACATAGCGATTGTGCGACCGGAAATGGTGGGCAACGCACGCCCGCACGTGGTCAGCTTGAGATCAACAGTTTCTTAGGAAATGCAGTATTGAAATGATGCCACAGCCTGCCTACAGTCCTGGCCTCGCCCCGTGCGATTTCTGGTTGTTTCCAACAATGAAGGAGAAGTTCCGTGGCGCAACATTCAACACAGATGCTGACGTTTTTCAAGCTGTACAGGGGTCGCTTAGGCAGCTTCCACAAAATGTCTTCGCCATATGCTCTGAATAGTGGACTGAATGATGGGACTGTTGCATATCATCCGAGGGAAGATACTTTGAGAAATAATTACAGATACTTTGCTGTACACACATTTTTTCATTTCGTGTGATTTTACTCTCAGTTTTTACGGAACGGCAGTTGAACTTTCACTAATACTTTCATAGTTCACAGAACAATTGTTCATCTGGTCGTGTTATATACTTGTTGTTTCTGTTTATTTTGATGTTATGTATTAATATACTGTGTGTGCGTTTAGGCATTCCTTCGTTTTGAATAAACTGAACCTGCAATTCTTTTCACACTTACAGTCTTTCAGAAGGGTACCTCATCCCCTGACTATGTAAAACTGTCTCTATGTAAAACAAAATACATTTTTCTCAAAGTCTTCTCCTGCTTTATTGTAGGCCCTGATGTTAAGTCGAGTGGCTGTTGCAGACCTTTATGCTTCACGCAGTTTTGCTTACAGAATGTTGTTTAAACTATTTTCTTTAACGTCTATGTTGCTCTTTTTTTACAGTCTATGTTCTCTTTTCTTTAACGTAATATCTATGTCTATATTTACCAAGTCACTCTGTTCGGCTCAGATCTTCCTTGATGAAACAGAGGAAGTGTTGTTTTTCCACTGAGCGTTCTCAGAGCTACTTGCCCATAATCTTATGTACCGTGCACCTTTCTCAGAGTGTGTTCATGCCAGCGGAATCTTGCATCCGTTGCCCACTTCGAAATATATATCACCTTTATTATTTATCTTATCCTTTCATTTTCTGATTGCGTCCGTTCTGGGAACACTGCACACGAACCTCAGCACGTTCACGTCTGCAACCATTAGACTGCACTGAAGTTCCAAAAGCCATGGGATACATAACTAGTATCGCGTAGGACCTCCTCTCGCCTGGCGAAATGCAGCAACTCAACGTGGCATCGATTCCGAAAGTGGCCGGAAGTCTTCTGGGGAGATGTTGAGCCATGCTGTCTGAACAGCCGCCCACAGTTCCCCTTGGTATTTGTAAGTGCAGGATCTTGGGTGCGAATGGACCTTTCCACCATGTCCCATATGTGCTCTGTTGGTTTCATGCCGGGCGAACGTGGTGGCCACATCATCTGTCGGAACAGTCCAGAATGCTTCTCGAACCAAATTTGGACAACTTGGGCCCGACGACATGGTGCATTGTGAGCCAGGAAACTCTTATCGTTCTCGGGGAACACCAAGTCCGTAAAGGGCTGCAAATGGTCACCCAGCAGAGCAACAAAGCGATTACCGGTTAATGACATGTTTATGAGGAACAGAGGACCCAAACTGTGCCACGTAAAGACACCTCACACATGTATGTAACCACCACCAGCTTGCCCAGTGCCTTATTCAAAGTTCGGGTCCATGGCCTCATGTGGTCTGCGCCACACCCGAACCCTACCATCAGCTCGTAACAACTGGTAGCGTGACTCATCGTACCACGTTACATGTTGCCAGTCTTCCAAGGTCCAATTACCGTGTTCACGAGCCCAGGTGAGCCGCTATGTTTGATGTCGTGGTGTTAACAAAGGCACTCTGGTGGGTCTTCTGCTCTCATACCTCACGGACGCTAAATTATGCTGCACTGATTTGATGGATATGTCTCCTGTACCTCCTGCATTAAATGTAACTGGTCACGATCATTCAGCACCCGTGGTCGGCCACTGCGCTGTCCACGGTGAGTGGTAATGCCTTCCATGAGGCATTCTCCGTACACACGCGAAATCGTGGATCGAGGAATGTTGAATGTTCGCACCACTTCGAAAATTGGATGTACCATTCGTCTAGCTCCCACTACCATGTCTCGTTCAAACTTCTGTAATACACGTCAGCTTGCTATAATCCTACTGGTAGTTGTTCAAACTGACTCACGATTTACAAATTGCAACTGATAAAAATTGTGGAGTGCGTTGAAGCCTTTATACGATGGCAAAACCAGTTAAAAATTTGCATACTGCTGTCCCATGACATTTGGCACTTCAGTGCATATGATTTGTCTGGTTATAGGCCACATCTCAGCTTTTTACAGCATTGCTGGTCATGACACATTCTAGAAAACTTCGCTTTCCACATTTGCTAGCTCGTTTATAATAATTTCAGAGTACATCTGACGTGTTTCTTACTGTCTTTACTCTATATGCATTATGTTGTTCAAGTGTCACTTCATTTTTCACAACTGATCTTAAGCATTTAAATCTTGTCACTTTGTTTACCAGTTCTTTTTGGATACTAGCCCGATTTATTCCATTCTTTCCCAATCATTATGGCAGAACATTCATTCTGTTGCGGTTCTACGTATCTTGAGTTATCCATCTTTTAAGGCAATTTTTTAGGTTTGTAACTTCCCAGCGGCTTCATGTATTCCATAGAAGCAGACTTCATTATTATCTACGACTGCTTCCCTTTCCCTTGTGTCTACCATTTCCAAACAAGAGTGGACGTAAAAAGTTTTATACGTATTGTTAAACATTAACCATGTTCTTTCTCTATGTCATGAAAAATAAATACCAGCAGGAGTTTTATATCTATTGTTAAAACAAAACCAAGCAGTTACCCGTCGCGATATTCATGGGTGTCAGATTCAGTTTTGTGACGAACAACTAAAGCATAGAAAAAGAAATTAATTAGCAATTGTTGCTTAAGAAATCCTTTTACAAAATTCCGCGGAAAATGTCATCTCGACAGGTCATTGCTTCCTCAGTGTTTGACTTCATTGTTGAGGGTTAACATATTAAAATAAAGAATCAGAAATCATATAAAAATATGGGAAAAAATAAAAGCCTTACTTTCTGAAATCTTAAAATTGGTATGTTTTAATTAATCATGAATTAATTAAAACACTGAGGGATTAAATTTCTAGGGTTGTTATACATAATTAGATTATTTTGCATTGCATTTTTAGCTGTGAGAAAGAAAAGAAAAGAATAAACATACAAAAATCGTTACTACTGTTGATTGTGACAAAATCATGATCACAGAAGAATTAATTATTATAAAATTACTAGTGATGAAAAGTTAACTGTGATGTTGTATACAAGCTTTCGGTCATGATGTAAAAAGATATATCAGGAACTAAATCCGGGTTTATGACAGAAAGAAATGCGATATTACCCATCAGAGTTTCATTGATGATACACAATTTATTGTACTGTTATAGATACGGACCCAGTGAGAGTTTGATAACACAGGTTTCTAGCTATTTCGAAGTATTGTGACGTACACTCTAATATAACTTTCCTTTTTAGTTCCTGTATTTGTGTAAATTTGGTTCGTTCTCAGCATTTTCTAATTCTACGATAAATTTCTTCCTCAATGAATATTCTTGTGGCAACCGGAATTTAGGTCACGAATAGAATGACGTATGTGTTCAAAAAACATATGAATGATGCTCATAATGTATGTTTGGGGCATTATAACTGGCTTTCGAGCTGCCTGCTTTTCTAGCTGATTTACGTTAGAGTAATGATTCTTATCGGATGTATTCCGCTCTTTCATGTTAAATGTTTTGAGTTGCTAGTTAAATGATTTGAGTGGCTAGTAAGATGTTTTGATTTACTAGTTAGATTTTCGAGTTGCTAGTTAGATGATTTGAGTTACTGGTAAGATGTTTTGAATCACTAGTTAGATTTTTTGAGTTGCTAGTTACCTTCTGTATAGATGTTTTGAGTTGCTAGTTACCTTCTGTATAGATGTTTTGAGTTACTACTTAGATGTTTTGAGTCGCTAGTTGGATGTTTCGTGTTGCTAGTTAAATGTTTCAGTTGCTAATTTGATGTTTTGAGTTGTTAGTTAGATGTTTTAGTTGCTAATTTGATGTTTTGAGTTATTAGTTAGATGTTTTAATTTGCTAATTAGATATGTTGAGTTGCTAGTTAGATGTTTTGAGTTGCTCGTTAGATGTGTTGAGTCCCTAATTTTGAGGGTCGCGTTCGTTAGAAGTTCGTTGATATATTGCTTTGAGATTGCAGCATTAAACTGTTATCAAGTTTCTTATACTCGAAGAGTGTTATAACTTACGAGTAATCTGCTGTATTCAATGCATTCAAGACCCCGTTGTATCCAGATATCAAACTACTGGTTGTCATTATGATGTGTCTTTACCTTTCAAGTGTCTACAAGAATAATTAAGACCTTGAAGTTTGCGCAAGTACAGACTTGTGGTTTCATTGGCCGTTCAGCCAACAGGAGTGTAATTAAACAATATCTATGTGGGATATTTAAATATCTGGGGCATAACATAACCACTGCGGACCGCTTTAGTAAAAGCAGTATTCTTCTTCATGTAATGTAATGCTGAAACTGACCTATCTTCCTACATAGTTATACATATTTAAATTAGGGGATGTAAGGTCAGGTGATGCGTAACATCACAGCCTCTCCTTGACAAATGTCAACCCCAACTTCTCGTGGTACATCCTGTTCCCACTAAAGGGGTTCTGACGCCCGCCAATAGCGGTATAACTATACCATCGGGATTAGAGGAAATGCTATCCCACACTCACCAACCCGTTGGCCAGCGTGGTGAGTTATGGCCAAACCCCTCCAAAATAGCTCCACAACTTAAATCTTGGCCCTCAGTCTCCGGCAGCTGGAATGTACCTGGCCAAGGCAGCGGCCAGTGCGATATGAAGGCAGAGGGGTGCTAAGAATCCCCGGAGGACCGGACTAGGCTGCCATCTGATGCTGACCTTGATCTACGTATAATGGACGC
This sequence comes from Macrothele yani, assembly GCA_039090855.1. Lineage (NCBI taxonomy): Eukaryota > Metazoa > Arthropoda > Arachnida > Araneae > Macrothelidae > Macrothele > Macrothele yani. Next base: position 87,905,661 of record CM077001.1, read on the forward strand.
CCCCTATCTTCTGATTCAAGGCTTCTTGAATTGGAAGAGGAACTACAAAGGATCAAGTGGGACATCAACGGGCTAAGTGAGGTAAGGAGAAAAGGAAATCTCATTGAACTGAAAAGTGGACATCTCTTCTACTATCGTGGGACTGATGCTGGCAGAACTAGTAGTGTTGGATTTATAATAAACAAGAAACTGAAGGATAAAGTTGTAGAAGTTTAAAGTTCCTCTGACATAGCTGCACGACTCGTTATCCAACTCTCGAGAAGATACCAGGCTCAGATTATTCAAACTTATGCACATACCACAAGTCATCCTGAAGAAGAAATTGAAGAATTGTATGAGGAAATTTGTCATCTGAATAATAAAGGTAAGGAACGCTTAAAGATAATTATGGGAGATTTTAATGAAAAAATAGGGCAACGGCAACAGAATGAAACTTCAGTAGGTAAATTCGGTCACGGCAACAGAAACCAGCGTGGAAATACTCTCGTAGAGTTTGCAGAGGCAGAAGGGTTTTTCATCTTGAACTCCTTCTTCAAGAAAAAGCCACACAGGAAATGGACATGGAGACATCCAAATGGGACGACAAGTGAAATTGATTTTATTATGTGTAACAAAAAATTCGTCATAGAAGACTGCAGTGTGCTAAACAAGTTCAACACAGGTAGTGACCATAGATTGGTGAGATGTAAAATGCACCTCAACACCAAACTCGAACGTGGCAAACTCATTAGACAAACAAAATGTATTGACATAACCAACCTTAAAAACACCATAATACCTTCAAGTTCGAACTGAAGAACAGATTCTCTGCTTTAGAAGGCCTATCATCGGAAGAAGTGGATATTTCTGAAGTTAACAGAAAAGTAACCAAAGCTCTTATGGAAACAGCAACAAAATTAGCTGGGTCTAAGAACAAGTTGCATGTGAACAAATTATCAGGAAAAACCAAAATGTTGATGCAAAAAAGAAGAGAGATGAGGACAACTAAAGAAGATGTGACTTCCAAAGTGGAATATATAGAGCTATGCAAGACAGTACGAAAAAGTATCACTGAAGACGTACAAAAATTCAACTGTGAACTAGTGGGGAAAGCAATTGAAAACAACCAAAGCCTAAAGATAGCAAAGAGACATCTCAGTAAGGGAAGAAAACAGATTATGGCACTGAGAAAAGAAGATGGATCTGTAACAAGAAATAGAGGCGAAATTTTTACTAGAGTGAAAGATTTCTACTCCAAATTATATGAAAGACATGATACATGTACTACAGACATCATGAAAGGTACCAGAGTTCTTCCAGTCCTACCAGCAGAAGTCGCACATGCAATCAAGAACATGAAGCGGGGGAAAGCTCCAGGAGAAGATGGAATTACTGTAGACATCATACAAGAAGCAAGTGGAGAAATCGAAACAGTACTCGCCCAAATTTTCACTCGATGCCTTAATGAAGGGAAGATTCCTGAGGATTGGAACAACGCTACAATGATCTTGCTACATAAAAAAGGTGACATTGAGGATCTCAGGAACTACAGACCTATCAGTCTCCTATTAGTCGTTTATAAAATCTTCACTAAAGTTCTTTCACACCCCTTGAAGGTAACACTGGACATGGCTCAACCGAGAGAGCCAGCTGGATTCAGGAGTGGCTACAGCACCATAGATCATATCCACGTACTGAGAGAACTAATTGAAAGAGCGATGGAATATGAACTTCCATTGAGCATGAATTTTATCGATTATGAAAAAGCCTTTGATTCGGTGAAACCATCAGCAATTACAATGGCTCTGAAATCCTGCGGTATTGAAGAAGCGTACATTAATATTATTAATAACATCTATGAAAATGAAAGTGCAAAGATTCCGCTGTTTGAAAATACAACACACATAAAAATTGGAAAAGGAATGAGACAAGGTGACACCATATCTCCGAAGCTCTTTAATGCTACATTGGAAAATGTCTTTCAATCACTGAACTGGGAAAACAAAGAGATAAAGATTAATGGAGATTATCTAATCCACCTTCGTTTTGCTGATGACATAGTCATTTTTGCAACTACCCCATCAGAGCTGCAGAGTATGATCCAGGAATATGCTGACAAGAGTAAAGAAGTGGGATTAAAAATGAACTTTCAGAAGACAAAAGTGATGTTCAATGCTTTTACAAGAAATGAAGATTTATCGATTGATGGAGAACAGCTGGAGATAACAGACACGTACGTTTATCTTGGACAGCAGATATCAAGTGAGGGTCACATTGGTGAAGAAATTAATCGGCGTACAAAACTTGCCTGGAGAGCATTTAGAAGAAACAGCATAATTTTTAAGAGCAATACGCCATTATGTCTTAAAAGAAAAGTGTTTGATCAATGCATCCTTCCAGTGCTTACGTATGGTGCAGAGACGTGGACCTTAACTAAAAGAGACATACAAAGGCTGCAGACAACTCAAAGAAGAATGGAGAGGTGCATGCTTGGTGTAACCAGGAGAGATAAGAAGAGGAACTCGTGGATCCGAAAAATGACAAGAGTGGACGACATCATGATCAGCGTTAAATCCCTGAAATGGCAATGGGCTGGACATACTGCCAGAAGAACAGACCATCGATGGACAGTTGAAATTTTAGAATGGATTCTAAGGGGCAGGAAAAGACCAAGAAGAAGACCACATAGAAGATGTGTGGATGAAATTCGAAAGTATGCGGGAGTGACATATAGGAGATTGGCACAAGACAGACCGTTGTGGAGGAAACTTGGGGAGACCTTTATCCAGCAGGGGATTGATAATAGTTGACAATGATGATGATGATGATGACGATGCTTTAAATTAGAACATTATGTTTTGATACTTATTTAACCCACGGTTTTAGTTTATCTTTCCCTTATGCAACTTTTGGTTACCTCTTACTTTGGGTGCCATAAAAGGTTTCGGCCCAACTATGAAGAAATAATTCTGAGCCCTCGATTTTTTGGACTTAATGATACAAATTTTGACGTGCCTAAAGACCAGTTTTCAGTTTCATAGTTTGGTTCGTTATTGTTCTTGGCAAGTACTAGAGGGTGACTAGGTGTACCAAGACAGGAAACATAAAAAAACCAGAGCGCTCTGATAAAGTATCTGCATAAAGAAAAGAAAAAGGGTTGAAGCCAAAGCACATGCATGAGGATATGTATCAACATTAGGAAAGGATGTCCCATTTCACAGTACTGCAAAGAAGTCAGCAGCGGAATTCAAGCTCGGGTGAACGATTGCAGATGATGTAACTCCGTGAAGCAGACCTTTTGAAGCCATCATTCAAAAATGTTCAATCTTGGGAGAATGAGTGGGGAAGAAGACACTCTCTCAAGAACTCTTTTTGACGCCATCACTCAGAAAAATGTTCAAGCGTGGAAGATCACATTCTCTCGGTCACACCTTTTGAAGCCATCATACCAGAAAATGTTCAAGCGTGGCAGAACCAGTGGTTAAGATGACACTATCTCACGCAGATCTTTTGAGACCATCACTCAAGAAAATATTCAAGCTGGGAGAACGAGCGTGGAAGATAACATTCGTTCAGGCAGACGCGCTGAAGCTGTCACTCAAACTGATAGGACAAGGTACGTGAAACAGTACTGCAAGATAGATGTTTAACGATCACGCAGTTTAGTTAGACATTTCACATGTCAAAAACAACGGTTTATCTCATTCTGAAAGAAGACTTGGCAATGAAAAAGGCTGTTGCCTTTTGGGTCTAAAACTTCTTACACCTAAGCAAAAGCTGATTAGATGGAGCATGTCACGATAAAATCTTGCATTGTTTGAAGCCCATCCGGAACAGTTTATGCAAAAAGTTGTTACATTGGATGAGACCTGAGCACCCACTATATTCCGGAGTCCAAAAAAGGAAGCTTGGTGGCTTATCCTACATACATATCATACACATCACTAAGCTGTTCTCTGAGATTCAGAGGTTAGCTCCAAAAAGAAATACAAACTACCAGATATTTTACTTACTGTTGTCGTATCAAACTTCTCCATTTACAGCGATCTTGACATACAAATCGGGCTTCACTGATATTCATTACACGCCGTACACAAGATCTTTTATACTCCATACTCATAATCTTTTTCTCATGCAGACACTCCTGTATCTGATCCACCCACGTCTTCCTTGGCCTTCCTCTGCCTTTCCTTCCTGCCACTTGGGCTAAAAAGATATTCTTAGTATGTATCTCATCACTCATTCTTTCAACATGGCCAAACCAACGAAGCATATTGGTGTTAACCTTGCTATTTTGCTTCACATCACACAACTGCAACACATTTTCGTTCCTCACACAATCAGACCGTGTCTTGCCACAACCCCCCGTAAGTAACACATTTCTCCAGCACACAAACGACTCCTGTGCTTCTTCTGCAGTACCCAGGTTTCACTGCCATACATCAGAGTAGGAACAATTACACTTTCATACACAGCCATGCCGGACTCTCTAGAGAACTCATCAATTCCTGTGAAAACCTCCCACAGCAGCTATGATTTTCAATGAAGAATTCACTCGCCTACTAATTTCACAATCCAATTTGTCCTCTCTGTCAAACATGCTTCCTAAAGACACACAAACCCACTCATCTGGTTAATCACAGTACCGTTTATACTTACATTACATTCAGTGCTACCAGTTCCTCTCTCAAACACCATACCTTTGGGTTTTCCCTTATTTATACTCAGTTTGAATTTCATGCAAACTTCGTACATCTGAGACAACATACTCTGCAAATCACTTTTGCTCTCTGCCAACAGGACAGTGTCATCTGCATACAGCAATCTGAACACACGGATATCACCAAGATATAAACCACTATCATTTATTTGGGCATCACGCATGCACGCGTCCATAAATATATTAAACAGCCATGGTGACATTACGCAACCTTGTCTAACTCCTGCACCAATGGAAAACCATTTTGATAAAACACCATTCACTCGTACACAAGCTCTACGACCAGCATACATGGCTTTTACGCTATTAAGTAGATTCTCAGTAACACCATATTCCTTCAGTACCTTCCACAAAAGTGTCCTATTCAATCAGTCCTAAGCTTTCTCTAAATCTATGAAGGAAGCAAAAACTTTCTTAATAACAGCCAGATACTTTTCAATCATTGTGCGTAATGCAAAAATCTGGTTAGTGCAGCCTTTACTAGGCATAAAACCACTCTGAACATCTTACACTTTCTCTGATGTAAAACCCCGTACTTTGTCAATAACAACCTTACCAAACACTTTCCCTGGCACACTTAGTAGGCTAATAGCACGATAGTTCTTGCATTCAGTCTGATCACATTTTTCCTTATACAAGGTAACAATAATAGCATCCTTCCAATCCCGAGGGACCATTCCTAACTCCAAGCACATCTGGCAAAATTTCAGTTAACCAATTACAGAGTCATCAGCATATTTCAACATCTCAGCAGTTATGCCATCAACTTCCAGAGCCTTACCATTCTGAAGAGACTTTAGAGCTTTGCACACTTTTTCTCTTGAGATCCCTCCTGTACTTCCATCCCTCACTGTGACATCATCTGCGTCTGTCCCAGAATCATCTTTGCTTTCCAGATCTAATTACTCACAGAAATATTCACCCCATCTTTCACTTAACTCATCGGGCTCCCATATCATTTCCCCGATTTCATTCTTCACACAACTTACAACTTTGTTTCCCCTATTTCTCCTGAGTCTCATGTACTTCCAAAACGACTTCCTATCTTTCCGAAAAGCCATTTCATACCTTTCCACTTTCTCCTTCCTATCTTTTGCCTTACTCTGGCGAACCAGCTTAGCAGCTTCACGCTTCTTTGGGCCTTCTTTGAGCGATATTTATCCACAGAGATTCTACCTTACAACATCCCCAAATAGGCTTCCTTCTTTCTCTTTACTGCCTCTTCAATCTCACTATTCCACCAAACATCACCTCTATTGTTACCCACTATTGTGGTGCCACATACCTCTTTAGCAGAAGTGACAACACAGTTCTTAAAACATTCCTACTTCTTTTCTACATCCCTCTCACCAGACTTCAGCTCCTTCAGTAGTTCTCTGAGTAAGTCAGAATAACGCTGATGATCTTCAAGGAGCCTATCAACCTTTATTCTTTCTATCCTGGGTCTCATTCTATTCCTTTTCCTCCAACCAACATTAAGTTTCACTCGTGACACTACCAAGTAATGATCAGAACCAACATCCGCACCTCTCATCACACTGGTGTCAACAACTAAGTGTTTTAGACGCTGATCGTAGACAACAAAATCTATCACACTCTTTTGACCAAGAGTACGATTTTCCCAAGTATATGTGTGGATATACTTGTAGTTGAAAAATGTATTAGATACACACAAACCATTCTCAATGGAGAGTTCAATTAATCTTTCACTGTTATCATTCGCACAAGGATCATTAAACTTACCCAGAACATTCTCAGAAACTGCATTCTGCACACCTACTCTAGCATTGAAATCCCCTGCTATTATAACTTTTTCTTTAGCACCAAACTGGCTCAAAACAGCTTTTAGCTGATTCCAGAAATGTGGCTTATACACCACAAAATAACCAAAGTCTGTCCCTTCTGCTAAAAAGGTGATGGCAACAGTTTTCTGGAAAATGGAGAGTGTGGTAATGGTGGCTTGCCTTGCGAAGGATCAAACCACCAGCGGAACATACTATTCTTACCTACTAACGAAACTTCGACAGCATTTGAAGGATTAACGCCAAGGAAAGCTTACCAAACTGGGGCTGTTCCATCAAAATAATGCTCTGAGCCACAAGTCAATAGTTGCTATGGCGGCCATTCATGAATGTGGGTTTGAACTGATGTCGCACCCTTTCTACTCATCTAACTTTGCCCACCGGACTCTTCCCAAATTAAAAAAAATACTTCTATGTTATACATTTTGGGATACTAATTGTCGCCATTGATACTGTGGAAACCTGTTTTGAGAGCTTTGAGAAATAATTTTATTTGGAGGGCATAAGAGGCTTGGAGCTCTGCTGGAAATAGTGGATGGACCTTCAAGTGTTCATTTTAGAAAAATCGCCCACATTTTTCCAGAATCATTCCTTCAGGGTCGGCTCGAGAACGTTTTGGACACTCTTCGTATTCTGATTTTTGCAATGAACGTCACGTCTGATCTCCCAAGAATTTATTTGTTTTTAGGTAACACTGGAAGTCAGTGAAGTCTAGAAGTAGTGAATAAAAACAGGACCCTGTATCAGAGCAAGAGTTTTAGGTGTCAGAAATTTTCCAGCTATTAACGGCATCGATGAGATAAGATAATATTGTTGAAGCGCTGTTATTCTGTTTAATAGCTATTAGCTCTTGAATTTGAATTTAACTGCATCTGCTACTACTGGAGATTGGTCTACGACGAATGTTGTAAATTGTCCTCAAATTCATCCGATGATGTACCATTGCTGGACATCCGGAAGAAAGAATTACTGTAAGCTGTCTTTTTGCTTGATGCCACCCTTTTTAAGTGCTGAACCCTGAAACACAACGATATAACTGGCCAATTCTGTCAAGCATGGAGGTTTTAGCGGGTGAACGCTGCTTTATCTTCACACTGAAACTGCTCCATCCAGAAAAATTGTGTCTAAAATCATCAGAGACATCAGGTGGTCGGTGATACATGATTTAATTTTTGAGGCAATACGTTACAGTGGTTTGACAGGCAACAAAACAGGGTTACGGGACAGCATTCAACACCTTGTGTGACCGCTACGTTGTGCAATTAGACCAAGCATACGCCGCTGCATGGAGAGATTTAACACGGCACTGGTGCCCTGGGACACCTAGGACTTTACAATATTTACCGGGCTCCAATAATTCAGTGGAATTCCGGAGTGACTTGAAAGCATCATCCAACGTAATCTCATACATGCTCGATGGGTGATGGGTTCAGAGATCTCGCTGGCCATGGAAGTAAATGGACCTCTTGTATACACGCTTGGGATATGTTACCAGTGTGTGGCCGAGAAGTTTCTTGTTGAAAAACGGTCTGCGTGATACCACTCAGAAATGGTAACAGTTTGGGCTGTTAAAGGCCATATACCTATCACAAGGCTGTCTCATGCTCACTATGCGTGTCAGAGGTGACCGGCCATGTAACTAATGGCAACCGATTCTAGGATCCCTGGTTAACAAGTAGTGTCTTGTTTACGAAGAACTGCTATATCATCCCTATATAGCCATGTCCTCGATGGTTGCAGACTCGACGATCGTAAGCATCTAGCCAAAATCAGGTCCCATCGTTGAACGCGATATAACGTATATGTCATTCCTGTTGCCGCGCAGCATGGCTGCGTGGCAACACTCCAGCTAAGCTCGGTGATGCCGTACGGTCACTGGTAATCGGTGCAATGCCTGCTGGGAACAGGGAATTGCCTTAGCCAATCTTTGATTCCCCGTCTGAGTCGTGATGGGGATGATTTTCACAGTTGCCTGTACAGCTCGTCGAATGCTCTCTGCAGTAGCTTGGGGCACCGCAGTTGTCTAGCAGCGAATGCGCCGATTGATGACTTCTGACGTCCTCGCGACTGTGCCAGCCCCGCTGCTAGGACTGGCTGTGTTCTCTTAGAAGTATCGTTCCCCATCAGCGTTCAGCTGCCTGGTGGCGCAGTGGTCTGAGCGCTGGCTTCTGATCATTCGTCCGAGATGGGTCCTGGTTCGAATGCCGGTGAGGCATGTATGCTGTGATTTTCTTACGGTACTGGCTATCTCCCTTCCACGGAACCGGTGGCACTAAATTAGAGACGGGCGACTTCTTATATCGCACAGAGTTGCTCACGGTGGTCTTCAAACCCCCAATAAAAGTAAAAAGAACCGTCCTGGCATCCGACGCAGATCAGCCACAATTTGGCGAATCGAACAAACAGTTTCACGGAAGCCCACGCTCCTACTTTACTGAAACGTGTCTCAGATGAGGTCCACAAGGCACCTTCGGTCCTTATATATGGTCTACCAGACATCAACACTCCATAGTTTTATTTACCAGGAGCACGGTACGCCATATTACTTCTTGTACCAATGTTTGTAGATTTATTTCCCTTACATCCCACGCAATTAGTTAGTACTCGGATGATTTACATATTCCTCTTGCCTGCACACGCCCACCTGTTTGCGTCTCGTCTCCTTCTGGATTGGGAAATTCCAGTGTCAAAGAAAATAATTTATTACTTATATATTTCTGAGCGGTCAATAGATAAATATCACATGCATAAAGTCTTTTTATGATGGTGGTATGCACAAATACGGTGTACATGCATGTAAAGTTCTGATTATTGATAATTGAAAGAGAAGTCACTATCTGTAGGTTTTAGTTTATTTTATAGTGTTTTTGTCCAATTATGGGTAAGGATTTCATGGAAGATGTTAGAAAATTTGCTATGGGGAGTTTGAGAAGTGCACTTTAAAATTGTTGCAATGATATGAGGAGATACACTTAAGAGCAATTGCATTAGAGATACCTGTCTAGCAACGTGTAGCACCACCTTTCGCCCTGATGACGGCGGCGATTCGTCTCTGCATGGACTCGACAAGACACCGGAAGCGTTGGGAAGCCATACGGATCCACGACCCCTGAACAAGCTTCCACAGTTCACGAAGATTTTATGGAGGGGGAGGGGGGGGCAGAGTCTCAAACATTTCTCTCGATGGCATTCCAGATGTGTTCGATGGGATTGAGGTCAGGTGACCTAGCTGGTCAAGGAAGCGAGGTCACGTCGGTGGAGTGTTCATCCAACCATTCGGATACAATTCGGGAGTGATGGCACTGTGCGTTGTCTTGTTGCAGAAGGAGGTCCCCAGTGGGATGTTGAAGACGCACAAACGGGAGCAAATGGTTGTCCAGGATATCCCGGTAGCGTTGACCTGTGAGGGACGATGTCACACGTACCAGGGGTCCCATTTCAGCCCACGTAAATAGTCCCCAGACGAGAATGCCACCCCCACCAGCATGAAGAGTACCCTGCTGGCAAGAAGGATTCATCGCTTCATGTGGTGTGCGCCGTACTCGTATCCTGCCACCCGCATGTATCAACGTGAATCTCGACTCATCAGTCCAAGCAACACTTTTCCACATGTCTAGGGTCCAGTGGCGATGTTCCCGCGTCCATGCTAATCTGTGCGGTCAGCAGCGGTACTCTCGTGGGACGATTGCTTCTGTAACCCATAGCGAGGAGATGGTTCTAGATAGTCTGGCTGCTTACACGTTTTTGTGCATCAGCGTTAAAGTGCCGAGTGATTTCTTGCACTGTGGCCCGTCTATCCGCTATTACAGTGCGAGCTAGCCGACGATGACTCCGCTCATCCACACGCTGTTGTCCACGGCAGTTGGCTCTTGCAGGGATGGTTTTTACCGGATTCGATGTACTCACGGTGCACCCGCGACACAGTGGCTCGTGAAAACCCCGGTGCCTGCACGACTTCCGTGATGGAGTGACCCATTCGTCGGGCCCCGACAATTTGCCTACGATCAAATGCGATTAGATCCTTCGTCTTATCCATACTGCGTGCGAATTTTACTGATTCCCGTCGCATCACTCCTTATATTGTCGGATCGCTGCATATTTCATGTCGCTTCCGTTTACACTGCCGCCCACAGCTCCATATTTGCATAACGCCAGCTGTCTCTAATTCAATTGCTTTTCAGTGTATGTTGTTTTGGTACTGATATTTTTTGTATCGAGAACGTCTCATGAAATGCTAAACATTCAGTACATAGCCCAGGTACTTACTTCTGTTTTTCTAAAGTGGAATCCCACAGAAGCATTTCACTTGCTATCTACTTGAACAGTTGAAGAGTTTATTCTTTAGGAGAAATATAGCCATGTCAGGAAAAGAAAAGTTGCGCTGTAGTAGGAATCAATACGATGATAAAACTGTCGATATGACAGTAATTTAACTAACCCCAAAGCAATTGTTCGATGACCGAGTAGGAGAAATTCGATGCATTTTAATTTAGTTTGCGATGACTTGTGTTTTACGCTTTATATCATTTCCTCCGAAAAGCAATATGTTTGCTCAATCTGTGGCTTGAAACAAAGTCAACAAACATTTTGAGTTCACACCTTGCCGACGTGTTGTGAAAGTAACACAATTCTTTTGGTCTGTGTTCTGATTTCAGATGCACCCTACAAAAAACTGTTAATACTCTTGTGTTGAAGGATTAATTTTTATCTTTAAGAACACATATGCTAATAACATTCAATTATAAAAGTAGTTTTCAAACATTTTTATTCTTGGCTGATGTGAGGCACTGAAGGAGTCAAATAAAGCGATTAAATAATAACACTTTTCAAAAATATGACAGGTATTAAAGCAAAAATTGCACTAAATCTTACGTAATCCTTGCTTTTTAAATTCGCATTAAATAATTACTGAACATGTGCTTACGCAAGCACACAAACTCACACTATATGCATATGCAAGTAGGATGAAAAGAAATTCTAAGATAATTACAGGAGAATTTTTGAAGCCACTAATAAGCACATTTTTATAAACTTCGGTAGTTCGTTAAAAATGCTGTGAGATGTGTTGTTCGTTACTGTTGAAGAACCTTTCCTGAAGATATCTTTGTCATCAATCATCGAGAAGTTTAAATGAGAGGGAATTACTTGATTAAAGAGCCTTTCTTTAAAGTCATGAAGGAAGTGTGAGAAATATTGAGGGTTAGAAATTATTTTCAAGTAAGACCATTTGAAAAATCCTGTAAAATATGGCATAAAATTTCTAAGCAGGCTGTACCTGAATTATAGCGTCAGCTCACTCAATTTGATTTCACTGTATTGGCAAGCAGCGAATAGTTTTTTTACCAAAGTAAACGGGAATAAATTTATTTTACCATTAGCAAACTACACTAGTTTCCACAAATTATTAGACGACATGAAATATAGGGGTTTGGGTAAAAAATGTGTTCTGTGAAAGTAGATGAACCAACATAATAGAAGCATATCAACCAGTGATATCAAATATTTTAATCTAACAATAGTATAACTATATACTAAAAATCCGAAAATTTATTGGCGTAGAATAAATAATCAAAATTTCCAAGCTTTCGCACATCAACCTTGAGAAAGCCATCTGGTTGATGTGCGAAAGCTTGGAAATTTTGATTATTTATTCTACGCCAAAAATTTTTCGGATTTTTAGTATATAGTTATACTATTGTTAGTTTAATTTGGTGTACAGTTCCTACTTTTTGAAATATTTTAATATAAAGTTTGTTTAAATATACAAATCAACTTTAGGTTAAGAGGTGAAAGTTCGAAGCGTATGTTCATTTCTTTCTAGGATTGCGAACAGAACATTTTACGTTGAAAGCAATTATGAATCACGATTTCTGTTTAGAGGGGGAGTATAAAAATTTCATATATAAATATATAGGCAAATTAAAAACAGCAAGGGGAAGTAACCTAGACGAAAAAATAAGGAACAAGTAATGAAAGAGCAGTTTTTGTGAGGTTTTTATAACTTTCTAAATAGTATATACACATGTATGTGCGTTATATTTGAACAAAAATATTTCACATACACAAAAACATGAAGTTTGTATGACTTTGCAACACCAAGAAGGAAGCATCCAATTGACCTGAAATTTGCAGCATGCGTCGCCCGCGAGAGGACATGCAAACGATTAGCATTGCAGGGCATATGCAAATCATGTGCGCCCGGCACACCACCGAGAAGCACTATAAGAAGGGTGCACAGAAGGCGGGGTGTAAGTAGTGGAAGTGTGTTGTGCTGCCGGACCTGTGTGTGGGAAGCTTCCTGATGCCTCGTCGCAGAATACGGCAGTCATTCCAGCACGTTTCGGAGCTCGACAGAGGACGAATAGTGGCTTATCGCGACAGCGGTTTATCGTACCGAGACATCGGCGCCCGTGTGGGACGACATCCAGCCACAGTGAGTCGAGTATGGATTCGGTGGGTGCAGGAGGGATGGACGGACAGACGTGAGCGATTGTCGCAGCCACGGCACACCACCGAACGAGAAGACCGGCATGTTGTGCGGCGGGCATTGACGGCTCGCACCGCCACATCACGAACGTTAGCGCAGGAATTAGGGTGTGCTGCGGAACAATCTGTGTCAGCACGTACCGTTCGACGTCGTCTGCAACAGCGGGGATTTGTCGCAGCATGCCCATTGCTCCGATTACCATTGACGTTACACCACCGACGAGTGCGGCGGCAGAGGGCAATTGAACGCCGCACCTGGACTACGGAATGGCACGACATTGTCTTCTCCGAAGAATCTCGCTTCTACCTGCAACACCACGTTGGTCGAATCCGCGTGTTGCGGCAACGCGGCGAGAGACTGTATAACGCCTATATTATGCATCGCCATACCGGTTCGTCGCCTGGCGTCATGGTTTGGGGCGCAATTGGATATGACACCCGCACCCCTCTGGTACACCTCGCAAGTACATTCAAGAGCCACCGCTACATTTCCGATGTTTTGGAGCCTGTAGTCCTCCCTTACCTGTAGGACCTGCCAGCGGCCACGTTTCAACAGGACACTGCGCGCCCGCACGTGGCACGCATCGTGCAACAATTCTTCACGGCCCACCAGGTGTAACTGCTGCCGTGGCCCGCCTGTTCTCCCGATATGTCGCCCATCGGACACATCTGGTCGCTGATCGGCAACCGAGTGGCCCGGCAAGCACCACCCGCGGCTGCGCCTGATGAATTCTGGCAACGTGTGGAAGCAGCCTTGGCCGACATACCCCAAACCCACATCCAAAGCCTTTTTCGTTCGATGTCGCGGCGTGTAGTGGCCGTTATTGCCAGCCATGGAGGCCACACGAACTATTGATGTCTGCGTGTTCCGCAAGTCACACGGGCCTGTAAGCTCAATCGTTTCATCTTTGTATCTATTGTTACGTGTCCAGTAAATCTGGCTTTGCTATCTCGTGTCCTTCTTCGTGTTGCATTTTGGGTGGCCAGCAGTGTATATATATGTATATATATAAATTCAGTTTTATTACTTTTTGTGGCTGTGTATATATACACTGGCGTGCAAAAATTAAGGACGAGACGGTTTTTCGAATGTAACGTCGTGCAGAAGTGCTCCACATCGACTCAAATCATAACATAAGATCTACAAGATGTAAGAATATGGGACAAGTGAGCAAACCCGTCCAAACAAGGAATCCAAAGGATACAAAGGCACTTTATTGAAAAGGTAGCTTCGAGCACAACTGGACAGAAGACATAAACGTTCATGTGACAGGCGGCTGCCAAGAAAAATCCAGTCTTTAGTAGTGGATATGATCACAACTGACTGCGTTGCAGAATTTACAACGCCTGTCCATACTGAGGACGAGGTTGCCCAGGAGCTGTTAAGGCATCGTGGCCCATTCCTCTTGAAGTGCCAATCGCAGCTGCGAAATCGTTGCTGGCGGCTGGTGACGAGCTGCCAAGCGTCTCCTGAAAAGGTGCCACACGTGTTCGATTGGATTTAGGTCCGGGAACCTTGCGGGCCAATCCATGCGTTGAATATCTTCACTCTCCAACAGCTCTGCGACAGCCACTGTACGATGAGATGTAGCGCTTTTGTGCATGAAGAGGAACTCAGGACCAGAGCACCTCTAAACAGACGCACGTGAGGCAGGAGAACCTCGGTACAATAGCGGACACCAGTGACAGAACCTTCTTGGATGATGTGGAGGTCAGTACGGCTACCAAGCATGATACCGCTCCAAACGATAACTCCGCCACCTCCAAACCGGTCCCTTTCGATGATGTTGGAGGTGTGATTGCGTGTTCCCTGCTCTCTCCAGATGTGTGTACGTCCAGAATCGCTCGTCTAACTAAATCGGCTCTCATCCGTAAGGAGAACTCGACCCCATTGCTGATGTGTCCAGTTCTTGTTTTCCTGGGACCAAAGAAACCGCCGTCTTCGATGGGCAGGCATTAATGGCACACACCGTACTGGTCGTCGTGCAAATAGACCACCTTTGTGCAGCCTCCTGACCACGGTAAAACGCGATAACGGACGTCCAGTTGTCTGTTGCATGTGCCTTGCGATTTCTCCCACTGTATGCCATCTGTCTCTTCTCGCCTGTAGGACAATATACCGGTCGTCCGCCACCGTGGTTGCTCCTGGACGACCACTGATAAACTCTCGGACAGCTGTTCCTGTCGTTTGAAATGCTCTCTAAGCTCGTGAAACGATGCTGTGAGCGATCCTGAACTCCTCGGCCACACTAGTCATACTTCGACTTTCTTCCAACTTCCCAATGACGCGACCTGGGGTAAAGTCATCCAGATGTCGTCTACTGAATTGCCTGTTGGCCATATCACACGGTGGCAGCAACTCGACGTCGTTCAAACCCATGCATACCGTGCAATAGCTTTCACCGAATTGCTGAGCGTACAGAGCCGTGTGCTTTATACCCTTCCGACACCGCCCCCGCCCCTACGTCATGCTGCATATATGCGCATGCCCTTCCGTACCGGACCCTGGTCTATCTCCTGAGTGGTCTTATGTCCGTTCTGCTTGCTCGTTCCACTGTTATGCTAATTTTTCCTCTTCGTCCTTAATGTTTGCACACCAGTGTATATGCATATATATATATATATATACATTCAGTTTTATGACTTTTTGTGGGTGTATAGATATATATACAAAAAACAAAAATACACAACATATATATACAGCATACACACACACACGGTATATGCATATATACAAAACTTCACAAAAACTGTTTAGTTTTGCAGTTTTGTGAGGTTTTTGTAACTTTCTACTGTTTATATACAGTATATATGCACATGTATGTGTGCAACATGTTATTGCCGACCCGGTGGAGCAATGGTCTAATAAGCGATGGCTTATGATCATTCGTTCGAGATGGGGTTGAATCATAGTGAGGCAAAGATGTTGTGTGTGTCTTTCGGGGCTGGCTTTCTTATAACCCACTGAGTTTCGTACGGTGGTCGTCGAACCTCCAATCAAAAAAAATAAAATAAAAAGATATAGATTGTTTTTCTTATTCCATGAACACATGGAGAGAAAAGAGCTATCCCTTCATCCATTTAAGAGTTGTTTACAAAACCACTTCTTCCTTTTAATAGTAACCAGCACTGCTTATATACTTCGAAGTAACTCAATGAGCACTGCTTATATACTTCGAAGTAACTCAATGAGCACTGCTTATATACTTCGAAGTAACTCAATGAGCACTGCTTATATACTTCGAAGTAACTCAATGAACGTTAGTAAGTTTGTACAAGAATATTTTACACGAAAACAAAGATCAATGAAGTTGAAAAAATATTTCACTTACCACATAAATTTAGAGTACAGATATATAAAAAGAAAATGGTTCCTTGGTCACTAAAACACGTGTTCGTAAAGCAGTCCCTTCCCAAAAATGGCTCTCTGCTCCCATTCCCTATTTCCCGACAGAGATTCTATGAAGAAGTTTCCCTCTTTCTGGATGTCTTCTTCTATCACACAATGTAGAACAAATAAGAAGAAATGCACCGCTAATTGCTCTCACAACTCACGAACTCGTCTTCAGTATCGCGTGGGTAGGGTTACTGAAAATGTGCTTGCCACCCTGGTGGCGCAGTGGTCTAAGCGATGGCCTCTGATCATTCGTCCGAAAGGGGTCCGGGTTCGAATCCCGGTGAGGCATGGATGTTGTGTTTGTCTTACGGGACTGGCTCTCTCCCTTCCCTGGAACCAGTGACCCTAAATTAGGGACGGGCGACTGCTTATAGCCCATTGAGTTGCTCAGGGTGGTCGTTAAACCTACAATAAAAAATATGTGCTTGGCCACTGAAAAAAAACAGCAAAAAAAAAAAATAAAAACACAGAGAACCACAACGAGATTTTACGTACCTCGTATAATATAACTGTTAAGACGCAATTTGTAGCATAGCATTGTTAAAAAGCCGGCCCGTTAAATTGCTTTTCATTTTCCACCCCGGTTCATTATGCTTCACTTTCCTCATACCCAAACCCAAACCGATAGTGCAGACTTCTGCATCAAACCGTAAATACCGTTCAAAAAAAAAAAAAAAAAAAAAAAAAAAAAAAAAGAAAGAAAGGAAAAGAAAGCATTGCAACATCTGGAAGGAATGCACGAAAATGCGTGCAAATAAGCGAGTAGTTAAGATCAAAGAATGAAGCATTCGACATGAATTTAACACTTTTATCGTCTAAACTTAACTTACATTAATTAGTATGACCTACTACACCGTCATTTGTAGTGCATGTGACAATGCAGTGGGGCATGTAGTCATACAGATGTCGCATATCATCCCACAGAACTGCTAACCAAGCTGCTTGCACTTGTTGTCGCAGTGCAACCACATTTTATTTTTGATTGGATGTTTAACGACCACCGTGAGAAACTCAGTGGTCTATAAGCAGTCGCTCGTCCTTTAGCGCAGGCTTTCTTACGGCGCTGGATTTCTCCCTTCCCTGGCTCCAGGAACGACGATGGTAAATTTGTAAGTTGTAAACGACAAACCGGATGTCGTCGTGCATGCATCCCACCTTCTGCTAATGGTAGAGAATTGGTTGGGTGACTAACAGAGAAACTGAGAGGACTGCGTACATGCAGTTGTATTCGAGACATGCCACCTTCTTGGTCTTCTCCAGCACGGTTGCCTGCCACGAGATTCTTGTCTGCTGTACGCTGCTAGAATAGATGCACCGTTGGGCAGTTACAATCCAGTTCTTCAGCGATATGCTGCAGTGACCATCCAGCTGGTATTAAGGCCACGATCTTCCCTCTCTCAAATTCGTTCAAATGACTGTAGGGTTTTGCCATCGTCTTCTAGGAATATCCTACACTGTACTGTCCTTTAATTCACTTGCGCAGAACAAAGTAGATTTTAACACCAAGATAGTCGCTTCAACTCTAATGCCTAGGACAGATGTTATCTCTTTTCTATTGGTTAATAGTCACGAGAGATCAGCCGGAATTTTTAAAATTTGCATACCTCTGAAGTACCTGACTGGCATTTTGCATACATTTTCGAGCATTCCTTCCTGGTATTGCAATTGTTTTGAAACTGAATGTATTTACATCAATTTAATAATTTGCAAATGCTCATGTTTAAATCCATTGGTTTTGCGATTATAAAAGAGTAATGTTTGCGCTATTACAAAAAACTATCTATCTAAACGATGCATATTTGAACATTCCGAGGAGAATACAGACTCCCGAATCTCTCACCTTGGATACGTGCCTGTTTGAAAGTCTGCGTTTTACACTTACTGCATCATTTTCTAAGCGCCATTTAGGGAAAAAATTAAGATGGAGTTGGAAGGCTATAAGCCGGCCAGTCTCACGCCGAAGAAGCCAGGTGGCTCAACGTGAGTCGTTCCGTAGTGCAACGGCTTTGGGCCACAATCCCAAGGTCTAATACGCTGTCAAAAATTTTAGTAATGGAAGACCTCGGGCAACAACTTCAAGAGAGGTCCGTTACCTACAGTTAAACACGCGAAGAAGAAGGACTGCCGCACCTACCCAACTGCGTTTGGATTTTATTGCAGCAACAGGAAATATGCATCTTGTTCAACTGTTCCCAAGAGGCTTCATGAATATGTTTCATATGCTAGCTGACCAATCATGTGCATTCCCTCACCTTGCATCAGAAAAGAGAATGTCTCAACTGGTGTCACACTCATGTCAACTAGACTGACTGTCAGCGGAACTCTGTTCTCTTAACGGATAAGCCCATATTTTTGCAGAGATGAAGACTTCTCTGTAAATAACTAGGGACACGCACGAAGACTTGTCTGTGAATAACTAAGGACACGACATCATTTTTTAAACGTCTTAGAACCAGATACTTATGATAGAGGTAGTGTCATGGCATGGGCCATACAAATCTCTACGTCCTTCAATCCGGCTCTATGATGGGTCAGATGTATAAGCATCAGATCCTAGAGCGCTTTCTTATACCTTGTGCTGGAGCAATTGGGAATAATTCTTTCCTACAGGACGATAATGCACGTCCTGCCCAGACAAAATTGTTGACCAATATCTTGAGGAGAATACCATCAATCGTATGGAGTGGTACTCTTGAGAATTTTTGGGATGTTTCAGGCAGACGTATTGCAGCCTTTCATTTTTCTTCCCCCAAACCCTTGAAGGAGCAATCATCGTTACTAGTGGTTATTCCCAGGTTTAGAAAATTTGGTCCGTTGTGCTGAAAGAAATTGCACTTCAAACTGGCATTTCCTGGATAACGTACCTTGTAAAGTTTGACTGCCTCTTCAACTGCTCACAAACGAAGTGGACAGATGTGCTCTCCATGGGCTATACGCAGTCGCCCGTCCCTAATTTAGGGCGACTGGTTCCAGGAAAGGGCGAGAACCAGTGCCGTAAGACAAACACAACATCTATGCCTCATCGGGATTCGAACTCGGACCGTTCTGGGACGAAGGCAAAGTTTTACCCTATCGCAATCGCAAGCTAACCACTTTTAGCTGAGCTGAGAGCGGAAAGCACCGCAAGTCAATTAGCCCATTTTCATTAGCCGTATATCCTTTAAACATATCGTAGTTAGCAGCTTTTTTTCTGAAAGGGCTTTTTATAGGGTGATGCATTTCGTTTAAACGAGGAAAAAGTGAAAAAGCATCCTGGAACTTTGTGATTTTTAGATGACAGAATACGTTGACGTTCTATCGAACATTTCATTAAAAGGAAGCTTTTGATTCTCGAAAATTTCCAGACAAAATGTTAAATTATGTAAAAAGTTACTTGACAATGTAATCATGTTTTGGAATGTAATGAATTGAATATAAGCAGGTTTTAGTAATAAATTTAATATAAGCGGAATTTTTGTGGTACTGACTACGAAATATATCTATAAGTATATAGACACATTTCGTAGTGTTATACTCGCCGTTTTAAACTGAAAATATCTTTTTTGCTTGCCTTACGTCGCCTTCAGGGCAGAAAAATCGTCGAGGTCGCGTACAGAATCTAAAAACATTGGTGAATGAATTATTCAAACGGTCTTCTCGAAAAGACGAAGACTCTTTCTTGTGCTTGTGATTTGCGTAGATTTATAAATAGAAGAGTGAACTTCAGTAAATTCTTGGAATCCCGAACAGCTCCTGATTCTTAGCTGCTTATGGGCAGTGCGGTGCTTCTAGAAGAGTTCAACGGATTGCTTAGTAAAAGATTCCCTTCATTTTCGGCACTATCAACAAAATAATATTTTTTTGTAGTAAAGTTACCAAAGTTTGAGTTCTTCTGAGTATTAGGTTAGAAGCGGCATGATAGTGTTCTGATGCGATAACCTGTATAAGATAATCAGCATCCTCCCCTGGTATGTATGGTTGTAAGCTTGCATGCACACTCATGGGTTACGAGTGGACTATTAATTGCTAAAAACCATGGTTACCCGGGCAACGTTGTTAAGGGGTGCACAATAAAGTACGGTTTGCTATGTCAACTGCTTTAATTAGTGAACAAGTGCCTAAAAAGTATGTTGGATCTGTTGATTTCAATCCACATATTGTAAAACTTCTTACTAACATATGTTCCCATCATAAAATACAATTTGGAATACGATCATGCAATCTATATACCATTATCTGCAACGAACGTGACAAAATTAACAAAGGGAAAAAATGGGGTGTGTATGTTATTCCTATGCTCGACACTATTTCTGGTGAACTAAATAATCATTATGTGGGTTCAACCAAAAGAAATTTGGATTTGAGATTAAATGAACACAGATATGATTTAAAAATGAATCACCAAAGCACCTCTTTTGCAAGAACTGTAAGTGCTGGAAATTCCATCCCAGACTGGGACAACACTAAGATCATAAACACACCTAACTCTGTTTATTCCTTGTTATTCCAAATAGCCTCTATATTTCGGTTTATAATACACGTTGCTGTAATGACTATTATATTTGTGTTTTACTTGAACCCTGGGGCAATCCTATTGGGAACGACAGCACAATAACTATTGTTTCTGTTGAGTAATTTTCATTGGCTAATTATGCTTTTTTGACTGTCTTGTTATCTGGTATATCATGTGACACTGACATACCTTTCCCATAATGCATCTGCTCCACGTACTTAAGACCAGCATGTAACCACATGATAGAAATCACATCTGATGAAGGTGTCACTGTGACACCGTAAGTGCTCATGTTTTTTAACCTTTACATAGATTTCGTTTTTTAGCTGAAAAAGTATCATCCTGCAAGAAGACGGATTTCTTTTAATACTAGGTCTATTAATTATAAATCGTTTGTGCAGCTAAATATAATGAAATAAATTAAACCTTTTCCTGCACGAAGGAAATGACATATACTTAAAAACACTTTAATCACCAGTATCCAATAAAACACTTCCAATTAAAAACTACATCAGACCTTTCGGGTTCCGCAGCGGATCCCATTCTCAGATGAATTAAAATCAAAGCCAAAGCATGTGGCAGAAATCGTCTAAATATAGGAATCAAAACATCTAATACATTTTCTACGGTCAAGAATGACAGAGACCCTACGTTGGTGGGTGATAAATACGGTTTATATCAGATTCCATTAAGAACGGAGGACCTTTCGCAGGATCAAAAGATATATGTAGGACCTACAAAGAGAACACTGGGCACTCGTGTCAGAGAGCATCAATACAATGTTAAAATGGGGGCACAATCTACAGCTTTGGCACGATTAGTGAATTCAGGAGTTTATTACTCGGATTGGCCGGGTGCTACATTACTAGCAATACCGAGAGCTGGTTACAGTATAAAATTTATGGAGAGTCTGTACATCTTTAATCTGGGCACCAGATGCTACAATGATGATCTACCGAATGTAATTCCACTCCCCTGGAAGAGGTTGCTCAAGGATAGCAATGAAAACGAGTAAGTAGACATTACTTTGTTTGTTAGACCATCACTCTTGTAAATTGTGATTATGAGACAACATATTATGTTTATTATCTTAGGACTCTAATTACGAATAACTTTCCTTATGTGTTATCCTTTGAGTTCGTGGGGTATGGTTTCAAATAACACCCGCATACGAATACGACGTGCTTGTACTGTAATATTGCGCATTGCATCTGCGCATCCATATAACATTGCGGCCACCATATAAGACAGTTGTAACCTGCTTCGGCTTTGGTTTTAATTCATCTGAGGATGGGATCCTCTGGGCAACCCGAAAGGTCTTATGTAGTTTTTAATTGGAAGTGTATAACGAAGTAAATTTCTCTGTCATTTTTGGTCCACGTCGGGAATCGAACCCGAGTCCACTTATTCCGGAACAAGTCGCTCTACCAACTGAGGTACGCAGACGTTCGTTCTTGCTGATATATGCCTTTATGTCGGGTGCGTCCTGCGTGGCAGGCACGTCACATCTCCCCGCCACCCACCCCCCCGAAAGAAGGCCGGGGGCATGGCCCACGGGTCAGCCGTGACCATGAATCGTTGCAGGCAGCCATCCGCTGTAGAACGTGCACTTGAGAACTCCCAGTCAATCTGGTGTGTGGAATGCAACGTCACACACATTTATTTTTGAAGCGCTGGAAAAGGGATTCTCTTATTTTTCCTATCTTGCGGTGTGGAAAGAACATCACACCATTGTGAGATATTTAACGTCCGGGCCATCCGGGAAGTTCGGGCGCCATTATAACGAAGTAAATTTCTCCGTCATTTTTGGTCCACGCCGGTAATCGAATCGGAGTCCACTTATTCTGAGTTACGCAGACGTTTGTTCTCGCTGCCATCTGCCTTTATGTCGTGTGCGTCCTGCGGGGCAGGAATGTCACAAGTGTTTTACTCGACTCTGGTGATTAAAGTGTCTTAAGTATCGGCGGTTTAATATCACTTCATTTCCATCCTGCAAGAACAGGCTTAATTTATATCACTATACGAGTGAACTGTTTTTACAGCAAGTAGCAGAGTCATCACAGATGGACGCACAATATACATGTATGGACGGCATGAGCCGGATGTGCCAGTTTTCCAGTACGGAGCCCATGCAATGGGGAAAGGGAATGAATCGTAGCCATTTAAGCGAAGAGAAGTTTTCGGCACGAAGAAGAAGGGTAGCATCTTTGCAAACACAGGCTTTTTTGGCTGATTGTGAGTGGCCGTAGAGAAGGTGTGGTTTGAATGATAAGAAGAGGAACACACATTGACTAACGAGACCACCATTGGTTGACAGTCGAGGTGAAAGCCGGCATTTACATGCAGTGCGGTTTAAATAAAGGTTCACGACCTCTGAATTAACGGCAAAGTACAAACGGAGCGCACTGGTCCTCTTGCGAATGGGTCAAAGGAATCGGACGCTTGGACATGTGTTCATGTTGAACAAATGTCATCGTCAGCTCCGATTGCAGTGAGTATGGGAGCTCCGTGACTGGACACTGGGCGACTGGGAGAGAGTCACCTAGTCCGATGAGTTTAGGTTCGACCATGAACATGCTCATGGACGTGTCCGTATTCGACGGCATGCTGCTGAACACCTGTAACCAAACTTTACAGGCGGACAGGAACAATACATCGGCAGCAGTATCATAATATTGACATCTCTTGGTCCTCTCATCCCTGTTTAACATACTCTCACCACCAGATTCTAAGTAAGAACTGCTTCTGGCGAGGTGTCGAAATGTCTTCCTACATGATGACCGTAAATCCAAATGGAGGTAAGTTCTTTCCTGTAGTCTAAGCTTTTCGTCTGCTTTCTTGGTTTCACAATTCCCCGATACGAATCCTATTTAACATTTGTGGGATGCACAGGCACGCTGCCTTCGCTGGAGAACGATAGTGCCTCGCTCCGTTGCGGAACTCTGCGATGTCATTTCTTCCAGATGGTACAGAATACCTTAAGAAGCCTTCAGCTGTCTAGTGAGTCGAAGCCACACCAGGTGTAAATCGTTATCGCGGTTAGAAACTACCGAACACGCTACTAGGCGGGTGGTTATTGTTAGAAATTTTAAAAGGTTCGCGCGTTGATCTCAAATGACGGATTTAACAAACGAAAGAGAATTCTTAAACTCAGTGAGCGAATGGTTGAAAGCATAAAGAGTACTTACCACCTTTAAATTGATAATCCTTCATCTTTTAATCGAATGAGTATATTCACATCACATCACACTGATTATTAAAACATCTAAAACACTGTAGATTGAAAATCACACGCTATCCAATTTTATACTGGTGTTAGGAACAACATCACAAACGCAGTACGTTCACACATAACTTCATCTTTTTTTCCTGGTTCTCAGGGGAACAGTTTTTCTCAGGTCGAAGGTCAGCGCATCACTACTCCTTACCTTGGAGTGAGATGAGAGTTTTATTTTTTATTTCGAAATAAGTTCGCTTAGCGCAGCAACGCCATGTATTGTTTTTTTTGTGTGGAACTTGAAAGGACACATCGCACTCTTTCCAACAATTATAAGGTTATGTGTATGTGTGTTTGCAAGTGTATACTTAAAATACTAACTGTTAATCTCACTCAGTGGGAAATTTCTACACCAGGAAAAAGCTGATATATATATATCATGGAAAATACTGAGCATTCTCCTATGTCGAATGCAAAAATATGTTTTCGAAAGCGATCTCTTGAGAGAACGTAAGTAGACACACAAAGGAACTGAGAGACAGAACAAAAGAAAAAGGACGCACCTTGTCTGTCGTCATGTCCTAACCAAATTGCCGCACGGGTGTGTGCTGTTCTGCAGCGCGTGTCATTCGAAGCAGTGTAGCAACCGTACCCCCACAAGAAGAAGTTCTGACAAAAATTCGCCGTTTCGCTTTTACAGCCCGCCACGCTGAGCTACGGAAACTTATGCATAAACCTAATACACCGAAAAGCCAAAACATTATGACCACTTGCCTCATATGACGTTGGTACGCCACGTGCAGCCACAACAGCTTTTTCCCGGTGACGCATAGATGCTATAAGATTCCTAAAGGTGTCTTGTGGTCTCGACACCAACATGTTACCAGCAGATCCCTTAGCTCTTGAAAGTTACGTGGTTGAGCTGTCGCAGATCGGTTTTATTTGCTGTTCCAATACAGATTTGCTGTTCCAGGGATGAGAGGACTACAGATGTCGGATTGGAATGATGTGTGAGGAATATGGTGACCAGGGAAATACCTGGAATTCTTTCTGATGTTCCGCAAACCATTCTCGACCAATCCGGGCAATGTGGCACGGCGCGTCATCTAGCTGAAGGAAGGCACTACTCGAGAGGAATACCGTTGCCATAAAAGGAGGTATCTGGTCTGCAATGATGTTAAAGTAGGTGGTAGATATCATAGTTTCCTGTACGTGAATGACTGTACCCAATCTTTCCCAACAGAACGTTGCCCAAAGCATTAAAATTCATCCGCCGGCTAGTTTTCGTCCTACGGTGCATTCTGGTGCCAACACTACCGCCAAAAAGAAAACAAGAACAAAAACGCATACATACCTGACCGTCTACATGGTGCAAAATGTGCGCGGTCCGGTATGTATGCGACGTTAATATATTTTCTGTGCTCAAGAGTTCAGTACTTTTTTCGTAGTTAGTGTTTTTTTTCAATTACTTCACTTGATCGATTACATTAAGTAAGTGGCATGTTTTTACTGCAGTAAAAAATATATTTTGTAATATAATTTAGGATTTAAGGTATTTTGTAATGTATATTATTTTGTATGGATTTAAGATATTTTGTAATATAAATTTAGGATTTAAGGTATTTTGTAATGTATATTATTTTGTATGGATTTAAGATATTTTGTAATATAAATTTAGGATTTAAGGTATTTTGTAATGTATATTATTTTGTATGGATTTAAGATATTTTGTAATATAAATTTAGGATTTAAGGTATTTTGTAATGTAAATCCATGGTAATAAAATAAAGAATTAAGGATTTAAGATATTAATAATCGATGAGAATTAAGGATTTATGATATTTTGTAATATAAATTACATAAAATTTGAACACTATGAAGGGTAAATTCCTTACGCTTTTCATAAATATTGCCGAAACGTTAAAACTGTGTTAATGAAATATTTAAAATCAACTTACTTTTTAATTTTCTTTTACTTCATGGTTTAACAACCACCGTCAACAACTCGATGTGCTATAAGCAGTCGTCGGTTCCTAATTCAGAATCACTGGATCCGAGGAACGAACAGAGCCAGTGCCGTTATACAAACACAACATCTATGATTAATCGGAATTCCAACCCGGAAGAATGATCAGAAGTCAAATATTTTGCATATTTGTTTAATAACAACAACATTTAGGCAACTTTTTTCATGACAAATACCAAATTAAGGTTTCGTAGTTATGTTGACGTTGTACGTTCTGCCAGAAACTATCTTGGTGCTCACATGCCAAATTTTTGTTAACAAAGTTTTGCTCAAATAAGAGATGCTTTGAGTGTACGTTCTCAGTCGAGTCCCGGATCAGGCATGGGTTATGTGTTTGTCTTACGGTAGTGGCTACCACTTTCCTGGAACCACTGGCCCAAAATTACGAAAAAAGGGACTCCATTGTTGTCTTTTGAGTTGTTCCGTTAGATCGGTAAAACCCAAAACAAAAACAAAATATCTGTACGTCCTAACAGTTTATTTAAAACTTTGAAATAAACAAACCTCAAGAATTTCTTGTAGAAAACATTGGAAAGAGAGTTCCATGAAAAGGGGTGGTCGTATAGAGTGCAATTTACACTAAATGGTTACAGGTTACGGGAAGCTATTAGATACCATACCAAATGGACTTTAGGTTCTCTTTGAATTACAGTATTAACATAGCTATACGTTTAATTTATGTAAATCCGTACTTTTTTAGTGAGAAAACCCCCGACAAAAAATCTTATTTTCATTGGTCTATTGTCACTTAAACAAAACTCGTTTTGTCTGTTTGTTCACTGTTGTTTATCTTTCTTTAGCTGTTCGGTATTTCACGATCTTACTGGGTTTTTTTCTTTACTTATCTTTTCTTCTCTTTCGTTACTTGTGTGTGTAGCTGTGTTTCTTGAGGTTGAGGTTCTTGGTATTGGATTTGCCATCGGTTGGGATCAGGAGGGGACTTAAGTTGTCTCTTTATGAGGAGAATTGCTCCACTGTTTCATCGACCCATCCCACACTCTGCCGGAGAATCGACACAACGGCATCCAGGGACAGCGAAGGGAGGAAAAATGAAATCTTCACTCAGAAAACCATTTTATTTCTTCTGACAAAATAAAGCGAGAGCTTAGAAGTGACTTAGTTTTTAGATGGTGGAAAAAGTTCCTCATCGAAATAATCAATTCTAGTAGGCCTATATTGAGTTTAGAAATGTTTCATGCGAAGCGTGAGAAAGTTATAAATGACATAGGGAGAGAAATAAGGCAATAAAAACCACGCCTTCGTGACCTGTGGTGTATATATAATGCTGGGAAACAATATCCTGATTTTAAGGCCGCTACGAACATTTTGCTCGCTTCGGAAAATAGTCTGTAGTTACTGAAAAGGAAATTGCAGTCTGAAATAATAGAACTCTTGCTCCGTAAGTTAGATCCAATAAAATGCAGGTCTTTTCTCCTCTTTACTCTTTCCTTTCAGTTGTTTGCAAAATACTGTTATTGGCTTCGTAAACTGGTAATTGTAGCCAGTTTTAAAAATAAGAGATCTGAGGAGCTCATTGGGGATTGCTAAGCCTGTCCCCAAATATCATGAAGAGCCTTCCAAAGTCTATTTCGGTCTCCAGGACCGAAGACAAAAACTTGCCTGTGTGTCTTGCCTAGAATATTCCCAACACGAAGCTCTTGTAGAGATGTCTCTCATAGCAATAATTCATACCAGCAGATCTATACTGATTTCTGCTTTATTTTGTTTCCGGTTTCAAAGTCCTGTTTGGACATCTAAGTTTTAGAGCAACTGGTCCGGTCCCAATGTCAAGGCATTAGCTGCATGGATGGTTGTTCATCACGGATGCAGCGCATGGAGCCGTCGTGCCACTCATAGCCCATCCAAGTCGCGAGCCCAGACCAACCGGTGGCATGATCTTGAGCCATCTAGAGTAAAGATGGGCAAACACAAAATATAAAGTAGCTGAACAAAGAGTCTACAACGTTAACGCATTTCGTAGAAAGTCGCTGGAATTGCAAAAGGCAACCACGAATTCCTATTTCGACACAGAAAACGGAAGCCTCTCTCAGTTAGTACATGACTACGTAGTGGTTTCAAGGCTTCCCGCATTAAAAGAAACAACGGGGAGAAGCAAGCCCAGGTGCAGAAAGAGCACTACTGATGTGCCGCATGCGTTAACTCCACAAGGAAAGTGATTGGTATACAAGCGTGCTCGAAGGTCACTTTAAACGCTGATGGTGGTCTTATCCCTCTTCTAAAAGGAAAATAAGTTCACACGCTCTCAGACCGTTGTTGCGAGTTACCAATTTAGTTAGAAATGGGTTTATTGGTACTCGGGGTTTTCCTCTGGTGAATCTTTGCAGTTTTTACGTACTTAAGCCCGCAGTAATTATTCTGCATCTGTATTCATGAGTAAAAAGGGAAAATTGGTAACCAAAATAGATCGCTTTAGAATTGATGGGAACACGGTTGGCACAATAAAAATAACAAACCACAATGCATTGTGTGCTTACAAGTACTTTCGTAAGAATACAACCTTAATCGTCTCTAATCCCATAAACATGGAGTAAAACATAAAACGTATGTTCGACAAGTACATTCTGCAATAGTAGTTGATTCAAAGAAACGGTTAAATCTCAAAAACAATGTTTCAGTAAATCAACATCATACCCAGCAAAGTCTTTCTTAGCATACTTTGTTGGGTGCTCCGAGATTTCAACAGCAAAGAGCTGTTTGTCTAATCCCGAATATGTAAAAAAAGAGAAAAAAATGCGTAGAAACGAACTAAGCCGTTTGAGAGTGTAACGTATACTCTAGATTCAGTTTCTTTTTTATTTTACTATCTCTTGTTATTTTATTTTCCTATGCAAATTATCTTCTCACTTAGCGAGATGTTGTTTCTCCCGCTGAATTATATGTGGCAACGAGTGTAAGTCATGACGTGGTGGTATGCAGTATATATAGGCGCGCTCAAGTATACCGTGAGCTTCGTTTTATATGTGATAGGTTCTTCCTGATTATTGATATGCGATTTACCTACGTTTCTACAATATTACGATAGTACGAAAGTTCGGGCTATCAGTAGTTGTGTTATTTTGGAGTGTGTATTTGAGTAATACCAGGAGCTCCCCAATAAAAGGTTAAAAGTGAGTACGTTTACTTAGTTCATTTTATTGTCAGACCTCTGTTTGGCCGTTAAGTCTATTTCATTGAGTGTTTACGTTAAGTTCAGGGTATATTGTGTTTACCTCTCTAATAAGGAGCCTTCAAGGTACTAATGTACTAAAACCGAAGTTATATTACTGATATTCAAGATAATGAGGAACGCTGAGTAAAAATAAATTCCATATCCTTGGAATTTATTGCACGTGCGTGTCTTACCTAAACAAACTCTAGCACTTTGAAGTTTAAGCACACTTTAGCTACGTCGAGTAACCTTTCAATAACCCTAACGTGACTTAACGTAAGCTTTCCTGCACTACACGTCCAGCCGGAGAATTTTATTCATTATAAGAGGAAAAAAAAATTCTAATGAATTCAAAAATATTTTGTCAAAGAAACCGGTAACTAGTAGTGTTGAAGAAATAGGTTCACACATTTCTAAAACATTAAGAAGTATTATGTTAATGATAAGTCTGTGTTCTTTTCGTTGTAATTGAACGCATCGACTTATGTCACAAGTGTTTCAGTGGAGTTTGCCATTCACGAAGAATTGCTTGCGCTAGAGCCACTTCATGACTGGACCTCAGACAGAGACATCTCTGAAGCAGCAGGGAAAGTTCTAACAGTGTTTTACAGAAACATTCAGCCATTATTACAGATGACGCTAAATGCATACAACGTTTTCCGACCGGCTTAATAGGATTGCTACTGTGATGACGTGAGAAAAATTGGGAGATTTTAGGTTCGGAAAGGTGAAAAATAAATACAAGCTGGCAGATGGGACGCCATTTCTGGTCAGCGAGAGGGAGGATGGCGATGGATCGGCCATGTTGTATGTACCAGTGGAAGAAAAGAAAAAAAGCAAAAAAATCCTTTCCTCGGTGAGTTCTGCGAGGAAGAGGGGCTCGACAAATGCGCGACCCTATGATGTCACGGAAAGTTTTGCTGGGCGCTGGACATTGAGAGAAGCCACATGGCCCAGCCGCTCAGAATTCTGGCACGCCATTGGACGAGCAGTCTCCGGGCACGAGAATAGTTGGAATAGGCGCGAAAAGTTACAACGGACTTTTTCTCTCTTGGGTCTCTGAACGTGATCGAGGAAGACGCTTCTTTTTCTCCATGATAGCGGTATGGAATATGGAATCCAGCCGTTAGTCATGCTGTTCCACTGAGGTGAAGTAGCACTGTAGCAGAACCAACCTGAGGGTTTGGTTATACGAATGATGTTCTAATACCTGCGGATTATTTAGGGACATTATATTCAGGCCGCGGTCTGACGTGATTAAAAATTCACCCTCCATCTGTGTTTCCTAAAAGTTGTGTGACTGTGTATCCCAACAGGAACTTTGACATTGTATCTCATCCTCTCATCCAGAACTGTGTTGCTAATGAAATCCAGAACTGTGTTGCTAATGAAATCCAGAACTGTGTTGCTAATGAAATCCAGAACTGTGTTGCTGGAAACTGAATCTCATCCGCTCAAAAGTATGGAGTCAACAACACTGAAGATGTATTAATATTTGAATATACTTATGCACACCATAAGTGGATGTAAATAAAACCGTGTACAGGTTGTAATTGTTTCGCAGCTCTATGTCATCTAACTCAGAGATCCTTCACCATGCCTCGGACGAGAGGCTAAGTAAGATACGGTGATCGGTTCATATAAATAAGGTAAGGAATCGATCTGGTGGCAGCTACTAAAAACATATTTCGTAACGGGCAGTACTACCTTGCACTGCAAACGACGGACACCTAAACCGACGAAACAAACAAACAAAAACACCACAGCTACGTAAGGAGAGAATCGATTCCCCAGCTTTACATTGCTTTGTAGACCAGAAAGCACTGCGTGAAAAGTGTTTGGACATGGAGGAAGTAGTGGAAACAATACTGAAGTGAGTGAATCACTTTAAAGAAGAAATATACCATTGACTCACCCGTACTTTCTTCGCTTTTTATCAGAAATTTAAGCGGAATTTGAAGATTTGATTATGTACACTGGGGTATTCTGGTTAAGCAAAGGAAACTACTTAGTTAAAATATCTTTTCGCTGAGGAAAAAAGTTATTGGCTTTCTTGATGCGCATGTAAAAACTAACACACTAAATGTAGTACCAAAATTATGAGAGCTTCATTTCAATTGCTGATTTGCCTTCCTCACAGACATCAAGCATTACTTGAAGGAACCTAGCTTGAAGTTACATGGGCGAAATCAGAACATCGTATACATATAAATATACTTAGGTTTACAAAAGGTACCAGCGTTCTTTTGGTACAGAATTCTTTTGGTACCAGAGTTCTTTTGGTGTAACCAAGAGAGATAAAAAGAGCAACTCGTGGATCAGAAAAATGACAAGAGTGGAAGACATCATGATCAGAGTAAAATTCCTGAAATGGCAATGGGTTGGACATAATGCCAGAAGGACAGACCATCGATGGACAGCTGATATTTTAGACTGGATTCCGAGGGACAGGAAAAGACCTAGAAGAAGACCACATAGGAGATGGGCGGATGAAATTCGAAAGCATGCGGGAGTAACATGGAGGAGACTGGCACAAGACACCGTTGTGGAAGAAACTTGGGGAGACCTTCGTCCAGCGGTGGACTGATAATGGTTGACAATGATGATGAATGATGATATATTTAGGTATACTCCGATGAGCCATTACATTACGACCACCTATCCAATAAGCTGTACGACCCCCTTTAGCCCTGAAAAGAGCGGCCACTCGCCGAGGCATAAATTCGATGAGGTGGAGACAGGTATCCTGGCGTATTTGGTAGCATAATGTCAACAGCAGGTCCTCCAGTTGCCGTACATTTCGGGGTGGTGGTGATTTAGTGCGAACCCGGTTTTCCGAGTCGAACCACAAGTGTTCGATAGAGTTCGTGTCAGGTGAATTTGGAGGCCAGGGCATTAACAGAGAGTCATCTGAATGTTCCTCGAACCACTCCTTGAAGATTCTGGCAGTGTGGCATGGCGCATTATTCTGTTGGTAATGGCCATCACCAGCTGGGAACACAGTTGCCATGAATGGGTGAACTTGGTCAGCAACGATGTTCAGATACTTGACAACTGTCATGCTATTGAGATAATGGGGCCTAAAATGTCCCAAGAAAACATCGTCCACAGCATAACACTATCGCCCCCGGCCTGGTTTCACCCAACAGTGCATCCAAGTGACATAGCCTTGTAAAGTACGACTTCCACGCACAAAAGTGCGGAAGGATACATTGACATTTAATGACTTGAGCGTGTGGTGAGTGATGAGGAGAGTTGCGAGAGAGATATCGAAGGAGGAGGACATGGCGAGCTTTGGCTAAGACAACAAGTTCAGTTTATACCGCGGAGTGTATTCCAGTTGATGTTTTTTGTGTAAAGTAATAAATGCTTTGTGTTGTGATCGAGTGTCTGTGATGTTACATACAGCCTCCGTTGGTAATCGGCGTATCCGCGATCGGCTGTCTACGTGATGAACCAGGATTCTTGATTCGTCAGACCAGGCCACTTTCTTAAAATCATCCACTGTCAAATCCGGTGATCTTGGGCCCATTTCATGCGTTGTTGGCGATAACGGGCAGTGAACATGGGCTACGCAGGCCCATGCGCAAAAGGCTGCGATGAACTGAAAGTGTAAAATTTGAAAATTTTTCTCGTCCGATCGGGAGGATTTCAGCATTTACAAGCTACAACTCGACACATTATCTGAGCGCACGTGTCTACTCTGAAAACGTGTGTGTGTGTGTTTTTTTTTTTTTTTTTTTTTTTTTGATTTGAGGTTTAACGACCACCGTGAGCAACTCAATGGGCTATAAGCAGTCGCCCGTCCCTAATTTAGGGTCACTGGTTCCAGGGAAGGGAGAGAGCCAGTGCCGTAAGACAAACACAACATCCATGCCTCACCGGGATTCGAACCCGGACCCCGTTCGGACGAATGATCAGAGGCCATCGCTTAGACCACTGCGCCACCGGGGCGGCTGTGTGTGTGTGTGTGGGGGGGGGGTGTTAATACCCAAACTATGAAATTTGAAAAATTGATCGTCCAAGCAGGGGATTTTTAGCATGTACAAGCTACAACTGGACAGATTGTATGAGGGCACGTGCCTACTCAGCAAACCTATCGGGGGAGGGCGGGGTATGATAATTGTGAAATATGAAGAATTCCTTGTCCGATCGGGAGATTTTCAGCATTTACAAACTACAACTGCAGACATTACCTCAAGGCAAGAACCTACTGAGCAAACCTGTCGGGGGGTAGGAGGGGGGGGGTATCAAAAGTGTAAAATATGAAGTATTTCTCGTCCGACCGGGAGATTTTCATCATTTACAAACTACAACTCGAGACATTAATTCAGGGCATGTGCTTACTCAGTAAACCAAATGGAGGGGGGGGGTCAATACCAATAGCGGAAAATATGAAATTTTTCTCGTTCAGTTCGGAGATTTTCAGCACTGCAACTCGACACATTATTTGAAGGCATGTGATTACTCAGCAAACCCGTCAGGGGGGGGGGGATTTCCAAAAGTGTAAACTATGAAGAATTTCTCTTCCTACCCGGAGAGAAATTCTCTGAAATTCATTATATTTTACACTTTTGGTATCCCCCCCCCCCCCATACACACAGGTTTGCTAAGTAGGCACATACCCTCAAATAATGTGTCCAGTTGTAAATGCCAAAAATCTGCCGATCGCACGAGAAATGCTTCATATTTTACACTTTTGAAATTACCCCCCCCCCCCCATCCACCACTAGTTTCCTGAGGCAGCAGATGCCCTCAGGCAATTCGATGACTTGTAGCTAGTAATGCCTGAAAATCTCCCGATCGGACCAGAAATTCTTTATATTTCATATTTTAGGTTTCAAGTCCCCCACCCCCAGCCCCCACCCGACAAGTTTCCTGGGTTTGCTCATACTCGCAGAGAATTTGTTTAGTTATAGTTTATAGAAAAATATCGTAAATAAGAAAATACGAAATTACGGACATTTTATGTGTGCTGGGGGGGGGGGGGAGGGAGGGCTAGGAAAAATCCTTACCTCCTCCAAGGCTGTCAAACATTTAAAAAAAGGTTTCGTCTACTTTAGTGTTTTAAATTTATCAAACATTTGGCTATTTTAACGGGGGAGGGGCCTCCCCCTCATGGGCACCCTTGGTGCTATGTAATCATGAATATGATGTAATCCATATTCATGATTATGAGCTATGTAATCCCGATCCAGGACGACGATATTGTCAAGTTTTCGGATATTATGCTTGTCATATTTACACCCAAAAAAACGTATTGTCATCTTCAAAATTTGTGCATTGTAATAGTTTTTCAAATTCAATTACAATTGTCGTTTGTCTTACTGGAAACGGGTTTTCCATTCAATTCCCCTCACAGCGAAAAAAAAACGGCAATTTTTGTACAACCCCTCAAGATTTGTGCCCAAATGTCCGAGTGCCCAAATGTCCGGTGCCCGAAAGTCCTAAACTCGAGATGCAACTGCAAGGGGAAATGCCTTTCAACAAAATGTGGCTGCAAAAGGCATGGAATACTCTGTAATTCAAAATGTCATGACAGTTTGTCTTGTTCTAATAAGTAGGAGGTTGTTCGTTTAAAAATAGTAACAATAGAAAGATTCTGTACTTCATTTCACAATGCCTCATAAAAAATTATTTGTTGAATATTATAATTTATCACTTCACCTAAAAAAGGTTTGGTACTTATGTACAATAACCGGAAAAAATTATTAATTTCATGTATTTTATTACATTAACCACTAATATTAATTATTTTGTAAAATAACCAGTGATTATGAACGATAACCAATTTATTAGAATAACCGTAACATATCTATATACACTGCTGGACAATTGCTAAGGACGGATCATAAACGGCTATATAGCGCATAAAAAAGTAAGTGTGGTTGGATGCCAAGTGAAATAAAATAATGTCAGAATGCCAGGACATTACAAGAAAGACAATTTATTGTGCTCTGAAATCCAGAAGGCTTTGGAACGTGTTCAAGGGACAAACAGGCCATTTTGTGCAGAATACGTAAACGTGAAAAAAATGCAATTACCGTCCGCAGGCGTTCCGGCGTAAGATGTCAATACGGGATATGGCCACCATGGAGGGCGATGCAAGATTCCACACGTCGTGTCATGCTTTGCACAACATTATCGAGCAGCTGTTGGGGTAATTTATCCCATTCCGCTGTCAGTGCCTTGTTTATTGGAGGGCATTGGCGACCAGCAAGACTTCTCCCCAAAGCATCCCACACATTTTCAATGGGATTCAGATCTGGAGAACGTGCTGGCCATACGAGGCGTTGAATATCCTCGCTCTCAAGACACTCCTGGACAGCGACTGTTCGATGACATGTTGCGATGTCGTCGATGAAAATGAATCTATCACCGACAGCACCACGGTACATGCGAACATGAGGTAGCAGAACATCATTAATGTATCGTTGGCCAGTCATAGTCCCAGTTGGAAGCACATAGAGGGACGTACGGCCATTGATCATGATGCCAGCCCATACCATGACACTACATGTCGGATATCGGTCCCTTTCCTGTATGTTTGCTGGACAATATGCAGTACCACTATCACGCCAGATCAGTTGTCGTCGACAATCAGACGATAGACTGTATCTACTCTCATCTGAGAAGAGGACAGCAGACCAGTCGTTATCAGTCCAATTGCGATGTTGATGGCCCCATTGCAAACGGGCGGTACGGTGACGTCTGGACAATGGGATGCACACAACAGGACGGCGGGCGTATAGTCCTCCTTCATGCAAACGTCTGGCGACAGTTTTTCGGGAGATCCGCTTGCCAGTAGCAGCCATAAACTGATTGGCTCCCTCGCTAGCTGTGCTGCGCCGGTGTCTTTTTGTTAATAGCACTATGTACCGATCTTCTGCACGTGTCGTACTGCGAACACGACCTCCCCCATGACGTTTGCTACACTCTCCGTTTGTTTGAAATGATTTCCAAAGCCTTGAAACAACACTGTGGCTGACGTCGAACTCCCTGGCAACATCTGTTATTTTTCGCCCTTCTTCAATCTTGCCAATAATACCGCCACGCGTAAAATCATCTAGGTGATGTCGGGAAGACATACTGAAAATTGCAAGTTCGTCAATTGATTCTTTCCCTTTCAACTTTGCGTTTGCACAACAACGGTCAATACGCGTCAAATCCTTTATATCTCTTATCAGCGCTCTGACGTCACGAACAAGTTTGGCAATCCAAAATTTGCATACGCACAACACGTCTTACTGTATCCCGCACTTATTCTAATTTCCACATTTTCCTGCCTTCCATTTTATGGTTGCTATCGTTGCTATTGTCATCCGTCCTTAGCAATTGTCCTGCAGTGTATTTATATCCCTAAGTTTGTATTGCGCATGGGCCATCGAGACCTCAATATCTCTTGGCCACCTGGTGGTCTATGGTGATAGGAAAGTTAAACCTAAGAAACGTGTTATTCCAGAGACACTTTATATCTGTCTAAAGCTCCTTTCTTTCCAAGTTCTTTTTCCTAAGCTCTTACACCAAAAATATTTCAGTGGAGTCTGCATTATACGACGTACTTGGAAACGCTTAATACGATTCATGAAAGATTTGAAAGAGGAAAATCCCTCTTACACCATGTTACAGGACTGCTCCAATTAAACCTTCGTCAAATTTTTTATTTGTACGCGTTATATAGGTAATGCTGGGAGCCAATATGTGTTTCTTTTGCAGCACGTTTGACAGAATGAGATGCTTTGAAAATCACGTCACAATTACTTTGTCATCTTCACTGAAAAATCATTGTCACCGTTATAACCAGGAACAAAAAGGAGCAGTTCCAAATTTATTGATAGGAATGTCACCATCAGCCGTGTCCGAGCAATGCTTGGGGTCCAAAATTACTTTTAAGTCACAGTTTTGGTTGCCATGTAACAATGTCTAAACGATTTGCTTCCTTTTTTGTTGAAACAACATAGGTCATTGATGATGTGAACATTTTTCAAGCTCCTTTCTTTCACACGCTTAAGATAGTTTTTGTTTTGGCGTTTGCTGTGCGTTCGCTCGTAAACAAGGAATTCAAGGCAAGCTGATTGTAAGTTAGTGGTTTACTGCTCCGTCACCCATGTGTAAACACTGATTTTGTTACTGTTACAAGTAAGACGGTGACTCGCAGTTCTGGATTCTTTACAGCTCCTCTCAGTGGCGGATTTCCAAAAAGGCGCAATAGGCGCGCGCGTCTAGGGGCCCCAGAGCTTGAGGGGCCTCGAAAACGTAAAATTAGATTGCCAGTATTGTTTTGGTTTACACAGACAGAAACAAAACAAAAAAAGCAGACTCTCTTAATTTTCCGATAAAAAAAATAAGAAACAAGAAAGATGACACCGAATTTTCGGGTGTAATGAGCACGTCTTTTGAATCCGTTCTGATGCGAATTAAATTTACCAAAGCTATTCAAAATCAATGGAACCGGTATGGAAAACAGTAGTATCTGACAGAAGAAAAGAAAAATTCAATCAGGGTTTTTAATCTCGCAGATAATGCTGTAAACGGAAATGTCAACTAACGCCTTCTGCTGGCAGACTTGTGCGCTAAGAAAAACTTGAATTTATATGAGAAACATTTCGTAGCGGAAACGCTCTGCAGCAAATAAATAATTTTTTCAAATCGGGCTCTTAGAAGCAGAGATATTGACAAATGTAAGATATGTGTCTGCGTCCCCCCCCGTGGAAAAAACATGCATTATTTTAATAAGAAAGTATTTTCAAAAGGTTTTTCTATGTGAGCGGCATGGGCCCAAAAAAGGTTTTTTCAATAGAGTTTTCAGCAGCTCAGATTTTACTGCCGATACATCAGACGCAGAAATTAACTCTTACGCCCATGGTGGCCAAAGCATTCTTTATCAAATATTAGACATTATATGCTGATCATAATTTCCTATCAGGAGCTGTATCCGGCACAGAAAGAATTTTTCAAATCGGAGTTTTAGAAGCAGAGATATTGAGGAAAACGCAATTTACCTTTAGCTGAAAGGCTACCCCTAGCTGAAAGTCTATGCGTTACTTGAAAATTTTGAACTTATATGAGAAACATTTCACACCGCATACACTATCTAACAAAGAAGGAATTTTTCAAATCCGACTTTTAGAGGCAGAGATATTGACAGAAATAAGATATACATCTATGCCCTCTGGTGGAGAAACCATGCATTGTTTTAAGATGAAATTATTATCAAATGTTTATCGACAGATACGATGTCGGTCCACAAAAGAATTCTTTCAATCAGGCTTTAAGAAGCTGATATTTTGCTGCAAATACCTACAAAGCAGAAATTTAACGCTTACGCCCCCTGGTGGGCGAACCATAATTTATAAAAAAATTAGATATTACAATAAAAAAATTCCCACCAGGAGCTGTATCCGGTGCTGGAAGAATTTTTCACATCGGGGTTTTAGAAGCAGGGATATCGGGGAAAGTGCAAATTTCCCTTTACTCCACCTAGCGGAAAGTCAACGAATTATTTAAAAAATTTGAAATTATATTAGAAACATGTCGCACTGGAAACTCTGCCCAACGAAGAAGAAAATTTTCAAATCACATCATTAGAAGCAGATACATTGACAAACACAAGATATACATCTACGCCCCCTGGTGGAGAAATTATGCATTATTTTAAGAAGAAGAAATTCCGGAAAGGTTTGTCTACGTGAGTAGTATCGGTTTACGAAATACATTTTTAAATATAAATTTTAGAAGCTCAGATTTTGCTGCAAATACATTAGAAGCAGAAATAAACCCTTACGCCCCATTTATATAAAAACTTAGAAATATATGCAGAAGATTTCCCATCCAGAGCTGTATCAGCTGCAGAAATAATTTTTTTAATTGGAATTTTAGAAGCAGAGATATCTCGGGAAACGTAATTTACTTTTACGCCCAGTAGTGGAGAATCTATGCATAACTTGAAAATGTGACTATAGCTAAAATAATCTTTGCCATGAGTAGAATCGAAAGGCAAAAGAATTTTTCGAATTGGATCTTTAGAAGCAAATATATGGAATAAAATGTATTTTGAATTCGATATCACTTGTATTTACGCCCTCTAGCGGCAAAATTGTGAATCGTAAAATAAATCAAAATAAAGGGTTATCATTCGCACATTTCTAGCTTCCTAACGTAAAAAGAAATTTTCAAATCGGACTGTTATTTGCAGAGATATCGTGTCTACAGACGGACGGACAAACGATAACATAAGCCCGATCAATTTTTACAAAAGACGTGCTAAAAATGCTTTCAAGGGACTTTTCACATTCTGGCTTTGGTGCAGTGACTGATGAAATTCTTACTGTCCACCTTTCTCGGTCCATAGCATTCGTCTATGCCAAAACTCCTCCACGAAAAGTCATCCATACTTTTCAAGTGAAGCACAGTGCATAAATTGCATTTTACCCATATTTTCTAATGCGGATGACTTTTCCGGTTGCCAATGCCTTGAAGTATTTCATTTTTGGTTGATGCCATGCTCGTTTCCTACAAATTTGCTCATAATGAACAAAAGATGATTTTCCAAAACTGAAGCAATGGAAAGAGCAGGTTTTATAATTGAAATGCCTTCCAAATTTTATGGCAATTTACACGCAATGTACGAAATTTCATTTTCAGCTTCCTTAGCATTTGCCAAGAAACTTGGAACTGAAAAGGTGTTAAAAGTAATCAGTTTTGCCTAACGTATCAAACTTCTTGCTGTAACTGAAATAATCTCTTCGTAGCACAAAGCTAAAATTTACGGAATCTCCACTTTCAGAACTCCTAGAGGAAAATTTATGAATTTGTAGTGAAATTTAAAATGGGAAAATTTCAATGAATTTTTAATGTCCGATCATTTGCAAAAATAGTTTTTGTAAAATTTGTGAAAACCAAATTTTTTGGACTTCGGCGCCTTTAGCAGGAAATTAATGAACTTTGAAAATTTAAATATTTGCGTAGGAACAGTTAAGCCTAATTTGAGATGCACAAAAATAATATTTTCCTTTAAGTTGATTAGTTTCTTCACAACAGAACTTTATTTTTTTTAATTTTCGACTTGACAGCCTTTAGCGGTATTTAACGTGCCAAACGTAATATCCTTAGATTTCCTATTAGCCGCAAAAATAATTTTAGAAATATCTCTAAAAACAAAAGGATCGATATGCACGGGCAGACAGAGAGATTACAGTAGCACTGTTTCTCACAAAACGTTCTAATGTAGAAAGATAGAATGGAATGTTACAAATGTAATATGTTATCTACTGTAACATGAGGAATGTGTGATATAAATTTCATTTGAATAGCGCTATTCTTTCTTGGTTTTGCAACTTTAACAAACATTAGTGTGGCTTGTTTCTCAGTCGAAAGCACCTTGTCCATCAGTGTGATAATTTTAGTACACATGTTACAAAATGAAGAAATGCACGAAATGAAATTAAACTTTCCAAACATGTAGAGAAGTAGGTGGGCAAATATCGATTTCATTTCTGAGGGATCACATGAATGTGATGGGCGAGGAGGGAGTAAAATGTGGCATCAGTCAGTAGTAGGTCGTATGACCGCCATGATAGTCATTACATTAGATGTGACGGCGTGATATTTAGTATTAAGGCCCCGAATGGTATACTGAGGTATCGCTGACACGCCTCATTGACCTGTGATCACAGGTCATTGACTTTGCGTGGGGTAGTGCAGAGGCGATAAGTGTTCTGGTAATGGCGCCCGACACGCACTCTATTGAGGTGAAGTCTGGGTATTGCGCTGGCTAGGGGAAGCACCTGGACACCTTGTAGGCACTGACTGCTGAAGTCACCAGTGTGCAAGCAGGCGTTATCATGTTGAAACTGGACATCAAGAATAGTACAGCAAAATTGGATACAGCACCTCGTCGATATATCGTTGCGCAATCATTGTCCCCATTATAATTATACAGGAGCGGCGGAAGGCTGTTGGTACTGATAACGCACCAAAGCATGACACCAGGCTGAGGAAAAATGATAGCGTCTCAAACCGTGACACCAGACTGAGGAAAATTATAGAACCTCAAACAATGACACCAGGCTGGGGGAAAATGACAGAGCCTCAAGCCATGAATCCAGGTTGAGGAAAAATTATAGCGCCTCAAACCATGACACCAGGCTGAGGAAAAACGATGGGGCCCAAAACCCCAGGCTGAGGAAAAATGATAGCTCCGCAAACCATAACACCAGGCTGAGAAAAAATGATAGCGCCTCAAACCATGACACTAGGCTGATGAAAAATGATAGCTTCCCAAACATGACATCAGGCCGATGAAAAATGATAGCGCCTCAAACCATGACACCAGGCTGAGGAAAAATGATAGCTCCCCAAACCATAACACCAGGCTGAGAAAAAATGATAGCGCCTCAAACCATGACACTAGGCTGATGAAAAATGATAGCGCCTCAAACCATGACACCAGGCTGAGGAAAAATGATAGCTTCCCAAACATGACATCAGGCCGATGAAAAATGATAGCGCCTCAAACCATGACACCAGGCTGAGGAAAAATGATAGCTCCCCAAACCATAACACCAGGCTGAGAAAAAATGATAGCGCCTCAAACCATGACACTAGGCTGATGAAAAATGATAGCGCCTCAAACCATGACACCAGGCTGAGGAAAAATGATGGGGCCCAAAACCCCAGGCCGATGAAAAATGATAGCGCCTCAAACCATGACACCAGGCTGAGGAAAAATGATAGCTCCCCAAACCATGACATCGGCCGCCCCGGTGGCGCAGTGGTCTAAGGCGCTAGCCTCTGATCATTCGTCCGTAAGGGGTCCGGGTTCGAATCCCGGTGAGGCATGGATGTTGTGTTTGTCTTACGGCACTGGATCTCTCCCTTCCCTGGAACCAGTGACCCTAAATTAGGGACGGGCGACTGCTTATAGCCCATTGAGTTGCTCACGGTGGTCGTTAAACCTCCAATAAAAAAAAAAAAAAAACCCATGACATCAGGCTGAGGAAAAATGATAGCACCTCAAACCATGACACCAGGCTAAGGAAAAGTTATAGCGCCTAAAATCATGACACCAGGCTGAAGAAAAAAATGATAGCGCCTGAAACCATGACATTAGGCTGAGAAAAAATAATAGCGCCTTAAACCATGACACCATTCTGAGGAAAAATGATAGCCCCTCAAACCATGACACAAGGCTGAGGAAAAATGATATGCCCCTAAAACCATGACACTAGGCTGAGCAGTCGTATGACACTCACAGATGGCATCAAGATCATCTCGGTGACTACGTCCTCTCCAGACTGCCAGTCGGCGATCATTGTCGCTTAGACCGAAACTAGATTCGTCGTTGAATACTATGTGGTCGTGCCACGCATGTCCGGTACACAACCATAATCTTGAGCAACGGCATCCTACGTTGTGTAAAAGTCATCAAATGGATGGTGTTAGCGCAAACCTACACCAGTCAGTCTGTGATTGTCGATACGGTGATGTCGATAGTTAACCGAACAACTCGTCGAATGTCGTCTGCAGTGGATCATGGGCTTGCTATGGAGCAAGCTCATGATCCACTACAGACAACATTCTATGGCTTGATGTCGAACACTGTGATCTAGGCAGGTGTTTGGAAGTTCGCCTACGTTCATCAGTACCACTACGGCGACCCACATTACCTTCATCCAGCCACTGTCGTCACATTCAGTCTACAGTTGTTGAATATTGATTCGTTTTCGCTGCAATGCGACGCAGGGACCAACCAGCTGTACGTAGCCCTAAAATGAAGCCTCTAGTAAAAGTGTGAATGTGATGGTAGGATTCGCGCAGACGTCGCCCAGGCAGTCTCACACTTTACACCTGCTTTCAACGCCGAGATGACTCGCCCAGATGAGGATGACCACACTTAGCTACGCTGGGACATTTTACCCTTTTACCTCCCTAATCTTTCACGTGATTGGTTCGCAACTACAATCATTTACATAACTCAAATGGTGACGCATCACATTAATTTGCATGGCGTTCCGTCAAATACTTCCTGGTGTGGCATTTTTCATCCCAGGTAGCACAGACGTGAAATGTAACGTCGGCCAAATACTAAGCCACCGTCTTTTAGGAATAGAAGACGGTGGCTCATAGCTGGGCCTACGTTAAATTAAGGCTGTGCTGCCTGGGGTGGGGCAGCAGTATTTTTAAGCGTTCTGTAGAATTCAAGTGACCATTTCTTAACAAGATTAGCAACAA
This sequence comes from Macrothele yani, assembly GCA_039090855.1. Classification (NCBI taxonomy): domain Eukaryota; kingdom Metazoa; phylum Arthropoda; class Arachnida; order Araneae; family Macrothelidae; genus Macrothele; species Macrothele yani. The sequence goes on from CM077001.1 coordinate 87,949,181, forward strand.
CGAATGAACAAACTTTAAAACATAAGAATACTTTAAGAAAGCGGAACAACATTAAAATTAAAAAATATAACACACAGTGGAAGAAAGCTTATGAAACCCCCTTTTCGCTCTGTAGGAACAAGTTCAGCTACTGGGTAACATATCAGTGTTGCTTTTGTTCTTTGTTAGTGGTCGTCAAATCAGTACCTATCAAATCAGGATCGCCGAAGTTTGTAGCATTCGATAATCATAAACGTCCTCATATTACACGAAAAATATTGAAAGGGAAAGAGATTTTGAATCTGGGATGGCGGCCGAGGTAGCGCAGTGGTTTAAGCGCTTGCTTATGACTGTTCGTCCTAGTGGGTCTGGGTTCGAATCCCGAATGTTGTGCTTGTCTTACGGCAGTGGTTTCCTTGGAACCAGTGCCGTGAAACAAACACAACATCCATGCTCACTACCATTGGGAAAGAGTGACTGCTCATAGCCCATTGATTTGCTCACGGTGGTAATTAAATCGTCAAAAAAAAAAAATGGGAAGTAAAATAAATCCGAATTTCTGCCTTTAACCAAAAATTCTTTACAACGATTTATGTTGAAAGTGAAAACGGTGCCATTTAATGAACATCCAGTATCGATACAGGTCAATAATCAAAGTGTTACATTTATTTAATCAGCTTGTTAGAAAACAAATTCCTTTTTGAAAATCTCCTAAAACATCCTGCGGGTTAATTTCACTTCTTTTCTGTTTTAGCGAAACACACAAAAATTCAGTTCATTTTTGCCACAAAAAATTGTGGAGAAACAGCAGAAAACCATCTTGTTTTGAACGATTGCTGTTGGAATAGCTTTCACTTAGTGGCATACCCGGAAAAATTCGAGGTCCACTGCGCAAAAAAAAAAAAAAAAAAAAAAAATGCCTTGGAAGCCCTTTTCCGAAAATCTATTAGCTTTCAGTTATTGAAGTTTCTAAATTTCATATTTTAATTAGGTTTCATGGGCGTTTTCATAACTCAAATTCTTTGGAACCTACAAGTATTTTCTGTAAAATCGAAATTATTGCACTTTATTTGCGTATAACAGAAACGTGCACGTTGTAATTTAAATGATTGCCCTAATTTCATGCCAATACAAAGTACTACAAGACACTTACGTCGAAGTTGATCATTTCATGCAAATTTTATTTGCTTCGAGAACTACGGAGAGCCTCTTGGAAATGCTTCACGATCACACCCACAAAACATCTAACTGTTGTGGGACAGTATTTTTAATGCGAAAATACAGCACATAAGTAAACAAATGAAATAGGAGTACTGTGGAACTGTGGCATACAGAAGCAAAACTACTTAAATTATAAAAAACATGCTTTACATAATGTCAAAATGTTTTGCATATAACGATTCTATTTCTCTTGACTGTGTTACAAAAAGAAACAAGTTAGCAAAATCATGCAATGCATTGATTATATGATACGCTTTCCAACATTACAGAAATCATTACTCAAGTTATGAGGATAATGTCTGTGGAATAAATCTCGCTCCTGTGCCCTGAACTTTGACCCTATTTCGATGATATTCAACAGAACCGGTTCAGTGTACCTCCGGAACAACATGATAAAGTTTTATCGCAATCGAAACCTTTTTACGTAAGTTATGACGCATAAGGGCGATGGAATAGATCCCGATCCTATGTCCTGATCTTTGACCCCATTTCATCCATTTTCAATAGGATTCGTCCCCAGTTGGTACCCTACCACATACTAAAATTTCGTCGAAATCGAACCATTCTTACGCGAGTTATCGCGCGGACATGCAGACAGACAGACAGACAGACGGATAAAGCTGGAGAATATACACTTCTTCAACCTATGGTTGGAAAACGTGAAAAAGAAGAAACAAGTTCATAAAATCATGCAATGCATTGATTCTGATACGCTTTCCAACATATCAGGAATCATTACTCAGCTTATTACTCAACTTACCAGGATAATGGCTGTGGAATAAATCTCGCTATTGTGCCCTGACCTTTGACTCTATTTCGATGATATGCAAAAGAATTGGTTCAGTATATCTCCGGAACAACATACTAAAGTTTGGTCGCAATCGAAGGATTTTTAGTCAAGTTATGAGGATAATGGCTGTGGAATAAATCTCGCTCCTGTGCCTTGAGCTTTGACCCCATTTCAATGATATTCAACAGACCGATTTCAGTATACCTCCAGAACAACAGGATAACAGGATAAAGTTTTGTCGCAATTGAAGCATTTGTACATAAGTTATGACGCATAAGGGCGATGGAATGTATCCCGCTGCTTTGACCTTTGACCCAATTACGCCCATTTTCAATAAGGTTCCTCCCCAGGTTATTCCCTACCACATACTAAAATTTCATCGAAAACGAACCATTTTTACGCGAGTTATCGCGCGGGCAGGCAGACAGACGGACGGACAAAGCTCCCTCAACCAACGGTTGGAAAGCGTAACAAGTTAGTAAAATCATGCAATGCATTGATTATGATACGCTTTCCAACATACCAGAAATCATTACTCAAGTTATGAGGATAATGGCTGTCGAATAAATCTCGCTCCTGTGCCTTGACCTTTGATCCCATTTCGATGATATTCACCAGAATTGGTTCAGTATACCTCCGAAATAACATGATAAAGTTTTGTCGCAATCGCAGCAATTTTACGTAAGTTATGATGCATAAGGGCTATGGAATAGATCCCGCTCCTGTGTTCTAACCTTTGACCCACTTCGCCCATTTTTAACAAGATTCGTCCCCAGGCAGGCACCTATAGCATACTAACATTTCCTCCAAATCGAAACATTTTTACGTAAGTTTTGACGCATAATGGCGATGGAAGTGATTCCACTCCTATGTCGTAACCTTTGACCCCATTTCGCCCATTTTCAATAGAGTTTGTCACCATGTGGTCCCCTACCACATACTAAAATGTAATTGAAATCGAACCTTTTTTACGTTAGTTATGACGCATAAGAGCAGTGGAATGGATCCCGCTGTTATGTCCTGACTTTTGACCCCATTTCGTTCACTTTCAATAGAGTTCCTTCCCAGATGCTCCCCTACCACATACTAAAATTTCATCGAAACCGAACGATTTTTACGCGAGTTATCGTGCGGACGAACATACGCACACAACGCGTGACGTAGTGAGGCAGATGGGAATCGCGACCATCTGCTCGAAAGAGTGTGACGTCATAAAACTTTCTTGGATCCACACACAACGCGTGACGTAGTGAGGCAGATGGGAATCGCGACCATCTGCTCGAAAGAGTGTGATGTCATAAAACTTTCTTGGATCCACACACAACGCGTGACGTAGTGAGACAGATGGCGTGACCGCGCTTCAACATCTAATTTGCGAGATTGTGACGTCATAAGATTTCTAAGCATGGATAACATTAATGGGACGACGCCATGGCACTAAAAGCGTGGTAATTCGGGGTGGTTATTTAACCTACTAAACGAATTTTCCTAAAGTCGAGGTCAAGCTAAATCGATTTCTAGTACCAGAAAACGGTAGGTTAACGACTTTCATGAAAATCCTTAGAGCCGTTTTCAAAATAAAATTTACATACATACAAGAATTGCTCCTTTAAGGTGAACGTCAAGTAATTTTGCTTCCTGTACTTCGAATGGAAAAAATTCTGAACACAATTTCTTCCCAATTAAGGCGTTCCAAGGATGAAAATTTGACCATCGATTAAAATATCTTCATTTTATAACGTGGGATACTTAATATTTTCTAAAACATAACCATAATTATGCAATTCAACATTTGTTTGTCTACTGACGTCATCAAAGTACAGGTCGCGCCATCCTTTTTCTGGTTTCAACACCACCAAAGGAAAAGTTATTGATTTTTAATATAATTGTGGTTATGGTTTAGAAATATTAAATATTCCAAGTTATAATATGAAGTTATTTAAATGGATGTTCAAATGTTCATCCTTGAGAACACATTAATTGTGAAGGAAATGTGTACAAAAGTTTTTCCATTGGAAGTATAGGAAGCAAAATTACTTGACGTCCACCTTAATAATATGGGATAAGGGCAATGGAATGAATCCCACTCCGATGGCCTGACCTTTAACTCCATTTCGTCCATTTTCAATAGGGTTCGCCCCCAGGTGGTCCCCTACCACATACTAAAATTTCATCGAAATCGAACCATTTTTACGCACGTTATGACGCATAAGGGCAATGGAATGCATCCCGCTCTCATGACCTGACTTTTGACCCTACTTCCTTTATTTTAAATAGGGTTCGTTCCCAGGCGGTCTCCTACCACATAGTAAAATTTCATTGAAATCGAACGTTATTTACGCAAGTTATGATGCATAAGGGCAATGGAATCGATCCCGCTCCTACGTCGTGACCTTTGACCCCATTTGTCCCATTTTTAATAGGGTTAGTCCCAGGTGGGCCCCTAGAACATACTAAAATTTCATCGAAATCGAACCATTTTTATGCCAGTTATCGTGCGGAGCATATACTCTTCTTCAACCTACGGTTGGAAAGCGTAAAAAAAGAGGAAAACAAGAAAGTTGACACCGAATTTTCGGGTGTAATAAGCACATCTTTTGATTCCGTTCTGACGCAAATTAAATTTATCGAAGCTATTTAAAGTCAAACCGGTTTGGAAAACAATAGATCTGACCAAAGAAAGAAGATTTTCAATCGGGTTTTTAATCCCTTAGATATTGATGTAAACGGAATCGTGAGCTTACGAACTCTTAGAAACAGAGATATCGACAAAAATAAGATGTGACTTTACGCCCCCTGGTGGGAAAACCATGCATTATTTTAGAAAGAAAGTATTCTCAAAAGGTTTTTCCGTATAAGCGGTAGCGGTCGAAGAAAAAAAAATTAGTCGAATTTTCAGGAGCCCAGATTTTGCAACAAATACTTCAGAAGCAGAAATTAACACATATGACCCTTGGTGGCTAAACCATTCTTTACCAAACATCAGAAATTATGTGAAAAATATTTTCCATCAGGTCTTTTATGCGATACAGGAAGAATTTTTCAAAGCAGAGCTTTAGGAGCAGAGATAACGCAGAAAACGCAATTTACCTTTGTGCCCCCTAGCAGAAAGTGTGTGATTTACTTGAAAATTTTGATTTTATAGGAAAAACATTTCGCATCGGAAACACTATTCAACAAAAAAGGAATTTTTCAAATCGTGCACTTAGAAGTAGAGATATTGACAAAACTAAGATATACATCTACGATCCCTGGCGTAGAAACCATGCATTTCCAAAAAGGTTGATACCACTCACGTCGACAAACCTTTTTGGAAAATTTTCCAAAAAAGGTTTGTCGACGTGAGTGGTATCGGTCAACAAACGACGTTTTTTCAATCGAAAATTTAGAAGCTCATATTTTGCTGCAAAATACAACAGAAGTGGAAATTAAGATTTGCACCCCCTGGTGGCCAAACTATTTTTTTGCAAAAATTAAAAATTATGTGCAAACGATTTGCCACCAGGAGCTGTATCCGGTGCAGAAAGCATTTTTCAAATCGGAGATTTAGAAGCAGAAATATAGGGAAACGCAATTTACCGCTACGCTCTCTAGCGGAAAGTCTATGAATTACTTGAAAATTTTGAAATTATATGAAAAACATGTCACGCGGAAAACACTATCCAACAAAAAAGGAATTTTTCAAATCGGACTTGTAGAAGTAGAGATATTGACAAAAATAAGATGTACATCTACGCCCCTGGTGGAGAAATTGTGGATTATTTTAAGAAGAAAATATTCCGAAAAAGTTTATCGATGTGAGTGTCATCAGACCACGAAAGAAATTTTTAATCGATATTTTAGAAGCTACGATTTTATGGCAAATACATCAGAAGCAAAAATTAACACTTACGTCCCCTGGTGGCCAAAGTATTCTTTACCAAAAATGTGAAATTATATGCAAAAGATTTTTCATCAGGAGATGTATCAGCTGAAAAAAGATTTTTGAAATCGGAGTTGTAGAAGAAGAGTTATCTGGGAAAATGTAATTTACTTTTACGCCCCCTAGCGGAAAATCTATGCGCAATTTGAAAAAGTAATTATATCTAAAATACTCTTTGACATAAATGGAATTGAAAGACATAAACATTTTTTCAATCGGATGTTTAGAAGCAAATATGTGGAATAAAACGTATTTTTGAATTCGACATCATTTGCATTTACGCCCTTTAGCGGCGAAATTGTACATCGTGAAAAAAAAAAGCGAAATAAAGGATAATCATTTGCATATTTAAAGCTTCCCAATACAAAAAGAATTTTTCAAATCGGACTAATATTTGCTGAGATATCGTGGGTACAGGCTGACGGACGGACGGACGGACAAACCGATAACAGAAGCACGATCTTTTTACAAAAGACGTGCTAAAGAGAGAGAGAGACAGATATCTGTTTCTTCGTCTGCACGAAGAACACCTTTTAGTTCATTGTGTCCTGAAAGATGCGTAGTTATGTGCGAATAGCTATAATACATAACATGTCCTCATTGATGTAAAATATTTATTCATTAAACTGATGTTCTCTCACGTTCTCTTGTTAATATACGCGCATATGAACTATATTGCTAAGGCTGCGAAAAGGATGCTTCAGGTCCTCTGGAGTTGCTGTTTTCCAGTTATCCAGTTTTTATAAACTTTAAAACCGCGAAAATGATTTCTAAAAATTCTTCTTATTTACTGAAGAAAACAAAAAACTACCAAGTATGGATTTTCTTTATACTACTTCATTCAAAGCTAGACCAGAGACGACTCCTCCATGTAGGACGGGAGGGTCATCCTATTCTTAGTAATTTTAGATAAACACAGTCATAATTAAAATATTTGAAAAGGCTGATTTAATAAACATAGAAGAAAAAAAGAAAATGAAACACAACTGCAGTGGGGATCATCCTCGAGCCGTGTACGTGTGTAACAAGTTAGTAAAATTATGCAATGAATTGATTATGATACGCTTTCCAACATACCAGAAAACAGTACTCAAGTTATTACTCAACTTATGAGGATAATGGCTGTGGAATAAATCTCGCTCCTGTGTCCTGACCTTTGATTCTATTTCGATGATATTAAAGAGAATTGGTTCAGTTTACCTCCGAAACAAAATACTAAAGTTTTGTCGCAATAGAAGTATTTTTAGTCAAGTTATGAGGATAATAGCTGTGGAATAAATCTCGGTCCCGTGCCTTGATCTTTGATCCCATTTCGATGATATTCAACAAAAGCGGTTCAGTATGCTTCCTGAACAACATGATAAAGTTTTGTCCCAACCGAAGCATTTTTACGTAAGTTATGACGCATAAGGGCGATGTAATGGATACCACTCCTATGTCCTGACCTTTGACCCCATTTCGTCCATTTTCAATAGAGTTCGTCCGCAGGTTGTCCCCTACCACATACCAAAATTTCATCGAAATCGAACCATTTTTACGCGAGTTATCGTGCGGGCAGACAGACAGACAGAGGGACGGACACAGCTGGAGCATATACGCTTCTTTAACCTACTGTTGGAATGCAAAAATAGGTGCTTGCAAGTCGTTGTGTGGAAGCTATGAACGGAGACCACTGATTTCTATCAACCGTCCTCGTTCGCACAGATGGCTCGATCGAGAGAGAATACACAAGGCAGAAGGTCAAGGACATCTGGAGTCATCCTACGAGCTGATACACGTCGCTTACTCTTGTTCCCATGCTCAATGGTCCCCGCTCCTGAAACACAGATCATTACCTAGCGTCACGTGACTTTTGCTAATGCGCAGCTCAAATGAAAGAGATCTCTATAAGGAAAAAGGATGCCTATGTTTCGCTAGTTTGATCTTTTTAGTTTCAACGTGTGTTCTATATTGTTTTTTTATTTACTTTTCAGTATACTTATTGTTGTGCTCTGGTAAAGAAAGGAGCCTTTCTGCATTGAAACGTATGAAGACCATCATGCGAAATTCAAGAGCTGAAGATCGCCTCAGAGGATCAGCTTCAATATCCACAGAAAAAATTCTTCAAGGAGCTGAAAAATTGCCACAACTTTCATGATGCAGTCATCGATATCTTTGCCTTCAAGAAGGACAGAAGTATTGACTTCACGCCCAAATAACAACTGTCAGTAAAGTACATTTCATTTGTTTTATTGTTGTTATTTATTTTATTCTATTGCTTGTTTCCTATGCGTTTAACTTTAGGATATGCACGGTCGTATCAGAATAATATGACCATCCCCGGAATCATAGTGTACTCACCCAGGCGCGTCACAGAGTGCACGTGACAGGGTCGACCACACGGGGATACAAATGGCAGGTCAGCACTCAGCACAATGGGCAGACGTAGTGATTTGATGGACGTTCACAAAGGAATGATCACCGGTTACCGCGCCGAGGGTGGAAGCATCTCGGAAACAGCAAACTGCGTGGGCTGTTCACGAGGTGCTGTAGTAAGGGTATTCCAAAAATGGACCGATGGCACACCGAGTACCCCATGACGTCATAACTGTGAAGCTCCAAAGGCCATCGACCCCAGAGGAGAACGCCGTCTCCTTCGACTGGTAAATGACAATCGACAAGTAACAGTGCAGCAATCGACCACGCAAATGAACGCTGGGGCATCCAGGTACGTATCCCCGATAACAGTAGAGCTAACCCTGTTACGCATGGGTCAAGCGCCCATGTTAACCAAGGTCCATCGGCAACGACGCATGCAGTTCGCATGGAACTGCCGTCAATGGACAGTTGAAGAGTATAAAAATGTTGCCTTCTCCGACGAATCGATATTTCTAATCCACACCAAGTGATGGGCGGCTGCCGATACTGCATCGGACACACGAGAACCAGCACACGGACACACGAGAACCAGCACACGGACACACGAGAACCAGCACACGGACACACGAGAACCAGCACACGGACACACGAGAACCAGCACACGGACACACGAGAACCAGCACACGGACACACGAGAACCAGCACACGGACACACGAGAACCAGCACACGGACACACGAGAACCAGCACACGGACACACGAGAACCAGCACACGGACGCACGAGAACCAGCACACGGACACTCTTGTCGGTCAAGTACAGGCCGGAGGTGGCAGTCTTGGGGTTCTTTTCTTGGTATGACCCGGGACCGCTGGTACGACTGGATGGGTCCCTGAACGCCAATGGTTACCTGACCATCCTCGCTGACCACATACATCCCTTTCTGTTGGACGTTTATCCTGTTGGTGATGATGTCCACCAACAGAAGAATGCGCAGTGCCATGTCTGTAACGGCGTGCATGACTGGTTCCAGGAACACGACAGTGCTGTATCCGTTATCCCTTGGCAGGCGAAATCGCCCGACCTGAATCCCATAGAGCACTTGTGGGAGTATTTGGATCAAAAGGTTCGATGGGCCGACCCACAACCACGTCATTTCTGGGACCTCCGTCAGTGGCGGCTCGTGGTAGGAAAAATAGGTGAAGAGCTACAAGAGCAATATGAAAAAGATATCTACTGTCTTCAATGGAAATCAGTTAATGCGAACTTACCTATTTTTTAAAATATTAGATCGATTCTTCTTCCCTTTAAAGCTGGAAATTTGTCGATTATGTCGTCATAAAAAGGCTGTTTCTTCGTGACATCAAGAAAATGTCTTTCTGAAACGAAATATTTGCCAAAGAAGCAAGTTTATCTGGATAAATAGTGTTTCTTGAGTAAGTTTGTATTCTTTTAAGGCAAGAAAAACTTCTTTCCACTGAAACACTTGCAGATGCAATTGTTAAAAACCGGGAAACCAATTTATAAGCTTCTGTAAAAATGCCTTTATCTCCATGAAGCACCCGAAAAAGTTCATGAGTCGATATATTCCTTAATTTTTCATCAGCATATACAAGTCTCAGTTCATTTTTAAGGCTCTGGTGTTTAGTAAATATTTTTCCGTAAAAATGCTGCAGATTTTGAAAAGCGTGAGAGGGAAAGCATGAATTAAATTGGTCGAATTTGGTTGTGTCAGCAAGACAGGGAAATTGAAGTTTAAGTTTCTCACTGTCTTGAAATATTATATCCATTTCCATAAGAATGTGGAACAAAATTTCAAAATACAATTGTTTATAATTTTTAAAAATTGTTTCTTGTGTAAGTGAAGCATATTCCCGTTTAGATCTGCTTGTTTCGGTGAATTTGCTAGCTTTTCCAAACAGTGTTCCAAATACCTCATCGTTCCTTTTATGGCTCAAAATTTCACAAGGTTTTCTTTTTTATTTGAGTAACACAGTATATGTCTAGTGATTTTTTCTGCAAAATTTCGAATAATAAATCGGTAAACCAAATATTTTATTAAATACTATTCCCAAAAATGTAAATTCAAAAGTATTCATATCATTTAAAAACCCTTGGGCAAGTTGAATTGTTTTTTTGTCTGATTGGTCACTATTTGTGAGAAATTCGAATACTCCCTTCAATTTATCCCAATCTTCAACTATTACACTTACTTACTTCGAAGTGGAGGACCATCGAGTTTCTGTTATGGTTGGCATGCCTCTTGCGGTTGTTGATGTGTGTGTATTGTTTTTTCACCACTCAGTGAAGTAATCGCTTCGCTAAGTGGTGAAAAAATAAAGGAATTACACTGAGGCTTGCAAAAAATATTCGATACTTGGAAATTTTAGAAAAACTCTGCAGTAATACAAGGTTCAAACGATGTACTAAGCAATAACAAAAACAGATTGAGAAGCTTTATGCTTAATTTTTTTCTGGAGCCCAGTCAAGTGTCTAGACATTACGCTTCTCCCATCGTAATATTTTCCTATTGACTTGTGTTGATAATCAAATTGTTCCAAAATTTTGCCTAGCATTTTGTATAAAGCTTCTGACGTTCTATCTTCACTCACACCATGGAAACCAAAAAATCGCTCAACCAATACACCTTCCGAATCAACAGATCTTATTATTAAAGAGCACTCGGAAGTCTGGTTATGTCTTCCCATCTACTTGAACATAAAAGCATTGAACTTCATTTATTTCATTTTTGACGTGATCGTTTATATATTCAGAAATACATTCAATTAATTAGTTTTGAATAGTTTTTGAGTCATCTGTGAAGATATTTTTTATCGTTTCGTACTGATTTTGAATTTTAAAGGACTTCTTGATATCAACAGTGAAAGCAATTCCTTGGATTTCTACGATTTATCGAGTCAATGCCTTCGTCATGACCATTTTATATTTAAGAAATCTAAAAATTGTCTTTATTCCACGACGAATTTTATTACTAAAATATAAGCAGGGCCAACAAAATAATTTTGTAACACAGAAGTGCTACAAAGCCATTTATATTCAGTAAACCAACAATTTTTAAAATTAATATTGTAAGATTTACCGCTCTTCTAGATTTCTTTCTTGGCGACAATTGTCAGTGAATCCGTCGGTCGTCCTTGAAGTAAAATGTCTCTTTTATTTTCAACTTTCCACCGATTGAACGGAGTTTCGCAATAAATTACAGACAATGTTGTTCACAGGATACATACTGAAAACTAAAACTATCAGTATCAGTTAAACTGTACACGAAACTAAAGTAACTAATGAAGTTTTTAACAAAGAATCACAAAACACGAAAAAACATATCTCTTTGAGAAAGTATGCACCAAAACACCGCAAGAAAAAATCCCTAGTGGATTGCAAAGAACCCTTGGCAATCCGTCCCGTTCCACTGCGATCTCTTCGTAAGGTGACGACTCCAGGTGCAGAGCCTTGACGTCTCATGATAAAACACTTCACTTGCCCGGCAGATAGGGGAGGGTGACGTCACCGTTACCATGGCAACTCGGACGAAAACTGCAGACTTCCAAGCATTCTCATTTCAGCTCTTCACTTGAACTGTTTTGCGTATAAGGACTTGTTTTCCGTATTGAACGCGCATTGTGAAGTGATATCTAATCAAAATGTTGGGTATTTTGGCACTCAATAAAGGCAAAAAAAAATATATATATATATTATACGAAACTATTAAATAAAATCTTATTTCAAATAAAATAGGTGAAGAGGCACTTCACCTACTTCACCTGAAAAGCCTTGAGAATAGAGTCTCTCTTAGCTGTGAGGCCCACGCAATGTGAGATTGAGGGGATTATCAGTACGTCCCAGTTTTCACATGATGCCAGTCTACTTTTTTCGGAGGGAGTTTTGAGACAGATCCCGGGCATCTGATCAAAAAGAAATGTTCTAATTGACGAAGATAGTACACCGACAAAATATTGCAGAGAATGGTATCTCCAGAAGGAAAAGGCGTTAAATACTTTTTTTATATTTGGTTGTTTGGCAAACACTTATGAAAAGAATACCTCTGTAATGAAATCAAGAATCCTCTATATCAACTTGAACAGCATTTCTTTAAGATGTGCATTACATCCGTTATTATTTAAAGTAAGTTAATTTCATAACGTTCCTTGAGATTTTGGGGCTCTAAAATTATATATTTTACTGTCTGACTAAAACCACAAAAGAAGTGAAAACGAAAGTTTTCTTCTTTATTTATTTCAAAAAGCGGAATCAAAACCATGCATAGCAGTGGAAAGCTGAAATATTTCATGGAAGCATGAAACGATTTAAACCTAATAAGCAATGACTTTTTTTCGATTAATACTTGACCAAGAAGCAACATAGCCATTTCAAAATGCGTATTTTCTTTTTCTATCTTTTTTTCCTATTTTGTGTGTTTCTGAGCTATAACACTACATGTTTTTGTATTCCATAGACCGTTGGGTGCGTAAATATTGAGAAATGATAGTTAAATTGCTCTTTTTTATTCCATTGAAAGCTAACACGCAGCAATTGCTGCGAAACGAGCTGAAGAAAATGGTAGTGAGATTGACAACGAAATCAGAATTCTTTCATTCAAGACTTCTATTTCTGTTGAAATTCTTTCCGAAATCTTTTTCTAGCTCCAGTTCGTTACGTCTACCAAAGTGAACAATTCGTAGCTTCCTATCAGGCTTGCTGTAGATGCGTCATGATGCCCGTCCCGAAAAAAAAAATATGTTTTTCCAAGTAACGGTCTTAGAAGTAGGCCTTTGAAAGACTACGAGTCAGATGTCTGGTATTTTGCTGTATCACAGGCAGAGCAGCACTTCTGGGAGGGAGGGACCTCGAAGCCATTAAAGAAAGAATTTCCGGAAGTTGCCCGAGGTTTCCGGGAAGGATGCAGGATTGATGCAGCATTCCTCAATTGTCACACATAAATCACGCGGACGGCCAAGCAGCGCAGATATTGGACCTCAGCAGCTGAAAGTTAATTCCTTAGGGGATTTATTAGCCAACAGTGAAACAAGAGGACCTCCCCTGCGATGACAAACTGCGTATGACTTTCTCCTCATAACCACCGTGGTGGGATTCATGTGTAATGACCTGTTGATAGTTCGGTTGTGGTAATTATGCAGTAAACGGAGAAACGAAAGACTTTAAATTAAGGACTGTTTAACACCAGTTTCGAAGTCGCAAGGGCTCCATTTATCCGCTTTACAAACTTAGCGTTGTAAAAGGCAATTACAGCAACAAACAGCAAGTCCACACAGTTCGCACTAAGTTGTCGTGGCAGAGCTAATTGAAACACAATAGTATTTGGAAACTACACATGCATCTTGCTTTACTTCCAATGTTTATTACCGATGGAAAGCACATTCTGGCAGGAAGTGGGCGCGAAACCGTGTTGTGTCCATATCGCGAAGGTGGTTTTGAGAGAGAAGGCGAATGCGAAATGAAACCATATTAAGAAATATTTTTCAGTTTCCTTTTTTCTTAAATATTAGGCGAATTTGTTTTAGTAATAATTTAAAGTGAGTTGCACAGTATATTGTCCCGGATGTACGAAGTTTGCATGAAATTCAAACTGAGTATACGTAAATAAGGGAAAAACCAAAGTTATGGTTTTTGAGCGAGGAACAGCGCTGAATGTAATATAAGTCTAAATGGCACAGTGATTGACCAGGTGAATGATTTTGTGTATTTTGGAAGCATGTTTGACAGAAAGAAACATTAAATTAGATGGTGAAATTGGTAGGCGAGTGAATTTTTCATTGAAAGACATAGCTGCTTTAGGAAGTTTTCAGGGGAATGATGGGTTCTCAAGAGAGGCCCGCATGGCTGTGCATGAAAGTGTAATTGTTCCTACTCTGAAGTACGGCAGTGAAACCTGAGTACTACAGAAGAAACATATAAGTCGTTTGTGTGCCGGAGAAATGCGTTATTTACACTTACTTAACTTTGTGGCAAGACACGTTCTGATCGTGTAAAGAATGAAGATGTATAGCATTAAAAAATGTGAAGTAAAAATGTTGTTAGCTAGGTGCAGACCAATATTCTTAGGTTGTTTGGTCATGTGGAAAGAATGAATGAAGAGATGCTTACTAAGAAATTTTTAGCCCAAGTGGCAGGAAGGAAAGGCAGACGAAGGGTAAGGAAGTCAAGAGAGGATCAGATTCAGGAGTGTCTGCATGATAAAAATATTATGAGTATGAAGTATAAAAGGTCTTGTACGTCTTGTGCGGGATATCAGTGAAGTCCGAGTTATGTGTCAAAGGTCGCTATAAATGGAAAAGTTTGATACGGCAACAGAAATTAAATCAGTTAAACATTTATCTGGTAGTTTGAATTTCTTTGTGGAGCTAACCTCTGAATCTCAGAGAACAGCTTAGTGATATGTATTAGAAATCGAAAGTCATTTTGAGATCTTGGTAAATGCAGCGCTAAAATGTATTTATTTCTGTACAACAAACCATGTTTATAACAATCATCTGGGTGTTACCATCCCTTTCACTGATCCCTAACAGAACCCCATTTGACGCTCCGGTGCCACAGTGGTCTAAGCGCTGGCTTCTGACCATTCGTCAGAAATGGGTCCGGGTTCCAATCCCGTTGATGCATGAATGTGCTTGCTTTACGGCTCTGGTTTTCTTCCTTCCCTGGAAGCATTGGCCCCATAAGGATGGCGACTGGATATAGTCCACTGAATTTCTCATGGTGGTCAATACCCTGCTCGCCTTAAAAATAAAAAGGAACCCCATTGAAAAAATGTTAATTAACCTTATTCTGGTTTTAAGAACCACGGCTATAACAAATCACAATTCAAGATATTGTTACAGAGATTTTATACAGGGTTTTAGGATTTCATATAAAATCTCAAAATGCAACCTTTTTCCATCTCGTGCTTCCATTCCTTTGTCTCCACAAAGCGTGAGAGAAATTTCTCAGAGTCAGTTCCCCATTAGACACCGGATGCACGGTTATTTACTAAGACTTTCTTCTGTCTAAGATTAGTATATGCACATTGTTTGTTGAATGGATATTAACTCTATCGCGCCTCTTTTGATGCTTTTCAGGTTTCAATTTCAATGGTGCCGACGAATGACTAGCCCCTCACATCTTAGTTTGAGGCTTAAGATTTACCGAAAGCGGTGTGGTTCTTTCTCTCGGGGAACATTAGGATATGCTTAAGGGCATTTCTGGGAGACAAGGGAAGGAGGCGAAGGAAAGTTGTCTCTAGGTTTAAGAAGCGAGCGATCACGACGAGGTGATTGCCCTAGGGTAGGTCTTAGGTGGACCACCAGGTAGAGGGGTATTTACGAGAGCGCGAGAGATAATCGAAAGCGAGAAAATAAAGCACAGGTAACGGACAACCTTTGCAGGCAATTAAATGAAGAAAAGAATAAAAGTTTTTTAGACATATTTACGAGTCGCAAGAATTATTTGCATACAATTTTACTATCATCTTCAACTAAATAAGACCTAGCAATTCAACCACGCAATATTTATGAAGTTAATAACAAGAACAAAAATAAGAACGAACTTGTTAACAACATACCTAAGTTCGCTATGATGAGAATTTATCGCACCTTTAATTAACATTATCCGCCATTTCATGCGGTACCTTATTTTCTTAAACGTAATTTAACTTGACGGCTCTGACTGATTTTTCCACTTATGATTAATTTCAAGATATTTAGGAGGATTCATTTCGTTTCATGCGGCAACGAGCGGTGGAAGAATTTTTATATATTGCCCGAACAGCCATAAATCGGATGCTTTCTTTCGCAACCCCTTACCTAGGGGAAATCAGGTTTTCAACACTGGCTATCATAAAACGAAGCCTTTTTCTCAACTGAATAATAAACAGGAACTGATGATCAGAGACATCAAGATTGATTTTTTCTAAATAAAAGTTTATAGTTTTAAGGTATCGTGAAGATTTCTGCATCCTAACTTTATTTTATTTAAAATTTAATCGGTTTTACTGCCCATGAATGTGAGCACGTCTTTAACGTTTTCAATACTGAATACGAAATCATTTCAAATACTAAGTGAATGCTTAAGCAAGTTTCCGGAAAATTTCGTGTAAGTTCTGAATTAGGAGTGTATTTTCAGATTTGTTGGCTAACATGAAGAAAACAAAACCAAGCCTTATGAAGAGGTTTAATCTCGTCATCAGCATGTGAAATCCTGAATTTCCGCAAGTAAATACACTATATTGACAAAAGTCACCAGACATCCTTTCAAAAGCAAATGAACGGATCCGCTGCGTTGTTAAGATGCGCGATACAGCTGCAAACGGTATAAAAAAACAGCTCGCAGCTGACTGCGGCCATATCGCACTGTGAGGTTGAGTAAAAATGTCGCTGGGGGAGAGAACTGACTTTGAGAAAGGAAATATTGTTGGGTGTTATATTAGTGGGTTGTCCATAAGAGAAACCGAGAAGTGTTTAAACATGCCCAAGTCAACTGTTTTGGATGTATTGAATAAGTTGAAGACACATGGCGTGCCTGAAGCAGCAAAACGTACCAGCAGATCAAAGAAAATCAGTGATAGAGCACGTGGAAGCTTCAGGAGAGTCGTTACAGCTAATCGACGGAGTACTGCACAAGACCTCAGTGTACAGGTGGGTAAAAATGCATGAACCTCGGTATGTACACGTACCATTCGCAGAGAACTTCATTCCATGGGTTACCGTAGTCGTGCGGCTGCTCATAAGCGTTTCATGTCCACTCAGAATGCTATTCGTCGTTTAGCATGGAGTAAAGAACATTTATCGTGGACCGTTGATCAATGGAAACGGGTCCTGTGGACTGATGAATCCAGTTACTAGATCCATCAGTTTAATGGCCACGTGTGAGTATGGCGGCAGCCCGAGGAACGCCATTTACCACAGTGTACTGTTCCTACGGTCAAGTTTGGAGCTGGCAGTGTACTCGTCAGTGGGGTTTTTTCGTGGTATGGTCTCAGCTCATTGGTTATCGTGGACAAAGCTGTTAACCAGCTCGTCTATCTCAATATTCTGGAGAAATATGACTTACCAACTCTGTGGCATTACTATGGAACCGAACCTTGTTGGTACCAGCAGGATAATGCACCGAGCCGCAAAGCAAGGACTGCTACGGCGTGGTTTTTCGATAATTCGTTATCGTGTGTGGACTGGCCAGCACACAGCCCTGATCTTAATCCCATAGAACACATATGGGATGAATTAGAGTGCCGTATAAAAATTTTGGAACCAAGGCCTACTACTAAGCAACAGCTAGCGGCAGCATTTTGTACTGAATGGAAGCGCATACCTATCGCTGTGTTCCAAAACCTGCTCGAAAGCATGTCTGGAAGGGTCAGTTAATGCATTAAGGTAAAATGTACTAATGTATATCAATGAATGTTATGTTGTGTTTCTGTTCTAGGTGTCTGGTGACTTTTGTCAGTATAGTGTATTTCATATCGACGAAATGAAAAAATGATACATCTGGAAGAATCTATGGAGTTCAAAATCGTTGCTGTAGAATGTTCTAAATTTTTCTGAAAGTAAGACAAAAGAAGCTAAAATAATCCTTCTCAAATTGAAATTAGTTCCTATAAATTAGAAATTGTACATACGTAGTTTTACATAGTTGGGATCGGAAGTTAATCGTAAAAATGATATTAGTACTGAGATTCAGATATTTTTTTTCGCAAATGGATGTTTCTGTGGACTTAGGAAACACTTAATGTCACATCTGATCTCAAGAAACACAAAGAAAATGATGTACGAAGTACTTACAAGATCAGTGTTAACTTGTGCCTCTGAAAACTGGGTATTATGAATGGCGGATTAAAGATTGCTGGGTCTGTTTGAAAGAAGAGTTCTTAGATAAATTTTTGGAGCAGTACAAGAGAATGGCGTGTGGAGGAAAACGTACAACCATGAACTATACAGATTATTTAATATGCTAAACATTATTAAGTACATAAAAATAAACAGATTTTTTTTTTATTGGAGGTTTAACGACCACCGTGAGCAACTCAATGGGCTATAAGCAGTCGCCCGTCCCTAATTTAGGGTCACTGGTTCCAGGGAAGGGAGAGAGCCAGTGCCGTAAGACAAACACAACATCCATGCCTCACCGGGATTCGAACCCGGGCCCTTTACGGACGAATGATCAGAGGCCATC
The DNA here is from genome assembly GCA_039090855.1 of Macrothele yani. Classification (NCBI taxonomy): domain Eukaryota; kingdom Metazoa; phylum Arthropoda; class Arachnida; order Araneae; family Macrothelidae; genus Macrothele; species Macrothele yani. Next base: position 87,967,631 of record CM077001.1, read on the forward strand.
GCTTAGACCACTGCGCCACCGGGGCGGCTAAACAGATTAAGTATTGGGTTTGACATTTTTCCTTTTTTTTATTGGAAGTTAACGACCACCGTCAGCAACTCAGTGGGCTATAAGCAGCGGCCATCCATAATTTAGGGTCACTGGTTCCAGGGAAGGGAGAGAGCCAGTGTCGTAAGACAAACACAACATCCATGCATCACTGGGATTCGAACCCGGACCCATCTCGGACGAATGATCAGAACTCATCGCTTAGGCGACTGCGCCACCGGGGCGGTATAGGTTAGTTAAGAAGTTGTTTAATGCTAAGCTAGAGGGAAAAAAAGAAAAAAATTGGAAGACCTAAATTAAGCTGGAAAGATGAAGTGATGCAAGATTTTAAGGCTTTAGGAGCAAAAAATTGGAGGAGTTTGGTATTGAATAAGGAAAGCTGGCAGAAGTTTCTGAAGGCCAGGGCCCACACAAGGCTGTTGAGCCATTGATGATGATGATCATGATGAAGACACAAATGCTGCTCCCACTGACACCGAAAAAAAGACCTTGATGGAATCTGGAGCAAAACTTTGGACAATAATAATGCTATTTGCATTTTGGCTTACTTTTTTAAATGTTGAATCAAACTATTACGAGGCATGCAAGAAACTCCTAGAAGAACATTTCGTTCGCAATGGCTTATTTAACATCTGGGTACTCAGCCAAATACATGAGCTTAGTTTCTTTTTGCATAAACCTGTTGCAAAACATTAACAGAAGAAATCTTTCAAATTGCAACACATTTGAAATCTTTTCCATATTGTCGTGATATCAGCACACCAGTAACTTTCAATTAGGATTGTATTCAACTAAAATTTGTTTTGTATTGTAATTAAAATTTCTCGAGATGGCTTCCCAATTGAAGGAGCACCTGCTTACAAATTTACGTATGCGAGGGATTGCAGCGCAAAAACTATTTGCCGGTGGCAACACTCGCAGCCGCACCCTTCTGCTCCGGAGCCGAATGCTTTCCAAATTAAGCTACACTGACAAAGTTTGTCGCTGCAACTTTGTCGTTTTGACACGGGCGTCAAAACGCTGGCTTATGACCATTTGTCCGAGCTGGGTCAGGGTTCGAATCTCGGTGAGGCATGGATGTTGTGTTTGTTTTACGACATTGGCTCTCTCCTTTCAATGGAACCATTGGCCAATGTGGGACGGACGACCGCTTATAGCTCATCGAGTTGCTCACGGTGGTAGTTAAGCCCCTCCCCCAAAAAAACTATATGCATAAACACGAACTCTGCTCAGTGGTCGCAATTTTATTTATGAAATATCGTAATTCCCTGCAAATGGCCCCCCTAATTATATAACAAACAAGAATACAGTCATGTACTATCTCCGTTCATAGGTGTAATAAGAAATACTAACTAAATACTAGCTTTCACTACTAACGGGCAACTTCATCAGGCCACAATAATCCTCTCCCGGCAGCTTCATCAGGCTGCAGAACTGCATGTATGTTCTTCAGCTTGATGATGCATGTATGTATGTTCTGCAGCCTGATTTCATATTACACCAATGAACGGAGATAATACAAGACTGTATTATTTTGTGTTAAATATACAGGGTGTACTTTAAGCCCACTTCTACCTCAATTATAGACCCCTAATTATGTTTGAAATCTTTCCCGTGAAATTGACACTTTAACCGGTTAATTAAGGCAGCCTCGGTGGCGCAGTAGTGTAAGCGATGGCTTCTGATCATTCTTCCGAGATGGGTCCGGTTTCAAATCCCGGTGAGGCATGGATGCTGTGTTTGCCTTACGGCACTGGCTCTCTCCCTCCCCTGGAACCAGTGACCCTAAATTAGGGCCGTGTGTGACTGCTTATAACCCAATGAGCTGCTCATTAATCATTAAATCCCCGATCAAAAAAAACAGTTAAATTCAGAATTTCTAGGGGAAAATATCTGCAACTTTTTTCGAAGGAAACTTTTCTGTGTCTTTGTGTAAAGAATTAGGAATTAATAAAAACCAAAAAAGTGCTTCGGTATCCCAGTTGCGCATCCCGCGATTTATAGCAGATCAAAACTTTTGCTTTTTGCCAGATGTTTTGCTTTTCCTCTTTCACAAGAGAATTTATCGTTATAGAGTTAATATTATTTTTCCAGAGCAGTGAAAGAAAAAGATAACTAAAGCAGGCTTAGTTATTTCCTCACAAAGTTTTTACGCATGGTCTATGTAACATAAGTAATAGGCCATCTCAAACTCAAGACGACTGAGTCTGTGTCTCCTAATCCTCACCACTGGGGTAAACAGATAACCTACACGAACATAAACGCAAAGCTACATACACATATTTTCGAATTTGTAATAATTTTCTTACGCTATTAAAAGAAATTTTTAGTTAAAATATGTCTTTGCGACGCATCAGAGGTGCTTTGGCATTACTTTAACGGTAGCACTTACGGACGGACCCTCCAACAACGAATTTTAAATAAATCCAAAACTTGCTGGGTTCTTGACCCGTTGAAGGTTGTGATTGAGAGCGCCTGTAGTCACTTAAAAGAAATTTATCACTTACTGGCATCTACAGATAAGCTGCGAGGATTCCTGACACAATAAGCAAGTACAAATATTTACATAATTTATAATAATTAATGCAGATGTGTTAGCAAGTTTCATTGGTTTCTGCGCCCAACATCGCAGTTTCTACAGATCAAACTATACAATTCCAAAACGCCAGTTGGAACGTCTTGAGGTCGGTACACTGCGCAATATGATGAGTATCAAATTCTTGAATTCAAGCGACAAAACATAAAAAAAAAAAATGAAAAAGACACTCATAGTTTGTCGTCGACCGCAGTAATCCTATTTGAGCAATGATCACCAACACTACAAAACAAAAACGAAACACTCCGAGAAAGTCGTTCGCTCTTGATAAAATTTCACATGCAAGAACCTCAGGCTCGAATATACAAATGATTAAAAACAATAATAATCAATGAAGAAATAGTGGCCCGCTACAGCTTATGGGAACTGCGCATCGAACAGGGTGTATCAACAGCAAAGCTCGCACACAATGGCAATTCCTGACAGCGGATTGCAGTCGCATTGACCTCCACAGACTGTGAGGATGCATCCACGTCGGATCCGTGCACAATACGAGTTTGAGAGAGAGGACGTATAATTGGGCTCAGAGAGGTCGGTTGGTTAAGTTGCCGTATCGCCAGGTATTTGGGTCGCAATGACGCGGCAATCGGACGATGTTTGCGCCAATGGATCCAGGAGGGCACAACCCAGTGGCGCGAGGGCAGTGGGCGGCCGAGGGTAATAACAGAACGCGAGGATTGAGCGATTGTGAGAGCCATACGAACAGAACCGAATTCGTCGCTCTCAACCATACGTTGCCATGTTTTGCGTCGCCTACAGGTGCGGAAGTGGTGTTCCGGACCGTAGCCAGACGACTTGCGGCGCGAGGACTACATTCGAGGAGGCCACTCCGCCGCCTACCACTGACCAGCGACCATTGTCGGCACCGGTTGCAGTGGTTCCCAGCCCGATCAACGAGAAATAGTGTCCTGTGGCGTCGTGTTGTCGTCAGTGGTGACTCACGGTTTGCGGTTGGCGCAGATTACCAGCGCATGCGAGTCCGAAGACAAGCCGGATAGCGCACGGATCCAGCCTTTACGTTGGAACCGCACATCAACCGTACACCCGGAGCGACTGTCTGGGGAGCCATTTTCTACGGTAGCCGGGCACCCTTGGAGTCCTCCGTACTCCTCTCAAGGCTCAGCGGTACGGCGACGACATTCTACGACCTGTTGTGTTGCCATTCCTGTCACCACCGGGAAAATTTTTCAACAGCATAATGCCCGGCCACATACGAAACAGCTCTCCTAGGCTTACATGGCTCTCGCGAAGGCCCTTCCATGGCCCGACTTCTCACCTATCGAGCATGTTTGGGACATGATTGGACGCCACCAAAGCCCATCATGGCATGTCGGTAAATTGGGCCGCAATTTGTTTGGATGCCATCTGACAAGCTGTACGTCAGGACATATATGCGTCTATGTCACGCCGGGTTACCCCTTGTAACCAAGCCAAAGCTGGCGCTACAACATACTGACTTGTTCCACTCATGTAGTCGTTTAATCCGAATAAATGGCCTAACTGCTCTGGAACTGCAATTACTTCCTTTCCTATACATGTACATATCAGTTTTAATCTCGATTGGATGCTTCCTTATTCGTGCACATGTATTTTTGTCAAAGAGTTTAATTAGCATTTTAAATGTCGCACAGGGACGTTTTTCTCAATTGCAGTTGCTTACTTCCATGGCTGCAAGTTACATGCAGCTTTCCAGACACAACACAGGCATGTGCGGTGACGCTGGCCAAGCTGGGATGTACACGCTGCGACGTTTGACTCATCTCTTTATTTATGCGACGAAAGATAAGGGGAGGATGACCACCGCGCTCACCTGTCGCTCCTCCGGGTTATAGTCCTGGTCACTCCTTAGACTCAAGAACTCAAATACACTACTGTTTGGGACAACTGTAACACCAATAAAGAATGGAGCTACTTAAATGAAATATGTATCACATATTCCTCATGTGACAGGAGATAACTGATTACTAAAGCCCGGAAGTTGAGGCAGTAAAAATGCTAAAAATAGGCAGGCAAATATGCGAAATAAAGCGTCAAAATAGGCATCAAAAATAGGCATTTATAGAAGTGGTCGAAAAATTCTGAATTAAGCTGAATTGGCAAAATCATTTATCAGATTATCACTTACTTATTTTTGCGGTTACACATAAGTACCAGGTGTTTTTTAAATGCTCGACGTAAAACTCTGCCTTCTGTCACTTAGGATATGTTTTAGAAGCGAAAATGATCTTTCAACTTCTACAGAGGTAATGTGAGTGTATTTGAAACATGAGACAGTTGTAGGATCCATTTCAATAGAAGTTGAACTTTCACCTTGGTGTAATTCAGCGATGACTTTGATTTTCTCCAAGTCATTATTTGCTGAAAGAACTCGTTGACATTTTTCACTCACGATTTGACCCTTTCTCCCGGGAACACATTTAATTGTACTAACTACATCATTTAATATTTCCAAGGCATCCACTAACGTTTCGTTCCTTTTTTCCAGCAAAGTAATCATATCGGGCAACTGTGAAAAGTGTGCTTGAATAAAACTTAAATCGTTACGAATGGAAACTTTAGCTAGTATCTGTTGAGCATTGCGTATTGCGCAGGATTCATCCTCTTGAAAACTGTTAACAATTTCAGCAAACTTGTTCAAATTATTTGCTTAATATACAGCGGCTGATATCCATGTTCCCCATCTTGTCAAAATCGGTTTAGGCGGTAAAGCAAGATTTGGTTCCATCTCTTTGAATAAGTGAACTCGATGAGGAGCTTTAAGGAAAATTTTCTTCACATTACTCACTAACGCATCAATATCCAGAAGTAACCTACGTACTTCCTCCGCTACTCTATGGAGAGCATGAACCAAACAAGTTAAATGAAGCATTTTTGGAAAGAGAACTTTCAGGCTGTGGGCAGTCCTTTCCATATAAGAAGCTGCGTCTGTTAAAAGCAATAGTACATTTTCATACTTTATTCCGCCAGGCCAAAGAAGAGCTAATGAGGAGGCAAAAAGCTGAGAAATCGTGCTACTATTTGTTTTTGGAAGTTGTTCTGATGTAAGTAAGTCGATAGTTGAGGGTTGAGCAGGTTCCATTGTATCTATAACAACATTTGCCACATACCTTCCCGTGGCGTTTGTTGTCTCATGGATACTGATCCAGATATTTTTATCCCCGACATATTCTCGTATTTCTTTCATTATACCGACGTAGCAGGAATCTGAGTATGTTTTCAGCAAAGTTGCTTCGCACGGAATATTTTCCTTTGTATATTTCTCCAAAAAATTTTCAGTGAATTATTTTCCAGCTTCCACAAAGGTACTCCAGCTTCCACAAAGGTATTCCAGCATCTATAAAAGCATGGCACAAATCACTTGTGCAAACTGTGACTGCTTGCTCGAAGTAGAAGCGAATGACGAAATCAAACATGTCTTTTTTTCACCAATCTTCCGAATAACAGCAGCTTTATGTTTAGCTGTTGCCAAATGTTGTGAAATGAAGAATTTCTTTTCGTAATTCAGTTTCGTATCGCATATTTTACAAAACAACGCCATTCCATCAGTGGACAAGATATCACTTCCATACTCTTGAACATACCAACTTAATTTAGCACTGGTTGAAGAAGCAGTTGTCGGCATTATTGTTTAACTTGGACGCAAGGCGAGATCTATTAGGGATAGCGAACTAACATAATTTTCCTCCCTTGTTTTGCACTTACATTCAAGGTCTTACGTGTGTACGTGCATTCTTGGCTTTCACTCTAGCTTGATTGGTTACAATGTTATCTGACTGAATTCGGCTACTTCCGCCATACGCTGAAACTATCATCTAGGATTCTAGGGACAGCAAACCATAAAATGAGATGCCGACCATCGTAGACTCTACGCATGCGTCTGCCACCGCTGCTTAAATTGAAGCACCTCGTTTTGAATGTACCGATTGCACTCGTGTTTACTTTCAGATGTCTGCCGACTGTGATTTTGTTTTAGAGAAAATGCCACCTACCTTATGGTTTGTACACCTATACCCTAAAAAAGAGTTTTTAAAAGAAATGAATAACTTAAAAAAAATTACGTGTTTACCGGAAACACTACGACTGCATGCTAGATTGTTATCAAAACTTTGATTTTATCTCATTCTTAAGAAGAAATCCTTTTTAATAGTGCATTTGTTGAGTATAGGCAAAAAAAGGCATTAAAAACCTAAAAAGGCACTTTCTTCAAATATGAGCCGAAAAGGCAAAAAAAAAAAAAAAGCATTTTAAGGCATTTTGCCTCAACCCGGGCTATACTGATTACATTTGTAGAGATATACAAGATTTTTTCCCTTCAAAACTCATTATCGTTTGAAGCAACCTCGAGTAAAAATAACAGCTTCAGGCGTAGCATTGAATGGAAGAGGTTCTTAATACCGTCCTGGGGTACAGCCTGCAAGACTGCTTTTGTGCGAGACCAAAGTTTTTAACTACAATGTCCCAGGGGTGTTCGATCGGGGACATATCCGGCAAATATGGTCAAGGAAGAAGCGGTATGAGCCGTGCATGGAAGAGGTCTTGGACATTCCGTGCCACATGTGGTCGAACATTGTGCTGCTGGAAAATAGCTCCACGACCACTCTTAAGGAAGAGTATCACCTCTGCTTCTTATACAACGCAGATGTACCGTTGGCTCTTGAAGGTTCCCTTAACCAGTGTCAGGCGAGATCGCGAACTGAACCCAATGACGCTCTAAACTGAGACGCCTGGCGTTGGGCCGGTATGACACAGCAAAAATAGCACGCTGCAAAGAACAGTTCACCACGATGTCTTCGAACGGGTATGCGACCATCATGCTGCATCAAACTGAATCGTGAACGCGTCACGAAACACAATCTGTTGCCAATCAGTGCATCAGAGTCTGTGTTCGCGACCCCACTGCAGCATGAGGCGTCTGTGGTTGAAGGTCAGAGGAATGTGGAGCTGCCAGTTCTGTGTTAAGCAGACGACGTCCACTTGTTCTGGAGGACAAAGCCTGGCATGTGACGGAACTCCACTACTACGCTGACACCGTGGATGCCGCTGTGCGATCGATCAGTTCCATGCGGTAGAGTTGTCTGTCATTCCGTGCAGTCGTACAATTTTGTGGTCCATTTCCCGAATTTCTGTGCGTCCGAGCCTTATACAGTATGTCCGCTGACGTCACGTTCGTTTCACTGTACTGGCGTCTCGTCTTGTACGAGTGAGAATTTCGCTGTAGGAAAATCCAGCTTCTCTCATCCCAGTAATCTGTTCTCGCTAAAAATGCGTCAGGTGCACATAATGCAACCTTCTTCGGTGCCAGTCAGTAATGAGACACAAGAAAGACCTTTTCCACTCAATGTCGACTCTTCACCGATTGCAACCTCTCGTTTGAACCAACTCTTTGTACCCAAGGCCGGACAATTCAGAGGGCGCTGCTTCGAAACTGCATGCACATTTTCACTGATATTTTAATCATTTGCATGTTCCGACCTGTTGTATGTACATAACTTGCCAGTTTCAAGCTAATACCAGCAGCCCTTTATGGTGCTGCATTTTTCACAAACAGTATGGTATGTCTTTACCGTTGATTCTCCGAAGTAGTTGCATGCAAAGAATTATCTTCTATATCATTAGTTTAATAGTTTGAGAACCCCTCCAGACTATCTCTCTCTCGACTCTAGGGAAAACAAGTGATTCTTCTATTTTACAGATTGCGGCACACACAAGAATACATGTGTAGTCTAAATCCGTTTGCTTCCTTTTTGTGTCATAAATTAGGAGCTTTAGTGTCCTTCTCTGTCTTCTTCCTTCCAATTTTCCCTGCAAACGGTTCTAGTCGACCCCGAAAGTATTCGCTCAAAAGGCCCCTTGAGACTGAGAAACATGGATTTGTTTGGACTACCAAGCGTAAAGTAACAATTTTGGGAAGGAATTTCTTCTAATTTATGGCTGTTATTTGCTTTATATTTCTTTTGTTCCCGTTATTTCTTAAACAGGGTGAAACCCTCTCTGCCTTTCCACTCCAATAAGAAGAGCCTGCCAGTTAATTAGCTTTTAATGAATTCGGTCTGCTCTCCCACTCCCATTCGACCGAGAAAACAATGGTTTAAATTGCAACATCTTTTTTAAAGCCTTATAGCGACAAAACTAAGCCTGGAGACATTCTGTCTTGCACCATCTCAGAAAACGTCTTGTCAGAAAATGAAGATTTCCTATGGAAAGTTATCCCTCTAAGATTTCCATTGAGAATTTGGAATATTCTCATAATAGTCCGAGAGCCAGGAAGGATTTATTTACCCCAGAGAGTGCAAAAGCTTTGTGAGTATTTTTTGTTTATACATAACATAAGCGTCTCAGAAAAGTGAGTCTTGCAAAATTCCAGTGGTGGGTTGCTGCGTGATGACGTCTTCAATATGACTGCCAGCTATTACGCAGTTGCCGCATTTAAATATGCATAACGTCTCACCCGTTTATGTCACAGATATGTTTTTTTTTCTGAAATGTTTCAAATTAATGACAAGTAATTTTCGTAGTAACACATTTTTGTTTCCTCCATTAGTTTTAGAGATAATTGCATTTGAACGTGTAAAATCAGTGTTCACATTGTCTATGTGTGACATTTAACCATGATTTACTCAAAAACTATACACTTTCGAAAAAATACTCCAGAACAAAAAAGTTGCCTTTTTTAATGAGGATTCCGAAAATGTATAAAAAGATGAGGTTTACCCAACGTTTAGAGAATAATGAGTGATAACTCGTTATAAACCCACTTTCCCATCAATACGGCTAACGCGCTATTATGTAGTTGCCCCATTTGAATATGCAAGTCTTCTCACCCATTTATGCTACAGAAATGATATTTTTGAACGAAATGTTTGAGATTTAATAACAAATACTTTCTGTAATTACATATTTTTTTCTGTTTTGTTTCAAGTTAGCGTATTTGTACTTGAAATTCAAAATGACCGTGGAGAAAAAGTCTTATATCATCCACACAGGAAATATTCAAGGACCCATCTTCGGATTAACTGATCCGACATGGAAGAAATATTAGATGCATCAGGACGCCTAGAAGGGTACCAAAGATGCAGAAAAATATTTTCAAGATCAGAATTTATTGTTAAAACTTAGTGATGTAAATTTCATAGCAAAGGAGGTATGCTACCACCACTCATGCCGCAAACAGTACCTCAAGACTTCATCGTCTCGAGAGACAGAGAATAAAAGAAAAACAACCACTGAAACATCTAGAAAAATTTATGAAGTAAAGTACGACAAAGAATTTAATAAAATAGTAGACTATGTGAATGAATACATAATTATATCAAATAAGGCCCAAAAAATGACTTCGGTTCATTCCCGACATTGTGTTTACTTTTCTGAAGAAGAAATTGAGGGTCCTATGTATTCAGCTCAAATGTTAGTCGACAAACTGATGAGACACTTTGGTCCTGCCTTAAAAACAACGAAATCGAGCAACAAACGGGGAATAATACTATATTCGAACCGTATTTCATCAGTTGAAGCTGAAGCAATAGCCAATGATTATGCATCTCAAATTGAGGCACAGACTGAAGAAGTGGCTTTATATTTGCACAGGTAGATTTTTAAACATTCAGTGTGCCTGAAATTTGATCACTTTTTCTTAATGCTCACGATATTATTTCAGAAGAAAATAAAATCCCGAACCTTCTTGAAGTATTTTTAGAACTTTATACAGTGGCACCTCTAAACCAACAAGTGAAAAACTGGAGCGTCGAGTTTCTTCAGCTTCACAAAGTACAATATTTGTTGCAAGTAACGGAAGATTGAAACCAAGAAAACATCTTCTGTTCAGTTTAGGCATGAAAGGTATGACAGGAAGCAGAAAGGTGCTAAAAATTCTGAACCGCTTGGGTCATTGTATTGGTTACCACACTATTGAGGAGCTTGAGACAGATTTAGCTATGTCTCTAATGAAGCAAGCAGGAGTCACACCAGATAACATATGTAGAAGACCTAGGCTTTTCACTGGGGTAGCCTGGAACAACTTCGACTCCAGTTTGGAGACATTGTCAGGAAAAGAGGAATAGGGAGTTTACATAACATGCTCCGCATTTGCTACCAAAACTTGGAAAATGAACAGACTGGAAATCAAACTATGGAAGCAGAAAGTGAGATGAAATTTGCCGATAGCTGAGAAGAATCTGGTATTCTCATAGAAAATCTCACGGGAACTTGTAAGCCACTTAGAAAGATGAGATCACTTGAGATTGATTCAAAGGATCTTGAGCCATATCCAAATAAACCGAAATTAGTCAAGCCATTGTGTTCTTTGGTGAATAATTGTCCTGTTACAAAAACATTTCGAAGACTCCATGCTGACAGATCTGACTTGGATGGTTTTTGTAAAATGGGCTGAAACAGTAACAATCTGGGCTGGGTGGAATCCCAGAGTTGTAGAAGATACGTCTGTGAAAGAGAAGATTGGTTACATAAGAAATATCACTTTGCATCCTACACAGAATGATGAGGTGCTGGAAACTGTAAAGGTGTCACAGTAAGTAGCTGCTGAGTGTGGAGAGTCTTAAATTTTGGTTCATTATCGTCTGCAATCACGATTTAAAAATCAAGAAAGCCCTCGATTTGATAATCTCTTCATTTGCTTTGAATCTTTTCACATAGTTAGCTTACTTTTTTTTTTTTTTTGATTGCAGGTTTAACGACCACCGTGAGCAACTCAATGGGCTATAAGCAGTCGCCCGTCCCTAATTTAGGGTCACTGGTTCCAGGGAAGGGAGAGAGCCAGTGCCGTAAGACAAACACAACATCCATGCCTCACCGGGATTCGAACCCGGACCCCGTTCGAACGAATGATCAGAGGCCAGCGCCTTAGACCACTGCGCCACAGGGGCGGCTTAGCTTACTTTGAAGCTCTTGGATACTATATCGATAGCTCAGGGATTGAACATATTCTTTCAGAGAGCGAAGTTCTAGCATCAGGTCTAATACATGGATTTTTGGAGGAAAGGATTTCAGCAGATGTAAGCGAGTACATATCTTACTTTCTTTGTCTCTCGAAAGCTGCCTTTTCCAGAAGTTTATAGAACAACTACAAAACAGTACAATATCTGAAGAACTTCAACATTAGGTGGAAAAACTGAATGAGTATCTTTCTCAAGATACTTCGGACAAGTTTATTTAGAGCTCAAATATAAAGCAAGTGTATGATGAGTTCAACGAATTCAAAGCAAAAACAAGAACAGGATTTCACGGAAGAACAAAGCTCAGTTCTATCAACAGTACATTGATTTCGTTAACTTCTACAAATTCTTATGCAGAGCCTATAGGACAAGTAACCTTGAAATATATAACTCAACTATGCGTGATGGATGACTGTGTACCTCTTAAAACTTTTGAACCTAGGAACCGAATGCCCTGAAGTCATGTATGCACAAACGCAAAATGGTCTAGGCATAAAGCGTTCTAGTAACTCATTCTCTAGGGTATCAGTTGACATGGACTGTAAATACTGACGCTTCTTCAAGCTTTACAGGCATCACGGCATTTTCAAACTCAGAATCTGCTAGAGCTCGATGGATGATCACAAGGTTATTGAAAAGTGAGATAGTGAGCATCTTACTTGAAAGCAGTGTACTTACAAAAGCTCTGGATACGAAGCATGATTTGCAAAAAGGATGCATTGAAAAAGATCACAGAGATATTGAAAAAAATAATTTCAACCTTAAATGGTTTTCTAGACACATTTCAAGACTTGGATCCTCAGGCACCGCTAAGGAGCATTTCAACTGGATAGACAATCAGTCAGAAGGTCACACTGGATCTTCATTCATATTCTTCTAAAGAGCAAGAAGATGTTGAAAAGTACAAAAAATGTACTTGCTAGATCGAAAGAATGTTGAAAACGCTATACCCAGAAATTTGGTGGCTAACTGTGCATCTTCTGTTGCACCAAGTAACCTGAAAACAGAACAAAAGAAATTAGAGGTTGCAAAATGCACTTTAGATGCTTTCGGTAAAGTAATTCATATAGCTGCTGTCCAAAAATGTGATGTAAAAAAAGTCATGGTGTATCCTCTAACATCCGTGCCATTCTCTCTAGTCTGTGCCATGTACGGACACCCTTGATACTCCTTTGTGAGTGAAGTAAGATACAGTCTATTTATGAATAAACAACCCCTAAGATCCAGTCTAAGGCATTCTCCAAAGATAAAAAGATTGATCCAACAATGCTGCCACCATCTAAACCTGCTCTGATCCAAAAGATTAAAACCAGCAATTCAGTGGCATGGCTGTGGAAACGAGCCCATTGCAGAAAACCTGACGAAAAGTCTCAAAAACTAATGGAGTTAACAAAAATGTGTAATTACAAAAATATTTATCATTAAATGTAATACATTTCAGTAAAAATATAATCTCTGTAGTATAAATGGGTGAGAAGATTTTCATATTTAAGTGGGGAAACTACATATTAGCGCGGGAGTGGTATTGATGAGAAAGTGGAATCATAACGAGTTATCACTCATACTTCTCTAAGCGTTGGGGTAAACCCCATGCTTTTATACATTTTCGGAATCATCATTAAAAAATGCAACTTATTTGTTCCGGAGTATTTTTTCGAAAGTAGCATAGTTTTTGAGTAAATCATGGTTAAATGTCACACATAGCCAATGTGAACACTGTTTTTACACGTTCAAATGCAATTATCTCAAAAACTAATGGAGTAAACAAAAATTTGCAATAACATAAAATACTTGTCATTAAGTTTGAAAAATTTCAGAAGAAAATCTATCCCTGTGACATAAACTGGGGATAAGTTATGCGTATTTAAATGTGGCAAGTACGTAACAACCGGCAGCCATATTGATGACGTCTTCACGCAGCAACCCACCATTGGAATTTTGCAAGACTCACTTTTCTGAAACTCTTTTGTCATATAGACACAAAAAATATTTACAAAGCTATTGCACTTTTCGGGTAAATAAATCCTGGTCTATATGTTTTTCAACAATAGGAAAAGAACGCTCCCGAACAATAAAGATAAGTTGTAGGATTGCTAGTTTTCGTACGTCCTTTTCCGTGGTTTGGTAACAGGTCATCAGATCAGTTACTTGGCTTTACGGAAGCCAAATCTAAATTTATAGTACTTATAGTAAAGCAACGAAAGCAGTGCATGTTGTTTCTAATACAAAATTTGTCACCGATGAAAAAAATAATGAACATTTTCGGCTGAAGCTGTATCTTACTATTCTATGTGCAAAACCAAAAGCGATTGCAGAATGTAACGTACAGTTTTTTGCAAGATATAAGAATGTGAATCAAACCAGAAGTGAGAATTTCGGAGTGAAGTAACACTACATATTTCCTTCTTATTTAGTTTTACAGGTAGTAGAAGTTACTTTTCGCAATTTTAATTCATATACTTCGCACATTACTTTAAAGCAGAATTTCTGCGCAAATGTCAGTGTCGCAAGTACTCTCTCAGCAAGCGAAGTTCTACATCCACCAATTAAATGGTGACTTGCCTGCAGGAGGAACGGCTCGTAAACAGTTCCCCAAAGCTACAGCTAAAGAAGTGTGCTTGGTGTGATGCAAGTTTTATCGGTATCATCGTCAATCCATTGATGAATAAAGGTCACTTCCACATCTCGCCGTCTTGAGCATTTCTCTACACATGCTTTCACATTTCATCCATTCATTCATAATGTAATCTTCTGCCGGTTGTTTCCTATGTTTTGGTATCGAACCGCTTGTTCAACGATTGTCTGCACTTCTATTAATATGTTTGCCCATCGCTGCTTGAGGGTCTTACTTTGATCATGATATGATCAACTCTTGTCATTTTCCTGATCTGTGATCTCCTTTTCCTATATTTTTTGGTTGCACTGAGAATGCATTTCTCTATGATTCTTTGCGTTGCCGCTACTCAAAGAATCGTGAATGTCTTTTTAGTTAAAGATCAGGTCTTTCATCCATAAGCAAGAGCTGGAAAGATGCATTGATTAAACTTTCATCCCCTTCGAGACATAACGATAATTTGCTCTTGAACATTTTACGGTTTCTTCCAAATTCACTGAGGCCAAATGTAAGTTCATCTATAATACCAGTTCTTTACTCTTGTCAGCAAGCTCCTGGATCAAACTCTTCATCTATGAAGGGATATTTGCAAACATGATTGTATCTTCAACAAAAATAAGATGGGTAAAATAATTTCCATGGATCTTTATCTCTTGCGTTTCAAGTTCAATGACTGAAAGACATTCATCAGTGTGTCACAGAATAGCTCGAGATATATGGTATCACGTTGTCTCATTCCCTTTCGAACTTTTGAACGTGCTGTGTCCTCAATCCTCAAACAGTCAAACCTTTTGACTTGTATTTTGTGGCTTACTACAGAGTTGAAAACATGTCTCAAGACGACAAATCGGCAGCGAGACATTCCGTCCGCGTAGCTTAGTTGGGAGAGCTACTTACTCCACAGTGAGGGGACACGGATTCGATGTTCGTTGCTGACAAACTTGTGTTTCCACAATTTCCATAGAAGTTACGTCGATACAGGAAGTGGGGAAAAGGAGAAAAGCATTTCCTGAAATGTGCAATATTCTTGCGGTTTAGTGTTTCTAATGCAGTGCATACATTTTCTAGCATTTTGAATAAATATATTTTCAGCCGATATCTTAAATGGGCATTCCTTTATTTTAGAACCTATTACTATATCGTCTATATTTGACTGCTAGTCAATAAAGGAACTTAAAAGACATAGGTTTCAGGAGGGAAAATGATGATCATTGTCAACGATGAAAGTGGAACTTTTTTAACATTCACAATTGTGTACAAGAGAAGCTGCAAGTAAAAAGTTAGAAAGTTTTTCACCATGCCCAGTGCGGAGAACATGTTGAACTAAGAGATAGCTAGAGCGTCGAGAGGCACTCTATTTGGCACTCTCTCTCTTCCAGAGAGTGTGCCAAATTTGAAACGAGGATGTGTGTCATTATGAGAAATTATATGTTGGAAAGTGAATTTAAAATTTTTCCAAGATTTGAAAGTAGAATTTTTGGTGGTAGAAAGCTGACTTCTGACTAGTGGCAGACATTTCGATGTCGTGTAAATTCTGGTTCATTGAATGCAAAATAAAATGTCACTGCAGATATCTGCCGCGAAAAGATGCTTACTTTATATTAAACTTTCATGAAAATCTTTGCTACTTAAGTGAATAAGAATGAATTAATTCTGCTTCGCTTAACAAGAATCCTTTGACTCATGAAGAGCTCAGCAAATAATTCGGAAATTTCAGCGGGATACCGTAAAACTCTATAAACTGATCTTAGTAGTTCTTTATATCTGACTCCACACGAGGTTCATTTACCAAGATCACTTCTTTCGTGGTGAATATACACTACCCTACCATTAATATTCAGACATCTCGGCTGTGGTAACCTATGTCGTTCATAATACTGCGCACTGTTCAAATCCTAAACAAATACAGATGTAATAAATACTTACATAAAATTTAATATTGTGTGGTGACACCTTTGGCCCTTATGATGTATCCTAATCATCGTGGAATACTCTCCACCTGTTTTTCGTAATGTCAGCCGATACGTTCCGCTATTCGGCCTACAAAGCAGTGAACAGTTCGGTTTTTGTTAGGCGATTTCTTCTTCCAGGTATCCGACGATCCAATTTGTTCCAGAATTTGTCTATAGAGTTCAGGAATCATCTGGGCTGAACAGTTCAACTTTTCGACACCCTTGTTCTCAAACTGATCTGTAAGAGTGCGAGAAGTATGATATGGTGTATTTTATTGCGATAGAGGTGTGGGTCTTCCCCAAAGTATTGCCGCAACGTTGGTCATTAAGATATGTTCACGACGTTTAGGTAGAAATAAGATTTCATGGTTTTCTCCAAAATGGATAATAGGTCCAAGCGGAACCACGAAAAACAGCTCCATACGATCACGTTGCCTTCATCAAACTTCATTATCGGGATGATACAATCCAGAAAATACGTTTCTTCTGGTATCCATCAAACTTAGGAAAGAGCATCAGACTGATAGATAGTGTATCATGACGCGTCAGTCTACCGTAAAGCACAATTTTGTTTTAGTCTACCTTCTAAGATCACGTTCCTTACACCACGCTGAGCATCGTGTGGCATTAATCGAAGTAATCAGCGGCTAGTGGATGACTGCTCTCCCGTGACAACCTATGTCGTGCATCATAGTGCAGACTGTACTGATCCTAACATTAGTCCTCGTAGTCCCACATAAGGTTTGCGTGGTTTGAGACAATGCTTACTTGAGCACACAGTCCTTTGCAGAGCTCTCCTGTTACGTTCCTCTGTCCGCTTCCGAGTTTCGTTTCTTGGTAGACTCAGCCACGGTCCCCTGCCATTTGAATATCACATCTTCCACTGTCGACCTATACTCGAAGCAAAGCTAACCTGAGTCGAAGGTGCAGAGTGTGCACTTCCACTGAAGAATATAGTTGCAGTCTAAAAGCTCGTATTCGAGCTTTAACTATTACTAAAAAGTACATAGCTTTTTCAAACGTTGTGCGTACGTAGATTAAAACAAGTTAGTAAAATCATGCAATGCATTGATTACACAAATATGCAAGGTTTTGTTGTTTTGAAATGAACAGGTGTATCTGAATGGATTTCTTGCGCAGATTCCGAAAATGACCTTCAAAATTCCGTATCACGTCAAGTTTTTTCACAAATGACGGAAATGTGAAAATTAAAAAAACGTTATTTTTTAATAACATTGTTATATGGCAAAGTTTGTAATGGGTGCAAATGTTCTCTGGGGGAGCGGAATGATTGTTTAAGGAATAGATAAACATAAATATATAGCTGATAATGAAAATGCAACTTTTTTATCTGTATGACGTCACGATTTGCGCCACTCACAAAGGTGGGACATGAGAGAAGGTTATCTTGGCATGGCAGTATGACTCATACCTCACGCCACTGCTCCCTTCTTTCTATTGGTCACATGTGGCGCCATTCTGGGCAGATCGTGTTACACTAGTCAGTGCAAAGAAGTGACTGGGCCGCCCCGGTGGCGCAGTGGTCTAAGCGATGGCTTTGTAAAGGTTGTGTTGACCTGTGCTCCGTGTTTGACCTGCGTTTATTGGTGTTCTTTTGTGTGTGTGCCGTCATTTTGTGTATCTCCTGTGTTGTGAACGTCTCCTGTGTCGATTGAGTCCGATTTTGACGTCCTGTAAGTAAAACTTTACTTGTACTAACTCTTTTTCCGTCCTGGCTTTGCCCAGGGTCGGGTTTAGCAAGCCAGCCATTGCAAATGGCGGCGACCGCATCTGATAGGCCAGGTCTGAAGCTTGATAGCGAAGCTCCGCCCCCACCTGGCCACGTTCGGTCATCGTCACTACCACACGCAGCTGGTTTCCAAGCCGCGTTATCTGATGTTACCACTTCTTCTTCCAACTTTATGGATGTTGATTTCCTGACATTTTCCACCACCGTGACGTCATTAACTTCTTCAGTATCCGTTGCCTCTGGTACTTCATCTGCTCCTGCGAGCACTGCGTCTCGACCTTCCCCATCTCCGCCCATTCCTACGTCAACTCTACCTTATGCTTCCGTTGTGAAGGCTACCAGTTCATCTTCCTCTACAGCGAAGAATCCATGTACAACGCCTCTTGATATGATTGTCACTAGAGACAACAAGAAATTACGCATCGAAATTCCGGAAACTTCAGCTGCTGGGCAGGAGGTTTTACGCACACAGAAACTTGGCATATGTTTTGATGCCCTCCCGGACACCAGCCTTAAGAAATACTCCTTAGCCGTCCGCCAAATCCTCCCTAAGGGAGCGAACACCCATATGGCGAGGAAGCCTAGGACTGTTCTCATCTATTTTGCGAAGCCAGAGTTTGTGGAGCGCGTCTTATCTGACGGACTGCATGTTGGGGATCATACCTTACTGGGAGTCCCGCTCACGCAGCGCCCCGTACTTGTTACGTGCTACCCCGTACCACCAGAAATCAAGGACCATTACTTAATGGCGGCCCTTTCCCGTTGTGGAAAAGTAGTTGGATCCATTTCCACTCTGTCTTCCGCACCAACAGACCCAGATGACAGGAACATCTTAGGTCTGCGTCGCCAAGCAAGGATCCTGTTTCCTACTGAAGATGCCATTGCTGATTGCCCTACTGACCTCACTGTGGTTGTAGGGAAGCAGATTTTCCGGATCGATATCGTTACTGCCTTGCATTGTTTTAAATGCAAGGCATATGGTCACATCCAATCACGTTGTCCACATGTATCTGCCAAGCCCCCTATTTCCATACCACCCAAAGTCAACACCCCAGCCTCAACACCAGTTTCTCTGGCCACACCAAGTTCGGCTCCACAGACGTCCTTGATCCCTTCTACTGTTGTTCCAGATGATTCTCCCCCAGCAAGTGATGATTCATCATCAGTCTCCAAGTCTTCGATATCTACTACAGGTACTTTGGCCACCTCTCCATCGTTGGACCCACTTGCTGCTGTGGTACCTCTACCTTCTTCGGAGGGTATTATCTCAGAAAAGGAATGGCAACCCCTCCGTCGTGTTGCTTCATCTTCTTCCCTTGGATCCCCTAATGTGAAGTCAGATCTAACTGTCCTACACCCACCAGCTTCTCCCGGCGTTCCCACGTTGAAACGTACCAGACAGAGTTCCATCTCGCCAGTGACGTCTTCTCCACGCTGCTCTCGTTCCCGTTCGCCAATTCGACAGTCTTTCTCTCCAACAGCAGTTCCTACATCTCTTAAGTCCCCAGCTGTTCCAAAATTGTTGGATCAAAAAGCTTTCGCTGAATATCTGGAAACTTTCCCTGCATTAGACGGGCCGCTGGCGCCCTCTGATCTTGCTCTCATTATACTCAATCAACCGTCACGTCCTCTCAAGCAGCTAGACTGCGTTCAATCACGTAATGCTCAGCTTCCCACTATTATCACCCAACTTCAGAATCTACTTGCTCATTTGCCAAAAATTAACACAGTCACTAATGCGCAGACATCTAACTTAAAGAAACGTGTAACCAGTCTTCACAAAAGTGCTGATAGTAATATTCAACCACTACAACCTCTTTCAAGTTAAAATTACTTTCTTTCAACTGTAAGGGATGCTCCGTCCCTCCTACCAATGCGTTAGTGTTTGAAGACATTACACCGCATGATGCGGATATATTATTGCTACAGGAGACTAACTGCCATCCTAACACCCCATACCACCGGTGGCGAACCTGGCCATTTCAATTCTACCATGCCCATCGACTTAGTCTTCACGCAGGACTTGCGGTGGC
Source organism: Macrothele yani (assembly GCA_039090855.1). Taxonomy (NCBI): domain Eukaryota; kingdom Metazoa; phylum Arthropoda; class Arachnida; order Araneae; family Macrothelidae; genus Macrothele; species Macrothele yani. The sequence continues at coordinate 87,987,572 of CM077001.1, forward strand.
CATCAATTTTCGTCTTCGTTCTTTCATTACTGATATCACGGTCAAACCGATTTATCGTGACCTCCTGCAGCTTCTGTCTTTCCGACTTCACAACTTACGATACCATATCTTCAACATCTATGTTTCCGGCAATCAACAGTATGCAGACTGTCTTTTTGAGCATTTTGTGTCCTGTGTTCAAGGTCTTCCGGCCTCTGATATTGTCATCTTAGGTGGTGATTTTAACTGCACCCTTGACCCATCCCTCGACAGATCGGACGGTTCCACGGATACCAGGTATTTTCTTACCAAAGCACTTTCTACAGCCATCAACCAGCTACAACTCCAAGATGCTTTTCGACACCTGCACCCATTTCTTCGTTCGTACACCTGGCGCTCCTACTCCACTTCCTCCCCTACAACTGCCCGACTTGACCGGTTTTATGTTTCTTCAATTCTTCTTCCTTCAGTTATCTCCCTTTCTCACACACCAACAGTTTCTTCCGACCACAGCTGTGTCGTAATGTGTCTTCACATCGGTCCATCTCCTCGGCAGTACTACCGTACTTGGACCCTTGATGATGATCTTTTACTTGATTCAACTTACGTAAATTCCATCCAATCGCAGCTCCAACAAGCCTTATATACGCTCCCTTTTGCTTCTTGTCCCTTGCAACATTGGTTAAATGTCAAATCCCAAATTCTTCTTTATACCAAGCAATATTCCCACGAAAAACGTACCACCGCCTCTATGAAGATTGATGCTGCACGCTCGATTTTTTCCACCCTAGATCTTGATTCTCCGCTGTTTTCTGATTACCAAGCTGAACTTCGTGCCTTGCTACTTCCTGTCTCCCAACAAGCTCTTCACCGCCTCAAGCTCCTCTATCTCCAGCCAAATGACTATCTATGTGAACAGGTTCAACAACTGGAATTCCACAAACGTTCTGCTCATCACCTCCGTAATCTGAAGTTACCCGATGGAACTGTTACTAATGACCCCACTCTCGTTTGCTCCGGTGTTAGAACATATTTCCAGTCCCGTTTTGCTCAGTTCCAGTCAAGTTCTCCGCATGCTGATTCGATTCTTCGTGCCTTACCACATATTCCATCGCATCTTGTTACATCTCTTTCTATGCCTATCACCCCAGCAGAAGTAGTACAGTCACTTGCCTTACTTAACTGTCACTCGTCACCTGGTCCTGACGGGTTGACAGTTAATTTCTTTCGTACGTTTTCCTCTTTCTTACACCCTCTCCTATTGCCTTGCTTTACAGCTGCTTTTTCCTTATCTGTTCTTCCCCCCGCTTTTACTCTAGCTCACATCATTCTTCTTCCAAAGAAGGGGTGTCTGCTGGACTTGGATAACTGGCGTCCTATATCCATCCTTAATGTTGACTACAAGATTTATACTAAAATACTCTCTCTTCGATTGAACCCTGTCCTTCCCACCGTCATACATCCCGACCAAACGTACACCATCCCTGGCCGAAGCATTCATACTAATATTAATCTCCTCCGTGACTCATATTGCCTTGCCCACCTTTCCTCCGAACCTTTAGCCTTCCTCAATCTTGATCAGAGGCAGGCCTTTGATAACGTGAGTCATCAGTGGCTTGCCTCTGTGCTCTCTGCCTTCGGTTTCCCATCTGTCTTCATCACAGCCCTCCTTGCCCTGTACCAGGACTCAGTTGTCCATATCCGGACGGCCTCCTTCCTTACAGCCCCCATTCCGTTTCGTAAGGGCATCCGTCAAGGATGTCCTCTTTCCGGACAACTTTTCTCTCTAGTCTTTGAGCCTTTTCTTTGCTCTATCCGTTCTCTTCTACAACCTCCCCCCTCCACCATTCAGCATAGCACCAGGCACCATTCTATCGTTCTTACTGCCTACGCCGATGATATCACAGTTCTCATTCGAGAAGAATGGCAATTCACAATTGTTCTTGCATGGTATCAAGTGTATGCTGCGGCTTCCGGCGCTTCGTTAAACCTTTCAAAGTGTACAGGCTTATGGTGTGGCTCCTGGAGACATCGCCCAGATACACCGTGGGGCGCTCATTGGACTTCCACCAGTCAAAAGATACTTGGGGTGCACATTGGCAGCCGGGTCTCAGCAGCGGCTGCCACCTGGAGACCCCTCGTCAGGAAACTACGTCACACCGCTGCTTACTGGTCCAAGCTCAAGTGCTGTTTGACCTACCACAGTCGTGCACGGCTTTCTGGCACCCACATCCTCTCGTTAGTTTATCATTCCTGGATTGCACAACCGCCACCAGCCTACGTTCAAACTGCAACAACATCAGCAATGCTCAGCATTGTTTGGTCATCTACTCATTGGTTATCTTTGTCAGTATTGTCTCTACCTTCGACTTGTGGTGGCCTCAATATGCCAGAGATTACCGTACGTTATAAAGCTGTAAGAATTTTCAATTTCCTCCGTTTGACAGTTCAACCAGACTCTTCCGCTTCCATTCTTCTGCTTAATGTTCTGACTTCCCCCTTAATCCCTGCCTCACCGTCCATCTTCTTCTCAAGATGGATATTCACACTGTCATTCCCCCCGTTTTCCTCTAGTCTACCATGAAGCTGTTCAGTTCCTTCGTTCTTTACCGCTCATTCGTTTACCCCCCTCTTCCACTCTTGATCTTCTTTCCGAGCCTCTTTTTTTCTCCTCCGTCCTCCACCCCCCTACTGCCAACTTTTTCTTTTTCCCCGCATGGCTACACGCTGGTGTAGTCTCCGTTTCCCAACTGGTCCTCCCCGATTTTTCATGGAAACCCGTTTCCGAACTTTTTCTCACCCTACCACCCTCGCCCGAACTCTCTGATAACTTCCTCCAAATTAAACATGCTCTTCAATCACTTTTTCCTTCCCTAGTCGATTCCTCTGGCCTCCTTTCCGTTTCCTCTGCCTCTCTCCCTTTTCCGTTCTTCCTTTCCTTTTCCGGTGATCTCCTCCCTCTCCACAGTCTTTCCACCCGCACCCTGTACCGTTTTCTCCGTTCTTCTTCTGCGGTACCTTGCCCTATTCCCTCTGTTCCTTCTTTTGCACTAACCTCAGTCTGGTCTACTGCCCAACATTCACCGGCCCTCTCCTCAGAACTTAATGTGCATTGGAGGTTTTTGCACAATCGACTGCCGTCCCTTCGACTTTGTTCCGGAGAAATATAGTATCATCAGATCTCTGTCCTTTTTGTAACGTCGTTGGAGACGTCTTACACATGTTTGTTTACTGTCCGACGCTGCTCCCACTATTTCACAGTATGTTCCAACTTGCACATCCTTCTTGTACCAGTGATCTCACCCTAGAAGATTATCGTTTCCTCGGCCACAGTTCTACAAGTTTCTGCTCTATTTTACCAGTTTGTTCGTATTTATTTATTCTAGCTAAATATATTATTTTCTCTCACCTGCTACAGTTACAAGATCCAGATCCTATTACATTCTCTACCTCCTTGGTTGCACACTACCGCAACAGGGTTAAAGCCAGACTCACCCTGGAATATTCCTTGGCGAAAGATACGGCGCGGTTACCTGCCTTCTTCGCAACATGGTCGCCGTGTCGTCCCTGGTTTCAGTTTTCTAGTGCCCAGACTGTTCATCTGCTGTTTTAATAAACCTACGTCGGAACTTTCAATTTTTACTGTTCCCTCACCATGTTTTCTCCTGGAACTGGATTGTGTTTGCTTCCTGCTGATGTCACCTTTTGTACACAGTTCTCTTCATCTGCACAGTGACTCTCTACCACCAGTGATTCCCATGTCACTAGAACTGCACAGATTTTTTTCTGTAAATTTTTTCACTCCAGTGATGTTCCAAGACTTCGATGAACATTTATCCCAGAGCTACTGCTGTTTACAGCAAATAATGCAATGCCTGTCATTGCTCATCTGTACAATTATCATTTCATTGTAAATATCTACATTTTGTTTTATTTCTCCCCTTCTCTCACACTGCGTGTGAGGTTGGGGATGTTCTGTTGTAATTCTTTTACGTGAATAAAAGCGAATATTGAAACTAAGCGATGGCCTCTGATCATTCGTCCGAAAGGGGTCCGGGTTCGAATCCCGGTGAGGCATGGATGTTGTGTTTGTCTTACGGTACTGGCTCTTTCCCTTCCCTGGAACCAGTGACCCTAAATTAGGGACGGGCGACTGCTTATAGCCCATTGAGTTGCTCACGGTGGTCGTTAAACCTCCAATAAAAAAAAAAAAAAAGTGACTGGTCTCGTTCGGTTGTTTCTTTGTGGCGTGTGCAATGGCTTCACGTGGTTGTGTAAATCATCCAGACATATTTTGCTACATATGTGAGTGTTATACGAGAGGAAAAAAAACAGAGGCAAAATATTACGCCTTTCGTGAAAAATGCTTATTTTCAATACTTCGGCATTAAACTAGCAGATCAGGACAAAGTTTGGTCTCCTCACAATGTGTGCCGTGCATGTGTGGAGGGGTTGAGGAACTGGAAAAGTGGAAACAAGGGTATCAATGCCGTTCGGTGTACCCATGATGTGGCGAGAGCCAAAAAATCACAGTAACGACTGCTACTTCTGCACAGTGAATATCGTGGGCCATACCAGAACCAGTAAGCGTAACATTGTGTATCCCAATATCCCATCTGCCATAAGACCAGTGCCCCATAGTGAATCTATGCCTGTGCCATCCCCGTCCAATATCAAGCCCCCAACAGACACCGATTCAGACGATGATATAAGTGATGAGATGTACCAACCGGACAGCATGGAGGATGAAACCCCAGTGACATTTACCCAGCATGAACTGAATGATTTGGTTCGTGATCTGAATTTACCTAAAGACGCAGCAGAGCTTTTAGGATCACGACTTCAGGAAAAGAATTTACTATGTCCTAATACGAGATTCTCCTGGTACAGACACCGAGAAGCAGAATTGGTTCCGTTTTTTACGCTTTCCAACCGTAGGTTGAAGAAGCGTATATGCTCCAGCTTCGTCCGTCCGCCCGCACGATAACTGGCGTAAAAATGGTTCGATTTCGATGAAATTTTAGTATGATTCGTCTGGGGACGAATCATACGAAAAATCCTGTTGTCTGGGGACAACAGGATTTGTCTGGGGACGAATCCTGTTGAAAATGGGCGAAATGGGATGAAAGGTTAGGACACAGGAGCGGGATCTATTCAATAGCGCTTATGCATCATAACTTACGTAAAATTGCTTCGATTGCGACAAAACTTTATCACGTTATTTCGGAGATATACTGAACCAGTTCTGTTGAATATCATCCAAATGGATCAAAGGTCAGGGCACAAGGGTGAGATTTATTCCACAGCCATTTTCCTAATAACTTGAGTAATGATTTCTAGTATATTGGAAAGCGTATCATAATCAACGCATTGCATGATTTTACTAACTTGTTTGCTTAGGAAGGCGGTTTGGTATATTGTCGAGACATTCCGGCAGTCATGAAATACTTCAACATTAATTACAATTCAGGACAGTGGAGGTTGTTCATAGATGCCAGCAAATCCAGTTTAAAAGGTGTTTTATTACACAATACTAACATTCATCCATTCATTCCAGTAGCACATTCTGTGACTTTGAAAGACACATACGAGAACCTTAAATTACTGCTGGAAAGTGTGCAGTACAAGTTTCATGAATGGTCTTTGTGCGGGGATTTCAAGGTAATTGGAATATTGTTCGGCAAACAAGCAGGCTACACCAAATTTCCTTGCTTTTTGTGTGAATGGGTCTCCAGAGCAAGGACGGAACATTGGGTTCGGCAGCACTGGCTAGTCAGAAGTACATTCACACCTGGCGAAAAAAAACATTGTTTCACTTCCACTGGTTGATCCCTCGAAAATACTGTTGCTACCTTTACACATCAAACTTGGTTTAATGAAGCAATTCGTTACAGCTTTAAGCAGGGACAGTAAATGCTTTCAGTATCTTGGAAGTAAGTTCCCATCAGTCACGTCTGAAAAAATTAAAGCTGGCATTTTCATAGGCCCTCAAATACGAAAATTAATGGCAGACAACATATTCGAGAAAACCATGAGTGAGTGAGAATTGCGAGCATGGACTGCATTCAGAAATGTGGTACACAACTTTTTGGGGAACACAAAGGCTTCAAATTACACCACTTTAGTCGAGGACATATGCTGGAATCCTAGAACTGCTTGGTTGCAACATGAGCGTCAAAGTTCACTTTCTTCATGCTCATCTAAATTACTTTCCTAACAATCTTGGTGATTTTTTGGAAGAACATGGCGAGCGCTTCCATCAGGATATTAAAGTGATGGGAAAGAGATACCAAGGAAAGTGGACTGTACATATGATGGCCGACTATTGTTGGATGTTGAACAGAGACTGCACGGACGCACACCGAAGACAATCCAAAAAGAGGAAGTTTGAAGGGGAGCCCAGTGGCGAATGTTAGGTATGTTTGCTTTTTAATATGTTTTTATTTTATCTATTCCTTAAAAAATCATTCCGCCCCCTTCAGAGAACATTTTCACACGTTACAAACGTTGCCATATAGCAATGTCATTAAAAAATAACGTTTTTTTAAATTTTCACATTTCCGTCATTTGTGAAAAAACCTGACGTAATACGGAATTTTGAAGGTCATTTTCGGAATCTGCGCAAAAAATCCATTCAGATACACCTATTCATTTGAAAACAACAGAAAAAAGTTGAAAAATTGCAGATCAGTGTTATAATACGCTTTCCAACATACCAGAAATCATTACTCAAGTTATGAGGATAATGGCTGTGGAATAAATCTCGGTCCTGTGCCCTGACCTTTGATCCCATTTCGATTATATTTAACAGAACCGGTTCAGTATACCTCCGAAATAACATAATAAAGTTTTGTCGAAATTGAAGCATTTTTACGTAAGTTATGATGCATAAGGGCTATGGAATAGTTTCCGCTCCTGTGTCCTAACCTTCAACCCCATTTCACCCATTTTCAACAGGATTTGTCCCCAGGCAGGCCCCTACAACATACTAACATTTCATCCAAATCGAAGCATTCTTACGTAAGTTATGACGCATAATGGCGATGGAAGTGATTCCGCTCCTATGTCCTGACTTTTGACCCCATTTCGCCCATTTTAAATAGGGTTTGTTCCCAGGTAGTCCCCTACCACATACTAAAGTTTCATAGAAATCGAACCCTTTTTACGTTAGTTATGACGCATGAGAGCAGTGGAATGGATCCCGCTCCTATGTCCTAATCTTTGACCGTATTTCGTTCACTTTCAATAGGGTTCCTTCCCAGGTGTTCCCCTTCCACATACTAAAAGTTCATCGAAATCGAACGATTTTTAGGCGAGCTATCGTGCGGACGGACTACGCACACAACGCGTGACGTAATGAGGCAGATAGGAATCGCGACCATCTGCTCGCAAGAGTGAGACGTCATAAAACTTTAATAGGATCCAGACACAATGCGTGACATAATGAGGCAGATAGGGTGACCGCGCGCCAAAATCTCAAGCGCGAGATTGTGACGTTATAAGATCATCCCCAGGTGTTCCCCTACCACATAATAAAATTTCATCGAAATCGAACCATTTTTACGCACGCTATGACGCATAAAGGCAATAGAATGCATTCCGCTCCTATGTCCTGACCTTTGACCCCACTTCACCCATTTTCAATAAGCTTCATTCCCAGGTGGTCCCCTGCAATATACTAAAATTTCATCGACATCGAACCATATTTACGCAAGTTATGACGCATAAGGGCAATGGAATGGATCCCGCTCCGAAGCAGTTACCTTTGACCCCATTTCGTCCATTTTCAATAGGGTCCGTCCCCAGTTGGTTCGTGGGAGGTAAGTGCACAGTCAAACGCTTTGAGGGGCTAAACGTTACTCCATTCCTCATTGTGGGGAAAATTTCTGATAGTACAATGAGCGCGAAGTTTAGTTTTGTTCTGACTTCCGTCCTGATGATACTCCGTCCCACCATAGCGGAATACTACACCTCATTCGTGCGGAGAAATACTGAGAAACATCTTTCATCAGTCTTTTCAATTCCAGCCCATAGATAGGTTAAGTTTGGCCCGAGTATAAGAATCTTCAAGTCCGCTGAAATGTCACATTCGAAGCTACTGCTTATTTGGCACCCTATTATCAAACCGCGCTGAAAATCGATAAACTCTGTCGATCTAAACATCTTGCATTCACGGTCTTGGTATTGTCTCATCATAGCCCTACAAGCATATTTACAGAGTTAGGTCTGTGACTTGGTGTTTGAGTAGGACCAGGACCATAGGAAGATTTCTTATCTGGTAGTGCGAGACTTGAAATTACGCCCGTTCGAATTCAAAATTACGCCCCCTTCGAGTTCCACTCCAATAATACGTAGTTTTTACTTTCTCACACACCGCCGTTAGAGGGAAGTATTATGATTGTTCAAAAATCGCATTTCAGGGTTTTGACATAATTTTATTAAAAATGTAAAAACTAGGTAAAAACCTAAGAACCACAGGTTGTGAATACCAAGTAAAGCGTATACGTTATGTGAACACCGACAACGCAACACTCCACAGAAATTTAGAACGAAAAACAAAACAACGCAGAACAAATGAGTATCGGAGAGTGAACGTAATAATGGGAAGAAGCTTTAGGGATAGGGTTTGGAAAAATTCCGATCAAGGTTAAACCCTCAGAGAACTTCCTGCGACAGAGCACAGATGATTAATTAGATCTTCATCCCAACGACATGTTTGGACAGGTCATGGAGGTTAGACATATCAGCATATTGTTTTCTATGCCTCCATTCACTGTTTTGGAAAATTCCCTTCATGAATATGAGATGCTCACACTTCATAATGTATGTTACTCTGTACGCTGATTAACTGCATGAGACTAACGAAAGTCTTTAAAAAGAAAATACTGAAGGGTGTAACTTTCGTTTTTAGTTACAATTTCTATTTTTACATTCCTCAGAGCATGAATTTATGCCCCTGTAATGACTATTCTGGGAGAGCAACCGACCTCCCCGCCCTCCTGGCAGCTACGGCCCTGAGTAGGACCTAATTAACCATCGATAGAGAGGTAACTAGATATCATTGATCGAGCAGTGTACATAAAAAAGCGACGATGCTATTCGTAACGAAATATTAATGAGAAAAAATTACACGTCATCTTAAAGTACGAGCATCAAAACTGTGCAGAGACAGGGTTGGATTCGAAAGGAGTAACACTATGACTTATCTCACTCGGTTTTTTCTTTTCTGTTTCTATTTTGAAAAAAAGCGAATTCCTATTTTAAAAAATCAGATATTTATGAAAACATTTGTAAAACCTTAGTTGAATTAAGTATGTGCCTACACACATGCCTTTTGAAATGGAGTTCGATGTTTATACTGTCTGGAAACGATTTGAATATTTTGCGATTAATTTATTGCTCTTCGTGGCATTTCTGTATGTTTCAAGAGATCTGGCCCTGTGAGAGAAAATATTTCAAATCCGTTCAGTATCTTTGAAGATTTCACTCACGACGAGGCTAGACCCCCCCCCCCTCCCTAAAAAATGAAAAAAATAAGAACACAAATAGAAAGTTTTCGTTTTTTTCGGTTTATGTGTTTCGCTGAAAGCGTCTAGAAATAGTTGAAAAGCAAGGGTATAAGTGCGATTAATGTTATTCAATTCAGTCTTTTTCCTTCAATAAAATAAATCAAAGAAAAATAAAACATCATCGCCTTCTGAACAACCAAATATATGAGAAACCGTTGAAAGGAATTCCGATGAGTTATGCTTTTGGAAGAATCTGCTTAAAGGAATTTGAATCATTGCCGGTTTGCCCGTAGAAATGGCGTCTGACGTGTATTATTGTCGAGTGTGCTGTTAGCGATAGTTCGCGAATGGGAGATATTCGCTTATTGTTTTTCGCCATTTTTATCTGTCACGTATTAATATTCAGCCTCGTCTTATGTTCGGAAATCTGTAAAATCCTGCACCTTATAGCAAAAGGGAGGTTTATCTATATATAGATTACGGACATATTGGATCTCCTTTTCCCTCAAATAAAGCCTCTGACGTGAAGATGGCGACAAAGTCATATGACAAGCTGTCATTCTTGCCTTCGGAATTTACTACGAAAATAAGAAACGGCATCTGTAGGACGAGAGAGCGAGAGAGAGAGAGCATCGGTTCTCTCTTTTGAAGCTCTATCGTTTTCTGATTCTTTATTTATTTTTTCCCGGGTCTTGATTCCACGAACGCCCCTCCCCCAATAATGGGATACTTCTCTTAAGCTCTGGGTGTCAAGCAAATACTGTAAATGGAGTGGTCGAGCATTTCAGAGAAATCGCTGAATCCCGTAAAGCAAGAAGCGTGTGCGGATTCCGGCACGTCCAGATACGTTTTGGGACTTCAGGGACTTACATTTTTATGAGATCTTTGATTTGGAGATGCAATCTTTTTTGAAATAGACGGCACTGTTTCAGAAGAGTCTTTCGGGAATTCGAACATTTCATATTTATCTTCGAATTTTTGGATTGCGGGGCTTCAAGAAAGATGACGCCTAGATGTTAAAATGTGGATTTAAAATGCACATCGTCATTTTTTTTTCTTTTTACCAGTACATGGCAGCATACAGAATTTCTTAACATATTTTGCCACCACCATATAATTGGTGCCTTAAAACAGTGGCTCGCGACAATAATTTGGACGCAGATACGACGAATGATGAACGGGAAAAGAAAAATCAGGAAATATTTTTCTGTTCCTGTTGTTCATATCCACTGCGTTGAAAAGCAAGTTGTTCAGCGAAAATTTCAGATGTAAATTTTCATGTTTTCACTTATCGGTTTGTACGTACGTAATATGGACAATGCCGGGAAATCATGCGTCTGGAGGAAATATGAAAATATCCGCTACTGCGTTTGTCAATACTCACAATTTAGGAGAATTGTGTTTAGAAAAGGCAAATCTTTGTTTTATTTGTTAGCTGCTAGTTTATTTATTTATTTGTTAGCTGCTAGTTTATTTATTTATTTATTAGCTTGCTCGTAGTTAATATGAAAAAAGCCCAAAAATTGTGTTTGGCAGAAATATATAAAAACGACTTGATATCCACAAGCTGTTGAGTTTGTTCGTACGCAGAGCTTGCACAAATTATATTTAAAAAGTGAACTTTTATTTATTCTTGTTGAACTTTTATTTATAACTGTCATTCTTTTTGCAAAACTCGCGGAGATATCAGTCGTCCTTTATGAGTTATTTTTTAGCTTTTCAAATAACTTCTTGTAAGACCATAGCATCGAGAAATCATGCGTTCAAATAAAAAAGAAAGAAAGTATGGGCAACTGAATCTACAATAGCAAATCGTGGGCTAAGACTGCACAAATCCCATAAATCTTCATTTGTACTTATTAGCTCCTATTTGTTAAGTTTTTTGAGGGGAGGGGGGGCAACACTTTCGATTCTCGTTATCCACCAACCTTGTTTATATGGGGTGTTCTCAAAAAAAGATTGAAACAAGCTTTTATCTCTTCAACAGTTGATCACAGGTACATACTTATAATTAAACAAATTCTCAAAATGACGTACACACTTACGACATTGAAGTTGCGCCCTTGTGGGTAGGATTTGCATAAAAAAAATATACAGCCTTCTCAAAAAAAAAAAAATACTTTCAGTCAAAAAAGTTGGGCAATGTCCTACTTAGAAAAAAAGAAAAGAAACTGTCATTCTTTTTGCAAAACTCGCGGAAATATTCGCGATGAAAACTGTAAAAGATATATCGTCCGGAGCGAAAATTTCCCCGCACGCCCAAGAACCCCCTTACTTGGTTTGAGTTCCACAATACTATGCAGCGAAACAAACTACCGTTCGCCTGTAAACGGGCTCCATAAGATCCATTTTTTACAACTTTCATCGCGAATACCTCCACGGGTTTTGCAGGTAGAACAACGGAGTTTGATATTTAGATTAATTTGGGACATTAATTATTTGAACTTCTTTTTCTGCAAAGACCGTATAAATAACTATTTCTTTTTTCAGTTTTAGGTAAATGTCACCCACAGAATTGCAACGGTCATGGCTTAACGTCATTTTCTTTACGTCATTTTGGGTGCGTTAAACAGAAATCATCGCTCTTTCCACGTTAATAAGTGAGACTAGGAAAAATTCCCAATTTAATTTTTTAATTATGGTTTTTATTTAATTATTATTTTTTATTTTTTTTAAATTCTCGACGCGAATTTTTCGAGAACCAATTATTAACGTGGAAAGAGCGATGATTTCTATTTGATGTACCTATTCCACGTCAAGTGTTTGAATTAATAATTTTAAGTGTTTTTCTCATTGAAAGTATGTATCTGTGATCAAACATTAAAGAGATAAAAGCTCGTTCAAACTGTTCATTCAGACACCGGCATATACAGCATCAAGAAACTGTGTGTTCAATTTCTTATGCTAAAAAAAAAAAAAAAAAAAAAAAAAAGAAAATTCTCGAGATTCGGTCTTAATTTCGCTAATTTGTTGATACATTATTCTTTTAATGAAAATCTCAAGAATCGGTTTTCATACTTGTCATTATTAACATTCATTTATATTCACATCGCCGAGAAAGAATGTTATCAGGAAAATCGAAGTAATGAGTATTATTTTTGATTACCGTTAGTCCGTAATTTTGTTAATATTCGCAGCGTAGAATCAAAATATTAGAATTGCTTTTGATTATCTTTAGTTTCTAATTAATTAACAAACCCGGAGTCGAAAAGCCATGCGTAAATAGCGCTTTGTCCTTATGGCTCTTAATTTTATTGATCGTCGCATTTATTCCGAATGCGATTCATTAAGGAGAACATTTATTTCTTCGAAACACTGCAGCTGTTTACAAGGTACAGAAATTCAGCCAAAATATTTTAATGCTATTTTCCATTGCACAAATGCTTTTTTTTTCTTAATTTTGGGTGCCTAAGATAATTTACAAAGCATAGGTGGAGATCAGTCGGTTGGGGAATCATTCTAAGCTTTCAAGACCCTGAGATCGAAGCTCGAGGAAGACATGGGTGTAGTTTTTGTTCCTTGATTCTGGTTATCCGTCTTCCTTGCAGTAAATAACTCTAAATAAGAGATGGTGAAAAATATTTTTTGTTTTTAGTGGATTCCTAAAAGCGATGGAAATCGGATGTTACATTTGCAAACTATAGCGATAAGTTTTCTTTTATTTTTTGTAAGTTAGCGCTTGTACAAACATTGACGATGAAAAGTTTTAAACCTTTGAAAATCTCATCATGAAGTGTGAATTCTAAAGTTTCATCATGAAGTGTGAACTCTGAAGTTATAGTGTGAATTCTAAAGTTATTTCTATAACTTTAGAATTCCCACATTTTTTATGTAAGAAGTTGTACTTGAATCTATATATACTCTGCAGAATTTGTTCAAAGCCGATGCCTTTCTGTCTCAGAATGTTAAAATTTATAGAGCCTGACAGAGTGACACAAATTCAGGCTGATTTTCCACGTGTAGATCTGCAGTGTGTAGGTGATTTTTACAGTATATTCACAGAAAAATTTGACATGGGCATGTATCATCCTTCCTATTAAAATAATAGCTGTGCTTGAAGTTTGTTCTGCTGACAGTTCAGTTGGGTTTCTTCCAGATGTTACCACAAAATAATAATACTAATCACAAAGGGTGCACTTTAGACTTCGGTCCCTGTCGTCTGCTTCAACCAACGCGCGGATGGAAATGTAGAACTGGAGGCGTTTCTTCGACGAAGTTGGGAAGGATGAAGAAACAGGTATTGCATGGTGTGAGCGGAAAGGATTGCTTCCAACCGAACGAAGACGTTTCGCATGGTGTGAGCGGAAAAGAAGCTGGTGTAGGAAGAATCACGTTACAGGGAAAAGTGTACAGTATTCCCGTTTACTTGGGACGTGGTTTGAAGACGTTTGTGTTCGTCTTGATAAGTTGATGACTCTTGTATATTGTTTCGCCAAAGGATTTTTCTACGGCGATGCAATTGAGGAATATTTCCAGGGTGGGGTTTGCACATCTTCTGCGACAGTCATATCATATATATCATATGTAGAGGATTTTAGGAAGGGAGTATCTGACCCCAGGTCTTAAACAACCCTTAGAAATAGGAAGCTAGGAGATTTGTGCTAGAGTGCCGGATAGAAAAGTAACACGGAAGGGAAGTAGAAAGGGGGAGGAAGACGCCCTTATTTATTACCGGGGGGCCAGAACCCGGGGTCCGACGGCTTAACGTGCCCGTCCAACGCAAGGCGGATATTTAGTGGATCGAGAGTTCGTACCTGTCTGGGATCGAACTAGAGGTCCTTTCCGTGGTAGTCACGAACGTTGCCCACTAAGCCGCCCGCGGCCCTTCTGCAACAGTCAGCGACTATTATAAGTCTTGCAGAAAGCTAGTCGCAGAGTTTATGGTAGCCTACGAACAAGACGAAGGACAGCTTGGAGGTCCTGGTGTAATCGTAGAAGTGGATGAAGCGAATATTGGGAAGCGGAAATAAAATCGTGGTCGTCTCGTTGAGGGCACCTGGATCCTTGGCATCTTTGAACGAGATTCTAAATGATTCAGGGTAGAGATCTACCCGGAGAATAACTGCTCTGCTCAGGAATTGCTGCCGCTCATCCAGAATCATGTTCAACCTGGAAGTACTGTAATGACGGATCAATAGGCTGCGTACTTCAACCTCCCATCCTGTGGTTTCCAACATCTGCCAGTCAACCACTCGCTCAATTTCGTTGATCCGACTACTGGGGCGCATACTCAAGGTGTTGAGAGCAATTGGCAGCCCCTCAAACGCACACTATCTAATGGAATTAACAGAGACCACTTGGCAGACCATATTCTGGAATATTTATTCCGACGCAATTGTCGTCTTTCATGTTTTTAGGTGATGATTAGTATCATTAAACAGTTCTTCCCTAGTAAGTTATGTTTTCCAGTTCAATATTTGTACTAGATAGACAGGTTCTCAATGAGGAGGAAACACTTCTTTTCCGTCGTTATAAATATTTAACAACACCTGAACTACTCACATTCCATAAAGGTCCTTTTCAGGGCCAGCCATAATTCCAAATAAACCCATTCCTTTTAAAAATAATCCACGCAGCATATTTCGCGTTCTTAGCCTTAACATTCGTCTCGCACAAGCCACACACCGATTACGTAATGCACGCAGCGAAGCAGCAAACAACGCCGACGCAGCTGCAGCGCCACCTATCGCGAAACGTTTCTCCCGTGATTCCTTCAGCGCGTTGGTTGAAGCAGACGACAGGGGCCGAAGTCTAAAGTGCATCCCCAAATGGTAACTTGAAGTGGTTTCCATCATCCTCCGCAGGCATCGTTTGACGGCTTCGTAGTACTTACCGGGGACTCAGACTGTGCTATCTATCGGCTAGTGAAAGTTGTAATAACGATTGAGCAGTAACTGAAGAACAGCGTGTTTTTTGAAATTTTGTATCCTGCTGAAATATTCAGAGGGCATGACACAAAGTCTTCTTCTGAAAGTTGTAGGTCAAAAAGAAAAAAAGAAAAAAGGTGGGGCAAAATGGGATGAAAGGATATAAGGAAGGTAGGACATCAACCAGAGATTCTTCAAGATGCTCTCAACTGATTCGAACCTCCTGACAAGCAATGTATCCAAGTAGCGTCAGAGCCATCGTGAAAGGTCAGTTCGTTGATCTTTCGACAGAACGATTTATATCATGCTGACCGACGATTAAAGTAGTGCGAAATGATCTATATTTCACATTTAGAAAGTTAGAAGAGAAATCGAATATCGCTTCAGGAAAATCATAAGTTCCATTTCATAAACCAATTTTACAAGATGACAACGTCGAAATTTTTTGACAAGCTCCTTCTCTAAGCGAGATTTACACAAAGTGATCACCCGTATCAAAATGAATGCAGCCTGTTTACCACGTGATTTCTGAGAGGGCATGGTTAGTCGACCGATGTTGCATATATAAGGTGTCAGTGGAGCAGTAGGTAGTAAAATTCGGAACGTGATGGGTAAATGGAAGGATTTATCAGAGTTTGAGAAAGGACAGCTTGTGGGAGCTCGGAGAACGGGTGCTTCGATTTACCAAACGGCTGAACTGGTGGGTTGTTTGGGAGCCGCTGTAGTTAAAGTGCACAAGAACTCGCGTGAAAATGGTCAAACAACGACCCGGAAGCAAAACTGCACAGGACAGTGAAATGTTGTAGTGAGAGGTGAGCAACGGGTACGACTCTTCGTACAGGCCAGCACACGCAGCACTGTACTGCAGTTGACTATCCAATACAACAGAGGTTAACCAGGAACAATATCTGTCATGACCACGCGTCACACGCTCGCACGTATGGGCTATAACAGCAGACGACACCAATGACATCTTCTCCTAACCAGGGGTCATCGGTTCAAAAGATTCGCCTGGTGCAACGATCATGAAAGTTGTGTTGTTTTTGTGGGGGTGGAAATATTCAATTCCCAAAAATTGGATGCGTAGTTAAAATGATAACATCAACACCCCAATTATTCGGCACGCAGTAGAAAAAACTGATGTTTTTCACTAGCTTTCATTCGTGGCAGAAGAATGTGAACTTAACAATAAAAATATAACAGAGCACTTCACGCTAGCAATAATAAATTAATATACAGACCTGAGTTGTATGCTGAAAAAGGTATTTAATTATAACATAAATGATGATAAGGAGGTATCCATTTAGATGTAATACGTCGATACGTAGATGCTCCATCACGGTAACAAAGGACGTTTCTTACAGACGCCAACTGACGCCATGTTTGCTGAAGAAGTTCACTTCAGTCCCGTACACACGATCACTTTGCAGGTGGACTAAAAAAATACGTTCATAACACCAAGAACGCATTCTAAAAATCATGAAGCGTACACTAGTCTACTGATTAGGAACATCTCACATAATACAGTTTGCTTTCTTTATTAAAGGAGCAGTTCTATTTGGTAAAACACATACGCCGAACTTCCGGAACATACAACCACGCACAAGTAAAAGACTCCGGCCCACCCAGAACACAGAAGAAAAAAAGTTCTCCTCTCAACCTCGCTTACGTCACAGATCAAGAGAGAGAGAGATATATATGCCCTCATGTGGCGTTTCAAGGTACGTGTAGTTCGATGAACAACAGCTGCGCCGGTATGTGTAAATTCATTTGGAGCGCCGTAAAAATCCCGTTTGACGTCTGCGTTTTTTTACTTTTTATTGCCGAGAGGCTGCGATCCCAACAACTATGGCGCTTGGAATATTTACCTTGCAGGAATTTGGACCCCTGGTGAAGGCCGCGGGTGGCCTAGTGGTCAGCGTTCGTGACTGCCACGGAAAAGACCTCGGGTTCGATCCCAGGCAGGTACGAACGTTCTATCCACTAAATACCCGCCGTGCGTCGGATAGGCACGTTAAGCCGCCGGACTCCGGGTACTGGCACCACGGTAGTAAATAAGGACGTCTTCTGCCTCGCTTCCGTGTCACTTTCCTATCGGGCACTCTAGCCCAAATATCCTAGCTTCCTATTTCTAAGGGCTGTTTAAGACCTGGGGTCAGACATTCCCTTCCTAAAATCCTCTACATATGATCTGATCTGATCTGGATCTCTGGTGCATGTGGAACAACGTATGGCTGGAGCCCACTGTCACGAACTGCTTGATGACTCTATACATCTACCAATGTTGTACTTTTCCGAGTAGTGACGGTGTGTTCCAAGATGAAAATGTGCAGAGCCACATGTCCAATGTTGAGCAGAAATGGTTTGAAGAACACACTTCAGACTTCCACCTTATCGATTGGTTTGCAAACTTCCCCGATATCAATCCCATAGAGCACCTATGGGACACTATGGAAGGGCATATCAGACGTCTGGATACACCAATCGCTTCCATACCTGCATTGAGGGCTACATTACACACAGCTTGGCTGACCATACCTCCCAACTACTTCCGGCGTCTTTCTGAATCGATAGCACGTTTGATAGCTGCTGTGCCGAGGGCGGAAGGATGCCCTACGAAGTATTAGATAGATGGTCATTATTCATGATCACTCGGTGTATATCCAAAGCAAACAGCAGCTTAGGGCACTCAATGAACTCCACTTATCTCTTCATAAGCAAATTTTCATTGTTTTCAAAAGTGAATGTCACAGAGGAATTAAGGAATGGATTTTGAGCAATGTGACGGCAATGCTAAAAGTACCATAGGGTATACGTCATTTCATTCAATATCTTCGCACATGGAAGAAATTTTAGATTGCGTTAAAAGATCATAAGAACAGCACTTTAATGGCGAAAAATTAATTGCATTCATGGAAACCCTTCCGGGGAGGACAGAGTGGTCAGATGCTGTAGACAGACGTGCACAGGATGGGCCGCTAACCGCGTGTTTGCCTCAAGACGCGGATCTGTTTCTTCCCTGGAACGAATGTTTCCCTAATTGTAAACTGG
Source organism: Macrothele yani (assembly GCA_039090855.1). Classification (NCBI taxonomy): domain Eukaryota; kingdom Metazoa; phylum Arthropoda; class Arachnida; order Araneae; family Macrothelidae; genus Macrothele; species Macrothele yani. The sequence continues at coordinate 88,005,978 of CM077001.1, forward strand.
GGATAGTTTTTCGCCAAAGATTCCCATGGGGCACATAAAACACCGATACAACAAGAAAGCGAATAATAATTCTGGAAAGCTAGCTGAAAATGCTAAAAGACACTGAAGAAAATGATCGCAGCTCTGGTGGCGCGCAGTGGTTTAATCGCTGGCTTATGACAATTCCTCCGAGAAGTGTACGGCATCGAATCCCTGTGTAGAATAAGTGTTGTGTTTGTGTCACGGCACTTGCTCTCTCCCTTCCCAGGAACCAGTGGCCTTAAATTAGAGACGGCAGGCTGTTTACAGTGAATCCAGTTGATCACTGTGGTCGTTAAACTTTCAATGATGCAACGATTTTAATATACACTGCTGGCCACCCAAAATGCAACACCAAGAAGGAAGCATCCGATTGGCCTGAAATTCGGAGCATGCGTCGCCCCTCGAGAGGACTTGCAAACGATTAGCATTGCAGGGCATATGCAAATCATGTGCGCCCGGCACGCCACCGAGAAACACTATAAGAAGGGTGCACAGAAGGCGGGGTGTAAATAGTGGAAATGCGTTGTGCTGCCGGACCTGAGCGTGCGAAAATTCCTGATGCCTCGTCGCAGAATATGGCAGTCATTCCAGCACGTTTCAGAGTTCGACAGAGGACGAATAGTGGCTTATCGCGACAGCGGTTTATCGTACCGAGACATCGTCGCCCGTGTGGGAAGACATCCTTCCACAGTGAGGCAAGTATGGATTCCGTGGGTGCAGGAGTACCGGCGGACCGACGTGAGCGATTGCCGCAGTCGCGGCACACCACCAAACCAGAGGACCGCAATGTTGTGCGGCGGGCATTGAAGGCTCGCACCGTCACATCACGAACGATAGCGTAGGAATTAGGGTGTGTGGCGCAACAACCTGTGTCAGCACGTACCGTTCGACGTCGTCTGCAGGAGCGGAGACTTGTCGCCCGACGCCCATTGTTCCGATTACCATTGGCGGTACACCACCGACGAGTGCGGTGGCAGTGAGCCGTTGAACGCCGCAAATGGACTACGGAATGGCACGACATTGTCTTCTCCGATGAATCCCGCTTCTGCCTGCAACACCATGATGGTCGGATCCGCGTGTGGCGGCACCGCGGCGAGAGACTGTATAACGCGTGCATTATGCATCGCCATACCGGTTCGTAGTCGCCTGGCGTTATGGTTGGAGCGCAATTGGATATGACGCCCGCACCCTTCTGGTACGCATCGCCGGTACACTCAACAGACACCGCTACATCTCCGACGTTTTGGAACCTGTAGTCCTCTGTTACCTGCAGGACCTGCCAGCGTCCATGTTTCAACAGGACAATGCGCGCCAGCACGTAGCACGCATCGTGCAACAATTCTTCACGGCCCACCAGGTGTCACTGCTGCCGTGGCCCGCCTGTTCTCCCGATATGTCGCCCGTCGAACACGTTTGGTCGCTGATCGGCAACCGAGTGGCCCGGAAAGCACCACCCGCGGCTACGCCTGATGAACTGTGGCAAGGTGTGGAAACAGCCTGGACCGACATACCCAAAGCTCACATCCAAAGCCTATTTCGTTCGATACCGCGGCGGGTAGTGACCGTTATTCTCAGCCTTGGAGGCCACACGAACTATTGATGTCTGCGTGTTCCGCAAGTCGCACGGGCCTGTAAGCTCAATCGTTTAATCTTTTTATCTGTTGTTATGTGTCTAGTAAATCTGGCTTTGCTATCTCGTGTCCTTCTTGGTGTTACATTTTGGGTGGTTAGCAGTGTATTAGATGAACTTATACTCCGCATGAATATTTTTTTGTTTGTTTGGAGGTTTCACGACCACCGTGAGCAACTCAGTGGTCTATAAGCAGTCGCCCGTCCTTAATTTAGCGCCACTGGTTCCAGGGAAGGGAGAGAGCCAGCGCCGTAAGATAAACACAACACCCATGCCTCACCAGGGTTCGAACCCGGACCCATCTCCGACGAAAGGATCAGAAGCAATCGCTTAAACCACTGCACCACCGATGTGGCCATGGGTAATAAATTTTCGTTTACAACTAACTGGTTTAATGAAAATGATTTCGTAGTTAACACAAACAAAACTAAATATTTTTTTCTAAAAGAACAACCCCTAATTTATTGAAACAAACGGTACTGCTAAATGGGACAATTATTGAGGTTACTCAAAAACACACTTACTTGGGTATGATAATTCAACAGGACTTAAAATGGAATAAACATATTGAAAAGGTATCTATCTAATAAGATATCCAGAAATATTGGGGTTGTCAGTAATATTCTCGAAAATTTATCCCCAAAAATAATGATACTTTTATATTTTACACTAATTCGAAAGCACATCAACTGTTGCATCTTAACATGGGACAAAACGATGCAATACAATATCAACAACTTCAAGTGCTGCAAAACAAATATATCAGATTAAAATTGATTTAAAATTGCATAATAACTATCAATCCTACTTATTAAACGGACTAAAATTCCGAACGATTACAACATTTCTTACCGTAAAAGAACTATATGATTACAACCTGGGTAAAATGATGTTCAAAAGAATCAAAAATCACATCTATGACGATTTAATATAACTAAATATTCGTTCACATCGACATGAAACTAGAAACAGAACAAAACTTGTTCCAGTGTTTCCCCAGGTATCATCGGCTAAAACAAATATAAACTACTGTGGTCCTAAATTGTGGAATTCATTGCCTGTTGGCCTTAGATCTGTAACTAACATTGACCTATTTAAGAAAAAACTAAAATTATATCTTATGGGAAAAATTTCAAATAAACAATAATTTTGGATGGAATCACAGAAAGTGCCAAATGAAATGTACTGACACTTTATACTAATAATTTATGGTCTGTGGTTGAGTGTCCGGATCTGGGAGTGTTTGATTCCAAATTGAAATTAACTCAGGAATCAACTTGGTGTAATACTGGTATTAGATGGAGATCTTTCCTTTTTATGTATGTGTTTCACTTTCTCATATTACAACATTGTAAACTATCGTCAATTGGACTGGTTTTCACACTAAGAAATATAGGGGGGGGTAATGGTGGGAAGGCGGATTATGGAGGCTGGATGGGGGGACTAATTCCTTTATGTAATTAAATAATGTCGCATGCTGGTTTGTCTTAGTGTGGGTAACTATTTCTTTCAGGGAGAAGAGGGCTATGTCAGGAAACTTGGAAGAAATCATTAAATGTCACGTTAATATACACTGTATATGCTATGTATCTTGATGTGACAACTAAATAAATTAAATCAAATAAAAAAAAGATCCTATGCTATATATTCACGCATGAAATCCTGATTTGGGGGGAGGGGGAGTTTAACGCCTCAGCTGGAGTTTTTTTTGGGGGGTGGGGTGAGGTGTGTTTCCATATCTCAGCTGGAACCGAATCCAGGAACAGTAGTGAGCGTTTAAACTACAGAAGCTACGAACAGTCAGAAGCCAGTGTTTGGACCGCAGAAGCAACGAATGGTCAGCATCTTGCTCTTCGACCACTGCGCCACAGGGATGTCAGCGAGTGGTTAACTGAGTTAAATAAGTTACTTTACTACAATAATATTAATATTCTGCAACCACAAAACCACGGTAGAAAATAATTTCGTGTAATGTTTTCGCACATGTCCGAAATGTAAGAATGTTTTTTTTTTTTTTTTTATTGGAGGTTTAGTGACCACCGTGAGTAACTCAGTGGGCTATAAGTAGTCGCCCGTCCCTAATATAGGGCTTCTGTTCCAGGGAAGGGAGAGAGCCAGTGCCGAAGACAAACAAAATACCTATGCCTGACCGGAATTCGAACCATGACACATCTCGGACGATTGGTCAGAAGCCAGCTCTTAGACCACTGCACCACCTGGGCGGCAGGAATGTGTTAAGAAGAGATATGGAACGTTGGGGGTGGGGGTGGGGGGAGGGGGTGTTAGAGCTTAATTAAATCAGTTGAAAGTTTCATCGCAGTGTGAGGCGACAGGGCTCGAAGGACTTCCTGCCTTACCGATGGCGCAGTGGTTTAACCGCTGGCGTCCGACCTTTCGCCAGAGGTGGATCCGGGTTCGGATCCCGGTGAGGCATGGATGTTGCGTTTGTCTTACGGCACTGGCTCTCTCCCTCTCCTATAGTCAGTGGCCCAAAGTAAGAGACGAGCGATTGCTTATAGCTCATCGAGTTGCACACGGTCGTCGTTAAACCTCGCATCAAAAAATAAGGAAAGGAAAAAACAAGGCCTTCCTGGAAATAAAATCTTGTGAAATTCACTCGCATTGTGGCGTACTACAGCGGTGATGCACATTTCAAGACGGCAAGTAGCAGTGATAACCACATGGCGGCGTAGCTTAATTGGAAAAGCATTCGGCTCCGGAGCAGAAAGGATGTGGGCTCGAGTCTCAAAAGAGAGAGAGGGCGTTTGAATTTCATAGCACGACAGAAACGTTGGTGTAGATTAAGGTAAACTTAAAGCGCAGGTGAATTGATTGGATGACAGTAGTTAAAAATATTCAGAGTAATGTTCTGTCAGTGTATATATGAGTTTAAGAAAATAACTTCTCGCGTTTTCTTTACAGATGATCAAGACGTTGTGCAGTGTAAAAAATTAAAAGGGAAAATTTTAGATTAACGGGTTAATCGACTTGAATGAATTAGTGAATAGTCAAACACTGTGCTGACTGCAGAATGAGGGAGATGAAATTGGAGACAATGAAGTTAAGTGAAGCCGAAGTGCTCATCGATTTTAGTGCAATCAAAAACCCTCTCAAAATTAATTTCGAACCCTGTTAAACAAAGTACGATAATGTTTTTCATCTGTATTAATGATTTGTTAGGGGCGAGAAGCCATGTTTAGTCAAGATATGGAAGTATTAATTAATTATGCTCATATTTTGTAGTCGCGATTAATTACAATGCCATTACATTCGTCTCAAGCCTTTTACTTCATTTTGTGTGACTGTAATTTTTTTAATCAAATCTTATTGTTTTACGGAGAGTAATCTTGTGGACGCCACAATTATTTGTTTGTTTAAGCGACGGGGAAAAAAATAATTTCATTTCCTTGAGGAAGATGAGCTTTGATGCGCATTGTTTTCTTTGTACAAGGGAGCCCCTAGAACTAATACCCGGTCGTTGCAAAACAAAATTATTGAATTCCCCGACGGATAATTAAAGAGATATAAGTTTTCAATATCTTTCGGAAAGTCATTATCTGTGGCCACTGACTATGTTAATGACATGGAATTAATGAGACGGGAAAAAAGACAAATAAAGAGGTGGGATTTTCCACTAATTAACCATTTGGTTCACAGTTGGATTGGTATGATATGAGTGATGATCCCCCTGCCCTTTTCTCCGGAGTTTCGCGTCCTCGGGAACAACTGTATACGTACCCGACGCCAGGGAACGACGCCATCGTACGTCATTAGTGCATTTGGGTGTTGACAAGAACAGCACAATTGCAAATGATTGTTTGCTCTTGTTTCTGAAATCATTAAGAAACGGAGTGAAGCTTCAAAATTCCGCTCATGTAAATCACTACAGAGGGACTTGGGGAAATGCGTAGCGTTCTGGCGTAGCAGCCTTGGGCGGAACGTGGCGAGAAGAAAAACAACAATTCCACTGTGGAAATTAAAACATAGGATGCGAATATTTGTGCAGCGCGCCTTTGGAGAAGTGAAGTAAATACGCGTGAATAGTCCATGGACTGTAAATTTAAAGACAAAAAAAAAAACTTGCAAGAAAGTTCAAAACAGTGGCAACTGTGAGTCTCGTGTGGCATTTGGTTACTTTTGTCGTGGCTTCTATAACACCAGATATTCGCCAAGCAAATACTCTGATCCCCAAGAGCCTCGAACCTCAATTTGCAAGTATTTTGAGCCATAAGACTTGCTTATTTGTTTTATACATCCAGAGCATTGATGGCACCAATTGAAAGTACAAAATACTTTTGAATGAAATTCGGAGTGGGGACTTATCACAATTGTGACATTTGTAATCACGAAAGAACATCCAAACCAGAGTTAATACAAATAACCATCATCAGACACATTGCAATGTGTGGAGCAGGTACAACTGCTGGTGATAAAACTTCCTTACAGATACTTGAAGACAGAAAAAAAAATATTTCGACACTCAAAAGGCGGTAAAACTGGAGAACGGATACGAAAATATGGCAAAGAAATGCCGTATATAATTTGTGTAGGACCCTTTTGTTAATAAATCAAGTCAAATCTTACGGACTGAAATGCTTTGATCATGTGGAGCGAATGAATAAAGAAAAATAAATATCTAGACAGATATTTAACAGGAGGATTAATGCAAAATAACCTCGGGAACGACCGAGATAATTATATACACAGACCGATCAGCCGAAACATTAAAAGCGCCTCTGCATTATGCAAATAAGCGTGCGTGCAGCCAATCATCATCACGTGCCAAGGTCGCGAACGATACGCACACACATATACACTATATTGACAAACGTCACCGGACACCTACGAGAGAAACACGACATTGCATTTATTGACATACATTAGTACGGTGTCGGTCCATCTTTGGCCTTAATACATGCACTGACCCTTCGAGACATGCTTTCGACAAGGTTGTGGAACACAGCGATAGGTATGCGCTTCCATTCAGTGCATGATGCTGCCGCTAACTGGTGCTTAGTAGTAGGCCTTGGTTCCGAACTTTTTATGCGGCACCCTAATTCATCCCATAGGTGCTCTATGGGATTAAGATCAAGGCTCTGTGCTGGCAAGTCCACACACGATACGGTGTTATCGTCAAACCACGCCGTAACAGTTCTTGCTTTATGCCTCGGTGCATTAGCCTTCTGATACCAACAAGGCTCGGATCTACAGTATTGCCACTGAGTTGGTAGGGCATAATTGTCCAGAATATCGAGATGGAGGTGCTGGTTGACAAGTTTGTCCCCGATAACCAATGGGCCGGGACCATACCACGAAAAACACCTCTACACGAGTACACTGCCAGCTCCAAACTTGACCGTAGGAACACTAAACTGTGGTAAATAGCGTTCCCCCGGCTGCCGCCATATCAACACACGGCCATCAGACTGATGGATCGTGTATCTGGATTCATCAGTCCATAGGACCCGTTTCCATTGATCTACGGCCCACGATAAATGTTCTTTACACCATGCTAAACGACGAATAACATTCCGAGTGGAGATGAAAGGATTATGAGCAGCCGCACGACCACAGTAACCTATTGAATTAACTTCTCTGCAAATGGTGCGTGTACATATCTATGTTCCTGCATTTCTTCTCACCTGTACACTGAGGTCTCGTGCAGTACTCCGTCTATTAGCTGTAACGACTTTCCTGAGGCTTCGACGTCCTCAATCACAGATTTTCTTTGATTTGCCGGTACGTCTTGCTGCTTCAGGCACGCCATGTGTTTTCCACTTATTCGGTACATCCAAAAGAGTTGACTTGGGTATGTTTAAACGCCTTTCGGTTTCTCTTATGGACAACCCACTAATATAACACCCAACAATCTTTCCTTTCTGAAAGTCAGTTCTCTCCCGCCGCAATATTTTCACTCAACCTCATAGTGCGATATGATCGTGGTCAGCTACAGGGTTGTTTTTATACCGTTTACAGCTGTACAGCACATTTTAACAACGCAGCAGATCTGTTCATTTACTTTTTAAGGTGTGTCCGGTAACTTTTGTCAATATAGTGCATATGCCTCGCCCTACATGACATGGCCTAGATAACGTACTACGTGACATGGTACAAATAACATACTATTGTGGTGATATACATGAGCCAAATCTGCAAAGTTGCAGCGATAAGCTTTTCCGGCCTAGTTCACTGGACACACAACCGCTCGGAAGACGTGGGGTTGCATCGCACCACAGAGCAATGCTAATACATTTTGAAGGAGAATAGAAAGTTAAGTATTATTCTTTACTTCCGAAAAGCGAGAAACAAAAACTGACTTCAGATTTATTCTAATCAAATAGTGCGGGTTTCATCTTCAAGAAATAAGACTTTTCTTCATGCTTTTAAGGTTTATCGCACTTGTTTGGTATTTCATTAAACAGAACTGCACACGAATAAATTTTTCATTAAAATATTTTGAATTAAACGAAAAATGCTGCTACCAATTCAGTTCCAAAAGCATAAATCATCATCACCATTCTCAATCCACTGCTGGATGAAAGTTCCCCCAAATCTCTTCCACAGTCCTCTGTCTTGATTCACATCCTCCCATGCCATTTCGGTATGCTGATAAATTTTATTCACTCATTTCCTACTTTGTCTTCTTCTGAGTTTTTTCTTAATATGCAGTCCAATGTTTGAGTTGTTCAACGGTGATCAGTTCTTCTAGCAACATTTCCAACCAATTTCCGTTCGAGTGTTTTTACTTTGATCATGATGTCAACACTTGTCATTTCCTTGATCCATGAGCTCTTTTTCCCATGTTTTTTTGTTTCATCAAGCATGGATCTCTTCATGCTTCTTCGAGTTGTCCACATTCTCTTTGTGCTTTGTTTAGTTAAGGTTTTTGATCCCCAAGTACGAATCGGTTAAAAAGCATTGATTTAATACTTTTCTTTCAGGGCACAAATGCCAATTGCTCTTTAAAATTATACTGTTTCTTTCAAACGATCTGCAGCCAATTTTTATTCGCCTACTAAGTTTTCCTTCGACGTGGCTCTCGTTTCGTATCTGTCGTGCAAGGTAAACATAGGCATCAGTTATTTCTAAATTTGCTGCATCAACGTTTCGATCTTCATTTGCAAAATCATCGTACATCATTTTGTTTTTTAAGTCCATTTTAAAGCTCGCATTTTACCCCATATCAGTAAATTCTTGTGGATTATTCATACTCTGTAGCTCAGAGGAGATACTTGCAAAGATGACCATGTGATCAGCAAAACGAAGGTGATGTTGAATAATCTCCTTTAATCGTTATTTCCTTGTCTTTGCAGTTTAATGATTGAAAGACCTTCAGCAATATTTAACGGTAGAGCCTGGGAGATTTAGTCTCACCTTGGCTCACTGAGTCAAAATTTTTATACATGCTGGGTCCTCGGAAGGTGAAACCATTGCACTTTTATTTTCTCAGACGTTGTTAATAATAATAACGTATGCGTCTTCAATACCACATGATTTCAAAGGAATCAAAAGCCTGTTCATAATCATTAAATGCCATAAATGATGGGAGTTAATATTCATTTGCTTTTTCAGTTGGTTACATGGATATGATCTATAGTGCTATAGGTGCTCCTGAATATAGCTTGTTGTCTGAGTTGAGCTATGTCCATGTGAAATTATTAGGAGTATGTAAAAGTTTCCGCCGTCCCCAATAGCGGGTGCTGTAGGGTTCTAACCGGCCGGCGACCCGTGCTGTCAGTTCGTACATGAAGCCAAGCTTGGTGGTCGATAAAGTTCATTTGCGGCACTGTTTGTTATTCATGTTTAATTTAGGGAAAAGTGCGAGTGAAGCATACGGTTCAATTAGCTAGGCGTATGACGATACGGTTATGGGTGGGCGGACGTGTCGAGAACGGTTTGCCAATTTTAAGAAAGATGATCTAAGCTTGGAAGTCAAGCCACGTGCAGGTAGACCGCAGGAACTCGCAGACGAGGAGCTGGAATCGCTGTCGCAAGAGGATGCCACACAATCGACCACGCAACTGACGAAACGTTTGAAAGTGGCTCAATCGACGGTGGTACGGCGTCTACAGGTCTTGAGAAAGATCCAGAAGTTTGGTCAGTGGGTTCCGCGTACTTTAACGGATCGTAATATTGGTCAACGATTGGGTATCTGCATCTCGTTACTGAAGAGGCTTCAAGGGAAGAATTTCTTGTGGCAGGTTGTCACCTGGGATAAAAAATGGGTCTAATGCGACAAACCCGTACGCAAGCGATCCTGGGTCGACCCAGGACAGCCGTCAACATCCACTGCAAAACAGGATGTCGACGGGAAGAACGTGATGTTGTGTGTGTGTGTGGTGGGATATGCTCTGAGTGCTGTACTTTCAAACTGTTGAAACCGGGTGAAACAGTCACTGGACAATGATATAGCGATCAGCTGATGAAACTGAACGACGCAATCGAGCAAAAACACCCACGGACAGGTAAAGGACACCGCCCAGTCATCCTGGGACACGATAATGCCAGACCACATGTCGGTGCCACCACGAAATCAACCCTTGAACAGTTACACTGGGAGGTTTTACCGCACTCGGCTTACTCCCCGGACACTGCACCCTCAGACTTTCATCTGTTTCGCTCTATGCAACATGCCATAGCCCAACAGCGGTCCACCATTGTTCCAGAGGTGGAAAATTTAGTCACTGCGTTCTTCAGCTCAATACCCGAGTTCTTCTATCAGAGGGGCATTCATTTGTTTCCTGAAAAATGGCAAAAGGTCATTGATACTAACGGCCAATATTTCGTTGAATGAATGTGGATTGGTTTCCTGATTGTTCCTGTCTCCTTTCTCCTTAAAACGGTGTAAACTTTTGCATACCCCCAATAGATTGTAGACCATCGGAATTATTCAAACCGGCGTAAAGACAAGTACAAAAGTTTGCCACAAAGAAACACTGTGGAGTCTATGGCACAAAATATAAACACACCAGACAAAATATTACATAATGCATACTTTTTTTCTTAATATGGAGGTATATCACCACCTGCTTTAATTACAGCTTTAATTTTGTTTGGCATGCTATCAGTATGACTCAGTATCACATGCTTATCAAGTTTATTCCATGCCATGTTAAAAAAATCCTTTAATTCCGCCAAATTTGTAGGGTATTGTTTTTTCGTATTCATGGCACTTTCTAGCATGTCCTCAATTTTTTTCAATCGCATTGAGATCCGGTGAGTTTTCAGGCCAGCTCTTCAAACCAATCCAGAGCTGGCCCGAAAATTCATGAGTTCTTCAAACGTCTCTGACATGGTCTTCAGACTAATCCAGCACAATTCTAGCTCGATGGACACAGTAATCATTTTGAAACACAAGATTCACCACGTGTCCTTGTTGTTCCAAAAACTGGCCAAATGGCAGTAACGCATTATTTAAAAGTGGCAGATAATCCACAGAATGCATGCGATTGGACACCTCAACGAGTGATCCAACTCGTATACTTGAAATACAGTCCCAAAATACGGCACTTCCGCCTCATTTTTGCACAGTTCTTTGGACACATTCTGGGTTAAATGCTTCTCCAGCCTTCCGCATGACCCTGGAGTGGTCATCATGAGAATATAAGCAGAATCTATATTCGTCGGATGATATTAGTCGCCGCCACTGTTCAATGGTCCGGTGACGATGCTGTTTTGCCCAAAAAAGGCAATTTTTCTTCTAGACAGTTGTTAACTTTCGACGTATTCGAACAACACGACTGAGAATGTCTATTCTATGCATCTCTCTCCGTTGCGTTCGTTTTGAGACTGATTTACTGTGTCCAGCAGTGTACTGTTGCAGTAGTTCTTGACGAGTCTGGAAACGCTTACGATCCGGATTTGTTATCACAGAGCTCCTATGACAGTTGCTCCGCGTACAGTGATAGCATCCAGATTTCTTCCACTGGAAATGGACACTACTGACTGTTTTCTCGAACAGTACGACAAGCGCTACCTCTTGCAAGGAATGATCATGTTCTCAGCGAAAAATAATGGTCCCCTTTTGCCACTCAGTAACGTCACCTTTAGGTCACATAATTGTACTTGTAAAAGGAAATACGGAGCGGCCGCCCCTGTGGTGCAGTGGTCTAAGCGATGACCTCTGATCATTCGTCCGAAAGGTTCCGGGGTTCGAATCCCGTGAGGCAGGGGTGTTCTATTTGTCTTAAGGCACTGGCTCTCTCCCTTCCCTGGAACCAGTGACCCTAAATTAGGGACGGATGACTGCTTTTTGCCCATTGAGTTGTGCACGGTGGTCGTTAAACCTTCACTAAAAAAAAAAAAAAAATGCGAAATGCTACAGATTCTTTAAACACATACATCAAAATCCAGCAGTTTCACTCTCCATATTTATACAACTCGTTACGTTCATCAATTTTATGCTCATGCACATGTTTCAATCAGCATTCCGTAATTTTTGGTCCGATGTGTTTATTTCGCTTAAATTATGAGTTTTTCTTCATAGATACGGATATTTGACAGTATGCTATACTGTATTTCCATAACACAGTTACTCGATAGTACAAACATTATGTAAGTGAAATAAAATTAGTAGTTGCTCGATAACTAGACTCTTAGGGAATGAAATTCCCTCCAGGTTGTTGATGACGCACGACATTTGTGTTCGTTATTTGATTATATTTTTTCTATTCTACAAAGTCAGTGCTCAAAATTCGTACACATGTGATGCAGTAGACTTGTTACAAAGAGAGAAAGAAATCTGAAGTTCCCCTGTGCCTGTTTTAATTTTACTGAACTGTTAAAATAAAACTGAAGGGCGACCATTTCGTTTCGTTTAAAATACCTTTAGAGACATTTTCTGTGTAGCTCTTCAGCTGAGATTTTCTCCTATTTCTGTATGTTTCCGTAGCTACTTTTCAGTGGGAATTATGCAACAAATGGAGTGAGTGGCAGTGACTTTTGGTGATGTTGTTTGCCTTGAGGGCCAAAGTACCTTCCATTTAAAGTACAGTTTCCTAGACTATTTTTTTATTCTGCATAGTAATCTAAAACCTTTGTCGTTTGCTTTTCATGGGAAATGCATCACCGGAAGTCCCATGGTTTTTTTTTCAAACTACTGTCACTCCTCAATGGCTTTATTTGTTGAAACGCTGAAATTCTTCTACCTTCGAATTCTTTTGTAGGCTCCACATTTCAGCGTTGTGTGTCCCTGTTTCACAGTCCATTTATCCTTTGTAGGTAGCATTAATGAAATGTTCTTTACATACTTCTTTCGTCTGCACATTACTGGACGTAGAACAGAAATATTTTAAAATGTTTCTTTTTTCTGATATTGCCCATCCTTATTAAGAAAGCAAAGAATATTCAGAATGCTTGCAAGGAATGCAGATTTCTTTTAAATATCTTTGCATTTCTTTAATATTTCCCGATTCGAGTCTCATGTTGGCAATGATCATAACGTACATCATCATCATTGTCAACCACTATCAATCCATTGCTGGAGGAAGGTCTCCCCAAGTTTTTTCCACAACTGCCCGTCTTGAGCCTGTCTCCTCCATGTTACTCCTGCATGCTTTCGAATTTCATCCATCCATCTCCCATGTGGCCTTTTTCTGTCCCTTGGAATCCAGTCTAAAATGTCGGTTGTCCATAGGGGGTCCGTTCTTCTGGCAATATAGTATCCAATCCATTTCCATTTCAAGGATTTTACTCTGACTATGATGTCTTCCACTCTTGTCATTTACCTGTTCCATGAGTTCTCTTTCCTCGTTACACCAAGCATGTATCTTCCCATGCTTCTTTCAGTTGTTGGCATCCTTTGTATGTCTTTTTTAGTTTAGATCCAGGTCTCAGATCCATATTCAATAACTGCAAGGATGCACTGATTGAATACTTTTTTCTTAAGACATAATGGCATATCACTCTTGAATATTGCACTGTTCTTTACAAAAGCTCTCCAGCTCAGTCCTACACGCCGATTAATTTCCTCATCAGTGTGACCCTTGCTTGTTATCTGTATATATACAGGGTGTCTCAAAAATACACGGCAAAACTTCAGGAATGAGTTCCTCATAGGTAGATAAGAAAAAAAGTTTATGTCAACATACGTCCGGAAATGCTTGGTTTCCGAGTCATGAAGGTCTGTGTTTGACTCTTAACTCCTTACATTTCCTTATAGTGATTGTTCAAAATTTCCACCTTCTGCCTCAATACAGGCCTCACATCGATGTCTCGCGGACTCGCGAACACGTTGCAAAATTTCTGGCATGTGTCGTATTGTTTCACAACCTGCCACGATTCAATTGCGGAGAATTGATAATTAGTTAATATTTAATTAATTATTAATTAATGTTTAATTAATTATTAATTAATGTTTAATTAATTATTAATTAATGTTTAATTAATTATTAATTAATGTTTAATTAATTTTTAAATAAGTATTAGTTAACTAATACTTAAGATGTGGAAACTCTCCGCAGTTTAATTAATTAAATAATAATTAATTAAACTGCGGAGAGTTTCCACATCTGCTACTGGAGTCGAATACACCAATGATTTTAAATGGCCCCACAAGAAGAAATCCAGAGGGTTTAAATCTGGTCAGCATGGAGGCAAGGCATTTGGTCCACCTCTACCTACCCACCTACTAAAAAACTTTCGATTCAAATAATTGCGAGCTAAGTGGCTAAAATGCGCGGGAGCGCCATCGCGCATAAAGTGTGCTTGTTGGTCGGAAAGGAAAACCACCAACCAGATTCTGTCAGTACTTTGTGATGAAAGAATTCACCTGCGGAAGATAAAACATTCCGGTGAATAACTGGGAAATCAAGACAGATCTGAGTCAGGTAGTGTGAACAGTTAAGTATCGGAGACAGACCTTCCTAACTCGGAAACCAAGCATTTCTCGACCTATGTTCATGTAAACGTTTTTTCTTATCTACCTATGAGGAACTCATTCCAGCAGTTTTGTCGTGTATTTTTGAGACACCCTGTATATATTCACGGTCGAGTCACATTATTGTTACAATCAGCTAATATCCAGAGTAACCGCTGTGTGCAGCGTGGAAAGCAGCTGGACGGGCTGAGAGTGGCTCAGTAAGGTGCTGGAAGGTGTTCACAGGTATGTGGAGCCATGCTGACTGCAGTGCATCTGACAGTTTCTGGAGGGTACATGGTGGAGGATCTACAAGGCGAACAACACAATCGAGGTGGCCCCACATGTGCTCAATTGCGTTAAAGTCTGGGGAATTAGGGGGCCAAGGAAGTATTTTCAAGTCTTCATCGTGCTCTTTCAACCACTCTCGGACATTTCTAGCTGTGTGACATATCGCATTGTCGTGCTGGAAGATTCCATCCGCCCCTGGGAAGACAATCAGCATGTATGGGTGTACGTGGTCTGCAAGGATGGATTCATAATGAATTCGGTCCATAGTGCCTTCCACAGGTATGAGTGGACCCAAAGAATGCCACGCAAATATTCCTCAGACCATAACGCTGCCCCCACCAGCTTGTGTTCTTCCAGCAATGGTTGAAAAGTATTTGTTTCCCGATGGTTTTCGTCTTATACGCCAACGTCCATCCGTTCGATGAAGCAGAAAACGTAACTCATCGGAGAAGGCAATCCTTTGCCAATCAGAGAAGGTCCAATTCCGATACTGGCGTTCAAATGTCAGCCTTTTCTGCCAATGCACCTACGTTAGCATAGGTGCAGTGACCATTCGTCTGCATCGGAGCCCTATACGCATCACGGTTCGCTGAACTGTTGTTTTAGACACACTTCCGGTAGCTTTCTGGTTCATTCGGCCAGTGAGTTACTCCACTCTAGCGAGTCGATCGGCTCTCATGCACGTTCGAAGACGACGTTCACCTCTCACATCAATGGCACGTGGTGTTCCGCAGTTTCCACGTCGCTTACTTGCAATGGTGCCATTTCTCCAATCACGATAAATTTTAACCACAGCAGTACGCGAGCAGTTCACAAACTGTGCTGTTTCAGAAATACTTCCACACTTAGCCCGAAAGCCGATAATCATACCTTTTTGCAAATTTGATTAATCGCTTCTTTTATCCATGATAGCAACGAGTGATATGTTTTCAGAATGTCTACAGCAGAGCTTTTATTCCCTTCAAGCTACTCACGACACGTGCCTTATTTCATTGGCTACACGATGTTGACGACAAAAATAGGCGGTGGATACAATAATGCGACTCTACTGTGTATATATATACATGTGCATATACTAAAGAGCAAAGCCGAAAACATAAGATAAACTTTAGAATTTAAAACGAAAGTTGCAAAAAAACATGTATAATAATAATATTAATAATAATAATAATTGTCAACCATTATCAATCCACTGCTGGACGAAGGTCTCCCCAATTTTTCTCCACAACGGTCTGTCTTGTGCCAGTCTCCTCCATGTCACTCCCGTATACTTTCGAATTTCATCCACCCATCTCCCATGTGGTCTTCTTCTGGATCTTTTCCTGTCCCTTGGAATTCAATCTAAAATTTCGGCTGTCCATCGATGGTCTGTCCTTCTGCCAGTATGTCCAGCCCATTGCCATTTCAGGGATTCAACTCTGATCATGATGTCTTCCACTCTTGCCATTTTTCTGATCCACGAGTTCCTCTTCTTATCTCTCGTGGTTACACCAAGCATGCACCTCTCCATATATATATATATATATATATATATATATATATATACTATAAAGAAGATACCTAAGCAAAAAAATACATATATAATTTTGACTCACACCTAGTACAACATAGAAAAGGTTATGTATCTACCTGTGTGAGTAAAAGGAGAAAGGATAAAAAAAATAAAACAACTGAATGTAGAAGGTGTCGAGAATACTGAGCCTTGGCTTTATCAAGGACCAGCAAAAACTCTGCATTTTCTCACTTCCACAAAGACCTAGTTGGAAATGGGTTTCTGCAAGGCCATAGATGCAAGTAACATTCCCACCTAAAATAGTTTAAAAAATATATATAAGTCATGTCCTCCGTAGAGTTGCATGACCTAGCACTAGTTAACAATTTCGCTTGCATCCAATAAACCTTCCTGGCCCGACCCATGCTCTTCATCTGTTACTATTAAACAGAGAGAAGAAGATTAAAGAGAACTCAAGCTGTGAGAGTGACATAATAATTAGAAATGATTGCAATTAAAAAAGGAAATGTTAATTTTTAACGAACAGATTTTTGAAAGCAAACTTGAGTCTAAAACCCCCTACTCTACAGCTTATGACAGCACGAAAACGAGAATAAGTTAAAGATAATAATTAACTAAAGAAAACTTTGTGAAAGTTATATACCTTAAACAGTTAGTTGCAATATGTACAAAGTATTTCAGCAGTGCTTTAAGTGCATAATTAATTAGTTATTAAGAACTTAACTACTTTGAAAAAACAGCGCATAGACAGCGCATAGCAAAGGAACAAGCTTAGCCATCTTCTGTTCCTAGGTACCCCAAAAGACGCTCAAAGTTACAAAGAAAAGAAAGAGTTAAAACCCGCAAAAATGTTAACAGACAAACCAATGCCTAAAAGCTGAAAAGCTAAAAAACGACAGAGAAAAAGTACATGAAGTACAAACATTGAACTTATAAAACCTAGAACCCAAAAACAAGGAAGAGAGCTTACCTCTTGTGTGACAGAAACTTTTCTCCTCACAAGAGAAGAACATGGCTGACCTCTTCCGCCACTCCCTAGACGCTGGGGGGCAGTGAGGGTGGGGCTGATGGCCTCCTCATACAGCAAGAAACCAACGCGCGGAGATTTTAACCAGAGAAAAAAATATATAAACTTAAGACTGTGGATCTGTATGATCAGAAAGAGCAGAATTAACTCTCCAGAATACATGAGAAATATTATAAAATACACGAGCAGTTTATTTAATAATCTTTGCATGTATTAAATCACCTTAGTGAGCTTCTATAGATTAATCAGAATCTTATTAATTTTAATGTTGGTTTTACTATTTTTAGTATAGCTATCCTAGTGATGAATAACTAGTTTTTTTTTGTTTTTTTTTATAAACAGATTTTTAAGCTTTTTTTGTGATTTTGTTTATATTATTTAATTTTTTGTTTTAATAGGACCGTCATATCCATAGCACTAAGGTTCCTTTAGGTAGTTAATAGGCATCCTCTAGCCAACTTCCTTACGGCTTTGATTGGTCAGAATCATATTATTAACTGTGTAGAAAATTAAAGCAGATCTGCCAACCTTACTCTATTATTCAGAATAATTTTTCTTAAAGTTCTTTTGATGAAAGAAGAAGGAATTTCGTTCAAATTTTCATAACTGCTGCGTTGCGCGTTTTGATCTTCAGTTTGTTTTGCAACTTTCGTTTTAAATTCTAAAGTTTTTCTTATGTTTTTGGCTTTGCTTTTTAGTATATATATATATATGGGATGTAAGGTCAGGTGATGCGTAACATCACAGCCTCTCCTTGACAAATGTCAACCCCGCCTTCTCGTGGTGCATCCTGTTCCCACTAAAGGGGCTCTGACGACCACCAATAGCGGTATAACTATACTATCGGGATTAGAGGAAATGCTATCCCACACTCACCAACCCGCTTGGCCAGCGTGGTGAGTTATGGCCAAACCCCTCCAAAATGACTCCACAACTTAAATCTTGGCCCTCAATCTCCGGCAGCTGGAATGTACCTGGCCAAGGCAGCGGCCAGTGCGACATGAAGGCAGAGGGTGCTAAGAATCCCCGGAGGACCGGACTAGGCTGCCATCTGATGCTGACCTTGGCTACGTATAATGGACGCTCCCTATCTTCTGATTCAAGGCTTCTTGAATTGGAAGAGGAACTACAAAGGATCAAGTGGGACATCGTCGGGCTAAGTGAGGTAAGGAGAAAAGGAGAAGATCTCATTGAACTGAAAAGTGGACATCTCTTCTACTATCATGGGACAGATACTGGCAGAAGTAGTGGTGTTGGATTTATAATAAACAAGAAACTGAAGGATAAAGTTGTAGAAGTTGAAAGTTCCTCTGACAGAGCTGCACGACTCGTTATCCAACTCTCGAAAAGATGCCAGGCTCAGATTATTCAAACTTATGCACCCACCACAAGTCATCCTGAAGAAGAAATTGAAGAATTTTATGAGGAAATTCGCCATCTAAAAAATAAAGGTAAGCAGCACTTGAAGATAATTATGGGAGATTTTAAAGCAAAAATAGGGCAAGGGCAACGGCAACAGAATGAAACTTCAGTAGGTAAATACAAATTTTGAAGATGACAATCCGATTTTTGGCGTAAATGTGACAAGGATGGTAAGTCAGATAATATCCGAAAACTTGAAAATTTTCATCGTCCTGGAGCGGGACTCGAACCCGCGTCTACCAGAAACCCTTGTTTCGAGAATTCATTTTTTAAAATAAAATCTTCTAACCTGACACCTGCACGAAACTCGAACCTAACTCGGATGTCGCGGGACGTGTTTCCCTGATGAGTGGCCTGCGGCACCCGAGTTTATTTATTTATTTATTTTTGTGTTTCTTTTTACTATATTTCCAGTGTTATTTTCGTTCAGTGCGAATTTATACCTTGGTACATTTTCATTCATGTTTCGGGTTCTAAACCAAGAACATAGAGGGATGTTCCAATGAAGGTTCTCAGCGAGAAATGAGGTTTAGATATGTACTCTACCTGTGGTTCTAGCAGATAAGCGCGGATCCCGGGTAAGTCATACAACTTAATGGTACACGGTTTTTTGGTTATTGTTATATATATATATATATATATATATATATATATATATTCAATAAAGAAGATACCTAAGCAAAAAAATACATATATAATTTTGACTCACACCTAGTACAACATAGAAAAGGTTATGTATCTACCTGTGTGAGTAAAAGGAGAAAAGATAAAAAAATAAAATAAAACAACTGAATGAAGAAGGTGTCGAGAATACTGAGCCTTGGCTTTATCAAGGACCAGCAAAAACTCTGCATTTTCTCACTTCCACAAAGACCTAGTTGGAAATGGGTTTCTGCAAGGCCATAGATGCAAGTACAGAAACCCATTTCCAACTAGGTCTTTGTGGAAGTGAGAAAATGCAGAGTTTTTGCTGGTCCTTGATAAAGCCAAGGCTCAGTATTCTCGACACCTTCTACATTCAGTTGTTTTATTTTATTTTTTTATCTTTTCTCCTTTTACTCACACAGGTAGATACATAACCTTTTCTATGTTGTACTAGGTGTGAGTCAAAATTATATATGTATTTTTTTGCTTAGGTATCTTCTTTATTGAATGTGAATTCTGAATTTTCAAAACTGCTGCGTTGCGCGTTTTGATTTTCAGGTTATTTTGCAACCTTCGTTTTAAATTCTAAAGTTTTTCTTTTAGTCTTCAGTTTTGCTCTTAAGTATATATATATATATATATATATATATATTTAAGAGCATAGCCGAAAACATAAGAAAAACTTAAGAATTTAAAACGAAAGTTGCAAAATAACCTGAAGATCAAAACGCGCAACGCAGCAGTTATGAAAATTCAAAATTCACATTCTATTAAGAAGAGACTGAAGCAAAAAAAAGTTTTTTTTTGACTCATACCAAGTACAACATAGAAAAGGTTATGTATTGACCGGTGTGAGTAAAAAGAGAAAAAAATAGAACAACTGAATGTAGAAAGTGTCGAGAATGCTGAGCCTTGGCTTTATCAAGGACCAGCAAAACTCTGCATTTTCTCACTTCCACAAAGACCTATTTGGAAATGGGTTTCTACAAAATCATAGATGCAAGTATGAAGCCCATCAAAAAATTTTTAAAAAATATATATATGTCATAACCTCCACAGATTTGTATGACCAAGCTTTAGTTAACAATTTAGCTTGCATCCATAACTTTTCCTGGCCCGACCCATGCTCTTCATCTGTTACTAATAAACAGAAAAAAGATGATTATAGAAAACTCAAGTTGTAAGAGTGACATAATGAATCAGAAATAATGTTCACCAATAACAAATTGCCAAGTTACCTAGTCGCCTGAGAGAGAATATAAACCTGAATAGCAATACTAAAGTGCTACAAATTCTTAAACATTGCAATAAAAAAGGACATATTAATTTTTTTCTAAAGCACAGATTCTAGAAAGAAAACTGGATTATAAAAACCCCTACTCCACAACTTCTGACAACACAAAAACGAGAATAAAATAAAGACAATAATAAACTAAAGAAATTCTTTGTGAAGGTTATATGACATAAACAATTAGTTGCAATATGTGCAAAGTATTTCAGAAGTGCTTTAAGTGCATAATTAAGTAGTTATTAAGACCTTAACTACATTGAAAACACAGCGCAGACTACAAGAACAATGGAACGGCCGGCTGCTTAGCCTTAGATCCCTAAAAAACGCGCAAAGTTACCAAGAAAAGAAAGAGTTAAAATCCGCAAAAATGTTTATAGACTTGCTAGTGCCTAAATGCTTAAAGCAAAAAAGAAAACATGTTCAAGAAGTTCAAACGTTGAACCTGGAAAACCTAAAACCCAAAGACAATGAAGAGAGCTTACCTCTTATGCAACTTAATTTCTTCCATACTTGAGGAAACATGGCCGACCTTTTACCCCAAACTTCCAAACCCCTGCCACTCCCTAGTCGTGTGGGTGGGGCTGAAGACCTCCACACACTGAAAAACATCCTACTCGCGGAGATTTTAACTAGAAAAAAATGTAATTAAGATTGTGGATCTGTTTGATCAGAAAGAGCAGAATTAACTTTCCAGAATACATGAGAAATATTATAAAATACACAAGTAGTGTATTTAATAATCTTTGCATGTATTTAATCACCTTAGTGAGCTCCTGTAGACTATTCAGAATCCATTTAATTTTAATGTTAGTTTTACTATTTTTAGTATAGCTATTCTAGTGAGTGAATAACTAGTTTTCTTTTATATTTATTTTTATTTTATTTTATAAACAGATTTTTAAGTTTTTTTTGTGATTTTGTCTATATTATTTAATTTTTTATTTTTAATAGGACCTTCTTATCCATAGCACTAAGGTTCCTTTTTGTACTTAATATGCATCCTCTAGCCAACTTCCAAAAGGCTTTCATTGGTCAGAATCATATTATTAACTGTGTAGAAAATTAAAGCAGATATGCCAACCTTACTCTATTATGCAGAATAATTTTTCTTAAAGTTCTTTTGATGAAAGAAGTAGGAATTTCGTTCTCTAGAAAACTGTCTAATAGTATATTAATGCGGTAATTGAAGTCCAAATTGTTGCTGCAAATTCTTGAAATTCTAAGCACCTGAGAAATTAGTACATTCTCAATTACTACATTAAAAAACAGTCGTCGTAGCACGATCTTTAACACCAGGTTTCAAAACACATGATATTTAAAAATTTATTAAGTTAAAAACACATATGGATTACAATGACACATGAGTGCTTTCGGGGTCACCAGCGACTCCCATCATCAGATGTGTGAATACAGAAGCAATTTGACATGTACTGAAGTATATATTTACAACGTTCAGTGACGTAGGAGTTAGAGTTATAGCGCAAGCGCAAAGTCTGCGAAATACAATCGACACAATACAATAAGCTTAATAGATTCAACAATAACTATGTATTAGGTTTGTTTTCTATAAGAAGTCTCCAGGGGTGAGGGATATTGTATGGAATATCATCGCTGCATGCAGACTTTTTATGATGAATTATATACAGACTTTTGGTGATTAAAGTCAGAAACTTATCAGGAGGTGATGCAAGGATTGTGACACCATTCCAGTCTGGGTGAAAGTTTCCTGTATGAACCAACATGGCTAATAAGGTATTTTGAGTATCCATTTTAATGCTGTATTTGTGTTCCTTTAAGCGTGTTGACAAGTTGCGCACTGTGGATCCGATATAAGTGCGTATTTCACCGTATTCATCTGTGGGGATCAACGGGACACTGTATATACCACTTTTGTTTGCAATATCCACTGGGTCTCTATCGTTTTTAAGCATTGCCATGATGTTTAATGTAGTTCCTATCAGCACGAAAACCTTCTAAATTTCATTCTCAATTACTTTGGTTGATATGTTATTATTCCAGTGTAGATATTTTATTACTTTGAAAGGAAAATTAACTCTTTTATCAAAGAGGCTAATAGATAGGTTACCTCTGTTAAGTTTAATGCTTAAGTCTAGGAACTCTAGTTCCTGATTACTGTGGTTGGTTTTACATAAGTTAAGAGAGCTAGGATAGATATTATCAAAATCACTCTCTATAACTTCTGAATTATTTATACACAGCAGATTGTCAATATATCTAAATGTTTAAAGGTAGTTATCGGAGCAAGTGGAATGGTTTTTAATGAATTTATATTCCTTAAAGAACAGGAATAGATTTGCAATACTTGTGGATGTTGAAGTTCCCATAGGGATACCGTTTACTTGCTTATAGAGAGTATTATTATATAAGATATGGTTATTTTTTATGCAGCAATTGAGATAAGAGTTCCAGGCTCCTACATTAACAAATTGGTTAAGTTTAAATTCTGCATACAGCTCTTTAAAGGTGGTGATTATATCTGATAGAGGCAGATTAGTATATAGGTTCTCAAAATCATAACTATTAATATCTAAGGGATTTACTTCGAGTATAGTGGAAATTACTTCTGCATTATTATTAATTATCCAAAAATCTCTATACTTCAAATTAGTACAGTTACTAATGTTTTTCAAGACCTTCTTCAAGATTACTTCAAAAGCTAGATCAATTTTCTTTTTATGACTCCTTACTCCACTGGCTATGAATCTGAACTTCACTGGATCTTTATGAGACTTAACAGTTGCAAAAAAAAAAAAAAAAAAAAAAAGGGAAATTCAGGCTCATATCTTCTCATTTGTGGAATTTTAAGTTTCTTGAAGAATGCCTTAAAACGATTTTCTAACTGCTTGGTAGAATAACTTACGGGCTCGTAGGTAACTCTATTATTGAGTTCTATAGTTAACAATTCAAAATAGAATTTCTTACAGATAATTGCAAAATTATTGCTAGCTTTATCCATAGTGGTAAAAATAAATAGGTCTTGTAGTTTGGAGAGTGACCTTTTAGCATCTCCAGAGAAAAATAGATTTCTATCAAAACAAAAATCAAGACCTGTCAACTCATTAGTGAAGCCATTGATTACATTATATTTCCATTCTGCGAAGGCCTCAATAGGCTGATTGTATGTTAAACTGCTTTTTAAAATGTACCTATTAACATCTTGAGTGAAGCTCTCAAGAATCCTCTCTTTGGAGATTTGGAAGGAAGGTCTAAATTTAGAACCATACTCTAATAAATTCCTAAGCTTGTCACTTTCAACAAAACTCAAGTTACCAGTGATAATATGCTTGTAATTCTTATCATAGTGAACTGTGTCATTATGTTCATCACAAGAACATGTAGTAACTACAGGTATGGAACTCGAAGAATTAAGTTTGTAGTTTTTAAACTATTGACCCTAAGGTCTTAACATATTTAAAACTTACAATAGACTGGTGCCTGTGGATGGGAAAAAATTGCATTATTGTAGAACAGCTTCCTAACATTGAGATGATCATAGGTTTTATTTAGAAACCTGATGGTCACATAATTACTGATAACTGCTGACGAAGGTAGATGTAGATTTAGGTTATCTCCAGCTTTTCCACATCAATCGATAAATCTTCATTTCTTGTAAAACAATCGTACATCAATTTTGTTTTCTGAAAGTTCCTTTTTACTTCTACTTCTTCACTGGTGTCAGCAAGTTCCTGGATCATACTCTGCTGTTTTGAAGGTCTAGCTGCAAAGTGACAATGTTATCAGCAAAACGAAAGTGAGTTATATAAACTCCATTCATCTTTATTCCCTTGTCTTCCCTAGTTCAATGACAGAAAGACACTTTGCCATGTGGCATTGAAGACTTTCGGAGATATGGCGTCTCCTTGTCTCGCTCCCTTTCAAAATTTTATTGCTGCTGTATCCTCAAATAGTCGTACATATGCACTTATACACTGCTGGACAATTGCTAAGGACGGATCATAAACGGCTATATAGCGCATTAAAAGTAAGTGTGGTTGGATGCCAAGTGAAATAAAATAATGTCAGCATGCCTGGGCATTACAAGAAACACAATTTATTGTGCTCTGAAATCCAGAAGGCTTTGGAACGTGTTCAAGGGACAAACAGGCTATTTTGTGCAGAATACGTAAACGTGAAAAAAATGCAATTACCGTCCGCATGCGTTCCGGCGTAAGATGTCAATACGGGATATGGCCACCATGGAGGGCGATGCAAGATTCCACACGTCGTGTCATGCTTTGCACAACATTATCAAGCAGCTGTTGGGGTAATTTATCCCATTCCTCTGTCAGTGCACGGATGAGGGTGTCATTGTTTATTGGAGGGCATTGGCGACCAGCAAGACTCCTCCCCAAAGCATCCCACACATTTTCAATGGGATTCAGATCTGGAGAAGGTGCTGGCCATACGAGGCGTTGAATATCCTTGCTCTCAAGACACTCCATGACAGCGACTGTTCGATGACATGTTACGTTGTCGTCCATGAAAATGAATCTATCACCGACAGCCCCACGGAATATGCGAACATGAGGTAGCAGAACATCATTAATGTATCGTTGGCCAGTCATAGTCCCAGTTGGAAGCACATAGAGGGACGTACGGCCATTGATCATGATGCCAGCCCATACCATGACACTACATGTCGGATATCGGTCCCTTTGCTGTATGTTTGCTGGACAATTTACAGTACCACTATCACGCCAGATCAGTTGTCGTCAGCAATCAGACGATGGACTGTATCTACTCTCATCTGAGAAGAGGACAGCAGACCAGTCGTTATCAGTCCAATTGCGATGTTGATGGCACCGTTGCAAACGGGCGGTGCGGTGACGTCTGGACAATGGGATGCACACAACAGGACGACAGGCGTATAGTCCTCCTTCATGCAAACGTCTGGCGACAGTTTTTCGGGAAATCCGCTTGCCAGTAGCAGCCATAAACTGATTTGCTACCTCACTGTGCTGCGCCGGTGTCTTTTTGTTGATAGCACTATGTACCGATCTTCTGAAGGTGTCGTACTGCGAACACGACCTCCCCCGTGACGTTTGCTACACTCTCCGTTTGTTTGAAATGATTTCCAAAGCCTTGAAACAACACTGTGGCTGACGTCGAACTCCCTGGCAACATCTGTTATTTTTCGCCCTTCTTCAATCTTGCCAATAATATGGCCACGCGTAAAATCATCTAGGTGATGTCGGGAAGACATACTGAAAATTGCAAGTTCGTCAATTGATTCTTTACCTTTCAACTTTGCGTTTGAACAACAACGGTCAATACGCGTCAAATCCTTTATATCTTTTATCAGCGCTATGACGTCACGAACAAGTTCGGCAATCCAAAATTTGCATACGCACAACACGTCTTACTGTATCCCGCACTTATGCTAATTTCCACATTTCCCTGCCTTCCATTTTATGGTTGCTATCGTAGCTGATGTCATCCGTCCTTAGCAATTGTCCGGCAGTGTAATTTCATAGATGTTGTTAATAACGTAAATGCGTGCATCTTGAATAGCGATGGATTTCAAAGACATTATTGCTGTTGATGATTTCATGGAATCTAAAGCGCTTCCATAATCAATAAAGGCGATAGAGTCGGATCTCAGATTCCCTCGTTCTTTCAACTAGTTCTTACAGTACATTGACTTGATATATACTGCTGTAGACATTCTATAACGAGGTGAATTTCTTCGTCACTTTTGTCCACGCCGAGCTTCGAACCCGGTTCCCCTCATTCCGGAGTAAGTCGCTCTCCCAACTGAGCTACGAGGACGTATGCTCTCGCTGCTATCTGCCATTAACTCATGTGCGTGCTGCGGTGCAGGCGCGTCACATCTCCCCACCCCCACCCCAAAGAGGGCCGGGGGCACGGCCCACGGGTTAGCCGGGACCATGTGTCGCTGTAGGCAGTCATCCCATTAAGAACGTACATTAGAGAAATCCCAGTCAATTTCACACATTTATTTTTCGAAACGCTGAAGAAGGGATTCTCTTATTTTTCCTGTCTTCCGGTGTGGAAAGAACATCACACCATTGCGAGAACTTTAACAGCCAGGTCATTCTTGAAGTTCGGGCGCTAATGTAACGAAGTAAATTTCTCCGTTATTTTTGTCCACGCCAGGCTTCGAATCCGGGTCCCCTCATTCCTGAGTAAGTCGCTCTTCCAACTGAGCTACGCCGACGTATGCTCTCGCTGCTATCTGACTTTAACTCATGTGCGTCCTGTAGTGCAAGCACGTCACAATTCCTGAATCCAGCTTGTTTTGGTGGAGCATGTACTTACACTACTCTTTGTGAAAAGTGTAACACCATGAAGGACTGTAACTAGCTAGAAACGTACAATACATGTACAACACAATGGGACATGCAAATAATTAAAATGTCAGTGATAATGCACATGCGAATTCGGAGCAGCGCCCTGTGAGCTGTACGGTATTGTGTATAAAGAACCGGCTCAAACGACATGTTGCAACCAGTGAAGAGTTGACATTGAGTCGAAAGGGGTGTTCCTTGTGTTTCACTATGCCCGTCGCCGAGGAATGTCGAATTGTGAGAACTTTCCGGACTTCGTGTTAGGCAGGATTTGGGATGAGAGTAGCTCGATTTTCCTACAGCGAAATCGCCACTCGCACGCGACGAAACGCCAATACAGTGATGCATACGTGACGTCAGTGGACAGATGAGGCTCGGACGCACAGAAATCCGGGAAATGGACCACAAAACAGCACGAATGTAAGTGATGACAGACACCTCTACCACATGGTAGTAACCTATCGCACACCGACATCCACGAGGTTAGCGCAGCAGTGGAGCAATGTGACATGTCGGGCTTTGTCCTTCCGCAGAGTTTGACATCGTCTGCTTAACGGAGGACTGATCGCTAGGAGCCAGTTGCTGCGTATTCCTCTAACCTTCAACCACCGATGCGTCAGGTTACAATGGGATCTCGAACACATACATTGTCGCGCTAACTGGCAATAGGCGGTGTTTTCTGAGGAGTCACGATTAAACTTCACGTACCTTGATGATAGCATACGTATTCGAAAATATCGGCACATTGCAACGCCAAACGTCATAGTGTGGAACGCCATTGGGTCTACTTCGCGATCTTGCCTGATACGCATTGAGAGAACCTTCAACAGCCAACGACAGATCAGAGATGTCTTAGTGGCAGAGGTGATACCCTTTCTTTAGGGTTGTCCAAGTGCTATACACTAAAGAGCAATTGAATAAGAGACAGCTGGCGTTATGCAAATGTGGTGCTGTGGGCGGCCCTGTAAACGGAAACGACATGACGTATGCAGCGATCCGACAATATATGGAGTGATGCGACGGGAATCAGTAAGAGTCGGACACAGTATGGGTAAGACGAAGGATCTAAGCGCATTTGATCGTGGGCAAATTGTCGGGGCCCGACGAATGGGTCCCTCCATCTCGGAAGTCGTGCATGGACTGGGATTTTCACGAGCCACTGTGCCACGGCTGCACCGCGAGTACATCGAATCCAGTAAAACCATCCCTGCAAGGGCCAACTGCCGTGGACAACAGCGTGTGAATGAGTGGGGTCATCGTTGGCTAGCTCGCATTGTAACAGTGAATAGACGGGCCAAAGTGCAAGAAATCACTTGGCAATTTAACGCTGGCGAACAAAACCGTGTAAGCAACCACACCATCCAGAACCATCTCCTCGCTAAGGGGTACAGAAGCCATCGTCCCACGAGGGTACCGCTGCTGACCGCACATCACAGGGTGCAAAGATTAGCATGGGCGCGGGAATATCGCCACTGGACCCTAGACTTGTGGAAAAATGTTGTCTGGACTGATGAGTCGAGATTCACGTTGGTACATGCGGATGGCAGGATACGAGTACGGCGCAAACCACATAAGGCGATGGATCCGTCTTGCCAGCAGGGTACTCCTAAAGCTGGTGGGGGTGGCATTCTCGTCTGAGGACTGTTTACGTGGACTGAAATGGGACCTCTGGTACGTGTGACATCGTCCCTCACAGGTCAACGTTACCAAGATATCCTGGACGACCATTTTCTCCCGTTTGTGCGTCTTCAACATCCCACTGGGGACCTCATCCTGCAACAAGACAATGCAGCTCCCGAATTGTATCCGAATGGTTGGATGAACACTCCACCGACGTGACCTCGCTTCCTTGGCCAGCTAGGTCACCTGATCTCAATCCCATCGAGCAATTCTGTGATGCCATCGAGAGAGATGACTCCCCTACATCAAATCTTCGTGAACTGTGGGAGCTTGTTCAGGGGTCGTGGATCCGTATGGCTTCCCAACGCTTCCGGTGTCTTGTCGAGTCCATGCCGAGACGAATCACCGCCGTCATGAGGGCGAAAGGTGGTGCTACACGTTACTAGACAGGTATCTCTAATTCGATTGCTCTTCAGTGTATTCCAACAGCACAATGCTCGGTCAAATGTAGCCCGGAATGTCCCAGACATCTTCCATGCGCAGGAGATACCGCTTCTTTCCTGGGCTGCACGTCCGCCGGATATGTCTTCAATCGACCGTGTCTTGGAAATAGTAGCTAATCAACTGAGCCGTCAAGCGCCTCCACCAATCACCACAAATGAACTCTGGTTTCGTATGGAATTAGCTTGTCAGGCTGTTTCCCAGAACGATACCAAAAACCTCTTCCATTCAATGCCACGCCGTATAGTGACTGTTATCGTTACTCGAGGTGGTTTACACGACAGTGAGGTTTGAAGCGAAAAATCTTGTACAGCTGTACAAATGTAATGAGTTATCTCCTGTAACATAAGGAATCTGTGATACAGATTTCATTTGAGTTGCACGATTATTTCTTGCTGTTGCAATTTTCACAAACAGCATATGTTACAAGTCTCTGTCAACAATTTTTTTGTTTTTGTTTGAGAATGTTACTGCATATAAGCAAGAAAAGAGTCCAGCAGTGCTCATGAGTCCTTTTGACACTATTACCGAACAATAACTGTATTCATCCATAACCCTAAGCGACCAGTATTCAAGCAGAAAGCGAATCCGGCGTTCACAATCGAAAATTCACAGAATTCCTAAAAGTCGGCTTTCCAAGAGTACTGGCAGATGGGTCGAAAATTTAACTGTTTGATTTCAAAAGAAACTCGGTATTAGTTTTTAGAGGAAGGTGGAGGGATGAAGAAACCCCCGTATGAGCATCTATGGCTATAAGAAGTTGGTAGACCTTATTTGGTGTGGGGGTGTGTTTGACGTAAAGGATAAGGCCCAGGTGCAGCTCAGATAATTATCCGTAGGCCTGTGCTTCTGACCATTCGATGACGAAGACAGGCGTAATTTTCAACAGCTTATATGCTGTTCAGGTTCTAAGATGTTTCAGACTTTTGAAAAAATTATCTATAGTGAAGTAATTGTTTCCATCATGTTACCCCATATATCCATCTAGGCATCATATGAAAATCCAAAAACTCTCAAATTTATATGTGGTGTAGTCTTCTTCATCGTAAAGATATAGGCTATTCAATTTTTTTGATTAATTCTTTACAGCCAGATTACTTGGTAGTGGTAAGCACCACTCCAAAAGTGGTAATAAATTTTAAGTGAAAGTGGAAAGTATTGTACA
Organism: Macrothele yani; assembly: GCA_039090855.1. Taxonomy (NCBI): domain Eukaryota; kingdom Metazoa; phylum Arthropoda; class Arachnida; order Araneae; family Macrothelidae; genus Macrothele; species Macrothele yani. The sequence continues at coordinate 88,036,289 of CM077001.1, forward strand.
GAAGGCAATTCGAATTTTTTTTTGTTTTTTTTGTTTTTTTTTTGTTTTGAGGTTTAACGACCACCGTGAGCAACTCAATGGGCTATAAGTAGTCGCCCGTCCCTAATTTAGGGTCACTGGTTCCAGGGAAGGGAGAGAGCCAGTGCCGTAAGACAAAACACAACATCCATGCCTCACCGGGATTCGAACCCGGACCCCGTTCGGACGAATGATCAGAGGCCATCGCTTAGACCACTGCGCCACCGGGGCGGCCGAAAAATTTTGCAATATTTGCATAAACGCATGTGCTGCGGGGGGTATGTCACGTGTTTAAACTAGTTAAAATCGCGCACTGCTGTCAGTCGAAAGGGGTAAAACTGGTAGTCTTTGCTGTGAACAGTATTGCATGTCGTCGTTCTATCTGTGGTTGGGACGCATAAAAGATAAACACCCGCAACCAGCTAATCAGGGAACTTTTGCTTTATGAGTTTCAACTCAACCATAACGCTGCTCAAGCAACGCGAAACATTTGCCATGCTAAAGGTCCACAGCACCGCAACCAGATGGTTCAAGAAATTTCGCTCAGTGACGGAAGTCTCAACGATCAGCCAAGGTCAGGTAGGCCTTCGAACCGTGGATTCGGAGGCCGTGCGCCAGGCTGTTGAAGCAAATCCGACAACCGCAACTCGAAGATTATCAGGCGAGCTGGGCATATCACAGACAACCGTGGTTCGTTACCTTCAGGACCTCGGTAAGGTCTACAGGTGCTGCCACATTGTCCCTTACAAACTGACGCCAGCTGAAGCAAACCGCCGAGTTGAAGTGTGCACGAAACTCATAGAAAACCAGCGCGATGTACGTTTAATCAAGAAAACGGTTACGCGCGATGAAAAGTGGGTCTATTTCCGTAATACTAACACACAACGGCAGTGGTGGAGCCCGGGATATCTTCCAGGACCTGTTGCCAAACTTGGGCGCTTCGAGCACAAAGTGGTGCTCTGCGTCTGGTGGAATTTTGTTCCAGACGGACGGACCATCAACGCCAACCTCTACTCTGAACAGATGGAGCGGATGTGTGCCGTTTTGGAGAAATACCCGGCACTAGTGAACAGAAAGCGCGCCCTCCTACAGCATTACAACTCCCGGCCTCATACCGCGCGAACGACCCGAGCAAAAAAAACAGTAACTTGAGGGCATTTAACTGATGCCACGCGCAGCATATAGTACGGACCTTGCCCCGTCAGATTATTACTTGTTCCGATCCATGATCTACTTCATTCGCGAGCGGCCCTTCGACAACTAGGAGGAGGTGGCAGCTGGGGTGAAGGAATTCTTCGCTTCGAAGGGCAAGAACTGGTACTGCCGTGGAATCGAGGAACTGGGAGACAGATAGCTAAAGACGGTCATCACGATAGCCTATACTTTTAATGCTAGTCAGCTTTCGTCGTAAAGGTACGTATGAAGACATAAAGTGAGCCAAATATTGTAAAACGTTCGACTCACCCTCTGTATCACGTGACACCCTTCTTCCTTAGGTGTCGTGATTTTGAAATATTGATCCCTTCTTTTCCTTTATCGGTTAGTGGCAAACCCGTAGTGTCTGAATTCTGAAAACTTCTCCGTTGTGAAACAGACAACGTCCTAGTCAAAGAAGAAATCTTAGATTATACTGCCTTTATACAGGTAGCATAAGCTCTTTCGCTGGTTCACTAGCTGTCCGATAGTTTGATTGAATGACTTGCAACACTAAATTTCAAGGTGAGGTTTTGATACCGTTACGTAGCAATTCCTTTTTAGATCAAGTGCTTGTCGTTTCGTCTTATGCGTCAGTCAATTTAAATTGAATAGCTACAAACGTGATTCAGACGAGATGTTGTAACGGCGTTAAGTGGACGAAATTTAGGGAAAAAATGGTGTGGGGGTGTGTTTGACGTAAAGCTCTTGTTGCATTAAAAAATTATTTAATCAGTGTCATAAATTGCATGACGCCATCAGTTAAGCGTCTGCTTTTTTGTTGTGTCGAGGTTTAGCGACCACAATGAGCAACGGTCGCCCCGTTCCTAATTTAGATAAACTTGTTCCGGAAAAGAGGCTCAGCCATCGCCGTAAGACAGACACACACGGCACATGCCTCATTGGGCATTTCAACACAACTCGGACAAAGAATCAGCAACCTGCGACTCTGAACAAGTGGCTACCAGGGTGGCGAATGAGTGTTTGAGTGACAGTAAGGTTGAGATGAATTGTATTGGACGTAAACCTTCTTCGATTTATTTAGGTGTTTTCAAGACAGTAACTTACTTTGTTGTATTTGACGTAAACCTTCTTCGATTTATTTAGGTGTTTTCAAGACAGTAACTTACTTTGTTGTATTTGACGTAAATCTTCTTCGATTTATTTAGGTGTTTTCAAGACAGTCTCTTACTTTGTTGTATTTGACAGGCGTTCCCTGGTATTTATAGTCACACTGGTGTGGTAGTTGCTACGATTTGAATATGCTGTATTCACAATCTTTGCTTCAGGTTTGACAGGCGATTCACAAGCCAATATGCGATCAATAGCTTTCTGTGTTCTGTTTCTCTGGTCTATCCATGCAAATAATTATTGGCTATTGAAACTAAAATTCACAGTTTCTCCATCAGATACCGACATGTACAGTTTTGACAAGCAAACTCCATGCAAACTCTATGAAAATGCTACTACAAACATAATCATGATTAAACAAAAAAATCGTAAAAGTAAGAGATAAACTAGTAATAAATTACTTTGAAGTTTTATTTACCGCGGAAATTGAGTGTTTTTATAAGAAACTCAGCTATTAAAAATAAAATTAGGTAGAAAGTAAAAATTTAATTAATTGGCATTTGGGATGTTCATAGATATCGGAAATAATCACCTATTAATTAATAAATATTGTGAAAGAAATTCGATGAAATTTTATTGAAAAAAAGTAGTAGACGAAGAAAAAGGCACAATAAATTACTTTTAATTGGCTTTCATGAGAATAATTATCTTCCAGTGACGTTCCTATCTGATGTTTCGATCCCTTACCTCAATAACATGAAGTTAATTACCTGGCATACGGAGATTAAAAACAGATTACTAAAATGAAAGAAAAACCAATAGCATTCATTGATTACGAATTATCTTTAGAAACATGTCTTCCACAAAACGATGAAATATAGCTGAGATTAGTCTGCCTTATAATGTTGATAAACTTTATTGTTTCATTTTCAGCAATCCTCAAGTTACGAAAATGAGATAAAAGGTATTTTCATTTCTAAATGCCAAAACGAATGCAAGCTCTTTATGAACTTCTGGCTTACAAAACTACACTAAAATAGAGAAACGAAAGGAAATTAATTTCCAAAAGACTAATTCAGTCAATCAAACATACTGAGAAACTGCTTGAATGCTGCGAAATCAGTTGCCAAACAAACACTGAACAAAAATATATCGGTAATAATGAAAGGTTTCATATCGAGAACTTCCAACTGTGGCATAAGAGCGTAGAGTTATGTAAGTACACTGCTGGCCACCCAAAATGCAACACCAAGAAGGACACGAGATAGCAAAGCCAGATTTACTGGACACATAACAACAGATACAAAGATGAAACGATTGAGCTTACATGCCCGTGCGACTTGCGGAACACGCAGATATCAATAGTTCATGTGGCCCCCATGGCTGGCAATAACGGCCGCTACACGCCGCGGCATCGAACGAAAGAGGCTTTGGATATGGGCTTGGGGTATGTCGGTCCAGGCTGCTTCCACACGTTGCCACAGTTCATCAGGCGTAGCCGCGGGTGGTGCTTGCCCGGCCACTCGGTTGCCGATCAGCGACCAGACGTGTTCGATGAGTGACATATCGGGAGAACAGGCCGGCCACGGCAGCAGTGACACCTGGTTGGCAGTGAAGAATTGTTGCACGATGCGTGCCACGTGCGGGCGCGCATTGTCCGGCTGAAAGGTGGCCGCTGGCAGGTCCTACAGGTAAGGGACGACTACAGGCTCCAAAACGTCGGAGATGTAGCGGTGGCTGTGGAGTGTACCGGCGATGCGTACCAGATGGGTGCGGGTGTCATAACCAATTGCGCCCCAAACCATAACGCCAGGCGACGGACCGGTATGGCGATGCATAATGCAGGCGTCATACAGTCTCTCGCCGCAGTGCCGCCACACGCGGATCCGACCATCGTGGTGTTGCAGGCAGAAGCGGGATTCATCGGAGAAGACAATGTCGTGCCATTCCGTAGTCCAGGTGCGGCGTTCAACGGCCCACTGCCGCCGCACTCGCCGGTTGTGTAACGTCAACGGTAATCGGGGCAATGGGCGCCGTGAGACAAGTCCCTGCTCCCGCAGGCGACGTCGAACGGTACGTGCTGACACAGGTTGTTGCGCAACACACCCTAATTCCTGCGCTAACGTTCGTGATGTGGCGGCGCGAGCCGTCAATGCCCGCCACACAACATGCCGGTCCTCTCGTTCGGTTGTGTGCCGCGGCTGCGGCAATCGCTCACGTCGGTCCGTCCGTCTCTCCTGCACCCACTGAATCCATATTCGCCTCACTGTGTCTGGATGTCGTCCCACACGGGCGCCGATGTCTTGGTACGATAAACCGCTGTCGCGATAAGCCACTATTCGTCCTCTGTCGAACTCTGAAACGTGTTGAAATGACTGCGGTATTCTGCGACGAGGCATGAGGAAGCTTTCTACGCACAGGTCCGGCAGCACAACACACTTTCACTACTTACCCCCCGCTTTCTGTGTACCCTTCTTATAGTGTTTCTCGGTGGCGTGCGGGGCGCAGATGATTTGCATATGCCCTGCAATGCCAATCGTTTGCATGTCCTCTCGCGGGCGACACATGCTGCGATTTTCAGGCCAATCGGATGCTTCCTTCTTGGTGTTGCATTTTGGGCGGCCAGCAGTGTAGTTGCCAGACTCAGAGAGCCTAATGTAGGTGTCACAAAAAACACTCTAGCTTTTCGTACTTGTGAGTTCAGATTGAAATCAGCAGGGGTTAGGACTGAATGAATGGTTCTGGTCTACTGCAACACATGTTTCCCTTCTTCCCTGGGAAGGCTGGTCTTGAATAACGTTCAGAACAATCCTTGTTCTATGTGCTCAAGAAAATAATTAAATGCGATAAGAAAAAAACTGGGAAAGTTTATAAGAGGCAGCCACAAATCTCTACACAGTTTGTTAACTAGGTTTTATCAAATTTATAAGTAACCTTTACTTCTTGACCGCGATATGTAAAAATGACCAAAATCTCAGTTTCACAAAAGAAACATAATGAGAAAAAGTAAGTGAAACTGCAGCACAGAAGGTAAGGAAGGCTGTGATATGGAAAGCGACGAAGAAAATAGATGAGAAAGAAAAAGTGAAAGAAGTGACCGAGGGGAAGAGTGCATGGCGAAAGATGAAAGAATAAAAGCAGAGACAGAAAGCAAAACACAGAGCGGGGATGGCAGATGAGACAGTTTGAAAATGTAGAGTAGGAGGCATAAGAGATATAACTCGGTAGCGAGGAAATAAACACACACAGGACAGAGACAAAAGGGAAGGAATAAGTGAACAAGGAGAAAAGGGGCAGGTGAGGTGAGACAGGAAAAGGAGAGACAGAGAGCGAGAAAAAGAGAGAGAGAGAGAGAGTGAAGACCGTCTGATAAATCACGAAAATTTCTGAGTAGTGACATTGAGAAAACAAAATAGAATGAGATGAAATAGAAGGGGAGAGAAAATCTAAAATTTCGCGATAAAACACAGAAAAAGAATGGAGGCAGCGAAACATATAAAGTGGAGATATAGAGGCGAAGGAAAAGATTAGAAATTCAGTTGTTCAGCTGAGTGAGCACGGATTAAATAGTAGAGGGAGAGAGGATGGGGGGGGGGGAGAAGAATGATATAGAAAAGAAAAAGTGTGAATAGTGTATTTAAGGAGTCTGATCAGAAGAACGGAAGGGAAAACCCAAGAAAAAATGTAAAAGGTCAGAGAAAAGATGCAGGAAGAAAGGAGAGAGAGAGTAGTAGTAGAATGTAATAAGTGAAAAGAATGATAATGGAAAAAGAAACTGAACGCAAACAGAGATCCAACAGACGGATAGAATGGGAAGAGAGAAAGAGAACAGTGTTAAAGAATGAAAAACGGAAAGAAAATGTCGGGGTAGAGAATATTCAAGAGCATGCATTACACGAAACAGAAAATTTTTAGAGAGAGAAGGATATCTATAGTGCGTTGCATAAATACACAGACAGAACAAATTATCGAATAAAGAAGAAACAACAACGAGCTGAAATGTGCACCTCATATTTATAGTAAAAATAGCATAGGACACGCAGCTGCACAATAGTTTGACGGAAACATAACAATTTCAACGCCAAGTACAAGAACAAAACAGAAATACGCTGTCGCAAAAATATAAAGACTTACTAGTTATGAGCACCTCCGGTACGAATAGTGGAGCCGTTGTTCCGAATAACACTGAAAACCCGATTGGGCATGCTGTTCAACAAGTGATGTAAGTGTTCTGGACGGAGTGCGTATCAGCTTCGTTCAATCTGCTCTTTCAATGCCACCACACTTGAGAACTGCCGTCCATTCGCATACACATCACGAGCTAGGGTACCCCAAAGGTTCTCGATAGGGTTCAGATCTGGACTGAATGCTGGCCAATCCATTACGGTCATATGATGAGTGTTAAACCAGCTTTTGGTTGATTCAGACCGATGGATAGAGGCATTGTCTTGCTGGAACAGATAACCAACATCCGCTAGAGTTTCGGCAAACAGTAGAAGGTGGCTGCTGAGTATGTCCTGATACATTTCGGAGTTTTGCCTGCCTTGCAGAAACACAATATCCGTTGTCCCATCGAATGCAAAAGCTCCCCGGACCATCACAGATCCCCCTCCTTTTTGTCTGCTGAAGAAGGTGCGTGACTCGCGTCGTACATCATGCCCATAGCAGTTCCAACCGTTAGGGCCGTCCAGTTGGAACTTTTTCTCATCGGAGAAAATAGTTGTGGTCCACTCGTCCGTCCAGTGCACGTGGCTGCTTGCCCATAACAATCTAGCTTCCTTGTGGTGACGCATGAGGTGTGGCAGAAGGCGCATTTTAAGGAGCACAATGTTGTGATTTTCCTTGATTCGTCGATGAACCGTGTCCTTTCAGACGGTGATATCAATAGTCCGAGAAACTTGACATAGTGATAACCTTTGGGATGAACCTAAACGCATGATGGTACGATCATCTTGTTAGGTTGTTATTCGAGGCCTTCCAGGCCGTTTTCTGGCAGTTAACGAACCGTGTTTCGATAAAGTCTTATAAATGACCGCCCTACTCCTCCCCATGGCTTTACAAATTTTCACTACAGGCAGTCCACTTGCTCTGAGTCTCCAAATCTTCTGCACCTTCTCAGCAGAAAGTTGACTGTTGCGTGGCATTTCGGCAAATGAATGTCTGACGGCAGGTCCGCTGTCTCTTGTAGGCCGGACCGAATTGCGGCCCATGTGCGTGCGTACAACATGCTAATTTGTACATCTCATTTGCATGTGGCTACTTTACATAGTTGTCTTTATATTTATGAGACACCCAAAATTACACTCTTTCACTTTGTGGTGTTCATTTCACACAATTCGCTCATCTCGACGGATCGAAACGTTTGTAGTATGGCTATGTCTAATTAGGTACCACTTCAGCTTCATACCTACACTATATACCAACAAGTAATTGGACACCCCTGCAATCGACGATATCTGCGGTCCTGATACACGTCACGGCCGCCGCCGTTAAATATCGTGTGGAAAACAACAACGCAACCAGTCGCATGCAAGATGCCACGCAGTTCGGAGCTCTCTGATTTTGAGAAAGGTGTAATCGTCGGGTATCACAGAAATGGTCGATCCATACGTGACATATCCAGCGAGTTGAAGTACCCAAAATCGACAGTGGCCTACTTGATTGGCAAGTGGAACATGAGAGGTAACTGTCGGAATGGTCCCCCGACCCGGCAGATCCACAAAACTGGGAGTTAGAAACCGACGGGTGCTGGCCAGAGAAATTCGGAAGACCGCACCAAATCAATGGGCCACATCCGCGAGGAGTTTCAACAGGCATCCGGGAGTGTTCTTTCGATGAATACCATCCGTAAGGAAGCCCATCTGCTCGGTTATCATGGACGTGCTGCCGCCCACAAGCCTTTGACCACCAACTCCAATAGCGCTGCTCGGCTAACGTGGTGCAAAGAACGTCGACAGTGGACCGTTGAACAGTGGAAACAGGTTCTCTGGAGCGACGAATCAAAGTTCACCCGCTACCGTTCGGATGGCAGGGTCTGGGTTTGGCGTCTGTCTGGAGAACGCCTCCTGCCGGAATGTATTGTGTCAACTGTGAAGTTCGGCGGCAGTGGAAATATGCTATGGGGGTGTGTCTCCTAGTATTGCACAGGACCCTTGGTCGCAATTTCTGGTAGACCCAACGCCGAGACCTACTGCACCATTTTGGATGACCATGCGCTTCTTACGTTGTAGCAGTTTTACGGGGTGGACCCATGTTACTTTCAGGATGAGAATGCCACCTGTCATGTTGCGAGGTCCACCATGGCTTGGTATGGTGACAATGGGGTTAATCGAATGGACTGGCCTGCGCAAAGCCCGGGCCTTAACCCTATCGAGCACCTCTGGGACGAGTTGGAGCGTCGACGTAAGGGGCGCCCCCACCGTCCGAAATCGGTGAAGTAACTGACCTGTCTTCTCCAAGTCGAGTGGAAGAAAATACCGCTAGCCGTCGTAGAACGCCTGGATGAGAATATGCCCCGGAGGGTAGCAGCTGTAATCGCCGCTCGTGGAGGCTCCACCAACTATTAAAGGTGAATAAACTTCGTTTTCCTTTGATATCACAGGTGTCCAATTACTTGTTGGTAGATAGTGTATATTTGTATCGCGTTCACAGCGCAAAGTCGACTGTCTCTATATTTATGCGACGCACCTTAATAGGTGATTAAATGTACAAAGAGAGGAAGATGATGAAGTGTGGATAAGAGCTGAACGATAGAGCTTGAATAATAAAATAAAGTTAGAGCGTGGGAGTAGATGTTTATGCTGTATATAAACACCGGCGTTTAAAATTAACGTGACGAGCACAAAATCACGAATAACGCAAAATCCACTCGATAGTGTCTAATGAAAGTTGGTACGGACTTACATAAATCGATAACGCAGCAAACCACAACAGAAAAAGAATGTCATTACCCCATGAAGAGGAAACATGCGCATAACAGTGTGGTGGTCCAAAAGTTATGCAGCAAATGGCGTGGATTTCGAGGTGTTAACAGGGAGTATGATTATCTCGAATAGCGATACAGCTCGCATAAGAAGCCCACATGCTCTTTACAAGGCTGTGGATGAGAGGATGAGGTAGTAAAAGACACTAGTCCACCAAGACGCGTTGAAGGGTTCTGGGAGGGGGTGCCGGCTTCGAATTGCTCTTTCCAGGGCATTCCACTCATGCTCTATCGGGTGCAGGTCCGGAAATCTCGCCATCTTGGGAATATCTTCACTATCCAGCATAGCTGAGTTCGGGCTCAATTTTTAAGAACCCGAGCCCTAAGTATGTCAGCCCGAGCCCGAATTTTATATTGCAAAATAGAGTCCGGGCCCGAACGAGCCCGAAAACTATGATTAACCTGTTTAGGCATTATAAAAAAAAGTATTCTCTTCCACACTTCTAGTCTTTCCTAACCGTGCAATTAAACGATGTCTTTCTCAACTGCGGAGTTGGAAAGGGATGTCTATCTGCTTCTATGGTTTCTTTGATCATTCATTTCTTCCTGAAATGTTTCGGGGGTATCAGGAAATCAGGAAAGATCTGGAGGCACAACAAACTACGTCGTATGTTGCTCAATAGAATTAGCAGGGAGCTGCCCCCTTTGAGGTAGGGAGCAAAATTCCGTCAGCTTGCTATCTACTATCTATACTTCTTAAAGAAACTTATTCTTGGCAGAAATCCTGTAATTCATGGCCTATGGTACTTTGTTATCCAAGCCCGGAATGGATAGCCCTGCAGAATTCCTACTCCTCATCTAGACCCAGTTGCCGAAGAATTCTCTTTAACAACTCGAAAGTGTAAAAAAGTTTCTTGTGATAAATCATGTAAAATCACATTAAAAGAAAAAAAAAAGAAAATTATCTCCCTCTCTCAGAGCCCGAGCTCGCCCGAGCCCGAACTCCAGTAAGTACTACGCAGCCCGAGCCCGCCAGAGCCCGGCTCGGGCTCGGGCTCCGCCCGTCTCAGCTCTGCAGTATCCAGGTATTCGTCGACTAGCCGATTCCTATTGAAACGGGAGTTATCGTCCATAAAATGGAACTGAGAGACAACAGCTCCGCAGAAAATAAGTACATAGGGCTCTAGGATGTCACCCATGTAGAGTTCAGCAGCCAGGGTGCTTCCTGGAAGCACGTGCAGTGGTGTGTGTCCATCCAAGATGATGCCAGCCTAAATCAAAAGTCCGTCACCATCATACAAGTAAATTTCCCTAATCTTGGAAGGATGATTTCGGCTTATCGCCTCTCTCCAAATGTACACACACCGAGAATCAGTGTTTAGGCTGTACCGGGACACACCACTGAAGAGAAAACGGGCACATTGATCAGGAGTGATGTTGTTGGGCCCAATTCAGATGGACCGTTATTAGCGATTTGGTGAGTGGCATACTGACCATTGACCTACTTTCATGCAGACGACGATATCTGCGGTCCTGATACACGTCACGGCCGCCGCCGTTAAATATTGTGTGGGAAACAACAACGCAACCAGTCGCATGCAAGATGCCACGCAGTTCGGAGCTCTCTAATTTCGAGAAAGGTATAATCGTCGGGTATCCTCGTGACGCCATCTACATATATACATAGTACCTGCCTGGGATCGAACCTGAGGTTATATATATATATCGTTCATGCCTGGGATATACAGTATATCATCATCATAATCATTGTCAACCTTTATCAATTCACTGCTGGATGAAGGTCTCCCCAAGTTTCTTCCACAACGGTTTGTCTTGTGCCGTCCTCCATGTTACTCCCGCATACTTTTCAATTTCATCCACCCATCCCACACGCGGTCTTCTTCTGGGTCTTATTCTGTCCCTTGGATTCAAGTCTAAAATTTCGGTTGTCCATCGATGGTCTGTCCTTGTGGCAATACGTCCAGCCCATTGCCATTTCAGGAATTTTACACTGATCATGATGTCTTTCACTCTGGTCATTTTCCTGATCCACGAGTTCTTCTTCTTATCTCGCCTGGTTACACCAAGCATGCACCTCTCCATGCTGCTTTTAGTTGTCTGTAGTCTTTGTATGTCTCGTTTAGTTTAGGTCCAAGTCTCTGTACCATACGTAAGCACTGGAAGGATGCATCGATCAAACACTTTTCTTTTAAGGCATAATGGCATATTGCTCTTGAAAAGTATACTGTTTCTTCCAAAAGCTCTCCAGGCAAGTTTTATACGCCAATTAATTTCTTCATCAATGTGACCCTCACTTGATATCTAATGTCCAAGATAAATGTAGGTATTGGTTATCTCCAGCTTTTCCCCATCAATCGATAAATCTTCATTTTTTGTAAAACCATTGTACATCACTTTTGTGTTCTGAAAGTTCATTTTTAATCCCACTTCTTTACTCTTGTCAGCAAGTTTCTGGGACATACTCTGCAACTATAATGGGGTAGTTGCAAAAATGACTACGTCATCAGCAAAACGATACAGTATATCTATATATATATATAATACAGTATCATCATCATCATCATTGTCAACCATTATCAATCCACTGCTGGACGAAGGTCTCCCCAAGTTTCCTCCACAACGGTCTGTCTTGTGCCAGTCTCCTCCATGTCACTCCCGTATACTTTCGAATTTCATCCACCCATCTTCCATGTGGTCTTCTTCTGGGTCTTTTCCTGTCCCTTGGAATCTAATCTAAAATTTCGGCTGTCCATCGATGGTCTGTCCTTTTGGCAGTATGTCCAGCCCATTGCCATTTCAGGGATTTAACTCTGATCATGATGTCTTCCACTCTTGTCATTTTTTGGATCCACGTGTTCCTCTTCTTATCTCTACTGGTTACACCAAGCATGCACCTCTCCATGCTGCTTTGAGTTGTCTGCAGCCTTTGTATGTCTCTTTTAGCTAAGGTCCACGTCTCTGCACCATACGTAAGCACTGGAAGGATGCATTGATCAAACACTTTTCTTTTAAGACATAATGGGACATTGCTCTTGAAAATTATGCTGTTTCTTCCAAAAGCTCTCCAGGCAAGTTTTGTACGCCGATTAATTTCTTCACCAATGTGACCCTCACTTGATATCTGCTGTCCAAGATAATTGTTCGTGTCTGTTATCTCCAGCTTTTCTCCATCAATCAATAAATCTTCATTTCTTGTAAAAGCATTGAACATCACTTTTGTCTTCTGAAAGTTCATTTTTAACCCCACTTCTTTACTCTTGTCAGCACGTTCCTGCATCATACTCTGTAGCTCTGATGGGGTAGTTGCAAAAATGACTATGTCATCAGCAAAACGAAGGTGGGTTAGATAATCTCCATTAATCTTTATGCCTTTGTTTTCCCAGTTCAGTGATTAAAAGACATTTTCCAATGTAGCATTAAAGAGCTTCGGAGATATGGTGTCACCTTGTCTCACTCCTTTTCCAATTTTTATGTGTGTTGTATTTTCAAATAGCAGAATCTTTGCACTTGCATTTTCATAGATGTTATTAATAATATTAATGTATGCATCTTCAATACCGCAGGATTTCAGAGCCATTGCAATTGCTGATGGTTTCACCGAATCAAAGGCTTTTTCATAATCGATAAAAGCCATGCACAATGGAAGTTCATATTCCCTCGCTCTTTCAATTAGTTCTCTCAGTACGTGGATATGATCTATTGTGCTGTAGCCACTCCTGAATCCAGCTTGTTCTCTCGGTTGAGCCATGTCCAGTGTTACCTTCAAGCGGTGTGAAAGAACTTTAGTGAAGATTTTATAAACCACTGATAGAAGGCTGATAGGTCTGTAGTTCCTGAGATCCTCAATGTCACCTTTTTTTATGTAGCAAGATCATTGTAGCGTTGTTCCAATCCTCCGGAATTTTCCCTCCATTAAGGCATCGAGTGAAAATTTGGGCGAATACTGTTTCGATTTCTCCACTTGCTTCTTGTATGATGTCTACAGTAATTACATCTTCTCCTGGAGCTTTTCCCCGCTTCATGTTCTTGATTGCATGTGCAACTTCTGCTGGAAGGACTGGAAGAACTCTAATACCTTTCATGAAGCCTGGAGTACATGTATCATCCCTTTCATATAATTTGGAGTAGAAATCTTTCACTCTTGTAAAAATTTCGCCTCTATTTCTTGTTACAGAACCAGCTTCTTTTCTCAGTGCCATAATCTGTTTTTTCCCTCACTGAGATGTCCCTTTGCTATCTTTAGGCTTTGGTTGTTTTCAATTGCTTTCCTTACTAGTTCACAGTTGAATTTCCTTACGTCTTCAGTGATACTTTTTCCTACTGTCTTGCATAGCTCTATATATTCCACTTTGGAAGTCACATCTTCTTTAGTTGTCCTCATCTCTCTTCTTTTTTGCATCAACATTTTGGTTTTTCCTGATAATTTGTTTACATGCAATTTGTTCTTAGATACAGCTAATTTTGTTGCTGTTTCCATAAGAGCTTTGGTTACTTTTCTGTTAACTTCAGAAATATCCACTTCTTCCGATGTTAGACCTTCTAAAGCAGAGAATCTGTTCTTCAGTTCCAATTTGAAGGTATTATGGTGTTTTTTAAGGTTGGTTATGTCAATACATTTTGTTTGTCTTATGAGCTTGTTACGTTCGAGTTTAGTGTTGAGGTGCATCTTACATCTCACCAATCTATGGTCACTGCCTGTGTTGAACTTGTTTAGCACACTGCAGTCTTCTATGACGAATTTTTTGTTACACATAATAAAATCATATTCACTTGTCGTCCCATTTGGATGTCTCCATGTCCATTTCCTGTGTGGCTTTTTCTTGAAGAAGGAGTTCAAGATGAAAAACCCTTCTGCCTCTGCAAACTCTACGAGAGTATTTCCACGTTGGTTTCTGTTGCCGTGACCGAATTTACCTACTGAAGTTTCATTCTGTTGCCTTTGCCCTATTTTTGCATTGAAATCTCCCATAATTATCTTCAAGTGCTGCTTACCTTTATTATTTAGATCACGAATTTCCTCATAAAATGCTTCAATTTCTTCTTCAGCATGACTTGTAGTGGTTGCATAAGTTTGAATAATCTGAGCCTGGTATCTTTTCGAGAGTTGGATAACGAGTCGTGCAGCTCTGTCAGAGGAACTTTCAACTTCTACAACTTTATCCTTCAGTTTCTTGTTTATTATAAATCCTACACCACTAGTTCTGCCAGTATCTGTCCCATATATATATATATATATATATATATGCATCCTTCCAGTGCTTACGTATGGTGCAGACACGTGGACCGTAGCTAAAAGAGACATACAAAGGCTGCAGACAACTCAAAGCAGCATGGAGAGGTGCATGCTTGGTGTAACCAGGAGAGATAAGAAGAGGAACACGTGGATCCGAAAAATGACAAGAGTGGAAGACATCATGATCAGAGTTAAATCCCTGAAATGGCAATGGGCTGGACATACTGCCAAAAGGACAGACCATCGATGGACAGCCGAAATTTTAGATTGGATTCCAAGGGACAGGAAAAGACCCAGAAGAAGACCACATGGAAGATGGGTGGATGAAATTCGAAAGTATGCGGGAGTGACATGGAGGAGACTGGCACAAGACAGACCGTTGTGGAGGAAACTTGGGGAGACCTTCGTCCAGCAGTGGATTGATAATGGTTGACAATGATGATGATGATGATATATCTATATATCTCGTGATATATCATACCTGCCCGAGTGTAGTATATAAATACCGCCTGAAAGGTGAATGTTAGAAATAAACATGAAAGAGAGCGAAAGCGGGATGAGAGAAAGAAAAGAGACAATGTGAGAGAAAAATGGATCGCATGGAAAAGAAGTAGGAAGGAAATCAAGAAACAGGGAGCATAAGAGACAGAGATGAGCAGAGGAAAACAGAGTCAGAGTGAAAAGGAGCAAAAGACGGAGAGAGTGAGAGCAGTAGAAAGATACAGTCAGAAGGGAGAATCAAAAAGTTGGAGAAGCGTGCAGAGACACAGAAAAAGTGAATAATAGGGACTGGAGACGCAGAGAGATTGCGAAATCCTAAAGCAGGGAAAAATTGAAGTTGGTGGAAACAGAAAATTGTTCGATCCATTGTCCTATATCCAGCTTAACAACATTCAGCAGTGTAGTGAACATATAGCAGGTTGTCTAATCGAGGCCACACCCCAGGAATTGTGCGCGGCGAAGCCATCTTTGGAGAAACATTTGAGAGGTTCTGTTTGCCTAGCAAAGCGTTTGACTGGTTGGTAAATCTTTCTAAATAATTTCGTAGGCAGACAATGTGATTCCAGAAAAAGTATCTAGAAGAACAGACAATTGGAAGTAGTAATTAGTTGTGAAGGGTGTGGAAGTAAATCTCCGTATGTTCTACATGACTCATTACCAACTGACATTAAAAGAAACCGTTCCAACAGCGCGAGCCGGTAATATAAAATAATCAGAAAAACGACGATGGTTCCTAAAGAGAGAAACGAAACAAACAGGAGCAAAGCCTTAAAGCCGAAAAGCGTGGCCAAGACAAGATGAGAAGCAAAATAACCAAATATAAATGTAAAATCTCCGTAAGCATTTGAAACAAATAAGAATTTGTTAATCATGCGTGCTGTACGCTGAAGTTCTCAAAAATACAATTTGGAAAGAGACGGGGAGCCTAAAGAGTTAGAAGGCCAAGAAACGATCACGCACAAAGGTAATTTTTGAATCATATCAATAATGAAATAGTAAAGTTTTATATGACGATGAAAGACACGGTACGAAAACATCAAGTAACGAAAGACAAATTAACTGTAATAATGAATGCAAAACACTGAACAAGATACGAAGTTAAAAAATCATATGGTGTTGAATATTTAAATAAAAGTGTTGAGCACGTAAAAGCGAAAGCATGGACCACAGATGGAAACATTAGTGTCAGACACCTACACAAATTCCAAAAAGGATTTCGCCAACATGACAAGAATATACGCTCATTGTCATAAAAATCCGCGCACCAAGAAAAACCGTTCAATTAACAAGAAACTCTGCGAATCGCTACGGGAAGGGCAGACATGCAAATGATTAAAGTTTCGTGCGATTCCGCATGCCCCCGCGGCCAATGACGGCGCTGCAATCGCAATCCTTGGAGTTTATAAGACGCCGTGCAAGGGACTCCTCATTCATGCCGAAGTGCACGATAAGAGTCAGATGAGATCACTAAGCGATAGACATCTCGAGGAGCCGCCTTTGATGTGCGTACAGACAACTGACGGAATTTTAACGAGGCCGTATCGTCGACAAGAGAGAGACAGGGTGGCCGGCGCTCCGAAGCGGTAGCCACTTGGGCCGGTCGGACAGTACGGTGCGATCGTGTAGGAATCAATGGACACGGGAAGGCACCCAGACACGGCAGACTGGCTTTGGACAACCCAGCCACACCACCAACAGACAGGACCGTGGGATCGTGAGAGCGGCAATCACAGATGCAACGACGTCCTTGTCCAATATCCAGAGATATGTGGCGGCTTTTTAAGGGACTCTCCAGAACCGTTTCCAGACACCTAGCGGAGGCCAATCTGCACTCTCGATGGCCCTTGCGCTTTCTGCCATTAACACCCGACCATCGTCGGCGTCGATTGCAGTGGTGTCAGTAGCGAGGAACGTGGAATACTACGGACTGGCGACGTATAGTGTTCAGCGACGAATCCCGCTTCTGCATGAGAACGGACGACCACCGTTTCAGAGTGTGGAGGACCGTCGGTGAGCGGTACAATTCCAACCTCACTGTAACGCAGCACACGTCCCGAACTGTAGGGGTGGTGGTCTGCGGAGCCATCGCGTATGACAGCCGAACTTACCTCGCAGTGATTCGAGGGACGTTGACAGCCCAGTGCTACGTACAGGAGATCCTGTGGCCACATTTGCTGCTTTTCCTGGGGGGGGGACAGACGGAAGCCATTTTTTAACAAGATAACGCCTGTCCACACACGGCTCGTGTTTCTCAGAACTATCTACGTCATGCTTCAAAGCTTTCGTGGCCTTCCAGATCGCCTGAACTCTCGCCCACAGATCATGTGTGGGACCAGATTGACCGCCTGCTTTCTCCATGTCCCAGTGTTCGCGATTTAAAGCATCAGTTGCAAGACGTGTGGGCCAATATGTCCCAGGATAACATACGGCGTCTCTTTGACTCCATGCTGGACCGCACTACCGCATGTATCCGAGCACGAGACGGTCCGACACGGTACTAACGCTGACCGGAATGTGCACCGTTATGTCTGCAGGAAATCTCCCTGCTGCTATGATATTGTAACCACTTCTGTCCTTGGTATGTACCATCTCACTACTAAAATATCATTTCAATCCGAGGCCTACTTCTTGGTGCGCAGATTTTTATGACAATGAGTGAACAATTGAGAAGGTGCCAGAAAGAAAAAAGGATAACAAAATGCCTAGCCAAATATCTATCTTTCTTCTAAATAAAGCTCCTTCGAAATTCATTTTACTCATTTTATGAATGAAGCGAACAACATAGCTGGCGCTCAAAAGACCTTAATTATACACTGAGATACACATGTCCTGTCTTAGGTTTTTATTTTGGAGCCGAAGCTTTTAAAGCTGTTCGAAGTTAAATAAAAGATGTGAGGGTAAATCACATAGCAGGTGATAGTGATCAAAATTAGCGAATGTCTGAAGTCCATTATTAAATTTGTACATACACTGAAGAGCAATTAAATTAGAGATACCTGTCTAGTAACGTGTCGCACCACCTTTCGCCTTGATGACGGCGGCGATTCGTCTCGGCATGGACTCGAATAGACACAAGAAGCGTTGGGAAGCCATACGGATCCACGACCCCTGAACAAGCTCCCACAGTTCACAAATATTTGATGGAGGGGGTCAGAGCCTCGAACATCTCTCTCGATGGCATCCCAGATGTGCTCAATGGGATTGAGGTCAGGTGACCTAGCTGTTCAAGGAAGCTAGGTCACGTCGGTGGAGTGTTCATCCAACCATTTGGATACAATTCGGGAGCGATGGCACGGTGCATTGTCTTGTTCCAAGATGAGGTCCCCAGTGGGATGTTGAAGACGCACAAACGGGAGCAAATGGTCGTCCAGGATATCCCGGTAACGTTGACCTGTGAGGGACGATGTCACACGTACCAGAGGTCCCATTTCAGTCCACGTAAACATTCCCCAGACGAGAATGTCACCCCCACCAGCATGAAGAGTACCCTGCGGGCCAGAAGGATTCATCGCTTCATGTGGTTTGCGCCGTACTCGTATCCTGCCATCCGCATGTACCAACGTGAATCACGACTCATCAGTCCAGACAGCATTTTCCCACATGTCTAGGGTACAGTGGCAATGTTCCCGCGCACATGCTAATCTTTGCACCCTGTGATGTGCGGTCAGCAGCGGTACCCTCGTGGGACGATGTATTCTGTAACCTATAGCGAGGAGATGGTTCTGGATGGTGTGACTGCTTACACGTTTTTGTGCACCAGCGTTAAATTGCCGAGTGATTTCTTGCACTGTGGCCCGTCTATCCACTGTTACAATGCGAGCTAGCCGACAATGACCCTGCTCATCCACACGCTGTTGTCCACGGCAGTTGGCCCTTGCAGGGATGGTTTAACCGGATTCGATGTACTCACGGTGCACCCGTGACACAGTGGCTCGTGAAAATCCCAGTGCCTGCACGAATTCCGAGATGGAGTGACCCATTTGTTGGGCCCCGACAATTTTACCATGATCAAATGCGCTTAGATCCTTCGTCTTACCCATACTGCGTCGGATTCTTTCTGATTCCCGTAGCATAACTCCTTATATTGTCGGATCGCTGCATACGTCATGTCGTTTCCGTTTAGAGTGCCGCCCACAGCGCCACATTTGCATAACGCCAGCTCTCTCTAATTCAATTGCTTTTAAGTGTATATGTTTACTAACTGAAAACCAAACAAAAATCAAAAGAGTCACAAAAACAGAAATGCTGAAGAATCCCTCAAGGTTTCTGCGCACTACATCAATTTAAAATCCATGTGACCAAACTAATAGGAGCCGCCCCAGTGGCGCAGTGGTCTAAGGCGTTGGCCTCTGATCATTCGTCCGAAGGGGTCCGGGTTCGAATCCCGGTGAGGCATGGATGTTGTGTTTGTCTTACGGCGCTGGCTCTCTCCCTTCCCTGGAACCAGTGACCCTAAATTAGGGACGGGCGACTGCTTATAGCCCATTGAGTTGCTCACGGTGGTCGTTAAACCTCCAATAAAAAAAAAAACAAAAAAAAACTAATAGGTAAAAGGAATGAAGCAAACATCTAATTAAACATCTAATTAAAATATCAATTGGATTTGGAACATTGTTTTTGTAACTTCTGTAATGCTTTTATGTACAAAATGTCACTACTTAAAACATTACTATCGTATAATCTGTTAGTTGAACTCGTAGCACTGTAACTTGGAAGTCTTAAACCCCGGATACCTAGCACACAAAAAACATTAATTATACATTGCGATAAAGTAGACGACCCAAAGGCCAGAAAAGAGTCGATTTCAACTTGGGAAAATCACTGTCCTTTATTATCCAAATACTTCCGGTCAAATAGGCATCTACGATAATCATCACCTGCACAATAACGAGTTCTACAACGGCAGCTCCATAAAAACTGAGAGTAAAATCCCACAAAACGAAGAAATACAGGTACAGCAAAATGTATGCTATTCTTTCTCAAAGTATCTTCCCTCAGATGATATGCAACGGTCCCATCGCACAGTCCTCTTTTCAAAGCATGTGGCGCATGCATTTTGAGGAAGCTGCTTTAGCGACCTCTGTACAGCTTGAATAACGTCAGCATTTATGTTGAATGTTGAGCCACGGAACTTCTCCTTCATTGTTGGAAACAACCAGAAATCGCACGGGGCGAGATCAGGACTGCAGGCAGGCTGTGGCATGATTTCAATATTACATTTCGTAAGAAACTGTTGAACACAAGCAGCCACATTTGGACGGGCGTTATCATGGTGTAGGGTCCACTTGCCCACCAGTTCCGGTCACATAATCGATATGTGTCGTCGCAGACGCTTCAAGACTGAAATGCAATAATTAGCATTGACAGTAATTTGTGTGTTAACGGCATGCTAGTAGGTTACACCTTTATGATTAAAAAAATTATCATAATCGCTTTCCCAACTGATTTGGTTTAGCGGACGTTTTTCGGAGGAGGTGAGTCTGTGTGTTTCCAGACATTCGTTGCGCGCTTGGTGAGGGGGTCGAAATAGTGGACCCATGTTTCATCGGCAGTTATTACCGTGTTTAGAAAGTTTGGATCATTTGCAAACTTGTTTCCACTCATGACACACCTGAACTCTGGCTAACAAATGTTCTCTCGTCAGGTGATGAGGTACCCATCAGGATCACACACGATGCAACAGTAATTTATCGCGTAGAATGCGGAATGCCGACGTTTTCGAAATATTAGTTGGCGCGGCTATGTCTTCATACGTCATTCGTCGATCTTCTTGCGAGATTACCCAAACAGTAATGACAATACGCTCCGGCAACACGTTCAGGTCGACCAGGCCTAGGAGTGAGTTCTGCCGACAAACGACCTTTTGTGAAATCATGGTGACATCTAAAAATCGTTGACTCACCCAAACATTCATATTTGTAAGCTTTTTTCATTAAATCAACTGTTTCTGGAGCCGTTTTACCCAAACGATAGCAAAATGTTATCGCACAACTCTGAATCACTCACTTCCATAGCTGTAGGGCAAAATGCAAACGTACCTTAAACAACTGCGCAATAATAAAAACCAGAATCGTCTGCAACGGCTAATAACTGTAGCCAAAGATACTCCCTTAATTCATCTAGTCGTCTGTGTGGTTATTTTTCCCTTTCGCACTATCGCCAATTGAAAAAAAAAATTACCCTCAATTTTTATTGAACGGCCTTTGTACTTTCCAAATGAAAACCACAACTTCTTTACATATAGAAAGTTGGTAGTACAGCGTAACAACATTAAGGTACTCGTATACACAACATCGCCACACCACCACCCTTTTTCGATGTTTGCTTTAACATCATATCTCTCTTACTTATTTGTCAACACGCACTCTGACCTCGAGACTGTTGCCAACAAACATTCAGCGAGTGAGAAAGTATAACGTTAAGGTTGAAAACGCCTAAAGAGATAGAACTCAAATTACGTAGAGAAAGATGCTAAAAATGAATGTTAAATTAGAGTATACGTCATATTTCGAAAGCAATTCTCTTCTCCACTTCTGTTATCCCTATTGTATGTGCAAAGAGATGTACTTCGAAATACTCACTTGTAGCTGACGATGCTGTCTTTTTTAATGAGTTCCTTTTCGCATTAAGTACACCATTTTGTGTTACATGATCATATAAGCAGAGACAATTTAACGGGTTTTTGAGGTCACACCAATAGTAGTTTGTATTTTGGTATTTCAGGCAAAACGACCAGGGGTTTTTCAAATTGAAATACATTTGCATAAAAATATTGTCCGGTGATGCTGCTCTATTAGCGATTTTTGGGAGACAACAAACGTGAGCTTTCGGTGGAAGTTTAAACCACAGTAGGTAGTCGAGAAACCAAAATGTTCCAGAATGCAACTGTTAAAATTGAAGAAAATGCTACTAGAATAAGGAGAGGAAATATCACCAAATTTTAAAGAGGAAAATGGTTTCTAGAAAGCGTTTACAGCAACTATTGTGCAAAATTTGATCTTGATGAGTTTTAGCCTATCAGATAAAAAAAATAGCTTTTTAAATGAAGCTCTTTAACAACAGCTGGGGTGAGCAACTCTTACAGCAATGAACGGAAATCCTTATTTTGGGACAGCTGGTTACTGGTAGGGAAGAGGGTCACAGCCGTATTATAAACATGTTACTCATGCATTCAACTAATTTATGCAGACTTTGTTTCTGAAATTTTAATAGGTGCCTAATTTCAGTCAGCCGGTCCCACATCAAGCTTCTGCAACAAAACTGCACTGAATGAGTATTTCGAACCTCGTTTTCAGGATTACATACTAACCCAGAGTGAAAAGCTAATAATTCGTGGTTAGTTTAAGCAGCCAAGATAGTAGCAGGATAAATTCAAAGGTAGCATGAACCAGATAGTTCATGAGTGGAAGGCGAATCTTTAATTTCACCAACGTATCGTTATTAGCAGGCAAGGAATCAAACGATCCTTTGTTGTTTCTCGGGAAGGAAATGCTGAATATAAATTACATGTAAACTTCACTGTAAAACATTTTCTGAAAATCACGAGTCACTTTCCATGATTTCTTTCGTGAATTAACGAAGCATATTTTTGATGCAACTTTTTCCGTGAAATGACGGAAAAAAACTATGAATTTCACAGATTTTTCATGCACCAGAAAACACTTTCAGAGTTGTAACTCGGATGTTTTATTCATCTGATGAATAAAACATCAGATGAATAAAACACCCAAGTTACAACCTATAGTAGGTACCGAAAGTTCTTATGTACTACTTTTGATTTTTAAGAGTAAATGTGAAGTTTTTTAAATAACAATCTGGTGGATTAAAGTTTTTAATATGTCATCGATTTTTAGGGCTAATCATTCACATTTTAGATTGTGCAACTACAGCTATATGTTGAAATTGGAATTTTCAGAAACCTTTCTGCAAGTTCTTTTTTACATTGACGGTAAATTACCGTTCTCAAGAGGTGTTAACGGAAAGTTCTGAATTTTCAATAACCTTTCCGCAAATTCTTTCCTATATTAGCGAAAAAACTCCATTTTCACATTTTCTGCATTCGTATGACGATAAATAGGAGAGATTAACGGGAATATCAGGCAAGTACACATGCATGCCTCAGAAAACTTGAAAATTACATCGTCCTGAAACGGTAAAGATGTAATTTTAGCCTATCAGATAAAAAAAAAATGCGCACGGCGGAGGGTTGCATCTGAGTCTGTGTACTTGCCTGATTAATTTGGCATCCACCTGCCTGCACATTTATTTGATTATCATTTATTTCTGAAGAGTTATTTCTTCAGAGGATTTACCTTTTTTTCGCGTGCTGCTAAGATGAAGGTTCATATATGCTTCGCTTTGCGCACCGCGGAGGGTTGCATCTGAGTCTTGAAACACATCCTCAGTTGCTCGGAGGTTCCTCGTTATGAGTGGTGTAACGGTAACATACCGGAACGTAAATAGGGAGCTCGGGTTCGATTCCCGTTCCCAAACAACGTGATTTTCAAGTTTTCTGAGGCATGCATGTGTACTGGCCTGATTAATTTTGCATCCATCTGCCTTCATATTTATTTGATTATCATTCACAGGAATACTTGGCAGAGATGGAAACGGGTCGCCAATTTCTTGAGGGTCGAACGGGTCGGGTCAAGGTGTTCCTGATCCCGTTTAATTTTTAAAAAGAGAAAAAATATATTCCAAAGAAGAATGCGCGTTGTGGAATTCTGCAGTCGATACTGGTGCCCACGGAGTTAATTATGATTTGCCATGAAAAAATATTGTCGTCTCTTTCTTAAAGCAACAAAGATTTCTACCGACAGACATCAGGCACACCGACACCATATCGTAAAAAGATACTTCCTTCGCGTTCTTTTACAGTGCGATTGTCCAGGGCAAGGTACGGGCAAACGTCATTCGCCTGCTTCTGAGCTGATTCACTCTCTCCGTGCAAAGTTCACTGAATGACTAGGAGTTACTTTTCACATATCATCTTTTACATTGAGCATTCAGAGGTTTTCGATTGATGTGCTAACATTCCGTTTCCATGACATGTCATGTCGAAATTAACTCCTTATTTGTTAATATGGATGTAATTGATATTAAGGAGGTTGAGAAAGGCGTCGAGGCCAACAAATACGTGCTTGTTCAAAACTAGAAGGGGAAGAGTGAATGCTGGAAATTGTTTCGTCTCATTAAGGAACCAGTGAATAATTCTGTGGTGTTTGGTGATGGAAAGTGTATAATTACAAAGAAAGATGTCGACAGTGTAATAAGAGATTATGGAACCAAAAATCTAACGGACCATATGAAAGTATGCGCACCTCCATCAAAGCGTGGAAAGAGTAAACAATCTAAATACATTTGTGTAATCGTAAATAATGATTCCTATTTGTAATATATTCACGGTCACAGTCATATTCATCCATTACTTCTGGTTTACGCAAAATAGTGGTACTAAAAATGGTGCTAAAATTTAGCAAGTAACCAAATTTTATTATTAAAAAAGGACTTCAGTTATTAAATATGAAGCAGTTATTGGGATGAATATATATATTACCTTTTTATATGTAAACTGAGTTTCAAATTTATAGTTCAAAGCAGATTTGTCTGGGTCAGTTACGAGTCCGGATCGGATCGGGTCGGGTCTGGGACCGAAATTTTTTACATGCTTCCAACTTTGATACTTGGGGCTGATTAACTGTTAAATTTAAATAGTCTATCGAAGTATTTGATTTTGAAGTTCTGTAGTGCGATCGGATGTTGTGGATAGTATATCGCATAAATTTTTGTTATTGTGGCACAGGATATTTCTTCTCCTCTTCCACATTCGAGCTGTTATATATTGCGTAATCGTAAGTAACCGGGTACTTAATTTATTATACAGATGATTGTACGATGTCTATATATCAGTGTGTAGAGTTCTTAAGACAAAAGCTATGTAGCTATCAAGAGTAAATTTTATATTTAGAAGTTTTGTGAAATAATATTATAAAACAGTGCATTTGCACCTTCTCTTAAAAATAACTGAAATTCATTGTCAGTAGAAGAAAAGATCTCAAACTCCAAATCATTTTGCTGCTTCCAAAAATCACGATGAAAAAAATACGAAATTTGTAATAAGACCTCCTACAGAAAAAATAGAATTATTATTGCCAGGACCCGCTGAGTTAAATCCGCCACTAGGCCTTACTAATTCAAAATCTCTCCAACGGGCCTAACATAGGTTCTTTTAAGTGCCGTCGAGTTGGACTCGATCGCTGAAATACTGAAACGTTTAGTCGGCAATTACTTAATATCTGAGACAAGGAGTAACTCTAATAACAAGTCCTTTGTTAGACGAAACAAAATTTCATAGATGAGAAAAAAACTCCGTTCGATTAGCTACCTCCACGTGCCAACAGGTTTCCAGATGGCGAACACTTTACTATCTCGGCAATATCCCGAAAGACCCTCCGCCACGTTTAACTTGAGTCATTCCGTCCAAAATCCCGGTCGGTCACTGATAGCCGAAAAACCATGACTATTCCATCAGCCAAAATGTTAAGTCCCCGAGTGATCTAACCGACACTCTCAGCCCGCACACGCCGTCCGATCACGTCGAAGACGAAGCACTAAAAGCGTTTTGAGCGAACAGTCACTCCATTTTATAGCCTTATCCTTCTTTCTCCCCTTCCACCCTTCTGGAATCCTGTTTTCGTGGAGTTCGCCTCTCTCTGGGAGTAGTGACCTTTGACCGATACATCAGACCCAGTCGTCCAGGTCAAGGTCAACGGATGCCACTAGGCACACGCCTGGCTCGGCACTCCCTAATACGGCGTACAAAAGAAATTTGCCACGTGTCCTCCACGTGCATTGGAATTTGCATTACATTACATTTGAAATGATAAATTGTTACAGAAAACATTGCCACATGAAATTAATTATTGGGGGCTTGACTCCGTCACCTTACAATTATAAACATATTAAAAAGTACATGAGCTTCAATAGAAAATAAAACGACCAAATCACTCGCATTAATGTAAAAACAAAAAATCGTCATCGCCCAATTAGTTTTGTTCTGAACGTGAGTCTGATTTCTGTGACTTTCTGGCTCAGTGGTTAAGATGCGCAACTTCAACCCAAACAACCAGGGCTCTATCCCCACCAGCGGCGCAAAAGGATTCTCTCGCGTAAGCGATGAACTACTTTGCGAAATTTCTGTCTGAATACGAAAACTTAAAACGCACTTTTCTGAAATAAACGGAATTACTGACAACGGAAAATCTGTGAAAATAAGGAAGTTAAATAAAACGGGAACTCTTAAAAACGGAAATTCCGTTAAAAGACGGACATTTACCGGCAACGTTGCTGCACGTTATTTTCAAAACTTTTCCGTGAATTCACACCACTTAATTTTTACAGTGTACGTATTATTTATGATGACTTCACGTCTCGGACGTATTCGAACGACTCAAGAAAGACTTAAGAAAGTTCACTACTTCAAAGACGATGGTCTTCATCATTGGGAAGACAATCTATAACCTTTAGAGGCCTGCTAAAGTAACTGTTTGTTTTCTTCTAGTACTATCAAACATAGCTGGTTTCACCATAGGTATTAATTTAATTCGTTCAGGTAATGATCAAGAAAAGGGTACTTAAGAACTTCATTGCCCCATGCTAGTCAGTAGAAGTTAGAACGAGTATTATACACCACCGAGCTAGTACTTAAAAACCTACCGTCGGAATAACACCAACGAGTAAAAGGACATAGAAATAAATAAAAGAATTTGACTGATATGCTTTTTCCAACATATTGTCCTTCAGACATGTAAATACCCAACATTTTGTTAAAAAGAAAACAGCTTAGCTCTGGTTCCTTACCTTGAAAACGGAGAAAAAGGTTTTGTTTTCGCAAATTCTATTTTAAGTCTCTTTCAATCACTTCCTAATTTTCATTCTGTTATTTCTGGAAAGCAGTGGAAGTAAGTAATTTGCTTACAGTCACATACGAGCAAATAATCTCGAAAATTGCTATTTCTGTGCGATAATGGAATTAACATGGCTGGCACATACTATTCCATTTATTGTAAACGCTTGTCGTTTTTTCTTCTTAATCAACGATTTTTCTAACAGTTGAGAATTTTTTTTTCTTGCTTTCCGCCGCAGAGCAATGTGAATTTTTAAACGGCCGCGCTAAAGCGACCTTTAATTTAGTAATGTATTTTAACTAATGCTTTAGTTCCTTGGCTCACGTTGATATCCCTTGAATGTAAGTTCTATATACATGCTAATTAATTTCACATTGTTGAGATATATGATAGAAAAATCCCGGAAGGACAATTACTGGAATACTTTAATGTAAGCAAAGTTACTGTTATTATAGGTTCTTTATGCTACCTCATTTAATTTCCGTTTGGATCTTAGCTTTTAATTTAATCTACGGTGGTTCTAAGCATTCTGTAACCTCGCATTCTTCTGACTGTTCAAGACGGTCACTTAATGAAGATTGCGTGTTCCTAGGAACGCTTTCTTCAGCTCTTGATCCCAATAATCAGAGGTATTTAAAACATTGAATTTACTCAGTATATATTTTACAGTTTCGTTTATCGGCAATTTTCCAGCATAATGAGGATTTCAAAGAATGTTTTGTCTCAGTTATCCCAATGTTTCATTAGTTTAATCAACAAAGATGTTTAGTAAAATAAACATTAAACTGAATCAGAATTTTACCTTATTTCGAAGGCATCTTATGTTTATAATAAATTAACCCTTTACGCGGCCGATATATCTGGACTAATTGCTGCCCACACTTTTCTGCGCTTCCCAAACTTATATGTTCTCATAGAAGTCTAGATTTACAAAGCTGCGGCAAAACGATTCCTTTCGCCTTTCCAGCTGAGAAGTATTAACTGCAAAACTGTCACTGGTCGTAAATCCTCTTTCTCTTGTTTCTCTGTCTCTCTCTTTATCTCTCTGTCTTTCACTCTGTCTCTGTCTGTCTCCTACCCCTCCTCTCTCTCTCTCTCTCTCTCTTTCGCTCTCTCTGTTCTAGTACCTTATTCCCTGCTTCATGACTGAAGTCCCGATGGGGAGCAGCTAGTTTCTCTGGCGCGGACATCATGTCATTGGGTAGAAACAACTGATTCAAGCATAAAATTCTCTCTGATGGGTAAAATCACTCGTTTCAACCTCTTTCGGTCCGCTTCTTAGGCAGCGAATTTATCCACTCGTGCTGATATCAGCGCATTTTGCTAACCCCGAGTTAATTCATTCCAGCCGGTTAAGGGTTAATAAATGACAAATAATTTCAATATTGAATTATTTAAAAATAAGAAAGATGACACAGAAGTTTCGATCGTCTTTTGAATACTTTCCGACGGGAATAACATTTATCAAAGTAATATAACGCAAGTCTTTTTCGTGAGCAAGATTGGTGTTACGCTATGTCTAAAACCATGACTAAGGAATGTTGAACTAAATAAAGAATACGATGCAAAAGTTTACGACCAGACGAAACATAAACAGAAGTCAACTTACGATAACCTTTTATTGGTCCAGCAATATTTTAGTATAGCCACATAAGATCTAGTTCTTACGTAGAGTGAACATCACCACACCTACACATACACATAGCAACTGCTGTATCGTCCTTTTTATCTATCGTTCTTATCACATTCATACGTCACTCACTCTGACCTCAATTGTGTTGCCAACCTCATTCTTGTGAGAGAGAAGATATCACGTTAAATTTGAAAAGTGTAAAGGAGAACAAACTCAAATTTACAAAGGAAAGCGAACTGGAAATAAAAGTTATTTTAGAATATGCGACACAGTCATTAAAAGTCAATGGAACAGGTTAGTAAAAAAAATCAACCGGATATCTACAATCGATAAAACATCCGGAAATAGAAACATCTACTTAGTTCCACCAGCGGTTTAAAAGCATGTTACAAAAATTAACAAATGGCGCACAAAACGTTTCTTATAGCAGATGGCAGAAGGAAAGTATCAGAGACAAACAAATATTCAAATTGAACAGTTAAAAAGAAATATGCCGCCCCGGTGGCGCAGGCCTCTGATCATTCTTCCGAAAGGGGTCCGGCTTCGAATCCCGGTCAGGCATGGATGTTGTGTTTGTCTTACGGCACTGGCTCTCTCCCTTCCCTGGAACCAGTGACCCTAAATTAGGGACGGGCGACTGCTTATAGCCCATTAAGTTGCTCACGGTGGTCGTTAAACCTCCAATCAAAAAAAAAAAAAAAAAAAAAAAAAAAAAAAGAAAGAAAGAAATATAGAAAGAAATTTGCATAACGGAAAAATTTAAAATATGCGAAAAATATTTTTCATGGCAATAGCTATGCTAAGGAAAAAGAGCTTTTCAAATACGTCTCCCGAAAGCAGAGAGAGTGAGAAAAAGGTTTTGACTTTTACACCCGCTAGCGGGACAGATGCGCATTATTTAAAGATGATATTGCTCCACATCATTATTGTAGCGACAAGCAGTAAAAGAAAAATAAAAGAAATTTCTCAATAGGAAGCGGTGATACTGCTGCAAACAGAAGTACACGAACACCACCTAGTGACAGAAGTTGAACTAAAACACTCCTCAAATACAAACCTAAAGTGTTTCATAAGGTAAATGGTATCTAGTGTTCAAATAATGTTTTAAATCGTACATTTAGAAGCAGATGGACTTTCAGAAAACAAAAGTGATGTACAATTCTTTTACAAGAAATGAAGGTTTATCGATTGATGGATAAAAGCTGGAGATAACAGATGCGTACGTTCATCTTGAACAGCAGATATCAAGTGAGGGTCACATTGATAAAGAAATTAATCGGCGTATAAAACTTGCCTGGAGAGCTTTTGGAAGAAACAGCATAATTTTCAAGAGCAATATGCCATTATGTCTTAAAAGAAAAGTGTTTGATCAACGCATCTTTCCAGTGCTTACGTATGGTGCAGAGACGTAGACCTTAACTAAGAGAGATATACAAAGGCTGCAGACAACTCAAAGCAGCATGGAAAGGTGCATGCTTGATGTAACTAGGAGAGATAAGAAGAGGAACTCGTGGATCCGAAAAATGACAAGAGTGGAAGACATCATGATCAGAGTTAAATCCCTGAAATGGCAATGGGCTGGACATACTGCCAAAAGAACAGACCATCGATGGACAGTTGAGATTTTAGATTGGATTCCAAGGGACAGGAAAAGACCCAGAAGAAGACCACATGGGAGATGGGTAGATGAAATTCGAAAGTATGCGGGAGAAACATGGAGGAGACTGGCACAAGACAGACCGTTGTGGAAGAGGCTTGCAGAGACCTTCGTCCAGCAGTGGATTGATAATTGTTGACAATGATGATGATGAAACTGAGAAAAACAGATTAAATATTTGCGCCTCCTAGCGGCGAAAGTATGCTTTATTTTGGGAAGAAAATGTAAACAAAGTTTCTCCAGATTTAGTAGTATCTGACCGAAAAATAATTTTTTTGCAGTCGGAGGTTTAGTCCCGCTGATATTACTGTAAACAGAAACGTGAACTTACCTCCTCTTGTGGCACACTTTTTCATTAAAATTTTTTTTGAAGTTATATGAGAAACATTTCGCAGCAGAAAAGCTCTCCAACTCAGAAAGAAGTATTTCAAATCGGAACTCCTGGAAGCAGAAATATTGACAAAATGAAAATATATATCTACGGCCCTGGCGGAAAACTATGCACCATTTGAAGCAAGACATACTCTCAAAAGATTTCTTGATGTGACCAGTATCTGTCCAGGAAAGAATGTTTTCAGTCAAGTTTTCAGAAGCTCAGATTTTGCAGCAAATACATCAGAAGCAGAAATAAACACTTACGACCCCTGGTGGTCAAACCATTCATTGCCAAAATTGGAAATTTTATGCAAAGCATTTTCCACGAGGAATTGTGTCCGATGCTGGAAGATTTTTATAAATCAACTTTTAGAAGCAGAGATATCAAGGAAAACGCTATTTAACTTTACGCCCATTAGATGGAAATCTATGCATTACTTGGGAAAGAGTCTGCACTTAAAGTAGCCTTCAATATAAATCTCATCGGAAGGAAAACTACTTTCTTTCAATATAAATGTTTCGAAGCAAATACGTGGAATAAAATGTAATTTGAATTCGATATCATCTGCATTTTTACCCTCTAGCGGTGAAGTTGTGATTCGGAAAAAACACCAACCGGAATGCAAGGATCATCTGTCCCTGTCACTTTTTAGAATTCTTAAAGTGTTATTGGTCTTGATCCCGAATCCGATTTATATTTATTACAAATACCTTTTAAGAGGTTGGTAACTCCAGATATAAAAGGAACAGATCCGACATATTGGATGGATTAGTGATCTGTAGTTAAGGATGAAACAGAGTTTAAATAAATTCGTCGGAGTAGTTTTTCCACAGTAAAAGCTGGGTATTCATAGTCACTGGCCAACTTCTTAATATTTGTTAACTCAAAATTGCGCAGGGCAATGTCCGATGAATGCGATATTGCTCATCGCAGTAAAAAAATGTAAGGATTCTAACTTTTGACAAAGCGGATAAACATGCTGACAAGATTCAGGTGGTTCAAATGTTAGAGGGAGGAGATTGGGCAAGATTGGATTTCTGCCAACAGATGATGTCAAAAATTGCCAGTTCCCATGAGTTTTTAGACGAGTTGATATTTTCTGCTGAAGCAGCTTTCCACATTAGCGGTAAAGTTAATCGCCACATTTGCGGCATTTGGGGAAAAGAGAAACCTCATGAAGTCTGGCAACATGAAACAGTTTCCTTAAAAACCAATGTCTTGTACGCCCTCAGGAAGTCATGCATTATAGCTCCCTTTGTTTTTGAAGTAGAAACAGTCAGTGGTGAATGTTACCGTGCAATGTTTGCAGAATTTCCTCGTTCCTGAACTAAGATGATTAAATCTTTTCGATAGCTCTTTTTTACAGGAAGACCGCCCACCCTGCCACTATGCTTCGAATATGCGACGGCTTTTGAATGACGTCTTTCGTGACAAGTGGATCGGTAGGGCTGGACTAATGGCTTGGCCAACCCGTTCGCCTGATCTGATGTCACTGAACTATTTTTTGAGGGGTCATGTCAAAACAGTTGTCTCCTCATTAAAGCCACGTT